>JAKOOJ010000004.1:101447011-106447011 GCA_022577455.1 Arizona elegans | reverse complement strand
AATGACTTATGACCATTTTTCACAGTTATGATCATTGTAGCTTCCCCATGATCATGTAATTTACATTCAAATGCTTGTCCACAGGTTCATACTTATGATGGTTGCATTGTCCTGGGATCATGTGATCATCTTTTGTAACCTTCTGACAAGCAGAGTCAATGGGGAAGCCAGATTCACAACAATGGTGTTACTAATTTAACAACTGCAGCGATTCACTTAACAAATGTGGCAAGAAAAGTCATAAAATGGGCCAGTGATTCACTTAAAAAATTTCTCAACAACATAAATTTTGGGCTCAATTGTGGTCGTACATTTTCTCTATCTTCTCAAGATTTTTTGACTCTAATAAGACAGGAATCCATGCATTTTGGTTGGTATTCATAATCTGTGGCTGACTTCCAGTGCACTTACCTTCCTACTGCTGTACCTAAATTGGGAGAAACATATTTGTTTTGTACCTGAATTTAAAAGCTCTATGAAAATCTTAAAAATGCCTCAATATCTAGCATGAATTAAAAGATCAGCTCTCACTCATCACTAGTATGTATGTTGATGGATCTCATTGTAAAGAGTTTGTATCCCTTGAATTTCAGTACAATTCTTTGTAATTCCCACCTTTCCTAATATATAAAACCTCTTTTAAAAATGTTTCGGCACTATAATAGAATGTCTTATAATAGTGGCCCCCAACCTTTTGGGCATCAGAGACCTGTTCCATGGAGAGAGGTTTTTTCATAGACCGAAAGGGGTGTGGTTTCATGTGCTGCCTGCATCCCATGGACAGGGCTTCCCCTTTTTTTGCGCTGCCCATTTTCTGTGGACCAGCAAGTGCTGGTCCACAGAGCAGTGGTTGGGGACCCAGACTTATAAAATTACCAATGTCGTTGTCCTAAACATTCTGTTATAGTCACTTAGCTGACTGTCCTCACTTTTTTAAGGATTATATAGTTTGCATAAAGTTTATGTAACATATGCAAGTTAGTAAGTAAGAAATGTACAGATTTTTGTATATCTATTTAACTCTCCAATATCCAGCTGCCCAAGTACAAGAGAGAATTCTAAAATGGCCGGTAATTCTTACTTTTCTGCTGAACTCTTTTCCCTCTGTGTTATCTGTCTTCTCTTTTTTATTAACAGTAAGACAGATCGGCTTGCCAAAGGATCTGAATGTTACCAAAAGAGCCTTAGTTTAAATCCCTTCCTCTGGTCCCCTTTTGAATCACTATGTGAAATAGGTAGGTATTGTTCAATTCAAGTTTTTTTATCATCTCTCTATTAATTATTCTGATTAGGAATGGGACACAGAGAATGTCATGTCTTCTGTTATGAACTGGAAAAAATGCAAATGTTTATAAATATTTTACTTTTAAATTTGCCTTACTTGAAACTAAAATTGAACAGAAATGTGAGTTACTGTTTTGGATGGTTTCCTTTTTTATTAAAGCTCATTCAGTTGTTTTTATTAATATGATTCATGCTGGCCTGTATAGGTCTTGATTTTAGATGCTGTGCCTTTCAAAATTTATTTTCGGGACTGAAGATGATCACAGCAGCTTAGAATCTCATGGTATCCTGTTTTGGATAGATAATATGTAAAAAAAATCTATAATTTGGACATAAATATATGCTGCAATATATTCTAAAAAAGAGATGAAAACATTTTGCAGACAATTTGTATTCTGCACTAAGGAGGAGAGGGTGCATGTTTGTGGGCACCAGGAAAATAAAATAAAACTATTTTTAAAATAACAAAATAGGAAAAAACAAGGCAAAGGCCAAAATAATAAAAAAACAAAAAGCCTTTGATTGTTATGACAATTTATAGCAGCAAGCTACAGTTCAAAATTTTGGAGAGGAGCAGGCCTTCTGGGTTTCATATGGGCATATTGCTTTCCTTGCTTAGTATTAAATTTTTACCATTCTTATGTTAGAATTTTCGTTCCTAAAAATTAATGCTGTATTCCAGATTCAGAACTGTGTTCTTAACAAGTACAACCCCAACTGATCTCTTTCCAAGACCAAAGTTTTATAATTAAATGTGCAGAAGCAGTTTGATCAGTGGTGGGATTCAATTTTTTTAACAACCGGTTCTGTGGGCGTGGCTTAGTTGGGGGTGTGGCTTGGTGGTCATGTGACCAGGTGGGCCTGGCTAGCTGGTCATGTCACTGGTGGGCGTGGCTAGCTGATCATGTGACTGGTGGGCGTGGCTATCTGCATAGGGACTACAGAGGGCTGAAAAAAGTCATTTCTGACTGGTCCTCGCACTTTTGACCGGTCTTCGCATTTATGACTGGTCATCATTTATGCCCATTGTAGCATTCTTAACAACCGTGTCACTCATTTCACAACTGCTTCTCTTCACCATGGTAACAAGATAGGGCGAAAACGTAAAATGTGAGGACAGTCGTAAGTTCGAGGACTGGTCAAAAGTAGGAGGACCAGTCAGAAATAATTTTTTCAGCCCTCTGAGTAGTCCATATGCATAAAAGGATACAGCAATAGAGAGGGATGAAGGAAGGGAAGGGAAATTAGAGTAGGAGTGAGGGTAAAAGAGGGAGGAAGAGAGGAGGAGAAGGAAAAAGAAAGAGGAAGTAGGGAGGAGAAGAAAAAGGGGAGGAAGAGAAAGTAAGAAGGAAAGAAAAGAGAGAGGTGGTATGTTTGAGGAGAAAGATTGCTGTACAATAAAAAAGATGAAAGGGAAGAAAGCCTACGTTAATCTGCACATTTCTGCACAGTCCAATACTTTATTGACTATCTGTTCCTCAGTCGGACATCCTTTCTCTTTCCAGCAACTGGCATAGGAGAGTCTAGCAGCTGTGACAATATGAATAATCAAATATTTCTTTTCCTTAACAAATTTCCGTTTTAGCACTCCCAGGAGATAGGTTTCAGGTAGAAAATTAATATCCTCATTTAATATTTCTTGGACCCATTTTTGTATTTTTTTCCAGAATTTCCTCGCATCCAGACACGTCCACCACATATGGTAGAAGGTACCTTGATGGTGGCCGCATTTCCAGCACTTGGGGCTTGCATTCAGATAGATCTTTGCAATTCTAGATGGTGCTAAATGCCACCTATACAGCATTTTGTACTGATTCTCCTTATAGCTTATTGCTCTTGTCAATTTAAGATTGCTGTTCCATATTTCTTCCCAATCTTCTAAATTTATCTTTGAATCAATATTTTTTCCCCAAGTGATCATTTGGTCTTTGAGTATTTCTCCTTCTCTATCATTCGAGCAGGTAGGAGTATAATTTAGCTAATAGTTTGTTCTCATTGCCCAGACATATCTTATCAAAGCTATTTGTTCCCGCTTCTATTCCCTCTTCCTGTTTATCTTTCCTGTATCGGGATTTTATCTGTAAATAGAGCCACCAATCTATATGGATCCCTTGGTCTTTCAATGTCTCATTAGGTTTGAGGTTGCCGCTGTTATCTAAGATGTCTTGGTACGTAAACATTTTCTCTCTGCTTATTGTGTTTGGGTGGATCATTGCCTCCATTGTAGAGATCCATTTTGGGATTTTAAAGTAATGTTTATGCCTAATTTCTTTCCATGTCTTCATTAATGTATCTCTAATTTTGTGTCGGTGGAAACATATTCCTGCCCCCTTTCCTTTATCCCACAGGTAGGCATGCCAGCCTCTTAGCAGATCATGCCCTTCCAATTGTAGAATTCTTTTGTTTCTTAATGTGGCCCACTCTCGTAGCCATACTAAATTGGCAGCTCTGTGGTATATCTCCCAAACTGGGAGCCCAAATCCACCTTTACTTCTTTTTTCCTGCAAAGAGCATAACGCAATTCTCGGTTTTTTCCCTCCCCAAATGAATTTCCTTACTATCATGTTTAGATCCGAAAAGAATTTTTTGTCAATGCTAACTGGAGTGGTTTGGAACAGATATATTAATTTGGGGAGAATGCTCATCTTAATGGTGGCTATCCTACCTAGAAACGATATTTGTAGCTTCCCCCAATGATCCAAATCTTGCTTGATTTTTGTCAGTATTGGCGTATAATTATCCTCCTTCAAGGTCGAGCATCTAGCGGTAATCCATATCCCTAAATACTTTATCCTTTTAACTATTTGGATGCCCAATTTTTCTATTAATATTTCCTGTTCTCTTTTCAGGATATTTTTTGTTAACATTTTAGTTTTTGTCATATTTAATTTAAATCCAGATAACTTCCCATACTCGTCTATCTCTTTCAATACCTTTGGCCCAGTCGTTAACGGATCCTCCATAATCAACGCTACATCGTCAGCGAAAGCTTGAATTTTGAAGGTTTCATTCCTAATTACCAGTCCACGTATTTCGTTGTTTTGCCTAATATTCCTTAACAGTATCTCCAGAGCTAATATAAATAAGAGTGGAGAGAGTGGACAACCTTGCCTTACCCCTTTACCGATCCAAAAAGTTTTGGTCATATCTCCATTCAGTACAATATTTGCACTCTGCTTGTCATAAATTGTTTTTATCGCATTCTCGAAGCATTCCCCAAAATTCATTCTTTTAATCTGCTGGATCATAAAACCCCAATTTAGGTTATCGAACGCCTTCTGGGCATCGAGAAAGACCAAGGCCAACTGTTTCTCGGAGTATATTTCATAATACTCCAACACATCCATAACCACTCTCATATTAGTTCTGATCTGTCTTCCAGGAAGGAACCCATTTTGGTTGGGGTGGATTCAGTTATTTAGTATTATCTTCATCCTACCTGCTAATATTCCCATAAATATTTTATAGTCGGTGTTGAGTAAGGAAATCGGCCTGTAATTCTTTATTTGTTTGGGGTTGGTACCTTTTTTTTCTACCAATGTGATGAACGCCTCCTTCCACGATTCTGGAATCCTGGAGTCTCTCAGGGCCTCGTTGCAAATTGCCAGAAGTTTCAGTACAAGTATTTCTTCCAGTTCCTGCTTTTTATACAATTCTCCTGGGAGGCCGTCAGGGGCAGGGGTTTAATTGCTCTTTAATTTAGATATTGCCCCCTTCAATTCCTCTATTGTGATTTCTCTATTTAACATTTCCCTTTCCTCCTCCTTTATCTGTGGTAGTTCTCCTTTAGCGAGATATTGATTAATAGTATCAATTGAGGTTTCCTCCTCTCTATATAATGTCTCATAATATTGTCTGAAGAATTCGAGTTTCTCATCCTCTTCCTCTAATATTTTGCCTTCCCGATTCTCCAAGCAATCTATAATCCCCTTCTCCTTCTCCTTTTTTAACTTATACGATAGCCATCTCCCTGGCTTGTTTGCATTATCAAAATAATATTGTTTAGATTGTTTGATATTTTTTTTGCCAATTCTTCCTGTTCTAATAAGTTTAATTTATGTCTTATTGTCATCCATTGTTCTTTTTTTTCAGTATCACTGGGATCTCGTTGTAATCTCTTCTCTGCTTCTTCCAGCTGGATTAGCAGATCCTTCTGAGCCTTTCTTTTTTCTTTATTGTTATATATATTGTATGATATTACTAGTCTCCTCAAATAAGCCTTCATTGTATCCCAAACGCATGTTGAGGGCGTTTCCTGATTCTCATTCTCCTCAAAAAACAATTGTAAATCTCTGGAGTTTTTTAGTAAACCCTACATCTCTAAGAATATGGGTATTTAATCTCCATCTCCTTCGTTTAGCCTTGTTTGGGCTCTTCCACTTTATCTCTAATGGGTTGTGATCAGCCCACACATTTGGGGCGATTTCAACCGAGTTGATTTCTAACCCCAAGCTTCTACTGACCCATACCATATCAATCCTTGAACAAGACTTCTGAGGGTTTGAGTAATAGGTAAATTGCCTATCCTTCGGAAATCTACTAGATCTACTTCGCCAGAGATCTACTAAATTGTGCTTATCGACTAAGTCAAAAAAAGTTTTGGGGAGTCTTTCCCTTTTGTTCTTTTTCGCTATCCCACTCTTATAATCCATTTCCGGGTTTACTACCCCATTAAAATCGCCAATAATGCAAATATTTCTATATCCCAATTCACCTATTTTGTGGCATAATTTCCTATAAAATTCTCCTAAATTCCTATTTGGAGCATAAATGGCTACTACTAAAATTGGAATACTGCCCCTCTTGATTTCAATATGGAAAGGAAGACTCAGAATTCTATATGATCTGGGATCTGTGGTATAGGTGGTTGAAAAATAAATGCAAAAGTTAACTCTCATTAGGACAATGTATAATTATTAATTAATCTATATATTATTGTTGTATTATGTGTTCAATCTTACAAGGTTTATGTATAAACTGTATAATACCTAGATAATTAATTAGATTCCATATATGTAAATATACAAGATGACTACACGTTGCCGAACCGTAGAGTTTGAAATGTAATATATTCTTTACTCAATAAAATTTCATAAAAAAAAAAAAAAGAAAGGGAAGAAAGCCAACCCCAAACAAATATAAAGATATTAAGATAAAGAATGAATTGTTAAACTTTAAAGAATAAAAGAGAACAAATATGAATAAATAACAATAATTAGAAACACACATACAAACATACAATGTATTTTCTTTGAACAGAGTATTTGGCCGGTTCACAAATTTAAACATTTCATTTCAATTAAATTTACAATTTCTATATTTCCTTTTTGCCATATTTATTCCTCATCTATTTTTGTAAAAAACCAATATTACCTTTCATCTTCATCTCTAATCTTAATCAAATTCAATTTTTCCCTTCTATTCTATATTATACCCCTTCCCATTGTCATCTATTTTTATATCCATCCTCACATTGGTTAATTATGTAATATTACAGTTGTTTAATATAAATTCAACATTTTAATATAAATCAATTAGTTATATAACTACCTTTTTTGTATATTAATCAATATGAATATGAATATTCCAGTTATTTCCATGCAATCCAATTTCTTACAAATCAATTAATTATATTTACCAATAATAATAAACCAAATAATTTCCCCCATATATTCCTCCAAACCACAACTTAACCATTTCTGCTTTCAACACAATATACAATTAATAGTATCTCAATTATTACAATTCTCTAGTTAAATAGAGCTTTTTTGTGTGTGTGTTTTAAAATCTTGAACTCTCCTCTTTTCCCCTAAATTTCCCATTGTTTGCACCTACCTTTTTTGGTGAGGAAAAAGAAAAGAAATCTGCCTGCCTAATTTTCCAATGTTGCAGCAAACAGCAAAGCCAACAGCCTGCTTTACTTTCAGTTTCGTTTTTCAGCATAGTTAGGGGGAAAAAAATCTGCTCCAGCACTCTTTGCAAGCAAGCAGCAGAGCCCTGAGCAAAACAGCTGAGAGCAAATCAGCTGAGAGTCGGGAGGCCGATCTAATCAATGGGCTGATTAGCCTATGCTGAAGCTCCGCGGGCCAATAAAATTACAAAAAAACACCGAACCGTTTGTTAAATTGCTGGCTTGTCCGCCCCTCGCCCACCACTATTTATTGGCAATAAATAGTGGTGCGGAGGGGCGGGGCAAGGGGCAGGACGAGCCAGCAATTTAACAAAGGGTTCGGCCGAACCCCCTAGAACCGGCAGAATCCCACCACTGAGTTTGATGTTTCAGGTGTCAAATTCAAAAGTTAAAGTGTCTTAGATAGAAAATACTTGCCAACTTGGAAATACAGATTTAGAATCTAGAATTAAGCCAATGCTCAGTTCTTAGTTATTTTGTGTTTCATGTATATATACATGCATGTTTTAAACTTGCTACTGTTTCATCATTTGCTGCATGTAGGTCTCTTGCTTTCCTATTACTTTGTAATTGACTACAGGTAGTCTTTGATTTACAACAATTCATTTAGGGACCGTTCAAAGTTATAACAGCACTGAAAAAAGTGCCTTATGATGGTTTTTCACAGTTACGACCTTTGCAGCATCCCCATAATCATGTGATTAAAATCCAGACGCTTGGCAACTGGTTCATATTTATGATCATTGCTGTGTCCCACGGTCATGTAATCATCTTTTGCAATCTAAATGGGTAAACCATATTCACTTAACAACTGCAGTGATTCATTTAACAATGTGGCAAGAAAGATCATAAAATGGGGCAAAACTCACATAACAAATGTGTCACTTAACGGAAATTTTGGGCTTAATTGTGGTTGTAAGTTGAGGACTACCTGTCATGGCAGAGTCAGTGATTTGACTAGCTATGTTGCCTTAGCATGCCTATATTTTGAAACTTCTTGTATCATATGTGTACTGTACATTTATATGTGCTTAAGTATTTTTATTTTTGCTTTTGCGATCAAATTGCACTTCAGTATAAAAAATGGGATTCACAATTGAATTTGAAGCAACTATATCATGATTATTGATAAATTCCATTGCTAATATCATAGGTAATGGAAAGAAAGGGAAATAGTAAAGGATCCGCCTGACTTACTTTCTTGAAGAAACACTCTTCCACTTTGATGATTTTGTGATTAAGGTAGAAGAGTGTTTGGCATCCCAAACTATAGGTAGGATTGTGTTATTGATTTGATTAAATACACATCAAGTACTGTTACACTATACCCACCCCCTCACTCCCAGATTATCCACTAGTATCAATCATTGTAGCCAGGTATTTTTACTTGGAACTTGTATATTTTTCAGTACAGGATTCTAGCCATAGGTTTAAAATAAACGTCATCATTTAAAGATTTTTATTTGAGAACATAAAAATAAGTAGATATTTGATTAGAATAGAACTTTTTAAAATAATGGCCTACTATTTAGTAAAGGGAATGACTTTCACAAATTTCCAAAACTTTTTGAATAGAAATAGAGCCAGTTTGGTGTAGTGGTTAAGGCACAAAGCTAGAAACAAGGGAAGTGTGAATTCTACGCATAAGAGCCAACTGTCTTCCCCAATTCACCTCACAATGTTGTTGTTGTGGAGAAAATAGGAAGAGAAAGGTGTACTAAATATGTTCGCTGCCCTGAGCTATTTATAAAAATAATAAAGGCAGGAAAAACCTTGGCTTTTCTGCAGGGTATTTGGAGTGTGTGATCTAATGAGTCCTGCTGGTTTTAATTCTGCTTTATCTTAATTCTAATTGCATTTCACTTTTTTCTGTTAGCTTAATTTTATTTTAATTTAATAGTTCTTCTTTATGTTATATTGCTGATAGTATATGTTTTAAACTATTTTTGACTATATTAGTTTTTGAATACATTATATTATATTATTGTTTGTAGTTATCTATTATCTATTATTTGAATGGGCAGAATATAAATGCTGCAAATCTAGCCATTTCCTTTACTGAGTACATTATGTTAAAAGCTTTTCTAGTCATACATCTACTTATCAGTGATATAACTACCATGGATCAGACATTAGAAATTGTACTAAAATTGTGTCACCTTTGGCTGAATTGAATATGTATGGCAAAAGGTAAACAACTTGGTGCCCTTCATTGCTCCTCATCTGCTAGAATACACAAAAATGGAGAGGTAATATGAACTATAGTTCAAAATTTCTGATTGGTGCTATCTTACCTTCTCTTATTTTAACTATTGATTGTTACAGTGTTTAGTAACAATAAATTTCACATATATTCCATGCAATGGGATTAAATAGGATCCGTCTAAAATATTCCTTTTTTTCTTTTTTGTATCTTCCCGTGCCTCCCAACCCCTTTCATTTTCATTACAGGTGAGAAGCCAGATCCTGACCAAACTTTCAAGTTAACTTCTATACAGAACTTCAGCAGCTGCTTGCCTAACACATGCACAACAGTGGTGTCTAATCACAACATAATTCACAGACAGCCAGAAACCGTTCTTATGGAAACACCACAGGACACACTTGTATGTTTATACCAGTCATACTTAATCACGACCATCTTTACAGTTCATACTGTTCATGTTCTTTAGAAAAATGTGTATTGTCTTTAAGAAGTGGTTTTCTATTTCAGGAATTAAACAGACTCAACCTGGAGTCCTCCAACTCTAAATATTCCTCCAACACAGATTCCTCCATTTCTTATATTGACTCGGCTGTAATTTCACCAGATGCTGTATCTCTTGGATCAGGAACTGCCTTTTTAACGAAACAGGCTCAGAACAAACCAAAAACTGGCAGGAGTCTTCTAGGTGGACCAGCCGCCTTGAGCCCTTTAACACCAAGGTAAAGAATTTGAAAGTTGTTCCTCCATTTTCTTTTAGGAAGCATTGCTAGAAGAATTAGCGCACAGATCCCCTCCTCATCAGGTCTCTACTATTGAGACCTGATGAGGAGGGGATCTGTGGGCTAATAAATATAGACTGGCATATGCTTTTATAGTAGAGAGCTTACTTTATGAGATGCATAAATGCATGTGCAAGTATATCGGGGAGGCACCTTAATATTTTAGAATATGAAATGTAAGCAATCCAGTAAAATTCTATGTGTGTAAAATTAAAATGTGCACAAGAACACCATCCATTTGCAACAGCAGTAAATTGATTAAATAATCTTATATTTTTTATATGTACATCTTTTACTCAGAATGAATAATGAATGTAAGGATTCAGTTGAGACCTGAATGAATAGGATCAAATTTACTAATAAAATAACTTCCTTTTGGAGTTCTCCTATGAATCTTGGGAGCTAAAGAAATAAAATATTTAGAGAGTTGTAAAATATACTTCAGCTGTTTTCTAAATATTGTCATTTAAAGTCAGTTTTTTTTATTATTGTTGTTCTCCTGCATATGACAAACAGATCATTGTCTGAAAAGAACCTTTATGAATGTGTTTAATGATTTGTTAATGTGGGCTCTAGTACACAATTCAAATTTACCCAGGTATATTCACCCCCTCCAAGTATTCACTTGAATTTGCCTATTAACTAAAACCTAATTTTTGGATATATTTTTAAAATTATAGCATATTCTAAGCCTTCAAATTTGTTTTCAGAACCAGAGCTGAATTGAACACATAGCCCATTCCTGATTCCCCCAAGCTTTCTTCATTTCAGCAACCTAATTTAGGTGGGAAAATATTTTTGTTGTTGCTGTGATTAAATGTGGAAATCAGAAACTCTTGCTGACAAGCTTCATAATCACCCAGAGACTACTTGCAGATTTCGATTTGCTTTTCCCCACAGCTAAATTACTTAATATGATTATTTTGAAGATAAATGATAATAAATTAGCTATTTATCTGAATTCTATTCTTAACCTGAAGAGCTGGAATAATTTTCATTTTTTAATATTTCATTTATTTAAAATGAGTATGTTACATCTTTTTCATTTTTTTTCTTCTATTCAATCTTCTGTTCAATCCGTTCAACTTTTTGGAACCTGCCTGGACAAGTATCTGCAGTTTTCTTGGCAAGATTTTTCAGAAGTGGTTTGTCATTGCCTCCTTCCCAGGCTGAAAGAAAATGACTAGCCTAAGTTTACCCAGATGGCTTTTTGTCTAAGGCAGGACTAGAACTCATAGTCTCCCAGCTTCTAGCCTGATGACTTGACCACTATACTACACCAGACTGGCTCTCATCATTTTAATTAGAATAGTTGTTTTTCTACAAAATATTCTATAGCCTTAAATGATTAATCCAAAAATGAAAAATGATAAATCCCCTTTTGATAACAAATAAAAAATGGAGCTAATTCCTATACTTGAATATAGTATAATCTTAGTGTTATATTTTTAATGTGTATATAACTGGAACTTTGTAAATTCTTATTCTTAAAAGAAAGATACTTCACAGTGCATGTACAAGCCTTAGGCTGCAAATTTTTCTTGTTTTCAAAAATGCTCTTTTCCTGCCTCCTCTTTCTTTAGGAACATATATATATTGAAATGCTCTTGTATGTTTCCTCAGTTTTGGAATATTGCCATTGGAAACTCCTAGCCCCGGAGATGGATCTTATTTACAAAACTGCACAAATTCTTCTTCCGTAATTGATGTGCCACCTCAAGGAGCCCCTTCCAAGAAGGTATCTTGTGCCAATGGATGTGCATCTAAGATTGCTTAAGGAAATGTAAAATTTTAGCTACTTGTTCCTTACAAGAAAAAAAATGTCAAAGCCACTTTATGATATTTAATTTCTGTGTATTTCTCCTCTATTATTTTCCTAGTAAACATAATATTAGAGAAAAATATGCAGACACCTTACATAGATAATCTGGAAATATTTTAATATATGTTTTTCCAAGCTGTAGAAACTGGAATTTTATTTTTAAATTATATTAAGATGCTTATCTTTACAAATTGTAGAATCTTATAAACTTTCATGTTTACACTGCTTTTTTTAAATGCTAGCTCATAAAAGGAATTCAGAGCAAGTATTCAGAATCTGGTAGAGAAAACTATTTAAAGTGTGGCAGAATTAATGTAAAACCAAAACTATTTTGTCTTTCCTTAATTAATTTTTCCTGCTCCATAAAATGGATGCTTCTACTTTATATATAGACCGGTGAAGTTAATAACAAATTGAAATCAGCTTCATACAGTTGTTCCTTTAGGATTTTTACTGAAATTGACAGTATGTAGGATTGTATTGGCTTGCCCTGTTCTTGTGAGTGTACTGCAGAATTCGATTATCTGTCATTGCTCTGCCATAGTTGTGTATCTATAGGAAGAAAAGGACATTTCTAACAGTGTGATGTTTGTCAAAGCTAATGGATTATTTTATGGTGTAAACCATGCAATAAAATGCATATCACTTTCTACTTAACATTCTTCTCTCTAGGTAATATAATGAACTAATAAAATAAATATATTTAGCAGATTGTCCCCTATCTCTGCCAGTGAAAGTCATGTCATAGTCTGCAATTGCTATAAATATAATACATAATTAACATTATGATACATTTTTGTATAGACTGTTACCAGAATAAATCAAGCTGGAACAAAGTCGGTCTTCTCACAAAGTGGTAATAGTCGGGAAGTAACACCAATCCTTGTTGCCCAGACCCAAAGTTCAGGTGCACAGACGAGGTACGCAATGTTTTCCTAACCTGGTGTATAATTTTTCTTCCTATTCCAAGATATATGTTTTCTTCCTAGGCTGCATCTGCTGTTGTCATGTTTCCTGTATTTCTGGTTAAGAAACACAGTTGAAACCCTAACCACATAAATTATGTTAAGAAATTTGATTTCTCTCTCCAGTACAACTCCTCAGGTATTGAGCCCAACTATTGCTGCTCCCCCTAATGTGCTGCCTCGAAGAAGTTCACGTTTGTTCTCCAGTGATAGTTCTACAGCCAAGGTAAATGGGAATTCTACATGTACTTACTTATTACTTACTTACTTATTTCCTATCTCAAGGTAACACTGGGCGGCTTATAATCATAAAAAATAAAGCCTATATAAACTAAAAATATAAAATCCAGAAGACCACGTCCCATTTAAAAGAGGGTGGGAGCAGCATATAGGGTGGTAGGATCCGTTGTTAATTGACCAACCATCTCCATTGTGATACTCTCGCCCCCGATTGGTGCTCCAACCTAACTGGCGGAGTTAGGTCTTTAGGCTTTTCCAGAAGGTCAGGAAGGTTTGTGGCCGCTCATCGATTAATATTTTTCAGGAAATTCAGAGCCTAAATGGGCAGCAGCAGAAATATTTAATGGGACTACAGATATAATTCAAACAGGACTGTTGCCTTCATATTGATTGATATTAAATTTTTCTGAACAGAATTGATTTCAAATATGCTCTAACATAGTATTTCTCAATCTCAGCAATTTAGGTGTGTGGCTTGAGCAGAATTCTCTGACTGAGGAATTCTGAAAGTTGAAGTCCACATATGTTAAAGCAGCATTGCCTTAGGCCAGGATGTCAAACTGTTAGCCCACAGGCCAAATGCGTCATGTGCAGGCCATGCCTACCCCAGCTCCACAAATGGGAAAAACATCACAATGATGTGATGGCAATGTGATGTGGTGAGTTTGCAGAATGGGACTTTTCGTCTCCGACTCTTCCTTCTCAGGCATTTCCCCTTGGGTGATTCTCCCCAACTTAGTTCTCAGCTGGCATGCCTCCAGCCATTTGCCCTGGACAATGGGCCACCAACCCCTACGTTCCATACCCTTCGACACAGTCCATTCGCAGAAAGAGGTTTGTCCTGGGTGTTCTGTCCCCTGTGACAGTTAGCTCCCAACCAATCAGCTAGAGGGGGTGTAATAGAAATCCAGCGAAAGGAGAGAGGTATAAAAGAATTTGCCAAAATGCCTTCCTCCCTCCCTCTCTCTCTTCCCCTCCCCAGCCTCCTCTCCCCCCCCCCCCCCCATACAGGGAGGAACAGTTGGTTTACTCAGAACTAAGTCTTGCTAAATTCAATACTAGGAGTGCAGCGTGAAATATTCACCTAGTATTTCTAATGGAACAGTTGGTTTACTCAGAAGTAAGAATTCTTTAGAGGACAATTAATAGAAATCCAGCGGAAGGAGAGAGGTATAAAAGAATTGCCAAAATGCCTTCCTCCATCTCTCTCTCTCTCTCTTTCCCTCCCCAGCCTCCTCTTCCCCCACCCATAATAGGGAGAAACAGTTGGTTTACTCGGAAGTAAGTCTCACTAAATTCAGTGCTAGGATTGCAGCATGAAATATTCACCTAGTATTTCAAATGGAACATTTCTGCGCCTGGATTTTTCTTCCCACACCTTCGCCTCCCCATTCTCCCCCTCGCTTTTCCATTTCTGTGCTTTTTCATTTCTGCTCCTGGATTCTCCTCAAAGTGGAGAAAATGTGTCTTTCAGCAGGGGCAATTGAGATAGCTAGGATATCACTTCCGAGCGGGGTGGGAGGGTGGGTGATGAAAGAGAGTAGACGCATTCCGTGAGCGGATTACAGCACTAGCATAGTGTTGTAATCCAACACTATGGATTACAACAATCCAACAATCCTTGTTTTATGTAGAATTCAGTTCCCCAAAACAATGTCCACCTTCCTTTATTTTATTTTATTCCCCCCCACCCCCCAAAATATCCTGGTCTCCAGTTCAGAAGAGGAACGAACTGCTTTCTGGAGTGTGATCGAGTGAAATGGCCTTTTATCTCTGCACCCTGCCTTCCTTACCTTTTTCAGTCACACCCACACCCACGCCCCCTTTACTAAGTTCCACCCCTTTAGAGGAGCTTCAAACATGGCTAGTTGTACAAGCTATAAATCAAGGCTGAACTTTCTAGATAGGAGGAGGAAAGATAAATTTGCTTACTTTTTTAAGCAGATTTTTTAAGCAGATAGAATTTGGAGCGGTTATGAACAAGGGTAGAAAGAGAGGATTTTAGAAATCCAGATCTGCTGTTATGGTGGGTGTGTGGAAGGAAGGAAGGAAAAATTCTCTTCTGTTGGACCTTCCAGACTTGGTTAACTAGCTGGTTGAAGGGAGGGTGTGGGGGAGGGAGGAAGGAAGGCTTTTAGTCCGCTCAGTAACAGCATCACTGCCTAAACTCTTTTGCGGGTCTCTTAAAAAGACGTCCAGCCAGGTAAAGTTGTTAAAATGCCAGGTGTCCAAGACAGATCCTGGCTGGGCAGGTGATTCAAAGACTAATTGAAGGCTTTGTCTCTTTCCTCCCAAGTGTGACCTTTTCCGACACATCCAAGGATTCTAAGTATGCTTTCAGAGATTGGGGGGGCGGGGGGGGGGAGGAAGGCATTTTGGCAAATTCTTTTAAGCCTGTGAAGAAAGAGCATTGGGCCCTGTATTGGGGGGGGGGGAGAGGAGGCAGGGGAGGGGAAGAGAGAGAGAGGGAGGAAGGCATTTGGCAAATTCTTTTACATCTCTCTCCACTGGATTTCTATTAATTGTCCTAAAAAATTCTTACATCTGAGTAAACCAACTGTTCCATTAGAAATATTAGGCGAATATTTCATGCTGCAATCCTAGCATTGAATTTAGCAAGACTTACTTCCAAGTAAACCAACTGTTCCTCCCTGTATTGGTGGAGGTAGAGAGAGGAAGCGGGGGAGGGGAAGAGAGAGAGAGGGAAGGAGGAAGGCATTTTGGCAAATTCTTTTACACCTCTCTCCTTTCGCTGGATTTCTGTTGCACCCGATTGATTGGGGGCTAACTGTCAGGGGGAGCGGAACACCCAGAATGAACCCTCTTTCGGCAAATGGGCCATGTCGAAGGGGGTTTGGACGAAGGGGCTAGTGGCCCATTGCCCAGGGCAAATGGCTGGAGGCATGCCAGTTCAGGAGTTAAGTCGGGGGAGAATCACCCGAGGAGAAATGCCCGAGGAGAAGGAAGAGTCAGAGACAAAAAGTCCTAAACCCCAGTTTGACACTCATGCCTTAGGCTGTGAAAACATGTATCATAACAAGTTAATTTAACTCCTTGTTTTCATTGTAAAATAAACAATTATTTTTACTCTATTACAATGGAGCACTGTGGCTCATGTGATTAGGGTGCTGGATTGACAAGTAGCAAGCCTGCATTTGAGACCCAAGTGCTGCCATGGGACGGTGAGTTCCCGTCCTTTGCTCCAGTTCCTGCCAGGGGACATGAAAGGAGCCCCTAACTGGTCATCCCCCAGGCAAAGATGATATCACCAGCTAATCCTTTCAATCTGGAAGTGCCTCAGTGCTTTCGACAGGAGAGCAATGCAACCTCATTACAAATGTTTCATATGATAGTGTTATAGATTATCCTTCACTTCAGATGTAGAGAAGTATTCTAAATAAAATTGTACATGTTTTAGATATATTTCAATTAAAGACATTGAAGAGCTATCATCAAAGCATCTTTCATATTGAAATAATTGGTCAAAATAATATCAAAATCCATTCAATCAATAATGAAGTCTAGTAAAGCTGTAATTGGATAGTAGAGGAGAGGAAGGCCTGGAGGAATGTTGTCCATGGGGTTGTGATGGGTTGGACACAACACAGCAACTAACAGCAACAACAACAAAAGCTGTAATTGCAAACATGAAAAAACTTTATTCAGTAATATTTCATCCTCTGCTTTTGAACCATCCACCTCCCTCACATCAGTATAATCAGTCCATACTAAATTATATTGTTGATGCAATGTAAAACAACTCTAGATCAGTTTTCTTGAGTGGAATTGAGAGTCTATAATATTAAAAACTAGATGGAAAGATATCATGGGCATCTTTTATTCTATAAGCTTAAGTAATGCTATTATAGAAAGTAGGTAATATGTGTTTTGGTGTCTGATTCCATTATATATGTTGTATGAAATCACATAATTAGTTCAAAGCCATAAAATTTCATCAAAAATCACAAAGCCTTGGAAAAATTAATCAGGCAAAAGTCAAAATGAGTGCAGTTAATAGGATTATGTAGTACATATTTCAGTACCATACTACATGAAATTAAATGAAGCCATAGGTTAAATTGGGCTGAGATTCCCCATCCAAAATGAAGTTCCTCTAAATTTCTACCATGAATTGTTTTGCAAATTTCTGTTTTGAATGGTATACTTTGCTATTTGGCTGCCAGGAAAGATTCTTTAAAATGTTTTTTCTTCTTTCATAGGAAAATAGTAAAAAGTTAAAAATGAAGTTTCCAACAAAAATTGCAAATCGAAAGACAAAATGTAAAACCAGTAAAGGAGGGATCACACAGCCAAACATAAATGACAGTTTGGAAATCACCAAACTTGATTCGTCCATTATTTCAGAAGGAAAGATTACCTCAGTAACGCCACAAATCCAGGCATTTACATTACAGAAAGCTGCAGCAGGTGTGTAGAATATTTCTGAGAATTCCTTCAGAGTAGTAAACTTGTGCCAAACCCAAAAGGCAGCGATAGTGTAAAATTCAAAAGCAAGAAAAACATAGAAAATACCTGTTGGAATAGAGTTAAAATGAACAGTGCAAGTTCCTCTAAAATTCTTGTTCTTTCTAATTAAGTTGCCATGATGTTCACAATCTTAATTTCTTTCTTAATTGAAAGAAAATTCAACAGTAGTAGGTAATAATCATGAATTTTTACAGATACATGGAGTGTTCCAGCGGATATTTGTGTATGAAGTTATATCTCAAAGTCTGGATTTGGACCAGATCTCTTTAGTTCTATTCAGCACCTTATTCACTGGAAGAACACTGTTATGCTCTGTTAACTCAAACTGTTGGAATTTCATCTAGGTTTCTTGAGATTATGTGCCACGTTTATCACCAGTGGCAATTTTAAGCAAGTATGTCTCTTTGTTCTCCTGTGTATTTATTGCATTTTTTTCCTAGAAGGTTTGATGAGCCTTCTTCGTGATATGGGGAAAGGATATTTAGCCTTGTGTTCCTACAATTGTAAAGAAGCCATTCATATACTGAGTCATTTGCCTTCTCATCACTACAACACGGGCTGGGTTCTATGCCATATTGGAAGAGCTTACTTTGAACTTGCAGAATACATGCAGGTAAAGAGGCCATAGAATAATTTGGGGGGATACTACATTCTGTATTTGCAGTGAATTGTACAAAAATTGACCCCAAAACATAAACTTGAAATAGTTAAAATTTCCTTTGCTCTATCACCTTTTAGCAATCCAAATGAGAAGTTCTAAGCTTGAAAGAACTCTTAGTATATTGACCCCCATCAGAGCGATGCATACACACACACACACACACACTGCCGTTCTAATCCATTGGCCATCTAATTATTACTGACTGGCCACTAATTTCAGTATCCTACAAGTTTCAAAGCATTTACCAAAATATCACTTCTGTGGCATTGCAAAAAAATAATAATTAAATGGCTGTTTATATGCGCTACTACTTTTTATTTCATTTCCTACCATGCCCTGCTTTCAGGGGACCTTATGAATTCCTTTTAGATATTCTCTAGATGGGTCAATTAATACAGAAACAATTTCTAGCTATGTGGTTCTATGTAAAGAGGGGGGAAATGATATTCTCATTTTATTAAATAAAATTTGCTGAGAATGAATCACACTTCCCTTAAGATGAGACATTTAATTTATTAAGTAAATTATATCCTTGAATCAAAACCAACAGTTTCATTTAAAGCTATATAACTAAATGTACCCATGTTATATTAAAAATGGATCATGTTGATTAAATAGCATTTGTTCATTACTGTCATAGGCTGAGAGAATATTCTCTGAAGTAAGAAGGATTGAAAACTACAGAGTAGAAGGCATGGAAATCTATTCAACCACATTGTGGCATCTGCAGAAAGATGTAGCTCTTTCAGTTCTTTCAAAAGACTTGACTGAGATGGATAAAAATTCACCAGAGGTATCATTTCTGGCTATTTTGAGGCAGGCATTTTTTTTTTAAACTACAGTTTAGCCTCTGATTCTTTCCTTCAATTTTAAATGAACAAATCTGAGGTTGAAATTACTTTATTTTACTTTGCAGACTCTTATTTGACTGAGCATTTAAATAGTAACTATTAGTTAATAGTAGTTTATTAATATTTTCTTCTTCCCCTTATTATACCATTTAAAAATAGAAAGAGGGAGAAATCATAGTTTTGTGGTGTATCTTCTACTTTTTCATTCTTCCAGGCATGGTGTGCTGCAGGAAATTGCTTCAGTTTGCAAAGGGAACATGACATTGCTATCAAGTTTTTCCAGAGAGCTATTCAAGTTGATCCAAATTATGCTTATGCCTATACACTCCTGGGACATGAATTTGTGCTGACAGAAGAACTTGAGAGAGCATTATCCTGCTTTAGGAATGCAATCCGAATGAATCCAAGGCACTACAATGCTTGGTGAGAAATACGTTTAATTAATAAAGATGGTGAAGGTTGGGAACATATTTATCCCTCAAAGTATTTAACAATCTCATTTCCCTCCCTGATATAACAGTTCTGGAGTAAAAAAAATGGTTTACTTTTCTCTCTAATTTTCTATTGATAATTTCAGTCCAGTTCTCATAGATACACAGGTGTATACTTGTCTATTATTATAATATGTGGGTATCTACAGTTAGAATTATGGTCTAAGGCTGATGGAAACCTAACAATTCAAGTCCTAACCAAGGGCCTAAGGTAATGCTTAAGGATATAGGCATTCCAAGCAAAATGGATTTTGTTGTGTAAAATTAGGGTGTTCAAGTCTGATAAATTCTAAATTTCCAAATACTGAGGCAGTATTTTGGGTATTATTCTAATGGCTTCAATCGTAATTGGTATAACAGAGGATTTCTTTTTCTATAAACATTCAAATACAATCCGCAAGTCTTAGTATCTTGGGTTTTTTCCAATTGCTTTTCCTCAATCTAGCATCACCTACTATAGCAATATCAATGAATCAATTATTTTCAGTAATTGCTATATTAAGCATAAACAAGGTGACTATATGTTTGAATTTTAAAGTCCCATAGAATCTTAACCCATAGAACTCATTTTCAAAAACCTCGATTTGATGTTCTTCAGTCTTTGCTACTGAAATCTAAACCTCTGCCAAAGTTTCCAGTGAATAATTTTGGCAACTTAGTTGTGGTAGTATTTATAGTCAGTTTGCGAAATTTTGCTGCAGCCACTGATGAAATGGTCGATTGTTCAACCTTTTTTCTAAAAGATAACATTTGCTGCTGTTTGGTACCTGCTGAATTTTTTGCTTTCATGCAGTTACTTGGTAGAGTTTGTTCTTGAATTGCTAAAATAAAGCCTTCAGTTTCTTTAACAATCCTGATCTTAACTGGTTCCATGTGGGATTTTTACCAGTTTCCTCTTCTATATCCTTCAAGTATTGACTGTGCACTGGCTTGAATCGGCTTTAAATTGTTTCTTTTCAAAACTCAGTCTTCATCTTTGTTTTCAAAAGTTGTCCTTGATTGATTTCTTTCAGGAATTTCCTTGGCTTTTCTTTATGTAGTCCTTCAAGCTATATTTTTCTTTCTCCAGTTTGTTTCACCTACGAAAGTCTTCTATCCCATTGGTTCTTGGCCAATACAACTAATTGATAATCACTTTTGGGATATAAAGCATGGCACATTCTCATCAGTTTTTTTCTGCCTGATCCAAATTACCAAGTTTCATCTGGATCCAGATGAAACTTGGTAATATACTGTGGGACCCAGATGATGGGTCCCACAGTATATTGAATAACAGAGATCTTAATTGTTTTGAAGTTATTTCCACCATTTAGTTTTGATTTCAAAATTTTGCAAACTCATTTGTTATGTCTGGTTGTGCTTTCTGTGACTCGTGGAATTCATCTGGTTCAGTAGCACCTCAGGTTTTTTTAATCTTTGTTGATTGCTTTTGTACTATTTTTCAATTACCATTCCTACCCAATTATCTATCCAATTAACTTGTCTTCCACAGTGAGTTACATTTTATTCATTTCACATTCAACTTGTTTGATCCATGTTGCATCCCTACTATGACTCCTGTTGTTTTCCCACATGCTTGTCAATATGTAGCTTTGAATATTTTTCCTCAAAAATAAATAAGCAAGTATTTGACTCATTTGTTTAACTGGATCTGTTAATCTAATCTTAGAATTTGTGATTAGAACAAATCAAATTTTAGATTATGCAGAAATGTTGAAAATCCAAAAGAATTCACAACCTAAGTACTTTTATACATTAGATCAACTAGCCTTATAAACTAGTGTCTTTCTGCATTGCAGCCTTTAGTTCAGGAGTGTCAACCTCAAGGCGTCATGGCAGCATCATGTGATGTATCTGGACTTTTTTCCCTTTCACTAAAATGGGCGTGAGCAGCACATGACACATCGGCCTGTGGGCCAGGAGTTTGACAGTCCTGCTTTAATTGCTTGCTTCATATATATAAATTGATTGGAAACAAAATTGCTTAAGAAACCCTTTTCTAGATTTCAAGTCCTCTCAGTTTGGCCAAAGAGATAGGTAGATTTTCTGTTCGGACCAAGTTGACAATTTGACCAAGTTGACACAGTTGGTGGATTCCCTTGCTTCTTTCTTGCTTTTCCTTCTTTATGCAAAACTTTAAGGATTGATAGAAACCAATAGTCTAATGGCTCTTCTAATCCTTTGAGGGTGAAATGTGGCAGAATTCATATCAATTTCACCAATGTAGATAAAGAAAGGGTCAGTGTTTCACTTTTTTCTACTTAATCTATTAAACATGCAAACAAATTGACAGTACTATATTTCCCTATTCTACTATTGAACTTAGATGTCTATGGAGATTCTCACTCATCCACGTCATTGTTGTCCCAAAGGTACTTCAAAAAGGCAATTGGGTTTTCTTGATATTTTTGAAGACATTTCACTTCTTATTGATTGGACTGAAGAAGGGACATACTGAATTCAGTAAAAACAATTAAAAATACAGTCAGTCATGGCAGGCAGCCCAGCACAAAATGGTCATCAGAGAATGGAGGCTTGGGAGAGGGACTTCTGGAAGGAGGGGGTTGCCCACCAATACACAGTATATATCAGCTACTTGAAATAATATTTGCACAATATGGAATAAAACACAGTAGGCAGAACAGACTGCTGTGATATTCTAGCAATTTGGAAATAGGAGACAGTCCTTTGTAGTGACTTCATTCTATTTTGCTAGTAAATGTCACATGGGTCCATCAGGAACAGTTGTGCCTTAAATGAGAGTTATTATATGAACTCTTCTAGGGCTTTATTCTCTCTTCAGTGCCAACATAAAATCACTTATAAGACTGTCAGAGGATGTAGGACTGTTGAGACTGAGTGTAGTCAGTAAGAATTAGTGTTGATAGGTAAATAACATTGCAGTTGCATTTTATTATCTTTTAATGTAAGAGGTAATAATTTCTTAATTATGTAGGACTGCTGCTATAGGTACATTTCATATATAATCTTGGACATTTTGACACCCTGATCATATCAAGAAAAGTCTGCATGTTAAATATCTAATAAGAGCTTAACTCGTGAAAAGAGAAGTAGTATATTAATATATTTATATAGAGCCTCCTTTCACAGTAAAAAAATACATAATGAAGAGTTTCTATAGAGTTGTTTCCTGATCTGATCTGCCCCAAAGGACAGACTGTATCTCACAGGCCTGATTATGTTTTACCTCCTCCCCTCCCTCTTATACCCCAATAAACAGGGAAGAAGTTGCCTAAGCCTTTTCCAAATATCTAATTTTTCCACAATTTAAGCAGTGTTTCAATCCTCTTCAATCCTCAAGTTTTTGGCCATTTCCTTCAAGGACATCTCCCTGATTTTCCAGAGGCAGAATTCTAAGACATCTTAAGATGGTGTTTGTTTTTCTAGCTTGGGGTCAGCAAGGATACCTAGATCCTTTCCACGTGTATTATTGTTTCCCTATCCTGTATTTGTGCCTCTCAGTTTTCCAACCCAGATGTAGAACTTCCTTTAAATTCTTCTATTAATTTTAGTACACTACTCAAGACTATCTAGATTTTCTTGAATATACTTCCTTTTATACTTTGGAATTATTATCCACACCTCCCAGTTTTGTGTTATTTGTAAACGTGATAACTATCCTTTCAATGTCTTTATCCAAATAATTCTGTTATCTACCCCATATTTTACTATCTTATTAAGATATATCTATATCTGCAAAATTCCTTTTTTGAATACAATTTTATTACATTTCATAATAAAATAAAAATACAGAAAAACAAAAGTTAGAAAACTATGAGAAAGAGAAAAGTGCAAAGAAAGAGAAAAAGTGGGGATTTCAGATTTTTTCAGTGCAGTAAAACGTATACACGCACAAAAAGGTTGCCCTCAATCTTTTGCTTTACATTTCACATTTCAGGTCATTTCTATAATAACAAAATCTTTTTAAACATTAAAGCCTAAAACCAAAATTTCATTTTTTTTCAGTTTCAAGCAAAAAGTCCAGAAGCAGTTTCCAAGTAGAAACAAAATTAGATAAATTCTAATAAATTCTAAATTCTCTTTAATTAAAACAGTTTTGCCATCTTTACTAATTCCATCACCATTACCATTCACTCTTCCATTGTAGGAATTAATGTGTCTTTTCATATTTATGCATAAAAGATTCTTGCTGCTGTCAAAAATTCCCTTTTTGATTATAAGGCATGCAGTCCCTCCTGATATTATTTTTTCTAATTAAAAAACCCAGAAAGTTTGGTGTTATGTATACTGTACTATAATATTGCTTGTGACAGTGTTATTGTATAAATAAGAAAAAGTAACTTGAGATGAAGAGAAATAGTCTCCTGAAGTCTAGAAAATTATAGGTCTCTGTGATACTTGTATTTTTCACTTGATGTGTTGGTTCTATGGGTGTATTAGTAAAGTTTTTAATATATCTTTTATGTATTACTACTATCTGCATAGAGTTTAGATTGCATTCTTGTTTTGTATTTAAATTTTTGCCTCAACAATTTATTTTTCATGAAATTATAGCTACATTCCTATCGAACAGGCAACAAGTAATTAAAATTGGAAACACTATATCAAACCCTGCACCAGTTAACAGTGGTATTCCCCAAGGCAGCATTCTAGGACCAACACTCTTTCTGCTTTATATAAACAACCTTTGTGATCATATTATAAGCAGCTGTGTCCTCTTTGCCAACGATGTAAAACTATTTTAACACAGATAATTCTACTACCCTACAAAAAGATCTAGATTATGTATCTGAATGGTCAAACAATTGGCAACTCCAATTCTCCATTGTGTGGTGATGAGAAATGCCAGGCTAGGTTATTCTAGGCTCTAGCTCTATGGACTAAGTTGAATCTTCTGAGGTTCTGCCTCCCTGGTGATGTTCTTCAGTTTTTTCAACTCAGTCTCATCTTATGGACACATTTTCCTTTGCTCCAGAGCTTTAGAACTGAGCTTGGAATAATTTCCTGGACACTTCATTTATTTTTCTTTCCTTATTTGCCTTGTTTTCTTTGCAGCTGGGGAGGGCTCTCCGTGGCTACGGATTGGAGCTGGGAATGGTGGCCCATTCCGGCGCCTCCCACCCTCCCCATCCCCATAGGTACCTGGACTGGTGTTTTGGGGTGCTGCCTTGCAAGGCCTCACCCTGGTTATTGCGGCTGGCCTCCACTGTGCCGGAGCGCCTAGATCTGAGCCGCTGGAGCCGCACCAGCCTCCTCAAGCCTTGGTGTGGTTTTCCTTTGCTCCGCGGGGACTAGTCAACTAGAGCGGACTCACTCCTTTGCTGCTGGCTATTTTCCGGAGCTTTCACTGCCACGCCAGCATCTTGCAGCCTAGGTGGGGGCCGTTTTTACTGGGCAGTTAGTTGAGCACTGTGGCACACAACTGTGGCAGAGCCGCCAGACTGCGCTAACTTTCCCTAGCCTGGTGCGGTCCCCGTTTGCCTGGATTTAGTCACAGTGGCCTTATTTCCTGCGCTTTTCATTTGTGGCTTCTAGTCCAGGCGGCTTTGCTTCTCCGGCATTGCTGTGTTGCCACAGAGCTAGTAGGGTTAGGCTAATAAATGCTCAGCCCTTCACATTGGCAATAAAAATCAGAACATCAAATACAAGCTGGGTGGAAACGATCTAAAAGATGACCCACACTCTGTGAAGGACCTAGGAATACTCATTTCAAAAGATCTAAGCCCCAGAGCTCACTGTAACAACATTGCTAAAAAGGCATTAAGAGTTGTCAACCTTATTTTATGAAGTTTTCTCTCTGGTAACGCTATACTTCTAACTAGGGCATACAAAACATTTTTCAGACCTATCCTTGAATACTGCTCACCTGCCTGGAACCCACACTGTCTTTCGGAGATTAATACATTAGAGAGGGTCCAGAGGTATTTTACAAGAAGAGTGCTCAACTCCTCTGCTCGCAATAAAATTCCTTATACCACCAGGCTTGAAATTTTAGGCCTGGATAACCTTGAACTATGCCATCTACGTTCCAACCTAAACTTAGTACACAAGATTAACTACCATAACATCCTACCTGTTAATGACTTTTTTAACTTCAACCACAATTACACAAGGGCTATCAATAGATACAAACTAAATGTAATCCACTCTAATCTTGATTGTAGAAAATACAACTTTAGCAATAGAGTAGTAAATGTCTGGAACACTCTACCTGATCCTGTTGTTAGTTTGTCTAACCCCCATACCTTTTACCTTAAACTGTCTACCGTGGACCTTACATGTTTCTTAAGAGGTCCCTAAGGGGGCGTGCATAAGCGCACCAGCGTGCCTACTGTCCCTGTCCTACTGTCCCCATTTATATGTACTCATTTTATGTGTTTATGGCTATGTTTTGCTTATTTATTTATTTGTGCCATTTTTTCATATGTCTATGTCTATTACTGATACTTGTTTCCTTGTACTTGTTGACAAAATAATTAAATAAATAAAATTGATATTCTGTAATTAACTATATCTATCATAGCAGACATTTTGCGAAATAAGTCATTAAGCTCTCCTAAATAATATGTCAATTTGTCTAGAAAGCTGAGTGTTTCTCTTTGATCTTTAGTAGTAATATTATATACATTGTTGGTTTTTGTTGTTGTTTGTTTTTGTTTTCAATGCTAGGTATGGATTGGGGATGATTTACTACAAGCAAGAGAAGTTCAGCCTTGCAGAAATGCATTTCCAAAAAGCACTTCAAATTAATCCTCAGAGTTCTGTCTTGTTGTGCCATATTGGAGTTGTAAGTAAATCACATCTAATACAGGTTCGATGTATAATATGAACATTGACCAGCATGGGGTTGAATATATATAGAAAATGACTTTTTTTCCCCAGGTTCAGCATGCTCTGAAGAAATCTGAGAAAGCGTTGGATACACTGAACAAAGCCATTAACATTGATCCCAAGAACCCCCTCTGCAAATTCCACAGAGCATCAGTATTATTTGCAAATGAGAAGTACAAAGTGAGTAACGAATTTGAAAGGAACTAAACTTGAGTTTTTTTGGAAAGCAACAGTTTTTTCCTTTGGGAAAACTGAATACTAGCCATATCCATTTAAGGCAATTGTAAAATGCATACAAAACAATCATAAATGTATTTCACATAGTTTAGTAAGATTTATTCCACAGAACATTCTTTTCAGCCTTAGATTTTGAGGACCGTAAGAACACTTTGCTGGTTATTCAAAACTTTGTTCCACTGCTCCAGGAGAGCTACATGCTTGGTCAAAAGGAGTGTTGCTCAATATCATATTGATTTATAGTTAAACATTATTCCTAATTTGAGAAAGGGAATACTAGTATAATGGTCCTAAATAAAAAGTAGTTTCATAGGAATCATTTTAAATCCCTGCAATCAAAATATAATAATATAATGATTTTTTTTTATTCTATTAGGATTTTAGTCAGCTGACCAAGTATCTGAAACTTTTCCAGCAGTTCATTAATTCTATCTTAGTTATAATCATTATGATTTTCTGTTTGTTGCCACTTCATTTTTTGAATATTTTTACAACTTCTAGATTTACCTAAATGATAGAGAAATGGAATATATCTTTTATTCAAGAATTTCCTGAATTCCTTGATCCATTATTATAACTCAAATTTGGGAGTGAACAGTAGACTAAACTCTTGGTTTTCTAGGTTCATTGTAATTTTTCAAATTGTACAGGAAGTCCTCACTTAGAAAGTACAATTGGAACAGGCAACTCCCATCACTAAGCATTGCAGTTGTTAAGCAGAAAATCACATTACTATGATGGGCTTACAATATCATTTTCTCATTGGTCATTAAGTGAATCATCAATCATTAAGTGAAACATCACATAACTGTCCCTTATGGTTTTAATTCCACATTCCCTATTAACTTTAGATATTGCAAACCAGTTGCAGAGCACCTAAATGGCAATCATACAATTGTGGCATATGGTGATGGTTGTAAATGTGTGAAGTGAAGCACCTAAATGGCAGTCCCATGACTGCAGATGCTGTAATGGTCATAAACATGTGGATTGTCTCAACTCTTTTTTACACCATTGTAACTTCAGAAAACAAGGCAGTCAGTAAGCAAAGTCTACCTGTGTACCACAACAAATATATTTGTCAAACAATATTAAAGCATCATACATGGACATTAAAATTGACTTTATTGTATTGAATAGACCTTTTCATTGATAGATATATTTACATTATATTACTGCAGTCTCTTGAAAAAGCTACTGTTTTTTTCTTCCTTTCAGTATGCTTTGCAAGAACTTGAAGAACTGAAGCAAATTGTTCCCAAAGAGTCTCTTGTTTACTTTTTGATAGGAAAGGTAAAAACAATTTTGAGTATTATTTTCTAAATGATTGCTGTAAAAACATAACAGATTAATGTTGATAATAATATTATGCAATGCTCACCAAGTGTACTGTAATGTGTTTCAGCAGTACTGTCCACTGTGGTGACCAATCAGTTCTCCTTCTAACTTTGAAATCAACTCTTGGTCCCATGTACAATTGTGGAGAAAGTATGGGAATGGTTCAGCATTTACGCTGCCTATCTGGTTGTGCAGGCTTATTGTATAGGCTTGTTATGGCATTGCTTTACAAAACAGAAGACTGGAAGGTGAGGTTTGTTTGGAAAATTGACACCATTGATTTATCAATTGGGACCACATAATAGGTAATGGGCAATTCTTGAGACAGCCTGTTCCTTCAAGTTGGAAAGATTTTTAAAGACAAACCTTGGTGTTTTAAATTGAACCCAAAAATAGACTAGAATACAGTGATGTTATTCAAGAACCTATAGTGAACTATGAAAATAATCTTGAAGAAGAGGAGAAAGAGCCACAGTCTTTATCATAAAACAAGTCAAGGGACATTGGGACATTTATTAACAAGATAAATCTCAACCCAGGCAGGAATTGAATTCGAGAAAGTATCTCAGTTTGGACACTCACTAATTCTTTTTAGGATAAAGACAGGAAGGAGAAAGGCATATTCAGACTTGCAAGATTCTGTTACTATAACCCTGTGATAAAAATAGTTCTAACATTCATGATTTTGGTGTACAGGTCTGGTCTACTTCAGTGAGATATTTTCTCTACTTCAATCCTACTTAGCAATGCAGAACTCTATTTTCAAATTAAATATGAATTATGATTAATATTTAAAGACAATCTCATATATAATGTGTACTGTGTTCTTCCTTATTTTAGTGGGTTGGTGGGGATTATAACCTCATCCAGAATTGATTGGTACTGGGTACCAGTGTATAATATTAGTATTCTTCACTAGATATAGCAATCTCTCTCCATTTCTGGCATGTTTGATTTTAAAAGATATTTTTATTGTTTATAATATTTGAGAGGAATAAGTGCCATTTAGGGGTGCCATTTAGGGATATCTGGTAGATATCTGCCTACAAATTGTAAGTAAAAACTACCTACAAAGAGCACTACCAGATATAAAATATATGAAGTAAAAAATTCATACCAGGTTAAGTATACCTTTTTTTAAAATTAGGTTTATAAAAAGTTGGGGCAGACCCATCTTGCACTGATGAATTTTTCCTGGGCAATGGACTTGGATCCCAAAGGCGCTAACAACCAGATCAAAGAGGCCATTGACAAGCGGTACCTACCCGATGATGAAGAGCCTGTAACACAAGAAGAACAGATCAGTGAATGCTGTCCATATGAGTCAGGTTGTTTTTTTATATTGGCTGTTTTATTTGTTCTTCTCTTGAGGTAAAAAGAGATACCTTCTATTTGGGTAATTTGAAAATACTGTCATAGCAACAATCCTGACATTTACCACTGCTGCTATGTTATATAGCATAGACCCTAGTTTTGTGCAGGTTTCTTACAGTCACTATCTCATGATTAGAAATAATTGAAAATGTTTCTTTTTTTTTTTTTAAGTCTGAAAAGAAGTTATGAACATTAAGCGCCCCCATCCTCTCTATAGCAGGCAAATTTATTTGAATATAATAACATCCTTTTTCTTGTTATTCTTCCCTTTGCCATTCTTAATTAAAACAATTGTAAAATAAATATTTCAGCAAATGATAAAAATTAAAGTTCCTTGAATAAAGCTTAATTCTTGCTGATTTCATGGATGTACCGTGTTTCCCCGAAAAAAGACAGGGTCTTATTTTCTTTTGGGCCTTATTATCGGGCCTTATTATCGGGGGGCCTTATTATTTCGGGGGTGTAGGAGGCCTGGGCAGCCTGTGCACTCACAGCCGGGGTCCGGCAGAGAGAGGCTCCCTTCACGTGCCATCAAGCCCCTCCCCTCCCGCGGGATGTGTGTAGAATGCGAGCAGCCCGAAGGCACCAAACTGCGTGAGTGTTTATCCCCATCCCCCACTCATGCGCCTCCCAGGCCTCACCACATTGATGTGGGCAAAGCCGCTGAGCACCAGGTCTTGAGCTCATAGCCAATGCTGCCGGCGCCCACCACCAGCGTGGAAGCCACAGCCTGGGCCAGCTCTCCCTGCAGGTTCCAGTTCCAGCCGTCACCATAGAATGGGAAGCACACTCCCAGAGCGGCTGCTGTCCTGGCTGGGGTTTGGAAGCCACAGAGGCAGAGTTTAGGGGAGAGAAAGAAAGAATTCTGCTGCTTTTGTTGCACGCAGCCAAAAGCAGAAGCAGAAGCAGAAGTCTTTCTTTCTCTCCCCCAAACTCTGTGGCTTACAAACCCCAGCCAGAGCAGTGGCCCCTCTGGGAGTTTGCTTCCCACTCTATGGTGATGGTGGCCTGAGGCCTCCCCTTCCCCCCCTGCTCCTCTCCGCTTCAATTGCCTGAGCGCTGACTGACCGGAGCACCCACTGGTGAGCCTGCAGGTCCAGTTTACTCTTTCCAGGTGTCCAACAGCAAGACGCCGGGCAGCTGCGTCGAGGGCAGCACCGACAGACACAGCTCGGCTGGCCCAGCCATGGCCAACACTCCTCGCCTGTGGCTGAGCTTAGCTGCCAGTGGTTGCTCTGCAAAGGAAGCCCTGGGGCAGCAATGCTTGCACTGGGGCAGCTGGGTTGGGCGCTCGGTAGCACAGGCTATGCGGACACGGTGCCTGGGTGGGGGCGAGAGCGGGTGGCCCGCCACTATGGCACAGGAGTAGGCGCTTGAGGTTTAAGGTCAGTGCCACGGGCAGTGTAAGGGGCACGGGGTGCAGGAGTTTGCAGGGATGTGACTGCCTTGGGGGGGTGAGGGACCTGTGTGTGTGTGAGGGGGGGAGGCTTATTTTCAGGGGAGGGTGTATATTTACGCCCACCCCAAAAATCAGGCTTGCGCTTATTTTCAGGACATGGCCTATTTTGGGGGAAACACGGTATCCATGAGGTCATCTTGGGAATGTTACAGAAATGTTGCCACTGGAATTAACATTTTTTTACTTTCCAGTCTAGGCTATAGCCCTGGTGTTTTCTGTGGTCTTCTCTTCATGTATTAACTAGGATCAGCTTTGTTTAGCTTTTTGAGATCAGCCAAGTTTAGCTGGGTATGCAAATTATAACACTTTGGACAAGTAAAGCAATCTGATCATTGCTTAATAGGAACCTATCAAATAAAAGCAGCACCAGAGCTGTCTGAAGTATCAATCTCCTAAAAGGAACTCCTATCTTAAGTTTTTGCATAAGGCTTTAATAAATAATACACAATATTCAAGCACAACACCACCAAACTTGAAAAAGTTAGAATCACTAGTGCTTCTTTAAAAATTGGCATCTTTAAAAATTTAGGGGATGATCATTTAAGATGGGGATATGTAACTTATGTCAGTCTGAAGATTTTGTGTGGCCTCCTAAAGGCATTTTAAAAGTGGACTTGGTGAGGATTCACTTGGAAAGAGGGTTGAAGAGTTTAAAAGCATGAGATGGGTATCCTAAGATTTGCAAATATTAAAATACCTTTTTGCTGTTTAAACTCTTGACTTTAAAAATGGAAAATAAAAATAGTTTGTAATGCTTGGCTTTACCCACTTGAGAGGGATTCTGGTGGTACAAAAGGGATGATGGTAGATCATATATGATTACCCCTGTATTTTTTTTTTTTTCAGTTCATGTAAGAGGTATAGAAAAAAAACTATAGTTGCTGGGCTTTCTTCCCCTGGCACACTAGAAAATCAGCTATGAATCCAGAAATACTAATTAGAATTTGGCTTCTCTGATGTGATGTAATATAATGTCCAGAGTCTTGGTTTAGGGCAAGAAAAGCTTAAGAGTAATTCCAATATAAATCTAATGCTACTTTCCAAATGTGCTACTACAAGGTTCACATTGTGGAGATTATGAATCTAACCAGTTTTACAGGTTGATTGTGTAGTTTATAACAAAAATAATTTATGGTGAAAATAATTTACAATTCCTGTGCTGCCTAAATGCTAAATGCCTGGTCTAATTACTACATATATCAAAACTATTTAAAAAACTGCATTATAGAATTGGACCTGAAACTATCTATGTAGATTGAATTCAAATAGGACCAGCTCACTCAAACACAATTAATTCTGGTTCTAAGGTTTTGCACATAATTTTGGGAATTGCATAATATTTGAGCCTTGAAAGAAAAGAGTATATTTTGAATGCATGATTATATATAATTCTCCAAAAACTGGGTTGGAACAATGTATAAATAAGATATACAAAGTATAATGGAAAACTAGTCTTCCCATAGAATGTCACCCTTATAGCTTGTGAAATATGCAAATAATATAAATAAATCTTATTCTTGTGTATTTTTCTTTTCAAAAGTTGGCACAGATGAGTCTCAGGCCAGTAGCATGACTGACGCAGATGACACACAGCTCCATGCAGTAGAAAGTGATGAATTTTAACTCCAAAGTGGATTCTGAGTTTGGATGTTTGACTGACTCATTCTATTGGATTCTTCCTTTCCCTTCCTGCCGCAGAGCCAGCATTGTTCTAATGCTCCACTGATACCCCAGGCGCATCATTCATCAGATTTTAATTAATTCTGAATTAATGGCAGTGTATTTGGGGTCATAATTTCAGTCTGAATTATTGACTTCATCTTTTTAAACATGATTCTTCAAGGAGGAAATACTTTTTCTAAAATCTCCTTTTTGTTGACAAACCTATCATGGAAGATGAAATTTGCTGTACAGGAACTGGGAGATATGGGAAAGTAACTGATGAAGCAGTTACTTGCTCTGTCCCCAAAAGAGTCTTAGTTTGGCTCTTTCCAAGAAGCAAAGACCTGCGCTTCTCCATTCCACACTCTTCAGAGATAATTGTGGAAGTACAGGACTGGAATGTGTTGAAGACATTTCTGAATATTATTTGAGTGTAAATTAAATGCCAGAAAATATAAATGACCTTAAAATGAATTTTTCTCTTGTGAACGCTTTACAGAAAATAAAAAATCCAATGTCCCTCCTTTAGATTTATCAACTTGCCAGAATAGAGACTTCCACAGAATACATTAGTATTCCACCAAGAAGTTAACTTCATCAGGCTAACTTCCAAAGCATCAGTTGTTTGTATTTGTATACCATTCAGCTCAATAACATGATGTTGCTCATCATGTGCTCCTTGCAATTGCACCTGACAGTTCGAAAAAAAATCAAAATGCTGTTGCAATTATTAATTCCTAGAAAAGAAATAAATGTGTAGATTTGCAGTGTTGAAAAATGCAATGAAATAAATTCACAATAACAGAATGCCAAGATGACAATGGAAGCCTTAATCCAATCAAACCTTACAATGGTGGTTCATCCCCCATCTATTTACAGCAGTGACCCCTTCAAAAATTATTTTGTAAAGTGTTGTCTGAATGAACAGATGCAAAAAAAATTGTGCAATTATCTGTCTTTTGGGAGGGGGGGTTGGGTTAGGGTTTTTTTATCCTGTAAGTTTTGAGTACTTCCTCTATAATGTCTTGTAGGAATATAGATCCCCAGATGGCTATTTCTCTGAGAAAAGAAGCTAGGCTGTATTAACAAAGCCAGTTTTCTCCTCCTTTGTAGCATTTCTGCAACAAAGGTGGTTGGCTTTTGTGCAGTGACCATCAAGAAAGTGTATGATAACCTTACAGTTCTAAAGAGAAAATTATGCACAATAAAATGGTTTAAATTTGATAAAATTGTATTGTGGTAAGTTTTTGCAAATTTTATTTTAGTCTATTTTTATAAGGCCTTCATTAATGCATATTAATACAGACACGATTAAATACCAGCTCTTTGGTAGCTAAAATGCGAACATCACATGCTAGAGGGGGTAAGAGCAGAGTTGTAGAAACATCAGGGCTTCTGCATGGTTTTTTTTAAGGGGTCACTACAACCTACCCAAAATCCAGGCTAACGAAGATGCCATCTGAGGAGTGGTAACGTGAAAAAGAATGGAAGGACTTGAAAATCGGACAGTGAATATTTCACCTTTTATTCCCTTTGTTAGAGTCCTAGGCTGCATATCATGTGAAGTGTTGGTACCATTTTATAATATCTTGGTAAAACTGCGATTGGAATATTGTATTCAGTTTTGGTTACCACAATATAAAAAAGATATTGAGACTAGAAAAAGTGCAGAAAGAGCAACAAAGATTATTAGGGGATGAAGCTAAAACAACAACTTGGTTGCAAAAATTGAATATGTCTAGTTTAATGAAAAGAAAGTCTATAGGGACATGACAGCAGTATTCCAATAGCTATTCTCCAAAACAATTTAAGGCAGGACAAGAAGCAATTGATGGAAACTAATCAAGGAGAGAACCAACTAGGAGAAATTTCCTGACAGTTAGAACAATTAATCTGTGGAATAACTTGCCTCTAGAAGTTGTAGTTGCTTCAACACTGGAAGTTTTTAAGAAGAGATTGTCTGAAATGGTATAGGGTTTCCTGATTGAGCAGGAGGTTGGACTAGAAGCCCCACTTCCAACACTGTTATTTTGAGAGTAAACTTGTATTTGACTGTAATTATACTTCACTGTCCTTTCCCTATTTAACTGACATTCAAGTCCCATTCACCTACTAAATATATAGCTAGTAAATTACCAATAAAAGTTACAATGGAGTTTTTTTAAAAAATACTTATGACCTATAAAATTTTATGAGTAAAAACTTGTTTTCCCTCCAATGGTCATGTGTTTGCATTCCAGGTGTCCAAAACCTATGACCAGGTCCATGTCCTGCACTCACATGTCTACAATTTGCAATATTTTTTTTGCTGTTTCCAGCAAAAAGATGCCACATAATGTATAAGTGGATGCTTATACATGTCTAATCTGAAACAAGGCTCTCTTCAGATCCAGCAAATTGGGACAGATATGGCCAACCTTTCTTTTTGATTTTTGATAATGTAGTGGAACTACAGTTATATAGACTATCATAGGTGGAATGGATTATTCATATCCTTTTCAGTCAGGATTCAAAAATCAATGACTAGGACAGAAGCTTCCTTCATGGATTACCTACATTGAGACATGGATTGGGGAATGTATCTTTCCTGGTCATTTTTGATGCTTGCCAGATAATTCAATAATTATATCTTTCTAGATTGCTTTTGGCCCACTCTAGAGTTATGTAATCTCTCATTCGTTCCTTTATTTTTCCTTTCAATTATGTTCAATTCTTGACAAGTCCCTAAGGTTTTCTTGGCACATTTTTTAGAAGTGATTTGCTATTGCCTTCTTTCTAGGGCTGAGAGAAACTGACTGAACAAGGTCATCCACCTACTTTCATGCCTAAAGTGTGATTATAATTCAGTCTCCCAATTTCTAGCCTGATGCCTTCACCACTACACATATTGGCTTTCCCAGTTAGGTGATAATGGAGGAAATAAAAATCATCCAAATGGTTACTAATTTAGTATATTGCAGGGTTTGTCTCTTATTATTTAACATCACCAAGAACTTGCTGGGACAGTTAATTGGTTTAAAGTATGGTAAGATCAATATGCTGATGATATATAATGCCGTTGAGGATTGATTCAGGGAGTTGTTACCTATTGTCTGGAGGCTGCTAGGGCCAGCATAGGAGGAAACAAGAAAAACTGAATTCATGATAGTCAGATATCTGTTTTTCAGAAACTCTGGCATCCAGAGACAACTCTGGATGGGAAGATTTCATTATCTATTGAATTTATACAGTTTTTCAACTCAGGAAATGACTCTGGATGGCAAAAAGAATAAAAATACAAAATTTTGCAAATAATACAAAAGTTAAAATACAAAGCAGTTGAGAAGCAAATACTAATACAGTAATACAGTAATACAGCCAAGCACATCCCTGCACAGTTGCAGGTTCCAAGCTTAAGATTCTTCCATGACATGACATAAAATGCACTCCTTACTTATTTGCTGGGGCCATGAAAAGAGAAAGAGTGTGTGTGTATTATACATTTTCCTCATTTTGGCATCATGGCTAGCTGTGAATGCCTATGTCTCCAGAGAAAATGTGTGGTCAAGGCCTGGCTCAAGAGGATGAAAGTTGTGATTCAGGTAAATTTTCATTATAAGCAGAGCCTTTCCTAGGTATAATTCTCTCTTTCTTATAGTATTCAGGAAGCTCCAAGGCGTTCTTGTGAAAGAATGTGAATTCTCAGACGTGTAAACAAGAAAGGGGACAGGATCTTGGCTTAAGAAATGCCATATGATGTTATTGAATTGCAACTATCCTGTTTGTTTCTAATATTCCCACAGCTCCTCAACTTAAATTATGATATATAATCTTCAATACATATTTTTACAATTTAAGCTCAATGTTTCAAAAATGGGGAGGGATTTTCTTTTGATAGTTATCAAAAGGCAATTGAAAGCATGTCAATTATGCAAACTAAAATTTTGGAGAACTTGCTGTGCAAGATAACTTAGTATAATTTTCTTGTGATCAGAGTCAGAAATCCATGATATTAGATGAAAGGAGAATGCAATTTTACAATATTGTTTTTTAACAGTAGAAATCTAGTGACACAATATAGCTAGCAATGGAATAGACACTGCTAACTTGAGCAATTAGGCCATTCACTAACCAGGTTCACCCATAAGCCATAATATAGTTTGTTTGGTTTTGGTTGGCTGTTGTGTATACTCAGCTAATTATACTTCACTCAATAATATACATTTTATGCCATCTTGACTCCTTGAATTTCTTAGTTAATTGATGAGAATGCTTCAGTAATATGTCATATGTAGCTATTCCATTTGTTCTTACTATTAGGTCTAAATGTAGCTATAAGACAATCCCTGCAGCCACTTTTAAGTGACTTGGAAGAACATTAAATAGTTAGCTGCTTAGTTGGTTTTGTTTTAAATTATTTTTCAGCTAGGGAAGAGAATGAGATGCTTGTGACATGTTTCTGCCTCAGCTCCCCCAATCCTGACTTCCACTATGCCCAAGCATCTGCTGAAGAGGTGGGGCGATGTGTATGATGACATAAGCCCTCTGATTTACCAAGTAACTACTACTGGAATGCAAGTACAAAAGCCTAGGACTGTATTGTCACAATACCTGATTTGATATTTTCCTCATCTTGATTACTATGCACTTTGACTTGCTAAATTGGAAACATCACATCTTTGGTATAAATTCTAGGAGATCAAGTCTGTTGAGTTAGCATTACAAATATATATATTAAGTATGATATATTATTTACATAGAAATTTAGAGATCAGTACATAATGGTTACTTTTACACAAGATAACAGGTATTTTACCCATAATTTATTGTAAATTATGTGTGCTATTCATTTGCTACTTCACATCTTGGTCCTTGACCATAATAAGACATTAGGAAAGTTTGGTTTTCTGAAAACACATAGGGGAATTTGACTTCCTGTGTTGTGATGGCTGCATTTTAGCAACTTTTCAAAGGTAAAGATAATATCACTTTTGTGACTAACTTTTAACTGAGTGAAACAATGCATCATGCAGCAAAACATGTCAAATAAGATAACTAAAATGGGGTAACTTACAGAATGCATCCAAAATCTGGAACTCATGATTCCTGTACAATTAAAATTTGGGGAACTTTATAAAACATTTTATGACATAATACAAAAGGTCATAAAACATTTTTTGTGGTCAATTCCTCACGTGTGATGGTTCTACACAATTCAACATGGGCTATTTTCAAGGCAAAGATCTCTGAATATCTGCCTGAATTTTTGAGAATTTTTCCAATGAACGCAATACATTAGAGCTCTATCATTGTTGAAGGCATTGAGGAATCTGGTAAGGAAATATCTATGAAAGGATGATAACAGATCATGGGTTCTTACAAAATTCTGATATACTGTGCTTACTGTTGCTGACTATTCAGCTCTTCACTGAAAAAAAAAAAACCCTCTCCACTACTGATGTGATTACTGCTACTTTAATATAGTCATATCTTGATTTACTTCTAAAAGCTTAGAAGGCACAGCTAATCTTCCTTTTTTTTTCCATAACAATTTTGCAAAGTGTGTTAGCTGCAGGAACAATTATCCTCCAGTTATCATCTGATGAGCTTTATGGCCTGAGGGAAATTGAACTATGGATTCCCACATAAAGCAATCTAATTGTTATATCGTGCTATCTGTTCATGTCCACACACATAACCAGCATTACTGGATTTTACCATTACTCATTCTGAAGTGAAAAATGTTATTAATGAGGTCAGCGCTATCTAATTTCTGCCTATTTTTAGGCAAATGTTCCTGGATTATTGGCTTGAAGATTTAAACAAATTAAAGAAACAGCAAATAGAGAAGGGTAATATGTTTAAATCATTGTTGCATTCATTCTGTATCTCAGCAGTTATAGGAACATTTCAAGATACATATTAAAATGTTAAGTAGCATCAATTTCAGTATTTATGACTTTGCCTTCCAAATAGAGTCTGTTGTATTTCTCTTCATCATACTCAAAGCATTTGATAGCTCAGGATGCCAGTTCAAGAAACAATAACTACATATTTCTATCACTTATGGGAAGGATTCCAATAATAAAGATGAACATATTACCAAGATTACTATTTCTAATCCAGACAGTACCGATAAAAATTGAAAAGATTTACTTTCAACATCTTAATAAGATAACAAGGAAATGTATATGGCAAGGGAAAAAAGCAATAAGAAACATAAAAATGCTCCAGAATACAAGACAACGCGGAGGATTTGGACTCCCAAATTGAGAACTATATTACCAGGCAGCAGCATTGACTTGGATGAAGGAATGGGTTGAATTAAGAAATATAAGACTATTAACACTGGAAGGTCATCATTTACAACTGGGATGGCATGCATTCTTATGGTATGGTAGAAATAAGATACATACGTACTTTCAAAGACATTATATAAGGAATGCACTGTTATTGGTATGGGAAAAGGTTAGAGGTAAATATTATGTGAAAATACCAATATGGTTATCAACAGTGGAAGCTTTAATACACCCAAATGTTTTTAATTTTGGAAATATTGTTAGATACAAGGATTTATCAACAGATAAGGGGTAATTGAAAAGGAAACGAGAATTGAAAGAACAGGGGATTGAGTTGGATTGGTATATGTATATGCAAATACAAACGATATTAAAAAGATGCTAAATTATATGGTTTTTACTCAGAAAAGACAGAGCTGGATAAGATAATCACAGGATAAATTAATTTAAAAATTCTACAATTTCTTACTTGGCATTGAATTGGAGGAGAAGCAAGTAAAGGAAACAATGATAGCCTGGGCAAAGAATTTTGGATATTCAATTGATTTAGATAAATGGCAACAGTTACGGGAAAAGAATTATAAGCTATGTCCATTGCAGGAAAATCAGGAAAATCAATACAAAATATTTTACAGATGGCATATGCCTCCTGAGAAACTGGCAAAAATATTTAAAGATAAATCAGCTAAATGTTGGAAATGTCACCAGTTACCAGGTTCATATTATCATAAAACTATTGGAATAAAATTAAGATATGGCTGGAAGAAATGATACAACAACAACAACGTATTGATTTAAAACTAGAGCTGTTCCTACTGGGTAGCCTCCCAGAGAAAATTAGTAAAGAAAATATCTATTTGATTATACATGTAATAACAGCTGCAAGGATTGTTTATGCATAAAATTGGAAAGCAGAGAAAATACCTTTGGAAGGAGAAGTAATTTAAAAAAAATTAGATTGTGCAGAAATAAATAGATTAACTTTGATGATTAAAGAAAGAGGATTCAGAATACTTTAAGATATGAAATCAATTTTACCATTGGTTAGAAAAGAGATACAAATAAGTAAATTAATAGTTATGTATAAAAATGCTCCAATTAGAATATTGTGTTAGTGAAGAATTATTGTAATGGACTTGGCGAGAATGAAGATAGAAGAAACAACAAAAAGAAGAAGTTTTGGAGACAGCACCAAGATGTCACATGGAAGGAATGACTGATCTATTAAATGTTTATCAAAAAAATAAAAAAAATTATTTAAAAAACCAACTACATATTTCTACTTATATATGACACTTATTCATCAATGTATTAAACGTCGATGATGTATTGCCTTTAATAAGAGTCTAGCAAATCAGAATTTAATTCAACAAACCACTGTTAAGCAAACCTGGGAGGATATGTGAATCAGGCTACTAATATGCAAAAATAAATTTTAGTTTAGTTTAGTTTAGTTTATTAGTTTAATGTGGGAGAAAAAGCTACTCTTCCTAATATCACCATTTCTGTTCTGCAGTCTCCTTGAGCTTCTGCCAATCTAAATTAGAGATAATCAGCAATTAAAGTGATCATGATCTACGGTTATGAAATTTAGGATAATCTTTTTACATCATGTTTAATAGTATGATTAAACTAGTAAAATAATTGAGAATACATGAAAAGATCCTAGGCAATAAGGACCAGGCTATTATGCATCAAGGTGAAATTTTGTCAGTATCGAAATGTCTGGAATACTTCTTTGCTTATATTTAGGGAGCCTTTGTCTCTCATTGTCTTGCCACTTTTGCCTTTTGCCTAGTTGTTTCTGTTTGGGCACATCTGGCAAACCAATCTGGTGCGATCCAAAAGAACCAATCTTCTCTCTCTGACCTTTAACAAAAGTAAATTCCTTCAATGTTATCTTCGTCTCCTTAGGGCAGGTACAGTTAATGTGAGCTTTTTGTAATGGGACTATGCATTAAAGAATGGAGATAAGAACACTGAATTTCCACAAGCATCTTGTTTTCCCTTTCCATCCTAACTCTTCCCTAGATGCATTTATTCATTAAATTTGTATCCCACCTTTATTACTTTATAAGTAATACAAGGTGACTAATATAGGTAATATTTCTTCCTCATCCTCTTTCCCCAATTGGCCTGAGTAAGAGTAAATGGCCTAAAGTCACCCAGCTGATTTCATGCCTAGAACTCACAAGCTGCCTGGTTTCTAGGCCAGCACTTTAACCACTACACCATGAAAAGGGTCCAAGAAAATGGCAATTATTCCCCTTCCAATGACATCACTAAATGGCTTCTTATAGTCCCTGGAAGGCTAGGCAGTTCCAGTTCTTAACAACTTCAGCATTACCTCCCTGATCTTAAGCATATGAAACTAGTTTTCAAGTTTTAGGCAAAGAGTTGATCTGATTGGCTGGACTTTGCATATCCTGCAAACTTAGATATTTTGAATTGTAACCTGGTAGCTTATTTATTTACCTTTTAATAACCAGTTTTAATTTGATGGCATGATGCTAGTAATATGTCTTAACTATTAAATTCTGGCTTTCACACATTGACATTCTGACTTGGTTTAGTTTGTCTCAATCTGTTGTGCAAAATAGATGAGCCCACTATATTTTACTAAGTGCATATCCTGTAAAAGTCTGCATCAAAAAATAGGGAGAATGTTGCTTTGTTAAAACATTGTTTTTGCAATGTACTAAAATTGTTTACACATACACACATATTTACTATACGTATTATTCAATTGAAATATAGTTTATGGTTTAATGTTGTTAGACTTCCATATTATTTTAACCTACTTATCTATTACATGACAAATGATAATTGGACAATCAAAATGAATTAATGTTCTTTCTATTTCTAATTTATGGTCCCAATTATTCAGTGAATTAAAGTTCTGATATTATTTACATAGATTATGTATGAATAGTTGTAACAAAATATGGTAATTATTGAAACTGTTCAGAGGTGGGATTCACTTACCTTCCCTACCGGTTACAAATGGGAGTGCGCGTGCATGTGTTTCGCTTGTTTGTGCCACCTCTGCGCATGCACATAGTCTTCGCATGCGCAGTAGTCACACATTACGTCTGAGTGGATGGGAGGAGCCTTCCACAGTCGCAGCTACCAGTTTGCGCGATCCGGAGAGAACCAGCTGAATCCCACAACTGAAACTGTTATGTAAAATGCAAAACAGTATACCTACTTGATTGTCTAAAATAGGCAGCTGTAGGAGTTAATCAAATCAAATGAAGTATATAAGAGAAAACCATATAGAAAGGTTTTTCTTTTCTTTTTCTCTTTTCTTTTTTTTTCTGTTCAATCAAATAAAAATTTTAAAAAACAACAAAAACAACTGGGAATACTATTTAGTTTTTGAACTAAAGACGTTTTTGGATAGAATCATAAATGATATCATGATCACATGATAAACTTATACTCAATGATCCCAGTCTAAAAGCTGCATATATTTCTCCCAGAAGTCATGAGCAAATACATGTATCAGTATCTAGGATTAATTTATAGCCAATCAAGTTTTAAATTGAGTTACTACTGGAGGAATATAGATTGGCTCAAACTACAATATCACAGTATATTAAATTAAAATTCTGTTTGCAATTTGATTCACATACATTAACATTTAAAATTAATGAATTGTTGTGAATAATGATTTTACAATACTTTTAATAAATAGAATTTATTATAATTTATAATAAATTTATAATTTATAAATTATAATTATAATTTATTATAATTATAATATTTATTATAATATAATTTATTTATTATAGAACACTCTTTTGAAGAGTGTCACTAGATGCAGTCATTCTGGAATGGGGCCTTGGAATATTTCATATTAATAAATGGGTTAAGAGTTGAAAAACATGGAATCTGTTTATGATATTATAATTAATTCAAAAGTACTTTTACACATTTATTAAACACCTTAGAATATTTTTTAAAAAGAACTATCAATATTACACAGGTGGCAATGGTTGGTTGCTGCCGGTTCGCACCGGATCAGGCGAACCAGTAGCGGCGGCAGCAGTAGGCTCTGCCCACCTGCCTGGACACTTCTGGCACAGAAGCTTCTGCGCATGTGCAGAAGTGCCCTGCGCACACATGAGCGTGTGCACAGCAAACCAGTAGCAATGGGATTTGGATCCCATTGCGGTATAGAATAGGCAAGGGGACACCTATTCATACAATATGTATATATCCTGCTATTGCTCCATTCTGGTTTAATATCTGTAAATTTGACATATTCTATATTCAAGATATCATAAATTTGACAAATTATTACAAATGAATGAAGTGGGAATGGAATTCTTACGTTTGTGTGGGGAAAAGTGATGGAGGCAGAAATTATTAGTTTCTGGCTGAATGTGGTTTGAAAATGAAAAACTACCAAGAAAGAAGTAGGTTGAGACAGTTTGGCCATACAGGGAGAAAAAAACCAATCCAATTTCAAAACAAATGTGTGAAAGAGTGGAAGGAGAGGGAACTATGAAGCAATGTATGAATATGTTGGATGCAAAAGAGTTATGGAAAATGAACAATGTTGATATAAATTATCCATTTCCCCTTTTTTTCTTTTTTAATTTCTACCTCTCACTATTTTCTATTCTTTTTGTCCTTTGCATTATGTTGCTTATCTAAAAAGAGAATAGCACAATGGATATGTATGTAGCAACAAAAAATAATGTAGGGATATCTATCACATTTCTTAGGCTACTTTCTTTTTGAACTATATTACAAAGGTCCACGGGCCTGACTAAAATACAACAATAAAATAAAATTTAAAAATTAAGATTAAAAAATCCTTGCCAGTGACACCAGCTAACATCCCTGCGTCTTCTCTCACCACACTAGATCTGTACCTTTACTTGCAAATCCTATAAAAACCCTGTTCTGCCTTCTTTCCTAACTGCAAGCAAACTCTGTCTGACTGGTAAAGTTGAACAAGCAACCTTTTTCATCTTTTTTTTAAAAAGAGAGTGGTGGTGGACTGTGTATGTGTGTGAAACGCATTGCATTTCCCTTCTTCCTGTCCAGAAGTCATCTTCTTCCCCTTCCCCATCTATCTGAGGGAGTATCCTATTGGAATGCTTTCCTGGCAGTGTTGCATTTCAGTGGCTCCTGAACTGCTTTCAATCAAAAGACTAAGTAGTAGGTATGATTTGAAGAAATACTGTACTAGAGGATCGGGTCAAGGGCCCTGCCTTGCTAGGTATTCCCACAATTTTACACCCCCCCCCCCACCTTCGGGAAACACAAGCAAAGGGAGGGATAAACCCGAGGTATCAGCATCCAACCGACCTTCGGCCCCTCCCCTTATCTGTGACCGACAATTTTCCGTCCAACCACATCTGACCCTGTCCTCTGCGAAGCCAATGAGGAGGGAGGAGGGCGGAAGACTTCCCACACCCACTTCAAGGCTGGTTGAGCTGTGCAGGTAGGTGTTGGGGGTATGGGAGTAGCTTCTCCAGCTGGTGCAAATAGGAGGGAGCAAAAACAGAGGGGCGATTGAAGGGGTGAGTGGTGGGGTGCGAGGCAGGTGAAGAGGTGGGAATGGGGGGAAATGGGGTGGGGGCGTAACGTTGCAGATGCATGCTCCCGAGGAGGAATGTGTCTGGAAAACGGAGCCCCCCCCCATACCGTATCCCATCCACGCACACACATGTACACTCCTTTCCTGCCATAGATTGCAGGCCGAGTAACTGGGTAGCCCCGTTCCTTCAACTTTGATTGAGCGGGAGGGAAATGGGGAAAGAAGGGGCGACGCTGCCCAGCCGAGCTTTTGCAACTGCTGTAGCAGAGACCGTCTGGACAGGCCAGGAACGGGAGGGAGGGAGGAGAATCGGAGTTGGTGGGGGGGGAACGGACCGAATTAAGGATATTATGGTTATCCGTAGAACACCTCAGAAGTGAATTTGGGCTGTCAAAAATCCAAGGGATCGGAACTTTGGAAGTTCTTCTCGTTGATTTGCGAAAAGCAAAACAATCGGAACAGCCTCTGTCCCTCCGCCCACCCACATATACCGTCTACAATATTGGTAGGGGCAAGTGAAAAGGATGGCGAGTCAAGCAAGGCCCCGCAGTCCTCCTCAGGGAATCTCTAGAAGCGAGGATTATCTAAAGGCAATGCTCCCTGTGGCCTCCCTGGATTTTTGGACTGGGCTTGTTTCTAGTTTGAGTCGGGACTATAGTGCAGATTTCTCCAAACCCGCCCCCACCACTTGTCACAGCAGTGCCCATCACTTCTGTCATAAGAGCCATATACAGAGTGACAGCATAGCATTGTACATATTTCCTCAGAAATATAAGTTATGTGGGGCTTGATATTAGTTAAAAGATATGGGAATGTGGTAAATTTCCTTCTCTACTGACCAAGTGCAGACGTCCCTTTTGTAGGGATAGGGCCTCAGAATCCTGACTCTTGCTAATGATATTGCTGGAATACTTAGCTTTTCAAAAAGTCATATTTGTAGGGATTTAAACAGGAGTTCTGACTGAAGTTAATATATATAGAGAAGAAGATACTTGAACTCTTGATTTCATGCCAGGAGCAGGAAGAAAGCAGAGAAAACTTGGGTCTTGTATTAGACTTATGACTCCTAACATTCATAAGTTGGCTGGAGATGATAAATGTCAGATAGAGGAAAATATAGAATTACGATAAAAAGATGGGATTAGCTGTTATCTTTCTGTTGTAATTGGGCTGTATTGAAATATCACCAAAAATAGAAATATCCCATATGTTTAAAATGAGATAAATTTGATTGCTTTAAGGGTCTTATCTGTCCCTCATATTTGCATAACTTCACTGATTGTGTATATATGTAAACAAGTTTTGATGAAAATGACAATGCATGTTTTTAAAGAGATTTGTTGGAAAGCAGAATGAAAATACTAGTCAAATGAAAATTCAGCTCTATAATCCTAACCCTAACCTTAAAAGAACAGCTAAAAGAACAGTCCATTTGCTGCTAGTCTTATAGAACTTATTTAATAAAAGTGAATAAGATTACAATTTAAAAGTACTGATTTGTAGAAACAAACCTTTCTCTTTTATTACATATCTGTTCCTGACAGAAAGTAATTTATCCAAGGGAAAGTGAATTTTGTTACACTGTCAAAAGTGATCTTTTCCCTTGGGTGAAAATTTTTTGGATTTACTGCACATTAGGAGACAAATGTACAAGTATTTTAAACAAATATACATGACTATATTAACAGTAATAGATGAAAAAAGTATCAAAATATTTTTAAATACTTACAAAAAGTTATATGTACATGTATAGAAATTAGAAAAAATATATATAAAGAGGATAGAAATTTAAAGGAAGACTGTATAAATCATGATTGAATTCTTGATTTAGCTTTCTCACATGGTATGGGTATCTTTGATTATCTTAGTATAATCTTATGGAATGCTGATAATGTAGTTGATACTAGTTTCTTATAAATGTCCTTGGATATTTTATTTCTCATTTAAAAATACTTATTAGTATTTTAAGAAATATAAATATCAGGCCATACATTCATTACACATTTTATAATCTTAGTTTAGTTAATGTTTTTACTGTATTTCAAATATTTTGGTCTCATACTTTCATTAAGTATGTTAATTTTACATGATACAATCTACTGTTAGGAAAAGTTATTTTGCCAAGTTATTTGGACATTGACATTTCTGCTTCCACTTTCATTTTAGAATAAAAACAACTTTCTAAAATATAAAACAACTATCAAGAATAAATAAGCAAAAGATTAAGGATATTATTATATTGACATTGATTTTCCTGAAAATAAATACTTTCTATTGTATGTATTTCTTACTGTTTGAAGAAAAGCATACAGTAGATTCATTATTCATGCAAATTATGTACTAATCTTGGATACAGTTGGAAAGTAAACTCATCTGTTGCAATTTTCCCACCTGGAACCCTTCAATATATTTGACTGACTTCCATAATTTCTAATACAAATTATTGAGAGAACTTCCAGGTTGGAAATACAATATTTGAATTTGCAGAAAAGGAAGAATTGTTGCTGTGCCAATGGAGGGTGTGAAATGGCTAGCAACCAAAAATGTTCTGTTGTCAATTTCTGTCAAGTTATTGATAGTGGGGAAAAATGATGCCCAAAGCTTAATTTTATTAAGGTAATAATGTTATGAAACATTTCATCTCTAATAAATAAAAATAAGATGCAATGGAATTTGTGGAATAAGAATATCTAGATGTAGCTAAAGAGCAAATTTCTCAAAGCAAACTATAGTTTAGCATAGATATAAATTGTTTTAACTGGATTTCTTATTTGAAATTATAGCCTCTTCTTTCAAGACAATATAACTAGTTTGAGAAAATCAGACTTCTCTATGCAGATTGTACGAATACAGAAACTTGCAATGGATCCAAGAGTGAATATTCCATGTGTAATCTTTTGTGTGTTACACTATTAAGCAGTCCAGGCTCTTGAGGTGTAGAAGGGGCGAAGTAGGGATGCAGACTCATGTTTCTACTCATGTTTCTACTGTGTCTTTCTAGATGTATGTTAGATAACATAATCTTTCCTAAAACATGCTTAATGTTAAAATCAGTTTCCAAATTACAGCATGAAAACCAGGTATCTGATTTGTTACTCCAATTTCTTATAATAAATAATAGTTCTTTAATCTCAAATCACTAGCAAGTTATAGCTGTATTCTGCGTATTTGATCAAAAGGGAGATGCACAGTGAATTTAAGATGTATCGGGGGTATGAAAATAACTCCAAGAAGAAGGCTGCTTAAAGTTTGATCTTGAACAATTGGGATGGATTTTGTGTCTGACACAACATTAGTGATTAGTTGGCAGAAAGAATATGGAAAAGTTGAGGGATCGGAGTTGGCTCTATCATTAGGCAAAATGAGAACTGTTGGGTGATGTGGGACAATAGTGATTAGAGTTATGATTACCATATGAAGTGTACAAACATTTCTGTTATCCTTAGTTGTGGAAGCTATTACCAACTGTGAAGTAAGATTCAGCTGCTAACATCAGTTACTACCAGTTATGTAGAATCGAAGGGCAGCTATTTTGTTCTTTATCCCAGGAATAAATGATGCAGGCATATATATGTATGTGCTATATGGATTATTTTAACAGAGGTAGCTATGTTTATATAATATACTAAGCCACGATTTGCTTATAGTTGATTTAGGATATAAATTACAACTGAATTTGCAAAATACATTAAATTGTATATTATGATTTTAATTGCCACATTAGCTGAGTTTGGACAACACGTTAAGCCACAAATAAATTATGTTTTGGTTTAGCATCTATGGACCAAACAAATGCATATTTGTCCATTTCACAATTTTTCCATTTTAAAAATTTTGTGTAAAAGGTAACAGCATAGATAACTGCAATTTATGCTCTGTACAATCCATATATTTCCACTGACAAAATGTTTTCTTTTACAGAGGAAAAAAATATTCCTTCTCAGAATTGGAGACATCTACAGAGATATTCATACTTTTAGCAGTTAAACTTTTCTTTCTGGAATTGCTTGGACATTTTGAACAAAATGGATTTTGCAGCAGTGTTCTCTAAGGTAAGTTTGTAATGCTTCTCCTGTTTTTTAGTAACTAACGTGTTATCTAGCAGAAAGTTAATTTGAATCAAGACTTTGTCCCTGAGTTGTCTTACATTAACTGTTGAAGGGAGAATTTATTTTAAAATAATGAATCTTGTGGTTAACAGTTAGTATCTGTACTCTTGGTGGTGCTTAATTTCAGTACAAACTACATCTTTTAATTAGGGAAATATAATGAAAGTTTCAGAAGTTGATTGTGTTTTGGGAATTCCTTTCTCCCTATGTTTAGGTAGCTGGAATACTTTAAATTGTGGTTCCATTTTAGTTCAGTCACTGTCAAAAACTCTGGATTTTCACTGATCCTTATTGTAACCTTTTAGAGATCAATTACTACATTAAAAATTTGGCATAATAATTATGCATGTTTACATTAATATTTATTGTGTACCTTGCCACCGATTGCTTACCCTTGCAAATATGTTGACATTGCAAGTTGATATCTACAAGTAGGGGGGATTGTATTAGAAGACAATTTCCATTGCAGAAATTGAAAATTGTTGCAGAAATTGCAGCTACCCACATTTTAAAGATATTTTGTGGATTTTGATTTAAGCAGAAATATGTTAGTGACTGTGTAGAATTATGGTACTGTGTTTCTCCGAAAATAATAACCAGAAAATAAGCGTAGCATGATTTTTTAAAGGATGCTCATAATACAAGCCCTACCTCCAAAATAAATCCCAGTTAAGATCATCAGCCCTGGGAGGGCGTGGCCAGCACTGAAAGTGGCAAGCGTGCAGGGGTTGTTGGCATCCTGCAGCAGCCGCAGGCCACCAGCCCATTGGCCTGCACACTCTGGAGCTGCACAGCCCATGCAATGCAACTGAGTCTGAGTGCTGTGACCACCGGGCTGAGCCTGGAGGCTCAGCTGCGGGCAAGCAAAGACAGATGTTTTGATGGAGGCCCAGCCCCCATCCAGGCTGATTAACCTGATAACATGGTTCCCTGAAAATAAGCCCTAATGCATCTTTTGGAGCAAAAATAAATAAATAAAACTGGGTCTTATTTTCAGGGGAATAGGGGTATTAAGAATTGTGTATTAATGTTTTTCAGATTTTGGAACACAGACATTTCTAATCTTGGCTGTTTAGTATTAATTTTGCTACTATTTATCTATCCGATAGAAATATGCCTTTATGATTCTGATGTTTCAGGGATAAATTTTTTGATCTGTAGATTATGATTAATTTTTTTACTATTATAAGGAATAGGAAAAATTAGTTGACATTAATATAGTTTAGAACACAAAAATAAGAATGTTTGTTCAGTATTGGATTAAACTAAGGATTTTCGAAATGTAGTTTACAACCTGGTAAATAGTCATAAGGAAAATTTAATGATGGGTGTAGTTTTGGGTGGGTTTATCCTGACTGAGAAGGATTCTGCTAAAACTCACTCTCACTATACCTCAACAAGCTGACAGATCTGGCTTTGGCATACACTATATTTCCAACTCTGAATTGATATCTGAACTTTGTTCTGCTCTGTTCAACAAGCTCACCGCAAAGTCAAAATGTTCTATAATTGTTGCTCTAATATAAAAATTTTGATTAGAAATAAATGTGGATCAAGAAATGAGATTGCTGATTCAAAAATAAAACCCAGATGTTATGAATTATACTAAACTGAAGGAATTTATTCTTCCTATTATATATAATTTTTTTCATTGTTTATTTCCAGTGACAGTGTTATAAAGTTGCACTTTATAGTTCCTCTTACTCCTACATTGGCACATACCTCTATGAGACTTTTTAGAGCTGATATATGAAGTAAAATGTATTTATTATGACTCGTATAGTTATTTCCCAAATCTAACCCCAGTGAAAGGGTACCAATGGATTTGAGAATCTCAGATTGAACAATAATGGAGCCTGAATAATTTTATCTTTTCAGGTGGTATTAAGCCAGCCTAGTTTTTTATTTCTGTACTTAATAAAGAAACCATATGCAGCCATGGTTCACATAACATATCAAATCATGGTTTCTTTAGTAATAACAATATTAGTCTGCATATCCACAGTACCATAAATCATATTTATGTAAAATCTAAAAATAAACAATTTCTAACATTAATCCAGTTAATGGAAGCTCACAAAGCAATACACTTATGATTGCAATTATTGCTAGAAAATTGGGAGAGATTGCTCTAGGTTAAAATTTTTATACTATGGTTTGGGGTTCTATGCATAGTGAGATAAGCTATTAAAGTTTCTGGAAAAAGATTGCTGATTAGATAGGTTTGTTGTTATAGAAATGTCTAGTATATATTATTATGTAAAAGTAAAAAGTTGAGGTTGTATGTTACTACCTTACTCTACTGCACAAAAAAACCCAAAAATAAACTCGGAAATCAATGCTTTTCTTTTCCCCTTTACCCTCACTTTTTCCTCTTTCCCTTCTCCTCCTTTATTTTCTGATGATATCCGTTTTTCTTTATATTTCTGTATTTCATATTTTGATAAATTGATAAAAATTTGAACCCAGAGAGTTTCTGTAAAAAACAATATAAATATCTTATTTTAATAGATTTCTGCACCACATTCTATATTCAAGATATCATAATTGAAGAGCACTTGCTAGATTATCCATAGGGCAGTGATGGCTAACCTTTTTGCCATAGCGTGCCAGGAGCAGGGTGGTGGTGTCGCACACGCATGTGCCCACACCCATAATTTTATGTGCCCCACGCATGCCCGCACAATCCCTCCCGCTCCCCCCGCTCCTGGCATGAGATGGCCTGGTAGGCCCATTTTTCTCTCTCTCCAGGCTGCAGAGCCTTTCTAGGAGTCTGGGGAGGGCGAAAATGGCTTCCCCCCCCCACAGAGGCCTTCTGGAGGCCAAAAACGGCCCATTTGCCAACTTCCGGTGGGACCAGAAGGCCTGTTTTTTGCTCTCCCCAGGCTCCAGAGCCTCTCTAGGAGTCTGGGGAGGGTGAAAACGGCCTTTCCCACCCCCCTCCAAAGGCCCTCTGGAGGCCAAAAACGGCCCGTTTGCCAACTTCTAGTCCCATTTCACTACTTCTGGTGGGCCCAGAAGGCCAGGGCTGAGCTCACATGTCCACCAATATGGCTACCATAGGTTCGCAATCACGGCCCTGGGCTATGTGCAAGCAGAACAGCTGAAATAGATTTTAGCTTATAGTCACATTTGCAAATGAAATGTGTAAGTTCTCAGGTGCTAGTTATACTTGTTTTTATATGCTGTAGTGAAAGATGAAATCCTGTGCGCCAGTAAGTTATAAAAAATTTAGTAACAAGGAACAGATATTCCAAAATCCTGTGTTGTTTGCTAGCTTAGTCCAGATTTATAGAACAAAAGAGAACAAGACAGTATGAAAGTGACCAAAAGCTAAAGCTGCTACGTTAAAGAGTATCTATCATTCTAGATCCAAAAATATGGTATATGCTAACTCATTTCTTAAGATGATTTTAGAAAAACAGTTTGTTATGTCTCAAGAGAAATATAAGTTACCTATTAAGTAAATGTTTCTTAGTAGACTTTAACAACATTCAGTTTAATTCTAGCTGTTAGTTTATCTGTTGCCTGGTCACAAAAGTAGTGCAGCTCTATTTAGAGTGCAAATCTGTTAGAACTTGCAACCCTAAATGTGGAAAGTAAGCTGCCTGAGAAAATAAAGAAGAATCACATCTAAGCCAGAATTTTACTGGCTGAATGTTTTCCTAATGTGGTCACTTTTTTCCCCTTAACATTCGAAAGGGCAGATCTATGATTCTCGCCATCTCCTGAGATTATCAAATATTGCTCGGTGCTAAAACAGAATTAAGTACTTAAGACTCCTACCCTACTTCCAGACATACTTCCTGATAGTCAAGATGTATCATATCAAAACCAGACCTTAGACCATTTCTTGAGAGTAACAATACAGTGCTAGTCAAATAGCTATATTTCTAAGGCAGCAATTGCCTTTTGCTCACTTTGCCTTTTGGAAGGATCTCTTTCCTCCTCTTTATAATATGGCACTAGGATATCTAAGCTTGGCAACCTGAAGACTTGTGGACTTCAACTCCCAGAATTCCCCAGCCAGCCATTCTGGAAGTTGAAGTCCACAAGTCTTCAAGTTGCCAAGGGTTAGGGTTAGGGTTGCAGTCTCTTTGTACCATACCTGGAACTTTTTATATTGTATTCTGCTGTCTTCTCTCTTCTAATCCTCTACATGAAAAATTAATAATTAGCTGAGGGATGTCATAGGATACAATATCTGAAGAAAATTGAAAGCACTCTCATAAATATCTATGTAACACCTAACTTTGACATTCTATGTTCCTCCCTCCATCGCCAACCATCTCTGTGTGACTGTGAATATACACATACATATGCCTGCATACATTTCTGACAAGCTATTCTCTTGTGTACCTGATTAAGTGGACTACAATCCCAGAAAGCTCAGGCAATAATAAATGGGTGTTCTTTAAGATGGCACAAGTCTTTACTTGTTTTTGCAGCAAAAAATCAACTAGCAATCTTATCTAAAAAATTGTCCCAGTTGCAGTTAATGTAATTTTATGGATTTATTTATAGTAGGATAAAGTTTCTGTAATGACTAATATTGCAAGAGAAAAAAGCTTCAATAGATACTGCATTTTTTTTAAAGAAAAAATTTTCTCTTCTGCATATGAAAAAAGGGAGAATATATGGTAGGTATCTGACTTATTTATAGCAAAAAACAAGTCTTCAGTAATTAGTCTTCCCAGATTTCAAAGCGGGGTGGAAAGTACCAGGTCCTTTAAATTTAATTAAGCAGGAGGACATTTTAGGAGTCCCTGCTGTGTATGCATGTAACTAACTGTAATGGCCTGTTGATGGCGATATTGTTTGTGCAGATAGGTGATATCCTGTAGCCTAAGCAGTTAACTACAATTCCCAGCAGGCTTGCAGAAACTGCATTGCTTTTCTTTTCCATTTTAGTTGCAGAGTGCTTGCTGCTTGCTAATTTGATTCACTAATGCTGATGTTTTAGGAGAAGGATGGGAGGAGTTCAAGAGAAACTATTCTGTCTTGTGGTTATCTGCTACTGTTTAATCTGCAGCATTTAAAAGCAGTCCACGATTACATTGCTTATTACGGCTATTACTTTGAGACTGGCGTTTCTGAACTTGATACTCTGTAGATGGTTTGGATTAAACCTCTAGGTGGCGTCCTTCCTTCTCTATTATTTGGTTGCTTAAAGCAAAACAAGTAAGGTCTGGAAAATAGTGTTTTTTATTACATCTAAATCTGTTGTATAATGAAGTTGATTATTTTATATATTTAAAAGACAATTAATAGTTTTAAGTTTGGTGGGTCCCCAAAACAGGTTTATTTCAACATCAACAAATATTACATTCCAATTGAGAAATTGGGCACTGTGTGGCAGTACTGTGTAAGCCAAATAATTGGATGGGACCATTTTCTACACACGCCAATCAAATTAAAAATAAAAGGTTGAATTATATCAAATTATTAACCATTTCTTCATCTTTATCAGTATTGACTAGACTGAGTTCTGCAAGCTTTCCAAAATTCAGATAGGAAGCAACCTAGGATTCCTAGGAATTGTATTGTACTTTTGATTTGTGTAACAGCTGTTGTAACCAATGAACTATGGGTCTTTCTTCATCATTTCTTCACCATTTTAGTGGCAGTGCTTCATTTTCCACTGCACACTCTTCCACTAGGATCTCGTTTAAGAAAGTTTGCATCCTTTGTTTGCCTTTAAAAATAGGATATCTCCTTCAAGGGACTAATGAAACCTGTATGTGCAGGGCTTCAAATTCAGAGGGAAAATTGTGCTTCAGAGCATGCATACTGGCTGCATTTTTCTTCAACTTGTGTACCTGCCCTCCATAAGTCCTACATGATTGCAGCATGTTTGTGTGTGTTTCACTGGGGTTTCTAAGCTCCAAATCACATTTGTCACATTGAATCCAAAGTTTTCCCCAGCAATACAATATCTATCTCTTTATTTTTTCTTTCTCTATGTGCTTGTTCTATATTCTGCACCTTCTCTGAACTCATTTTCTTTGCTTTTTCACAGCCTTCTTCCTATGTAATAGAACAGTGTTCCTCAACTTTCTCGGCTTTGCAGACTGATTGGTGTGGGGGGATGGTTTCATGCGTGCAGTGGGCAAATGTGTGCAGTTCCATTTGTGTGAGCAGCTGGCATGCGCACCTGCCACTTGCCCACTACTTGCCCAAATGAAGTATGTGTACCCATGCGTGCCCACTGCTCACATGAGTGGGATGCTTGCTTGCTCACCTGCCACTTCTGCAGCCCAGTTCTGAAAGGTTCAAGGCTTGGTAGTGGGCCACGGCCAGGGTTTGAGGATTCTTGTAATAGAATGAAAGTTTATTTACTGGTTTTGCATTAAGAGCATGTGCATATTTATTCAGTATTCTGCTCGACTCTAGTATTCCACAGATTCCAAAGCAGCTTATTTTAAAACAGCAATACTGTAACAACAATATAACTTAAAGCAAAGGCACATCAAGGAAATTATGTTTTGCAATGGATAAAATATTTATGAGATCTGAAAGCTCTGGGCAAACACCAGACTTTTGTCTATTGTAGAAAATAGGGAAGAGTTGATTCCATGAGAGTCGGCTTGGGCAAGATGTTCAATAATTTTGGTGCCAGTAAAAAAATGTCTATGTCCCTGATCATAAACTTATCTATTCTGGAAGAGAATAAAGATTATGAGGAATATCTTAATGCAGGAGTGTCAAACTCAATTTCATTGAGGGCCGCATCAGGGTTATGTTTGACCTCGGGGAGTGGAGTGGGCATGGCCAGCTCAATGTCACTCATGTCACGGGCACCTGTGATGGTTCGAGCACTTTACCAGAGAAAGGCTCCCGAGCTCCATTTTTGCCTGCGATGGCCTCCTGCAACCCTCTGCCAGTGAAAATGGAGCCCAGGAGGGCACCATAGGCCAGTCCTTCACTGTTTCCAGGGTGGCCCTATGGGTCAGATCTAAAGCGCCCCGCAGGCCAGATGTGGCCCCCGGGCTTTGAGTTTGATACCCCTGCCTTAATGTGTCAGTCATATTTAAGAACATATGCAAAGGAAGGAAAGTTACATATTTGATTTGATATTTGATTAAAAGCAGTTGTTTTATCAAGGTATCAGAATAGAATAAAAGAGTTGGAAGGGACCTTTGGAGTCTTCTATTCCAAACCACTGCTCAAGCAGGAAACTGTACCATTCCAGACAAATGGTTGTCCAATCTCTTGTTAAAAATATAAGAGTATTCTTTAAAAAATGGTGACCCTTGATCAATATTATTGCAATAACCCCTGATTATTGCAATTTGGAACAGCTTCAGTTTAGCGTAGAAGTAGTTTTCGCTTATTGACATTTGGGACAAGCAATTCTGTCACTCTGGGATGGTCATAAAGTGATATATTATGTGACTGTCCTGACATGACACCAGCCTGTCTCTATTGGCTGCGGTCATTAAGTGAATCATCTGTGGTTGTTAAGTATGACATCATGTGACTGTGACTTTCTTTTGTCTTCCTCATTGCCTTTGCTGGTTGAAGCTGGCTGTGAATGTTGCAAATGAAGATCATGTGACTTTGAAATACTGCAATCATTGTAAATGTCTGTTGCTTGCCAGGTGCCTGAATTGCGATTTCATGACTGCAGGAATGCTGTGACAAGGGATGGGTTATTTTTCAATGCCTTTATAACTTTGAATGGTCACTGAACAAGTGGTCAGTAAGAGAGGATTACCTGTAATCCTCAAAAGTAGTCCATAGATATTTGAGAAAGTACCTTGGGTTACTGTTACCCAGATATTGAATACCTGAGCCTTTATGAAAAGTGCATGCATGCACCTCAAGCAGAGACAGTAAAAGAACTTCTGCTTATGAACATCCAATGGAAATTATGATAAGTAATATAACTTCCAGAAAGTGTAGACATTTTGAAATATACTGGTAAAATTTGAGGATACATAGAGAAAGTAGTTGCTCTGACCCTTTCTTTTGGGTAAAGGAATGAAAGTCAATATATTATATTTCAGTGGATGGGGAATTAGAATGGATGTCCAGTATCTATTGTGTATTCATTATTGGAACACTAGTGCTCTATGAGACAGAGCAATGGCAAGATTAATAAAACATGACTGTCCATATGTTGGACTTCAACTTTCATCACTGCTCACCAATTGCATTACAGTTGAGGTTGCTTGAAGTTGAAATTCAGTGTTATCTGGAGGTTTACTATTGTAATGGGTTTGACAAATTAAAAGTATTATGTGAAGTGATAAGCAGCAAAAACATCATTTTTCAACAATACTCAATAAAATACCATTATAGTTTAAAAGCTAATATTCTTTATATAGTATTGAGAATATTACTCAAATAAAAACTGTGTCCCTCAGTTGGTGGAAAGTTATGCAAACAAACAAACAATGCAACTGGTTAGTTCAAGGGGTTGATACCTTAAGGTGGGAGCAAGGTAAGCGGTTGGGAAACTTGAGTTGCTGAAATACAATTCCTAGCATTACTCTTTTTTTGGTCTTGGCATTGGAACTACTACAAATTTTAGTTTTGGAAAGTAAGGAAAAATAGGAGGTGAATAGAGGCAAACTGTAGACTTCTCCCAAATAAACAGAATTATTTAAAATATCCTTTAGTGATTTGCATCCTGTAAGGCAAGTTGAAATGAGCCTTAGGTAACATAAGGATAGTTTCTTTTGGAAAATTTTGCCTAAATTTCAAATGCTGAGATGCATGGTGCAATTCTGATTGACATATTGCATTAAGCCATGGGCTGGCAACCTGAAATCTTAGGGCTGACTGGTGGTCCCTCAGAGAAATCTTTGACCATAGCTGCTGAAAATTGATTATATTGTTTCCTGTCAATTTGAAGTGGAAAGTGTTCAAATTGTAGTTTAACTCTAAAAATGATTTAATATACTATGTTTCCCCAAAAATAAGACCGGTTTTTATTTTCTTTTGGATCCCAAAATAAGCACCAGGGCTTATTTTCGAGGTGTGTCTTATTTTTTTCCCCATGTAAGGGAGATCCTCTTCTGTTTGCTTGTGACGGGGCAGGAGGCCACGTGGCATGCCAGTGCTGCATCTGTGATGCAGGGGGGTGGAGCTGCCCCATGCACACTGCAGCAGCTTACCTCAGGGCCCCGCAGCCAGGCCACCCATGCTCCAACATGTGCCTTGCTCGCAGCAGAGGCTCCACCAGCCCATTACAGCAGGACCCCGCATGGCCACCAACCCACTTCTTCTGTTTGCTTGGCCACCAACCCACTTCTTCTGTTTGCTTGCAGCCACAAGCTGCAGGAGCAGGAGGCAAAATGACGTGCCAGTGTCACAGCCATGAGGCGAGGCGTGTAGAGCTGCCCCATGTGCCCCTTATCGGCTTACCTCAGGGCCCTGCAGCCAGCCTGTTCATTCCCTGACATCTGCCTCGCCTCGTGGCCACACCAACATACCACTTGGCCTCCTGCTCCATTGAGGCCATAAGTGAGCAGAAGAAGTGGGCCAGCAGTCATGTGGGCTCCTGCTGCACATGGGTGTTGGTGCTGCTGCCACAAGGCAGCTGTCGGGGCGTGGATGGCCTGGCTGCAGGGCCCCTGAGGTCAGCCAGTGTGGGATACATGAGGCAGGTCCATCAACATCCCGCCTTGCCTTGTGGCTGCGGCACCGCAAGCAACCAGGTGGAATGGGCAGCCGGGCGGCTGCTAAGGCTCTTAAGTAGAGCTTATTTTGGAGTAGGGCTTATTTTCAGGGAAACATGGTATTTTAAACTAGGCCGGGTGTCAGCAATGTGCGGCTCTAGAGCCACATGCAGCTCTTTGGGTCCTCTCCTGCAGCACCATTGGGTGATCCCGCCACTGGGTAGCCCCGCACCTTACCCTCACTCCTCGCCTGCCCTGAGAAGAGAAGGGCGAAAGAGATGAGAGAGAGGAAAGATGAGAGGGAAAATGGGAGGGAGAAAGGGAGAAAGATGAGAGGGAGAAAGAAAGAGAGGAGAAAGGGAGAGGGAGAAAGAGAGGGAGAAAGAAAGAGAGAGGGAGAAAGATGAGAAAGAGAGGGGAGAAAGAGAGGGAGAAAGATGAGAGAGGGGGGAAAGAGACCCACAAAACCTGGGTAGGCATGGCTGAGGGTGTCATGTGACTGGGTGGGACTGAGTGATGTTGAGTTGGCCACGCCCACTCAGGTTTTGTGGGAAACGGGCCCAAGTGGCTCTTTGAGTATTTAAGGTTGCAGACCCCTGAACTAGGCAGTTATGGCACTGTGAATTGTATATAATTTCATCTTTCTATTGCACTTTCTGGTTGTATTCGCAAAATATTCTGAATTCAAATTATGTTTCCTCTGTTTCAAATTATATTTTCAATGTAATTGAATTATTTCAATCATGAAACAAGTTTTAACTTTAAAAAATGTTATTATTATTATTAATTGATTTAATCTTCAATTTGATTCACACTCTAGGATTGGTAAAAATTTAACAATTCAAGTCCTAAACAAGAACCTAGAAGCTGTTAAAGTAACATCTGAGTACATAGGAGTTCTGTGTAAGAGTTCTTTTTGCAAAGTCAGAATATTCAGGTCTGATAAATTCAAAAATTTCATTTATCTAGGCAGCCCTTTAGGTATTGCTCCAAGGGCTTCTATTACTATTGGTACAACCATTGATTCTCCCTCCATAGTCGCTCAACTTCAATTTGCAACTCGCAGTACAGTAGAACCTCTGGTCACAACCATAATTTGTTCCATAAATTTGGTCGCAAATCTATTTGGTCATGATCCGAACTTAATTTGGGAAATTTGGCACTTACAAAAAAATGGCACTGAAGAGGAAATTGGCCGTGAAAAAAAATATGTGTGAATTTTTTGGTCAGAACCAGATTTGGTTGTGGTCAGAAGCGTTTGTGACCAGAGGATCTACTGTATTTTATTTTTTTTTCCTAGCAGTTTCTCTTCAATTCGTGCATCATCTGGTATTGCCATATCAATGAACCAGACTTTTTTTCTTTTCCACAATAGCAATGTCAGCTGTGTTGTGGGCCAGATGTCTGTCTGTTTGGATTCCAAAGTCCCACAAGATTTTGACCTGTTCATTTTCAAGAACTTTGTCAATTTGGTGTTCCCAGTAATTTTTGCTGCATTTGAATCCAAACTTCTAGCAAAGCTTCCAATGTATGATTTTGGCAACTTGATTCTGATATTGTAGATAATCAGTTTGTGAGATTTTGTTGCAGCTACTGATAAGGTGATCCACTACAATGAGAAACTATCTTTCTTGTTGCATAAACAATGTTTGCTGTTGTCACTGATACGTTGAGTTTTTGTTTTCATGGAATTGGTCTGCAGGGCTTGTTCTTGGGCAGCCAAAATGAAGCTTTCAGTTTCTTTCTTCAGTACCCCTGATCTCAACCATCTCCATGTTAACTTTGTACCAACCTTTCCTTCAATGTCCTTCAGGTATTGACTGTGCATAGACTTCTTTTTCCAGTTAGAAACTTGATGTTCAGTTGTTTCCTTTTGATTTTCTGCTTACAATCTCATTATTTTCAAGATATTTCCCTTGTTCTCCTTCAGCAGAGGCTCTTTTGCTTCTTTCATGTAGTCATTTAAGCCATGTTTTTCCTCTTCCACAGTTTATTTTACCTGTAAGAGAGAAACTATTATTATTGGCATTGTTGTTTGTCGCACCAGTCAACTAGATGTTCAGACTGGATTTGGCATTTTTGTCTATGTATCAAATCCTTTCCAAGGACCTGGGATAGACAGATCTGAATGTTGTAGATATTGTTACAGAATGTAAGCTTTTCTGAGTAAAGCTGCCTTTTGCAATTGACTGACAGTGAATTTGTCAATGCCAGTGGAGTTCAAGTGGTGCCCCAGTTGTTTAGGGATTGCACCCAAGACACCTATTACTATTGGGACTACCTTTGCTTGCTTCTGCCATAGTGGATCTGTTTCTATTTGCAGATCTTTTTGTGATCTTCTCCAGTTCTTTTTCTACTATTCTGCTGTCTCCAGGTACTGCCATGCCCATTATCCAGACTTTTTTGTCTTTTTTATTAACAGTTGTTAAATCTGGGGTGTTATGTGGCAGGTGCCCATCTATTTGAATTCTAGAGTCCTAGACCAATTTAACTTCTTCATTTTATTTATTTATTTATTTTATTTATTTATTATTTAAATTTGTATACCGCCCTTCTCCCGAAGGACTCAGGGTGGTGCACAGCCAAAATTAAAATACATACAATACAAAATTTAAAATAATTTAAAAGCAGAATTAAATCAAATTGGCTTCCCAAAATATTAAAACCCATTACCCTTAAAATAACTCATTTAAAATTTTAAGCCAGCCCAGCTTGCTGAAATAGGAAGGTCTTCAAAGCTCGACGGAAGGTCCAGAGGTCCGGGATTAGTCGTATTCCTGGGGGTAGCTCATTCCAGAGGGCCGGTGCCCCCACAGAGAAGTCATTTTCTATGACTTTCTCTATTTTATGGTCCCACCAGTTCTTGCTTGCAGGCAAATGATATTTCTTGCAGATCTTCCAATGCACCATTGTTATGCTGTTGCTTGTAATCAGTCTGGGCAATCTTCTTGAAGCAGCTAACCAGGTGATCCACTGCTTCTTCAGCTTCTTTGCATAGGTGACATTTGCATGTGTATGCATTTGTTCTTAAGGCTTGCTCTTGTGCAGCCAGTATTAGCCCCTTTGTCTCTTTCTTCAAATTTCCTGCTCTTCGTCATTGCCAAGTCTTGTTATTATCAATGTATCGATCATATAATGTTTTGGCTTCCCATGCCTCTATTCTCTTTCTCATTTGGTCCTTCTTGTAGGCCAGTTTAGTTTTGCCAGTAGTCAGTAAGGCTTCCTGATATACTGGTATCAGGTGCATCTTTTCTGTCCTTCAGATATTCTTCCAATGCTCTTTTTTTCCCCTTTAACCATCTGATGTATTTGCAACATAGATGGCCACCTAATTTCTTTGGTAGGTAGAGTTTGCCTATGTTGCTATGAGGGTGAAAAGCATGTTCTCCAGCGCGCTGCTTGGACAATCCAAATGTTGGATTATTCCTCATCTTGGTTGCTAGACTGGGTGAATGTTTCTTTAAGAAACGTCCTTGGCCACTCCTCCTTCGCTCGGCTGAGCTCCAGTTTATTTACTCAGTCGAGCGAGAGACTGGCTTTCTTCCTTGGCTCTAGCGATCAGGCTGAAGATTAAACCTTTCTTTGGATTTCCAACCTTTTTTTCTTCTCTACCTATCTTCAGGGGGTATGGATTGCCTTCAAAGGCTTCTCAACTGTTTGTCAGACTTTCTTAATTGCTTCAGCTGCTGGCGGTGGGTGAGTTGCTCCCGGGCCGCCAGGCGGGCTCCCCCATCCGTCATTCCAATTTGCAGCTTCCTCGGAGCTATACCTTTTGAGGCATCTCCGAGCGCTAATTATCGCTGCCGGTGGGTGTGCTGGCTTCTGGCTTGCCGGTAAAGTCTCCCCCGCCATCCACACCACTCCTACAGTTTCGAGGCGGCCAGGAGTCCCTGCCTATCAATAGCGGCAAACTCCTTACTTTAAAAGCTTCGCTGTGCTGGGAGGGTTTTGTTTTTTACACCCTTGCATTCTCTCCTTGGGCTCTTTCTCTCTGCAGAGATGCTGGGCAGCAAAACATGAGCCACGTGCCATTTTCTGAGGCAAACGACAGCCGCCCGCCATTTTGTACATCAAAGGCTAGCCGCGGTAGCAGGGAGTGCAATTGAACTCAGCGCTTCTCTGCTATCCTGTGTGATCTGCCTGTGAGAAGCCACGGATCCTTCCCTGCCTTGACTGAGGAGCCCTGCGAAGCGGCTTTTAGTGGTGTTCTGACATCTGCTCAGCCTTATTCCCCTGCATAACTGGCTGTATCCTGTGCTTGCGTCTGACTAACCTCCAACAGCCTAGCTGTGTGCCATCTGCATTTCTGTTCGTTGTTTCGTTCCTTAAAATAAATACACACACACACACACATATTACTGTTCCTATTGAAATTAATTCAAGTCTACAACATAAAGTTACCTTTGCGGTGTCTTGTCTCGATGGTGGAGTCTGATCTTTCTTCCTACCTCGATCAGTCCTACAGCCCTCCTGAGGCCAAGAAACGTTCAAAAGTTCCTGCCAAGAGTGCCAAACATCGAGCTACCAGGGCACGTTCTGCCAGCCCTCATCCCACCAAGCGCTCGGTGGCAGCTGTCAGGGCTGAGGAGAGAAGGCACAAAGCTTTCGAAAAATAATACCTGCTTGCCCAGCAAAGAGCTCAGTCCTCCAACCGTCGGATGTCTCCTGACAAGCCTTCGCGTCACAAAAGTCTCCTCCTGTTGCCTCCCATGGTTCAACTGAAGTCGATGCCCTCCGGGAGTCCACCTTTCCACATGCTTCCTCAGGGCCCAGCGCTCCCGCTGCTCATCATCAGGGTCGTCTTGTTCCGGAGGAAACTTTCACCCCGACCGCTGCAGGCCTCCGTCCTGTTGAAGGACTACAACCGGCACTCTCTCGAGATATCCAGGACCTAGTGTCCCAGACAATCTCTAGGATCTTGACATCGGGTCCTCAACAAGGTCTCCATGGTCTCCCCATGCCAGCTATACATGCACCTTTACCTTAGACATATGGCGATCCGCATCGTGGTTATTCGTATCAGGCGGACTCTCTTCTTACCGAAGACTCTGTGTGGGATGAAGAAGATCCTGAAGAGATTGAACTGTCTTGAGGACAAGAACCTGGCTCCTGACAGGCCTTCTTTCATGGGCCTTTTCTGCCCTTCCATGTTCAAGTCCTTGCTCCACAAGGCTAAACTTACCACAAATATGGGCGTTTCGAGCACACAGCCATTGCAACAGGGGGATTCTCAACCTCATGGAAACTTGTTTCAGCTGCCCAAGCCTGAACAAGACTTTATTCCGTGTCCTGAGCTGTTCACGGAGGTGGTCCAAAAGTCATGGACCCAACCGGCTTACATCTTGGCTCCTAATGGCTTGGATAAAAAGTTGTATTGTTCAGACCCCACCTTACAAAATATGATCCAGCTGCCTACAATGATGCCCCTGTGGCTCAAATAACATCTTCTGTTATTTCCAATGATGTGTTGGACAGTCTCAGAACGGAAGACAGGAAGGCTGAACTGTCTTTCCGCAAGACACATCAGGCAGCAGCCTGGGCCATCAGGTGGCTACCTCTGCATCCTTTTTTGCTCACACATCTCTTATTTGGTTGCGCCAATTGCAAGAGCGATTACCACCTGATGATAGTAGGCTCCACCAGGACATAAATAAAATAGTGGCAGCCACTGAATATTCAGCAGACACATCCTTAAATGCGGCCAAGTTTGCTTCTAGAGCTCTTGTTTCTACCGTCACCTACTCTCGGTGCCTACTTTAGCTTCGCCATTGGAGGGCCGATCTAAAATCAAAGTGGAAGCTGGCATCTGCTCCCTAAAAGGGTTCCTTTCTCTTTGGAGATTCTTTGGACCCTATACTAGTAGAGGATAAGGATAAACGTAAAGTTATGCCGTCCTCCTTTAGACGACAGGGTAGAAGATATGCTCCTTATTCCCAGAGACAGCCCTTTTGGACTGAGTCCGGACCCAGTGGGTCCTATTTTCCTAGACAATACTCCCAGGGCTTCGAGCGGTCTTCTGACAGACCTGTCTACCGGGATTGGGGCAGAGGTCAGCACAACGCCAGGAGACAGTTCTGTGGAGCGGCCAGCCGATCATTCAGAAGGGGCAAGTGACTACCACGCAAATCTACCCATTGGCGATCTTCTCATCCATTTCTTACCCCAGTGGGAATTCTCCACGACCGACGCTTGGGTCCTTCAAACGGTGAGGTTCGGCCTCACTTTGGACTTCCTTTCCAGCCCTCCGAACTGCTTCATTTCATGCCCGTTATCAGGCAATCCAGAGAAGAGGCGACTGATGGACACAGAGGTTCAACATCTGATTGACATCTGCGCCATCGAACCTGTACCGGTAGAACAACGGGCTCCAGGTTCTATTCGCTCTTCTTTCTCGTGCCAAAGTCTTCCGGGGACTGGAGGGGGATCTTGGACCTAAAGGCCTTAAACAAATTGGTAGTACGGTGGTCTAAAGCACCCTGTTATTAAGACCAGCTGCCTACAATTACTGCAGGTTCGAATCTCGCCAAGACTCAAGGTTGACTAAGCCTTCCATCCTTTCTAAGGTAGGTAAATTGAGGACCCAGTTGTGGGGGCAATAAGCTGACTTTGTATAAATATACAAAAGAATGAAGGCTATTGCTTAGTGCATTGTAAGCCGCCCTGAGTCTCCGGAGAAAGGCGGCATATAAATCAAATTAAAAAAAAAAATTCATCAGGTATCATCATTTCAAAATGCAGCCCCTCAAGTGGATTCTACAGGGCATCCGACAGGGAGACTTTATGACATCAATCGACCTCAAGGAGGCTTATCTGCATGTCCCGATTCGTCCCTCTCATTGACGATTCCTGCGGTTTGCCTATTCAAACCAACACTTCCAATATTGGGCCATGCCTATTGTCTGTCCCTCGGACCTTCACAAAACTGTTAGCGATGGTGGCTGCCTCCCTAAGGCAGATCCCAATCAGAGTAATGTGCTACCTGGATGACATCATCATTCTGTCTCCCACACGGTGTCGGGCTGTGGTCGAGCTGCGGACCATGTCTCGTCTCTTGCAACAGCACGATTTTTCCCTGAACCTAGACAAGAGTCAGCTCCTGCCCATCACCCGCATTCTCCACCTTGGAGCTGTCATAGACTCGGTCAGCGTCCATGTATTCCTGTCTCCCGACAGGATTCGCAGCATAAGATCATTAGTGACTCAGGTGTTGTCGCTCAGGTCCATTTCCCTGATCACATTGTCCTAATTGCTCGGCAAACTAATATCATGCATCTCAATCGTCCCATGGGCCCGTCTCCACAGCTGACCACTTCAGTGCTTCCTTCTGCCTTATCAGAGGTCTCACTGGGCCAGTTTGAGTGCCAAGATAGTCCTCCTGACGGCAGTCCGCTTGTCCGAGGTGGTGGCTCTCGCCAGCCATAAGAAAGATTCTGAGACGGAACTGGTTAAAGATTGCATGATTAAATGGGCACAAAATTTTCAAGAGCCAGTGATGATGGAGACTTGGGAAAAGATTTGGATTAGAAATGTGAAATTTACACAAGCACAAAATTTAAGGGAAAACTTTTATAAAATGTTTTATAGATGGCACTTAGATCCCAAAAAACTATCATGTATGTATCCTAATGTGCAAGCTAAATGTTGGAGATGTGATTGTGATGATGCAACTTATTATCATATATGGTGGACTTGTAAAAAAAATCAAAGCATTTTGGATAAAGATTGGGTGGGTGATGCAGAATATTTAAAAAAAAAGATTGAAATTTACTCCGCACTTGTTTCTACTGGGTATAACTACGGACTGTACAGTTGCAGAGACTAAACTGATCCTGAACTTAATAACAGCAGCAAGATTGTTGATAGCACAACATTGGAAGAAGGACTTTTTGCCTACTATTGATGTTTGGATACTGAAAGTAACTAACATAGCTGAAATGGCTAAAATTTCAGCATACTTGAAGGATCATACACAAGAAAGATATATACAGGATTGGAGAAGATGGATTGATTATATTCAAAATAAGTATCAGACTAAAAAATATCAAATAGCTTATGAATGAATCTTTTAATTGTATAAGCGCTACATGAGTGATTTTAGAAGTATTATATCCAAGAAGCATGATTTTATCTATGGGGGGGGGGGTTAAGAATTTTTTTTCTAGAGGGTGTTAGTTAAATGGATAGTTAAGCAATTTAGTTTATTGTTAAAAGTTAACTGAAATACCTTGTGTTCTGCTCTGGGAAGTCGGGGAGGGGGAGTTGGGGTTGGGTGGGGGGTTGTGGGAAAATTGTGTATTTTCTCTAATAAAACTTTTTCAATTAAAAAAAAAAGAAGAAAGGGCTGTTATTTTCGGGAACCCATCCGGATTACCATCACGATGGATGTGAGCATTTTCGGCTGGGGTGTCCACCTGTGGTTGTCCGTTGCTCAAGGTCGCTGGTCCACGCAGGAGTTGCAACACGACATAAATTGGTTGGAGCTACGGGCAGTCCACCTCGCCCTGCATCATTTCCAGACCTCTGTGATGGGACGTCACATGCTGGTCCTTACGGACAATACAACAATGAAAGCACACATGAACAGGGAAGGCGGAACTCGTTCCAGACTCCTTATGGACGAGGCGACGAGGATGCTGAATTAGGCGGAGAAGCATGTTCTGTCACTGACGGCAGAACACATATCCGGCCCGGACAACATCCAGGCGGATTGGCTCAGCCGGATCCAAATAGATCAGGTGGAGTGGTGCCTCCATCTGTCGCTGTTCCAGGACTTGTCAAGGAGATTCGGTCTCCCAGCTGTCGACCTCTTTGCTTATCCACTGAATGCACAACTGCCTCGCTTCTTCTCCCAGTTTCCTTGTCCCGGAGCAGAGGGTTGCGATGCACTTCAAAGCATGTGGCCCCCAGGGCTCCTCTACGCTTTTCCCCCTCTGCCGCTCATCCTGCGAGTGATTTGCAAGCTGTTGGCGGAGAAGGCGGATCTCATCTTGGTCGCTCTCAATTGGCCGTATCGACCTTGGTACGCAGATCTCTTGAACCTGTCGGTGGAGCGCCCCTGGCACACCCCCAACAACAAGATATCTCTCAGTTAGGGGGTCATACTGCACCTAGAGCCGCAATGGTTGCAGTTGACCGTCTGGCGTTTGAGAGGATCCGTCTAAGCAAAGACAACATCCTGGCGCGTGTGATTCACACTATGCAATCCGCCAGACGCCCTTCTACAAATTGTATCTATGATGTCACCTGGCGATTGTTCTGTTCCTGGTGCTCCTGGACTCATCAAGACCCTACGACAGCGTCTGCTTCTGATGTTCTCGTTTTTGCAGGACGGTTTAGACAGGGGACTTGCCCCTAACACTCTGCGGCGACAAGTGGCAGCCTTGAACACGGTCTTGTCTGTTGACAACGATTGACCTTTGACTCAATAACCCCGAATATGGACCTTCTTGAGAGGGGCATCCAATCTCCGGCCAGCTACAATCCACCGATATCGAATGTGGGACCTTTCATTGGTTCTTACCGCTCTGATGTCACTTCTGTTTGAGCCTTTGGCATTGATTTCCCTTCAGTTCCTGACACTCAAGGTCGCTTTCCTGGTGGCGATTACCTCGGCAAGAAGGGTCTCTGAACTTGCAGCGTTGTCAGTGCGGGTCGACCTGTGCATCTTCCACCCTAACAAGGTGGTACTCCGAACAGATCCCTCCTTTCTGCCCAAGGTAAACTCTCCGTAACACCAAGCCCAGGAGCTGATTCTACCTGACTTTTGTCTGGATCCTAGCCACCATCTCGAACAGCAATGGCATACCTTGGACGTTAGGAGGGCCCTACGTCGGTACATTAAGCGGACATCATCCTTCCATAAGTCTGAAGCCTTATTCCTGTCCTTCAATCCATCTACGTTGGGCAGGAAGGTCTCATCGTCGACAATTGGTCGTTGGATTAAGGCCTGCATCGCGACGGCGTATCGCACAAAGAAGAAACCACTGCCAGGGAGAATCTTACACATTCCACCAGAAGTGCGGCTACATCAGCTGCTTGGGCTACCCAGGCATCCATCATAGACATCTGTAGGGTTGCGACGTGGACTTCTTTGACACTGTTTATTAGACAGTACAAGATAGACTCCTTTGCCTCGGCTGAGGCATCCTTTGGTCGGCGTGTGCTGCAGTCGGTTCTTGCCTATTCCATCCGGGATCACGCAGCCGCCCTCCCGTCATCTGACTAGTTTGGGTATATCCTAACATTTGGATTCTCCAAGCAGCGCGCTGGAGAACGGACGTTGATTTACCTGAACGTCCCTTTTCGGCACACTGCTGGAGAATCTAACCCACCCCTTCGGCTGCGTTCTGTGGGACCGGGTGATTTTACCTTCTTGTTTATTTGGCAGCACCGTCCTCTCTTTGTCTTTGTGAATAAACTGGAGCTCAGCCGAGCGAAGGAGGAATGGCCAAGGACGTTTCTTAAAGAAACATTCACCCAGTCTAGCAATCAAGATGAGGAATAACCCAACATTTGGATTTTCCAGCAGCGCGCCGAGAAGGGACGTTCAGGTAAGTCAACGTCCGATTCATTGTCATTTTTTTTCTGATCTTTCTATCCATGGCTTTTAGTTAGTTCTGCCTGAGTCCAGCTGTGTGACTGGAATTGGCCAGATGTTGATTTCTTTGATGGTATTTCCTTCATTGAGTTTGGACTTTAAGATTTATTTCTTACAGATTATTATTTTGAAATTAAAAAAATTGTATAGCTAATTTACAAACTGATTCAATGTATCCATGTCTGCTGTTGATTGTGTTTCTATAATTTGCCCTGACTACAGGATTCTTTATGGATTGGGATTAATAAAAATCTGATGTCCACAGACTATTGCAATTGACACCTACTGATAATGTGACAAACTATTATTGGATGTTGGTGATCCATTGACATTACCACCAGTTATTGAGTTTGCTTCTCTTGGATTTATTTTTGTGTCTTCAGTTTAATATATTCTTGGAATCTGTACAAGTCTGTTTCGTTCATTTTTACTTTTTCTCTGAAGTTACATTTTTTATATGATATCAAGATGAAAATATGGCTGCCCAAAATAAGTGGTAGATTTATTTCATCTCAAGTTATTCTCAAGTTTGATTCATGGTGGAATTTTTTTGTAACAAGAAACAATTCAACATTTTAGGGGGTCTTAATATCACAAAGTTTGAGAATCTTTAGCTTAGTTCTTTATGTGAACTTGCAGTTGTAGTTTTTATATGCAAACAATGGCTTATTATAATGTCTGATTCTTTGGAATCATATCTGGAAGGATGAAGGAAATATTTGCCATTGCATAAATACCTAAAGTAGTCTAAATTGTTGCATTAGGTTATAAGGCTGCAAATTAAGCAAAACAGAAGAGAAAAAACTTATCAGACACTTGGTGGTGCTGGTGGGAAATGTAAGTTCCTGCCTTAAGGAATCTTATTACAATTCATTTATGTTAGTGTACTGAACTGTTAGCATTTCTAATAGTAAATCTACCACTTCAAAAGTGAGAGGGTTTTTTTAATTGTTAAACTCTGTTAAAATTGTTAAATTGTTAAGCCAAGAAATTATATTAGAGGTATAGAGAGACCAGTAGCTGAAAGTAAAAACTGAGAGTTTGTAGTTTGATTTATTGAAATAGTTAGGATCTGCAAAATGTATAACAATGGCATTGTGATGCTATAGTAGGCTGGTTAGCAGGCACAGCATTTAAAATTGTGTGTGGCACATCTGGAATTGTGTTTTTTTTAAACCGGCATTGTACAGTTGAAGGAACATCTAAGATTTATGTAGTTAAGACAAATAGCATTTGGTTTTCATGGGATGTTCCAGTATTTAGGATATTTGTGCAGACAAATATGCTAGGTGGAAAACGATTGAATTTACTTCAATTCAGTGCCTTTCCCGCACTTCCCAACATAGGGAAAAAATTAGTCCAAAACATCTGGAAAGTTTTTAGGCTGGAAAAGGCCTACAGAGAGCTGCATAAGACCTGTTACTGTTTGCATTTATTGAGTTCTCTTCTATTGGAATTTTCTAGATCTCAAAGAAAATTCTCCATCTGTAAAACAAACAAAAAGTAATGTACCTTATTGGTTGTATTTGCATATGTTAAACCCTGCTGAAGACAATTGGCTAATGTCTACATAGCAATTATACATTGTTTTTAGTGCATTTGGCCTACCTCAGTGTAATTCAATACTTCAGCATAGTTAGAAAGAGATGTTCCTCTTTTTATGCACTATAATTGAAAATCCCAGAGTTCTATTATTAAAATGAATGGGGAAAAGTTAGTGATTGTGTCTACAAGATGTTTTCAGAGAAAGTATACAGTGAATATTTAATACATTGCCAAATAGCAACATGCTTAATTTGGAAGATTGCAATATAATAAAAACCCAATTTTAACTACTTGATAATTAATAGTTTCTACTTCCTATAAAGAACTTTCAATAATCAGTTTGATCCTATTTTTTTTGTTTGGTTTCTTTTCTTCCCTGCAAAAGATAAGATTAATAGATTCGGAAAAGATTCTACCCTTCTATTATGCCTCATTACTGAGTAATATGCCCCATTACTGAGAAAGACTGGTGGTAGGTGTTTTGGCAGAGTTTTAAAGAATTACGATATATTATGAATATCAAAGACATAATTTTGTTCCTAAAGACATGCTTTAGAGTCAGTCTTACCCTTTGGATATTTTAATAGTTTTCATGGCTCTTAATCCCACAGATTTTTCGGAGTATGCAGCTGATTGCTGTTCCTCTACTGATGGATCATTTTCTATTAGCCGTCGGGCCATTCATTTTTCCGTCTGCGCTGGGTGCACGCGCCTTTTTAACTTGCTTTGGTAGCTGTCTGGCTCGCGCGCAAGGCAGGTTTTTAGCTGCAAAGCTGTAGTTTAACCCCGCAGTGCGCACGGGAAACCGACGGTGGCGCTAGCGCCTCCGTTTTTGTGTTTCGTCCCCCCCCCCCCCCGTTTCTTTTTGCTTTCCCTTCCCCCTGCCTTGCCTGCCCGGTGCATTCTCCGATTAAAGGGAGGAGGAGGAGGAGAGGAGGAGGAGGAGGAGGGCAGAGCAGAGAAGGAGCTCAGCCGCCATTTTTCCCCCGAACATTATCTAGCAGCAGAAAAACAGCAGTAGCGCCACCTCCGCGGTCGCTGCGGCTGCCTTCTGTTGTACGCGGGTGGAGGGTCGGATACGAAGGCAAAAAAAGGGGGGGGGGGCGAAGGCGGAGAGGAGGAAACGCCGCAGAGACTGTTGCACATTGTGCCCCACTTTGAAGAAGAGCGGGAGACCCTCCTTTGCAGTAGGAGGAGGAGGCACCGCAACCGCCGCCGCCGCCGGGGGGAGAAAGCCAGGAGCACCTTTTTTTCTCCCCCCCCCCCAATCGCTGCCGCCGCCTCCCTCCTCTTGGGTGCGTGGGGTGGGGGCGGTTGCAAAAGAGAAGGCAACCTTCCCGCCCCCCCTCCCCTAGTCTCTTCCTTCCCCAGCCCTTTTCCTGCCCGCCCGCCCTCCTTGCCCGCAGAAGAGCAGGGAGCAGGCGGGCAGGGAAAGGGGGAGTTGGGGCTGGAAGGAAGGGGGAGAAAGGGGAGCGACCAAGAGAGAACAGCAACGGCGAGAAGACGATTTGTGGTGGCGGGAGCGAAGGAAGAAGACTCTGCTACTCGCGTTCGCCTTGTTTGCAAACTGCGCCCTTTTTTATTATTACTACATACATATATATATTTTTTGCGTCGGGCCGGATCCGCCCGGACTCTGCTCTCAGCTCCGTCACGTGGTAGGTGTCGCCGCCTGCTTGCTTTGCTTTTGCCTGCTTTACTCGATTGCTTGCTTGGCTTTCCCGTTGCCCTTGCTCGGCCCTTCTGTCGCTGTCTTTGTTAGCGCTACTGGCTGCCTGTACCCCGCACGAGCCCGCAGCGTCCAGAAAACAACTTCTATGACCCTTATTTCTTCCCCTCCCCCCCTGACTTCGATTCGCCACTCGTTTGCCTTTTAATTTCTGGTTCTAAGGTGTGCAATTTTTTTTGCGGAGAGATTTTTCTTTTTTTTAAAAGCCGTAATCGTAATGAAACTTCCCTATCCGGTTCTTTATTTTCCATTCGAAGTGTATGGTGCTGCCACGTTCTTAATTCTTCATGATATGTTTTCCCCCTTTTCCTTGCTACTTTCCCGTTCTTACCTGTTATGTGTTTGCAACACTCAGGCGTTTGCGCTGTCCTGCAACTACAATGCGATGTCTTCTCTACTTCATTACCTTTGGAAAGCCATAAAGCTGTGCAGCTTGGAGTAATCGCGCTTTTATAGGGTTACAAAAGAGCTTTTAGTTTCTCTTAACAGTTAAGTGTGGGACGGGGGTGGGGGAGGAAGGGATAAACTCTGCAGCCGGTCGTCTATGCTAGGGGGTGGGGAAGAGAGGGAACTGGAAAAGATTGACTTTGTTTAATGTTTGGAATAGAGGCGACCACTCCCGCTGTCCATTTTACAATAGCACTTGTAAAGTACTTCCCTCATTCAACGCAACACGATAACGTCTTCTGTAACGGGCCCGTCCTTCGGTTGCTGCTGTTGTTACTGTTATTGTTAAAGTGGCGTTAAAAAACTAGCCATGTATGTGCGCGCTTATGCGAAGTATTGCGGTTCCAATGCAAATTGGGGGAGGGGAAGAAGAAAAGCTGGTTTCTTATGGCGCCACTTTAACTTGAAGGCTTTGCTCTTCTGTTAACACAGAAAGCTTCCCAATTGGAAGATGTTTATTTTCTTCATATTAATCCCTTGTTCTGCTTGTCTCCTCCCCCTCTCGTAAACATGTTGCTTTCCAATTTACTTCTCGCTAACATTCGAACTCCGGCGTTCCCAAAGTTCCATCACATCCGTCCAAACCTATCCCCAATTTCCATTCTCAAACATCTTGTGTGTGCGCGCCCCCCCCGTGAGCGCGCCTGTATTGGAGATTTTGTCGTCACGTGGCTGGTTGGCAGTCATTTTTGTGTGCGCCTTGTGGAGACTGCATGCTGTATCCTTCTAGCTATAGCTTTTACAATCAACAATGAATTTGCTTCTTTTTCCATCTCTTCTCTCATGGTAATTTCTAAAGTAACTTCTTTGTTATTATGGGGCTTATTTATATATTCTAACCAGCCAAACTTTTTATATAATTTTGGGGAAGCCTTACCTAAATTATACTTGTTTTGCTTAATGTCTATTGTGTGAGATTTCCCTTTTTATTGTAATAGAATCTGAAATTGCTGTTTGGGGTATAGACTTGGATCAATGTAATAAGTAGTATAGAAGGTGTGCTAGGAAGTTGGTTCTTAATGACATTTTACTATCAAGTATACTTACTTATTTGTACTTATGAACATGCTTTTTTTCCTCCTTAATTAGACTTATAGTTGTCTTGCTTACTCTGGTGAATTTCCCTTAGTTAAACATGTTATGCTGTTTGTATTTACCACCGATAATTTAAAATTAATGGCACTGCTTTTGTTCTTAAAGTAAACTAGCAAATGTAATTCTCAGTTTTTTTCTTTGAAATTGAAAATTCTGCCTCACTATTTGACCTTTAAGATCAGTTGAGAAAAGAGATACAATTGTTAAAATAAGATGAACCATAGTTTGGAAGGGAAATTGGCATTTTCAATCCTTTGATTTAAAACCTGTTCAGTGTTGCATAATTATTTGCTGCCACTTTAAAATAATATGAGAACATTAATTTGGTGTTTGTATTCTAAGCACTAGAAAATAGTTTCTTTCTCCCTTGCAATTGCATAATGGCTCATATGGTATTTACTCTATGATGCATAATTCTAAAAATAAAAAAGGTAAAAAGCTTTTCTGCAAAAATTAAATGTAAAAAATACTTCTGGTTGTCACAAACTCTAGAAGCTGTTTGAAACTACTTTTTTGAATTGTTCAAGCTATAAATGGAAAACAATCTTTAGAACATTAGTGTTACTGCACTAGCAGATTCAACATGAAGGCTTCACTTCTAATCAAGTCTTTAAACTTTATAGTAAATTATGTTTAATTTGAATAAAATAGTTCATTGGGTTCATATATTAACTGAATGTGACTTCTAAATAAAGTTACATAGCATTCTGCTGTATAACTGCCTACTGTTGGTGAATGATGATTCTTATTAGATATAAGTTAAACCTGTGTGTTTGATTCAGTTATAAAGCAACTAACTCACATTAGTTAGTTCCTTAACTAACTAACTCACATTAGTTAGTTCCTTAACACAGCGAAACATTATGAATGGTTACACAATTGGGTAATTTGTGAATAAGATCCCATTTTCTCAAATATGTTCTTCACAAAACTTACATATGTCTTTAAAGTTATGACAGTGCTAGAATTTCTGAATGCCATATCTCCTGAGATTTAAAGCTTAATGCCCAATATTTAATATTTGATTTTTTAAAAATAAATTTAGTACTGTCTTTCAATGAATCACTCTTTATTAACATCTAAAATATAAAATTATCCTTATTTGCAGAACCATTTTACTGTCATGGTTAAGGTGCTGCTGGACTATGAACAGGAAACAGGTTACAGAAACTTAGTGAGTGGCTTTGGACTAGTCATTCTCTAATCATGTATCTCATAATTGTGGAGAATATAGAAAGGAGAGCTATATATGCTACTTGTATGTGATTGTGTCAGCACAATAAGGAAAACAAACTCCAGAGAAATAATTTGTATGTAACTTCTTTCTGACTTATTGAAGATAAAGCTAAGCTGTAAAATGGCTGTGGCAAATGTGCATGGTGGTTCACCAATAGCTGTCGGAAATGAACTGTCTAGGTTTGGTTTGTCTAAGTCAGGGGTGTCAAACTTGTAGGGTCCAGATACGTCACATGCTGGCTCCGTCCCCGCCTGGTTCAGTAAAGGGGGGAAGTCCAGATAACGCCACTGTGAAAGCATGAGTTTGACAGCCCCTGGTCTAAGTGTTATGAGTACAGTCTACCCATTACTTGCAAGTGGGTATAAATATGCTTTTTCATGAGAAGCAGGTGCAGTCTCTTGTACCCTTTTCAGTAGAGTAGAAAGACTGATCAGCATTTTGTTCAGGCTGGTTTTCTAAACAGTGATTCCCATAATTTCCAACTTAGTTGTGGAATGTTCAGCGTTCTTTTTCATTTGGTGTTTTCCCTTTTTGAATACTTTGGGCTGCAGTTCTCATCACAGGGATAAGGAGACTATCCCATTCATTGATGCTAGATAGACAAACCAGATGTATTACGTAATTGAAGTTTTTTTGTTTTTGCTTCTTCTGAATATAGCTATCAAATCATTTTGATGATGTAAAGTAGAAATAAGTTTTAAAAGCTATATATGACAGCATATCTAGGTTTTAGCCATGGTGGCTGGGAATTGTAGCCCAACACATTTGGCTGGGGACCTGCTATTTCAGATAGGGAAGCTGGTTATTTCATTTAGATATGTTTTATGTTAGATATTTTTGCTCATACTTACAGTGGAAATGTTAAGGCATAGTTTACTTAATACTGTGCATTTCTTTACTATCGGGTATAAAGATATTTCATGTACTTACGAATTAAGGAAAGGGAGCTCTAATTAGTTTTTTAAGGTTACAGGTTAAAAAACAAGTTATAGAAAAGTTACAAAAGAAAATTCTAGGGGATAAATATATTGACAGAAAGATGGAAATCATATCTGATTTATACTCCGAATGAGCCTTTGTTGAATCAGGATTTGAAAACATTGAAGATACTGATCTAACAATTTATATCGTATTAACAAAGTCAAAGTGCAGGAGAATAAAATAGGTACAAAATTATACAGAAATATTCATGAAATTCTATTATTTCTGATGTTCAACTCTCTTGACTATTGAAGTTGTGTTTATAAACAGCTTACCTACTAGTTGAACTTCAATAGACCAAGTAACTTTTTAGCAGCTAATTGCTGTATTGAAAATAAATGATCTCTATGGGCTATAGTGATAGAGCTTGTATCACTAGAAATATCCCTTGAAGAGGTGAACTGAAATTAGGGGCCCTATGAAATTGCTTGTGGACTTGGCATTTTAAAAGTAAAATAGCTGTGTTAAGATTTTTCAAGGCCTAATGGATATTCCTGTTGTTTATTTTCACAATTATTAAATATTAACCTCTAGCCATTGATATTCAATGGTGTCATTTGGAGGAGTTAAGTTTTTAAGGGCTGGAATTTTGCAGATTGCTGCATGGGAAATGATAGAATTTGTTTAAAGGTATGTTTGAGAAAAAAACAACTTTTAAACACCACCTGGGATATTGATTTCTCTGATAACGTATCTATTAAAATGGATCTTATTTGAAATAAATGAAATCATTTTGAGGTTTTGCCTGTCTATCAGCATTAACCATGTCTGTCCAAATGAAAGCAACTGAATTCAAATCTCATATAGCAGTAGGGAAGAATGCAATAATTTATTATGTTGGGGGAGTTGTGAGGAAAGACAAAGATCAAGAAGGTATAGTAACCTTGAGCATAGTTTTGTAATTATTGGAATCCTACAAGTTTAGGATTGTTGGCCTTATACCCAAATAGCTTTCATACTTATCAGCTGCTATAGCTAATACAAAGTACTCTTTTGTGACTGAAATACTAAGATTCTGCATTCCCAGAACAATGGATCTGAATAACAAGAGAGTTTATGTATGAATGACTAGTTCTGGATCAGGCTTTTAGCTTCTGTTGTACAACTTAGTCTTTTGCTACTGGAATAACATTACAGTTAGACCAGCAACTTACCTGCGAAAATTTACTAAATTTTGTTAAATTACATGTATTAATAATTTTTGGCTCCTTAATATAGACTGTGCCATAAAAAAAAATCAGTGAAAATTTGGCAGGAAATCAGAAAAAAAATTAAATACCACTTTTAATTTTTTTAAAAAATAAGCAAAAGATAATAAAAGTAATAAATTATAAAATTGTGACCTGTATTTTCATAATTGCCCTATTTTTTCTTGTGACTCCCAGTATATTATTTTACATGGGATAGGCCAGGGGTGTCAAACTCATATCGTCACAGTATGATGCAGGGAATTTGACAGCCCTAGGATAGGCTGATACAGCTATCTTAAAATTGCTATTAACTGGCTACTTCTCAAAGTAGTTAAATCAGGAAGATTATCATTACAATTGGCAGTTAAGCATGATTCCATTCCTGAATTAATTGCGTTACAACACTACAGTTTATGAGACTAATTATTTGCATTGCTGTATTAGGTTTAATTTTGTAAACAAAATATCTTGATAGTATTAATGCTTGGTGAATATGTGTTCAGATACAAAATTTTAAAAAGAAAAATTTCTTTATGGCCCTATGGGTAAACTGATATCTAAAGTGAGGTCTGAATTTTCAGAAATTCATTCTCCTTTTTTTGCACATATACTACAGTATTCTGCATGGTTCCTTTGTCATTTTTAAATAAATCTTTTTCAGAATACAGACACAGGTCATTCAATTTTTTGGGTTGGGTTTTACCAATATGTTGATAAGGCTTCCTTATTTTTGGCTGGTAAATCTTTGAAAGCATAAGAAAATTCAATAATAATCAGGTTCAATAAACTGAAGGATGGGTGGAGAAGACAGAGGAACTCCCTTTAGGAAAGCAAAGATTAAATCTAATAGCCAAGTTGTATTCCACTCTGAATCATTAGATATGTAATTTGAAGTGCTCCTAAACCTTCCTTTTGTTCCTAAATAACCTCTGGCATAGACTGTTTAAAGGTAAAACTGTGGTACACCAGCAGCAGTGTGTTCAGAACAATATATTGCAGTGATCTAGTAAATTCTTCAGAAGCAATAATTCCTTGGATAGTATTATGCCATATTTTTTCTAAATATTGCTGTGTTTCTTCGCTCTCTAATTTATTTCCTTAAAATATATCATTTTAAAAATGAAATTGGAACTTCATCCTTATTCAAGATTGCCTGTGGGGATTTAATTGGAAGTATGTATCTTTGTCACTCAAAGGACTGAAAAGCTGTAGTAGTAAGCAACGTCCACTCTCTTGTCTTCTAATAAAAGGGTTTCTGTGACCAGCAAAACATGTCTGGACAAATATTTTGTGGGGCTGCTTAAAATATGCTCTCAAAATTTCAAATGTGCCCACATATCAAAAAAGACTAACCTATTCTTACTGGAAACCACATCTCTTAATGACTAGATAGATCTTAAACATCTACAATATTTTTTTCTTTTTGTTAGGACAGTGTTAGCTTTGCTGTTCTCAGTTTCAAAGTCTATCCAGGTTAAAATTTTCCAAAATCCTCCTGACTGTTTGTGGCATATAAAAAGAACTACGTAGTTCAATGAAAAAAGGCTTTGATTATGTTTTTTTAAACTCCAGATGAAACTTTCTATTAGCAGACCATTCTTTCTCTCTCCCCCTCTCTTGAAATTAATTTACCTGTATTACCTGTAGTTGGATTTGTTTGGATTCAATAGTATTTGCTGCTGTCTGTAAGTGCCTTGAAATATGCTATTTTGAGATGGAAATAAATGGTGTAATTAATGAAATGACTTGTTTGCTTTACCAAATAATTTACTGCTCAATAAATTGGCTAAAGCTTTAATTGTTTTTCTTCCTGTGAAACTCCCCCTCCTCCCCCAGCTGTATACCTGGAAATATTTAATGCTGAAGCATTTAGCCAGAGCTGTCTGCTTGCAAGAGGGCCACTGTTAAAAGGGGCAGTGTGGACCACTCTTGGTTTTTGAAAAGCAGCCCCTTTTCTAATAAAAAATAAAATATGCTTTCAAATGCATTGTTTTTTTCTTTGTTGTGGGAGGTGTTAGGGAAAGCATACAAGAAAAATGTGTATTGATGAGAGTAAAGTCATACTTGATGCAGAAAGCACCATGATGCAAATAGTTTCTTCAGGATTGTAGATTTCTGTAGTCTCAGAATGAAAAAAATGACTTATTTATGACTACTTATTAATGCTATATGATTCCTGTGTAGGAGATGAATGAAACAAATAGATCAATATTAGTCTTTAACGTATTTGCATTAAATACTTTGTAGTGCTTATTAGCAGTTGGAATCTTTCTATTCAACAAGTTAAAAGCAGATGGAAACTTAAAACAGTGGCTAAGAGTAGGAGCTAAGAGCCATGGTTTGAGGCCTCTTTGATTTCCGAATAGATTGTATCATCAGATAGGTAAGAGAAATTGTGGGAAAGTGATGGCTTGAAGTTGTCCACTGAATGAGGATTTGAGCCTGGCTCTCTGTTCATACTGCTGAAACCAATGTATCATATTGTCCATTTATGATACAGTGGATGAGGAAAACAAAACAGTGGTTCCTCAAGACTGTTGTGCGGAAGAGAAAAGAATAAAAAGGATTTGGACTCTTGAAACTGGGAAGGACTAAAACACTAATTTGTTACCTTTATCTGCTTTTAACAACTAAATGCACTAAGTGGAAAGCATAATTTCTTCATAATGCTTCTCCAAATTCCAGTCCTCTAAATTTGTTGATTACACTTTTCATGCTCTCCAGTCAGCACACCATATTTGGTTGTGGGATGGCAACTGACAATAAAAGATCCATAACTAATCAAAGAAAATATTTTAATTGCTTGTTGGTCTTCCAAACAAATAGGATATTTGTTGAAATCATGCTTTCCTATGTAAAAATGTGCAGGTCTAGTGTCTGTTTATGCCTTCAAGTCAGTTTTTGACTTCTGGTAACCCATAGCATGAAAGGAACATGGTGGCTCAGTGGCTAAGACGCTGAACGTGTCGATCAAAAGGTCGGCAGTTTAGTGGTTCAAATCCCTAGCATCACATAATGGAGTGAGCTCCCGTTACTTGTCCCAGCTTCTGCCAACCTAGCAATTTGAAAGCACGTAAAAAATGCAAGTAGAAAAATAGAGACCACTTTGGTGGGAAGGTAACAGCGCTCCATGTGCCTTTGGCGTTTAGTCAAGTTGGCCACATGACCTCGGAGATGTCTGTGGACAGCACTGGCTCTTTGGCTTAGAAACGGAGATGAGCAGTGCCCCTAGAGCCGGAAATGACTAGCACACATGTGTGGGGGAACCTTTACCGTAACCAGTAGCATGAGACTGGATTGTTTGAGGGACTTACTCTTACTGATCTGCCTATCCTCTCAGATCCAGCAGAGAGAGATTGTTACCCTTTGGTTTAGCTTGATTTTCATCCTTTTTAAAATGAATTTGTCAACTGTTTTAGTTCTGTTGCATGTCACTCAGAGTTGCTTGTTTGAGAATTGGGCTGCTATATATATTGGTTTAATAATAAAGCTTATCCCAGGACCTTGGGAAAGACTTGATAGGAGACAAAAATGCCAAATCCAATCTAAACATTTGTGCTGACTGTGTGATGAACCATAGTAAAATCTACAGTTTTGATAGCAAGATTTTTTTGGAAGTGGCTTGCCATAGAGCTGAGAAGAAGAATGACTAGCCCAAGGTCATGTAGCAGGCTTCATGCCTAAGGAGGGACTAGAACTCAGTGTCTTGGGGTTTCAAATCTGATGCCTTAACAATGACAACAGTGCCATCAAACTAATCTCGTGATATAGTGTATGACTTAAAAACAAATCACTTCATTCAGAATATGCTTGTGAAGTAATGTTTGTCTAGTCTATATATTTTATTTATTAGTCATATTTCTATGCTGCCCACTCTCCAAGGACTCTGGGCGGCTTACACCAAAGACAGTATACTAAATAGCATATTACCCCCAACAATCTGGATCCTCATTTTACCCACCTCGGAAGGATGGAAGGCTGAATCAACCTTGAGCCGGTGAGATTTGATCCGCTGATCTGCTGAACTAGCAAATCAGCTGAAGTAGCTGCAGTACTGCACTCTAACCACTGTGCCACCTCGGCTCTTTTATAATATAATAATTATGGTGTCCATAACATGGACAAATACTGAAATCTCCAAACATTTTATCAAGGAATTTGTCAAGAAAGAAGGAGGGGCTGAACTGATGTTGAATATTCTCATTGATTGATCTTTCCTGTGTGGGAAGAATGGTTATGTGAAAACTGAATAAGGTGATGGAACAGATAACACATACCATGATAGTGACTTCCATTATAATGAGATACTGAAGAATCTCCCTCAGTATATATTTATCATGCTTTCATGGACATGAGTATTCTGGTTCAGAATTGTTCACCTGAGAGAACAGAATAAGTAACCAATTATTTATTCCAATCCAATAAGCAGATATGTGCCAAAAATTGCATATGAGAACAAAAGCTGTTTTGGTCATCTTGAACGTGGTTGAGCTGGTTGGCTGCTTTGTTTGATCCTAAGGAATTATATTTGACTCTTTTGTTCCCAACTATAGTTGGATTGGGTTTACTGTTTCTACATGAATCAGTAGAAAGACAAATGGGAACAAAGAATGCTATTTTGTCTTACTTTGTCTCTAGTAAAGAAGAGCAAGTGCAATGTTCTTATATAAATATGTGGTATAATTTTTTAGGATACTGCATACAGGCTTGTCTCCAATTTAAACAATAGAACTGAAAAAAATACTGAGATGGCAGAAGTGTGTTGAACTTTTTATCCAGAAAAGGCTTACAGTTTACAGGCTTATTAATTAATGGGACAATTAGAGAAAATGGTAGAGAATAGGTAGGCAGTTGGGTGCTTTGCACATGGTTTGATCACAGTTTTCTCAGATCTTGCCATTACCTGTACTGACTGCGGCTAATGAAAGTTGTTTCATTAGGGAAGGGCACTATTTTGCTGTTGCCTGGGATTAAACAATTGAGATTTAAACCAATACATCTTTAGTCACCTCTGGCATTTTGCATCTTTCTTAGCATTCTGAGATTGTAATGAAGTCATAAAGGGCAGGGTCTCAACTGATTTAAGTTGAGAAAAGTATTATTTAATTCATAATTTTTTAATATCTTTAAAATATGAATTAAAAAATAAAGTTTTTAAACTTGATTTCGGGAAAGCAATAGTTTGTATTTAGGGTCAAGTTAAGTGCAGGTGGAAATTCCTTTTTGTGAATCCTAAGAATTAAGATTCTTGACCTTTAGCAGTGGAAAAAGGAAGGCTCTTTTCCTAAATACAAAAGAAGTCCCTTTTTCTAAATAAATGATTCCTCTTTATGCTGGGGACTTGATTCATGATCATGACGGTTGAGGGAATTTAGATAAGTTCAGTTTTGATTTACTGATGGAAAATACCTTTCTGAACTGGTTTTGTATTTAGTTTGGCTGTCTGCCACCCTTGGTAAGAGCTTGCTGGTTTTTTGCATTTTGCCTACGGAACATAGAATACCATATATGATACATACTAGCTTTGCTGAGTTCTTCCAGCATAACCTTTATTGCAAGTTCTGGGATTTGAAACACACTTGAAGATACCATGATTGGGAAATGCCTGAGCTCAACAATATTTAATAAAGAAATATATTTCACTTGTTAGCTTGATATTTTTCCAATCATTAAGGAATAGTTGAAGATGATATGCATACCACTGCCACTAGTTCTTCCTCACAGTAACTATCGTGTGATTAAGATAGGGCTTAGAGATAGTGATTTCTCGAAGTCATCTGGAAAGTTTTCATAGTTGAGCTTAGGCTTGAACTCTGTTTCTCTGTCCTTTGCCCAGCATCTTAACCATTACAGGTAGTCCTTGACTTACAATAGTTCATTTAATGACCATTCAAAGTTACAATGGCACTGAAAAATGTGATTTAAATTTGTTTTTTACACTTAAGACCATTGCAGCATCCCTGTGTTATATGATCAAAATTTGGAAGCTTGGCAACTGACTCATACTTATGATGGTTGCTGTGTCATGGGGTCATGTGATCTCTTTTTGCTACCTTCTGATAAGCAAAGTCAAGGGAGAAGCTAGATTCACTGAATAACCCATGTTGCTAACTTGACAATTGTGGTGCTTCACTTAACTGTGGCAAGAAAAGTTGTAAAATGAGGCAAAATTCACTTAACAAATGTCTCACTTAGCAACCAAAATTTTGGGCTCAATTGTGGTCATAGTTGAGGACTACCTGTATACCACAGTGGCTCTCATATGCAGCTTTGTTTTCTATTTTATTCAGAACCTGCTTTTCATATTGTATATTTTTCAGTTGTTTGTCAAAACAGTTTTCCCTCAACCTAGCAACAAAATGAAAAGCCACTTGAAGAGCACCATGTTGAAGAAAGTTTTCTTATTGAACTTGTCCAACATTTGATGCTTATTCCTTGTTTTGTGATTTCACCTTAGTTCCTGCTTCAAATCCTTTGGTTATTTCACCATTTTGGCATTTCAGAAGATTTTCATGTTCTGCTTTATACCTTCCCATTGGATATTATACTGACTAATTTGGATAGGAAATTATCCATTGTGTTTGATGAATAGGTGTATATACTGGTAGACTTCTGTATCTGATAAAAATGTATATACAAATAACTTGTTATTTCTCTTACTCATTCTACATTTCTAAATTATATCTGCTTTTTTTAAATTATTATTAGGCTGCCCTTTGGCGAGGCAGAAAAACACAGCAGAGCTGGCCTCTGCAACGGGAGAGGCTGGACGTCCCAACTTTCTGTGCTGAATGGCTACTATGGCGCCCGCTCTCACTGACGCAGCAACTGAAGCTCACCACATCCGGTTCAAACTGGCTCCCCCATCCTCTTCCCTGTCTCCTGGCAGTGCTGAGAAGAACGGCAATACCAACAACATCCTTGTTGCCAGTAACGTCACCAAAAGAAAAGCTGAGGATTCCAGTCTAGATTTCCGAAATAATTCTACAAAAGAAGAGCTGGGAAAGCTGCAGCCATTGGTAGCATCTTATCTCTGTACAGATGTAACATCTGTTCCTCCAAAGGAGTCCTTGAAACTACAGGGGGTCTTCAACAAGCAGACAGTCCTTAAATCTCATTCTCTGTTGACTCATCCTTTCTTGAAAACTAGTGATCTGTTGGGAAGGCCACCAGTGTTGGAGATTTCCTTGGAAAATCTAAAAACCATGAGTACAAGTAATCAGACACCTTTGCCACAAACACCTGTCAATGGTTTAGCTAAAAAAATAGCTAAAACTAATAGCTCTGACCATGAAAGTTCTGTTTCACTTAATGGTGGGAAGAGTGCACCTTCTTCTGTGACCCTTCAGGAAGTTGATTCAAATAGACCTGGGGGTTCTGATTTGGAGGACCTGAAGTCTGGTTTGAGCAATTGCACTCTACCACATAAAGGCCCAGATGCAGAGCATGGTGCCCAACTTAGCAATAATGGCATGGCAAATAAACATGACCACAGTTCCCCAGAGCAGCAGTGTGGACTCGAAGGGGGTGGGGAGAACCAGTTGCTTTTGTTATCTGAAATGCCTGTTTGTTCTGAGCTGGGAAGCAGTAAGCCAGAGGAACAGAAGATCTGTCAGCCAAACAGTTCCTTTAGCACTCTAGATTCAGATATAAGGACAAAGGTGCTATTGCGGAGGCAGGCAGACATTGAGAATCATGCTCGCAGGCTGCAAAAGCGGCTGCAAGTGGTACAGGCCAAGCAGGTAGAGCGGCACATTCAGCAACAGCTTGGTGGATTTTTACAGAAAACGCTAAGCAAGTTGCCTGCTTTGGACTCCTTGAGACACCGGAGTCAGCTAATGCTGACCCGCAAGGCAGAAGCAGCTCTAAGAAAAGTTGCAAATGAGACAAGTACCTCGGAAGGACTGAGCAACTTCCTAAAAAGTGACTCTGTCTCAGAAGAACTAGAAAGGTTTACTGCCAGTGGAATGGCTAACCTGCGCTCTTGTGAGCAAGCATTTGATTCTGATGCCACAGACAGCAGCTCAGGTGGAGAATCTGATATTGAAGAAGAGGAACTGGCCAAAGCAGACACAGAACAGTACCATGTACCCCTGTGAGTAACATCAAGTGTTAGTTTCTTTACAGTTTTTAATATTTTGTTTTTCAGACAAGTTTTGTCTCATACCAGTATTGTTTAAGATACAATTAAAATCAGGAGCAAGCAAGCTGCAGTAACAGAAATTAGTTTTAGAAGAGGAAAGTTGGCTTGCTTTTAAAATGTATTAAATGTTAATGTAGGTTTTCTGCAATTGAAAGGCTATTTATTGGTGATTGACAGTATCATACATAAATTACGTAATATTTGTTGAAGAAAATAACTTGTCTTAGCTATTAATGTGCCTCAGAATAGCCTAGCATCTTTATTGTTTTTTAAGAAAGAATCTAACCCATGCTTCTATTCTATAATGGGACTATGGGTAATAGAAAAGAATTACCTACAAGTAAATGATTTCAGACCATGCAGAAATTGTTGCACTGAAGTTGTTAATATTTCTCTTTAAATCTAAACTTCTGTGAGTATCTTAACAGAGATGGACATGTGATGCTGTACAAATGTTTTTGATTTCCAGATTGCAGTAGAGTCAGCATGAGAAGACAATGGAAGATATTGATTTACATTGGTTGGGTGGGGTGGGCAGGGGCTTGCAAGGTTCTGACTCCTGATATATAACATTTGATACTATATAACATTTGAGGTGATAAAATATTGAGACCATTGTTTGGCATGTTAAATAACACATGAAGGGTTTTAATGTGTGAAAACATGCTCAATAATGTCCTTATAACCTATGTTGTATTTGATAAATATTTAGCAAGAGGTTCAAATATTAACAATACTTTTTGTGTGAAAATAGAAAAGATGGGCCATGCAGGAAAGGGAGAAAATATGATAATTGCCTTGGTTAAAAAAGTAAAATAAAAATTTGAAAGGCAGGACTAAAACCAACACAAATAGTACAGACTATTGAATTAAGTTGAAGTTAAATAAGTTTGGTTTGGGATTCCCTCCCCAGTAATCAATCTGTAAATAGAGGGCCATCTGGTACTTATCCTAGTGTAATGGCTTCGAAGATGTCTGATAAGAAGCATTATTGTAACCCTTCAGTCAGGTTAGTAAATATCAAAGCTCTGGATCAGCCACAGTAAGTACCGTAATACATTTGGATGTGAATGAGCTGTACTAGAACTGCAGTTTGATTAAAAAATATTGTACTCTTACTTTTATGTTTGTCTTGTCACAACCTAATAGGAAGAATGCCTAATGGAAAGTTACAGGGACTTTGAGAATTAATCTGCCTTTAGGTGTGCATTTATTTATATACTGAAAAATATCTAGACTAGCTTCTTCTGTGATTTTAAGAGAGATGGCAAAAAATAAAATCTTAAACAGTTCCATTAGGAATGAGCAGCATCAGACCCTTGGGATTCTGCCTTTCCTTTTAAAAAAATTGCTGTAGTTCCAGAATTCACCAGTTAGAGCTACAAAATATGGCAGCTTAGATAGTGAGATAGTCATGGAATGTTAGTCAGAAAGAAGCCTCTGATACCACAAGCTGTAGCTTGTATGAAAAACTATACATGCATAGATAAAGATGATGTGACGGTATTATAAGTCAGTTTAATATAATTTAAACACTGTCATAATTTAAACACTGTCATCACACGCTGAAAATTTTAATTGACATGAATTTCAGTGCACATGGGCATATTTAGGTATACATTAAATCATATTAAATTCAGGAAATATAAACTTAGTAAACAATGGATAATGTTTGTTTTGTGCTGATCTTTATTACTTAGTGTGGAAGTAGGCTTCTTCATAGTGCATAGCAGTTTTTGGCTGAGGGAGGTTGGAAAAAGAATAAACAGTTGATTATGTTGAAATTTGAATAGGTCTGAACAAATGTAGCAATTATGTCAAATCTCTTACGTTACATTGATGATTATATCCATGTAGAAAGACAAGGAAAATAGTTCAGCTGCCCTCAGAGTCAATCTCCTGTCCTGGAGACCTGTGCCTCTTTCTGTTAATAAATAAACATTTTGACAATCAAATTAATAATAGACTGTTCTATAATTTTACTGTGCTTTCTTTTTTATTCTTTGAGATAAAAATTTTAAATTTATTTCATTTGATTGTGACCCTGTATTTTTAATGTGCTCAATTAATGGGCCTTCCTCTATGCTTGTTTTCAGGAGTCATTGAGTGAAGGCCAGATACACTTCAGAACGCAGTATTAAAATACAGTAATTGGCTAAAATAAAAGAGTATGCCTCTTACAAAAAAATACCCCCCCCCCATTTTTCAGCTACTTTTAATTTTGTGTAACTTATTTTCAGTTGTACCAGCCTAATCCCAGTTAGATGTCTTTAAAATACATATTCAGGTTTGCTTATTTCAGAACTCTTAACTTTGGAGAGGAGAAGTTTTACCCATTTTAAATTTGGGAAGATGTAGTCATTCTAATAGCACTTGATGCTCTGGAGAGTATTTTTTTTATATATTTTCTTTATTGTCATTGTATGTGTATACACAATATACCCATACAACGAAATTCACTTAACACCCAAAGACCAGGTTCAACAATAACAATCCCCAAACACACTCCCACCCACCACAATTCCCCACCCCTATACCACCCAAACATCCACACAACAGTTGACCAAGTATGGCATTCCCTTACCAAAAAGCAAACTTGATAAAGTTGTTTTCTGCCATCCATTTTAGTTCATCAAGATATTTCTCTTTTCCTGAGTAAATGAATACATTCCAGACAAAGTACTTGTTTGCAACCACCTAAATTTTTTATTTCCTAAGAATGTATGTGCAGTCCATGTGGGATTCGGAAGGATTCTTAATAAATATGATGCTTGAGATTCTGCTTTGCTACCTATTTTAATTTAATTTTAATTTAAAAGAACCAAAAACATCAAGAGAGCCCATGGAACGTAGCAGAGACCAAAGGATCTTTTCTTTGGTAAATACTCCGGAGCATTAGGGCTTTCCCTTTGAATTTTCCTCTTTTTTCACTGAAATATATGGGTCAAGCTTGCATACTGATTATTTTTATTGGCACTTAGGAGTGAGGTTTGTTAAATTCTCAGCACAAGCATCCAATTATCGATTTGTTTTCATCTGACTGGTTTGATTGAAAACTTTTATAAACAATTCATATATATTATTCCTAATTAGTTTGCTATTGCTAACATTTTAAAAAGAGTTGTAAGTTTTATTTATTCATTCAGTTTGTGTAGTTGCCCATCTCAAGGGGTAATTCTGGACAGAAAATGTTAAAACATGAAAACAATAACAATAACTATAAAAATTAAAATGCATAGTAACTGAGAAAAATACAGCAATCATTAACATAGCCAGGAAATGGATCTCTTCATACAGTTGGGGGTCCTAGGTCTTTAGGTTTTATGAAAGGCTAATAAGGTTGGGACCATCCTTATCTCTTGGGGTAGAAAGTTTCAGAGAACTATAAATAAAAGTTACTTTTTAATCAAAGAAGATGGACTTTAATGAGATGTACAGTGAAAAGAATGCTTGTAAATCAGGGTTGAACAGTGGGATCCTTGGTGTTCTCTGAGCTTGGTGGTTTTCTTGCAAATGTTTCATTATCAAACTAAGTGTCAGAATCTTAGACATCTCAGAAACCATTAATAAACTATTAAAAAAACAACAACCCAGGAATCATCTACAACCGTGATGGCGAACCTATGGCACATGTGCCACAGGTGGTACACGGAGTCATATCAGTGGGCACATGAGCTTAGCTCCGGCGTGCACCAGCTGATTTTCAAGCCTTTTGGGCCCACAGGAAGTCAGGAAACAGGCTGTTTCCGGCCTCTGGGAGGTGGTGGGGAAGGCCCGTTTTTCACTCTCTCCAGGCTTCAGAACCTTTCTAGGAGCCTGGGGAAGGCAGAAATGGCCTTCCGGTCCCACCAGAAGTCAGCAAATAGGCCGTTTCTGACCTCTGCAGGGCCTCGGGGGGGGGGGATGCCGTTTTTGCCCTCCCCAGGCTCTTAAAAAGGTTCTGGAGCCTGGAGAAAGCGAAAAAACAGGCCTGCCGGGCCCACTGTGCTATCATCTGCCAAGAGCGGAGGAGCAGGGGGGGGTCGTGCATGCATGCGCTGGGGGGCGGGACGCGTAGAATTACGGGTGTGGGCACGCGCGTGTGGAACCCCCCTTCACTTTTGGCACACGATGAGAAAAAGGTTAGCCATAACAGATCTACAATATCTACTATATCTACAATATCTTAACAGCTTCTACATAGAACAAATAGGTAGAAGAGTAGTGGATTGTGTCCATGAACATCAACTAGCCATCAGAAGACATGATAAACATTCTTTTAATTTCACAAGATATGGAAAAAATTTTAATTTTACAAGGCATGGACAGACTTAACCATAGTTTCAGTTGGGAAACGGAGCGTCCTAGGTCAAATCAAGTCCAGAACATGCCAGAGAATTCCTGGAAGCCTGGTATTTAGATAAATCAACCGTCAACTGGCACATAGAGATAAACAACATCTACAGTCAAAAGAGACAATCAAAAATCCAAAAGGGAAACAAAAAACCCTTTCCACCGGCAATCAACACCCAGGTAAGCAGACATTAACACTAATACTTACATCAACAATGAAGAAACAAGCAATACCCCAATCAAGGAATTAATTCAGATAGACAAACTAACACTTCAGAAAGAGAGTAAAATGGGAGAGAACAGATATTTTTTCTAATTTTGCCTGTCCACGCAGCTGTTGTGACTGTGCTTCTGGTGAAATGGGCTGTCACTCGTCTAGGCACTGGGAGAGCCTGAAACTCATATGCTTTGGCAATGCATGCTCATATCCACCGGCCTGTGGTTGAAGGTGTCACCTTGTTACCCAGCGTGGAGGGCTGGAAACATACGAACAGATTCTATCTAAGAGAGACTGTCCTCTTGATATAAGTGCGAAGGGCCCACCTAACGTTCAAGACATGCCATTTCTTCTCCAGGGAGTGGATCGGTCTCGAACAGAAGTCTGGCAAGATTATTTCCTGTGCCCTGTGGAACAAGGAATTCACCTTGGGAAGGAAGGAAGGTCCAATCACAGAATCGCCCTGTTTGGATGAAATATGCAAAGTTATAGAGAGGACTACCAGTTCCGCTATTCATCTGGCTATGGTGATGGCCATGGGGAAGGTTATCTTGAAAGCTAGGAAGTGTAAACTGGCTGATCGTATTGGCTCGAAAGACGGTAAGGTGAGAGGTTGCAGTACTTTAGGCAAGTCCCACGTGGGGTACCTGTGTACTATGGGGTGTGTTCTGTCCCTGTCTCACACATGCACACAAACAGTCAGCCAGGGGTTAAATAAAACTTGCAGACAATAAATTCCTTTGATAACAGGATTGGCAGCAACCCAGTAGCTGCTTGCCAAGAACTTTACTCACAGAGGGAGGTGTTCCTCCTCCGTCAGATAAACCAAAACAAATACACAAAGTCAAAGAATTGTCAAGTCCAGTCCGTATTAAATCCAAGGCAGGCAGATAACGTAGTTTCAGAAATACAATGTGACTCGCTAGTTGTTTAGTTTTGTCCGTCACAGAATCCTATGCGGTGTGGTCCAGTGACTCAGCTTAATCTCTGGCATACCGCCTCTTCTGCTGTGTGGGCTTGTCTCTCTGATGCCGGCGTGGATCCAGCCAAAACTCATCTCTGTCACTGTCCGACTGCGACTGTTCGGAGACACCTGGCTCCTGGCCAATCTCTTCTCCCTCAGGAGACACCTGAGGCATTGCCAGAGAGGAGGGTCCTGGAGAGGGAGGCCTGGCCAACTCCTCTCCTTCACCTTTGGAATCTTCTCCCTCCGATAAGACGGGCTCGGGGGTCAGAGTCACAACAGGGTGCTTTAGGTTAGGCGTGCCTCTAATAAAACTGCATACAGTTGGGTGTTGAGCAAGGGGCTCCAGATTCCTACAGGATAACACTGAGGCCAGAGCTGCTACTTGCCTGTGTATGGCATTAGGGAACAGGCCCTTGTCTAGCCCTTCCTGAAGGAATTCCAGAATCTGGGCCACTGAAACAGAGATGGGATCAATGTGAAACTTGGAGCACCAGTCACAAAAGGTTCTCCAAGTTGAGTCATAAATTCTCTTAGTTGAAGGCCTCCCAGAGGCCTGGATTGTCTGTATGACTTTGTTAGAGAGGTTACTTTGCCTCAGGATTCTCCGCTCAAATGCCAAACGGTGAGTTGGAGCCATTGTGGATCTGGATGAACTAAGGCCCCCTGACTGAGGGAGATTCTGTCCTGTGGAATCCTCCAGTGTCTGAATACCGACAGACTGACCAAATCTGTATACCACGGACGTCTGGACCAGTGTGGAGCCAGGAGTAGGACCTCTGTCCTCTCATCTAGCACCCTCCTGATTACTTCTGGAATGAGGGGGAGAAGAGGAAAGGCATATAGTAGCCCTCGAGGCCATGGACTGGGGAGTGCATTGACCCCCTCCACCCCTGGTGTTGCAAATCTGGTGTAAAATCTGGGTAACTGGGTGTTTGACAGGGAAGCAAACAGGTCTAGGATCAGAGGGCTGAATGTTTCTGACAGCTCCCTGAATAGCTCTGGGTGTAGGCGCTACTCTGAGTGATGGACCATGGTTCTGCTGAGCCAGTCCACCTGTACATTTTATGTCCCCAAGATGTGTTCACTCTGATGGAGAGAAGATGTCTCTCTGCCCAGAGGCCCCTGGAGTTCAGCCACTGGAGATCTGGAGTGGGTGCTCCCTTGGCGGTTGATATGGGCATTGGTAGCCACATATGTCTGTCAAAATGAGCACATAGTATCCAGAGATTGTGTCCTGGAATTGGCTGATGGGCAAGTGGGCTGCTTTGAGCTCCAGCCAGTTGATGTTGTTCCTCAAGTCTGCCTGAGACTACTGCCCTTGCGCCATCTGGGACTGGAAGTGGGCACCCCAGCCAAAGAGACTGGCATCTGTGGTGATGGTTATGCGGTTGAAAACACACCCCTTGGTTATGGCCTGGGACATCCACCCCAGAAGGACTGAAGTACATTTGGTGGGACCTGAACCCTGGTATTTCAGTTGCTTCTGCCGGACTTTCGGTAGGGCAGGAAGAACCACTATAACATTCTGGTGTGTCCAAGGGATGATTGCTATGCAGGATACTATTTTGCCTAGGAGTTGTGAGAGGAGGGCCAGGGACACTGTTCAGTCCGCCTGGATCTGACTCGCCAATTTCTTTATACTGACTCCCCTGGGATAGGAAGACCTTGCACAACATGGTATCTGACTGCCCCTAGGCAGTTTTTTTTTTTTATTTATTTATATGCTGCCCTTTTCCGGAGACTCAGGGTGGTTTACAATCCGTTAAGCAATAGACTTCATACTTTTGTATATTTATACAAAGTCAGCTTATTGCCCCCACAATCCAGGTCCTCATTTTACCTACCTTAGAAAGGATGGAAGGCTGAGTCAACCTTGAGCCTGGTGAGATTTGAACTTGCAGTAATTGCAGGCAGCTGATGTTAATAACAGTGCTTTAGTCTGCTGCACCACCAGGGTTTGAAGGCTCCAGGTGATTCTTGTTGAAATTGACGGAGAATCCGTGATCCTAGAGGACCCTGATTGTGACTCACAAGTCCTCTGTCGCCCAGAGGTGAGAGGAGGACTGTATCAGTATATCATCCAGGTAACATTGGACTCTCCCTGGAACTGCCCTAGGATGTGCTGACAGGGCCACCAGCAACTTGGTGAAAGCCTTGGGTGCTGAGTATAGCCCGAATGGTAGGGTTTTGTACTGATAATGTTGGCCCACATAGTGAAACCACAGGAACCACCGGTGGGATGGCAGGATAGGTACATAGAGGTATGCCTCTGTCAGATCTATGGATGTTACCAAGTCGCCCTCTTGAATGCTCTCCAGGATTGATTGGAGGGATTGCATCTTGAATCTCCGGTAAATTAGATGTCTGTTCAATCTTTTCAGTCCAGAATCGTTCTCTGCACCCCCCACCCCCAAGGTCTTTGAAACTACAAACAGGATGGAGTAGAACCCCTGTCCCTGTTGGTCCTTTGGAACCAGTTGTATGGCTTGGATGTCCAGCAAGTGTTGGACTGCTGCCAACTTCTTTTTGTCTTGTCCCTTGATATAGGGCAACGTATGAAAAAACTTGGGAGTGTGGAGAGAAATTTGAGGGTGAGACCTAGTCTCACCGTATTCAGGACCCAGGTATCCATCATGGTTGCTTCCCATTGATTGGCGAATAGGTTTAAGCGCCCGCCAATGGGAGGTTGGATCTGCTGTCACTTGGTGCGGCAGAAGAGGCAACAGCCTGTGCCACGAAATGGTTGCTTGCCTTGGAAGTGTTGTCTCTTTGTCTCTGAACCCGGATATATCCTGTTGTCAGTCTTATCTGTGGGCGTATACCCTCTGGGGTTGAGAAATGTCAAACCCCATGTCTGTGGACTGAAAGGAAGGCCTACAGAAATAAGGTGAGGTGCGGTGGTCAGCTCATCTGTATAGAGAAGGCAGGACTTTTCTTCTGTCCTTAGTCTCCACTAGAATGGGCTTTAGGGACGCTCCAAACAGCTTGCTACCCTTAAAGGGAGCAGAGGCTAGCTTCCATTTATACTTCACGTCCGCCTGCCAATGGCGGAGCCATAGGAAGCAATGGGCTGCCACCGAAGAAGCAATGGCCCTAGAAGCAAATTTGGTGGCATTCAAGGTGGCATCCGCCAAGAATTCCATAGCCGCTACCAGTTTCTTAATGTCCTGGTGGAAACGGAGGTCACCAGCCTTTGCTTGTATCTGGTGGAGCCAGAGCAATGAAGCCCTGTTGAAGAATGAGGCAGCTGTAGCTGCTTTGACCACCCAGGCAGCTGCCTTATGTACCTTGCGGAAGGTCAGATCCGCCTTCTTATCATCTGTCTTCAGAATATCCTCGGTGTTGTTAGACAGGATGGTGGAGGATGTTAAGGCCACCACAGGGCCATCTATAACTGGCGGCTGCAGTGTCTTGGAGAAGTCTGGAGTCACATTATAAAATCTCTTTGTCATTTCCACTTGTGGGGGGATATACCACCGATTGGGCCCATTATCTTAGGATGATGTCCCAGAGTAGTTTAAATTATGGGATTTCGTTGCTCTCTGCGGTTGGATCTGAAAAGAGCAACTCACTCGGGTCCTCTAGGTCTAATGTTGACTCTGTTGTAGCTGGGTCAGCTCCAGGTGTGCTGTGGCTTTGGCCTTAAATAATAAGGGTTTAAAGAGTGCTGGATGAAAGAGCCCTATGAAGGTCGGGGAGTCTGGAGCCATCCCCTCATTGTCAGAGAGTTCCATCTCTTTTTGGTCCTCATCTCCTGAGAGCGATACCCCGCTCTGCATGAAAAAGGGGAGTGAATGAAACCTTTGGAAAGTCGCTAAATTTCTTCGCTGCTGAGAAGCGATATATTGGTCTTGATGTCGGGGAGATTCAGGTGCAACAGGAGCAGCTTGCTGTCCCTGCTGTAGGCCTGCAGCGATGCCCTGTGCTGTGGCCTCTGAAATCATAATTTTCATTAGGTCAACAATTTCAGGCCCTTCATTCTCCTGTGGGCGAAGTCCCTCCGCTGTGGGTGTAAAGAAGCTTTCATCGTCTTTAGATGAAATCAGCAAAATGGATGGATCAGCAAAAATCTCATTGCACACTGCAAATGTGCAGGCAGCGAACTGGTGGCAATCCATGGAGGATTTCACCACTGTACTTTCCCCCCTCCTTTGCTCCGCTTCCCTCTCAGCCATGACAATTCTTTTGTCAATGGCCTTCTGGAGAATTCTATATATGCGGAACCGGGACCTTACTGTAAGTTTCCAGAATCCAAGAAATAATTCTGTTCTTTGTTCTAAGAGCACTCTTCTGAATGTCTCCTCTGAGCAAAGACTGAGTCAAAACTGGGCATGCGCAGGCAAAGGAGGAGTGACCAAAAGATTGATTAACTCAGTCTCCAAGGAAGCAGAAGAGCAGAGTTAACCCATTCCTTGGATTCTCTGCTCAGCACACTGGAGAATGTGCAGTCATATGACCTTGGCATGACTTATAGAATTGGGTTATTGGAAATTGGAAAAAGCCAATTATTGCCCTTTCCCTCTGCATAACTCTGACTCAGCTGTACATTAAAACAAATATTACAGGCATTTCTTGGAAATCATAGTCTGATCATTGCAAGTGTTGATAAACTATAGTTGGTAAGGTATATTTTTTCTAATTTATTTTTGTAACATAATGCTGTAAGGGATCCTACAGCATTATGTTACAAAAATAAATTAGGAAATATATACCTTACCTTGTATTAGTAAAAAGTTCTAAATGATTTTATTGTTTTGTTTTTTTGTTTTAAAAACACAGATTGAAAATTGTTTGCTGTTGAAAACCTTGTTTTTAGCTTGGCTCTTTTGTCTTACCTGCTCCTGGGCTTATATATTTCATTATTAGATGTACATTTCATCAGCTTCAAGCAAAACAAAAGAAACTGAATCACTGTTCAATCACTATTCTGTCAAGAATTAATACATAAGAACAGAAAGAGCGTCTGTTTTTTCCTTGTAGAATTGCAGATGCAGGCAGAAATATGCTATTTTGAGATGGCTGGTCTAGTTATAGAATAATTGTATCCTGATTATTGGAAGTAACTTTACAGAAAAGCTTTTCTACACAAACCCATTTCCTCTATTCATGCTGGATGATCATTTTTGTAATTTATTTTCTAATTTTGAGGTGACAATAAAAGCATATTGTCTTCTAATAAATCAAGCTAGAAATTGCTGGTTGACTTCCTGAATATTAAGGTGGAAAGCTATTTTTCGAGTTGTCTAAAGCACTACTTTTTGCTGCTAACTAGAAGGAAGTATGAAAAATGTTTTGATTTACATTACTGGTTCTTAAATCTTTTGTGCTAAAAATAGTAGCTGTTAAACCTATTTGTTTACTTCTTCACCAATCCTAATTTAAAGCTACAAAAGTTGTATGTAATTGTTTTCACTAATAAACTCTCTTTTCTATTGAGGGGGATATGCTTATGCATCAATGTTAAAGCGTCTTGTTTCTGAAATAGTGTGTTGTGCAATTCAATAAGTGGTTATTATACTGGTAGTCCTCATTTTGCGACCATAATTGGGATTGGCAACTTGGTTGTTAAGCAAAAGGGTTGTTAAGTGAAAGTGATTGTGCTTATGATCTAGTTTTCTTTGCTTTACAGACCTGACAACATTGTTCATAAATGCAAGGATTGATTGCAAAGTTACTTTTTCATCACCATTGTAACTGAATGGTTGCTGTATGAGGCACTTGCTAAGTGGTGACTAGCTGTAGTGGTTTAACGTAATGCAGCCATTGTAGTGTTTCAGATTATAATTAAAATAAACAATGGCTTAATGGGAGGAATGATTCAGTGTGATTTTATTTGAATAGTGAGATACAGCTAATATTCCTTTAAGATCTAGAAGGTTAGGATTTATTTTGTATTTTTAGCATCAGCTATACAATAAATTTCATGGAAAAGATCTCTATCCTTACTGTCCAGTTGAACATGTTTAAGATAAGAATATAAACAATTTAAATAAGAGTGAACATATGTATTCACAACTATCGGGCAACTATTAGTGTGCAGAATTATTATTTGCCCACCGTACTCATTTATTTGCATCTGTTAAAGTGAGAATAATAATTCAAAATGTACAAATAATGTAGAAATCAACATTTCTGACATTTCAAAAAATAAAATAAAATCAGCGACCAATATAGCTACCCTTCTTTTCAATAACAGTCATAATAAGCCTCCATTCATGAAATCTGTCAGTTTCTTGATCTGTTGACAATCAAATTTTTGTGTAGCATTAACCACACTATTCAGAGAGGTGTACTGTTTTGCTTCACTGTAAATATGTTTAAGAAGATTTATTTATTTATTTATTTATTTATTGGTTCATCTTGTATGCCGCCTTTCTCCGAAGACTCAAGGCGGCTTACAATGCATTTAAAAACCATATATAAAAACATTAAAAACAATTAAAACCCATTCACACCATTCATGGCTGGATCTCGCTAGATTGCAACAGCGAGATCAACGGCCCCAGGCCTGCCGGAAAAGCCAGGTCTTCACCGCTTTTTTGAAGGCCAATAGGGTGGGGATGGTCCGGATCTCAGGAGGTAACTGGTTCCAGAGAGCGTGGGCAACCACAGAGAAGGCCCTCCCCAGTGGGCCCGCCAGCTGGCACTGTTTAGCTGACAGGACCCGGAGGAGACCAACTCTGTGGGATTTTATCGGTCGCTGGGAGCTATGCGGTAGAAGGCGGTCTCGAAGATAACCTGGCCCTGAGCCATGTAGGGCTTTAAGAAGAACCCACATGAAGGGCCATGTAATTATTCTTCATCTTTAAGGGCTTTACTAGCTAGTCATGGAGTGGAATATTTCGATACATGCGATGGAACATTGTCCTTCATACAAATCATGGTCTTCTTGAAAGATGCAGACTTTTTCTTGTACCACTGCTTGAAGAAAGTGCCTTCTAAAAACTGGCAGTAGGTTTGGGAGTTTATTTTGAGCCAATCTTCAACCCGGAAAGATCCAACTAGCTCATCTTTAATAATACTAGCCCATACCAGTACCCCCCTCCACCTTGCTGGCATCTGAGTGAAAGTGAAACTCTATGCCTGTTACTGATCCAGCCACAAACCCATCCATCTGGTCTATTATGAGTTATTCTCATCTCATCAGTCCATAAAACTTTTGCAAAATTTGTCTTCATATCTTCCTGGCCCAGACTCCCATTTCAACTTTGTGTCTTGTTCAGTGATGGTTGGGTTTCAACCTTCCTCACCTTGGCCATGTCTCTAAGTACTGAACACCTTATACTTCTGGGCACTCCAGGTAGGTTGTAGTTCTGGAATATGACAGCATTGGGGGATAATGAGTTCCTGTTAATTTCACATTTGATTCTTCTGCATCTTTTTTTCTCAACACGGTTCTTGTGACCCTATTGACTATTTGCAATAAAACATTCGGTTCTGTAATCACGCTGCAATATCTTAGAAATTTCAAGAGTTCTGCATCTCTCTGAAAGACTTTCTTACAATTTTTGACTTTTCATAGTCAGATAAATCTTTTTGGCCCATTTTGCTTGAGGAAAAGAAGCTGCCTGATAATTATGTACATCTTGATATAGGGCATTGATGGCAAACCTTTTAGACACTGAGTGCCCAAAGTGCATCTGCGTGCCCAAACTGCAAGGTGTGGCGCATGCATGTACCCCACACAAATTGCAAGATGTGGGCACATATGCATGCGCATCCTACACTTGCGCAGCAGAGTGTTGTGGCCCCGCCCTCTGAGCCTGTCCCATCGGAGGAAGAAAGCTCCGAGCATGAGGAAGAGGAGTCAGCCAGGCCTCCCTCTCCAGGCCCCTCCCCTGCCCCGGGGACAGATCACAGAGACCCAAAGACCAGCTGGCTGGCGGGAGGCATGTACGCATGCATGGCAGAGACCTGAAACAGCTGGGGCCACCATAGGCTCACCACCATAGGTTGGTGTGCCATAGGTTGGCCACCACTGATACAAGGTATTGATCTCCCTCATTACACAAATATACATCATCTGATATATTTAAATCCATTAAGCATTCAAATTTATAGAGCTTGGAGGTAGAAAATATGCATAAAAGTAATGATATGGTCAAAATACTCACTTGCCTAATAATTGTGCACATCGTGTATATGTAGCATTTTGGTTGAGTTTTGTATATGTAGCATTTTGGTTTGAATTTTCACAACCTGTGTCTAGATCTGTCTAGAAGCATACAGAGAGAAACTGGCAAAAATTGGCTTGTGCTTGTTTGATTTCCTACCAAAGAGTTCCAGTGAAAAGAATGTGGTCCCCTGTTCTGTATTTTGAAATGTAGAAAAAAAATAGTCCTTGACTTAGGACCATTTGTTCAATCACAGTTTAAAGTTACAACAGCCTTGGAAAAAGTGATTTACATCTTGTTCTAAATGTCACACCATCCCTTGGCCTTTTGATTGCAATTCAGGCACTTGACAATCAGCTTGCATTTACAATAGTTGTAGCGTCTTGGGGGTCAAACAGTTGCAGTTGTGATCTTGTCAGCCAGCTTCTAACATATAAATTCAATTGGGAAAGAAGGATTTATTTAACGACTAGGGAAAAAGTGATTGTAAAATTAGATCCAGTTATGTGATGATTTTCTTCGTAACCTCACCAATTCTGGTCCCAATTGTGATGGTAAATTGACAACTATCTATAATACAGTGTTGTATTATTTCCAAACAAATTTGCACACTTCTTTTCCTTCAGATTATTATAACATGTGAAGCTTTGGGGTTTTAGCCTTCCCAACTCCACTCTTTCATAATATTACCTTATTCATGATACAAGATAAATTATATACCATATTTTTCAGAGTATAAGATATATAAGATGCACCTTAATTTTGGGGGAGGAAATAAGAAAACAAGAATTCAGCCTCTGACTACCAGCATCAGGATCAGCCACGTCCTTACTTCCGCTCAATTTTGATAAGGAGCAGCACAGATCTTTTTATCTGTTTAAAACAAACCTTATCACTCTACGCGCATTTAACTGGAGTGAGTGGGGTGGGAGATAATTTTCATGGAGCAGAAGAGAGACTTGTTACCGAAGGCTCTGCTCCTGAGATGCCCCCTTATGTAGCCGTAGGTGTTGAAATCCTGGTTTTCTTCTTTGGACTGGATTAAGGTATCTTTCTATTTTGTAGGAAGCACGACTTTCTTTCCCAGTTACTCAGAGGCTTTGGTTTAAGGTCGTGCTCCTTTACGCCACTCTCCTCCTGCAAGCGAGAAGTGCCTCAGAGACTCGGCTGAGAAAGAGGGTGTGGAATACTGAGAAATTCTTTTCTGGAAAACTTATCGGGGTGCTCCTGCGACTACTCACTTACCCCAAAGAGAACCTTTGCATATTCTGTGGGGAGGATCGGGGCACAGCCTGAGGAACTGACCTCTTCGGGACAGTCGGGGGTTGGGGGAATCTGCCTGGCAGCTTCGGGAAACAAGGTGGGCCCCATGGTTTGCAGCTGGTCCCCCTCTGGCCACCTCTGACTTCACTCCCAAGCAATGTGAGGAGCTGCTGCCATCGCCTAAGCCCTCTCTGCTCCTGGGAGTCAAGCCGAGTGCGAGCCCCCAAAGCGAAACATCCCTCCTTTCAAGCCACTGCCGCTCATTCGCCTGATTTCCCGATGCAATTCGCAGAGCTACGTTTCAGGCAGCAGCCGGTTCCCTTGCAATGTGCATCGGGGAACCGAGAACTGTTTTGGATTCAGGAGGGGATTGCAGTGCTGCCACCTGAAAATGCTTTCCTCCCTGTTGCACATTGCAGAGCCGCGTGCCCTCCTCCTCCTCAGACTCACCTTCTCTTTCCTCCTGGCCAGATCCAACACCTGAAATATGATGCACTTTTCTTGCCTCCTCATGTCCCATTTTTGGAATTGGGAAGGAAAATGTTTTCAGGCGGTAGACGTGCAATTCTCTTCCTGATTCCAAAAAAGGGGCATGTGGAGGCCAAAAAAGTGCATCATGTTTCAGGCGGCAGATCTGGCCAGGAGGAAAGAGGAGGTGAGTCTGCTGAGAACTTTAGGCTTGGGAACCTAGGATAAACTGCCCAATTGGCAGCTTGGGAACCAGACAGATACCTGCACAAGGCTTTAGAACCTCAAGGAAGAAACTAAACTACAGGCTTGGGATCCTGAACCAAGAAACCCACGGTGGCTGGTATTGCATGGCTATCAGGTGTGCCCCCTGTGGTGATGGGGTTGCTGGGTCAAGTTCCTGAACTGTTAGTGACACAATATAATAGTAGTAATGATGTCTATATAAAACAAGACGAAACAATAATAGAATGGATGTGACGTTGCTATACAAAGTCCTCCTCTTTGTCCCTATTTTTAGGGCTTTAGACATCAGCGATGAAACACCAACTCTACTTTTTTAGGGGGTTTGAAACATGTTCTTTCTAATGAGAATGATTTATCAGAGTTTCCAGAAGGTTTTTTTTTTTTTTTTTGTAAAAAGCGGGCTGAAAATATCCTATTTTTGGCATTTTTACAAAAACAGTCAACTTTACACTCAATTTGTGAACTATTGGAAAATAGTAGGAGAATGAAATTTTATATTCGACAACCTTGTGTTGCTAAGTTATTACGCACAAAGTTTCATGTTTCTCATACCTTTCCTTCCAGAGATATAAGAAGCCAAACTACCCTTTTTTCGCACTGCAGTCATTTTTGGCCAACTTTGCTCCCAATTATCTAGATGGAGATTGCTCATGAGAATGTTTGTATTATTTTGTTTAATAGAGCACAAGTTGTACAAGATGGCCAAGTTTTGTTTCTCTCAACAAAATACTGCCAGAGATATTATGTCTCAAAGTTGCTGAAATCTCAGAGTCATACTGTCGAAGACTGCGGTAGGGGGTCATACAAATGACTATATGTAGCGAAGAGGGGGTTGAGGGGTTTTTTAGCCAAACTTTTAAAGAAAATTTTAAGTGGACCCGGGAGGGAGGGAGGGGGTTGTAAAAGCAGACCTGGGGGGTCCAGATAGCGACTGAGCGGGATGATGGGTTGATTAGTTGTGGCCGGGGGGTCGCGAAAGGAAATTTAACCGGGGAGCAGGGGGACGACAGGAAGGGCTGTGAAATTGAAATAATGAGTGGGAGGGGCAGGTATGACGGACGCAGGGGGTCATATCAGGTGTCGGGGGTGCGCATATGCTGTTTACGAGTGATTGCGCACTCCGGCGCCCAATGCGTGACTCATGTCCTGGGTTGTGTAGAGTCTCAGGCCCAGGGTCCGCGGCTGATGTTGTGTAATGCCAGGTCGGTGGTTATTAAAGCCCCCCTCATTTGTGATCTTATTTTGGAGGGGGGTGCGGACCTGGCAGGTATTACGGAGACCTGGTTGGGCCAGGAGGGGGGGGTCCCCCTCGTCGAGATGTGCCCGCCAGGTTTCCGTGCATTTCAACAGCCAAGGGCCCAGGGGAGGGGTGGGGGAGTGGCGGTGATTATTAGGGAAAGTCTTTGTCCGAGGGAGACCACTGTTCCTCAGATAGCCGGATGTGAGTCCCTTTGTGTGAAGTGGGGCCGTGGGGTGCAGATGGGTTTGCTGACTACGTACCTGGCTCCCTGCCACGTGGCAGCGACCCTGCCCGAGCTACTCGACGTCATTGCCGGGGTGGCGGTTGATACCCCCAGACTTATCGTCATGGGGGATTTCAACCTTCCATCTGCGGGTGAGGCGTCAGAGGCGGCTCGGGAGTTCATGGCTTCCATGACGGCCATGGACCTGACCCAGTTAGTTCAAGGCCCAACTCACATAGGGGGACACACTCTGGACTTAATTTTTGTCTCTGGTCAGTGGTTGAATGATTTTGGTAGAGGGGACCTAGATATTAAACCCTTGTCATGGACAGATCATTCGCTCCTCCAATTAGACTTTCCTACCGCCTTCCCCCGCCGCAGGGAGACGGAACCAACCAGATGGTTCCGTCCCAGGCGCCTCATGGACCCCGAAAGATTCCTGACGGAGCTTGGGCCGTTCCCTGAGACTCTAACACACGACTCGACTGAAGAGCTGGTGGCCGCCTGGGAAAGGGCGGCCGCTGGAGCTTTGGACCGCGTTGTGCCTTTGCGGCCTCTGACCCGATGCCGATCTCAATTGGCTCCTTGGTTCTCTGAGGAGCTGAGAGAGATGAAGTGTCAGAAAAGATGCCTAGAGAGCATTTGGAGGACTAGTCAATCCGATTCCGACCGGACACAGGTGAGGTCTTATATCAAGACCTACCTAGTGGCGATAAAAGCGGCAAAATCTAACCATTTTTCGGCTCTTATCGCATCTGCAGAGAATCGCCCAGCCGCCTTGTTTAGGGTGACCCACTCCCTTCGGGGGGGAGTGCGGGAAGATCCCTTGCAGGGTCGTGCTGAGGATTTTATGCAATTCCTGCACGATACAGTCGCTCAGATTCGGGATGGCTTGGACTCCGACTGGATGAGTCCATGGGAGGAGACGAGGGCAGGTCTTGAGAATGTTATCTGGGAGGAATTTGATCCTGTGACTCCCGAGGATGTGGACAGGGTTCTGGGTAAGATTAGTGCCGCCATGTGTTTATTGGACCCGTGTCCCTCCTGGTTGTTGCTGGTCTCCCAGGAGGTTACACGAGGCTGGCTCCAGGGGATTATAAGTGCTTCTTTGAGTGAGGGTGCCTTTCCTGCCACCTTGAAAGAGGCGGTAGTGAGGCCCCTCCTCAAGAAGCCTTCCCTGGACACGGCTGAATTAGCCAACTATCGTCCAGTCTCCAACCTCCATTTTGTGGCGAAGGTTGTTGAGAGCGTGGTGGCATGACAGCTTCCCCGGCACCTGGATGAAGCTATCTATCTGGACCTGTACCAGTCGGGCTTCAGGCAGGGGTACAGCACAGAAACGGCATTGGTCGTGTTGGTGGATGATCTCTGGAGGGCTCAGGACAGGGGTTGCTCCTCTGTCCTAGTCCTATTAGATCTCTCAGCGGCTTTTGATACCATCGACCATGGTATCATGCTGCAGCGGTTGAGGGGGTTAGGAATAGGGGGCACCGTTCTGCGGTGGTTCTCTTCCTTCCTCTCTGACCGTTCGCAGTTTGTGTTGGCAGGGGGGCAGAGGTCGACCTCAAGGCATCTCGCATGGGAAGTGCCGCAAGGGTCGGTCCTCTCGCCCCTCCTGTTCAACATTTATGTGAAGCCGCTGGGTGAGATCATCCGTGGTTTTGGGGTGAAGTGCCATCTGTACGCTGATGATACTCAGCTGTACATCTCCACCCCAGTCCACCCCAACGATGCCCTTGATGTGATGTCCCCAGTGCCTGGAGGCCGTGTGGGCCTGGATGGGGAGGAACAGGCTCAGACTCAACCCCTCCAAGACCGAGTGGCTGTGGCTTCCGGCGCCCTGATATAGTCAGCAGGTGCCATCGCTGACTTGGGGGTGAATCTTTGGCCCCCACGGAGAGGGCTCGCAATCTGGGTGTCCTCCTGGACGCACGGCTGTCTTTAGAAGAGCATATGACGGCCGTGGCCAGGGGGGCCTTTTATCAGGTTCGCCTGATTCGCCAGTTGCAGCCCTTTCTGGATCGGGATGCCCTGCGCACGGTCACTCACGCCCTTGTCACCTCCCGGCTGGACTATTGTAATGCTCTCTATATGGGGCTCCCCTTGAAGAGCACTCGGAGGCTCCAACTGGTCCAGAATGCGGCCGCGCGGGTGATTATGGGCGCAACTCATTGCGCCCACGTGACACCCCTCCTGCGCGAGCTGCACTGGCTCCCAGTGGTCTTCCGGGTGCGATTCAAGGTGTTGGTTACCACCTTTAAAGCGCTCCATGGCATAGGACCCGGGTACCTTCGAGACTGATTTCTGCCACCAATAGCCTCCCACCGACCAGTTCGCTCCCACAGAGAGGGTCTCCTCAGGGTGCCATCGGCCAAGTTATGTCGGCTGGCGACACCCAGGGGGAGGGCCTTCTCTTTGGGAGCCCCAGCCCTGTGGAATAAACTGCCCCCGGAAATACGTAAGATCTCCGACCTCCGGGTGTTTCGCTGTGCACTGAAGACCCTGTTGTTCCGCCAGGCTGGGCTATAAACATAACGATTTTAAATTGGGGTATTTTAAATTTTTGGGATTTTAATTGGAGCCTAATTATTTAATGTTTTTAAATTTTAATCGTTGTTTTGTTCTGTGTTTTTAAATAGGCTGTACACAGCCCTGAGTCCTTCGGGAGAAGGGCGGTATAGAAATATAATAATAATAATTATTATTATTATTATTATTATTATTATTATTATTATTATTATTATTATTATTATTATTATTATTATTATTATATCTCTGCAAGTATTGCATCGGCAAACATAACACTTTACCGATGTTCATTTTCCTGAAATCAGACCACTTGACATGGAATTACCAGGTATATCTTGTTAAATGACCCTGTTCAGCGACAATTCAAATTTAAAATATTTCTGAAGAAGACTTCTTATTTATGAGTTGAGGGCCCATGGTCATTGCAATTTGCATCATTTTCTGCTGACTATCCATAAATAGTGTCAATGGGGAAGCCTGCAGGAAGTCACAAGTCATGACCATATGAGGTCCTCACTTTACCATCTCTTTGTCCTCATTTAATGATATCACCTAGGACTGCCAGAACTTTTATTGCTAAGCAAGCACTATTAAGTGTTTTTTCGAGTTATGACCACATTGCTTAGCAAAAGGGTTTCCCATTCTAATTAATGTTGTTAAAGGAGTACTACCTACTTTTGTCTTTATCTTGCAGTAATGTGTATATCCAGATACCTGTAAGCATGGTTAGATTCTGTCTTTTTAAAATAATCTCTGAGTGAACTGATTTTAATAATTGCCTTGGCCTAACATCAACACCAGACTCATGAATTTTTGGTACTTTACTATGAAAATGCAAGTAGTTCTCATCTTAAGGCCACAATTGGGACCAGAATTTTTGTTGCTAAGAGTTGTTAAGTCTCTAATTTTACGACCTCTTTTGTTAAGTGAATTACTAAGTTAAGTGAATCAGACAGATTAAGTGAATCCGACTTTTCCCTTTAGCTTTGCTTATTGGAAGCCATCTGGGAAAGTTGCAAATGGTGATCACATGACTATGGAGTGTTGTAACATTATAAATACATGCGTGTTGCCAAGTGCTAGAATTTTGATCATGTGACCAGCATTAATTGTAGTAAACAATTACTTTTATATGGCTAAAATTTGTAGAATTTTGAAACACAAAAATTGGGGTTTTACACTTCATTACAATATCCTGACTCCTGTTTTACAGTGTAGTTGGTATTAGGTAATTCCTCTACCCATCTTGATGTCTGCAAATATATGAAATGCAACAATTTTACCCTTAGATAGATTGATTGAGGCATGATGTGAATTATAGTTAAAGATATCTTAGAGGACACAGATCCACTTAAAACACCTTAGAGTTTTTGTCTTTCTAATTGTCCTAACACATTTTCCTCAGTTCTTCTTTTACCTTCCAGCATTTTGTAATAATTTTTGATAGCTGAGAATTAATTATTGCTATTCACATTCTCACTATGTGAACATAATTTTGCATATATAAAAATTGTACTTCCTTTTTCATCAAAACATCATTAAATATAAATATTTCTCTTACGTAAAAGCTGAAGAGCATTGACCCTTGTACACATGAGCCTTTTTTCTTATGTCCCAGAAGTTATAAGGGTTGTTAAAGAGCATAAGAATGCAATTTTTTCATTGTAGTGATTTCATTCTTAATATCACATGTGGTACAGATAGTTATTGGGTTATCACCATTTGCTCAACAACTTTAAAATAATACTAGTGCTGAATAAATGGTTGTTAATATCAGTTATCAAAATTTTGGCTGTTGCAGTACCCCCATGGTCATGTGATCAATTTTGGGGAGCTTGGTGACCAGCCCACACTTAAGACTAGTCACAGCATCTCCCAGTCATGTTCCCCTATCCTGTACAAACTTCCTTTCTTCGTTTCTCTCCACTGTTTCTACCTATCTCACATCAATCTCTGCTCTTTTGGCCACCTACCCTTGCTGACTTCGTGCCCTTCTTCTCCTTGGTGACTATCTTCTTTCTCCTGCTGCTGGTTAGGGATCCAGGTGTAGGACAAGGGCACAGCCCAAAGGCAAGTGCAACAGAGTGACAGAGCCTTGTCTGCCAAAGGCCCAGCAACTTTTTTCTTACTCCCAACGTTTCTGTCCTTTTAACTGCCCTGACTTCTGTCCACCGTACCTAGAGAATAGGCCCTCAGGCTTCTGCAAAGAAATAGCAGATTCTAGTGTGCTGAAGTCCACAGACCAGTTTTCTAAGAGACTTTCAGGACATGTTCTGCAGTTCCTGCAGAAAGCTGGTGGTTCTTCAGGAAACTTCGCAGGAGCAACCCTAGGTCAAACAAGAGAAGGCTTGCAAGTAGTCTCGGTTTCTGCTGGAGTCGCCTCCACCCTCACTGAAGTCTTGCTTTTTCCAGTTTTGCTGCCATTCCAAACAGTGCTTCCTTCACAGCTGCCTTCTTCACTAGGGAGTCATCGCTACCTCTCCTACCTCTGCAAGCTATCATTCCTCATGTTGGTGGCAGAAGACAGGGCTTCTCTACTTCCTGCATTCTGCATCCTCCTATCTGATTGGATTTGGCAAGCTCCCTTTGGCAGATTCCACAAGTAGTTGTGCATGTCCAGGGGCTGCATCATTGCTAGAAACCTGGATTTCTAGCCAAGCAGCAGAGGAAGAAGACAAAAACAGGCGGCCAAGTACAGGGTGGCCAAAAGAAAAGAAGTGGTGGGAGGGGAAGTTGAAGCAGAGGCAATTCTTTCAGAGTAGGAGAAAATACTAGTTTGATGTCAATGAAGAATGCTGATTAAGCATGTATCAGTCATAGGAAAAGTCTAGATGCCTTAGGAGTGTAATTATTTGGTGCTTGGATGTGCACATGTATCATACTTCTGCTCCTCAGAAACCAGTGCATGTGGGCAGTCTGATAATTAGCCTCCTAATTGTATACTATTTAGTAGTGTAGCAGGAACAGATGGAAAATAAATGTCTCAAATATCAATCTGTTTGCTGTTTTTACTTCATAGATTGCTTTCATACACCTGTCTCTCCTTTTAGGGAAGCATAAGAATAAATTTTGTTAATGTGATATTCAGTGCCTGGAGCATTTAACTGGTGTATTATAAGCATGTAAAAGGAGAAAAACGCCACAAGTAGGCGTGTCTGTGTGTAAGAGAGTGAAAGTGGAAAAAAACACCCCATAATGCTTCCCTTTAATTTGCTACCAGAGAAAGGGAGATAAGTAATCTTTTTGAACTGATTAACTTGGAAAATTGTCTGTTTTTTTAAAAAAGTGGAATATGTTGTAGATGAAAAAAGGAGATCCTTAATCCCACTACCCATGTTTTCTTGAAAATAAGACCCTGTCTTATATTTTTTTGAACCCTGAAATAAGCGCTCGGTCTTCTTGCCATGTGCTCAAAAGCCCGGTTGGGCTTATTATCGGGATGTCTTATTTTGGGGAAAACAGGGTATATACATGGCTTTACTCAGATCCCATTTGGAATACTGTATCCAGTTCTGGAGATCACAGTTTAAAAAAAGATATTGATAAGTTTGAGTGAGTCCAGAGAGTGGCAACAAAATGGTGCAAGATCTGAGGAACAAAACATAGATTGGAAGAAATGAGTATGTACAGAAGTGGAAAACAGAAAGTAAAGCTATGATACGATTGAATCCTTTAAATATATTAAATCCTTAAATATATTAAGGATGCGAATACTGTCTAGAAGACAGTATTTTCAATATTAAGCAAAAATCAAGTACACTGGGACAAAACTTTAGATTGACAGGAGGGAAGTTCAAAAATAATGTTAGAGTAGTGGAAGTTTGGAACCAACTTCCAGTGGAGGTAGTGGGTCAATCATCAATAAGTGAGTTTAACCTGCTTGGGAAAAATATGTGTCATCGTCCAACAAAAAGATAAAAAATAATAAAGTATTAAAAATAATTAAACATTAATAAATACATTAAAAAGAAGAACAAATAACAAATCAACCCAAAGGGCAGACTTTTGATGGAGTACTCGGTCTTTTTCTGTTATCAATTTTCTGTACCTCTTTATTTCTGTGGGAAATTGTTTTATGTAAAGGTTGCTGGCTTCTAGGCATGTCAAAATCTAACTTTGCTTTGCAAGCACTTACCTCTTGAAACTTTGATAATATTTAGAAGCTCACATTGGTATGTTCTCTATTTTATGCAAATACTAAAAATGCAGAGAAATTATTTGTGACCAAATTATTTCTCCCTCCCCCCTTGCAAAAAACAAAACTAAAAAAAAAAGGGGAGGGTTGGACTTTATTTGAAGAAACTGCTGTTTGGATCCGGGTATCTTCCTGCTCTTCTGGTTACACTTAATTTATGTTCAGAAAAATACATCTTAGAATATACCAAATAAAATAACAGGACCTCCTTGCTCTGGCTCAGACAGCTGCAAGTGAGAATCCTGGCTGGTGACCCCCCCACACCCACCAGGACATAAACAAACTGGTAGTGGCAGCAGAATTTTCTGCTGATGCCACACAAAATGCTGCCAAATTCTCTACCAGGGCCATTGCCTTCTCAGTGACAGCCTGCTGCCTGCTGTGGCTTTGTCATTGGCATGTGGACATGAATACCAATGGAAGCTTGCCCCCTTCAAGGGGGACAAGCTATTCAAGGAGGCCTTAGAGCCCATCCTTGTAGAGACAAAGGACAAGAGGAAGGTCCTACCCTCTCTATCCAGGTGAGCTGACCTCCGCCCCTCGTCTTATTTTTGTAGGCCCTCATTTAGACCAGCAGACAGCGGATCTGACTTTTCGCACCCACAGAGGGTATACTTCCAAAGGCAGGATCGCCAGCCTGACAGATCCGGTATAGAGATAGGAACAGACAGCAGTTCCAGGCCAAACAGCCATTTTGTGGCAATGGCAGTCACCCCTTTTGTCGGAAGTTGCCCCTTTTGCCGCTCCAGATGATTGCAAGTCCAACCCTCCCATTGGTGGCTGTCTAAGTCTTCTTGCCAATCAATGGGAGGAAACTACCATAGATGCATGGGTCCTGAACACGGTAAGACTAGGTCTCACCCTCGAATTTTTTTCCACGCCCCCGAGGTTCTTCGTTGCCCCCATCTCAAACAACAACACAAAAAGAAGCCTCATGGAGGCCACAATCCAACACCTGTTGGGACATTCGAGCCATCCAACCAGTCCCAGAGGACCAGCAGGGGCAGGGGTTTTACTCCATCCTATTCGTAGTCCCAGAGATCTTGGGGGTGGAGAGCAATTCTGGACCTAAAGAGATTACACAAGCATCTGGTTTACCGAAGGTTCAAAATACATTCCCTCCAGTCCATACTGGAAAGCATCCAAGAGAGCAACTTCTTGACATTGATAGACTTAATGGAGGCATACCTCTACGTACCTATCCTTCCAACTCACCGACGATTCCTACGATTCTGCTATGCAGACCGACATCAATGCAAGGCTCTACCATTTGGCCTGTCTTCAGCGCCCAGGACATTCACCAAGATTCTGGTGACACCATTGGCTCAACTCAGGACTATTCCTATTCATGTCCAACGTTACCTTGACGACATATTGATCCAGTGCTTCTTGCCTTTGGGTGACAGAGGATCTGTGAGTCACAATCTGGGTCCTCCAGGATCATGGATTCTCAATCAATTACGAGAAGAGCCACCTCACTCCCATCAACCAACTACTATACCTGGGAGCACTTAGAGCACTCTTAGAGTACTCTGTATGGTCCCTGTATGGTCTCCCTATCCCAGGAGCTCCAGGAAGCATCAGAGGCTTGGCGGCTCGGATCCAAGCAGATCGAACAGTGCCCCTGGCTCTCCTCTCGCAACTCCTGGGCAAGTTGGTGTCCTGGATCTCCATCGTATCCTAGGCACATCTGCATGCCAGAACCCTCCTATGGTTCCTCCTATCTTACCAAAGATCCGGGAGGAGCAACTCAATTACCAAGGTCCAGGTTCCACCAGGAGTACTCCAATCCCTCCAGTGGTGGATGTCTCGGGCCGCAGCCAGGGGATGCGCCTTCAAGGAACCGAACCATCTGACCATCCCACGGACGCCAATCTCTTTGGCTGGGGTGCCCACTTACAGTCCCAGATGACACAGGGGGCAGTGGTCTCAGGAGGACTTGGGGAACACTGGCTAGAGCTCAAGGCAGCCCACTTAGCCCTCAGACGGTTTTAGGACCTGATCTCTGGCCACCATGTACTCATATTGACAGACAATGTAGTCACCAAGGCCTATATCAACTGCCAAGGATATGGACATTCCAGGTCGCTCATGTGGGAAGCCGAGCACTTTGGACTCTGGGCGGAACAACATCTCCTATTCCTGAGAGCAGAGCATATCTCGGGAACAGCAAATGTACAGGCAGACTGACGACTCAGAGTGGGACCTGCATCCCGATCTGTTCAAGATGCTGTCTGAACAGTTTGGTTCTCCAATCCTGGATCTGTTCGCCACCGCATCAAACAGCCAGGTTTTATACCAGGTTTGCAACACCTGGGGCGGAAGGGGTCAATGCATTCTGCACTTCGTGGCCCCGGGGGCTACTATATGCCTTTTCTCCGCTTCCCCTCATCCCAGGGGTAATAAGGAAGGTACTGGCAGAGAGAGCAGAAATCCTGCTCCTGGCTCCCCACTGGCCCAGAAGGCCGTGGTTTGTCAATCTGTCGGTGTCTTGACCCTGGAGGATTCCTCCAGACAGAATCTCCCTCAGGGAGCTCTAATTCACCCGGAACAAGAATGGCTCCAACTGACTGTTTGGCATTTGAGCGGAGAACTCTGAGTCTGGACAGCTTCTCCAACAAAGTAATACAGACCATCCAGGCCTCTAGGAGGCTATCTACTAACTGGATTTGTGACTGGAAAGCCTTCTGCGGCTGGTGCTCCAAAAGTGCTATTGACCCCCTCTTTGTATCGGTGGCCCAGATCCTGGAATTCCTGCAGGAAGGACTGGACAAGAGCCTGTCACTCAATACGATATGCAGGCAAGTGGCAGCCCTGTCCTCTGTGTTATCATGCGGGGATCTTTAGTCTCTCGGTCAACACCCTATTGTGTGCAGCTTCATCAGAGGCACAGCTAATTTAAGGCCCCCAGTGGTACATAGGTATCCCACCTGGAACCTACCAAGGTCCTACAGGCACTATCCTCTGCATCTTTCGATCTGTTGTGATCTGCCAACCTGCATTTCCTCACTTGTAAGGTGGCCTGTCTTGTGGCCATCACTTTGGCCAGATGAATCTCTGAACTGGTGGCCCTCTCCATAAGGGAGGATCCATGTGTATTTCATTCTAACAGAGTGATTCTGCAGTTGGATGCTTCTTTGCTTCCCAAGGATAATTCCTTATTTCACAGGGCACAGGAAATAATTCTGCGGACTTCACACCCTAGCGAAAAAAAGACACACCTTGGATGTCAGGAGGGCCCTCCGCATCTATATTAAGAGAACACTCTCTGTTTGTATCCTTTCAACCCTCTACATTGGGTAGTAAGGTTACAGCATCGACTGTAGGCCAATGGATACGGGCATGCATCGCCAAAGCATATGAGCTTCATGCTCTTCTGTTACCTCAGCGAGTGACACCTCATTCCACTAGAAGTGGCGGCCACAACGGCAGCGTGGGCCACACAAGCTTCCGTTGATGAAATATGGAGAGCAGCAACATGGTCCTCTCTATCCCCATTTATAAGACATTATAGGCTGGACACATTCGCTTCCACTGAAATGGCCTTCAGCAGATGAGTTCTCCAGAAGGTTTATACAGCCTTGGGGACTCGGGACCAGACCGCTGCCCACCCTTCGAACGAGCCAGCTTTGGTATGTTCCATTCCTTGGGTTCTCCTCAGCGCACTGTTGGTCTTGACATGCTTTTTCTCAGTGTACTGAGAGAGAATCCAACTCCACCCTAGCGACCGTCTGGTCCAGAGCCCAGGAGTGGCCAAATCGGAACAAAACACGTCAAGTCAATCATTACGCCGTCATCAAAACTGGGGACGCAGACAAGACAGGCGTGACCACAGAAGATTGACAGACTCAGTCTAATGATCAGCAAGGCAGAGTTAACCCATTCCTTGGATTCTCTCTCAGCACACCGAGAAGGAGCGTGTAAGGTAAGACCAACACCCCTTCTACGTGCTATTTTACAGTTTTGAAGCTTAGGAACTGATCGATTATGTTATCGATTCCAACCCAGAATGGAATATCCACGCAATCGCAATAATATGAAGGATTTCTCAATAGTTCTTAATGAAATGATACATTTTGCTATTAGGTGTGTATATGCTAAGCAAGAGTAGAAAATGTGTATCCCAGAGTGAAGCTAAGATGTCCAAATTGGTTATTTGGAATTGGCAAAGATGATGGAGATTTAATCCGCCATGGAGATGTTTTTCATTGCTTCTCAGGGAGTTCTGTACAAGGCATATGGAGCATTCAGGTTTGTGTTGCTAATAAGATTAAAATTGAAAAGCTAATCAAAACATCTTATTCATCTAAATTGGGAACAGAAAACTAGGACTACAAGAAGAGTTGCTCTAAGCAGGCTAGTTTAAAATATGGGCTCTAGGAATAGGTCAAAAATATTTCTAAAAAACTTTTCATTCTGGGATGTAGGTTCGTTGCAGTGGCTGAGCTGTTACACTCTTTATGCAAAACATAATCACTGAGGGAAGAGCTAGAGCAGGGGTCTCCAACCTTGGCAACTTTAAGACTTGTGGACTTCAACTCCCAGATTTCTTCACCTCTGGGAGTTGAAGTCCACTAATCTTAAAGTTGCCAAGGTTGGAGACCCCTGAGCTAGAGTATTGGTGGAACTGTGGTTGCATAGGAAACAGGAAGTTTCAATTTGGCTGAGAAGAAGAAAAAACTTACCTTGAGTTTTTTAGGAAGATTATTTGGAAGTATTGTAGACTTTTAGGCTGTGCTGGGGAGCATTTTGAAGCAGCACCAGTTTAAAGGTGTGATGCAGATTTTGTTACTTCAAAGGTGTGAAGCAAAATTTTGGGCGAGTCATATTTGGTACTGACTCCTGTCTTTCTGCCCCCCTCCCCAAAAGGGTGAAAAATAAGATTGAAAAGTTCTGAAAGAGATGGAACATAAGTGGGGAAAAATAACATAATTTAAACCGATATTAATATGCCTTGAAGTATAATAAAATATAGTAATAATATAGTAATATTAATAGTGATAAAATGTGTATTCTTGAAACTGACATCTTTAGGTTAGCTTTCTTGTTATCGGAGACTCTCCAGATTTTTGAATTTAAAATCTTGTAAATGTCTAGCTGGTATATACCTGGTAGTTACTATGGGAATTGGCCCAATATTTGTAAAGAACTTTACATTGTAATATAGAAACTTTATTTTCTGACTGTAATCAATTTTATTTCAGAGTATGGATTTACTTAGCTGAAGCTAAACGTGGATTTGAGGAATGGTTTTATTCTTAAATGAAGATGAAAAAATGTTTTTAAGGCAAAATGAGAAACTTAAAATACAATGAGATCTGGATCTAGCCAGTATATAACCACATTTTGCAGCCAGATTATATCCTGGAGATACAAATCTCAGAATGGTTACTGTGCATTCAAGCATGGAATTCCAAGTTTCTTTCAATAACCCTGGAGGGTGCAAGGTGGGGAAAGCTAATTGATCTTACCCTTAAATGGGAGTAGGAAATAATAGGGTTTCATCTAGTGCTGCTGGAAATCCCAGGTGTTTTCATGGAGATCTTTTTCTTAACCCTGTTGCTATCTGTTCTTTTTTAGACTAGTGTGGTTGATGAAGCTTAGAGAAGGAGTCTCTTGGATAACGTTAGGTTTAAAGGTTGTAATGGTCTGACAATATGGAGTCCATTCATGTTTGGAGAGGAGTTAGTTGGGGAGTTATTAGTACTTTCAAAATAGATATTTTTATAGTTAGGCAGAAGAGCTAATTTAGTGTAGTGGTAAAAGGTAGAAACCGAGAGACTATAAGTTCTGGTCCTGCCTTGGTCATAAAGCCAGCTGGGTGACCTTGAGCCAGTCACTTCCTCTCAACCATATAGGAAGGAGGCAATGGCAAACCACTTCTGAAAAATCTTGCCAAGAAAATTGCAGGAATTTGTTCAGGGAGTCTCGGAGAATCAGAGACTATTGAACAGAGGGGGGGGGGGGGAAATATTTAAACAAAAAGGAACAGAAAAAAGAGTTTGTAAAAAATGGAAAACAGCCATTCCAATCAGTGTGAGATCTACAGTTCTATAGTTTGGCAGTATTTTTTTAAAAAGACTTTCATAGAGTAGGATGGAAATTCTTGAGTTCTCAAAAATATGTTTATCAAACATAAAAAAAAAACAAATACTGTGACTGTGAAGTTGGCATAGGTATGAAAATAACAGATTATCTACTAAAGTAGATTTGTATTTAAAATGTATTTAAAAGGTTTGGTGGCTAAAGATAGTGTAATTGAAAGAAGCAGAGGCAAAAGTGGACTCCCAACAAAAGGGTGAAATTGGAAGTATTCTGCTCAATAATGGAGGTGGAGTTACAGAAGAACTTTTCACCAGGGCATTGGTGTGCTGGCTCAGACAGCTGCAGTCCCATATACCACTGGAGGATATTAGGGCACATTAGGATCTCTGCAAGATTCTTGCAATGGCAGAGTATACCACAGAGGCGACTTTGGTCTCCGCCAAATTTTCAGCGAGCACCATGGCGTCTTCGGTGACAGCCCGTCGCATGTTGTGATTGTGCCACGCGCTTGGTCACCAAAAAAAGTGGAAGTTGGCTTCAGCCCCCTTTGAAGGGGAAAGCCTCTTTGGGCAGTCTCTGGACCTGTTACTAGTGGAAACAAGAGACAGTGTTGACTGGCGGGCCCAGGGGGAGGGCCTTCTCTGTGGGGGCGCCCACTATCTGGAACGAGCTCCCCCCGGAGATACAGAGGATCCTGGATCTGCGCACTTTCCGCCGTGCTCTTAAGACCCTCCTATTCCAACAAGCCGGCCTGGCCTAATTTTTTCTTTTTAATTTTTTAAACTGAAATTTTAATTTGTTTTAAATTATGGGGTTTTTTAATTGTCTTGGGCTAAATTATTTAATTTGGTTTTAAATTGTTTCTAACTTTTGTATTTATGTATTTTATTCTGTGCCTGTTTCACCGCCCTGAGTCCTTCGGGAGTAGGGTGGTATATAAATTTAATAAAACAAACAAAACAAGCAAACAAAAGATTCTCCCTTCTCAAGGCAGACAGTCAGGTTCCCGATCCTCACCATACTTCAGACGGCCCTCCTCTCGGCAGGGGAAGCTTTCCCCGACAACAGAGATCCTTCCAATCCCTGTCCAGTTACCAGACTGAAAGACCTAACTTTGCAAACGGGCAGACAACAGCCACAGAGTAGGCACTCCTTCCGGAGCAACAGTTTCTCGTGCCCCGGAATTTCCTCACTTGTAAGGTGGTCTTTCTTGTGGCCATCACTTTGGCCAGATGAATCTCTGAACTGGCGGCCCTCTCCATAAGGGAGGATCCATGTGTATTTCATTCTAACAGAGTGATTCTGCAGTTGGACACTTCTTTCCTTCCCAAGGATAATTCCTTATTTCACAGGGCACAGGAAATAATTCTGCCGGACTTCACGCCCTGGAGAAAAAATGGCACACCTTGGATGTCAGGATGGCCCTCCGCATCTATATTAAGAGAACACCCTCTGTTTGTATCCTTTCAACCCTCTACATTGGGTAGTAAGGTTACAGCATCGACTGTAGGCTGATGGATATGGGCATGCATCGCCAAAGCATATGAGCTTCATGCTCTTCTGTCAAGTGACATCGGGCCTCAACCTCCAATAGGGGGCCACCTCAGTCTTTTCGCAGACCGTTGGGAGTACATCACTATGGACACCTGGGTCAGGGAGACGATACGATCAGAACTCTCCCGGGAATTCCTCTCCCCTTGTCCGAGGTTTTTCTTCTGCTGTCCCATTTCCGGAGTCCCAGTAAAACAGGAATTTATGGAAGTGGCAGGCCAGCATTTGCTGGATATTCGGGCCATTCAGCCAGTTCTGCTGGGCCAGTGGCGCCTGGACTTTTATTCAATTTTGTTTGTCATCCTAAAGACCTCGGGGGTGGGGTGGGGTGGAGAGCTATTCTGAATCTAAAGGGACTCAACCGGTATCTGGTGTACAGAAGATTCAAGATGCACTCCCTGCATTCCATTCTAGAAGGGATCAGGGAGGGGAACGTCTTGGGTTCTGTGGACCTGATGGAGGCATACCTTCATGTACCTATTCGTCCAAGTCACAGACAATTCCTGAGGTTTTGTTATGCCGGGTGCAATTTCCAATATGTGGCCCTGGCCCTGCCATTCGGCCTGGCATCGACCCCTCGAGCATTCACCAAGGTCATGGCAGCTCTGGCAGCATACCTCAGGACGATCCCTATAAGGATCAATGTTACTTGGATGTTGTGAAATTCAAATTTTTTTACTGTGGGCGTAGCTTGGTGGGATGGTGTGGCATGGCAGGGGAAGAATACTGCAAAATCCCCATTCCCTCCTCACTCCTGTTGGAAGGATATTGCAAAATCTCCATTCCCTCCCCATTCTGGAGCCAGCCAGGGGTGGTATTTGCCGGTTCTCCGAACTCAAAATTTCTGCTACCGGTTCTCCTGAACCTGTCAGAACCTGCTGGGTTTCACCCGTTTGGACGATTGGCTTATCCAGGCATCCTCCAGCTGATGGTGGAGAGGGATCTGGCCACGACGATCCAGATCCTTCGGGATCATGTGTTCTCCATCAACCTGGACAAGTGTCACCTGGTACCCTCAACAAGACTGGTGCACTTAGGGACACTTATAGACACAATGGCAGGCCAGGTCTTTCTTTCATAGGAGCCCCAAGACAGTATCAAAGCGGTTCCGGTGATGCTGTTATCCCAACTCCTGGGGAAGATGATTTCTTGTCTGGCCATAGTGCTCTGGGCAAGGTTACATGCCAGGCCTCTCCAGTGGTTTCTGGAGGCAGAAGGCAAGAGAAGGCAACTAGAAGGCAAGCCACAGCACCTCAACGGCAAGGCTGCTTCGCTCGTTCCATTGGTGGGGATCTGGAGCCATCAAGAGGGGCTGTTTTTATAGAGAGCCAGACAGATTGATGGTAACAATCAACCCTTTTTGGCTGAGGGGCTCACTGTGGGACCGAGATTGCCCAAGGGAGGCAGACATAGCAGGAGCTCCATTGAAATATAAATTGGTTGGAGCTCAGGACGGTCCATTTGTCCCTCAAGACATTTCAGCAGGAGGTTGTGTGTCACCATGTTCTCCTCCAGACAGACAATATCACGACGAAAGCCCACATCAGTTGGCAAGGGGGGGGACTCGGTCAACGTCCCTCATGAAAGAAGCAGAGACCTTGTGCTGGTGGGGAGAGACTCATCTTTTATCGATATGGGCAGACCACGTGCAGGCAGACTGGTTGAGTCGGGCCACTGTCGATCAGTCGGAGTGGCACCTAAATCCCAGTCTGTTCGCAGAACTAGCAGAACAGTTCGGCCATCCAGTTCTGGATCTCTTCGCCTCTCCGACGAACTTGCACCTTCTCAGATTCTTTGCAAGGTTCACAGTACCGGGGTGGAAGGGGTAGATGCACTATGATGCACTATGATGCCCTTGGCCCAGGGGTCTCTTGTATACCTTCCTTCCCCTTCCCTTGATGCCAGCAGTAATCAGGAAGGTGCTGTCGGAGGCGGCGGAGGTCCTGTTGGTAGCTCCCCACTGGCCCAGACAACCGTGGTTCACTGACCTGGTTGACCTGTCAGTTGCTAGACCCTGCAAAATTACCTTGAAGAGGGCCTCCCTCAGCCAAGGTCCTATCATCCATCTGGAGCCTCAGTGGCTGCAGTTGACCATTTGAACTGAGACTCCTAAAATGGGAGAAACTCTCCAATAGGGTCATATGGACAATCCAGGTGGCCTTCTACCATGCGCATTTACAAAGCGACTTGGAAGACTTTCACTGATTGGTGTGCTAAAGTACATATAGACCCTACCTTGGTCTCAGTGGAAGTTTTGCAGGAGAGCCTGGAGAAGAGGCTATCCCCAAACACCTTATGGTGACAGGTCGCAGCCCTGGCCTCAGTTTTGTGGTTTGGGGACTCAGGTTCCCTCGTGCACCACCTAAGGGTACGAGCCTTCCTCAGGGGCCCCTCAAACGTAAAGCCCCCGACAGTACACTGCTATCCCACCTGGGACTTGACCAGAGTGTTACAGGCACCTATTGAACCCCTCAGAGAGACCAGCCTATGTCTTCTCTTGTTTAAGTTAGCTTTCCTTGTGGCCGTCACATCTGCCAGATGGATATCAGAGTTGGCAGCATTATCGGTGAGAAAGGACCTGTGTATTTTTCATCCACAGGCTGGTCCTGTGGTTGGACCCTGCCTGTCTTCCAAAGGTTAACTCCTTGTTTCACCAAGTGCATAGGTTGATCTTGCCTGATTTCTGCCCAAGGCCTCAGCATGCCTTGGAGCAGACATGGCAGGGGTGAAATGCTCCCGGTTCGGACCAGATCGCCCAATCCGGTAGCGATGGCTGCGGATGGTTTGGAGAATCAGCAAAAATCCTTGCGCCCCCCCCCCCATGCCAGTTGAGCCGCGCAATCATCAGAGGCTTTTTAAAAAAAAATCTAAAGCATTTTTTCTACAACTTCTTCGGCCGAAAAAAATGTTTTTAAAAGGAAAAAAAACCCTCTGATGATCGTGCGGCTCAGCTGGGATCGTCAGAGGCTTTTAAAAGCATTTTTTCTACAACCTCTTCAGCCGAAGAGGTTATAGAAAAAATCGTTTTAAAAGTTTTTTTTAAAAAAAAGTTGGCCATGCCCACTCAGTCACATTACCCCACCACCACCAAGCCATGCCCACAGAACCGGTAGTAACAAATTTTACATTTCACCACTGAGACATGGCATATTCTGGATGTTAGGAGGGTCCTATTTACATCTCAAGGACCGCTTCCATCAGGAAGACTGAGTCCCTGTTTGTTTCTTTCAGCCATCAACTCTGGGCCACAAAGTGACACCTTCCATGGTGGGTCATTGGCTAAGGGCCTGTATTGCCAGTGCCTATGAGCTTCAGGCTCTCCCGGTGCCTCACGGGATCACAGCACATTCAACTAGAAGCACCGCCACAATGGTGGCATAGGCTACCTAGGCTTCTTTAGAAGAGATTTGTCGGGCGGCGACTTGGACATCCCTGTTGCCATTCATCCGTCATTATAAACTGGACTCATATGCTTTCACTGAGGCGGCCTTCAGCCGGCAGGTGCATGAGGAGGTGGGCACTCAGGACCAGAAAATCCCCACCCATAGGACTGCCATTTGGTATGTCCCATCCTGGACTCTCCCGTCAATACTATGGAGAAGGGGCTTTGGTCTTCCCTGATACACCTTTTCTCATGGTGATCGACAGGAGAGTCCAGTCCCACCCGGTAAACTTGCTGGTCTGGATTCCGGGGGAGGGATGATCGATTTGTTTGTTTGCAGATTTTCAGATTTCACCATTCGCTTAGTCTTCGTTGTCAACTGGGGAATGCTACCAGGGAGGTGTGTCTCCTCAGAAATTCAATTCAGCCAATAGAGCTACAAACCTAGAACAACCCATCCTGGTCTCCCGTCGATCACCATGAGAAAGCACATAACAGGTAAGACCAGCGCCCCTTCTGCTCAATAATGGAGGTAGTTACAGAAGAATGTAAAGAATCGCCTTCCAGGTTTTAAAAGTTCATATAGCAATATCACTCTGGAGTGTGCCGAGGTTCAGCCTTCCATCCCTTCCGAGGTGGGTAAAATGAGGACCCAGATTGTTGTGGGCAATATGCTATTTAGTATACTGTCTTTGGTGTAACCCGCCCAGAGTCTTCGGAGAGTGGGCGGGATAGAAATATGACAAATAAATAAATAAATAAATTCTTAGTTATATTGCTTTGGAGAAGAAAAGATGACAATGTCATTCAATGTCTTTGTTAATATTCATGGATAATTTTACATTGATTGAACTTGCCTTTTTAGAACTTTTATTGAACTTTGTCTATCTAGATCCGTGCCAGTCGGGCTTCAGGACGGGTTACAGCACAGAAACGACATTGGTCGCATTGGTTGATGATCTCTGGAGGGCTCGGGACAAGAGTTGCTCCTCTGTCCTGGTCCTCCTAGATCTCTCAGCGGCTTTGGATACCATCGATCATGGTATCATGTTGCGTTGGTAGGAGGGGGTCACTGTGCTACGGTGGTTCTCCTTCCTCTCTGACCGCACGCAGTCTGTGTTGACGGGGGGGCAGAGGTCGACCTCGAGGTTCCTCACTTGTGGGGTACCGCAAGGGTCAGTCCTCTCGCCCCTCCTGTTTAACATTTATGTGAAGGCGCTGGGTGAGATCATCTGTGGCTTTGGGGTGAAGTGTCAACTGTATGCTGATGACACGCAGTTGTACATTTCAACCCCAGGCCACCCCAAAGATGCTCTTGATGTGATGTCCTGTTGCCTGGAGGCCATGCGGATCTGGATGGGGAGGCTCAGACTCAAACCGTCCAAGACTGAGTGGCTGTGGCTTCCGACGGCCCGATATAGTCAGCTAACACCACCGCTGGCTATTGGGGATGAGATCTTACCCCCCTCAGAGAGGGCTCGCAACTTGGGCATCCTCCTGGATTCATGGCTGTCTTTGGATGATCATATGACGGCCGTTGCCAGGGGGGCTTTTTATCAGGTTTGCCTGATCTCCCAGTTGCATCCATTTCGGTATCGGGACGCTGTGTGCACAGTTACTCACCCCCTCGTCACTTCCCGTCTGGACTATTGTAATGCTCTCTATATGGGGCTCCCCTTGAGCACCCGGAGACTCCAAATGGTCCAGCCGCACAAGTAATAATGGGGGCGATTCGTCGTTCCCATGTAACACCCCTTTTGCGCGAGCTGCACTGGCTTCCGGTGGTCTTCCGAGTGCGTTTCAAGGTGTTGGTTACCACGTTTAAAGCACTCCATGGCTTAGGACCTGGTTATCTACAGGACCGCATTCTGCCACCGATTGCCTCCCACCGACCAGTACGCTCCCACAGAGAGAGCCTCCTCAGGGTGCCGTCGGCCAAACAATGTAGGCTGGCGACACCCAGGGGGAGAGCTTTCTCTGTGGGGGCCCCGGCCCTATGGAATGAATTGCCCCCGGATATATGAAGGATCCCCAACCTCCGCGCCTTCCGTCGTACTCTGAAGACCCTATTATTCCAGCAAGCCGGTCTGACGGGATAAAGGATTTTAATTGGGTTTTGATAGGGGTTTTAAGTAATGATTTTAGTTGGGTGTTTTAAATTTGGCCAGTGATTGAATTATTTCAATAAGTTTTTAAATTTTTGTCTTGTATACTGTTTTTACCATGGCTGTTCACCGCCCTGAGTCCTTCGGGAGAAGGGCGATATATAAATATACTGGGCATTGGGCCTTTACTAGGGCAACATTATACATTTCATACATGGAGGAAGCAATGATGCAAGTATAGAAAAGTTCGCTCATTATTTTAATTTACTCTTATCTGAATAATTTTTGATGAATTCTGTCAATAAAACAATAGAGTTAGTATAACTGTGATGTTTTAATGTTTTAAATGTATGCTAGTTGTAAATGCAGTCCTTCTACATCGGTTGGGTATGTTTATTCTTGAAGGTCTCATGAGGGTTTGTTTACTGTTGAAAGCACTGCTTCATCCAAGGAAGCCAGCAACACAGTAAAACAATGAAACTAGTCAAAAACTTTCTACTGTAGAAAGTCATAGCACTTATTATTTTTATATTGAGACATAAAATCTCTTAAAATGTCTTTTTATTCATTTGCTTTTAATTAAATATTCATTGTTTTGCTCAATCTTGAACCTTTTTCTGTTTGCACCTTCTTTTTGTCTGATTAGGCATTCTTTTTTGAGGGTAGTCTTGCCACATGCACATAACAGAATGTAGCAAAAAAAATTATCTTAAATCCTTAAATTAACTTCTTGTTTATTTTGGAAGTGAAAAAAACTTCTTGTCCTTAAAACTTCACATTTCACCATCTCTTCTGTTGCTGTCTTCTGTGCAAAATTCACAGTGTTGAACTATGTGAAGATCTTCTTCCCTTTGTACTACTTTCTTCGTTACTATCTTTTTGAATTTCCACATGAAAAATTGAATAATGACAACTTACTATTCCATTCTCCAAACCAAATTTTCTGTGAGATCTTCTGAACAACGCTTTAGCTATGCTCCATTCTAAAACATTTAGTGCAACCTTATTTGATCATCTTTAATTTCTCCACTGTGTTGATGGAAGACACTTTATGGAAGAGTTTATCCCCCAAAATGCCATACACATTAATGATGGTATAGCAGGTTTGTGTCCATTACATTTTGGAGGGGATTATTATGTAATATTCTGGTATTCTTCACAGAATCTTTTCTTATCTGGAAGATTTAGACTGAAATGGGCTTTGCCTTACCTGAAAGCCATTTCTGGTTGTGGTGGGTCTGCCGGTCACTAACGGGTTAATGCTCTCCGATGCTGACGGTTCGGGTCTACTAGTTGAGAAGCTCCTCCTCCATCTCTGCTTCCCAGTTTTTAGATGAGAGACGATTTGCAATAGACCCACACGGTGTGCTGAAAGAAAAGAAAAGAAAGACCCCAGGACCAAGACAACTCGGCCCCGGGCATAAACAGGGCGGGCGTGACCGGCGGACCCACCGCAACCAGAAATGGCTTTCAGGTAAGGCAAAGCCCATTCTCGTTGCTAGTGGGTCCGCCGGTCACTAACGGGACATTCCAAAGCCGTTACCTTACCCGGTCAGGATGGAAAACACAGAGGTCAGCCCTGATGGAGAGGGCTGCCAATTCTGAAATTCTCCTGGCCGAGGTAATTGCCAGTAAGAACGCCACCTTGTAAGATAAAAAACATAGCCCGACCTCCCTGAGGGGTTCAAACGGGGCTCTAGTCAAAGCGTCAAGCACGTGGGGCAAATCCCAGGACGGATCTCTATGGACCGGGACCGGGCACAAGTTAGACGCCCCCCGTAAAAACAGGCGGATAAAGGGATGACCCGAGGGGGACCCCCAAGACCCACAGCACAAAATAGTGGACAGAGCAGAGACCTGTCTGCGTAAGGTGTTAGGTGCCAAACCTGATTCGAAGCCATTTTGTAGGAATATCAGGACCTGACGTGTCGAAGCCGTCGTGGGGTCAAGGGATCTCCGAGCACACCAGGCGGCGAACAATCTCCAGGTAGAGTTATATATTCGAGCGGTTGAAGGACGGCGAGCCGCTTGAATGATGGAGACCACCCGAGCTCGGATCCTGACCCTCATTAGCAGTTGCCGCTCAACCGCCAGGCGGTCGACTGCAGCCAGGCCGGGTCCGGATGGAGAAGAGACCCCTGGCGTAGGATTACACTGGAGGGAGGAAGACGCCACGGACGGCTGACTGACAGGGATTGAAGGTCCGCGAACCAGGAGCGGTGCGGCCAGAACGGGGCAATCAGCAGGAGCTCCGATCGGGAGGACAGCATCTTCCTGATGACTTTGGGGATCAACGGAAGGGGGGGAAGGCGTAGAGCAGTCCGGTCGGCCAGTCGCTGTAGAGCGCGTCCTCCGCCTCCGGGTCCGGAAAGCGGGAGAAGAATCTCTCCGTCTGTCGGTTGGCTCAAGTGGCGAACAGGTCCACGGAAGGTGTACCGAACTGGGCCGTGATCCTCTGGAACAAGCTCTGATCCAGGCTCCACTCGCCCTGGTCCAAAGGCGCTCGGCTGAGCCAGTCTGCCTGGGAGTTGTCTACCTCCGAAATGTGGGAGGCCCGTAGAGACCTCAGGCTCCTCTCCACCCAGGCTCCCAGTCTCTCGGCCTCCTCCATGAAGTGGCGAGATCGGGTCCCCCCTAGGCGGTTTATGTGAGCCTTGGCGGCTACATTGTCCATCCGAATGAGAATGTGTCTTTCCTGCACCTTGTCCTTGAAGACTCGAAGGGCCAGGTGAATGGCCTGGAGTTCTAGCCAATTGATGTTGTGGGCCAGATTGGACCGGGTCCAATGGCCCTGGGCCATGAAGGAAGCAAGGTGAGCCCCCCAGCATCTGTCGTCAGAATTATACATTGATGTTCCCTGAATTCCCGACCTTGGAGGACCGCTGCAGAAGTTCACCGGAGGGAGAGGAGGACCTTGCGGGGAAGGGAGACCCTGCGGTCGGAAGACCCTAACTGTCTCTTCTGATAAGGGAGCAGAAACCACTGCAGATCCCTGCACTGGAGACGCGCCCAGGGAATGATCCCGAAGCAGGAGATCATCTTTCCCAGGAGCTGAGACAGACGCCAAGGAGACTGGTCTCCCTGACGAGACTGATCTGACCAGAGACCGCAAACTGGACAGGCAGTCCTGGGAAAGATAAACCTTGCCCTCCAAAGAGTCGATGGTGGCCCCCAGGTGGAGTATGCGAGTCGTGGGTATCAATTGGCTCTTGGCCAAGTTGACGGAAAACCCGTGGCTCTCCAGGGCCCGGAGGGTGGAGTCCAGGTCCTGGTGCGCTAGAACCTCCGAAGTCAACTGGACGAGGAGGTCGTCCAGGTAGAATTGTATCCTTATGGGGAGAGTCCGGAGGTAGCCCACCAGCGCGGCCATCAATTTCGTAAAAACTCGGGGAGCCGAATGGGAGGGCTCGATATTGATAATGACGACCCGCATGACAGAAGCGAAGGAACTTCCGGTACCCGGGGTGGATGGGGACATGGAGGTATGCCTTTGTCAGATCTATCGACAAGAGGTAATATCCTGGTCTGATGCCCTCCAGGATGGACATGAGGGATTGCATCTTGAACCAGCGGTATATAACCCGCCGGTTCAAAGATTTGAGGTCTAGAATTGCCCTCCACCCCCCCGACGACTTTTGGATCACGAACAGGCGGGAGTGCTGCAAGGGGGACGGGGCCGTCCTCCTCGCAGGTCCCGCTGACGGGTCAGTCAGTTCTCCCATTTGGGGCCGCCTGGCCTCGTTTGCCGGCCAATGGGAGATTATGTCCTCGGACGTGTGAGTCAGGGAGACGGTCAGGGTGGGCCTCTCCCTCAAATTCCTCTCCACCCCCACCCCCCGATTGATTTCTCCAGTGCCCAGTCCCTTGGGATCAGTCACATAGCCTCCAGTTGGTATCGGCCGTTCAACATCTTCTTGAAATTATGGCCATTGAACCGGTACCTCTGGAGTAGCACACCTTGAAAGAGTCGTCTAAACTGACCCCATTATGGTTGGAAAGATTGGCGGTTCCAAGGACGCGACTGACGGGGCTGGAAATATCTCTGATTTCTGGCGGAGGGAAAACTGCTCACTGAGGCCCGGGAGGGACGAAAGGAAGGGGCAGGCCGGTGTTCAGACCTACAGGAGACTGCTGGGAGAATCTTACGCTTATCCCTGGATTCGACTAAGAGCAGCTCCAAGGGAGCCCCAAACAGCTGAGGACCTGCGAAGGGGGAGGTAGCCAGACGCCATTTCGATTTGGTGTCAGCCTGCCATTGTCTGAGCCAGAGCAGCCTGCGGGCGGTGACGGATGCCCCTACAGCCTTGGCCGAGAAACGGGAGAAATTCAAGTGGCGTCTGCGGAAAACTCCAGAGTGGCTAATACCTTATTGATGTCTTGGTGGGTGCGGGTATCGGCTACAGGTAACCCGGTCCTGGAGCTGTCGCAACCACAGTATGGAGGCGCGGTTGAAGAAGGACGCAGCCATGGATGATTTCACCGACCAGGCCGTAGCCTGGTGGGCCTTGACCAAGGTATGCTCAAGGTGACGGTCCTCCGGGCAAAGACCCTCCCCCAGAGGCCCTGCGAGATTCGATGGAGCTGATAGAGCAAACACCAGAGCGTCAACCACAGGAACCTGTAGGAGAGAAGAAACCTCCAGGGCCAAATTATAAATGTGTCTATCCAAGGAGTTGGGGTTAGGACCTGACACAGGAGAAGACCACTGTTTAGAAAGGACCTCCCGAAATAACTTTGGGCCTGGAATCTCCTCCGTTTCGATAGAAGGTTCCTCAAATAAGGGTACAGAAGACTGGGCCCTGTCTGATGAGGGAGGAGCTGGAAGTGAAGAGCCTAATCCCGTGGTAAATTTTGCTTTGTGTAGAAGGGACCTGAACATCTGGGGCTTAAAAAGGCCCACAAACGAAGGCTGATCTGGAGATAAATCTTCATTGTCGGACAGATCAGGGTCTCTCAGCTCCTCTCCAGAAATGGACCCCTGGCCTGAAGCTCCTGTAGAACGAGCTTGAGAAGGGGCTAGGCCCTATCAGTGGAAAAAGCGGACCCCTCCACATCTATCAGAGAGGGGGACTCCGATATACCAGAGGCTGTTCTGCGTTGGCGATGAGCCTCTATGCCCTGACGAATGGCTTGTTGAATAAAGGGCTGCCAGCTCTGGAGAAACAGCAGGCCCCTGCAACTCTTCACTAGCCACCTGAGGGACTGTTTCCGATGGAACTTCAGAGGGAGTTGGAGGATGCCCTGCCCGAGGAGAAGCCCCTTCCTGTGGCCCAAAGAGGACCTCATTGACCTGGCTCTGGACGGGTAGAGCTGAAGGCCGCCCATCCGGTGAAAGGCCCGAGGCCTGTTGCATAGGTGCAGGGTCTGAAGCCATTGGGGTGGGAGTCTGAGTTACAGTGGGGCCTGGAGGAGTTTCCTTAACAGAGGCCTCTGTAATGGCTTTCTGAATAGACCGTTCTATGGCCTGGTGTAACCTCAATTCCTCCTTGGATCTGCTGTCTGAGGCCTTGGAGGAAGATTTTTTAGATCTCTTAGAGGAAATCGAGGAAGAGGTCCCCGATTGTTCCAGGTCTGTGTCGCCATGTCTCTTGGATTTAGACTGTCTGGAGGAAGCCATCTTGAAAGAGGCCCAAGGACAGAGGCTGTAAAACAAAATGGCGGACAGGAATTATTAGGCCAAGAAGAAGACCGTTAACCAAAATGGCGCCCAGCCTCGAGGAGAGAGGAAGACCAATGCCCCCCCCAGGAACCCTTACAAGGGAAGGGAAACTTACAAGAAGGCGCCTGGTACGTCTGTGAAATTCGGGCGTAGGAACAAAGCTCCGGAAACGCCTCCACCTGGCTGCCTGCCCTGCGCCGTTCAGGGGCTCCACGTGGCTGCTAATCGAGCGCCCCTGCTTACCGGAACACGAGCCGCTTCTCCACGCGGCTTGAAACGCTCTCTTGCTTGTCGGACTGGGAGCGCTCCTCCACACGGCTCCGAACGCTCCCCAGCTGGCAAAAAAACAAGCCGCTGACACGCGGCTGCGAAGAGGGCGGCACAGCGATCGAGGCAAGCCTACAGAATACGGAGACCAGCAGCGCTGGGAGGCTCCGACCAAACAACGCCCTGCCGAAGCGCTGACAGCTGAGGGAGATTGAATTTGTTACAGGAGCCTACAAAGGCTGGGAGGCTCAGGTCCAAATGCGGCTGTAGGCAGCGGGATCGGGCGTGAACCGTTCGCACCGCTCAGGGAGGCTCAACCCTGAGGGAGGCCTGCAATCTACCGCGAAGCGGTCTTCAGCGAAAGCTGGCCAAAGCCCAGCCCGCTGGAAAACTCCCTTTCTGAAATTTAAGATAAAGGGAGCTAGGAATCAGAAAGGAAAGCCAATAAGTTTTTTTAAAAGGAAAAACCTTCGTTGGGCAGCTCAATCTGTGTCTATCCAAATCGGATCGAGTCTAAAAGCTGGGAAGCAGAGATGGAGGAGGAGCTTCTCAACTAATAGACCTGATCCATCAGCATCGGAGAGCATTAACCCGTTAGTGACCGGCGGACCCACTAGCATCAAGAACTTTTGATCTCTTGAATAGTACATATGAATTAGGATAGAGTTCCCCAGTATTTCCGGCTTTGTGGACTGGCGGAGGAGAGAGAGGATGGTTCCACACGAGTGGCTCGGAAGTGCGGTCAGGCAGCTCCTTTTATGTGAGCAGCATGCATGCGACCTGCTGCTCATACAGTTGGAGTGCACACTTTCGCCAGCCATTTCTGCACCTCGGTTGCAATCCCCTCATGGCCCACTTTTGGATCATAGCCCACAGGTTAGGATCCCTGGATTATGAGATTGAATGCCTTTCTCTGAGAAAGAATGTTTGCCTTGTGTACTTTCAATTTTTTTAAAAAAATTATTTTAGCATTAAAGGACCAGTAGATTTCTTAGGTAGTTTCATTTTTATAATAAAGCTCTGTTCGAGACTATTCAAGAGTGGTTTTAGTTGCTTGTGTCGTAAGACATGGGGTTATAGATATTTGTAATTACTTGATAGAGGTACTGACATATATTCAGGGACTTTTTAGTAGTACCAGAAACTAAAATAAATTCTAATCTGATATTAATGAAGTATCAGATTGTATAGCTCTCCATCTGAACATTTTTAATTGACCAGCATAGTAGGGAATCTTTAATTTGCATTTTCCTCAAAATTTTGCTATATTATATAAGATACTGTACCAAAATGAATCCATTCTTTGCCAGTAAAAGAATATTTGTATATTGACTTCTATTGGCAAATTGTTCATTTTGTATGTTTGTATTAAAGCCGGATAGAGTAGCCCCATAGCAAATAAGGTGGCAAATAAATTTAACACATAAATAAATATTCATAGAAACACTTGTTTTATTATTTCCATTTTCCTGAATTTGCTTCCATTAATCCATTTTGAATTTAGAGTAAATCCTTTCTCCAAAGTAGTGTCCTCCTTATACCAGATTTCTAAGATTTATAGTCCAATACATCTGTAAAAAGCAAGATTAGAAAAAGTTGACTTAACCTAAATTCAGCTAACAAAATTGGTATAATCTTTCATTGATAAAATCTGTCTTCATTTGTCCCTTGAATTAACATCAAAGTTGATGTTTGTAAAAGCTACAAATCTAAATGTATTTTGCTCTCATTAGCTAAGACAGTATTTCCTTCATATTGTTACTGATTTTTTTCACTCAGGAATGTTTTAATCTTTCTTGTATCTTTAAAAGACTAGATGGAAGCTTTTAGTGAGAAAATTAGAATGCAGTATTTCAGGCCCATTGATTCAGATATTAAAGATGCTGGATCAGGAGTATAAGATGGCAGTCTGGGCAGTAGTTTAGTAAATGGAGTTGCTATATAGAAAAGAGACTGTAGTTAAAAGAGGCTAATTAAAGAAAATATTTTGGATTCTTTGTGATATAAGGCAAAAAGATAATGCTTGGTCTAAGGCTGACCAAAAGCAGTTGAAATGACCTGAAGCTACTGCCTTGAATATAAAAGATCAAACAATTAACTCCTTGAAGGAGGTGGAGAGAGTGAATGTCAAAAGTTTTTATCGTGATTGCTTTTGGGCAAAGCCTTCTTTTCTAATGTGGAATAAATCTTATTAGATGGGTGTGGCAGTGATAATCTAGCTTTTACTATGTGACTGAAGTTCAGTATACAACTTAGTTGAAAGTCTGTAGAGATTCTCAGTCATCCAGGTCATAGTTGTCCCAAAGGTGTTTTTTCAGGAGGCAGCTGTGAAGAAGCTTCTTGAATGAGAAGCAAAATGTCTTTAAAGGAAAAAAAAAGAAAAGAAAAGTCCAGTTGCCTCCTGAAAAAGCTGCTTTGGGACAACTTAGTTGAAATAGAAAAGGGAGTAGCAACAGGGCCTGTCTTTCAGAGGATAAAGGGCTAGTTTGAACATTAGTTGGGCAATCATCAGGTGACTGTATTTGCCTTAAAATGCCTCATATACAGTTATGAGGAACATATGGCCTTACAATATTGTATGACTAAAATATGTGTTTGTGAGATAGAAGGTCTGTACTATTTCAGCCAATTATAAGTATAGAAGCTAACATGTTTATTTTGCTTTTTGTTTTATTAATAGGTGGGCTATGTTTACAGTTTGAAACGTTAAAATATTGTTTCAAAAGCCTATTTTTCTTGTATGTTGTGCTTCTGAGTTTCTCTTTGAGATTTCTTGATGTAGCCATCATTGTAACAGCTGACATGTTTAATATTGCCAAATCTCTTATCATGCTGACCTTCTATTGAATAATCTTTTGATGAAAATATAAAGCTTTCTGAAACTGGATATTGCTTGAACACATTAGATGACAGTTTTAATAATTAAATTTAAATTTGAACAATAGTAGTTTTCCAATCTGGCAGTCTCTAAATGTGTTAGAACTACCATTCTCAGTGTTTTCACATATAATGGTAGAAGTTATTGTACTGTTACAGTACCGAATTATAAGACTTGTGATCTCAACATTCCTAGAAACCGAAAGTTTATAGAAATAGTTTCTTAGTTGGAAACATGACAATCAATTGGCTAATTTTCAAAATTTCTTATAAACCTTCCTTTTTATTTCCATCACCACCAAAATCTGGATATGCTAACTCAAATTATAAAATTAGAAAGACTCTTGGTCTACATCCACTATATTTTTATTTCATAGTAGAACAACTAAAGTATAGAGAATTAAATTAATTGTGATAAATATTTGGAAAAGAAAGAGTAAAAAGTATACAATAGGTCTTGCATCCTTTAACTTAAAGTTTATAACATTCTGCTCTCCTTAGTTATATTCTAATACACACTACCCATTCTATAGTAATTTTTACCTCAGTTGATGGCTTCACAATTACAGTTCAGCAATAAGGAATTTTAGTTTTGCTAATAAATGTTATCCATGACTTGTCTAATAATACTGAATTATGTTTTCCAGGACTAGTTCGATCAGATTTGGGCTTCATCATGACAAGGATTGCTTATTAGAATAAATTGACTATAACAGGATTTTTTATTCTCAGTGGTAGGAGCCACTAGCTGTTAAAATGATCTTCAGCTCTGAACTTCTATCCCTAGTCAGCAATGCTAGGAGTCAAGCATAATAGAATTTGGATTCTGAAAACATATGTGGAATCCATGCAAGTCTGACCCTTTATTGTGAAACTATAAGTTTATTGTGAAGCTATATAAATCTTAAGTACTAGAATTTGATGAATTTTTTAGGAAGTTGAAAGCAACCTATTTCTATACTTTCCAGAAAACTTGAATAGAGATTCATACTTGCTCAACTAGAAGGAATGTTGGCTGAGGGCAATTGGAATTGTAGTTCAGCTATGTGTTATACTCCAGATGGGATAACTGATCTAAAGAAAGAATTTTAGAGAGTGCCTGTGCTGTTAGTTTTATTCTCTGTGTTTCATGTTACCTTACAGACATACAAAGGGGAAAAAAAACTTTCCAAACTAAAATAGAGTTTGGTAATGGCAACAAATTCAGTTAGCTTCTCTAAAGCAGTATTTATCAGATTCAGTAACTTTTAAGATATTTGGAGTTCAGTTCCTCCTCCATGTAGTTGAGGAATTCTGGAAGTTGGAATCCACCCATCTTAAAATTGATGGGGTTGACAAGCACTGTTCTAGAAATATCATTGGGTGAATGGCATTGCTTAATTTTGAAGAACATAAACATAAGAAAAAAGAGATTCTGAAAAGGGAGAGTATACAATATCACCATTTTTTAAAAAAATTCTATGTGATTTCTTGCAAACATGGCATGATAAGCAAGAATTGTGACTGTAATTCATTGTCTAGCGATAGGCCATAGTACATAACCTCCATGACAACTGAGACCAAACCCAGGGGCCTGGTTTCTACTAACATGCCAATATGCTTAACTATTATAGTTGCTGACTACTAGATGGTCTATTGCAGTGATGGCGAACCTATGGCATGCGTGCCAGAGGGGGAACTCACAGCCCTCTCTGGTCATGCTAGCCACTAGACCAGTGATGGCTAACCTTTTTGCCATCGCATGCCAGGAGCAGGGGGGCTGTGTGCATGCGTGCCCACACCCATAATTCTAGGCGCCCTGCCCCCCCCACAAGCGCCCCCAGCTCCTGGCACGCAATGGCATGGTAGGCCCGTTTTTTGCTGTTCCCAGCCTCCAGAGCTTTTCTAGGAGTCTGGGGAGGGTGAAAACGGCCTTCCCTCCCCCCTCAGGCCCTCCGGAGGCCAGAAATGGCCTGTTTGCCAATTTCTGGTGGGACCGGAAGGCCCGTTTTTCTCTCTCCCCAGCCTCCAGAGCCTTTCTAGGAGTCTTGGGAGGGCGAAAATGGCCTTCTGCCCCTCTGGAGGCCAGAAACAGCCTGTTTGCCAAATTTTGGTCCCACTGGAAGTTGGCAAACGGGCCGTTTTCAGCCTCTGGGGGGGTGGGGAAGGCCGTTTTCACCCTCCCCAGACTCCTAGAAATGCTCTGGAGCTGGGGAGAGAAAAACGGGCCTTCCCCACCACTCTCCAAGGTTCTCTGGAGGCAGGAAACAGCCTGTTTCCCTACTTCTGGTGGGCCCAGAAGGCCTGAAAATCAGCTGTGCGCGTGCCGGAGCTGAGCTCGCATGCCCACCGATATGGCTATGCGTGCCACAGGTTCACCATCACGGCGCTAGACTTTCTCGCTCACCTTCCTGCAAGATGAAGAAAACGAGCTCTCGATGCTGGACTCCTCAGCCAGGGTTACAAAAAAAACTTCCCTCCTCCTCCTTAAAAGCAGAATCTTGCGATGCAGTGTCTGAGGGGAGGGTATTGAGCATTGTCCCAACACCCAGGCAACACTTGCCAGGAATGGCTGTTTCCTTCACCCTTCTCAAGGAATTTTGTGCACTGTTCTCCTCCGTCCCCTCCAGCGCACGCCTTTTACTGCTGCAGTCCTTTCCATCGCCCTGGTTTGGAGGAGGAAGCAGCGCCCAAAGGATTCATGCAGAGGGTCACCTCAAGGCTCCCTTTTCGTTTTCAAGTCAATTCGGTGGCACGGCTTTCCTGCAGAAACCGGCGGGACCAATTTGTATGGCAAATTGGGAACAGTGTGCCTGAGCTTTCCTCCTCTGTGCTGCTGTTCGCAGCCCTTGGGATCAGCCGGGAAGCCCCTGAAAGCTTTGGGAGAAAGAAGTGAATGCTCCATTTTCCCCTCTGCATTTTTTTTTTTTGGGGTGGGGGTGGGGGGAGAGGCTGTGAAATAACGACTCTTCTACTGTGGATCAGTACCAGGCCACAACATGCCAGCAACTGGACTGTACAAATAAGTGAAGCCCCATCTGCAGGATACAGGCAGTACAGAGAACCACATCCCCTCTCCTCCGTGGAAAAACCTCTCTACGGAACTGGTCTCTGGTGCCCAAAAGGTTGGGGACCTGTGAGCTACATGAGATCCTCGGTTTCTCCATTGCCTTTTTATCATAGGAACAGTAATTTCTCTTTCTAAAGTGTCTCTCTGCATTTTTCTTCCTGAAGCCTTTCTGACCTCTACTTCTGCTACTACCCTTAAAGAGAGAAAACATTACATGACCCTCATGTCAGTAAATCAACCCCTCAGCACTAACAATTCAAGGACCTTCCATTTGACCTTTCCTTGTGATGGTGGTGGTTGTGTCCTGCTCATCTGATCCAGCTCATTACTGCTGCCAGCCTTGGGATGGGACTGACATTGCAAATAGTTCTAATAGTCTAGATAAAAAAAAATAGCTTTATTTATTTGAAATTTAAAGGCACTCAGAACTGTTTGAATGCTTAGCAGTAAAACATATTAAAACATACAAAGTGAATAAAAACATTTACAATAAAATAAAATGCAAAACGAAAACATACAAATAGCCTACTACAAACTAGGCTATTGGCAAGGCAGAAATTCAGATTTAAAAGAATGTTATTAAAATGCCTGAAAAAAGGTCTTCGCATGGTATTATAAGGATGCTAAAGAGGGCATAGTTAAGCTTCTTTGTGGAGGGAATTCCATCCATTGTCTCTCTCAGAGAGTCCTCAGTAACTGTTTCTGAGTTTCCATCCTTCAAAACACATGAATAGCTGTATCTGCTAGTAAATGACTTGTTTGATATGACAAAGAATGAGAGATTAAATGGCTTGCCTTGAATCTCTATGTTTGTACAGGCAGCCCTCAATTTAGGACCTTAATTGAGTCTGGAATTATTGTTGTGAGTTGTGCCGGTCATTAAGTAGTCTTTTGTGCTGCAGTCATTAAGTGAATCACTGTGGATGTTAAGCAAATCCATTGTTTGCAATGATAATTTTCCCCCAGAAACAGGAACTAAACACTGGTCCCACCCCCTCCCCCAAATCACAATCATGATCACACGATTCTGCAATGAAAGATGGCAAACATAACAATCCAAGGGGTTTCACTCTCCCCATCACCAATAAGGCCATGAATGTGGACTGGTTGCCAAACACCCAAAACATGACTGTGAGGTATGTGTACAGTCTTCCGCTCCCTTTTGTTGGAGACTGGTAACATCAACTGGGAAAAGGTTAATAGAGTTGAGAGGGATTTATACTGTAACTCAGTTTAGTACTTAGCCAGTTGCCTCTGAGACATAGTTAACATTTCAAACATTTTAAATTTTGAAGGAAGACTTCTTATTGCTGAGCTAATAAAAGCTTGAACAATGGCTCTTGCTATCTGTGTTAATGCAAGTGAAGACTTGTATCACTTTTCTAAGTGAAAAAAAGGGAGGTACTCCTTTGGGAGTATAAATAAATATGCAATATTTAAGATCTTTATATTTGCCTGTCCTTCAAATATGTTTTTTAAAATGATACTGTTTAGGTTTCTCATGTTGTGGTTGTTCAGAATTGCTGTGAGCCCTGGCTCTTTATTCATACCTTTGCTGAGAGGGAGACAGAGAATCTTTACTATGTTTATTATGATTTATTATGTTTGCCATCTTTAATTGTTGCAGTTTCCTTGTATATGTGTAATAAATTATTATTAATCATTACGTTTTGTATTTAATTTGTTAATGGTATTTAAGAATGTTAGCAGTACAGATAGGATAAATTTTTCAGTGCAAGACAAATGAAAAGGATATTCACTATCCTTTCATAATCCTTTTGCGCTGCATAAATAGGACTGGAGAACTGGATTTTTAGGAATTTCATACCAGGGCATGGAAATTAAAAACATTTTTCCAGATTGGAATATGGATATGGAATAGCATGTGCTTCTATTCTGCTGTGGTAAATTATATAACATGAAAAGTGAAGATTAGAATCACACGTTTGAAGGAATTGTGGGGAAATAATTTCATTATTACACTCATCTGGAATTTTATTTTTTAACATCCCAGAACTCATTGCCTCAGATGCTCCATCAAGAAGTTAAGCTTGTCATACAGTGTTCTTTTAATTACGCTGTAAATGTAAGAGAGACGTATTTGTTATGTATGTTCCATAATGTTCAGTTCATCCATCCATCCATGGAATTTATGTAGGCGCCCATCTCAAACAAGTGACCCTCGGCAGTAGACAATCATAAAATCAATTAAAACCAAACCAGACTCAATGTTTTTTATTTATATTTGCATTATAAATTCCAGAATCCCAAGCCACCATGAATAAAACTATGAAGAACACTAACCTGGATAACACCTGGCAGTATTCAAAATTGATTCTTGGATACTTTGCATTGTATAGCTAGGCTAAATCCAGTAAGTGCTTGTAAACAATGGCACCTGCTGTGCATCTTGAAGTCCTTTTGTTTCTTCTTTGTTCTTTAGTTGTTCAGTTTTAGCATGAATCCTGGAGAGTTCAAACAATTCAGCTATAGTATCTGATTTTATAATTACAACTTTCTGCCTTACTTAGGCTTTGCTGAATATTGCAGACAATTTTCAAGCAGAGATTGCATAGAATGTTGGATATATGTAACCTAAACTGGCCCTTCCTTTCTTCAATCGTCATCTCTGAATGAAAGGATGCATTTCATTTGTTTCTGTGCCTGATTGTTGTAATTTTTGTTTTGCAATACATTTAAGGTTAGCTTATATACGATGGATAAAGAAAGTCTACACGCCTCTATTAAAATGCTGGACTTTTGAGATGTAAAAAAATCAGACCAAGATCATTTCAGGATTTTTCAATAAGTTTCAAATATTAAATAATTACTGTATTTTTCGGAATACATATATATATATAAGAATATATATAAGACGCACCTTTTTTCCCCCAAAAAAGAGGGTGAAAATCTGGGTGCGTCTATACTCTGAATGTAGCCCCGCCCAGCTTCTCAAACAGAGGTTTCAGAGGCTGAAAAAAGCATCAGAAAAGAAGCTTCAGAAAAAAAGCCCCCAAACAGAACTTCAGAGGCTTTTTTTCTGAATCTCTGTTTCAGAGGCTTTCAGAGGCAGGAAAAAAAAGCAAAAGCAAAAAAAAAGGCACAGAGCTCACAACCAAGGAACCTGTTGCTAAAATTCACCTCTGGGAACAGCTGATTGGGGATATTCCGGGACGCCGATCCACCCACCAATCAGCTTTTTTCTTATTTTCCTCCCCAAAAACTAAGGTGCGTCTTATACTCCGAAAAATACAATATTTAGGTGCAGAAGTACTACTGTAGCATCTACAATAGCCAATGGTAATTTGAATCTGTTGTTTCTTTTTCACCTTTGCCACATATATCAATGGTTTTTATTGTACTTTTTATTTTATTTTTTTATTTTTTACTTTTTTAACAGTGAGGATTTAATGAAACCGCTTTGAGGTATAAACGTTTTCTGGCTATCTCTTCCTAATCTAAATCAAATACCCTACATTATCACCCTTCTCTACTCCTTCATCCTATTAGAACTGTTTAGGTAATTCCTTGTTAGGGTTGAAATATTGATGTTTTCCTTTGTACACATTTTATTTCAGTGCCTAAAAACAAAAATACCGTCCAGGGTTCACTGCATGTGTCCTAATACATTGCTGCTGGGTTTATCTCACTCCTTTGCATTTCTCAATATGGGTTGGGCTCCTCTTAAACCTTAAGACAGCTTTAGGTAGCACATCATTTTCACCATGTTTTTATTTAGGACAGAAATTTCTGAAGCTTTTTTCCCCTTAACCATACAGATTTCCTATTTTATTATTTGGATAATTTGAGATGGCTGTATACAACTATATAACTTCATAAATCTTATCGTAGTTCATCTCCTTCCATGCTTATGATCATATCACTGTAGAATGCTCAGAAAGAAATCACTGCCTGTGTAGCTAAAGTAACAGTAATAAATCTATTGTGCAGTAAGGATGAACAAATTTATTATAATCTAATTTTTTATAAGATAGGATCCACTCTGAATTGGGGAATCTGTGGTTTTGTAGAAATAACTGAATTGTCATTACAAAGCCCATATTTTTGAAGTTCATTGACTATTCAGTCACTGAGGATTGTACTTTAGAAATTGATACCAACTAAGCCCTTCCGAAAATTCAACCAGGCTTGTTTCATCATTAAACTGGTAGATTGCTTTTGTTTCTATCTTACCACAATCTTCTAGCTATTGTTTGGAGTTCTATATTGATCTCTTAACTTCTGAATAATATTTTAGCTTTCCCAAATAATGCTGCCATTCTCCTTTGCTGGAGACTAGAGAAGACTGAATATCTACTCTTAGTGATATAATTCTCCCAACTAGTTTAGGATTTGCATCACGCTCCATGAGATTTCAGAATTAATGTTTTATGTACCCTCAGCTTTTAAAAATCTGTCCTTAATGTAGATAAATAGTATATGTAAGAATTCATAAATAAAATAGTGCAGTAAGTGGTGAATGTTCTAAGATAAAAGTTGCAGATAAATAGTTTTATAACCTATTTTTAGTGGTCACATTGAAAGTACTAGAAAGAAGTTCACGACATGTCTTACCAGGAGGCTATATGACTTGATTTTTGAGTAGTAAGATCTGTATTACCACCTGCCTTTTCTAACTTGTTCTGCCTTCTTTTTGATTCAGTAGGTTTTGAGCATTGAGGCGTGCAGTGAGCCTTGGTAGTACAGTGGTCTAAGGCACCCTGTTATTAAGCTGGTTATTAAGACCAGCTGCCTGCAATTACTGCAGGTTCAAATCTCGCCAAGGCTCAAGGTTGACTTAGCCTTCCATCCTTTCTAAGGTAGGTAAATTGAGGATCCAGTTGTGGAGGCAATAAACTGACTTTGTATAAATATACAAAAGGATGAAGGCTATTGCTGAGCACATTGTAAGCCGCCCTGAGTCTCCGGAGAAGGGCAGCATATAAATCAAATTAAAAAAAAGAAAAGAAAAAAAGAATAGGGCCTGAAGTGAATGGCTCTGACTAAATCATTTTTTGTACAACAGTATGATATTGTTTTATTTTTGGGGATTGTGCTTGTGTCAAATTTCCAGAAAGACTGTCCATGCTGTGCAATAACTCACTACAACCATTTGTATATACTCTTTTTAAGCAATAGTTTCATCAGTTTAGCCTATATAAAGGAACCAGTTTTATAGCACAGTGCTCTTGGGTGAATACCCTGTGGCAAGTTTCAATGTATTCAGTGGGCCTTATTTAATTTAATTTAATTAATTTAATTAATTCAATTTATATGCCGCCCCTCTCCGAAGACTCAGAGTGGCTCACAATACATTTTAAAAAATCATTATAAAAAAACATTGAAAAATTAAAGACATTAAAAACTCATTCACGCCATTCATGGCCAGATCTTGCCAGATCACAAGACCGAGATCAACAGCCCCAGGCCTGCCGGAAAAGCCAGATCTTCACTGCTTTTCGGAAGGTCAATAGGGTGGGGATGGTCCGGACCTCAGGAGGTAACTGGTTCCAGAGAGCTGGGGCAGCCACAGAAAAGGCCCTCCCCCCAGGCCCGCCAGCCAGTATTGTTTAGCTGACGGGACCCGGAGGAGACAAACTCGGTGGGATCTTACCAGTCACTGGAAGTTATGCGGCAGAAGGCGGTCTCGAAGATAACCTGGTCCTAAGCCATGTAGGGCTTTAAAGGTAATAACCAACACCTTGAATTGTGACCGGAGACCAATAGGGAGCCAGTGCAGCTCATGGAGAATTGGTGTAATGTGGGTGTACCTAGGTGCACCCACAAGAGCTCGCGCGGCTGTGTTCTGGACCAACTGTAGTCTCCAAACACTTTTCAAGGGTAGCCCCATGTAGAGCGCGTTGTAATAATCTAACCGGAGGTGACAAGGACATGAGTGACTGTGAGGAGAGCTCCTGATCCAATTAGGGTCGCAATTGGTGCACCAGGCGAACCTGTGCAAAGGTCCCCCTAGCCACAGTTGTCAGATGTTGCTCTATTCTTAGCTGTGAGTCTAGGAGGACACCCAAATTGCGAGCCTGTTCTGAGGGGGACAATTTCTCTCCCCCCCCCCCCGAACCAAGGATGGACAATCAACATAGTCTTTAGGAGGCAATACCCACAGCCACTCAGTCTTGCCTGGGTTAAGTCTGAGCCTGTTGACTCCGATCCAGATCCTCACAGCCTCCAGGCACTGGCACATCACATCCACCGCATCACTGAATTGACGCGGGGTAGAGATATACAGCTTGGTATCATCCGCGTATTGCTGATACCTCACCCCATGTCGTCAGATAATCTCACCCAGTGGCTTCATATAGATGTTAAATAGGAGGGAAGAGAGGACCGAGCCCTGAGGCACCCCGCAAACGAGGGACCTAGGGGTTGACCTCTTTCCTACCAACACCGACTGTGACCGACCAGAGAGATAGGAGAACCACCGTAACACGGTGCCTCCCACTCCCAGTTCCCTTAGTCGTCCCAGAAGGATGCCGTGGTCAATGGTATTGAAAGCCGCTGAGAGGTCAAGTAGCACCAAGATGGAGGAATGACCCCCATCTCGGGCTTGCCAGAGATCATCCATCAACGTGACCAAAGCAGTTTCCGTGCTGTAGCCAGACTGAAAAGGGTCTAGATAATCTGTTTCCTCCAATGACCGCAGGAGCTGAAGTGCCACCACTTTCTCTACAACCTTTCCCACAAAGGGTAGGTTGGAGACTGGACGAAAGTTCTTTAATTCTGCTGGATCCAGGGAAGGCTTCTTGAGGAGGGGCCTTAAAACCGCATCCTTTTATGCTAGATATGTGTGCACGAATTGCAACCTTGGAGACTGTTCTTAAAGAAAGCTTTAGTACAGTGACCATTTTTTTCACAGTAAATAGCTAAATACTGGAATAGTTTTTTTGACTGGTAAGCGTGCAAATGTTGAACAGTTGTTTGCTTACTTGCTATATTTTCATCCTTTATTATGTGTGGGAATCTAGTATTATTAATGTACATGCTGCTTGTAACATGTATGCTTTGTTTAATCTTCTTTTTCGAAAGGATAATCTACAATACATTCAGATCAAACTTGGCTGCTAATATACCATTGATTTTTCCTAATAGAAGTAGTTTATACAGTATTACTAAAACTATGAGAGAGAGTCTAGTTTTAATTCTTCTGTGATTTGTATTTTCAGTTTTAGCTTTTGGTACGAAATATTGAAAAAGTAATTTTTTGTCTTCTGTATATATTTATTTGTATATGAATTTCCCAATTTCTAAATTATTTTATATATTTTAAAGAAAGTTCATTGCATTTGTTCTTAAGGTTGTGATTCCTAATGCTTACTTAACAATTTAATCATATGCAGGATTCTACCACTAACAATATTAATAGGCCTGTAAGGAGTATGCCAATGATATGTCATAGTGACTTTTTTTTTTGTATGTTAGAAGGAACAAGTTGTTAATCTATGCAAATTCAAGCATCAATGGCAGTACAGAAGCCTTAGTTATAATTGACCCGGAATTATGAGAATGATAAATCTTTCTGCATAAGTCAAAGGTCAGATAGTTGGAGATTCTGGACGCTATAGCTAGACAAATTGATAAAAGGTGAAGCAGAACAATTGAGAATATAGAGGAGGAATACACATGTCTTCTCAAACTCAAAATTATGGTAGTCCTTACAGGTGAAACTCGAAAAATTGGAATATCGTGCAAAAGTTCATTTATTTCAGTAATGCAACTTAAAAGGTGAAACTAATATATGAGATAGACTCATTATATGCAAAGCGAGATAGTTCAAGCCTTGATTTGTCATACTTTTGATGATTATGGCTTACAGCTCATGAAAACCCCAAATTCACAATCTCAGAAAATTAGAATATTACATGAAATCATAGAACAATATCGGACCTCTGAAAAGTATAAGCATGCATATGTACTCAGTACTTGGTTTGGCCCCCTTTTGCATCAATTACTACCTCAATGTGGCGTGGCATGGATGCTATCAGCCTGTGGCACTGCTGAGGTGTTATGGAAAACCAGGATGTTTCAATAGCGGCCTTCAGCTCTTCTGCATTGTTCAATCTCATGTCTCTCATCTTTCTCTTGGCAATGCCCCATAGATTCTCTATGGGGTTCAGGTCAGGCGAGTTTGCTGGCCAATCAAGCACAGTAATCCCATGGTCATTGAACCAGGTTTTGGTACTTTTGGCAGTGTGGGCAGGTGCCAAGTCCGGCTGGAAAATGAAGTCAGCATCTTCATAAAGATCATCTGTGGAAGGAAGCATGAAGTGTTCCAAAATCTCCTGATAGACGGCTGCGTTGACCCTGGACTTAATGAAGCACAGTGGACCAACACCAGCAGATGACATGGCTCCCCAAATCAACACAGACTGTGGAAACTTCACACTGGACTTCAAGCATCTTGCAGTGTGTGCCTCTCCATTCTTCCTCCAGACTCTGGTTCCTTGGTTTTCAAATGAGATGCAAAAGTTGCTCTCATCAGAAAAGAGGACTTTGGACCACTGAGCAACAGACCAGTTCTTTTTTCCTTAGCCCAGGTAAGATGCTTCTGACGTTGTTTGTTGTTCAGGAGCGGCTTGACGAGGAATACGACATTTGAAGCCCATGTCCAGGATCTGTCTGTGTGTGGTGGCTCTTGATGCACTGACTCCAGCCTCAGTCCACTCCTTGTGAAAGTCCCCAACACTTTTGAACGGCCTTTTCCTGACAATCCTCTCCAGGCTGCGGTCATCCCTGCTTCTTGTGCACCTTTTTCTTCCACACTTTTCCCTTCCACATAACTTTCTATTAATGTGCTTTGATACAACACTTTGGGAACAGCCAACTTTTTTGCAATTACCTTTTAAGGCTTTCCCTCCTTATGGAGGGTGTCAATGACAGTTTTCTGCACAACTTCAGGTCAACATTCTTTCCCATGATTGTGATTCCTACTGAACCAAACTGAGAGACCATTTAAAGGCTCAGGAACCCTTTGCAGGTGTTATGACTTAATTAGCTGATTAGAGTGGGAGACTTTGAGACTAGAATATTGAACCTTTTCACAATATTCTAGTTTTCTGAGTTTGTGAATTTGGGGTTTTCATGAGCTGTAAGCCATAATCATCAAAATTATGACAAATCAAGGCTTGAACTATCTCACTTTGCATGTAATGAATCTATCTCATATATTAGTTTCATCTTTTAAGTTGCATTACTGAAATAAATGAACTTTTGCACAATATTCTAATTTTTTGAGTTTCACCTGTATATATTTTCCAGCTAAACCCCTTTGTCCAGGCTCTGGAACTTAAAATAATTACATTTGTTGCATTTTGTGTTAATTAAAATACTTTTGAGTATCAAACAGGCAGAAAGACCCTATTAGTCTTTGTCCATTCCACAGAGGAAAGTGATGCTGTTTGCTATCCTACTCTAATTTCCAAATTTCAGATGTTCTCTTGTTCATCATTGGGAAAGTAGATTATTATTATTTTTATTATTTATTTATTGAATTTGTATACCGCCCTACTCCCGAAGGACTAAGGGCGGTGAACAGCCATGGAATAAAACATATAAATACAAAATTTAAAATAGATTAAAACAAATTAAATAATTTGGCTGAACAAATTTAAAACCCCAATAATTTAAAACCAGATTTAAAATTTCCATTTAAAAAGGGGAAAGACTTAGGTCAGGCCGGCTTGGTGAAATAGGAAGAAGGTCTTAAGCGCGCGACAGAAGGTACGCAGATCCGGGATCCTCCGTATCTTCGGGGGGAGCTCGTTCCAGATAGTAGGTGCCCCCACAGAGAAGGCTCTCCCCCTGGGGGCCGCCAGTTGACATTGTTTGGCCGACGGCACCCGGAGGAGCCCCTCTCTATGGGAGCTTACTGGTCGGTGGGAGGCTATTGGTGGTAGCAGGCGGTCCCGTAAATAACCAGGTCCTAAGCCATGGAGCGCTCTAAAGGTGATAACCAAAACCTGGAAGCACACTCAGAAGACCACCGGGAGCCAGTGCAGCTCGCGCAGGAGAGGTGTTAACATGGGAGCGCCACGTCGCTCCCGTCACCACCTGTGCGGTCGCACTCTGCGCCAGTTGGAGCCTCCAAGTGCTCCTCAAGGGGAGCCCCATGTAGAGAGTGTTACAATAGTCCAGACGGGAGGTGACGAGGGCATGAGTGACCATGCATATGGAGTCCCGATCTAGAAAGGGACGTAACTGGCGAATCAGGCAAACCTGATGAAAAATCCTCCCGGTCACGGCCGTCAAGTGCTCTTCTAAAGACAGCCATGAGTCCAGGAGGACACCCAAGTTGCGAGCCCTTTCCGTGGGGGCCAATGATTCGCCCCCAATAGTCAGCGATGGCACCAGCTGACTATATCGGGACGTCGGAAACTACAGCCACTCGGTCTTGGATGGGTTGAGCCTGAGCCTGTTCCTCCCCATCCAGATCCGTACGACCTCCAGGCACCGGGACATCACTTCAAGGGCAGATAAAGAACAGTTTATATCCACTAATGGCACTAGCACTTATATATCCCTTCACAGTGTTTTACAGTCCTCTCTAATAAAGTCCTTAGTTGATTGATTGAGTAAAGGTTGGTTCTTGATCTATGCTTTGCAATGTAGCATGAATTCAGGAACAAAATCTACCCCTTGGAGAGAGAATGAGAGTAGGCTTTTGGTTGACCTTGATGTCAACCCAGTTCATGCATTATAGAATTACTGTACTGCTAAATTTTAAAACTTCCATTCTCTAAGGGAGCACTACTTCTAGTTTGCTAGCATCAGGTATTTCTGGCTGTGTATTGTTTCTAAAATTGTGATGCCTATTTCAAGTTTTTAGAACAAAAGGGTAGAGCAACAGGTGAACTATATATGAGTTCCTAGTGCCAAAATAAAAAAGAAATGCTTCATGTTTTCAACACATTTAAATATATGGGTTAATTTGTGGGGATTTATTTTTAAATAAAGAATTTAACTTTGTTCTGCTTGCATGCCAATTTCCCACAGCGATAGGCCCTTTGGAGATCTCCTGATAGTTCCTTGGACTATTAGGAATATGCTCCCATTTGTAATCCTTTTCTTTCTAAAAAAAAATATCTCAATTTTTGTATTAGTGTTTACAGCATTGTTGAAATCACTAGTCTCCAGCCTATTTTATTGGAGATTTGAGATACTAAATGGGCCAGCATTGTCAAACTTCTCAGTCATCCTTGGAATTGTCTTTTGTGGGGTTGGCCCCTTCTATCCAAATGGAGAAAGGAATATCTGTTTGCCTCCCTAAGAATGGTACTGGTTGTTCTATCAGGTTTAAAGAACATTGAGTGACTTACTCTGTGCAGTAGTTCTTACATCTTATAGCTTATACGTCTTCCAGTCAGTGGAAAAAAGCTAGAATTTTGTGGCTGAATGCTCCTATCTAAGCTTTAAAGTGCCAGTGTGATATTACAGGGATAACTGAAGGCATCTTTCATTGCTTGGCAGCAATTTTTGCATGACTGAATAGGTAGGTGAATGGTTGTCTCTAGTCTGTTTCATTATCATGATTTTAATTCAGATTTGCCAAGATAAATCCTTTGTGTATAGGGACATTTTACCTTAGGAATGTGAAACTGAAGTTCAGATCATTTGGAGACTATCAGGTGGCCTGTTACTAATCTAACAAACCACTGCAAACTCTCCAAGAGCTCAGGTAAAGTAGCTGAGTGAGTACCATTGACTCAGACAAGATAGAGTTTAAAAATGTAAACCTCTTCTTTGAATGCTAGATTACATGATCTTCCTGTGAGGTTTTAAACACAAAATATTCCAGGAGACATGAGGACGTAGGGGCCAAGCTGACTGCAATAGTTTAAACAAATGTGTTTAACCTATTTTTATGTAGGGGAAAAAGCAGCATAGACTTTGGATGTGTTTCCAGTCTGGATCTAGAACCAATATTAGATTTGCCCTTCAAAACCATCCCTTTTAAAGTCTCCCTAGGTATTAATTGTAAGAGAACTTTTGATGGACGGAAGTACTGTGAGAAGAGAGACCATTTCAGTTGAAACTTATTGTACGGTTCGGATCCAGATTGAAAACATGTTCCAGTCTGTGTTTTAGCTGCTAATTTTTCCTCCAAAATAAAAATGGCCAGCTTTTGAAATAAGATGTTGTAAATATCTTATTTAAATATCCCAGGAACAGTACTCCTTGGCGCCCTATTGAATACTTTATTTCTTTTAGAGACTTCAGATTATTTAGGGTAAGAGCAAATCAGTTGAAAGATGTTCCCTGTAGATAAATGCAGTGACAGTTGGAGCTGTCTTTTCTGCCACTTTGTCTTCACCAGAACAAACAAACAAGGTCCAAATGATAGCTTCACAGTTTACTGTAGTAAAGTTTTCAGTTCTTGTTAGTTGCTGAAGGCAGAATATGGTGTGGATGCCATATTCTGTAATGCTTTAGTGCTTTAAATTGCTTTGCGTATACTTTGAAACTTAACGAAAATGTTTATTCAGAAGTAATTTAATGACAAGTCTTGTTCTAATTCCATGCACTAGTTTCTCTTCACTGATCATAATTTCTATACACAACTATAGGTGTTAGAGGCAGAATGACAGCATATAATATATGCAATTGCTGAGAAACTTGCATCCTTCCTCCAAGTTATGTTGGAGAACATTCTTAGACCACAATGAAGATGACTATTATCAGATGACAAACAAAGTTAATTTGACTTGCTTGGAAAGTACAGGGACAAAGAATTACACTGATATTCTGAAAAACAGACACTGCCCACTGCAGTTGAGGCACCATTCTTTAAATATCAGAGTTGACATTTAAGTTGACAGCACTACAGGTAGTCCTTTACTTAACAACAATTAGTTTAGTGACCATTTGAAATTATAACAGCACTGAAAAAAATTGACTTCTGACCATTTTTCACACTTAAAACCATTGCAGCATTGTCATGATCATACGATCAAAATTCAGGAGCTCTTAGCAATTACCTCATATTTATGATGGTTGCAGTGTTCTGGATCATGTGATAACCTTTTGAAACCTTCTGACAAGCAAAGCCAGTGGGGGAAACCAGATCCACTTAATAACTTTACTAACTTAACAACTGCAGTGATTCACTTAACAACCATGGCAAGAAAGATCACAATATGGGGCAAAACTCAATAAATGTCTCGTTTAGCAACAAAAATTTTGGGCTCAATTGTGATTATAAGTTGAGGGCTACTTGTACAAGATTTTAAAGTTACTGTACTTCACTGACTCTGGTTTGAAATTATATGCTATCATTGTTTTATTTGTAAACTGGCTGTATCATTGGTTTAAGATAACATGTGCCATATTTTTCGGAGTATAAAATGCACCAGAGTATAAGACATACCTACCTTTTTTGTTTTGTTTTTTTACAAAAAGTTTTTTTTTTAATTTTTTACACAAACACACATACAAACATACAATGTATTTTCTTTGAACAGAGTATTTGGCCGGTTCACAAATTTAAACAGTGTTTAGTCATTTCAATTAAATTTACAATTTCTATATTTCCTTTTTGCCATATTTATTCCCCATCTATTTTTTTAAAAAAACAATATTACTCTTCATCCTCATCTCTAATCCTAATCAAATTCAATTTTTCCCTTCTATTCTATATTATACCCCTTCCCATTGTCATCTATTTTTATATCCATCCTCACATTGGTTAATTATGTAATATTACAATTGTTTAATACAAATTCAACGTTTTAATATAAATCAATTAGTTATATAACTATCTTTTTTTGTATATTAATATGAACATGAATATTCCAATTATTTCCATACAATCCAATTTCTTTTTTTTTTTTATGTTTTTTATTATATTTTTATTGTTAAGGAATAACAAAAAAGAAAAAAAATCAATACAAAAAATCAATAGTAAGGAAAGAAAAAAATTTTTTTCCCCCAACGTGCTATACAAATGGAAAGGAAGTTTTAGGAACTTGAAGTCTTCAATTCTTCCAGAAATCTCTTTGATAAGGTACTGGTGTCGATTCATCCAATCTCCCAAGTGCAAAGTCCACAAATGGTTGCCAAGTGTTCCAAAAAACATTTTCTTTATATATACCACTTCTAATTTTAATATCACAAGTCAATTTATCATTTAATGCAAATTTCCATGTTTCATTGTACCATTCTTCTAATTTTAAGTCAACATTTAATTTCCAATATCTAGCAATTATAATTCTCCCCATTATAACCAAAATCCTCACCAATTCTCTTTCTCCAGTTGTTAATGTTGTTTCATTCAATATTAATAATAATATGGTTTCCAATTTCAATTTGACCCTCTTCTTAATTATTTCAAATATTTCATTTTCTATCCTAGACCAAAAAAGTTCAACCCCATTACATTTACACCACATATGAGTATATGTCCGGAGTTCCACTTTACATCTCCAACACATTTTATCCACTTTATTATCCATTTGAAAAAGTCTTATTGGGGTCAAATATCACTTCCAAATAACTTTATAATTATGTTCTTTAATCCTTATTGATAATGTCCTCATTATTCTGCTAACCCAATTCATATTCCAATTTTGATCAGAAATTTCAATACCCAGTTCTTTTACCCAATTCTCTTTCATTACCCTTTGTGAATTATTATCAGAGTTAATAATTTTATAAATTTTACTAACTAATCCCTTTGGCCCAATTTCATCTTTTATTATTCGAGATGTCAAATTTTCAAATTCCGTTTCCTTTCTGCTCTCATCGTTCCTTTCTTTGCATTTCCCATTCCATTTATTCATTTGAATTCTTTCACATCTTAAACTCTCCCAATAACCCAAAGTTTTGCCCATATAATCCTTCAAATCACAACTTAATCATTTCTACTTTCAACACAATATACAATTAAAAATATTTCAATCGTTACAATTTCCCTAATTAAATTTTAAAATGTTCTAGCTGTTATCCAAGCTACAACTTAATCCTTTTTACTTTCACCACCATATACCATTAAAGGTATTTCAGTTTTACAATTTATACTTATTCGTATTTCTAAAAAAATAAAATAAAATAAAAACTTAACATTGTCTGGATTTCAAAATTACAAAGACAAATATTCCAATTATTCATTTCATTTTTACAATCATGATTCCCCATTTATTTCTTACTACTATTCATATTTCAATTCTAAATATGTATAATATCTTCCTCTTCAATTTCTTTTTCTCCCCTCCCATTTTTATTTTTGCCTTTTTCTTTCTCCTTTTTTTCTTTTGTGTTTTAAAATCTTGAACCTCTCCTCTTTTGCCCTAAATTTCCCATTGTTTGCACCTACCTTTTTTTGGTTAGGAAAAAGAAGAAAAAGAAATCTCCCTCTGCCTCTGCCTAATTTTGCGACGTTACAGCAAACAGCCTGCTTTACTTTCATTTTCGTTTTCAGCATAGCTTTATTAGCACAAGGAAAAAAAAATCTGCTCCAGCAATTTACCTCTTTGCAGCAAGCAGCAGAGCCCTGCGCAAAACAGTTGAGAGCTAATCAGCTGAGAGTTGGGAGGCCGATCTAATCAACTTGTGCTAATTAGGATGTGCTGAAGCTGAAATGAGCTGTTTTTTCTTGCTGTTTGCTTGCAAGGAGGTAACTGCTGCGAGGCACAGGCCAAAAGGTGGGGGCCAGTGGGTGGGCAGGGCTACATTTGGTGTATAAGAGGCACCTAAATTTTCACTCCCTATTGGGGGGGAAAGGTGCGCCTTATACTCCGAAAAATACGGTAGTCTAATAACCAAATGGTTAAAATAAATAGAAATGTGAAACTGTTTTGAGAATTACACATAATAGGTTAGAACAGAGGGAAATTCACTTTTTCTTGAAGGAGTAAAAACAGGAATTTCAGTATAGATATGGATTTTAGGCATTCAAATTAGCTGTGGGAGCTTTAACAAAGAAACTGTTTTGTACTAAGTCAAATCATTATTCCATCTACATTAGTTATTCTGTTTAGTTGCAATTGCTCAAGGTTTAACATAGTATCTATATATGTGTCAGGTTGCAGATTGAGCTTGTATCTGTTTTAAGAAAAGCTATGTGTTCTCTATAGACTACTGCCCATGATCATCTTCTTCATACTTGCTTTAAATGGGAAGGTAAGAACTAAATATAGTAGCTTCCTCAGTCCCTATGGTACATTCTGTGGCAACTCTCTTGCGACATAGTGTTTTTAAATCATGCTATAATAAATGTTTTATGAGAGCATTAACAAGCACATAGATGGGTGATCCAATAAATATTGCACCCTTAGATTTTCAAACAGCCTTTGACAAAGTCCCTCAAAAAGTATTTCTGAAAAGATTTAATTAACACAGAATACCAGGGTTATCACGGGTCCAGGGGTTTTTGATTAAAAAAAAAACTGGTAAAAAAAAGTAGCTGGAAATAGAAATAAAAGGACATCTTTCAAACTGATGAGTTTTCTCCAGGGATCAATGTTTGTTGGCATTTGTGTGTGTGTGTGTGTAATACAGTTAAAAAGATTTCCTTGAAGTACAGCTGATCTTTGGGTTATGCCCACTTGTTCAGCGACCATTCAGACATACAGTGGCACTAAAGTGATACTTATGAGTGTTTAGAGTTCTGACCATTGTAGTATCCCCATGGTCATGTGCTTGAAATCATGATGCCATAGTGAGCTGTGATCATATGCAGTGCTCCCTGTTGCCTTCCCACAAGCAGTCAGTGGGGAAGCTAATAGGAATTCTGAAGTCCTAGTCAAGTGATTGGCAACCAGGACTGCTGGAGTTGCTGTTGCTAAGCAATGCAGTCCCGGATGCCCCACTAACTATATTGCTTAATGATGGCAGTTCTGATCCGATTGCCATTTTAAACCGAGGACTAAAGTACTCTTTGACAATTGGGACTATAATTTTGCTCACTAAGTAGTATTGTTGTTAAGCAAGTTATCATATGATCAGACCTGATTTATGACCATTTTACAGTGGTCATCAAGCGAATCGCCATGTTAAGCAAATTACATGGCCAGTAAGCGAATAATGTGATCATTAAGCAAATCCATCTTCCCCAATGGACTTTGCTTGTCAGAAATTATCTGGGAAAGTTGCAAATTGTGATCACATGACCCCATGATGCTGCAGTTGTATATGCCAGCTAATTGCCAAGTGCCTAGGTTGTCATCATTTGATTGTGGGAAGGTGCAACAGGCATATCTTCAAGGATTACTTGAAGTTACTTTTTTCCAAAGCATGGTATATTAGACCTGTCTTATACAAATGATTGTTAGTCAACAACTACCTGCAGATGTAATTATCCTATGTTGATGAATGGACATCAATCTGGCATATTCAGTTGATTGTAAACCAGTATAATAATATATGTTGGCATAAAAATTCTACTTTTTATTAATACAGAGATTGATTAAGAAAGGGTCTTGGAAATGAAAATGTTAAGGAAATGTACAGTTTCTGTAAAAAAAACAAATTCCATACTTGGAATCATTAGCTGAAAATAGAACTGCCATTACAATATCTGTCCTGATACAAATATATGATGAAGCTTTATTTGGAGAATTGTTTACAGTTCTGGTCATTGCACCCTAAAAAATAAATTATAGGCCTAGAAAAGATGCCAGAAAGACCAAATTGATTGGTCGAGCAGGTCTACTATAAGAAAACACTGGACCGTTAGGACTCTGGCTTGAAATGAGAAATTGTAAGGGTTGTGATAGAGTTATATAAAATCCTGCAGAGCAGAGGCAACAGAAAGTGAAAGAATACTAGTTTTCATTTTGTCACATTACTAGAATTTAAGTCATCTAACGAAACTACATGTGAGAAGATTTAAGACCAAGAAGAAGAAATACTTTTTCACATAATTTGTAATTGTTGCAGTGGGAGCCAGTTTGGATAGTTGTAAACAAGGACTGGGGTATAAATATTAATGGCTTGTTGAAAACTTTTTTTTGTAGAGTGCCCGGCTCCTAAACTTAACTTTATTAAAAACTGCCCAAAATATAAAAGAACACATTGATAAGAAGAGCAAGAATACTGGAAAAAAACCCATCACTATAACTTCCTAGGTCATGGACAGTATATCCTTTATATGTCTGTTGTTAAGTGGTGTGGAAGGAAGATCCTCCATTCCAGGCTTTTGAATTTTCCCAATACAATGAGCCATTAGAAAACAAGATACTGAACTAGACTGTCTCTCCGGCAATGCTGTTGTTATATCCTTATGTTTTTTTAAAGTTACCATAAAATTCCTAATTGATATTAATTAAAGTTTTTACTAGTAGATACAATAAAAGCTTGGTTGTTTCTACAGAAATTTGTAAGTGTTTTGTTCAATCTGGCTTTAATGTCTGGAATGTATGACTGGTTGAACAGATGTGAGCAGCATATTTTTGTACATTCCACTTATGTTATGAAAGCACTTGCAATGGCCAGAATAAATTCAAAACCTCAATAAACGTTAGTTAGACACTAGTTTCCTTCATTTATTGAAATTGTGAAAGGACTTGCAAGAAACTACATTCAGTATTGGAACTTGTTTGGATCTTAAGGGCAAAAGCCATATAAATTTGCAGAAGATTATAGGAAATGGGAACAGTTACATAAATTTCTATTTATTATTATTTATTATAATTTTATGCCACTCATCTCCCCTAAAAGGTGACTCATACATATTTGCTAAATAATTAACGTTACTTTCTCAGGATAGCAACATTTCTAATGTTTAGCAAGTTTTCTAATGTTACTATCCTGAGTTGGGCCAGCATGGCAAAGTGCGGACTAGTGCAATAATTTTTCTCATGTTTTGCACCTAAAGATTAGCAAGCTTGTATATGGTTCTTTCCAATAAGAAAGTAATGTTTATTTTTTGCTAAATTGACTCTTATACCCAAATCAGTTATGTCTTTCATATACAAGAGCTCACCTAAACGACTTTACCATTTTCTAGTTACCATATTTTTCGAACTATAAGACGCTCCGGAGTTTTTGGGGAGGAAAATAAGAAAAAAGCTGATTGGCGGGTGGATCAGCCTCCCGGAATATCCCCAATCAGCTGTTCCCAGAGGTGATTTTTAGCAACAGGTTCATTGGTTGTGAACTCTGTGGCTTGCTTTTTTTTCAGCCTCTGAAACCTCTGTTTCAGAGACTTTTTTTCTGAAGCTTCCTTTCAGAGGCTTTCTTTCCTGAAGCTCCATTTTAGAGGCTTTTTTTCAGCCTGTGAAACCTCCGTTTCAGAGGCTAGGTGGGGCTACATTCAGAGTATAAGCACACCCAGATTTTCACCCTCTTTTGGGGGAAAAAGGTGCGCCTTATACTCAGAAAAATACGGTATATAATCATACATGTAGCAAATATGTATGTTGTATGCCATCCAGACTCACCTTGTAGGGGAGATGGGTGGCATAAAACTTTTAATAAATAATAATAAATAATATCTGCATTGGGGAGGCAATGTGCATAGATATTTGTATAATCATAGTTCCGGTGCATAAGAAAACAGATGGACAACTTTAATGGATAGTTTTCTTCAGTACAAACATTCATCTTCATTTATAGTTGGGAGTTCTGGCTATTAAAATATCAATTGTTTGGAAAGTATTGGGCTGGAAAAAGTGTGCTATGGGTTTTCTTCGAGGTTTTTTGGTATTCTCGATCCAGTTACAAATTTTTGTATTGGAAATAGAGGTCAGAATGGAATTTTGTTAGCACAGCAGCCGTCGTGCTGTCTCTTTATTTTACCTTACAGAGATGTCTCTTTATTTTACCTTACAGAGATTTATCTCAAGGGAGACGTTGCTATGTTCCAAACATTTTTAGATTCAGATTATTTCAGTTTGTTTTGCATCTTAGCTTTGATAAATAATGAAAATAAAAGATAAAACCCTGCCTGAGCGTCCTCAATGTTAACTTTTGTTTGGAGATACATGGGGAAAATATGTCTATATAATCTCTAGGTGGTTTTGAGTGCTGTTGTCTGTGGTATTCTGGTTACATGATCTGGTTTTTTACTGAAGGGCAGATTTGTGAAGTTTTTGTCTGGGCTGTGCTGCTCAACATAAATAGTTGGCACCTCATGAGCCTTGAGATAATGTTTGAGCTTCTGATGGAAAACTAGAATATAAATCTAATAAGTAAATATTTCATTGTCATTATTTCATTCTTTTCTTATGTGTGATAGAAGTATTTTAGTATCAGTAAAGAACTGGATGAGGGTCTATAAACTGAAGCCTAATCTAGGAGAGATGGAGGAACTGTTGGAATTTTTTAAACACACATACCATACCCCTTTATTATTTTTATAAACAACACAAGGCAGCAACAATGCCTAATATCCCTCCTCCTGTTCTGATTTTTCTCTCAACAGCAACCCTGTGAGGTGAGTTGGACTGAGAGACAGTGATTTTCCCAAAGTCATCCACTTGGTTTTTGTGTCTAATTTTTAGTATTAAATTTGTTTGTCTAATGTGGGACTAGAACTCAGTTTCATGGTTTCTAGACTGGTGCTACAAGAAACTGGTTACCTGAAGAAAGATATAGTGTATTGATGTTTGTGGGCCTCTCTGTTTATCATCCATCCATCCATCTATCCATCTATATATATCATATGTTGGTGTTGCATTCAATATCTTCTAGGTGAGATCACACCCTCTAAAAATAAAATACCCTCTGTTTAATATATGCTCATTCAGCTTTTGCAATTGATAATTTAATTTTTGTGGTGTGACTTTCCATCAGCTGCATCAATTTCTGAACAAGATAGTACAGTTACAATTATCTGTGCTTCAATAGTCTTTATATTAGATTATTGTATCTTTTAAATATTCCCTTAAAGATTGCTTAGGAACAGCAGTACATTCAAATTATAGCTGCTAGGTGTTATGTGGGATTATGTGGTGAAAATCTTCCTTGCATATGTTTGAATTGCACTCCAGAAAAAGTCCTGGTGCTTGCTCTTTTGAAAGATATGTACTGTTTGAGAGCGTGTATAGGACATCTTATGCTAGCAGGGGCTGCCTATATCCTTGATCTCCAGTTTTTTCTAGCTGCTCTGTGATCCCAGTAGGTGGTAACTTTGAAGGAACTCTATGTAATTGTGCTGCCCTGTTGATGGAATGCTTTCCCAAAGGAGTGTTTAGTGTCTGCTGTGGTTGTGTGTGTATGTCTGCGCATGTGTGCTTGGCTTGTTTTATTTTTCCTAGCTGTAGATGACTCAGCATTTTCAGGGAGAATGGAGTTGTACAAGGAAATAATCAAGCTTTGGAGCAAACTGTTTGTAACTCTTTACAATTTTCAGTCTTGTAGCCATTTAGAATGTAAGCCACATAACACAAATGATACTTTCGAAATATTATGAATAACTGGCCGCAAGTGGAATATGCTATAGTTTTCTAAAACTGAGCTATCTTCCCCCCCCCCTCAAAAATAACTGCAAGCTGCTTTTTTCCCTTCCCCATCTCCTACAAAACCTTATGTTCATTAGGGTGAGCAGTTACATCACACCTAAGTATTTATTGTATCTGTTCCCTATAATACGCAGGTGTCAAACCTGTGGCATCATGTTGCTGTCACGTGATGTTTCGTGACATTTTTCTCCTTCATGGAGCTGGGGTGGGTGTGGCCTGCACATGACACATCTGGCCTGCAGCTGCCAGTTTGACACCCCTGCTATAATAAGGTGGTTTATAACAGTAAAGAAAAACATAACTGTACTGACCAGAATGCAGATTAACAAATGCACTAAATGATTCTAAATTGTACCTTTCATCACTGGATGATACTAAAGCATGTGTGTGTGTGTGAGAGAGAGAGAGAGAGACAGAGAGAAATTTGTTTCTATAAACTCATTATGCATAAAAGCATTTTAACTGTTTGCTCTCAGAAAACTAAACATAGGTCCTTTTAGTATTTGGATAGAAGACCACTGAGAAATCTAAGAGCTGAAGATTAGTTTGAAAATACATCTTAGAAGAAAACAGTGACAAACCACTTCCATAAAATTGGTAGGTATATAACAAAGGTTTCTCTGTAATTACCAGCAGCCAAAATTGATGAGGAGAATATGCTGCTTTTAGAGATATATTTTAGTGCAGAACATCTTGTATAGGTAGCCATAAATTTATGATGAGAATTTCTGTTGCTAAGGAAGCTAGTTGTTCAGTGAGTCCCACTGCAGTTGTTAAGTAAATCAGTTTGTTATTAAGTGAATCCAGCTTCTTTCATTGACTATGCTTTTGGAAGCCTGTCGAAAAATAGCAAGTGGCAATCAAATGACCCTCAGCCTCTGCAACCATTGTAAATACATGCCAGTAGCCAAGTGCTTAAATTTTGATCATGTGATCAGGGGATGCTACAGTATGTGAGAACCGATCATAAGTCTTTCCCCTTTTTAAATGGAAACTTTAAATCTGGTTTTAAATTATTGGGGTTTTAATTTTGTTCAGCCAAATTATCTAATTCGTTTTAATCTATTTTAAATTTTGTATTTATATGTTTTATTCCTTGGCTGTTCACCGCCCTGAGTCCTTCGGGAGTAGGGCGGTATACAAATTCAATAAAATAAATAAATAAAAATAAATAAATAAATAAATAAATAAATAAATAAATAAATAAGTCATTTTTTCAATACTATTGCAATTTTGAAGAGTCACTAAATGAATGGTTGTAAATTTAGGACTATTTGTAATAGAGAGCGCATGGTGATTTCAGTAGTCAACTTCATATTCCCGGTGTACAAACTTCAGTTCCCGTGGTTCTAAGATAGTTAATATCATTGCCCAGGCAAATGTGCTAATACATAGTCCAGCGCATTGGGCATTGAGGAGAACTATGGAAATGCATGTTTATTCATGGCAGTTTATTTTGGTTTCTAATTTTGTTTTCAGTCACTTCCAAAAATTGTAGATTCTGGAGGAGAGAGATGTTTTGGGGCAATTAATTATTTATAATTTGTAAATTATAATTTACAGTATTTAATGTATAAATAATGACAGTTACCTGTTCCAATCCATGTTGCTGTTTCTCCAAAAGAGAGAATCTTGCTGTGTTGATTCAGCTAGGGAAATACTAAAGCAATATAGCTTTTAGCATATACATAATTTTAATTTTTGTAACTATCTGGAACTAGCTTTCCCAATTTCTGGGTTTAAGTATAGCAAAGCAAAGACTTATATACCACTTTATAGTGCTTTTACAGCCCTCTCTAAACGGTTTATAGAGTCAGCATATTGCCTCTAACAATCTGGGTCCTCATTTTACCCACCTCGGAAGGATGGAAGACTTAGTCAACCTTGAGCCTTTGAGATTTGAACTGCTGAACTGCAGCTAACAGTCAGCTGAAGTAGCCTGCAGTACTGCATTCTAACCACTGCGCCACCTCATCTCCAAGTATGAAGAGGATCTACGTTTTCAGTTTCTAGAGCAGGGATGTCAAACTCAATAGTCGGGCCAGATCTGGCCCACAGGGTACTGAGATCTGGCCCACAGGGCTGCTCTGGGAACAGTGAAGGACTGGCCCACAGTGCTTCTGCCAGCAAAACAGAGCTCAGGAGGGCCGTATGTGGCCCTCCCGAGCTCCATTTTCACTGGCAGAGGGTTGCGGGAGGCCGTGGCAGCGAAAAACAGAGCTTGAGAGCCTGTTTTCATTGACAGAGCACTCAGGCCACCACAGGCACCCCGACATGAGTGATGCCGAGCTGGCCACGCCCACCTCTGCTCCTGGAAGTCAAACCAAACCCTAGTGCTGCCCTCAATGAAATAGAGTTTGACACCCCTGCTCTAGAGCAAGTTTTTTCAAAGTGTGGTCTAGACCAGCGGTCACCAACTGGTGGTCCATGGACCACTGGTGATCCATGAGAAAATTTTGGTGGTCCACAGAAAAATTATTTGCATTTTTTATATTGCATTAAATCAGGGGTCCTCAAACTATGGCCGTTGGGCGGATACGTGCAAAGAGCATTTGTGTTGCTGCAGAGAGTCTCCCCCTTCTGGGTCTTCTTGTGTCAGTCGGGGGGGGCTGAAATTCCGACTTGGGGTTTGCTTCAGCCTCCTGGTGCGGGACTTTGGGTGAACGCTGGAGGGAAGTGCCGCTGGTGGCAAGGAGCCGGAGGGCCTTGTTCCAGTGGGACTGCATCATGGCCTGGAACTGGCTGACCATCTCAGCCCACTGATCCTCCAGGCGCTGGTATGTGGTCTTACACTCCCACAGGTCTTCCCTCTGCTTGGAAAGCTTATGCTTGTAGTCCTCAGTGAGGTGCTTCTGCTGAACCTTCTCAGTCAGATTCAATTTGAACTGAGCCAGCTGTTTTGCCAACTCTTTCTCGTGTGGCTGCTTAGCTCCAACAACTGCTTCCTGTTGGGGCCCTAAGGAGCCCGGGCGGGCAGGTAAGTAGTGGCTGGGATGAGAGGGGCAAGTAGAGGCCGGTGAGGGGCCCCTCGACACAAGTGACATCGAGTTGGCCATGCCCACCCAATCACATGACCACCTAGCCACGCCACCTAGTCGGTCATTAAGCAGATCGTATTAGTAGTCCGCGGGATTTTAAATTATGAATTTAGTGGTCCCTGAGGTCCGAAAGGTTAGTGACCCCTGGTCTAGACATCCTTGGAGTCATTGGGTTTTTCAGAAGATTCAAGCTATTCTCATAATAAATACTAAGGCATTACTTGCCTTTCTTTCTGTCATGAATGTATAGTGGAATTTTCCAGAGGCTGCATGATGTGTGATAACGTCATAATTTTGATGGCCAATAGAACATATTTTTGTGTTGCCTAGAAGCTTTTATGGTAGAAGATTTAATAATAAATGTGTATAAATAAATAATAATTCAATTTTAGGATTGGGCTTTTTTGTGTTGATATGTAATGGATTTATTGCATTTATGTATATATAAGATAAACACACACACATACACATACCGTATTTTCCGGCGTATAAGACGACTTTTTAACACAGGAAAATCTTCTCAAAAGTCGGGGGTCGTCTTATACGCCGGGTATAAGCCTACGATATCTACCTTGACAGACTGGTGGAAGCGGTAAGAGCGGCTACTACCATCTCTAGTCATTGCTAGAGATTTCTAACTCGAATCTGAGTTGCCGTCGCTGACCGATGACGCTACGGAAGCGCCGACAACTTTGAGGGGCCGGTCTCATCAAGGCTGCATGCCGCTGAATGCTTGACCCAGCTGGTTGCTGAGCAGAGCTTCCCCCACCGTCCCAGGCATCCAGGTGGATATTACTACGTTCCGACTTCCCCAGACAGCTGGGGCTCGCCATCACTGGGGGTCAGCTGGGGAAGTCAGAGCGTCGGTAATATCCACCTGGATGCCTGGGACGGTGGGGGAAGCTCCACGCAGCAACCAGCTGGGTCAAGCATTCAGCTGCATGCAGCCTTGACGAGATCGACACAGCTTCCCCTTAATGTTGTCGGCACTCCCATAGCGTCATCAGTTTGCCCGACACTTAGTTGCTAGCTGTCTAGGTCGTTGTCCTGGAGTAGCAACTCCTGTCTGCCTTGGCGGGGAAAGGCAAAGGCTGGAGAAGCCCGCCAGGCTGTCCGCACTCATCTTCCCTCCGAAAGCCCCTCCATCTCACCCACCCCAGGGCGGAGGGCTGCCTTTTGCAGAGCAGCTGCCTCCGCCTCCTCCTCCCTTCAGTCTGTCTCCTGCGCGCGGAGGCTGCGTCTGCTGCTCCCAGCTCCTCCGCCCCTTCCCGTCCCTCCCCAGCTGCTGCCCGGCTGCAGCTAGTCTGGCTCTTCATGACAGCAGGCAGCAGACCCGGAGCCGTGGGAAGAAAGGAGTGGGGCCACGGGAGGGAGAGGGGAAGGGAGGATGAGCTTCCTGCCCAGGCCCTCGCGCGTCTATTCGCAGCCTCTACTGAAACCTGCAGGGTCGGATGTGCAAAGGAGCCGGACTGGCCTCTGCCCGCCACCTTCCCTCCGAAAGCCCCTCCATCTCACCCGCCCCAGGGCGGAGGGCTGCCTTTCGCAGAGCAGCTGCCTCCACCTCCTCCTCCCTTCAGTCTGACTCCTGCGTGCAGAGGCTGCGTCTGCTGCTCCCGGCTCCTCTGCCCCCTCCCATCCCTCCCCGGCTGCAGCTAGTCTGGCTCTTCATGACAGCAGGCAGCAGACCCGGAGCCGCGGGAAGAAAGGAGTGGGGCCACGGGAGGGAGGGGGGAAGGGAGGATGAGCTTCCTGCCCAGCCCCTCGCGCGTCTATTCGCAGCCTCTACTGAAACCTGCAGGGTCGGATGTGCAAAGGAGCCGGACTGGCCTCTGCCCGCCACCTTCCCTCCGAAAGCCCCTCCATCTCACCCGCCCCAGGGCGGAGGGCTGCCTTTCGCAGAGCAGCTGCCTCCACCTCCTCCTCCCTTCAGTATGACTCCTGCGTGCAGAGGCTGCGTCTGCTGCTCCCGGCTCGTCCACCCCCTCCCGTCCCTCCCCGGCTGCTGCCCGGCTGCAGCTAGTCTGGCTCTTCATGACAGCAGGCAGCAGACCCGGAGCCGCAGGAAGAAAGGAGTGTGGCCGCGGGAGGGAGGGGGGAAGGGAGGACGAGCTTCCTGCCCAGCCCCTCGCGCGTCTATTCGCAGCCTCTACTGAAACCTGCAGGGTCGGATGTGCAAAGGAGCCGGACCGGCCTCTGCCCGTCAACTGGCCCAGCGGTGAGGGAAGAAAAGTTATTCTCCCGCAGGGGCTTGCCTGGGTTTTTCATCGGTTGCAGGGCCTCTTCTTTGGTCACATTCCGGCGCAATTCCCTTTCGGCAAAGGGCAACTAACCCGGTGCTCTGCCACTCTGGTGCAAACTTCTCTGCAGGCTTGTCGACGCTGCAATTCTGTTTTATTCGGGGAGCTGCTTCTTCCCACTCTCCCCGCCCGCCCCCCCCCCCAGGAAAAAAAATCCCCTGTCAAAAGGGAAGGCCGTGACTTGGCCGTAGTTCATTAAGCCTCTTTTAAGTTCGCCACGGCATCGGCCAATGCAGAAGCGAAGACGCGGGAGGGGATCCAGTTTCGAAGTCAATCCCCCCCCCTTCGCTGGAGGCTGAGAATTTCTTGGGGAAATACATTGGGGAACAAAATCCGTTGAAGGAACCAGCTTCCAAACTTCCACTTTAGAAGCGGTTCTAAGTGCCTTCACCGAAAGCAGATAAATGCCTCACTTCAGTTTCGACCTTCTTGCTGTGGGGCACTTTGGGGAGGCGATCGTGCATGCAAGTCCTCCTCGGCTCTTCCAGCCTACCTTGCTGTACTTTTAAAAAAGGACCGTATGGAGAATGTTATCCAATTGCTCATATAGCACATCGCCAAATAAGGCACTCCATAAAACTTTGCCCATCCCGCAAGAGAAAAAAGGCATTGTAGCTCCAAAAGAAGCCGTTCAAATGCACATTTCTAGAGTTAGGGATGACCTTCACTGAGAGTAACTTTCTACAATTGCATGTTCCAAACTTGAATCCTCCAGGTGTGTTTTGATTTCAATTCATGCAATCCCCAGCCAGCACAACATTAAACAGTACATGTTCAACCCAGCAAACTAGTTTCACCTTCTTCATTGCAGTGAAATAAAACAACCTAGTTTAGATAATAATAAACTATATTTAGAATTCTCTTTATTAGCCTTTGTTACCTATTAAATAAAACTAACTTTATTTCCACTGATCCTCTCATTTATAGGGAACTTAATTGCAAAAATCTATTATATGTACCCTAGACCAGAATGTTGGGTCTCTTCACAAGATAAAAGACCAACAATATGTAAACATACTACCAAAAAATGGACATAATTTCCAACCCAAAGCCTGTCCATCTAGTATCCTAATTTAAAGCCAGCGGGAAACAATTTTTTTTAAAAATCACTCAAAGGTGGGCATTTCCCCAGACAGCTGGGGCTCGCCATCACTGGGGGTCAGCTGGGAAAGTCAGAGCATCGGTAATATCCACCTGGATGCCTGGGGGAAGCTCCGCTCAGCAACCAGATGGGTCCAGCATTCAGCGGCATGCAGCCTTGACAAGATCGGCACAGCTTCCCAAATCTGAGTTGCTGGCGCTGACCGATGACGCTACGGGAGTGCCAACAACATTGAGGGGAAGCTGTGCCGATCTCATCAAGGCTGCATGGGTGACAGGACAGGGTGACAGGAAAAAAACCTGGTACGAAATACCATATTGAAATCAAATCTGATATTTTTTAATGTTTATTTGGTGTGCGTTGGAAGAGGGGTAGTCTTAAACGGCGAGTATAGCCCAAACCCTATATTTTAACAGGAAAAGTAGAGGGTCGTCTTATACGCCCAGTCGTCTTATACACCGGAAAATACGGTATATTGTCTCAGCTTTTATTTTTAATACAAAAGATACTAAAAGACATCACTCATAAACAAAAGCTCTTTAGAGTTCTCAGTAATTTTTAAGAATGTAAAGAATCCTGAAAATTTCTATTGTGTGTATATCCTCTGATATGGCTTTCAGTGATGACTTACCGAAAGTGAAACTTCAAAGTAAGGTAATGGAGACTCAGCATGGTATTATCAGCCTGTTTTGAAAATTCACTAAATATAATTTAATTGGCAGAACAAAATTAGTCATATCCTTATGTGGGACTTGTCTGTATCATTCAGTGGAGAAATGAATATGCAAGAAAAGGATGTTGGTCTTACCGTGATACGTTCCTTCTCATAGTGTAAAATGGGAGGTGCCAGGCTGGGATATTCTATGCTCTAGCTCTATGTCCTGAGTTGAAAACTTCTGAAGATCAGCCTCCCTGGTGACGTATCTTCAGTTTTTGCCAATGAAGCCAAAGCGAATGATGTGCAGTCTGAAAGACAGAAACAATATTCTCCACCACGGGAGCCGGTCCAGGCACATACAGACAGGGTGGGGCTGGCACCTCCCATTTTACACTACAAGAAGGAACGTATCACAGTAAGACCAACGTCCCTTCTCCATAGTGTAGAAATGGGAGGTACCAGGCTGGGATATACCAAAGACTGGCCAGCCCTAAGGTTTGGAACTGTCCTGGGCCGACAACCCTGGATCTTCATGAACCTTCTGCAGTACTCGTCTCCCAAACGCCACCTCCGCAGATGCGTAGGTCTATAGTGGCGAATGAAGGGAGTGGGAGAAGTCCACGTGGCTGCCCTACAGATGTCCTCGACAGACGCCTGAATAGCCCAGGCCGCCGTAGTGGCAGCACTGCAGGTGGAGTGAGCTGTTATCCCTTGAGGCACCAGGAGAGCCTGAAGCTCATATGCAGATGAGATGCACGTCCGAGGCCACCGCCCCACCGTGGAAGAGGTCACCCTGTGGCCAAGAGTCGACGGTTGAAAGGAGACAAAGAGTGCCTCCGTCTTCTGGAAAGAAGAGGTCCGAAAAATGTAAATACGGAGGGCCCTCCTCACATCCAAAGTGTGCCAGGTCTGCTCCAAGGCATGCTGAGGCTGAGGACAGAAGTTTGGCAGGACCAACTCGGTGGAACAAGGAGTTGACCTTAGGAAGGAAGGTAGGGTCCAATCATAGGACCACCCTGTTGGAATGAAAAATACACAGGTCTTTCCGCACCAATAATGCTGCCAACTCCGAGATCCATTGGGCAGATGTGACGGCCACAAGGAAAGCTACTATACACCAGAGGAGACAGAGACTAGCCTCTCGCAATGATTCAAAAGGTGCCTTAGTCAATGCCTGTAGAACCTTCGAGAGGTCCCACGTGGGATAACGGTGAAGAGGAGGGGGTTTCAAATTAGCTGCTCCACGCAGAAAGATCTTCACCCTCGGATGGTTAGCGAGAGAACCCCACTCTCCCGATGTCAAGACAGTGCCCAGCGCAGCCACCTGATGTCGCAAGGTGTTAGTGAAAGTCCCAAGTTCAACCCGTCCTGTAAAAAGTCCAGCACCTCCACCACCGATGCTGAAGTTGGACTCAAACGTCTGGAAGCACACCACACTGCAAACCTGTTCCACGTGACCTCATAAATGTGTGTGGTGGAGGGCCGCCTGCATAGTCTTGATGACCCTGGCCGGAAAGTTCTCCCTTCTCAAGAGCCCCCGCTCAACCTCCAAACGGCTAACTGCATCAGCCTGTGACTGAGGGAGACTCTGTCCGGGGGAATCTGCTAGGGCCTGGCGACCGACAGGTCGACCAGGTCGGCAAACCACAGCCGTCTGGGCCAGTGAGGGGCCACTAACACTATCTCCGCCCCCTCCAACAACACCTTCTGAATGACAGCAGGGATGAGAGGGAGGGGAGGAAGACAGAAAGGAGGTCCCTGGGCCACGGGGTCCGCAGAGCGTCCAGCCTCCGCCGGTCCCGGGGCAGGAAAACAGGAGAAGAAACGGGGAAGATGTGTGTTCGTTGGAGAGGCGAAGAGGTCCATCACTAGTCGATTGAACTGGTCAACTATGTCCACAAACAGGCTGGGATGGAGCCTCCACTCCAATGGGTCCACAGTGGCCCGACTCAGCCAGTCGGCTTCGATGTTGTTCCTCCCGGCGATGTGGTCCGCTGTCAGGGACAAAAGGTGGTTCTCTGCCCAGTGGCAAAGGGTCTCCGCCTCTTGCATCAGAGGCCGGGAACGAGTCCCCCCTTGCCTGTTTATATGGGCCTTCGTCGTTGTGTTGTCTGTGAGAAGGAGCACATGCTGCCCTTTCACCTGTGGAAGAAAGGTCTGCAGAGACAGACGAGCTGCTCGGAGCTCCAACCAATTGATCTGCTGGGATAGTTCTAGATGGGACCAGCGTCCCTGGGCCAGCTGAGATCCACAATGGCCTCCCTAGCCCAACAAACTGGCATCCGATGTTACTACCACCCTGCGGGGTTCCCTGAAGTAACCCTTTCTGGATGGCCTCTGTTGTCCACCAAGCCAGGGAGTGCAACACCCGTGGCGGTACCTGAACCCTGATCTTGGAAGAGCTCATGTCTGCCCGCTGAAATGGGAGCAAGAACCACTATAGCAGTCTCGCATGGTACCTGGCCCAGGGAACTACCTTCAGACAAGAAATCATTTTCCCCAACAGTTGGGACAACTGGTCTACTTGTACCGTCTCGCTCCTTAAGAGCTGTTGAATTAGAGCCTTTATACTGTCCTGCCTGTCCTGGGACAAAAAGACCTGCCCCGTCTGAGTGTCTATCAGGGGCCCCAAGTGAACTAATCTCTTTGACGGCACAAGTTGGCACTTGGCCAGATTCACTGAAAAACCGTGGTCCCTCAGTGCCCCAATTGTCGTGACCAAGTCCTGTTCCGCTCGCTGCTGGGAAGACGCCTGTGGGAGCAGATCGTCGAGATAGCACTGGATCCTGATGGGTAATGACCTGAGGTATGCTGCCAAAACTGATAGAATTTTGGTAAACGTCCGGGGGGGGGGGGGCGCGGAGGCCAGCCAGAATGGCAGGGCAAGATATTGATATGGCGACATGCATAACAAAACCTCAGGTACCGACGATGCTCCAACCGAATAGGGACGTGGAGGTAAGCTTCGGTCAAATCTATGGAGGCTAAGAAATCTCCCTCCCTGATCCCTGCTAAGATCAAATGCAGAGAGTGCATTTTGAACCTCCTGTACACGATGTATTGGTTGAGTCCCTTTAAATTTAGAATTGCCCTCCATCCCCCCGAGGCCTTTGGGATGACAAATAGGACGGAGTAGAATCTGCGCCCCCTTTGCCCCGATGGAACCGACTGAATGGCCCGAATATCCAGCAAGTGCTGGATAGCCGACTTCATGAGCTCCAGCCTGAACAGGTCTCCAGAAATGGGGCAACGGAGGAAACGCCCCGGAGGAGGTGAAAGGAATTCGAGGGAGAGCCCTGCTCTTACTGTCTCCCTTACCCAATTGTCTGATGTCAGGTCGTCCCAGCGGTCCGCGAACAGAGCGAGCCTGCCCCCAATAGGAGCCTGAGACGGACAGTCACTTTGCTTTCCTAGCCCCTCTGCCGCCAGAGCCCCTGAAGGGCTTGATGGGTGGCTGCTGACGACCATGGGAGAAGGTCGTTCTATCGGCTTGAAAACCAGGCCTAGAGTACTGAAAAGGCTGCTGCTGACGGGGAAAGCTTGGCCCAGCTCCCCCCTGGTGGAAGGAGGGCTTCCTGTAATAAGGGGAAGGACGGAAATCAGTCCGTCTGCCCTGGGACGGGAGAATCTTTCTCTTATTCCTAGTCTCTATAAGCAAAGGGTCTAGGGCCTGTCCGAACAGATAACCTCCCTCAAATGGGGCTGAAGCTAGCTTCCACGTGTACTTTCCATCCATGCGCCAATGACGCAGCCAAAGCAAACGTCTAACAGTCACGGATGAGGCTATGGCCCTGGCAGAGAACCTGGCAGCTGCCAAGGTAGCATCCGCTATATACTCAGTGGCAGCTAGAATTTTAGAGAGGTGTTGATCAGCACGAACATCATCCGGTGCCAAATGGCCCTGCAACTGGCGAAGCCATCGGACCGATGTTCTGGTGAGGAAAGATGCTGATGAAGACGTTCTGACAGCCCACGAATCCGCCAGGTGTGCTCAACGAAGCGCCGTCTCACGCCGATCCTTCGCCTTCAAGGCATCCTCCACATCAGGTGGTAAAGCCGAAGAAGAAGTGAGCGTCGCCACCGGAGCGATTACTTTGGGAATCCCCAACAGGTTAAGCATGTCCGAATCAATAGTGAACAGTTGATTGTCCATATCCGAAGCCTGGGGAGCTACAGCTGGGGCAGCCCACTGTTTACATATCATGTCCAAAAACATCCCCGGAATGGGAATTGTGTCAGCCTCAACCGCCCGTTCTGTCAATAGTTAGTTAGTTAGTTAGTTTATTATATTTATATACCGCCCCCTCTCCCGAGGGACTCGGGGCGGTGAACAGCCAACAAATAAAATACACAGATACAAAATTTAAAACAATATTAAAATCCAATTAAATCAGTTTGGCCCATAGTTAAAAACCCTATATTAAAACCCCTAATTTTTTAAAACAATTCTTTTTAAAAAGAGTAAGTCAGGCCAGCCCAGTTTGATGAAACAAAAACGTCTTTAGGGCAGTTCAGAAAGCACGAAGGTCAGGGATCTGCCGTATCTCTGGGGGCAACTCGTTCCAGAGGGTAGGTGCCCTCACAGAGAATGCTCTCCCCCTGGGGGCTGCCAGCTGGCATTGTCTGGCCAACGGCACCCTGAGGAGGCCCTCTCTTGGGAGCATACTGGTCGGTGGGAGGCTACCGGTGGCAGAAGACAGTCTTGTAAGTACCCAGGTCCTAAGCCATAGAGCGCTCTAATGGTGATAACCAATACCTTGAAGTGCATCCGGAAGACCACCAAGAGCCAGTGCAGCTCACGCAGGAGAGTTGTTACATGGGAGCGCCGAGTCCCCCCCATAACCACCCATGCGACCGCATTCTGGACCAGTTGGAGCCTCCGAGTGCTCCTCAAGGAGAGCCCCATGTAGAGAGCATTACAGTAGTCCAGGCGGGACTACTATAGGAAATAGGAAATTGTCTTGCTCTTCACTAAGTTGGCATCTGAGAGCAATGGGTCAGGACCTAAACGCTCTGTGGCGCTAGCCTTGGTCAGCAGAGGCTTTAAAAGGGCCAGATTAAACAACCCCTTAAAAGTGGACCTAGGGAGCTGGTCCTGCTCCACATCAGAGAAATCTTCCTCCCCTTGATAATCCTCAGTATAATCTGCCATTTCAGATGGGGAAAGGGAATCCTGGTCCTGGTATTCCTCAGGAGCCTCCATATATCTCTGAGGTTGTATCTCAGGCCGGAAAGCAAACAGCTGGGCAAATGCCTGAGATTGTAACTGCATACCTTCTGCAATGCCCTGTCTAATTGCCTGCTCAACCCAGGATTTCATAAAGTTGGGAACATCCTGTTCCCCCCACCCCCCACCCTGATGGAGGCCCGCCGCCATGTGGGTAAAAGTGGTCTCTGGCAGTCCACTTGTTGCCCCAGCAGGACCTGGTAGAGGCTGAGAATCAGCACGAATATCTGGAGAATGCGGCCTAGAAGGCCCCGCTACGGCTGGTGAGGGCAAATTTTGTGGAGCCACTACTTCCGCACTCTGTGCAGGCAGATGGTGGGCAGAAACAGGAACCGGAGCGGGTTCTTGAGTCACATTAGAGGCAGAGGCTTTTGCAAATTCTCTGTCCAAGGCCCATTGTCTGACTTGAGCTGTCTTCTCATCAGCCTTGGAAAGGCCAGTACGAGCCTTAGCCCTGGCCTTAATCTTATTGGCTGCCGCAATGCTGGCAGTTTGTTGCTTTGAAGGAGCCCTGCCTCTGTCATGTTGAGGAGACCATGATCCCTCATCTGAAAAGGATGGCTGCCTGTCAGCATCCCCCATGTCTCCAATTAATCTCCCAGGCCAATTTAAATTACAAGCTCCCTGAAATGGGCAGAAAGGTCCCAAAATGAGACTTTGAATACAAGAAAGTCAGAAATACTAGCCTGAAATGCAGACAAAATGGCTGCTGTGATATTCAAAATGGCCGCTCATAACTGCCACAGTTCAAATAAATGTTCAAGGCTGAGGGCCTGATCTGACTGTGTTTGGACCGCCAAGCAAGCCCGCAGACAGAAATAAGGCTGGTCAGCAGTCCAGGCTCCCATCTGCTCCAGCAGAGAGCCTACCAGCCTGTGTCAGATAAATGCCGGGGAATCAAAGCCGCCCGGACTTAATGGCTGCCAAAATTGCGCAGGAACCAATGGCCGCCGCAATAATTTCCAAGGGCTCGCACTGTCCTCCTGATGCGACCCTGGCAGCTAGCACAGCCCTTTATATCTCTCCAAGGCTCCTCTGGCCCCTTTCAAATGAAACAGCCAGCGCCCAGGCTGCTCAGGCTGGCATGGCTGCAGCAGGAGTAAAAAGCGGCTAAAAATATGAAAAAGCCGCTCTGCCGAACAGCTGACGTTCGGGGATCAAAAGGACGCTGCGGCAAGGCTAATTACAGCCTGCGCGGCTCCCGTGGCTGCAACGAAGCCCACACACTTCCCTGCTGAAATGTGGGGAAACTGGGGCAAAAGCCAGCTGGTTAGCCACCCGCAGCTGCTGATTAAACTGGGGAGGTTGGGGGGAAACTTCAAAACCGCCTCCCCTCAAAACTCAATCCGTGAACGGAGAGCCCTCCCCATCCAGTACCTGTAAGCAACAACAGCCGAAAGTCAGAAGATAGATGTAAAAAAAGAAAGAAAAATCAAATAAAATTCCAGGAAAAAGAGAAAGAAAAAATAAAAATCCAGGGAAATATCCTAAACTCAACTCACAGCTCAGGAGCTGACAACATTGCAACCATGAGCTAGGTTGAGTTGAAAAAAACTGAAGACACGTCACCAGGGAGGCAGATCTTCAGAAGTTTTCAACTCAGGACTTAGAGCTAGAGCATAGAATAGCCCAGCCTGTCACCTCCCATTTCTACACTATGGAGAACTGGTGAGTTACAAAGTTTTAGATGGCTTCCTCCCAGTCAAGCCATGACTTAATGTATTTTTCAGAATATAAGACACCCTGGAGTATAAGACGCATCTACCTTTTTTGTTTCGTTTTTTTTTTTTTAATAAAAAAGGTTTTTTTAATTTGTAGACAAATACATACAAACATACAATGTATTTTTTTTGAACAAAGTATTTGGCCGGTTCACAAATTTAAACAGTGTTTAGTATTTTGAATTAAACTTACAATTTCTATATTTCCTTTTTCCCATATTTATTCTCATCTATTTTTTAAAGAAACCAATATTACCCTTCATCCTCATCTCTAATCTTAATCAAATTCAATTTTCCCCTTCTATTCTATATTATACCACTTCCCATTGTCAACTATTTTTATATCCATCCTCACATTGGTTAATTATGTAATACTACAATTGTTTAATACAAATTCAACATTTTAATATAAATCAATTAGTTATATAACTATCTTTTTTTGTATATTAATCAATATGAACATGAATATTCCAATTATTTCCATGCAATCCAATTTCATACAAATGAATTAATTATATTTACCAATAATAATAAACCAAATAATTTTCCCCATATATTCCTCCAAACCACAACTGAACCATTTCTGCTTTCAACACAATATACAATTAAAAATATTTCAATCGTTACAATTTCCCTAATTAAATTTAAAAATGTTCAAGCTGTTATCCAATCTACAACTTAATCCTTTTTACTTTCACCACCATATGCCATTAAATATATTTCAATTTTACAATTTATACTTATTTGTATTTCTAAAAAAAAATAAAAAATAAAAACTTATCATTGTCTAGATTTCAAAAATACAAAGACAAATATTCCAATTATTATTCATTTCATTTTTACAATCATGATTCCCCATTTATTTCTTACTACTATTCATATTTCAATTCTAAATATGTACAACAGCTTTCTCTTTCAATTCTTTTTCTCCCTTCCCATTTTTATTTTTGCCTTTTTCTTTCTCCTTTTTTTCTTTTGTGTTTTAAAATCTTGAACTCTCTTTCTCTTGCCCTAAATTTCCCATTGTTTGTACCTACCTTTTTTGGTGAGGAAAAAGAAGAAAAAGAAATCTCCCTCTGTCTCTCCCTCTGTCTCTGCCTAATTTTGCGATGTTACAACAAACAGCCTGCTTTACTTTCATTTTTGTTTTCAGCATAGCTTGATTAGCACAAGGGGAAAAAAAATCTGCTCCAGCAAATTAGCTGAGAGTCGGGAGGCCGATCTAATCAATTTGTGCTAATTACGCTGTGCTGAAGCTGAAATGAGCTGTTTTTTCTTGCTATTTGCTTGCAAGGAGGTACCGTATTTTTTGGAGTATAAGACACACCGGAGTATAAGATGCACCTACCTTTTTTGGTTGTTTTTTTTTTAAAGTTTTTTTTTAAAAATTTAGATAAACACACGTACAAACATACAATGTATTTTCTTTGAACAGAGTATTTGGTTCGTTCACAAATTTAAACAGTGTTTAGTCATTTCAATTAAATTTACAATTTCTATATTTCCTTTTTGCCATATTTATTCCTCATCTATTTTTTTTAAAAAAACAAATATTACCCTTCATCCTCATCTCTAATCATAATCAAATTCAATTTTTTTCCTTCTTTTTTATATTATACCCTTTCCCATTGTCATCTATTTTTATATCTATCATCACATTGGTTAATTATGTAATATTACAATTGTTTAATACAAATTCAACATTTTAATATAAATCAATTAGTTATATAGCTATCTTTTTTGTATATTAATCAATATGAACATGAATATTCCAATTATTTCCATGCAATCCAATTTCTTACAAATGAATTAATTATATTTATCAATAATAATAAACCAAATAATTTCCCCCATATATTCCTCCAAACCACAACTTAACCATTTCTGCTTTCAACACAATATACAATTAAAAATATTTCAATCGTTACAATTTCCCTAATTAAATTTTAAAATGTTCTAGCTGTTATCCAAGCTAAACTTAATCCTTTTTACTTTCACCACCATATACCATTAAAGGTATTTCAGATTTACAATTTATACTTATTTATACTTATTATTTACCAATAATAATAAACCAAATAATTTCTTCCATATATTACTCCAAACCACAACTTAACCATTTCTGCTTTCAACACAATGTACAATTAATAGTATCTCAATTATTACAATTCCCTAGTTAAATAGAGCTTTCCCCTTATGTTACTCATTTTCACATCTTAAACTCTCCCAATAACCCAAAGTTTTGCCCATATAGAAAAATATTCCAGTTATTATTCATTTCATTTTTACAATTATGATTTCCATTTATTTCTTACTACTATTCATATTTCAATTCTAAATATGTATAACATCTTTCTCTTTCGTTTCTTTTTCTCCCTTCCCATTTTTATTTTTGCCTTTTTTCTTTTGTGTTTCAAAATCTTGAACTCTCCTGTTTTGCTCTAAATTTCCCATTGTTTGCACCTACCTTTTTTGGTGAGGAAAAAGAAAAAGAAATCTCCCTCTGCCTCATTTTGCCACGTTGCAGCAAACAGCCTGCTTTACTTTCAGTTTCGTTTTTCACCATAGCTTGATTACCACAAGGGGGAAAAAAAATCTGCTCCAGCACTCTTTGCAGCAAGCAGCAGAGCCCTGCGCAAAACAGCTGAGAGCAAATCAGCTGAGAGTCGGGAGGCCGATCTAATCAACTTGTGCTAATTAGCCTATGCTGGAGCTGAAGGAGCTGTTTTTTCTTGCTGTTTGCTTGCAAGAAGGTAACTGCTGCGAGGCACAGGCCAAAGGGTGGGGGCCAGTGGGTGGGCAGGGCTACATTCAGTGTATAAGACACACCTAAATTTTCACCTCCTTTTGGGGGGTAAAAAGGTGCATCTTTATACTCCGAAAAATATGGTAACTGCTATGAGACAGAGGCCAAAGTGCGTGGGCGGGGTACATTCGGCGTATAAGACACACCTAAATTTTCATATCCTTTTCGGTGGGGAGGTGCATTTTATACTCTGAAAAATACGGTTAAGAGAAGTAATATGGGCAAATATTGTTAAGTTTCCACGAAAACTAATACACTGAGTATGACATTAATCGTTCATTGGTAAACATTGAACGAATAATGGCTTCAGAGGCATTCTCCAAAATGAATGAGGAATTCAGTTGTACATGCAGGCTGAGTCCAAGGGAGGGCTCAAACTCATCATCAGTCATGACTCCTTTATGCCCACAAGAGATCCAAGTCCAGCCCACCTTGAATTCCTTACCTACCTCCAGTTTGCTTGGGCCGTTAGTATTTCAGATTCTTGTGGAGAGTTAAATCTTGCAATAAATCTTTATATCCATTTGAACTGCCTGGATCTTCTGATTTCTCTGGTGCTTGACAGTATAAATTGCTTAGTTCCTTTACAAGCAATAATGATATAAGATGATTAATTTTCTTTTTCTTTTTTCAATTTGGCTAGAGATTGCTTACTTGGTTTATCCATGGGATGCAGGCCAAATTATTCTGTTGTGGTAGCAGAGAGTATAGCCAAAGATCTAAAGATTCCAAATCATCACTGGCCTCAGCAAAATCAAAATTTGTTAGAGATGTAGGCTCCAATTCTTTAAGTCACAGTATCCTTTCTTCCTCCCTCTTTCACTTTTGCTATCCTTGAGAATGGAGGAGATAAATCAATGACTTTGGATTGTTGTGTCTACTACAAGCAATCCTCATTATTCAGAGATTTCATATTTGCAAATTTTGTTATTTGTAAAGCCAGAGTGTCAGGCTTATTCATAGACAGACACGCAGAGTGGCAAACATTGGAGTCTACCCATTGCTTGTGGTCTCAGAGAGGTTTCAACATTCACTAATTTAGAATTCCTGGCATTTTTACATAATACAACTACTGCAAATAACAAGAATGCTTAATATGATGTAAGTAGATATTAATACTGATTCTCATTGTTTTTTCATATAATTAATAAATAATAACTTCTAAAACCCAGGTGTTCATAATTTTGAAGAACTGGCTATAAGTGCTTTCTTCAATAGATGTTCTCAGGGGTATTCTAGTATCAGTAATTTGTACCTGGCACGGTGTTGCTTGCTTACTGGCATTTATTGAAATATGATTCACTTCATCTAGAGCCATGATGGTGCACGGAGTCAAATCTGCGGGCACGCAAGCGGTTACCCTAGCTTAGCTCCAGCATGCATGCGTACGCTGGCCAGCTGATTTTCAGCTGGTCCCGCCCATGCCGCCCCTCCCCTCCCAGGAATCTCCACGTGGCCCGTTTTGGATGCCAGGTAAGTACAGGGCTTGCGCGGAGGTTCTGGGAGGGCATTTTTGGCCTCTGGCGGAGTGGGGGAGGCTGTTTTCACCCTCCCCAGGCTCCAAGAAAGCCACTGGAGCCTTGGGAGGGTGAAAAACAGGCCTACCGGAAAGTCTGGAAACGGGCCGTTTCTGGCCTCCGGAGGTTTCAGGGAGGCATGCTAGACCCAAAATGGGAAAGTGGAGGTTGTGCATGCATGTGCAGGGGAGCGCTAGGGAGAGTTGCATGTGCATGCATGGAAGGGCGTGGTGCAGGGGATATTGAATTATGGGTGTGGGCATACACACGCGTGACAACCCCCCCCCCCCCGTGCTCCCCCTGCTTTTGGCACGCAACAGCAAAAAGATTAGTCATCACTGATCTAGAGGGTATTAGGTTCTTCCCTGATGAGTTAGATAACAATTTCCCATTATAATGTGGTGATAAAGTGCTGGTAATGTTTACCAATCTCTCTCTCCCATTTGTATTGCTGTTTTTAAAAAACTATGCAAGGAAAACACTTGTAGTTTCTGGTTAAAACAGTCATTAGGACTAAGTTCTTGAAATGTTTTGGACTTTGATCCAAGGAGGGGGCTTTTCTGAAGACTCAGTGGTATTCAGCATATGTTTTTGTCACGGGTGGGTGGGAGTATCTTAAACATTTGTCTCCCTAGATGATTATTTGGTTATATCTTTACTTTTAAAAATCTGAAGTCTTAGTTTGAAAGCTAATCAGATGCTCTCAGCAAAAAGTGCAAGTGAGATCTCCCATTGCTTCTGCTTAATGTTATCTCTTCTGACTATTTGCTCATGCAGAGGGGAATGCTGAGTTACTTTACAGTCATCTTAGGACTGAGGTTAGCAGGAAAGAAAATATCCTAAAACTTTTTAAGGAAGGCTAGAGGATACACACACACACACACACACACACAGAGAGAGAGAGAGAGAGTTAAAAAGAATTAAATCATTACTATTTTTTTTATTATTCTTAAATTTCACAGGATTCTGGATGGTTATTAATAAGATATTTCTCTCTCTCTCTCCCTCCCTCCCTCCCTCTATCCCTCCCTCTCTCGCTTTCCCCACCGTTTCCCTTTTCCTTTCTCTCCCTCTCCCCTCCCTCCCCCAGGCCTTTGGTCAGTTGTTCATATTATATGTTTTGGGGAGGAGAGGATTGCTTGGAAATTTCCCTTCTTTCTGTTCTAGTCTTAAGAGCAGCTGAAGTAGAATGGGATCGCCATAGATAATAATTCTGCCTAGCCTGGTATAACTCTATTGCAGTAGCTGGGAGAATCATGTTGTAATAATAGAGCTCCTTGAGATACATTTTTTCCATTGGTGTTGGCTGGACTGAAAACTCACACAAACAATTAGAACTTGTCCAACCCTAATGGATTTTTCCTTTTCTCCAGCACGCTGCTTGGAAAATCCAAAAGCGTGGGTTATTCTTGGTCTGTCAGACAGAGACTGAGTGAATCTGTCTTTAAATTTTGTTGACTCCACCTCCACCACCAGGCTGAGGTTCAGTTTCGTTCACTCAGTCAGGCTACAGAGACTGCTTTGGATTGCCTCTGCAAGAAATTTGACAGAAATTTCACCCATGACTTTGGATTCTTCAACATCCACTTGTCTTTATTTTCACAATTATTGGAGCTGCATCATCTTATGCTCGAGGAGTTTGGACTTTGTGATCGACCTTCCGCTGCTGGTGGTCGGTGAGTCGTTCCTGGGGCTCCAGGCTGGCTCCTGCTGCCCGTACCTTCAGAAACAGCACCGTGGAGCTCTGTCCATCGGACATCTCCGCCTGCCTTAACTTTGCCGCCAGTGTGCGCGCTGATTCCCTGGCTTGCCAGCACAACCGCCGCCACCTTCTTTCAGCTCCATGGACTTACAGAGTGGCTTCGGAGTCACTGCCCGGGTCTGCTGCGGCAAGAATTTGGGCTTCGTTGCACCTGGAATGCTCTTTAGTGTTCATATGCTTTTCGACTCACTCACAAGACCGTGGAGGCGCTGGAGGCCTTTCCCGTCCTCGCGCCATTTTGTTTTTCAACAACCTGCTGCGGAGGAATAATTTACCCGTGTGCCATTGTTACTGCTGCAGTTCGAGTCGCTGGAGCACGGAGGAGCGGACTAGCTCTTTTTTTTTTTTTTTTTTTTTAATTTTTTTATTCATTTTATATTTTAAATTACTAACATTACAAACAACATATACAATACTTCACCCTGTGCTATACATAAGAAAGGAAGATTTGGTTCTTCGGATATATCCTCATGATCGCCAAAATCCACGTTCTCGGGGTACAGGTACCGAAGCATCCAATTTTCCCAGCGCATAGTCCACAAATGGTTTCCAAATTTTCCAGAAAATATCTTCTTTATAGTCACCATTTCTAATTTTAATATCACATGTCATTTTATCATTTAAAGCTAATTTCCACATTTCACAATACCATTCTTCTATTCTAAAATTCACATCTAATTTCCAATATCTGGCTATTATAATTCTACCCATTATAATCATAATTCTAATCAATTCTTTTTCATATTTTGTTGGTTCTATTTCCTTAATTATCAACAGTAATATAGTTTCTGGTCTCAATATTATTGCTTTCCCCATCATTTCAAATATCCTTTCCTCCAATTGTTGCCAAAACTTTTTAACTTTATCACATTTGTACCACATATGTTCATAAGTCCCTAATTCCATGTCACATCTCCAACATTGTTTACTAATTTTTTTATCCATCAATGACAATCTTAATGGAGTCAAATACCATTTCCAAACAACCTTATAATTGTGCTCTTTAATCCTTACAGATAAAGTCTTCATAATTCTACTCTTCCAATTCACGTTCCAATCTAAATCTGATATTTTAATATTAAGTTCTTTTTCCCAATTCATCTTCATCACCCTTTGTGGTTTTCCATCAAAATTTATAATCTTATATATCTTACTAACGAGTCCCTTTAGTCCAATTTCATCTTTCATAATTTGGAATACTAAGTATTCAAATTCAGTTTTACTTCTACTTATCGAACAATTGTCCCTTACCTTCTTAGTCCATTTTTCTATCTGTATTTTTTCAAACCAGCCCAAACCCAATTTTTCAATGATTTCTTTTTTCCTCCTTTCATTTTCTAAAGTTTTTAACCAATCTATTATAATTTGTATATTTTCATCTTCCATTACCCTATCACGACTTATATTAGTTTTAATCGGCTAATTTTCAATTGTCTTCCCTAAGAAAATTATATCTGGAATTAAAATTTTAACAAATTTGTTCCAAATTTTACTCAATCCCTTTAACCAATAGCTATTAATTACACATTTTGATTTTGCTTTATCTAAAAACCATGTTGAGCCAAATCTCTTAATGTCCTTTAATTCTAAATCTCTCCAATGACTATCTTCACCTTTAAATATTTTTACCACAGTCCGAATAGCATAAGCCCAATAATAATTGAGTAGTTTGGGGATTCCTAATCCACCTTCCTTTTGATTTTGATACCACATTTTCTTCACTAATCTAGGTCTTTTCCCACCATTCTGGACCAGAGCGGACTAGCTCTTGTGCGTTTATCAGGGGACCATTAGTGAAGCTATGCAGGGGGCACGGATTTACTCCTGCGTCCGCCATTAACTGATGACTGGATCAGCCATTTCTGCTGCTGACTGTCATTTGTGATTTCCATCTCTGAGCGCTCTAGGGACGCTTTGCTGTTAGCGCCAAAGTCGTCTTCTCGCTGAACTGATCCAAGTAAATAAGTTTGACTGTGAGTTCCTTATCCTTCTGATCTCATCCCGCCATAAATTTTTTTTTAAAAAATTACAATATCTATCCATGGCTGATTCTGAGCTTTCCTCAGATCTTGAGCAAACCTACAGTTCCCCTAGGGTTCAAAAGCGCACCAAGTCTGTGTGCAAAGGAGCCAAGAAAGGCACCAAACACGCTCCTGGTGTTGATAAGCCCACTTCTTCCCAGGGATCCGGGCATTCCTCGGCAGATGCCAAGGATGCTAATAGGAGGAATCGATCCCTAGAAAGGCAGTTTGCCTTGGCTCACAAGAAGCCCAATGCTTCGGGCCATCAGGGGACCGCAACAATGTCCACAGCTGCTCCCGATACTGGTATGAACCCTCGCCCTCTGCTAACAGCTGTCCAGGGCGCATCCTCTCCTGTTGTTCCCCTCCAGTCTCCAGATACTGGTGGGCAATGTTCCTCTCAGCCTTCCTTATCTACAGGGCCTGGAGTGGTGGCTCCAAACCATCCTCCGTCGCTATCTTCGGCCCCAACAGCAACATTCACCCCACAGCTGCAGGGCTCCGCACTGGGGAAGGATTGGACCCGACTCTGTCCTGTAACATTCAGGCCTTAGTCTCTGACATGATTTCCAAAATCCTGTCAACTGGACATCACAAGGCATCCAGTTTCCCTCTGTGTCAGTGGCGCCCCAGCCACTCGCCCAGCCGTCTGGTGGGCTTGATCATGATGGATCTTCTCAACAGGATTCGGTCCATAGCAAGGATTCCTTGCTAGATGACGAAGACCGTGGTCCATGGAATTTTCCGATGACGGTCTGGAGCCTGACAGACACTCATTTACACGTCTCTTCCGTACCTATCTCTTTAAATCCTTATTACATAAGGCTAAAGTCATGACTTGTTTGGCTGCTTCCAAAAGTCAACCTGATCGACAGAAAGCGTCCAATCCCCACAATGTGTTGTTTACGGTTCCCAAGACGGAGCACGAGTTTATTCCCTGTCCTCAACTTTTCACAGAAGTGATTCAACGGCCATGGAACCAGCCCTGTTCTCTAGAGGCACGTAATGGCCACGATAAAAAGTTATGTTGCTCTGCCCCAAGACTTCAAGGTTTGCTTCAGTTACCATCTATTGATGCGCCTGTGGCCAGCCTAACCTCCTCCACTATCCTGACCAATGATATCGCAGACGGCCTGCGGACGGAGGACCGTAAAGCTGAACTCACCTTCCGCAAGACTCACCCTAATGGCAGCCTGGGCCATTAGGGCTGCTACTTTGGCGTTATTTTTTAATTGAGCGTCATTGATTTGGCTACGTCAACTTCAAGAACACCTCCCCCCGGAAGATACAAAGCTGCACCAAGATATCAACAAACTGGTGGCAGCACTGAATATTCTGCTGGCGCTTTTCTGAATGCAGTGAAATTCGCTTCCCGCGCCACTGTCACATCTCGTCGCCTCCTTTGGTTATGTCACTGGAGGGCGAACATGAAATCCAAGCGGCGCCTTGCATCGGCACCGTACAAAGATTCCAACCTCTTCGGGGAAGCTTTGGACCCTCTATTGGTGGAGGAAAAGGACAAACGAAAAATTATGCTATCTTCTTACAGACAGGCTGATCTCAGGTATACGCCATACACCCCGCAGCAGCCCTTTCGGACTAATCCTGGACCCAGTGGGTCCCAATACTACAGACCATACTCCCAGGGGTTCAACCGGTCATCTGACAGGCCTTCCTTTAGAGATCGGGATAGACACTAGTTCCCAACCAAGCGGCCATTTAGCGGGTCAGGCACTCGGTCCTTCAGGCAAGGCAAGTGACTGCCAACCCACGTACCCCATTGGCGGCCGACTCCATCACTTTCTTTGCCAATGGGAGCAGTCTACGACAGACGCATAGGTCCTCCAATCACTGAGGCTGGGCCTCACCTTGGAATTCTCCTCCAGCCCTCCCAGCCGTTACGTCCAGTGTCCGGTTTCAGCCGACCTGGACAAAAGGCGCCTAATGGATGCGGAAATCCAGCATCTCCTGGACATCTGTGCCATAGAACCGGTTCCCATAGCACATCATGGGACAGGTTTCTACTCCATCTTTTTCCTCGTTCCCAAAGGTTCTAGGGGCTGGAGGGGGATATTGAATCTAAAGGAACTAAACAAGCTAGTTGTCTACCACCAATTCAAAATGCAATCCCTCAAGTCGATCCTGGGTTGCATCAGAAAGGCAGACTTGATGACATCAATAGACCTCAAGGAGGCCTATCTTCATGTTCCAATACGAACATCTCATCAAAGGTTCCTTGTTTCACGTATGCCAATTGGCATTTTCAATACCGGGCATGCCATTCGGCCTGTCATCGGCCCCCAGGACCTTCACGAAACTTCTGGCGGCAATGGCCGCCATTCTCCGGCAAATTCCCATCAAGAGTTCTTTGCTACTTGGATGACATTATAATTCTGTCGCCATCTCACATACAAGCTCTACAAGACCTGGCAACGGTGCGCCAAATCTTATGTCTTCACAGATTTTCCCTGAACTTGGAGAAAAGCCATCTACAACCCACCACTCGCATCCTCCATCTAGGTGCAGTGATAGACTCTGTCAGGGGACAAGTCTTCTTGGTCTCCGGATCGACACCTCAACATCATGACCTTAATATTTCAGATTCTTTCTTCCAGATCAATTCCCCTGCTCCTTTTGTCTCAGCTGCTCGGGAAGATGATCTCATGCATTGCAATTGTCCCGTGGGCTCGTCTCCACGCCTGACCATTACAATGGTACCTGATCCCATACCAGAAGTCACTTTGCAGCAACTCTAGAGCCAAAGTGCTGCTTCTACGGTCGGTCTGCCATTGGTGGATTTCCATGGCCACGGCAAAGGGATGCATTTTCCAAGAGCCGTAACGCATCACTGTGACAACAGATGCGAGTCTAATGGGTTAGGGCGCTCATCTCCTTTCCAGAGTGGCTCAGGGTCATTGGTCTCCGGCAGATCTCCAAAATGATATCAACTGGTTAGAATTGCGGGCAGTTCACCTGGCCCTCCGACACTTCCACTCCACCATCGCAGGCCAACATGTGCTAATTTTAACAGACAATGTAACCACAAAAGCACATGTGAATCGCGAGAGCGGCGCTCGTTTTAAGCCGCTCATGGATGAGGCTACAAAGATGCTGTCCTGGGCGGAGAAGCACCCTCTCTCGATCACGCCGCAACACATCTCCGGGTCGACCAATGCCTAGGCAGATTGATTGAGCCGGACTCAGATCAGTCAAAGTGGCATCTCCATCCCTCACTGTTCGGAGAGCTGTCACACTGCCTGATTATAGATCTCTTTGTACACCCAACAACGCTCAGCTCCCCAGATTCTTCTCCCAGTTCCCGTGTCTGGAATCAGAAGGGGTCGATGCGCTCAGATGTCCTTGGCCGCTGGGCCTGCCCTATGCATTCCTGCCCCTCCCGATCATTCTGAGGGTGGTGCGCAAAATCCTGGCAGAGGGTGCAGACGTTCTTCTGGTTGCCCCTCATTGGCAGCGCCGTCCGTGGTATGCGGACCTAGTGAGTCTCTCTGTCGCCCGTCCCTGGAGAATTCCCTAGGACAGGATCTCTCTCAGCCAGAGGGTCATTCTGCATCCAGAACCTCAGTGGCTCCAGTTGACCGTCTGGCACTTGAGAGGATCCTCCTGAGGAAGGACAATCAGGGCAGGTGATCACCACCATTCAAGCTTCCAGGCGAGACTCTACGAACTGGATTTACAACACCACATGGCAGTTGTTTTGCTTGTGGTGTTCCCGAAAGCACATTGATCCAACCTCAGCTTCCGTGTCTGACATCCTTGAATTCCTCCAGGACAGTTTCGACAAATGTCTGGCCCCAAGCATTCTTCGCAGGCAAGTGGCGGCCTTGCACACTGTCCTATCGGGTACTGTTGATCACCCCCTTACCCAGCACCTGAGGATTTGTAGTTTCTTAGAGGAGCTGCCAACCTCCATTTCTCCACTGCTGCCCAATATGGGACCTTTCACTGGTTCTCCAAGCGCTCATTCGCCCCCCTTCGGATCTTTGGAATCCATCAGCCTCCGGTTTCTGACTCTGAAAGTCCCCTTACTGGTGGCAATCACTTCTGCACAAAGAGTTTCTGGGATTGCTGCCCTGTCTGTTTGGAGTGACCTCTGTATCTTCCATTCGAACAGAGTAGTCCTGCAGATGGATCTCTCCTTTTTGCCCAAGGTCAACTCATTATACCATTGCTCACAGGACCTGGTGCTACCTGATTTCTGCCCGGGCCCAAGATACCGCCTGGAAGCCCAGTAGCATACCTTGGACGTCAGGAGGGCCCTCCGCAGGTACATTAAACGGACGGCACCTTTCCGGAGATCTGAGGTGCTCTTTGTTTCCTTCCTTCCTGCATCAATGGGCAGGAAACTGTCCTCCTCTACTATCAGCCGCTGGATTAAGGCGTGCATATTCAAGGCATACATGCTCAGGAATAAGCCCCTGCTGGGAAGGATCCTGCCACACTCGACAAGGAGTGCTTCCACAACTGCGGCTTGGGCTACCCAGATTTCTGTGACCAACATTTGCAGGGTGGCCACCTGGACTTCATTTACACTGTTCATCCGCCATTACAAGGTTGACTCCTTTGCCTTGACTGAGGCGTCCTTCGGATGGTGTGTGTTGCAAACAGTCCACTCTACAACCGCCACCCGGGAGCATTCCGCCTCCCTCCCTCTGTAGTACTTGCTTGGGTATATCCCACGCTTTTGGATTCTCCAAGCAGCACACTAGAGAACGGACGTTGCCTTACCTGAACGTTCCTTCTATGCGCGCTGCTTGAGAATCCAACCTGCCCTAGCCAGCTTCTGCTCTTCGGTTCCGGTTGGCTCTCCTTGACATTCTTCTTGTCTCCTCCTTAGTGAACAAAACTGAACTTCAGCCCGGCAGTGCCGGTGGAGTCAACAAAATTTAAAGACATGTTCACTCAGTCTCTGGCTGACAGACCAAGAATAATTCATGCTTTTGGATTCTCAAGCAGTGCACATAGAAGGGATTTTCAGGTAAGGCAACATCCGTTCTGACACTTCATAGCATCTAATAACACTTTATCCCTTTGTCGGCAAGTATTAAATCGTTAGAGTTTTATTTTTATAATGAAAATGGATTTCATTGTGGAAACTAGTATAAAAGGAAGAAGGCTTCGGAATGTATCTGAATTTGTACAAGATGGCTTCTTGTCTCCTCTCCTGATAACAAACTTTGGAATCAGATGTGTTTTCGGGTAGATTTTAACTTTTTGCAGGCTGTGTTGTGGGTAAAGCAGGAGACTATGAGTTCAAGTCTCATCTTAGCCATGAAATCCAGATGCGTGACTTCAGGCCAATCACTCTCTCCCAGTTCAACCCACAGGGTTGTTGTTCTGGGGAAAATAGGAGGAGGAAGACATTTTGGGGTATCATTTATTTTAGTTATATTTACATAAAATGTCCATGGTAGGATGAAGTAATAAAATTTGTAATAATATAATTGTAAAAATAAAATTCAATTCAAGCAAGTTAGATTCCCTTGGACATTTAATTAGCATAAATGACTTCCTAAAAAGTTATATTTTGGCTATATCTAAAAGACCGAGAGTGAGAAAAACTTACAAACCAATATGGAAGGGGATTTTGTATAGTGGAAAGTTTTTGCCATTGGGTAATAGCTCCACGAGATAAGAGAAGTAGCTGGACTTCCCTGTACAAGATTCCACAACTAAGATACAACTCCATAAAAGTATTTTCTCTCATCTAAATTGACCACCTTCTCCACAGGGGCTTCTGCAGGGGGAATCAAAACAAACGAGCAAGGTTTTGATTGCAATGTTATGGTTGTCATTTTGGCTGTGTTGGTGCATCTGGTGCGGATGCTGCCATTTCTCCACTGTGTTTTGGACATAGAGATAAATTCCTCTCCTACATTAAAATAGAGTAAATTACCTTGTGTGGAAGGGTGAAAAGATTATCATCAATATTTTCAGTTTCTTTCAGAAACAAAAACAAAAACCATTTACAGATAGTCCTCAATTTATAACAGTTCAATTAGTGACCGTTCAAAGTTACAATGGCATTGAAAAAAGTGACTTATGACCAGTTTTCACACTTATGACTGTTTTATCATCTTCATGATTCATGTGATCAAAATTCAGCTGCTTGGCAGCTGACTCATATTTATGATGGTTGCAATATGCCAGGGTCACGTGATTCCTTTTTGTGACCTTCTGACAAGCAAAGTCAATGGGGAAGCCAAATTCACTTAACAACAATTTGACTAATTTAACAATTACAGTGATTCACTTAACAACTGTGGCAAGAAAAATCATAAAATGGGGCAAACTCACTTAACAAATGTTTCACTTAGCAACAGAAATTTTGGGCTCAATTGTGGCCGTAAATAGACTACTTTTATCGTGCACCTAACAGTATTCTCAATCTAGTATTGGAGACATCCTTCCTCAACCTGTTGTTCTATGGGGTATACTCCCACTAATGTCTATCATATCTAATTAGCGCATGATCTTCTAGTCCTCACCAAGATCGGAGAGCAGTTCTATCAAAGATGATCAAATTAGTGGATTTAGAGCTCCTAATTCCAAATAAACTCAAGATTTTTTTTAAAAAACAACAACCATAGAACTATTAGAAAACAAATCAGACCTTTTCATTCAAAGTAAAAAGTGAGTTTAAGTAAAATAGTCCACTAAAATTATTAGGATAATGAATACCGTATTTTTCGGAGTATAAGACGCACCAGAGTATAAGACCCACCTTAGTTTTTGGGGAGGAAAATAAGAAAAAGGCTGATTGGCAGGTGGATGGCCTCCTGGAATACCCCCAATCAGCTGTTCCCAGAGGTGAATTTTAGCAACAGGTTCCTTGGTTCTGAGCTCTGTGCCTTGCTTTTTTTTTTGCTTTTTTTTCCTGCCTCTGAAACTTCTGAAACTGTTTCAGAAAAAACTTTTTTTCCTGCCTCTGAAAGCCTCCGAAACAGAGCTTCAGAAAAAAAGCCTCTGAAGCTCTGTTTGGGGGCTTCTTTTCTGAAGCTCTGTTTGGGGGCTTTTTTCTGAAGCTTCTTTTCTGATGCTTTTTTCAGCCTCTGAAACCTCCGTTTGAGAAGCTGGGTGGGGCTACATTTGGAGTATAATACTCACCCAGATTTTTACCCTCTTTTTTTGGGGAAAAAGGTGCGTCTTATACGCTGAAAAATACGGTATATCATGTTCGTTTATTTATGAAGATAATTTATATAGACCCCCACTCACTCTCAGTGACACTGGGCTACTTACAGAAAAGAAGGTTTTTTTCTGTGGTAGCTCCCTTCCTTTGGAACCACCGTGGAAAACAGATTGGCCCCCACTTTGACACTCTTTTACAAGGCCTGAAGACATGGTTTTGCCAACAGGTTTGGGGAATCTAGAATGGGCTGGAGCCCATCAGGTGGGATATCTGATTGGTTGTTCTTGTCGGATGGTGGGGGATAATATTGTTACTATTTATATACTGGATTTTTATTCTGAGTCCCACCAGATATACTTCCATAGGAGGTGGGACCTGCAACAGTCCCTGCTCTCCTGCTCTGGGTAGGTTGGGTGGATGTAACTGGGAAGAGATGATCCTTCCGATAACTTGGTCTCAAGTCATGTAGGGCTTGACAACCAGCACCTTGAATTTTACCTGGAAGCAAATTGACAGCCAATGCAGCTCCCACAGGAGAAGGTGACACATGTGCATCCCTGAGTCTGCACAAAACCATGCATGCCACTGTATTTTGAACCCAGTGGAGCTTCTGAATACTTTTTGTGGGTAGCTCTGTGAACCATTGTACTAGTCAAGGCAGGAGGTGGCTAGGTTGTGAGCGACTGTGAACAGGGATTGTTAATCCAGGAAATGGTGTAACTGGTGCACAGCCCACATTTGTGCAAAGGCTCTCCTGGCCATGACTGCCATTTGCTTTTTGAACAGAAGTCATGAGTCCAGGAGAACCCACAGATTATTCACTGGGCCTGTCTGGGACAGTGCCACCCCACCCAAGATCAGAGATGGCATTTTCCATGAACCAAAAAAACCAAAATCAGAGCTATTTCGTCTTGCCAGAGTTCAGTTTCAGCCCATTGCTCCCCATCTTAATGGCTCTCAACGGCCTCCCAAGTACTATGAAAGAGAGTTCTCAGCATTCCTTAACTCACCATGGGCTGAGACATATAGCTGCATATTGATGATATCTCAGTCCATGGTGGCAGATGGTCTTACTCAGCAGTTTCATGAACATGTTAAATAGAATCAGGGAGAGTACCAAGCCCTCTTGCTTCCTGTCAATACTGACTTAGAGTGACAGAACCCCTCAATTCCAACCCCAGGAGGATACCATAATTAAATGTATCAAAGGCTGCTGAGAGGTCAAATAAAGCAAGGATGGACGCACTACACCATCCCACCCCCATCGAAAATCATCAAAAAGTGTGACCAATTTTGTTTTAATCCCATATCTATGGCTCTGAACCCTGATTGGAAGGGGTCTAGATAATCAATTTCATCTAGGAACCTGTGGAGCTGCCGTAGAACCATCTTCTCAACAACCTTCCCCCAAAAGAAAAATTGGAAACAGGACAAAAATTATCTAACAGGGTGGAATCTAGCAACAGCTTCTTAAAATGAGGGCAGACTACAGCCTTCTTAAAAGCCTAGGGCACAACCCCCTCTCACAGGGAAGCCTTAATTACTGCCACCGGGATGCAAAAAATACAAGTGCTTGTACTCATCCCCCCCCCCCAACACACACACATATTGAGCCATTTTCATGTGAAGATTTGGAGAAGCAGGAAATATGCATGTATATACATTCTACTCCAGCATCTCCTTAAGGCAGAAGCCTTAGATACTGTTGCTTCTTTCATTTTCATTCTGTACTATACTGATATTAACCCTCTAGAGGTTTTAAAAACATAATAACCACCTTTCTGTATAGAGGCATATATATGAATCTAACGGTGCTTCAGAGGAGAGGAAGAAAGGAAGAAACCTACCCTCCCCGCCCATCCCTTAACAAAAGGAAGTAATGTATGTTCATCCTATTTAGCTTGCCTGGTTGCTGCAGTATTTATAACTCAGAGGCTTAGCTCATACATTCCAGTCATCGTGGTGATTCTTCCTCCTCTGTCTAGTTATTCTCTTTAATTTTTTCCCCTCTATCCTCCCATTCTTTATAAATAAATAAATAAATAAATAAAGGATAGAGACCTTCCCAGCGTGCATTTGTTTATTTCCTCTCTCTGCTGCCCTCCTCTTTCCTTTCTGTACTGCAACATACAGAAGGAGGTGGAGTGAAACCTCAGTTACTACCAGCTCCTATACCCATGTGCATGCAGTTTCCTTTTTACAAGTGCCATCTGCTTAAATTTACAGGAGGTTGTCCTTGTCCATCAAGGAGCCTGTGGTGCTGGCTTTGCTAAGGCCACAGCCGTGGGTGTGATAAAAGTATCCCTGACATTTGATTCTGCTTCCTTGGTCTTCTACTATCTTGCACTAACGTCTGTGGTCTAAGGACATTAAGCCGTATTAGCTACATTCGTTCTTTCTCTGGGTCTGATAAAGAAAACCTGGTTGTAAAAAAAGGTCACTCATAAAATCTGATCTGGGTTCAGATGCCAACAAGCTTATGTTTTGTGGCTGAAGAAATAACCCAACTTTTTAGAACATGATCCATACTGGAAGTATAAAAAAGGATTACTTTAATTTTATTAAGGTCTCCAATAGATTTGTAAACTCTGGAAATGTTTTGGAGCTGTTTTGGTTTTGCCTGCATTTTCTTAATAGATGTTGCAGCACGCCCACATCCTGAAATTTAAAACTTCAGAGGCCTTGACAGCAAATATGTACCATGCGGGCAATTTAATTCTGAGATGTCCACCTCTGCCTGTGCATGGAAAAAAGAGGCCTGGGAAGGTAAGTAGTACAGTGGGGGAGAAACAGCTGTGCCATACGATTTGCTTTCCAGCAATTTTAAATTGGTGGCACAGCTGAGCATTGAAAATATCGGTTCGGAGGAACTGGTAGCTTTTTTTTACTAGTTCGCCTGAACCGATAGTTTTTATCACTACTGGTTCTCCCGAACCAATTTTAACCGCTAGCATTTCACCACTGCCTCATACCCAATTTGAGATATTGGGATTGATGTATTACTTGGATTGCCATTTTGCATCTATCTTTAATTTCTTTTCTGGATTACTTTTTATTGTATTTCAGTTTACTTATTTATATGTTATTTATTTTGTATGTTACCCAAAGTTTTTTGGAGTCTGGTAGAATTAAAATAGAATAAACAGTGATAGCAACATATTTGTAGAGCATCCAGTTTGGGAAAGATTATTTCAAGAGTTCTAAATTATTATACATATAATAATTTAGAACTCTTGAAATAGTCTTTCAAGAGTTGAAGAGAAGAAAGTGGGATGAACAAGTATAGAACAAGACTTAGATGCATTATTTTTGGTTTTTATGGTTGTGAGATGCTCAGAGTTTTGTTCTTAAGATGGACTGTGATAGAAATATTTTAAAACAAATAAGATTTGGTCCTGCCTACTTAATCAACCCTTTATTTCAAATGTTGATAAAATGTCATGCTGTATTTTTCTTTAGACAACCTTGTAATAGTTTTTTAAAGATTATACCTGGGTCCCATGTTTGGGAGATGCTGTCATATCTAAGTGCACCTAGTGGTAAGTGAATTGGCTTAACTGAGATTTATGCTAGTCTTCTACAAACATGCCTTCTGACAGGAATAGACTCCAACTGTCAAGATGGTGATGGTAGTTACAGTTCAGTACACTTGAAGATTCAGGGTTAGAAAAGTTGGTTTGCAATCTTATAGTACCATCTCCTTATTTATTCATGTTTTCTTTATACTCTTCCGGACCAGCTGTTGGCAAATATTTTTTAGCATTTTTCCCTCTTTCCTATTAAAGAAGGTTGAACTACGTTATGTAAAACGAACAATTACTTTAGATTAGGCCTGCATAGCATACAGTCGGGGGGCCACATGTAATCTGTGAAGCATCCATGTATTTTTTTAAAAGTTAAATTTGCTCCATCACACCAGAAGATGGGGAGGGCAGAGTGCTTATAATTGCTTCCAGGCTTCACCAGCAGCAGCTTAGGCATTGCCAGTAGCCACCAAACTGTTGATTGACATGCCAGGTTTCTTTCATTGCCTGCAAGGATTTTTACTTTGTCAGCATGACCCTTTCTGTCCTACAATTGTGCAGATTGAAGGAGAAGGTAAACAAGGGGTTTAAAAAATAGTTATTTTTTAAGAAAGGTGAAATGCATTTTCATAATAATGGTCTAAAAACAAGGATATTTACAAGGACTTCTACTGTGGTTGGTAGCTGAAACAGAATTGTGATAGTTAGAAATGTTTGGAAACAGAATTGAAAAATACTAATTTTATTTTTAAATAATTGGTTGGAAAACTAAATAAGATAAAAACACATTCAGGAAAGCTAGTAAAATATGCTAAAATATTAACTAATATATTAAAAAGGGAAAGCTAATTTTTACTGCTCTATGAGATTATTAAAATGTAATATTTTGTACGCTTTTAAGAAAGATAAGGGACATTGGCAAGATTTTTTTTTTCCTTCTAGATTGCCCTAACTTTTTCAAAAGGTAGAAGTGGAACTTCATGGAGTTTAATATTTAATAGATACATAGGATAATTTCTTACTGCCCTTAGGATCTGTGCTTTCCTAGAGCACTGCTCCAAGACTTCCTTTACATACTTTCATTATGTCTGCAAAAGTGACCTTTGATTTATTTCAGAGCTTGCTCTGAAGTTGCCTTTGCTTTTGCATGTGAAATGTCTCATTGTCTTTCATTTATTTCTATATTTCTATAGGGTGCCCTATAACTGAGACTGTACAATAGTTAAGATTACTATTTTAAAGAATATCTGATAGTTGCAAGTATCCAAAATTGTTTCTGTGCATGTCATCTGTGCATTTCTTAGTCATCGTTTTGAGAAAGAGTTGTAAGTACTTTTAGTCTGTTGTAACTTTTGAGTAGTCATTAAACAACCAGCCATTAAAGGAGACTACCTGTAAAGATTTAGTACCCAAGAAGACAGGAATTTGGAGCTTAGTTTAACTTAGTATACATAATGCCATAACTATTAAAGTACTCTTCAGATTGTTCTAAAAATAACAAAATTTCAAAATAGAAATCAAGGGTTATCAGACATTTATTGTGACTCAGATAATTTCTTTAAAAGAAATCATCAGGAGAAATATTTCCCTTGGCATTTCATACTTCACACACACACACACACACACACACACACACACGAATGATTGGGGGTGGGGGGATGTAATAAGGTGTGTGTGTGTGTGTGTATATATATATAATATTTATTGCTGGAAATGCATGGTATAACAAATATTACATAATTTAAATCCTCCTTCAGAAGTGATTGAGGGAGGTTCAAAATTATAGTCAGTGTTCTACTTTCAAACAAAGTGCATCAGATTCTTCTGTGCTGTTTTTGTATGCTTCCGCTAAATAATATGTAATATTACAGGAAGCTATTACATCCCCCACCCCCAATCATTTCCTTGCAGGGGAATTTTGTGTTCTGTTTATATATGCTGTATGTAGTAGAATGAAATCTTTCCCTATCAAAAATGCAGAATGGATATAATTTAAATTATTATAATACTTGTTTAGAGAAATAATATTTACATCTGTAAAACAAAATACTAGAGAATGCAGCTGTAGAATTTGGGGCGGGGGGCGTGGAGTGTCTTTGAGTCAGTTTTTACTCCTGGCTACTGCCTGGATGAGTCCTTGAAATTTCCTTGGAAAGATTTTCAGAAAGATCTGCCACTGCCTAGGGGCTGAGAGAGAGTGACTGGCCCAAAGCCATCCAGCTGGCTTTGTGCCTAAGAAAGGACTAGAACTCTCAGTCCCCAATTTTCTAGCCTAGTACCTTAACCACTACACCAAGCTGCTACATCTATCTAATTTGCTGTACAATGGACAGATTACAAATAAGTAATTTGATTTTGAACATTTCCCCATCTTTAAGAACAAAAAGGAAAGCCTTCTCATAGAAAACCAACATATGCCTATCTTCCTAGTGTCCTGGGATGATGGCAGTTCTCATTCCAGTACCACGCTTTAGAAAACAAACATTGCAAAAATTTGTTCAGATGTTATGGGGAAATCAATTGGGACTTGGTATTATGAATGAAGTAAGAAATTCTGCTGCTGCTCTAGTACAGAAGGATTGATTTTTATATACTTATTGCTTAGGAATTCTATAGAATTCTGTCTTACCATTAATGAATAGCATGTTGGAACATGATGGGTGATCATTTATTGTTGGCTTCTGTTGTCAGTATAAATAGATCATACTCTTTTCATGCTGTATTGACATGCAAACCAGGAACTGGAACTTGCTTGGGAATCATAAAACCAGAGGTTGTCATTTGTATTTCATTTGTAAAGCACAAACTGAGATCCAATAGTTTGTTTAATGATTCCTCCTGGTTTATTGATGGTAAAGCCAGAACTCTGAAACCAGTAAATTCTGACTTAACTCTGGTATGAATAACTTGAAGTTTCCTAGCTCTCTAGATAATAGCATCATTTTAATTTTTTGTCAGTCTTAATTTTGGTTTAAGTGCTTATGTCCTTCATGCACTCTCCATACCTATGTCAAGTATGTGTTTAGTTTGTAGCTTGCACTAGATAAAATTAATGCTGTTTGTACAAAAATATGCATTTCTAATGTAGCAAAATTCTGCTGAAGAGGAAACTCTACTTAATGTGTATCTTCTATGTTTTTGAGGCCCTGGCTTTCTTCAACACTTTCGGTTGGAAAAGCTCTAAACAAGTGATCTTTGAAATGCAAGTTGAAATATTAATCCAGGCCAGCAATAGTTTTGATTAGCAGAGCAGAATTCAGTATTCTTGTAAGGAGAGAAGGGATAAACTTGAGTAAATAAAGAAGAAACTATCAGGCAGCAATTTGCAAATATTATCATAGATTAGGAAATTAACTTGGTAGTTAAAAGGGATTTTTTTTATTGGATATTTCAAAAATTGCTTTTTCTCATGAAAAAAATATAAAATGCAGTACTTCTATATTTCTCCAACGCGCAGCTTGGAGAATCCAAAGCTTCGGGTAGTTCTGTAGTTGGGTAGCCTACACTGAATGTGCTCCTTTAAGAGTTTCTCTTCAGACACGCCCACTTGCTCAACAGAGTCCCAGTTTACTTCACTCAGTTGAGCCTGTGACACTGTCTGAATTTTTCTGTTTCTATACTAAACTATTCCTGAAGCTTTGGATTCTTCTAAGTATTTTTTTTCTGCAATTTTCGTTGGATTTTTCCCTCTTCGTTTGGTTGGCCAGGGGTGAGTTTGCCTGCTACCTCAGGCAGGCTGTCTGGGACATTTTACCTTCTCCGGGGTGCCTGGCCAATTATCTGAATCCCCACTCCACTTTATAGCCGCTGGCGTGTGGGTAGGTTTCCCGGCCTGCCGGTAACACCGCCCCCACCCCTGGAACTTTATTTCGAACATAAGCGGCTTGAGATTCCTGCCCTGCTCTCAGTGGCACTTTCTCATTAAATTTGAATGGCTATTGGCGCTGGGATCTCTTCTGAGCGATTGCGCGCCTGAGGAGCACAGGGACAGCACCGCAACTTCCCCTTGCCGGTTCTTTGATCGTCAGCCGCAATTTGACACCGCAAGCGGTTTTCCCTGCTCCGATCGTCCCAGGCAGTGCTGGAAGTTCTTCTGAGGCTTCAGCTGCCTTCTTTGTGTCGTTGGTTCCTCTCTTCAACTTCTCGCTTCTGGGCGGTGGCGCTAGGAGACTTTGATATTTCTGTGCCATTTTCGCCCGCCTCAGCGCTCAGAGCTGCCGTTTGTGACAGCTCGCGCCAGACTGCCTGTCCCTCCGGCGAGCCTCATTTAAATCCTCTTCCAAGATTGACACTTCGCCTCCTCCAGCAAGGGAGACAATAGTAGGAAGGGAATAACTGATACGTTAATTACCTATCCTTCTGCAGCCCTCTCCTGCCGCCATTCCCTCCACCCTCGGTACAAGGAAGCTAACGACTGCCTTTTTCTGCCCATCAACTGCCTTCGCGCGTGCGCAATTGGCTGCTGGGAGCCAAAAGCCTTCTGCTGACAATATCTGGTGTTAATGACATTACATCAGGGGTGAAACTGTCAGAGTTCCAACTTCTTCCATTTGTTCTCTTTGGACCTATCTGCTGTGCTTACCTTTAGTTCTTCTGCTGTTGTTTGAGCATCTGTTCATATTTAAAAAAATAATAATAATTAATCAATTAACATTCAGTTATAAAAATTAAAAAAAAACAAAACAAATAATAGGAACCAACCTTGGTCCAGTTATCCCAAATTATTCTCAGCATGGCAGAACGTGAACTCTCTTCTGACCTGGAAGATCTTCAGAGTTCCCCAGAACGTCACCCAGAGCAGAGCAGGCAGCGTAAGAAGTCTCGCAAACGTTCTTCGCATTCATCATCTGATGTCCCATCTTCTAAGAAGTCCAGATCCACGTCCGCTGCAGTCAATGACGCTTCCATAAGGCACAAGGCTCTGGAACGTCAATTTGAGAAGGCACTCAAACAGTCCAATCAGACTTTGTCCTCTCGTCTACCAGTTCCACTATCACCTGTGGCTGAAATAAGTGATCAGCTCTTCCATCAGGATGATCCACTACCACTACAGCCTTTGCATCAACAACCTGACATGGACTGTTCTGGAGCGGTTCCGGCCCATTGCATGGGACCGGTGGACCTCTCCTGCAACACCTCCCATATTCGAAGGGCTCAGCCGGAAGCGACATTTACTCCCACGGCTGTAGGCTTGCGTGCCACGGGGCCGGTTCCACCGCCTTGTCCTTATGACATTCAGCAGATCATCTCCGAGACGGTATCCCGCACTCTGGCAGCAAACTCTCAACATCCTGGGCAATATACTGCCTGGCCTCAACCACGGTATCCTCCGCCGCCGCCTCTGCCTCGGGCCTCCCAGCAGGCCTCTTACCAGTATCCCCCCATGACACATGTGGATGCCTCCAATCCAGACTATGGGCACGGTGGGGAATCGTCTTCGGAGGAGGACGAGGCCGACCTATTAGATATGGACTTATCCGATGATGCTGATATGCCACTGGAAAAGCCGACCTTCTCTGGTCTCTTCAGGCCCTCACTATTTAAATCCTTTCTACACAAAGCCAAATTGACCACGAAAATGGCAGATCCGGCCCCGCAGGTTGATCAACCGGGTCCTTCTCAACAACACGAGGCCCTGTTCACGGCGCCCAAGCCTGAAGCAGACTTCATTCCGTGCCCGCAACTCTTTTCCGAGGTTGTCCAACGTTCTTGGGCCACACCCTCCTCCTTACCTGCTCCATCGGGTCTGGACAAAAAACTTTACTGTTCAGCACCTAGTCTCCAGGATCTTCTTCAGTTGCCAATGGTAGACGCCCCCGTGGCCAATCTGACTGCTTCCTCAGTAATCTCTAACGACGTCGCCGACGGGCTGCGCTCGAAAGATCGGAAAGCTGAGTTTACCTTTCATCGTACACACAATGCGGCCGCCTGGGCAGTGAGGGCCGCCACCTCGGCTTCCTTCTTCAGCCACGCATCACTGATCTGGCTCCACCAACTTCAGGAGCGCCTCCCTCCTGAGGATTCACGCCTCCGCCAAGATGTCAACAAACTGGTGGCGGCTACCGAATATACGGCGGACGCTTCACTGAATGCCGCGAAGTTTCCTTCGCGCGCTCTGATATCATCGGTTACATCTCGCCGTTTATTGTGACTTAAAAATTGGAGGGCTGATGCAAAGTCCAGATGGCGCCTTGCCTCAACTCCGTACAAGGGTTCCCGCCTCTTTGGAGACACATTGGACCCCATCCTTGTAGAGGACAAGGATAAACAAAAGGTCATGCCATCCTCTTATAGAAGAGCAGAACGAAAAACTTCGTCTTATTCCACCAGGCAGCCCTTTCGCAACGATGCCGGACCCTCCGGGTCCTTCTCTTCCAGGTCCTACTCTCAGGGATTCGATCGATCTTTCAATAGACCTTCCTTCAGAGACCGAGGATGCAAGGCTCCAGCGCCCAAACGGCCCTTCCGAGGTACGGGCACCTGTGCCTTCAGAAGAGGAAAATGACTACACCCACCTTCCCATCGGCGGCCGTTTGACTCATTTTCTCTCTCAGTGGGAGGTTTCGACATCGGACGCCTGGGTGCTCCAAACAATCCGTCTAGGTCTTACCCTGGAGTTCCGTTCACGTCCTCCCTCTCGCTTCGTCCAATGTCCCCTCTCGTCCAATTTCGCCAAGCGTCAATTGATGGAGGCAGAAATCCATCACCTGCTCCGAATCCAGGCCATAGAACCGGTTCCCCCCCAACATCGCGGAACCGGCTTCTACTCCATATTTTTCCTGGTTCCCAAAGCGTCTGGGGGTTACAGGGGCATATTGGACCTCAAGAGACTGAACGAGTTTATCATCTACCATCAGTTCAAAATGGAGTCTCTTCGCTCAATTCTGGCTTCCATTCGACCATCAGATTGGATGACCTCTATCGATCTGAAAGAAGCGTACCTCCACGTGCCCATATGACTGTCCCATCGTCGTTACCTCCGCTTTGCCTACAACAACAGGCATTTCCAATACAGGGCAATGCCCTTCGGCCTCTCCTCCGCCCCCAGAACCTTTACGAAGCTCCTGGCAGCAGTGGCAGCCCACCTACATCAACATCCGGTATGGCTCCACTGCTACTTGGACGATGTCCTGGTGCTCTCCCCTTCCCCGGCCCTGGCCTCTCGAGACCTAGGAGTGGTGTGTCGCTGCCTTCGTCATCATGGCTTCTCCATCAACATTCCAAAGAGCCAATTGCAGCCCACTACTCGAATTCTTCACCTCGGGACAGTAATAGATTCAGTGAAGGGCCAGGTGTTCCTGTCAACGGATCGGTGCTCCAGTCTCCAATCATTAACATCCCAGGTCCTTTCCTCTTGGAGGGTGACATTGCTGCTCCTGTCCCGCCTGCTCGGCAAAATGATATCCTGCCTGTCCGTCGTCCCTTGGGCAAGGTTTCACTCTCACCAGCTCCAATGATTCCTCCTCCCCTTTCAGAGGACCAGACGAAGCAACTCTTCCACACGAGTATCCCTCCCGCCGGACGTCTCACGGTCCCTCCCCTGGTGGTCTTCCCAGAGTCTACAGCAGGGCTGCTACTTTCAAAATCTTCAGCGCCTGGTAGTGACAACGGACGCCAGCCTGACGGGATGGGGAGGTCATCTTCTCTCTCACGTCACCGAGGGTACGTGGTCAACAGAGGATCGCCGCAAAGGGATCAACTGGCTGGAGCTCCGCGCAATTCGCCTCTCTCTCCAACGATTCCAGCAGATCGTGTCGGGGCATCATGTCCTGATACGCACGGACAATGTAACAGCAAAGGCGTACGTGAACCGCCAAGGGGGGACCCGCTCGGGACCACTCATGGAGGAGACGACTCTGCTTCTGATCTGGGTGGAGGCGCATGTCCTGTCCCTAGCAGCGGAGCACGTTGCCGGGACCACAAACATCACAGCGGACTGGCTCAGCAGGCAACACCTGGACCACGCCGAGTGGCGCCTTCACCCGGATCTGTTCGCCGAGATTGTTCGCAGATTCGGCATGCCTCTGGTCGATCTATTTGCCAGCAGCGACAACACACACCTTCCCAGGTTCTTCACCAGGTACCCGTGTCCCCAGGCGGAAGGAGTCAACGCACTCGTCTCTCCCTGGCCCAGGGGTCTCCTTTATGCCTTTCCCCCTCTACCACTCCTTCCTCGTCTGATCCGCAGGACAATAGCAGACAGGGCCGACGTCGTTCTGGTCACACCCCACTGGCCTCAGAGGCCCTGGTTTGCGGATTTGATGGACCTATCGGTGGCACGGCCATGGCGGATTCCAGGGGACAGGGTCGTCCTCAGCCAGGGGGTCATTCTGCACCCAGATCCCCAATGGTTGCAGTTGACCGCCTGGCGCTTGAGAGGATCTTGCTGAGGAGAGTCAACGTGCCTGGCAATGCGATTCCCACTATTCAGGCGTCCAGGCAGCTGTCTACGTGCCGCATTTACAATGCAAGTTGGACTTCCTTTTGTTCCTGGTGTGCCAAATCCCACCTGGACCCAACGTCTGCATCCGTTCCTGAAGTGTTGGGATTCCTACAGGAAGGTCTAGACAAGCACCTTACTCCTAACACACTTCGTTGCCAGGTTGCTGCACTAAGTACTATCCTTTCTGCTTCCGCAACCCTTCCTCTCTCGCAGGACCCTACGATTCGCGCTTTTCTTCGAGGGGCAGCCAACCTGCGCCCACCCGTTATACATCGTTACCCGACCTGGGATTTGACTCTGGTCCTTCAGGCCCTCATGCATCCTCCATTTGAGCCTCTCGCTTCCATCAGCCTCCGTTTTCTGTCACTCAAGGTGGCGTTTCTGGTTGCAGTTACTTCTGCTCGCCGTATATCTGAACTCGCGGCCTTGTCCATGAGAAGCGACATCTGTGTCTTTCACACAAATCGTGTGGTACTGAGACTAGACCCCTCATTTCTGCCTAAAGTAAATTCCTCATTCCATCGGGCCCAGGAATTGATCCTACCGGACTTCTGCCCGGAACCTCGACATCCTCAGGAAGCAAACTGGCACCTCTTAGATGTCCGACGGGCCCTGTGCAGATATATTAAACGAACGGAGCATTTCCGAAAATCTGAATCGCTCTTCATTTCCTTTCTGCCCGCCTCCATGGGCCGGAAGGTTTCTTCCACAACAATTGGGAGATGGATTAAATCCTGCATCTCCAGGGCTTATTCGGCTCGGAACAGACCGGTTCCACGGAGAATCCTTCCACACTCCACCAGGAGCGCCGCCACCACGTCCGCCTGGGCCACTAATGCCTCCGTCTCCGACATCTGCAGAGCGGTTACCTGGTCATCCTTAAATCCCTTCATCAGGCACTACAAGGTGGACTCCTTTGCCTCGGCGGAGGCATCCTTTGGCCGCCGGGTGCTCCAAGCGTATGCAACTCTTCAGATGACATGCAGCAGCCAGTTCCCCCCCCCCCCGCCCCCCGTCTAAACTTGCTTGGGTAAATCCCGAAGCTTTGGATTCTCCAAGCTGCGCGTTGGAGAACGGACGTTGCTTACCTGAACGTCCCTTCTCGACGCGCAGCTGGAGAATCCAACCCACCCAGCTTGGCTGCTGAACATTTTTTCCTTATGCTCTACTGCTCCTTACTTCATGAACAAAACTGGGACTCTGTTGAGCAAGTGGGTGTGTCTGAAGAGAAACTCTTAAAGGAACACACTCAGTGTAGGCTACCCAACTACAGAACTACCTGAAGCTTTGGATTCTCCAGCTGCGCGTCGAGAAGGGACGTTCAGGTAAGCAACGTCCGTTTTACTTTTTCACCTTTTAGAAGTTATGTTTTCTGTATTCTTTTTCTGAAGACAATTTTTGAGGATTATATTGTAATTATTAGTATATTTGCAAATGACATTAGGGTTTTCTTAATTTAGAAAGTGAATTTTAGACTTAATCAGCATAAATTTATCTTTGTCCTATTTCAAATGCTCATTTAATACTGTGCTTTAACGTGAAGGACTGAGGCAAATCTGAAAGTACCAGAGAAAGGTCACCCAATATATACAGGCAGACCGAGATAAGAACAAGTCTTAATACGTCTTTAACTTGAATTTTTAAATAAAACGGAACTCATACTTGCAAACGGGCTGCCTATTACTAAAAATGGCAGACAAGAGTCTTCTTTTTTGAGATGATAAATCATTGAAGCCATGCAATGTTTTCATGATGTTGAAAAGCAAGCTGTATATTAAAAACAGTTTCATCTATTTGTGAGAATATTGCACAGCTTCAGTGATTTGTCAGCTTAAGAGGAGAACATCATCCACCATCTTTAGTAATAGGCAGTCCAGTTGTAAGCAAAAAAGTTGGATGTTCTTAACATGGGGATTGTCTATATTGTGACACAGAGAAGATGTAGATGTTTGGTTAAGTACAGCAATTATTAAAAGATAGTATTGCAGATATTGTTAAGAACTTGAAAGATTGACAAAGGGACTAATATTTTCAGTTATTTTGTTGGTGATGATGCAAATTAATGGGTTCAATTAAAAGGGGATTTTTCACAATAGAACTTCTTGATAGTCCAACTATGGTAGGGGTGTCAAACACAAGGTCTGTGGGCCGGATCCATCCCGTGATGTGGTTGGATCTAGCCCACGGAGCCATCCTGGAAAATTTAAGGAGCCAGCCCACATCGCTTTGGTCCGGTCTACCCAATGCAAAGAGTAAACATCGGGCCAGCAGTTTGGGGAGTGATGTCAAGCTGGCCACGCCCAGCCAATTGGCCACACCCAGCCAGCCAACCACACCCATCTCCCCACCCCAGTCAACCACAGCCCTGATGTAGCCCTCAATAAATTGAGTTTGACACCCCTGAACTACAGTAATAATCTAAGTTGATCATTGAGACTCCTTCAATCTCTGGTACTAATGAGTGAGATGTGTTTATCTGTGATACATACTATAATAAGGGTGGTATATGTATGTTTATAGTTAGGTAGAAAATGAGAAAGACAGATTAATGCTGGTCTGCAGTATTTATATATAAACAAGTTTACTGTTTATATATATACTGTCAGTGGATATTTGAAAATGTATGGCAGAAAGTTTATTAATTAAAAAAATCAAATTAGTATCTCCTTAATTTTTCATACTAATTTCTTTTCCTATAAATTATTTTGATGCTGTTCTTTTAGGGGATTTTTTATTAGAAGATCCTTAAGTAGACATTAAGTAACTTTGATTAATTTATTTAGGAATGAGAATAGTATATCACTGGTATGTCAGAGAGTATATCTTTTTGAGTCTTTGGACAAAAGGAACATAGAAGTTGAAATATAAATAATTTCTGCATACTTTAAAAACTTAGATTACTGCTTCTGATATGTTCATAAATTCTTCTGTGAGAACTTTCTCATTTCCCAACTTTCCCCTAGAAATATATTTGAGCCTGCTAACTATCCAGTCGCCCCCCCCTTTTTTTTCTTTTTTTCTTTTTTTGCTATATGTACAACACATTCACATCCATTCCTCTCTCTCTTTTTTTTATTCATTATGTAGCCAAGTGATGGCTTTGTGTAGCTAATTAGATTTATGTTTATAATACCAGAGGAGAAAACATAGTACTATGTAGTTGAAGAGGAATGTTGTGAATGCTTCTTTGCCGCTGTTGATAATGCTATACGATTATGTAGTTTGGGAAAATATTAACAAGAAGCTACCTCATCATTTTTATCAGCTAATTTCAATGTGATGTCTTTTTAAAAAAGTATATACACAAAAGGCCAAAGACGTTTTAGACCAGTATTAGCTAGTTTCTAAGACTTGCCTAGTAAAAATATTCTTCTTTGATATTATAACGCCTTATTTGGAATAATGTTTTTCTGTATTTCTAGTTTGGAAATTTCCATTTCATTTTGGAGGAGATACAGGGTTGATAAAGAGGGTTGATAAGGCTGAAAAGAGGCAAGGACAACATGATCACATTTCTATTGAGAATTTTTATCAAAACAACTCTAGTTTTATTTTATTTAAGAATATGTGTAGGAAACAGGAAAGTCTCCTAATATATTAGAGACAGTAAGTTGCCAAACTTAGAGATTGATGAGAAAGGTTAGGCAAATGTGTCAGGAGTACTTTAGTCAGATACAAACAAGCAGAAATCTAGATGCTCATCTCTAACAATTCTTTGCATATTTTTTATTCCACATTGGTAGAATTGAATATTATACCACCACCTTTCTAAAAAAAGGCTGTTAAAAAGAACAAAAGCAGTCAGGGCGGCTGGTTCTTAAATTCGGGCAGCATGTGTACAGTCATCAATATAAAATGCTCATTTCTCTCTTTTCCAGGAGGCGACGGTCAGAATGGCAGTGGGCAGCAGACAGAGCTGCTATTGTCAGTCGCTGGAACTGGCTTCAAGCTCATGTCTCAGATTTAGAGTACCGAATCCGGCAGCAAACAGATATATACAAACAAATTCGAGCCCACAAGGTAAGAAAGCAAAAGTTACTTCTTTTGGATCTTTACCATTTATTATAGTACAGGTAGTCCTCAATTTACAACCATTGGTTTAGTGAGTGTTAAAATTACAATGGCACTGAATTTCCAACCAGTACTCAACACTACAACCATCACAGAAAGCACCAAAGTCACTTCATCAAAACTTAAGTATTTGGCAACTGGCAATTGCAGCATTCTGAAGTCAGATGATTGCTATTTACAATCATGATTCATTTAACAACTCTAGTGATTCACTTAACAACTGTGGCAAGAAAGTTCATAAAAACAGGTGTGACTCATTTAACAATCACCTAATTTAGCTATGAAAATTTTGGTTCCCATTCTGGTCATAAGTTGAGGATTACCTATACTGCAAATACCTTAATGTATGTTTTGCATTGCATATCTCAAGGGAGGGTGACAGGATTTTATGGCTTCATCTGGCTTAGCATTTTTATCACAGATATAACTAACATGAATGGTGTTAGAAGTACATTTTAGCAGAAGTTGCAAAGCAACTTGGTGGTTTATTTTCATTAGTACCTCTAGCTTGCCAGGCTTTAAATTCCCCAGAATATATGGCACAGAAAAGGAAAGAAGTAAAATCAGGAGATTAGATCAGCCCAACCCTGCTGGCATTTAGTAAAGCTTCTTGAGCCTGACTACTTTTGAAAGCCTTTGGAGATGGCTAGAATGTTGAATTCCCACCTCGTAGTAGGCGATTAGTTCTTACAGAGAGTGTCATTCCACAGTATGATGTTGAATGTGAAGTTTACTACTGTTATTACTGTTTTATAATTTTAATTTATTTAATTTTTTTGTTAACATGTTGGAGTATATACCTTTTAGGGTCATCTATAATTTAAGTGTCATTTAAAGCTCATAAAATAATAAATATCCCCAAATTAGGCCAAGTAGGAATTTGCTACTAGGAAAACATGTAATTTGAATGATTAATTTGTAATTTAATCTGTTCATTACAATTACCAGATATTAATTTGACTTCAATTGACTTTTTCCAGGTACACCAACCCTGAACCATTGGCCTTGCTAATATAATGATCATTGTGCCTTTATTTCTGCTCTCTGACTTTCCAGGTGTTTAATTACTTTTTTTAAGGCAAGAGAAAAGGAAATTTGAGTTACCACTGTCATTAAGTATATATCCAGAAATGCAGAGGTCAACCTTTGCTTCTTTGTCCTATATGCTAGGTAAAATTTGATACATGCAGTATTTAAAAATGACTAATTCAATCACATTGTCTCTCCATCTCATTTCCTGCTTGATGAAGAATTCTACAGAAGTCTCAAGGTAGTACATAACTCTGTGGCAAATCAGTTGTTTAAAAAATGTACTTTGCAGTTGTTAATACTGGATTATTCCCCTCTCAAGAATCAGGATAGATTTGATTCAAATGCATTATATCTGTTAGACACTCATTTGGATACAACCATTTTACTTTTGCTTTCTATCATAATCCATTACTGGATATAATTCATATGATTAAATAGAAATATATTGGAGAAAATTATGACATTTTTTGGTTTGCTTTTGTTTGCTTAAAATAGAATAGTGTAATAGTAGTACATTTGAATGGCACTATAGAGTGCTACAGAATTAATTTATCAATTATTCCAGCAGAAACGGTTAGTGGTTTCTCTTTTTCATGTTAGGAATAAAAGAGCTAATGATTTCTGATGGCAGGAAATTATATTGTGAATAATTTCCTTCTTTTAAAACCAGGTTAACAATCTCCCTAATGATTTGGGAAGATCTTCCAGCATTTAGAAAGTGATGTTCTGATGCTGTCAGAGTTGTAATAGTATTAAGTCTAGTGAATTTTTTTATGATTTTGCTGCTGTTGTTTGTGTTAACTGTCAGCAGTTCTTCCTGATTGTGGCACTAAATTGGGATGGATCAGGAAAGAATTTGGATACTGAAAGATAAAACTAGGAATAAGGATAGGTGTGGGTAGAAACACACAGGTAGTCCTTAGTTTATGACTGATTACTTAGTGACTATTTCAAGTTACAATGGACCTCCCCAAAAGCCCTTATAACCCAGTTACAAAGCCTGACCCCCATGGTCATGTGATTACCTTTTAGCTGCTGTCTGTCTGTCTTCAAGTACACTAAAAACAGAGAAATAAGCTCACTTCATTACTCTTACTATCACAAAGTAAGTCCTGATAAAGGTTCTTTGCCTGTGCTTGGTTGAATTTGTTCTTGGTTTTTCTTCATCAGTGCTCTAGGTGTCCCTTTCGTCACTTCATATCCTGGACCTCTTGTTAAACCAGGTAGCTCTGTAGGATCCATGATCATAAGAGACCCCATACGGGTACAATTTGATCCAAGGCTCTTCTATGTTGTTCTATGCCATAATTAAGACCTCTGAACCATGATCAGAGTTTTGGATATAAACTATAATAAAATTAATAATGAATCTATAATATAATTCCACTGGGCACTCAAGTCACCTGAGACCAGCCAATCAAATAGGATTTTTTTCTCTGCAGCAGAAAGCAGTTAGAGAGCACTGCAAGGTCAAAAGGTAGAACTGTGAATAGCAAGGGACTGATATTAACATCCCCCAACCCCAAATCATGTTGCCATTTCCCCAAGACAGAAATCAGATCCAAATATGACCTCTGTTGTGGTGTCCTCTCATGAATCTGGATGAGGTTCGTAGATGCCATAGTGGTCAAAACCCCCAAGCAGTTTCTGACTATAGGCATAGAGAAAGCAAGTTGAAATCCACTAGGACCATCAAGTTAGGTCTGTTTCACTGCAAACTTAGTAGCTAGACCATAGAGAGACAAGCAGCCCTCTTAACTGATCTGCCCTTGAAACTTTGAAGGGCACATTTCAGAGAAATGATGCAGACATAACAAGCATGGAGGCTCACATATGCCTCAACATGACATCTGACCGTGCTTTGGTAATGCATGCCAGGTCAGTCTTCTCATCCAAAATCAGATTGAGGACCAGATGACCTTATTACAGTATGATCTAGCATTAAGTAACAACAGCTGGATTTCAGGGTCTATGAAGTCTCCTAGAAATAAGGCCTTGACTCTGAGCAGATGGGCTGGTTTCCAAGGTGAGAATTATAACACTTCTGGTTTCTGATGTTGTAGCATGATTTAGATAAGATGAAGAGGCTTGTACTCCTCTACAATTATAATTACAGCTCCCGACTATCACAGCCCATATGATTGATGGTGAGTGATAGTGAAGTTGCCTCCCTTGATTTAAAGAGAACCAGGTGCTGCTTTCCCTGGTACAAGTTGACATTCAGAGTAAACAGGGTTTTTGTGCCAAAAACCAAGTTCAGCCAACAAAACGTATTGCCTCAAAATGTAATAATTAAACCTAGCCCATAAGACAATTGGAACAATTCTTACTTTGTTGGAAAATGTCCTAGCAGTCAGTTCTTTCAAAAATAGTACTGTTCACTTCCTTTTACATTTATTAATTCTGAGATTTAATTTATTTCTAATCCCTGCCAGATATAATAATATAAAATGACAATTTAAGATGGTGGTGCATTACACTCAGGCATTCTGTCCGTAGCTTTGACTAACAACAACCAATAAAAAGTTAAGCTTGTTCTGTGGATTTTGACAGAAAAGGCAGCTAAATTAAAGTAAATGCAAAGAATTTTATTCAGAAAAGATAAAACAATATTGCAAAACATCACTGCATAGAGGATGTAGTGATAGCAATCATTGGAATAAGTATTTAAGATGTAGCTTTTTCCACAGACATTTGGATCTAGTTTAGTAAAGTCAGTTTTGGTTATTTAATTATTATATTTGATTGTAGTTTTATGTTTTACATACTGGGTTATTTTTAAAAGTTGTACAAAGGGTTTTTTTCTGTTTAATGTTTATTTTTGTTGCATGTTGCCCAAAATCACATTGTTTTGAGTCAGGCACAAAAATACATCTATCCTTTGGACTATTCTTAGTAGATAGAATTATTTTATCTTTGCTGACATAGTTACTACAAATAGACCATAAAGTGATTTCAGAATATTTTATTAGTCTTTATCACATGTGTTTCTCCTATTTCTCCGATGACCTGTATAAATGGGATCCAGACAATATTCAGTAGGAAAAAGTGCTAAGGAGAAATTTTGTCCATTGTCTGAATCTTCCATATCCATTACAGCTCAGCAGTAGCAGTCTTGCACAACCTGTTGCCCTGGCGAGATGAAGTCCAATACTATTTGCTCTTCTGGCATGGAGTTAAAGGAGCTGACGTCAAATATGTCTGCAGAGCACCAAGCTTGAAATATCTTCAAATTATCATGAATCTCTTCCATAAAAAATACAGAAAATGACTGCCCACATACCATTCTGAACCTTTATATCTCAGAGGAACTCTTGAAATAGTTTTTAGATAATTTGAATCCCTGCATAAAAATCAACCCTCCCCCTCCCCCCAAAGTTTACAATAAAATTCATTTCTAACATACAGTCCATGTTTTACAACAGCAAAGAGTTGTAATGTATAAAAATAGAATTGTGTGGCATTCAAAGTTCAAAAAACAATGTTCATTTATTTTTCAATCCCAGTTTCTCATAGAACTCCTAGGGACCTCTTAAAAACCTCTCAGTTTTGCAGAACTCCAGTTCGGAAGGTGTACTGTACTAGTGACCTTCTAAACCACCTTTGTAGCTTTCATTTGCATTAATCCTGAGTTATCCTTCCCCATCCTGTTAATTGTTAAGCAGAAGAGTTCTTGTTAAATAAACAGAATCTTTAATTGTATTATAATGAATGAATATTAAATTGAAACCCAGATAGCAAAAAGGGTTTGAATTCAATCATAGAACACATGCTTTACATATAAAAAGTTCCAGGTTTTATCCTTGTATTTTCACATAGGCCTGGGACATTTTCTAGCTAAAATTCTAGAGAGCAACTATTCATCAGTATCTGCAGTAGTGGCATTTAATAGGTCCACTGAGCTGATTCCATATAATGCAGTTTCCTCTGTCATTGTTAGCTCATAAATTTCAACCCATTGTAAATCTTTCTAGATGATTAAGTTTTTCATGGTTTATAGTTGTCAAAAACTCTTTTGTCCTGTGGTTGGAGGTAAACTGCAAGATCTGTCTCTTCCTCAAATCTTCTGCTTCTTAGAATCAGGTCATTTTAAATCTAGCACATGGATCTAGCTTTGGGAAACTTTGAGAAGGCATAAGCATCTTCGAGTGGTTACCTAGTTCTTAATAGTTGTTGTATTAGTTGCTGGAAGTAATCCAGTGTTTTGGCTAATAAACTAAATGTCTCCAATATACACGCTTACATATTCACAAGCTTACATGAAACATGTAAATAGATGTTGGATCTATGCATTGTTTATTCAAATTACAAAAAAGATATGTTAGCTCTAAAGACATGATAATTATTGTTTTTTTATAATTTTTTTTTTTGTGATCATCGCTGCAGCCACCAAAGAAGTTGCTTTGCCCAGTTTATACAGTAGTCAGAACAAATAATTGTTTGAAACTGCTTTTATACCATAAAGAACCATCTGCCCATTGAAGTCAATGAACTGAATTTTCCTTCCAAGGTCTTACAAGGTATTTTCCTGGACAAGATAGGGATTGAACCAAGAACTTTTTATATGTGCAAAGAAGTTATTATCCCACAAAGTAACTATCCATGTTCAAAAACGAGCAGTAGTTCTCAACTTTCAATCACAATTGACCCCAAATTTCTGTTGCTAAGCAAGACACTTGAGTGAGTTTTGTCTCATCTTAAGATCTTTCTTGCTACGGTAATTAAATCAGTGCAGTTACTAAATTAGTAACATGGTTGTTAAATGAATCTAATTTCCCCATTGATTTTGTTTGTCAGAAAAGGTGATCACATGACCATTGGACACTGCAACAGTTGTTAAATACATGCTAGTTGTCAAGCATCTGTCTTTTGGTTGCGTAACCATGGGTATGTTGCAACATGTGGAAAGCAGTTATAAGTCGCTTTTTCATTTTGAATGATCACTAAATGAATGGTTGTAAATTGAGAACTATGTGTAATTATGTAGATTAGTGAGACTAAATATGTTAACGATAAATAAACAGCAACAGGCAAGCACCTAATTTTGTAAAACTGCAATGTTTATGGTAAGTGAAAAGGAAGGTAATTACTAATCCTAGTTGTATTGAATAAAGTTTCTGTATAGAATAGGGGGGAGGGAGTGAAAGTTAAATTTTTACTAACTTTAGAATATCTGTAAAACAACTTTAGGATAGTTAATCTCAAACTGTGCTTTCTTAAATTTCAAGTGATAGCAAAACTTTTTAATGAAAATTAACATTAAAAAAAACCAAAGCAGATAGTGGCTCCCAACATAAATATCATGAATGAAAGAGAAATTTAGATTTAACTCAAAAGCAAAGTCTGAAATTGAGTTTCGGAGATGTGTCTTAGAGTAGAATTTTTAGCAAGGTCATACTGTGAATGGAATTGCTACATACATTATAGAACAGTGATGGTGAACCTTTTTGGCACCAAGTGCCCAAATCGGAACGTGTGTGCATGTGCATGCACTGGAGCGCCGCAAACCCGAAGACTAGCTGGCCAGCACGTACATGTCTGTTTTGGGGCCGTTTTTCAGACCAGCGGGCCAGCACGCATGTGCGCACCGGAAATTAGAAGAGCAGATGGCGACGGCACACATGCCCACAGAGAGGCACTGTGTGCCACAGGTTTGCCATCACGATTATAGAAGATAACATGCATTATTTTGTTTTGTGTCTGCATAAGGTTAAATCTGTACTTTGGTTTCTTCTAAATGTGTTCAGACTGGTTAGATTTCCTATCTACTGATCAGATTAGAGGTGAAAATAATTGACATCCAATACACCTAGTACATGCCAGATTTCAAAAGTCTGCTTACATTTGATCACACTTGAATCTTACAGTGAAGAAGCTGTCATTGTCAAATGTGTATTTGCACTGAATAGGATTGAATTGGGCCTGAGCAAATCAGTCCATTTCTGGTTTGACATATATTAAGCAATGCCCTAGTTTTACAATGAATTATAATTTTGTTGATATTTAAGCAATATGAAATATACATCACAGTATGCATTTTAGCCAGATTTATTTTCAATATATACATCTTTCAGGCTACAATAGTGTATTTTAATACATGTTATACTAATAGACATTCAAGAAAAGCAAAACTCTAATTCTGATTGTAATTAACCCTGGCTGATGGAAATTGCATCTCTTTTGCTGGAATTTATTTACCACTTCATAGTGCTTTACAGCCCTTTCTAAGCACTTTACACAGACACACACACACCCCAAATCTGAATCCTCATAAATCTCTAATTTGAACCAGTGTATGATTTCCTTTGTATTTTAGACTAATTATTGTGATGGACCCATAGATAATGCTTGTTTTGTCATTAATTGTATTTACATCTCAACTTTTCTCTAAACGTTCAGGAAGGCATACTTTTCACAAACAAAGGACAATTAGGCTGAGGGAAAGTGGCTGATCCAAACATTTAGTGAGATAGTTGAGGACTTGAACCTGGGTTTCCTTCACCCAAATTCATCACTTTAGGCAATACATTATACAAATTAAAAGGCATTAGTCAACCATCACACAATAATGAAAAATAATTGACAGACAGACATGTTGGCTGCTAACTATATAGTCCTGACAGAGAACATTTCCCCTTCAAATGATATGATAGTGGCTTTAATATACATGCTCCAGGTATAATAAAGTGTAGCTGTGCAATTGATGACATTGATGCATTATGTGCTGTTGAAGTTGAATTCCACAAATGTAAATGGCTTGCAAGCTGTTGATGATTCTGTTCCAGTTTACATTATTTTATTGGATTGGCAAAAGAACTGGAACTTTGAATGGAACAAAAGCTGGAAGTTTTTGCTTTGGGAAAATAATTTTTTGTTAGCCCAATCTGAGTAGTCCCAAATTAAGTATAGACTTACTCCAACATAGAAAAAATAGGGATGGAAGACTTTTTGAAATCTTTGTTAAACATTCATATATTTGTAATAAATGGCCTGGGCAATTATTTTTTAGTGATATTTTCTTTCTTCAAACTTTATTTGTATCATTTTTGTTTAGTCTAGATAAGAGAGTGCATATCTGGGCAGGTAAGCTGCATCTGTTACACTCTAGTGAAAGGTCGGGTACACAGTTTGGAGTGCTTCTGGATCCATTATCGGCACTGAAATCACATTTGGCTGTTTGGGGGGTGATTAAGAAAGCTTTTGGTTAGCTAAAGGTGGTAGCTGATATATGAATCTATTTGGAAAGCATCAATTTCCCGTGGTCTGTCTTACTTCTAAAACGAATTTACCAAATTGTGTTGTATCTTCGGCTGCCTTGAAAATGCTTCGGAGATTTCAATTAATCTAAAGTGCAGTTAATAAGTTTTATACAGAACCTGATAAAATGTTTATATGATGACTGTGCTTTGTCAAGTGCACTGGATTCCAATTAGTTTCAAGATCCAATCAAAATGTTAATGAAACCACTGAAAGCCCTTTATGGTTTGAAGCCAAAACATCCTGCCTAAAGACCGTAGGTCAGAAGCAGGATTTGTCAAAGGTGGGATACGAGATGTTAAAATTTTTCAAAGAAATGTATGGACATTGTTAACTACTGATAAGCAAAGACATCAGGCATTAGAGATATTAATGTTTGTTTTGAAATTGTAAGTGTCATACTAGTGCAGTGTCATTGATAGAAATCCTGATGTTTACCGAACATTATACAGCATTTGAGCTTCCTTTACAATGAGTTATTATAGAGAAAGATACATCATATGACCTGGTTGCCATTTTGTATGATATCCTGATGTAATGCAAACAGATTTTAATCATGTAGATGAGAACTTTGTCAGGAATAATACTTGCAAAAGTTTTGTTCTTATTAACAGAGAAAAAAATCTGTTTCCCATTTCTCTATTCCTTCAGATAGGCAAATGAGTTAGAAGTTAGATTTATAAGCTGAATGTTTTTAACCTCCGATACTTAAAATTGGAATGGCTGATTCCTGGTGTTGGCTTCATTGGCAGAGCCCATAATTTGACAAAACAGCCACTGCTGGCCCCACAAACCTCCATTGTTACTGCTTGTTTGTGTCCTTTATATAAGAATAAAAGTACAGGTAGTCCTGGGTAACAGATTGTCTCATTTAGCAATGGTTTGAAGTTAACAATAGTGTTCTTTTTAAAAAAAAAAAAAACTATGTTTACGACTGTTACAGTGTTCTTGTGTCATGTGATTGCCATTTGGCCACTTCACAACTGGCATAAATTTATGATCATCACAATGTCCCATGGTCATCACTTGCTTGTTTCACAACCAACTTGTGACAAGCAGAGTTAATACAGAAAGCTAACGTAAAATCCTACTTGATTTTCCACTTAACAACTGAGTTACCAGCCCAAATTGCAGTTGCTACTTCTAAGCAAAAAGAACAAACTTGTGCTTTCACTTTGAGGGATGGGCACATTGACAGTGGTAAAGATTTTGCAAAGTATTTAAAGGCTGCCCTTTGACATTATAAGCTACCCACAGTCACCATGTAGTTGATAAATAAATTTATCAAATAAATTTAATAAATAATAATATAAATAATTGAATTCTTTTTGTCGTTAAATTTACAAACTTAAACTTGCACTAGAAGTGGTGGTGAAGCCTGGTAGTTTAGAACTTTTTACAAAGTGCTCCAGAAATTATGGTGTTTCTTTAGTTGAATGAGAAGAGTCTGTAACTTGAATGTTTTTGGAGAAAAAGAGGAACTCCTACATAACATGTAACTTGAATGTTAGAATGCTGAGAATTGTTACAATATTATTTTTGAGAGATGTAAAAATGTCTCATATTCAGGTTTGTAGTATTAATATTTAGTGCACATTAGTTTAAAATTTGTTTGCTGTTATAGTGCATAGTTTGTCCCTTTGTACATATACATGCCCACATACACTATAAGTGATTAATGAGATCCAAAAGTTTTCATAATGTAATATAGTAAAATGTAATATAGTAAAAAGCAATTGATAATGTCTATGTAACTAGATTAAATGGGATGAGGGAGAACCCAAAAGTAGTTTCAGAAAATTATATATTAACTAAAGATCTGTTCAGGCATGGGCTATTTTTCCTTGGGTGGAGGCCATTATATTTCTCCCATGAGATATTGGATGCGTCTGGGATTAACTGGATTTTCTCATTTTTCTGGGTTTTAAAGAAGGAGTAAAAGATAATTTTAATATTTTAAGCCCAAGGCATACAACATGAAAGCAGCAATTGAATTTCTGCAAAGTTATCAGAGGTTTTAGGAAAATAGGAGTTAGAACATTTTAGCCCTGCCCTTTTTGGCATTACCTCTTCAGCCCTTGCAGGCTGAACTCTTTTGAAAAAGTAGTGGAAAAATGATGTAGTCCAGGGGACCAAAAACATCGACTGTCGTTATCTTTTTCTTATCCCATTGACTTTGGCTTTTAACTTTATTAGCAGGTGTCAGCATTAAGTACACTAGGCTGATCCCAATTATGTACGGTTAAATGGGAGACTATCAGAATACCTTAAGGTTGCCTGCTGTGGATTCAGAAGACAAAAAAATATTCTGGAAGAAAGTAATGACAAACCACTTCCATACAATATTGTTTGAAAGAAAATGACAGGGAGGAATCTGTGTAATGAATCACGCTCAACTCAAAGGAATCATTTTAAATTTTTATTAGTAGTAGTAGAAATAGTATTTGCAGTGATTTCAGAATCACCTAGCTTTTCATAAAATTAATAGCGCAATCCCTCTTTTAAAAGTTCTTTACAGTAGGTGCTATGGATGAATTCATTTCTATATATGCATGTAATTTGCAGTGAATGCATTGCCTATTAGAGCAAAAACTTTTAGTTTTCTAACATTTTCAATCTGATATATAAGAATGTATTATATTTTTCCTTCCCTTTTCCAGTCCTCAATTGTACAGCTATAATTCTAGAATGTGATTAATGCTAGAATGGATGTCTTCACTAATTTGAATTTTTCAGAACAGGAATATTACGTCATGCAGCAAAGTAAAGATAAAATTGCTAATTAGTAGAAAAGAAAACTGAGAAAGAATCTTACAGGAGAAAAGGGAGGATAGGTACAAAGAAGCAAAATATAATGAATGAAATGTAATGGTAGATTTTATTCTTGGCATAATCTGAAAGAGAATTTGGCCTGACAAAGTGCAATCATCTTTTTCCATTTCCCATGCAGGGACTGGTACAGCTTGGTGAGATGCCTCCTTCTGACCCTGTATTAAGTGATTCAACCCATAGTCTTAGCCTTGACCGCAAGATAGAACCTGGAATTGACAGATTGGTAAGTAATAAAAGTGGGGGGAGTATTCCTTGGAGTACTTTTCTTTTATCATTGCCTCTTTCCCTGCTGATATTATATTGCTGTATTTTATTTTATTTATTTTATTTTAATTCCTAGTTGTGTGTGTACACAGAAACCAGAAAATAAATAAAATTCAGCAATATAATCTATATATTACAAATTCCATAGTTGTATAAAGAAGGAAGACTGTCCTTCTGTTGTTGATTTTTTCTTTTGTCCCAATATTTGAAGAATTCCGTGTTAGGGTTAGCTTTCTGTCCCGCAGATGCTTTCAGAAATCACCTACTTACCTACATTGGCATCCTCAGACATGTTTCTAGAATAGCATATTACTGAAGGCTATACAGTTGTACTTTATTAGAAGTTGGGATGCAGTTTCAAAATTCCTGAGCAGTAGAATAAAATAATTACTTTTGTTTTTTAAAATACTGGTTTGCCAAAATATAGTACTAACTTTAATTATTTTTTTAAAAAATCAAAACATTGTGAAACAAGTTGTGATGTGTCTGCAGACAGAATTAATTTAAAAGTGGATGAATAGAGAAAATACAAGATCTAGAAGTAGACAGAAACCTAGTAAATGATTGCAAAAGGGATGAGATTCAGTTGTTTACTCTATAATTTCTGGAGAAACATAGGTGAATGCATTCCACATTTCAGATTCAAGGACACAAGGTGCTTTTAATCAGTCTGTGGACTGAAATATCAATATTTTTAGGTTCTGGCATCTAAGGTTTACTCATAAATGACTAGGAACTGGAGACCTTTCTATCCATGAGTTAGTATCTCTCGTGAAGGCTTATGAAGTTAATACAGTAAAAGTTATTCTTTGTGGATTTTTAAAGGAATGCCTATATTTGCTTTGCATACAAAGGTCCCAAGTTCGGTCATGGTTACTTTGGTAGCAGACATTTATTTGAGAGCATGAACAGTAAATAAATATTAACATACTGTCTGAGTAAAATAAGCAAGTAAGTGTCATATAAAGATAATCCAGGCTTGCCCAATTGGTCTAATTCTGTAAAGGTTTACAATTGCTTGCTCAAAAGTGATTGTTCAGGTGCTATAATAATGTATGTTCAGTTGCTTCTGATTTAGGCAGGTTTCATGATTGCAGTCATGTAAAATTGTGTTCACAAATTTCTTTCATAGGAAAGCAGAAACCTACTTGTTTATTTGGTCTATTTCATCAGAATCAACTACAGACACTGTCTTTCTAGACTTTCAGATAAGAGTTTCCTTAGTCTTACCTGGATATGTCACTTGGATGTGTACAAAACACCTTCTGCTCTAAGACCTTTTGTTTAAAGCAGACTGGACTTCTTAATCAAACACTGCCAATTTTCATTTTTAATTCCTTGAGAGAGCTTTATCGTTTGTGGCGATATTGCCAGCAGTGAACCAAATTACAGGGCCAAAGGTGGAAGTGTCAAGAGGGGAGACACAAAATTGAAGGTTCTAAACTAAAGATTAAAGTTCATGTTAATTGCCATTTAAGTACCAGTATAAATACTGCAGATACTAAATACACACAGGAAATGCTATGAACTTGTATTTGATGGGAGAGCTGGATATAATCTATATCCAATAGTAGCGGGTGTTTTGTACACCTTTGTGTTACATACTTTATGACTCATATAGTAGATGTCTATATTTGAAATGTCTCGACAAAATGTCTCAATTTTGATATTCCATGGTATAAAGGAAAAGGCTTGTCTGCAGTTCACGAAAACTGCTCAGAGGGCAGGACAGCTTTGCTTAAAATTATGTCTCTGTCCATCCCTTTTACCCTTAATTCTGTGTCTTTCCCCCTTGTCCCTTTTACCTTTGGCCACATAATTTGATTTACCACTGGCAATACTCCTGTAAAAGATAAAGCTTTCTCAAGGAATTCAAAATTTTGTTTTTGCTCCTTACTTGCCTTTGCAAAGCATCTAAATTGCCCCTGTATAACATTATACTGTGTAGGAAATAACAGCAGATTCAGTTCATAGAAAATAAGTTGGTAGATTGCATATGGTTGTTTTTCTGCTCCTTGGAAAAAGTTTATTCTCATCTTAGAGTGACAATATTATTTTCCAGAGTACTGCTCCTGCAGTCCATAGCTGGGTTCCTTCATCATCACTTCCTTTTTTGACTGGGTGAAATTTCAAATATTTCTCTCTTCGTCCTGTGGCCACGCCCCTTGCTCCCATAATGCACCAGTCTTTTCACTCAGTCACTGATGGCTGGTGTATTTTTTTCTCTCTTCGTGTACAACCTTGTGCTTTCTTAGACTTTTGGCGTTTAGGCTTTTATTTCTTTTTGTTAGTGTTTTTATCGGTGAGAGCCTATATAAAGGAAGGCTGCAGGGAACAAGAACCGGCGCTGGGGCTCCAGTGCATCCTCCCCGGGGTTTCTGACGGCCATCAGACCGCAGCTGGGGTTTCCGACCCTTCGGGGCGGTCCCCGTTTTCATTTATAGCCGCCGGTGTGAGCGTGGGGATTGCGCATCATTGTATTCACCCCCCCAAACCTCTATTTTGCATTTTAAATTTTTCGGCTCTCGTAGGGGCGGCTCCGGAGCCCTGCATGGTTTGCCCTGCAGGCTCTGATGTAATATCGGCAATTGTGTGTGGAGGCTAAAAATAGCTGGTTCGGCTGGCTCTTTTCCCAGCCGCGTTTGCCGCGCTGAGAGGACATCTTGTTCTTCGATCTTCGGAGCCTCCAGCTGCGTCCTAAGCCCCGCCAGTGGTGAGCGAGCTGGGCATCCGTCCCCCGGGCGGTGTCCTCGGTGTCTTGGAGCCGGGATTGAGTGGCGGGCGCTATCGTGGTGTCCTTGATTCATCTGACAAGAACACTCTGTGTCAGGTGCCGTTGTTCTCTGCGGCCTGTGCATTGCGAGCGCCATTTTGGGACTGCCGTTTGCTCCGGCGGCCATTTTATTTCGATCATCCGGCTGGTATTTTCCAACTCTCCCTGCGGCGGACATTTTGATTACATTATCGAGGGGAGTTTGCCTACAGACCCTTTCTTTTTTTGATTCACTGCCTGGGGTTTTCCAATAACCCGCTGCCTCTACCTTTCTCGCTGTCCTTGTTGTGCTGGGACCAAAGGCGCTTGCCTTGACTTTTCCTGAGGGTGTCCTTGGACTTATCTCCTGGGGGGGTTTCCTGGGCATTTTCATCTGCGCCCCCTTATTGCCTGCAGCACACACACACACACACACACCATTTAAGGCTACTGGTGACTCTTGTACATAGTTATTGTTCTTTAAAAAAAAAAAGTAAAAATTTGATTATTATTGTATATAGACGTACCTCTCTGGAATGGCGGATTCCTTCCTATCCTCTGACTCGGAGCGGGAGCCCAGCCCACCTAGGGCCCCGTCCAAGCACAAGTCTAAATCGCGGGGGAGGTCTACTTCCACATCTGTTGAATCTCACCAGCACAGACCTTCGTCAGCGGCAGAAAAGGACGCCCAGCGTCGCCATAGAGCGCTCGAGAGGCAGTGTGATGGAGCCAGACAGGCCACTTCGGCTTCGGTCTTTGCTCCTAACCAGCAGCTATCCCCACAAGGTCACTCATCTTTGGCACCTGATGCTATTCCTGATCTCGGTAACGATTGTGACGCCTCCACATCTCAGGCTCCGTCTGGACGTTCTTGTGGTCTCTCTAAGAGAACCTCAGTGTCCTTACCTGATGTTTTGACTGTGGGCCTTGCAGAACCCCATGCTCCATCTTCCCGTCGGGTAGAGGCAACGTTTACCCCGACCACTGCCGGGCTTCGGGGTCCAGATGGACAGTTGTTGACTCCCCAGATGGACTTCCAGGCGGTGCTTTCCAATGCTCTTTCCTCCATATTGGCTGCGGGACTTCAGCAATCTGTTCTTCAGCAGCCTCTTCCAGCTCAGCCCTGTACTTCTCACTTAGCTGCTCCTGGTCGTTCCAAGTCTCCATCTCGGTTGGCTCACATTTCTTCTGAAGACTCCGAGCAGGATGAGGAGCTACCTGAAGAATTGGAATTCTCAGAGGATGAGGGCCTTGCACCGGACACTCCTGCCTTTTCCGGCTTATTCCGGCCCTCTTTGTTTAAATCGCTGCTGCATAAAGCTCGACAGACCACCAGTATGGGAGTCCCGCCTGCTGAACCTTCTGCTTCCACAGCCCCTCATGAGGCCTTGTTTTCATCATCCAAACCTGGGAAGGACTTTATTCCCTGCCTTCAGCTCTTTGCCTATGTTCTACAGTCCCCCTGGTCCCAACCGGGTTCTCTGATGGGTCCCACCAGCCTGGACAAAAAGCTGTACTGTGGGGCTCCAGAATTGGACTCCTTGTTGTCCTTACCTGTGGTTGACCCTCTGATTGCAAGCCTTTCCTCTTCTTTGCTTTTGTCTTCGGACGCTTTGGACATTCTTAAATCAGAGGACAGAAAGACTGAACTCTCCTTTCGTAAGGAACATCAATCCCTCGCTTGGACAATTAAGACGGCGACTGCTACGTCGTTCTTTAATAGAGCCACGTTGCTTTGGCTGAGGCAACTTCAAGAGAGACTGCCGCCGGAAGACACACGTCTTCACCAAGATATAAATAAAATTGTGGCTGCCACCGAATATTCAGCGGATGCCTCGTTAAACTCGGTGAAGTTCGCCTCGAGGGCCTTGGCCTCATCTGTGACATCTCGCAGGCTGTTTTGGCTCAGAAATTGGAGAGCTGATGCCAAAGCAAAGTGGAAGTTGGCGGCGGCCCCTTATAAGGCCCCGAACCTCTTTGGTCCTGCCCTAGATCCGGTCCTAGTCGAGGACAAGGACAAAAGGAAGGTGATGCCCGCGTCTTCATACCGCAGACCGGAATGGCGCTACGCACCCTATTCTCATCATCAGCCCTTTTGGGCCTCGTCGGGGTCGGGGGGGCCCTATTCAAAGCGCAATTTCTTTCCTGGAACCAACCGGTCGTCAGCGTTTTCGAGACAGGTCCAGGGCCAGCAGTTCCAGACGCCCCTTCCGTGGAGCGGGCTTTCGCCAGGCCCGTCGAGGCAAATGACTACAGGTTGCAGGATCCTATTGGCGGGCGTCTTCAACTTTTCAGCTACCAATGGGAACGCTCAACCAAAGACGCCTGGATTCTATGGACGGTATCTCAAGGCCTGGCCATCGAGTTTCTGGGACGTCCTCCGGTTCGCTATGTCCGCTGTCCGACCCACCTGTCCCCCGACAAGGAGGCTCTCTTGCGGAAGGAGGTTCTCCACCTGCTTCTTATCCATGCAATAGAACCTGTTCCACTGGATCAGCATGGCAAGGGCTTCTATTCGACTCTCTTTTTGGTTCCAAAACATTCGGGGGGTTGGAGAGCCATTTTAAATTTGAAGCAGCTGAATCTGTCGGTTTGCTACCGCAGATTCAAGATGCACTCCCTGGGATCCATCCTTGTTGGAGTGCGACGGGGCGACCTCCTCCAGTCTGTCAATCTCAAGGAGGCATATCTGCACGTTCCGGTCCTTCCGGCCCACCGCCAATACCTATGTTTCCAAATTGGGGAGGACCATTATCAATACTGTGCAATGCCGTTCGGCTTGTCATCTGCTCCAGGGACTTTCACAAAACTGGTGGCGGTGGTGGTGGCTGCTCTCCGAATGTTACCTGTGAGGGTGTTGTGCTATCTGGATGACATTCTAGTCTTGTCCTCCTCCAGAAGCCAAGCATCTCGGGACCTGGCCCTTGTCATCGGTTCCTTTCAGGACCACGGGTTTTCGATCAACTTCCCGAAGAGTCACCTTCACCCAACCACTGTTCTCCAACACTTGGGGGCGGTGATCGACTCTGTTCAGGGCCAGGTCTCCCTTTCCCTGGACAGGGTAGAGAGCATTCGCAACTTGATTTGGCTCATTCAATCCAAGCAGTCTGTCCCTCTCCTACATCTATCCCAGTTGTTGGGAAAAATGGTCTCGTGTTTCTCGATAGTGCCATGGGCGCGCAGACACACGAGGCCGTTGCAGTGGTTCCTGCTACCTTTTCAACGCACGGGTCGCAGCGATTCTCTCCACAAGGTTTCTCTTCCCCCTCAAATTTCCCTGTCCCTCAACTGGTGGACAGGTCCCAAACTTCTCCTCGGTACACAGTTCCTGCTCCCGGATCGGCTGCATTGACCTCAGATGCCAGTCTCTTGGGCTGGGGAGCCCATTCTCAACGATCAGATGGTGCAGGGCCGCTGGTCACCTTCGGAACAAGCGTTAAACATCAACTTCTTGGAGTTGAGGGCGATTCGCCTAGCTCTCTGTCACTTTCAGTCCCTGTTGCAAGGCCAGCACATCCTCGTCTTCACGGACAATATCTCAGCCAAGGCCCATATAAACAAAGAAGGGGGCACGAGGTCGAGGGACCTGATGCTGGAAGCAGAGAAGCTGTTCTCTTGGGCCGAAGGTCACGTTCTATCTCTGAAGGCCGATCACATCTCAGGCGTGGACAACGTCAGAGCCGATTGGCTCAGCAGGCAACTGATAGACCAGTCAGAATGGCAGCTGGCTCCCAAGATTTTTCAGGAGGCTGCCACCATCTTCGGCCTGCCTGTTGTGGACCTGTTCGCCAGTCCGGTGAACGCCCAACTTCCCAGATTTGTGTCACATTACCCATCTCAGATGGCAGAGGATCACAACGCGCTCCGATGCCGCTGGCCTCCTGGCCTTTTGTACGCTTTTCCTCCAATTCCATTGATTCCTCAGGTAATTCAGAAGTTGTTGGAAGAACGTGCGGACCTTCTGCTGGTGGCTCCCAATTGGCCTCGTCGGCCATGGTATGCCGACCTGGTGGCTCTGTCCGTACTCCCCCCGTGGGAGATTCCACCGAGCCATCTCTCTCTGCGCCAAGGAGTAGTGTCCCACCCAGATCCAGGATGGCTCCAATTGGCCGTTTGGCGTTTGAGCGGGTCATCCTGCGCAAGGACCGTCTCCCCGATTCCGTCATAACCACTATACAGGCGTCTCGTAGACCTTCTACATCACGTATATACGAGGCCTCGTGGCGGGCCTTTTGCACCTGGTGTGCTGACAACTTGGTGGACTCTACGTCGGCTCAGGTCGTTGACATTCTCTGTTTCTTACAATCTGGCCTGGACAAGGGCTTGTCGCTGTCTACCCTTCGTCGACAGACCGCTGCTTTGTCCACTGTCGTTCGATATCCACCTTACTCGTCTCTGTCTCAGCATCCCCAACTCAGAGAATTCTTGCACGGGGCTATGAACTTATGTCCGCCTCGTCAATATCTGACCTGGGACCTTTCCCTTGTTCTTCAAGCGCTTATGTGTCCCCCTTTTGAACCGCTGGGCTCTATATCTCTTAAGTATTTGTCCTATAAGATCGCCTTCCTCTTGGCGATCACATCCGCCAGGAGGATATCCGAACTTTCAGCTCTGTCAATCAGGAAAGACTTGTGTATTTTCCACGCTAATACTGTTGTTCTTCGCCTGGACCCGGCTTTTTTGCCGAAAGTGAACTCATATTTTCACCGGGCTCAGGAATTAATCCTTCCTGATTTCTGTCCGTTGCCCAAGCACCAACGTGAGAAGGATTGGCACACCCTTGACGTGCGCAGGGCCCTCCGTCGTTATATTCGCAGGACTGAGTCGTTCCGGAGAACGGAGGCCCTTTTGATCTCTTTTCATCCAAGGTCCTTGGGCCAGAAAATATCTCCATCGACCGTGGGCAGGTGGATTAAGGCGTGCATCTCTACAGTTTATGAACGCCAGGCCAGGCAGGTTCCGTCTGGGATTTTGCCTCACTCTACTCGTAGTGCGGCGACGTCTGCTGCCTGGGCCACTCAGGCATCTGTTTCCGACATCTGCCGGGCCACCACCTGGTCCTCGGTGACACCTTTTATCAGACACTACAGGGTGGATTCCTTTGCCTCCACTGTGGCTTCCTTTGGCCGTCGAGTCCTGCAGAGTGTTCTGGTGACGCAGGACTCCGGGGGCCTTTAGTTTCCCACCCTTTTTTTTTTTCTGAGCTTGGGTATATCCCAGCTATGGACTGCAGGAGCAGTTCTCTGGAAAACGAACATTGTCTTACCTGAATGTTCCTTTTCGGAGTACTGCGACTGCAGTCCATCCCCTCCCCTGGTTTTCTTTTTCTATTATTTGACTATTGGTGTCTGAGCTGGACTGGATTTGTTCTTGTTTTCCTCCTACTGGTGTTTCTTGGACTATTTTAGGTGGTCGCGCCTTCATTCAAAGACTGGTGCATTATGGGAGCAAGGGGCGTGGCCACAGGATGAAGAGAAAAATATTTGAAATTTCACCCAGTCAAAAAAGGAAGTGATGATGAAGGAACCCAGCTATGGACTGCAGTCGCAGTACTCTGAAAAGGAACATTCAGGTAAGACAATGTTCAGTTTATCAGGTTGTAACATTTAATTTAATAAAGCAAACTGTAATTGGTGTCTCCCTAGATTCTTTGTTATATGCAAAATCTAATATGACCACTCTTTTTTTTGGTCCAGTTGAATTCTCCCCTTTAAAGAATGCTTTTGGGGAGGACTAAAAGTCTCTTTTAAAACCCCAGTTTTCCCTCAGTATATTCATTTTGAGTTTTAAAATGTTTTTATCACATCCTTGTAATACTAACTCAAAGTTAAAGATAAGCTACAATGTTATGAATCATAAATGTATAAACCAGTGCTGTAATTCAGCTAGCCTTTCTATTACGATTGACAGTTTTATTGGACCCTTCCCAACATCTTTCACAGGTATAAGAACTAGAAGCTTGGTTTTAAGATTAATTATCAAAGACTAAACTTTCAGTGGTGTAAATGTAAACATACAATAACAGTAAAAGAATATAGAGCCTCTGTATCAAGTTTAGTAAATTATTTAGAAAACATACAAAGTATGTTTGCATTGTCTGGGTATTCCTGGGTGCACCAGTCTATACATTTGAAGGTTTTTCATAGACAGAAGTCCTCACTAGGGGAAACTGATTTCCATATGAAAATGATGGATAACCGAATTTTAAAACGAGATGTGCTTGCCCATCATTATTTCTAGGTTGGAAAAACTGTTTTAAAGTAGATGATCAGAAGAGCATCTGTGAAGATACAGAAAATTCTGTTCCTTTAATTGTCTCCGAGTTAATGGATCTTTGAAATCATCTCGCTATGTTCCAGCCTATTGTACTGTTCGTTGCTGAGTTACAGCTATCGTACAATTCGTATTATGAAATACTCTTGGTTCCCAAATGCTGCTGGTGATTTTAGAGTTTGTCATATTAAAGAAAAAGAAGTTATTGATCAGAGAGTTATATAATTTAACAAGAATTTTCTTTCTTTCCCCCCTGCTTCTTTCCCTTTCTGTATCTTGTATTGATACACATGCATATTTTCTAGTCATCAGAGAACCTTGGTATAAGCATTAGTAATACCCAAGCATCTCTAACTGCCAAAACCTGTGGAGTGCCGAGACCAGTCAACGGAGTCATTAACACGTAAGTTTCTTGTTAAAACTCTTCTTAAGAAAATATAACCTCTAGAAATGTACTTCTAAATGGCCACCATTGAAGTTACTTAGGCTTATAAGTGTATATAAATCAAACCAACTCTGATAGTATCTATTCAGCATGTCACTTGTATCTTTACTAGAAGTCTTAAATAAGTTGGAAAAATGTAGAAACTTCTGAGCAGAAATAAATCAAAGGACCTTTCTCAACCTGATGTTCTCTAGATATATTAGACTATAACTATAACTCCCAGCAAGCTGGCTCAGGAAGCTGTAGACCAGCTAATCTAGAGAACCCATTGGATTGAGAACGTAAAAAGTGATGGAAAGCTAACAAGATGAATCTACTGGAAAGCTGGAGCAGGCATTGTGAGCAGAAGAATGAGATAGGATAAAAGTGAAAAAATGTGGATGAAAAATGTAAGCCAGGAAAAAACAGTAGCTGACATTTTCAAATAATGAAAAGCTAGAGAGCTGCTGACAAGTGATGTTTACTGCAATCTAGCCTAACCTGGTATCAAAGAAGAATTTTGGGGGTACTGATCTTAGTTTTGAATCTTTATTATATGCATGGATTTATTAGTTTGCTTGGACAAATGGGCTGCTGATTTTAGGAAGTGAGTATCTGGCCCCGATTAATAATAGATAGAGAAGTAGAAATGCCTAATGTGCTGTATTTCCATTATTGGACAGTTTGCAGCCAGGCTTGACAGAGCATACTCAGGGAGATGGCTCAGATGCTGAGGAGTTGTTGCGGAAAAAGCAGAGATTAAATATGATGTCTTCAATTCCTGATGGAACCTGTGTGGCAGCCCGCACACGCCCTCTTCTCAGCTTCAAGAAACGGAGGCTTATTCGACCTAGCAATCTGATTCCACTGTCCAAAAAGGTCTGTAAATGAATAAGTTAAGGTAGTAAAAAAAATGGAGGAAGAGAAATCTTGCACCTATATGAGATAATTATTGATTTTACATATTGTTCTTTTGCCCCATAGCATTATAAAATCTGCTTAGAGTCTGTCTGATATTCAAATAAAGTACATTTATTGGTCTTTGTGTCAGTGGAACTTTTTCCTCCTGTTAAATGAGTTTGGCGTTGAGTAGGAAAGACTTGAGAAAGTTGCATTTTAAATCTTTGGAGAAACCTATGTTTTAAATCTTGATTATTTGGCTGTAGAAGTAGGCCGAGGAAGGTGGTTTCGCCTTCCCCTATGCATACTACTTTGGGAGGATAGATTCTCATTTTTAAACTCTCTTTTTAATTTCAGTTTAGTTTAGTTTTAGACTTTTTAGTTTAAAATGTTTAAATGGCTACAATGGTCAGTATGCTGAATTCAGAATCAGTTCTAAATTTTGTGTGTGAGTTAATTTTAGGATAGAATTACAATTATTATCTGTTGTTTTTAAAAAGATATTTTTTGTTTTCTTTCCTCTCCTCTCCTCTCCTCTCCACCACAATTTAAAAAATGGCTAATCTAGCAATTTAAGGAAGTATGCACTTTCAGCCAGACTGATCTGTTTCAGTGGAATAGTCTGGTAGGCTAACAGTTTAGGGCAAATGTGGTATTGATATTCAAGAAATTCAAATTTGTGTGCATAAACGGAAGACACAGTACACAAAATGTAAACCTCTAAAAAACCCCAGTTTTTATATAATCATTCTAAATTACATCAGTATTGAAGATAAAAGTGTTATGGTGCTTATTCTCTGATGCAGGAAAAAAAGCACTTTTTTCCCAAGAACAAAACTTTTACATATCTTACTTTGAGACGATATTATGGATATTGAAGAAGGTTTGTTTGCTTGTTTTTTGTTTGTTTTAATTGGAACATTAGTAGGGATGAAGTACCAATACTGATAATTATGTTTCTGTGGACACTTTGGAATTTGTGAATAGCAAATATTCTGTTATTAGATAGTCTATAAATAGTAGTTTTCTATCCAGGACAAATTCTGTAAAAAGAGAGGCAACTGCAAAAGCTGAAGTACAAATAGTTTGCCCAAACAGCAGAGAAAGCTCAACCCCCATTCTTTATATCTATAGTTGACCTTCTTAGGCAAATTCACAGAGTCAGTCTCTCACTCATCCATCCTGTTCCTTTTCCACTCCCATCAGATCATCTTGAAGGCTTGTTAAATGCTTTGTATAGTTCACTATGTACAATAACCCAAATCATATACTTCCTCTTTCCACTGCACTGATTCTACAATGAAATCAATTTCTATTTTCGCTGGATAATTTCGCTAATCCTTTCCTGACTACCCAGAGCCGTCCTGAGGGGTCCTTCCTTATCAAGCAGTAGCAATTAAGCATATTTTTTCCTTTATGTTTTGGGCAGCCAAGAGTACTTCAAAATCATTGGTCTCTGACCACCCCTGATAGCCCATGTTGTGAAACTTTTGAGTAATTCTACAGAATGGAAATAGTGAATGATTGAAGACCAGGTGCTCAGTTTGAAACAAACTGCAAGTTGATGCCTTCTTCTAGATTGATGGATTCTAGCCCTTTTCCCTATCTCATCCTATGTCTAGGTTTATCGTAAACCACAGCGGTGTGGTTGTGATGTGAACTCTTTGTGTGTTCTCTGTGGCTCTCGAAGCTCAATGCCTTCAGAAATCCAGTATGAAGCCCCTTTGATGGAGCGTCTCTCACAGTTGGATTCCTGCATCCACCCTGTACTTTCATTCCCAGATGGTAAGAATGACCCCATTAGCAGATGTGAGTAATAAAAAGCTAAACAAAAGTCAGCTCCTCATTCCAAGCTAGCTCGGAAGCCATATCTAGGCAACAGTAAGATCTCTACTTTTATCCTGTCTTACATAGGATGATCCTTTGGAAGCAGAAATCACATCTTTTTTTCTTTTTGCTTAGACCGTAGAGAAAGGTAGGCACAGGGGGATAATAGAGGCTGAATGATTTTAGATAAGAGAGGATCTGGAAAGGCATTTACTTTGGCTCTCCTAAGGTATTGAGCTACTTTGGCACTAATGTTAGGCATCCCTGACCTAATTATCTAAGGGCTGCCTGACATGCACTGCTAGAGACTAGTAGATAGAATTTAAACAACAATTGGGCATCTTCCCCGCCCCCCCCCCTTTCCCCTGCCCTCATCCTGCTTCCATATGTGAGGTTGTTAATGAATGTTCTGCCCTCGTCTGGATGATTTGATATGTGACTGGAAATTTCCAGATGACGTAATAACGTCATAACAACCTTGGTGAAAAGGATGTTAATCAGGTCTTTATAACAGCTAAGATAGCGCCATCTGGGGTTCTTGAGAGAAAGCTGCTGCTCTGAAGCTTTTGGTCAGGGGGGGAAAAGGCTGTCTTGGCAGGTCACGATGCTGTTTTGGCGCAGTCAGATGTTGGCTAGCAGTAAGATGGAGGAAAAGTAAACTGAATAATCAATTGGATGGTGTAGTCAGATGGAAAAATTGCTCATGTTTCTTCAACAATGCACTTCTCTCTTCGGTATACATGCACATAGGTAGCATTATTTTACCACTACAGTGCAGCTTCTTAGCTTATATACATTTTCATGGTTTCCATCATTTGTACTATATTAGAAATTGCCACAGTAAAGGCAGGAGATTTGCTTGGCAGGTTGATTTGAATTTTTCTGCTGAATGTGTTTTACTTTTCAGCTTCTTAGCCTGTTATCCAGGCTGTTTTTTAATTAATATCTGGATTCATCCTCTTTCATCAGCTGTTTCTCAGTATCCAGCTACCTTTCCTATCTTAAGCCCTGCTCCTAGTTTTATTTACTTGTGTATTGCCCATTTATGGAATATTCTGGGCAGGTAATTTATTTTCTAAACCCAAGAGTTGCAACTATTTCTGTACTGTGACAGTCCTTGACTTTGAAGTATTGTGCCAGGGGTGCATTCTAAACATAGTAGGCAATGGCAGGGCAAAAAGTTAAAATGGATTTTGTTTCGTTTACATTTGCAATAAGAAAGCATTAAACATAATTACTGCCTAGACATATACTACGGAATTTTCGCCATGTTAAAAACCACTGTTTGCTAATCTGCAAGAAATGCTCAGAATGCTTTTGTTTGGAGGTTTTCTGTGGATAGGATGTGATCCTGCATCCTTCAGTTGTGTATATGCTCTAAACAAAGGTACACATTTTGCTTTTAACTAGATGTGTATGTGAATGAATACACCTAATACATTTTCATGCTTTCTTTTACTTGTTGAAGGGAGCCTACATACTTACCACACATTTTCTAGTACCTTGCCTTTCAAGTTGCTTCCACCTCCACCAGCCACATTTCTCCAGGTCATAGGTGATGTTTGTGGTTTCTGTCCCTGTTCCTGATCGGTCTATTTCACTCATGTACAGAAAATTACCAAACAAAAAGGAAAGTGCTAATTACAAATTAATTGGAAGTATGTTCGGGTTGCTACTGGATAGACTAGGACTATGTGTGTATTGGGTGAAAATAAAGATCTTGGTTTGGATAGATGATGAATCAGTGTTGTATTTGAGAAGTGGTCAAATTCTTCATATAAGTGGAAATGCACTTTTAATTCCTTGTTTCCTCAGAGATGTCAATTCATCTTCAAAATTTTACTGTAGAGCAAAATTGCTTTCATTTATGTTATTTAGTAATATCCTCATTTTAATTTAAGGAGCACTTAATATTTATTTATTTTAAGAAACAAATCTTATTTTGGATTTTAACAAAATATTTTAATTACTCTCAAGTAAAATGCAACTTGAGATAGAAATCTAGGACTTTTGAATTTTTTCCAGAGAGAGCTGGAGTAGCAGCTTTTGCTGCTGTTGTTGGGTCTCTACAAACAAAACTGTTGTATCCTAACTGGAGGTGGAGCAGGCTCAAAGAGAAGGATTATTTTTCCTTTCTCTACAGGTAGTCCTCGATTTAACAACAATTCATTTACTGACCATTCAAAGTTACAATAGCACTGAAAAAGTGACTTATGCCTTTTTTTCAGTTACGACCTTTGTAGCATCCCCATGATCCTGTGATCAAAATTCAGATGCTTGGCAACTGCTTCATATTTCTGACCATTGCTGTGTTCCAGGGTCATCTGATCACCTTTTGCAACCTTTTGACAAGCAAAATCAATGGGGAAGCCAGATTCACTTAATAACCATGTTACTAAGTTATTAAGTGCAGTGATTCACTTAACAACTATGGCAAGAAAGGTTGTAAAACGGAGCAAAATTCACTTAACAAATGTCTCGCTTGACAACAGAAATTTTGGGTTTCATTGTAATCGTAAGTCGATGACTACCTGTATTTATTTTCTACTCTTTCAGTCTCTAATGGGAAATCCCTTTAAGCAGTTTATAAATAAAAAGAACAAAACATAAAACTAAGAATGTGAGAATAATATTTTATAAAATATTTGACAGAGACATAATGCAATAATCCAGTGTCCGTGAGAGGGAAGACCCATGTTCCCCTAATATATTGTTGCTGAAGGCTACATTAGTTCAGAATTCCAGTTGACTCAAGAAATCTGGAGGGCACAGTGTTAGGGTAGCTGCAGTTAAGCCAATATTGGTTATTTTATTACTGGGTGAAAATAAAGAACTCCATAAATATTGCTTTTTTGCCTCTCGATGGATTTTTAGTCCATGTTACTATAAATCTCCAAAATGTAGGTTTAGATAGATTGCATTCACCATAGGCCATCTTTATTTTGAATAATGTCTGATAAATGCCTTCTTTTGGTTTTGTGTTTGTGTATGTGTGTATTCATTTTTCTGCAGATGTACAAGTAGGCTTACACCTTCAGGGCATGTTGAAATCCCACTTGCAGTACAAGCCCTGTGAGAAAATCAAACCTCCGAAAAAGCTCACATTGAAGCACCGATCCACCGTGCCTCCCAGCAGTCTGTCTGACTCAATGCGCAAAGACCGTCACAAGCTGGTTAATACCTTTTTAGCAGCAGCCAGTAAGTGCCTTCATTGATTTTAGTCTTGAATTGGCAGGACTTATCCATTTGGTCCTGCAGAGTCATCTATGTATATGGCTTAAAGTGAACCAGGATTCCACTTTGAAATGTGATTAATGCTAGTGCTCAGCCTGGAAAAGGAAATAATAAATAAGAGACTGCCTGTGAAAATGCATTGAGTATTTGGGCCTCTCATAATAATAGTACACAAACTCTGTCTTTAGGCAGAGCTTCCAGGATTACAGGCCACTTAGAGGCTCAGCTCTACTTTCTCCCTTTGGAGGTATAATTTCTGACAGTAGGTCCTATTTTAGTAGTAATTTAATTTAGCTTTTAAGAGGGAAAAAAGAGGGCTACTTACAAAGAAGAGATGCTTGTATTTAAACTTCTAAAAATTCATTTGTGCAAATAATAATTAAGCAGTGAAGAAGACAAAATAGGCAAGAACCCATGGTCCACCAATGCTTATTGAAATGAAACATAGGCTCGTTTCCATCCTGATTTTTGCAGCGTCTAAGTGAATTAATGATAAGGAGGACTTAACTTCATATTAGTTGAAAATAAAAATCTAGTGTGAATAACTGAAGGAATTAAACATGTAACTCTTTTTGAAGGATTATGTTGCATAAAGAATAATAATAAAAGTAATGTTTAATATTAAAGAGATAAGGGTGTCCCTTATTCTGAGCCAGGTCATGCTCCATCTAGCCTAGAGTTTTGTGTATTCTGGCTTGAAAAACACTACTTCTGTTTGATAGCCTTTTTTATCTGGAGATGCCAAAGATTGACCTATGATTCTGAGCATACAAAGCATGCGTTTTGCTATTGAGTTTACCAACCTCCCCTTCCTTTCCCTTTTCTTACAAAATAGAAGCAGATTAAGTTTCTGAAATACAATATCGTAGACTCTTTGACCAGGAAACACTTTTCAAGGAATTTGGAACTTGTGTTGGCGCAAGTTGGTGAGGGAGCTGATTATTTAGTGTTGGCTACTGTTATGGGAAAACCATAATGAGTATATGTAGAACGCAGTCATTCTTGAATGTTTCCTGGTTATGGTATGTGTTGTTTGGAATTGAAAACAATTAAACATGGATTGTGTGTTCCTAAATAAGCAAGAGAAAATATATTTGCATGCGAACATGCATGTTTATTCCTACTTTTTGAATGGGGTGTCTGCTTTAAGCATCATGAACACTGTACAGTATATAACTGATAAACTGCAAAGGTAGGTTTAATACTTGAAATAAACAAAAGACAGGGTCCTGCTGCTCTTGATTTTTGAGATTGTTCTGCAGTGGTCAAGTAGCACCATCTGTAATTGCCTCTTGGCTCTCTTTACAGAATATATTTCACAGAAACATGTGGGCCAGAATGGAAGCCAGCATATTAGAAGCCTTGGCAGGGCTGGGTGCAGCTCAAAAGTTCTGCGCTATAGTAGGCCTTGCAAACAAGATGGATGGATGGATTTTTACCGCAACCACTAAATTAATAGGGTTGTCACCCAAGGGCAGTTGTTGCCAGTGACTCTTTATGTTGTTCTGGCAATCATGCTTGTATGGCTCCTGGGTTTTGTCTAGCCTGGGTCCTGAAAGGCAGGAAAGACAGGTGAAAGCAGGGCATTTTCATGGCTCTCTTTCTGTTCCACTCCTCAGCTTGCTCACATCACAAAATCGAGCCAGACAAGGCATACAGGCAGTCCTTAAACGATGTGAGGGCTGCTCCCAAGGCCGAGAGAGCGCCAGAGCGCTCACTTATCCTGACGGCAGTTCATGAAAGAAAGCGATTGCGGGACAGCTCCTCCGAGAGAAGTGAAGGTAGGCTGGCCCCAGCCAGGTCTGTCTGGGGGGAGCTTGGGCTCTGCATTCTGCTCCCCATCTCCCTTTCGAGATGTTTGCTTTCTGTTTCTGGGAATTAAAAGGGGCAGTGGTGTTACCTACCATGGGCTCTCTCTTGTGTGCTTTAACAACTTTCTCCTCTAGAGAAGCAGTCTAGCCAAAGGAAGCTTCTGTCTCTTACATGTGCTCTGGTTCTTCTGTGTCAATTATTTGATGCCTGTCTGGTGTAATGCTTGTGGGTGTAATATAGGTATTGTTTTCACTCATTGTTCTCTACCTTATTCCTTCTCTTTCTTCCTTGCATAGTGTTTAAGCATCATGCAGAGATTGGAGGCCCAAGTTACTTGTCGAGTGCTATGGCCTCCACGGCTCACAGTTCCTTCATGAGGCAACTCTCCACTTCCTCTGAAAATTCCATCCCTCCTGTCGCCACAAGTTCCTTGGGAAGCTCCAGTGCAACTGTAAGTATTTTGGGTTGGGGGGGGGGTGTTACCTGACAGTAGCAACAGTTCGATTTCTTCAGTGCTTCAGGATACAGTGTGTTGCATGACCCAAGTCATTCCATGTCTCAAGGTGCTTGAGAGTTAACCTTGACTTAGAAGAAAAAATAGGGCAAGGAGGAATGACTTGAACAGAAGGATATGTGCTCTTTTTTTCAATTACAGAGTATGGGATATAAGGGATTACATCAAAGGTACAATGGAAAAGGTGATTTCTAGCTTTCATGCTTATCAGTCTTCTGAGCAATTAGATTTAGCTATAGTGTCTCAGACTGCAGCAGAGGAAGAAAAAAGTGAAGAAAAGCAGGCTTCAAAAGTTGGGGAGCAATATATTCTGGGTTTGGGAACAAGGAAGTTGTGAATCCTAGTGGAGAATGGGTGAGAGAGTGGGGGTAAGGTGGCAGTTAAGAAATGAACTGTATCTTCAGTTTCATGCATGGAAGGGAACTTTATGGCTTTTCAGTCCAGCTGACTTGAAACTTGCTAGTTATATATAATTTTATTTACGGTCACAGACCAAAATGCAAGCATAGCTACAGAAAAACATAGGAAAAAGAACATCACGAACAGCCGGCCACCGGAAGCTAGTTTTTTTTTTTTATTTTGACCCAGACAGTTGGAAAGGACCTTAAAAAAGAAGTAGGGTAAAATTGGTGTACTTCCTCCTCTCTTTATAGTTTGCTCTCTCTCGCCTCTCTCAGTATTCCCATGGTTTGCTTTGCCTTAGCTGTATACTGCCACTCTTTGAAATTCAACCCACATATATGTCCACCTTCCGTAACCAACCAGTGCCATCTTTCTCCTTACTTCTCTTTGATTGCACATTAGTGTTCCCCTTGTGCATAAATAACAGCATCTCTCCCTCCCTCCCTCTTCTGTATACTTTTAGCTGTTGCCTCATGTTACCATCTCTGATTTTTCTCCTTTCCCACTCTCCCATTGCAGAACATGTCTGCTTGGAAAGTGCATGATTTAGACACAGGCAAAAACTGCTTATTCTAACCCAGGCACCACTGCCCACAACTTCCCATCCTATGTATGGAATAGCCTATATATAGGATGATTGGAATAAGACATTGTGTGCCCAGACTCCAGAACAGCAAAGTAATGGATAATTAATTTTGTTTTGAAACATTTCAGTAATTGCTAGTGATAGGTAAGCTTCATTTGGTGGGATTTGGGTTTCCAGACTTTAGAAAACGCTTTTCAGGATCCTTCTTGTGGTTTATTTTCTTGGCTTTTGAACACTTAACAGCACTGTACTAGTGTTTTGGTTCACTAGTCCCATATTCATTCTTTATGCCAAGCAAGTTTACTTGCTTGAAATAGTCATTTATTTTATTTATTAAATTTATAGGCTGTCCATATAAATTGAGCATTTCAAGATGTGTAGCGCATATCAGGTAAAAGTGGAATTTCAGTGACATCTCTAGAGATGTTCAAAATCGCATTGTAATTCTTACCTGAATGCTTCTTTGGTTGGACACAATCAGGACAGCTGAATGTCATTTTAGTAGTGCAGGGTAGTAGCTAAATCAGGGATTGAAATCCATATTCAGCTATAAAAGTGCATCTGCCACATTAATTTCCTTTATAGAATGGTTATTGAAAGGATAAATTTAAGAAAAAGATACAGTATATATTTCCTTAAATTCCTGTACAAAAACTGGATATCAATCTAAGAAGCATGCTTTCTTGGCCAAATTTGAGTTGAATAGGGAAATAATATTTCACAAACCGTTTGAATGGCAATTGCTAATTCATTTCATTCACCCTGGAAAAGGCCAAATATGAGTAAATAGTGGCCATAATGGAACATGAACCATTTCCACTCATAAAAGGGGGTCCTACAATTAGAAGTAATAGCAAATAAATTAATCTAGTTGAATGTTTTATTTGTTGGACAGATGAGAGCAGAAAGAAAGAAAAGTGTTCAATAAAAACGTACATATCTAGAACATTCCAAATATATTGGAATGTTATGTTGGAAGTTGTGGACCAGGTTAAATTCTCTGGATGATTTTGGACTGCATCTCCCATCAACCATACCAGTAGCTATACTTTTGTTGGTTATGGTGAAATTTTAGCTATTTATTTTTGTGTCTTTCTGCACATACAGCAATCACTACAAAGTCACTACAAAGTGGCAAAAAAATCTTACTAAGTATTGTTAAAACCACTATTAAGCTAACACAATTAGAAAAGGACTGAATTTAGAAGGTGGTTTTGATCCGTTTTCTGAAAGCAGAAAGAATGGGAACAGACTATGGTTCTTCAGTGAGCATGCCCCAAAGCTTGGAAACGAGGTCATCTCTTAGGTATCTAGTAGACAGACGTCAACAAGTGAACGTACCTTTAAAAGAGCCTCTTCTACTGATTTATGATTTAACCAACTGGTCCATCAAATAGTTAGGTCCTAAGCAATTCAGGGCTTTAAAGATGAAAACTAAAGTACACTTCTGATATCGTCTGCCAGTTAGCAACTTAGTTTTTGCATTTTATACCAGTTGAAGCCTTCATATACTCCTCAAGAGTAAAACTATATAAAGACATTGCAGTATAACTAAGAAGTAGTTAATTATTGTTAGATCTAGCCAACTCGGATACCTTAGATGTAATTGCCTGACTATATTCCTTACCACTCATGTCACCTGAAAATTAGGGATAGCAGAAGGTGTCAAGGAGCTTCCAAATGCTAGTCATCCTCTTTTACTGAGAATATAATCCCATCCAGAATGATGAATAATGTAGGGGAAAAAATATCAGTCCTGACTACTTCTGCTACAGACCCAGCACAGGACCAATTAGGGTATAAATACCTAAATGTGTTCATTAATAACTTTAAGGTTACTAATTCAAACAGAGGCAAATAAGAGGGTCTTCCTTTCCATTTTTTTTGGCTTGCATTACTATGATACTTACAGAATCTCACACACGTAACTTTGGTCTCCGTATCAGTACCTCTGTATGAGTTTGCAAGCAAGAACTGAATGACGAAATTTGCATCTCTGCCCTGAGTATGTTGGTTCATACTTCATTGAACCTCTCAGGTAACTAAATAATACTAGGTCCATTTATGCAGGACAGGGGCCTTGTGCTAGCCAATCAGTGGCAAGATTTGTATGTGTGTAACAATCCTATTTTCCAACATTAACAGCTGAAGTAAGGCTATTGAATCTCTTTGTCTCCCTGTAGCAGTGCTCTTGACTAATTGTTTGTCTCAGCTTGTGATTAAAGTGCAGTTTTAACAGCAGTAGATGCATGTGCTTGATTTTTATCCTCTTTATTCATACTGGGGGGAAAGAAGGACACTGAGACAATGGTAAATCATAAGCAGTTTTTGTAAACATTTTTTGGTAATATTGTTTGTGGTATATTTCATGTCTGGTTTCCTCTACTTCAAGGTTTCCCAAGTTGGCCACCATTTTAAAAGTTTGAAATATAATAAGGTTAGTTTCAAATTTCCCCAAGTAAGCTATTTTTTTCTAAATGCCTCTTAGTAAGTTATAATATTTCTTCTAAGCTTGTTGACACTAAAAAAGTTCTAAGTATATTCTGCACCAAGTATTTTAAGCAGTAAAAAAGACAGCTTGATTATGAAAGTTGCAATAAAAATGAAGTAATGAATATCTGTCTTAAATGGGTATCATAATTTGGTATAAATTGCTATGTCAACAGAGCCAGAGGCTTGAGAATCTCCTTAAGATAGGGTTTCCCAGCTGTAGGCAGCTTGAAGATGTGTGGACTTCAATTCTCAGAATTCCCCAGCCAGCATTCTGGGAGTTGGAATCCACACATCTTCAAACTACCAAGATTGAGAAACATTGCATTTAGGAATTTGTGTACAACCCTGTTCACTATAAAATAGCTAAAAGGAAAAGTTACATCTGCCACAATATGGCACCCCCTGAGCCGGAGATGATATTGTCAAAAAAATCCCATGTTCATGAAGAGCTTGGTAGAATCTTAGGCAAAAGTCAGTAGCCACAAGCACTTGTTTTAATGTTTTATTGATGGGGTTACATATGCAGACTATCTATGAATGTTATAACTTTCTGCACATTTTAGCAATTTTTAGGAAAATGGGCTGTCAGGAAGAAGGTTTTCCAATGAATGAATATGTTTTACAAACTAGTTGCACTATACAATGGGTACTGTAGCTTTGCTTTAGTTTTAGTTACAAGGTTGCTTAACTTGGAATTTACATCAGGATATCTTTGTTTTCCATTAGTAGTTGGTTCCCTGGAATATTTAAGCAAATTAGAACTTAAATAAATCCACTTCCATTGTATTTTAATCACTAGACTAAAAGACCAGAACATTTCTGGTCATTTCTTTCTGCTATAGATTAGTTTTAAAATTGTTCCCTCTTCATAACCCTGCCTCATTTTCACTGTTGTTTTCTGCATTGTTTTGTAGCAACCGCCAAGGAGGAGAAGAGGGGAAAGCTCTTTTGACATTAACAACATTGTCATACCAATGTCTGTTGCTGCCACAACCAGGGTAGAAAAACTTCAGTACAAAGAAATTCTTACACCAAGGTATGTTCAAGTTTAATTAGCATCTTAAACTTCCACAATCTTCCTGTTCATCTAAACTAGTTGAATAATGTAATATCTCAGTTTTTTTAGTCTTCCCTTGTAGAAAATTACTGGGAACTACTTGATAAATGTTCCACAAGCAGTTAGAATTTTGCTTTTTCCATTCCACAGAACATCTGAATGAAGCCTGTAGGCCACCAGTGGTTTTTAGATTACAGAAAACCTCTCATAGCTAAAGATCCATGTGTGAGTGAACCTCTGAGCCCCAAGATATTGCTGATCTATATTTTCAGCTTCTAGCATGCCCAGTAGCAAAAAATATTTGAAACAAGTTAAATAGTATCTAGAAGACTACCATTTCTCCCTCAGCTGTCCAGAAGCAGAACAATTGTCTTAAGATCAAGTTAAACATCTTGCTAAATGCGTTCCAGAACAGGTGTCTAATCAAATTTGAGAGGGCCCAGGAAAGGGCTATGTAGTTAGTGTTTTCCTTACACTGGTCTCCTTACAAAATTTTGTTTTCCCATCACAGAAGCCATCTTTCTATTGAGAGAGAAGTTTCATTAGGTCTGGTAGCTTGATCTAAAATACTTTATTTATTGTAGATTTTAAGAGTATTATAGATGGAAAGGAGAAATGCTGCGTCTTAGCTGTTGCCTTGATGGAACTTCCTTGTTACCTGTGGTTACTCGACTTATGACTGAAATTGAACCCACAATTTTGGCTTTGAGTCATGACAGTTGTAAAGTGGGTCACATGACTAGGACCCCTCCTTTTTTTTTGGTGGGGGTGCAGTGGTTATAAAGGGTTCACCATAGTCATTAAGCAGAATAAACCCATCTTTTTGCTATGGGCAGGTTTTGTTTTTTTTCCTGGAAACCAAAAGTAAATAACCTGTTTCCAGGAAAAGCATTATAAATCATAGCCATGTGACTGCAGGGCCATGGTTCTGTACTTTTCTAGGAAGAGTCATAGCTCATCATGCCTTTAATTTAAAAGATCCAGTGCATCAGTCACCAATTTAAATGATCTCTACTGCTTGATTAGAAATTAGAAGAGGGAAAAAAATCAGCTGAATTAGAGCAAGGGTGTGATAATCATGGAAAGCGAATGTGAAATATTTCCCACCCCTTCTTCTTTGTGTGTTTTTTTTTTTCATGCTGTCATGGCAACAGTAGTCTCTTTTAGTGGCTTTATAACATTACATAGTGGAGATGAATAGCTATCTATCTCTGGCTCTGTTCCTTGGATCTGTTTCATCATCCTCACCCATGCACTCCCCCAGACTTCCAGTTGATCCTTGCAAAAGCAACATATGCTTATTATTATTATTGCAATTAATAGAACATTTTATATAGGAATCAACAGGCATTTTCCCTCAAAAATGCTCACACACTCTCCAAATAAAGATTTTTTAAATGGAAAATCTCACAAGAAATTTTGCAAAGGGTGATTGGAATTGCAGCCTAGTACATACAGACTTGAAGGCGTGAGTTGGTGTGAGCTGGTATGTCTGATTTGAAATTATGCCACTGCATGTTAAAAGTGCAGATTAGATAGGACTGCTAAGAACATTTGTGAGATCTCTAAAAAAAGATGTTTGAAGCTTATTTGTTTTACCTGGAGAGAGGAAAGAGTTAGAAAAGGTGTGCTTGAAAATCAAAGGCAATTTTTGTGGTCCTGAGGTTTAGAAGGAGTAGTTAGTCTGAAATGCCATCATAAGAGGCAGGCTCTATTATGGCTCTGACTTTCCAAAGAAAGGATTAAGCTCAATCTTCAGATTAAATTGAGTTCTTGAGTTGCTTTGATCACTCAGTGAAAATCTCTCCATAAACTCCATGGAAGAAAAGCCAAATGCAAAAGTAGCAGTATTCCCTTAGCTGTTGGATCCAGGTGGCAATGGGTGTATTTTCCCTACTGACTCTTCTTTTTTGAACCAATTGTTGCAGCTGGCGTGTTGTGGATGTTGGTGCTCTGAAGATGAATCCAGATGAAGACAGTGAAGAGGTAATTGTAATGGCTTTCCTTGGTTGTCTGTACTTAATTTCCATGCATGGAATTCTGAGCAGATTCTGATGCTATATATTATGTTGACTTCCAAATATATTTGGAAGAAGATAGCAAAACCTGCTCATGAGTGGCTTTCTTTCCATTCTAAAATGACATATGATCCACACATGTTGACTTTTTCCAAGGAAGAATTCTTTTTGAAGCAGTGCAGAGCCATTTCTTGGTTATCTTGAATGGCTGATAAAAACAAATGGGAGTGTCTGCCCACAGAGCATTTTTGGAGGGCAGAATAGAATTACAATTCACAGTGAGTGCTGTTACTCCTAAGAAACTAAAATTGGAGTACCTACGGATTCTCTGGGCTTTGACCTCCCCACTCTAGCACCCATTAATTGTGTTGAACTGCCATTCCCAGCCAGTATTACTAATTGTGCCTAGATATCCTTGGAAGGTGCTAGCTCAGGCCGAGGGAGACTGTCCTGTGAAAGTTTGTTTTTCATCTGATTGACGGAAGGCTACTCAATTCCCTCCGGGAGGCTTACACTATATATATTTTTAAAAGTAAGCAAAGAGAGATATATGTCCAGTCACACATTATAAATATTTCAGAATGGTTTGATTGGGGTCAATAATCATCTTATTCTAGAGCCTGGGTAAAGATCTCTGTTTTTAAGAATTTCTAGAGCAGGGACTTCCAGTGGGGTGCTGTGCTAGACAGGTATCATGATAGAGAAGTCATGTTTCCTGGGTTCTTCTGGATAGCATTGTATGGAATCCATAGCATATCAGTTCTGCCTGATGTTACTGGATATGCAAATATCATGGAAGAGAGGCAGGCCTTCAAATAAACTAGCTTTGTGTCAATAAAGAGCTTTACTAGTAGTCGTAGAGTTATGATTTTTCATTCAGCAACTGTTCAAAGTTAACAGCGGCACTGAATGAATTTATTTTATTTTATTTTTTTATTTTATTTCGAATTTATATACCGCATCTTCTCCCGAAGGACTTAGGGCGGTGTACAGCCAGATAAAAAACATACAATATAAACATTAAAAACAATTAAAAAGATATATATTAATTTGGCCCCAATTTAAGATAACAAACCAATTAAAAATATTTTAAAAATATATTAAGCCAGCCTGGCTTGCTGAAAAAAGAAAGTTTTAAGGGCACGGCGGAAGGCCGAGGTCTTGGATTCTCCTTATCTCTGGGGGCAGCTGATTCCAGAGGGTAGGTGCCCCCACAGAGAAGGCCCTCCCCATGGGGGTCACCAGCCTACATTTTTTGGCTGATGGCACCCCAAGGAGGCCCTCTCTGTGGGAGCACACAGGTCGGTGGGAGTTCATCGGTAGCAGTAGGCGGTCTCGAAGATAACTAGGTCCTATGCCATGAATTTACACCTGGTCTCTGAAGTTATGACTGTTGTAGTGGCCCCGTAGTTACATGATCAAAACTGGCAACACTGACTGCAGGGGCCCTTCAACTCCCCTCTGCCTACCCTACCCTACCCTCCCCAACCCAAAACCTACCCTTTTCTCACAGGAGTACAGGGGGTAAAGTAGCGGCCTGAGGTCCAGCGGTTTCATCCAGTTGCCCCCAAGCTGCTATTTTAGTCCCAACACCACTATTGCCTCAAGCCTCCAAATGCTACAATGCAAAATCACCACCCTGCACTCTACAGGCCCTGCCACCACCCAGCTGACCTTAGCTGCCTTCCATTGCTGACCAGAGGCACCCAGCCTTGCCCCATGTCTGGCTTCTGTTGGCTGTTTCAGTCCTTTTTGCTGAGGCCACTTGTATAGTTCTCCAATTAGTATGCCCCATTCTCACAATCCTTCAGAAAGCCTCTGAAGCTTTATGGAGATTTTCCAAAGCATCGCAAAGCAGAGTGCTTTACTGGCAGTCTTCAACTTACAACAGTTCATTTAGTGACCGTTCAAAGTTACAACAGCATTGAAAAAAGTGACTTAAAACAATTTTTCACACTTACGCTTGTTGCAGAATTGCCATGGTCACCTGATCAAAATACATATGCTTGGCAACTGGTTCATTTTTATGATGGTTGCCGTGTCCCAGGATCATGTGATCCCCTTTTGGAACCTGACAAGTAAAATCAATGGGGAAGCCAGATTCACTTAACAACTGTGTTACTAACTTAATAACTGCAGTGATTCATTTAACAACTGTGGCAAGAAAGATGGTCAAATGAGGCAAAACTCATTGAACAAATGTCTCACTTAACAACAGACGTTTTGTTGTCATAAGTTGAGGTCTACCTGTATGAGGAGAACAGCACAAACCGCTTTGGGGGCAAAAGGCCTGGAATAGCCAATAGCTGCCTCACATAAGAGCCAGATCAGGTGCAACCTCCTCTGCAGCAGGAGGAAGAGGAGGAGTAAGGTCATTTGGGCATGGCAGGATCTGTGGACTGCTGATTGGCAGGAGCTTTGTGCTGTGGCATTCGGGTGGTTGGTTATGGCACAAAACCTGAGGCATCACTCTGACTGTGCTGTGGCTGAAGTTGAGGCCTGGGGCTGGAGGCAGGTAGCTGAAGTCCCTGGGTCTCTATTTAAGCCCTAATGCTGGTGTTGAGGAGCCTAACAATGGTGGAATTCAGTGAACGACAATGCGGAGTGCTAGGTGATAAGGTCATCTAATGTTTTGCCTAATGACCACATTTCTTAACTGTGCCAGTTACCAGGAGTAGATAATAACCAGTGCCTTGAATTGTGTTTGGAAGCTCACTGACAACCAGTGCAATTCTCAGACTAGGGATTTTTCTAGTTATGAAGAATGTACCCAAAAATTATCCTTAAAAGTAATGCACTGAAAAAATTCATTTAGTGATAATCATTTCTGTGGAATCTGGCAAGCTATTTGGAAATATACAGTTTATTTCCAAATATATTGTATATAATAGCGCCCCCCCCCAAAAAAAAAAAAGTCCAGGTGAGATTTCATGCCAGGTTTTTTTGTTTTTTGTTTTAGAAAGGGCACATCAACTGATCATCTTGAGTTCCCAATATCTGAGGCAGCATTTAAAACACCCAGCAAATAATACTTGACAATGGGGAGGGAAGGGCAGAGAGACCCTGGGACTTTGTAATATTTAGCTTGGCTGCGGTGGTGTTCTTGAAAAGTACTATCCGAAGAGAGTTGTATGGGCTGAGGCATGCAGCCAGGCATACTTGCAAAAGCAGGATTGTGGCATCAGATTGTGGCATCAGCATAATGCTGTGTTTGCCTATATTAGCTGTCTCTCCGCTAAGGCCAGAGTTGAGAGAGGAGTAACCTTCAAAGGAAAAGGCAACAAGCTATTGCTTGTCATGCATCAACAAGAATAAAAGAGCTGTCTAATTAATGTTACATCTCACCATGCTTTTAAATGAAAATCTCACTCTCTGCTACATCCTATTTTATAGGTATTAGGTTCCTAGGCAACACCCTACTATCTCTCAGTAACTATCTCAAGGTGGGAGGCAGCCTCACACTTGGAAGGGGAAATCTTCTTTATTTAAAGCCCAGACAGCATCTTTATATTCTCCAGGCTGATGGGTCAATGACATTAGGGGATATTTGCTTTGTTTATACAAACCCAAACAAGCCGAGATCACTATGTATCAATGATTCCTTACTTGTGCTAAGCAATGAAGAGATCTGTTTTCTTTTTTCCTTGCCCATCCTCTTGTCACAGGCAATTTTTTTATTCCGGTTAATGAGTAAACTTACGAAATTGCTGCATCAATTATCCCAGGAAGGATTTTTCAGCCTGTTACTGAGCTGTATCTAGGTAGCTAATGAGGAGGATTGACAGACCCAAGTTTTGGAAGTTAGTATCATTAAGGCTAGGTTAGCATTGGCCATTGGAGATTCCTGCTTATTAGATTAAAGAGCAAAGACCCTCCACATTCCAGCAAATAGAAATCATATGAGGAAGACTATTCTTAAAGGTTGTGTTGTGATCTGCTCTTCTGATTCTGTGGAAAGTTCTTCTCTAGATCAAGATGGTGGGAAAGTAGTGAGAGCCTTTTCATGTGAAGTTTCTGTTCTCTTCTACTGAAGAGTTTGTAGTGTGCCTTGATCTCAGGAAGCTTATCCAGTTGCCCTTTTTGCGCTACTATATAATTTTAATGGGTCTTCTCTATTGAAGAAATCCTGATTCCAAAATTATTTAGAGAAAACTCAGGCATTTTATGGCCTCTGGGTCACATCGGTCCTTTGCTGTACCTGTGGGGCCAATGTGAGGGCAGTTGGCAATTAGAAAATAAATGTAGATAAGCACGCTGCAGAGGACAAGAAGAAGAAGCCAACTTAGGTCCAGCGTTACACAATTGCTGTGTGCTCCTTTAGTCAGCTGTTGACCCCAGGAGGACAAGGGGAGGAGGTGCTTTTCTACTCCTGTGCAGTATTTTCCCTCACCTGGAGCAACCTGAGGAGCTGATATGATGAATTTTGAGGACATCAAATCAGGTTACATTGGTTCCGCCCTCCACAAAAATCAGTTTTTTCATGTGGCCCCTTGGGAAGATTAATTACCCATCCCTGACTTAGAAGATAGTTGGAATTTGGAGAGCTAGTTTGGTGGTGTGGTTAAGCCAGTGGTCTCCAACCTTCCCAGCTTGGGAGCCCAGCGCGGGGGGAGGCAGGTGAGTGGCAGGAATACTCAGCTCCATTGATCAGCGGCAGGCACGCACATCCCCCCCACACACAAATGGAGCTTTGTTTGTGAGTGTCGGATGCTTTTGCACAAGGCTGCACTTGTGTCGGTGGCAGGCACTTGTGCAAGCAGTGAACACTTGTGCTCTTCTGCAAAGCTGCACTGTCATCTGCAGAGGATGCTTGTGTTCGCATATGAAGCTCCACTCACTTCAGTGGAGAGGGCTTATGCGAATGGAGCTTCGCTCATGAGCACAAACACCCTCCATTTGTATGAGTAGAGCTTCACAAGGGCATGCTTGCCCACCGCTTGAGTAGAGCTTTGTGCACACTTGCCCATCACTTGTGTGGCTCTGTTTTGAACAGGCCATGGCCCAGTAGTGGGCCGTGGCCTGGAGATTGGGGACCCCGGGTTAAGGCATCGGGCTAGAAACCAGAATATTGTGAGTTCTTGTCCTGTCTTGGGTATGAAACCAGCTAGATGATCTTGGATCAGTTACTTTCTCTCAGTCCTAGGAAGGAGACAATGGCAAAATCACTTTTCAAAAACCTTGCCAAGAAAATTGCAGGGACTTGCCCTGGCAGTCTCCAAAAATTAGACACAATTGAATGGAAAAAAAAAACAAAATTGGAATTCAGACTATAACTGAAATAGCCACTCTCAAAACAATGATAGTTTTTCCCTAGAAAAAGGTGACTGAATTGATTGTATGATAATAGGATGATGATGACAATGACGATGACAAAATTGTCCATATATTGGATTTTGCCACTTTTCTTTGACAGTTCATATAACATCCACTACTCAGTTTTATCCACATCGAATCTTCCTCAGGAAATTACACTGATTCCCAACCATACTGGCTATCATTGAGATATGTGGGGGTTAAAAATCCATATAGGTTGATGGTGCCAGGTTGGAGAAGACTGCTCTAGTTGCATGGAAATGTTTAAACCAGAAATGTATGAAGTATCTTCTCCTTGGATTTAATTTTATCCAGATTGAATTTTCAACATTCTCTTCTGCTAGTAGAGAATTGAAGTCTAAAATCTCAATTTGGTTCCCTATCCTACCTTAAAAGAGTATATTTGTAGAAGAAACTTGATGTGGTTATTCATAGGGGATGTACGCTGAAACACTTCCTTTAAAGACTTCCAAATTCCAAAAAAACATGCTTCAGAGTATATGGTAGCACAAAAGTGGCTCCTGTTTCCAGTTTTTTAAAACAGCATTGCCTTTTTCTATGATCACAAAATTGCTTGGAGGAAGTTGCAGACACATGTCTCTGCACGCTGCAAAACATTCCTGTTGGGTTGAATCCAAAGGATTACCCAGCTCTGAAAAAATGTTTTGTAGTTTTAACCTATGCCAGGTAAAAGCAGGATTGCAAGTTCATGTGTGTAATATAGAGAATCTTTGACCTAATGACTGTTTGTTCAAACTTATGACGATGCTGAACGAAAGGACATAACATCCGCTCCCAAAGTTTCTACTGTTACAGCATCCCTGCAGTTTCAATAAAAATTGGGATGCTTGACAGCATATCTGTCCTTAATAACCGCAAGTCCCCTTCATCAGAAGCCAAGAAGCATTTCTTAGTTAGGCCCATCAGTTGTCCCCCTGCTTCACCACACCCAGAAGGCTTGGACCCTCTCCCTACTCAACTGCTTACCTTCCCTTTCCTGCAGCTGCTGACACGCGTTCCTAATCCAAGTGAGGCACAGTTACTATAGAAAGCTAGCCAATGTGATGTTTCCAAAGATAGAAACAACCTCAAATCATTGCTAGGGTTGGTAAATAACTTGCAGTGTTCTGAAGCTCTTTTAAACATTGCATTATATAGCTTGCTGAGGAAGCTGTACCTCATTGTTGACTGGGTGGGCTTGTCAGCAATTGCATGAATTGGAAAGATAAGTAGACCCATGAGTAGTAGTGGGAGAGGGAGAGACCTGTCTGCCGTCAGGTCTTGTTGACTAAGGCCTCCCAGCCAATAACAATTTCCATGCACCAATGGGCATTGGCCCTCCCAGGGCCTCCCCACCCCTAAAGTACTTCTGCAAGTGGTTTAACAACTGTAAAGGGGGAAGGTGGGATTGTGGTTGTTGAACAAGGCAGTCACAGGTGTGTCTTAACATAATGACTGCAATGACTTACCCAAATTTTGGCCTCGGTAGTGGTCATATATCAAGGACCACCTATCAGCAGACATAGGATATGGCTAGGAATCTTTTTGCCCTGTACTTCATTAATTCCTCGGGGGGGGGGGGGGGAGTTTGTTTTATGGCTAAATAAATTATGTCTTTCAAATTTCTTAAATTTAGAGGTTGGTAATTAGATAATTTAGAGTCTTTCAGTTACCCATTTTAAGAAGTGAATAAGGTAGGCCTGTGAAGAAAAAATAGCTACTATTCTTAGAGAGCTGCCTGTCCCCTTTATGAAGTGTTTCAGTAGGACAAGTTTTGCAAAGCTTCAGTCCTATTCCAATCCTAACCTTCTTTCATGGCTTTTTCAGATAGAGGATATGTCTGATACAGCCTTTGCCGCTCTCCATGCTAAGTGTGAGGAAATGGAGCGAGCCAGGTGGCTGTGGAGCACAAGTTTGCCACCACAACGGCGAGGTAGCAGGTAAGACTGGCTGCTGCTTCAGAAGCAGAGTGCTTAGCAACCTCAACACTTCAGTTATAAGCACCTGCTGTTAACTTTTCAGCAGCATTGCAGCAAATAGCATATCCCTGTTGAGATACAAAGCTCATTTGGGCATGAATAATTGGGGGGGAGGGGGGTTGCAGAAAAGCATTTCCTAAAGTTGTTTGCACTAGTGAGAATATATCCTTCAGTAAAAGAAGTTGATCTTTATTTGTATGAGTGTTCCTGATACCTGGGGCATTATTTTTCAGGAAGAGTTCAGAAGCTTTACAGTCTTATATGACTTGGGAATCACATCTGCTACGAAGTATAATGTAATAGATCCCTGTTTCAAGAAGTTTAGAGCCTGAACTTCAGAGAAGTAGAAACAGGGTGGGGGAGGGGGGGATGGAAAATGGAAGTTAGGATAGAGAAAAGATATCTCAGCTACTTTTATTTCATGCCTGAAGGTGCTTTATAACAGTTTTTGCCTTTCGAATTTTCAATATTTCTACATAGATACTATCTAAAACAAGATGCATTCTCCATTCAAGTCCTTAATTTAGATAAAAAGAACCCAATTAAACATTGAGTCAAAAACAGTATATCTGTTAATTTATTAATCAGGGAAAATAAACTAAAGCCACATATTTGTATTTGGCAGAAATATATAAATCTCTAAAATTATCAGTTCATTTGAAGGAGAAATTGGAGTTGGTATTTCAGTCAATGAGGAATGGTGCGGTTGCTCAGTGGTTAAAATGCTGGGCTTGTTGGTTGGAAAAGCTGCAGATCAGGTTCGAGACCCAAGCGCCACATGACAGGATGAGTTCCCGTCCTCACCCCAGCTCCTGCCAACCTAGTGGTTCAAATGCAGGCAAATGCGAATAGATACATAGGCATCACTTCGGTGGGAAGGTGACCGTGCTTTGTGACTTTAATACTGGTCACATGATCACAGAAATGTCTTCTGGTAGTGCTGGCTGGGAGATGAGCCCCCTCCCTCTCAATTGGCAACTACTAGCAGAGTAAAATCCACAAGGATTTTACTGTATCTTTTTATTTCAGTCAGTGAGGTGACAATCAGGTCTGAGGGTGAGAAATCCTGCTTTATTTAAGAAGCACAGTTACGGGTATTCATTATCAAAGTCTGATCTTCTCAACAGGTGTGTCATTGTGTCATGGCTCAAACAAAGATTTCTAAGGACCTCTGAAAAACAGTTGTTGATGCTCACTAGTCTGGAAGTGGTTTTCATATTATTTTCAAAGAGTTTGGACTTCACCAGTCCACTGTCAGGCAGATGGTGTTGAATTGCTATGGTTATTTTCCACATGAGAGGTTGGCCAAGCAAGAACACAATAAGATCAAAGAACCCCAGGGTAATGTCTAAGAAACTAAAGGCCAATTTTTCATAGGTGAATGTCAGTATTTGTGAGACCATCCTCAGGAGAAAACTGAATAATAATGCTGTGCATGGCAGGGTGGCAAGGAGAAAGCCAGTAGTACTTTCCAAAAGAAAAAAGAAAAAAAAAGATGCTCATTTGTAGTTCATGAAATACTATCTGGATGAATCTGAAGGCTATTGGAAGAATGTTCTGTGGATAGATGAAACCAAAATGATATTTATTTTGACTGGAATAAAAAGTGTTAATGTTTAGTAAAAGGCAAATCCTGTCTTCCAGTATGAAATCCTTTCCCATCTTTGAAACACGGCAGATCAAGGTTTTGGCTTGCTTCGCCATTTCTGGATCAGGACAGCTTGACATTGTTGATAGAACTATTCTGTATTAAACCAACAATTTTTATAGAAAAACTTCAGGCTATCATCTGTGCTCTAAAGCTCAACTGCATCATGCAGCAGGACGATGACCCAAAATACACAGGTTGCATTTATTTATTGGTTCGATTTATATGCCGCCCTTCTCCGGAGACTCAGGGCGGCTTACAATGCGTTAAGCAATAGCCTTCATACTTTTGTATATACCTGCTTAGTAGGGCTTTTGCCCTCCCCCCTCCCCCCCCGCGGTGTTCTTTTTATACAAAGTCAGTTTATTGCCCCCACAATCCGGGTCCTCATTTTATCTACCTCGGAAGAATGGAAGGCTGAGTCAACCTTGAGCCTGGTGAGAATTGAACTGGCAGTAATTGCAGGCAGCTGGCAGCTAAGTGCTATTTAACAGTACTTAGTCCGCTGCGCCACCAAGGCTCATTCTTTGGTCTTTGCATGACCAAAGAATGGGTAGAACAGAAGAAAGTTTTGGAATTGCCAAGTCTAAGTCCTGATGTTGATTCTATAGACATGTTGTTGAAGCAGGCAGGTCATGTGAGGAAGCCCACCAACATCCCTGAGTTGAAGCTTTCTGTAAGGAGGAATGGGTAAAAGGTCTACAGGCTGATTACAGACTGATCAATAGTTAATGGAAACATTTAGTTGCAGTTACTGTTACCCAAGGGAGGCACACCAGTTATTAAAAGCAAAACTCTTCATATTTGCACACATACACATACTCAAATATGTAGCTTTGGATTATTTTCATAAAATATCTTTGATTCATTTAATTGGGTTTTCTTTATCTAGTTTTAGAATGTATGGAGAACAGTTCAGATTCTAGGTTATATTTATATAAACATACTGAACTTGAAAAGGTTCATAAACTTTAAAAGCACCATTGTAATTGAATTCTTGAAATGGTAACTAGAGTTTGTGTCAAAAGCTTTTGGGTGAAGGATAGATTCAGAAGGCAGGGAGGACATAAGAGAGATGTTTTGAGAGAGTTTCAAATGTAAAAAAGAGTAAGCCTTTTCTGAAAGAAGGGGACCTTGTGTGAAGAGAGCATGACCATCATGGGCAGAGATGTATCCAAGAGAGGAGGGAAATGATAAAGACCATGCCAGGATTCTTTAGAATAGGGAACTTTCATTGGCAAGAAACTCTTCACTTTCCTGGTGTCATTTACTGCTTCTACGCTTCACTTATGATTTGTCTGGATTAAGATGGGAGAATGTAATAGGAGATTGAAGAAAGATTATACTAATTAATAATTGCCATTCTTATATATTAGTATTTATTTTAATTTCAGGTCGTACAGGTCTACAGATGGACAGACAGCCCCACAGTTGGGGAACCCATCTACTCCACAGCCAGCCTCACCTGATGTTGGAAACTGCTGCCCCCATTCAGATTTCTCCCATCTATATTCTCCACGTAGCCCCATCAGTCCTGATCTGTTCTCTGGTCCTCATACCCCTTTGTCGCGAGACTCCATGCGGCATCTGTCAACAGAGGACACCCGTTGTTCCACACCTGATTCTGGCCTTGATGAGCAGGTGAGTGAATGAATCTCTTCTGGCATTTAATGAAACAATCTATGATTCTGTTGGCCTTGTAGGTGAGGATTGCCCTTGTTAATTTGACTTGTTTCTTTTTACCTACAAAGATTGAAAGTATTCTTGGTTTCCCCCAGATTTGGGGGATACCAACTGCATACAGACTGAAAATTACTTTTAGTTGTAGTTTTATCCTGAAAGAATATTTCTGGCTTCCAGATTGAGTCTTGTATCAGTCTTGAGTGTTCACACTCAGCAGCATTGCTGTAGTTGCTCAGTGTCTTTCCAAGAGCTTCCAGATAAGGTGCAATGGGACACAGAAGCAATGAAGCCTACCAACCGCTCTGCCTTTTCTTCCCAGACTGTGCAGCCCTGGGAACGGCGCACTTTCCCACTGATCTACAATCCCAAGACAGAGTGTGAGGAACAGACAGACCCACAGGACCGGTCATCACGTTGCACACGACGCACATCAGGCAGCAAGCCCTCCCGAGAACCAGACACTGCCTCCATCTCACCTTCCCTTGCTTGCTTCAAGAGCCGGAATTCGGGGGCCACAGCCACAGTTCAGCGGCCGGCCCACAGATAAGAGAGGGACAGGAAAGCTGAGCAAAAAGAAAAAAAAAATCCACCAAATTAACTCTTGGCATTAAAAGTTTCTGAAATCTGTGTTTGATATTCAAACATCCTGCCGGGAATTTTCACAGTTTTTAGTGAATTTAAGGAGTTTAGAAACTGTTTTCTTTCTTTCACTCCTTCTCCCCCCCCACCCCACCCCCCGCCTTCTTTCCACATTTTTTTGTCTCACACATACCTTATCCAGTGCTGTGGTCTGATGAGGAGAGCAAACCTGCCATTCCCTCCCTGATCGTAGGTATACACTCCTCAGAAAGGAGAGTGAAGCTGGCTGGTTGACCCTGGAATTAGTTCTCTGGTGAAAGGATACCTTTCATTTTTTTTTCTTTTTTTTTCTTTTACTGTTTAGTGTCTGTTTTCCTCACCTGCCAACATCACGGTGCCCTCCCTCACCCTTAAAAGTTTAGTGAAGTGAAATTAGTGGTAACAAGTGGTGTTTCCTGAAAGAGACCTTCCCCCCTCCCACCGCCCACTGGCACTAGAAAGCACTTGCAATGCAAACTCAAGATCACTTGGTTCCTTAAGGGATAGCTACCCATTGCACCTACTACCAACAAGAAGCTCTTCTCCAGTGACCTTCGATATGTTCTGGGGTTTTCTGCTGCTTCTGAGACCGTCTCTCCATATTAAACAAGAAGTTCAGTTGTGCGAGAAAAAGCAATTTTCCATAATCAGCCTGGATATGTTTTAGATGTTTTATTCATATCGTGTTTTGTTTTTTAATGGCAGATTAGTGGGGAGAAGGCTGACAGCCATTCATTTCAAGAGGAACCTTTTTTCCATGCTTTTTTTTTTTTTTTTTTTTTTGCTGGATGTGATCTAGGGTTACTTTCTTCCCTTTCCCTGTTAATTACTAACACTTCTGTGTTTTCTTTTAATTTTGCATTCTGTCCATTAGTTTGAAAGCTGTAGGTTATATATCTGCAGCTAATAGATTGCAATACAGTAGTGTTGAGCCTTAAGTACTGGGAGCGATGTCACAGGATTCAACAATTTGCCACCCCAGATCCACAAGCCATATAATGAGTGTGGTATAATCACATTGTTCCCTTTTCTTCCACCCTCTATAAAAAAATAGTAGTCTATGCATTGTTTGAGATTGCATTTAAATTTGAACATATGTCTTGAGTACCAAAATATTTGTTTTTTCCAGAGAAAGATTGGATGTTGTTTTTCACCTCTACCTCTTACTTATCTCAACTGCAACTTACAAGTTTTGAGGCAGAAATGAATCTCAGTCATGTGCACCCCACCCCACCCTACCCCAGAAAATGGCTTGGACTGAGTCTTGCCGAACTGAACAGATCTGATTTTTTTTTTTATATTTAAAGAGGCAATTTTGAGAAATGAATCTCTCAATTTTTTTTCCTGAAAATGGCTGTGGTTGTCAAGCTGAACAGATCTGACTTGTTTTAATTTATGTATTTAAGGAGCAGGGTTTTTTCCCCTGAAAATGGCTTGGGCTGAATCTTGCCAAGCTGAACAGATCTGGGTTTTTTGTTCTTTTTTTTGGTGTTGTTGTTTAATTTAAAGAGCAGATTTGAGAGAGAACTAAATCTCAGTCGTGTCCCTTCCCCCCCCCCCCCCCGCCCCCCGAAAATGGCTTGGGCTGAATCGTACCAAGCTGACAGATCTGGGGTTTGGTGGTTTTTTTTTTTTTTTTTTGTGGTGGTGTTTAATTTAAAGAGCAGATTTGAGAGAGAATCTCAGTCATGTTTTTTTCCCCCCTGAAAATGGCTTGGGCTGAATCTTGCCAAGCTGAACAGATCTGTTGTTGTTGTTGTTGTTGTTTAATTTAAAGAGCAGATTTGAGAGAGAACTAAATCTCAGTCATGTTTTTTTTTCCCCCCCTGAAAATGGCTTGGGCTGAATCTTGCCAACCTGAACAGATCTGGGTTTTTGTGTGTGTTGTTGTTATTTAATTTGAAGAGCAGATTTGAGAGAGAACTGAATCTCAGTCACATTTTTTTTCCCCTTGAATATGGCTTGGGGTTGCCAAGCTGAACAGATTTGAATTTTTTATTTATTTATTTATTTAAGACACCCCCCCCCCCCTGAAAATGACTTGGGCTGACTTTTGCCAAGCTAAACAGATCTGATTTTTTTTTTAATTTAAAGAGCACTTTTGAGAGAGAAGTGAATCTATCATGTCCCTCTACCCCACCCCACCCCACCCCCACCCCCCGAAATGGCTTGGGCTGACTTTTGCCATGATGAACAGATCCGGGTTTTTGTTTTTTGTTTTTAATTTAAAGAGCAGTTTTGAGAGAAAAGTAAATCTCAAGTTTTTTTTCCCCCTCCTAAAAATGACTTGGACTGATTTTTGCCAAGTTGAATAGATCTGAATTTATTTTAGTTTTAATTTAATATAAGGCCACTGTCCTCACTTCACTTCCCTGATCACTCCCATATTTTGCACACCAATCCATTGTAATGTTTTCCTGACCTTTAGCGGTGTGGCTGTTGGTCCCTGTCCTGTTGTTAAGCATTGCGCCTGTCTTCTGTATTAATCACATCACCAAAAAAGGAAAAAAAAACTTTTTTCTCATTTTGTAATCGTAACAAAATAGTAGCTAAACTGCTTAATGGTTGGGGGTTTTTCACAATTTTCAACATTACCTAAAGTTTTTGGTTCTGTTCTAGTTTTTTTTTTTTTAAAGGAAAAACCCAGTGCTACTATATCCCTCTGCATTAAGTGCTTTTCTATTTATAAAGTTGAAAATTCTGAATAACCATCTTAGCGTTAAAAAGAAAAAAAATCTACAAAAAAGAAAAATAAAACCCACCTTGTATTTTGTAAATATTTCTTTTCCTGCTTCAAGCTGTGTAATGTCCTTGTTATATAGAAATGCTTTTCTTCAGAGAAGCTGATCTTTGTTTAATGTCTTGATTCTGTTGGCCAAAGCACCAATGTGTGCTTATAAAAAAAAAATTAAAAAAATTTAAAAGTTAAGGAAAGTGCTATAATTTATTGGGGAATAATATGGGGAAAATACATTGTAAGGCATTTAGAGAATTACGGAAACTATTTCAACAGAGAACACAGTGGTTTTCATTTTTGGATTGTTAAAATCTTTAAATGAGTTTTATGAACTATTGACACTATTTCAAAGAAATACTACCTTTTTCAGACAGGTGATTTAGCCAGGATTTTGAGAATTGTACTTTTTATGATAGGTAAAGCAGCTGAATGAAAGTTAATGCTGCAGGAGATGGAAGGTGCAAAGACAATCACAGTTGCCTTAATCAGCCTGGCGTGAGCACCATCCCCATCCTTTCAACAAAAGGAAAGTTGTTCAGGCTTAATTCTGATGGTTACATTGAGTCTGAGAGCTTTTCTTAATGACAGAAATGGAAGAAGTTTGCTCCTGCTTCTGTGGGAAGTTTTCTAAGTTTTCTTCAACAAAGACAATACATTTAATTATTGTAATAATGACTTTTTATTTCCAAATTCACTTTTACAGCAACAGTCAGTGTAAACCAGTTGTTAAAACACACAAATACAACATGGACAGTTACAGACAGGTAGCTAAGCTAGGATGACCATACGGAGATCTCATGCCCTTCCCACCCCCCTCCCAGTTTCCCCCTCTCTGAAAAAACTTTTAAAAGGGAATGATGGTGTTTTCCAAACTCCATTGTCCCTTTTTTATACTTGCAAATTTATGTAATAAAGCCCCATTTTGTGAACTTCAAAACCAATATGTCATGTTTTAACACTTTTAAACCCCTAGATATGTATATTTATATACCAAGACAAGACATAAGCCAGTCAGTTAAAGATGGCTTTGGTCTGGAACCACCATGGGTCTTCACCATCTGGGGGAAAACGTCTGGGAATCCTAGAAGGACACAAAGTCAATCAAAATACAGTTGGGAAATGGGACCTATGATCAAAGCAAATGGCTAAAAGAGGGTAGATGAAAGAATTCAGAACACTTAAATAAGTGTGCGATGCTTGGGAAAGAGGAGGATTTAAGCACTAGTAAATATGTGAATAGAGACAAGGTATACTTTTCTGAAAAAGGACTTAAGGACCAGTAGTTTTTCTAGAAGTAGAGCATGATTGCTCTTCACTGTTGAATGCTGAAGAAAGAGAGTTATCAAATGTGGGGGTGTTTTTTAGGCTTATGCTACTACAGTAACTGCTAAGGATATTGTAAGATTTTCCAGCCGAAAGTCCTCAAACGTAAGCAAAAAGAAATCACAATGGCATAGTGTATAGCTTCGCAGTGAAAGGATTTTCCAATTTTGATAATTTTTAGATTTTAAAAAGAATAAACCTACCATCCTAACTTAACTACAGAGGTAACAACAGGCTTATAAATGACTGGAAAGTGACTGGATGTACAGATGAATCCTCTGCAAAATCTTCTCTTCCACTTGAGCGCTATCTTGGAGTAAAATACCTCCTTAGCTCTAGAAGCTATCCATTACTCTGTCCAACCACTCTCCCCTTCAGATCCCACAAGTTCTGCTTGTCAAAACTTTGTTCAAATGATCCAGATGATTGATTAGCATACAAAAAAGAGGAAACTGCAGCCCTCCTTTGAACTGATGGAGCAAGAGGTTTCCCCTTGAGTTTTATCTTGGTACTGAAAAAGGATGGCAGTACCACAGATGAACATCATGTTTTACTGCAAATCAAAAGGGCAATGCTGCTGACCAAGAATTGTCAACTTGTGTGATTCGTTCAATCAGGTGCTGCTCCTCTACCCATTCCCCCTCCCCCAGAATATGACTGGTATTAAGGATCATAAAGCAAATGAAAATAGCTGGGCCTTTTTTTAATTGGCTTTGAAACAAAATGTGTTTTTTTGTTTTTTTTTTTACAAAGGATTCTCTATCTGTTGCCTACTAAGGTATCCTGATTTTGGTAATTTCAAAATTACAGACTTGAAATCAGATTAACATGTTAAAAAATAGATTGCTTCCAGAGCAAACCAGTTTTCTTAAAAGCCCTTTTAGCTTTGATCATTGTCAATTTTTGCCGTCAACCAAACACATGCAAACCAGACTTTTGAGTTAGCATGATTACCTTTGATCACATGCATGAAACTACAGCATGCAGAGAAAAACTAATGTCTTTTATGACTGTTGGCTCAACCTAGAAAGGATACAAGTTGGGATTTTCATTACAGTCCAAAGGGATACCATGAACTAGGTTGGAAAAGAATGATCATCAAGGAAGTTTTCTATCATTGCTCTGAGTATAGAAGAGCAATTAAGAAAACAATTCAATAGTGATGAACACCATAATGATTGTATATACTGCTTCAGTTATTGTGGAAAGAATAATGTATCTATAAATTAAACTAGATGTTCTTAGGTGCTCTTAAAGTTATAATTGATCCAACAGTCATTCTTGTTCTACTCCGCCTATAAAATTCTTTATTTTTATGTTCTTTTGAAATTTCCATCAAATTATCCTTAAAAAAAAACTCAGCAATTTCAAGCACCTATCGCTAAGTCTGGTAGAAGGGGACAAACCAGTTATTCATAATTTCTGCTCTGTCTAATTTGTTGCCATTTGCAGATATATTTCATATAACACAGATGCTTGGGGGAATATTCTTGTTCTGAAATTTGAAAAATGGAGGGTGAAGGAGAAGAGCCTTTTCATTTACAGTACACTTACTGGAGCAAATCAGCAGCTTCTAAATATTGTCAGACTCTAAATTTACTCATAGCCACTATGACAGGTAATGCAAGAAAATGGGAGTTGTAATCCAATAATATTTTTGTGGAACATTAAATATATCCCCTTAACATAGAAAAATTTCTCCCGACAGCAAGCAGCATGTGGGGAAAAAGTTGTTAAATAAGTGTTTTCATGCAACTTGCCTTATGAAAATTATGTTTCTTCACAGTGGATCAATTAAAGTCCACAGATCTTCAGAAATCAAATGTCTTTTTTAAGCAGTGCTTGCTGCATTGCAGTGAGTGAGCTTAATAGCAGACACACATTCTTACAGGTAGTTCTTATGACAACTCTTCTGCTATTTCTGAATTACAACTCCCAGGATCCTAACAGCTTGATGATTAGACTCGTGGTTGAGTGCAAATCGTTATTCTGCAATATCTGAGGTGCTAAATAGTCTCTTGAATAAAGCACAACTAGTAACTGAATAGTAACTATTGAAAGGAGTGTACTTGCTTCTGGCTATGATTTCTGATGTGTGATGCTTGTTTCAAATACACAAATATTACATAAAGATGTATGAGATATAGGTCAAAATATACATGTTCCCACTTCTGCTGAACTGGTGTCCTTTCACGCAATTGTCTTTCCTAAAAAACACCTGCATGCACCATAAATAAGTACATCAATTCCTTTATTTTTAAATATGCCTAGAGCCATACCTCTATCTCACAAATTTCTACATTTACAAAAAACATTGGAACAACCAGGCCAATTGGGCTGAACACAAAGGCAAATTTGCTTCTTCCCCAGCAACTCTGGACAAATTTTTATGGTGTGAAAATCATGGAGGTTGAAGGTGAGATGGGCAAAAGAGAGGCAATAGTTACTGTTTGAAAAAGAGAAAAAAAGAATGTAACTGATCCAATAAAATTAAAACAACTTAGCATATAAGAAATAAATTAAATCCGATTATTTTAGTAGGATGAATATACAGGCTAAAGTCAAAGGTTAATTTTAGGAACAAACAAAAAATAGATAAGCTATCGCCTTTAAAATACATCATTTCAATTAAAGAGAACTGGCATTCTGCAGGCTTTCAAGGCAGTTTTGGCTTATGTCTTAATTATCCAAAGCATGCAGTTTTATCTTGAACTTGAACCTGGTTCACAAAAATTCTCAGTACCAAAAAGAATGGATGCATATGTAACATAACAGTCCTTTCAAAAGCTCTCTTTACTATATCAAAATTTCTCCTTCAAAGGAAGAAATATACTTCAAATATTAAAGCCTAGCATTCCAGCTCTAGCAGGAGAGACATTTGAAGTAGAAGGTTGTACTGCTTGTACACTGGAAATCTCTGGACCTGCATTAACTTCTATACTAAATCAGCAGCCATGATTGTTAAATTGGTCACAAGGCTTCTACGCCTTAAATTTCAATGGCAAAAACTTGGCCAAATAATGAGCATGTACAGCAGAATATATCATTTTACATCCCCAAGTTTGAGATTTCAAACTTCACAAATTTATCTGTATTCAATTACATTTCTTTTTGTTTTAAGGTGAGGTGAAGTGATGGGAGACTTTTTAAACAGCATATTCCATATAGGATGGAAATCTTTGCTTCCAAGTTGTTAATTATTATGAAATTCTAAAACCACAGATGACCGTTTAACTAAAGGAAGAAGAGGGAACAGAGTTGATATTAACTTAAAATAAATAGAAATGATGAGGGATGTAGATGGGGAAAAAAAGAACAGAAAGAAAGGCCAGAGTTAATTTTTCTCTTATTATCTCCAACCACTACAATACAATCACAAGCCTTGCTTGGCCAGGGAAGCAGAAACTTCATCGGCCAATGTGGCCAGTTGAGGGGAGTCCACCATGTTGATGCTTCCAGTCGAAGAGACATTGCTAAGGCGACGAGGAGAAGCATCTCCAGAAACAGTGGGTGATTTGTAGACAATTTCAGCTCCATGATCAGTCTTGGCTTTGGCGTTCTCACGAAAGGTCAACTTGTGGCTCTCAATCTGAAATGAGACAAAGTGAAATGGGGGGACAGAATGAGGCAGGGAATTAAAACCTTCCCTTTAGTTGTATGTTTGTAGAGCCAAAATGGTTCACCCCAGGGAAATATTCTCATATTTTAATGCATGATTCTAAGAATAAACTGGGATCCTTCTTGCCAATCAGAAAGTTTTAATTATCTATAGTTACTCGACCAGCATAGCCTGACATACCACTACTATATAAAGTCCATGCTACAAATTACTCAGATATAGGATAGAAGATATAATAAACCTTTGTGTAAAAATAAAAACAGCTTTCCAGACCCAATAAAATATTTCACAGGAAATACTACGCTCATCTGAATTCTGTATGATAGATTGGACTCAATATTTAGATACACAAAGACTCCTTAAAATACTTTGCAGATGAATGTGAGGGGTGATGGTGAGTAGGATTGATTGTATCACAAGAGAAACTGAGTGGGAAGCCCTAAAAATAGGTAAAGTCTCCTTCAACAAGCACAACCTGCCTTCTTCAAATAGGACAATCTGCCTCTGCCACCCCAGTTGCACACACCTATCTATTCATCCAACCCAACATTAAGAGGTGCAGAATCCAATTTATCACATTGGGGAGCCTGATATCAACATTCTTTAACACTCATTTAATACTGACAACTTTTTTCCAACTGGAAAAAGAAAGAATAGGAATGAAATTATTCCAGCCACCCAGCCACCCAACCAGCTTTGGCCACCTAATTCCCTTCTTGCTCTCATAAAGCTTATGACGACAGGTAACTACTTACTGACATCGCATGGGTGCAAGTCGGGGAGTGGGCTCTCCTCAGGGATGGAGGGCTCCGTGATGGGGGAAGGAAGCCCAGCCTTATTGGGGCAGTTTTGTACACGGTTCTTGTCTTCCTTGCCCTTCTCTCTCTGCATGTGGGTGGAGAAGGTCAGTGGGATGCAAAATAGCATCATCAAATAAGATGACAATGAAACCAAAACTTTTCAATGGGGAGGAAGGGACATATGGAACTGAAGAAAGAAAGCAGCAGGAAGTATGAAAGAGAAGCCACAGTAACTGAAGATGAAGAATGTAAGAGCTAAAGAAGAATCACATAACATCGACTTGACTCCGAATCCTACAAAGGATGGCTGTTAACTAATAATTCATTAAGGATCTGCAGTGACTTATTCAGCAAGATCAAGCATTTTTTGCAGCCTAGCCTATAGAAAGGATCATTAATTTGCCCTTCAAAAATTAAGTGATATCTCTTTGAAGCAAGCAATAAAGGAAAGATCTATGGCCAAAATGGGAGGTCTTGGTCCCTCCCTCACCAGCTTTTCTTCATACACAGTTACATGGACTGCAACACTGGAAAAACAGATGATGTCGGACCCAGTTTCAATTACTCCTAATTCAGATATCATAGTGGCTAATGATAAAGCCCTGCTTTCAGTGGGTCTAATTCTTTCTACAGTTTATCCCCTATGGCACTGGTCACTGAGGGGCCACGATGCTGTCACAAGGCGGTCTGTGAAGGCTCAAAGAAATATTATGATTTAAATCTAAAGTCTTGTGGGTCTCCGTGGGCACAAGTGGTGTTTAAAGTAGGTCCATGAAGAAAAAGTTGAGAACCACTCCCCTTAAAAAGATAATGTATGTGAAGGGTACACTCCAGTGGTGGGTTTCAAAAATTTTTACTACCGATTCTGTGGGTGTGGCTTGGTGGGCGTGACTTGGTGGGCGTAGCAGGGGAAGGATACTGTAAAATCTCCATTCCCTCCCCAATCCAGGGGAAGGTTACTGCAAAATCCCCATTTCCTCCCAATCAGCTGGGACTTGGGAGGCAGAGAATAGATGGGGGTGGAGCCAGTCAGAATTTTTACTACTGGTTCTCCGAACTACTCAAAATTTCTGCTACTGGTTCTCCAGAACTGGTCAGAACCTGCTGAAACCCACCTCTGGTACACTCATTATCAATTTGTAATTTGTTTTCAACCTACTAATGTTCTTTCCTTCCAGATGTTCAATAGGCATAAAAGGAGATGCCAAATGTAACAATGGACACATTTCAAAGTCCTGATTTCCCTTAAAAATAAATCTGGAAGTGGAATCTATATGTACTGTATCTATATGGAATGTAGATATAATCTGGAATTATATCTACATTAACCTTTCTTATTTGTCCAGAAAAAGAGATAAAGCTGAGGTGCTATGTGGTACTGATAATCTCTGCTTAACACCAGTAATTTGAAGCAGAAACTCAGTTATTAAATGACACAGTCATAAGTTTTTTAAAAAAGCAGTTTTGGCAGTCCCAGTTGTCATTGTTAAGCAAATCGTATGTGATCATTAAACAAGGATCTTTAACTACCGGATCTCTAACTACCACTTGTTCAGTGCCATCTTAAGTGTGAATGGTTGCTGAAAAAGTGGTTGGGAAATGAGGATTACCTGTAAGGCCAGAAATAATATCACCTAATGTTTCTAGCTAACTGCTATTTGGTGACTGGATTCAAACTATGGCAGCCATTTTATGAATGGGCAACCCTTTCTTCAACTGCAACTATTTTCCTTAAGTGCTATTCATGTGTTCTCGAAGAATGAAACCAAAGCTACAATTAAGCACATCTATTGACCTGCCGAATTATCCCAACTGTGATTCAGAAAATTCAGAAGGAAGAAACAATGCAGAAAGGAGGAAGAAATGCAAAAGTTGTGTCAATATCAGTGAGAGAAGGATAAGGAAGCAGAAAAGTCCTCCCATCAGAAGCCAGAACACTCATTGGAAAGAGCTAATGAGAAACAAAAAGTTTTATAAAGTTATTAAAATGAGATGCATCTGAGTGAAAAGGACTGAAATGCATGTGAGTGGAGCCTCCCTCCCCAAGAGAGGAACAACAGATGAGGCACATACAAACAAAAGAATAACTCGCATTAATGGGACACTCTCAGATTGTTGCTTCAAAGTCCATGCTACATTTTTGTTGCTAGCCCTGAAACTGTGAATATAGCAATCTAAACTGGGATACCAATTTACAAGAAAAATAACTAGGTTTAGATAGCTTGTGATTTCAATCTCAAATTGATATACAAAAGAGATGAAACCTTTTACTGCACAAAGATAAATATAACAACTACCACCAGCAGCTGTTGCTGAAGGTATACCTAAGGTAGCCACTTGAAAAATTGACTGGAGTGGGGTGATTCAGGAGGTTGATTCATTCATATGAACATCCTGGTCCAAAGAATTTTTTAATTTACTTTATTTCTTTATTGCTCTACTTTCTATAATAACACAAAGATATTGTGTTACAGTTTTAAAATATTCACAATCAATAAAAAATAAAGTATTATACAATACTTTTGTTTGAAACCCATCATTAACAATTTGAAAGAGCTATAATGTTTCTTTTCCATACTGCTACTGCAATAAGAACAAAGCTTCTTAACCTCCCCACATCCCCCCACTAATGGTAATCTTAAAAATCATACATTGCATTCTGTTGATTCCATGTTCCACTTTCTACTACACCGTTGTCTTAATAATGCATAGTGAAGGCACAAGTTGAATTGCTTTAATAATGCCTAAGGAAAGTATTTATTTTCTGAAGACTTGTTACAGAAATAGAGTAGTTGCAAATAAAACAATAGCCTTGAAAATTGCTTAATTATTATAATTATATGATTGTTAGTATATTTCCAATTTTAAATTACTATGAATCAACCAAACAAACGGAAACTTACCAGATTTAACTTCTCTTTTGCCACCTAGTGGGATACTTGGGCTTGATGAGATTTATATGGCTCTTTGTTATCAGATGTAATTCCAGACATATTCTCATTTCTCTCTCAATTGCTTGTAATTTTGCAGTTTTTATATTTGTGAGCACAGAAAATCTTAATTTACACAAATCAGAAAGTTGATGTTGCTTCAGTAAAGAAGTTTCTTAACCAGTCAGAGTTTTAATTTTTTTTGAAAGTTTTCAAAATTTTCTTTCCCACTACTTCAATGTGTTTGACAGTAAGTGGTATAGTCTCATTATTGTTGGTTGCAATAATGAATATATTTGAGAACATCACAATATTGCCTTCTCTTATTTGTCACAAATCAATTTCTTTTCTCTCAGAGTTTTTATTTGAATAAGACATTTTGAACATCTTTGCATATACCCTCTAAGTAAGATAACTCTGCTAGTGACTCACAATTTTTTTCTTGCTCAGACAGAAAGGAAGTAAGCATCTCACTGTTTCTGATGTAATATTTTTCCTCCTGATAATCCTTCTGTGTGAAGGAGAGTCACATGACTTGTTTCACTTCACAAAGTTTTTAATTTACTTTATTTCTTTATTGCTCTACTTTCTATAATAACACAAAGATATTGTGTTACAGTTTTAAAATATTCACAATCAATAAAAAATAAAGTATTATACAATACTTTTGTTTGAAACCCATCATGACTTGTTTCACTTCACAAATTTTTTAATTTACTTTATTTCTTTATTGCTCTACTTTCTATAATAACACAAAGATATTGTGTTACAGTTTTAAAATATTCACAATCAATAAAAAATAAAAGATATTCACAATTTTTTTCTTGCTCAGACAGAAAGGAAGTAAGCATCTCACTGTTTCTGATGTAATAATATTTTTCCTCCTGATAATCCTTCTGTGTGAAGGAGAGTCACATGACTTGTTTCACTTCACAAAGTTTGGTAAACAGACTCAATTGAAGTGTCCTACTTTTAACTGAGTTCATTAACTGAGTTCATTATTTTTACAATTTGTCCTTTCAACTCAAAGCCAATTGTTTTTTGAATCAATGTTGTTATAATATCCCAAAGGTGCTTTTTCAAAAGGCAACTGGACCGTTTTACCTTGAAGACATTTTGCTTCTCATCCAAAAAGTTTCTTCAGTTCTGGAAGTCTTCAAGGCAAAACAAAGTCCAATTGGCTTTTGAAAAAGCACCTTTGGAACAATCATGGCCTGAATGACTGAGAAGCTCCATAGACATTTAGTTATGTTATTATAATACTTATAACTAGTGTTGTTCAACTTCTTTAACTTCAACTTGTGTGATTTCACCTCTGTAAATGCCTACCCATTCACTAGCTGGTGGGGAGAAATACTTGTCCTTGGGATAATCTTCCTTCAGCTCACTCACCTCAAAACTCTTCAAAACACATTTACTTTTACAGATTTCCTCAAAAGCATCAGTTAGTTCAGCAATCATTCACGTAAGAATGAATTCTTATTTGCAAACAGAATAATTATTTCTGCTGTAAAGGTAATTTCTGAGTATATAATTTATGAGCAATTGTAAGAGTTTACCATAAAATTATCATAATGCACCTTGTTGTCTTTTGTAGCATCCTTGAGAATCATCAGTATAGGGAGTGATGCAGGATAAGGCTTTTTTTGCACACCTGTGAGCAGAAGTGTCCTCAAACAGGCTCTTTTTTGTGGACTACATTAAGCTGGCAAGTTTTTAACAAACATACCTTCAATCTGGCCAGATTAATCCAACTCAAACTTTGGAATACAAAGCTAATACCTTTAAGACAATTCCTAATCAGTGCAGATATTCCAACATTGGCTCCTGATTGGCAGACTAAATTACTACCTTTTGTACCACTCCTGAAGAGCAACCCTAGGTAGAGCACATTGCAGAAATGTAATGCTAATCAAGGATCGGATTAAACAAGATTTTAAAAATAGACTTTTTGGGAATGTTTGCAGCTGAAATCCAAAACATTCTTGGGCAAACTTCTTGCTATGGGAACCAGTATTTGGCAATAAGATGCTCCAGATTTTCAGGAACACCGTGACCCAAAACAAAACAAAGCCCTAGCCATAACTGACTAACAGTCAATTTTGCCTTATTTTGCCTTATTTCATCATCAAGAAGTGCAATACTGTGAGTGCTCAGAGACAAACAATCCCATTGAATTTCTCCCTATCCAGCCCAGGTTATCTATCAGCCTGAACCAGGTTGAAAGTCCCATTAAAACAACTACGTAATTAACTTCTAAGCACATTCCACTGACTTCAACTTCCCTGAAAGCTGTCCTTACAGAAAGACTCTTTTCCATCATTTTATCTGTTTCCCTATGAAGATGACAGCAATTGGTAATATTTACACCCTGTGAAAGATAGCACACTTACCCTTTCAACAACCTAGAAGCAATTATTTGAGAAGTAATGATCAAAAGGGATTTTTTTAGGATGATCTTTCAAAGACAGAGCAAGGAGATTTGTGAAATTTGAGATAATCTTCAAAGGTACCATATGGTATCTTCATATATGAAAAATAGTATTAAATCATCAAAACATCCAGATTTATTGTAGACGTCATTATCCAGTGGGGCCAAGAAATATTTCTCCTCCCTTCTGCTGTCTGAAATATTAATTGCTGTTGCATTTCTTTTGACATATACAGGTGTACTTAAAAGCAGGGGTTATGTTATGTTTATTTCTCTGATGATCCTAATGTTCTCCTCTTTTGAACTACAAAAGAGAAATTCCAATTTTAGCAGTAGATCTTAGTGAAAAAGAAGATGGTCAGATATCTTTAAAAATACTGTAGTTGGAGAAGCAGAGTTTCCACACCTAGTGTAGAAAAATCAGAATAATTTCCAAGCGCATGATTTGACTTTTCTTAATATTCTGGCAAGTATCAGAGCTGGCAGAAATGTATTTTTAAAAATCTAAGAATGAAAAAAGCTTGTTTACAAGCTTGGTGATAAATATCTTTATCCTGGCATTGGCCTTCTATAGAATGCTTTGGTAGTGGGGATATGGTCACTGATTAAAAATGTAAGTTCAGTTTGCCCTGCTCCAAAACCTTTTAACACAGCAGATGTTCAGTAAGACAAGAGACAAGACAAGACAAGACTGTTTTCCAACCAAGTCAAGACCATAGTAGCATGATATGGATATTTCTGGATCTGGTGTGCTTTTGAGATTTATCCACACTGTTGTAATAATATTTTCTGTGCAAGTAAAAAATGTTTGTTCTATGGAAGAATCCTTGTAAGGATTAGAGAATATGGAGATGTATCAAAGGGATAATATACAAAATAGGAAGTCATCCATTCTTGTCAGTGTTCCAAATGCCTCAAAATCTTGCAGAATTGAATATTTAGTTATTTCCTGATTATTTCTCTCTCTCCTCTAAGAGAATATAGTTATTATTCAAGACCATTCCTAAATAAGCATACTCTGTCTAAATAACTCCAAATGCGAAACTACCAGAGAAACATTTAGATTTTCCTGCTGTCAGTTCAACAAGAAATATCATGAGGTATTTAAAAGAGTAGCAATACACAGTCTAAAATCTGGTTTGAGAAAGAGGTGAGAAGATGGGACCATAACGTAAAAACTAACAGTTGATTAATACTATGTATCATCTTCAACTTCACTGCACAAACTTGTTGCTTCTATACTCACTCTTATAAAAGAACAAGTATATCTGATGACCTGCTGGGTATGCTTGCAGTGTGGCAGCCTTGTTGTTTAGGTATGTCTGTACACATCTGAAGGTGCTTGTTGGAAAATGTACCAAAGATATATGAAAAGAGGGATGCCTTCTTTAGCAAAGGCATTCCATACAAGGAAAAATTTATGTGTGCCTTGCCCTTTTCCTCTTGGCCAACTGTTTTTAAGGGAGATCAATCTGAGTTTATGTGAGCTTGTATATAGCATCTATTAGCTCTTAGTTGCTTCTTTACAATTAAGAACAGCTGCTGGTTTGGTCAATGTCTTAATATGCTTCAGTTGGCACTAGGGATATTTACAGATATTGTGCTATGAAAATTGGGACCTAGTAAGAATTGTGTTAAGACTTAAATTAGCACCATTCCAGAACTAGAAGATTTGATAGAGATACTATTTCTCAAAGCTTAATGCAATTATTGCCCTACAGCTTCCTGTAGCTTCCTGGCAAACCAGTCCCCATCACCTACACAACTAGAAATAGCAAGAGAAAAATCTTTTTACCTTCTTATTTCCTCCTCCGGGAATATGGGTGATGTTATCTAATGACCCAATTTTTGATTGCACTTTATCTTTGAAATCCAGTTTCTCAGATTTCACCTCTACCAGTCCACCACCTAAGGAAAATGAGCAGGATTAACAGATATCAAAAGGAAAATATAATGATGACTTCTGAAGAAAATACTTTTCTATGTGTAGGTTTGTCAATACTTCTTTCCCTTAAACAGGTGTTGTGTTTTGTCCACTTAAGCATCTGAATATATGAGTTCTGCCCCAATATCCAAATTCATTTATGCAAGTTTCACACAATTTACAAAGAAATTTTGGATCTCGAAATTTACATTTAGTACAGTAGTAGTAGTAGTGGTAGTAATAGTATTGTAGTAGTAGTAGCAGTAGTAGTAGTAGCGGTAGTAGTAATAGCCTAGCTGCAACATACATTCTAAATTCAAAATAATGAAATATATTTTACTGGAAGGCAAACAGAAAAGAAAAACAAATTGGAGTGTATTGAATTTGTGCTTCAAATTAAGAAACCTGTCTTAGTAAGAGCTACAGCTTTAGGTAAATAATTTTAAAATTAAATGTTATTAAGCTTGCAGGTCCTACACATGCAGTGCAGCACTTTTAATAATCTAAACCAGGGATGTCAAACTCGATTCCATTGAGGTCCGGATCAGCATTGTAGTTGTCCTCTGAACACCAAGGGGGGGAGGGCATGGCTGGGGTGGTCACGGATGACTGGACATGGACAGCTTGATGTCACTCGCGTGAGTGGTGCCTGTGGGGGCCGGGGAGGGTTGAGGAGGGAATCCAGGGGTCTCCGGTAGGTGGGGCGGGAGGCTCATCCCACACGATGAGGTGAGGCAAGGCAAGGGGTGGGGCAGCTACAGCCAGTGTGCCTTCAGTTGCACTTGGTTTTCCACCCCACCTCCACCAGGCTGGTCTGGTCTGATGGGGGGGATTGACTTCCACCTTCTCCGCTGTGCCATGAACGGGGATTGACCATCTCCCAAGCCCAGCTACTATCAAAGTAAATCCCGGACACTTTGCTGCAATGGACAGACGAAAAGCTTAGCTTTTGTCTGAAGGATGAGGAGCAAGGAGAAGTGGGAAAGCAGCCAAGTGAGAAGCGCCCCACCGGCCAGGCATGGAAGCATACCGTCGCCAGCCCTGGTATCTCTCTCTCAGAGAATATACTCTCTCTCCCTCTCTCCCTCTCTCTCTCTCTCACACACACACACACACACAAAGGTTGGATCGGATCTCTCACCCTCTCTCTGTCTCGCTGCTGTGGCAGGGGTGGTGCTTCAGTGCCTGGCCGGCGGGGCACTTCTCACTTGGCTGCTTTCCGTCTTTTTTCTCCCCACTATGCTTTTCGTCTGTCCATTGCAACACAGCATCTAGGATTTTCTTTGACAGCAGCAGGGCTTAGGGGATGGTCAATCCCCGTTCGTGGCATAGCGGAAAATGCAAAAGGCAATAGCCCCATCAGACCAGACCAGCCTGGCAGGGCTGGGCTGGGCTGGGCAACCAAGCAGTGCTGAAAGCAGCTCTCTCTCTCACACACACAGAGAGGTTTGATATGATCGTTCTCTCGCTCTCTAACGGCACCTCATGGCAGTGGCACCAGTGCGTTGCTCAGCCAGCTGCTCCATTACAACGGCAAAGAAAAGAAGTGGTGAAGAATGAAGAAGAACGAAGCAAGGCGGTGAGGGGGTGGAGGACGAAGCAAAGCAGGGAATGCAAAGCTGCCCCACCCACCCCATTCCGGTTTACCAGAGGGCCCTGTTCTGACCTAGGCTTCCCCAGCAGCATGAAGCTGAGTCCTCGTCCCGATAAACCCCTTTTATTTAATTTACAATTCCTCTCCAGCAAAGTTTTTCTTCTCCCACAGTCCTTCAAGATAGTTCACAATTACTGCCCTTTATCAGGCTAGGAGAGTGGCCAGGCCGATATCTTTCAGACACCGCAATACTTGGCAAGAATGCAATAATGAACAAATTGTCTCCTGCAAACTCCACTCCCCTTTCGCTCCTCTTTTATTCCCTCTGGGATGGGCCATTCATTGTCCACCTGTGGCCTTACTCCTAAGTCAACCCTTGTTCTTTAGCTGTTCCTTTGTGTGGCAACTCTGTGCATTTGCACACTGGGAACAGACTCCAGCTGTTTGTCTGCTTCACTGATGTCTGACTCCAAGGGCAGCTGATAACTGGCATACGGCCCTGACCCCCACTCTGCCTCCGATGCAGAGCCCTCATCAGAGCCTTCCCCAGACTCCAGGACTGGCCCATGTTCTTCCCCAACCTCCTCATTGTCTGAATCTTCTGCCAGATCCACTGGCCGCTGGTGGGCCACAACAACCCTTCAGCCAGGCCACCCATGTCAAACCCCCACCCCCAGGGCAGCCACATCCCTTCATTAACCTGCTTTCCAGCTCCATTCACCATCACCACATGCAGGGCAACAAAAGTAGTCTGTGGGACTATGGTAAAAAAAATAGTTCAGACCTTCCAACTTCTGACAAAAAAAAAAAAAAGATCTCGCAAAGTTGGAAGGTCTGAACTATTTTATTTTTTTTTACCAGAGTCACACAGATTACTTGTATTGCCCTGCACGCAGCAGCAAACTGGGTTTTTGCATCTGTGCACCGGTCTCCTGTGCGCGTATGTGCCCGCTTCCTCCTGTGCATGCGCACGCATGCCAGGATGGCATGGGCCAGGCCAAAGCAACGTGGACTGGCCCTTTACAATTTCCAGGATGGCCAAATGGGCATCTGACCTCATCATGGGCCGGATCTGGCCTTCAGGGCCTTGAGTTTGACACCCCTGATGAAAACTGATGAACCCCAATTTTTCTACATTGCCCCTTTTCTCTAGCTTCCTGTTTTCTAGACCCCTGCATAAGTAAGAGATAAAAGCAGGCAGGGCTTACGTAAGACTCAAAGAACTACTGGATAAGGTTTATTCCCAGAGCAAATTGCATCCCCTACTAAAAGTCTGGAAATTGATGTTCTAAATTACAGCAGAGAAGTCTGGCGCACATCGAGGAAGGACTTCCAGATTTCATCTTGCAACAACACCGCACCCAAAATGTTTCCCTTAAAAGGAAGACATTTGGAGTGATTCCTATAGAAACCACTTGGGTGAATTTGTTGTTCATTTAATTTTACAGTTAAATAAACAAAGTTTTTTCCCCCCTGTTGTTCTGAAGTAATAAATTGATAGGAATTCTGTACATCAGAGATGGGCAACTATGGCCCTTTTATGACTTGTGGACTTCAATTCCAGAATTCCTGAGCTAATATGGCTGGCTCAGGAATTCTGGGAGTTGAAGTCCACAAGTCATAAAAGGGCCATAGTTGCCCACCCCTGCTTTACATGACAGCATCCAGTATTTTGTAAACACTCGATTAAACAACAGCAGGAATAAGCATATAGAAGGAGTAATTTCTCTGATCTCATTTATCAATTGTAATTATTCATTGTTCTCTAAATAACTCTACATCCCTTGCAATTACCTTTATCTTCGTCATTTCAGTGTTTTTTAAAGGCAAAATAAAAATAAAACTAATATTTACCCAAAGACAAACAACACAATATATCTTACAAAGATACTTCAAAAATAAAATACATAGATATCACCTGGTTTGTGATGAATGTTATCCAGAGACCCACATTTGGATGTTACATGGCTAAGATCCACTGGCTTGTATACAATTTGTATCTGTGAGAAGAAAATGAAAAAAAACCTATACACTATGGGATTGGAATTTATTTTAATTTTTTTAAAAATTACCCAAAATATGCTGGAAAAGTGAGACATACAAAATACTGGGACTTGTTTGGAAAAGAAATATAGTTGGAAGAATCATTTAACCAAGCAAGACTGAATAAAAGCTTTCTGCAAGAAACTGTGAAGCCAAAAAAATGTGTTATCAAATTTTCTCCCAAGCATGCACAGATTCATTTTGTGATTTTAAGAAGATTCATCTAAAGATTCATGGGAAAATAAGAACCATTACCCATAAAATAGTTGAGCCCATATTTTCAAATAGATTATCTATTCTAAAAGTTAATTATCTTGGTTTTTAGAATTAACTATTCAGTTCTATTTTGCCTTTCATATTCATGCTGTTCCAGGTTTTTTTTAATAGCATAGGAACCCAAATATTTCAGTCATTTATAGGCTATCCATTTTCTTCGAGTTAGAATATTTCAGAGAAAGCCATACTTTAAAAATAATTGTTGTACTCATCTCTAAAGATCTCGCTATTCTTGCAAAATTACCCCTTATGTGACACTGCATTTCCACAGCATGCAAAAACTAGTATACCTCCAGAAGATGGAGATTTGAAACTGAGGGCACTTAGATGAACGTAGAAAGTGGAGAGGAGAGAAAGAAAGAGAGGTGTAATCAAATAAACTATATCACATAGAAATCATTTAAAAGCACAACAACAGAAACTGGGCTAAATACCTTTTTTGATGTAAAACTTAAGGTTTATGTCCACAAAACTGAAAGAACAGAAATAATCAATGTGCATTGAAAAGGCTGGGGGGGGGGGGGGGAATTATTTTTTTAAAGGATCTTTTTAAAATGCAACTGAAAAAGCATTTGGAACAATGTGGTATTATAATCACAGTAGAGTCAAGTTATCGAGAAATAAGACATGCACAAAAGGCACAAATAAACAAAAATACTTACTAGCAGTTATTAGGTTACAACAAATGACACTGCAGGAAGGCATACAACTGGAAAAAAGACATACAATATAGTCCCAAAGGGTGGGGACCAAATCCATCTTTGCTGTGCATTTTGCTCCAAAGCTGAGCAGGTACCAAGATACTGATTCCCTTGTAACCCTCAAGAGAAGGATTCTGGACATTAGAAACTGAGCAACCCATCACAGGAAGCAACCATAGTCCTGAGCAAATTGATGCTATGTTATGCTATGGTGGAACTCACTCAAGGCAATCGTGATTACAACTTACAACTCTTCTCTGGTCTTTTTCTCCTATAAGGATGCATTGGGAATTTTTTTTCCTGGAATGTTTTTCTCTGCAGCCCCAAGCTAGATCCAGTCCATTTTCAAACTTTTCCCATCATCTTTGTTACTCTTCTATTTAGTTTCCAGACATTTATCACACTGATGGACAGATGGATAAACAATGTCTTGACCCCTTTACATAACTTCTTTCCAATATTTTTTTGGATTAGAAAAAATAAAAAAGGTATTTATGATTTAGACCAGGATCATTTTATCAATCCATTTACCTATGATGGAATCATTCAGGGATGATGGCTTGAGATAAGACAGGCTATACCAGAAATTCTCAGGCTGCTGACCAGCTAGAGGAACATTTCAAAGTCTTAGATTGACCAGATGCATTTGAACATATTCACCCATATGCAAAAAACCCCAATGAGATCTAAATGAATTACCTGTTACTATAATCATCTGACCTCACTTCAGAAGTACTCTTCATGTCAGATCTACATAAATTACTCAAATAGAAGCCATATGTTAAGAGCATAACCTTCCACAAATCAGACAAAAGGCCTACCACTGTTACACATTTTTCACACAAAAAACATTTAAGAAAATACCCATGGTAATTTATTTTTTAAATTACCATTGAGTAACTATGGCTTGTCAATTAAAAGAAAAAAAAGGGAAAGTTTTAAAAAAATCTCAAGACAAAAATGGCATGTTCCCTTAGATCAGAGGTAGGGAACTATGGCCCCTTTATGACTTGTGGACTTCAACTCCCAGAATTCTGAGCTAGCCAATCTGATCATCTTCTTTTTTTAACCTCTGCATTTCTTTCCTGATTTGCTTTGTTTCCTCAAAACCCAATTCAATGACATAGATCATACAAGGTGTTTTCTTCTGTAAAATGTGATGCTTAGTACCGGTACCTCATCCTCTCAAGCCTCCCTCTAGCCACTCTACTCCCTGAGGAAGTCCTTCAGTTCTCTGACTATTTCTCTCAAAATGTACTGCCTACCTCACCATCCAAAATCAATGGATTCTTTCTTCTTCTCTGTTTAAAGGCTACAAATCACTGAAAAGGAGGTAGCACACAGCAAGGATAGAAAGTACGTATATCAAGTGTAGGTGTGTGATGCACATTGACCTGATAGACAAAGGGGAATAAAGAAGGAAGAGGACAAGGAAGCACTAAAAACAAATTCATAATCATTGTATGAGTTCTATGTCAAGAATTTAGAAATTAACCTCCTTCAAAACTTACTTCATGAAAAAGACATGCTTAGAGAGATCTAATGAAAAATGTTTTCATTATTCACACATTTTTAACTTGGTAAGCTGCAGGATTGCTGCTGTGAGAATGACAGTACTGTCACAATTTAATTCCCTTTGCAGACTCTAATAATCTAAACAGCATTGGCTAAATTTCTAGACATTGTAGGGAATGCTACATATAATGGAAAAGAAGAGTAGCTTTTTAAAAACAATATTTTAGAATGATATTTATAGAAATTGTTGCAGAGGCAAAATCTAATAAAAAATGTTCTCAGTTTCCATATATATTGTAGATCTATAAAATAACAAAGCTTCTTCCATTTCATAAGTAGTACTCCATGATTTTTCTTTTCATAATTTCATCAGTACTTAGTGGCCTATGTTACCAAATGCAGCATTGTTTCAGTTATGTTTATAATGTAATCAACTGACTACATAGTATTATAATTATAGGAGAAGTAGCCTTTATAGTTGTAGAGTGAATTAAAGAGAAACATAAAAATGTTACAGCCATACCCACAAATAATGGTTGTAACTGTACATGTGGAGTTGCCAATAATGGGAGAAAGGTCACAAAATTAGTTTGAGAAAATAGAACACAATCAGAGAAATAGTGGCTGATGATGATTTGGAGCTATGTCTGGCACATAAATGAGGCAGACATCACTATGCTAGAATAAAAAAGATTGGTAGATGGGACCTATAAAAAAGGTGCTTTGTTCATTGTAACTCAATGTAGCCTACTTTTGACAGTATTCATGAACTACATAATCTTAACCAAAATCCCTCTTATAAAGTGTACATTTTTGTTTATATACTTTTCAGTCTCTGATTTAGAGAGTGAAATACATGCATCAAAAGCATAACGCTAATCAGATGACTGAGTTGTCTTTTTGAATTTTTTAATGGTTTTCTTTTAAATGCCAACTATTAAGATCATTTTCTCCACTGCAGACAAGTGTCACAATTATATCAGTTGATAAACACTGAAACAGAGAACATTGTACAAGTCCAACATCATGCAAATAGTGTTCCTGAAAAGATAAACTAGCAGACTAATAATGCAAACTATGCAAGTTTAATTAGTAAATTAAGGGGGTTTTTTTTTGACAATACATGCTATTTAATGTATATTTCAAGTGCCATGAGCTTTGAGTTGGAAGATTAAACTTGGAATCTCAGGGTAACTCAAGATCACTGCATTTTGTAAAAAAAAAAAAAAAAATCCTGGCATTCTTAAGGTGCTTCCAGACAAACCTTATTGCAACAAATAAAAATATGTTTATCAACTAACCCCTTGAGAATTGAAAAACTGGGGTGGGGTGGGGAGGGTTTGAGAGAAAAGTGGTGGGGACATTAAGGACAGCTACACATGTAAATTCATACCTGGATTCCCCCATAAAATTCTAGCAAATGGCATCAACTCCATTAAAGCCTAATCTAGAAGCACCTTTGCTTGCAGAAGAAGTAAAGAAATATACACAGTTGTTAGCATCTGGTGAAGGCTCAAAATTCAATATTGGATTGTTCTTTTTGGATTGGCCAATAAGATTCATATGCCATCCCTGTCTTCATTTCTTATGAAGGTAAACTAAGAAATGAATAAAGCAGGGCTATTTAGAAATGAGAAAAATTATTATTATGGTCCAGAAAAATCCTGAGATTTGGTAAAATCCTGAGAATTCGTAAAGAATGATAGATATAAAATATATTTTTCTCTCCACTACCTCACTAAAGTCCCTAGAAATTTTATACTCGGTATAACTAAATAAGGGATATTATGGGAAGAGATAGGAAGAATTAATTGGCTTGCTTGAGCGCCTAACAATTTATGTTGTCCCAGAGAACATGAATATCTACACTGAAAACACAACTCTTAAAGGTAAGGCCTTATTTGCCACAGATCCAATTTGGATCTATTTATATACCAATGATCCAGTCTATTGATTCCATATAGCATCTGATACTAAATTCTACTTTTTCTACATTCCTCATGCTTTAAAAATCACCAATTAGAGAAATAAAAAACACATTCCCTAACATTCTGGTTAGGGAACATGCTTATCCTTTAAAAAAAGAAAAAAAATATGTTTCAGATACAAAACATCAGATTTAAAATGACTACGTGTAACGTTTTCATGAGACCTCCAGAATAGCACATACTATTCATAAAAATTATAGATTTCTATCTTGAATTAACATCTTCCTCTTTCCCTAACTGAACTGGACAACATAATTGTCAGAAGCCTGAAAGCTATATAATTAAAAATGATGTTTCAGTATTATTTTTGAAAAATAGCCAATTAATCCTGCAGATTCTCCTGGAAGTTTAATCAAGCCATATCTTTCGTAGTAGGAGGTTAATTTATATATGTTATATTTAAGTGTGTTACCAATGGCTGGCTGACTGAGCAAGCAGCATTGGCATTTTAGGATTAATGCAGAATTCATGCCACTAATAATAAGTTATTTTATTATAGTGCACTGAATGGTGTGAAGGTACTCACACTGCCTCCTCCTGGGATATGTTTGATATTATCCTTTGATCCACACCTGGATTGGACATGGCTAAAGTTCAGCTTCTTATTAAGCACCTGCACCTTTGATAGTCAGAAAAAGAACATAAGTAACACCTATTGCCAGCCAATGACACCGTGCAAAGGGTTTCTCTACGTAAACCAGTAAACTTAGGAGAAAAAAGAAACAGAAAATGTCTCCAAGGCATTTTTCAGCAACTTGGTTTAACAAATGAAGCCACATATTTCAGCTCTGCAGAAGCAAACATCTGGAAAGCAAGCTTTAAATCAACACTTAAAAAAAAGAAAATATCATACAAGTCAAGCTATTCCACTTGTGCTAGAGTTCATTAGTCCTATATAAACTACAATAAAGTATTTGTACAAGTTGAAGAGTGACTTACATATTTCATCAGTACCATGCCAAATTTAGTGTAACTTTTAATATCAATGTAGGGCTCTGTTGCCTCCACGAGCAAATATCTGAATATCTCATGACTCACTGGATATATCTTTGATCAGCACAAGGAAAAACAACATTGTCACATACTGATGAAAGTGAAAAGTAAGACATGAATCAGACTTCTCTTGCCTGTTTTCAGTTTGTTTGTGAATTCTTGCTTATTGGACTTGAAAAAATATTCAGGGCTGGTATATGACGTGCAATTTTAGCATGACAAATGTAATTGGGTAAGTATACCCACCATATGAAGATGGCTTGTGTCTGCAGGGTGAAAGCTGAAATCAAATAAAGTTTTTATCAGACTGAAGAATAGCATCCTGAAAAAGTCATCCCTGGAACCTGCCATTTTGGCTATCCCCCAATATGCAACTTGTTGGGGGCGGGGGGGGTGAGAGAGATTTTGAAGTACCTATGGAGCATCTATTACAGAGAATTCAGGATGAAAGAAAGTATTTTTATCCATTTTTATATTTTCAAGTTTCAGATCTGGATGTGGGACTGAAATAATATTGGTCACTCTAGCAAATGACCATTGTCAGGACGAAAATGTGGAGGTTGTACCCACTGTATCTCTCTGCAGGGAGAGTCACTTTAGCCAATCTACATCAGTGCTGCAGTATCTGCCCATTTGTTTCTTTATATAAGTCAAACTGCTGTTAATTAAGTTCTACATAGTGTAGGTCAAAGTAATTTTTGGGACCACTTGCTCCCAGTAACATTAAAAAGGAATAATTTTTATAGCACATATATTATGTATAAGTTAACTTGAGTTTTTTTAATTGCTTGTGAGGTTTTTTTGAATTTGTGAGAAAGGGAATGAAACAGAGACTGATAGTACAGTGGACTAAAGCACTGTTATGAACATCTGCTGCTTGCAATTACTGCAAGTTCAAATCTCACCAGACTCAAGGTTGACTCAGCCTTCCATCCTTTCAAAGGTAGGTGAAATGAGGACCCAGTTTGTGGGGGCAATAAACTGACTTTGTATAAATATACCAAAGTATGAAGGCTATTTCTTAACGCATTGTAAGCCGCCCTGAGTCTCCGGAGAAGGGCAGCATATAAATTAAAGCAAAAAAAAAAAAAGAAGCAAGCAAAGCATTTTCAGAGTGAGAACTGAATTGTTACTCTTCCTCTGAAAGTGGTTGCACATCCTGCTGGTACCCATGCCATGGTTTCTTGGGCACCATACAGTTACTCAAACTATCAAGACAACGGAAGTGCTTTTTCAAGAGGCAACTGGACTTCCTGATTTTTTTTTTTTGAAGATATTTCGATTCTCATCCAAGAAGCTTCTTCAGCTCTGACTGGAGGGTGGGAAATGGAAGGATTTATACTCCTTGTAGACAGCTGGTCATTTGCATTCTTTTAGTTAGTTTGTTAAGGCCACCTGGAGGGTTATCTGTGTCATCAAGATCACCTGAATAGTGCAAATGGGTGTGGAGCCTTCTTGGAACTATTGAAAGGACTGTATTGTAAACTGGAGATAGATGATGTCATATCCCTCCCCCTCTGTTGAAACAGGGCTGGAGTGAAATTCAACAGGTTCAGACCGGCTTGGGCGAACCGGTAGGGACGATTTGAATCAGTTCGCCGAATTGGTAAAAACCACCCCTGGTTGGCCCTGCCCACACCCGCCTGGATGGCCGGTCGCCGCTCACTCCTTCTGGCCGCTTGCTTGCCCCTTCCGGCTGGCTTGACCCATTCAACATTAAATGTTGCAGCAGAGAGAATCTGAACTTTTCTCCCTCCATTCACAGCAGAGCTGCTGCAGCCTATCCTTTTAAGGTACTTTGACTCCCCAGGAGAGAGGGGGCCGGGGGGGACCATAAAGGGAGCAGCAGCTCTGCTGTGAATGGAGGGAGAAAAGTTCTGTTTCTCTCTGCCACAGCATTCACTACGAGTCCTTCTGGTGCTCATACACACATTTTTTCCTACCGGGTTCTGTGGGTGTGGCTTGGTGGGTAGTGTCATGTGACTGAGTGGGCGTGGGCATGAGTGACATCAGATTGGCCATGCCCACTCAGTCACAGGACCCCCACAGAACTGGTAGGGAAAAAAATTGAATGTCACCATTGAACAGGACTGTTCAATTTTGACATCGATGGCCTCTTTCACCCCTCTTTCAAACCAGCGGTCCTCTTTGTCCAAAATGGGAACTTTGCTGTCTTCAAAAGAGTGACCTTCATCTTTTAAATGCAGATGGACTGCTGAATCTAGTCCTGATGGGTTAGTTCTCCTATGTTGTGCCATGTGCTTATGAAGTGGTTGTTTTGTTTTCCCAATGTACAGATCTGTACATGACTCACTGCATTGCACTGCATATACCACATTGTTCAGTTTGTGTCGTATGTTGTGTTGACTGAAGATCCTCCTGAGCTTTTCTGACATTCCTGCAACGTATGGAATATCAATGTTACTTCATTTATTGTTCTCTTCATTGTCTGTTATTGAGGAGCCCCTATAGTGTCTTTTTTGAGACTTGAGGAAAGCCCCACTTGGGATTGCCAAACGTTCTGAGGGCTTCCTTGATGTGTTTTAGTTCTTCTTTTTCCCCATCTTTGCTGGTTGGCAGGCCTTCAGCTCGGTGGTGTAGGGTTCTGATGACTCCCATTTTGTGCTCCGGTGGAGGGGCTCTTCCATAACAAACAATGAAAAGAACATAAATAAAGCAATGTTGTCATTCCATACGTTGCAGGAATATCGGAAAAGCTCAGGACGGTCTTCAGCCAATACAACATACGTGCACACTTCAAACACAAGAATACATTAAGGAGAAGCTTGTCCACCCCAAGGATAAAATACCCAAACACAAATTGAGCAACGTGGTATATGCAGTACAATGCAGTAAGCCAAGTGTACATTGGGGAAACTATCTTCATAAACACATGGCACAACATAGGAGAATAAACCCATCAGGACTAACTGTGATCTTGACGACACAGATAAACCTCCATGTGGCCTTCTTGGACAGGAATTGAAAACATTTTTTAAAAAAATTCAGAAAGTCCAGCTGCCTCTTGAAAAAGCACCTTTGGGACAACCATGACTTGGATAACTGAAAATCTCTATAGACATTTATCAAGTCAGCACCTTCCATGGGGACCAGATAACCAAGATTGGTCTCCTTTTTTAAATAACACTAAAAGAAAACTACATACTATTGCTATTTCTGTCAACAATAATCTTTTTTCCTCTTTCCTCTGAATTCTCTGAAACAGCATGGAGAAGGAATAGGGAATAAGCTGTGTGAATCTACAAATCACCATCAAAAGAGCCACAATTATTGGTAAGCTCAACTTGTCCAACTTACTTTGGGCCTCTGACTAGTAGAGATACACGTGGCAATATGCTTATCTGCAGGCAGAATAGATCTCTTAAGACAGAAAAAAAGATAAGTATCATCAAGCAACATCAACTCCTATCTAAATAATCAGATGCAGTACTATGCAACTATAAATGGTTTTGAGTGTGGCTTATTCTGCTAGTCAGAAAAAGAACAGGAGAAAGAGAAAGAGTAATTAAAGAAGTTACTATAGGACAATGACAAGGTTTTATTACAGATTGGTTAAACTATAAAAAATGTTGAGAAAAGGCTAGTGAGCCCTACCTAGAAGTAAAAAATGAACCAGAAAAAATATAATCTGAATTTGATAAGGTGGAAAAAGTACAAATGACAGTAATAACATTATCTGAGATAGAAAAGCCAAGTCAGAGTAGAGAGACTTTTAAGATTCTTTAAACCTCTGATGAAAAATGTTGGAAAACGTTTCCTGTGGGACACAGGAAAAAGGAATCCAGGTCTGGACATAGATCTGGCTGACATTAGGGCCCATTTCAAAAGTAGTTGGACCAGAGAGATGGTAGACCACTGTTATTTAAGGTGCAAATGGATTAGCAGGATCCTGAGAACCCTATCAAATAGACTGCTACAAATAAGAAGGGATGAGATATCAATTACAGCTTTTAGAATCAGGTCTAGCAGCATGGAGAAACATATTGCTCATCTCTTGTTCAATTAAAATTCAGAATCAATTGGTTCCATACATCAGGCTTGAAATACAAAGAGTTTTCCATATTGAGAGAGAACAGAGTGTACAAATAAAATAAATGAATACAGTAAGTTTGAGGGAAATAATATTTAGTATCTGGTCTTCTGGGAAGTAGGCTAATAAGAGTGAAATTTCTGTCTGTTACAATCAGCTCCCCAACTCTCCTATGATGAAGTAATGGTGAATGTGCAAAAAAAAAGAAAAGAAAAAGTGATACAAACTGGCCTAAACTGTCTCTGATAGGAATGAAGGGCACCTGATAGGAAGATCAAATGTACATGTCGTGAGTCCAGTTAGTGTTCAGGAAACAATGCTGTAAAACTGGAATTATCAATAAGACAAAATGGAGTTTTGTAGGAGGACTTCTGTTCTGTTTACACTCTTTTCATTTCTTCCTTTTTACTGTTGTAAGCTGCTTAGAGTAGCCCACAGTGGGATAGGCAACAAATAAATAGGAGTAAGCAATAAATCTTCTTAACTGGAACTTAACATGTGGTCCTGATTCTTCATACCTGACATTAATCTAGTCAACTAATGATCAGCATTAAATTGGCTCTTGATAAGAGTCAACAGAATTCAAGGGGGGTTGAACTTGGATTGTTTATGGCAATGTAACAACTCCAAACTGATTCATCTCTTGACTCTACCCCCAAGCTCTGCCTTTTCTTCTCCTACAGTACTATGTGATCAAACCATAAGGTCAAAGTACAGTTCAAGCTATTTCATGTTTCCCCATTAAAAAAAATCTTATGCCATTCTGTCTTATGGAATAGGAGCTGCTTGGACTGAATGTAGACAGGCTCAATGACCTAGAGTGGAAGAGATGCTAAGAAAAAAATAACAAAATTGTGCAATACGCATGACTGAATTATCAGCAAGCATCCAATTGGAAGCTAACCTTAAATGATGTAAAAATTTGTATTAACATGTCATTAATAGAATTGGCATAAAGGTAGTTTTACTTTTTCACCATTATTATATGATTGCATTAATACCAAATCTAAAATAATAGAAGAAAGTGTTAAAAAAATTAACAGAGAGTAATAATAAAATTGTGTCAACTAGAAAGATCTAAACAGCATCTTATTTTTAAAATTATTTTTTAACATGCATGTATATTCTTTAATTCAAGTCCTGTTGTAGGAATATTTTAATTCCTTAAAATAAAAAATGCAATAAAAGAATCTAACAATGCTTATCAGAAGGATAATAATAACTATTATCAAAGTATAGATGTATAGAATCTATGGTACGGTACTTTTCAGAGTATAAGACATACTTCCCCCCCCCTCCTCCCAAAGAAGGTGGAAATGTTGGTGTGTCTTATACACCAAATACAGCCATTTTTGGCCTCCCAAAGCCCAACCCTGCGCATCCTGTTTTTGCAAACAACGGGCTGTTTTTTGCAAAAAGAGGGTGCGCAGAGGGTTTGGGAGGTCTGCAGAGTGCTCCTGTGGGCTGGGGACGGCAAAAACACCCCCATTTTTGTGAAAACAGGCCCATTTTTGGCCTCCCAAACCCCCAGGAGCACTCTGCAGGCCTCCCAAACCCTCTGTGTGCCCCATTTTTGTGAAAAACAGGATGTGCAGTGGGTTTGGGAGGCCTGCAGAGTGCTCCTGGGAGCCGGGGAGGGCAAAAAAATTTTTTTCATGCTTACCTCTTCAAAATCTTGGTGCGTCTTATACACCGGTGTGTCTTATAGTGCGAAAAATACAGTATATCATTGCACAAATTAAAATAATGCATTTTTAAAACAAGAGTAGTAGAAAAGTAATTATTCTGTTTTCACATCCTTCTTAACACAGTCATAGCTGGGAAAAAAACCTTATTTTTAGTTGCTTTAAGAAAACTGTGTCAGGTGTTTTAAGAAAGTGTAGCTAAATGCTGCATGAGAATACTTGCAGATGTTCCAAAATTCCTTTATACCTTCTATCTGAAACCCCATTAAATGCGTGATTCAGGTTCTCCACCTGATGGAAATAAATGGAAAATGCATGAAAATTGTTGACATGCTCTTGTAAATCGACAGGTACTATGTACCCATTAAGAATGAAGCACTAAAATTGTCTATGCTTAATAAAAATCCAGGGAGCAGCAGCAACTGAACATAAGACGATTGAAAACACCACCAGAGGCACCAAAACAGCAGCCTATCCTATCAGCCTATGAATGAAGTTATTCATATTTAATGTAGTGCCCTCTGATCATTAAAAATGCTGGTATTTGAATCTCTGTTCAGTAAAATAGATTAAAAAACTTAGACAGTAATTACTAACTCCCACAGACTAACATTAAGAACAACAACAACAACAACAAATAATTAAATAGGGAATTCTGCTACCCTTAAATTCTAAACTATTTGTTGTCTTATCTTGATTGCCTGATTTTTAAAAAACGGGTTTTTAAAAAAAAACACCACAGCATTCACTTTTAACATAATGGTATGATGATGAACATCTTAAGTGAGGTAATAATGAGCTTGATTATTAGAATCAGGAAAAAAAAGGTTTCGCTGTTCCTGCCAGCAACACCATCAAAATGTAACACTAGATCCTGAGAGTGATTCAGAGGGCAGGACTATAACATACCTGAAATCAAGTACTATTTGTCCTTTTTAATATTCTAGCAATAAAATGATCTTCCTATATAAAAACCATTCTCTTATCAGGTTTCTTTACTAGAACACACTATGGGCAAGATGAGAAGTCTGTTCCATTCAAGATCCTCAGCCAAAACAGATAGAGATTGAATAATTGAATTACTTCAGTATAACTTTGAGAGGAGCAGGATCTTCATATGTGATGTATATAGTGCTATCTTGTTACTGCTGTAGATTAGTGCTTCCATACGTAGCTTTAAAGGCCTGCTTTCTAATCAGAACAACATATGTTCCATTCACTTAACTACCTTGCATATACTCAGATCCCATGTATTTTCTAAGTTGGAAGGAACCCTTAGCATATTTAATTGTAATGAACACATGTCACTTCAATAATGTCAATATTACCTCAGTGGTGGGTTTCTACTGGTTCGCCCTGGTTCAGGAGAACAGGTAGCGGCAGCAGTGGGAGGCTCCACCCACCCACCTGGACGTCATCATGGGCACTCTGCGTGTGCGCAGAAGGTTCTGCACATGCTCAGAAGCACCACGCGCGAGCGAAGCGAGCACGCACGTGCGCTCACAGTTCCGAACCAGTAGCAAAGATAAGTGAAAACCACTACTGTATTACCTAATCAATCATCTCACATATAAAGGGGTTACGCCATCACCAATTTTGAGTGTTTGCATTCTGCCAGGTGAAGGTAGCTCATAAAGCTGATATAGTCTTGCAGGTAGAGAATACAATGCTGGAATGGCAAAGAGAGAAAGCTACTCCATCTACTACAGTTGGCCTGTATATCTGTTTCCACAGAAATATAAACCATGTTAGATTTACCTTTCCACCTCCAGGTTGATGCTTTAAGTTGTCAGTGGAACCAATTTTGGACTTGATATTCTTCAGGTCTGGCATGGGGACCGGAGCTGTCTGCAGGCGGCTCTTGGCAGAAGAAGGGGATTTTGGTGGTGTACGAACCACTGCAACCTTCTTGGGCTCCCTGTTTGGTGGAGTTGGCAAGGATGGTGTGCGAGAGCGACTGCCAGGGGTTCCTGGAGATCCAGGACTGCTGTACCCACTTCTCTCTCCAGACTTGGTTGGTTCACCTACAGTTTGAGATTGATTCAGTTTTAGTTGCTGATTCTAAGTTTTATTTCTTACTATCAATAAGCATGAAATATCCACATAACATCAAGAAGATAATGCCATATTGTTCAATTAAGCTATTTTGCACCCATAAACATTGTCATTGCAGAATGTAGTCCACATCCAAAACATAAACAACGTTCTTTTGAGTGATAATTTCATTATGCCTTTGTGTCATTGCAAATGCACAACTCTGTTATAGTTGCATTGTAATTAACAAAATTGTTAATTGTTAATTCCATGCTCTCCGAGATTGATTGATTTCTTGCAGAAGGTGTATTATCAAATTAGGTAACATCATCACTGCTAGGTGATTGTCATGCATTTTCAGTAAACACAGAATATGCTAAATTAAACTAAGAGCCTTGGTAGTACAGTGGTCTAAGGCACCCTGTTATTAAGCTGGTTATTAAGACCAGCTGCCTGCAATTACTGCAGGTTCGAATCTCGCCAAGGCTCAAGGTTGACTCAGCCTTCCATCCTTTCTAAGGTAGGTAAATTGAGGACCCAGTTGTGGGGGCAATAAGCTGACTTTGTATAAATATACAAAAGGATGAAGGCTATTGCTGAGCACATTGTAAGCCGCCCTGAGTCTCCGGAGAAGGGTGGCATATAAATCAAATTTTTTTTTTAAAAAAAAACTACATTCAAGTATTTCCAATATGGAAGTAATAATGATACAAATTAGATATTGTCTTTTTCAATGCTTGCAAAGTCCAAATGACAAAATAAAATGTAAATGTCCCAATCTTCTGGAGTAAGTTTCTCCCAAGTTCCAACTGGCTCTAATTGAGTAATCTTCGGATTTACGGTGAAGATGGCCAACTGACGATACATCCTGGGAGGGCTCTCTGGGGCTCCTTGAAAGGGTTTTCTATGACTGTTGCTTTTTCAACTTGCTAATAGAAGGAATCAGCATTCCTTTAGTTTATATGGCTCTCCTGGATTAGGGAAAGTCCTAGAATCATCCCACAAGATCCTCCACACAGCAACAGTCTGCAAGTAGCTTCAGGAGCTGTGCTTCCGAGTGAGCTGGTGAGCTGTTCAGTTGGTGGGAGCGGGCTGCAATATTGTTGAAAAAAGCAGCGATTTTGAAAGTTATTTTTCAAAGACAATAAACTGTGTCTTTCATTTCTTAATCATTTTTAGGGATTATTATCTTTATTGAATTAAAAGAGGCTCTCTTCAGCCACAGCTTGTTTCTCCTTTTTGAAGATCTGCTCCATTTTTGGGACTTCTTTATTGTTAAACAGTAAGAAAGAGGGTTGCTGATGGCAAGCTAAAATAAGGAAGCATGGAGTATCTTTGTTTTAACTTTGATGGAGAAATGTAAGAGTAGAAAGTTGTGGTTTTATTTTAGTATTTTTAAGTAAATTATAACTTGGTTTGCTTTGTTGTGGGTGGCTAAAACTTTCCAATATTCATGAACTCTGGCCAGCAATTTTTAAGTGACTTACAAAACATTTACTCTTTGACCACAAGAGGGAACATGGATTTGAGCAAATTATTAGACATTGTTTGAAAAATTCTTAAATGAAAATCTTCACTTTATAGATCAATTATGTTCTAAAGGTGTTATAAAAACTACTCAAACTACTTCAGAGATGCAATTATGTGTAGAAAGTTATCAAATGAGATTAACACAATTTCACAAGTAGCTGACAATGCAAAGGACACAACTGCAACCCTGGAATATACTGTAAATCTGACCCCAATCTTTATTATGATGCTGGTTTATATATAAACCTTCCAGCACAATTGAAAGAAGAGTTCCAAGAAAATCTGCAACTTTCAAAAGGATTAGTTTGGGACTTTTTCTTCATGGATATTAACAAGCTTGAGAATTTCTTGAGGAAAAATATAAGTATAAAAAGATAATGACTTGACTGACAATCCAGAGAATAAAAAGATTTCATTTTATGAAGATAAGCTAGAAGGAGCAACTTAAATTTAATTAGTTAATTGGAGTTAGGATGGATTTTTACCAGTCTGATATATGTAATTGAAAGAAAATTTTAATGTAAAGAATCCAAAATATTACAGTGAACTTTGCTAATATACACAATGATAGTCTATAAAGATTAATATGTGCAAATAGAAATATAATATTTTCCACAGCAAATAAAACAAAGCAGAGATGGTTAAGTTGATTCCTTTATTCAAAGAAAATAATATATCTAATTTTGTTTTTATTTGGAAACCGCTTCTGAATTTTGTGTTTGTAATGGAAAGATAAAACTCTGACTTTTGTTTTGCTGATTAGATATGTTTGTTGTTACAGAAATGGCTAGCATTTATATTGCATAAAAGTAAAAAGTTGAGGTTGTAATGTTATTTATCTTCTACTGTGCTAAAGAGTCAGAAGTCAACACCCTTTTTCCTTTATCACCTTCTACCCCACGCTCTTCCCCTCCCTAGTTTCCATTATTTTTATTTTACTTTATATTTTATATTCTGTTAAACTAATAAAAATTTTCAGCCCAAATGATTTAGTCAACTTTCAGAAGATTGTTATATTGGTGCTGTTCTAACAAGCCTTTCGAGATTAACATTTGCATTTTGCCTGCTGATTAGCAGTTACATAGCCTAATTCTACATTATTTGTAATAAATGATATCATATTATTTTTTATGACATAGATTACCTGCAGATTATCAACTATGAATGTAAAGAAACAGTGGAAAATAAATGAATAAACTTAATTGTTAATTGCATCCCATTATTTATCTATTTGGAAGTTTTAAGTGGAACCAGATTATTAATACAGCAAATATTGGCTTTATAAATATCCAGAAAATTCTACAATTCATTGATTCAGTATTGCATTCTCTGATATTCATGCTACCCCTATTGTAAATTATACTATATTGTGAAATAGTATTCAAGAAACACTGTATTTTTATTTGACTTGCAACAGGCTCATCATGCTGCTTTCACCTGAGTTGTTCAATAATGTGGATTTTGAAGTTTTAGTTATGATGGATTGTGTTAAGTGGGTCAGTCTTGTGTGTAATAATAGCCAGAAATCACATTTGCTCAGTTCTACTTAGCCAAACATTTAACATTTAAATATATAATGCTTAACAAAAAAATTAAGAAAACGGAGAGATGTGTGTATGTGTTATGTGTGTGTATTTTATTACAGAAGACAAATCATCTTTTTTTTTCCTTCACAGGGTCAAGAAAACTCTCTTAAAATAGGGGGGGGGGGGGGAAATAACATCCAGTTTCGCGTTGCAGTGGGATGATCAAGGATAGTGGGGCTCTGCAAATCCTGGCTGAACCTTCTTCATTAGGAAGCCCCAAGATGCTAAAGTCACCCTCCAAGGGTGACGAAGAAAGGAGAGATCCCTTGTTGATCGCTGGAGAGCAGTGGCTCTCCTGCTGGATCTGAGACATGCTCCCAGCCAATGAAGAAGAGAGACTGCCAGTATGGTCAGACTGAAGGTTGGGCAACCAAAGAAGAAGCACTAACGAGCACTAAGTGAACAGAGTATCAGACTGGGTGAGACTATTTTCAACTTCTACATTAGAGACTTATCTCCAAATAAAATAGTTTCTTTTTTGAAGATTCTCCAAAGCATAGAGAAAGCGGTGAGTTAATACTTGGAGATAGATTACAGACCCAAAAGAGAAACAAAACTTCAGAGAAACGATTAAATTTAAAATTTTAAAATATAGAAAGACCAGACTGGAATTTATAGTACTGTGAAAAATGACTTAAATTGTTAGAAAGAAAAGAAAAAAAAGCTTTACTTTTTGAATACTGGAAGAAAGTTTACAAAAAAGGTATTTTTAAAAAAATTTGACAATCAGCTGTTACATCTTCTGCTTCAACACTGGAAATTAGAGCAGCAGCAACACCTACTGGTGAAAAAAGACAATACACTATACTATACTACTATTCAGATAGAAAAGACCTTGAAAGGAAGCCAGGATTGATAAGAGAAATAAAGTAAAGAAAAACAAACAACACCTGGAAAGCCATTTTCTTGCTGTTTGGGAATAGGCAATGTTTTCTTTTTGAAACTTGCTGAACTTGGTGGATTATAAATACTGTTGGCTTCAAGGAACAGCTCGGAGACTGAGAGAATTGGTTTTACTTCCTTTTACTTTTTTTTACTTTTTTTCTTTCTCTTTTTCTTTCTTAGATTATAAATACTCTTGAGAAAGTAGATCAATGGAATAGCTAGGAATTGTTTAGAGACTAAGTGAAGTGGATTTTTGGTTTGTTGGATATTTTGGATTATTGAACAGTGGGGAACTTGGTGGGCCATTTGGATTACAAATACTAACTGACAGACAAGGACATAATTGTTGACTTTAAGAAGTCTTTTCTCAGTGTTCTTAATAGACTGATTTTGTGGATTACAAATAAGAGCTGGCTTGGTGACTGAGAGAACTGGATTCTTGTGTTGACCTCTCAGCTCTTCGGATATTTGGAGTATTTGGGGTATTTGGTTTTGGTGGGCTATCTTGGATTATTGTTTTTCCTTTCTTTAATATATTTAATATTAGATATTAAAATGGCAAGTGTTCCAAACTTAACTAAAATTGGAAAGAAAGCATCCTCTATACTAATATTGGCTGCCTCCAGTCCATCAAGTCAAAGATCAAAAGATGTTATGCTACAGCAAGAAAAAACAAATACATTCCAAAAAGAAATACAAATGATGTTTTAGTCTATCCATGGCAATGGCAAAAAAACACAATGAGATGAAGGAACAGATTCATAATATGGATAAAAAACTAGAGAACTTTCAGCAAATGATAACAAAAAATGAATAAAGGATTCAGAAAATAGAGGAGAAATCAGAAGAAGCTGAAAAAAAATTGAGGAAATATAAACTAACATAGTCAAACAAAGATTTTGAAGAGATAGTAATAATGTTGGAAATGGAGAAGGCAGCCCATTTTTTAAGATTTCAGAATATAGAAGACAAAGGGGAAGACCTTCCAAAGGTGATGAATAGAGTTGTTGACAGGCATTCTAAAGATAGGAAAACAAGAGATGGATGCAGAGATAGATGAAATATTTAGAATAAATAAAAGCTACGAAAGAAGACAAACTTCCAAGAGAGGTACATGTGTAATTTGTTAAAAAATCAACAAGAGATGAAATACTTAAAAAGGCAAGATATGAACCATTGCAATACAGAGGGAAAGAAACAATGGTCCTGAAAGAGGATCCTAGAAGAGTAAGAGACCTACAGAAACAATATAAATTTCTGTCTGCAAAGCTGATTAAAAGAAATGTAAACTTTAGATGGCTGGTACTTGAGGCAATACTAGTTAATTGGGATGACAAAAGATATAGACTCAATTTGTTAAACAAAGCGATAGAATTTTATGACAGCACAAATGTGGGACATGAAATGAGAGGAGAAATGGAACACAGGGGACAAGTGGCTGAGGAATTCAAGGGACAAGAGGATCCAGTAAGAGAAGATAGGTGTATACAGCAAGAAGAAAGTGAAGCTGAGAAAATAGAACAAGCAGAACGAGAAGGAGCAAGAGCGACCAGAGACAAATAAGAACAACTAGGAGAATAAGACCCATATATAAGTGAAGAAGATGAAAAGGGAAATTGAGATGTTATCAATTAATATAAATGGACTGAATTCCACTATGAAAACAAAAGAAATCTATACATAGTTACAAAAATTAAAATATAATTTGTCTTCAAGAAACCCATATAAAAAAACAACACAGTAAACTATTGGAATGTTCTAAAATTGGGAAACTATATTTTTCATTAGCACAACAAAAGAAAAGAGGGGTAGCTTTATACATTAAGGATACAATAAATCCTAACCAAATCTATACAAATGAAGAAGGAAGAATTTTGATAGTGGAAGTAGTGATCAATCAAAAACAGATCACTCTTTTTTTTAAAAAAAATTTTTATTAAATATACAATTTAAAAACATTAGACTTGGAGCAACTTGTCTGGTACATATTTTTCTAACACTTTTTCTTGCGTGTATATTACAATATAACATCATGCATATTCCAAAAAACAGATCACTCTTGATAGCAATATATGAGCCAAACAACAAACAAGAAGAATTTTATTTAAAAACTACATAAGAAGATAATTGAAATGGAATATAAGAATATTTGTGCAGTAGGAGATTTTAATATGACATAAAACTTGACTATAAAAATAGCAAACCAGGGAAAAAAGAAAGGAAGGTTCTCCCTAGGACCTTCTTTAAAATGGCAGAAGAAACATGCATACATGATATATAGAGAGAAATAAACCCAGGGAAAAACCAATACACATTTTATTCCAATAGGCACAAATCATGGTCTAGAATTGACATGATATGGATGTCACCAGAATTAAGAACAAATATGCAAAAGATAAGAGACAGAAACTAATGGGCCAGCAGTGGGGTGAACCGGTAGCAGCGGCAGCAGGAGGCTCTGCCAATCCACCCAGACATCATCACGGACGCAGAAGCACTGCATGCGAGTGAAGCAAGCGCGCGCATATGCTCACAGTTCCGAACCAGTAGCGAAGGTAAGTGAAAACCACAACTGATATGGGCCGACCACAACCCAATAAAAGTTAGATGGAAGGGGCAAAAGAAAAGGTTGAGATGGACACTGAACCAATCTATACTAAAAGAAAAGAAAATCATACAAGCAGCAGTAAAAGAAATGGAATTTTTTCTTTTAAGGAGAATAAAAAAGAAGAGACTACATTGCAAAACGTATGGGATACAGCTAATGCATATATTAGGGGACTAGCAATAACTTACATAGCAAGAAAAAATAAGAAGAAAAGACAATGTCAAAAGACATTAGAAGAGCACAAAAAAAAATGAATTAGAATTACAAAAAGAGCCACAAAAAAGGAAATTTAAAAAATCATGGAAATAATAAAATGTAAATTGAATTTAATGGAAAAAGAAGAAATGGCACAACAAATTAAGAGAGTAAAACAAAACCTTTTTTTGAAAATGTTAATAAACCAAGAAGATGGTTAGCATATAAACTGAAAAAGGAGAAAGAGAAGAAACTGATAAACAAACTACAATATCAAAATGAGAGCAAAAAGAAAATAATTCAGGAGTTTTATGGAAAATTATATGATCAAGAAAAAATTTCGGAGGAAAAGATAAAGCAATATTTGGAAAAAGCTAAACTACCAAAAGTGCCTGAAAACAGGAAAGTGATGCTGAATGAAAGAATAACGATGATGGAACTAACAGAAGTGATTAAAAGACAACAAAATAATAAATCACCAGGAACAGATGGACTACCTGCAGAGGGTTATAAACACTTACAAAATACATTAATCCTATTAATGTTAGAGATCTACAATTAAGTATTGTTAGAAGCTAAGATACCAAATACTTGGATAGAACCAAATATTACATTAATTCCAAAAGAAGACTCAGATTTGACACAGATAAAAAATTACAGGCATATATCGTTATTAAATGCAGACTATAAAATCTTTACATCTCTACATTATAGCAGAAAGATTAAAAAGATTTTTGAACAAATTTATCCACCCAGATCAAAATGGATTCTTACCTAAAAGACAAATTAAAAATAATGTAAGAATCATTTTAGATACATTGGAGTACTATGAAGTACACTCTGAAAAACATTGATCAAAACATTGATCTTTTTAAACGCACAGAAAGCATTTGACAATGTAAATTGACAATTTAGCTACAGCAATTAGAGGGTATGGACTTTGGCGAGAAGTTTATAAATATGATTAAGACAATTTATTCCAAACAAACAACAAAAATGGTTGTGAATGGGGACTCACTGGAGAATTCCAACATAAAAAAGGCACAAGACAAGGATGTCTACTATCCCCATTAGTATTTATATTAAAGTTGGAAGTGCTGAATAGAAGTGTTAGATAAGATACAGAAATAAAAGGTAGTTAGTTAGTTAACTTTATTGTCATTGCACCACGTACAACAAAATTAAATGCCATCTTCAGTGTACATTATAACTATAAAAATAAAACACAAACACACATCCTTCATATCAGTGGTGAAATCCAAATTTTTTTACTACTGGTTCTGTGGGCGTGGCTTGGTGGGCATGGCAGGGAAAGGATACTGCAAAATCTCCATTCCTACCCCACTTCAGGGGAAGGATACTGACAGCCAGAGGTGGGATTTGCCGGTTCTCCGAACTGCTCAAAATTTCCCCTACCGGTTCTCCAGAACCTGTCAGAACCTGCTGGATTTCACCCTGCTTCATATTCTATACAATTGAATTGAAAATCCCTAATATTGCATTAATATTGCACTATACCAGGGATCTGCAATCCTAAACACTCAAAGAGCCATTTGGACCCGTTTCCCACAGAAAACACTGGGAGCCACAAAACCTGGGTGGGCATGGCCAAGTCAACATCACTCCCACCCAGTCACATGACCCGCCTTACCCACGCCTACTCAGGTTTTGTGGCTCCGGGTGTTTTCTGTGGGAAATGGGTCTTCCCGCCACCCCATGCCGAAGGAAAGCCAGCCGGGCTTCTCCTTCTTTCCTACCCTTCCCCCTACTCCCTTCAACCCATTCAATTTTAGTTCAGGACAGAGAAGCGTGCGCTGGAAACATGTGTTGGGGCGACATCAGAGCGCGTCTTCTGACCCTCCAACGCTTGCCCGCAACTCTCTGTGCTCCTCCAGGCTTGGCTTGCTGAGGGATGGAAGGAACTTGATGCTTCTGCTGCCCCCCCTCCCCCGTCCCCAATCATTGCTGCCCAGGAAAGGCACAGGCAACAGAAAGTGAGCAAAAACATAGCTCGTGCTGGGGTAAAGGAGCTGAGATCGGGGAAGGCATAGGAAACAGAAAGTAGTACATTTCAAAGGTGGCAGATCGCATCTGGAGGTGCTGAACACTATCCCGCTGCGAGAGCGGGGCCACTCCTCTCAGTCATCCAACTTGCCAATGGGGACACTTCTGCTGGGCCATCTCCCCCTCCCGCTGGGCTGTTGTGCTCAGCACTTGGCAGGGAAGGGGAGCCGTCCCCTTCTTTCTCTTGGACCCACCGACAAGGGGACGAAAGCCAATCTTGGGGGATGGCCCCCCACCCAGCAAAATCTACCCCCACCATTCTCTCCCAGCCCTCTTTGCTGGCGGCAACAGCAAATGTACCACGACAAAGGCGGAATGCTGTTGCCATGCAAAGGCAAATGAAGAGGCTCTTCACTCCCGCACTAAGGTTCCGGCCATGCCACCACCATGACAGGGCGACAGCTCTTTCATCTCTCTGCTGTGACAGGGCAACAGGGAGCTGCAGCAGTGACCCAAAGTGCCACATGCGGCTCTGGAGCCACAGGTTGCCAACCCCCGCACTATACAATAGAATTCAATATAGTTATTGCTCTGGGATAGAAGCTGTTTTTCAGCCTTTTTTTATTATTTTTTTTATTTCTATACCGCCCTACTCCTGAAGGACTCAGGGCGGTGCACAGCCAAACAATAAAACACATACATACAAAATTTAAAAGTAGAATAAAATCAAATTAAATAATTTTGGCCCCGACAAATTTAAAACCCCAAACTTTTAAAACCAATTTAAAATTGAATGTATAAAATACTAAAAGATATTTTAAAATTAAAAATCTTTTATAAAAGGGAGAAAATTAGGCCAGGCCCGCCTGGTGAAATAGTAAGGTCTTTAAAGCGCGGCAGAAGGTGTGCAGATCCTGGATCCTCCGTATCTCTGTGGGGAGCTCGTTCCAGATAGTAGGTGCCCCCACAGAGAAGGCTCTCCCCCTGGGGGCCGCCAGTCGGCATTGTTTGGCTGACGGCACCCGGAGGAGCCCCTCTCTATGGGAGCATACCGGCCGGTGGGAGGCTATTGGTGGTAGTAGGCGGTCCCACAAGTACCCAAGTCCTAAACCATGGAGCGCTTTAAAGGTGGTAACCAAAACCTTGAAGCGCACCCGGAAGAGCCAGTGCAGCTCGCGCAGGAGGGGTGTTACATGGGAATGCCATGTCGCTCCCATTACCACCCGCGCGGCCGCACTCTGCGGTCCTTGTATTTGTCCTTGTTTTTATTATCCTGTACCGCCTGCCAGATGGTGATAGTTCAAAAAAAATGGTGCCCAGGATGAGATGGATCTTTAAGATTGTTTTGAACTTTCATAAGGCAGTGGGAGATATAAAGCTCTTCCAAAGAGTTGAGAGGGAAACCAATCATCTTCTGGGCAATGAAGTATGGAATGGTATGGAAATAAAAAGAGGAAAAATACAAATTACAAGCATTTATAGATGATCTGGTATTTATTTTAGAAGAGTCATTGGAAACTGGCCCCAAGCTAATGGAAAAAATAGAAGAATAATATTAGTTAAAAATCTTACAGACAAACTGAAAAATGAACTGACAAAGAAGATAGATCTGCAGGTAGTGAAAAAAGTTAAATATTTGGGAATTTATTTAACAGCAAGATGTGCAACAATTAAAGAAGATAATTATGGTATACAAGGTTAATGCAACAAATTAAATTGGACTTCAAGAATTGGAAAAATCTGCAACTGTCAATGGTAGGAAGAATAGCAACCATAAAAATGAATATTCTGCCAAAGTTACTATTTCTATTCCAAACAATTCCTATAAAACTAGAGAAAGATATTTTGATGAATTAAATAAAATAATTTTGAAATTATTTCAAGGAAAAAAAGCAAGAATAAGATTGAAAACGTTGCAAGAATCCAAAAACAATGGGGGCTTTGGGTTGCCAGATTGCAAGCTTTATTACGAGGCCTCTACACTAACTTGGGTGAAAGAATGGATAAATCTTACACATAGAATATTATTATTGCTGGAGGGGCATAATCTTCAATTGGGATGGCATGCCTTTCTGTGATATGAAAAGAATAAAATATATAGATATTTTCAAAGAAATATAAGAAATGCTCTATTCTTAGTATGGGAAAAAGTTAAAGCAAAAAATTATATGAAAATACCAGTCTGGCTTTCTACAATGGAAGCACTGATACATCCAAATGTTGTAAATTTGGAAACAAATTGTAATATATAAAGACATTTTGAATGAGGAAGGGGAGCTTAAAACTAAACAAGAACTACAAGAACAAGATGTGGACCTAACAAGGTGGCCACACCTGCAAATACAATCGAGATGTGAGAAGGATGCAAAGACATACGGTTTCTATAAAGAGTCAACAATACTAAATCAAATATTATTAGTGATGGATGAAAAATTAATAAAGAAAATATATAGCTGTTTACTAAGCCTTAAAATGGAAGATGAACAAGTGAGAGAAATAATGTTAACATGGGCAAAAAATTTTGGATATACTATACAATTAGATAAATTGCAAAAACTTTGGGATAAAAATTATAAATTGACAATGGCAATTACCTATAAGGAAAACCTGTATAAAATGTTTTACAGATGGCATCTGCCACCAGCAAGGCTAGCAAAGATGTTTAAAAACATGTCTGCTAAATGTTGGAAATGTAACCAGGTACCCGGTTCTTATTATCATATGTGGTGGGCATGTCCAAAGGCAAAAATATTTTGGATAAAAATACATACATCGTTAGAGAAAATGATAAAGTAATATGTAGATTTAAAGCCAGAAATATTTTTGTTAGGTATACTACCAGAAAAATATGACAAAGAGAATATATATTTAATATTGCATGTCTGCAGCTTATTATATGAAGTACACATACTGACATCAATTTAGTTTATGAAAACTGAAACTAAAAAGTGTAAACCAGATTAAGCCAGGGCACCTAATGGCCTGTCTCTTTCTATATGCACCCATCCACACACTCAGATGAACATCCAACAGTATGCTCCTTTCCCGTCATTTGCATTGGGCTGCTAAGCCTGATGACTCTGGGGCTCCATCTGTTCTCCTTTTCCAGGAGTAATGATAATATTCATGATTTTAATTGTAGGGAAATGCCAGATGAATCAGCATTCACCAATGATGCTATATCAGCCAATTTAATTTATATATTTAAACAATATTATTATGTTGCCCAAATGTCTATGCTTCTACAAAATATATTTTACGCTGTCTTCACATTGATGCCTCTTGTTTTTCCAAACTGAAAGGTTGAACACAATGTTTTCACTCCATAATAATGTCTCATACACCACCTGGAATATTAGCACCAATATTCAGAATCAACAGAACTTTTAGATCAATGCCTGAAAAGTACCTTAGGATTCTTTAAGAATAAAGAAGGAACTAAAAAAATATATATTTTTACCTCTCTCAGATTTTGCTGCTGTGCTAGGGGGCCTTCTCTGCTCCTTCTTAGCAACTGAAAGAACAAAAATATTCCTTCACTGAACCATGACTTTTAGTGTCTTTTCAGATCTTAGTGATACATTAGAATAACTACTACAAATTAGTGGTGTCATTCTCGGCACTGAAATAAGTAAAAATAATAAAGTGATTGCCAAACGTTATAGAAGTCACTAAGATCTGTGGATTGCATTATATTGAGAGAAATCTTATGATTACTTAGCTTCATTATCGATTAGAGCTGTGCAGCATTTCTGTTTCAAGGGCAAAGTGATACATTGGTGCACATAAGGGCACTAACATAGCACCTGTCCTCATCTCCTTAAAGCAGCTATGTCTTTTCTCAGGATTGCCCTCAGAAATTATTTTAACAAATTTATTCTGATTGTGGAAATAAAAGGATACATATGCTTCTATAGAGATATCTTCTAGCATTACTGATCATGCAACAATTTGTCTTTTCCTTCTTAATTGAGAAAGCAGAAATCTGCTATAAATAGAACTTAACATTTAGTCTCTGAGACCGCAAAATGTAAGTTTGGTTTAGAAATATCTTTCTTATCATGGTAAATGTATAAAGATTACTTGAAACCATTGTCATTAAAGAGGTTTCCATGTGACAAATTGACCCCTCCTTGATTAGATGTCTTACAAAATCCTATGGAAAGCTTTTCCCAACAATATCATCTGTATTTACTGTTTGAGCGTGATTTCTTTCCTTGCTGCTAGGCTCTAAGCAACGGTTAATTTCTACACTTCACTATTTGGTAGATTGGTTGGAAGGAGTATAGGTCAGTTCTGATTGTTCCTGCAGTGGGTGCCGTCAGGTCGAATGCAGGATGTAAGAAACCTCTGAGTGTTGGGTGAGGGGAATGACACAGGCCATGAGGAAGTCCCTTATAATATTGATTCAACTGTGGTACCTTTAACCCTTTCCAAGCTAACCTCCCATTTTCGAAGGTCTTTCCAACAGCACATTATCAGTCACATGGATTGCTAAGGGTGACCTGAAGAATGTATATTTTTCCGAGAAACCACCATAAAATTAATATTATTTATTTACACATAAAAATGATTCCAATAAGCCAAAGTGCCATTTTTTTTCCTTTTTCCTCTATGTGTAACAAAACGAACACATAAATTTCTTCTCTTACTGAGGCTCGGTGGTGTTTTAGGAACAGTGGGAGTTTTGGAAGGGATTCGAGATGCACTGGCTGGGCTCTTCTGAGTCTGTGCCACAGCAGAGCGTGGAGTTGCTATCTTCGATGCACTTTTCATATCTGGACCCTAAAGATACATTAAGAAAGGGAAGGGTTACTATACTGCTAGTGAACTTTTTTAAAAAAAGAACAAAAAATTGCTAAAATGCCTCCTTATCTTTATATGGTTTTCAATCCAAGTCTCCTAAATAAATAAAATTTCACTTAAGTCTAATGTTGTAGGTACTTACTATGATACTACATTTGCATTTTATGCTTTTTGAATACAAAATATTTTCTTCTTTAATTAAGAATAATCACTTAATCATTCTTATAGTGAATCTAATGTATCTAAACCAAATCAACTTGATAAGGTCTAACAGGCTGCACCATATCCATTCAGGGACTAATTCTCTACATTAATTCCATGGGCTTTTTTTTCTTCTGCAAAAATGAAATTTGAAACCTAGAAACAGATGTCAATGTGACTATTGGCTCTCCATAGTTGAGGGTGACATTATTTTCTCTACTTTTGAAAAACCTGAGCAACATTAAATCAAATTTGGGCAAAGCCAGAGAAGCTAGTTACAAAATGATCTATCAGCCTTTTTTTATTCTCCAACTTTATTGTGAAGTTTGGCAATGGCACATTTGCTCCAACAGCAAATTCCCACTGAAGAGCATAACTGGCAGTTACTAAATAGCAATGTCCTTGGCTGCAAATGAATTTAAGGCATTTTTTAACTATGTCAAGAAAGTATTTCTAAATTCAGTTACGAAGAGTCAGTGGTCAATGCTAGCCTAGTCACTCAAATGGAAGAGAGTTTGCATTAGCAAGAGATTACTAAATGAGTATCCATAATGTGACATAATCTAGTGAAAAATAATCTTCAGCCAACAGCAAACTAAATAACACTGAACGCAAGTGTATAAACCAAGTGGCCAAATTCAAATAGGAATGAAATGATGCTCCCTCCCTTCTCCCCTGCTTTTCTTTTTAAGTAATTCCTTACCTTGCTGTTTTTTCCTTTTATTCCTGTACTGGTGGATCGGGATGCGATAGAAGAGATGCATTTAGGGGTAGATGATGAGGACTTGGAAGGATTGGAGGGTTTTTTCAAGGGGATAGAACTAATAGAGGAGTTGCGTTTGGGGGTAATGGAAGATCTACCTTGTGGGATTTTGACAGAGGAAGGTATAGATGTCTTTAAAACAAATAAAATTAAACCAAGGGTTAGCATGGAAAAGAGGGAAAAAAGCAATAAACTTTTTTAAAAAAAAGGTTGGTTAAAGTAAAATAAGAATGACTGCTAAAATTAAACATGCTGGAATCAAACTAAAAGTTAAATGAAACTATTATTTTCTCCTGACTGCAAAAACATAACAAAGGCATATCCCAGCCCCTTACCCATATTTAAGGAACATCTCACTTTTACAATGAGTATCAGGATCTGCAAGTATTTATCAAATGACAGCAGAGAAATTTTCAGATGTCCTATTAATTACCTCCATGCTGTTAATTATCATTATAAGGTTGCACAATTATAAGTGAATTGTATTTCTCTCCATTCCACAACAAAACCAATAAGATGGAGGTTTTTTTACATTTATTAATATAAAAAATAATGTGTCTGAATGGTTTTCCTTTTGTACCTATGCTAATTTCAGAAAACTTTTTTGAGGGGTAACCCATTGCAATATTATTGCTGAAATATACATTCAGGGTTTCCTATTATGGCTGGGTTCATTCTAGTAATCACATGATCAGCAAATGTTTGATAGTTAAGAAGAAAACTAATTTTAATAGGAACATTTTAGAACTACAAAATTTAAAAGAACAAGAAGCCTTAAGTAGTTCAGCTGATACAAGACTGCAGTCCTTCCAGTTATGGTTCTTGCCTGGGTTATTATGCATGTCTATAACACCTGTCCTCCTTTTGAACACTATATAAGCAGATTATTTTATTCCTAATTGTACTACGGTTAAAAACTACTGTACTTTGCAAACTTCAATCACAAGACAAGTCATGAAATCAGCTGTATAGCATAAAAAAAGCTGTATAATATTATTATATATCTTGTCCAGCTTGCTCTATACCCATCCATATTAATTACTGTGGTAAATTATACCAAAGCAGCACTTTGTTGTTTAGAGAATAAAAATGGCAATTTTGATGCAAAGGAAAACAATTTGTTTTTAAGTGTTTCTTGTCTTAGATTATGAACTTTTCAAAGGGGGAGAAGAAGAACTCAGATGAGTTAATAGTAAAATTGTAGAAAGTGTCCAGATTTCAAAACAACTTTCTGGATAGTCAGATACTGAAAACAACATTTGAAGTTTTTTTCTGTCATCAGATAGAAAACAGCCTGCTCTCAGAAGAAAAATTGTTTCCAAGATGGAAGAACAAAAGAGGAGAAAGTATACCTATGATAATCCATTTGTCAACTTACCTTTGGTTTTGGCTCTTCAGTCCCAATTTCATTTTTATCTCTGCTGTCAATGTGAGCTGAAATAAAAGGGGGGAAAGCCCTATACTTAGTATGTTTTCTGGAATAGATAAATGAAGCAATTGATTCTAAAATAAATTTGGAATATGACAAACTCTTTGGGCAACTACCACATACAATTCTTCTTTCTCCTTTTATGCAAACAGCAAGCATGCTTTGTCTCACATTAAATACTCTGGAAAATATTTTTTTAAAAAAAACAGCAAAAAATCAAGCCAGCTGTATTGGGAACACAAAATACTATGTGTTCCCAACCAACTGAAACCATTTTTGGCAGCTCCTCCAATGTTTCTGTGTGAAGCTCTGTTTGCAAAGTGATGTCAAGAACTGGCAAGATCACTTTGTGTCTTTAATGACTAGAGCAATGGAGAAGCCTATCCGTGCCCTGTCATTTTTGAATACAAATGGACTAAGAATGTAATGCCCTATCTGCATGTAATTCCTTGAAAAGAGAGCAAAGCCGTTTGAAGGTGTTCCATTTTATATTATAGTAGTTGGTCTGCCTTCTCTGTATAAAAAAAACCTCTGCAGCTTCAAAAGTATATAATTGGGGTAATAAAGGAGGGGGGAGGGGGATCATGAGGTTTCACAAACATAATTATTTCCAACAGTTTTGCCTCCTCTGGGCCAGTTTGGCTCTTATGATAAAAAGCATTTAATAGGGCAGCAATAGTTAGAAAGGGGCTATTGCTTGTTTCAACAAATCGGTTGGATTTTAGGAAATAAAGTATTAGTTTTTGTCATCCACTCGTCTAATCCAACCAGTGGTTTTACATCAAAAGATTTCACAATGTTTAAGCCAATCCTACTTCAGACTGATTGTTTTTAGACGATTTGTAATTCAATATGTTTTTTTATGCAACTGAATCAAACTTAGAAAATAACCCCACTGCTGCTTACTGAAGGAATAATTTAACTCAGTTTAAATTTACAAAACTATGTTTCATGGATGAGAATAATACACATATTTAATTCTACCACTGTAACCAAGAAGATTCATTAGCTGTTTGCATTATATGCATTATAATATAGTGAAAGTAAATCCAAAATAATGCATTTTGCAGAACTGCCTTAGTATACAATATTTTATAATATAAAATAATAGATTTATAATATTAATGTAAAGTTTTAGTATATTTTACAGTTTAATATTAGGGAATGGAATTTCTGTCTACATTTTATTCAGTTTTCTTTAATTAATTGTTGCTTTAGATTTAACATCTGTAAAATACCAGCCCAAGTCCAAACTTTTAATTCAAGATTTCCTAACAATAACAGAGGTGTTATTATTTGACTAGATTCTCAATTCTTTAGAAAAATTAATACATTGGGAAAAATTGAGGAAGTGAAGAAAAATCATGCTCTCCAAATTAAATCAGTACACACCTTACAACTAAATAGTACTTCCTTAAAAACTAAACTATTTAAAGGCTCAAACATTTTCTGTATACTGTTAATACTTCTCAGTAAGTTTGAGATCGAGTAGCTCAATTTACATAGTCTACTACTGAGTGAAATAAATATTGTCCAGGGGGTTGAGAGTGCATTTTACAAAAATGATCAGATTGATAGATGCCACTTTTAAGAATACCTGTTTTATTTCTTGGCTCAAAATGAGAAAAAAACCCTAACAGTCCAAAAACAATTAGGTTGTGCTTAGTGGGGGCAGAGTGGACTATATGGCTAAAAGAAATAGGACTTACAAGAAGAAATATTATGCTAAGGGAACATATAGAATTATAGTTGTCCATTGTATAAAACACAGTTTTGCTTACCTGTATAAGGTAATTTTAATGGTTATAGAATTAGTTTTGTGCTTATTCAGCTGAAAAACATCTGCCAGCACTAAAATAAAAGCAGGGATTTTACCCTACCTCATTTTAAGACTTTTCATATGTCATTTCCTGCTCAGTCCCTTCTCAAAAATGCAGCAATTTTTGTTATCATATTTTCCCCCTATAGGTCTTTGATGGGCAGAAAGAAATCAAACAAAGATCTGTTTTGGAAAATGTGAAAAGGCTATATAACTGCATTGGAATATGCAGAATTATAACTATTAATATTAATAGTGTTGTATTGGAAAGCAGAAGCCTGCTTTCTCCCTTAACATCACAACTTACGGGATGACTGCAAATTTCATATATTCATTCAATTTCTATATCCACCTATTTCAGTCAATGACTCTGGGTGATTTACAATTCAAAAAATAGATTACAATCAAAATACTAAAAACATTTTAAAAGAATAAAAACAATGTACACAGTAGCCAAGATGGCCTATTAGCAATACAATCAGGAAACGAGGCCATTAGCACATTCAGTGCCTCAGACCTGAGAATATAGCCAGGTTTTTAGGGCCTTACGAAAGGCTAACAGGATTGGGGCCATTTTAATCTCTGAAGGGAGGATGTTCCATAGAGCAGGAGCCACTGCAGAAAAAGACTGTCTTCTGGTCCCCACCAGCCGACACTCTTTTGCTGACAGGATCTGCAGCATCTCCATTCGGCTAGATCTGGTTGGAGAGGTAAAGACTCTTGGGAAAAGGTGATCCCTCAGTTACCCTGATCCCAAACCATGTAGGTCTTTAAGGGAAATTACCAATATCTTGAATTGTATCTGGAAACACACTGATAGCCAATGCAACTCACGCAAAAGTGGTTATTACGTATGCCATGTATCTGACATCATTTACTACTTGTGCAGCCACATTCTGCACCAGCTGAAGTTTCTGAATAATAAATTTCTGAGAAACTTTAATGCCTAAAAAATTAAGTGGACATTTATGTCTGTCCTGTAAGCATTCTGATGTTTTGCTTATAAACATATTCTCTGGGCTTTCCCAAAAATTTTAAAATATTTTTTTCAGGTGCAGGCAGAGTCCAGACAATATTATCTTTATTCTTACTTATCTTTTCTTATCACTGTCTATATAACAATGGCCTAAGAATTCTGCTGTAGATTTAACACAATCCCCTCCTCAAGAGAGTAGTCCAGCATTGAGTATCAGAAAGTAGAGAGGAATATTGGCTTCTAGTAGAAACACCCTATGGATGAAGTCTTACTCAAGCCCTACATGCTTTAATGACTTTGCAAGTAGACAAAAATTAATGAACATCAACTGGGAAAGGACAAAATAAGTACAGGTACAGCCTGTATACCCTGTATACAGGTACAGGCATACCCTTATTCAAACTGGGTGCTTCCACACAAGCATAGAATTCTGAGCAACGTCTACCCTGGCCAGAAAATTCAAAGACCTCAATTTGTGGAAGATGAACTTGAGGGCACAGTGGCTCATTGATGAATGCAATTTCTATCATCCATGAACCTGTACAACTGGCTACTTTGACTTCTTGAACCCAATAGTGTCCTGTGTTCCAACTCTTTGTTGCATGAACCATAACTCTTATTTTCTTTTCTTTGCTGTTTAAATCGTTGGATGGGTTTGGATCAGTGGTGAAATCCAAACTTTTTTACTACCGGTTCTGTAGGTGTGGCTTGGTGGAAGTGGTGTGGCTTGGTGGGCGTGGCAGGGGAAGGATACTGCAAAATCTCCATTCCCACCCCACTCTGAGGCCAGCCAGAGATAGTATTTGCTGGTTCTCTGAACTAGTCAAAATTTCCGCTACTGGTTCTCCAGAACCTGTCAGAAACTGCTGGATTTCACCCTTGGTTTGGACTTTTAATTTCTGCATCAGGTTACTGCTGCTGTATATCCTTCTGGCTTTCTGTTTGTGGAGCAAGACTTCAAACTGCACTGTTTCAAGCCCCCAACTTTGATCCAAAACTGGACAAATTGTTGATTCAAGTTCTGTATCTCTTTTGGATACTGGAGGGCAGGGAGATTGGTTTATATTTTATCAATTCTTGACAGCCTCTGTCTGGCCTGAGTATGCATAACTCCATCTATTTTTCTTTAGTCAATGGCACTAAGGCCATATATGACAATTCTATACCATTTTTCTTTCATTTTTTTCCACCATGAACTGTTTTTTATCTCCTAATAGTCTAGACCATGAATAAACCATAAAAGAAAAATCTGCAAACAATATGTGAAAAGCTGTGTTTTCAATTAAATATAAGCTGGTTCCTAAATAAGGTTGGGGGTGAAGTGGGGTCCTGATTTTTATCTCACTGGCAGCAGCATTATGAATTATTTCCACTCACTCCAACTAATATAGTAACCTAAGGCATTATCATGATAAGGAGGTAGGAATATATTATTGCACGTAACACATACACAGATGTATTTACAATAGCTTACAAACTAGAGGAAATGATTGTTTCATGAAGAAAAACTTAAGTGCTATAGTATTACTTAATGTAACCAACATCTCTTTAATCCAAAAGGTAATTTGTTGAGCCTAAAAAAGTTCTAAGAACTTATTAATTCAAACTATTTCAAATATAAGATAGGATGTAAAACACAAGTCAAGGTATCTATCTTAATACAATTGTCTTAATACAGTTATTTTCATTTACAAAATCAAAACTATTACAATTATTTTGAAATGACAAATTTTTAATATATAAAGCATCTCTTTATTTGATATGTCAGGTATCTTTATTCTTTTTTAAAAACCAATTAAAAGTTAAAGTTGGTAGTACTAGTACAGCAGGATTATTTCCTAGCTATTAGAAACATTTATTTTTAATAGCTGTAATTATTAATCTATTATGACATTTACCACTTTATTTCTATGAAGCATAGTTTACTTTTTATTTATTTTATGACATGATTCACAGCTTCAGATGTGATTTAAATGATCATTTACTATTTTCCCTCATATTGTCTACATCATTTTCAAGATGGGTAGCCAAAATTCTAAGACAGCACTGACAGCAAGGGTTAGATACAATGGAATAATTCAATTGTAATGATCAACTATGGCTTGACACTATGTCCAAAAGTTTCAGATATATATTTTTTCTTCTCCCCTTTTGTGAACAAAAGGGTGATGCTTTTCTTTCCAATTTCACTTGACCAGTGTTTAATATGGGCCTGCTATATCATATTAGGTCAATTATGTTTGATGAAATAACTCAAATGTTTAAGCTATCACTAGCTTAATTAGTTTCAAACCACAGCTAAGAATTAATCATCTGTCCAGGTTCAGCCATACAGTATATTGCAGTTAATAAAAAAAAGAAGCAAGTACATTTTGTAGACATGATTGCTTTTAGTTCAAATCTTGTTCCTCACAAAAAGCAATTCATTCCACAAAACCAAACTGAAAACGAAACCTATCAATTAGGGAACACAAAGTTCAAATGCATCTGTAATTGGCCAAAAATTTGGATGGGTGAGTTGAAATAATGCATGGCAGAAGCTATGCTGTTCATAATATAGGTTTATACTGTTGTTTTAATATTTTGCTGCTCTTATTGTTTACATTTATTTTTTGATCAATTTTGTCCAATTTTTTTTATTTATTCTACTTCTCTCTCACCACTAAACCAATATATAGTCTAATCTAGGTCAGCAATTTCCAGGGATCAAAACATATAGGAAATAAGCTTTACTATGCTTACCTTGAGCATCCCCCGAAGCATGGTCTTCATGGTTAGGAGTACAAACTATGCCTGCTTCCTCAGCTAAATTTTCCAAATTAAAGATGGGGAAATGGTTTCAACATTAAAAATAGAACAAGACAAATGTTTCTGTATTTTCAAATGATATGTGAATATTTGAAAATGCATGGCAGTACATTTAAATGAAAATGAAGCAAACTGATGAGAAACATTTCTGCTGAAATAAATCACATCAATTTCTGAATCCTATTCATCAATGATATACATACACCTGAAGAAAAATATAATAAAATTGACAGGGTTTACAGAAAATATTTAACTAAAAAGATACTAATCTGAACATTTAAGAATACACCATTATTTTGTACAGTTAAATGTGATGAAACCGAATGAAATTAATGAGCTTATATAAACACCTAATTTCTGGAAGATGCAAACTTTGTTTTGACAGATTTTTTTTAACAAAGGTATTTTTGTGTATTTTATATAGACATGGAACAATATAGCATAGTGATGTTCATCTGCAATTGGGTGGATATAATTTAGCTATGTTAATTGAAAGTTTTAAAAATAAAATTAATTTTTCCTTTGATTGCTAAAATTATTTGGAGAGCCTTGATCCAGATATTCATGGAATTTCAGAAGGCATGATTAGAAACTGTCAATATATTCTGAATAAGATATGTAGGCAATACATATAGTGAAACATAATACTCTATATAATACTTCTATAATATATAATACTCTATATCATATAATATTGCCAAAGCTGGCTAGGTAAAATTTTGGGAGCTGGAAATCTATACATCTAAAAGTTGCTAATGTTGAATAACACTGGTCTATTTTATTTCTGACTGTAATAGTAAAAGTTGCAGCAGTAAAAGTTGCATCAGAAAGGCTAAATCCTTTTTGGGGCCTTTTGCCACACAACTCCCCAACTTTAAACATCTGTAGTACTGTGAACTTTCTCCTTTCAAAGGAGTTTTAGTGGAAGATATTCCTGGCGGTAATTTTCTTGAAACATCACTTCTTGAAGCCACCTTCACAGTTGAAAAGTATGAGGTAGTAAAGGTTTGTTCCCAAGGAATTATATCTTTAAGCACTGAATCCCAGAGATTGTTTCTTACAATATTATTATAAATATAAACTATCTCAAATTCTTCCATTTCTTATCAGTCAACATCTGGAAGATTTTTTTCTCCCCTTGATGGAAGAAGCATAAAATGTGTAGGGGGAAGGGGTGATATTAAAGTGAAAATGGTGTTGTATGAATCCTCTGTAAAATAAATAAAGAAGACTGGGTGTAAATTGCTTCTAGATGAGACTTGAAACACCCAGCCTTATTCATTTTATTTTTACTAGAACTGTTTCTAATATTTTTTCATGAATGTCCCCAGACAAAGCAGGCATTTGCAGAAAAAAAAGTTATCTAGTAATTGATCATGATTTCTTTGATGATCAGAAAATCTACCCCTCACCCCCCCCCCAAAAAAAAACCTGGCAGGGAAAGGGGAAAAAAAGAGAGGGGGGGAGGGAGGGAGGGAGGGAGAAGGAGAGAGAAGAAAGAAAAGTTATACTTTTCATGTAAAGAATAAGTTTAACTGGAAGGTATCATAAAGGTAAATATTGAAAGATGTTTTGTCTCAAAATCAGATACAAGATTGGTCCTTTTGTTATCTGACAAAGGATACTCTGGCTTCTAAGAGATTTCATATTCGTATGTATCAATAGGAAATGAAGAAAAATGTAAATAGGAAAATAGATTACAGATCATCCTCAACTTTGTTCAGTGGGTTGTTCGAAGTTACAAGGACACAGCAAAAAGCTATTTATGACTGTTTTTCGCACAACAATTGCAACCTCCCAATAGCCACATGATCAAAATTCAGACAATTGGCAACTGATTCATATGATGGTTGCAGTGTCTTGTGCAAAGTCTAAATGGAAATTAGATTCACAACTGCAGTGGCTCACTTAACAACCGTGGCAAATAAGGTCATAAAATGGGATAAAATTATCTAGCAAGAGAAATTTTGAGCTCAATTGTGGTCATAAATCAAGAGCCTACATTCAAACATCTAACCTTCTTTAAACTTATCTAATGGATTTTGCACCTATCTAAAGCAAAAGCACTTGAAGCAGAAAACTGGCATTTGGCCCACTTGGATTATATATTAAGGACAGAGCAGTATTGTTCAGTTTAATTTACAAGTTCCTATCAAATCCTGCAATAGGATGGTTTGACTAAACAGATTATTTTGAAGAAAGATACAAGTAAGTAACCTGCCTTTTCTCTTTATGCTTAATTCAGCTAGGAGGTTATCACACTGACTTACAGGATGATGGATACAAAAACCTCAAAAGAGCAAGAAATCTGCAGGCCTCTACTAGAGAAACAGCTCATGTGGATTTTTTGTATAAGAAAAAATGGGTTAATAGATAAGAATAAACAGATCTTGACTAGTTTATATTTACATCCATTAGGATCAGTGGGATACAAGTTAGTGATGACTCAGTGAAGTCCCACAGATTTCTACAGTAGTCTAATCCAAATATGTTTATATTTGAAAAATGATTAAAGAAAAAAGTTCTCCCAATAGGATAAAAAGAAATGTACATAGTTTAAAAAGACATCATGCAAAAATACAAAACAAAACAAAAACTAGTGCTGTTTCAACGTTCTCCTTCACGCTTGATAACAAGATAAAAAGAAGATTCAAGTCATGATTCAAACTACCATTAGTTTAATGAAAAGTTGATGATATAAGGTACTTCACTTTGCCCCTGTAAAGACTAATTAAGATGATTATCCCACAGGATCCATATTCAATATTTTGACCTGAGAAAAATGCTAACAATAATTCAATATTTTTTTAAATGAAAATCTTCAATAACTCAAACCCCCATTACACTAAAGTCAGATAAAGTAACACTAACATATAGAAGATGTCAGGAAGTAAATTATTTAGATTTATAAAATGGCAAATCAAGGAGGAGAACGTAAGAGAAATGTATCTATTGGTTGGGTTCTGCATCAAGAATTACCAGATGCCTCCTAAGTAATGAAGAGGTTAGAAGAATATTTATGGTTTTGACAGCATATCTTCATTTGCTACTTAAGCATTTGAACATTTAACATTTCCATTTTAAAACCTCCTTTTGACAATTGTTCTGAATGAAGTAGACTTAAGATCTACCTACCTTTCAGTTGTGACAGCTATGTATTATTATTGTTTTATAGAGCCACTGTAGTTGTATAATTACATATTGCATAGATCAAAAAATAGTTAAATTCTGCACTTCTCTCTTCCTTAGACTTTTTAGATTACATTATTCTTTTCTAATACTTTAACATTATCTCTTTGGGCTATTTAAAGAATGCTTTTTTGTTGTAGTTTAAAGGAATCCAAGGCAATTGATGCACAAAAGACAAATGTCATATTGTAGTCCATTTATAACACAGGGCATTGCATGAGGAGGACACTCTATCAAATTCTCTCTAAAGAATTGGAAGAACAAATCATAGAACTGTTTGTGTTAATTCTGTTTCTCATAGTAGATTAGTAGATAATAGTAGAGCAACTGTAGCAGAATTTATTGTTGAGAGTTCCACCATTTGAACTTAGAAATTCAAAAAGACAGATATGAATCACTACACCATTCAGAGCTTGCACCAATAATTTCAACTATAAAGAAAGAATAAGTGGTAAATCATAAGTGTTTTGCCTTCATAGCACAGTGCAGGGGGCCGCGGTGGCCCACGTGGTAAGATGCTGAGTCTGCACTCCGCTGAGGTCAGCAGCTCAGCGGCTCGATTCCTGTGAGCAAATAAACTGCGTAAGGACAGGAAAGGAGCATCCCCCAATTGCCTACTGGCATTCAGGCATCCCGCGAGCAAGCCCAAAAAAATTCATTTCACAGAGGCAGCCAGCCGCTTCGGTGATCCCTGGCTAACCATGCCATATGCTAAAAAACAAAACAAAACAGAGTGCAGAAACAGGATCTAATGAGAAAGGAGATGTAACTGGCAAATTCTCTTTCAACTAACAGCAGATGATCTAATCTACAGAATCTCAACTGCATGTGGATTTGAAAGTAGAATTGTGAATTAGATATAAAAATTATACAAGGCAAAAATGAAGATATCTGCCAGTAGACTACAGGTGGAGTCTTCATCTTTCACAAATGAAGACACCAGTGAACAGCCCTTTAATTGATGAAGTAGCAGATAACAAAAACAGTATGCTACCGTGTTTCCTCGAAAATAAGACCTTGTCTTATATTTTTTTGAACCCTGAAATAAGCGCTTGGCCTTATTGCCATGCGCTCAAAAGCCCGATTGAGCTTCTTATCAGGGAATGTCTTATTCTGGGGAAAACAGGGTAGTAGAAGATTAACTGAGTAATATGTAGGGGTTTTTGTTTCAACTGGATATTTAAGATATTAGGAAAACCATTCATGGCCTGTAGCTTTCAATTTATGATTTAAGTTAAGGTTTCAGTGAAAGGTAGAGTTACATTCTGGCAGATTATCTCAGATAACCTTATTTCCAAATTTAGATTTTATATATAGGCAATATATAAAATGAAGCATTTATGCAACAGATAATAATGACGATATCATGGTTAAAAATTAAGCACAAAACAGAAATGAAGGAGTATAAATTAAATTAGAAAATACCAAACTAAAGAGCGGTTGCGTTGTAAACCTAGCATTTCTAAGAGAATAATGAAATACCAAATAGATAATTACTTTACAATAAAAATAACTAGATCCTGTAACACCTACTAGCAATATATAACTATTAACCTATTAAAATTAAGCAAAGTACAATATAAAACTAAACCATCCTGTTACCAGACCAGACTAGAAATCACAAGTTCACAATCTGTAATCGAGCTCCTTTGAGTTCATATTTAAAGATTTTAAAATCATCTGTCATCTGAAGAATAAGATAGAGCCTTTTCCAAACTGTGGGATTATGTCTTAACAGCCCCTCAACTTCAAAATTTCCAAAGCACCAAAAAGTAAGACAAGAAATAATGGATGGAAACTAATCAAGGAGAGAAGTAACTAAAAAGAAAATTCCTAACAGTGAGAACCATTAACCAGTGGAACAGCTTGCCTTGAGAAGTTGTGGGTGCTCCATTGCTGGAGGTTTTTAAGAAGAAAACTAGACAAGTCACCTGTCTGGAATGGCATAGAGTCTCCTGCTTGAACAGGGAATCTGACTAGAAGACTACAAGTTCCCTTCCAATTCTGTTGTTCTAGTCCTGGTTCTGATTCAAATTTATTCGAAGAGGAGAAGGAGGAACAAAATGCCAGAGACCAATGAGTAGATTTTGTGAGGCTGCACCAGCTCAACAATGAAGAAACAAAAACAGAATGAGAAGACAAAAACTAAAAGAGAATTATATAAGTGACACACAGAGATTAAAGGATGCTCAAGGATATCAAATGAAGCCAGTAAATCTAGCAGGATTAGCATAGATGACAAGTGGTATGCTCTGTCCACCAGAATACTATTCCACATTGAAGACATTACTGGAATGACCAGATCGAAATCCTTATTGGAGTTGACAAAAGTCAACTTGCAAAATAATTGTTTGGTTGAGAGAGAAACAACTTGGCTTCATTCGTGAGAGAGAAACAATTCTCTCCAGGATTTTTTTATATAAAAAAATGAAAACAGGAAGAGGTGAGGGAGACCACATAGATAGGACAAATGCAAAGTTTGAACTTTTTTTCAGAGGGCATAAAAGATATGTGTTTAAGGATATTAGAAAAACTGAATACAGCAAGGAGTGAAAGGGTCTCAATGGACATGTGGTTTGTGTGAAGATTTAGCAACGAAGTCTCTTCCTATATAGCTTATTAATACACACATCATTACCAGAATGTTTCTACGAAAGTTGCTATTGCTCCCAGCTACCATAGCCAGCATGCTATCAGTGAAGTGATAAAGTTTTAATTCAGCAACATGAAGAGGGCTACGGATTCTCCATCCCTGCCTAAGAACCTTTTCTGTCACGGTGTCCACCCTTTGGAATATCATTCCCCCAGAAATTAAATTTGTGCCAGCCATATTGGCCTTTTGAAAGGCATTAAAGATTTGATTTTATATCTGAGACTGGAGATGAGCAGGTGGGGCAAAGGCCAGGTATTATCTTATATTGGTCTCTTTTTACCCCAGCTGCTTTTTTCTATATTGGTTGTTTTTCTTTTTTTAATTTCTTGTAATACTATTAGCTGGCCAGAATCATGACTCTATCTGGGTGACCATAGAAATTGAAATAATAAATAAATAAAAATAAAATAAGGACACTTCTCACATCTACCAGCATTTGTGATCTTCTATTTATTAGGAGAATGATAGCCATGCCTCTGGAGGAAAAAAATAATCTCATTTGTGAGGAGAAACCTGAACTATCACTGAACAGAATTACAGCAATGAAAAAGAATGTCATATAGCACACACACATACACATACACACACACACACACAATGAATTGCAGAAGAAAAATAAAACTTTCAAAATTTTACAAGAATTGTTGTCTCTACAAAGACAAAAGTCTGTTCAAATATCTTTAAAGGTAAAGGTAAAGGTTCCCTTCGCACAGACGTGCTAGTCATTCCCGACTCTAGGGGATGGTGCTCATCTCAGTTTCTAAACCGAAGAGCCAGCGCTGTCTAATGACAATTCCGTGATCATGTGGCCAGCATGACTAAACGCCAAAGGCACACAGAACGCTGTTACCTTCCCACCAAGGTGGTCCCTATTTTTCTACTTGCATTTTTACATGCTTTCAAACTGCTAGGTTGGCAGAAGCTGCGGCAAGTAATGGGAGCTCACTCAGTTATGTGGCACTAGGGATTCAAACTGCCGAACTGCCGACCTTTCTGATCGACAAGCTTAGCCACTGAGTCACTGCATCCTTATCCTCTTCAGACAACCATAAAAGGAAGAAAAAACCCAGGAAGGAATTTATTTAAGTGAATGAGGCCCACCCATTCAAGGGGATAAATGGGGCCTATCCAGTCTCACCTTATGTTCTGGCTCATATGCAGCCTGTGCAGCTAGTAGCTGATTCAGATAGCGAGGAGGCTGGTGTGGTGCTACGCCAGCAACCTGTGCAGCTGGCACTCGAATCGGACAATGAGGAGGCTGGAGAAGATGTGATGCCAGAGGCGGGGATTCAGCCAGGGCCTTTGGAACTTCCAGAAGCTCCCTTAAGTGAAGAGGACAAAGAGGAGAAGCCTCTTCTTGATGCACGGCACACAGAGCTGCCAAAAGGCAGGAGTGGCTCCTCAGGAGGAGGTCTCCTCGAGAGTAAGGCTTGGGGCTAATTGGCCACTCCCTTAGCCTATTTAAGGAGGAACGCTGACTGAAGCAATTTGCAGGGAACAACTTCATTCACATACCTTCGTGTCTTGTCTTGCTTACTTTATCAGCTTCCTGCAAATTGCTTCTGGGCATTCTGCCAACCACAGTAAGCTTTCAGTTATTATTCTTTGAATTCTTGATGACTGTTAATGCAGTTAATTAACAGCTGTTGTTGTAAAAGATTTATTTAGTAAACCAAGGTTTGAATGGACTTTGTGTGTGCTGCGTTCTTTGGGGTCCGTAGCTGGAGCAGAACACCTTATAGGTGTGTTTGCACAAAGATCATGAAGAATAATAAATTACTAGAAACCAAATTCCTCAATGAGGGCATCAACAATTAAAATTCGGATCACACGTTTTCTGAATAGTTTTTATCCCAGAGCTATACTTGCACTCAACAATGAACTAAAGGGCCACCATCAGTGAGCTGTTGGACAGTATTACTTGGTCTGTTGTGTGGATATTTGGGTGGTTTAGGGGTGGAGAATTGTGGTGGGTGGGAGTGTGTTTGGGGATAGTTATGTGTGTTAGACCTGGTCTTTGGGTGTTAAGTGAATGTCGTTGTATGGGTATACTATGTATACACATACAATGACAATAAAGTTATTAAAAAAATCAACCTACCATCACTTATGGAGTCCTGAAATGTATTATAATAAGCATGGAATTAAGAAATTATATAGAGGTTCACAATATTGCCTGTTCCCCTGCCTTCAACCCCAAACTCCCTTATAGCACATTGTCAAGAATGCTCCAATGTACAAATGTCTGTGCCCTTCAAAATTACCACCTATCATATAACTAAGTAGGGAGAGGCTCCAAGTCACTTTTGAGCTCTCTTCACTTGCCTCACCTGTGGTTCCTTCAAACACTTCTGCATGCTGATGAGCTGAATTTCGATCCTCATATGCTCTGTCCTCTACTAATGTAGCCGTAATATCTATAACAAATACCAAGGTGAAGCAACTTTCAAGTAAAAGTTCTGCAAGTTGAACTTTTGCAAATTGCTTACATTAAGAAAACTGAAGACTATTCTGCTGTAAAAGGCTGTAATACAAAAAGCAACCATTTCCCCAGCTAGAAAAGCAGTCAGCAAGTCAACACAATTTTAAATTTGATGGATATAAAATCAAAACAAAATCAAGTTCAGATTTTGGAAGAAATTTAAAGCTAAAATATAGAGATCTTATTCAAACCACTGCACCATCATCAGGCTGGTTGTAATAACAAAATATCAGATATTTCCCCAAGCAATAGCAAGATCGGTTACCCTAAGAAGTTAAGAAATAATATAGATTTTAAAAAAGAAATTTTGGAAAAAGCATATTAAGTGTGTGCCATTTTCTTCCAATGTAATTTTTTAATTGCCATAAACAAGAACACAGACAAGATGGTCAAAGAGATAGACAAAGGAAACACAAGGAACTATGGTAATACTGTCTGACTTTCCATCCCGACTGCTTATGTATGAGAAGCATACAACAGCGCAATGTACAGGAATCATGATACCAATTCTACACTGTTCCAAGTGCTGGTACACAGATCCATCATTTTTCTTCAGCTACAGATTATGGTTCTTTCTTTCTACAGACTTCACCAATGCTTCCAAAATCAGGGATTAAAATGCCTGTTGTCCATAAAATATTTCTGTGGAAGTAGCTTCAGTAAATGTGTTTCTATTTTCTATAATGTTCACTCTCTTGGCATTTTTCACCAAAAATAATTATTATATTTAGTAGTCCACAAAGGAACATTTACAGAACTGCTTACCTTTTAGATTCGGTGTGATGCTTCAAGAAGTGATGTTTAGAAGATTCCATTTGCCAGATTTCATAGTAACAGTGTTACCAAAATTAAGATGCAATGGAACAAGTATTTACAGTTGTAAAATGGTTTTAACACTCAAGAGTATTTCTAGCCCAAAAGATGAAAAACAAAGAATCTTGTATAAAAAAATTTGTAATCATCATTTATGTATTACTGAAGCAAAGATTTAATTAAATTAATAAGGGCATGCCTACACTTTACTTCTTCAAGTTTGCTTGTCTGTGTTCTTTTCTGCAATCTAGTCTTTGCTGGTCACAAATCAGGAAACTACAGAGCACTTGAAAGTTAGATTTGTTTATCACCTCCTCTTAAAACTGCCCTTTAATTGATGCATTCCAAATGCTTGAAAACTGAAGTAACTTCATACAGCAAAAGTGCTCAATTTAATTTAAGAGCAACAGGTTTCTAGAGCATAGTAACTTCATTGAAGCATGAACTTTTACATGTATTGATTTAAACAAACAAACAAACAAATGCTAGATGACAAAGATGGCATAATTACAAAATAAAAATAATGATTTTCTGCATGGCTAATTGTGTAACCGTAATTCCATTTGAGACAGCATAATTTTAGCAATCACATCTGTGTTATCAGATAGGAAAGCATTCTTTCAGATAAAAAAAAATGGGGGGTTGCTTGTTTTGTTTTCAATGTAAGATAGCAAAGTGTTTAAACTTATTTGTAAGGCTCTAAAGTAATTTGGTGGGTTTCTAATATAGGTTGGTAGGGTAACCATGGTATAAAATCAATTTTAATTTAGTAATGATGTAGGGTTATAGATAGAGCCTAAATTTACCTAATCCTAACCCTAACTAACCCATTACCTTTTTGTCCATGGTCTGGAAAGAATGTCCCTATAAATGAAAGATTTCTTTTAATGTTATTCTGAAACCAAACTATGTCAATTCCTACGTTAATTTTTTCAAAAGAAGGTGAATATTGGGAAGGCACTATAGGGGAGAAACAATATCAGGCTAACAACAACTCTGGATTTAATTGTGAAAGGCGCAAACAAGACCACAAAGAAGGTTTTTCACACCAATTCCAGTCACAGCAATAATTAAAGCTAAAAGAAAAATCATTTAATACTAGATGTAATAAAGTTTTCATTATTGTTAGTTGGACCTGTATTGATGCACTTTTAAGAGACACATTCAAGAGTTGGCTGCTATAAATTTCAAAGTAATGAGACAAAGAGCTCCCACCTTCCACAGTTGGGGTACTCTTAGCATCAGAAGCTTCAGACCCTGGTTCATCAGATCCATCATCAACTGGTATATGGAGGGGAGTGCCTAGAAACACACACATTCAGCACTCAGGATAAGGAGCTCAGCTTTGGAATATGGCCCATCAACTAAGCAATAAGGTTTTGAATTAGGCTGCTCATCCCTGCAGAGCAAGAAATGGGCATGCATATGCGATTGCTTAAAGGCAGGCATTAGCAAAAGAAGATTAACAGTAGAAATGAAAGTACCCCTTACAGATTTTGGAGCCAAGCAACAAAACAGGTACTGCAAGGTAAAAAGCAGCTAAACTGGTGGTGCATCAATCAGTAGCAAATTTGAAAGCAGAGTCAAGAAGTCCAAATGCAATGCAAGCTTTTTCATCTTCTTCTTTCAGTACAGATTATAATAGCCCCTCATAAGAATGCCTTGCGTCATGCCTTGGTTGCAGATAATGCATTTAAAGATATTAGAACATCAGTATGGAGAGAATTAAACATCTACAGTGATTTATACAATAAGCTGTGTTTTAGTATCAAGTTGGTCATCCCTGAAGATATCTGATGCATAGTTCTAAGGATCAAGAAAAGCAGATCTGTACTTATTCATCCCGAAAATGTATAAAATGCCCGAATCAACTGGCTTTTTTCAGAAAAACAACCTTGCCAGAAAAACTAATAACAAACATTGAACCTGGACAATGAACATTTGAGTAGACACCAAGTTGCCTTTTTAATGTCTTTTTGATATTTTACAGGTATACCTGACTGAACAGGATAGGAGCATGAGAAATTCTGGGATGTCTGTTGAATATTATAAAAGGTAATCTACTGGGGAAAATCTGAGGAAATATTCTTGCTGATTGCTTCTGAAAAGTGTTATTCTTTTCCCCGAATGATAGTGTAATATAAAGGAGACATATATTTGGAGGAATTTCCAAGATCTATGGATTTTCTCCCCTCCAATACCAGCTAAAATTTTGAAATGGACAGAAATGTAGTTATGAATCAGGCAGCAGGACACTCAAACTGCTGATACCGTTAAATGAGAAGCAGTGTGATCCACATAGAGAAATAGAAGCTGCTTTATCAATAGACAGTAATCATTTCAAAGTGACTGGCCAGTCATGTTTATTGATAACCTTCATGCAAATTATAACAGCTTGTAATAATTCAGAGATAATGAATCTATAAATAGAAGCTAGGTCTTTTGAAAAAAAAAAAAGGAAACTTCCGTCTAATTCTTGCATTTCTTTTAGAGCTAATGAAGGAAGAAAAGCTCATATGATTTGGCAGCATTGCTCTAATTTTTTTTTCTTGCAAATGAATACACTCAATGTTTTCTTCTGTTCACATGATGAGCAAATTATTCCATCAAGCAAATCCATGATGAAGTCTTCATATGGAACACACAAGTTTATTCAATTACCTATACTTCATGTCTCTTCTTTCAATTTTTTTTTAAAAAAAATCAGTGGACCCAAAATAAGGCATCTTTCATATCATCTGCTAGAAAAATATTTCTGAAATCAGGCCAAAATGCATATTTTATTGAGTAAAAGGGCAGCAGACTTACTGCTATGGGTAGAACAGAACAGGCAGCAATTTGTTGTAACTAAATAAATGTGTGCCTGGTGAATTACATGATTATCCTTAAGGAAGAGACAGTTATAATGAATTTCTATTATACTACACCACTACATTTGTCATTACAGTCCATGATTAAGCCATCCAATTCTTGATGCAATATGAACATTTCCCTGCAATTTTCATGGCAACATTTTCAGAAGTGCTTTACCAGTACCTTCTTTCTAGGGCTGAGAGAGGATGATTGGCTCAAAGTCACCCAGCTGATTTCTGCGCCTAAAGGAGGATTAGATTTTCCAGTACTAATCTAATGCATTAACCACTAGATCAAACTGTCCCTCTATGCTGCTACGTACAAAAGCCCATCTATCTAAAGAACATAGTGCTACTTTTTGCAAATTATATTATTTTCTACTTTACTATTTTATTACTTCACAAGGATATAAGTGCTTCTTCATAGATAATTCTTGGCAGCAGGGCCAGCCTGCTTATACACCCAGGACCATGAACAATGAAACTTCAATGGTTACATTTCCAATAATAGCTTGCTAGAGCCTGGCATGCTAGTTTAATTTAAATACTGATTTCATTTTTAGTGATGAAAGGCATTCTCTTATTTTTGTTCCCTTGCATATTCTTCATTTGATCTCCACAGCAATTAATGAAATGGAAGTTATAGTTTATGTTGTCCTTTTTCTGTGTCAACTGTAACAACTTGACATATACAGCCCAAGAAATAAATAATAATAGAAATCATTCTCTATATTCAGAGTAGAATATTCTCAACAAAAGGAAGTTACTTCCTTAGTTGAAAGTGCGTATTATCAGAAGTTTTAAGTTTTTGTCACATGCAATCCAAAATATCTTTGAATGTTCCATTAAAAGTTCATTGAGAACTAAGCAAACAATTTATTTGCTAGGAGGTCAACAAAACAGTAGAGCATTACTAATTATGACAGACAATGGCTGAAAAGCAATCTCAAGCCTTGAAAGGCAATCCCAATCACACCTAAGAAGTACAGGTAAATCCCTGGGTTATGAGCGTTCCCTTAGTGAACGTTCAAAGTTACACGATAAGTGCCCCCTAGCATTTAAGAACAAGTCCCGAAACTATGAATCTTGCACCACCATGGCAGTTGTTCGTCCTTACGAACAACCACAGAAGCTCTGCAACATTCATGCTGAACGTTAGCGGCCAAAATGGAGCTTCCGAGGGGCGAATCCGCCCCTCCAATGCTCCATTCGGGCCTCCGCAGGTCTTACCCAGCATGTTGCAGGCCGAAATGGAGCTTCTGAGGGGCAGATCTGCCCAGGAGTGAATTCAATTTACTTTCCTTACCAGTTCGGAAGTGCATGTGCTGCGCGCACATGTGAGCAAATACACAGACCTTCTGTGCATACACAGAGGGTAAAAAAACACATTTTTAAGCAGGAAGTAATGACAACTGGACGGGTTGGCGGACCCTTGCGCCGCCATCGCTACCGGTTCTCCGAACCACCCGCCACAATCGCTACTGGATCAGCCGAACCAATCCAAACCAGGAGCTTTTCACCCCTGGATCTGCCCCTCAGAAGCTCTGTTCAGGCCTCCAGAGGCTTCACCCGGCATGTTGCAGGCTGAAATGGAACATCTGAGGGCGGATCCACCCCTCAGAAGCTCCATTTCAGCCTGCAACATGCTGGGCGAGGGCTGCACAGGCCTAAATCGAACTGCAGAGGGGCACACAGGGCTGAGAGGCTTGAGACTGCTTGCTAGATCTTCACAAGGTAAATGACCTGGCACGGCATGTTGTGGGGGGCAAGCAATTGTGGGGACCATGAGGTATTTTTCAGTGGGTTGGAGAGGTCTTGGGTGGTCTTATGCAGGTGGCCTGTTCCATCACTAGGCCGCCCATGGCCTTCCCCACCCTGAAATACTTTATGTGCACTTAACAAGGCTCACATTCGATTATTGAATGCATGAGCGAAAAGAGGGAGTGATCCCTTTCAAGGTACAGGAGTCACTCTCACAAATCCTCGGGTTATGAATGGAATGGACAGACTCCATTCCATTTATAACTTGAGGACTACCTGTACCTGTTTTTTGATAGATTTTATTTATCTTTATTTTATTTTTTAAAAAATATTTTTACCAATTTGCCGAATTATTAATTTCTCTCTGAGGTCTTTGACAAAGTTCTGAAATATCATGATTTTACATTAGGTTTCATGCAATGACTATTAAGCACCTTCTATTAGTTGATGGGGAAGAAATGACCAACCATTTATTTTAACTTTTCCCAAAGATAGGCATAATGTAGCTTGCTATTCTGCACCTAACACCTTTCTCCTACAACCGATATCTCTGCTGAATTTGTCAGGTGTTTTTTCCATAAACATATTATGTTTGGAAATGTTCATTCAGGCCTTTCTCTACTTTGTTAAACATTTTATTGAGAGGAATATAAACTATTTTTCCTGGCTCTCTCCTATTTTTCACAATATTTAGCAGATGGCTCAGAGATAAATAATCAGCTTATAGGGCAATTCTGATCAAATCGGTGCTGGAACTTTCCAGGATCCACACTAAGATCCTGATTTGAATATTCTTAAGTGGATTGAATAAAACACTGATCACTGCTGGTACAGTATCCTCAGTGGCGCCACAATGTCCTCAAAACTTCAAAACAAGTTTTTCATTATTCAGATGAGGGCCCTTAAATTCTATGCCTTTGTGAGAACTGCAGGTCTTGGATACTTAAGGCTTACCCTCAGCCAAGCACTAGAACCTTACTGTACTATGCAAAGAGGACTTTACTTAAACCAATAAAGTGGCTGTCCTCACAGGATCCAAGGATAAATGCCACTATCCAACTGAGTACTCAGCATGGGGCAAAGAGTAATCAAGCAGGTTACAATTCATTGCCCATGGTGAAGGAGCTGTGATTCTCCATTGGTTACCATGGTGAAGGGACTGTGAAGGCTGGCTCTGAGAACCAGGGGGAGGAATGGGAACAAAAGCCCTTCTCAAATTCGTCTTGTATCAGCCTGGTTTGACTGAAAGTTAAAAAGCACTGATCCTGGATAATCTTGCTAAAGTCCTGGAAAATAAAAAAAATACATGAAGCAAACAAGAAAACTCCTGAAGAAAAAAAGAAGTTCTTACAAGTATTTATTTGTCTTGCCTTAGGATCCCAAGTTCCTCTAAGGCTCAAGAATGTCCATTGTAAATCAAAATAAATACTTCCAAGTAGACTTATTTTGGGTTTACTGTATAAGACACAGTTCAGTGACTCAGATCAATGGATAAAAATCCTGTTATTGGCATTACATATTACATAACATGGCCACAAGATTTTGTAAAAATAAAATAGCAAAAGAGTTAATCAAATCAGTTTTAATGCTGGCTTTTAACATGAAAGGAACTTGCTAGGTTTTCAGGATGCAGAAAGGATGAAAGTTCATATATGATTTTCAGAGGAGTAGTTTCCATCATCTTTTCAAACACTAGGAACACTTCTTGCATAGATTTTATGTTTCAACTTGTCACTCGCAGATTATATTATGAGAAAGTATCTCCACTTGATCTCTCAGGCATAGAAAATGAGAATCTTCCTGAAAAAAATTATTAAAGCCTAGAATTGCTATAAAAAAATCATAAGACACTAGGCAGGAATACAACCTGTAAAGATTTCCAAACAATTGAAAGAAATTCAGTTTTCAGCCTAAGTAATTCTTATTTTCAAGTCTTTGAGTATATGAATAGGTTCCGGTTGATGTTGTCCATAGCAAGGTCTTTTATAAAGCTGCCAATGCAGAATAGATTGTGCTCTAGAGATAAGCAGCTTGACTTAATAAAAGTCAGTTTCACGTTCATAAAGATAAAAACATTTCACCTGCTGCTAAAATCAAGAAGTAAAATAATCCCCTAAAAAATGACCAGAATACTTGTAGAAACAAGTATCCCAAAGCACATGAGGATAGAAGAAATAAAGAACACCTGAAAGCTCTTTTTGACATTCCAAGTCTGGCTGCTTGCAAAATGCTCAACTACAGTTCTTATCTTCCCTATATGCATAAATTTCTGTGGCACATTGACCCCCAACAAATTTATCCGATCGTGACTTTTGAACTGTTATGATGTTCAATGATGACTTATGTCATATATTATTTGAAACCTCTAGCATGTTAAAATTTCAGAAAACACTGAAGGGAGCAACAGAAAACAGATGGGTGCACATTTAAAAAAGCAATTATTGGAATGTAAGCATTCTGGAATATCACATTAAAAATTATTTTGGTTTTTTGAATACAGACAATATTATAGTGCTACTTCTTAGCACAAGATGGGTGAAATTAACAGGACATTCTCACAATTCTTAACACAGAGACATTAATTGCAGCTTTGATCCAATGGATATTAAATTTGAAGCCAAATCAAAGATGAAGAGAACTGCATGAAAAGAAATCTGTTAATTTCTATATGATTTTGTCATTTTCCACAGTTTGGCTCAACAATGTTCTGTTTATTTCACAAATTCATGATAATTTATTATCCTCTTTGAATTTTATTTGTCGGTCTGGGCAATAAGAAAGCAGTGTGGGCAATGATGGAGCAACTTTGTTCTGGAAAATAACAGTAAATCTGGCAACTCAATGGTTCCAGTGTTTATTCTGATATGCAATGGACTTCTGGAATATAAAATGTGAATATGAATAAGTGTTTTAATTGCTTTTTTAAAAACATAATTAAGTATCTGGCCACCTGGAGCATGATAAAGATGTTGATGGATACCAAAAAGAATCAGATTTTTTTTTTGCATTAGCTTAATAATGCTTAATAATATTTTAGTCCCACCCTAAAGGTGAGAATCCTAGTTTAATAGCCAAAAACCAGTATCAGGTATTCGTATTCTCAAAATCCTCTCCTTCTCTCCACCCTTCCTATTCAAATGTGGTTCAATTAATTTATGATTCTTCAAGATCATACTATCTCAATCTTCAACTATTGGGTTTTAGCATAATAATTTAGCTTATAAGTGAAGGTTCTCTTGAAACAAGCTTGATTACTAGTGATTTTATGGATACATCCATGTATTTTGTCAGGCATCCTACAGAAATGGCTTGTCTTTCTTCCAGGATGCATTTTGAATCCCCAGTCTAGTTCTGGAATTCAAAGATAATCTTAGCTTCCAAGAGGAGTAAAGCCTGAATCAATGCTGCCACTGATATATTTCAGATCTAACACAGAACCATATTTTACTGGTGCATGGAGAGAGAAAGTAAAGGAAGGGATTATGAAAAAGCCCAATATTTGGACCCGCCTTGCAAAATTATAGTATAATAAGAGAATTTTAAGATCATTAAGAAGCGGTCAAATTTTTAAACTGCTGAAACACCTCAGACACAAATCGCTTTATGTACTTTTATTCTAGAACTGGTAGCAGCATTAAATAGTCAGCAGGTGCCATCGCTGACTATTGGGGGTGAATCCTTGCCCCCCACAGAGAGGGCTCGCAATCTGGGTGTCCTCCTGGACACACGGCTGTCTTTAGAAGAGCACATGACGGCCGTGGCCAGGGGGGCCTTTTATCAGGTTCGCCTGATTCGCCAGTTGCAGCCCTTTCTGGATTGGGACGCCTTGCGCACGGTCACTCACGCCCTTGTCACCTCCCGGTTGGACTATTGCAATGCTCTCTACATGGGGCTCCCCTTGAAGAGCACTCGGAGGCTCCAACTGGTCCAGAATGCGGCCGTGCGGGTGGTTATGGGCGCGTCCCGCTGTGCCCATGTGACGCCCCTCCTGCGCGAGCTGCACTGGCTCCCAGTGGTCTTCCGGGTGCGATTCAAGGTGTTGGTTACCACCTTTAAAGCGCTCCATGGCATAGGACCCGGGTACCTCCGAGACCGTCTTCTGCCACCAATAGCCTCCCACCGACCAGTTCATTCCCACAGAGAGGGTCTCCTCAGGGTGCCATCAGCCAAGTTATGTCGGCTGGCGACACCCAGGGGGAGGGCCTTCTCTGTGGGAGCCCCAGCCCTATGGAATGAACTGCCCCCGGAAATTCGTAAGATCTCCGACCTCCGGGCGTTTCGCTGCGCATTGAAGACCCTGTTGTTCTGCCAAGCCGGACTATCAACACAATAGTTTTAAATTGGGATTTAAATTTATTGGGGTTTTAAATTTGAGCCACCTATTTAATTATTTTAAATTTTATACTGTTGTTTTGTCTGTGTTTTTAAATAGGCTGTACACCGCTCTGAGTCCTTCGGGAGAAGGGCGGTATAGAAATAAAATTATTATTATTATTATTATTAAATATATTAATACATTCTGATTGTTTCTTAATAGCTGGAACAGAAATTATGAGTTTATCCCATATGTGGTACAAAATGTGTCAATACTTTCAATATATCAATATATTTAATATACCAGAACAAAATGCTTAACAATCCAACAATGAGGATTCATTTGACATTTCTGCTGTATTAGACTACATCTAATCAATCTGGCTGCCATCAGATTATCTAACTAGAGCCCATGAAATTATTACTGTACAGTGTTGGCTTCAGGGTTTAATGACCATGGCCTACATTTCCTGATAGTTCATTGGCAACTGTGGCTGATATCTTCAAGAATAAAATGTTCTGCTACACAGACCACAGGCAACTGACCGGAAGCTAAATGGAATCCTATTTGTACAGCCAGGTGTCCTGACTGCTGATTAATCTTTGGCCAAGCTGGTTTCCAACTGCTGCAAGTTGATGAGGGCTGGTCTCTGACTGGTTCTTCGTGTTTGATCTTGATTGATTGTTTTGTTGGTATTGGCTGCAGGCTCACCTGGGCTCCCCATGTGAGGTTGCAGAGCCAAATCTTAACTCCTTTTCAGAAAGCCAGAAGGATTTCATAGGGCAGAGGCAACAGCAGAAAAGGCTCTCTTCCTAGACCTTGCCAGTTGGAGTACTTTAACTGACAGGATCTGCAATATATTTCCCCTGCCTGACCTGGTGGGATGGGCTAATATAATAGAATAAAGGTAGTTCCATAGGTAGCCTGGCCCCATTCCATGTAGGGCTTTATAGCTCAAAATCGGCACCTTGAATTGGACCCAGAAGCAAACTGGCACCCGAATCAGCTCGTTGAATAGAGGTGTTATATGCACCTTTCTAAAACCTGGGTGCCTAAAATTGCCCCTGCAACCACATTTCATACCTGCTGAAGCTTCTGGATACTTTTCAAGGGTAGCCACATGTAGAGAGTACCACAGCAGTCCAAATGGGATATGACCAGAGCATGAGTGACCTAGTGGAGAGCCTCCCTATTCAGGAAAGGGCATAACTGGCAAACAACACAAAGTTGAATAAAGTCCCTCATTGCCATAGGTGCCATTTGCTCTTTGAGCAGGAGCCATGAGTCTGGAGGATCCCAAGATTATGCATCATATCTGTCTGGGATACTGCAACTCCATTCAAGACCAAAGGTGATAAACTCCTGGATACAGAGAGGCTCACCCACAGGCACTCCCATCTTACCAGGGTTCAGCTAAAGTCTGCAGTTCTCCATATGGGCCCCCCCAGTCTCCATGCACCGCAAAATAACGTCCTCGGCATCATTCACTTCACCTTGTACAGAGATATATCACCTACCTTCTGTAGGTAAGGAGAAATACCCTTCCTATTGGTAGTTCACGGATGTATCTACTAAACAGAAATGCTGGCCATGAAAACCTGCACCCATATATAGATTACACTCATATTATAATAAACCATCAGCTCTCTAAACATCACTCTGGATAATTTTTAAGTAGAAAAATACTTTAAACTAGAGTTTAAAATGAATATGTAGTGTCTCTTTGCTGTAGGATTCAAACAATTACTCTTCTAGAATTGAACACACATTTATAGTCATTTTTCTGGTTATATAGACTTCTAATTGTTGTTAAGTAACAAAGTTTAGCAAACCTTTTTTACGGTTTAAGGCAAAGATTGACAGCAACTGATGTGTGTGTGTGTGTGTGTGTAATTGTATTTATGACTACCTTGTCCTTAGCTCATTTAGACTTCCAAGTTTATCCCTATTGATAATCTCTCTTAATTTTTTTTTTATCCTGGCTTCCACCTTGTGAATAAAACATTCCTGTTTCCCATCTCATATGACTCACCTGTCGGATTCCACCTAGCTTGGCTCACCAAATGATCATCTGGCATACTGAAGTCCTGATGTTGATCAGCCATCCTATCAGAAAAGTCACCTTGAAAAATAAAAGAAGAGATATGGAGCATTTTTAAAAAAAGCAGTGACTTTCTTGAATAGCATCTACCTTAAGCTTTATAATACAGGTGGTACTCTTTTCATTCAACAACTGTTCTAAGCTTCAATGGCGCTAATCAGGGAGACTTACAACTGGTCCTTGAAGTTGCAGTTGTCACATGATCACGATTCAGGCACATGGTAACTGGCTTGCATTTATGATGGCTACAGTATCCCATAGGCACACATCACCATTTGCGACCTTCCTTGCCATTTTCCCACACATTGGAAGCAGGGAAAGTCACAAATTGCTTCTAAAAGTTGCTCCTGCCACTTTTTCTCCAGAGGAATCCCCAGGCTGCAGGATGCATGGGGGCCCTGGGCCCACCTGCACTCATACCACACCGCCCAACGCCCACTTTGCCACCCACTCTTATGCTAGGGCATCCATTCCTCCGCTTCTCATAGAAGACAAAATAATTATTTTTTTTAATAGTTTGTTAATAAAGTCATCAAAATAATAGATGACTGCAAAGAAAAACAGAATGAAAGAAATTTAAAACATCCAACTTAAACTTTACAATTTCCTTTCATCACCATAATCGAAAACAGGGTGATAAATCTCCTTTTTCCAATGGCAGAATTCCTCCAGGGATGGTAAGATCCATGGTGAACACATTTTAAGCAATAATTAAAAAATACTGGAATCATCCATTTTCCTTCTGACTCCTCCTTTACTATCTTTAATACCTCTCTCTCTCTCCCTCTCTCTCTCTCCTCCCTCTCTCTCTCTCAAACATCATTTTAAAGAGAAGGAATTGATAGTTCCCACAGGATATCTAAATTATTTGTTGCAAAGGATTTTTAAAAATGTGAAAATAACCTAAAGAATAATTCCTGATCTAAAAATTCATTCCAGAAATAAAAACAGCTGCCCCAAGCTGCCCAGAATCACTTTGTAGGAGAATTGGGCAGCATAAAAATTTAACAAGTAAAGGCCGTCGTTTAGCTAGATTACAACACCTTTCAAAATAGCACAGCATTTGTTTTTTCTATTCTAAACATCATTCTTTGCATTTGAATACATTGTCTTTTAAAGTATATTTATCCCAGATACGGCAAGTAGCCTTCTTGACAATACACTAAACATTACTAAGGTTTGTATTAATTTACTTTTATCAGGAAAAAAAAAACCTTTAAAAGTACACTTGCTTTACAGGAATTCCTTGCTTAATAACCCTACTTGGGATCGGAATTTTCATTGCTAAACGAAGCAGTCATTAGATTAAAAAAATCATGTGAAAACATGCTCAGAAATGGCAATTCAGTAGTCCTCTTGGCAGTCATGAGGTGACCTTATGATTCTGCTTCTGCCCTGAGCAAACTGCCTGCTCCATCCCACTGCCCCGCTCCCAATCCGGAAAGGATTAGTGTCCTTTGGCAGATGAGGCTGCACTGCCCTACTGCACTCTCCTCTGATTCAATTCCCCACTTACCTCCTTTCCATCTCTGCCCTTTTAGCCATCCTGCACTCCGCTGCTGCCATATGCCCATGCCACCTCCAGCTGACCTTCATCATCTTCTCCTGCTGCGCCTGGACATTTGTGATACCTTTGCCAAGTGCAAGCAGATCCCTCAGCTGGGTACGTCTCATCAGAAGCAGGAAGAAGATGGCAAAGATCACCTGGGGGCATCGGTAGGGGTGGGGGAGGCAGAGTACAAGGCACGAGCCATATGAAGTGTCAGCAGCTGCCTTTGCCGGGCATGACTCCTCAGCAGTGGGAGAAAAAAGATGGGGGAGACCAGCAAGGAGATGGCAAGGGCAGTGGACTGCAGGTGGCCAAAAGGGCAGAGATGGGAGTTAGATAGGCAGGGGGTTGTTGCAGACCATGCTATGGTTGTAAATGTGGGCAGGCTGCTAAATGCCGAGTTGCGCACCCATGACCAAAGGGTCCTGCAACAGCCATAACTTCAAGGACCAGTTGTAACTAGCATTCTTTCAGCACCATTGTAACTCTGAACAGTCACTGTATGATCATTAAGTGAGGATAGCCTGTAACAAGATTTATAGATTAGAAACAGACTTGCACTTAAAACAAGCCAATGTAAAAGTATTTATCACAGATTTAAATTGGCCTTTTTATCCTATTTTTAAATGGCATGTTATTTGAAATCAAAGCCTTTGAAAGGTTTTGTAATTTATCAGCTGGAAATAAACAAGCCTCAGTATATGCTGCCCAGAAGAGAGTTTACTAATCTCTAGAAACTTTGCCCTATATGAGATTAAACAGCACACTGTATAAAATAGACTATGAACTTAATGGACAGTCACAAGTGATTCTTGTATGACCCTGAGGTGTGATATGTAACTTGTCCACAAGAGGGCAATATAGGAATTAATCCACTTTTATCCCAATACTCTTTGACTTCATTTCACAACTTTTATGGCTATCTGGTCAGCAATAATAATTCAGAAAGACATGCCACCTTTGGGGATGGTGAAAGCAATTAATAGCATCACAGTTTGCATTTTATGGTCCTTGTAAATAGATAACCCAAACTGATTTATCATTGTGAAATAGTATGGTAGACTGTTTTTCAATTTTCCCTTTCACCACAAAGAAAAGTCTTGAAGAAGCATGTAAGTTGCTGAATGTCACTAGGGAGAACTGCTGAATATTACAAGGATTGGTTGAATATGACTGATGCCTCACTGTCCCCACTGAGCCATTTTGTAAACTTAAAAGGTTCTGGTTTATTGTGTTTTTAAAACATTAAAGAATCATATGCTACCTCTTCTCCTAATAGTAAATTCACATCTCCCAAAGAAGCTATTGATGCTCTGTCCTCCTCCCCACATCATTTACAAAAGCACTATTTCCTCCCTCTAGCTTATAAGTCATTTTTCTTGCCCTCAAAATCTTTGGAAAAAAAATACTTTGGGTCACTGCCTGCACTATACCTATTAATTTCCTGATGCATAGATGTAATCATACATTTAAGTAACTACAAAAACTCTTTAAAAATACTTAAGTAGCAGAGAAGAATATTCAGTCTAATCTATTTATCCAATGTCTGGGTGGTGAAAGTTCTCTACCTTGTCATCCGCAAACAGATCTTTCCAGTTTGAAGTGATAAGGTCCCTTTAGAGTTTATCTTTAACCACCCTCTTTCTCACACTGCTCCCAGACCAATGTTATCTGGCAAAAAGTCTTGGAAGTTCTTCTTTGGACAATTTCCCAGTCAGCAAGAATTCAATTTGTTTTAATATATCTAGAAAAAAACTATCCTTCAGGGACCTTACATTTCTGCCCAATTATCAACCCTCCAAAGTAAACCACACAGGAAATGGGACTGGATGAACTAATTCTACTTTATTGTAAAGCTACATTACCAGTCTGAAAGTACAAACTTCCCATCCACCAGTTTTAACTTCCTGATCCATTAGGCTAGGTCCGTGATGGCGAACCTATGGCACGCGTGCTATAGGCGGCACACGGAGCCATATTGGTGGGCACGCAAGCATTGTCCTAGCTCAGCTCCAGCACGCATGTGCGCACTGGCCTGCTGATTTTCAGGCCTTCTGGGCCCACCAGAAGTCGGCAAACGGGCTGTTTCCGGCTTCCGGGGAGGTGGGGAATGCTCTTTTCGCCCTCCCCAGGGTCCTAGAAAGCCTCTGGAGCCTGGGGAGGGCAAAAAATGTGCTTACGGGGTCCACCATGCCAACACATGCCAAAAGCGGAGGGAGCACAGGGGGCCGTGCACACATGCACAGGGTGCAGGGCACATATAGTTATGGGTGTGGGCACACACGTGCATGACCACCCAGCACTCCCCCCGCTTTTGGCACGCGATGGCAAAAAGGTTAGCCATCACTGGGCTAGGTCCTTTCTCAATTTCTTTTTATGATTGTTAAGCGACTATGGGTACATACTTATGCTTTTGGTGATGTATGGTCCCCACAGAAAATAGCAGCTTCCCTGTTGCTTCAGAAGCTAAGCCAGGACTACAGATTAGATTGGGAAGCCCAAAAACATTATGGAAGAAAGTAACGATAAACCCCTGCCTATTTCTGCCAAGAAAAACATATGGACATGTTCATGAAGCTACCATGGGTCACAGTCAGCTTGAAACTGTCTTTACTACTGGTATTACCTTTTGAGACTATATAGATTTGCTAGAATGAGAAAAAGGGAAGAAGGAACGTCTCCTCCTTTTGCTAGAATGAGAGAAAGGGAAGAAGACAGGGCAGTATCGTAATGATTTGGTATGAGAACTGTCAATCAAGTAAGGTAATGCAGAGCACCTCCTCTCATTTTATATTCCAGATAGAGGGTGGATGGATGGACGACTTGTGACAATTTTTGACACATGCGACTGCCGCAGCCCCATGGTAACATGATCAGAATTCAGATGCTTGGCTGATTCATATTTATAATGGTTTCAGTGCAGTGGTGAAATCCAAATTTTTTTACTACTGGTTCTGTGGGCGTGGCTTGGTGGGTATGGTGTGGCTTGGTGGGCATGGCTTGGTGGGCATGGCAGGGAAAGGATATTGCAAAATCTCCATTCCCACCCCACTCCAGGGGAAGGATACTGCAAAATCCCCATTCCCACAGCACTCTGGGACCATTTACTGGTAGCATTTACTGGTTCTCCAAACTACTCAAAATTTCCGCTACCGGTTCTCTAGAACCTGTCAGAACCTGCTGGATTTCACCCGTTTCAGTGTCCTGAGGTCATGTGATCACCTTTGGTGACCTTCTGACAAATCAACGGGGAAGCCAGATTCACTTAACCACCATGGTACTAACTTAACTGCAATAATTCACTTAACAACTGTGGCAGGAAAACTCATAAAATGGGGGGAATTCATTTAAGAATTATACTTAGCAAGAGAAATTTTTGGCTCAATTATAGTCGTAAGTCAATGCATATCTTTACTTTATCATGAATGAGGAAGCCAATCTCAGATATATTTCTGAAACATGGATGAGAAGAAAAATGGAAAGATTTGATTTACCTCTTCTCTTAAAATTACTATTAAATTACCCCATTTTCTAGATATCCCATTTGAACTGTGACAGAATGAAGATAATATTGCTGTTCTGGTCACCTTTCTCCTAGCGGAATTCCTGACTAATTTAACCAGTTGGATTTTAAGGCAGTGTGGTAAATTTCATACTCAGATTGTCCTAGCTAAAACAGCTCATGGTTAAAGTTCCTCATTATGACAAGTGTGAGATTCATTCAAGCTGCCACTGGATCAAAACGTAGGCCTTTGTGTACCTTCATGCCAGTCTTTGTTCTGGGAGGGGAGTAGATAGGTAGGATTATCATCATTGAACAAACATCTTGGGAAGTTTGGTCTCATAGTATCTATCTTCTCTTGCAGGGATTAAGACCCCTTAAAGGTCCACCCCCCAAAAAAAGAAGACTCACAAGAGTTCAATGGTTTCTTAAATGTTTATTTAGATCAATTTCAGACTGTTCATTGACACACACCTCAAAACATTTATTGTATGAAAATAATTTAATGAACACTACTTTAGCTAACAGCACTATGAATAATAATACCAATATCAACCTCTTGGATGGTCCCATCAACCCTTGAGATCAATATTTATTGTTTTGGGGAACCCTGCTTAGCCGATTACAGAAATCACGGTTAATAATCCTACTGAATTCCTTGTAGAGTAATAACAGCTTGACATACTGTATAACTGGCCACTGATATGATACATACATGCCACTATATCGCTCAAGCTACAGATTAATTTTCCTATCAACAGAAATATTACAACAGTTTCCAAATAAATAATGGGACTCCAGTTGCTGGATGTGAGCAAGTAGAAGTAGCAACTATCTGTAGGGGATGTTTTACATTTGGCTTCTTGCATTGAAAAAAAAATGTAGTCAATAGTCCTTTTCAATCCTAACATGTTGTTATAAAATATTCAATTACTTTTGCAATTTATTTCCCAGGAACAAATAAATCCAACTGCAGTTAATTAAATTGTCTCTTCATTTCAGTGAACATCTAAAATTGAAAATACAATTTATTCCTTTTTTTGTAATTAATGTAAAACAAATATATGGAAAATATCCCTCAATCCTAACATTAAAACATGATTTAAACATGGAAATTTAGATTCAGTTTAAAGGTTTATATAAGTTCTAAAGTTGCTGACTTCCAAGGGAGGCATGGTGAATTGAGCAAATCTCCAACAGAGCAGAGATGATGACCATAGCAAAGACTGAAGAACTGGTGAGTAGACAGCTTCTCTGGAATTCTACAGACAAAGCTAGGATGGTAGGTTACTTATATGTGCTTTGGATGGAGGTTCCTTGTGAGGAGACTGCAAGATAGCAGTCTCCCATGGGTTTGTGCACCAGGAGATGAAAAGATCAGCCCTCAAGCTTACAACTGCAGTTTCCTGTGTTATATATTTTCAACCTTATAGGAGATGAAGAATTATTAAGTTTCCATTTCCTGTGATAAAGACTGAATGTGTGTGTGTGTGTGTGTGTGTGTGTGTGTGTATTGTGTGTGTATTGTGTTTCTCTGAAAATAAGACAGGGTATTTTCTTTTGAACCCCGAAATAACAGCTTGGCCTTATTATCAGGGGGAGGCGGGGTGTCTTATTATTTTGGGGGTGGAGGCGGCGAGCATGGGACTGGATGTTCTATCGTCGCGGCCGCCTCTCCTCTCTTTTCTTCACACTGGCCGAGCGGCTGGCCACCGCTGCCCTGACGTGTCCCGCTGCCACCACTACCTCATGGAGGACTCTGCAAGGCTTGTTGTGGCGTTGCACGCACGAACGGAACACTGCTGCGAGCTTCATCATAATGGCACAGCTGGTGTCCTGCCACTTGCGGCTGCGCCGGTATGTTAAACTTTGCAGCAGTGCTGCCGTTCGTGCGTGCAAGGGCACAAGCCTTGCAGAGTCCTGCTCCACGAGGCGTCATCGTAATGAGTCTCACAAAGACTCATTTCTGACAGGTAGGGCGAGAGAGAAGCGAGACACATGGAGCAAAACATGGCTCCCATTGCAGTCTCTTCTCCCCCTCCCCCTCACCGGGCATGGCAGGGCTCCTGCCCCTTGCTTAGCCACCTGCCCCCTTTAGGGATGCAATTTGGGGGTGGCAAGTGGGGCGGGCGAGAAGCGGGACGCACGTCTTACCTTTCCAGCTCCATCGCGTTCCTCGCCGTTGTGTCCTGGGAAACATGTTGGAAAAAAAACTTTATTGAACTCTCGAGAAGGTTTTTTTATATATATATATATCTTTGCACTTTTTATTTCTTCTTATCTCTGAGTTTAGTTTGTATCTTGTCCTATCATTGTAATTAAAATCTTCAATAATAGTTTTTTAAAAGTTGCAAAGATATTAAATACAAACAATTCCATTTGTTACATTAATCATCCATAACAGGGAACTAACAAATTAAAACAAATGTTTCAATTTATGCAGATGTCTGTGTATTATATTCAGCTTCATGCATAATTTTTTTATCTTATTTTCCAAGGAGCCACTTTATTATTTCCTATAAATTATTTCCTATAGAAACTGGAAGTAACTTAAGATATATGTTTCAGTAATGTCTTTCTTAAATCAACCTCAATTCTTAACAACTAAAGAAATGGCCATGCATTTTCCTACCAATGATACAATAGTGGCTAATTCTGAGGTTTCCTGCTGGTCTCTCATCCAATTACTAACCATTTCCAACACTGCTTAGCCTTTTCAAGATTAGTCAAAATTAGTTAAGTTCTGATACTATACAGACTGACCGGAAAATAATGATGCATCCTTTAAAATAATGCTTCCACACTAATATACTTTGGCATGAATACCTAACTCATTTCAGGATGGTTTACCTTTCTCCGATAACTCATTAAAACATATAAAATGGAGTGGTATACTTCACAGATATTCACAGATATAAATTTTAAATATGCACGTTTTTAGAATTCAGTTATACCTAAATTTTATTTAAAGTTGTATCTATCAATTCTTATTTTAAAAAATACTATTAGTTCCACAACCTCCCAATAATGTGACAAAATGCCTGTTCAAGGTGACAGGAAACCTAAATACTTGACACTGTTACATTTATAATTTTGCAGTATTTTATTTCATATTTCATTCATGTAGTGTCTGCATCGTGTTTTGAAAGTGAAGTATACCGTAAGCAAGCAGAATCGCACTAGTTCAGAAACCTGTTTCAGTCTGAGTTACAGTTTGTTTTGGGACTGATTCACTTTAACAAATTACCTTTATTGGGAGAAAGCCAAGGGATTTTAAACCTATTACCATGCTTAAGCTATAAATGACATCCGAACCATAGTATCTTACTGACTGCTTCAACAAGCTGGGAATAAAGGACTTGAGCCATAGTTTTCAAAGAAAATTCACAAAGCATCAAAAGGATCTCATTGTTGGAACACATCAGTCAGAAGAATGGTACAAAAAACTTCCAAGGCATTGGATATACCATGGAATACAGTGAGGACAATCATCAACAAGTGGAGAAACTATGGCATATTACAGTGATATCACCAAGAACTGGATGTCTTTCCAAAATTGATCAAAAATCAAGAAGGAAACTGATCCAAGAGGCCGCCAAGAGACCTACATCAACGTTTAAGGAGTTGCTGGAATTTCTGGCAAGAACTGGTGTTGTACTATATGTGACAACAATCTCATCTATTCTTCATATGTCAGAGCTGTGGTAAGGTAGCAAGATAGAAGCCTTTTCTTACAAAGAAAAACATCCAAACCCAGCAACATTTTGCTAAAACCTGCCTCAAGTACTGTATGACAAAAGCTTGTGGGAAAATATAATATAGTCTAATGAGACAATGGTTGAACTTTTGGCCATGATTCCAAAGACTTTTTTCTTGGCTCAAAAACAACACTTAATATCACCAAAAATATACCATATCCAAAGCGAAACATGGTGGAGACAGCAATATGCTTTGGAGCTTTTTTTCAACTGGAAATATCACATTTCAACACAACAATGACCCAAAGCATTCCTCCAAATCAACAAAAGAATGGCTTCACCAGAAGATCAAAGTTTTGGAAATAACGGAGTCGGGCCCAGATCTGAACCTAATTGAAAATCTCTGGGTTGACCTGAACGGGTCCCCTTGCAATCTAACAGGTTTGGAATGTTTTTGCAAGGAAGAATGGTAAAGATTCCCAAGGCAAGATGTGCCATGCTCGTAGGCTCCTAAACAGAAGACTGCAAGAAAAGGTGCTTCAACAAAGTATGAATTTAAGGGTATGCACATTTATGCAACCACATTACTGTGTTTTATTTTTATTTCCCCCCCTAAAATATGTCACTTTGTTTTTCAATTGGATTGCACAGCTTTTATGTTATGTTAAAGGTGGAAAAAATTCAAAATTACAAAAGCATGCACGAATATAGTAAGATCTAAATTTAAACAGTGCTCTTTCAAGAGGCAACTGGACTTTCTGATTTTTCTTTGAAGACGTTTCACTTCTCATCCAAGAAGCTTCTTCAGCTCTGACTGGAACTCTTTCCCACCATCCAGTCAGTGCTGAAGAAGCTTTTTGGATGAGAAGTGAAACAACTTCAAAGAAAAACCAGAAAGTCCAGTTGCCTCTTGAAAAAGCACCTTTGGGACATTCTGAAATTAGAACAATAGATATCCTGTATCTTTTGATCAAATGTGACCAATTTACATCAAATCTGCATCAAACGCTTTGTGGCAGATATATATCCAGGCTAAAGTTAAGGATATTAAGGTTTAGGGTCATTATTTGAAGAACTAACTAAAGATCATGTAACAGTAACAGAGAGGCTCGAAGCTCATTTTAAGAAATCCTGTTAACTGATGAATCTCTAGGAGCAATTTGAACAGTACTAGGAACATGCTCTTTTCAAAGCTGTGTAAAGTAAATCTGTAATCAATTTCTTTAACTCTATGTTTATAACTAATACACAATCCTTTAATGGAGAAGAATCAAATGTATATTCCTCAAGACAGTGGTGAAATCTAATTTTTTTTACTACCGGTTCTGTGGGTATGGCTTGGTGGGCGTGGCTTGGTGGGCATGGCAGGGAAAGGATACTGCAAAATCCCATTCCCTCCCCACTCCTGGGGGAAGGATATTGCAAAATCTCCATTCCCACCCCACTCTGGGGCCAGCCAGAGGTGGTATTTGCTGATTCTCCCAATTACTCAAAATTCTGCTACCAGTTCTCTGAACTGCTCAAAATTTCCGCTACCAGTTCTCCAGAACCTGTCAGAATCTGCTGGATTTCACCCCTGCCTCAAGCCTTCTATGACTTATAATAGTCCCCAATTGTGATGCCCTCAAAGAGCTAGATTACAACTTTTAGCATTTCATACAACTGACCATATTGGCTGGTGCCGACAAGACCTAAGGACAAACATAATACTATTGCAGTGATCAGATCTGAATTTTGAGACCATTTAAAGGACACAATCACAAAATGGTTGTTACCATGGTGATGTGGCCAATCAAAAAAACCCTCTATACCAAAATGGAACAAAATGGACAACAGGTTGCCACCACTCTCCAATTTATTGTCCAAGAGCTCTTTGGGATCTACATGATACAGATCGTGCTTGATGACAGTACTTTGCTTTGTTGCATGTAGGCATCCCTTCTTTTTATTTTTCAGTTAAAGAAATCTACAAAAATAAATGTTAAGAGAGTTTGCCAGATTCTAAAGGATTTGCCGCTAGACCAACTACTGCTTCCCAACACAGCATTGGAGATCAGAGGAATTCCAGACTTTTCCTTAACTTAGTTTGTTATTTAATTAATTATTCAATTAATTAATTAATTCAGCAGGAAGTAGAAACTGCTCTTCTAACATAGGATTTAGCATAAACAGCCTATTAAAAAAAGAGGTTGAAATGGCCTCATGTTTTTTTTTCTTGTTAAGCAAATTGCTGATTTCTAAAATTAGTAAAAATAATCACTTATATTAAATGGCTTTTCCATGATTTCAGTATTTTATTTCCTACAACTGAAGAGAGTATGTGTCTCTTTTTAGCATGAAGGAGTTATGTGAAGATAATTATGATCAGCACTAGAAAGCAGGAGGCAGAACATCTCTACCATATTCCAGCTTTATTCTGCCAGTTATGAGCATCTTGCAGGGTAAGAAGCATAGATCATTAGGCAAAGGGGCTTCCTCCAGGCCCCTGCAATAATTTTTCCTCTGGGATTTCCACAGGAAGACAAGAACTCAGCTACAGCAGGTAAAATACTTTAGTGTGGAAACAGAGATCTCTAGTTATGATATACAGCAACTTGGCCCTGGCTAAGAATCGGTTGCTCTAGGAAGGTAACCAGTCAACATTATAATTCTGAGTTGCCTTTTCTTGTTCTTTTGTAAGAGGCATTTTCTCTCTCCCTTTCTAACTAGGGCCACCATCTGTATCAAATTCAGTGGCAAATCTGTATAGATTTAAATAACAGTGCAAGAATTTTATAGATGCATGAACAAAAAGGCCTTCACTACAGCCTCTATTTGGAACTGAGAAATGCTCAATCCGTGGTTCATTAGAAAGCAAAAAAGAAAAGCACCCCACCTCGTTTACTAACTTTTTAATATGTGTATGCTAAGATTCCTCCTCCTACCAATTATAGAATTAGAATGCTTAATACCTTCTCAGCGTTTAACCAACCTTTCCTAATGTTATCTCATCCAGATGGGTATTGTAATTTGGGGAGCTATAATCTAAACATTCGATTATCAAACAACCTTTCCATACTAGTTCCTTATGGAACTCTCTAATATCATCAGGCCATTGATAAATCTTGCACACATTGCTGTTATTTTATCACAACAATGGTTGACCATATAAGACAGCATAAGTCAATGTGAAAATTCTACGAAAGAGCAAAATAGAAAGCAAACAGTGAAAATTCATTCCAAAAAATTCATTCTACTGCCTCAGTACAATTCTTATCTCCCAACTGAATGCCACATATTGTAGCTTGCTGATGAAGGATGCCTACAAAAGAGAGTCAGTATTTCAATAGTAAGTTTCTTTTACTCATTTTAAACAAAATCAAATGTTGGTGGATTACAATACAGCAAGTGGTTCAGCTACTTTGATTTGTAGTTGGGGTATATTTTGTCTACATAAGCATACTTTTTGGCAAAGAAATGAAATCTTCCCATTTTGACTTATACCAAACAACAGCCAAAACATAATTGGTTTTTTTAAAAAGAAGTCTTAATATAAGTCACTGCTCTAGCCTCAATTACTGCTTTTGTTAGATGCATGTTTACTTCGGTGGCTTAGGAAACATCATTATGCCCTACTATGTTTATTATGTTGACAAATGCATGTAATCATAGTTTAGCTTTATCAAACCAAGATGTTATAAAATATACTTTATATTTAGGATGAGCATTTATAAATATACATACCTACTATGTGCATGAAAACATATCCTTTAGAGTCAAACTAAAATAACAGTTCTCTAAAGCCTTATCTATCTAGTCATGGCTGTCCTTGAAATCACATAACTCAGTATCATGGCAGCTTGAATAAACTTTAAATTCAATTATTGCTTCAAATCCCTCCTCTTGTAAATGGAAGATATTTGCCAAATCCCCTGGAATAGGACGATAAGCCTCATTAGAATTAGACATCCAATTCTGTTCAAAATCAAAGACAAAGGTAGGTCAAGAGTTCAGCAACGTCTTTTAAACAAAATTACATAATCTCTTAATTGTTAATTTTTCAAATATTGACCATGACTGGAAAAGTGACAAACACTGTATCTCTGAAATTGTTTCAGTCAATTTAAGCTTCAGCGGTCCCTTCCAATTCTGTGTTTCTATTATTCTTTGAATTAGCCATTACATTTTATTTCTAAATTCAGATTCCAATATTCCACTTTAACTCTCACTCAATTTTCATCTCCAGAAAACATCTATACCATGCTTTCTCTCAAGCCAGGCCATTTTTCTTCAGATGCATTAGAGATTATCTACTACAATAGATATGTTTTGGTTTCTGCTATGAATATTTGAAATTTCAAATTCTGTACAAATTGCTGTAAAAGTACTCAGTCACATAGCCTCATTCTGTATCTTCTGAACTGGAGGATAAAGAGTTTAATCATGTCATCTAAATCCAATCCAAAGATTAGCAGCAGTTCCTATTTTCAATATCAAGACTCAAGACTTGTTCTATATATCCAGAGGGATCATCCACATTAATAGTGAAGCAAAGACTCTGAATAAGAAATCCTATAAAATGTTCCCTTTAGTAGAGCTGATGGGAGGGAATCTATTATTATTATTATAGTATTATTATTATTCTACTGCTGCTGTTATTATTATTCTTGTTGTTATTATACTGCTACTACTACTATTATTATATTTTTCACTGCATAGTCAGCCAGATATTCAGACTGGAATTTGGCATTTTTATCCACCTATCAAATCCTTCCCTAGGATAGGTAGATGTGGATATTTGATAGTGTTACAGATATCGTCACAGGATGTAAGCTGTTCTGAGTAAGGCTGCTTTTTGCAATTGACTGACTGTGATTTTGTCAATGCCAATTGTGATCAAGTGGTGCACCAGTTGTTTTGGATTGCACCCAAAGCACCTATTACTATTGGCTTATTATTATTTCCTTTCCCAGTAACTAATTGTTGCATTAAACTATTTCTCCCTTTACTGTACTTTTCTTAATGTAAAGATTTGTTAAAGACTGTAACAGACATCTGATCTGAACAGTGAAGCAAATATGGATGCATATATAAAAGCATCCCTACCTTCAAATATAAAGAAAAACGTGCACCTTGCTATTTATTGTATCACTATGCTAGTTTGCAGTGACTTTCCTACACACATACACAAAATAGAAAGATTTAAAGATAACATTTTTAAGTGAAAAGGGATGATGTATCTAGCCACATATGTGAAGAGATTAATTGGCCAATGAATGATGATGCATAGTGCACAGCAGCACTTTTTCTATTCAGTTTTCTATACAGGTCGTTCTCAAGTTCTGACCACAATTGAGCCCAAAATTTCTGTTGTTAAGTGAGACATTTGTTAATTGAGTTTTGCCCCATTTTACAATAGTTGTTAAGTGAATCATTGTAGTAGTTAAGTTAGTAACCTGGCTATTGTGAATCTGGCGTCCTCATTGACTTTGCTTGTCAGAAGGCCGCAAAAGTTGATCACATGACCTTGGGACTCAGCAACGGTCATAAATATGAACCAGTTGCCAAGCATCTGAATTTTGATGGTCATAAGTCATTTTTTTCAGCACGGTTTTCTAACTTTGAACAGTCACTAAATGAACTTTTGTAAGTCAAAGATTACCTGTACAGGAAACCTTATTTGAAACAATTAACTGCCTAATTTTATTTATAGTTCAAGATAGAAAACATAGGTCTCTCCCCTTATGTCATCATGATAAAGGACAAAGAGGCTGGGCTAAGAGACAGCAATTGACTGAATAATCTCCATGTTGTGAAGGCCCTCTCCAGTTCTTCTATTAACACAATACATTAACTTTTTGTATTATCCTGATTTGTTCATAGGATATACATTCTTTAAGAAAGTCTCGGAGATCTTAACTTTGCTACTTGCATCTGGATGACTTGCCAAAGTCTATTCTGACTTTGGTCAAAAACATTTATTCTTCTTTCCTCACTGTATTTCTGCAAGTGAAACACTTCATTTTATTCAGAGGCAATTTAAAATTTGTACAATTAGAAATAACTGTATAATAATAGAAATATAAATACAACCTAAAATAATTTAATGTTTTATCTCTAAATTGTAAACAGATATACATGTGTAAAATGCATTCTAAAAATTTATGTTCTAATGAAATAAGAGAAAAAGTGGAAAAATAGAAATATATCAGTAAGGATAAGCTTATTTTTAAAGGGCAATATCATACCACCATCACTACACCCCATAAAAGTAAAGGAGATATTAATTATGCCATTTGTCCAATAAATTTTGGCAATTACCTTTAAGTTATTACCCTGTAAAATAAGATATAGATCACGAAATGAACTGGAGATGCTACATAGCAAAATACACTGGGGACAACATACTACAGAACAGTGTGTTATCCCACACAAATGCAAACACAGACACAAACAATTTCCAATTTATATTTTAAGGGGGAAAAAAACCAAATTGCTCTAGTTTGATTCCAGTCCTCTAGAGAAACCTCACTAAAACAAGATTTCTAAAATTAAATGCCCATGGCATATTTCTGTTAAAAGTCAATAGCAATTTGTTCCTCCAATGTTTGCTGTCTATGAATGCAGGCTTTCAAAAGAAAAGTATTACACAATCAAGACTGCAATTAACTAAATAGCTCTTGTAACAGAGGCCACTCCTCTTTCCGTCCTTTTAATGAAGCAACCACTAAAAGCAGCAGAAAAATACGTAATGCCTGAAAAGCCAAAAGAGGATGTAAATGTTTATTTATTTATCAAATTTATATGGCCACTCAATTAATAAAAAGCAACTCCAGGCAGCATATAATTTTGTACCTTAAGCATCATGTTTTATGCCAGAACAACGCACAAATAAGCCTTATTTTGAGAAAGTTTATCCAAGTTCAAATAAACAAGCTGCAGTTACAATTAAATTAAGGGAACTCATCTGATTGACTTCCTCAGCCTAGCCTGCCATGACATTCTTAATGTGACAGGTATATGCTGAATTTTACAAAATTTATAATAATCTTCCTATAAAATTTATCCAGTTGCCAAATCCAAAGCACAAATCCAAGTAGTAAGGTTTTATCTAATTTGGCCACAGAAGTTTCCCAGGCACAGATAACTTCTGCTGGAACCATCAACCAAGAAATTGTATGTTCACATATCTGAGAAGACAAACTGAGAAACCTTTCAAAGCAGTTAGACTGAGCTGTGCCGAAAATATGCTTTCAGAGAACAAGGAAGGAAGCAATTTCAAGGATTTTGTTTGTTCACATCAAAGCACACCATAAAACATCCATTCAAATGCCCTGAAAAGCCTAATTAACATTGTCTCTATTAGTAAGTATCCTTATGAAACATTATATTAAAATATACATGACAAAAAACAAATAACCGTATTAGTAATTAGTATTAGTAGTTACTGAACATTTCCAATGTAAAGGCTGAAATGGGGATAGAGATAGGGAAACTTCTTCGGGGGGGAGGGGAGAGGGGGAAGAGTAAAGAGATTTTTTAAAAAATAGATTTTTTTCTCCTTTTTTTTCATATATTTGAGATCTTCATTTCTCTAAGTTCTTCTCCTGCACATCTGCCAAAGATCAAAACCAACCATCTAGATCACAAAGTAGAAATGGAATCCAGCCATAATTAAAAACCATTCACTATAATTAAAATTAAACTATATGGTCAGAAAAGTAAGCAGCATTAAAAAAAAATTAAAGAAGAATCCCACGTTTCTAAAAAAACTTGGCTGGTGGGAGAATTCTAATTACTTCCAAAATAGTTTGCAATACAAAACACAAAATTAAGATGAGGCAAAAACAGAATCCAAGTTTTACTGCAATAAAACAAGATTTCCTCAGTATCTATAATGGGATCATTGTTTCATATGCTTCCCTGTCATTCAGTTTCATAAAAGAAAGCTGATGTCATCTCATGGTTATTAGGAGGGTATTCTCATTCATGTGCTAGGGGTAATATCAGGTATTGATTTGATGTGTATATTTTCTGTAAAATGTTATGTTTATGTTGAATTGTGTTGGTCTGTACAACTGCTTAAAGTCATGTGGCTCAAGTGGCATACAAGTCTTATATACATAAATGTCTCAGAAACTCCATGTTCAACCTAATCTTAGCCATATGCCCACTGGATGGTTTTTAATAATGTTTCTAATTTATTATTATTTATTAAACATGAAACTCAGTCAACTAATTATTATTATTATCATATCCAAGACACTATTATTAAATAAGCAATCTATAGTTTTCATACATTATGAAAATCAATAATCATGAATGCTATACCTTGTATATTAACTAGTCTAAGATCTAAGGAAAAGCATACAAAGAATTATATCAAAATGTTAAAAATGTATTTGCAGCCCTTATTTATAGCACTGTACAGGTTTTCAAATTATAATCAGCTGCTAACCCTTTTGAAAAAAAATACAGCAAAAATATCTAATAAAATATATTATTATATTAAGCCTAGCAAAAATAACACTTACAGTTAATGCTAATACTAGCAGTAGACAAAAGAGTTTTCCCTTCCATCCCCACCCAAGCTAGAAGAACATACCACAGCTTTTACCCAATGAAAATGGCACTTTGCATCCATGTATTCTGGCTGAGTAGGGGCGTGACCAGCTGCTGATATTAGATCCATTTTTCTCTAAGAAAAATCAGTGGAGACACTGAAGGGACACAATCATCATGTGTGAAATCACTGGATGGTGGCAGAAATTCTTTGAAAGATAATCTAGAAAAAAAACCTCCCCAAAGACTACTGCATCTATAGCCAAATGAGTGTACACAGATGTTTGTGGGGGAGGGGGGATAAAGAAGGGGGGGAAATTACATGTTTTTTTTTATTTTTCCCCAACTCACCAATCACACCCACTGAAAATGGAAATCTCATAATGCTGACCTACATTATCTGGAACAAAGCAGTTTATTTCTCAGGAAAGATAGTCTTTATAAAATTCTTTCTTTCTATCCTTAATGAAAATGGATTAATTTATTAATTTATGAAAATGGAGGAAGAATATTTTTTCCTTTCACAGGTATTCAAAGGTTTTTCACCATCTAATTGTTAGAAACATGACATGGACTGCAAAACATGGCACCACCGAAATGAAGAGCAGGGAGCCCATCCTTTTTCTCTTTCCAAGATCCACACCTACTGCAGTACCAACAGCATATAATTCGCCATCACCCTCAACAATTAAAATGAGCTTTCCAAACAGAAAACCAAATGGTCCAGACTTTGGAGAGAAGGAAAAGAATGCCAGAAAGAAAATAATAGGAAGCAAAAACCAAGACATCCTTAAAATGTAAAGTGACTCATTTGGCAAATAGAAAATTGTTTAAAAACAGGCACACACGCACGTGAAAATCACATTTCACGCTGTACTTCTGCAAATGAATGAAACAATGCTATGGTTTTCAGAGCCTTCCTAAACCTCTGCCGCTTCTCATACAACTACATCTACCCTTGAGGGTCTCAGAGACACACCCCTCCTGCCCCATTTTGTACTGCGAGAATCTCCATTGAGTGCCGAGCTTACAATACACCAAGAAAGAAAAGCTAATTTGCAGAGCAGAGACAGGTGGCGAGTGCGTATTGGCAATAAGGCTCCTATACTCCGAAGGAGTGCGGTTAAAGGAGGCGAGGAGAGATAAGCTACCCCAAACGCCACTGGCTAGGAGGCAACAGTAACAGCAACGGTAAAGACTGAGTGAAGGTGTCTATCCGCCGACCTTCCTCTCCACTCGAATTACGCTGGGTTGTGAAGCAGCCGACTCCCGAGCTATTTTATTTGTACGACACCTCTGTTTCCAGCCATTGCAGGAGCAATCGCTGCGTAACCGCACGCACCTGTGCGTTCCACGCACCCCGCCCGGCCATCCCCGATCCCCCAACGCTTGGAAAGTCTGAAGGCCACGGGTGCACCTTCCCCGGCTGGAAGCAGCCGGCACCCCTGTGGGAAACCCTACCTGGTGCTGCGGCTGTTAACTCTGCTGCAAGGAGAGCTCGCTGGAAAGTCTCGCTCACTAGAGCCGGGAGGAGGGGGAGTGACAGGAGAGAAGGAGCGACCGAAGAAGAACGCGCTTAACTAAAGCCGGGAACGCGCCTAAGCTCCGGAACCTTCCCTAGAAGAAACCGTACACGCGCGTTCGCGAAGGCCCACCCAAATGCTGCCCGAGCGGGCTCGACCAAGCAGGCGCAAAAAGCTCGCCCGTGTCCTCTTTCATCAGACACCACCCTGCAGGCGTGTGCGCATGTGTCGAGTCCTTGCGCTTTTTCCCAGCCCGTGTTCTTTGTCTCCTGTAGGAAAAAGGCTATTTCCCCCCCCACCCCCACCCCAAAAAAAACCGAGTTGAGGGTGAAGATTGGAAACGGATTCTCGCGCCCTACCACGCAAATAAAAATAGTAACCCGCTTCAATAGTACACTTCGATATAACAGGCCGAGACAGGGGTCTTTTCTGCGGTTTCAAGCTGGGGAAAGGCTGTTTTTAGTGACAGCTAAAAGGCCCACGAAGGATGTTCCATACAAACAATGGAAGCCAGCGAGGCTCCTTAAGGGTCTGGTTAAAGAACAACAACTAAAAGGGAAAGTAAATCCTGAAAGGAGAGCAAGAATAGAAATGGGTTATACAGCTCTCCTTATCTGTATTAATAATACACATTTTCATTTTGAAATAGGTTATTTTTGGCTTTTCTTTTGTTGCTTTAATCATTAGCATTTAATACTGTTTTACTATGTTTTGTTTTTCTGCATCGTAAAAAATACTAAGACACTAGAAAGGATGAATTATAAATATGTTTCATAAAAGGTAGATCACAGCATCATGGGAAAGGCCTGGCAACCCTATTTTTACCAATCCTTATGGTGATCACTTTGCCCTGTCCTCATCTCATGATTTATGCTCAGCCCTACTTTGCAACTTTCAGTAATGCAACTCAATCCTACATAACACTCAATCCTGCCTAAGCTGCCACAATCCTGCCACTGTGCTGTCTACATACAATTAAAACTCTCCTGTATGTTTGTAACCTTCAATTGGGCAACAATCTTTAAATCAAGATGCCTCAAATGGGCTAACTAAAAGAATGCATCCAATATCTGTGACCCCTGGGATTGAAATGAAAAGGATTTTCACACCAATTGGCAAAGTTATGTAACAATTCTGCAGCACCACAATCCTGCACTCGTGGATCATGATTTCCAGTGAACCCTGTCAGCTTCCCATAAGTAAAGTCAATGGGAATAACAGCAGGAATTTGAAACTCACACCCACTCCCACTGCTTTTTTGCCTGCCTGTGATCATTTGGTTTAGGTAAGGGAACATCCCTGAAAAGATGACCTAACAGATTATGGATTATCTAGACCAGTAGCGGGTTTCAAATCCTATTGGTAGCGCGTAAGTGTGCAGCGCTTCTGCACATGCGCAGAGTGTTTTGATGATATCTGGGTGGGTGGGCGGAGCCTCCCGCCACTGCCACTACTGGTTCACCCGTACCGGGGCGAACCAGGAGCAACTCACCACTGATCTAGACCTCCTTAAAATGATACTTTAGCCACATTCCAGAGAGCTGTATGCTTTGCCCAGAATAATTTTTACTTAGTACATTTCTGTTCCCAGGTGACATTGACATTAGGGAGAAATTTATACCTACAAAGGAATATCAGACAGTAATGAGAACGACTATTTATTAACTAATCAATGGCCTCAGTAAATTCACTTACCCAAACAAATAGGCAAACCTATATGTTAGCAAGCCACAAAATAAAACCAACAACAGAAGTCACAACTGTAAATCCCCAATAGGATATTCTATTTATATTCAGCAGTCTGGGTTCTGCTAAGGATAGTGTCAGAAAGGTCTCAGTCTAGCCTGTTATTGTCTGGGCATTCCTTATCTCTCACTTCACTGTGATAAATAATATTTTTGTGCTTGAATATCTATGCCATCTAAAAAATCATAAACATCTAAAATAACAGAATCATTTAAACATTATTAGTTCCTTTTGTTTCCTCTTTAATCCCTTATTTTATTTGTAGTTCATTTATAATTTGCTTTTAATGTAAATGAATTATCATATTAATAATTATTATTAGTTTCCATATTTGGCATGAACCTTTGGCTACCAGTTTAGGTCTAGGTATATAAATATCATTTTTAGGTATTCTAAATTCAGTTAGGTATCCTCTAATAATATTATTGCTAGGCAATCCCTCAATATTTATTGAGATCATTGTTAAAATTGGTCTTGAAAAAGTCCTCTTTGGTGAATTCATTCCTTGGTTTTCCCAGGTTTGATTTAGTATGAGAAGGATTAGCTGGCAAACAAAGTTGCTGTTGCATAAGGTAACTGTGGTTTGAAATATTGGTCCACAACAGCGGTAAAATCTGGCCGGATCTATCCGGCTCGCACGAACTGATAGCAGTGGTGATGGGAGGCTCTGCCACCCGCCGGGACGTCATTTTGTCCCATTTTTTACCCTCTGTGCATGCGCAGAAGAGGCGCTCCCAAGTGTAGCAAGTGCATGCGCACTCACATTCCCGAACCAGTAGCAAAGGTGCATTTCACCGCTGGTCCACCATCTTCAAGGAGGCTCCTTCTGTGTACTTTCTGAAGTATCTCAGTCATTCAACAGGATGCTGTCTTTTAAACAGCATTGCCCAAACACTAAAGGTAAAAGTAAAGGTAAAGTGGAACTTGAGGAACAATATCATAAGGAAATTGATAACTACAAATGGGGAGCCCAGCTATCTACATTGTGCACATCAGCTTTGGCCTTGAGCGTCTCTGCAACAGAGTATGCTGTTCCAGTGTGAGGCATATCTGCACATGTGAAACAAATTGATATCACAATTTGTTAATGGAGCAATATGCCTAGTGACAGCTTATCTCAAACCTACACCAATATATCCTCCCACTGGCATTTCTCCACCTAAGATCAGGAGAGTAGTAACAGCAGATGTTGAGAGAACAAGAGAATGATCCTTGATATCCTCTGGATGAACATATCCTCCAAGCTCACCAATTCAAATCTAGGAACAGCTTTATGGAAAGAAAAAATATTCTTGAAGGTACACAAGAACAAAACCAAATTAAAAGATGGAGGAAGGAGACCATTGAGCAAGGAATAATATTAAAGGGGGATATGGCTATGGAACTGACCTCCCTTTTACTACCTGAATAGGTTGAGAGTTGGAGTGCCGAAGCTTTAGCAAATAACAGCATGTTATGTGAATGTGGAGAGAAATAGAGCCCGGCCCAACTGCTGATATGCCGGCTACTACCAGAAACATGTACCGATAATGACTTATTTTGGGCCAATGACAAAGTCAAGAGGGTGACTTCATCCTAGCAGTTTAAAGTTTGATCTAGATACAGAAGAAGAACAATTCAGTTAGATGATAAACAGCGTTTAAAAATATTGAAACTTTCATAATGTCTTTTATTAATTACTATGATGCAACTTTAGTTCTTTTAATCACCACTTTTCTATTAATTACTATAGGGTATGCCAATAAGTTGCCAAAAGGCACTTCTCTTAATGTTTGCCAAGCTCCCTGCTTCTCCTAATCTTTTTACACTATTTTAATTTTTCAAAATTATTTGAGAAGTTAGTGAAACTAATCAACTTTGCTTTCAGGGATGTGTCTGGTCCCATATATGTTCTTAGGGCTCATCCTCATATCCCAGTAACTGTAGCATAAACAGACATACGTAGTATGTATCTATTTTTAATGGACATAGTTCCATGACGATACCTTTTTTTTCATTGGCAATCAGCTGGTAAAATAGCTTAGCTATAGCTGTTTAGGTAACAATAGTAATATAGAAGAAGTATATTATTTCTCCTATATTACTTCTCCTTTTTCCAACAAAAGCTTTGCCATCTTATTACGGTGATATTGGAAATGTCCCAAAACCAGGACCTGAGATCTGGCATGTTTCTATTGGCCTCAATGTCATTTTACCCTTAGTCAGTGGACATGTTGTCCATGATCATTTCAGCTTGGACGCATATAGAGACTGTTCACATTTCTGCCAAGCCATTGGCTGGCCTCTGTCAAATATGCTGTCTGGGCATTATGAATACTGTTTAAGTACATGTATATCACTCTTTGGGAAAACTAATGTCTTCTTTTTTTAATCATGTTTTTAAACTGCACTAGATCCACCTTTAAAGAAAAAATACCATCAGTCTTTGAAAAAACTGCCAATCTTATGTTGCAAAGGTTGATTTAAGCAAGGAATATGTGTTGGATCTACCAGTGTGTGTTGTTGCTTCTTTCTCCAACTAGTTCATTAACAGAGTTGCAACTTTGCCAACAAGACCTTTGGCATGACTGGAGCTCCTACTAGTTTTGTTACTCACAAGTTATAACATTTTACATACACAGGTTACTTTCAGATGCTGCCAGCCACATACAAATTATTCCTAGCCTAATTTGCTAATTGGAAATATAATATGAATTAGTGTGAAATCATCTTTCTTTTCCTTCCTTCCTTCCTTCCTTCCTTCCTTCCTTCCTTCCTTCCTTCCTTTTTGGAAGGAGAGGTCACAAGGGCAGCTTAGAGACATAAGGTGGCATGGGAGGGAGCACCCAAATGCTCTTCATTGCACATGGCAATGTGCAATGTGCACCCAAATGCTCTTTGTTGCACATGGCAATATGTCACTCAGGCCATTTCTGACATGGGAATAGCATGCTTCTGGAAGAATGGTAAACTCTAGTTAAAAAATAGCCCAGCTGACAAGTTGTGAGATAGAGGAGTAGCTTGGGATGATGCATAACAGAGTTTTCTCAATCTGCTAGAAGGTCCCTTTCAATTAACCCTGTACTGTTCCATCTCTGCACCCAGTCAGCTCAGCTATTTTGGGATATTGCCAAAAGTCTACTTGACATATATTCAGAAATAGCCCATGTAACAGGACACTGGCATGGAGCAGCACCATATTAGTGACCTGTCATGGGGGCAACTTGAAAGATAATTAAATAGCTTATGCACCAAATACCCACCGATTCATTCACTGCATCTCATCATGTGTTAAAGAGAATTATTAGTTATCATTTTTCATACTGATTTGTGGGTTCTGAAGAAGAGGCAATATAATTGGAAGAATCAACCCTGAATTTGTCCTGCATCAAAACTATAAACACATTACTACATGTAAAACTTACTGGCAATTTTATTCAGAGCACAGCTATCCGGCAGCACAAATTATATCAGTATACCTTTCTGACAGCTCAAGGAATAGAAGAATACATATTAATGCAGCCTTGAAGAAGAGCCTAAGCAAAAGGGAAGGATGTAATAAATCTGAATGGTCTGATCCTGTCAAATTGATGCATATAGATAAGAAAGTGATTTTGATTATGTGTCATCAAGTCAGTGTTATTAAGAATAAACACTGATTTGATGACACATAATCAAAATCACTTTCTTATCTATATGCATCAATTTGACAGGATCAGACCATTCAGATTTTATTGTTAATATTACATATACATTATTACATAGACCTTCTCTGGAATATTTCTCCTCAATCTGGCTCTTCAGGTCTTGCAGCAGTGAATCCATCATTGCTATAATTCACCTTGTTGCTGGTTGTTCTCTTCTTGTCTTTCCCTCCAACTTTCCCAGTGTTATGGGCCTTGGGGAAACTGGATATTGTGTCCAAAATATGATAATTTGAGCCTAGTCATATGTGCCTCAATGGGAACTCTGATCTATTCAGTGATACAATAGCAAGTTTTCTTGGCTTAATGGGTCAGATAGTTCTCATTGAACAACAGTAATTGGGACCTGAATTTCACTAGCAATGTGGTTGTAAAGCATGACATCACATGGCTGTGTTGCTTAGCAACAGTTGTGGTAGATCCTGGTTACCTTTGTTAAGCAAACCATTGCAGGTTGTTAAACAAGGACCTCACATGAGGTCCTTGTTTATTATTCCAATTTCCTGCCAGCATCCCTTTTGACTTTACTTGCGGAAAGCCATCACATGTTTGTGAATGCAGGAAGCTGTAATGGTCAGGATCTAGGCGAGTTGCTAAGGTCTCAAATCATGATCATGTGACTGCAGGAACATTGCAAATGGTCAGAATAACACAGGGGCGGGCGGGAGGGCCCAGCTCCCGAAGACAGAGAACCGGTTCGGTGACGTCATATCGTCACCACTACCAGCTCTCGCGAACCGGGCCAAACCGGGAGGAACCCACCACTGATGAGTACCCTACCAAGCTATTCTATGACATATCTCTTGATTGCGACTTCCTTTCCTGTGGATAATCATTTCCAGAAGACCACTTCAGTAAATTCTCTATTAATTCTAAGGTTGGTTGCTATTTAATCTTAGTCCCAATTTTTCACCATCCTTCATGATTTCATTACTAGTTCATACGTTATTTGCATTTTCAACTAAGAGTAATATCAGAATAGTACAGTCTTTCTCAAATTTTAAAAGTACACCCATTTTGTTCTAATCCAGGTTCCCTCAATATTTTCAGCATGTAGATAAGGAAAGCAAGTACACAGCTTTATTACATTCCTTACTGGCATGAAGTCAGTCTGTTGTGTTCTGTCCAGACTGTGGCTTCCCAACCAATGTAAAAGATTTCTTGTGAAAATGAGAATTTAATTTTAATTTAATTTAATTTAATTTCCAATTTATATACTGCCCTTCTCCCTGAGGACTCAGGGCGGTGTACAGCCAAGATAAAAAACATAGAATACAAACATTAAAAAACATTTAAAAATATATATAAAGTTTGGCCCAAAAATTAATTAAAATTAATTAATTAAAATTAATTAATTAATTAATTAATTAAAACAATTAATTAATTAAAATTAATTAAAATTAAGAAATCACTTAAAATTAAGAAATCACTTCTGGGATTCTGGTTAATTGAGGAGATACCACAGCTTCATAATTAATGAAACACATATTGATTAGTGTTGTTCTTGGTTTTGTTCTTTGATTTTGTTTTTCAGCTTTCTCAGTTATCCAATATGCCTCAGCAATAATGAATCTTGTTCTTCAGCCATTCCTAAAGTTATCTTAAACATCTCTCTTTCCAGGAAGGACTGTAATGTGACTTAAATGATCTGAAGCATCACTTTGCAAGCAAATAAAATTTAAGAATATTGTATGATAATTTGCACTCAATTAAGCCTCCTTTCTTTGGTACAAAACACCAAACCGTTCTCTTTCAATGGCCATTGGCCACTATGTCATTCTCTAGTTTTGCTAGCACAGCATGCTAGCAAAACAATTGAATCTTGTATTTCATGCCTATTTCATGAATTCCATCAATTTTTGTAGCCTTCTAACTTGGTAATGACTGGAGTACTGATATAACTTCATCTTCTAGCATTAAAAGTCATTGTAAATAAGAAAATCCTTTAAAAATAAATGTTGATATTCCTCCTGCCCAGAATTTCATTATACTCCTTCCATCTCTGATTTTTTTGTGATTCAATTATTATCTTATTTGTGAATCAATTACAATTTTCTCTTAAATTCAGAAATCACTTGGAAAACTTCTCTTGTTTTTGCGTCCATCTTCAATATCTTTATAGTTGATGTAATATCATGTCTCTTCCAACAGTTTTCTGATTTTTTTTTAATTAAGCTCCTTCTTAAAATAATGGTCTTATTTGATTTCAGCCTCTCTTTTCTTCTTGAAAATGTCCACTTTTGTTCCGATATTCTGTTTCCTTTCTTCTGGTTCTTGGTTCCTTAAGATTCATCCTTATAAATATGATAATGAAGAGGGAAACCTTGGGCAAAGGTTTCCCACTGGTCTGCCTATCAGGCAGGATAACCGATGGTTTAAATTGATTGGCTAACACTATAGGCAGGAAAGGAATCTCAATGGCTGAGCTGTCAGACAGCTCCCTTTAAAAGAGGGAGCTGCCAGACAGCTCAGACACTTTTTTGTACCAGTCTACCAAATAAAGAGCTGTTGAAGTAGCTGAGAATCCTGCCTCTTCACTCGACCCATACATAATTCTGGCGATGAATGTGGGATACGAAGAGAACAAAGGACAAAGGAACTGAAATGAAGTGGGCATTCCACATGGCATCAGTGGCCATCTTCACAGAAAATCAAGATTTCTGCATCGGCCATTCCAGGATGACCACACATGCCCCACCAACTCCATACAATCCAGCTAAAGAAGATTGGACATTGTCTATGGATTGATTTCAGATGTTTATGGAAGCTAATGATCTTCTGGCACTATTGGACAGTAGGTAAAGGGTGCTTTTCCTAAGCTACTGCAGACCCAAGATTTTTTAAATGGCTAAAGCTTTGATGGCACCAGCAAGCCTGCAAACAGTATCCTGGGAGACACTCCAAAAAGCTCTAAGAACTCACTATGCATCTGCCGCTTCGAATTTGGTAAAACAAGATGAGTTTTACCAGAGCTATCAGAAGGAAGGTGAGACAATAAATGATTTTGTTGCAAAACTAAGAGAAATTGCAGCCGACGGCAAATTCAGTAATTTAGAGTAGATGGTGCAAGATAGACTCGTCTTGGGCTTGGAAGACCTAACTCTGCAGAAACAATTACTAAGCAAGTCTGGCATCACATTCCAAGCAGGACTAGATGAAGCCAGAGCGAACAAATCCTCCAATAAATCAGCATCGGCAATGAAGAAACAAAGTAGTAGCCATAAATCAAAAGAAGCAGCAACCGTGTATCATGAAAGCACAGAGCCAGAAAACCTGCCGAGGAAGATGATGAAATCCACTGCACTCACTCCAAGAGAAGGGTAGGAAATTGGGAAGCGAAAGAGAGAGAATTCTTGTGTGTGGCTTGTGGGAAAAATCACCCTAGATTGGCATGTAAATTTAAAGATGCCACATACCAAAGATCCAAGTGGAGAGGGCACATAGCAACAGCTTGCCAAGCAACCCAGCCAGTCTTCCTCCATCAGAAACAGCCAGTTTCCCCATTGTGACCATATGCTTCGCAAACGGTATTCCAGAAGTCACCGTTCCAGAAGCATAAACGAAGGGAAGACCAAACTAATGAAACAAGGGAAACTCATCAAACAATTGTTGGGCACTCAGACGCATACCGCTCCAAGAAATTCCATGTCATGGTTCAAATCGAGGGATCTCCATGTGACATGGAAGTAGACACAGGATCATATATGACCATAGTCATATATGACCCTGTGTAGGGGTCATATAGTTTGGCAATTATTAAGAAGACCATGTTGGGGCTGCAAAAGAACCAGCTGAAACCCCAGAAGGTGCTCCTAAAGGACTATCAGGGGAACCACATCCCTATCCTAGGCAGCAGAGGTTTCCAAGTCCAGTTTAAAAACTTTGTCGGATCCTTGCAATTGACTGTGGTGAATAGAGATCTGCCAAGCCTGCTGGGGATATTGTGGTTCAATACTTTGGGACTGGGAGTGACCGGCATCTACGACATTCAAGAAGACAAAGTCAAGGAGCTGATCAAGGAATTTGCCGACATTTTCAATGGGACTCTAGGCAAGTATAGGGGAACCGTTATTTTATTCAAGCTAGATCCCAAAATCACTCCCATTAGAATGAAGCCACGAAGGGTCCCTTTTGTTCTCCGGCCCAAAATAGATGTCCAATTAGACAAATTAATTGCCCAAGGAATTCTAGAGCTAGTTGATCATGCTAAATGAGAAACCCTCATTGTCACACAGGTAAAGCCAGATGACTCAATCCGCATCTGCGTGGACTATAAGGGCATGATCAATAAGGCATTACAGCAGAGTGCCTATCCTGTGCCCGTTGTACAGCATTTATTGCATTCCCTGGGAAAGGGCAAAACTTTTGCAAAACTCAATCTAGCCCAAGCTTATCAGCAACTGCCAGTGGACGAGGACATCGCAGAGGCACAGACTATTTTAACACATAGAGGAGCATTTAAATGCCGCTGCCTGTAATTTGGAGTGAGCATGGAGCCAGAACTTTTTCAAAGCATAATGGAACATCTCCTACAGGGCGTTCTGGGGATGGGGCCATACTTTGATGATGTCCTCGTATCCACAAACAACAAAAAAGAACTAACACAGAGACTAAGAATAGTTTCGAGTTGGTTTCAAGAAGCTGGACTTAAAGTAAAAAAAGAAAAATGCCAAATTGCAGTGCCAAAAATTGAATTCCTGGGATATTTGATTGATGGTTCAGGAATATACCCCACCAATAGCAAAGTCAAAGCTATTAAGGAAGCCCCCACTCCAAAGAACCAAACAGAATTACAGGCATTCCTCAGCCTGCTAAACCTTTATAGCATGTTTCTGCCCCAGAAGGTGACAATTGCTGAACCACTACACCGATTGCTAGATAAGAAGGTGAAATGGGCCTGGAGATAAAAAGAAACTTCTGCCTTCAAAGCAGTTAAAAGACTCTTGTCTTCCAAAAGCAATTGGTTCAATATAATAAGACTCTGCCCCTCATTCTGACATGTGATGCCTCCCCATTTAGCATTGGAGCTGTTCTAAGCCACAGGATGCCAAATGGGACCATGGCTCCCATTGCATTTTATTCAAAAATTCTAGCGGCGGCCGAGCAGAACTATAGCCAGCTGGAGAAGGAAGTGCTGGCTGCAGTGGTGGGGGTCAAACAGTTCCACGAATACTTTTATGGAAGGGACTTTGAATTAGTTAGAGCCCACAAACCACTTCTAGGCATTATCGCAGGGGACCGTTCCACTCCAAACATATTATCACTGTGAATGACTAGATGGACTATCTTCCTAGCAGCCTACAAATACCAGCTAATCCATTGGGCATCCAAAAGCCTCAGCCATGCCGATGCCCTCAGGCAGTACCCACTACCAGAAGTTATCAAGGACTCTGCTCCAGTCACACTTGTACTCCTCATTGAGGACATTGCGTCTGGCCCTGTCACATCGACCGAGATAGCAAAACATTCAGCAAAAGACAAAACTTTGGTGCAAGTTTTGAACTGGGTGTGGAGGAGATGGCCTATGGGACCAGTGAGGGGGGGGAATTGAAAACATTTCAAACTTGTCAACAGGAATTGTCAGTTCAAAAGGGGTATGTCTGTTGTGGGGGGATAGAGTCGTTATACCTCAAGTATTAAGGAAATTGGTATTAGAAACATTACACGTGGGGCAGCCTGGCATTGTCAGGATGAAGGCATTAGCCAGGAGCTATGTCTGGTGGCTGAGTATGGACAAGGACATAACGGAATGGGTCGCTACGTGTATGCCTTGTCAGGAGTCCAGACCAGCACCACCCACTGCCCCTGTACATGAATGGAAGACCCCCTAAGTCACCATGGTCATGGGTGCATATCAATTTCACAGGACCCGTACAGGGCCAAACATTTTAAATAATTGTGGACGCATATTCCAAATGGCTTGAGGTAGTTAATATGTCCACTATAATGGCCGAAGTGGTCATCAGGGTGTTATGGAGGCTTTTCACCACACATGGCCTACTGGACGTTGTAGTTTCCAGTAATGGGGCCCAATTCATAGCTAACAAATTTGAAGCCTTCTTGGCTGAACATGGGATCCAACATGCATTGTCAGTGCCATTTCATCCGGCCATGAATGGTCAAGTGGAACGAATGGTGCAGTCAACCAAAGAGGCTCTGGCTAAAATGGGACCAGGGGAGATGCAAGCCAAAATCAACAAATTCCTTCTAGTGCAGCATATAACTCCTAGTGCCACCACAAACCGTAGCGCAGCAGAATTGCTAATGGGCCACAAACTCAGGTCATAGCTAGACAGGTTACACCCCAATTACAACACAGATACACCCACAGATTTGACCAGCCAATGCTGGTCTTTTAGCATAGTGGACCTAGTATATGCCCACAACTCTACAGGGGGCGTGGCCTGGGTCCCTGCAAAGGTAACTACAATTACAGGTCCCCACACTTACCAAGTTGAATTAGAAGATGATAAGATATGGAAGAGGCACACTGACGAACTCCGGGGACATTTGGGGCACTCTGTGCTAAGACAACCAGAAGAAGAGCCGGCCCTAACAACTAAAATCCCTATAGACACCGAACAACACACAGATGCTCCATCTAGCCGACACCCAGAACAACACACAAGCACTCCATGTATACAATGCTCGAATCTGTTTCCCATGGAGTCAGCCACGCCCCGAGGAAGCTTCCAGGCAGTTCCATTGGCAGATTCTGGAGTGGCAGCAGGCATGACTGCCCAGGCCACCACCTCTGAAACAACTGAGCTGTGCAGGTCAAGTCACACCCAACCTAGCCTTGCCTACTTGCGTGACTAGGTAACTTTGCTGATTGGGTAACGCTCCTTCCAAGAAGGGAGGGGTGTTGAATATGATAATGAGGACAGAAACCTTGGACAAAGGTTTCCCTCTGGTCTGCCTGTCAAGTGGGAGAATTGATGGTTTAAATTGATTGGCTAACACTACAGGCAGGAAATTAAAGGAATCTCAGTGGTTTAGCTGTCAGACAGGTTCCTTTAAAAGAGGAAGCTGCCGGACAGCTCAAACATTTCTTTGTACCAGTTTACCAAATAAAGAGCTGTTGTATTAGCTGAGAGTCCTGCCTCTTCACTCGACCCATACATAACATTAAAAAAAATAGGTTTTCCCAGTAAGGAACTGGGAACCAAGTATATAGGCCCATTTACCATTGAACAGATTATAAATCCAGTAACTGTCAAGCTACGGCTACCCCAATTATTAGGGAAAACCCATCCTGTTTTTTATTGTAGTCTGCTGAGACTTGTAAAATCAGCCCAGATCAGAGGAGTCCCAGATGCGCTAACGCCTCCCGTGGACGGTGGCCTATAATATGAGGTAGAAGAAATATTAGACACCAGACTGCATAGGAGGTGCTACAATACCTCATTTTGTGGAAAGGGTATCCCTGGTCTGAGGCTTCATGGGCTCGGGAGGATGGAACCATCCCAGGGCTCATTGCCAAGTACCACCGTCGGTACCCAGACAACCCGGGGCCTCTATCATCTTAAAGCGCTCATTTCATTTTCTTTAATTCCCTATCAGTGAGCTTCTAAGCTACTCCTGGTAGTCTCCTTGAAAATAATGGGTAGAAGCTGAAGTTCATATTGTGGAAACTAGCTAGTTTTGTTCTTTTGTGTTAGCTTTACTTGTAACTTGTGTGTTATGTCCTTATAAGGACATCCGCCCGGATTGGCTGCCAGCCATCAAGCGGGAAAGTTTGAATCACTGTCAGGGGCGGTGCGACTGCTGGAGCGAATATAAGGAGAGCTCCGGCAGCGCACAGCCAGTCTTGTTACTGTTTCCAAATAAAGTTACTAATGTAACGAGCTGGTCGCATCTTCCATTTCCTGCGCCGATCTAACACTGGCAATGAAGGACTAGAACCAAGCGACGAACCTCATTGCGCCAAGCCAACAAGACCAAGACACCGGCACCTGAAACCACCAGTAGGCATTTCCGAAGGCATGGCATCCGCTGAAGTCACTTTGCCAGCCCTTGCTCCATTCCACCCAGGGAAGGACAAGTGGAAGTCCTACGTGGTCAAATTTCGGCAATACCTGAGAGGCAACAATATCAGGGACGCCGATGATGACCGCAAGAAGGGCATCTTCCTGGCCAACTGCGGCTCCGAAGTCCTCGACATGGCCATCGATCTCGTAGCACCACGAGACATCGAAGAAGTACCATGGACGGACCTGCTGCAGATCCTGGAGGACCATTATGCCCCAACAAGAACACCAGTGGCGAACCGTTTCACCTTCCATCAGAGGGATCAGAAGAAAGGTGAGACCATCAAAGAATTCGTGGCCACCTTGCGCCAAATCGCAGCCAGCTGCGAATTTGACCATGTGGACAACGCCATTGCTGACCGCGTGGTTTTCGACATGAGGGACAGAGGCCTGCAAAAGAAATTCCTGAGCAGGAAGAAACTCGTGCTCAAGGATGTGGTGGAGGAAGCCACCGCATCCGAAATCTCAGAGAAAGCGGCAGCCGCGGTAAGCAGAGCAAAGGGAATCCACAAGATTCGCACCACAATGCAATAATCAACTGAGGATTCCACAGCTGGATCGGAGTCGGAGGAAGAGTCCACCGTCCACAAGATATCCAGACCCCCAAGGTGGGAAACCGCTCAAAGAAGTTACAAGGGGGAGCGCTGTGCCAGCTGCAGAGGGGACCATGCCAGGGCAACCTGCAAGGGGAGAGATGCGACCTGCAGACGCTGCAACAGAAGGGGTCACATCGCCGAAGGTTGCAGAGCCGAGGAACCAGCCCCAGAGCCCTCCAGCCACCGTCCCCGCGAAAATCGAAAAGAGTACCAGAGATCATCCAAACGGTCCTCTGGCCCTTCTAGACGCAGGGACGATGAATTTCCCCAGAGCGGAGCAGTCCACCAGACGACCATCGCCCACACAAACTCGGACAATGCCACCAAGTTCCACGTGACCATTCACATGGAAGGATCACCCTGCTCAATGGAGGTAGACTCGGTCTCGGTCTACTCCATTATGGATTGGCACCAGCTGAAGCGCCTGCAACCAGCATCAGCAAACAAGACCTGAAGCCACTACACTCCAAGCTCGTCGATTTTGGGGGAAACCCCATCGGAGTCTTAGGAAGAGCCAACATCCGAGTCTCCTACAATGAGTTCCAAGGCAAGCTTCCCATCACAGTCGTGGAGAACAGCCGACCGAACCTGTTAGGAGTGGAATGGTTTAAGTCGCTGGGGCTATCAATCAGAGGCATCCATCAAATTCGCAGGGACGAACTCGACAACCTCATCGAAGAGTTCAAAGAAGTCTTTGATGGTAAACTGGGGAAATTTGTGGGGAGGCCAATCTCCTTTAATCTGGACAAGGAAATCACCCCAATTAGGCTAAAGCCCCTCAGGGTTCCATTTGCCCTGCGGCCAAAAGTAAACGAGCAGCTGGATAAGCTGATCGCCCAGGGCGTCCTGGAACCGATCGATCATGCCTCATGGGAAACCCCCATTGTGACCCCAATGAAGCATGATGGGTCTGTGTGCATCTGTGCCGACTATCGTTGTACCATCAACAAGGCGTTGGCACAGAGCGCATACCCAGTCCCAGTGGTGCAACATCTGCTGCATTCCCTGGGAACTGGCTCAATTTTTGCTAAACTGGACCTGGCCCAGGCTTACCAGTAACTGCCAGTGGATGAAAAAACGGCGGAGGCACAAACAATAGTCACACACAGGGGGGCATTCAAGTGCAACCACCTCCAATTTGGAGTCAGCGCTGCCCCCGGCATCTTCCAATCAATGATGGAACGCCTTCTCCAAGGCGTTCCAGAGGTGGTGCCATACTTTGACGATGTACTAATCTCCGGAGATTCACAGGCACAACTCCTTGAAAGGCTCAGGCTTGTCCTACAGCGTTTCAAGGCCAAGGGCTTGAGAGTCCGGAGAGATAAATGCATTTTAGGAGTACAGGAAGTCGAGTTCCTGGACTACCTCATAGATAGCACTGGCATCCACCCCACCAAAACAAAAGTGAAAGCCATCCATGAAGCTCCGAGCCCCAAAAACAAAACGGAACTTCAGGCATTCCTTGGATTGCTTAACTTCTATGCCCTGTTCCTCAAACAGAAAGCCACAGTTGCTGAGCCACTCCACCGCCTGCTGGTGAAAGCGGCTTCCTGGAAGTGGGGCCAAGAAGAGGAAGCAGCATTCCGGGCCATGAAAGGACTTTTAAGTTCCAAAAGCGTCCTCATCCAGTACAATGAGACGCTCCCCATCAAGCTAACCTGCGACGCGTCGCCTTATGGGGTGGGGGCAGTCCTCAGCCACGAACTGCCCAATGGCTCCGAAGCCCCAATAGCCTACTTTTCGAAGACCATGTCCAGCGCAGAACGCAACTACAGCCAGCTGGACAAAGAAGCCCTGGCCATCGTTGCAGGAGTGAAACGCTTCCACGAATACCTCTACGGGAGGAGTTTCACCATAGTGACCGACCACAAGCCACTCCTGGGGCTCCTCGCAGGCGACCAACCCACCCCGACCTTCATGTCCCCGCGGATGACGAGATGGGCCATCTTCCTAGCCGGCTACTCCTACAGGCTCGTGCACCAGTCAGGCACAGCCATAGGAAACGCCGACGCGCTGAGTAGATGCCCAGCCCCCATGCTCCACCTCTTCCACATAGACAACGACGCCAGCTGTCCAGTCTCTTCCGCAGATGTGGCCGTCCACACCCAAAAGGACTCCACACTCCATCAAGTGAAATCCTGGATCCTCAGAGAGTGGCCAACAGAGAAGACGGAAGAGAAGTACAGCCCGTTCGTCAGGAAGCAGAAGGAGCTGTCCACAATGAAGGGCTGTTTACTATGGGGAGACAGGGTGCTGATTCCAAGCACTCTGCAACGGAGAGCGCTAGAGACACTGCATAACGGGCACCCGGGCATCGTCCGCATGAAAGCCCTGGCACAGAGTTACGTCTGGTGGCCATCACTGGACAAGGACAGTGAGGAATGGGTCTCCAGATGTGACCCGTGCCAAGAAGTACGCCAGGCACCACCACAAACCGATGGAGCGAAGTGGGAGACCCCCAGCAACCCATGGTCGAGGATACACATCGACTTCGTGGGTCCGATGCAAGGGCACCACCTACTCATCGTCGTCAATGCCTTCTCCAAGTGGCTCGAGGTGGTGCCCATGGCATCTATCACAACGGAAGTGACGATCCGGGCCCTACGCCGTCTTTTCGCCACCCATGGACTGCCGGATGTGCTGGTTTCCGACAACGGTCCCCAACTCACGTCCCTGGCCATGGAGGCATTCCTGGCCGGACTAGGCATCCGCCATGCCCTGTCCGCCCCGTACAGGCCGTCTGGGAACAGACAAGCTGAACGCATGGTGAGACTCACCAAGGAGGCACTCACCAAGATGGGCACGGGCGACTGGCAGGAAAGAATAGACAACTTCCTGCTCACCCAGCACATGGCCACACACCGCATGCCACCACCCACAAAAGCCCGGCCGAATTGTTGATGGGCAGAAGGCTGAGGTCACCACTGGACCGGCTGCACCCCCAATACAGCCCAGAAGTGACCGCAACGGCCAGCTGCCCACTTCGCGCCTTCAGCAAGGGAGATTCAGTTTTTGCGCTAAACTTCCACGGCTCTCCTAAGTGGCTGAAGGGGAAGATAGACAACCAGACCACCCCGAAGTCTTACACCGTAGAGCTGGAAGATGGACAGATCTGTAGACGTCACATCGACCAGCTCCGGAAAAGGTGGGGGGGAGCACAAGAAAACCAACCTGATGAGATACGCCTGCAACACCCTGATGAGGTAGGCCTGCAACACCCTGATGAGGTAGGCCTACAACACCCCGATGAGGTAGGCCTACAACACCCCGGCGAGGTAGGCCTACCACACCCCGGCGAGGCAGACCACCACCACCCCGACGAGGCCGGCCAAGCACACTACAAGGCGATAACCCACTGACAGTCCAGGGCAGTAGACCGGGGCCTGCTGCATGAGGAATGGCAACACCAGCCCAGCGAGGTGGGCACCCGTCACGACAGGGCAAGGGACCACCAAAACAGCCCACAAGTAGACCGGGACGTACCCAGGAGGGAAGCATCGCACCCCTCCTGCAAAGGCAACCAGCGACAGCCCTGCCAGGGAGACCTCCACTCCAGGCAAGTAGACCGGGGACCATCCGAGGTGGGCACACCACAGCCCATGGGTGGGGCTGGCACACAACACCCCGGCGAGGGGGACTCCCGCCCAGCACCGAAGACAACCCGGCAACAACAACCCAGCCCAGAAGACCCCAGCCACCAACCTGCGGTAGACTAGGGAGTAGGGCGAAGGGAAAGCCAACAACAACCCGTCCAGGGAGGCCTGCGCCACCCCGGCAAGGGAGACCTCCATCAACCTGTGGAGGTAGCCCCACAACGACATCCTGACCAGGACGACCACCGCCGACCCGGCGGGGTAGGCCAACGCCAGCTCGGCCAGGGAGACCTGCACCACCCCTACGAGGTTGGACATCATGACCAGAGCCAACACCATCCATCGCTGGCGGACCAGACCTGAGGGCACCGATCCGAGTCACCCCCCAGACGACAATGAGCCGAACCGCAGCCGAACCGCAGAGCCCGGGAGACCGGGGAAGAACAAGTGACAGCCGGGGACTTACCGAGACTCAGACGCTCTCCCCGGGTCGGAACTGAGCAGCCTCGATGAGACGATAGATCCACAGGCCAGGAGGAAGACCACCAGAACCAGCCATCCAAGGTCTGCGGTCCGACCGGAGGCGCTGAGGGTGACCCCGCACACTCGCCAGCCGAACCGAGCCCGGTTCCGGGGAGGGAACCAGGAGACACAGGAGCCCCGTCCGTCCGGGTCGGGGACGAGGAAGAAGTGAGACTGCGCAGGTCAACTAGGGTGCCGAGGCGTCCTACGTACCTGCGTGATTACGTGACTTTTATTAATGAGCATTGACTGTTTTCTGACTAGGAGGGGAGGAGTGTTATGTCCTTATAAGGACATCCGCCCGGATTGGCTGCCAGCCATCAAGCGGGAAAGTTTGAATCACTGTCAGGGGCGGTGCGACTGCTGGAGCGAATATAAGGAGAGCTCTGGCAGCGCACAGCCAGTCTTGTTACTGTTTCCAAATAAAGTTACTAATGTAACGAGCTGGTCGCGTCTTCCATTTCCTGCGCCGATCTAACATTGTGTATGATCAGTTTCTGATTTCTTTCACAATTGGCTCCTGACCCTCCTCTTTGATATTATAACTAAGCTCTTCTGACTCCTTGCGCAATAATACAGTAAAGTAGGTTTTCGGGGTTGGTGGGCTGCCCCATCTGGTGATATTTAGGTATATATGCACTGTCTGATTGAAGACTATATTCACAATGAAGAAATTTCTGTTGCTAAGAGAGACAGTTGTTAAGTGAATTTTGCCCTTTTCTTGCCACAGTTAAGAAAATCATGACAGTTGTTAAGTTTGTAACATGGTTAAGTGAATCTGGCTTCCCCTAGATTTTGCTTGTCAGAAGGTTGCAAAAGGTGATCGCATGACTCCGGGACACTGTAACTGTCATAAATATGAGTCAGTTGCCAAGCATCTGAATTTTGATCATGTGACCATGAGGATGCTGCAATGGTTGTAAGTATGAAAAACCATCATAAATCATTTTTTCAGCCATTGTAACTGAACAATCATTAAATGTCCAGGACTATCTATATGTCAAGAGAAGTAACTGAATGCAGTGGGAATAAGGAATTTAAGTTTTTAGTAAAATAAGAAGAGGTAGGTAAAGAATGAATGGGTGCTATAGGACTGTAGATTGAATATATAAAATGAGTGTTTACTATAAAATAAAACATGATGAGGCAGTTTGAAAATACAGGTAATGAAGACTAAATCATAAACAATAGAAGAAGAAGTACTGAATGGTGAGAAAGTGGAAACCTGTGAAAGTCATGGCTGCATGGAATTAATAAGATCCTCAAAAAGAGAGCAGTGAGAATCTTAGAGAACAAGGAGCAATATATGAAGTGATACAAGGGAATAATGGATATAAGGATGCTTTGCATTAAAATATATATATAATATGGAGAAATATATTTGGTGTTGGTAAAAACTCAAATTAGCTATATTTTTCTTTTTTCTTGTCTCATCTGTTTCATATCTTTTCTGCATTTTGCATAAAGCTAATTTTTCCAAAAAAGGAGCATTTTAATGGGTACCTGTGTAAGTGTAAATATATAAGGTCAATAAGTAGAACCTGCTAACAATCAGTGCTGTCCTGTTTATAGGGTTGTCTGCCTCCAGATCACTGATTAATAACTAAGTGTGTTATGTGAATGTGCTGACAGCTTTACCATTTAAATTTTATACAATAGTTAAGAGTCTGTAACATTGAATCAGTCTATAAATATATATATAAAAATAAATAAATACCGTATTTTCCGGCGTATAAGACGACTGGGCATATAAGACGACCCCCAACTTTTCCTGTTAAAATATAGGGTTTGGGCTATACTCGTCATATAAGACTACCCCTCTTCCAACGCACACCAAATAAAAATTAAAAAACATCATCTGGCTCACCCACAATGTAAAAGCAGCTGTGCTAGACCCAAAATGGATCATGTCTTCTAAAAATATGGAGAAAACAGTAGGTGCTAGAAATTGGTTTTTTTTTCTTTTGTATGGAGTGGTAGTAAGTAGCTGTTACAGCTCAGGGAGAAGGGAACACTTTATTTTAAAAAATATCCTAACTGATCAGATGGCAATATCACATATTAAGCTATTCATTCAAAACAGCTCTTTTGATCATAGATAATTCTAGAGAATTTGAAAGTGTGCAATCATTTTGTCACAGAGTTTTTTAAGCAAGTGTAATTTGAAATGTAGGGACAATGTGCTGAATAAGAAAGCAGGAACTAAGTACCACCTTGACCTAAATCTTCCATTCATCAGCTCTACTGCATTGTAATCCACAAGTCAAATCTATTAATCTCTTGGTGTTTTGTTTTTAAGAGGAAGAAAATAAATCAGAGCTGGCAATGAATGCCCACAGATAAGGAAAAAGAGCAGTCAGCAGGAAAGTACGAAGGGGCAAAGTATAGAAATGATGTATGAAGCTTAATTACAAAACTCAGAAGTTAATTAAGAAGAAGAGAAGTAATATTTGAAGACACATAACCCATTTTAAATCATTTGTCAAAACTAGTCAAAGTCTCTAAGGCAGTTAAAAGTCAACAGTGACACCTACTGACAGGATTGAATAACAGAACAAGGCACGGTTACATCCATTAAAACAGCTCTTCTGGCCTAGGTCCCCTTGCCAGATGTTTTTAGCTTTATGATTCCCAGCACTTTTAACCACTTGTATTTATTTATTTATTTATTTGCTACCCATCTCATTTGAGATGACTCTTGCAGTCCAAGACCTGAGATCACATTTTGGAAGTCTCAGAACAATTCAAGTCAGGCAGTGCCAAACTACATTCAATAAACAATGGCTGGTAAGTAGGACTCCAGAATAGACAAAAACTGTCAATCTGAAATGTTTTTGCTCATTAAAGGAGAGAATAATCAACTAGTTAGCTCAATGCTTCTCAAATCTGGGCAAATTACCCAAAATTATGTACAAGTGTTTTTTCTATGGGTAAAAACACCCAATCACAACATTTAAGTAGGGACTTTTTGATAAGCAGTAAAAACAACTTTCTGATAAGTAGTTTTGGATAAGGAAGGAAAAAAATTGGGAAGCATAATGGGAACTATTAACATTTTTAACCGAGTAATTGAAGTTCAGAATTGGTCTCTGACTTGACAAAACTATTGTATTAATACCCATTATAGCCCTTTCAGTGATCCTACATTCATTTGTCATAATGTAAATGGGGCGGGGTATTTTTCCCTGTTGAAATTGGCAGAAAGAAATGAACCTCCCATTAAATTATCAAAAGGAACAATAGTCCCTGCAGGAATTTCTCTTCCATTGCATTTACGGTAAGTTAAACTCTTGTCAAAGAAAAGAAGTAGGACAACCAGTTTTAAAACTGAGAATGAAAATATTGAAGTGTTAAATTTCTTCTGCCTTTTAGGATCAGCCATGAGCAATAAAGAAACAAGCAGTCAAGAAATACATTGCCAACTAGCATTTGGTAGAGCAGCTTGAAGTCTTTGGAAAAGATCTTCAAATGCCATCATGTGTCTAAACCTACAAAGATCAGACTTGTGCAAGCATACTTTATGGAAGCACAAGTTATGGCTTTGAAGAAGTAAGATAGGAAGAATATTGATGCTTTTGAATTTGGTATTGGAGAAGACGCTTAAGAATGCCACTGATAGTCAAATCAATGAATCATCAAACTAGCCAATCAAGAATTCTCATTCAACACACAAATGACTAAGTTCATACTTTGGACACATTTTGCAAAGACTCCGTTCTCTGAAAAGGCTGTAATGCTGGGAAAGGTAGAAAGAAAGAAAAGAAGAGCAGCACCCACAACAAAGTAGATGCATTGAGTGTATTATTGGGAAAACTAAAAAACAGGTTAGGGATAAATCATAATGGAGAAAATCTAGCTATGTGGTTAGCAGTTAAAAACAACCTGATGGCACATACAGTAATGAGTCCATCAATCTTGCCAAAGAAAGGTGTTGGTACTTCAAGGTAGACCAAGTTTTTTTTGTTTGTTTTTTAAAAACAGTATTACAAGCAATACTAAAACTCATGACTAAAGTAATAGAATTTTGAAAAACTGACAGATTTTCTGTTTCTCTCCCTCTTACACCTAAGAGAGTCACAGTGGGCCAGTCTGGAATTTGTTTTTTTTCACCCCTTGCTGTTTTCCTGGGCTTAGTGGATATTTTTGTAATGGTTGCAACATATTTTCTTCAAAGCTATTTCTGTATTCCTTTACAATAGGTGTTAATAATATCAGAAATGATTGGCAGGCTGAATCATTGCAGATCCTTCTAAACTAAGCTGGAAAGGAATTCATTATGTCTCCACTTTGTACTTTTGGAATCCAACTTGGCTCTATCCCACATTCCCTCCAGTTGTCTGTTCTCAGGTTTAATTCAGTGCAACAATTCTATGAAGCATCATAGGTTCTGACACAGAATAGGAAGCATGAAGGACTCACAATATCAAACAGGTTCTACGTAGCCTATTTTAGATGACTAAGAAACCAACAAGATATAAACGAAATTCGGTCCTCATCTCTACGGAAGGGAGCATGCGACAACAATCCTGTCTTCACCAAGTAATAATCATTCCAATTGTGGCAAAAGTATGTGGACAAAGACACAGAGCTAGGAGCACAAAGTACAGGGCCAGATACCGAAACTACTTCCAGGAACTGAAGTATAGCAATGGCATCTTCATGCAGATGATACTCATGATGAGGCAGCCAGCCTGGGAGACGCTTGCCACTTACCAGTGCAGGGATACCATGCTATGGCCAGGATGGCCTATCCCACCATCTGATTAATTGAGTAGGTTGTATACAGAAAGGCAAAGGGCGTGGCAGTGCCACAGTTGGAGAAACAAAGGCTCCTTGGTGCTTAAAATGACCTGATCTACCTGTGTCTTCAAGCCTATTCATTATGCCATGAGACAAAGCCTCAATTAAGATTAAGTTGTATCTTTTAAAATTCATTTCAACTGTGGAGAGCTTTATATAAAAATATTTATGTTGTTATGAAATAACAACATAAATCTAAAATCAAAAACCCCTAAATAGGGAAGAAAGTTTAAATAGAGCAGAGAAAAATAGCTGAAGAAAACACATTGTGTACCACTTTCTTTGAGTCATTAATCATTTTAATAATTTAAAATAATAGAGGTAAACATTATTTTTTAATATATATATATATATATTTGTAATTATCTACCCAATAAAATTTGGAATCCTATCTGAAAAGACTTCATAATTCTGCAGTTTGTCTCAATAAAGCATTTCAAATTGCCTCAGTCTCCTTCCAGATTTGCAAGTAGTAGGAAGAACAGCTATTTCATTTTGCTACAGAAACTTTGAATGTTTGCCACACTCAGGCCTTTGCCCCAGTGAATCATACCCTCAAAGACCTGTTCAGTCTTGTTCCTGATACTCTGAGAATTGAAAAATAAGCATCTTGCAATTTCTTTAGCCCTTTGATAGGATTAACATATATAGGAATTCTCCAAATGTTAATAATATCATGTCATGCATTTAATATAAAAGCCAATTTATGAAGTGGAGAAAGTGCTAGCCCAGAATCCAGGACAAGGTGAATTCTAGGCATCTCTTTGGCATGAAAGCTGTTTGGGTGACTGGGGCTAGTTCCCCCTTAGCCAACTTGCTCACGTGATTTCTATTGTGAGGAAAATAGGAGAAAGAATTAGTATGTTCACTGCCTTGAGTTGAACAAAATATATAAAAAGGTGGGATAAAAATATTATAATACAAAACTTGCCACTTAACACTCCAAACTTAACGATTGCCAATAAGAAATACAAAAAAAGTCTGGATAGTAGATGTTGCAGTACCCGGAGACAGCAGAATAGAAGAGAAAGAACTGAAGAAAATCACAATAGAAAAACCTGCAAATAGAAGTAGAATGACTGTGGCAAAAGAAAGCAAAGATAGTACCAATAGTAATAGGTTCTGAATGCAATCTCGAAACATTTGGAGCACCACCTGAATACCAATGGTATTATATGACATAGTCACCATCAAAAGGCAACTTTACTTGGAACAACTTACATCCTGTGACAATATCTTAATCAAATCACCATCAAACCACAATCTTTGGAAAGGATTCACTAGGTCAGTGATGGCTAACCTTTTCCGGACCGAGTGCACAAAGTGCATGCGCACATGGGAGAATGCACAAATGCGTGCCCAAAACCCCAAAATCCAATGTGTGGCCCCTGTGCATGCGCCCCACCTTCTACACATGCATGTGTGCCTCCCAGACACCCTACCCTCCGCACATGCACAGCAGAGATCCAAAGACCAACTGGCCAGTGGGAGGCACGTGCGAATGCACGGCAGAGCTGAATTGGGGCAACAGCTCGTATGCCATCAGAGAGAGTGCTGCGTGCCATCTCTGGCACGTGTGCCATAGGTTCGCCATCACGGCACTAGATAGATAAAAATGCCAGATCTAGTCTTAATATCTAGCTGACTATGCAACCGCACATTACAACACACAATTACATTTAAATAAAAGGAAATGCCCTACTGCCTGATGATCTGAGGTGGAGCTCAGGCGGTGATGCTAGCACTGGGGAGCAGCTGCAAATACAGATGAAGTTTCACTCGCTTGGCCACGACTTACCACCAGCTGTGCACAGCCCAGTTCTTAACAAGCCATGGCCCAGTATCAATCCATGGCACAGGATTTGGGAACGCTTGCTCTAGAAGCTCAACAGGATATTAAGGATGTCATGTTTCTAACCTCTCAAGAACAATTCTATAAATCTAGTTAGGCTGAGAGACTACAGCTGGTCCAAACTTTCCCAGTTAACTACATTAATTAATTAAGACCTGAATCTTTATCCCAGCCTGACACCATTATAACAATGACACATTCTTCCTACTTCAGAGTAATAAATAATAATTAAAACATAATTATCTGGATTCATATATCATTTTAAACCTATGAAATATGTTCAGAGCAATGTATGAAGCTGGCCTATGAGAACATGTCTGCAATGACAACCCTACAGACTGCTAGGTCTTTGCAATGCCTAACCAGCCCTTGTTTTGTTTTTATTTCCATTTTTATTTCCTTATTTCATCCCTGCAAAAAAAGAGATGAGAGCAGTAAAGAGAACTCTTTTTTCCCTAAACACTATGTACTCCCATCTCTATGGAGGACCAAAGAAGAAATTAACTTTACGTCAACACATATCCACACATGCCACTTCAGAGAACACACAAATTATGCCCGAAAAATTACATTTAATTTAAAACAAGAATATAAATTATAGTTATGCATTTATAAAAAAAATGACACTAGACCTGACCATGTTATGTTTAATGTGTGTCATAGGAAATCAGAATCCTGTGGAAATTTTTCAGTAGATGACCAAAAATTTCTTACTTTCAATTATTATAAAATGGTGGCAAAGTTTTAAAATAAGGCTGCTAAAAAGGAAGGAAATTTGAGGGAGGTTGATTAAGAATTTGCTATAGTTTATGAACTTACAAATTGCTGGAAGAATAAAAAGTGATTTCAGGAAAGAGTAAACTTTGGATGAAAGAATTTAAAAGTGACCAAGATCATCTCTTAAAATGTATTTCTAAATTGTACAATACAGAGATGGAGCAAATTAAAAATTGAATGAGGAGGAAAAGCAAAAGTTCAAAGAAATAATCATAGAACATCAATGGAAAGAGCTATTGGAAAAAATCAATAACATTTAAATTAAACGTTAAATTTAAACAATTTAATTATCAATTTGGAAAACTAAAAATTTGGAGCAAAAAAAGTGCAAGTCATAAATGTAATAAATATCTACATTATTTTAGTACGTTCTTTTCTTTTTATAGTTACAAATAATTATGTAATTATAAATAACAAATGATTGGTTTGATACTACTGAAAGCTCAAAGATTTATTCTTTCTCTCTTTATCATGTCTGTCTGTCTGTCCGTCCATCCATCCATCCATCCATCCATCCATCCATCCATCTATCTGTACTGAATATCTTAAGGGCCCTGTTTTCTGGCTGTATAGCTAACTGAGCAAATATCTTGCTCCCATGTATCTTTAATCTGGATGTATTTAGTATTTTTATTGTTTTTATTGTTTTAATAAAGACAGTAGTGGAATTCAATTTTTTTTACTACTGGTTCTGTGGGCATGGCTTGGTGGGCGTGGTGTGGTTTGGTGGTCATTGCTTGGTGGGCATGGCAGGGGAAGGATACTGCAAAATTTCCATTCCCTTCCCATTCCTGGGGGAAGGATACTCCAAAATCTCCATTCCCTCCCCACTCCAGGGGAAGGATACTGCAAAATCTCCATTCCCATCCCACTCCAGGGGAAGGATACTACAAAATCTCCATTCCCACCCAACTCTGGGGCCAGGCACAGGTGGTATTTGCTGGTTCTCCGAACTACTCAAAAATTTCCACTACCGATTCTCCAGAACCTGTCAGAACCTGCTGGATTTCACCCCTGACAGTAGATAACATCATCAGTAACATTTAATTACCCAACTAGGTTATATCATCAAATAAATGATTTCAAAAAAAGAAAAATGTTCAGTTCAAGGAGTCTCTATGAATTAGCCCCCAGACCCAATTCTCCGTAGTGGGGCTCAACACTGGAATGCCCTTCAAAAAAAATCTTGCCCACCTTCAGATTGTTATGATTTTTACCCCCAAGAAAAAATATTCCTCTTTATATTAGCATTCTAGAATTGTAAGCCCCTAATATTTTATAAGATAATTCTAATTCCTTGCATGAAATGGCTGTATTGGTACAGTTTAGATCTATCCCCTATATACATTCTATAATATCTTTGAGGATAATTATATTTTTCTTTTGCATTTCATGGGGTTTATTTTATCATCTACCAGAGAATATATTTCAGCAGCTGTAAAGGTCAATTTCTCCTCCCTTTCAATAGATATTTTTCCTGACTTAGTTAGAACTAACATCCCTATGTTTGTTGAGAACTCAAAAGTAACAATTTCAGTTAAATTAAAATTTTAAGCATAGACCTTAAAATTACATTTCTTGAATGATAAGTAATAAGATAAGATAATGAAATAAAATATTATTTTATTTCATCAGTTACAAGAAAACTGATGAAATAAAACTGAAATTTTTCACTGTCTATTTATGTGTTTTCGGCAGCAAATATTTATCAGGTACAGTAGAGCTGTTGCGATATTATGAATATGCAAGTACTTCATAAGGCAATCTTAACATATGAAACAAATATGGTTGATCACTGCTAAACTAACAATTCTAAAATAACTATTTGCAAATTCTATTTTTTTCCTTAATTGCTCCTTTAATGTTATACTTTTCTGTGAATGCTAGCAATGTTTTATTTTCTTAGAACCTTGATTCGCTATACTTGGCAAATATATCATATTCACATGTACATGTCAATAAAATCCATTACAATAACACTATACAGGTAGTTCTCGACTTACAAGAGTTTGCTTAGTAACCGTTTGAAGTTACAACGGCACTGAAAAAAGTGACTTATGACCATTTTCCACATTTATGACCATTGCAGCATCCTCATGGTCACATGGTTTACATCCGGATGCTTCACAACTGATTCACATTTATGACAGTTGCAGTGTCCCTGGGTCATGTCATCACCTTCTTCAACTTTCTGACAAGCAAAGTCAATGGCGAAATCAGATTCACTTAACAACAGTGTTACTAATTTAACAACTTCGATGATTCACTTAACAAATATGGCAAGAAAAATTGTAAAATAGGGCAAGACTCACTTAACAAATTTCTCATTTAAGAACATAAATTTTGGGCTCAATTATGGTTATAAGTTGAGAACTACCTGTACTCAGCTTGCACTTAGCCAGCAAGCGGACTTTAATTCCAAATCAACCACATAATTGAAGTCCACCCATTTTAAAACTACCGAGGCTGAGAAACACTGGGTTTGCTTGTACCTTCCTAGAGTCAATGACCCCTTAATGCTTCTCTGAGGCCAAAAAAGGTGCTATGAATTGATTAGCATCTTAACTGATTTTGTTATTCTGTAGCTATTTGCATGACAGAACAATTATACACGTATACTAATAATATTCCAATGTATCTTGTTTGAACTGCAAACTAAACAGAATTAAGTCTGTTTAGGACGGTGGAAGATTGCCAGGGATTACTAGTTTGAAAATTATTTGAAAACGAAAAAATACTAACATTGAAAAAGAAACCATGAAAACAATATGGGCATCTGCATAAAGTCAACAGGGGTGAGTTCAGTTTGAAGGAGCTTGGCTTACCTTATAAAAGGTTATTCTGATAAATTTTCCGGGGATATATCATTTAAACTCTCTTGAGGTACAATTTTCTTCCAAAACAGAATACTGGCCCATAAATCACCTCCCCCTTGTTAGTTTGCAGGAAATTGTCAAAAAGCACTTTGGATAATAGTCAATCTGTAGGCAAGTTAGGTTCCACTCTGTAGATATGTAACAGTTGGTTGTTATTATCTGTAGGAAAAAGCATTCATCCCTATGGCTCTCAGTTTATCAGGAGGACCTGTTCATTATAAAACACAGCCCTGTCTTGATGTCCAGAAAAAAAAAACGCTCCCCCCCATTGTACAGATGGACAAACAATGGGTTAAGTGACTCCCTTAAGGTTCCACAATGAGTCTGACAGATTGTCTGTCTAAGGTATTATTAGTATGGCCCCTGTCACCATAGCAGCCAGTTAGACAACTAACCTCACAATTGATGTGTTTATAATCCTCCTGGGTTGGATGGGCTCTAGGGTAATATTAAAGAAAAACAAAAAATAAGAATCTCAAAATAATACTTTAAGGGCATACTGGTAATTGTCCAAGTCCTTGCCTTAACATTTTATGTGTGTAACAAGATTTTCTCAGCAATTCTTTTCTATTAATGTTCAATAATATGAGCACTGGATGATTGAAGAGACTTAAAGCAGGCAACAGAGAAGCTTATTACAATAACTTCAATATTTGTTTCTATTCTTGACTTGGTGGAAACATGCTGGTAAGCCATGATTTGTTTGATAAGCTACAACCCATGACTTTACATGTTAGGTTAAGCCATAAACCAAGATTTATGAGCCATTATAGTTGGGCTTGTTTATTTGGCTAAGCCAAATAAAAAACCCATCTATTATTCTCCCCCAAAGCCTGGATAAATAATCCAGTGCATTAGTAGAGATAATACTCAAATTACAACCATACTGGGGCCAATCCATTATAGTTTTAAGTTGTAACAGTTGTAAAGTGGGTTGGCCACATGACTGATCTGATTTTATAATGTTTGCTAAGCAAACCCATTATTCACTATGGCATGATTTTGACGAAAACTGGAAGTAAGTGTTGGTTTTCAGCAAAACCATCATGAAGCGTGGCCATGAGACCACAGGATTCTGCAAATGGTCATAAATGTGGCCCTTGGCTGAGCACTCAGACTGCAGCCACATGACCGCAAAGGGCAAAATTGTCAGAATTTCAGATTCCCCCTTTTCAGATAGGTCATAACTTTGAAAGGTCAATAAGCAATCTGTCATAAGTTGAGGACTATCATCTATACAATGTATACAGCAAAGAGGCATGAGAGAATTTAGCAATGAATGGAAGAAAAGACTTTTGAGCAAAGAATTACAGGATGAAGGCTATTTCAGATGGAAGACGAGAGTTCCAGTTTAGGAAATCTGAGAGAAGTAAAAAGTTATACTTGCTTCAGAAAAAGCTAATTCAAAAGAATGGGGTGACTGGGGTGCATTGTTTCTTTGCCTTTCTTTCACATTTGTTTTCCTTTATACTATCCTTTATTGGAATCCTAGAATCTGTGAATTAGGCCAATGTTTCTCAAAGTTGGCAACCTTAAGATGTGTGGACTTCAGCTTCCACAATCCCCCAGCTTTATGCGAGCTGATGCCCACATATCTTTAAAGTTTCCAAGGTTTAAAGACATTGGATTAGATTGAAGGAAGAATTGAGGTAGAAAAAGAAATGTGTATGTATGTCATTAAAATGGCAAAGCTGTGGCTTTTCATTATGATAAGATATTTTTATAGGGCATTTAAAAACATAAGAAAGGTTCTGCTGGATCAAGTCATAGGCCCATCTGGTGCAACATTCTGTATTTACAATGCTGGATGTCTTTTGGAAGCTCATAAATCTGGGGAGTTGGATAATAGCATCTCTTTCACATTCACATGCCAGCACTCATTATTTAAGTAATTCAGGAAAAAAATACACAATCCTCCACATGACTTAATCATTGATAACCTAATTATACTATACATGAATTTGTCCAGTCCTTTTTTAAAACCATTCAAAATGGCAGTAATTTTCACAGTTTAACTATTATATGCATTTTATGACTTTTCCTCTCTTGACCCTCAAGTCCCAATTACTATACTAATATGGTCATTTTTCAACCTTTTCTAGTACTATAGCATACAAAAGAAGTAGAAACTTTATAAGGATGTGGTGTGGTGACCAGCACTATACACAATACTCTAATTGAAGTCTCATCACCTACTCATATAATTCAGGGTTACAGCATTATTTATTGTATATGTTAAAATAACTGTATATGTTATTACAACTGAACATTTGTATTACACTCAGTTTTAATTCTTTTCTGATTGAAAGCATGGATTATGTTTTTTTCCAGACCAACTCATGTCTGACTGACATATTTATTCATCTGTTCACAATGAAAAGTATTGGACTTGTAGTATCTTTCCTAATTTAAGATAATACATTGTAGCTAAAAATCTATTACTGTACTGTAGTTCCAAACAATCTCCAAGCATTATGCATAATTTAGTTTTCTCATACTTTTTAATTTCCATTTCACCAGTTCCTTTATTTATTTATTTATTTATTTATTTATTTATTTATTTATTTATTTATTTATTTATTTTCCTTCCTTCCTTCCTTCCTTCCTTCCTTCCTTCCTTCCTTCCTTCCTTCCTTCCTTCCTTCAAAACACAGTTATTCTCCTGCAGGCTAACATAACTGAATAAGACTTTTTGGCATTTAATGCATTCAGAAAGTATTCCTATCCCCTTCACTTTTTTAATTTGACCTGATTCTACATTTTGAAATTCATTTTTTTTTCTCATTAATCTACACTCGGGACCCCATAATAACAAAGTGAAGGTAGACTTTTAGAAATGTCTGTAAACTTATTAAAAAGAAAAAAAATTGAAATATCACATAGGCATAAGTATTCAGACCCTTCACTCAGTACTTTGTTGAAGCACCTTTGTCAGCAATTACAGTCTTGAGTCTTTTGGGGTATGATGTGACAAGCTTTGCACACCCGGATTGGGGAAATTTCTGCCATTCTTCCTTGCAAATCCTCTCAAGCTCAGTCAGATTGGATGGCAACCATCAGTGGATAGCCATTTTCACGTCCCTTCAGAGATATTCAATAGGATTCAAGTCAGAGCTTTGGCTGGGCCGCTCACAGGACATTCACAGAGTTGTCAGAAGCCACTCTTGTGTTGTCTTTGCTGTGTGTTTAGGATCGTTGCCATGTTGGAAAGTGAATCTTCAGCCTAATCTGGAACAGGTTTTCATTGAGGCTATCCCTGTATTTTGCTCCATTCAGCTTTCCCTCAACTGTGACCAGTTTCCCAGTCCCCCATGGTGGAAGTATGATGCTTCCACCACCATACTTCACTGTTGGGATGGTATTAGGCAGATGATGAGCAGTGCCTGGTTTCCTCCAAACATAACGTTTAGAATTGAGGCCAAACAGTTCAATCTTGGCTTCATCAGACCAGAGAATCTTGTTCCTCACAGTCGGAGAGTCCTTCATGTGCTTTTCTGAAAACCCCAAGTGGGTTTTCATGTGTTTTGCTCTGAGGAGAGGCTTCCGTCTAGCCACTCTGCCATAAAGCTGGATTGGGGGAGGGCTGCAGTGAAAGCTGGATTGGTGGAGGGCTTCTGGAACTCTGTCCCATCTCCACCCAGGATCTCTGAAGCTCACTCAGAGCGACCATTGGGTTCTTGGTCACCTCTCTTACTAAGGCCCTTCTTCCCTGATTGCTTAGTTTAACCAGGCTCTTGGAAGAGTCCTGGTTGTGTCAAACTTCTTCCATTTGAGAATTATGGAGGCCTCTGTGCTCTTAGGATCATTCAGTGCAGCATAAATTTTGTTGTAGCCTTCCCCAGGATTATATGCCTTGCAATAATCCTGTCTCTGAGCTCTGCAAGCAGTTCCTTTGACCTCATGACTGTTCTACTACAGTATATATTGTCAGCTATGATGCCTTCTATAGAGAGGTGTATACCTTTCCAAATCATGTCCAATAAATTTAATTTACTACAGGTCGATTCCAATCAAGGTGTAGGAACATGTCAGCAATGATCAAGAGAGATGGGAGGCAGCAGAGCTAAATTTCATGTTGTTGCAAAGGGCCTGAATACTTATCCAGTGTGATAGTTCAGTTTTTTCTTTTTGATAAATTTACAGACATCTCTAAAATTCTGTTTTCACTTTGCCATTATGGGGTACTGAGTGTAGATTAATGAGGGGGGAAAATGAATTGCAACAACTGTAGAATCAGGCTACAGCACAACAAAATTGACAAAAGTGAAAGGGGTCTGAATATTTTCTGAATGCACTGTACAGGCATATTGAAGATTATAACATTATGATGTTCCCAATCCGTTCAATAACTTGTACATCTTGTAGGCTTTGGACAAGATTCTGGATGCTCCTAAATTAAATGTATCTCCTGTTGCTGGCTCTTTGACTAGATGTTCCAGTGAATAAGGGTGTCTAGAACTTTGTTCTGTTTAGGAATAAGTATAAACATGGATATTAATACAGGAAATGGGTATGAATAAATGGAGACAATAGGACAGGGACAGAAGGTACGTTGGTGCACTTATGCATGCCTAGGTATTTAATATAATATATAATATCTAGGAGTTTAAGTTATTTTATCTGCTCAATTTTATCTGCTCAATTATTTTACCTGCTCAATGGATATTAACTATGCAATTTGATGAATTCTCAATGCTTTGAGAAGAAAGCAGAATTTTCATTTATAGCGGTTTACAGTATTTCCAGGGATTCTCTATCACCATATCTCAAAAATTCCTTGACACTTCTACATACAGATTTAAAATCAAAAGAGTAGAAATCTGTTCTATTTGGCTTAAAGGTTCCTAGCATTTGTGTATCAGCAAGTCTGGCTCCGGAATTCTGGGAGTTGAAGTCCACAAGTCATAAAAGGGTCATAGTTCCCCACTCTTGCTCTAAACAGTTACCAAACCAAACCAAACCAAATGAAATAAAATAAAAAATTTCCCCCCCTCCAGGATAATATCCTTAAAGGATGTGCTTTGCACCAGCAATCTGCTTCATGTGCAGATTTTTATGTACAGATCTTGTTTGTCCAAAAGATATTTGAATATCTCAAAAATTTAAATTGTTCCTCCCAACATAATTATGCATTGAAGCTACCGGTCTAATTGGGATTGCTTATGAAATAGGTAACATTTCCAATTAAGCCCTCTCAAAATCTGGATTTTTCCATTTTACAGATCACATTATATTTTCTTCTGGATCTCCGATTTGTCTTTGTTATTATAATTAGTGCCAACATGTACCATAACTATTGACTCATCGCTCATACTATCTACCAGTCTATCTAGAGAGTGCATAACAGTGGTGAGTTGCCCCCGGTTCAGACCGGTTCACAAGAACTGGTAGTAAAACTGGCGGGAGGCCCTGACCACCACACCGGATGTCGTTATCAGTGATCTGCGCATGCACAGAAGCTTCTGCGCATGCGCAGAAGCAAGACACGTGAATGAAGCAAGTGCGCACGCATCGGTTCCCATTGCGAACCAATAGTAAAGGTAAGTAGAACCCACTCCTGGTGCATAATATACACAGTCTTTACATCAGGCAATTGCACGATGTAATCAATTGCAATATGTACTGTACTTGTCCATCTATGCCTCTAATAATCAAATCCACCATACGCTTCACCCAGATGCATATCTTAGTATATCTGTTCAGCTCCCAAGGATCAGATCCTATTTGAGAGAGTCTTTCCCTCTATCTTGGAGCAATGTCCTCCTATGTTGTTTCATTCTCCATGAATGTCGAGTCAGAACTTGAGGTCAGATATTACTATCTCTGTCAAGAAGCTCACTCTGTCCTAATATCTCCAGTTCTATTACTTTGGCCATAAGCAAACAAACCTCAGCCAGGAGGTCACCGTCTGCATTACAGATTCAGAACTTTTGCTCAGAAGGAAGACTGTCATGCATTAGACACAAGGTATAACAGACAAGTCAGCCCCCAAATAGAATAGAATAGAATAGAATTCTTTATTGGCCAAGTGTGATTAGACACACAAGGAATTTGTCTTGGTGCATACATTCTTGGAGTTCATGAAAGAAAAGATACATTCGTCAAGAATCATAGGGTACAACACTTAATGATAGTCATAGGGAAACAGTAGTAGTGTGCTGAAGACTGGAACTAGAATAGAATAGGATAGGATAGGATAGGATAGGATAGGATAGAATAGAATAGAATAGAATAGAATTCTTTATTGGCCAAGTATGATTGGACACACAAGGACTTTGTCTTGGTGCATACACTGTCAGTGTACATAAAAGAAAAGATGCATTCATCAAGAATCATAAGGTACAACACTTAATGATAGTCATAGGGAAACAGTATAAATCTTAAGGATACTAGCAACAAGGTTACAGTCATACAGTCATAAATGGGAGGAGATGGGTGATAGGAACAATGAGAAGATTAATAGTAATGCAGATTTAGTGAATAGTTTGACAGTGTTGTGGGAATTATTTGTTTAGCAGAGTGATAGCGTCTGGGAAAAAACTGTTCTTGTGTCTAGTTGTTCTGGTGTGCAGTGCTCTATAGTGTCGTTTTGAGGGTAGGAGTTGGAACAGTTTATGTCCAGGATGCGAGGGGTCTGTAAATATTTTCACAGCCCTCTTTTTTGACTCGTGCAGTATAAAGGTCCTCAATGGAAAGCAAGTTGGTAGTAATTTTTTTTTCTGCAGTTCTAATTATCCTCTGAAGTCTGTGTCTGTCTTGTTGGATTGCAGAACCAAACCAGACAGTTATAGAGGTGCAGTTGACAGACTCAATAATTCCTCTATAGAAATGTATCAGCAGCTCTTTGGGCAGTTTGAGCTTTCTGAGTTGGCGCAGAAAGAACATTCTTTGTTGTGCTTTTTGTTGTGGTTTTGATGTTGGGTGTCGATTTTAGGTCTTGAGATATGGTAGAACTTAGAAATTTGAAGGTGTCTACTGTTGATACTGTGTTGTCTAGTATGTAAGCAGTGGTAGTATGGGAGGATTTCTTTTAAAATCCACCACCATTTCTATGGTTTTGAGTGTGTTCAGTTCCAGATTGCTCTGGTCGCACCACGAGGCTAGTTGTTCAAACTCCCATCTGTATGCGGATTCATCATTGTCTCGAATGAGACTGATCACTGTTGTGTCATGTGCAAACTTCAGTAGTTTAACAGTTGGATTGTTTGAGATGCACTGGTATATAGAGAGAAGTGGAGAGAGCACACAGCCTTGGGGGAGGGGGCTGTGCTAATTGTACAGGTATCTGATGTGGTTCTGCTTAGCTTCGCCTGCTGCTTTCTGTCTGTTAGGAAGCTTATGATCCATTTAAAAGTGTGTTCAGGTACCTGTAGCTGGTTTAGCTTAGTTAGAAGAATGTCTGGAATGATGGTGTTGAATGTTGAACTAAAGTCTACAAAGAGGATCCTTGTGTAGGGTCCCTCCTTGTAGTTATTTGTTAGGTTTTAATTAAAATACTCAATCAAATTATTTAAGTAAGTTATTTATTTAATATCCAGTCTGTTTGATTATATGAAAACTCATAGCACCACAAATTTATCTGATAAAGTTATTTAACTGCCATTTCTGGAATACTCCATGTGATTTTTTATTGAACGTTTCTCTCATAACAGCTTCGCCATTGATGAAAGGTCCAGTTCTCTGAGTAAAAAGAAGGTTGGTCAATCTACATCCATCTCTTGCTGTGTCTTCTGAATCTACCACACTATTATGAAATTGAGTGGCTTTCCTCTAGACCAACTCTTGAAATTGCTTGTAGAAAAACTCCAAAGACAGTGAAGAAATCCCGATGTGCAAACCGTGACCTTCTTATGCCAGGTATTCTTCCAGAAAGAAATATCATTTCTTCAATGTCACTTCTTCCTTTTCTATCCCACTATTTTAAAAAACACCAGGATACTGGGGTATAGTCCACTACACCAGTGGTGAAATGTAAAATTTGTTACTACCAGTTCTGTGGGCATGGCTTAATGGGGGTGGTGTGATGTGACTGGGTGGGCATGGCCAACTTTTTTTTCCTGTTAAAACCATTTTTTTTACAACCTCTTCGGCTGAAGAGGTTGTAAAAAAATGATTTTAAAAGCCCCTGATGATCCCAGCTGAGCCGCACGATCATCAGAGGCCTTTTTTTACTTTTAAAAGCATTTTTTCGGCCGAAGAGGTTGTAAAAAAGATGCTTTTAAAAATCAAAAAAAAGCCTCTGATGATTGCGTGGCTCAGCTGGGCATGGGGTGGGGCAGGGATTTTTGCTACCAGTTCTCTGAACCATCTGCCGCCATCTCTACCGGATCGGGTGATCTGGTCCGAACTGGAAGCATTTCACCCCTGCATTAGACACATTAGATTGCACAGGAATACCTCAGTTTCAAGACTCAGGTAAAACCAACCCCTATGCCCATGATGGCGAACCTATGGCACGCGTGCCACAGGTGGCACGCGGAGCCATATTAGTGGGCACGCCAGCTCAGCTCTGGGGCACATGCGAGCGCCGGCCAGCTGATTTTTGGGCCTTCTGGGCCCACCAGAAGTAGGGAAACAGGCTGTTTCCTGCCTCTGGAGGGCCTGGAGGGGTGTGGAGAAGGCCTGTTTTTCTTTCTTACCTGGCGCCAGATCCTTTCTATGCATCTGGGAAGGGCGAAAACAGCCTTTCCCACTCCCTTGGAGGCCCTACGGAGGCTGAAAGGGCCCATTTCCCGACTCCCGGTGGGACAGGAAGTGACATTTTTTTCCTGTCCCCAGCCTCCAGAGACTCCTAGAGAGACTCATAGAGAGGCTTCTAGATACTCCTAGAGAGGTTCTGGAGGCTGGTGTCAGCAAAAAATGTCACTTCCTGTCCCACCAAGGGTTGGGAAATGGGCCCTTTCAGCCTCCGTAGGGCCTCCAAGGGAGTAGGAAAGGCTGTTTTCTCCCTTCCCAGATGCATAGAGAGGATCTGGAACCAGGTAAGAAAGAAAAACGGACCTACCAGGCCATCATGTGCCAGGAGCGGGGGTGGGTGGGGTTGTGTGTGCATGTGCATGGGCACATGCGGGTGCGACCCTCCCCCGCCCCCTCCTCTCCTGGCACGCGATGGCAAAAAGGTTAGCCATCACTGCCCTATGCAGTGCAAATGGTGGCAAAGGCAACCATTTATACCTCATATCTTTTGAATATGAGATCTGATTTTTGTTCTAAATAATGTGGTTGAAATTGGAGCTGGCTGTAAGCATAGCTGCTTTCATTTGGCATCCACACCTCTTCTGAAACCACCAACAGCAGTCTGTTAAGCCAGCCAAACAACTAACTAGCTTAATTTCAGGACAAACATTTTTTTTCTACTGCAAATGTAGTTCAGGAAGGAAAGGATAGCCACATTAAATTCAACTATGGTTGAGTAAGAAGGAATTTAGGGTCAAATACTGAGAGTTGACAACTGTCACCAAATATTCTGAATAATGAAATAGAAATAGGAAGCTGGAACTAGTTGGAACGTTTCTGCAAAAACTGTCCAAGATGAACAACAATCCACACACAAAAGCACAACTTAAAAAACAGGTTTGGATGGCTTAACCAATACACCTGCCTGGTACCCAATCATAAATCAACAAGAAAGTGGTGTTAATGCCAGTCACTTGCATCACCGGTGCAGTGGCCCCTTGGAAACTCATATTAGCCAGGAACAAACAATCACAACCGAGTTGCCCAGCATGAACATACAGTAGTTAGGCTGATCATACATAAAACCTGGCCTCCAGTATCCCTGCATCGACCATGTTTTAAGTTGAGAGAGGATAGAATAATTCAATCTCTTTGCTTGCTGTCAATCTGAAACAGATGTTTAACTCTTCAATCTATTTCACCAGTGTTGATAAAGAAGCACTGATACTTTTTCACTAGGAATATGTCACTCCCATTAATAATCCTGCACAAGTTGGTTTCCTTTTTATACTTCTGACTGGCTTGACCAACTCTTGACTACAGGGAGGGCTGAGTTTAAAAATAATTCCGCATGCAGATTTTGAGAGAGAACAAGCCTTTTTTTAAAAAAATTGTGCCTTCACATCAGTTTTTTACTTCTAACAAGGTCACCTAGTTGCTTTGTAAAGAACACAAGGTCTACCAGTTTTTAGCCTGGTGCTTCAATCACTAGACTAAACTGGTTCTCAGAGTCAATTATAGTCCTGTCCTGTCCTAGAAATGGAGATTCTGTTAATTCAGACTGGGAGATCTAGACCCACCTTGAGCCCAAAGATTTTGAGAAAGGGTTGTTCAATTTTGACATAGATGTCCTCTTTGAGCCCTTTCAAACAGCGGTCCTCTCTATCTGAAATTTGGACTTTGCTGTCTTTGCTCAGTTTGTGTCTGGTTGTTTTATCCTTGGAGAGAACAAGCTTCTGCCTTAGTTTATTGTTGGGCTTGAAGTATTCTGGACATTCCTTCCCCCTCTCTCGATATTCTGCTTCAAAATTGCTCTTTATCACAACTGAGCCAACTCAGCTCATCTAAACATACAGAGGAATACAGAAGGTCAGCACCAGGGATTCAGCCAGTTCGCACCACTTTGGGAGAACCGGTTGTTAACTTTCTGAGCAGTTTGGCAAACTGGTTGTTGGAAGAAATCATTAGGGCAGAGAACTGGTTGTTAAATTACTTGAATCCCACCACTGGTCAGCACTGATGTATGGGGAGGGTCTGGGTCTGAATCAAGGAATTCCCTAAGTCGGTACTAAATTGATGACAAAGGAGTCATAGAATCTCTGGTTTCTTAGGGAATCAACAGTCTACAGCCCAACACACCAGTTTATTTCAAAACCTCTCTGCCACATAAATAGGAATTTTGTCTGAAAGTAACTTTCTATTAAAAACTCATGTTTTGACCTCAAGTATTTCTTCCTCAAATAAACCTGTTTTAAGATAAAAGCACCCAGTGTTCCGTTTCCAAATCAGAAATCTCTCCACTTGGAAACCAGTATTTGCAACAACAAAAAATGCAGGCTGTGATCAAGAAACAAGAACATTACTGTTACCTACAGAAGAGCCAATTTAATCTATTGACGACGACATTAAACTTGAAACCAGGAGAGTTGAGTTTTAGCCTGCTTTAGGCATGAAGCCAATTGGATGATTTTGGGCTAATCACTCTCTAAAGCCCTAGATTTATTTAATAGAGTTATATAGTTGCCCATCTCACTGAACATGACTCTGGCTGGCGTACAAAATATCACACAACTATTAAAACACAAATATAAATGCAAGGAATTTTTATTTATTTTATTACATTATTATGTAATGCATGCAATATATATGACATACATATACTGCTCAAAAAAATAAAGGGAACACAAGCAGAAGACATCCGAGATCTGAATGAATGAAATAGCTTTATTAAATACTTTGTTCTTAACATACAGTAGTTTACATACAGTAGCTCAAACAACTAAAGGGAACACAAAACTACTGTATGTAACGAACTAAGTATTTAATAAGGCTATTTTACTCATTCAGATCTCGGATGTCTTCTGCTTGTGTTCCCTTTATTTTTTTGAGCAGTGTACATTGTGCGTGCTGCAAGTGTGGTAATTAAAAAGAAAATATCGCCGGCTAATTCATCACTGGTCGTAGAAAATCAAGGGTCTTCTCGTAAGACTTGCGCCAACGCTCGCGAAAATGAGTTGTTCCTTGCCGACCCATGCTGGGGAGCGCGCGCCTGCGTTTGTGCAAAGGTATTTAGCCTCCCTGGCGCTCTAGGCCCACTTCGCCCGCCTTTCCCCCTGACCAATCAGGAGGCGGCAGGCGGCCTTTCCCAAAGTCAGCCACAGGAATCGCTGCGCACCTCCTGCCGACTGCCGCGCGCGCTTCTCGATGACGCTGACGCTGTTTCTCCAATCCCGGACATTCGGGTGACCGAGCTCGTGCGAGCGTGGGTCTCGGGGATATCCGGACGCCTCCCCTCGTCAATGCATTTATGGATGCATCGGGCGCAGAAGTAGCCAGCGTTCTTATGGCTAGAGTGAGGAGGTGAGGGGGGGGGGGGCGAGATGGTGCGGCGCGCAGGCGGCGGGTCAAGGGCCTTGAGCGTGAAGAAGCCTGTCACCGGGCCTTGAGCGGAGATCGTCCGAGGCAGGACAGGAATGCGAGAATTGGACGTGGGGCGGCCGGCCACTGTGTGTAGTTTATTGGGGTACAATACTTGCCGTGCTCCTGTCCTGGGGACCGAGGGAGAGCCTTGTTGGATTATGCCACAGTTTTACAAATCCAGTTTTCTAGAGTGATAGATAAATGCCTTCGGGAAGTCTGGAGGTGAGGCATAAAAGGTAACAACCTACCTTCAATGTCCATTTCCAGCACCTGGTGTTCAGGATATGCTGCTACTAATTCCAAGTTATTAATTGAACCATTACAATTAAGAGCCATTATTTAGCCTGTTTGCAAGATGGTATGATGCAACAGTGACCAATCGCTTAGGTTAAGCAGTAGGTGCATGTCTGTCCTTCATTATCTATATCTATATCTATCTAAAAAAGAAATGTATATGATGCCCTTTTAGGTCTCATATCTTCTTTTTAAAAAAGATAAATTATATCCTATTTTTTAAAGCAATTTCCCCCAGTTGAATGCCCTCTCAAGGTGTTCTCAGCATTTTGTCTGGAATTATGAGAATTATTGGGAATTTTTATAGTAGATGCCAGGTTATGAAAAGCGGTAAAGGGCATTGCTTTTTCATTAGTCTCCTTGGCAGTTTTGGACCCCTGCCCCCTGAAAAAATAGGAAGGGTTGAAGGATTTTTTTTCACCTTTGAAAAAGTAGACGCTGAAGCAAGGTTCAGGAAACAGCAGAATAACAGAGTTGGAAGGGATCTTAGAGGTATGCTACTCCAACCCCTTGCTCAAGCAGGAGACCCTATATTATTTTTGACAAATAATTGTCCAATCTTTTCTTAAAAACTTCAGTGATGGAGCACCCACAACTTGTGAAAGGAAGCCAATTCACTGATCAATTGTTCTGTCAAGAAATTTTTCCCTATTTCTAGGTTGGCTCTCACCGCAAGGCAATCAATATATTTATGTGAGACTTTGTTGATGGAGAGGATAGATCATTGCATTGGTTATTTATGTAATGCAGGCTTTTAAACATTCTTTTGATTTTCTTTGTCTGATATGGTATAGGGATTCCTGCTTGAGCAAGGGGTTGGACCAGAAGACTTCCAAGGACCCCTCCAACTCTGGTATTCCGTTATTCTTGCTTAAAAATAGTCAGCATCCTTTGCATGAAGGCCAAACACTAATGAGCATGAAGTGCTCATAATTAAACTCACCCTCCCAAACCAATACCCTCCACATATGGTCGACTCATGAAGTTGCAGGTTAACCACTCTGGAGGAGACCAGCTAGCAAATAATTACTTACAATATATTTGCCACATCTATTTTGATGCAAAGGAAAAGAGGAGCAGTAAATCATCTAAGAAATGAATATATGTGAGGCACAAAATAAACATTAACATATAATGCCTAGAATTGGGAAGAGCATCTGGATAGATTCCTTCTCTATGATTTGAATTGGTGTATGTTTCAGTGGGCTTCTATAGCCAAGAATGAAATGTATGACCTTAAAGCTGACAGTGATATATATCTGACGGTATCACGAGATATTTGGAGGTCAAGACCACAGAAATATGCTTTGGTTGGAATGGAACCCAGGATGCCAGTAAGGGAAAAGGAGGGAGAGATCAATCTGTGCACAATTAGACATTCAACCATGACCATACTGTAAATGTTCAATTGTTTTGAATATATTCATATCCTTTTATTACATGTGATTTTCAAAGTTTTTTCTTTCTACATGCAATTATTAAGGATTGTAGAGGTGACTCTAAAGTAATACAAAAAGCTTTCCTAGAGAAACTTGCATGAAAAAGAATATTTGCAGATTGGAAGAGACTGGAGTGAGAGAATTTGAAAATCTATATGAAGAGCAAACTGTAGTTGCATTTTTGTTATGCATTTGCAAACTTCCAAGCCTAACTATTTATTCTTTAGGATAGGTCCAAGAAACTCAAGGAATCTGACTGAAATTTGGAATCGTGTGACATAAAGAGGCCTTATTTTAAGTAAAGCAAATATGAACTATTACCTTTTCCCCTTTCTCTACTTGTTCATGCAATCTGGAATTCCAGATGAAAACAAGTTTAGCTATTAAAGCACTCGGTCATGCCAAATTAGTTTTTGACTTTGGTTTTAATTGTAGTTTTTACTAGAAAAGCTAGAGAAATGGACTTTGATCATTATGTTGAGAATTTTGATCAAAATCTTCAATATCATTCCTCTCATAGCTACTCTTTCAAGTTTTTCTGGGAGGAGGGGATAATTAGAGCACAGGTGATACAAACACTCAGAGAGTAATATTGTAATAGAATTCTACATTGTCTTTGACATAGTTGATCAACGTTGAATTCAAATACTGAATTGAATTGGAGCTTTTATCCAAAAATATAAATTACCTTACTATACAGAAAAAGAAAATCATATATTAGGAATCTAGTTGCAAGCAGTTTCTGTAGGCAACAGGTTTTATACATCCTGCTAAGCCGTAATTTGTGATTTTATCACATTGAGTAAATCCAGCCATTATGGCTATAAACCATGGTGTGCGACTTAGCATATTATATGAATCCAATCTAGTAGTAGTTTATTGAATTATGATTGAACAATCCATAGTTTAGTGTAGTTTGTGACAGCTACACCCATTCAATAATAGTTATCAATGAGCCTGTATGTGTGTGTGTGAATATACATACACGTCTTTTTTTGCCTGATCTGAAGCCTGTTATGCAAGCTGTCATCATTCCTATGCCGAAAACCAGTTTATTTATTTATTTATTTTATTTTATTCAATTTTTATACCGCCCTTCTCCTAGTGGACTCAGGGCGGTGCACAGCCATAACTAAAACACATAACAATACAAAATTTAAAATTATTAAAAGAATTATATACTTTGGCCCAATTATAAAACAATTTGAATTAAAACCCATTGACAGATTAAAAGCTAAACAACTAAAAAACTAAAAAAAAAAAAGGGGGGGGGGGTTCACGCCAGCTCTGCTTGATGGAAAAGAAAAGTTTTCAGGGCACGGCGAAAGTCCTGGAGATCCAATATCCTTCTTATCTCCGGGGGCAAATCGTTCCAGAGGGGGGGAGCTGCCACAATTTGACAAATTTGCCTCTGTAGTTAATAAAAAACAGGAATTTTGGTTTTTGTTTTGTTTGCTAGCAGATAGCAGCAGAAAGAGCTTTACAAATGAAGAGATTGAATGATGAAAGTTAAAGCTATCTAAATCAGTTATATGACAGTTAGTCCAACCTATACCTCTCAATGAATTTATTTCTATTTGCACAAACTTGTTAACTATGTTTGTCATAGCTATGGGGTTTGGGTTCTATAGTATGCTAAACTAAGAAACATCATGAAGGCTTTGTCTACTGAAGCATCAGCAATTAGTATATTATACTTGGAAATCCAAAGTTGAACATCTAACAATTGAAAGAAGCTGTGCTTGAGGTGGTAACATGGAGAGCACTTGCCTATAAAATCACCAAAATTCAAACACGACTAAATGGTTAAAATAATACTTGGAAATCTATATTGTAGACCAGGGGTGTCAAATTGGCGGCCTGCAGGCTGGATGTGTCACACACAGGCAACACTCATCCCAGTTCTGCAAATGTCACATGATGGCAATGTTTTAAATTTGGCGAATGATTTAATTATTTTAATAAGCTTTTAATTTTTGTTGTACATTGTTTTTATCATGGCTGTTCACCGTCCTGAGTCCTTTGGGAGAAGGGCGGTATACAAATATAATAAACTAACTAAACTAACTAACTAACTAATGTGACGCAGCAAGTTTGACACCCGTATTGTATTCCAAGCATGCACAACTTTAAAGAGGAGGGAAAAGCCTATTGATACCTTAAAAATAATCACAGGCTACAGAAGAGTAGTTGGTGTGCTGATCAGCTGTTTGGTAGCTACCGGTAGTGGCTTGGCGCAGCAGCAGCAATAGAGTTTGGAGGCTCATAGCAATGTGTCCTTCAGAGTGGAGAAGGCTGTGAATAACTAGGCAGCGGCAAATCCTTCCTAAAAGCATGGTTCGGTGGCAGTGGATTTGTTAGTGGATTCAAAACAGCTGACAGGACACACAAGGCTGCTTTGTGGGCCAAGTGTTGTGAAGGCCTGTTATAGATTATGGTTATTGGATTATAGCAATAAACTTCATAACTTCACATAGGGTAACATGGACTGAGTTTTGACATGATTTTATTGATAGACTTCACTGAAAACATCTCAAGCCATGTGCCTCTTGTTCCTCTTCCTAGATGTGGGGAATAGAAATGGTGGCAAGCAGTGTTGGGATTGTGCCACTTGATGCCACTTTAATCTCTATAGGATTCTCTTAAAGGTTCGGCACAAACATACAGCTAACCGAAAGTAATAGGGACTAATGAGGTTTGAAGTCTTAACATCTGAGGAGAGTCAAGATGGAAGCTGGTTACCAAGCTCTTGAAATGTGATCACTTGATGACCAGTCATAAGTTTGAGGATTGGTTATAAGTAACTTTTTTTGAGTCCATCATGTATTTGAATGGTCATTAAGCAAACAGTAATAAATTGAGGACTACCTGCACTGAACATGGAATTGGTGCTTTTTTATGGATGGAGAACTGGTTTAATGGTGTGTTGTTGATGGTTTTTTGTACAACACTACATACATACAGTAAGTGTGCACCATGCGGGATGGGGGAGGGGGGGAAGGATTCATGCCAAGGCAGTAAATTAGGCTGAAGCATAGTTATCTCACACACTGCAATAGAATGGGTGAATATGGTGGTGAACTTCAAATTACAGTAGCAGTAAGGCTAGCAAAAAGAGAGAAAAAACAAGAATGTAAGAGTGTCAAATTATTCATACTGTTGCAAAATCTGTTTTAAAGAGTCATTATGTGAATAGCAGATAAGGATTATAATACCTTGTAAAGTCAAATGAACAATCTGGCAGTCGAGGAAAACAAAGCAAAGGTTGGATGACCTTGCCACTATCAGAAATAAACACAAGAACCAAGTGTAAATGCAGTCTTGTAATTACTGGTGGGAATTAGTGACTGGATCTCCTTCTTTTCAAAATTTGGTGTTCTGCCCTATGTTGACTTTACTTCTCAGTTTTAATGGCTTTAAAGATGGAAGAATCTATTATCTTAAAGACCTCAGGCTGTGTTAGTGAAATGGCTTTCATGCTTATTATATGCAATTACTGTTAAGCATATCTGTCTCTCCTATTTACATTTTTAGCCATAGACACCTGATGCATACTTCTGATATTTAATGGCTTATCTGCAATCCGTTATTTTTATTCAAAATAAAAATACCAGATGTTCCAAATAACCTAATAGTATTATTGTTGGAAGCTAGGCAAACTGAGCAGTTCTGTTTAAAACTTACAATTTACACTTTTATCCTGAGCTTTCTGCAAGTCGCTCAGACACTGCTGCTTATCGTTGTTAAGCTGGCATCGTTATGCCACCTTCTGAGAGGCTAAATGTCTCAGAAGGGAGGCATCTCCTATTTCTGTAACTGTGCAGATAATAGTCATGTCAACTGGGAATGAATGCAAAAGAATACCTCCTGGGGAGGATTGATTCAAGTCTGCACTGAAATCTGTTGTGCAAGGGGATGCACCAGTATTTTCTGAGCTCATTTATATTGCTCTTGCACAAAGTAAATAACTTTCAATAAAGGAGAATATTGAAATGAGGATTGAAATGAGGAGTCCTTGGTGCTCTCTGAGCTTGGTTGTTTTCTTGCTGATGTTTCATTACCCAGACTAATCTGACTAACACTGATGATGTTACTTAGTTTGGGTAATAAAACATCTGCGAGAAAACAACCAAGCTCAGAGAGCACCAAGGACCCCTCAGTAAATATATTCACTGTAATATAAATGACATGTTCATAACATGGTAAAGCAATATATATTTTTATATATGTTTATAATGAGACCCACATTTGTTGCATGCCCTGGTTTTCCTTTTGGTGGTAAAATCTTCTGCCTTCAGAATGATTTTAACTTTTTCCCAGGTTGTAGAAGATCTTTTAATAAATTTGTTTTCCGGCTTTTGCTTCTCTTGTTCTAAATTGTTGTGATTATTCCTCAGAAGTGGGAATCTTACAAACTCCACATGTCCCTGGACCTTGATATTGCATTTCTATATTGTGACAGCAAAAGGGTTAAAATTCAGCACCATGATTTCAGCTTTGCTTTTTAGAATTTCAGGTGGTTCCCATCCCTGTGCATAGGCATCCACCAAAAAGAGCCAAAAACTTTTAGCTACATCTTTTCAAATATTACTGCAAAATTGCTAGATAGCCTCCTATGGCCACTCAGAAGGTCAGAAGGTGGAATGGCAATCTTGAATCCTCAAACATTGGTCATATCTGTTTCATGTGGTAATGTAAGAATTTTATGAATGTCAGTGGCTTAAATACATGCATTCCAAGGCTTGGATACTTGTATCTCCAAATATCAGGTCAAGCCCAAGAACAGTATGCTGTGTTTCCCTGAAAATACAACCTACCACGAAAATAAGCCCTAGCCCTATATTCACAACTGCGCCTAAAATAAATCCCATCCCAAAAATAAGGCCTAGTTAAGCCCTGCCCACTGTCTGGTTGTATGAGTGGGGCAAGGCACAGCCGTAAAAATCAAGCTAGGGTGAGGGTGAGGGGTGGAGGATGAAACAAGGCAGTAAGGGGGAAGAGGACAAAACAAGGCGCTGGGGTGCGGAGTTGCCCCATGCATCCCACACTGGTTTACTTGAGGGCCCCGCAGCCAAGCCATCAACTTCCTGACAACTGCCTTGTCTTACAGCGGCAGCTCCAGAAACCCAGTCCAGGACTCCACATGGTCACCGGCCTGCTTCTCCTTGCTTGCCACTGCAACGGATCAGTAGGCTGAGTGACACACATGGGATTCTGGACGGGGCTGTTGGAGCCATTGCAAGGTGAGGCAGTTATCAGGATGTTTATAGCCTGGCTGTGGGGTGTTCAGGTAAGCCAGGACAGAGGAGCAGCTCTGCATCCCCTGCCGTGCTTCATCTTCCACCCCAACCACCTCGCTTTGTAGCCGCTGCACTGGTGCATCACTCAGCCTCCTGCTCCATTACGGCAGCGAGCAAGGAGAAGAAGTGGCAAAGAACGAAGCGAGGTAGTGGTGAAGGTGGAGGACAAATCAAGGCAGGGAGTACAGAGCTGCCCCACGCGCCTTGCACCAGCTTACATGAGGGCCCTTCAGCCAGGCCACCCATGCCAAACCCTCACCCATCCCAGGGCAGCCACATCCCTTCACTAACCTGCTTTCCAGTTTGCCGCCATGTGCAGGGCAACAAAAAGAGCCTGAGTGGCGCAGCAGACTAATGCTACTGTTAAAGGTAGTATTTAGCTTCCAGCTGCCTGCAATTACTGCGAGTTCAATTCTCACCAGGCTCAAGGTTGACTCAGCCTTCCATCCTTTCTAAGATAGGTAAAATGAGGACCCGGTTTATGGGGGCAATAAGCTGACTTTGTATAAAATATACAAAAGTATGAAGGCTATTGCTTAATGCATTGTAAGCCGCCCTGAGTCTCCGGAGAAGGGCGGCATATAAATCAAAATTAATTTTTTTTTAAAAAAAAAGTAGTTTGTGGGACTATAGTTAAAAAATAGTTCAGATCTTCCACCTTCTCACAAAAAAAACAAGATTTTGCGAAGTTGGAAGGTCTGAACTATTTCAACTCCTTCAATTGCTTTTGGCACTGCTTGTTTTTCCACCCCATCCCAGGCTGGTCTGGTGTGTGTGGCCGCCTGCCTTCTTTGCCACACCACAAATGGGGGCTGACCATTCTCCAAGCCCCGCCACTGTCAAAATAAATCCCGGGCGCTGCGCTGCAATGGATCAACAAGAAGCATAGCTTTTGTCTGGAGGAGGAGGAGTGGGAAGAAAAAAGAAGGAAAGTGGCGGAGTGAAAAGCACACCACCAGCCAGGCACTGCTGCCGCAGTGAGAGAGGGAGAGAGCAAGAGAGCAATCTGATTCAACCTCTGGGTGTGTGTTTGTGTGTGTGTGTGAGGGGAGGGGAGAGAGAGTGATCTGATCCAACCTCAGAGTCATACCAGAGCTGGCGGCGGTGTGCTCTCCCCCCCCCCAGGTTTGATCAAATCATTCTCTCACTCTCTCCCCACCTCATGGTGGCACCAGCCATGCTCTCTCCGGTGGCCGAAGCATGCAAGCCGATGCCCTTTGGGTGCCTGCCACCCTCTATTTCCTGCTGCAGTTGGCCTCAGCATGGTCGCCGCCTCCTGTGCGCCATGGGAGGCAGGGCACTGGCCGGGCCTTGTGATGAAACAAAATAAGACCTCCCCAAAAATAAGCCCAAGTGCTTATTTTGGGGCCCAAAAGAAAATAAGACCGGGTCTGGCAAGATTCTGTCTGTTGGATATAAGCAAATATAAATATAAGCAAATAAAGAACAGTTTATTTATTGCTTAGCACATTGTAAGCCGCCCTGTAAGCCGTCCGGAGAAGGGCGGCATATAAATCAAATTTAAAAAAAAAAAAAACACTGGCTGGCACATTCTACCATGTTTCCTTGAAAAGAAGACCCAGTCTTATTTTCATAGAAACATAATAGAACCCTTCAGCCAAAGTGTTCTTTATTTGCTTATATCCAATATACAGAATCTTGCCAGACTATGCTGTTCTTTCCTTGAGAGATTTCTAGGGAATGGTTATTCTAATGCACTGTCTACAATTTAGTTCTGGGCTGTGTTCCATCTTGTCTTGCCCCCCACCCTCCTTTGAAATATAGTCTATCTTTCCCATCTTTCGGCACCATCCCTCACCAAAAATGATTTTATTTTTATTGGTAGAAAACACTGGTGCAAGTATTGTGTGATGACAAATTTAAGTGGCATTGTCATTAAGAATACAAGGCACTAAAGTTGTATTCTATAGGAGCCTGACGGCTGGTGTGGTTAGGATGCTGGGTTGGAGATTAGCAAGCCTGCATTCAAAGCTGAAGTGGAGCTGTGGGGTGGGTTGAGCTCCCGTCCTTCACTCCAATTCCTGCCGAGGACATGAAAGAGTCCCCAACTGGGTGTCCCACAGGCAATGGTGATGTCACTGCCTAATCCTTTCACCCCGGAAGTGTCTCAGTGCTTCTGACACAAGTGCAATATGATGTTGTATTTTCTGTAGGTGAGCAGCACAATGTCTGAAAATTCGTCTGTGAAGCTGGTGGGCATCACTCCTCTGCAGCAGATGTTGGCATCTGGGACTGGAGCCCTTTTCACCTCCCTTTTTGGTAGGTACATTGTTAACAGCAGTGTCTTTTGAAGCTAATTTAAAATGTGTGCATACATGTAAAACTGTATGCAGGTGGTAGTCCTCAGATTACAATATCCCTTGGGACTGTGAACTCTGTTGCTGAACAACACAGTGGTAAAGTGCAATGTCATGTGACTGTTGTTTTGCAATGGCAATTTCAACAGCGCTGGTTGCTATTTTTAAGTGAGGACCCTGCAGTTTGTTAAGTGAGGAACTCATGTGATTGCAACTTCCTACTGTCTTTTCTATTGAGTTTGCTTGTGGGAAGGAAAGCAGGAAACATTACAAATTGTGATCATGTGGCTGTAGCTCACTGCAACATCATTCTTGTGAGCCAGGCACTGAGATGTAACACTGACTAGAACTCTGAGGGAAGACACACGCACACACACACACACACCCCTACACCTTAAGTTCAGCGTAGTCATAACTATGAGTGGTTGTTGGAACAAATGGATGTAATCCAAGGATTATCTGTAGTGATAAAAATATGCAGGCTGAATTTTTGTATGAGAATCTAATTATTCTGATAGTACTCCTGATATTTGCCCACATTTCTATATCTCAGCCCTGCTGGTCACCAAACCCTAGATTTTCAGTGTTGTGACATACAGTAACTCGGATTTTAACATTGATTTATACAGTTGACCATTGCTTAGGGACTGCTTTTTCAATTAAATTTTTTTATATAGGTAATAGGAAGCTTATGGCTTTTTTTAAAAAATAGTGTTGGATTTCAGTTCCCATCATTCTTAACCAATGTGTTTAATGTGCAGTATGTTGGAAGTTGCGACTGCACAATAGAGAGGCTATTGACTCCTTGCCTCTATTTTAGATTGAACAATATATACTATTTCCAGGAATTAGATTACTGTATCATCTACTAAAGGTTAGGATTATGTGGAAGGTTTTTGTGGTATGCATGAAACATCTGTCTGGATGAGAGTGGTACCTTTCCTATAATTGGGAAACTGTAAATGCAGGCATATTCTTACTTCTGACTTGAGATTTATATTTGAATCCAAGAAAGAGTTTGGAAGGAGCCTTATTTAATTTCAGAATTCTCCTTTCTATATTCTTTATCCAGAAGATCTCCCTTCTTTTATTCTCCACAGTGAATGAATTTCATTAATATAAACTTTATATTTTCTCATTCAATTTTTTAATTTCAAAAACATTGAATCATATTGTCTTTAACAATCATTTTTGAGCAGGGTGTAAGATTGCATATGGAGTGCTGCTTGGCAACCAGCTTGCATCTATGGCCAGTTGCAGCCTCCTGTGGTCATAGGGTCCCTTCTCTTAGAACTGCTTGGTCTTCCATCTTCATAATTTTTGTCAGTATCATTGTTTCTTCTTTGTTTTAAAATCCAGTCAATGCAACCAAATTCTCTTAGTTTTTCCATTGAGACATCTATTTCTCCTAGAGGGGTCTCCAAAATTAGAACCAAATGATTGATTAGTGCCCTTAGTTTACAAACTTTAAGAGCCAGAAAGAATATCCTTGCCTCATTCTTTTCTGTATTTTGCAAGACTTGGTCAATTCCCCATTCACAATTATTTATGATTTTTGTGAAGCATATATTGTTTTTATCCAGGTAAATAAATTTCTGTCCATAGTTCATATCCTCCAAAATTTTAAACAAAAATTTAAATTGTAAAAAGCTTTCTCTTCATTAATAACTATTAAGGCAGTTTGTTTTCGTTGCATTGCTTCAACTATTCTCTTAATTGTCCCTTAAGCACATCGGTCCCCAACCTTTTCAACATGAGTGGAAGTTGTGCAACAAGCGTGCACAGCTCCATTTGTGCATGCGGCCCGCATGCATACCTTCCACTCATGCAAATGGAGCTTGACGTATGAGTGGAGGGTGCTTGCACTCAGGCGCGAAGTTCCACTCGTGAGTGCCAGTCACTTGCGTCTATGCATGAAGCTCCACTCATGCAAGCAGAGGAGGCTTGAAGAGGGCTCTTGTGCTCACGCATGAAGCTACACTCGCGCAAGCAGAGGGTGCTCGTGCATGAAGCTCGATTTGCAGGAATGGAGCTGCAAGCGCATACATCGCACTTGCCCATTTCTCCTGCCAGTGGGCTACGGTCTTAGAACCCCTGCCTTAGAAGGCCTAAATGTATGTAATCATTTCTAGTGTGGGAAAAATAATCAAATACTTCCTATAATTAGTACTACTGTAGGAACTTACTAGATGGCAAGGATAATAGATAATAACTCTCAGGCTGTGTCCTCAGGATTACATATTAAGTATTTCTTCTATTTCAGTCCTTGATTGAGTTTAACAAATAGGCCAGTGGTGGGTTGCTACAGGTTCGTCCTGGATCGGGAGAACTGATGGTGGTGGCGGGAGGCTCCGCCCACCCGCCTGGACGCTTCTGCACATGCACGGAAGCATTGCGAGAGAGTGCACACCCACGGTAGTGACGGGTTTTGAAACCCGCCCCTGAAATAGGCCCAATTATGTTACTTACAATCAAGAAAATTAAAACTACCATAATCATAAGAAATGTATAAGGAGATCTTGGGTATATGTTTGTTCCATAAAAATTTAACAATTATAAATAGTTCTCACTTAACTACCATTATTGTGCCTGGAATTTTGATCATAAGTGATTATAGTTATTAGGCAGGTCATCATGTGAGCTGACTCAGTTTTACAACTGATTTTATGACAGTTGTTAAGTGAGTCACTGTGGTTGTTAAGTGAACCACATGGTTGTTAAGTGAATCCGTTCTCCTGAATGGGTGGGGTTCCCCCCCCTCAGTTGGACACTTGCAAAAAATGGTGCAAATTGTCATGTGACCGTAGGGCACTACAATTGCCCGTAAATGCAAGCTGTTTGCCAAGCACCCAAAATGGAATCATGATTATAGGGGAGTATGCAGCAATCATAATTTCAAGGGCAGATCATAACCTTTTTTTTAATTGAGTGTAACTTTGAACAGTTTTTAGGGATTGCTTGTTAAATAAGGATTGCTTGTATCAGTTGTTTAAAAATGTTTAAATAGAATCAGCAAAGACATTGTTATCAAAATATTCAACAGTTCGTTAGAAAATAAATTTCATGACATTAATTCTTCCCTCAAAAGTATTTTGATCCATTACTTAATATCCTCCTTCATCTGGATGATACAATTAATAATAATAATATCAATCTATTGCAAAAGGAAGCATTACTTGGAATAGTTTATGTCTTGTGACATAAACTACCTTTAGCACCATCAAACAACATCTACTCTCCAGGTTCTTGTGAAGGATTCGGTAGGTGGATAAAAATGTCAGATCCAGTCTAGACATCTGGCTGACCATCGAACTAACATAAGTTCTGCAATTATTGAAAACCTACCTCTTTTCTGTTTGTGCTTCTTTCCAATTACCATATTATTTACTTATTCCAGTTTAAATAGTACATTTATTTTGTAGTTTTTTTCTTGCTTAAATGTAAACATGATTTTCTGTGAAATGTTTCCCATTGAATCTGCAAATACATAGCAAAACTGTCAAAATTTGCAATTAGATTGATACACTATTGAAATAGTGATACATGTATTTTTCCAAACCAGTATTCCTGAAGGAGCTCTCTGTTTGGTTTTCAATATTTTAAACAAAGTAAAAAAAAAAAAAAAAGACATATGCATATGTAGTGAGTGGGATTCATTTACTGTAAATGTAAAGTTGGGCCAACCAAAACTTTGAGTCCCATTAAAAAACAAATGATCAAAATGAAACCTTAAAACCTTACAAGAACAACCAGATTTGCCCAATATCTATGATTATTGACATTCTGCAAATTCTGGTGATATTGTAAGATATTTACTGTTTTTAAATGTTTTAACTTTGCTGCAAACCACATCACTGTATCCTGATAGTGTACAAAGGAAACTTTTTCTCTAGCCTGATGACTGATATGTTTTTGTGGAGTTCTTCTGTTAGACCAAGAGTGGGAAATGATGGCATTTTTCTGACTTCTGTACTTCCACTCCCAGAATTCCTGAGCCAGCATGGAGTCCACAAGTCATAAAGGAACCATCGTTTCTCACTCTGTGCTAGGTAATTAACCAAACTGTATTCCATAAGAAGCAGAACGAGAAACTTTGTGCCATTTTTCTGTTCAATATAGTTTCAAGTGTTCAGTCACCAAAAATATTTAAATAAGCTCTTTGTTTATTAATTTAGTATTGGTGTCTATAAATATGGAAAGCATGAAAAAACTATTACACAGATTAGACAGGCTGCCTAAACATTGGAAAAATGCAACCCAGCATACCACCAATGATCATTCCAACAGCATAGGATTGAGTGACTTTTCTTTGTCATTCATGTTTTTGACTCAGTGAAGTTTGTTTCTATGGTATTCTTATGTGTGAATTGAATTAGAAGATAAATCTTGCTGTGTGCTATGATATCTGCAGTGTTTTGCCAAATTTCCATGTGATAGGTACTTCATTTAGAACATAAGGTACACATTTCTTTTTCTGTTAAGTAAACTTATTTGAGAGGAAGTATGACTGAATAGTATTCACAAAGCTCAGAAAATAAGTTGCTACACTTTTCAAGGTCACATGGAGGATCAGTGGCATTATAATGTGTGAGTATTCTTCCTATGTATTGTCTGTTTTTCTCCTCTCCCTATTGTACTTAAATGGGTAGGATAATTTTTGCAATGTTGTCTTTTTGGTAGATCACCCTTCTCCAAACTAGTTTCCTCCAAATGGCAGAAATTCTTGTCGTTTGGATGGAAATTCTATGGTATGTCCAGAGACGACAGGAGTGCAGGAGGCCATATCACGTCTATAGGCTTTACAAAGATGTAGTGAAAGACAATATCATTTAAAACTCCTTTTCCAATACAAACTTCACTTGGCCCTGAACAATACATTTATTCAGTGCTTTGACATGCTATATTGCTTAAGTGCCACATAATCAAACATTTCAATACTGTGTTTTCAGTCACACCTTTGGATGTAGTGAAAATCCGATTGCAGGCTCAGAGAACCCCATTCTCTAAAGGTAAGTAATTACGCCTTGATTGCAGAAGGAAAAGTTTATGTTATTGTGGGAGTATTCTAACCTGCCGAGACTCACTCAAGTTCAAGACAGACATACAGTACAACACAAGCCACTTAGAGCAATTTAGAGCTTAGGTTTTATTATACGTTTATATGACCTCTCAACCCATCAGAAGTGCTATATAGAATTAGATGAATATCCTGCCCAGTCCAGTGTGCTTTTTGTATAGATATCAGCAGACATGTTTGGAAAAGTCATAAGCAGGTTCATCAGTGCAGTAGCAAATTCTCAGCAACTATCGCTGATTCTGAGAATAGTATTTTGGGATTATACATGACTACAGTAATAGTAATTGGCTGCTTTTCTCTCTGTAAATTTGTCTAACCCAATTACCATCACTGAAGCAAATGATTTAATTACCATTTTGTCCTTTCAAAAATTCTGTCCCTATTCTCTTGCTTCGAAAAGCTTTCTGTGCTTTAAAAGAACAAGAACTTTCTTGTTATGCTAGCTTTTTTATATGGGGCTGCATCTAGATTCTAAAATCATACTGTGCAAGAAAATTGTACTAACTGCTTTTTTTTTTGGATTTGAAGACTAACTTTTAGAAAAGGTACCGCTAGTGCGTAAATGGGGCTGATTTGGGGACAAAGTGTATTTTTTATTGAAGGGGATCATGCTGAGCAGATTTATAGTTTTTATTTATCTCCAGTTTATAGTTTTATCCAGGCCTGGATAAAATGGTTTAAATCTTTTTACAGCGAAGATATGGTTTTCTTGCACATTCCTTTCTTCAGAAGGGTGTCCTTCATTTGCAGGAAGATTTATGTAGGTTTTCAGTTCTTTTTAATCAGGCATGGGTCACACATTTTCAAACTCATCACCATAAACCACAGTATTTAGACATGTATTTAAAACGAAGAAACAGTTGGGTGGAATCGTCAGCATCCTTTTTTTTTTTTTTTTTGCTATCAAAAAGAAAAGGAGAAACACCTTATATAATACATTTCATAATGATTTTTCATTCCTCCTGCTCTAGCTGAAGCTCCTGAAGAACAACCCCTCTAGGCAACTGTTTCTCCTTCCTAACCCCAATTGTCATTAAGTGTGTCCATGTTGTTTCTTTCAGTGTTGTCAGTACAGTCTATGCCCTGGAGCATTCACCAGCCCAAATGTGAGTATTTCAGGTGCTTTCCCATCTAAGGTGCCATGATCACCTCTCCAACTCTTTTCCTGTTCTCACTCCCAAAGGAGTGTTGTAGGTTCTTAGTCCTTCCCCTCCTTCCTCACTTGTGTAGGAGAAAGTATTCATATCCTTTATTCCTTGAGAAATTTAACATTCATTGGTCTGCAGTGGAAAATAAATGACAATGTAGTTTTACTGATTTGTACCCTTCTAATGTTTAGGACTACAAGTCCAATAATCGCTGAAGTAATTAACTGTGATAGCTTGATGTTTGATAATAGGAAGGTATAATGTCGGGGAAACTGCTGTAACGTATTGACTGGATTGAAAATCAAGACTTTCTTGATATGAATCCTTGTTCTAATGAAAATTTATAAGTGGTCCTAGGTGAGCTACCCTACTAGACTTGGATCCCATAATTCCAAGATTTTAGAGGCAAAGATAATAGTATCCTACTAAATGGAATTATTCTAAGGAACTCTGAGATGTTTATACATACCAACATACACACATGGATCAATCATGATAATATTATTAAATTAGCAAAACAATGGGGGGAAACCAGGGTTCCAAATTCAGTTTAGCTATTTTTACCCAACCTTCAACTGAAAAAAACCTCCAAATGGCATATTACAGATGGTCCTCAAATTACAGTTATTCGTTTAGTAACTGTTTGAGCTTACAACAGCAGCGAAAAAATAAATTATTACTGTTTTTCACTCGCCTGTTGCATTATTCTTATGAATGTGATCAAAATTCAGATGCTTGGCAGTGTCCTGGGGTCATGTGATCACCTTTTGTGGTCGGACAAGCAAAGTCAATGGGGAAGCTAAATTCACTTAACAACCATGTTGCTAACTTAACAACAGTTATTCATTAAAGAATTGTGGCAAGAAAGGTTGGAAAACGTGGCAAAATTCACTGTCTTGCTTATCAATGGAAATTTTGGGCTGAATTATAATTGTAAGTCGAGGACTATCCATATATTATTATTATTATATGAGCTGTGGTTGCACAGTGGTTAGAATGCAGTATTGCAGTCTGACTCTGCCCACTGCCAAGAGTTCAATCCTGATTGGCTCAGGGTTGACTCAGCCCTCCATCTTTCCTAGGTGATAAAATGAGGACTCAGATTGTTGTGTGTAATATGCTGACTCTGTAAACTGCTTAGAGAGTGCGGTAAAGCACAATGAAGCAGCATATAAGTATAATTCCCATTGCTATTATTATCAAAAACAAAACTGAAGAAAATGAGGGAAAAGTAAACTTGAGTACAAGTTCTGAATTAGAAAGTTCAGTGTATAGTGATTGATCAGCTCATAAAGGTTAGTGGAGAGATTGCAAGTTTATGTGGTAATCTTAGCAGTGGCATAATTGGAACAGCCATAGTATCAATTAGAGCTGTAACTGCACAATGGAAGGTTGCTGACCACTTTGCCTCTCTCTTAAAATTCCACCAAAATCAGCTATTATAAGCTAATGTATGTAGCATGGGTGTACAACCTTTTGGCTTGCCTTGGTCACATTGAGAGGAAAGGAATGGTTCTGGACTCCATACATACTGTAGCTAATGTATATAAATCACATAACAATGTTAGAAGTTTATGATTTTGTGGGGCCACATTACTAGCTGTCCAGGGCCGCCCACAGACATAGATTAGAAATGCCTGATCTCTAGGGAATGAAAGTGGGAGAGAAGAGTCATCCAATACACAAAGTGTATGCAGTATAGCTCTTTAGATGGCAGCATCTTTGAAAATTCTCATTAAATGAAAATACTGCAGTTAGGTACCATATTGCAAGAAAGGGTTTTACTCCAAAACTTTGATTCCTCACCTTTCTACTTCAGTTCCTAATTTAAGAAAAAGTATTTTTCAGCCTTGAATCAGGTTGTATTTGATTTCGATGTTAATTTAAGATATAAGAGATCAATTAAAAATGTCTGGTAGAAGCAATCTATCCCTTTAGTTGGCGGAGAAGAGAATATTAAAAATGTATACTTCAGCCCTATTCAACCTCCAATAGGTTACCCCTGAGGGAATGTCTAATTCCCCTGTAGTAGTTTAAGAGTTGATCATCTTATTTTACCGGCTGTAATCTAGGCAGTAGAATCTACATAGATTCTCTAATCCTACATAGACTAGGACTTTTTAATTTCTAAGGCATCATACTCTTTCAAAGTAGAGTCTTCCCTTATCTATTTTTCTGAGTAGAAGATTTGTAGCTTCTTCTCTTCCTTGATGTAATTCATTAACGTGAGACACGTGGTTGGATCAGTATGCATTTTGCATACAATATCTTCCTGCAAATTTTCATTCTCTGATCAGAAATAATTATGCCGAATATCTTCCCAAATGTTAGATTTTGCTCAGACAAATCTTGCTCCACAATCTGAGATTTTAGAGGCTTCACTTTCTTCTTTCATCTTTATTGCCAGTATAGGAAAGGAAAACACCATAGAAATATTTACATTTTATTTTGTAATCAGGTGAACTAGAATGATTTAATGGAGAGCTTATAGATGGAACTAAAAATCAGGTAGCAGAAAAGGCATTCATCACTGCCTTGGTGATAATGGGTAATTATTTCTTCCTTTTTCTGTCTTCAACCAATGAAGCTCACAGCTATTTAACCCAATTTATGCATATTTCCTCTTCATTTTTCTTTCAGTAAATCATGATTTTCTCATCAACTTAACTTATATCCAATCTGGGTTCTTAATTTTTTTTAAAAAAAACTCTGGTTTGGCTTGTTTGGTGTGTTGTTACCTTCAGGGAATTGTTGATTTTTCAAGGGAATACTGTCCAGCGCAGGAGTTCCCAATTTCTGGGCCACAGACCGGTGCTGGTCTGCGGCCTGTTAGGAACCAGACCACACAGCTGAAGGTAAGCGGCGGGTGAGTGAGTGAAACCAAACCCCTCCTGCTTTGTGGAAAAATTGTCTTCCACAAAAGCAGTCCTTGGGGACCCCTGGCCCAGAGGATATCATCCTGCATGGGTGATAAAAACAGCCTCTTAAACATGAGTTAGCATTTGTTCTTGGGCCTCTTTAATCTGTTGTGGTGGAAACTCTACAATCTTTGAGATGGGTTACACAACAACTGTTGTGTGTGTTATGCACTATTAAACACAAATAGCACTTAAAAATAAATGACTTCTTGATCGTGATTGCTAAGAAATATACACTAATAAATTTGATAAACAAAGAGTAATATCTTAATTATGAGAACTATATAACTTTTGGTATCAATATGGCAACTCACAAATCCAAAATAATTTTTTAAGGGAACTCACAAATGCTGGAATTTCATGCTTGCTGTGGATAATGCAGACATGGAGTAAACTGGGCACTCACTGATTTAGTCTATAATCAGCTTAAACTAATGTCTGAGAACAACTAGCAATAACAGTAGAACTGGGAAGCAACAAAGCAGGATGCTTCATAAGAAATAATCCTTCCTGCCCTGCTTCAAATAAAATAAATTCTTCTGTCTTTGAATAAGCAGACTTGTGTAGCCTGTAGATACAAGCCCACATTTCTTAGGAGTCATCAACATCATTATCTGAATTATAAGTAAATCAAGATGTGAGTTCTATTCAACTGGGCAAAGTGGAAATACAAATTATGTTTTGTCATCTGATCACAGCACGTAAGCAAGCTCTCATTTTTTGGGATATGAGCTTTTATTGCTGTTAGGTCTCTTTCCTTGTCACTAGTAACAATGACTATATCTATGCTGGTGGAAGATTTTTATTCAAAGATGATATTTTAAAATGCTATATTATAATACTATAGGGTTGAGAATATGATATACTTGAGACCAATTCTGTAGCCGTAGCTGATCTAGTTTTGAATCCTAGTCATCCTAGGTAAGTGCTAGATCCTTCGTTTAGAGAAGAAGCTATGCATGTTGCTGAAGTGCTAATTCCTGAGATTTTGATCTCCCTTGCTGTCTTTTTCTTCCTGCTTTTGAGAAAACCCCAGCTGCAGGCTGCATGTTTGTAAGCTTTTTCCTGCATCTGTGAAGGTTAGAATCACAAAACTACACTGGATGCTTGGGTTCTCTGCTTACATGGCTAGTGTTGGGAGTACATGAAAACAAGGTAGCTATGTGTTTGAGGAACATAGAATATTGAGAAACTTAGACATTGAGAAACTGTACTTATGGGAGGCAAAAGTATTTAGAGACAGATCACTTGGAAGTAGCAAATAAGCGAACTATGTGTAAATTCCCTACCTCTGAGAATACTTGTTTTTGTTTTCCTCTCTTCAACAGGGAAATGCTTCCTTTACTGCAATGGCCTCATGGACCATCTCTATGTTTGTCAGAATGGAAACAGCTGCACAGCCTGGTATAAGGCTCCCACTCACTTTACTGGCACCCTGGTAAGGCCGCACATGAGAAAGGGCAGAGCCCTCTGCCAGCTAAGGAAATCAAGTAGATTGTGTTTTCCACTTGAGTTAAGCAAATTACTTAAGCTTCCTGTGTTGCCAGTGTCCTTTAAAGGTAAAACCTGGTAGAAGTAATATTTTTATCTCCTTTCAACACAGGGAGGGAGGACTCTGCTCACTTATGGGCTGCAAGGTTAGTTGGTAGAGTTACTCCCACTGAGGTGTGGAGCTATCTGCCTCACTGCCTTTTTTAAAAAAAATACAGTGTTAGATTATGCTTTTATCATTTGTTATTTATTTTATCAGATACTGTTATTGGTTGAAGTTAATTGTTGAGTGTTATTTTTAAAATCATCATGTGATTATATGCCAGAAAACTATGAAAATAAATAAATATACATTTGCTTAGGAATAACCAAAAGTATGGTAGCTTTAACAGTTTACACTAGCTATCTTCTACCACCAGATGCATTTTCCTATCTAATCAGCATGGGCAAAGTCTGGGCTGCCTGGGAGTTTCAGAAGTTGTAGCATTTCATGCCTTTTAAAATACAAAATGGAACCTAAAGCATCCAAATCCTCTAAAAAGGAAGCATTTATTGTTAAGACCTGGAAACAAGGGTCTTAATAAGGAACCAAGTCAATTTATGTTCTTGCATTTGCTGAATTAAGGTTACTCACATTCTCCTAAAGAGATGGTATGCCTTTGGAGAGGTAGTTTAGCTTATTTGAGAAGCATCCAGTTGGAAAAAAAAGTAGCTCTATAAAGCAGAAGAATGGCCTCTTTAATCAGTTTTTTAAATTATTTCTGTATTTATTTAAATTTATTGGCTGCCCAACTCTGGGTGGCATACAGCTCTAGAAAAACCAGTTAAAATATAGAATCAGACAGTCCTGACTAAAATAATCTGATAAACAACAAAATCAGAAAAACAAAATTATTGAGAGTGGAGCCACCTGATCTAGGAAAGAGTCCTTCTGGAATCCCATACAAAGCTGTATAAAAGCCCTCTGGCCATGACTGCCGCCACCTCTTTGAGCAGGAGTCATGAATCCAGAAGGATCCCAAGATTGCAGCCCCATCCAACTTTTTTTTTTTTTTTTTGCTTTAATTTATATGCCACCCTTCTCCGGAGACTCAGGGCAGCTTACAATGCGTTAAGCAATAGCCTTCATACTTTTGTATATTTTATACAAAGTCACTTATTGCCCCCACAAACTGGGTCCTCATTTCACCTACCTTTGAAAGGATGGAAGGCTGAGCCAACCTTGAGCCTGGTGAGATTCGAACTTGCAGTAATTGCAAGCAGCAGATGTTAATCTGTTAATAACAGTGCTTTAGTCCACTGTACTACTGTACTACAGGCTTATAAATGGTAAAACCTCAGATACAGAATGGTCAAAACTCAAAGCCATTCAATCTTGTAACGGTTCAGCTGAAGTTTGTTGTTTCTATCTAGACTCCCACAGCCTCCAGATTCCAAGGAAAGACATCAACAGCTTCACTTAGCTCACCAAAGGTGCAAATGTATAATTGGGTATCATTAGCATACTTGATTGTACCTTTACCCAATGGTGAAAGATGATCTCACTCAGTGGCTTTATGTAGATGTTAAATAGGACTGAGCATCAAGCACTGAAGCATCCCACAAAGTAGGAGCTGAGAATTGGGCCTCTCACTCCCAATCAACACTGACTGAAACCAGCTGTGGAGGAAGGAAGTGAACCAGTGCAACACCATGCTGCTTACTCCCGGTCCCCAAAGCTGATCTGGAAGGATATCATGGTCATTAATATCAAAAGCTGCTGTGTGTTGGTCAAGGAAAAAAAATCGATGTACTCTGCCCATGCTGCTTCCACCAGAGATCATCCAAATGCTATATCGGTGATGTTTCTGTCACGTAAATGGGTCTAAACACTCATAGAAAGGATCCAGGTAATCCATTTCATCTCTGACCTTCTTCTCAACAACCTTCCCTAAAAGGAATATGTCGGCTAAGCTCATAGAACAGGACTGTGTCCAATTCCTCACATCCAAATAGAAATGGAAAACAAGTAGATTCTGAAGATGGTGGTTTAGTGCAAAGAAGTTTCTACAAGAAAAGCATATATCTCCCTTGCACAACTATTTATAGCTACTTCTTCCTTGAAAATTTTCCCCCAGAATTGCGTGTGTGTGTGTGTATAGACCTGCTTTAAAGAAGAATGCTTTTTTCTTGACTAGCTATTTATTCACCTGGATGAAATTTTTCATTACTGAAAATGTTCTCTAGCTTTGTGTTAAGCAGAATTGGAGTGGACAAACTATGTATGCTTCAAAACGTTTCAGATTGTTTTTTTTTTTTTTTCATGCTAACATTGTCTCTTCATGTGTGAACATTCTTGCTCTTGTTCATTTTAGGATGCTTTTGTGAAGATAATACGGCATGAAGGTATTCGATCCTTGTGGAGTGGCCTGCCACCTACTCTGTGAGTCTGAAAATGATTAAAATAAAAATCCAGTCAACAGAAATCTGAGGTCATATACCACTATTACTTCTTTAAAATATTCTTATCTATTCTCCCTCCCTCTCCCAGTTACTAATTGTAAAAAAATCAATTGAGTTTGTAGAATAGAAGGCTAAAATTTTCAAACCTCCACATCCAGAAGTCATAGCCTCCCACTTTTTAGGTAACAGTGGAGTAATTCCAGCTGCCACCACCTATCTTCCAAGTATATCTCACCTAGCATTTTCTTCTAGCGAAAGAGAGGTGTTGCACCCTGTACAAATAATCCTTGATTGATAACTGTAATGGAACCTGCCCATGAAGTCAGGACAACATGAAATGAACTGCTTCAAATAATGACCAGCCATCCCTGCTCTCCCCAGTGCAGAGGGACTGACTTGATCTCTCCCCCCCCCCCAATTAATTGCAAAAACTAAACTCCCTGCCTCCAATCTGTATTCCTTTTAAAAGCTTACCTTAACTGCAGGCTGAAGAGTAGAGGAATTTTTCTGCAGCTTTTTCCTTTGAATTGGAGGAAAAAAACCTCCAGAAATTTAGCCAACTACATACTTGTAATACATGCAATAAAATGGAGGATGCTGGGTCTTTGCAAGTGTTAGCCGTTTGTCTGATTACCTATAGAGGCATTCTGCAGTCTAGTCTTTAAGTCCTAGCTGGGCTCTATCTTTACTTTAGATTTGTCAATTAAAAAGCAAAATGAAACAAAAATGAGAATAATGTATATGCAACTTCCTGGGTAAGTGGTTTAGAGCTACAAGATTTGAGTTCTTTCCTAAGAGAGAGAGTTAAGAAAATGTTATCACAAAAAAGGAAGAGAACAAATATAACCCCCTTTTAAACTTTAAAACTTAAATACAAATGTTCAAGATTGTGGCCGAGGAATTACATAGTTGCCCTGATTGAGACCAACAAAATGCAGAAGAAATGCTCAGGCATAGCATAAAATGGCACTTCAGATAGGAATTTATTTGGCAGAATTTCGAGAGAAAGGGAGTTAAAATGGTTGTTCAGTAGTTTATTGTAAATATTCATATGCTCAACTGAGAGAATGAGAAAAAACTGAATTATATCAAATCGGGTGAAATCTACTTACCTTCCTTACTGGTTTGGAAGTGCACGCGGCTTGCGCGCCCACCTTCTGTGCATGCACAAATCCTTCTGCACATGCGCAGAAGGTAAAAGAACATTACTTCCTGGTTAAAACCAGGAAGTAATGACACCCGGGCGGCGATCGCTATCAGATCGCCGAACCACAGGGAAAAATTGCTACCGGATCAGACGATCCGGTCCAATCCAGGAGCTTTTCACCCCGCTGCTAATGTACTAGCTTGACTAGAAGCACAATAAAAAGAAACAGATTAGCACGGTTATCAAACAGTCCAATCTGAATTCTGAGTAAAGCATACAAGTTTTTTTTTTGTTGTTTTTTTTTTTTTACAGAAATACTGACTCTCTTTGAAGCAAAATTACCTATTTCTTTTTACTTTCCCTTTTTCCTGGAAATTCCAGTTTCACTCAAACGCTCTGGAAAATGATGTCAGTCTCCCCTTTTCTCAACCTTGGTCTGGCAACTTCTCCAGTTCTGCCTTTGTTTCTTTCAGACAGCTAACATTTTCTATTTCCAGGATTGAGACAGGATCTGTGCCTAGAACAAAGGGCCATTGTTTCCCATGGAAATGCAAATTCTGAATCTGCAGTCTTAAGAGGAAATATTGAGAATATCAGAGTTCTTCTCGCTGATGAATAGAAGCCCATTTGACCTGCATCCAAAACTGTTCCTACATGGCTTCTGAGAAGTCCATTCTCTCTATTCATCTGGAAAGGATCAGGTGGCCCTAGTTTGGGGCAAACTAAAATATTAAATTGATTGCAGCCCAAACTGTAAAATACTCAAACTTTTGAATATCAGAAGTCCAGAATTAGGTTCTTCAGAAATACAAGGTTTTTTTCCCTTAGTGCTGCTTGTTGAATTACAACAAAAATTACAGCACTTTTAATGCAAAATGTTGGAGCTTGATTTGATGAGATAGATATTGATAATAGATCAGAACTAGTAGAGCTTCTATATGTGTGTACGTTCTCTTTTCTTCAGAGTTATGGCTGTCCCTGCTACCGTGATCTATTTCACTTCTTATGATCAACTGCGTGATTTGTTGCATGTTAAGATGAACAGCCAAGGACACTATATCCCACTGGTGGCTGGGGCAGTTGCCAGATGTGAGTTTCATCCATTTCTGTATACTTGCAGGAACTGTAGACTTTGCTGTTGCTTGAAAATTGCTTTAAAGCTAGGGGAGGGGAACTGCCCTTTCAAATGCGCATAGCCATTAAGGTGCAAAGCCTTTGAAGCAAGTATTTTGTAAAGTGTATTATGGTAGCATAAGTGAAACCTCTTGGAGGTTTTAAAGCAGCCACGTCCTTTAAAGGACTTACATGAGTCTTTGGAGAGCTGGTCCGCAGCCCTTCAGGCATGGGTTCGTGCACCATCATTTTACTTTGCTGGCAGTACCAGCAGAAATGTCGTTTGTGCATAGATATTCATAAGTGGATATCAGACTTTAATATGGCCACAGATGTCTTCTAGAAGATGTCACTTTTAGGATTTAGGCCACTTTTAGGATTTGAGGAGAAGTGCTTTGTGAAATGCTTTGGATAGCTATAATATTCTCCTGGGGCTCTTTGGTTCTGCAACATTAAGATCTGTAGGTTTCAGAATCTTTTTTAAGAGTAATTTAGGACTCTGATAAAAGGCTGACCAAAAGTACAAGTTATGAACCAGCATTCTGCCATTCAAATCACTTGTGCCTGAGACTCATTAGGCCCTGAGACTCAATTGTCCATCTCTGTCTGCTATATGATGTTTACATTGGCTTATTTTGCTGGGGTATTTTACAAAATACAGGTGTAAGATACAGTATATGAAACAGATAGAATATTTGAAATATTTCTGTTATGTTACATAAGCAAAGATATTAGAAGCTGCTAGTTATGATTTGCTTTATACTTGAACATGCTAATTTTTTTTCTAGAACCCCTAGAAAAAATTGTTACAGTATCGTTACTGTCAGATTCAGCTGTATTAGAAACATAATCATAATTGCTTGCTAGAGGCTGCTCACTAAATGACATATTTAGTGGGAAATTATGTGTGCACATTGTTTATTCATATCAAGCATCACAATTAAAATAAGGCATATTATACAATATAAAATGTAATTTATATATATATACACACACACATATACACATATACACACATATATACACATACATACATACATACATATATACATACACACACACACACACACACACACACACACACATATATATATATGTTAAATAGATCTTGCTCAGAAACTAGCAATATTAATTGCATTCTATCACGCTTACCATGAAGTCCTCAAGTATACAATGATTAGGATATAAAGGACAGGTATACATATGTGTTATTATCTGCATGTCACCACAATCACAAAGGGCAGAAGCCACCAGATAGCCCTATTTGTTTTGTGTGTTTCTGGATGTTTTTAGACCTGTGCACAGTCTATTCAACGGTTTCCATACTTCCCAGCTTCCGCCAGACCTAGTTCTCCATTGGTTCCATCCGGTGTTGGTTCTTTATAGCTTTCCATAAATCCACTTTTAAATTCTTCGAAGACTTCTATCAACCTAAGGAAGCTTTTCCTGGGTATTAATCTCTGATAAACTGGTTGTAGGTTGTAGTGGGAATGGTCTACACCAGGGGTGTCAAACCCACGGCCTGTGGGCCAGATGTGTCATGCGCTGGCCACGCCCATGGCTGATTTAGTGAAGGGGGGGAAAGTCCTGATATGTCACATGATACTTCCATGACGACACAAGTTTGACACCCCTGGTCTACACCTACACGTGTGTATGAATAATGTATATCTGCAATTCTTGAAATTTTCATCTGAAACGTGAGTGAATGCCCTTTTGATACTCTCCTTAAAATCATATTTGTGTCTAAGTGTAGTTTCTATGTTTAAAGATGGTGATAGGACTCCTGTGAGATTAAGTAAAATTGGGTATTTCTATTAACCGCTCCAAAGCATCAATTGCCTTTTGTGACCATAACCAACACTGTGCAATTAGTTCTCCCAAGTTAATCGTTGTTATCCACTTCACAGTCAATTTTTAGCCTGGCATTTACAAAACAGTTCTGGTTTCAGTGACTCTCTTACCCAGTCCAAGGAAACTGCTGAGCAGGGGAAAGATTTTATGCTGAGTGAAATAGCTATTTCATTAAAACCTCTATTGATTTTCTTGGTATTATAATGTTCAGCCACCTAAGGGTCTGCCAATGGTTTTTATAAAAGAAACCAATCTTCCACTTTGGTATTCTAGTGGGACCCTGGCCTGATGTAGCGTTGATGGATAAAGGTTGGTTTCTCATGCCAGATTGGATTTTCTTCCATAGTGGGTGCAGTAACTATGATCAGCCCCTTGGAACTCATACGAACAAAAATGCAGTCTCGTCAGCTGAGCTACAAGGAACTGCGTGTCTGCATCCGGTCTGCAGTGGCACAGGATGGATGGATGTCTCTTTGGAGGGGTTGGGGTCCGACAGTATTACGGGATGTTCCTTTCTCAGGTATGGATTGAAGAAGGGGATCTGGGTCACTCGCAACAAGAAGGATTTAAGGAGATTAGAATGCATTACAAACAGAGGTGGTATCAGTTGAGAGGGGCATTATTTTAAAGCTGAAGAGCTATCAGATTTTAGTTGTTAGATAAGGAAGTTGTGCGGTTGCCACCTTGAGCACTTTAAAAAAGAAATTTGCATACTTTAAAAAATTACAGAGGAAGGAGGTACAATTACATATATAATAACAGCCCTGGTGGCTCAGTGGTTAAAGTGCAGTATTGAAGGCAGACTTTGCCCATAAAGGAATTTGATCCTTACAGGGCTCAAAATTGACTCATCCTTCCGAGATGAGTAAAATGAGGACTCACATTGTTGGGGGCAATATGCAAATAATGCTTCAATATTGTAAACTGCCCAGAAGGTGCTATAAAACACCATACAAGCCTAAACGCTATTGTTATACAGCCCACAGGAACCCATTTTCACTTCAAAGTTAATCTTCCATAGTGGTAAATAAGAGTTTGCCTAAGTCTCCAGTCCATTCCTGTCTGGGCAGTGGAAGTCATTTCTGACTTTTCCAGTAGTCTTCTATTAGTCTAATCTAATAGTCTGGCTAACTTAATTTGAGCAAAACTACCCATAGTGTTACTATATTGGGAGACCTACAAGCTGTACAAATGACTATACCTTCTCTTATATGCAGAGAAAAATATGGTGAGCTTGATACCTTCATTCTCTTTCCATTTTCCTCATGTTTCCCTTTCTCTTGCTTCCCCGCAGCTCTGTATTGGTATAACTATGAACTAATGAAAGATACGCTGTGTGGGCAGTTCTGCCTTGATGAAGCCACTTTCATGATTAGTTTTGCAGCTGGAGCTATTTCTGGCATGGTGAGTTCCAGAGCTTTATAGACCTTTGTATAAATGTGAAAACTTGAGATCTATCTGTGATCCAGAATATGCTGGAGTTGCATGAAATTTATAATAGGCAGTGAAGAAGAAGCTGTAGGCTTTAGATGCAGCACTGCTATAATTCCCACTGGCTCAGATATTAACAAATAAAGAGAGTTCCTGGAAATTGTATTCTACAAGTTCCCAGCCACTGGCCATGTTGGTCAAGCCAGTGGCCAGGCCTATAATATGAAGGGCCCTTTTACAGATGGAAATCCATTTTAGTTAATTTTAGTGGATCCTATCAGTAGCATCTTCATTTTCACTGCTAAACAGCCCAGCTATTTATGTCTAGACCTAGTTTTATTTAGTAATATTACTTTCCACAACCATTAGGTTGTGTTAGAGCCTGAAATTTTTGCACTTAAACTCAATGGTCCATGGACCACAGAAACTAACGATCTTACTTTAAAATTATACTGTTCATTGAATGGAAGTCAACACATCTCAATACCTCTTTCTGTTAAAAGCACATAAGGCTAGTTCAACTGGGCATACTAGAAGGAAGTTTCTAAGCCCATCATAGTCAGTTTAATATAATCCTTTGCATCATAAGTTTTTATCAGTTTTAGAAAGGAGTATGTAACTTAAATCTTGGCAGTAAATATTTGTCATATCCTCTTTCTCCTTTTTTACCAGAATGGCAATACTTTGCCCTCAGTTTTCACAGTGTCTTTAAAATTAATAGAGTACACTATTTTCAGCAATAAGAAGAAGTTTTCAAGCTAAGAACCTGAAATGAAGGATTCTATATAGAAAATTTGCTTTCATCTATTGTAAATGTTGTACAGATAGTGGCTAACAGAATGTACTCCCTGTTCTCCAGGTGGCTGCTACTTTGACTTTGCCCTTTGATGTTGTAAAGACCCAGCGACAGATTGAGCTGGGAAACATGGAGACACTTCAAGGTAAGAAATGAGCAGCTGCCAAGGATAATGGGTAACTGTTGAACAGTAGGTAGCTTCTTTGAACATATATTCCTATACTTAATACCACTATATTAATACCACTATATTAATAGTGGTGGGAGGAATTTACAATTGATAGAGGATTGAATTTAAAAGTCAGAAAGAAAAAAAGACACAGAATGGTGAACTGAAGAGGCAATCCTAGCTCATTGGCAAGAAAGATCACTTTAACTTTCGATCAAAAAAGTTTACCTCTGGTTCTTATTCACATGTGAAAAGATGCAGGTAAGAACCAATCAAATTCCATTATATTCAAGTTTGATTTTTCACAATTATCTTGGCCAAGTGAATAATTTCCAGAAGAAGGTCCAGTAGGTACCAGTTTCTTATCTGATAGAATTTGCTTTTGCCTCTCCCAGACTCCAATCATGTTTCTCTAAAGTATTTGCACTGTGTTTCATAGCATCTAGTTGGGGAACATTTTAGCAACAAACTGGTCTGCCCTGGTGAGAAAAAAGGCTTCTTTGACTTGATTGTAATTAAAATAATCTCAATAACATGTTATGTCTGTGCTAAAGAAGAAGCTATGAGGTGAATTGAAAAAAAGAGACATGTCATTCTGTGCATGCCCTATATATAAACTTTTGTAATTTAGAGTGGATGGTTGCATGATTAATGCTACCAAATTACGATACACTCTATACGGGGAACATTGATAGAGAGGACAAATTTTCCAAAAAGAAAAAAAAAGAATTATCTTATAGTGCCCCCACTCACACTCATGTGTACATGATTATGTGTAACCTAACTTATGAAACTCGTATATGAATACAGGCCTGCAAATATGAAAATGTAATATAACAATCTGTATAGATGTGATTTGTTTACTACTTGTTCTTGCTCAGTTACCACTCCCAAATCCTCATCAACTTGGCTACTTATGCAGAAGATTTGGGCAGAATCTGGAACACGAGGGCTCTTTACAGGTGACATTATCTAATTTTATACTAAAATCTCTTCTTTAATCTTTGGGCAAGATGGGCTTGTTGGTGGTGAAAATTATGGCTGTCTATAATCTTGTACTCTTAACCCCTCTATAATCATTAAAACAATATTATTTCTCTGCTTTTGACAGTGTTAATGTGGTTTACATAATGTCAGTGCGGTCTGACAACTAAATTTAAAAGAAGATAAAACATTCATTTTCGTTTCTGCAGCTGTCATTGCCAGACTAGACAACTGTCACTATAGAATTCCCTTTCCTCATCTAAATCAAGAAAAATGATGAGGGGGGAAGGGCAATCAACTACTAAACCCTTCAGCTCACTATATCAGCAAAAAGGCAGGATAGCTTTGTATTTGGCAAGATGTATTTACTTGTCCTCTTTCTCCCTCTCCTGCACTTTCCTTCCAAAATTCATATAGGTTTTCTGCCTCGTGTTATCAAGGTGGCTCCAGCCTGTGCTATCATGATTAGCACATATGAATTTGGCAAGACCTTCTTCCAGAAAATGAACCAGGAGCGGCAGTTAAGTAGTCTATGAAGCCTAAAAACAGAGCTTTGGATGGTAGCCTCCAGATGGACCAAAGAAATGCTGATGGCAAGAGAACGGACACATTTTGGTAGATGCAAAAAACAAAACAAAACCCCAATTTGTGAATAGGATTGGATATAAAAGCAGATCCAGCTGTGAATAATATTAATCAAAATTGAGAAGACCACATAACCAATAAATCTCTTGCTTGCTTTCCTTATAGGATTTCTCGTTCATCAGGCAAATTCCAGGTGCCTTTAGCTAGCTTCTGGTCTCCTGTCTTTCTCTTTTTCTTGATGGACAACAACTAAGCTTCTTGGCTTTAAACCCTCTCCTCTTTAAGTACTGACAAGATTGGATACTATAACTTTTGACTTACTTGAAGAGGAGAAGCTCCAGAATATCTTGTGTTTAAACCAATTGGATAGTATGACCCTGGAGTGTTGGGATTGTTGGCCAGTTGAAAAAGGAAAAAAGGGGGGAGAAAACAGCCTAGCATTGTCATGCCCATTACTGCTTCATTACTATTACTATTATTATTATTATTATTATTATTATTATTGGTAGGCCTTCAGAAAGTAAAAGTTGCTGGTAGATAGCAGATGTTTCCATCTGTATCTTAATTTTCAAAGTTTCTATTGGCCTGCATGCTTCTATTTTTCTTTTTTTACCTGACTTTTCCTATGCATGACAAACATAGTTGTCTGAATTTGCAATCCTACGCTGGACTTTGACAGCTTTGAATAGAAACACTGATTTTGAACACTCAGGTTTTGCCCAGCTCTTCCCTTCACACTATCACGAACAGTTTAAACTCTGAAATCTTCACACTGAGTAGCATGAATGAAAATGAATTAGTCTCCTGTTCTCTGGTTCAATATTTGCTATATTGAAGGAGAGCTGAGAATAGCCAGCCAAGGTTTGCTTTGATGCCAGATATCTTACGTAGCATCATTAGCAGTTGATAGTCTTTGTCCATTCTATGTTGTTAATTTATGTGCCTGTTGCTTACATATTTGTGGAGGGGGGAAAGCTGAGCTTTTTATTTCTTGAATAAAATTCACTTTTTTTTAGCAAAACAGTAAACATTACTTGACTGTTGATATGTCTTTCTGTTGAGTTTTTCTTTCCTTGCATTCTCATCAAGTACCCTTAGATTTTATTATAAAGATCACTGTTTTTGAGATCTCAGATCTTTTGACCACGCTCTTGGAGTTTAGGAAGAACATTGAAGAGTATCATTTTCTGGTATTACCTGAAATCTTGGAATGACAGTCAAAAAAACACAGATGATAAGTTTAACGAACAAAATACATTATTGGAATTGATGTTTGAACACAATAGAACTACAAATTGTTTGATGGAATGTAGAGAAATATAGTGAATCATTTTGAAATAATCAAGTTTAATGAGAATGCCCTATTTCCAGTACTTAATTACTTTTGCTTAATTTTTCATAATACTTTTCTGTTTCCTTACCCCATAAGGAAATAGCATGATTGGTAAATTATTTTAAAAAATCAGGCAGTGTGGTCCATCTCAATTCAGTGATGATAAAATCTTGTTCCCAGGACTCTATAGGACCAAAAAAATGGTGCACACATTGCCATGTGGCCTCTGGCAACAAAAACTATGTCTTTAATCTTTAAAACTCTTTATCTAGTGAGAATTACCATGATTAGAAGAATGCATTTGATTCCTAAATAAAATGTTGTTCTTTTTGGTTTTTTTGTCTCGCTCTGACAGGCTGATTCACTAGAGTTACACTTAAATATATTTTATTGTACGAACAAAAAGAGGAAATTTTGTTTCAGTGGACGAGTTTGCAAAACATGGTAGACCAGGCTAAATTGGAGTTTGCTTTAATATAAAATGTAAACTTAACTACTATGTCAGTGTGTTGGATAAATCAGACCACAATGTGATTTCTTTTTGTCATTTGTGAACAAGTTTAGTATATTATGTGTATGTAGATCATATGTCTTTGCAATACTAGCAGTAAATCATTAGGTCTCTAATAGCATTGTTTCAGCAAACTGAAACCTTTCTTATCACCACCATGCAAGCTGTTAAAATCTTGAGCACCCCAATAGTTGCTGCACATGAGGCCAGTAGATGAGACCACTGGCATGACAGAAATGCAAAGAAATGGGTACAATAGCATTATTAATATATTAGAAGATGAAAAAGAATGCAAATAAGAAATGTTTTAAGGTGTAAAATATATAGTCGATAAGGAAGAAGTTATTTTGAATGTATCTAACTTTCTGTTGCTGGTATAGTTCATATTTTCCAGATGGGAGAATCTGATGGTGGATAATTTGGGATATGATACAATACATTCCTTTTGGCTTCTGTATGACTTCCTTTACTCTTAAACATTTTAATAACTTTTTCGTCACCCAACAAGCAGATCATTACTGCTGGGCCATGAACATTTATTTTAATCCAGTTTTGGTTTTGAGAGCTGGTAGTATATATTGGCTAAGACCAAAAGATTCTCAGCCTGTGGACTTTAGAAACACAGAAGATAGCCCCTAGTATGAGTTGAATTTATTTTAACAGCCATAGGAAATCTTATATGACATGGTGATCGCAGGTGTTGTATTGCTGATCCTGTCGTATATTGTGAGCCTCAGAAGATTTAGAATACTAAATTCTAAATCTAGAGTATCCTAGAATACTGTAATTCTAGGAAATGTTGCACTGGGATAAGATTCTCCTAAATAACGTTGGCAGCAATGGGAAACTATTGAGTTTCGTGCATCCACCATCAGCTTATCAATTGATCTTGAGCAATTCCCCATTCTTTCAGCAATATGCAGATAATAGCTTATGAGAAAATATTTGACTAAAACTGGAGTTTTCCTGGTTCATTCGAGCCAGTGTTCTAAACGTACACTAGCAACATAGTGTACATAACTAGCAACATAGGCTAAGTTTGCACTGCTCATAAGCACAACCAGTTTATCTCTCAGTACTCTAAATGGGAGAAATGTGAATTCCCTCACCACCCACATAGACATACCGAAGGTTTTCAGTTATGGCTTTGTAATTTTGACAATACTGTCATTATTACAAGGTTATGGGAAGAAGCTCTTCCCTTTTGTGTTACACATAAACCATTGAGACTTGTGTTTACTTGGAGGGAGGAATGGGAAGACTAAGTGACTTGTCCCATTCTTGACACAGTTGGTCACTGTTGAAATTGTTAGTGACTGCAGAATTTAAAAACCCAGCCTGGATTTCTTATCAGAAAATAAGCATCAGTAAGCATTGTCTGCCAACTCCTTAATTTGATTTAATGTCTGTCTGTTCTAACAATCTCACTAGGTGGTACCAGTCAGTTTCTCAGTTCTGGTCAGTGACGATCTTGATTTATCCTGGAGTAGATTCTTAATGTTTGTCTTGCTGCTTCAGAACTATGGCACAGATCAAAAGTCAAGATATAAATATTGGTTCTTCTTCAACTTCCAATGTTCTGTCTCTATAGCAGAAATTTCCAATGGGATAGCAACATGCAGGAGAAACATGTTGGAAGTAGACTCATTCAAGAGTGGCAGGACCAAGGAAGACACAAAAATGATTCTTGTGCTGCAAAGTTATCCAGGAATCTGAAGCTGCCTTGAATCCCCTTTCTGTAATACGATTAACCAAAACAGATCCTGCAGTTGTCTTTGAAGTGCGGCAGTGGGCTTAACATGGGTAACAAATTATCTCTCTTCCCACAACTAAGTCTTAAAATGCTGTTTTCAGGAACACAACCACAGAGCATTCACTTCAGTGAAAAGGGAAAGATACAGGACCAGGCAATTTCCTTGTCCATTGTGCAAATCTTCACATTGAACGATGTGCGGCAGCTTTCAACTTGTAGAGATCTTTCTGCCTCTGGCAATAGACAGAGGATTTTTTTCTTAAATGTTGTTTTGCAGAGGCAGCCACCTTTTGGCAATCTCAACCATATATAATATACATTACATATATACAGCATCATGTTACAAAAGCGCTTTTTGTTGCCAATCCTTCCATTTTCTGACAAGGGAGGTGCTTTCTCAATTTTTTTTCCTCTGCTCCCAATTTAAGGAAGAAAGTCTGGGTTTCTAAGAATATTTTGACGAGGAAGCAGACACATTGCCCTTTTGCATCAAGCTGGATAAATGGTTCAGTTACCCTCCCAACCTACTGAAATCAAGCTGAAGGAGCTTGACTCAAGATGTTTTGTCCACCCAAAATCTCCTTCATAGACATTTTTAAGATTTATGAGAATAGTCTGCTGCTGTTTCAGCTGGGACTATGAGCAGGGCTAGGCTCTGTGCTGTCGCTCACCAGACACTCGTTGGATTTTAGGCTAGCTAAAGACTTGCAGCTAGGCAGAGAGGCCAAAGATCCACAGAGGCCCAACATTGATGGAGTTGGGTCCTTTCCTGCAGAGAGAAGAAGAGAGGGAGGGGTTTTAAATGAGTGTAGACCACTACTGAGAACATGGCTGGCCTATACTCCAACAAGGGGTACAACTAGATTAAAAGCTAAAACTTTCCCTGTGTGTTGAATTTCTACTTTGGCTTAAAAAAGAAATCTATTGATAACTTTTGAAGAGTCAGAGGCCGCATATGGCAGGCATTTAATGCCACCTTCAATAATTTGTTAATTATTAATAACTCCTCAATAAAAATTCATTAACTTTATTGAAAGATTAAAAATTTGGAGCTTAATCAAAAAACAGCAGTTTTAACTTGAAAAATTAATTACATATTTGTTTTAGATAGATAGACAGAAGGCTGGCATTGCATAAGATGGATGTCCATGCTATTTGAATAGTATCCCTAAAAAGGAGAAGACTGAGAATACAGAACAGAATTATGATCCTGCAAAGAAGCCAGTCTTCTGCATGTTATTGTCATGAGTGTGCCTCTTGATTGAGAAAAGACAAATTTCAAGACTAAATGCAAATAATGGCGGATAATTTCATCTTGGCATCAATTTGAAACTAAATACTATGTCCAATGTTTTGTCCCGAACATCAACTTAAAATGATTCTAATGTCTTAATAATTCAAACAATAAAAATAATTGTTTAAAGCATAAAATATAAAAGGCTATTGAATTCTAATATATTCAGGATAGTTTGAACAGAATTACATAATATATATTGGAAGGTCAACTGGAAAAAGGCAAGCCCAGAGGGAGATGGAACAACAAAGCCTATTTTCGCTTTAGTTCTAGATGTGAAGTTACTAACCGCTGTTATTAATTATTGGAACTATTTATTTCTTGAAAGTAATAACTGTTTCGCATACATCATGCAGAAAACAGGTTAGGAAATGTGATTTCATAGTCTCCGCTTGATTTGAGCCAAGACCAAGAATCTGTTTCTTCTGTAACATACTTGCCTTGGAAAATATTAATTATGGGACTCTAAAAATTTTCAGAATTGTCTTATCAGGGAGATGGGTGGCTCATAAATTTAATAAATGTTCTCTGTGGGAGCCAGCATTCACATACATAGAAGGGAAAAGAAAATGTGAAGGGCAAACTGGCATGTCTTATTTTTTAAAAGTAAACCATTTTGGGGTTAACAACTACTAAACCACAGATGGTTGAGCAGGACAATATATTTGGGTTCGGAAAACCTTAAGCCAAATGAAATGACACAAGGGCTTTGAGTGATGTTCAACTCTAATCACAGATATTTCCAAGACTATGCAAACTCTTACCCAGTGGCCCCCAAGGTTCCCCTTCATGTTTCCCTTCACCCATCCGTTGTGAATCAGAACTCAAGCTTATTTCTGTGGAGAGTTGATCTGTGCTCATGAAGCTGTGCCTGGAAAAAAGGGTACATATCCAGTGTGGTATTCTGATGATAACTGTTGAGATCTGCCAGCTCCCCTGTCCTACCTAACTTCATTTTAACATATAAATGATAGAGATAGTGAGTGGCTACAAACCATTACTTTGTTTGAACGTGACCATCTATCAAGAAAAAAAAAAGGAAGATGAATGTCCGGGCATTCTGGAAGCATCTTTCACTTTGATTTTTTTTTTTTTTTTTTTTTTTTTGGCAATACGTGGTTTATAATTTACCTTGATCATGCCCATCACATGAGCCATGTTTAAAGGGTTCATAACTTGGTCTCATAATTCCAAAGGCACCCCTACCAAGACTTGATATAGGAAGTCTCCAGCAGGCTGCCATGGCTATATAATTCTGATGTGTACAGGAGGCACATCTTAAAACAAGGCAACCTATGTAGCTACTGAAATCAGATAGCTAGACTGTTTTTCAGGCAGACTTTCGGTGAATTTTTTAGTCACAATGCAACTTCGGTTTGTAATTGCCCACCTCTGTGGCAGGATTGCCAAAAGAAACCTGTTCCCATGGATAAAATGTTTCCTAGATAATGAAAGCACACTAAATTAGATGGTGGCCTTAATCATTTTCCAAGAACATCAATGTTCGATGCTTTCATTCTGAAAAAGAATCAATTTTCTGCTTCTCTTTAAAAACAGATTGGCCATTTTAGTAAGACAAATTGAAACCAGAGAAAAGTTAGAAGGGTTTTATTATGGTTCAGTTATTTGCTTAAGTTGACCTAGACTGAGCAAATAGAGAATTAGATGTGGAACAAAGATAGGCAATATTTTAGTGGAAAGATGCTACACAAGTTTTGGGGCATGTGAAGGGCTGTGATAAGCAAATTAGTTATGAAAACGGAAACTGGGAAAAAGATTAAATTATTTTCCATGAATTTTAAACTTACTGAAAAGTGTAAAACTTATTTCTTGTCTTGAAACGGAGGAAACATGCACCACAGATTTTCAGCAATTGTGGTGAGGATGCAATAGACCATCTTTTAGACACACACTGACCTCCTGAATATCTTGGCTTCTGCATGGCTTTCATTAACGTTCAGAGTACCCAAAGAGGGCCACTGGTTCACCAAGGGTGCAGACATCTCCTTGGAGAGTTGGACAAATTGGCTGTTGTCTGAAGGAATGAGGCCCGTCCTGAGGGCAGAGCAGGAGGAGGGAAATCTGATTGAGGAGGAGGGAATGCAACCTGTCATCTCAAGGCAAGGAACCAGAGAAAAGCACTGTGTCCATCTTCCCACTTGACTCAGAATCCAGTTTTAACAAACCTTAGAACCCCGTCTCCTAGGACAAGTGGAAATGGATTCCATTTGGGCCTATTTATTACTGGCAAGGAGAGTATGTGGGGTTGGATCTTACTTACAGCTGTTCTTGCAGTTCCAGGATGATCCCTTCCAATTCCCGTTTCTCTAACTGATTCTGCACCTTCACCTCTTCCAGCCTTAACTTCAGGCGCTTGTTCTCTGCCTCCAGATCCTTGAGTTGTGACTCTCTCAACCGAACTAGCTCTTCTAGATAGCCCTGGGACACAGCAAATGAGGGGGAAAGGGAGAAAAATTAATTCCTATGCAGTAATACAATCAAATTGCCACACAATTAATGGATTATTGGAGTAAACTGCAAAAACAGCCAATAAGCAAGAATTTTTAAAAATCACTCTTGTCCATGAATTACTAACCTCTTTTTAGACTACTGATTTAATAACCTACAAAAGTTGTATCAGGACTGAACTCTCTAGCATACCAAAACTAGTAGTAATAAATAAATAAACCAACAGGTGGCTAAAAATATTAGCAAGTATAAGCCTTTAGAAAGCAAATTAAAAAATATTGCACCAAAATATATGCTTTCTATACCAGATAATCCTTAAAAAGGACATTTCAAAGTTTAGGTGACCACAATATGTGTTCCCAGTTGTGTTTTTGACAAAGAAAAGCATAAAGAAGGATTCTGAGGGATTTCTTTAGCATGTAATCCAAAGCTGTGCGTCTTTGGTACATAGCAATAGGAGCTCTGAAATGATTTAAAGTGGCAAAAAGTATTTTGTGGAGTTAATTATAATCAAAGCTTTAGAAAAACTTTCCCTAACCAGTTGTTCCTTGGATGTATTCCTTGAGAAGGGGAGGAGGAGGAAACCAAACATATATTAAGAATTGTCTGGTAAGGTAATCAATATACTTTAATTAACTCCTGAATTGGTTACAGATTTTGAACTATTTTAACCTATTGCAAAATTTCCTGTAATCTGGTGACTTCCAATTATATTGAGCTATAATTTTTATGTCGCCAAACACTGCCCATAATCCAATACATTTGAAGTCAACAATTTAGAAGAACCCTGGTATCTGATTTTTCTCAATGGGAAGTTTCTTCTCCAATGCAAATATCACCTTAAGAGCAAACATTTTCCATATGATTCAGTCATGTAGAAATCCCTCTCCGTGTCTACTTTGCATCCATTAGATCTTTTCCATGGAAGTTTTATTTAGATCTATTAAATTCTCATCCCCTCCTGGAAAACCTTCCTTTGATATATTTTTTAAACTTCAAAAGGCTGATTTTAGAAGTCCTGTGGAGCACAGGAGGGGCTCCTTTATCAGCTTTCTCTCTCTGAGGCTGGAGCACTATTTCTAAATCTCGCTCCAATCTCAGATGTGCAACCTTGAACATTTCCATGCATTTTGAGACATCTTGCTTTTATGCCAGTTGTAGATTTGACCCTTAGAGCCCTATGCTCATGCTTGAACTCCAGGTACCTTTTGTGCATAGACGATGCGAAACTTCTGCTCTATCTTGCGCCATTTAATGTACCAGCTGTCTTCTGCAGTCACTAATGGTAAGTAAGGGTGGTCAGGAGAGCTCTCTTCACTGGTACTGCTTTCCAGGCTGTGCCGGTCCTCTTCATCACTTAGGTAATCATAACTAGAGAGATTGAAGTTTACTGCAAAAAAGCGACTGAAATGGGACGCACAATTTAATACTAGAGTCTTCCATTTCCATTTCAAGACAGCAGTGCTATATTTTAGTGATCCTGATAAGAATGGCTTGAAGAATACCATTCTGAAAACTTCCATTTAAAAAAAAAAATTAACCTACAAAAAGAATGTTAATGCATTCTGTTCTACCTGTTCTGCTATTTATTTATCTTCACGGGAACGGTTATTTTTGTTAATATGCAGGAGCATTCATAATTTGTCCCCTGTCATCTTATGCAAATTTATGATCAGAAGGGATATAATTAATTTTTCCACCTTAGTACCTTCTCCAATTATGATGATGATGATGATGACCCAATCTGTATTACATGTGGAGCCAGTTTAGAATGTGTTCTTACTTTTTTTTTTTAATGGGAAACTCCCCTTTAAATTAAACATGCATATCTTCAACTCTGAACAATCAAATTTACATTTCTAGACTTGGAGAACCTTCTGCCATCCAGCTCTGTAGCCAAATCCTAATGACACAAGGCAACATTAGGAAAGCCCATTACCTCTGTGTAAACTTCAGATATGGAGTATAGTCGATAACCACTGGTGTCTTACCATCCATAATTTCCCCTTTGAGGCAGAAACTGTAAAACAAATCAAGATTGGATTTAATTATTTAAAGATCCCTCTCTGGAGTACCTACCATAGGTAGTTTAGGGAAGTATCACAGTTCTAATATCAGTTGGGCACACACATCTCCACAATAGTGTTTATTTTATTTTATGTGCAAAGGCAATCAAATGTAGTTCATTCAATAGGTATATTATGGAAAATACAATGCTTACCCAAAGTGTTTATCCAGACAAAAATGTTTATTTTTGAGGGCCTCAATGTACCTGAAGTCTATAGCACTGAGTCCAATCAGCATTCCTGTAAGGACAGTCGATTCTTCTCGCAGCATTATTGCTCCATCGTCATAAAATCTCCTACAGAGGGAGAGGTGAGGAAAGAGAGAGACATTCTTGATTAAATAGGGATAAAGGTGGAAAAAGAAATGGGAGTTGTTATCCCATATCTCCTACAGTGCTATTACAGGTAGTCTTCAACTTATGACCACAACTGAGCCCAAAATTTCTGCTGCTAGGTGTGACAGATGTTAAGTGAATTTTGGTCCATTTTATGACCTTTCTTGCCTTGGGGGTTAAATGAGTTACTGCAGTTGTTAAATTAGCAACATGGTTGTTAAGTGAATATGGCTTCTCCATTGACTTTGCTTGTCAGAAGTTTGCAAAAGGGATTCATATGACCCCAGGACACTGCAATCATCATAAAGTTGAGTCAGTTGCCAAGCATCTGAATTTTGATTATGTAAGTATGCAGGACGCTGCAATGGTTATAAGTGTAAAAAATGGACATAAGTCACTTTTTTCAGTGCTGCTGTAATTTTGAGAGGTCATTAAATGAACTGTTGTAAATCGAAGACTATATTACAAATTTGGAAAAAAACAAAATAGGTACATTTACATACTTCTCCCTTAGAGTAGAAAGGAATACACACAATGCATATAGACAGATAGTATAAGTTCATCCCATGTCAAAACTATTTATAAAATATTACTTTACTGAAATAATGCCTGCCATTGCCTCCACCCTTCTTTTCACAGGAAACAATTCTTGCTTACTCTTGTTCTTTTTCTGGACAGTTGGGCATTTCTTAACTAAGTTTCCTAGCCACAGCAGCCCACTACTTTATATTTCAAGAAAAACATATGGGGAAGATTTGGGTTCCCAGACACATTCTTAAAAATTAAGCCAAAGACAGATGCTTTCCTCTGCAGCCTGCCACCTACAATCAAAAACTAAAAACATCAAAGTATCAACTGGGTAGGAGCTTGAAAGATACCAAGAGGAGTTTACAGGCTCATTGGCCTCCTCAAGTCCAGCCCCACCAGACAGGATCAAGGTACCTCTATAGCAGGGATGTCAAACTGGCAGCCCCCAGGCCAGATGCATCACGCACAGGCCACGCCCACCCAGTTCCAACTGGGAAAATGTTCCAGTTGGACATTTTCCCAAAAAAATGTCATAATATATCATGTAACGTCACATGACATGATCGAGTTTGACACCCATGCTCTAAGCCATCCAAAAATTCTGATGTGTATAACCCATTTACAAACCCACTTAGTCAACAGTTTGAACATAAGATATTTTTGCATCATAGAGGCAAAGCATTAGGCACTGCTTCCCCTGTATATGATGTCAGGATCAAGTGATTCAAAAACTGGGCTAGTGTCAAATATTGCACTATAAGAGCCTCTTGCCCATTCAGGCTTAGAATTTAAGTTGCACAGATTTCCAGAAAGAGTTGAGAATAATTGTCTTGCACTTGCAGAATACAAGTTCATTTATGAGTACTATATATTTCAGAAGAAAAACAACAGCAGAGTTATTATATACCAAGTATAAGATTTCTAAACCAGAATCCACTTTTTGAGATTCTGAAATGTCTAATTACATGGATCTAACATTACACTGTATTTGCACTTACGAGCTCGGGACAGTTTTTTCCTTCCTATTTGATAGGATGTGTGGCCCTACGTGAGCTCCTCTGTATAGTTGTAATTTTGGTTGGGAAAGTAACTAGGGAGTTGGACAGCCAACATACTTGATCAGATGAAAATGGGGCAAAGGAAAAGGGGGTGACTATTTAGTGGAAGCTCAGACCTTCTTACCTGGTGGTTCTAGTATCCCGAAGTGCTGTTGCAATATACTCAGACATGCGCTTCTCCATCAGGGCCACACGAATCCATGCCCGGCCCTAAAACAGAAAGTTTGCTAGTACAGGCAGCACTACAAAAATTGTCGATCGTAAATGTACAGGGACTAACTCAGCACAAGATTCTAACCAATGCTGAAAAAGATTTATATCTAGTTCAACCTGAATCTGTACACGAAGTAAAGATAGCTAGGAAAAATCTAAGGAAAGCTGGATGACAGCCAAGTGAAGGTTCCTGTTGTGACATTAAGTAACTTAAACCACTGCTGTTTCCTATACATACCTTTTTTAAAGTCAGTATGCCTCTCCAAAGTTTTTGCCTTACAGATAGTCCTCAACTCATGACCATTTGTTTAATGACTATTGAAAGTTACGACGGTGCTGAAAGATGTGAGTTACAACCAATCCTCATGCATCCTCACAATCAGCATCTTCACAGCCACATTATCAAAATTTGGGCACTTAGCAACTTGCACACACACACACACTAGGGTTGCCAGGTCTGCTTCCAAAAAATAGTGGACAAGCGGGGAGTGGTGGTGGGGGTTAAGTAGTAAAAAAATAAAAAAAAATTACAATTAAATTATATATTTTCTTACAAACATTTTAACACGTATTAAAATAATCACTTCAAAACTTTACTTAAAATTCAAAACATCAAATATATTATAATAATATGTAAAATATTAAATTACATTTTACTTTGCTGTCATGTGTATTTTTTATTTGACTGCGCAGCTTTGATCGATTCTTTGTGTTTAAGGAGTAATTCTTTAATTTCAGTACAACGTTGAGAAATATTAAAAAATATACAAAGTTCACTTCGAACTGATACAAGCAGCCGGTTACATTCGTCAGTCCACAAATTTCCCATGACGCTGAAAATTCGTTCAACGTTTGCATTTGATACCGGAATTGATGCACAATACTGGAACAGTTTCAGTAAACTCGTAGCTGGCTCTTTCTTGAAAAAGTACGTCCACTTATCAAGGGATGAATCGCCCTGCAGATGAACATAAACTTCTTCTAAGGCAGAAATTTCATCGAAGAGAGTGTTGGGTGGAAGTTCTTCTCGCCATGGTGATAATAACCAGATGTTTGTCATTTCTTCTAAAGTTGGAGGATTATTGCGATCAATTAGATTGAAACAATTTAGCATCTCATATACTGAATCGGTGAAATTATACCACTTTTCTAGGTACACAATGGCTCTTTGATACACATTGATGGCTTCTTTCTTGAACTTTTGCAGGGCATTCTCAGGCAAATATTTTTTATGTAAGGCAAATAAAACTTTCATTCCAAAAAACTGCTCATTGTATTTTTTTTGCAAAGAATCACGCAGCTTACACATGATAATGTGAAGATCACATGCAAGAATTTTCTTGCTTTCCAGCTTCAGTAGGGTGTCTTGCATTATTGACATGAAGAAGTGCGTGAAATATAAATACAATTCTGAAATTGTTGGTTCATCGTCCTTTGCGAGTTCATTTTCCTGATCCAAAATAAGGTTCCAGATAACCTTATGGCACTCATCAGATCCAAGAGAAATAAAATACGATTTTAGAGGTATCCAGTTTAAAAGAAGTCTTTCGACCGCTTTAAACAAACTTAACCAACGTGTTGGAACATGGCACAAAACTTCATGGAATTCTGACTCACAAAACTCAAAAAAATGGTTTCAACTCTTCTCGTTTCTTTGCAGAATTCAAAAATTCGGCAAAAACCTTCAGCACTACATTTTCGATATCAAAAGATAACTGCTTTAATGCATTTTTTGCGCTGTTGTGTAAAATGTGATTATTGCAATGAGCATTCGATCTTCGTCTCATTCTAACTTATGAAAAAAAAGACAAAACGCGATACTCCTATCCTTATTCTCTTAGACTGTACAGTTTTAGATTACGTACCATTTCATCATAATGCTTTTGAATAAAAAAAATGTCCACTATTTTGTGAAAAAAAATAGTGAACATAATGTGAAAAAAGTGGACTGTCCGCTCAAATACTGGACACCTGGCATCCCTAACACACACACACACACACGCACACTGGTATAAGTGTCCTGAAGTTATGTGATTGGCATTTACGACATTCCCGGGAAGGTGGGGGACATTCTGACAAGCAAAGTCAATGTGGAAGCCAGGTTCCCTTAACAACCACAGCAAAAGCGGTCATAAAATTGGGCACAACTCACTTAATGACTATATTGCTTAGCAAAGGAAATTTTGGTCCCAGTTGTCATAAATAATTGTAACTTCCCTGGTTTTATAGAACTGACTTTCTGACAAGTTATATTTAAAGCAATAGATTCTCCTCCTCCTCTCTCTTTCCTCGTCCCACCCAGCTTTTTCTCAAATGGACCTGCAGCCAGAGAAAGAAATTTCAGAAAGCCAGGGCCCCTCTCCATCATTTTGCCAGAATGCTGGTATGCAGGCTGACTGCACAATGAAGCCAGCTGACCTCTCTCCCTCTGGAATTTGGTTTCACAGAATTAACTCCCTTTGAGCTAAAAGTTTTGGAAAGATGAAGAAGAAGAAGGAAATCCAGCTCTTGATCTCACTACATGCCCACTCAGAAATAAGACTGAGAACAAATAGGATTGAGGGGAAAAAAAGAGAAGAGATCTCTCCATTCTCAGCCACCTACTGTTTTAGCAGGGAATGTAGGAAAAGAGAACAAATGGGTTCCTCTTTCTTGATCTGGTGATTTTTAAAAGTTTTTGGTAGGCCTTTTGTTCTCTTCCCACATGCTATGCCTGATGTGTGGGGCTAGGAGGCTCTGCAACATACAAATAAGCCCTTTTATCTTTCTTTTCTTGAGTTGCAGTAGAGCCAACATGTTTACTCCTCACACCTCAGTGTTGGCTAAGGAAGGGAACAAAGAGACTCAATTTACCCCATTTAAAAAAAATCCCCAAGGCTATTGTGGGGGTGGGGATGGGAGTGGTATTTATGTGTCTATCAACAACAGTAAAAATACCCACAAGGTGGATGCTGCACAATTAAGGCCCTACCACTGTGGTGTTTTGATCATGGGTATGAGATGACAATCATCATGTTGACTTTTCCTACCTCCCAGTGTATGTTTATGAGCAGGGTGGGCTTCAAATATTTTAGCAAGGAGTTCTCTGCCCGGTTGCTGGGTGGGGATAGCCATGGTGGGTGTGGCCTAGTCGGCCTCCTGCATTATGGCGGGGGGGGCGTTTTTGCCCTCCCCGGGCTCCGGTGGCTTTCCTCGAGCCTCCAGGAGGGTGAAAACAGCCCCCCCAGGCTCCGGAGGTCCTCTTCCTGAACTTCCAGTAAGCTCATTTTTCACCCTCCCCACACCCTGCACTTCCTGCATCCAAAATGGGCCGCGTGGGGACTCCTGGGAGGGGCAGGGTGGGGTAGAAGGGGCCAGCCAGAAATGGGATTTGAGGGTTCTCCGAACTGCACAGAATCTTAGCTAGAGATTCTCTCAAACCCCTGCGAACTCCCAGCAGCCCACCCCTGTTTATGAGTGTCAGTGTGTCATCCTGGAGGAACCCTAGGCAGAAATCTCAAGTATGACAAAATATTTAGGCATTAACCTTTTATGTCCATTTTCTTACAATAGGACATTGTAGCTCTGCCATAAATAAATATAAATGACAAAGAACCCATACAAGTAAGGCATACAAGTTTGCCTTACAATTTCTGCCTTGGCTGGAAGCAGATGCTTCATCAGTTCTCCATATCAAAATAACTAGTTAATCCCACAGTATAGACGTCATTCTCAGAAAAGATGCTGCTCACCACATCTCTGTTTCCAGATACAATGTGTGTCCAAATCAATGACTCATAGGAATCTGAAGCCATGATTTTCAACAAGGGGAGATAATTCACACAAAGTGGTCTTTCTGTTGGCTACTTGTGGCCAACAGAAACATACATAAGTTCAGGAAACTCACCTGAATAAACTCAAAGGTAGTTGATGAGTCACTGTAGACATAACAGACATATTCAAATAAAGCAATGAGTTATTAAAATTAATTAAAAATAAAATTTTATGTCTCTCTTTGATTTGAAAAGTGAGCTACTTTACTCTCAATCTTAAACTTAATTGGTAATCAAGAGTGAGCAATTCAACCATTGAAGTTTGCATTTAGTAATAATAGTGACCATCAAATAAATGTGGTGGAAAATTAAATAAGAGATAAAAGCTTTCCATAAGCCATCCATTGGAAGTTACCTGCAGTACAGGTCCAAATTAATTAAAGACAAAACCCCATTGACCTGATTTTTATCTGTTTTTTAAAAGATTCTTCCCAGCTATCTTTATCCTATAATGCAGATTCACATCAAATGCAGGTATATCAAATACAGTGGACAACAGAATTCCTTTCTAAATGTTTGATTATAGCCGTGTCTCAGACAGAAAACTAAAACAAATGGAACATTGTCAAATGATTTAGAAAGTTGGACTAATATCAAACATAACACAAGAGAAGGTAATGCGTCCAACTTGAGAAAGAAATTAGAGTACATTTTCTGTTCGAGTATTTCCGTTAACCATGAAGTTCTTTCAATGTATACAATGTATACCAACAATATCGACTACCAAATTTTGCTCCATCCTGGAGCAATGTAGCATAGGCAAATGCTTGAGTTTTTAAAAACCATTTTTAAAACTCTTATTACTTTTCTCCCTGCTTCTGCTATCTGCATATATAGTCAGATGCACAGCTGCAGGGAAGGTAAGATGGTTTAAGGGCGGGCCCAAAGAATTTTGTCAAGTGAGGTAAAAGTCAAGATGCTTTCCAATACCATCCCACATATAGAAATAAACTGGCAATTGACTGGCAACCTCCGTAGTATCAAAAGGCAATGTGTCAGGAGGTAGGGCAGGCTGTATAGCATGAACAGCTCTGTATTCACACACCTGGCTGTCATTCACAACCTCCAGCATCCAGTGGCAGATTAAGGCTCACTGGTGCCCTAAGCACTGACAAATCTTGGTGCCCCACTCCTTTGTACATACTGTACAGATGAAGCCAAGCTTAGGCTACATAAAACTTTGTGGTGCCCCCTTGTGGCCTGGTGCCCTAAACACGTGCTTAGTCTGCTTAATGGTTAATACACCACTGCCAGTATCTATCGCCTGAACTGGCCACTTAGCTATATGTAATGTCAGCCCAACAGGGCTTCCCTCAGTCCCTGAGATCTTCTGACCTTAGCTCTGGAGGAGCTTATGTTTTCCATGTTTTCAATACTACTGACGCAGTTATTTGGGACTTTGTTGCATGCCAGGCGGATGTAATCCCAGAAGCCACGTTGTCCATCAGAGCTAAACCAACTGGCAGGACCTAGGAGGAAGCAGGGAGGGAAGGAGGGGAAAGACTTGTAGTGTAGTGCAGACAATACTGATCAATAATGAATGGCTGTCTATTAGTTTCTACTTGCTAAGGAGTCTAATCTTAAATCTATAATAGACGCACATTAACATTTTTATGTATATACATTGCTTCTTCATCCCTAGTGTATTAAAACTTTTTATATCTAGTCTAGTCAATGACCAATATAAAGTACTTTGACCAACTTCCTTTATCAAAGTTCACCAGAAAACAGGTTTTCACCAGAAAACTCTAATGGTAGATCTCAGGGTGTATTGAAATATAGTTATCAGCTACAACAGGAATCAAAAAACAATTCCATTGCTTGCTAAAACATACAGCACATATATGGTATCATAACAGTTTGGGATGAATGGGAGTGGAATTCTGTATGAATGTCAAAATCAGATGTATTTAATTCTAATTATATATCAGATATTATTTAGAAGGTGGATTTTGAAATTGCATCAGAAAACACCATCAGTCCCACATCCATTATTATACATGATGCTGCCTGTCATATCTTGGGAAGACCCAGGGAAGAGGATAAGGCAGATGATAATTTTCATAGAGGCCTATTCAGACATATCCTTTTCTCATTTTTCACAGGGCTCCCACCACCAACTGCCTTTGCAGAAAGAAGTGTATAGAACAGTTTTAGTTATTTAAAAATAAATAAAAATATTTGTTTTTATTTGCATGTAAGTATTTATAGCCTGCCATTATTTTGTACAATTCAGGATAGAGTATATAAAGTTACCCAACCAGTTTTCTTGCCTGTAGAGGACAAGATTTCAGCCTTTTAGTTTCTAGTTCAGCATCTTATTCAAAGATTTGTGCCTTGGGAAGACACAAATAACACAAATAGCCTGTTTGCTTAGGCTCTAAAATACTTGTTGAAGCCCTAAGATAATTAAAATTTCCTGGTTGCTCCTAATGGTGATCAATATATGGTCAATATGTATCAATATATGACACAGAGCTATGAATGGACTTAACTTTTGGCTTGATTCAGAAGGGTTTTATTTATATTTTTAGGCCCTTCCTTCCATCCATCCATCTGATTCAATGTTTATTTTTTGACAATCACCATCTCTTAACATAATTTCTTTAGTCTTTAAGAAAGCAATAATTCTGATCTGTATTACAGATTGGATTGATAAGAGTGACCCTGAAGCAAACAAAGTTAGCTGCTTACCAATCAGAAGGGTAAAATACTATATTACACTGAGACATATCCCTAATTTATGCTGAGTTATAATGAGGGATATGCAGATCAACCACTGTTTTATCAAACCATTGTTTTTTTAAAGATATTTAAGCTCAGCCTTAGACATTTCAGTTTAGATATATTGACATCAGTGGGACTTATATTAAAAATTCCATTCTATGATTCTATTCTATATGGGGTTTTTTTTTTGTATCCAATCTTATGTTGGATACATAAGGAATCTAAAAGGGGATTCCTCAATTTTACGTAAACAATTTGCAGGCATCAGTCATGCAAAGGCTAAGCAGCCATGCATGAGTTCATAACCATAGGCAGTTTTTGCTTAGCTCCACATATAAAATTTGCAGTGATGCAGATTAGCACGACTACCATCATCCTCTTCATCCACAAGATACATTTATTTGACCTACCATGATCCCCTTTGAAACGATGGCTGAGTATATGCTCTAAAATTGCAGCAAAGTTGACAAACTCTTCGGATGAGTCATCAATGGGTTCTATCATATATTTTTCCAATAAAGTATTCACAGAGAATCTACAATTGAATGAAAAAAGGAAACAGAATTTAAACAGAAGTTCTCTTTAAACGGAATTTCCTTAAAAGGAAAAAGAAGCCAAATCACCAGATACAACTTTTCTAATTCTTTGTAAAATATGAGCATAAGACAAAGTTCTTCCTTTTCCACAATGGACTGAGCCTTTTCTCATAAAGTAGCAGTAGAAAGCTTGGGCTCAGCTTCAGCGAGGTAGCTTCTGACCCTCATTATAGCCTGTTGTTCCCATGCTCAGCAAATACAGCTTTTAGAAACATTTTTGCCTTCCTTGCCAAACCTGACTCTTCCTTAATTCAGCACAGAGAAAGCCAATAACAGCAACCTTTTCTTCATATATGGAACTTCATATCTTAATAGCACTGTTACTGAGGGCTTAAATGCTCTGCCTTCAAATGTTTGACATTAGTTAATTTTCCCTGCATGTTTCAGAGTTAACAGAGAATTATTTCAAAGCCCATTGGTAACTTGTCACTGTGTGGACAATCCTAGAGTCCATCAAGGACAGCAATATAAAGCTGTCTGATGATCAGGTACTGTAAATGAACATCAGTCATGTCTTCCACCATCAGAATTTTATGATGAAATATAGGTTTTGCATTTAAAAAATATCTGCCTTTATCACTGGTCATAAAAAATCCTGCTATTTAGGAAATGGAGAGCTTGAGACTTCTATTGAGGATTCTGGGAATAGAAGTGTTCACATTAGTGAAAGATAACTTGACCTACATAAACACATGGGGTGGGGGGAAGAGAGATCAATAGGTCAGGCTTCAGGTACCAGAAGCTTATCCATTCCCAAATTGGAATAATTTATCCTTAACAGATGACCAATCTAAGCTTTCTTATATTTATCTGCTTCTTTGTTTCTCCTCCTATAAAATGAGGGCAATTTAGATTAGCCCAACTTTTACCTGTCCTTATTTGGAACAAATATAACGATGCTCGTTTAAATGTGTTCTGGTACACAATTTTAATTATTGAGTTTCTTGCAAATGTATTATGTTTCAATATTGTGGCAAATGAACAAACATGTGGCAGATTTTTATTCTAAGCAGCTTTAGGAAAATTATATATTTGTTATACCCGGTAATGACTTTAAGCAGCAGAGCATTAAGGAATATTTAAAACTTTCTGGCATAAATCTGATGAGACTTACAGCTATATCTCTATATCTCTAACCAGATTTACACAAAAGTAAGTATAGCAATACTCCTAAGGTGCTCTGTTGCAAACTAATATTGGGTGATTGATATCATATACAAATTAAATTGTAAATAGCTTCTGAGAGTAGCTGTTGCATTTCCGTATGATCCACTTCTCTGGCCATAATTCCTTCTTAGTTTTGCTGGATGCTGGGTGAGAGTGTAGCATCTGTGATTGCATTGGTCCCTGTTGAAAAAAAATTACTCATCCTCAGAAGAGGCTGCCAATGGCATATCTGCATAAATCACCTCTCCAGGCTGGTTTTCCGCTAATTAGAAAACTTTTCCATATCATTGAATGATAGGATTCTGTTAGGGCAGATCATTTCTCTTTCTCGATATGTTAAAAGTAAACTCTTTTAAATGCAAAGTGAAGTATGTGTACAAATAGCTCACATAAAGAATTCCTCAGTTTTCAGGAGTCTGAGAAACATAGCTTTTACTCAGTGTTTCACTGGTCTACATTTTACAACTTCTACTGTTATAATTAAAGTATATTGTATTTTGATGTATTTTGCTTCTGTTTGCATCTCAAATTGCATATGTTTATACAACACTAAATGCATTATGTAATTAATTAAACATTATATTCTGTAAACAAATTTTGCAACTACCTAACTAGGTATTCAAATATGAATTAGAAAATCAAGCTTAGGTTGTAGACTGTTCATCAAAAGTTCACACAATGTGAATATCAGGAAAAAAATCAGATCTCTGTAAAGCAAAGATAAACTCATAATGCTATAATGTATTTTCTCATTAAATATGTACCAGAAATTTGCCAGTTCTATCTAATAAAGGCTAATATCAATTGATAATCCTAAAAATTTTGGAAAGCTGAACATTCTTCTTGATTTTGACATCTTCAATTATTCCTTGGATTCAATTTGGCTGCTAACTTGATCTCCTTATTGGCTAAAAATCTAATATAAGCATTTTAGTTCAGGACAGCTTGAAAGGAGCTGGTGTGTACAATAGTATGTCTGAAAAATCCATTGGAGTTGGCAGTTAATAAGAATCAATCAATCAATCAATCAGTAAAGACTCCTGATTCAATCTTTTATTTTTTAAAAAAATTAAAAGCAATATAAACGATTACTTGATCTACTGACAGGTAACTTCCTGTGATGCATTTGGCATTAAACCCATTCCCTTGTTATTTGCTTTTCTGCCGGTTTTGCATAGCCTTTGCAACTTAATCATTTTTTGTTTTTGTTTTGGCTTTTCATGCTCTCCTACCTATGCTGTGGCTGCAATCCCTGAAAAAAATATTCCTGAAAGTTCCATAAAAACATGAAATTGAAGCTACTTGAAAATATGATTTAAGTGATTCAAAATAAGCATCAGAGCTGTTTAAACCTTTAAAAGGAGCTGCTTTGCATTACATGGAAGCACATGTGAAGCATCTGTTTTCATATTAAAGAAGCTGCATCTTTTTCCAGGCTGACGTGAAATGATTTGCACAGCTCAGACAGCAATGAGTGTTTTTATCCATGTCTAAACCTCTGCATTCTGTGAACTACTTGAAGATTGAAAATAATAACACCAGAATTATCTGACCAAATTCTCTTTAAAAGTCAATGTTCTCATTCTTCAGATAGCAGCTAGTTAGATGCTCTTAGAGAAATGGTGATAGTGATATCCATCTACTCCTAGGCACCCAGAATATATACTATTACCATATCCAAGTAGATGAAGCATAATACTGTAATTTATCTTCAATGGTTAGGCTGAATTTGCTCAGAGAGTATCTTTCAGAATGTTGCCGAATGTTATCACTCGAGTATTTATCAAGTTTCTTAACATATACACCTATTTTTAAAAGTAAAATGAAGAGAAGGATGAATAGTGTTAATGAGTATCACAATTTCTCATTCCTTAATGCAGCATTAAAAATGTAGCCCAGTGAAAAATGAACCAATTGCCTTTTCACAGAATTGACTCCCAAAGGTAAGGAAAAAAATAATTAGTACATGTTCAAGATTCTCCACAAAGCCTGCTCCCCCTCCCCAAAATACACTTTGTATGTCAATATTCTTTCTGTGGTATTTTTGTTATCATGTATGTCTGTCATGTGCACATATAGAGAGAGGATTATACATAAGACTAGCCTTATGTGTAACTAGCTAGAAGATGGTCTTATTTGAGTTCAATGGGATTATGGCCAATTTAAATATTTGCTGATAATGTTTGGATCTTATCTGTCAAGATTACCTACTCTTTCTTCTAATTTATGTAAGCACTATATAAATTAAGAAAAAGAGAATAGCAGAAAAAGCTTGTCTGTAGAAATGCTTCCTGTAGATTTTTTTCCTTTTGTGGAAACAATGAATATATTTAAAAACAGCGTGAATAGTATTGATTTACATCCATCACCCAGAGTTTTTTTCTTTGTCCTAAGTTTAAAAGCACTGCTTATTGATATTTGCTTGTCTAAGAAGGATAGATTATGATTTATATTTTAGTCAACAATTGTGCTGGCTGGAAATATTGGAAAAACAATAGATTGGAAAAAGCTGTTCTCATCATTTTAGCTCTCCATTCTCTATCTTCTCCACCCCAGCTCCTTTCGGAAAGTTAGAATGATCAATATTGCACCCAATTTTCCAAAAACAAAAGAATAATTGTGATTTTAAAAAAAACATTCAATCCTAAAAATAAGTCTGTTAAGGGGAAGAGTACATCTTCCTTCACTTCATTGGAAAAAACAAAAAGTACAGAATCTCATGGTTATCTTGTTGAATAAAAGGTACATGGTACTTAGAGGCAGGCCATCAATTCTGCCCAGTCCCAGGAAGGAAGATACATGAAGCTTTGGTTGGCTCCAAGCTAGGATTGTCCACATTTATTCGTCTTTCTGAGCAGTTGACTTTGACAGACAAGCAGAGGTCACTTAGTTGCTGGTGTCAGATATATAAATTCATCCTAATAGAAGAGGCCCATTGTCTCTTCTGCTTTTATTTTCCAAACTGTTTTTTCTATTGTTATTATTTTAAGCAAATCCATCTGAATAAAAACATTAACCTTCCAACAAAAGCTGCACCATCTTCTCCATGTTTTAACAATGCTATTTTTATATAGGTTGAGGAAACTAGAAACTAAAGGTAGTCCTTCTACTTTTTTGCACAATGCCTTTGTTGGAAAATGGAGATTGTTGCCATAGCAGCTGCTGGTCCTCCTTTTCTCCCCCTGTCCCTTCTACTGCTCTACAGTGATGTCACTTCCCAGATCTCATATCTCCCTAAATAGATGCCTATAGCATTCTTCTGTCAATATTGTTTCCAAGAGAGTGCTTTCCTTTCTTTGAGAAAAAGAATGGGAAGGAATGAAAGGGATTCTAATATTGAAAGGGCTCCCTGTGACTGTCTGTTTCCTATTTCTTGCTTCTTCATGGGATTCAGGTTATGATGTTTTCTATTCTAAAAGGCAGCAATTCACTATAACAACTAAGAATTACAGATAGCCTTTCTCTTGCCTCCCAGAATTTTCCACCTTGCACTGGAGCTGCAATTTCAGCTGCCAGTCTGAAACTGTCTCAGCTAACTGATCAGTTTGTGAATGAAATAAGAGTTTCAAGGCTGAAAATAGCTAGCATTAGGGTAAGGTCAATATGGTATATTCCTTAAGTCTACTGGCCAGGTGAGAAAATCTCCTAGGTTGTTAAGAGTCTACTCTGATTTAATTAAGGATACATTTCTGGAAATCACAATTACTTTGAGCTTCAAATCCATAAATTGATATGCTGAAAACTTGATTCTGCAAACATAAAAAACATGCAAAAATAGGCTGTACACCGCTCTGAGTCCTTCGGGAGAAGGGTGGTATAGAAATAAAATTATTATTATTATTATTATTATTATTATTATTATTATTATTATTATTATTATTATTATTATTATTATTATTATTATTATTATTATGGAGGATGTGCTGGATGGAATCTCACATCATTCCCAATTAGCATGTCCATTGATTATGCTGAGTGGAGTGATGAATAGTGTGGCCTTGGGACTCTACACCATTGTTATTTGTCCCCCCCCTCTTTTTTTTACTTTCAATTTGCTTGTCTGCCCAACTTAGTCTGCCCTCTTAGATCTCTTGAATTCCAAACTCCCTGATCGTTTTTTCCATCACTCAATATAGTATTTTTACCTTTTAACTTTTTTACCTCTACTCCCAAAGCACCGAATATTCATACCGTACTACCTGTGTGAAATGTATGCGAACATTGTGTAAGTTTAGCCATTTCCAGACTTTTTCTTTTTTTAAAAAAAATGTTTAAAAATAAAATTAAAATATTGAGAAATGGCACCTTTCATTTCCACCTTGCCCACTAATCTGGCCTTCCTCCCAGCTTTATCTTAGGGAACATGGCTAAGAGTGAATACTCTTTTATTCAGTCTGCATCCATCCTTCTCCCCTACCCCCACAATGAAAGAGTCTCTTACCTGCAGACTGTAATCAGATTTTTCCTTTCTACTGAGATGTTCCGGGAAGAGGTTTTCTTGGAGGACAACCCCAGCGCCATAGTGGACCGGATACAATGTGATTCCATCCAGGGGAAAGATGCTCTCAATAGCTCTGGTGGTGTCACTGCTACCTCTTCCTCCTCCTCTTCTTCCTCTTCCTCCTCCTCCCCACCCCCTCCCCTCCCCCTTCCTCTTCTCCCTATTTTACCCCAGAAAACAAGGCGTTGGGTCAACCTCCCCCAAGAGCGGATGGCTCTGAAATATCTCCCTCCTCTCTCTCTTCCCCAAATTAGCTCCAGCCCCCTTCTTGGATGGCTCGGAGAAAAAAAGCAGCAAAAGCCGGACGAATGGCGACAGGGGAGGGAAGGTCGGGAGGAGCTCTCCTTGGTGCTGATGGAAAGCGGGGTCCTCCTCCGCCTCCTCTTCCTCCTCCTCTACAGAGGAAACCAGCCCCTTCGCCAATGACGTGATGCCCGAGGATGGGAACAGTCGGCGCCGGCGGAGAAGCCAGGAACGGGAAGGAGGAGAGGCGGCGCCTCCCTTGTCAGTGCTTTCCAGTCATTTCATGCAGACATTTCAGCCGTGCACAGAGCTCTCCGGCTATACATCTCCTGCACTTAGGGACTGTGCTGGGTTTCTTTGCTGATTTCACTGCAAACAACCTCAGTTTTGCAAGAATAAAAATCAACATAAACTGAGATATTTTCTCATCTGAAGTTGTTAAACAAAGGATCAATCCACATTTTGCCCTCCTGGCAGGGATTCACATGGGATAAAATTAACAACTGTGCGATAACGAAGTGTGAAAGTTGAACAAATCATATTTAAATTATAAGCTATAATGAGATTTTTCTTGAGTTGCAAGTGTTTTATATGCATCCTGGCATTATGCAATAGCTCTGGGGTTGTTTTATTCAACAAACTATGATTACAAATTATACTTCAGGTCATTGCAAAACCAGCCATCCCCCCGCCCCCCTTTCCTATCTCCATTTCATTCTTCCTCTGCTGATTCTCTTGTCTCTGTATGGGAAAGGTTCTTCATAAACTGCCATATTTATCGCTGGCATTGTATACATGTAAGGATAACAACAATGTGTTATATCTACTAATTAAAGCTCATCAATACTGCATAAGAGCTTGAGGGTGTAATCCGAAGAGCTTCTTAACATATTATTAGAATTAGATTTTTCATCTTATTATTTGAATAGGTTACTAAATGTATCTTATCTGTTCACGTCACCTATGATGAAGGTGCAAAAAATGGCCTTTTAAGTCAGATAATTAAATTAGATGAGGCTAGAAGAGAAAAATAGGTTGGCTGCTAAATTTTTTGTTTTATGTCTTTTCATACAGAGCCAGACAGATCTATATTATTTTAATTTGCCTAGACAATACCATCTGACAAAGGGCAGCTCTATGAGGTTACCTACTAGATGAGTGTTGATACATTTTAATTACTGTTAGTTTTTGGTAGACAGATTCTGGTGTTGGTGCAGCACAAAAATTAATTACATTTCTTCTTTGTAACCTTATTAATTCTAACAATAATAACAACAAATCTCTAGGAGAGGCAGCAAGCTGAAATTTGTGCAGAAATCTTGAAGAATTTTAAAGAGAACATAGGAACTTTGGCCATTCATTAAGTTTAACTTTGTATAACTGCCCAGAATCACTGCTATGATTATGGGTGGCCATATAAATTATTTAAACACATAAATAAATTTCAGCTTTGCCATATTTTCAAAGTAGGTAAATGAAGGTCAGAATCTTGACCAGCTCATCTTCAGAATCCAGGACTCAAGCCAATCTATATAAATAAAAATGTAAATGTCCATTTGTACATAACCGCACATTTCCGAAAGTTCTTCACCGATTGCTTTCAAATTTTGACACAACGTTGCATTTGACTACAGGCATGTTTTTATATACCTATATTATATACATGTCACACCTGTGACAGGTAAAACATGAAAAACATTGGAAAACATTGAAAGACATTGACAAGCATTGAAAAACATTGAAAAACAGCGCCATCTGCTGGACGTAAAACCAACATGGCAGCCTCTCAGCCCTGATTACACGCAACAGATTTCTGCTCCTTATATTTAGACTCTCCATATTGCTTCCAAGAAACTGCGCATTTGAAAGGCAGAGACGCCCGAGGGCCATATCCTGCCACCAGGCTCAGCAGGTAGGCAGCCGGCTTCCAGGGCTGTGAAGCCCTCACAGCCGGGGCTTCCAGGGCTGGGCAGGGCCTGCCCGAGCCTGGCTCTGACCTCCCCCTCCCCCGGCCACCCCACGAACTAGCCTCACCCACCATTGCTGCCCATCCCCCTCACCAGCCGCTCTTGGGGCTCCCTCCAAAGAACACCCGGCAATGAGGCTGCCTGGGTCCACCGAGCGGGAACCCTCCATCCCTTGCCTGGCCCGAATCGTGCCTGGCCCAGCGCTACCACGGGCCCTGAGGTCAGAAAGACCAGCCGCTAACCGGCGCTATGCGAATCCGGTAGGTGAGCAGGAGATGGAGGCAACTGGAGCCTCAGGGTCGTCTTTGACCAGCGCCGCCTTTGATTCCCAGGTGAGCGCTCTGGCAGTTCACAGAGCCTACATGAAAATTTCAGCCTCTGGCAGAAAAGGGGCTCCAGGAAGGCTTCGGGAGGCAGAAACCAGCAGGAGGGAGGATGGCTGGCCCTCCTTCATTTCGCCTGGAAGAGCAGGGGATTTAATCATTCCCCTGCCCTTGGCAGGTAGGGGAGGAGAACTGCGCAGCAGGGGTCCAGTGGGGTGTGCGTAGCTCCTGGCTTTGCCACTTTCTTCCTTCGGGTGGGAAGCCCCAACCAGCCTCAAACCCCTACTGCACTCCCTCCCTCCCTTCCTTCCCTTCCCTTCCCTGCTATGTGTCTCCCTGTCGAACCCCCAGAGAACATCTGTGTAGGGAGGATGGAGGGGGCCCCCAAGTTTCTGCTGTGGTGCGGAGAACTGCGAAGGCCTGGCCTGAAAAGGTAAGGGTGATGGTGGGGGATGCAGAAGAGGCCGGGCCAGAGACAGAGATAAACAGAGAGAGAGGGAGAGAGAGACATAGAGAAATACAGAGAGATGGGGTGGGGGAGAGAGAGAGACAGAGAGATACACAGAGAGGGGGAGAGAGATACATAGAGAGATACAGAGGGGGGGGGAGAGAGACATAGAGAGATGCAGAGAGGGGGAGAGAGAGAGACATAGAGAGATACAGAGAGAGGGGGAGAGAGAGACACACATAGAAACATACAGGGGGGGAGAGAGAGACAGAGAGATACACAGAGAGGGAGAGAGAGACATAGAGATACAGAGAGAGGGGGAGAGAGACACATAGAGAGATACAGGGGGGAGAGAGAGAGACATAGAGAGATACAGAGAGAGAGAAGGAGACAGAGAGGGAGGATTTTGTGGTTCCCATTGTTTTTTAGCAACCGGTTCTCTGCCCTAATCACCAGCTGAGTAGGCATGGCTCGGGGGCTGTCATGTGACTGATGAAAGTGAGTAACGTCGAGTTGGCCACACCCACCAAATGTTCGTGGAGAGTTTGGAACTTCAGCCTCGCTCTTTTAGCCCAGCGGAAGCACCAGACTGGGCCACAGCATCGCATGGCCGGGTACAGCTAGTATTTGAATAAAAAGATCCCATTTCTAAGCCAGTGATTCTATCCTCATTAGCCTGGTAATAAGTTTATCTGTATTTATTCAACCACCACCACCACCCTTTTTTTAAAGAAAAGACATGTTGGACAGTGTGCTATAATTCTGGAGTAATGTATGAAGCTGATAAACCATCCAATGGCTGCTCAGAAACTTTCTTGCAAATGGAAGCACCATTGCTGGACTTAATTGTCTGGTGCTGGATTCTTTAGAAAAATCTCTCTCGCTTTGCTGCCATGCATTAAATTTTGAAATTGAGTCAGAATTCTGAGGAGCAAGTAAGTAAAAACATCATCAAGTCTACTTCTAGCGACTGCATTCATTCAGTTTTCTTGGAAGTAATACAGAAGTGGTTTGTCACTGTCTTCTTCTAGGATTTATTTTTTTAAATTTCTCAGTCTACTTTCTGCTCTGGACTTCCTAAACAATACTAACCAAGGCTAACCCTGTGTAATGTCTGAGATAACTAAAGTTGGGTAAGTGCTGTCAGCTGCTAGACACAGAGGGACAAACTGGCGTCATTAACTATAGTTTGTTTGTTCATTTGCATAGACAACACAATTATAATTTACATTAGATTTTTGTCTCTATGTCTAAATTACTTCAATCTTTCCCATCATGTTGTGCTAGGAATTGAAATACTCCGAATTGTCAGCAATTATGCCAGTTTGTATTATGGATCTATCATCCCAGCATGTGAGATCACTAAATTTGGAGGAATCAGAATAGATTATGTAGAAATTTTCAAATTTTGTATCATGAAGTTGCTATTTTCTTATGTACTACATTTGTCTTCTATGGAATGCCTATGAAACAAAAAAAAGATTCTGTATCGTATTGATAAAACACATCCACTTCACACTTATTCTGGCTCACTTATACATGATGGTTGTCAAAAAGCTAAGCAGTATTAGATCTAGTTCGAACTCAGATGTGGAAATACTGGGGATATAAGAACTATAGGTTAGACTGGGCAGTTGAGAGAAACATCCTGGAAAAAGGCAATGGCAAACTATTTTTCTTGTTACCAAGGAAACTACCGGGACATGAATCCACCAGGGCTAGCTTATCTTGGAGAACACTTTAATGTATGATATATAAAATAAAAAAGGGACCCTGAAAACATGACCAACTCTCTCTTGAACCAAAGAGTAGTAAGAGTGGGCTTCTTCTTAAGAAAGGTTAATGAAAACTTCAGAGTTCTCTACTCTTACTGTTACCATCCATTCCAGTTCCTACACTGTTTATGCCCTTTGTTGTTCCAATGCATGCAGAGACTGTTTCACCAAAGAGACAGTCTCTGAGAACCCTCGCATTATTAAAGAACATTAACAAGGTTTCTTGTAAATTATGAATGGGCTACATTTCGTTCTTGGTAGGTCCTTGAACTCCAATTCTCATCAGCCTTAAAACAGCAGAACTAACAGCGATAGACAATGGGAGTTGCTGTGTTGCCACTTTACACACCCTTTAAAGGAAGTCTTTAAAGCTACCTTTTGTACATATTACCTGCTTCTAAAAATCAGAACCTTTGGGTGATAATGTCATTTACCCATTTCATGCAGAATTACATTTACAAAGAACATCATTTTGATGCTTTTGTAAGAAGGTATTTGGTTCAGTGAGAGGCAATCCATTCCTGCAATTTTACCAATTGACTACATTAAAGCCAGGCCCACCAGACAATGATATGTCCCAGAGAAAAAACAAATAAATTGGAAGTGCTTGTCAGATTAAAACAAATATAGATTCATTTGCTTTACGTTTATTGTCCTGCAATCGGGCTTATAACCTGCAAAGTATGTTCCCAGATCTGCGGCTTAACACATAAAAGTTTTTCTTTGACATTTAATTATTTATTTATCTGTGATTATTTTCTTTGTAAAAATCTAAGCTAAACTGTAAACTGGTGAAGATGTCTATATTAATTCTTATCTCCTGCTCTCTACAGGTTGGCATTGGTATAACATCATTTCTTGAGAAGGAGAATAAAGAAATAATCAGTCCTCTCAGATGTAGGGAGGGATTCAGCTTTTGTCAGCTGTATCGTTCTAGATAAAGCAAGGCAACTTAAATGGAAAACTTAACTTAGTGGAAAAACCACCTATCTGTTCCAGTGCTTTGAATAGCAGTTTGTTTAAAATGTTGCACTGAAGCAATTCACGTAGGTATTTCTACATCAAGATACCATTGAAGATGCAACCATAGAAATGAGCTGAAATTAAAACTGGCAACCCTAAATCCATAATGATCAAGAATGGGATTATTGGGGTTAGAAGGGATAATTCTGAGAACTTGGATCACTTATATTAACATTTATGTTTTTCTTAATGCAATCCAGGTTTAATAATAGCCTGCGTGCCAAAATCTTTCTTGCAGCCATTGAGAAGTCAGCCTTCATATGTGGCCAAGATTCTGTATCTACAATACTTCCCTGTCAAGCTAGCATGCCCCAATGGTATGGGAATGATAATCCTACAATTACTGCAGATTTGGAAAGTCTTCTTTCCCTTCCCTTCCCTTTCACAAATTAATCATAGCAGTATCCCAAAGCAGGAATTAATGGTGCCAACAATGTTGCAGAGAAACTGAGGAGAAGCAACCAGGGAGGACACTTGTTTCTGCTAGACCTGGCTGTCTACTGAGAGATAAAGCAGTTACTGAAGGAGGGGATGCTCTGAGATAGGCCTAATCGTAAAGCACTATCCCCTGTAAAAGGCAACCAGAAGCACCACCCAACCCATCCCATCCACCTACAAGCTATCAGGTGCCTAATAAGTGCCTCCTATCATTCTGTGAGTGGTTTTTTTTCAAATATGACAAGGGAAATTTAATTGGTCCAGTTTTCTTGGTATATTTTAAAACCCTCCAATGACATAGTTCCTTGTTTGCTTTCTCACAAAGATTGCTAAAGGTCTGAAGAAATGCATTTCAGCTGAATAGAAGTTAAAGACGTCTGCTGCCAAACAATGTATTGAATACTGTGGCTCAGTCAATCTGATATTCAATGCCACCCACTCTGATTCCTGGATCTCATCGCTGCCTCCATAAAACTGTCATGTCATATAATAGAAGAAATACCATATGCAAAATCCAACTGTTACATTCTAAAGCTTTTGGCCAGGAATACACCTGGCTCCAAAGTCTGATGGAAGGACCCTGAGCCTCTATGCTGTAAAGCTGAAATACATCTACATCTACATCTATTTCTACATCTACATATGGTATACATACATACACATGGACACATACACACACATATTGACTGAATGACTTAGTGTTTACATAAAGTACTCTATATTTTACTAATGTAATATAACTAAAAGTAAATTTGCACTCTGTTAAATAAAATTTAGACTTTCTTCTTCTCCCTTTTGGCATGTAGGCCTCAAAGGGACATTATAGCCTTCATGTAGGAAAAGATTGTATGCTCCTTTTTTAAACTAGCTTCCCCAACCAGATTAGCTCTAAATGGATTGGGACTGCAATTCCCAAATATTTTCTCTTAGCATAGATGCTGGCTAAAAGACTGGAGGTTATATTTCTATCTGGAGAATGCCCTGCTCAGGGAGAGTGATCTAGCATTTTGTCAACTACCCAATAAGCCAGTTCAAAACCCTTCCATGTCTCTGCATATCTGATACTTTCAGTTTTTAGCTTCTCATTCATTCTAAGTGGTTAGAGAGCTAAAACAATTTTGCAAGATATTTTCCTTGCTGGATCGCTAATGGTAACAGAGTTGGAAGGGACCCTGGAGGTCATCTAGTCCAACCCCCTGCTCACGCAGGAGACCTATACTAGGGGTTTGAACCACCGAACTGCCAACCTTTCTGATCGACAAGCTCAGTGTCTTAGCCACTGAGCCACCCAGCCAGGCTAAATACCTGCCGGTGCAAAAAGAAGGATCTACACTCTTTATCACAGATTTATAAATTGGATATTATAACAAATCACAAAATTATAAGAACCAAAAGATTCCTCTATTTAGTCTCACTGAGCTTTTCTGTATGAGTAATTATATCTTATTCTAATGCAGAGTTCCTGATATGCTTATAACATGAATTGTATTTATGTACGACATGTACGTGCCTGAATACTTATGCACGTGTATATATGCAATATACCTGTGAATGCACCATCTGAATGTCACTGAGCTGTGTATGGTCATATTAACTGATTTACACTGTAAACCAGTGAACATATCCAAATAGTTTTGCATATATGAAGCTAAACACTTATTATATTTAATTGCAGATCCTCCTCAACTTCAGGGGAAAGCAAGAACTATGATAATAAAGCTAAGTACTAGTCCAATTCCAGATGCTAGCACAGAAAGAGCATATTTTCTACAGGAAGGTAACTTCACAAATTTAAACAATGCCTTTCTGACATTATTGATGGGGCCAGAAGTTGCAGAAACATCAAGAATATTACTAGGCCACATTTGGAAGAATAAAATGTCAGATTTAGTCAAAACATTAATGCTAGAAGTAACAAACAGATAAATATCTGGAAAAGTATCTGCTCTGTTTGTGCTTTAAAGGAGATACTTCCTAAAGTACCATCAGTAGGAGAAACAGATTTTGATTTTGCAAAACAGGACCTTTCCAATGGTGTCTTTCAAATGTCCTATGTAAAGTAATAAGCCTGGTGCTGTTTTTATGTTCTTATCTTGCAACTCTATCATTGTTATATTGCATTAATCATTCCTTAATGTTATGTAAACTAATAAAATCACTTGTAGTTGGTTAATAAATTAAGACCAAAACAAAAATGTTCCAAGATCTTGATTGCATAAATTAAAAATTCTACTGATGAAATACAATAAGTAAACTCTATGTGGAAACCTAGCTGGGTTTTAGTGATAAATTTACAGAAGCTCCCTACATCTTAAACGGTGGGGGAAAGGATATACCTACTTCCATTATTATACTATCCAGATTGAAAGTGTAATTGTTGTAAATTAATGTATCTATATAATTAATATCAGCCTATGGAAATCAAAAGATACCAGATGTTGTAGTGTACAATGTGTGAGGGGAGAAATCTTTATCAATGGTGGGCATACTGATAAGGTGCCTTTTCTGGAGTGACCCAAATTAATGGAGACTAGCATATTCCTGCATAGACAGTACTCCTTCTCTAAGCTAAGAGTTGACAGAGCTCTATATTTCACAGTTGACAGATAATGGCTCTAATTACTGCTGGCTCTTTAAAAAGATGTCTTATGACTTTTTTATGCTATTATTTCTATCCTTAAGGATACTTTAGTTATCAGCTAAATGGAACTGGAATTTCCCCACTTTCAATGATCTCTACCAATTTTACAATAAGAATTAATCTGATCTGTGCTTGTACGTAATGTTGACAGGGGCAGAGATGACAGATCTTATGTATGTAGACTATGGTGGAATTGTTCCTTCTTTCAAAGAGAATGTTGTTTTATATTATTTAAAGGATAGTTCTGTAGAGTGCAGTCATGAGAGTTCATCTGAAATTACTCGAGTCAGAGAGATTCAGTTCATGACCTATTCTCGTCTTTCCCCCATTCTCTGAAATATACTAATGGGACATTTTTCTGGTAAACATTTCACCAAAAGGGTGCTGCAACTTTTGGTAGGTACTCTGCTTTCTTTAGAACCAGGAAAGGGAATTTTCTTGAAACCTTTAAAGAAGCTTATCTTAAAGATATGAAGTTGAGAAACTAATAGGACTTATGGAGGGAGCTATAGACTTGCTGAGTCTTGCTCAACAGTTACAATACTTCCAAGGATGGTACAGCCAGTAGTAGTAAGATGGGAGGGGCATGCCATGAAAATTCAAGGGGACATGCAGATGGTTAGCAGGGAGGTAACACCACATGGTAATGCAAGATAATGTTGTTTACTGGCCCTTGAAAAAAGGTAGAATCTAGAACATCCAGAAGCATCTCAAGTGCCAGGTGATAGGACAAGATTAAAGAATTAACCATGAGTCAGGACTTAGAAGCTCCTCTGGAGTATGCTGTCATCTCATTACTGATTCTTGTGGATTGGTGGAAACTAGAAGACGGGGATTCCATAGAGCAACAAAAATCTAAGTGGCTTAGACTTCTGTTGCTTTCTCATCAAGAATATCCTGCAAGTAAATAGGTGAGTGAATTTTACACTCTCACTTGAGTTTCTGTGAGCCAATGAAAGATGCTCAGGATCTAGACAAAAACTGTAGTAGAAATAAAGGGCAATAACTCAGGAAAGAATAACCTCTGTCCTTTGGAAGTAGAAAAGACTGGAGGAACTCTCTTTAGTTAGCTTTTGTAGCTCTAAAAAACCCCAGTGATGGTAGATTTAGGCCCCTCTTAACCAATTTTTGTAGGACTGCATCTCCCACCACTCCCACCATTGTGTCATATGGGGTGGGGATAATTGGAATACAAATACATACTGGGTGAGGATGGTTAGAATTCTAATACTAATAAACAAGGTTATAGGAGATATGAAGGAACACCTCTGAGCTTTTTTATCATTAATTATTTGATCTTTATCTCAAAATATTTGTGTTTGGAATGCCTGATAGCTGCAGAGTTTTCCTAGAGATCTTTGAATTTTGCAACAAAATGAACCTACTTTGTGCTCATTCATTTGGATTTGTTGTTCTTCGCTTTTAACATTTTGTTCTTTTAAAGGAATCATCCCTATCTTGTAGCATGAAACCCATACATAGAACTTGGTGTATATAATGTTTAAGGCACAGCTTTTATCTTTCTGATTGATACAATGAAGGGAAGAAAAATTTCCAACCATGAATAGAAAGAAGAATCTCTGAAATTAAATTATATTTTATGGAACGTTGGTGATAGCTGGGGAATATGATGAGATTATATAAAATGGTCTCTTCTGTAAAATGTTTTAATAAAATATCAAAAATTGAGTTTCTGTAGAAAATAAAAGATTCATCAAATCTGAAAATGTGTCTGTAGACATTTTTTTTTTTTTGGATATTTTTTAGAAGTTGATAAGCTGTTCAAGCTGACTTATTTTCTCCTGTCTCTCAAAAGCAATATATATTGCTTTTGACTAGACAGGGAGCAGATCAACTGAATTTATAATGGTTAAAAGCTATTGATCCATCTATCTTCCATGAATTTGTCAACCATTTCTAAACCCATATAAACCACCTCATGTGGTTTCTCACGTCTTGTGACAATGAATTCTAGAAGCCAGAAAGAATACTATATAAAAAGACATTGATTATTTTAATTCATCCAAATCTATGACTTATTAGATTAATTTGGGTACTTCAGAGTCTAATGTCTTCAAATAGATCATATATCTCTATTAATTCTCTGCTATTTAAATTGTGTTTTTTATACTTTTGGGAATATTATTTCTCAGATGACAGGACTGGAATTGTTCAGTACTTCTGTTGCATTTAATAGTGATTGTGTTCAAATATTGATGTCCATTAATTAGTTGTTATGTTATAAACATTCTTACTTCCTTATATTTCTTCATATAATTGATGACAGAGATAGTGACAAATTTATCATAGATGTCCTAAAGATGTTCTTAATTGCCTCTATGTATTAATTGATTGATTAGATTGCAAGAGCGGTGCAAAGATAATAAAGCTAAAAATTATATTCCAATTGTGGTGCTTTATGGAATAAGAAAGTGAAGTACTTGGTCAGGTGGAGGGCTTCTCTTTCACGCTTTCAAGCAGAGGCTAGACAGATATCTATCCAGGATGATTTAATTTGGATTCCTATATTGAGTTAGGTTTGATGGCATAAATGGCCTCTTTGAGCACTATATCGATACAATTGTAAATGGATTTTGTACTATAAGATGAATCAGCCACCAGCTTGTACAGATATTAGACTGCTTAAATTACAAATTCAGCAATTGACATGGGATCCCAAATTAGAAAGCCTGGAGAGTTATTTAATTCATAGTACTAATTCGCACATCATACTAAGACACAGTTTTTAATCACATCTCGGTTTGTTGAATAAGCCATAGTTGATTGGGTTCTCTTACCACACTAAGGCATAAATTTTGGTTTATGAATGACAAAGGTTGGATTCAGCCAATGTACCAAATGGCCACAGTGGCTGAGAGGAAGGGATTTGTGGTTTAACCCATCCAAAGATGTTAGCTTTGGAAAGGCTTCTCTAAAGCCATTCCAAATCTCCGCCAAATTCAGCCTTTTGGTTGCATATAGACAATAAAAGGGGTTCTTCTTATCAGCATTGAGACATTGCTGCCAATTTCTTACAATTTAATGAGGACCAGCCCAACCTGCACAGCAGAGAAAGATAATGTTTATCAGTAGTGCAATGCCACAAAACTCTATTAATTTAGTTTGGACTCATTAATTTGTTTGTAATGTCTAGTCAGCAATTATTTAAAATCCCAAATTGCTGAATGGAACATGATATACAACTCTGCATACAGAGTTTCCTTCTCTCTGTCATTAAGGAAAATGAGAATTTAAATTGCGAAGGAAAGTCTCAAAGACATCGTAAATGAAATAATCAAGTTCATAAGAAAGTCACAATGAATTTTTAATTAAAAGTTGTCAGTTAGTTAAAGGTTTTAGATTTTAGGGAAGGAAGAAGAAAATTTGCATTTTCCATTTCCACATCTTCCACTCTTAGGAAGCCTGTTCTGTTGGATGATGCTGACTTTCGGAGGGAGGGAGGGAAGAAATATACTGAGCATATAGTTTGATGAGCTTCTGTGGGCAGAACATGATAAATGATTAGGAATAGATAGACAAATTAAACTTAACTTCCAAATTTAACATCGTTACCCGATGTACCGGGAAGGTACATTGTTTCCTATGCATAAAACGAATGTAATTGTACTTATACAAATGAATTAAAAGAAGTTTGTCAAGTGCTATGTTATGATAGAAGCGACAAAAAAAGAAGTTTATCAGTTTTACCAAGAGGAGGAAAGTAAATTAACTTAGAATGTGGGTAGCATTGGAAAGAGAGTGGGGCATAACTAAGGTATGTCTGCCTCCTGATTAAGCATATTATAAGGCAATTGTGTGAGTCTGCTAAGCACCACACCCCAGTTTCAACGTTTCTTACTACAGTGCCCCCTAGCGTTGCAAAAAGGATATCGAAAAGAGGTAACCGCTCCACTGTTCTCTTTCTAAAAGCAAAGTTAGAAAGAAAATTCTAAATTAGTAGAATTGCATGTCACAAACACAGTCTTTGATCTCTAGGCATTGGAGACATTGAAATTTCTCATCTAGGGGTTACAAGAAATGCATTTAAAATAAAAGTGTTGGTGTCATAATGTCTTCTAAATTCCCCTCTTTCCTCTCCTGTCTATACACAACTACACAATCTTTTCTAGACAAAAGTCTGGAAGAAAAAAAACCTAAATTCTATTTTGTCTAAATATAAAATAATAAATTGAATACAATTACCATAATTATTTAGCAGGTATTTTATTTCCCCTCCTTCCTTCTGCTACATTCACAATTACAAGACTTTAAGTGGGGGGGCTCTGGGGCATTATTTCTCTCTCCCCCCCTCCCTCCCTCTCTCCCTCTCTCTCTTCGCTTGCTTCTGCCTGCTTGTCTATTTCTGTCTCTGTTTTACTATAGGAATAAAACTCCAATTGTTTTGGAAGGTCTTGATGATCAGATCCAAGTGCAGAACATATCAAATATGCTGATATGTGTCACAAAGTTGCTTAATTAATGCATTTCAGGTGGAAAATTACCCTGATATCTAAGTATCCCTTCATATGTTGCTTCAAAGCAATTTAACACACTGAATATCATCCATATGTATGGATTATATTTTTTCTTAAAATTATAAGGTGTGATTTTTATAAAAGAAAAAAAGACTACCAAAGCACATATATGGAATATTTTAAATAACAATAAGAAAGGAACATCGACTGGTGGTCCATCTTTTGCTACTGAGTAATCATAGCCAGTACCTGCATATCGGGAATTAGGGGAAAATATTTTAATCTAAGAAAACTATTTCTATTCTCTTGAGCAAGTGATACTGTAACCCACAAGGACTGTATTATAGAAGCTAAAATGTTTTTTAAAATGCTTTCTTTAAAGCTTAGACATACAAATATCCATGTTTGAATGTAATGAGAGAAGCTGTTGCAAATCAATTTTACTATAAAATTTGCCTAGCTGGGAGAACAACAGAGAAAATACTGGAATGCAATGGGCTGATAATGCTGTTATCTGGATCTACTGAAAAAAATGAATGAAGAGTAGCAGTTGACAAGAAGAGAGCCCATCTAGAAGCAACCAGAAATTGAATTAAAATAGTTTACAGTTGGTTATGTTCATTGCAGGACATAGAAACAATAACAACATGTAATGATCCCCATAGGAGTCACAAGGCACTGCTACTGAAGTGGTTCTAGTTTTCCGTCTCTGTTTACTTCCACAAGGTACCCCAATATTTGTGTGGTCTGACACAAAAAGCATTGCAAGCAATCTGCTCTAAAATCTCCTTGAAGGTAGAGCTGTGTTCATGTCTCTAACTTCCTAATTTATCTTTGTTCTTCTGTATTTCAATCTGAAACAGCCAACCAGGGAATGTTACCTCCAGGCTGAGCATTAGGAAGAGAACAAGAAGAACAAAAAAGAGGGACCAGAAGCCAAGAGGGAATGGCATCTCAGGTGAGAGAGAAAATAGGTTACCTCTCCTTGCGTATGAGTCTCAAAAATAAGCCTTGAATTGGAAGGAAACTGCTGTTTAATCAGCATCAGAGTTTGGTGAACTGCTTAATATACTAACATTAATACATGTTTTTATAAGCATTTTAAATATTTTTCCCTCTCAAAGGAGGACTATGAATCTGGGATTAAGGCGAAACTTGATTTGGAGGCGTATGGAGACTCTTCATTGAAACAGTCTAATATGTCCCTTGCAAGTGGAGACAGTGAGTAATTCAAATCAATTGAAGAAAAAAGCAGAAATCTTTCAGGGCAAACTTGTCATGTATTATTGGGCTCTAAAATGTTTCAGGAATTTTGGCAGGATTTAAGATTCTACTTTGTACATCTGAATATGTTTAACCTAGTTCTTATTTAGAAGTTAGATCATAAATTGATCCCTGTTTAAAAAGAATATTCATATAGGCTAAGCCACATACCCAAACATTTGAGAATGTGCCCACTGCTCCAGCAAACAAGAGTCCCATGGTAGATGTGCTAGTTGTCATTTTCTGCAAACCATTTCTTATGAAAAGGGATTCTTAAAGAGAGTAATACCACACAAAGGAAAAATGTACCTAAGGCCATCTAGCACATTGGGAGACATTCTCTTCCAAAGATTCATTGACTGCAGTTGTCAACCAGAGGAAGATATCTCAGTTATAGATTTTTAAAGAAGCCTCTGCACAATAACTTTAAACTGTGAGAAAATGAGATCTTTCATGATATACCAGGAAGCCAAAAGTCTCTTAGGTAATTTTAGTTGACAGATTGGATCATAGCTAACCATACTTAAGTCCATTGAAATTAATGGATTTTAAATTAGTCATGACAAATATAAACTTCATTGGGTGCAGTTTGGTATGACAATATTTGGGTCCCTCCCTTTCAATCTAATACACTGAATTGTCCCTTCCCATTCCTCCAATAAGATGCATAGGGATGCATAGTCCTTTACTTAAAATTTATACACCAACTCTGTGTTTAAGGGCCTTTCAGATCTATCTCTGGAATGTGGAATTGGATCTGGATCCCACAGACCTATCATGATAATATTTGGAAAGAGGTGAAAAAAATGACATCTGGATAGGACTGTGGTTGAATTAGTTACTTACTCAGTTTAAAAGATAACATTCAAAATATGCTACTGGCTCAGATTCATGAAGAATGGGTTTGGGAAGGTTGGCATTATTTGGCATTCTTTCTTTGATTTCCTTGGCTCTTTCTTTACAATAATTAAGACTATGAACATGCCTGTAAACTCCATATGATGTGGGGCAACATCTTTTCATCTCTAAAAAGCAACCAGAGGGCTTTATTACATTATTACAGTCTATTATTTTTAAAATAAATTGGTGGTTTACAAATTGGTGACTTACAAATAAATTGGTGGCTTACCAAAATGTTTAAAAACAAAAGAATGTATCTATAGATCCACTTCATTGGCCTTACCCGATGCAAGCAACCAGAAAGCCTATACATTTATTCTCATGCATACTTTTTCCATTCATTCACAGTAGAAAGGAAAATTGCACACTGTGTGGTAGATTATCTTGAAAGCAGAAATTGTTTGACCCCCATATCATAATCCGAGTCTGGATTGGAGCCTTTAACCTTAGCCCCCTTTTTTTGGAAAAAAAAATGCACTTAATAAGTGTGGTACTGAGAAATTATCAACCTATCCATATTTTTGAGTGCTCTCCCGTCTGAAACATTCCTGCAAGTAAAGAATTATCCCAACAGGAAAAGAATGAGCAAAAATATTCCCCCAGTATGGCTTGTCATAAAGGGATATTGTTTTGCTTTGTGTGTTTTTTCAGATATGGGAACATACATACAATGCCTACAAATAAAAACACAAGAAAAGACACTGACAACAGCATAGACTTGCTATAATAGTTTTTTTCCTACATGAAAAAAAGATAATATTTGTTTATTTGAATGGGCAGGAAGCGTGCTTTGCCTGTATCTTGACTAATACTTGGGGCCTGGCACTGAGATAGAAACAGCAGTCACTGTGAACTCAATCAGTACTTGCACACTCTTTACACTTTTACCATTAAAAAAAATTCCCTGCACCTTAGAGCAAGGAAACAATATACATAATTAAATAACACATGGGTTCCTATTTAAGAGATAAGGAGAAGCTGAAATAATATATGCATTAGCTTGAATGGAAGAAAGAAATTGTTTGAGACACTGACTACGAAAAGTCAAAAAAGCTAATTTTTTTGGTAGTCTTTAAGATCTAACTGAAAATCATTTTGGTGGAAGTGGGTGAAGGCACCAGGCTGGAAACAGGGAGACAATGAGTTCTAGTATCATATTAGGCACAAAGCTGACTAGGTGACCTTGGTCCAGTCATCCCCGCCCTAGACCTGAGAAGGAGGCTATGGTAAACCTCTTCCAAAAAACCTTGCCAAGGAAACTGCAGTACTTGTCCAGGCAGTCACTAGAAATCTACTTCCAAGAAGTAGATACAAGAACTAACTATCAGACAAGAATATCTGGTTTTTATGTTACATTGGAGAAGGGAAACTTAATTTCCCTTAGAAAAAGTGGCTACTGCATTTCATTCAATGGTGACATTTGGAATCAAATCTGGAATTTATTTATTTATTTATTTATTGCTTTAATTTATATGCCGCCCTTCTCCGGAGACTCAGGGCGGCTTACAATGCGTTAAGCAATAGCCTTCATATTTTTGTATATTTATACAAAGTCAGCTTATTGCCCCCACAATCTGGGTCCTCATTTTACCTACCTTTGAAAGGATGGAAGGCTGAGTCAACCTTGAGCCTGGTGAGATTTGAACTTACAGTAATTGCAGGCAGCTGGATGTTAATAACAGTGCTTTAGTCCACTGTACTACAGGCTCTTTCAGCAATTTGTGGCAATATTATTTTAAACTTATCTACAGACCTCAGTAGAAATTGAAGAAATAAAAACTGGCATATTTTACATATAATGTTAAATTTGCCATCTTTCCTTTGTCTGTTAAATGTTTTCCAAAATCCTATTTTCATTCCATCTCAACTTAGTTTCTAGTAAAATTGGGTTTTGGCATGTAGCTGTGAATATAAGATTCAGCCAAGAAGAGGGAAGTGCTGAAAATGTAATGGCTATTGAACTTTCAGTTTTCCATGCTGAAAGTGACATGGTCCTTCTTCCAATGATCAAGAAAAGAAATCTGTAACCATCTTTGAGAAGCAAAGCAGCTGGAAACATCCTATGTAATAATAATTATCAAAGAGGAACTCTGCATACAACTCTCTAGCACAAATCTGTTATCGCCCATGTACATTGAACTTTGATTCCCATTGTCCCCAGCCAGCATAATAAAATAACCCATATCTCATCACATCTGGGGCAAAAGCTATTAAATTGAAGATGCTGTGATCCTTATGGCTATAAATGGTGACCAGGATTCAGAACATACTGCCAGTTTCTTTCAGTCTCTTAATTGGACTTGGAAGACTTCCCTTGGTCTCATAGTTACTATCTGTGTTCTGTATACACTTGATCTCTTTTTCCAAGGGTGCTACAAAATGGTAATTTTGCAGTAATATACTAAACCAAGTTATTTTGTTATCTAAAGTGAATTACAGGATGGTACCTTCAGTCTATCACATATAAAAGTATATTCAGTTTAGGCTTGATTCTTTTCCCAAGGGAGATATAGGTATAGCAGTTTTATCTGTCTTTCATACAGTAGTCTATCTTCCAGGGTAGTAATAGGACCAGGGCTGGGTATGTGGTGCAGAAAGTTCTATTTTCCAAGTCTTCTGCTGCCTCCAGGCACCGACCATCTGAGCTAGTTGTTTTGCTCTGAATAATGAGAGGGATATTTATAGGAAAGTTACCAATGAAATTTGAATGTTATCATCATGTCTAAAGTGACTTTACTGGATGTCTGCCTCTATACCATGGATGGCTTAACTATTGAGAATCTCACCAATCCCACCATTTGTAAATTGTCATATGGCTGCAACAATACATCTAGGGCTGAACTCTGGAGAGCAGATCCAAGAGTGTATGATTTGGGGCCTGGGAATTAGACTGACGGATAAACTAAAAGCAACTAACAAGAAAAGTAGCAATCTCATTTTATTTGGCAAGATAAGCCTTGCCATAGTCTCTCCTTCTCGTTTCTGCATTTTCAGTTCATCAGATGAGCATTTGCCAGCATATCTGTATATCGTTCAGTCAGTACTCCTGTCCTGGTCACCGGGGAATATATCACCTGAGTAAAAGAAGGAGGATGGAGAGGGTGTCCATGGGGAAAGCAGGATCCTATCAGAGGCATGTGGACACAAGTGAGTGTGGGCAGTGGCATCTTCAGTGGCATGAAGTGGGCTCAGTGGCTCAGCTGCAAACCAGGAATTTCCCTCTTGAAACTTTCTTCCACCACAAGTTCACTCACTAGGCAGCTTTAGGCAAGCCATTCTCAGACTGAATTTCCCACCTGCAATATCAGAAGAAAATATCTTTATATACTTAACAGAGTGTATTATTGCAACATTACACCAAAATAATATACTGTATATGAAGAGCTTTGAAGGCATTAAAAGTTGCACTGAAATTATCAGAACTACTGAAATTATCAGGACCACTATCTTCACAAATCAATTGTACGTGACACATACTAGTTAATTAGTGTGGATCACTACTAAGCAAATAACTGAAAGTGCTTTTTAAAAAGATAATAAAATCCCTCTCTATATGTGTATTGTACAAATCATACAAAAGGAAGATACAGGATCAACAATTCCCTTCTGAGATTTCAATAGGCACCATCAACTCACTTTTCAAAACTATAATTACTGCTAGTGGAGGGATCAATTTTTTAGAGGAAAAACACTAAAACCAATGTTTAGAGAAAGTTTGATTTGCTAAATCAAGATCATGTGTAATTTTTTATTTCTAACTCAAGGAAGATTATACAATCATCAATTGAAAAATTGCATAACACTTCCTAGCTAATTAGAAAGATAGATTAGTAGCACAGATGTCCTTGTGTTGGGTGAATTGGTTGTGGCTAGTAGAAATTGGCCCTTCCCTGTTGACAGTTACCATCTGAGGGAAAGTCAGTGAGCTTTGGCCCCTTATCAGGCAATCTGTCCCCCACAAGGACATTGGATTTCAGCTGTTCCTTGAACATTCCACTATTGATGATAAATACAAGTTGTGTTTGAAGTGAAGACAAACCCTATTGAGTTTAAGTTGTTTCTGTTTATAGCCAGTTAAAAGCAGATTCTTTCATTATTGGTGGGTGTGATCAAGTGACAGTAAGAAATATGAAAGCTACTTCACAATTTCCTACTTTGAACTTAATTTCAGTACAGGAGGCCATGTGAATCATCCACCAAGTAATGGTATCAGAATATGGTGCTTGACAGAGCTATTAGACAACACAACAAAATCAATCTTGCCCTTAAAGAGGCTATAGACTAACTTTAGACAATGGGAATCATTGGAAGGAAAACATGATTGATGGGATGGCGGTATTTCAGTTATAATTCTGTGCATTGAAAAAACAATATAAAACTAAAACTCTGAATTGAAGTAATCTGAATTCTGTGCAAATAATGGCTGAATTTGCCTGCATCAATTATGTAAATAAAGACAAAAGGAGTTGCTTCTTTGCATAATCCATCCTGCGCCTGTTAGTAAGAAGAGAAAGAAAATAATATGGCTGTAGCCAGAAGTGACTACCATTTTTTATTTTCTTTGTCCATTCTCTAAACCATTAGTTTTGATACATGAATGTCTGTATGTACATGTTAGGTTTATCAGATCATAGCTACAAAAATTTGGAAGACCAAGATAGAATCAACGAGATGGTTTTCTGTATCTCTTTATTGCCAGATATTGGTTGTCTGGATTTTGGTAACTCAGGCATGGTAGTCTATCTTATGTATTTGTAAAAGTTTATAAAAGTGATTTAGAAATCTCTTTTCTTTTGAAACTAAAAAATAAGCATGGAAAGGTAGGGCATTTCATGAAAACCACAGTGCGAGAAATGGGAAGACTGAATTTTATTTTATTTTCTTCTCTACTATATTGAAATTTCAATCTCCATCATCATCTTCATCATTATCATTGTTGTTTTTATTTAATTTCTATTCTGCTCTTCCTCTTAATTAATTTTAGAGAAAAAACTTTCAGTGCCATTTTTGTCATTATAAATTTGGTTACATCTTCCTCTTTGCATTCTATACCAATGAACATTATTCTATCCCTCAGCTAACAGATGGTTATTTTTTACTGTGCAATTACAATCCTATCAAACTCATTACTATGTTTCCTGCCATATTAATTATGGAGGGAGACAAGCTATTCTCCAAAGCACCTGAAGGCAGGTGCAAGAAGCAATGGATGGAAACTAATCAAGGAGAGAAGCAACCTAGAACTGAGGAGAAATTTCATGACAGTTAGAACAATTAATCAGTGGAACAACTTGCCTCCAGAAGTTGTGAATGCTCCAACACTGGAAATTTTTAAAAAGAGATTGGACAACCATTTGTGTAAAATGGTATTGGGTTTCCTGCCTGAACAGGGGGTTGGACTAGAAGATCTTCAAGGTCTCTTCCAATTCTGTTCTGTTATTCAGGAAGAACAGGTACCCTGTTTCCCCCAAAATAAGACTTCCCCTGATAATTATCACAATCGGGCTTTTGAGCACATGGCAATAAGGCCAAGTGCTTATTTCAGGGTTCAAAAAAATATAAGACAGGGTCTTATTTTCGGGAAAACATGGTAACATTTTATTAAATTGCTTCAATTAGGATTAAAGTAACTTTACTGCTTTACACAAAGATTGCATTGCTTGAATAAACACATCACATTCATAATATGGGTGCAGATTTTTAATTTTAATTTTGATTTAGTTGTTTCTGTGATTCCTGCCAATGCAGTTCATAAACCATGGGTCTTAAGTTAGCATATACCACCAATTATAGTTTATTCACCAAGCCAAAGTTAAGCAAACCATGACAGAGGAAATCTAAACTCTGTCAATGAGTGGTTGATCTTGCTGAGCAAATTTGACAACATGTCTTTATTGTCCAAGAGGACAGCTCTAGAACCAATGGATTAAAATTATAAGGAAGGAGATCAAGCTAGATGTCAGAAGGAACTTCCTGTTTGAGTTGTCAGTTAGTGGAACAGGTTGCCCGCATGAAATAGTGAGGTCTTCTTTGCTGGAGTGCATAGTCTGGGTGGATATCTGTCAGAGGTGCAGGGAATCTTAGGAGGATTCCCAGGTCCCTTCTAATTCTATTATGCCATCAATCTATGAATATTTAAATGTTTAATGTTTTATTTATACTCAGTGCAATTAGAAACAATTCTGTAGATTAAGTTAATGTTCCAAATTTTAAAAATTACTCTTCAACAAGGTCAGATCAAAAAGCATAGGGTCCCAGAATGAATTACATCTTCTCCCTCACTGTCTCCTGATCTAGTGGATGGGGCTACCATTCACAGAAAGATGGACACTCCTAATTTGCCTTTCTTCTAACTGAGTCCCATGTTGCTAAACTTTCTCCTGCAATTCTGCCTCTTTCATGGAATAGAATTATCAAGTATAATTTAGCAACTTAATTTCTTTTATGGACATCCATTTGTCTGGAATGGAACAGGGTCTCCTGCTTGAGCAGATGGCTGGAATAGAAGAACTCCAAAGTCCCTTCCAACACTGTTAGTCTATATTGTCCTTAATGTAATCTGCTTGAAATTCTTAGAACAGGTGGGATACAAATGCAAGTATGTGACTTTGAATAATCTTGTTTTGAACTTGAGCTGTGATTTCTAGCCACTTAACGTCTTGTCCCCTCACCCAGAAAAGTGCCAAACGCCTTATATTTACTGTCAGCAAACGTAAAGTGGTTATGAATTTACTATGAACACAAGAACCACTTGTGACAGGAACGTAAGGGTGGAGTCAGAGTGTCTTGTGCAGTTGCCAAAGAGGGGATTTATAGGGCCAAAACTTCACATGGTTTTTTCCCTCCTTCTTGAATGTCGGACTGTGGAAGTTGTTTTCAAGGTAAGGTTGGTGAAGCAGGCTGAAATCTATGTGATCAGTGCAAAATAAAAAGGTAATCTTTTAGCCCCAAAAAATAAGAATGCAGTATAATATATCTGAAGAACTCTAGCCACATATGAGGATTAGCTGAATCATTTTTGTCTAGAACATGGAAATATAGGAAAGATTTCTATATGTTTTTTATTTAATTTTTTAAAAAAGTATGAATGGGTGAAATACATGTTTAACCTAAAAATGCTAGTTTCTGTTCCACTCTGGGAGTTATTCTGTTTCATCCATTAACTTCTCCATAGTTAATGCAGAAGGAAATATATTCTTCTTATTTATTGGAAGTGGTTTTTGAATGTCACCCAGAACACTATTGTTATTTTGAATATATAAACGGAAAGAGAGAAATTGAATCAAATTGAGAATAGAGTAGAGTAGAGTAGACTGGAGTAGAGTAGAGTAGAGTAGAGTAGAGTAGAGTAGAGTAGAGTAGAGTAGAGTAGAGTAGAGTAGAGTAGAATGGGTTTTGGCATATACCAAAGTAGAGTTGCTTGTAAATGTTGGAAGTTTCACTTTCACGCCTTAAGAATATCTGAAAAAGTTTTCACAAACATCCCATTACAAAGACTTTTTTCCCCTTAGAATTGTAGGATATAATAAGTATGGTAGTATCAGTTTTTTTTTTTTTAATTTATTTAGATGCCGCCCTTCTCCGGAAACTCAGGGCGGCTTACAATGCGTTAAGCAATAGCCTTCATACTTTTGTATATTTATACAAAGTCAGCTTATTGCCCCCACAAACTGGGTCCTCAATTTACCTACCTTAGAAAGGATGGAAGGCTGAGTCAACCTTGAGCCTGGCGGGATTCGATCTTACTTTAATTGCAGACAGCTGGTCTTAAATTACAGAGCTCTGTCTGTTGAGCTATCCAGGCTCCTAATGTTGCGGGATATGATGGTTGGTGAGGAAAGCAAATATTATAAAAATATAATTTTTATTACATAAGATTTTGTAAAGGAAAGTAATTATTCTTCTTACTGATATTTTTTCCGCCTGTAACAAAGTAAATTGGCTTGTTTGCACTAGTCTTGTTATTTGCTGCAGAGCAGCATTTTAGTGGTGCTTTTGACTGATTTTATAAATATGATAGCCTTAATATCATGATAAAAAATAAAAAACTTTGGGTAAAATAACTTTGGACACTTTCAGAGATAGCCTTTCAAACATTATTAGACAGCTATGATAAGTCCCGGGGTCCATTTCTAGTAGAAAAAAGGGAAAGGATCTATTCGTTTCATCTTTTCCTCTCCCCCATGAAATCCTCAATTCAATTCTTTTTTTATCTGAATTTGAAAGTAAGGCCAATTGCATGATCTTAATCTCAGGCTCACTGTATTCCCTTTCCACTGCTTTGCTTTATAATTCCCAAATTGGCTGAATATGTGTGTGAACATATGACACCTCTTGTTCCAGATTTGCTTCAGCAATGAATTGAATTGGAAAAGCAGACACTTTAGAATATTCTTCCTGAATCACTCAAAAGGATATCATAGCTTTCTATGGCTGGCCAAAAATAATTGGGGTCCCACAAAGAGGACAGGAAGAACAGTGGATATTCCCTTTATTTGTTCTCCACAGCTCAGCTTTTCATAATCTATTGCCACCACAAATTGTTTGGAATGTAATCCCCATAATTCCCCATCATCTTCATGGTGTTTGGTCCCATCCAAGTTGGAGAAAGCTAGTAGGTTGCTTGCATGATTTCATCTTTTTAAATAACTGCAACTGAATATTTTGCAAGTGGCAAAATATTCAGAATGGCTATAGTAATTTTTAATCTGTGTAAAGGGATGGCAATGTCAGGAAGTGATAGATGCACCTTTTTATCCCAGAGATTCACTGAAAATAGAACCTTCCCTGCCACTTGGAGATATAAATTGTGTGGTGTGTCATAGAGATACAGTCACTTGCTCAGGCTATAAATAAACAAATTGAGATGTAATTTTCAGGTTAAAAGAAAAATCTATCAATCTCAACTTGATAATTCCTTAGGCTTCTAGACAAATTAGTATTATTATGATTATTAAATTGTATTTTACATACTAGCAAGAATTTTTACCTAAATCATCTTGCAATGTTAACACCCTCTTTCCAACTATATTCCATTCCACATCAGGGCATTTGCTTCCTTGGATTATTTCTATTTTGGTATAAGTAGTTTGAAATATAGCTTTGAAGTTGTTTGCCATGTTTTTTGTTTGCTCCAAAATTCATATCAAAGTTCAGTCAATGAATGGAATGAAGAAGTAAAGTTTGTATTAATGCCAAACTATCTCCTATTGGAAATTTCAATATTTATTTATTTGATTTCTTGAGCCACCCATTTCAATAAGTGATTCTTTCAATAACTCAATATTTCATTAACTACATCTATAACTGGACAACATTCCCTCCAAATACACTACTCTCAGATTACAATTAAGAATAAGAAAATGAAGGTGCGCAGCTCATTGTAAATTGACTAGAAAAAGAACACTCATCTCTAGTGTGAAAAGAGCAAAGTTTTAATTGCCTTACTTTGCTTAATGATAGGGCTGCCACCCAAACATTACTGCCCCGAAAGGAAGGCAATGGTATTTTCTCCTTGTTTACATAGTACATGGGATTTTGCCAAATAAATCACCTGCACTGGTTTGTGAGATGAACTTTGATATATCTACTTTTCTATCTGAGTCCTATTGACAAACAAAAGAATAGATTCATACACAATAGACATGGGTTAACATGGGTTAACCCATTTTCTGGGGTCAAACAATATGCTGAGTCACAAACTACTATGTTTCCCCGAAAATAAGACCGGGTCTTATATTAATTTTAGCTTCAAAAGACGCACTAGGGCTTATTTCTGGTTAGGTCTTATTTTGGGGGAAATATGGTACTAAATGCACCCATCTTGCTGACAATCTTAACTGGGGCTTATTTTGGGGGTAGGGCATTCTGAAAAATCATACTAGGGCTTATTTTCCAGTTGGGTCTTATTTTTGGGAAAACAGGGAAACCCAAGGAGTTGGATTTGCAAAACATAATCACCCACAAAAGACTGAGCTATAGTTGGGGTTGGGGTTAAAAGCTGCTGTCATTTACTTGACATTCATCTAGGTCACAAGAGGCAAAGAGTGTCCAGATTTCAGCAAGTATGAATGAATGGGCCCATATAATAGAGTGGATAAAAATATACTGGCTCCAAACAGAAGATACGCACAATACAGAGGGTGGTTTGTAACAATGTCATATCTTTCATCTGATTTACCTCACAGAGTTGCCAAGGGCATAGAAAGGAATTATTTTCTGCATGCCATTTGGAGCACAATGGAGGAAATGGGAAATGGGAAGAGTGGAGATGAAAAAGCAGTGAATAAGTAAACTTATTTTCTTATTGACAGGTAGCTCCTCCTCATCTGAGGAGGAGCCAAGAGGTACGGAGCCTGCGAAGCCACTCATCTCCCACAAAGCTTCCCATAATGTACGTTCCTAGGGCATGGAGAGATTTGAGTTTGGTTATGGTAATTTGTAAGCAGTTTCCAAGATATCAAGGATCTAGCTGTAGAAACCTCTGGAGTGCTCTTTCTCTGAAGTAACCTTGAAAGCCCCAGTGGTGCTGGGATTGCCAAACAATTCTTTTTCTATGTAGAAAATGGATATATGTTTTGGATTTTTACAGTCCCTAAATAATTCTTATTTGATTCAAAGTGTAACCTTGATTAAGGTTCAAAAGATCAAATCAAATCTTTATCATGGCCATAAATCAGCACAGAGGTTCAAGAGAATTTGCAAAATATAAATAGAACATTTACAAAGTTTTAAATTCTTCGAAGTATTTAAATACTTTAAATACTTAAAACAATATAAAGCATCAAAAAGACATAAAAGCAGGTATAAAAAGCTGCCCATATAACTATCTCTTTAAAAAATAAATTATGGTGCTGCTTGATAATTTTATGGTGCATCTTGTCACTAGTTTCTATTTCTGTGTTCATCATAATGCCATCTATCTTCTTCCCACAACCCACCTCCCACCTCAGCACTCCATTAAAAATAACTACAATCCCTTTAATTGGAACTGCTAGGAACTGCCTGTCTGCAAAATATAGTAATTGTACAATTTTAGTTAAAGAAATGGTATAAGAAGGATCAATGACATTCCATTCCTCCTGACCAAACCCTTCTGCTTTTTAATAAATCTAAATGGTGGGAAAGCCAAACAAGGAATTTCTACACTATTTTTCAAATCTCAGCTCTGAAAAACATAGTTTTTCAAAACATAGCTCTGTTTTGAAACCAGGTGTATCATGCAGACAGATTTTACATTTGGGGAAAGGATGCACTTCTGCCATCACAAAATCATTTTGTGAGCGACCAATAGCCTTGTGATGGCGGTGGAATATACATTTGAGTAATGAACAAAATCATAATCCCCTTGCTTGCTTTTGTAATCTTAAACCAAATTAAAAAGCACAATTTTCTAAAAAAAAAAAAAAAGTACAGAACCTCAAAACTAAATTCTATCTTTCTTCCACAAAACTGTAAATTTTAATGTAACAAAAATATTAAATGCCTGAGAGAAAAAGTACTTCTAATGACGATGTTTTCTTTAAATAACACAAACCAGTCTTGACCAAGACTGGGAATACTTAAACACAATCAATCCTAGTGACTTCCAGGGATAGACCAGGAAATCCTAAGGCTATAGGTTACTTTGGGAAATCAAAAACATCCCTGGGGAAAACAATGAAGTCTCCTACATATGGCCATTAAGAAAACTTGGCTAAAGTTTGAATAAAGGTTTATTTTAGGGAAAAGGAAATGTTTTGCCTTGTTCCCATTGAGTACACTTTGGAGCATACCTCTTGGCACCTAATCCAAAGAGTTCAGCCTGCCAAAAATTGCACACTCCTGATCTAAACAGGAATAAGGGATACACAGCATAGGCTTTAGTAAGGTAGGAATAGCTTTCATGCAAGTACTTGGCAGGCTGAAATGGCAGTGAATTTATACAGCAGCCTTCCACCTCTCTTGTCCTCAGATGTGCACACAACAATTCCTAGAACTCACATTATCAGTGAGAAAGATCCCACACATCTGGAACAACGACTTGATGCAGAGATAGGTTGCTTTCTCTATTTTTCTTTCCTAAAAAGGGCATTTACTTTTCACCACTGTTCCTTATGTCCTTAATGTCCTCATCAGTGGGGGAGACATGCAGTGGATAAAATTGTTGCATATCACTCCCCAGTATATCCCTACTTCTAGAAATATTGCCTGTTGAATTTCTGCAAGTTGCGTCACTGTTACAGAGCACTGAAGGAAAAGTAAAGTGGAAATCATTATGACATGTTTTTGCTATTCTCTTCAGTCATATGTGGAACTTCATGAGCTGGTCATGGACAAGAACAATGAGTTTCGCTGGATGGAAGCTTCTCACTGGATCAAACTGGAAGAGGACTTCGAGGAGATGGGGCATTGGGGGAGACCTCACCTTTCATATCTGACTTTCCAAAGCCTTCTGGAGGTGCGCAAGGCTTTTAGCAAAGGTGAGGAAAGGGACTGCAAGGATTGTACAATTTTCCTTAAGAATTTGCCCTTTGATTGTTTCCAAACAATGTGCTACAAAAGAAAAAGAAGGGTGCTTCCACTCACCTTTTCCATTGTCCGAATCCCAGTGCTATATTAGGTACAATATTGATAATCATATTTTTACCAATAAAGAAAATATCTGTAGCTCTGAACTGTGGAGTCCTTGATGCTCCATAAGCTTGGTGATTTTCTTGCAGATGTTTCATTACCAAACCAGGTAACTTCATTAATGCATCAAATAGCTGGTTATGTTATTTAGTTTGGTAATGAAACATCTGTAAGAAAACCACTAAGTTCAGAAAGCACTAAAAACCCCACCTTTCATCCATTGATGGACTTGTTCTTACCAGTTTTCTTGCCCCCAACAAATATTCTTAGAGTAACTTGGGGAACCCAAGGTTTCCAAAAGGGGGAAAAAAATCTGTCATTAATAATAGGAAATGTAGAGGAGAGTAAATCAATACAATATATTTATATTTATATCTGTATCTATATCTATTATATCTGCATACACATCTACATGTATAACTATATCTATTAATTTTATCTATCTATCGCTTTCCATCTTTCAAATCTTCTAGCCTCAATGATTTGGGAGTCTCTTAAATAACAGTAATAACTGTGGTATTTATTTTGAAGAAAGAATTGAAAAATCAATTAAAAGGTTCCCAATTTTCCTTTTGATATACTACATAAAGATAATAAATGTCTCTTTTGGAATGGTAAGCAAATATCTCTTTCAAATGATCAAAATATTTCTTTGACATGAGCTCTCTATTTCTGCATTTCTAGGAACTGTCCTTCTAGATTTGCCAGAAAGAAGTCTAGCTGGGATTGCCAATCAGGTGCTTTCCCAAATGATCTATGAAGGAAAACTCAAGCCTGATGACCAAGAGGTGCTTTTAAGAACTCTTCTACTTCAGCACAGGTATTGGCAAAGACAAATATGAAATACGACATTTCTCCACCCAAAGAATGAATGGAACAGCCAAGAAAAATAGGCCCCAATCCATGTCTAGCTCTTTCTGGATCAGGCATATTCTATAAATTAAGCTAGTGACAGATATGTCCTATATAAGTGGGAAAGAGTACTGAGAATGAAAAAGCATATGAGAAGACCTTATCTCCTGCAGTAGTTTTTGGATTTCATTCCAAGATCTGGACAAATCCAGTAAAGGTCCTGCAAGATCAGGAGCAGCAAAGACAGCAGAAACATTTGCCTGTCATACTTAACCTATTGATGTGACATTTAGGAAAAACGGGACATGTAAGAAATTGTCCTGTGCCTGCTAGCCCTTTAGTCTATGAGCTCAGTATTTCTATTTCTTTAAAGGTAAAGGTTCCCCTTGCACATATATGCTAGTCGTTCCCTGCTCATCTCCATTTCAAAGCTGAAGAGCCAGCACTGTCCAAAGACATCTCTGTGGTCATGTGGCCGGCATGACTAAATGCCAAAGGCGCACGGAATGCTGTTATCTTCCCACCAAAGTGGTCCCTATTTTTCTACCTGCATTTTTTACGTGCTTTCGAACTGCTAGGTTGGCAGAAGCTGGGACAAGTAACAGGAGCTCACCCCGTTACACAGCACTAGGGATTCAAACCTCTGAACTGCCGATCTTTCGATCGACAAGCTCAGCGTCTTAGCCAATGAGCCACCACATCCCTCTATTTCTTTGGAACAATGCAAAGAAGGGTATCATAATGATGATCAGGGGCTGGAAATTAAGGCTGCTGAAGAGACATAACAGGATGGTTTTAGTTTTGAAAAGTTATGACTAAAAATACAATAGCATTTGCCAAGTTCCTGAAGGGGTGTAATACAAATCAAGACCTGTTCTATATGATCAGAATTCAGAAAATGGAATAAGGGTCATGTAGGAAGGTCAATTTAGATTAAATATGAAGAAAATCTTTATAATACAAAAACAATTTAGCAGTGGAATTATGAGTAATGAAAGTGGTGATGTTTTCAGAGAGTTTCAGTCAACTGTTGGGGATACTTCCATCTGGAATCTCACAATGATCAGGGTCTAATGACCTCTTTCAACTCAATGACTTCATAATTCTAGATAGAACTTTAAACTCTGTGAACCAGAAGTTACTGTGGAACTATTTAGACTTTCCACAACTCTTCTTTGTGAAGATGTTTGTGTTTTTTGTTACAAATAAAGTATCTGTATTTTTGAAATTTTAAAATAAATATACTTAACAGTGAAGCTTTCTTAAGGGAAAAAAATGAAATAACTGGCTATTTTAGAAACCAGAAAATGTAGATAGTAGGTAACGTTGAAATGTTGGGAAACCCTTTCTGCCAGAGAAATAGGATTTTAAAAATGAGTTGTTGCCTTCTGCCAGAAGGACATTCTGTGCAATAAAGCCAAATTCTCTAGTTTTATTTATTTATTTATTTATTAAATTTATAGGCCGCCCTCTCATTTTACATAATAAGTTTTCATTTTATTCAGAAAGTTAAAATACAAACTTCAAAAAAGAAGAAAAAGATTACAAAGACAAAACAAAATTAGAGGAAGTGTTTTTAAAAGGTGCATTAGAACACATATACAAATATTGTCCCCCCCATCCCCAGTAGAATACTGATAGATATATTACACCTATAATGGTTCCCCCCTTGCAAAACAGAAAACGAATCAGAAAATTGTTGTTTCTCAATTATTGCTTCTCATTCCCCAAAGTCATAAGCCCTCCTATAGATTGGACAGAAGACTCTTCTGTAGCTGAGCTTTTACACAGTGGTGAAATCCTACCAGTTCGCACCAGTTTGGGCGAACCGGTAATGATAAAAGCTACTGGTTTGGCAAACTGGTAGTAAAAAAAGCTACCAGTTGATCTGAACCAGTATTTCCAACGATCAGTTGTGCCATGCGATTTATATTCGCTAGAAAGCAGGAAATCCTGCTTTCCAGTAAATCTAAATAGTGTGGCACAACTGTTTTCCCCCCTTGCTGTTCTACTTACCTTATTAAGTGTGTCTTTTCTGTGTGAACCATTTGGTGCATGCGTTTGGTGCACACTGCACATGCACACATAGTGTGCGTTTGGTGTGCACTATGCATGCACGAACACAGCGCAAGTTTCGCATGCACCGTGCATGTGTGGGCAGCAAACTGCTGGCAAACTGCAGCCAATTTCACCACTGCTTTTACAGCCAGTCATAAACAATTCTCACAGAAGCACCATAACAAAGGAATTCAGAGAATGTTGAAAAAAATCTTTCTCACAATTTTTTTTAAAAAAAATAAGATTAGTTTTTAAAAATTAATAAAATGTGAAACTTCTGTTGTGAAACTCTGGTACAAATGTAAATCAAATGAGGTCCCTTTCATTACCCAGGAATCCAAGTTGAGTTCCATAGAGAGAAAACAAAAGTGATTTATAGTAAATCACTTATAAAGCAGTAAAAAAAAAAGCACAAAAAGTCTTCTTTAAAATCAGCGTTTAAAACAAATCAGCATTCAACCAGTCAATTAACATTTAAAAGTAAATGTCGAAAGGAAAAAAAAAACAACCCATCAAAATGTGCAATTGAAACCAAGGCATGCTTTAAAAAGCAGACAGTTGAAAGGAAAAGATGGAGACCCAATATTGAAAATTGCAACCTTAAAGATTTCTCTTCTCAGATAGGTCCATTGTCTTGGATCATTCCTAGTAACTCCCATTTGAATCTAGGGAGCATGCCATCAAAGAACCAGCTTTGGCAGCAAAATCAGCTGTTTGTCAGCAGGGAAGAAAACTCCTGTGCTGCTCAGCATGCCATCTTTGAGGAGTCCCCGTTTTGAGGGGAGTCCTTGCTATACGCCACCCTCACCAGTAAAGCAATTCAGGGCAGTATATATTTTGGTTGTTAGACAATGCCTATAAATTAATCTGACCATTTTACATGTATCAGTTGTTACATGAATTCTTGCCTAGGCATTAACCTAGGCATTAACTTTTTATTATTGCATTCTTATTCTTTTTCTCTTCATTGAGCCTGATATGTATATATATATATATATATATTCTTTGCCCAGTCACCCTAGTGAATCAGCTTCATTAAACACTCTCTTGCGTGCACGGGTACAACGAACAGATGCCAAAGACTCAACTCAACCACTGCTTCAAGAACATCACCAAATTGAGATGAAGACCTTTTCTAATGGCTCAGAGCAGGTAAGTTAACTTTGCAGTAAATAAATGGAGAATATTTTATGACTACAGCGCCACAAGTACTGGGATTCAAACTATAATTTTTCCCATCTAAGTATGGAATTTTACTCAGACTTCAGTTGACCTCCGACTTAAAAGAGAACCAAGTAAGCAAAGCGACATCATAAAGTCATCATAAATGACTGAAATAATGGATTGGCCAGACTTGGTATGATTGCTCAAGAATTTGAACAAATGGAACAAAGATTGTCGTCTTTTGCATCCCTCACTTCAGATGAAGTATGTATGGTAGTCTATAAATTACTTTTTAACGTAAGACAGAGAAGAAAATCCATCATCATGTATTGAGAATTTCTTTCTCTTGGATTATCACATAGGGAATGTCTACATAATTCAAGTAGGCTATCTTAATTATTTGTTCTTAATTAATTTCATAAGCCAGGTAACTCCATGGCAATCAAGGCAATGCATCTGATACTGGGTCCTAAATTGTACTGAGTTTTATAATGCTCAACAGAGCTGTATAATTTGACTTGCTAACAGACCAGCAAGCAATGCAGCAATACAGCATGAAACCTCTAATTCAAAATCAGTGGCTCCCTTCAACAGCCCATCTATTATATTTTGTAGAATTGCAAATGCAGGAAGTCCTACATACAGCACATTGTACATTAATACCCACCCATTACTAGAATACATGAGGGCAGAATGGAATCTTGAAGAGCCCCCCACTACTTAATTATCATGGGGACAAAGTGTAGTGACAAAAAGGCATTTTTGAGCACAGCCCTTCAGTAAAAATGGAGCTCCTGAACTATTGTGCTCTTGATCCCCAACCCTCAGAGCTAGTTTAGAAGGATACCATTATCAAGAGTATCAAAAGCTGTCAAGAATTCAAGGAGAACTAGCTATGTTGTAGTCTTTCTTATGGTAAAAGTCATCAATCAGAACACTCAAGGCTGATTCAGTTCAAGTCTGACTGCATATTGAAATAGGCTTTCTTTCAGGAGCAGCTAAATCTCTACTATTTTAAGAGTCGCTTGTAAGAAAATGTCTAATTTTCTCAAATTCAGAGTGTAATCTCCAAGATGTTTTCTTCTTACAGGGAGAGTCAAGCCATAGTGGTTTTAAGAAGCAGCTATTAGATAAGATTCCTCCTGATGCAGAAGCCACTCTGGGATTGGTTGGTAAGTATCTTCTGTGTTCAATTGTAAATGGATCCTGTTGTAGAAAATGTGTAGTGGACCTCTAGAATAGTGTGAGAACAGTTGTGTTGAATGTCATTGTTTCATTTCTTGGCTTCTCCAGATAAGATTTCAGATAAGATCTTGAAGAATTGCTGCAATGACCTCAGAATATATGCTGGACTTTGAAACTGATGCACAGGTGCTACAATACACCAGAGAATCATTCAAAAATTTCCAGCATTGTAGCACAATGTTCCTATGGATGCCAAGAAATGGGTACATGGATAGATATGGGGTGGACGTGTGGAAAGTAAAACTATGCTGAAAAATGTTATTAGTTGAAATAAGCATAACTATTAAACAAGAAAAGCCACTACTTTTATTAGCATTATTAATATCTATCAAAGAGAAAATTCATTGTTATATTATCTGATATTAAAAGGGTCTGCTTTATTGGCAACAAGAAAAGCTATTACAAATTCTAGGAACAATTTCAAAGGATTGAAAGTTATACATTAGTATGATAGAATACGGATGATGGCATGAGCAGAAAATCAGACAGGGTAAATTTGGTCAGCAAAAGTATAGTAAATAAAACTCAGTGGTGATCCAGATTCAAACGGAAATGGTGATATGCACCATGCAGGGAACTTTCTGCAGTCTTTGTAGGCACGTCTTTAAACCAGACTTTGTTGTTGTTGTTGTTGTGATAATAAAACAGCAGTCTTATAGGCAATCCAGGAACTGCTCTGGATCACTTTTTCCCCTTTAGATTCTGGATCACTGCACAGCCCTAAAAATTAATAAAAATCATTCTAATAAATTTGACTAATGGTATATCTTAGGTCAATTCCATTGAAAAAAATATTTATTAACCCAAAATGTTAATGAAAAATATGGGAAACAAAACTGGATGTGCTTTGCATAAAATATCTTTGTATTGTAATCCATTGCATACATTGAAATGCATGCATGTACTATATGTATGTTTTTAAGATAGATAGATAGATAGATAGATAGATAGATAGATAGATAGATAGATAGAAAGATAGATAGATATTATTAGCATTATTAGTATTATTTTCTTTGACATGTTTTTACTTTTTTATGTTAAAATATACTTTAAATACCTCTTAAAACATATGCTGGGCTTAGGTCCACCATTTGGCTGGTCTGTTTATAATTCTGTATATATAGAGCCATTGAAGTAGGCTTATTTTAATTACCCGTATTTTATTTATTTGTTTGTTTGTTTGTTTGTTTATTTATTATATTTCTATACCGCCTTTCTCCCGTAGGACTCAAGGCAGTGTACAGTCAAGAAAAATATATACACACAAACATCATAAAATTGTTAATTTTAAATTTAATTTTAAATCTTAATCTTATTTTAATACAGTATGAACCACAGACTGATCTGTTGACATTAGCAGTGATGCAATTATCAGTTTGATCTATTGATTCTTACATTTCAAGCATTTCCAAAGCAGAATTATATCACAGGTCTTCCTTTCTTTTTCTGGTCAACTCCTTGAGCACATATTAGAATATATTCTATTTTATTCCTGATCTTAATCTATGGCTTGTCAATTTACTGCAATTATCATATATGGACTACAAAAATATCTGGAGATGAAAAATAGTTTTTTGTACCTAGCTGCTGCCATCTAATAGTTATCCAGATTTCTGCAGCTCAGATAAGGTACCTTAATTCACCTACCACTACTATCTAATCTATAAGGTTGGGCTCCCAACTTTTTTGTATCTACATTGTTCAAAAACAATCAAAATCAGCCTTCCCCAAACAGAACTTACTTTTTTATATAGCAGCCCCCATCATTCTCATCAGAAATTGAAATCTAACACAAAAATGGACACCAAGTTGGGAAATCAGATTTAAGGACAGTCTAGTTTCACTTTATATAGAGATCTACATGAATCTGCAGATGTATAGCTCATGAGATAATGAGGAATGAGTTAATACCATAAACCAATTTACTCAGCCCTACATAGGAACCAGAAACTACAGGAAGTGATCAATCCACCTAGACAGAGTAAATTGGGAAATGAGAAGCAAAGTTGTCCTTATTCCAGGTTTTGGCCTTGGAGGAAAGAATCTAACATAATTTACAGATATGAAAAGTGCTCTGACTTGCTTCCACGATCTCTAGATAGAAAGAGAAAAAATAATACATTTGATTTCAGAACCTATATTCCTTAGTATTCTACGTCAGTGTTTTTCAACCTTAACTTCTTAGCTCCTAGCCAGTATGGGGGATTCTGGGATTTGAAGTCCATACATCTTGATGCCACCAAGGTTAAGAAATACTAGTTTCTTCAAACACAATGACTAGCAAAGAATTTCTCTCCTCATAGCTATATCTTTCTTCTTACTTCCTTTCTTTTCTCTTTTAAAGCAGAATGATTTACGTATATATCTGAAGTATTAATGTGGGAAATTCTGAAACTGTTAAATTGCCATAGTTTAACACTACCTAATTGTAGAGCCAGCACTACTTGTTTCTACGAATGTATGCTAATCTTTAAAAATTTGGGGAATGAGAATGGGAATCTACTTGTTTATTCTTGCTTTCTTGTACATTCGGGCCAGGAAGAAGCCATATTTGTCCTTTGCTTTGCTTCTCTATCTAGCTTATCAAACCCTGATTGCAAACTTTGCTCATTTTGCTGTCTTCTCTTCTCTCCCCTTGTTCCCTTCACTTCCACCCTTTTGCCTCTGCTTGGATTCCTTTCTTTTTTGCCCGCATTTTCTCTCTTCCTGTTTTTCTTTGTGCCAAAGCTCCTAAACTATATCCCATGCCCATCCGTCCTCCCTTCAGGCTGTGCCACCTTCCTGGATCGACCTACTCTGGCCTTTGTGCGCTTGAAGGAAGCTGTGGAGCTGGACTCTGTCCTGGAGGTTCCTGTCCCTGTCAGGTTCCTTTTTGTGGTTCTGGGCCCTGATTCCCCCCACATTAACTACCACGAAATCGGGAGAGCCATCTCAACTATGATGTCTGAGAGGGTAAGTTGGTTTTCCTTTATTCATTCAAGGGGCCTGAAGAAATAATGGTAGATCCTGCTTTCAGAAAAGATTAGCAGGTGAGTATTCAACAGTGAGAAACCCATGTGAATAAGCTGAGAGCAAGGCTGACAGCTTCTGAGATGGAGCAGTTCAGTACACACCCATTGTAATCCTGACATTGAAGAAATGGCTTCCTGACAAGGACAAAAAAAAAATCAAGTGGCACCAGAATCAATGTTAGAAATCTGGTATGCCAGGTGTGAAGTAAAGAACAAAGACCCAAAAGACTTCCCTCCTGCTCCATCAGCATGAATGCCCAGAATGAGGCTGTATTATTTGCAGGATGGTTATAATGACTAGAATTTCATACATTATTAGGCATAGAAAATGAGAGGCCTGGTGAGGTTTCTCCAACCAGCAGGTGGAGCAGTAAGGCTTTTAATAAGCTTCCCACCTATTACCACAAATAGGGGCATCATAATTGCATAGGCAAGATTTATTCTTTTTTCTCTGCTTGCTGTGATCAGTTCAGAATATCAGAACCTCACACAATTACTGGTCCTGGAAAAGAAATTCCATGGCCTTTTCAGTGGCTAATTGTTTCCTGAGATGGCAACTTCCATGGATAAAAGTTTCTGGGAAGTGTGTCTTTATTTCTTGGTTCTCACTTTCTCTATCATGCCATGCAAGATCTAGACATATGGGTGTCAAACCTGATCACGTCATGTGACGTATTGTGACTTTTTTGCCTTTGCAGGGCTGGGGTGGGTGTGGCCTGTATGTGACGCATCCGGCCCATGGGCCACCAGTTTGACAAGCCTGCCTGAGATATTAGACTACCAGAAGTTCTCTATCATTGAAAGCTCTTGGCAAAGCATTTCCAAATATTTGACAATATAGGCAAAATGGGCAGCTTTCAATACAGATGTTTTAGAGCATGTAGTTTTTATAGCAAAATCATTTTACTTTAGAAGTTTGTTTTAGTAAAGACTTGTGGACATTTATTTTTCAGCTTCATTGTTTTTAACGTCTAGAATTGCTTACATTCACTGATTAATTTTAATCGGCTAGAGAGTCGTATTTCAGATAAATCTGATACAACTCTTCACTGAAATACATAGTGTTAACAAGTAACTTAAAATGAATTATTTATGGAAAGTTGGACCTATCCCCTTATCTACATCACCAGTAGAGTACTGCTTCAAACAGAGTGGAGAAACAGGCTGTGAAATGAGCCCACCCCATTCCTGCCCAGTGCCTCCCTGAGCACTGTTTTATTTTCTTTCTCGGAGTAGGTATTTCGCAATGACTCCTATTTGGCAGAAGGAAGACAGGACTTGATAAAGAGTCTGGATGAGTTCCTAGATTGTTGCATTGTCCTCCCACCCTCTGAGATCCAAAATGAAAGACTTCTCAAAATGTTGCTGCCAGTGCAGAAGGATTTCCTAAGGAAGAGGTACCTCCCAGTGGAGAAGAAACTGGAAGAGCCACTAAAAGACCTAGGTATGGTTAGACGTAGCTATGGTTTAGTGTAGGAGGATAATTTAGCCTCCTACTGCTCCTCAGTCTCAGCAACTTTAAGACGTGTGGTTTTTCAAGTCAAAGAATTCTCTAGCCCATTCATAGGCTCCACACATCTCAGAGTTGGTGAGGTTGAGAAACACTGATTTAGCCCGCAGTTCTCTGCTTGAGTCAGGCATAGTGAACTCAGTGTGATTTCTTCTAAGAAAACATTAGTATAGACATTATACTATTAGCTTCTGCAAGAACGACTGAAGGAGTCCATATTTTAGTTTGTTTATAAGATGGGAACTTGCTGAGAAATTAGTCTGGAAGATGTCCTGTCTCATATTTATGACAGATGTGTGGGGATAGCTTGATTTTACCTAGTAGGATAAGAAACTGTATAATTGTATCACAAAACCACAGATATTGGCACTAAACTCAGCTTCCTGATTAAGGCCAGGGCCCCATGTAACAAATTTTCCAAAAACGTTTTGCCTTTTTTCAATGTATTTATTTATTTCATTTATTTTCCACCACAATCCCAAAAGGCTCTCGGCAGTTTTGCAAGGTTTTTCTTCCCTCTTTCATTTTTTGTGCCATTAAATGGAAACTGCCTGGACAAGTTCATGCAGTTTTCTTGCCAACATTTTTCAGAGGTAGTAGCCCTTCTTTCTTGATCAAGAGAGAATGACTGGCCCAAACTCACCCAACTGGCTTTGTGCCTAAGGCAAGACTAGAATTCACAGTCTTCAGGTTTCTAAGTCTGGTCCTTTTACTCACTACTCCAAACCATTTCTCTTCATTTGAGCACATAGCTACTAAAACATTTGTGGTTGGTTTTAGAACAAGAACAGCATCTTAAAAACACACAAAATATATTCAAACATTAAAAAATCCAGGCATTGTCCAAAACAATCTCCATAGCATAGGAGCTCCCATTTCAGATGCTTCAAGCAGGCAGTGTGAATCTAAATTCTAGAGGGAGACAATTTCAGAGGGTTGGCCTTGCTACACAAAAGCAGTGCCTCTAAACCTTAGCCACAGGTTCAATCCTGTGTGTGGAATGCAGTGAGAAAATTTAGACATAAAGTGGAACAGAGAGAAAGACTGCATTGCCAGTACTCAGAAAATGGCAATCTTTTCTTCTTGTAAATAACTACACAAAATAATTATGCAAACCAGAGAAATATACATACATTAAAATTTAGAATGTTAGAAGGCTTGCTTAATCATAGCAGCCCTTTTGGTAAAATACTTTTTTGATTTAACGGTGTGAGATAGAAGAGGGATGACCTTTAGATGGTAATAATTACTGCTTCAAAAAGCAGACCAGCCTCACTATCATACCTGTCCTGCTTAGGCAGCCACTGAACTTCTCTCCCAAACACAGTCAGCCATAAGGTTCAGAAAGTTCAGTTACATTCAAATGGTGGCCACAACTGGATGACTGCAGGTTTGCCTCTTTTTATATGTATGTAATGTGTACAAGGGACGCGGTGGCTCAGTGGCTAAGATGCTGAGCTTGTCGATCGAAAGGTCGGCAGTTCAGCGGTTCAAATACCTAGAGCTGCATAACGGGGTGAATTTCCATTACTTGTCCCAGCTTCTGCCAACCTAGCAGTTCGAAAGCACGTTAAAAATGCAAGTAGAGAAATAGGGACCACCTTTGGTGGGAAGGTAACAGCATTCCATGCGCCTTTGGTGTTTAGTCATGCCGGCCACATGACCACAGAGATGTCTTTGGACAGTGCTGGCACTTTGGCTTTGAAACAGAGATAAGCACCATCCCCCAGAGTCGGGAACGACTAGCACGTATGTGCGAGGGGAACCTTTACCTTTTAATGTGTACAATGCACATTTTAAAAACCTGACCCTGCCTGCCATTTAAATATTGTTGACAACCTCACTAATTAGACACCATTGTCTCATAGTCTATCCAGATAACTCAGCTGGGAGTTTCTCTGATGTTAAAGATCCATATTATACAGGCCAATCTTCATGATCATGAATGAAATAACTTCAGAGATCACCAAATACCCATAAAAAGTGAGCTCACATTCCAAGCGGGCACTCCCTCTGAAAACCTCCCCTTTCCTTCTCATGTAGGGCACAAACTGAAAGACCATGACATCACAGCAGAAGATTCGGATGATCCCTTGCGCCGAACTGGAAGGATTTTTGGAGGGCTAGTGAAAGACATAAAACGTCGGTACCCCCAAGTATCTCAGTGACATCAAAGATGCTCTGAACCCACAATGCCTGGCTGCAGTCATCTTCATCTACTTTGCTGCCCTTTCTCCTGCCATTACTTTTGGAGGCCTGCTTGGTAAGAGAAATTAACAGCACCTTGAAATATAATCACATACTAAAGGTCAGGAGGATGATACTTTTTAAAAAATGCTCTGGAATTAACTTTAACAATAATAATTAATTAACAATAAGAAGAGGTGTGTTTTCAAACGTGAGTGCTTCAGATGGGTTAGGACTATAATTCCTAGCCAGTATTGCTAGCATAAGCTGTCTAGTAAAATATTATATGCTTATTTGTTTATTTTCTCCAAGTCTGGTGATAAAAATCAAAATTTAAAACAATAAGGATAGAGTTACTAGATAACAGAAGAGGCAAAGAAGGATATAGACATTTGGAAAGGAAGAGATATGGAGGGAGGGAGGAACACACTAATTTTCATGGTGTCTACAACAAAAATGATTTAAGGTTACTTGTATATGAAATTACTGTTCCCTTCAGCTTCAGAAAAACTAGTTTTTCAGTCAATAATTTTCCAACAAATCTTTATTTTTAAGAACAAAGCAATACTATAGAATCAATGACAATGTGCTTTTTCAAATTCCACCATAGAAATGTATGTTGAATCGTATGATACAGTTATCATAGATTTGAAGGGGTTGAATTGAAGATGATTGCTGGAATTGCAAAATATATTTAACAATATAGATTTGGGTCAGGGATCTGCAACCTTAAACACTCAAAGAGCCATTTGGAACCGTTTCCCACAGGAAAAAACCACAAGGAGCCACAAAACTTGGGTGGGCATGGCCAACTCGACATCATTCACTCCCACATGACACCCCCGCCCCAGCTATGCCTACCCAGCCAGTCATTAGGACAGAGAACCAGGAACCACAAAAACCTTTTCTCTCACTCTCTCTCCCCGCCTCTCACTATATCTACCTTTCTCTCCCCCTCTCCCTCTCTCTCCCCCCTCTCTGTGTATCTCTCTCTCCCCTCTCTCCCTCTCTTCCCCTCTCTCTCCCTCTCTTTATCTCTCTCTCTCTCCCCCTCTCCCTATCTCCCCCTTCTCCCTCTCTCTGTATCTCTCTCCCCCCTCCCTCTCTCTTCCCTTCTCCCTGTATCTCCCTATATCACTCTCTCTCCTTCTCCCTATTCCCCCTCTCCGTGTATCTCTCTCTGTGTGTCTTTCTCTCCCCCTCCCCCTCTCCCCCTCTCTATGTATCTCTCTCTCCCCCTACTTCTCTCTTCCCCTCTTCCTGTATCTCTCTGTATCTCTCTCTCCCCATCTCCCTATCCCCCCTCTCTCTATATCTCTCTCTGTATCTTTCTCCCTCACATCCCCTCTCCCTCTCCCTCTCTCTGTATCTGTGTGTGTGTGTGTGTGTGTGTGTCTATGTCTCTCTGTGTGTGTATCTCTGTACCTCTCTCTCTGTATCTGTGTCTTCTCACTCTCTCAGAAAGCCCAGTGAGCTCTCATTGGGCTCTTTGCTACTCCTTTTCTTGTTTTTGGGGATCTGAGCTGGCTGAGGAACGAGCGCAAAGCACAGTGGAAGCTTCCCTTTGGGCAACCCTCCTCCTCCTCTTGCGATCCTCTGGCTGGCTGTGGAGGGGCCAGGAGTGTGTGCATGAGCGGGGAGACCCTCCTCAAGTGAGCCAGTGGGCTCGGCCAAAGTATAGCAAAGGCGCACAGGGGGAAGAAGAAAAGGAGTAGTGAAGAGCCCCAAGGAGAGCTCACTAGCTTGGCCCAGCCTTGGCTTTCCTGACTCCTGGGGTGGGCATGCAAATTTTGGGGGGCTAGCCCCCTTTTCCACTGCCCTGAGTTTCTAAAAGCCGTGGCTGGACACTGCGGGCCTGTCCCCCTTTCCATCGTCCCATCCTCCCAGATTCCATTCCCACCCCACCAGCTCTCGTGTTAGCAAGGCTGGCATCAGTGGCGGCTGGGTTGGGCCAGTGTCTCAGGGCGGAGAGCAGGTTGCGCATCTCTCCAAGTGACCGAGGCATACACAGCACCAACCAGGGCCGGAAGAAGCTCCAGCAAGAGTGAGATGCTGGAGAATCAGCCCTGGCCATTTCTCTACCCCCCACCATCACCCTTACCTTTTCAGGCCAGGCAAGGAGTTACTGGGAGAGGAGGGCGAGGGGCAGGGCCAGCCAGTGATGGAACAGGGAGCCGCAGCAGAGGGCCCAAAGAGCCCCATGTGACTCTGGAGCCGCAGGTTGCCAACACCCAATCTGGGTTATTGAATCTATCAAAGGGCAAGGGATGAAAAGAGCAGACAGTTTACAAGATCACAATACACAAAAGTTGTAATGACAAGTATTATGAAAACAGTCCGAAATTATTTTTTTTTAAACCAAGATACCCAAAAGCCAGCCAATATTTAATGCTATGCTTATCAGAAGAAGACATGTACTTCTTTTACCTGACTTGGAAGCTCTAAGGAGGTCTTGCTAAAGACCAAGTCATTCATCTTGGTAAAATACATACTGGGTTTCTACTAAATTACACAAAAAGCAAATAGTAAACAACAGTGTGGAGAATGGAAATATCTATACTACACCACCAAGACTTATACAATGTGATAGTGGTGTAATGCTGGAGTTTTCAACCATATAATTTTACTTAATTATTCTTGGAGAGGATCAGAGGAAATTTATGTATTGCCCCAATGTGTTTCATTCATAAATTCATTGAACTTATTTATTTATATCCAGTTCACCCTCAGTCATTCTGGGCTGTTTACACAAATTATAATCTAATATAAAAAAATAAAAAAACAGTAACCTCTCAGATAACTAATGGCAACAATCAAACAAGCCACTAGATGAGATCCACTTTGAGATTCCCGGGCCTGTTGGCAAAACCAGATCTTCAGAGCCTTGCAAAAGAATGTAAAAGTGGGGGCCAATCTTATCTTCACGGGGAAGGAGCATCACAGAGAAGTCCCTTCTTGGTCCCAGTACATGGAATCTTGTAAGAGAGGAGATCCATAGCATTCTCTGCCTTCCCACTCTGGTGGGTTGGGTAGATACGACCAGGAAAAAATGGTCCTTCTAATAATCTGGCTATGTAGGGTTTAGAGGATGACAACTAGTAACTTAAATTGGACCCAGAGGCAAGTTGGCAGCCAGTGCAGCTCCTGCAGAACAGGTGATACATGAGCACATCTAGGCCTGCACAAACCATGTGGGCCACATTTTGAATCGATTGAAGCTTCCAAATGCTTTTCAGGGGCAGTCTCATGCAGAGTACTTTGCAATAGTCAGGATGGGAGGTGTGAATGAGTGTGAGCAGGTATTTGTCAAGGAAAGGGTGCAATTGGTGCACAAAAGCCCTTCTGGTCACAATTATCACCTGCTTCTCAAGCAGGAGTCTAGAGTTCAGAAGGACCTCCAGATTATGCATTGGGTACGTCTTGAATGCCATCCCATTCAAGACTAGAAATAGCAATTATCCATGGGCCAAAGAACCCCAAACCCAAAGCCATTCCATCTTATCAGGGTTCACTTTCAGCCCATTGCTCCCCATCCAGGCTTTAACAGCCTACAAGCACTGCAAGAAAGAGGTCATGTCATTGCTTAACTCAACATGTGCCAAGATATATAGCTGGCTGTCATCAGCATATTGATGATATCTCAGCCCATGGTGATGGATAATCTCACGCAGCAGGTTCATGTAGATGTTAAACAAAAAGGGAGAATGTATCGCACACCATAGGGCATATATATAATGTGTGCATTGCATGTTAAAAAGGGGTAAGGGATTTGTCAGCTCTTCCAGGCAAACAAGACACAAAATAAGACCAGCTTATACTACTTTTTTTTAAGGCTGCATTAACAGTATCTTGCAAGTCTGAAAGTACAGATCTCTTACTTTTTCTTTTCACAGCCTGATCAAGGTATGTCCTTCCTAAGTTTCTTTCTCTGGCTGTTAAACAATGGCAGGTTTCTCTCCCACTTGTCTGTTCATTTCCTAGGCAGCATCTCTTTTCCTTTACCCTCAAGGTCATCCTCCACATATCATTATAGTTTTGATCACCTGGTCCTACCTGCCATTAATACATAACCAGTCTTTAATAAATCTAAAGACCTCAACCCCATCACTGGGCACTTCCACACACCTCATTATTTCTACCATTCAAACACTTTTTGCTGTTTCAGAAAAAACTGCGAACATCCCCATGTAGCCATTGCATTAAATCAAGCTCTGCTCTCTCCCACTTTAAAAATGGCTGCCAGCCCAGACTTCTCTTCCTTTCTTATTCTTTTCAGCTGCTTCCTAAAGTGTATAGTCTGAAAAGCAAATACATTTGAATGATCTGTATAGGCTAGTCTAGTATTTCTCAATCATGGTAACTTTAAGATCTGCAAACTTCAACCCCCAGAATTCTCCAACCAGCACAGGTAGCTGATTGGGGAATTCTGAGAGTGCAGCACCAGCCCAGCTGGTTGGAGAATTCTGGGAGTTGAAGTCTATCTACCTTAAAATTGCTAAGGCTGAGAAACACTGGGCTAAAGGTAGGTTTCTCCAAAGTCAGTGGAAAGTAGCTTGAAAAAAGTTTTATGAGGTATTTGTTCAATATGATTTCATGTCTTACCGGGAAGATTTTGTATTGAAAAATACACTTCGATTGTGAGAAATGTGCATTGTTATGAAAAAGGCTGTGACAAATCTTAAACCATATAAATCTCTGACTCCTGGACAATGGAGAAAGGGGCCGAAAGAAAGCCTGGCCTGGTCCTATTTTTGCTAATTGTTTCCTATTTGCTTTCAGCTGAAGAGACAGAACGTCTAATAGGAGTCTCTGAGCTTCTACTCTCTACCGCAGTTCAGAGTGGACTCTTTTGCTTGCTGGGAGCTCAGCCTCTCCTTGTTGTGGGATTCTCTGGCCCCCTTTTGGTCTTTGAAAAAGCTTTTTATGCAGTAAGTATCCTGCCAGAAATCACTACAACTTGTTAAAAGGGAACCAGATTGTTGCTACAAGGGAGCAACTGGATTTGATTGCCTTAAACTGTAATGTAGTTCAAGGGTCTCCAACCTTGGCAACTTTAAGACTTGTGGACTTCAACTCCCAGAATTCCCAGCTTTGCTGTTTGAGGAATTCTGGGAATTGAAGTCCACAAGTCTTAAAGTTGCCAAGGTTGGAGACGCCTGATGTAGTTTATCTGAGCGTAGTTTGTATAATTCCATCAATTGTCGTTTTGCAAATAATAGTTTAGTGTGCTATGAGTGGTCAGCAAATAATGGCTTAAGCAACTATGGCTAAACAATCGATAGTGGTGGTCATTTGCTTAAATTATTTTAAAGCAATAGACCATTTTGGAAATTGATGGGCAATTTTGGCTATAAGATATATGATGAAACAATCTCCATGTCTACAGGTAGCATCTCCTATTTCTAGGTGCTGGAGAGTAATAAAGATGTTTTTAGGTGGCTTCTAATCAGGCAGTGTTTTATATAACAAAATTATTCCTACATTATTAGAAACTTTCCAGTTCATGCTTGCTCAGTCTTATTTCCATAGCAATAGAATATTGTGTCTTTTCCAATCTGATAACATTAATTTAAACTCCCATAATAATCAAGTAGCGTAACAAAGATTGGGCTAACTTTGGAATTTAAGTACAGCACTTTTGTAGGAAAGCACTATGAAATGCTATAACAATAAAAAAAAACATCTGAAGACAAATTTAGATTTCAGCTATCTCCCCACAGATGTTAAATGTGAAGCTTCATCACTGTGACCATTAGCTTGAAAAATTTACACAGGTCATTTTCTCAAATCCTCATATATATGTTCAACTCCCCAATTCCCAACTAGCCAAAATAGAAGTTTTATAAGATGTCAGTCTGGAAAAGCTGATAGTTCAAATATCTGTTTTATTAAAGTGAAAGTGCAAATGAAGGAGAAAAATTGCATTTCAGCTATATAGTCTATGAATTTTTCTTTACCTTCCTCATCCCCATTCCCTTGTCTATCCATATAGTTTTGTACGAATTATAACGTTGAATACCTTGTGGGGAGAGTCTGGATTGGCTTTTGGCTGATACTAATAGTGATATTGGTGGTGGCTTTTGAGGGCAGCTTCCTGGTGCGTTACATCTCTCGCTACACTCAGGAGATCTTCTCAATCCTCATCTCCCTCATCTTCATCCAGGAAACTTTTTCCAATCTCATCAAGGTAATGTGATTTATTGCGTTCATACTTTCTGTATTGTTGCACGACAGTTACTGGTAGTTTTGTTTCTTAGAGCAAAGTATGTGTATTCCATTTTGTGACAACAAATTCTCAGAATTTCTATTCATTGGCTATGTGGTTGAAATTTGGGGATATGTCCTAACATATTTTGATGACATTACAATAATAAGGCAATAGTACATCCAAATCTATGACAGAGGTATGAAAATTTGTCTGCTGAAGTGTTATGTTCTTCTGATGCCCTGCTTGAGGTAAGGCTGACCGCAGAGTAAGGCAATCAGTTTCTTTCTCTTCATTGTGTCATTTATTCCTTGTGCTAGAATGCTGGGCATTATTTTGAAGTAGATTTGGGGTCCCAAGTTCTAAGCAGTATGTCCTTAATAAATATTATCTTTTTGTTCTAGAATTCTTTAAATTCTCACCAAATTAGAAACATTCTGGCCAAAATTAAAAGAAGGCCTTGGTCACTTTTGCCTCCTCTCAACTTCTCCATGCATTTGCCAAATCAAATTATGTTATGGCCACACATGTGTCACTGCATACATATCACACTCCAGGTCATATATGTTCTCTTATAGCAACTGTTATGACTTGAGAAGAACGTGTGTGTTAGTTGTATAGTTTGCATTTCCAATGTCACATATCCAGGGTGTCTTGCTATCCACGTCATGATCGTGGATTACAAGATGAATAAATAATTAACTTTTTCCACATCTTCATTTGATTTCCAGTTTTATTACTTTAGGCAAATAATGACAACTGCCTTCAGTAACTACTCCGTGCAAACGTTTTTAATTAATGCTTCAAATGATAAAGGTGATTTAAAATTCTCTGGGTACTTAAAAAGCAGAAGAGTAAGTGTGAGAATTACATAAACCACTAACTTATAAAACGGGCAAAGAAAAGCGTGTATTTTCCATGGCTGCCCCTATCTTATGGGACACTCTCTACCCAATTATTTGGCACACCTTTTAGTCCTTTGGAAGGCCATCCTTACCCAGGTGCTGGATAAAATGAGAATGTCTGGAGTTAGTTATGGGGCATCCCAAGGAGATGATAGAGGCTCTGGTTTTGTTTTGGTTTCATGATTTGCTGTTTTGTGGTTTTTATAGTTCTGTTATTGTTGTGGGCCATCCAGAGCAGTGTTTTTGATGGGTAACCAAACAAATACTTTATGTAAATAAATAACAGCATTATAGATAAGAGTAATTAAGTATTCTGATAGCAGAGGTAAATAATACATGGTCCAATGTTGATTTAAAAAGAACGTGTGCATATTTATTTAATCTTTTGTCAATCCATCAGTCAGCAGGAATTTCGGTCCTTTCATATACTCAGTAAATGGTCTTGAGTAAATCATCAAACCTACCTTCTACATCTGTTAAAATGGAATCAACTATGACATTAATTCTAAGGGAGAGCAAACAAGTTGCAACTATAAAGTGATGAGTTTGGGATTAGAATGGGGTAGATGAGTTGATTACTTGTCCAATCAGCAGATAGAGGCAGAGGCGTGGGGAGAGGCACTCAATCTGGATGTGCCATGTGGGCCACGGGAAAGCTGAGAGACGGTGGCCTGAAGCAGGCGAGTGGCTGCGGGAGGCTCATCTTTGCACATCTCAGCTTGCCTGCAGCCCATGCAGCATGTCGGAATTGCCTGCCTTCCCCCCTGTGCCTCTGCTGCCAGTGCTGCTGTGTGAAGATGAGCCTCCCATGGCCGCTCTCCCACTCCAGCCCACCGATTCTCTGCTTTCCTGAGGCCCGCACAACACGTCCAGATCACCTGTCTTCCCCCTGTGCCTCTGTCTCAATCTGCTACTTGGACAAATAATCCACTCACCTGCGCTGCACGGGATATGCAATCCCAAAGAGCATCGACCAAGGGACCAGTGGATTGCAGCTGTTGCCAAACACCATCGGCCTCCATGTGCTAGCCATCTCTTGTGTGCACACTGGGGATGTGGTGCCCAGCCAGGTTGATCACCCTGATATTGTGTTTCTCTGACAATAAGCCCTAATGCTTTTTTGGAGCCGAAAAAAATATAAGACCAGGTCTTATTTTCAGAGAAACATGGTATCTGTGGTATCCCATACTTTTGCACGCATGGAAAAAGGAAAGGTTAGCATCAAGTTGCTGGAACATATATCTTGATTACAGTATGTTATTTTGCTCAAGTTTTTGCCATAATCTCCTTCCTTTTATCCTCACCATTATACATGATTACTGTTATTATTAGAGCATCTGCTTCTGAATTTTTGTAAAATTGCTTCAGAGATCTGCCTGTCTACTCTTTGCCCAGCCCACTCCCCAGAACAAGCTGGTCCAGGAAGCAACACTGCCAAGATACAGTTTCCATAGAAACTAGGGAGCAGGAAGGATTGGGAGGAGGAGGAAAGCTGGAAGAAGGATGAAAGGGAGCTGTTGTAGGTGGTTTCATTTAGAATCACCCCTGCAGAGATTTGATAGTATTGGATTAGGTAGCTCAGGACAACTGGACAAGACAAGGCAAAGATTTGAGATGATGAGCTAAAACATCAGGAGAATCAAGAAGCAGAGAAAACATGGATGCCTAACATCTTTAAGCAAAAGATCCAGACATACATTAACCTCCGCATTTCTGCCCATATACATCTTTTCAGTCATCAAACAATATCTTGCAGCACTGTAAAGATTAATTTATCATCATGTGATCTAGGAACACCCTGACACTGGGAACACCACAAGAGGGTGCCACTCATCTCCAAAATGGAATCAATTATTAAATGTAATTTGTTATTCAGTTAAAAGTAGCCCAAATCTTCCAGAATTACTGGATCTTTTAAGATCTCTATGTTATTGAATGTGAATGGAATTTTCATGTGAGAAAGCTGTGCTACTTGATGACATTTATCTAATTTCGTGGACCACATAATGTCACCTATTGCACAATTATTTTGAAAAGACAGTCATACCTTTATTATCTAAAAACACGTATGTGATAACAGATTTCTTAGCCTTTAAGGCTATGAAAGTCAAGAATGTGCCAGAAGACTGCCACAAGACTATTGTTATTTTCTGCAGAAGATTAGCATGGCTATTCTTTCACAACAACAGTCAGCCTTCTTCAACTTACTACGCCGCCCCCCCCAGTTGTGTTGATCACAAACTCCAGAACTTCAGCCTGCATAGCTAGTAGGCAGAAATGTAAAGGTTGAGTAAGTGCTATTATTTATTTATTTATTTATTTTATAAAATTTGTATGCCGCCCTATCTCCAAGGACTCAGGGTGGCTCACAACGACAGTCGATCAAGCGACTGTTAAAAACAACAAATATATATAAAAATCAAGAAAATTTTTTTAAAAAAATTAAAATATACTACCCCGTCAGTCCAGGCCGGGATAATCAAATTTGATATCATGTTGATATCAAATTTTAGCAATCACCTGGATAGATTTTCATGACAATGATTTGTTTTCAAGTTGGCTTTTTAGCTCAGGGCTGATGGAGGGTTAAGATCTTGGAAGCAGAAGCATCCAAGAAGTGGGGTGAAAATGGTACGTAGGTGCTACCAGATGACCCAAGTTTGATTGCATTCCAGTCTGTGCAATGCAGGTGTCATATTAAAGAGTAGGACTTTAATCACACTTGCCATTTTGAGATTGTTACACACACACACACCATGTATTGCTGGGACAGCTGACCTAAACAGTAAATGGATGTAGTTACCAGGCAACTCAATCTCGATTTTAAAATCTTTTTAAAAATCTAGTGGTAGGGTACTGTGTTTTGCCATCTTTCTTCTTTCTTTCACTGCTTTGTCTCCTGAGGAACACTCATATATAGGAAAGTTATATATGAGTTACCCTGTGATAAGATGCTTTCATCTTTGGTTTCTAGAGTGGCTTTCTTCAGCCTGATATTCTCCTCCACTAATCTCTTCTTGTGCTGGGACAATTACTCTCCAAATAGCAACTCAGTTTAACAGATCAAGGACAATCCAGTTAATCAGCCTCAAAAGCTGCATTCCACCACAATCACAGAACAAGCCAAGCATTCAGATAGCAAAGTCCAAATAATATCCTTCTGGTCTCAGGGAATAAGTCCAAAACCAGTTCAATTCTATAAGAATAAAGGCCTGAAGAAATAATTTTCCCATCCTACTAGAGAAGATGAAAACATGTTTTTCATCTTTTTCAGATGGATAAAAGTTAATACTGATCACCAACAAATATGAGGAGATCCAACATATACTGTATTCTTATGGACAACATACACTGAATTAGAGAGCAGCCAACCATATCTAAATCTGACATACTATACAATTTCAGTTCACATGATTAGGACATGTCGTGTATCTAGACAATTGGATTCAATAAAACATGTTTACATTAATCATGGATATGCAGACTATGTAAAGAACTACCAAACTCTTACAGCCATCTTAAAGTAGAGCTACTTCAGGTCTCATTTGTCCCACATGGGACAAATACAGGGTTGAGTAAAGATTTGAAGACCACTATTGCATCTGGAGCTGAATTCGTCATTTTACTATCAGAGCCCAAAATCTTAATCAATCAATCAGAATAGAGCTGAAAGAGACCTTGGAGATCTTCTAATCCAACCTCCTGCTCAAGCGAGAGACCCTATACCATTTCAGACAAGTGGCAGTCCAGTCTTTTCTTTAAAACCTCCAGTGATGAATTCTGAAGGCAAGCTGTTCCACTGGTTAATTATCCTCACTGTTAGAATTCTCCTTAATTCCAGATTTTTTTTTTTATTTGATTTATATGCCGCCCTTCTCCAGAGACTCAGGGCAGCTTACAGTGCGTTAAGCAATTTTGCTTCTCTCCTTGATGAGTTTCCATCCATTGTTTCTTGACTTGACTTCTGGTGCTTTGGAAGATAAGTTGATCCCTCCTCTTCTTGATGGCAGCCCATCAAATACTGGAATACTGCTATCATATCATCCCTAATCCTCTTCTCCAGACTGGCCATACCCAAATCCTGCAATCGTTCTTCATATATTTTTTCTCCAGGCCTTTAATCATGTTAGTTGCTCTTCTTTCCATTTTTCCAAAGTCTCAACATCTTTTTTATAATTTGGTGACCAAACTGGATGCAATATTGCAGGTGTGGTCTTACTGAGGATTTATAAAATGGTAGTAATATTTCACGTGATTTTGATTCTATGCCTCTGTTTATACAACCAAGGATTGTATTAGCTTTTTTGGCTGCTGTCACACACTGCTGGCTCATGTTTAAGTGATTGTCCACTAGGACTCCAAGGTCTCTCTCACAATGACTGTTTTTGAACCAGGTTTCGCCTACCCTGTACTTCTGCCTTTGGTTTTTCCTGCCTATGTGTAAAACCTTGTTTTTCTTCAAATTAAATTTCATGTTGTTCGGTAGAGCCCATTGTTCAAGTCTGCCAAGATCTATTTGATCTTGGATCCTGAGCTTGTCTTCTAGGGTATTGGCTATTTCTGCCAACTTAGTGTCATCTGCAAATTTGAAGAGTTCCCCTTCAATTCCCTCATCTAAGTCCCTAAGTCCCTCATTTATGAAGGTATCTCTTATGTAATTGAATCAAGTAACGTCTCCCATCAAGGATTCATGATATTATTCCCATAAAATCAGGGGAAAAATGCATACAATCAATTACTGACATACTAGAGATGCTGGGAAATCTTCAGTGCCCACGTTGGTCAGCATTGAACAGACTGCTGTCCACCCCCCCCCCCCACACCCTTGGTTAATATTACAAGGAAATCAGCAGTCTGTATCAGGGCTGCTAAGAAAATGGGACCGTTTTTTGCTTCCTTGTCTTTTGCAAAGAACCTGTGATGCTAGTGGGAGCAATTCAACCTGCTACTTTGCTGGCTAGAGGGGGGAACAGATTGTTGTTGCCTGTTGTTTAATAGTTGCAGCCGCAAGAACAGTAAACCATCTTTCTGCAGTAAACAAATTTAGAAGGGTGACTTTCAGGCAGTCAATCTATCTTTCAGGGTTGCTGTTATGGGAGAAATTGGAGGAAGAAGTCCTATGTATGCTATCTAAAGTTCCTGAAAGAAAGATAGAATGTAAATTGCAAACAAATAATACACAAAGTGTGAAATGTAAATGGGTGCAAACAGGTAAATTCCCCAAGTTCAGCAATCTCTGAAGCGTTCAACTTTCTCATCTAATCCAGCCATTCTTCCAAATTGTGATAGCTATCCAAGTCAGAATGGTTGGTTTCTTTGGTCTGATTATCTATTTTCTCATTCTGAGTCCCAGGTGGTCAGTTCAATGTCTATGAAAAGGTCTGGTCCTTTTTTCTGACGAATTAGTCAATCTTGAAAAACAAAGTAAAAGAAAGGAGTAAAGTTATGAAATACCTCAATGATGCAGTGTTTTTCCAGATCCCACGTGATTAACTAACTTCCAGCCAAGAAATTTCAAAAGTCATCTAATTGATACTTGGGATCAAAGCCATCAAACCAGTGGTGAAATCATCCATGCCACCGGTTCGCTGCCCGTGCATGCAGAGTGCACACCAAAAGCATGTTGCACCTGCACATACACAGTGCATGCCAAATGCACACTTTGTGCAGAAAAAGAAGGCTTAACAAGGTAAGTAGAACAGTGAGGGGGGGAACAGCTGTGCCGCACGATATAGATTCGCTAGAAAGCAGGATTTCCGCCTGAACCACCTGAACTGGTGTGAACCGGTAGCATTTCACCCAAAGGTGGGTTCTATCTACCTTTACTACTGGTTCGCAATGGGGCCGCGCGCACACGCTCGCTTCGCTTGTGCAGAAGCATTTTGATGACATCAGGGTCGGTAGGCGGAGCCTCCCGTTGGTTTTACTACCAGTTCTATAGAACCGGTGCGAACCGGGGGCAACCCACCATTGATTTCACCCTTACATCAAACCAATCCCTCTCCAAGCTAAGGAGTGATTAACTTTTCACAAATCCAATAATAAGTGGGAGTCAAATGGTTCTCAAATATGTCAGTCTTTTTCTTGCCATATACAGATAGTGTATCTTGCCAGTTTATATAACACAAGCATAACAGCATAGAGTCCAGGCTGAATGACCATAAAGCTCAGATGACCACTAATTTTACAGACTTTGATTGCCAAGGGAAGAATCTATTAGCATCTATTTACTGTAACTCAAGCTGGACATCGCTTCATTTTGCTCACCAACTATCGAGGAGTAGAGAACCCATGTCTCTCAAAAAGTACACCTTTCACTAGCCACAGCAATTCTGACCAGGAATAAGGATTGCTGGAACTTTTAGGTCAGCCATATCTTGAAGGCCAGGAATTTCTTACCCAGGAATTGGATTTTTTAAAATATATAGCCTAAAGGAGACAACTCCAGTGGGTTTCTTCATTTGTTTTAATTTGAAGATTAAAGCAAAATTATCCAAGCTTTAATGAACATTATTGTTACAATCCTTTGAATCAGACTTGAATCTTGGGTGACTATATGGACAGATTCATGCAGTTTTCTTAGCAACATTTTCAGAAGTGGTTTTCTAGTGATTTTTCCTACAGTACCATCTTCTGGGGTGTTTTTTACTTCCTATTCTAGGGCTGACAGAAAATGACTGACCTAATTTATTTCTATGCTTAAAGAAGGACTAGAATTCAAGACTGTCTATTTTAGTGTCTATTTTAGTGCCTTTAATCTCCATACCCAAATATGGTTTTATTTATTAAGAGATTTCTGTATCTCCCTTCAACACCCTTTTCCTGAATGGTACACAAATAAATCAAAATACTATTCATTCACATCTAATAACAAGGGCCTTGAGTCTGTGATAGTATAATATATACAGAATCCCTGCCATACTAACTCAGACATATGGACCTCAAGGATTAAGTAAATATGGCAACTGACAGGTTTTGTAAAAGCAATCCAGAAAACACAGAAGAGCTCTAAGCATTGGGTATTTCCTTCAAAGATTTATTAAGCAGATGATGACTCAACTGAGAAAGCATCTGGGGAAGGTAGATACCATAGAAAGTCATGCTTACATAATCATTAAGCTTAGATAGCTCAAGAAATCCCAGGGAATTATGATTCATAAAAGTCCCTCTTCTCATTCCAGTACTAATGTTTTAGCACTTTCCTCAGCTCCTTATTAGGAAAATTTAAAGAATTTGGAGGCCCAAATAACACCTGATTTGGAGCTTTTTCTTCACAGAGTCTTAGATTTTTATGAAAAGGGATGTTAACCTTATGGTTTCAAAACGGAATAACCCTAGATCTGCATTTAAAATTAAACACATTTATCTATTTATTTATTTTGTCAAACATGTATGAGAAAACAGATATAAGTATAAACATGGACATGGACACAGGAAATGAGTATGAATAAATGAGGACAGTAGGACAGGGACGGTAGGCACGCTGGTGCGCTTATGCATCCCCCCTTACAGACCTCTTAGAAATGGAGTGAGGTCATGGTAGACAGTTTAAGATTAAAGGTTTGGGGGTTTGAGGATGTAACAACAGAGTCAGGTAGTGCATTCCAGGCATTGACCACTCTGTTGCTGAAGTCATATTTTCTACAATCGAGTTTGGAGCGGTTTACCTTGAGTTTATATCTATTGTTTGTCCATGTGTTATTACATACCTGGAAGAAATATCTAAATATTTACTATTTTTATATTTTAAGAATCAAATTCTTCTTTGGCAAATAGAAAGAAAATGTTTTTATATCTGAGATGATATGTTCCTTATGTACTATCCTGCAGATATTGCTATTAGTTTATCAACATTCAGAATCTGAGCACTATGAACCCCATATTTGTCAGATCAACTGCTTTTGTCTGATTGTAGAGCTTAGATACGTTGTTAATACTCAATTCCTGAAATAGGCATGTATAGCAATTTTTGAATGCACTAATTAAATATGGAAATGTATATTGAAGCACTTCGTTCAACGTATGCTTCCGTACCAACAAACTATTACCCAACTGCTATAGCAATTGCCTCAGTTACACAAAGAACACAGTTACAATTAAAAAAAAAACCCACATCAATATTGGGAATCTTCCTATTTCAAGAAGTAATTTCTTGGTGTCTACTTGTCCTTTCCCCCCTGTCCATTAGCAGTTAACGGTCCCTGGGAATACCTGTCCTCTGAACGCACAATTCCAAAGCTTACTTTGCACAAAATTTGCAAGAAGAAACCAGCATATGTAAGCATGACTTCGAATATCGCATTAAGAATATCTGAAATATCATCACATAGCCACTTTTGCCTGTTGCTTTGCTTCCTTTGGCCCCCACCCCTACTCGCCCTTTGGGGGTAGCACTGCAGCTATGATTATTTTTTGTGGTTTTTCAAATGCTGCTGCTGCTTCTGCCGCTGCCACCAAGCTGTTCTCTCTCATTGGTAAGCAGCTGTTAAAGCAAGTAGTAATTGCTTATAGTTTGCAGTAACTCCTTTGCTTTTTTTCCTTTCCTGTTTTATTATTAAACACAGATATAACTAAGGTGCTGTGCCATCTTTATTTTAAAAAGCTCAATCTTTGTTAGATATTGTTTCACATGAGCAAACTATGTGCCCTTGCATATCTGAGGAGGAACCTAACCTGTGTAGTTGTTACCTGGTTTCCTGTATTATGCAAAATTCCAACCTTGGGCTAATTGGATAAATATAATTAAACTAACTACGTGAGAATAAGGGAAAGGAGGAACTATAGATAACTATAGATTTTTGTGTACTGCCAGCTGTCAGAAAATTCATTCCTATATGAGTCAGGCTCATTGCAAAATCTTCAAAATAAGACTCCTACATGCTACCCCTTGATAGAAAGAGGAGAGAGAGAAAGTTGAATGCACTTCCAGAACAGAAATTCGGGTTCATTTATATTTAAGAATACACTCATATTGCCACAAGTAGAATGTAAGTTTAAAGAAGAATGAAATACATATGATTTATTAATGTGTGGCTTCCTATTTTAGCTACCCCTTATTGAAATCAGGATAAATGTGTATAATTGCAGACAAATTATAACATGTATTTATTCATTTGAAATGACTAATAAAAATAATATTAGGAGGAGAAAAAAATTACTGGGACCAAGGGAATGCTTTGTTTTTCTTTTTTCTTTTTCTCAGTCATATATATGTAAGTCATTAACAGCAAGGAAGCAGAGAAGGATAAATAATATAAATAATATATTTATAATATAAATCCCATCTCAGAAAAGAAAATATCTGTTTCTAAAACCATATTTAGCCTGAAATCTCACCCAATGTGACATTATCCCAGAAACCTGTTCTGAAACCTATTAACAAGTGGAATGAGGATTTAAATCCTGCTGCATCAGATCAAGGTTCTGTATAGTCCTGCATCTTATTCCCAGTAGTGATTGATCTCAAATATGTTCAGTACTTTACAGAAGTGTTTCTCAATCTCTACAGCTTTAAGATGTGTAGACTTTATAAGCAAGTATGCATTCTCAACCAATATTTTGGCTGTGGAATTCTAGAAATTGAAGTCCATACATATTAAAGGTACTGAACAGGGATGGGTTTCAAAATCCATCGCTACTGGTTCGCTCAAGGGCGTGTGTGCACATGCGCACGCGTGACGCTTCTGTGCATGCACAGAAGCGTCTGGGTGGGTGGGTGGGTGGAGCCTCCCACCACCGATGCTACAGTTTGCCCGGTCCGGGGCGATCGGTAGCAACCCACAACTGGTACTGAACTTTAGCCTTCTAGAACCATCTTTGTGAATAAATAGTGAAAGCATTTCTTTAAAAATGACTGATCAGATAATTGTGACTGTTATGAGACAGGGATTGTGTGATTCTTTCTGAGAATCTCATAACAGAAATACTCAACTACATTGTTTGGGGATTTGCCATTGAAAATTCTTCAGAAGCTGCAGTTTGTACAGAAGGCAGCTACCTAAATTAGCTTGAATTCATATTGCCAATGTTAAAAGATCACAATTAACTACTTGCTTGTTTCCAGGTCCAACTCAGATCATAGTGCTAGATTTCAAAATCCTAAAAGTCTTGAGAGATCAATGGCTAAAAGAGCATATTTCAACTCATCTCTACTTTAAATAATCTGCTGATGGTAACCAATCCTTCTCTTTGTAGGTGGATGGAAAACAGATGGGAAATACTTGTTGGTTGCAGTAAATCGGTTAAGAAATACCTTAGGATCATCAGCATGATCCTAAATCAGCAAAATCTGATCTATTCTAATATGTGGTATCTATACTTACCACTTTCATATGGTCATTAAAAACTATGTTAGGTGGGGGTGGCTAGGAACTTCTCCGCCACATGAAGCAATAATCTATTGAGTCCATACTAGATAATCTTACTGTCAAAAAAGTTCATTTTCCTGCTTGCGCAGCTTTTAAACCTATTTTCTTTCCATTGCAGATTTTTAAAGCACATCCTCTGAAAGGCATGTATAAAAACATCACCTTTTCCGGAGAGGAAGAACCAAGGGAACCTGTACCAAATACTGCTCTGCTTTCTCTTGTGCTGATGGGAGGAACATTTTTCATTGCTTTCTTCTTACGGAAGTTCAAAAACAGCAGCTTTTTCCCTGGCAGGGTAAATCGTCTTTAGGGCTTGGATGAAATAGAATTTTTGCTTAGCCTTTTGAAAGAAAGGAGCTTAAATCTGTGCTTGCCTACAGGGGTTTAGTCTGCTGTGTTCCATCCATAATTGGAATCAAGTGCCCTGTAAGTTGAAGCTGTGGGATGCTGGGAGAAAGGTTTTAATTATCAGCTTAAGTTACAAATATTATAATAGAAAATGCAAAGTATTTAATCATCAATGGAGCTGCAATTCACATAGACTGAAATCCACTTACCTGGAAATAAATTTTATTGAATTCAGAGAGGCTTGCTATTGAATAATTGAATTGATCGCTTTAATAAGCCACAAAAAGTTATTTCACTGGATGACTCTCCCAAGATTAAATAAAATTAAGCTGCTTTTCTGCAACATTCAAGCTGATATTTAAATGGACAACCCCAGGATTAGATGGTTTGTAAGGAACATAAAAATATATTGATTGAGCATAAGGGTCTCAGTTTAAAAATCTACATACTAATGTGTAAATCTACAAAGGCAATTAAAAAACTTACAGACATATAGGGAAATCTTAGAAGTCAAAAAAAGAAAATTTTAGGTTTTAAATAAAGAGAAGGGACTTCAGTTTCTACAGAAGTCTTATAGTGTTTAGCATTGCAATTTTATATAATTCACAAGGATTACTTCCAAGGACATAAATGTAATCCAGATAGACATGGATTAAAAGCCTGAAAGTAATCCCTGTGAAATTCAGTAAGACTGCCATTCTATCATATTTGCTAATCAGAATATCAATCTCAGTTAAAATGGAACTTTTGTATAAATCCACCCATAATGCATTGTGCTGCAAGAGAAATGTGTCGTTTTTAGTGCATGTGCAATTTTAGTGCAATTTATTCTTGATATATTTCAGATGAAAGTCCCAATATAATATTATAAAATTACAGCTGTATTTCCTTCTCCAATGTACAGATGTCTGTTCCATCATTTAGATTTTTTAAAAATAATACATTAGCACACATTCAGGAAGTTTGAGGGTATAGCTAAATTACAGTTTGCAGATCTCTGACAATTGTTCATAATAGCTGGGGCTGCTGGGAGCACTTCAGAAATATTTGAAGGGCCACAGGTTTCAATCCTACATTAATAGCTGAGTGTGGGTCATTTCCACACTAGCAATTTCTAGCACTCTTTATAGTCATTGAACCATAATTGGGCCAAAATAATAGTAATGAGGATAGATTTTATATCATTACTGTGTTGGCTGAGTGGCATGGTGAAAGTTCTACCAGCTGCAAATGGGGAAATTTACTCTAAGAACAATTTTTAAAAGTCCCCTGTTGTTACTATGCATAAAGATAAAGAAGGCCACTATTTGGATTTTAGAGTAGACTTTCTAATGCGTTATTATCTTTTCTTTCAAATGCTAGTGTGGACAGCAGTCTAGAAACTGAGAATCTCTTCTATACTTCTGATACATCAACCCACTCTATCCCCCAATCATTACTGCCATGTTAACACACTTCTTATTTTTTGACAGCTTCGCCGGGTGATTGGTGACTTTGGTGTCCCTATTGCCATCTTTATCATGACATTGGCAGACAATTTTATTAAAGATACCTACACTCAGGTAACAATTGTTTTATTTATTAATGCAGCTCCTTCACCTTACTTCTTTTGTTTCTAGTCTAACAGTTTGGGGCTTAATGCCCTTTCCATCCAGAAGGGAAGGAAGGTGCTCATACACAATCCTCCTCTTTGAATAGTTTTGATTTTTTTTCAAGAGAGTTTGCCTAGGAGATTTAATAAAATAAAAAAATAACAATCTGCCCATTCCAAATATAGAAGTTAGCTGCAATGGCCATTGAATCTGATTTCAACATTGACAATGGTAAAATTCTTATACTGTATCAGAAGTGTTGTAGTGAACGGAAAATCTTGTAGGCTTGTAGTGAATGGAAAATCAAAAAGAAATTCACAAAGCCCATCCAATCTTCCCTTTTGGCATCCATATCTGAAGGGAAAAGATTTATTATGTTAAATATGGGGATGAGCAAGATACTAACGGATCTAGAGTCCACTGATTTTTCTCTACTTTTCTTGTTTTTCCTAGAAATTGAAGGTTCCCAAAGGCCTTCAAGTCTCCAATACTGACAAACGGGATTGGTTTATCCATCCATTAACAGAGCCAATCCCCAAATGGTTTTTTTTTTGCTGCAGCTTTGCCAGCTCTCCTGGTTTTCATTCTCATCTTCTTGGAGACACAGATTACCACGTAAGAAATTGGGGAAAGATGAAAAAAATGGGATAAAATGAAGATAAGTAATGATTGACCCAGGAATGGGTCAAAAGGATGTCAAAAGGACATGCAATAGATAAAAAGAGGGGGGAAAGGAAGTCAGGATTCAAGAAATGCCTCCTGTAGGCATTTAGATAAGAAATGGGTGATTATGTGGGTTCCAATTTTACATTGATTTCATATCAACTCCAGTATAAAACATGCATGTACAAGTTTGATTGATGTTTTGGTTGATCCTGATGTCAGAGATGTCAGATCAATAATACAATACTAAAATAACAAATAAATATTTTGTTTTAATTTTGCTGCCACTTCAGGCTGATTGTAAGCAAACCTGAGAGGAAGTTGCTGAAGGGTTCAGGTTTCCATCTCGATCTCCTTCTTATTGTTGGAATGGGAGGTATTGCACCACTTTTGGGCATGCCCTGGCTGAGTGCCACCACAGTGAGGACTGTCACTCATGCTAATGCTCTGACAATTATGTCCAAGACTACTCTGCCAGGAGAAAAGGCCTGCATCCAGGAGGTCAAGGAACAGAGGGTTACTGGCTTCCTGGTGGCTATTCTTGTGGGTGAGTTCTTCTACAAAAGATTCCATTGATTGTATTTATTTTTATTTATTTCAAGTTTTACAAGGCTGCCCAACTCAGACGGTGTGATTCTGATTAGCATGGAACATAAACAACCAATATTTTTTTTTAATGAAAACCATCTACACCAATATAAAACGTAAATGTAATATGGCAACCAAGCATACAACAAAACAGCGACAAGAGGAACTCACACTCATCCAACCCCTAACAACTGAGGAAAGCGCCAGATCTTAAGGTCTTAAGGCGAGCAGAATTTGGGCCTATTGTGTATTCATGGTAGTGGGAAATGATTCCATATAGCAGGAGCAATCACAAAAAAGGCACATTTCTTAGGACCCCATAAGATGACAAGATTTAAAACAGAGAACTGTCACTGATGGAGCATGTGGGTTGAGCAAAGGTTCTTGGGAGAAGGCAGTTCCGCAAGGAACGTTATCCTATGATATGTAAGCCTTTAAAGATAATCACCAAAACATTGAATGATTGACAAAGATTTAGCTTAAAACAGCCTACATCCTGTTCACATTTAAAGTGGTTAAAGAACAAATGAGATGCCTTTTTTTTAAAAAAAATAATAGAAGGGTAAGTGTAAATACAGATAGTCTTGACTTACAACCATTTGTTTAGAGACTGTTCAAACTTACAACAGCATTGAAAATGTGACTTATGAACATTTTTCACATTCTCATGGTCATGTGATCAAAATTCAGACTCTTAGCAATTGGCATGTATGATAGTTGCAGTGTCCCCGGATCGTATTATCACCTTTTGTAACCTTCTGACAAGCAAATCAAGGAAAGGAAAGGAAAGGAAAGGAAACCAGAGAACATTTAACAATTGTGTTACTAATTTAACAACTGTAATGATTTTCTTAACAGCTATGGCAAGAAAGGTTGTAAAATGGGGCAAAACTCTCTTAACAACTGTCTTGCTTAGCAACAGAAATTTTGGACTCAGTTGTGGTCGTAAGTCAAGGATTACCTGTAATAGGACTTGACCCTCCTTTGCATTATCTTAAGCCTTAGTTGGAGTGCATACATTGAACTATATCTAAATTATAGATATATGAGCTTTGATAAACTCCTTATTCCCATCATATCCAATTTACCTGTTCCTACTGTTGTTACAAGAAGTTGTGATTATTTTTAGAATAACTGGATGTATAACTGCTTAACCAGGGGTGAAATCTACTTACCTTCCTTACCGGTTCGGAAGCGCATGCACATATACAGAAGGTAAAAAACACATTACTTCCTGGTTTCCCACATTACCAGGAAGTAACGACACACGGGGTGGGTGGGCGGAGCTTTACTCCGCCATCGCTACCGGATCATGAACCACCAACCAAGATCACTACTGGACCGGGCGATCCAGCCTGATCCAGGAGCATTTCATCCCTGTGCTTAACCCAATATGCAAAAGGACAGCTCTCACATTCGGGGGAAATGTATACTTTTGATAAGCCAAAACTGGAGCCTAATCAGACTGATTACTGACCTTATGCTCTACTTGTGAATGTCTTATTGTCCCCAACTGATATGAGTAAGAATGTTAGGCAAGGTTACTTTCCTTATCTCTTCTGATTGGGAAGAAGAATGTTACAATTGTTCCATTCCAATGTGGTGATGCATGTGTATTGTATAATCTTTAATTACATTAATATTTTAAAATTAAATCTCTTTAATCTGCAGCATTGTCTTTTGCTTACCTACAGGCCTGTCCATACTCATGGAACCCATCTTGAAGCTGATTCCACTTGCAGTACTCTTTGGCATCTTTCTCTACATGGGGGTAACATCTCTCAATGGCATTCAACTATATGACCGCATACTTCTCATGTTAAAGCCACCCAAATACCATCCAGATGTATCTTATGTTACAAAAGTAAGCTTTGAAGGCATAACTACTACATTTCTCTTGAGCTGTGAGCTTGAGAATTGCTGAAGTGAGGAAAACAGATAAATCTATGGGTCAAGAGGTTTGCTCCCTAAATATTAGTCCCTGATCTTGTCTATGACTTCCACATAGTGTGTTAATATTACTTCTACCTCCTTGGGAAAGCAAGCTAATCATCTTCTGCATTTGCTGTAGTGCAAATGGAAAATTGTTTTGCAATTTCTAATGTTGGGATTCTGCAAAGTTTGAAGGTGAATCATTTTCCGATTTACAGGAAATCTTGTTTTATCCTATCACTTCCCATCTGATGTTAAATTTCATGGTCATAGCAGTAAACTAGATTTGATCTTTCTTATCCGTTTCTAGGTAGTTTTACTATCCTTGTAAATAAAAAAAGTCCTATTTGTGCTGATTCCCCCTTCTTATATAAGTAGTCCATATCAAAATTCTTGCTGCATTCTGTCTTTGGGTGCAAGTGGGCTTATACCTCTGAGTTCCAATGCCCATATATAAGAGGCTTTACACTAAAACCCTATAACCATAATTATAGCTGTTGGAAAAAGAGCTTGGTTATAGAATCTTGGTGTCATGCCTTCTTTACAGTTCTCAAGGAATGATAGATAGATAGATAGATAGATAGATAGATAGATAGATAGATAGATGATAGGTAGATGAGACAGACAGAGAGGCAGAGAAAGAGAGAGAGAGGCAGAGAAAGAGAAAGAGAGAGTGACGGAGAGACAGAGACCGAGAGAGAGAGAGAGAGAGAGAGAGAGAGAGAGAGACAGGGAGAGACACAGAGAAAGAGAGAGACAGGGAGAGACACACACAGAGAGAGACAGAGAGACAGGGATAGAGAGACAGAGAGACAGAGAAAGAGAGAGGGAGAGACGGAGAGAGACAGACAGAGAGACACAGAGAGACAGAGAGAGAGAGACAGAGAGAGACAGGGAGAGACACAGAGAGAGAGACAGGGAGAGACAGAGACAGAGAGACAAGCTATGTTCAGGGAGGCATTTGTAAACAGCTAGAAAATCTGAAATGAGAGAAGCAATTTATTCACTCCTACACTTTTATGTGGTATAAATTTTGATTGTTCCAGGAACAGCTGTAGCTCAGGGTGCAAAGCAGCAATAAAAAAATTTTGGCCTCTGCTACTGGATGGCTAGAAGTAGAAATTTCTTTCTTGTTCTCAATGTTTGGCAAGCATAAAAATGATTATATAGCCAGGTTCAAATCATGGGAGGGTTGGAAGAGTGGACCAGTGCCATGTGGAAGTGTCTATAGACAAGCCAAAGAAGTAATGGAAATATATACTTCTTTCTGAGCTTTGTTTACCTACTTCATTGAAGTATTTATTATTTATTTGTTTGTTTATTACATTTCCACACCACGCATCTCACCTAAATGATTCTAGGCAATTTACAACACCGCATGAAAGCTTGATTAGAAATATCACAGATTCTTTTATCAAAGCTTGAGCGTATCTGTCTTCCAATTTAGAGGGCTATGATTGGAGTATTATGGAACCAGATTTTTTAAGTTAAACCTCTGCCAGAATTTTTAAGTTGATCATAGGACAAATCTGTTATAGAAATACAGCCACTGAATCATAAATTAACCACAAAGGCATTTTAAGAGGAAAGTGTGTTAAGTCAATAGTAGCAAAATGATCAGGAATCCTTTTCTGACTAACAATTATTATTAAAAACCGTAGGGGTTTTTGTGAGCTGCAGAGCTACATCAGATGCATTGTATATCACTCGAGCCATTCTATGAATCTGACTCTTCCAGATTAACCACAAAAGTTGAATTTGCAAAACAAGCTATTGGGCTAATGGGCTAAAAAATGGCTGGCTAATTTATGGCTCAGAATGCTTGTAAGATCACAGTCACTGAAACCAAAATATGACCAGGAAAGTTGATAACTGAGTGATAAAGCCTATGCTTTGCATATGGAAAAGCCACAATCTAATTTACAATAACAGGCCTGGGAAAGGCCTCTGCATGAGATCTTGGAGTTGTATGAGGGCCAGAGTTTGACAGATTAATGCTGTCAGTGATTTGATCATGATTCATAGAGAGGTATGCCTGATTTTAAGCCTAGCCTGTTGAATAAACCAAATAAAGTTCAAACCTACATTAAGTCATAGCTCATAATGGCTAAATTCACATACCAGATTAAGCCATAATTTGTGCTATCTTTGCAGTTGAAATTTCGATGGCTGAGTTTTATTTAGTTATTCCATTTCTGTAACCATCCATTTAAGCCAGTGTCTCTGGGTGGCTAACAGTTCTAAGAATATAAAAATGCTTAAAAGATAAAACATGAATTTTCACATAATTGTGTGTCATGTACTATGGTTAACAAATCTCAATGGCTGGACTTACAAATTGCAACAAGAAAAAAAAAACAAATATTACATTTTTGCATGGTGTGTCATTCATACACATGTACTCACTTACAGCAGGGTCGTGCTGAGGATTTTGTGCAATTCCTGCACGATAAAGTCGCTCGGATTCGGGATGGCTTGGACTCCGATTGGATGAGTCCACGGGAGGAGACCAGGGCAGGTCTTGAGAATGTTATCTGGGAGGAGTTTGATCCTGTGACTCCCGAGGATGTGGACAGGGTTCTGGGTAAGATTAGTGCCGCCACGTGTTTATTGACCCGTGTCCCTCCTGGTTGGTACTAGCCTCCGGGAGGTTACACGAGGCTGGCTCCAGGGGATTATAGGTGCTTCTCTGAGTGAGGGTGCCTTTCCTGCTGCCTTGAAAGAGGCGGTAGTGAGGCCCCTCCTCAAGAAGCCTTCCCTGGACACGGCTGAATTAGCCAACTATCGTCCAGTCTCCAACCTTCGTTTTGTGGCAAAGGTTGTTGAGAGCGTGGTGGCACGACAACTTCCCCGGCACCTGGATGAAGGTATCTATCTAGACCCGTACCAGTCGGGCTTCAGGCAGGGGTACAGCACAGAAACGGCATTGGTCGCGTTGGTGGATGATCTCTGGAGGGCTTGGGACAGGGGTTGCTCCTCTGTCCTAGTCCTATTAGATCTCTCAGTGGCTTTTGATACCATCGACCATGGTATCATGCTGCAGCGATTGAGGGGGTTAGGAATAGGGGCACTGTTTTGTGGTGGTTCTCCTCCTTCCTCTCTGACCACTCGCAGTTCGTGTTGGCAGGGGGACAGAAGTCGACCTCGAGGCGTCTCGCATGGGGAGTGCCTCAAGGGTCGGTCCTCTCGCCCCTCCTGTTCAACATTTATGTGAAGCCACTGGGTGAGCTCATCCATGGTTTTGGGGTGAAGTGCCATCTGTACGCTGATGATACTCAGCTGTACATCTCCACCCCAGACCACTCCAACGATGCCCTTGATGTGATGTCTCGCTGCCTAGAGGCCGTGCGGGTCTGGATGGGGAAGAACAGGCTCAGACTCAACCCCTCCAAGACCGAGTGGCTGTGGCTTCTGGCGCCCCGATATAGTCAGCAAGTGCCATCGCTGACTATTGGCGGTGAATCTTTGCCCCCCACGGAGAGGGCTCGCAATCTGGGTGTCCTCCTGGACGCGCGGCTGTCTTTAGAAGAGCATATGACGGCCGTGGCCAGGGGGGCCTTTTATCAGGTTCGCCCGATTCGCCAGTTGCAGCCCTTTCTGGATCGGGATGCCCTGTGCACGGTCACTCATGCCCTTGTTACTTCCCGGTTGGACTATTGTAATGCTCTCTACATGGGGCTCCCCTTGAAGAGCACTCGGAGGCTCCAACTGGTCCAGAATGCGGCCGCGCCGGTGGTTATGGGCGCAACTTGTTGTGCCCATGTGACACCCCTCCTGCACGAGCTGCACTGGCTCCCAGTGGTCTTCCGGGTGCGATTCAAGGTGTTGGCTACCACCTTTAAAGCGCTCCATGGCATAGGACCCAGGTACCTCTGAGACCGTCTTCTGCCACCAATAGCCTCCCACCGACCAGTTCGCTCCCACAGAGAGGGTCTCCTCCACGTGCCATCGACCAAGTTATGTCGGCTGGCGACACCCAGGGGGAGGGCCTTCTTTGTGGGAGCCCCAGCCCTGTGGAACGAACTGCCCCCGGAAATACGTAAGATCTCCGACCTCCGGGTGTTTCGCTGCGCACTGAAGACCCTGTTGTTCCACCAGGCCGGACTATCAACGTAATAGTTTTAAATTGGAGTATTTAAATTTTTGGGGGTTTTAAATCTGAGCCAATTTATTTAATTATTTTAAATTTTAATTGCTCTTTTGTCTGTGTTTTTAAATAGGCTGTACACCGCCCTGAGTCCTTCGGGAGAAGGGCGGTATAGAAATAAAATTATTATATAAATTAAATGCCATTGCCAGTATTGACTCTGGCCAGTGGTTGAAGGAAAGAGCTGCTAATGTTGCCAACTATTCCTGTTTTCTTTTCATCCCAAAGGTAAAGACCTGGCGTATGCACATCTTCACCTTCACCCAGATTCTCTGCCTAGGATTGCTGTGGGGAGTGAAATCCAGCCCAGCCTCCCTTGCCTTGCCTTTTATACTCATTCTGACTGTCCCTCTTCGACGCTTCCTGCTCCCTGTCATTTTCGCAGACATTGAGCTCAAGTGTGTAAGTACTGTGGTGCTCTCTCTTCTCCCACATCAATGGGAGCTTCTGATGGGAAACTTATGTGTGTATTAAGTATTTCTTTATTTAAAAGATATGTGCCAGTGCAGCTCTGAGTCACATAATCTGCAGGTCAATAATGATTACCTTTCTTAAAAGAAGTCTTACCCACATCCAGAAAAGAATACTATGTGCACCAGTGGTGGGTTGCCCCAGTTCGCACTGGTTCTATAGAACTGGTAGTAAAACCGGCGGGAGGCTCCATCCACCGACCCCGACGTCATCAAAATGCTTCTGTACTTGCGCAGAAGAGCATGCACGTGTGCAAGCGAAGCAAGTGCATGTGTGTGGCCCCGTTGCAAACCGGTAGTAAAGGTAAGTAGAACCCACCCCTGGTGCACACCTACATTTCATATAGCAATATATCCCAGATTTTTTCCTCAAAACTTCTGAAATGCAGGGCAACCCAAATTGATGGTGGCAGTTGATGGTGGGCTCAAGAGTAACATATCTACATTCAGTTCTTATTTAAAGTTTGCAATTTCTTTCCATGAAATGCAGTCACAGCCATCAATGTGAAGAGCTTTAATGGGGAATTGGCCACATTTATGATATAGTCAAAGCTTTTTTTTTATTAGCAACTGAGATGGACAGAGTCATCCCAGAATGTTTCATGACACCAATAATTTTCATGGCATCAATAACAATAACTTATAAAAGCATACCAGATAGAGGACAATCTCATGAGGTCTAGCCACATCCATCTTGGTCACTGCTGATGCCCAGGTGGAATCGTTTTTTTAATCTCTGAGAAAGAGTGTTGAAGTACAAGACCAATTGATTTATGTGTTGGACCCGTACAACCTCTCACCTTGGATGCTTATAGATGTGTATGAATAAGAAAGTGAATGAATCTTTTTTCTATGAGGCATAGTAGAAGCAGAGGTCTTTTCAGATGCTTTTCTCTCCTACTGAACTTGATGAAAATTTTTCATGTATAATGTGAACCTATATTCAAATCTACTAGCAGCATGTTCATCAGCTTGGGTGTTCCATTAGCATTTTCTGTCACTGGGTGTGTCTCCTTTGAATTTTATTGAATTTTAATGTCTAGCAAAATTGACTATAAAATTACGCCCTTAGATTTTCCCCCAAACTACTACATAGTGCATGTAAAGCACTTACTGCTTTTGTTAGTCATGATGGAATGGCATGATTGAGGAAACATACTCATGTCCATATCTGGCAGCTCAGAATTAGATTGGGCCCAAAGCAGTGGTGAAATGTAAAATTTGTTACTACAGATTCTGTGGGTGTGGCTTGGGGGGGGGGTAATGGTTTTTTTTTATTTTTAAAAGCATTTTTTCTACAACCTTAAGATGTTGCAGAAAAAAATGCTTTTAAAAGTCTCTGACGATCCCAGCTGAGCGCACGATCATCAGAGGTTTTTTTTTTTTTACTTTTAAAAGCATTTTTTCGGCCGAAGAGGTTGTAGAAAAAATGCTTTTAAAAGTTAAAAAAAACCAGCCTCTGATCATAGCGCAGCTCAGCTGGGCATGGGGGGGACCCCAGGGATTTTTGCTACCGGTTCTCCAAACCACCTGCCGCCATCGCTACCGGTCCAAACCGGGAACATATCATCCCTGGCCCAAAGCTCCTTTTGTATCTGGTTCCAAAATTGATGTATCTGAGAGAACACAAAGAATTTGCATTATTTTGGTTTGCGATTATTTAGCGCAAGAAGGAAATTATTGATGAATTTCTGTGCACTTCAGTTCATCGCTAATAATGAGGATGCACCATGACATAAGAATAAGGAACCATATAGGAGAGTTGAATATATATGAATTGGTGAAATAACAACATTTATTTATTTATTTAAGAAAATATATATGGCCGCCCAATTCACTCTCTGTGACTCCAAGTGGCTTACAAGGATAAAAGCTCAATACAAAAACAATAAACAAGCAATAACTTCCCACTCTCCAGCAACAACAATCAAACGAGTCATTTGATGGGCTCCAGAGGTCCCCATGCCCATTGCCAAAGCCACATCTTTGAGATTTTGTGAAAGAGTACCAAGGTGGGGGGCAATTTTATCTTTGCAGGGATGATGTTTCATAGGATAGAAGCCATCATGGAGAAGTCCCTTCTGCTTGGTCATGCTAGATGCTGGACCTTCTTAGGAGGGGGGATCCATAACATTCCCTGCCTCCATGCTCTGTTGGGGTGGGTAAATGTGACTGGGAAAACACAGTCCTTCAAATAATCTGGTCCCAAGACATGTAGGGCTTTGAAAGTAATAATTAGCATTATTAGATGTGCCATTAAGTTGCTGTCAACTCTTAGTATTCACTTGAATATATTTTTTCCATCATGATCTAAATGCTCAGCAGAAAATAATGTGTTTTGAGAATCAATCCTGATATCTCTAGCTTACAAGGAACTCAACATAGGGGTTGAGATAGATACCTCTGCGTTTTGCCCTTGGAGAATTGCCATTTTGGCCTTGGAGAGTTACCATTTTTTAATCTCTTAGTTCCATAATTAATTTTTAGGTGGAATGTCAGAGGCAATATTTTACAAAGTAAATAGAGCCAGGATGAAGTGAGTGAAGACAGTATGCAATCTAAATTAGGTTTCATTGATTCAAAATTAATTAAAAGTAAAATATAATTAACTGTAGTTATCACAGCTGTTCCCTATATAGTTTGATATTTTTCATTTCATTTTTCAGTGTTTTCTTAAATATTGGACTTTATTGGTAACTTTTGGAGAGCCACTGAAAGCATTTCCAAGGCTTGGAGAAAGCAGCTCTTAACAAATGTAGTGTAAAAGATTGCACACCAATGAAGTAAATAGTACTAACTAACTTATTATGAAGAAGCTTATTAATTATCTGATTCTATATAAGCTGGCTTCATATGTAATGACTATTTGAAACTAATTAATCCTTGGCAAATGGCGAAAAAAAATCAAGATTTTCAAGGTTTATGTACAGCACTCTGTTTTTTTAGCCACACTTAGCTTCTAAATGTACTTCTCTCGTTACCTTCCAGTTGGATGCTGATGATGCTGAGGTGACTTTTGATGAGACAGAAGGCCAAGATGTCTATGATGAAGTCCAGATGCCTGTTTGAGCACCCAGCTGCTGCTGCCACTAGGCAAATGAGGAACCAAATTTTTTCCCCCAAAAAACATTGGATATCAGAATCTGGAGGAAGATATCCATAAAGCTATATGAATCAGAGTATATATATATATATATATGTATACATTAATTGCACGTGGCCAAACATTCTGGTGGTGTAAATATATATGATTGTCAACACATGGATCCTATAGGATTTAAGAAACATATTTTCCCCCAGTCAATTATAGTTCTATAGAGAATTTTAACATTTCTTTCTTAGGATTTAGGAAACAGACGTACTTTCCCAGAAGGGGAAAAAAGTACCAAGATATACAAGAATTGTTGAAAAGATGATACATGTTAACAGTGGACTCTATTTTTAATGCAGCTATAACCCAGATGCTTCTCTTCTGTATTTGTGTGTTTGTGTGTGTGAAGCTTTATCGGTCATAAAGGAACCCATCTACTTTTATACCAAGATAAGAAGGATTTTTATTACTCACATTGCCAAACCATGTACACCAATGAATATCTGTGATGTGTTTTGAAAGAAATGCTGAAAATTCATCACTGTTCTCTGATGGATCATCAGAGTGAATGCGTCAGAATGCTGGAGTGGACTGAAGCTAAGAAGAAAAGGCAGTAAGATCTTTCTTTAACCACTGGAATTATAGAATAGAAAAAAGCTGGAGCACGAAAACGAGACACAGAAGAAACACGATGAGGGTGCCATATTCGCAATGGAAAGAAGCAACAAGCCTAACCTCATGGTGGAAACCAGGAATGGAAGTGTCATCAGGTTTCAATAATCAAGAATGCTCATTTGATGTGAAATGCTGATAGATGAATGAAATCCATCTCAGCTTGTCAAGTGGGGATGACATATTTGAAAAATTGGCTTCCCTGGAAAGCTAGTCAACTTTTTCTTTGAAGATGGATTTCATTTTTTGTGAATTCATCCTACTCCCTTTCCCACTGAAACTTGAAGTATGCTAATATGATGAAGCCATTGTCCAAATGATGAAGGCATCATCCAAAAATACAGTTCTGCCTTGGTTACTTCTGTTGCTTGCTTGTTCTTGTAGTTAAGTTTTAACAAATGCTAGTGTTTTTTCCTTAATCTGTCCCTACCTGGGAAATGTGCCACTTGACAAAAAATTAGTATATCCCAGATTATAATAATTAGAACTGTATATTTGAAAGAGCAGCAAAGGCAACTACCTTGGTGCATATTAACATTCAGAGATTCTTAGCTTCCAATTAAATACCAATTACTAGTCCTTAAGAAGAGAAAAAATGTGTAAAGCTCATCAATCAGTCCTTCTTTCCCCTTCTTGCTTATTAACCATTCCAAAGTATTCAAGTATTCCTGCATCCAAGAAGCTATTCTAAGCTAATGTCTGCAAACAGGCTTAATTTACAGACTGTTATTGCAAAATAGGCTTTACTTTTTGCACACCTTGATATTTCACATGCGTCAATCTAACAGGACTTATATATAGCAATATAGAACTTTCTTCCTCTCTCACTTTAAATTTCTATATTGGGTGTTGTTCTGAATCAAGCTTTGAGTCATTAACTTTCGCTTGCCCAAACACTTTTAAAATGGTCTTTGGCAATCCACGTTTTTTCTTCTCAGTAATGTCACATGTTGCCCACTGAAAGTTTGTTGTCTTATAGATTTTTTTCCCCACATGATTGTAGCAATAGTGATGAATGTAGGATCTATATTAATGCAGGATCTATATAAATGCAGCAGGTTCCATTTCCTCCTTAGAATTTTTGAAAATGTTTCTCATGATGGTATGAATTCAATATTGGTAATAGTCATTTCAGCAATATTATTATTTGTTATTTCCTAAAAAATAATAAAGGTGCTAAACTCAACAATATCTGGAGTCCTTCAACTTGTCAATGCCTGCCTTCTAATGTCAGGCATGCATAGACTACCATTGTGTTGCATTATGAGTGAAAACTTTCTGTGCATGACTAAGATACTTTCTCTTTATTATTTTATATTATCCAGGATGAATATCTAACCATCCACTTCTTAACATTAATTTGATTAGGAGAAAGACTGAAGAAAAAACAAATGGTAATATTTCCTCTTGCAATGCATAAACAATTTATGGAATTTATTGCCCCAAAGTATAAAGATGCTCATTAGCTTATGTGGCTATAAATAAAGGATTTGGTATAGAGTATAAAAAGTGACTAGATCAGTATGTATTAGTCATGACAGCCAAATGAAATTTCCTTCTTTAAAGATATTATGCCAGCATAAATTAATGCGATGACCAGTGTTATTGTATCCTTCATGTGAACTTCTCAGTTTGTAAGTGATTTCTGTTAAAATGGGGAAAAAAACTGGTATTCTGATCCATGAGGTTTTTAGGTCCTTTTATTAAAGAGAAAGAAAACCAAATCAAAAAATATATTTAGCCTTGGAGCCCTGGGTTCAGATCAATGGTGGGTTTCAAAAATTTTCGCTACTGGTTCGGTGGGCGTGGCTCGGTGGAGGGCATGTGACTGAGTGGGCATGACCAACTTGACGTCACTCACGCCCATGCAGTCACATGACTCCCCCCACCTAGTCACACCCATAGGAAAAGGTAGGAAAACTTTTGGAATTTCCACCCATTTACTCCCACCCTTCCTTCGCCAGTCACCCCCATTTCCCCTCCTTTAGTGGCTCCAGCCCTAGCCCCGCTTCCTCTCCCACCACTGCTTCTTTGCTCGGGCTGCTTACCTTCCGTGGCGGCTGGTCCAGAGTCCAGAAGGCAAGCTGACCAGAGTTTTTGGTGGCCCCCAGCCAGCCACTGCTGCTGGAAAGCCACTGGCAAAGAAGCCTCCCAGCTGCCGAAAAATACCAGAGGTCACGGAAAAAGCTGCTGCTGTCACCATGTTCTTCGCATATGCGTATCCCATTGGACTTGCAAGGCAATGGGATGTCTGTGCGCGAAGAACATGGTGGCAACAAAAATGGTGGGGTGAAAGAGCAGGGACCAGGGGGACCAGTTCAGGGGTGTGACCAGCTGGCCATAGCTACCAGTTCGGTGACCTTGGCCAAATTTTTACCAATGGTTCGTGCGAACTGGCTGAATGCCACCTCTGGTTCAGACTCTCTCCCTTGATAGAATTCAACACAATAATTTCAGTTTGAATTAGTAGAAAGTTACTGTATCCTTAAAGCAATTTTATAATAATTGTCAATAACAAATTACAGGGATTCTTATTCTACATTAATCCTATAGTATCATTTGCATTGCTATTTATGCATATAGGGATCTAGATGAACTGCTTTGTCTTTATTAGCAGTGCAACAGATACAAATTTAACAATTAAACCCAGTGTGTTAAAATAGCAAATTATATCTATAGATATCTGGTATATCAGGTTTTTAAATTCTTATTCATTAGATTCTTCCAAGAGTTCAAAGTGATGTGCATAATACTCCCTTTCCAGTATCTCAGCACAGCAACAATCTTGTGATGTAGGGCAAGGTGGGCTGAAAAATAGAGGCTGACTAAAAGTCACCCTATAAATTTCCATGACCAAATATGGCTTTCACCATAGCCCTAATCCTACAATTTATTCACACTCCATTGTCTCTCAGTTATTAACACTTTATAGAGATAGGATCCCCTTTTCTGCAGTGGGATTTCCTTTATAACTAAAGGTGTATACTAATTTAGTGAGAATGGGCTTTTATAACATTAAAAATTATATTTGATGTTCCATTTGCTTTGCTATCTCTGCTGTGTCAGATATTTTTTAACAAGGGCAGCAAGAAACAAGATCTTGGGATAATGTGCTGAATTTATTTTGTGACCTTATTTTGATTTAGGCATGATTAAGCCAATATAATTGCAATGATTTTCTTGTTTTGAGCAATACCAGAAGCAATAAATCTATTTTTTAAAATAACAACACATAAGCTGTTCACAGTATTTGCATTCAAACTCACAGTTCTTCACCTATGAATAATACTTGGAAAAAGTATAATTCTGTAATTTAGTGCTCCCTTCAAGGTCTTCTCAGTGGAAATTGGTTAATGTTCCTCTAACAGATTGGTGAGATAAAAGCCTCATTTCTATTTCTATGCTAAGTGAAGTTTTACAGTCCACCAAAACAAAGCTAGAAGAGAATGAGAAATTGCACCACACAAAACTTTAAATTTTAGGAATTACAGCCAGTCCTGATACTTTATAAGCAGTTATTGCTATTAATGGGAGGAGGAGGAGGAAGAGTACTAGTAATAATATTTATATACAAGAGCATTTAATCACCTAAATCTACATTCTTATCTGTGATATAGTATCAACTGAAATTACAGTGAAAAGAATCTGAAGTTATCTTTTTCCCCAAGATAAATTAAAATATAAAAAAAGGCAAAGGAATTCCAACTTATTTTCCTCCACTAGTCCTTGCTGATTATAGGGAATGGTGCTTATCTCCATTTCAAGGCCATTCAGCCAGCACTGCCCAAAGACATTTTGTGGTTATGTGGCCAGCATGACCTCAGGGAGTGCTGTTATCTTCCCACCAAAGTGGTACCTATTTATTTGGATTTGTATGCTTTCAAACTGCTAGATTATCAGAAGCTGGAGTGAGGATGGGCTCACCCCTTTGTGTGGAGCTCGGGTTCCAAACCTGGGCTGCCAGTTTTCCAGCTGAGAAGCCCAACACCCACTGAGTCACCATGCCACCCATAAATTAAAATAAAAATATGGGAAAATATTAATAGATGTAGTGCTTGCTTTCCCATTGAACCAGGACTTATTTGATTAACAACATAAAATATGTACATTTTAATTTAGCGTACTCTGCTAATTGGCATATTTAAGAAATGCACAATGAAATCTTGTATACTTGTGAGAGTGCCTCTTCCCCATTGTTTCTGCCCACCAAAGCAGTCCAGCACAGTTGGCATGCTCCAGTCCCCTTCATTAAACAATTCTATCTTGTAAGACCCTGGAGTTGTGCCATCTCTATGACTGCATCCGCCTTATAGAACATCATCCATCCAGAGATATGAGTAAAGCCCTGAAAACCTAGACTTTGAAATTAGGCAGTTAGGTGAGTTTTGTTGGTGATGTCTTTTTGTTTTTGAAGTTACTGTTTAACTTGATGTCATAAATTTATACAATTATGATTGTTTTAAATTTTTCAATGCATCCAAAGTCACTGCTGCAAAATCCGTGGCTCTAAATTATCTAAAAACATAAATATGAGGTATTCTCAAAACCTGGAAGTACAAGGAACCCTGCCTAAAATGATAAATGTACTTGTGGGAACACCTATTGTTAATAAAACTAAAGAAACCTCCAAATGGCAACCATTTCGGATTTAAGCCAGAAATCTGGATATGGGCTGGAAAACACCACGTTACTAATACACAACCAAGATATCGAGTGTGATCTGAAATGTTGCAGCCCAGATCTAGAAATATGGCAAGCTACAAGCTTAATGAAAAATGCTATGCGTGATGTGGCGCAGGACAAAAACAGTGGTATGCCACTCATTTAGTGGATTAGCATTTCATGCAAACAATAATTTGGTGTAAAATGAAGAGGGACTTGCCTTGAGGAATAGGAGAATGAGCCTGTGACTACAGTCAGATAAAAAAGAGCTGAGACAGATAGGAATGTATTCTGAGAAAGCATCTCAGATAACATTTTCCCTAGTTGTCACAGAGATAAAGGGGGGAGGGGGAAGTGTATTCAAAGTAATAACATCATGTACTCTAAGCTTGCAAAAAGTAGTTTTGGCCTACAAGATTTTGATTTCATACTCTGGTCTACTTTGAAATACTGACACTTGTCTGGGATATTAAAACCCACAAAATACATGTTCCACCAATTTACTGCAAACCATTACAAACTCCCATACATACAACTCCAAGTATGGATTCAGTATGTACATGACACCATTGTCATATTTTTTTTTAAAAAAAGGACCAACTAGAGAAAACACACAACATTATCAACATCTTCAAAGGAATAAAATTCACAAAGGAAGAAGAAAACAACATCACACTATCTTTATGGATATCCTCATCACCAGAGGCAGTGATGGCAGATTAGAAAAGTCAATTTTAAAATTACTCACACAAACTAAGTGCTCCACTACCAAAATATCTACTCAACTTCCCACAAGAGAAGCTGTGTAAAACACTATTTAGACAAGCACAAACACATTGCAACAACCCTGAATATCAGAAAAAGGAAACAGATCATTTTTATACAATGTCTTCCAGCAAAATGGATACCTGTGGAAATTTATCGAAGTGCCTAAATGCTCAACCTATCATAGCACAACCAACACAAGCTGTGAAAAGGATAATACTGCAATATATCAAAAACATCTCAGAAATCACTACCAAACTATTACAATCCCATGGTATCACCACAGCACAAAAACCAACTAAAGCCCTGCAAAACATCCTATGTAAACCAAAAGACTCAGAGCCCCAGAAGAACAGGTGTCATCTATAATATACACTGTATATAGGACAAACAAGCAGAAGACTAGCAGAGCACATCCATGAATACTAACCAGTAGTCAGAAAACATGGCAAAAGCTCCTTAATTTCACAACACATAGATAGTCAACCATAGTTTCAGTTTGGAAACTGTGAGCATCCTAGATCAAGTCTAAAAACATCAGGGAATTCCTCAAAGTTTGCTACTCAGACAAATCAGACATCAACGGGCACATAGGGATAAATAACATCTACATACCAGTCAAAAAAGTCAAAACAGAAATCAAAACACCAGAACATTTCCCACCAGCAGCAATCAACACTCATATAAGCAGAAAGTAACATCACCATTTAACACTAGACCAATAATCAAGAAGTAAACAATAGCTTTATCAAGGAACCACCAAAACCACTTCCACCAACACTGTCAGGGCAAAGTACTAGTACATAAAAATAAGAATAAACTCCACTCCCTACTAGCACTGATGGTTATAATATGGAAGACCAAAACCTGCTGGAATAATGTGGAAGAATAATATAGAATAATGAAATTGGATATAAAAGTGATATAATACTGGGGTCAGCCTAGAGGATCTCTTAAGGACCCCTTCCTTTAGTACTAGGTTCAAAAAGTGAAACCACAGAAATAACAAACCTTCCTCAGCTGGACAGTTCAGGAAACACCATCATGAGTAAAATATCATACCTAGCCAAGCAGAGGTAACCACAGACATAACAGCAGGAAACTTAGGCAGGAACCTAGAGAAGTTTGCAAGAACTTCCTTACTAATGTGTGACCTACTTAAGAGGGAACACACATTAGTAAGCTTGTAGGGTATAGCAGCAAGGGGGGGGATTGTCACTGTGGGCTGTCAGAAATGTAACCAATCATAAGATGTCAAAAGTATGGATAAGAGTAACTGCATTAGAATCTTTTGGGGTTCAGTCTTTGCTTCTTGTGTTGCACTGAACCTTGCGCAATAAACCTCTCTGATCACCCACGGAAATCTTGTGGGTCTTAATTTCCATAACATTTCATGGTGACCACGAAGGGACTCATAAGAAGGAGCCGTTGACTCTCCTGGCGGATTTAGTCCGGCACAGCTCTCGCTGTGGTCTGGCTGATCTACCAGGCTGGCCAACCCTCCGTTGAAGGGTTCGGTACATCTACAGCCACAGCGGGATCACAGTGCCCGCACTTGAAATCACGCCAAGGATCCTCAGGGTGACAGACCGGTTGCTGAGTGGACGTCCCGGACCAAAAAGACCTGCAGGCGAGTATGGAATAGGTGTGTACCCAATCTGTAGGATTGGAAGCGGGGAAGGAACATCCTCGATTGGACAGGTCGGCGTGCCTAAATCCAGATAGGGAGGAAACTGTGTGGGTTGGTTAAACGGTCGCAGTTCTCAGAGATAGCTGTTGGAACGTCTGGTGTCCTGAGTCGGCCTTAGTGTTTTCTTAGAATGGGTGGGAGTAGTAGTAGTAGTAGCAAAAGAGATGCCTCACGGACACCCCTGCAATGTATGTTAGACAACTTCAACTTTTATTCAGTTATGAAAAATTATCAAAAGTGAAAAATGATTTACAAAAAAAGGACCCAAAATAAAATTGAAAATCTTAAAGATAATATGACTATAAAAGCTAAACAGCAATTAGATAATTTGCAAAATGAAATGAACAAGAAAAATTAGAAGCTATGCAATTGAAGATGACAGCTTAAAAAAAATAATAATAAAATCAGAATCAACTTACATTAGAAAAGCAAGACTAAAAGATTTACCTACAGCAATTACTATCTTCCAAGAAATGATGCTTCTGGTAAAATAGCTGAAAATGAAAAACTTGTACAAGAAGACATCAAACAAATAAATGCTTTAACTCAGCTACTCTTGTGCAAGCATCAGGTCCTGAAATTGAAACAACGTATGCAGGTCAACACAACAACCAGAGTGGAGCAGACCTTCCCAAGCCTGACTGACCAGCCTTACCAGGACTTTAAGAGAAAAAGCAGACAAAGGTGTGCCTTGAAAATCACCTTAAGTGAGTAAATGCATTACCGCTAGTACTTTGATCTGTGTGATGTTCTCTACATAAAGGAATTAGATTATCTGCTTTCGAAATACTTGAAAATCATATAGGAGACCTAAGCTAGATAGGAACTAAGATAGGAACTAAGTGGGTGAATCAGATGGTGGGAGAATTAAATAAGCAAATACAAGAAATCCAATAATATTATCTGTCCCTTAGCGCACCATTTTTGACCACCTCTAGTTATAATATTCAAACAGTAGTAAGAAATAAATGGGAAAACATGATTGTAAAAATGAAATGAATAATAATTGGAGTATTTGTCTTTGTATTTTGAAATCTAGACAATGATAAATTTTCTTTTTTTTAATCTTTTCTAGAAAAAATGAATAAGTATAAACTGTAACAATTGAAATACCTTAATGGTATATGGTGGTGAAAGTAAAAAGGATTAAGTTGTAACTTGGATACCAGCTAGAACAATTCAAAATTTAATTAGGGAAATTGTAATGATTGAAATATTTTAAATTATATTGTGATGAAAGTAGAAATGATTAAATTGTGATTTGGAGGATTGTATGTAAAACACTGGAAAGAAAAAAGTTTAATGCCTAGGTGGAAGGGCCTGTATACTGTGGTCATGTGTTCCCACTTACAGTAAAAATGTTGAAATCCAAGTCTTGGATTCACTGGACTCGAGTTAAATCTGCAGTTTAGGAATATTGGGAGGCAGACCAGGACTAGGCCCGACCCCTAGTAGTACACTTGAAGAAGCGCCCCCTATAACTGTCCTACTGGCAATGGGCAGGCAACATACGGGGCAGAAGAGGTCTTACTGGTGTCACACCGGAAGCTGTCCCTCTACGTACGGCTGAAGATTTGGAATGAGAAGTCAACATATCTCTTATTTAATAAGCATGCTTGCTGTTATTGTGATTAGTTGTGATTTGCTGTATATAGTATGCTGGAATCACCTCTTCCTTAAAAAGACAGGTGCTGAATCTAAAATCATTGAGTGTAACAGAGAGCAGTATGAAACTCCTGTAGATATTTAAGCCAGGGAGTGAGCTCTCTGTGGAGCTGTTCTAACTCTAAGAATGTGGATATTGTATTAACAAATAAGAGGTGGTTCTGTGAGATACATAAGACTAATATCGCCTTTTCCAAGTCACATATAATCCTAACCTTCTTCCTGATGTGGTGATTTTGTAGATTAAGGGAATTGTGATTGGATAAGTTCTGTGACAATTATGAGTTTTCTGTGGCTTTGGCTATTATTGGCAAAGGACCTAATGAGTAATAACACACTGAATAGTAGTTCCCAATGTTGTGAGAATGCCCAAATGACACCCTTGCCCTTGAGAAAGGATCTGGGGAAGTTGAGAACCCCAAAAGACAAGGCAAGAACAGGTCTTTGGAACAGGTCCACTCCCGCCAACGATATATCATAAATAGGTGAGGTCGGTACCCTGGACCTAAGCTAACCCCAAGACCTAAAGACAAGTGTCTGACAATCCCAGAACAGAGTGGGGTAGAATAAAGGGAGAATGGCCCCTGTAACAATTGAGAAAGGGGAACTATATGTTAAGAATACTGGAATTGAGTCAAAGCCTAATTAATCAGTTTGACCCTACCCTAAGCCAAAAATGCTGTTGTGTTTGTCTGCTAGTCCTTCATCTTACAATGCTGTTCCAGTGAGCCAGATCTTTGGGTCAGGACAAGAGCCACAATAGTCCTTGAGAAAGATATTAATGGTGAATCAAAGTAACAGTAGCCAAATTGCAAGGAGACTTTTATAATGCATTCAAAAGGCTGGGAATGAACCGTTCCCCATTGTTAGCCCTATAGCTGTTGGTATGGAAATCCTAGGATCACCCTCCTTGTGTGTAAAGTGACATCAGGAACCAGATATTCCTGTAGGATCCCTGATGGGAGATCAATGTCCATCAGAAATACACTTGACCCTAGAATGACACTTATAGATGTGAAAACTAACTAGTGGCATTTCTCCTTATGTCCACTATTATTTCAACAGAAGGTCACCTTCTCAATACCACCACATGTCTCCATTAGATCCAACACAGGCTTATGTGTCCTATTTCCCCCTGGAAATACAAGCTCTCGTCACCTTTTTGAAGGCACTATTCTCAGAGATAAGCAAAAGGACCCTACACTAGAAGTCCCATTGCAGTCACTGGTGGCATGCTAATGGCAGGGACTTTAGGGGTCTGGACTAATGAGAAAAAAACCAATGAGCCCATGCCTTTTCCATGAATATAGGTGTGTATGTAAGGAAAAATGGAGTGTTCTTCTTATGTGAGAAAAATATGTATTTGTGTTTACCTTGGAACATGTACATCTTCCCCCAAAATAGGTGTTGTTATCTGGGCCAGGCTGGATTAGGCAGATGTTATTCCTGTTGTGATAGGCCTGGCTTTTATTCTTTGTTCAGACAACTAGCTATGAGAGCAGTGAAAGAGATAAGAGTTGAAAAAAAAATGAGTTGATTTTGATGGAAAGCCTTATAGACTGTAAAATTGACCCTGATCTCTTTGATGAAAATGAAGGTTCTGATACAAGAACATATGTACAACTCTCAACTGGGTAATTAGAGAAAGTGCTTCAGGGAATAAGATTGAAAATCATATGTATTACTTGTCTTTCCTTTGCATTACTATGTATCTTATCCTGAACTGATTATGTTATGTCAAATATTATATGCTTGCTTGCTTATTAAGAAGTGTAGAATGGTTACCTATTGAAAAGCATGAAACAGATGGGAAGCAGTGGAAGTTTCTGCATGAAAAACTTCCAAAGGGGGGAAATAATATGGAAGACCAAAACCTGCTGGAATAATGTGGAAGAATAATATAGAATAATGAAATTGGATATAAAAGTGATATAATACTGGGGTCAGCCTAGAAGATCTCTGAAGGGCCCCCTCCTTTAGTACTAGGTTCAAAAAGTGAAACCACAGAAATAACAAACCTTCCTCAGCTGGAAAGTTCAGGAAACACCATCATGAGCAAAATATCATACCTAGCCAAGCAGAGGTAACCACAGACCTAACAGCAGGAAACTTAGGCAGGAACCTAGATAAGTTTGCAAGAACACCTGTGTCCTTCTTAAGAGGGAACACACATTAATAAGCTTGTAGGGTATAGCAGCAAAGGGGGGGATTGTTGCTGTGGGCTGTCAGAAATGTAACCAATCATAAGATGTCAAAAGTATGGATAAGAGTAACTGCATTAGAATCTTTTGGGGTTCAGTCTTTGCTTCTTGTGTTGCACTGAACCTTGCACAATAAACCTCTCTGATCACCCACGGAAATCTTGTGAGTCTTAATTTTCATAACAGTTACCTAGTTTGATAATGAAATGTCTGCAAGAGAACCATCAAGTTTAAAAAGCACCAAGGACCCTACAGTTCAACCCTGAGCTACAGATATTCTCTTCTATCCGAACTACAAACCAGGCAGAAGCTTCTAGAATAGGGTCAATGAAATAAAGATGGTGGCTGCAACTGTGCAATTAGAAAATTTGCTTTTTTTTTTTTTACACACATGGAAATTTATTTTGCTTTTTTTTACTTCCTGCCCGAACCTGATAGCCCTGAACTCTGGCTGCAAATATCAGAGAATTCATTGAAGTTTAGATCAATGTTAGGCTGCAGAAGCTGAAGTCACTGAAGGCAACCTAGGATGTCCCGAAAGTGTAAGTAGAAATAGGCAATGAGATAGATAGGATGAAAAATAGAAAGCATGCATATGCTTGTTCTCATCTTATCTCCTCTCAGAGTTTTTGTGCAGAAATTACTTGCTGACTGAACTCCTTGGAAAAAGAAAAGTATAATAATAATTGTTAATATGAAATACCAAGAATGGATTAGAACTTGGAGCCTCCATGCAGATGATAAAGAAAATGTTGACTATTAAACAATATTACCTTTTTTTAAAAAAAAAGAATTATTTACAGTTGTTTATTGAAAGAAAGCAATTGCGATCTTATTGGCAATATCAACTGATAATATTGGAGGGCAACCTATGATCAGACTTCCCTTCATTCAGATTAATCAGCAGAAATCCTTAAATTTGAATTTTCAACTGCCGCAGCATAACAAATCACTTCCGGTCCTGTTCTTTAGGACCTCCAACCACCAGAGGGAGATGTGCATTATAAGAATAAAACACATATCTGTTGTACAGAAGCAAGGAAAAAAACCCTTTATTTCAGATTGGCATAAACCTAGTTTCACTCAGTGCTTTATGGCCCTTCATCTGACATGCTTTACTAGGCAAGGGACTGAAAACTCTCCACAGGAAGGAGGATCAAGATGGTTGCTCTGATATGCCCTGAGAAATGAACTGAGCGTCTTTATAACAGGCAAACATAGTCTTCAGTTCTGCAGCAAACAGATTTGATCAGAAGCCAGCTTGGAGAGTTGTGACAAGAGGCATTCTGAACAAAAGATCTCAGTGCTTCAGTTTTTTGAGGGCTGAGCATCAGGGACCATGGCTTAGTTCCCATGATAATCAAAAGTCTTTTTTAAAAAAAAAAATCACACTTTTAAAATAAACATATAAAGTGTTACAGTTTATCTTTGTTTTTATTAATTTGTAGTATTACATAGAAACTCAATAGCTACATTGAAACATATTTGATTTTACTGTTCACTGCCCAGAGACTCTCTTTGATGAAAATGAAAGTATTAGAAATGCAAGAAATGAATAAAATAAATAAATCAAAAATAAAGAGGGTTTTTTTCCAGTTCTACTACTCAGTCCCAAATAATAACCTGTTGACAAGTTGTTCAATGATAATCTGAATCCCCTTTATCTGTGATTCTTGTGACTGCAAGAATACAAGAAATAAGAAACATATACTTGCCTTTTTATGGCAAGCCAAAGATCAAAGTACTCCCCCAGTTCAGCATAAAAAATGGTTGATATAAGACACAATGTAAGAACCAGTTTAGTGTAGTGGTTAAGGTAGCAGGTTAGAAAACTGGAGACCAGGGGTGAAATCCAGCAGGTTCTGGAGAACCGGTAATGGAAATTTTGAGCAGTTCGGAGAACCGGTAGCAGAAATTTTGAGTAGTTTGGAGAACCGGCAAATACCACCTCTGGCTGGCCCCAGAGTGGGGAGGGATCGGGGATTTTGCAGTATCCTTCCCCTGCCATGCCTAAGCCACGCCTACCAAGCAATACTATGCCCACCAAGCCATGCCCACAGAACCAGTAGTAAAAAAAATTGATTTCACCACTGCTGGAGACCATGAGTTCAAGTCCTGCCTTATCATGAAAACCAGCTGGGTAACTACAAGCCAGTCACTCTCTCTCAGTCCAACTCATCTCATGGGGCTGTTGTTGTGGGGAAAATGGGAGGAGGGTAGTGTGTTGGAAGATGTTTACCACCTTGAGTTATTTATAAAACTAACAGATAGGATTGTATCCTAAATCTGGTAGCCCTAATTCATCATGTAAATAACTTTGATAGAGTTTGTTTATGTGCCTTTGAGTCAAAGGCAACTGCTTGGACAAGCCCCCTAGCAAGATTTTTTCAAAGTGGTTTGTCACTGTCTACTTCTTAGGGCTGTGAGAGAGTGACTGGCAATGGGATTGAGTACCTAATGTCTCAGTTTCTAATCCAATACTTTACAGAAACTGATTTACCTTCATGACTACTGTATATGAAATTGAAAAAAAATGTGTGGCTGCTGAGTTAGAGCTGAACAGCACATAGAAAAAGAGCCTTTAAACTTTAGCTTGTTTAGTGCAGATCATTGTTTCCCATTCAGCACATGCTATTTCTGATGAAAGAAAATTTATTTTTGGGGGGCAAATTTTGCCCTCCATGCAAGGTTTTTAATTTTTAATTTTTCTTTTTTTTACAATAAATTATTGAACAAGTTGTATGTCTATGTAACATCATAGAATCCAATCTCCATCACATTGATTGTGTGTCAAGCCATTGTTTGTTTATTCTACAAATTTATACACTGTATCTTCCCACATTCTCCGTGGATGAATTAAAAAATATATAAAAATTGAAAAACCCATCAAGTATTTAAAAAAATCCTGAAGTCTAAATCCTGAAAATGTAGGTAGAAAAATGTTTTGAAGCTCGTCCAGAACTATTATAATGAAGAAAGTAAATTTCTTCATTAATCCAGTTCAATCCAGTTTCTCCCACAATACTGGTCCCACTAGAGAAAAAAAAATGTTGGATTTCATAACTAAATCTAACCCTGGAACTTGCAAAAGGTATTACATTCAGTTTAGGCAGAAAGCTTCTTACCTTTATGGAATAGGGCATTGAGTTGAGCATAAACCAGGCTGTGGTTTAAATTAAGCATTTGAATTCAGTTCAGAAAGAATGCCCACATTCCTTCTGCAGACAAATATGCTTCTTATCTGACCATTCTCTGACTGTGGCTCTCCCTCCCACCCTTGTCTCCCATGGTCATTACCGTATACCATTATAGATAGCAAAGTTGGCTTAGTAAATGGCATATGCAATGGAACTAGTGTACATCAACAAGTTGTCACAACTATGCATGGAGCTGGAAAACACCACCACCAAGTTGGCAATTGATGATACATTGACAATCTACTACCTGGCATTGGCCCTTTATACTGATCTGTAAGAATATCCTTCAGAGACAGAAGGAAGAGGAGCTGCAGACTAGCCAATAGTCACATAAGAGGCAATTAGTCCACAAAAGCCAGTGGTGGGTTGCTACTGGTTTGCCCCGGTTCGGGCGATCTGGTAGTGGCGATGGTGAGGTGAGAGCGAACCGGTTCTCTCCGACCGTCAGCTGGGCCCTCCCACCCGCCCCTGCACTATACCTACCTATATTCATTCGTTTTTAGCCCAGCTGATAGGCGTGGCAGAGCGGATTGCCGTGCCTCAGCTGTTCTGAAATGCAATGTGCTTGCACGGAGCGAACTGGTGGTAATACCGGTTGAAACCCACCACTGACAAAAGCAATGTGGCAGACATCTCAGAAGAGAGCCTCCCTAGTTTCTGGGACTATAAAGGTGATGGGGGAGAAATTGGTGGGTCTTTAAAACACATAAGGATAAATTGGCGAGGGTCATAGAACCGGTATTAATTGCTGGCTGACCACGCCCCCGAACCGGTCCCCACCCTACCCAGTCACTTCCTTTTCCTCCTCACCATTCCTCCTCACTTCTATCTTGATCCTTATCCAGTCCACAATATCAATGGGCATCTTTCAGGGCCTTATGGAGTGACTCCTGCAGGGGCTGCCTGGAGTCATTCCATACTTCGATGACGTCATCATCGCAGCTTCTAGCCCAGCAGACCTTAAGGGGAAGCTAAGGACCGTCCTGCGCCGTTTCCAAACGGCTGGCCTCAGGCTCAAGAAAGAGAAATGCAGGATTGGGGTATCCCAGGTAGAATTTCTAGGCTATCTAATTGATGCCTCCGGCATACACCCCACACCATCTAAGGTAGCTGCCATCAGAAGGGCCCCCACACCCACTAATAAAACAGACCTGCAAGCCTTCCTTGGCCTCTTAAATTTCTATAGCTCTTTCCTCCCTTACAAGGCCACCGTAGCTGAACCCCTTCACCGCCTCTTAGACAAGAAGACCCCTTGGCATTGGGGCACCCAAGAAGCCACGCCCTTCTCAGCAGTCAAATCTCTTTTGACATCTGAGGCAGTCCTTGTCCAGTACACGGACAGCCTCTCCTTAATCTTAGTAGCCGACGCCTCCCCCTTTGGTATTGGGGCAGTCCTCAGCCACGTCCTTCCTGATGGCACTGAAGCCCCTATTGCTTTTTATTCATGCACGCTCTCCTCCACGGAGTGCAATTACGGGCAAATTGACAAGGAAGCACAGGCTGCCGTGACGGCTGTCAAGCACTTCCACGAATACTTATATGGCCATCCGTTCACTCTTGTGACGGATCACAAGCCCCTCCTAGGCATACTAGCTGGCAACATTGCAACACCCCAGGTTCTCTCCCCCAGCATGTCATGCTGGGTTGAATTCCTGGCTGCCTATTCTTACATCCTCATTCACCACCCTGGCAAGCACCTTGCCCATGCTGATGCTCTCAGCCGCTGCCCCCTTCCCGTCTCTGTATATGACCCCTCTCCTATCTCTCCTGTCCTTCTCATTGACTCTTTACACCTGCCAATCACTGCTGCCGACATCGCAGCCCACTCTGCCAAGGACTCCACTGTCCGCAGAGTTTTAGACTGGGTGCGCAGGGGATGGCCACCTGGGAATGTGGGACCTGAGTTCAAACCCTACCATATTAGGCAGCACAAGCTATCTGTGCTGCGAGGGTGCCTGCTATGGGGCGATAGGGTTGTAGTGCCGGCCAAACTACAACAGCCAGTCCTAGAAGCCCTGCACGAAGGACACCCGGGTATAGGGAGAATGAAGTCCCTAGGACGCAGCTACGTCTGGTGGCCGAACTTCGACCATGCAGCCGCCCAGTGGGTTGCGGGGTGCCAACCCTGCCAACTCTCTAGACCAGTGGCACCCGCTGTCCCTGTTAAAGAATGGGAAATGCCCAAGTCGCCCTGGTCAAGGATCCATGTGGATTTTGCTGGGCCTTTCAATGGGCAAACGTTTCTAGTGGTGGTAGACGCCTATTCTAAGTGGGTAGAGATAGTCACCATGGCATCTACCATGTCTGCTGCACTCATAAGAGCCCTACAAAGACTCTTTGTCACCCATGGGCTCCCAGACGTCATTGTCTCGGACAATGGCCCCCAGCTATCCTCCGCAGCCTTCCAAGTGTACTTGGCAAGCCACGGGATTCACCATGCCAGGGTGGCACCCTTTTGCCCTGCCAATAACGGGCTGGCAGAGAGGGCTGTGAGGTCCGCCAAAGAAACCCTGTCATGTTACAGCCATGGGGAATGGCAAGAGAAACTGACCCGCTACCTGTTGGCACAACATGTAACTCCATGCCCCTCGACCAACAGGAGCCCCGCAGAACTTTTGATGGGCCGACACCTCCGCACTCACCTCAACTGCCTTCACCCTTCCTACGCCCCAGAAAAGCCCCCAGACTCCACTGGCCGGCATCGCAGCTTCGTCGTGGGCGACCCTGTCTATGCCCAGAACTTTGGGAGGGAGCCAAGGTGACTCTCCGGGACCATTGAACAAATCACCGGCCCCTACTCTTACCAGGTCTGGCTGCCCGATGGCCGGCTATGGCATCGCCATATTAACCAACTAAGAGCTCGCTTAACACCCAGGCCGGAAAACCCAGCCGACCTGGAAGACAGCGCAACAAATCCAGTCCCTGACTACTTACCCACATTCCCTGACTCAAACCCACCTCCGGAACCAGTTTTACCATTCCAGCCGCCCACCGAAGAAGTCGATGTCAGGGTGCCAGACGAGTCGCAGGAAGTTCCACCGATAGCAGAGACGCCTCCAGCTCCTGCTGCCGCCGAACCCGAACTGCGCAGATCTACCCGGCCGCGCAGGTGCCCTGCCTACCTGGCCGACTACGCCTGCTCCGTCCAAGGGGGAAGGGGTGTTGAGTCCTCGCTCTTACGATGAGGTCCTCGCACTTATGACAAGGTCCTCGCACTTACAACAAAGTCCTCGCATTTACGACGCGAGACCCTGATTGGCTAAGACGCACCATCCAGCCGGCGGGAGAATACTAAATCCTTATTGGTTGTTGGGTTTGACAGCTATGGTATAAATAGCTGTCAAATGCCTAGCTCTTTGCTCTGTTTCTCTCTAGCTCTTCTGTTAGTAATAAACATTCCTGTGTGACTTTACCTGGTCTCGCCTCAGTTACTGACTCCCGGGTTGCCCTTCTTCCCCATCTATTTGCCAGGAATTGAGAGGGCCAGATGCCATGATCTTAGTTTTCTTAATGTTGAATTTCATGTATCAAAAGTCAGATAAAAAATAATAATTTGAGAAAGTATCTCAGACATGACCATCCTAGTTCTCATGAAGATAAAGGGAGTGGGAGTAAGAGTCTATTACAGTTACCTTATAATTAAAGTAGTTCAAATATTTGTATTTTTGGTTTCCTAGACAGGTCTATCTTGAAGGGCTGACAATTGCACACAAGTGCAACCACATTCAGAAAAAAAGGTAGACTATCTAAGGTCTGGATGACCCTTGCACCCCCATCCCCACCCCACTGTCTTGCCAAGATTGAGTTTAAATCCTTTCCTCTCTACCTACACTCCAATAGCCTCTAAGCAATGAGACAAAACTTTGGCAGTATTACTTAGTCAGACAGGAGTCAAACTAGTTATTATAACCTATATCAATAAAATAGTGTTCTAATATTTCTTGCGGCTACTGTTGCCTGATCCGATCTACTCAAAGAGCTGACCCTTATAGAGGTTCCCCATGCTACACAACTTCACCCAGCAGCTTCATGTAGATGTAATGTAGGAGCTTGGAACTCATTTTTTTCTCTCTTTTGTCAACACCAACTTGAACTGACCCCAAGGAAAAGTAAATCACGCCAAGACTGTGCCTCCCATTTCAATCCTAGTAGATAGATCAAGATATCAAAGCCCACAAAGAAATCCAGAATGATTGCACCACCTCTGGTCTTGGAGGATTTGTAACATGCTGTTATACTGGTGTTAGTTCACTCTAGAAATCCAGTTCCAATTGATCCTGTGAGATGAACATTTGAAATCTTAATCTTTAACCTCTCACTGGACTTTGGATGTTGAGTATAAGGACTAATGTCCTAACTGGTAATTCTGTTTCCCAAGCCTTTTGTTTGACTAATTTCTGCATGCTACACCTAAAAACTAAAAATTGAAGATAAAATTCAGAAATTGGAATTTGCATAACAAAGTACTGCTGCCATTGGGACAAGAGGCAATGACTATTCTTAGGCAAAGAATCCTTAGCATGGAATTGCAAACTGGCAAAATATCAGAAAGTATAAAATTAGGTTATATGATGATCTATTTCAAATTAGCCAAACATTTTAACCATCTTAGCTAATAAATTTTGTAGGGCTTTAATGCTGTTGCATTTTGACATCTTGCCATTTGTTATATTAGAAACTAGCTGGATACCCATGCTCCGCTACGAAACTATGTGATCGGGCTTGATCAATAAACACCTACAGCTTGAAAATTAATGAGTAGTTAATTTTAGGTAAGCCTCTCCTCTCACCTTCTCTCCCTCAGCCTTGCCCCACAGAAGCCTATCCTATCCTATCCCCTTCTCTCCAGTTATTTTCAGGTTGGGAGGGGGAATAGAATGTCGAACTAATTAGCATCAGTGTGTTAATAATAATATAAGAAATACTAATGATCTGATGGTCATTTCAAAAATGCTTTCTTAGCGAGCACCTAGAAGCCAAGAGGAACATATGTGCCAAATTTCAAGCTTGTAAGCTTTACAGTTCTGGAGATTTCGTGATTCTGGCTGCGTGTTTTTTGCATGTATATATATATAGATAAATTTCAGAAAATTTCCTGTGGAAAAAGGAATCAGTCCTTTCACTCTGGGGATATTGAATCATTGGCCTATATATTGCTCTCCTATAACTTCTACAGACACACATATGGAACTTTTAATACATTTCACTAGACCGTTCTCTGGACACCCCAGATGACCTTTACGTAAAAAAAAAATCTGGCAGATAAAGAGCCTAAAATAACACACAAGCTGTTACAAAATTTACATTTGCAGTCTGTAGAACTTATGTGTTATTAATGGCCAATTAATTTTAGGCTGATTTGGTGGTGGTGGGGGCTGTAGTTTGGAGGATACTGCATAAAGCACTAGAGTGTTATAGCATTTTCATGCCCTTTTATTATATAGTCTTTTCCCCTCTTTTTTCTTTTCTTTCCTTTTCATTTTATTCTATTGTATTTAAACTATGTGTCTAAATATTTATGTTGGGTTTGTGATCTATAATAAAGTAATTAAATTGAACTTTCCTTTTCTTTCCCCAAGCTGCCTTGTTTAGTTTTTTATATCATGCTCCCTTGATATTGCTAAAAAATAAAAATATGCCCTCTAGATTGCAAATTTTTCACAAGATTCTGTTTTGCCCACATGTTATTCAATAGCTATGTTTATGCACTATAATAACCTACCATTCTCCAATCCCACAGCATCCACGTACAGTGTTTAATTCTCAATAATCTCACCAAAGGCGATAATCTTACCTGGGGAACATTGGGAGGTGAAATCCACACATCTAAAAGAGATTCAGACTGAAGAAAAAAGAACCATCTTTGTTGAATGTATCCATAATAATGAATTAATCCAATTAACCACATTTTAACTTTGCATGTTGTATAAATGTATTTTAAATATTTAAATATTAACTTAAATATAGTATCTATATTTAATCATTGAAGAGGCCCATTAGGTTTTAGGAATTTGATATCACCAATATATAAATCATATAAAATTTGGTTTCTACTTATTCTAAGCAAGCTATCAGGAGTTTCAGGGCCACTTGAAGCTGGTTGGGTGACTTTGACCCAGTCACTTTCTCTCAGCTCAACTCAGCTCATAGGGTTGTTGCAAGGAAAACAGGAAGAGAAATGAGTATTAGATATGTTCTCTGTCAGAGTTATTTGTAAAAATAACAAAGGCAGAATAAAATAAATAAGAATGTTCTGAGAATTGCCTGGAAATGATAGGATGCATACTACTAACTTTTGGTTCAATGGAATTAATCTGAGAATCGAGACTCAACATCCATTGTCTATACTTCCCCTTGAAAACATCATTTTGGTACATTTCTAGACCAGACCTTAAACATAGATGCTTAATCTTGATAAAGACAAGTGTTTTAATTCAATTGCCTCCAACAACATTAGTTGCAACAAGAGTGCCTCAGACTTTAGCTTGATTGCATATGAATTCTTAGAATGTGCTGCTCACAAAGGATATAATTTTTGTGATGCATCTACTAATTCAGCCTTCCGTCACCCCTATGTATGGCTTCCATTTATGTAGAACTATAATTCCTAATATCCCAATACCTAGAATGAACAAATGTATCATACTATTAAAGTAATAGATACTATTAAGATGTGAAAACATTGACTATGAAATGTAATTCATTGTTCCATCAGATCCAAGTGAAGCTTCTGTCAAATATTCTCCATGCATAAAAGAAACTATTCACAATATATTGTTACAATGTAATTCAACAGATGTAATAAAATTCAGGATATTAACTTTTTACAGTAGACCTACAAAATAATTTTAGGTCATCAGTATGTTCTCATATATGAACCAGAAAAACCATGCTCTAGTTATTTTTATACTATAGAAAAATAGACCACTCAAATCTTCATTATTCCTATTCATGAACAATCTAAAATTGCACATCACCACACAAAGAGTAGATTATGTATCTTGTATTTCAGTGTCCCCATAGTGGAAAAATGTCATAAAGACATAGAGTGGATTACTGCAAATGAAGACTCAAAATGATGATCAAATAACAAATTGCAATCATATCCATATGTTGTGATAGGACAATTAAGGGAATAATTTTTTTTCTGCTGCTGAGGCTCAAATACCTGAATATTAGGAAGAATTAGGAGTTATGCTTATGGCAACAGTGGTTCAAAAAGGAAGCATAAAGATATGGTTTATCATCATAAACAAAAAAAATCCTTTTGTAAATACCCATGCTTAAATCTATGGGTTTTTTTCCTGCTAGAGATCACCCTAAATAACCAAACCATAATTGTTATGATTCTTCTTGTAACCTTACATAGCTTTAAGTGAATACAAATTGCTAATTTCTATATTATGTTCTGCATCATAGCATTGTCAAAAATAAAGATACTTCTGTTGTCCAGATGCGATCTGTGGTTTTTCTGAATTTTAATTAGAGCAGTATAATTATATTGAGAGTTAACAAGGATTTGTTCTTAGGATAAGTATTTTGATATTGTGACAGCTTCAAAAATTGCTGTCATCTATCGATATGGACAGTGGTTTCAGACAAGTGTCATATAGAATTGTGAAGATCTATGTGTATCTGTATTTGGACACAATTTTCCAGCATAGGAATACAAAATATGTTATTAATGAAAACAGAAGCAACCAGAGTTATTTTGCTGAGTTTTAGACTGTTTAAAAACCATGAAATCCATGCAGATTCATATTTTAGATCTTTATTTGTGACCCAGGTTTGCAAAACAACACTAGATCTAGAATTGTGTTTTTTGTCCATGGAATCATAGATGACCTGTAATTTGTTGGTAGTATTAGGTACCGTATTATTATCCTTTCTTTTGCAACAGGTAACTGCCTCCCCTGAAAATATCAGAAGACAAAATATCATCTGTTACTGGTATGATTATTTTCCTATTGCTTCTTCTACTTTATAATGGATTAAATGCTATTTAATTTATTTTATTCTACAAATTTTATAATGCTTTAATATATGTTTTAATTGTTTTAAATGTTATTTTCATTTTTATTGTAAGCTACTTTTTTTAAAAAAAATTAGGATATACACACATTCACATACATGCACACACAGATATCCAGTCCGAAACTGCTATAGTACTATTATGGAGACAGATGTGAACTGTGGTTTGACATCACTAGCAAATGTCCTCTGGTGTATCAATGTAAACATCATGTAAAACTAAGAAAATCCATTTATAATTTCATGGATGTAATTATTATTTTTATTGTTCTTTTTTCTTCTTCATATATGGAATAAATAAACATTTTATATCATGTATTTCTACAAAATACTGTTATTTAGTTCTTGCAAGTAAATGTCCACATAATAACTACAAAACCAAGATATAAAGATGTTTAAAATTTCTCAAATTCCAGTTCCAACAATTGTAGAAAGCCAAAAAATCAAATATACAATCCCCACTACAGAGGAAGAAATTCACCCCACAAAATATTAAAATGTTTGAAACCTAAAACTGGAGTTCTTCCAAATGCATGTAAGATCTATAATGTGGATGATAGCTCTACTTCATTAGTTCTTTCATTTCACTCATAAACATGATTCATATATTTTGGTGCTATAGGATTCCCTTTCCCCTCCGCACATATCCCCACATACATATTCAAATGTCCTCTATATGGTGGACAGGAAGGAGAGCAAGGCCTGGAGAATTATTTTCCATTTCTTTCAACTGGCAAAGCAAATAGAAAATAAGCCAACATACGATCGTTCTTCTTTGCTTGTTTGTATGTACAAGGCAACGTATTCACTATTTTTAGCTTATCTCCCAATCCTCGGTCACTTCCCCCTCCCATCGCTCATAATTTCTAATTGCATTTTGGCAGGTCTATAAAAGTCGCGTTTGCGTATTAGAATCGGCTTTAATTTAACAGGCAACCCCAGTAGAAGGTGATTGGCTCTATAGGAGATGACGCCCTTAACAACAAGGTGGAGCTGGAAAAAATGGATTTAAAAAAAGAAAGAGAGAACGAAAAGGGAGTGGGGGAGGAGAAGCTCGGCTTTTGACTAAAATCTACACGAATGTCATTTTCACGCAATGATTTAGAATCCAATCCCAAACCAATTGTCAATAAAATCCGACGGGACACAAAGAGTTACAGCCTTCCTTTCCCGCCCCCGTTGTTTATAAGGCAAAGTGGGATCTTAAAAAAAAAACGTCGCTTGTTGCCAAAAAAATGTCTGCCCTCAGAAATAATCTGATGGCGTTGCAGCAGCTAGCGCTCTCCGGGTTGTAATTTTGAAATTCTCCCCACCCTGGTTCTTTCGATACGATCGTTTGAAAGGGAGATGAAGAAAGGGGAGGTCGCAGGAGGAATTAAAATCGAGTGCGTGTGATTTGTGCTCGTTTTACAAACGCCAAACGAAGAGGATTTGTGGCAAATGTAAGCGTTTTCTCTCCTCCTCTCTCTCTTTTCCTTTCCCCTCCTCCCTCTCGTCGTTTGACTACAGTGTTGCAAAAGCAAAGAGCAATAAAAACATGCACACATACACACTCCAGAATCGCGAAAGATAGACCCAGAACCTGGTGAGATCAAACAGAGAAAGCGAAAATGAAGCCCTGGAAACATGTTTCCTTTTTACCAATCCCATCTAGGGAGCAGATGGGAAAAATGGGGACTTGTGAAGAAGGGCTGTGAGGTTGCCTAAGGATCCGGGAGCCGAAGAGACCGGCTGATTGGAAGAAAAAAGCAGAGAGATGGAGGCGGGGGAAGTGCGAGCTCTCTGCGGGGACTGGAGCGAGTCCACGCCCGGGGCCAGCGCTGCAGAGCTGGCGTGCATTCAACCAACGCTTCCCAGCTAAAGCAAGCCCAAGAAAGAAGAGGGGGGAAAAGGGGGAGCTTTTCTCCAAAGTCCTTCCGATCTGCAGGTAGGTTGCAGACGTAGAAGGGGCTAAAAATCTCCCCTCAGATCGACTCCAGGATGGAGCCCCCGTTGCAAAGAAGGGCGGGTGGGCAAGGACGGATCAGGGGGAGGGGGGGAAGGCACGATCCGAGGTGCCGCTGCCTACAGCCGGGGCTGGCATTGCGGCAGTACGAGCGCATGTGGAGCTCGCCATTAGCCCGACGTTGTGCTCCACCATCTGGGGTTGGAGGGAGGCGCTTTTGTTACCTCCTCGGCTCCGGCGGTGAAGCAGCAAAGCCAGGCTGGGAGGCAGGCGACGGAGGCGACGGCACCACTACCACCACCACAAGCAACACCCGTTGCTGCTTTTTCCGCCCAGCATCTCAATTTCCTCGGTAAGGTTAAAAAAACAGGGGTTCAATCGAATTTTTCGGGACGCATATATTAAAAGAACGAAATAACATTTTTAATTTTAATATTCCCTTTTTAAGCACATTTTAGAGAATTCGGGTATATTAATGCCACCGTATCTATCGACTGATGCTTTAAAATAGCATGTATATATATTTTTGCAAACGCATTTGGGGTTGCATTTTGTCCAAGGAATCCGATCGGAGCCTTGGCAGAGGCAATCGAATCGGGGCCCCTTCCCTGCCTTCCAGGCGCCTTCTAGATAGGCCGCGCCGCGGCATTCTACCATAGAAGGGCGAGATCGGAAGGCGGTGGCTGCCCCAGTCGCCGTTGAGTCGCGGCGGAGGTAGATGGAAAAAACTAGGTAGTGCAGACTGTGGCGCAGAGATCCGATCTCTTTCCTGCTCCCGCCTGAGCTGCTTTTAGAACCAAAAGGGCGCTGCCAGACGTGAAGGGAAAGAAGCGGTGGAAACAAGCCGTCGTCTTGTAAGCTTTTCCCCCGTCGCCTGCACCAAGAAAGAAACCAAATGCGGCGGAGGAAGAGTCTTGGTTTTTTCCCGCCTTCCCACAATTGGTGCAAAATGGCTTTATAAATTACGTGTAAAACATTTCGCCTCAGTTTTACGGAATCTGCCGCGGTGGATTCCTATTACTTTCCCTCGTTTCTACCGCGTTGAACGGTCTTAGCGAGTTCGGGCACCAGAATGGCCCTTTCGACCGTCGACCGGTTGGAGCCAGCGCGCTCCGCCATCCGAAAGGGTGGTTCCATGCAGGCGAGCAGCTCGGCGTCCCTCCCCTGCTCTCGACGAGCAGCTTTTTCGGGGGGCCCCCGTTGCGGTTGGGTGTGGAGAATCGGGTTAACGGGGTTTGACTCGCCGACTTCCCCTGCGCCCTAGGCGCACAGGGGGAGGCGCTCCCCGGGGGTCTGGGCGCTGGTAGAGGGAAAGGAGGAGGCGGCGGCGGCAGTAGCTGCCGCAGCCAGGACGTGCTGCCCTCCCTCGGCTCTGCCTGGACGCCCCCAGCCGGGCATTCATTTCTCCCTCCCGCCAGCCAACCATCCCCGCCCCCCTTCCACCAGCGGCTCCGATGGGGCTGCTGCTGCAGCGGCTCTCCGGCTCCTGCTCCTCCCCACTCGCGACTGCCGCCGCCACAACGAGGCGGGCTTGTCTCATCCTTATTAACCGCCTCGGCGAGGTTACACCGACGGAGAGAAGAGAGACACGGAACTCGCTTGCTGCTCCCCTTTCCTCTGCAACACGCTGGGCACTGTTCGGCGCCTGGCTCCCGGCCGACGAAGCGGGATCCGCTGCTTCGCGTTCTGGTACAGGGGTTTGGGGGGAACCGAAGTTCTTTCTTTAGTGGCCAGGGAAAGCTTTCACCGTCCGCCCGCCCGCCCGATCGACGGAGAACAAAGCGGGAGCTCGCCTTCCCCGTTAGATTGTCCGGAAGGGGATAAACGATTTACTGTATCGAAAGCTGCCTTCTTTAGGGATCGTGGCTTGGGCTGGGATGCGAGTCTTATTTATTGAGATAAAGGAAGGGATCTTCTAATGAAGGGAAATTCTGGACTTGGGAAACAAGCTGGTTTCCTTAGGATTGTTTTCGTAGGGAGGATTCCGCGGGGAACGGAGGGTGATCTCTGTTAACGCAGTTGTGTGTATGTGTAGATCTTGAATAAATCCCGTAGAAATCCAGTAGAACGAATCAGAAGGGAGCGAAATCCTGCGGAAGGAGGGAAAATATCCTGGAATCCGTCGATCTCAATGCTTCCCCTCCCTGGAAGGACGACTGAAGTTGGTTGGCGAGGAACGCTGGCAATGTCGAGAGCCGACGGGGGCGAGATCGTAGCGAAACACTGACTTTCTCGTCTTCGAGAGTCAAGGCGGGGAGGAACGAAGGAACGGGGCCAGGAGGCTGGAGCCCGAGCTGGGGTTGAAAAAAAAAAACTGGGGTGGGAGCGAAATCAGGCAAGCGAGGTGGCGGCGGCGGCTAGATTTCCCCTTCGGTGGCGCCCGCAGGGCGTGCGGAGAGGAAGGAGGCGGGGGGGAGGAGGCGAAGCAGAAGCAGCTGCACCACCAGCTCCGTCGGCTCGGCTCGGCTCGGCTCTCCCGCCTGCCTGGAGACAGGCGAAGAGGGGGAGGGTGGTAAGCAGCAGCTGCGCTTCTGCTGCTGCAGGAAGGCGGCGACGGAGATTGGCTGGCGATGGTGCGGCCTCTGAAGAGCTGGTGGAAGGGGAGGGAGAGAAGAGAGGTCCGCAGATCCCTCCCCTTTGCCTGGCCTGCCTCCTCTCCACCCCTCCCGCCCGATTCGCCTTTACTCCGCCCACCCTGTGGTTGGGTGTTGCATTCTCTTAAAGAATATCCGCTCAGTGGTCCAAGAAAATATGCTTTCTCATTTCTTTCGCCCAGAGATCCGATCCGGTCCCTAACTACTACTTCCTTCTTGTATTAATGCTGGCTGACATCTCAACTCGTAATAATCCTGCTTTGATACCAAGGCTCTCAGTCTCTTTTTTTCTTTTCAGTTGTGATTCTCATTGTTACTTATATGAAATTATTTTATTAATTTTATTATTGGTTCTACGCCTACGGATGGAATCTGTATTTTAGTCTTTCTCCAGAGATCTTTCTGTTCTTCCCTGATTTTAACTCTGAGGCAGATTTAGTTTAACTGTTCCAGTGATCTCTGTGGCTGCAAGATCATGTCTAAATTAGCTGGCCAGTTCACTTGAGTTCCGTTCCCCCCCCCCTCCTTCCTTTACTGTAATCTGTCTACTGTTCTCCACTTCTGTTTTAGTTTTCTTCCTCACCTGAAAAATGGATTATGCTTGAAGTAGCTTTCCTCACCTGCATCATTGGAAAGTTTCCCAAACTCCATTTCCCTTACTCCTTAGAATTTATTTATTTATTTATTGAATTTGAATTCTCCTTTATGGCTAAGTACAGTCCCATATTCTATCACAGTATACTTAAGAGAGAATTCTAGGCTGTTCATGTCAGGATCTTAGGCCATTAGTAACTTCTTCAACTTTATAGAAAACTTTTCAATTCTACATTGTGGGTACCTTGTCTTCTCTTTCAGCTCCCATTTGCTCTTGAACGTATGAATAGGTTCCAGGTTCAAGAATTGTTTAATTCTTGTATTAATTTCCAGGAGTTACTAACCCAAACTCCATGTTTGTGATGTCAGCTCTTTGTGAAGGTAGCCTGGTAAGCAGAAATCCTTATTCCAGTTTGTCTTTTTCAGGGTGAAAATTGATTGACGCCACCGTGAAGGGGGAAGACAGGGAGCTGGAAGGGGGAGACCCGGGAGGTGTCACCCTTGGGTCTGAGAGGTGGAGGATGAACGGAGAAGCAGATAGTCCAACCAATTTAGAAATGACGGCCCCAAAAAACCAAGGTGAGAAGGAATGCTCCTGGAAAAGGTGTAGAAAATTTTGCAGAATTATGTTCCCAGCTGCCACTTCTTGAATATTCAACTTACTTTATTGATTTTTAAATAAATATTACTTACTGCTATTTAAATAAATATTACTGATATTTAAAGATGTTTAGCTACATTAAAAATAATCTCAAGTAGAGCTGAATACTGTTGCTAATAGATAACACCTGTGGAAGAAAAACTTTTAAAATGTATGATGCTTTCGCAGATACTTGCTATGATCATACAAACAAGGTGTAACACTATTCTGCTGGCTTTAACAGCAACTTCATCTCATTGGCCATTCTATTCTTGTCTGCATTTAGAAAACATAGTGACATGGTTAGCCATGAATACATCTCAAGGTTGCCCACCAACAAATTGTGCAGCTGGAGCTACCTATTTGGTTATTCTAAAGTTCCTCATCTGGATGTGGTATGATGAAAATATAAAACATAGTGTGCTTTTTTTAAAAAAAAAAAAGGTTCCCCCTCCCCCCTTTTTACGAGACTGCATTTTGAGCACTCAACAACCAGTCCACATTTATAGCCATTTGTTGTATCCCACAGTCCTGTGACCATAATTTACGTTTTTGCTAGAAACTGGTGTTTACTTTGATTTTGAGCAAAATAAAATCCCTAGTAAACAATGGATTCACTTAACAACCTTAATGGCCTTCACTTAACAACTGCCCCCCTACCCCCCCAACATGGTAAAAATAAGTCCTGGTCATGATCATCACAATTTTAACAGCCATAATTGCCAGGCTTGATGTTTCTCTGCTGCCTGTAATATAAAAAAGAACCTAGTAGCAGCTGCTCTGCTAGCTACTGTTCCTTTTAAAACTGTTTAAATATGAAGGGTACTAGGTTGTTATGCTGCATTTGAAGAGCACTAATTTGGGAATAGCTCCTCAGAAACAAATATGACATGCATAATATGTTTTTTTCCCTTTTTGCTTTTCCTCCAGACCGTTGGACTCAGGAAGACATGTTGACCCTCTTGGAGTGCATGAAAAATAACCTGCCCACCAATGACGGCAGCAAGTTCAAAACCACAGAATCCCATTTGGATTGGGATAAAGTGGCTTTCAAAGACTTCTCTGGTGATATGTGCAAGATGAAATGGATTGAGATCTCCAATGAGGTAATCAATTGCTTTCTGAGCCCAAAGAAGACTGACCTGAAACAATGCTTTTTTATCATGATTTGCCTTACAAATATGCTGTATTGGTTAATTTAATTTGAGTATTTGATTCAGTAACAATTTCAGTGTGAAGGCAAGAATTATCTTGTGGTAAGACAAGCAGCCAATACATTTTATAAATAGCAAAGTTTTGTGCTGTTTGCCTATAGAGGTTTCCCCATTTATGTCTCAGGAGCTCTTTCAATAACTTTTATGTTCTCAAACCGTTAAAACAGTGTTTCTCTTTATTCTCTCCTCCAATCAAGGCACCCCTATTCTTCTGTCTTTATTTGGCCCGTGTGAGCTGTCTTACTGCTCTTGACTGCTTTACTGTATTCATGCTACAATTCAGTACTGAATTGCCTGGGGATAAGGCTGAGGCTTTCTGTTTGAATAGATAGGCAGAGGATTGGCTTGTTAAATTTCAAACTGTACAAAAGTACATTGCTATTACTATAGAGATGGTGGCTGACCAGATTTGACTGCATATTGAATCATGATGTAGAGCAGGGCTCAGTAAGCAATGGAAAATGTGGAGGAATTACAACTCCTGTGGCTATCTTATTGTTAGCAGGAGTGCTAGATGGGATTGTAGAAGTTCCTCAAAACCTGAAAGACCCAGTCCCCCCATTATATTCTGTGTGGATTAGCTTCAGCAAAAATTAATTTTACATCAAGTTTGCATCCCCTCCCTCTCCTCATTTTCTCTTGAATAGTTAGGGCAACTGCTAAGCTTAGTTTCACTGTTAAAAATGTGAATTTACTGATGATTTGAATGAGGAATTATGGTTTAAAACAAATTTTAGTTCTTGTTTTTCCAGTTAACAGTACTGAATTTTCTAGATGCATTGCAAGCTGTCATTCTTAGCGTTTGCAATCAGCTTTATGGTTGTAAATATATATTGAGGACATCACTTTGGGAAAGTTTGCATTGGTTTAATTAATATATATTATCAGCAGCTGCATGTTAGTTGCAGCACAGAACATTGATTATTAGTCTCTCCAAATTCCCAATATAATTATTAGGGCTATCTATTGTTCAATTGCCTGCATGACAAATATTCATGGTAAATGTTAGTAGTCTGATAATCTCAGCATAGATGTACTTTTTTGGAAATGAAAGGCAGGAATACATTTCAGTTCAGTAAAATAAAGAAAAGAAAAACAATTCTCCCATTGGCAAGACAATAATCTTTCTACTATTACTAGCTTCTGCTTAAACCTGCACAAACAGATTGACAAAAGACTCTACTTGTTAATTGAATCATACAACAAATTTATGTTTATGTATCAGTTTAAACCAGCAGCGTTCAAAATAATCACACCGTTTTCTTGTCTCTCTTCCTACTTCACTATAATGATTTACTATTTATTCCTGCAGGTGAGAAAGTTCCGGACCTTGACAGAATTGATAATGGATGCTGAAGAACATGTGAAAAACCCATACAAAGGCAAAAAACTGAAGGTAGGTGTTGGCTTCAAGGAGGACATAATAAACAAAAGAACTTCCTTTTGAATCAAGTTGGCTGGTTGATTATTGCCTTTTCCCAAATGGCACAAAATTGTGATCTACAACTCCAATATTAAGACCCAAGTTTACTTCAATTCTCTTTTTTTCTGGTTATCCCTTAGTTTAATAATGGGTTATAGGAAGTCATAATTGGTAATGTATCCTACTCTGTGGATTTATCCATAATTTTCTCAGCAGAGTTTATTTACTTGTTAGATTTCTACCTTCCCTTCCCTCCAGAGACTCAAGGTGGGTCATGTGACACTCTTTTTTCCACCACAGTTCTGTCTGGCAGTTTGGGCTGACGGATAGTAACTGACCTAGAGTTACCTGTTCAGCTTTCCAGGCCTCCTGGGTCTTCATCAAACACCTTAACAACTGCATTGGATGTTCCCCAACTTTGCATGTGCAGATGGATATACCTAATTGTATATTTGTATTTCAAGTGAAAGCTTTGCTAATAGTTATTGATCATTTCAATTCAATTTGGGAGAATGGGAGAAAATTTAGAAAAGTCCTAAATGTGTGCATAATTCTAAATATCATTTATCAACATTTTGCATTGATTAAGGCATATTAAATAATAAATTATTCATTGTACAGTATTGGTAAAAATGGATGATCTGAACATTGAGAGTCACACACATTCATCAGGTTGGTCACATTGTGATTCCAGATCACACCACTATCATGTACAATTTTTGAATATAGTTTGTTAACTATTACGGGGCAGGGAAATGGTTCCATTTATTTCTGAATTAAAGATAGAAACAAATATACCCTTAATAGACTTTACTCTTCGAATGTGAAACATTGAAAATGACTCATTCCAAAATGTGTGCCAAGAAAGAAATATTACAGTTATGATAACAAGCATCTTACACTAATTATTAAAATTGACTGAGAATCAGAATGGCCGTTCTCAGAGTGGCCAATCTCGAAATCATAGAGAAAAAAAATAATTACAAGGGCCTGGCATTTTCTCCACAATCACACGCTGTTAGTCTTGCTCCATTATGCACATTAAAACCAGTGAGATCTCTCCTGTTCCTTGTAACGATTTGCATGGTGAGTTATGTCTCTGCACAATCCATTCTTCTAACCAGTGGACGATGAAGAGAAGGTGTTTCTACCACCTCTATTTGGAATATAGCTAAATTGTTCAACATTCTGCTGAAGACATGCTTTCATTCCTTGTTCAAAATCCAGAGTACTGATTTGTGCAGAATTTATAAACATGACGATGGGTCTCTCTGAGGACAAGATAAACTTGATTTGAGTAATCTCGCTACCCTAGCTTGCTCATACTGTTTCTTATGTGGGTCTTTGCAGACATTATTACATTATCTAACTGAAGAGTCTACAAATAATTGTCAGATGAAATCTGGATAGGGGAATCTGCCTTCATTCTATGTTATATTACAGAAAAGCAAAGCAAAAAAAAAAAAAAAGAAATTCTCTGTGATTTGTGCAGTGGAAGGTTGGAATTAATTATCTGGACCAGAAAAAAAAATTGAATCTGAACAAGAAATTCTTGATTTATGAACACAACTTGGTTAAGAATTTCTATTGCTAAGCAAGACGGTTGTTAAATAAACTGCACCTAGTTTTACAAACGTTTTTGCCATATTTTTAAGCAAATCACTCCCAATTGATAACTAAATCACAGAATCATTAAGCAAAGCGGGCTTTTGCCTTTCGCTTTGCTGTTGAAAGATAACTGGAAAGATTGAGAATGATGATCACATGTCCCAGGGACACTGCATCCATCATAAATACATGATAATTATGATTATGTGGCCTTGGAGATACTGCAATGGTCATAAGGGCAAGGGATGGTGGTTTTAGAAGAGTAACTATGTTTTCAATTGATTTCCTGATGCAGCATTTGAAAGACGACCTAATCCTCACACATACACATTACTTTTCTATATGTTCTCTTTCTAAATCATTCTTACATATAGCAAACCATGTTATGGTTGAAACTTTTTGATAATTTCTAAAAATAAATTCTGGAAAGAAGCTAATACCCAGACAGCTGCACCTCTAGTGTTTTGCATATGGCTCTGCTGCTTTGCAGCTTGATTTATACAGTACTGTGTACCAAACAATCCTGTATAGCCTTGTATATCAAACATTTTAAAAACTGCAATGTTTAATTACACTGTTCAGAAGAAAATATGTATTTGCTGTTCAGCTGAGGGCTGTTCTTTTTCCAGGTTACAAAGCTAAAGCCCAAAATAAGTGCAATGATTTTTTTCTTTGTGATGCTATTTCCTTTTTCTGGCCATATAGGTGGGACATATTGCCTTGAAGGTCTGAACTTAACAAAATAATTTATCTTGTATACTTGGATTATTTAATACATCTCTTATATTGTCCTACATTGTTTTAATAGTGGAGTGGGTGGCAAGTAAAACACAGTATCGTGGCTCCTGATAACTACAGAAAGAAAGCAAAGAGATTCTTTAAAAAACAAAACAAAACTTAATAACACAGCCATAAAAAAGGAAGGGTAGAAAAAAGTACTTTAAAAAGATTTGCATATGTGTGATTTTTTTTTAAATAAAAATCCTTAATATAATCTTACAGTAACTATATTAGTTGCCAGTAATTAAAAACCTAACAAAAGTAGCCAATAGCAGGAATCCTTAACTAGAATTAACAAAAATGACAGTCAAATTTGGAAGACCTATTCTTATAACAAAGCAGACAAGATGTGCTATTTTAAAACCCAAACTTTGGAGGCAAGGAGTATCCATGTGTAGAATTATAATCTTATCAATGATCCCTGTTGCAGCCATTATCATACCATACAAATATGATATACTTGTAGGGATATGTTTAAAAAAAATGTGGCAGGAAAGATAAGGCAAATTAATGTGTGTTACATTCTGCAGTAAGCAAAGTGAAAGATTTTAACTGTTGACCTTAGCTTCTTCCCCTTTTGCTTGGTTGAGAATGAGCATGAAATAAAGCCTTCTAAAATAGGAGTGTCTTCCTTTGGCCTAACAGGCAAAGCTTATCAAAAGATGCAATCAGATGTTGAATAGGCATTGATGTGCAAATATATGTAAACAATTGGAACAAAAGCCAAATTAAATTTCCTGTAAACTGCAAAGATCTCTGAAGTAGCAGTTTAAAGTCAGTTTTATCAGATTATACCTCAGTATTACCTGGAGGGCTACAGGTTTCTTTATTTTTGTGAAAGGTTTATGGAAAACTAATCCTCCATCCCATTTTTTAAAAAGGAAGATTGATTAGTAGCATAGCTATTAACAGGTATTAAAATTAATTGCCCTCTAATTGCTACAATGTTCATTGAAGGTTGACGCTTCTAAAGTAATGAAATATTTTGAATTTGGGATCCTTGGTGCTTTTTGAACTTGGTTTTCTTGCAGATGTTTCATTCCCAAACTAAGTAACATCAGTCAGACTGCTGATGTTACTTAGTTTGGGAATGAAATATCTGCGAGAAAACCAAGCTCAAGAGAATCAAGGGCCTCACAGTTCAAATGAGCTATAAATATTCTTCTATCAATATTTTGTATGATTTGTGGGGAAAAAATGCAGAACCTCTTAACTTTACACTGTAATAGAATACTTTTCCAATTTCTTACACTATTGCTAATGATAAAAGTTAAACTCAAGATTCTAGTCATGCCTTTAGGTTTATAGTGCTGCATTTTGAATATAGAAACTATGTTATGCCAGGATGATTTGTTCATTTAGTTTGCTATTGCTAACTGATTGGTCTTGGTCTTTCTACAGTTGGAGATGCCACATGCTTTACATGGAGGTTTTGGGCCAGTCACTGTCTCTCTCAGGCTAACTTACCTCACTAGGTTCTTGTGGTAGGAAAACAGAGGAGAGAACACTATATATACTGTAGAGTTTTTGTGTGTGCATGTATGTGTGTGTTGCACTTTTGAATGAAAGGAGAGAAAACTACCGGTAATGAATAATAGTAATATGTCACAATAATAACTAGGAATTAAACGTACAAGTTGTGGGCAAGTTGTGACAGAAAACATAGAGTGGGTTTTCTTTGACTGATGCTTTCCAAATGAGTCGGAAAGTGATTGGGAATTCTGGGGTGGCATAATTCCAGCCCACAGAGAGAGATGCATGGTTGGGAAGACTGTGATAAGCTTCAATGCTGGCCTTTCTTGCCAAGTTCATGTGCTTCTGTGTAGAAACAAGTAGTTTAAAACAGTAACAAACAGAAATGGCAAAATAGACAGCCAATTTAATTCTTTGTATGTCTCAAGAAGTAGCTCCATTTTTTTTGTCTCATCAGATAGAGATGCTAAGCTGAAATAAAGCTTATATAAGATTAGTGGAGTTTCATTGTTGAATTCAGTTATGTGTTTACTTAAATATACTATCACCATATTCCAGATATTTGGCACAGCAAACAAATGTTAAAAACAAAACAGTAAGAAGATTTAGTAAACTCCTAATTTTTTCCATTTTTTGTGGAAAGAGATCATCTCAAAATATTTTTCTTTACTTACTTCCTGCCCCTATTTAGAAGCATCCTGACTTCCCAAAAAAACCTTTGACTCCGTATTTCCGTTTCTTCATGGAAAAGCGAGCAAAATATGCTAAGCTACATCCAGAGATGAGCAACCTGGACCTCACCAAGATTCTCTCAAAAAAATATAAGGAACTCCCTGAAAAGAAAAAGGTGAGCAATAGATACAGAATGTGGTGAGGGTTTCAGGAATGGCATAATTCCATTCCTACCAACAGCAAGCCCCCTTTTTACTGGTGCTTCCAGCAAAACCAGACAAAAACAAAAAAGGAAGAGAATGAAAGAGAGAAAAAAGCTATTTTTTTTCCTTGGGTAAATTAATACCTACGAATTATGTATCGTGTGCCTTCTGCAAAAATGAATATTCCATTTCTCAAGTGCTCTGTGAATGTGCTACCTTTGCAAAACAAATAATGAACCATAAAATGAATTTTTATAGAACAATTCTTTAGGCTATTATTTAGGGGTAGCTGCAGATTGTTAGGATCTTGAGCTTAAAGCTGGATGCTTCCCTTGGGAAGGGAATGTTTATATGCCTTTCTGTCAAAGTAACTTGACTCTACTTGCCTGCTGAATTGGCCACATCTGACATTTTGTGAACAATTTTAACTTTATATAACATGGTAAGTTCCACATTTCAAAAATCAGATTTGGTATACTGCTTAGTTCTTTCTGGGTGGCAGGGTTTCAAGTGTGAAATAGTTGTCTAAAACATCTTCAAGGTGACTCTTTTGTCTATTAATATCCCTCCATGCATGTAGTCCTTGACTTACCACTGTAATTGAAACCAGAGTTATATTTGTAAGTTATGGCAGTCATTAAGTGGGTCATTACATGAGTGCACCTGATTTTATGACCCCTTTTGCAATGGTCATTAAGCAGATGCAACAGTCATTAAGTGAACAATGCAGTTGTTAAACAAATCCATTTTATCCTATGGGCATTTTTTTTGCTGGAAACTGGCAAAACCCATTGAAAATTGTGGTGGTGCAGACCACTGCAAAGGGCTGTAAATGCCAGCCGGTTGCCAAATGCCCATAATGCACACCACATAGAGGGGTGTGGCCTTCAGAACTCTGCAGATCTATCATAACTTCGGACAGTTGCTAAGACAGAATTACCCATGTACAAAAAAACCAACCCTAAAGCAGTGGTCCCCAACCTTTCTAGCACTTGCAGGGGGTGGCAGGGGGGAGAGGGGATGGTTCTATGCAGAGGCAGACCTGCGCACCACCCTCTGCTTGCGCAGCCTGGTTCCCAACAGGCTATGGCCTGTTATCAGGGTGCTACCGGGGGTTGGGGATACCTGCCCTAAAGGGGGAAAAAAATCAAAATATATTGTTGGCCCTATTACTCCTAAAAATAGGTTACATGGACCTTCCGATCTATAATTCCTGCATCCCTATTTTAAATGGTAATAACACAGGTGTTTCCAGATCATAAGAGAAATGCAGAAACCAACAAAATATACAAGTGGGGTCAGCACAGTTAGTGCTGAAGCAGTAAACTCTTCACCTTTTTGTGAAGGTAAACCTCCTTTATCTGAATTTCTGCATAACTAAATGGGAAGCAAGATAACATGCTGGTGTGTAAATGTGCCCAAATCTAACCTTTATGGATCTTGCTAGCTGGGGGCAAAGATTTCTGAGTAGATGAGCATTTAAAATTTGTAGTTATTAGCTCTGAGCTAAGAAGAGTCCAAGATGCTTTAGTTCTGCATGCCAAGAAATTGAACTTCTCGTGTCATTTCCAGAGATAAAGAACAGCCCTGTGGAAGGCTTGATGGGTATCTTGTGCATACACACATGCATCCATGTATGCAATACCTGCAATTTCAGAACATAGAATTAGAGGAAGTAGATATTCAGTATAATAGCTCTCAGACTTATATACCGCTTCACAGTGCTTTGCAGCTCTCTCTAAGCGGCTTACAGAGTCAGCATATTAACCCCAACAATCTGGGTCCTCATTTTATTGACCTTGGAAGGATGGAAGGCTGAGTCAACCTTGAGCTGGTGAGAATCGAACTGCTGGCTGTCGGCAGATTTAGCCTGAACTGCATTCTAACCACCGCTCTTAAAGACTCAAGACAGTTCTGTCCCCAGTGAGAGGGCTTGCGTGTGACAGCTGGCTACCTCATATATAAATAGCAGCGGTGGAGTATTTTTCCTCTTCTCCCTGTTTTTTAGATGAAGTATATTCAGGATTTCCAACGAGAGAAACAAGATTTTGAGCGGAATCTGGCAAGATTTAGGTAAGAGATCTTAAGCAACGATGCCTTGCTTGTGTCCATGAGCACTTTAAGGCTTCTCAGCTGTAGACTTTAGTTGCACACATTTAGTGGAGGTTTTTCTGAACTTTACTGTGAAAGCTGCTTTGATTAGAAGATGGTGAGGAGAGAGTAGAAAGAATAATTAGTGCTAGAAGGCTCCTTGCCTTCAAAGTTGTATGTTATATAGCACAGGAACCCACTTTCCTTTTTTAAACTAGCGATAGAATAACTAAGTCTATAAATTTATATACTTGTAAGGCAGGTAGAATTGTCTGTGTGAACATTTCAAGCACTCATCTAAAGCTAAGCAAATGTTGAATTAAATCAAAGATCTACCTAGGCAGCTGTTCCCAGCTTGAGATGTTACAATATAATTCACTTCATTTCCAGACGATCATACGCACTTAGGGAAGCTCTAGGCCACAACACCTGAGAAGAAGAAAAATTGAGAAAGGATAATGTAAACCAGCCAGATTTTCTACAATACACAATCACTATCATCCTCCCAAAATTTGAAGAGAGCTGCCTTTCCTGCTGTGTAGCGTGTAATTAAACTTTTCTTTTCTAGGAGAAAAAACCGAAATCAAAACAATGGATGCAATGAGCATTTATATCTACAGAATATTTCTTGATAAGACATTGGGTAGAAAATTATCTAGCATAACAGCTGCTGGATTAATTGTTGATCATTTTGTTATCCGTTTGTTTAGTTTCCTCCTCTATTTCTTGCTGGCTTTCATTGCCAGCTGGAAGATTTGTTTTTGTGTGTGTGTGTGTGAAACGTTCTTATTCAACTCAGAAACTCATGTATCTTCATTCTACAAGAATGTCTGGGTAGGCAGTGGGTAGAGCCTTTGCCTCACACTTTTTTTGGAGGGGGGAGGGGGCATGTCCCCGTCTTGCTCTTAGGTGTTAGAAGGTTTCAGAATTTTGCACCAAGGTCAAATGTTGGTCTTATGTCAGAAATCCCTTCTTTGCCCATGAAGTTTGGAGGATTGTGAGGGAATATTTTTTAAGGGGGTGAAAATAAAATTTTCCTACGGGCAGATTCATCCTGCAGTCTGGGTATTTCTTGGCATTCAAGAGTGGGGATTGGTACATAGGGTTTTAGAGAGATTTCTATGAAAGTGTGTTTTGTTAATTCCAGTATGGTGATGCCTTACATTTTCCATCCCCTGTTACCATCCCTGTTCTATGAAGGGAAGACCATCCTGACCTCATTCAGAATGCCAAGAAATCTGATATCCCAGAAAAACCCAAGACCCCCCAACAGCTCTGGTATACTCATGAGAAGAAGATCTACCTGAAAGTCCGACCTGATGTAAGTAACTCTACCTTTATAAGTCTGAGGTGAAGGTGGCATGGGAGGTATAAATAAAGACAGCACAGAGAAAGCAGTGGAAACAGGGAGAGAGGGAGGTAGAAGGCTGTTTCTGAAAGTAGAACAAAGGGGAAAAATTAGTTACAAAGCTGTGTCTTTTCATTTTTGATCAGCTGAGGCTCTGGGTTACATTCGAGCAGAAAGTAAAGGCCTTCCTGGGTTATTACATTTGGGATTCTAATCACACACATGAACATTTTCTTCTTATCGGAAAACTTCCGTTTTGCTTTATGACCCATAGTCTGTCAAATGAAAATGTTCAGCTTCATGTTTCTTCATGTTGTTTTCTTTTATCTACAGAGGGGTCCTGCTTTTTTAAATAAATGAAGCATTCAGATAAAAGCATTTCCCCCATCAGGACATCAGGAAATGATACATTCAGGAAAAGCTTTGTCTTTTGATTCTGCTGAATATGTAAAATTGATTCTGAGAGGGCTGCCATCAAGAAAAAGCTATGAAACTTAAATAAAGATCGGGGAAAGATAATCTTGACAAATACTTGTTTATTTATTAAATGTATATGCCGCCTGTCTCACTGTCAGGCAACTCTGAGCAGCTTACAACTTCATAAAAGCAAAAATGGGGGCAGTGAATACAAACGATTTACTCTAAGGATTTACAGCTTTTTCAGTTCCAACAGCCATTGAATGTTCAGATATTTCTTCTTCAAATAGCCTAATACATGGGGGAATTTTTTTGTTACCCATTCAAGTAGACCTAAGTGCCCTTTTTCTTTCTCTTCGGAAAAAATAAGGTTTAAGGTCATCTATTTGATAAGCCAAATAGATAGGATAGACAAATCATTTTCGTGCAGTGAATAGTTAATTCATGGAATTCATGGCTACAAGATGATGAAGATCACACATACAGATAGCTTCTAAGGTGTTAGATTTGTAAAGAATTCCCTCCAGACTTTGTGGGTGCTTCATCGCTGGATATTTTTTAAGAAATTGGACAATCACTTGTCAGAAATGATGTAGGGTCTCCTGTTTGAGCAGGGAGTTGGACTAGAACACCTCCAAAACCCCTTCCAATTCTATTATTCTGTTAGAATGGTAAATAGAGTGAGGCCAAAAAGAGATCACTACAAAAAAAAAACCCTGTAGATCACTAACTCCCATCTTTCTTGGAGGTGTGGCAGGAACACTCTTAGAAGTGTGTAGAAACTGAGTGTGATATCTGCTCTTTGCAATATCTGCTTACTGTTTACATAAGTTTCCATAATTACCATTATTCAGACAGTTTCTTTTATGAATGAAGGCAAATATATGTGTTCCAGGATAATGTTGCAGGTTCCAATCTGGGTCAGTCACCGGCACCAGAAGTTTAATCTTCCATGTTTCTTTTGGTGAGAAAGAGAAGGATAGAGAGCAAAGACAAGAGACCTTTACAAATGGCCTACATGGGACTGAAACCCTTTTTATATGTATTTAAACCCCAAAACAAAGATTCTTCAGAATTCTCATATTGGACCTCTGCATATGTATTATGCAGCAAGTTATATTTTGCTTCCTTGCAGGATCAAGAAAAAGATACTTTAAAAAAAAAATCACAAAAGAAAATTCATCTTTCCCAAAGTTTAGTGTAACTCACTGCTGTACCACCAGGGTGGGCAGTGTTCCCTCCCCTTCCCCCATTTTTTTCCATTGTATCTACTTTTTTTTTATTTCCCCCTCCCCACCTGGGTTTTTCAGGCCACCACGAAGGAGGTGAAGGAAGCGTTGGGCAAGCAATGGTCTCAGCTCTCGGACAAAAAAAGGCTGAAATGGATTCATAAGGCTCTGGAGCAGCGGAAGGAGTATGAGGTAGGGAACAGTACACCGTTCCCCTCCATCTTCTCCCCCCTATGCTCAGCCCGGCCTTGTCGCGGCTGTCCAAACCCAGCCACGCTCCGAGAGCCGATTTGTGGGTGCCACTCCCATTTACTAAGCTGGAAGGTAGTTGCAAAGCAACACCCTCTCTGCTTCATCTACCCAGAGTTGAAATTGGTCAGAGTTCTCTTTGCCCACCTCATTACCCTAGAGCCTAGGAAGGGCTTATCCCCAAAGCTTTGTGGCTGTAATTGTGTTAACCACCCTCTGTGTTTGTTGTTTCCAGGAAATGATGCGGGATTACATACAGAAGCATCCAGAGATGAACATTGAGGAGGGGGCACCACCACGGTCTACCCTAACAAAAGCAGAGAGGCAATTGAAGGACAAGTTTGATGGGCGACCCACCAAGCCCCCTCCGTAAGTTGGGGTGTCATAATTGGGAAGGCTTTTTCCCTTTCGGCAGCACTTTCATGTATATTTCCTAGAACTGGTAAAATATGGGGATCCTCTTTACATTCATTTGATGTGGCAAAAGGAACTGGGAGGTGAATTTAAAAGAGCTACAGGCGCAAATCCCTACCCCAGAATGTTCTTTCAACTCATTTAACTAGTACACTAACTGCTATCTTTGACAATGCTGATTAGGCTTTTATGATTCAATATATGATGCCTGCCCAATTAAGTTATGGTTCAGTGTAGTAGAAGTAGTCAAAATTATGTGCCATTGTGACAGTAGAAAAATCTCATAGCATACAGAAATCAACAACAACTAAAATAATAATATCAGTAAGAAAGACTACAGTAATAATTTGGAACTGATTTAAATTATGTGAGCCTAGAACTTTTAATTTGAACTTTTGACTGTTTCAGTTTAATCAGTAAGTGGCATACAATCAAATGAGAACATGTAAAACCAGACCACAAAACCATAGTTTAGAAAATTGTGATAATATTGGGCACACAACATAGCCAATAAAGATAAACGCTTAAAAAAAGATAAAAGGCCATTTCAACCATTAATAAAAGAGCGCAATGAGAGAACTTTTCAAACCCTGACCTCTGCAGGTAGAATCTGGTATAGGACCTGGATGTCAGTTATTTTCACGAACAGAACATGGCTCCCCTATTGTTGTGGTTGTTCGCATCTGCAAGTAAGTAAAATTGTGTTGAGTTGGTGGGTACAAAAGAAGCAGGGCTTGCATCACAACATTGTGCCAAACATTTTGCAGATTTTTTTATACCTACACATCCTGCTAGCACTATGATGCTTCTTTCCTTCATTAAGGGGGACAAAATACTTATTTTCAGGGCAGGGCAGTTTGAAGAAGACTAAAACCCATAGGAATTTATTTGAGCCCATGTTTATTTTCTCTAAATTGTTCCCCTTCTCATTGTTTCATATATATGATGGGGATTTCATCTACAGCCCCTTGAGTAGTTTACTATCACTTATATAGTGTTGTAGAATGGTGAATAATATAGTAAGAGGTGCTCCTTTTCCTATCCTGCTGTTACTCTTAAATCATTGAGGCATTGGCTGGTGAATTCCGGGAGTTGAACTCCACATGTCTTCAAGTTGCTGAGATTGAAAAACACTGGTCTAGCTAAGGCATGGGTGTCAAACTCGCCACGTCACATTGCCATTATGTGATGTTTTGTGACGTTTTCCCCATTTGCGGAGCTGGGATAGTCTTGGCCTGCATGAGATGTATATGGCCTGCAGGCCACCGGTTTGACACCCTGAGCTAAAGATTACTTAAGGTCATCCAATTCTTCATTTCCTTCCACTGCTTTATTCTGTGGTGAGATTTTCTTTGAATAAATTTGCCATCCCCAAACGTTTTGGCTGTGAAGGAGAGGAGTTTTGGGGAATTCAGTCCTAGTTTGTAGGAAGGATATGTTGCTGAAATAAAACTTTCCTGCTGTGTTTCTGCAGGTTAATTCCCAGCTCTTTCTTGTAGTTGTGTAGCTCTCATCTACCTCTCAGCATTGATCCAACTCAATGCTCTCGCAAAAATCTGAGGGAGAACAATACACCTCAAAAAAAAAAAAAAAAAACCCAAACTCACTGCAACATTGAGTCAGGATAGAAAACCATCCAAAGTTGTGACTTTTATGCAAGGAAAGAAGCTTGTATTAAATTAATACTTTTTCCTCCCTCTATCTCTTCGTTAGTCTGATGCTTGTGGGGGTGGATGACACTACTTAACAAGTGGCTTGTTTCCAAGGTTGCCTTCTCATGATTGGCAAATGATTTTGAAGTGCAGGTATGCGCTTGAAGAGGCTACAGATCACTATAGCTGGACTGATGTTGCAAATGGGGATGGCTTTTCTTTTCTTGAGTGGGATTTTGAGCTCTTTACTTTGATTTTTTGCAAGGTATCAATATTAAGGCTTATATTAACAATTTTTGTCTTTACCTCAAAATCACACAACCCATTTTCTTCATTTATGGTCAGAGGTTCCGAGGTTGCAGAAGAACAGCTGGAGAGCCATAAATTGTCCCCCAAGTTACAATATTCATTCCCAGTTTAGGACAAATGTCCTAAATAGGTAGCATATTAGAAACTAGTCTTAAGAAGTGGGATTAGAAAAAAATTTAATTAGTTTAATTAAGTACATTATACTTAAATAGGCAATATGCTTTAGACTTTTAGCAATTTTCTTGTTTGATTAATTCGCTGACATCTTCTTGAGGATGGGGCACTCAAGGCTTTTTTGGGGACTTGAATGCCCTACAAGTTATGTGCCTCTATTTTAAATTATAGATGAGGATCCCCACTCAAAGCGAACATTTGTAGCTGAATGGGAATTTACCTGCAAGAGTTATCACAGAATTATTGTCACAGGCATTTGATTGCTATTGGTTGGTATAGCATATACCAAGTACTAATTCAATGGGACAGTACTACATAAAAGAAACTTATTATTTTAGAAATAGTTATTCGCTTTACTGTGCTGAACTGATGGCAAACATGAAAGATGTCCCAAGCACAGAACGGATGGTGCTCTGCAGTCAGCAGTGGAAACTTCTTTCCCAAAAAGAAAAGGATGCCTACCACAAAAAGTGTGATCAGGTAAGCAGGGCTGGAGGAGCAAGTATTAAAAATGTTTTCCAGAAAATAAATAATAATAAATCCACTTCCTGATTTCTGGGTCAGCTGGCTGTCCCACTTTTGATAGAGAATTGTATTTATCCACATTCAGAAAAGCAATATGATAGTCCTGTTTACTGTTTTGGAAGTCTAGTCCCTTGTTCAGAAGGTAAATAAATGTATCTCTACAAGGTGCAAATAAACTGCATGCTACTACATGAAATATAAATAAATTAAAATATAAAATCTCATCAATACTTGGGCTAGTGACTCACCAATTCCTTGGCTAATGTGATGTTATTAAAAAGGCATGCCTTTGGGTGCCTATCAGTCCTCTGCCATACTAGATTAATGTTTTTTTCAATTAAAAATCCTCCTCTTCCTGATTTCAAAGAAAGTCTCTAGTCTCCACAAAAAAGACAGGTAAACAACATATAACAAGGAGCACTTTGTGATGCTAAAAATCTACCTGTATCCATTCCACTCATTCTGTGCTTTTGTGCCATTTTGTCCCTCATGGCAGCCATTTTGTGGAAGGGCAGCCATTTTTATGAGATGCCCCAGAATATAATTCTCAATATTCCAGATAAGAGTAATCTCAAATCTGAAACCATTGTGAGCTCATTAATATGAAAAAAATAAATTTACATGAGTTCGCAAAGCAAAAAGGAAATAAACTAAAATTCAAATACACCTCATAGCTCTCACCCAATGGGGGAAGCTGTGATGATGCAGGTTACTTACTCTTTGAACAATGAGTCGTGTTAGTCACTGCAAGTTTCATCTTGTTTGTAGCACAGGAGTGTGCTATTTGGGCTGCATCAGATGTGCTTAACATGTTGAGGGCTGTACTCAAAAACAGGCAGAGCAGGAATTTTTTTTCTCCCAAAATTTTTTTCCAGATAAAGACTGGAAATTTTGCCTATACATAAACTAGAAGATTCTGAGGACCACAAACATGCTGCTCGCTTTCTGTATCTGCCTTCTATTATAGGATGAAAATGCAATCCAGTCTTCTCCATAATAAAATCATTTCCTTTGGTTCCTCATAAAAACTGAGTATTTTCTGTACCCTTTTTTTACAGTTGAATTAAATAATTAACAGTACAAACACAAATTAGTTGCTTAATTTGGCCATTTTAATGTACTGTTGATTTATCATAATGTGTTTAAGCTAATACCTATCTGGCTTTAATCATCCGATATCAATTATGATTATCTTAGACTTCATTTCGACCTTGTTTAATTGACACAGGATTGAGAGTGGTTCCTTGTTTAAATCTGAGCACACTGAAATCTCAAATAGTAGTCAATTTACAATAACAGAAAGGAAAAGGACTGATATAGAACAACTGATGCAAGGAATTGTTCTGTTCTCTTGAGGAAATCTTTGATCTTAATTCTGTCAGATATTTCTGGCTAGACAGGCTCATTACTTGTCATGGAGAATTTGAAAAATCACAAAGCATATTAGACAAGGCAGCCTCCATGTGAATTTCAAAGTCCTCATATTGCCAGCTGTGGGTATCCCCCAAACTACTTCACAATTAACATGTGGGGTATGAAGGCTGATGGGTAAATATTGTTGCTGGTGAGTTAATAGAATCTTAATCCTATTTTCACTGCCCTTTACTAAACAAATAATAATTAGTTAATTTGGGGATGGAATAGCTGAGAAGAAATCTGAAATCTGATGGATAGCAGTCAGATCATTGCAGCCTTCCAGGATTACATTTAGAGTGGAGGTCGACTTCCAGTAACCAACCAGGCATATAACAGTAGTGTTCTTGAGAACAAACAGGTTTCTCTCTTGCTACAAGATTTAATACAATTAGGAAGGATTAGTAGGTACAATAGCCCTTAACTTTCTAATGTTCCCATTTGTTAGTTGCCTTCCCAGGCTCTGTTTGATTCTTACAATACAAAAAAAGCATCAGTGAAATGCTTGAGAGTTAGAGTAAAGAGACAGCTCTTTTATCTTAAAAGGCCCAACTTCATAATTTAAAGAATATCATTTGGCAATAATCCCCACCCCATGTACACTTACCATCATGTACATATTAAAATAGGACGATGACCTAATGTCCAAAAATGCCTACCACCACAACTCACAGAATACTTTGTAAATAGCCATGCTAGATCAGTAGATGGAAATACATGTTCAGAATACCTGGAGGATATCATGTTGTCTGACCTTGCCTTAAAAAATTATAATTGTAATGCCCTATTTCATCTTGTTTGGCAGACCTTTTAAAATGAGTGAATTCTTCCTTCCTGTACATTAAATTAGTCAGGATACTGTCACCTTTTACCCTCTGGAATCAGAAAACGGTGGGGAAACAATTGTATTTACCAAGGACTTCCATTCTTCAAGTATTTCAGAGCTACTATTTTAGGTCAGTTAAATATTTGATCCCAAATCCAGTACTTTATTAAAATTTCTAGAAACTAATTTACAAACTTGTAAAAATCAAGAGAATCAATTTGTTTAGAGTGAGAAAGAGGGATGGAGGTAGGAGAAGGAGATGGGAATCATTTGGCAAAATAATTTTTTTTCTTGCTTTGTAGAGAAAGAAAGATTATGAAATTGAGCTTTTGCGTTTCCTGGAGGTGAGTATCACTCATAGCACACCCATATACACATATTCAACTATCTCCAATTAAATGAATTAAACTTAGAAAAAGCTTGACATTGGTTAGATCATAATCACTACAACAATTCGCTGATTTCAATTTAGCATAGGATAGGAGAATGGTCCACTGTTTTCTTGAACTCTTCAAGATTAAGTTGTTTTTAATTATAATGAGACTTTGCTCAGAAAATGAACAGCACATCTATTGGTGTCATCCTGTTTCTTTAAGTCCTCTCCCCATTGTTGGCTATAAAAGCTGTTGTCAGAGACAGTTGGGTATGGGAGAGAAGTGTTTATAGCTGGAAGTGAAGCAGCTGGTTATTTTTTTAACTACCAGTTTGCTTGAATCGGTAGGTTTTTAAACTGCTGGTTCAATCGAACCGGTAGCTAACTACCAGTTGGCCCGAACCAATAGCTTTTTTTTTTTTTTTTACTACCGATTTGCCTGAACTGGTAGCATTTCACCCCGTTACTCGCCTGGAATAGGTGAGTTCATAAGGGATGGTAGTTGAAGTGGCAGCAAGAATCATACAAGTCGGGAAAGGATGGGGTAGTAGTGAGCAATAGCTGTGAATACTTCTTTGTTGTCTAGAACCTATGTTGTTATTATCTCTTTGGTATTTGGAGCCCACTAAATTGGACATAGTTTTTAAAAATATGACAGAAACAGCTCAAATTTCTTCTGGCCAAAACTGAATTTACTTTCTTTAGCAGGGAGATAATAGTTACTAATTTGCAGGTGTGTTTATGCCACTCTTATTTCTTCAAAATATTTGAGCTTGTATTTCAAAATGCAGTCTAGCAATCTCCATGTGTTACATGCCAGTCTCTTGAAAAGAAATTCTGAACAAATTTCTATATGGAACCTCAGTCATCTAAAACATCCTGAAAAAGATTGTGAATAATGTACACAAAATTGCATTTGTGCTTTCTGTTGCTTCAGCATATTTTATAAGTTTCCTCGTTCCAAGGCAGGGAAGAACAGGTAAAAGATTCTGACAATGTAGATGCTGTAACAAGTAGTTCTTGTTTAGTGACCACAGCTGGGATTGGCAACTCACTTATTAAGCGAAGTGGTTACTAAGTAAAATCACAGTTGGGTTTATAATCTTACTTCAGCTTTCCTGCAAATGCAGGCATTGGTCACAAAGATTATTTTTTAATCACTGCCCTAACTGAACTGTCGCTGTCTGAGACAGTCACTAAACAAGAACTACCTGTACTACTATGGTAGTATCTTATTAGGAAGCTATTCTTCTCAGAAGAAAATGAATAGGCAGATGTAGAGATTTCTGTTGATACTGAAATTTGCTATGCAGGGAAAATGACAAATATCTCTATAATCCTTAAAAACTGCTATTATCTTTTAGAGCCTGCCTGAAGAAGAACAACAGAGAGTTTTGGGAGAGGAAAAAATGCTGGGAATAAATAAGAAAGGTGTCACCAGCCCTGCCTCCAAGAAGTCATCACCAGATGCCAGCAAGGTGGGTGACCTAGCCCTACATTGTGGATATGGACTATTTTTATATAGAAACAGTGGGATTAATTTGATCTTTAAAACAGCCTCAAGACTTCATTTTAAATGGCTGCTGGACTTGCTTTAAAAATTTTATTACTAAATATGATGCCACCATTCCTCAAACAGTTCAGCCAACTTGATTTATTTGATAAATCATCTCCATTTTAATCCAGTAACTGTTAATCAGTTAAAATAAATATCTGCTCAAGTCTTAACAGAGGAACCTTTTTGAGATATTGGATGTGTGAAATTATTGGTCGATTTTCAATTATCAACATCATTGTTATATTCAAATACTCATTTTTAAAAAGCTTTTTCCCCCCACTTTTCATTGCATTAAGGCAGCTAAACAAAAATTGTTTCAATTTACAGCCCTACCAATTAAAATTTGATTTCACTGGTATAAATGGCTTCCTCTTATTGATTAATGAAGTAAGATGCTAGTTAATCTAGTAAACAAAATTTGCAGATCTAAAATTAAATTTGCTCTTTCCATAATTCAAACAAACAAAAAAGATAAACGCAAAGTTCCACAACCACGAGTCCCTTTGTGCTCTTTAACAGGGAGGTTCTGAGAAACCCAAACGGCCCGTTTCTGCTATGTTTATCTTCTCGGAGGAGAAACGCAAGCAGCTGCAGGAGGAGCGACCCGAACTGTCGGAGAGTGAACTGGCCCGGTTGCTGGCGCGGATGTGGAATGATCTTTCAGAGAAAAAAAAGGTTGTTTAATCAATAATGCACATTCTCCTAATTATCTTTGGGGGTGGAGGTGTGGGGGAACACGTGTTCCTGGATATCTTAGTCACATGGATTTTTTTTTTCTGTTGACTTAGATCAAACCAGGAACTTGACCCTCATCCTCACCCTTAAAAAAAAATAGGAAAAGAAAAAACCTGCTAGAAACTTGCAGTAGGTTCTGGGATTTTCCAGAACCGTGAGCACTAAGCTCCGTCACAGTCTGGGCGCTCCTACCATTCCATCTTGCGTTACCTCTTTTATTATTTATGTATTTTTCCCTAGTTGGGTGTTGTATATGGAGCCAGACCCCGACAGTAGCCACATGGTGCAAAAATGAGGCCATTCGGAGCCTATTAGGTATTCAGTAATCACTATTTCCCAGGACATCTATGACTATTAAATAGAGAGGGCTTGGTTTAGAAGCCTGAGAAAGGGAAGTGTGTGAGACTTTGGGGAAATTGTATATGCACATTGATTGCCACTTAGAAAGTTGAGCTTGAGAGGGATGTGTTGTCATTTGATGTCATTTAGGTATAGTATATGCATCAGAGGCTGGATTGGGGTAAAGACAGGGCTATTTATCAAACTACTTGGTCTGTACACTCGTACCTAAACTGAAAACAATTCTTACACAAGGAAGTGTGTAAGTGAACAGTAGGGTGATTTTTTAAAATTTGCTTTATTTAAGTTCATATTTTGATGCCTTTGAGTCAATGTTAACTCCCGGCAACTGGTATTTGTTCAGGATTTTGTAAATGGTTTGCCATTGCCTCCTTCTTAAAGCTGGGAGGAAATTACTGGGGCAAGGTCACCTAGTTGGCTTTGTGCCTAAGTGTGGACTAAAACTCACACTCTCCTGGTTTGTAGCATAGTTAGTGCCTTAATCACTACATCAAACTCATAAATTGAATTGCTACTTTTAAATTTTGATAGCTCGTTTTAGTTGCTTATGTTTTCCTGCTCTTGTAAGCAGTAAGTACATAGTGAACTGGCTATTGCCACTGAAAAGATTCTTGTATTCATCCTTTTTTTTTTCTTTTTTCAAAATCCATATCATTTTAGGGGGAAGATTTTGGTGGGAATAAAACACTCTTGTAGATCTCATTAAAATTAACATTAGCTTTGTACCCCTGTGGCCTAGAATTATATTGGGGAAAAAAGGGAAAGAATGAAAATTTGAAATCTCTAGGAAGCTGGATCCTGATTGGTCTAGCCCATTTCTCACACACACACAAACACAAACACACACACACACACACACACACACACACATGTTTATATGTATGTATGTATGTATGTGTATATATATACACACACACACACACACACCTATATATATACATATATATATATTTATATAGGTCTGTGTATATATGTGTGTGTGTGTACATATATGTATGTGTGTGTATATTTTATATATATGTATAATTTTTTAATTATTTAATTATATCTCACTGTTTTGCTTTATAGAAACAGTAAAGCACACCTCAGCAAAGCATAAAACATAGAACCAGAACAACTAACAGTGATACAGGTTCAACTTACAACCACAATTGGGACCAGAATTTCTATTGCTAAGCAGGCTGGTAGTTAAATGAGTCATGCCTGATTTTACAACTTTTTTTTTTGTCACAATTGTTAAGCAGATCTGACTACCCCCATTGAGTTTGCTTATTGGAAACCGGCTGAGAAGATTGCGAGTACCGATCACATGACTCTGAGATGCTGCAACCATCATAAATACGTGTCGGTTACCAAGCACCCAGTTCTTCTATATAAGAAGAATAAAAGCATGTGTCCATTTAAATTAGTGTACCTTTCTAGGTAGCAGTATTTTAAATAAAAGCTATCAGTCCTTGGCCTGTCATTAGCACATTTCCAGGTTTGAAACAAAGAATTTAAAAGCAGACAGTCAGTCTTTGGAAGACAGCAATTAGAAGTGTTTTTCTTGAAGTTCAACTTTTACCTCTTGACAAAGAAAAAATGAATATGCTGCAAAACAAATCAGAACATCTATCTTATAAATAATACAATGATAAATCTATTCTTCTTTCAGTGAAACTCAGATTTGGCTACACTTTTTCAGTACATGAAGAAAAGTAGCAGAGTTCACACTAACATATTTAACTATTTTGAAACATACTCTATTGATTTTCTGGAAAAAACAAAAAACTTGAAATACAGTCATAAAGCTATTAACCTACATTCATAATTGTTCCTTTAAGTATTTACATAATAGCATCTTTATATCCCAGTCAATTATTCTTGGAAACATTTCATGAAGACTCCATACATAGAAGGTATTTAGAAGGTAATCTTTTTTCGCACAGAGTATTTTAAGTTGAGACCTCACCAATTATTTATAAGTTATTTAAGTTTTTTTTAAAAAGTGAAAGGCATTTTTGCTTATAAATCGTTACTTTTCTTGCAGAATTTTAATTCTGCAGAAATATTTGTAGATATTTAATGTCCATATATGTTTTTAATACATGGTTTATATAATTCAAGCCTCCATCCAGCTGTCTTTTTTTAAAGCACATGGCTGTATTTTTAATTTTGAAGCACCTTCACAAATTCACTGCAATAGAATTTAGACTTAGAATTGTGGTCCTGGATCATAGGAAACAAATTCATCATTCTTTTTTCTCAACTGTCTAGAAGAGAGGTTGATGTCTTGGGGAGAAAGTATTTTTGCTATTCTCAATTTGACTACAGCAATAGTATTTACCTAACTTGGTGAAATTGTACCTGCATAATATTGTTTTTCATAGTCTCAGTTGTTTCAAATTATCTTTAGGTATATTATCAGATTAATGCATAGTTTACATGGAGAAATTGGGTGAGGTTTTTAAGCTCCAATCATGCTGGGTCAAATCAACTCTGATGTTGGATTTTCCCAATGCAGCAATATCCTGCCTGGATAGTTAGCCATGGTGGGCTAAACTAAATAATCTGCTCTGATTTTCTCTTTTGGGAGCTAGTTTAAATTTACTTTAATGCCAGGTTTCTTTATAACACTTTCTTTTTCAGAGTTTAATTACATTGGAGTTTAGTCAGCCAACTTTTTTTGTTTTTGGCTAGCCAGTGAATCTTCGTTAACTCAATAGATTTTGGCCGTTCTTGCTCTTTCCTTATCTAGGCCAAATATAAAGCTCGGGAGGCTGCCCTAAAAGCTCAGACAGAGAAAAAACATGGTTCCGACAAGGAAGATCGTGGCAAACTTCCTGAGTCACCCAAGACTTCTGAGGAGATCTGGCAGCAAAGCGTTATAGGAGATTATCTTGCCCGCTTTAAGGTAAAGTGAGAAAAGGACAGGCATGATCATAATAGGAAACATCTTCATAACCTTGAGATTTCCTCCACAACTCTCCAAGATTTTATCGAGTCTGGTTTTGGTTCAGTTTGATTTTGGAGGGAGAGGGGAAGATGAATCTAAATCAGTGTTTTGTCAGTCTCGGCAACTTTTAAGACATGTGGACTTCACAGAATCCCCCAGGTAGCATGCTGGTTGGGAAATTCTGGTATTGGCTGAGGTTGATGCACTGAACTAGATCAACAAACTATTAGTCCTGTTTAGTGCTGGAGAAGGGTGACATTTCTCAACTAGATTGCTTTTCAACCGCACAGAGCATTGAATTCTAAATAGGTCATGTTAGTCAGGAATAGTTCTTATACTGGAGTTTATATATAATCTGGCAATTTTGATTACATTTTTAATAAGTGTACAAAACATGAATTTTAAATCTTTCAAATTGGATATGCCCTGTTGTAAACTTGAAGCCCTATTTTGAATTAGAGATAGGGTTTCCAAACTTAACAGAAATGTACCAAGCTCACAACAGCCCCCATGTTGATGGTGCTCAAAAATGATTCTATAACTGCATTACATCTTGGTACAGCAATTTGAAAAATGGTACTGCAGCTCAAAGACACAAACAACCCCTTCCATATTTCAGAGGAAACAAACTGAATCCCCTTTCCTGCCGATATAGCACAGTCTAGGGCAGTGATGGCAAATCTTTTTGGCACAGAGTGGCCAAACCGGAAGGCATCTGCACCAGCACATGTGTGCACACGCGTGCCAGAGCGCAAAAACCCGACAATCAGGTGGCTGGTGCAGATGCATGCCTCAGAAACCCAACAACCAGCTGGCCGGCACATATGCGCATCTTGGAAACCTGACAACCAGCTGGATGAGCTGGGGCAGTGGTATGCATGCCCACAGAGAGGGCTCTGCATGCCACCTCTGGCACACGTGCCATAGGTTCGCCATCACCGCTCTAGGGCAAAGCTACAGAATATGTATGCCTTCCTTCATTAAGCTTGTTTTTTTCCAGTTTCCAAGTCTAGCTTCACACATGCATGCACAAATAAACATTTTCCTCCTCCTGACAACTCCTTCAAGGTGGATAATTGTTGCCAGGTCCTTATAAATAGCAGAAAGAACTTGCTGGTTGGAAAGGATGCCGGAATGGGGACTTAAAATGAAGATGGAGAGGAAGCACAGCAGAAAAGAAGACAAGAGATTAAGCCAGGAAAATACATGGAGTGAGAAACAAGAAGTGAATGTGCTAAGTGAAAGAGTTCTTTGAACAGAAAGACAGATGCCTTCTATTTTTGTTTTGAAATGGTTGGAACCATGTGTTTGGAATGATTCTGCAGTTTGTTTAGAGTACATAAAGTTTGATAATACTCCTTCTTTCATTTCAGAATGACAGGGGTAAAGCACTAAAAGCCATGGAAGCTACCTGGAATAATATGGAGAAAAAAGAAAAACTTATGTGGATTAAGAAAGCAGCGGAAGATCAAAAACGATATGAAGTACGAGGCATTAATTATACTGCATTAGAGCATGCATGTATACGTAATTTCTTTAGGAATGTAGGAAACTGACAAAAGTTGGGCTGTTCATTATTCCACTTATTAAGCAATGATATTTGAGAGATACGTACTATCTGGAACAACATTTCCCCTGTGATCTATCTGACCCCCCCACCCAGATCTTGTTAAAAGACCCCTTAAAATCAGGGTCTTCCCCCAGATCTCAGATTAGACTGCACATCAGGTCGCATGTGTTGCATAGTTTTTAGGATGGTTTGCCTTCTGTTCTAGATATTTGTAGGGTTTTTTTTTACTTGTATCATTTTTAGTATGGAATTTATTGTACAGTGGAATTGAGCAACCTTATAAATAAATCCAGCATTGAACAAAGTTCTTGTCTTCATTTAAAAAAAAATATTAATCAGGTTTCTAGCTGTAGGCAAATGTATTTGGAAATATGTTGGAAATACTCCTGTTTCTATTATTCAGGCTGTTAAAATGGCTGAATAATATTAGACATTACCTAACCAAATGATTTATTTGACCCAAAATTTTAATTTTTAGTATTGTGTATTAAATGTTATGGTTTGGAGGATAAGTTGACATAACTATTTCTTCTTTATTGAAAACTCAAATACTTCATTAAAAACCCAAACGGGACAAAGGAAAAGGCAGCTGTTTATTCTCCCTTTTCCATTTTTGTAGCGAGAACTGAGTGAAATGAGGGCACCACCATGTTCAACAAATGCCTCCAAGAAGATGAAATTCCAGGGTGAGCCAAAGAAACCCCCCATGTAAGTGTTGGCTTAATAGAATACAGAAATGTGGGATTGTCTTAATTCAGAAGAACCTTTGTAGCTTGGCTGATTAGTACTTTTAAAGTATTAATCCACTCTTTGGGGGTGGAATATGCTTTTTCCTATGTTTTATTTATAAGATATAAGTTTTCTATTCAATAAACTTCTCAAAGTGTTTTTCCAAAACAACTTTTAAAGAAATTTAAGACTAAAATTGCACTGACGTTTAAGTATATTGTATGCATATGCACTATTCCACTCGTGCATAATCTCATACAATCCAGCCAAACAACAGAATAAAAGATCCTAACTTTACAAAAATGTAGTAAAGCAAAATTAGAATTATAATCCCATGAAACTTCTTAATACCTTAGATGAGATCGAATGAAAAACGTATTTAAACAGGAGTCAGGAAATTGTGGGAAAATATTGTTACATCTCACTTTATTTTCCTGTTTTAAGTTTGTAAGATCTTTGTAAGGACTAGCGGGAGGTGGGCAAATGGATGTTTTGCACGCTTTATGGGAATCATCCTACCACAGAAAGTTACAACTCTTTATATGTCAGGAAATGGGACAGATGAAACAGATGTTGCTTAGTTGGAATTAAGCTTGCCATTAATTATTATAACAATGATCCCAGCTGCTAATTATGTACATGGCTTCATTTTTTCATCTACAAAGCCGTACCTTTGATAACTTTCTTAATGAGTCTAGAGTGTGATAGCCGAGAATATCTCCCAGCATTAATTCCCAATGATTATGAAATTGTTTAAAATGAATTACCTGTTTTGAATATTAACTGTTGCACTGCATTGGAAAATAAGTTAGAGTAATAGACAGTTTCTTGTGTTTATCAGGAATGGATATCAGAAATTTTCTCAGGAGCTGCTTTCAAATGGTGAACTCAACCATCTTCCTCTGAAAGAGCGGATGGTAGAGATTGGGAGCCGCTGGCAACGGATTTCTCAGAGCCAAAAGGATCAGTACAAAAAGTTGGCTGAAGAACAGCAGAAACAGTACAAAGTGCACCTGGACATGTGGCTGAAGGTGAGTCCTGAAGTGGGGAAAAGAGGAGGGAAGGGCAGGTAACATATCCTTGATAAAGTACAATAAAATAAAGATACAATTTAAAAAAACCTGCAAATTTAAATGAAGTCATTCTTTCTAGCTTCTATATGAAATACTGTTCTCCATTATCAGTGACACACAGTTACACGGGTCCTTTGTGACCTTTAATTCAGATTTCTCAAGTCATCTTCGTCCTCAGCTGTCCTGCTTCACTGATTGTCTTTTAATCTTAGTCTTCCATTCTTTTTTTTTTTTTTACAGACCTTGTCACCGCAAGAGAGAGCTGCCTACAAAGAGCATACCTCCAGTGTTAGTATTTTGCAAGTATTTGTGATTGCATATGTGTTGTGTTGAAAAGGATGTTTCTTGAATTTTTTGCACAAAATGAAACGTAGCTTAGAAGGAGCTAGCACTCTGAAAGGAAGGTGGCATTGTCTGCCAGGCATTTCAGGATCCATATTATGCAGTAAATTATTGATATAACGGAACATGAAAGGGTGAATGTTTTCAGAGTTAATAGAATCTCAGGTTCATGATACTCTGTCGTTGGGGATAGCTATACTGAAGTAGCTACTACTGCTACTGCGCACCAGAATGTAAGCACAGTTTGTAACCATTGCAACTTAATTCATTTGCCACTTTTCCGTTTCCAAGCTCATGGCTGGCATGAAGCTGAAATTAGAAGATAGTGCTGTTTGTTTTAAACACTTCAGTTGCTTTGAACATTCATGCTGAAGATAAATGTGAAGTCTCATTAGACAAATAAATTGTTCAAGTATTCCCATGTTTAGTTATCCTTCTCAACCTGATGCCTTCTAGAGATAATAGAGGACAACTTCCATCATCAGCAGAAATGCAGTCAGGTTGGGGAAGACCAAATTAAGTTGTATATATGCTGCCTGCCTTTCACCTGTATGTTCAATAGAGGCTACTATATTAGGATAGAATAAAAGCAGAAACTACTGTACAGAGGCTATAATGTGAGAGAATGTGATCTGGGTACAACTGTTTAGAAATTGCTGGCTTAATAACCAAAATGAAAAGCAGGTGTGCAATCAATTTTCAGATATGTAAAATGAAATTTAAGGGAAATGATGGTAGTGATATGTCAGGAGTAGGCAACTCGTGGTCTTCAGCTCTTGTAGGCCCCTTCTGACCCTTACTGCTGAGTCTGTGCCATTTGGCTAGAAAACAAGTAAAAACTAAGATGTACCCCAAAATAGCCACATCACTATGCTAAAAGCAAAGAAAATCACCAAAATCTCTCTCCCAAGGAGCAGTCTCAATTACTTTACAGTCCTTTGTCTGTCCTAAGTATTAAGTATTTATTCTTTACTGCAATTCTGCAGTAAAGAATAAATGTTAGACTCCTGAGGAGAAAGAAGAATTCTCTAGCTAAACATTATCTGGGTGGAATTAGTTTTGTCTTCAACACCTCATTTTACCAATTTTGGCATCAGATTCCACAGTATATGTTCAAAGGTACGCTTGAGGGTCACAAGCTATAAATTAATAAGGATGAAAGATGTAGGTAAGGGAAACTGTGCTTCCTTTAGATTGATTTGTGGAAAGGAGTACAGTCTCCCACGTTGATCGTCTCTCTTATCTTTCACTTCTATCTTATCAGAAACGTAAGAATATGGGGAAGATGCGGGGCCCAAATCCAAAAATGAAACCTTCAATGCAATCCAAATCAGTAAGTATTTTAATAATACAATGTCTGTGTTATACAGCTATTATTGCCTGGTGAAAAATTCCAAACAAAGAATGCTATGCCTGAGGTCAGTTGGTATTTTCAAAGTAGTAACAAAATCCTGGAAACAATGTAAAATCCAGAAACCACTTTTTTTTTTTTTTTTGCAGAAATAAGAACAGAACAATATTTCCATAGCTATGGATTTTCTAGCTAATCCTAGTGCCACGGGCTCTACGATCCAAGCTGGACTTCCTTTTTAGCTTTTTTCTTAGAGATATAGTCTTCTAGAAGTATGCAATGTTGAGATCTCAAATTGGGAACATTTCTTCAAATCTGGAGAAGTGCTTGGCAACTTTTTAAAAAAACTGTGACTTCTCCTGAGCTTTCAAAGCAGCTATGTAGTTCCAGGAAAATGAAGTGATAAGCCTGTGGCTGTACCCATTTGCTATCTTCATAACTCAAAACCATATTTTCTTGGGATAAGGCAGTATTATGCAAGAAAAGGTGTGCTACACCAGATCCATAGCACCTTTCCTATTTTGGATCTTATTACAGCACTTTAAAATTTTCCCACTAACTCCCTTTCTGCCAATTAGCAATAAAGAAAAAATTATCCTCTGTTGCAGCCATAGGATAGTGATATTATTTGCTAAATATTTTGGAATTATTGCATGCTTATTTGAATAAAATAAAAAGCTGGGATTTCATCAGTTAAGCTTAATTAAAGAGAAATTAATTGTTTTATATTACTCCCACTACTGTAGTAATGAGAAAGTTATGACTCTCCATATACAGTATTTACCATTAACTTAAGTGTGCACAATAAGGCATTCTGTTTTAGAAATGAGAATATGTTTGGCTGCTTTAGATTTAATTCATTGTAGTACTCATTAATACCTGTCCTTCAGTTGAAAATTAGTTTGCTTTTTAACCTACTCTCCACAGGAATCTGAGGAAGAGGATGAAGATGACGATGAGGAGGAGGAGGAAGAAGAGGAAGATGATGATGATGATGAGAATGGTGATTCCTCTGAGGAGGGAGGAGACTCTTCAGATTCAAGTAGCGATGAGGAGAGTGAAGATGGGGAAGAGGTAAGGCTCTGCTTATCCCCAAAAGCTTTAGACCACATGGCTCCTTCAAAGTACCTTAACATAGTCTCCTTCCCTCAGGATAGAGCAGTTTCCTATTTTCAATAAAGCATCTTGGCAGTGGGAATTTCTTTTAAACTCCTCTTAGTGAAATATAACTGAAATATTCCAGAAAGCCACAGTTTAAAATATTTTTTAAACTGTTTTAAAGTTTATTTTTTAAAAGAGATTTCTCAAATAAATACCTAGTAACAGCCTAAACTCTTTTAGGATGAAGTTGAAAAAAATAATAGATAATATATATAGATAACATACACAGGATCGCCCAACAGTGGATTTTAACCGTTCCTCTGTCCCATTCTCAAACAATCAAGATTGCCGCTTCCCCACTAATAATATCAGCAGAGAAACAACAATTTAATTCATCCTGAAGTCACAGTGGTGGCAAACCCCTTCAAGATCTCAAGAATCCTGGCTGGGTTTTAACAACAGCAAAACAAAGACAGCAAAGAGAGAGAATAGAATTGTAGATAATACTGGCCTTTGTGGGCCACGTTTGACCTGCAGATTGACAGTCTGTAGCCTATGAGCTAACAACCTTTTCAAAGGGCAAATAGATACTGAGATGCTTACAAACCGGGATTCTACACTCCCACTTGTCCTTCTGTCAGATTTACAGAAAGTGTGTTTCCTGTTCTATTTGTACCTTCCTCCCCACCACCACCACCCCACTATGGCTTGCTCTGTAACTCGCCTCTTCTTTTCCCAGAATGAAGAAGAGGATGACGAAGAGGATGATGACGACGATGAGGACAATGAATCAGAAGGCAGCAGCAGTTCCTCATCCTCTTCAGGAGACTCTTCTGATTCGGACTCCAACTAAATTATCTTTCATTTTCCACCCTCCTTGCTATACTTTATTCGGTTTTGTTTTTCCGGATAATAGTAACATTGCAGCTGGAGAGCTGGGATGGGGAGGAAACGGGGTGGGTGGGGGTGGGGGGGAATCACTGGTTTAATTCACTTCCTTTCTTCACAATCCTCACATTGCATTAACAATGTGTGGCTGTGGGAGAGAGGAGCAAGGGGCAGAGTACATAATGGCTGATAACCAGCAAAGGGGTGTACTTTTTCCCTTTTTTGTGCTTGATGATAATGTGGGGAGAGAATTTTATTATATAATCCCTTCTCTCTCCCTCCCCTTAAATCTCTGTTTATGAGAGATGACAGGGGTCATAGCAAAATCCAGACCCCTTTAACTTCTTTTCCCTCTCTCATTTTCATCCCTCTTCCAACCCCCAGTTCTAGCCACCAGCTTGGGACTTTGTACAAATTCTTTTTTAAACAACAACATGGCAATGAAAGACATTTCCCCCTTTTTCTCCATCAACCCCAGCAAACAGCCAAGGAGAGATGGATTTTGAAAGAGCATGAGCTGTGGGAATTTGCCAATGAGCCTCATCACTCCTCATAATGGACAATCTTGTATAGTCTTGATCTTTCACATTTTGACAAAAGAGAGAAAGAAAACAAAATGGCTGCAGCTGCACTTAGCAATTTCCTGTGACAAACTGGATATCCAGCATTTCCTGCTGAGGGAAATGGGGGTTGGGGGGTCATATTTTGTGTGAGTGTGTTGCAAGGGTCAAGGGATAGAAGGGACTGAAGAACAGGTTTTTTTTTTATTTTTTTGCAAAGGGGGAATGTCTGGCATACTGTTGAAGATGGAGAGAATTTCAAGAACTCCAAGTGACTGGCTTTATTTTGCTGGAGGTGGACTTTTCTGTCATTTTTTCTGACCAGCGTTTGGCTAAAGACCGTAGTAGCCAGACCCCTTTGGGTTGATGTTGTTGTTAATATATATATTTTTTTTTACAATGAAGTGACCAATAATTGTACCAAAATGGGGCATTTTGTTGACTGTTTTTGGGAGGGGTGGTTGGTTGTGGGGATCATATGTGTCATTAGCATTTTTTAAAAAATATTTTATAAACCAAGTAAGACAACCATCTTTTTTTACAACAAAACGTTCCCTCTTTGACATTAACCTCTTTACGTGTCTTTTACCAAATGCAGAATTCAGTTGTTTTAAGATCTTGACGAAAAATGATTTATGTGAGACCATGTATAGGAGAAATAGAGATGTATGCTTTTTTCCAACATGTCTTGAACACGCTAAGCTGAATTTTCAATTCTACTCGGGATAGAAATGTGATGTCAGGAAAGGACCAGGCACACAAATTCTCTCTTCCTGCCCCAACGTTTTGTTTTCTTTAGCATGGCTTTTAAGTATCTGTGGAAGTTCTGTAAACTAGACTATGATTTAGGAGGAACTAGCTAAGCGTATAAATCACAAATAACCAATCCTAGCTTGGTTTTCTAAATCATAGGTGAAGTTAATAATATTTTGTATGTAGGCATTGCAATAAAACAAAGTTAAGTGATAACAGAAGTGAAAGATTCCAATCTTGGATTTCATAGATACATCGAATTTAAAAAAAGGGTGGAGATCATATAAGGTAAATGTTTGAGAATAAGCTCCTAAATCATCTCCAAATAGGCCAATATATTTGAGAAATAAAACAATAGTTATTATCTTCAAACCAGGAACTATTTCATTGTAACCTATTTATTTGACAGATTAACTTTTAAGAGATATTTTGGATTTTTTTCTTTTTTTTATTGAAAAATGCCCTGTTATTACAAGGTTTCTACATTTTTTAGGTTATAAGCAGAGTCAGTTAAGTATGATTTAGAATAATTGGCAATCTTAATTTTCAGGTATCCTGCCCAGGACTATAGGAGTTATGATTGAACCCTTGCCTGGAAAGGATTGAAACAATAAATTAGATTTGAGACTTGTATTTCACTCCTTATTCCCCATCTTGTGAAAAAAAAGACAGACATTTTCAATCCTGTCAGCTCTAATGGCCAAAACAAGGCATGGGGAAGGACAAGTTCTGTCTTCACTGATAAAAGAACTATAAGCCACTCTACCACCATTTGTTCCTGATTTTTCCTTTGGTTGACATGGGAACCTAATAAGGCCAGGTTTTTCCTTGCTGCTTTCTTCCCTTATTACTATTGATACTCAGATAATCATGTTTCTTGTAAGAAGTGTCAGTGTGTGAATCTTTCTGAAAATCAGGTCATGCTATCCTTCCTGTCCCAAGTATCAGGAAAGGAAATAGAGATTACCTATTGTCATTTGATGAATATAAATGGACTGGAAAACATAGTAAGCGAGCGAAGGAACTCTATTTGGATGCGCAAGCAAAACATTCTACAACACATTTCTTTCACAGTCTCATCACTCAAAGAGGATTTAACCCATATTCCAAATAAATATGATTTAGATTGTCTTAAAAAACCTCACAAATACGTGTTTGCCACATGCATGTGCATTTTATACACACACAAATGTAACACATGCTATATAATTTCTGGTCTTCAAGTGGGTAAAGGTAATCTTAAAAGTGAACTATTAAAAGGGAAAGCTTCCAGTATTTAAAGGGTCAGTGCCTTTTTGACTGCGCTTTTCCCTCCAGAAAATCTAGAGATTATTTTTTTTGAAGACAACAGTATCATTTAACTAATATAATATCTTAAAATAATCCTGTTTCCAAATAAGTGAAGAAGCAATAATAACAGATTAACAAAAGTCAGTAAAGTGAGAAGCATCTGTGGTGACTTGGAATTTTCTTAGTTGATCTGATGTTTTTAAACTACAAGCACTTGTGTGGGAAGAGAATTGAGGAAAATTTATTATGCTTTAAGAATATTGAATCTTAGAAAGCAAAGCAATGTTAAAATCCAAACTTCTACATCATATTTTAATAACTGAAACCTTTTACTTTCTATACTTCAGTTTATAATCAATAGATGTTTCAAATGTTTTTGAGCTCTAGAAAAAAATGCATTATTTCATAATGCCATTCTTTACAGAATTAAGTAAGGAATAGGCTGGGTTTTGGATGCAAAGTGACAGACTTGGGTTCATGAATGGCTTTCAGAGATATGAAAGTTCATGTTTACTATTAAACTCCATATTACATGCTAGAAAAAAATTAAAACTGCATATGTTACGCAACTATAATTATAAGGTCATAATCTATTTTGCCAGTTCTGAGTTTATTTGCTACATTGAAAACTCGAGTTATTAGCAATGAAGATCCATTAAATATTAGAACTTTTTGAATCAGCTGTTATCCACTCATTCTTAAGTTTTAAGGGATACTTTAACAACCTCCAATCTACTCGTAGGTTTTGTTTGCTACTATAGGTTTAATTTGTTTAGATTTGCAAATTAGTCCTGTTGAGCTGAAGTAGGGTTCATTTATATACACCCAGTCCTCGACTTAAACAATTTAGTGACGGTTCAAAGGTAAAATGGCATTGAAAAAAGTGACTTATGACCATTTTTCACACTTACAATCATTGCAGCATCCCCATGGTCACATAATCAGAATTCAGATGCTTGGGAATTAACTCAAATTTGTGACAGTTGTAGTGTCCTGGGGTCATGTGATCACCTTTTGTAACCTGACAAGCAAAGTCAATGGGAAAATCAGATTCATTTAACTTACTAATTTAACAACTGCAGTGATTCACTTAACAACTATGGCAATAAAGGTCATAAAATGGGACAAAACCTACTTAACAAATGTCTCACTTAGCAACAAAAACTTTGGGCTCAATTGTCGAGGACTACCAGTATTTGCTTTTTAGGAAATAAAAGGCAAAATTCCACAGGTCTAGGATCTATGAAATATCAACTCCACTTAAATGTTTACATCTTAAAGGTTTAGTAGCTGCTGTGATGGAGCTGAAACTGAAATGACATGATGCACTAGTTGTGTTTTATGCCAAATTAAAGTGTTCTACCTAATGGCAATTTTAATCTTTCTGGGTCCAGGTCTCCCACCAAAACACTAATCAAATATGAATTAAAAAATTAAAAGTAAGCAAATACGTTTACTTCCTCAAATGTAAGCCATAGTTATAATATTACACAACTATGCTGGGATGACTATCTTAAATTGCCTTTGTATCTTCAGCATTCCCCCTATATCACAGGTGTCAAACTCGATTGGGTCACATGATATCATGCAAATTTTTACCTTTGCAGAGCTGGGGTGGGTGTGACCTACGCATAATGCATCCAGCCTATGGGCCACCAGTTTGACCCCCCTGCCCTGGCATATATATTTTCTTAGTGGTCAACAACCCATGCGTCTGCCTCATAATAGTTGTAGAGAAAATAGTGGCTAATTGGACATCAGCTCAAAGTTATGTTCAGTAAATCACAGGTTGAGATAAGAATGTGTTGCACTGTTGCTGTGGCTCCCTCAGTAAATTATAATTATATTCCAATTCAGCAATGTCCATTAAGCTGATATTGGTGGAAATTGGTTTCCCTTTGTATATCCATTGAGGTGAGAAAAAAAATTGGCGCATATTTTGGGACACCAACAGATAAAATTGATCTTAATGTTGAAGAATCTGCATGCTTTTTGCTTATACAGAAATGTACCAAGTATATTCATATGATTCAGAAATTATCTTCTTTGTGTCTTAGTGTTCTACACCATATTTTGGTCCATATTCCTCTGAGTGATCTGGAAAAGTTTTAAGTGTATGATGGTTATAGCAAGGACTAAGCTAAACCTCAATAACTTTTTATTTTTTCTTACTCATTAATTTGTAAGAAAACAAATAATGTATAAAATAATTAAATATATTTTGACTTTGAGAAACCTGTTTAGGGAAAATTTGATGTATTTGATTTAAGATTATGCAATGCAGATTAATATACAGTACATAAGATAGTAGTTTCTGCATTTAAATAATACTTCGATTAATAAAATTGATTAATTTTCCAGATTAATTTGGGAAATATTTTTAACGTATGTGAATAGAATTAAAGCCTTTAAATTATGTTTACCTGAACAAGAATTAAATTACTAAGGACAAAAATCTACTGATGCTTTAGTTAATAAAGGTGAAAGGGCAAGATATTGTTTTAGCATAGCAAACAAATAAGGTAGGAAAAATAGAAAAATATCTTTAAAATAGGTATTGTCATTTATTTCTAATTCCTGAAACCAATGTGTTATCAATAAATTCTTGGTTTCAGAGTTTAATTAATTTAAGATGGTGTCTACAATGTGTGTAGTTCCATATGAGTCATCATCTCATTAAATGGCAACCAGATGTGCCAGGACTTTTTGCCTGCAGTATTTACAATTTGTAGCTGAGGGGGAATTTAATGCATGGTAGCTAGTACGTTATTTGCACTATTTAAATAGGATACCTGAGCATAGGAAATCCTGCAAACTATATGCAGTCTTCTCTAGAATTTTCATAACTCAATTATCATCATCATCATATAGTCGATGTTACAGTACCTTCTGAAGACTAAGATACTTCCAAAACTACACATCATCCAGTAGGAGAGTAGGAATATATCTTTTCCAATAGCCTTGGAACGAATATACTGTGCTGGGTAATGTGCAGATAATGTCACTTTTTTTCTTCCTCCTCACTCATTCCTATATGAATCACATGGTAGCAAAAACAGCATGCTTTTGTACAATGAATCGTGCATCTATAGAAGTATGTTGTTGGTATCCTTTGGATTTCCAATTTATTAAGAGCCTCTCCTTGCCAGTACTGTAAAATCCTTGCAACCAGTTAGCTGAAACTTAATAGTCAGCCCAGAGAATGCTTTGGTAAGTATGCCAATGCTGCTCCATTGTTTCTTGGCAGAATCTATTTCATTGTATAAGGTATCATCAGGAATATACCTGTATCATATAATTTTCAGTCTCTCTCTCTCTCATTTTGTTTGGGTAAGAGAAACATTTTTGCTTTTAATCTGTCAGAATTTTTTCCACATTTGAAATAATACAATATGCATAGTTCATTATGCATCCCACTTCAAAGAATATCCTGTACTCTTTAACTTAATTATCAAATGTACAGTGGTGAAAAGTAAAACCAGCAGATGTCACTGTGTGCCAAAATAATTTGTAGAAAACACTCATACATTTTGTTTTATGTCATTGTTTAGTCTTACACAGACTTTAATGCATTAAGCAAAGAATAGGAACTGAGAGAACTTCCTGTTGCTTTGTGGGATGTCCACTTCTTTGAAATCTAATTTACTCCTTTACTGTATACACACATCTGAGTGCAGTTTCCTCCATAGATAATTTACTTTTCATTGGCTTGTGTGGATTTTGCTATAATGTGCCCAATTCTATATGGGATTAATACAGCCCTGTTTTATATCAAACATTTTTCTGAAGCTTCCAGTTTCCAGTCCCAAAATCATCTCTTTCTCATTCTGTCCTTTAAATTGAGAAATTTGGTTTGATATTGCTGAATATACCAGTTCTGTTGCATTTTACTAGGTGTGTCTTTAAGTAAAATTAAAAAGAAAAATCTTTTAAATTTTTTAAAGTAAAATTCCTACAGCAGTGGCACATTTTTTAAATAAAGAAGTATTATGGGGAAAGGAAAGAATCCTTTGCATGGTACGAAAGTAGGACTCTGCATTTTTGCATTGTTAGCATATGTGATATTCCAAATGGAGGTTCTCATGACAAAATATATTTTTCCTACTATTTAGCATGTTTAAAATATTTTAAAAAACTTTAAAGTGTCAAAAATATTTTTAATTTCAATTGATAAATGAGACATGGAAAGCCAAAGATCACTTGCTTTCCTTATTATGTTGTGCTATTTGCATCAACTTCACTAGGGTTTACCTACCCACCAGTCTAAATAGACTTAAACTGTGGAACTTCCTTGTTGGAAAATAAAGTGCAAAAATTAAATCCTTGTTATCTTGTCATTACTTTGAAGATCTAAAAAAAACTGCAGGAAAAAGAGACTATTTGGGATACTCCGATATCCCAAGTTAATTCCTTTCTTTTCTTGTGTATATGACTATTGAAGATAACAATTTCCATCCCATTTTATGAACTTTCTTGCCACTGTTGTTAAGTGAATTACTGCAGTTGTTAAGTTAGTGATATGGTTATTAAGTGAATCTGGCTTCTCCATTGACCTTGCTTGTTGCAAAAGGTGGTCACATGACCCTGGGATACTGTAACCATCATAAATATGAACCAGTTGCCAAGCATCTGAATTTTTATCACATGACCATAGGCATGCTGCAAAAGTCATAATGGTTATACATGGGTATATATGGTAGAGAGTAAATGTCTGATAGTTTAACCTCATTGAAGATGACAGATTAATCTAGCCCAGTGAGATTTCATATCTGGCTTAATTACAGTTATTGTTTTTTAAAAACAAGATTCTTCCATAATATTACAGATTTCAACCTTGTTGAAGTATACAAGACCACTATACTTGGAAAAATTGGTTTCTAACATAGGAACCTATTATTAATATAATTATTACTAATATTCTAAATCAATATTCATTCTTTTGGATACCAAGGCAATGTGCAACAGATTACATATTTTGAAAAGATGTCCTCTAAAGTAATGCATCTGAACAGAGTTAGCAAATGGAAGCTGTCCCTGATTAATAGAAATTTATTTTTTGTTTATTTATTTAAAAGTTTTGCCACCTGTCTCACCTCATAGCACCAGTCTAATGTAGAGGTTAAGGCATCAGGCAGAAACTGGAACGCCATGAGCTCTAGTCTTGCCTTAGTCAAAAAACCAGCAGGGTGTCTTTGGGCCAGTAACCCTCTCTCAGCTCTAAGGAGACAATGGCAAATAATTTCTAAAATCTTGCCAAGAAAGCAGCAGATACATGCCCAGTTAGTTGCCAAGAGTCAAAAACTGATTCACGGGCACAAAAGGAAAAAAAAGGAACTTAGAAATGAAAGAGATTGTTTGGATTGCCATGTCCAACATGCTCAGGGCAGGAATCAAAATTTAAATATTCACAACAGTTGGTTGACCATCCCATAAAGAGGTACCCACAATCTCTTCAAGCATTGTTTCAATGGTTTTACTGTTTTTTTGAATAAATCTGTTTTGGGATGACTCATTTAACTAGTTCTGTTAGAGAGGAGGAAAAAATCTTATGTGCACTAAGATAGCAACCAGTGGAAAGACAGTTAACTGAGAGTCATATCAACAGAATTATCATTTAAAATGATGCTCCTTATAACGGAACTTCACTTGGCTGCCTAGCAACCGTTACCAGGAAGGACTTTGAAAGCAGGGTCCAACCGTTGGTGACTAGGCCAACACTGAAATAAACAAGTATCTGCATGTGGGAAATTTTGATACTGCAAAAGGTGTGTATTCAGGGAAGAATAATGGTTAGGCAGAAATAAAAGATAATTTGAGATAAAAAGAATAAAAATGGGCCTACAATGACTATCAGAAACATTAGTTATAGAGAAATGTTTAAATTATTTTTCATATTATCTTGGATTTATTACTGGAGAAATCAAGTCTCAATCTCAGGTTTTATTGCTAAAATAAACTGTAAAACATTTCATTTGAGAACAATCAGAATGCAGTTCGATACTAATATACCTGGGAGTTTTACTAAATTAGTTCAATTAGATTTACTTTTAAGTAAGAATTGCTGTATTTAATTGTGCTGCAGATTAAGACCTGATTTCTTTCCACAATGATTTACTTTCAGGGACCCACTAGTACAGTGGACTAAGCACTGTTATTAACATTTGCTGCTTGCAGTTACTGCAAGTTCAAATCTCACCAGGCTCAAGGTTGACTCAGCCTTCCATCCTTTCAAAGGTAGGTGAAATGAGGACCCAGATTGTGGGGGCAATAAGCTGACTTTGTATAAATATACAAAAGTATGAAGGCTATTGCTTAATGCATTGTAAGCCGCCCTGAGTCTCTGGAGAAGGACAGCATATAAATTAAAGCAAAAAAAAACAAACAAAAAAAAAACCCTGATTTTTGAAATGGAAAGGATGGGAAGCAAGGTAGCCATTGATCTGCCTGCTGATGACTATGTCATATATTTGGAAGAGTAATTCTTGGGATTTACGAGTACTAATTGGTAAAGGAGGATAGGATAGGATAAGATAGGGTAGGGTAGGGTAGGGTAGGGTAGGGTAGGATAGGATGAAAAAAGAGGCTGATATCTGTATGAGACTAAAAAAGAGATTATATTAAAAACTAATTGATGGTAATCTAATTTTATAGAATGAAAAGTAATCCTCAATTTATGACAATGGAGCCCAAAATTTATGTTGCTGAGATATTTGTTAAGTGAATTTTGCTCTATTTTACGACCTTTCTTGCCACATTTGTTAAGTGAATCACTGCAGTGCTTAATTTAATAAGAGGTTTGTTAAATGAATATTTTTTCCCATTGACTTTGCTTGTCAGAAGGTCTCAAAAGGTGATCACATGACCCCGGCACACTGTAATTGTCATAAATATGAGTCCGTTGCCAAGTGTCTGAATTTTGGTCACGTGATAATGGAATGCAGCAACAATCGTAAGTGTGAAAAGTGGTTGTAAGCCACTTTTTTCAAGACACTGATATATTTGAACAGTCACTACATGAACTGTTGTAAGTCAAGGATTACCTGTAATGAATAGAGATAGATGGATAGAAACAGATCTGGTTTGCAAGGATGAAAGATAGAGAGAAGCAGGTAATAGTGAATGGTATTGGTATACATTATGTTTACCTATGTTTTTTTCTTAACTAGGCTTTTCATTTCTTTGTCTTAATAGTTGTTACTCCTTTTCTAAGCTCTGTATAAAGTTTCTATCCCAAATATAGGTAGTCCTCGAGTTACGATCACAATCGAACCCAAAATTTATGTTACTAAGTGAAACATTTGTTAAGTGAGTTTGCCCCATTTTACAACCTTTCTTGCCACAATTATTGTGTTAATCATTGTATTGGTTAAGTTAATAACATGGTGGTTAAGTGAATCTGGCTTCCCTATTGACTGTATTTGTCAGGTCACAAAAGGTTGTCACATGACTTGGGACACTGCAACTGTCATAAATATGAACCAGTTGCGAAGCATTTGAATTTTGAGCATGTGACCATGAGGATGCTGCAATGGTCATAAGTGTGAAAAAATGGTCATAAGTCACTTTTTTTAAGGCCGTTGTAACTTTGAATGGTCACTAAATGAACTGTTGTAAGTTGAGAACTACCTGTAATGTGACTGGCATTTATATATAAATATGAAACAATCAAGTGTCTTCCACCATAACATACTTGCCCAGGTAATTAAAAATTTGGCCACAAAACTAATCAAGCACATCATATTGTGTAAATATAGCTAAATGGTTAGCTTAGGATTCAATATATAATGGAAACCCAGAAATAGATTAATTTAATCAAGTTAAATATGTCATAGGAACCCAGTACATTAGTTCCAACTACGAATGACATACCGTATTTTTCGGAGTATAAGATGTACCTTTTTCCCGCCTAAAAGGGGGTGAAAATTTAGGTGCGTCTTATACACCAAATATAGCCCCGCCACCCACTGGCCCCCACCCTTTGGCCTCTGCCTCACAGCAGTTACCTGCTTGCAAACAAACAGCAAGAAAAAACAGCAGCTTTCAGCTTCAGCACAGCCTAATTAGCACAAGTTGATTGGATCGGCTTCCCGACTCTCAGTTGATTTGCTCTCAGCTGTTTTGCACAGGGCTCTGATGCTTGCTGTAAAGAGGTAAATTGCTGGAGCAGATTTTTTTTCTTCCTTGTGCTAATCAAGCTATGCTGAAAACGAAAAGGAAAGCAGGCTGTTTGCTGTTTGCTGCAACCAGGCAAAATTGCTCAGAGGTAAAGGCAAAGGGAGATTTCTTTTCCTCACCAAAAAAGGTAGGTGCGTCTTATACTCTGAAAAATACGGTATTTTATTTTTTTAATACTGCATTTGTTTTTGATCTTTTTCAGGAAATTACATGAAAAATTTATCTAATTCTAAACCAAATATGATACTATGAATAAAAAAAGTCTTTTAAAAGATGACACTGGTGCATAGACAGTATCTGTCTCAAAGGATGCTTACATATTTAAACATTATAAATAAAATGGACAAGTATTTTACCAATTTATACACACACAAACTCACATATACACACACACACACACCTTTGTTTGCCTCTATAATTACATGAAAACAAATAACCCATAAGAAAAGCAACTTTCACATTAGTAAAGTAATTTAATTATATATTAATTTGAACATAAAATATTTTTATTTTACTTTATTTTAAAATATACATCAATATCAATACATGAACAGTGACGCATCTGGGTATCATTCATTTGGATACAAGTAGTAATGGTAGTATTAATAATTTGTTACTTAAATCATACCTATGTCTGTTCTAGCTCCTAGTAAAGCCAATCTTGTGTTACAAAACATTTCCTCTATCCATCATATCTTGCTCATTTTAATATTTCAATTCTTATTCATTTTTTGACTTGCTTCCCAAACTCTTCCCTTGGGTCTAAATTCTACCTACATCTTTCCTGTTCAACCTAAGTATTTCTTCCATCTCTACTATCTTTTGCTGCCAAGCCTCCAGAGGGTCTGCCCAAGTCTCTATCTTCTTTTCAATATCTTTCTGTTTATCCAGTACCATTTTTTAATCTTTTAGTATGTATTTTCCCTGAATTGTTTCGTAAATCTTTATTGCCTTCTCCTTCTTATCTTCTTCTTTTATTTGTTGATTTGTCTGTTCTATCTTTTCTCCTGGTGTTTCTATTATCTCTTCTATTTCCTGGACTTTTTTATCATTGTTCGTTATCCCTTATTGAACACTTTCTAATTTCCTTTCTATGTTATTCATTAGATCTTTTATCTCCCTGTGATTCCTTATCATAATATCATAAATGCTTTGAAACATCGACACCATTTCTTTTGGCTTCCCCCTGCTGAAACATCTTGTCTTCTTTTGATATTCAAATATTGCTTTGTAGTCTGTAATTGAGACTCCTGAGAGTCTCAATTATCTTTGACCTCAGAAAGTCAACCTGCAAATCATTTACTCAATCCTGACGTTGCTCCTCAGAAAATACAGTAATTATAATTCTTTATGTCCCACAGTTAGTCAATTAGTTCTTTTTAGGTAATCCAGGAAGATTTCCAAATATCTCCTTAATCCACTCTATAAATTCAATCATAACTCCTGGTATTTTTTTTTTTGAAAAGATTTTAAAAAAAAAAACATGAAACATAAAATACATCTTTTTAGAGCAAGGATTTGATCTGGTATAAAGTAAATACAATTACTCACATTCCCTCAACCAATTTTGTTCCAAATTTTATCCATTTACCTCTTTAAAGAAAAAAAAGAAAAAAAGAAAAAGAAATCTTATTCTAAACATTTAATTTTAAACGTTCTACTATGTCACCCTAAATTCTAAACAATTATTTCCAAATAGACATCATTCCAAATCTTTGTCATTTTAACAATTAATATTTCATATATATTCCTCATTTCTAAGACCCATTACATCGAGTTTATATTGTACCTCTTTTAAATGGCAACTAATATCCATAATCTTGACAAAGAATATTTTCCTCCTCTCTTAATTGTTTCTAAATCAATCGACATTTCCATCTAAAATTTATCACTCCCAAAATACTTTATTTTAAAGTCTAATATTTAACTGATTCATAATTTAAATAGCTATTTCCCAACAGTGTTTTCCGCCACTTCTATCTCTATTTATTTAACTGGTTCACAGTTTGGCTTAACTATTTTCCAGTATTGTCTCCTCCCCTTCCTCCTGAGTTTATTTTTTGGCTGGTTCGCAACTTAATCAGTTGCTTTCCAGCGATGCTTTCCTCCACTCCTAACCTTACTTATTTGAGCTGATTCACAGTGTAATTTTAACTGCATACCAACGTTATCTCCTTCAATCCTCCTAAATCTATTATGAAACTGGTTCGCAACTCAAATAGTTGCTTCCCAGCAATGCTTTCCTCCGCTCCAACCTCTATTTTTAACTGGTTCACAACTTTATTTCAGTTGCTCTCCAGGTATATTTTCCTCCACTCCTAACTTTTTATTTTTTGACTAGTTCACAGTTTTGCTTTAACTGTTACCTAGCAAATGCTTCCCACCACTCCTAACTCTAATGGCTGGTTCACAGGTTTACTTTGGTTGTTTTCCAGCCCGTGCTTTCCTCCACTCCTCTTATTTTTATTTTTAACTGGTTCCCAGTTTTGCCTTAACTGTTCTCCAGTATGATGCTTTCCTCCACTCCTACCTTATTTGTAAGACTAGATCACAGCTTTACTTTCACTATTCTCCAGAATCATGCTTCCCTCCACTCCTAACTTCATTTGTTTAACTAATTCATAACATTTTATTTTAATTATTGTCCAGCTTTATGTTTTCCTCCATTTCTACATCTCTTATTCAATTATTTAACTTTAAATTAATTCACAATATATTACTCATATTCATTTTTAAATCCATTCTCCTCCATGTCTTTAACTGATTACAAATAAAAAAGTATATCAACAAATATCTTAGCTCCTATTCTCTTCTAGGCTTTCTCCCGTGCCATATTTATTTCCAGTGAATATCAACATTTTAAATCACTTTAAAATCAATTTTCTATAATTATTAAATTTGTAATTAATTCTTCTTAATATCCAGCACCTTAGAGAACATTTTCTTCTAAATTATTAGATCTGTAAATAGCTTAAAAATTCCAAGTTTAAAAAAGTATTAAAACATCCAAATATCATAAATTTTCAATCATTTATACTCATTTTTTCCAAGTCAAATTGTTGTATATTCATAAAATCAACTTAGATAAAAATAATAGTGAAAAAAGAGAGAGAATAGTAACAATATTAATAATAGTTAAAATAAAAACAAAAGAAAAAAACAAGAATAAAAATAGGAAAGAGAATAGAAATATAACAAAAGAAATTGAAAAGAGAATTAGAAAAAATAGAGAGGGGCAAAAAGACAAAAGGAAAAAAAGAAAAAGGAAAGAAAAAAAATAGAATTGAGAGAGAGCCCAGAGAAGAAGGAAGGTATCTCCTAAAATTATTCAAAGATCAAACTCCCAGACGCCATTACATCCATTTAATTCACACTATGGTATTTTGTTATCTTACTTTATATTCCATTTTTTTTCCTTCTCCAATCTATCTGAGTATATTTATTTTCCATTTCAATGTTCTCAAAGTTGTAAGTTCTATAAAGTTAATTCTGAATTGACTATTGCATATATGGTATCATCATGTTCTTCTTTTGTTGCCACACCTTTTTTTTTTCTTGTTGTCACGCTTAATAAATCCGTTTTCATTATTCCATTTAGTTTGTTCTTTCTGGTCTTCAATAAATCCTCCAGTACACAGATTATATGTCCAAAGTCAAGCCTCTTGAATTTTTTCTCAAAAAAATCCACTTTAAGTAACAAGCAACAAAGTTTCTCTTTCAAGTAACAAGCAGTCTGGAATTTACACTTTCATTTTTCAGCTGGCAACCATCTTTTCCATCTCCGTTTGTTTTTTATCTTTGCTTTTAAAAGCATATTTATTTCCTTTTCTCCTTCCTCTCTCTCAAACGTGATCCAATCTCGTTTAGCCACAAAAAATAACCAGAGAAATAAAAAAAGAAAACCAAATCTGTAATAAAGTCATTTCCAAAAAGTCTATAATTAATGCTGTCTATCAATAGGTCTTTTCTCCACCATTCATTTGAGTCTTTTTGCCCTGATGTTTCTCAGCTGCTGTTAAGGCTGGGGCACACTTTTTGTAATCCAGCATTTACGGGCAGTTCTCGCCTGGGCAGAAGTCAACTCACTCGGCTTTCAAACTCCCTGCTCCGCTCTCTGCTTCTTCTCCTCTCCTCCAGCACGATCTTTGTTCCCGGTTGCCGCGGTTTCAGACAGCTGCCATGGCTGTCGTTCCACTGCTGCCGGCATGAAGGGACAGCTGCTATGGCTGTTGTTCCACTGGCTCCAGCCCCGAGGAACCTGCCCTTTCCTCTCGGCCATCCAAGGGGTCCCTTCTTGTCCCCCTGTCCCTTCAAGACAGGGAAAGTCCAAAGACCTGTCAGTGGCAGCTTGGCAGACGGGGTTTTGGCAGAGCTCCACGGAGCTCGCCATTTCCCCATCTGGATCCCTGCAGCGCCAACCGGAAGTTCATAACTCCTGGTATTTGAAACATTTAGATGTCCCATGTTCTCACCATTAGAGCTCCAGTAATCATAAAATAGGTAAGTATAGAGCAGTAGATAGCACAGCAGTCCTCCAGGTGTTATTTATTTCCACTTTCTCCTCTGTCTTATCAGTATTTTTCCAGGATTATAGGAGTATAATGTCTATTCCATTCACCAGTAGGTGGCATATTCAGCTTAACTTTCAATGTTGCACAAAATCTCACAGATTCCATTGGTTTTTATTCAAACAAATAATCAAAATTCAGACAAGTAATTCCAGCATTTTAAAACGTCTTATTGCCAATAAAAATTAAAAATCCAATCTTTCTGTTTTTAAAGATTTTACGCTCTCCTCTTAGAATCTTTTCTTTTGGGTCTGTGATTTTTTTCTCTGTAATTGTTTGCCAATTAAACAAACTTTTCAGAGTCTCTTTTCCAGAATTTATTTTCTTTAGGGTAGGTTTTAGGTAAAAAATGAATTACCCAGCCAGTTCCAGTCACTATTCATCTACACTGTTCCAGCACATTATTTGTTTCTTCAGCTGCCCCAGCTTCACGGCAGCCATTATGGCTGCCTCTCCTCTTTGTGGTTGGATGAGAGGGAATTAGCCCTGGGTCAAGAAGGAGACCCACCACTCTCCACTACCTGCAAAGCACCTCTCTTCTTTTTGTCACCCCTACAGGGTGATTTTAACTCCTTATGGTGCCCTCTAATGAAGGGATTTGGTGCAGATTTGCAGAGCCCCGCTCGTGTCCGATTGTGCCGTGATGTCAACTGGAAATCCAATTTAGACATAAAATATTAATGTACATATTTATTATGTTATATTTCCACATATTAACAAGTTATTTAAATATGAAGGACCTTTCCCCACTCCGTTCTAACCACTACACAAATAATCCCTGGCAACAACTTTATTTTGCATGTTCATCTTCCTCATTCTACGTATAAGATAACCTCAAATCAACCTTCATATTTTGCTCTTAAGCCAACAGCAACCAGTAGCAGTTTGAAGATGTATCAAACCCTGATCATTATTATTATTAATGTCATTATTCTGTTACCCGTAAACAAAGCTGGAGATGTTTTGAAACCTAAGATTGTGTAGTAAAACAGGAGAATGCAGGGTTTTGAAGATGCCAGGTTTTGAAAAAGTCTCATTCTCCTGAAAGCAGGAGCTTCCACAATCCTGTTTGTGAACTTGGCAAGTTGATTGGCCTGCTTTGTCACATACATAAAGAAGGAGAGAAAGGTGGAGCCATTGTCAAAACTCACTACCTCCCCATCACTGTCCTGATTATACATTGGTTTCCAGGTGGCTGATGCCATTCCAAAAGACAGAAGGGAGCAATGCCATAAGGTTTAACCAATCATTTTGTGACACATGCCTTGCATGTTTAAGTAAATACACCAGTATTCAGTGGCCAGTTAGAACACAGGACACAGGAGAGATGTATTAACAGTGGGGAAACCAATTTATGTAGCCCAAGTTTTCTGCCAACTCAGTATAGATGGATGTCCTGGCAGTGCAGGAAGGCCCTAAAGAGTAAAACTGAAATCAGATACCGTATCAACATGTATAAAAGTTTAATTGGGTGTAATGTGTAATCTTTGATTGCAAATTCCACCTTGAAACTACCCCTTCAAAAGTAGTAGATGCATTAATCTCACAGAAAAACAAAAAGTTTTATAGCTCAGTAAAGACAAAAGACAAAGGGGATGACAGAGAATGAGGTGGCTGGATGGAGTCACTGAAGCAGTAGGCATGAGCTTAAATAGACTCCAGAGGATGGTAAAAGGACAGGAAGGCCTGGAGGAACATTGTCCATGGGGTCGCGATGGGTCAGACATGACTTTGCAACTAACAACAACAAAAGACAAATGCCTTTATTGCATTACCCAGTTTACATTACATATTACATTTCATTAGGAAATCTAATAGGAGTTTCTGCTGCTTTTTCCTAATCTTTCAACCTGGGAGTCCATCAGATGAATTGATTTCAACTCAAAATTCCCCCTTTAGCATAGCTACCTTGAAAACGCTAAGAAACAACATTTGCATGTCCAGCTGAGTTGCCCTGGCCCAAACACTTTCTATAAGCCTGGGATGGAAGCAATAGCAAATCAATACTGAAAAACCTTGCCAAGAAAACTGCAGGGACTTGTCCATGCAGTCTCCAAGAATAAGACACAATTGAACAGAAGAAAAAATCTGGAGGGTACCCAGGTTGGGAAAGGGTTTTATAAGGTCAGATCTTAGGTTCTATTATTAATGAAGATGTAAGTTTGTTTTGAGGATACAGATCGTGATTTTGGATGGTTTAACATCTCTAAATCCTTAAATTAAGTGTCCTTCCAATACATCTGGACCAATCCTTTGTTATCTTCTGCAAATATCATTAGATAAATTGGCAAAACTGGCAGTAAGTTAGCTGCACCAAGGTAATTATCATCTTTCATATTATGACTGATTTTCCATTTATAACTGAAATATAACATAAACTCAAGTAAATATTTTATTGCAAAGGAAGTCCCTATATACCATCTAATCATTAAGGCAGATTACGAGGATTGAAGTAGAATTCTACATATAGTAGTTGGTCCCACTCATTTCAGACTCCCTTTCTTTTTGTACTCTTCCTGATTGCATGTTAGCGAGTAAGCTCAAAGATATTTTGCAGATATACATACATATTTCGTTAGATATGTATGTATGTATGTGAATAAACACATGTGTTGCACATATTCATGTGAATGTAGATTGGAGTTTTGAAATGCCATAGATTCTGTATCCTTTATTTATCACTTCTATCATAATACCATAATTGGTATTTTTGTGTTTCATAACATTCAACTGTTACTTGCAACTAAATCTTTAATAATGGGATTTATGATGTTGCTAGGACAGATTAATGCTTAAACAAATTATTTGTAGGCAATTTTGAACATGACCTACTAGAAAGCTAGAGACTCCTTTTTCCACATGATAGAGATGACAAATTGACAGAAAGGAATAAATACAGTAAATATAATATTCATTTAAGATAAACCTTTAATCTCTATACAGGAACAGGAAGACATTTTTAAACATGAAAGATGTAAGAAATAGAACTAATTTGAAAGGGACAAGTATTTTAGAATTCTTCAACTCTATGTCATTTGGCTAAATAAATAGAAATTAGAAATAAAATAGAGGAAGGAAAATAAAACATCAGCTCATAACTAAAGATTACTTATGTGCATGCTCCTTGAAATGATACAAGTACATTACATATTGGCATCACATATATGTACATTGTTGGATATACTAAACTATTTTAGAATACATTAAAAGCTAGTCTCTCAAGCTTTTTTCCTTTTAACCGAAAATTCTTCAAGAAGAGATCAGTTGCCTGAAATCAAATAGATCTATTGAAATCACATATATCATGCGCATCCCCACTCCCCCAAGTTTAACTCAGGACCTGCATTTTTCAAATCTGAATTTGTACTATAATTGAATCAGTGGATGTTGGGGTGCAGGCTGAGCTCTGCAAACAGATTTTGAGAGGACAAACAGTGTTTAATTTTCGTGGTGGGAAAAGAAGTGAGAGTTCAAATCTGGAAATTCTATTTTGGTGTGTTTTCTTCCCGGTCCTTTCCAGAAGTGTGGAAAAATTCCACGAGTCTGAGAATTCTGGGTAGCATCGGATCAGAAAGAGGCTGGGGACTCAGGGGACATTATTTTCCACCTGTTTTAACTACATGGATTCCAGACCTGAATACCTAGGAAAGAACTGGCCGGAGTGGTGGACTGTACGCAACTCCTTCGCCCTGACTCAGTGGCATGTTTTGCATTTTGTTTTTCAAAATTAGGGTCTAGGGCTCAGGAGTGAGGGCTAGGATCAAGTTTATCAGCACAAGGACGCGAGCGCGACTAGGTATACCCAGCCACTTTTTGAGTTTTAAGTGTATTGCGCGCGGGGGGGGGAGTTGTCCCTTTCCCCAACTCCAGCCTTCCCTTCCCCACAGCCCCGGAAAATTCTGACATTCTACATTAAATGTAACAATGTACCAGCAAACAGCGACTCCTCGCGAACAACCTTGAATGACAGCGAGACTAGTAGAAGAAGAGACAGAAACCGTGTGGATTGGTCGCTTCCTTCCCCTCCCCCTAAGAGCTACTCCATTGGGTGCCCTTCTACCCACTTCTTTTTTTGTGCCCTCCTCCAGTGCCCGCCCCATTACCAGCAAGTTTGGTTGAGTGTCTATTGCAAAAGGTGTTCCCCCCCCCCACGCTTCCCTTCCTATTCCTACCGCCAGTGTTGGATCCGCTGTAAAAGAAAAGGAGGTGGATGCGTTAGGCCGGACTGACCTATCCATCCGTCCATCTTTTCTTCTTCCTGCCAGGAGCCTTGCGCTGAGCTGGGGCCCGGTGAGGAGGGGGCATGGCTGCTTCGCCTGGGGCTCGGCAGGCCGCCTGGGGAGCAGCCACGGGCCATCAAGTGGAAGATGGTCGGTTGTGAGACTTCTCTTCCTTTTCGTGCCCCGTGAGTGGAGGTAAGTAAGTGAGGTGGGTGAGGACAATAATTTGGGGAAGGTAAAATAGGGGCAGGGGCTGCTATGGGAGCGGTCAGGGGCATGCAAATAGTCAGGGGTGGGGTGAAGTAAGAAATGGGATGGATACACCGATGTGGGATGCAAATAAAAATCACGGCCGGGGCTTAAAGAAGCGAGGGTATTGGGGAGGAAAATAATTGTTTGCTCAGAGACCTGATTAAAAGATAATTACATTTTTGGAGGAGCAGCTACTAAGCAGCATTGTTCAATAAAGCCTCTGTGATCAGGAGCACTGCATTTCTGAATACAGGAAAAAAATAGTGAGAGCTATTGAATTTACTCTTGCTTGCAATGTTTCAGGGACACTGGACTATTCACTTCTGGACAATGAAAGCTGGGCTAAAGGGACTTTTGACCTGATATAATAAAGCAACTTTCTTTTTTGTATAGGATTGAGTAAATTATTGGCAGATAGGTTTAACAAGAATTAGCACAGTTACCAGTTAAATACCAGTGTAGGAGAGAAATCTCTACTTATAAAGCTTCATAAATAACCTTGGGCCTGGCTCACACACATAGTTTAGTCTACTTCTCTAGGATGTGGTCAAGATAAAATGAGAGAAGAAAGAACATGTGTCCTGCCCTGGTTTTCCTGAAAGAGCAGAAGGACATAAATGTAGCAAACATACCAATCTTTACTTAAGTTATTAGACTGCTTACCTCAGACTGTGGAATGTTGGGAATATACAGCTGAAAGTTTCCAAAGCAAATGCTCAACTGTTGGGGTAAACCAGATGCTAATTTGAGCAATCCTTCAATCCTCTGATAATGCAATTGCTAAACTCCTGAGGAAGAATAACCAACTAGGTCTGGATGAAGGCAGAATGTGACTGGCAACTCCTTTTACCAAGTGAAATATTTCCTGAAGGATGTGTGTGAAGGCAGGATTAGTGGGAATAAAAAACGAGCATGATAAGAGCAAAGATGAAAAACACCTTTCTCAAAGTGGTACTCTCTAGATGCACTACAGTTGTACTTTAGCTGCATTAGTTTGAGTAATTGGGGTGGAAAATATGTTAATTTGTGATTCGCTTATAATCATGGACCTCATACAGACAACCATAATCAAATATGATTATCCTTTTTTGAAACATGCAAAAATGTTATTTACAAATATGAAATCCCAGCCCTAAGTAGATTGTTCCCTTTTTGCTCTCCAACAAAATTAAAATATCATCTTCATTTTTTTTTACTCACTGTGGATGTAATTGGTGCAATATCATTGTTGTGATTATAGTGAAGATATCTAAATTCACAGAGATCTCAATTAATAACCCTAACCCATTTGGTGAAGAAAAGAATAAGATAGTCAAAATAAGCAGATGTATTTGATTGCTTTGTGAAAATCATTGGCAAGGGGGAAAAAAAGGAATAAGATTTTTTATACTTCCTAAATTGCAGCTGAAAGTGACTAGTTCAAATTACCCAGCTGTTTTCCATGCCTAATGAAGGAACTAGGACCTGGAATCTCCTTCATTTCAAATCCAGTATTTTAATTTATCTTACAGGGACTCTCAAATTCATGTGTATGTATTCTTTCTTATCTCTTCTTTTTCGCTTAATGAAAAGCAAAAAATGATAGAATGTAGAAGATTCAGCTGAAGAAGATAAGTTAATAAAATTAGGAAGAACTGATAGTAGATGTTCAGAAAGGTCTGGAAATTAATGGATATAATGGAGGACGGCTGAATTGGATTAAGGGAGGAGTTGCTTGGAGCTCAGACAAGGCATGGAAGGCACATAATAGCTGTGAATGAATTGTTTCCCAACTTGATTCCAGCAGCCAACTTTTGTTGTTGTTAGCAGCCAATATAGTCAAGGAATTACAGTCCAGAAAATTTAAGATCATCAGTTCCTTTTATTGAGTTTCTCTTCTGCATTATTCAGCATTTACTATCTGGTTTTGTTTTCAGAGCACTGAAAATGTTCCTCCTATAGTTACTTCATCTTTGTCCGTTCTCTTTGTCATTCAAAATAGGACTTGGCTCCAACACTTACTTCCAGTGTTATTTCTTTCTAGAATGTGGGGTGTAATAGTTGAAAAGATAAAATTTCCTCAGAGTAGAGCAGAAATGCATTTTCCTCTGATGAGTAACCCTGGCTTGTATCCCACCTTGGATTGAGAATAAAGCCATCTGGGGAGGCTCAGTTTTGTTCTAGGCAGGGTGCTTGTGCAGCATCCTGTATAACCAGTATAAAGGCTGTATATTTGAGCATCAATTCAATTTCTGCACTGAAGAAGAGATAAATCTGTGCAGGAGAATGGCGGGCACCAAATTAATCCTACATGGTATTTAAGTACCTGGTGGACATGTCAGCTTCTGTTGACCTAAATTGATTCTGTGGCTTGAAAAAAAAAATGAAATCAACAGGTTTTTTTAAAACATATGCCAAATTTAAAGGGAATAGTTTAACTATTGCAAGATTTCGTGGCACAGGAACCAAGGAAATAGTTGATGGTGATAAAGCATATTTTGAGGAAGAGCTGTGAATCAGAGAAGAGAGATTAAAAAGTGATATACCAAGGTCCTGGATAGGGGGCAGTTGGAAATGAAAGCTAGGCTTTGAGAGATGCTGTACAATAAATAGCCAATTTAAATAATAACTTGGTTAATTCTTTCCTATTTTCAAATTTTACAAGTGGCCCAAATAGATGGTAAAACTGGCCACCATTGTTTAGTCTTGGTGATGAGAAGTAGTCTTCTAGTGTTCCAAACGGACAACTTCCTATTTGGCAGCTGAGTTTAGGCATGGATACAGTGTCCAGGATGAAGGGAGGGTGATTCCAGATGGATGGCTGCAGGGAAGCATTAGATCTGGGGTATCCTATAATGTCCAGTTTTTGTTTTGACTTTGTTAAGCTAATGAAGGCTGCATCTGGTGTTAAAGGAGTACTTTTCCCAACAATAGGGTGCCAAAGAGAACTTGAAATTACTACCAAGCTTTTCAAGCCCATCCATTCTTTATGAGATAGCTCTATTAAAGATTAAGATTTCTCTTGAGCAAATCCATCACAATACATAATACAAGGTATGTGTTAGAGAGTGACAGAGACCTGGTTTATTTGCATCTTTTAGTCTTATCAACAGCAGATGACAATTCCCTTATATTAAATAAGAGGCAATTTCTGCATCCCCATCTAGATTGTATGGTGTTTTCATATGTACCAGTATATGGATTATTTTTCTCATTTCTCAGTGCCAACCTACCCCCCACCCCCAAATGGGGGATTTTTAAATACCAACACCCCTTTTTAAAATTTAAGGGCATTGCAACGTTTAAAAAGGCATGAGTTATACATATGTAAAACCTCTGCCTGAAAATATGAATACAGATTTTTTTAAAGATGCATTTTTGGATCGTGTAGTTCTTAGAAGAAAAGAGAGGTTTTGAGTAGCACTGATCCGTACCAGTGATGCCATGGTTCTGTCAATCATGTATGTTAATGTTAGATTTTTAAAAATCCCATTTATCTCATATATATGCATATACATAAACACACACACCACATATGCTCCAATTCTTTTAAATGCCTAGCTGATTTGTGGGCTCCACATCCATTGTTGATATACAATCTCAACCTAGGTTTTTTCATGGTCATTCTCTTTTTTCAAAAGTAGATAAGAGCTGATTAATACAGATGCTTCTGTCTCTGTCTCTCCTCATCCCTCCCTTTCAAAACTATTGAAATGTAGATTGCCTCGGGATGGTGGGGAGAGGGGGAGCCAGCAGAAACTTTTGAATCTTGGAAATAGCCAGGTTACAATCTAATTTTATATAATCTGATGTCTTTAAAAAGAAAAAGAGAGAGAGAAAGCTGTTTGTTGGTGGGCCTTGATTTCTGTGGAAGTGTGCTGGGGAGAGGAATAAGACAGAAGACACCTTAAAATGAAGGTGTTGATTTGGAAAAGCCCTTAAACAGATTCTTTTCAGATTTTTGCTTTTTCTTCCTTTGTGTTCCCTGCATTTGACAAGTGGCCTCACCTCAATCTGACAGTTACCTCTTGAGGCTATGGAATGTATATCTTATACCTGTGCAATCTATCCATATCAGTGAATGCAATTTTAAAGTTTCTAGATATGAGGTGTATCTTTGTATGGGATGGGTTTGTTTTGTTAGTTTACTTTGTGCCCTCTCCTTTTTGAGGTGTTGCAGATATTTTTTATCCTTTTGGCATTTTTTTTTTTTGTTCCCCGTTCTTTCCAATATTAAGATAGCAATTGTTGAAGCTGGAGATGGAATATTGGACCTTATGGAAACTATCCATTCTAACTGGTCGGTCTGCTTTGTTCTCATTTAGGCCAACTATTTTTGCACAAAGGAATAGGTCAACCTATTACCCCCTGCCCCATATTTGACCAGTACATAATATATTAAATTGTAATGAGCTGGTATGCAGATCATCCAGGATTAAGAAGCAGTGTTTTCATTAACCAGTGCTATAAAAGTACTCTCCTTAAAATAGATTCTGCTTCCAAGAAAATTGGATTTAGTTATACGTATGCATCATATTCTTAGTATTTATTCTTGATATTTGTATACTTTATTCTGGTTTTGCTTGTTATAGATCCTGAAATCCTATCTGAAGCACTGAATATTACTCATAAATTTATCTGGTGTCTGAGTTTTCAGTAGGCATAACACTTGTGAAATGTGTCTACGTCGATTTTTCCAAAAAATAAAACAGAGACTCTTTGGCCTCTAAAATTTATTCTCCCCACTCCTTTCTCTTGCTTAAGAATCATGAATATTTATATACCTCTATCCTTATCCAGTTCCAGTCATTTAAAAATATTGATTAGTTTGGGTGTTTGCATTCTCAGCATTTGAACATATATGGGTTTTTGGAGTTTTTTGCTATCTTTAGAGGTTTCTCTAGCAAAAGATTTGAAACTATGGTCAGATCCTGGGAAAATTTCTAGGTGTCTGTCAATTCCAGAAGGATTAATCAATGTATTCTGGCAAAGAACGGAATGGAACATTGACTTTATTAGATTCATAATGGATGTGAAGAACTGAAAAATGGCCTTGGGTAGTGAAAGCTATATACGTAGTGGTTCAGAATGATCTATATATAAATAATTCCTTGCTTTGGTGTCATGTTGGAAACCATTTATATCCTAAGTTTAGTTTTTAGTTTAGTTTATTTTGGATTTATATACCGCCCTTCTCCCAAAGGTCTCAGGGCAGTGAACAGCCAAAGATAAAACACATACAATATAAAATTTTAAAAACAATTAAAAATATATTAAACAAATTGGCCCATACTAATTAAAACACCCCTTTTTAAAAAAAACAAATTAAAATTGAACAATTAAAAAGAGGCCAGCCCAGCTTGTTGGAATAAAAAAGTTTTGAGGGGATAGCGGAAAGTGCATAAATCCGGGATCCTCTGTATCCCCGGGGGGAGCTCGTTCCGAAGGGCAAGTGCCCCCACAGAGAAGGCTCTTCCCCTGGGGGCAGCCAGTCGACACTGTTTGACTGACGGCACCCTGAGGAGCCCCTCTCTGTGGGAGCGTACTGGCCGGTGAGAGGCTACCGGTGGCAGAAGGCGGTCTCTTGGTACCCAGGTCCTAAACCATGGAGCACTCTAAAGGTGGTAACCAATACCTTGAAGCGCACCTGGAAGACCACCAGGAGCCAATGCAGCTCACGCAGGAGAGGTGTTACATGGGAGCGCTAAATCCTGGCTAACCTTCCCTATCTAAAATGTAGAACAACATTCCCTAATCTCATGCCTTCCAGATATGCTGGACTGCAATTCCCATAATTCCCAGCCAATTGATAGTTGTAATTATAGAACATCTGGAATTGAGATAGTATATGTGTACAACTTTAAATATTTAACACTAAATTGAGATCTTACTGAGAAGGTTAAAGTATGAAAGCCATAAAAATTTGGATGTATTATGTGGATGGGTGGGCAGAATATAGTTAATATAACTCACTGCTAAGAAAGAGAGGAGCATGTACTTCATCCAAGCTAATGACAAGTTAAGTCCTGCATTGTGTTTTGACTGAAGATTGAACAGTGGAATATGGACGTGATCCTTCTAATACTTTGTATCTCTCAAAAGCCAAGCTAGTAATTGGAATAGACCACTGGATAAAAGAATTTAAGGCCATAGGTTGGCATGTTAGTCAGTTTCCAGAAAATGCCATGAAATTTTACAAAGTAGAGGAGAAAAAGAAGCTTGTTATATTTATATTATAAATCTCTAATAAGATTCATAGCCCAGGGGTGAAATCCAGCAGGTTCTGACAGGTTCTGGAGAACCTGTAGCAGAAATTTTGAGCAGTTCAGAGAACCGGTAGCGGAAATTTGAGTAGTTCCAAGAACCAGCAAATGCGATCTCTGGCTGGCCCCAGAGTGGGGTGGGAATGAAGATTTTGCAGGATCCTTCCCCTGCCATACCCACCGAGCCACACCACGCCCACCAAGCCACTCCCACAGAACCGGTAGTAAAAAAATTTGAATTTCACCACTGTCATAGCTCATCTTTCTATACAAAGCAATGCCAGAGCAACAAATGAATATTGCACGCTGTCAACATGAGAGAGGATGGCCATCTGGCACTTTGATTAATTTCCCAGGAATCTGTCAGATAGTCAGAGGTCATGGTCAGGATGCCCTCAGCATGTACACAGCAACATGGAACTTGTTAAGTTACCATTTTCAATACTTTAGTGGGTTACATGAACTCAGAGGTTGAGTCCTGTGCAGGCTATAATTCCTTCACATTAATTCATTACCACACCATAGCAATAGTTCTGTCAGCTGGGGAGGCAGATGAATATGGTTTCCACCAAATAAAGTAGTAGAACCCATATTAAAAATTGAGAAATATTACAAAAACTGCTGGAGGCAAGGGCTATTTATAAAATAGGTTTTTAAAACTTTTACTTCTTTCAAGAATGGTTTTTCAAAAATGGCTCCCAACCCCCCCCCCAATTGCACTTTTCAAAATTATTGATAATTTATATGCATTATCAATTAAAACTATTATTAATATATTTTCTGTTCTGGATAACTTCTTATTCATTGCTTTATTTTCCATTATGAAAGTAAGATTTTCTTGAAGTGATAATTGAATCTTTTTGGCTGTCTACATTTAGGAGCACCGCTTTCCATTTCAGCCTCGCCTCTACTATGTTGCATTTTCAGCATCTTTTCTGATAGCTGTTGCAAATGAAAATGGAGGAAATGACTTTGTCGGGCCTGGATAACAGCAAGTTAGAGGTAAGTTTTTGATAGAGCAGAGCCAAAAAGATTATGGTGAAATGAATAGATTAATAGAAAAAAATCTTTTGGACAGAGTGAAGAGCCACTGTAGTCAGAGCTTAGCTTAGATATATGTGCTATGAGTCATCTATCTTTGACATTTGTATATAAATATTAAGGAGATTTTTAAAAATGTCAGCATTTCCTGAAAGTGAATACATTCTCTTTATATTGGGAAATATAATATATAATAACATACAGGTTTCCCGATGTCCCTTGTTCTTGCAGTTAAGACATTTTTGGTCTTGTTGTCTTGCAGGCTTTGGCTCATGATATTTATACCGACTTGATTGAGGATGCTTGCCTTGGCTTGTGCTTTGAGGTACACCGTGCTGTCAAATGTGGATATTTCTTTCTGGATGATACAGATCCTGATAGTATGAAGGACTTTGGTAAGTGTGTACTTTAGCCAGTGCCCTTCTTATATTTGCTTACTAGGTATCATGCTTAGGTGTAAAACCTTACTATATAGTATAATAGGACATATTATTTCAGGATTATTAATACATTGGATTCATACAAGACATTAAACGGTTACAAAACTTATTTGTTTTGGTATATCTTGACATTTGTCTAGTATACATTTGTGCAGACCCAGCTAAGGGTCCTCAACTAAGCATACACAGCTGCCAGTTGGGCTGCTATTTTTTTGTTTAAAATCAGATGTGCTTGCTGCCACTTAACCTGGCTCACATGTGCACACAGTGTTATGCTCTGTCTCTTTGCTGTAGCTGAGCTGATGACAGCACCTGACCATTTTTTGGCTCAGAAGCTAAACAGAATCATGCCTGATTTGTACTCTGATGGAAGATGATCTTAACTTTTATTGCTCAATAATGATAAGCTAGGCAGGGAAGTGTGTGTATGTGTGTGTATGTGGGGGGTGGGCAGGGGAGCGGAGTTAGTTCTATGACTATCCAAGGAGCTTTGTGAGAGTTGAAAGAGTGTTGCATATGTGTCTGCTGGTCAGAGCCACTTTAGTGTCTGGAGGTTCTTGGTTCCCCCTCTATAACAGAATTGTTCTGGTAGCAACAGTGATAACTACATTGTAGGTCACTGTTCTTCTTGTAATGCTTATCTTAAAAGAAGGACAAACTGGACTGTTTTAAAATGTCTGTCAATCTAAGCTGCTATTCTTTGGTGAAGTTCTTGAGATGCGTATGTATGTAGCTCTTTTCCTGGCTATATATTCAACTGAGAGACATCCTTCTTTCTCTTTTGGTTACAGAAATTGTGGATCAACCAGGGCTGGATATTTTTGGCCAGGTATACAACCAGTGGAAGACTAAGGAGTGTGTGTGCCCAAACTGTAGCCGAAGCATTGCTGCTTCCCGCTTCGCCCCACACTTGGAGAAGTGCCTTGGTATGGGTCGGAACAGCAGCCGCATTGCCAATAGGAGGTGAGGACATAAGAAGCCTCTGAACATTATAGGCTTTTTCTAGTAGGAAAAGAGCTGAGACCAAGGATGATATGCTTGAAAATCAGAAGTATCAGAAGAAGAAAAGAAAATCTAATTTTGGGATTCCAATGATTTATGTTTATTCTATGCTTAAAGTAATGCATTATTCATTGTCATGCTAGCCTGAATTATGCACCACTGAAAAAGTTGAACTGATGCATTTTTTCATCATTATTTTACATTTGTTCGCCATGGCAAAGAATGTGGAGATATGAAAGGCAGTAGAGCAGGGCTCTGCAACCTTAAACACTCAAAAAGCCATTTGGACCTGTTTCCCACAGAAAAAAAAACACCGGGAGCCACAAAACCTGGGTGGGCATGGCCAACTCTAAGTCACTTATTCCCAGTCACATGACACCCCCTAGCCACGCCTACCCAGCCGGTCATTAGGGCAGAGAACCAGGAACCACAAAACCCTTTTCTCTCTCTCTCTCTCCCATCTCTGTATCTGTCTCTCCCCCTCTCTATCTTCCCCCTCTCTGTATCTCTCCCTCTCTTCTCCTCTCTCTTTCCTTCTGTATCTCTCTGTCTCTCCCCCTCTTCCTCTCTTTCTCCCTCTCTCTCTATCTCTTAATATCTCTCTCCCCCTCTCTCTATCTTCCCCTCTCTGTCTCTCTCTCACCTTCTCCCTATCTTCCCTCTCTCTGTATCTCTCTCTCTGTATCCTCCTCCCGCTCTTTCTGTATCTCTCTATGTCTCTCTCTCCCTCTCCCCCTCTCCCTATATCTCTCTCGCCAGCTATGGTGGGGCCAGGAGTGTGCGCACAAGCAGAGAGACCCCCCTTAAGCGAGCCGGCGGGCTTGGCAAAAGCACAGCAAAGGTGCTGGCGGGGCGGGCAGCCGCTTGCTTGAGGAGAGTCTCCCCCATCATTCGCACACTCCTGGCCCTGCCGCAGCTGGCCAGGGGGTCATGAGAAGAAAAGGAGTGTCGTCTGAAGGAATGCCTCTGCTCCGCTTTGTGCTCATTCCTCAGCCAGCCCGTATTTCCAAAAAGGAGTAGCGAAGAGCCCCAAGGAGAGCTTGCCAGCTTGGCCCAGCCTCAGCTTTCCTGACCCCTGGGATGGGTTTATGAGGTTCAGTGGGGCCAGCTCCCTTTTCCCGCTGCCCTAAGTGTCTTAAAGCTGGGTGCTGCGGGCCTGTTCCCCTTTCCATTATCCCCTCCTTCCAAATCCCATTCCCAACCCATAAACCCACGTGTTAGCAAGGCATCAGTTGCAGCTGGGTCGGGCCAGTGTCTCACGGTGGAGAACAGGTTCTGGGTCTCCTCAAGCGACCGAGGCACACCCAGCACCAACAAGGACCAGAAGAAGCTCCAGCAAGAGTGAGCCGCCAGAGAATCAGCCCCGGCCACTTCTCCACCCCCTGCCATAACCCTTACCTTCTCAGGCCAGGTGAGGAGTGACTGGGAGGGGAGGACGAGGGGCGGAGTCAGCCAGTGATGGGACAGGGAGCAGCAGCAGAGGGCCCAAAGAACCACATGTGGCTCCAGAACTGCGGGTTGCCGACACCCGCAGTAGAGGCAATCATTCAAAGTATTATGGAGAAAGCAGGGGAGTTCTAGAAAAACATCTATTTCTGTTGATTACGCTAAAACCTTTAATTGTGCAGATCACAACAAACTGTGGCAAGTTCTTAAATAGAGTGGAGAACCAGATCACCTTACCTGTCTCCTAAAAAATCTGTCAGGAAGTAACAATTAGGTGAATAAGGGTGAATGAAGAAAGTGCAAAAATTGGTTTGAAAATCAACATTAAAAAACCTAAGATCATGGCATCTGGTCCCAACACTTCCTGGCAAATAGAAGTGGAAGAAATGGAAGCAGTGACAGATTTTGTTTTCTTGAGCTTCAGATCACTGCAGATAGTGACTGCAGCCATGAAATTAAAACATTTTGCTTTTTGGGAGGAAAGCTATGGTAAACCTAGATAGTATAATGAAAATCAGAGACATTATTTTGCTGACAAAAGTTTGTATAATCAAAACCATAGTTTTCCCAATAGTAATGTATAGTTGTGAAATTTGGACCGTAAGGAAGGCTGAGCACCAAAGAATTGATGCTTTTGAATTATGGTTTCAGAGAAGATTCTTGAGAGTCCCTTTGACTTCAAGGAGATCAGATCAGTCAATCCTAAAAGAAATCAACCCTCACTGTCTTTGGAAGAACAGATAATGAATCTCAAATGTTTTAGCCATCAAATGAGAAGAAAGGACTAATTGGAAGAGACTGTGATGTTCGGAAAGATTGAAGGCAAAAGAAGAAAGATGACAGAAGATGAGATGGTTAGAAAGTGTCATCAATTCAATGAACATGAATACAGGAGACAGTGGAAGGTCGGGGAGCCTGGTTTGCTATGGTCACAAAGAATTGGACATGACTTAGCAACTAAACAACAAAATAGGCAATCAATTCCCTATTTTCTATTTGGTGCCTCTGCTCCCACAGTTGCTAAAATATGCCAAGGGATGGACTGTAATTGCAAAATATTGGGCCCTAAAGCAAATTCTCTGCTTATATATTACGATGGAAGAATGTACTCAGCACCATGAAATGAGTTAATTTCCTGTGGTATTCCACTTAAGGGATTGTGCTGCAAGTCAGAAAGCACCTGGTACAAGTTTTACTTTTGCATCAAACTCTCAATTCCAGGAACAAAAAACAATTTAGCTTTCTTAGCTTCTTGTTTCCACTGCAGTTTGAGTCTATATTGCCCTGCCTCACTGGGTTGCAGATAAGTTTCATCAGAAATGCTATCCAGTCTGTAAACCAGCTTTCCCTAATATTGGTATCATAGTGGCTGCTGAATTCTGGAAGTTGGAATCCATACATAGGTAGCACCCAGGCTGAGGAAGTCTGTTATACATGCTAAGAAATATAGTGATAGTTGGTAATTAAGATACTTGCTCATTTTGTGCTGGACTTTGTCCTTTAATTCATTCAATGCTAACAAAGTTTCCAACTTTCTACCTACTCCCTATTATACTACTGCAATTAATGGGTAATTTGGAATTGTTATATGGAAGGATGGCAAGCTCCGTTCAGTGGTATTACTCGGGACCAATTTCTCAGTTGAGAATATTGTGTTGGCAGGTCTGAGTTTCTAAGTTTAAAAAAGACACAAACATCAATCTTGGAAACTTGAACTCTGCTCATCCTTTTTCTAGGATTTATACCCACACACTTGCCAATTTTCTTTGGGCTTCCTTACTGTCTGGCAATGCCATGGAGCAATGCTACATTTCCTGGCAATCACCCTTTGCATGAGTTTGGAACAGAAAGTGGCAGTTTTAATAGCAATTTTTCATCCTGAAAGAAAAAAGAACTCTTTTTCTTGTTCTCCCTGCTGCAGGATAGCAAGTAGTAATAACATGAATAAATCTGAGAGTGATCAAGAGGACAATGATGACATAAATGATAATGACTGGTCATATGGATCTGAGAAGAAAGGTAAGTTGAAGCAAAGATGTGTTTGTGTGTTTGGTCTTTTGTAAAAATAGAAGTCTCTTTCTAGAATGAGGAATTGATGTTGAATTTGGCTGCCAGTTTAATCAGAAATTCTGACGAGTTAGATTTTCTAGAAGGTTCTTTGGGTGTAATTTGGTGAGTTCAAATGGGCAATCTTGCATCTTGAGCAAGATGTGATATGGAGTCTAATGCAAAAGTTTTGGATTAAGACAGAGTGGATTTGATTTAAATGAAGTCGATTTAAATCACGATTTAAATCATTTAAATCACTAGTAAAAAGACTTGATTTAAATCAACTCAATTTAAATCATAATTTTTAAAAAGCCAACTGTCATCTCTGCTCCTCCTCTGACCCGCTGTTGACTCAACGACAGTCCCAATGTTGCAGAATATACAACCTCATGCTACATAACTATGCTCCATTTCATGCTGAATAAACTAAATTATTAATGTATCTTAAATAGAAAACTATCTTGAGATAGATTTTTACTCCAAATAGATTTATTTTATTAAAATAAATGTGATTAAAAAAAATCTGATTTAAATAAAAAAAACTGTTTTTTTTAATGATCGATTTTTATTCACCCTGGATTAAGATAAAGTTCCCAACTTTGAGGGCAGGAGAGAGAGACTGTCAATGCCACAACGAGTTATTATTGGCCAGTTTTGTACTACTGTGGGTCTAAAGACATAGTTTTCTGAAGTGACCTCAAGAGAATGAAAAAACTTTAGCTTCCTCTGATGGCGATATGTTGCAGAGGAACAGATTAATTATTAATTAATTATTAATTAATTATGGTAATCCTGAACCTGCTACTGTAATGGAGACTGCCTATTACGGTCACAGGTAGTGACTGTTATGTGAGACAGCTTTGCTTAATGACCTTCACGCCTGCTTTCCCTGATGCCACTGTTAGGTAAATGTGCAGGTCGTTAAGCATGCATGGATACTTCATGGGTGGAGGAGGCCCACCACTCAGTGAGTCCATAAAGAAGCGGACAAGCAGCTAAAACCTCTGCAAAGCCAAAATCAGCCCAGCTAGATTAAGGTTTAGCACTGCATTCCAATACCAGATAGGCTCCCAAAGAAGCTTAAATGCTTGGCCAATGAAACCACACTTGTTGGTTGGGCCTTTGTTCCACCTGGAACTCGGTATCATTTAATCTTTGCAGAAGTGTATGCTCGGCACTGTTATATCCCATACATCACATGTACTCTACTGATAACCCATATGTCATTAGTTTTTGTTCTATGACATTATGCCAACTTGATGGAAAATTATCAGTCTTTATTAGTTGAACTAAATCTGAGGGGGAATAACTTAATAAACTAATTATACTTTAACATCAGCCTCCATGCCTTAACTTCAATTTTACATAACTCTGTTTCTAATTTGAGACAAGAATGAATTCTCTGGACTACTACAAATATAGACTCAGAACTCAGAGTCATGTTTCCCCGAAAATAAGACCGGGTCTTATAACCGCAGCCTGCGGATCAGCTGATCCAGTGAGGGCCGGAACTTCTGTTGCTCTGGGTGCCTGGAGATATTTCCAGTGCACTCTTGCTAGCCCCAGCCCTGCCCATTGTGCCAGGCAACCTTGCAGCTGAGGGGCCCTCTGTTCCTCAGCTCACCTTGTGGCTATGGAGCAGGTGGCGAGCACAGTTTGCGCTCCTCCAGGCCTGGAGCTCAGGTGATGCTTAGGCTGCTGCTGTGATGAGGCAGAAAGCCATGCGGCCTGTCAGAATCAGCTTCCCCTGCCTCTATTCTGCTGCTGCTGCTTGAGAAAAGGAGAGGGGATTGTGGGAAGTGTGTGCTTACCATAGAAGCAAAGCCCAGCCTGTCCCTTTCAAACGATCAAATGTCTGTGTGTGAGAGAGAGAATGAGAGGGTGGGGGGAGAGAAAGAAAGAGAAACAATGGAGTGGAAAAACAAGAATTGCAGGCAATGCTGTTTGAAAGGGTTTCCTCTCCACCATTTCTCTCTCTCTCTCTCTCTCTCTCTCTCTCTCTCCCTCCCTCCCTCCCCCCCTCCCCCCCCTCTCTCTCACACACACACAGACACACACACACACACACACACACACACACACACACACAGATTTGTTGAGAAACGGTGGAGGGCAACTGGGTAAGGGGACTGACCCTCTCCCGCCTCCAGCTTGGCGCCTGCTCAGAGTGCCATTCCGAGGCCTGGCCTCTGCGTGGGCAACCCCTGCATGGCCAATGTGAGAAATGGGCTCCCTCACAGCGCCTCTTCCTTGGTATTTCACCTTCCTGCCTTTTGCGAACTTTTGGCTGCATGCAAGGAAAGCAGGAGAAGTCTTTCTTTCTCTCCCCCAAACTCCACCAGAAATTACTCTTTGTGAGACTCATCACGCTGCCACAGCCTCTTGGAGCAGGACTCTGCAAGGCTTGTTGTGGCATTGCACGCATGAACAACAGCACTGCCGCAAGCTTCATCACACCGACACAGCTGGCGTCCTGCTGCTTGCGTCTACGCTGGTATGTCTGTGCTGAGCTTGAGGAAAGGATGACAGGCAGGAAAATCCCCCTCCCCATTTTCCTGCCATTCACAAAAAAGACTCCATTCCGAGCCTTCAGCGTATCCGAGGATTGCAACGCTGAAGGCTTGGAATGGAGCCTTTTTTTGCAAATAGCAGGAAAATGGGGAATGGGGTTTCTTGCCATTCGTCAAAAAGGCTGCATTCCGAGCCTTCAGCGTTGCAATCCTGGGATGTGCAGCCTTTTCTCAAGCGACATTTGATCGTTTGAAAGGGACAGGCTGCGCCTGGAGTGAAGGAACGAGAGGCAGCTCCCGGCCCTCGGTGGCTCAGCTGATCCATGGGCCCTGATTAAGGAGCCGAGCAGCCATGAGGTGACCGGGGAAGGGAAGTGCTGCCTCCTGTGCTGGCCACACCCACTCCTTCATTAGGGCTTATTTTTGGGGTAAAGTGTATATTAGCCTCCCAAGTAGGCTTGGGCTTATTTCCGGGGTGGGTCATTTTTTGGGGGAAACACGGTACTTCAAGACATTGTTTCTAACATACAGACCACATGGGCCCATATAATTCTTGGATCAAAAATTAAGCTTGAAAATGTTTTAAGGGGATGATATAATAAAATATCTCCTTTTTGTTTCCTAATTAGCAAAGAAGAGGAAATCGGATAAGGTAAGCTCATGCCTCCCTTTAATATTGATTTTGTTATTAAAATAAGCATTTCTAAATTTTTTGCAAAGTTCTAGTATTAGAAAAAATTGAAGGTGTATTTCTTCTGTATGTGAACAGACCCACTAATTGCTCTCAGTTTTCATGATCTTATACTATTTGCGAAACCTGGGTTTCAAAATCTTTTGTGCATTTGGATTGAGAACTGAGAAATTGTGCTACTGTAAGGGTCTTGAGAAGCAAGATTATGCCTCAATTTGGATCCTCTAGGAAGGTTTTTCTGAGTTTATTCTATGAGTCTACATATTTTATCTTTTGGTCACATGGCTCCTTTGAGTTGTAGGAGGTTATATCCTCAGATAGTGCTAAACAAAGAGGAGAAAAAAAAGAAGGCATCAAATACAGAAACAAGAGAAAGGGCCTCTAACAGGCATAGAAAAATTTATAAAATTTTAAATAAAAATTTTTCCTTTTTACGACTCTCTAATCCATTAATTTAAAGTAGAACTCAAAATATATTGGGAATGTAAATTTTCCTTCCCAGATACTCTAGTAATGAATGTTCTGTATCTGTATATCAACAACATTCTTTAAAACTATTCATTTCACAATAATTTCTGTGCTTTCTCTGTTTCAAATATTATTTGGGTACCAGGTAACCAAACATTTTTTAAAACCTAACCATCTGCATTGCTGTTACTGATGTTCAAAACCTTGGAGTAGCCTGATCTTTGTCACTGAAATGAAACAATGTTGAAAAGTCTGGCTTTCAAGTTGGGGAAGGAATTTAGTTGCAGAATCTATTAAATTCAGAATTTCCGCATACCTCCATACCAAACTATACCTTTTATTTTTCCTGACTTCTTTCAGAATCCCAATTCTCCCCGAAGATCCAAGTCCCTGAAACATAAAAATGGTGAGTGTATTGTGGAAAGTCATCCTTTATTGTTCTCATATCTGATCTCTATATGAAATAGCATAATGCATTTGCAAAGAATTTCCCAATTGCCCTGTAGAGCTTTTGTGCATCTTAATTAAAATTAAAATTTGGAGTGGAGAGGGCACATACTTTTTGCATTGCAAGAAGTGCCTGCCTTTGGAAAGCCCAATTTTCTTGTGTTTCTGCATGAGTGATGAATATGGGCATGCCAGATTAATTGGAGAGGAACAAGCACTACTAAAGCAGAAGCTAAATAGCAGGAGTTCTCCACACATAGATAGATTTGCTGGTTGAGATCCATCAAAGCACTTCTTATGTAGCCAAACTTCCAGATGCTTTTATCCCTCTAGTAGCAGGTTTCTCATTGAACTATACTATAACATGTGTCAGGATTGTTTGTCAATTACTGCTGTAAACATGCTGTGGGAAAATGTAAAAAGAGAAAATCAGGGAGAACTGATGTGTTGTACAATCAGAATGTTTTTTGCCAATCTGCTGAATATCTCAGTAATTCTTAAGTAGGTTAAGCGTGCTTGGTTTAAAGCTTTTAGTGGAAAAGCATGGCAGTATGCACTATGCTCAGAAAACAAAGGTGGTCATGGCTTTCAATTGGATTGGGCATTTGTAGGAAGTGCATAGGATGGACTAGAGTTACCCTACTTAGGTTGCCAAAATGCACATTAGTGGTAGTCCTACCATAGACAAACTGCTATTCTGGTCTGTCAAGTAAAGAGAGGAAATACTGAGCATTTGGAGAAACCTACTGAAGGTTTGGTGGACTGTGGTAGATGGGCAGGTAGTAATGGCAGTTAGATGATGGGCTTGCTTAAAAGAGCCTTTCATGAATGGCAACAAGATTATATTTTAAAAAAGCCTTCAGATTCACAGGTGTCCATGAAAATGACTGGAAGGAATGGGAGTCAGCCTGTCTCTTGCTTCACTGTTTGAGCTTGCTTTCTCCACTAATTAAACCTTCCTGCTATAATTTGAGTTAAGCATGTTTTAGAATGTTTCAGAATGTTTAGACTATTTCAGAGTGCTAGTACGTTTTCTTATGCCAAATTGAACATTTGTGTTTCCTAGGGCATAACGTGGAAATGTCTCAATTTGCAACTTGATATGCAAATGGCCATATGGAATCTATGAATTGGCATTTAAAAATAAATACTAGTTCTCTGGCATGTGCATTGATGAGCATCATAGGAGACAGTGAGATCACATGTATTGCTACTTACGTGTATTCTTTTTTTCTCTTCCTATAGGGGAGTTGAGTGGTAGTTCAGACCCATTTAAGGTGAGTTTAGCTCAGCACAGCAATGCTGTGTCCTAGCATACTGTGTTGCTCCTCAGGATTTTAGGAAGTACTAGATCTTCTACAAAACCTGTTTTGAGGTTCTATTGATGCCTGAGTCAGTTTGTCTAAATACAGCATGGTTCTGGAGCCCACTCCCACAATATGCCTGAATTTGATGGCATAAATGCCTACACTTAAAAAAGGAATGTGAGAAAATGTTAATGTCAGCCTCAAATGACTTTTCGCCATTTCTAACAAAAAACTGTGAATGGACCCTAAAAGTATTTCATTGCTACATGACAAAGGCCCATCCATTCTGCATCATTGCCCTATCCCTTGTGGCTGTCAACATGTCTTAAAGTTAAAGGGGCTCCTAAGGTTAACAACTCCAGAATTGAATAGCAGTTCAGAGGGGCATGTATTATATTTCTATTTGCTATTTTATCTTTGTTATGCTAGTATTTTATCTCATCTCAGCTAATTTATTTATTTGTTTGTTTGTTTGTTTATTTGTATCCTGCCTTTATTACTTTTACAAATAATATGGTGAACATATCAGCATACCTTCCTCCTCCTATATTCCTCACTAGAACAACCCTGTAAGATGGGTTGGGCTGAGAGAGAGTGACTGGTCACCTAGCTGGCTTTTGTAGCTAAGGCGGGACTTTTAACTCATATTCACTTGTTTTCTAGACTGGTGTTTTAACACTTAGACCAAACTGACTCTCACTCAAACTGGCTCGTTTTACTTTGGTGTTGCATAATTTCATTTTCATACCATTTCATTTCATGGTGAAAATGTGAAGGAAAGATAGCCATGATTTATGTAACACCTAAAATATCTCTGTGTGGTGTATTCTCCTCCTCAGTATAACAATTCTGCTGGAATCAACTATGAAACTCTGGGCCCTGAGGAGCTCCGTAGTTTGCTAACTACAGTGAGTACCTAACTCTGTTGCCTTCTGTTTAGTGATTCTGTATGCTGTTGCTTATTTTCAGTTAATAGAAAGAAACTGATGCTTATTTGTTTGAAAGTAAATACTTGCCCTTAGGAATGCTGCTCTGATCATTCGAGCCTATGCAGCGCTTAAAAATTTATTTGGAAGAGACATTGCAAAAGGAAGATACATCCCCTTATGGCCCTTTGAAGTGATTTGAGGTCTCTTCAATCCCTTGAAGCTGCTAAATAATATTTAAAGGGGATAGGTATTCTTTATTATGGACTTGATATTCATTTAACTACAGCAATTTACAGTTGCTGCTTTATTGAATATGAAAAAGAGAAGGAACCCAAGCAAGATTTTGTTGAAATGAAGGTCAAATGATACTAAGGAGTAGGTAGGTAGTATAAGGATTAATGTACCTAATGAGGACTAAGACAGAAATAAAGGGTGGTGTGCAAATACTGATGCCTATTATTGTGGAGATATGATCTGCTGGCCTAATTAAAGTACGTAGCTACTTTGGCTGATTTTTATTATATTTTATCCTGGAAAAGCAACAAACTTGCAGAAGGTGGTTGCTCTTCCCCAGCTGGAATATGCTCCTTGTCTGTGGATCTGGGGGCTGGAGTCCCAATACATTTGGAAGGAGAAAACAAGTATAGTTCTTTTTTTAATTCCCATCTCAGTTGAGCTGCTTTAAAAGGAGATTTTCCTCTGCATTGCATTCTTGCCCTTTCCAAGTAGACTCCTATACAACTTTTTGAGACTAAGCATTGCTCCTTTTAGATCTTCCAAGATGCCCCCCACGAGGCTTACAGTATTCTGCCTCACTTTCTTCCCTAGCTTCTCTTTTTTTTACTCCCCATTTTCCATGTTTTTACCTGACTGTGTTTACTATTACTATTAGATTGTTTCTCTTCTTAGCCAGCCTTTGCTGAAAATTCATGTCTGCATTTGCAGCCCTGTCTGAGAATCAAAATATTTACATTCTGAAATAGTTGCTTTTTGAATGTTAAAGAATGAGAACTATCCATCTTCTGATGCACTCACCACCCTACCAACCAACCTTATGTATGTCTTTTTTTGTAGCAATGCGGGGTGATCTCTGAACATACCAAGAAGATGTGTACACGGTGAGAACTACCTTCTCTTAATTTTTGGGTGCCCTTTTGAGTTGCTTTGGATGCTAGTGCAAATGTCTATAGGTCACAAATTTGCCCCATTTGCAGTGACAAGTTTGGAATCTATTTGCTTGTGATTATAGGAACTAATCTTTTCACTAGTTTCACTCAACAGAATTCACACTTGGAGAGAAAATATGCATTGAGGGGAATAATTTTTTCCCCCTTTGGCAAAACTTGTCACCTGACTGAAGCCGTATTATTGGAAATTATATTGCAGAAAAATGTTGAAGAAGGGGGTGAGAAGGGAATTCTTTCAGTTTTAATTTAACCTTGTAACTTGAGGAGGGATACTTTGCCTACAATAAAGTATCTCTTGATAATTCTGATATTTCAAATATTAAAATAAAATTAGCTTTTAAATGCATTTTCAAAGATACTTTTGGAAAAGATTCTTAATTGTGTACAGATGAATAAGAAATTGGCTTTAACTAGCTTCTTAGGAGAAATTCAGACATTTGGGAACTACACAACAGCTGTATAAAAGCTTTCCACATACTGTAATTTTTTAACCATGAATTAGGCTTCCATGCCTGATCAAAAGCTAAAGTACTTTACTCACTAGGAAAGTTTTGAATTATGGTACCTTTTCAAACAAATACATTTTATTATAAAGCACCAACTTTCATGAGCTTCAAACTACTTTATCAGATGCAGGGAATGGCTTAACATAGGATTTAAAAATATAGGCCTGAGATGGGAGAAGCTATTAGAAAACAAGACGATTATACGGATGAAGGTTTCATGGGGTACAGATTATAAATTCCTATCAATTAACCATTGTTCTGTGTTAAAAACAGTGTTTGTTGAGACTTTCTGAGTTAAGTTGCAAATCATTGATGTTCAGTGTTCAGCTGCCTCCCACCCAGTTGCTCTAGGAAAGTATTTTTGTTCCAAAACAACTACATTAAGATTTATAATGGATTATCTGGGAGATCAAAATGCTGCAACGCTTTGTTCTTGATTCAAGTCCTGATGTCAGACTTGGCTCAGTTAGTTCTTATGTACAAAGTCCAGTCTATTAGTCCTGTCTAAAAGTCAAAAGGGGACTTCTGGCAGTTGATGGCATGCATGGCGTTAGAGGAACAGCATATGAAGATACCTATGAAATTGATACTTCGCCTGTTGCACCATCTGTTTCTCATGTTATCTTTTCTTCTGTTTCATTGGGAGAATTTCTTCAGATGCAAGTAGAGTTGCATGTTGGCTGGAGAATTTTGGGAGTTAAAGTCCACACATCTTAAAGTTGCTAAGTTTGAAATTCAGCCATCTATGTGAATACGTTGGATGAGGTCATTTCATGGCACAGAGTGCACACCTCCATCCCTAGCAGAGCAGGTGATGCCATTTTGGTGCTAATCCAACACCTGGAGGTTATGAGGGTCTGGAAGGGGAAGAACCAGCTCCATTTCAACCCTGCAAGACAGAGTGGTTGTGGGCTTTAATGTTCCCTGTACCCCAGCCCAAAAAAGGTTAGCCAAAGGCTGCCATCTGTTGAGGTACTGTAACTCGAATCCCCCAGTACTTAATTCAAATTCTGCTTCCAGAAAAAGTTTTTTAAAAATAGATTGCATACATATATAACATAAGTTTAGCAATCTGTATTTCATATAACTTAGTGTATTTAATTTTCTCACAAGATGTTGCTGAGACTCTACCCTAGGAGGTTAAAACTGTTCAGCATCCAGTTGTCTAAAACGTGGCTTGTTTTTGTTTCCTGGTTTTAAAGTCTTCAGATCCCAGTTATAAAAAAGAATGACTTGTTTTCAAATAAAGAATTAAAAAAATAGCTACAATTCTTGAGAATCTGAGAATCTTATTAGATTTTGTCTTGCTAGTTGATAGCTGTATGAAAGCAATAAATCATTGTTTCAAAAACAGACCAGGATGCTCACAGTATATTTTCCAGGTCATTTGGTTAGACCTGGATTAGATTTTCTGACAGTGTTAATCCCCTCTTCTGGAATATTGATGGGTTAGCATTATGGGCGATGAAACAGCAGGAAGCATGTATTTCACAACCTGTGAGGGTTCTGTAATCTCGTTCTTTGCCTGAAGGTCTCTTCGCTGCCCCCAGCATACTGATGAACAGCGGAGGTCAGTCAGGATCTACCTCCTAGGATCCTCTGCGTAAGTATAATTAGGATGAAAGGAATGCAGAAGAGAAACTCTTTTACTCCAAAATATATTTCATACTGTTTAACTGTATGAATGTTGCTGAATTTTGCTAACTACATAAATGAAGTGGAATAACTTTCACTAACTTACTGCTTTGCTAACTTACTATTTTCTTGGTTTCTTTCTGAGCCCCAGAAAACTTTACATTGATACTCTTGGTTTTTCAGAGTTAGGCATATCTCATCCAGAAGTTTTCAAGCATATCTTTCTGGGTTAGAAATCCACTCTAAAAGAAATAAAACATATAAAAGTAGTGGAAAATGGAAGGAAGGAGAAAATAGCACACCCTTTTGGAACTTCAAGAATGCCTGGCTCTTGTTTTAAGAAGAGACTTTCCAGATCTAATAGCACATTTCAAAACATTTTGTTTCCTTGTTCATTGACTTAACACAAACTCTGCATTGACAGAATCTATCTTTGTAGGATTTTACTTCTTTAGGTTGTAAGTGAACTTTCAAGGAATTGCAACCTGCAGTATATCTTCTACAAAGCTCCAAGATAGCACAGTAAAGCCAAGTATATATTTGCTCATAATTAAATGTGTCAAAATCTTGCAAGATCAGCCATTTTTCATGAAAATCTTGGAGATTGTTGAAATCTCATGTGACTTGAACCATTTAATTTAATTTTATTTTAGAGTATCCAGGCCATCACATGAGATTGATTGCTGGCCTTAGAGTATATAGTTGAAGTAAATTACCAGAGGAGGAGAATCTGAGTTGAAAAAATGACCTAAGTGTGTGGGCTGAAATGCTGAGCATTTAGTAAAGTATAATTAAATGCTTTCTTTGAGAGACAACAACATTGAATGTGGATGGACAGTTGAGGGCAGCGTCTTTTCTGTTTTTTCTTTCTGACAGTATATGACAGGCAAGCACAGCCTCTTTCTGTCCTAGAAATGCACGTTGTCTTTGTAATAGTGGGATTGCCAGAAAATGCAGGTGGGTCTAGGGCAAAATAATGAAGTGTATTTAAGTGTAAATAAAATTAGAATATTAACATAGTTGATTAACATTGACAATTAATCGTTGTCTTCTATCTTTCACATGACACTGTAACATTTGGAGGTGCTGTAGAACCTGCTTCCAAAGTTTTGTTGAGACTGTCTCTATCTCTACCAGTACAGGTTGGATTTCTACAGGTTAGCTGTTGCTGCAGTTAAGATAATTGACCTTAATCTTTTCCCCTTTTCATATATTTTTCCCTTTACTTAGCTCACTTCCTGAAACAGAAAGCAGCGTGGAAAATGATAGCTTTGATGTGGCAGAGAGTCAAGCTCTCATGAGTCGGCTTCAGTGGGATGGTTCTTCAGATATCTCTCCTTCTGATTCAGCTTCGTCAAAAGCAAGTAAGAATGTTTATAGCTGCCTGAGAGAGCAGGCTGAGGTAATAATGGCTTGCATCTTAAATTCTGGGTCTCAACTTTCAATTGTGAAACTGTAGGAGTATTTGCTTCTTTACCTTGTTTCATCATAGCACATTGTACTGATGAACATAGAAGGAGCAAGGACATCAAAGCATTATCACTTAAGACATCTGGTTTATCTTATTCATATCTATGCACATGGGATGCTAACTATTGTCAGCACTAGATGCTAGTCCAGGGGTCCCCAACCTTTTGGACCTCAGGGACCACCAACTTCATAATTTTAAATTTCGCGGATCACTAATACGAATCCAGCGCGCCTCTTGCTGAAGCACCTGGACTCTCAGTGACGGATGGGGTCCTTCAGGCACTCTCCCTCCTCTCTCTCTCTATCCCTCCCTCCCACTCTTTCTCATTCTCTCTTTCTCTCTCATTCCCTCTCTCTTTCTCTCTCTCCCACTCTTTCTCTCTCATTCTCTCTTTCTCTCTCATTCCCCCCTCTCTCCCCACTCTCTCTCATTCTTTCTTTCTCTCTCTCTCCCCTCTTTCTCTCTTTCTCTCTCCCCCCTCTCTTTCTCTCTCTCTCTCTCCCACTCTCTCTCTCTTTCTCTCCCCCCTCCTTTCTCTCACTCTATCCCCCACAATCTCTCTCTCTCATTCTCATTCAAGGGCCGGAAGAAGTGTGGGAGCGAAGCACTACTTGAAATTGTGCGGCATGAGCATTCGCCTTGGTATATTTGCACCAGCCGATGGCGCAAGGCAGCCCTCATTTCCTGCCGCTTGGGACTCGGAGCAGTAAATGGCGTCTGGTCCGGGTAGAAGCCGGATTTTGCTTTCCATTGCAGACGCCAGATCGCCCCCCCTGCAAGCTCTCGTTTCTTGAGGAGCGCTCCCTGAAGCAGTGCTGGAAACTTTGGTCAGGCTCCTCGAGAGACGAGAGCTTGCAGGGGGCCGATCTGGTGTCTGCAATGGAGAGCAAAATCCAGCTTCTTCTCTCTGCTGTAAGTGTGGCATCAGGATTCCACCTTGGTATATTTGCGGAGCAAGGCAGCCCTCGTTTCCTGCTGCTTGGGACTCGGAGTGGTAAACAGCGTCTGATTCGGGGAGCAGCCATATTTTGCTCTCCATTGTGGATGCCAGATCGGCCCCCTGCAAGCTCTCATCTCTCGAGTGCTCCCTGAAGTGGTGCGGGAAACTTTGGTCGGGCTCCTCGAGAGACGAGAGCTTGCAGGGGGCCAATCTGGCATCCGCAATGGAGCAAAATTCGGCTGCTCCCCAGACCAGTCACCATTTACCATTCCGAGTACCAAGCAGCAGGAGACGGCTGCCTTGCGCCACTGGTTGGCGCAAATATACCGAGGCGGAATGCTGTTGCCGTGCAAATGAAAGTAGTGCTTTGCTCCCGCAGCTTCCAGCCATCACAAACACCGTTTCTTCCTGCTTGTGCCGCCCCTTCCCCCAATGCCACAACAGCACCATTCATTCCGGATAGTGAGGGCTGCGCTCCTTTTTCCGTATTGCACCACCTGCAAAAATGCAAAAATACGAAAATTTCTCTGCGGACCACCAATGGTTGGTGACCACTGTGCTAGTCAACCTTTCCTCTAATTCTTAACATCAGAATGGGTTGCAGTAGCTCATTTTGTGCAGTTTGAGTTGTTGAATTCCACCATGCTATTTGCAATACTGGCATAACATGATTGTTGAATGCAAACAACTCCAACCTTTAGGAATATGATTGAGGGGTTTCACAGATTGCCAAAGAATCTAATGGTTCCTTCATAAAAAACTTATGGGCAGACTACTTGAAAAAAAATTATTCTTAGCTTCTTTTCAGCTATGATCAGTTAATGCATTGGCAATTATTTGTAAAGAAGATTCTGCCCATAATCTCTACCAAAAACAGGTACACAGAGACTTTGTTGCTGATTACCTCAGTGAAAGCAACTTCCCTGTTCTTTCAGACTACATAGTCTGCATTGCAGACTACATAGAGGCACAATAAGAAAGGAAAACCCAGAGAGAACTAGTAGTCCCCTAAATGAGAGAGAGACGGGGGGGAGGGGGGGTCCATTGAAGATTTTGTTAAAATGTTAATCTATTATCCTCTTCAGTTGCTCTGCTGTCTGAATCCTGTGAGCATTCTTGGTCTGCAACATCTAAAAGCCACAAGTTTTTGATCACTGCTCCATTTGTTAAGAAGTTGACAGAAGCCCAGTAGGCAAATTCTTCTAAGTAATAAACAAGTTGATGTAAAAGTGTATGAAACTTACTCTTTTTTACTCACACTTACAGCAAGTGCAAGTGTGGCATATCAAATTGGCAAAAGAAAGTACAGTCCAGTGTTGATATTATCACTGTAGATGCCACTTTAATGAAAAACATTTTGATTTGATAAAAGTATTGTAAATACTGACTCATGGTATTGTATGTTTTCTGGCTTGCTGAACTGTAAAGTTTATGTTGCGTTGTATTGATGATAATTGTAATTATAATACTAAGATGATTTTCCTGGGCATGCTCTTTACTTGATGTCTTGTGTGTGCAAATGGGCCACACAGATTTGACAGCAGAATTCATCCTTTCATGGCAGTGCTTTTCAATGGAAGTGATTTAGCCTTTCAGCTTGGGAATGGACAATGAGAAGTTTTTCAAAGCATTACAAATTGCTGGCCAAGCAAAATTGGTATATACTGATTGAAGGCAAGGAAGTTATTTGAAAAACAGGACTGAAAACAGGCAGGCACAATACTTACAAAACTTGCATTCTTTTTCTCCCCACAATAGGTACAAACAACTCTGAATCTCGAAAAACCAAAAAGAAGAAACCACACATGAGCCTGGTAGGAGGTGCTCCAGGAATGAGCTCCAGTAAAAAGAAACTGAAGTCTAAACCACTTGCCCCTCCTACTCCCAGCCTCTATGATGACATAAATTGAATAATGCTGGACTGAGAAAAACAAGGAGGGCCTCCAGAATCTGTTCTAGTTTCTTTCTGACCCAGATCAGGAGACAGATCTGGCTGGTATCCTCTTAAGTGGTCCCTTGCGGACACCCTTTACAAGAATTAACTGTGAAGATAGATGGCTGCATGTGTCCACTGCCCTACTCTCAAGCCTCCTACACACATGGCATAGCTCTATGCTCACCAGCTATATAATGAAAGACTAGGACTTTTTTGGGGAGAGTGAGCTCCCACCACTTCTGGGAAAAAGGGATGGTGGTGATTTGAGGAGGGCCTTAAAGGTGGATAGCACCTCCATCAATCAGGGAGGAATTGGTCTCTCTCCTTCTTCCCGTTTCAATTTCTATTTATTGTAATGTTAGTGGTTGTTCAATCATGACTATATATATGATGGCATCATATTTGCTTAGCAATGCTAGATACTGAATTGGTAGGGCTAGGAGGCATCTATGCGTATAAACCTGCCTGCTCTTTTGTTGATTTTAAAGGGTATGGCAGAAACGAGAGGAATCAGTGCCCACCCTTTTGTCTTAAGTGTCTACTCTAGTGGTCTCTTTGTTGTCAAGAGAAGTGGCACAAGATTATAGATCAGCCTCTTCCTCTCTGAGGTTTTTGCCTTCTTCAGCTATCCTAACATGCTGAGATGGGCAGAGAGGGTTGAACAGATGTTGCTGTTGTCACTATTGTTTCCTTTCCTGACACTATGTGCTTCTTCACCAGTAGCATCCCTAAAATCTTGTACAAAACAACATTAAGAATCTGGGGCTGCATTCTTCCCGATATATGGATATCAGGAAGCTGGTGTTACGTGCTCCTTACTTGTGCTTGGATACAAATCTCTATTTATCCAATATTGATGAACCAATACTCCACGACATGCATTACTTTATGTACGTAAATTAATACACATTTTAAAACATCCCTGACAATTGGCTGTAAATTTGAGTTACTGAATTTTGAAACAGCTCTATTTAACATCTCATTGAATCCAAATAGGGAGATTGTGCTCTGACCTGCTAGCTATGATTAATTTCTCTTTAACTTAGTATGTTTAAAATACTAAAACTGTGCTGGAGTATTAGGGGTGAAATCAAGAAAGCGATAATGGGATGGGAGGGAGAATATATGCTTTTTTTTTTTTAGATTAATAGTTTTACTATTTTCCCCTTCACTCTCTCCCATCCCCCAAAATATATTTTCCCTTCATTTCATTCCTGCTCTGTTTAGTCTTTTTGCGGACAACTGCTGTTTTAAATCTAGTGCCATAAATCATGATGGTCTGATGATTGTATAGATAGATGCTAGAAATTGTAGTACTACTTCTAGGGAATATTGCCTCTGCTTTTTGCCTCCGCTTCCTGAATCTTTACAATGTGTACAACAACTACACAGAAGCCATGTAAGCATTTCAAAATGTGTGCCCTCTTTTATTCTAAAAGTGTGTCTACCCATAAGTCTAATTTACTGAAGCTTAGCTGTTTCCTTCCTAATGTGAGAATGTTTGTAGCTAATTTCTACAGTAGTAGAGCATCCAAATTTCTAATAACAACTGCTTGAAGCTGTTGCCTGGATTGAGGTGGCTGACAACTTTTTTTTTTGCTTCACTTCCCTCTCTTTGTTCCTAGTAATTAAAAAAAGTCCTTGCTCAAAAGATGGCGGAGAAAAATTCCATGTTTTCCACTGTTAAAATCTATAGCTCAATTACATCAGGGAATGTGCTCTAAAAATCCCCACCAACTGTCTTGAAGTGAAAAGCTTTCAGCACATGCAGTACTGTTTACAGGAAGAATCTCTAAGGGACTGCCAAGTTCTTCTTTCTTTCCCAGAGTTCCACATGCTTTTCTGGTGCTGTTAACATGCGGGGGCAAATTCTGTTTACCATAGTGCTTGTGTTAAAGCATAGATGCTAGATCAGTTGCTGCTTCTGTTCCTGACTGGAGGATATATGAATGCCCAAATTGCTTCAAGTGTGGAAATAGCAGACATAGGAAGCCAACATTACTGAGGTTGGACTTCTTTGTTTGCCATTATATACTTGGGCAAAAGGTATGTTGCATAGGGAGTATTCTGGGACCAAGATGGGCCTTCCTGAAAGATCTTGCTGGACAGTGGTAGAAAACCTAGCTTTGTAGCGCTCTGTGTTAAACAAGGAAAACCTGTTTGCAGGAATCTTGATCTTTTTCCTTCATCTGGTCACAATCTACAAAACATTACTCCTTTATTGCCTAGACCAGGGGTCCTCAACCCTCAGTCTATGGATTGGCCACAGCATGCCAGCAACTGAACCATGCAAAGAAGCGAAATCCCATCAATGGAATGCAGGCAGCATGCAAAACCACACTCCCTCTGGTCCGCGGAAAAATCTTTCTCCATGGAACTAGTCCTTGATGCCCAAAAGTTTGGGAGCCGCTTGCCTTGATTTCATAGTTAGCTAATGCTTTTAAATACATGATTCAGTATTCTATGAGAGATATGTAAGTATGGATCAGACAATTGCCTCACACCTCCTTGTAATGTAGCTATTTGATGTGATTTGAGTCTTTCCAAGGGAAGTGGGAAAAGCAGGAAGTTTGCTGCTGTTCACTGCCTGATAACAAGTAGCTACATACTTAAATTATGTATCATCAAAATGCTGGCTAACTTTACACTATTGCATCAATGTAAAGATAGCCAGTGTGAAAGTAGTTCCTTGTTTGTTTCCCATGACTGCAACTCAAGCTTTTGGGATCATGTTTCAGGCAACTTTGGAAGTATAAACTTTGGGGACTTTTGAACATTATTAATTTAGCAAGAGGAAGGACAGAGGTCATTTTATATATGGCTCTGCACCTGTACCTGCACCCATTATTTTTTAAGGTAGGCCTGTTTCACTTGAAGAAAAAAAAACTGTATTCTATCATGAATGGATTAATGAGAGTTTTTTAATTTGATGATGTATAAACTGCACCTATGTGATATTTTTGAACATGTGCAGAAATCACTGAAGAAAGTACTGTACTGTGGTCTGATTTTTTAAAAAATGTTTTATCTCTATAATCTCAGCCTGTACAGGTAGCTAGATATTAATAATAAAAAAAACACCTGTCAAATCTGTATTTTTTTCTTCCCATTCATGGATTGTGAAATGCTTGTGTAAATAAATTGTAACTCTGCTTGGTACTGGTTAAGTTATTTGTGTCTTTCTTGTGTTTTGAGAGAAGGGGAATTTTAAAAATGTTTTGTAATACATTACAGTGATACACATGGTTTACTTAAAATGCACTGTGAAATCAGATCTTTCAAATAAACTAGAGTCCCAAGTTGTTTTTGAAAGAAAACTCTAATTATTCTACTCTGAAGTTCCTAACGATACTCAGAAATACCCATTTTTTCCTTCTCCGGATCGCTGTATATATTCTTTTAAAGATCGGAGATCTTTTTAGTCTTTATGTTGAATGCTAAAGCAGAAGTGTAAAATGAATAAAACAGTATGAATAATTTGAAGACTGTCTCTGAATTTATACAACATGTTAGAGTACACTAGGAGAGTTGAAGATGATTTTTGGTTCACTGTGTTGTAGGAACTCTTTCATTGCCCTAATGTGTGATGCAACTCATCCCTTTAAATTGCTTGCTTGCATATCACATATGTTATTTGAAAACAGCAACTGCAGTTTCTTAATCTTGGCTTGTGAATCCAGCCAATATGTTTAGATTGCACTTTGTACTTTTAACAAGTGGACAAAATAGGTTAAACAGAATAGTGCTGTACAAATATGGATTTTAGGATTCTGTAAATACTTTTTAGTTTCTCTGAAATGAATTATAACACTAAACAAAGACTGGCTTACCTAAACTAATCATTCAATTGACTTTACCTAATATAGAATTTGGATTTCAACAGAGTACCTTATTTATACAAATGGACATCTTACAAAAACATCCAATTTTTCTGTGATTATTGCAGATCTTCATGATTGTTTTTGAAATATTTCCTGATGAGAAAAACTCTCTTGTATAATAAGTACACTTTGCTATGGAAGCCTTTATTTTCTACAACAGACTTGCAAGTATATTCAAAAAGTCATTTAGAAATATTTTACCTGGTTACCTACGAATAAGCATTAGCATAATGGCCCCATGTAACCATTCAAATTATTTAGTTATTTATAGATTTATTTTTACTTTCCCTTTAGTCTTCAATTTAGAATGAATGCACAGAAAAGACAAATTCCAGCAATATTTATACATTTTTTTCTTTTTTTACAAGAAGTATACATTTCAGACAACTTATCAAGCAAAGATGTACTTAAAATTAGAGCTGTACAAATTCCCCAAGAGTACTTTTTAGTGTACAGGGACACAAATGGAGTACTTCTTTTCCAACAGCAATGTCATTTTTCTTGATTTAGACAACTACTTTGGAGGCAGCCAGTTGTATCCCTATTCATGTACATGCATAGTTACTTCACGGCTAACTCTGTGTGCATGCCCACAAATGCAGTTCTGAAGTAGCCAGAAAGGTTAGAAAAAAATGACTTAACAAGAACAATTTTGTACACATTCTTATATATTCCAAAGCATCTAGCAAGCCTCAGGTCAAAAAACATTTCTGTTAATCTGTTCTTAATGCCTTGATTTTAGAAGCTACAGCAGTTGAAAGCATTACAGGGTAGCTTTGAGCAGCATTTAGACATTTTTGCTTGGCACCAGTAATTAAAATGGATGTTTAAGTCTGCAATTTAACATGAGCTTCTCTGTAACAATGATGTCTAAAAACATAATATTCCTCTTGACCAATAAGATTGCTTACAACTTTGGGGCTAATTTAATATCTAATCCTGTTTTTAAAATAACATTTCTTTCCAATGGAAAGTCCAGCTCTCAGTAATAATTGTCTGTTGTAGCTCAGACTCTCGGAATTGTAGCAGTGAATTCCATGGCAGCAACCTAACTAACACTTTGATTAACTCCTATCTACAAGAAATTTTATTTGAAGTAATCATGCTTCAAAGAGAATAGAATCAATGGAGTTTAAAACTATAACTAGATTAACCTATATATGAATAACATTCAAAAATATTGATGACAGCAGACAGACTTTTCTTCTGTTTGACTAGGCACATACATGTCAACATATACCTTACCCACAAAAGGTAAACCAACTGCCTAAACAGTTGATAGGAAGCTCTAAATGCAGCTGTTACCTTTTCTCAAGCAAGCGCAAAGTGCACCAAATAGGCTTCTAGCTTGCAATCTCAACTCACTGCTTTACCTATCAACATGCATGCATATTTCTGGCAGGGACTTACCAAATGTGTAGTCCACAGCTAATGTACAGCCTGATATCTTCAGAACACAGTTCAAAAATACCTGATTTTGAGATATTAATCTATGTGAACTGCAGTACGTATACCATTTGTTCCACTCATTGGCATTCATGAAGTGCACTGGGTCATTGCTTTACCACTAGATAATTGGACACAGTGGAATTAATAAAAGAAATGTGCATCAAGATAATTCCTTCCATGCTTGTCCAAGAAGCAGCAAATTAATTAGGCAAACACTTAAGCTAAAAATCATTCTCTATTGGGGGATTCGAAAAATGTCCAAGGGCATATAAGACAGGAATTGGATTTCAGGCCAATCGTCAATAACTTTCTAACCATTGTAGAATTAGATGTATGAAGAAAACTGGTGTGATCAGCCAAATTATTCTTAGAGACATAGATGATGGAAGAGAATTACGTTTTAAGTGAAAACCAAGTAATGGAAAGAAGAGGAACTAATGATGTCTTATTCTTCTTCATGTGTCATATCTTCATCTTTTACTAATGTTTTCAAAAATATCCAGACATCAACACAGAAATTGTAGAAATTAAGTTAAGTTTTGTTTTCTTTTTCAAATGTAGAGCCTTTTTTCAATTTGTGTAGAATTCTGGGTAAGAGCATTTCTTGGTGCTGTAGGTTATTAACAAGTGGGCATATCAGATAAAAAGCATTTTGGTTGAAAAGGTTGCTGAATTTTTTTTGCCCCATAGCTGCTCACCGTCCATACATCCCAAAAACAAGAAAACTAAAAAATACAGTCACTCCAACCAAGGAAATGGTGGCAGGCGCTGTGAATAACTGGCGGTAGTTGATGCGGAAATACCAGATCACTGCCAGCATCAGCATAAAAATGGGCATCATCAAGTCACTCATGCTCAAAGTAATACCTCCAGCTTCCGATGGGGCTACCACAGTGTCAGGAATGGCAGAAACGGTCTGGGAGAGATGACAGTGGATTACACAATTGTCCAGTATATTGAGGGATTGCAGAGTCCGTGCCTGGTCTTGGAGCAGCTGGCCCTGGTAGATAAATTTCATCTGACTTTCCTGGCCTGGGAAATATTTGCTTTAGAAAGAACATAGATAAACAGAAATATCAGTAAAAATGTAATATCTCATATTTTAATAAACTGATGAGCCTTTATAAGGGAATCAATGTGTTATTTCATAACAATGTAGCCAAGATATAATTTATTAATGAAGTGTTTTTATAACACTTTAAACCAATATACTTTTTTTCCACACATTTTAACTCACTCATACAATGTTTGTATCATGCGCAACATTTATTTTGCAAATAACTCTCATCTACAAACAACAATGCAATTTCTAAGCTTCTTTTCTATTGTGACCATGGTTGTATAAATATTGGTAGTCTTCAATTTATAAGTTCATTTAGTGACTATTCAAAGTTATAATGGCACTGAAAAACGTGACTAACAATCATTTTTCACACAACTGTTGCAGTATCCCATGTCATGTGATTTAAATTCGGATGCTTGACAACTTATGACAGTTGCAGTGTCCCAGATCATGTGATTCCCTTTTGTGACCTTCTCACAAGCACAATCAGTAGGGAAGCCAGATTCACTTAACAACCAGGTTACTAACTTAACCATTGCAATGATTCACTTAACATGTGCGGCATTGTAAAATGGGACAAAATTTACTAGCAAATTTCTCACTTAGCAACATAAATTTTGGGCTCAATTGTGGTCAAGAACTATCAGTACTGTATGTCAGAATAATCAGTTATCCTCAACAGGTTCAGGGAGTTTAGACATCCCCTATGATTCCAAAATGAAAGAAAAAGTATATGCTGAACTGATCTTTATCTGTTTACCAGCTGGGTTTGATTTCCTCCCACATTGCAACACTTGGAATACTTTTTAAGGTTCTTTCAAATATGTAGGATAAAGTGAGAAAAGTCTTAAACTATACCAAGGGTTCCAAAATCAAATCTTTTTGAAAGAGATGATTTACTGTATAAGTCTGTATAAATTATACCACATTGTTCTAATCTATTCTGGGATTTTTTTTTTAAACCTATATAATTTTTTTCAAACAAAAAAGGATAGCACACCAAACAAATATATGTTAATATTCAACAGTACCTCTTCAGTATGCCTATGGTGTCTTCTGGCTTTACAATAGCCACTTCTTCTGTATCATTGAGGAATTTGAGACGCACTTTGATGAAGCCTGGGTTTGGCTCACTCTCCTCCATATTGGCTATTGTTTGTGGAACTCCCTGGCTTTCCTGAGAAACACCATCTATTGAAAAGGTCCTTTGTGGCAGACCCCGAATGTCCAATAGACAGTCTAAAGCAGCATCAGAACCACTGCCATTTTCAACTTGCTCTACCGTAGGACTGGTGCCAGAAGCAGAGCCTTCATCTGCCTTTTCTTCAGTATTTTCCGTAGCATTCTGTGGCTCAGTTTGTTCAGAAACAGAATTTCCCACATAATTTTCAATGGGGTTCAGATGGATCACTGATGAATCTCCAGTGGCCACGACAGTTCCTAGAAGATGGTTGCTACCATCTGCAACATACGTAGAGAGCCAGGCCAGGACCAAGGCCATAATAAGTACCATTATACCAGCCACCACAGTCACTTCATCTCCCACACCTTCAATTATGGTAATCTCAGGAGGTTCCATCTTTTGGTGTCAGCTAAAAGAGGAAAAAAAGATAGAATTCAGTTTTGGATCAAAGGCTAGGAATAATTTCAGAAAATATTGCATTCAGATTTTGGTGCTATATCTTTGCAGTTAAATCACAAAGAGAAAATTTGTGAGAATTTAGCTATTTTTATCTATAAAAATGTATCTACCATGCTGAATTTATTTTTTCTTCTGTAAAGCTGAAAACAGTCGAAAGAGTTAGTTATTAATTAATTGATTCACAAAGGCTAACCAAGTTACTGATTGATCCTAGATGCCCTATTCATGCAACTATTAAACAAGTTACCAAAATCTTTAAAATTCTTACAATAACATTCAATAATATTATGTAGGTTCGCAGCCTTGAGTGAGAGCTACCTTGTTTCCCCGAAATGGTCTTATATTTTTTTTGAACTCTGAAATAAGCATTTGGCCTTATTGCCATGCGCTCAAAAGCCCGATTGGGCTTATTATCAGGGGATGTCTTATTTTGGGGGAAACAGGGTACATCTACAAATAGCAAGTTATTGTCAAAATTAACTGCTAGTTTAGTTAATAATGTAATAGTTATGAAGGTTATCCAGAGTTGTAGATATTTTTGTACAGTCTCTCTACACTACAATGTAAAACTCTGAAATAGGAATTTAAAAAACCGCATTCAAAATTCATTCAGTCCATTAATTTTCCTATGCAAAAGCCACTTATTGCAGTAAAAAAAACCATGAAGAAACTAAGGGAAGAAACTCTACCATAGTTTGCTTGGTTAGAAGATGCCTAGTGTTGCTAGTTGTGCAACAAAATACAATACTATCTTGATTAACTATCAGATGGGAACAACCAAATCCACACTTGAAGAGTTCACTTTTAGCTACTTTAGCTATTTTACTTTAGTAGCTATTTTATTGCTTGTGCCTACTTCACAGGAATCTTCCCAGACTAGCAGTTTGTACCTGGACCAGATAAGATAAGGTTGTATAACCTTCAAGGGAAGGGCAGATCTTGCCTCCTGTGCCCATAAAAGGATTTGAAACTAATTTCCCACTTGGTTATTTTCCTGACTAGGCCAGTCTCTCTCTGACATTAATGTTTGACATTATCAGCAATAGAATAAAAATATTATGACATAAATCAGGCCCCCCCAATCCCTGGTCTGTAGACCAGCACCAGTCCGCAACTGGACCGGGCAAACAAGTGAAGCTCCATCCATGGGATGCAGGTAGAATGCAAAACCATAGCTCCTCTGGTCCACAGAAAAACCTCTCTCCACGGAACCAGTCCCTGGTGCCCAAAAGGTTAGGGGCCACAGACATAAATAATTAACACACGAATTTAAGTCATTTTTTCTTTTGTTTGAAAATTTATGATCTCTCAAAATTGGGAAAAACATGCATAATAGAACTCTGAATTTATTTTTATTTTTAGATTAGTTTTACTCTTTTATTATTTTTATAAATAACTTATGGTGGTGAACATACCTAATACTTCTTCCTCCTCCTATTTTCCCTACAGCAACAAACTTGTTAGGTGAATTGGAATAAGAGTGTGTGATTGGTCTGAAGTCACTCAGCTGACTTTCATGACTAAGGCAGGCAAGAATTCACAGTCTCCTGGTATCCAGGAGTAACAATTCGCCAAATTGACTTTCTATTAAAAAAAATAAAATTTAGAATAATTTTTATTTAGCATAATTATTATTATGAATAATTCAGTCACTCAGAAACAGATTTGAGATAAGAGCCTTGGTGGCACAGCAGACTAAAGTGCTGTTAAATAGCACCAGCTGCCTGCAATTACTGCAAGTTCAAATCTCACCAGGCTCAAGGTTGACTCAGCCTTCCATCCTTTCGAGGTAGGTAAAATGAGGACCCGGATTGTGGGGGCAATAAGCTGACTTTGTATAAAAAAAGAACACCGCTTGGGGGGGCCAAAAGCCCCACTAAGCAGGTATATACAAAAGTATGAAGGCTATGGCTTAATGCATTGTAAGCTACTCTGAATCTCCGGAGAAGGGCGGCATATAAATCGAACCAATAAATGAATGAATGAATGAATGAATGAATGAATGAATAAATAAATAAATAAATAAAATTTCTAACCAAAGTGCTTTTTTTTGTCTAGATCACAGGTATCAAACTCGATTGTGTCATGGGCTGGATCAGGGCATATCGTGACGTTTTTTGCCTTTGCAGAGCCAGAGTGGGTGTGGCCTGCACATGACATATCTGGTCTACTGGCCATTTCATAGGCCTGGGACTCTAGAGGGCCTGAAAAATCACTGAAATTGCCTAAACTGTTTTCCTATATCTAGCTAAAGCTTGTTTACTTATCAAGGAAGATGTAGGCTTAATTTATGTAATAAGTGGAATGAAGCTCTTCTAATGTATTAAATTGTGTATATGTAATTATTTTCATTTTACAAAGAAACCTCTACTTACAGATAAACATTGCAACAAAATAGCATTTTTTAAATGGAAGTATTTGAGGTGGATATGATAGAAAATATATCACTGCTTCTGAATTGTTACAGGTGGTCCTCAAGTCATGTTTTCAATGACTGTTCAAAATTATAATGGTGCTGAATGCAGGAACTTACCACTGATCCATAGTTGTGACTGTTGCAGGATCCTCATAATCAAGTTATCACAATCCAGGTGCTCAGTGCCTGGCTTGCATTATAACATCGCAATGAGAGTGGTTCTGTGATTGCCATTTGTGACCTTCCCTGTTGATTTTCCATAAGCAAAGTCAATGGGGAAGATGGCAGGGTGGATTGCAAGTCATTCTCCTAAATTGCTCCTGGTTTTTCTCCTGGGGAGCCCCATTACAGATCTCATATCCAAAAGCACCACCACCACCCCCGCCTGCACTCAGCAGTATGCATCCACCCTCAATACCCCCTACCTGGGATTTCAATATGGCATACCTGACATTTTGAACAACTAGACACAAGAACAGTTTTTCCCGAACACCATCACTCTGCTAAACAAATAATTCCCTCAACACTGTCAAACTATTTACTAAGTCCGTACTACTAATCTTCTCATCGTTCCCACCACCCATCTCCTTCCACTTATGACTGTATGACTGTAACTTTGTTGTTTGTATCCTTACGATTTATATTGATATTGTTCCTCATTGCTTATTTGTACCTTATGACTATCATTAAGTGTTGTACCTTATGATTCTTGATGAATTTATCATTTTTTTATGTACACTGAGAGCATATGCACCAAGACAAATTCCTTGTGCATCCAATCACACTTGGCCAATAAAAAATTCTATTCTATTCTATTCATTTGAAAACCAACATAACCGAGATAGCTATTTCCCCTTATCATTTTAGTTATTGAAGTTATTTTAGTATTTATGCAATTATTAGCTTGCAGTGTTCATGTTCTGTCTAAAATACTATAAGATATGCTTTTTGCCTACTGTCTTAAAGGCAGAAGGCAGCACTACTTATAGGAAATCCTAAACCAATTTAGGGTATCTTCTAATATAGGTTAAAAAAAATCAGCATATGAGTAGACTGAGGACCTCAGACTTTTCCATATTGTTAAAATCTAATTCTCAAGTCCAACACACCATGCCAATAGTTAGGAATAAAGGAAAATGATTCAACATCTGGAAAAATATAAATTTCTCCTCCCCCAAACTACAGTAACTACAGTAGATAAGGAAAAAGTCATTAATTGCTATGCTTTGGAACCACAGTGAATAGAAAACTGAGGCATGCATTTTGTCCACATCTGAAAGGAAATTTAACTAAATATCTGGACTGATAACAATCAATATTCATGCTTTTTAAAACCCCTATCTTCAATATCATCCTCCCCTACTTCTAAGGTAAGGTTAGCACTAACCCTATTTGTCTTCTGAATTTACGTTTTCTAGCAGGCCTGGGAAGCCTTGGGAAATTAGAGAACTTGCAAGGTGACTTACTACATATCAATTTTTAAAACACTCATGGTACGTATTTTATTGTTTTTAAAGTTTATTTAGTTTATTTATTTTATGCCACTCAGAATCACATTTGTGAGGCAGTTATTGACTGCAACATGTAAGTATGTATAGTTGGGAGATTTCATTTCCAAAAGAGAGGCTATTAAGAAGCTAATTTTAAGTAGATTTTTTGTGCCTATAGACTTTTCTTCATTGGGTGATTGTTTTTAATATTATTATTAACAGTTTTGTGTATAATAAGAGAAAATACAAACTAAAAAGAAAACTAGGAAGAATAAAAGGTTATTGTTTGATATGTCTCATCTTACCTTGCCCTTTTAAGCATTTTTCTAAATCTATCCATTATTTCTCCCATTAAAGGTCTGCCTTCCCATTCATTTCACTGCCAAATTCCAAGGGCAAAAGTCCCTCCTCCAGCAATGCTGCCTTTTAAAAACACAGTTCCCCATGTGTCAGCCCTGCCCCCCCCCCCCCCCCCCGCCCGTCCTTTCAATGCTCCGTAATACGTGTGAAGGGAGGCAATGAAGTCCGGGCTGAGGGGCAGGTATGGCAGCGCAAGAAAAGGCCTCCTTATAACACAAGAGGATCGATATCATAATTTAAAAGTAGCGCGGCAGAGAACACAATAAAAGGGAGGAAAAGCTCCATTTTTATTTGGAGGAGAAGAAGGGGAGTCCCATAAAAGGGTCACTGAGGGAGCTCGGGGAGGGCGGGGAGGCTCTGAAATAGGACCAAACTATGCGGCTTTTCCATTAGCGGAAATAAGATTTTATTTATTTTTATTTTTATTTTTTTTAAGAGGTGCAGGAAAAGCTGAGGCGTTGGGGGCGCAGGAACCTGTCACTCACCTTCCTTCCTTAGAGTCTCTTCCTCCAGCTTCCCAAAGGGGAGACGTCACTAACGACCGCTGACACGTAGTTGCGAGGCGCACAGGACGGTTCGGCTGCAGAACTGGTTGCTATAGCAACGGCTACAGAATAATAGACCTGTGATGCGATAAGCACGCGACGGGATCGAGTAACGTTCTTTACTGGTTACTTTTCCTATTTATAGTGTATACATGTGTGTGTGTGTGTGTGTATATATTACTATAGTATATATATTATATATTGTATGTGTGTGTGTGTGTGTATATATATATATATATATATATATATATATATATATATATATATATATATATACACATACATACATACATACACACACACACACACACACACACACACACATACATACATACTTCGGAGAGAGTGAGACGCCAACATGAATGGCTTGCTAAGGGGGTGGGAAATAATCCCATTTAATTCCTTTGTCCTAATATCGCAGAACAGAGTGTCTTTCACCATTTTAAGGCTGCGAGGACCAGGCTTGGTCATTAGATGGCAGCAAAGCGGTTTTCGCAACAAGATCAGCTAATACACTCTGAAGGCGTTGATGCTCTTTTTCTTCTACTACAAAAGAGCCCATAAAGAGGTGGAAATTCTTATTCAGGATTCATTCCATTTCGTTTTGACTTTTTAAAGGTCTCCACTTCTAGTACTAAGATAGTGTTTTTCTTTTGGATAATTGTATCTATGCTTCCTTAATATGTATTTGAATAGATCTACGCTCTTTTTTCTAATAATTGTTGCGATTAATATAGTTTTGCATCTTTCTACAAACTCTTTAGAAACTGCATGGAAAAATAAGACATCCCTGATAATAAGCCCAATCAGGCTTTTGAGAACATGGCAATAAGGCCAAGCGCTTATTTCAGGGTTCAAAAAAATATAAGACAGAGTCTTATTTTCAGGGAAACACGGTATTTCCTCCCAAAATCCATCAATTGTAGGAAATGAAGCTAATTAGCAACTGTGACGAGATGACTATATGCTGTGGATATAATCTCTCATGTCAAAAAGAGAAAAATATATACTTTATTTACTTCAAAAGAAAGGAAACATAACCTCAATTTGATAAAAGATAGATGTTATCAAGTCATTGACTTTAATTTTCTCCATGAAGTGGTTATCTTACGACACAAAATAAAAAACTGCCTTCTCTGTTCTATTGACACTCACGGTGTGTATTTCAATACACTTGAAATATTAATTACCCAGTAAGACCAGTCCATCATCCATTTTTGTATATATATTGTCTTGTGGCTGGTTAGTTTCCAGATGCCTACACAGGGTTGCCATTAGCAGTCAGCAGAAAACTTCAGCTGAGGCATCTAGGTAAGTTGTCCCCAATTCATCCTCATCTACCACAGTATCTTTATCTAAGACAGGGGTGTCAAACTCGCATGGTCATGGCAGCATCACATGACATATTGAGACTTTCACCCCCTCTGCTAAACAGGGCGGGGCCAGGGCCAGCATTTGACATATCCGGCCTACGGGCTGCGAGTTTGACACCCCAGATCAAAGGGCTTCTGATTATAAAAGCGAAGACTAATGAAGCCCTGTCACTTCCTTCAAGAATATTGCTAGTCTTGGGAACCAGTTGGCATCTCAGAAGAACAGCTGGAAATAGCAGAGCTCCACCAAGCTCCATGAAAACCAGCCGGTATCTGTTTGCTGGGAGAGCCTATGGCAGTGATGGCGAACCTTTTTGGCATTGCGTGCCAAAAGTCTGAGCTATTGCGCTCCCGTGTGCCAGAACCCATAATGCAATGCACACTCCCATTTATGCATGTGTGCACGACACCCACCACGCTCCCTCTACACATGCACCCACACTGAGCATGCGTGCCCCCCCAATGCGCCCCCCCACTTTTTCCAAGTGGGCCAGCATACCTTACCAGAGGACAACTAGGTACCGACCTGTTCCCTGGTGAGACAGCTGTTCCCCACCTGGCGCATGGCGCTGCCAAGATGGCGGGGCCAAGACTGCCCCCGAGGAAGCTCCGAACGCGAGGCTTGCCTGGGCTCCTTCCCACTGGGAGCTGCAGGTCGAGCAGGTGGTGGACGGGGGACAGGCTGCACCTATCACCACCTAAGTGGAAAGCCCAAAGATGCATATGCTACCCTCAGCGCTTCCCCGACACCTGCCTGCCGCCACCGCCGCCACGCCTTGCCTGTTTCCCCAGCTCCTCTTTTCTAAATGAGCACTCGGCAGCTGGAAAAAACAGGAGCCACCACATTCGCTCTGCCCCACAATTCTGCTCAGCTCAAGTTCATGGAAATCATGTGGTGGCCCTTGAAACTTTAGGAGGGAACTGGCTCCGAGATTGGGAGGCAGCCTTTGGCGGAGCCAGCCCAATGGGAAACTGAAAAGAGAGGCTTTTCCCTTCTTCCGCCTCGCTCGTGGGCTGTGGGGTTTGGGATGGCTCTAGAGCCGAAATTCTGATGAGCTTGGCTGATAATCAGGCAACACCAGAGCTTCCTGCTACACGTGTTCATTCTCTTGCCTGTTTTCTTTCCCTGTTTAAAAGAGCTGCACATGTAGGGGGGAGAGATCTGACTAAAGAGCTGTGCTTTAGCTGTGCTAAAGAGCTGCCTCCTGCCTTCCATGATCTCCAAAGTTCCTCCCCCATTGAATCCTAGCTTTCTTCTGCCTTCCACGATCTCCAAAGTTCCTCCCCCATGGAATCATAGCTTTCTCCTGCCTTCCACGATCTCCAAAGTTCCTCCCCCATCGAATCATAGCTTTCTCCTGCCTTCCACGATCTCCAAAGTTCCTCCCCCATCGAATCATAGCTTTCTCCTGCCTTCCACGATCTCCAAAGTTCCTCCCCCATTGAATCATAGCTTTCTTCTGCCTTCCACGATCTCCAAAGTTCCTCCCCCATTGAGTGCCTCCTGCCTTCCAGTACTCCTCAGATCTTTGCAGTTTCTCCCCGCATCGCATGTTAGCTTTCTCCTGCTTTCCTGCCACCGAGAGGCATCTGCAGAGGGTAGAACCTGCAGAGATCGGGGAATGCTCTGCCTCCGAGCATGCATGGCAGAGATTGGAAGACCAGCTGGCTGATGGGAGGTGCGCGCATGTGCAGTGGACCTGGGCTGGGGCGACGGCCGGCGTGCCGGCAGAAAGGGCTCTGTGTGCCACCTGTGGCACGCGTGCCATAGGTTCGCCATCACGGGCCTATGGGGTCAAAGCCGCCCTGGAGGGGGGGGCGAAGGAAGGAGAGGTGCTTCATTGATGAGGAAATCACAATTCCTTCGTTAGGTCCAAAGAAAGGTCTCCCAAATGGCAGCAAGTCACAAGCTGTGACAACCAGGACAATAAGATTTGTGATGGAGCGGTTCATGGACAGAGCATTGAAACTGGGTGAAACAACTTCCAACTTTTATTCTAGAGACCTAACCCAAGTAAAAGAATTATGAAAAATAATCTCCAAATGTTAAGAAAGTGGTGATTGGATACATAGAGAAAGATTAAAGACCCAGATGTGAAAAAAATATCTAATAGAAACTTTAAAATATAGAAAGCCTGGAAAAGATTTAACAGTATTTTAAAAAGTGATTAGTGGGAGAAACTTTTTTTAAAATTATTTCTAATCCCCAGATTGGTTGACAATCAGCTGTTGTTTTACCCATGCTGTTTAATGGATTTGGAGCAAATCTTCTGGAGGAGGAAGATTACTGCAGCATGGGAAAGTGATAATTGTTTAGGATACACAAAGAAAAGGAATGAAAGTAAATAACAACTGGAAGGCCTTAATTCTATTTCAGTAGGTGACTTAGATGTTTGGAAATAACTTGAACTTTTGAAGATCTTTAAGACAAATTGAATTGCAAATAACTAAAACCCTATTGAAATTGTTTACTGGAAGGTGGATTTGAAAGATTTGAGGGAACTTGGTGGGCCATAAAGAATCTTATAATTACAATGAGCATATTAAGGTTAGAAGTTGGAAGACTAATGTTTAATATTATTGTTAGCACTGTGTAAAAAAATATATTGACCCAGTCAATACACTGTCCACAAAATATGTTGGTTGTTAAAGGAAAACTACAAATAAAACATGTACAATTAAAAAAAAGAATATTGCTAGTCTTGCACGATCTTGCAAACTTCAATTACTTTTTTTGTTTTTGTTCTCCAAAGCAATTGTTTCATTACATAGTGCACTGAAGATGTTACCTAATCAGGTGAGGAAAACAAGATTAGAGAGCACCAAGAACTCCACAGTTCAACCTAGTTCCACATATATTTTCGTTTATTGACACAATAGAATAGTACTTTTTATTTCAGATTCCAGCCCAAAGATTTAATATCTTCATCTTGATCCTCATATAGCTTGCATCATTCTCTTAACATGTCCTCAGCATACAGACATCATTCCCGGGAATTGACCCCTATTTAGTATTTTCAGCCTTTACATTGATAAAGATAGCAATTACGAATGAATGCGAATATACCCGTCCCAGGATAATGTTGCAGGATCTAATCTGGGTTGGTCACTAGGATCAGAGGTTTTGTCTTCTGAGTTTTCAGACTTCTGCTGGATTCCATCTTCAGGGAATATCTCTCTAGACTAGAAAGAAGTTCCCTGAAGATGAGTCTGGAAGACAAAACCTCTGATCCTGGTTACCGACCGACTGGATCCTGCAAGAAAGCAATTACAGGTAGGATCACTCTCACTATTGCCAATGTTTAATTTGTTGCTGCCAAATCAGCTGATGACCATCCCTCTCCATCCCACCTCATCCCCGGGAAATCTAATCTACAGGTCACCAATAATTGTCACTACAATTATTATCAGATTCTTAACTGAATAGAAAAATATGCCCAGTGATATTAATCTCTCTATGCATCTATCTTCATCATTTACATTCTTAAATAAAGATTATAATCAAAGCCAAGCAAACTAAATCAGGATCAATATTAATATATGTGAATACCCACCCTTTATTTAGATGGACAGAATACAGTAATTAACTGATTGGTGAGAATCCTTCATGCCAGAAATACGATAATAATATGCACATATTCTCATTGTGCAGATGGAACTTCAGTATGCAAGAAAATAATTTCCAGCCTGAATCAATTGGATATGCATGTGTCAGTCTCTTAACAGGACTCACTCTTGCATTACAGTCAAAATTTCTTTTCATATTTTTCTGCTTTTTCTTCTGGAAGGAGTTCTGCTTTACATTGAAAGTGATACATCCAAGTCATATTTATCTCTAATTACTATAACTGCATATCATCCAAGAGCAATAGTTGACATGGAGGTACAAGAATTACGATTATTAACATAGCTAAAATGTTTGCTTTTTGCAGTTTAATCATAATTTTAGTGGCAATACTAGTATTTCATTACAGGAGGATAGAATCATATTAAATTACTAATTGCTCTCTATTTTGCCCTCATCTTATTTGAGATAACCCTTCAACGGGAGAAATAAATATTCATGCAAAGCAGAAGGCAGTTTCAATTGAGAAATGCCATTATGGCAACGGATCCCTAAATGCCTTCGAATAGCACAACGAGCTAAATGTTGCAGTGGGCGAGGTTGATTCACCAGGAAAAGAGCTGAATCATAGAACATTTGATGCTCCTGTAAAGACATAAAGTTAAATGTGGGTTTTGTTCATACATGGCACTTCAATAGGAAAGCATCAAGAGGCAGACATGTTATACAGAAATTATTATAAAAATTCCCTGCAAAGAAAAAAATCTCATATTCTGCAACAGACTACACACCCCATGGAACAATGTTCAAAGTTCTCTGGTTCAAGTATTTTAGGGACACACATGATTATATGTTTCTAAATGTATGGTAGTACTGTATTACATAGAGCAGTGTTGGCAAACCTTTTCGGAACCTAGTGCTGAAACGAGAATGTGTACAAGCACGCATGCCAAAAACCAGAAGAGCAGCCGCCAGGTGCGAATGTGTGCACCTGCTCTTCTGGTTTCCGGCATGCGCATGTGCACTGACCAGCTGGTCTGCCAGTTTCTGGTGCGCATGAGTATGTGAAGACCAGCTGGCCACTGCGCATGTGCACACCAGAAACCAGAAGTGCAGCCGTCCAGCACACACACACATACTGGGAAGGAGATCTTCCAGTTTCCAGCGTGCACATGAGCACTGGAAGACCAGCTGGCCGGTGCGCATGCACACGCTGGAGACTGGAAGAACAGCCACCTGGCGCATGCATGCCCTCCGGATGGCTGCTCTTCCAGTTTCCGGCACTCCCCAGCATATGAAGACCAGCTGCCTGGCATTGGTCGCGTTGGTGGATGATCTCTGGAGGGCTCAGGATAGGGGTTGTTCCTCTATCCTGGTCCTGTTAGATCTCTCAGCGGCTTTTGATACCATCGACCATGGTATCATGCTGCGCCGGTTGGAGGGGTTGGGAGTGGGGGGCACTGTTCTGCGGTGGTTCTCCTCCTATCTCTCCGACCGGACGCAGTCGGTGTTGGCAGGGGGGCAGAGGTCGACCCCGAGGTGCCTTGTTTGTGGGGTGCCACAAGGGTCGGTCCTCTTGCCCCTTCTGTTCAACATTTATGTGAAGCCACTGGGCGAGATCATCCGTGGCTTTGGGGTGGAGTTCCATCAGTACGCTGACGATACTCAGCTGTACATCACCACTCCAGGCCATCCCAACGATGCCCTTGAAGTGATGTCCCGGTGCCTGGAGGCCGTGCGGATCTGGATGGGGAGTAACAGGCTTTGACTCAACCCTTCCAAGACCGAGTGGCTGTGGCTTCCGGCATCCCGATATAGCCAGCTGGTGCCATCGCTGGCTATTGGGGGTGAGACATTGGCCCCCACGGAGAGGGCTCGCAACTTGGGCGTCCTCCTGGATGCATGGCTGTCTTTAGAAAAGCATGTGACGGCCGTGGCCAGGGGGGCTTTTCATCAGGTTCACCTGATTCACTAGTTGCGTCCCTTTCTGGATCGGGACTCCTTACGCACAGTCACTCAGGCACTCGTCACTTCCCACCTGGACTACTGCAATGCTCTCTACATGGGGCTCCCCTTGAGGAGCACCCGGAGGCTCCAACTGGTGCAGAATGCGGCCGCGTGGGAGATTGTGGGAGCGAGGGGGCACTCCCATGTGATGCCTCTCCTGCGTGAGCTGCATTGGCTTCCGGTGGTCTTCCAGGTGTGCTTCAAGGTATTGGTTACCACCTTTAAAGCGCTCCATGGCATTGGACCTGGGTATTTGCGGGACTGCCTTCTGCTGCCGATAGCCTCCCACCGGCCAGTACGCTCCCACAGAGAGGGACTCCTCAGGATGCTGTCAGCCAGGCAGTGTCGGCTGGCGACCCCAAGGGGGAGGGCCTTCTCTGTGGCAGCACCTGCCCTCTGGAACGACCTGCCCCTGGAGATCCGTATGATACCAGATCTCCGGGCTTTTCGCCATGCCCTAAAAACTTTTCTTTTTCACCAAGCAGGGCTGGCGTAACCCCCCCTCTTTTTTTTTGAGATGTTAGATTTTTAATTGTCTATGGGTTTTAGTTGGGATTTTAAATTTAGGCCAAAGTTATGTAATTCTTTTAACAAATTTTAAATTTTGTATTGGGATGTTTTTATTTTGGCTGTGCACCTCCTTGAGTCCGGTAGGAGAAGGGCGGTATACAAATTTAATAAAATAAATAAATAAAATACATAAAGCGGGTAAGAGATGATGGTTAGAAAGGGAATATGTTTAAATACAGTAGTGCAGGGGTGGGCAAATATGGCCCCTTTATAACCTGTGTACTTAACTCCCAGAATTCCTTAGCCAGTTTGGCTGTCTCAGGAATTCTGGAAGCTGAAGTCCACAGGTTGTAAAAGGGCTACAGTTGCCCACCATTGCAGTAGTGGCATAATCAAAGTTAGAATAGGGACGAAAACTAGAGAGAGGGGGATTAATAGAATACACATTCTTATATAATAAGGAGAAGTAATAATAAAAGGGGAAATTAGAATTTGAATGACGGTATTATTAAGTACACTTAAATAATATGGCGACTGGCATAAAAATAATATATTGAACTGATTATTTGTATTAAAATGTATGACATGCAGAATATGGTGACTGACATAAAAATAACATTTGAAATATTGAAAAACTAAATAATGAAGTTATACGTTGAACAAGCAAATAATGGAAGATTTTAATTTAACAAATGTATTATTATTAGAATCATATAAGCTTGCTAAATGTAATAAATTTGATTATTAATATTCTATTTGTATTAATAGATATGACACTTAGAATAGGGTGGCATAAAAATGACACATTGAAATATTGAATAACAAAATAAAGATTATAATTTAATAAAAATATGTATATTATTATTAGAATTATATAAGCTTGTTAAATGAAACAAATATACTATTTTATTTGTATCAGAATGTATGACACTCAGGTGTCACACTGTTCACACATTGATATGTTTGTAAAAAATAAAAAATAAAAAACTTGGAAGAAAATACTGTTACTTACTTGCCACATTTCAGTGGATACAGATCCCACCCATGAATCACAGGACACTACTCGGTCGTAAGAATTCAGAATTATTTCCATAGATCGAGGTGATGAGGCACAAAATTTTAGCATCTAAATGCAGAAGCATTAAGAGAAACAGCAAAAGACTATAAAAAGCATGAATATTTTAGAAGGGAAAAGGAATGTTTTCAACCCAAACCCTTATATTCTCACAGCACCTATAGGAAGCACAATCTGAGAGTAACATCAAAAACAGCATTGTGTCAGTTTTCATTCAGGAGATGGTTTCTATTTTTAAGGCTGGTGTGGACTTTGAAGAGAAAAAATGGCTACAGGATTGGCTCTACCATTTACATAGAGTGAAACAAGTGCCTCTCATTGTAAAAGCTTTAGGTAGTGCTATCCATTCCTCTTAGCTGTCTAATAGGATAGAGCCTGTTCGGCATCCTCTACCTTCTATATGTGAAATTGAAACCCCAAATCTCTTGTCCTTGTACAGGAAGGAAATTGTCCTGAGTTGGCCATACATTTTAAAAACTTACCGTATTTTCCGGCGTATAAGACGACTTTTTAACCCAGGAAAATCATCTCAAAAGTCGGGGGTCGTTTTATACGCCGGGTACCCGAATCTGAGTTGCTGGCGCTGACCGATGACACTTTGGGAGCGCCGGCAACATTGAGGGGAAGCTGTACTCCAAATTAGTTCCAACCTACAAGAGGTGCCAGGCAGTGCGCGGCCCACGAGAAAGGAACGCGTCCCCACTCTACCCCAGAATTCGGGTCACCTTCCTTTCTTTCCCAGCAGTCCACGGTGAAAGCGGCGCCGCGGTTGACCTGGGCCAGCGCCTTGCACGCCTGGCTCTGCGTCTCCATTATGAGAAGCTCCATGCGACTTCGCATGTCTCCGCCCCAGTCGCGCAGCTCTCGCAATCCGCTCACCGGAGGAGCCATGAAGTGCTCGCACCGCCTTGCCAGATCTTCCTCATCCTCCTTTCCCCATGGCTTTTCTGGTTGTAATTGCTGCTGCTGCCGCCGCCGAGGCTCCTCCTTCATCTCCACCCGCCGCACCAGACCCAGCCCGGCCAGCACCACCATGGCTCCCGCAGTCCAAGCGGATCGGCACCCGGGCTTGCAGGCGAAGGGTGGGAGTGCGCAGCGCACTTTCCTGGCTTGGCGCCGATCCGGATGGCTGCAGAAGGAACTGGGCACCGGCTGTCATGTCTTTTCTGCTGTGCGGGATTCGGCACCTGGGCTCCCGGGGTTTAAGCCTCCGGGCTGGACCGCACTGCTCCAGGATGTTCGCTTCGGGCTCCTTGGAATCGCTGCCGGGCGGTTCTTCCCGTTGGGGCGATGGTGGGTGGCAGCGATCGGCGTCGCTTGGACTGCGGGAGCCACGGCGACTCCTTCCCCACGAGGTATTGCTCTGCATTTCACCACCTCTTCCAGGCTCACAGCCACCCACCATCGCCCCAACGGGAAGAACCGCCCAGCAGCGATTCCAAGGAGCCTGAAGCGAACATCCTGGAGCAGCGCTAAGTTACCTTCCGGGGTGGAGGGGTGTGTGTGGAAGAATAGGTGAAGCTAAAACGGCTTTCTCGTTCATCCCGGTGTCGGGAGAAGCGGCTTGACGGGCGCCCGAGCTTTTAAGATTTTAACCTGGGCTAATCGGGCGGGGGAAAGAAGTGCTCTAGTCTGCTTGTTCCAATGCCTTCGCGATAAGCCGGCAGAATCAAAACTCTTTTTTTTCTTTCTTTCCCTCTCTCTCTCTCTCTCTCTCTCTCTCTCGGCGGCTTTGTACCCGTGGAATTGGGTGGGGAAGAGGGGGAATGTTATCAGCAACAAACAACAACAAAAAGTGTGTGTTTGTGGAGAGGGGAGGTAGTGGTAAAGGCGGCAGACCGGTTTTTTTTTTCCCCAAGCTGATCTCTTTCGCGGCGTATCCAGTCCGACCCCATTCAGAAGAAAGGCTGCAGCCGCAAAGAAACGGGGGGGGGGGGGGGGGAGACATCTGCACCTTTTGTTACATACACACACACACACGAAACCCACAGTTTTCTGGCCTCTCGCACAGATCTGTTGTGGGGTGGGGTGGGTGGGAGCCACATAATTCCGGGAGGCGAAAAGGGGCGCAGGGATATTTCCAGAAATGAGCGAAATAATGCAATCCACGCAGCGACGCCCATATTCTCCGGTTCAGATTCTACCTCTGGCTGAGAGAAAACTGCCTTGAAAGTTTCTCTGCCCCCCCACCCTTTAAACCCAAGACCCTGCCTCGTTTGAAGACTAGAGCACTTCTTTCCCCCGCCCGATTAGCCCAGGTTAAAATCTTAAAAGCTCGGGCGCCCCTCAAGCCGCTTCTCCCGACACTGGGATGAACGAGAAAGCCGTTTTAGCTTCACCTATTCTTCCACACACACCCCTCCACTCCGGAAGGTAACTTAGCGCTGCTCCAGGATGTTTGCTTCGGGCTCCTTGGAATCGCTGCTGGGCGGTTCTTCCCGTTGGGGCGATGGTGGGTGGCTGCGAGCCTGGAAGAGGTGGTGAAATGCAGACCAATACCTCGTGGGGAAGGAGTTCGCCGTGGCTCCCGCAGTCCAAGCGACACCGATCGCTGCCACCCACCATCGCCCCAACGGGAAGAACCGCCTGGCAGCAATTCCAAGGAGCCTGAAGCGAACATCCTGGAGCAGCGTGGGCCGGCCCGGAGGCTTAAACCCCGGGAGCCCAGGTGCCGAATCCCGCACAGCAGAAAAGACATGACAGCCGGTGCCCAGTTCCTTCTGCAGCCATCCGGATCGGCGCCAAGCCAGGAAAGTGCGCTGCGCACTCCCACCCTTCGCCTGCGAGCCCGGGTGCCGATCCGCTTGGACTGCGGGAGCCATGGCGGCGCTGGCCGGGCTGGGTCTGGTGCGGCGGGCGAGATGAAGGAGCTGCCTCGGCGGCGGCGGCAGCAGCAATTACAACCGGAAAAGCCATGGGGAAAGGAGGATGAGGAAGATCTGGCAAGGCGGTGCGAGCACTTCATGGCTCCTCCGGTGAGCGGATTGCGAGAGCTGCGCGACTGGGGCGGAGACATGCGAAGTCGCATGGAGCTTCTCATAATGGAGACGCAGAGCCAGGTGTGCAAGGTGCTGGCCCAGGTCGACCGCGGCGCCGCTTTCACCGTGGACCTCCTTGGAATCGCCTTGGAATGCTGGAACCAGCTGATTGCTGCGCGGAGCTTCCCCCAGGCATCCAGGGAGAGATTACCGACGCTCTGACTTCCCCAGACCGGTGGAGCTCGCCATCAGTGGGGGTCAGCTGGGGAAGTCGGAGCGTCGGTAATACCCCCCTAGATGCCTGGGAGAAGCTCTGCTCAGCAGCCAGCTGGTTCCAGCATTCAGCAGCATGCAGCCTTGACTAGATCGGCACAGCTTTCTGTCAATGTTGTCGGCGCTCCCCTAGCGTCATCAGTCAGTGCCAGCAACTCAGATTCATGAAGCTGTGCGGATCTCGACAAGGCTGCATGGGTGAAGGAAAAAAACCTGGTACAAAATAGCCCTCTTGCCACTACACGTAGCGTAGCCCATTACCTTTCTCTACAGTACAGCAACAGTACATACAGTATAGTATACAAATATAACAGTCAAGACCCCATCATGGCTCCACCAGCAAGAAGAAAGAAATATGAAGCCAGTTTTAAACTTAAAGTTGTAAACTTTGCCATGGAACATAATAACTGTGCTGCTGCAAGACAATATGACGTAACAGAAAAGATGGTTCGGGACTGGAAAGCAAATGTAAAAGCGTTAAAGAGTATGCCAAGGAGTAAGTGTGCATTAAGAAGAGGCACCCCACATTGGCCAGAACTCGAAAAACATGTAGCAGACATGGTGAATGAGCATCGCCAAAACAGTTATGTAGTGACACGAAATAAAATACGTTTGTTTGCACTTCAGTGGGCCAAATCTAACCCAGATCATAGCAACAGATTTAAGGCCACTGTATCCTGGTGTACTAGATTCTTGGAAAGGCATAAGCATTTGAATTAAAATTACCATATTGAAATCAAATCTGATGTTTTTTAATTTTTATTTGGTGTGCGTTGGAAGAGGGGTAGTCTTATACGGCGAGTATAGCCCAAACCCTATATTTTAACAGGAAAAGTAGGGGGTCGTCTTATACCCCCAGTCGTCTTATACGCCGGAAAATATGGTACAAACATTATTCCTTACATATATTATTGTCATATATTATGCAATCCAAAAATTAGTCAACAGTTTCAAGAAATGATCACCCATCGCATCAAGAAATCACTAGAATTGAAGGCACCATTCTTACCTTAGGATTAATAGAGGCAGCACCATGGTTGAGCAATATGATTATAATTTTTTCACGCTCTTCCTCCAAGTAATCTTCCACTGCTTGCAAAGCACAGTCCATAGGAGTATTGCCAGCACAATTACTAATATTGACTTCTGCCCCATGCTGTAGCAGGAGCTCCACAATACCAATGTGACAGTTGCTGCAGGCATTGTGCAATGGAGTATGGTTCTTTCGGCCAGCGATCTGGACATTGGCCCCACCATCGAGAAGTTGCTTTACCACTTGGTAGTAACGGCCAGCCTTCTCAGGTCTATCTGCATTGGCACAAGCAGTGTTGAGAGCCGTCTCTCCTTCCTGATTTCTATGAGCAATATTTACTCCATAGCAAAGATAGAGTTTGACATGATCCTCTAAACCATGCCTGCTAGCCACATGCAATGGGGAAGCATGACCATCTCTTGATTTCTGGTTCACTAGAGCTCCATATTCCAGTAGTAGCTGAGCACATCTGAAAGGCACAGAGTCGCATTAAGGAATTGCCCTACAATCCATTGCTATTTAATCTTACATTCTGTTAGCTTTTAAATATATTTTAAAATATTACAGAAATAGATGTGGGTGCACATAGCTAAATGCCCCCGTTAAGCACTCTTGCACTACTTGTAATTACATATGGTTTCATATCACTATATCCAGTTACTCTCTTTGCAGATCTGTTAAACATAGCTTTCAATTATTTCTTTTATGAGGTAAACCATGTAAACAAATAAGTCAAAGTTTATTAAAATTTAATTCTGAATTAAGCATTCAAACTGAAAGCATTCACATTAATAATCAAAGTGGGCAAACTAGTCCCTTAATTACAAAGTGCACTTCACTGCAGTTTAAAAAAGAATGTCATTCATGGACAATTGGACAGGGCTGAGGGCAGAAGCTATTTAATAGAAAATGTAAAACAAGCACTTCTGCATTAACTCATATCTATATACTACTAAAACTGATATCTGCCTGATTGTTTGTAACCTTAAATTTGGTGAAATGGTGTGTCATATGGCAACAATTTCTAAGTCAACATACCTCAAATGAGGCTTCTTTGAATGAGGGTGTCTTTCCCGCCGCCCTGAAAGAAGCGGTGGTGAGGCCCCTCCTCAAGAAGCCCTCCCTGGACCCGGCTGTGTTAGCAAATTATCGTCCTGTCTCCAACCTTCGCTTTGTTGCGAAGGTTGTTGAGAGTGTGGTTGCACAACAGCTACCTCAGTACCTAGATGAATCGACTTATCTAGATCCGTTCCAGTCGGGCTTCAGGCCCGGGTACAGCAGAGACGGCATTGGTCGCATTGGTTGATGATCTCTGGAGGGCTCGGGACAGGGGTTGCTCCTCTGTCCTGGTCCTATTAGACCTCTCAGCGGCTTTTGATACCATCAACCATGGTATCATGCTGCACCGGTTGGAAGGGTTGGGGGTGGGGGACACTGTTTTTCGGTGGTTCTCCTTTCTCTCCGACCAGTCGCAGTATGTGTTGACAGGGGGGCAGAGGTCAACCCCTTGTATGTGGGGTGCCACAAGGATCGGTCCTCTCGCCCCTTCTGTTCAACATTTATATGAAGCCGCTGGGTGAGATCATCCGTGGTTTTGGGGTGAAGTACCATCAATACGCTGATGACACCCAGCTGTACATCTCCACCCCAGACCACCCCAATGATGCCCTCGAGGTGAAGTCCCGATGCCTGGAGGCCGTACGGATCTGGATGGGGAGGAACAGATTCAGGCTCAACCCATCCAAGACCGAGTGGCTGTGGTTTCCGACGTCCCGATATAGTCAGTTGGTGCCATCTCTGACTATTGGGGGCGAGTCGTTGGCCCCCACAGATGGGGTTCGCAACTTGGGCGTCCTCCTGGATTCACGGCTGTCTTTAGAAGAGCATATGGCGGCCATGGCCAGGAGGACTTTTTATCAGGTTCACCAGTTGCGTCCCTTTCTGGATCGGGACTCGTTACGCACGATCACTCACGCCCTTGTCACCTCACGCCTGGACTATTGCAATGCTCTCTACATGGGGCTCCCCTTGAGGAGCACCTGGAGGCTCCAACTGGTCCAGAATGCGGCCGCGCAGGTGGTGATGGGAGCGATGTGGCGCTCCCATGTGATCCCCCACCTGCGCGAGCTGCACTGGCTCCCAGTGGTCTTCCGGGTGCGCTTCAAGGTTTTGGTTAGCAGCTTTAGAGCGCTCCATGGCTCAGAACCAGGGTACTTACGAGACCGCCTTCTGCCACCAGTAGCCTCTCACCGACGAGTTCGCTCGCATAGAGAGGGGTTCCTCAGGGTGCCGCCGGCCAAACAATGTCGACTGGCGGCCCCCAGAGGGAGAGCCTTCTCTGTGGGGGCACCCCCCCAGAGATACTGAGGATCCAAGACTTACGCATCTTCCGCCGTGCCCTAAAAACGTTTTTATTCCAACAGGCTGGTCTGGCCTAACTCTCTGTTTTAAATTGGGTTTTAAATGTTTTTAGATAAATTGGATGTCTTAAATTTGTTTTTTGAGCCTAAATTATTTAATCTGTTTTTAATAGTTTTTTAACTTTTCTATGTCTTTGTATTTTATCTTGGCTGTTCACCGCCCTGACTCCTTCGGGTGTAGGGTGGTATACAAATATGAAAAAAAAAAAAAAGTCCTAATTTACAGAATGTGTTAAAATCCAGGACCCATAATTCTTGTGGGATTGAAATTTGGCAAAGTTGTTGCTTTAGTGCTATTTAGGTCATAAAAAGTGATTACATGACTCTGGGACACTATCATATGAGCCAGTTTCCCAAGCACCCAAATTTTGATCACATAACCACACGGATGGTAACAAATCTAAGTATGAAAAATGGTCATAAATCACCCTTTTTCAATACCATTGTAACTTTGAAGTGTCACTAAATGAATGGTGATAAATTGAGAATTACCTATACTTTAAAGGGAAAGATATGGAATGCATATGTGAACAGGAACAAGATTGGTTGTTATTTGGAATATTGTGTTTGGAGCTTGTCTTCTGCGAAGGAGAAATTATCTCTCTCTCATGTTAAACTTGGGTTTTGTTTTCTTTAGAACAAGATATGGGGATCATTTTATGCCTTTTTAAGTGGGATTTTGTTACAATTGAGAGCTAAGGTGTAAACTGTTGAGTTTTATATACTTAATGTTAAAATTTTAAAAACTCTTTTCGGATGTTTTGCTGATAATTGGATTGAAGACATTACTTATTTGATTTGCCAATTGTTAAGAAATGGATTAGGGGATGAAGAGTCTATATTTGTTAGATAAGAGGTGGTGAAGAGATCATGGAATTGTTTATACTTGCCATAATGATGGTGGGAAGTCCCTTTCTTCCCTTATGAGAAGGATTTTTCCTCTTTTTTCTTGCATTTTTCCTCTTTTTTTCTATTCTAGTTATTCAAAACTTTTAATAAAATTGTTTTTTTAAAAAGGAAGTTGGTCCACTCTCATTGCTTTTCTACCCACCTGCAGTTATTCTGTTTCTCGATTTAGATAAGGAAGTATCTATGAAACAATGGGTCATGGGTTCAGGTAATAAAATATAAAAGGTTTCTATATGCCCTTCTATCACATTGAAGACACAGATTTTCATAGGAATGGTCTGCCTTCAAAAAGTAATTAATGTGCTTCTTACATGTCTTACCCCAAGAGAGTAATTTAACATCAAAGAATAATTCTTCTACTTGAAGAACCTTTTTTTCTATTTTATAAAATATGCCACTACTTTCCTATTAACCTATCTTTAATCTTCCTTCAAGCCATTACACCCACAATTCTTTCAACTTCCCAAACATACGGCAAAGTTTCCTGAGTGGTGCACAAATGCAATGGGGCCAGCCCTTCTTCTGAAAGAATATTAGCATTAGCACCATAACGTAGGAGCAGACGAGTACATTCTTCATGGTGGTTGGCACAGCTATCATGCAAAGCAGCTTTCCCACCAATAACTGCATTGACATCTGCCCCTTTCAAGAGCAGATGTTTCATACACTCTTGATAGCCCCTGGCAGCTGTTATTCGCAATGGAGACGTGTGCTTCTTTTGAGCAGTCAACACCCACATCCCTGTAAAACCAACAAAGACAAAGATAATTGATTGGGCAAAAGCTTCCTGTATCAAAACATGGCAAAATATATTGTCAGAATATAGAGCTTCAGTTATCTAATTACGATAGTTGGCATTAAATTGAGGATATTTTTCCCTGTAGTACATTCATTTCAGCTAATTCTGTTGAGGGACATCAGCTGAAGACTATTTTACATACAAGTTGTTCTTTATTCAGAATTTACTTATTTTAGAACATACACGAAGAACTTTCAGAAAGATGGAATATAAATTAAGGAACAACAAAGCTAATAGTTATGATAATAAAACTAAATACCAGTATTCACAATCCTCACACCACAAAACCACCCGCAGAAGCTTACACATTAATGCAAATAACTCAAACATGCTTACTTGTGGATTTCTAAGAAATATTAGTGCCTCAAATACTAAAAATATAAAAGCTGGTCTAGATAGAAGTTTGGCCTGACTCAATTTCATTATACAGTCTGAGAAAATACTATGGTGTTTTAGGCTTAACTTGAGCATTAAAATGAAAATACAGAGGAAGATTAAAAGATGCAAAACATAAAAACAACTAACTACAGCCTTCTATAGTCTTCTGCTTTAATGGTACATTTCCTTACACAATTTTTTTTAAAAAGAGGATGATATATGGCTGGGTGGGGAGAAGAAAAAAAAGAAATGTTATATTTAAAATATTTTGCTTTTCACCCAATTCCTGATTATAGTTTGACAGTCATTCCTGATTATAGTTTGACAGTCATTAGTGAAATAGCTTCAAATATATAATCAAAACAGATACAGAGTTAGGGATAAACTTAGACCTTGCCTCAGAAATAGAAACTAAAGACTCTAAAGCCAAATAGGGATGAAAACTATTGTTATAAAAGAACATGTTAGAGAAATCTAAACCTAAAGAAGAATAACAACTTACAGCAACATATTAAATTTTTATTCTGCCCACTTCCCACTGACTCTGGGTGGTCAATTCTAGGAAACCTTGTTACTATTAATTCAGTCTTAGAATATCTATGGTATGTTGCAATGTTTATAAATGATATCACTTTACATACAATTCTAATTTCATCTGTTTTACTTTCTTATCAGACTTTCAGATAAGAATTAAAATAGATGCTATGAATATATTTATTTTTCTCTATTTTTATTGCAAGGTTTAAAAGATGTTTACAATTCAAGCAAAGCTTATATACTACTAATTGAAAAGATAACAGTATTGTACAGGTATTCCTTCCTTCCTATTACCTTAGAGAAAATAGTTTGTTAAAAAAATTAATGACCAAAAACATGGGAAGCTTAAACATGGAAGTGGATGACTGAAAACATAAATAAGGTAGGAAAGTATGGTAAAAGGCTCTCTGGGAAATAAACTTGTCTGGGCCTCTACTCAAAGTTGCCTTTTCCGCCCAGCTAAAATAATTAACATATATTCCTTCCACTTCATTTCTTATGGAATTAAAGTTCATATATTACAAGCCTTTGTTCCACAATACAAACAGTGAATGTTTGTCTAAAACTTGAAGAAAAATGACCAACATTACTTGTTTTCTTTCTGCACGAGATTACCCATCTTACCCTGATCAGTTGACCACTCTAGCTCTTCCACCTGGGTCTCCACAATCAAGTTGGAAGTGATTTTATCTTTAAAAATGCTTTGGATCCTTGGAAAGTCTCCTGTGTAAAGGGCATTGTGAAGAGCAGGATCCCCACAATATTCAAGATGTCTGGTGGGCTTGGGTAGAGAAAGGAGGCTCCTGGTAGTTGGATGATACCTCTGGCTGGCCCACTGGCGAGATGCAGCCCTCTGCCGTTCTTCCCATTCCAGCTTTTCTCGTTGCAAGCGCAAGGAGCGCAGAGTGGAAGAGGTGAACACAAAAGTTTCCTTTGACATTCTTCTAAGCAAGAAAGGAATCCGGAGTTTTCTACACAGTAGCCCAACTCATCAACCCCAAATCATTTATGAAAACAGCTGATACTTCCAATTTTCAAAAGCTACTATTATGACAAGGTCTCACTGACAAGCACATCTGCGTACTTATTACCCAGGGTTATAAATAGAATTGAGTAGTCATCATAGAAGCAGTGTCATCTTTCTTTTAGAACTGAGCAAAAAGAAGAACATCAGTTCTCAAATTAAATTAGAAAATCAACATGTGCCACCTAACAACAAAACTATAATGAAAATATAAGATGATAAAAACAAGAACAGATAATATTTGAACCTAAACAAAATTACTTACATATTTAATCTCAGCCATATATATGAAAATTGCTTAAGGTGGCAAAGAAAAGGAACTTGACTTTTAAATGCTGTTTCAAAGTATCAGCCAAATTGAGAATAAATTAATTACTGTTGATAGTCTATATAATAAGAATGCAAGAAATAAAAGTTTGCAAGCCTACTGTAGATAGCCATAGATGCACATAAAGTCATAAAATAGTAGAAAATGTTTCCCTAAGAAAATGCAGATGAGCAGAATTAAGCAAATAAAGAACAAGGCTGTAAAGTGTATTGGGTCTCTTCCAGGTACAAGGAATATTTTTCAATACGATCCTTTAAAGAAATTCTTTTTTTCTTATTCTATTGCACTTGAAAACCATGATTCAAAATAGCAATTCTTTTCTCAAATAATAAGAATTCAGTCTGGAGCACATCTGTGAATAATATCTCAAGACATCAGGGCATGATTTCTCTACAACTCAAGAATGAGCTATAGAGCAATACAACTGAAGTTCTACGTATGGGCTAGTTACAGTAAAACTGCCTTCCATGAAAGTCAGATTTTTCTCACTTACTAAGAGCAATCTCTGCATGAAAGTTGTGGACGCAGGATGTTTCATACATAAAAGAATATGCTATTGCATTGTCCAATACCACTTTCTCTATGTTGTCCTCAACTTTAAGAAATTATAATTTTGAAACTAATTGAAAACGCATATTTTATGCACCTCACTGCATTGAATAATTTCATAAATATAAAATCTATTAACCTCTATGCCTTATTCAAGAGCAGTACTAGATTATCATCCTCACTGGAGCATCTCGAAACATTGCATATTGAAGAACCACTGCAAACACACTCTATTTTGCACATAATTCATCTGACAGACAGATACACTGACCCTTAAAAAACTTCTACCAAATAGGTTTTCATAATTTGATAAATATTCATACAATTTATCTGGAATGTTTAACAATCCATTTGGCATTGCAAATATTTTGCACAAGCTGACTCTTATTTGAATGAGTGCATGAAATTTGTCTTGATATTTATAGCCAAAGTCCTTTTCCATCTATATGCTACTATATAATAAAAAGTTCTTGCTTTTTATTTTTTCTAACTTTCCAAAAGTTAAAATGAGAATTGAGTTTATTCAGTTCAGTTATAATACCCAAGTTTGTGTATCTAGAGGCCCCCATATGAATCTTTTTGTACATAGCAAGACTTTTTTTGTTTGAACATGCAATGAATATATGTAACTAAAAAAATGGAACTGTGGTATGTATGTGCAAAAATGTTATAATTTTCATTCATTTGAACGCATCCTGAGTTCAAATGAAATGACATTACCTCACAAAAATATCAACTGTTTCCATAATGTTTTTAAAAAGTTCTATATGCACATTATAAAAATGAGGTAGGTAATAGATAAAATAGAAGAAATTAATAAAAGAGAGCCAATTTGGTGTAGTGATTAAGGTGTTAGTCTAAAAACCAAGAAATTGTGAACTCCAGTTCCACTTTAGGTATAAAAGCCAAAATGACTTGTCACTATCTTTCAGCCCAACCCAACTCACAGGTTTGTTTTTGTGAAGAAAATAGAAGAAGTATTATCTATGTCCATCCCCATAAATAAAGTAGGATAAAATCAATCAATCAATCAATCAATCAATCAATCAAGTAAATCTTTTGCTAAGCTTCAGAAACACTGCAACAGATATATTTTTCACATTTATTTTTCAGACAGTATCAGTTAACATAAGCATTTTTTATTGTTTTGGAAGACCAGTTAGAAGATAGTCTGTTATTCCTGAAACAGTGTATAACAAAGCACCACAGTAAACATTCAATACATACCTAAGGCAATTTCAAATCAAATGGAGTAACAGTTACTTGTTAATTTAAAAAGTCATTGTAGGTCATTCCAATAGCCTGGCAAAATTTATTTTCTGAAGAGACAAGTTTGTAATAAGATGTGGTGCAGAGTCTCAGTATTAGTGTGCAAAAATATAGCATCTCTGCCAAAAAACAGCCAAGTCTTTCCACACGCAGGAGGAACATTAGCTTAACAACCAACCATTTTGCTACTCAATCTATTTTCTATCTAACCCAATAAAGGACAGCTTACATCTAATTTATAAAGATGATTTTTTTAGCGATTAGAAAGTGCCCCTGAAAGGAAGTCTATCTCATGGTACAAAGGGCTCATGAACACAGGAATATGTCCATGATCCTACCTAGCAAGATCTTTTAGGATTAGTGAGCTGTCATAAAGTGTTCTGTTCTTCCAAACTGGAGAAAAAATCATCAGGGAGTTCACCAAGAAGCTGGTCCAGATCATCTACAAGGACAAAATGAGAAGTGAGACCAAGTTTTTAACAATACATTAATCACTCTGGGCTACATCAGCCATAGTGGCAAAGTGCTTAGAATGCAATATTGCAGGCTAATTCTGCCTCTGCCAGGAGTTCGATCCTGACCAGTTCAAGATTCATTCAGCCTTCCATACTTCAGAGATTGGTAAAATAAGGACCAGATTGTTGGGAGCAATATGATGATATCTGTAAACCACTCGGTGTTGTAAAATACTGTGAAGTGGTATATAATTCTAAGTGCTTTTGCTATTACTACATGAAGAGGTTCTGGTCTGGACATAGAATTTTAATGAGAAACTGCCTTGTTTTTTTCAGTGTCTATTTTTTCTGTGTTAGGGGTAAAAAAGGAAAGAGAGGAAAATCTTATATAGATTTGCTTTCTGACAAGCAAGTTCATATTTAATGCTTAGTACATTCTATACTTAGATGACATTGAACGTATCCTGACATATCCTAAGAATTTCTGTTTTTCTTTCTTGGGAGGAAAGAGGCATAGCAGGCCCTTATAATATACAGCTAGAGCAGCACAGAATAGAGGGAACACACTAAGTAAGAGTTCCATGACTGCACATAACACATAACAAATGCAGCTAATAGTAACTTCCCCATCATCTTATAGAATTATAGAATATACATTTTTTAAATCTAAAAATGGTGTTGCAAGCTATCTCATTACCTATAAAGCCCTTCATGTTTTATTTCTTCCCAACATCTGTCCATGCCACCTGTACTAATAGGTGGGCATACTTCAAGTTCCCTTTCTAAAACAATGTTATTTGATTGGACCCAAAGGTATGCATTTTCTGTGGCAGTGCCTACCTTCTGGAGCAATTCCATCCTCCACTCCCAAAACATACATTTTCTACTGGCCTTTAGAAAAGCATTAGAACCCACTCTTTCTCAGGTGTTGGATCAGGATGATGGACACCCCTAGGGTAATTATAGGGTAATATAATTCTGAGTTTCTGATCACCTGTTATGGGTTTCTTTTTCATTGTAATGGAGTCTCTATTTATTTTTTTTTGCTCATTCATCCTTTACATTCTAAATCAGCCAAAATCACAGTTATATAAATAAAGAGGTGTAATGTGAGGGCTGATATGTGATTTTGCAAGCATAATCTAGCTCTGCAAAGCTTCCCTCATTTTCCATTTTAAAAGCACACAGAGAAAAGAAAGACAACAGATAAGAAGATAAACATTACTGTTTAGCATTCTGTTTACCCAAGTCAGCTCTCTCAGCAGATTTGCCTACTCCACAATTTCCTGACTCTTGTAATAATGATGGACTTTCGTTTGATGCTAATACATGATGACATCTCTTCTTATTTTTCTCACATCCTTCCATATTCTTGTTATCCATTGCGGCCATTACAATCACAGCACTTATGGGAGGATCCTGCTATAATTTTAAGACAGCATGTTCATATAATGTCTCATAGACAGCTAAGAAACTAAGTATTTGCACAATTTATTTATTCAATTTATTTTCTGCTTATCTCACCATTGGGCTACTCTAAGTGGCTAACAACAATAAAAACAGAAATGGAAAGAAATGGAAACATAACAGTAGCAAAGTAATGTAACAATGTAACAATAGAACAATTTACAACTTCCTCACACCATAAACGCCATCCAGTAATAGCAGGAAAAATCAGAGAAGATCCTACCATGTTAGATCATTCATCCATTCTGTATCATTTTGTTCAAAATGATCATCTGAGGTTTATTAGCCTCAAAAATTAAAATTTGAGACCCACTATCTGCAGAACACTCAATCATAATATCACATAATATATATCTTCAATGCCTGTTGATCAATTTTGAATTTAATATATGTTCTAAATGATTTAAATACTTGTAGACCATCATCTTCAAATTAATTGGCATTTAAACATCAAGTGATCAAGCCTTTCCCTGGGTTCCATTGACAGAGAAAGTATCACTGGCTAATATGAGTTTGGACTAGAATAATGTATGTTTTAAAGAAGATCTAAAAAAATATTTATCCTTGGCTAATATGAGTTTGGACTAGAATAATGTATGCTTTAAAGAAGATCTAAAAAATATTTATACTATCATTAAATTTTTATCCTGACTATTTTAACTCAAATGGGGAACATGCTTAATCCTCCCTCCTAATTTTAGAACAACCCTTTGATGTGGGTTAGGTTAAGAGTGACTGGCCCAGTTACCCACCTATGCCCGAGGAAGGCCTAAAATGCAGTCTTTTGTTACAGTACTATACTGCACTATTATACTAAACTGACTCTCATGAGAGCATAATATTTTTCTTCTGTTCATTAATGAGTCACTACCACAAGTCTCAATTTAGCTCGCTTGGATTTAAATTATGCTTTCTTCTCAGTTTAGCTATCTATCCACATGAAATTTCTTACTGTAGGAATATTTTCCTACAATAGTCATATTTCTAATGGCTTAGAAATATTTCTAATGACATTTTTAAAAAATAATTAAAATATTAATGTTGTTGTCATTATCGTCACATCCTTACCTGTGGTGTCACACTCTCACTTGTTTCCCAAATCTCTCGGTATGGTTGAAGCTGATTTCCACTGCTGAAACCAGGTGAATATACTTTCATCAAGTTACTGGGTGTGACATTGAGATAGTGATTGCGATGGGATGGAGAGAACACGCTCACCTGTGAAGATCATTATCAGTTGTTTTCACAATAATATGTGGCATTACTAACATGCTTATTTGTATAGGCATGCTAAAGTTTGATGCCAGCAGATGAAATATTTCCAAATCTTGCCACTCCAGTGATGCTTGAAATGATCTATGTATGTTATAGTCACCTAACTGTATTTCTTGTTTGCATCTTAAAGAACAATAGGAAGGAAGCAGCCTTGTTATATATAACAACATTGCCAGTGGATAATCTGATTTCTGTCCATTGCATTGAAATAACACACCAGGATGATATATGTGTGTACAACAGGAGGGAATTAAGACATCTAGCTTAAAAATGTCAAATGGAAGTGGGGGTTGAGAATATTTATATTAGATAATTAGAATTCTTACTGAAGAAAGCTCTAAAAGAAATCATATTGTTTTCTGTTTTGTGTTTTGCCAGATTATAAATATCTGCTTTATTCTGGTTCCAGAGGTTTTAGAGACAGACAGCAGGAAAATATACATCACAAGCTTCTTGGATAAGAAGTTGGGTTTTTTGTTTTTTGTTTTTTTTTGGGGGGGGGGGGGGGGCTTCCGGTTTGACTTCCGTCGCCGCCAGATGGTCTTTCGAGACCGCCAGCCCCGTCGCCCGTAAAGAGCCGCCTTTACAGCTGAAAGGCGGCTTGAAAAACTTCATTTCCTTAAGGAAATGTGAGATAGAGCGGGCGAGGGTAGGTAGAGCCCTCTGCGAAGTCCCCAGAGTTTTTGTTTTACTCTTGGGGACGAAGCAGGATGAGGCTCCCTATTCTGCTCGCCACTGCTCCGGGCTTCGGGAGAACTCTGCCTTTTGCAGAGCCAGGCGACGGGACCAATCCATTCAATGAAAATCAACAGATTGTTCAAACAAATAGGATGAGATCCGGATTTTGGACCCTAAATCGCAAGTATTTCTAACAATTTTATAAGCGATCTTAAAAGCGAAGGAGAAAAAGTTTAAAATGGCGACTGGCTGAGGCTTGAGAAGAAGAAAGCTGAAAGCGAAAGTCCTTCCGCCTGAATAGTTTAACACGTTACAAAGTAGCAGAAATAATAGCGATGGCTAGAATTGAAAAGAAAAATTCTTATTCTATGTTTCTTCCTTCTTGGAGACTTGATATTGATACCGTTTGGAGAGAAGTCTTTTTCTTTAAAAAGAGTTTGTCTGTGTGGCAGGATGGCGTTAAAACTGATAAAGCCAGACAAACAAGCAGTTGGAGGGGGGCTCCCCCACTTACAAACCATATAAACAAATTTTGAACTTGCAGACTCAGAAGAATGGTTTTAAAGACCTAAAGGAATTTGTTTTGGAGGAAAGGGCAAGATATGATGATATTGTGAACCAGAATCTTGAAAAATTCAGGCAGGAAATTAAAGAGTTGGTACAACAAAAATATGCCAATCTGAAAACAGCTTTGAAAACCTTTTTAGAAATAATTAAAAAGATGGACAAAGATATTAACTTAGAACTAGAGTCTAAAATGAAGGAAGTTGACCATAAAATTAATAATCTGGACAATAAAATACAAAGAATTGAAAATGATTTGATAAATATTCAAGACATTTGCTCAGAAGTAAAGTCTAAAAAGGAAGCTGATCACGAGACTTACAATGCAGATAATATAAAACAAAGGATTGAAAAAGAAGTTACAATGATGCAATACAGGTCCATGGAATTTGCGGTCAGAATGAGGGGATTAAACGAAAATAATAGAGATGATTTGAGAAAGATGTCTGCTGAAGTTCTGGCTGTAATTTTAAAGGTTCGTCCTGAAGAGGTATCCTGTAAAATTGATAAGGCCTACAGAGTAAATTCTTGGATTGCAAAGTAAAGGCAGTTGCCTAGAGATGTGGTGATTTACTTTACAGATAAAGGAACAAGAAATGATATTGTGCAAAAATCTTTTAACTCTACTTTAGAACTGAATGGAAGGAAGATTTGGATATATAAAGAGCTGCCGTCCAAGATGTTAAAAGATAGAAAGCAATTTGGATTTTTGGTGACTGAGCTAAAGAAACAAAACATCCCATTTAGGTGGGATGTTCCAGTTGGTATAATATTGAGATACCAAGGAGAAAGATATCAATTAAATACTGTTGAAAAAGCGGAAGAATTTTACTACAAGGTTCTTAAAATGGATTTAACATCTCCATGTATGCCATCAGTGTTAGGAACACAGGAGGGAAATAAATAAATGCAAAATGAACAAGAGACTGAAACCCAGGCTAAGCAGATGGAGATGGAGATAATGGAAAAACAACAAGTCACAGAGGCTCCTTTGGACGAGTCGCTTTTGGATTCTCCTTTAAAGGTTACAGCTGGATTACTTACAAATACAAGAGAGGCGGCTTTGGATTTTAATGCGATGTTTCATCAAGTTACAGACCAGCATGGAAATCAATCAGCTGATATACAAGTTCTAGAAAGGCATCCAGGATGGAGATCTAAACCACAAAAAGCTAAGAAAAGAAGAAGCAGGTCCTACAAAACTAAAAAATCTTAGCTTAAACAACAGTCTAATGCCAGTTACTTAAGAGACGATTAAAATGAAAATATAGCTGAGGTAAATTATTGACTTGTACTATTTTGAGAAGAATGACAGATCTCTGCAGTGCTGTGCCTTAGGGATGTGGAAGAAGGCCTCTAACTGAGTGGATTGGAACTTTCTATTTTGTACTCTTTGTAAAACGGATTACGTATATGTTGAGCTATAAGGCACGAGAATTATGGTGGGGCATGCAGAAGATCTGGTTGTTACCCTAACACGGTGGTTGGAATTAATAATCTAGATGAAAGACACTACAGAAGATATTATATGGAATATAAATATAAAGTCACTCGGGTGGTTTTTTTATCTACGACAACATTTATTACTGATGGGGACAGATGGTAATTGAAGATACTGAATATACTGTTGGAAACAGAACTTGATGTTACCCAAATATGGGTGATGGAATTAACAATCTAGCTGAAAGACATTACAGAAGATATTATATAGATTACAAACTTAAAGTCATTTGAGGATCCTGTTTATATATGGAAATATTTTTTAGTGGTGTGGTGTGGGCAGAAGAACGAAGATATTAAAATATCATGTATGGTAGACCTGTAGCAAATTGGGTGGAGATAGGTTAGGTTATTGATTGTTTAGCTTAGTAAAAGGGATGTTATGTTAAGATATAAATATATGTAAAAGATTTGAATTAAGAGATATATGTATGGGGGTGGAGGAAATGGGTAGATTATGAGTTGAATAATTGCCAAATTAGGAATTATTATAAAATTTTATAGCTGAAGATTGCTTTGAAATGTATAGTATAAGGGGGATATAATAACAATGTTAGAAAGAAAAGGTCAGCATGTGGGGGTGGTGCAAAAGGATGATAAAGTATTATTTAACTTGATATTAATGATTTTGTTTTGAAGAAGCCATGGGGGAGGGGAGGGGGAGGGGGGGGTTAGGGAGGAGGGGGTAGGGGGGAAAAAAAAGGGGGGAAACTTGTATTTGAAAAACTTTTTCAATAAAAATAATTTTTTTTAAAGCTTCATCCTTTTGAAGGAGAAGCAAAAGAAAACACCTTTGTTTTGTTTTTAAGAGATTATGTGATTCAATGTTACATTAAGCTACTTCCTTTATTTTTGAACCAATAAATAAATAAAATTAAAAAAAAAAAGAAATTGGTTTTTTTCTTTATCTTATTCTAACATGCTTCAATTTTTGCAAAATGGATCATAGCTCGATGGCACAATACCAAGGAAATATAAGCAAGTCAAGTGCAAAGATTTTACATACATATTATTACTTTTGGCATGGAAATTATCAAGGCTCATCCAGCCTTGAATTTCTTGTTTCCTTACCTGTTTTAGCAGGAGCACTGAACCAGTTTTAAATTCACTTTCTTTTTCTTCCAGCAACAAACGATGTATTGTGCCCTGCATTTCACCTATTTGAGAGAAGATCAGAAAAATGACAGCAACAAAAAGAATCTATCGAAATGTTATCTAGCAGTAATTCTAATTTGCTTGTACAGAATATAGGGACTGGATTCAAGCATGTAATCTGTTATTTGCTCAAACACAGCAGTTACTCTCAGATGAGTAGTTGAATATTTAGTGCTATACATTTCTGCTTTTCATCTGGCAATGTCACTGTTTTGAGTTTATATTGTCAGATATGTTCTATAAGTATGGTTGCATAGTTAGTAATTGTATTAAGTTCTTCTAGAGAAGGTTGGATTATATATTTAGACACCCAGAGTCTTTTTGGAGTTGGGTGACTTTCTTCTTAACCTGCTAGCTTCCCTTTTTATGGTAACAGTTGTGGGCAACAGGCAGACATTCCCCCAAACTTATAGCCTACCGAGACATACTTAAATTTGGTGAACTATTATGTTATTGGACTTAAGTGCCAAAAACCATTCATGTAATCCATTTGGGAAACTTGGGGATAAGTTTTGTGGCTCAGCTACTTTTGACATAATTCATCTTGGTACTGGCAGTACTTGGCTAATCATGCATGCATGCAATATATGCTCAAGAAAAGCTTGCCTATATTTCTTTTGTAACCATGAAAAGCACAGTAATAATGAATTTCCCATAACTTTCATTAGAATGAATCCCTAGAGGAATGTACCATTATTTTCTATGGGATAAACTTTAAGTCAGTGTTTCCCAAACTTGACCCTTTGAAGATGTATGGACTTCAACTCCCAGAATTCCTCAACCAGGCATACTGGTTGGGGAATTCTGGGAATTGAAGTCCATGCATCTTAAAATAGCCAAGTTTGGGAAACACTGCTTTAAGTAATCAAAAGAGCAATGGCTACCCATTTGCTCAGGTATCCACAAAAATTAAGTCACTCAAAATGATGCAGGCAAAAGACGTTACTGTACATGACACAAATCAAGCATCCAGCTAAGTTACAAGGGAAAGCATTATCTCATCAACCTAGTAGGGTTGAACTCTTTTTACCCTTACCGGTAGGATCCTTGAATTCAGCACCTGCATCAACATTAGTCCTCATCAATGATTTAATCATTACTGCCATGTTTGGAACCTTGTTCTTTGGGAGTTGCTTCAGAGCTGCCTGAATGGAAGAAACCAAGGTAGGAAGATAAAAGCTCCAACAGGAATTGGGAATGCATTCAATTGTGAGAAAAAATGTCTCACATTAAGAAGTTGACAGAGGAGATATGTTGAGATGGTCTTGAGCAGCTTATTTTCTATCCTTCATAGAAGAGACACTGGGCATAATATAGAGGGCTAAAGAAAATTACTTGGATATTTTTTTTCGTTATTCTTAAATAGTTAGCTTAGAATTAATTAAATAATCTTCTGAGGGTGAATTTTAGGGATGGTTTCCTTGCAAGAAATGAAGAGAAAAATATTTTGGAAGAGCTTCAAATGTATGGTTGTGGTAATACTGCATCATCTCCTATTCCTTGACTATTCATTATTCCACAAAGTAGCCATTTAAAAAAATATATCTGTTCTTTGCAACTGACATAGAATTTTCAAACAGAAAACTAATTCAAATTTCAGCCTTTACCTTACGAAGTACCATAGAAATGCTGTACATCTGAAGAAAACAGGATGGATCTCCTTCATCCAAATCCAATTCATTTTTCATGGCAACCCATGGGCCTCTTTCAAATTCTTCTTCTATTGTTTGCTGGGAAATAGACATTTCCTGAAAGAATAGCAGAGAATCCCAGATAAAGATTTACCTCAAACAGACTACAGAGCAACATATTCATCTTAGAAATTTATTATTTATTTTGGTGATACTTTAACCAATTATATATCTGAAACAGTGATTCATCTTTCTATGTACTCCCCTTTCCCACCAGCTTTAATTATATCAAGCATTTAGGAAAAAAAAATACTGATGCATACAAAAGTGTATTTATAGGTAGTCTTCAATTTACTACCACAATTGAGCCCAACATTTCCATTGCTAAGCAGGACAGTTATTATTGAGTTGTGCCCCATTTGTCCCACAGTTGTTAAATGAATCTGACTTCCCCCATTGACTTATTGGAAAACAGCCAGGAAGATTACAAATGGTGATCACATGACCCCTGGACAGTAAAATTGTCATAAATACATGCTAGCTGCCAAATACTAGAATTTTGATCATGTGCTCATGGGGAAGTGGCAATGGTTGTGTGAAAATAGATCACAAATTACTTTTTTCAGTACCACTGTAACTTCAAACTGAATGATTGTTAAGTCGAGGACTACCTGTACAGGTATAATTCAAGAATTACAGCTCAACTATTGAAAATATTATCACATTTGCTCTAGCTCCAAAAGTGGTAAAGTTGAATTTGATTATCCATGAGCTGAAAGATAATCTTCGATATATGTTCTCTATTGTTAATGACTTTCCAGGATTACAACAGTCACATTGGAGAGCTTATTCAGTTCATCATCCTTAAAATATTAAGCTTATCATCTTCACAAACAATAGAATCAAACTATCCTGCAAGGACAAAATTTTCAAGATGGTTTCTTTATCTTCAGGACCACACAACACATTTAGTGTCTACTTTTGAATAGTTAGGGATGGGACACTAAATTAATCTAGACATTGGATGTGGGAAGAAGAATCTTATTTCACCCAATCCCCAACTCACAGATAGACCCAATAAAAATCCCCTTACTCCAAGATGCAGCTGCTAGCTATAAGAAGGGGGAAGATTGCTCAAAAGTACCTGTATAGGCTCATTTTAAAGACTAACAAGCAGATTAGAGGCAGCATGATTTTCTATTAATAAATTTAGTATCTTAAGTCTAGCCAGTACAAAATTTTCAAAGACAAAATGAAATTACCTCAGTTCGTAATTTTGCTACAGCTCCGTGAGTTGGTATATGGGGAGTTGCAATGAGAATCTCATCCAGGTTTTTCCCATTAGGCTTTTTAAATAAAGAAAAAAAGTAAAAAAATGTACATCACCTATGGATATTTTTAAAAAGCCCTCTTATTCTTTAATTGCTTAAATAGAAGCAGAGATTTCTTAGGATACTCAAAGTGATACTCTAGAGAAATTCTGTGTTTCAAGTCATTCTACTTATAGAAGCTGAAGGTTTTAAAGAATGCTAAAATTATTAGATCTAATAGACACCCAATAGAAAACTCCTGAAGAAAATAATCTTTGCAGTAAAGGCTGAGGCCTTTACTAAGGGGAGCATATGCAGCAGCTCAGAATAATTTTAAGTCACAAAATGTTTTGGAACAGAATAACTAATAGAATTTTATGTTATATTAGTATTCTAATTTGGCCTTGAGTGTCATTCTGAGTATTTATATATTAGGAAGATAACTACTGGCATCCTAAGCAACAGACTAAATCCATCCAGACCTGAATAATCTCCAATATGAAGACAACACACCCAATAATCTTTTTGGAGTAAAGACAACAGATGACAGCTTTTATTCCTTTTTATGGTTTGTAGCTACTGTAGGTTTTTATCAAAGTACTGCTGGAATAAATATTTTATTTTATATAAGTAGTTTAAAGTGCCCCTTCATGGATTACTGCTTTGTTGTAGCAAAAGGGCTTGCATAGCTCAATGAAGCTATGAGCTATGCTGTGCAGGGCCATCCAAGATGGACAGGTCATAGAAGAGAGTTCTGACAAAACGTGATCCACTGGAGAAGGAAATGGCAATCCATTCCCGTATCTTTGCCATGAAAACCCCATGGACAGTACCAAAAGGAAAAAAAGATATGAAGCCGGAAGATGAGCCCCTTAGGTTGGAAGGTGTCCAATATGTTACTGGGTAAGAGCAGAGGGCTAGTATTAGTAGCGCCAGAAAGAATGAAGCGAAAGGAAAGTCTGATGCTGCTAAGATTTTTTCTCCATAGGAACCTGGAATGTAAGATCCATGAATCAAGGTAAGCTGGACATGGTCAAACAAGAGATTATAAGACTGAACATCGACATCATAGGAATCAGCAAACTAAAATGGACAGGAATGGGTGAATTTAATTCAGATGACTATCAGGCATACTGCTGCGGGCAAGAATCCCTCAGAAGAAATGGAGTAGCCTTCATAATCAATAAAAGAATAGGAAAAGCAATACTGGGATACAATCCCCAAAATGACAGAATGAATCCAAGGCAAACCATTCAATATCACAGTAATCCAAGTCTATGCCCCAATCACTGGTGCTGAAAAGGATGAAATTGACCGGTTCTATGAAGTCCTCAGCACCTTATAGAATTAACACCAAAAAATGATGTCCTTGTCATCATGGGGGTTTGGAATGCTAAAGTAGGAAGCCAAAAGATAACGAGAATAACAGGCAAGTTTGGCCTTGGAGTATAAAATGAAGCAGGGCACAGACTGATAGAATTTTGTCAAAAGAATACTATGCTTATAGCAAACACTCTTTTCCAACAACCCAAGAGACGACTCTACACATGGACATCACCAGATGGTCAACACAGAAATCAAACTGACTGTGTTCTGCAACCAAAGGTGGAGAAGCTTTATACAGTCGGTAAAAACAAAACCAGGAACCAAATTTAAGAAAATTTATTAGACTGAGGGAGAATAAGTGGAGAATATGTCTGATGCAATGATGTTGTAATTTTAAATTGTAAAATTTATTAGACTATGGGAGAACAAGTGGAGAATATGTTTGATGTAACATGTTTTAATTTTAAACGGTAAACAAAATTGAGAATGGTAAATATGATTAAATGTGAATGATTAATGAACTATTGGATGATAAAATAAGAAACACAGACTTAAGTAACAAATTGCGATTAATGTGTGTTGGAAATGATCAACATTTAGAAATAGGTTGGGAAATACCCTGGAAGAGTATATTTGGAAATAATTAAATAATAGATAAATATACTGAAAAGAAAACACTCAAAATAAGATATGCTGGGTATCAGCCAAACAAGAGGTGGAGATGTGGAGGAGAATATGCTGGAAATCAGCCAAACAATAGTTGGAGGTAGGGAGGAAAATATGCTGGAAATCAGCCAAAATTAAAAAAAAAATGCTGGAAACCAGCCAAACAACAGTTGGAGTTATGGAGGAGAATATGCTGAAATTCAGCTAAAATAAAAATTGCTGGAAATCAGCCAAACAGTAACTGGAGATATAGAATCAAATATATTGGAAAATAGTCAAATTAATATGGGGTGAAAAAGAATATGTTGGAAGACAATTAAAATGAAGTGAAATGATTTTGAGATTATTCTGTGTAAAATGAAATGTGTAATAGATGATAAGCACAAGAAAATTAAGTGTAAATTGACGAAGTTTAAGATCTAAAGATTGGGTGAAATGGGTCCAGACATTAAGAAATACAGATAGAATTTTGATTTATAAATTGAAATAAAAATAGAGTAGTATATATTGGAAATTAAGATTTGTGGTGATAAAATAGTAAGGTAAATACTTAGATCAAGAGGTTATAATATTTCTTAAATTTGTGTTTTGATACTGATTTTAAAAGAAGTAATGGAGAAAATTTAGGAAAGAGTTAGAATGAACTTTGATTTATATTTGGATATAAAAATGAGTGGAGTTTATTTGGGAATTAAGATTTGTGGTGATATAATAGTATGGCCTAAATTAAGATGTTAGAATTAATGTTAAAATTTTTTGTTTTGATTTGTAATTTTAAAAGATGCAATGAGGAAATTTTGAATGGAGTTTGTTAAAAAATGAAAGCGATTGTACCTATTTATGACCGGATCAAGACTTCGTTCTTAAAAGATATATTTTATGTTTCTGTTTGGGAAAAAAAATTTTTTTTTAAAAAAAAACATCCCTGATAACCATGATGGGGTGGTCACTGACTTCGAGCCAGGCATCCTAGAATGTGAAGTTAAATGGGCCTTAGGAAATCTGAGCAACAACAAACCTAGTGGAGGTGACAGTATTCCAGCTGAGCTATTCAAAATCTTAAAAGACAATGCAGTAAAAGTGCTACATTCAATTTGCCAGCAAATTTGGAAAATTCAACAGTGGCCACAGGATTGGAAAAGGTCAGTTTACATTCCAATTCCAAAGAAAGGCAATGCCAAGGAATGTTCAAACTATCGCACCATTACACTCATTTTACATGCTAGTCAAGTTATGCTTAAAATCCTACAAGCTAGGCTCTAGCAGTATGTAGATCAAGAACTACCAGAAGCACAGGCAGAATTTCAAAGAGGCAAAGGAACTAGAGATCAAATTGCCAACATATGCTGGATCATGGAAAAAGCTAAGGAGTTCCAGAAAAACTTCTACTTCTGCTTCATTGACTATGCTAAAGCCTTTGATTGTGTGGATCACAACAAATTGTGGCAAGTTTTTAAAGAGATGGGAGTACCAGACCATCTTGTTTGTTTCTTGAGAAACCTATATGCCGGTCAAGAAGCAACAGTGAGAACTGGACATAGAACCACTGATTGGTTCAAAATTGGGAAAGGAGTCCGGCAAGGCTGTACACTGTCACCCTGCCTATTTAACTTATATGCAGAGCACCTCATGAGAAAGGCGGGGCTAGATAAATCAAAAGTTGGAATTAAGATTGCCGGGAGAAATATCAACAACCTCAGATATGGAGATGACACCACTCTAAAGGCAGAAAGTAAAGAGGAACTAAAGTGCCTCTTGATGTGGGTGAAGAAGGAGAGTGCAAAAGTTGGATTGAAACTCAACATTAAGAAAACTAACATCATCGCATCTGGTCCTCTAAATTTCTGGCAAATAGATGGGGTAGAAATGGAGGTAGTGATAGATTTTATTTTCATGGGCTCCAAGATCACCGCAGATGGGGATTGCAGCCAAGAAATTAAAAGACACTTGCTCCTGTGGAGGAACGCTATGGCAAATCTAGACAGCATTCTAAAAAGCAGAGACATCACCCTGCCAACAAAAGTGTGTATAATCAAGGCTATGGTTTTCCCAGTTGCAATGTATAGCTGTGAAAGTTGGACCATAAGAAAGGCTGAGCGCCAAAGAATTGAGGCCTTTGAACTTTGGTGCTGGAAAAGACTCCTGCGAGTCCCTTGGATTGCAAAGCGATCGTCAGTCGTAGAGATCAAACCTGACTGCTCTTTAGGACAGATCCTGAAGGTGAAACTGAAATACTTTAGCCACCTAATGAGCAGGAAGGACACACTGGAGAAGAGCCTAATGCTGGGAAAGATTGAGGGCAAAAGAAGAAGGGGACGACAGAGAATGAGATGGCTGGATGGAGTCACTGAAGCAGTAGGTGTGAGCTTAAATGGACTCCAGACGATGGTAGAGGACAGGAAGGCCTGGAGGAACGTTGTCCATGGGGTCGTGATGGATCGGACATGACTTCACAACTAACAACAACAACAAATTTAAAGTATTTTAGAAAGGTTTTTCTCAATGTTTTCACATATAGACTTACTGTGTCTCCAGAGTGTTCTCTTACTTGTTGAGGCAGAATGCCTGCTGGTCCTGGGAACCGACGAGTCTTAGTTCGCAAAGAAACATGAGCCATTGACTGAGGTGTCTTGCTGGCTGCTGTGACCAAACGGACAAGATGATTGGTGAGAACAGGAGTCTGAGGCTTTCCAGAACCTGCAACTAAACTTGGGGCTTTAGGGACGACAGGAGGGATTCCCACAGTTGCCACTGAAGGACCATATGTGATATGGAGTTGACCACCGCTATTGGCCATTCTAGTGTCAGAGCAGCTGGGGCTAAATATGCGTGATTTGGGCAGCCTTGAAGGAGTACTTGTTGAAATAAAGGGAGAACAGGGTCTAATCAGTGGCAAGGAAGGACTGCTGCACTCAGAAGTGGATTTATCCAAAGAGGATTGAACAGGCTTTATCATCTGAATACTGGAATTTGAAAGGGAGACAATACTGTTGCTCATCCCTAAGTTAGCCTGGGGAAAACCAGAATCCATGGAGGTAGGCCTCAGATTTGACTCTGAAGAGACTCCCATTGGCTGTAGATGGCTGACGACCTCATCAACAAATTCTTTTCGAGTTTTTGTCATTTGTGAAGTATCCAATCCAACAGGATTCATTGGTGTCATTGTGTTTGTGACTTGTCGTTTCTTGACTGTTTCTAAGTCACTGTCTCTCATCTGCTTCTGGGAACCACAGTCAGATCTGAAAGATTCTGGATACATACTAGATTCTTCTAAATCCATGCATGAAGCCAATACAAGTTCATTGTCAATATCATCCCTGGGCGAAATCCCAGAGGGAAATATAGCTGGAGACCTGTTAACAAATTTAAATCTCTTGCCTGAAGTGCTACCTGATTCACACTTGGCTAATAAGCCTGTTGGGTCCTTTTGAACCTTGAAGTTGCTTATCAGGGGAAGCATATGGTTGTTTTTGGTCTCAGTAGTGCAGCTACCGTCTCCAAATTGAAGTCTGGAGCAGTTTTGTACCTGTGAAATAGGGGGCATAGTCTCTGAAAAGCTATGGGTGCCTGGATCCTTGACTGGCATGAAGGCATTGCCAGGAGCTCTTAACCCTGCAGAAAGGGGTCTCAGACCTCTTAAATTAGCAGATGTTGTGTCTAGAGTCTGCTTCTCCACATCACTCACAGCCATTAGGAAATCCTATGGGGGAAAAAAAAAAGATAAGCCGTGCCATGAAAAGTGATATTTCAATTGTGTATATAGATTATAGAAGTGTTGCTTGGGGACTTCAAGTTCTCAGAAGTAAGCAATGAATGAACAATGAGATTTCATCTGAGATTTTGTGGCTAATCTATATGAGATTAGACATAGGCCTTCTTTAAGAAACCTTTTCAAGAAACCTCTTATTCCTTCTATTTCAATGGTCTGGCTTCATCATCTACTTTCCAATTATGATTCAGAAGTATTTTCTTACCTCATCTTCAAATTCAGCCTCCACAGAAAACAACTTTTGGAGCTTGCAGGCCTGTAAGAGCAATTTAATAATTTGTAAGATTAACTCTAAAGGTTTTTTTTTTTAATTTGATTTATATGCTGCCCTTCTCCGGAGACTCAGGGCAGTTTACAATGCGTTAAGCAATAGCCTTCATACTTTTATATATTTATACAAAGTCAGCTTATTGCCCCCACAAACTGGTCCTCATTTTACCTACCTTAGAAAGGATGGAAGGCTGAGTCAACCTTGAGCCTGGTGAGATTCGAACTTACAGTAATTGCAGACAGCTGGTGTTAATCACAATGCTTTTAGTCTGCTGAGCCACCAGGCCCTGCTTTCACAGCAATATTTTTATTTTTACTTCAAAACATTCTTCACCAGAAGTTATAATGAAGCTGTACTTCCTGTGTTATTAATACTACACACTGGAATTGCTAAATGATTAGGGGATGCTAAAAATACTGTTTGCTTCCTGGGGACTTAATAATCATAGCTAAAAACAGAATACTATATCTAGACACACAGTTCTTTTTTTCTTAAAGTAAATCTCTCTCTCTTTTTTTTTTTTTATTGCAAAAGTTTTAGTTACATTTTCACCCCTTTTTTTCCCCCCCCAAAACCCCCCCAACCTTCCCAACCTCCCTAACCCACCCTAACCCTCCCCTCCCCCCAGACTTCCTAGTATACTCATGTCAGATAAAAGGAAAAAACCCTCCTTTGTATATAAAACTTGAACCCTTCCCTCCCCCTTACAAATTTTCATCTTCCTTACATTAACATTAATATTTCTATCTTAGTATAACATTTTCAAATAAATTTTCATCCTAATTACCTTAAAGATATTTCTATCTTGATATAGCATTTTCTAACAAATTTTCACCCTCAACCTTAAAAATATTTCTGTCTTAATATAACATCTTCTAGCAAATTTTCACCCTCAACCTTAAAATATTTCTATCTTGATATAACATTTTCAAATAAAAGCTATTTGGTACTTCCTAGTTTGGTATTTATGCTGAACATAATTTATCCACTTCTTCCATTCCCATTCATAAGTCTCTTGAGAACAATCTTTTAAATATGCTGAAATCTTCGCCATCTCTGCAAAACTGGCCATCCTCAAAGTCCATTCCTCAATCGTAGGCAGCGCTTCATTTTTCCAGTATTTACCTATCAACAATCTTGCTGCAGTTATCATATACAATATCAATTTTGTTTCACCCGATGTAAAATCCTTAACTATACCCAATAAAAACAGTTGTGGAGAAAACTGAATTTTTTTCTTTAAAACATTCTGCATGACCCACCAAATTTTTATCCAAAAAGCCTTAACTTTCTTACAGGTCCACCAAACATGATAATATGTAGCGTCTAGGCAATCACATCTCCAACATTTAGGCTGCACATTAGGGTACATACACGACAATTTTTTGGGGTCTAGATGCCATCTGTAAAACATTTTATAAAAATTTTCCCTCAGGTTCTGCGACTGTGTAAATTTAACATTCTGAACCCAAATTTTTTCCCATGTTTCCAACATCACTGGTTCCTCAAAATTTTGTGCCCACTTAATCATGCAGTCTTTAACTAGCTCAGATTCTGAATCCCTTTCTAACAAAACATTATAAAGTCTTTTAATATGCATTGGGCCTTTCTCTTTTATGTGTCTAACTAATTCTTCCTCATACATCATAATACCAGTTTTTTGGTCCTCTTTCCATCTCAATTGCAATTGATTATATTGTAACCAAGTTAAATTGATCCCTTCAGCCAACAATGTCTGTAATGTCTTCAGCTGCCATCTGCCCGCATCTGTAAAAAGAACCTCTTTATATAAAAACCCCCCGAGTGACATTATATTTGTATTCCACAAGATATGACCAAGATCCAGCCATAGCGGTATTTTATAATTCCATTTGTTTCGGTGCTTCTTCCAAACTCTCAACAAAGAGTCTCTAAGTATATGGCTTTTAAAAACTTTATCCACTTTACTGTCATAAAATAAGTAAGCGTGCCATCCAAATTCCAAATCGAAACTTTCTGCGTTTAATATTCCAGTCTTTTTTCCTCCAAACCAATCACTTACTAAAGTCAAAGCTGTTGCATCATAATATAATTGTAGGTTTGGAAGTTTGAGACCTCCCCTTTCTGGAACGTCTTGCATAATTTTCAATTTTACTCTTGGTTTTTTCTCGTTCCAGACAAACTTGTTCACACCAGTTTGCCATACTTTTAATTGTTTATCATTTCTGAGCACCGGGATCATTTGAAACAAAAAAAGAAATCTTGGCAAAATGTTCATCTTAACTGCTGCTATTCTTCCAAGTAAAGACAGCTGCAGTTTTTTCCAAATCTCCATATCTTTTTGCACCTCTCGCCACAACACCTCATAGTTATTTTGAAACAATTTCATATTTGATTCTGCAACCTGAACTCCTAGATATTTTACCTTTGGTACAATCTCAAAACCTGCCCTCCTTTCTAACTCCAGTTTACGATCTTGTGTCATATTTTTAACTACCATCTTAGTTTTTTTCTGATTCAATCTAAAACCTGAAACTTTACCATAGTCTTGTATAATGTCCTTCATCTGGATTATCGATTCCATTGGTTGTGCTAGGGTAACAACCAGATCGTCTGCAAATGCCCTTATTCTATAATCCTCTTGCCTTATCATTATACCTTTCAAAGTGTTAGAGTCCCTTATCGTATTTAACAAGACTTCTAGTGTTAGAATAAACAACAATGGGGACAGTGGACATCCCTGTCTTGTTCCTTTTTCGATTTTAAACTCTGTTGTCAAGCTTCCATTGATAATGATCTGTGCCTTTTGCTCTTGATAAATTGCTGAAACCGCCTGTATAAATTGGTCCCCAAAGTCCATCTTTTTTAAAGTCTTTAATAGAAAATTCCAATCCACTCTATCAAAGGCCTTCTCCGCATCCAAAAAAACCAGCACTGCAGGAATCTGTTTATTCTTCTCAAGATATTCCAATAAGTCTATTACTTGCCTTACATTGTCCTTCATGTACCTACCCTCAATAAATCCCGCTTGGTCATCATGAATCACCTTTTGAATTACTGGCATCAGTCTGTTGGCTAATACTTTTGCATAAATTTTATAATCCGTATTCAAAAGAGATATTGGTCTGTAATTCTCCGGTTTTTTGGGACCTGCTTGCTCTTTTGGTATCAAAGAAATATAAGCTGTAGTCCATGATGGGGGTACTTTTCCCCCTTGTTGTATATTACAAAATAAGTCTCTAAGTTGTTCCACCATTTCTGCCTGCAAAGCTTTATAATACACTGCTGTCAGACCATCCGTTCCAGGAGCTTTGGCTGTTTTTAATTGTTTTATTGCTGCTATTATCTCCTCCTCTGTTATAGGATAATCCATTCTTTCCTTTTGTTGCTCAGTAATTTTTGTAACTCTTTTGTTGTCTAAGTATTTTTCTATAAGTCCATTCTGCACCTCCTCTCTGGCATATAGTTTAGTGTAATATTGAAGAAAAGCTTCTTTTATTAAATTCTGTTGAAAAACTTCTTTCCCCCCAATATCAACACTATCAATAGTCCGTGCGCTCTGTTTCTTCCTTAATGTGTAAGCCAACCACCTGCCTGGTTTATTAGCGTTGCAGAATGTATTATGCTTCGCATATTGTAAATTTGTTGCAACTTGTTCCGCTATAAGCATTTGGAATTGGTCTTTCAAAAGTTTTATAACACTAAGTATTCTTTCATCTGTTGGATTTTTAATAAGTAACTGTTCTTTGTTCTTTATTTCTGCTTCCAGTTCAAGTCTTTTCTTTTGTCGAATCAACCTATGTTTAGAGTTCATATATATAAGCACCCCTCTCATATAAGCTTTGCTTGCATCCCACACAATTTCCATTGGGGTGCCTTTATTCAAATTCATTTCAAAAAACTCTTTCAAATACTTTTTAAGTTCTATTATATTTTTCTCATATCTGAACAGGTTTTCATTTAATCTCCAAGAGCGTCTCTCATTCTTGCATGTCTCAATTTCTATCCACACTGGGCTATGATCAGTCAAAGTTCTTGGCAGAATCTTTGTTCTTTTTGTCCTAAGAAGTAGATCATCAGACAACAAGATAAAATCAATCCTGGAAAAGGATCTATGTCTGTCAGAGAAGAAAGTATAGTCCAGTTCTTTTGGATTATGTATTCTCCAAATATCTTTTAATTCCAGATCTTCTTTCATATCAAAAAAAGTCTGTGGTAATCTAGTTCTTGACTTTGCCAAAGTCTTTTTGTCTAATTTAGAGTCAATTACTCCATTCCAATCTCCCATAATTAAAATAGATCTGTAATCCCATTGGAGTATTTTAGTATGCAGCATTTTATAAAAATAACCCTGTTGTTGGTTAGGAGCATAAATTCCTATCAAAAGAATTTGATTATTAGCAGAAAGCAATTCAATTGCTACAAACCTACCATCTTGATCAGCTTCTATATGTTTGGCTGTTAGTTTTTTATTTACATAAATAACCACACCATTCTTTTTTTGATTAGTTGAAGATATAAAATGTGTTCCTAATTTGGAATTTTTCAAATAATTTTGATCTTGAGCTGTAATATGCGTTTCTTGTAAGCAAATTATATCATTATTATGTTGTTTTAAGTATGTAAATACTTTCTTCCTTTTTTGTGTTACATTCAGCCCATTCACGTTCCAAGATAAACATTTAATCATCATCATTCTCTTTCTGGAGCGAAGCGCAGAACCTTAGGATTTCATCCGAAATCTTCTGTCCTGCATTCCCCACAGCCCCAGCTTCATCTCGCCTTTCCTGCTGTAACTTTTGTTTAAGTTCCTTGGCTTTTGCTCGGGTTATACGCTGGTCCTTAACTTCAGCCGCCCAAGCCAGCTCCAAGATTGGAGAAGGTTCCAACAAGGGCTCATCCAGAAAACCTCCTTCAGCGCCCTTCAGCTCCTCTGATTCCTGCTTAGATTGTTGTTGCAATTCTTGAGGTTGCTTCTTATCACTCTCTTTAATCTCCAAAACTGTAGATGTGCGTGGGGATGGTGTTCTTTCTTTAAAGATGTCAGTATAAAATTGCTCCGCCTTCTCCACAGTATTCAAGCGGTGTTTCTCTCCCTTATATCTCAAAATTATGCCAGTTGGAGCGTCCCAACGAAATGGGATTTGATTATTCTGCAATTCTTTAACAAGAAAACCATATTCTTTTCTGGATTTCAACATCTTAGGTGGGAGCTCCTTGTAAACTGTAACCTTGGATCCGCTCACTTGCACAGAAGTGAGGAAAGATTTTTGCAGGATATCATTTCTTATTGCTCTGTCTGTAAAATATATGACCACATCTCTGGGCAATTGTCTTTGTCTGGCCACCCACGAGTTAACTCTGTAGATTTTATCTATTTTGCAAAAGATCATCTCAGGATCAGTTTTTAAAATCACAGCTAGGGCTTCAGCACAAATCTGTCTCAAATCTTGTCTCTCCTCTTCTCTAATTCCTCGAAGCCGTATAGCAAATTCCATTGCCCGGAATTGCATCATAACAATGTCATTCTCAACTCTCTGCATCTTGTCATCAACCTCAAAAAATTTATGATCATTATTTTTCAACTTAGCATTAACTTCTGATTTAAATTCATCCACTTTTGACTCAACTTTCATAATAAATCCTGCCAGGCCAGACGCCACATCCGTTATTTTTTTGGTCACCATCTTTTGGTTCTGCTGCATTTCCTGCATAATTTCCTGTTGTGACTTTTGGATTTTTTCATCTATTTTATTTATTTTATCATCCATGTCTTGAAATTTCTCATCCAAAATATTTGAAATGAATTCTTTTAAATCTCCCATGTCCAGATCTTTTTTTGGGGCTTGTGACTGCGTGTTCTGTTTACGTGGGGGGGATCCCCCCCTGTTTTGCCTTCCTGCTTCTTTGAAGCCATCCTGCCACGTAAGCTGGCTTTTCTAAAAAGGGAGGTTCCGCCTCTTCTGCCACCTCCACAATACCTTCTAAAAAAGTCCCCCAGATTTACTCAGGGCAAAACTATAGTGCAGCAAAAACAAGTAAAACAAGTAAAAGGGAGAGATTTTCCTCTTATTTCTGTTGCAGCCGGAGCAACTTTGTAGCAACTTTTTAACTTTATAGAAGACAAGATAACTTCACCAATCCACACCCACTGATTCATTTGCTGAGCGCCATATTTTTTCAGTCACTTTCACTCATTCCGAGACTTTCACTTCAGCATAAAAAATCAGCAAAGGGCTAATACTTGCAGTTCAGAGTTTCAGGGTTCAAGTGGATTTCAAGTGTTTATTTGGCTTACTTCCTCGCTCTTTAAAGGTTTCCTGAAGTCGGCTTGTTCTGCAAAGGCAGAAGACGTCCCACGCCGCCCGGAGTCTCAGCAGGTTGTAAGGGAGCCGCGCCTGTTTCCTCCCCAGAAACGATTCCCTGGGGGGGTTACAGGGGCTCTACCTGTGCCCTGCTGCCTCTTCTTCATAAATCCTAGGGATTTTGAAGATTTCAAGCCGCTTCACGATCGGGAAGCAGCTCTACAAGCGGCGGGGGTGGCGGTGCTAAAGGAAGGCACCGTCGCCGCCGAAGACGAGGAAACCGGAAGCCCAAAGTAAATCTCTCTTAAATCGAAGAAACTAAAAAAGAAATTGCTTTTTAGATAATTTTGAAGACAAGGAAAGACTTCTCTACCAAACTTCATAATTCTGCTAACCAATAGTATCCAAAATGAGATTTTTTGAATTCTTAAAATGAATTCTAATTGTATAGAATTCTAATTTTAAAATGCAGGAATTCCTCTTCAACTGGACTTTCTTTTTTCTTCAAAGACATTTTGCTTCTCATCCAAAAAGCTTCTTCAGCTCTGACTGGATGATGGGGAAGGATTTACTGTATTTTTCAGAGTATAGGATGCCTCCAAATAGAGCTTCAGAAAAAAAGCCTCCAAACAGAGCTTCAGAGGCTTTTTTTCTGAAGCTGTTTCAGAGGCTTTGAGAGGCAGAAAAAAAAAAGCAGAAAAAAAAAAAAGCAACGCACAGAGCTTACAAACAACAAACTTGTCACTAAAATTCACCTCTGGGAACAGCTGATTGGAGGTATTCCGGAGGCGGATCCACCCTCCAATCAGCTTTTTTCTTGTTTTCCTCCCCAAAAACTAAGGTGCACTTTATACTCTGGTACATCTTATACTCCAAAAAATACGGTATATTCCTTGCAGACAGCTGGTCATTTGCATTCTTTTAGAGCAGAGGTCTTCAAACTTGGCAGCTTTAAGACTTGTGGACTGGGAGTTGAAGTCTATAAGTCTTAAAGCTGCCAAGTTTGAAGACCTCTGTTTTAGAGAGTTTTTGAGCCATTTGGAGTTTATTGTGTCCTCAGGATCACCTGAGTAGTGCAAATAGATGTGGAGTCTTCTTGGCTACCGGATGTTTTCTGTTCTGCATCCCTTCACTCTTGGATCTTCAACAGTTCTTCCATTCCCCACCATCCAGTCAGAGCTGAAGAAGTTTCTTGGATGAGAAGCAAAACGTCTTTAAAACAAAAACTCCAAGAAAGTCTAGTTGCCTCTTGGAAAAGCACCTTTGGATCTTCTTCACTGTACCTTTCCATAGGCTCCATACATTACTTGCATTCACAGACCTGGCAACAGATGTGAGTTGAATTATCCAAATAAATGTCATTTATATATTTTAAAAGTAATATTATTTTTACGCTCAGATACTTTGTATTGCATGAAGCTTTTGGATTTGATAATAAACAATCATGAACCTTTGACGTTACTTGTTCAGTGCAAAATAAACAACATTAAGTTATAATTTTAGTGAGATTTATGAAATACCATTTAAAAGTAACTTAATGAAAACACAATATTTTGATATATGAAATATTAGTAATTAGTCTAATCAATTTCCATAGTTATAACGTATCTTGGTTATTTAAAGAAATATATCTACATATAGATGACATCATCATCATTGTTAAATGTATTTCCACCTAACTCTCAGTGATTCTTGACAGTTTACTAATGATTTCAAACAAGATAATAAAAACTTCAAGTAGATATGGCACAAATTGAGTAGAAACCAATATGAATTGAAGAGATTATGAGTCTGCACAAAATAAATATCTTTTATACCATTCTGTCAACATAATTTACTGCCTTTTGCTTTTCTCAATTTTTTCATATCTTTGCCTCTGAGTCTTATCATATGCATTCTAGAGTGGGGAGGAAATAACACCAAAATTGGTTTTTGTTTTATTTATCGGTATTTGTTATTTGCTTCATTTATTTCATAATGTTATTCAATATGCCAATCTGAAAAAGATAATTATCTCTTAATTGGCTATAGTACCTTTAGCTACAATAACTGTGACAACACATCTCTGTAACTGGTGATCTCTCACCTTATTAAGAATTTTTGGACTATTCGTGCCTTGTGAAGTTCTACAATTTAGGCATATCTGGGGGATTTCTAACAATTGTTCATTGTTAGAAATCATCCTACTACATTTCTATGGAATTAAAGTCAGTGCTTCTCAAATCTGGTAAATTATCCAAAACTGGATAAAAGTACTTTCTCTTTGAGTAACGACACCCAAACCCAGTACCCAACGATAACAGGAACATTTAAATAAGGACTTTCTGATAAGCAGACTTTTTGACAAGTGGATTTTTTAGATAAGTAAATAATGGAAAGTATTGAGTTAAGTTAATTAGCAATTTTATGATGTTTGTGTATCTATATTTTTCTTGACTGTACACCGCCTTGAATCCTACGGGAGAAAGGCGGTATAGAAATATAATAAATAAATAAATAAGTGCTAAATTTCAAGTTAGCCATTACAAAACAATGAATTTGTTCGCATTCATACATGTTCTTGTAGATTTGTTTGTATGTTTCAGATTATTGATCCATTTGTGCTTCTGCTGATGGATAATATCCTGATATTCTTCTAGTGCAGGGGTGTCAAACTCAATGCCTGCGGGATGGATCCAGACCGTGGGGTGCTTAGATCTGGCCCACGAGGCTGCCCTGGAAATAGCAAAGGACCAGCCCCCCATGCTCTGCCAGCAAAAATGGAGCTCAGGAGAGCCATGTGCAGCTCTCCTGGGCTCCATTTTTGGCCGTGACGGCCCTCCTGAGCTACATTTTCACTGGCAGAGAGCTGCAGGAGAATCCCCCCAGCCCTGCCCGGGCCATCACAGGTGCCTCAACCATTAGACCTCAACCACTAGACCAAATTATTCTATTTTACCAGAAACCCTACCTTTATCCAATGTTTTTCTGATAATGGAATAATAAATATTAACTTTAAGCAGGGCAAGAGAGCCTGAAAATTGCTTGATGTTTTTGGTGAGGTTTTTTTGTAACTTCCTGGACAATTTTATACCGAAGCTCTAAGAATGATTTTAACAGAGTGGCCACTCTTGAAAAGATCCTGTTTTCTTTTTTTCCAAATTCCTATTTTCCAAAAAAAGTATTTTCAACGGGGCATCATATGCTTCCAGTCTTCCAATCTTATAACGAGGTTTCATTGCAATGAAGACAACCAAAGATTTATTCAAAGCAAGGTTGACCCAAATCAACTCTATTTAATCAATCTGCACTCAAACAATTAGCCCTTGGTATTCATTTAATTGAATTGATTAAACTGGAGTATGACTTTTTCCCATTGGCATGTTCCATAATTTTATGAAATAAAAGCACCCGCCCATAGGGGAAATCATCAGCACAAAAATAAAAATAAATAAATAAATAAATAAAATGTTGGTGTTATTCGTACAACTACTACTCCTTGAACAGGGGAGATTTATACGAAGCTTATATCACACTCGGGTCAACAATACCCAAGCATGCATAAAATCTAAAAGAGAATAGATTTTCACAGAACTGTAAAAGTGGAAAGTGACTTAAACACAACTGGTCATAAAATGGTATGCCATGAAACAGCAGTCAGCATATCCCTTCTGGGAAAGCAAACCACAGTCCCAATGAAAAAGAAAAAGGATAGAATTAATTTGAATTTTATAAGGCCTTCATATATTATGGGCATAGCCTTCACTTTATTGCTCAGTCTCTGCCCATCTACTCAAAAAACTTTCCTGGTTACCATTGCCCAAAAAGCCACCAAAGACAATGGCAATTTTTAAAATATTCCTAGTTTTATGTAGCTATTTTGAGCTACATAAAGCTCAACTATTTTGAGAATCATTGTCTTTTGTGGCCACAAAGTTCAATATTAAGTATTCAAAATCAGGAGTAGGTCCCTTGAAAGTTCCAGGCATTTTGTTTCAAACAATATCAACCAGTATGACTGAGAGAAAGATTTGCAGCTGCATTTCAAAAAAAATCAAAAGGCTGTTTAGCCCAATTCTAAGCCAATAAATAACAAGCATATCTTACTCCACACCAAAACCTCCTTTTCATACTGCCTTATATCTCTACTTAACACACACTCGCACATTCTCTAGGGGCAAATTAACGATTTAAATTCAAATGCTTATTGTTTTTACGTTTACCGTTGGGTTTTGTACCCTTTGACCTTATAACAGAAAACCCCACCTGGGGGATTTTTCCTCGTTGGCCACAGAGCTTCCTCGGTTTCTTTGCACGGAAACCAAGGGCACCGTCTAACTCATAGACACTCAGTCATTCTCTATATTTAATTCCTCCCCCCAAGTCCTTCTTTACCATCGCAGCGTAAAAGCTCCAACGCTACTATCGGGGAAAAGGAAACCAAGAGTCAGCCTTAACGCCCGAAAGGCAGCCCCGCCATTGCCTTAAACGCCGCTCTAGTGAACATTCGAATTAGCCATCCTCCGCGGACGAAAAGCGTGACGTTCGTTCTTCTTCATTACGCCTGCGCGATAGGGCTTCGTTTCCTGAAACCCTGCCTCCTTTCTCCAATAGTTATCCCTTGATTGCGTAACCATAACCAAGCTCCTAGGTTGTGAGGCCGGCCAAGTGGCAATGTATGTCTGACTGCCCAAACGACCCATTCGTTTTCAGTGGCACGCATTTAGCTTCCCACTCAGAAGGTAGTTCCTACATTTTGGAAAAGTTCGTGTGCACAAAACTTACACCACTAAACTTATTTGAATCCAGTGTTATCATTTTAGATGAAACGCTGAATACTTCTTTGCCAAGAGTTCCTGATCCTCAGAATTGTGCAGCCTGCGTATGGTTTCTATACATATAACAGGCTGAATTTTCTAACACACTATCTTATATGCTAATCAACATTTGTGCAATCTTTTTTCCTGCCTTTACTATATGGTAATATTCTTTCAACATCCCAGTAGATTTACTATGCATTCAAAAACAAATAACTATAAATCCTCTGTATTCCACAGAGAAAATTTTATTGTTGCAATATAATCACATTTGTAAGCTTAAAGGCTTGGTGGCATCACTGTCTACTAAGTTTTAAATGTTTATGATTTTATTAAGTAACTACATTATCAATAGGTGGCAGCATTTAGCTGATATTGACTGGTCGTGAAAAAAGATGTGGAGAAGAGTTATATTTTAAATTAAGAAATTTTTAAAAAACAAAAAAAGGAAATGGAAAATCACTCTTTTTTATATATATATACCAAGGAAGTACATGGATATGTCCATGTCATCACCATTAATCAAGCTTAATTAAGATTACATCTACATGGAGGGAAGTAAGGGGTACCACAAGGTTCCATTTTAGGCTGAGTACTCTTCAATATCTTCATGAATGACTTAGATGAGGGAATAGAAGGGGAACTCATCAGATTTGAAGATGAAACTAAGCTGGCTGGAATAGGTAATAACTCAGAAGACAAGCTCAGGATCCAAAAAAATCTTGAAAGACTAGAACAATGGACCCTACCCCCAAAAATGAATTTTAATGTGGAGAAAAGCAAGGTTTTACACTTAGGCAGGAAAAACCAAAGATACAAGTACAGATTAGGTGAAACCTGATTTAAAAACAGTAACTGTGAGAGGGACCTTGGAGTCCTAGTAGATGATCACTTAAACATGAGCTAGCAGTATGCTGTAGCAGCCAAAAAAGCTAAAATAATTCTTGGTTGTATAAACAGAGGCATAGAATCAAAATCATGTGAAGTATTAGTATAAATCCTTGATAAAGCAACATCTGGAATACTGCATCTAGTTTTGGTCACCACATCACAAGAAGATGTTGAGACTGGGAAAAGTGCAAAGAAGAGCAACTAATATGATTAAAGGCCTGGAGATTAAAACATATGAAGACCAAGTACAGGATTTGGGTTTGGCTAATCTAGAGAAAAGAAGGACTAGGAGGGACATGATAGCTGTATTCCAGTATTTGAGAGGTTGATACAAAGAGGAGGGTGTCAATTTATTTATGAAAGCACCAGAAGGCAAGACAAAAAACAATGGATGGAAACTAATGAAAGACAGAAGCAATTAAGGAAAACTTCCTAACAGTGGGGTCAATTAACCAGTGGAATAATTTACCGTCAGAAGTTGTGGGATTTTTTAAAGAAAAGACTGGACAGTCACTTATCTGAAATGGTATAGGTAGGGTCTCCTGCTTGAGCAGGGGATTGGACTAGATGACTGCCAAGGTCCCTTCCAGCTCTAGTCTGATTGATTGAAGATGGGCTTGAGATTTTATTATTAATACAATAGTATTTTATTTTATTATTATTGATTTTATTATTGATTTTATTACTGTATGACTAAAAGGTTACATTGAATCTCTCAGTTTGTGGGAATGCATTGGCTATGATGTGAGGTACAAATATTGTCTGCTTTAGTCCAAGCTGCAGGATTTACATTTTAAAACAATTCAGTTTATGAACAGGAAAACAGAAATCTGAAGAAGACAAAAACTGCGCTCCACTTTCAAATTGTAAATCTGTAAATACTAGTAACATATGAGGAAGGAGTATTACACCTTTGCCTCCAATAATTAAAAAAAAAGATGGGATAAAAATTAAAAATGCTAATTTACTCTTGCATCCAAGTTAGGAAATAAGTCTATCAATCCTACAAGACATTCTTATTTTGCTCTGCTGCCACCATGGTTATGCAAGCAAAGTCTAAAGCATTCTATCTGTACTGAATAGTGGAACTCATAGCTAACATTTTCTACATTTATTAAATTATCCGATCCTCCGGCATCAGAGAATTTTCTATATGGCAGCAGATTCTGTTACGTTAATACTGTAATGGGGACGGGGAACGGGACCAACTGAGGGAGGATTCTCACTCAGCTTCCTCTGCCGCTCCACCACACGCTCCTTGGGACCACGTAAGCAGGCCTCCTCCTATTTTCCACTGGATTAATCAACCGGCACTAGGACCAGGAAAAGGGTTTCTCTGAATCTTTTTAACAAGTTCAGTTCTCTTGTCAAGAGAATTGCCCGGGCACGTTTTTCAAATAGTTTCTTGCAGTCTTTGATGTTCAACTGGCAAGGAGGAAGGGCAGAACACCTCCTGTTTTTTGAGAAAGACATTTTGCTAATCTCAGAAACGTAGAAATCACAATCCCTCAAAGGTACTGGGATCTTTTTTTGGGCCATCCTAGCTCAGGCCGCTGTTTTACACGTCGACGGAATTGATGCTGCTTGGCTGGAGTCCTCTGGGCCGCCTCTATTTTAGCAAAGCGCCTCCTCCGGCCCGTTCTTTCCCCTCCCTCCCATCGCAGCGTGCAACCTCGAAGTGCAGCTTTTTTTCTCCCTTTTGCACAATTGTGCCATCGGGGAAGATCATGAATTTGTTGTGCCTGATTTTCGCCCTGAGTTCTTGGGGGGCTCACAGCTTGGGAGACCCCGGCCCCTTAGAGGATGTCGTCATTGATAGATACTACATCCCCAAAGTGTGCTTGCGAGAAGTTCAGATGGGTGACTTCGTCCGCTACCATTACAATGGGACCTTTCAAGACGGCACCAAGTTTGACTCCAGGTACTGGCTCGCTCGGTAAATCCAGAACAACTGTCCGAGGGAAAAGTCAGGGCTGTTTTTTAAAACTGCTCTTTTTTTTTTTTTTTTTTGTCGAGACCAGGGATAGATATGCGCTGATCCCAAACAATGCCGTGGAATCATTATTAGCCCTATTAAATCTGAATTCCAAAAGGTTAAGTATATTACTTATTAGTAGAATTCGAAGGGAAAAAAGTTTTCCCATAAATTGCAATGCAAAAACAAAAAAGTTACATTTTATTCTTCCATTTTGCAAAGTATTTCTGAAATATTAAATTCAGCAAAAAAAAAAAAAACCTAAAAAAGAAAAGGCCACACCCTCTCTTTTTTTGAAGAATTGTGTATCTTCTTTTCCCTGTTTTGCGGGGCTTCAATAAAGAAATTCGGCATTGCTGACCATTCACATCACTTCTATGTGACTGCACAGCATTTGTGTTGCAGAAGACAAAGCATGGAGGAATGTTATTGGAATAATACAGGGTTAATTTTATAAATTCCCAGTTCTGAATGAGAAAGAAGGTGGGACTGGCTTGGGAACCAGATATTTGAGTGAAGGAGGGATAAGATGGATTCCTGTCTTATAGTGGGTTGAGATGCCAATGCAAAATGGTGGAGAATTCAATGTGGTAAACTTTTAAAAATGTGTTTAAATCTACTAGCTTAAATAGGTGGTGAAATGTTAACATGTCATATGATTGTCAACCATATCTTTGATTAAAATATTATAAACAGTTTTGTTCCTTATTGAACAATTAGATAGAAGCCATCTATGCATGTTTATCTCTGCAAATAAAAGAATGAGAGATTTGAAAAGGGAAATACTCTGAGAACTGCAGTGTTTTTTAAAACAATTTGATTATAGTGACATCTATTCATGTCAAACTATCCTGTTGATTTTGATGTGGAAACTTTTATCTTTAATTATTTTCACAATTATTCCTTTCAGAAAATGGATTTAAGTTAGGAGTGCACCATGCATTAATCACTGTTATTGGCTCCCTCAACATCTGGTTGTCTAACAGCATTATTCTATTAAACATCTACCCAGAAGTAGTTCCCACTGAATTTAGTGAGATTTATTACTGGAGAAATGGATACAGGGGTTAACTTTGCATCTGCCATAAGATTCCCATTCATTCAGCATCTGAGAAACTTGGGAGCAGGGTTTCGGGCCATAATTTGTTTGATTTTTTGCCTTAGCACTCCATATTTGCACTGCCTGGGATTTCTGAACATGCAGCAAGCCTTATCTAATCCCATGTTTTCCATTTATATTTGACTACAACACTTATCATTCCTATGTCAATCAACCTACCCCAATGGCACCTGAATGGGAAAACTAAGGGAAAGGCTTATATTAGTTATATTGGCTAAGAGCCATTGATTAGCTGGTCTTCCACTGACTTTTTTAAAAAAAGTATTTATGTAAGCATTCTTTCAGTAGATCAATCCAACATATTACTATTATGTACAGTCATATTCATAATAACCCCATATTCATGAAATAAAGTACCATGCCTTTAACTATGCCAAAAAGTTAAAAATAAATTCTTTTGCAGTAACGGGATATAATACGGTTAGTTCAACATCAGTGAGTGAGTGTACTGTAACTTTTACTTTTACACCTATGGTATTCAAATGTATTACAACATTTCAATGTTTCCTTCAAGTGTTAAATATTATTGTCCTTAAAGTTTAGTTTTGATTTTCATCTAGACAGGGTCCTCAGACTATTTAAAAGAAAGTGACAGTGGGTTGCAAAGGGGTGCCAAAGAGATAGTGTCTATAACGGTATCTGCAATTTTGGCTGTAGACGTGTCACCTCATGAAACTATAACCGAACCGAAAAGTTAATTTTGAATGGCTAGATTTTGCAAGCTAAAATTCCATTTCTATTCCAAATTCCAAATACATGAAGTAGGCTACAAGCCCTATAAAATGCATGCAAGTTTATGCCTACTTTAAATTTTCAGAAGATTTTCTGGTAAGGAAAGTTCAGTCCCAGTTTAAACTGCAGTTTTGGAAAGGCCATGGTGACTTAGCTAGCCTTTCCTCCAGCTGCATTCGGAATGTAAGATTCTGCTGTTCCACTCTGAGCAAAGGAAGCTAGGGATCATGTATCACTTTCTTCTTTCTATGCTAGAAAAAAATGGGGTCACTTTAGAAGGAAAGATTTGCAGAATTGCTTTCTTACTAAAACACCCACCCATGATCTGGATAAATAATTAGGTTGAGATACAGTTCTGTTAAACAGATGGATTCTGCTTTTGCAGCATGACAATAATTATAGTGGATCTGTACTAAAATATTCAACTGCATCATTACTTCAAGAGGGAATGTTTAGCCCAGAGGTGTTCAACCTTCGCAACTTTAAGACTTGTGGACTTCAACTCCTAGAATTCCCTAGCAATCCATTTAAAGTCTACAAATCTTAAAGTTACCAAAGATGGACATCCCTGATTTAGTCAACCCATTCTGTGCATGGATGACCACTGTGACTCATTATTATACTTGCTTTTTTTAAAAAGCAATTCATTTTATAAAATGAATTATAAAGTAAATTATGGTCATAGGACCTTTACTTGCTGATTTTTCCAGCCCTTTTTCTTCCTATTTTTTCACAACCAGAATTATGTCCTTCTCTATTTATATTTGCATGGATTCTGTTCTGAACCTGAAACAATAGAAATATGATGAAGAAAATCCTGTTGTGGGTAGAATAAGCTTCCAACAGGGGACAGGCGTACCATTCAAAGGGAACAAAAGACTCACTTGCAGTATTCAGGCTTAGTTGATATTCTATATAAATCATATTTATTTCAATGGCAGGTTGAGCTGAGATAGAGAAACTGGCTATCTAGCAAACTTTATGATCAAATTAAAACTTGACTCCGGGTCTTCTTAGTAGAGTCTGATAAGATTGAGTGACTGAAGATTTTAGGGATCCTCACATTCAGTTATTTTTTTTTATCATTAAATCTGGGTGAGGTAACACTGTCCCAAACAGGGTTGGTGCACAATTTGGGGCTCCTCCTGGACTCAACAGTTCTTGCTCAAGGAGCACAAACTCAAAAGAGACTTTTTGCACACTTGTATTCCTAGATTGTGGGGTACGGCTTATATAATCCATGCCATAATTGGAAAAGTGCAATATATCCTGAATAGCATTCAGAAGCTGCAACACTGTAATATATGCAATATTGTGTATGCCGTGAGGTATGCCCACACAACACATTGCTACATCAATTGAACTAGTTTCTATAGGCAATTTAAGGTTATAGTTATCACCTTTAAAGACCTACATGGCATGGGGCCAGAATATTTGCATAAATGTTTCTGTCCATCCCACAAGATCAGAGTGGGCATATTCCAGGTTCCATTGGTAAAACAGTGTTTTTTTAAGAGTCCTTGGCTTAGATTTTTCTTTAATTGATTTGTAAATCAATTTTTTTTTAATCTGTTCACCACCCAGAATTTCACTGGTACTTAACCATTATAGAAATTTGTCTAATAAATAAACATAAGTTTTATACTTCATTGACTCCCTACGCTGCTACATTTTGTTACTGATTAGTGGTCAATTTAGAACAATTGTCTAATGATTTACTCTTTAAGGCTCACTCTTTCTGACAATAATTTCTTCCTTCTCTAGCTATGACCGTGGTGCTACCGTGGCAGGTGTTGCAGGTGTGGGACGACTCATCACTGGCATGGACAGGGGCCTTCAGGGCATGTGTGTGAATGAGAGGAGGCACCTCATTGTCCCACCACACCTTGGCTATGGCAGCATTGGTGTTGGTGAGTATCAAACTTCTGATGTTGGCTGGAAAGGAAAGATAATAAGAGCGAACTTTGCTTACAGATCTAAATTAGAAAGTTGCTTCTCAATCACAATTAGAAATATGCATAGTATTTTCCAGATTTCTTTTTTCCCCTCCACGCCTTAAATTTTCACCCATAATTGTTTTTTCCACCATTTTCTTTGCGAATATCTTCTAGCTATATGATAATATGGAAAGATATAATGCTGTGTAAGGACAGTGTACATAGTATTCTCCTGGTCTTCATTATAGTGTATCTTATTTTCAAACCCTTAGCTGGTCTCATCCCACCAGACACCACCCTCTATTTTGATGTCATCTTGCTTGACATTTGGAACAAAGACGACAAGTTGCAGATCACCACCCTCCACAAGCCACAACAGTGTAATCGCACAGTGGAGAATTCAGACTTCGTACGTTACTACTACAATGGCACACTTCTGGATGGAACCCCCTTTGATTCCAGGTAAGAAATTCTAAGGCATAGAGGGCAATTTCTTGAATACTGAGAATCAAATGTTTATAAAAAAATAATCAATTAATGGTCACAATTGGGCATATGATGAGATGATATCACAAGGGGCATGATCTGTGTGGTTCTACTGAAAGAAGTTTGCAGGCCAGACTAAATCATGCGTCACTTGCAGACTTATTTCGGTTGTCTACTTTGGTGCTAACATATTACTGGTGGCTTGGTTCAGACAAAGAAAAAATATATCCAAGAAAACAATTTCCATAATCAACTCAACAATTTCATTTTTTTCAGAGTAGGAGCAGCAATCCCCAAACAACTATACAGTTGCAGTTGCAGAAGAAGCAGACATTCCCAGCCCAAGAAAATTAAGTTGATTGATCAAGATGTTGTAACCTTTTAACTCAGTTACAGTTAGAAAGCAGAGACCTTTTTGCAAAATCATTAATTTCTAACTAATTACAACAGGGTCTAATAAGAGTAGACAGATACCAATATTTCATTTTGAGTGATTATTTATTGCCAGAGCCATCCAAATTTCTTGCTCTTTTAAGGTACTGTATTGGACCACTGCTGGCTGCTCAGTTTTTCTTCATTCCCTGAGCTGCTTCATCTACCTAGTATTCGATGTTTTTTTTTTCTCCATCCTCTCTTGCTTCCTAGCTATGGAAAAGACAATACTTATGACACCTATGTGGGTTCAGGCTGGCTAATCAAAGGTATGGACGAAGGCTTGCTAGGGATGTGTCCTGGAGAGAAGCGGCAAATAGTCATGCCTCCTTTCCTGGCCTATGGAGAGAAAGGCTATGGTAAGCTGGTCATGAAATTCATGTATTTCTTCTGCATCAAGAGATGGTCCTCTCTTCTTTTGCTATCAAATCCTGAGTCACAAAAATATGCAGATCTACTAATTTGGATTTCACAGATAATTTATTTTGTGGACTTAAAAAGCAACCAACATCCATCATTTGCAGACTTTATGTGGAGATGTAGACCTTTATAGGGTAAGGATTGTGGCTGTTAGCTCTACTCTTACATAGGACCTTTTGTAGTTTTGGGATTCTGTAGTCACTGTTACCCTTCCAGCATCCAGTTATTTTGGGACTGCAGATCTCAGAATTCCCAGCTGGATAGGAAAAATATGTGATTATATGCAGTGTTGGGATATGTTCGGTTTTCTAAAATTTGTTTGCTTGTTTGTTTTTACACCAAGTTCTGCTAGCTAATGAATTAAGCTTTGCAACTGGGCATTTTTTTAAATGAATGTCAAAATTTATTCCCACAAACATACCATCTTTTGTATTCCTCCAGAGTGAATGTCCACAAATAACAAACACATATACAGCATACTGTGTCACCCAACTTAAAAGCATTGTTATCACCTCATCTGGCTCAATTCATATCTATGCCAGCCTGAACTGAGTCCTATCTTTCTTTCTCTCAGGTACTGTCATCCCCCCGCAAGCATCTTTGGTTTTTTATGTTCTTCTGGTGGACCTGCACAATCCGAAAGATAGTATCTTCTTGGAGCACTTGGAAGTCCCAGCATCATGCAAACGCAAGGCTGTGACTGGAGATTTTGTGCGGTACCATTATAATGGCACTTTAATGGATGGGACCGTCTTCGATTCCAGGTGAAGAAAATATTCTGCAGAATTAGTTTCAAATTCTGATGACTACATGTCCATACGAAAATGTGGAAGTGATTGGCTTTTTCCAGCCTGGTTCCTTGATGTTTATTTTATTTATTCAAACGTATATTAGCCCCCAATGGACTCTAAGTGGTGTACCAAATTGGAGAATCAAGAAAAATAGATAAAATACCAAATCCAAGAGACGGTCCAAATAAAAGGATCTTATAAACAATACAAACAAACAAGAGCACCAGAAATATAATAATACATTGATATATCAACCCCAGGCTTGGGACCAAAAACAGATTGTAAGAACTTTCCAGAAGTTGCAAGAGCAACCTTTAGCCTTCCATTTGAGTCCTAACCAGCCTTTTAGACATCAGCAATTGGCTAGGTGCCATGACCAAGGTAGAAATGAAAATGAAATGAAAAAAGATCTTAGAATTGGAATTTACCTTGAAAAATACACCATCAGACAAGAAAACAGATTGCATAGAGACGTGATAGATTTGAAAGCCACAACTTGCATAAAGACGTGATATATTTTAGTCAAGGGAGATTACCCAGCATGGGTTTCTTTCTTAAAATTGGATTTTCAAAGTAGGGTTTTGCCACATGATGAGGTGTTCAAATGGGTCAGCATAAACTGAAGTTGTACCTCTTTTGTAGAATCAGGGGTTCCTGGTCCTTTCTGGCAGAATAGAATCCTTACAGCAACTGGGTACTTGTGCCAGAAGATTTGATGACATCACAACCTTATGCAAATAGCACTACAAATATTGCTGTCTCATATAATAGATTCTGGCCTGAATAAAACAGCATGTTTACATTAAGCAAAATAGAAAGGACCAGTTCATGTCAGCCTTTTGTTATATCATGTTTATACAATTTAAATTGTCATCCACAAAGGGAAAATAAGAGCAATCAGAACAGCATAAACTGCTAAACCAAAATCCTGGTGAATTATTTTACCATGTCATTCAAATAAGAATAGCTAATAAGAAAGTGAAGGGGATACGGTGGCTCAGTGGCTAAGACACTGAGCTTGTCGATCAAAAAGTCAGCAGTTCAGCGGTTCGATTCTCTAGCGCCGCATAACGGGGTGAACGCCTATTACTTGTCCCAGCTTCTGCCAACCTAGCAGTTCGAAAGCATGTAAAAAATGCAAGTAGAAAAATAAGGACCACCTTTGGTGGAAACGTAACAGTGTTCTGAACAGTGTTCTGTTCTTTGGCGTTTAGTCATGCCGGCCACATGACCATGGAGACGTCTTCGGACAGCGCTGGGTCTTCGGCTTTGAAACAGAGATGACCACCACTCCCTAAAGTCGGGAATGACTATCACATATGTGCGAGGGGAACCTTAATAAGAAAGTGCTCCCTTGTTTGTGTCCTATAGGTTGCTCCTTTTTTATCTTCATAAATCCAGATCAGTACATTCAGAAGATCAGTATAGCCAGAAAGTGGTTATTCAGGCAGATTTTTCCAAATACAGACCAAGAACAAGAAAAAATTATACTGGGGAGCAAGAAATAGAAATCCTGATTGCTGAAATCCTAACTATTTGAATTTGATTTAAAAAATGGTAAAGGAATGAGAGGCTTCCATATATTTATCTTATTGCTTAAGCCAGATTTGTGTACCTTGTTGTGATCTTCCTTCCCTTATTCAGGCGAAGTTTATTTAAATGAGCTTAGACAGTTTGAGCAGTCTAGCTGAGAGTGAGCAATGGATTTTGCTGTTAGAACAGTCAGTTCTTCTCCACAATTTCTTTTCTCTTTCAATTCCAGTTATTCCCGGAATCATACTTATGACACTTACATTGGAAAAGGCTATATCATCCCTGGAATGGATCAAGGACTACAAGGGGTCTGTATTGGTGAAAGAAGACGAATAACAATTCCTCCCCATTTAGCCTATGGAGAAAATGGAGCAGGTAGGTAGCAAGGAGATTGTAATTATAATAAACATTTTTATATGTATAAACATATATTACCTTCCAAATGTGTTGGGCTTAAGCTCTTGTAACTCCCATGCCCATTTTACAATATGAGCTGTATAATCCAAACACATTTAGAGAGATCTATGAGAATTCTCTTCTTGATCAAGACACAGCAATCTGTAAGATATAATTATATCATGAATATAAATTAGGCACTCTTAAATTTGGCCAAGAGTTCCCTATAAATCTGGAAGTGCAGATTTTAAGATGTCTTGAGCTAGCTATGTGGCGCAATCCCTGTATGATTACCTGGGATGTCCAGACAGATGAACCATTGGCGATAATGTCTGTGGATATTCTCAGTCATCTGGTCATAGTTGTCTTTTAAAAAAAGCAACTGGACTGTCCTCGAGGAAAAAACCAGTTCCATTGCCTGTGAAACACTGGCAATAAGCTATTATGACACTTGGGATATAAATATACTTGTAAATTTAAAATAAATGTTCAGTTTTTTGAAGTATTTCCTTTTCTATTTCTGTGTGTTGTAAATCCAGGTTGTTTGTGCTGTATGGCTCGTAATCAAGTTATTTTATAGGCCATTGATTTATTTGATTGGAATGGAGTCACACTTTTCCTCTGGGAAATTAGGGTGGCATGTATAGCACTCCATTCTCCCAAGTTTTTCACCTCCAAGCTATCTAAGTTAAATTGAACAGAGACGGTCCCAAAATAACTGACTTTCTGTGACAGAGGATAGATATACACTTTTAACTCCTAATCAACTTATCTGCTACATCACAAGGGCTCTCCTATAAAATATTAACAGAGTGGTACTAATTAGGGTCTAGTTACCCTAAATCCTATTCCCTCACTTTCTCTTATGATAGAGTTAACTCTGCTCTTCTCTCTCTCTCTCTCTCTCTCTCTCTCTCTCTCTCTCTCTCTCTCTCTCTCTCTCTCTCTCTCTCTCTCTCTGGCAGGGCTGGGACTGTGTGCAGGAATGGGGAGACCTTCAAGCAAGTGGCCGGGCTCAGCCAAAGCACAGCAAAGACACGCATGAGTTGGCTGCTCGCTTGAGGGTCTCCCCACTTGTGTAACCCTCCTGGTCCCGCCACAGCCAGCCAAGGGGCTGCAAGAGTAGGAGGAGGTGGGTTGCCTGAAGGGAAGTCTCTGCTGCAGCTTGCACTAATTCCTCAGCCAGCCCGGATTTCCAAAAAGTTGATAAGAAGAAAGAAAAGGAGTAGTGAAAAGCCTCAAGGAGAGCTTGCCGGGTTGGCCCAGCCTCTGCTTTCCGAACAAGAGAGAGAAGAGACACAGAGACAGAGATACAGAGAAATAGAGAGGGAGCGACTAGCCGACGGGCGAGCTTCTTTGGCAAGGGTTCTCTGGCTTTCTCCTGACCCCTGGGATGGGCGTGTGAGGTTTAGCCAGGCCAGCCCCCTTTTCCCACTGCCCTGAGCTTCTTTACTTCTCCAGTGGAGCAATGCCGCCAGCTTTCATTGAAAAGCGTCCTCCGGGCAGTGAAAGTCCCCCATGCAAGTTTTAAAGCCGCAGCTGGGTGCTGTGGGCCGTTCCCCATTCTGTCGTCCCATCCTCCTGGATCCCATCCCAGCCCCCAGCCCTCATGTTAATGAGGCTGGCGTCAGTTGCGGCTGGGGCAGGCCAGTGTCTTGGGGTGAAGAGCAGGTTGTGTGTCTCCCCAAATGACTGAGGCACGCCCGGCACCAACAAGGGCTGGAAGAAGCTCCAGCAAGAGGTGTCAGAGAATCGGCTCCGGCCACTTCTCCATCTCCTATCATCACCGTTACCTTCTCAGGACAGGCAAGGAGTGACTGGGAGTGGAGGGCGAGGGGAGGGGCAAGCCAGTGGTGGGATCACCTGACAGGGAGCCATACCAGAGGGCCCAAAGAGCCACATGCAACTCCGGAGCCATGGATTGTTGACACCCAGACTACAGCAACCCTGAGATATAACAGTTCTTTTATAAAACATGAAGGTGTCCAGTGTCTACAATTTGGTTGATTCCTGCCAAGGATATTTGCATTCCATAATAGGTAATACTGTAGTGTGGAAAAAGTTTTCAGAAGACATAAAGTTCAAAATTCAGTGGGCTAGATTGTGAAACCAAAGCCGAAGAAATGGCTGAGTTTATTCTTCATGGTGATATGCTTGATTCTTCCTTCATGCAGTATGTTAACCTACCAATTGTTAGATCACAGTTTGTCTCAACATGATGTGTATACCTTGATATCATAGCTTGTTCAATAAACCAATGATTAAAACAAACAATGGGTTAACATATGTAAACACAATGTTGCCTCATATTGTTTGAAACTTTCTGAAACCCATGTTCCTGGAAAAACAGAGCAGCAAAATATCTTTGGTCAGCCAAGTTCCACAGAAGACCTAGATATGTACTCTTCTCTTCATTCTTTCTTGCATTCTTTTGTATTCCAGGGAACAAGATACCAGGCTCAGCTGTACTTATATTTGATGTCCATGTCATTGATTTCCACAACCCCACAGATTCTGTAGAAATAGAGACCATTTTCCGTCCTGCAGACTGTAACATCACCGCTCGGGAAAGAGACTTTGTTCGCTATCATTATAACTGCTCACTCCTGGATGGCACCAAGCTTTTCTCCTCGTGAGTTCCTAGCTCCCAAGTTCATTTCAGTTAAATGTCTACTCTGCCTCACTGCAAAAATGCCAAAATGGAAATATTGAACAAATACACAACATAGGGTTTTTTTACGTATATGAACTAAACCTAACACTCCTGATTTGAATTCATTTTTTACCATCAAAAATTGACTAATCCCCGTCTATCTCAAAATCACTGTATAAACCTGAAAACATTGGTTTATACAAAAATAGTTGTTTAAGATATTTCTTTTTTCTTTTGAAAATATTTCTTTCATGGGCTGTTTTGTGAGAGTACCACAACTTTGTCAGTGCCCCACATTGCTTTAGGTACCCTTCTAAGGCAAAATAATATTGGCTAAATAAGGAGATACAGAAGTTTGCATCATCAATACAGTTGCAGAATTTAGACTTCCTAAATCTAGAATTCTATAGAAAAAGCTTCGGAGAGCCATTAGGGGATAGAACATATTATTCTGAAAATCCAACAAAGTATTTTTAAGAAGACTCAATGGCTTGTTTTCCACTAACAGGCATGATTATGAACATCCTCAAGAAGCTACCCTGGGTACCAATAAGATAATTGAAGGCTTGAACAATGGCCTACTGAGCATGTGTGTGGGAGAGAAGAGGACTGTCATTGTTCCTCCACATTTGGGGCATGGTGAAGGTGGTGGTAAGGCAACTTCTTAGCAAACATTTCAGATTATCATTCAGTTATACAAGCTGATAAGATGGAAATATTGGATAGATCATGAATCCCTTCCTACCTCACTTCCTCCCTTTCTTCTAGATATCATTATTGAAAAAAATCTGTCAGTGTTTATGTGGAAGGTGATACAGGTAGTCCTTGAGTTATGGTGGGAAGACTATTAAATGAACCACTGATGTTGGCAGAGCTAAAGCAAACATCTACTAAGAAATGGAAACCTGGGAGGATTTTTTCTCATCACTAGCACTGGCCTTAGCTCTTTCAGTTTTAGTTTCACTACCATTATAACTAACAAACCTGACACTGGTGGAACTAAGAGATTTAATATTAGTGAGACACTAACACTAGCGAAGCTAATGCTGGTGGAACTAAGGTTATTATTCAGTGTTAGCAAGAAGCTAATGCTAGTGAAGCTAACACTGGCAGAGCTAAGGCTAGCCTTAGTGAGGAAAAGAAAACCAAGAATATCACCAATGGTATTTTTCACTCAGAAAAAGATGTACTCTTGTGAGATTATGCTAGATAGCCCAGCAACAGAATGGCCTTAGGAATGAGACATTGATTTTATCAAGAGGCTTAAATTCTTAGAAATGATTGTTGTAATCTCTAATGTAATTTAAAGAGACCAATTATTAGGACAAATATTTCCCTTGTCTTTGACTCACAGACCTAATTTGAATGTCACACTAAGGCATAATTTGACTTTTTGGCCAGATTTAAGTTTAATATGCTGCATGAACACAGGATTTAGTATGCTGTATGAGCACAGCATTATATATATTGGTTTATTTAGTAAACCGTGGTTAAGACCACAATAGCCCAAACTAATGTATGAACCAAGTCACTGTTACTGCTGCCTATAGCACTTTTCTGCATGCCTGGAAACTATATTTCTGCATTACAGGTAGCCTGATTTATGATCACAAATGAACCCAAAATTTCTGTTGCTAACTAAGGCATTTGTTAAGTGAATTTTGCCCCCATTCTATGACCTTTTTGCCAGTTAACTGAATCATTGCAATTGTTAAAGTGAATCACATAGTTAAATGAATCCAGCTTCTCTTAGCGACTTTGCTAATTGGAAGTCAGCTGGGAAGGTTACAAATGGTAATCACATCACCCTGGGACAGTGTAACTGTGATAGATACATGCCAGTTACCAAGTGTCCAAATTTTGATCACATGACCATGGACCTGATGCAAGTTGCATGAAAACTGGTCATAAGTCATCTAGAAGTGAGAATCTTCATTGACATGGTCATAAGTCACTTTTTCAGTGCCGTTGTAGCTTAAAACGGTCACTAAACAATAGGTTGTAAGTTGAGGACTACCTGTACTGAGAAGTTAATCTTTTTCTTTAAGCCCGGGGTGTACCTGGAAGTGCTGTTCTTCGCTTTGACATAGAACTTTTACACCTTGAAATTGGTGTTCCAGAAGGTTATTTGTTCATCTGGCATGGTGAGCCACCACAAAACCTGTTTGAAGCCATGGATCTGAATAAGAACGGTGAAGTCCCATCAGAGGAGGTGAGATTGAGTTTTGTTTTAGAAAGAAAACATCTTGTAAAGGATTCAAAACTGGAAGGATCATTAGATTGGTTCTTATTGCCTAGTCCAGGGGTCTGCAACCTTAAATATTCAAAGAGCCATTTGGACCCGTTTCCCACAGAAAAAAAACCACCAGGAGCCACAAAACCCGGGTAGGCGTGACCAACTCGATGTTACTCACTCCCAGTCATATGACACCCCCCCCCCCAGCCATGCCTATCCAGCTGGTCATTAGGGCAGAGAACCAGGAACCACAAAACCCTTTGCACTCCCCCCACCTCTGTATCTGTGTCTCTCTCCCTCTCTCCCTGTATTCTCTGTATCTCCATCTCTCCTCTGTATCTGTCTCTCTCTCCCTCTCTACCTCTTATATCTCTCACTGTCTCCCTCTATCTTCCCTTCTCCCTCTCTCCCTCTGTATGTCTGTCTCCCCTCTCTGTATCTCTCTCCCTCTCTCTGTATATCTCTCCCCCCCTCTGTACTCTCTCTCCCTCTGTATCTCTCCCCCTCCCTTCCCCTCTCATTCCTTCTATGTATCTATCTCTCCCTCCCTCCCTATCTCTCTCCCCCTCCCCTCTCTCCCCTCTCTGTATCTCTCCCCCCTTCTATCTCCCCCCTTTCTGTATCTCTCTGTGTGGGTGGGTGGGTGTTGTGTGTGTGTGTGTATCTGTGTCTGTGTCTCTTCTCACTCTCTTGGAAAGCCCAGCAAGCTCTCATTGGGGCTCTTTGCTACTCCTTCTTTTTGGAAATCTGGGTTGACTGTGGAACGAGCGTGAACTGCAGGGGAGGCTTCCCTTCAGGCAACCCTCCTTCTCCTCTTGCAACCCCTTGGTTGGCTGTAATGGGGCTGGGAGTGTGTGCACAAGCGGGGAGACCCTCAAGCGAGCAGGTGGGCTTGGCCAAAGCGCAGCAAAGGAGAGGAGAAGGAGGCTTGGCCAAAGGGAAGCCTCCGCTGTGGTTCGTGCTTGTTCCTCAGTCAGCCCAGATTTCCAAAAAGAAAGAAAGAAAAGGAGTAGTGAAGAGGAGAGGCCCAGCCTCAGCTTTCCTGATTCCCGGGGTGGGCAGCCCACTTTTCCCACTGCCCTGACGTTCTTAAAGCCATGGCTGGGCGCTGTGGCTCCGTCCCCCTTTCCGTCGTCCCATCCTCCCAGATCCCATTCCGATCCCTCACTCGTGTTAGTGAGGCCAGCATCAATCGTGGCCAGGTCGGTCCAGTATCTCAGGGCAGAGAACAGATTGCGCATCTCCCCAAGCGGCCGAGGCACGCCCAGCACCAACAAGGGCTGGAAGAAGCTCCAGCAAGAATGAGGCACCTGAGAATCAGCCCCAGCTGCTTCTCCATCCCCCCGCCGTTGCCTTTACCTTCTCAGGCCAGGCAAGAAGTGACTGGGAGGGGAGGGCGAAGGGCGGGGCCAGCCAGCGATGAGACAGGGAGCCGCAGCAGAGGGACTCTGGAGCCGCAAGTTGCCGACACCCGGCCTAATGCTTTGAATGCATATGTTGGCAAAAAAGAAAGGTCTAAAGAAAGCAACAAGATTTTTACTTCTAGAATATGCATATAGTTGGGGCATTTCTTAATATGAGATGGGGCTCTTAAAATGTTGCCTAGTTTGAGCTAGGCATTTGACATTTGAGCTGAATTGTTATTAAACCTACATTGAGGGAAAAATTTATTAGGGCACTCAAGTCAGTATATACAGTAAAATCAGTATCTAATTAAACTGATTATTTCATCCTAGCTGTATTATTGCCAGAAATAAATCACTATGTTTGAAATGCTATACATACTGGGAACCCATTTGTAGAAATAATCTAATTTTCTTTTTTTCTATTGCCCATTCTACAGTTCTCTACATTCATTAAGTCCCAGGTTGCAGAAGACAAAGGTCATATGATTCCAGGCATTGACCCAGAAAAAGTAATCACAGACATGTTTCAGAATCAAGACCGTAATAAGGATGGGAAGATCACAGCAGAGGAACTGAAGCTTAAATCAGATGAGGATCAAGTTAAACATGAGGAACTTTGAATGATAAAGAATCCCTTTTTTAAAAATGCTCCCATTTGATGGTTCTTTCCCTATTTGGGGCAGCAAATTGCCCCCAATCACTGCTAGACTGGATATAGGAAGTCAGTAGTTTTTTCCCCCCCTCATTTGGTTTTGCTTTGACTGTATATTATTGGAAATGAGTTAAATGAGAAACAAAACCCAGTGGACTAAATGAATGATGATAAATCTCCCAATTCACTGGTTGCATATCCTTCCTAAAACTAATTATTCCATCTCAATTGAATTCTGTAGTTTTTCCCAATTATAGCATATTGTCTTGTCCAGAAATCATGACATTAAAACAGACATTCTGCTTGGGATCTGTGCATTCAACTGTCCAAATCAAGGTTGAATTCACTTATCAGGAAACCCAGATTGGTTTATTGGAGCCAAATAAGCAGTATCAAGACACTCTGTATTCGCTAACTACTTTTAGGTTTTCAAGGCAAACACAACCAAAATTATTTTTTTCTTTTTTGTATAAGTTAGAATAAGCAGGCATTTTTAAAAAAAATTATTCCTGCACGATGCTTAAAAGGATTTAATTGAGAAAACAGTCTTTTCTCATGATTTTATCTTTGAATTTCTGTTACTGCTGTTAAAGGACAGGATTGTTGGATCAATACTAATCTTGAAAATCCAGTGTCTTGATCAGACGGGCATGACCATAATTTACTTTCCTTAAACCAGCTTTAGTTGTATTTTTTCCCTAATGGGGATCTATGATTAACTGATAAACTTAAAATCCTTTAACTATTAAAATTCTTGAAACAATCAGTTCACCATAAAAAATTGGCTGGTACAAATAATGTATTTTTATGGCAGGCAATTGGACTGTTAACATCAATGACTTTGTCAGTCAAGAGGATGTTAGTCTTAATTTGGTATCAACTAGTTACATCAGCACCCAACCTCACTCCAACCCCCAGTACAGCTGAATAATAAAAAGTACTAATAGGAAGGCCAAAGTAAGTTAAGAAAACCTGGGCACATCCATGTCTGAGATACTGAAGTACATGTTTCAACTGAATCATTAAAATTTTTGAAAGTAACATGCAATAGTTGCTTTATAATTATATTGACTTGTAAGATTTTTTTTTCTGAAGGACAGAACACACAAGTCCTATTTGTAGTGTTTCACACAATATACAGACAGATGCATTGACACTCACAAACAATTTCTCCAAGCTGGTGTCTTATATAGAAATATATGGATTTCAGTTCTCATGCCTTTTTCTATCTGAGTAACTGATTTTCTCTCATGCACTTCAAGTTGTACATCAAGTCATTCAAGAAAGTCCTAACATAGCATCACATATTTTGAAAGCACTTAAGTCACCAATGGAACAAATACTTATCATCACATAGAGGATGCAAAATTAAAATGTGTCTTGTGTTTCACTCACCTAAAAGTAGTCTAGGACCCATTATCTTTTACTGAAGAGAACATTCAGAAATGTACAGTATCTAGAATTCTTTTGAATAAACCATAATGTTAATGATTGAAATCAGTGAACACACTACTAAGGTATGCGCCTTTGGACTTAAACAAGTCTGAATAAGTTTTTTAAAAATTACAATTGTTTTTTAAAAATTGTAGCATGTTGAAATCAGTGCTGTGGTAACTTAAAAATTGGTTCAATTAAAGCAGATGAAACAAAATAGGCATACTAAAATGTTCATAATAAGACATTTTTTTATTATATTTACATGTCTTTTAAATAAAAAAATGTTGAAAATTTTGTGGAAAAGCTGTATTTGGATCATATATAGCTCAAAAACGTTTTGGAAAATAAATGTTTCATGAAACCAAAATACAGAACATCTGAAATCCAAAAGTTTGCATACAAATCAAACAAAAATCCTTAAGTTATGCACACATTTTAATTATCAGGGTTAAACTTATTTGTTATACATGTTAGTTTTCATTAGAAAAAGCTCAATAACTACTAGGGCCAATATGTATTAATCTTATTTTAAAGATAGTTTACATTACATCCGGCATCTAAATTCACTCACATGTTCAATTTAGAACATGCCCAAATACATAGGATTCCAACAAAGCTATTCACCCAGAAAGCCCTTCAATCCACATTCCACAAGTCATTTGCATTAAAATAGCATCACCAATAATATTAAATTGTTTCCCACATTAAGATTATTTCAATAACTGCAATGTATCTTAAAGTGGACTATACCATATTATTACCATTAATTTCTACTTTAGAAGAGACAGGGAGTGACAATAGACAAGTCTAATCAATATCACTCCCATACTGTGCTTTTAAGAATATTTAATTAGTCAAATGAGTCTGATTCGGCCAAGAAAAAGTTGTCTGCTAAATTAGTAGATATCTTGGTACAATTGTGATGCCATTTTAATTAGCTATATAATAGATGTAAAAATAAGATGAATGCTAGCTGGGCCCAAGTCTATGATTATGGAAATGTTAAAGAACACTGATGGGAATATTCCAAAAGGAAACTAGTGGTCAAGAGTTACGGGAGTGTATATAGAGTTTGGGCAAGGATGAAGTGTAAAATACCATTTACCACATCCAATGTTTCATCTTTCTCCAATACAATATCATAAGACTCAATGTATTTTTCCCGCCGTTCTTCCACCTGCATGGGACAAAGTATAAATAGCAATTATAATATTAATCTTAACAAACCTGCAGTCTGTGGTTTCTATAGATACTAATACTACGGCGGAACATTTTCTTTGTATGAAATGCCACAAGAAATGGCTAAAAATCTCACCTCAAAATTGAATTGGAAGAATTACTTCATAGTGTAACATAGTGTAGCCTAACTTTTGAACTATCTTGTTTCTTTCTCATCCCCCCTTTCTTTGGTAACAACCTGCCTGATGAAAAGTTCCGAAGAACATAAAAGCTGTCAGACATTATGTATCACTGTGGTTGTTCTAATCAAAAATCACAACTAGATAAAAAATCTAGCTATTTCTCCTATTAATTTCTACTCCTAATATTTCAAGTCAGCTCTTACTATCATCTGGTAGATAAAATTAAAGCTTAGAGACCTAGAGAAGATGGATGCTGTTCCATTTTCACACTATTGCCCTTTAGGCAGAACCTATTTATTTGTAAGACTGGAAAAGACAACAAGGCAGGAACAACATTAAGCACACAAGATAAAACAGCTCTTACTTTCTAGCGAAACTTGTCATACCTCTCCCAAGCCAACCATCATATATGGCATTCAAACTCTTCTACTTGAAATAGGTGCCTTATTTTGCTTCCACACAGGGCTTTCACCATCTGTTTTAGATACTCTCAACTCACCCTGTCATTCAGAAAGCCAATCCGGAGGATATTTTCCATGTCAGCAACACCATCTGCCATACTGAGGTCACCCATGGAATCTCCAAGCAGTAAGATATTTGTTCTTGTGCACAGTTGCTGGAAATAGTCTGTGTTCTTCAGGACTGTGTTGTTCTTGTTATAGATGTGGATAAGAGGGTCTTTGAAACCTTGCAGAATGCCCTTTGAAGGCAAACATAATGTTTATAACACAAAAATGGCAAAATGCAATTTAGAAGACATTCTGTGGATCATAAAGAGTGTGGAATGTTGGTATTGGAAAGGTGATAAATAGGAGGCTGGCACAACTCTCTTAAGAATAATCTTCCAAATTAAAAGATTAAAATACCAGGCTTGGATTAAACTGAAGGTTCATATCTAAAATCCACTGCTTGAGAACACTTCTGATGCTTTCAAAGCCTAAGCAGCAGAGCCTCTTTATAAAAAAAAAAAAAAAAAAGATTTTATTAATGATTCTCTCAAACCACATTGAATTAAAGACTTCCCTAAGGATTGATGCAGCCAGATCTCTAGGAAGCAAAATTAATTTTAACTAAAAGCTAAAAAAAACCCCAAGCTCTAGCCTCCATGGAAATTAAGCCCATCTCCATAAAAGAGCATTCTTAATATATTTTAGAAATGGCTCTACTAAACATAATTTGAACTACCTTTGACAAAGTGACATAATTAGTGGACCAGAGGAATGCTGTCAATATAATTTACTTGGACCTCAGTAAAGCATTTGATAAAGTAGACCATAACCTACTACTAGATAAAGTAGAAAAATGTGGGTTAGACAGCATCACCACCAGATGGATTCGTAACTGGCTGACCAACCGCACTCAATGTGTAGTCCTCAATGGAACTGCATCTACATGGAGGGAAGTATGCAGTGGAGTACCCCAGCGCTCTGTTTTAGGCCCAGTGCTCTTCAACATCTTCATCAATGACTTGTACGAGAGGATAAATGGGGAACTCATCAAATTTGCAGATGACACCAAGCTGGCAGGAATAGCCAATACTCCAGAAGATAGGCTCAAGATACAGAAGGATCTTGACAGACTTGAACATTGGGCGCTATCTAACAAAATGAAATTCAACAGTGAAAAAAGCAAGGGTCTACATTTAGGGAAGAAAAACAAAGTGCACAAGTACCGTATATGTGGTACCTTGCTCAAAGTGAGAGGGATCTTGGAGTCCTAGTGGACAACCATTTAGTTATGAGCCAGCAGTGTGCAGCAGCTGCCAAAAAACCTAACACAGTTCTGGGCTGAATAAACAGGGATAGAATCAAGATCACGTGAAGTGTTAATACTACTTTATAATGCCTTGGTAAGGTCACACTTGGAATATTGCATTCAGTTTTGATTGCCACGATGTAAAAAAGATATTGAGACTCTAGAAAGAGTGCAGAGAAAAGTAACAAAGATGATTAGGAGACTGGAGCCTAAAACATGAAGAACAGTTGCAGGAACTGGGTATGTCTAGTTTAATGAAGAGAAGGACTAGGGGAGACATGATAGCAGTGTTCCTATATCTCAGGGGTTGCCACAAAGAAGAGGGAGTCAAACTATTCTTCAAAGCATCTGAGGGTAGAACAAGAAGCAATGGGTGGAAACTAATCAAGGAGAGAAGTAATTTAGAACTAAGGAGAAATTTCCTGACAGAACAATTAATAAGTGGAACAACTTGCCTGCAGAAGTTGTGAATGCTCCAACACTGGAAATTTTTAAGAAGATGTTGGATAATCATTTGTCTGAAGTGGTATAGGGTTTCCTGCCTGGGCAGGGGGTTGGACTAGAAGACCTCCAAGGTCCCTTCCAACTGTGTTATTCTATTCTATTCTATTCTATTCTATTCTATTCTATTCTATTCTATTCTATTCTATTCTAACCTCAAGAATACTGAACTTGAAAAGAATATAACCATGATGGCGAATCTATGGCACACATGCCAGAGGTGGCACGCAGAGCTGTCTCTGTGGGCACACGCGTCATCACCCCAGCTCAGCCAGCTGGTCATTGGGTTTCTGAGGTGCACATGCACGCTGGCCAGCTGGTTGTCAGGTTTCAGGTGCTCTGGTATGCTTGTGGGCGCCTTCTGGTTTGGGCACTCTGTGCCTAAAAGGTTTGCCATCACTGGAATATAAGATACTTCTTGTGGATAGCAACAGCATTTGCTGTGGATAGCAACAGACTTATATACCACTTCATAATGCTTTACAGCCCTCTCTAAGCTGTTCACAGAGTCATCATATTGCCCCCAACAATCTGTGTCCTCATTTTACCAATCTTGGAAGGATGGAAGGCTGAGTCAACCTTGAACCTGGTGGAATTCAAACTGCCAAATTGTAACCAACCGGCAGTAAGAAGAAGTAGCCTGCAGAACTGCATTCTAACCACTGTGCCACCATCGCTCTCATAGAAGTAGTCCTCAACTTACGACCACAGTTGAGTGGTTTGGCAAAATTTGTTGCCAAGTGAGACAGTTGAGTTTTGCCCCATATTACAATCTTTCTTGCCATCGGTGTTAAGTGAATCACTGCAATTGCTAAATTAGTAACACAGTTGTTAGGTGAAAACTGATTTTCCTTTTGGCTTTGCTTAGCAGGTGGTTGCAAAAGGTGATCATGTGATACCAGGACACCGCAACTATGATAAATACAAGTCAGTTGCTAAGTGTCTTAATTTTGATTACATGACCATGGAGATGCTACAATTGTCACAAGTGTAAAAACTGTCATAAGTCACTTTTTTCAGTGCTGTAGTAACTTCAAACAGTTCCTAAACAAACTGTTGTAAATTGATCTATTCATAACTGTTCTGCTTTGGAAAGCAAAAATTGAATATTTAAATATGTTCAAACTATATACATTTTTATTTCTATGTTATTCTTCTCCATGACAATAAATAAACCAAGATCCTTCAGATTGCAGGTGATCAGTCATATGAGCAAATGCTATTTCATACACAAACTTCTCACACAGGAAAAGAATATGGAGAGAAAAGATGCACCATGTCCTTCCCGTATCTTCTGCTTTTCTACATAGAATATTTTTAATAAAGGACAAGTCATAACCTCTACAACCAAAACAGCACAGCACAACCCAAGTTTTTACCACTTTGAAAAAAATTAGATCCAAGTCCCTAAGATATTTATTGCAACTGCAGTATTCAAAATTCTGTACATTGTGGCAAAGCCTGGAAGTTTGTTATATCTTGCCCTCTTAACACCACCTCTGATTCTACAGGAAGCATTTTGAAGATACTCCCATCAGGGCAAAATAGCAGAATCCTTGGAATGCTTCCAGGTCAGAGGAGATGAAGTGGGCAAAAAGATATGATTCAACTCACATTATCATCAAAGTCCATATAATTGGAGACCACATTGATGTTAGGGTGGAATACACCGGCCTGATGAATTATTTCCTCTAGCACATCACCTACACCTGCTGAAAAGATGAACAGGGGAACTTTGTTCTCATGCAGCTGGTCAAAGAAAATGTTGAAGCCATCCCTAAGTGCAAGAAGGAAGAGAAAGACAACATTAAGCTAATGTTGTGAAACATGGGCATTTATATGAGGACTTGGCTAGGTGGCTCAGTGGCTGAGCTTATCGATTAGAAAGGTTGGCAGTTCGGTTGTTTGAACCCCTAGCATAGGTCTCCTGCTGAGCAGGGGGTTGGACTAGATGACCTCCAAGGTCCCTTCCAACTGTTACTGTTGTTATATATTTAAAGGGCATCGGCAAAGTCCCAATGTTTCTAATAGATTAGCTCAAAATGGCAATGATTTCCTGAAGCACACAAGTACTGACAGAAAAAAAATGTCCTTTTTATATTATCAACAGTAAACAGTGAACTTGTCCACTTACTTATCAGTTACTTGGAACAAATAGGGATCTCAGATTGAAAAAGACAAAAGCTTTTGACTGTTAGCTAAAAATTAAAATAGCATGTGATTTCCTAAAATATATAAAATTGTCAAATCTGTATTTATACAAAGTATAGCTTTCTAGATAGCAGACACGTCCTTAATTGTAGTAGTTCCAATGAATAAATTGATTGCTTAGTATGAAATGTCAAATTTATAATTTAAATCCATTATTTAAATGTACACTTTGGGTGGATGATTTAAAACACTGGCTTACAGTTTTATCAACCGTGGCCCCCATGCACATAAACATCAGATGGTAGCAAATTCTTTTCTTGACATGCAAGTTCATGCTGGGTAGGAAACTTTACTATAGATAGTTCTCAACTTCCAACCATTTGTTTAGTGACTGTCCAAAGTTATGACAGCACTGGAAAAAAAATGACTTACAAATGATTCTCATATTTACAACCATCATAGTATCTTGGCAATCATGTCTTCAAAATCCAGGTACTTGGTAATCATTATGTATTTATGGTAGTTGCAGCACGGGGGTTCCATGCTCGCCATTTACAACTTTCCTAGAGGGTTTCCAACAAGCAATGGGAGAAGCTGGATTTGCTTAACAACCACAGTGATTTGCTTATTGATCACAGTAAAAAAGATATAACTGGGTGTGACTCACTTAACAACCATATTGCTTGGCAATAGATGCTCCAGTCCCAATTTTGGTCATAAGAGAACCAGTTTGACCTAGTGATAAAGATGTTGGCATAGAAACCAGGAGACTGTGAGTTCTAGTCCTGTCTTGGGCATGAGAGCTGGCTGGGTGATTTGGGGCCAGTCACTTTCTCTCAGCCCAATCCCCTTCACTGGTTGGTTGTTTGGGGAAAATAGGAAGAGAGAGGAATATTAGTATGTTTGCTGCCTTGAATTACCTATTAATAAGGCAGGATAGAAATCTATTAATTAATAAGTCAAGGATTACCTGTACTATTTCCAGATCTTTGGCTAAATGTGACATGTTTCATTGAAATATGCATTTAATTATCTTTGCATCACCAGCATTCATCATGTGAAGAGGTCATTAGAACAGTCAATCTAATGGCCTCTTCACATAATGGCCTCTTCAGTTTTTTATCTCAGGAAAATAAAGGTGGGCTTTATACATTTACTAATAGAATTATTAAAATAAATGCATTTGAAGAGCTCCAAAACTTCAAACACATGCTATTATGACTGTGTCTGACATTCTGCTTCTGTAATTGAAAAACATTCTGAACCCTATTTACTTTTTCCTTCTTTATGGTTTCTGGTACCATAGTTACTGACTCTAATCAAGTTGACACAATTATGTACCAACAGATTTACTTTGGGTGAAAAAGAACATGCAAACAAAAAGCACTATTAAGTGTGCAATATTAAACCTTAAAACTTTGGGCCAGTTTTTATATTTAATTCCATATGCAGAATCCCATCTTCACATAACTTGAGAATATTTGATACCAAGAAGAAATAATTATAATTATGCTTGGATAATTTACCTCTCTCTTGAATTGATTTTGTATCCAACATGCAAAACTCGTACCTGAGTTTAACGTCTGATTCTTTCACTATTTGGGCAATATCATTCTTCAGAATCTTTTCCTGGGACAGGAGGTTATGGGCTTTAGTCCACCTGGAAAATATCAGTGTTGGGAGCTGTTGTCAGATGAGCTAATTCATCCACCTTCTAAGCAACCAACACCCGCCCTCCCTCTTCCAGCCTGCAAATTGTTTTGGGACATCAAACAGAATAATCTTCTTTAGTTCAATACTCACCATTCTATCATGAGGGGGAGTTTGTCCTCCATAGTCCGATAAGGGTCAATTTCAATAGGATAGTAATGATGGAGTAAATCTTTCAGCTGCAATATTGGGCAGAATCAACACATTTATTCAAAGAAAAAACAGATTTTCAAAGCTGATAAACAGCACTGAATTATAAGGAGTTTTAAAATTGGAACACTGGTGTTACCTTTTTCTATGTAATTACATGGAATGATAATGTCAATAGATTGGCCACTGCTGAAAAGGCTTAATCTCTGGCACTTTCCATTTTAATAACATTTACTAGCAGGCAAAACTGGAATCTTCAAAGCTGATTTTAAGTTACATGATGATTCTCAAAAGTATCAGCAGTCACCTTCACATCAACTGATTCCAAATTCACTGAAGCTTTAAAAAACTGACTCCCATTTTCCAAACTTGGTATAAAAATGGAAAGAAAATGAACTGCTCCAATATACTTTTTTAGCAGTTGAATTCTTAATACTTGAAGTTTCCAATCTTCAAAGAAAGCCTCATGCATTAAAACAGTGAAATATTTTCTCTAGCTAAAAAAGCCTAAAAAGTCACAAAATTTTAATTCCTAGGGTTCCTGATAGCAGGACATGAAATGTGAATATAAGTTTGGATTTTAATTTGGATATTTTCTAAAGAATTCCTAGAAGCTCATACCTTTTTTCTGCCTTCTTCACTGATGACCCGGCAATTATCTATGATATCTGAAGAGATACAAGCAGATTTCTGGAAACTCTTATACACAGTAATGCTGAGTCTAAATTTATTTTGAACATGTGGTGTTTTAAAAGCATGTTCTTTCAAATAAAAAGGATTAATTCAAATGAATATGCATGTGGCTATGTACTATGCAAAACCAGAATATTCACTCGGGCATAAAATCTAGTAATTTTAAAAAATATAACTGAATTTTTTAAAAATATCTATGTTTATTATAAAAAAGCATGTTTCTAGTTTCTGAGCCTGTAAAAAATAAGTATGAAAATTGTATATACTTCCTAGTTGAAAACAAAGATTAGACAAGAGTGCCAGAGAGTAGTACTTTAGACCTGTGTAAATTATTTATACATGCAAAGTTGCCTAACAGCTTGTTATTTTCCTTACTGATAGCAGTGCTTCTCACTTTGTGAAATTGTATCTTCCAACACTTATTATTCATGAAATATTTAAATCATAACTATTTTAGATTATGTTGAAACAACAATTAGATTATATTAAATTGAATGTGTTCTATGAATCAAGAATTACATCCTGGTTAAGAAAGAGTGCCATAATCACAACTTTAAAATGTAGTTTGTCATTAAATTCATTAAGCTAAAACCATATTTCAAAATATTATTTCAACTTAGATGGGAAAAGGGAATTCTCCCTTCTACCTTAGAAATAGGCAAGAAAGAGACTGGAATAGCTAAAGGATCACATGATCTCTTTTCTTTTCTTTTTTTTTTCTTTTCTTTTTTACACTCCAAATGTGAGTAATATGGGGGTACAAAATAGCCTGGACAAGGTTTAGTCACACCCCTGTCTGTCCTAAGTGCCTTTGACTCCAATAAGGCATTATGGTTAAAAAATATTTATGCATTTGTAAAATAAAGTACTATTTCAGTGATCTAAAATGGTGCTTAAACATTAAAACCTGGATTAGTCTGGTTATAGTTATCTTAGATTAGCCAAATTATAACTACAATTAGATTGGGGTTAATATATCATGTGAATATACTCACATATACAGTGTATCAATGACTTACTTAAAAATGGCTTAAAGACCAGGAGCAATAGGAAGAAAAACATAAGAAAAAAATAATTTGAGAAGTTTTTACAAGCCATCTTGTAAAGAATGAGACAGAGGACAAAAATATGACAAAACACCAAGAAAAAAAGAAAAGAAACCATCAAGGAGAAGAATATTTTTTTAAAAAAAGAGAATTGACAATTAAAAAAGGCCAGAAATTACACTCACTGTGCGAAGTAGGACAGCGCTTCCCATTGAAGCCAAACCGAGTAAGAGTCATGTCAAAATCAGAAATGACCTGGATTGAACAGAAAAGAAGACTTAGTAATTTACCAAGGAATATTGTGTTCAGGTGGCATCCTACATCCCCATACGACAGAGCAATTTAAGAATTAGGTCTCTAAATCAGGGGTTTACAACTTATTCTACAAAAGCTTTGATGCAACATTCAATATTAACTGTAATTAATTTTAAGTTACATTTAGTTTGGTTCCGGCCCTGTCTACCATTGTTTTATGCTGGTGAAATTGTTGGAATAAACAGATATCCTGAAAAGAAGTGGGAAAGAAACTAAGATTTTAAAAGAGTCACATACCTGGAGTCTTGATGCTCCGCCTTTCCTGAGTGCTGAAACTATATTTTTTACATGTTCAGGATTCTTCATCCGGACAGTTATTTTCTGCAACTCAGGTACCTTGAGATAGATATAGTATGCACAGCACTTATTTTAGAACACAAGTACTATTTTTACAGTTGATAAAAATTATAAAAACTTAAATAAATAAAATGTATATAAAAATATGTCCAGAATTAAGATGCATGCAACAAGAGGTAAAAATAGCAAAATAAGGGAATTTCCATATGTTTCTGTTCCTAGTCCTTCCATTTTGAAATCTGCCATGAGATTATCATAACTTGTGACCAATTTGGAATGCTGAAAAAGCAGGAACACCATGTAATAAAGAGAGCTCCCTGTAGCTAATTAGTAAGGGAATGCAAACACAATTGTTCAAGTCAATGTTCATAGTCTAAATTATGGCAGCTCTGGAATAGAAAAAAAAAATAACAGTTTGGCCTCTTTCAGAAAATTAAAATAAACATAAATGTTTAGCCCTCTTTCTACAAACTCCAATATGTTTGTTAAAAATGTTTCCCCAACATCTGCCAAGTATTGGTTGCTTTGTAAAGCTTTATGTATGTATATGGAAGTGAACAAAGAATAATTCACTTTGATCCATAAACTGGGAAGCTTACCTCTAAAAATTTTGATTCATACTGCTTATATACATAAGTAATATATATTATATTATTATATAAATAAGAAATATTATTATATAAGTAAGAAAAATCAAGGCAGGTAAAGATTTATATAGAGATTGTAAATTAGAATTAGGTTCAGTGAGAAAGTTCCTAAGAAAACCCATTAAAAAGTTCAAAGCAGAATAAGGAAAATATTGTGAATGGGAAAATATCCTGTTCCCAAGGCTAGTATTACAAACAATAGCAAAAATATTTCTAAAAATAAAATATGAAACCTGTTGTTTGCTCTCCTTGTTTCTCTAAGCTTTCAGTCCTACATCCTCAGCCTACAATCTTTCAATCAACCTTGCCAATCTCTTAAATACTCTAATATCTCAAATAATCACATCGCTAATACCCAAATATTTTTTTCAGTTCTGCACCATCACATCTGTAACATCTAAAGAAAAGTTTAGATTTTCTGTATTGCTTCCCCAAATCTCCATAATTAACCCCAAAACAATCTTCCTTACATATTTTTCTTATATATTCCTAACTCTAACCCTAAACTAAATCAGCTACCTGTACCTGACCACACTTGTAAATGGATCATAAACTTCCTAGCAGACAGGAAGCAGCAGGTGAAGCTACGCAAAACCACATCAGTTACTTGTACAATTAACACAGGAGATCCCCAGGGCTGTGTGCTCTCTCCACTTCTCTTCTCTCTATACACCAATGACTGAATCTCAAAAAATCCCTCTGTTAACGTATTGAAGTTTGCAGAAGATACAACAGTGATTGGTCTCATTCAAACAACGAATCTGCATACAGACGGAAGGTTGAACCACTAGCCTTGTGGTGCAACTGGAACAATCTTGAATTAAACACACTCAAAACCGTAGAAATGGTGGTACATTTTAGGAGAAACTCCTCTATACTACCACCTCTTACAATACTAGACAACACAGTATCAACAGTAGAGACCTTCAAGTTTCTAGGTTCTATCATATCTCAAGATTTAAAATGGACACCTAACATCAAAAAAGCACAATAAAGAATGTTCTTTCTGCGCCAAATCATAAAGTTCAAACTGCCCAAGGAGCTACTGATTCATTTCTACAGAGGAATTATTGAGTCTGTCAACTGCAGCTCTCTGTTTGATTTGGCTCTGCAACCAAACAAGACAGACACAGGATAATTAAATTCAATAAATGAAATAAATTATATTTTCAACAGTTAAAGATGATAAGACGAGAAAATTAAGCCTATGTTCCATCTGATCCTATTTTTAAAAATGAAATTGACCTTTTCTGATTTCCCTCTTCTAGAATCTTTTAATAAATTGAATTGGATCCTAAAAAAAAAAAAAAAGAACTTCAGTTGCTACCAACCTGCCTTCCACTGAGGACTTGTATACTGCACGAGTCAAAAACAGGACTGTGAAAATATCTACAGACCCCTCACATCCAGGACATAAATTGTTTCAACTTCTACCATCAAAACAATGCTATAGGGCACTGCACATCAGAACTAGACACAAGGACAATTTTTCTCCAAATGCCATCTCTCTGCTAAACAACTAATTCCTATGTCAAATTATTACTAAAACTGTATTACTATTATTCTTCTCATCCTTCCTATTACCTATCTCCTCCCACTTATGACTTTAACCATGTTGCTTGTATCTTTACGATTTATATTGTTTTGCTTCCTAGTGTGATTTAATTGCTTATTAGTAACCTATCACTATTACTAAGTGTTGTATCTTATGATTCTTTCCTTTTATGTACACTGAGTGCATATGCACCAAAGACAAATTCCTTGTGTGTCCAATCATACTTGGCCAATAAAGAATTCTATTCTATTCAATTCTATTCAATTCTATTCTATTCTATTCTTCACAAATTGCACAAAGACTGAATCTGTAATATACATTTTATCATCTCAAATCAGATTAAAAATTAACAGGTTTGAATTTACCATTAAATCTACTCAGATCACTCTCAGCTTCAGATCTCTATTTGCAATGGACAGACAATAAAATACAACCTGTAAAGTAGATTGGGCTGAGAGAAAGTGTCTCACCTAGTCAAGTTAGTGAAACGCTGATGGAACTGAATCTAGCTTTTTAATTATGTCAGAGTTTCTTGCAAAAATCAAATCCAGAAGCTCACACAGATAACTGATTCATTAACTTCTTTATATTCATAATAACACATAAAGTATATTTACAATACCAACAATGGTTCTCCAGCTCAGATCAGCAGACAAGTTCACACACAGAGCACAGCAGAGAGGTTAACACACAAACTCTCTCTGCATAGTTTCAGTTTCAATTCTCTGCCCAGAATGAGAAGCTGCAGTCTAAGACATACCCTGGCTCCAGTCTGTCTCAGCTCCCAATTGGCTAACCTTTGTTACCATGTCTTTCCAGTCATTAATATTCTGACCAATTATTATACTGAACTGACTTTCAATTTCGTTTACTATAATCAGTCCATTTTTCTGGACTCTTGATAATTCACTGAAGCCTAAATCACACAACCAACTAAGATAAAGCATAGCTGTTTCATTTGTAGCTGTGGGTTGTGTAAACTCAAGACAAACTGAAGTAAGCTGTCCCTTGGACAATTACCCACCCATACACTTTACTGAGAGCAAACCTTGATTCCAAATGAATCTGATCATTCAACTGCCACATCCTACTTGATGCCACCTGATGTGTTGGAATAGGACTCTCACCATTGACATTGCCATATTTAGGACACAGCACAGCAGTTAAACGACAGCAAAGATGTAGAAGAGTCTAACAAAACCGGCGGTCATCCAGGGATCCTCGGGATCTATGAACTATTATAGCATGCTGATTTGGGGAAGAATGAACCGCCATTATCTCAATATATCTATCTCATCCCACATCAGCCTTGCTCTACCGCGCGTTCCCCCCGCCAACCCTACTAGCCGACATTCAGACGAAATCTGGACGTAAAGGTAAGACTTGCTTTCCCCGCTCGCTCTCCAAACCTTTGTCTCACCAGTCATTAATGAAACACCACGGTGGCCTTTTAACTGCACTGTTCCCAGAAAGGGCCAAGGTACCACACGGGCGCTCCTTACAAACCCCTCACCATGGCTCCGGTTCTACGGCTGCGGCAGCTGCAAGCGGAAGGGCCTCTGTCCGGTTCTTCTCAGGAGGGCCGAGGAATGCAGAAAGCGAACGACCGCCAGGCGAGAGAGCTTCTCTAGGCAACGGAGGCGACTCCTCCCGTACTCGTTAACTAAGCGCCTGAAACCCGAGCAGAGGTTTTATCTTAACCGGGTCACGAAAGGCCAGAGCTCTTCCTTTTTCTCCTGTTCCCTCCTCCCTCAACCGGGGGAGGAGACGCCTGGCATCAGCCCCTCCTTCCTGAGGTGAGGCGGGTTGCCTGCAAACAGGGCATTACGCCTTCCCTCCCAGCAAAAGTTTCTGAAAATAGCCGATGCGTTATTAGGTTTTAGCTGTTTTGCTCTTGGCAAACTCCAAAGACGGGACTGTTTGTCGCTACAAAATGGCTTTGAAGGAATCTTGCTATTTTAAAGATAGTTTTGACTGTCGACGCCTCTCTTGTTAAAAAAAATAGTATGCTTATGGTGTGACAGGTACATAGCTTTATTGATCCTAGAGGAAAGTAATACTTCTAATTAATAATTCCTGATTCAAAGTGGGGAATTTAAAATCAATTCATTTAAGTGCCAGAAAATGTGCAGCTTTTTCTCATAGATTAATTGCATCATACTCTCGTAAAAAAACAACAACAAATCCCCTTCTTTTCCCCTCGAAGCATCAGGGCAAGATACTGCCCCTACTTATTCAGGGGCAAGTAGAATATTTTCTGCCGGTTAACAATTTGGCAATATTGGCAATTTGGCAACAGTTTTGAAAACGGTTGAAAAGTATCCATGGAAATAACTGTACTACATTATAGTGCTCATTGAGGGGATCATCCACAAAGCTCCTTTACCTGATCTGAGACATGGCTGCTTACCAGTTGTTGATGGCACGTCCTCAAGCTGGAGCCTCCATCCTGGGGGCAACCTGTCACTAAAACAGCATAAAAATAGATACAGCAAGAAAGCGGTGGTTTCTAGCAGCCACTGGAACGAGCCTTTTTCTCTGCAAGCGTTTTATATTGCATGGAGGAGGAGCAAAAGGAGATCAGTGAGCTCCAGGGCACCAATTGGCTTGTTTCCCGAACACCACCCTGAAAAGGGAGTGCCTCCGTTCCTCCCTGCTGGAGAAAGGAGAGCCTTGCCTGACAACCCGAAGATATTTTTGGGGGGTTGGGGGTGGTGGGACGTGGTGTCTGGTAAAAATACAAATTTTATAGAAGTTTCATAAGGTAATTATTGGTGCCAGTAACTTTTGCTTATAACCCCATGATGATTCATTCCCTTATCTTTACATCTGCTAGAAAGCAAGAGATAGCAACTTGATCAGGTCTTCGAACAGTGGGAAAAAGACTGCTATAGGTGTGTTAGCGTTCCACTTTCTTTTGATTTGGAGAACAGTATGTTGCTGGAACTGTAAGAGTGAGCCTGAGTGACTTGGACCAATCCCATTCTTTAGCTAAACTTAAGAGAATCACTGTTGTAGAGGAAAAAAATCAATCTTATAAGGAGGTACATAATAAGGTGTTCCCACTCTCCTTAAACTCTTACAGAAAAAGGTAGATTATATATGCAATAAATACTAATAAATTCAACTGGGACTTTAGCATCCCTGTGAAAAATAAAAGGCCATATAAAAGATTAAATGTTAAATTGTAATAATACACTATAAGTTTAGGGGAGGAGAAAAAGGGCAGATTATCGTAAAAATGGGAGTTATAAGAATAATATGCTAAGGGTCAGTATTCTGAGGAGGGAGTAAGGGAAAGGAAAGATATTATGTATGTAATTAGTTATGAAATAGCCTATTGTTGTGAAGAAGTCACAGAGGGGGATGGGTGGTGAGGGGGGGTTAGGGAAGGGGGGGGGAAAGGGGGAAAAACTTGTATTTGAAAACTTTTTCAATAAAAAAATAAAATAAAATAAAAGGCCATAAAATACTTGGTCAAATATAAGATTTATTAGTGTGTTATATCTGAATTCATGTTGCAGCATTCATGTTGCATGCTGTGTCTACATCTAAATTTAAATAAGCCAATGTATTTATTTATTAAATTTATATGGCTCCCATTTCACTATCCAAATTACAACTATATGTTATTTATCGTATGATGAGAACATAACAAAAGTAAAGAGCTATATATGATGTCCTGGTTTACACAATAGGCTAAGACAAATCATTGTATTCTTTTCTACAATGTTATACCAGGCCAAACAATGCTTAATTTGAGTTTTATTCAGCCCTTTCATTTATATATAATGGCCATGAGTCATTATAATATTTTTACTTTTAACAACATAATCTCTCTCCAGAATATCATTTTGGCTTGCAGCAAGGAGGAAAGAATTTACTGTATAGAAACCATTGAATTGATAGTTATACTTGCTAAAACTGCAGAATTCAAAAGGGATGCAGATATTTCCTCTAATTGCCTAATTATCCCATCCCCTTTTGTCTTTTAATTAACCATTTTTAAATTGCACGGAAAAGTGAAAATATAAAATTCATTAAAGCTACTTCTATACAAAGCTTTTTCTATTCTTTACAAAATTTTATGGTGGATAAAAATACTTGAGTTTATACAAAACTTGCTTATAAAATTTATGTACTTTGCAATGGTGGGCTAAAATATTTTGGATTTAAATGTGGGTGGCTAATATCTCAATAATGTCATTGTACAAATCAGTATGACTAGTAGTTTAATGTTTTGGCAAAATCAAGCAACTGGATTCAGTTCAATATAGTAATTGCATGTTATGTGAACACAGCATCTACTACTTTAAATTCTACCACTTTTTCCTTCTTTTGTACCAGATTATGAATAAGAAAAAAATGCACAAATACTTTTTAGTTAATGATATTACCATAGGATCCAGGGGTGGGTTGCTACCAGTTCGCCCCGGGTCAGGCAAAACAGTAGCGGTGGGAGGCTCCACCTACCCACCCGGACGCTTCTGTGCATGCGCACATACCCACGAACGAAACAGTAGCAACGGGTTTTGAAACCCACCCTGGTAGGATCTCTCCAGCTGTAAGCTTCTCAACACTGCATTTAAGACAGAGTTACAGATGAATCTGTATGCAACAGTGGAGACGGAGGAATATTCTCAAAATATGTGACAGGCCAACAGAATCAGATATAAGTTTTTTTAAAAATGTAAATAGTTGAAGATGGGGATTCTGGTTACATGAGGCATTTGTAGTCCTTGACAACTTTACAACTGTTTAGTAATAACTTAACTGCACTAAAATACAGTTGGAACATTTTGGTATTTTAATTATTTTAATGCATCCACCTATGTTTTCAACTTGTCTTGTCTCTGGAGACACTACTGTGGAAAATGGATAATTTCTGGCATTGATTGTTGCAGAAATGGATTGAGCTTAAGCTGTTTGACAGGACAATTTTAAGATAAAGATGTTGATATAGTTTTTCAACCCAGTCTGCAATTTGAATACCTATTAGCTATATAGAATACAATCCTGTTATAGATATCGGATATAAAGCAACTTTAGGTAAGTTCAGATGAACATGAGAGAATATTTTCCTGTATGAAAATAGGCTTTCCTCTCTAATGCTAGTTTTTTTTTTTTTAATTTGATTTATATGCCGCCCTTCTCCGGAGACTCAGGGCGGCTTACAATGCGTTAAGCAATAGCCTTCATTCTTTTGTATATTTTATACAAAGTCAGCTTATTGCCCCCACAAACTGGGTCCTCATTTCACCTACCTTAGAAAGGATGGAAGGCTGAGTCAACCTTGAGCCTTGGAGAGATTCGAACCAGCAGAAATTGCAGGCAGCTGTGTTAATGACAGGGTGCACCAAACCACTGTACTATCAAGGCTCTTGGTTGGTTGGTTGATTTGATAGATATCACAATTATATAGAGGCCATCTCACAGAATGTGACTCTGGTGTACAATAAAAATCACAAAAAGCTAACAGAGAGCATTTCTACAATTAAAATACGTTACAGGTATTCCTTGACTTATAATGGTAATGGAGCCTGTGGTTGTAAAACAGGTAATCTATATGACCAGCCCAATTTTACAATCTTTTTGCTGCAATTATTAAGCACACCTATTGTTCACTATGGGCTGGTTTTACAAAAAACATCAAAGTGTATGCTGATTTTTGGCAAAAATATTGTAAAAAATACTGAGATGCTGCAAATTGCCGTAGATGTAAGCCAGCTGCCCAGTGCCCAAAATGTGATCACGACAGCAGAAAGGGGTGAATGTTGGCACTTCAGCACTGGGTCACAGGCATGCCCAGGGAGGTCTGTCATGACTTTTGAATGGTTGCTAAGATTTTAAATCAAGAACTACCTGTAATTCCCAATCCCGATTGCACAACCATGTTTTAAGGAACTTCTGGAAAGATAGTGGAGCTGAGGCCAGTCTCACTTGAGAGGAGAACCAATATCCCTGAAATCAGGCAGGATTCAAAACATACTTATTCTGCCAAATCTAATAGGATGGGCAGACGTAGTCAGATAGAGGCGGTTCCTCATTTTACCCAATCCCATGCCAAGAGGAATTTAAAGATCAAAAGAAGCATCTTGAATTGGACCTGGAAGCAAACTGGTAATTTGTGCAATTTTAAAATAGATGTTAAAGCCTGCAGGATCCTTGTTGCTCTCTGAGCTTGATAGTTTTCTTGCAGATGTTTCAATATTAGGGAACATCATCATGCTAGAAGGGAGAGTTTTGCTCTTAATTTATATATACAGTAGCTTGCATGTCAATGTTGGTAGGAATGTTCTCAGAATGTTCTCAGAGGTTCCTTGACTGGGTTATTGTTTACTTGATTATGTCCAATGTGTCCCAAATCTGGGATGCGTAACTCCCAGGGTATTAACATATGGCAAATTTATAAAACTATATGACAAAAATTATTATAAAAGTTTATGACATAATACAAAATGTCATATAGTACATTAGACATTCTATTATGGAAAGCACTGAGGAATATGGTAAGGAAACATCTCTGAAAGGTTAATTCAGTTGGTCACTGGTTGTCTAGTATATATTTCCTTTTTTTTTCAAGGCAGAAGTCCTTTTCTTTTTCTTATTAATTTTCAGCTATTTGATCATCTTCCCTTCTTCACAGCTAAATACATTTCAAAAGTGGAATGCAAACAGGCAGGTATAAATTTCCAAGCCTATTATTGCTGAACAGAATGGAACTATTACTTCCTTTATTTTAATATTTTGATTTTTAAAATTTTGTCTACATCTCAAGAACTTATTGTTAATTTAAAGCCTTTTCTTTTGGCTTTTTCCTGTCATAGTTTTAAACTATGTTTTCTAGAATGGACAGCTTCAGAATTAGGAAATAAAGATATTCCTATTTGTTGATCTTACATTAGTTCGTCTTCATTCTATAAGAGACGAGAGATATGAATAAAATGACAAGAATCTTCTTTTTGCACTATTTAACAATTCAGTAATAACTGATATTGAAAGATAGTAACTTTTGTGCTGAAAACATATCCACAAAAAATTTTAATAAGAGAGGAACAAAAGATATAGAGAAATAAAATGTTTATTGAATTAGTCTTTAGTGTTACACAATGTAATATAGCACATAATGAATTGCATTTTAAAAAATAAAGTTTAGAGGCCAGCATAGCATCTAGAGTATTCTGCCTGAACCAGGTGAAAATTCTGCATTGCAATCAGAGAGCTAAACCATTTATCGAGGAACAGACCAAACGTAAATTCGGATCATAACCGAAAAATGAAATAATAATAATAATAATAATAATAATAATAATAATAATAATAATAATAATAATAATAATAATAATAATAATAATAATTTTATTTCTATACCGCCCTTCTCCCGAAGGACTCAGGGCGGTGTACAGTCAATTTAAAAACACAAGACACAACAATGATTAAAAATTAAAATAATTAAATAGATTTGGCCGATTTAAGTTATTTTACGAATAACTTCCATTATGAACTCTTAGGAGAAAAAGTTTTATATTTTATAAGGTGTTATATTTTTACTGTTTTTTTTTCAAATTTAGAGAAGGCCAGTAAATTAAGAGGTCCATCAGTATCAGCTTGGCATCAATTTATATCATTAACAGATTTACAACCGTTGTAAATACATAACCCTTTCCCAGAATTGTAAGAGATATTGATGGGAGAGAAAATTAGGTTTAAAACCTGCTGCTTCTATACTTCCACAAAACATTTTACAGCACAGCTGATACTACCAGTTTCCTGCAAAAGAGGAAAATTCTCCACCTTCTCCTGAGTCACTCTTCTCACATCGTCATTTGCACAATGTGAGTCCAAGATAGAAAAGAACTATTCTTTTGTAGGAACTCTTGGCAAATGGCTTATTGTCATACTGTTAAAAATGACTAACATAACATATTTCTAATGTTTTTGTGGTAGATGTTATAGCAATAACAGATTACCATAATAACATTGTACTGATATATGTAGTTACTTTTCTTGTGAAATTGAGCTTTAGTGAAACAGACACACAAATACAAAACAGGAGTTCCAATATATGAAGAGCAGGTACCTATGAATATAGCCTTCAGACAACATTACTCTAGTAATAATACTCGTTTATTATAAAAAAAACTATGATACTCCTGTAGATCATAAAAGGCAAACTGTTGAACCATATATTTTTTCAGTAGAAATGCAACTTAAAAAATATTGTCTCCTAAGACTTTATCTAGCTTTGATGTCTGCCTGTCTTTGAACATCTCCACTGCAATAATTAGAAGTATATTTTCTTCACACAACGTATTTCTAATTATTTTCACTCAGGCAGAAGTCCCATTCATTTAATTGAAACTCTCAGGTATGCTGAGGAACATAATCTCGATCTCTTAATAATTCTACATGGAAATATTTTAGTAGTTGTTCCTTTTGCTACAAGGCAATTTGGTCAAGATTGTCATGACTAAATAAGAATAAGAAACCACATGCAAACCAGAGTTGTGCATTCAGACCAAAGGAACAAGTTAGTAGTGTAATATCCAGACATTAAGAAATTCTGACATTTAATGCTACATATTATACAATGTGACTGCTTTCCATACTGCTCTTACCTCTTCATACAAATTGAAATCTTCAAGCAAGGTATGTAAATAGCTGTAAGTGACTGCATTCCCAAACAACCAAAGTGACTCATAACTAAAGTTATACGAAGCTTATCAGACTAAACAAGCATTTTGAACAAGCATTTTAATTAATATAGTCAACAGATTATTTGTGGTGATTTAGCCTTCTTTGCAATGAAGGCCATATATATTACTACAAGATTTCAAATGTGTGTTTCATTTCAGGTAATTGAAATTTTGTCAAGGGTGTCATTACTAAATAAATATAAGACACTTAATTTCAAGTACTACAGCTATAGCTATATTATATGATTAAAGGAAATACTGAGAGATCTAAGAAAAATAACAGATTGAAAAGGTATAATTTCCAATTAAAGTTTTAAATTTTGCATACAGATGTGTCTAGGCTTGGGGCTAGATTATGTTCTTAAGAAGCATACTTAATTAGTACTTCAGATAATAATTTTGAGGAAGGGAGTTTAGACCTTGCAGCTTTGGAATGTCAAAAGATTTCCAGAGATAAATTGCTTTCTGAAGCAGCTATTATACCATAAAAAAGTGACTGGTAAGTATCTTTAAGGCAGGCAAGCGGCATAATTTGATTGTTAATGTCTGTGACACTGTCGGATAAAAACATGTTAGTCTTAATTTGATATTAGGATTGTTACTTCAGACCACAAGATTAACCCTGTCCCTACCCACTATACAGCTATATAATAAATAGAAGTATTAGAAAAGCAAAGATAAGTTAGGAAAATCTGCACACATGCAATTGAAACACTTACCCCAGTATCTCAGACATGAATTAGGTTTCCTGCTAAATTGGAAAACAGTATCAGTCAGTCTGTAATATTCTTTTTATATTTTAAAAAGTGTGCTAAAATTTAAGACAGTTATTTAGCAATCAAACACCATCAATAATAATATTGACCAATACAGGCATCTCCCGTACTGATTTTGTTTATTTATCTCCTCTTAGTTCTCCCAAAGATAAAAGAAAAAAAATTAAGAGATGAGAAAAGTAGACCTAGATGAAGACTACTATTTTAGATCCTTCTCAGAAAATATTCAGATGAAGAAATCAATTCTTTTTCTGTGGATTCTATTTGCACATCATTTCATGATCACATGTACATGATCTAGATTTTTCTTAAAACTTCCTTAGACATTGTCATCACTATATCTTTATATTTCTGACACAAAGCAAAGAGAAGAAATTAAAAGATGTTCTACTTAGCTAAAGATAGTTTCTGGTTAATTTATTTCAATCATTTGAAGAGGTAGGATAAATAATATGTGTGTGTGTGTGTATATATTTTCATGTTTTTAGAAAAGGGAGTAAAAGATAAGAATATCATGTTACATTTTTAACATCTTGAGACATATACCTGTGATGCAAAATAATTTTAAAATAAAATATTCTATTGGATCAACAAGCGTACATTAAATATTGCATAAATGCTTCATATCAGTTTGCCTGCCTAAACATCTCTGTAGTGTTCTAAGTACTCTTTAGTCCAATAAAAATACATTTGTATCATCTGGACATATTCTGCATCTTCCATTAAACTATCAGAACTTTAAACAAAATAAGACTCTGCTTACTACCAGACTAGTGGAGAGGACAAAAAGCAGCAAATAATTTATATCAAGAATTATCTTGGGTGAGAATAAATTTTATATGCTGCCATATAAAATATATAAATATAATTAGGACATGGGAGTTATGGGTTCTTAATGTCTAGAATAATTACTCAGGCAATAGGCAAATTTTCGACTCAAAATTGAAGAGCCTACTGTCCACATAAAGAATGGTGTATCATTTAAGACAAGAGGCTTTGATTATCAAAGATAGATCAGATGGTAGTTAGGCTTGCCCAGATATTGACACCCAAGTTTACACAGCTTTAATCCTTCCATGAGAAACTCACAAATCCTTAGTTATGAATTAGGATCTTTTTGGTCATTTCATTCATTTTTTAAGGCCACAATTCTGAACCAATTAAATAAAATTTATTAATGAGAAATTTGTGGGGCAATTAAATAGCAGAATGATCATCACTAAAAATAATAGTGATGTCCTCAAACAACTCAGAACATTTCCATTATATGAGTGACAATTATTATTAGGTTTATCATTTAGCAACTTCAAGTGTGTTTAGATAAATACAATTTTAAAGTATTTATAATCATGGAACATGTTGAAATTCTTAGAAAGTTTGTGCTTTATTCCTTTTGTAAACTTTTTTACTACTGCACATCTCCAAATTTGACAGAAATAAGCAGATTTACAGCAGATTAAAAAGAGGAAATACCTCTGCAAAAGCAGATAAAAATATTTTTTAAGAAAACCATGAAATGGTGTTTTCCATATACACCAACATTTTATAACAAATTAGAGTATTTCACATCAGCTGTATAAATGTTATACAGTGGGATGACATGATCCAATACACAAAAAGGGAGTCCAATACAAAAAGCTTCAAGGAAAAAGCTGTGCTAAATCTTTGTACTACCTGAACACATCCACAAAGTGCAAAAACAATTATTTTGTTGGACTCCTATTTGTGGAGAAACCAATAGGTTGTAAGATTTAACATGTCTGCCTACCTCCATATTTATGGCCAGTATACACCAAATTTCCATGTGGTGCTTGTAATCCAGATCAAATACTTAACACCAAGAAAGCTTTGTGTCCAATGATTAAGCAGTTTAAGTACATTCCAGGCATGACAATTACGGACAGGTATTTCTGATGGCATTTATTCAAGCTAGCATTCTATCTGAGACCGAGGCATCCTCCGTAAACTTAAGGAATGTCGGTGTATCTCCTGCATCTGCCGGATCCGGTCCTTCTGCCACATTAGGTTTTGCGGCATTGGATATTTCTGGGTACCATGTAAGGACCGAAAGGGGATTCTCATGTGACAGGCTGTAGCACGGCACCGAGGCTGAGGCATAGGAGGCAGTAACAGCCAACGCTGCTTCTCAGCACAGTAGCGATAGGCCTCTTTTCTGTACTGCTTATCAATATCATCACTGTTCTTCCATCCACCTATGATGAAGATATCATCTTTGTAATAGCAGATAGCCGCCCCTTCAATGCTAAGAACCTCTGATGGTAAGCTTTCCAAAATGTCATCAGATACTTGGTTAGAGATTTTTCTCTTGGCCTCTTCATGGTCTAGAGGATAGCTTCTGGGACAACATGAAGCGGTGTGATAAAAATTGGTGTTCTCCACAACCATTTGGAAGCAGCAATAATTGTCAAGGAGTGGCAGAGACTCACAATCTCGCCATTGTCGTGTGTCTGCATCATAACAAATAATGACAGACCTTAAGCCATCTTCATTATCTCCGTCAACTGGTGTGCGAGCTGCCATGTAAACAAACCTGTTGTCTATTGTAATCACTTTAACATCCCGGAGTATCTTTGGTGCAGACTCCAAGTTGTGCCACTTATCTTGATCAGGGTTGTAGACAGCTACATCTTTAAAACCAGGGATAAAATTCCCATGGCCACCAATACTGTACAGGTTTCCCTTTACCTCAGTAAGTCCAAAAGAATGCTTCCTGGTTATCAGATTGGAAACCTGCTCCCAAACATTTCTACCTGGGTTATACCTTTCCATGGTCTTGGCAAAGCCAGGCTCCATGGAACCTGCCACATAAAGATAGGATTCGGTTACTACCACAGCATGTCCATCAAGGTGATTGTGTATGTGCGGTAAATTTACCCATCTATCTTCATCAATAAAGTACCCCACACACTCACTCAAGTAATCACCTCCCTCAGACACACCACCAATAACCATGATAACATCCATGTTTTGGCCAAAACGAGGCAGAGATGAGATGGGGGAGTTAACTTGCTGGAGTATACCCAGCTGAAAATTTTCACCCTTGAGAGCATGGCTTTCCACTGCTTCCAACACAAGTTTGAGGCATGCTTCATTGCTTGATACCAGCTTTTCAGATTTAACATGCCGAGTCAAATAGGTTGGTTTAATTTGTGATAGTCGGAGAAGCTTAAAGAGCTCTCCAAAGTACTTTTCTCTTTCGTCAGGATTTTTCTTGACCCACTTTAAAACCATCTCAAAGAGAATCTCTTCTGCATCCACTGTGATTTCTGAATCTGAAAGCCAGTCCCTAATAAGGTGAAATGGCAAAGTATAGAACTCTTCATCTTCGATGACTTTATAGAAGTTCCTCCTGATCATCTCAGCAGCTTTTAAAGCCAGTTGGTTCAAAGAGTACATATGAGCTAAGCTGTGAATGGCTACAGAGTTGGAGAGACTCAGTTTTTTCTTGAGGAATTCCCCACAGAACTCTTTTAGACGTATTAGTAAGAACCTACAAAACAAAAAGGCAATTTAGAAATGCCACCGGAGAATTATTAGACAGTTTGTTTATTGTGATCCAAAATATTTTTATTAGCTTATAATATAAAATACAAAAATACAGAAGCAAGTAGTAGGAAACAAAAGGGAGGGGCAGAAGAAGAGAGAGGGGGAAAGAAAAAAAAGGCATTGATTTCCCTCTGTTGCAGTGGAATAAGGCATTTAACATCAAACCTCAACTTTTAACTTTTCCATAATAGTATAAACTAGCAATTTCTATAACAATTAACCAATCAATAAAACCCAAAATCAAAGTTTCATTTTTTCCACCTCAAGCATAAAGCCCAGAAGCAGTTTCCAAGTAGAAACAAAAGTACTTATATTCTTTTCTTTGATCAAAACAGTTAATTTAACAATCTCTACTAACTTTTACAGCCCTGCTGCCATCAACGTTCCAATTTTTTTCCCCCAAGTCTTTTTCCATGAAGCCCAAAAGAAAAGTTTTTGGTTTTATTTTTATATTCACTTTAAGAGTTTTCTGTTCTTAAAAGAAGATCCTTAATTTTTTTGCTTTATTACATTTCCACCATAAATGGTAGACAGCCCCGTCTTTAAATTTACATTTCCAACATTCATTTGAAATATCTTTATACATTCTTGATAACTTGTCTGGTGTTACAGTAGATACATCATCTTATAGAACCTTTCTTTTAAATTATAGTTTAATGTAAATTTTAAACCTTTTGTCCACATAGTCTTTCACTGTTCAAACATCACATTATAGCCAATGTTCCTTGCCCACTGAATCATAAAATGCTTTATATGTTCACTTTCCAAATTCAATTTCAATAACGTTTTATAAATCTTTGAATATGTTCGTCACTACTACACAGTAAGATTTCCAATTCATTTTTAACAAAGTCAAACCCATAACTCTTTTTGTCCAATTTAAATTTTTCTTTCAGTTGTAAACACAATGGCAGACACAACCTTCTGATTCTAACTTTTCCTTGGACTTGAGGGTGGGATCACCAAAGTTAAAAGATATTATTTTACCATAAGTCCACCAGTTCGGCTTTACCACCATTTCTTTTCTGAAAAAGGCTTCCTGGGGGGAACACCCAAAGAAGCATCTTCATAGGAAACTGTTTTGTATTTATTCCAAAACTTGCTATGGCTCTTCTAAAAAAAATGATTGTTGAAATCAACATTTACTTTAACTTTGTCATACCATAAATAGCTGTGCCATCTGAATTTTAATTCATGACCTTTTAAATCAGTTACCATCTTGTTCTGGAGGTTCACCCACTCTTTTTGCCAGACCAGACAACAAGCGTCGAAATACAATTTCAAATCCGGTAAACCAAAACCCCCTCTTTCCTTATATCTAATTTTTGGTTTGAGAATTATTAGATAGTTAATAACTTGTATTTTGCTTTCTACTAAACTGACATTCAAAAATCTCCAGTGCCACTGTCTTTTTTTAAAAGGTGCCAGAGCTGAACTTGTCTTTAAGCGTCCAGCAGTCCCCCTTCATGCTGTAACTCAAATAATTCAGAAACTGCACTGGGAGAAATGTTGCCATATGAATGTTCACCTTGGTAAGGTCCATGTTCAATGCTGCCATTCGGTGTATTTCTACACTTCTTGATATGTGTTATAGCAAGCCAGAGCTCTGGTCCTTCTGGCATAGTAGTCTACTCCAACTAAAGCCACCCCTGGTTTACACTGGAACCCCAGATCAATTTTCGCAATTCCAGGGAAGGAGGCACAGAAGGACCATCCTTGGTTGCCTTTCCTAAGAACTCCCTCGGGTTAAGATACCTTCACCCGTCAGAACTCAGGAGAACTTCCTGCCCACACACATCAGTCGGTTGGCGTCCCATTTATCCCCTGACACTCCGTTCCTCCTCCCCGCCTCACCTGTCAGCCAACTCCAGGACCTCGTGCACGTTGCCAGGACTGACGCGAACCGTCCCCGTGTACATGAAGCTGATGACCGCCTCGATCGTCTCCGGGTCTGGTCCCGCTCCCGAACTCCATTTTCGTAACTCTACCCGCCCCGAGCGGGACTCCGCGAAGTCGCCCAGAAGGAGAGGAGCGAAGTATTCGGTGGCCGCTGCCAGGACCGAGCGGTGCGCCCGGAACTCTCGTGGCGGGGGGTCGGAGCCGGAGGAGGCCCCGCCCACTCCCCCCTCCTCTTCTTCCTCCTCATTGCTGCCGCCACTGAAGGCTAGCGTGACGTCACAGAAGAGGCCTAACCGCCGCTGTTCGTTCTGGCGGCAGGCGAGGTCGGAGCAGTGGGCCACGCACGAAAACACCTCCGAGTCAGGCTCCGAGTCTGGCCTCGCCTCGCCCTCCAGGCCAGGGTGGTTGACATCTGTGTCGCCGTGGCCTCCTGCGTCCAAATCCCCGCCACCTCCTGCCGCCGCCATCTTTGCTTCTCCTTAATCAACTCGAACACTTTTCCCGTAGCTACATCCAATTACGTCACTTACACGATAATAGAGATATGAATATATTAAACTTCCGGAAATAAAAAAAATAGCCGCTTTCGACGATAGATAAAAGAATGGTAGAGATAAAATTCGCAGAAGTTATCTTGTTTGCAAAAACTGCTTTCTCTTTATTTAGGATAACTTCACCAATTATTTCTTGAATTAGTATGTTCAGGTTTATTCTTAATTAGCCGAAATAAAGAGGAAGTTAATCTCTGGCAAATCAATATTTTCAGAAAATCACAAATTAAAAATCAGATTGTCTTTCTGAGAACAAAATAAACTTTTAAAGCCAGTAAAAAATATTTTAAAAGGTAATGGAGATAATTTTAACTATCTAAAATTAGATTAAATTGCAACTGAAATTTAATATAATAAGGAGCTGCTGATACAGTTCAACAGAGGAATTATTGAGTCTGTCATCTGTACCTCTGTAACTGTCTGGTTTGGTTCTGCAACCCAACAAGACAGACACAGACTTCAGAGGATACTTAGAACTGCAGAAAAAACAATTACTACCAACCTCCTTTCCATTGAGGACCTGTATACTGCACGAGTCAAAAAGAGGGCTGTGAAAATATTTACAGACCCCTCACACATGCTGGAGATAAACTGTTTCAACTCCTATCTTCAAAATGACACTATAGGGCACTGCACACCAGAACAACGAAACACAAGAACAGTTTTTTCCTGAATGCCATCTCTGCTAAACAACTAATTCCCTCAACACTGTCAGGCTATTCACATTAGGCTGCATTACTATTGCTATAGGCCTCTCATCGTTCCTGTCTCCCATCTCCTCCCACTTGTGCCTCCATGACTGTAACTTTGTTGCTTGTATCCTTGTGATTTATATTGATAGTTTCCTAGTATGATTTGAATGCTTATTGTACCGTATGACTGTCAGTGGGTGTTGTGCCTTGTGAATCTTGATGAGCGTATCTTGTCTTTTTATGTGCACTGAGAGCATATGCACCAGACAAATTCCTTGTGTTTCCAATCACATTTGGTCTATAAAGAATTCTATTCTATTCTATTCTATTCTATTCTATTCTATTCTATTCTTCTCTTCATAATTAAGTCAAGAATTCTTGATTTAAGAATTTAAGAATTCTAATGCTGCCACCTTTCTTGGAATCCAGACCTGGTATATCACTTAGGGGAAACCAGTAAAAAGTCCATCCTTCTCATTTATAGAATGTGGCTAGTTATCATTATGCTTAAGACTATATTTACTGAGTACACTAAACCAAACAAACCATATTCTAAACAAGTTAAATAGTAGTTAAAAATTAGCCCATTGTCTTATCTAATCCACCATGATTAAACTGGCAAATCAAGCCACATAAATTCCAAGATTAAAGGCCAACCTATTTCTCCATGTTGTACTTTGGCAACATTATTATTCAAAGGCAGGTATTTTGCTCATGCAGATGTATAAAGTTGATGTTTTTCAAATCCTTTTCTAAACATTCTCAGGAATTTATTCCCCATCCCAGTGCCAAAGCTGTTGTACCATAAGAAGGTATTTTGCTTTATTTATCTAGTATAGTCCTTTCTTGATCAGAGCCATTAATTGGAAGGGGCCATTTTAGATTAGGAGTGCAGGAATGTGAATTAAAGGATCCTGCATTAAAGGATTTGTTTATTTTCTATCTTGCTGCAATCACAAATAACATGAACAAAAGACATAGAGAAATAAAATGTTTATTGAATTAGTGTTTAGTGTTACACAATTGTAATAGAACAAAGAATTGCATTTTAAAAAAATAAAGTTTAGGTTTCAGCATAGCATCTAGAGATTTCTATTGAATGGGGGTGGGTGGCTGAAGTTTACATTGCACTCTGAGAACTGACCCATTTATTAAGGAACAGACCCAAGGCAAATTGGGATCACAACAGAAAAATGAATCAAGTTATTTTATGGTTTCCTTTACTGGAAAAAGTTTTATATTTTATAACATTTTTTATTTTTTACTATTTTAATCAGATTCAGAGGAGGCCAGAAGCTGGCAACTGCAAACCTGCAACTAAGAGATCCAGAAGTCTTAGCTTGGCATATCAACTGAGTATCAATTTGTACTATTAACAGATTTACAACCCTTGTAAACATATAACCCCTTGCTAGAATTGCAAAGCTATTGATGGGAGAGAAAACTAGGCTTAAAATTAGCTGTTTCTATACTTTTCTAAAACACTACAGAACAGCCCATACCATCAGGTTGTTTCAAATGGGGAACACCTTCTCCTTAGTTACACTTCCCAAATGAAGTGTCATTTGCGCTATGTGAGTTCAAGATGAAAGGCACTTATAACGTCATTCTTTTTGGCAACTATTGCAAATTACCTGTCACTTGGTTAAATTGGGACTAATTTAAAATCTTTTTGATATTGTTTTTTGTTGTAGAGGTTATGAAAACAACCAATGTATCATCTGTGATAAAACTGTATGGATTATAGGTAGTCCTTGATATACAATCACAATTGGGACCAGTTTTTCCATTATTAAGCAAAGTGATTAAGTGAATTGGGTTCTATTTTATGACCTCTTTGGCCACAGTTCTTGTGAATCATTGCAGTTAAGTGAATCACGCAGTTAAGCAAATCCAGCTTCCCATATTTATTTATAGGAAGCTGGCTGGGAAGAATATATGGTAAATGGCAATTACATGACCCTGGAATGCTTCATGCCAATTACTAAACACCTGAATTTTCATCAGGTAACCATGGGGAAGCTGTGAGTGTTCTAAGTGTGCATACTAGTTGTAGGTCACTTTTTTCAGTGCTGTTATAACGTTGAACGGTTGCTAACCAAATAATTGTAAGTAGAAGACTACGGTATCTTAATAACATTGTACTGATATATCTAATTAGCTTTGTTGTTAAAGGTGCTTTGAACAAAAAGCAAGAAATCAAACTCTCTATTTGAAGAATATGTGCCTGTGCAGTAATAATGTCTGTTTGTTATAAAAAGATCTATTATACTTCAGTAGAATCATAAAATAAAGGCAAACTGTGGAACCATACATTCTGTCAGTAGAAAATTAGTAATTTATAAAAGATTATTGTCTCCTAAGTCCCTATGTAGCTTTGAAATCTGTCTGTCCCTGAACATTTCCACTGCAAATTCCTTTGGTTGTAGGAAATAACAAAATGTATTTCTAATTATTTTCACTCAGGCAGAAGTCTCATTTATTTAACTGAAATTCTCAAATATGCCAAGGAACATAATCTAGATCTGTTAATAATTCCAAACAGAAATATTTTTAAAATCTGTTGGAGGATTTCCCTTTGCCACAAGGCAAGTTTGTCAATGTTGTCATGCCTAAGTAAATTTAAGAGATTTTTACATACAAGCCAGTGTTATGCATTCAGACCTGGGAGCAAGTTAATAGCATAATATCCAAACACTACATTAAGAAACTTTGACATTTCACGCTACATATTATATTATGAGATTGCTTGCTATAAAGTGCTCTTAACTTGACATGCAAACTGAAATTCCCGAGAATGGCATGTGAATAGCTGTGACTTCATTCACAAGCAACATCCAAAGTGACTTATGATTTTAAAATACAAAGCTTACCCAGACTAAATAAGCATTTTAAACAAGCATTTTAATTAGTATAATCAATATATTAACTTATTTGTGGTGATTTGGCAAAGATTTGCAATGAATGCCAACTATACTTACTACAAAGTTTTCAAATTGTTTAATAGGGACATGGCTATATTGTAAACTTAATCCATTTTAATTATATTTAAAAGGAATACTGAGATATCTAAGAAAAACTTCAGACTGAAAGCTGTAATCCCAAATTTAAAAAATTTAAATTTTCCACACAAATGTGTCCAGGCTTGGAGCTAGATAATGTTCTTAAGAAGAGTACTTCTTAATTAGTACTTCAGATAATAGTTTTGAGGAAGGGAGTTTAGATCTCTTCACCTTTGGAATGTCAAAATATTTCCAGAAGATAAACTGCTTTCTGAAGCAGCTACTACACCATAAAAAGTGGCTGGTTGTTAACAATAAAATATTGTTAAGGCAGGCAAGCAGCATAACGACTGTTAATGTATGTGACTCTCTGGTACAAGAACATGTTAGTTTTAATTTGATATCAGGATAATTACTGCAGCCCACTGGTTTACCATGCCCCCACCCACTTACAGCTAAATAATAAAAAGTAGTATTAGGATGGCAAAGATAAATTAGGAAAACCTACACATCCATGCAATTGCAACACTTACCCCAGTATCTCAGACATGAATTAGGTTTCCTGCTAAATTGGAAAACAGTATTGGTCAGTCTGTAACATTATTTTAATTTTTTTAAAAAAATGCTTCTAAAATTTAAGACATAGTTATTTACTGATCAAACATCATCAATAATAATATTGCCCAATACAGATCTTTTCCATACTGATATCATCTTCATGTTTCATTTTTGTGCTCCCAGCAATAAATCCAACTTGTTAAAAGAGAAAAAAATGCAAGAGAGATGAGAATAGCAGATGAAGTGTTTGATATCTTTTTCAGAAAAATATGTATAGATGAAGAAGAAGAGGCAAATTCTATATTTGAGGATTCTACTTATATAACATTTGGGGACCTCATGCACCAGGTCTTGATTTTTCCTGAGACTGTCTTAGATATTGCCATCATTACAACTTTATTTACCACATTTATGACCCATAATGGGAGATGGGTCATAAGGGAAGATAAAGAGGTGCTCTACCTAGAGGAGGAGGATTTCATGAGTTAACATATTTGATATTTATATCTATAATGGAAAATAATTTATGAAGTAAAATTAAATTCTCTCTTGGATTAATAAGTTAACATCAAACATTGCATAAATGTTTTATATAAATTTGTCTGCCTGAACAACTCTGCAGCATTCCAAAACTTCAGTATTCCTTGAACCAATAAAATATATATTTGTATAATCTGAATATATTCTGTATCTTCCATAAAACTACCAGAACCTACAAAACAGGATTCTGCATGCTACTAGGCTAGAGGATTGGAGAGAAAGCAGTAAATAATTTACAGTATCTCAATCGTTTGAGTGAGAATAAATTTTATATGCTGCCAAAAGACAAGACTTGGACAATGTGGACTCTCAAGTCAAGAATATTCAAGCAAATTTTCCAATTGAACAGCCTTGCACCCTGTACTGTCCACACAAAGAATGGTAGTCATATTAAGACAGATGGATTTGATTGTCAAAGATAGATAAGATGGTACTGAGACTTACTTACCCAGATATCGACATCCAGGTTTATACAATTTTAACCTGCATAATGAATTCCCAATTGCTTCAATTATAAATTATGATTTTTTTGGTCTTTTCATTCATTTTTTAAGGCCACAATTCTTAACTGAAAAAAATTAATGTAAAACAAGTGGGGCTAACTGAAAGGAAGAACAGTAATCACTAAAAATTATAGTGAAGTTCTTAAGGAATTCAGACATATTTCATTACATAATAGTGAATGGTTCAATTAGCAAAATTTATAACTAATACATTTTAAGAATCTCAAGCGCTTTTAGATAAATAAAACTGTAAGATACTTATTATCACAGAACATTTTGAAGTGCTTAGAAAGTTTGTGCTTTATTCCTCTTAGAAGAGTTTTTATTTTAGCTATTTTACATCTCTAAATCAGAGAGAAATTCATAACAGAAGAGAATTGCCTCTGCAAAAAAACTTAAGAAAATCGTGAAATGGTCCATTACATATATATCAGCACTTTAGAACAAACTGAAATACTTCACATGACCTATGTATAATGCTTAAACTGAGATGAGATGACCCAAAACACAAAAAACAAGCCTAATACAAAAAAATGTAAGGGAAAAAAAAAGGTTGTGCTGAATTTTTAATATTACCTGAACACATTCACAAAGTGCAAAAATGATTATTTTGTTGGATTCTTCATCTGGATCACATCTATGGAGAAACCAACAAGTTCTAAGCATTTTATATGTCTGCTTACCTTCACATTTATGGCTAATATACACCAAATTTCCATGTGGTGCTTGTAATCCAGACCAAATTCAACACCAAGAAAGCATGGTCTCCAATGCTTAAGCAGTTTGGTGGCTATTAGTCCATGCCAGGCATGACAATTACAGACATGTATTTCTGTATGTATCATTTATTCAAGCTAGCATTCTATTTGAGACCGAGGCATCCTCCGTAAACTTAAGGAATGTCGGTGTATCTCCTGCATCTGCCGGATCCGGTCCTTCTGCCACATTAGGTTTTGCGGCATTGGATATTTCTGGGTACCATGTAAGGACCGAAAGGGGATTCTCACATGACATGCTGTAGCACGGCAGCGAGGCTGAGGCATAGGAGGCAGTAACAGCCAACGCTGCTTCTCAGCACAGTAGCGATAGGCCTCTTTTCTGTACTGTTTATCAGTATCATCACTGTTCTTCCATCCACCTATGATGAAGATATCATCTTTGTAATAGCAGATAGCCGCCCCTTCAATGCTAAGAACCTCTGATGGTAAGCTTTCCAAAATGTCATCAGATACTTGGTTAGAGATTTTTCTCTTGGCCTCTTCATGATCTAGAGGATAGCTTCTGGGACAACAGGAAGCGGTGTGGTAAAAGTTGGTGTTCCCCACAACCTTTTGGAAGCAGCAATAGTTGTCAAGGAGTGGCAGAGACTCACAATCTCGCCATTGTCGTGTGTCTGCATCATAACGAATAATGACAGACCTTAAGCCATCTTCATTATCTCCGTCAACTGGTGTGCGAGCTGCCATGTAAACAAACCTGTTGTCTATTGTAATCACTTTAACATCCCGGAGTATCTTTGGTGCAGACTCCAAGTTGTGCCACTTATCTTGATCAGGATTGTAGACAGCTACATCTTTAAAACCAGGGATAAAATTCCCATGGCCACCAATACTGTACAGGTTTCCCTTTACCTCAGTAAGTCCAAAAGAATGCTTCCTGGTTATCAGATTGGAAACCTGCTCCCAAACATTTCTACTTGGGTTATATCTTTCCATGGTCTTGGCAAAGCCAGGCTCCATGGAACCTGCCACATAAAGATAGGATTCGGTTACTACCACAGCATGTCCATCAAGGTGATTGTGTATGTGCGGTAAATTCACCCATCTATCTTCATCAATAAAGTACCCCACACACTCACTCAAGTAATCACCTCCCTCAGATACACCACCAATGACCATGATAACATCCATGTTTTGGCCAAAACGAGGCAGAGATGAGATGGGGGAGTTAACTTGCTGGAGTGTACCCAGCTGAAAATTTTCACCCTTGAGAGCATGGCTTTCCAGTGCTTCCAACACAAGTTTGAGGCATGCTTCATTGCTTGATACCAGCTTTTCAGATTTAACATGCCGAGTCAAATAGGTTGGTTTAATTTGTGATAGTCGGAGAAGCTTAAAGAGCTCTCCAAAGTACTTTTCTCTTTCGTCAGGATTTCTCTGGACCCACTTTAAAACCATCTCAAAGAGAATCTCTTCTGCATCGACTGTGATTTCTGAATCTGAAAGCCAGTCCCTAATAAGGTGAAATGGCAAAGTATAGAACTCTTCATCTTCGATGACTTTGTAGAAGTTCCTCCTGATCATCTCAGCAGCTTTTAAAGCCAGATGGTTCAAAGTGTACATATGAGCTAAGCTGTGAATGGCTACAGAGTTGGAGAGACTCAGTTTTTTCTTGAGGAATTCCCCACAGAACTCTTTTAGACGTATTAGTAAGAACCTACAAAACAAAAAGGCAATTTAGAAATGCCACCGGAGATTACTAGATAGTTAATAACTTGTATTTTGCTTTCTACTAAACTGACATTCAAAAATCTCCAGTGCCACTGTCTTTTTTTAAAAGGTGCCAGAGCTGAACTTGTCTTTAAGCGTCCAGCAGTCCCCCTTCATGCTGTAACTCAAATAATTCAGAAACTGCACTGGGAGAAATGTTGCCATATGAATGTTCACCTTGGTAAGGTCCATGTTCAATGCGGTGTATTTCTACACTTCTTGATATGTGTTATAGCAAGCCAGAGCTCTGGTCCTTCTGGCATAGTAGTCTACTCCAACTAAAGCCACCCCTGGTTTACACTGGAACCCCAGATCAATTTTCGCAATTCCAGGGAAGGAGGCACAGAAGGACCATCCTTGGTTGCCTTTCCTAAGAACTCCCTCGGGTTAAGATACCTTCACCCGTCAGAACTCAGGAGAACTTCCTGCCCACACACATCAGTCGGTTGGCGTCCCATTTATCCCCTGACACTCCGTTCCTCCTCCCCGCCTCACCTGTCAGCCAACTCCAGGACCTCGTGCACGTTGCCAGGACTGACGCGAACCGTCCCCGTGTACATGAAGCTGATGACCGCCTCGATCGTCTCCGGGTCTGGTCCCGCTCCCGAACTCCATTTTCGTAACTCTACCCGCCCCGAGCGGGACTCCGCGAAGTCGCCCAGAAGGAGAGGAGCGAAGTATTCGGTGGCCGCTGCCAGGACCGAGCGGTGCGCCCGGAACTCTCGCGGCGGGGGGTCGGAGCCGGAGGAGGCCCCGCCCACTCCCCCCTCCTCTTCTTCCTCCTCATTGCTGCCGCCACTGAAGGCTAGCGTGACGTCACAGAAGAGGCCTAACCGCCGCTGTTCGTTCTGGCGGCAGGCGAGGTCGGAGCAGTGGGCCACGCACGAAAACACCTCCGAGTCAGGCTCCGAGTCTGGCCCCGCCTCGCCCTCCAGGCCAGGGTGGTTGACATCTGTGTCGCCGTGGCCTCCTGCGTCCAAATCCCCGCCACCTCCTGCCGCCGCCATGTTTGCTTCTCCTTAATCAACTCGAACACTTCTACGTCACTTACAGGATCATAGATATATGTACTTCCGGGAATAAAAAGAAATCGCCGCTTGTGACGATAGATAAAAGAATGGTAGAGATAAAATTCGCACGTTATCTTGTTTGCAAAAACTGGATCTTTTTTAATTAGCAGCATTTCAGCAATTATTTCTTGAATTAGTATCATCAGGATAACTATGCATTCTTTTCTAGTGCAAATATCTCGTTTTGCTTTAAAGAGGGAGTTAGCTCATTCAGAAAACTCCCCACTTGCAGAAACGCACAAACTAAAATACAAACGTTCCTCCTTAAAGTTAACCTTAGATGACCAAAACTTTTGTTTAATGTCTCTCAATACCTACCTGTAATTTCTTTCATTAAATCTATGTCATTAAGTAGACTCATCAAATTTTGCCTCTTACACCTAATCATTGATAATCCAGTTAGTGGGATTGCAAACTGTGATTTATGGAACGTTAAAGATGTGCAATCTACTGCTCTCAAATGAATATCAAATTGTAATTTTTAAACCCAGAAAAATTATTATATAAGAGAATGAAGGTAAAATAAATTATGATATTAAACATAATAGTAAAGGAAATTAAATCAAGAATAATATTCTAATCCCACCATTGCTTCCTTGAATCCAGTCATGGTATGTGCAGTAAGTAAAAAGTGTATCCTTCTGATTTGTTGTCCGAAACCATGGTAAATTAATTCATGGTTAGCATGTCCTATTGTTTTGTAGGAAGTTAGTACCCATCCCTTTCTTAGAAGAACGAAATATTTTAGAAAATATTAAAAAGGCAGAATATTTTGTTTCCCTGTATGAGAAATGGAGAAGCATGTTTTAAAGACAAAGCAGCTCCCACCTTGTTTATGTTTTATGTTTAATGTTTTATTAGATTTCTATACCGCCCTTCTCCCGAAGGACTCAGGGCGGTGAACAGCCAAAAGATAAAAACACAGAAAATACAAAATTTAAAATAGGTTAAAACAGATTAAACAGTTTGGCTAAATTTTAAAAATATCCCATAATATCAAATTCATGTTTAAAATTTAAATTTAAAATGTAAAAATTTTAAAAAGGAGAAGATTTAGGCCAGGCCAGCTTGATGGAATAAAAACGTTTTAAGCGCACGGCGGAAGGTGCGCAGATCCGGGATCCTCCGTATCTCCGGGGGGAGCTCGTTTCAGATCGTAGGTGCCCCCACAGAGAAGGCTCTCCCCCTAGGGGCCGCCAGTCGACATTGTTTGGCCGACGGCACCCAGAGGAGCCCCTCTCTATGGGAGTGTACTGGCCGGTGGGAGGCTATTGGTGGTAGTAGGCGGTCCCGTAGATAACCAGGTCCAAAGCCATATGGAGCGCTTTAAAGGTGGTAACCAAAACCTTGAAGCGCACTCGGAAGACCACCGGGAGCCAGTGCAGCTCGCGCAGGAGAGGTGTTATATGGGAGCTCCACGTTGCTCCCATAACCACCCGCGCGGCCGCACTCTGCGCCAGTTGGAGCCTCCGAGTGTACCTCAAGGGGAGCCCCATGTAGAGAGCGTTACAATAGTCCAGACGAGAGGTGACGAGGGCATGAGTGACCGTGTGTAGAGAGTCCCGATCTAGAAAGGGACGCAACTGGCGAATCAGGCGAACCTGATGAAAAATCCTCCGCGACACGGCCGTCAGGTGCTCTTCTAGAGACAGCCGTGAATCCAGGAGGACGCCCAAGTTGCGAGCCCTTTCCGTGGGGGCCAATGATTTGCCCCCAATAGTCAGCGATGGCACCAGCTGACTATATCGGGACGTCGGAAACCACAGCCACTCAGTCTTGGATGGGTTGAGCCTGAGCCTGTTCCTCCCCATCCAGATCCGTACGGCCTCCAGGCACCGGGACATCACTTCAAGGGCATCGTTGGGGTGGTCCGGGGTGGAGATGTACAGCTGGGTGTCGTCAGCGTACTGGTGGTACTTTACCCCGAAACCACGGATGATCTCGCCCAGCGGCTTTACATAAATGTTGAACAAAAGGGGCGAGAGGACCAATCCCTGCGGCACCCCACATATGAGGGGCCTCGGGGTCGATCTCTGCCCCCCTGTCAACACAGACTGCGACCGGTCGGAGAGAAAGGAGGAGAACCACCGTAATACGGTGCCTCCCACCCCCAACTCTTCCAACCGGTGCAGCATGATACCATGGTCGATGGTATCAAAAGCCGCTGAGAGATCTAACAGGACCAAGACAGAGGAGCAACCCCTGTCCCGAGCCCTCCAGAGATCATCAACTAACGTGACCAATGCCGTTTCTGTGCTGTACCCAGGCCTGAAACCCGACTGGAACGGATTTAGATACGACGATTCATCCAGGTACTGGGGAAGCTGTCGTGCAACCACACTCTCAACAACCTTCGCAACGAAGCGGAGGTTGGAGACTGGACAATAATTAGCCAATACTGCCGGGTCCAGGGAAGGCTTCTTGAGGAGAGGCCTCACCACTGCCTCCTTCAAGGCGGCGGGGAAGGCACCCTCACCCAATGAATCATTTATAATCCCCTGGAGCCAGCCTCGCGTCACCTCCCGGGAAGCCAGTACTAACCAGGAGGGACACTGGTCCAACAAACATGTAGTTGCATTCAGCCTACCCAGAATCCTGTCCACGTCATCTGGGGTCACAGGATCAAACTCGTCCCAGATAATATTCTCAAGACCTGCCCCCATCACCCTCGCTGGACCTACCCAGTCGGAGTCCAGTCCTTCCCGAATCTGAGTGATTTTGTCATGCAGATATTGTACGAAGTCCTCGGCTCTTCCCTCCAAGGGGTCCTCCCGCGCTTCCTGGTGGAGCAGGGAGCGGGTCACCCTAAACAGGGCGGCCGGGCGATTATCTGATGACGCAATAAAAGCAGCACAATGAGTACATTTTGCTGCTTTTATCGCCACTAGGTAATTCTTTTTTTTTTTTTATTGAAAAAGTTTTCAAATACAAGTTTTTCCCCCCTTCCCCCCCCTCTTCCCTAACCCACCCTTTCCACCCAACCCCCCCTGTGACTTCTTCACAACAATAGACTATTTCATAACTAGTTACATACATAATATCTTTCCTTTCCCTTAATCCCTTCTCGAAGTACTGACCCTTAACATGTTAAGCTTATTGAGTATTATTACAATTTAACCTTTAATCTTTTATATATATTAATATAACATTTTAAATCGACCTTCTCCCTGCATCCAAATTTAACATTTATTCAATTCTGTCCAATTCCTCCACTCCTCTAAATATATGACTTAAAATCATACAGTACAATTCTAGATATAATCCACTACCCACTTTACTAAAATATACACATATCTATATATGCATCCCATTTTATAAAAAGAAAAAAAAAAGAAGAGAAAAAAATATATCTTCTTTAGTATCTTTCCACTGAATTGTTAAGTCCTCCACTCCCCTAAATATATGACTTAAGAATCCTTTTTCTTAAACTAATCAATCAGTAAACTAACCTATTTCAACCCTTCAATTCCTACAAAATCCTCAGCTCTACCCTCCAAGGGGTCTTCCCGTGCCCCTTGATGGAGCAGGGAGCGGGTCACCCTAAACAGGGCGGCTGGGCGATTATCTGATGACGCAATAAGAGAAGAAAAGTAGTTACTCTTCTCTACTCTTATTGCCACTAGGTAATTCTTAATATGAGATCTTACCAGTGTCCGGTCTGATTCAGAAAGACTAGCCCTCCAACTGCTCTCTAGGCGTCTTTTCCGGCGCTTCATCTCCCTCAGCTCCTCAGTGAACCAAGGAGCCAGGTGAGAACGGCGCTGGGTCAGAGGCCGCAAAGGCACGACTCGATCCAGAGCTCCAGCAGCCGCTCTATCCCAAGCGGCCACTAGGTCTCCAGTCGAGGCGTGTGCAAGATCCTCGGGGATTGGCCCAAGCTCCCTCTGGAACCTTTCAGGTTCCATCAGGCACCTGGGGCGGTACCATCTTACCGGTTCCGCCTCCCTGCAGCGGGGTACCGCGGTTCGAAGGTCAAGGCGCAGGAGAGAGTGATCCGACCATGACAAGGGCTCAATAACTATGTCCCCTATCTCAAGATCACTCAACCACTGTCCAGAGACAAAAACCAGGTCCAGTGTGTTTCCCCCCCTGTGCGTAGGGCCAGAAATTAACTGGGTCAGGTCCATGGCCGTCATGGAAGCCATGAACTCCCGAGCCACCTCAGATGCCTCACCTGTGGACAGCAGGTTGAAATCCCCCATGACCATAAGTCTGGGGGTATCAACCGTCACCACGGCGATAACATTGAGTAGCTCGGGCAGGGCTGCAGCCACGTGGCAGGGAGCCAGGTACGTGATCAACAAGCCCATCTGAACCCCGTGACCCCACTTCACCTTCCTGCCCCCCCCACCCTTTGTCAGTGGACCATCATCTGCAACACAATAGGACCCATATAGCAACAGAAACTAACACAATAGGACTCATCTAGCAACAGAAACTCACCACATGGTACCAGGGAATATTACATCAGCCAGCAAGGCTAGCTAAGACCCCCACCCCCTGGGAATCTGACAACCAATCAGGATACTCTTTCGGGGCCCCAGGAAATTCAAAGCCAGAGAGGGCATAAAACCTGGGGACTCACTGCATCTTGGCCCTTTTCTATTCAGGAACTCAAACCTTGTGATCCTGTCCACCATTAAACCATCTTTCCAAGCAGTCTCCATGTTTCCAGTGTCTTTTTCCCCACTTGGAGCTGAACCCAGAAGGATATTTCTTCTGGGTTTGGCACCCCAGATGGGACTCCAAGCTAACCTAACCAATGGACCTGGCCCAGGTAAGCCTCCCTTGCTAGCAGCAGACCCATTGAGTCTGTGGGTATGTTTTCATGGGCCTTGGCCATTAGGAACTAAGTTTTAAAGGGGTTTTGAGTGTTGAGCTCAAAAGCTGCTTAGAAAGAAGGTGAGTACCTCTAAATTTTAAAGCATGGAAAATGTGTGTATGCTTGCATGTATATGTGTGAAGGACCTTCTCCCAATCACAGCTGGATTTTGCTTCCTCTGTGCATTTCCTAACCGCAGAAAGACTAACAGTCTGGAGAGCATGGGGGTTTTGCCAGAGCACGGGACCTTCTGTTAGGGAAGGAGGAAGTTTGTGTGTGTGTGGGATTATAAATAGTCTGATTTCACCTCTTTGAGCGACCTCTAGCCGCACCTCTGCCTACTGCTAGCTCTACCAAGCTGTGACCGGTAGGATAGAGAAAGCAAGGGGGGTGGGGTCGCCGAATGTGAGACTTTGTGTCAAGAGGGAATGGAAGCCGAGCGGGTATTGGGTGAAAGTGAAAGGGTAATAAAAGGAAAAAAAAGTATCTGGTGCCATTAAAGAGAGCAACTCTTGAGTATGTCTGTATAGAGAAGGGAGGTGCTAATATCCGCTGGAGAGACAGCTAAGTCCTCCCGGATCTCTTTTTTTGATCCAAAAACCTAGCAGAATTCCCTAAAAGGAAGGTGGCCCGTACTTCATGAGGGAATTGAAGTCCTTCCCAGATTTTTTTTTCCTGAAAACCAGATGAGGTTAGATAGCCCGGCTAAGCCAAAGTGAGCCTTACATTTCAAGGATCATGGGAAGCTGTAGCTCGAGGGCAGAGGAAAATCCCCTGGAAGAGTTGATTGTGGCCTGGGATGCCAGGCAGATGCCAGTCTTAGCTGGCATAAGTAAAAGAAAAGCCAGGAAATTGTGTAGAAAATGGCACTGATAAAAGATGGCACCAGGAGACAAATTTGGCTAAATAAAGGTAAAAGAAAAGGGAAATGTATAAATAGGAATGTTGGGCTTTTTGTTTTGTTTGTTTGTCTCTCTGTCTTCTATGCAACCACATGGTATATTTGTTAAGATTTGTGCCTTCCCTAATTTAACTCAGATTTATGTTGGGAATGATCAGTGTGTGTGTAAATCTCAGAGCTCTGCTTTCCTCTCTTTGTCCTCCTTGTTTTTATGTGTGTGTGTGTCTAAGTCTTTGTGTGCCCTCCAGGTAATTGTAACTGTAAAATGTATCTGATCCCTAAAGACAAGAATTTGAAATTGTTAAAGAGAAAAAAAAAGGTTGAAACAATGAAAAATGGGAGAGAGAAAGAGAAAGAAAGACCTTTGCCCTGTGTTTGTCTGGCCAACAAGAACAGAGTAAAGAGAACTTTTCATTTTATTTCTATTTTTTTCTCCTTCCCTCTCTGTATCTTAAAGTAACAACTCAAATTTATGAGGAAACGTTTTAAGTTCATTTACAAGGGAAAAAAAATCAGTCTTGCACTCACTGTATGTGTTTAAATGGTTTTACCTATTCATTTCTTTCCCGAAGTACGTGAATCCAGTTTCTTTCTCATCTGTTGTGTCTCCATTTTGTTGAAACCGCATTATCTGTTTAGTAACTGAAATACTGATGTGTTGTTGTTTCTTTTCAAAGTCTGCCTGCAAGCTATCTACCACCACCCCCATCTCTAATCCTGTTACAATGCCTTTCCTGGGAAGATTACCCACACAAGTGGGGAGGGGACCCTGTTCTAATGTCTTTCAGCCCTGCACAAATTACTCTACAACCTGTGAAAGCAGAGCACATGGATCTAGATGCTGCCTCCAGAGAAGACCTTCCATCTGTTTGAGGCAGGAATTGGGTTTGAATCCAGCCTCCACTGAAAGTCATCACAGCAACCAGAGTGGAGCAGACCTTCCCAAGCCTGACTGATCAGCCTTACAACCAAGCAGACATGAAAAAAAAGGCCCTGAGATGTATAAGTAAAGACCAAAAGACTCTTTTCAATCCCCAGAAGACAGTCTGGAGAGACTATGGGGGAGGGTGGAAATTCATTGTAAGGTTTTCTTTCTTGTTCCATTTATATTGTAATCAGTTTATTGTAAGAATTGTATTTGAGAGTGGTTGCCACAGCAAGTTATGTACACCTTAGATTTCTTTCTGGTGGAGAGGCAAAATATGTCCGAAATATTTGTATTGCCTGTATTGTAAAAGTAGCTGCATACACATGCACACATAGAGACACACCATTCAGAATTAGACTTAAACTATTCCCTTTACTTATCTCCACACAAAGCTTCTCCTAGGTTGATTTTTGCTCTGTGGCACTAAAAGCCCAAGGAGTCATATCTCCCTGCTAATTCCATGGAGGAGGGGGCAATCCCCCTCAGGCAATTCCCTCACTTGAAGAGATAGCAGAAAAGTGATATCCAAAACCCAAGCCCTGACAGTGACTCACAAATGATGCTGCCCAGTTGCCCAGTAAAGAAAGATATGTTGCACTGGTGGTCTCAAGAGTAGAAGTCCCAGGGCTCATTGTGTGTAATTTAAAAAAAAGAACTAAAATACTAAAAAAGAAAAAAAAGGCCTGGATTGCACACTAGCTAACCTCAATTTGGACTCACAAATCCTGGATGCACTAAAGTGAGAGGTAGGGCAGGTTCAGTAACCAACCCATGAAATAGGCAGCCTGTAATTTAAAGGAAAACCATGGCTGTGAAAAAATTTGTGATATGTGTTTACTTGAAACCTGACTGGAACCTCAAAGAAAGTGATATCTGACATCTGAAATTAAGTGGTATAGAAATTGGATACTGTAAATTTCTTTTCAGAATTTTTGCCCTGGCTGCTAGATCTTCATGGTTGAAAGCTCTCCTTTTGGGAGCCACCGAAGGAATCCTTTTCTGTTGCTTCTATCAATGCCTTCCCCTTTGCATTAGAACAATTAAAAGCACCCATCAAGCTTCCCTGACCTGATCAATTTTAATCTTTTGCCATGAACATGTTTCAAAACTCACGTTTTGGAAAAAAAATATTAGGGATTGTAGGAAGTTAGCACCCACCCCTTTCCTAGAAGAATGAAATATTTTAGGAAATATTAAAAAGGCAGAAAGGGAATCCTCGTGCATGCCCATGATGGCGACTCCCGATGTAGCTCCAGTTTTCCAGGGGTAATGTCCTGGCGGTTAGGGGGTCCTTAGGGCCAACTGCCCACCTATGGCCCATGGTGTGATGAGAGGACTAAATCGCTGATCCGATGGGAGGTTTTTCAGCTCCGGAAGACCTTGTAGGAGAACAGTTTGTGGATTCGCTCTCCGGAACAGCTTGTAATGTGACGGGCGGTGCTGGCGGGAAGTAAAACGGCGAGTTAGGCTGAGAGCTCCGTAACGGCCGGCCCTGCATACATCGGAGGCTGTCAGAGGGATGGCGGTGCGCAGCTGCGGTGGCCGTCTGGCACCCTGGGCGAGACTCCGTTGACTCTTGGCGATGACAAAAATTGCCTGCAGAGGCCAGCAGTGGGAGGAGTCGGCACAGAGGAGGCTGATGGTAATCGTGGCAGTGATGACGGCGCCCAAAATGGCGCCCGAAATGACAGTTAAAGGCGGCGTTTACAGACAGCGGAAAATCAGAGCAATGGAGACCAAAGTGGCCACAAATGAAAGAGTAGTGACCTGCCTAATATATTTTTTTTTTTTCAACTGAACTCCTAGGGAACGGAGGGATACCGTCCCTTTCATTTTTGGGCCAGCCCTGGATTGCTTCCCATAGGTCTCCCCCTCTCTTCTATAGGGGGGGGGTTAAACCTTTTAAGAATGGAAGACCTAAAGAAGAAGGCTAAGGAGATTAAAAAAGGATTGTTGTATTTACCATGGGGGGCTTTGTTTCTGCAAAGTGTCTGCCTTATTCATCTCCCCCTCCTGTATTTTTCTCCTGTACCACTTGTGTGGCCAGATATTTCGGCTTTTGTGATCATTTTCTATCCAGGTTTGTTGTTCCCTATATGTCAGGATGAGAATTTCCCTACTTTTATGTCATCTAAATCTCCCTGGATTTTCGCCTACTATATATTTCCCACAGACTATCCTTGTCTCTAAACTCAAGGATTGGCTATTCCATCTGTGCCTAGGTACAACATTGAAAGAACAGGTCTATAGCTGCTGTTTTTCTCCCTTATATCTGATTGCCGTGAGAGGGTGATCGATGTTTACATCTGAGTTCAAAATGGCTTAAATCTTTCTACCGCTGATGTGAGAGCTCAGTGGGACTAAAATCTCTTTTACCTCTGATTGATACTCTCTCCACAGGACCCTAGATAACTAGGACTTGCCTACCAGCTATGGACTATCTAGCTACTTAATGTATTCATTGGGAGAACTCCTCAAACTGCGAGATGCCCCCCTCTCGCAGGTCTGGCCCTCTTCTCTATCGAGGGCCTATCTCGATGACGGTCTTTGGAGTCCGGAGAGATGGCATACAGCAAAAAGAGAGTTATGGGTTTTTTTAGGGAAATTTTTTAATAAGTTTTTAAGGGATTCTGGGAGGGGGGTAGGTTGCGTGGGTTCGGGGGAAGACCCACGGGGGAGGGTATCTGGGCCAGCCGAGGGGCGTGGCATGGGAGGTGCGGACTCGGGGGTCAAGGAGATGATTAGTACTTATGATACAGATGGCCATAACATTGATACTATAGGTGGGAGGGGCAGATATGGCGGGAGCAGGGGGCCATATCATCTTAAGGGAGTGCGTCCCCGCTGGTTGCAAGTGGTGGCATGCTCCGGCCCTCAAAGCTCTTCTCGTTCCCCAGGTTGTACGGAATCTCAGGCCCCAGGCCTTCGGCTGATGCTGTGCAACGCCAGGTCCGTAGTAAATAAAGCCCCCCTCATTTGTGACCTTATTCAGGAGGGGGGTGCGGACCTGGCGGGTATTACGGAGACCTGGTTGGGCCAGGAAGGGGGAGCCCCCCTTGTTGATATGTGTCCACCAGGTTTCCGTGCTTTCCATCAGCCAAGGTCACAGGGGAGGGGCGGAGGGGTGGCGGTTGTTATTAACGAGGGTCTTGGACCGAGGGAGGTCACTGTTCCTCAGACGGCTGGATGTGAGTCCCTCCTTGTGAAGTGGGGTCATAGGGTGCAGTTGGGCTTGCTAGTCACGTACCTGGCTCCCTGCCACGTGGCAGCAGCCCTGCCTGAGCTGCTTGATGGTTGGTGCTGCGGTGGTGGTTGACACCCCCAGGCTTATGGTCATGGGGGATTTTAACTTGTCATCAGTCGGCGAGACGTCTGAAGTGGCTCGGGAGTTCATGGCTTCCATGACGGCTATGGACCTGACCCAATTAATTTATGGCTCTACTCACACGGGGGGACACACACTAGACCTGGTTTTTGTCTCTGGACAGTGGTCGAGTGATCTAGAGATAGGGGATATAGCGATTGAACCCTTGTCATGGTCAGATCACTCCCTCCTTCGCCTAGACCTCCAAACCGCCACACCCCGCTGCAGGGAGGCGAAACCGACCAGGTGGTTTCGCCCCAGGTGCCTGATGGATCCTGAGAGATTCCAGATGGAGCTTGGGCCATTTCCTGAGGTTCTGGCACACGACTCGGCTGAGGATTTAGTGGCCACCTGGGACAGGGCGGCGGCTGGAGCTTTGGACCGGGTCGTACCTTTGCGGCCTCTGACCCGGCGCCGGTCTCACCTAGCTCCTTGGTTTACTGAGGAGCTGAGGGAGATGAAGCGCCGGAAAAGACGCCTAGAGAGCAGTTGGAGGGCTAGTCGTTCTGAATCCGACCGGACACTGGTAAGATCTCATATTAAGAATTACCTAGTGGCAATAAGAGTAGAGAAGAGTAACTACTTTTCTTCTCTTATTGCGTCATCAGATAATCGCCCAGCCGCCCTGTTTAGGGTGACCCGCTCCCTGCTCCATCAAGGGGCACGGGAAGACCCCTTGGAGGGTAGAGCTGAGGATTTTGTACAATATCTGTATGACAAAATCGCTCAGATTCGAGAACAGCTAGACTCTGACTGGGTTGATCCAGGGGAGATGACTGGGACAGGTCCTGAGAATATTATTTGGGAAGAGTTTGATCCTGTGACTCGCGAAAGCGTGGACAGGATACTGAACAGACTAAATGCGACCACATGTTTATTGGATCCGTGTCCCTCCTGGTTGGTACTGGCCTCCCGGGAGGGGACACGAGGCTGGCTCCAGAAGATTATAAATGCTTCTTTGAGTGAGGGTGTCTTTCCCACCGTCTTGAAAGAGGCGGTGGTGAGGCCCCTCCTCAAGAAGCCCTCCCTGGACCCAGCTGTATTAGCAAATTATCGTCCTGTCTCCAACCTTCGCTTTGTTGCGAAGGTTGTTGAGAGTGTGGTTGCACGACAACTGCCTCAGTACCTGGATGAATCAAATTATCTAGATCCGTTCCAGTCGGGCTTCAGGCCCGGGTACAGCACTGAGACAGCATTGATCGCATTGGTTGATGATCTCTGGAGGGCTCGAGACAGGGGTTGCTCCTCTGTCCTGGTCCTATTAGACCTCTCAGCGGCTTTTGATACCATCGATCATGATATCATGCTGCACCGGTTGGAAGGGTTAGGGGTAGGGGGCACTGTTTTGCAGTGGTTCTCCTCCTTTCTCTCTGACCGGTCGCAGTCTGTGTTGACGGGGGGCAGAGGTCGACCCAGAGGCCCCTTATATGCGGGGTGCCGCAAGGATTGGTCCTCTCGCCCCTTCTGTTCAACATTTATGTGAAGCCGCTGGGTGAGATCATCCGTGGTTTTGGGGTGAAGTTCCATCAGTATGCTGATGACACCCAGCTGTACATCTCCACCCCAAATCACCCCAATGATGCCCTCGAGGTGATGTCCCGGTGCCTGGAGGCCGTACGGATCTGGATGGGGAGGAACAGACTCAGGCTCAACCCATCCAAGACCGAGTGGCTGTGGTTTCCGTCGTCCCGATATAGTCAGTTGGCGCCATCTCTGACTATTGGGGGCGAGTCATTGGCCCCCACAGATGGGGTTCGCAACTTGGGCGTCCTCCTAGACTCGCAGCTGTCTTTAAAAGAGCATATGACGGCCGTGGCCAGGAGGATTTTTTATCAGGTTCGCCTGATTCGCCAGTTGCGTCCCTTTCTGGATCGGGACTCGTTACGCACGGTCACTCACGCCCTTGTCACCTCACGCCTGGATTATTGTAATGCTCTCTACATGGGGCTCCCCTTGAGAAGCACCCGAAGACTTCAACTGGTCCAGAATGCGGCCGCGCGGGTGGTGATGGGAGCGACGTGGCGCTCCCATGTGACCCCCCCTCCTCTGCGAGATGCACTGGCTCCCAGTGGTTTTCCGGGTGCGCTTCAAGGTTTTGGTTACTACCTTTAGAGCGCTCCATGGCTCAGGACCAGGATACTTACGAGACCGCCTCCTGCCACCAGTAGCCTCTCACCGACCAGTTCGTTCCCATAGAGAGGGGCTCCTCGGGGTGCCGTCAGCTAAACAATGTCGACTGACGGCCCCCAGGGGGAGAGCCTTCTCTGTGGGGGCACCTACCATCTGGAACGAGCTCCCCCCAGACATACGGAGGATACAAGACCTACGCATCTTCCACCGCGCCCTAAAAACATTCTTATTCCAACAGGCTGGTCTGGCCTAACTCTCCCTTCTAAATTGGCCTTTAAATTGGCTTTTAAATTGGTTTTAAATCTCTTTAGATAAATTTGGATATTTTAATCTTTAAACCTATACCTAAATTAATTAATCTGTTTTTAATAGTTTCTCTAACTTTTATATGTCTTTGTATTTATTTATGCTGTTCACCGCCCTGAGTCCCTCGGGAGTAGGGCGGTATACAAATATGAAAAATAAATAAATAAATAAATAAATAAATAAATTATGTTTCCCTGTATGAGAAATGGAGAAGCATATTTTAAAGACAAAGCAGCTCCTACTTTCCTGCCCCCCCATCCTTTGTCAATGGACCATCATCTGCAACACAATAGGACCCATCTAGCAACAGAAACTCACCACATGGTACCTGGGAAGATTATATCAGCCAGCAAAGCTAGCTAAGACCCCACCACCCCCTGGGAGTCTGACAACCATCAGGATACTCTTTCGAGGCTCGGGAAGTTTAAAGCCAGAGAAGGCATAAAACCCGGGGACTCGCATCTTGACCCTTTTCTGTTCAGGAACTCAAACCATGTGATCCTGTCCACCATTAAACCATCTTTCCAAGCAGTCTCCATGTTTCCAATGTCTTTTTCCCCACTTGGAGCTGAATCCAGAAGGATATTTCTTCCTACAGTTTATTGAATAATCACATTGTTGTTTATTGTTTATTGAATAATCACATTGTTGAGTTCAGACAAAATGCAAAACTATAAGCTGTAGAAAGTTAGCACCCACTCCTCTCCTAGAAGAACGAAATATTTTGAGAAATATTTTTCTTTAAAAGGCAGAATATTGTATTTTCCTAGATGAGAAATGGAGAAACATGTTTTTTTTAGAAGCAAATAACATGGGTTTTGTAATTTGTTAACTAACATAGTTACCTTGTATTTTAAACTGATTGATATTCTCTCTTTTAAAGTAATGTTCAGATTTATTAGCTTTTAACGTTCCTAAACTGATAAACAAGCTGGAGACTACCTCTAGATCAGGGGTAGGTTCTAAAATTTTTTACTACCGGTTCTGTGGGCATGGCTTATTTTGTGGGCATGGTTTGATGATCATGTGACAAACAATTCTTTAGGATTTAACAGAGGTCTTAGTCTACCAGGCTTTATCTGCAGAGCTGTACCGGTCTACCCATTTGTTTTTGGAGCGCACTGGTCTACCACCACACTGCCTTTTACCACTGATCAGCTGTAGGGCGGCCCTTTGAAGTGCCGCTGCACGAGTTTAAACAGATTTTTGCCACTCTGCCACCATCGACAGCATCAGAAACTGCTTTCAGGCAGCTTGGTGCCTGAAAGCAGTTTCAGGCTGCTTTCAATTCAGTGGTGAAATCTAAAATTTGTTACTACCGGTTCTGTGGGCATGGCTTGCGGGGGGGTAATGTGACTGGGTGAGCATGGCAACTTTTTTTTTTTTAATTTTAAAACCATTTTTTTCTACAATCTCTTCAGCAAAGAGGTTGTAAAAAAATGCTTTGAAAAGCCTCTGACGATCCCAGCTGAGCCATGCGATCATCAGAGGCTTTTTTTTTTTACTTTTAAAAGCATTTTCTGCCAAAGAGGTTATAGAAAAAAATGCTTTTAAAAATATAAAAAAACGCCTCTGATGATCGCGCGGCTCAGCCAGGCATGTGGGGGCGGGGGCAGGGATTTTTGCTACCGGTTCTCTGAACCACCCGCCTCCACCGCTACCGGATTGGGTGATCCAATCCGACCGGGAGCATTTCACCCCTGCCTCAATTGCCAATCTACCACCACTGAACGATTTACAAGGAGCGGATCGGTTCTAGCCAATCAGTTGGGAGGCTTCTTGGCGTCTCAATATAAAGCTACAGTGTCTTGGTTTTTTTTTCTTCCTCTTTGTCAAGTGAGTCCTGATTTTTTCCTTCTAGCCAATCAGCTGGGACTCGGGAGGCAGCGAATAGATTGGGGGTGGGGCCAGGCATAGGTGGTATTTACTGGTTCTCTGAACTACTCAAAATTTCCACTACCAGTTCGCAAGAACTGGGGAGAACCAGTAGCAACCCACCACTGCTCTAGATAAGAAGAATTTGTTAATACAACTTGGGATCTGACTTATCTCTTTTGTGAACACTAAACAAACATTTTCCTTACAATTACGCCTCTTCTGAGTCAGACCTCATTTTAACTAACGTGTGATATGGGATACAAATATGTAACATGTTTGATTACATGTAACCAATTTCCTATGGAAAGGGGAGGTTATTTTTATTCTGTCCAATCAACTTTCCTCTTGCATTTTCTTTGTTGTGTTAACTATAAAAAGAAGGGAAACATGGGAGCAGGGGTCTTAGCTAACTTTGTAGACTCTCTGTGTCCCAGGCCTGATTGAATCTTGCTGGGTGATGAAGTAATGAGGGGGCTTTGGGCAATTCCTATTATGGCTGAATGGCTTTGTCCTGGTTTGGATCTTGAGTGAGGTCTGATCCTATCATGTACTGAGGGCCATGGCTTTTGTGTTGTAGATAAGCTGTCCCAGCCTTTTGTCTTGCAAATAACCTGCTGGGGGCAGGGAGTTGGGGCTGAGTTTGTCTGATTTCTATTTCTCTTTTAGGGGAAATATTCTGCCTTTTTAATATTTCCTAGAATATTTCATTTTTCTAGGAGAGGGGTTGGTGCTAACTTCTACACCACAATAGGAATTGCCCAACAAGCCCCTTCATTGCATCAGTCAAGCTTCAACCAAGCTTAGCTCATACAAACTCCTAGCATTTGTACATGGAACCATGGGAGTCTGACAACAGCCAATAGAATACATGTTCTTGCACAGGAACAGGAAGTTCAAGTGCAAAGCCCAAGAGAAGGTATAAAAACCCCTCACTCTCAACTCCATGTGGTCAGCTCCCCAGAATCACATGTCCTTGGTGGTTCTGCTTCATCAATAAATGGACCCTCTTTCCAATCAGCCTCCAGCCTCCATTTTGTCTTTAATGACTTTCTCCCAGCTTGGTACTAGACCTGGATATTTCTTCTAACTAGATTCAGTGTGTACACTAAACCATACAAATCATATTATTGCTAACAGGTTAAAGAGTACAGTTAAACAGTAGACCATTGTGAAGTGCTGTCTAATCCAGCATCCTAAAACAGGCAAATCAAGTCATATAAGAAGTTCAAAGGTCAAAAGAACAAATTATTTCCTCATGTTGCAGCTCAACAACATCACATAAACTTGGTTAATTTCAAATCCTTTTCCAAAAATTCTCAGGAATTTATTCCCCATCCTATTGCCAAAGCTATTGTACTAAATGAAAGCATTAATTTATCTAGTATGTATAGGAGATGACCAAGCTAAGCACAAGGTTGGGGGTCAAATGTGTCATCAATTTGGCGTCCCTACATTCACACAAATGACCTAAATCAGGCTCTCCTTGTATTCCATTGTCTCTAATCTAGTGCCAATTTGCCTTGAATGTTAATAGATCAGATTCTTGTGAATGGGAATAGCATAGCGTAGCTTAGTGAATTCTGAGGGAAGGAATTGAAATAATATATGTCCAGAATGTGAGGAATCTGTAGATATTTTCTCAGCCCTCTTTCTGACTCGTGCAATATACAGGTCCTCATAGAAGTCATGCTGGTTGCAATTGTTTTTTCTGCAGTCCTAACTATCCATTTAAGTCTATGCCTTTTATTTTGGTTGCTGTACCAAACAGACAGTTATAGAAGTACAAATGACAGACTCAATAATTCCTCTGCAGAACTGTATCAACAGCACTGGGGACAGCCTGTTTTGCTGAGTTGATGCAGGAAAAACATTTTTTGTTTTGTCTTTTTAATGATGGTTCCAATGTTAGATGTCCATTTCAAATTTTAGCATGTAATAAACTTGAAACGCTTGAAACTCCTTTTCCTGATTGCTTGTGCTTACAGTATGGATCCTTTCTTGATCACAGCCATCAATTTGGACGGGGCCATTTTTGATCATCACTGCAGGAATCTGGATTTAATCATCTTAAATATCTATGGGGATTCTCAGTGAAGAAGCTTCTTAGATGAGGTGAAATATCTTCAAACAAAAACAAAATCCAGTTGCCTTTTGAAAAAGCATCTTTGAGGCAAACATCTTGAATAGACCATCCATTTTCTGTCTTGCTGCAATCACAAATAACATGAACAAAAGATACAGAGAAATAAAATGTTTATTGAATTAGTGTTTAGTGTTACACGTAATGAATTGCATTTAAAAGCAGACTGAGTGCGGCCACATGTTTATTGGACCCGTGTCCCTCCTGGCTGGTGCTGGCCTCCTGAGAGGTTACACGAGGCTGGCTCCAGGGGATTATAAATGCTTCTTTGAGTGAGGGTGTCTTTCCTACCGCCCTGAAAGAAGCGGTGGTGAGGCCCCTCCTCAAGAAGCCCTCCCTGGACCCGGCTGTGTTAGCAAATTATCGTCCTGTCTCCAACCTTCGCTTTGTTGCGAAGGTTGTTGAAAGTGTGGTTGCGCGACAGCTGCCTCAGTACCTGGATGAATCGACTTATCTAGATCCGTTCCAGTCGGGCTTCAGGCCCGGGTACAGCACGGAGACGGCATTGGTTGCATTGGTTGATGATCTCTGGAGGGCTCGGGACAGGGGCTGCTCCTCTGTCCTGGTCCTATTAGACCTCTCAGCGGCTTTAGATACCATCGACCATGGTATCATGCTGCACCGGTTGGAAGGGTTTGGGGTGGGGGGCACTATTTTATGGTGGTTCTCCTCCTTTCTCTCCAACTGGTCGCAGTCTGTGTTGACAGGGGGGCAGAGGTTGACCCTGAGGCCCCTTGTATGTGGGGTGCCGCAAGGATTGGTCCTTTTGCCCCTTCTGTTCAACATTTATGTGAAGCCGCTGGGCGAGATCATTCGTGATTTTGGGGTGAAGTACCATCAGTATGCTGATGACACCCAGCTGTACATCTCCACCCTGGACGACCCCAATGATGCCCTCAAAGTGATGTCCCGGTGCCTGGAGGCCGTACGGATCTGGATGGGGAGGAACAGACTCAGGCTCAACCCATCCAAGACCGAGTGGCTATGGTTTCTGACGTCCCGATATAGTCAGTTGGCACCATCGCTGACTATTGGAGGCGAGTCGTTAGCCCCCATGGATGGGGTTCGCAACTTGGGCGTCCTCCTAGACTCACAGCTGTCTTTAGAAGAGCATATGACGGCCGTGGCCGGGAGGACTTTTTATCAGGTTTGCCTGATTCGCCTGTTGCGTCTCTTTCTGGATCGGGACTCGTTACGCACAGTCACTCACACCCTTGTCACCTCACGCCTGGACTACTGCAATGCTCTCTATATGGGGCTCCCCTTGAGGAGCACCCGGAGGCTCCAACTGGTCCAGAATGCGGCTGTGCGGATGGTGATGGGAGCGACGTGGCGCTCCCATGTAAACCCCCCCTCCTCTGCGAGATGCACTGGCTCCCAGTGGTCTTCCGGGTGCGCTTCAAGGTTTTGGTTACCACCTTTAGAGCACTCCATGGCTCAGGACCAGGTACTTACGAGACCTCCTTCTGCCACCAGTAACATCTCACCAACCAGTTCGCTCCCATAGAGAGGGGCTCCTCAGGGTGCCGTCGACCAAACAATGTCGACTGGCGGCCCCCAGGGGGAAAGCCTTCTCTGTGGGGGCACCTGGCATCTGGAACGAGCTCCTCCCGGAGATACGGAGGATCCAAGACTTGCTCACTTTCCTCCGCGCCCTAAAAACGTTTTTATTCCAACAGGCTGGTCTGGCCTAACGCTCCCTTTTAAATTGGGTTTTAAATGTTTTACATAAATGGGATGTTTTTAAATTTGTTTTTCAGCCCAAATTATTTAATCTATTTTTAATAGCTTTTAACTTTTGTATGTTATTTTTATCTTGGCTGTTCACCGCCCTGAGTCCTCTGGGAGTAGGGAGGTATATAAATATGATAGAATAAATAAATAAATAAATAAATAAATAAATAAATAAATAAATAAATAAATAATGTTTAGGGACCAATGTAGCTTCTAGACAATTTTTCTTGAACTGGGAAAAAGTTTGAATTTCAGTGTAAGAGCTGACACATTTACTGAAGAACAGACGCAAAACAAATTATGATCACAACAGAAAAATTAAACAAAATGTTATTTTACAGATTCCTGATTCATTATGAAGTCTTAGGAAGAATTTTATATTTTGTAGTTTTATATTTTACTATTTTATTTGGGTTCAGAGAATGCAAATTCTTTCAGATAGCTCTCAATTTTCAACCATAATTTATTCATTTATTTATTTAATTTTATTTTATTTCTATACCACTCTTCTCCTGCGGGACTCGAGGCGGTACAGCCAAGATAAAACATTGCATATAAAATTTAAAAACAATTTAAAAAACAATTAAATAATTTCGGCCCAAGATTTAAAAACAACCCAATTAAAACCGAATTCAATTAAAACTGAGAGGATGGGATCAAGCCAGCCTGGCTAGATGGAATAGATGTGTTTTCAGGGCCCGACGAAAAGTCCGGAGGTCTGATATCGTGCGTATCTCAGGGGGTAGGTCATTCCAGAGGGCGGGTGCTGCCACAGAGAAGGCTCTCCCCCTGGGGGTCGCCAGCCGGCACTGTCTGGCCGAGGGCACCCTGAGGAGGCCCTCTCTGTGCAAGCGAACCAGTCGGTGGGAGGCTATTGGCGGCAGAAGGCGGTCACGCAGATACCCCGGCCCTAAGCCATGGAGCACTTTAAAGGTGATCACCAACACCTTGAAGCGCACCTGGAAGACCACAGGAAGCCAGTGCAGCTCACGCAGGAGAGGTGTTATATGTGAGCGCCCCGTCGCTCCCATAATCCCCCGCGCAGCTGCATTCTGGACTAACTGTAGCCTCTGGGTGCACCCCAAGGGGAGCCCCATGTAGAGAGCATTGCAGTAGTCCAGGCGGGAAGCTCAACATTTCTGTTATGTCATTATATTCATAAATTGAGGCACCCTTATGACCAAACCCAGTTTTACAACTTTTTACTTGCAGAATTAAACAAATATCTCAGTTATTAAGAAAATTCATGTATGATAGCCCTCAAGGGATGACTTTAATGGAGTCTGCCCATTAGAGTAATCAAAATTTATAACATGAATTGGAAGAGCAGCAATGAGAGAGATTCATTTATCTAGTCCTTCAGTTGGCAGCAATGAAGAGGAAAAAAAAATGATGTGGCAGCTGCAAAATCCCTGAGCTTGACTGGTCAGGTGACCAGGAGGGAGGGACACATGCCAACCATAACTGGGCAAGAAAGGACGCTCACAGGACTAAAAATGGCCAGCTTCAGAAATGACAGACTACAGGTCACAGATACTGCAGAGGTTTCTTGTAGTTCACAATTCTGAACCTTTGTCATAAGTACACTTTTGGGATGCATTCGTAACTTTGAACAGTTATTAAATGGTCCTTTATACCTTGAGGACTACCTGTATTCCTATGGTGATTTTTGCAGGAAACCAGTCTTGTAAGCCTGCCAAAAATATCATAAAGTGAAGTCATATGACCATGGAATGCTGCAACTGGCTATAAAGGTGAACCAGTTCCAGTTCTCAACTGCTCTAAATCTATCATATAATTTTGTGTGTGTGTGCGTGCACGGGTGTGGGTGTGAAACCATTAAAACTCCAGAACCAGGTCATAAGTAGTTGAGGGGGTTCATTGTAATTTTAAAGAGTTGCTAAATGATTGGTTATTAAGCTGTAATAGCTGTACTAAACTAGCTGTAATAAAAAAAACTGCAATTTATAGGATAGTTTCTTCCAAAATCTATAATTAAGGACATATGCAAACCAGTATTTAACATGGCACGCTACATGAAATGCTAGTATTGTAGTAAATTAAGAGATGCATGCATATCAACCAAGCATCAATTTATGTCATTATCACTGGGGAAAAAATCCCTAATTGCAAGTTATTGATGGAAGAAAAAGCTAAATTTACAATCTGCTGTTTCTATATTTTCACAAAACTTTCTACAGAATAGCCAATATTTCCAGTTTCCTGTAAATGAGGAAACCTTTCCACCTCTCTCCTGAGTTACTTCTTATATCTCAAATACAGTTTCCTGCCTGACCAGGGGGTTAGACTAGAAGACCTCCAAAGTCCCTTCCAACTCTGTTATTCTATTCCATTCTATTCTAAATATCATTTGCCTACTCTGATTGCAAGATGAAAAGTGTTATAACACTGTCAGTTTATAGAAACTTGTAAATGGCTTGTCGCATGGTTAAATAATGATTAATTTAAAATCTTTTTCATATTGTAATTTTTGTGGTAAGAGGCTACAAAACTAACAAATTTGTCATTTGTAGCAAAGCTGTACAGATTGCCTTAATAACATCATACTGATATATCTTACCTTAATTGTGAAAGGTGAGCCTTAGTGAAACAGTTTCAAACCAAAAAGGAAATTATATATGTGAAGAGTATGTACCTATGAATGTAGCACTTAAGTATTACAGATAGTCCTCAACCTATGACCACAACTGGGACCAGAATTGCAATGATGTAGTGGTTGAGAATTGAAAAATGAGGTGACTCCCTCAGTCAACAATCGCAGTAACAGCTCTCCCAGTTGTGGGCCTTAATTGACTGTGCAGGTTAGTAAGCAAATGGACCCCCCCCCCCAACAAGGAGTGTAAAGATGCCCTAGGGGATGTGGGAGGACTAACATAAGCCCCTTACGAGTTCAGGGGTGCTGCAGTGCCATGGAAAGCTGCTGCTGCCTGGGAGGCCCAGACCTGCTCCCTAGCCAATTAGGCTTGGGAGACCTGGACTTTTTCCTTGTCCCTCCAGGCTTGGGAAGCCTTGATCAGTTACAGGGTATATTCAGCAAGCTTAAAGCACTCCACTTACCTTCATTTTCTCTTTAGTTGCTGATAGGCAGCTTCTGCAAGTAGGCTTTTCTCCAGTTGCTCGTAAGACTTCCTCTAACCTTTCAAACAATCATGAGAACCTTATCAGAATATATGCTAAATGTTTTTTTTGAAATGTAAAGAAAATATTACAGATTACTGACAAATTCAGAAAAAAACTTAATGTCTGAGATACTAAGATAAGTCCTGCAATTGCCTGAGTGTCCAGTTTTCCTAACACTTTGTTGCCTTCCTAATACTAATTTTTATTATAGAATTGTATTGAGGGCTAGTATGGGGTTAAACCTGTGTGCTGATAAAATCAGAGACATTAACTGTCCAGTTATGCTGCGTCTGCCTTAAAGACACAGTATTTTCATCAGCCACTTTTTTATGGTGAAGAAAGTTTTATTTACTAGAAATCTTTTGACATTCCAAAGTTACAGGGCTATAAACTCCCTTTCACAAAACAGTTAAGAGGTACTCATTAAGAAATATAGAAGAATATTATCCAGCTCTAAGCATGGACACATCTGTGTGGAAAATTTAAAATTGTTTAATTGGAATTGTAGCTTTTCAGTCTGAAGTCTTTCTTAGATTGCTCAGCATTCCCTTTAATGTTAAATAAAGTAGATTGAAATTGTAGAATATGTACATCCCTACTACCTGAAATTAAATATTTGAAAACTTCATACTAGGTATATATTTGACCTTCATTACATATTTTTGCTTTGCTTGCAAAACTGTTTAGTCTGGTAAGTTTGGTATTTTAATATTATAAGTCATTTTGAATGCTGCTTGTGAATGCCGGTCATTTAAACAAGTAGTCCTTTTCTGACCACAGTTGGGCCCAGAATCTCATTTGTTGAGTGATTTTTAAACAAGATACATCATTATCTTACTCAGTGAACGCAATTCCTGCTCCCCCAGTTATAATCACGGGACCACATGGATTGTTAGGTGGGATGCCAGAGAGATGGCCCAGACCTCCAATCACTTGGAAGGCTTGGGCCCTCTCCCCACATTACCAGGGAAGATGGTGGTCACTAGTGTTTTCCCCAAATTTCAGATTCTTCCTTCAGTGCGCCAACGAATTTCCTCCAGAAGTGAAAATTATAGCAAATACATCTTTTGAAAGATTCTGAAAGCAGGCAATGTTCAGAATACTGGCATTTTCACCATGTTCTTCCAGCATGCAGGGAGGGGAAGGAAAATCCCTTACCTAATTGAGGGACAGACCTGAAATCTAGTATCTCTTCCACCTGCAACTTTCCCCACCAACTTCCCCATGACATTCTGGGGAAACTGGCAGCAAAGATTGCAAATGAATCTCTCAGGGATAAATATGGACTAGTTAAAAGAGAAAAAAAAGTAAGAGATTAGAAAAATAGATCTAGACGAAGTTAACTGTTTTAGATCTCTCAGAAAACACTTATACAGTAGATGTAGAAGCAGTCAATTCTTTTTCTAAGGATTCTGCTTGCATATCATCTGATGACCACATGCATCATGGTTTGGCTTCTCTTGAGATTTCCTTAGATATTCCTATCACAACATTTTTATTTACTGCCATTTCTGATGCAAAGTGTGAAAAGGAGATTAAGAAGTACTCTATCTTGCTCTAGTTAAATGAAGATGGTTTCATAAGATGGTTGTTATTTTAATCATTTGTAGACACAGAATAAATGCTGTGAATACATATTTAAGTTCTGAAAGAGAGTAGAAGTAATAATGATGCCAAAGCAAATTTCATTACAAAACTGCCTCAGGAAATCAAGTAATGTGTTGGACACCTTGGGACACATAAAATGGAACAAAATTATTCATGGATGTAAAATTAAATATTCTGTTGAACCAAGAAGTTTATATTAAATATTGTATGTTCTACATAATTTTGTCTTCCTGAACTGTGTAATTATCCACGTAAGGAATATATCATTAAGACAAAGAAGTTTGATGGTTGAAGACAGATCAGATGGTAGTTAAAGTTATTACCTAAATACTGACACCCAGAATTTTTGCAACTTTAATCCTTCCATAATATATTCCCAATTGCTTGAGTTATGAATTAGTATTCTTTTGGTCTTTCTATTCATTTCTTCAAGGCTGGAATATTGGACCAATTAAATAAAATTAATTAAGGGGAAACCAGGGGGACTACAAAAAAAGAAAAAAAAAGAAAAAAAAAGAATGGTCTTGCTAAAAATTAGGTTCTAATTTTTTGTGAGACACATCTCATAAATTTTTCATTGTATGAATGCAAATGATTCAAATAATAAATTTTATTCTTTTTATCAATACACTTTTTTGCAAACTCAAGTGCTTTTAGATAAATAAAAGTATAAAATATTATAATCATGAAACATTTTGAAATTCTTAGAAAGATTGTGCTTTAGTCTTCTTGTTTTTAAGTATTGCACATATCCACATTTGACAGAAATACGCAGATTCACAGCAGATTAAAAAGAGAAATATCTCTGCAAAAGCAGATAAAAATGTCTTAAGAAAACCTTCAAATGGTCCTTTACAGTATTATAAAACAAATAGAAATACTTCACCTGACCTTTATAACATTTAAAGTGAGATGGGATGACCTAATACACAAAAAGCAAGTCCAATACATACATGTAAAGGGAAAAAAAAGACTGTGCTGAATTTTTGTACAATTTTATACAACCTGAACACATTTACAAAATGCAAGAACAATTCTTTTGTTGGGTTCTATAACTGGATCACATCAGTGGAGAAACCAATAGACTCTAAGACTGTTCTATGTCTGCTTATCTTCATATTTATAGCTACTATATACCAAATTTCCATATGGTGCTTGTAATCCAGATCATTACTGAGCAACAAGAAAGCTTTGTCTTCAATCCTTAAGCAGTTTGATGGCTATTAGTCCATGCCAGGCATGACAATTACGGACAGGTATTTCTGATGGCATTTATTCAAGCTAGCATTCTATCTGAGAGTGAGGCATCCTCCGTAAATTTAAGGAATGTCGGTGTATCTCCTGCATCTGCCGGATCCGGTCCTTCTGCCACATTAAGTTTTGCGGCATTGGATATTTCTGGGTACCATGTAAGGACCGAAAGGGGATTCTCACATGACAGGCTGTAGCACGGCAGCGAGGCTGAGGCATAGGAGGGAGTAACAGCCAACGCTTCTTCTCAGCACAGTAACGGTAGGCCTCTTTTCTGTACCGTTTATCAGTATCATCACTGTTCTTCCATCCACCTATGATGAAGATATCATCTTTGTAATAGCAGATAGCCGCCCCTTCAATGCTAAGAACCTCTGATGGTAAGCTTTCCAGAATATCATCAGATACTTGGTTAGAGATTTTTCTCTTGGCTTCTTCATGGTCTAGAGCATAGCTTCTAGGACAACAGGAAGCGGTGTGGTAAAAGTTGGTGTTCCCCACAACCATTTGGAAACAGCAATAGTTGTCAAGGAGTGGCAGAGACTCACAATCTCGCCACTGTCGTGTGTCTGCATCGTAACGAATAATGACAGACCTTAAGCCATCTTCATTATCTCTGTCATCTGGTGTGCGAGCTGCCATGTAAACAAATCTGTTGTCTATTGTAATCACTTTAACATCCCGGAGTATCTTTGGTGCAGACTCCAAGTTGTGCCACTTATCTTGATCAGGATTGTAGACAGCCACTTCTTTAAAACCAGGGATGAAATAACCCCGTCCACCAATGCTATACAGGTTTCCCTTTACTTCAGTAAGTCCAAAATAATGCTTCCTGGTTATCAGATTGGAAACCTGCTCCCAAACATTTCTACCTGGGTTATACCTTTCCATGGTCTTGGCAAAGCCAGGTTCCATGGAACCTGCCACATAAAGATAGGATTCGGTTACTACCACAGCATGTCCATCAAGGTGATTGTGGGTGTGCGGTAAATTCACCCATCTATCTTCATCAATAAAATACCCCACACACTCACTCAAGTAATCACCTCCCTCAGATACACCACCAATGACCATGATAACATCCATGTTTTGGCCAAAACGAGGCAGAGATGAGATGGGGGAGTTAACTTCCTGGTGTGTACCCAGCTGAAAATTCTCACCCTTGAGAGCATGGCTTTCCACTGCTTCCAACACAAGTTTGAGGCATGCTTCATTGCTTGATACCAGCTTTTCAGATTTAACATGCCGAGTCAAATAGGTTGGTTTAATTTGTGATAGTCGGAGAAGCTTAAAGAGCTCTCCAAAGTACTTTTCTCTTTCGTCAGGATTTCTCTGGACCCACTTTAAAACCATCTCAAAGAGAATCTCTTCTGCATCGACTGTGATTTCTGAATCTGAAAGCCAGTCCCTAATAAGGTGAAATGGCAAAGTATAGAACTCTTCATCTTCGATGACTTTGTAGAAGTTCCTCCTGATCATCTCAGCAGCTTTTAAAGCCAGATGGTTCAAAGTGTACATATGAGCTAAGCTGTGAATGGCTACAGAGTTGGAGAGACTCAGTTTTTTCTTGAGGAATTCCCCACAGAACTCTTTTAGACGTATTAGTAAGAACCTACAAAACAAAAAGGCAATTTAGAAATGCCACCGGAGAATTATTAGATAGTTTGTTTATTGCGATCCAAAATATTTTTATTAGCTTATAATATAAAATACAAAAATACAGAAGCAAGTAGTAGGAAACAAAAGGGAGGGGCAGAGGAAGAGAGAGGGGGAAAGAAAAAAAAGGCATTGATTTCCCTCTGTTGCAGTGGAATAAGGCATTTAACATTAAACCTCAACTTTTAACTTTTCCATAATAGTATAAACTAGCAGTTTCTATAACAATTAACCAATCAATAAAACCCAAAATCAAAGTTTCATTTTTTCCACCTCAATAATAAAGCCCAGAAGCAGTTTCCAAGTAGAAACAAAAGTACTTATATTCTTTTCTTTGATCAAAACAGTTAATTTAACAATCTCTATTAACTTTTACAGCCTTGCTGCCATCAACGTTCCAATTTTTCCCCCCGAAGTCTTTTTCCATGAAGCCCAAAAGAAAAGTTTTTGGTTTTATTTTTATATTCACTTTAAGAGTTTTCTGTTCTTAAAAGAAGATCCTTAATTTTTTTGCTTTATTACATTTCCACCATAAATGGTAGACAGCCCCGTCTTTAAATTTACATTTCCAACATTCATTTGAAATATCTTTATACATTCTTGATAACTTGTCTGGTGTTACAGTAGATACATCATCTTATAGAACCTTTCTTTTAAATTATAGTTTAATGTAAATTTTAAACCTTTTGTCCACATATTCTTTCACTGTTCAAACATCACATTATAGCCAATGTTCCTTGCCCACTGAATCATACAATGCTTTATATGTTCACTTTCCAAATTCAATTTCAATAACGTTTTATAAATCTTTGAATATGTTCGTCACTACTACACAGTAAGATTTCCAATTCATTTTTAACAAAGTCAAACCCATAACTCTTTTTGTCCAATTTAAATTTTTCTTTCAGTTGTAAATACAATGGCAGACACAACCTTCTGATTCTAACTTTTCCTTGGACTTGAGGGTGGGATCACCAAAGTTAAAAGATATTATTTTACCATAAGTCTACCAGTTCGGCTTTACCACCATTTCTTTTCTGAAAAAGTCTTCCTGGGGGGAACACCCAAAGAAGCATCTTCATAGGAAACTTTGTTTTGTATTTATTCCAAAACTTGCTATGGCTCTTCTAAAAAAAATGATTGTTGAAATCAACATTTACTTTAACTTTGTCATACCATAAATAGCTGTGCCATCTGAATTTTAATTCATGACCTTTTAAATCAGTTACCATCTTGTTCTGGAGGTTCACCCACTCTTTTTGCCAGACCAGACAACAAGCGTCGAAATACAATTTCAAATCCGGTAAACCAAAACCCCCTCTTTCCTTATATCTAATTTTTGGTTTGAGAATTATTAGATAGTTAATAACTTGTATTTTGCTTTCTACTAAACTGGCATTCAAAAATCTCCAGTGCCACTGTCTTTTTTTAAAAGGTGCCAGAGCTGAACTTGTCTTTAAGCGTCCAGCAGTCCCCCTTCATGCTGTAACTCAAGTAATTCAGAAACTGCACTGGGAGAAATGTTGCTATATGAATGTTCACCTTGGTAAGGTCCATGTTCAATGCTGCCATTCGGTGTATTTCTACACTTCTTGATATGTGTTATAGCAAGCCAGAGCTCTGGTCCTTCTGGCATAGTAGTCTACTCCAACTAAAGCCACCCCTGGTTTACACTGGAACCCCAGATCAATTTTCGCAATTCCAGGGAAGGAGGCACAGAAGGACCATCCTTGGTTGCCTTTCCTAAGAACTCCCTCGGGTTAAGATACCTTCACCCGTCAGAACTCAGGAGAACTTCCTGCCCACACACATCAGTCGGTTGGCGTCCCATTTATCCCCTGACACTCCGTTCCTCCTCCCCGCCTCACCTGTCAGCCAACTCCAGGACCTCGTGCACGTTGCCAGGACTGACGCGAACCGTCCCCGTGTACATGAAGCTGATGACCGCCTCGATCGTCTCCGGGTCTGGTCCCGCTCCCGAACTCCATTTTCGTAACTCTACCCGCCCCGAGCGGGACTCCGCGAAGTCGCCCAGAAGGAGAGGAGCGAAGTATTCGGTGGCCGCTGCCAGGACCGAGCGGTGCGCCCGGAACTCTCGTGGCGGGGGGTCGGAGCCGGAGGAGGCCCCGCCCACTCCCCCCTCCTCTTCTTCCTCCTCCTCATTGCTGCCGCCACTGAAGGCTAGCGTGACGTCACAGAAGAGGCCTAACCGCCGCTGTTCGTTCTGGCGGCAGGCGAGGTCGGAGCAGTGGGCCACGCACGAAAACACCTCCGAGTCAGGCTCCGAGTCTGGCCCCGCCTCGCCCTCCAGGCCAGGGTGGTTGACATCCGGCCCGCTGCCTCCAGTTGCCGCCATCTTGGCTATTTTTAAATCGATTTGAAGTTTTTCCGTTGCTGCCTCGAATTACGTCACTTACAAGATCATAGAGATATGAATATATCATACTTCCGGCACTAATAGTCGCCGCGTGCGATCACAGATGTAAGAATGATTCGCATAAAATTCTCAGAAGGTTTTTTTTTCTTTTCAAAATCGGCTTCCTGCTTGTTTTTAATTGCCTTTTTTCCCTCAGTTGCAAAATAAAGAGGAAAGCTTATTTTTTGAAAACCTAGGACAAATGCAGGCTAGTTAAAAGAAAACACCTTCAACTGTAATCCTAAATGGATAAACCACTGTAGAAAAAGTATGCTCAGCTTCTTTATCAAATTAGGGTCCAAAGTATTGTACATATTTGTAGGTTTTTGGATGTTGGCAGTCGCTAGCTTGAATGTTTGCAGGAAGGTGCTTGGAATAAAACTGAGTTTTGGTTGTATTTGTAACATATTCGCCAGGTTGTCAGAAATGGTGTAGTAGTGTCTCCTGCTTGGGAATGGGGTTGGACTAGATGACCTGTAAGGTCCCTTCCAACTCTGTTAATCTGTTAGACTTTCTGTTAGGTTGCCTATATGTTTTCTTAGTGGATTTGAGGGGCAAATAACATGGGTTCTGTTATTTGTTAACTAACATAGTTACTTTGCATTTTAATCTGATTTATATTCTTTCTTTTAAAGTAATGTTTAAGATTTATTAGCTTTTAACATTCCTAAACTGATAAACAAGCTGGAGACTAGCTCCTGATAAGAAAAGTTCATTAGTACAAATTGGGTTATCTCTTTTGTGAACTCTAAAGTGAAGATAAATGTCCAGAATGAATCATGGGAAAAATGGATGTGAAAGAAATCTAACCCTAATATAATCTAAGGTAAGAAAGTTAGCACCCACCCATCTAGAAGAATAAAATATTTGAAAGGCAGAATATTATATTTCCCTGGATGAGAAAGGGAGAAACATGTTTTAAAGACAAAGCAGCTCCCTGCCCCCCACTTCAGGTCCAGGGTGATGAGATTAAGACATGGCCCTCAGGACATGATAGGATTAGCCCTCTACCCATCTAGCAACAGAACCCACCACATGGCACCTGGGGAGATTACATCACCCAGCAAGATTCAACCAAGCTTGGGACTTAAGACACTACGAAGTTATCCCTGCGTGGCCTCATGAGAGTCTGACAATCAATCAGAATACATTTCTTTCACAGGAACAGGAAGCTCCAAGGCGAGGCTCAAGAGAGGGTATAAATCTGTCTCCATCTCTCATCCATGTTCTCATTTTGCCCAGGACCCAAAAAACCCATGTAGTCCTATCCACCATTAGACCATCTTTCCAAGCAGTCTCCATGTTTCCAGTGTCTTTCTCCCATTTGGAACTGAACCCAGATGGACATTTCTTCCAATACTAACCCAATCTAACCTTAGAATGGCTGAAAGAAGTCCTAAATGATAAAGTATTAGAATACAAATTAATCTCTTAGCCAAATATGTTAAAGTCAAATAGACTAGGATAAAACACGGATAGGCATAGGATAAACAGAGTTGGAAGGTACCTCAGAGGTTTTCTAGTCCAATCCCCTTCTCAAGCAGGAGACTATACCATTTCAAACAAATGGCTTCCAGCCTCTTCCACCTCCAGTGATAGAGCACCCACAACTTCTGAAAGCAAGCAGTTCCACTGGTTTAATTGTTTTCACTGTTAGGAAATTTGTCCTTAGTTCTTTGTTGCTTTTCTTCTTGATTAGTTTCCATCCATTGTTTCTTGTCTTGCTTTCTGGGCTTTGGAGAATAGGTTGACCTCTTTGTGTCATCCCTCAAATATTGGAACACTGCTATCATGTCATTCCTAGTCTTCACTAGACAGACATACCCAATTCCTTCAAATGTTCTTCATATATTTTAGCCTTCAGCCTCTAATCTTTGTTGCTTTATTCTGCATTCTTTCCAGAGTCTCAACATCTTTTTTTAATAATACTGTATGATGACCAAAATTGGATGCAGTATTCTAAATGTGGTCTTACTAACTAGTAATTCATGTGATCTTGAGTCTATACCTCTTTATTGCAACCTAGGAATGCATTGGCTTTTTTGGTGGCTGTGTTCACAAATTACTAGGCAAGATATCTCCCTAGGCATCTCCCAAAGACTAGCACCTTACAAGGGTTTTAACTGGAATTGAACATGAGTTATTTTATGTGACAGGTGTTTGATGATGGTCCTAACCCCCTTGGGCTAGGAGGGATTAAGTGATTTGGAAAAGGGTCAATAGGTGACACTGTAAATGCAATAAGAGCAGAGAACTACTTTTGTTTCATCATTTTTATCACCATGAGAGAGGCCTTAATAGGGGATCTAAGACATGTCCAGTCTTAGTTTACCTGTAGAGTTAGTTTACCTCTAGAAATCTCAACCCATTTCAGAATCCTCTGTTGTTCTTTGAAGCACAGAGAATGATGGGAGGGAAGCGTGTGAGAGGGTGATCCTGTCCAAAGTCTCAGTGGCCTTCTGGTTCCAGGCCTTTACTAAGGCTTCAGCAGGACTATGCAGTAAATCCTTTAGGGCATCCCCCAGATCTTTCTGAAATCCACTTGGCTCCATCAGTCTCGGTTTGTGTGTGTGTGTCCAGGCTCTTTGCAGAGGTGGGTGGTGTAGGAGTCTCAGGATATCAGGGTGTGATCTGACCCCACCAGATCACCTTGTCATTGCTCTGATAAGAATATTAGATCTGGTGTGTGACACAAGAATCGGACTTGTGACAATCTGGAATAGGCTGATCATGGAGATCATCGTTTCTGAAGCTGAACGTAGGAAAGAGAGACCAAAGTCACCCAGAACCATATGTTTGGGGCACTCCACTGATGAGGGAGGGAGAGAGTGCTCTTCATGGGTTTACGAACACCAAACAGTTTGAAATCACTAATCTTTATGTTGAAATAACAACATACAGATTACCGTACTTCCTCCTCTTAACACTTTTTTCTCTCAGCCAAAATTTCATTAAATACAAAATCTAGCAAAGATGATTTATTATTGTACATTTTTATTTGAGTCAGGTTGTAATACATAAATGAAGCACTGACTATTGTTGTGAATACATTAAAGATCCAGAGATGAAGTATCTTGTGCACACAGATATATTCAGAGATCACTGTCTGCAAAAATAGTAGGACTTGTGTTTGTGCAAGTAAAAATATTACCTGCATAAATACAAAAACTGGAATGCACACAAAGTTCACAGTTTTGAACATGAGCTTATGTTACCAGTTTTACATTTTTAAATATACCAGGTTTATAAAGGCTTATCAAATCAGGTGTAGTCCCTCAGACCAGAAATAAAGACTAATGATTAATATAAAATACAGGATACAGAAAGGACAAATTTGTCACAAAATTATACACAGCTTGTAAGGAGAGTTTTTAAGATTTTGATCATACAAGTCCATTTGACTTAAGTTTTTCAAGTCTAATGAGGTCACAGATTAAAATAAAAAACATTAACATTTGGCCAGAATTACTGAAGTGAGGGGTGGAAGACAAAATAAACATGCATAAAGGAACAAGCAAAGACAGTGCAACTTCTTTAATATATTAAATACAACAGAAAGTAGCAAATGTTTTGGTTTATCATTATTTATGGAATCCACATCTAAGCCTAGAAAAGCCTTACATAGAATTTCAACTCAGTCTGTTTTACAACCAAGCCATATAGCATAGTCATATTTATTGTTCTTCCATAAAAGCAATTTGTTTTGTTCCATTCAGTTGTCACATAGTCATATGCTCCGGTAAGACATAAGAGATATCGTCCCAAGGATGACGATATAGACCTTGTTTCAATCTTTTCTGATCCAGATAATGTCCTGAAATAAAATGTTTTTTATTTAATATTTCTCTTTGGATATAGTCTTTAAAATGACATAAATGAAATAAACTGAACTTCAGTCTCCATTAAAGTTAACACTTGGTTCAACTCCCGCCCCAAAACAAGATTAGGGAAAGAGGGTTCAAAAATTGTGTTCTTGTAACCTCTGGTGCTATATTCGTCACATCCCTGCTATGCTCCCTATAATTCTCTGAAATTTTTTGGGGAAAGGGATAGCCCATACAAAAACAGCCTTTCTAGATGAATCAAGGAGCAAAATGACTTCTTTAAAATATCTGCTCAAGTAGTATGGGATTGGAATCCTCTTCCATGTATATTGCATACATATTTCTGTCCAAATGTTTCCTGAAGCATTGCCTCCTTCCCATTGCTGAAAGAGTAATTAGCCCAAGATCACTCATCTGGCTTTACCGCATAACATAAAAGACTCACCAATGAAACCCATGCTTCTGCCAAGCACAAAAATGCCATTGAGGGCACCAATGTCAATATATTCATCAGCTTCTTCCCTGCAGTAAAAAAATAGAGACATTCTTTTTAAATCGGCTAAATAAAAGTTTCATAAAGTCTGCAGAATAGACTTTACAAGACAGTGGCATGAGAAACATGGCATGTTTTCTTTGATATTGGGACAAGGGCACAACTTCACAAAATATTCTATTCCATATTCTGAGTTAAGATATGTGAATCCAACCGATTTTGATTTATTTAATATATTGTTATTAAGTGAAGTTTAGTCAAAGACTGATCTCCTGTTATCATAAAACAGGATGCCCCCTGCTTTTTTAAAATCAAATTGCCACAATTGGGGCCACTGACATTAAGAAATGTCTATATTATTTTCCTTTAACCTACATGTTATATTTGCTTAATGAGGTTTATAAAGCAACTTTGGTAGCAGAGTTAGAAAAAATAACTCCAGCTCTTTTGATTCCCAAAATATGCTATTTGGGCTGAGATTTTGGAAGACAAAAATGGAGAAGACAAATTACTTTTTGCAGGGGCAGTTGTGCTTTTAGCTAATTTTGCATCTTATGCTTTGAAATATTAATTAAATGATATTTGGATAATGTGAGACTGGATAAATGCTAACTTATAACAAACCATGGTCCTAGAATATTAGTGAGGCTTTCATTAACCATATTATGAACCATGGTCTAGATCAGTGGTTCTCAACCTTCCTAATGCTGCGACCCTTTAATATACTTCCTCATGTTGTGGTGACCTCCAACCATAAAATTATTCCTAAAACCATTGAAAATATGTGTTTTCCAATGGTCTTAGGCGATCCCTGTGAAAGGGTCATTCGACCCCCAAAGGGATCCTGACCCACAGGTTGAGAACCACTGGTCTAGATGCAGTCATTGTTAGCATCTCTCTATGGTTAACAGTGATACATGAATGCAGACTGTTTATCCCTTTCTTAGAAAAATTACAACACAAATATAACCCCAAGAAAATGAAATAGAATGAATGAAACTGGCCATAATGCCTATACTGTCAATAAGCTCAAATTTCGCTATCATTTTTCCTTTATATGCATTATATCCAGAATGTCTGTTATTTTTGAGTAAGGGAGATTTATTATAACCAAGGTTCTGAACCATAACAAAGATTAATGAGAAATTGATAGCTCACCGTGTAAAAGAACCACAGTTCCTAAGTACATCAACAAAGGCCACACCAATAAATCCATCAACATTCAAGATAAGGTTAGGTTTCTAGATTGGAGCAGGTTGAGGAAAAAAAATGAGATTTTAACATTAAGAGGAATTTTTAATCTAGATGAAAGTATCACCAGCATTGGTGATATCTCTTAATGGTTACACCTCAAAAACAACAAAAATTAATAAACCACTTATATGATTATTTTTAAGATCCCTTATGGCTGCACTGGAGGCAGAGTTTTGAAAGTAATTCCTAATTCTATTAATTAAACTACAATCAGTAAAGTTCCCTACATGTAAGCTGACATAATTAGTTGACTAAGTTGTGCAGTAACATTTTCTATCATAGTACCTTTCACTATTTTGTTTCTGTTTAGAGTATATATTGTTATCAAGTTTTCAGTCTTGAAAATACAGGCAGCATTTGGTATTTTCTTTGGGTTCAGATTTCGATAAGTAAGACTTTATAAGCTAATGCAATGTTATCTGATGTCTAAGACAAGCAAAAGAATAGCTTCCAGATAATTAAAAGGCAATATTTTAAAAATAGGAAATACATGTGTTTTTATCTTTTTTTAAAATATTTTTTTATCCTATATGCAATTTTTAAAATTTTCTCTTAATCATAATAATTAAATATAAAGGGACAGGAAGTTTAGCAAACTCCTCACATTCAAATTTAGTAATGTTTATATGTTTATAACATACAACAAATATTTATAACAATAGTTGATGTAGTTTTAAATAGAGAAACCAAGTACTTTCATGTTAAAACTGTCACAAAAAGATGTTACCTTGGATGTAGTAATTTTTTCCACTTCCAATGCATAATCTAGAAGAGGCGTTGCAGGGAAATTCTGCTTCACATAATCTTTAAGGATCTGAACTCTCATATCTGGGTTGTTGATCTACAAAGTTAAAAGAAACAATAAAAGAAACCACACAGTTTAAAACCAGCAAGCACTCAGGATCAAAAATATTTTTACATCATGGCTAAATTATTTGAAATCCTGAACTGAATTCAGGATTTAGGCTATGATGCTAACCGTGGAAATCTAGCACCTCTCTAAGCAGGCAAGCAACTTACTGATTTAACTCGGTGGCCAATGCCCATGATTAATTTCCCTTCTTTCTTCATCTTGTTCACAAACTCCATGGGAATGATACCACTGTCAAATGCTTTGCTGAACATTTTTGCGGCTGCATCCAAAGCACCACCAAAACGATCACCCTGGAGGACATTGGTAAGCAGAGAAAAAGCCAAACTGAAAAGATTTTTCTTCTGGAGTAAGATCAGACATAGAAGATCCTGTGATCAAGTTTAAAAATACAAACAGGAGAAATGGAGACAGCAGATAATAGAACTGTCTGCTCCCAACAAATCCAAAGAGGATGCCTCACAGATTTCAAACTCCTTTGCCTGCTTTGGATACAAATATTGCACAACTCATGAAATGAGTATGTCAGTGAGATCTAGGTTAGAAAGCATCTAACCTTAATAATAATGGACATTTGGAGCAGAAGCATGAGATAGCTACTATAGGAAGAAACATTTTCCATGCAGTCCGTTTCCCTTATAGCTTATGGAATTCAGTCACAAGTTTACCATTCTTAGCAAGAACAGGATCCATGTGAAGAAATAGAATTTCTTGAGCAAAACCAAACCTATCCTGGCAATTTCCCCCAAAAATTGACCAGTTTAATAAATGGGCTTCAAATATATGCACTTAGTTGCTTTTTGATATGATTGTCTTTTTTGATGTGTTAAGAGGAAATGCTGTAACAAATTACTTTTAATATTTTACGTTACCAGGCAAGCAGTAAGTTTGGAAATTCCAACAGCAGTTTCTATTTTATCATTTCTGGTTAGGACTGTGTTCTTAACTAACCAGTTACTTCTGTCTGCTAAATTCACCTATTCTCCTAGGCAAGCTGAAAGTGACCTCATTTTACATGAAATAACCAGCAGAATCCCAATATTTCCAAAAATATGTGTTGTGTATAATGTAGTTTTCTCTTAAACTATAAAATTCTTTGTTATCAGCTTTGTCAGCACAGCTCCAGAAGTATCAGACGAATGCTAGAACTGAAGTGATGTCCAGTCCAGGAGCACCTTCAAAACTGGCATATGTTGTGAATTATAAGTGGAGAAGTAAGAGCCCTAGCTACAAATGGTATAATGAACTAACTTCATCCACCTCTTGGCAATGCTTACGATTGTGAGTAGGCCTGATGTGAGACTGGAGACAAGGTCTTTTCCAGCTCTTGCACAGACAATAGTGTTATGGGCTCCTGACACTGCTGGACCATGATCAGCTGTCACCATCAGACACATCTCTATAAACTGGCAGGCATATCTAGGCAACCTGAAGAGAGAAAGATTTTATAAAGTTCCCTTTAAAACAATTGCATATTGGTTAATGTCAATTATTAAGATGTTATTACAAAGACAATTGGTGAACTATGGTGTCATTTCTAAAAAACAACTTCTACTAGAAACTCAAAGCTTAAGGCAGCCTTCTCTAATTTAATATCTTCTAGTTGGATTGTTACTGCAAGACCTAGACTTCCCAACCAGCATCTACAAAAAGCCAAACTGGGAACAGATGACTTAAGAAAGAATTTGTAGTTTCCGTATTAGAAGCTCTTCTTCAAGAAATAGCACACCTTGCACTTTAAAAACTATTTAGAAATAGTATGGGCTATTTGCCAAAGGGAAGATTTTAAAAAATGGATCAGGAATATCTTACTTGAGCCATTGGCCCCATTGACTGAGGAATTCTCACAATTACTCACAATCTTGGTCAGCTTCTGTTAAATCACATTTTGTCTTTTCTAAACTTTCATTAAATTACAGCATATTCGAAGCAAGAGGCTCAGGAAACTACCAAGAATACCTATCAGTCGATCTAGTGCACACATTTTGATGAAACGTTTTCATAAATCAATATTTGGATAAAGGGAAAGTGGGGGGAAAATCCATTTAATCCTAAACATGCTTATAATAATGCAATTGCTCTACAATATACCGTATTTTTCCGAGTATAAGATGCACTTCCCACCCCTAAAAGAGCTGAAAATTTGGGTGCGTCTTATACTCTGAATGTAGTTTTTTCAAAGCTTTTTTTCAGCCCTAACAAGGCACTAGCGAGATCTTCCATGTTCTCAGCTGTGTTTTAGTTTTTTCAGCCCTAATGAGGTGCTAGCGAGTGAAGATCTTCTGAGCTTTGCCTGCTTTTCTCACTGCTGTTCCCTCTCAGCTGTGCTTTAAAAGCTGTTTTTTATCAGCTCAAAACCAGCAAACTAATGTGCTGAACCTGACCAGACTAAGGACACTAGCCAGATGAATACCTGGTAGGCAGATTTTCCCCCCCTATTTTCCTCCCCAAAAACTAAGCTGCGTCTTATACTCCGGTGCATCTTATACTCTGTAAAATATGATATGTAGTAGTTAATGTAAGATTTATGTTGTTTTTCTTCTTGAATAACACTTTCAAATATTAAAATATGCTGTGTAAAAAAAGGTTTACATATTATCTGTCATGATTCTAAACCAGAATATTTTGGAAGTTTTCAGATTTCAAATAATTCTTGCCTCCCTCATCCACTATATGCAGGGAAATGCTCCTGCATTCTGCAGAGAATGAAAAGCATGTTTAAATGGACACTTATATAATGCAGTGCATCATTAGAGCTTCCAACATATGGGGCATCACCACAACTCTACAGAATTTGAGACCAGACCTTAGGATATACCTTTTCTTATAGTTGTATACTATACAGAGAAGGGTTAGCAGAGGACACTGTCAGAAATCCATCATTATCAATATTGTCATAGATATAATCATATATTGCAGTCACCTGTATCTCTAAGAAATGTCAATATTTCTCTTTTGTCCATTTTACCCTTTATACTTTTCATACATATTTATATGATTATCCTGTCTTTATTCAGTTGTTTTCATTTTTGTCATCTTCTCCTGACATCCATGGTCAAAAGAGCAACTTTCAGGAATGAATGAGAAGTCAGCAACTCAACCCTCAACTGTTTTATGAATTTGCTAATGTAGGTACCATTTATTTATTCCATATTTATGTCTAGAAAAGCCTAGACAGCATCTCTCAGAGAGCTAGACCTGCTTCAGGAATTTAGCTGTCAACCCTTAACAGTTTAAGTGAATAGTTCAATGGGAATTTTATTCCAATTATTTAAAATCTGTGTTTCACAATCAGAATCAGCACCACCTTGAAAACACTCAAATCTCTCAAAAAAGAAAAGGTAAGATAATATTGTGAAGCTTCCCCCCAAAACAATTTACCTTCTCTGGAACCATAGCAGACCCAACACACCACCAATTCCCATCTCTTCCTTGAAGACCTCAGTGATTGGCATGCCTGCATAAATCAGTTCCTGACCTCGCTCATCACAAATGCTAGTCATGAAAGAAGCTGGTTTCCGGATTAAACCAAGCTCCTAAAAAACAAAAATATGGTTAAAAAATCCCAAACACAGCAGCCCTACCTTAATTTTCAGTGAGCTGCTAGACTCATATCAATTCAGACTTCTATCAGGCTTACACAGGTAAATATTCTTCCATAAAAATAATATGTTGTAGTGAAATCTAGTTCTGAATATTTTAGTATTTGAGAGATTAAGTAGCATATCATGTCCACCTCTCCAATCATTACAGTTCCTAAAATCCAAAATCAAATGATACTGAAAATCAGCTACCTCTTTTTGCCTAGAGATAGGGCCAGCCCTGTTTTCAGGGAACATGCAAAATAAATGCTTTTCCATAAAACAATGTTGACTTACTGATGCCCCTACCTATGGTAATTAATGATAAAATTCAAAGTCTACTATCCCAATGAAAACATGCTTTAATTATATTAATTATATGTTCTCCCTCCCTCCCCCCCTCTCTCACACACACACACACATATCGTTTCACTCAAGTAATTCATTTGCAAGAAAATAATGGACAGGACTAAGCTGACCATCTAATTATAATCAAATACATCAGGGTTCCCAATCTGTGGGCCACAGCCTACTACCGTCCCACTACTGGGTGAGTGATGAGTCAGCGCACAAAGCCCAACTCACATGAGTGCCAGGTGCTGGCCCTCGCAGCATCACTTGTGCAAGTAGCGGGCGCCAGCACTTTCAGCTCCACTCATGTGAGGGGCAGACACTGGCCTTCACAGCCCCACTTCTGTGCTCACAGCCCCACTTTGTGCCAGCTGAATGAAGCTGTGCAGGCGCATACATGCATCTGCCCCTCACACAAAAGAATCTCCCCCCCTCCCCCCCACGTTGGGCCACCAACCCAGAAAGGTTGGGAAAGCTGATCTACATAGCATGTTTTAAGAATTTCAAGCTCATTCAGCTATTCACCTCCCATGTGTACCTCTTCTAGACTATTAAGAGTAAACCTACTCTGGCCCATGAGTAATCCATTGGCACAGTTGGAGGAGGAACTTCCTGTGCTGGCTCAATTACTCCCTTAGAAACCAGATCCTCGTACACTGATCTATCGAAAGGAAAGAAAACAATGTTAATTTCTTGCAGATTTATCCAATGATTTACTTGGTTTGTGTTATATCTACTTCGAGGATCATCTCTTTATACTCATGGATAGTGATCTCTAGGTCTCCACAAAGCCAAAAATCAATTATGATTCAATCTGCTATCCTTTATGTATTAATATTTTCCTACAATTAAAATAGTATTTATTATCCATCTCAGAAGGCTACTTCTGCTGACTGCCGACTGCCTGCAATTTGGCAGTTCGAACCTCACCAGGCTCAAGGTTGACTCAGCCTTCCATTCTTCCGAGGTGGGTAAAATGAGGATCCAGATTGTTGGGGGCAATATGCACTTAGAGAGGGCTGTAAAGCATTGTGAAGCTGTATATAAGTCTAAATTCTATTGCTATTGCTATCTTCATTTTCTTAAGTTCCAGAAATATGGATATCATATTATGGCACACTTGAATAAAATTTTACCTGACTTTTCCTTTTTGAGGAGGATGATTTTTTTTATTAAACCTTTTAAATACTTGTGTTTGTATCTAGTTGTACTTATATTTACAAGTAAAAAACAATACATTCCAGTTTTGTTGTAGCTCAGTGTTTCTGAAGCTCAGAGACTTTAAGATGAGTAGATTTGCATGCCAGCTAGGAAATCCTGTGAGTTGAAGTTCAGATATTTTAAAATTGCTGAGATTGAGAAACACCATTTTATGTAGTACTCAATTTCGTTTTCTTTAGTATGTACACTTAATGAATTATTCAATAAAATATCTTTGGCTATATATACCAGATAAATTCCACTAGAACAAAATCAGTTGCATACTACCGCCTGTCCTTCAATATAACTTAATTGAAGAGATCAGGTTGTGGAAATGGCTATAAGCAGGGTAAAGCAAAGGATATATGAAACAGTCTAATAGTTGCACTAAGTCAAGGGACTTTTGATGATTTTATGCTGCTAGCAAAGTTTACCAAAGCCAGTCTTGCAAATTTTCACTGACCAAAGGTAGAAGGTATGTTAAGTGTTCCAAATGATAAGGGATACATTGCAAACCTAATACCTCCTCATTCATTAGTGTAATTCATCTTATTTTACTAAGCAATGGATTTTTTAAAACCAGGGTTTATTTTGAATGGTTTCACCAAATATCTTATTCCAATCATAAATTCATGCAATGTGAGATTTCTACTCACCTTGCTTTGCCCGTTGGTAAAGAATATTCCAGCAATGGGCAAAACAATTCTTATGATGATTATAACATGTAGCCTGATTCACATATCTGTTTTCTGATGTTTGCACAGAGTTAATAGTAAAAAATAGGAAAGAATTCATTTATAATTCTGGGGGCAATCCACCATGCAATCCATCAAAGGATGACTGAGTCTATTCTTAAGATCCTGAATGGTCCTATAATAGTATTTCTCAGACTGTCTTCAGAAGCCCAACAGATATATCATGATTATTGCCATAATGTCACTTACTGGATTACATCACCCAGCTCATCAAAGCTTTGTGGTACAAAGACACCCACTTCTTTTAATGCTTTATTCTTGGCTACAGCAGTTTCAGATGCCTGATTGGCACATGCTCCAGCATGGCCAAATTGTACCTGTTATCAAGAAGGGACATATAAAACATAAAATACTAAACAGAATAATGGCAAAAAGAATTTATAATAAAACAAAATAAAACTAGCTATAAATGGTAAAAACAATGCAGCCATACAATCAAAGTAAGACTAACAGCACGTAGAATAATAACTGAAAACACTAAAATTACATCTAAAATGCATGATGGAATAAAGCATTTGGTAGCAAGAAGACCATATGCACAAAATGAGCCTCTATGTGGAAGGAATTCCACATATGGGATAACCCTCTCTCCTTTGAACATTTGTCTCATCTCAATTGGCAGGAACACTTGGCCTCAGATAAAAATCTTAATGATCAGGTGGATCAATAACTACACAGTATGCAAAATTAACTCATATGTGTTCTATAAATTTTTAAAGAATTAAAGTAGTGCATGTTGAATGATAGTGTAGATTCTGTAGAAGATACAAAGACTGGTTGGTTACCAAAGGAGCAAAGAGATGGTTATTAGATCTTTCATGGGGTTGGGAGTAATATCCAGCTTTCGAAGATTCATTTTATGAAAAAATAGCAAGTGACTATTAGAAACAAAACTAATGAAGACTTTGTATTTTGAATGGCCTTTACCCTTAATTAAAACAGACTTATTCTGTCAATGATTCAATGATTTCCTCTTTAGTATATACATTACCTCCGAAGAGAACATAGTAGCACATGTTCCAATGCACCAGCACACAACAGGTTTAGTGATCCGGCCTTCTTTAACACCCTTACAGATTTTGTATTCTTCTGTTCCTCCAATCTAAAAAATTGAAACAAAATTGGAGTCAAATGTATTAATGCAATCTGTATACATATGCCGTTCTTTAAAATAAGGCACTATACCAATTTCATCAATCCAGCCTTACGTTTAATTCTATTAAATGAGAGGATTAGATAAAGAGAAGAGCTAACATGTCTTCTGATTACATGGAGTAAAATATCAATCTGAATAAAACAGCAGTAATAATAAATCAAGATCAAGGCATTTTTATGACTTTGTACTGATTAAGCCAAGTGGCAGGTAAAATAAGAATACATTTATATCAAAATTATGGTAATACAAGTCAAATCAAATCAAGTTTATTACAGTCAAAGAAGAGAGATCAGAACAAATAAAAACACTCAAGAAATATCCAGTTGAAAATTCTAGAATAAAATAAGAAATAACAGATAAACCTATATTAAAATTACAATTTTGCATCCAATCTCTCAGTTACACTTGGACTTCTAACTATACTATAATATCAATCCTTAAACTGTGAGGCCCATAGTCATTAAATACTAAAATTCAAAAGAGTAGCAATGCAAAAGGGTTTGCTACATTGGTTATATAACTAATAATGGATTAATCACTTGTTTGTGACAAATCCCTAGTGCTGCTACACAGAATCAAGCCACTGTGCTGTAATCACAATCTATTTGTCCTTAAACAGCCAGCCACTGGACATAAGTAGTGTTGGAAAGGCCAGGATACTTCCTGATTATTGGGAGGATATTTTTTTTTCAAATATCTCTATAGAAAGATTATTGAAGGAGCATGTTTCCAATGGTCTCCAGGTAATACAGTAATGGAGAGCTGCTAGACATAAGAAATCAAAGCTCTGTTTCAACTGTAGCACCAACACTAGTTGGGTGTAGAATCCTCCAACAATGTCTTGGTATTTGGTAAATTTGGTAAGCTTATTCTAGACAAATTATTTGTTTCCACAGCATATACAAGGATAGAAAATCAGTAGCATGCCTGAGGCTGCTGACTACACTGGACAGGAAGCCCAGCCAATGTGGCTAGACATAAGAGAGAGGCTTCCTAGTCCTTGACTTTATGGCACTGGCTGAGAAACACAACAACAATATGTATTTTTGTTCTCTTGCTTTTTCAAAAAACTTTTTTTATGAAGTCAATGAAAAGATCCCATTTCTATATCTGTGTATGTATAATTGTATATTTTTTATTAAAACAAGATAAAAGTAAACAAGATATAAACTAAAACTAGTATAAAGGAAGAAAAATAAATTAAAAGAAAAAGTAAAAAGTGCACGAAAAGAAAAAAACTGAAGAAAAAAATAGAAAGAAAGAACGAAAGAAGTAGTGATTTCTGATATTCTTCACAGCGTTATAAGTACAAATATATTTTAAGCTCTCTTCCTAAAGTTACATATTACTATTCTTTAGTTTAAATTATAAATTATAAATTTATAATTTATAAATTATTGTTTAATCATCAAAAATATTTATATTTTTGTATAAGTTCCTATATAAGTTCATTACATAAGTTCATTTTAACATAGAAAGTCCATTACAGGAAAAGATCCCATTTCCAAATTATGCTCAAGATAGAAACTAAAAGATACTCACTTCTCCTAGCACTACAATCATCTTCACCCCTGGAGTATCCTGGTAACGCAATACATGATCCATGAAGGTAGAACCAGGATATCTGGGCAGAAGGAAAGAATTTTTAAAGAAATATTTTAAAAGACAAAAATAGGCAAAACAAACATTTGGAATTACCGCTCTTACCTATCTCCACCAATGGCTACACCTTCAAAGACTCCATCCGTGGTCCTGGAGATAATGTTGTTGAGCTCATTGGACATCCCTCCTGAGCGGGAGACATAAGCCACGCTACCAGGGCGATACAGTTTCGATGCCAGAATGTTATCCAGCATTCCTCCTGTGTTTCCAATCTTAAAACAGCCAGGTTTAATTCCACCCACCTGTGAACAGAAACAAAGCTGAAATATCAAGATCTCTTAATTAAAACAATTAATGTTTGATTCAGGTCCAGCTAAGGATAGTTGAATCATGTAAACCTTCTCTCATTTTTTCCCCATTATCTAATTTACATGTACTTAGTATGAACATGTATAGCACATCTGCTGGCAGCATCTAACGGATTGATTAAAAATGAAAGCTACATAGGGTCAGACCTGGGTAGTAGAGAGGTCTTTAGAGAAAAGGCCATTGAGGCTTCACCAGTGTAGGTTTAACCAGAAGTTGAAATAACTTCTCAGAGGAAGACAGCAGGGAGCCAATTCTGAACTATTGCAAAGGAAACTACAATGGTGTGTTCAGAAGGACTCCAAAAGTTAAATGTGACCCAAAGACGACTTTTTATTTTTACCTCTTTTGTGCTTGAGTGTGTGCGCACATAGGCACATTCACAAGCTGTCAAGTCAGTCTTGAATCCTGGTGATAGTCTGGACAAATCCACGCAATTTTTTAGCAATCTTTTCATAAATGGTTTGTGCTTTGTTTCCTCCAAGGGCTGAAAGAGATTGACTGACCCACAGTCACCCAGCTGGTTTCCTGCCTAAAGTGAGGCTAAAATTGACTGTCTCCTAATTTCTACCTAGTGCTTTACCCACTACACCAAATTGGCTCTCATCTTTACCTATAGCCCATTATATTTTATATGAAGCAAAATGAAAAAGCAGTCATTCTTTGCCCATAATTTGGTTGTAATAACCAAAAAACCCCTCTTATATTAAGATTTGATCATAGAATAGAACATTTTATATTTATCAAAATTTAGACAGTATTTTAAAAATGTTTTCCTGCCCTGATGAATCTAAGAGATAATGAAGCAATAATGAGGCAGCTCTTTACTTTGGGATGGGCAGTGCATGCTAACATTTTGGGCCACAGGGATGATAGCATCTTATATTAAATATGACCCGTAGCACAATATGAAGTTTTGAAATCTTGGCAATAATACATAAAAATATACCAACCAGATGTTTAGGGGCCAGTTTTCACTCACCCATACCAAGAGAAGGAAGAGAATGGAAATTTCCTGTGTGTTCTGACACTTAAATACTTTGAAGTGCTGATTAATCAGCGATTCACTATCCCCAGTAAAATGCATTTATACAAATTAATCAAGGTTTTGTGACAATTTTCCTCTTTAGAACTCTACAGGTTCTAAAGTGAACCTGCTGGCACAGTTGGAATACATTTAGTGTGCAGCAAAAAGTTCTCAATCTGTAAAAAAGGAAAGCTTTTTTAAAGCCAAAAGAAAACAAAAGTAATCCGAAGTGGGGTTTTTTCTCACCGTTGCTGGTCCAATAATCGTGACTCCTTTCTCATCTGCCATTTTGATCAACCTGCGGGTTAGGGCCTCAGGAATCCCTTCTGCAATGATGGCCACTGTATGGATCTGAAGCCCAAAAGGAAAGTAGCACCAATATTGATTTCTGAGTGGGGTTATGGATTTATTTTATTTTTTTTTGCTCATGAGAAATGGAGATTCAGGAAATGATTCTAATAATATATTTTTCTCAACTCTGATTTTAAAACGGGGAAGAGGGGACACAAGGACAAGGAAAGAAAATTCATCATTCAACCAAAATTGCCACCACATCAGACTTTTCCAATTTTTTAAATTATCCATACTGTGGAAACTGGGGATGGAAGACAATGTTTAAACATCATAATATGTAAATTTTGAATAGTGATTTAATAATTAATGATAGCTCAAAGTTATGTCTAACAGAGTTTGATTTCTGATTTCAGGCTTTCTAATTTGCAGCATTAACTATGGCTAATAGTCTTATGATTATTTAACCTTGATTAACTTTCACCAATAAACAATGGCAGCAATTTATGACAAAAACATGGCTGTAGAACTTTTTTTTCTCCTTCAAATAAATATTTCCTTCAAAAATTTTTTTGATGAATTTTAGTGCTCCACAGCTGTACTATCAGGTGCAAAATCAGCACCAGTTTTTTAAAAAGTGTAATTGATTAAAAAAATGGTTGACTTCAATAGATTCAATAAACTTATCAAACTAGTCTAAAATGGCCCTAGATTTGCTGATATCCAAATATTTCCCCATTATCTGATACTGATGTCACTCTTCTTACAGCCACTAAGACCTGTACAATGAAGTACAGGCTATAAAATTTGGGCATAATTAGCGCGCAGACTAATGAGAGGCTCCAGATAACCTGATTTCAAACTGTTTTCTGTCTCAGTCAGACCACTTCTGTATATTTCATGCTGCTAACATGTTTCTGGTTTTTCAACAGAAGTGCTGATTTTCTCAAATTAAACAGGATTTCATTACCACACTCTGTTCCTTTGACATAGAAGCATACATCCATGGAAGCATACATCCATGGAAATATTGGCAAATAACTTATAGGGACATGCCTATCTGAAAAATTACTTCAAGATTTTTACTAACTTTACAATGTCATAAATTGTACTAAAAACAAACTTGGTGTTTTTGCTTTGGTATTAAAATATAGAAGAGAGTTCCTAGACTTTGAAACGTATTTGTCACTACTTAATACAATTTGAGTACTTAAATAGCCAACTTGTTGTAATACTATTTCTACATTTTTAATACATTTCAATACATTTATTTAATATATTTTTAAAAGTAACCACTACTTAACACACAATATTTTAGTAATTCTTCTAGTATTATTTAAGATAGACTAAATATTATATCTATACTTTTTTGAAATTGCAAATACAAAGTGTTTTACTATTCAATTGACTCCTGAACAAAATGAAGAGAGCAAGAGGGTTCAGGTAAATACATTATAGAGACATACAGATATCTTATCCAACCAATGAAGAATTTAGGGCCCAGAGAATTGTCCACTCATAGTTTAATTTAAGGATGGGCAGCACAACACGCTAACTCATCGTCTTAGCAAAATTCATCTCTGTTATAATAAGAGGCATTTATAACTGATTTTCACAAATAACTTAAGAGGATTAGTTTGATAGAAATCCTTGCCCTCCAGATACCTGAGGGTAATTCATAGTCTCTACGGTGCTATCATATGCTGAGCGGAGAGAGGCAAAGTTGATCAACACATCCACTTCTGGGTGTTTCTTCATGGCATCTGACATATTCTTGAATACAGGAATGAGTATCTCTTTGTGACCCCAGTAAAATTTTTGTCTGTGGTCACCTCTGCACAAAATAATAAGTGAACGCAATATTAATTTCTTGATTAGAGACATAGACAGTGCCTCATTTATTAGTACAGGCATGGGGTGGGGCTTACTGCAATACATTTACCTAAATCAACAACTGCCTCACTTTTGGTGGAACAACAGATGGATGGAAATTTCTCCTCAATCTTGCTTTAAACCTTTGAAAACAGTTTATATCCCAGACTTGTTATCTAAATTAGGCAACAATCATTTTATCTCAGTATTTATTCTGAATATTGATTTGGTGACAGTGTATCATCATAGTATACTGATGACTAATGATAGATATAATCAGATGGCTTACATCAAGGATACAGCCAACTAGAGAAGTGGCAGAAGTTTAGTGTAATTGTTTTGCGAATCTTTTTTTCTTTACAGATAGTATTGATAATTGATGCTGCTGGGGACTTTAATTCACTCTTGAATCCAGACACTCTTTATATAAATATACGAATTTAGATAGTTGGCATATGAAAATTTAGATTAAATTTATGATTAATCTGGTTAAAAAGACACATTGGTTCAATTACAATTGTAATTGTAACTGTAATAATAATAGCTTTGGGGGAGAAAATTCTAATTAAAATACTGCATTTAAAAAAGTTGTTACAGAAGCTAAATGAGCCACCCATTCTTAACAACATTTTTAAAATTACATAATTACATTTGGATAATATACAAGAAATTCCAAATAAACTGAAATATCCTTCATTACAACAGCTTAAGGTTTTAAGGAGGCCAGGCATATTTGTTGTCATTATAAATTTAAATTAATCCAACAAAAAAGTTGTTTTTATATTTACTGGACTCTCCAATGGGTATATGTAAAAGGTTGATTATCATTCTTCTAAGATCCAATATATTTGAAGATCATATTTGTGCATATGTTTTGTAGTGCCCCTTGGTAGTTCCTTTCTGGTTAGACGTGGTCTGAATTCTTGGAAGGAAAATGCAGTTTATAGATATTAATGTGTGATTAAATTATAGCTCCCAAAACTGGAATTTCTCTACTATGAGGAGTTTTGGATGTATTATGCTTGGACTGTTTCCAAAAGGGTAATTATATTTAGACATATATACACCAGACTTGAAGGGGAGTTTAATTACATTTGTCAACTCTCAGCCTTTGAATGGGTTCTTATTGATAGAAAGATACAATATGATTCTGTGTGGTCAAGATTCAATTTTTTGTTTAAAAATTGAGGTACAGTTATTTGCATAAAGGTATAACTAATATTCTTGTATTACAGATATTTTGATTTCCCCCCTTTTTCTTCTATTTTTTATTTTCATGTCATTATCTTGAGTATATTTTATGACAGTTTGCATAATCTATTTTATATATATATAAAATAGATATATTTTAAAATATATATATATTAAAATATATATATTTGTTGAATTGCTTTTGAAAGTTTTGTATTATTATATTTTTATTTTCATCCGTAGTTTTAAAGAAAATTAGTAGATTATTTTAAAAAAAGAATGGAATTTTATTCAGGCAGAAAGAAGCGAGGTAGCCTGAAAGGAGCATGAACCTACGTGAATGGATAAACCATGGCTGCCACTGAAGGCTCATCCCTTGAGCAGATGTAATCAAAATCCAGCATGCCTTGCACAGCCCGAGTCTGCATTCCCCACACAATTGCCTTGGTGTGACAACTGAACAAGGTTGTAGCTTTGCCTGCAAACAGAAAAAGAGTAGATAACTATAAGGTGGCAATATATGGCCAGAAATAAGACTGGTCAGTCACTTCTCTGCATTAAAGGGAATGAGCCAGCATACCAGCCATTCGTATGAAGCAAAGCACTGGAAACGAAGCAGCCACATAGCTTTTTGTTTCATATCATCTAAAAACCTATAGGTAAATGTATGATTCTTGGCAACATAACAGGGCTTAAATAGTAAGAGATGTTGGGATGAGTGAGTGGGAGAGGCAGCTGTTCATGCAAACAAGAGCATATCTATATACTACTAAAACTCTCATTATGTTTATGTGTTTATCCTCAAGTTAGCCCAAAGGATTGCAGTACACCACAACAATTTTTAAATCTACTAACTTAAATAATTGTGTAAAAAATCCAGGATCTATTTACTCCTGTAGAATTGAAATTTCTATGATGTTCGGGTCGGTTTTATTTGCAAAGTTGTGATCACTGCAGTCTCCGTGTGCTCATATGGTCATGATTTCTGATGTTTCCGGTCAGCTACCCACAAATAGTCAATGGAAAAGCCAGCAGAAGTCGGAAATAATTCCAACTCCCAAGGCTTTTTGCCTACTCTTGGCCTTTCTGTTTATATGTTTAGACAAGTTAATATTGACTTATTGAAATTCATTTGCCATACAATTATTTTTCTATTCATGCTATATGCTCTTCTCAGAGGATTGTAGGACTATTCAGCATTAGGTTAAAAAATGTGGTCAGCCTAAAATTTAATGTTTGTTTTGGTCACATCAGACTGCACTATCTTTTCCTTAATGAATGACTCAGTGAGTCACAGGGCTGTCTGATCTTCTTTAAAGATATCCTGATCAGGCTGGAAATCTCATCTAACCCATACTACAAAATAGCAATAGCACTTAGACTTATATACCACTCCATAGTGCTTTACAGCACTCTCTAAGGCTGATCGATTTATACTCAGCATATTGTCCCCAACAATCTGGGCCCTCATTTTACCAATCTCTGAAAGTTGAGTCAACCATGAGCCCTTCAGGATCGAATTGCAGACAGTGGGCAGAATTAGCCTGTAATACTACATTCTAACTAGTGCGCCACCAAAGATGATGTGAATTACTTCCCAGAGGTTGATTATTTCCAAACTCTAAAGTATTCCACCAGTTTGTCATCAGAAAACTAAGCTTCAAAAAGTTCACATCAGAAAGTTTCTATAAATCAAAGCACCCTTCCAAGAAGTGATAAATGAACAGAGCTGATGTTTTTAGTGTGCAGTGTACAAATAAACTATCAAATACCTGAGACAGTGGCATAAGAAAATTGTTCACCCATGAAGAATGCTCCTCTACAACCAAACCAAACCACAACCAAATGCACCCACTCCAGGACCACCTGCTCAGTAGCATTACAAAAAGGGCTTGAACAAGATTCACATACACACAGAGCACCACAAGACTTTTAGAACTACACAATCCACTACAAACACTCAAGTAGGGTAGAACTGAAATGAGTCTTTGATTATTTATCATAGATAAAAATCTTACAAGTACAAGTAGAAGCTCTTTCCATCCCAATAATCTCCAGAAAATTAGTTTTTAATTTTCTTTAAGCTCACATGATTGCCTGAATTTAACAAGAAAAAGCTGAAAAAGGAGGTATGGATTTTTCTGCTGTATCCAGATACATATTTAATACAGCCCTCACCAGTGCCTGTTGAGTAGGAACAATCCTCTTCTAGTGCCTAGGGTTTCTATGTACAAAGACTGATACACTGAGAATTAAGTAAGTATCTGAAGTGTAAGAGAAGGAATAGCAGAATCTGGGAGTGGAACTGAAAGAGATCAGCCTACAATTCCTACATATCTACATGGAAACTAAGCCCAATCTCATTTGAATTTCACTAGCTTTAGCTAACTTCAAGCAGGTGATAACCATTAATTGAGAAGATTCCTGTGCATAGGCATGATTAACAAATCAGTTTTACTGGATTTTCACATGATCTTTCCATGCCTGACATGAACCATTCCACTGTTCCATAAAGCTGGTCTGGGGTTTGCTATTGTGAATCTCAAGAAGGGAGGAGAAAAAAATCTATATTCATACTGTGTGTATTTTCCATTGAGAAAGCTGTGGTATTTTTTTGGCGTATCTGATGTGAGGGATCCTTAGTACTCTCTGAGCTTGCTTGTTTTCTTGCAGACATTGTTCGGATATGGTATAAGTTTAACAAGTTGTCCAGGCAATATATGTGTGCTATAACTTTAGATGTATTCTGTAACTTTAAATGTAATGCTGAGTAATTGTACTGCTGAGTCATTGTAATGACTAATGACTGCTGACTGAATGCTGACTGCAATTATCAGAATTGTACTGTTGAGTCATTGCACTGTTGACTTCACCTATCTTAAGTGGATAATTACTAGTGTAAACTGTATATAAGGAGGAAGCCGAGCTATAGTCATTGTTGGACCTGCTCTCATCATTGCTTGACTTGCTGATTGGAACTGTTACTGTCGTGTGTGAAGACGTGGATGGATCTGCTACCATCATGATTTGTTATCAGTGTTGAATTGCTGTTTGTATGGTAAGAAGATATCTGTAACTTCGGATTGATTTGAATGGCTAAAGACTTGGATTGACTAAAAGATCATGCAATTGTTTTTCACTACAAAGTAAAAGCTTTGTTAAACCAGTTTGTATGTATTGTATTCATTGCTCTTAGTACCGTTTCTCTGTGCACTTACTCTGCTGGTTGGTAACACAACAATATCCTTAACAGACGTTTCATTACCCTAACTAGGTAACATCTTCAGTGCTAGTAAGGAGTACTGTTTGCTGTCAGTTTATATTCTGGTAGCTTATCCTGTCTGTGTGGGTGCGGGCGGTCTTAGAGATTCTTTGGTTTCTGATGCCCTACGGCAGCCTTCTGTTGTGGCCCATCAGCGGCCTGTGCAGCTAGTAGCTGATTCCGACAGTGAAGAGGCTAGTGTGGTGCTGCACCAGCAGCTTGTGCAGCTGGCACTCAAGTCGGACAATGAGGAGGCTGGAGAAGATGTGGTGCCAGAGACGGGGATTCAGCCAGGGCCTTCAGAACCTCCAGAAGCTTCCATGGGTGAAGAGGAAGAAGAGGAGGAGCCTCTTCTTGATGCACAGGCACGCAGAGCTGCCAAAATGCAGGAGTGGCTCCTCAGGAGGAGGTCTCCTCGAGAGTAAGGCTTGGGGCTAATTGGCCACTCCCTTAGCCTATTTAAGGATGAACGACGACTAAGGCAATTTTCAGGGAACAACTTAGTTCACTCTCCTTCGTGTCTGGATCTTAGTTCTTTTATCAGTGTCCTACAAATTGCTTCTGGGCTTTCTGCCAATCCTAGTAAGATTACAATTATTTATTGTTTGGATTCTTATAGGCTGTTAAGAAAGTTAATTAACAGCCTTTGTTTGAAAAAGACTGATTTAATTTAGTAAACAAAGGTCTGTACAGAACAGCAGACGTGTGCTGCGTTCTTTGGGTCCGTTGCTGGGGCAGAACACCTTCCCTAGTTTAGTTATCTTCCAGATATGAGGACTTCAACTCTAAATACTCTCCAACCAGTAATTTCATTGCTAGGAATTCTAGCGGTTGGTCCATACAACTAGATAATGCCTAGTTTAGCATAGGCCACTTAAGACATGCTGGACTATAATTAACTTTTATTCTATAATTTATAGACCACTCAACTCCCAACAACTTCGGCTGGCTTGTAATTAAAAAGGAAAAGGAAAAAAGGCAACAAAAGAGAAAAGATTGGCTCACTCCCAATCATCAGAATGGGAGTGAAGAACAATGTAGCTGTATGTATGTATGTATGTATGTATGTATGTATGTATGTATGTATGTATATATGTATGTATGTACCAGTAGTGAAATCTAAAATTTGTTACTACCGGTTCTGTGGGCATGGCTTGGTGGTGATAGGGTAATATGACTGGGTGGGCGTGACCATTTTTTTTTTAACTTTTAAAACCATTTTTTCTACAACCTCTTCAGTGAAGAGGTTGTAAAAAATGCTTTCAAAAGGCTCTGACGATCCCAGCTGAGTTTTTTAAAAAGCCTCTGCCGATCAGGCAACTCAGCTTGGATTGTCAGAGGCATTTAAAAGAAAAAAAAGGTTTTTTTCTTTTAAAAGCCTTTGACGATCCCAGCTGAGCCACACCGAAGAGGTTGTAGAAAAAATGCTTTTAAAAGTAAAAAAAAAGCCTCTGATGATTGTGCAGCTCAGTTGGGCATGGGGGTGGGGGGGGAACAGGGATTTTTGCTACTGGTTCTCCTCCATCGCTACCAGATTGGGCAATCCGGTCCGAATTGGGAGCATTTCACCTCTGGTATGTACCCTGTTTCCCCCAAAATAAGACATCCCCTGATAATAAACCCAATTGGGCTTTTGAGTGCATGGCAATAAGGCCAAGCGCTTATTTCAGGTTTCAAAAAAATATAAGACAGGGTCTTATTTTTGGGGAAACACGTTATGTATGTATTATGTACGTACATACGTACGTACGTATGCATGTATATATGTATTTAAGTACTGAAAGTCAAAAGGCAGAGTGGAAGTAATATTCTATGTTTTTTTAACTTTTTCCATTTTTTCCATTTTATTTCATTTCCTTTATTTTTATTGTATTGAAATTTTTAATAAAATTATTTTAAAAGAGCAGGTTTAAAATAATAGGAGGCATTGCAGGAGTAGTCATTCTGATAGAACTAGCCACTTGGCAGGTAGAAATGCCCCCACTAAAATTAGAGATCCCACTGTGAAAAAGTGTCATACTGGAAGCAGAAGAGAGATTCAGTAAGATTTAGTGGTAATTGATGTTAATAAGCTATGTTAGGTCCTTCATAAATTTAAACATAAAAATGGGAAATGGGGGCGAGGAAGAAAAGTGCCTTGAAAACCCCTAGTCCTAGGAAAAAAGAGGATAGAAATTAACCAAGGCTCACTGCAGAATTTTGCAAGGAGAACATAAACAGCAGAAATAATACAAGCTAACCAAAAACCCAAACACACAGGAAACCCATTGAATAGAACTGCAGAAGCAGCTGATAGCAAGGCTGGACACGCTAAGGTAGTGGTGGGTAGTCCTACCTTGAACACGTCTTGGAGATGGGGATGTATCTGTTAAAGAGAGAATCAGTTTTGCAAGAAATTCGACAATTGGTCTTGGGCTTTGGCTCACATTATACTTAGGGAGAATTTGAGCAGCTTTATTTGGGACTTAGTACAGTGGTTTTCAAACAATGCCTTTCCCAAGCCTATAGCTCTTTGAAATCTCACTGGAGGAAGGAGAAGGGAAAGGTTATTCAATGGAAACACTAATCATGTAGTATAATGACTCAAAGGGGGAAGCTTGACCTTTTTTAAAGAACAACAACCACAATCACCAGTGGCTCTTATTTTATAATACCACCTCGAAGGGTCACTAGAAGAGACCCAAAGGAGGATTAAGAGAGACCCACTCCTTCCAAAAGCACATGATTGGCATTGAGGAAATACTACAATAGCCATGGAAATGGTAAATCCTGCCTCAACCTACATATCCTGACACATGCAATAGCAGTTGATATGAATGCAGCTATGTACAGTTAGTCCTCGACTTACAAAAGTTCATTTAGTGACTGTTCAATGACACAGAAAAAAGTGATTTATGACTGTTTTTCACACTTATGACTGCTGCCTCATCCTCATGGTGACCGTGTTTCCTGAAACTAAGACATGTCTTGATAATAAGCCCAATTGGGCTTTTGAGCGCATGCAATAATATATGCCCCCCCGAAAATAAGCCCCCCCAAATATTTAGACGCATGCGCAGCTGCCGCGCAAACAACACGATGTGAGGAGGCAAGGCCGGAGAGGGGGGGAAAGGGATGGGGAATATGCCCCACATGCCACTGCCATCCATGTGGAACAGCCTCCCGCCCACCCCTCCTGGTTAAAGAATGAAGTTGGGGGGGAGAGAAAAATGAGGGGGGGAAAATAGTCGCCTCCCAAATCTCCAAAGGATGTGGAGTTGAGATCTGGCTAAGTAGTCAGTGCATCATTACCAAATAAAAGCAGACAGGAGGATATTCACTACTGTTGCTTCTCCCTGTCTGTCTCTCTGCCTGTCTTCTCTGCTGTGTCTTACCCGACTTCCAGCTCCTGCCATGCTGGGCAAAGGGACAGCAAGGGGAGTCCCGTCTTCCTTCTCCACCGCCTCACCCCTCTCCACCCCCTCGCTGGCTGAGATCGGCAAGCCAGATTCAGGAAGCTGAATGCGCTGCCGCCGCCCGGGATAAAAAGAACATCAAAAATGGGCTCTCTCGCAGTGCCTTCTCTCTCTCTTCTTCTCCCAAGTGGCAGCAGTGCATCCGGCTCGCCACTAAGAGAAGGGGTGCACAAAGTAGAGTTTGTAGGAGTGGCCTCCAGGAGGCAGTTCCGCATAGATGGCAGGGGCATGTTCCCCCCTTCACTCACCCACCCACCCCGCCTTGCCTTCTCACCTCGTGCTGTTTGCACAGGAAGTAATGAAAAAGCTGCCACGATTGCCGGAGGCAGCGGCCTGAGCAGCATTGGCGAAGCAGCCAGTCGGTGCTCCCGGGCCAAGGCTTAGGGATAAGACATCTCCTCCCCCCTGATAATAAGGCCAAGGCCATATTTTGGGGGTTAAAAGAAAAAAAGACACTGTCTTATTTTCAGGGAAACACGGTATGTGATCAGATGTTAGGAAACTGACTCATATTTATGACTATTGCAGTGTTCTGGATCACCTTTAGCAACCTTCTGACAAACAAAGTCAACGTGGAAGCCAGATTTCCTTAACAACTGCAATGATTCACTTATCAATAGTGGCAAGAAAAGTCATAAAATGGGGCAAAATTCACTCAACAAATAAAATCCACTTAAGCAAGATGAATGTTGGGCTCAATTATGGTCATAAGTTGAGGACTATCTGTAGAAAGCTTATGCATACTCGTATGATTTGCTGCTTCCAAGCAAGTGGGGAGGCATATAGGCATATAGAAACCTTTCACTTGCACCTACCCCAAATTCATTGTTTTCAAAAACATAGTCTTACATCTCACTACTGTAGTTAGCCTATAGTATAAACGAACAGCATACCACAAAACCCCCCAAAAACCGAACAAATAAAAAAGCCCAACCCAAATTACTAGCAAAATGCAGGGATCTCATGGTAGAAGGGTAGAATTCCTTGATAGACAAAATATTCCTTGAAAATAGTACATTTTTGTCTTCCCATGGATATGCATTTTATTTTCCTGCATTCTTGCAATTTTTCCACAAAAGATAAATTAATGAAGATCAAAGGAATGTATAGGTGCAAGGATTTTTGTAGCATGACAAACCCTTCAAAATATCTTCCCAACTGTCAATTTTAAAAAAAGATTTATTTCACCTTTATTATTACTTTCCTTTATTTTTAAAGCCTCCATATTTTGCTGACATATAGTAATATTTTATAATTGGAAACTACTGATTCCTTTACATGTTAGGTTATTCTCTAATGCTAATCTATTTGGCTTCCTCTTCATATCTCTCATTAGCTGCCCAAAATCCACATGAAGGGCTTGTTGAGTACCAGAGAGAACATTAGGAACTGAGGCCAAAAATGTTCTGGTAATAAACCCAAGAGGAATGCAGAAGAATGGCAAGGTGTCCCTGCAATAGCTCCCAAAGAGAAAAAGGCTAACAGCTTACCAGAAGATACTGTGTGCTTGGCTTTCTTAGCTGGAGCAAATTCATCAGATCTACCTTCAGAAAATGATGCAGTTCGGCTTGGTGCTGGGGTCTGAAGAGGAGTAAAAAACAAAAAACAAAAAAATAGAAAACAGGGTAAGCAGAGATGGATTGGTTGGTTGCAGGGATGAAATGCTCCCGGATCGGATCGGATTGCCCGGTCCGGTAGCGATCTTGGCCGTTGGTTCGGCGATCCGGTAGTGATGGCGGAGCAAAGCTCCACCTACCTGCCCGGGTGTCATTACTTCCTGGTTTTAACTAGGAAGTAATGTGTTTTTTACACATTACTTGCATGCGCATGGGATGTGCGTGCACGCAAAGTGAGCGCGCGCACGACGCATGCACTTCCAAACCGGTAAGGAAGGTAAGTAGATTGCATCCCTGGTTGGTTGGTATTCTACAAAGCAGGTAAAAGTTCTGGAAAGCAATTTAAAAGGTGTAGGAAGAAGTATCACAATATTGTCCCTTGTGCATTTTGGTGTTTCATTTGATCTACTATGCTTCTGCAAACAATGGGAACGCAACATCTCACTGCATAGAGCACCAATGTTCCTGAAGTCACAATGTCCTCCCATTATTTAAACAGAACTCTATTTCCTAGTATCCAGGCACAGACTGAATAAGACTAAAAGCAGGAAGGCAGGCCTCTTCACATCAGCACAGAGGCCAAAGAAGACAATGGATCACAAAAGAGACTTACCGAGGAACTGCCACTGGCATTAAGGAGGAAGTTTGCAGTGTGGGCAGCAGTAGGTGGCTGGTTTGGAATGGGCCGGTGCCCCAGTGCCATTCCAACAATGGCAGTCATGTGAGTCTCCGTACCAAAGACATGGATGGGAATGCCAGTAGTTTTTCCTAAGTGCAAAGAGTGCAGAAGCGTATTAGCCTTTATTAAGGTTTATTCTGGAAAGTTAGTGAAGAAAAAGTGCAAATCTACAAAATAAACCAGTAAATTTTACTGGGTAATGAAGCTGCAAGGATGAAAGTGGCAATTTAAATAGACTAGCAATTAAAAGCTTCAGCAGCCCAGATGGCAGCAGTAGAAGTGCCCTCCAAGCCATCTTTTAGTATATAGCCAACTTGCTTAGTTAAATATATTGAGTATTCACACAGTGCTTTGAAAACTGCCCAAGGTTCCTTGACTGATTTGGTCAGAGTTGTCTCCTTGCAGTCTGCCTCATCAACGTTGCTGAAATTCAGATTCAAATCCAGGCATGTGCAAAACCTTCAGTTCACTGAAGCATGAATAAAAGGAAGCCAACCAGTTAATGCCCAGCAACAACTGATTTTTAAATATATAGTCTTATTTTTGAACTGAGCAAATGCTGGAGGAGCTGCTAGCTTAAGCACACAGGAACCCAACAGGGACAACATTATTATTGCTTTTTCCACTCCAGTCTGAAAGAGATTTTGCAGTGCTCTAGTCATTTGGGAAAGTTAAGAGCTGTAATTCCTCATTTTGGCTTACGTATGAGAAAGAGGCACAAATGTTTATTTCAGCTATTATCTCAGCCTTTCTAGAGGAGAGTGGGGCCCCGCTATAAATTCAAACAATCACTGGGCATCCTTACCTACTTCCCCCATGACACGCAAGCCTTCCTGGTAATTGGGGCCACCTCTCCTCACGAAAATCCTCACTTCATGCTCCTTGAGAGGGCCTTGATAATCTCTAATGGCCCTAACAATACCCTGTAAAATTTTTTTGTTAAAATAATCATACAGATAGATACTCTAAACATCAAGAAACAACTCAGCAATTTAACAGAGCGACAATTGGTAGGGAATTGTAGCAGTAGCTGTTTTGTTGTCTGGTACTGAACGAACCAGAGCACATTAGGAAAATTAATTTCCAAAAGTTAATTTTTGTATTTCCTTAATTACATATTTTAATTAATAATGCAGAGAAGTTAATGCCTGCATATTTATTATTATCTAAAGCAACACTGATGCCTAAAATGCCAGATAGTGGATACAAATTCAAGCCTCTCACCTTTACACTTTTAATTTAAGTGCTTTTAATTTAGCTTGGTCATTTTTTGATATGGGGTAATGAGAATCTCTTGAAGTCTCAAACAAAGAAAGCCTGAACCAAATGCAAGAATGCTGTAAATAAGGGAATAATGCCTTCTGAAGAACAAGGCTTATCAAAGCCTCAATTTAGAGAATTTGCTTAAATCTATATTTGGGGCAGGAAATCATGCTTAGAGCAGCTATAGTTGGCATCCAAGAATCTAAATTGGATTTTCTCCCGATCTTTGCAGAACTAAAAAAATAATACCAGATATGAACGTATTGGTAAGAGATATTTATTTATAGTTAGTAAATGGTAGGTGTTTGATATATTGAAACATTGCTTTGAAGTTGAACAATGCTTTGGAAGTGAAGATACAGAAAAGCATTTTACATCTATATTTTCATTTTTTTATCATGTTTTTATTAGTTTTATAAGTAACTCAATAGGGAACATACCTAGGTACTCCTTTCTCGTCCAATCTTCCTGTTTCTAATTTGATGTCTTAACCACTAGACCAAACTAGGTCTTGTTTTATTATTATTATTCTCTAATTAACACCATGAATTGCACGTTATAGCAATCTCATTTAACTATTAAGGAATAAGGCACTCACTAGAATTTCTCAGAAATAAATCTAACAAGTGTACATCACATTAAGGAAAAACTGGGATTTCTCTTGGTTAAAATATTCTATTCTGATTTGATTTATATTATAATATTATTTTCTCCCTATTACTTTCCTCTCTTGATTGACTTTGTTATATATCAGTATTAATCATCATATGTAATTAGCCAGTTATAAGTTAGCTCTAGTGATATATTGTTACATAATTCTTTCAATTTTAATTCTTTACTTTTAATTCTAATACCTTCCAGTTAAAAGGTATGATCTGACCTAGGACAACCTAATTTATTGTGTGCCAAGAATAACTATTTGAACTGGATGAATAAATGACTTAGTTATTGAAGGGAGAATGTAAAACTAAGAAAGTCAATTAAATAGCACAAGATGAAAGAAATTTGTAAAGCTTGATTCATTTATAATATTTACAATGAATGTCTTTTATTTTGTTATGACATGTCATCAGTTTGCTCATTAATATAATAGAATTTATATTAATATAATAGAATGGGGGCAACCCAAGATAAAAATAAAAGAATCCAAACAATAAAAGTGAAGTTGTGTATATCAGTACTAGGTACTATATTGAATATTAAGTACTAAAATTCCATTTCTTGTGTTTTGGCTCAAAAACTGTCCAAGTTCCCAAAAATGAAACTTGATTCTGCCGTCAGTTCAGGGATGAAAGAACCCCAAAAAGGTTGTCTATTATCTGTGGGGCAGCCTCTTGACCCCTGAAAGCCCAAATGAACAAAAGATTTCCATATTACACTGTTCACACTGTATATTCTCAAGACAGGAAGAAAAAAAAGCTCAATCAAGGTTGACCAATGTATAGTAACCCATAATAGGAAAAAAAAACATAACTCAATCCTTATCTATTTATGTTGCTAAATCTGTTTAGATAAATGCCAATTGTCTGGGAGAAAATGTATGTATAATGCAGTATAATGCTGCAGAGTCTCTTTTGCAAAAGCTTTTCAAACTACTTCATGGCCAGTCCAAGCATGGACATCTTCAAAAGTGAATGCATCTTCCCAAACCATACATCCAAATGGCCATTAACAGGCATAGAGCGTATGTTAGCACCTTTTTTTACCTTAAAAGTGGCAGCTACATTGGTAAAATTAGCAATGCTTCCTCCAATGATTAGGATTTTGCCTTGTAAAGAGAAGGAAAAAGAAAAAGTTTAAAACAAGATAAAAGATTTGGCAAGAATATACAGAATATATAATCATGTCTATAACCATTTAGAAGCAGGCAACTCCACTCAGAAATGTAGTAATGGCTCAACTGTTAAGGAATTATCAATACAGGTAGTCCTCAAACTGCTTGGTGACTGAAGTCACAACTGACCCAAAAAAAGGGACTTATGACCCAGAGTCAAAGTTCTGATGGTTGGCCCCCTCAGAGATCATGTGACAAACTTTGGGGGCTTGGCAACACAGCTTGATGCTTTTATGACAGCTTTGCCAAAAACTGACACTTATTTCCAGTTTTTGGCAAAAACGTGCCCATAGTGAACTATTGGTTTGCTTTACAATCGTAGTGTTCGTTTCATGACTGTAGTATTTGTTTAACAACCATCACAAAAAAGGTTGTAAAATCAGGTTAGTCATGTGACCAATCCAACTGTTATGACATATAACCATAATGGACAGGCTGCATTGTGGTCATTTGTCGAGGACCATTTGAATTTGTATCTTTCCCAAATCAATTCTACATTCCTGAAGATATTTGAGAGAGAAATTGATTTTCTTGGGCTTTGCATGTCACTAAATCAAGAGAATGTAGCAGAGGAAAGCATATCCCATTCCACTGATTTCCTTCTAACATGTCTTCCATTTCTACATACATGCTAGTCTCCCCCCTTCTTTTTCTCTCCCATTTTTATACTCCCCCTTGACTCTCATTACATCCAGCGTCTATTTCTTGGTCCTCCCATGGTTGGCTTGCATTTGCCCATTTATGTCACTTCAGAGCATCAGAAACCAAGGTGGGGCTTGGAGGAATCGTGGTTCCTACATTTATTCCGATAATAGAGCAGATCTTTTGCCAAAGGACATGCAGAATTAAAGGCACAAAGGGTGCCTGCAGCTTCCAATTTGGCCTTTACCTTCTGGGTGTTTTTCTCGTGTCATGAGGGAGAGAATGGTCTTGGCATAATCATATGTCTGCTGTTCACTAGGAGCTCCAGAGTATTCACCATAGTTGGCTAGTTCATTCACCCCACCAAGGTCACAAATGGTATCACTAAATGGAGTGCACATAGGGTGTTAAAAGGCATAAACTACATTAAGTTCTCATAAATTGAAGCAACTATTAAGAAACAAGAGCATCAGCTAACTCAAGCAATTCTTAAGAGCTAGAGTACAGCAATTACAATATTGATGTTTTAAAAATATTTATATAGCCAATCTTTCTAACAGATCTAGGCATAGTTTCTCCCAGCCAGAATGTCTGTTAGGACAAACCATGACAGTAACGTACTTTACCTCCCAAGTATCAGATCATGAAAGACACTGATGTCTGCTCACTGAGCTCTAGAAAACTAAGCTTTTGAAAAGACTCTGTATGCAACTTTGCTAACAACAAGCTTTTAAAAGCAATAGAAAGAGAGCAGAGGTTATCCTGATGCCAGCTGGACCAAATGTACAGATACAAATGTCCTGGATCACAATCTACACTAAAGTATGTGACAGCCAGATCACTTCCACCAAAACCTGAGTCTGGTACCTGTATACCACAGAGGCACCACCTCCAGCCACCATGGTCCAGATTCTGCCATTGGGGTTCAAGATGGTCAACTTTAAGCTGGCTCCACTCTTGGCATCGAGGTCAGCAATATAGGCTTCCTGCAGACATACCATTTGAATATCATTTGAATCAAAATGTTAAGAAGCAGACATACATTTAAGATTCTTCTTGTAACACTAAACAAAACTAAACCAGAAATCAAAATCATATTTGTAAAGATACAGGAGATTAATTTAGAGAATCTTCAACTCTTAACACCAGTTCAGTTGCCAAGATTCTGTAGGAAAAGCCAAGTCTGCTGAAATCTAATGGTATAGTAGCAGATTTTTAAAAATGTTTTTGCAAAAATGAAGAGTTAAAATAAACATACTAAGTCTCAGCAAAGCCACCAGGATTCTTTTTGCTCCTATAAGTTCCCTATCAACAAAAAGAGGTCTGAAAGTGGTGTCACCCGTCATTCCTGCAGCTTCAATCAAGCTATTAAAAAAAAAAAAAGTTTGGTCTGAAAAGGTTGGCCATTCCTGTTGTATAGATATATGCAAATGCTCAATACTGAACTCCCTCCAGCCTCATGATCCTGTGCTAGGTTAAGTGGGGGTTCAATCAGTTGCAAGGGAACAAACAGGAAGCACCGATCAGTTAATTATGTGATAAACAGTCTTATACTACTACTTCCACATTTAAGATGGAGTATGCAGAATGCTCAAGCACCATTCCATTAATATATGCCCCAGGGATGGGACTGGCTCTTTTCTTCAAATATATAGTTCTGTCTGTCTTCAGCTCATATATGAACGAAGAAACAGACAGTAGAAGTCACTGATTCTAACTTTTTTACCATCGTGGTAGGTCCTAAAATTAGCCTTGACACCATGACAATTTTATATAGAAGGAAGATTTGGAAATCTAGAAAACAAAGAGATTTCAAAACTATCTTGAAGTTTCTAATACAGATATATTAATAAAGTAGATAAAGGGAACCAGATAATTTGTGATCCAAATGCTATCACAACTTTCCTTGCCAAATAGCGGACAAAAAGGTAAAAAAAATACTGACAATAGAACCTACTGAGTTGTTGTGGATATAAAACCACAACAAATGGAGGGGCTCACAGAGCAATTAAGAAAATAAATGGATTAAATAAGTTTTGGGTTATAAACAGCTAACTAAATAAAACAATTAATTTTAATTTAGAGATAAGATGAAAGCTTTCCTGGGAATATGTAGTTTGGAATGGAAAAACAGACATTTGAATGATTAAGTGAACATCCCAGATGGTATTATGTGAATGTTGATTTCGGCTCTTCTAGAACGGGGGCTATTTTCATTAAAATTCTAAAATAGTACAGTGTCTGGCAAGATGATGATTCAATGAGGCCAGAATTAAAACTCATTCATTAAAAGGTTGAACAGAAGGCACTTGAGTTTTTATACACAGGCTGGGAAGAAAGAAGAAAAAGAGCTAAATGGATTTCTCAATTAAATTACAATGTGAAACATTAAAGAGTTTTACAAAAAAAGAGATAAATGTTACATTTGCTAATAACATTCAGCCAAGTTTTTCTAACACTCAAATTTGAGATGAACAAAAACAAACCAATTTAAAGAATGTTCATATTTTCCAAGCAGAACCAGTTTACTGAATGGATAGAACCGTATTCCAGTTCTGCCCAGACAAAATTAATCCATGCCCAGTGCACCACAAGTAGTCATCTGAATGTTTGTTAGCCTACCTAAAGAGCTATCAAAAGCATTTCAGAGACATTTTCCATAGTGTGGATTCTAAGACTACCACTAAGCAAATTCAGTTCAGTTCTGGATTATTTTAATGGTATTTTAAAGGATGTTAACTGCCAAGAGATCTAGTGCCTGGTCAAATATGTTTGTAATTAATCTCCTAATGTAAAATGTCTGTAATGAAGTGTACCTAGTCATCATTCCTCTTATCTTTACAACAACTGTATGTAAGTAGGTTAGTCTGAGAAGATAGCACCTGGCATAAGATCAGTGCAAGAGTTTCATAGCTGAATGATGGTGAGAGTCTAACCAATCTACTCCAAGCATTTCAATATACTCAAACACTTCAGAAATTCTAATTCTCCAGCCCCATAGAAGAAGAATCTTTTTTCTTGCCTCTGGATAAGCCTCCCTTCCAAAGGGAGGAGGGAATTCCACATCACCCCATTTCACTTTGCAGATGTAATCAGCTGTTGCATCAATTTTTGCAGCCAGGTCTAGTACGTAAACACCATCTGCAGTTACAACTGTATAGGAAGAACAAACAAAAAGCTGGTTAGAGTGAATTGTTCCCTAGCCACTGCTGAAGTGCCTCATTTCAGGCTCCTACCAACTGTAAATGAGATATGGAACTCATTCATTGGACTTTTACCAATTAAGCGTTTGGATGATTCAGACCCATGAGACATACATGACAGCATAAGTCTCTCTTCCTCAACCTGGCCCACCCTTTAGATACACTGAAAATTTCCTAACACATCTGGAGAACTCCAGCCTGAGAATGCTGGAAAACACTATCAAAAAAGTGAAGTACATTTACGAATTAAAATTAAAGCAGATTTTCATTTCTACCTAAAGCAAAATGTCAGCCTTAGCAGAAAGAATAGAGATTTTTATGGCCTTCATTGAATCCAAATTATGAGGAGAATTAAACAGATTTGTATTTTCCAAAATAATAAATGTTTCAGATTATGGATTTTTGCGTTTTATGGCAGAGTTCTCAAACTGACATGACAAAATATTAATTTTAATATAAATGAATGAAAATGTAATTGAAAGGTTTTCTTTAGCTATGAACACAGTAGGCTTCTGGACTTGTCGGAAATAGACAATGTCGGAAATAAACAATCTCTAATAAAGAAAGACAAATAAAAATATACAGATGCACACTAACCAACACTCCCTTTGAGTCCTTATACAAGAATCACAAAATATTTTTATTATTGCATACGTAAGTTTTTCAGAATGCAGTAATGTGTTTTGGCATGCAGTACTGGAATTATAGGCATAGCATCTGCTAACTAATCTGAATTATGTGATCATACCATCACATCTAGTTGGGCTAAAGCTGAATCATAAGAACCAGACATTTGTGATTAGTTCTTTAGCAATGTTGCTGAAGATTCTGATTTTAGCAGTCTGCTAACGTTTGACAGTCATAATTAATCTCTGAAGATATTGTTTTATATGAAGAACCTTAAACATTGATTGATAGGTATTTTTATATTTTCTCTTCCTGAAAGAACACAATATAAATTACTTCGGTAACAAGACTATGCGGCAATATATTCACTATTTTATAGCAGAGGCTTCACATCCCTCTTCATTTTTTATTCCAGCAAGCTAAAAAAAAAAACCCATCAAAAACTGAAAAATACAGAATTAAATATATTCATCCTCCACAAACATAAAATAACACATTACCTAGTGGATTGATTTCCAGATATGTAAAATATAAATCTTCATAAAGGTTGAAGAGGCCAAAGATGAAGCTTGCCAAGATGCTAAATAAAAATAATACAACATATATAGTAATAAATTGCACAAATCAAACCATTTGCCATATTATCTGGATTTATCTCAATTCTGTCTGCCTTTGGCCTAGCTAAGGCTCAATGTTGACTTGGATGAGTCAGCCAGTGTCCTTGATTGTCCCTAAAGCTGTATTAGTTTATATTTTAAACGGGATGAAAAAGACATTGCAAATCAAAACACATAAGCACAAATACAATTTAAAACATTATATAAATAGGAAAATTGTTTTAACCATCTTTTGAAGGCTTGCAAAGTATTTTAAAGTTTTAGGCAAAATGAAGAAGCATTGGCTGAGCAACTGTGGTATTACCTCTTCAAATATCTGCCAGCAATGACGTCTAGGGAAACTGGTAACTAGGAAATTGGCAATTCCACAAAACATATTTGCATTTTTGTTTTGTTTTATCTTCACCAGCTGCCACTCAACATGGGTTCTTATTTAACCACTTAGTTCACCATATTAACAGACATGGGCAATCCCTGCCTTCTGATCTGCATGATGGCTAGCCCCCACCTCTTCTTTGACCCTACAGAGGTAGGCACACAGCTTTGACCCAAAGAACCATACCCAGATTAGCCAAAGCTTGCAGTTCCCTTTCTCAGTAGCTTGTCTGTTTTAGAGTAGGATGGACAGGCAATGGCTTAATGTGGCTACTGAGATTAGGTATGGCCAGGAAGAAGCACATCAACGTGTTTCTTACAGCCTTTTGAAGAAGATAATAAGGCAAGTATGTTAAACACAGTTACCTAAGCTTCTAGGTACAATTTCAAGCACTGAGATTCAATGAAATACGCTTTTCTCTTGGAAAGGACTCAGTCAGCCTTATCCTGAGATGCAAGAGGCATGACAAGTGATTGCTGGATGACTGGTGTCTATATATACTGGCAAAGTGCAGGGAAAAAAATGGTAGAATCTAGGCAAATCTCCCTTTGGGAATATTTCTTTATTAAATCCTGCCTTCTCTCTTTGATTGCTTTTTTTAAAATCTATATTATCCTGTCAGATAGGTAGGACTGAAAAAGGTTGACTCAATATGACTTGGGGCATGGTTGAATGGAGACTTGATTCAATCCCAATGCAATGTACCAACTATACTGACTTGGAGATTCTACCTTTTATTATCAGCTGCAAGTATCTAGATGCAGCATGGATAGTAGAAGAAAATGGCCTAGAGATTTGCTTTTTCATAATAACAAGTTGTAAAGCACTCTCCAGCCATTATTAAAGATATCCCAATTCATCACGCAAAAAAGAGTAGAAAGAAAATCTTTGGCCTCAGAAGAATGTGTATTGCCCCTGGGTAATTGTAAATCTACAATTCTGCATTACTGGACAATGCTTGGCCTGGTCAGCATAATTGCTGCCATAAATCATTCACCTGCACCATAACTCATACACATTCCCTATGATAGAAAGCAATAGTTCAGAATTACTCTTTCTTGTCCAGTGGAGCATGCACCAAGAGATGTTTCTTGATATCAGATTCACTCAGCTTGCAGTCTACATGCACCAGCAACTTCTGGGCTTTGGCATCCACATCCCCCACATCCACACCACCCTGATGGTGAAACAGCACATAGTCTCCTTCACGAGCTGCGTAAATACATACATAGAACTCCTCTGTCTGTGAAGAAAACATAATGAATTGGTAAGATCTTACTGCCTACTGATTAAACCAGATTGTATTAAATGAACAGAGAATCCTTTCTAACATTTTCTTTTGCTTCTGCTATCTTCACCAAGATCTGACAAGTTCAGACTTCTTTATTCTACTACTTTTCTGCATACAGTTTGTATTATATAACAACAAAACTGAATAAATTTAAATTAATTTAAAGAAAGGAGAAAGCTTCACTTAGAATCAATTTACTTCATTGTGCCTCAGTTAAATTACTACACAGTAAACCAGACTGCCTCAGAACCAGGATTAATCATAGCAAGACTGATGAAGTGCAACTTGTTTCCCTCTTTTCTACAGATTTATGATATCATCTTAGTCCTATTTCATCATCTCCATTAGCAGCATTACACTGACTTCCAGGCTGCCTATTAGTATTTAAGAACATTGGTCAACTGAAAGGAGCTTGAAAACTTCAAGCAGATTATAGAAAGAGGATTTTTTTTTCTCTGTCCTTAGCATGACAAAGCAATTTTCTTGATCTTACTGCCCTTCACATTCACAATGAAACATCAATCATCTTTAGTGGTCATATTGGCTAAGGAATATATTCCATTGCCTCTGAAAGACAGATTAAGAAAAGGCTCCTCCACGCATATGAGATGCTCACTATTAAAATATGGGATAATGGGATATGTATCAAAGATATACAGATACAGTTCTGTTCCATGAGAATTCTGCAAAGAAAGCTTTGCAAACAAACTGACCTGTTTATGTGGAACAAATGGTTCTATCAAGAAGTTCTTTAGGATGCCCTTAGCTTTAGCAATCTGTGAAAAAGAAGAACAGATGTAAATATATGATGAATAAGCATCCCCTCAAGGGACAAAAGTAGGATCTGTGTGATTGTTGGGCTCTTCTGGATTTTTCAGGCATTTTGAAAAACTACCATGAGAATGAACACACACACAGATACATACATGGTTACTCTTCTCCCATCATCTCCACACCCAAATGATAGAAAGCACATTCCTATGTTTTGATTTGCTGTGAACTTCAAGTCACTCTCATTAGAATTCAACACAATTATTTTTAATCCGCACATTTACAATGCAACATAGCTTTCATTGGTAATCTGCAGGAAAACCCAGTGGTTTTGCCTACAGATTACACAGTAAAAATTCCTGATCCAGTATTTGCCAGTGAAGAAATGGATCCTTATGATTTTTATAACAGGTGCTGTCAAAACCAGTATCAAATCCCAGAACACAGATATAGCTGCCCAATTGATTCAACAGTGATTTGGATGGAGGATGGCCATCATAATTGTCATAACTGTGAGGAAAGTATTAATGCCTTGCACCCACATTTTTTTGCATTTTTTTATGCAGCAACCCTGGAAAGTCTGGAAATATGTGTTTGGTCTGTTAAGACAAGAAGGATGGTAACTGGAAAAGGAAGGAAATTCTATATAAAAATTATGCAAATTCTAGGAGATCGACATGAATTCTTTTTTTTTTAAGTATCTCTTTATGCATCTCTTTTTCTCTATGTTGCTTTTACCTTTTTTACATTCTGCACTTCTCTTTCTGCCCATGTGATTGTTTCACTTTCATCCTTCCTTTTCCCAATGACATCCTTATTCCTAAGCAAGTCATATTCTCCTCCCAAAACAAAAGCTGTCATAGGCTATTCAGAATGCACTCACTACCTAGAAATGGCCTTATCAACTCCAGTGAAGATCTTAAAGTGGGAGGTGGAAAGTGAATTTCCCATGATGTAGATGGACCTATGGTCATGGTGATTCCTATAGGTACTATTTGCTAAGGACATTCATTATAAAATACAAAATAGTTCAGTGCCATGTTATGTTCTCCAAATACATTTGGTGCCTTGATTGATTTATTGATTGATTGATTCATTCATTCATTCCATATCCTTTCCCGAGGTCAATGTCCAAATTATGCAGTTTACTGAGAAATAAATAATACTTACTGTAGCTTCTTTTCCAAGGCGTGGTTTCAGCCAGGCTTTCACTTGATCTAAATTAAAATCCACACCGACCAAGCCAAGTTTACCACGACGTTTTATCAGCTGATCAGGTTTCACCACAAGACGCTGGAATGTTTCAAAGGAAACCCCAGAAATGAAAAACTAACCTTGTGGGTAATTATATCAGATTTGTCATAGCTTACATGCTTTTTCAGAAAATTCAGGCATTGTTTCTCCATGAGAAGTACCATAATTTGATCATTTCAGCCATATCAAAAAAACAATATAAAAAGAGTCAGTTTGATTGATAAAACTTCCTGGAAGTAATGTATGTATTCATTTTGGTTATTTTCATGTTACACTTTTAGAAAGCATCATCACTACCATGACATTATCCCTGCCTCACAAATACAACAATGAAGGCTAGAAGAAAGCATCATGGACAACAGAATCCCTGTGATTAGCAGGAACAGCCTTGTACAAGGGTAAGATACTTCATAGCTTTAAGACAACTTTCCTATCTGTTTACTTGTAAGTAACTGTGCTCATCACAAATGTTAACAGCAGTATAGCGAACACTGATGTCAGAACCAGGGATCTGAAAGCATTCTTTCTGTTCCTAATTTAGGCATCCTATCATTAAATTAAAAGGATATTCAGAACCCTTCCTGTCTCCTGGCAGAACTCCTGATCTTATATCTTCCTTGCTGACACAAGGCAACAACTGAGTCATGTAACTAAGTGCATAGTATTTAATTAGCTATCAATAGAGCTGTCCTCCATCAGCAAGAAAAATGGGACTGTATTGCAGATGCATGCTCCAAATGTGATTAAACTGGATGGAAGCCAGGAGAACAAGCAACCCAAAGTAATCAGGGACAGAATGTCTCTACTTTGCTTTCACAATAAAGTAATTTGAAAAAAGAAGGTTCCCAGAACTTTTCAAAGCAAAAATGAAAATAAAGAACACCTTCCTTCTAGAACACCATTCTGCCCAAGATTATATGGCCTCTACCCTGTCCATGTTTAAGGAAACCTTTAACACCTGGCTGTACCGCAGGTCCTGGGTCAGAAAGGGTGTTATTTTTTCTTCTGGGTGATATATTCTATTTTTTTTATTCTTTTATTGCTGCACTGTAAGCCTCCCATAATCACAAAGATTGGGGCAGCTATAAATCAAATCAAAGCAACCAAGCAAGCTAGTGAAAGGCATCTAATATGCTACTTTATCCACAGAAGATAAAAGATACAATGATGATCAATTGGAAAGCAAAATACATCCACTAACCATCCTTTTTTTTTATTATAATCAAATCTGCCACAAAGCTGCTAGCGTTAAGAGCTCTTTCTGTTAAGAGAAAGAGCCCTGTGTTGTGTTGTCTCAAAAGCAACCTGTTAAAGTTGGGGGATTGAGTGGAGCTAAATCAAGAAGGGGCTTTTCTGACACCATTCTTTTCTAGTACTGCTTTCTCCCTCTCTTATTAGATTTCTGAATTTAAATTTCACAAAGGATGCTTGAGATTAGGAAGCAGGTGGTCTGTCCTGATAAAGATGGTAACTTTTCCCCAAGCTTCCCCCAACGGCAATCAGCTAGGGCTGCAAGTAATTTTTAATGAGAATCTCAGTAGGAATCTCAAATACAAAGATGGTTTTTCATTCTACCTAGCTTGGCCTAGGAACTGGAAATTCAATGATGGTATATAAAGACTTGCATTGCTGCTTATTAGCCAAATACATAGACAAAGGCTTTTCTAGGATTTATATTTTTTCTTATTTTGAAAATGTTGAGATTATAGACTGTTGTTGCTAGCCTTCCGAGTTAAGAATGGATCTAAAGAGAGGAAGTGTTCAGTAGAAATATCAGATAGCTCCAGGATGTTACAAGACACAGTTTTCTTTTCTCACCTCAGTCAATAACCAGGGATGATCTTGGATGAGCCGATCCCAATCACTATCAGGTGTTACTCTGGCATATTTGAAGCGATTCTGGACGGCTGAAGAGGTGCAGATGTATTTATACAAAAACTCCTTCCCCGTTTGTTCAGAAATTGCTTTGGCAGACATGATTACCTAAGGTGAATTAGAAAAAGTTATACTACAGTTACTTATAAATTTGACTTTATAATATTTATTTTAACATGGCTTTACTGACAGAGATATGACTCAAAACTTTTCTATACTTAAAGTGGTTCTTGCATCTCCAATATAACTGTAGTCAACATTAACTCTATTCTAGAAACCAAGGAATAATAGTTCTGCAGGACTGTACAATTCAACATATGGAGAAGGCCCAGTAACAACTAGTGAAAGTGAATTTCCCACTGTGGAATGCATTCCTTCCAAAGATGCTTTTTTAATTATTAATTTTAGGATTTGCTTTAATTTAATTTTTAAACTTTTTGTTATGTAATTTGCATTTAAAAATGAGATTCCTTAGCTAAGAATCAGAAAAAAGAATCAATAGAGAAAAAAAAAGAATAAATTTCCATCTACTCAGTCGAAACACCAAACAAGGACACTAAACATAGGAAAGAGCATTTCATCTTTACTTTCAAGTTTCTCCAATATGGGAGCATGTGTTCTACCAAACATTTATGAAGAGCAGGAAGAAAAGGAAGAACTGAAGCTAACACTGATGGAAAAATGCCTGAAAAAAAATATTTGCATACATCAGTACAAATCTTCAGAATCAGGCAAATGACATTCTTACAAATGGCTTTTAAGTCAGCTAACTACCAGTATGTAACTACTATGCCACTCAATTCATGCTTATCTAGTTCACTAATCACAGTGTTAGAGAGAGTTCCAGCAAATGATTTATTTACTCAAATCAAATCTATTACATCAACATTGGATTAATCTGATAAGGAAGGTGCCATGTAAAACATGTAGTTCATGTTTTAATCAACTAAGAATTGTTTTTGACAAGAGTTGACTTTTAATAGTAACTGCATGTTTCCAAAGTGCCTACTGATTGGCCTTTTTATAATTGCTCTAGAATCTTCTCAGGTATCAATGTCAGACTGATTGGTTTGTAATGCTCCTTGAATTCTCCTTTCCTTTCCTTCGCTCATTTACCTGTCCTTGTTAAAACTGAAATCAGGAACTGACTGAGCTCTACAGTACACTCTATATTTCTGTTAATAACATGGATAAAGAGATGGATGGAATCTTTTTTCCTCTTATCACTTTTTTTAATTGAATGCAAAAAACAAGTAAAAAATATACAATGTTATAAATAAAGAAAAAAAAATTCTTGCTGCAGCAATCATATATTGAAATAATCTTCCATTATTCTTTTCTGTGTATCTATCAGTCCAAAAAGGAAGTTTTGACTTCAAATGAATATTAATAAAATCTATATTAAAATCTCTATACTAATTTGTTCATTTGAATCCAAAGTAAGTTAGCTTTTTTTACATCTCCAATAAGCATGATAGAAAGGGTATGCCTCCAAACATTGTCTTATCTTGTCTTCCAATTTTGGGTTATTTGTTTTGTTTTTTGATTTCATAAAGGCATTCATGGCCTGTTTATCTTCTTCTGCATTCATTTCTATACTGTAGTAATGAGGTATTTTTATTTTTCTTCTTTACTTCCTTTTTTACTGCTTTGGGGGTCAAGGGAAGTAATGAGGTGAATCTACCAATTTCTTCTCAAATAATCCATAACAGTTCAATTTATGTAAAATAATCAGCGCAATTGGATAAATCATAATTTCTACTCTAGAAACTTGCCAAAATAGTTTTCCATTGATATTCTTATACTGGATCTTTCAGTTCCTTATTCCACAATTTCCTATGGAACTGAACATAATATATATCAACAAGCATGTATTGACAATATTATAGTCTTATTGATTCATCATAGGAGCATGATGAATCATCTGCTGTTAGAGGCAGATGTCTGCGCCATTTAAGACTACCACTCCTGACCCATACTTAGGTATCAAAAAGTATTTTTAAAAAGCTAGTACTTTCTAGAGAGATTAAGTTTATATATAAATTTCTCTGCTCACAAAAATCAGCATCTCATCCTGTAGATTTAAAGTACATATGCACAAAGTATACAGACGGTGCCCAAATTCTCTAACAAAATTATTCTCTTAATAGTTTTTCTTTTACTCTCAAATATTAAAAGATTGTAAGGATAGCATACTTGTGCTATGTAGGAAAAACTACACTTTTGCCAGTGAGATGCTTATTTCTGTCTAAGAAATGTCTGTAACGTTGCAGGAACAATATCTTTGGAAGACTTCTGCACCATCTTAGGCTGAATTTCATTGTAAAGTTTATACTTACTAAGAAGCAAGTCCCACCAAATTCAAAGTTTATAATAAATTTTCTGGAAAAAGAAATGTTTGATTCAAAAATGTTAACAATTTTATTAGATAGTATTAAATTGAAACTGCTAGTTTGAAGGGGAAACCATTATTAAAAGAAGAAATACTTCCTTTACTAATTTTGACTTATTCTTTATGAGTACTACTTCTTATAGTGTTAAAATAACCTTTTTCAAATATTTCAAAGTGACTGCCTGAGTTACCAGCCAAACCAAAAGAGAAATTCAGGTTCACTGTCCATCCTTGTTTTTAAACTGCCTTCTTGCAGACTGTTTTAAGGCAAATAAGAACATTCATTTTGGCTTGTCCCATCTCCCTTAAGTAAAGACTGAGCTAGCAGATCCATTTTTTTTGGATTTGGAGTTTGAGCACTGAGCCATTCTAAGCAGCAGTAAAATTTAATGAGCCTCAGTATGAACTCATTCATTTTCTAGAGTAGAGAGAAATTGTCAAAATAAGTACCCTCCATGGTGATTTTGTGAAAGTCTGTATAAAATAATTTTATTACCTGATAAATGATATGAAGTATATTTTTCAAGTCAATATTATATAGGGCCATTTATATTAAGTGTATTGAGATCTGACTTTCAGTAAATTGTGCAAAAATGCTTATTTATATCTATAAGATAGTTAAAAACATTAGACACACTCCTCCCTCTGGGTTCCATCTCCCTGTCTGTATATCATTAGTTCATTCATGTGTGACAAGTATTCTATCACCAAATCAAATGCCACAAAATTGTTTTAAGAAGTCCACAAGGAGTTTCCAGTCATTGCTCTATATCAATAATGAACTTAGCAATTAAGTCAGTTTGACCATCTCAGCAACTTCTGTCATTTCACCACAATTCCTCCATGGAGTTAGTGTCAAATCTCCTCAAGAAGCCTTCCCTGGACCCGGCAGTGTTGGCAAATTATCGCCCAGTCTCCAACCTTTGCTTCGTTGCGAAGGTTGTTGAGAGTGTGGTAGCGCGACAGTTCCCCCAGCACCTGGATGAATCGTCGTATCTGGATCCGTTCCAGTCGGGCTTCAGGCCTGGGTACAGCACGGAAACGGCATTGGTCACGTTGGTTGATGATCTCTGGAGGGCTCGGGACAGGGGTTGTTCCTCTGTCCTGGTCCTATTAGACCTCTCAGCGGCTTTTGATACCATCGACCATGGTATCATGCTGCACCGGCTAGAGGAGTTAGGGTGGGGGGCACCGTCCTACGGTGGTTCTCCTCCTTTCGCTCTGACCGGTCGCAGTCCGTGTTGACAGGGAGGCAGAGGTCGACCCCGAGGCCCCTTGTATGTGGGGTGCCACAAGGGTCGGTCCTCTCGCCCCTTCTGTTCAACATTTATGTGAAGCCGCTGGGTGAGATCATCCATGGTTTCGGGGTGAAGTACCATCAGTACACTGATGATACTCAGCTGTACATCTCCACCCTGGACCACCCCAATGATGCCCTTGAAGTGATGTCCCGGTGCCTGGAGGCCATGCGGATCTGGATAGGGAGAAACAGACTCAGGCTCAACCCATCCAAGACCGAGTGGCTGTGGTTTCCGACATCCCGATACAGTCAGTTGGTGCCATCACTGACTATTGGGGGCGAGTCATTGGCCCCCACAGAGAGGGTTCGCAACTTGGGTGTCCTCCTGGACTCAGGGCTGTCTTTAGAAGAGCACATGACAGCCGTGGCCAGGGGGACTTTTTATCAGGTCCGCCTGATTCACCAGTTGCGTCCCTTTCTGGATCGGGACTCGTTAAATACGGTCACTCATGCTCTCGTTACTTCCCGTCTGGACTACTGCAATGCTCTCTACATGGGGCTCCCCTTGAGGAGCACCTGGAGGCTCCAGCTGGTCCAGAATGCGGCCGCTCGGGTGGTTATGGGAGCGATGTGGCGCTCCCATGTGACCCCCCTCCTGCGCGAGCTGCACTGGCTCCCGGTGGTCTTCCAGGTGCGCTTCAAGGTTTTGGTTACCACCTTTAGAGCGCTCCATGGCAACGGACCGGGGTATTTACGAGACCGCCTTCTGCTATCAATAGCCTCTCACCGACCAGTATGCTCCCATAGAGAGGGGCTCCTCAGGGTGCCGTCGGCCAAACAGTGTCGACTGGCGGCCCCCAGGGAGAGAGCCTTCTCTGTTGGGGGAACCTACCATCTGGAACAAGCTCCCCCCAGAGATACGGAGGATCCCGGACCTGCGCACGTTTCATCGTGCTCTCAAAACTTTTTTATTTCAACAGGCTGGCCTGGCCTAACTCTCCTTTTTTAAATTTTAAATTTGTAATTTTATAAATTGGGTGTTTTAATCTGTGTTTCGGCCAAAATATGTAATAATTTTAAGGGGTTTTTTAATATTTGTATTATTTGTATTTTATCTTGGCTGTTCACCGCCCTGAGTCCTTCGGGAGTAGGGCAGCATAGAAATTTGATAAATAAATAAATAAATAAATAAATAAATAAATAAATAAATAAATAAATAAATAAATAAATAAATAAATAAATAAATCTTTGGGCATATAATAATATAAAGGAAATAGCTATCAGTGGTTTTCTTGTTTACAGTTACCAGAAAGATTTAAAATGGATAAACTGTCTTGGCATTAATATGGAGCAAAGAAAGACAAGATTGGAAGTACAGTGACTAGCACCATGAACATATAATTGCTAAACTATATAAATTTTTGTTGAAATTTGAAAGGGAATAGCAGATTAAAGAATACATGATAAAGTGAGCTAAGAATTTTGGTTATAATAAAGAGATGATCAATAGGAAAATATATAGTGAAAAGGTTGAAATTTGCATTATGTTATGATCAAAAAGATTTTTTATAAAATTATGAATCATGACATCAGAGAAATTATCTAAAATATTCCAAATCTATATTGGAAAAGTGAATAACCATAAGGCATATTTCCCATAAATCCTACAATAGTTTGAAGTGCTCCTTTCTTTTTTAATATTTGAATGAATGCTTTTCCCCTCTCTTACCTTTTTGCCCATAATAAATATGCTTTTTTAAAAATGAAGAAAAATACCACAGGCTAAACAGCAGCAGTTCTTCAAGGGGAAATTAGGAAGAAAAGTCTTCACTTCCCCTGCAGCCAGCAAGAAAGCCAAACTTCCTAACCAAGTGCTTTGGTTCCCTCTTCTCATCAGTGTGCTTCCTTTCCTGGCTTAAGATTCCAGGCACAAACCAAGTAACCAATTAACATAAAATTGAGCCAGAAGGAAGGGCATATGCTAACTATATAAAGCTGAGTTCTCTTATTTTCAAAAATGACTCACTATTCTTATATGAAATTCTTGCTTATATTTAAACATCTGATAGTAAAGGAAATATTAACTCACATTTTCATTTCTTGCATGGTTACAGATAAAGATATTCAGAGCTCTCTCTCTCTACAAATCATCTGAAATCCATCACCCAAACAGATTTTTGTACTGTGCTGACTAAGCATTTATTTCTAGATACACTTCTTGGTACACAGATAGGAACAAATGTATGTCATCAGTACTAAATGTTTTTGTGTCAGGTTGTTCTTTAAATCTTCTCATCTTTGGGCAATATCTATGTTGGCTCACACTATTATCCTATCATGATGAGAATTATAGAAAATAAGGTTTGGTTGCCACATTCCGCTCTGATTTGTAAAGCTCTAAATTTTAATGTAACATTAGTTATCAGATTGCTATGAATCTAGCATGCTTTTCACTGCTATACAAATTGTATAATAAGCATGGTTATCTCTATATTGCTCTGACTGTTTTAGAACTAATTTTGAAACTCCTTAGCTCTTTGTCCATTCTGTACCATTTCATAGCAAACAGATGTTATCAACAATCTGATTGTATTCGAGAGTTATAAATTAATCTTGTTTCCAGCAAATATTTCTGTTCATGGAAGAGTTGAGGCTATGGTTCCCATCCCCCTCATTTTTAAGACATTCATACGCAATTCCTGATTATCCATGCTTTGGGAAGCCTGTTTTCCACATCATTATCTTCCATACATAAAATTCTTGACTAGGCAGAAGTACTGGAAAAGTAAGTGATCTTGCAAAATAAATTTACAGAAATGTTTGTCTACTTCTTCTCCATATATATGGGTTCAACACATAGGCTGATTCAGCCCAAAGTGAAAATCTCATTCCCTTTGAACTTCTGATGAACAATAGAGAGACAGATATTTCTTATATATGAATGCCATGTAATCTGATTTAAAAAGATCAGACATAGATCAGCATTAAAGTTTTTGGAAAACTACTAGCAATCAAAATAAAATAGGGCTGATTTACAAGGCAAAGGGCTCATATTCCTGGTATTAATTCCAAGTACTACTTCCCACACCATTTGTTCCCCAGAGATGTTTAAAGTAGGTTACAAATATGATATTAAAAATACATTAAAATAGAAATATTTGATCTCTAAAGATTCTTGTGGAGTGGGAGCCCAACTTTATATATATAGCAGAGAAGAGTCACTGAAAAATAACTAGAGTACAGCTATTCTCATTCTCGGTGGCCGTACCGACCCTCTGGAATGGGTTACCCATCGGGCTCCGGACGGCCCCTGACCTCCACACTTTCTGCACTGACCTGAAGACATGGCTGTTTCAGCAATTTCCCTGATCTGCTACAAGATTTTATTCTGTTTGGGGTTTTATATTGGCTGTTTTTAGGATTTCTTATTGTTACATGTTTTTATTCTGTGCGCTGCCCCGAATCCTACAGGAGAAGGGCGGCATATAAATTCAATAAAATTTAATAAAATTTAATAAAAATTAATAAAATTTAATAAAAATTAATAAAATTTAATAAAATAAAATAAAATAATAAAATAAAATAATAAAATAAAATAAAATAAATATTAGCAAATATTAAGTATAGTGTATCTCTGTTTCAGGTACAAGAGGTCTGGACATTGTTTTGACTAAGTCACCTGGTGTTTAAGCCCATCAACTGCATTCTGTGATTATCTTTTTTAGAAACCCTCTCTAGTCCCGCACATATACACCACACAGTATTTTCCTCACATTTAAAAAGCTGTGAGATACCACAGCAGGAGGACAAGGAGGACACAATTACAGGTAAAGCAATCAAGTCTGCTGATTGAAGAGCCTCTATTAATAGCCAAGGTTGCAAAACACAAGAAAGAGGATTTGAAGAGGCTGATGTGGTCCTTGTCACATTCTCTCCCTCTTTCCCTCCCTTAAGCAAGAACTCTCAATTTATCTGCCCTCAGAGAACTTTTAGCCTTGTTCTGAAATCAAGTAGTTGAAGGCTCCTGTGATCCCAAGGCACTCAGCCCAAGAAGTTAACTGCTTCACCTTGCTTGGTTTAATCTTTTACCTTGGCATCCTTCCACCAATCCCATCTAGGATGAACTTTTAAGTTATTTATGTCAGACTTCTATCCAACTTCTCTTACTCAAGATAATAAGACAGAGGGCTTGTGATTTGCCCTAAGTTGTCACGTGAAGGTCCAGGGATGGCAAAAACCTGAATTTGTGTGTATCTAGTCCTAATCATATACTCTTAAGTGCTATTTCATACTGGAAAACTAAAGCTCTCTCACTCTTTCTCTCCCTTCTCTCCCTCCCTCCTTCCCTCCCTCTCTTTCTCTCTCATAACATTTTTCTGTTCTGAGGAAGAGGTTACCCTATTTGTTTCTTCTCTAATTATAAGATTATGATCATATGATCAGAGAGTAGCTTGTGCAGAATTGCAACAGAAAGCTTCCCAAGAGACCAATTCTTGGTCTTCCACACTCTAACAATGAATCTTTTTGACTACAGTTGTGAAACATACTTTATCTCTCAGGATCTGGGAATGGTAAATGAGAAAGCCACAGCTCTTCCAACAGATTTTTTTGCCATACCAACATGTCAAGGCTAATAAAATGAATACCATTTCCATGCAAACAATGAATACACACACAGAGAATATCGGACTACCGTCCTTTTTCTAAGATGCTTCCACAGCACCCATATTACCTCATCCTAAAGCCAAATTTCATGTTGCTAGCACAAAGTGCAGGGAATCAGTTCAAAAGCAGAATCCTACTGAAGGACTATAAGACTTTTAAAGGTTTCAACTCTGCCAGTCCAATCTGCTTGCAATTAAGGCACTTGGATTTCTCTACATCCAAGGATAGGTAGCACTACACTGGTATTCTGCAGATGCTTTAGACTTAAAAACTCTGATCAGTCCCCAGCACATAAAGGCTTATCGGAGTTATAATTTAAAAATTAACAGAGCCTGTTTGGTCTAGTGGCTAGAAAGCAGGAGACCATGAGTTCTAGTCTCACCTTAGCCATGAAATTCAGTAAGATGACCTTGGGCCAGTTACTTTCTCTCAGCCCAATCGACCTCCTAAGGTTATTGTTGTGAGGAAAACATGAGAAGAAATATATGTTGAATATGATAACTGCCTTGAGTTATTTGTTAAAATAATAAAGGTGGGATATAAATACATAAATAAAATAAAGATGAAGTAAAATATCTAGTGGGTTGCTTATTGTCTTCTACAATAATGATGATGATAAAAAAGTAGTCAATTAATCTGAAGAGTCAAGAAATCATTAAGGCTCTTTGCCTTTCAAAGATACAACACATATTCCTACAGCTGAGCAAATAGCAGATGGTTTTTGGAAGGTCTTGGAAGCAAATAGTTATGACTTTCATCTTCGTAACAGAGCTTTAAAAAATCTGACCAAACATCAAGCAGCAAAGAATTAAAATTTCCTGTACCTATTTCCTGTTGCCCAGATTTTTGCAGCCCAGACCTGATAGTTCTAATCCAAGCAGGTTTGCATTCATATTTTTGCTAAAAAATCATTATATATATATCCTTGCAAAAATACCTCAGTCCATCTAGTGTTTGCCTCTAGGTACTTGGTAAAAGGTATCTGATAACAGAAGTGGTATGGCTACATTTCTGTATCTTAAAAAAAGGAAAGTGAAGATGTCCATATCGTTTAATGACTGTATGCTTGAAGATTATGGTTGCTTAGAATTATAGCCACCGGAAAATACAACATTAATCAATTCATTAATTAAATAATCCTATAACTGCCTACTCAGAGAAAGTTCTGTTAAGCAGTATGAGATTGTAGACTTTATTCTTCATAGGGTATTCATACTTAAGCAGAATCTTAATTACATCTTAATTACCCATTTTATTGATGGTTTGAATGTAATTGCTGGGTATATAGACAAAATATAACGCCTGAGCTCACAGCTTGTGTTAAAGAAAACCAAATCAAAATATGGGTAGGAGAGAGAAAAAGATATTTGGAATACACACAAGTCACAGCTACTTTAATGGCTTGGCAATCTATAAATTAACAGCTTCAAATAAATGTTATTTGCAAAGGAAAACAGCTGAACAAACCTTCCCCCAGCTATGTCACTGGATGTCACTATGTGGAATAGATCTATAACTTAAAGGTAATGCATTGTATATGCTCTGAATCCAAAAAGATTCCTGTATCCCAACAACAACAAGATCTAGAACAAGAAGTGCTGAAACAGAGTTCTACTTCAGTGCTTCTGGACAACCCTGAGATCAATATATTACTTAGCAAACAGCAACTCCACAAACACAAGTGAAAAACAAATAGCAAAATGCAGTGCTCGGTGAAAGATAAATAACAAAACACAGCTTTCCCAGAGCATGTTGAAACTCAATGACGTTCAAATTCATTTCATGCAATTATTTTCTCAGTGATGTTGACAAGGGCCAGCCAAGATGAAAGCATTATTACTAATCTTAAGAGCAAGCCAATATCATTTTAATACCCTTCTCCCCCCTCCCCAATTCTTTGTTCTTCAACTTGATTCCTGGTAGGGTGAATTTAAAAGCCGTAGCTATGCTGTTTTATTGACAAGAAATGGCTTTTTTCTGGGAAGATTTTTTTCCTGGAAGACTTCCATCCCAAGGACAACCAGTTCTGACCCTGCTTAGCTTTTCGTGATCAGTCAATATTGGCTAGACTCTGACTTCTAGTTGGACAGCCAGTTACTTAGAAGCAACCCACAATTAGAGGAACTTGTTTTATAGATCTGCATATATACATAGATCCAGAAAGTACAGAAGGATTCATTCATGTGGGAATAGATACACAAAAATGCCTCCTTCTACTCTTTCAAGAATCAAGGCCATTTTCTGTCATTTGACTAAAAAGATAGAACCTTTCTATCTCCTTGGAATTTCTATCAGCAAGGTTTCATTACAGCATTTTTCCCACTTGTTTCTAAGTGCAATCAGGCTAGTCACCAAACAAAAAAGATGGATTTTCCAGCTAATGGAATGGTAGGAATAGATTATACCCAATTATCATTAGTACTGAAGAAGTACATGTTTGTATCAGGAGCAGTCAGAGAAGACTCATTTCAGGATGGCACAGAAAACCTGGCTTTAAGGTCTTCTATGCCAAAGGATCACATTTTTCAAGTTGTTACTGTCAACCTATCCTGTGAATATGCCAGAAATGTGTCAGAAGCAAAAGCAAAGAAGCATGACAAGAGAAAGAGCTGAATAATTCTGAGTCAAAAAAAAAATTGACAAGCAACCTGTCCTGCATAAAGAAATCTAAATGATATACAGCTGCCTGTATTCATTCATCTTCTATTCATACAATGCTATGAATATAGCTTCTATAAAATGAAATTCAAGGCAGGCAACAAAAACAGGCAGTTTGAGCTCCAGGCAGTTAGCAACCAGAGCTACTGATTTTTCCAAAAAGAGAAAAATTTGGAACTGAGCAAAGCAGCCAAAAAATCACTAAGAGATTTTTTTGAAGGTGGGTGGAGGTCCAACTCTCTCTTCTGAGAAAAGAATAACAAACATGACTATAAAGAAAATTGCAGAGATAGAGCTTGATCACACATCATAATTGTCCTATTAAAAACTTTTAAAAATGAGGAGTGGAGAGATGCAAAAGCAACTCTTAATGAGTTGTCCTTCTTGCATTTAGAGAAGAAACATGAAAGGAAGTGAAGAGATACCAATTTTTTTTTAATCAGAATAATTTCAAATATATGGAGAAATATGTAACACAAAAAGAACTCCTGAAATAAATTTTGCACGCAATGATCAAATCTGAACCTGCTCCTTCCAAAGCCTATTATTTATATACCCTTAGAAAATTACTACAGCCTCTAGAAAATTATTGCAGCAATGAAATTATTTTCCAATAGACGAAATATGATTCAGAACTCATGGCCCACTTGCAATTCGCCAGCATCTCAAACCATGTTTCCATTCCAATCATTAAAACATCCCTTAAGTTTCCAAAACTACATCAAAATGTGTCTCTGAAATTCACCCATTTTGCTGTTCAGTGTTGGTGATGGTTGGCAAAATTGTTGTTCAGTCAGTTTATCTGTTCTATGGGTAGGGAAAATTTGGAGGGCTAAAAATGGTTTGTCTCGAAGAGATTTCCCCCTTCCGTTTCCACCCTTAAATCCACATCTAAAAGACCAACAAGATTCAACTCCTTCTCTTCCTGAGAGGTTACCTTTGTGGTAACCTCACTTGTGGTTCTCCTATTTGTCAGGAGCAAGTTGCAGCTCCCAACTCTTGCATAATTGTCTAGGACTGTTAAAATTGCCAGGTAATGAGGCAATACTATCCCTCAATTTTGTGATTATCTTGCACTGCCTTTTTGTGAAACTAGGGATTAAGAACAGAGTAGAAACTTTGTAAATCTCTGCTGTACATTATTATAGGTATTAGCACACTGGTTCTTCGCTCAGTGGAAATCCACTTATCAGGCTTCACTATCTAAATACCTTTAACTTCTAATATGCAGTTGTAGCATTGAAGGTTACATATTCCTGCTAGACAGCAATATTATGCAAATCTGACCTATGCATCTACTTTGATAGATTGAAAAAGGAACCTGCCACTGCCTTCTGCTGCTATTCACATACAGCATCCAAGGCAGCTTCTGATTAGCATTCATCAAAAAGATTTGAAACAATGCAAAGTATACTCAGGAAATGCCAGCTGAACTGTTAATACTCAAAGCCTTCCTCAAATAGGAAGGGCATCATATCCTTGTTCAACTGAATTTAGCTAGAACAGCTGCCATTTACCACAGGACCTTCAAAACCACAAAGGTTTAACTGCTGTCCAAGCTGCTTTGTGCAAATAAAAAAGAGGCCAGCACAGTGAAGGCAAGCCTAAACGTCAGCAGCTGGGTGTCTTCCATCACATTTGCCCCTCTGTAAATACTGCAAGTAGAAATCTGGCTTGCAAAAAGGGTGGCATATTAATAATTGTCTAATACAAATGCTGAATCAACCTTTTCTTAAAGGTTTTATTACAGAAACTCACTTTTCATTTCCTAATGAACAAGATAAGCTTTCTCCAATGCAGATAGGGACATGCCAAGCTTCTTAAATTGCTTAGAACTAATTTTAAAGGATCTAAGTGAAGCTACTCTACTTCAACAGCGAATCGTTATTGTTATGCTAGACATATCCATGTAGCAGGGATGTAAATTTATCCATAAAAATGAATAGACAGCAAAATCCAAAATCACTCAACAAGCATTAACTTAAGCATGGTTATTCATTTATGAAGATTCCTCAATTCAAATTTGCCAATGCAGCTGACTTGTTGCTGTTAACAGCAGACAATATGGAAGTTGCAAGCACTAGAAGCTGTATTTTGCAGGGATACACAAGACGCCTAGAAATATCCCCCCTTAGTGCTCACCAGGCTCTCTGTCCCCATGACTTTTTAAAAAGAAATAGGAAATAAGAACCTGACATGTTATGACATAGAACCAGTTTCTCTCATCCTACCAATTTGCAGAAATGCCAATGAATTGCACAGTGAGAGCGCTTTGAGGAGAGGGGTGAGGGTTACCTTTCCCTTCTGATGAGTGGTTTTTTATACCCCACCATCACCCATGGAAGCATTTAGTGAAGAGGTGTCTTCTATTTCAACTACACTGCTCAAAAAAATAAAGGGAGCACAAGCAGAAGACATCGGAGATCTGAATGAATGAAATAGCCTTATTAAATACTTTGTTCTTTACATACAGTAGTTTTGTGTTCCCTTTAGTTGTTTGAGCTACTGTATGTAAACTACTGTCCGTAAAGAACAAAGTATTTAATAAAGCTATTTCATTCATTCAGATCTCGGATGTCTTCTGCTTGTGTTCCCTTTATTTTTTTGAGCAGTATATATTAAGAGTGGGTGCTCTCTAGAAGCACTTCCAGAAGTACTTTCCTGAGCAAAGGATACATGGTCCAAGGTTTTGAAAAAAACCAAAACCTTAACCTAATAAAATAAATGGATCAAAGATCTCCCTAAGAAGAGCAATTTTAATAAAAGTCCTGATACAACAGAATATGAATACAGAAGTTTCGTTGCTGATGCCCTTAATATTGGAAATAATATCCCATTGTTCTCTCCAGTTTTCTTTTCTTGGTTCATTGTTTATATTTCTTTACCAATTAAATAAAATTATATTTTTTTTTAAAAAGAACGACTTCAGGGAAAATGGTAATAAAGTCAAGTCTTTGTATTTTTAGGCCACAGATGACAAGAGCAAAAAGGTTTAGGCAACCAATATAGTGAAGCATCTGAGTGGCTAGTATGAGTGGTGATATAACCTGCCCACAAAGAGGCCTTTTCCTCATCAGAGCTAAAATACCGTGATCCCAATTTCAGAAAGTGGTTTGACAAGATCATTTAGCACAAGAATATGCCTTATTCGGGAGGGGAAAAATGCTTGACGAAGAGGTAAAGGCAAAATTACCCAGGCCAGTCTTCTCAAGAGTCAATATAGTTAGAGTTGTATTGTTGTCATCAAAATGGGGATTGAATTGGAACTCACAAATAAGTAATTTATGCCATGTTTCCAAAAATGTTGCCAACAACTGAATCCAGACAGAAAAATAGAGATAATATAGCTTTATGGAGTCAGACTGAAGGTTAAAAAACTCCAGAAAATGAACATGTAAAGTATTTTTCAACTTTAGTGATCTTAATATTAAATGCATATAATTTCATTCCTAATACACATATATATATTTCATTTTACATATAAAATGACTGAGAATACATTCTAAACCATAAAAAATAATCAAACAATTGGAAAATTAAGGAAATAATTTTAAAATAAGTTATAAAACAACTGCTGTATGAAATAAGTTCAGAATTCAGTTAAAAATGAATAGTACATTCTAACATGAAAACCATCATAAGGTAGATAAGCCCAAGGCCATAGTAGGGCTACATTGCTGCTTTTTAATATAGCTATAATGAATCCCAGCAATCAGAATAATGAAAAGGAAGATTCCAGAAATTATCTAAAGAAATTTCCTTTATTTTATTAAGAAGCTTAAACAACATGGCTTTAACTTGGTTGGGTTTATCATTTCTCTGATTTAATAATGTAAGACATAGATACAATCTGCTTTTCAATAGAGAATGAAAAACACCCACTGAACTAGAATTTGAATAAAATGAGATTGCACTCTGTATGATTATTTGGAAATATAAATTATTAATTAATTAAAAAAAGTTATTTGTGCTGTTAGTTACTATATTTACATGTGCTTCTATGCTGCTACATTCCAATTAGTTGAGCAAAGCAGGGATGAAGAGCTTAAATTATTATCTATGAGTGAAACTACTTAATATCATATTAAAAATTTATTTTAGGGTTTGCTAATGTCTTTAAACAAAGTGGAAAAGGCAGCATTTCATTGCAAGCTTTAAGGTTTTCATCAAAATGGTTCCTAGTTTTTTTCAGTGGAAGGACTAAAAACAACAGACCAACACAGAAAACTGACAAGTATCAGCAGAAAATAAAGCCAAAAATATTAGACTCAAGAAGAAAATGGCATAGTGATGAAACTGACATACCACACACTGATGTGACTTAATAAACTAATGGTTATTTCAGCTGCTTCAAAATTGCTTAGACATGTGGATAAACAACAAAGAAAAAGATCAATTATTTTCTTGTTCTGTCATTCCCAAAAGCTTCCTTATACACAAAAATCCATCAGATTTTTATTTTAAGGCAGCCATCCCTAAAAGTATGGCCCTTCAAAATCCAGTAGGCTATCATTCCAAGGTTTCCTAATTGGAACTGTTAACTGCTTGAGTCTGTCTTAAAGGGGTGTGGGTAAATTATACACATAAAAAAGAACATTCAGCAGAGCAAATTTCCAAATTACCCAAGTGATAGTATAACCACCCAGATTTAGTATCAGAACCTTATTCTGTCAATTCCCCATGCTTATATGTGACATTATGATGAAAAGGTTAATGTTATATCGGTTTTATAAACAGGTATTTCATACAGGTTTAAAGAACTTTTCAATAATATTTACCTTTCTCTCTAAGATTTTTGTTCCACTATTTTTAAAACAGAGTATCCAATGGCATTATGTTAATTTGAAACAAGAGAGAAGAAATTCATCACAAGACCTCTGAAACTGTAATAGTAAGGAACCTGCGAAAGAGATGTACCCAGGGAACAATCAAATGAGTGGGGGAGCCCACGGCTGCATAAGAAAAGAAGACACTCAGAAAGGATTCTAAGTAATCCGGCTGTAGAAAGAGACAACAGAAGATTTGTATTATTAGATTTTCTGTTAAGGCAACCTTATAATAAAGTAGAATTAGCTCATCTGGTCTGTTTCTTGTTTGGCCTACCTGGAAAGGCTGGCAGAAATAAAAAATTTGATTACCTACTGTTGAAAAGCTTACTGGTATATGCCAAAATTCCTCTAACAAGGCAGAGATCTAGAAGAATAAGGAAGGTTCTCCATGTTTGGTAAATAGCAATAGCAATAATAATAAAGAGCCTTGGTAGTACAGTGGTCTTAAGGCACCCTGTTATTAAGCTGGTTATTAAGACCAGCTGCCTGCCATTACTGCAGGTTCGAATCTCGCCAAGGCTCAAGGTTGACTCAGCCTTCCATCCTTTCTAAGGTAGGTAAATTGAGGACCCAGTTGTGGGGGCAATAAGCTGACTTTGTATAAATATACAAAAGGATGAAGGCTATTGCTGAGCACATTGTAAGCCGCCCTGAGTCTCCGGAGAAGGGCGGCATATAAATCAAATTAAAAAAATAATAATAATAAGACTGCGGTTTACAGACTTGTATATTGTGATTTACAGAGTCATTATATTGCCCCCAACAATCTGGGTCCTCATTATGCCAAGTCAACCTTGACCAGGTTGGGATTGAATTCCTACTGTGGGCAGTTAGGCTACAACACTGCATTTTAACCACTGTGCCACTACTACTGTGCTAAATTTTTCCAGGGCAAGGAGGCTTTAGAAAATTTGAAAGAATTGTTGCTTGGAAAAAAAACACATGAGGTTCTCTTGGAAGAAGTCACAACTTGCAAGATATATTTGCAAATCAGATTCCAGGCCAAAAAATGTTCAATAAAATGACCTCCCTCTAAAAATATTTTCACCTGAGATTTTGGAGATCTATTAAGCTTTTGTTTCGACACAATTAACTCCATATAGACTTCAGGGTAATTAATGGTTTTGTCCAAAAGGAAGAATATGTGAGCTAAAGCTTCCTATTCCTACTCCTTCTATTGCACTGCAGATTTTTGGCAACTGCCAACATTGGTGAGATATAGGGATACAGCGAAGTAGATATCTGACACTCTCAATCAATTTTAAGTGTCAAACCAAAAAGCAAATTGTTATTCCTGCCCACCTAACAACAGTGATATTTTAAAAGGTCATATTTTAAAAGGTCATATGCCATCCACAGAAACAAATATGGATAGAAGAGTCCAAATCAGCCTGTTGCTTCATTCTAGTACTGAATAGAGAATCTTAAACTAGTCACGTTCTCAGAGGCATCCTGTTCACTAACTCTTGCCTGCGTATTGTTTTGCCCATGTCTTTCATTGAGGGATTTTAGGATTCTATAAAAATGTTCAGCTTGGATTTCAATCAGTTCATTCAGAGAATGCAGGATGATCAATATACTTCTGAGACATAGGAAAAAGTTAACAGCAGAAGAAAAATCACTATGAAAGAGTAGAAGGTGTGATGAAGACAAATCATTGTCTTGGACCAATTTTTCAATGTAGTATATTTCAGGTGCTGTGGTAAAACATAACAGGAGAAACCTATTTCCTCTATTCTTTTTTTGTATCACATTAAATCAGGGGTCATCAACCTTTCGGACCTCAGGGACCAATAAATTCATAATTTTAAATCCTGAGGACCACTAACATGAATTTTTTAAAAAGATAAATAGTATTTGGTGCAATATAAAAGAATCAAATAATTTTTCTGTGGACCACCAAAATTTTTTCACGGACCACCAGTGGTCCCTGGACCACAGGTTGGTGACTGCTGCGTTAAATGGTCTATATCGAGTCCTGCCTCAGCCATGAAAGCTAGCTGGGTGACCTTGGGATAGTCATTCTCTCTCAATCCAACCCAATTCATCAGGTTATTGTTGTGGGGAAAATAGGAGACAGATGTGTTGGATATGTTCACCACCTTGAGTTATATGTAAAAATAATAAATTATAATAATTTGTAAAAATAATAAAAGGTGGGATACAAAGAAACACAAAATATCTACATATCCTGTATTTTTCTTCAATGTAGAGGCAAATGCCTGAAGAAAGCAAGGACTGCCCTCTTAGGCATTTAATCCTAAAAAACAGGCATTCATAGAATATGAAGGATCGTTAGGCTCTTAAAGAGAAAATGAACTATGTATCATATTTGTGAGGATTTTCTGAAGCTTTTGAAAGTGAGCCATGGACACCATGCCTTGCAGTTGGGAAGTCTGCAGATTTAAAGAAGTGTGTGGGAAAGCAATTTTCTTTTCTCAATCCCAAATTTATATCAACAGATGATTCACAAGTTCCCAAACTGAGGAAAAGAGAAAAATGACTCCATCGATTCCTGAAGTGGTAGCATATTTTTTCCTTTCCAATGTAGGAGAAGCTAAAACTATTCTACGTCTGTCTTTCTCGCTTTCCCTCTATCTTATGATTTTATTAACTTGTTATCAAAAGTTTCTAGAAAGAGAGAGAAATCTCCATTAATTTAGGTAATATTTTGCTCAATTAATATAAATTGCCACTCCGTGGGTTTTAAAGTTTGTGTGCTAACTAGGGGATTGCTCCGCAGCCCACTTGTTCCACAATCCACAGATACACTTGCCATAGTGTATGATGCACTTTTGATGCTGAATACATGTAATGCAACAGTAACTATTTATCTACATAGCACCATCCGGGAAGCAGAACCTTAAATAAAAAGTGAACAGGTACCACTTCTATTCAGTGACTGGACACTTATAGAACTGCTGCGTTGGTTTCAACTCTGCTAGGAGGAAAAGGAATTGCTCCAACGACGATAAACCATAAAAGTGCCTTGTTTTAAATGTCTTTAGCAGTCCGAGGAGTGCATTTATTTCCCACACATCCCTGTGAAAGGCGTAGTTAAGGAAAACGCTTAAAAGAAAGGAATACAATATTTCCCGAATCTCTCCCCTTCCCGCTTACCTTAGGGTTAAAATGCCTTGCCCTTCGTAGGCCAGGCCTTTCCTAACTCTGAAACAGATCCTGCTGCCTTTGTCCAAGTCTTCCTGCTGCTTCCCTCTCCGTCTTTTTCTCTCGCCGCCGCCACCGCCTCCTCTGACTCTTCTCATATGGCTAGATGCACTCCAGGCCTGCCATAGGGCAGCATTTTCTCCACGTGCTGCTTGCCTGAGCAGAGCCTGACTTCGCTCATTGGCTCACCTCCCGTGGGCAGAACACCGTACGCTTAGGGGGGTGGAGCGGGAGAGAGTTGCAAAGCTTAATGGGAGTTGCAGTTTTTTTTTTTAAATCTGTGACTTTCGACTTTCATCTCGTGTGGAGGCAGTAGGGGGCCGGGAAACCGTGGATAAGTTGTTTTAGGGTGGTTTTATTTTAAAATACCCCGTTTCTATCATTGTAAAGAGTATTTGTTTCACTAATTTTATCAGTGGGGAAGTTAATGCAAAAACCTAGTTACATTTGAAAAGGGGTCTTCGGAGCCTCTCTAGAAATAGAAAAAAACTGCTTCTAAACGTATTGGAAATCCCAGCGCTTGCGCCAAAATTTCTCTTTTTTTTCTTTCCAATTATAAAATTATAATTTTACTATTAGTTATCTATGTTTTAAATAAGTGTGGGTGAGAGTACAACTAAATTGTGCATGGTCTACCTTTTTTTTCACTTCTTCATTTCATCAGCAAAGGTTTCTACACAATTTCTACACTTTAAATTTCCAGGAAATTTAAAAACCAAGCAGAAGGCAGCGAAAATAAAAGCAATGCTTCAATGACTCCTTGTTAACTAGAAACAGCCGAACAGTAGCAGTTGCAGCCAATCTGCTCTCAGATAGTCATAGTCAATTATTAGCAAAAAACAAGGGTGCTGGACTAGCTGACCTGTTTTTTATAAGGAACAAAATGTGCTTTCAGTATTACCATATAGAAGAAATCCTATGAACAATATTGTAGGTGATTAATTTTTCTTTTTATCATTGCCTTCTCACACATTACATGAATGTGTGTGTGTGTATATATATATATATATATATATATATATATACTTTTTCATAACTACATATCTGATGGATTGAACTGTGATTCATAAAAGTTCATGCAATGATACATTGGTTAAAATTTTTAAAAAGGCACAAAGTTATTCATTTTTGTTTTTTGGACAGTATTGCCATTGGTCTTGTCACTGGGCAGAGAGAAAGTTTTCTTGCAAGGACAAGCTTGCTCAGTGATTTGTCTATGAGATTTTCTTCTTTAGGTGTCAAAATAATTTAATAATTAATTTCTAAATATGAAACTAAAGAAAGTTAGCTACTCTACCCCAAGCAGCAAAATGTCTTAGCTAACTGTGTGTGATTGCACAGACAATTTCAGCACTAAAATTGTTTATTTTAATGTAGAAAGCCCCAGCCCAGCCCAGCCCAGATTAAAATATTCTTTATTATTAATATTAAAAAGAGGCAGAATATTATATTTCCTCAAAGGAGAAATGGGGAAACATATTCTTAAAGGCAGAAAGCAGCCCCAGTCTTCCTGCATAGGAAAACAGCCACAAGCAGAAGAAACTGGTCTTTTGGAATGGAGATTTTGTATCCATTCAGGAAGACTGGGCTAATCTATTCATAAACAAAACTCACAAGAGGTTGGAGTTGATGGGATTAAAATCTACATTCCCCCACCCAAATTCTAAGGGCAGGACATGACCTATAGGACATAATAAGATTTATTCACCACCATTAGAATAGTAAAAGACAGGAGTCTCACTACATTGCACAACCCCCGCCCCCAGAGCATCTCAATCAAAAAATCCCAGAACCCTGTAAAGATCCGTCCACTCACTGAGCCATTTTGTCAGCCACCCCAGAAACATCCTGCTGTTGCTGAAGTTTCTGGCATTCAAATAAATAGTGACCTTTCCAATCAGCCAGTCTCCATTTTATTATTTCTGCCGGCTTAGAACAGGACTGGATTTTCTTCCTACATAAATAATAGAATAATCAAGCCATCTTGCTAAAAGAATATTAAACTGATGTGAATAATGGCTTAGCCATGTTATTTCTTTTTCTGCCCATTTATAAAATGGGAAATATAATGCAATGCCTATGTAAAGAAAATATGAAATCTCCAATTTCAATATAAATTCAGATCTTTAGTTACCTTAGGCAAATCAAGAATCCAGCCTTCTGGTTAATCAAATTAGAACAAACTTCCAGAATTTCAGCTAATATGACCTGAAATGATGGTCTATCTTACAGAATTATTGTAAGAATTTCTAAAAAAATGTGCTGTTGTAAAAATGAAAGTAATGCACGAAGCACTATTAAAACTTCCCTAATAACAGTTAGCAAAATTGCCAGACACATTTTTGTTCAGAGAGGTGACTGGCTGATTTCTTTCAAGAACCAAACTGCATAAAATCTGTTAAATGGGATAAAAGACAGACCACATTTGCATCTTGAATAGAACAAAAATTGTAAGTTTATACTTCTAAACATGTTATGGAATTGGTACACAGTTTGGCTGTCTAATGCTTCATTAATATTTGCAATGTTCAGATCACAGGATAAACTCCTACATCAAAAGAATAATAGGATTGCAAAAAACAATTCGCAACTTGCAATTATATTCCCACAACACTTCACTGTTGCTGATTCTGATAAATGCAAGTTGTTTTCCACAGGGTTTTTTTTCTTTTTTCTTTTTTAATTTGAAAAGAAAGGTGTGCTGTCTAGACAATGTCAGGTAGGCAATCCAATTTGGCAAGAGAGTGAAAAAAGCCCTTGTATTGCTCTCATTTGCACAAAGAGGAGGTACAAGAGTGAATAGATAGGAGCCAACATGCTTAATTGGCTCAAGTGTGAGATTAATCTACTGTGAGAGCATTAAATGGATGAACTGATTGTTAATTAACCTGTAAGGTTTAGATATAGCCCAGGGGTGGGTTCTACTTACCTTTACTACTGGTTCGCAACGGGGCCGCACGCACGCTCTTCTGCGCATGCGCAGAAGCGTTCTGATGACGTCGGGGTCGGCGGGCAGAGCCTCCTTCCGGTTTTACTACCAGTTCTATAGAACCCCAGACTGAAATTTCACAAAAATCAGTTGCCTTATCAAAATGCTAAGTCAGTGAGATGTCTGTTCTTTCCATATCTACAGTACTTTTTAATGAAAACGACTTGGAGGAAAAAAAAATCAGCTTAAAAAATACATGTTTCTGTTAGAAAACTCAGTGCAAAAATCTAATGGAACAAGACACAGTTCTCAAATACTGACTATGGCTACAGTGACTGAGCCAGGACTGCCACTGAATATCTGATCAATAGAAAGAAGCTAGGAAATGCAAGAAACTTTTATCAGGACTTTATTAAGTATATCCTAGAGAAAATGGGCAAGGAGTCTGCAGTCTAGATATAGCGTATGATTATAAGGAGATCTGACCGGAATATGCTTGACTTGGTTATATGTGTATTAATACAACAGGACCATTCACTGCCAAGGAAATCTAGCCAAGATACCATTAACGTATTAGCTGAAGTGACATATAATGATAACATTTCCATTAAATTAAATGTCAAATATGGGTCTAATAAGCCGCGTATCTTTTTTTGGTGCAGCAGATGACTTGGCAAACTGATTTCTTCATTGTTTTTTATTTTGGCTAGTATCCCAGCCATTTTTGCAATGGCCAATATGCTGACATTTTGTGCATATGTTTTTTTTCTTTAAAGTCTTCAGCTTAAGAAAACATCCATGTAGTTTTCTTAATAACAATGTACAGGTAATTCTTGATTTATGACCATAATTGGAACCATGATTTCTATTGTTAAGTCCGTGCAAGCAAGCTGTCATGTGAGTGAACTGACATATGAAAGCAATCCAGCACTCCCCACTGCAGTCGTTAACTAAGAATGAGTCATTAACTAAATATTTGTCCCAATGCAAGCCATACTGGGCAGCTCTTGGGTTGCTTGACATGCCATTCTTTTGCCCTCCAGCCCACCCTAGCAAGCCAACCATCAGGCATTTCTTTATTCCTTACTAGTATGCCTTACTTCACTCCCCATCCCACCCCAAGCAATGATTGGCAAGCAATCATTTGTCCTGCTGCTTTCTCTCCCAGTTCCTTGCACCAACCTTTCATCTTTTGCACCTGGCAAAAAGGGTCAAAAAAGGAGACAGCAAAGGCAGTGAAAAGGGTCTGAAAAGGAGGCAGTAAAGACAGAAAGGTACTTTTGCTTCAGCTGCTGTGGCTGGGCACAAAAGGTGAAAGATTGGTGTGGGAAACTTGAAGAGAAGATAGCTGGAGGAGCTCTGCAATTCTGGGCTGCTCACTGCCTGCAAAGTCAGAGTGCAACATGGCCAAAAGGGCAGAGATGGGGGAGGAGATAGGCAGGCAGGGGAGTTGAAGCATCCCTGTGGTTGTAAATGCAGGTACCTGAATTTTAATTACATGATCATGAGGGTGGTACAACAATCATCATTTTGAGTATGAGTCATAAATCCATTTTTTAGCCATCATAATTTCAAATGAGCTCTGAAAAATGGCTGTAAATTAAAGATTATTTGTATGAGTTCACCATTGCTTTCTTCCAGGATATTTTCTGGTCTTCTTACTATAACTTACAGTCCTGAGTTTTTCTTAATTCAAGAATGAATTAAATAGATTTGTCTTAATTACAATCAGATGAAAACCAATTTATATTAGCAATGTTATAGTTTCAAATTGTTTGTCTTGTGATTTTTCTTATATTATAAAAACTCATCTTAATTTCTTGCTGTTGCTCTTTCTTTGTATTTACGGATATTCTTTAATGAGAGATCTTTTGCCAAGAGATCTGCAGGATCAAAAGCTTACGTCAAAATGACAAAACCAGTGTCATGCTATTATAATGCAAGCTCTGCTTGTGTAGTGTAATGTCATATACAGAATGAAATAGTTCCCCTAAGCCCAGAAGCTACGAGGGAAGGAGAGGCTACAAATTTGCAGACAAATTTCACTGTTGCATATCTACCCTCATCTCACCCCCAACTTGCTCTGCTCTCATAGAAGAAAAAAAGAGCAAAAAAGCCAAATAATCTCTTAAAACAAGGCAGTGTCATGAGTTCAGGCATATTTTCTTATGTGAAGCTACTTTTTATTTAGTTACAACATGACAAATGCCATTCACATTTTCATAATTTAGACTGAACTGCCTTTCTATAAATGACAAATTGTTTAGAATATGGCGGACCTCCTATTGTTAGGGTATGAACTGTCCCAGAGACCAAGTTAAAATCAGTTCTTGCCATAGGCATCTGCCAGAGGACAATGAAACATGTATTGTGATGTCATGGCACAGCTTATGTTCATGCATCTAACACCAGGACATAAGTACAAAAGACCAGAGTTTGTTTTGAGAAATTGGAGAGCCTTTCTCAATCTGTATATGCCAAAAGTATTGGGACTACAAGTCATGGTGTCTTCTACAGAAGTCTTGTTGGTTGAGGTCTAGGAGTTGCAATTCTATGCATGATTAATGGGATGATGGAGACAGTTCTCACACTTATGACAATTGTAGCATCCTCATAGTCATGCAATCAAACTTTTTTTTTTTTTAATTTGATTTATATGCCGCCCTTCTCCGGAGACTCAGGGCGGCTTACAATGTGCTCAGCAATAGCCTTCATCCTTTTGTATATTTATACAAAGTCAGCTTATTGCCCCCACAAACTGGGTCCTCAAACTTCAGACACTTGTCAACCGGAATCTATTTATGATGTTTGCAGCATACTGGAGTCCTGGGATTGTTGTTTGCAATCTTCCTAGGCAGCTTCTGATAAAAGCAAAGTCAATGGGGGAAGCTAGAATTTGCCTAATGACTGCATGATTTACTTAACAACTCTAGTGATTTGCTTAACAACCATGACAAAAAAGGCCAAAAAATGGAGAATGACTCATTTAACAATTGCTTTGCTTTGCAATGGAAATTTTGCCCTCAATTGTTATAATAACTCAAGAATTACCTATATAGATTAATTAAAATTATAACACATATACTCACACAAGTATATGTATTTAAAATTAAATAACAAATGTAGTTAGTTTTAGCTGAAAAAACTTTCAGATTGCATTTGAATGTTATGAAATATCTTAGTTATAAATAATAAACTTAGATATTTCAACACATCTGGAATAACCAGTTGGACTGTTGCAAATTGAAGGTACAACTTTCCCAGCCTAAGAAGAACAAACCAAACTGGTTCTCTAGCTTAATCAATTAGAATGTCAGCGTGAAATAAACTTTCCTTTTGTGATCAAATAGAATTATGTTCACAACTGTTGAAAAGTTGTCTTGGTGTCTTTGATAGCTGCACTTATAACAAATAATTTTGTGAGAGCTTCCTGGGTATAGGGGAGGCTCTTTTTACACTTGGCACATATAGAACTGGTGTTTATTAACAGATTAACACACATGCACATTTCTTGATTTCTTCATCCTTTATTGCAATATACATAGGATGATTAGGTCAAGGCTATACAAACATCTGGATAAAAAAACCCCAGAAGAGTAATTTCTTGTGACAGTCATCTATTGTCATGTGGATTTTTGTAATCTAAGTTTGATTTCTCTATTAATAACTTTAGTGAAAGTGATTTTGAATTTTTCTTCTTTGAAATTTTGACAATAGTTTTTCGCTGTTATCACAATAGTTATCTTCCCATATCTTTTGTTTCACTTGTGATAACTGTAATAAACTGCATCTTTTCCTTATCCTGATCTTACTGTAACTGTATGTCCTCCAGATCAAATCTGTCACGCACATATTCTCATTAGTTTAATCTGTATATTTGAGACTGTTAATTCATTAGCCTTTCATAATTGCATCTACTGCATTCCACTATCTTCTATTGTTTTTATATAGTTAAATTTGACCCTGATGATGATATCTAGATATTGAGACTACATTTTGTTCTTGAAGCATTGACAACGGACAACATTTAGTTCAAAGCTGATATTAAACTATCTCTTCCTATATTATATCTAGATTACATTACATATGTACAAACCAAATAGTACATCCAGGTTCTATTATTTCTCCAGCCTTTTCTTCTATCATTTTCCTTTTAGTACTAAGATGTATTTTTTCCCACCTTTTTGCTCAGTATCTTAAAATTGTAAGTAGTGCTAGTGTTGTACATGCTTCAAACATATTTCAGGAGAACTGCTTCAGATTTTTCATAAACACAAGCCTAACTCTTCATTATTCATTAAAACATCGTTTTCAGGTTCATGCAGAAGCCTGAAAAAAGTTGTGTTTGTTTAAAGAATGTCAGACAAATATTTTGCTTTCATGAGGTCCAAATCACTTATTTTGAACCATTTTTTAAATATGCACATTTCTAATATGTGCATTCAGTTATATAAAAATTAATGTCATTGGATAGACACTAACAGACATTATTATCCTATCATACCAAAAGATATATTTAGCATTGTTATATCTGATTATCATTGTCTCCTCATTTCTTTGTCTAGCTCGTGCACTAAATAGCATTCAATTTAAAGTAACCCATTCCTAAACTCATTTATAAACATTCAATGTATTATGTTTAATTTCTGCTTTGATTGGTTCAAATTTTTTCCTGATTCAGGCATTCTATTATCTAACTTTATGTGTCCTTAAGAAATGAAGAACTCTTCTTTTAATACTAGCACCTTCAACAACCAGATTTCAATCTGGTTTTGATCTGGCTTGATTTATTTGTGGAAATGTGATATTATTCTCTAGCAACAACTATTTTGTAACTTAGAGTTTAATCAGTTTAGGTGAAGTTGATATCCAACTTCACCTAAAATTACAGCCAGATTTCTTAGCAATAGTATTGAAGTGATTTGTTATTGCCTTCTTCCAGATTTGATGTAGGATGTCCTAAATTAATTAACTTCCATCATGCCTACAGAGCTCCACTCACATGTGCTTTACTCCTGTGGTGAAATCCAAATTTTTTTACTACTGGTTCTGTGGGTGTGGCTTGGTGGGCATAGTGTGGCTTGGTGGGTGTGGCTTGGTGGGAGTGGCAGGGGAAGGATACTGCAAAATCCCCATTCCCTCCCCACTCCTGGGGAAGGATATTGCAAAATCTCCATTCCCACCCTACTCTGGGGTCAGCTGGAGGTGGCATTTGCCAGTTCTCTGAACTACTCAAAATTTCCGCTACTGGTTCTCCAGAGCCTGTCAGAACCTGCTGGATTTCACCCCTGCTTTACTCTTAGTTTCACCCATTCCCTTTTGAACTTATTGGCAAGGGTGATCTTATTGGAAGCTCATGTTCTTGTCATAATTGTTCTTAAGGCTATTAGTGTTTCCTCTCACCTCACTAAGAAGTCATTATACTTCTTGAGTTTGACTTCCATGTAAATGTACAACCAAAACATTTTCTATTGTATATAAATGAATATGAAAATGTAACTTGGTTCTGATTAACTTGACAATAATGACACATTCACCAAACCTTTTGGGTAATAGAAACCCAAGTCATCATTCCAGGATTCCCTGAGCACTGCTTAGTTACCTGTCCTGAGTCTTTTACTAGACCAGGGGTCTGCAACTTTAAACACTCAAAGAGCCATTTGGACCTTGTTTCCCACAGAAAAAAACTCACTGGGAGCCACAAAACCTAGGTGAGCATGGCCAACTCGACGTCACTCACTCCCACCCAGTCACATGACACCCCTAGCCATGTTTACTCAGGTTTTGTGGCTCTTGGTGTTTTCTTTTCTGTGGGAAACAGGTATCTCTCTCTCTCTCTCTGTCTCTCTCTCTCTTTTTCTCTCTCTGTCTCTCTTTCTCCCTCTCCCTCCCATCTCTCTATCTCTGTATGTGTTTGTGTGTGTGTGTTCCCTCTTGAACCATTTCCAAAAACAGTCGAGGGTTGGTGTTTGTTTGTTTTTTTTTTTTTGCTGATGTTCTTTCTTCTTCTTTTGGGTGCTTTTTACCATATTTAAATCAAGAGTCATTTCAGCTTCCCCAAAAAATATAAGTTCTTTCGTCTCCATGCTGTGGCTCCTGTCGGCTGAACCCACCACTGGCTGGCCCCATCCATTGCCCTCCCCTCCCAGTCACTTCTCGCCTGGCCTGAGAAGGTAAGAGTGACTGCCAGGGATGAAGACTTGCTCCATATTTCAGAGCGGGAGCAAAGCATCCCTGTACTTGCCATATCTCGCAGGTGCTTCTTCTGGCCCTTGTTGGTGCTGCGCACACTTTGGTCACTCGGGGACATGCACAACTTGCTTTCCACCCCGAGACACTGGCTCGGCCTGGCTGAGGCTGACACAATTGTTGTTGCCACCTCCATAGTCTGCCCGCTGCTCTCACAGCGCCTTGCACAGCACAGTTAAATTTAGCATGCTTCACAATGAGGGACATGGTGTCCCCTCTTTCTCCTGAAGCCCATTACAATGCAGAGCATCAGTCACAGCCAGGCTGAGCCAGTGTCTTGGGGCAGAGCCAGTGTCTTGGGGCAGAGAGCAAGTCACGTATCTCCCTGAGCGACTGAGGTCCGTGCAGCATCAACGAAGTCTGAAAAAGCACCTGCGTGATATGGCAAGTACAGGGGTGCTTTGCTCCCGCTCTGGAATATGGAGCGAGTCTCCCTCCCCCGTCGTTGCCCTTACCTTCTCAGGTCAGGCTAGGAGTGACTGGGAGAGGAGGGCGAGGGGCGGGGCCAGCCAGTGGTGGGTTCAACGGACAGGGAGCCACAGCAAGAGCTGCATGCAGCTCCGGAGCCGCAGGTTGCAGACACCCGTACTAGACTGTCACTTTTTCAGAACTTGGATCCAGCAATATTAGACAACAGAATGAGAAAGGAAAATAAATTTGGAGAGATTGAAAAAGAAAGAGGAAGAAAAAGAGTGAGCTGTTCCATTTAGACTGGTGAAAGGAATATAATAGAGAGAGGGTGATGGTACTGTTAAGCTCCAGGAAAGATAATTACAACAGGATGACTTAATGGTGGCTTGACTTAGGTAAGCTGCTCCTGTTGCATTGGGCAAGTTGTGGAAGAGTGGGCAGTCACATATGCCAGAGTGACCTTTCAAAAGAGGCCAAATAGGATTAGATAACAGTGGGGGAGGGAGAGAAGGCAGATTTTGACAGAAGAGATTCCTCATTATCCTTTTCATTTAGAATTCCCTCTGTCCATTATTTTTACATCAGGTCTGCAAGCACAGCCATATACAAGTTGATAGTTGAATGTTCATCGCAAAACAATAAACAATAAATAAAAAAATAAAATGTAAATTAGGCAGTGAAAAACCAGTGGGCAGGAACAAGGAAGTATCATAAGAGTATTTCAAAAGAGAGGTAGCACAAATATTTCATCAAATTTAATTTAGTTAATTGTTTCAGATTTAAAAATCTGATAAACATAATCACTAGTTTTAAAAAGAAAGTGAGGCAAGGTTAAAGTCAAGCACACAAAATACATTTAAAAAGCAAATGTAGGACTTCTTGGACTTTTCCCTTAATTTCAGCGGTTGCTCTGAGTATATTATTCTTATTAATGTTTATTATGGTTGTCTACCTCAAGGCTCTAGGAAGCTTCCACCATCAAAATACACAATTATAATGATTTAAAACATGACAGCAAAATAAATGGTTGCGTTCTGGTCTGGGCTGTAACAATAAAATCACAACTTCTGCAGACACAGTAACTCCAGGCCTGGGAACAAAACTAGGTTTTAAGGAGAGTAGACAACTCCCTACTTATTTCAGAGGGTAGGGGGTGCTATATAATTACTCGCATGCTATGCTAACTAACCATAATACAACAGAATCCTATGTATGGTTATTGAGATGAAGACCAGATGAGGGGTTCACTGCCTGGTTAGGAATGCAGCCTTGATAAACAGCACTGTATATGAAAAGCATTGCTAGTTCAAATCAAGATTCATTTAATTCAATGTTCTGTAGTGCATAGTGGTCAACTGGGTACCTCTTGAAAGTTTGTAAGAAGAAAATGATCATGAATTACTTTAGCTTTTTTTTCTTCATAGGAACATGTGTTCTTGTTGCTCTCTGAGTTTGGTTGCTTGCTTCAGGCATTTTATTACCTAATTAGATACTGTAATGTCATCTGATATGTGAAAGTTATTTGGTATACTATTAGAAGAAATGTATATTTATTTTTAATTTGGGATTAGAATAAAATAAATATTTCCTAAACAGCCAATTCTAAAAATATGTATGCTCATATTTGAACTATACACCAATTAATATTAGTAATTGATATATGACATTAGAATAGTTACATCCTTAACTAAAATTTCCAGAAGGTTACTTTAATGTCTAAGCTGTAGGCAAACTTGATATCTGAACATACATTACATTGCTCAGGTGAGATTTGGTTGCAACACAGTAACATGCAATTACCACCTACTTGCTCTATTTTTCTGTTTCTCAAAGCTGCAATACTTTTCTCTAGCCAGAACTGCAAAAGCAGCTCTAGAATCAAACTGGGAATCAAACCTAAATTATTTGATTTGTTTTAATCCTACCCACTTTGCACCTTGAAAGATATCTTGAAATAGTGTGTATGTTACCAGCAATGTGTGAAAAGCTGACATTGTTATAGCATGCTTGGGAACTCCATAGAATGCATAAAGTTTTTGGGCAAAGTATGAAATGTCTCTGTTATTTTAATATGCTATATACTTTCCCTAGGTATTGTATATAATGCCAAGGTATTATACAAAATGACAAGAACTATTTAGGCAAAGTATGTAAAGAAAATCATGAAAAGGATTAGGGTTAGGGTTAGGGTTAGGGTTAGGGTTAAGGTTAAGGTTAAGGTTAAGGTTAAGGTTAAGGTTAAGGTTAAGGTTAAGGTTAAGGTTAAGGTTAAGGTTAAGGTTAAGGTTAATCCTAATCCTAATCCTAACTCTAACCCTAACCCTAACCCTAACCCTAACTGTTATGTAAATAGGTTTGTTTGGCGGGAAGTTCGAATTAACTGACCCTCAGCTGATTGGCTGACCACCACAGCTGCAAGGTATATAAAGGGAGCTGGCTCCCCAGGTCAGTTGCTGGAGTCTCACCCTATAATAAAGAGCTGTTGTCACTTACTACTCTGGCTTGCTGCGTCCTCATTCACCCCACATAACATTGGCGACGAAGGTGGGATTTTGAGGCCAGAAGCAGAGGAGAGCTGAAGCCACGTTCAGAGAAGGGGACCCGAGATCGCATCTGAATCCAGCCAGGCGAGCGAGCGGAACACAGGAGAATCCCGAAACGATGTCTGCCTACACCCCGCCAGCGCCTTTCGACCCCAAGGAAGAGAAGTGGGGATCCTACATGTCCCGGTTCGAGTGCTTCATGGTGGCAAACAACATGCAAGGGCTACCGGACGTTCGGAAGAAAGCCCTGTTCCTGAGTCACTGCGGGCCAAGGGTCTTCGACACAGCCGAGGCATTGTCGGAGCCGAATTCGGTCCACAACATCTCCTGGTCGACGCTGCAGACCCTGCTGAAAGACCACTATGCGCCAACGCCATCGAAGTACCTCCAGCGCTACGACTTCAGGCAACGGCTACAGCAGGAGGGCGAATCGATCAGCGAGTACGTCGCCGCCCTGCGTAAGGCCGCAACCCAATGTGAGTACCGAGACCTGGATGAGATGCTCCTAGAGCAACTAATTTGCGGAGTGAGAGATAGCCGGCTCCAGAGAAGATTGCTTGCGAGGTCAAACCTGACCGTACACATCGCGCTAGACGAGGCCAGGGCGCAAGAGTCGTCAGTAAAGGCCGCAGAGAAACTAAAGAGCTCCCGCCTCACCAGAACAACGCAGAAGACGGCGCCTGTGCACCGAGAGGCCGTAAGCACCGCCAGCGAGGGGGAGTCTGAAGAAGAGGTCTACCGCACCGAGCAGCCCCGCACAGCCCGCAGAGAGCCCAGAGACGGATGCGCCAGCTGCGGAGGGTCCCACTCACAACAAAACTGTAAGTTCAGGGACGCCGTTTGCCGTTCCTGTGAGAAGAGGGGCCACATCGCTAGAGTCTGTAGGTCGAAAACACACCAGAGCTACAGACCACGTGGCCAAACGGCCCAATCCGAGACGGCGCCACACCGAAGGCCCAACAGGGATGGCGGAAACCGGAAGGGCGCGAAATTCGAAGACGCTGGGGCCTACACCATTCGCATTGCACGGACCTGCACCTCGCCCGGAGAAAAGACCTACACCACGGTCGAGATCGAGGGACGGGAGTGCCAGATGGAGATCGACACGGGATCGCTGATATCCATCATGTCTTGGGAAACCCTAAAGAGAGTCATCCCCAGCTCACACAAGCGACAGCTCCAGCCACAGCTTCGCAGACTGAAGGATTACCAAGGGAACTGCATACCCGTCGAAGGCAGAGGCGAGTTCCAAGTCCAGTACGGGGAGTTTACCGAGAAACTGCCCCTCACCATCGTCAGCGACAACCTTCCCAGCCTCCTGGGCATGGACTGGTTTAGAGCCCTAGGCATGGGATTCACCGGAGTAAGGAACGTTCGAAGCACCCTGAAGGAAGACCTGATGCAGGAGTTCCAGGACGTGTTCGACGAAAGGCTTGGCAAGTATGTGGGGACCCCGATTTCATTTAATCTAGACCCCAACATCGCACCCATCCGTTTAAAGCCCAGGCGGGTACCATTTGCCCTAAAGCCCAAAATAGACATTGAGCTGGATAAATTGATCAAACAAGGGGTGCTCGTTCCAGTCGACCACGCCAAATGGGAGACCCCAATTGTGACACCGGTCAAGCCGGACGGATCAGTGCGCATATGCGCTGATTATAAATGCACAATTAATAAGGCCCTGCAGCAGAGCGCCTATCCAGTGCCAGTCGTTCACCACTTGTTGCATTCCCTGGGCCCCGGCAAGATATTCGCAAAACTCGATCTTGCGCAGGCGTACCAGCAGCTGCCAGTAGATGGCGCTACCGCAGAGGCACAGACTATCGTAACCCACAGAGGGGCCTTCAAGTGCACCCGTTTGCAATTCGGAGTAAGCGTGGCCCCCGGACTGTTCCAAAGTACCATGGAGCGGCTTCTACAAGGGATCCCCGGGGTGGTGCCCTATTTTGATGATGTGCTCATCACCGCGGACAATGAGAGCAGCTAAGAGAAAGGCTGAGGGAGGTCCTAAGGAAATTCAGGGATGCGGGACTCAGAGTAAAACGCAACAAATGCATGATCGCAGTCCCCTCAGTCGAATTCCTGGGATACAGGGTAGATGGCACCGGCATACACCCCACAGAGAGCAAGATCAGGGCAATCAGAGAAGCACTCACCCCCAAGGACAAGGCAGAGTTACAGGCCTTCCTGGGACTATTAAATTTTTATGCCATCTTCCTCAAAGACAAGGCAACAGTGGCAGAACCCCTACATAGACTGTTAACCAAGAAAGCCATGTGGAAATGGGGGAAGGCTGAAGACAGGGCATTTGCCGGCATTAAAAAACTACTATCAGCTGAAAGCTTCTTAATTCAATACAACGCAACGCTCCCCCTTGTCCTAGCATGTGACGCGTCCCCGTTCGGGGTGGGAGCCGTCCTGAGCCATAGACTCCCGAATGGGGCCTGGAAGCGCCCATCGCATATTACTCCCGAACTCTATCAAGTGCCGAGCGAAATTACAGCCAGCTCGACAAGGAGGCCCTCGCCGCCGTTTTGGGAGTAAAGAAATTCCACGAGTACTTGTTCGGGAGGGATTTTGAGCTAATCACAGACCATCGGCCACTCCTGGGTCTCCTCGCGAAAGATCGACCAACCCCGGCAGCACTGTCGCCCAGGATGACACGCTGGGCCATCTTCCTCGCAGCATACTCCTATCGCCTGGTACATCGACCAGGGGCGAACATGGGCAACACGGATGCACTCAGCCGATGCCCACTACCTGACAGCCTAGAAGACCCCACACCCGGCATCCCCATCCTGCTGATAGACGTTTTGGACTCTGGACCCATAACATCAGCCGAGGTTGCAAGAGCCTCAACCAAGGACCACGTGATCCAGACAGTCGCAAGTTGGGTCATGAGGGGGTGGCCGGAAAAGATTGGGAGCGGGGAATTTAAACCGTTCGCGGGAAAACGAGACGAATTGACAATGCAAGGGGGTTGTTTACTATGGGGCGATCGGGTTGTTATTCCCTCACGCTTAAGGGAAAAAGTTTTAACGTTGTTGCATGAGGGGCACCCTGGGATTGTGAGAATGAAGGGGCTAGCCAGGAGCTACGTCTGGTGGCCCAGCATGGATGCAGACATTACAGAGTGGGTGGGGAGATGTCAGCCCTGCCAAGAGTCCAGATCAGACCCGCCAATGGCACCCGTGAGGGAGTGGGAAAGGCCCCAGGGACCCTGGTCCAGAATACATATTGACTTTGCAGGCCCATTCCATGGACAGACCTTCATGGTCGTCGTAGACGCATTCTCCAAATGGCTGGAGATCAAGCTAATGAAGGCCACTACCACCGACGCAACCATCAGAGAGCTAAGACAATTATTCGCCACACATGGGTTACCGGACATCCTAGTATCAGATAACGGGCCACAGTTCACCGCAACACAGTTCGAGGGGTACTTAGCGGGACTTGGGATCAGACATGTCCTTTCTGCCCCGTTTCACCCGGCTAGTAACGGACAGGCGGAGAGATTTGTGAGGTCAGCAAAGGAGGCCCTCTCACGCTTAAGCCCCGGAGACTGGCAGGAAAGGGTAGACAAATTCTTAATAGCCCAGCACTCCACACCCTGTACAGCCACAGGCCGAAGTCCGGCCGAACTACTAATAGGGCGGAAACTCCGGGGAATACTAGACAGACTAAACCCCAACTACTCCCCAGAGGTTTTCAAGGGGGGGGGAGAGGAAATTTAGAGAGTTCACCATAGGAACACCGGTACACGCTAGAAACTATGGACAGGGCCCACTCTGGGAGGCCGGAACAATCACAGAAATCACAGGCCCCAAGTCATACAGGGTAGACATGGGGGACGGGAGAGTTTGGCGCAGGCACATTGACCAATTAAGAAAAAGAGTAACCACAGACACCTAAGACACACCAGACGACCCCATCTCCGACCACGACTACCAACCAGAAGCACAAACCACTAGCCTGAGTAGAGCGGAGGACTTAGCTGAGGACTCTGGTATCCAGCGCCGCCCCGTCGAGGTAGTCCCAACAGCAGGAGAAGTCGCCGCCCACGAGGAGGTCCCGGAGGCCTCATTGGCGGAGCAGGGAGAAACAGAAAGTCCCTCCGACCTGCTCAACGCCGCCCCTCCGACTGAACTGCGCAGGTCAGTTAGGACTCGCACACGCCCTAGTCACCTGAGAGACTTTGTATGCAAATAACACCCCAAGTGACTTCTGGGAGGGGAGGAGTGTTATGTAAATAGGTTTGTTTGGCGGGAAGTTCGAATTAACTGACCCTCAGCTGATTGGCTGACCACCACAGCTGCAAGGTATATAAAGGGAGCTGGCTCCCCAGGTCAGTTGCTGGAGTCTCACCCTATAATAAAGAGCTGTTGTCACTTACTACTCTGGCTTGCTGCGTCCTCATTCACCCCACATAACACTAACCCTAACCCTTTATTGAAAAGACCTATATGCAAAGGAAAGAAAAAATGCAAAAAAAGTACAGGACTTTCTTATTGAAAAGAACCAAAAGAAAAAGACCAGTATTGACCTACTTGTTGCAATAAAGAAGGCTAGAATAGCATTTTAGTAGGAGTATTTTATACTTTGCCAGTTTGCTTTTTGGCATTCCATTGAATGCCTAGGCCAGGGGTAGGCAACGTTAAATATTCAAAGAACCACAAAGGTCCTAACCAGGAGCCCCCTGTTCAATTCTGGAGCTGATCAGAAGTCTGGTTCCCCCACCATCGAGTCTTCTCCTAGCTCAGCATCCTTTTTTCTCTACTTGTCCTAACCGAAAGCCCTATCAATTGTGGAGGTGACTGGCGACAGGAAGCCGCAGCAGAAGGATGAAAGAGCCACATGCGGCTCCAGAGCCACAGGTTGCTGACCCCTGGCCTAGGAAATGTGTGAAATATGAGTTTCATACTTTGATGTCTCATTTTTGGCATTCTATAGATTTCCTAAGCAATCTATAAAATGCCTAATTTCACATACTGATAGTAACATATATGTACCAATACTAAAATAATAAATTTCATGATATAGTAGAACACAATCATATTTTGTTCAATACTTAAATTTATATACATACTATATATATATAAACATCCATGTGCAACATCCACATATGGAAATTCTGATCAAGAGTGGTGTTTCCCTAATCTGAGAGAGAAAACATTCAGGTGAATTGGCATCATCATAGTGAAAGCCTTTCTCCAAGTTAGGTAATCATCTCTAGTTCATGGGAGAAAGTAAACTAGACCCTCCTCATTTGAAAACTAGACCCTCCTCATTTGATCCTCTGACCATATTCTGCCATTTAGGCCATCCCCCTACTTGAAACAGGAATGCAGAACCAGAGCAATCCCATAAAATGTGGATTTATTTATTTGATGAATTCTACCATAGGAAAAGATTATTGCTTTTTGTTGAGGTAAGAGATTGGAATCAAAGTTTTTTTCCATTATTTAATTTAATTTATCTGATTGTGAAGAAATACTGAAACATTATTTATATTTATTATTTACATTTTAAGATACAGTTAAACACATTCTCTAAATGCAGCAGGTTTACATTTAAAAAAGTAAAACATTGCACTCACCACAATAAAATATATTTATGGACATACAATCAAGATAATAAGTAGAATAATAAAATTGAGTTAAAATTAGGAGAAAGAATTTTAAAAATATCTAAAACCACTAAATGCAAGAGGCTGAGATGTTTAAAGAGGGCTATCATATAACTGTTCTATTTGAAGAACTAGGCGTGGAGACAGAGGCTAGGCAATACAACTCTTTATTGAAGGACAAGAATGGCACAACTGGTGCCTCAAAAACAAAGCAAAGCATAAATGACAGCTACTTGAATAGCAAGCTGCCTAAACAACCAATCACGTAGCTCCGCTTTTCCCGCTTAATAGTCCAGCGCGTTTTAACCTATCACGACAGGCAGTAACAAGGCAGACTCTGCCTGAGTCGTAGCGCTGAGGACTTAACAATAACCTTCTAGTCTTTTCTGCTCTAATTTAAAGAGTTTTTTTTTTTATTTGATTTATATGCCGCCCTTCTCCGGAGACTCAGGGAGGCTTACAATGCGTTAAGCAATAGCCTTCATACTTTTGTATATTTTATACAAAGTCAGTTTATTGCCCCCTCAATCTGGGTCCTCATTTTACCTACCTTAGAAAGGATGGAAGGCTAAGTCAACCTTGAGCCTGGTGAGATTTGAACTTGCAGTAATTGCAGGCAGCTGATGTTAATAACAGTGCTTTAGTCTGCTGCGCTACCAGGGCTCTGTCTTTGATTCCTTTACTCTTTTAGCAAAGGACTTTTCCCCATTCTACTTGCCATATTTGTTGCCTAACATGGAATCCATTCTAATTGGTTTGCCCAGCCTCCTGTAATACAATTACCCAAGGTAGATGTTCTGCTAGGCCCTGTTTAATGCCAAACATTTTTTGTCAAATGCTTCTTTCCCATGAACCAGAAAATTGCGACTTTATTTATGCAATCAGAAACTGCATTCACTTTTTAAAAATCATGTTCTGTTTTGAGATTTCATGCAAGTCTTACTTTTTTCCCTTTTTCCAAAGTGTGCATCCTTCATGCTGGGATTTTCAAAGACAGGGGGTAAGAATTTTATCATCTCCACTTAATTAATTTCATTCTGTTAATTTTGGCCTTGTTTACTATTCTACTTCACCCATTTTGAAATTTATTGTTCTGAGGTGTTAACTACACTTCTTATTTGACCATGACACCAGGAAAATTGTGGCAATTCATCAGCAGTACCTCTGAAAGGCTGATGTAACCTGATGATAAAAGAATCTGAAGTCAATTGATTCTGCAACAACCTATCAAATACCCAATTTGTAGAGAAACTGGAATATTATTTCTTCTATTTCTATTAGTCTATTGTCTCTGTTTTCTTCTTAAGGGGTCTATGGATTTGTCAAGAAATGAAACAAATTTGATTAGAATTTACCTTATTAAAAATGGAAAGCAACTATTATCTGCCTAGTATGGTTTAAAATAATTTCTACTGAACCTGTTGTGATGAGACCATGTTATACATCTCTCCATCTGAAAATAAAAAAATTGAGGTGTCCTTGGTGCTCCCTGAACTTGGTTGTTTGCTTGCAGATGTTGTGTTATCAAATGTCAGTACTGGCAGGGGCATTTTCAAGGATGTGTCCATGTAATCCTTACCAGATGAGCTTGACTTGAAGGAGACTTTACTTTTTACCTTTGCTAAATTATGATGAGATCCTAAAATAAAGTCTCTGCTCAAAGATGTGGTTTTTAATAGAAGAAAGGGATCAGTGATAGTCAAAGAACAAACAAAATTGGGCAGAGTCAGTTTAGCTTAGATTAATAGTTCTGCAAAAGGAAAGGCATATAAAATAGGGTTTCTATATCTGGAGCTGGCTGTGGAATTCTGGGAGTTGAAGTCCACAAGTCTTAAAGCTGCCAAGTTTGAAGACCTCTGCTATATAGGTTCCCATGCTACTAGATGGCTTCGTCCAAAGTTTTAAAACCCTTTTGATCCATCCGGCTCCCCGTCGGATTACCGGAAGTATTGCAGTTGCTAGGCTGCAGGTTGCGAGGCAACTGCGTCGCGTCCTTCTCGGCCTTCTTTGCCTTCTTCCAAGATGGGGGACAACGAGGGAGAAGTTTTGCGTGGGACTTTCCCCAGCCTCATGGCTGAAGGAACCATGCTTAGCCGGCGCGGGGAGCTCACCAAAGCTCTGTCCTACTACACTTTCGTGAGCATTCTCCATGTGGATATTCGGAGAAGTCGCTAGATGGGCGGGGAGAAATGAGCCTGCCTCCTAAGCAGGCAGGCAGGCAGGCAGGCAGGCAGGCAGGCATCAGAGAGCCGGGGAGGATTGAATACTGGAGCGGGAATCCCACGAAGGGCAGTTGCAAAAGCCTTGTTTGATCTCCTCCCCGCAGCAAAGCTGCACAGAGACAGCCTCCCTCGGTTTATCCGAGGAGCTGCAGGGCAAGCTGGGGACTTGCGTCTGGGTCACCCGGGTAGCCAGACCCCATATGTGATGGGTGCAGTGAGAATTGACTGGGGAATGCTACAGCAGTAAGGCATTGTAGCTGGAAGGAGGTAATGCATCGGGCTAATGCTTTTAAGCTCCAGTAATTACAAGGGGCAGCAAAAAGTTAGAATTTTCTGCCTGCCTTGGCTGCACTCTTAATTATTGTCCAGATATTTCCTGTTTAGATACACTATTCAAATAAAGGAGGCAGTGTTAGAGAGGTTGTTCAATTCCCTAGGGTCCTACAGGTTTTCAAAGCTGGTAACAATTAATAGCAACAAAGCAAATTTCTTTGTTTATTTTCCATTTGGCTCTGTGCTCCCTCCTATCTTTGAGATGAAGCTCAGTCAGAATGCATGTTGTAGCGCTATTATGTTTCATTTATTATTAGAGCTTCTGTCTGTAAACACAAATGGAGGAAAAGGATGGAAAAAAGAAAAAGTTGGAGAGAAAGTGTTTTCTTGGGGCACTCATATCAAGAATATGATACTTAAGACAGAGAGTATAGATGCTGCAGAGAACATGATCACAACATCCAGAGTTTAGCAATATATAACAGAATGCAGCTTATAAATTATGTAATACAATTTACGCATAAGAAAAATATACCCCCAATTTCAGCAGAGAAATAATGGGTATGAAATGCTCAGCTTGTAGCAGTGATAATATGAGGGAGATTGAAAACAATTATTTTTATGGGTTAGGCCTTACAGCTTCAACCTGGTGAAAGGAACTGTCTTGTTGCCCGTTCAAAATGCTACTTGAGACTTGGAGATACAGTAAATGCCCTAAAAGATGCAGAAGCCTCTCTGACTGCTGACAAAGAATTTACTAAGGTAAGCAGAGATATCTGTTCCAAACCTAGGAGATTTCAAAATTTGTTATTGGTTATTAGTTTGTTGCTAGAAGGAAGTTATTTTTTTCCCCCAATTCCAAAAAAAAAAAATTACCAGGTTAGAAAATCATATTGAAAGCAATGCAAGTTAGAAGTGTAAAAGGATAAACTGGAAGATAGTTTCTTAAAAAGAACTAATTAAATAAAACAGTATAAAGCCGGCAACAAAGGAGAGAAAATTTTCTTGGATTGTGCTCAAATCCAGTTGGTCACATCTGACAAATTATTGGATGTTGGGACAAATGTATGTATACTTGCTGTTCACTTGCGTGTACAATATATATTTCTTCCACTTGTTTTTTTTCACTCCAGTAGTTTTCCTTTCTGTTACAGGGACTGTATCAAAAAGCAGAAGCCCTGTATACCATGGGCGATTTTGAATTTGCTTTGGTCTTTTATCATCGAGGGCACAAGCTCCGCCCTGATTTGCAGAAATTCAGACTGGGTATTCAGAAGTCCAAAGAAGCAATTGAAAATTCAGTTGGAAGTAAGCAGTATAGTTTTCTTTGATATAAGGTTGTTTTATTTTATCTGTCAGACATTATCTAGACTTGAATGTGATAGAAAACATATGGAAAAAAACCTGTCAAATATTGTGCTATGTGAGGACTGTATATAATACATGGTCTTCCCTTCTGAAAAAAGTAAATAAACCAAAGAATTCATTTTGTGCTTTTCAAAACCAAATAAAGTATTAATTAAGTCTTTAAGAAGAATTTCTTTTGCAATTGGAAGGTTTTTTTTCAGCCCATCTCATTATTATTTCTCATATTTCTAAAGGAAACAAATGGGATATTTTCAAAATCCTTTCTGAAAAGATTCTGATTCATTCTTTAGTTTGATAGATTTACTTTCTTTCTAGAACACAAGGGATCATATATAGTGTTTCCTCCTCCCAATTTTTCTCTAAACTAACAATCTTTTGAATAAAGTGACCGAGAGACAGTGATTGACCCAAAGTCACCCACTGAATTTCCATGATAGAGGGTAGATTTTAAGAAGGATATCAGCAACCCTAATTCAATATTGCATTATTCACTGGCTTGTACACTACACATCCAGATAAGGCAATGATATCTTGAGTAAAGTACATAGGGGAAATAAAATACAATATGCCGTTACACAAAACTGTGGTTCATCCATACTTGAAATATTTTGTGATATTCTAAACTATGCTTTCAAAAAAAATAAGAACATTGATAAAAGGAAAATAAATTTCTAGAGGTTTGAAATGTGTGTGTGTTTTAATAAGGTTGATATTCTTTCTTCCACATGTCCTATTGACTGCTACTTGCTATAAGTGCTTTGTAGGGCCTTCCTGACCTTTTGGTACTTTGTCTGTAGGCCCATCATCCGTGAGACTGGAAAATAGAGCGGACCTCTGCTTTCTGAGTCGCCAGGCAGAGGTATGGTCTCTCCAGCGTTTTTCCAAAGTGGTTATTTTGTGCTTATTCTAGGAGTAAATAGAAAAAGTGGAAATGGGTTTCAAGGCATTCAGGTGGATTCAGTGGTGGGATTCAAGTAATTTAACAACCAGTTCTCTGCCCTAATGATTTCTTCCAACAACCAGTTTGCCAAACTGCTCAGAAAATTAACAACCGGTTCTCCCGAAGTGGTGCGAACTGGCTGAATCCCACCACTGGGTGGGTTAGATAATAAGAATAATAAGAATAATAGATAATAAGAATTTGGCACAGTGAAGTACCACATGTTTATCTATTTCTGTTTATACTTGCCAACTGTTTGCTTCAGATACATTAGCTAAGCATCTAGAGAAAACCTTCTAAAACAAGAGTATCGTTATTGCCCTTAAATTGTTGTTTTGGAGGAAGTTGCATAGTAAAGTACTTGAATGCATAAGACTGTGTTTACAGTTCATACCCTGAATCACCGTGCTATATGAGAGCATGAATTGACATAATTCTTGACTTTTTAATTATATTATCCCAAACCTCTCAAGTTGTGGAAACCCTCTTTCCATCTCAATCTGAAATGTTCAGTTATTAATCCATGCTCCTGGATCTAGTCAGTTTGAGAGACAGCTTTGCTACCTTCCAGGGCTCCTTTTTGTTTCTTTCTGAAGAAATAATGCTGCAGAGAAAGGAGAAGTCTAAAAAAATGACCTTGTAAAGTATGTTTTTCTTTTTTTATGACAGAGTAAAAAAGCAAAGCAGAAACTCCATATCAAAAAGGATTCAAAGTACTTAAGTAAACAACAGGTTCCTGTGAGGAATGAGAAGATGGAAAGGCAGCTCCTGGGAGAGCTCTATGTTGACAAGGCTTTTCTGGAAAAACTGCTCAAGGATGAAGGTTTTAATTTAATGTATTTGTACAGTGCGGGGCCTGGGAACCTCAGAATCACACACCTAATTAGATTGTCTGCCCCTGTGAAATAGACTTTTTCAGAAAAGCAATTTCTTGTCTAAGTTAATAATCTTTTCTGCAATGTGCACTACTAAAATTGTTCCATACAGTTTGTGAAAGAATGGTAGCCAAATGCAAAAGCTTGCTAGTGAAGTACATGCATATTTTAACAAATTTCAGAATCCTCTACAATATGCAATTTCCTTAGTGGACAAGTCCATGGAAAGGATTATTGAAGGGAGAGAACTTGACTGTAATGTGGCTCTGTGAGATTATGTTCAGATTGGTAATTGGTATTGGTAGGATGAAATAGAGGGGCTCAAACACCAATCACACACTTTGATTCCTTTCTTCTAAATCTGACTTGAGGTAAGCAATAGTTATTTCATTTTCACAAGCAGATTATAGTTATATTTTCTGAAAAATCAGGAGTTAATCCTAATTTTCCTGGTTTATTTCAAAATAGAAAAGGATGCAGATAAATGAAGCACAGAAAGTGCTTCACAAAAATGAAGCAGGAAAGAAAACATATGATCCCTTAGTTTCTTACTGCACTACTCAGAGCTTCCTATTATATCTATACTGATTCTGTGCTTTTTTTTCCTATTATTTTAAGGTTGTCTGTTAGGTGTGCTGGTACTACATATCAGCATTAGGACAACTTCTTTGAAGAAGTTGGGCTCATATATGCATTAAACCATAAAGTGTTTTGGTTTTTAGTACTACACAGTGTTTTTGCCCAGCATTATAGCCCAGCATTATAGCATCAACTGTAATTTAAGATTTAGCATTCTTTGTGAACCAGGCAATTATATTCAATCCTTAACATCTCCAATGGAAAACATATGATATTGGTTGCAGACTTAGCAAAATCACTGTAAACTAATGCTAGATAAATTGGATAAGCAATACTTGATTCATCTTTGCCTGATGAAGTGTTCTAGATAATTTGAAAACTTCCATATTTTTATAGATTCTAAGACAGCTGCTAGGTATGTTAAACTTTTGGTCTCATAATTCTTAGCTGGTATACATGTTGGCTGATCAGTTGCCTCTGCTCAGGAAGAGTCACAAATAACATATCAACCTTACCCCTAGAAGCCCTGCATATCTACAGAGGTCAGTTTTATTTCCAGAGAGAGATTAGCCCACATTGTAAACCTGTAATATTGATTTAGTTAAACGATCTCTTTACTTCAAGCATTTTGAATTGGTATCTACATGGATTTCTGCTTTGGTTATTTGTATTTCAAAAGCATTTTTTGCTTGAATAATTTAAAAAGTGACTGAAATATTTTTCTAAGGAAATTTCTTTCTCTGAAAGGCTTCTTTTATCTTCATACTTACTTGTGGGGGGAAAACTGCATTTTCCCCCCACAGATCTTTTTATCCATTGACTTACAACAATTCATTTAGTGACCATTCAAAGTTACAACAGCAATGAAAAAAATGGTTTATGACTGTTTTTCACATTTATGACCATGATCATATGATCAACAATCAACAATCATATGATGATTGGCAACTGACTCATTTTTGATAATAGCAGTCTCCCGGGGATACCGCAACCTTCATAACCCTCTTGCAACCTTCTAACAAGCAGTCAATGGGGAAACCAGATTTATTTAACAGCCATATTACTAACTAATCCACTGCAATGAATCACTTAAGAACTGTGGCAAGAGGGACTTCCGCTTGGCTCCGCGAGCCTCGAAAGACGTTCTTTTGAGAGCGTCCGCTCCCTGGCTCCGTTAAAGCCCCAGAACAGCTGACAAACGCTGTCTGGAGGCTTGAAATTCTCTCCCCGGGCAAAGGGGAGAGAGAAGAGCAGGCAAGTGGAGGTAGAACCCCCCCGAACGCCCTAGGAAAAATCCTGGGGTGCGAAGGGCGCGCGCTCCCTAAAAGCCTGTCAAGCCGCTCCAGACCAGGGACGTCTCCGCTAATTAGCAGAATTAGAAGCCGCGACCAATCTTGCTGAATGGAAATGAGGGAATTAACATCTTGAACTAACAGCAGGCGGAACGAGCAAGGAGAAATCAGACTGCAAGTATTTTTTACCTAACTCCAATGCCTAGAGCCTCCTTCGGAAGTAATCACTTAGTACTTTGCAACAATATGGCAATTGAAGCTTGAAAGGGCGGGGGAAACGGAAAGTTACAGGAAAAATTTCGTTTTGCTGGCAGCCCTTCGCCTGAAAAAAAAAAGCTTTTGTGCTGACAGAAGGAGGATTTTAAACGTTAATTAATATTGAGAAATCTTTTGAGGAACTCTTCTTTTTGACTCTGATTAAATATAAAGACTAATTTCAAACTGGAAATGGCCTCAAAGTCTGTAAAAACTGTTCCTACTAAAGGAACTGGGAGTGCTGGTAGCTCCCTAGCTCATATTCCTAGATTACAAGTTTCTGCTCCTCCAGCGGATCCACAGATCTTAATGTTGGAGATGTTGCAACAAGCTCTCCAAGTCACCCAAAATAAAATTGTTGATGTGATTGATGAAAAAATTAAGGAAACTAATGAAAAAATTAAGGAAACTAATGAAAAGATACAGGCTGTGTCAGATGAGATTGCAATTCGCAATCAGGGGATTAGGGATGATATATTAATGGCATTTAAGTGTCTGGCAGGCAATATTGAGATGGTGGATGACAGAGTTGAGGAAATTAAACAATCTTCTGAAATTTTGGATAGTAAAATAGGAGAAGCTCAAAACAGAATTCAAAGGGCTGAAGACGATGTAATAATGATACAATACAGAGACATGGAATTTGCTTTAAGATTCAGAGGGGTGAAGGAGAATAAACAAGAGAATTTGAGAGAAATGATGTCTGAGGCATTGGCACCGCTGGTGGGGGAGTCAAAAAATGATCTGGGCTGGCAGATGGACAAGCTGTACCGCGTTAATTCCTGGATTGCTAGACAGAAACATCTACCAAGAGACATTGTGATATATTTTACTACTACAAGGAGAGTATGCAACGAAATTTTACAGGCTACTTTTAAAAACAAGCTTCGGGTGGAAGGCCAGGAAGTAATGACAATGAAAGAAATCCCCCCTAAGATCTTGAGAGCTAGAAGGGAGTATGCCTTTCTGGTGGATGAACTGAGAAAACGTCAGATACAGTACAGATGGGAGGTGCCAACTGGAATAGTGGTGACTTACTCAGGAGAGAGATATCGGCTTAATACAATTTGGAAAGCAAGAGATTTTCATACTAATGTATTAAAGGCTGGCACACCCAAATCAACTAAATCACCAGAAGGCAAAAGAAAGAAAGAAGTAATGGAAGCTGAGACAGAAGAGCTCTTGACAGTAGTTCAGGGGGGAGCTTTGGCTGATCAAGAAGAAATATTACAAATCCAAATGGCTACTCAAGAGTTGGCGCTGATTGATTTCTCGCAGTTACCAAAGGATCAAAGACAGACCAGATCGGTGACAGCTAGACTCAAGGAAGAATTAAGACAGCAACAATCCCAGATGGCAACGCAAGAAATGATTAAAGATAGTACTAAAATAGGAGCAGTGGGGGGAGCAAGACCTAAAACTCAAATGAGATCAGAGCATCAGGACTTGCTTCAGAGGCTCCAAAGGCCCAGAGATGGGAACTAGATTTTTGACTTGGAACGTTAATTGCTTGAATTCTCCACAGAAAAGAAGAAAAATATTTCACTATCTTAAGCAATTTAAGAATGAAGTAATTTGCTTACAAGAGACTCATATAAGAATACAAGATCAAAAATATTTGATTAATGCAAGACTTGGTACATCTTACGTAGCAGCAGCACCAGAAAAGAAAAATGGTATAGTTATATATTTGAAAAGAGACTTAGTTGCTAAATTAATTGAAGCAGACGATCAAGGAAGATTTTTAGCGATAGAACTTTTAGTAAAAGGAGAAAAAATACTTGTAATCGGAGTTTATGCCCCGAATCAACAACAAGAAAACTTTTATAATTTACTACACTCAAAATTGACACACTGGGCATATAAAACTTGTATCCTGTTAGGCGACTGGAATGGTGTTTTGGACGTTAAAAAAGACAAGGGACCTAAACAAAATGTGTTAACAAGAGCAAAATTGCCCAAAGCATTTTGGGAAATGATGGATGACTGGGTGTTGAGAGATATCTGGCGTGAAAGAAACCCGGAAGAAAAAGATTTTACTTTTTTTTCAGATAGACATCAATCCTTTTCAAGGATTGATTTTATATTAATTACTAATGATCTTTTATCTAGGGTGAAAAATATGAAGATTTGCTCAAGAACATTGACAGACCATAGTCCAGTTTGGCTGGAATTGGAGTATGAGAAAGGGCCTAGGAGGTCCTGGAGGTTAAATGATAATTTGTTTAGGTATGAAGAAAATGTAAAAGAGTGTAAAAAATTTATGAAAGAATTTTTTGTTATGAATATGCAAAAGGGCACATCGATGGAAATGGTATGGGATGCAAGTAAGGCATATATGCGAGGAATTTTGATATATTTGAATAATAAATATAGAAAGAAACAGGGGACAAAAAGAAAAGAATTAGAAGATGAGATTAGTAAACAGGAACGGGCTTTAGTAGCTAATCCAACAGATAAGAAAATTAAAGAGGCAATCAATTTATTGAAAGGTCAATTTAATATGTTAATAGCAGATCAAGTGGCAACTAATTTAAGATATGCAAAACATAATACTTTTTACAATGCCAATAAACCAGGCAGGTGGTTAGCATATTTGTTAAGGAAAAAGCAAAAATCAAGGACAATAGAGAGAATAAAATATAAGGGTAAAGAGGTTTATGAGCAACAATTGATTAAAAAATCTTTTTTAGAGTTTTATTCGAGGCTGTATACTGGTGATAAAATTAAAGATATAGATATAGATAGATATTTGCAGAAAGAGAATATTTATACAATTTCAAATGAGCAGAGGGATAGTTTAAATCAATCGATAACTTCCGAGGAAATTGCGTTAGCAATTAAGCAGTTGAAAGTGGGTAAAGCTCCTGGGACGGACGGTTTGACGGCTATTTACTATAAAACCCTACAGGAGGAAATGATAGAACCGTTGAAAGAATTATTTAACAATATACAACAGGGAGGAGAGGTACCTCCAACTTGGAAGACAGCATTTATCTCGTTGATCCCAAAAGAAGGGCATGACGATACAGATCCTAAAAATTATAGGCCAATTTCATTATTAAATACAGACTATAAGATATTTGCTAAAATTTTGGCAAATAGATTAATGACAGTCATGCAGCAAATGATTCACCATGATCAAACTGGTTTTATAAATGGTAGACAAATGAAGAGTAATGTAAGGCAAATTGTTAATTTATTAGAGTATTTGGGAAGGAACAACCAGGTCCCCGCAGTGCTTGTGTTCTTGGATGCTGAGAAAGCCTTTGATAGATTGAATTGGCAATTTTTACTAAAACTAATAGAAAGGATGCAATTTGGAGAACAATTTGTACAATCTATTAAGGCAATATATCAAAAACAAACAGCGCAAATAATAGTTAATGGTGGTTTAACAGATGCTTTTAACATAGAAAAAGGAACAAGGCAAGGCTGTCCTTTGTCCCCGTTATTGTTTATTTTGACGCTGGAAATTTTATTAAACAAGATACGCGAGATAAATACAATTAAGGGAATTAAAATTAGACAGCATGAATACAAGGTATGAGCATTTGCGGATGACCTGGTTGTTACCTTAACCCAACCGGTACAATCGATTACAGCCTTGATGGATATAACCTGCTTATATGGATAAGTATCTGGTTTTAAAATAAATGCAGCTAAAACAAAAATAATAGCTAAAAATATGGTTAGGAGCCAAAAAGAAGAGATAGAAAGGTTAACAGGATTTGAAGTAGTTAAGAAGGTTAAATATTTGGGGGTCTATATTATGACTGCAAATACGTAATTATATCAGTACAACTATGAACCATTATGGCACAAAATACAGAAAGAGTTGGACAACTGGAAAAAACTACAACTGTCTTTGCTGGGAAGGATAGCCGCTGTAAAAATGAATATTTTACCAAAATTTCTATTTCTTTTTCAAATGATACCTATACTTAAAAAAGATGAGAACTTGAAGGAATGGCAGAAGGGCATAAACAAATTTGTGTGGGCAGGGAAGAAACCACGAGTCAAACAAAAGATATTGCAAGATACTAGAAAAAGAGGTGGTCTTAAGATGCCCAATTTAAGATTGTGTTATGAAGCTGCTGCCCTCTCAGCAATCACAGATTGGATAAACTTAACGGAGGAGAAGATATTGAATATTGAAGGATATGGTTTGGTTTATGGCTGGCATGCTTACTTAGTGTATGATAAGAAAGTAGATAAGACTTTTAAAAGTCATATATTAAGAAATGCTCTATTGCGTGTCTGGAAAAAGTATAAATATAAACTAAATGATAGGTTACCAATATGGACAGTATCCAGACACGCGATAGAGAACATAAATTTAGAGCAAAAGCAAGATAAGATTACATATAAGGAACTCCTTTATAAGGAAGGAGTCAGACTACTGTTAAAATCCATGGAACAATTAAAAGAAGAAGGGATTATTAAGACTTGTTTTCAATATGGACAGCTGCTGGCCAGATGGAGAGAAGATCAAAAAATTGGTATTTTGCAGCAGGATGAGAAACTGATAAAGCAAATAAGAGATGAAGGTCAAATGCACATAAAAAGGTTGTACAATGCATTACTGGAAATAGATTCAGAAACAGACTTAGTCAAGGATTGTATGATAAAATGGGCACAAAATGTAGGTGAACCAATAATGATGGAAACATGGGAAAAGATATGGGTTAGAAATGTAAGATTTACACAAGCACAAAATTTAAGGGAGAATTTTTACAAAATGTTTTATAGATGGCATTTAGACCCCAAAAAAACTAGCTTGTATGTATTCCAAATTTACAACCCAAGTGTTGGCAATGTGAGTGTGAAGATGCTACATATTTTCATATATGGTGGACATGTAAAAAGATTAAGGCTTTTTGGATAAAAATATGGTGGATTATTCAAAATATTTTGAAGAAAAAAATTAAATTTACACCACAGTTTTTTCTGTTGGGAATAGTTACGGATTGTACTGTAATAGAAACTAAGCTGGTTTTGAACTTAATAACGGCTGCCAGATTACTGGTGGCACAGTACTGGAAGAAGGAAGATCCACCTACTATTGAGGAATGGACATTAAAAGTTGTGCATTTGGCGGAAATGGCAAAAATTTCAAGACCATTCAAATGAGAGATATATATCGGAATGGAGAAAATGGATTGATTACATACAGAAGAAGTATCCGAATAAGAAGATTCATATAGCTTATGAATGAAATAATATTAAGTAGTTTATGTTTGTTTTTTCTGAGTTATAAGGAGTTAAGGACCTAGGGAGAATATGAAATGTAATAATTTGTTAGCACATTTTAGTTTTTGGTTTGTGAATGCTATACCCTGTGCTCGTTCTGGGAAGTCTGGGAGGGGGGTGGGGGGGAGGGAGGGGAAGGGACGGTGGGAAGGGGAGGGTGGGGTTGAGGGGGGAAGGGTGGGGGGAGGTGAAAATGTTTGTATTTTTCATAAAACTTTTCAATTAAAAAAAAAAGAACTGTGGCAAGAAATGTTGTAAAATGGGGCGAAACTCATTTAACAACTGTCTTACTTAGCAACAGAAATGTTGGGCTCAATTGTGGTCATAAGTCAAAGACTATTAGTATATCAGCCTTTGGAAGTTTTTCTGTAAATAACCTCTCTTTCAGAAGTGTCTGGAAAACATTTATAGAGGAAATCACATTTGAGAAGAGTACTCTGAGTCAAGCAAGTATTGTATTTTAATGCCAACAGGATTGGTAATAAATATATATATATATTACTTATCTACTTAATAATAACTCACCCTATTTTTGCCTCTGGCTTTCTTGCAGAGTTGATCAAAAGTGTTACCAAGCAGGGAGTAACTGTTGGAGACTTACTTCAGGAGGGTCTTTCCTACCTGGATACTCGCACAGATTTCTGGCAGCAGCAAAAACCTATTTATGCCCGGATCAGAGATCGTAAGCTTATGTTGAAAAGATGGACTCGAGATCAAAAGCGGAAGCCCTCTGAGGTGGCAAGATACATACTAAAGAGCATGGAGGACATTGATATCCGTAGGTGGCTCAGGTGAAAATGGGGACCAGTTAGAATTTATTAATGGGACTGTTTGTGTGCTGCCTCAAATAAGATAGCACTGCAATGTTTACAGAACAGGGATTGTCCTAACTAAGAAAATGCGCTTTCAGGATCCTCCCAATTTGTTTTTTGTCAATTCTTTGAAATGATATGCTGTATGTAATATATATGTTGACTTCTTAATGTATAGAATATAATATTTTGGTACGTAGAATCATATTTCTTACTAAAAAAGATGTCCTCAGCACATATTAATAAGTTCTTTGAGTGATACTTCTTGTTCTTCTGAGAACTACTAAAATATTATCTCCTATAGCCTCAGATTGATCTCCATCTAGTGGTAGCACATCATATATATAGATTTATGTAATCAAACCCTTTTTTACTGTTTGAAGAAGAGCTCTAATAATTGTCTTTAGGAAAAAAAGTAGTATTTCTGTTAATAGTAGCAGATTCCAAAATCCAGTTTTTGGTATTATATGAATTTCTTTTGACATTTTCTGGCATTGTTTTGTGAGAGAATTATTCTTTTAGACATATGTGAAATGTATCCAGGCGAATTTAAGAATATAAGAAACTCTGCTGGTTCATCTATAATCTAGCATTCTGTGTCACATATTACCCAGCCAAGTTTGTTAATGAAGTTCTTATACATGGAGAGATTTGGGAGGGCTTTTTATTTAGAAAAAGAAAAAAAGAAAGATAAAAAAATAATACAATTTAATGCACAAGTGCAATAAATGATTCATGCTTCATTGTAATCTGCATATAATCTAAAACTATAAGCAATGCATGGAAGTATTTAAGATTTTTCTTGCTGATACTGTATTTGAGCTATATTTCATGAATTAATAGTTATACAGGAATCAACTTTAATGGCCATTTATTGTCCTGCCTTTATGAATGTATCTAGTTTGTTTTTAATACCACCTAAATCATCTATTATACTCAAACTGCTGAGAAAAATTTGATAAATAAGTATTTCATATGATTGTGCTGAATCTCTGTGCATTGTTTCAGTGCATACATGCTTGATTAGCATATTTGCTCATGCAGAGTTTTTTCTCCTAAGTGCTGACCAGTGGCTGCCCTGAAAGAAGTTGCCAGAAAGCTGAGCAAGTACTGAAAAAAATCCAGAGCTGGTCCGATGATGAAATCCCCAACAGGAGTGAGCTGGTTGGAAATCTTTACAGCTGTATTGGAAATGCTCACATTGAGATGGGAAATATGATGGCAGCTTTGCAGAGCCACCGGCTAGATTTGGATATTGCCAAAGAAAAGTAGGAAAGAAGCAATCACTCAGTTTTTGTCTTTCCTGGGAAAAGCAAAATTACCCAAGGGATTAAGATATGTTAGCTTGTTAATGATTAGAAAGCCATGTGTGATTAACATATCAGTGTATGCACTTCTCCTGAGTTCCTTGGAGGAAAGTTTCCATTGCTAGACAAGTCTGTCCTGTCTAACTTCCCTACAATATCTCTACTATCTTGAGTGTAGAGTTATTTGCAGTGGAGTGGTTAAGAAAGATAAAAATAACTGTAGTTTTCCACTGTACTACTCAGTCTCAATTGCTGAGGCCCTTTAATGACATTTTATGATTTAGGGACACTAATTCCAAAATTTATGATAAACCTATAGTTTCAAGATAATTTTACTGAATTAAATTATTTCTGCTGTGATTTCACTCTCCAATAATTAAAAATATTCAGCATTAGTCATTAAAAAAAAAGTTGAATTGCTATTCTTGCCATATTGCTCTCTTAAATATATGAGAGAAAAAATATTTTTTTATAAATATGTTCTTAAATAATTTTAAAAATGATCCATATCATGTAATTGTTTTCTTTAGTCTTCTTTTTAAATCAGTTATTGATATAATTGAATTATTCTTATAATACTTTAAAGAACAGCATAATATTCCAAGTCTGCTTTGCTGCTTTGCTGGGGTCCTTTGCACTGTTTAAAGCAGAGATAGGCAACTTTGGCAGAAGCAGAAAAGATACCCATCTTTGAGAGAATAACTGTATTTTGATTAATGACCAGAATAGTGTGAAAAAAATACAGTAAAATACAATACATTAACCATATAAAATTAATAAGGGGAAACTAAATACAATGTAAAATTACAAATATTAAATCTATAAAAACAAATTCAGCTAAACCTATACAGGTAGTCTTCGGGGTACATCCAATCACTTGACGGCCATTCAAAGTTACGACAGAACCTGCAAAAACTTCATATGACTCTGTTTCAAAGTTATGGTGGCTGCAATGCCCCTGTGGTCATTCATTCTTATGACCAACCACAAGGTTCCACCCCTTCACTCCCCCCACCCCCCCGCCCTGTCCTGACTGGATCCTGCAGCGCTTCGGCTTTCTCCCCATACCTCCTGGAAACAGCTGCCATTTTCAGTGCTTCAACAGTTTCTTGCAGCAGCTGCTGCAAATGGCAGCTGCTTTCTGAGCTTTCTGCTCTGCTCAGTTGGCTGTTGAGAGATTGCAAACCTTTCCTAGCTAGGCTTTTGGAAAGCCTAGTTGCAGGATGAGCTTCCCCAAGTTTTTCCCTTGCTTAAGTGCTACCTTTAGGACACCCTTTAGGACCCAGCTTCTGCTGCGGCCATTTATTGCATGTTTGTGCTGTAGCCATTTTTTCTTTTGAGCTGGATATTTTTTTCCAGCTCCTCCACACAAAAAAGTTACAGAAAGATTATTTTTTTTTTTGCTTGCATCCTTCTTTTCCTCTACTCCTCAGCCTGGCATTCAGTTGTCAAGGTAAGAACTTACAGTTTTTGTCATCAACTTGCCAGACCTGCAGTAAATTTAGCAAATGAGGTGGTTAAATGGGATCAAGATTGGAGGCAGAGGTGGAGAGTTACTTTCAGCACCTTGGAATAGGAGGGAACAATCAACAAATATGTCCTCCCATTTTTTTTTTTTTGTTTCTTTATTGAAATGTGGGTTTCTGGAGGAGGGAAGGGGTTAAGCAAAGCAAATGTTGCTCCTCCCAATTTCCAGCTGAGTGGGTAGAGATCCCTTTCCACAGAGGCTTGTTTGGAAGCCTCTCTGGTATTGTAATATGGCACTAGGCTCTAGCTGGGATGTTTTTGCTTTGTAAAGCCTTTTGTTGCTTGTTTGCCTCTGGACTCATCAAGGTGGCAGGCTTCTCAGGGCTTCTCTCGCCCATGAGGTACTCCATGCTTGCTTAATGACCCATGCATTTGGATAACTGGCACCAGGGAGAACAGGGGCTGGGAGCCATTAAGTCTCACTTAATGGTTGTCACCACTTGTGACTGTAGCAGTCAGCCTCCATTATGGTTGTAGGTCGAGGACTACCTGTAAATCTACCTATCAATATTAAAAAAAGTATTATCCTGGTGTATTAAGTAAGGTGCAATAAATTTTTGTATGTAAATTTTAATGTGTAGTAATGCATATTTAGTACGCATATATTCTCATGGACAATTAAACAGATACCCCTTTTGATATCTACAGGCAATATAGCAGTAATTAGAGACATTCAAGAAGATTCTACAGTATCACTTCTCTCAGACAATACATATCCTGTTTCCCCCAAAATAAAAATCCCCTGATAAGCCCAATCGGGCTTTTGAGCATATGGCAATAAGGCCAAGGGCTTATTTGAGGGTTCAAAAAAAAAAAAAAAAAGACAGGGTCTTATTTTCAGGGAAGCACGGTATTAAAGATGAAATAAGTCTGAGTTCCCTAGACAATTTACTAATAGCATATTTTTAGTCTGCAAGGGCAAAGTTACCAGAGCAAAATATTGTGTATCCTTTTTTGGAAGATGATAAGGGGTATTCTCATAGGCATATAACACATTAAAAATAGGCAACATTGAGAAGTTTCCCCTGCTAAGTTTTGGAGCTGTAAATTGGGGCTTCAAAATGGAGGCAGAGGTCACAATCTTACTACAAATAATAAACTGCCACTCATGTTTTAAAGTATTATACACATTCATAGTGCGCTATACATTAATGCATAGAGATAATATCCAGGATTGGTGATGGCTGATGGGGTATTTTTGAAATAGTATCAGAATTTTTGCTTTTGCCTTTTTTGCAGCAACCTGGCTGATTCCATCTCCAGAGCCCTTGACAACATTGGTCGGGTATATGCCCGTATGGGCAACTTTCAAGAAGCCATTGACACGTATGTGGAAATCAAACAGTGAGAAGACCTTTTGCCTTCTGCAGTAATAGTCTTGATCATTTTGTCCTATTTTAACTTCACCTGATTATAAATGATCAAGGAGAGCAATGTCAGTTAAAGAAAAGTAATGATATATTAATAGCTGTTAGAACTGATTTGTGCCAGGGGTAAATGATGGGAATCTAGGTTAGTAGGAATCTATAGCCTCCAAATGCTATCCCATCAGTCCTAGCCAACACAGAATTACATCATTGGAAGGAAGAGACCTCCCTCACTCAATCCAATGAATGTCCCAAAGAATGAGAAAATGCAGAAAATTTAATGTTAAAGGCTGAAACTACTACATTAAGAAAACTTTGTTATTATGGAAACTTGAAATTGTTATTTTTTTCTGAAAACTGGCTTATCATACATGGATGATAGTAACTAACAGTAGGCTCGAGGATAAGGATTTTTGTATAATCACCACCGCTGACAAAAGCTAAGATTTGCTTCCTGAAGTCTTAGCTGCCAACTCCCAACTGTGATGGATATCAATCATCTCTCCTTTAGACCTATAAGGCTCCACCATTTTAATTGCAATATCTAATCTCTGAATCTCAGGATCTACCCTTAAGAAAGTTGAGAGATGTGTAACAATTGTATAAAAATGAAAATGAAAATCAGGGATTGATCCTAGGAGTGCTGACTATACTGTCACTGTACTGAGCTTGGCAGAAGCTTTATGGGAGTCTAGAATAATATTTTTAAAGACTAATTTTTTTTCTGTAAATAAATCTTTACATTTCTTTTTTTGCAAAGCTGGGAGGAAAAGATTCCTCTTATGAAGAGTAATTTGGAGAAAACTTGGCTCTTCCACGAAATTGGCAGATGCTACCTAGAACTCAATAAAGCAGCTGAAGCTCGAGACTATGGTGAAAAATCCTTGCAGTGTGCTGAGGAAGAGGGAGATATTGAGTGGCAGCTCAATGGTGGGGTATTGGTGGCACAGGCACAGGGTAAGTTGCCTTGCATAAGCTTTACACCCAAATGTTTACTGGCTGAACTGGGTCTCTTTTACATAGCAGAGTTCCTTCTTCTTTTTTAATGAAAACCCACTTATCATTATTCAAAGACAATCTCTACAGATATATTCAGCTGTTAGAGAAAATTGCCACCTATTATTCAACTCAGCAACTTCAGTTAGCCAAGTTATTGACAGTCATATACATGCTCACTATTAAATTACAAATAGATCCAACTCAGATTTCCGTTTAAAACTATAGGATTGCTTCTATGTCTTGAAAACATAATGATCTCTTAAGCTTTAAAAGGATGGAGGGAGACAGCTAAACATCTAGTCAACTGGTTTTAATTCCTGCGTTCAAAAGAATTTGAACTAATGAACTCTGTTGTTATACAAAAGGGTAAAACCATCATTGATATTAAAAATTAAATACTAAATACTAAATCCTGGGCAGTAAAAACTGTAGTATCCTGTTTCCTGCACCATACTCAGTAATAGTTTGGAAATGTGTCACATGAACACTACATGTGTAAGTTTTTCTTTATCTATTCACAGTGAAACTGGAGGATTTTCAGTCTGCAGTCACATACTTTGAAAAGGCTCTAGAGAAAGCAAAACGTATCCATAATGATGCAGCTCAGCAAGCAATCATCATTGTAAGTAACACAAAAATGGAGGGTGGAAAAAAATTGCAGAAAGGATTAGGACCAATTATTTCTTTTCATGATAAATTGATAAAATAAGCTGGGACTTTCCAAAATGCAGCTTATGGCTGCTCTGAGTTTGAGAAAGTAAAATAGTACATGACATGTGATGCCCCTGTTTGGGAAGATAATAAATCTAGAAAACCAAAGGAGACATGAGGAAAAGCTATTATGAAAGCAAAAACATCCTTCTATTGTGCTACAGTACCTTTGATTCTAAAAATGGAACGAAATGTCGTACTAGCTTTAAAGAGAATTAATTATACAGGTAGTCTTCGAATTACAACAGTTCGTTTAATGACTCTTCAAAGCTAGAACAGCACTGAAAAAAGTGACTTAAGACCATTTTAACACTGGTTATGATTGTTGCAATATCCCCATGTGATTTACATTCAGTTCATAACTGTAATGATTGGCAACTGGGTCATATTTATGATGGTTGCAAAGTCCCAAGGTCATGTGGTCACCTTTTGTGACTGACTGTCAAGCAAGATCAATGCAGAAGCCAGATTTACTTAACAACCAGGTTACTAACTTAACAACTGCAGTGATTCACTTAACAAATTTCTCACTTAGTAACATAAATTTTGGACTCAATTGTGGTTGTAAATTGAGGACTACTTGAATAAAAGAGTAATATTTTACACATGAAACTAAACAAAATATTGGGATATATAGATAGATAAGAAGTGCTTTCATAGGTTGCTTGTAGCTTTCTTGAAATTGCTGGCTGGCTATTGGTGGAGAACTCAACATACCTCTTCTTTTGTTCTAAAAAGTCAATAAGGCTGGGATCTCTGTTTGTCAAGAGCTCCTACATTTTCCTTCAATTTATGATCATGTGCTGCACAAGTTACCTGATCCAACAACTTAATTGTTTATCCAGTTTTCCATTCATAGGCCCATCAGAATCTTTTGACACCTTTCTGATGACCGGAAGATGCCAGATTAGGTTTGAATTACATATGTGAGTTTCCTTGTCCCACTGTCTTTAAAGAAACAAAAGAGGGTTTCAACTCCAATTCCTCTGCTTTTCCTCGTTAATCGTATTTTGTAAGTACACATACTGTATTTTTCGGAGTATAAGGCACACCTTTTCCCCCACTAAAAGAGGCTGAAAAATTGGGTGTGTCTTATACTCCAAATGTAGCCCCACCCACCCATCCTTCAGCCTATGCGCATCCTCTTCCTGGCTGCAGAGATTGCCACAGAAAATGGCTTGCGTTTTTGGGCTCCGTGCCTTGCGTTTTCAGCCTCCAAATGCTCTGTTTGAGAGCCATTTAAGGCTGCAGGAATTGCCAAAGCACATCACTGCCGATCGCCACCTCCATGCATTAAATTTTTGGCCTCCGCACGCCCATTTTTTGGCCTCTGCGTGTCATGTTTTCGAGTGGCGATTGGCAATGTGCTTTGGTGAACCCTGCACTTTTGAATGGCTCTCAAAAGGAGCGTTTGGAGGCTTAAAACATGAGGCGCGGAGCCCAAAATGGCAGCCCGGAACAGCTGCTGCTTTGTCTACCACTTCTGCACTTTGCCTGCTTTACTCACTTGAGCTCCCTGTGACAATCAGCTGTGCTTTTCAGCCCCAATGAGCGTGCACTCACAACCAGCGAACTAATGTGCTGAAGCTGACCAGGCTAAGGATGCTAGCTGAATACCTGGTAGGCAGAGGCAGAATTTTTTTTCCCTATTTTCCTCCCCAAAAACTAGGGTGCGTTTTATACTCCAGTGCATCTTATACTCCGAAAAATACAGTATTTATGACACTACTTCAATGTATAAATTGCACACTAATGAAACTAAATGTGCAAGGAAAATATCTCCTAAAACTTTTCTGAAGATTTATATAGCATTCAGACTATATTTTTTACCAGGCTCTGGATGAAGCCAACAAAGGGTTCATCAAAGAGTTGAAAGAAGAACAGAGACTTGAGAGGATGCGTGAATTGAAAGGTTGGTGTATGTACCAAGTTGATTATAGAATATTCCAGGCAAACATATTTTGCCAGGGTTCCATTTCTTCTTTCCCGGTTTTAGTCAGTTGTGGTAGGGTAACAGAAGTCAGCTTGATGGTTCTTCAGTTATGAGGGTACCATAACGATTGATATCCCCCCCCCACTGCTGGCTTTTTAATATCTGTAAGAAATCACTAAGAGGTCATCCAACAATTTTAGATGTGGTTGCATTAATATGCTAAGAATACTAATTTATATATAAATATAAATTTTATATCTGAAGGCTGTGAGAGTCCAGATGGAAGGCAACAGCTCAGATTTAACCCAAGCAAAATGGAATTGCTATTTGTACATTGGAATTCTCCTTAGGTGCCAAGTGGTATCCCTGTTGAACAGGCACTACTCTTCAGCTGTAGGTTTGTGACTGGGGGAGTTCTTCCAGACTCATGACTTCTGCTTGAACAGCATATAGAGGCCTCTAGTTGGGAAAACTTTTAACCAACTTTAGTTTATACACCAACTGTTTTCTTACCTGGTACAGGCAGGACTAATGATAGTAAATAATATTTTCACAAACTACTGCAATGTGTTTTACATGGAACTCTGTTTAAATAACTATCCAGAAATTACAATTAATCAGGGTAAGGCACCTTGTGTCTTACTTAGCCCCCAATTTGGGAGCAAGCTGCACCTATATTATGGGCTCTGTACTGGTTATAGTCAAATAGAAGTGTATGTGTTAAGCTCCAAAGCTATGTATGACTTGACTATGGGACCTTCTCCCTAACTGGATTTTGTATAGCCTCTTAGATATTGTAGGAATATGGCCTCCTTGTTGACCCATAGTTTTGGAATTTTGGGGAACCAATGTTAGATGCTGCTGCTTCTCCATAGTAATTATGGAATAGTTTCTCCCTACCCCCTCTATGGTAGATTTTATTAAAAACGGAGGTTTTTTTGAAGAGTCTTCAGTAACATCACTTACATCTTCTGTTCTTATCATTTTCTCTTCTACTTTGCTTTTGGTTTTGTTTGAGTCATTAGATCTTGGCCACATTTCCATAGCATTCCATAGCATTCCTTTCTGAGATGACCAAGAGTCAGCTCAGGGTTATAGAATAGATCATCCTATTCAACATATGAAATATGATTTCAAAACTGAATAAAAAGTGCCACATTCCAAAATTTAAATCTAGAAATTACAATATTAAAACAAGATTGCAGAAGTACTGTTTGTAGCACACTACCTGTAGTCTCCTAGGAAAATAAAAAGCAATGAGAATGTGATAGCCATCAATTTAGCCATAACAAGAATGCTATTTTTTGAGTTGTATTTTGTAACAGACATAGAAAAAAGAGGCAACAGTCAATATTTTTTTAGAACGTTCAGGGAATGAAAAACAGATTAATTAAAAGAGGTAAATACACTATTAATCCTATTGTGCTGAACAGAAAATAAAGGATAAAATGTGCAAGTAGACAATTTTAATTAAAAGTAAAAAATCTCTGAGAAGTCTCTATTACCTGCATTTGTAAATAAACACTACAAATGTACTGAATACATAATAATCATGTCTCAAAAACCATGGACAACATTAAATGTTGGAATGCAATGATTTTGGATGCTGTGTTAAAAGTGAATGAATAAGCATTGCAGTTGCACAGAAACGTTTGTCCTGTAGGGGGTAGTATATCTCTAGTCTCCTATTCTTGGTTGGTAGGTAGCCCTGCATTTTTCTCTTTATTACTTTTCTAGAATGCCTATCTGAGGATTGTTGAATGGCCTCCTGTCTTTCTATTCCTGATAAGTCAGGAATCTACATATCCTTATGCCCACTGTCATTAAGCGGTTGCATTATAGCAAGGCATTGTAGGGGAAAACACAAAAGAAAAATATAGCTGCCCTCAAGTTCTGAATAGGAAATCAAAAGCCATCCATTTATGTTCCTTTTACAATTGGACTCACTTTTTTTGGAGTTTTCCTTAGTAATCTTGCCTTTCCCATAGTTATAAAATGGAAATATGGCTGAGAAGTCATAAACCTGAGAGTAGAGATAGATATAAACATTGAAATTCCATTATTTCCCAGAGTTAGAAGATGAAGAGGGGGAGGAAGAAGAGTTGAAGGAGGAAGAGCTCAAGAAAGATGCAGATGATACAGAAAAAAAGGAGGAAGTTGAAAAACCTGAAACTGAAGAAGTGAAAGAGGTATTGCCCCAAGAAGGAGAAGAGATGCCTCTGCCTGAGAATGGGGAGGTACAACAGATGGAGGGAGAACCAGATCAAGAAGAAACTGAAAAGAAAGGAGAAGAACAGGAAGAAACTGGGGAAGAATCTGAGAAAGAATTTGAGAAAGAATCTGAGAAAGAATCTGAGAAAGAATCTGAGAAAGAATTAGAGAAAGAATTAGAGAAAGAATTAGAACCTGACCCAGAAAAACCGACTGAGGACACTATAGGATAAAACTAGTGAAAATTGCTTTTGGTTTGTAATTTAGGAATTGTCTTCTTGTGGTAATCCATTTTGCCTCACAATATTTTCTCCCCACATTATTGCTTGTGATGTTCAGACTACTAAATAAAACACAAATAAAATAATTATTACGTGTATAATTTTATAAAGAGGTTGCAAGAATATAGTAAATATACTTCCATGTAGGATTCTTTTAAAAGTTTAACTAATTCAAATAAAGAGCAATAATTCTGAGCATATTTCATTTTATATTTTTATATTGCTTTTCAATTAATAGCTCAACTAATTAAAAGTAATCTTAGCTGCAAGACAGCTAACTGATTGAAGGATTCTCAAATCAGTTCACATTATAAATCTGAATTTAGGCAAAAACAACAAGAAGCATCTGCAGAATGAAATTTTTCAGTAATAATAATTTTGGATATTAAGTTGCACAAGAGATCATGTTGTACAAACAATTTAGATGTGAGCTCTACACAGATTTTGGAATCTTCCTTCCGCAAAAGCTGATCCATATATTCAATACTTTTCTATATGGAAGAGAAGATACTAAGGAATACATTTGTGAATGCATGCAAGTAAAATAAAAGCTATTCAGAACCTAATAGTAATAGACATCTGTATATGAAAATGCTGCTTGTCAGTATCATAATTCCGTGGCATGAATGGGACAATTGTATTTTTCTGGGCACTCATACATAAGAAATTCAGGAAAGAAGTGAATTGTCCCAATCAAACTATTGTTGGGAATCAGCATTTTAGAAGTGGATCTTTTTCTAGGTTAAGATAATCCAGAACATATCTTTATATTTATATTCCTCACAGTGACCTGGTCATTAGCACTCAAGTCCAGATGACTGTGAGGAATATAAATAATTCCATTCTCCACCATTCAGTCAGAAATTGAAGAAGCTCCTTAGATGAGAAGCGAAATGTCTTCAAGGAAAAACTAAAGCAAGTCCAGTTGCCTTTTGAAAAAGCACTTTGTAGGCATTTCAGCAACAGCCATGCTGGGCAGCCAGTTCTGAGAGCTGCAAGTCACATATCAGTAGAGCACTCAAGCATAGAAGGCTGGTCTACATAGAAAATAGGCATTCCATTTGATTGTTCAAGTAACAGTCCAACATTCTCAAAAACCCCTCATTGAAGTTAAAGGGATTTCCATGTAAGAAGATAGAGGGCTTCAGGTTTAGAAAAGCTAAACCATAATATTGAACAGTTGGCGTTCCATCTGTTGGCTGAGATTTTTAGGACTTGTCTTTCAGGAAAATCTGAAGTCACAGGTTCCATGTGTGGAATATGTAGGATTTGGAGAGAATGCAGGACTGATAATTTTGTGATTATGTTCCTATATATAAAGTACCCAAACTGTTTTCCATCCTTGCAAATCAATGCAACATTGTTACCTTTAGCAGGCAAAAGCCCAACAAGGAAATGAGGAATTTTCTTAAAATAGTGATAGAGCCATGTGGCCAACAATTATGAGCAATATAATCCCAAACCTCTTGTTGGGGTATATTGTACAGTGTTAAAACTAAAAAAACTGTGGTATTCTGTTTCTAAGCATTTCTTTATCTCCCATTTCATCTTTTTCCTGACAATGAGCGTGTCCTCTAGAACTGAAAAATCCCTTCCCTACGCTCAATTTTCTCCCCCCCACCCTTTTTTTCCTCTCAAAAAATGCAATAGAATAAACAAAACGCGGAGCTGGGCAGGGCACAACCGCGCTATCACCCCTTGCTGCCCGGGGCGGGGTAGTGGGGAGGGGGGGAAAGCAGATGAGCAGGTCCAGAGCTTCGCCTTCCTGTCTCTGTTGTACCAGGCAGGGATGGGAGGGCGTGGTTTCCCCGCTTCCGTTCCCATTTGGGCTTATAAAAACCGCTTCGAGCGCGCTCGCTCCGCCTGAATGCAAAGAAGCCCGCCGGCGGTCTTGCAGCTGCCGAAGTTCCTGATTCCGGTACCTCGCCCCATCCGCTCGGTGGCGTTGCCATGGTGAGTTTGGATGGTATGAATTCTGCTACTCCCGGAGCAGTGTTTCTCAACCTTGGCAGCTTTAAAATGTGTGGACTTCGCACATTGTTGTGGGGGTTAATTAGAGCTGAAGTCCATATGTGTTAAAATTGTTAAGCTTGAGAAACACTGCATTAGAAGATGCCACCTCCACAGACATTTTTTTGCAGGATGAATTACTGGACGGATTGCTGTTTAGAGTAATTAAAAAAATTTTATCTATTGATCCTTGGGTATGAAGAGCATAGGAAACTCGAGATTCAGTGAGTATAGATAAGAAGCAGTCCTGCCCTGGTCCTCGCCTGAGTGCAATTTGTGCGAGATAACACAAACTGTGAAACCTTGAAAACTGGAAGGGCAGCCAGAAGTTTGAGGTCTGCTCTGGTGAGTAGAAGCAAGGGAGGTCCTTGATGTACCCAGTCCTATCCAGCCCTTTTGAAACTCTGGATCTGGATGGTTCTTCCACCGAGAGAGAAATGGAATAATCCATTCTTCATATGCAATATGTATATGATGGCATTTGGTTGCACACAAGCAAAGGTAACTTTGCTGTTGGTTTCCTGCTTGGAGAAGATAGAAAATATGAACATAATTTGATCTGAATTTAGAGGAAGGGAGGAAACATAAAGAGAGGTAACTTGAGGACAGGTATATTTCTTCTCAAGGAAGAAATCCAAATCCCATATTGAGAGTTCCATGATCATACCTTGCTGTACTCTCTATATATTCTGACTGGCAGGCTTTATGTATGATTTGTCTGTTTGCAGGAGAATATATTTTTTATCCAGGATGGAACTTTTGCAGTGTTTGAATATTGCAAAAATACAGCCTTAATTTGCCTCCTGGGTGGGTGGGGGGATTCAGTAATCACAAAATAAATTAGCTTCAAAAATTAGCTTCAATCATAAATTTGGATTTATGATTGATATGCTTCATCAATTTCAGTTATTTTATAAACCAGGAGTGCTATGAATTCTGGAGTTAATGTAGTCCACAAAAGCATGCTCCAATCTGCGTCTAGGTGAGTGGACTTCAATTCCCCAAATTCTCAAAATTGGTTCTGCTGGCTGGACATTTTAGAAGCCCACATTCTGAAAAATGTTCAAGTCAGTTTATATTGGCGGAAGATTTTTTTTATTTTATGAGAAAAAAATTTTTTTTTCAAAGAATTAAGAATGCTTAGGAATTTACACTGAATGTATGTGCCTGTGCCTGTGTGTGGAGTTTTGGCAAAAATTCAGCTGATTTTTGAAGTGCGTACTGACTTGGATTGTGTAGAGCTTATACACCATTTTTACTAGAACCTTTCCTTCCTTTTTATATTTATAAATACAAAGTAATTTATACTACACACTAAATACAGTGCATATTTTATTATCAGCCCTGCTGTAATTTCCTGATCTGGCACTCATGCCTAATTCTCTTCCCTTCCTCAGTGGAATTCAGAATAGATTATTAATGTCTCAAGTCTATGCATTTTCTGTATTTAGAGTAAATGGTGCGCAGAAAAGTACTGCTACTTTGTCCACACATTTTCTCTCTCTCCACCCACCCAGGGCTTATTGCTGCAGAGATGCTGTACACTTTGGTTGACATTGCTTATAGGGAGGTATTTTTATTCATTGCTGGCACAACTGGTGTGTATTTTGAACAATCTTGGTTTCCTGTTCCACATAAACAGTTAACCACCCGTGCAAGCAGACAGTTGATATAAAAGGGGAATGCCTCTTTGTAAAACTTTGTAAAGCTTCTCAAGTTTTTAGTGTTCTACAGGGTTTCAAACCATTGCAAGGAAAGTGCTTACTTTCAAAACTTTCACTGTTTATTTTTAAGACCAACCTATATATGTTAATCCTTCATTTTATATCTGTAAAACATTAACTGGCCTTATCGTATTTCAGGCAAACAGAAAAAAAACCTTGGCAAACTTCTTGTCCAAAGTCAGTTAATGAAATTTAGGGGAATCCCATTAATTCTACCTGAAACCCTATCTCTGATTCCTTTTTGTTGGAAAACCAACATGATCCGATGACAGACTCTGATTTTGTTTTGCAATTAAAATACAAGCCATTTCGGTCACATACAATGAATACTACAATGGTTTAAAACTGCCAATTGTCAGGAGAGCCAGTTGCTTTTGCTTTTGTAATTGGAAAGAGCTTTTAAAGAGGTTATTGCCCATTTTAAGGTGGATAATTCTTTTACTTTTTTATTTATAAAATGCCAAAATGCAAACAACATGGGGAAAAATCCAATAATAGTTGCATATTTAAAAAATGCCTATACATATTATAGTGATTAACTATAAAATATAAATATAAAAGATGAAAATAATAAAAATACCTACATAATATCCATTTAGTATCAATATGGGATTATTTCTGTTCTTAAATTTATTATTAACTCTGACCAATAAAGAAATATATTTCTTCAACTTCTTAGTTTTAGAATATTAACAGTTTTCAAAAATAACTAACATATTCATATTCTGAAGTCATTACTTAATACCAGTTTCTTTACATTCATGTAAGATTGTCTGCTTTGCCGAGCCAAGACTTAATAAAACTTAATAAAAACCAAAATTCCATGGTTTGGGAATATAATTTAACATCATATATATGTTATTTCATTTCTTACCAGAACTGTATTAATGTATTTTATGATTTGAAATCAAAATAAAAGCTATTGTTGGACAAGATCAAATCGTTTGAGTTTTATACAAACCTGGCATAAAAATCTGATATCAATCTTTTAAATGCCTAACCTTTAGAGAGGTCCAATAGACACAAATTATTTTTCTGATGGAATTTGTTTCAATTTTATATTGAAAGAAGAAGTCAATTTTATATGTTATAAAGAAGTCAATTTTATATGTTATAATAACCGAACCTGTTGAGCTTCCAAGACTGAATATTCTAATATTGCCTTCACATTTCAGGTATAGAATATGATCTTAATCATTCTGATTTTAAATTTCATTTAAATTTAAGTTACTAGTGTCACCCATCTTTTAAGGATCTAAGATTCTAAGCTGTTAAAGAATCTGAACATTCTGTTTTGACAATATATTTTAATTGTACATTTTGCCATGAGATGTTAAATCAGATTTGGAACATAATTTCTAAAAGTCTTTTAACACTTTTATAATAATACGATTTAATGGATTTATTTATTGTTAGCTCAGGCATTCTAGTAAAATATATTCCCCATAATCTTAAACCTGGGATTATTTCACAGTGTCATTTTCTTCTCTGATTCTGTATCAAACATAACCATTTATTTGATAAGAACAAATATGTCAAGCGATTTTCAAGACTAGAAACAAAAAAACCTCTATTTAATATACTTGTACCTTAAAACCTGCCAACATTTCAGAGGGATTATATACTTGTTCTTTAAATAGCCCAAAAAGGACAATATTCAGAAAAGTTTTGATTCCAGAAAAGTATCAAAGTCAAAATAAAAGCCCTGTGGTTCTGAAAATTTGGTAAATTAAAGCTGGCTTCATCATAAGAAAACCTCAATTTGATCAAATATATTTGAGGAGCGTTGGTTTGCCTTAATTTCTTTCTCATTATAGATAGTCCTTTATTTACAACCATTCATTTAGTGACTGTTCAAAGTTACAACTGCACTGAAAAAAGTGACTTAAGACTGTTTTTCACACATATCACCATTGCACCATCCCCAAGGTCATGCATGAGATCAAAATTTGAACACTTGGCAAATTATGAAGGTTGTAGTGTCCCAGAGATCATGAGATCACCTTTAGTGACCTGGCAAGCAAAATCAATGGGGAAGCCAGATTCACTTAACAATTGTGTTACTAATTTAACAACTGCAATGATTTACTTAACAACTGGTAAGAAAGGTCATAAAATGGGGCAAAACTCACTTAACAACTGTCTTGCTTAGCAACATAAATTTTGAGCTCAATTATCATAAGTCAAGGACCACCTATAATTTTTCCTTGTAAAACAGTGACCCCTAATCTTTTGGGCACTAGGGACCGGTTCCATGGAGAGAACTTTTTCCTTGGACCAGAGGGGGTGTGGTTTCATGGGCTGCCTGTTTCCCGCAGATGGGGCTTTGCTTGTTTGTGTGATCCAGTTTCTGGCATGCTGAGGACCGGTGCCGGTCCAGAGACTGAGGTTGGGAACCCCTGTTGTAAAGTAATAGGGAATAACATTGGAATCTGTCTTAAAATATATATTTAGTCCAGGATGATATTCATTTTAGAATAATGTAGGATAAAGTAACTTGGAATAACAGGGTTGGAAGGAACTTTGGAGGTCTTTGAGTTCACCCTCCCAACTCAAGCAGGAGGCCTATACCATTCTAGACACATGGTTGTTCAATCTCTTCTTGAAGACTTCTAAAGAGAGTGCATCCACAATATCCGGAGGTAAGTGGTTCCACTGATTAATTGTTCTCACTGGCAGGAAATTTCTCCCTAGTTACAGGTTGGACCTCTTTTTAATGATGTTCCACCTGTTACTTGTTCTACCCTGAAGTGTTTTGGAGAGTTGGTTTTCTTCTCTGTGAGAGCCTATCAAGTCCTCCTCTTTGTTGGTCTAGATACACCTAGTTCTCTAAACAATTCATGGTACCTTTTCATTTTAATTACATTAATGTTGCCCAAGAGACTGAATGGAAGTTTTAACCATTGAGTTATATTTACACTCAAACTATTTTGGAGACTAGGTAATTTTAATACATCAAATGTTTCAATTGCATCTGGTCCTTGTGGAACCTGAGTGGTTGAAAGAAAATTCAGAGAAAGAAGACTTCTGTAGACACATACCAGGCAGCATTTAATTGGATAGACAGTCTATCCAATGTATTTTTATTAGGAGTTATATATGATGGTGTATGTTAACACATGATATAATAAGAAACAAAACTCTTCAAAATTGCAGATGATACCTGGAAGATAAGTCATGGCAACTGGACTTCTTTTATTTTTTTGTTTTAAAATGTTTTGTTGCATATCCAAGTACTTTAGCTTTTTCAGTCAGACACAAGAAGCTACTGGTACTTGGATAAGCAGCAAAAAGTTTCAAACCTAAAAAATGAAAAGAAGTTCAATTGTCGTGACTCAGTATCCAGACAACTCTACTTGGATGGCTGAGAATCTTTATCAACATATTGCAAATGATAGTTTGCAATGATTGACAAAATACATTTAATTAGATATAAGAATTAAGCAGATAATTAAATTTAGGCCATGAGATTATTTTTCAAACTTTCCATGCCTAGCTAAAAGTTGTGGTAGAAATTAAATGCTAAACACATCTTTAAAGCATTTTAAAGCAACATTTTTGCTTCTTGATTATTTGGGAATCCCGTGTTATCTGCTATTGCTGAGCAGTTTTCCTAAGAACATGTGAAATTAGCCCATGGGGATTGTAATATTAAGCAGGATAAATAATAATAGATTTCAGTTTATTAGCTAAGGATAACCATTTGCTGCTAGTTAGATTCTACTCTCTGTTTTGTCTGGGTAATATTAGGTGTTTGTTTGCTCTAATATCTGCTACTATACAACAGATCTAAAATTTAATTTTAATAAAAGTTGCTGTTTTTGTAACATTTAATAGAAAAAATTATGTTTGTAAAACAAAACTTTTTATATATCACTGTTTTCAAATTAAAATTTGCCTTCAATTCTATTCCAAGAAATAGACTGTGATGGAAGTTCCCCCTTACATCTGTTGATCATAGGTACGTTCATTAATCAGGATGCTGCATGAAAGCAGTCAGCCAGGTGAGGGACAATAAAGTTGGTTGCCTTCTGCAGACATTTCAATCTGCTGAGAAGTGAAACCGAGATGTATTTTAGTTCCCTTACTGTTTAATATTTATGTAAATTCAGTTGTTTCTATTCTTATCCAAAAAGAATTTTACCCCTTTAAGCTCAGAGACAGATACATTTGGTAGTGTTGCTTTGTGCCAAAAATGCAACAATTCTCCCTACACACAGGTGAGCCGTAAGAAGTTTGCAGGCCTTAGCAGAATTCTTTGGGGAGGATTCTTACAATTAATTGCTCCAAGACTAAAATTATGATTTTCCTCTGGAAGATCTAGCTTCAATAAACATCAATGGCAATAGCAATTAACAAAATAGAAGTTCTTTTCAAGCCACTGGAAGATGGCAGCAACAACATTTTTACCAAAATACCTACCTATAATAGTGCCAAGGCAATAACAATAGCACTTAGAGTTATATACTGCCCCATAATGCTTTACAGCATTCGCTTGGCAGTTTACAATGTCATTATACGGTCCCCAACAACCTGGGTCCTCATTTTATCAACCTCAGAAGAATGGGAGACTCAGTTAACCTTGAGTCCCGTCAAGATCGAACTCCAGGTTGTGGGCAACGTTTGCCTGCAATACTGCCTTCTGTCCACTGCACCGCCAGGGCTCTTCAATCCTGGCTTTCTTTTAGTCCAAAGCTGATAGATGCATACCTGCTACCATTAATTTTTTTAAAGCTAGATCAAATGGTCTGCTAGGCAGATTTCAGATGGTCTAAAGATAGGTACTTACAAATATTTAAAACCCCTGCATGTTGTTCAATCATGTTTTGGCAAGTACTCTTCATGTCTTATGTCCCAAATATTGTAATACTGTACCAATCCCTAGTAGAGATCAAGTTTTCAATGAGGGAGAAATTGTTTATTTTATACTCTTAGACTTGTTATGATCAGTTGGAAAGTTTTAATTGTCAGCTATTGCTTTAAAAAGATTTAATGTATCTTAATCTTGGAATGATATCACTAGAAAATACTTTGATCAATTTTATTTTTATTTATTTTGTATTGCCTTGCCTTATTTTGTGTACTCTTTTTGTATATTTTTTTTCTTGTGAGGGTAAAGTTTAAGTGACAGTCTATATGATGGTTTTATTGTTCTTACTGTTTTCAAGTTTGCTTTTATGCACTGTTTTTTACTGTTATAACCAGTTTGAAGTTCATTGATTGTAAATAAGTACAATTTCAAACTACTATATAAAAGCTTGAATTTTGTAAGGAAACCTATTTACAAAGTTTGGAATAGTTGCTCTGGAGCTACAGTCCCTGTTTATGGACGAGCGGGAACCTCAATCTTTGGCCACTGAGATTGATTAATATCAGGTTCTCCTCTAAGATAACAAACTTTACATCCAATTGTATGGTATTCATTCATACTCCAACCATAAATGCTGTTATCAGTCCCATACAAAATATAGAGGTTTTTTTGGGGGGGGGCAGTGCTAAACAAATTGCTAAACAAAGGAGGGGATGTATCCATTTAGAAAAGCGTGAAAGACAGTTTGCATAATATGAAAACCATATTTTTAATTCTATCTCATAACCTGCTAATTTTTTGAGCAAGAGGGATATGACATCTCTGCCTTTATATTCTGTGGAAAAAAATACTGAGGGAGAATTGATATGCAGGCAGTAATGTGCAAAGGAAGCACAAAATATATTCAAAGTAACTAACTTAAAATGTTTCTATACAGTACTAAGAAATGCAGTCAAATCACAGAATATTTTGAAGAAATAGCATCAAAATATAGAGAAGTTCTATTTCAGATAATAATTTATCTTGAAATGAATGAGAATTGATCATAAGTAGTGTATTCATTATTTTGATGGGATTGAAGCATGAATAGTCTTCTCCAGTTTAGAGATAAGAAAAGAAACTAAATTTATAATCTATTCAACTAGCTACACACTTATTGTTATGATTGGGGGAGGAAGATGATAGGAGATGGACCTACACAATATGGTTTATGAAGTTGTTTTGACTAGAATTTCATTTATAGGACTTTAATACCTATAAATGAACAGATTCCACAAAACACCTTGGGATTATATCATACCTTAAAATATTTATCTATTAATTTATCTTTCTAACACCAAAATTGAAAAAGATGAGCCTAATCCATGTCCTTAGTAGATGAAAAGTGTGAATGGGTAAAATACAAATAGTTCATAATATTATAGATGAGTTAACCTTCAGTATTTCTCCAGTGGAAAGTCAATACTGCAATGTGGACATTAAAAACGCTACCAGCTATATCAACTTTCCTCAATCTGATATGTTGGACTTTATGTCTTCTATTCTCTTGGTAAAATGGTGTCTGCTTGTGAGGATTGTGGATTTGAAGTCCCACATATTTGGAGGAACAAAATTGGGATGGGCAAACTATGTGTTTCTGTAATTATTTATGGATACTGTAGTTGTACTTGATTTGAGCGTCAAGAGAGATGCTCAAAGATATGAATTTATAGTTTCTTTGTGTTATATGTTGAGTTGACTTCCGAGAAGTAAACTCTGCTAGTAAAGTTTTATTTACTGATAGTGAATGAGGAAGATTTTTAATTCATTCAATGGAGGAATTTTACCAGCTGGTAAAATATTTATTTTTTACATCACAGTGGCTAACAAAATGTAGGTAATAAAAATGTTGTGGGCTTATTTATAAGGTTGAAATAAAAATTATAAACACTCAAAGTGAAAACTGTGTAGTGTCTAAATAAATTTGTTTTGTCAAAGATTGAATATATTGAATAACAGAATAACAGGGTTGGAAGGTGGATTTGGAGGTTTTCTAATCCAACCTCCTGCTTAACCAGGAGACCCCATACTATTCTAGACAACTGGCTGTTCAATCTCTTCTTAAAAGCCTCCAGTGTTGAGTACCCACAACTTCTGAAGGCAAGGCGTTCCCCTGGTTAATTGTTCTCACTGCTAGGAAGTTTCTCCTTAATTCCAGGTTGCTTCTCTCTTTGATTAGTTTCCATCCATTGTTTTTTGTCTTGCCTTCTGGTGCTTTGGAAAATGGGTTGATCCCCTCTTCTTTCTGGGAGCCCCTCAAATATTGGAACATTGCTATCATGTCACCCCTAATCCTTTTTTTCACTAGACTATACATATCCAATGCCTGCAACCATTATTCATATGTTTTAGCTTCCACCCTTTAATCGTCTTTGTTGCTCTGTTCTGCACTCTTTCCAGAATCTCAACATCTTTTATATAATATGATGCCCAAAACTGGATGCAGTATTCAAGGTGTGGTCTTACTAAGGCTTTCTAAAGCAGTACTAGTACTTCACGTGATCTTGATTCTATCCCTCTGTTAATGCAAACTAGGATTGCATTGGCTTTTTTGGTTGCTGCACATTACTGGCTCATATTTAAGTGATTGTCAGCTAGGATTCCAAGACTTCTCTCTCAGTTATTGCTATTGAGCCAGGTTTCACCTAATCTGTACCTACACATTTGGTTTTCCTTGCCTAAGTGTAAAACCTTATTTTTCTTTACATTGAATTTCATTTTCAAGTCTTGGCGATCCATCTGGATCTTGACCCTATTTTCTGGGGTATTGGCTATTCCTACCAGTTTAGTGTTGTCTGCAAATTTGATGAATTCCCCTTCTGTTCACTCATCTAAATCATTTAAGAAGATACTGAGTGTACTGGACCTAAAATGGAACCTTGGGGCACTCTACTGCTTACTTCCCTCTATGTAGATATAGTTCCATTAAAAAAACCCAGGAACCTCCAGAATGAATGTCAAAAAACTGACAAAAGCAGTTTTGTAACAATTTATGAGAAGTCATTTACAATAATTTTTCAATGAAAAGAAACACTTGTTTTTTGTATATGTGAAGCCACATATAATTCCCCCTCTAAATGCTACTTCTCTTATTAAATCAGTTGGTGTCCTCAATTATTTCCTTATTTTGCCTTGACTATGTCATCCTCCTTTTGCAAGATATTTTTTTCAATTTACTAAATATTACAAACAAATTCAGCCTGACTGAACTGCAGCCTTGTGAATACTCTTATGGAAAGAATTTCTCAGGCTTGGCTGTGACTGAGATGTGTGTTGACGTCCACAAATTTGGTGAGGAAAAATAGCATAATGAGCGGCAGTATCACTAAAACTGAGAATTTATTGAATTTGAATGCAACAAAAGATAGTTTTGATCTGAAGGGAAATATTATCTCCCATAAATTGAGCTCAGATTTTTTCAGACAATATTCAGCTATAAAATCAGCTTTCAAATGAGAAAAATAACTTCAGAGATTATGATGACATGGGTCTTTGTGGGAGGAGCAGAGTACATGATGACACACATAATTATATATAATGTGTTAATTTTGTAAGAGGGTGAGTAGAACTAAGTTGCTAGGTGCTGGCTATCAGTTCCTCCATGATTGCCTATTTGTGGGTTAGGCAGGGCAGGGGTGGGATATATGTGTGTGTGTGTTCCTGTGTGGCACAGAATGGAACAAATTGTTCCCCTGGAAATGAATCCAAGTTCTCCTCTTAAGACAGGCTTGTGTGGTACCATTGTGTGCGTCTCCTCCCACCTGTTTTAACACAAGCTTGCATTATTTCAGTTCCATTGCAAAACAATTTGTACTTACAGTGGTTTCTCCTCCCCCTTCCATTAGTGTTACTTTGTTTTGTCTTTTTAAAAAAAGTTATAGTAATTCTGTTCCCAAGACAGTTGGCTTTTTAAATAATATTGCAGTAGTATTTGAAATGCTACTTCAAAATAGCATAATTTTGGCTAAACAACCAGGATCTTTACTGTGGTTTGGGACTCAGGGTAGATAGTAACAGATTTTATTGTAATCTTTTCCCCAGTTTCGCAGAGATTAGGGGCCAATGTCCTCTCTCTTTCTTTCTCTCTCTCTTTCTTTTTCTTTCTTTCTTCCTTTTCTTTCTTTTTCTCCCTCTTTCTTTCACCCTTCCTTCCTTCCTTCCCTTCCCTTCCCAATTGTCAGCCTTTTAAACTTTTTGTTTTAAAGTATTTTCTGTCTCTTTTATTGTTTTCTGATATAAGAATTTGATACACTTTAAAAAATACTTTTAATAAATATAATAAAATTTGTTTCCTTTAAATAACAATGAATCAACATATAATAAAAACATTTGCCTTCTAGTAATTTCAGATACATGCTGCCTTTCTTTTCCTTTCTTAAGCATTTTGTTCAGTTTAAAGGTTATTATTGATCCAGCATCATCTCAGAAGCTCAGAGCAGGTCTTTGACTAAAAACAGTTCATTTAATGACTGAATAACAGCACTGAAAAAAAAAATTATGAAGGTTTTTCATACTTATGACCATTGCAGCATCTCCATGATTATGTGATCAAAATTTGGATCCCAGGCAACTGGCTCATATTTATAATGGTTGCAGTATCCTGGGGTCATGTGATAATCTTTTATAACCCACTGACAAGCAAACTCAATGGGAAAGCAAAATTCACTTAACAACTGTGTTATTAAAGTGATTCACTTAACAACTGTGGCAAGAAAGGTCATAAGATGGGGCAAAACTCACTCAACAAATGTCTCACTTATCAAATTTGGAGCTCAGTTGTGGTCGTAAGTCAAGAATGTACAAGAGGTGGCCTAATCCTCTTGGTAGATGGCAGCTAAATTACTTCCTTTCTAATAAGCAACAAAAGTCTTGCCTAAGGACCTCACTGGGAGAAAATGAATGTAGCAAGTTAATAATGAATATATACAGATAGTCCTCAACTTACGACTGACTTTGCTTGTCAGAAGGTTGCAAAAGGGGATCACATGATCCTGGGACCCTGCAATAAATATGATAAATATGATGTCATAAATATGAGTCAGTTGCCAAGCGTCTGAATTTTGATCACATGATCCTGGGGATGCAGCAACGGTTGTTAAGTATGAAAAATGGTCATAAGTCACTTTTCAGTGCTGTTGTAATTTTGAACGGTCACTAAATGAACTGTTGTAAATTGAGGGCTATCTGTACTTCATATGAAGTATATACAGAATTGGGCAAGCCCCAGCCTTACAGGACAGCCAACCTTCCCCAGCACAGCACAGCAGAAGTTGGCTAGATAAAGTGAACTACTGATCCTATAGCCTTCTACTAGCCAATGGACAGTTCGTTATACTGGTAGTGAAAACTTTAATCCAGCATAATTGAAGGGCACCAGCCTGGGAAAGGTAGGTCTAGAGTTTTGCTACAGCTGACTGAAAGGGCTGCTACTTCTGGAATGCACCGAGCTCTTCTCTGACATAATAGTGCCATTTAAACCATCACTAGGCCATTTGTGCTCATCTGAATAACCAGTAGCAGGAGGAGCAATAACAAAACAAAACAAAAAAAAATCCCCCTTCAGTTGAGATTGAAAACAGTGGCCTATTATTAAGGAGAAATGATGGTATCTCTCTCTGGAATGTTCCAATAAAACCACACAATTATACTTTCTTTCTCTCTCTCTCTCTCTCTCTCTCTCTCTCTCTCTCTCTCCTTTTTGATTTTAGAACAAAGGCTTCGCCCGGAAGAGCCACGTGTTCCTGCCAAAGATTTTTAAGAAAATGTCCTCCCAACCCAAAGAGCGCCCTGAGAGTTTGCAGTTCCCCTTTCTGGATGATGATGAAACGATTACCACCATTCGGGAATCAAAAACTTTTTTTGTTCTCCGAGGTCTACCAGGCAGTGGAAAATCTACCTTGGCGCAGGCCATCCAAGACAAGTATAAGGATGCTTGCAAAATCATTTCAGTTGACCACTACAAAATCCAGCCTGCTATCAGGAGTGCCATTCCTGATGATTACAGCAAGGTTGATGAGGATCTAGCTGACTATTGCAAGCGTGACATCACTGTGGTGGTGGTAGATGATACCCACCATGAACGGGAGCGGCTAGAGCAGCTTTTTGACATTGCAGACAAATATCGCTACAAAGTCATCATTGTGGAGCCCAAAACCTCATGGAAAATGGATTGCTTGCAGCTCAAGGATAAGAATCAATGGAAACTTTCAGCTGACGAGCTAAAGAAATTGAAGCCCAGTTTAGAAAAGGATTTCCTTCCTTTGTATTATGGATGGTTTTTAAGCAAAAGGAGCTCAGAGAGCTTGCGGAAGACCGGGCAGGCATTTTTGGATGAGCTTGCTAATATTAAAGCCTTCAAAAAAGAGTCAAATAAATACTGTGGGTGCTCTCCCCCACCCAGCTTTTTATTTATAGAAAATTGGCTGTCTACTAACTTATATGTATAATCTTTTTAATGCTTTTCAGGCTTTGCTAATATGCTCACTAATTTGCTGAAGCATCCTTAAACCTCATCTTAGAAGCAAAAAGAAAAACCATTCCATGCTAATTTTTTAGTTTGTATAATGAATCTGGAAAACCTAAGGATATTGTTTTGATTTTCTTTTGTATTCCACACTGCTTTCTCAAAATTGTCACTAGATAATGAATGAACCTCCAAGGAGGCAGCAAGATCTATCACTTAAACCATTTTTAAAAAATGATCATTCTTAAAAAAATATTTTGGTAAAGGGCAAATGCACATCTTCCCAACTTTCTGTTCACGTTAAAACAAATAGCTGATTTTTGTGTGTTTTCCAATGATGCACCAAATAATATTGTGAGTTCCTGCGTATTCCTATCCTATTTTCTGGATTCATCCTCCAACTGTCATTCTATTCCCCTATTTGACTGCCATCTGTTTCTATGCACTGAAAACTCATGATGTATTTCCATTTTTACATACGCTTCTGCATTCTAGTGTCCCTAAGAATCACTAAACACAAACCTTACTCAAGCTATAGAATTTTGTCTTCTAGATGTTGTCCACAAGTTCTTTGAACTCCATAAAATCATCGTGACAACCTTCTTTGTCTACTCAACTTTCAGGAATCTTTGTTATAGTCCTTGTTGCTTACAGTCTTGGATCTAATACCGTATAGATAATAGATCCTCATATACCTGTAGATATAGCAGATCTGCTAAATAACATGCATGCCAGTTCTGTTTTAAGGATTTGGTCTTCAGAGTAAATTAGTCTTCCTAACCAGATTATGCTGGAATTGTAGACTTCTTCAGCCTGTTGCTTTCTAGATGACTTGGACTAGAGTTCCATTATCCTCAATCTGTGCTGGCTTAATATAAATTAATCACATTTTAAATTGGCCATCTCTCTCAGAAAGACTCTGAGCAGCATACAATAAAATATTGCTTAATATTTTAAAACTTTGTATAAAATTTTAAATCGACAAGTGATGTTAAAAATTAGTTTAAAGGCATAGGGAGGGTTTTCAGGGCACTAGCCAAGCCCATGGCTATGTGTGCTGCTCTCCTTGCCACAGGCCACATTTTCACACCTTCACAGAAAGCCAGGAGAGTGGTGGCATACTTCACGTGGGGGGCGGGGGGGGCAGAGTTTTCTTTTAATATAATACAGCATATTTAGAGGCAGCTGAATTAGGGAAGTCTAACTTGAAATATCTTATCTTCTTTCTGTGCCAAACTATAAATGCAAGCAACATGGTAGTAAGCAAAAGAGAGATGATACTCTCATCATTCCTTCCAATCATCAGAGTAAACTCTTTTGAGATATTTAAAGAGCACTTGCTTAGAGAAGGCTGCAATTGACCAAATGTCATTACCTTCATTATGCATAAGATATTCATTCTCCAGTATTTCACAGGTGTTTGTCTAGTTAATATAGAAAAGCAAAACACTTTATTTTTGAAACAGATTTAAAAGAGACTTCCAATATTAGGAGAGATTAATATTCTGACCTGTGGCACAGAACCTGTGTGCTATTTAACATACATACCTGTGTGTAGTCTGTTAATAAGTCACTCTTCTCAGCCATTCATTGGAATTTGCCCTGAAATATTACCTATTTTTTCCCTCTGAACTAACAACTAAACATATCAAATGTAATCTACACCAAATATATAACCATATTCCTATGCCAAATTTGGCTACGTCTTATAGTTAAAAAGTTTGTATCCTTACCTAAGTAATTTCAAAAGTTATTTCTAAATTCCTTTTATATGGCTGATGTCAGTTTCCGCAATATTAGTTTAAAAGGCCATAGGTGTTGGGGAGATAGCAAGTAAATCAAATTTAAATTAGGTCCTAAAGTTTTTCAAACTTTTTTTCAAAAAGAATGCTGGATGGGGAATTTTGGGAGTTGTACTCCACACATCTTAAAGTTGCCAAATTTGATTAATAGTGGTCTAAGCTTAATGGCCACAGTTAAAGATTAAAGGGAATTGTATTCCCCCGCTTTCATGGTAATAGCGAATGTCACTAAAGATGGGAATTGAGAGTCCTTTAAATAGCAGCTCCTTCCTATTAATGGAAGGCAAGTAATGGTGGGTAAATTTGCCATACCATATTTATTGTTTTTCTTTATTTCATTTCCAGAACAGTCATTCCCAACCAGGTGCTTTCAGATATATTGGATTGTAATTCCTATAATCCAGCACTAGAGTGGGGAATACTAAATGGGGAGGTTGGAAGAGCACAGCAAGAAAATGGAGGATGAAGACATTGTTATGCCACTTGGGGAATAAAATGCTCAGCAGTGTTGAATTAAATTTCAGGTCTTGTTTATATGAAACTCCATAGGCTTTTTTTGGTAAGACTTCTCATCTCAAATGGAAATTTTCTTATCTTGTATCATGATCTATCTTGCCAAACTAATTTTGCAAAAACGCAAAAACAGTGTGAGGTGAAAAGCGCATTTAAAGAAAACTATGAATCCAAAACACTGAGGCTTGCTCTCTTTGTTGTTTTACAGTTGGGCAGCCCCCTGAAGAACCCAAACTGAAAATTGATCTGACCAGCTACTTTGTGAAAAGGCCTCCAGGGGTTTTGCACTGCACAACTAAATTCACTGACTTTGGGAAGGCTCCAGGAGCAGATGATTATGCACAGCAAGATGTGAGAATTTTTCTTTTTATTCTGATGGAAACATGATAGCATGTGAAGTAATTTTTCAGGCTGATTTTAGGTGGGAAAAGTCCAACTTTCTCACTCTCTCTGAACTATTTTAAAAGAGAGAATATTTTCAAAGGAATCTGAATGCCCCTCTCAGTTAAGATTAATATTGCCAGCATTCGGGCAAATTTGTCAGCATTTCATGCACTAGGTTATATTCTCTTAAAAATAATATTTGGTATAAACTTGAAAAAAATGTAGTTCACTTTACTTCCTAAAAATTATTGCCAGAAAGAAAGAATAATTATATATGGTACTGAATCACTCCTTTAAAATTTCCTGTCTTTAAATTACTCATTATAGAAACATTCATTTTTATAATAGTTCGATTTTATTATGTAGATATTTTTGTTTGCAATTTTAATTTTATTAATTGTAATCTTCCTTGAACATATTTACATAAAATACATGTAAGTGACTTTTCTTTGAGCAAATTTAGCCAGGATATCAATATGTATGTGCGGTGAGAAATGTATTGTATACATCTCTGAGCATGTATTAACTCAAACAGTCTTTCAGAACTGTTCATATGCCTCAAGATATTATCACCCAAAGGAATTGAGCTACTTTTCACCTTATTCCCTAGTTCCTCAGCTGTGATCCTTTCTAACCTAGAATAGATTTCTGCCAAGTGATCCAGTTTGGATAGTCCAGATTGGGACAGAAATCCACTTGGAAAGATTATAGATTTCACTAAATCCATCATAAAAAAAAAACACATGCTCCTGAAGGTTTTTGTGGAAGCAATTTCCAGTTCAGGCTTTGCTTTATGCCTGAAAGAGCAGCGACATGACAGCTGCCTGGGCTTATTTTGCCCATAAATGATGGAGTCCTGGGTGGAGTTGGGTCAAGGGAGATGGCAGCATTCAGTATATCCTCGTGCCACAACATGCTAAAAGGCTTAGTATTATCTGGGGTTTGGGTGGTGCAGTTGATTGAGATGAGCAAAGTCCAAGTTTCCAACCTGTTTATTGCTCCAGAAAAAGTCATTTCCCATAGCAATCTGATGTTTATTTTCATTATATCATTGTTGCATTAAGTCCAACCATTAATATTATGAAACCCTGTTCAGATTCTTGTATTTTAGAGGTCAAAGGATTGAACTCGAATAAAGATGTCCAGAAAAGGATAACTCTGATTTACAGTTTCACTGTATATTTAGAGACAAATGGTTTAATCCAGAGTTTCCCAACCCTTGGGCTATGGTCTGGCACTGGGCCGCAACCTGCCAGGAACTTGGTTGCAGAAGCGATAGAAATGAATATGTACGGGATGCAGGCAGCACACAAAACCATGCCACCTACCCACCCCGGTCCATGGAAAAATTGCTCTGGTTCCTGGCTCCCAAAAGTTTGGGGGCCGCTGGTTTAGGTAACTGTGTTCAGAAAGGCATATACTGTTTAGGGCCTAATTATTTTAAATTTATAACCTTCTTTTCACTCGAACTCAAGAGAGCCCATGTAGCTTTTCCTTCTCCCTATAATTCTGTGAGATATGTTGGATTGAGAGTGTGACTGACCAAAAATAATTCTGGTAATGTCTGTTAAGAGTGGAGCTGAACCTATGTCTCACTGCACCTAGTCAGGCATGTTAACTGCTACACATTAGCCTTGTTCTGTTGAAACTATCCTTTTAGGTTTGGACTATGTGCTAGGTTTATTATACAAATAATGGATTTTTTTTCAATCCTAACATTTTGGTAGATAAGATTCTGTAGTAGCAATTGACTATGTTACTTTTAAAGGGCAACATAATCTGAGTATTTCCTTATTGCAAGCATTCTGTCTAATGCAGCTAGAAGGAAGACATTAAGTTGCTTGTCATAAACTTTCCATGCCCAATTGAAGGTGCTAGTGAACACTTAAGTAGCACACCTACAACATTGTCAGCCAAAATGTGACTGGCTGATTTTCATTTTGGCCAACTGTGTGAACGCACTATATATGGTCTACTTAAAACACACACACCCCATTATTCAGCAACATACATTATAGTGTCTTGCATAGCCAATTAAAGGGCTCTCTCTCCCCATATGAAAGAGAAAGGGCTTTTTCATAGAGGCCCCAGAGGGGAGACTCCTAATGATGAGAGAATATCCAGATGTGGAATATTCTATGCACAGGTGTATATTTGGGGGAATAACTTATTTGATACAAATCAAATATTTATTTGCTTAGATATTTTAATTTAGTTCATCTGTTGTCATTTGTACTGTGTATTTCTTTTGATCTTCAGTGTTTATTTTTACTTCACAATTTACAAGTCATGCATTTTATGCTTCTGCCCCTCTTCCCATATCTAAAAACAATTTAGACATAATAGTATGGAATGTTTAGATAAGGTTAACATGAGGGGCTGGCAATGTTTCTGAATTTCATAGTTCATAGGCAAATATGCATGTTCCAGGATAACCTGCAAGATCCAATCTGGGTCTGTCACCGGCACCAGAGATTTAATCTGAGTTTAGACTCTTGCTGGAGTCCATCTTCAGGAAACTTCTCTCTACCAAAATCTGTCACATTTCTACATGAATGTTTCTACACATTCTGATAGAGAGGAGTTCCTTGAGGATGCATGAACACAAAAGCGGGGAAGACTAAACCTCTGGTCCTGTTGTTCCACCCAGATTGGATTTTTTTTAAAACACCCAAATCTTACAACCCTAATCCAGCCCTCTCCAATATAGATTAATGACATTTGAACTACAGCCCTGACTAGGCTGGTGGGAATCCAGATAGTCCTGATTTGAAGGTGTAAAGTGTGGGGGATGGCCAGGTTAATCTGAGTTGAATACACATCTTGTATTAAGAGGAGTAATTTCTTTTGCAGATTGTGAAGACTTCTTATGGAAAATCTTTTTTCCTGACCATATCTGCTCTATTCATCACCCCAAGAACTGCTGGTGCCCGCGTGGAAATGAGCGAGCAGCAAATTCTTCTATGGCCTGGAGATGTGGATGTGCTACAGCCAGCAGTCAGCCTCCCAAAAGGCAGCCGAGCCCACATCACTCTGGGTTGTGCCAGTGGGGTAGAAGCTGTCCAAACTGGCCTTGACCTCCTTGAATTTGCAAAACTGGAAAAGGCAGGGAACAAAGGCGAGGAGGTTGGGGAGATTGGTGGCGGAAAACTTTTTTCCTTTGGGAATGGAATGTGGATGCTTTTGCTTTCAAAAAAAATCGAGGTGAGAGCCATCTTTGGTGGCTACTATGGAAAGGGAAAACTGGTGCCAACTCAAGGAGGTAGCAAACGGGGATCACCCTTTAATTCCTGTATCATCATCTAAGGGCTCTCATGGTGTCTGCAGCCTTGTTTTCACATGATATAATGTGTAACCTTTTATAAACTCTTCCCCATTACAAATGATAGCATCCTACGACTAAAGCAATTTCTTAATTCTAGTGATGTCCTTTTTAAAGAAATATTTCTTGACCTTCAGAGGCCTGGATTCCTCAAATGGAAAACAGCACTTTTTTATACTTTAAAATTAATACCACTGAATATATTCCAGCCTTTTGAGGTTTCCTTTTCTTAATATAGAGAAATAGCCTTTACAAGTTTGCTAGAACTGGGTCTGTTCCTGTGCTGTAAATCTTCCCGGTCCCTTACAGCAACATTACTGTTACAGCAGGAGAGGGAAGCTGATTGTACCACTTCAGAGCAGAGCAGAGGGAAAGCATACGGGGCAAATAGAACCACCTCAATGATTCCTGACATAAAAATTCTCTGAAAGTAGAAAATTAATACTGTAGGTAACCATAAAGACAGAACTTTACACGGTTCTATTTTCAGCAAAGGCATGGGGAGGAAATATTTAAAAGTGTATTTTGTATCCTCGCATAATCTTTTCATTTGAATTCAAATTCAGGGTAGACTTAGAAAGTTTGGATCAATTACACCTCTGCCTGTCGTCTGAAAACACCGTAACAAAGTTAAGTGAATACAGTATTGCAAAATATTAGACTTAAAATGTTCAGACTCGCTTCCCAAATTAGCCACAGAATAACTACTTGGCTTCTAGGAATCTCTTCTCAGTTGAGGTTCAGAATCAAAGGTGGTCATCTGTGATCAATCTCAGCTTGATGTAACGGGAACATGTTACCTTTCTGGTTTGCAGTTGAATATTCAAAGGATTCGCTTTTAAAATGAAGAATAAGGCCTCACTGTTTTGGTTGAGCATAGTAAGATCTTGCTAGTTAGTATTCCTAAGCAAGTACCAGCTGTCTTTTTCCAGATTTTTTTTTTTTTAATGGGAAGTGTGAAGCCTCTCCCGCCTTGCAATTTTATGAGTTTTTGAAACATGTCAAGCATTAGCAGGCTTGAGAGGCCTATACTTTAATGAAAAGATCTTGTTAATGTGCAACTCATGATTTCATATCTTAGTTTTGTGCCAGTCTGTATCGTTGCTATTGTATAGGTTATAGGTCATTGAAAGCTGGCACATTAAATACTGTTGCCGGCAGCCGCTCCAGCATTTCCTCTTGTACAGACCTTTAAGGGATTTATATTTTTCTTATCTATCATCTTAGTTCTGAAGCATGGGCATCTACTAATAGAAATGTAAAACTAGAGAATAGGAATCTGCCTTGCAGTCTCTTAGTTTGTTGTCCATTCTGTCTTGTATTGTTTTAAATGACAGGCATTAGATTTTCAGTAGAGATTTTTATATGTTGTCTGATTAAGATACCAATAAATTACATTTCAACCATTGCCCATGAAAATCAGGGACTAAGACTGCCCTGTACTTTCAGATCATGTTTTTTCAACAGGGATATTTGAACTGGTGCATTATCCAATAACAAAATTAGTTATATAGACTGGATCTGAATTTGCTGCAATTGATCCAAATTACAAGAGTTGCCCAAAGTATTGTATCTGAGAAAAATATCTGGGTATAGAGGGAGACACAAGTAAGGATGTATCTATGATTTTAATTGCATTGGATAAGTAATCCATCAGAGCTTCAAATTGTATGAAAACAGTGCAGTAAAATATGTATCAATGAACAAGTATTTTAGACAATAGATGGTGTGTTCAATGCTTTGATATACGGCTTTGTTTTCTGAAGAATATAATATATTCATGGTGCAATCAAAATGCATATAAACTTGGAAGTAAATCCTTCAAAGTTCAAAGAGGTATATTCTAAGATAATATACAAATTCCCTAACATGTTATTTATATATACTGATTCTAACTTCTATCAACTTTAGCCAGCATCACTGTTGCCCCTGCTGTCAATGACTGTCGTGAAAGTTGAAGTTCAAAGCAGCTAGCACTTGAAACTATGTAACATTTCAAAGCATACTTCAAGGAAGAAACTAACATTTTAAAACTTACAATTTATGTGTTTTTTTTATTTTATAACATATTTATATGCAGTATGGCATGAGTTAAACCTCTAAAAATAAAGACAAGCCGAACATGTTCTAATCTCATCTGAACCACATCCTATTGAGTGGCATATATTTTGTGTACACAACTGATTTAAGTTCCCCCAAGTAAGTCTAGTTGAACACATAGCCCGCTTACTTCCCTTTGAGCAGGATCTGTATAAACAGTATGTTAGCAACCAAAGTGTTGTCTAGATTATAGCTATCTTTCACACCATCTATTGCAAAGCTAGGCAATAGACACCTGAACTAATCCCCACTTTTGAGTTGGTTTATTCATAACATTATGGTTAGTCCTCCCCTTTACATCTAACACACAGGATTTAATCTCACTGAACATGACCCTTGTTTTGAGAAAAAAATCTCCAAGGCCAGCTTTTGCAAATCTGATGCCTTTCAATTAGGCTGAATGACTGTTGTTCATTCATAATCAATATTATCTTTGTGAATGACTTTAAGCCAGGTTAATTTGGGACTATAGGAAATCAAACATATGACAAGAACATTGGACTAGGGCAGATTTTTTTTAAACCATCAATGTGAATACAGTGACAATAATAGTTGTCTTGTGTAATTCCTGGTTATGCTTTTGATATGCTCACATTCAATATGTTCTAGATGGGAGTTAGTTTAAAATGGGACCTGGTTAACCTATTATACAATGAAAGCTATGAAGTAAGTTACAAAACATACATCACTTTAAACTTGGAATTATAAACATCAAATATATAAAGGAAGATAGATGGATGGTTGGGTCATTTACTTTTCTTGAATGCTTAGCTATACAAGAAAAAGCTGGTTGTGCTATTGCTCAGGAAACAATGTAACTTGCATTTGCAAAATATTTGTGTCAATTCTTAAATATATGTTGTTTAAACATCAAATTACTTTTAATACAACTCAAATATGGTCAAAGCTTTTTTAAAAAACCTATAAGAAAGTAGCACATTTCAATGGTTTTGACTGATGTAACTTGAAACAATAATTCTTGTTCTGCTTTACAAAGTAGTTAAGATTCATAGTGACTGTAAAATACACTGAAATAAATGTATTAACATGCAGAAAACGTTTGTGTTACTATTTACATTAGGCTGATTGATATGGAACTCTTTACTCAAGCCTTTGCTAACCTGAAGTTTCAGATTATATGCAGAGATTGGGCTTTTTCATAGGTCTATAGGTGAAGGACTGAAATTGGGTACAGATGTTAACTGTAGTTTGCCACCAGTCATTTCTTCTTATGAAAGATGCTCATGGATACTGCTCTGGAAGTGCTCCATGAGTCTCCAGGTGATCCCAAGTGAAGCAGCCATGCACAGGAAGAGAGCCAGAGCGCTTCTAAAGCAGCTATAGGAGGCAAGAAGGAGGCATGGATCCTTTAAGGATTCCAAGAGAAATAATTCAAATACAGACCTGTGGTTTGTGAAGCACTTTTTAAAAAAGAAATTGAACAGTCCTAGTACATGATCAAAACCTCTGGTTCTCTTCTCAGTTTTAACATTGGTAGTCTTCCTGTCTATTTCTCTTGTTATAAAAAACAAACTACAATTTAACAATGACCACTACAGATTTTTGAGATTCCCCCCTCCCCCATTATTCAATCCAGCATCATGTCTCCACACTCAATCTCAGCAGTGTCTACTCAGTTTAAAGAAGCATAAGTCACCAGTGAGATCTGGAGGGTTTATTTTTTGTACATCATATACATTTTATAATAAAGTTAATATCAATTGCATATGGGTTTGCTTCAGTCTGGTTCAAAATTCTGCATATAAACACATTATGAATCCTGCTTAATAAACAGTCACCACTTTTTGTTTAAATAATCTTCACCTTAGATAAGTGAAAAGATTGAAGTGGGGCACCATGGCTATCCATGTGTCTGAAACTATCCACAGGAGAGAGTAAAGGGGACAGGATGCTGTTTTAAAAACAGAACATGCAACAGATGTATTATTAAGAAGTCTAGAATGGTATGCTATTGATTCCTAGCCAAAAAGCCTTTCTTCAGGTGGCTTGAACATTAGTCTACCTGTCTTCTTGTAAATGTATCTGTACAGCAAAGGACAAAATGCATGCAAGAACATCTGTTCAAGTGTACAGGAAAATAGGCAAAAATGGCAAGTTTCCCTAAAATACGCTGCTTTTAGATCTACATCACCAAAGAAATTATCTCATGCATTACTACATGAGAAAGTCTTGGCTCTTAATTCCCTGCTTAGAGATTTCGTGTACACATGTGCTGGGATAAAGTGGTACTTTTAAATGGTTAAGTGATATTACTTAACATTACCAGCAGTATATGCCTTCCTCTATGGCAAGCTAACTAGCAGTAAAATGAATGTTCAAGACCCTCTCTATACCTGTTCTTTATTCTCAGGGAGTTTCCATAAGAATAATACCAAAAAGGTAATGTATCAATTCACCTTATTATGATCAATGCAACATTCTGACAATGTATATCTTTATAGGTATACTCCAAGCCTAGACAGATAGATAATTAATTCTTTGCTTATCAGTCACACATAGTTTTTGGTACCTCTTAAAGATAGCTTGGCTAATTTAAAAAAAACAAAATTTGAGAGCTAAGAAACAAATTCAAATTATAAAATGATTATTAGGTGGAGAAATTCTAAAGCAAGTTATACATGGCCTAATATATAATGCAAATATATCAGAACATCCTTAATGACTGCAATGAGAAGAATTGTAGATAATAAAAAAAAAGGTAGCAAGACAAAGTAATACAGCATTCATCACTTTTTAGGTTGCAATCAGTTTTAAGGTGCAGGAACCTTTTATCATTGACTTTTGGATCTGACAAAAAAAAAATCTTACTACAACTCCCAGCTGTGTAGAGATGATCAGAAAACCTGGCTGCCATCCACTGAAATTCTTAATATTCTTATAATCCTCTGTGAAGTTTTAAAATAAAATTATCTCAAGAGCCAGAACATCTTAAAAGTAGAAAATTCACACAGGATGCCAGGATTGATTCTTGACACCTCAGTCTCTGAAGATAACATGCTGTTGTTTTAACTTCAACCTAAAGTGATGAAGAGGGAGATTGTTGATTTCATAGCTTTTTGTGCCAGTTTCTGAATTATCCTGTTTGTCATTACCCTTAATAGATAATGGACACAACACAATTCCACCAAATAGCTCCTTTAAATATATGCCTTCAACCAAATACAATAAATTCTACTAATAGAAATTGACTGCGCAATGAAATCCTGAACCATTCAGTATTTACCATTTGCTGGCCAGGAATAGACAAGCTTTTGAGTTTATTCTCTTCCCTCTTTAGTTTCTCATTTAATCCCTGGCCATCTCTCAATAGACTGCATTTCTTCAACTACTTTTTGAGTACCTCAATTTAGAACTATTAAATGATGCCGACAAAGTCTAATTTACTACTGTTTCTAAAGTTTGTCAGAATCCATTAACTGAGCAGCTTGAAAAATAGAGTATTATTCTTAGGACATAATCTGCACCTCTTTTGAAACAATGTTTCGTATTGGATATTGGACCAATATCTAACATTTCATTGAGCGGAAGTCCAGGCACTGCACAAAAATAGTTTTAAAATGATTATACTTTTTGAGGTTCTTTGTTAACTTTTCCCCGGTCTCATAAATAGAAAAGTTGCTAAAACCTGTTTGTAACACAAACACCACTCTTTTGTTACGTTGAACAATTTCATTCATCGGAATATTGCTCTTCCAAGCTAACCTTCCCCAATTTGATTTCGCTAGATGTACTGAGATTTCAGCTTCCCTCATCTTCCAGACAGTGTGGTCTGAACTGAGGAAAACTGAGAGTCTATAAGGAGGAGTTTCACCATAAAATGGCGAAAACTGCACCTAATATAAAGTGGTTCAATTGGAATACTGTTAGAAATGATAGTGTACTTATGATTTTTACTATTGTGGAAAAAGGAATGAACTAATTGTCCACAGCAGAAATGATATTATGGATTAGTAGCTATCAGTATGGTACAAATATTGAGCAAAAGTTTAAAAAATATCAGGAACTTCAATGTGGCTGGGTACTAATGTGTTCTCTCCCCTGAAATAATGCTGAATTTCTTCTTTTAAACTTTCAACACATTGTTGAATTCTGAAAAATCTTCTCAACATCAAATATTTTTGAGATTCCAATTAATTTTAAGAGATTCCAACACTTACAGTGGACTTGTACATGCAAGTAAGAACCATGACATCACATGTTGATGTGAAAATGTGAAATATGCACTGTAGATCTAACAACATACACACACGCACAAATATATACCCTTCATAACACCTGACAATCACCTCAGACTTTATGCGCTTTTCAATGAAATCAAGTGTACATGTTGATCTGGAAGCCACCATCAAACTGGGATGTCCATGTAAGAAATCAGCCCTTACCATTTTCCTGAAGTACTCTAGCAATTGGAAACATAAAGTGTTCCTCAAAGAAAGAGACTGTGGGAATATTAAGAGAAAGTGCTGAGAAGAGGCAACTCTTATCCAAAAATGACTCAGGGAATAATGCAGTAAACTTCTTTGTATTTCTCAAGTGTCTGAAATGTTTCTGGAAATAAGGTTTCAATATGGCTACAGTCAGTACAATACAACCAAAGTAAAAAAAACCTCATTTCACTTTCCCCACATTGTGAACCCAATAAAAGCATGGCATATCCAGTTTTCAAAATGTAAGGATTCCCTGAATGAAGTTCCAGCAGCTTAGGAATCTAAAATTACTTAATGGAGAAATCCACAGATTTTTCTCTCTTTCTCTCTCTTTCATAAAAAATTAACAATAAAACAAATAAAAATGTGTATTTCTTAAAAGCTCCCTTCCCTTCAAATGCTGGTTTTCTCATCACACTCTAAAGCACACACAAAAAGTTGATGTTTCCAACAGAAAAAATGCCACAGCCCTAAGAAATGCTGAGATGCAATGAAGGGAAGATGAAACTTGAAATTAAATGAAGCAGGTCAGGGAAACTGTGGATTTCAGTAGATGAAATGGATCTGTTCCGCAGTTTAGCCAAACTGGAAAAAGAAATTCCCAGGTCCAGAAGCTGAAAGACATAGATGTACAGATTAGCAAATTAGGAAGCAAACCATCAAAGCAATTGGTACAATATTGAGATCTTTTAAATAAAGTCAGATTCTGTAGCCCACTCAGAAAAAGCATGAAACTATAACATAAAATTTATCACTATTATGAGAACAGATGCGTTTTTGGAGTGACTGGCAAGGAGAGGAAGTAAGGTTTCTTAGCAAATCAAACCTTGATTAAACAAACAAATCCACAACTGATATTGAGCATATAAAGCCCCTAATCTCTTGGTCTTCTGCAAAGCGGTCAAACTTGGGTCTGTGGTCTTGCAGGAGGGCCCATGAGATGGTCCACTCCCCACCTTGTCAGAACCAGTGTTAAACGATCATTTTAGGATTTTTATCCATTTGATGTTTAATTGTCATTAGTCTATAATTTAACAAATTTAAATCCTAAATTAATGCTGGTTTTTATATGTTGTTTTATTTATCAATATTACATTGCACAGCAATAGGAGTAGCACTTAGACCGGGTATCGGCAACGTGCGGTTCTTGAGCTGCATGCGGCTCTTTCGTCCCCCTGCTGTGGCTCTGTCGACTGGCTGCCCCCTCCCGCCCTCCCCTCCCAGTCACTCCTCGCGTGACCTGAGAAGGTAAGGGCGACAGCAGGGATGGAGTCTCGCTCCATACTCCAAAGCGGGTGGGAAGTGCCCCTGTACTTGTCTCTCATCTCGCAGGTGCGTCTTCTGGCACTTCTTGGTGCTGCGTGTACACCTCGGTTGCTCGGGGAGATGATCTCCACGTGACTTGATCTCTGCTCTGAGACACGCCTGGCCCGGCTGCAGCTGATGCGCTGCGTGATAATGGGCGCCGCCTCCATGGCCTGCTCACTGCTTTCGCAGCGCCTTGCGCAGCACATTTAAATTTAGCACAAGGAAAATCAGCTGCAGCCGGGCCGGTCGTGTCTCAGAGCGGAGATCAAGTCGCGCGTCTCCCCGAGCGAACAAGGTGCACACAGCATCCAGAAGCGCCAGTGAGATAAGGGGCAAGTACAGGAGTGCTTCCCTCCTGCTCTGGAATATGGAGCGAGTCTTCATCCCCACTGTCGTCCTTACCTTCTCAGGCCATGTGAGGAGTGACTGGGAAGGGAGGGCAAGGGGCAGGGAGAGCAGCCAGCCAACAGGGAGGTACAGCAGGGGGACGAAAGAGTTTTGTTTATCTGGGAATCTGAAATGACTTTTGATTTAAATCATATGGTAAAAAGTACCCAAAGAAGAAGAACATCAGCAAAAAAAACAAAAACAAAACCCAACCCTTGCCTGTTTTGGGAAATGGTTCAAAAGGAGCACACACACATGAGAACAGGGAGAAGAGAGAGAGAGAGATGAGAGAGAGAATAGGGCAGAAAAAGAAAGAGAGAAATGAGAAAATGATGGAGGGAGAGAATGAGAGAGGAAAAAGAGAAACCAATGAGAGAGAAGGGAGAGAGAAATGATCTGGAGGGAGGAAATGAGGGAGAGAGAGAGAAAGGAAGAAAGGAAGGAAGAAAGGAAGGAAGGAAGGAAGGAGAAAGAGAGGAAAAAAGAAAAACAGAAGGGAGGGGGAGAGACCCATTTCCCAGAGAAAAGACCCAGAACCAAAAAACCTGGGTAGGTGTGGCTGGGGCAGGTCATGTGATTGGGTGGGAGTGACGTTGAGTTGGCCATGCCCATGCAGGTTTTGTGACTCCCAGTGTTTCCTTTTCTGTGGTAAATGGGTCCAAATGGCTCTTTTGAGTGTTTAAGGTTGCAGACCCCTGACTTAGACTTATATACCACTTCACAGTGCTTTATAGCCCTCTCTAAGCGGTTTACAGCCAGTGTATTGCCCCTCAACAATCTATTCAGAGCCCGACTTGGAGAGAGATGGGTATTGAGAAATATAAAATATCAATCAATACATAAAAAACATAAGCTTTGGGCACAGCAGACAAAGCCCTAAAGCATATTTCTTGGCACCTTTAGAGGGAACTAAGATCTGGAGAGTGAAATATTTTATGGTCCCTGCTGGAACTATATTTTGAATGAATGAAACAGCCTCCACTGAATTCCTGAGACCAGAACTTAATAGGTTCCCGCGTTGTCCCAAAAATGAAGGCTCAACAGACACTGCCTCAATTGACACCTACAGACATTCAAAAACAGGACCTCCTCCTTTTCAATATACATATGATGTGTGAAAGATGACCCACCTTCAAAACTAAAACTTCCAGGCGTTCCAAAGAAAGCTTTGAAGATATTATTAGCATCAAAATCTATTGAGAAGTATAGGTGAAGAAAAGAAAAAAGCAGGTAAGAAGGAATTCTTGTTTAAATTTACATTTACAGTCATAAAAGTTCTGAAAAGCTTCTATATTATTTTGCAGCATTAATTTTCTTTTTTCTCATGTTTGCCTTGCCATCAATCTCCAAATCTTTTGATTATGCTATTAAACATTAAATGAATAATCAAATTCCATTTTATACAACTTTCATCAGAAAAAATGTAGAACACTTCTCTCAAAATTTTGAGTATATCTCATTTCCCCCAAAACAAGACATCCCCTGATAATAAGCCCAATCGGGCTTTTGAGCGCATGGCAATAAGGACAAGTGCTTATCTCAGGGTTCAAAAAAATATAAGACAGGGTCTTATTTTTGGGGAAACACAGTATATATGTTGACCTTCCTTGTTCCCATTCCATAACTATGCATCTATGCACTTTAGAAAGGATCACTAATGCAAAGCCCTCTTTAGCACTTACCTCCCATATTCATGCCATCTTCCTCTAGATCTTGGCCACTGTCATAGCGGGCCTTTTTCTTTGGATCAGAGAGAATGGTAAAGGCTTCACCAACTTCTTTGAATTTCTTTTCTTCCTCTTTTTGGATTTCAGCACTTGCTCCACTATGCCGATCTGCAAGAAAAATTAAGATGTGAGATTGATGGATGAGACAATGAGAGAGACAGAAAAAAAGCCTAACTGCAATGAGAAAGAATACAGTAATTGGTTCTAATAAACAGTTGAAAAAAGAGCTGTTTATCAAAGTGATACAAATTTAGTACGAAAAGAAGTTTAATTTACTAGTTTATTAATTAAGTACTGAAGCAGATTTGTGTTACTAGATTTTTCTCCTGCCTTTCTATTTAACTAATTACTCAGGGAAAATACGGCCTTTTCTGAATCACCTTTCATATGGATCTGAACATCCAAACAGGTTTGCAATGGAAATGATGGTTCTTCAAGTACACTTTAAGCTATTTAGAACTTTAAAGATTAATACCAACGAATCAAATTGTTTCCTACAAAGCAATTGGTAATTAGTGTCAATATTTTAGGGCAGACAACATATGATCTGAAAATTATTTATTGCATTTTCTAATCTGTGTAGATTCCAGTTAATTCCAACAAATATGACATTTGTTTATGTTCTCTAGCAGATGTCAGCTCTCTATTGTACCTTGGAAACAACAAAGATAAGTGGGATACAGTTGTATGGTGAGAATTGTAACAATTCTTCATAGTGTTCTAAATGAAGAACTTGGAGAGAATGAAAAAAACCCTGTTCCATTATCATCATCATCATCATCAACAACAACAACAACAAAAATCAGGGGAATTGCAACTAGAAAGAAAGATCCCCTCCCCTCCAAAATCCCTAAGTAACAGGAACTAAGAATGATCTATGGATTTTGAGAGATTAATGTATGCACTTGTACTGAACTCACCCACAAACCCTCTAGAACAGCTTTAGTTTGCATATATCCACTCCCAAGTTTCAATCTCCCATTTTTCCTCTTATTTTACCCTTACTGTGTTTGCTTTTCATGGCCAATGAATATAAACAATTTTCCAATTAGTTAATGAGCAACAGCAGCAATAAAACAGTGGAGAATTTGGTGTTGGTGGCAAGATTCCACGGCTACAAGAGGAAAGTGGGTAATTCCAGGTGCTGAGTAGAAATTGAAAACCTCAATCTCGTAGCTTCAAAGAACATACTGAAAACTGCCTTCACAGCATAAGTGACAGGGCAGGGCATGGTAGAGTCTTATAGCTATTTTTCTTCAAAGCCAGATGGAGGAGAGAAAAAAAAGAGTAGGAGAAAAGCCTATTAGCTACATAGCATTTTTGCTCTTTTTCCACTGTATCACATCATTTAGCAACTAAATTTCAGCCCTATTATCTTTCATGTTATTCCATAACTGAAACTTGCTCACTTTTTTATACATTTTTTTAAAATTTGATCTATATGCCGACCTTCTCCGGAGACTCAGGGCGGCTTACAATGCGTTAAGCAATAGCCTTCATACTTTTGTATGTTTTATACAAAGTCAGCTTATTGCCCCCACAAACTGGGTCCTCAATTTACCTACCTTAGAAAGGATGGAAGGCTGAGTCAACCTTGAGCCTGGCGAGATTCGAACCTGCAGTAATTGCAGGCAGCTGGTCTTAATAACAGGGTGCTTTAGTCCACTGTATTACCAAGGCTCTTGATAGGAGCCTTTGATCCTCTGATGAGGCAAATGTTTTTTGGCAGAAGCCATACTGATTTAGTCTCAGCAATGATTGTTTTCCTTTTTAACAATTCTATTGGCAATATCATTTTCTACTCTGGAGCAAGTCAAGATCAAGATCAGGAAGCATACTTGACACCTATACACATAATCCTTGAGTTACTAATATAATAGAGCCTGCCAATTACATTCGTAACCTGAGGTTTTGTTAATTGGCTCATGTTAAATGAACATGATCCCTCCCTGCTTTATCCAATACATTTGTTAAACGAATGCACAGGTCATTAACTGCACATGAGGTATCTCAGGGTACCTTAGGGAGGACCTAGTGCTTCCAACCACCCAAGGCCTCTCCTGACCCACTGAGATATCTCATGTTTCTCCTCCCCTCTCCCCCACTGTGTCTGACCGGCACTTGGCCTGTGGAGAATCACTTACCTTTTGAAGATCTTGATGATCAAGCCTCTCCAGCCCCTCCGCTGTGGTTTGTTTCTCTGTTCCTGGGTGCTCCAAAAGTGGAGTGGTGAAAGCCGAGGCAGAGTGGAACCAGTCCACCTTGCTCAGCTTGGCTGACTCATCGAGGCTGCCTGCGCAGGACACCCTGTCTGCTTTTGGAGTGCCAGGCAGCCTCAGTGAGTTTGAAGGAACCTTGAAGAAAGAGGAGGGAGGCCTGCGGGGGCACAATCTCATGCCCCTGAAGACTTCCATCGTCTTTGCAAAAAAGCCTTTGGCGCGATGAGAGAAGGCTGCCTGTGCAGGCCTCTGTTCTTCATGTGAAAAGCTTTGTGGAAAGAGGGCAGAAACCTTTGGGAGCACGACTTTGCATCCCTGCAGGCTTCCATCCCCTTTGCTGAAGGCTTTTATCACAGAGAACGGAGGCCTGCAGGGAAGCTATCTTGCACGCCTCCGTTCTCCACATCAAAGGTCTTTTGCAAAGAGGACAGCAGGTGTATAAGAAGACGGCTGCTTTTCTGCCACATAGCCCTGACTCTGCAGATCTTTGAAAGGTAAGTGAACGATTGGTGACAGGATGGGAAGGGGGGGGAATAGGTAAGGAGAATGTTGCAGCATCTCTGTGGTCAGTCATAAGGCTGAATGACTGTTGTGGTGCTGCAATGTTTGTAAATTTGGTACTGTATCATAAGTATTTGGGGGGGGGGTTGTAACTTTGAACCATCACTAAGTGAACTGTTGTAACTTGAGGACTACCTGTAGTTTCCTAGATCCTTTGGAACTTTTATAACTTTTTGGTCTAAAAGTTTATTCTAGTATTATATTTTTGTGAAAATATTAGGAATTTTGTATTTGACTTCTTTAAATTCGTGATTCGATAAATGCCATGCAATAATAAGGGGATGGTATGAAACCATGTGTTTTACAGTGTATTGTACATAACTGTGTTGAGAGAATTGTAGAGGATGACAATGGAGCAATTATTCCATTTTAAATAGAGCTGTAAAAATTGAAATTGCATCATGCCACTTTCTAAACAAGAAAAGAAAAACAATCTTCTTCAGTACTTTAGAATATTCTCCTCTTGCTCCTATTGAAGGGACTCGTGGCTGAGCATCCTTGGTTCCAGAGAAGTTGGAACTCCACAACTTAGTCAGAAGGAAAACAAAAAGGAGTCCTCAAGTCACTTATTCTGTCTTCTTCATCTTTACTGAAAATGTAGCAATATCAAACCGGCTGGTGAAAAAAAAACCAATGCACCTCTTCGAATATTACCATTTACCAGTTAAGCTCCTATCACAATGATAATCACAATTCTTGTAATGGCTCAAAAGTCCAGCAATGTTGTCTTCTGAGACATCTACATTCTCACCCCACCTTTGTTCACCCAATCAAAACTTGGGCAAGGTTAAAAAAGGGGAGAGGAGGCTCTCGTACTAAACAAACAAGACAACAGAGAAGCCTTAGTAAGAAAGTTACATTAGCAAATATATTCCTTTCGTGACATTCTAGTTGCCTCAGTTGAAGAATCTCTGAAGAGTTAACAGTGGAACTGGGGCAATAGGTCTTGTGTTGTTGTTTTTTTACCTGGATGATGCATTAGGGCCCGTTTCCGGTATGCTTTTTTAATTTCATCTTCAGAGGCATTCTTATCCACACCCAGGATCTTGTAATAATCTTTCCTTTTACTCTTTTTCAATTCCATCTGTGCATTCTTGAGTAGCTGTTTGTGTTCTATAATATATCAGAGGGAAAAGTTTTAGCTACAAGAATAAATTACACAATGAATGCAATTCTTCTCCAAGCAGGCTAAATAAGGGGAAATTCAGAACTAATAAAGTACATTTTGATGCAATACACAATAGATAAGATTTGCTGTCATTAGATAGGACAATGGCTCCCAAATTAGTTTATTTTTAAAAGTGGATAAATTCATTGCAGATAGAGCTATCAACAGCTGTTTGTCTGGGATCTAACCACATACTATTATAATCTCCTGTTTGTCTATTTGTCTATTTGTAATCTTCAAATGACTGAAATCGTGCATCATAGGGCAATCATTTTAGAATCATTTTAGAATCAACACACCTCAAATGGGTTAACTTAAAGAATGTGTCCAAAACCTAGGATCTATAATTCCAGTAAAACTGAAACTTGGCTGCCAGAGTCATGTGATCATCATTGGGGAAACTGGCAGAAAGTTGGAAATCCCAGGCTGCCAAGTAGATTAAGTGGCTGCTGCTGGATGGGGGAGTGATTGAAGGAGTCCATAGGAATGATATGTGTGTGTGTGAGAGAGAGAGGTTGTGAGGGAACATGAGTGCAGACGGGTGTTGTGGTGAGGGTTAGGAAAGGTGCATGGGGGTGTGAGACAGTATGAGGAAGGCATGGAAAGGTCAGGGAGGTTGTGCACGGAAGTGGGCAAGTAGTAAGTATCTATGAAAGGATGACTCAATAGATCTAGTATGTCTTAAATTATACCAATGAGGTATAATTGCTATGATCCAGGTTCTAGAATGGCCCTAGCAATGGAGGTCTATGTAATTGCTCTTATTCAGACAAACCTACCTCATAGGGCTGTTGCTGGGGAAAAAACAGGAGTGAGCACTATGCACACTGCCTTGAGCTCTTGAGTGAAAAAGTGTGATATAAATAAAATAAAACCGTCTGAAAATAATAGTTAAGATCGGTTTTTGGCAATTCTGAACTAGTGTACGTATCATCCCTAGCTGTAAAAGAAATTGTAGCCTAGATTATCTAATAAATATTAGAAAAGGCCAGTCAAGTCCAGAAGCAAATGCTCTACGTTTACCTTTAGTTTTCTCTGTCTGGTAAACCTTTTCATAATCTCTCACAGCATCTTCATACTGCTCTGTGTCCATGTAACTAGGCAGAAGTATAATTAACCTTATAAATCTCAAAACAAGCTACAAATTACATCAAATTAAGTGAGAAAAAAAATCAGAAAATGATTTGAGCTAAAGGGAAGGAGAAACTACTCCTAACCCGTTTTTCAGCTATGAGCAATATCTAAGTGCCTAACAAGTCAGGGAGGAAGTATTGTATAGAAAAGTGATTTACAGAAAATCAAATTTGATATGATGAGCAACATGACCTGATTTCTAGATCACCTGAATCAATAGAACACTGCAACTGAATCTAGCAGAAATTCATGGAATTGTTTTTGATCTGGTGCATTTTAACACTAATTACCTTAAAGGCTTGGGATGAAATCTGAAGTGAGCAGAAACAAGAATATAATCCTAAACTTCTCAAATGTAAATACAAGGGAGCAGAAGTACATGGAGAAATTTTTCAAAAAGGAAAACATTTGGTTTTTATAGTTTAGCAACTGCCTCATTTAGCAACCACTTGCAATTATAAAGATCCTGCCCTATCCCATTCCATTTGTGTTGAAAGGTGATATTATAGGGGGCTCTTTTCATGTCCTCCTTTTCATGTACCCACCAAAGTGGTATCTAATTACCTACTCGCGATTACTCATTTTCAAACTGCTAGGTTGGCAGGAGCTGGAGCGAATGAAGGGTGCTCCCCCCACTACACAGCAACACTTGAGTCTCGAATACAGGCTTGCTAATTGTCAACCCAGCATCCTAACAATGTGAGCCATCATGCTCCACAATCCTCATATTTATGATCTTGGCAGGCCTGCATAACAAAGGAAAGCTGAACATTAAGCATTGCTTAATGACCAAATTGTTGGCCCCAGTTGAGTTTGCTAAATAAGGACTACCTTGATATTCTTCCCAATTCAATCAATTCACTCAGCTAATATTAGATATCAGGACACCCTAATTCAAAAGATGAGCTGTATCTTCACTACTTCTTAGATTATTAGACCAGTCTTTCCTAGCATTATTTGGAATTGTTCTTTCTAATGATAAATCTTCCTGCCACAATTTTTTGTTCAGTCTAAAATATTTTTTTAAAATTACTAAATCAGGTATTCCCCTGCCCTCCAAATTTAGATGCCCATTCTTACCACTGTGCTCTTCTTAAATAGGCCTTGATGTATGTGTCGTCCAGTTTGATAGCACTTGTACAGTCTCCTATTGCTTCGCATAGTTTTCCAAGCTGGAAGGCAAACATAAAGATTAGGAACTAAACCCTTTGGCATTATGTTTAGTCACTAAGAGTAGAAAGCAGTACAACTTCAATCTTTATTTGCTATGACAGGTTTCTAAGCAAGTTTAGATCATGGCTTTTTGATCCCTTATCATATATTTTATTTAATACTATATTATTATTATTATTATTATTATTATTATTATTATTATTATTATTATTATTATAGATTTAATCTTCAATTCGATTCATAGTCTGCAACTGGTAAAAACTTAACAATTCAAGTTAATTCTAACCAAGGACCTAAGAGCTGTTAAGGTAATGACTGAATATATAGGCAGTTCTGAGTAAGATGATTTTTTGCAAAGTCAAAATATTCAGGTCTGATAAGTTCAAATTTTCCATGTATCTAGGCAACCCTTTGGGTATTGCTCCAAGGCCTCCTATTACTATTGGTTCAATCATTGATTTCTTCCTCCATAGTTGCTCACATTCAATTTGCAGATCAAGGTATTTTTTTTCTTCAATTCGTGCATCATCTGGTATTGCCATAACAATGAACCAGATTTTTTTCTTTTCCACAGTAGTGATATCAGGAATGTTGTGGGCCAGATGTCTGTCTGTTTGGATTCAAAAGTCCCACAAGATTTTGACCTGTTCATTTTCAAGAACTTTGTCAATTTGATGTTCCCAGTAATTTTTGCAGCATTCAAACTCAAACTTCTGGCAAAGCTTCGAATGTATTATTTTGGCAACTCGATTATGATATTGTAGATAATCAGTTTGTGAGATTTTGCTGCAGCCACTGATAAGCAACATTTGCTGTTGTCACTGACATGTTGAGTTTTTGCTTTCATGGAATTGGTCTGCAGAGCTTGTTCTTGGGCAGCCAAAACAAAGCCTTCAGTTTCTTTCTTCGGCACCCCTGATGTCAACTATCTCCATGTTAGCTTTGTATCAACCTTTCCTTCAATGTCCTTCAGGTATTGACTGTGCTTCTTTTCCAGTTAGAAACTCGATGCTCAAATTGTTTCCTTTCGATATTCTGCTTTCAATCGTTATTTTCAAAAGGTTTCCCTTGTTTGCCTCTTTCAGCAGAGACTCTTTTGTTTTTTTAATGTAGTCATTTAAGCCATGTTTTTCCTTTTCCAGTTGGTTTCACCTGTAAAAGATCTCTACTACCCTGAAATCTAAGTAAGTACAATAGATCAATATCACTTTTTGGGATGCAGAAAATGGTGCATTATCATTAGTTTTCTTGTCTTTCAATCCAAGTTATCAAGTTCTAGCTGAATCCAATCAATTATTCCAGTTGAGTACTGTATTACAGGCATTGCCCAGGTGTTAATTGCCTTTATATTTTCTCCACTTACCTTTGATCTCATATTTCTTTTATGTGAACATTTTCCACTCTAGTCACTTTTACAGTGCTTTCAACCTGTTTTATCCACTTTTCATTCCCATTTATTGTACTTCTTGTTGTTTTTCCACAAGTTCTTCCAAAATATCAGGGTATTTTCTTTGTTCGGTTTTTCTCTTGTGGTAGCACCATGTCCATTTTCAAGGGTCTTATAGAAATTATGCTGGTTCACTTGAAACTTTGACTTTTGTTAAAACTGCATTATTCAGTTATCATATCGCTTTATTTTCTCTGCAATAGCTACAACTTTTTGTTCCAGCTCTTCAACCACAGCTGCAATTTCCTTATTTTCTAAGGCCTTATTTGTGCAAGTCATATCTTGTTGTGAGGCTAATTCTGTTTTTTCTTTTGTTCTTCAGGTTTTCCTGCCTCAAATTCTTCAAATTACTTACATCCAATCAATTTCTCTTTATTTTTAATTCCAGAAGGATTTTCCACTTTGGCTTTCCCTTCTTAATTGCTATATTGTTTCCAATTTTCAGCCTAATTCTTCAGTAGTAACATACTACTGCTGCATATATTAGCTAGTGTGTTTGATCTAATGTTATTGTTGGAATAGTCTGCACAGCTTCATTCCCATTCTTCAATAATTTAGCCAAACTTCTCTTACTAAATTAATTCAGTTTTGGTAATCAAATTCTTTCCATGTTTTCTATCTGAATCTTAATTTTCTCAGCTTGTTCAGCTCTGACTGTTGGCTTTTCAAGAACTAATCCAGCTCTTGCTTCTTGTTCCTTATCTAGTTCTCCGATTTCTTTCCTTTTGTCCACTTATTGCTCCACATCTAAATTATCTCTATTATCACTTGAGCCTTGATCTTGTGCTGTTGTTGTTGTTATTATTATCAATTCAATTCAGTCTGGGATTGGTAAATGAATTAGACTTTTTTCTTTTCCACAATAGTGGTGTCAGGCGTGTTATGGGCCAGATTTCAACAGCTATAATATTTTTCCTGCTGTTCCCAGTGCTGCAGAAATGAACAACTAAATGCGTTAATTACTTGATAATTTTTGGAAGCTTTAAAATGCAAGAAGCAAAAAAAGATAATGTCCTCTAATTATGCTTAGTGGTTTTCTTTCTAACTTTGGGTATTTGTAGAATGACTCTTTGGTTTTATTCTTATTTCATCAGTTCTGTTAATCGTCATAATTTTTTTCAGGTTTTTAGAAATACTGCTTACTTAATTCAAAAAGAATACATTGTGCTACTCAGTTTCAGCATCACACAACAACAGCTGAATTAAAAATTAAAGAGACCCTATTTCCACCCTCCACATTTATTACTAATCAAATTGCTTTTGAGACAAACCCAAATCATTCAGGTACAGTACTTGTACATCTAGAGATCATCTAGAACAAATGCTACTGGCACCACTACGGTTCAACTCTTTGACATACAATAAGATTTGTAAGGATTTAAATAAACAAGCAAACAAACATAGAGGCATTGCTATTCTAAACAATTTCTCATCTTTGTTATTTCAGGTTTCAGTGGTGAGAAGACTTCTTCCAATCTGGCCTTCATAATCTTTTACAATTGAAGGTTAAAAGATTCTTCAAGCCCTTTTCTATTACACATTGCAATAAGGAGACAGATTTGAGGTAATGTCTCCCACATTTGTTAGAAGGCTTCAGAGAGATACCTGATCTAAACAAAAAAGACTCTACTTGGGCACTTACTTTGGAATTAACAGTTCCACGATTGCAGTAGAGTTTGGCATTGGTTTTCCTGTTGTTTGGATCTATTGCTAGAGCCTCTGTATAAAGTGTGAAGGCCAGCTTATAATTCCCTTCCTTGAAAGCCTTGTTACCTTCATCTTTCTTTGCTTTCAGTGCTTTGGCATTCTGAAGGAAGAAGTGGGTCAAAAGATAATGAAAGTCTTTGAGTAATTAAAAAACCTTGTGCTATCTTAGCAAATCTTTGTTGGCTAACTCGCACAAAGATTTCTATTAAAGAATTACCCATTTCCCAATCTCAAGATCTAGCAAATGGAGAGAAGTGTTTTGGGCACATCTCAATACATTGCCAAAGTTGCGCAACTTTGAAGAAGCAATTATAATAATGTTTGGAAGGAAAGAGATTATTATGCAGTTGATAGGATTTATTCTTCTCTACTCAGTTTGAAAATACTCAATTTAGCACCTGCTTTAATAATGCAATAGCAAAAGCAGATTTCTAGCTGCTACCTACCATCATCTATTTTGAACATTGCATGAAGTTTAGCATTTCCAAAGTAATTCCTGGGACCTCTTTGAAAAAATTCGAGTAAGTCAAGAGTTGAACCTCTGCATCTTTGAAGTATTTATTTAAAACATTTTTAGCAACTCCAGGATGCTGTAACTAGTAGCATCCTTCACCATTGGACATTGGGGTTGTGTATTTAGAAAGCCGTACCCCCGCCCAAGCCTGTCAGAAAGCCCATACATCTCCCCAGCATTTCTTTTGATGCTTACACGGCAGGCAAGGCAGGCTTTATCATGGTCAGGAGCCATTTTTAATGCCTGGACGAAGAACTGCACAGCCTTCTCGATGCAGTCCTCATAGTAAAGGCAAAGTCCTCGGACATAGAGAGCATCAGCATTTGTTGCATCTATTCGCAAGATGTCACTAAATACAGAGCGCAGGAGCAGGAAAAAAAAAATCACAGGACAGAAACAGTACATTCTTACTCTCAAACCAAGACACCAATATTGTAAAGAACTTGTAGCATAACAATATGCGAGTACTTCAAATCAATACATGATGCCTCACTTCTGCAGTTTCCAGACAAAGACAGCATGCTTTCTAGTTGTCCACTGTATTTCCTTTTCTCTAATTCCTGACACTGGCTTTTTTTCCCTTTTATTCTAGTGGACCATTTCCATTTCCATTCCAGCTCCCTTCTGTCAATTTCAAAATAATTATACCCATGAGTATTTTTATTTATAATCACATTTGTATAGTTGCCCATCTCACATTATGACTTTGGTTTGGTGTACATAATAATTTTTTGAAAGCTCCTATTACATTTTATTTTTTTTTCTGCCAGGACCCTTGTGGACACAAAGATACCTCTTTAGAACTATACATGCTTTAGTTAATTATGCACACTGGTAGGGGAATTTTAGCTTCCCAGTTGTTAATTTTTCACTAAACACCAATTTATCCAATTTGCTGTAAATTCTGAAACTGATGCAGAATGGAATGATTAGAATAGTGAGCTTGTTCAGGCAGGATTGAAGTTGCCCTCATCCTGTCTTTGTGAGTCTTCCGTTAGTTCAGCTTAACAGGAAAGGGAAGAGTGCTATGCCAAAGTTAGCTATGACTCTCTCTTTTTCTGTGACTGTGCACCTCCGAACAAGAAGTGAATTTATTTCTCAGCACCTTTAACCATATCCTTGTTGATTCTCCTCAAATTACTTGAGGACCTTTCCATTAGTTGATTTGATTTCCATTCCTTCATTTCTCTCCTTTCCCAACCTTTTCTTTTCATAATACATTCCAGTTAGTAGTTTAAAAAACTCTGGTTTTTGCAAAAATGAAAAAACCAAAAGCACACAAACATATACTCCACTGTAATTTAGAGAAATAAAAACTGTTTTGGATGCCACTGCGTCTTCTCAATACTAGATAATACAAAAGCAGAGCTCTAGTCTTTTGGTTAGAATCAGGAATATGAGTTATTGCCCTCAGTGTTAACTAACCAGGCTTTCCCATCAAACCTGTTATAGTTCTTACCTTATAACAGACTGGGCTTCAGAATAGCGACCTAGCAAAGCTAAACATTCTGCTTTGAGGATTTTGAACCGGTGACAGGCAGGGGCAAATTCTAGAGCACGATCCATACAAAAGACAACCTAGAGAATAGACACACAAGAGAGAGAAAAAAATACAGAAAACAAAAACTCAAGATATTGGTTTGGAGGCAACCCTAGGCCTGCTGAAGATAGGCATGCATCTTGAATAATCTGTAATAGTTGGGAGTTCTGCTCTGAAACAAAATTCAGGATAGGCAAACATTAGTATCTTTTCCATTTAACTCATAATTTACAAAGCATATGGATAATGTATGTATCTCTCAGCAGCTTTTGTTCTTAATAGCTAAATAAGAGTCAATATGTTTAGAGGCAGCATATCCACACTATTGGCTATGGACAATATTGACAAGGGAGGAACATATCACCATAAATCTGAAATCTGATTTATTTCATAGGTTATAAAATAAGTACACTTATAGATCTGCATAAAGGGTCTTTTGGACAGGATCCATATCTCTTACAAGTTAGCCTAAGGCTTTGAAATGGTACTAATTTTCAAATACCAAAGCTTAGCCTCTCCCAAAAGTCTTATGAACCTTTTTATGAGGGTATGTAGAGAAGTTTAAAAAGCACAAATACCCCTCCCCCTCAAGTAACTAAACTGCTACTAGTCCCCGGTTAAGGCCATTCACATGTAATACCTGATATCAAACTTTTCTACCTAGGAGTGGGAAATCCACCCCCAAAAAACAGGTAAGGTGAGGCTTTTCTGCAGGTCTGAACTACAGAATTTTCCTGTAGAAAATTACATGAATGAAGCCTTTCCAGTATTCAACAATAACTTTCCATCTATAAATTACTCTTGGAAGAACATAAGAATATCTTTATTTTGTAAGTGATGCTTGGTTGAAAATATGCATGTAGTCATTCCCAGAAGTACTAGCAGATGAAGCACATGGTCTTTATTCATAGAAATTATTGGGTGAAACTTGTTCTGGGAGCAAAATAAACCTAAACCCAAATATGCCACAATCACAAAATGGGAGAGGGGGATTGTGATTGTAAAAATGCAAAACATTTTTGGAGAGTAGATGATTAGAAGTTCTTCTTTGGGAATGTTTCTCTTGGCGTGTGTGTGTGTGTGGGGGGGAATAAGAAAAAAAATGTAAGCTATAGATTACTATCAACTTCCACACTCTTCACCTAGACCACTTTCAATTTTTAAACTAGATGCCTTTGCCCAGGGGTGAAATTTACTTACCTTTGCTACCAGTTTGGAAATGTGAGCTTGCACAAGCCTCCTCCACGCATGTGCAGAGCCTTCTGTGCATGGGCAGAGGGTCAAAAGCAGGACGCAATGATGGAGCCTCCCACCACTGGTACTACCAGTTCGCCCAAGCTGGATAGAACCGGCTGAATTTCACCACTGCCTTTGCCCCAACTTCTATGTGACCAGGGCAGATATGACTTAAGAATACACCAATATCCGTTCTGCATACTTCTGTATTTTGGGGTAAAAGCTTTTCTAAATAGGGGATGGTACCTTCTCCACAATTTCCAAAGAAGTAATCAGTGCTAGAAAAAAATTCTTTAAAGTATGGACTGAGTCTGCATAAATCCACTAGTTTATCTGTCACAGCTTCTCTGTGTTCCTGGGACAAGCCTGCTCACTGCCTCAGCCCTGGTTCGTATTTATGACCTTTGCTATGTCCTAAGGTTCGGTAATTACCTTTTATGACCATCTAACAAGCAAAGACAATGGGGAAACCAGAATCATTAACGACCGGGTTACTAACTTATCAACTACAGTAATTCATTTAACAACTGCAGCAAGAAAGGTCATAAAATGGGGCAAAACTCACTTAACAAATGTCTCACTTAACAAAAGAAATTTTTGGGCTCCATTGTGGTTGTAAATCGAGGACTACCTATATTTTATTTTTCTGCTACAAGTTTCAGTTTAAAAACATTTAAGGATGGAAAAAATGGGAAGACATACACAAAGGCAGCCATCAACTTTATATTCATCTGAAAATATTAACTCCTGTGATCTTAAAAATGAAAATGTAGGAAAAGTGTGTCATTTTTCTGAATGTTTATTCAGTGCCCTGTGATTGAAGAAATATTGCTAAATACTGCATTAGAAACTCAAGAAAATGATACAATAAAAGTGGCTTCAATGAAGCAGCAGCTACTATGACAAATGATGAACCCAAATTTCAGGCCTCAATAAGTATTCTCATGGTCTCTCTGTTAGCTGCATATGAAGAGGGCATTGTTGGTTTGAGGCTCAGCTGGATTCTCTAATTCCCTTCCCCCAACTCTTCTCACTGGTGACATCACCACTGGGTGCTGTGGAAAGTGCCGAGACACTCCAGATGATGGAGCCACAAAAAGGAGGAGCTTCTTCTCCAGAAACAAGGGACATATTTGATAACACATAAGGGACAGAGAAGCCTAGAGAGAGCTTGCTCAAATCTCAGACAAGGCAGATTTCTTCCTTAAGACAAACTTCAGATTGTCTCTGGTGAACCAGCTGCTCTTGGCAATTAGAAAGCAGCATAATAAGAATTCACTAGGTCAGACAGAGGACTTAACATTGAAATAGTGGGACTAAGCAACAATACCATCTTGCTGAAGAGCAATTAAAACAAATTTGTTATTCAAGAGAGACACAAAAAGACAGAGAGATTTAGAGGTTTGAAACACTTGTGGTTGAAAAAAAAAATCAAACCTCCTGTTTCCCATTCATGAAAAGGTAGGATGAGATTAAGTAATTCTGAGAGTAAGGAAGGAATCTCATGGCCCCAACTAAGCAAAATAATTTTCTCTCTCTCTCTCCCTCCACCTTATTACACACACATACATACACATCAATTAATCTTTATCACCTTTCGGAAGTCCCGTTTTTCAAAGTCAACTTCAGCAATTTTCTCATAGTCTAGAACAGTTTTGGTACTCTTCAGCTGGAACAGAAGGCATCATATCAGATTAGAAATATTAACTGTTTGTAGGATATTAGGCATTCTGTTGTCCTGTAGATATATTTTACTACTGAATGAATTCCCAGGATTCTCAATCAGCTATTAGCCAGAATTCTGATAGGAGTAGCTCACTGTATCTGAGGGATAGCAACACTGGGGAGTCTAATCTAATGTTTTAAATTTCATATTTATTTGAACTTCATAATGATACCTTTTTTTTGATAAACAACATTTAACCATCAATTTTCAACATAATCTTAATAATGCATGCTAATACAAGATGCACAAAGTTTTATACCCATGATATCTTCAGGATGTATGTTATGATTTAGAATCTACTTTCTAGCATACATGATTTCTAATGCCCTGAATATATTCAGGCAATATTTAAGATATGCTATACCACTTGTGGGCTGAATTTCTGACCTCTGTTATGCATATAACTGGAGGGACTGTAAGAGTTATACTTCTCTACAAAGCAACTGTTTACATAAGCATTTACACCCCACATATAAAGGAGTCAGAATAATACACCATGGGTCCTCAAACTGGGCGTTCAGACCTCTAGGATATCATGAGCAATCTACAGGGGGTGGGATTTTTAACTGTCAGACTAAGCCTGACAGATAAAGCATAAGTGCCGCCAAAAGATTTCCACACTTTGTCTTAGTTAAACTCACAATTGATTTGTAGAGATAAAAGGGGCAAAATCTGGAGCAAGTTCTGAGACATGGTTAAAACTGAAGGTGTTTTTCATCTGTCAAAATCATCCATTAGTAAAAGAACTGTGATTGAGCAACAGCTGTTGATTTTTAGGATTTAAATAAATTCAGATAATTTCAAAAACCTGGTTAATATCACATGCTAATTGTATTAACTGTGGACTTAAGGAAAATGGAGGAACAAATGGAACAATTCACACCTGAGGAGGGATCATCTTGTAGATCTTATTGTTAACATCTCAAATGTTTTTGTGTCATGTACATATATTCTGTACATTAATTTCTAATCATATATTGACAGAATCAAAATTATATCATTTTAAGAAATGGTTTAAGGATAAGCATTGTTCTACTAAGAACATGAGGGATTTTAAAGAAAATCCAGAAATTCCGTATACAAAAGGAAAAGGAAGCTTTCTCACCAAGCAAAGACTGGAAGAGATACAGTATTTCTTATACTCACAGTCTTATAGCCAGGACAAGGGACAAAATGTTTAATTTACTAATGTCTTGTGTATAACTGAAAAACTGGAATAACTGTATATATTCAAAACGAAATTTAAAACTGAAATTTGGTATTCAAAAGAAGTATTAACTAAATTAATACAACCCAGTCCAACATATCTTGAGACTTTTATCGGTCAAACCTGGGCTCCTGAACTAGATCAATCATCCAAACTTCATATTCAATACCTTACCTCTTGCTCTGCTTGTGCATTTTCATGATCCAATTCTATAACTCGTTGGAAGCAGCGACTGGCAGCCATGGCATTCCCCAGAGATAGGTGGCACTTTCCCTCTCTTAGATGTCCCTGAGAAGATAAGAACATTATGAAAACATGCCAGTATGATGCAAGATCAGGAGAACTACACATGTGAGTCACATACCCTCAGAAAACTATCATCCATTCTAACTGATTGCTGAGCATCCCCCAGGGCCTCCCGAAATTTGCCTAACATCATGAGAGTGGCAGCACGGTTTCCATAATAACTGGCATTGCTGGGACATGTATCTGGAAGATAAGAAACAAGAAGGTATTGGTTAAATTTAGAAGCAGAAAAGAACTCACTTGCTCTGTATTGCGCCTCTTTTTGAAGGCATTTTCGAAAAGAGAAAGCTACGTGCTATTCTGTAAGATTTTGAACTCTTTCTCTCCACAAAATAGATTTTATTTAATATTAATAATGCTAATAAGATTTTTATTTTGATACGCCGAATAAACTGGCTAGTTTGCACAGATCTGCAAAGAGCATTAAATACTTGTTTGTGCCTTTGCTACAGAAACATAAAGAATGCAAAGAAACTGTAGAAAATTAACACCCTCCCCTCTCCTAGAAGAATGAAATATTTTGAGAAATATTAAAAAGGCAGAATATTATATTTCCCTAAAGGAGAAACATGCTCTTGAAAAGCAGCCCCCACCTTTCTTAATAGCCCCAGCAGGATTGGGCCAGCCTATTTACAAGATAAAAGACCTTCACCCTCAGGATGATTAACTCTGACTCAAGATCCAAACCAGGACAGAGCCATTAAGACACAGTAAGAATTGCCCACAGAACACAAGCCTCTTCATTATTTTATTTATTTATTTTTTATTGGTTCAATTTATATACCGCCCTTCTCTGGAGACTCAGGGCGGCTTACGATGCGTTAAGCAATAGCCTTCATACTTTTGTATATACCTGTTTAGTAGGGCTTTCGCCCCGCCCTAAGCGGTGTTCTTTTTTATACAAAGTCACCTTATTGCCCCCACAATCCGGGTCCTCATTTTACCTACCTCGAAAGGATGGAAGGCTGAGTCAACCTTGAGCCTGGTGAGATTTGAACTTGCAGTAATTGCAGGCAGCTGGTGTTACTTAACAGCACTTTAGTCTGCTGTGCCACCAAGGCTCTCTACATCATCATCTCCAAGTTTCAACCAAACATGGAAGCTCAGACAACCTCAACTATGACCCCTGCATAGCCCCATGGGAGTCTGACAGCAACCAATAGAATACATGCTTTTGCAACAGGAACAGGAAGCTCGAGGGCAAGGCTTCAAAGAGGGTATAAATTCTATTCCAGGAGTGAAATTCACTTACCTTTCCTATCGGTTCGCAAATGTTGTGTGCCATCGTCTGCGCATGGGCAAAGTCTTCTGCGCATGTGCAGAGGCTGAAAATTGTTGCAAAAAAGGACGTCATGACGTCCGTGTGAGTGGGCAGCCTCTGCAACCACCGCTACTGGTTCGCCCAAGCTGGGTAGAACCGGCTGAATTTCACCCCTGCTCTACTCCATGTGGTCCGCTGCACCAGGACCATGTGCTTGATGGTTCTGCTTCATTAAACCCTCTTTCCAATCAGCGTCCATGTTTCCAGTGTCTTTCTCTCCACTTGGAACTGAACCAGATGAATATTTCTTCCAATATTTCTCTATTACCCTAATAGAGAAATAGGGTAATGGCTAACCACTACTTAACTCATGAAAGATCTACTTTAGTTTCTCAATCAAATATGCCATGATTATTTCCCCCAAGATTTTCCTTAACTGCAAAGATCAGTACTTTGATATTAAGAAAGATCTCTGTGATTATAGTAGCCTGTTTATATACTGCGTTCTAGATCCATACTGTATCTCTAGAACAGCCATGAATCAGAGAATATAACCTAGACCAGTGTTGGCAAACCTTTTTGGCACAAAGTGCCGAAACGGGAATGTGTACAACCATGCGCGGCAAAAACCAGAAGAGCAGCCGCCAGGTGCAAATGCGTGCACCTCCTCTTCTGGTTTCCGGCGTGCACATGTGCACTGGCCAACTGGTCTGCCAGCTTCTGATGCACATGAGTGTGTGAAGTCAGCTGGCCACTGTGCATGCGTGTACCAGAAACAGAAGTGCAGCCGTCCAGTGCGCATGTATGCACTGCGAAGGTGATCTTTTGGTTTCCAGCGTGCACATGAGCACCGGCCAGCTGGTCTTTGCGCATGCATGTGTGCCAGAATCCAAAAGACCAGCTGGCCGGTGCGCATGCACACACTGGAAACCGGAAGATCAGCTGCCTGGCGCATGTATGCTCTCTGGGCGGCTGCTCTTCTGGTTTCCGGCGCTCGCGCGCATGTGAAGACCAGCTGCCCGGCCTGCCGGAATCCAGAGGAGCAATGGGTGACAGCTCGTGTGCCCAGAAAGATGGCTCTGCATGTCACTTGTGGCACGCGTGCCATAGGTTCGCCATCATGGACCTAGACAGATATACCGATATACATGAAAAATCTTTACTCTGTATTCAGTAAATTGTTTTCTGCATTAAAAATGCTGGAATTGACTGCTGTAAAGAATTATCCACCTGAGCCAGTTCATACATACCAGAACTGAGACATTTCCAACTGAAGGCAATAAAGACCTTCATGATCTATACATGGGTGTGCCCAAAAGTCAGTTTTCAGACTTCCCATCCCTTTCCTTTTCATCCTCACCTATTGCTTTTGTATAGTAGTTGTATGCTTCGTTGTAGTCCTTTTTGGCATAAAATGCATTTCCCTGCTCCTTGAAGGACTCTGCTTCTCTGAAAACAAAACAAAACAAAACAAAACATTATAATCTGAAATGCAGTAGCCTTCAATCCAAGCAAGACAACAGTAAAGAGATGATAGATCTATCTTAACTTACCAGAAGCCTCACTACCTGAACCCTGAATAACAATTGCTTTGTGTTAAGTACTGGAAGATGGATCATGCTACTGAATGCATCTTTCTTCATAAAACATTTATTGTCTCAATGATTACCATAATGAACCAATAAGATAGCCCTTAACTAATAATAAACATAATCCCATTCCTATTAAGAAGAAATATGTTTAGCATTTCTTACAATTAACACCGGTGCTACCTAGAAGTTTAGAACCACTGCTTCAAGATTTTGTAACTAACAATGACTTGGTCATACAAATTCCTGAAATTGTAGGTTCAACGTATACATAGGCCATCAGCTTGGGGCAAGCTGTTACAAAATGTAAGTAAATTTACATGTAATCGATATATTAGAGATATTTAGAATGATGATAAATTATATATTGGTGAGGAACTTAGAAATACAGGGGAAACATGACGGTGAATACTCCACTTACCAGTACTTGCCATCTGCAATTCTGATTACCATTTATACCAAAATTAAATGCATCAAAAATGGGTTCCAAAAACAGACATGGAGCATATTTGCTTGCAATACAGTTCTAGATATGTTTTTAAGCAATTATACTTTAATTAATAAATTTAAATAAATTTTAATGCACTTTTTTGGATTAGTGATTAAGCCACCAGTCTAGAAACCAAGAGACTGTTGAGTTTTAGTCTTGCCACACTTTCATGTGTGAGGCAAGACTAAAACTCAACAGTTTTAATAGTAAAACTCAACAGTCACTCAGGAGTGACTTTGGGCCGGTCAATCTCTCTCTGTCTTATCACCTCACAGGATTGCTATTGTGGGGAAAATAGGAGGAGGAAGCAGTATTAGGTATGTTTGCCGCCTTGAGTTAATGATAAACATAATCAAGGTGGGTAGAAATGAATGAATGAATGAATGAATGAATAAATAAATAAATAAAAGCTAAATGTGTAAATAAAAGTAAATAATCCCAGAAGCAGCAGTGGCAAGCCACTTCTGTTGTCAAGAATATGTTTTAAGGTATCTTTTAAAAATGTATGAAATTCTGGAAACTGCATAAACCACTGATTCTCTCCTATCTTAATAAGAGCTCTGAAGCTTGTCACTTATTTACATGTGCATGATTCTAAGTGAAGTTGCATTCAGCTGAATTATTCAAGACTCTAATGGCTGGAAGGGGTCTGCCAAATTCATACAGGGTATTTTCAAACTATGTCAGAATGGCAAGCAGGCTCTTTATAGAGTCCTGAATTTATGTTCTTAGGGGTGACAAGGAATGCACAAGACCTTTTGAGCAAGCTGGGAATCCAACCCCCAAACTAGCTATTACAACAGTCAACCATAAGAAACAAAAAGCACCCTTGAATCCAAGCTAATGGCTCTAAATTGGTTTCTTCAGTGGAATCCCACCCCCACCCCACCCACTAGTACTCCTGGAAACAGCTAAGTAAAGTTGTTTGGCCTGGACAATACAAGCTATTTAGGGAGAAAAAATCTCGAGAGAGAAAAAGAACAATAGAGGGTTGTATTGGTATGTGTTAACATGGTTTAACCTCATTTTGACCTCAATCCACTGGCCACCCTCTCTAGACTCCTACCCTCTGGCAATTCCCATTAGAAGGAAGCCGTTTAGTAGATTAGGTTGTAAATACAATCAAATGAAACCAAAAACATTTCATCTCATCAACAGGCTGATGGAGGTCAAGGCCTCTATACTGCTCACACTAAGTGTAGTCAATCGTGTTTACTTCAAGAAGGTTATAGTGCCCTTGATTTGCCCTAGCCTACAAAAATATTAAGGTTTGGGAGAGGGATGGCACATGTAATCCAATAGGTATAATAAGATCCATGTTCCTATTCCCACTATTTTTAACTGTGAATATGTGATTTGAAAATCACCAGGGGTATGTGTCTGGGGGTTATTGCCAAGAAGAGATTAGAGGTATCTACATTTAAGGCTCACTACAATTCTTCATAGGAAGCAAAGGAATATCATAATGTAGTGAAACTATTATTGTATAACAGCAGGATATGAAATCATGATTTGATCTTGGACTTTTTAAGTGTAAACAAATTATAACTCCCCAAGTAGGTCTACCAGAGAGAAATGGTTGTGTTAAATCTGAAATGAAAAGTTCTAATTTTTTCCTTTGGAAAACAACAAAATAGAAAAAGGCCAATGCTCACAAGGATTTGATAGTCAACTTAAGATATATTTATGGTTCTTGTTAAACTATAAATTAAAATAATACAAAATATAACTAATGCAATGCCATTTAATATTTTTTAAAATAGCATCATTATCTGTTCACAACAACATCGTTTGTATTGTAACAGTGTCCTGCAGTAATTATGGAGACAAAGAAACAAACATCAGAAATTGGAAGTGTATTAGAATACCTATCACCATCCCACTGCAGATTACGTACAGGAATATTGTGTAACAATTGGTAGGAGTTTCAGGCAAGTCATATAAAATTAAACTGCCTTTACTTATTAACCATTTTAATCTCTGAGGAAACTTGCAGAGTTTCTTTAAATCTTAAATCACACATTAGAATCATGCGCACTAAAATCTACCAATTTTTATATATGTAGTGAGCGTACTATGTTTTAAGATGCAATTTTAGAAACAGAGTCCTGTCCTTGTTTACTAAGGATCGGCTGCCAGAACAAGAAGGAAAGTCAGGATCTCTTGATATCACAAATGGTTGTTTCTGCTTCTAACAGATGCCATAGTCTGAATGAGGTCATTCTGCAAAGCTTGCGCTGATGTAGGCTGCGTTCCCCACTTGCTACTTTTGAAGCTGAAGAAAGAATCTGGCTAAAAATACAATCCAATGTTCTGAATAGGTCTCTTTGTTGGGCAAGACATTGGTGTCCATCTGTGAACTCTGGGGGTGAGACACAGAGCTACAATGAAAATTAAAAAAAGAAAAATATCTCCCTATACTACTAAGCTTCTGGGAAGCAAATAGCCATGCTAGGAAAGATGCCTTTAGATTGTTATGGTATTGAAGACCATTATGGTATGGCATGCCAGATTGTTATGGTATTGAAGATCGTTATGGTATGGAATGCAAGGGCTCCTTAGAATGCAAGGGATCTTTTTTACTCTCCACGAGGTTGAACAGTAAACAAAAGTTCTTAGATGTCAAATTTATGGTGATGTCTTAAGAGGACAACAATATTATATAGGACATATTGTGGGCAAAGACCTTCTAAGGAGCCCTGGCATTCCATACATAGCAACAAAAAAGATAAGCGATGATGTGGTAGCTTGCTCACTACTACTGATTGTCCCCTACAATGTGCAGCTGTAGTTGAGGGTTGGACATCTTTTACATCAATTGGCGATTTAAGCAGGGCAACAGCCTAATATTTTATTTGCACAAAATGTGAGATAAAATTTGCATAAAATTCTTAGGCACACTCTCAGTTCATTAGGAATTCATTACACATATACAAGAGTTCTTTATATTAGAAAAATGAGTCCACAAGGAGTGTCTATGGAGATTCTCAATGTAGGTCATGGTTGTACACCAAAGATTCTTTTTCCAAAGGACAACAGGACATTCTTAGTTTTTCTTTGAAAATGTTTTACTTCTCATCCAAGAAGTTTCTCCAGTTCTAATTTCAGTTCTAACTTCAGTTAGAACTGAAGAAATGCTTTCAAGAAAAAAACCCAAGAAAATCCAGTTCGCTTTTGGAAAAAGCATCTTTGGGATAGTCCACCAGGATTTTTGTAAAAGCAGAAACCTTAATGGGTTTCCACCCTCTATGTTAGTATTTCATAAACCAAAGATCAGCTCTGAAATAGCAATGCATAAGATCAGTAAAATCACAATGTGATTTTGCACAACATAAAATTGGATATATGAACTACCTCAAGCTAAGTATTAGGAATTATCAGTAGGTCTGTAGGAGGTTTTTTTTTTTGATTCTCCAGTTTTAACTTGCATGATGCAAGAGGAATGAGCATAATGCAAGTTATTGTAGCATGTGAATAAACATTCATCTGTGCACTAGTGTCGCCTAGCGTCAAGTGAAAATAACTGAAGTCAAATAAGTAAGGTGCTGTATAAAGTACTGAAAAAGTATCTTTATAACATAAAGATTTGCACTTTTTATTCAAATTCTTCTCGTACATTTTAAGCTTATGTCTTTGGGTTTTTCTTTGACTTTAAGATCACACTTTGATTCAAAATCTTTAATAAGATTTCCCTTTCCTGCAGTGTATATCACATTGTTGTGCCAGATATTGCATGGTCTTTCCAGATATTCTGTGAGCTTCAATTTTCTTTTCCTGGAAACTAGTTAGCTCCAGATATAAAAAAACTATTTGTTATTTAGAAAGCTTGATTTTAATCTCTGAATAGACAAGGTAAGAAACTAATTGCTAAGACAATAGAAGATTTCTACTTAAAAAGCTCAAAATTGTGAAAAACTCAAAACTGCCAAACAAATCACTTAAAATTTTTTTTAAAACAGGAACATGCCTTTATTCTGCATTATTCTATGCAGCCATGATTATCAAATAAAAGGGACATGAAAACATCACAACTGTATTGTTTTAGCATGTTAAGATCTTGAAGACTGGATATTATTATACTACATCATCAGAAAAATATAAAGATCTATATAGTATGTCTTTTATTGCTTCAAAATTTATTATTATTGAAAATGGGATAAGAGGTGTTCTTAGAGCAAAAGTACTAGCACAAATTCATATAGGAACCACTAATCACTACACCTAGTGAGGGTAGCTAATCACTACACCTAGGCAGAGTTTAGTGTTTATTCATTTATACATTCCCTCTTAATACTTTTACAATTGCTATGAAGGAAGGGGAATCATACAAATGTTTGAAGCCTCTAACTGACTTCAGGGGCAGAGTCAGGAGTACCTAGAAATTTCCTTACAAACAAACTGATTAGGAATTCTTGCACCCTTTGCCCTTTTGAAAAAAGAAAGGAAAAGAAACCTGAAGAAGTTTGAATTTCCTGAACCACATAGAACTAGCAGTTTGGGGTGCTTTTATTCCTATTTACTGAATTGCAGTTAATTTGTGGAATCTTTGATGCAGACTAAGATTGCAAACATTTTCATTACTTGGCTAAGTAAATCATCTGTGTTAATTAGTATGAGGTTTGTTCCCTGTTTATATACAACAGCTTGCCCTGTCAATGTTGATCGAGATGTGGTTTTCTCCTTCGTGAGGCCTTGATTAGGGCATTATTTTCTATTTGTCTCATGTTAATCCCTGCTAAGAGAAGCGGTGGCTCAGTGGCTAAGACACTGAATATTGATTGAAAGGTCGGCAGTTCAGTGGTTCGAATGCCTAGTGCCACGTAACAGGGTGAGCTCCCGTTACTTGTCCCAGCTTCTGTCAACCTAGTAGTTTGAAAGCACATAAAAACTGCAAGTAGAAAAATAGGGACCACCTTTGGTGGGAAGGTAATAGTGTTCCGTTCGTCTTTGGCATTTAGTCATGCCGGCCACATGACCACAGAGACATCTTTGGACAGCGCTGGCTCTTCGGCTTTGAAACAGAGATGAGCACCACCCCCTAGAGCAGCGGTTCTCAAACTGGGGGTCGCGACCCCTTTGGGGGTCGAACGGCCATTTCACAGGGGTCGCCAAAGCCCTCTCTCGTCCCCCCCACGCCTTCACTCACCCTCACCCTCTGTTGGATCGCCCGGTCGCCGTTCGCTTACCCCGCCCACTCCCAATCTATTGCTGCCTCCGGAGTCCCAGCTGGTGGCTAGAGGGAAAAAAAACTTTAAATTCTTGCCGCGGGGCTTCAAAGAGCTATCTGCAAAGAGGTACATTCCTGGAGCAGATTTTTTTCCCCCTAGCTATGCTGAAAAAGTGAAATTGAAAGTAAGCAGGCTGCAACGTGACAAAATGAGGCAGAGATATTTCTTTTTCTTTTTCCTCACCAAAAAAGGTAGGTACAAAACTGCAAACAATGGGAAATTTAGGACAAGAGCAGGTTCAAGATTTTAAAACACAAAAGAAAAAAAGCTCTATTTAACTAGGGAATTATAATAATTGAGATACTATTAATTGTATATTGTGTTGAAAGCAGAAATGGTTAAGTTGTGGTTTGGAAGACTATATGGGGAAAATTATTTGGTTTATTATTATTGGTAAATATAATTAATTGATTTGTAAAAAATTGGATTGCATGGAAATAATTGGAATATTCATGTTCATATTGATTAATATACAAAAAAAGATAGTTATATAACTAATTGATTTATATTAAAATGTTGAATTTGTATTAAACAACTGTATTACATAATTAACCAATGTGAGGATGGATATGAAAATAGATGACAATGCGAAGGGGTATAATATAGAATAGAAGGGAAAATTTGAATTTGATTAAGATTAGAGATGAGGATGAAGGGTAATATTGGTTTTTTTAAAAAATAGATGAGGAATAAATATGGTAAAAAGGAAATATAGAAATTGTAAATTTAATTGAAATGACTAAATACTGTGTTGGAAGAAATATCCTTCTGGGTTCTGCTCCAAGTGGGGAAAAAGACACTGGAAACATGGAGACTGCTTGGAAAGATGGTTTAATGGTGGACAGGATCACATGGCTTGATGGGGCCCATTGTGTTAGTTTCTGTTGCTATTGTGTTGCAAATGTCCTTTGACAAAGGATTGACTTTCTGCCTCTGGCCCATTAACAAAGGGTGGGGGGCAGGAAGGTGGGAGCTGATTTGTCTGTAAAATATGCTTCTCCATTTCTCATCCAGGGAAATATAATATTCTGCCTTTTTAATATTTCCCAAAATATTTCATTCTTCTAGGAAAGGGGTGGATGCTAACCTCCTACAACTGTTTAAATTTGTGGACCGGCCAAATATTCTGTTCAAAGAAAATACGTTGTATGTTTGTATGTGTGTTTCTAATTATTGCTATTTATTGCTATTTGTTCTCTTTTATTCTTTAAAGTTTAACAATTCATTCTTTATCTTAATATCTTTATATTTGTTTGGGGTTGGCTTTCTTCCTTTTCATCTTTTTTATTGTACAGCAATCTTTCTCCTCAAACCTACCACCTCTCTTTTCTTTCCTTCTTACTTTCTCTTCCCCCACTTCTTCTTCTCCCTACTTCCTCTTCCTTTCTCCTTCTCCTCCTCTCTTCCTCCCTCTCTTACCCTCCCTCCTACTCTAATTTCCCTTCCCTTCCTTCATCCCTCTCTATTGCTGTATCCTTTTATGCATATGGACTACTCAGAGGGCTGAAAAAGTTATTTTTGACTGGTCCTCGCACTTTTGACCAGTCCTCGAATTTACGACTGTCCTCACATTTTACGTTTTTTGCCCTATCTTATACCATGTTGAAGAGAAGCAGTTGTGAAATGAGTGACATGGTTGTTAAGAAAGCTGCACAGGCATAAATGTGAGGATGGTCATAAGTGTGAGGACCAGTCAAAAGTGTGAGGACCTGTCAGAAATGACTTTTTTTCAGCCCTCTGAGTAGTCCCTATACACATAGCCATGGCCACTTGGTCACATGACCAGCTAGCCACTCCCACCCAGTCACATGACCGCCAAGCCACGCCACAAAATAAGCCACGCCCACAGAACCGGTAGTAAAAAAAAAATAGAACCCACCCCTGGTTGGGGGTCACCACAACATGAAGAACTGTATTAAGGGGTCACGGCATTAGGAAGGTTGGGAACCACTGCCCTAGAGTCAGGAATGACTAGCACACTAGTTTGCTATCTTTTTGTTTTCCTTGTTCTTTAATTGTCTCTTTTGAATTGTATATAAATGTGTGATTTGTGTCTACTTATGCCTGATGTACCTGAAATTCCCTTGTCTGAATGCCAGGCTTCCAGGAATTCTGTACTTGGTCTAGGATGCTTTGTTTCCCAGTTGAAACTAAGGCTGAGTCTCAATAAAGGAGAATATTTGTAGCTCAGGGTTGAAATCAAGTGTTCTTTGTGCTGTCTGAGCTTGGTTGTTTTGTTGCAGATGTTTCATTACCCAAACTAGATAACATCAGATATTCAAAAATAATATCCTTACAGATCTAATTCCTAATATTTATTCTGAGATAGTAACTATGTGATTTTACTAATCTTATGTATTGCTGTTTCAGAGCTAGTTTGGGTAATGAGACGTCTGTAAAACTATCAAATTCAGGGAGCACCAAGAATCCCTCATGGTTGAGTCTGCCAGGTGTCGTGAGATTGAATAATTTTCACTGTATTTTCTACTTGCTGTTCATGGATGTGCTCTGTCTAGTTACAGTACTTACACCGTATATTGTAGATGACTCCTGTTTTTTCTTCTTCTTGGGCTACTGGGTCCTTTAGTTTACTTAAGATGTTTTGGATGGCTTTAGTTGGTTTGTGTGCTACGGTTATGCTATGATTGTTATGATGATTGTTGTTGCTTCTGAGCTGTTTTTGATGTATATCAATAGACATATAAATACCTTTACAAATTATGCACCACACTCACTAGCATTGATAATGTTACCTAGCTCGGTAATAAAATGTCTGCAAGCAAATACCCATGTTCAGAGAGCAACCGAAGTGACATATATTCTTTTCAGTGGATGATCCCTATGGATCCCCAAAATCAGCTGGGATATCGGTGCTCTTCTGGAGCTCTAGAATCCACACTGTATTGCCTGATGCCGGCCATGCCCTCTTGCCTTTACAATGGCAATGGAACTGGTGCTTTACAGTCTTTAAAACTTTTAAAATTTGTAATGTCCCCCCCACCCCCAAATCACGTGAGTTCATGCCAGGTGCTCAGTAAATAGTCACAGCATTAACTGCTGTCAAGTGACCGCAATCTGTGACTTTTTAAAATCAGTTTCTGGCTTTATTTACTGGTTTCTGGCAAAAAACACCATTAGAATGGATTCACTTAACAATTATCATTACAGGTAATCCTCAATTTACAACAGTTGAGCCAAAATTTCTGTTGTTACATGAGACATTTGTTAATTGAGTTTTGCCCTATTTTACGAACTTTCTTGCCACAGTTCTTAAGTGAATCAGTACAGTTATTAAATTGATAACATGGTTGTTAAATGCATCTGGCTTCCCTATTGACTTTGCTTGTCAGAAGGTTGCAAAAAATGATTACATAACCCTGGAACACTGGAACTGTCAAAAGTATAAACCAGTTGCCAAGCATCTAAATCTTGATCCATGATCATGGGGCAACTAAAAAATGGTCATAAGTCTCTTTTTTCAGTGCCACTGTAACCTTGAATGGTCACTAAATGAACATTGTAAGTCAAGGACTGGCTGTATATTCGTTTAATGACCACAGCAAAAAAATGCTAGAAAAACAATTCTATTCCTCAGCTAAGAAGGAAAACCTCTGCACCAGATGAAATAACAGTGTCAGTGCTCTTTTTTGTAAATTTCCCACTTGGTTTTATCAAGAGTGAAATTTTTAAGAATAAAAATTATGATAGCGTAACTGAGTATCATACTTATACCAACCTGTTTTTTGCCCTTTTTCATTTTCCCCTGTAGTTGCAGGATGAGGGGTGAAAAGAGAGAACCAAACAGCCAAGGGCAGAGAATGCCTAGAGAACCCCCATTTTCCCTGGGGGCTCTCTACAATATAATTTCCATTACAATCAGGGGGTGGGGGATTAATCAAACCCCAACTTGTTCAGCAAAACAACAAAGCTGACCAGGGAGCAGAGACAGTTTTATGTTTTGCTCCATTTACCAAATTTTCCTAGCTTCCTCAAAGCAGCTGAATGTGTCATATGAATAGGCTATTGGAAACAATCACTCCAGACCAATCATGTGACTATATAAAAGTATATTTCTCAATTTTATTATTCAAAGCTTTTAACATACATTTGATTTAAGATAATTAATATAAGACAACATTTGTAGCTCAGGGTTGAAATGAGGGGCCCTTGGTGCTCTGTGAGGTTGGTTGTTTTCTTTCTTACTTTCCACATCTCTGCCTCTATCTGCTGCAAAGATGAGTCGCCTGCAGTCGCCTGCTGCTCTGGCCCACCAACTCTCAGCTTTCCCGTGGCCAGTGCGGTGCCTCCCAATCACCTGCCTCCCCCCGCACCTCTGCCTCCATCTGGGGCTTGGACAGGGATTCAACTCAAGCGGGCTGCGGCTGCTACCTGACACCATCGGTGAACTTGCCACCTCTTGTGCTGGCCACCGCCCTTCACTAGGACTTATTTTGGGGGTAGGGCTTATATTAGGCGCACTTGAAAATAAGGCTAGGTCTTATTTTCAGGAAAACACGGTACTTAAGATTTTTATAACCATCACAGTTAATGAATTTACCCTGACTCTATAGCACAGAGTACATTTATCTAGGATAAACTCTCATTTTAGATACTAGCCCCTCCAGTAGCCGAATCAGAGGAGGAGGAGGTGTGGGAGTCAGGGTCAACCTGAAAGCTCAGAGTGGGAAGTGGGAATGGAGCTGGCAGAGAGAGAGAGAGAGACAGAGCCTGGGCTGTCCGTCAGCCCTCAGATGGTGAGTCAACAGCCCCCAGGTCTGCAGGTGGCTGATAAGGAAGAGGAGGAACAGCTGGGTCTAGTGCCTGACATGTGGATACGCAGAAGATAAAGGAGAGAAGAACAGTGGAAATCCATGGGTCGATCCTTGGGACAGAAGAGCCACTGCTGCTAGAGAAGCGCCACCCTAGCTCCAGGGATAAAAGGGAGCGGAGATGAATAGATGTAGCAGACAACTATCCATCTTCCAGCCGAATGGACTTGTTAGCCTGAGGCTTAGAGAGAAACTTTTTGCCAGGGCTGTTGGCATTCCTAATAAAGGAATCTTTGAGTTAACTTCAGAGGGTTTGTTGTGTTTGGAGAGCTGGGTCAGAACCCTAGGATATGCATTACTACAAATAAAAATACAGTACCTATCTGCAATACCTTAATAGAATTGTGTTTTCCAAGGATCACACAGCGGGGAAAACTTTAACCCCAATCCTAATCACAGCAGTTTTGAAGCAATTTCACTCTTGTTCTAAAATGTCTAGCAAATAGGAGTTACAGTTTTATTTCCGTGCTCTCAAAAATATAATTACAAAACACTACACAACCCTATTAGATACTGTTCCAAGACAGAAATCCTTCCAGAACCCAGGATATGCCCTTTTTGTGAAATAGTATACATACTTTCAGAATGTGAGCAGGCAATTCAAGCTATGGAAGTTGTAATGGTGAGATTTTTAAATTTGGGGAAAATCCTTCCCATACAATTGATAAGGAATCCATAAATATTGCAAAGGATTCTGAAACATGCTCCAGAAATAATGGTTAGTCATTAAGGATGCCTGATATGCAAGATTTAACATGGTCTCTTTTTCTCCTGTTTGTAGTATGTATCTCCTTTTTACCTCCAGTATTGACAAACACAACTGTACGTTTTTATAATTTCAACCATTATCTAATATTGGTACAATAACGCATGCTTGAATTCATATATATTAACTATAATTTAACTATGCTGCACTGAATAAATCACATTCAACTGCAATTAATAGTTTTAATAATCTTAAAATTATGGTTCTCTTATGAAATAGTTTTAATTCTTCACTCTCTAACCTCACAAACTAAGTTTCACTATTTGAAGACAGGCTGGAAATTGTAGATCAAGTTGCAATCTTGCAAGGAGGAAAGAAGTCAATACCTTTAATTGGTGGTCAACTGTCACTAGGGAATCTAATATTTTGAATTCCATTATGGAATATTTAGCTGGAAGACTCATATTCAAACCCTAGCCAAGCTTGCTAACATAAATTATAGGTCACTTATCCAATTCAGAAGGTTCCCCTGAGGATAAACCACACTATGCACCCGAGCAAAATGCCAATTACAAGTGTTGGCTATCATCCAATGTCCCAGGAGTACATGTCTTACAACCCAACTATGTATGTCAGCTTCTATATATAAGTATAATAAGAGTTTACTGTTAGGTACCTTTAGCTGTAGGGCAGAAGAGAAATCTGAAATAAGGTGTGAATCCTTTGAATAACAGGAGAAACGGGAATTCTTTTCAAATCATACATCTGATTTTGTAATTAATGATAGCCAACAGATTCATTTTTTCTTCACCTTTTTTTCTGTTTGCCCAGCCAATCAAAACCACAGCCTGATACTACAAATTTCCAGATTAGCTACTAATTTTTGCTAGGGATTCCTCTACATCTATGATTTTTGTCACAAGGGAGGAGTCACTTGGTATAAACCAAGTGGCATCCAACCCAGAATTATTTTTTTTTAAAAAAATACTGCATTTATTTTTACATGCAAGTGCTTACACTATTATGCAGTGATTATGAATCTTATGAATCAAAGATGAGAAAATTCGCTGCCCCATGATAACCCAAAATGAAATTCAAAATGTTTTTCCCAAATAAGATTTAACACAAAATGTACAGATTATTAAATGTGCGGCATTTCTCATTATCTAAAAGATTCCCATGGCAAGAACAGCTGCTACCCTAACCAACATATGGTATGTTTATTTAGTGGGATGTTCTTGAAATGCTGAGATCAAAGAGAAATCGTTTATATACCAAACCATATCCCAAGTCATGTACTGTGCGCAATATCTGAAACAAAGTGACCAATTGTACAGTAATTGATGGTCAAACTAACTTGTCTGTAAAATAGAGTAAAAACATTATTCAAACGTATCAGTGGTGGATTGCTACAGGTTCGCCCTGGATTGGGCGAACCAGTAGCGGTGGCAGCGGGAGGCTCCGCCCACCCACCCGGACGTCTCTGCGCATGTGCAGAACCTTCTGTGCATGTGCAGAAGCATCACGTGCACACGGGCACCCATGAGCAAACTGGTAGCAACGGAATTTGAAACCCACTACTGAAACATATGTATTTCTGGTTCCTCTTCAGAACCTGTATATATAGACTTCCTGTAATAAACCCTTGTGGGAAAGTACTTGGAGAGCTATAATAACTGAATTACAGGAATAATGGAATTCAGCAGTAAGTCTGCAACTACACACAGAGAGAGATGCAGTAGGATGGCTAATCTCCAGCTTGAATCCTGTTATACCTTGAAACTGGGAAATTTACGGTTAAATGTAAATATCGATCAGGCTGTAGGTCTCTTTCATCCAGCAATTCATCTCTAAAGAGCCCATAAGTTACAACAGAACCTGCATGATTTATCTCTAAGCAGACTGAATTTTAGATGTACACTGTCCCTCAGTGAGAGAGCTTCTCTTAACTGCCCTTCATTAATTGGCTTAATCTTGGAATTTTTTCATTCGTGACCCTTTGGAGGAAGAGCTGACAAATGACAACGGTAACAAATCGCAGGTGCTGCAGTCCAAGATACTTTCCTAAAAGAAGCCCTATTTCTCTCTCTCTCTCCCCCCCCCGCCCCCCGCCAACCACGGCAGTGAATCAGGCCCCGCCTCTTGTCCTCTCTCCCCCCTCCCGGCTTCGAAGCAGCCCCTCCCCCTCCGCGGGGATAAAAAAAAACTCTTTTCCAGGGACGGAAGAGGTGGCGGAGGGCTTACCTGCGCGTCCCCTCGTCCTCCTCGCTCAACATCAGGGGCACCGCGGAATGGGAAGCCACCGCTGGGGGTGCCGCGGGCGCCATAATCACGTCGCAATCTCCGCCCGCCGTCGCCATCTTGGTTCCTTGTTGCTGCAATCAACGGCCGGCGAGCCGAGGAGAGAGAACGAGAGAAAAGAAAAAAAAAAAAAAAAGAACGAGGCGGAAGTTCCTCCTTCTATATCCGGAGAGAGAAGAATCGGGGTTAGATAGGCCACTTCCGGTTGGGAAGCGAGTCCTCCAAGAGGAAAAAAAAAATCTTCTTGCCTCGCGATTGGACAAACAGAAATTGGAAATAATCATTTGTCTTCATGCAAAAATATGCATTAAAAAAACCTGGCAGTCGGGACCAGTCTGTGTTCAGATCTCTTTTTGATATCACTGGGCTTCAATATTTCAGAATCTGTTTATACTTAGTTAGGAATAAGTTCTATCTATAGATAGGCAGGTTTCTTCTGCTGTAAAAATGGAAAATACGGTTTGAAAGAATTCTATAAGGTTTTTTTTTTGGTGTTATTTTTTGGAAAGGCAACTATCTAGCAATAAAAGCAAGATGCATATATTTTTATTTTTTTTATTGCTTAGATACTTGAGCAATAGAGCACTAGATGACAATTTCATACATTGATACGTTTTTATTCCAGGAGAAAGAATTCATTCATTCTTCAATAAAACAGCTCTGATTGCATCAGCACATTAAGAAAAACTAATCAACTATGCTTCAGCCTAATGTGTTCTGCAAAGCCAACCTGTGTATCGGATGTATTGTTCATATTATATGAAACCCAGAAAATTGAATTATTTCCATAAACCATACAGTTATTCAAGAAGGCCACGTGAACAGCCATTGCATCAACCGAAGATATCCAAACCTTAAAAAACATTTTTCGGCATCATATTTGCAATCAAAATACCTCACATGTATTTATTCTCATTTCATTTCTACTGTAAGGGTATTTTAATTTCCCATTTTTCTGCTACCAGCACTCTTGCCAAACAAATTTGCTTTAATATAAATATGTGAATTCAATCAGAGATAGGGAGGGAAAAAAGGTACTGCTTTATTCCTCTCATCATTTCTGCCGTTTTGTTTAAAGATCGATAGCTATCCGCTTGATCGTATAATTTTCATAAAATTTAAAATGAAAAACAGCCCCGGTTGGATTATAACAAGATTGCTGAGCTCAGCTTTGTATTTCCATTCTCCCGTGTTTGACTGCAACGCGCTGCTGTTACCTTTTCCTAAATACCTTAACTGGATCGCAAGAGAGAGTAAATCACACCGGAGACAGTGCTCTAGATGGAGCTGTGGGCTGCAGTTCCCATGTATGCCTTTTCTCTCAGTCATGTCGAGTTGTTGGTCTCCGGTTCCTTTCCTTGCTGAAGACGGCAGGGAAACATCAGGAGCAGTGCCCGGGTTGGGAAGGTAGGTTGCCTTGGATTGGCTGTTTGTGTTTTTTTTAAATTGAGTTTTCAGAAAAATTGCAGACTTTTAGAAGCGCAATAGCGATTGTGTGCGTTTGCACTTTAATTTCATCTGTGATAGATTTGCAAATGAGCCCAGTCCCCTCTCTAAGGAGGAGCAACCAGCTGTTTAATTAGAGTATTATCAAACCCACCAGAAGCTTGCGGTGCCTTGAAGATTGATTGATAAATGATGACATTGGCTTTTGACAACTTGGCTTTTATCAGATGCCAGGCAGGCCTTGCTTGACAGACCATTAATGCGCAAATAAAAGAGCCAAAGTGTCATGAAATATAAGAAACAGCAGTTTTGCCATTTGACATTGCAGTGCGATGTTTCTCTGAGCACTACACTAGATTAAAGGAATAATTGTTCTCAACAGTGGAAATTTGTACCAGTACTGCCTAATTTATTCCTCTATGTTTGTGGTCACTTTCATGGATCACTGCCTTCTTGTGCCGAAGGGGGACTTGCACCGCACAATGAAGCTATGAGCTATGCCGTGCAGGGCCACCCAAGACAGACAGGTCATAGCAGAGAGCTCTGACAAAACGTGATCCACTGGAGAAGAAAATGGCAAACCACTCCAATATCTTTGCCATGAAAACCCTATGGACAGTACCAACAGGAATGGGTGAATTTAATTCAGATGATTATCAGGTATACTACTGCAGGCAAGAATCTCTCAGAAGAAATGCAGTAGCCGTCATAGTCAATAAAACAATAGGAAAAGCACTGGGATAGTACTGGGATACTATCTCTAAAATGACAGAATGATCTCAGTTCAAATCCAAGGCAAACCATTCAACATCATAGTAGTCCAAGTCTATGCCCCAACCACTGATGCTGAAGAGGCTGAAGTTGACTGGTTCTATGAAGCCCTACCTTCTAGAATTAACACCAAAAATGATGTTCTTATCATCATGGGGGATTGGAATGCTAAAGTAGGAAGTCAAAAGATAACCAGAATAATAGACAAGTTTGATCTTGGAGTACAAAATGAGGCAAGGCACAGGCTGATAGAATTTTGTCAAGAGAATACGATGGTCATAGCAAACACTCTTTTCCAACAATCCAAGAGACGACTCTACCCATGGACATCACCAGATGGTCAACACAGAAATCAGATTGACTATGTGCTCTGCAACCAAAGATGGAGAAGCTCTATACAGTCAGTAAAAACAAGATCAGGAGTTGACTGTGGCTCAGATCATAAGCTTCATGTGGCAAAATTTAGGCTTAAATTGAAGAAAGTAGGGAAAAGCACTAGGCCAGGGGTCAGCAACCTACGGCTCCGGAGCCACATGTGGCTCTTTGGGCCCTCTGCTGTGGCTCCCTGTCAGGTGATCCCAATACTGGCTGGCCCCGCCCCTCACCCTGCCCTCCCAGTCACTCCTCGCCTGGCCTGAGAAGGTAAGGGCAACAGCGGAGGATGGAGAAGCAGTCAGGGCAGAGACAGAGAGATACAGAGAGAGAGGGGACAGAGAGGGACAGAGAGAGGTACAAAGAGAGTGGGAGAGAGTGGGAGAGGGAGTGGGGAGAGAGATATGTCAAAAGGATTTTGTGGTTCCTGGTGTTTTTTAACAACTGGTTGTCTGCCATAATGACTGGCTGGGTAGGCATGGCTAGTGGGGGTCATGTGACCGGTGGAAGTGAGTGACATCGAGTTGGCCATGCCCACCCAGGTTTTGTGGCTCCTGGTGTTTTCTTTTCTGTGGGAAAACAGGTCCAAATGACTCTTTGAATATTTAAGGTTGCAGACCCCTGCACTAGGCCATTCAGGTATGAACTAAATCATATCCCTGATGAATATACAATAGAGGTGACAAATAGATTTAAGGAAACTTGGACTGAGGTTCGCAACATTGTACAAGAGGTAGCAACTAAAACCATCCCAAAGAAAAAGAAATGCAAAATGGCTGTCTGAGGAATAGCTGAAGAAAGAAGGGAAATGAAAGGCAAGGGAGAAAGAAAAAGACACACCTAATTAAATGCAGAATTCCAGAGAATAGCTAGAAGAGATAAGAATGCCTTCTTAAATGAACAGTGCAAAGAAATAGAAGAAAACAATAGAACAGGGAGGACCAGAGATCTCTTCAAGAAAATTAGAGATATGAAGGGAACGTTTCATCCAAAGATAGGCATGATAAAGGACCAAATGGCAGGGACCTAACAGAGGCAGAAGAGATTAAGAAGAGGTGGCAAAATTACATAGAAGAACTATACAAGAATGAGCTTAACATCCCTGATAACCATGATGGGGTGGCCACTGACCTCCAGCCAGACATCCTGGAATGCGAAGTCAAATGGGCCTTAGGAAGTCTGAGCAACAACACAGCTAGTGGAGGTGACAGTATTCCAGCTGAGCTATTCAAATCGTAAAAGATGATGCAGTAAAAGTGCTACACTCAATTTGCCAGCAAATTTGAAAAACTCAACACTGGCTACAGGATTGGAAAAGGTCAGTTTACATTCCAATTCCAAAGAAGGGCAATGCCAAAGAATGTTCAAACTACCGCACCATTGCACTCATTTCACATGCTTGCAAAGTTATGCTCAAAATCCTACAAGCTGGCTCCAGCAGTATGCGAACCGAGAACTACCAGAAGTGCAGGCAGGATTTCAAAGAGGCAGAGGAACTAGAGATCAAATTGCCAACATATATGCTGGATCATGGAGAAAGCTAGGGAGTTCCAGAAAAAATCTACTTCTGCTTCATTGACTATACTAAAGCCTTTGATTGTGTGGATCACAAATTCTTCTCAAAGAGATGGGAATACCAGACCATCTTATTTGTCTCTTGAGAAACCTATATGCGGGTCAAGAAGCAACAATAAGAACTGGACACCGAACCACTGATTGGTTCAAAATTGAGAAAGGAATTTGGCAAGGCTGTATACTGTTGCCCTGCCTATTTAACTTATATGCAGAGCACATCATGAGAAAGGCAGGGCTAGATATAAATCACGTTGGAATTAAGATTGCCAGGAGAAATATCAACAACCTCAGATATGCAGATGATACCACTCTAATGGCAGAAAGCGAAGAGGAACTAAAGAACCTTCTGATGTGGGTAAAGGAGGAGAATACAAAAGTTGGCTTGAAACTCAACATTAAGAAAACTAAGATAATAGCTCCCGGCCCTCTCAATTCCTGGCAAATAGATGGGGAAGAAATGGAGATAGTGACATATTTTATTTTCCTGGGCTCCAAGATCACCGCACATGGGGACTACAGCCAAGAAATTAAAAGACACTTGCTCCTGGGGAGGAAAGCTATGGCAAAGTTAGACAGCATAATAAAAAGCAGAGACATCACACGGCCAACAAAAGTGAGTATAGTCAAGGCTATGGTTTTCCCAGTTGCAATGTATGGCTGTGAAAGTTGGACCATAAGGAAGGCTGAGTGTCAAAGAATTGAGGCCTTTGAACTATGGTGCTGGAGAAGACTCCTGTGAGTCCCTTGGACTGCAAGGCGATCAAACCGGTCAGTCTTAGAGGAGATCAACCCTGACTGCTCTTTAGAAGGCCAGATCTTGAAGATGAAACTGAAATACTTTGGCCACCTAATGAGAAGGAAGGACTCACTGGAGAAGAGCCTAATGCTAGGAATGATTGAGGGCAAAAGAAGAAGGGGACGGCAGAGAATGAAGTAGCTGGATGGAGTCATGGAAGCAGTAGGCTTGAGCTTAAATGGTCTCCGGGGGATGGTAGAGGACAGGAAGGCCTGGAAGAAAGTTGTCCATGGGGTTGCAATGGGTCAAACACAACTTCGCAACTAACAACAATAACAAAATGTTTGTGGTGTGGATAAATCTTGGTTAATCTGTAGAAAATATGAACAGACTAAACATTATTCTTGTATTTATATTTAAACATATTTAACTTTATATACTATACTATATATAAATCATTGTAGAAATTATTGTGTAAATTATGTAGAATTATGTAGAAAATAAGAATTACCTTACAGGGGGAGATGGGTAGCATAAAAAATTAATAAATAAAATGTGGCACAGAAGCAATGTCAACTGGTAAACTTCCCCCCCTCTAAAAAGCAACAACAGTACTTGGAGATACTATAGCTTTCCTGTTCCATTGTACAGTTTTGGTTGTCAGAGACATAAAAATATTCCAATAAAGGAGAATATTTGTAGCTCAGGGTTGAAATGAGAGGTTCATGGTGCTCTCTGAACTTATTTTCTTGCTAACACTGATGATGTTACCTAATTTGGGTAATGAAACATCTGCAAGCAAACAACCAAGCTTAGAGAGTATCATGGATCCCTCATAAAAATATTCAGAGCAGGCAGATAATACAGGATACATATTCAGATTGGTGAATAGATAGGACACTGCATTCTCAGTGGAAACCCCTTATTAATGAAGGTGAACATACATGTCCCAAGATAATGTTGCAGGATCCAATCTGGGTCTGTCCAGTCCTGGTTATTGATCCAGATTGGATCCCTTATCACTGTTTCATTCATTTTTAAAGGTTTTTTTTTTTTTTTTTTTTGGTTTACTGTTAGCTGTAGATGAAAATAAATGTACATTGGAAGCTGCTTACATGTTATTTTTATTCTTCAACTTATTCTTTTCTTTGGCCAACTTTTCAGTTTTCTAAAACTAACATAATAGTACTGTAAAAAGCAGCTTCTTTCTAGATGTGCCTCGTTGTGTGAATGGCTTAAAAATTACTTAGGAAAAGTTAATGGACTTGCTTTTGGCCTAAAATGAGAAACACAAGGAAACAAAAGGAATATCCCATCCTACCCACCCCTAAAATTACTCAGTGCTGCTGTTAGTGCTAATAAGTCTCAGCTGCTTTTTGGTTCTCTTCTCATTAATGTGGGATGATTAGGAGAGAAAGATGTTAGTGTTTCTTCCAGGGTAATCATGTTTATGCCAGGAAAAAACTGAAGGGCAGAAGGGTTCTTTCTGAAACTCTAAAAGCATCAGCAAGCCCAGTTTGATTCAAGTGCTGACTGGAATTCAGAGACACCAAGCAGGCAGGGTAGAGAAAAAAATGTAAAGAAACTAAAAGCAAAAGAGTAATAAAAGAAGAGTAAAATTAGAAATAAAGTGTAAGAACAGATTGCCTTGATTCTGTCTCGTAGACTGTATGGGCTTTACTTTATTTTGACTGGAAACCTAAGCCATGTTCTTATTCTACAGTCTGCACTATACACCATATTAACTCTAATCCTTTTTATATATTTTTAGAATCATCATATTTTTCCTTTATCTTAATTGTGACCTTGGGTTATTTGCTGGTCTATGAGTGAATAAAATTAGGTTTGATTTCACTTGAATGCAGAGTCCACCAACTAAAAGCCAGATCCAAAACTTAGGCAAATTATTAGTGCAGACCATATGACAAACGAATACCGGTATATCCAAATACATGAGTTACTACAGATCAGAAAGTCTTATACAGAGAATCACTGTGGAGAAAAGAATTACACCAAGATCTGAGCCAGATTCATTAATGTTCCTATTTTGTCAGAGAGAAACCTTGAGGTCAATTATATAGGTGAATAGCAAAGGCCAACCATGGCAGGAAAAAAATTTCAATTCTATTTGTAAATATTAAATTATCAAGCCTTAAGAAACACTTTCCATTTCTTGAGAATAACAGATATATTAGTTGTTCTTCATCTTAGTTCTGCTTGACCCTGCCCAGGCATTTGCCATTTTAAAGCCCCATGAAGTTCTGCTCATATCTTTTACCAGTGTACCAGCACCTAAGATTAAAATAGTCTGGTTATTATAATTTGTAGATCTTCTTCTCTGAACAGCCCAAGCCAGCCTTGAGCAACAGTGGTGTTTGCATATGTATCGTCATTTAGGTATGTTTTCACCATTCATTTTCAGTATATCCTTCTTGATTGTTTCCTCTCTGTATTGTCCAGATAATGGGGAAGAGTTGCAAAGTGGTAGTATGTGGGCAAGCATCAGTTGGGAAGACTTCGATCCTGGAACAGCTTCTGTATGGGAATCATATTGTTGGTGAGTGTTGGCATTAAATGGGAAATCTTATTTCTTTGCTATTTTGCGCAGATCATACATTTTAGGCTTTTCTGTTTCATTGGCTGCTAAGCCATGATCTGCTTAGGAATTTTTCCTTCAATAACCACTCAGTTGGCTGAGTGGCACAACACACTGCTAATAAACCAGGACTAACAAAGGAGATTGATGGATTCGGGCATCATACTATGGCTTAGTGCAATGTGTGAACATTAAAAAGCTTTATTTGGGTTTGTTATTGGCATGTATCAGAAACCCTCAACTACCACGACCACAATTGAACCCAAAATTTCTGTTGCTAATTGTTAAATGAATTTTGCCCGATTTTACATCTTTTCTTACTGCAGTTGTCACATGAATCACTGCAGTTGTTAAGTTAGAAACACGGTTGTTAAGTGAATCTGGCTCTCCGATTGATTTGTCAGAAGGTCGCAAAAACTGATCACGTAACTCTGGGACACTACAACCATCATGAGTTGGTTCCCAAGCATCTGAATTTTGATCACGTGACCATGGTCATAAATGTGAAAAACAGTCATGTCACTTTTTTCAGTGCCGTTGTAACCTCGAATGGTCACTGAATGAACTGTTGTAAGTTGCAGACTACCTATATGAGTTAAACCTGTTGCCTTGAGAATCATGATTAACATGTACCATATTTTTCGGTGTGTAAGATGCATTTTTTTACCCCCCAAAAGGGGGTGAAAATCTGGGTGCATCTTATATGCTGAATGTAGCCCCGCCCACCCACCGGCCCCCACCCTTTGGCCATTTTCGGGCAGTTCCAGGCGGCAGGAATCTGGGTTGGGGCACAGCCTGAGAAACAACCCTCTTTGGGACGGTCTGGGGGTGGGTGGGAATCTGCCCAGCAGCTTTGGGGAACAAGGCGGATGCCACGATTTGCGGCTGGTCATCGTTCTGGCCACCCAGCAGGCAGGTTAGGGCAGGCAATGGCTGCAATGACTTAACTCCCCTTCAATGTGAGGAGCTGCCACCTAAGCCCTCTGCGCCCAGGAGCCGAACGAGCTGAACGAGAGCTCCTAAAGAAAAATGCCCCTCCTTTCCAGCCACCGCTGCCCGGATTCCCCAATGCAATAATCAGAGCCGCGTTTCAGGCAGCAGGCGGCCAGTTCCCCTGCAATGTGCAGCGGGGAACTGGGAACCGTTTTGGATTCAGGGAGGGGATTGTAGTGCTGCCGCCTGAAAGTGCTTTTCTTCCCATTGGGAATGTGCAGGACTACTACAGCAGGGGAGTACATTGCAGGGGAGTGAAGTCATTGCGGCCATTGCCTGCCCTAAGCTGCCTGCTGGGCAATCAGAGGGGTGACCAGCTACAAATCGTGGCACCTGCCTTGTTCCCCGAAGCTGCCAGGCAGATTCTCCCCAAACTGTTCCAAAATGCTGGTAGGCAGAAGTAGAATTCTTGTTTTCTTGTTTTCCTCCCCCAAAATTAAGGTGCGTTTTATATTCTGGTGAGTCTTCTACACCGAAAAATACGGTAAGTTTGCTTAATAAAGCATGTTCAATGTGCACTATGGCTCAATGTAATATGCAAGTTCAGCTAATTTATTTTTCATTCATATAGGGACAGATGTAGAAATACATGTGGTAAAATAATGACATTTTAAGGAAAAGGTGTTGAGTTAAAGCATGAAAAACAATTTCAAATTGGCAAGTTATCTGCTCATAATTGCTCCATTTGTTGACATGCACATACAATGCAATGATATACAGAGTATTTACTTGTTCTTGTGAATTATTATTATTATTATTATTATTATTATTATTATTATTATTTATTTAATTAATTTCTATACCGCCCTTCTCCAAATAGGACTCAGGGCGGTGCACAGCCAAGGTAAAAACAGAGCATACAAAATTTAAAAACAGTATTAAAATAATTACATATTTGGCCGTAAATTAAAACAACCCAATTTAAAATCAATTTAAAATTTAAAATTTGGCTCAAGCCAGCCCAGCTAGTTAATCTGATCTATTGAACTAGAAATTAATTGTAGGCCCGGAGTTTGTCCATGATAGTAAGCTAACATGGTCATGCTAACTATGGTGAGTTGAATCACTCTTACACCGTTGCCCATCACATTGTGTCCCCAGATCAGACTTCCTTTTCATTTGGTATATTGTGCCACCCAGTTATACACACTTTTTCCTCCATGTCCTTGCTGAAGTTATGATAATTTAAGAATACTGAAACAATAATTAAACATTTAGCAAGTGCAGTTAGCATAAATTATTCTAGATTATTCTGTGTAGGTTTTTCTAGGAGCAAGATTCAGATGTTTTTTTGGTAGAGATTCTTAAATTCTTCTGATTGACTCTGTGCAGGTTCAGAAATGATTGAAACCCAGGAAGACATTTATGTGGGTTCCATTGAAACAGACCGGAATATGCGTGAACAGGTGCGTTTCTATGATACCCGAGGCTTGAGGGATGGAGCTTCCCCGTGCTTGGAGTTGCCCAAGCATTGCTTCTCTTGCACGGATGGATTTGTACTGGTTTACAGTATTGACAGCAAGGAGTCTTTCAAGAGAGTGGAGATTCTCAAGAAGGAAATAGACAAAAACAAGGATAAGAAGGAGGTAGGTGGAATTATTTTCTGAAGCTTTTCCTATTTGGGAAAATTTGCAGAACATTGGTTGATTGATTGATTGGCTGATTGACTGTATTATTTTTACGAATAACTCAAGGCAGCGAACATATTTTCCTTCTCCTGTTTCGCTTACAGCAATTCTGTGAAGTGAATTGGGCTGAGAGAGAGTGACTGCCCAAGGTCACTCTGTTGGATGGCTAAGGCAGGAATTTTCCTCATGGTCTTCCACTTTCTAGCCTTATTCCTTAACCACTAGATCGAACTCACTCTCAGCATCCCAGATACTTGTGTCATAAAAGCCTTTGGGTAACAAAGAGTCTAGGGATGTTTTGAAGTAGATTCTCAAATCAACTTTCAAAAACATAATGTTCTTTAGAAGTGGGGACCTAGTAACAAAATGTGTTTATTAAGACAAAAATGACATAATTTGTTCCAAATTTATTTTGAGATAACATTTATGATCTTTATGATCTTGTTGCAACAACCCTAAAATAACAAAATTTCATATTGGTTTGAATCTATTTTGACATTGTTGCTTCTAATCTACTCTTTATCTGGTAGCACAGCGTCTTTGACATCTGTGTCTTTATTCTGTCTCTATCAGCTTTACCAGGTAGAAGGAATCATGGTAAAATGAGCTAATTCTATTTTATTCTAAAGTTAGGTTAACTGAATCTTGAAAGTCTTAAAAGCATATTTCTCCTGCCATCACCCACAGCTCAATGACTTAGGGAGGGTCCTCTTAAATCTCTTGCTCCGCCCCTTGCTCTTCAGGTGTGGATTGCACTTCTTATCTGACTGTTCCCAGAGCAGCTTTGATGCAGTGTAGTAGGGTGGATTCCCAAGAGGGAGGAGACCATTCCAGAAGAATAGAAGACAGGTATTTTGTGTGAGAGGAAGAGAGGGTGAAGACAGTCCCTCCCTAATAATTCTCAGAATATATGGTAGATGCAAATAGTAGAGTCCTCAACCTGGCAAGATTCTGCCTGTAGATGTGGAAACCATAAAGAACTCAGCTGGGAAGAATCAGCATTTGTCATTCTTGGACTTGGGGCCTGACATCAGCATCTCTTTCCCCAGTCTTCCAAGGTACCATTACATTTTTCATTATTTTAGGAGAAACAATTGTTACATAATAGTTACATCTTTATTTCACAAAAATATTATATATTTAAGCTATGGAAGATGTGCTATGCTGACTCTCTTTAGAGGGGTACATCCAGTGGTTTGATTCAAGTAATTTAACAACTGGTTCTCTGCCCTAATGATTTCTTCCAACAACCAGTTTGCCAAACTGCTCAGAAAGTTAACAACCAGTTCTCCTGGTTAAAACCAGAAAGTAATGACACCCGGACGGGTGGGCGGAGCCTTGCACTGCCATCGCTACCAGTTCTCCAAACCACAATCGCTACTGGATCACTCGATCCGATCCGAACCGGGAGCATTTCACCCCGGTTCACAGTTATAATATAATAGTGCTGAAGAAATAACTTTGTGACCAATTATTTATAATAAGTTGAGCTCCCGTTACTTGTCCCAGCTTCTGCTAATCTAGCTCGAAAGCACATAAAAAATGCAAGTAGAAAAATAGGGACCACCTTTAGTGGGAAGGTAACAGCGTTCCGTGCGCCTTTGGTGTTTAGTCATGCCAGCCACATGACCACAGATGTCGTCGGACAACGCTGGCTCTTCGGCTTTGAAACAGAGATGAGCACCGCCCCCTAGAGTCAGGAACGACTAGCACATATGTGTGAGGGGAACCTTTACCTTTACTTTATTTATAATATTCATAGGTCTGTAAAGCAAAGGAAAGCTGAAGTAAGTTTGTAAGCACAGTTGTTGTTTCGCTTAGTGACCACTTGGCTTAATACTTGCATTGCTGATCCCAAATGTGGCCGTTAAAAGAGTGATCCCAAATGTGGCCGTTAAAAGAGTGATCCCAAATGTGGCCTGTAGTGTGGTTGGGTTTTTTGGTAATAATAATTACCAAAATAGCTTAATAATTTCTTTGCAGGGGGGGACCCCAATTCTAGAAACAAGAGTTTCCACCCATCATTAGAAGCTCCTAGCCCCTGGCCCTTTTTTTATCAAGCCAGAGAATTGGAAGTTAATAATCTTTTCTGTCACAAGAACTGTATGATGTTGGTGTGTGATTGTATGGCCACATAAATCTCTCTCTGGTCAAGCTCAGCAAATATGGAAATAATTTGCCAATCTATTTTAATGGGATTCCTCTTCTTTTCTTTCCTTTTTGCATTCTCAGTCGAATCCACAATCCTGGGATTTTTCTCGTGGTCTCCCAGCCAAACATTAACTAGTTCCAACCCTATTTAGCTTTCTTAAACCCATCAAGGTCAGCTAAATGCTACAGTTACTGAGGATGAGTCTCTCAGAGAATGGTATAAATGAAAGGATCCTGAGGCAGACAACTTGGCTGGCAGGCACTAAGAGCAGTAAGAAGCAGGGATGGCATATTTGAAGAAAAAAAAGCCATTTATGCCACCAGCAAGCATGCTGGGATTAATTTTAAATTCTGAAGGACCCATCCTGTTGTCTTTCTAGAAGCAACCTTCAGCTGACAAATCAGTGTCTGAAGGGGAAAGAATGCTTTCCCTTGACTCAGGCATCCAAATATCCTGGTGGCCTTGTTCCACCGTGTCATGAGCATCCTGGGATTCGATTCACAATGGAGGAATGGAGGGTGAAAATGATGGAATTTGCAGCAACGGCTAAACTGACTGCCTTGATTAGACAAAAGGCATTATCTACATTTATTGTTGCCTCAAAAAAAAAAAAAAATGTACAGATTTTTCCATGAAACAGAAAAAGTCAGCTTTTGATTTGAGGTTTTGATTATTAAAAATAGTACATAATAGAAATTTTTTAATAATCATAGAGTAAGAGATAATTAGGGGCTCATATTTTTATTTGCTGCAAAGGAAATCGGAAGCTTTTTCTATTTCTTTTTATCATTTTTTTTTGCTTCTTTGTCCTTTTTTCTTTTCTTTCTTTGCTTTTCATTACTTTTTCATAATTTTTTATTCTTTATTAAAACTTATGTATGAGCATCCTGGGGTTTGGAGCTTTTTGTGCATTTGACATTGTACTAACTAGATTTTTCTCTTTCTCTCCTCCTCCAATCTTCATAGGTGACTATTGTGGTTTTAGGCAACAAATGCGATTTGCAGGAACAACGCCGTGTGGATCATGATATAGCCCAACACTGGGCAAAGGCAGAGAAAGTAAAATTGTGGGAAACCTCAGTCGCTGACCGTCGGAGTCTCATTGACCCCTTTGTCTACTTAGCCAGCAAAATGACGCAGCCACAGAGCAAGTCCACCTTCCCACTCAGCCGCAAGAACAAAAGCAGTGGTTCTGTGGATGGATGAAACCCACAGGTGTTGGACCACTATTGCTGGTAAAAATGTATGCATGTAGGGCAGGGCTGGCCTTGCCAGAGAGCAGAAACTAGTAGCAGATACCATATAAGGCACTTCTTTTGTTCCTATCTCTGATTCATTTGTTTTTGTTTTGGTAGAAAAATCTTTCCAAATCCAAAACAGGAGTGTAGAACTTTTTCTTCATTTTTCACTTAAAATATATATTTTTTAAATCAAGCAGATAGTACCTGCATATGCCCAGTGCCTAGGGTATTAAATAGTCAATACACCACATTAAAGGTTTGATTTTTAACATTCTTTTAATCAGTCTCATTTTTTTTTACTGTTTAAAGAACCCACATTTTAAATCTGAAAATAGCTGTTAAGGGTACTAAGTTTTATTCTTGATTTGTACTCTGAAGGGATACCATGGTAGAAATATCCAGGGTTCCCAGAAATATTTCTTAAGTTGTGGAAAAGGGAGGGGTGAGCCATGGATATAGCAACATGAGGAAGAATAATAAAGGAATATTCTTTCAGTCAGTATTGAAGCCCTCCTGGCCAAATTAATCCACTATCTTCCATGTTCCTGAATTAGCAGATTTTAGAATGTTTTTTTAGAAGCTAACTGTATTTTTATAAGGAGACCAACGTGTGGAGAAGAGGAAACATACAAATAGAGACTTGTGGGAAAGCAGATTATCCACCAACAGAAATTAAGTTTGGGAATAATAGTTTTAGTGATCTTTTATATATCATTAATTTCCTCGATCTGGATTTGATTTTTATTATTTTGTGAATGTCTCTTCCAAACACTGTGACCTTGTGTTCCTGATTTGGATAATGGATGTAACAATTCATATAACTGATACCATGATCAAATGGATTCAACTCAGAGTAAGGCTGTTATCCCATAATGCATTGAAACATGATTCCTATGTTAGTTGCTTATGAACTCTTGAAGTGCAGATTAAAAACAGATTCTACACTGCTCTGAATTGTTTGTGTAATATCAACTTTTATTGAATACAATACAGAACACAGTGTCCCAGTCAGAATAGATGACACCAATAAATTAAAAAATGTATTTTAGCTTTCCAACATCAATGTAAATATAATTATTTTTCCAGTTTTTCCAATGTAGATTAGGGAGAGAGGATTGGGAAGATAATTTAAACAGAATGATTTAAATCGGACAAAAATGGCATTGTAATTATTTTAATAAAGTTATGGTTATAGGCAAAATATTTGTTGTTGAAAAATTCAAAGATAATTATTTTCCATTTAAGGTCTTTATGAAAGAAAATAAACCTTTTAAAAAATATCTTACGTATTTGCAAAAGGAATATTAAAGAAAAATGTCTATTAAACTATAAATGCCACAATGTCAGCAAATACAACTCAATGTTGGAATAAGAATAAAAATTATGTTAGAGTGCAATACAGGTAGTCCTCAACTTATAACCACAATTGAGCCCAAAATTTACATTATTAAGCAATACAGTTAAGGAGTTTTGCCCCATTTTATAACCTTTCTTGCTGTAGTAGTTAAGTGAATCACTGCAGTTTTTAACTTAGTAACACATTTAAGTGCATCTGACTTCTCCATTGACTTAGTAGAAGATTGCAAAAAGTGATCACGTGACCCCAGGACATTGCAACCCTTATAAATACATGTGAAAGTGACCAAATTCTGATCATGTGACTGGAGATGGGGATGCTGCAGTAGTAGTAAATGTGAAAAATGGTCATAAATCACTTTTTTCAGTGCTATTGTAATTTCAAACAATCGCTAAATCAATGATTATACATCGAGGACTACCTGCACTATATTCTGAAGTAATGCCCATCATACTCATGTGACTTACCTCGTTGTAGCTAAACCATAGAGAAACCATGAGAACAAATTAATTTGCATAAAGATACATTGCAGAAGGAAATAAAGGGGCAGTGGGAGATACTTGATTTTCCTGTTTATTACCAGTCTTCTTTCATAACATTTTAGTTTTGTTTCTGATTGAGGAGCCAGACTGGGAAAAACGTGTTTGTGTGTAGAGGGGAAATAATTAAGAGCCAAATAAAGAACAAACATGTCCTTCCCTTCCAGCTACCATTTCTCACTTGCAAACACATGCCGCAATTAAAAAAAAGTTGGCTGAGGCAACATGTCGTTTGTCTGTGTGCCAAGCTAGTTTATGGAAAGCTCAGCTGGCGTGCATTTGTGTGGGCACATAGCAACAATACCTCTGCATGCTTATCTTCTCTTGGTGCCTCTAGAAGGTCAAAGATGGCATGAAGGGATCTGGTGTTCTATTCTGTAAGAGGTATAATGATTATCAATTGCAAACTTAAGCAAAGACCACAAAGAGATCATCAAGGACTCTGGAAAATACAGATCTGAGTTTATAGAGGCTAAACGTAGCAAACTGATGAGACCAGACATTGACCAGTGGACTGGCCCGCAATGTATCACTTTGATAAGAATCAGTCAAGATATCCATTGTCTGTTAACAATACAAATCTAAAAAGAACTCCAAATTGCCTTAGCTCCAAGGCCTGGGTTCAATAGATTAAGTTCTTTGTATGGTAAAATAACTTTGCGCTACGAGGGACTGATTTTGGAGCTTTCTTCCTTGGTACTCCTGTACATGTTTAAATAGAGTGCGGTGCATCCAAAACCTATCCTAAACAAGGCTACTAGAAATAAATGAGAGCTGTCAATTTATTCTATAGTTTTCGTTCACTGCAAAGAAATTGTATAGAATTTCTACTGCATTGATAAGTCATTTCTTTCCCACTGACTCTTAACTGTGAGGAAATGCAACATCCTGAAGAGAATTCAGAGGAAAACTGTCTTGGTCTATATACTTTGCCTATATATTTTTAGCTATATAGCTGAACCTATATATATTTTAATCTATGGTTGAATTTTTGTTGCAGTAAGCCAAAGTCTGGTTTGGATTGCATGTGTTGTGCAAATACAACAAAATGTATTGCATTCAATAAAGCATGCCTCAACTGGATGTGTCTGTAAGTGGCTCATAATAAAGATCTATCCCCTCCACTTCAAGAAAAGTCATTAACAGATTAAACTGGGATGAAAAGGATCTTAGTGGAGAATCCCTCATTATGACTAGTTTTCAACAGCCAGAGAGATTTTATTTTATGAAGATACAATTTTAATGGGTAACCAAAGAATAGTTTCATTTATCTCATCTAGGATTTGTGCAGACCAGGCCTTCATCGCTACAGTATTCTTTTAGTCAAGTATTGGTTCAAGAGCCTTGTGTACATTTTATAAAGATACTTCTCTTGGACCTTTTGTGACAGATGCAAGCTCTGAAATTAATTGTTATTGATCAAATTTGTGCACTACTGTAATCATGTAATAGACTCCCAATAGTAATAATGGTTTCACTGTACTAGCTGCTGAAGACATTGAAAAGTTCCCAAGGCATTTTAACCTGCAGTCCAATGCAACTGCAGATGAACTGCAGATATATCCACTACCATGTCAAGAGAACTGACAGCTGTTTCCTCTTATTAAAATGTTTATGACCTTTCCTCCAGTAGTTCAAGGCAGTTTATGGACTATCCTTCCCTAATTTTCTCTAAAACAGTGGCCTTTTGGGCTGAAAGTGACTGGTTCAAACTCCCTCAGTGAACTCCCATGGTCGAAGATGGACTTGAATCTAGCACATGTTGATCTTTAGCCCAACAATTTGAATTTATCAATCAAGCAACACAGGAGATTTGATTATCAAAATATTTTTACTTTTATTTCAACATTTTTATAATATATATGTGTGTGTGTATATGTGTGTGTATATATATATATATATATATATTTATATGGTACATCAAAAATATACATTGAATCATCAGTGGGCAGAGGAAAAACAATATACTGGCCATGTCCCTAAGGTCATTTGAATGTCTTTTCACCTTAAATAAAAGTTTAAATGTTGTGCATCACTTTTTAAAAAATCGGTTGGGATAGGGGGCACACACACTACTAAGAGATATGGCCTAGGTGCCCTACCCACTACCTGGAGTATATTATACTCTATGCTAAATATGAAGGCATTAATGCTTTGGATTCAGAGGGATAGGGCTATAAAAGAAAGCATCCACACTGCGCTCCTAAAGCAGCTTTTTGCTATAGTACTATTAGCAGAAGAAATGGCTTTTAGGGGTTAAAGTGCCAAATATATCAAAAACCCTAGTGCCAGTACAGGATTGAGGACCAGCTGCATTTAGGCCAAGGGTTTGTTGGAAAATCTAAACCAATGGAAAGACAATGAAACTACAAGCAGCACCACTAGGGTTCAAGGTGCACTGGTGCTTTTATGACCTATTTTCCAAGTCTGCCACCCAAAACAGTGAAGCACACCAGTGAAGAGGGGGGTACAGAAGAAAAATGAGAAAAGTGATGAAGGTCTTCCAACTGGGCAGAAAGCAAGCACATTCAAAGACGAGGTGAGATAAATCTAGAACTATAAAGAAGAGAAAAAGGACAGATTTGGGTAGTAGAATCAAGAGCAGATTTCTGGCTTATCAGAATTTTATCTAGAATACCTTAATCTACATGTGCTGGAAATTTTGTAAGATGTCTATTAACAAAGATGTACTTCTCTTCTGCCATCTTGGAACTTAGCCTTACAAGTTGTCTGTTCTGAGCAATACAGATTTTTCTCGTTTGACAAAAGGCAAGCATTTTACTTCTTTGATCCTATTTTCTCTCTGTAGGCCTTGTAAGGAATTCTTTGAAAATCAAATGTTCAAGAGCAACCTTCTACAATAAATGATACAGTCATAAGAAGCTCAGTTCACTCCATGTTTTGTGTATTTGTATCCTATAACGTGTGTTTGTGTACATATACTGCTCTTGTATATTCATTTCCACAACCTCAGTGTGCACATTTCCAGTGGGGTGTATGAAAGAACCCCATGTAGTCTATTAAAAGACAGTCTGGTTCAGTGATGGTTAACCTTTTCGGCACTGAGTGCCAAAACTGGAGTGTGTGTGAGCACGTGTGCACACGTGCGCCGGAGCACCAGAACCCAGAAGAAAGCAGGTGGCTGGTGTGCATGCGCGTGACGGAACCCAAAAGAGAGCAGCTGGCCGGCACACATGACTGCAACGGAACCTGTAAGAGCAGCTGGTGATGGCGTGTGTGCCCACAGAGAGTGGCACAGTGTGCCATCCCTGGCACGTGTGCCATAGGTTCGCCATCACGGATCTAGTTCATATATCTGGAAAAAGAATCGAAACAGTGCACTACTGCATGGGAGGAAAGCACAGTGATAGGTCAAATATTTCAACACAGTAGGATGAGGAGTTTCAGAAAAGGGAGATACACAACTAACAGAACTATCCTAAATGCGAAAGGAAATGAGGGATCACAGTGAAAGGCCAGAGGATTTCTCAAATCAGCCAACAAGAAAGATGGCATTCAGATAAATGGAAAATTTCCTGTAAGTTAGCTAAAGATGTATATATAAGTCATTATAAGGAGCCTGGAACTTTACAGTAATTTAATGTTCAAGTAGCATATCCAGGCCACTAAAAGGTAAAGCAGAATCCTGCAGATAGCATTCAGGGTCACTGTAAGAGAATCTTTTTGTGAAACACAAGACTCAGTAACATCCCAAAGAAAGCAACACAACTAAAGCAGAAGCCTCTTTTCAGACCCTCTTGGATTTTGAAAACATCATAATCCATCAGTCAAACTAGATCATCAGAGTGGAGAAAAGTTAAGACTTGTTCCATGGAATACTGTAGGGTGAAGTTGGCTTTATTTTTTTATTATTTTTTTTGCATAATGGCTTGTTTTGGTAAACAAAAATAGGATTCATGCAATTTATCAAGATGCCCATAAATAACTCTATATGTATATGGCAAAAATAGAAAATGATACTATTTTATATTCATTGCAAATGGCTATGCTCCAAACATCGGTGATAACGCCACAAAAATATAGTACTGCATTCACATCCATAAAACTGGAGCATATGATGAATCATTGAGTAAAGTACTTCTGCAATTTATTAATATGCCAAACAAAATATTAGCCTATCACAGTCCTTTGTGCTGTCTATAGGTAGATTATTCCAGTTACGATTTGGTATTATTTATTTCAATATAATCTGTCAGTACTTGTCTTCTGTTAACTCCCCCCCCCGCCCCGTAATCAAACCACACATCTTTTCTTCTTCTTCCTGACCCCATTTCATTCTTTTATTAAAGGCCTTTTGCATCCTGAACTGGATTCCTATAATCTTTTTGTAATATTCAATTTATTCCAGTCTACTTACTACAAATCTACAGTCCCAAATGTTTTGGAATCTATAACACAATACCTGTACTAGCTAGACGTATTGATGTTTCAGAGCAAGATGTGCCTCTAAATTCTGCTCAGAGTTGCTAGGGTTAACTGGGGCTCATCTCTAGAATCACAATGCAATTAGTGCTGGAAAACAGGACAGCCACATTCCAAAGATGGAGTCCTTTGCAATATCAATAACTCACTAAAAGAAGAAATGCAACATCCTAACTTATTAAGGGTCTGGGTTTCCCCCCGCCCCCCACCAATCAATTTTATTTCTCTCTCTTTAGTCTATCTGTAGTGCTTTGGCTGTCTGAGAAGTTCAGCAGGGAAGGAAAACCAACTTTTTCCTAATTTACAAGTTTCCTTTTTGATCACCTGAATGCCGATTCTTACTTAGCACAAGCAAGTAGCTGCTGCAATTATTTACATATTTATATTGCGTATGTAACACTGAAGTTTTCTTTATTTTTTTAACGAAAATAGAGACATTCCCCCAGAAAGTCAAATAGCTCTTACTTTATTGGCTTTTAAGAAGACCATTAAAATTTGGCTGATTAGCAGGCCTTTGCAGTTGGGGTATTGTAAAATCCTTAAGTTTTTTTTTTAATTACTATAATAAATACACCTAGTATTTATGTACACTAATATGTTTCTGATTTTATAACTGTATTCATATGTTTGAATCTGATTTACAAATGTCAGGTATATATGCTTCTTGGACTCAATAGTAATTAAAATGACCTATAAGCCCAGTAAAATAAATATTTCCACCTGATTATACAGATAGAATAATATTAGCAGTAGCAACTGAGACAGTAACCTAGTCACAATGCATTTCATGCAGAACAAGACAAATATTTTCTGTTATAAGAAGGTCATCTCTAATATTGCTACCATATTACAGAAATTTATTAGCTAAATATGCATAAATTTGTATAGATGATACACAAGATACGAGAATGAGCAGGAAGCACATTGTTTTTGCAATCATTTTTAAAAATCTGCCCAATTGAATAAGGCACTTTAAAAAAAGAATTATACATTTCCTATTCTTTTAATTACTTGTATTATGAAAATATGCTTGGTATGAAGCAGCACAGAACCTTGAGGGAAATTGAAGCAGACTAACATTAAACAATGGAGAACATTTGCAAGAACCCTGAAATGAAACTATCATAAGCATTATAGTCCTCTATACCTGGTTTGATTCAATTCTCTGATTCAACCATAGATTTCCTTGCAAATTCCTATAATGTTTAATCTACCACATCCACTTTTCCTGATATAATTTAAATCAGCATTTGTCAAGGCTGTAATCCTAAACAAAATTACGGAATTGGAAGCTGCACTGAATTTAATATAACACGAATCTCGGAAAACATGCATAGGATTGTGCTGTAAATCTTACTGGAACCTGAATAAGTTAGAAATAGCTAACTATGGCAATAGTTTCCCATTTGAAGATCTCCGGGCTAAATTGACAGAACCACTCCCAATATTTTCAGATACTTTCAGGATTATTAGGGAGTCATCTGGGCAGCTGTTGTGGAATCCTGAGATGCTGAGATTAAAAGCAAAAGAAAGATTCTATTTCATGCTTGAGGAGAAAAGCCAAGGGAGAGAAATGTTAAGTGGATGATGATTAGATGATGACATCTGGTAAACCTTGTGTTCTCTATAGCTCTTCCTACTCCCATTTCTGCCCCTTTTTGTCAAATATTATTTGCCAAGAGTTATTTTTTTTATCACCAGCCTACTTGCAGAAAACTGCTGAAATTATAAAGTAACATAACCATGTCCCCCAAAATGAAACTGCCACCATATTTGCAAAACCTATACTGAAATGAGCAAGCTAAACAAATTAGTGCAATCTAGCAAAATTTCTTTCAGCTACAAACTGAGTGTTTCAGATTGGAAAGTACAGTATTTAGGAAGTAGCTTTAAGAGCAGCTGGAAGCAGAGGTTTGGTGAATATACAGCAATTTTATGTGGGTATTAGTTGAATTCTGAGTGGGTTTGCATGTTTTCCTCCAGAAGGTAACTGCCTTAGGAACCAGTTACTGTTCAACACAAAATCACCAAAAAGCATAAATAGTTTTATGACATTATTCTACAGATGACGAAAGCAATCACTTTTAAAGAATGAATCCAACTTTGCAAGAAAAGATATACATTATATTAAGCTGAATGTTTGGACATTAGACCATCTTGCACATTTCCCTATGAATCCATCAGAATTTCTCCCCCTGAAATATCACATATTTGTTTCACCCTTTGCTCTCCTCATTCTTATAGACATACTTGCAAAACTGACTTGCAAGTTGTATGCTTTGGTGAGATCATGGGTGCTATTCAGATAACAACAACCATTTTTACTCCTACAAGTAGTTATTGTTCCCAACTCACACTTGGAAAAGTATTTGTCTTAAACACAGGATGGATGGCTTCAAGTGGACCTCCGGTAACTATAAATGTTAAATCGAAAACAATAAATATTTTTGTGTCTTTTGTCACATTAAGGTAACTAGGCTGCATTGCAAATGGACTGACAGACAATCTTCTTATTCTCGGACAGACCTCTTCAACTCTGTTATCCTGGCACTCAAAATCAACCACTTTTTAGGCAGCCAGTAGTACACTGCTCCTCATGGCAATACCTATGTTTCAGCAGGCTAAACCAACTGGCACATTTCCATATCTAATAAATAGAAGGGATGTTCTACAATGAAAAGGAACATTTCATATCGGCAAGATCACTGTGACGCAATGCCTTTGTTTTTTATGTATAGATTTTGGCCACAGATCTCATCCTTGTCTTTTGGATACAAAACAACCATAACACAGGCCTGGAAACCAAATAACAATAATTCCATTAGTATTTTGCATAGATTGGAATGTTTCATCACTTAGTTGTGGCCATCAATAATTGCTTGTTTTATTTCAGCTCTTTCCAATAATACTGACCACTGGTTAGCTTTGTATTTAGGATGTGCTTCAGTTGACAGGTTTATAAGATTTGTATTTACTGAAATACTGGATCAAAAAGGAAAAAAAACTTAGCTTCACATGATGTCTTGCTAAAGTGATTAGTTGCATGATATAATAGAATTGGCACTGAGGAACCTCAATAATGGTCAGACTATATACCTCTGGGAAGTTTATAAGAATGGCATGACAATCATGGTCTTTTTCTATGGCTTGCCTGTAGCGTCCAATAGTTCCAGATTTTGAGTTAAGGCTGGTTTTAAGGAACTGAGAGTTCCAAAGGAAAAGGAGAATCCTGAAAAGCAATCTGGAGTATGAAACATTTGGTGCAATTAGCTTAAACATGTCTTTCCAACAAGATGCTCCCCAGATATGTCAGGATTTAAAACTCTATTTTCATCCAGCATATAGTTTGGCTCAATACATCTGGAAAGCACCAGTTAGAGAAGACTTGCTTATACAATTTTCTAGAACTGCAGGAATGAGGAAAGATTTTGGAGAACTACTGCCAGTCTTAATGAATGCCAGAAGTGATAAAGTATGGCAACAGGAAGTGGGTAGGAATTGTTGGAACCTCATGACCTTGAATCTGATATCCTACTGGATCTGCCAGTTACTCCTCAACAAAGTTTGCTCATACTGTTAGCTCAAAAGGTCTTGAGCCACCTACTCTTTCATATGCGGTTGTCTAATTTTTTTTTTTAATCTGCTCTCCTTTTCCTGTATTTATTCTGTTGCTTCTGTGGCTACATATCAACAAACAGTAAAGTGATATTCTGAAATGTTCTGCCAAGTAATAGGAAACATTCATTCCAGGATGACACAACCAACCAGCCACTAAACAAGTAGTTAAATACCCTCCTGCATTTGGTAAATCGTGACCTGTTGTTATACAGTTCAAAACTCTTAGTTGAGGTCTCTCACATAAGATAAAATTCCCTGCTTTTCTTTCCTGGAGTAGCAAAAGTGTTCTGCCAAATCTCTCCAAATAACCTCTCTCTTTTCAAATATCAAGATTAATCTGCACAAGTGAGTACTGTAATGACAAATTCAGCCCATTACTATAAGCACCCACACACACACTAAAATGAGCCAAATCTAAAGAACTGCCCTGGAAAAAATTCCCTTATTTCTCTTAAGATTATTCTCTGTAATAATCTTAATAATTTTAAGATTATTACAGCTGCAAGCAAAACTGAAGAAAGCTTCAGCCAATAGATTTTAGTTCATGCTTTGTATTTGACTGATATCCATAACTTAGGCAAGTGAAAAAATAAACTCCTATATCCAATAACTAATAATATTGGAAGATTGTCCATGGCTTGCTTCATTTGCTGAAGTGAATGGCTATTGTGTATACATCTTTTCCAACTTTCAGTCTTGTGGAATTTGGTTTGTGAGCAGCAACATTCTCTGCATTGCAATGGGAAATAGGGCAGCAATCTCTGACCCACTATAGCCCTAGATATTTATGAACTAGGTACTTTTTTTTTTCAGCCAACCAGAAAATTGCAGCATATAATATTATCTGAGAGTAAGCAATATTAGCTCATTTGCACAAAATTGCAATATGCATACTTGTAATAAATTCAGTAAATTCAAAAGCATTATATTGGAACTAGTGCTTAGTAACATATTTCTAATAGAGTAACTTTTATATGTTTTGGATTTTGCTTCTAAAATATGAAATCCAGGTGTCCTCAAACTTGAACTCTACTACTCTGACATTCCTGACATTAATCTTTCTATGAATGACATCACCATGGAAATCCTGGCTCCAGTCTTTCTTCTTCATTCAGTAGGTTTAAGTAGATCCCAGCAGTGGTTTGTTCCTTTGGACTATCATGAATATGATAACAGAAATTGGGAAAGAAGTAGTTTCAAATATTCAAGGACTCACAGCAGTTATGTATGAACCCTACTGTGCATTTTCTACAGGGTCCCACATTCTTATCACTCCTTCACCTTAGGCAATACACACCATAATATCTCTAAAGATGACCATCAATCCAGACAATCTTCCCCACCAGGGTAACTTTTCGTTATGTTGAAACTACAATAATTCTCAGGTTGGCTCAAAATTCTGGGTCTTGTCAATACAGCTGAAAGGACACCCAACTGGGAAAGGCTGACTTAAGATCTGAAATAATTCTATCTCTATACCGTTCTTTGTTTAAATCCCATTCTTACTCCATACATAAGCAAAAAAACCCTTCAATGTACAGTTTTCTACTTACATAATAGCACTTTTCTTATTCTCTCTCTCTCTTGTGCTTAACACTTAAACAGATATTCTCTTCTCCTTTCTCTCCTTCAATTCAAAAACCTATTTCAGTTCCTTTATGAGACGTAGGGATGTCTTAGTAACTTACAATACGTATTTATCAATCATTAGTATTTTCCTTAAATCTGTAATTGTGGGAAGGGGAATGTAAATTGAATTAGGAACTGCAAATCTGATTTTCATAAACGTGCATTTTGGAAAAGAAGCCTCTTTGGAGTCCCAATTACACAAATTCCTAATTAATAGAATTCAGTTTTAAAGTGACAGATACTTTTAAGTTCACAGATATTTTGAATCCATACTTTTGACTTTACCACATAACTATCTGGATACGTGAGATTGTGCTTCTAGGTATACTACTAGTTAGAAAGATTGGTGCATTATGGGAGAATCAGGCAATAGGAAAGTTATTTCCAAGTATAACTGAGTTAATGACACAAGTGGAAATCTCAAACAAACAAACAAACGAAAGAAGTTCCACTTCAAACAGTTCAAAGATTCTGCTTTTCCTTTGTTCAGAATACAGCCCTGTAAAATTACCCACCCTCCCCAATTTTCTTTGTACAGCTATGGTCTACAATTCCCCACCCAAACAGCCTTTGGGGTTTCTCTAGTAAGGGGCAAAAACAATGGGCCCTGTAGCTGCTCGCACAGAGCCTGGGGGAGATCGAAAAAGCGCTGGTCCAAAGATGGGTGCTTGGAAGAGGGTAGCAGCAGCTGGTCGGAGAGTTAATGGGCTGGGCAAAGTACACACAGTGGCGGGTGCCAGGGGACTTGGCAGGAACCGGGCAGCCAAGGTCTTCGTAAGATGCTTCTGCAGAGCCACTTTGGACTGTGAAGAGTGAGAATGAGGGACAGGGAAGAAGCACAAAGAGATACACATGGTACATGAGCAAAGCAGCATCAAAAGACAAGGGGAACATAGAGAAGATTTGCTTTAATATTGCAGTAAATAATTTAAACCAGGGGCTTCAGGATCAAAATTTATTTGACAGCCTGATTCAACTCTGAAGTAGGTGAATTAATAGTACTTTGAGAATATTATAAATGCAAATACTATAAATAAGAATGGCCAGTATGAAACCTTCCAAGTGTTGCTCGGTAAATATCAACAATACAATGAATGGTGAGGGATGCTGTGAATTATATTTTCACATCATCTAGAGGACCACATATTCTCTATTCCTGGCTGACAACAATACTGTATGACTTTATTGTGACAAAATTTCTTTTACCTTTGGAGTAGGATGAAGTTTAAAAGAATATAGCAAGTTGCCCTATTGAATCAGCTCAAATATCCATCTATTGCCCGCAGTGAAGAGGCCCAAGTGTAGTGTGTTTGTGTGTATTTATGTATGCACATATATGTGCAGGAAACTTAGGCTATGGTATAACTAGATAAGCGAACAGCTTCCTTCCCCCCCTCCCCAGCTGTAGCTTTTCTTATCCTTTAAAATGGTTTTTCCTGTTAAGAATATAAAGCAGGGGTGAAATCCAGCAGGTTCTGACAGGTTCTGGAGAACTGGTAGCAGAAATTATGAGTAGTTCAGAGAACCGGCAAATACCACCTCTGGCTGGCCCCCAAGTGGGGTGGGAATGGAGATTTTGCAATATCCTTTCCCCTGGAGTGGGGAGGGAATGGGGATTTTGCAGTATCCTTCCCCTGGAGTGGGGTGGGAATGGAGATTTTGCAGTATCCTTCCCCTATCACGCCCACCAAGCCACACCACGCCCACCAAGCCATGCCTACAGAACCGGTAGTAAAAAAAAATTGAATTTCACCACTGATATAAAGCCCCTCCTTTTTTAAAAAAGGGGAGTATTATAAGATGAGTCTACCTCTTGTTGGTGCTCAACAGTTCCTGGAGGATTTTTCATATATACATAAATAGTGGTAGATCTATCCATGTATTTGCCCAGTACTTTTTAAACAGCTATCTGGTGTCACAGTTGCCGTAACAGTCCTGCTACAATTACTTCCGCTAAATTAATTATGCACTACAATAAGATGCATAAAGAGAAAAGGGAATACTGGGAATTGTAACCTCTTGATCTGATCTGTCCCACTGCTCGTCTTGTTTCCTCTCATGCAAGCAGTTGTCTCTCACTCTAGTTTCCAAAGGTTGCTGAGAGCAGCACTATCTGCAATTTTGTGGTAGGATGAGACAGTTTAATGTTCAGACACAATTCTCCACTGAGTGAGTGACTGGATTTTGAAGAATAATTAAGACACCAGGGGAAATTCCTTATTGTCCTCCACATTTTCCATACACCACAGAGTTACCTGGCACCTTCTGTGACAAATACCTTGAGAATACTCACTGCCAGGGCAGTATTCTTCTGCAGTTTGCTGTACGGGCTGTATTTGGGCTTTGGTGGCTTCCCTGCAAGCCTGTCTTTGTGACGTCTACTGCTCATATGCTGTAGATGAAAAAACAAAAGCTCCCACCATTATCAATGTATAAAAGCACCTTGATATCCTTTTGTCACCTGTAGTAAACTTTCTAATGACAGTTCTTTAGACTATTCTGTGTTTTCTATTTGATGAAGGAACTGGAAGACGTGTCTTCAATTATGCTGAAGTATTTGTTCTGCTTCAGTCTGGACCAACAGGATTAATATGACAAGCTTTTTGATATCACTTTGACCTCAAGTCTCTAGTATTTTTGATCATTTGCTCTGACACTTTTGTCTCCTGATAGATACCACTCTGTCTTTGTGGTGAGTACTGTGTATGTATCTGTCTTTCAATCTTTTCCTTAATAAGATAAATGCAGAGCAGGATAATTATCTTTATTAATTATAATTATATTTATATATAAATATATAAATTCATTCATATATTTATTCGTATATTGAATAGAGCATATTCAAAATGCTCTATTTAAATTTAAAGTGAATCACTTACATTCTAATATCCAACTATTTTGTACTTCCTTTCTTTTCTGTTTATCTAGACATTATTTGCCTATATCCTGCTGGAAACAAATATTGGAATTTTAAAATAATTGTGCAGAGACCAAAACTGAATAAAAGTAACCCAAATTAGTTAATTGTTTGAATTTTAATGATATCTGTATTTCTTATATTGTTTATTACTACTAAGATAAGACTTTAAAGAAGGAAAGCACAAAATAAGAGACTAGCAGAACGTGATTTATTGCTACATTTTCTTGCTTATGGCAAAAAACTTCAAGATGGCACCCCAGATGTCAATTTCTAGAGTGCATTCTTTCCTAATCTGAGTGGCTGAAATGAAAACTAACTGGGATATTTGAAATACTCTTATATCAGCTTAGCCTGCCCAAATGTTGAGGATTGCCAGAGAGGTTCTCCTGCCTTTGTTATCAGCATTTGTGCCGTATTTATCTCTAAAAGAGAAACTTCTCAACAGTACTCAGCCTTTTGAATGGTCCCCAACCCCTTTTTATGATGTTTCCTTACTCAATCAAATGTTTCCTCTTCAAATATTCTCCTGTTCTACAAAGGTACAAATGCTTCCCTCTAACAGTATGCTTTCTCTTCTTGCTGGTTATTTTGAAATTCTGTTCTTGTGCTGCTACTTTTTAAAAAGTGTCTGAAGAGTTAAATTGCTATTTACTCTGTATGTGTGTATGAATTCATAGTTACTAGAGATGCTACTAATATAGTAAAAGCTCCCCACTGGGGGAGGGGTGTCTATTATTCCTCAATGGTGATTAAATTGCAAATTACATCATTTATGGTGATTTGTGTCATTATGTCATTATGCAAACGACACACTTTGACGTGAATGACATTATTTGGGTAATGATGTTATTACACAAATGACGTAAATAAATGCAAATGATGTAATTTCCACTATTAGTATATTCAGATCATTATGCAAATAAGGTAAATCAACATGATGGCATGAAATTAATGTAAATGTAATGTAAATGTAACATTTAGTGTGGACTGCTTTGGATTGAAAAGATTTGCCTCTTATTTCAGGAAGTTGTTCAGACAGAAATCTTGCCCAATTACATCTGATGTCCATTAAACGGGGGTCAGTGGAATAAAGGGTTCTCGGTATTGTTGTTTTTGTTCTTGGTATGCTGCTGCTTTTTAGCCTTCTTGTTACTTTTACTCAAGTTGCACAAAGTATTTGCAATTAATTAATCAATTAGATACTTTATAAAGAAGCACTTAATACATTAACTTTGATCATTCTCTTGTCATTGGAAAAGCCATTTGTGTAGGATTTCCTGCAAGGCAAATATTGTATAAACTTCAAATGTACTAAGAGTGGAAAACTGCTTAGGTCTAGCTCTAGGACAACATTTGGAGCAGAGAAATTTAAGGCAGGGAAAGACATGAGCAGCTGGCCTTCCGTGTTCCTTCTCCCCACCCCCACCCCGCATGATTGCCCTTTAAGATGTGATTTTGCTTATTTTACAAGAACTGTTGAGATGATGCTTCAGGTGTCTTAGTGCAACCTTCACTTTAGCCTGCACTACAGAATAGTAAAATTTCTGCAATGTAACTTCATCTCTTAATTTCATTAAATATCTTAATGGATACTCAATAAAAGGCCTAAACTGAAATGTGGGGGTGGAAGTAGGGTGTTAAGATTAATTCTCTATTCCCCCTTTTCTTTCCATCTTAAAATGCTTCCTTCAAAAATATCCAAAATTCAGCATGACCCTCATTACAGACCTCCAGACAATCAGAAGAGCTGTTTAGGTTGATCTGCTTACCTGTTTGAGTTGTGTCTCAGAGTTGACAAAGATCTCGCACACCTGGCATTGGAAGGCCTTGTTCTGAATGTTGAGGCTGCCCTTGCTGCCAATCCGTTTGGACTTGTGTCCTATTCGAGAGAGAACCTTCCCTCGGCTTCGCCTTGGCAAAACAGTCTGCCCTTCCAGCATCAATTTGTGCTTTGCTCCTGGGAGTGGGGAAGAGAAGATGAATTGGGAACAAAAAAGGAAACTTGCTTCTTGCACCTTGATAAGCAGGAAATGGTCTAAGAAGCAGACATGGCCAGTTATCAATAGGATGGCACAATTCCATGATGCCAGAATAAAGTTGGCTATGGAAATCCTAGGGCAGGTCTCTGACATAACATCTGCATTACATGTTATAAATTCTTCTTTCCTTGTTAAATGCTCTTTTTATGCATCTTAATATATTGTTATATCTGATATACCATTTGGGGGCCAATAGTGGTTAAGGCAACCAGGCTAGAAACAGTGGTATAAGTTTATGTATTCTGTTATGATAATCTATATTTTTTAAAGGTTTTATGATCTTATCTTGCCTTTCTGACAATTGTACCATGTATTTGTATTATTATTATTATTTTTGCTACTATTGGATAGCAAGTAAGGCAAGGTCAAATCCCAAATGAATTGATTTTTCTTTATTTTTAACTATCCTCATCATTGTAATTCCTTGTTTTGCCTGAAAATGTAAGAGATAACAAAATGACAGCCTTAAAAATTAAGAGTCAAAATAAAGCAGTTCATTATTTTACAGAAAGAAAATTCTACAATTTGAAAACAAAAGTACCGAATAAAATCCAAGAGTTTTATAACAGCAAGTAGGCTTTCAAATTCATTAACATTCTTCATGAGGGTTAGTCTAATCTACTTTAGCTTAATGTACTCCAAGTGTATTGAACTACAGTGTCAAGCATGTTAAGCAATCATCAGATCAGGGAAGATAAGAATAGAAACAATGAAATAATTGAAAGATGATGAAGGTGGGGAAAAATAAAATTTTTACTAAGCAAAATAGAAAGTCAAAATTGGTTGCATATATATATATATATATATATATATATATATATATATATATATATATATATATTTATACACACACACACACACACACACATACATACATACACATATGCATACACATACATATATGTAAAATAAAGGAAATATTACATTTTCTTGGCTTCTTAATTGGCTTGCTGCAAAGAGATCTTACAATTAATGCATCATGTAAGGATAGAAAAATGCAGTTGTTCTTTCTTTGAGAACAGAAAAGAATACAGGTAGAACTTGGAATCCCAGTTCTTTTCAAGAATTATGCAATCAGCAGATGATAAATATGTTAGTAGAAAACAAACCTATTTGTCCAATTATTTTTGGATTCAGAAAGCAAAGAGTTTGTAAAACTCTCAAGCTTTTGAATACATTTCATTTTACTCAAGTGACAAAGTACACAGTTATTGTAAAATCTGGCAGGCAGTATCTGTAAATGACTCCTGGTTTCAACATACCTGCCTCTCATGATTTTCATACTACTGTATCTCTTCTATTCTATGGATAGCCTATCATCATATCTGCTGAAAGAATGCTAAAATAAAACATCCACTAATGAACAAAACAAATATTTAGTAATTGTTAGGTATTAGTTAAGAATCCCCAAAGTCAGAAATGTGTGCTTTTAGCACAAAATTTAGTTAACTAAAGCAAAATCTGTTCGTTGGGAATAAAAATAGATTAATAAGTTACCTTCTCTAGGTGGCAGCCTCCACACATATAGAGAATTCTGGGAGTTCCCAATCCCAGAAGATCTGAAGGATGCCAGATTGGGGAAGTTTTCTTTATGGTTTTGTCAGCTTCAGTTATTAAAGTATATCAGTATCAATGATATTGCAAGATGGTGTATTTTTGGTAGCATTCAACATTTTCTGTTGAGGAAGAGGAGTTACTTATCCCTCTTACTGCTACAATGGAACTACCTTGATCCAGTATCTCTACCTAGACAAATGCTTTTGGGAGGTGAAATGAATAGAGATATTGGAGTGGGCAAGAAGACAAATAATGAAAACAGTGCTGCACCATGGTGATGCAAGTTCTCCCCCTTTTGTATATGTATCATGATGATTGCATGCATGTACAAAAGGTGTGACATTTGCATTGTGACTCTGATTTCATCATTTTGCCAAAAGCCTTGCATCCTGCAGATGCCTCTGAAAGTGAATTATCATGAGCTACATGCAATAGGCTCCAGATGTCATATCTTTTACAGCAGTGGTAGATATATTATACGTCTAGCTTGGCCTTTTATGGAGTAGCTGGAGAAAACCCACGTGAAGGCTCCTTACCAGAATTATGAGCCTCCAACTGAGAGGCAGAGTTAACTGTTACTTTGCAAGTGGGACAGTACAAGTGCTGCTTGATTTTCTTTCCCTCTTTCTCCACCTCTGCTGCTGAGCCGGCGGTTCCTCCAGATTCAGTTGCTGGCACCTCCATACCAGCTGCTGCTGCTGGTCTCACACTTGCACTATCTGAAGCAACTTCCAAGGGTTCTGAAACTGATGGGGACACCAGGGACAGGACGCCAGTCATCTTGGCTGGTGATTCCTCTGTCGGGGACATCAGCAGGAGGTTGCAATGTTCTGCCATTGGTTGGCTCAATCCTAGCAAGCTACTGGGTTGTGCTAATAAAAAAGGAAGACATTTATTTTCCTCTGAATCGTGGTTTTAAGATTAACTAGCCTTTAAGGTAACTAGCATTTCCTTCCATTATAGTGGCATCTCAGCTAAGATTATTCTTCTGCTACTCAATAGAAGAGGTCAATTACAGGAAAATATGAAAATTTCCCCAAACTAAAATCTATCTAGAAGAATGCCTCTTCCTAGATCAGCTTGCCCCTTACCTCTGCTGCTGTTGGTGGTGGTGTCTCTGCTGATATCTAGTGCAGCTTCAAAGTTAGCCATTTTTTCTTGGCTGCTGCTGCTATTGTCAGCTGTCTTGTGCTTATTTTTCACTGCTTCAATGGCTTTGAGTCTCCGGGCATGCTTGTGGCCTCTGTAATGTGCCTCAGCTTGATTCTGAGAGAGATAAACGGGAGGGGAGCGTTGAGTGATGGAGAAGAGTATTAAGGCCATTCCATATTATGGAAGATCAAAGAGAGACTATAATGCAAAATGATTTGCAAAGCCCATTTTTCTAGTTGGTAGAGAGCACTTTGAAGACTGGTTATCTTCCTGCTGCAGCAGCAGATGACATTTTTTTCCCAACTACCTTGCTATTTTTCCCCAGTTTTCTCCATTTCCTTTCCCCCCACCCCAGTATTGAGGAACAGCACAGAAATAATCTTTCTGTGCACATCTTCCTCCCATCTGAGCCTTTGGAAAAAGCTATATAGATAGGCAGGCCAAGTGATAGACAGCGAGCGTACAAGTGAAGTGGATCTTTTAAGAATGTGAGGATAAAAATGTGATTTCATGCATTAACTAAACATCTCCCACCAAAACAAAAAAACACATGAAAAGCAGAGCAAGAGGGAATTTTCCATACCTCTCCTTTTTGGGCATTGAGCACTTCTATTTCTTTCTTCAGCTATTATGCAAACTAATGTAACACCCTCATTTCAATTCAGATTGGACTTAAATTCACATGAATTTGCCAGAGAGCCATTCATTGTGGTGAGAATCAGGAAAACTGTCTTTGACTGCTAAGTACACAGGCTTTTGGGCGGCGGCGGGTGGGGGGGGAATGCATTGTAGTTTTTTGTAGTTTTTTAAAAAAATATTTTATCAGCAGTGAACAGGCAGAGGACATTAACACATACTTCAGTTATTCATCCTTTTCTCTGAAAAGCTAAAGGACCTGGATATAGGAAAGCACAAAATGTAAACTCACACATATATACAGAACTGGCATGGCTGCCTGGAAATATAGACTTCATCTTAGCTCTGCATTCCAGGAAGGGACAATAGTTGTCATTTATGTCCTTCTCTTTCCCTCTACTTCAAGTGAATATATTTAGTTATATTATTTTATTTTTGTGTTGCAAAACTGTCTACTGCATATTTTTTTCTGAAGCTGCATATTTTAATTTTCCTCTCCTTTTTTTTTTTTTGCCCAAAAGCGCTTTTTGAAACAAGAAATGGGCTGCATTTAATCAGGGGCAACGTGTCTTATCTCCATTTCGCCAGGCAATGAACAATGCCAGGAATTGAATTATATGGATGCACAGCATGAGGCAAGGAGGGAGCGAAAGTCATCAGATGAAACAGGAGCCTGACAGCGAAGGGGTGTGGGTATATGTGCCTGCGTGTGTACATGTTAAAAATGAAAACAGAGGACGTAATGCTTTGCTAGAGGGCACACGCCGTTCAAATGGAGTAGTGCTGAAGGTCACTTAGTAACTCAGATTATGGACAGGCTTTTATTGGGACAAAGAAGCACAGCTTGATATTTTTTTTCTCCTGGCATCTAGGTATTTCCTTGATTAGTTTACCTGTAACCAGTGCAAAATAAGCCTGGTAAGCCTTAGATGCTTCTGTTTCACAGGCCCTTTGATGGGTGCCTTTTAGCTTGCATATTAATTTCTATGGGAAGAGTGATCAAATTATCTTGAATCATTTTTTAGAAAGTACAGGAAAATATACAACATTAAGATTTGCATTAGTCAAGGAACATTACTCTGTTGGTTGGTTCTAGTAAATCTATGTAAATAAATAATTCTGCCAGAATTATTACTATACAGAACTATGTTACATTGGATGAGTGAATTTAGATAGTATTTTAGAAAAGCATGGAATAAAAAAAAAATTTGCCTAGGAATTTTTTTGGTCACAGCTTTTATAAAAAAAAAAAAAAAGGAGACCCTAGGCACACTGCCGAACTGCACCAACTGGATAATATGGGCTGTGTACTGCAGTCCCTTCTTTTGGCCAGATTCAAGTAATGCACACAGGCTGAAAACCAATGGAATGAGTCTCCCAGATAAAACACTTTTCTGTACAACTGCCTGCCTGACTTCTTGAGTGTAAAATAAAGGAGAACACCAGTGTATGGTTTCCTTTTGCAAGACCTTAAGAGGCTGCTTCTCTTCTCACACACCCCCTGCCTCAAAAAAAGAAAGAAAGAAAGAAAGAAACACAGGTGGTAGTACGGCAAGAGAAGATTATTTCTGCAAAAAAGTATATCATCTATTTTTTCCCCCAAAGAGATGAAAGAATCGACGTTCGATGACTTTGCATGCATTACACGATACACAATATTTTATGGCTTATATACAAGTGAAAAGCATGCTGATTATTTTTTTTTTATTGTGACAGTGGGCCCTTTCAATGAGGGAGCATGGTGAACAAACCAAGAGTCTTTATCCATAGTTTATTAAATATGTCCAACAGTTAGGATTCTAACTTGTTCCCCTTGCAACGTTTTAGAGGAAGAAACTTAGAGGAAGAAGCACGAGATCTTGATTTGGCTAGTGCATTAAATAATGCCTTGATGGCACTGTCTTCAGTGGATGTTCTTTCTCTGATGAGACTTGTTAATATGACTTGCTGTGCTTTGTGCTCTGTGAATCTAAGGGAACCATAAATCAGGCCTACACCAACCCAAGTCTCACCTTTGCCAAAGACTACCACAAATTCAGCTTTAAGACAGTTTCAGTCTTGGGACTGTAGAATATGGAAGGCATTGCTAATCATGACCTTCCTCACAAATTATTAAATTAGGTGCTTTGAACACTAAAACATTACATGAACTGTTGTGCACTCATAAGCAAAATTGACATAGCTATCTATATTGCAGTTCTCCTCTTCCTTTTCCCTTCCAATCTGCTTGATCCTAATGTTTCAGGGATGTAGCTTACCGCAGAGTTGAATCTCAGATGACAAATATTACAAGAGATGAACTGCTTCTTCTTAAGTGGATTGGGTACACCAAAGGTATGGTTGATTACTGCCTTTTGTACTGGATCCATCTAGAGAGGGGAAGGATGTGAAGATAAATGGAGCCAAGTTAGCTGGTGCTCTGAGAGCCAGGCATGTAAAATTGTGTTTGTCCTTTTCAAAAACTGCCTCCATAGCACCACAGAACATTTGCTTGTTTGCTGAGGAAATGTCCTCATCTGTCAGATTTGGGTCAGGCATGGCTATAAAACTCTGCTCCTCCAAAATCTCAGTCCTTAGTCAGGAACTAGCTAAAAATAGAACCTTCGAAGATTTGATACAGCTAGATGTGTCATATATTATAGACACAAGGCAGGCCCTGCTGCAGAACCCAAAAATCAAGCCTGTATGTTGGCTCTTAGGTTTAAAATCATAAGTGTTTTTTTCCTGCCCTTACAAGCTAATGGATTCTTAGCCATGACTTTCCCAGCCCCGAGACTGAAATGCAATTGCTCAAGTGTCTATACAGGGACATTCTCTGGTCTGAATGGCGTTAGTTACTTCTTCTCCACCTTCAGCTGAAAATGGCAAAGACATCTGCTGGGGATAATGGTTAAGGGGGAAAACCTTTCCTTAGCACCTTCTACGCTGCTAGTTCCATCGAGGCTGTTATGCTGTGAAGCAACTGATCAGGATGTCAGCTATTCCTTTGGGGCCTGCGATTATTTTTAATGTAGCAAGATGGCCCATTCTTCTCTATACATTGTGTTAGTCTTCTCTACAAGCTGAAAGTTGTTGCAGAAAGACACTGTTGGACAAGCTTTCATAGAAATGTGTCAGCCATTACAGGTCTCACAATTGGAAAAACACTATAAACGTCTCAAGAACCTTGTGCTTCTCTAGAAATTGCTGATGTGGAAGATAATTTATGCTGTGATAGGAAACAGAGCTTGAGGAAGTAACATTTCAATAATTGCTTGATGTCTCAAGGGCCAAGTCAAAAGAACCAGCACTCAGATTGAGAGAACACTGCTGCAAACCATTTCTGTTACATTCTGCTTTAAAGAAATTTGTTTCTGTTGGTTTTCCCTAACTCTCGTGTTTAAATATTCACAATAATTATAAACAGAGGAAAAAGGTTAGAGTAAGAACTACAAAGGTGAAAAAGATAAGGAAAAATAATAACCTAATTCTATATGTATATAGAATTGACCACAGCTATAATCTATAATATAAGCATTGTTCCTTTATCCCTGTGATTGTGAAAGATACCTTTCCCAGAGCTGGCTATCAAGAAGAATGGGACGAGAAAGAGATTGAGGTTTGAAGGTGATCGTATTTCTCAGCAAAGCTATTTAGTTGCCCAGACAGGTGCATCGGTCTGGCAGGCAAAGTGTTCAGACAAGGGAATCATTATTTGGAACCCTAAATTCCATCACCAACGGAAATGGAAGTGGCAACAAACAGTAATCGATGATCGTGGTACCTTCCCATGATTATTAGAATTTTTTTTACTGATTCATTTGCAATAAAAATGAAGGGGGATAGATAGAGACAGAAAAGGAAGAGTGATCTATCAGAGATTTTAAGAGAGGAAAGGAAGTTTTTATACTACAGTTGATAGTAGTTTGTATGCTGTAGATAGCATCAACCTGATGCAAAGATGTGGCACACAAGGGTAGTATAAATATAGATCCACAATATCTCCAAAAGGAGAAAAAGGTATCATGGATTTTTTTTGGGGAGAAAAGTGACAAGTGGCGTGAATAACTTCTCTATGAATTGAATATATTCCGAACAGCATGAGGATGTTTATTCTGTTCCTTTTGTTCCTTTTATTTTCAACATCCAATGTGTAAAATTGAAAAACAAAGCCTGCTATGATAGATCAAAGGCCAACCAGTGCCTGCCCATGCCTCCAAAGCATGAAGATGATTCCCTTTTCTGAACAGAAGGGAAACCACCCAAACACAAGAGGAACAAAGGATCAATTATTAATTGACAAGATGATTCTGGAAAACTGCAAGAGAAGGTTGATCAACTTGAATGTAGTGTGGATTGATTACAAGAAGGCATTCAACTCACTTCACAAGACTGAACAATCAAGTACCTAGAAATAAAAGGAATCAGTAAAACATCACAATTTTTCTGCAAAAATCGATAGCACACTGGATATGGTTGCTGGTCAATGTTGATAGATTGGGAGAGGTTAGTATCAAGAGAGAATTTTTCAAAGAGACTCACTATCACCACTACTGTTTTTCATTGCACAGATTCCTCTGTCAACCATACTGAACAAGTCAGACCACAACTATCAAACATAAAAATATCTGCCAGACTATCTCACCTCCTTTACATGGATGATCTGAAGGTGTATGGAAGAACACCATCTGAAATAGCTACTGCTATTTTTGATCTACACGGTTCAAGGTATTGCAATAGAATTTGGACTAGACAAATGGGAAAATTAGTGAAAACTGAAGGAATCAAGATGTCTTATAGAAATAACATCAAAAATCTGAATGAAGACAATTATTACAAATATCTAGACCTTTTTCAGGCTGACATCAACTACACTGAAGTCAAGAAAAAGGTTAGAGGTGAGTGAAGAGAGTGAAGAAGATCTTAATATCCAAACTTAGTGGAGAAAATACCATCAAGACAATTAACACATTGGCAATTCCAGGCATTAAATAGTGGATTGGACTCAAGCAGAACTAAAAGCCCTGGATATGAAGACCAAAAAAATAATGACAATAAGTTATGCCCTTCATTCTTACAGCAACGTTGACAGACTCTACTTTCCAAGGAAAATAGGTGGTTATGGAATGATGCAAGTATATCAGAAGGTTGAAGAAGAAAAAAGGGCACCAGAAGAATATCTGAAAGGTAGTGAAGGAGAGGCACTGAAACTAGTATATCAGGAAGGCTTACTGAGTACTGGAGAGACCAAATTGGCTATAAGAAAGACTAAATGAAGAACAGAAAGCAGACATGGAAAGACAAAATATTACATGGCCAATACATTAAAAAAGCAGTCTAAGAGCAGATAAGTTGAAGAAAGAGACAGAGATGTTAATTCTGGCTGCACAAGATCAAACCTTAAGAACAAATGCATACAAAGCCAGAACTGATAAAGTGGCTCTTTTGTAAAGAAGCTGAAGAAAGTGTCAACCACTTGGTTAGCTGCTGCAAGAAGATTGCATAGACTGACTACAAGCAACAAAATGACAAAATAGGGCAAAGGTGCGCTGGAATATCTGCAAGAAACACCATTTTGCAAGTAAGAACTAGTGGGACCATAAAATAGATAAAATAATAGAAAATGAAGACACTAAAGTGCTCTGGGATTTTAATTTCAAACAGTCAGGCACCTGCAACATAACACCCCAGACTTAACAATTGTCGATAAGAATGACAAAATAAGCTAGATAGTTAACATGGCAATACCTGGAGAGAGTAAAATAGAAGAGAAGCAGCTAGAGAAAATAACAAAATACAAAGACCTGCAAATAGAAACAGAATGACTGTGGCAAAAGAAACCGAAAATAGTACCAATATTAATAGACATCACGGGTGCAATCCTAAAACAACTGGCGCACCACTTAAACACCAGTGACATTGACAACATTACCATTGGCCAGTTACAAAAGGCAGCTTTACTCGAACAGCTTAGATCCTGCAAGCATACATTTAACACGATCAAACATCCACAACTACCTATCCCAGGTCTTTGGAAGGACTCGATGGGTTGATAAAAATGCCAAATAGGATCTAAACATCTGGCAGACTGTGCAACAAACCAATAATAATTACTATTACAAACAGTAACCTTTTTACTTTGTGGCTCCATTTATAGCTAATAGGTACAGTATTGCTTTTAATAGACAATTGTTTTTAAAATCAACCTTTAAGTGTGCAACCTTGTAATCAAGTGTTGTCCCATGTGTAAGGTAAAATTCTATGCATGTTAATTCAGAACTAATCTCTAGTGTAGTTCTCTTTTAAGAGACTTAATTTTTCATATTAAATGATGATAATTACCATAATAGCGACAGCAAATAGCCAAACATCCTAAGGCTGTGAACAATATAATTTATTAATATTATTAATTACTTTTCTACATTATGACACAGTTCTCACTTTCTAAAAACATTTGCTTATAAGCTGAGTAAAGTAGAGTAGAACAAACTTAGCAAAGTAAATCTATCAGGAAAACCATTCTGGTCATTCAACTTTAAAAAGGCTTGGTACATAAGGATTTTTTAAATATTTAAATTTAATGACAGATTACTCTGGGAACCAATCAGAATCATGCAGCCACTGCAGAAAACCTTTTGTCATTAATCATTATGCAAAAGCAGACATAAAAAAGATCTGCCGAATAATTTCAGGTTTGCTTTAGGCAAATATATATTTTTCTGTTTTCTTTATGGCTTATTTTGTTAGAGGTTGCTGACTTCTAACAACAGAATTCAAGATTTCTTTTAGATTTATTCTAGTGTTCAATAAAATATGGGTTGTTAGTCAATAGGAATGTACAATCTGTACTTACAGAATCCAAATTCTGTACTCAAACTTCCTGCATCCTGTGCCTTCAGGTTTGTGTTGACTTCTGGTAACTGCCTGCAGTTTTCTCAAATTCAAACATAACGTTCCTGCTCTTGACAGCCTATCCTGCTGGTTCTAAAAATTCTGCAGTCTTTTTTTTTTTTGGTTATCTAAATTTGCAGTTGGTCCATGTTGAAGAACAAACTATTCCATAGCTGAACTTTTAGCAAAACCAACACTTTAGAGTCACTCTAAAATTACAATAGTTCCCATTTCAAACTGCACATGCAATTCCAGACCATCTTTTCTACGAGATTCTGTGCTCTGAGTTTACAACTTTCCTTCCATTAAATAGACCTGATCTGCAAAGGATTATGTGCACTTCCTGCTAGCTGAACATTTTGAGATTATTAGGAGAGATTGCAAGAGTTATACAGTCATTTTTAAAAATTATACTATTTTAACTTGATTTTTTAAAAACTTGATTCTTAACCAAAATAAATAACATTGTCCAACCTACTAGATATAATTTATTCTTAATGTATTAATCTATAGAAGTTGTAGGACTTTCTCACCTCTCAATCTGTTAGGACAAGGACAAAATGCCCAGAAAACTGTAAAGTATTATTTTGGATTCAAGCAGTTAAGAAAAAAAAATCCCAAACTGTTATGTTTCAACTAATTTGCAATGATTTGGATTACTTCTGTTTTATCTTATCCCTGCAATATATCAACTGATATGTAAGATTATTGCACTGAATATCCTGTAAAGACCATGAGGTCAGGAAAACCAGGAGACACAAGAATGGGCCAAGTTTATCTATCTGTCTATCTATCTATCTATCTATCTATCTATCTATCTATCTATCTATCTATCTATCATCTATCCATCCATCCATCCATCCATCCATCCAAATTCACAAGTAGGTTGTATAACCAAGGGAGATCAAACAAGCCCTTTCTTGCTTTATTCCCAGAATGAAACCATTAGAGAAAAAGGAAACTTTTGATTCCCAAGAAGTTACGGTCAAATTGCTCTACGTTTCAGGCTTAGCTCAAAAAGTACATCACTTCCAGACTCTTCTCCCCACTATTAAATTATTTTCTTTGTTAGTTCAGTGCAATATGTGACTTGACCTATCTATTGGCTGCTTTTATTTATTTATTAAATTTATATGTCACCCATCTCACTGTCAAATGACTCTGGATGACTCACAACATCATAAAACAATGGGGGGGGGGAATCAAAATATTAAGCTTTAAAAATTAAAACATTAAAAGTTAACAAAAACAAGATAAAAAAGGGACCAACACATTAATGGATGGAGGTGGGATCTTCTTCTAATCTGCTTAACATTTCTAATGTAAAGCACCTCCATCAGGGCTCCAAGCCAGGATTTCATGTTCCAAAGGCATGAGCCAGTTTCAGGCCCTTTTGGAAAGCCAAGAGGGTGGGAGAGGATCTCTATCACCTCAAGGGGTACGATGTTCCAAAAGGCATGAGTCATGGCAGAAATCGTTCTTCTCCTGAATTTCATCAGCTGAAATGTCTTGGCTGATGGGTCTGCAGATGCCCCTACTGCTAGAGCAAGTGGGGCAGGCCAATCCCATTGGGATGAGTTTTAACATATTTAAAAGCCTTATAATACTCATTGCAATTAAGTTCCTGACTGTGTTTTGTTTACATAAACTTATTTATAGTGGTGCTTTTATTTTGCTACTGTATAGATAAATTAAGACCATGTCATGAGGTTACTTAGAAATCTACTGAATAAACACCATGAGCCATAACCGAACCAAATCGGTTAACATGGCTCTCTTATATATAGCCATGAAGAATACAACATGATTTCCTTAACATTCTAGACTATTAATTATTTCTGTCAACTGGAACTTCAATCTGTCCAAATAACAGATTAGGCAATAGTGGAAATTAACATAAAAATTATCTGTTTTTTCCGCCACTAGAGAAAGGAGCAAATATGGCAGTTGTGATTTTACTTTTGTATTTTGTTCATTCTTTCTATATAATATTCCATTTTTTCATTTCAAAGGGAAAGATAAACAAACAGGTTAACTTATGTATCATGCATTATTCATTTGTTAACATTTTAGTTTACTCAGAAAATAGAAGTTAGGATCATTCGTTGAAAACAGTACTGCTCTCAAGCAGAAAAATAGACAATACTTATAAAATTACCACTGTAAGATACAGTAAACAAAATCTGGAATAGATAAATGGAGGGAGGCAGTTTTATCAATGAATTAATAATTGTAGTACTGTGGTTAAATGGATCCTCAACATTCAGGAATATTATATCAGATAAAGAGGCAAAAGTGGGATAGTTGCAAAACCTCCTGAAGACATCTACTGCCTGCTGTGAAAACTGGAGACTAGAGTAGATACTGCATCTGTCTTTTTTGAAGATGCTCAAGAACAATTGACCCCACTTGAAACCTCCATGGTCCTATACTGGATGGGAATTTTTGGAGTTGCAATCCTACTGAATTGTGGGGGAGGTAATGCCAAGAAAATGGAAACATTACTGTTTTTAAAGGCTATCAGATACACAAGTTTTAGAATTTGTGAGGATTGACTATACCTTTGTTATTTCGACCTTTTAAAATACATAGAAAACAAAATTCTAAGGAAATAAAGAGTGCTTTGCATAAGCTATTATGGGAAGTCAGTAGAAAAGTAAAATCAATTTAGCATATTTTCTGAAATTTCCTGACAGTTAGAACAATTAATCAGTGGAACGATTTGCCTCCAGAAGTTGTAAATGCTCCAGCACTGTAAGTTTTTAAGAAGAGATTGGATAACCATTTGTCTGAAATGGTATAGGGTTTCCTGCCTAAGCAGGGGGTTGGACTAGAAGACCTCCAAGGTCTCTTCCAACTTTGTTATTCTATTCTATTCTATTCTATTCTATTCTATTCTATTCTATTCTATTCTATTCTATTCTATTCTATTCTATTCTATTCTATTCTATTCTATTTTATTTCTTATGGAACTCTGTTTTTCCTCCCATTAATTAGAAAGCCATGTTGCAGCTATAACCTTATTACATGGCTACCATCATCATGGCATCTTAAAAATCCCCAGTGACCTTTGCATCTCTTTTTAGGTGCTAGCTTAAACTTTCCATCTGTAGGGATGGGGCATAATATGATGAACATGACGGGGTGTGTGCAGGCATCCTGCACTTGCTGTATTTCTATAGTTACCACACATCCAGCATATGTGTCCTGTTTGACCTTGAAGTCTATAGATCAACAGGGTGAATTATGCAATGAGCAAACAGAGAAGACTGAAATAAACATTGGGCCAGAATAGTTATATTCTAGGGTGAAAATGGCTAGCTCAGAAAGTAGAGAATAATTTTGCTGCTACCTAACTGCATACAGTGCTAAGGACACCGCTCTGTGGGGATGAAGAAATAGATCAAATTAGAAAAACTCACCGCATTGAAATTAGGAAAGAGGTTGAGTGGAGGTGTGCCATTGAGGCGGAAAGTCAGAAAATGCTTGATATCCAGTGATGGATGTAGAGACCGTCCTGGGATGGGAAGCGAGGCTAAGAGGGAGCTGTTGTGATTAGCTGGACCTAGGAATCAAGAACAGAACAGAGATAAGACATAAGATATATTTCAAAAGACAGCGCTGGAAGGAAAGGCTTGCTAATATTGCCCCTTAAAGCAGACCGTCCAATGTGGTGTGCTGCAAGAAAATGGCTAATTCATTATGAGAACCAAGCGAGGGCCAAATTCTCACCCCACAGCAGAGGTAGCTATTCCCAGTGTATGTTTGTTTCTCTTCTTATATTACATGCTTTCATTGCTTCAAACTTCTAACTTATTTCAGACAGATGAATTTGTATAGAAATTCAGAATAGTTGTATGCTCTAACAAACACATATATAGTGTATGTGCGCATGCACATATAACAGAACATTATATAACAAGCATTAAATATCAATATGATTCACTCCTCAATGGCTACAAGTATTATAGACATACAGTAGAATAACTCATGTTAGAAAATTGGATAATTCGATCACTCCCAACTCCAAAAGCAGTAGAATTATTCAGTTGTTATTGTCTCCCAGCATGAATAGCCACTCTTAGCATTCCTTTAAGTAATGAATCATACAAAAAGTAATAATTCAAATAGACATGTGATTAGCTTCCCTGAGTCAAGTAATTTTTATTCATAATGCAGGATAAGTTGTGTTAACTTCTATTCCTTTTTTCATTTTTTAGATATACTAGAACACCTTAAATCTTTCTAATATGTCAAGACATCCATTTCCAGTAATGTCTTCACTAAAGATATCAGACTGATTTTTTCCAGAGATTGGGTGAAAATGTCTTGAGAAGCAATGGGCTCCCTTAAAGTTTTAGAAGTCTTAATGCACTGATTTTGCCTTTTAAAACTCCCCAAGTGGAGAAATGTGTAGAATTTGGGGTTGTTTTTTTCTGACACAGCCGACTTTAATATTGTTATTGAATCATTGGCTAAACCTGCTGCAATCTTCAGACAAATTAAGAGCTGGAAGAGCAGCTCACAAGCTGAAATCTGTCTATCCTGGACATATGAATCAATCTAAAATTAAAACTTTCAGTTAGATGAATGAAGTAAGACTCCTATTTCCATTCAGAAAGAAGCCCTTACAAATATGTAAAATATTATTCAGAAAAGAGCCTAGTTTTGTCCTAGGTCATGTGGGAGCCAGATTTTTGAAGCCTTTAATGCTTAATCATGCTGATGGTACGTTACCAAGAAAAAAATAGGCAGTATTACTGTAAAAAAATGGATTGTATTTTCTGGCCAATATAGTAGAATAACAATCGGAATGTCTTAGCTACACAGTACTATAGCTGATATAACCTGTATCATGGTACACATTCAAAACAGAGAATGTTAGCAGCTGCTTTCCCTGCTATTTCTATAACAAACATAATCTCCACTTAATTTTCTTTCCACTAGATTGGCCATCCCTAGTTCTTTCAGTCTTCACTCAAAATAATTTGCTTATTTGACCCATCCTTAAAAGTTGCTCATTCAGGCTTTTCTAGTATGCTATTTCCTTATATTTGTTAGTAATTAGCATCAGGACACTGTGCAGAGATTGTTTGAAACCTTTTGTTGTGTTGGATACCCTAGGATTTTGTTGTATTTAAGATTTTGTATTTTGGTTAAAAGCTATCTTAGGAAAATGAAACCCTTTTCAAGACCTTTCCTGATTGCCCCTCTTTTTCCATTATTCACATAACAAAATAAAGTGAACACCTGGCCATTAAGCATTCCCTGGCATCTTGACAGACCTTCTCAAGGATCCCTTTTAAGTACTTCATATAAATTAGTGGATATTTTGTTCACTTGCAGCATCACTTATACTTTCAGCAACAGGTGCAACCTAAATGCTCCAGTCAATAGCTTTCTGTTGCTACAGCTAGCATGCAGAACAGCTGAAAGAACTACAGTGATATTTTAGCTACAGCTATCCTAGGGATGTCACCAGTCATCTGAAATCTTCTGTTAGTTACGATTCTGTTTCATCACATAGAGACGCTTCCAAAATTCTCCTCATTCCAAATTTCTCCTCAGATTTCATTATTCCAAAGGAAAATAGACTGTTAAAAATACAGTATTGCTCTGGATTTGTTTTCTTATTTTATATAGAAAGCTGTAGTTTATTAAAAGTTTCAACTATGATTCTGTACTCACACTCCTTAAAATGTGTGGCTACTAATAGAATAGTGGCAACAAAGGTCAGCTAATTATTAAACAATGTTGCTTTATTGAACTGATCCTAATATGCGTAGGAGATTTTGCAAGGCCAAGCTAAAAGCCAAGCTAAAAGCCAAGCTAACACAATGTATTTTGTCAGGAAAAACAAAGTATTGGCTCAGCCACATGATGTCAAGTTGGACAATTATTCCTTTACAAAAACATTTTCCTGGGAAAACTGCACTGTCACCTTGGTAGTCTGAGCAATAGCAGATCGTCCTTAGGTGTGCTGCCTCACTCAGAACTAGACTAAAACTTTGTCTTATGGCAGGATTACTTCTACATTTTATTTTCACAATTTGCAAATGGTGTGCATACAAGAATTCTTGTATCTTATATTATGCATTTCTCTGATGATAAAACAGGCCATAAATTTGGATTTCCAAAAGACTAAGAGAAAAAATGACAGAACATTGACAAAAATAATGCTTTTATTTATTAAACCCAGAACAGGCTTGATGCCTTCCATCAATGCCAGTTGGCTATATTTACCAATATAAAATGTTTCAATATTATTGAAAATACAGAACAAAGACAAAAACACTTTTTAAAGCCCTGAGCTATAGTCATTTTTTCTACTGATTGTAGATGAACCTGAGAATGCCTTGAAGGTGCAAGTGGCCTCTTTTTAGCAGCCTGGTCAAATTTGTCGTCTCTCACAAACCAGTTCTAACTCTAGGGTGAGTGGGGAGAAAAATATGGTTTGCTCCATCAGGCATGTACTGATCAAATTATTGTCAACATCACCCAGAAGGGATATCTGGGGAACAGCAGAGAAAAAAGCCATACAAACATGTTTCATTTATTCATGTTTAAAACAACAAAAGCAAACATAAATTTAATACTTATTCTGGCATGGTTGCTGCAGACAATTTTAACTTCACAGTAACTTTATTAAGGGCTGAAACAATCTCCAAAAATCATAATCAAACATTCTGTCTTGTCTTCAACTCAATGTTTTCCATATATGTTGGACCATAACTCTCACCATAATGCTATATGAAGATGATGGGCTTGTAATCTGGTGTAGAAACACAGAGATGAACATGGAAAAGGAATGCAATGTCAGCTAGAAAATCATGAACTAAGACCAAGAAGGGAAGATAGAAAGAAACTTAAAGTGACTCTCCTTGGTATAATAGGGAGAAAAGGGAAAACTCTTTTCAGTTATTCCAGATGTTGTTATAGCCTATGTTAATAAAGTAAAGTTCTGGTATTTTTTGCGGAGGCCATTTTTCCGACTTGGTTTATCTTGAAGGGCTGACATCTAGAGAATGAAGGCTGATTTATTTTTCTTCATTAATTCCAAAAAATTGAGCCAAAAAAATGAAAATAAAATTTGAAAGTGAGTGCACAGGTATATGTGAAATACAATCTTTTAATGTTTATCAAATATTAATCAAAGGAAACAAACAGGAAAATAATATTCCAATCATATAGCTATTTGTGGAATGCAGATGTTTTTCATTTCCAGAAACAAGCTTCTAGATTTCAGAACCACAGAACCAGATATGCCCAAAATATATTGAGCTTCCATTCAATATATGTCTTGAAAGACATGAACAGACTAGCTGTTGGAAACATCTCAAAGCCATATATATAATACCCCATTCCCTGATTATTTTAGATACTATTCCTCATTCCGTTTAAGGTAGATATAATATTTTGTGTGGATATTTTTTTGTATTTAATACTTTTAAATAGTCATTTTCTATGTGCAACTATATATTTCAAAGTATATTTAAAAAGATGACAAATATATATATATCACGGTAAAATGTCTTGAACTTCTGATGCATGATGCATACTTTCTGAATAAGATGTGATTTAAAAAGTTAATAGCCTAACTTTTTTTTCCTGTATCATATAAATTTCAAGAATAAAAATCAGAAGACTGTCCAATTTCTCAAAGCATTACTAGCTCACTACTCAGTGCTGAATAAAATATTTATCTAGATTTGCTTCCTGATTATATGGTCAACAACTAGGATAAAGACACAGTCAGAAAAGACAATGAACTTTTGAGACCTGCAGATAATTTTGTTATGCAATGAAACACCTAGTCCCAGCCAATGTAGGGATGAAACAGTTTTAACAACTCTTAGGAAAAATTGGCTGGAAGAAAGTGAAATAAGGCACTTTAAGGTCACAAATTACTACATTATTATTTTTCCTGTGGTGAACCAGCAGTTTTCATGCTGTCTGCAGTTTAGAAATATTATATTAGACAGTGAAGATTTCACTAGATTTACAACAATGCTTGTAATGTGACAAATACTAGCATGCTGATTATGGCCCCTTACAGTATGGTTTGAGTCTATGGAAAACCTTTATAATAATGCTCCTTTCTCAAAAATACTGGAGAAAAAAACCTGAACACATGATTAATCAACATATTTTGAAAAATATGTTTCCTATGCTATGAAGAAAAGATGATGGTATGCAAGTCATGGGGAATGGTTGATGAAGAAGATGGGGCTTGTAGAGGTGGCCAAATTGACTTATTTGATTAGAAAAATAAAAACATCTATATTATTGGCTGACTGGAAACACCTTATAATTTTTTTGCATGAAACAGAAAAATGCACTTATGATTTGGGTTTTGATGATTAGAAAGAAAACTGAATAATAGAATTGAGGGGTTTTCTTGGTAATCACAAAGTAAGAGATAAATTTGTAATCATAATTGCAATGGTTGCTGCAGGGGAAATGTAAAGTTTTTTCTTTCTATTTTTTTTAATCTTTTCGATTTTTCTTCATTTTCTTTCGGTATTAGTTTGAATTAGTTTTAAGCTTTTTAACATGTATGTATATATACATGTTTGTGTGTGAATGAATATGTGCTGTATATCTCTATCTCTCTATCTCTAGGCATCATGATCAGCTCCTTCCTGACATACTTTTCAGAGAAATAGGAGGATGTAATTCCAGGCACTGAGTCCTGCTGGTTGGGGCAATCTTTAGTGAAAGGAGGCCATTTCTTGTTAAGGAGCCATAATTGGCAGCAGGACAAAATTTGAAGACATTTATCATGGCAAAACATACAGAATACCATTTGTGAAGAAAAAAAAAATTCCCTCCATCTGCAAAGCAAGATTTACATATTTATTTAAACATGGTTGGAGATAGGATATTCTGAGGCAACATAGAAATAGGAAATATTAGGAGCTCTCCATGGTCCTGAAACTGACCTGAAAATTTGCTACAGTATAATACCAGTTACCTTTCCTTTGCACTTTCTTACCTTTGACTGATCCTTCTCAGATCTGTCTGGATACTGATTATGATCTCTTGACCTCTTGGGTTTTGCCAAAATAATGGAGTCTGATAATGTTTGATCAACACTTCCTAAACTAAAGATGCATTGCAACATTTTGGTCAGCATAACACAAGTGCATCCTTGGGTCTGGAGGAAACTACATCAACATTATTTTGCTGCCCTCCCAGCTTATCTTCCATAACTCAGAACTGAGATTGGATGGAGTTGCTGCCCTCTCACAATATGTTTCACGATATAATGGAGTATAATTTCATGAATTCTTTTCTATCTTTTTTCCTCCTCACAATATTATCTACTGGTGGGAAAACCAACTACCAATTGATCTCTGAGAGAGGATAAGGCTTGTTGTTATGATTTTATCTTCTTATTTATTAGATTTCATTTTAATTATTTACAGGATGGTTCTTTTGACAGGACTATTGAACTCCTGGGAGAACAAATATACCTATGAAATTATTTTCTGATTGATGCCATCTTGAGATCATCTGGATTACTACCTAGTTCCTGGAAATCCTGTCAGACAAACAGAAGATCAATATATCTGTGTCAAGTAGTCTCCTCCAATTGCAGCTGGGCCTATTGTTGTGTCTTACTGTATTATTTCTCATCCCTAAAACACAAGAAAAAGTGTGAAATCCAACCTATAGACTTGACATGTGTATTTTGACTACTTCAAAATTGTTAAGGCAGGATAACCCTGCTATAAAAGGAAGAATATCTGGGATGATGAGAATCTTAAGAGAAAGAAGCTAGAATAGAATGTAGAATGTAGAATTCTAATATTCTACTAGAATGTAGTAGAATAGAAAAATGATCTTACATAAGCTAGTTCTTTCATCATGCAAAAATTGACTTGTAGGATTCTTAGTCTGATGTTAGAACCTGCAATCTAAATAATGTATCATGATTTCCAGAGCTTATCAATGGACTCTTAATCACTCTTCTCTAGAATAATATCCTCCAGTTGAATTCATTTTCACCTTCCATAATTCTTAGCCAGCAAGACCATAATATCTAAAAAAGATATGGGAAATGAAGTTCAATACAACAGAAAATGCCAGGTTGGGGAAACTATACAAATTATAACAGTCACATGACAAGGTTTCATTATGCTCTTTTATTATGGAGAGAGGGGAACTCTCTCCATAATTTCAGAGGTCAGGTGCTATAACAGGGTTAGTGATTATTTCAAATTTTAAAAAGTGAAGAAATTACAACAAATGTCAATCTTATCCCCACCAATTGCTTTGTTATATCACTACCACAGTCACCAGTAAAAATGTGGCTCTAACAATCAAGACATTGTCTATCTTTGAGCAAATGCAACTGCACTCAAAAGATCTACTTCAAAGTGGATTATGCCAATGGGATTTCTTTCTTCTAGCTGCAGTTTCCTTTATTGTTCCCCACCTATAGATAGAACTCTTGCCAAACTGAAATAGACTACATACTCCATTAAATATATATTTTAAGAACTCCTAGAGTAGAGCTGTGTTCTCTCTCCCTTCCAGCCAAACTATCTAAACTTCACTTGTCTTTTGCTCCTTTGGAATGCCCTCCCTCCCTCCTTCCTGTGAATCCGGATTGTATTCCATCATAAATTTACTTTCATTATATTCCCTCTTGTTTATGCAGTCCCAATGTTCTTATTATACTTGTTCCCATATATCTCATTAAACATATGGTTGGATCTCCTGCTATATTGGTCAGGGTTCCTTAACTGTTTATTCTCTTCCTCCAATAAGTCCAATCCATTCTTTCTTCCTGGTTTACTTTTGACAAAGTCTTTATCTTCCAGGGAGACTATGCAGCTGGCACTTACTTGTCAATGCCTCTTCATCATATCTGTTTACTTTCAGTCAAGCTGCCAAGATGTATGCCATCCAGCATTAACATAACTAAGGTATCAAATCCAGGATGGGATATGCAGTTAAAGAGCAAACTTGATTTTGCTGGCTTCTAATTTCTAAGGGTCAAAAGCTTAAAGGGGAAATAAAATTACTATTAATTAAAAAAAAACCTGGAGATTCTCATGGCATATATATCCCCATAGTATGTCTCAACAACAGTTTTTTTTAAATCTTCTCCTAAGTAACAGCTGTCTTTGACTGTTTCCTAACAGTAAGGATAAAACATTGAAACTCAAAAGTAGCATCCAGTGGGAGGTACAAAGTATCTCTGTCAGCATTAACAAAAAATAGGCATTTCTCTATAAGAAGAATGACCTACATTTTATGATGCAACAACACATTTTTTAAAAAATAACCACACATACATCTTTCCTTCCCAATTGAATAACAAACAGTTCATTATTACTTTAATTATTACTTTAATCTTACTTCCTTAGTAGATAAGATGATATTGCATTACCATAAGAGATGGGCAAACACCAGTCCATTCTGTATAATATACAATATATTGGCAATACAGACAAAATAAATACCTATTTGATATGTTTGAAAGATTGATCTGCTCTATCTTTCAGAATTAATTTGATGAGCAAAAGCTTTCAAAAGAAAGGTTCCAAAGTGGAACCTTGCAAGGTCGTGCTGAGGAGTTTGCACATTATCTGCACGATAAAGTCGCTCAAATTCGGGAAGGCTTGGACTCTGACTGGGTGGGTACAGGCGGGTCGTCCGAGGTGTGTCTTGAGACTGTTACCTGGGATGAGTTTGACCCTGTGACCCCCGAGGACGTGGACAGGATGCTGGGGAGCCTGAACGCGACCACGTTTATTGGACCCGTGTCCCTCCTGGTTGGTACTGGCTACCCGGGAGGTTACACGAGGCTGGTTCCAGAGGATTATAAACGCTTCCTTGAGTGAGGGTTTCTTGCCTCCCGCCTTGAAAGAGGCGGTGGTGAGGCCCCTCCTCAAGAAGCCCTCTCTGGATCCAGCTGTTTTGGCAAACTATCGTCCAGTTTCCAACCTTCGCTTCTTAGCGAAGGTTGTTGAGAGTGTGGTTGCGTGACAGCTCCCGCAGTACCTGGATGAAACCGTCTATCTAGATCCGTTCCAGTCCGGCTTCAGGCCCGGGTACAGCACGGAAACGGCATTGGTCGCATTGGTAGTTGATCTTTGGAGGGCTCGGGACAGAGGTTGCTCCTCTGTTCTGGTCCTATTAGACCTCTCAGCGGCTTTTGATACCATCGACCATGGTATCATGCTGTGCCAGTTGGAGGGACTGGGAGTGGGAGGCACTGTCTTACGGTGGTTCTCCTCCTATCTCTCCGACCGGTCGCAGTCCATGTTGGCTGGAGGGCAGAGGTCGACCTCAAGGCACCTGATTTGTGGGGTGCCACAAGGGTCGGTCCTCTCGCCTCTCCTCTTCAACATTTATGTGAAGCCGCTGGGCAAGATCATCTGTGGTTTTGGGGTGCAGTGCCATCTGTACGCTGATGACACCCAGCTGTACATCTCCACCCCGGACCACCCCAACGATGCCCTTGAAGTGATGTCCCGGTGCCTGGAGACTGTGCAGGTCTGGATGGGGAGGAACAGGTTCCGACTCAACCCCTCCAAGACTGAGTGGCTGTGGCTGCCGGCGTCCCAATATAGTCAGCTGGTGCCATCGCTGACTATTGGGGGCGAGACATTGGCCCCCATGGAGAGGGTGCATAACTTGGGTGTCCTCCTGGATGCACAGCTGTCTTTAGAAGAGCGTATGATGGCCGTGGCCAGGGGGGCTTTCTATCAGGTTCACCTGATTTGCCAGTTGCACCCCTTTCTGGATCGGGATTCCCTATGCACGGTCACTCATGCCCTCGTTACTTCCCGCCTGGACTACTGCAATGCTCTCTACATGGGGCTCCCCTTGAGGAGCACTCGGAGGCTCCAACTGGTGCAGAATGCGGCCGTGCGGGTGCTTATGGGGGCGACATAGCGCTCTCACGTGACACCTCTCCTGAGTGAGCTGCATTGATTTCCAGTGGTCTTCCAGGTGCGCTTCAAGGTATTGGTTCTCATCTTCAAAGCTCCATGGCTTAGGGCCCGGTTATTTACGAGACCACCTTCTGCCACCGATAACCTCCCACTGGCCAATACGTTCCCACAGAGAGGGCCTCCTCAGGGTGCCATCTGTCAGGCAATGTCGGCTGGCGACCCCCCCCGGGGAAGAGCCTTCTCTGTGGGGGCACCCGCCCTCTGGAATGAGCTACCCCCAGGGATACGACTGATCCCGGACCTCCGGACCTTCTGCCGGGCCCTGAAGACTTTTTTATTTCAGCAAGCCGGGCTGGGTTAAAAATCTTTTAATTGGGGAATTTTATGGGTAAGGGGTTTTAAATTGGGGAAGCCATAGATTTAATTTTGTTTTAAAGTATTTTAATATTTGTATTGTGTGTTTTTAATTTTGGCTGTTCACTGCCCCGAGTCCTTCGGGAGAGGGGGCGGTATAAAAATGTAAAAAATAAATAAAATAAATAAATAAATACAAAGTTTCCAGCTAAAAATCAGTAGTAAATTCAATGTATTGCATTGAAGTACTGTCAGTACTGATTTCTATTAAGAACTGTGTGCCTTTGGCAATTTAGAATAACAAATAAGTACATATTATCATTAGTGATTTCTGCTTTGAATGAAACCCCCTCCCCGCTTCCTCTTTTCCTTCATCTCTCTCTCTCCCTTCACATAAAAATCTATGTACTATATTTGCAAGTTACTTTGAAAAATATTTGTCAACTTAAGGCAAATTGGGGATTTGCCAACAGAAGTTTAGGCCACAGCAAGATGTTTTGACTAGGTACATTTTTTCCAAACTTCTTTGAAGGAAAACTTGAATATATTTGGTAACCCTGTGAGCTTGACTGCTGGAACATTTTCTTGTTCTTCCTATTTAGTTAAGATTTCACTCAAAACAAGGTTAATCTTTGTTATTTTTAAAGCAATCCTGTACTTCCTAGCTTGTCCTCTTTTCTCCCCTCTCTCTTCAAATCAATTTTTTGTCAATGATATTCAAAAAGAGCAGCTGTAGATGTATTTTTAGCTGTTAATTCAGGCACTCAATTAAAAGGATTTGCTGCAACAAGAATGGTGAAGTCTTTGGAGACCTGGATAGAATGACCTAATCTTAAAGATGTCTTCCAATTGCAAGAAAGGAAATAGTTGACTAGAAGCTGTATGATAGGGAGGAATGCTCTAAAAATCCTTTTCTCTATTTAATCAGAATTGGACAGGTTGAAAAATGGAGAGCAACTGGACATAGTGCAAAAGTGTTTGGACTGGTATTCTCTTATAAGAAGACATCCTGTAACAGCCTTCACAGTTTCTAGTTTTCAAAATCAAGGGTTAAAAAAAATCTTTACTCTTAGTTTGCAACTTGTTTCTCATTAAAATAGACCAATCTAAAACTGGAAGGTCATAAATAGGGACTTTTTACGACCCTGTAGTCCCTATTCAGGGTAGAGTCACGCAACCTTTACTGGCGTTTATAGCTGCTTAACTGGATTAGGCAAAATATGCCAATTTGCACCAAATCTAACTCAGTGACCTATCAAATGCCTGTGTATTCCAAGCAATGCTATTAATCCAGACTTTTGAGCTCAAGCAGCCTTTGTGTGCAATTCTTGTCAATAAAAATAGATCAATGAAAATTGATGGATTGGCAAGTTCAAGAGCAAATCAAAGCAAATATACCCTGTCAACATGCAGACTAAATAAGAAAAGTGCTAGAAAGTAGTTGGTTTAAGAATAAGTGTATGACCTATCAGTATATACGGATTCTGGACAAATCTACACTTTCTTCTAATTCACTTTATGCTGCATTGATAGAAACTGCTGTTCCAAAGTAGAAGCAGTAACATATTGTTCAGGCAGAAATGTTTACAGCAAAGGTAGAAAAAGAAGAAGAACATGTGGTAAAAAAAATCAGTTGCGCTTCAGATATTGAGGAAGACTGACGCTGAAAGTAGCATTATGAAAACTGTACAAATTTGAATTACAAAAAAAGGTAGAAAGTATACCCTTGCTTTGCAACAGCTAACTACCCATACAAATTGGAGTTAGGATATACAGTTAACCAATTCAGAGTCCCTGTAACCATGTAGCTTCTCTTCTCCCTCCTCCACAATCTACCTGCCACTGGGTGTCTATGGAGGTTCTTGCTTATCCAGATCATGGTTGTCCCCAAAAATGCTTTTTTCAAACTCCAACTAGATTTCCCGAATACTGTATTTTTTGGAATATAAGATGCACCTTTTTGGCCCCTAAAAGGGGGTGAAAATTTAGGTGCATCTTATACACCGAATGTAGCCCTGCCCATTCACTGGCCCCTACCCTTTGGCCTCTGCCTCGCAGTAGTTACCTCCTTGCAAGCAAACAGCAAGAAAAAATAGCTCCTTTCAGCTTCAGCACAGCCTACTTAGCACAAGTTGATTAGATCGGCCTCCCGACTCTCAGTTGATTTGCTCTCAGCTGTTTTGCTCAGGGCTCTGCTGCTTGCTGCAAAGAGTTAAATTGCTGGAGCAGATTTTTTTTTTTCCTTGTGCTAATCAAGCTATGCTGAAACCGAAAATGAAAGTAAAGCAGGCTGTTTGCTGTTTGCTGCAACAAGACAAAATTGCTCAGAGGCAGGGGCAGAGGGAGATTTCTTTTTCTTCTTTTCCTCACCAAAAAAGGTAGGTGCGTCTTATACTCTGGTGCATCTTATACTCTGAAAAATACAGTATGTTTCAGTTCTCATCCAAGAAGCAGTTCTAACTAACTGATGGTTATGTATACTAACCAAACACAAGCTATTTGCCTGATGAACAAAACAAGAAGGAGATAGAACAATACTTTGGGGTTTCACTTCAAGCTACGCCATCCTGCCATAAACCCTATTAAGAAAGTGGCCCTTTCAGCTTTCTGTTCTTAAACAAAAATAGTTTAAATGGCAAAGGTGGGAGAGAATAAGGAAACAAAGCAAACAAGTGAGTTCAGTACTGGCATTTATTGCCATGAAAGTGCAACTTTCTCTTAAAACAAGGAAACGTTGGAATCCAGCACTGTTAATGTCGGAGCAGATGGAGCAAGGGAAGAGAATTAGCATCTTTGATGGAATTAACTCCACGGATGAGAGAAATGGAATAGTGAGGAACAATGCTGTAAAGAACAGAGTAAAGAAAATCCAGTCTGATCCTAACCTCATACTCCTGGATGGGGAAGTATTTTAAAATGTGTGGATTATTACTTCACAAATGGAACATTTACAGGGGACTAAAAGACATTTATGGAAAGGGAAAAAAGCTGGAAAAGTTTAGAAATCATAGTAAGATTAAATGGGACACTTCTAAAATATACACAATTAAAAAGATACTTTTTGGAATCATCCAAGGCTTCCAATATTACATTCACAGCAATAATTTTCCTATTAGATTATTTCTAAAATGCTTTTTGTCTTCAAAAGTCACACCGACTGGACTTTTTGCTCCTTCACACAACGTTTGCTCCTTTTCTGGACTCCTGCAAGACGAGTAGCCAATATCTCTACCATTTCATATGGGCAATTTATGTAACATACATGGTCCAGGAAAAGGTTTACAAGTTTGAAGTTAAAGTTTACAACTTCAGAAAAATATTGACCTAAAAGAGCTGGAACCCCCAACATTGATCAAAACTAATAAATCCCCTCCACAACCTTTGTTCTTTTCTCAGTACCAGGGAATTTTCTCAAATCTCAGAAAACCATTTTGATTTCCTACATGTTTAGAAAACCACCTCACAAATCCTGGTTCTTATAGAGTCCTATTCAGTTCATTAGAAAGGCTATGACCATTCATACAGTATAATTTTAAGTTGTTGATAATGACAGAGATGATGAATTACCTTAGGGAAATATTGAATAAGATGATTTAGTTTTTGGAAGATAGGAAATATATCCAGCAGTACTTCAGTGAAAGCCACAAAATGCTTTCTTCACATGCAAATATGCAAATGTTTTGACTCATTCTGTATTTGGAGCAATAGACACAAGAAATACCAATGGTCTTCTCAAACGTAGATTGAATCTCCAGTTTGAATTATGGCAAGGAGCATAAAAATGTTGACCCTATTGAAGTAAGTGTAATGCAATCCTTTGTTTCAGTGTGTTCAGTATCTTATCTACCAGTAACCTAACAAAAGGTGATGTCTTCAGCCCAAGCTTCTTCTCACTATGGAACACTTCTACAATTACTTCTTGGTATTATTAACATGAAGATCAATGTTTAAGGTATGTGTATATCTGCGTATTTTGTGTTTCTGCATGTGCTTTCAAATCAATGTTTGACAACTGGCAATTGACTGGATTAGTCCTTTTTGGCAAGATTTTTTAGGAGTGGTTCGCCATTAGCTTTTTCCTAGGACTGAGAGAATGACTGAACTAGGTTCATCTATCTGGCTTCATGCCAAAGGCAGGGTTAAGTATTCACCATCTCCCAGTTTCTAATCTGGTGCCTCAATCACTATACCATCTGATTCCAAAGGAATGAGTGCAAGAGTAATAGAACGAGGATATCAAGATAATTCATGGTCAGGTTAATAGGAAAATAACATTCCGACTTTATTTTTGCATCCTTGATTTCACTTGTTTTGATTTTATGTTACAGGTCCCTCCTTACCACCTGCTGTGCTGTCTCAATGTGGTGGTGGATTTTATGGAAGGGATGAACAAAGAACCCTGGGAATATATGACAATACATAATTCCACCAAAGTCACCCAAAGTGTGAAGGTCATTCCTGGCCAGCTAAAGGAAGTAGGCACTTTATTGGTCAGCAGCCATATAGGAAGTGGAAAGTTACTTTAGTGATAATGGCAAAGGGATAATTTCATATTGTGCAGAAAGCAATAGGAAACTATTTCTGTATTTATAAAAAAAACATGTGGATAGAAAATAATGTCATTGACAATATTTTGCCTGCTGATGGGCTCCTCAGTTCAGATAGCACTCAACAAGCCACTGAGAAAGGGTTTTTTAAAAACTTCGCTATATTAAAGCCTTTGGGATATCTAGTGGCTAATATTGCCATGCAGGAAAAGAAAATCTGAAGCTACAAATACAAAATTACAGCCAAGCCTGGAATGTCTTACATGGAATGTTTTCCATGAACAGGAAAAGTTTGACACAGTAAAATATGAAATGAATCAACTATATGGTGACATGTAAGGCATTAGCGAATTGAGGTGGTCTACAATACACTTTGAATTAGAATTTTTACTACTCAGGATATGAAAAACAAGAAGGAACAACATTGCTATCATAGTTATGAAGGATAAACTAAGGATATACTAAGAACTGTACTTGTCCTCAATGTGATCAATGACCAAATAATATCAATTAAACTCCAGGGACAACCATTTAATATGATTATCCCAATTTATGCTATAGCCACTGATGCAGAAGAAGAAAAGCTATAGTAATTAAAATGAAAGAACAGTGAAAAAGTGAAAACAAGGGACTAAATTAAATACAAAGAAAACCATGCTAGTAACAACAGGTATAGCAACTGTCTTGGAACTGACAAAGAAGTATTGGATAGGTTCTGCTTTTTAGAATCAATTATTAACAGTAAAAGAACCTGCAATCAGAATATATGCTTTAAACTAACATTTGGTAGCATAGCAACGAAGGCCTTGGAAAGATTTTCAGATGCGTCTATAACTATAAAAATTAGACTTGCGCAAGTATTTTTTTCCTGTGATAGTTACAAGCAAAATTGGAGTTTGAACAAGTAGGATAGAATGAGTATTGACAATTTTGAACTTTGGTATTGGAAGAACTTCTGAAAATACCACAGCTAGTCAAGAATACAAAACAAATGGATCATTAAACAAGTCAACTCAGAGTTCTCACTTGAAGTTTAAACCATCATACTTTGGATATATTATGCAAAGCTCTGTAATGCTGGGAAAGATGGAAACAAAGAGGAAATAATGACCAGCAGAAAGGTGAGTGGATTTAAATACAATGGTGATGGGTATCTTCTTGGAAGACCTGAGTGGCCAAGGAGGGGACAGATCCTCCTGGAGAAAAAGAATTATCTATGGAATTGCAACAATGGCTTAATAGCACTTAACCAATCAATCAAAAGATACAGAGAATCATGTTGCTGCCTTTCAAGGTCTTTCCTAGTGTAAGAGTCATTGTGATACCCATTGTCTCACTATACCTTCTCAACCTGTTTGCCATTAGGGGAAACAAAAGTAATCAAAGTTAACACAGGCAGGGGTGTCAAACTGGCAGCCTGCTGGCCAAATGTGTCACGTGCAGGCCACACCAGCTCAGCAAAGTGAAAAAAAGTCATGATATGTCACATGACGACAGCACGACACGGCAAGTTTGACACCCTTGACATAGGGATTTCCATGTTTGACTTTCTTCCATTGTTTCGCTGATACTTCTTAATAGACCTGTAACTAGGTAAGAGTAAAATTTTCAGACCTGTATTCATTTTCAGTCCTTGTTTGTTTCAGTAATTTCTCTCCCCTCTCTGATTCCCTCCCCCTCCCAAGAATGGGGTCGATAACACGTCAACTCCATGTGATCTAACAGCCCTTCCATACTTCTATTTTAGAATAGAGTTAGGTTGAAGTATGTAAGCTTTCTAGCTAAATAGAATTCCCTGATATTTTTTCTCTTTTTCAAATTAAGATTAGCTTCCAGAATAATTCTATTATTTACACCCAAACCTGCTGCATATTTCCCATATTTTCTTGTTGTTTGGAGTAAAAATTATGCAACGACCAGCTACACATTCATACCGTGTTTCCCTGAAAATAAGACCCTGTCTTATATTTTTTTTGAACCCTGAACTAAGCGCTTGGCCTTATTGCCATGTGCTCAAAAGCCCGCTTGGGCTTATTATCAGGGGATGTCTTATTTTGGGGGAAACAGGGTAGAAGAAACTATAAATTTGGCATACCAATGAATTAACTAATACTGAGTCACAAATTGCAATTAAACATACCTGAGGCTGAAATGCAGAAGACTGTATGTATATGTTTATTTTTGCATTTGCTAACAAATGCTCCGATGCATACTGGCATCCCAAGTCACAAGTCACATGTCATTTCATTTAAGTCATCCATGTTCTATGGAACATAGAACTATTATAGCATGCATATTTCATTCATTAGTTCAGGAATAATTAGAATTATAATTGTAATAGTGGCTGAGCTTTAGAAAGAGTTATCAACAAGATATCATACTTGTTTCCCACTGCTCTTTGTAAATATGTTACACAGTATATGACCCAACTCCTGGGTTGTGGTAGAAAACATCGACCTTCTTACAAAGCATATAAAACATTGAAATTCTTTCCTGTCCCATGAGTATTTGCATCTATTTGCTAGAAAATAAGATTCACTGGTATCAGTATTGATGTCTGAATAAAAATTATAGAATTGTGGTATTTCTTCATTCCCTTTGTACAATTGCACAATTAAAAAAAATTCAGTACCGTATTATAATCTTCCAGTTTTTCTGTCCCTGTGATTTCATTGCAAGGTAGAGGAACATTTAGAATAGAACAGAATAGAACAGAACAGAACAGAACAGAACAGAACAGAACAGAATAGAATTCTTTATTGGCCAAGTGTGATTGGACACACAAGGAAATGGTCTTTGGTGCATATCCTCTCAGTGTACATAAAAAGACACAATACACTCATCAAGAATCACAAGGCACAGCACCCAGTGACAGTCATACGGTACAATAAGCAATCAAATCATACTAGGAAACAATCAATATCAATATAAATTGCAAGCAACAATATAAATTGCAAGCAACAAAGTTACAGTCATGCAGTCACAAATTTGTTAGTCAGAAAGCCAATCTGGTCTTAAGACACTAGGCAAAGAACCAGGAGATTGTGATTTCTGGTCATACCATAGGCATGAAAGCCAGCTGGATGACTTTGGTCTTCTTTCTCAGCCCAACCCGTATCACAGGGTTGTTGAGAAAAATAGGAGGAGGAAGGAGTATTGAGTATGTTCACTGCCCTGAGTTACTTATAAAAATAACACGATGGGATTTTTAAAAATCTAAAACAAATCTTAAAAAAAACATATTTCCATTGATATACTGCTCTGTGTTGTACATGGGCACACGATGAAGTTCCTTCTACACACAAAAATAGGGTGATTGTCTCCACAAAACAAATCCCATCTTGTGTTTCTTCACTAGAGTTCAACAACAGGAGAGTCTCATTTTTATGAGAACTTGCCTCCACCTGCATTTCAAAGACTATCCATTTAAACTCATTTATAATTTCATCAGCTTCTTCCAAGCAACACTGGGTACACTGAATTCTATTTTGTGGAAATATTTTAATCACTAATCACCAGCTCCCCATCTTTCACATTTTGTGTGTGTGTGAGAGAAATCTAATTAGCATGTTTATCTGCTGTAAAACAGAGAACCTTACTTATGCAAATCACCTGGCAAAGGCTCAAAATTGGGCAAACAAATTAATTTGATTTTAATAGGCATGAAATACTGATAAGATTAAAGAAGTCTCCCCTCTTTCTTCCCTTCTTTCCTTGAGCTCCTTTGGGTTGGTAATTGTACTCATGGAGTAGCTGAGAATAGGGAGGCAGACTCTGTTTTAAGGAGCAAAACTCAATGGCAGAATTGTTTATGATGCTAATTTAAGATGCTTTTCTCATTAAGGGAATAATCAACTACTCTGCCCCTGCAATTTAAAAAGGAAAAAGACCTTCATTTTAAAAATATTTTGTTTATAGTTCATAATTTCTTTACATACTTATTGGAAGAACTCCCAAATTGGTAGGTGTCTATATTTAACCAATATGAATAACTATCAGTATGGAACACTAGATTAAACCTGGGAGATAAGGCAGGTCAAACCACAACTGACACTTTAAATAATAAATGCAGTTTTGCAATTATGCTAACAAAGCAGTTCTGCCACTTCCTAAAATCCCTTATTTGTAAAATGTAGTATTAATCTCAGATATGACAAATAGGACATGTTTTTGTTTCTTTTGGTCTTAGGTGAAGGCAGTACCTTATAGATGTTAAGCTTTTATATCTCATTGGACACCTTTATTTTGACCATCCAGATGATCGTGTTGAGGACAGCAAAGAATAGAGACTAGTTGGCTTCTTATAATGAAAGATGGTGGTTTTGTATTGATAACTCAGATGCCAACTGCTCTCTATTGACTGTCAAGGACTTGCCAGTGAACCACTGAAGAGGCATATTGTAGTGGGGACATAGTAATGTTATCTGAGCCTAATCCAATTTTTTTTCTACTTTGTCATGTTTCATTTGACAGCATTCTAGGAAAAATACAATTCCTGCTCATAATCAGATTGTAGCTGGGTGAACTCTTTATTTTAGCGCACTGAAGTATCATTTGCACTTCAACTAAATAAATAAATAAACTAAAAGTGCATATAATACTTCCGTGAGCTAAAATGAAGAATTCATCCAGCTACAAAGGAACTTTTCATGGCAAGCTTCTCCATAGTTTGTTCATGGTCTGGAAATCAAATGATTTTGATGAGAAACTGATTCTCCCTCTTTGCTGTAGTAGAATCAGAGTTTTGCATTTAATTTATAAAGAAAGCTCTATTTGTCAATGTGCAAGTTTGACTGAAGATGGAAGAGACAAGAGGGAAGGAGATTAGGGAATTGGCAGATCTGTTCCAACTTTGTCACAATAAACTCTTGCCTTCAATTGACAAAGACAGCAAAGAGTGAAGTCTCCTTTATGAACAAAATCCAAGATCTTTTTAAAGACTTCCTTTCCATGTAAAAACCATATCATCAATTTTCATTTCCTTGACATTGATTGCTCATTGAGACTTGTTATTGATATTGTTCCTATATTTTCTGAAAACATATTAAATGAGAGTCATCATGTGAGAGAAAAAGAGGAGGAGTGGCATACTGAATCATGCAGATCAATCCTTGTAACTCTCATTAGAATAAATTGGGATTTTATAACAGCTCCTATTCATTTGCATGGGATTTTCTGCTGGCTTCCTTTCCTTAACAACTCAGATTACTAAACTGGTCAATATGTGCATGCATTTACTCTATGAAGTGCAAAAGATGGCATATGAAACAATTTCAATAGAAGACAAATATATAACTTAGGGTTGAACAATGGAATCCTTTTGGTGCTGCCTGAGCTTGACTGTTTATTTGAAAACATTTTGTTACCAGACTAGGTAACATTTTCACTCAATCTAGCACTGAAAATATTCCCTAGTCTGGTAACAAAATGAATGCAAGCAAACAACAAAGCTCAGAGAGGACCAAGTACCCCACAGAATTATATCCTTCACATTTTGCACACAGCAGGAATTGAAAAGCAAGGCAGTTAACAATTTCAGTATCCATAGTTAGGATTCTGAATTAAAAGCTTGAAATCTGCTATTACTGCACTGCAAACTCTCCAGCATTTCTCTGAAAAAGATTCTTCCTCTGGAATATTACTGTTTTTTAGAATGCTCTTCTATTGGTCTGACAACTGATATGGAAAAATATCCAGATTGCACTATTTCCAGATTCCTTCTTCCCTAGTTAAGAAAGCACTGTGTGTGCATGTAGTATGTTGTATGTTTGTATGCATGCAACTAGGTGAAAACATTGGCACTAACTCTTTCCTTGTCTAAACAAAATACTGTTACTATATATTTCCTGTTGTGATCTACTGTAGCTGAGGAAAGTAATATCTGGGAATTCATTTTATTTATTTATTTTGTCAAGCATGTATTAGATAACATATATAAGTATAAATATGATTGAATACATGAAATGGATACGAATAAAAGGGAACATTAGGACAGGGAGGGTAGGAGCATTGGTGCAGTTATGCATGCCCCTTACAGACCCCTTAGGAATGTGGGGAGGTCAACAGTAGACAGTCTAAGGTTAAAGTTTTGGGGGTTTGGGGAAGAAACCACAGTCAGATAGTGCATTCCAGGCATTGACTACTCTGCTGCTGAAGTCATATTTTCTGCAATTGAGTTTGGAGCGTTTTACCTTGAGTTTGTATCTATTGTGTGCTCATGTATTTTGTAGTTGAAGCTGAAGTAATCATTGACTGGTAAGACATTGTAGCAGATAATCTTATGTACTACACTTAGGTCAGATTGAAGGCGACGTAGTTCTAAATTGTCTAAGCCCAAAATTTCAGGTATGGTAGCATAAGGTATTCTGTTGGAGCAGAGGAGTGGAGGATTCTTTTCGTGAAATATCTCTGGACTCTCTCAATTGTATTAATGTCCGATATGCAGTGCGGGTTCCAGAAAGATGCTTTCTGTCTGGAACTTATAAATCTTCATGCTTTCACCCTGACTTTGGAACTGATTCCTTTCTCCAATCCTTCCATCTTACAGAGTCAATATCACTCACAAGGGCTGAGAATAAACTGTATATACTGTTTTGTAGGAAAGGATTTTCCCTCCAGGTTTCGTCCAGATGTTTCAGAGGCTTGAAGATAGAGAGTGGAAGTCATTCATCCTTATTAACTTACTGAGATAAGCTCTGGTTTGATGAAGCCATTTCATCATCATCATCATCATCATCATCATCATCATCATCATCATCGTCATCGTCATCCTCCTCCTCCTGAACAAAGTACCTATGGCCTAATATAAGTGGCTCAGTGGATATGAATTCAGAAAGCAGATTTGAAAGAAAAAAAATTCACCCCCCCCCACAGTGATTGCTTTGTTTCCTAAAAGCAGTGGTGGGATTCTGCTGGTTCTAGGCGGTTAGGCTGAACTGTTTGTTAAATTGCTGGCTCGCCCCGCCCCTTGCCCCGGCCCTTCGCACCACTATTTATTGCCAATAAATAGTGGTGGGCGAGAGGCGGGTGAGCCAGCAATTTAACAAATGGTTCGGTGTTTTTTTGTAATTTTATTGGCCCATGGAGCTTCAGCATAGGCTAATCAGCCCATTGATTAGATCGGCCTCCCGACTCTCAGCTGATTTGCTCTCAGCTGTTTTTTTTTTATTGAAAAAGTTTTCAAATACAAGTTTTTCCCCCTTCCCCCCCCCCTCTTCCCTAACCCCCCCTCACCACCCATCCCCCCCTGTGACTTCTTCACAATAGGCTATTTCATAACTAATTACATACATAATATCTTTCCTTTCCCTTACTCCCTCCTCAGAATACTGACCCTTAGCATATTATTCTTATAACTCCCATTTTTACAATAATCTGCCCTTTTTCTCCTCCCCTAAATTTATAATGTATTATTACAATTTAACATTTAATCTTTTATATATATTAATATAACAATTTAAAGCGGCCTTCTCCCTACATCCACATTTAACATTTATTCAGTTCTATCCAATTCCTCCACTCCCCTAAATATATGACTTAAAGATCCTTTTTCTTAGACTAATCAATCAGTAAACTAACCTATTTCAACCCTTCAATTCCTACAAAATCATGCAATACAATTCTAAATATAATCCACTGCCCACTTTACTAAAATATACACATATCTATATATGCATTCCATTTTATAAAAAGAAAAAAGACAATAACTTTAAATTTATAATCCATATAATATCTTCTTTGGTGTCTTTCCGCTGGATTGTTAAATCCATCACCCATAATAGGGTAAAATAACATGCTGGTGCAACAGTTTGTTCAAAATCTTCAATCATCTTCTGCCCCCATCAGTAGTAAATATCCTCGTATATATATAAAAGTAAAAACAACCACCCGAGTAACATTATAATTATATCCATATAGTTATAGTTGTGGTATTCATCAGGATTGTTGATTCCCATCATCCTAATGAGTAACATCCAGATCTTCTGCATGCCCCAACGTGACTCTCTTGCCTTATAACTCAAAATAATTATAATATATTTACCAGTAAAAGAGATCCAGAGTAGATGATTCAGATCCAACAAGGTAAGGCTCTTTTCACATCCCAATATCACGGCATTACAGAGATCTGCCACAATCCTCAGGATAGTATTAAACAGTTGTTCGCCTCCACTATCTTTTCAGATATTCATTCATTTTTTAAAGTCTCTGGCTTCACTGTTGCTTGGTTTAGAAACTGCTGTTTCTATGAGATCTATTTCTTTTCTTTTTCTTTTGCGGGTTGAATTTCCATCCTCATTTCGTACCTACCAATTGTATGTCGGCTGGTCAATTTTCATTCTGCTTTATGAGTTGTTCTTGTTGGGTTAGTTTTGTCATCTCATCTTTCTTCTCCATCACTTGTATATCAACTGGTTGATTTGCGCACTTGTCTGTGACTTGATGGTTCATCACATTGGAGTCGGATGACACTGCTCTCTTATTTATAGACAGTCCAGCTGGGGTATCCAGGGAGTCCAAAGACAATTTATCCACCACAGCCTCTGTAATTTGATATTTTCCTTTTGTTTCCAACTCCTTTTGTGTATCCTGTATTATGCCTAAAGATGTTAAGTTCATTTTTAAATTTTTTTGATAAAATTCTTCCGCTTTTTCAACAGTGTTCAGTTGATATCTTACTCCTTGATGTCTCAATATTAAACCAACTGGGGCATCCCACCTAAATAGGATATTTCTTTTTTTTAACTCAGTCACTAGAAAGCCAAATTTCTTCCTCTCCATTAGCATCTTAGTCGGGAGCTCCTTAAAAATCCAAATCTTTCTTCCATGAAATTGCAAAGTAGAATTAAAAGAGTTCTGCACAATATTATTCCTAATTTCTTTATCTGTAAAATAGATCACCACATATCTAGGCAATTGCCTTTGCTTTGCCAACCAGGAGTTTATTCTGTAAATTCTATCAATCCTGCAAAACACTTCATCAGGTTGAACCTTTAGAATCCCAGCCAGAATTTCAGAAGATATTTTCCTTAAGTCATCTCTATTATTTTCCTGCAAACCTCTCAGTCTAATTGCGTATTCTGTAAAATTATATTGAATAATTAAAACTTCTCTTTCAATCCTCTGTTGCACATTTTCTCCATTACCAGTCTTTTGGTCAACCTCCATTTTAGGTTTGTCTTCTGAGCTATTATCCTGAATGTTTACCAAATCCTTTTTAATTTTTTGAATCTTGTCATCCAAATTCTCCTCAGTTTCCTTCATTTTAGACTCTAATAATTTAGTCTTTGCATCCACCCGAATCAGAAAGTCTGATAAACCATTAGCTGTATTCTTTCGATTCAAAAAGTCAAACTTTGATTTCACCAATTCACCAATTTCTTTAATTTCCTGCTTAAATTTTTCAAGTTGCTGGTTCACAATCTCATCCCTTCTTACAATCTCTTCAAGAAGAAATTCTATTATATTAAAATCAGGTTTCTGACACTGGAGAGTTACAATTTGTTGGTGTAATTTACTAATGGGGGAAGTTCCCCCCCCGTTTGTCTAGCTGTGTGAGTCCCGATGCCATTTCCCACACAGACAAGATTTAGTAAAAAAGAGAGAAAAAATAGAAAACGGAAGGATTTTCCCTTAAAAAAACAAGAAAAAAAACTTCTTTCAGATCAAAAACAATATCAAGTCTCCAGAGAAAAAAAAAGAGAAGAAAACACAGGAGCGAAGTTTTGTCTACAAATGTAGCCAGTGATATTTATTCCGCTACATTGTAGTAATAGAAAACGGAAGGACTTTCCCTTTCAGCCTCTTCTCCAGCCACGGCAGACGCCATTTTAAAAGGCTCTTTTTCCCCCTTTCCTCTCCTCTTTTCTCTTAAGTAATTTTTTAAAGAATAAGTAAAATACTTGCAATTCAGTATTAAAGGTCCAGCTCACATTTTCTTTGAGTATTCTGTTAAATTCGCAGGCTTGCTCTTGATGCCTGGCTCTGCATTAGCAGAGGTCTCCCAAAGCCCGGAGCAGCGGCAGGGGATATGGGGCTTCTCATCCGCTCCGTCCCAAAAGTAAAAAAAAAACTTTTGGGACTCTGCAGAGAGTTCTACCCACCCCTGCCGGCTCTATCTCCGTTTTCTCATGGAAACGGAGTTTTTTCGAGCCGCCATTCCGCTGTGAAGGCAGCTCTAACAGGCAGTGGAAGCTGACGATCCCAAAGGAACGTCTGGCGGCAGCCAGCAGCAAACCGGAAGAACTGCTCTCAGCTGTTTTGCTCAGGGCTCTGCTGCTTACTTGCAAAGAGTGCTGGAGCAGATTTTTTTTCCCCCTAGCTATGCTGAAAAACGAAACTGAAAGTAAAGCAGGCTGTTGGCTTTGCTGTTTGCTGCAACGTTGGAAAATTAGACAGGCAGATTTTTTTTCTTTTTCCTCACCAAAAAAGGTAGGTGCAAACAATGGGAAATTTAGGGAAAAAGAGGAGAGTTCAAGATTTTAAAAGACAAAAGAAAAAAAACTCTATTTAACTAGGGAATTGTAATAATTGAGATACTATTAATTGTATATTGTGTTGAAAGCAGAAATGGTTAAGTTGTGGTTTGGAGGAATATATGGGGGAAATTATTTGGTTTATTATTATTGGTAAATATAATTAATTGACTTGTAAGAAATTGGATTGCATGGAAATAATTGGAATATTCATGTTCATATTGATTAATATACAAAAAAGATAGTTATATAACTAATTTATATTAAAATTATATTAAAATATATTAAAATGTTGAATTTATATTAAACAACTGTAATATTACATAATTAACCAATGTGAGGATGGATATAAAAATAGATGACAATGGGAAGGGGTATAATATAGAATAGAAGGGAAAAATGAATTTGATTAAGATTAGAGATGAGGATGAAGGGTGATATTGGTTTTTTAAAAAAATAGATAAGGAATAAATATGGCAAAAAGGAAATAATAATAATAATAATAATAATAATAATAATAATAATAATAATAATATTATTTTGTATACCGTCCTTCTCCCCGAAGGACTTGGGGTGGTGAACAGCCAGCAGATAAAATACAGAAAATACAAAAATTAAAACAATATTAAAAAACCAATTAAATTAATTTGGCCCACAGTTAAAACACCCCCATATTGAAACCCATAATTTGGCAATTTAAATTAAAGCAATTTAAAAAATATGATCAGGTCAGCCCAGCTTGATGAAACAAAAACGTCTTTAAGGCACGGCGAAAAGTGTGCAGATCCGGGATCCTCCGTATCTCCGGGAGCAACAACAGTTACAATATAGAAATTGTAAATTTAATTGAAATGACTAAACACTGTTTAAATTTGTGAACCGGCCAAATACTCTGTTCAAAGAAAATACATTGTATGTTTGTATGTGTGTTTCTAATTATTGCTATTTATTCATATTTGTTCTCTTTTATTCTTTAAAGTTTAACAATTCATTCTTTATCTTAATATCTTTATATTTGTTTGGGGTTGCCTTTCTTCCATTTCATCTTTTTTACTGTACAGCAATCTTTCTCCTCAAACCTACCACCTCTCTCTTTTCTTTCCTTCTTACTTTCTCCCCCCCGCTTCTTCTCCTCCCTACTTCCTCTTCCTTTCTCCTTCTCCTCCTCTCTTCCTCCCTCTCTTACCTTCACTCCTACTCTAATTTCCTTTCCCTTCCTTCCTCCCTTCTCTACCTTCCCTCTCTCTCCTTCTTTCTTCCATCTCTCTTCTCCTTCCTTCATCCCTCTCTATTGCTGTATCCTTTTGTGCATATGGATTACTCAGAATACTGAAAAAGTTATTTTTGACTGGTCCTTGCACTTTTGACCACTCCTCAAACTTATGACTGTCCTCACATTTTACGTTTTTCGCCCTATCTTGTCACCATGGTGAAGAGAAGCAGTTGTGAAATGAGTGACACGGTTGTTAAGAATGCTACAATAGGCATAAATGATGACTAGTCATAAGGATGAGGACCGGTCAAAAGTGCGATGACCTGTCAGAAAAAACTTTTTTCAGCTCTCTGGGTAGTCCTTTTGTGCACATGGACTACTCAGAGGGCTGAAAAAGTTATTTTTGACTGGTCCTCGCACTTTTGACCAGTCCTTGAACTTATGACTGTCCTCACATTTTACGTTTTTCGCCCTATCTTGTCACCATGGTGAAGAGAAGCAGTTGTGAAATGAGTGACACAGTTGTTAAGAATGCTACAATAGGCATAAATGATGACTAGTCATAAGGATGAGGACCGGTCAAAAGTGCGATGACCTGTCAGAAATAATTTTTTTCAGCCCTCTGGGTAGTCCTTTTGTGCACATGGACTACTCAGAGGGCTGAAAAAGTTATTTTTGACTGGTCCTCGCAGTTTTGGCCAGTCCTTGAACTTATGGCTGTCCTCACATTTTACATTTTGTGCCCTATCTTGTCACCGTGGTGAAGAGAAGCAGTTGTGAAATGAGTGACATGGTTGTTAAGAATGCTACAATAGGCATAAATGATGACTAGTCATAAGGATGAGGACCGGTCAAAAGTGCGATGACCTGTCAGAAATAACTTTTTTCAGCCCTCTGGGTAGTTCTTTTGTGCACATGGACTACTCAGAGGGCTGAAAAAGTTATTTTTGACTGGTCCTCGCACTTTTGACCAGTCCTTGAACTTATGACTGTCCTCACATTTTACGTTTTTCGCCCTATCTTGTCACCATGGTGAAGAGAAGCAGTTGTGAAATGAGTGACACAGTTGTTAAGAATGCTACAATAGGCATAAATGATGACTAGTCATAAGGATGAGGACCGGTCAAAAGTGCGATGACCTGTCAGAAATATTTTTTTTCAGCCCTCTGGGTAGTCCTTTTGTGCACATGGACTACTCAGAGGGCTGAAAAAGTTATTTTTGACTGGTCCTCGCAGTTTTGACCAGTCCTTGAACTTATGGCTGTCCTCACATTTTACATTTTGTGCCCTATCTTGTCACCGTGGTGAAGAGAAGTAGTGGTGAAATGACTGACACGGTTGTTAAGAATGCCGCAATGGGCATAAATGTGAGGATGGTCATAAGTGCGAGGACCAGTCAGAAATGACTTTTTTCAGATCTCTGAGTAGTCCCTATGCACATAGCCATGCCCACCCAGTCACATGACCAGCTAGCCACGCCCACCCAGTCACATGACCAGCTAGCCACACCACCCAGTCACATGACCAGCTAGCCACGCCCACCCAGTCACATGACCACCAACCCACACACCCCAACTAAGCCACCCCCACATAACCGGTTGTTAAAAAAATTGAATCCCACCACTGCCTAAAAGGAAACAGGTATTACAGATAATCCTCGACTTACAACCATTTGATAAGTGACTGTTCAAAGTTGTTCAAGTGTTGAAAAAAGTGACTTATAACCATTTTTCAAATTTACAACTATTGCAACATTTCAATGGTCACATGATCAAAATTCAAGTGCTTGGCAAGTGGCATGTATTTATGACAGTTGCACTGTGCTGGGGCCATGTGATCCCAGCTGGCTTCTAACAAGCAAAGTCAATGGGGGAAGCCAGATTCATTTAATGACTTCATGATTCATTTAACAACTGCAGTGATTTGCTTAAAAACTGTAGCAAAACAGATCATAAAATGAGGCAAACTCACTTAACTGCTGCTGAGCAACAAACATTTGGGCCCAATTATGATCACGTCAAGGACTACATGTACATATTTTAATATTTATTTATTTATTCTTGAATTTATATCCGAAATGTTTATTTCCACATATAAGATGGTATGTAACAATAAAAAATATGATGTATAAAGCTAAGCAGTAGAATTGATGCAATTAAAATCAAACTTACATTAGAATTATAACGAATAAATTCAAACCTTGGTGAAAGTAATGTGATTGTGCTATATTACAAAATCTTGAGAGCGGGAGCCTTGTGCATCTCCTTAGGAACTGGATTCCAAAGCCAGTAAACCATCAAGGAGAAGAGTCTATGGAAGTTCTCAATCATCAAGGTCATGGTTGCCCCAAAGGCGCTTTTTCCAAAAGGCAACTGGACTTTCTTATGTTTTTTTTCCTTGAAAATATTCTGCTTCTCATCTAAGAAGCTTCTTCAGTTCTCTTCAGTTCAGAACGAAGCTTCTTGGATGAGAAGCGAAAAGTTTTCAAAGAAAAAACCAAGGAAGTCCCATTGCCTTTTGGAAAAACCACATTTGGGACATCAAGGAGAAGACCTTTTCTGATGTCCCTAATAGCACACTTTAGGAAAGGCTTGTTCTGCTGATCCAAGTAATCTGGCAGGTTCATTACTTTAGCATGTGGTGGAAGTTTTAACTGTTGTACATCCAGAAAGCAAGGAACTTTCCTTCTTTCCTTTCCTTCCCTTTCCCTTTCCCTTTCCCTTTCCCTTTCCCTTTCCCTTTCCCATTCCATTCCATTCCATTCCATTCCATTCCATTCCATTGGATCTCAAGGGCTGCAAATCCCATAACTGCATAATGGGAGAAGTAGGAACTTGGCGCTGAATTATATATTCATTCATTTCATCTAAAAAAATGGTCTATCATCCAGAGGACTCAAAGAATCTCTGTAACTATAGTACGTATTCTATTTTTTTTTCTTTCTTTCTTTCTTTCTTTCTTTCTTTCTTTCTTTCTTTCTTTCTTTCCTTCCTTTCCTTTCCTTTCCTTTCTTTCTTTCTCTTTCTTTCTTTCTTTCTTTCATCATCTATCCATCCATCCATCCATCCATCCATGTATTATATTTAGAAACTGTCCATCTTCCTGGACAGTGTGATTCTGAGCAGTGTACAAATAAGATATAAATACAAAAAACTGTATAAATATTATAAAATAAGGCAGATTAAATCAAGAATAAAATATTTAAAATTCAGAATTAAAAAGACAAGGTCCATTAAGGTTGTAACAGCCCCATGGCTGCATGTATCTCTGTGTATTCCAGTCAAGTTGACAGAGCAAAGACTCTGTGAGCGTCCCCACCCTTTGGAATCAACTTCCCTTGGGGCTCCGGTCGGTCCCTGACCTTTGTACCTTCCACCATGAATTGAAAACCTGGCTGTTTATGACCCTCGGCCTGGACTGATGGGGTAGTATATTTTAAATTTTTAAAAAACTTTTTTATTTTTTTGTGTATATTTGTTGTTTTTAACAGTCGCTTGGTCGATTGCCGTTGTGAGCTGCCCTGAGTCCTTGGAGATGGGGCAGCATACAAATTTAATAAACAAACAAACAAACAAACAAATAAACAAACTTACTCCAAATATTTCTAAACGACCAGGAGAGTGGGGGCCTGCCTCATCGCTGGGGGAAGGATGTTCGAAAGGATAGGGACAATAGCAGATATTTTTCTGGATTCTGCCAATCAGAATTGTTTAAATGAAGGGATTCTGCAGCATACCTTCCCTGCCTTCCTGGGTGGAGCAGACCATCGCAATGGGGTGAAGATGACTTTGCAGGTAACCTAGCCTCATGTCATGTAGGGGCTTTAAAAGTCTTGACCAACAATTTGAATTGTACCCAGAACTGGCACCCAATGCAGTTCATGCGGCAGTGGTGCTAAGTGAATCACTGCATTTGTTAAGTTAGTGACACAGTTGTCCCAAAGGTGCTTTTTCAGGAGGCAATTGGACTTAGTTTTTTTCTTTGAAAACGTTTTGCTTTAAAGAAAAAAACAAGAAAGTCCCGTTGCCTCCTGAAAAAGCATCTTTTGGACAACCATGACCTGGATGACTAAGAATCTCTACAGACTTTTAGTAACACAGTTGTTAAGAGAACCTATTCTCCCCATTGACTTTGCTTGTCAGAAGGTCACAAAAGGTAATCAGGTGACTCTGGAACTCTGCAACTGTCATAAATATGAGTCAGTTGCCAGGCATTTTAATTTTGATCACATGACCATGGAGATGTTGTGACATTGGTAAGTGTGAGAAATGATCATAAGTCACTTTTTTCAGTACTACTTTAAGTTTGAAAGGTCACTAAATGAACTGTTGTCAAGAACTACCTGTTGTCTATATTGCAGTTGTTTTGCTAGTTACTAGTGGATAGAAAGGATTTTTCAATCATTATGCCATTTTACAATTAGCTATTGAGGCCCTATCTATAATTAATAAAAGAAGAGTAGAAGCTGTTGAAAACAAAAGTATTGGCATGAAGTGTTTTTGGCTGGAGGTATCATTGCAAAGTATGGGTGCCCTTGAAGTAGCTTGAAGAACAGCTACTCTTCAAGGAGGGAAATTTGCCTTAAATGTAACCCTTGCTGCAAAGCTTAAGCAGGGTGTCCCATTCCTTTCTTCCTCTCACTTCATTTCCCTTCAAGTTTGTTTCCATTTTCTCTTTTCTCCACTTCCCAATGTTACTAACTTCCTCCCTCATCCTGTTTTTACTTTTCTTGTTTCTGCTGGATGGGAGATAAAAGGAAGGGAACGTGTGTCTCTGTGCATGTCTACTTGTATGTGAATGAAAACATTTCATACATACAAGGGTGAGTTATTGATACTTGCAGATGGGGATCAATTAATTTTGGAAATGTGATTTGTTTTTTTGGCAATGAACTTAACCCAATTAGTATAGATTTATTTAGTCTTGATTAACCTCATTTTTGGGGAAAGTGTAGCTGTTGTGGTCCAACAGCAGCCTGCGGAGCTGGCAGCAGAGTCAGACAGTGAGGAGGCTGGGGAGGACCATGGTCCAGTCCTAGAGTCTGGGGAAGGCTTGGACGAGGGCTCTGCACTGGAGGCAGAGAAAGGGCCATCTGAGAGGTACGTGTTGCCTCCAGAGTCTCCAGAGCCGACCTCAGTAAGGCAGAGGAACAGGGGGAGCCTGTTCCCAGTGTGCGCATGCACAGAGCTGCCAGAAGGCAAGTACAGCTAAAACAAAAGGATGACTCAGGAGTAGGGCTGAGAGATGATTGGCCCCTCACAGAAGAGTTAAAAGAGGAGCAAAGGCATATGGGCCTTTGCAGGAAGCAACGTTTGTTCGTTTGGTTCACCTTAAAGCCTGAAGCTCTGTTTGATTCTGGACTCAGTGTGACTTTGCCAATTAGGTTTTTGGCAGCGTGTCAAGGGAGATAAAGGTGGGTGATTATCCCGAAGGACTTTTTACAACTAATTGGGACTCATCTGTGAATGAACAGAATTCATAGCTGTTGCAATAAAAGTGGTTTTTGGGACTACTCGTATGTTTTGATGACTCAGGAAGCCTAGGTCAGAATGGTAGCTTTTGACAGGGGTATATGCAAACACATTCACACACACACATACACACACACACATGTGTGTGGGCAGGGGCATCTGCAGGATATGGTAAAAATAGTCAAGATGGGGCTGCATAAGTGATGTTCACAAAAAGAGGCAAAGCTTCAAAGGTATTGTTGTGGCTGCTTTGGCTGTCTTGACTTTTTTTTTAAACCATACCCTGTGATACCCCTGTATGTGATCACATATATACAAAAAAGTTACATGCACATATTTAATGAATAAGGGAGGAAAATTTTCCAGGATTGTTAACAGATGAAATTGGCAGTCTAAAGATGACAAGGTGAGAAGTTGTGAGGTGAGATATTTCCTTGCCTATTCTTTTTCGCTTTGTTAAATTCATAATCATCTTCCTTTTATGCTGATTTTCATTTAAGGCATGTTTTTTTTCCTACTTAATATAGGATCTAAAGAGCACAGATTTGCAAATTATACCTGTTATTGGATGCATAATTCTGATTTTTTCATTTTCTAATGAAGAACATACTGTTTATCATAATTTTTCACAAAAATAGCAGACAAAGTCCCAGCAGGGCTATGAAGGAACAGTCCCTCTTGAATTACCAATTTCACCCAGGGGCCATTTTATTATACAGTATGTTCCAAGAATGAACAGATTGTACTGTGGTTGTGCCCTTCCATTTCCATTTTTTCTAGTATAAATAGGCAAACAAGCTAAGTCTGGAATTTAAAAGCTCTTTTAGGAGGAAAAGAAAAGTATGAGAAGTTTGGATAGACTATAAACTGCTGAGAAGGGCTTGAAAGGAGTCTAGAGTGATCATAACCATCATACCATGTTGAAATCTTTGCACAGACTGCAAAAAAAAAAATCAATGGCCAATTTTCTCCTTCAAGTGTTATCTCAGGGCCAAATTACACAGGAGGTTGGAAAATCTGTAATCAAACTGAGCACCTTTTGATGGGAGGAATACAGATCTGAGCACACTGAGCTTCTGGGGAGGGAGAGAAGGAAGCGCAGTCTTTCATTGGCACTAAAATTGCTACAAGCTTCTCACGGCTTCACTACCCATACAGGGAAGGGACAGAATGGACAAAGTGATTGGGGAAGGTTAATTAAATACCGGAGAAAATAAGCATCCCATTTCCTGAGCTACTTTGATAAAAAATACCAGCATGCTGCTAAGTCTCCTAACAAAGCGAGTGACCCTCAAAGCCAGATTATTATTTTAATACACATTTTAGATGAATAAAGAAGAGAAATGTACCCGTCTCCATCATTGCAAAAATGTGTCTTTTCAGAAACATCAAATTTCGTCCTCACACTTTTTCTCCGACACACCTCCTTGATAACAGATTCACATCGTTTTTTGCAGTTCCCTGCTGCTGGGGAACTGATTTTTGAATTAGCAAATGGGGGTGGGGAGAGGAAGAAATAATCTCAGTTAAACACAAATTATATAGCCTCAGCCTTTCTTCAGAGGCAGTTTTCTGGTGCATTAATTGGAAAGAAAATGTCATCCTTCTTTTCTAGCCTCTCTGCTGAGATCTTGAAGGATTTCAGAGAAGGGGAGGGCACAAATCTATGCAGACAAAGCCCCGTACATGTATGTCCTTGAGATGCTGTTCTTATTCTATCACATACACTGACACAGACCACACAAACACACGTACATATCCAACCGGGCTGAAGGATCAGACCTCTGATTCTCTTTTCTGCTGCTATCAGACAGCTCCAGTTACCAATTCTGAAGATTAAGAGCCCAATTTTGAGATGGAGAGAATGAGTCAAATTTGTAACACATAAATTCCTTTCTCCATTATTTGCTTATTTTTTTGGCTTTGTCTATCTTCTTGCCTGATGAAGAGTTTTAGAAAATGCAAAATTGCACATTATTTAATGATCTTGAATTGACCTAATTAAGATATTGTCCTAATACAGATCTTGGAATAATTATTTGGATTATCAAGAAACATTTATTTCCTTGAAATAAAGAGCCACTCTGTTCAAAACTACTGATAGCTCCATTTGAAAGCTGTGATAGATTCATCATTCTTAAAAGGAGGCTACTCCAACCCACAAAAAAGAAGCCAAAGGGGGAAAAAAAATCAGACAAGAAAAACTCCAGGACTAAGGCTTCAGGTGTGAATCCAAAACCAGTGCACTCAAGAGTGCACTAAGATGTTCATGCACCACCTGTCTACACCTCCTTAACCCAAATCTCTTAGTACTCTGTGAAGCATTTTTTGGCCTTCAAATCCAGAGCTCTGTAGAGCCTACAAATTGTTATACGTTTGGCAAACTCTTCTGGTATAGGCTTAAACAAAAGATATTTTCCTTCGGAGTCTATTTTTTTTGCCCTGTTTGGGCAATTTTATGTTACCACTTCCTTGAAAACAAAATATTTTTCAAACTTATATACTGTGAACAATCAAATCCTACTTTCCATTGGCAACATTTTCCATTGCCATTTAAAACCAGGATCAGAAATTATGGATCTAAAATGAACCTATTCAGATTTCATTTGAAATATAAGAACATAACTTCCTGATCTAAACAATAATGGAATAACAGTCTGCTAATAGACACTGGAGGGCTTCCATTTCTATGTAGGTTTTTAAGAAGCTAGACAGTCAATTTTTAAGTATGATTTAATTAGTTAGTTTCCAAAATGCAGAGGTTTGGAGTGAAAATTGGACAATTTTGTGAAGAAGACAATCAAAGCCCTTTAATCCTGATAGTTATATGCAACCTCCAGCTCACTTTTTTGCATAACGTTAAATATAATGAAGAGGTTACATTTGGGTAAGCCTGGCACTGAGAATCCAACATTCTTAGGCAGCCTCCAAAATATCACCTAGAATTACTACCAATATGGGCTCCCTAAAAAACATCAGAAAGTTGCAATTTAATTTTTCCCACATTATCTACAATATAGTATTGGAATGAGCCAGTGGTGAAATCCAATTTTTTTTACTACCAGTTCTGTGGGCGTGGCTTGGTGGGCATGGTGTGGCTTGGTGGGTGTGGCTTGGTGGGTATGGCAAGGGAAGGATGCTGCAAAATCTCCATTCCCACCCCACTCCAGTGAAAAAGCCCCATTCCCTCCCCAATCCTGGGGGAAGGATATTGCAAAATCTCCATTCCAACCCCACTCTGGGGCCAGCCAGAGATGGTATTTGCCAGTTCTCCAAACTACTCAAAATTTCCGCTACCAGTTCTCCAAACTGCTCAAAATTTCCGCTACTGTTTCTTCAGAACCTGTCAGAACCTGCTGGATTTCATCCCTGGAATAAGCCGAAAAGAGGATATTTTGCCTATGGCCACTTCAAGTTTAGAACAACCTCTCCACTCATGTCTGATCTGGAGAGGATCTGGTTGAGGAAGACGAAAAGAGGATGCTGGGGCTGGCTGAGGTTTTGGTTTCATCTTGCCTGGTGATTCTGAGATTGATTCACTACTGGTCTAGCACACTGCCATTCTTTTTTAAAGATATAATTTGTATTGAATAAATTTTAACCAGATAAAACGAACATAAAGCAATAAAAAAACCCAAAAAGAAAGAAAGAAAAAGAATAGTGAATAAGAAAGAAAATAGAAAAAGAAATATAAGAGATTGAATAAAGTGATTTCTAATCTTTTTAACAACAATTATAAAACAGTTATATTTTAAACTTTCTCACTAAGCTTACATCGTAATTTCCTTTTTCCTTAACCTACGCTTTTTAAATTCAATCATGTCCATTGTTTTCTTTTTTTCAGCGAAAGTCCTTAAAAGGTTTCCAGTCACTAGTAAATATAATATAATTAAATATTTTAATGACTATAGAAGATTTATTTATTTAGCGTATGGTTGGTCACACACAGTATTAAAACACTTCATTTTTACAGGTTAAAAACAATTCAAACAATAAAAAAGCAGTAAGAAAACCTAAAAAGAAAACAGAAATAACATTTCAAAGTTTAATGTCGAGTTTGGAGATCCAGGCAGTAGCTGCCGTTGTTATGCACAGGAAGTCCCTAGAATCTCCTGGATACCTTCTGTTAGGGCATTCCCTCTATATATATTCATTCTCTCCCTCCCTCCCTCCCTCCCTCCCTCCCCCCCGCTCTCTCTCTCTCTATATATATATAAGAATTTAATATAAAGTAAACGAAAGAAAGAAGAGTAGAAAGAGTGAAAGGCGCAGATAAGAAAAACATAGAAAACTGAAAGAAAAAAAGTAAGATTACAAAAAAGAGAACAGAAATACATTAAAAAATGATTTCCAACCTTTATCACACAAGCATAAACAAGTTTTGATTTTTTTTACTTCCTCCTAATGTACAATCAATGATCTCTTTACCTTATATTGCATCTCTAAACTATAGACAAATCCATAAAACATAATTTTTTAAATCTCAGCATTAGCAGAAAGTATATTAAGGCTTAGCAGGAATAATGATATATCTTATTTTAATCTTGATCAAATAAACTAACTTTACATTCCTTCCTTCTAACAGTCTTAATCTTTAGTCCTTTCAAATAATCTCATAGAATTTGATTTCTTTTTATTTCTTCTTTGTCCCTTCTTACAGGACTCTTCAAAGCTTTGACAAGTACAATATATAAAAAAAATCTTGGTCAATCTTTTGGTTTGTTATTTTATTTCTCTTTTAATTTTTAAAATATCAATATTTTATATATTTCTGAATGTCCAGTGAGACATCCTTTTCTGTCATTCTCATAGCCTGTCATTTGAAGATCCACTTTTGATGTCATTTCTGTCTTATCAAATAAAATTTGTTCTTCATCTGCCACTTCTTCAAACCATTTGGACACAATCTATTCATATAAGCAAACACAACTATTGACATAGTTGAAATAAACTTCTGATTCCATTCTTCAAAAGTGCCCTTCAGTATTCTCAATATTATAATGTTTCCCATCGTTTTTAATTACCTGTTAATCAGATTTTGTATTTTCCTCCTTTAATTACAATCTTTAGTTCCCTCTAGTGTTCAGTTTTCAAAATTACTTATCTTTATTTTGTCTTGCAAAAGTCCAAATAATTCTATTTCCCACAGGAAGGATTCTTTATAATTAATTTTAAAATATTATTCCAAGTTTATCTATACCCTTAATCCATTTATAACTTTCTAAGATCAAAGTCATATTTAGCTTTTTGTTTTTTAAAAAAATATTTACGATTAATTTTTTTCTTCATTAAGGATTGAAGGTAGATACACCAGCATTTATAGACTTGTTGATCTAAAAATCCCTAATACCTTAAAAGCAATTAACAAGCAATTTCTGAATGTGGTTAGAAAAGGAAGTTTGTGAAGTTAGTATTCTTTAAAAAGTGCTGACCACAGTTTTGATCAAGATGGCTATTCTTGTTATTTCCTAGTGCTCAAAACCTGCTGAGTACTGTATTACAGTCTCCTTGTGAGGAAAAACTGTTCGGAGTACATGAGGGTGATCTCCTGTCCTCTTTTTGTCTGGAAAGATTCAGAAGAACCGGTCTACTCACTAGATCTTCATTTTTCACCATCGTTTTTTCAGGGAGCTGTCTTCAAACTGCCAGTCTGTAACAGTTGATCTTTCTCTAAGCAAACAAGCTAATTTTGTAATTTCCACTACTTCCATCATCTACACTAACAATTCCTCCACTATAGATATATCAGTGTCCTTCCATTTTTGTGCATATAATCTCATAGCAGTTAAGGTTTCCCCTGTCCAGTAATGTCTGACTGGACATGCTCATTTCTGTTTCTTAGCCAGGGAACCAGTGTTGTCCAAAGTCATTTCTATGGTCATGTAGCCAGCAAGACTATGTGTCAAGGCGCATGGAACACTGTTACCTTCCCACCAAAATGGTATCTATTTATCTATTCATATTTGCAAGCTTTCAAACTTTTAGGTGGGCAGGAGCTGGGGCAGAAATGGGAACTCACCCCATTGCATGGTACTCAGGTCTTGAACCTGGGCTGTCAGCTTTCCAACTGGGCTGGGCCATTGCGCCCCTATTCACAGAAGAAATCATATATAAAAATAGTTATCATAATTCCTTCCCCAAAAATGGAAAATAAGACACTCACCTCTTGGAGGATAAAGTGGGAAGTCCTTCCGCACAAAGCAGATATAAGTGGTTAAACTGGTGCCCTATTCGTTCACACTGTTGAATCATCAGTTGAACAGTTGAATAACAACAGCCAAGCAACACATCTATGTTGCTATATACATATATAAAAATATGGACTGGAAAATTATCAGTTACTTATGGAGAGTTTTGTCTTACATTTTCTTCCATTTTTTTGATCTTTGAAAACAGATGGATCAACATTTACAAATGTATTCAATTTACAAAATACTCACACTGAAAGGAAAATACAGAGTTTGTTATGTATAAGTCTACTCACAGAAGAGGGAGGGGGAAAAACTGGTTTTCTAGAGAGAGGAAGACACCAAATCTCTGCTCTGATCCAAAACACATATATGATCCAAAATATAACTTTTCCTTCCTGAAAAGAATTAAGATCATAACTAAAGGAAAATTTGGAAAGAGGGCAACATTTTCCCAGGTTTTAGCAATTACTTTCAAAGATATTTTCTAAAGTTCTATGTTTTTTATTTGTTTTTATAATGGATTGTGTGAATGCCCTTGGGGAAAGAAGAGAAGAGGGGCTCCCTGGACAACAAACAGACAAGAGAAGAAGGAACTCCCAGTGGCTTAACAGTCAGAGAAAGACATTTAGGAAGGACCCATCCTAATGGATCAAGCAGCTAAAAGTGGATTAAGGAGGTTTGTACTTTCAGACTTGCAAGTTTCTGTTAATGTAACCTTACAATAAAATAGAATTAGTTCATCTTGTTGTGTTTCCTGTCTGGCTTGCCTAGGAGTGCTTACAGTTTTGAAAATATCTGCTTCCTTCTTTCTTGAGCTTCAGTTAATCTGTTTCTAATTCCAACAGACAAAAATGTAACGGGAAACTCTGTCGTGTAAACCTGCCTACCAAGCTATCCAAAAGGTCTGCACTATCTGTCCTGGAATCAAAAAACAAGAACTTGAATCTTCTAGGGCACTAAGGAATATATACAAATATGAAGTGCTTCCTGGAGATTGTAGCTAAGGAAGGAAAAAGGCACAGGAGATAGGGATTAGGAGAACACTATAGAAGAAAGTTGAAAGCACCATGTTTTGAAAACAAAACAGGCAAAGACTATAATCTAGACTTCAGGTAAGGAAATTGATACCGCAAACTGGATAGAGGAAAGAAGTGGAATATATTTAAAAAGAAATATAATGATAGCATATGCCCTTTGAATCTACAACGGTATACATAACTGCAATGCACCTCCCAAGTAAAAGTTTGTGGGAGGATCACTGTCTTGTTTATAGTAAACTTGGGGGTGGGAAACAGGTGGGGTGCAAGCAAGTGCACATAGTATAAATTTTAACAAATTTTAACGTTTGACTGCTATCGGTATTCTCCTGACTAAAGCCAGCAGACACTGAAGTAATATGTAGGCCATAGTGATATCCTAAACAAACATTGTAACGAATGTTTTTGTGGCATAACACTAACAAAAAGCAGTATTCTCAGTAGGTTACCCAAGGAATGAAAGTTATCCCAGCTGCCCAGCTAAAACAAGAGGCATCAATATAAGGCAGCATCAAAAATCACATAGATAGATAAGATAAAGTGATGGGTACCATAGTGTTGGATGATAGATCTTTCAGGCTAGGTAGTAATCAATGTGCTGTTGAAGATGAGCGAAGGATCTTTTGGAGTACTAAAGGTGTTTAGAATGTTATTAAGATTAAAGTGGGGATGTTCAGGTATTTATGTTGTTATGCAGGAAAAAAAAATCCAAATCTGCAAAGACAGAATTACAGTAGGAATATGAAATGTAAAAAGGATGGGAAAGTTTAACAGAATGAAAAATGAAATAAAATTTATTAGTTTTAGAATCAAAGAAACGAAATAGAATGAAGCTGGATACTTCCAGTCAGAAGAGCATATAGTACTCAGCACACAAATAATATAGAAGAAATAACAAAGTTTTCATAACTGTGAAGGAAACAGCAATGACAATGCTTGGGTATACTTTAGTCAATAACTGAATAAAACCAATTAGACTTCACAGACAAGGGATAGACTTTTAATATGATGGTCATTCAAGTCTTTGTTCCAACCACTGATACAGTAGAGGAGATTGATGAGTTTACACTCAAGTTTTATCTGAAATTGGCAGTACATGCAAACATGACGTGCTGCTTGCGGCTGGAGATTGAAATACTAACACTGGAAATAGTAAGAAGGAAAATGTAGTTGGACTATATGGTCTAGAAACCAAAATGAAACAGGAGAATTATTTCTGACCATTATTTTTATCTGCTAAACACAATCTTCAAGCTGTGTGTGCAGTGGTGGGATTCAAGTAATTTAACAACCGGTTCTCTGCCCTAATGACTTCTTCCAACAACCAGTTTTCCAAATTGCTCAGAAAGTTAACAACTGGTTCTCCCGAAGTGATGCAAATTGGCTGAATCCCACCACTGTGTGTGTGTGTGTGTATGTGTATTATGTAAGTAAAGATCACCAGATGGAATTCACAGAAATCAAACCAATCATACAGTATTATTGGTAATGCTGGCTTTAGAAGGACAGTTGGGATGACAAATTGATTATACAGTGTTATAGGTAATAGTTGCTTGCTTTAGCTGGGCAGCTGGAAGACTTTCATTTGTAACAACAAAGATGTGGTCAAGTGTTGTGGAACAGATCGCAAACCTACTATTTTCAAGAACATCAGGATTGTTTTGAATCTCACAGAGGAGGAATTTCTACTGAAATATGGCAAGCAACAGAAAAAGAATCAATAAAGGCTGAAACCAAACTATGCCAGAAAATCTGGAGAATGGACAGAGATCAATTGTTTGAAAGAAGTCAATCTACATGTCAATAGTAAAGAAAGGAAACAAACCATATATGATTTTACATAATGCTTATGATCATCCAATACAATTTAGAGCCCAATATCACCTTTCATGTGGCTACGGACCAACCACTCTCTCCTAGCCTAATTCACTTGACAGGGTTGTTGTTATGGGGAAAATAGGAGGAGATAGGAATATTAGATATGTGCAGTCCCTGGAATTATTTATAAAAATAATAAAAAATAATAAAAAATCTAAAATAAAATTTAAAAATACATGGAAAAGAAAATGTCAGATGTTCAAACTGATTTTAGAGAAAGACAAGGAACAAGAGGCCTTATTTTTTCTGTGTGCTAGACAGGTAAGAAAGAACATAAAAGAACTCAGAATGCATTTTCACTGATTAAAGAAACGGCTTTGTACATGTTGATCATAAGCTATAAAATGTTCTTAGAAAAATGGGAATCCCAGAACTTTCCATTGTTCTCATACAATATAAATGACAGAAAATCAAAGTCTAGATAGAACATGGGGAAACAGACTGACTCCAGATTGGCAAAAAAACTGAGAGACTGTATACCCCTATATACTGAATATGTATTGAGGGAAAGTAGAGTGGAAGAAGATGAATATGGCTTTCAAATTGGAGAAAGAAAAGTATATAATCTACGCTATGCTGTATTTTACATAATAGGTAAAAATGCAAATAATCTGCAAGCTCTAGTAATGGTATGAGCACCATGGGGAAAAATGGGACAATTGAATGTAAGAGGTCCAATAAAATGACAAGAGGAATAGCAACCATCCTTAGAACATACAGTGAAAAACGTCTGCTTTTTAGCATTGAATATGAACAGTAAAGGAAACAATAGTCAAGAAACATGCTGCAGACCTAACATTTGGTAGAGATGAAGGCTCTGAAAACATATTCAGATTTGTCTGTTTCTACAGGCTTGGTTTTCGTTGTGATGCTGTATGGAAGCAAAAGCTGGACTTCAAAGAGGCAGAATAGAAAGATGCTTTTGAATGTAAGTGTTGGAGAAGACGCCTGGGAAGACAGGAAAACAAATATGTAGATCATAGAACAAATTAATCCAGAGTTTTCACTTGAGAGGCAATTGACAAGATTCAAATTATCAAATTATAGATACATTATGCAAAGACCTAGCACTCTTGAGAAATCTATAATGTTTAGAAAAGTGGAAGGATAGAAAACATAACAATGATCAGCAGCAAATTGGATGCACTCACTTAAAGTGGCAATGGGATGTGGTTGGAAAACTTGAATGGTCAGATTGGGGACAAATCACCCTGGAGAAGATTTATGAACCTGATTGCTAAGAGTTATAATGATAATGATACATAATCAATCTAAAGATTGATATTCATATGAGATAAAAAATTATCAGACTGGCCCTTATAAATTAGTGCAGAAACCTAGAAATTAGAGGATGTATTTTCTTGGATCCTTTGGTTATGCCTGCTTCAGACAGGCAGAAGATCAGCAGATTCTGGAGAACCGGTAGCAGAAATTTTGAGCAGTTCAGAGAACTGGTAGCGGAAATTTTGAGTAGTTTGGAGAACTGGCAAATACCACCTCTGGCTGGCCCCAGAGTGGGGAGGGAATGGAGATTTTACAATATCCTTCCCCCAGGAGTGGGGAGGGAATGGGGATTTTGCAGTATCCTTCCCCTGCCACGCCCACCAAGCCACACCCACAGAACCAGTAGTAAAAAAATTTGGATTTCACCACTGCAGAAGATGTTTTTTGCCTGAGTCATGCAGAGAACTAGCCACAGAATTTCTGGTGATCTGAATGGACCAGAACAACTACCAGCTTTTTTTTAATCATTCCAATGTGGAGTGTGTGCTGTTTTGAAACAGCATATCTAGTGCAAATGCTTCTCCAATTCCTGAAAAAGAACCCTTTTTCTAGACAAAAGTGGAAAAGAGAAGTAAATGTTTGCCAAGGGAAAGTGCTTATTCCATGTCAAACCCTTGCCCGTCTAGCTAAGTAATCTCAACCCAACAGAAAACAAATTTCAGTGTTTCTGACAGGAGCCCTTACCTGAACAAGCTGGTATACTTTGCATGCAAAAGTACCGGTATGTGTTCTACTACTATGATATAAATCTGCATGATCAGAAGCATGGAAGAATATGAATGGATTCCAGAAAACAAGGCATCCACTGGATTGTTTTCTGTGTTTATTTACTTATATTTATAACCTACATTGCTTTTCCAACTGCAAATGAATATTAACATTAGGAATTGCTGACTGAAGAAACAGTGGACATATTCCAGAAAAAGCAAATAACAGCTCCAGTGAGGGATAAAGACTCAGTTATTATCTGGGTCCTAGTTTTAGAGAACTTAAAAGTTCAGTAGTGTTTGGCCACATACATGCAGCAGAGCGTTTCCTGGAATATCTATATAGAGCCTTAGTTTAACCAGAGCCTTAGATCTAAAAGTGAAGGAGCTTTCTGATCATTTTTAAACTGGTGGCTGCTATGAACCTCTTTTAAGAGTAGAGGACTGGCTAAAATGACCTGACATAAGTACCTTATGAATCTATATATTCCTAAATGTGTTTGCTCTTTTGCACTAGTGATACTTGTGAAACCTTAGCTAACCATGTAGATGGGCCAAGTACTATCACTCTTAAGTGCCTTTCTCTGTTTCTTTTTCTTCCACTCAATCATACTTGATTCCTGGAGACTGCCTGGAAAAGTCCCTACTGTTTTCTTGGCAAGATTTTTTAGAAGGGGTTTGCCATTGCTGCCTTCTTAGGGCTCAGAGAAAGTGATTTCTCCCTGACTCACAGGGGGATAAGAGAGAGGAGGGGAAAATACAATCATTTAAAAGATTCTATTATTGTAGTCTATTGCAAAAAAGTTTTAATCTTCTTGTGGGGTGTATTTCCTGATCTGGATAACTGACAATCAAGAAGCTAAGAGCAATGAAGCAGAGAGGTGGAAGGCTTTAGCGCAAGTGGAAGAACTCTTGGAATGGAACAGATTGAACAAATAATGGGGCCCTCCTAAGGACCATATGAAACTTGACTTTGTGATAATGGCTACAGTAAAGGGGGTCTTTTCTGCTTCTATTTATATGCACACAACAGGAAAGCAATACTTTTCCATACTGGGTAGCATCCTTTACTTTAAGATGTTGAGCAAGGGGAGTTAGAACATAGTTAAAGACTTGCTGTGAGCAATTTCCACTTTTCTTTCAAGACAAAGTCAGTCTGATGCACCTCAGTCTGGACTCCAGCTTTGCAGCATGTCATATTGTGAAAACCTGCGAATTGTGTAATGTTCATATGGATTTGATTCAGTGTGTAAGATATTGATGACATGGACAGTGTATATGGAGGATAGGGTGCTTACTTAGTTCATCCCTCCCAACTGATTATGTTAAGATTAAAGAAGGTGATCAAAACCTCTTGTGTTCCCCAACTTGCCTGATTAATGGAGGTGATTATACAACCACTATTTAAAAAGTCATTCCGTGAGCCCTTTTAGAACAGGCTCAAATATTTCATTTTATGCAAAAGGGTCAAGGAATGCCGTTCTCAAAATTACAGAGGTATCTGGATGAAATATATTATTTGAGTCTTTTCCAATCAGGATTTCATTTGGTCACCTTGGTAGATGATTCAAACAGAAAGTTACTTGTCCTATATCTCTTGACAGCTTTTTTTATACCATCCAACACAGTGTCTTTCTGGGCCATATGGTAGAGGTTGACTTCTAGAACCAATGGTTCAAATCTCTCCTGTCAGATGTACCCAGAAGGGATATGTTGGAGAATGTTTAGTTTTTAGGTTGTTGATCGGTGGTTTCCTACAGGGTTCAGACTTGTTCTTTGTTAGTTAAAATCTTCATGAAAATTTAGAGATATTTGGAGCTTTAGAGTAGGATGTCATCGGTATGCTGATGATATCCAGCTCTACTGATCTTTATCAGCCACCTGCATGGAGGAAAAGAGTACCCTTGAACATTTCCTTATCTCAATAATGAGCTAATTGGGGAAGAACAAGCTGAAATTAAATTCAGACAATAGAAGTGCTATTGAAAAGAAGAAAACCGCCCTTGGGAATTGAAGTGAAACTTGTTTGGACAGGATTTTACTTCCTCAGAAAGAAGCAGCTTGCAGTTGGGGTACTTCTTGACCCATAGTTATCAATGGATTTGCAAATTCTTTGCACAGCTATTGTATGTGTCCTAACTTCAATCTTTTCTAATCTGATCAGATTTTACATAAATTATCTATACCTTGGTTTACCTTAACTATTGGAAACTGGTCTATATGGAGCTGTACTTGAAAAGTGTCCAGAAATTGCAACTGTGAAAAAAGATGTATAGTACTGGTACTCCATAATACTTGGGTACTAATAATTTGCATTGGCTACTAATTACTTACTTAGCACAATTTAAACTACTAGTATTAATCTTTAAAGCCTGAAATGGCATAAGGTTTGGCTGAAGGAACATTTCACCTGCTATAAACCTGCCCAATTGCTTAGCAGGAAACATGATTTTAAACATGCCTTTGCTGCTAGAAGCTTGGCTACCTGGGTAAGTATCTTGAGATTTATTTGTCCCCCCTTTTAAAACTATTTGAGAAAATGGTAAAAATACACATTGTCTGCCAAACATTTAACAATAAAGCAATGTTAATCATACATAATTTGTTTTCTGTTTAATTTTTCTGGGAACTTTTAAAATTTCAGATCCTCTTCTTTTGGAGTAAATATGATTATTCCTAGGAAACCTATTAAAATCTAAGATTCCTGATGTTAATAATTCAGGAGCAAAATCCATTGATGAGTGATCTATTCTCAACTGCACAAAAATTCTTGTGGAATTTCTTGAAGCAATGGGATAGTGCCCCAGGTTTTGAAGGAAATTTATGTCCACTGATAAACCTCACACAGTTCTAAAACTTTCAACATTCACTGGAACCAGCAGATCAAACTTCTGATTTATCACCGCTGAAGAATGCAGCTCTGTGACAAGTATATAATGTGAAGCCCATCAGAACAGAGGAACAAGTTTAATCTTGACCTGGGGGGGCAAAGAAGCTCAGAAGCTCAAAAGAAGAAAATTGTCCAATTCAAGCTCTGCCTTTACTAGTTCCTGCAGCAATATTGGTCTTTGTTTACACAGATTTGTTTTTGTGAGGACCAGGAAGACAAAGAATAATAGACTACTCATAAGAAAATAAAGGATTATCCCATTCTTTTGAGGGCCAGTGATCAAGGACACAATTCTAAGCCTGGAAGAGTTTAATCTGTAAATTATAACCTTCTCAACTTGTTACAGCCAAGAGATACTAGATAGAAAAAAGACAAAAGACAGGTAGATTAAACTGGTATTTTGAATGACATATACAAACTACTTCAAGCAAATCAAACAAGGCTTTTATGTCAGACTGTTAGAAGTTGAAAGGAATACCAGTAACATGCAATAATACTGGATCCCACTGCACAGATCTTCTGATCTTTATTTTCTTAACTAAGCAAAACTGTTAGCAGTTAAATTCTTGGCCCAGGGACTTATTTATGTTAATACTGCCCCAGGGATTTATTTATTTACATTTATATTATTTAATTTAATTTATAGATCACTCAACTTCATTCTCAAACACTTTTTCTGAGGATGCCTCATTAAGAAGCTAAAATGAGCAACCAGAAACTCAACATTTCCAATAAATATTCTCTTTGGGTGTCTAAGTAAAGCCCACATTGGTGTGATTCATTAAATTAAATATGCCCATCACTATTAAAATGTAGAATCTGGTCCATCTTGAATGTTCAGGATGAGAAACGATTAAATGAGCATACAAATCCCAATATAAAACAATAACATGTAACTCTGATGCAATTAATCTTCCCCAAGGCCTTTGGCAACTTATCCTGCGCCTCCCTCGATTGGTTCTCATATACACATCTATACACAAAGATAAAGACAAAATTACCTTTTCTTATTTGCTTAGGCACAAAAAAGACAACCATTCTCCCAAGTAGTATTACATATCAAAACATTCCAGAATTTTAGGCATTTCAGATAAGAGTGATTACAAAAATAACAGAGTCTTATGGCATCTTCAAGACCAATACATGTTGAATAAACTTTTGCAGAGGAATAGAATTCATCAAAACATTAGTTATTATGGTACTCTCAATTGTATGTATGAACATCAAGTGTATAAAATGCACAAATATAAACAACAGCTTGAATGACAATTTTTTTTTCTGCGCTAGTATCTTTTTAATGGATGATCACTTGAGGATTATTGCCAGCCTCCAGATATGCTGAAACTAAATTGCCAGCAATATAAGCCTAGCCATGTTGGCTGGTTAAGTCAGGAATTTTGGTTTCAACACGACCTGATGGCTACAAACTGAGAAAACTGCTTTATGGCCATTGAATCAGAACTGAAAACATTTTTTTCTATCAGAAATAGTCATATGCTCCTACTAATAGTCCATATTTGTGGTTTTGGGTCATGCTGAAAAGCTGGAGGAACTGTTGGTTTTAAGACCATGCTAATGTTAACACTAGGAGAAGGAATTGGTGAACCAAACTTTTTCCAGCTGATAGCAGAGACAAACATTTTGTTTTCTGAGGTGTCCCAGAATGCAGGGAGTCAGGTACTCAAATGTCTGAGCATGAACACCACCAGTTCATTTCATGAAAAGAATCAGGGAGAATATCCTCAAGTTGATGTCATGCATTCAGAACCAAAGTCTTTTTGATCTTAATATTCATTTCTCCATTTGAATTATGGGCAATTTTTTATGTACCACAAGAGTGAAAGGAATTAAGCCTCTCTCTCTTCTCAGTTTTAAAATCCACAAAGCTGTGTCCACATACAGGACATAAAACTGGAGCTCTCTATATCAGGACTAATAAATGGCACTCACATGACTTCTATTTCAACAAAAGTCCTTGTTGCCATTGTTCTCAAAGAATCTGGAAGACCAACAGAAAGAGAAGATAAGGGGAAAATGGAGGTGAGGCAGACAGATCTCTTCACTGTAAATCTGGCCCACACTAAAACAAAGAAAAGCATTAAACAACATTTATTTTGCTATAACTGCTCAACTTAGGGTTTACTTCAAGGATAAGGATAAGGATAAGGATAAGGATAATTTTATTTCTATACCGCCCCTCTCCCGAAGGACTCGGGGCGGTATACAGCCAGGTAAAAACACAATACAAATATCACAATTTAAATTTAAAAATTATTAAAAGTATTACATTTAAGGCCAATTAACTAAAAAACCCAAAAATTTAAGAACTTCAAATTGCACCTTTGGCCCCAACCCAAAGAAATGAAAGACCCCAAATTACGTGATTTACTAAAATAGCTCAAATGAGGTTGCTATGTGGAATAAGCATTTCAAAGATACTTTTAATATTTATTGTGGATGTTTACCCTGTAGTGTCAGAGAGTAAGTGCTCATGCCTTCAGAACTTGGGGGTAGTGTTTAACCTCTTCAGTTTTTACTATGAGGGAATGGGAAAACTGTGAAAAATTTGAATTATACTAATTGCATTTACTTAGATTTAATTAATTTTTTGTTACATCAAAGCAAATTAATTATTGGTCCTCTCCTCTCTCACTCTTTGTAGGAAGTTCTTGCGTATATGTGCTAGTTGTTTCCGACTCTAGGGGGCGGTGCTCATAGCTGGGACAAGTAATGGGAGCTCACCCCGTTACATGGCACTAGGGATTCGAACCACTGAACTACCGACCTTTCAATTGACAAGCTCAGCATCTTAGCCACTGAGCCACTGTGTCCCCAAGACTAATATATAAGACTACTATATAACTAAGTAAAAATACATATTCAGCCTGTGGTAATCTAAATTTAAAGCAATCCAATATCAATCACATATTTAGGTCATGCTAGGCAGATTCAGAAGGGTTAAAGCACAAGGTTACCAATTTTGAAAGAGCTTGCTACTGCTCTCTTTCTCTCTGTAAAAATAAAGATTGGGGGGGGGGGGGCGGGGGGAAATAGGGCAAGTTTAAAATTAGTAACACATTTCCTATGGATGTGAAGAGCAAAATAACGAAGAAAATCTAATCTTACTTTGCTACCTTTGTTCCTTTTGTCTTGTGTTATTTCCTTGTTTTAAAATATTTTTAGCACTTGGTAAATTGCCCAGAGTTGTGTGGCATGTAAATTTTAATAATAAGTAATAAATAAAATAATAAATATAACACTAGTAAAAAAAGAAACCATGGACTAGTTAGCAGCAAAATGAAATGCAACTGACTGTCCACAAATAAGGAACAGCAATGGCGCATTGGAAGATCTGCAGGAAATATAATTTGCCTGCAAACAGGAACAAGTAGAACCACAAAATAGACAAACAGAAAATGATGAAACTAATGTGCTTTGGGACTTTAGAATTCATACAGACAAGCACCTGACACACTCCAGACTTAATAACTGTGGATAAAAAAGACAAAAAGTCTGGGTAGTGGCCATGGCAGTACCTGAAGATAGCAGAAGAAAAAGAACAGGAGAAAGTCACTAAATATAAAGACAGCAAATACAGCAGAAGCAGAATGGTAAAAGAAAGCAAAGGAAGTACCAATAGTAATTAGTGCTTTGGGTGCAACCCCAAAACATCTGGGCACTGCTTGACAAAGCCACCATCAATTAATTGCAAAAGGCAGTTTTATTAGAACAGCTTACATCATGCGACTGACTATACCAGGGGTGGGTTCTACTTACATTTACTACCGGTTCGCAATGGGGCTGCGCTCTTCTGTGCAAGCGAAGCTTCTGCGCTTACGCAGAAGTATTTTGATGACATCAGGGTCAGTGGGTGGAGCCTCCTGCCGGTTTTACTACCGGTTCTATAGAACCGGTGCGAACTGGGAGCAACCCACCACTGGACTTTATCTTTAATACCATCAAACAACAACATCTGACTAGCATCCCAGGTCCTTGGAAAGACTCAATAGGAGGGTTAAAATGCCAAATCCAGTCTAAACATTTGGCTGACTGTGTAACTATCATAATACAAGTAGTCCTTGACTTATAACCACAATTGACCCCAAAATTTCTGTTGTTAAGTGAAATATTTGTTGAGTTTTGGCCCATTTTACGACCTTTCTTGCCACAGGTGTTAAATTATAGTTTAATTATACTTGTTAAATTAATTAATAACATTATAGTTGTTAAGTTAGTGACACAATTGTTAAGTGAATCTGGCTTCCCCACTGACTTTGCTTGTCAAAAGGTCACAAAAGATGACCACATGACCCCAGGACACTGCAACTGTCGTAAACATGAGTCAGTTGTCAAGCGTCTGAATTTTGATCACATGTCCATGGGGATGCTGTAAGTGTGTAAAATGTCACTTTTCCACTGCCGTTGTAATTTCATTCTTCAGAAATTAAAAACAGAAATGTTGAGGGCTCCTCCACAAAATGGATTACTTCATTATTACATTTGAAAGTTTAAACAAGAACAATAATGTACTGCTACTACATTACAATTAAAATATGCTAAGAATAAAAGATCTGGAGATGGTTCAATCAGATTCTATGACAATAAGCCCTAGTAACCTCTACATTGAGTTACTCTACATGGGGCTGCCCTTGAAGATCATTCAGAAACTTCAGTTGCTGCAGAGTGTGATGATACAGCCATCAAAAGGGCCTGTTTTTCAGCATATGTGACATCAATACTCTATGAGCTGCATTGGTTACTGGTGTGTATCTGAGTGCAATTTAAGGTGCTGATGGTTGCTTTAAAGACTTTCATGGTTTGGGATTAGGTTACGAGATCATCTCTCACCTATTATTTCTCCTTTTCCCATTCAGTCCAGTAAGAAGGTCATACTCTGGATGCAATCTGCTAAGAAGTCTTGGATAGTAGGGCCTTTTCTGTCATTGCACCCATCCTCTGGAATATCATCCCTCTGGAGAACAGATTGGTCCCATCTCTGATGGCCTTTCAAAGGGTCCTGAGAATGTGGTTCTGTGCTTGAGCCTGAAACCCTAAGTATGCTCAGGTCTCAGAGCTCAGGTCTTGTTTATGCTCAATGTTTCATCATCAGTTACATATTTTTTTCAGATACTGTTTTATATTTCTTGTATATGCTTTTTATCATTTTTAATATTGTCCTCTGTCTAAAGTCATGTATTTGAGATGGGCAGCTATCTAAATCTATTAAATAAAGTAATTAAAAAGAAAAGTTTTATAATTTTGGTTTAGGATATTGTGTGAATCCAGCCACTGCAATTTCTAAACATTACTTATGGTTCATTATCTCAATAGATGGCAGCATTTCAGAAGCTAAGCAAGATGAGACTTGGTTAATATATGATTGGGAGACTAGCAGACAATTCTAAGACTATAGGAAAGAAATACTAAAATATAACCCAGAAGGCGGCAATGACAAACTGCTTTCATATCACTGATAGGAAAACTGGATAGATGTGTGTCCATGCAATCATCAAGAGTAGAGTTTAACAATGATGTCTTTACTGTACATATGTCTCAGTAGGATTTATGAATCTAGATAATTATAATTTGCTTAGCAAGCCATGGTTAGCTCAATGGGAATATCCAATTTTTGGCTGCAACAGTACTCTTGATTTTACTGCAGTTAGTTTCTGAGCACAGAATGATACCTTCCTGAGAATAACCCGTACTGAGCTTACTAGACTATTACTGAAGAGGCTGCTATTTGGAAACTTGCTAACTTGCCAAATATTAAAACAGGACTACTTAGAAGAGTGAGCTAGAGTTAACTTGAAGACTACTTGAAGGAAAAGTGGGTACGAAAATTTAACAACTAGAATTAGAATTTGGGGATTAAAAAAAAATAAAACTCATAAGAAGAATTAATAAATTCTATTAATAAATTAATAAAAGCATAAGAAGAATTTAATATCTATATCTAATCTCTATCGTTTATCTATCTATTTATCTGTCTATCTGTCTGTCGAAATGATTTGAGTGAAATAAGAATAGCTGCAAGAATGCAGGATTCAAAGTATCAGGCAAAGGTACAGTACTGCCTACTGCATCCTTGACCCCACCTTTTCTCAATTTTTGTATGGTTGCCATTGTACATGAATACAATTATGAAATACAGTTTCCTATACCACACACACACACACACACACACACACACACGCACACAGAGAGAGAGAGAGAGAGGGAGGGAGGGAGAGAGAGAGAGAGAGAGAGAGAGAGAGAGAGAGAGAGAAGGTGGGGTTAAGAATGCAGTAGGTATATTGTACCTTTGCCTGATACTTTGATTCCTGCATTCTTGTAGCAGTTCATATCATTTCTTTGGCCAATGAGAAAAAGCTTATTGTGCAAGAACACTTTCACCCCCATAAAGTCTGTCTGTAAACAATTTGATGTGGAATACATATATATCACTAGGCTGCTAAAAAAATTCTCTAGATTGATAAGAAAATTTATTTTCCTTTCAGATTTGTAGGATTGCTAGTTTAAGGTATCTTTTGTTTATTATTAGGTTAATTTTGCCTAAGGAAGAAAGTTGTTACCTTAGAAAATCGTGTGCATAATTTTAAAAAAATATTTGGGGTGGTGGTCAATTATTAAGTCAACACATTTGTTTTGCAAAGTACATGTATACGTTCACAACTCTATGATCCATGATCCTAACCTAAAGCTGATATGATTAAAGATACCATTTTATCTATGTTGTTCTTTTGTCAAATTATGTACATTTTATACACATTTGTTTAACGATGTCATTGTACCAATGTCAATGCCTGCTGCTCTTCCTACTGCTTTCTTTGAATTTTGTCTACAACATGGACGATTCTAAATGTGGATGAAGTACTGACACAAGGATGTCAGAATGGTTTTCTAAAATACATCCATCCTTTTCTTTTTTTTAGAACATGAACCACATCACATTATAAATTATTTTTCTTTGAACATGTCAGTATACAAATACCACATCCAGGGAATGGAAAACTAGGTGCATACTACTGCAGCTTTGCTTGGGTATCTGCCAGGATACATTCCGAGAGAAAAGGTATACATTCCATGGCTGGCTTTCTGAAAGCAGCTTCTCCTACAATATTCTAACTATAATTTGGGCCATTAGCAGAACAGATCCATGGATAAATCCCACAGCTCATGAAAACTGCTAAACCATTTTAGTTTAAAATTTATATAGAAAATCATGTCTATGTACTTTACCATGATTGTTTTGTTCCAATGGCAACTTGCCATTAAATATCTGCACACCACAAATGAAACTTTCTGAATAATATTGCAATCATTGCAAAGTATTTTTTAATCTAAGACTATTTAGAAAAAAAGGTATTGCCTTTGTCTGCACCCAACCTATTCCTAATTTTTTTTAAAAAAATGAATTAAAAAAATTGCATTTTTTCCTAGGGTATGTTTCTCTACAAGAAGGGAACAAGAGAAAGCTAAATACAACAGAAACAAATATTTCCAGATGCATCACTTCTGAATTGGATATACATTCCAGAAATATGAGAAAAGACCATTTTATGTTAGAAGGGGATAGGCAGCATACATAACATTTTGGATTATTAAAAAAAATATTAAAGCCATCCATGCGAGACAACTGATGTGCTACACCGCTACTAGTGAAAAATTCTGCTGTCTAAAGGACCTAAATGAAGATAGTTAAGTTTCTTAGACCACACATTCTTATAAAATACATCTTGCCCAATCTGGGCTGAAGATGTCCTTAATAATATAAAATTAGCACAAGCAGAAGGAAGATTGGGGGAGAGTAATTGTTTTGTATTGTTTTCCCTGTACAACATACACTATCCACGAACTGTCTAGCTGCCTTTCAAACCTTCACAGCAATAGCAAGGAATTGGACTGAAATTTCACAATTTCTTCACAGCAATGAAAGGAATACTTGGCCCGCAGCCTACTAAACAATCCCGTCCATCCATAAATAAGGAAAGGTGTGTGTGTGTGTATGTGTGTGTGTGTGTGTTTCTTGAATATGTTGCTTCAGATGGATTTACATAGTCACAGAAGTCTGAAAAAGGAAAAATGGAATTCGAATCTTCAAACTGTTTTATCATGTTTTGCCTTTACTGGTTCAATCTCCTTCTAGACTGCTGTTGTATGTCTGCACCCAGGCACATAGGAATGTACATTTATACCCAGAAATTATGGGGGAGTAGCATTTCATTCCAAGCCAAATAATCAGTACGTTATTCTAATCACCATCACCAAAATACACCAGCCTCTGCCTACAAAAGAAGCAGGGGTAGATACTGCAGAATCTTCCTCATACAGTATGCAGAGAAAACACCGGCGCAAAGGGTAGTTGAGGTTGCCAGCTTTTCTTTTGATTTCTCTAGCACGGCAGTCTGTCTTAGTCAGACAAAAGCCCCACAAATGGTACTTGTAATCAAGATTTGAAAAGACTAGAACGTACAATTTCTTTACAAAAGAGGGTTTTGAAAAAAGAGAGTTCAACGAAAGTGACCCAACCCGTTCCGTTTCATGAGAAAAAATTGGCCTGTCATTAAATGGAGGGAAATAGAGAGAAAATTCCTATGCTTCTTATTCTAGAATGTCTTTTTTTAAAAAATCTGTACCGGAAAAACCAAATATTTAAAAAATATTCTTTGGGCTGTTTTACCCTAAATTTGTTATATTTTAGGAAGAATTGTTTATTTCTAAATTTGATCTGGATGTGAAATATTTGCTATTATTTTGATGTATAACCAATATAAAATGTTCTTCATTAAAAGAGCACTTAAAATTATTTTTATACATTCTCTAAACTATAAATACATATTTTTTTTCTGTTCTACTTTTTTTTAAAAAAAATAGTCTATTTCCACTGCTATCGTGGTTCCAGCTCAAGGCCCAAGAAAGTAAGAAGGCAATGATTAAGGCTTCAGGGAAACGGGGAATGAAAATATGGAACTCCAAGAAAAAAAAAAAAAAAAGAGAGAGAGAGAGAGAGAAAGAGAAGGGGAAAGGAAAGAATAATAAAAATCTAAGGTTTATAAAATGGATACAAAAGACATTACCCAAGTCCTGACAACCATAACTCAGCAAAATTGAAACACCTACACCTTTGTGCATCAAAATTACAAGTTGACTTTTTCAATAGATCTAAGCATGCCAAATATTCTTGCAAATATTTTCACCTATACTTAAATTAAGTCTCTTAAGTTTGCCAGTGATTTTCAGGGTTCTGTCCTGCTGCATTTTAAGAAATGCTGGAACATTTATGAAACTGATACAAGACAGCTGAATCTAATCAAAAGTCAACTTGATTTTGCCCTCGAAATGTAATGCACAGCTGCATGAATTGCATAAAAAGGAGGTTCAGGGCCGAAATACATTTTTTGGGTATCAAAACCCTAGAATAAATAAAATATCCCTTTTCCCAGCAACAGTCCGTTTTGTCCCTCTTTTGCTTCAGCTGCTTAAGTAGATACTTTGATTTAATAGCAGGTTTAACTACAATAAACCCAGCTTTGAGAATGATGAAAGAGCCCTTTTCTTCCGCATATTTTGAGACATATTGTTTATCGGATGCCACCTGCACCTTTATATAAATACTTCTGCCAGGATCAAAGAGTACCATCTTAGTCTTTCAGCAAGATTGCAAAGCAGGTGAAAACGTCTATGCCTTCTCATACTACGAAGCCTCTACATCATATACAGACACACATGGGGGAGTAAAAGATTGCTCATTGAAATAAAAGTGATGCTGATTCCCATCCAGAGAGGGTGGGGGTGGGGCAGGGGTGGAGAAAAGAGGCATATGCACATATAATCCAAAGGGCACAAAAGCAGAAGGCAATGAAAGTAAGTTGTGTAGCACTCACCTAGAATCATAGCGATGGAGCTGGCGTCTCTCCAGAGCTGGCTACTTCTTCGTATTTGCCCAAACACTGGTGAGTGCAAAAGAGCTCTTGCCTCTTTGAAAGCTCTGCGCTGTGCTACAGCCAGCCTGTACTACACCACCGGCCACTACCTCCCCCTTGAGCTGATACACTTACACCTCAATTAAAAGCTTAACGCTCCACTGATCAATGCCCTGAAGGAGGTAACAGCAACCATGCTTCCCCAGTCACTGGCCCAAGCAGGACAGATGGAAAAATTAGCCTCCGTAACTGCTCTCAGCAGAGGTCCATGCAAACAATGATGAAGAATTAACATCGAAATTGGATGGCAAAAAAGGAGGGGGGCTGGAAAGAGGCAGAGGGAGAAAGAGGAGACCACCCGTTTTGCTTTTCAAAAGCTAAAGAACACATAATCCCACTAAAACAAACCCTGGCTAAGTGCTTCCATGAGCAAATAAACTTTCAGCTGACAGCCTCACTCCCACCCCTACCCCACAAAAAAATATCTCACATGACCTTGTTATTATTTAACATTCCCAGGCACCTTTCTATTTGAACATTTAACTGGATGCTGACTAGTCCCTCTTGAAGCTTTTTTTCATCGCTCACCTCAAATGTAAGTTGTAGCCTTAATTACTGAGGATTATGAAGCAGTGGATTTCATGAGCAATGCAAAGCAGTGCTTTTGATTCACTGGTCCAAATGTCATGTGATAGCTGGCGTAATATTTCTTTTGAGCCATGGGGTTGATAAGAGGCTGTGGGCAGGCAACACAATCTGAAACCAACCAACCTCCAAATGGGATATTGTGAATGGGAAAACTGATCCACAAGGCTGATCTAAGAATGAATGGATGAGAGAAAGGACAAAAGGAATTTTGCACATTCAAAATCCTACAATAGGATACAACTAAGGAATTTAGTTCTCTTCTGATCACACACTTGATCTCTTAACATAACTAACAAAGATTTCTCCAACCTGGTAGCTTCTGGAACTAGAACTACCCATATTCTCTAGTTAATCAAATCAAATCATGTTGGAACTTGACATAGGGAGCAAAGTTGTTGGACTTGAATCAAGACAAGCCTCAAGGTCAGAGAAGTCGTCTTATTCCAGCCTCGTCTCTGTTAATTTAATGGGGCAGATTCCTTAACTCTGCTACTGTATTTTATTCTCATTCTAGTAAGGGCCCCAAATCCACTTTCATTTTAATGGTTCTTTGGGTAAAAATTTGCTGACAATTTTCTTAGCAAGCTCAACCTACCTTAAGATTTCCTCTGCAGAGGTTGCACTGAGATATTTTACAAGCCCTAATATAAAGTCCCAGATTCTTCTTATGGCCACAGAATTCCTGAGATGGGCAATTTTAGCAGATTTAGCAATTTTCCCATTCATTTTTTGATCTCTATGCTTGGAAAATATCACTATTGTAGCTATATTTCTACAGGCCCAGCTTCTGCTAAAGCAGAACAACAATTAAATATATATTCAGGACAACAACCCAGCATTATATTTGGGCTGAACACCTTCAGATGGTCCCTAAGTGGTTATTCAGAATTATGCAGACCAGATACAACAGCCTGCAATACAGGTAGACCTTGACTTATAACCATTTGTTTAGTGACAGTTTGAAGTTACAACTGCACTGAAAAAAGTGATATGACTATTTTTCATATTTATGACCATTGTAGCATCCCCATGGTCACATGATCAAAATTTGGATGTTTGACAATTGGTTCATATTTGTGATGATTGCGCTATTCTGGAGTCATGTGATCACCTTTTGCAAACTTCTGACAAGCAAAGTCAATGGGGAAGCCAGATTCACTTAATAACTGTGCTACTAATTCAACAATTGCAATAGTTTACTTAACAACTGTGGCAAGAAAAGTCATAAAATGTGGCAAAACTCACTTAAGAACTGTCTTGCTTAGCAAATGGATTTTAAAAATTTATTTATTTATTTATTTGTCAAGTATGTATTAGATAATATATATAAGAATAAGCATGAACTGAATACATAAAGTGAATACAATTAAAGGGAACATTAGGACAGGGACGGTAGGCACGCTGGTGCTCTTATGCACGTCCTTATGCACGTCCTTTATGCTCTTAGGAATGGGGTGAGGTCAACAGTAGCCAGTCTAAGGTTAAAATTTTGGAGGTTTTGCGATGAAACCACAGAGTCAGGTACTGCATTCCAGGCATTGACCACTCTGTTGCTGAAGTCATAGTTTCTGCAATCGAGTTTGGAGCGGTTCACTTTAAGTTTGTATCTATTGTGTGTTCGTGTATTGTTGTATATTGTTGGGCTCAATTGTGGTCATAAGTTGATGGTTACCTGTATAGGTCTTGCAACAAAGCTTAATTGAGTAGATATTCAGGACTACATTAAGACACTAGAGAGTTCACACTATTTATTAACCGATAAAGTGTGTTTGCCCTAAAACATTTTCTCAAGTGATCTATTTTCCTTGCTGCTCAAAAATGTCTGCCACTTGTCATTATTCTCTTTCAACATATCTAATCTCTTGGTAGACCCTCTGAAAGAAATTCATCTGAAGGTTAGTTGATTTATCCAAAATACTATTTCTCCTACCACTTAGGCCTATCACAAATACCAGTTTCTCCAAGGTCACTTTCCCTGAACAATTATGGAGTATGTAAAAAGAAAGAAACAGGATGAGACAAAATATTAAAAGCCAAATTAATAAAGCCAAAAGAAAGATCTTTCTGGCTTTTTCCTAGTAGAAATTATAGGAGGAATTATATGCCTATGGTACCAGGTTCCTTTTCATTTTAGGTTTTTCTCTAGATCAATGTTTCTCAACGGAGCTTTAAGTTGTGTTGATGTCAACTCTCAGAATTCCTCAGCTGGCTATGCTGCCTTGAATCTTGAATCGGTCTCTATAAGTGGAGAATTCAAAGTCAGAATAAAGACTCTGGATTTTTATGGAGGGAATAACACATAAAGAGAGCAAGTATTTCTGCATAAGAAGTCTAAGGTGCCACTGTATCTTTTTTAAAAATAGAGGTGAACTTATTTTAAAAGGTATGCTGCTATTATTAATAAGGGCAATAAAAGAGGTAAGCCAACAGATTTCTTCATTTCCTCTACATCTAACTTGAAAATCATATCTGCACACCTACATCTTCAATATCTCCCATGGAATCTCTATTCAGACTGAATTACTTGGTATTTGAAAAACTTATCTGCTTTGAAGAAAAACATGTGCTTTTGTTCAATTGTAGATGATGCTGGTATGTGACACAAGGGCATCACAGGAAAAAAAAATGCTTTTGTAATCAAAGAAAAAGGCTTCTGCTAAAAAAACAACCTGCATTTCACCTACTCATGGTTTTTAGAGGTACTTTTCTGTTATAAATAATACACATATGTACTGTGTTTCCCCGAAAATAAAACCCTGTCTTATATCTTTTTTGAACCCCGAAATAATCGCTTGGCCTTATTTTCAGGAGGTCTTATTATTTTGGGGCGTGTGAAGCAAGATGGGGCTCCTCTTGCTATCTTACCTGATTTCCAGCTCTGCTGGAAATATTTTCGGGGAGGGCTTATTTTCGGGGGGGAGGCTTATTTTAGCGCATGTACTCAAAAGCCTGATTGGGCTTATTATCAGGAGATGTCTTATTTTCGGGGAAATAGCTTTCTGAGCAGGACAGTAGAAAATTATAAATGAATAAAATATTTTTAGATTGTAATTGTATGGTTATGATTTATCATAAATACTGATCAAGACACAAAGCTTATCTCAAGATAAATGCATATTGATTATATCGTATAGTAGTTAACTTGGGACAACCAAACTACACAGCCACTCCTGCTGAATTTACTTCTCTATGGAGATCTACTGTGCCAAATGCTTAGCAACTGTGTAGGGCCCAAATGGAAAAGGAAGTGTCTGAAGGGATTTCCATCTTTACAGTTTGAGTGTTAGCCTATGCAAGTCCTCTGAATGGCAAAGTAGTATCAGAACAAAACAAAAAGCAAATAGACATTGCACTCATTTTTGTCTGTGTCTGTGTGTTCTTTTTACTTATATATAAAAAGGAAGGATAATGAAATTTACTTAAGTTTAAAACCTGTCTCCTCCCTACTCTCAGACTGGGGGAAGGGGGAAATGGATTTTTTTTTTAAATAGAAGCATTCACTACTCTTATCAGATAAAACTACTGGGCCAGCCAGCTCCCCTTCTCTTAATTACATACCTGCCTAGCCAGCTAACGGATGTGGAGCAGGTTGCTGAAAGGCAAACATTCCTTGGTTATGAATGAAAAGCTTGTACAACCAAAACCAAGATAACTTGAAAGGCGGTTGAGCCCGTCATCATCTCTACATTTTGTCTGTTTCAAACTTTCCCAACCTGGCAGCCTCTAGATTTTTTTGATTACACTGCTATCGTCCCAGTTAGGATAACAAAAAAGCTGCTGGCTGAGAATGATGGGAATTGTAATCTAACACATCTAGGAGAACCAAAATAAATAAATAAAATAAAAATCTGTCTGCATCTGATGGAAGTACCACATTGAGGAAAGATAATCTGTAAAACTAGGTACATGGATTTCTCCCCAGAAAAAGGTACCCTGCTCCCCAGAAAAAGGGGCTATTATCTTAAGATAAAAACTAAATCCAGTAACTGTGAGTAATCATAATGCTTACCCTAGATATCTCTTTAATTTCTTTTGCCCCTAATGTTTTGCAGATTTCTCTTCCTATCAGTATAGATTTGTTCAAATTAAGATAAAGTTAACAGACATGAGAAGAGGACACATAGTTAATTCTATAGTGTAAAAAAGTTTTAAAAGTTTCTTTTCAGAGCAGATTAGTGGTAGGTTGCCCCCGGTTCACACTAGTTCTATAGAACCAGTGGTAAAACCGGCAGGAGACTCCGCCCACCGACCCCAACGTGACCAAAATGCTTCTGTGCATGCGCGCGGCCCCGTTGCAAACCGGTAGTAAAGGTAAGTAGAACCCACCCCTGGAGCAGAGCCTTTTAATGTTATTAATGCACTTTTTGCAATTAGTTAGAAACAATATAAAATGGAGATTCCACTATCTTATGATGTTGATCAATCAAATTAAACAAAATTTTCAAACAATAGATGTCTTCTCCTTTGTAGAAGGAAACCTGTGACTCTATTGAATTACTTTTTAAAAAAATCAGCATAAATAAGGAATGGGAAAAACATAGGGAGGCAATACACAAACACTGGAATGCTAAAGATTGTAAATGATATTATATGGAATTATTAATAGAATTTGATTTCCATGAAATTAAAATAAAACATGATAAATTGTAGACAAAAGAGCAAGTATGGTAATTCCACAAAGTATTCATAAGAAACTTTCTCTCTTTCCATGTATATGAATTATAACTCCTATCACCCACAGCCAGCATGATCATCCATTGTGCTCAGCCGGGGGAGGGGAGCTGTTAGGGTGATGGCAATTGTAATACATCTGGTTAGCAAGACTGCTCCATATTAAAAGTCAGTAATGTAATTTCTGTTGTCCCTTTCCTTAGCAAAATGCAATGGATATGTCTGCTTTCCTTCTGTTTGTCTCCTATCCTCACCAATTCGATTCTATTCCACTGAAGTGAACTAAAAATGTATTTTTTAAAACTTTCTTCATAATTAAACAAAATCAAAGATACGGTAAATATAAACTACAGCATGCTGTAAAGCATCATAATGTATACAACTAATGCAGTGGTGAAATCCAATTTTTTTTACTACCAGTTCTGTGAGCGTGGCTTGGTGGGCATGGCAGGGGAAGGATACTGCAAAATCTCCATTCCCACCCCACTCTGGGGCCAGCCAGAGGTGGTATTTGCCGGTTCTCTGAACTACTCAAAATTTCCACTACCGGTTCTCCAAACTACTCAAAATTTCTGCTACTGGTTCTCCAGAACCTGTCAGAACCTGCTGGATTTCACCCCTGAACTGATGTCAGATAATTCATACTGTGATATATTTTAAAATATAAACAAACCCAAGTTTAATATTTAAATGAATAAAAAAGGATGAAAATTTAAGAACATATTTATAAAATATATTATTTATATTTTATTTGTTCAATTTTCCATGGCCACTCATCTCAGTCAATGACAATAATCAGAAAACAAATAATTTAAAGAATTTTGGTACAAATTTCTCTGCCCTACCTCTCCAGGGGAAAAAGTCAATTCAAATGTTCACGAAGAATGCACATCACGAAGCATTGTTAGAAATTAAGAGTAAAATTATCTTTCCACTAATATGTAATAAATTTCTGAAATCATTATGTTTCAATGATGTGTGTATCTTTAAGTCTGGATATATTTGTGGAAAGGAACATGACCATTTTGTAGTTCAGTGTTGTCTGCTCTATCCTTATGGGTTGCTCCACTTTCCATGGCAAAAGTCTGGTGATGAGGCCTCCATTTTGCAGAACAAGTTGCTTTAAAAATGATACATAGTAATGAAGAGCTATTAATTTAAAAATGTAAAAAGTGAAACATCTACAGATATGACTATGGAAGCACTAGGGTAGCAGCCTGCTACTACAACACAGAAATAGATAGCAAGTAATAATGCAATCCAGGTTAATAGCCACAGAAACCAATCCATTCACAATCAACCTCTGGAAAAAAAATCTCTCTATAGCTTACTAAGAACCAAGTCTAGATGCTGCCTTCATAACCACAGCAGAGATAAACGGTTCTGATCTAAGTATGCGTAATTAGCACTCATTATAATCACACTAGTCCTTAACAGGTATCAAGGGTCAGTTAAGCAAGGGGCTTTTTAATCCATTGCATTTCAATAGTATCTGCTCTGCTGAACAGGTTGGCATGGAAACCGCTCAGGATGATAACCAATTTCCATTCCATTAGCTAGACAAGGGTTTGTTTGCTCCCTCAACGCACTTCTCTATGGTCCGCAGATTCTTAATAGATTTCCAAGCATGCTTGCTTTACGTTTTTCAAATAAATGGTTCTAGTCCTCATGATTATTGGAAGATAGATTTGTGAAGGCATATACAATATAATTTGTACCAATGAGGAGTTTCATTAAAAACTAAACCTGACAATTAGAGGCATGTTCTACTCTGTATTTTAGTGTTCTGGTTTATTAAATTGACAGTAAAATTCTGAAGTCTTGGTAGCATTGATTTCTATGACTTCCAAAACTAGCCCTATCCTTTTTTGAAGCCAGCCAAAATAATTGTTAGCAGCACATCTTATGGTAAACACAACTGGCTAGATTCACAAAACACATGGAGACATATAATGGTTTACAGAAAAACTGTGGCTAGCTTCATAAAGCTAACTAAGTCAAAACCAAATACACCTCACTGATTGTCAGAAGATACAGATTCTTATACAAGCTGCCTAACTCTTAGCAATTTATAATATCAGCATGACGTCACCTTAATTTTTTTCCTCTAATGCTTGTGTGACACATTGGCAGATGCTGAGATTGGGAGATTATGAAATTTTGCATATTTCCATGATACAGGCACTAAAAATATGGCTGTAATGGCCATCCAGGTGTTGTGTTGTTTCTAACATAATTTCTTCTAGACCAGTTATTTCTATGTAGTAAGCATATCTGTGAAATAACCAGAGTAAATCTATGAGTGAGATGGACAGTATCTAAACTAGATAGATAGATAGATATAGATAGATATAGACAGACACACAGACAGACAAATAGGTTTTTTTTCCTTTCAAATAGTACAGTGAATTTTTTTTTATGTCCACCCAGAATAACTGAATAATATCACTGTATATCTAATCACCTCACTCCATTCTAGGGTCTCCGTAAGGAGATGTCATTTATTCATACTGTAATTTCAGCAGGCTGCAGTATCTGCCTGGGTTTGGAAGCTATACTAACTTGCTTAGATACTTGGAGAGTAGACCACCAGAGCATTCCCAGGCAATAGACTAGATTGAGAAACTGAAAAAACGTTCCAGACAGGGGCAATAGCAATTAGCTTTTGCAACACTTCAAAGGAAGTTCATGATTATGCCCCTCTAGTCAGCAAGATTTTAAGGCTATCCTTACTTTTGCAGTTCTTTGAATAATCATCTGTGAATTCACATATACACATTCTAATGTATAATAGTAATCTGTTTGGTACATTATTCAAACCAACAATTTTTGCAAGGAAACTTTTCCTACCTTTTATCAGCTCCAAGGATCAATATAGTAATAAAAAACAAGGCATTCTTGAATCTGGGTGGGAATGATGTATAAGTTACATATTAGTAGCCACCTCTTCATGTGATTCATGTGTCTCTGTGATTCACATATATTAGTACATAGTGGTACATAGCAGACTAATGCTTGAGTTACCAATTGACAGAAACATTCCTCTCTGCCAAAAGCTGGATCTGAAGGGCCAGTTGATAGTTCCTAATAGATATGGGTAGCTGATACCAGATGGCAGATCAGCAATGATATGCATTGCAATGACATATCAGAAAGACTATTTGCTCTCCTCAAGTTATTTTCAACAACCACTGCAAAGGGATGCTTGACTAAGTTATAACAATATCATAGCAGACATGGTCTAATTTAACAAAACATTAAGGAAAAACTCAAATATCTTTCTTTGGGCAAAATTATTAAACAAATAATGCTCCTTAGTATGTGGTATGCTGAACACAGAATACTGCAAAGTAGCAAGAGACCATTGCAGGGAAGTGATAAAATCCCTCTCCCCCCCAAAAGAAAAAATCTGGGTACAAATGAAACTCAGATATAGCTTTGGAGAGACAAAAAATCTCTTAACTGTGAAATATATAAACATATGAACATAATATAAACAGAAGGCACAAAGCTTACTGAAGTGCTGTGCTGACATGATATCTGTTAAAACTTATTAAAACCTGTTTGATTCATGGCTAAGTAAGCAGGAAGAGAGAACACAGGAAGAGGCTCAAAAGCCTTGGAACTAAAATGGTTAATAGCAGAGAGAAATTCCAAGCCTGGAACACAGGATGGACATGAGTTTGAGAACTTTTTTCAAAACCATTTCACGACTGGGTGAGAAAAGGAAATAGAACATCTATGAGTTCTTGTGATTTCAAGACTCTTAGGAGACTGTTACCCTCAACAAGGTGGTATGCTCAGAACCACAATGAAATGTGTAAAACATGACAAACAGAAGAGGAAACAGATCAAAACTCTGGCATAAAAAGAAGAAAAAAACCTTGACTATTTTGCAGAATAAGTTTGCTAAACCCTTATTCAAAAAAATTTCTATGCTGCTTTAGTCATTACAACTTGTAATTCACAATCTGAGATTACCATACTTGGAGATAATTGAAAGGGCATAAACCCCATGCAGCAACTTGGAGAAGAGTTGTATCAGATATCAGACAATGAATGCCATTTTACACAGAGAGTAGTGAAGAATGGGCTATCCATGACAATTTCCCAAATCAATAAAGGAGCACTCGGGTTACCCTAAAGATTTTTAGTGTTACCTCAAGGATTCAAAGTAGTAGAATATAAAATACCACAAGTGTTGGACCAATTGAAATAGAATTTATATTCTAGAGATTACAATGAAATCTTTGTTGCTTCAAAGGTAGTCACAGGATTGACATGGGCAACCAAAAAAAAATCATCTATGGTTGAAATTTTCCAAAAGCAAACTTCACTTATGTCATATAGATGCATAATAGCTCAAAACAATTGCCTATATATTGTCCTGATGTATCAGCACTAGACAATGTGTTGGATGACATGCCAGAAATATGGTAAGCTGAAAAAGCATCCTGATTATTAATGTGTCAGAAGATTAATTAATTAATTAATTAATACGCCACCCATCTCACTATCAGCAATTCTAGGTGACTTGAGGATGGAATGATGGAATGTTCATGTCTACTGAACTACATGACTGGTCAGAAAGTTACAAAACAATTAAGCCAACCAAGAGTTTCAACTGGTCAATGTGGAGTTACTTTATATATCCCACCTCACTATCCACAATAAGCTCAATAGTTGACCTCTTTATTAAGCAGAGGAAACATCTGAGGACATATACAGAATATGAGTAAACATAAATGTAATTGGGAGAATAAAAAGCATTCCCCATCATGAATTGCTTGCTTCTATCCATCACTATACAAAACCAAAAACCTCTGGAGGAAATAGAGGAATCTCACTTCTATTAATTAAGAAATTAAGCTTTACAGAATTTGTAAGCACAGCTTCTGAAGCTAGTTACCAAGTAGTTAATGATATATGATTTAAGGGACAGACAGTTAGATAATTTAATATTGAGTTACTGCAAAATACCTTAAAAATCAAGACACTCAATGAATACCGGCTAGTAATCTTGCCAAAACCCAGCCCCTTTAATGACATTAGCGTTACCTGGGTTGTTTGCAGTGTAAATATGCTCTGAAAATTTCAGCTGAGTTGGGAATAGACAATTGCCTGAGAAGAATATTTGGTAATACCAGAGAGTCACAAACTAGGAGTTCCAATAAGATAGCAATATAGAAACAAACATTTGTAATATCAGTTGATGCAAACTAACATTGCTTAAATAATAGAAAAGTAGACAGGCTAACAAAACAACTATGCAAACTTTAGAGATATACCAGTTAAGTTTTAACTTTGTGCAGATTTAAAATTAGGCAGAGACAACCTGTCCTTTTCCGGATTAGTACAATATCAGTAGTAAAATCTCATTAATGCTAGGTATTGCCACTTTCTTTTAATAAAGATAGCCTTCTATCTCTTTATGTACAGCAAGTGGTGCTGGACCCAGTAGTAAAAGTCTAATTGGGGAATATATCCAGGCAGTAATCAAATATCATGAAGGAGAGATCTTATGCACCCATTGAGATACAATAATGTTCTTTTTATGTGATGTGGCTAGTCTCCTTCAAATCCAAGTTATTATCACTTCTGGAATTGAAGTGCCTCTCTTCCTCAATAGTACATTTTCAACACAGATTGTGAATTTTTGAGTGAAGTCTATACACTTCAACCATGCAAATTGTCACACACAGCAGATCCTGCCAGAGTGCCCGCAATACTGAATTGCTGATTAGCTATTCAAACTGCTTCAGCACGAAACGCATTAATGACCTCCTTCTAATTATCTAGGTAAAGAAAGAAAGAAGCTTCACCGAGAAAAATGTTGATTCTTAACCAAGCAAGCTTATTAGTCACAACCAGGGGAAAAGGGCACACACAAAATTATTTCTTTTTGTGCCCATGAAATCTACTTTGTGTACTTCCTGACCAAAGTGCTTTGTACGTTACTGAAAGGCTTCCATGATACAGTAGGCAGAATGCTGAATGAATGTTAGTTGGATTTACTGTAAAGGATAAGACATCATATTCAACAGGGTAAGTTAACTAGGAAGAAGGCAGGGTTGAAACAGAACTTCCTTCTTGTCCTCCAGAAGAAACCTTCTTCAGTCTTGGTTTTACTTACTGCAAGAGAGCAGCAATTCACTATTGGCTTCAATCTTTGGAGACAATCCCCACCCCCCACCCCAAAAAGAACCAAACCAAAAACCCAACAAAAAATAAAGACAGAAGGGAAGCAAAGTAGGACATGGGCTACAAAGGAACAGTAGACTCAATGAGTTGAAGATGAAGAAATGGATTCTTCCTTTCCCAACATCACGGCCAGCCACTGAAGCATTAAAGAGAATGGTGAAAGGCCAGGAGATGATTCAACAGTCTCAGTGACAATGACCATGGCACTCTCTGGTGTGCAACCCTGAAAAACCTAGACAAACAGAGAAAGAAAAAGCAGTTGTGATGAAGCAAAAGCACACTAAAGTCCCAGTAGCAGTAAAGAAAAGAAGGGGCCTTTGTATTAGCAAAGCTGATGAAGATGAAAGTGCTGTTAATCCAACAGTCATAACCTGATACCAGAGGCTCCCCTAAAAGCAACACTTCTCTGACAATTGATCCCTGCACTAAATTTTACCTCCTATCCACATGCTCCACATGTGCCCTCAACTTTATATGGGATAGAGGTGATAAGAAAACATTGATGGTGATATCCAGGATATGGGAAGAGAGCCAATGTTTGGGAATGGTTATAAGTTTCCTACAACTTAGCAGATACATTGGGGGTGGGGGAGGCAACATCTACCCAACTAGGGAAGGAGAAACTGAGCCGACTTCAACCTAACTGATAAGTTAAAGCATCACCTCAGTAATTCCTGACCACATAAGTGGCTATCAGGAGAAATCAACCTGAAGAAGTGCTACAGATATCTTCCTAGAAGATGATTCCTTCATGGCAATAAGTTATACTATTCTTCAAACTCTTTGTCATGTACAGGTAGTCCTTGACTTAGGCTGGACATTTAACCAGTTGTTTACGATAGACATCAAAAAAGCTACTTATGACTTGTCCTTAAGTTTACAACTGCATTCCCCATGATTTGGTGATTGTATTTTGGGTACTTTGGCAACCAGCTCACATTTACAACTGGTTGCAGCATTTTGTTATTCATGTGACTGTGATGTCCAATTCCCCCCCCCCCCCCCCCCCCCCGCAATTTCTGGCAAAACTGGGCTAGAAAACTCTAACTGGAGAAACTGGATTTGCTTAACAACCAAGGAAGTTGTTTAATGACTGCTGTAAAAATTGTTGTAAAATCAGGTCTGTCTTGACTTACAACTGCAGTGACTTACAATGCAAATTCAAGTCCCAATTGCAGTTGTAAGTTGAGGACAAACTGGAATCAGTCTTGCAAGATTCTCTTATTGTAGTCCATCTTAATATAAAAGTAGTTTTAGACTTTTGTAGAATTTGTTTCTTGGTCTGGTCTACATCATGGGCCTGATGCCAACAGAGTGGGAAAGAAGAGGGAAAGAAGATTGGGCAATGAATTACTTCACAGTGATGACCAGAAAACCACATCCAAAAAGGTGCATTATACCCTGATTCATTCACTGAGCAAGGCAGAAGAGCTCATATTCTAAAGGTAAAGATTTCCCCTGTTCAGGGGCAGTGGCAGTTCTCATCTCTGTTTCCTAGCCTAGGGAACCAGCAAAAGACAAATTCAGCATCTTTAACCACTGAGCCATTGTGCCCCCCATGACAATTAAATATCCTATCTAATTTTATCTAATAACCTGTATCATTTCAATATATTGTGGTACAGTTCAAATCACTGAGCACCTCCGTGGCCAGGCTTCGTGGCCAATTCCAAAGATCAGATGAGAGCACATTAAATTCAAACAAATTATTTTGTCTGATGAAAGCTGACTTCTCCTTATATTTTTTTCTTAAGGCATCTGCCAGCATCCTTCAGTTAGATCCAGTTTTGTGGTTTATTTGGCTCCACCTAGCTGCTCCAGAAAGCTATCAGTGCAAGGTTTAGGATACATGTCTAGGATTATTTTCTTATTTAGCTGTTTAAAGTGGGTATCGGCCCAGTTTGTTGACTAGAATAATTGGGGATGCACCTATGCTCTTAGAAGGTCAATTTATTTTGTGAGACACTGTGGAGAGGAGGAGGGGTGGGGAAATGAAAGGAAAAGCAGACATAAACAATCAAGAGATTTAAAAGAAGGACTCAAGTTGGCAATTTATCTGATAAATTGTAACTCAGCCCAAGTAGCAAGACATCTTCAAATTGTTCAAAAAGAATCCATCTTAATGAACTATAAATAAGGGTTGGAAATTCTCTTACCAAGATTTTCTATTTATCCCAGATCACTATTAAATATACTTTACTAAAATAATACTGATGTATATTGTACTTAATAAAAATAGAGGAATATAAATTCAATTTGAATGTACAGAAATATATTTTCTTGTTATCTGTTTTTGTTATTTTATGTTATAAACTAATAAAAAGAATAAAAATTAAAAACCAAAACAAAGTAACTGCTTTACAATCATAATAATAAACTAGATCCTATAAAATCTAGTAATAATATATAAATCAATAATTAAATCAAATAAAATTAAATTATATGTAAAAGTGAGATACATGGTACTAAGGCCTTCCCAGAAGCTGTAGTCACCAGAGAAGCATCTCTACGCCCATATTTAAAGACAAAAGATAAACTTTAAAAAATTTGCATCTCATCCAAAAAGTATGGGGAAACCTATTCCAAAAGTCATCAAAGCTCCTCAACCTTAAATTTGTTGTTGGAATATGGGGGGAACACCCAGAATTGCCAAGGACATTGTACAAACACATTTTGTGAGGTTGCATCTGCCTAACAGTGAAAAAAACATAGCAGTACAACACCACAGTGGCCCAAATTAAGATTTTGTAGCAGCATCTCACCTAAGTGGGCTCTGTGGTGCAGAGAAGATGAGAAGGGGAGATTCAAAACAACTTGGACAACATTATTTTCAGTTCCAGTAGTCCTTGTTTCCTTGAACTGGCCTGAATCTGATCCATTTCTGGTTCTTTGATCTCTTTTTCAATGGCTTGATTTGTTATCAGCTTGCTGAGGAATCCTTTTGACATGTTGGTTTATTCTCCCCCATGTTTATGGTGTGTGTGTGTGGTCTAATTAATAAATCCTGATTGTGTTTAAACTGTTTTTCTGATGTTAACTGCACAATCCTCTTAAAAATATTAAGGATGGGGGAGAGAGGCCCGTGACCTTTTTGAACGTGCATGTGCTTGCAGCAGAAACAGGATCCATGTGCATGGCCTCAGACAGATGACCTCCTGGGAGATGAAGATCAACTTCTTCACATCTTTGTGTGTGTATGTTCTGCTTCACTCCAGGGAGGAGCTTTTACAGCTTTGTCATGCCAATAAAACTGCAGGACACTTTGGCATTTTAAAGATCTTGCACCTTCTACTTTTGGACTACTGGTGGCCTTGGGTCTAAGAAGATATCAAGAATTACGTTTCTTCTTGTCATGCCTGTCAATGGGCCAAATTGGTAATTGATAAACCAGCCTGTTACAACACTTCCCTTCTCCTGCAGATCCAATTTCTCTGGATTTCATTACTGATCTCCTAAATCTAAGGTTTCACTATTATCAAGATAGCTCATTTTATTTCTTGTAAGAGACTGCCTTCCTTGTGGAGTGATTGTCAAATCTTTCCTTTAAAAATGCCCTTCTGTTGCAGGGACCTGGTTTATTTTCACTTTGGATTACGGAATCCAATTCAGATCACAGTTCTGGAAATCTTTATTCCAGTTACCTAAAATCCACATTCTTTTATCTTCCAGCAATCACTGACATTTGGCAAACAGAAAATCCATGTAATTTTAGAACTATTGGCCAAATTTGTAGCTTTTACCTGAATTAACCGTAAGAATTCCTTGCATGTCACAAATAGCATGTTCCTTTTCCAGGGGGCTTAGAGTTTAATCCTCATAATTGCCTTATTTGTTAGGCAGCAAGAATAGCCTGATCTTACCAAGGCAGCTTAGAAATGTGCAGAAAATTCACATTAGCAGAAATATTCTCCTATTGATATAGATCATTAATACCTTTTGACTAAATTTTTGACATTCTCTCATTTTTCCAAGAAATTAAATTTTAAATGGTTAAAACTCTTCTCTTTGACAGTTCAAATTAACTCAGGGTTTGGACCTCTTGTAACTCAGCGGTCCAAACAAGCAAAGCCCCATCCATAGGATGCAGGCAGCATGCAAAACCATGCCCCCTCAGGTCCACGGAAAAACCTTTCTTTACAGAACCAGTCTCTGGTGCCCAAAAGGTTGGGGGCCGCTATTGTAAATGTTTACTTACAACTGCTCACTTCAGTAAAGATCTACTGATTGCTCTTTGATCTTACCCAAACATTCTTTATGCCTACTTTCCCTGCAAGTGCCCTCCTGTTCTTGTTTTGAGGTGGGTATAGGAAGTACCAGACTTTTCAGTTCACTGTTCTATTCAGAGCTCAAGCCTGAATTCAGCAGTGTCTCTTGCAGATGTCTTCCTGCTTCCCAAAGAGTCTCTAGAGAATCCCTGGTATAAGGATTGAGAAGTCTGTCTTCTCTTCTAGTGTAATATCTTCCATGGGTTCTTCAAAAAACACAGAACCGGGATGAGGGTTTGTCACTTTAGCCTCTCACTCCCTTTTCCACTGAAAATGAAACTCAACAAGGATTCTTCTTCCTTGAACACTGGCACATTTGATGTGGTATAGCTAATGTTTAACTATAGCTGACACTGAATTGGTAATGATGGCACATTTCCACCTGACACCTGAAATTTAGAATTAAGACTTCTAAGCTTTAGCTTTTAGGCCATCTTTTCCATTGCCTTCATGATTTTGGAATTTTCTTCAGTATGAAAATTTGCTTTAAAAATCTGATCAGATACTGAGCTGTTATTGAGTTATATCAACTATTTGTTTGTTTGTTCCTATTTCTAAACTGCCCATCTCCCTCTGGTATTATTGTTTAAGTTATATAAACTCTTAATTATTAAAAAGAAGGCATAAGATAATACACATATCACAACATGGAAGTCTGGCTCAATCTACATAGCATCTGGTGTGGGAATCCGTGTGTCTCAAATGAGACACGTCTGAAAAAGAATAATGTTTGTAGTGCTTTTACAATGGTAGGAATGGGAGATTTTTTTCCTGGGGTTCTGGTTAATATGTTTAGAAGGGCTTTTTTGTTTATAAGCTTGATCAAATGCCATTGGACATGTGACAGTTGCCTATCCCACCCCTGGGTTAAGTACCAAACAGTCTGGCCAGAAAGCTAATACATAAAAACTTAATTCTCAATAGTTCATGCTACAACCTGAGCTGTGCTTTCCCAACAATTTAAATTTGACTGAGCTGGTTATTCACAGATGGAATCAAACACCAAGATGGAAGAACACTTGGAAGGCCATTTTAACTAGAGTCTGTTGCAGTGAGAACTTATTCTCCAAGAAACATTCTAAATGGTGACAATTAGTTATGGTGATCCTGTTTGGCAAAGATCTAATGATACTGACAAAAATGGACTTCAATGATGCATGACAAATGCCTTTCTGGAACATTCTGAATAGGGTAATATGCAGGTGCAGACCCCATGTGTGAAACATGGAGACCATAATGAAAAAGATGATGAGGTTCTGCCTGAAGCAAAGATTCCAGCTGCAATTTTCCATAGAAAGAAAGAATTCACGATCAGAAAACTATTCATATTGATTTTAAAAATCTCCTCAAAACATCCCTTGTTAAGTCTTAGCACAGCAGCTACAAAACTGATCTATGAATGATAGGATTATTCAAAACCTATTTCTGCCATAGACCTATTGCTTGGCTTGCTTAATTATGGTAATTAAGCTACAACTGCTCGGGTTATTATGTCATGGTAAGCCATACATCATGGTAAATCATAAGCTATAGTTTAGAAAAGGCTGGATTCACATGATACACTAAATCAAAATATATAAACAGGAAACGGAACCACATTTTGGCTTATCATGATGTATGAATCCAGATATTGGATGACTTCAGACAACTATTCTCCCACAGCAACAATATTGTCATGTTTATAATCTGGCAACAATAGTGTTAGTCCCTCTGATTAGAACACACCAGAGGTATCTTAGATACTTGATTTGGTAAAGATAGACAAAAGAATACCCATAAATACTCAACAACATGTAACATGTAACACAAAAATAAGGTTTTCTATGCCATGAACAAGCTTTCATAAGTCTTGATGATGTTATCATCATCCTGGAAATACAGGCAAGAATCACTACATATGACTTATCAAGGCAGGTGACATACAATAAATAACATTCAATTTGCTCTCAAAGGCTATTTACATAACTGTTCATTCATTCAAGCTGAAATGGCTTTCCTAAAGGAGGTGGTCTTACTTCTTTCTTAAAAGCAAAATGATGGAGATTCAGCTCAACTTTCATAAGAGAACATACAGGAGAATTAGAGATTGACAGCATCTTTAGAACAATCTCTTCCCTGAATTTGCTATCTGGACAGTTAATATAATGACTGACTATATATTGGATTATGAAGCCTCAAGGCATTTCAAACATCATAAACTGTGCCTCAAAAACAACTGAGAACCAGTGCAGGTCTATCAACTCAGGCATAATATTTTCCCAATATAATGGGAACTTTCTGTTTTGTGAATTTTATTTATTTATTGATAACATTTCTATCCTGCTGAAGGTTCCTGATTTAAGGGGCATGCTTAAGTGCACCAGCATACCTACCGTCCCTGTCCTAATGTTTCCTTTTATTCATATCCATTTCATGTATTTATAATTATGTTTACACTTGTATCTGTCATAAAATATATGCTTGACAAAATACAAAATAAAATAAATAAATAAATAATGCTTATGGGCAACTGCTTTGTAGCGGTCAGTCTATATATTCTGTGTCCTTCTCTCTCCCATGTTTGGATGCTGGTTCTCCTTTAAATAACTGTATATCTCATGTTTTGTTAACATAGTATTATGGCTGAAGCAAAAATTGTCAGATTCTTCATGTGTATGAAGGAAGAATGAGCAGCGTGGTGGCCTAGTGGTAAAGACATTTGCCTCCTATTCAGAAGGTTAAGAGTTCAATTCTAGGTAGCAGCAGATGTTTCTCTCCTAGGGTGCAAAGAAAAAAAATATCTGCTGTGAATTCAGAATGGTGTCACGTAGGTATCTGGCCAGTAAATACTAATCTCCATCCAGTCACCCCAACTTTACCCCAAATATGGAGAGCAGAGTTGTAAAAAGGGAGTTATATGGGTGATGGAAGAAAGGATTTGCACAACTGATAATCTAAGCGATTATTTTGTGAACAAGGAAAGAATATTTCTTTTGTGACTGAGGAAGCATGTCATGATGTCAAGATCCATATAAGTGGCAATCTCATGAAGCGAGAACCATATGGATTCCGAAAGCCATCTTTATTGCTCATCAGGGGTAAATATAACTAAAGGTCAATTCTTTGCCAGAGTTATAGTGAGCCAATCAAGTCTCTTTGAAATGTTATCTTCCCATGGGTCATACATCTGGTCTTTGTTATCTCTTCTCACAGTAACTGAACTCCTCTTTCCTCTCTCTCTCCCCCCTCAACTTTCCACAGTTCTTATACCTGGATCCTTTTGATGCTTTGGGACCTACAATGGGACATCCTGCGTTTAGTTAGTTACAATCATTTATTCTGCTGAACATGGACAGGTACAAAACTCACATTTGCCAAAAGACAAACTGACAAAGTTGCTCCCTGCCATTCTCTATCTTCCTAGTTTATTCATTTTTTGTGGACAGATGGACAACTTCCAAATGAAGCACTGGCTGGCAGAGTTGTGCAGGGCTTCAAATGAAAAATATGCTTTGGAGTGTGCTTATGGCTGTGCATGTTGCACTTGATGGCCACACTTTAGGTCAACTGCATCTTCTTATGGAATTATGTGGTTGCCTTCTGCAGTTATAGTACAATCCAGGGAAAAATGCACTTAGTTTATCTGCACACTCTAAAATATCTTTTTTCCTCTGAGCTATAGCAATCCACCTACCACTTTTATTTCCAAAATAATCTGTGATATTTATGTGGAAACCAGAGGAATTCTGAGACAAATGATAAAACTAGGGGCTGGCATTTGACTTAACTTACTACAGGTAGTCCTCAATTTATGACTACAATTGAGCCCAAAATTTCTATTGCTAAGTGAAACATTTGTTAAGTGAGTTCGCCCCATTTTATGACTTTTCTTGCCACAGCTGTTAAGTGAATCGCTGCAGTTGGTAAATTAGTAACACAGTGGTTAAGTGACACTGATTTCCCCATTGACCTTGCTTGTCAGAAGGTCGCAAAAGAGGATCACATGACCTCTATACACTGCAACTGTCATAACTATGAATCAGTTGCCAAGCATCTGAATTTTGATCACATGACCATGGGAATATTGCAATGCTTGTAAGTGTGAAAACCTGTCTTAACTCACATTTTTCATTGACGTTGTAACTTTGAATGATCACTAAATGTATTGTTGTAAGTTGAGGACTACCTGTATTAGGTTTTTTTTTTTAATTAAAGGAATATTTAAAATAAAATCAGTCAAGTTTCATCTACCAGTGATTTCATATTTATCAACCAGGCCAATATATTAAGAATTTATAATAATTAATCTAGCTATATTTTATTTCTATCTCTTCCCTGGTCACTTAATTTTGATGGCTATTCCTTTCTACTAATATGCCAATGACTGAATATTAGGATAAAAGCTCTAAAAGCCACATCTATAAATCTGTGAATCGTAAACCTATGATTAGGGGATTCTTACAGCAGATGTCGAAAGACAAACTACTATTTTTCTTTGCATGTGTGTTTTCACTTACTTGACTAGAAATTTATTTTTAAGGAATATCACAAACGTTTTTATATTGTGAGCATAAAGCAAAATTAGTTTGCACCATCTTAGCATTTATTGATGATGAATAATAATGTGATTATCAAGTTTAAAACTCCAGGTACGCTATTAAAAGTGAACTGTCAACTTTGGGCAATTGCAGTCCTACTCAGCTTTGGTATTCATTTTCTCCGGTTATCTTTAGGTTGGGAGAATTTTCATACACTAATATTATTATTACTTTTACAAAGGAAACATCTGCTAAAAATATATTAGGGGTTACAATAGGAATAAAGTACACAGAGAAAATTTGTTTTGATGCTGGGAAAAGATTACTAGTTGAAAGAAAGTGCCAGAAGACAGGACAAAAACTTTTTTGTATTGTGTCACCCAAATTTGTTGATTTTCTTTGTTTTTATCCTAGTGATGAAACCAATTAAACCCTGGCTTGTAATTTTCCTACTTCAAATAAAAATAAGAGTGCAGCCAAGAAGTTTGGCGAAATCTTTAGAGACAGGATCTTAGCCATTGGCTAGGACTAAGAAAGAGAAATGTGTGGATGAAGCCTAAAGCTGTCACTTTCACTCAGACTCAGAGGCTGGATTATTTTCTGCGCCCCAATTGGAAGTCATATGCAATCTACGAGCTGATGATCTAGTCAAAGGGAGCTTTCTTCTTGTCAGTTTTTTTCAGCTGAAAAAAGAATATGAGAAGAAGGCTGACCTTGACAGAAAGGAAGAAAGGAATATTTAAAGAAAGAAAAGGCTTTTTCGTATGGGAAAATGGAGAATAAATAGTTTCCAATCTATGTTCTGTTTTTCAGATCTTCAGTGGTTCCTGAATATGAGACCTGACAGATGTCCTATAGTGATAATTCACTACATTTCATCACATAGGAGACCAACCTACAAAACGTATCTTAAGACCATAGCAAATTAGGTGGTAGTGGTACCATATTTATTCAAAACTAAGACAATTCCTCCCACAAAGGAGGATAGGACCAAACATTTGTGTTTATTAACAGCCTTTTGAATCCTGAGCCCCTCTTCAGAGATATTATCAATGCTCCCATCCCCATTAGGCTTTCACTTTTGTCTGGCTCAGGAGCTATAGCAAAGCAATCTTCTGCAGCACATAACATATGGTAAATCAAAAGTAAAAAATAAACAATAATGGAGGAATGATTTTACAAGCACCCTGAAAACAGCAAAATCATTGTGGATTTTGGATTTCAATTATTTGTACATTACCTTAGTCTTTATTAATGACATAGTTATTAATAGTACAAGTGACTCTGTTTATGCTAAGTCATCAATGACTGTTTATAATTTTTTTAACAAATCTACATCAACTGAATTTGCACACCATGCCAAACCAAACCAAAACTATATCAGACACACCACATTTATATTTTGATTGAATCCCACCCTCAAGATAGGAGTCTCATAGCAAAGGTCCTTATTGCCACTTTTGTAACACTATTATATGTTCTCTGAAGCAGTGAAAAGCTAATCCTCACTAATTTCAAAAAAGCTAAAAAGAATTGGGCTGCCTGACCACAGAAGTATAGAGAAGTATAGAGTGCACTGGGATGTCAAAAGAACATTTCAGAAGGCAGCAATGCAAAGCACATTCACTTTATGGCCAAGAAAACACCAAGAATTGATTGTAATTTAAGGAGATTTTAATTCACGAATGTAAGGGATGTAATTTATTCCTCACCCATAATTCCTTGGCCAAATTTATGCCTTTCTCTCTTTTTTTACATTTATCTTCTCAATATTTCTTCTGGAATATTTTGCAAAGTGTCCTGGTTGATCATGTTGAAAAGAAAAATGGTTTCTCTTTACAGGTATATAAATAATTGGCCATTTCTTTCTTCCTAGGGGTGAGAGTGAGTGACTGGCTCGAAATCACCCTTGGCTTCATGTCAATGCAGGCCTAAAACTCAGTCTCTTGATTGGAAGATGTAACAGTAACAGTATGTGAGAAAGACCCTGAGAAATGGGGGAAAGAGATCTTACCTAGGGAACAATTAGATAAGAGTAATTAGTACCTCAGTATAGGCTGAGGGTAGAGACCTCAGTTGCATAACTGATGGAGAAAGAGGCTCAGACAGGATCTTCCCTAACTCTTCAGACTGTAAAAGAAATGGCAGAAGATTTGTACTTTCAAATTTACAAGATTCTGTTTCTGCAGCCTTACGGTAAAGTAGAAGCAGCTATTCTTGCTCTGCTTCCTATCTGGTATACCTGGAAAGGCTGACAGGAAGCCAGCAGAGGTCACAAATGGAGATCACATCCTCACTTAGCATCTAGTGGGGATTTTCTTAAAGATGGCAACAGGAAGTGTTGTTAAGTGATGCAGTCGTGTAACATTAAACTGTAAAACCACATTGCTTAGTAATGAAAATTATGTTCCTAATTGCTGTTATTAACCGAGGACTACAATGAATTATCTTAAAGTTTATACTGGCACAAATTGCTAACTCTGCAGTAATTGTATGTATAACATTATTAAATAGCAAGAAGTTTCATTAAAAATGTTATACAATTATTACTACAGGCTATACAGTATGAAGCAGATGTCTTGGTGGTTCTCATCCAAGTGAATTGATTTTTACTTCTAGAAAGGTGACTCCATAATTTAGAATCGGGGGTTATTGTTTTGTTAAAGGACTTTGATGAATCTTTTCATCAAGTGCCTTATCAAATACTTACACAAACCTAACTAAATATTTAATGGAAAACCACACTTCCATTTAATAATTACACATAATGGCTAGTAAATTCTATATTTACGAATTCTGGAGGGTCCACTGTGGCTTATCTTTTTTTAAAAAAATTAAATGACCTACCTATATTTTAAAAGAAAGGCTTCTGGGATTGATAAAACAACCGTGAAGTGAGAGAATTGCCATTCCCATCCAGTTTTTCCCAAGTGCATTTGAGTCCTGCTTCAATATACACTGTACTTTTTCCTTGCTATAGACAACTCAAATCTCTGATTCATAGGTAAGCGTGGGAAGGGGGATGCCTTCATGGTCCTGAGGAAGGATTTGGAGATATTCTTTTGCTCACTTTCACATCAAACCAGTAGTGGGTTGCTACCGGTTTGCCCCGGATCGGGTGAAGCGGTCGTGGCGGAAGGTTCCGCCCACCCACCCGGATGCTTCTGCGCATTCTACTGCATTAAACCCGATGGTTCTGATAGTTTTCAATTGGCTGCATAATGCCTCCAGAAAAACATCATGTAATGTGTTTTAATTATGCAAGCCTGTGTTTGCACATATGACTTACGTCCAAACATAAGCTTGGATACGTAGCAGTATCCTAGCTGTATCAGTTCAAAGCAGCTCATTGTATCTTCTGATTTTGAGATGTTCTTGAAATTTAACAGCAAACCTAAATATATTACCGAACAAGTTTGACATTAACAATAATCATTAAAGTATATACAGAACCTATAAATCAAAACTAAATACATTATATATAGCTAATGTTCAAGTAATAAGAAGAATTAAATATTTTAAAATTTAAAAGTATTAACATGTTTCCTCCTTTTGGCTGGTTTCTGTGGAGCAAGCCAAGTGGGTACTATATTTGTTAGATGCCTCTATTCCTTCTTTTTCTCCTATATTCTGTTTTCCGATTCTGTGTGGGCTTACTTCTTATGGGATTATATGCAAGAATCCTTGTCCCTTTGGGGTTAACTTTGTATTGTTCTGATATAGTACTCTTTTCTCTCAGTGACTCCAACTGTAATTATGCAGAGTTTGCTATTTTAAATTAGGGAGGTCTCCATTTCTTATTTGGAGCTTCACAAAGAATATGCTTTCCCTTAGATCTTGCACCATCAGTGGTGTGATCACGACAGAAAGCCTTCTTATTGCCTGCTCTAAATGTGCAACTTCCTAAAATGGAGATTATTTTACCCTTCTTTCCCTCTGCTGATAAAATGTTCATTTGTTTAATTAAAAAAAAATTGTAACTAACAATTGGTTAATATTTAGTAGATGAAAACCCCACACTGGATATAAACTATGCAAAATTTAAAAATCCCCCAAGAAGAAGAGTCTTCCATGGGGAAATGGCAATGCAACTTGTGTATTTTTCTACTTTGAGAACTTAAGAAAAGGTGGACGGTCTATAACATTCTGAGAACATTTTATGTTTAGTAAAAACTGACATTAAACAGACTTTGAGCTAATCAATTTGGAAGAACATTATAATGTGGTATAATATGGTTTAAATATCTTTTAATTCTCCTTTATAATGTTTTATTTTATATTAGCTGCCTTGAGTGCCACTCATTAGTGGAAGCACACAATACCATTTCTTTAAATAAATAAATTTAAAACAAAAGCATATTTCTCCTTTAGATTTTCACCACCATTACGGCTACAAGAAATGTTTACTGTTTAATTAAATTGCTTATGGCAAGATAGGAATGTTGATATCCAGAAATGAGCTGTCTTCATGAAGGATAGATGTATGACCATATCCAACCAACTGCTTTGCTGTATTCTTCTTCCCTCCCAAAGCCATTATGCCACCATAAATTGTGCTGTCCTATACTACAACTAGAATAGGTCATCACTGCGCACTCTTTACTTAACATCATTCCAAGGGCTGTGATTGGTTTTCTCAGCTGAAATTCCATCCCTGCCCAACCTCACCCATCTTGTGAAAAATCTCCTTTAATTATCATGCATAATGTTCTGGTTGCTCTATGTCTTGCTTTTTTTCCCCTTTCCCAACCTGTATTGTCAACTGGTTTTGTTTTTAATTTCTTGAAAAAATGGGTTGATTGGCCAGCTGTTTTACCTACCAACTATAGCTGGCAGCAAAAGGTATTTTGTATCTCTTGGCTACCCTCAAGTGCTTGTCCAAATTTGTGCAGTTGGGGTACAGCCTCTACTATTGATGAGCTAGAGACTGAGAAAGATGTTAACTGTGGGAAGTCAATGTGAGACATATAAATTGCCCTAAAGTACATAATATGGGAAGAGGAAGCAAGGATGCAGGGAAGCCACAAAGATTGGTAAAGAAATTCCTTTCTAGGCAGGCTGCAGAAGTTAAAAAATCAAGTCCTTTCCATTACATATCTTAAACAAGGGACGAGACGGTTAGATTATATTTATTTCAGTTATTTTTTAATTTATTCACTGCCTTTCTTGGTGTGAAGTGATTTAGCCATTAAACCTTTTGGAGCTTGTGTACAAAAATTTGGAAAATGTCTAAGTTTATTCTGCTGGCATGAAACAATTCTCTATCTCTACCCCTGCCCCAACCATCTAACCCTCTCTGAACAGAGGCTCTTGGCACCAGTACTAAGCCCGGACCTGAAGTAGAGGCCCAGGCCTCGACTTCAACTCTAGCACCACTGCTGCCACTCAAAAAGGTCACCTCATGCCATTCCCAAGGTTCAGTTCTCCTTAGGATCTGTCATGCCCTTATTTTCAGGTGGCTTATTCTTTCTGTTGATAGGTCCCTGCAGCCTACCTGAGGCTCCTCCAGGTCACACGACACCTGGTTTTTTTACTTCAGGGAACACTCTTCTATGGCCTCTGCAACCTCCAAAAACCATACAAAGGCATACCCGATTTTCATGCATTTTTTGAAGCTCCAGAGTCCAGCAAGAACATGGTCCTCTCATGCGATTTTTGGAGGCCATGCGAGAACAATACCCTATTTTCACACAGTCCCCACAGTCTTCGAAAAACATGCAAGAATGGGGAATGGTTTTGAGAATAGTTGTTGTCAGGAATTAGTGTATGCTAATGTGTCAACCAAATTGTTGCAGCATGTCACCTTTGACATGCATGTCATAGATTTGCCATCACTACTCTAGATCTATCAGTTAAGGTAAAGGTAAAGGTTCCCCTTGCACATATGTGTTAGTTGTTCCCGACTCTACGGGGCAGTACTCATCTCTGTTTCAAAGCCAAAGAGCCAGCGCTCTCCAAAGACATCTCCATGGTCATGAGGCCGGCATGACTAAATGCCAAAGGCACACAGTCCCTATTTTTCTAGTTGCACATTTACGTGCTTTTGAACTACTAGGTTGGCATAAGCTGGGACAAGTAACGGGAGCTCACCCTGTTATGTGACAGGGATTCAAAACGCTGAATTGCTGACCTTTCAATCGACAAGCTTAGCATCTTAGCCACTGAGCCACAGTGTCCCCTATAGATCTATCAGTTAACCAACCTATTTAATTTCTCTTTTAAAAAAGTAATTGTGGAAGCCCAAATACTGGTCTCCCTCCCAAACATGCATGGAATGGGCAAAGAGGGCTGGAACTAGCAAAGCAAAGAAAACCAACGGGAGATATAAGATTGCTGGCAAGAAGCATCTCATTTCAGGTTGTTTCTCCAAGGTTCACCCAGGCACTATACACTGTCTGCACCCAGCACCCAGGCAGGGTTTTAAGGAAAACACCACTATATTTCTAGTCCTCAGCACCTTAAGTAATCCGTGGATTGCCTTAGCTGTAAACGGACACAGAAATATAGGCTTAGACCCGAGGACTGTGTTAGGGAAACAGTGGGATATTTGCATACCAGAGCAAGGAAGCTCTGACTTTGCCCTGTAAGTGAATATAATACCTCTGATAGGATTATTTGATTACTAGAAACAATAATACTGGATGACCATTGGAATTATACTCAGTGTACATGAATTGTTAGTTTGAGAGCTCAGAGCTAGACAGATTGGTAAAGTAATTCTTAAAGAAATAGTCTTTACTGTTGCTAGCTCTCATGATGGTAGAAGTCAAAGAAATCCAGTACTGTATAACCTAAGCAATATTTTTCAAACTTGGCAACTTTCAGAATTCCCCAGCTAGAAAGCTTGATGTTGAAGTCCACGTCTTAAAGCTGCCAGGTTTAAAATTCAGTGACTTTATAAAAAGTTATGTTTCACATATCTGATGTTAACCCCCAATCCATATATATTTGTAATCTTTCTGACGGCATCTGTTTCTCCTTCAGAGATTCTATGAAAGTCAATTACATTGTATAATTGTTTTTGGAGAGTTCAATCACTATCAATGTCATTTGCCTTTCACATTTCAAGGGAGTTCACCTCCAAGTGGATTAGCTGAAGCCAAACACAGAACACAGTTCGCTCGTATTTCTAATTATTAGCTAATAAAAATATTTTAAAAATGCTGGGGCATTCCCAAAGATACAATGATGTTATTTAAAATTTGAAGGTTTTCTGCAATGAGGCCTATTTTAGATATGCTCGGAATTCTGCCTTTTTAAGAATTTAATATTTATCTGGATACAAGGTTGGATTTCTGAGTATAGAAATCTGCAGTTTGTTTTTTCTCATCAGAGAGGTAGGTGAGAACAGGAAAGCTGTATACAAATCTTTGGCAAGGAAGATTCTTAACCGCTTTTTGCATTGCTATTTGGAAAAATGGAGAAACAGGGGAATTGCCTCTCCTCTAGCCTGTATCAGCACTTTTTTTTTTTTTTTTGCAAGTGCTTTGCAATGATCAGAAGGTTTGAGAGGGAAAAAAAATCAATGTTAATTGAAGCTCAACCTTTTCATCCAGACTTGTGTACTATTTTGTGTATTATTGTGGTTATTAGAGTCCTGATGAACACTTTTAAGTTTTGAAATATTGTGCGTGGGATGTTTATTGTTGGAAACAATAAAAGAAAAGTATAAAGCTGTTGAAAAAACATTTGGGAAAAACTAAAAATCTGCAGAAAGGAATTGACAGCCATTCAATAAGCTGCAAGAAATCATCTGCTTTGCTGGCAATCTTTTGTGGATCCCTATAGAAGGGAGACTGATCATAGAGGCAGATGCCAGATGAAGGCTCTCTTACTGAGACAATCAGATGTATTTTACAGAGCTAAACTTCAGCAACTGAACACTAATGAAATCACACCAGCTCTACCCTACACCGAACAGGACAGCACTGCAACTTAGCTTTCCCTCAGTCGCATCCACATTGTCTTGCTGTTCATTTTATCTGATAATGTTAATTGGTTCTGTAGAGCTCTGAGGTCATCATTCTTTGTGTGCTTTCTGATTAGCTAGGATCATTCAACAAAGCAGTGGGAAAAAACCTTGCAAAACAGTAAATTGCAAAACACAGTAGATTCAACTAATGAGTTCAGGGAAAGAAAGGTTCAAAGGCAAACGGTTTATGCCTCCTCAACTGTATTTCAACGGATTTTCAAATTTGCCAGTTGACCCAAATGATATTCAATTTTCCACCCATAATATATATTCTGTTCATAAGGAATAAAATGATTTTAGATGCAAAACTTTCTGAAGCCTCAGTTTTTCAGTATACTGCTAAAACCTCTAAGGTGATGATAAAGACAAAAAGGGCAGTGAAACCAAAATAGGAATTCTGCATTCTAGATTAGTACTGAATTCCTCGTACTCGGTTAACAATGCCTAAGTTTGTGTCCTAATGTCATTGCACTATTCCCCCAAGCAATGCAGCCAACCCTGTGGAGCTCAAAGTGAAGAAATATAAGCAATGTTATTCTAAGACAACTTAACTGAATCAACTCAAGTGTTGTATATATAGAAGGATGGATGTTAACATGGCGCTGGTGGCTTTAACAATAGCTCTTGTTCTTTTGTCTTTTAGTTCTGTTCAAAGAACCTCTTTTAAATCCTATTACATTTCTTTGATTTTTCTAAAACATAACCCACTCTCATTATACTAATATCACAAATTCCAATTATGATGCTTCCAATCCAAAAAAGAACTCCTTGAATTCAAAAGCAGCAATTATTCTGAAAACACCAAATGGCCAATAGTAAGAATGCAAATTCTCCATTGATTCCCAAACACTGGGGAATGACGGTCAGATGTATTTTGGCTCTCACATCGTTTCCAATAGTTGCTGTATTTTCCTTTCACTTCGCATCTGGGAAAAAACCTGGAAGAGACCATAATTTATCAACCCTTGAGCTCTGCTAAGAAGTGGGGGGGGGGGGGAGAAAGAGGAGAAAGGAAGGAAATTTTGCTGCTATGAGAGTAACATAACTTGAGCCTACTCTCCCCAGTAAGGCACTAAATCATATGACATCCAAATGATACCAAAGTCATGATGATTCTAGTAATGAGGAGTATTCAACATTCAGCACTCTCCATTCTTGCACATTCACAGAGCCATGGCATTGTATCCTGGGAAATGGCTATTTTAAATATCTTCCTGCAAAGGCTTCCACTCTTACTTGTCTCCTATTTATCTACTATTTTGCCAATTAAAAAAAACAATCACAGACCTTTATTTGGGCTTTATATTTTCTGTTGCTAAAAAAAAAAAAAAAACCCTTTCTCTAGCTAGCAAAACCTGTCAGCTGCCATTATAATCATAGATGCGTTCAGCCATCACAAGCAAATGAGTCCTCATAGTCTCTCTTTCAGGCCAGCTGTACCCTTCACAATTCTTGCCAAAACTTTCTCTGGAATAGCTTATCCCACCTCCCCTTTCCATGTCAAAAATAAATAAGTAAAAAAGAATAGAAATCCAGGAAACAATTTTCAGAAACATATGTTGATTTCCTACTTTACTTCTGGTCCTGTGAGTAAAAAGATGCTAAACACAGCAAGATTTTCTGATAAATTATTTTTTTCCTTGAAATACCAGAAAATGGAATAATTTAGTCTCTTTTGTATGTCCTTATATCTCTTCTAGGTTTTGAAAAAGATGGATGAATGTTAGATTTATTTCCTCAACCAGATGCCCCTGTATAGGTTAAATTACAGCTGCCATCAGTCCTAGTTGATATAAACATTAGCCATATACAGGAGAAATGAACAAATCAGTTAATTTCCATTTCTTCAACAGCTCATTTCTTCAAGTAAATCTAGCCTGGTTTGTTATTAACTTTGCTATTAAAAAAAACCTCATTAAAACATTTGCATTTATTTATGAGCACATAACCCACTATTTACACATAATGTTCTCTAATATAATGCAATTTTGCTCTTTATTTTCCTGAAGAGGTACATTATTGTATAAGCTTCTTCCTAAATTTCTTTAAATTTACTTTTAATTGGCAAATTAAAATATTGCAATATTCAAAGAACATCATTTTTAAAAATGATGATTAATAAGGATTTTATATATTATTCAAAAACGCAAAGTTAGATACATTGAGATCCCCTAGTATGGGCTAGAGATAATGTGCTTGGAAGATCAACGCAGCTGAACTTTACTAATTAAGAAGTACTTAATGCTATTTAGGGCTTTCATTTTGGGAAAGGCAAAATAGATTCACAACTTAATAAAAGCCAATTATTATTAGAAATATATAGCTAATTCTAGCAACAGATAAAGGTGGTTAAACGAATCATATATCATTTGCCTGCATCATGACACACGAGGTGCTGAGAAATCTCAGGAATGAGGAAGTCAAATCAGCCAATGTCTTTTACTAAATGTTACTTGATACTAATCAGAAAATGCAGCTTGGTGGCTTATACACATCTTTGTAAGACCAGGTTCTAACCTTCTTAATTTGGGGTCAAATTTGCTATTACAGAAATTAATTGACTTTCCAGTTCTGCTAATCCTGTAACTTTTCCTTTGCCTGCTAACACATATTGATATAAAGATACGCTTATATCTACAAACAGTAGTGGCAGCCAATAAAGTACTGAAGAGTCAGAGATAAGTTTTATTGAATGTTATCATGAGCAAGTATAGAGAGAAGGAGAATGAAATGTAGGACTGATGCTTTCAGTGGTGGCTCCATGATTTCTGGAGCATCTTGAAAAAGGGAGGGAAGGGTCACAGAGGGATAATATAAAGCTGCATAAATAAAAGGGTTCCTTAATTCAGCAGCAATCATTTAAATCAGATAGTAAAATGCAAAAAAGATGGTTCAGACCTTACAACACATCACTATAATAGAATGAAGAGTAGGCAAGCCCTAAGGAGAATATTCTTCCTGCCCCAAATGTTAACGCTGGTGTCTTGATCAAATGCAAGATGACAGGGCCCAAGGCAAGCCTGCTTGGAAAACTCAAACTGTAATGCCTATGGATGCTTACTGACTTTTTGGGGCCACAGGATGGCAAGGATGGACTGAAAGATGCAATAGAAAGAGATGGAAGAAACATCATTACTGCGTGAAATTCTGCCACCTTGAATCTCAGCCATATCAAAGTTAACATGTCCCAGAATATCCATTTACGAACAGGACATTAGTAATTTATAATAGCTCTGTCAAGAAAAAAAACACATACCACTCTTTCAATTAAGTCCAATTCATTCAATTCTACTATTATGATCACTGACCAATATTGAAGTTAACAGAACCAACAGATTATACAAACAAGAACATGCCCATTCATATCAATCTCCCACACTCTATCAAAGATGATAACTAATGAAGAAAGTTCTTGTAAAGGGGCAAGGAAAGAGAGGGGAAAAGGGGGGGGGGGGACAGGGAGGGAGAGGAAGGGAGAGGGAAGCAGTGGGAGGGAGGAAGAGATGAGGTTCTTGTTCATGAGCCAGGCTCCTAAGCTGTGAACCTTCTCATGGGCTCCACAATGAAGGAGGAATAGAGCAGTGGAGGAAAATGATTGAGGAGAAAGAGCAAAGGGAAGGAATGCAATTCAGAACTTCCTATTTAAGTTACTAACACTGAACACAGAACATAGGATCAGAGGGCTGAAAGGGACCTCCAGAAGTCTTCTAGTCCAACGCCCTGCTCAAGGCAGGAGACTAGTGGTGGGTTGCCCTCGGTTCGCACTGGCTCTATAGAACTGGTAGTAAAACTGGCGGCTGCCCACCGGACCCAACATCATCAGAATGCTTCTGCGCGCATGGCCCCATTGCGAACCGGTAGTAAAGATAAGTAGAACCCATCCCTGCAGGAGACCTTATACCAGGTGTGTCAAACTCAAGGCCCAGGGCCCTGCGGTGCCTCTGCCAGCAAAAATAGAGTTCATGAGGCCCTCCCAAGCTCCATTTTCGCTGGCAGAGGGCTGCAGGAGGCCGTTGCAGCCGAAAATGGAGCCCGTTTTCACTGGCAGTGCGCTTGGGCTACCACAGGTGCCCCTGACATGAGTGACATTGATCTGGCCATGCACACCCCAGCCACACCCACCCCGCCCCCCAAGGTCAAACACAACCCTGATGTGGTCCTCAATGAAATCGAGTTTGACACCCCTGCCTTATACCATTGCAGTCAAATCCAGGCTATTTTTCAAACCTCCAGTGATGGAGCACCCACAACTCTGGGAGGCAAGCTTTCCATTGATTAATTGCACTCCCTGTCAGAAAATTTCTCTTTACTTCTAAGTTGGATCTCTCTTTCTCAAACTTCCACCCATTACTTCTTCTCCTGCCCTCTGGTGCTTTGGAGAATAAATCAATCCTCAATTTTCTGTTAAAGCCATTCAAGGGCTAGAAGATAGTTATTACATCCCCTTAATCTTTCCCTTCAATAGTCTAGTCTAGACATATCTAGCTCCCTCAACTGTTCATCATATGATTTAATCTCCAGATCCTGTATCATCTTTGTTCCTCTTCTCTGAACACTTTCTCGTGTCTCAGCATCTTTTTTGTATCATGGTGACCAAGAAAAATATGCAGTACTCCAAGTGTGGCCTCACTAGTGCAGTATACAGGTAGCCTTCGACTTACAAGGGTTTGTTTAGTGACTTTTCAAAGTGACAACAGCACTGAAAAAAGGGACTTGTGACCAGTTTTCACACTTACAACCATTGCAGCATCCCCATGGTCACCTGATCAAAATTCAGAGACTTGGCAACTGAGTCGTATTTATGATGGCCACAGTGTCCCAGGGTCATGTGATCACCTTTTGTAACCTTCTGACAAGCAAGCTCAATGAGGAAGCCAGATTCACTTAACAACTGTGTTACTAACTTAACAACTGCAGTGATTCACTTAAGAACTGTGGCGTGAAAGGTTGTAATATGAGGCAAAACTAAATTAACAAATGTCTCACTTAGCAACAGAAATTTTGGGCTCAGTTGTGGTTGTAAGTAAAGGACTACTTATAAAGTGGTATTATCACTTCTTGTGATCTTGATGGTATCCCTCTGTTAATGCAAGCCAGGGCTGCATTGGCTTTTTTGGCAAGTGCAGCATATTGTTGGCTCATGCTTAAGTAATGGTACAATTGGATATTTTGATCTCTCTCATAATTAATATAGTTAAACACCTATTCTATACTTAGTTTAGTCTTTCCTGTCTAAGTGTAGGACTTTGCTTTTCTTACCACCAAACTACATCTTTTTGGATACAGCCCAATGCTCAGCTGTCAAATCCTTCTGAATCTAGAATCTATCTTCCAAAGTACTAACAATTCCCCCCAGCTTGGTGTCATCCACATATTTGATGATTTCATCCTCTCATCTAGATCATTTATGAAGATGTTGAAGAGTACTGGACCCAAGACAGAGCCTAGAGGTGTCCCAGTGCATGCTTCCCTCCATTAAACGTAGTTTCATTAAGGACTACACGTCGTATTTTATATACAACTACATCAAAGATTTAGAAGGTAATCACATCTAACATCTTTATTATTTCATATCTAATATATATTCTATTCAGATATTTCTATTCAAACTGGCATAATATGAACTACTATAGCATAATATAATATAATATGAACTACTTTGCTCTCCTTCAGAATAACGGAATAACAAAGTTTGAAGGGACCTTGGAGGTCTCCTAATCTAACCCCCTGCTCAAGCAGGAAACCCCTGTAACCTTTTAGACAAATTGTTGTCCAATCTCTCCTTAAAAATCTCCAATGTTGAAGCATCCACAACTTCTGGAGGCATGCCCTCCCTCCCTCCCTCCCTTCTTTCCTTCCTTCCTTCCCAATGTATTCAAAACTGCTTGCACAAGGGCTCTTAACAATTGCTGAGGTGTTTTTTCCTCAACCAGTTTGAAATTATTCTTGCTGTTATTACAAAATTCCAGGCACAATATTTCTTTATCTTTCCTTGGTCTTTTTCCCTAATGAATGTTGGTGGCAACTAAGAAGACTTCATGGGGCTGTTTTGATGTTTCCACCCTCATTCAAGCCTTTTTCCACTGTATACCGTATGGCATGGGCCTAGGGTATCTACAGGACCACCTTCTGCCTGCCTCCCACTGTTCTGTACACTCACACAAGGCTGCCCTCCTCCGGGTGCCATCAATCAGGCAATGTCAGCTGGCGGCACCCAGGATGAGGGCGTTCTCTGTGGGCGCATTGACCCTCTGGAATGGGTTACCCACGGAGCTCCGGACGGCCCCCGACCTCTGCCGAGAGCTGAAGACATGGCTTTTCCAACAAATTTCCTGATCTGGTGGGTGGTTTTTAATTGGATGGATTTTAAATTGATTGCTTATGTAGTTATTTTTATTGCTTTCATTGTCTTAACTTCTGTAAGCTGCTCTGAGTCCCTAGGGAGAAGGGCGGCATATAAGTATAATAAAATAAAATAAATAAAATAAATAATACAAATTTCTGAATCCAAGCCTGCTGAATCTTTCGCCTCAGATATTTGTGTGTTGCTGTGCTGCAATATAAATATTGGCACTCACAGTTTGAACACTGGAAATAGAGAGCAACGATTTCATAATAAGATCCTTAGGGATCATCCTACCTAATATAACCAGATCCTTTGCAAACAGATACATGGAATACTTCCCCTGTAATATCAATTCTTTAAGTAAATGTTAAGAAATTACAGTACTCTGTAACAGTCATGCATTTTGGTTAGATCTTGTTCCCTTGTGAGCTGCACCAGTTGCCAGTTTGCTCCCAAGTGCAACTCAAGGTACTTGTTGTTAGCTGTAAAGCCTTTCACAGCATACGGCCTCACCCCATTTATTCTCAGAGTTTGTACTATAATCCTCCGTAATCCCTATATATCCTCAGATCAGTGGTGACAGCAACAAGGGAATTCATTATTATTCTCCCCCCCCCTCCCGCTTGCTATTTAGACCTGGCAATTTTTACTTGAGGGATTGCCTATCTCCCATAGCACATGCCTGGCCAAATCAGTGCTGCCTGGTTGATGAGCTCTGGGCTCCTTCGATTACACAATGTCATATTTGGGGCCTTGGAAATACACCTTTTCTATATCAGCACCTGTCCTTTGGAACAAGGCACCCCCTGATATTCCAATGGCTCCACTCTCCAGTTGTTTAGAAGAGTTCTTAAAGAACTGGCTCTTCACTGAGGGGAGAGGTCTTTGGTGTTCTCTGAGCTTGGTTGTTTTCTTGCAGACATTTTATTCCCTAGGAAATACCATTAGTGCTAGTCAGACTAGTTTTGGTAATGAAATGGTTGCAAGAAAACAACCAAACTCAGAGAGCAACCAGGACCCCTTATTTCAACTCTGATCTACAAATATTCCCCTTTATTGGCTTCACTGAGGCCTTTGACGAAGGAGACTCCTCACTTCATTGCAGTTTTTTTCTTGATATTTTATATTTTCTTGATTTTACTGTAATTTCTGTTTGATTCTTGTAAACCACCCAGAGACATTGAGAGTCAGGTGGTATACAAGCATAATAAATTATTTTATTATTATTATTATTGGTTGGTCACACAGAGGTTCAGACTGGCTTTGGCATTTTTATCCACCTATTGAGTCCTTCCCAAGGACTTGGGATAGGCAGATATTGACACTTGGTGGTATTAAAGGTATAGTTGCAGGATGTAAGCTGTTCTGAGTAAAGTTGCCTTTTGCATTTAACCAATGCTGATGGTGTTCAAGTAATGCTCCAGTTGTTTTTGGATTGCACCCAAAGTAGTACTACATACTACTACTACTACTACTACTACTACTACTACTACTACTACTGTGTTTTCCCGAAACTAAGACATGTCCAGATAATAAGCCCAATTGGACTTTCGAGCGCATGCGGTAATATAAGCCCCCCCCCCCCCAATATGCATGCGCAGCTGCCACGCAAACAACACGACGTGAGGAAGCAAGGCCGGAGAGGGGGCAAAGGGAGGGGGAACATGCCCCACACGCCCCACATGCACCTGTCATCCATGCAGAACGGCCTTTTCGTTGAGCCAGACACACTACTGCCACTCGGGAGAAGAAGAGAGAAAGGAAGCGCTGCGAGAGAGCCCATTTCTGACATTCTCCTCCTGGCCGGCGGCAGCATGTTCAGCTCTCCAAATCTGGCTTGCCAAGGGAGAGTGGCAGGTGGGAAGGGGTGGGGAAGGAAGGTAATGGAATGGTGTGTTTTGGCACTCCTCTTTCCGCTTACAGTCCGATGAAGTGTGCAAGCAGGTTAGTGCGTCTTCAGTAGGAGTCTACTTTTTTTCTTTTTTTTCATAAAAAGTGCACTGCGAACAGAACATGGCCAGACTGCTCTCCCCTGTGTTAACCTTGGCTGCCTCCACCATGCAAAGAGGAACATGTCACATTTGTCTTCTCACTGAAAGACCCAGACTTTTCTTTCTACAAGGGGAACTCTGTTCTTGCAAAGATGCCATGATTTTAACTCTCAAAGCCCCTCACTGGAAGTGTTTTCTTGGATGGCATGAGCCCCTGCCTCTGTGGTGGGCTTTCACCGTGGCCCTTGGACCTGCAACTCTGATTGGGAGCACCTGCCCCATCTTTCTCTCGCATCGCTTTTCCAGGAAACAGGCCTCCATCCCGGACCGCCGTGCCTGCCAAGCAGGCCCTTTGTCCCCATGCAGGCTGCGAGCTGCTGGGGGCCTGCATGGAGACACCTGGGGGGGGGCCCACGAACCCGCACTATGTGGACCAGCCATCAGGATGGACATCCCACCCAGAGGTTTCTGCTCAGGAGTGTGACAACTTTCCTCGCCCATTGAAGCATTCCTCTTTTCCCCTTCCATTGGGCTGATGGGAACTGGTCAAGGTTCCAGATGATCCCAAAAAAAAGTTGCTGGATCCTTGAAATCAGGCCTGCATGTGGTGGAGACACCCAAAGTTAAGACAGGGGAGAGCAGTCTGACCCCCCTTCACACATCTCCATGCAGTCCCCCAGCAGCTCGTACTACTACTACTACTACTACTACTACTACTACTAATAATAATAATAATAATAATAATAATAATAATAATACCGGTAACAAAACTGGAAAAACAAAGACAAGGTTATTAGAAAAATTATGGAGTGTGCGGAAATGGATAAGCTCACAAAGGAGATACAAGAAAAAGATGAAACAGAATATTATTTAGTCTGGGAAAAATGGTATAAATGGCTGGAGGAAAAAGGGGGGACAAAACGGGGGGGGGGGGACAAAAGAAAACTAAACAATGGTTAAATTTGGTGGAGGAATATGGAAACTAATGGGAAGATATAAAAATTGTGGAAAGGAAATTAGATACCTGTTTATGTTAAATGTAAATAAAATATTTAGATTAAGAGAATATATTATAACGGTATATATATGATATACTAGAAATCTATGTATAAAAGATATATTAAGAAAAGAAAGAGAAAATGTATAAATATGGATTACTGTTGCAAAGATGTTGAAAAGAAGAAGATGTAAATATCTGTTTTTGTTTTTGTTTTTTTTTAAAAAACTGTTTAATAAAAATTATTGAAAATAATAATAATAATAATACCGGTAACAACAACAATCTTCAATTCAATTTACAGCCTGGGACTGGTAAAAAACTTAACAGTTCAAGTCCTAATCAATTACTAGAATTGTATGGTATGGTATGGTATGGTATGGTATGGTATGGTATGGTATGGAATGGAATGGAATGGAATGGAATGGAATGGAATAGAATAGAATAGAATAGAATAGAATAGAATAGAATAGAATAGAATAGAATAGAATAGAATAGAATAGAATAGAATAGAATAGAATAAACAGAGTTGGAAGGGACCTTGGAGGACTTCTAGTCCAACCCCCTGCTTAGGCAGGAAACCCTAAACCACTTCAGACAAATGGTTATCCAAACTCTTCTTACAAATTTCCAGTGTTCGAGCATTCACAACTTGTGGAGGCAAGTTGTTCCACTGATTAATTGTTCTAACTGTCAAGAAATTTCTCTTTAGTTCTAAGTTGCTTCTCTCCTTGATTAGTTTCCACCTGTTGCTTCTTGTCCTACCCTCAGGTACTTTGGAGAATAGCTTGACGCCCTCTTCTTTGTGGCAGCCCCTGAGATAATGGAACACTGTTATCATGTCACCACTAATCCTTCTTTTTGTCAGACTAGACATACCCAATTCCAGCATTCATTATATGTTTTAGCCTCCAGTTCTCTAATCATGTTTGTTGCTCTTCTCTGCACTCTTTCTAGAGTCTCAACATCTTTTTTACATCGTGGTGACCAAAACTGGATGCAGTTGTAGTTGTTATTATTATTTCCAATAACATGAAATCACAACTGCCAGTTCTTAGCTGGAGTTGGTCTTCATTCGCATTGCGTTCTTCCCAAGAAGATAGGGTGTCATATATTGGTATAGTATATGTGCAGCTCCAAACAATGTGGCCATTTTGTAATTGGCAGATGAGAATTTTGTCAATGTGCAGATTTACTAAGTGGTGTTTAAGATTTTTTTGATATAGCATAGTACTGATAACAACAGGAACTACCACAGCCAGTTTATGTCATAATTTTTCAAATTCGATTTTCAGATCCTGATATTTACTGATATTCTCCAGTTCTTTGTCTATTATCACATCAATTATCCACATTCACAATTTCTACAATTGCTTCATCAACTATCATATAATCTAATATTGAGCTCTTGCAATCTTTTTGATAGAAGTTATATTAAAAAGGTTAGAAAAAGAGAGAACGGGTAATTTTAGTATTGTATGCTGCACTGTACTGCCCTCTCTAGACTTAGTATAGATACTGGAAGAGTAGAAATATGGATAACTTGCTTCTTCCAATGCAGCTAGATTACTGTGATTGATTAGGTTATGTTGCTGTCCAAATACACTTGTAATAAATGTCTCTTTCTCTGTGTATCTCTGTCTCTCTCTCTCTCTTTGTATTTTTGTCTCTCTTTCTCTCACACTCATTTACACACACACACACACACACTGCATACAGATGCAAATGCAATATTGCTTTTAAGCAAGGGAAATTTATTTACATAAAATGATATAGTTCAATATTAATCATGTTATGTATGAATGAAATAATTATTAATGGCCAGCTACCACTAATCACAAAATAAACAAAATATTTCTAAAGAGGAAAGTTTGAATATTCTGCTGAGTTTCTGTCTTTCTGGGTATTAATTCGGGGTATTAACAAGTTTGCATAAATTTGATTTTATTTATTACAGAAGAATCCTAGTCCTCCTTTCAATACATGCATGAAGAAATCCAGGAACTAAGTACAGAGAATGTCTCACCCAGAGAAAGTTTGAGAAGAGAACTAATTTAAGTCCACCTCCCCCTTAAAAAAGAAATCTCCCAATAGTTCTAAAAAAAGCAAATCGAGTTTATACACCAAATTCAAAACAGTTTGTTTTAAAATGAACCCCTTATAAAATTATACACATTTAAGAAATTTAGCTTTATTTCAAGAGGCAAAAACCATGGGCTATATCTATGTAGACTATATCTGATGACATTGTTTTTACACTACTTTGTAGGCAAAATATACAGACATTAGCAAACCTTTGATTAATGCTGAAAAACAAGGGTTAATTTTGCAATTACACAGTCTTGCACACAAGAAAAGTTTTAATAAGAAATTTCATTTTATAAAACAACAAAACCAAATTTCAGCTAGGAAAAGTTTACCGGAAAAAGAGAAAAATAAGTACACCCAAATTTCAAATAAAATCATAGAAACTGTTTACCTAAAATAGTTCTTTGTTATTTACCACTTCTATAGTGGTATAGAAATTTAATAAAAGTTAAAGTTAAAGTTTGCACAATAGCTCTTCAGCTTCAACTGAATTCATGGCAGAGAATATGGTTGGAAAGAGATCATATGGGCCTACATGCTGCATTTTTTCCTCTTTCTTTTGAAAATCAATTTCATAGAATGTGGAAAATAACTGAAAGCCAGCTTTTTTGCTTGGCTTACTCAAGGAAAATGCTCCCTCTGAGATAATTACCTAGGAGCTCCATCAATTCTAGCTCCTTTGCTAGAATTATAAGCTCTGTCTAGCTATATCTTTGTAGTATAGGATATCCTTTACTTTCGACCATAACGGAGACATTTTTAAGCAAGGTGGTTGTTAAGGGAGTCATGTCATGCTCCTGTCAGAGCCTGAATCTGCGGAGGAGGTCAGAGCTGAGGAATTCTGAGAGTTATTATCATTATTATTTATTTGATTTTTATACCGCCCTTCTCCAACAGGACTCAGTTGAAGTCCACAAGTCTTAAAGTTGCCAAGGTTGGAGACCCCTGTGCTAGATGCTATGTCTTGGCCAGCTAAGGCCTAATAGATATTTAGATTAAGCTTCTGGTGTTTTTCAGGTGAAGAATATTTGAAATCCGTATCTAGAATAATTATCTTATTACTTATATCATACTCACATATACACACTAGCAGCAGAAAATAACAAAGAAAGCAACTTCCCTGTTTGTTATAAGCAGCTCACTGCATTTGGAAAATGCAGAAAAGAAAAGAGAAAGAAGATGCGGAGCATCAATGTACATCCAGTTAAGTCAAAACTGGTTGGATAGATCACTCTATGTTTCTTTTTACATCATTTTATCCTATCCTATTTCTGCATTAATCTGAAAACTTTTAAACTCTACAGATATTTATTTAGGTATGTATCTGTGAAATATATGAAATCTGAATATACAATTCTAAATATATCTTACCTCATGCTAGGTATCTACATAGGTTTTATTGTAAAATATTTGAAGGCATGTGTTATGTGCATCTTTGCTGACAGAACTACACTAGTAAATTCTGAGATGTCAGAATGCTTACATATAATTGCATTCCAATCTGCATATTCATTAGATGAATGCAAATCAAATCAGTTCCTTGTAAAATTTGTTTGGATGCCTCAAGGATCCCTTTCAAGTAGGGCATGAAAGCTAAAACTTCCGTAAAATGGTTAGTTTTTGAGACATGCTTGAAGGAAATCATAGAAAGGGATCATCAATAGAATGCATGGGAATTCTTGGACTTGTAGTTCAAACGGCTGGAGTCTGAGGGAAAATAACACAGGGATGAACCAGTTTCAATAATTAAGGGCAGCAAAAACGAAAGAACAGAATCCTTAAATGTTATGATTAGCCAGGAGTCAATCATATGTGAGTTGGATGGCAATATAAATTTGCTTAATAAATATTAAATCTGGAAAGCATGTGATTAAGCAATAGCAAAACATAGGTTGCTCCTGAGCTTGTGGAAAAGAGCTAAAGGCATATAGACACCTTACATTTCAGACTCTCTTTCACATTTCTGAGAAACCTCATATATAAACTGAGCCTTACCTGGGCTTGACAGGACTTTGCCTTTGTTAAGATGCTTGAGGCGTTTCTGGTGAGTCTTCCCATTGAAATGGATCTGGGCCTGGACAGCAGAATTGAGCTGGATATTACACACTTCACAGAGAGTGAATGATGGGTGCTTTTTCTCTCTCTTTGTACGCTGCTCTGGAGGACTTCCTGTGCATGAGTTCTCTGCCAGGCTTCCACAAATGCCACTCCCAGAGGAGTGGAAGAGGGTCAAGGGACGCTTCATCCCTATAGCAGGAAAAAAAAAATACATACATGAAAACTGAGGGAGGCAAAGGTCATTATTCCAGCTTTAACCTTCTTGGGTACCAGTAACCTGAGAACAAACCCCCAATAAGTACACACAAGCAGCCTCTAGATGGAGTAAACTGCCTGCACTTCGTTCACAGTGTAGCTCAATTCAAGTATAACTGCTAGCAGAGTGTGCACCACAAGAATTACTTTATTTCACCCATGTTATGTTCTGTTTCTACTTCAAGAAAGAATTTCAATGCTACCAAGACAGAACTACTTTTCATGGATAGGATCAATCATTGGAGGGTAACTTTTCTACAGATCCTCCCCATGGCCACTTTTAAATGATGTCTAGCACAACCAACCAATGAATATTTTTTATTTAACCACTGACAAGCAACTAAAGACAAGAACATCACAATTAATCAAGGTAAAAAACCAAAACAAACATTATTCTAAAGAATCTAGGATAGCTTAGAAGGAGATACTACAGAGTACTGTACAAACTGTTCAGTATTTAGCTGTGGTCAAACAAGTAAAAGACTGATCTGATAATCACAACTTAATATAAAACAAATTAAAAATGGCCAGGATATTTGGTAAGGAATGGAGATAATAATTCTTGGTGAGTGTCTGCATAAAGGGGACATGCAAAATAACTGATTTCAATTATCCCTCTAACACACAGACTCGGTTTCTGTTCAAAGGGGATTACAGGTAACCCTCGATTTATAACGATTCATTTAGCAACCATTCAAAATTACCATGGCATTGAAAAAAAGTTATTTTTGGCCAGTCTTCTTACTTATAACTATCACAGTGTCCCCAGGGTCTTGTGATCAAACTTTGGGCACTTGGCAACCAGGGTGTATTTCTGAGGGTTGCAGCGTCCCTCAGGCCACAGGATCACCCTTTGTAATCTTCCCCGGGGGCAAGTCAATGCAGGAATGATTCTCTTAAACAACCATGTGATTTATTCACAACCTGGACAAAAAAAAAGGTAGTAAAATTGGGCCCAATTCACTTAACAACTGCATTGCTTAGTGATAAACTTTTTGGTTCCAGTTGCGGTCGTAGGTCAAGGAGTATCTGTACAACAATTGACAGATTCACCAATTGGATGTGAAGCTCAAATCTGTTGTGGATGCTGGAATAGCTTTCATAGTCTACTATGGCTTATGTGTTTCTTTTACTGTGTCTTTGTTGGCTGACTATGTGCCTGACTTTGTAAATTATGAAACAGGAGGATTCTTTTTTACCTCAAAAGGGGCAAAATTTCCCACGTTTGTCACTTCAAGTTTTTTTCTCTCTTAACTCAGTGCAATTCCAGTATAAGGGAGCAAGATATGAAGATTCAGCTCTTTTCCCCTGCAGTGGTGCAGATCTTTTTGATATTCAAATAGGACACCATCTTTCACATATTAGAAAGCAGCAACTTAAACCCAGTACTGGCTGCTGCTCTTATACAGTTGTTAACAGTCACAGATGTCTAGAAATCCAGCTGAAATCAGGGAATATGTTTCCCATAAGCATTATAAATCCACATAATCTTACACCCTATAGCCGTGATGGCGAACCTATGGCACGCGTGCCCAAAGTGGCACGTGAAGCCATGTCGCCCGGCCTTGCCTGTTTGTCCTCTGGGTTTTGGGCACACTTGCAAGGGTGACAATCAGCTGTTTGCACATGCGGCAGTGCCAAAAACTGGTGTTTTTGCATGCGTGCCGGTCAGCTGATTATCAGGTGAGCATGCACGCAGAACCCGGAAGTTTGGCTTTTTCGGAGCGCAATCCCTTCATGTGCGTGGCAGTGCTGAAAACCCGCTTGCGCATGCATGCCGGCCAGCTGATCATCGGGTGGACATGTGCGCTAGAACCCAGAAGTTTGGCTTTTCCAGAGTGTGGCCCCGCCGAGCACACACACATGCACACAATGTTTCTGTGTGAATGTTCACCATCACTGCCCTATAGGATCCAAGCTGCCCAGAAATATGCCTATTGCCACAGAGCATCCAATTACTGTCATATCATGATGCCACCGAAGAGAAAAGGTGAAGGACATATCCTAAACCAGGGGTAGGCAAACTTGGCTCTTTTACACCCTGTGGACTTCAACTCCCAGAATTCCTAAAACAGCTTGGCTGACTCAGGAATTCTGGGAGTTGAAGTCCACAAGGTGTAAAGAGCCACGTTTGCCTATCCCTGTCCTAAACTTTTGAGAAGAAACCATGCAAAATGTTAAAACAAGCCAACATTTCTATGGAGAACTCTAATAAAAATGAATGAATAAAAAAATAATATGAGATTTAACTCAGAACCAGTTAAAATGCCCTTAAAGACGTTAAGTTTGTTATCTAGGGTACATCAGTTTTCTCTTACAACTTGCCAAGTCTCAGATGACCTCTGACCCAGACATGGTATGAAGTGCTACTAAGCTTCCAGTCCATAGCTTACATTAACTGTTTTCCTGCAGGTGACTGGGTTATTTTTAATACTGGCAGAAATTAAAATTGGAAAGTTATCTGGACATAATGCTTCCAAAAGACCAGTGCTCTCTAAAAAAAGGATATGTAGTCACTCATATTAGCTAAGCTTACCATCAGAGCTCCTGTTACAGAGTTTTAAATAAACATGCTATATTATGCATCCACTCCTCTCATTCACTTAATCTCTTTGGTGCCCATTAGTCCATCCTAAAAGACATGACAATTTCACAATCTGCTTCTTTTCCCAAACAAAATACTGAACCCATGGGGAGAGTGTTTACTGAGATTATGGTTACCATCATGGAGCTACTTACTTGCATAAGATTCACAGAATTCTCTGATGGCAGTGGTGGTGCTTTGCTCACAACGTGATTTTGGACAAGAAGAACTTTCTCTCTTGAGATCTAGGTGGTTTTAAATAGCCCTCTCACTGTGGCTATTGGAAATTATACATTGGACTTCCCTTACCTGGTGTTCTTGTCCTATACTGGATTATATATTTCATTGCCAAATATCTACTGGTCATGCTAGCAGAGAATTATGGTAGATATTTTCCAATACTTGGAGTATACAAGTATTACATTATATTACATCCATATCCATTACATTATATTCCAAGGATACCAACTTTGGAAATTCCTGAACATATTCATCCAATTCAGGAGTCTAGAATGCAATATTTAATGGAAGTGTAAATACAAGTGTATCTCTTGCTTGCTCATTTCCCCCCTTTCTTCTATTTCCATTGGAGTCAATGAAAATTGCCGTGGGACAAGGATATGCAGTTAATATTGGCTTAACCAAGTCAGTTAAAGACCTGATAGCTGAATTCATACAATCTGCTAAGCTTGGTTATTTTCACCTTGGTGTTTTTTTAGTTTTTTAATGTTTTTGTATGAGCCCAGATTATTCAATCAGTCTATTATTTAATATATTGCAAAAACTCAGAAATTAAGTTACAATAATTTAAGTGTCATGTGTAAACTTAGTCCTTATTCATTATAAACAATATACTGCCTTGAAATTGTTTCGGGTATCTTTCAGAAATTCTTGAAGTTAAAATCCAACCTTGCCTATACAACCACAGACAGACCTGCAGAAAAATTCAAACATAAATAAAATGAAATTTAATAAGACAATGTCACCAAAACTATCAAATCCATTTTTTAAATGGGCTACTGAGACCAAAGCCCTGTTCCAGATGTTTTACCATGTTTACTCAAGAATTAAAGGATGTCATTCTGTAGATATTTGCTTATTAGTATTTGATTGTCCATTTACAGTACAACATTCAAATATAAAAACAGTTATGGATGTTCTAAGCAGTTTTTTTTCTTTCATTCCTAAATCAAACAGGCAAACATTTCTGTCCTGTGACCTTAAATGGCTTGAGCATGAAAAGAAAAATACCAAAAGAGAAAGAGAGAGGGTGGTTTTCCAAGAAACCTGTTAAAAGATGAGGGAAGCAGGTAGGTAAGTAGCAGCACAGGGACATTGAAGATGAATGATAGATAACAAGACATCCTTGACAGATGTCTAAATCTCTTCAAAGTGTCAGAAATCATATATAGATGACCTTCAAAAAGCACTTTAATATTTTACAGGCATCTGGTTTTCAATCTAGGCCAGGGATGTCAAACTCAAGGCCTGGGGGCCGGATCTGGCTTGTGGGGTACTTAGATCTGGCCCGTGGGGCCTACCCTGGAAAAAGTGAAGGACCAGCCTGTGGTGCTTCTGCCAGCGAAAACGGGCTCCAGAGCTCTGTTTCCGGCTGCCACGGCCTCCTGCAACCCTCTGCCAGTGAAAACGGAGCTCAGGAGCGGCCCTCCTGAGCTCCCTTTTCACTGGCAGAGGGTTGCAGGAGGCCATGGCAGCCAGAAACAGAGCTCGAGAGCCCATTTTCACTGGCAGAGTGCTTGGGCCACCATAGGCACCCCTGACAAAAGTGACATTGATTTTGCCATGCCTATCCTGGGCCCTGAAGGTCAAACACAACCCTGATATGGCCCTCAATGAAATAGAGTTTGACACCCCTGATCTAGGCAAACATGTAGGTGCAACTCCTCGTCTGTAATTCATCAGCATAAATATAATATCAAACACAAGTATTCACTCTGAACCTTTAATGGTTATTCCCAAGAATTGTATAAGAAAAAGAACTCCCTTTCATTGTATGATCCAGGAATTTAAATATGTTTGGGCAAGTCTTCAACTTTATAATTAAGCTGAAAAAGATTCAATTTAAAAACAAAATTGGAATTTTGACTACTTTCCCACTTATCAACCTGCCCTGCAATTGCAGAACCTAGTTACTATTTGGATGCATTCTTCTCTATCTGCTTCCTAGGCAGTAATAACATTCATTATTATCTCTTGCTCCTCTCGTCACTTCTCAAAACTGGACACTTGTGAGCAGCTACAATATGCTTGACCCTTTAAACAAGCATATTAGAACAGCTATTATTATTAAATGTTTTAATATTAAATGTTTTAATTGGCACAGCTAACAAATTTAATCGCTTATCTTAGTATTAAAACAAACAGAAATCCAATTCAAATCCATCTGACAGGAATTAACCAAACAGCTATTTTGCATAGCTGTTATATATATTATTCCTGCTATTCTTAAAACATAGAAGCAAATGTGGAATTTTATGCAGTCCTAAAATAATCATCAGATACACATGGAGGCAATAGAAACAACCTTTGAGAAAGTCAAAAGTTTATTCAATAAAAAAAAAAAAGAGAGAAAGTCAAAAGTTTGCAAAAGTACCACTCCCCCCTCCCTACCAAACCCCAGAAACAAAAGCAAAACCTTTTTGTTAAGTCAATATAGTACAAAAAAACTCATGATAATCCAGTTAAGGCAATCCACACTCCTGGGGCTGATAATGCTGACAACAGAGTGGAAAAATGGAAAACTAGATGGAGTGTCTTGGCTGAGTGTAACACTGAAGAGGAGTCATCCACACGTCAACAATTTATTTCAGGCTTCACTAGTATGTATGAACATCTAGGAATGTCTGCCATGTGAAAAAATGATAAACTGATTAGTGTGTCATCGCTTACTCATTTTTTTTAAAAAAACTTTTGAACAATTACAAATAATTCCCCCAAGCATTAAGCCTGGAAAAGGAATTTGTGAATTCATGCATCAATCTCGACACCTCTCTTTTTAGAAATGATGCATCTATATAAACTAATCTGCATAAATACTCACAAAAGCAAATCACAAATGTGATTTGCCCAAAAAAATCTGTTGTAGTGCCCAAAAATCTGTTGCAGTGGTTCGGTTACTTTCTTTTTTCTTCCAATGTCTCTAACAGTGTGGTGAATATTATTTTCCCAATCCTCCAATTACAATTCATTTTAAGATATTTGCACACACACAGTCCTGTGAAGTAAGAGACTTTGGGAATTACAACCCACTAACCACACAAGCTAACAGTAAATCTGAATATGGTAAGCAAGCTGTCAGGAAGGGAGCCTTGCCACCTCATTAATAATTTTCTAAGGTCATTTTTATGGCCCTCATAATACACTCCATTACCTTTCTTTTTTCTATTTTAATCTTAATAATGCCATAAAATACAATGCTACCAATTTCTTTTAAATAAAAATAGAAGGAGCAGGTGCACAATAGCAACAAATACTACTGAGAATTCAGAATGAGAAAAATAAATCTGAAATGGTCTGGATTATGGACAAAGCACAAATGAATTTGGGAAGGTGGTGGTTGATCCCATAGAGATACCAATTTACATTTTAAGGGAAAACGTCTAATCATCGGGGGTCAAGTACATTTTAAGGGAAAACTTCTATTCATCAGGGGTCAAGTAGGCACTGACCCAGGGTGTCAAAGCATAGAGGGGCCAGAGTGTTCTAGGGGTGGCATATATCCTTGAATAAGTACCGGAGGAACGAAGGAAATGAGCAAAAGGGACAGAGAATTGTAAATATTGGCCCTGCCACTTTGTCCATCATGCACTGCAAACTTGTACCTATAATTTCATCCATTTTAACTCCATCCCACAAGAACTTGCTGGATCATGATTCCCTGAAACAGTTACTCAAGCCCTGGTTATTTCTTATCTGGACTATTGCACTCTACACGGGGCTACCCATTAAATCCATTTGGAAGCTTCAGCTGGTGCAAACTATGGCAGCAAGAGCAGTCTTTGGGGCCCCTAGAATGGCCCATATTATATTTCTGCTCCGTGAACTGCATTGATTTTGATTTGATTTGATTTTGATTTTATTGAACTTCTATACTGCCCTTCTCCCAAAGGACTCAGAGCGGTGTACAGCCATATTAAAACACATATAAACCACAAAATTTAAGAACAATTTTAAAACTAATATATAAAATTTGGCCCACCAAATTAAAAACTAACAAACACCCAATTTAAAAATTCCTATTAGGCCAGCATTGGCTATCAGTTTGCTTCTGGATACAGTTCAAGGTGTTGGTTATGATCTTTAAAGCCCTTAATAGCATAGGTCCAGGCTACCCGATGAACTGTCTCATCTCACTAGGATAAGCTCACTCACAACGTGCCGGCAGAGAGGGCCTACTACAGAATTTGTCTGTCAAAGAACTCTGGGATCCAGAAGAAGAGCCTTCTCTTCCATAGCACTCGCCCTTTGGAATATCCTATGCTGCAAGATGAAATTTGTCTCTCTCTTCCTCTCCCTCCATAAGAGTCTGAAGACTTGGCTCTGCCAGTTGGCCTGGGAACCCAATGGGGGAGTACCACTAGATACCCAATGGGGGAGGCAGCTACTAGATTGATAGCAAATCATCTCTCTCCCTTGGTCCCTCTCCATGCACCCACCTTTTATTCTCATACAGCTGTATTCTCACTGGTGTTTTTTTAATTGTTTCTTCCGTTTTTCCATTACTCTGCTGCCATTTACACTTTACACTTCTTTTCATTTCTCTGTTTTATTATTGTAAGTCGCCTTGAGTAGCCCCATAGTGAGATAGGCAGCAAATCAATTTTGTACATATTCTATTTCACTTTGCAAGTTTATGTGCACATACATTACAATTACTATATTTTCTTGTGGGGGGGGGGGGGAGAACAAGCTGAAAGAAGCAGAAAACCTAAAAGAGGTTCATAAAGATAAAAAAAAATGTTGTATCTATAATTTTGCTTTAGAAAAGAAACTGTAATAGCAAAGCCAACAAAAAATTACATTAAATAAATCTGAAGGGCCGTTTTTTAAAAGTAACGGTCATCCTTTATAATAAAGGGTGAATGATCTGTGTAACATACATACATATATGCACAAACAAAGATTCAGCAGTCTAAGGTCATAACTTACAGTATTTTTTTTTAATCTTCTAAAGAAAATTCAAAGGGCTTTCCAATTGCTTTCGCTCAAGAAAATAATTATCTATCAAGTGGTTTACAAGGCATTTCCAACATAGTGAAAAGAATTCTGGACCATATTCATTGTTGCCCACTCATTCGCAGTTTGTAGTTTGTTGAAAAATAACAACTGACTAGACAGTCATAATATGTTACACCACAGAGTGGATGTGGGCCATTTCTCTCAGCAGGAGTGGCACTTAGGTTCTTAATTATTTTGGCCTCTAAAGGATCAGGGTTAGGGTTAGTGTATTTTTAATCTGTAATTCATTTGTTTAATAAACATATTATATTAACAAGGTCTCTTGGTGCTTGGACTAAAATACATTGTATTTAAAATCAAAGACAATAACTAACAGCTATTAAACTTCAGAATTAAGTTTAGAATTAAAATTAACGAATTAAAGGGACTGTTTAAAAATACGGGGTTAAATGATGTTTTAAAAGTCAACAAGGAGGTCAGGCCCAGGGTGGATAAAAATCAATGATTTTTTAAAAAAAATATCAAAAAAATCAGATTTTTTTGATTTAAATCGGATTTTTTTGATTTTTATCAAATTTATTTTAATAAAAAACTTTTGGGGTAAAAATCTATTGTAAGGTAGTTTTCTATTTAAGATACATAAATAATTTAGTTTATTCAGCATGAAATGGAGCTTAGTTATGTAGCATGAGGCTGTATATTCTGCAACACTGGGACTATTGGTGAGTCAACAGTGGGTCAAAGGAGTAGCAGAGATGACAGTTGCTCTTTAAAAATTATGATTTAAATAAAGTTGATTTAAATCAAGCCTTTTTACTAGTGATTTAAATCATGATTTAAATTGTGATTTAAATAAACTCGATTTAAATCAAATCCACCCTGGTCAGGCCCCTCAGATATCTGGAAAGTGCATTCCATGAATACAGGCAGAAAACAGAGATGTTGGAAGCAGGGGGATTGACACACGTAAAAAAGAGCCAAGGCTTTGATCTTGTGATTGCAGCCATCATCCTATTTTTACTCAACACACACCGTCAGCAGATGCCTCTTGCTCAATATGAACCTATAGAAAGCAAGGAAGATGACCTTGATGAAGATATGCAGAAACTGTTGCCCTGGCAAAAAGGGTTGAAAGGTATTTTAAAGGCCAGAATATCCAAATGGAAAAAACCCAGACTGACACCTCCTTAATTCGTAGAAGTGCATATAGTCCTTGCTTAACAACCATTTATCCAGCAACCAGTCATGACACAGCTGAAGGAAGGTAGTTAGAGCTGTCTTCAATGTTCTAGCTATTGCAGTGTCCCTGCAATCACATGATCAAAAAAATGTAGGTGCCTGGCAGCCTGACTGCATATGTGCTTCAACTCCCTTCACCTACCTATCTTGCCCACCCCCCCCTTCCATCTTTTGGCTGCCTTGCACTCTGCTTCTTACCTCCACCACCATTCCCAGCTGATCTTCATCATCTTCTTCCTCTTGTGGATGTGATTCCCTATGGGCCAGCAACTGCCTCGGCTGGGCATTGCCTCAGCAGGAGAAGGAGGAAGGAAATGGCAAAGGTCAACTGGGGATCACAGGGGGCAGCAAAGGTAGGTAGCAGCAGAGGAGTGCAGGTCAGCTAAAAGAGCAGAGACGAGAGGGAGAGAGATGGGAGGGTTGAAGCAGAAGGGAGCATGGCAGGGCAAGAGACGCATGGCTTAATAACAGTGAAATCCTGGCCTAACAACTACAACTGGGAGTACCAGAACAGCCATCACTAAGTGGTCCAGTCAAATGATATTTCACCCAACAACCACTTCACTTAATGATGAAAATTCCAGTCCTAGTTAGGGTAATTAAATAGGGGCTACTATATAAGAAGGAAGTGGTACAACACAATCAGACTTGAATGATTCTGTTATTACAGATAGTCTCAATAAAAGTAGTTTTAGCCTTCCTGTGGAGTTTATGACTTGGTCCGGTCTCCCTACCATGGCCAACAGATAAATATTTTGGTAAGTGGAGGAGGAGGAAGACTCATACAGAAAGAAGTGTTTTCTCAGGTAGTCTGATTCCAGACTGAACAGGCCTTTGGAGATTATTTGGGGATTATTACTTCAGTGAATATTCAACCAAAACATTCCCTCCCACTTTCTTTACAAAGCAACCTAGCCCTCTCATTTCTAACCCCCAAATGAAGCTTCATTTATTTGCTGTACCTGTTGAATCTCCCCAACAGCTTGGTTGCAGCTGCAAGGTAGGGCAATACCAACCACTTCCTCAACAAATAGCATTTTCTCTTCTCCTCAACAAGGGACCCCATGTTCCTTTCACACTGCAAAGTACCTTGTTGAGGTAAATCAATACTGCCTCATTCAGGTGTGACAATCAGTATTTTGGCATTTCCGGAAACACAAAATATTCAAACCTGAAGATTGGCAGTACACACACTAAAGCTTTATAGTAATTTTGTTCCTGGAAGGGACACTACTAATGTTCCAATCAAAATCTATAAAAGGCATTTCTGGTCACTGCTGTAGTCTGGAAACCAGAGAGATTTCAGATCTAGAAACAGCCCCAAATGCAAATCTGCTCCTTCAGGGAGAGAGTGAGCATTTCAGAACAATATTTCACTTTCTCCTAAACATTAACCCATCAAAAGAGAATGTCAGCTTTCTTTCAATTCAACTTCAGTTTATTATCTATTACCAACTACAAATAGGCACTGGGATGTTACAACTCTATTGGGAAATGTTACACAATAGCAGGTGGAAGAGTTTCAATGTACTCAAAACAATCAGTTCCAAATCTTTTGATGTTTTCTTCAAGCAGTTTTACACAAATACCGAAAAGCATTAGCAACAGCAGAGCTTTGAGGGATACCATGTAAGTTAAACTCAAACAGACCTCATTATTGCTTAGGTGAAGCAATGTGAATATCCAATGATGGAGAACTCATCTCAGACCTGTTTAATTCACCCTTCGCAAAATGAGTGCATTTCAAAATACTCACTGCTTCCTTGCAATTGTGTATTAAAGGAAAGGATCAATGGTAATATGTTTGATAGTAGTGTGCTTTACCCAAAAAATATTGAAAAAATAAAATTCTCCAGGGTTCTTGAGAAAATAGTTTAATAACAGAGGATTCCCATCAGAACTGATTTTCTAGTCTGGTTCCAAAAAGTAACAAGGAAGAAAGAAATATGATAGGTAATGTATTAATCAGAAGCTTTATCTATGCCAGAGCTACTTTTATATGCAGCATCCACTTCTCAATTGTTAAATTTGCCTTTGAAAGTTTATCTTTTCCATACAAACTTCTGAAATAATAATTTAACCACAGCTTTAAAATACCTTTGGAAATTTGAAAAAGTTGTCATATTCCCTCACACACACACACACACAAATTTAATGTTTAAATGAAACAAAACATAATATGACTGGATATTCTATCATTTTCATTTTAGAGGGAGTTATATATGTGCAGAAAGGATTCATTTTTGACAATAACACCAAGTGTGAGACATTATTCATGTATGCCATCTTTCTATTTTCAGCACAGCAATGATGCTTTTGAGCAGTCATCCCACCCAAAAAAATGCACTGAGCCCAGCCTACACTGTGAGGACATTCCACTCCAAGCAAGATCTTCTTTACTAGCACCAGGGATACAACAGCCACACAATCAAGGACATCATCTACACATCATCTCTTTCCCACACATTCTATAAATAAATTTGTCCTAGTCTAGGCTCAAATTATTCTACTTAACTCTCTTAGAGAAGACTCTAATGATGGGAAAAGTGGAAAGAAAGTGTGGAAGAGGACAATTAGCAGTAAATAGGGTGAACTCAATTATAGTGGATATGAGTCCATCATTGGGAGACCTGAAAAAACAAGTTAGGGATACATAATTATGGAGAAAAATCTATCAATGTGGCTGCTAAGAACTGAAAATGACTTGTTGGCACATAATCAATCAATTACCCAATTACTGCCATTTTCTTAACGTATGGCAAGGAGACTGGGGATGGAGTCATCGGCGAGACAGAAAGTGGTATAATCAGCAGAAGAATATTTTACAGAAGCAGTGACTACTTGGTGGCTACAAGCACAGCACAGAGAGAGGTTTTGGCAATTATGGAAACAAAGACTTTCCCCATCTAGCTCTTTCTTATTTAGAGCATTTACGTGTTGTTAATGCAAAAAAGAAATCCAAGCAAAACTATTAACTTCTACCATATATATATTATACAGAGGGCAAGAAATTTCATTTCCATACAACTGCTTAGGAGAGATTAATTCAGAGAGGTAGAAATTTCAAAGTGATGTCTGAAAGTTGCTAGGATTTCGATGGGAAAACAGATTCAGATTTAATCCCAACAGTATGGAGAGACTGTTGATACAAAAGGTCAGCTGATTTCAGAATTGAACCATTTCTTGTTCTTGTTGAGAATGTGCTCCACTGGAAAGAACAGGCTTGCAGTCTGAAAGTCCTCAAGAATTTGTGGTTTATATTAAATGACCAGGTGATCACTATGGCCAGGTGGGCTTTTACACAGCTTTGGCTGGTGCACCAGGTGCTATTTCTCCTGGAAATAGGATGCATTGAACATGGTTGGTCATGGCCTTGTCACCTTTCATTTAGATTGCTCAATTCATTATATATGGGGCTGCCCTTGAAGATCACCTGAAAACTTCAGCTTGTCCAGAATACAGCACTATGCGTGCTCAGTGGTCAATTGTAGTGAACCATACTATATCTCTGCTGTGGGAGCTTGCTAATTACTATAGGTAGTCCTCAATTTATAACTGATCATTTAACAATCATTTAAAGTTATGTCAGTCTCAGAAAGGATACTTTACAGCCTGTAAAATACTTCCAGCCATCGTAAAAGTCATGAACCTCCCTCCCCTGCAGTCACATGGCTGCATTTTGGGCACTTGGCACTGATTCACATTTATGACTGGTTGCAATATTCTGTAGCCACATGACCACAATTTGCAATTTTTCCCCCCAGATTCCAGCAAAAAGCATTCAGGAGAACACCGGGAACAAAACATATAAACACTTCAAAAGTCATATAATAAGAAATTCACTAATTGGCACTTGGCTCGAAATTAAAAACAAACATTATATGAAGGTTCCCGGCTGGATATCTGCATTGGAGGTGGCAATGCACCCCAATACACTAGACCCCCATAAATTAATAAGATATAAAGAATTACTAGATCCCCAAGGAAGATTAAAAACACAGCAGGAATTTAGGGAACAAGGTATAGAAATAGATTGGTGGCCCTACCTACAAATACAAACTGGATTAAGAGCCTGAGTGGTGTAGGAGGCTAATGCCTCCTAAGGCAGCATTTAACATCCAGCTGCCTGCAATTACTGCGAGTTCAATCCTCACCAGGCTCAAGGTCGACTCAGCTTTCCATCCTTTCTAAGGTGGGTAAATTGAGGACCCAGTTTGTGGGGCAATAAGCTGACTTTGTATAAATATACAAAAGTATGAAGGCTATTGCTTAACGCATTGTAAGCCGCCCTGAGTCTCCGGAGAAGGGCGGCATATAAATCAAATTAAAAAAAAAGATACAATAAAGATAGTGAAGAAGGAGGAATCGAAACAAATCCCAATCGGCTAGGCAAATTATTAGGAGCTAAAGATGGAAACTTGATTTCAAACATTTACAAATACTTCTTAGAATTCGACCTAGCAGAAAATCTAGTCAAAGGACAAATGATAGCCTGGGCAAGGAATATTGGTAAAAACATACAATTGGAAGAATGGGAAACCAACTATAGAATAACAAAATCGGTAGCATATAAGGAGAACCACTACAAGTTGTGGTACAGATGGTATCTAGCCCCTGCGAGATTGGCAAGGATGTATGCAAATCTTAATCCAACGTGTTGGAAATGTAAGCAAGCACAGAGAACCTTCTTTTAGGTCTGGTGGCTTTGCCCAAAAATTAAGAAATATTGGATAAAAATAAAAATTTGGATATCAGAAATAATTGCGGAGGATATTGAGCTAGAACCAGAAATCTTTTTGTTAGGAATGCTTAAACAAAACATTAGAAAAGAAAAAAAGTACCTAATATTACATATAATTACGAAAGCTAGGTTAGCCCTAGCACAAGTCTGGAAAACAGATCAATTGCCAATGGAGCAGCAAATAATTCAAAAAATTTATACATGTGCAGAAATGGATAACGTTGAAATTGAAAAATAAGGAAGACTCACAGTATTTTAAGGTATGGGATAGTTGGTATGAGTGGATAACCAATGGAAAAGAAAGTAACGTTAAATTTTAGTAAGAAATTAAAAGTAATAATTATACACCGTCATCAAGATAAAAAAGGAAATAAGTCATTGTGTACATTTGTACTTTATATACCACATATACTTGTTTGTTTGTTGTGATTAGTATTGTTGATTGTATTTTAAGGTTGTGAATGTTTTATATAATTTTATCTTTTTAAATCTAATAAAGTTAGTTTTTTAAAACTAAAAAAAAAGTGGTTTTTAAAAAATGTGGTCATGTGGGTGCACTAACTTCAGTGGTGAAATCTAAAATTTGTTACTACCGGTTCTGTGGACGTGGCTTGGTGGTGGGGTAATGTGACTGGGTGGGTGTGGCCAATTTTTTTTTAACTTTTAAAACCATTTTAAACCATTTAACCTCTTTGGCGAAGAGGTTGTAAAAAAATGCTTTCAAAAGGCTCTGACGATCCCAGCTGAGTTGTCTGATCGTCAGAGGCTTTTTTTCTTTTAAATGTCTCTGACGATCAGGCAACTCAGCTTGGATCGTCAGAGGCTTTTAAAAGAAAAAAAGCCTCTGACGATCCAAGCTAAGTTGCCTGATCGGCAGAGGCTTTTTTTCTTTTAAAAGTCTCTGATGATCCAAGCTGAGTTGCCTGATCGGCAGAAGCTTTTTTCTTTTAAATGCCTCTGATGATCCAAGCTGAGATGCCTGATCGGCAGAGGCTTTTTTTTCTTTTAAATGCCTCTGACAATCCAAGCTGAGTTGCCTGATCGGCAGAGGCTTTTCTTTTAAAAGCCTTTGACGATCCCAGCTGAGCTGCACAATTATCAGAGGCTTTTTTTTTTTTACTTTTAAAAGCATTTTTTTGGCCGAAGAGGTTGTAGAAAAAATGCTTTTAAAAGTAAAAAAAAAGCCTCTGATGATTGTGCGGCTCAGCTTGGCATGGGGAGGGGGGCAGGGATTTTTGCTACCGGTTCTCTGAACCACCCACCTCCATCGCTATCGGATCGGGCAATTTACAACTGCAATGATTTGCAAATGAAGTTCTGGTCATAAATCAAGACTACCTGTAATAGGTTTCTAAATGCTGGTTGTTACTTGTAAAGCTCTACATGGCCCAGGACTTGGGTGTCCTAACAACCATCTTTCCCTAACCATTTCTGTCCCTCCAACCCAGACCAATTAGAGAGCCCTGATGAGTCTTCACCTAGCAAGAGAAAAATTGTGAGGGGGTCCAAAGGCATTCTCTTACAGCAGCTCTTCTCCTTTGAAATTGCTTGCCCCTGAAGCTCAATGGCTGTCATCTTCATGACTTTCTGAAAACAAGTCAAAACCTAACTCTTCCCTTCAGCTTCCCAGCATTAATAGTCTAAAGTGATGGCATTTTCAATAAATCTATAACATTAGGATTTTATTTTAGTTACTATTTTAATTCGCTTTTTTGACATTATATCCTGTCTTTATTTTATTCAAATTTTGTAAACTTTCTAGGATCTGCTCAATTTCAGATAGCATGATAAATGTTATAATAAATTAAATAAATCTATAAAGCCAAAAGGAGATTTACATGACTTCACAAAATATATACCTATAAATTCTTAATATCTTGTGATGAGTTTTATAATGTAAATGTAAAGGGGCTTACAGGTACAGACAAGCATAGAACAAATGTGAATTTTCTTTCAACACTATTGGTGAATTCTCAAGTTTCAATCTACACGATCCAATGAAAGACACAAAAGTACGTTTTCAGATTTCACCCTTCCCTCATTATAGCATAATTTGTTGTTTGTGATGATTAACAATTCAGATAAATTGGTAAAAAGTAATCTGTCACTCATTAACCTTTTTAATAAAGAGGTTGCTCTTTCAATAGAAAAGATTGTTTCAACATGTTATAAAGGTTCTGTTTGGTTCAATTTATTCTTTCAGGGACAGAATTTATAGTATCTCTCAAACAAATAATAAATGTTAATGAAATATGTCTCTATTCCTGATCCTGACATATTGGAAAAGATGTAATTACTTTCTACCCTTTACCTACAGTTGCTCTGTAAAGATGAGATCTAGTCATAGATCTCCTGTGAATCATCTAGTAAAACAACTTTTGCCACAGGAACTTTTAACAGAACTGTAACTCACCACTGAGAGTTCAGATTCAGATGCCTCTGGGAGCTATCAAGCTGGCACAAAAGACAACATTTCCATTACTTGTTTGATTGCCACAGCATTCAGCAGAATACTGATAATCCATAACACCAATTCAGTACCCTTTATACATTTGGCAACATCTTTTAGAGAGTCATCCAAATTAATGACTATTCTACAAATGGAATATCTCAACTGACTTATACTTTGCAGCAATTATACAATACACAAATTTCTTTAGTGTATACATTTTATTATTAATTTGTTTTGAGCTTCCTTCTGAAATCATAAAGTCTAGAAATGAATGCAGATGATATTCGGCTCCTGTATCTTGACAATAACTGTTTTTTCCATAAATAGAGAAAAACAATTTTAAAAATAGGAATTTTTCCTTTATAGCATGCACTCATCTCATTTTAATTTTCCACTGAACCAGATTTGAGGTTTTTATTTACCTTAAAATAGTTTTTATTTGTTTATTAATAGCTTTGCTTGTTTATTAATTAATTATTAATTAATTCTCTACAGAGAATCATTAAAACTGCCCAGAATATCATCTGACTCCAGCTACCAGCCCTGGACGGCATCTTCGAATCTCGCTGTTTGAGAAAGTTGCATAACATTCTCAGAGACTCTTCCCATCCTGCTTACAATCTTTTTGGACTGTTGCCTTCTGGCAGAAGATACAGAACAATAAAAACTTGGCCACACATTTTCTGAATAGTTTTTATCCCAGAGCTATAATTGCACTCAACAATGAACTAAAGGGCCACCTTTAATTCATAGTTCATTGAGCTGTTGGACAGTATTACTTGGTCTGTTGTGTGGATGTTTGGGTGGTTTAAGGGTGGAGAATTGTGGTGGGTGGGAGTGTGTTTGGGTGTTGTGTGTGTTGGACCTGGTCTTTGGGTGTTAAGTGAATTTCGTCGTATGGGTATACTGTGTATACACGTATAATGACAATAAAATTATTTATTTATTAAATTTATTTGCTGTCCATCTCTTAACAAAACAATTCTAAACAAAGAGCAACTAAAACCATAAATCTATATTAGTGTTTAGATTGGGGAAGGCTGTTTCTTTAATCAAATTAGGGTAAAGAAAACTATCTGCACATACGATGAGCAGAACCACTGGCATATACCTCTTCAACAATTATAATTTACCTCCAGAGTATTATAAATGTGACCACCAATAATTCAAATAGTCTAAAATGCTTATGTATTTAATAGATTTATATCCTACTTTCATTTAAGAGGTCAAGATAGTGTACACAATGCTCCTTTTTCATACAGCTCCTCCTCACAACTACCAACTTATACAAAGGCTGGGCTGAGAGAATTTCTGCGGCTGAGTAGAACATATATCTTCCGGCTCCAACACCTGCACCAATATATCCTGCTGATTCTTTCAGTCTTGCTCATCCTGGGGCCCTGAATTAAGAATGAGGAGAACTGTAAATGAACACATTTAGAGAGCGTGATAAGATGGTTTTAAAATACAAGGAAAGCAACCAAAGAAAATCCTGACAAATAAAATGACTGTCCCTCATACCTTTACTGGGACACCTGGGATAAAGAAAAAGGAATCAGTTGCTAGGCTCACACACACTTTGAAGTATTAATTTGTTTGTCAGCCCCCAAATTTGGCAAAATCACACAGAGCAGGTAGAACCCTAGCAACGCTTGCCCACTTCCTAGCAACACTTCCTTCTTCCCACTGGTTTAGTATAGCTGTACTGAAAAGCTCAAGGTATGGGGTTTTAATGCAAAAGTGTTTTAAAGTGGTGTCTCAGATGATGTACATGAGAATTCAGTGTTTAACAGAGAAGAAAACTAGAACTGAGTAATAAGGGACTCAACCTTGAAGGATGGTTGAACACGATTATAGCACACACTCAACCAGTTACTCTTCCCAGAACAGGGATGGCAAATGACACAACTAGAAAAAAAATTCATCTTGTCCATTCTGGTCATCCCTTCTGCTAAAATTAAGTGAAAATTAAGTCAAGTAATCTCTGTTCATAATGACCTCCCCCCCCCCCACTAATCCTCCAATATACACACATTCCTTTTAAATAACTGGTGATCCTCTGAAGGACTTAGCTTAGTTGAGATAGAAAGTAAGAAAGATTATCTTGACAGAAATATGCAAGATGTATTGCCAAAGTTCAGGATGGTGAATGTGTGTACATATTTTAAGTCTACAACAAACTGATAATATTTGGAAGCAAACATCATCCTAATTCACAGAATTATAATGAGGAGGAGGTACACAAAATCAAACTTGCAAGGTTCTGTTATTGTTGCCAATCTTAATAAAAGTGGTTTTAGCTTTCCTACGCTGATTTATTGGTTCAGTCTACCTAACGGGGCTGACGGTTGCTTTTAATATATCTTAGTACAATACCCAATGTTCACTAATCATGCCAATCTACACATAAAGTTAATAACTGCCCACCACAATCTGTAATGGGCAAGGTATGCCCTTTTTCCTGACTGCAGGGGGAAGTGACTCTTGTAGGTATGTTTGAGAAGATTGCCTTTCTCCCTTTATTTTTCTACATACAATGGAAGTTGAGGACTGAAGACTTTAGGGAATGATCTTGACTGAAGTACTGCAGACTGGCAAAACTTGGTGAGCCACATTTGGTCAACAGATTGGATATTTTTAATCTCTGCTCAGTGTTGTTCTCTTTGGTTTAAGCATGCTGGTTGAACCATTATATACAGCACGCAGAGAGGGTCATGTATATGCCACTGCTGAAAGCAAGACACAATGAGGTCTTGTTTTTGGAAGTTATCATAATCCTGCAGAACAAGTAATTTACTGCTTTTCCAAAATATATGCCAGCTGGCTGAGAAATGTATCTGAACTGCAAAAATTACAGATTACTATATGGAAAGAAAGAGTTGTTTTTGACATCTCTTTGGTTCCTACATCTATCGACATTCAAGAGTGAAAAAAACAGTAATGAACAAACAGATGAATCCGAAGTCACACAAAATAAGGACAAACCAGGCATTTGCACCTCTGGTATTTGACAGAAGAAGAAATAAAATCACTGTAGCTAACAGATTTCTACAACAGACGACAATCCTATTTGCTACTATTGCGGTATCAAGGTGAATTTCATCGATGTTAGTATATTTTAGTAACTCTAATTTGGTAGTAAATGCTGATAGCCCTTTAGATAATATGCATGGTTCTACTTTTCAGTGTTTTGAAATGTAGAAACATTCTGAAAACAAGTTGAGAGCCACTTACAAATTAAGCCCCAAACCTGGGCCAACTGCAAAGTGAGACACAATCCACTCAACAATAGGAGAACTATCTTGGTTGAAGCCATTTTGTGTTCTTGTTTTGCATCAAAGACAGCAGCAAGTGCTACAAGCAGTTTTAGAAAACATAGGGTTGCCTTTCAGTTGTTAGGTGTTAAATTTTTTCAGCACCCTTTTAAAAAAGGGAAAAGGCCCAGCCTGTGTAGGTTAGAGATAAATGCAGGTTAAGGACAAGTATTCATTCTCTTCAGTAAAGTCTAAGTTACAGCTATCACAGGAGCCTTGTTTCTCCTCTGCCATCCCTGCTGAGTGATAGATTTACCTCTGGCTTTCAAGTCAACATGTGCTAAGCAAGTAAATTAGTGTCACTGTGAATCTGCAGGAACACATATAGTACTGCTATTGGTATCTGAATTAGACTACTGCAACGTGTGGCACATTAATCTGCTTTTGAGAACTGTCTCGAAACATTAGCTGCACTGCAAACTCTGTTATTAGGAAGAATGGGATAAGGGTCCCAAGCAGGAGATTTGAGGTATCTTGAAGCCAGCAAATTATTAATTATTTATCCAGTATAGCTATTCCCCAATAAAGAAAAGCAAAGGGTATTCCTAGAATAGCTCAAATGCTGTGTGTGCATGCCTACAAGGAAAAGTACATACTGGACAAACCGACAGGAAATCTGTGTCTGTAGCAGTGAAATGGAGGGGATTTGGGGAAGAGCCCATTCATAGCACGTGAACTGGCCTGGAAGGATGAATGAGAGATGCTCTGTTTGGGCAACAGGGGGTTGGAATAACTGAGGCGAGACAGGTTCTGAAGCTAACAAGCCTTTATTGGCTTAACGCAGACAACAGTAACAGAGTGACCTTAGGACGGCAACAGAACAGTTCATTCGTCTGATAGTTTTTTATATCGCAGCTGTCAGACGTGCTCAGCCAATCACAGGGCTTAATTTTCCCACCGCAAAGGCTGTGTGCCTTAACCAATCAGGAGTTTCCCCACCATCATGTCATAAGTCTGAGGACTTAACACCCCTTCCCTCCTGGATGGCACATGTGTAGTTGTCCAAATATGCTGGGCGCCAGTGCTTTCGCGCAGACCTATGAAGTTCAGGGGCAGCTTCTGATGGAGTAGAAGGTATTTGCTCAGCCTGTAGAACTCCTGGTGACTTTTCTGGAACTTCAGCGTCGGAGACCATTTCGGACAGAAGGTCTGGTTCTTCAGGTAAGTTGAGTGCTAGTGGTGTGTTGGCGGAAGATGTATACAGTTCATTGTTTGGAATTGGGTTGATGTTTAAGTCTTTATTATTGACCGTTTCTCTTTGCATGACGGTAGGCCGCCCGCGTAGTTGATTGATATGGCGCCGCCAGACTCTCCCGTCATGAAGTTCGACCCAGTTATTCATTCTGGTAGCCACCTCGATTCACCCCCATAGTTCTGGGCATAGACTTGATCCCCCACATTAAAGTTTCTAGTGCGGCTGGTTGAGTCTGGGGGGGTTGTCAGGTGAATAACTGGGGTGTAGGCGGTCGAGGTCAGTTCGGAGCCATCGACTCATTAGTAATTCAGCCAGGCTCCTATTGGTGGAAGGGCATGGCATTATGTTTTGGGCCATGAGATATCGTGCCACTTTCTCCTGCCAGTCTCCCAGGCCAAACCTTTCCAGGGCCATCTTGGCTAATCTTACAGCTTGTTCAGCCAAATCATTGCTAGATGGGCAAAGGGGGGCAATCTGGACATGGCGTATCCCATGCTCTGCTAGGTACATTTGGAATGGTGCCGATGTTAACTGTGGCCTGTTATCAGAGACCAGTATGTCTGGCAACCCGTGTGTGGCAAATAGTCGCGGTAGGACTCGAATGACAGCGCTAGATATGGTGGATACCATTAGCACTATATCTACCTATTTAAAGTAGGCATCCACCACCACCAGGAAGGTCTGCCTATGGAAAGGTCCTGTGAAATCCACATGGATCCGGGATCATGGAGCCTTGAAAGTCTCCCACTCTCTGACAGGGGCGACTGGGGCAGCTGGACGGGATAGTTGGCATCACTGGCATCCAGCAACCCACCCTGAGACTGTCTGGTTAAACTTTGGCTACCACACATAGCTGCATCCTAAAGACTTCATCTGGACTTTGCTAGGATGATCCTTATGAAGGCTTTCCATAACTTGCATTAGAAGGTAGGACCACTACCCTACTGCCCTATAGTAGGTATCCCCGTTGCACAGACAGCTCGTGCTGTCTGACTCAGTATGGCTTAAATTCTAGAGGTGTTTGCCCTAATGGCCATCCCCTTTGCACCCAGTCCAGAACCCTAAGAAGGATGCGGTCTTTAGCAGTATAAACTGCAATTTCGGCTGCTGTAATAGGGATTTTAAGAGATTCAATGAAGAGGACTGCAGGGGCAGGGGAGGGATCAAGTATTGTGGCAGGCAGCAGGCAGCAGCTGTTCAGTGGAAAAGAGAGTTCTGGAATAGAATGCTATGGGAGCTTCAGTCCATTGGGCAGCTTATAGCTGAGGGCTGCTCCTATGCCAAAAGGCAAGGTGTCTGCCACTAGTGTGAAGGGGAGGCTGTCATTGTATTATACCAGGACAGCCTCAGATGTCACGAGGTTTTTTAAAGCAGAAAATGCTGTAGTTTCATGTTTGCCCCAGGACCATGGGGTCTTCTTGTCCAAAAGCCTGTGAAGTGGCTCTGCCATTGAGGCTTTGTGTGGCAAGAAGACACTGTAGAAGTTTAGTAACCCCAGAAAGGCCTGTAGCTCGGTCTTGTTGTTTGGAGTTGGTGCCTTTTTTACAGCAGCCACTTTGGTTGGCGTCAGGTGGATGCCTGTGGAGTCAATGAGGTAGCCCAAAAATTCCACTTTAGGCATCCCTATTCTACATTTTTGTTTTTTCAGTTTGAGGCCGGCCTGTTTGAAACGGTGTAAAAAGGCCCTCAGTCTTTGAATAAGTTCTGTTTGGCTGGTGGTTGAGATAAGCACGTCATCGAAGTATGGAACGACACCAGGCAGCAATCGTTCCATTAGTCCCTGAAAAATGGCGGGAGCTACACTTACTCCAAATTGGAGGTGCTAGCATTTAAAAGCTCCCCAGTGGGTGACGATGGTTTGTGCCTCAGCTGTGGCATTGTCCACTGGGAGCTGCTGGTATGCTTGTGCCATATCCAGTTTGGCGAATATTGTGTCATGGCCAAGGGAATGCAGCAAATGCTGGACAACTGGCACTGGATATGGGTTAGCCTGAAGGGCCCAATTCAGGGTACATTTATAATCAGTGCAGATGCGAATTGACCCATCTGGCTTGATTGGGATCACAATGGGGGTTTCCCACCTGGTATGATCAATGGGCTCTAAAATGCTCTGCGTGATCAGTTTGTCTAGCTCTTTGTCGACCTTAGGGCGCAGAGCAAATGGTACGCACCTTGGTTTTAATCTAATTGGGGCAATTGGAGGGTCTAAACTAAGAGAGATAGGGGACCCATTATAATTACCCAAAACGTCGTCGAAGATGTCCACAAATTCATTTATCATGTCCCCGTCATCAGGAGTGGTGGAGTTGATGCCAGTTATGCCGAGCCCTAAAGAATCAAACCAGTCCAGGCCAAGCAGTCTGGGGAGGTGGCCATGGACTATAATTAAGGAAAGGCGTCCTGTGAAACTCTTGAACTCTACCCAGAGATGGCTGTGTCCTAAGTTAGGGATGGAATTTCCCTGATAGTCATGAAGTTTTACGTGACAAGGCTTTAAGGAATTTTTTGTGTCCGTGGATACTAGTTTCTTAAAGATATCCCATGTGATCAGTGATTTTGAAGACCCGGTGTCCACCTCCATCCTACATGGGGCGCCTTCTATTAGGATCATGAGGTAGATCTTGCAGCTGACAGTGGTGGAAGAGTGACGAATGGCCACCTCAGGGAACCTCTGGTTGCGTGAGATGGTGAAACAATCTCTGCTAGGCTTTGTTGTCTTCCCAGTCTGTCATCTGTTTGATAGTACTGGCTGTTTGGAATATTGGCTCGAGAAACGCACACCAAATGGCACTTATTTCCACATCTCTGGCAGATGACAGCTTTAAAACGGCATGCTGATCTGGGGTGATTTTCACCGCAATCCAGACAGGGTGAAAGAGGGTGTTCTTTTCTGATGGACTCTTCTTTGCTTGGAATGTCCTGAGGAGACTGACGTTATCGTCCTCATCATTAAATGCTTCTGGTTCCACATTTTTATAGTGGACAGCTGTTGATTGGCTGGCAGGAATAGGAATTTGCGAAGACCTAGAGTCTTCTAGGTCTCTAAATTCACAATTTAAAGCAGCGGTTGAGAGGGAGTCCATGTAATGATTTATGGCTTCCCCCTCCTCCTCTACTCGCTGGCAGAAATTGAACTGGCGGGCTATGTGGGAAGGAGTCGGCACGTAGTGGTTCTTAAGCTTTTCCCTCAGTGCATCCCATGGCACTATATGTACCAGCTGTGGTGCCATTAAAGTAGTGCTGTCGCAAACATTTTGGGGCTGCAAGAGTTCAGGAAATGTGCACGTTTCTGACTGCTTGTCAGTTCAATGTAGTCGTTTGCTTCATGGAAGCATTCAAACCATGCCTCATATGAGTTCCAGGTCTCGGTTGCCGGGTTGAACGGCACAAAAGTTGGAGGTGGTAGTCTTGTATCGTGAGGGAATTGCTCTTAGTGCGACATACTGTCACTCATGATTTAGGCAGCACTTGGCTCAGCGCGCCCAGCTCTTAAGTGACTTTGCTGACCTGTCACCTCAACTCCGAATCCCATCCTTGTCGCTAGTGCTCTGTTGGGCAACAGGGGGTTGGAATAATTGAGGCGAGATAGGTCCTGAAGCTAACAAGCCTTTATTGGCTTAACACAGACAACAGTAACAGAGCAACCTTAGAACGGCAACAGAACAGTTCATTTGTCTGACAGTTTTTTATATCGCCGCTGTCAGACGTGCTCAGCCAATTGCAGGGCTTAATTCTCCTGCTGCGAAGGCTGTGTACCTTAACCAATCAGAAGCTTCTTCGCCATCGCATCGTAAGTCTCAGGACTTAACAAGAGACATGGACTGGAAGCTCCTCATGTCTGTAGAACAGGATTACACAGTTATCTCCATCAAAACTATTCTTGAATACTTGCTTGCAATGAGGCCATTTACAAAGTTATGTTCATTTAATCAGCTTCTTAAGCCTATTTCATTTTTTAGCTTGCATTGATGCCCAATGTTGCTCTCCTTTTTAATGGACTGTTGCTCTGAGCCTTGTATTTAAAGTCATTCTTATTGCTTCCTTTTGTAAGTATATGGCAAAATGAAGGGTTATAAATTTTGAAAAATAAATAAAACATTAGCAGCATTAAAATAACCAGGAATTTCCAACTCAACCTGAAACACCCTGAAAAACTACTTTACCTTAAGGAAATACTATTCCTATCATATAATTTATTCTTTACTGAAAACTTTTGTTTTTGGCCAAAGTTTTTGAACTTACTTCTTTTATTCTTATTTTATACATTGTCTAGTATATTTTGCATACTAGATGTATGCAATATGTAGTTGTTTAATTGTTCTACTTTTATCTTGCTTTTATCTATTTTATGGATTAGTCTGCCAATTATATAGATTATTATAGCTTTCTAATTATTTTGGTTTTTAGTCTCTCCTGTGGCAATTTTGACTGTGCCATCATTAGGTATGTACATTTCCCTCTCTTTATAGTTTAAAAAAAACTTTTTACATTGCATTGTTCTATGCTGGGTTTTGGCATAATAAAGTTTCAGTTTCAGTTTTCAGTTTCAATATTAAGAAGAATTCATGATAAGAGTAATTTGTTGAAGCAAACAAACTTTAGCTTGCATATTTCTGTCTTAGTGGAATCCTGAACTTAACTTTCAAACATTTCAGAAAACTCAGATATTTCCTTGTCTCAATATAAGTGTATAATGAAAAAATAACTTTCTGCTATGAATGTTATGCTGAACAACAGTTTTAAAAATTCCTGGACTATATTAAGGAATAAATCACTATGTCATACCGGGATATGATAGTGGAGTATTAAAAGTTTCTCTATGTAAGAGAACTGTATGCATGCATTCAGGCACGTGCCTTCGGGTTGTTGCTGACTCCTGGCAATTGCCTGGGCAAGTCCCTGAAGTTTTCTTGGCAAAATTTAGGGAGCAGTTTATCATTCCCTACTTCCTAGAGCTCAGAGGGGGTGAATGGTCAAAGTTATCCAATTGGTATGGTGCCTAAGGCAGGACTAGAATTCATAGTGAAGGGGAACAATAATAAGGATATAATAAATAATACTAGAATATGATATACTGGTATATTAGATTCTGTAACCATTAGGTTCCTGTAATACATATATTATGCCTTTATATTTGTATCTCCTGTAACAAACATATTCTGTTATTAGGCCTCTGTAATGTATCTGGTATTTGTCAAACGTATGTCCCTGCCATTTGAACTCATATCAATCTTCTTTCTGTGCTATCTAACAGCGTGGTACGTATCAACAAAGGGATAATTTACACCTCAGCCCTAATTTATGTTTGATCTGGATAAACTCCTGTCTTCCAGACCAGGGGGCTTAGTGGCCAATTGAGTAAACAAAGAAATGCTTAAAATAAAACTAATTGGGAAGTTTCTATTCCTCCTTGCAGGGCAACAAGGAATACACAAACCTAAATTAGAAGGCCAGAATTGGGTACTAAGCTGACGTCTCTGAGGGTATAAAAGGACGCCATACCTTCCCCAAGGTGTAGCTATTTTCTCGCATGCATTGTATCTGTGTGTTCTGGATATAGTTCCACCCAGTATTTTGTTTTTGGCCATAAATAAAATCTGTTTTTTTTGCAAGCCTCATCTTGAGTCTCTCTCTTTGAGAGCCTCGTCTTGAGTCATTCTGGTGACTCAAGTGTATTTTGGGACCTTACATTTCTCTACCAGTTTCTATCCCAGTGCCTTAATCACTACATCAAGCCGACTCTAAAATGAACTGACTTAACATTAAACAATGATATACAATTTCCACTGGCTTACTTATTATGATATACAACTTGCACCTCTTAATATTTAATTGTTGCTTATGCCTGTAGATCAATATTATTGACCTACAGGAATAAGCATGGAGTGATGTTAGTTTAACTTAACTAAAATGTTCCTAGATGTTTATGTTCAGCTTAAAAATAAACCTATCAATAACAGAAAGTTTTAAATCTTTATACTTAAAGGCTTGTGCATTCATTTTTGAAGCTGCATGGAGAAGAAAAGGGGAAACCCTTTCACAAACTTTTAAGTTTTCATGCCTAATAAACTGAAAGAAAAGTACTTGTCACCAGGATCAGATTTGTAGGTATTACAGATATTTTATAAGTATATGGAGACTGTATCTTCAACATTAAGTTGTTGAAGCACAGAATGCCCATTCCAAATTCAGATGTAATGGCCTTAGAAGTTCAATCTTAAACATTTGCTCTAAACGCTAAGCTCCATAAGCCCATGAAAAAAAGGTTCTGTTGATTTCAGAGCAAATAAACTAATGGCTGACAGAGAAATCTGCATAGCTAAATTATTCCTCTAGCAAGGCTTGAGAAATCAAGATTGACACTTCAAAAAAACAAAACAGAAGACTGTGAATACAAGTTCTGTTTTAGGCATGAAAACCGGCTGTGCCAATCACTTTCTCTCAGCCCAATTCACCTCACAGGGTTAATGCTGTGGGGAAAATAGGAGGAGGAAGGAATATTACATATATTCACTAACTTGAGTTAATTATAAAAATAATAAAGGTGCGGATAATTTTTTTAAACAAACTCCACAGAAAGCGCAATACATGCCCTGCTAAAAATGATAATCATTCAATAAAATATATGAATGACCTGCATTTGATGCCCCTGACAAGATTATCCACTTATGTTAAGCTTTGCTCTCTTGTAGGGTATTCATTCTGCACTCATATCTCAAGCTAAGAGCCTTGGTAGTACAGTGGACTAAAGCACACTGTTATTAACATCTGCTGCTTGCAATTACTGCAAGTTCAAATCTCCCCAGGCTCAAGTTTGACTCAGCCTTCCATCCTTTCAAAGGTAGGTAAAATGAGGACCCAGATTGTGGGGGCAAAAAGCTGACTTTGTATAAAATATACAAAAGTATGAAGGCTATTGCTTAACACATTGTAAACCACCCTGAGTCTCCGGAGAAGGGCGGCATATAAATTAAAGAAAAAAAAGAAAGAAAAAAAGCAAAAAAGCTATGTATTAGAGAGATACAAGCAAGCAAGCAAAGTTCAGCCATTATCCTGCAAGAGTAATTAGAACAGATTTGCTGCCAAACACGTATTCAGAGCTTTGGGACATTAAGAATAAAGAGTGTATATTTTAATATAGGTACAAAAACTGAATTGTGGGAATTTCAATAGGAAAAGAAAGTTCAATTCACCTCAGACATTATACTTAAGAGAGAACTGACATAAGATGTTTTATTTCTAGGATATTATTATCAGTCATGATTGTTAAAACGAGTGACCCTCTTTCCTTGAAATGCAACTAACAGATTGGATTTTTCTTCTAAATGTGGTGGCAATGTTGCAAAACTCAACGATATGGAAATTAATTCATCACAGAATGGAACAGATCTTTAAAGTTGTAATCTCATTTCAAATTAAGATATTTTTATTTTCACTAAACCACATATATTTTCAAAATACACTGAACTGGCATCAGATAATCTGCAAGGATTTTATATGCTCTTTATTAATTGATTGTTGTGTGAAAGAATGGTTAATTAAAATTTGGGAATATGTTTAGACTAACTTCATATCTAAAAAATAAATCTGGTATACATTTTATTTTTAATTTATTTATTCATTTTTTATTTCTGTACTACAATTCTTAACATGCAATTTGCTGAACCCAATATGAGTTTTAGAGTTTAAACAGAGATATAGTTTACACATTATTTATAGTATTTTCTTAATGTATTGTTTACTATTTATAGCATTTTTCTTTTACTGAATGTAATTGTGCAACCAGATATTTATACAGTTTAATAGAGATATTTCTTGACCAGAAATTGCATATGCAGTATCTTAGCATACCATAATGGTTATTATAATTACTGGTGTATTAGAATATGTTAGCCATATGATATCTTCAAACTGCCAGCTAATTGTATTTGGTTGGCTATCTCCTTGCACAGCTTTTCTTTCTGTATATCCCTTTAAATGTATGTTTACATTAGTTTTTTCTTTTTTTGAAATTATAATAATAAAAGCATTTTAAACAATTTTAAAAAAGAAAGTGGATACATAAAATGAACTAGAAGGAAGATAATATAGGAAACAATAACTAGATGTTGCTTCTTTCAGCAGAGAACTGAAGGCAGGATGGAAGTTTTCCACTAGTAGTGTGTAATCGACCCACTATTTTAATTAACTATGTGCTCAAAATAATGTTTATTTCTGATCAAGCTAAGTTACTATGACACATTCCCTAATGGGAATTAAAGATCTGTTCTAATGCTCAGTGAAAAACTTCTGCATTTATTTCTACCAGTTCATATTAACTTAATGAAAGAGAAATGATTTTAGAAATTATTTCATAGGAGGGAAAAAAATTGTAAGGATTTTCATTGGTATATTTATGAAGTTACAAAAGTGACCACTGGATGATCATCTTTCCCACAGTTTGCTGTTTTGCACAAGTCTGTTCTATCTGTAAGGATCATTATTCAGGAAGGCACACCTTCATTTGGGTTTTTCTAATAGCAATGTCACTGTCTCCTTGCAAAGGGGGAGTCCTACCCTATGGAAATTATGGATAACCTTTCCTTTCATTCCTCTGGAAAAATAACCTATCCAATTTCTCTGCCAAGAAATCTGATGGGGGATTTCAAAAGCTTGTTTGTGCCCAGCTTCATGTTTTTAGACTAAGCAACAATTTTTTGCCAAATAATCTGCTGCTTGACCTGATCCAAAAATGTGTTCTAGTAATAGTTCAATAATATAAAATCTTTATAGATAGTCCAGATGGGAAGGCAGTTTTCCTGTTTTCCTGTTTGGATTTTTTAAAAGAAAGAAGCATTCAACCTGAGAAACACTGTCTTACCTTTCATGGGAATCCAAAACTGGAATGTAAAATGTTCGAATTTGGTTAGGAGGTGGTTGTTAAGAAACAAAGTGAGTGCCTTTAGCCTTACAGCTGCTCGAGGAACCAATTTCACTCTTTAAAACTCCCAGCCCCTTCCCCCAAATGAGGTACGATCAAGCCTACTTTTGGACTATGAACCTCTACATTTTACGGAAAGCTAGTTTGGCTCTTCAAGGCAATAGAAGTAGTTTAGTTTAAAATAATTTTTAAAGTTGTATAATTTTCCTCATTTCAATTTTTCAATTAACATAGTACCAGAGGAGTTCTAATACATTTAGATAAAGAATTGATAATTCAGTGCTAATGGGAAAATAACATTTACATTACCTTAACTCTAGTGAATAATAATAATAATAATAATAATAATAATAATAATAATAATAATAATAATAATAATAATTTTATTTCTATACCGCCCTTCTCCCGAAGGACTCAGGGCAGTGTACAGCCAATTTAAAAACACAAGACACAACAATGATTAAAAATTAAAATAATTAAATAGATTTGGCCGGTTTAAAACCCCAAAAATTTAAAATACCCCAATTTAAAATCATTATGTTGATAGCCCGGCCTGGCGGAACAACAGGGTCTTCAATGTGCAACGAAACACCCGGAGGTCGGAGATCTTACGTATTTCCGGGGGCAGTTCATTCCACAGGGCTGGGGCTCCCACAGAGAAGGCCCTCCCCCTGGGTGTTGCCAGCCAACATAACTTGGCCAATGGCACCCTGAGGAGACCCTCTCTGTGGGAGCGGACTGGCCGGTGGGAGGCTACTGGTGACAGAAGTTGGTCTCAAAGGTACCCGGGTCCTATGCCATTGAAGAGATGCCATTGGTGTGCATCTCCAATAATTACTTCCCCAGAGAAAGGAGATGTATGCTCATCTATCCTTCAGCTTTTTCTATCCAACTGTGATAGTTGACGGCATCTGAAGCCTCACAGTTTTTAGGGACATAGGGACTTTTTGAATGTAGGCTTCGACTTCAATGTTTCATCCAAAATATTAAAAATGATTAAAGGATTGGTATACTAAGGTATTATGAAAAAAGCTAATTATGTTTAGAAAAATACCATGATAAACCATAGTAGTATAATAAGAATTTATTATCTTAAATTAATTCAGATCTCCAAAACCAAGAGATTTTCTTGGGTGTAGAAGAAGCTATCAAATATGATCTCAAATATTATGATGTATGAGGAAGAATTAGTTAGACACATAAAAGAGAAAGGCCCAATGCATATCAAAAGACTTTATAATGTTTTGTTAGAAAGGGATTCAGAAACTGAACTAGTTAAAGATTGCATGATTAAGTGGGCACAAAATTTTGAGGAACCAGTGATGTTGGAAACATGGGAAAAAATTTGGGTTCAGAATGTTAAATTTACACAGTCGCAGAATCTGAGGGAAAATTTTTATAAAATGTTTTACAGATGGCATCTAGACCCCAAAAAATTGTCGTGTATGTACCCTAATGTGCAGCCTAAATGTTGGAGATGTGATTGTTTAGATGCTACATATTATCATGTTTGGTGGACCTGTAAGAAAGTTAAGGCTTTTTGGATAAAAATTTGGTGGGTCATGCAGAATGTTTTGAAGAAAAAAATTCAATTTTCTCCACAATTGTTTTTATTGGGTATAGTTAAGGGTTTTACATCGGGTGAGACAAAATTGATATTGTATATGATAACAGCAGCAAGATTGTTGATAGGTAAATATTGGAAAAATGAAGCGCTGCCTACGATTGAGGAATGGACTTTGAAGATGGCCAGTTTTGCAGAGATGGCGAAGATTTCAGCATTTCTAAAAGATTGTTCTCAAGAGACTTATGAATGGGAATGGAAGAAGTGGATAGATTATGTTCAGAACAAATATCAAACTAGGAAGTATCAAATAGCTTTTATTTGAAAATGTTATATTAAGATAGAATTTTTTTAAGGTTAAGGATAAAAATTTATTAGAAAATGTTATATTAAGATAGAAATATTTTTAAGGCAATTAGGATGAAAATCTATTTGAAAAGGTTATATTAAGATAGAAATATGTTAATGTAATGAAGATGAAAACTTGTAAGGGGGAGGGAGGGGTTCAAGTTTTATATACAAAGGAGGGTTTTTCCTTTTATTTGACATGAGTATATTGTGAGGAAGTCTGGGGGGAGAGGTGGGTTAGGGTGGGTTAGGGAGGTTGGGAAGTTTGGGGCGGGTTGAGGGGGGGGAAAAAGGGGTGAAAATGTAATTGTAAAACTTTTGCAATAAAAAAAAATATGATCTCAAATCAGCTGATTTAAGGTAGTCTTTGTAACTTCCTGGATAAATGATACGATACAGCAGATGAGAAAAAGGCCAGTTTCAATATTTGAAAATGGTAAAAAATACTCCCAATATTCAAATGGGGAGAAAGGGAAATGAACTAGGGACATACAGATGAGTTGCTTTAACAGCTGTATTAAGCAACTAGAACAGAGTGCAAACCCATATTCTACAAGCGTTTATAAAATAATGGAGCTATATTAGGGCCTAACTTGTTTGTAAAAATTGAGTCATATTATACTCTGTTTTATAACTTGGAAGACGAAGGGATTGTTGTGAATGTAGCATATCACAATAAAGCTTCTAACAAAATATTTTATGAACAGGATGGGTAACTGAACTACAATAGAGAGTTCTGCAGCTCATTAGAATTGCATCTGATTGAAGAATTGCACCCAAAGGATATTTAATCAAAGATTCTGCATTGTACTAGATGGAACTATGAAGCAGAGTTTCTCAGAGTTTTGTTCTTAACCCCATGCTATTCAACGTATTTATAAATGAATGAAATATATGCTTAGCAAATTTACAGATGTCATCCAAACTAGAGAGATTGGCTAACGCCTTACAGGGCAAAATCACAATTCAAAATTACCTCTACAGTTGTTCAGTTTTAATATAACATCCTGCAACTCAATAGGAAACATTAAATGGGTTGACTTGGCTTGGCAGCCACCAAGTAAACATGAATACGTTATGTGATTCAACAGCTAAAAACGCCAGCAAAATTTTTGCCTGGAATAACAAACTACATCCAAATCCCAGGAAGTACTAATTCCATTATACTTTACAATAGTTAATATCACACTTGGAATATTATGCCTAATTCTGGACCCTAAACAATAAGAGTATGAAGAAACAAGATCAGGTGGAGAGAACAGCATATAAATTGATTAGGGATTTGGAAATTAAGTCTCATATTTAGTTTGCAAAAGTTTAAGAGATAATATACCAGAGCTTTTTTTTTATAAGATTGTCACATGCAAGAGGGAATGGATCTGTTCTCTGTTGAAATCATAGGTAGGGAAAGGACCAATGACGTGAAATTAAAAGGAAATAACTTTAGGCTTTATTGGAAAGAGTGTCCTAACAGCAAGAACCTAAAGCAGAGAAAGAACAAAATTAAACTCTTTCTCATTGAAATTTTCAAGCAGGATTTCCAAGTAGAACAAAACTAGATAGATTCTTCTCTTAATTAAAACAGTCAATTTCATCATCTTCATCTTGTGTAATTCTATGATTACGGGAAAGCAATACAGATTAACCTTTTCAAAGCTGCACGCTCCAAATACACTAGATCTCTACTCATATTACTCTAAGCCAGTACAATATCCATCTTTCAAAATTAAATAAATTAAACTAATTTTGAAAGGAAAAGGGACAATTTTTTTCTTGTTTCTATTATCTTTCATAACACTAAAAACCACCAATCTAGTTAACAAATCAAATTTATAGCCATTAGATTTAGAGTGTACCATAGAGACTATTTTTTCTTCTTTTTTTTACGTTAACAATTTACATATTTTTTCAGTAGGAGATAGAAAGATAAATAGTAGCCTGAACAGCTTTAAAAAAATAGGATAAGAAAAATTTATTGGATGATGGAACTCTTTACAGCTACTAATCGTATCAGTTAAATGGAATCTCTATTCAAATATAATGTATATCCATTGGTACAGTAGCAGAGAGGGAAAGGGTGTTCCTGCCCTGATCATAAACTGAAAGAAATAGTTTTTTTGGCCCGACTGAAGGAGCTTCTGCAAATCCTTGAAATGTTGCTAAAATTAGAGGCATATTAATTTTATTTATTTATCAGAGTTCTATGCTGCTGCAATTTAAAAACTCATAGCTTCATCCTCCCTGACCTGCTGTCTCCCAGATTTTGGAACTGGAACTTATAGAATTCCCTAGCAACATCCTGAATGGCATATTCAGGACACAGTAAAAGCAAAAGGATACTTATAATCCCAATACAACAGATACAGCTCTTAACAAAAGCCAGTAATACAAAAAAACAAAACAAAACAAAAAACAGCCATTTCAGCAGTGTTCTTAACTAGCAATTTATGGACTTAATTTGGGGGGGAGGGGTGAGACAGAAAAAGGAGGAAAATACAGACTAATTCTAGCCATTTGTTCGGTCTTATTCATTATAAATCTTACCGTGAAAGTTGCCAAATGTGGCCGTTTTTACTCCTGGACTACGCCTGCCTGTTCCATCTCCTTTAAGTAAAGGAGAGAAAAAGTTGCCATTGTATGAGCCAAGATCCAATTATTATTTCCTGATTATTTTTGCCTAATGGAGTAAAATATTTTCTATGCAAATTGAAGATGTTTAACTCAAAATCAAGGATCAGTGGGTTTTTTCTTGCCCAGCAGGGTTTTCCCAGATGAAGCTTTTATGGATGATGCCTGCAAGAAAAGCAGGCAGTCTTTAGACTTGGTTACAAGGCAGAACAGGTGCCAACTGGTGCATCCTTGGAATTATAGCAATTGCTCACTGCCAAGCGGACATGGAATTCACTTGACATTATACTTGGAGAGAAAGAGAGAGAGATGGGTTGATGGGAATCACCTCTTGCTGTCCTTAAACCGCCATGCCTGAGGTCATATTGGGATAATACCTACAGTATCATTTTTAAAAAACCTTGGAATGGCTTGGAAAGCATATTCCATCTTTTCTAATCCTACATATGTGGGAAACTAACTTTGATCGTCCAGTGCTACATGAAAAACATGCCCAAAGACATTAACATATTTCACATTCAGAAGCTGAATCCTGTTTTAGGAGATGTACACCTGGAAAATAATGGAAATGAATTAAGCAATTTTTATTAATCATTGAATCCCTTTGACCAGTTTTCCCTGCCATGTACAATGAAGCCCCCTGCTGAAAATGCAAAAGAGAGGGTTGAAACTGTGGCTGATAAAAAGTGCTTATCTTATTCCTGTGATGTTTGTTTATGGACTAAGGCAATAGAGAAGCAGTGAAGAAGCTACAAATTAACATGTGTAAGCTAATTCAGAAAAAGAAACTTTTTGTACAAGATACTGGCAGCTGCAACATGCACACACCCATGGCAGACCTAAGCTTTCTTTCCCATCGTAGATTCAAAAATAGCACTTAGACTTATATATCGCTTCACATTGCTTTACAGCCCTTTCTAAGTGGTTTACAGTGTCAGCATATTGCCCCCAACATTCTGGGTCCTCATTTTACTGATCTCAGAAGGATGGGAGACTGAGTTAACTTTGAGCCGGTGAGAATTGAACTGCTGGCAGTCGGCAGAATTAGCCTGCAATACTGCATTCTAACCACTGCACCACCACGGCTCTGTTGTCCTACAGCTGGCAGAGAAAGAGAGACGTTCAATTTAAGAATACCTTCAACCTTAATTCTTTTCAACATGTCTTACTGAGAAACACATTATGTTTTGTAATATATCCCCAGGGAAGATCACCCTTTGCTCTCACTACATTTTACAAATTCGTCTAATACAATGGAAACAGCAAGTGCTCGGTTGCTTGTCAAATATGATTAAATCTGTTTCATTAATAAAACATCCTAAAAGAATAAAAATAAACAGAGCTCTAACAAATCTCAAATCCAAAAGGTGTAAGTACTCAATGAGACTGCTTCTAAAAGAAACATGTCACTATCAAGCCACCTAAGCCTACATAAGTTGTGTTCAAGGAACAAGCTTTTTGTACACTGAACTGTTGCAAGGTAAGTTGAGAGTTTTTCACATTTTGGTATGTATTTGCCATCTACACATTGGGAAATATGGGAAATATAAATGAAAGAATAGCGCTAATTCAAAACCAAAGTTCTCAAGAGAGCCAAATTGAAGTGACAACCATTATCAAAACAAACCCAACCACATTTGATTTGTGCATTTGAAGAAGTTCAGTTCTCTGATATGTGAAATTGTATCTGTTAATATATCACACTTAAGCAATCTGGTGCCCTCCTATTGTTCATAAAAGTATCATTATCCTCAAGCCACATGGCCACTGGTGACAGATTATATTTGCAATCTACTATAGGAATAGACTGTTCACTGCTCACAATCTTAGTGCTTACCAAGTTTTCTGCCCCATTGGACAAGTGTATTGGATTATTTTATTATTTTAATCATGATGCTGATGCTGAAGGAAAAGGAAGTAGAAAGGGAGAGGAAGGGGGAGTTGTAGTAATAGTAGTAGTAGTAGTAGTAGCAGTAGTAGTAGTAGTAGAAAATGATCATGATGATACAGCATCTTACATTACCTGCATTTTTAAGAATCCCTGCAGGCACTATATGCAATTTTAGGAAATAAAAAATCAGTATGTTAAGGCAGTCCAGAGTTTACTTTGGAAACCTGGCCTATTGCCAAGAAAAAATAGATTAATTTGGGAGTTGATGGAAAGTATCCTGGTGGGTGAGAACAGGTGGCATAGAGTAACCACACACTTGTGGCAAAGGGATATTTTTGTGACTGATCATGCCCACATGACAATCATTTGGGGAAAGTGTCCACAGGATGCTGTCAAATTTGAATATCTGAGACCTGCCCTCCAAAGCTGCTTATTTCTTACCTGGAGGAGGACAAATTGCCCACTACTTATGTAAACCAATACTGCATATAAGCTGTGTCATGTGGCAATATGCAATATAATATTGTTGGCATAAATACTAATGACATTCCATTCTCTTTTTCCTTTTCATCAACTGCATATGAAGCAGTGGATGTCTTAAATAAGAGGCTAGTAGGGAATCTTAATCCCAGCAAAGAGAACATGCAAAGGATAGGTACTGTAAACTTTCTGTACTGCTTGGTAGTATTCAAGTTATGATAGCCCTCACTGGCTGATGGGAAGGGTTCCCTGTCACTGGATTCAGTTTATTTCAGAATTTGTGCCAAGAAAGGAATATTTAATCAAATTGAATGGGACAATGAAAGTATGTAGGAGTTGGGCAACTGTAACAAATGAATAATCAATCAAATAATCAATTATTAACTCTAAATAATTTGACCACTGGACAGGTCCGTTTTGGTTTTTTATTCCTCCCATCTTTTCTTTCTTTTTGTTTTAGTTGCTTGAGGATGTGGTTTAACTTCATAAAATTATTGGTTTTGCAGAGAACTTTGGTGTTATTATATAAAGGTAGTTGCTGGCTATTCAAGATGGTGCCACCAAAGGCTGCCTCGGTTAAATGCTCTCTAATGGCTTCTTTACTTTTCATTATTCTCTGCGACTCACTACGGATTTCATACTCACAAGACCATCTGCTAAGAATTAAGCAATGTTTCTTTAAGGAGCAGCTTTCTGTGATCTCACACAACCACCCCCGTCTTTACAAACGCGGAGGAGATTCTAACACAGGAAGAAGAAATTTCCCTGGAGCTATGAATTACCAAGAAAACCAAATGGAGGAAACAGAGACGAGGTAAAAGGGCGGGAATTTTAAACAAGCTAAGGAATAGGGGAAATAGAACTCCTCTGCCTTCAATCTTCCTGACAAATTTACGTTTACTTGCTAACAAGATGGATGAAATATTCCTTTTAAACAGATGCAACTCTGATTTTCACAGTGCAGCTCCCCTATTCTTTATTGAAATCTGGTTACATGATGATATTGATGAGAACAGCATGCAAGTTCCAGGGTTTCAGATACATAGAGCAGACAGAATTGCAGAATCATCAGCTAGCAGTACCCGAACACACTTGTAAATGGATCATAAGCTTCCTAACAGATAGGAAGCAGCAGGTGAAGCTAAGCAGAATCACATTAGATACCTGTACGATTAGCATAGGGGCCCCACAAGGCTGTGTGCTCTCTCCACTTCTCTTTTCTCTATATACCAATGATTGCATCTCAAATGATCCATCTGTTAAATTACTGAAGTTCGCAGATGACACAACAGTGACTGGTCGCATTCAAGACAATGATGAATCTGCATACAGATGGGAGGTTGAACAACTAGCCTCGCAGTGCGACCAGAACAATCTGGAACTCAACACACTCAAAACTGTAGAAATGGTGGTGGACTTTAGGAGAAACCCTCCCATACTACCACCTCTTACAATACTAGACAACACAGAATCAACAGTAGAGACCTTCAAATTTCTAGGTTCTACCATATCTCAAGACCTAAAATGGACACCTAATATCAAAAACGTCATCAAAAAAGCACAACAAAGAATGTTCTTTCTGCGCCAACTCAGAAAGCTCAAACTGCCCAAGGAGCTGTTGATAACAGTTCTACAGAGGAATTATTGAGTCTGTAATCTGCACCTCTATAACTGTCTGGTTTGGTTCTGCAACCCAACAAGACAGACACAGACTTCAGAGGATAATTAGAACTGCAGAAAAAACAATTACTACCAACCTGCCTTCCATTGAGGACCTGTATACTGCATGAGTCAAAAAGAGGGCTGTGAAAATATTTACAAACCCCTCACATCCTGGACATAAACTGTTTCAACTCCTGCCCTCAAAACGACGCTATAAAGCACTGTACATCAGAACAACTATAAATAAATAAAATAAATAACTTTATTGTCATTGTACGTATACCCATACAACGAAATTCACTTAACACCCAAAGACCAGGTCCAACACACATAACAATCCCCAAACACACTCCCACCCACCTCAATTCTTCACCCATAAACCACCCAAACATCCACACAACAGACCAAGTAGTACTGTCCAACAGCTCACTGATGGTGGCCCTTTAGTTCATTGTTGAGTGCAATTACAGCTCTGGGATAAAAACTATTCAGAAAATGTGTGGTCTGAGTTTTAATTGTTCTGTATCTTCTGCCAGAAGGCAACAGTCCAAAAAGAACAGTTTTTACAGTACAACAAGAACAGTTTTTACCCGAATGCCATCACTCTGCTAAACAAATAATTCCCTCAACACTGTCAAACTAGTTACTAAGTCTGCATTACTATTAATCTTCTCGTCGTTCCTATCACCCATCTCCTCCCACTTATGACTGTATGACTGTAACCTTGTTGCTGGTATCCTTAAGATTTATATTGACTGTTTCCTAATATGATTTGATTGCTTATTAGTTCCCTATGACTATCATTAAGTATTGTACCTTATGATTCTTGACGAATGTATCTTTTCTTTTATGTACACTGAAAGCACAAATTCCTTGTGTGTCCAATCACACTTGGCCAATAAAGAATTCTATTCTATTCTATTCTATTCTATTCTATTCTATTCTATTCTATTCTATTCTATTCTATTCTATTCTATTCTACTCTACTCTACTCTACTCTACTCTACTCTACTCTACTCTACTCTACGCTACTCTACTCTACGCTACGCTATTCTTCAGCAACAACATCACTATTATTCTTTCTCAAAGACAAGACAAGCCAGGTCTACACTCAGACAGTGCCTTGGAAACTTTGGATGCAGCTTCTCTAAATTTTCAAGAGTTGTTGGCAAACAATAATACTTAGGCCACAGGAGAAGAAAATATTTAAATGTATGACTGTAAAATAATTTTATGTGGAAACAGAGCTTAATAAAATTTTATGTTGTCCTTTTAATTAATTTCTAAAGTATTTTTTATCTTGACCAAAATTACAAGTTCTTGAATAGCAACCAACAGTAAAATGGGACAGGGTAACCATCAACCCAGAAACAAAAACCAGTCATTTATGTAGATTTCTGAATTCAAGTGTATAAAAAGAACCACAGTGCTGCCGCTTTGCACCATCAAGACATGGACTTTACCCTTTTTCCAGTTCCTGTACGTTCCTGCACACTCTGACATACAAGATTATTAATTGGAGATGGGCAAAGGAAGAACATCTTGCAACTCCTGAAAGAAACATACCAACTTAGTTTTTGAAATGTTCTTTAAACTGCTACTAGTCAACTTAAGAGCCTTCTGTAGCTTGAGATCCAGAAGATGAAGCATTGTGTATCTTCATATCATCTGACTGGGCTGGCAGAAACAGAATCTTGTTTGTAGAGGCCCTCCATTTACAGACAAAATCCTCAAGGGTAATAATCCTCCTGCAAATCATCATCTAGAGGCTGAGTTTGCACATTTTTCATTTATTCAATTTCCAGCCACAGATCTAAGTATAGGTAGTCCTCAACTTACAACCATTTGTTTAGTCAGCATTCAAAATTACAATGGCACTGAAAAAAAGTGACTTATGACCATTGTTCATAGCATCCCCAAGGTCACCTGATCAAAATCTAGACACTTGGCAACTGGCATGTATTTATGACGGTTGCAGTGTCCTGGACTCATGTTTTGCGACCTTCTCACAAGCAAAGTCAATGGGGAAGCCAGACTCATTTAACAACTAGTGATTCACTTAACAACCATGGCAAGAAAGTTTGTAAAACAGAGCAAAATTTGTGTAACAATTGTCTTATTTCGCAATGGAAATTTTGGGCTCAATTGTGGTCGTAAGTCGAGGACTATCTGTGCAGAAAGAAAAACAAAAGGAAAATGATTTTATTTTGGAGGACAACAAAAAGAAAACTAAAATACAGGAAGCGATTAGGATTTATTTTATCCAGAGGAAGAATATTTCTCCTGCAGGATCAGGATTTGGCAGCAAACTAAGTATGAACACTGTTAGATATGTTGAGAGTATTCTGATCAGCCAGCTGTACGAGTTGTCCTCGACTTATAATCATTCAGTGACCATTCAAAATTACAACGGCACTGAAAAAAATGACTTATGATCAGTTTTCACATTTATGATTGTTGCAGCATCCGATTGATCACATAATCAAAACACTGAATGACAACAAGCATGTATTTATGATAGTTGCACTGTCCTGGGGACATGTGATCACGATTTGAAACCTTGACAGTTGGCTTCTGACAAGCAAAGTCAACGGGGGAAGCCAAATTCAGTTAATGACTTATTAAATGATTTATTTAACAACTGCAGTGATTCGTGTAACAACCGAGACAAATAGGTCGTAAAATGAGGCAAAACTCACTTAACTGCCTTGCTTAGTAACAGATATTTTGGGCTCAATTGTAGTCATAAATCAACAATGAATTATAGTTGAATATCTAACAGTTCATACATCTCGAAAAGTCCATTAAAAGAGATGCAGCGCACCTGATTCCTAATCGTTATAAAAGAGTCATTGTAATACAACATTAGGGATGCGGTGGCTCAGTGGCTAAGATGCTGAGCTTGTCGATCGAAAGGTCAGCAGTTCAGCAGTTCGAATCCTTAGTGCTGCGTAATGGGGTGAGCTCATATTACTTGTTCCAGCTTCTGCCAACCTAGCAGTTTGAAAGCACATAAAAAAATGCAAGGAGAAAAATAGGGACCACCTTTGGTGGGAAGGTAACAGCATTCCGTGTGCCTTTGGCGTTTAGTGATCCCAGCCACATGACCATGGAGATGTCTTCGGACAGTGCTGGTTCTTCGGCTTTGAAACAGAGAGAAGTACCGCCCCCTAGAGTCGGGAACGACTAGCACGTATGTGCGAGGAGAACCTTTACCTTAATACAACATTGTTTAGGGATTACACTGTATTCATTACACAAGAGCTTAACTGCTTGTTATAAGGAACTTTTCTGAATTTCCCTTCCAAGACGGGAGCAAGCAAACGTCACAGCAGATCAGAGTGTATAGGGGGTTTTTTATTATTATTTTTCCCCTTAAAAATGTTTGGATTGTTTTTCAATTGAATTGCAAGAATAGCTTATATGGCATATTAAAAGTGTGGTGGGGAAAATCTGAAATGATTTAATCTTGGTCTATTTTTTTTTTTTTAACATCTCAAAAACCTGGCATTTTAACAGGGATGAGTAGACTTTTTATATCTATTATAGATCTAGAATCTCACTGGTTTCCATATAGGGGGAAAGATACTTTAGACAAGATATTCAGATTTGCTGTTCTATATCCAATATATGTGTGCTCGCATAATAATACAGTACCACAAACTAGCCATCTATATTTCTAGTTTAGTGTGTTGTATGAAAGCAATCCATATGGTCAGTAGAAGGTAAAATCTGTTTCGCAAACAAAGAAAATAGGAACCAACAAACCATCGATGACTAGCAGCAAGGTGGATGGACTGAGTTATAGCAGCAATGAGTGCATCACTGGAAGAGGCGAAGGACCATGTTGGAAACAGATCACTCTAGAGAAGATCTTTGTATGTGGTCATTAAGAATCTACACTGATTTGATGGCATATAATCAAATCATGGAAAAATTAATTGTGGGAAGCTGTTGTGTGAACCACAGCTAAACAAATTTTTGTTTTTTCTTTTGATAAAAAAAACCTACATTTTTCGGAGTATAAGATGCACCTACCTTTTTTGGTGAGAAAAAAAGAAAAAGAAATCTGCCTCTGCGTCCCAGCAATTTATCTCCTTGTAGCAAGCAGCAGAGGCCTGCACAAAACAGCTGAGAGCAAAACAGCTGAGAGTAGGCTGTGCTGAAGCTGAAATGCGCTGTTTCTTCTTGTTGCTTGCTGCAAGGAGGTAACTGCTGGGAGGCAGAGGCCAAAGGGTGGGGGCCAGTGGGTGGGCGGGGCTACATTCGGTGTATAAGACACACCTAAATTTTCATCCCCTTTTAGGGGAGAAAAAGGTGCGTCTTATTCTCCAATACAGTAAATGTTTGATCTGCTTTTCTACAATTTCATATTTTTTTTTTTGTAATTTTGTACTTTACTATGTTAATTTGATCTTCCTTATTGAAGGATCTATGCCAGATCTAAACTGATGCTAACAAATAAAAATCTTCATGCTGGCTAGAGGAAGGGTTCAAACCCAGCAATGTAAAAGTCAGGCTCAGAAGTGTCTCTCTTGACCTTAGTTTAGAATCCTAATACAAATAGGAGATGATGACTCTAGTTCCTCCCCTCCAGTTACATTTCTAGTCCTATTTTTAAGAGATGATAAAATACTCTCATAAACAGCGCAAAGAATGTAATCTACCACTGAGGCAAATTTAGAGCAAGTTCTCCTCTCAAAATAACTGCCTCTTTGACAAATCACAACTTTGTATATACAACAATTTCCTTCCTGGGCATTAATTCCAGATCTTTCAAAAGGGGCATTAATTTGTCCCACATTATTCTTGTGGGATAAACTAATATGAATTTAAAGAGTTTCTATAGTGAACAAAGAACATAAACTGTTTTTTGTTTTTTTTTACTGTAAGACAACCCCAATAAAGCCATCCTAATAAAAGACATTTTTACAACAACAATAACCTGGCCTTGTTGAAGAAGTTGAGAACTAACTTTATATTTTTAAATACATGTATTTTTTTTTTTTGTATCTTCTGCTGCTTTCACTAATTGGGGAGGCAGGGGGAGGCAAGAAATCTGAGCAAATTTTACCTTGTTAAAAAAAACCCACTGTATTTAATTTATGCATAAGTACATTATCAGATACATAAAACTGGCTTTTTTGTCCAAATGCTATTGCAAAGAAGTAACTCACTGCAAAACGTTAATTTTATGCCAAAATTAAAAATTCTCATAATTCAGAACAGGCAACTTGCAGTACATTATTATGATCAGTAATCACAGCTATGAACTTGTATTTCTTTAAAGTAAGGGGTGGGGGGAAGAACCGTTATTCAGAAGCCTTGCTGCCTTCTGCAAGGACCTTCATCAGTTGCAAACAGTTCTGTTCACAAATCCTTTTGACAGCAATAATACTTTTTCAATTTATAGTTTTGGCCCGCTTCCCAACATCATCATCTGAAGCTTAAAATAGAGAGTGGGCGGGAAACTTTGATGTAGACAACCGTGCAAGCTGCACTCCTCCAATGCTCTGCTCAGTCATGACAAGGATCTGTTCTCCCCTTCACCCAACCCACATATGTACACATTATCCTTGAAATCAAATCTCTTAGACCTCTTGCAAGACAGCAATCAACTTTTTGGGAAACAGCTGACATTGCTTTGCTTGCACTCATCATAATAAAGATGTATGACTTTTCACTGGTGAGAAGTGCATCTTTCAAGCACTGATTAGAGGGGTGTTAAAATGTATGACTTGGGACTTTAAAGTTCTAGGCAGTTTCCATCTTCAATGCTTATGCTAACGTTTCTTTGCAATTACCACTTTCAGTTTAGCAGGGCTGTTTGCCCTCTTCTACAAATGCACGCCTTGTTAGGATTGGAAGTATGTAGGTAGCATAGAGAGGAAGTCTACCATTGGCCAAAAATAAATAAAATCTCTGCTGGACATAATGGCAATTCCTTGGGATGAAATGTTTATTATTTGCGCAACTAGGTAGCTGCATGAAGCTTAAATTTTAAGATGCTAAGATAGTAGGTTATGAAAAGCAAGCAAGGTCAATCATGGTTACTGCTTAGATGTTTGAAGAAACATCTACTTAGAAGACAACCAAGAAACATTGTTATAAGATAGACTGGGAATTATTTTAAAAAACAGCCTGGAAAAAGGTGATAGCAAATCGTTTTCATATTCTCTACCAAGGGAATGTCTCTTTAAAACTGCTAGGAGCTGAATTTGCTTTAAAGGATACTTTTTCTTTTCTTTAATTATTATTTATGTAATAACCTTGTGAAAATATTCAATGTACTTACCCATCCATAAAGAGAGTAAGAACAATCACACATAACAATATAAAAGCTTGTTAAAGTAAACTATTGATTCCATAATATTCATATTCCCAGCTTCCTATGTTGGTACAATATAAAGACTTATTCATATTCTTATTCAGAGCATCCAGGCAATAATTCTGAGTAAGTGAAAGATGGATGATGATTTATCAGTTCTTAACTGGTCTCATAAAGTATAGGAAATAGTCTTTACAAAGCATTTAACTCAACAAGGAATTGTTCTGTGTCACAGATTCAGAGCGAGGAAGAGAAATGGAAAATAGGTAGCTGAAGACAGGGTCATACAAGAACAAATGTATTCCATAAGAACTGAAAATACAATTTGGTATCTGAAAGGGTTTTGTCAAAAAGTATGCTCAAGGTATAGAAAGAATGACAAAATTCAAGTCAGTGAGTCAAGGCGGAAAGTCCTAGGTACAACATATATAGTGAGGTCTTATAAACATGCTTCCAACAATTTCTTAGACCCTGATACACTTTTTAAAATTCCAACTGGCTCCTTCTACATTCAACCAATGTTTATTATTGATTCTGCATGATTGTGGTGTGCCATGAAAGCTCTTTTCTCTGAAATATGCACCCTATAACCTGCAGCTCTTTGCCCCTTAATGTAGTGAATGTGGGTTCAGAGCTATGAGGTCAGTTCACGAGCAGGGATTATTAGATCTGTAGGCCTGAAGAGACTGGATATCTTTCAACCTCTCATCTTTGTATACTGAGGTTCATTGTTCTTAGCCATGGCCACTCCTGCTCCAAGGAGAGATCCAGGACAGCTCTGACAACAATAGGTTATATAAGCTATGAAATTTTGATGAAACCCATTATATATACATCAAACATTGCTCTCTCATCTCCCATCCATATATCTTTCTGGTAAGATTGCTTCAATAGTTCTTCATATTTATTTTCTCACTTTATTAGAATGCCTGTTTCTTCATTATTTTGTTGATGTGAAATGGATACAGAATTTGAGTATTTTGATAAATGAACTTCAGGAAAATTGTAATTAAGTAATGATGAACCATTCTGTAGGGCAATTATATTTGACCCTTTGCTTCTAAGTTATGCCTGCTTTCTGTCTATTCCTTTTTTCTAATGGTTTTCCTTAATTAAGCAAATAGTAACTGTTCTTTCGGAAAGTAATGTTACCATTAGTGTAACTAATGGCAATTCTGAAAGGGAACAATTCTGACTTAAGGACTTATTGCTATTTTCCAAATACAACTCAAAAAGAATCTGGTGTAGCCTTAATGCAAGAAGTTGAACATTAAATTCAACAATTTCAAGAAGTCAAAAGTGATTTCGAAGCTGCAGGAAATTTCAGGTGGGACTGGTTTCAGAAATTCATGACACAAAGGATCAGTTTATGAGCCTGAGTTATAAGTGAAGACTGGACAAAATGGAGGGACATCTGTTGCTCAAAATGCATATCCAAAAAGAAACTCAATATCTTTTAAGCTGGCCTCTGAAGAAAATCAAACATGATAAGACACATATAAGATTATTTCATAGAAGAATGTGTGACCAGAATTTCAGTTGGTAAGCAGGGCAGTTGGGTTTTTTTTGCATTCTTAAGTAAACAATTGCAGTTGTTAAGTGAATTATGCAGTCATTAAATGAATCCAGCTCCCCACATTGTCTTTGCTTGTCAGAAGGTACTAAAAGGTGGTCACATAACCCTGGAACACTGCAACCATCATAAATACATGCTACCTGCCAAGCACCCAAATTTCAATCACTTTATTGTGGGGATGCTGCAATGGTCATAAGTGTGAGGACTATTATAAGTACCTTTTCTCAGTGCTATTGTAACTTTGCATGGTTGCTAAACAAATGGTTGTAAGAAAAGGACTATCTATACTTGTCTTTCAGTTGAAGTTGCAATAGTAAATACAAATAGGTCAAAAGTTATAATTATTCCCTTTTTGGCAGGAATTTTTGCAGTGACTTTCAGCGCACTCAAGTATTCTAGAGCCAAATAATTCCAATTTAAAATATTCTAGGATATTGATATTGAGGGATAAATAAGAGCGTCAGTGATGTTTTGGGAAAACCCAGTCTATCCACAACCCTGGAAACTCACAGCTGACTCTGGTTGACTTTCAGAATAGTGCTAAGCTCAACCTACTTTTTACAGTGTTGTTGAGAAAAACACATTTTCACATTTGCGAACCGGTAGCGAAGATAAGTGAATACCATCCCTGATCTACATCTGCCTTTTCCATGTCCTGGGAAGGACTCCACAGGTGAATAAAAATGCCAAATCCACTGTAAACATCTGGTTGACTGTGTGACAAAGTATAACTATCATGGACACTCTAGACTTGGAGAAATACTAATTATCACCTTTGTCCCAAGCATGATGTTGAAAAAAAGAACAGGACAAGAAGACAAACAACTTCAACTATTTCCCCTTCTGACGGTGCTAAATGTATATTTTAATTAGAAAAATTCAAAATAGCTAATGGAAGCTACAAACATGATATACAAATATTCTGATCTGGTTCTGATGTGTTTCAGAACCTGATTCAAAATAATAATTGTCATAACAGACTGGTAGAAGGATTGGGATCTCTGTACTAAATATTTTGTGAATAATTGATAGAAAATTTGGAATGCATAATTAAGCAGCTAAAGTTATGGGCAAAGTCATATTATTTAGGATAGTTGAAAATCCAAGTGGCTGGAAAGAATTTATTGAAAGTAAATGAAGGAATGAAAAACAGAAAATCATTGCAAGTAAATAATACACTGAGGGTTGATTTAAACTCACAAGTATAGCTTGATCTGAGAGAAACTCTATTTCTTTGTTTAAAACATTTTAACTCTGCTCTTCAGCTGAAAAATTCTCCCTGAGCTCATACAAAGATTAATAATAAGACAGTCTCCTGCCCTCAGGCTTACAATCTAAAGGACACGACAGAATAGAAAAGAGATCTGTGTTGTGTTGGCGTACTCAATGAAAACATTGACTCGGTGTGCGACAGCTGTGAAAAGGGCATGCTTCATGCCAGGGGTTATTGAGAAAGCAGAAAAAATAAAGCTGGTGGTATTATAATAACCTCTGGTGCAGCGCACATTTGTAATATTGCATGCAATTCTGTTCCCTATGTCAAGAAAAGACAATAATGGAGATAGAAAAAGAACAAAACACAGCACCCCAAAGAGTGAAGAAAACATTCATTATGGTAAAGTGCTTATTGATGCATTTCCCTTGTGGAAATAGCCATTATTTAGATTGCTTTTAAAAAGATGACCATTAGTTAGATGGATTTTTAAAGATATGTTCTTGGGGAATTTTCTCTATCAATTATTATTTAGTCATAACAGCAAGGGAATATTTATGTGTGGAGGCAGCATTCAGAATGAAAAGATTCTGCATTTTATTCATCCTGTGAGCTTCATGAAAGCATGTGTCTGACCACAACAGAAAACAAGATAATGAATAAAATACAAATGTAATTTGCTCTGTAGTTTTTCAAATGTTTGCAGTCAATAAGAATATATTTGCAGTCATAAGGACTAAGAGACTTTATCTACCTGTAATAAAATTAGAAGCAATTTAATCAAAATGCTTGAAAACCTTTGAAGGCTGCACCTAAGATTTTTGAGTCTACTATCATTATGATTTGCAAGCTTATTTGGAGTTGCTGGAAATACCAGTTACAATCATTCTGTCATCCATTCCAAGAGTGGGAAAGCAAATATGCATTAATCTTGATTCAGCACACATCTAAACTCCTACCTAGTTTCTTTCGGTGATTTGATATGAGCTGGGTCAGAACTCAATAACAACAGAATTGGAACTTTTTCTTTTCTTACAAAGAAAGCAGTACACTTAAGGGAAATTATATTGAGATTGTTTCATAAATTAAAATATAAACAGCAGAGGAATGTTATTCTAAAATGTAGATCCCTTTATGTAGATTTTAAATAAAAATAAATGTTCAAACTGCTGTTAAATTGCAGATTTCAACCAATCCAAACAATATATCAAAGGGCATTTTCAAATCGAACAAAATACTTTTGTTCGATTTTAAAATGAAATATAATTGATAAAAGCCTATCTTACATAAAAGCCAAAATTAGTGAGTCACGTAAGAAAAGCCCTATTTTTTAGTTCTTCACAACAACCCACAACCTTACAGGTCTGCATGCAAATTCTCACCACTCACATTTATGCGCAGCCCATTCAAAGCTTTCAATGTAGTTCCTGTTGCTCCTTTATGTAGCATTCACTTCAGATTTCTCTCCTACATGTAGCAGCACTCAATCCTGAACTTAGCAGTGTTCTGCCTACATGACAGTCCTACTGTAGTTGATGGTTCCTATCTCTTCCTCTCCCAGGCTCAAAGGACTGCCTGCAGTCTCTTCTTACCTTAACAGTCATTCATTCTGGCAGAATTCTTTATTAAATTGAAGTTTCTAATTCAAACTCCTCGGGATTCAGGCAAGTTTCTCACTGCTTTCCCTTCCTCAGATATCATCTTCCTCATAAGACACTGTCTACCTCTCATATACAATTCATTACAGAAATCTCATCTGAAGTATGAACTTCGGGTTTGAATCCATGTTAACCGTACAAAGGCTCGGATTAGTATACGCTGTCAAATTCTGGAATGCTCATGTAGATTTTGGAATCTGCACTCTCAAAATGTATTGTGGGTTGGGTGGGAAGGCAATAAAAGATGTATCAACATATATATTTTTTTATCTTAGGCCTTTTCTAAACTGCAGTCATAAGTGTGTGACTCTTCCTCTGACCAGATGGAAGTGAAGCTGGCTTTCTGGGTTTCAGTTCCTCTGTTTTGGTCACCTGATCTTCTATCTGCACGGTATCAGTTGATAAGATTCCCCTGCTTTTTCACCCAAGTCCTTCCTGTGATTGTATAGGTGGCTTCATGAGCCCCCATTGCATTGATTCTCCCTTTAAATTGACAGCTTCCTACCTGATTTGTCCACCAGTGAATCAATTTTAAAAAAACTGATATGATTCTTGCCAAAAAAAGTAAATCCTTTCATTGTTCCATCTACTGAAGAAGAAAGGAAGGAAGGAAGGAAGGAAGGAAGGAAGGAAGGAAGGAAGGAAGGAAGGAGGGATCAAAGTTTCTGTACAAATTACTATTTCTGTAATTTGTGCTGTAAGGCGTATTTGGCAGAACTCCTGTTAATTTTTCCATTTTAAAAAGAAAGAAAAAGACAGAAAAGGCCCACATTTTTAAGTCACATCCAGTGGCGGGTTGCTCCGGTTTGATCTGGTTCTTGTGAACCAGTAGTAATGGCGGTGGGAGGCTCCACCCACCCACCTGGATGTCATAATGGACGCGCATGCTCCCATTGCGAACCGGTAGTAAAGATAAGTGGAACCCACTCTGGTCCCATCAATGACCAGATGTCCAAGTGGAGTAGAGAAATGAAATTAAATGTATCAGATTCTGCTTGAACCAGCCCAAGTTTGAAAACACTATTTTTGATATGCAGCAAGAAAAGACAAATGGTGGCTGCCTTTTGGCAGGCTGAAGATGAGTAGAGGGTGACGTTCTGTTCATGCACTCAGAAAATGGGTAGTAGTTCATACTCTTGTGGGGGAAATCTGATCATATGGATCAGCTTTTATTTTTAAATATCAGACAATTAGTACTACAATAATGCCAGGAGCATTAAAGCGCTTCCGACTTGAAAGAATTGAACAGTAACATCACTCTTGCCCAGGGACACCCAGTTGGGGGCTCCTTTCATATCCCCGTTAAATTGCCCAGTGAAGTAGTGCCCATCTATCTACTCACAATTGTCCACTTTTGAATTGCTGGGTCAGCAGGAGCTGGAGCGTGTGACAGGAGCTCACCCTATTCCAAGACAGGTCCCATGGCAGGTCTCTCTGTGAACCTGCTGTTCATTAGCCCAGCATTCTAACCTCATGAGCCACTGTACTCCTGCCAATATCATACAATTTAGAGCAGTGATGCTCAACCTAAGCAACTTTAAGATGCATGGACTGACTGGGGAGCTCACCCATCTTAAAGTTGCCAAGGAGCAATGATTTAAAGGATACCACCTTCACATCAGCTAACAGTAAACAATAAAATCACTACCATTAAGCTATCACAGGTGCCCTGATCCTTTTACAAGATTACCTGTACTTAACTATTATATTCCTTTCTTGCATGAGAGAAAAGATGGTTGGTTGGCTGTCAGGCAGCTTTTACTTGACTGAAATGAGTGAACTATTTGCAGCTATTTGCAAATATGACTTTAGTAAATGCAGGACTATGGATCCAAAACAAGATTTAAAGTCATTGGTAATTCTGAGCTTCACAACCTCATTCATTCCAAATCAGGACAGAAGAAAATATGTTTGAATGCAGGAGGATACAGGAGACCCCTTCTGAGGGATTTTCTTTGCTAGTGTCTGATTTGATAATTGGCTGTAAAGAAAACAAGTTTTGTCCTGCTGTGTCTCCATTAACATTCTCAGCTGGCATCATTTGTTGACACCTACATTAAAAAGGCACTCATTTCCCAATGGAACCATAGAACAACTCGAGCCAAGTTCTTCCTTTTTTTTCAGGATACTGATATGCTTGGTTTTTTTTAGAAATAATAGTTCAATGCTTGTGCTATTAATACCAACATTCCCAGACATCATGTTAGCTGTGTAGAAGAGAAAGATGAATTGGGAAGAAAAGGAAGTATATAGGTACTGATTAGGGGTGAAATCCAATTTTTTTTAGTACCGGTTCTGTGGGTGTGGCTTGGTGGGAGTGGCTTGGTGGGCATGGCATGGGGAGGATACTGAAGAATCTCCATTCCCACCCTACTCTGGGGCCAGCCAGAGGTGGTATTTGCTGGTTCTCCGAACTACTCAAAATTTCCGCTACCGGTTCTGTAGAACCTGTCAGAACCTGCTGGATTTCATCCCTGGTACTGATTAATCATTACTCTCAAATTACCTGTCAAGTCTAGAAAGCATATTTGGAGTAGCAGTATATACAGGTAGTCCTCGACTTACGACCATAATTGAGCCCAAAATTTATGTTGCTGAGAAATTTGTTAAGTGAGTTTTGCCTTGTTTTATGACTTTTCTTGTCACATTTATTAACTGATAAGGGTGCCTACCATACCTGTCCTACTGTCTTCATTTACTATGTTCATGTTTATGTTTATATTTATACCTGTTATCTTTTACATGTTTGACGAACTAAATAAATAAAATGATTCACTGCAGTTGTTAAATTAGTAGCATGGTTGTTAAGTGAATCTGGTTTCCCCACTGACTTTGCTTGTCTGAAGTTCACAAAAGGTGATCACATAATCACCTGCAACTGTCATAAATGTGAATTTGCTGTCAAGCTTCTGAATATAAATCATCACGTCATCATGAGGATGCTGCAATGGTCATAAATGTGAAAAATGATCATAACTCACTTTTTTCAATGCTGTTGTAACTTCGAATGGTCACTAAATTAACCGTTGTAAGTCGAGGACTACCTGTACTTCTATCAAATTTCATTTTGCCAGTTTGTTTTCTAAACCATTTCTAAATGAGGTTGCAAGTAAAAAAAAAAAAAAAAAAGCATACATGAAAATGTATCCTTTTTTTTCAAACTAGATTCTATAGTTATGAATAGTAAATGCCAACTGCTTGCAGCAAAAAGCAAACCAAACAAATTTTGCGATGAACCGGTCTAAGACTATAATAATAAATTGTATCGTATTTTATTGCGACAAACCAAGGATTAAGGCCAACTGATGTCCTAAGCACTGCCCAACAGCGGTATCCCTCAGTCTTTCCATTATTGAACTGACAAAATAAGACACAGTTGCTGAAGGTGAAATAACAGCTTAGAAATTAAAAATTCAAGTTTTCTTCCAGGCCATACACCAGACCAGATTCCACAACTACTGTATTTTTCAGAGTATAAGACGCACCTTTCCCCCCCACAAAAAAGAGGGTGAAAATCTGGGTGTGTCTTATACTCCAAATGTAGCCCCGCCCAGCTTCTCAAATGGAGATTTCAGAGCAGAAAAAAGCATCAGAAACGAAGCTTCAGAAGAGAAGACCCCAAACAGAGCTTCAGAGGCTTTTTTTCTGAAGCTCTGTTTCAGAGGCTTTCAGAGGCAGGAAAAAAAGTTTTTTCTGAAACAGAGTTTCAGAGGCAGAAAAAAAAAGCAAAAAAAAAAAAAAAAAAAAAAGCAAGGCACAGAGCTCACAACCAAGGAACCTGTTGCTAAAATTCACCTCTGGGAACAGCTGATTGGGGGTATTCCGGGAGGCCCATCCACCTGCCAATCAGCTTTTTTCTTATTTTCCTCCCCAAAAACTAAGGTGTGTCTTATACTCCAGTGTGTCTTATATACCAAAAAAAATGGTATATTATGTATAATTTTTTAAAAATATTTATTTTAATACTAAATAACAATAAAGCAATATAAGTAAATGATTTATTTATCCTGAGAACAATAGAAAAAATGTAATACTTTTAAAGATACTTTTTAATAAAATCGTTCATGCATTTAAAAAGTAGGCAGGGCATGCATCAGTCACACTTGTCATCATGATTTGTTTTAATCCCTCTCCCTGCATATTCCTGTGTCACAGAATAGTTATAAGGATAAATTAAAGAAATGCTTTCCATGCATAATTGGGGAAATATCCTATATATGAACAGCTTTAAATCAGTCTTCTTTTGGCAATGTGTACTGGGAGACTATAACTCATCTAGCATGCTTGGATGCATAACCCCAATATACCTGAAAGGCCCAGGAGTATGGGAACTGGCTTGATGTCAGGGATGTATAATCCATTATTGCACAGAAATCCATGCAATATGGCTTCCTCTCTTAAACCAATGGCTTAAATTCAGAAGCCAAAAGACTGGTTGAATGAAGATTCTTCTCAGCAGCAAAAGCAGAGTGCATTGCACTGAGCAGGAGAAATGGTACATAGCATTTCTCTCATAGCATTTACAGGTTGAAGGTTCAGGGAAACCCCCCCTTTCATTTGTATAAATTTAGCATTCCTTTTCTGTCATGGAATATTTAGAGCCATGCCCATAATTCATAATTCATTAAGAAGCTTTGGGATTTGGGAAGCCAACTGTTTTCCTTCCTATTTCTGAAATATTACACACCGTTAAGAAGCAACTCTTATTTCTCCCGACTAGCTTCACACTCTGGATCAAATCCAGCCTAAGGGTAACTGTGCCAAGAATGCTTAGGCTAGTTGACAGGCTGCTGCCCTTGATGGTTAGAGAAGAAAGGGAACAACTAAAGTGTGATAATTTGTTCTAAGTGGGACATGAAGTGTTCACCATAAGGTGTAGGGCAATGCTAAGCACTGAAAGACAAACAAGAAGTTGAACTGAGAGACTGACAAAATGGCAGGGAAAACGTGTAAGGAAAAAATAGGCGCTTAGGGCTTATTTGTTAATATAAAAATCAGTTGTTTGTAATCATAAAATGCCAATGGCAGTGTCACTCAGCTCCTCAAAGGGCTCTTCTGGAGCGTAACTCAGTCAGTGCACCTGATTAAAAGGGGTAATTGTAAATTGAGCATCGCTCAACAGCCTTTGAATTGCACATTTCAAGCCATCTGGAGTTTAAAAAGAGACTTTTCCTCCACCTCCCCTGCCTAACACAGTTCTAACACAATTAGTATTCCATGGATATTTCTATGAATCACACATGTAATGCTACTTTAAATTCTAGTTGAGCCAAAAGCAAAGGTGAGCACCTTATTAGTAGTGACTCAACTGACTATTTTTACTCACACTCCCGGGTACCTGCAAGCTGTTTTAAGAAATATCAAAATGGTGGCAGATCTTTAACCACCACTGTTTTTTATCATAGCTGGTACATCAAGGTCTACAAGAAAAAATGTTTGATGGAATAAATTCCTCGCTTTTTTGGTTTCCATATCTTGAACTGCTGTTATGCCACAAAGCCTCTAACCTGGGATATAGGTGGGATATGATTGTGGCAGGAAGCTGTGTGGCAAAATCTAGCACTGGTTACATGTTCTCAACCACTACGGGTTTTCCGAAAGAAGGAAATAGAGGAAGCACCAAGCAAGCTTTTTGGAGAGATTCTTAGCAAAAACTGAAAATAATTTTTCTCATATAGCACAACCTTATTGTAAGTAGGGGGTATTTGGCAGTTAGTTATGAAAGGATACCCTAAGCAACTAAGCTTTTTGCTGGGTTGTTTTATAATGAAGCTCCTCAATCATGAAGTTCCGAACTGTTTATCTGGATATTGCATACAAGGCTATTGATGGCTATGGAAGCATCCTTCTTTTCAACATTTTCTTAAGAAGAGTGACATAGCACTATCAGTTACTGCATTATGTAATAGGTTGTTGAATTACCAGACTCCTCCACCTCTCACCAGGACTGAATAAATATTGTGCCTGACAGCTGTCATTTGAACTTTCCCTGTTAGAAAATTTATTCTTTCTAGCTTCAACAAGGTGGAGTGGCTCTTGAAGCTAATGAAGGCTAGCAAAGTATTGAAAAGATATTTAAAGAATGCCGCAATCTGTTTGTGAAATTCTCATCACTAAGAATATCATCTGAAATTGTTCTGACTTTGGCCAATTTCATCAAGAAGCAGAATATCAATCTCAGTATGTATCCCATCTACCAAAGATTCATTCTATTCCACTCCACTCAATTCCTACACACATACATACAAGAAACACACACATTAATGTTTGTTATAATCTCCTATCACTTTAAGAATTTGGAAAATCTGTTAAATTGATGCCATTTACCTCCCTTTCCAAATTAACCTATGATGAATGATTCCCATCTACAACCTTCTACAATCTTCCCCCTTCCCCCTTCCATATGTGTTGAAATGCATTAAAAACCCATATATTTTTTCAATGCAGCTGGTTTTCGGGTATGTGTGTATTGTACAAGTAATAATCCTTTGCAGTATTGAAACTTTCTTGCTGTTGTTGTGTGTATGTGTGAATGAGAGAGCCTTGGGACTTTATAATGAGAATAAGAGCATCCTTGGTCTCCTTTCTTTAAATCTGGGTATGTAAATAGCATTTTTGGATAGAGCTAGTCAAAAGAAGCAGCTTTGGCAGCCTTTTCTATGTGATACCTTCTCCTGTGCTATTATTCCCATATGCTCCAGTCAACCATTGCTTACATATTCACCTAAACATCTGTGTAAATTGTTCATCAGTTAAACCAAAGGTGATCTTTGAAATTAACTGACCATTCATTTGTTGACAAATCCCAAGTATCGCCATCCTGTTTCAAGTTAACATCTTTATAAAGTTTTAATCTTCCGTATCTCCAACTTAATCCTCTGGACATGCTAGCTAGAAATCCTAGGAGCTGCAGTTCCAACATGTTTGGAAGCTATTTGGAATGTACTAGGTTAGGAAAAACTGGCTTACAAACTATAACTCCTATGTAGCATAGGAGATTGCATCAATAAAGAGAGTGCATTAATAAAGAGCACAAAACACAAGAAAATTCACATTTCATTCATTTCTGAGGTAAGTCCTAACTTCATAGGACCGTTTCAGTGAACTGATGTTATTTAAGAAGAAGGAAGAAGTAGCCCTGTTTAGCTAACTGAGAAAAATATTTGAATACAAACTTGAATCAAGAATATTTTTTAAATGATTAATATTTTTTCTAACAACTTATTCCTCATTATTATTTTTGTATAACAAAAAATACCCCTGAAAGAGAAATTTGTCTAAAATGTATCTAAAATTATCTAAAATATTAATTTGTTCAATTAATATTTCTGATGATGCCTCCAATGAGATTCAGTCTTTTATAATTGATCAATATTTATGCCAATTTTTCAAATGTTTCAGTGGCACTCATAAAATTTTTAACACCAACATACAAATGAGAAACCAATACAAATAAGATGACAATTAGTCTTCATAATGATTTGTCTTCCTCAAATGAACATATGGATCAGACAAATCAAAAACTGCTCTGAAATACAATTATGGAAAGAAGATTATGTAACAGAATGTTAATGCAGAAGTAAGTTGTTCACAAACATAAACAAGTGACCAGGCTGGAAATAATAATTGTATTGGAATAGGTCAGCAAAGTGCACGACTTCTAGTCTTCAGAAAAGACCAAATACAGAAATTCAGGATCTCTACTAATGTGTTTGCTCACATATGTGGAATGTGTACAAAGAGGAAGAATGTGTACAAGGAAGAAAGGAGGGAGGGAGGGAGGGAGGGAGGGAGGGAGGGAGGGAGGAAGGAAGGAAGGAAGGAAGGAAGGAAGGAAGGAAGGAAGGGGCAAGCAAGCAAGTAAGAAGTGCAATGATTAAACTGCTGGACAGAGTTACCCAAGTATTAATTCTTCCTTGACCGCAGAGGCCAGCTGGGTGATCTTGGGCCAGTCACCCTCTTGTGAGAACCAAAGAGCAGCAAGCCAAACTAATTACCATTGCACACTAGTCACATCGTACATTGATGAACTTGAGCTGATGTTGTGGCGAGATCAGACGTCAGGAATGGGTCTCCGCGCTCCTGCACTGAGTCATCCCTGTTGGAGGGCTCCGAAAAGAGCTAAAGCCACCCTGTACGGGTGGTGAAGAAGGGCGCTCTGCAGGTCGTGGAGAACCACAACTCTCTTCTTGACCCAGGGCTTCTTCCCTCTCATCCATGACAAGAGGCAACCATCATGGCTGCTATGAAGCTGGGACAGCTGTGGCAACAAAAAAAGTGCAGGAGCGGTGTAGATGGATAGTGACTGGAGCTGGGTGAGAAGATTCCTTTTTTATTTAGACCCCAACTTTAAAAGGAAAAAAAAGAGAAAAGTCCAGAAAAAGAGGCTCTTAGAACTGTTTGTTAAAGCAGCAAAAAACTAAGGGGAGAAGAGCTAAATATTTTTTAAAAACATAGAAAACTGGGCTTTCAAACTGGGCAAGCGTTGTTTTGGAAAAGCATCTTAAAATGCTGGAACTATCTACTTGAATAATTGACTTTGCTTCTACAAATTGAATTAAAATTGGATTAAATAACTTTACATTTGAAATAAGACTGAAACCTAAGCTGAGGGTGCCACCTACTGATGAATGGAAAATATACCATACCCCTACAAACCTTGGAAAGTTTCTGATAAGAGGAATAAACAATTCTCATCTGGAGGACTGTGGTGATACCTACTGTTCTATAATTATCTACTTTATGATTACTGGAGACTCAACTGTGGGAATAAGGAAAACTCTTAAGCAAAGTTAAGTGACTTCTGATTTTTGGAAAGCTTCCTGGACTATCTAAATGAAACTCATTGAATAATCCTGAAATATAAAGAACTAAGAGCATTGTATTTTCTGAGGAGCAACATTAGACTTGAATATATAGTTTTTGGACTATTGAGTAAGAGAGGGACTTACTAGTAACAGAATATTCTTGTAGACACATTGACTCCCTTTCACTAAAATATCAGAATGGCTTTTCAACAAGAAACTGGGCACTGCACTAAACTTCAGAAATAATTGCCAAACCACTGCCACAATACATGTTCTCTCTGACTCTCAAGTTTCCTACCTATGTCATTTCTTACCTAGAAAATGATATTATACATGTTAGAAATAAACCTACCTGATGGATTACTAATATAATTAAATTGTTCTCAATACTGTACTTGGGAAAATGTTATATATAAAAATTCCTACTTTTAATGGCTACCGCAGAGATTCCTTTCCCTATATAACTCCCATGTCTCCCTTCCTGGACATTCTCCCTACTTCTTGACACCATACTGATCCTGCCTCTCTTATGATCATGTGGAAACTGTACAAAAATGAAATATAATATACAAAAGGAACAGCTGGATGCACCCCACCACCACGACTCGATTTGCATGCATTCCATTGATTTAATGAATTCAACATAACTGACAGTGTTTCAGTTAATCCAGTTGGTATCAACACAGACAGCTACCATTCTTCATTAATATCTTTGCAGAATTAAAATAATAGTTTTAAAAAACTGAAGAGTATAGGGCTACACAGGATCAATGTCTCTGTTAAGGGTTTCCATTCTGGACTCTCAGCTATTAGGGGAAATTGGGACAGCCTGAGGGCTGGTATCATCAACACAACCCAAAAAACAAGGAATATTCCTCCTTAACACGGAATTATTCCTATGCATATATGTTCTACAAGCAGTACTTCTATTTATCTATAAAAATGTTAAACATGTTTGGCTCATTCCTGTTCAGGGTGAACCATTCACTAAGCACTCCATTTATTCTCATGCATCCAAAAATCATTTATCACTTTTGTAACATTGAGTAACTATCCTTTAACTTAACATTGATGTAAAACATTCTCTAATTTAAGTCTATTCCTTTTTATCATATATTTTCCCAAAATCAACTAACATAAAATCAACTTCATATTCATGCATTTTCAGTGACCAGCTGGATAACAACAGCCTGGTTTGCATACCTCCTGCTTAGCTTAAAGCTGTGCTGCACTTCCTAAATACTGCTAATTGTTATCTCCATATGAGCAGACATACGCTTAAATCACAAATTTGGACAAACAGATCTTTTTCTCACATACTTTCCAGTCACCATTCTCATTCATTATTAAAGTTGTGAATAACCATTTCTGCACTCTTATGTCTCATCCCAGCAAATAGATTCATTTATGTCCCATATATTATATAGAATATATTTTTCTATACTGGCTTGCATTCATTCATAACATTACGCAATTTCTCCCGAGACTAATTTCTTGTCCTTTCATTATCACCCTTCATTGCAGTGTTCACACTTACCAATTTTCATACGCACCCACAACAAACGAGATGATATCAATTCATACTTTCTGACATATAATAATTCGTAATTATATATAGAATTACACTTCACCAATTCTGCCCCACAGGATCAGACTACCTTCATTCAGTTTTATTATATCCATCCTTTTCTCTTGGTTTCAAAAACACACACCACATTCATTTTTTAAAATTACATTTCGTTCATGAGTTCATACTTCACTGTCTCCACATTCCAAGTTGCAATTTTCCATATGCCATGGCATTCACCAGGTGGGTCTAAGAATATTGACCTCTGTCACCCATCATGGCTCTGATCAATGGAGGCTTTTCACGTAACAGCATTTAAATAGAGAAAGTGTACAATAGACTGGATTACCAGCCTAATTTTATCTATGCTACTGCAGCTTTCCCTACTAACAGTAATGACAGTACCGGACAGTTTTGCTTCAGTGTTATCCTAAACACGTTAAGTTTATTGTATGCAAGCTAGTATCTCTACTCTAGAGACTATCTTGCAAGTCATGATACTGTTGGCACAATTTAAGATTGTAAACCTTTCTGATGAACTACTGATAATTCATTATGCTTTGCACTATTCCAGTTTATACGAATGGTAACATATGATGCTCCATTTCATTTTGTAAATCATCACTTGCCTCTCTTTCCTCCATAACAATACCTATATAATCTTCTGCCAATCTGACAATCTTGCAAGAAAAGTACAAAATTTTAGTGCCATAAAAACTATAAATCCAATATCTTAAAGAGGAAGTTACATATGTTTATCTTCTTAGGATGATCTTAAAATGCTCAAATTCTTATTCCAATATGAAGTTTAACCTCTGATTTGTAGCTTACTTTCTCCAAACCAAACCACAAGTAGCAGATTTGTAAAGTGGCTGGATCCCAATAATAGATGTTTGCACATAAATCAAAGCAGCTCTTACAGCAAATACCTTGACCCAGCCTCAGAAAACACCTCTCTCATTTTTCCAGGAACACACACACCTGCATTTAAGAAAAGGAAAAAAGGCAAAATAGGAAAGGAACTCTTTCATAATTTGTTTGTTCTTTATCTAATTTTTTAGAGGTTGATAGCCAACTCCTTTTACAGTAATTTGTTTTAATAAAGAATTCTTTTAAATAGGGTCAGTTCAAGGAGGACTGATAATCGGTCATAGCCATTCTGGAGACATTAATTAAAGTCCAGTATCTACAAAGCAAAAACATAGTTTTAAAATTCCTTTTTCATGAAAATTCCTTTTCATATAGATATGCAACTTGCTGGCTGCAACCTGATTTAAAAGGCATCCTGGCACATGATTCCTTGTTGGAATTAATCATCTGATTGCTGGCATTTGACATTTTTGTGGATTCTTGTTGTGAAATTCTAACCTCTGAACTGGCTGAAAATTAAGACAGATCTAGCTCTTAGAACTCTGAACTGGATTCTCACTGTTCCTCAGTGTTCCTGTTAAAAGCAAAACCATTCAGGCCAGCTTCTTTAAAGATTCTGTTTTGTAAACTGCTAATTTCCATAATGACCATCTATGACTGTATAATTGAAACCAGAAGCAGGACACTACCATTGAACCCCATCTTGGGAGAAGGAAAGGCAAACCAGTTACTTTAATCCAAAAAGACCCCTATTTAGGTTTGTCCTTTAACTGAAGTCACTAGGAATCAAGTTCAATTTAGAGGAGACATCGCTATTTATTAGCATAATCCTATGAAAAAGCTAATTTTCAGACTTCCGGTCACCTTTGGATAACAACTCATGGTACAATTAAGACTTAAATTCATATTATTAATGCATTAGCAATGGCATTAATTTTGATCAAGAGCATGGCACCATTTGCAAGTTTGTTTTGTGTGTGTGTTTGTGTGTGTGTTTTGTTTTTCAGGTATCTTTGCCTAAAACAGCATTCTCCAATCTGGAGCCCTCCATCACCTTCTTGGCCATGCTGCCTGATCATTTTGGGAGTTCCAAATCCAGTATCTCTAGTAGGCCCTGGGTTGGTTTCCTTTCTTGATTCTCCATGATTGATGCTTTATCCCAAACTGTCTTCCTACCCATTCTTTTATTGGTGGGAAAAGTCACATCCCCTAAATGATGTGTATTACATTCTAAAAGTTGAATAGGGATTTCTAACAATTAAGAAAACATCTAGTATAATTAATTGCCAGTGCAAAAAAAAAATCAGCTGATTATGCTAAACTATCAGCAAGCCACCACAGTGAAAGGAACTCTCACTAATTCACAATTCTTTCTGCAGGCACTGCAAGATTTTCTTGTTTGATTGGTCTAATAATCAAAATTAACCAGACTAGAAAGATGATAGATTGACAGACAGAACGAGCAGTGACACAACCCATATGTATCTATATGATATATGAACATATGATATTGGAAATTAGGCAGTGTATTCAAGCCAGGCTCCAAACTTTTTTTGTTTTCTTATCTTTGCAATAAGTCCTATTCTTATTTAAGTCAAATTTCCCTGAGGTTTTCAAAGACCCTATTTTGAAATCTTTTCTTTCTTCAGAAGAGATTAATCTAACTGGCTTTTAATCTCCCTTCTGAAATTATTTTAGTTTCAAAGATGCTGCAAAACAAAGCCCAGAAGATGCTTCTAAAACTCTTGCAAAATTGAAGCCAAGCTATTTATAACCTTTTACTTATTTTGCACACTAAAAATATAACACAAAATTCTTCCATAGTTTCAACCACTGCCTGGATACAGCTTTTATGACAGCAGGGGCTACATCATACCTTATTTTTGCATTGCTACAAAATTTAAATCAATATATAGATATATACTGCTGGCAGACTCATGTAAGAAGTTAAGAATTTTTTTAGATGGTAAACACTGATTAGAGCAATGCCCCCCCCCACCTTTTGGGCACCAGGGACCGATTCCATGGAGAAAGGTTTTCCGCGGACCAGAGGGGGCATAGTTTCACGTGATGCCTGCATCCCGTGGATGGGGCTTCGCTTGTTTGCACAGCCCAGTTTCTGGCATGACGTGGGCCAGGGCCTGTTCATAGACCGTGGGTTGGGGACCCTTGGATTAGAGTATTCAAGGATCTGATGACAAGATTTATCACACACCAGCAAGAAAATATGCATTTCTATCTCCAACAGTTTATGATATTTTGTGGTCATTTATATATTCCTTATAAAATAATCAGAAATATACATGTTCAAGAGTGTGTAGGTCTGACTATATTTTGAAAACTTGACTACATCAAGGTCGAAATAGATGTCAAGGGAATAGATTCCCTATTTACAAACTGTCCACCACCCTACGAGTGATGAATAATGAGACTGCCCCTTACAACCCTGTTAGCTCCCACACTTCTACTTATCTATGAGTACCATTTCAATTTTTAAAAATGCCTTTGAAGTTCCAAGAGACCATGAAGGTTTCTCTTGTAAATTAAAATTATGGTATACCCTTGTGCATATGCTTGCATCTATCTCATTTGTTTATTGAATGTCAGGTAGGGAAAGAGCTGGCCTGTTTGAAAGGATACATCTGTACCATATGGGCACTTTGATCTCCATATAAGGGACTTAGCTCTAGAAACACTGGCACTTATCTCTTACAGGAGGAAGACAGAGAATCAAGGCAAATGTTAAGATTAACATTGGTCTCACAGTAGAAATAAATTGAAGGCAATTGCATCTTGTTTCAGGCCTCTGCCAACCGTAATTGGGGATCAGAGAGTAAAGTGATTCCCTTAGAGGATGTTCATGTTTGACCTTTTTTTCCACGTTTCTTTCAAAACTCTCCTCAGTGTTGTTAAAGCTGCCTCCAAACAGCACCGTCTTTGTGCTGATTGCTGTATGTTTTCTACAGTTAAGTGAAGGCAATATAACAGCTACTCTTGACCCAAAAGCAAATGATTTCTTTCCACCCCACCTACCCACCATCTTTCTGAATAATGATTGCCTCCCACAGGGCTGTTCAAAGTTAGGTAAATGAACAGAGGTCAAATATTGTGTGGGTAGTAGGAGACAATTCAACTGGGAAAAGGCTATAGGATTAGTTTCAATAGTGGAAGGTCAAGTTGAGCCCAACAATGGTTGCTATAGTCAAAAATGCTAAATATATTTTTAAATGAAGCTATTAAAAAAAAAACACAGAGAGAAAAATAAAAGTGCATGCTTGAATTGACTAAAAAGCCAGGTCAATATAAGTACAACTGTTAATATAAATGTTTCTTGGTGAAAGATAAATGTAACTAAAGGGGCCAAAACACTAAGTGAAGTTTAGGGCAAAGCAGCATTGAAAATAATTTTTTTTAAAAAATCTCAGACACTTTTATCCATACTTTCCTGCCAATTAAAACCCATTGTTTCTGGTATTTCCAGAGCTTTTATTGAAAAGGGTGGAATCTTGAGCTGAGACAGAAAATCTTATCCTACACTTCTTTTTATTCTCAGGATCTGCAACCCATGTTAATTCTATTAAAAGTAAAACACTTTTAGTGGTTTCTTCCCACTCCCCTTTGGTTGATTGGGATGCACTACCCACCTAATGGACCACCAACATCCCCCTTATGAACATTGAAAAAGGTGTGTTTAACGCAGCTTTCATTTAATGCTGCATTTCTAAGATGGCTATTTCAGCTGGAAGCATGGGGAGATCTTTGAAAAGGATACTGGTTATTGCACTTCTTATATACTGCAATGGAAATATTATAAAATATGACAATATAAATATGACTTTTGGATTTCATATGTTGAAGTCCCAGCAGGAGTCTCTTGTATGTCTTTGCAGGAGACTTTCTAGAAAGCTATACATTCTAGAACTTTTAAAAGCTAGGAAATTTTCTTCCTTTAAAAATGAAGGTCTTATTAAAATAAAAATGTGCTTGGTAACCTGAGAAGAGATATGAAAAACAGTTTAGCATTGTAATATTTTCAACAATCAACCTCAGCTATTGTTGAATTAGATTTGTATATGGAAATGTTCGGGACAAAGAGTCTGTCCTTTAAAAAATATATATCTCAAAATAAACCCCCTCCCCCCATTTTGAATATTTTTATCTACATTGTTCTACCTCCTTTTCCCCATCCCCTGTCATTCAGTGCTATTTTGCCTCCTGCTTTGCTCTGTGATTACAGCAAATCAGGGCTCATCTAATAAGCCATACAACTCATGCTTTGCAGTCAATCAAATCTGCATCATTTAATGGCTTGGTTTACACAGGGCTGTATGTTCTTATTTCACCATTTTGTTCAGAACAGTCCATAAAGCATTGCCAGAATGGGCCATGTCTCACATCATATTATAAAGCATCCTCTTGTACTTTTTTGGGTGGGGGAGCATACTAGTACTAAATAAGCTTTTAATGTAATATAATGAAAGCAGAAGATAACCTTTTGAGTTGACAATACTATGAAATACACCAAGGACTCAGAATGTTTTTCAGTTCTTGAAAAACCAAAGCCTTTCATGGGCAAATAGCTTTGTAAGGTCTCTGATTTAGTGAAAACTAAGATAATTTTTTTTTAAAGTCTAAAAATCTCTACCTTGGCTTTGTAACTTTCTATGTCAATAGAGCAGTACATTCTACTTGATATATTTCAGTTTCTTTCCTGATTTCTAGCAGTAACTTTCATTTGAAAAAAATCCACATCCTAGTTTTGATTCTGTCAAACTTATAGTGGACTTAAGTCACACTTGATGATGATGATGATGATGACAATGATAGGATGTTATCCATTCAATCATGTCCAACTCTTGGCAATTCTATGAGCCAGATTTCTCCATCACTTTTTCACCAGAAATTTTAAGCCTGAGAAAGTGACTGTATTATAAATACTATATAACTTCCATTTTGCAAGTAAAGGCATGTATCCTGACAGGCATGCACAATACTTTTTTATTTAAAAAAAAAACCTGATGATATATGGAGCAGGTTCCTCATCCCTCTGTGCATGACAACTTCTGGAACCCCTTGCTCTCTGTTCAGGTGTGACAATTATTGGATTTGCAGCTTGCTGTGTTAATCATGTATTAACATGTATAATCATGTATTAACATTAATACATGTTATAATACATGTATTAATCATGTATTGCAGGGGTGTCAAACTCAAGGTCCACGGGCCAGATCCGACCCACAGGGTGTTTAAATATGGCCTATGGGGTTGCCCTGGAAACAGCAAATGACTGGCCCGCAGTGACTCTGCCAGCAAAAACTGGGCACTGGGGGGTCATACACGCCCCTTCCCGGGCACCATTTTCGCTGGCAGAGGGCTAGAAAAACAAAATAAAAACAAAACAAAAGGAGAAATGTTTTCCCTTTTGCATTTGAACATGCAAGAAGGGACAGGAAAGGAGAAAGGAAAAGAGGAAAGACAAAGAAAAAGAAAAAATAAGGAAAGATGGGAAGAGAGCAAGGAAGGAAAAATAAGGTAAGAGGGGTAGAAAGAAGAAAGGAGAATGAAGAGGGAAGGAAGAAGAAGAAAAGGAAGGGAGGGAGGGAGATTATAATGAAAGTGAGGGAGGGTCTGAGGGAAGTCCTGCCTTAGCACTTGGCTACCACAGGTGCCCCCGACACGAGTGATGTAGAGCTGGCCACGCCCACACCGGCCATGCCTACTCCCAATCCCCCCGACAGGGTCCTGTCTTCAGAGTAGGCATTCAGAAAGGACAATGTTATGGCTTGCCTTCTTCCTGAATGTTTTGATAAATGGCTTTAGGTCTTGTTACCAATTCTAGCTATTAAAGTTCCTGGCAGTGTTTAAAAAGCTCCTTAACCATACAGATGTTCTTTATGGCACATCTGTAGGGCATGGGAAAAAAGGAGGATTTGTTTCCAGCCCAGACAAACTAAATTTCTTTAGGTACACTGATACTATTTTTGAGAGCCAATACATTAAATGGTTTACTGAGATGCAGCTGAAGAGAAGCATCAGGACGACAGCGATGTCTGTGTGACTCACTCCTAAATACAGAAGTGCCCACTAAGCTCCACTGTGCTGCTGTTTATAATCAAAACGTTTGAGGTTCTGTGCAGTGAAATGTTTCAGAGGGGTGGGAAGGAAAAGTGAGCTATTTCACTCAAATAGTATAAAATCACAGCTTGTGGGCATAATGTAGACAAACTTTCAAAAATGTACTCAAATGCAAGACAGCAACTTAAAAACCCTGCCCTGCCCAAGAACTCAATGCTTGATTTGTGTATCTTAAGCAGCAGAGGACAAGGAATGGGTTGTTTTGATTTTCAAAAGATTGCAGCATTGAAAAGTTTAAGAAGGGTGGGGACAAATTCCAGGGAAGACTTTGCGTACCTAAGAGCTGAAAGGCACTTTTTGAAAATGCAGACTTGCCTTAATGATTTGATTTATGGATATATGCAAACTTTGTAATGATCTCATTTTTAATTGTGACACTCAATATGTCTTGGGCAAAGAGCACAAACTGTACAAGAACTTCCTAAAGGACAACAGGGTTTGTTTTTTTGTTTTTTTAAAAATGCATATCAGAAGATCAAGACAAGTTTGCCATAGTCGCTGACCAGAAATAGAAATCCAGATATATATCTTTCCACTGATAATCTACATGTTTCTGTATCTGACAGGGTGTACCTGAAAGGGTGAGCTCTATTCTTATGACTATTCCACTGCCATTCTCATTTTGACCATACATTCAGCAGCTCTGTTCAAAACACCCACATCTCAAATCTCATTCCTCAATCGAACAGTATTTATAGCAGTTACGAATAGCTCTTGACAACAGTCCAAACTGTAACATTTGAAAATAGCATCCACTTTTCTTCACAGACTCCTCCTGCACTGCTTCTTCATGGGCTCATAGTTTCCATATAATCACTGGATTTTTTTTTTTAGTCATATGCTTTATCTCATAACCTTCATTTGATTCATTTGATTCAGTCAGTACCAGGATAAATTTCAGTTCCAGGATAAATTTCTAACACAAATGTGTAGTAATAATTCCGATTTGAGAAAGAATTAAGAACTACCACGAGCACTTAATCACTCACTTAAGTGATCAGATTAATTGAAAAATGTAGCTGAAGACACAAGGGAATGACTGATAGCTCTTGTCTACAAAGAATTACTCTAAGTTTATCACTTCTGTTCAGCGAGTATAATTTGTCAAAATCATAAATCACTTTAAGGATGCAAAAATTATCCAAATTATAAACCAAGTATGAAGATTCTCAGATCTTGCCTTCTTACAAGTTTCCAACAGGAGCATACTGTATATCTCTACTGTGTTACCATGGAACCAAATCAAACAGGTTTCTAATGTAGCAGAAGGGAAATCCTATTTTCTTCATGTCTCGACTGCTAAATTCCCTCATGCATCTGAGAACTTTCCTTATGTTTCTGAAGATATAGAAATGTTATACACAAAATAACTTTTGGTTGCTGTTCATATTTATGTTAAGAATAGGAGAACTGCTGTTGGATTTCATTTTCAAAACCATATTCAGACATTATTGTTAGATGTTTTCCTTTTAAACAAAGTTCTGAAATGAAAAAAATATTGTTGCTGGATTTTTTTTTAAACTTTCATTTTTACTCTTATGTTTTAATTACAATAAAAAGAAAAAAAATTACAGATTAGGGTTAAAAAAAATAGATTTAAACAGCTGCATTCAAAGGATGGGAAAAAATCCCATCTACAGCTATGTAAACTCTGAACAGGTTAATGGCAACCTAATCTTTATATAAGAGATGACTGTTCTGGATTTGACTAAGTCATTTATGTTCACATAGTGCTAACAAGCAGGAATATTCCCTCAGGGTAAAGCTAACCGGGTCAGCTGTACCATGCAAACATGACCAATGGGAAGCCTCTACTAGAATGATGAGTTAGAACTCATCAAATATCCAGTTGGGCAATCTCCTAATTTTGAATGATGGGCCACAGAGATTTCAAAAGAATCTTGCTGGAATAGATCCACACTACTATGAATACCCTCTCTGGACTGGCAGAGATAGCCTCTAGGATATGTTGGACATCATCCAAGTTGTCCTAATTGACTTCCGCATTCAAAGAGTTCCTCACTTTTTAAGAGTAGGATCTTATGGTCAGTATGATCTCCAGAACTTCTTTGTGACATGATAAAATTTGAGGACCTGATTCTGTTGCTGGGTTTATTAGCTGGAAGTGTGAAAATGCAATGAAGTTATTTTAACATGGATCACCAATGTCAAATTATAAAGACCCCAAACTCTGATCAAAATAGAAAAAACTGCAGGATGTGGGTAGTTCCTAGATGAGAGAAAGGATATAATTGGTGATTATTTCTGACTTCGCTTTAGAACAGGCAAATTTATTTATTTTTCCAAGGGACTGAGTAAAATGAAATGAAATGACAGAAGACCAATTAGTTGAACTTCAACAGCAAAATATTGTGTACCACTGAATATGGACTCATCCTTAAAATGAGTCAGGGTGAAAGATCCTTTTCAATTTAGAAGATGCATTTGAATGTTGTGCTTTGTCTAGGTAATTGGGGACATCATCAGTGGGTTGGTCTAAAGAGTTTGGAGCTTTAAATTTCTTAAAATCTTTGTGTGTGTGTAAGGGATAGGGACCAAACTTGTTGTCTTAGTGCAAACTTGAAGAGGTTTTAATACTTATTTGGCCTTTTAAATCCCTGTAAAATGGGAAAAAATCACCCTCATTTTGAGGAAGTCTGCACCATTTTGCTCACTTTAAAATATGTTTTCAAACCTCAAAAAAAAAAGTGGGGGGAGACCTTCCCAATTTTGACCTACCTATTCTCAGAGCTTTCAGGGTCCCAAATTGGACATGTGGGTTGCCCAGTCTTGTTTAAACTTTTGCCAGAGAATTATTATTACACCATTTTAACATGACCGCACCTGCCAGGAACATTCACCCATCTTAATAAAATTGTGAAGGGATTTTCACCTTTATAAAAAAGTGCAAGTCAGATTTCACACTACTACAACATTTGAATATTTTTATACAGTAGTTAATTTTATATTTCAGGAACTCGAGGCACTGTGTATAGTATTTTCTCCTCTAAATTTATTCTCACAATAATGGGAGGTGGGTTGAGTTGTGGTAGAGCTGTGGCTGTATTCAAACAGTTTGTTTCAAGGTTAACTCAGTCTAACGAGATGCTAGTACCAAGGTAACCTGAGCAGTTTTCAAAAGGATAAGCAGAGATGGACTTGGCTGGATAAGTTTGAGCCTCCCCCCAAATACTAGACCTGTAACTTGAACTGGAAAGTTTTTTTAAAAAAAATCTCAGAAGATGCACTTCAATATTGTTGCCAAGAAAAATATATGGACCTGACCATGAAATTATTAGGAATCAAGATAGAGCTGACCTTATTAGTTGAGAGTTTGAAATGTTGTGTGAACTTTACTGGATGATGGTTCAACATGTAGTGTGAATAACGTAAATGAGCTCACAGACGCTGGTGGCTTAGGTGGATGTGAATTTGACTCTTCCTGAAGTACCAAGCACTTGAACTACATATAAATTGTACTAGCTGAAAATAACCTTCTGAATGTGCCCAGGATTTTGAGTTTTGGTATATGTAAAGTAAGAATATAGACAAGAAATTTGGAATTATAACCATTATTTGACGTTTAATTCCTAACTGTCCTTACAGATTCATTGCATGTTTATAAAACTAGTGAATGACTCACTGAGAAAGTTAGCACCATAGCTTTATAATAAGCATGATAAGACCTATGTCTCAAGAAACTATGACTCATTCAACAAATGTTAAGATCAGGCCAGTTTCTATGTTGATCTACCTCAGCAAGGCAATAAAAGGGATAGTAAAAACTCAATTCTGGAATTTCATAAACAGCAAGGATTACCTGGAATTTTTTTATTACAGCTTCTAATTACAATTAAGAAGCAGAGATGCTGAGGTAAATCTGGTAGATAAAAAGGAGGCTAAGGGAATCTTGGGTATTCTTTTGATTGCCAGAACAGCCATCCAGATATACTGGACTAGGTCTTCTGTCATCCTTAGCTAGCATAATTCTGCTTTTTTTAAAGATTATCGCAGAAGCAGCTGATTAAAAAAGCCTTCCCTAGCTCAATGCCTCCAAATGCACTGCAATGATAGTTTCCAGAATTCCAAATTAATAGAGCCTCTGGCTGGGAATTATAGTTCCCATAATTTGAAAATATGTGGAGCATATCTGTATGGGAAAGGGGCAGAGATTTGGTATATAATTTTACTATGCTTCTAAAGCTAGTCAACTCTCATAAAGATAGAGGTAATATGCATGTATACCTGCAGACTTCTTGGCACCAGGGGTCAAAATGGTTTGCCACTAGTTTTTCTGAGGATGTGTTTCAATTTCCCAGTTTTAGCAAACAACCATGCTACTACTCCCTGAAGGTCTCCTGTCCAAGTACTAAGTTAAATGCTAAGAGACAGTGGTTCTACTTTTAAAGTGCAACCTCCATATGATGACCCAATGATTATTTGTTCCACATTTGGGATCAGATACTAGTGATGAAAGGCAGTTGTATGTAAGGTTGCTACATGGTTTGCTCAGAGACCCTTAGCTGCTGCCTCCAGGTGCAAAGAAATCTTTGAAAGCAATGAAGAAAAGATTGAAATAAATCTCAGCCAGGAGTCTCTTTCAATTTTATAAGCTAAGAGAAGTACGGCTGTCTTATTTTTTGCCTCAGGCAACAAAATGGATTAAGTAATTCCTGATAGGTAGATTTTACACATACACGGTTAAAATAATATGCTCAATTTAAAAATACTAGTGAAAACATTGTTAGCAGCAGAAATGAGTTAGAGCAATCCAAACGTTTCCTGGAAGAAGGTTCCCCTAATTTGCTTTTCTGAAAGCAACAATATTTTTGATTAGGAATTTTCATAGCTTTGGTTTAATCCCAAAGAAGTCTCTATCCAATTTTGCATATCTTAGTCAGTGGCGGCCATGTTAAAGATGATATGTGACAAAACTCTTGTCTCATATTAGTAGACAAACTCTATAGGTTATTGTGAGCCAGACTGCTGAGAGTTTCAAATTAATCAAAGAAACTAGTTAGAAGACAATTAATTTGGTGCAGAATTGAAATTGTAGTCTTTTTTTTCAACTAGTGTCAATATATAAACTGTTCATTTAGTTTCAGTTATGTATGGATTTGTCCTCAAATGAAACATAGCCAGGTCCAACACAAACTGAATGTACTATCTCTTCCCAAATCAGAAATATTCCACTGAGCCACTCACTTGCCATTCTCAGCATTTTATTAAATACCCATTGCCTTATTGGTGTTTGATGGCATGATAAGAGTTTATTATCTGAGCAGGTTGGCTGTCTCTCAGTCCTAGCTGAATTTTGTCTGGGCTTTGAAGGTGTTAACCTGGTTAGCTCTTGGATAGGAAACATCCAGGGAATATCATGATTATATGCTAAAGGAAGAAAAAGTCAGCAGTTTGAGAATGACTGGATAGAGATTAACTCAGCCTTCTCTAATCAAGTATCCTCCAAGTGCAAACTGACATTTACAATATCTGGACAGTATCAGATTGGGAAAAATTAAGCTAATAGATTTCTGTGAAACCAATGGGGAAAATTTAAGCCAACTAAACAATTCTTCCAGCAGGTGTGCAATTGAGTAAGGTAGAACTGAATATGTCCCAGAAGTTTACAATACATGTAATCCTCAATTTATGACATGTGAGACCGGAATTCCCATTGTGCCCAATTTTATGGCTTTTTGCCAAAACAAAAAACTATAGATATTAAGCAAAGCACTGCAGATAATAAGTGAAACAGTTGTTAAGCAAATCCAGCTTCCCTACCCACACCCCTGAATTTGCTTGTTAGAAGTCAGCAAATGGCTATCAAATGACTGGAATGCTGCAATTGTCACAAATACATGCCAGTTGCCTGAATACTGAATTTTGATTACATAATTGTGAGGATGCTATGATAGTTGTAAGTGCGAGGAGTGGTCATAAATCACGTTTTTTTAACACTGTTGGGACTTTGACTGGTCACTAACTAAAGTTGAGAATTACCTAGTTTGTGTTAGCTGATGTGATTTATTTGTGTAGCAATAAACTAATGATTATTGAGGACTCTCAAAGCATGTGTGGGTACATTTTATTCCCAGCCAAAGGCAACAATTTTTGGAAAGTTAAGAAATATCCCAAATATTACTGGGCAGTAACATCCATCTAACTGCTACAACTAATTTGTTCTATTGTGCCCTTGAAGGAGAACATATTTTGCAACTTCTTCCAAAAATACTTGTTAATGTAGGAATACTGGAAATTCCCTCAAGACCTTATTAACTAAACAGAACAGGAAAATAGAAGGCATTGTTTTCATTAGTCCAATGATTTTTTTATACACTGAATCTGATACTCTACAACCCATAATTATTTACAAATGAATGTTAATGTAAAATGTCTACTGTTATAATTAGGTAAGTCAGCTGATTGTTTAAACCAAACTCCTGCCCACAAAAAACTTTTATTACGTACATCAATTGCAAAAAGAGGGGAAAATCTACACCAGTCCATAGACATTTCCCAGTAGAATCATTCTCTGTAAAGATTTTCAACAATCTGAGGATCTTTTCTAATCAAGAAGCTTATATGTTCCTATACTAAACATGATTAGACACAGATGAATTTATGAAATGTTGGGAATCCATATGATAATTGTAGCAAGCCTTAGGGGTAGGTGAACTTTAATTCATTGGAATGGCTTTATTTTCAAAGTGGCATACCAATTATGTTTCCACAATGTAGGACGTATTCCCTTAGTTGGCACTCTCTACATGTTTTGGAATTAAAATTTTCAGCTAATACCTGGAGGGTGCCAGGATGAGAAAAGTTAGTTGGAAAACCAACATCTGATAATAAAGTTTTGTACTACCTAATTAAAATATCCTAAATTATTTGGAAAGACCATTTTCAGCTCAAAATACTCCCAACATATAAAGTAAATAATGCCCATCCCTTTGAAATCATTCAATTTTGGCCTCAGTTCAATTCAATGCCTTCCCCAGGTCTCACAGTTCAAATCCAAAAATCTCTCACAATACTATACAAAAGTGTCCCAATGCAGAGAGCTTTTACAAAATGATTTGTTTAGGGTCAAAAATACTAAAGCAAATACTAATTCCAAATGGACCATTACACTCTTGGGCTCTCCAAGTATTTTTCACCCAGGAAACATGATTTATAGTCCATACAGAATAAAAATCTTTAACAAAACCACACTACTTTGACAGGAAAATCAAAAGTAAAGAAACAGTAACAAAAGCCCCACATTCAGGCTGACGAAGGGATTACATGAACCTTTTTTATAATTTTGGGGGGGTCCTTTTAATTTAGAGAACCCAAATCATCCGAATAAAGGGGGTTGAGGGAATATTGAGAGGGAGGTGAAGGACTTTTAAGGATAAAAGAGAAATGGGCAAAAGAAAGAATCAGGAAAAAAGGGTAGAAAACCTGAGAACTGGGAGGAGGACCAAATGGGAAGATCAGCGGCTTGAGAGAAAAGAGACCAGGAATAAATGTAATAGAAAGAAAGGAGAAAATGAATGGAGTATCTACTGACATGGTTTTAACGGAAAACAGGAACTACAGACATCCCCTTTTCGCCCATGCAAAAGTGTTGCTCGGGCATGATGCAAAAGCACACTTCTCTCACACCTGCTCACGAGTTCATGGAGAAGCAAAGAGGGGTTTCCGCCTCTCTCGCTTTGCAAAGTAAAATGGGTTTCTTCAAAAAGGAGGCGGAGGTAGCATGCAAGAAGCACCCGGATCCAGAGAAGTCAACCCTTGCGATCAACAGCGCCTTGTAGCTGAGCCGCGCTCCCCTTGACTCCTTACCTGGCCCGCTGCCGCTCAGCTGGGCACCGCTTGCAACATCTTCTCTTGTCCAGACAAACAGGTAGAAACCTCCCAACTCGCGCCGGGGCAAAGAGCGGATGAAAACGCCGCGAGCTCGCCTCCTCGGACTTTAGGGGACGCGCACGCGCGCTATCCCGCCTCTTGAGGGTGTAGCTGATCCCTCGCCTCTCGTTGCTGTTGGAACGCCGGACTAGGCAACGTGCGGACCGCGACAGCTGCATCAATTAGTCCTAAAGGGGGGAAATGTTTGCATGCATGCTGCATATATAAAGGTTGCTTTCATTCATCCGAGCAGGCTGTGACAACGTCTGTTAGAATAACCCGACCAGGCGCAGAAAAAAGACATCCAAAATGATTGACAACTTGCCGCATATTCTGCAAAGTTTGGATGCTAATCTGGAGGGGGGCGGGGATGACTAACGACGTTAGTGAGGGTGTAACGCAAGTTTATAAATGTATGAATGGGATGGATAAACAACGGGCATACACACAGTCTGAAAAAAAATATACGAGTCCAATTAAGTTGAGAGGTAGTTGATTCAGGATGGTTCAAAGAATACACATTTTTGTGCGTGTAGTGCTCATAATCACTCCACATGCAAAGCCTGACCTGCCATTGAACTGAATGAGATGATTACCTGAACCAATAGATTCTGGGGTTAATAACTTGTTCTCCAAAGTTGTTTTGGTTGGGATTTTCCCTACCTCCCCAGATAGCTGCCTCCTTCAGTGCCATTGGAAGATTACTCGACACTGGTCTTGTGAAAGCTAAATAGGAAAACGAAGTGGTTGGGTTTGATAGGTTCAGTTGTTAATATTCAAACAAGATGCAACTTACTTAATAGGCTTGCCAAGAAGCTTTGAGCAAACACAATGGATCTATTTTCAGGAAGATCTTCAGGAAGATCTATTTAATGCATTCTTAAAAAGTTAAGGAAGTGCTTACTCTCTGTTTTGATTGATTCGGTTTGAATCAATCTTGACTCCTAGTAACTGCCTAGACAAGTCTGGGTTTTTTTTTTCTTTCCGTTTTCAGAAGAGACTTGCCATTGCCTTATTCCTAGGGCTGATAAAGAGTGACCAATCACTCAGATGGCTTCGGTGCCTATGGTAGGTTTCCCTGCTCTAATCTATGCCTAAACTGCTACACCCAAGTAGTTCTCATCCCTGGCAGAAATAAAAGGATAAAGATGAATTCCTGGTAATTTTATTGCCTTCTGGGATGGTCTCTCAAAAATCCCAATCTACTTTCTTCTCCAGTTTAAAGTCCTAGTATTTCTTAGTGGTCTTCTCTCCAAACAGCAGCTAAGCCTGACTCTGCTTGTCTTTTTTAAATGAGTCGAGTTTGTTTAGGTGCTGCTACTTTGCTGTTTTTTAAGTGCTCTCCATTTCACCATCAGATGGAGTACAGCTAGTCCTCATTTAGCAACTGCCTTGTTTAGCTACTGTTTTTAGTTATGATGATGATGAAAAAATAACTTTGCAACCAGTATTCCCAGAATGCACCCACATTTCCTACCTTCTTCTTGTTGTGCCATATCCATCATCGGACATTGGCGATCATGCTGCCATTCCTATTTTTATCAACAGAAGCAAGAAAAAGTGCTGCTGAGTTTTGTCCAAACAGTCCCTTAGATTTTGAAGCCATGATGTTCTTCTTCTGCCTGGACCTCATTTGACTTCAATCTTTCCCTGGAAATTTACAACCTTGAAGGACTGTGAAGCAAGGAAAGCTGAAGTGAGATAATAGGCACAGTCATTGTTTCATTTACTGAAACACTAAATGATCATGTGGCCAGTCCCAATTGTGATCACTAAACAAGCACTACTTGTAGAGGCATGATGTTCATGAAATAGTTCTCCTTCAGAACTTTAGCCTGTTCTATCACCATTCTAGTCATTCTAAGGACAACTAATTTTCTATTCCCTTTTTATAATTGGATGAGTGAAGGAATCACTGGCATAAATTAGGCTATTTAATATGGCTATTCCAGAGATGGACTATGAATTTTATATCCATATTTTTTTTTCTCCTTTGTTGCTCTTGAAAGAGAATCTGTGGCCCTCCTGATATCAGAAAAGTACAGTTCATAGTAATCACCGCTATCATGCTATTCACACTGACCTGATTAGAGTCAGAATCATTGCTGACTATGTAATACCTTAATGACCTCCATTTATTATGCAAGCTGGTAGCATATGTAACGTAAAAATCTCATGGGAATAAAAAGTATCTTTAAGGCAGCTCTATGTATTTTTCTGACCACTGTATGTCTTATCCCTTTGTGCAGAAGCTGAAAAATCTCTTCCAGATCTTGATGTCAAGGGGAATTGGAGTTAAGATAAGCCTACTACAAGTTTTAGATAATATCTAAAGTTAATGGGTGCCCTGTCTAAGCAACAATTTGACCAAAGTTTCAGATTTGTACAAAGCACTATATATCATAGCACGGTGGGTAAAAATAGCATAAAACTGAAACAAGGTTCAAAATCAAAAAACCATTTTACTGTGCTTTTCCATGCAGAGAAACATAGAAGATACACATCCTTCTCTTTAGAGAGACAGGAAGACCTCTCTCCCATTCATAGTAGGCTTGTCAAAAGACCAGCAGTTCAGCAGCTGGTGTAACTTTTCATAGCAAAATTCAGATTAAACATTATTAGCTGACATCTGTTGACCATAGTGCGCTTATAGGCAAGGAGACGAAGAGCGCAGATGTCTTTGGCTGCAGGTTATAGAAAAAACACACTCAATGATGGAGAAAATGGGTGGTAAAATCTTTTTTTGGAGGAGGAAAACCCAATCCTTTCATACCTGGCTTTTGAGAAACTGTTCCAGAGTAAAAATGCAACTGGTGATCTCTAAAAAGGCCTTCTATGCAGTAGACAGAGACTCCCATTGAGAGCCTGGATGACTTGGCTGGGTTTACTGAAATGTTCAGATGAAGGTGATGAAAGGTTGAACTGTCTTGAACTGAGACTCTTTGAAAGTGTTGTACTAGCAGAAAAATTTGTTATGAAGTCCTAACAGAACCTATTATCTTGCATCCTTCATAACCCATGTGAAACCAAGATGTAAAGCAAGCTGTGCTTAGCTTTCCAAAATTTTGACTCAGATGTTTTGTTTTTCCCAACAGATAACTCAATTGGAATTAACTTAACAGTTTTTCATCTATATTCTAGCAAAGTATATCAGATTCTGCAAAAAAAATTAAACATCACAAGCTATGCTACCTGTCACCCATCTTAGAAAAGAAAAACTAGATACATTTAATAACCTCCTTGCATATTATCAGAAAGAGTATTTCTTTTAAAGTAATAAATTGGCTACAAAGTTTTATCTAAACTTGTTTTGTTTAGATGCTTTATTATTAATTGTTCTATATCAGACAAATATTCAAGGATCCATTTTCAGTCCAATCTGCTTGCTAATTCTGTTTATCACTAGAAGAAGATAGATAGATACATGCCCTGTAAGAACTGAGTGTAGGTTCAGTCAGTATGTTATTTCAGTATGTTAGTTGTAATTCCTTGTGGTCTAAAGAGTGAATCTGTGATTGGAAAGTGTTTTTCTCATGAAAAACATGTACTAATGAAAAAGATATAGCCTTCTGCATTCTGTAGGGTTGCAGTTCATCTACCATCATTTCTGTAACTTCATCAAGATGGATAGATTGTACTGATATATTAAATAGCTAATTAAAAACTTCATTGGTACTTATTCTCAGAACTTTAGACTAGATAGATAGACAGACAGACAGACAGAGTTGGAAGGGACTTTGTAAGTCATCTAGTCCTAAGAAGACCTTACACCATTTCTGACAGATGGCAGTCCAGCCTCTTCTTGAAAGCTTCCAGTGATGAAGCTCCCACAACTTCTGAAGGCAAGCTGTTGATTGCTCTGTCAGAAAATTTCTCCTTATTTCCATGTTGAATCTCTCCTTGTTTAGTTTCCTTGTTTGGAGATCTTCTGGTGCTTTGGAGAATAGCTTGACCCACTCCTCTTTGTGACATCCCCTCAAATATTAGAAGATGCTCTCATGTTCCCCCCCTCCTTCTTTTCATTAAACTAGACATACCCAGTTCATGCAACCATTCATCATGTTTTAGCCTCCAGTCCCCTAATCATCTTGGTTGTTCTTCTCTGCACTCTTTCTAGAGTCTCAATGTCTTTTTTATAGTGTGGTGACCAAAACAGGATGCAGTATTCTAGACATGGTCTTACTAAGGCTTTATAGAATGGTATTAGTATCTCACTAGATCACTTGTATCCCTCTGTTAATGCAATTTAGGATTTAATTGGCTTTTTTGGCTCATGCTGCAGTGTTGGCTCATATTTAATTGGTTGTCTACTAAGACTCCAAGATCCCTCTCACAGTTACTGCTAAAGTCTAGTTTCACCCAGTCTATATGTGTACTTTTGGTTTTTCTTGCTTAAATGTAAGCCTTTATTTTTTTCTACGTTGAATTTCATTTTGTTAGATAGGGCTCAGTGTTCAAGTCTGTCAAATTCCATCTGGATCTTGAGACTATCATCCAGGGTGTTGGGTATTCCTGCTAGCTTAGTATCATCCACAAATTTGGTAAATTCTCCTTCTATTCCCTCATCTAAGTCATTTATGAAGATATTGAAGAATACTGGGCCTAAGATGGAACATTGTGATACCCCACTACTTACTTCCCTCTATGTAGAGGTAGTACCATTAAGGACTACTCATTGAGTACGGTTTGTCAGCCAGTTGTGAATCCATCTGGTGGTGAAGCTATCTATTACTCTTTTTTCTAGCTTACCAAGAAGTAGTTGTGGTCTACTTTGTCGAATGCCTTGCTGAAGTCTAAGTATATTATGTCCACAGTATTTCTCTAATTTAGTCACTATGTTGAAGAATGAAATAAGATTGGTTTTTAGCAAACCCATGCTGACTTTTACTCATTTCTAGATGTTGGCAGATCTGTTTTTTTTATTATCTTTTTCAGTATCTTCCCTGGTATTGATGTTAGGCTGATTGGTCTGTAGTTTCCTGGGTCTGTTTTTCCCCTCTTACTTACTTACTTACTTGAACAGCAACTACAGAAGAAAGGAGAAAAACTATGATTCTATTGGGCAGCTATAAATAAATTCATTATTTTTCTTAAAAAATATTTATTAGAAACAGGAAGATTTCCCTTGCAAGACAATGTGCCATTTTCCTCTATGAATAATTATAGATGCTCCAAAGAGTGCTAAGTATGTTATAGCCTGCTTACTTATCCAAACAGGGAGAAGTCATAAAACCAATATAGTAACTGTATGAAGCTTTGTAGGGTCATAGTGCCCCACTAACATCTAAATGTGGGTTGACTCCTGTTTCATATTTAATAAATCTTCAGAAAATGAACAATATTTGTAAGAAGTAAGATGTAGATATATATGCCATTCATATATTATTCTAAATCTAATTTTGGGGAGCTTTCGCAGTAGGACTGCTAAAGTTCAAATTAGCTGATACTTTTTTTAAAAAAAAAGTCTTGACATTCAAGTCAAGCTACTAATAGGGTTCTCATTTGCCAAAATTAATTTAGAGAAAGATGGTCAAGAAATTAGTAAGATTGAGTTTTTCAGCATTAAGCCCACATAAAGGAAAACAGTAAGGGGCATAATGGGAGCTATTTTGATTCTCTCCCACATATTGTTTTTAAATACTTTTTTCCTACAGAAAAGGAAAAAGGCTGATGAAATTGCCATTTGTCCCCATGTACTATTTTTATTTCTGGTCCCTGGTTTTTTTTTTTTTTAATAGCTTTATATTTTTAGGAGTGGCTACTTTTGTAGTATGTTGTACTCCATTTATTTTTTAAAAATAGATTTTTTTTTTGTTAAAATGAAAACAGAAGGTGTAGTGGTCATTATCTACAAAGTTAAAGAAGCTGCTTTTCCATTACTTCTAGAGTATGCCACCTTTCTTTCCCCCCACTCTGTAATAATGATAAAAAATAATTCCTTGATGCACCCCAAAAATAAAGAAATGGTTCAGTAGGGCCACTGATGGAAATATCCTGGTTTAAGGAGGAGGATAATCTGCCAATCAGACATGAGACATCAGTCTCAACAAACAGAGATAACGGTAGCAAAAAGGAAATGATGTAATAATAGACGAAGAGAATCCCAGAAGCATTGCCAAAGGATGAGTAGGGAAACACTTTTTTTCAGGGTGCAAAGTACAGCCTCAGGGTTTACTGATGGGTCACACACTCTCTTGTGCTCTTCTGCTTGGTTTTGGTATTGCCATGTTCTTTCCTCAGTCTTCTTCTTTTTCTAGCATTGCATTTCTAACATTTCCTTTTCATTTCTGCTTTGCAGGCTTTTCTTTTGATAAAAAACATATTTCAACATGCCCCATGGGAAGCTAGAATGGCCTCACCTGTGACCCAGGTTTAAGGGACTGCTACACTCCACCCAGGCAGATCCCTTTTCTCCATCTTCTCCAGTAAAAGGGGAAGCCTGTGGCAGATGCTTTAGAAACAGTTTATCTAACATAGTTAAACTTCTATTGGCTTTATCCTTACATCCAGGAGGATAAATTTTCTGTCTTTTTTTTTTTAAAAAAAACCTTTCCCTTATACTTGAAAATGCCATTCTTTTTACTTTTTGCATCAGTCTTTCTAAAAACGATTGCCATTGCTAGGTTAGACCATTTTCTCATTAGTGATTTATAGCATCTTCTAGCATCACCCATTGTTCTGGCACTATGGAGCCACTCTTCATTAGAGTTATATCAGCACCTTGAGGGTTAAATGATATAAAACAGAATACACTGCTAAGAAAAATGGCCTAAGAGCATAGCCCTCAATGGGGTGGGGTGGGGTAGGATGTTATTTGTCCTTCAATGCAGCTTTTCTGTTTCTTTTCTGGGCAGGTCCCAACAATCAATATAAAATAATAAAAGTTAAAAGATGGCAAACATGACAAACTAGATGGCAAAAAGTGAGGGGGGGGGGTGTCTCACTTTCCCTCACAAAAAGCGTGGATAAGGAACCAGGTCTTCATGACTCCTTCTAAATCAGGGGTCTCCAACCTTAGCAACTTTAAGCTGGCGGAAGCAAAGCTGGCTGGCGAATTCTGGGATTTGAAGTCTGCCAGGCTTAAAGTTGCCAAGGTTGGAGACCCCTGTTCTAAACAACAGGTGAATGAGGGCCACCCAATTCTAGGGGGAATCTTTTCCACAAGGCAGGTGTTGCTACACAAAAGACACACTTTTGGGATCCTGATATTGTTGAATTGAAGGAACCCAGAGTATGCCAAGTCTGCAAAATCAAAATGACTGGGCAGATATTATGGGAAATAGGCAGTTCCTCATGTAATTAGGTCCTATGCCATAAATAATCAGCAACTTGAATTGCACTAACTGGCACCAGTGTAGCTCCCAAAACAGAGGTTTGATCATGGGCAGAATAACATATGATAATCACTTTCCGCACAGTGGTATCCTTGACTAGTTGAAGCTTCAGAGTGGTCTTCAAGGGCAGCCCCAAGTAGACTATGTTGCAGTAGTCAAGCTGTGAGGTGACAAAAGCATGAATGATTGTCTGAAAGTCCCCATTCCAAACTAGGAAAAGATACAATTGTCATACCAGATGTAGTTGTACAAAGTCCTTTCTGGTCACAGCTGCCACCTGCTGTTCAAGCAGGGGTTACAAGCTCAGAAAAATTCCCAGATTGTATACTAACTATGAAGGGGGAAGTGCTACCCCATTTCAGATCAGAAATGGAATAGCCCCAGATCTGGATAAGCTCAATACCCACAGAATTCAGTATTGGTAGGACTGAGTCAGAAATGGTTGTTCCCCATCCTATCCCACACAGCCTTTTAGTACAGGGACAGAAATCTTGATAGCTTCTCTTGGCTGGCCTAGGGTCAAAAGACATAGTATCATTAGCATACTGGTGATATTTAACACCAAACTCACCCATGTGACTCACTCAGTGGTTTCATACTGGATTGAAAATGAGGGATGAGAATAGAACCCTGTAGTACCCCATATAGAAAGGGCCAAGAGAACAATCTCTCCCCTCTCAACCAATACTGGTTGGAAATGGCCCTGGAGAAAGGAAGAGAACCTCTGAAAAAAGATGTCATGATCCAGACTCAGGACATGGATTCTAAATCTGAATTTGAAGAAACTGTTCCAGTTGAATCTGTGGAATATCAACCTCAGGAGACACCACGCCAAGAGTCACATGAAGCTGATCAAACACAAGGCACTACTTGGACAGCTGGAACAGTCAGATGAGTAGCTTTTCACCCAATGAGTAAAGCAGAACAGTTCCATAAGGCTACTGCAAATCTATTGATGAGTGACAGCTGCTATAGTCCACTTTGAGAAGCAGTTTTGACCCATGTGCCCATTGCTGCAAACAATATTTGATATCTGCCTCTTGCATGAGGTTCCTCTGAATCCTATAAGTTCCTGTAAGAAACCTTGAACTTCTGACCTCAAGATTGGCTGACAACCTCGACCTGGCTCTTAGAACCTGGATGGGATTTTTGACTATTTTTCTGTATGCTCCTAACAAATCAAATACTTCAGGCAAGCTTCTGTTTTGTTAATCTCTTCAGTCTTGAAGTGAAATTGCTTTTCTCCATAGTAACTGAGTTTGCGTGTGATTGAAATTGGACAAGTGGAAGGGTAGAGGCTGGTCAATAGTTGTCAAAAACTGTTCAATCCAAGATTGGCTTCTTGAGAGAACGCACTAATGCCTCTTTCAAGACAGTGATTATCAGCCCACTCTCAGAGAGGACAATACCACAGTCTATAGCCAATTGTGGGTCATCTTCCTGGCTGCTTTTATGACAAAGGAGGGACTTAGATTCAGTAAATAGATGGCTGAACTGACTATACAGAGATGCCTGCCCACTTTCTCAGAGATCAACAGTTGAAACTCATCCTAGCTCACCCCACCCCCACATACTGTGCCCAAAGTTCCTCCATCTATCCTACCCAATCAGAGGCCAAGTAGAATCTAAACAACTTTATTCATCAGGGAGCCTGAATAATTTTCACAGTTGCCACATGTGAGCACCCGCTCACAATGTTCTGAGTGGCTTTCCTATCCAAAAAGAGCCAGGTCATTTTAAACAAAACTGCTGGATACCTATCGGATTCAAGAAACAGAAATAGTGATGTTTCATGCCCATATTGACACAAGCTTAATATGGGCTCTTACTTATGTCCAGTCTTATTTATATCCTCAGGATGATGTTTTCTTGATAACAACTTTTAATGGTTTTAGCTTATATTGTAGGAGTTCTCAAAGGAGTTAAATCTAACTCTGATTTAAAATCCAGAAGTGGAATGAGATAGAAACTATTTCTATAAATCTGAGCCAACATTAGTTCTTATTCTAATCATTACTTTTGTTAAAATATTAATTTTGTTGCTGTCCTATTAGGAGACATGTGTCCAACAGAATATCATAATATTAAATGAAATGAGGAAGAGGACTGAACCTTACTTCAATGTGAACTGCCAAGGGTTCAATTGCTTCTTCTCCCTCTCTTTTTTTTTAAGTTTTAAAAAACAAACTTTACTGAATTTAAAAATTTAAAAATAAAAAATTATACAAATTTTTCTCAATCGTAAAATTGCATATACAATACACAATTCCACCGACAAGCTAAATATATGTACTAGTGTGTACATATATACATACATATATAAACAGTGATTTATTTCTTATTCTATCTACCTTATGGTGCTTATTTGTTACTTTTGATTTTTCCTAAATTTAGTCTTTACCCTTTTTTCTTTTGATTTGTCCACTTATACCATCTATTCCATACTTCAAAATATTTTGAGTCTTCCTTGTCTTTTAATTTTAAGGTTAATTTATCAATTTCTGCACATGCGTAAATTTTTTGAATTATCTCCTGGTCTGTTGGCAAACGATCTGTTTTCCATAATTGTGCTAGTACCAATCTTGCCGCTGTAATTATGTGTAGTGTTAAGTATTTTATGTCCTATCTAATGTTCCTTTTGATCATGCCTAATAAAAAGATTTCTGGTTCTAATTCAATTTCTTGATCTGTTATTTCTACTATCCATGTCTTTATTTTCCTCCAATATTTCTTGATTTCTGGGCAAAGCCACCATGAATAGAAGAAAGTACTCTGAGCTTGCTTACATTTCCAACAAGCCAAATTTACATTCGGGTACATTTTCGCTAACCTCAAAGGAGCTAGATACCATCTGTACCACATTTTATAATGATTCTCCTTATATGCTACTGATTTTGTCATACTGTAATTGTTTTCCCATGCCCTTTCCCATTCTTCTAGCTGTATACTGTGCCCCATGTTCCTTGCTATCATCTATCCTTTAACCAATTTTTCTGCCAAATCGAATTCTAGTAGGTATTTGTAAATTTTTGAAATTGATTTTTCTTCTTTGGATTCTAATAATTTGTTTAATCGATTTGGTTTTGGGTCTATTCCTCCCTCCTCCTATATCTTTCTTGGTGTTTCCTATATCTTGTCTTAATTTGTGAGTAGGGCCACCAGTCTATTAATATTCCTTGCTCTTTTAATTCCTCTCTTGTTTTCAATATTCCTTGTGGGTCTAATATTCTCTATATCTTAACAATTTTTGTTTGGATAGTGTGTTGGGGTATGTTATTGCTTCTATTGTTGATAGCCAACCGGGTACTTTCATATAATGTTTACTTTTGGTTTCCTGCCATGTACTAATTAATGATTTTCTAATTACATGATTATTGAAATGTTTATATATTTTATTTCTAGGGCTCCATAGAAAGGCATGCTATCCCTTCATTAAATCGTGGCCTTCTAATTGTAATAATCTTTGATTTCGCAATGTTACCCATTCTCTAATCCATCTTAAACTTGAAGCTTTATAATATTTCTCCCATGCCGGAAGTCCGAATCCACCTCTAATTTTATCATCTTGTAATATACTTAATTTAATTCTTGATTTTTTCCCCTCCCACATGAAATTAGTAGTTATTTTATCCAAATTAATAAAGAATTTCTTGTCTAATTTTATTGGAATTGTTTGGAATAAATAAAGGAGTCTTGGCAGTATATTCGATTTTATTGCTGCAATCCTTCCCAGCAATGACAATTTTAATTTCCCCCTTTTTGCCAAATTCTCTTTTATTTTTTGAACCAAAGGGTCATAATTGTTTTCTTTTATTGTTACACTTCTGGCTGTCAAATGTATCCCTAGGTATTTCACCTTTATAACTACTTGTAATCCTGAATCTTTTACTAATTTCTCCACCTGTTTTACTATCATGTTTTTCGTTATCATTTTAGTCTTTTCTTTATTGATTTTTAAGCCCGCTACCTTTCCAAATTTCTCTATCTCTTTTATTAATTTTGGTGTTGTTTTTATTGGGTTTTCTATGAAAAAGACAAGGCCGTCTGCAAACGCTTGGACCTTGTATTCTTCTTTTTTTATGTTTAATCCTTTTATTTCTTTTTTTGACCTAATCCTAATTAATACGTTTTCCAAAGTCAAAATAAAAAGTAAAGGTGATAGTGGGCAACCCTGTCTTATCCTTTATTTATTCCAAAAAAATTTGTTGGGTCCTCATTTACTAAAATACTTGCCTTTTGATTCTTATATATTGATGATATCATTCTTGTAAATTTCTCTTCAAATTTCCTATTTTTAATTTGATGTATCATGAACTGCCAATTGACTTGATCAAATGCTTTTTGTGCATCCAAAAATATCAGTACTTCCTGTCTCTCTGGATGCATCTCATAGTATTCTAAAACATTAATTACCATTCTTATATTGTTTTTTATCTGCCTTGTTGGCAAGAAACCATTTTGATCCTGATGTATTCTATTGTTTAATATCTTTTTCATCCTATTTGCAATTATATTCATGAAAATTTTGTAGTCAGTATTTAATAAGGAAATCGGTCTATAATTTTTTATTAATATGGTATCTGCTCCTTCTTTCGATATCATGCTTCCCTCCATGTATTTGGTAGCTTTGCCTCCATCAATGCCTCATTGTATGTTTCTAATAATATCCCATTTAGTGATTCCCCTAAACTTTTATAAAGCTCCATTGGTAGTCCATCTGTCCCCGGCATTTTATTATTTTTTTGCCTCTTCAGTGCTTCTTTTAACTCCCCTATAGTAATTTCCTTGTCAAGTAGCTCTTTTTCTTCCTCTGTCAATATTGACATCCCTTCCCCACTTAAATATTGTTCTATTTCCTCCGCTGTTACTTTGTCTTTCTCGTATAGCTCTTGATAGTATTGAATTATCTCCTTTTCTTCTCTAAACTCTGTTGAATTATGCCCTTTTTATCCTGTAATTTTTGAATTGTTCTTTTTTCCTTTTCTTTCCTCAACCTATATGCCAACCACATGCTCAAAATAATTCTATACGCCAACCACATGCTCAAAATAATTCTGCTTTATGTATTTCAATGTCATTACGTATTTTCCCTGTTCTAATATAGTCAGATTATGTTTCGTTGCTGTCCATTTGACTCTAATTTGTTCATCTCCCAGGTTTTCCTGTAATTTTCTTTCCCATTTTTTAATTTCTTCTTGTGCCTTATTATATTCTTTTTCCCTCTCTCTTTTCCGTTTTGCATTATAAGCTAAAGTCAGACCTCTCACATACGCCTTAGTTGTGTCCCATAAGTTTTGTAGGGAGGTACGTTGTTTTATGTTCTCCTTATAGAACAATTCTAATTCCTTCTCCATATACTCCTTATATTCCTTCTCTTTCAATAGTTGTGTATTTATTGTCCATCTGCTTTTTTTTCTCTGCCGTCCCTTCCATGTCAGCATTATTGGGTTATTATCCGCCCACTTATTAGACAATATTTCTACCGTTTCTATCTCTAACAGCAATGTATTAGTTACCCATGCCATATCCAGTCTAGACCAAGACTTGTGTGGGTTTGAATAATATGTAAAAATTTTAATTCCGGATTATGAAATCTCCAACTATCTACCATACCTAATTCTTCTACCAAATCTATAAAGATTCTGGGCAATACATTTTTCTTATTTTTATTTCTCTGGGCACTTTTATAATCTATTCTTATGTCCATAATCGCATTAAAATTTCCGATCAAACATACATTTTCCATTTTTTGTTCTATAATTTTCTCATGCACTTTTTTATAGAATTCTGATTGTCGACTAGTTGGAGCATATATCACCACCAATAAAATGTTTTTATAATTAAGTTTTACTTCTATCATCACTATTCTCCCTTCCAAGTTTACATACTTTAAATTACTCTCTATTTCTTCCTTAACATATACCACAACCCCTTTTTTTTTCTTCAGCTAATGCTGCATATGCTTTGCCTAACTTCTTGTATTGTACATATTTTTCGTCTTGTTTTCTTATGTGTACCTCCTGGAGGCACACAATATCTGTTTTTTGTTTCCAAATTTTTTTTAATGTTTGATGTCGCTTGGATAGAATTTTTAGATTCTGTTCCATTTCTTATTAGTTTTCCTGTTGTTTCTTTTTTGTTTTATTTATTTATTTATTTATTGAATTTCTATACCGCCCTTCTCCCGAAGGACTCAGGGTGGTGAACAGATTAAGATTTCATATACATATAATAATTTTTTTTTTATAAACAGTAAATAATAAATTGAGTCAACTTGGTGTATCTGCTAAGACCTTCCTGTTTCTTTCCCCCCCCCCCCTTGTTTGTACTCCTTCTTCCTCCTGGATCTCTCCTTTCTCCTCTTTTTCTCCTTCCTTTAGAGGTCTTTCACGTACTCGTCTCTGTTTTCCTTTAGTGTTTCATCCCACTTCCTCTTTACTGTTAATTGATGTTTCAATACCCATCACTTCATCATATAGATCTCTTGCTTTACTTTGTGAGTCCACCCTTATTTTCTTTCCCTGCCACGTTACCAACATGCCTTCTGGCATTATCCATCTAAATGGTATAAATCTCTTATTTAGTAATGTGGCCAGGAACGAATAATCCTTCCGCAGGTCTCTTATTCTTTTTGGAATTTGCTTCAACGTAATTATTTCTTTGTTCCTATACAACATAGGCTCATCTTTTGTTATTTTGTACACAATGTCTCTAACTTTCCTTCTCATGAATCTTATATGTACTTCCCGGGGTAATTTGTTTTGTCGAGCATAGTTAGTGTGGACTCTGTACACTTTGTCCAGCTCATTTATTATTTCATCCTTCTCTCTTTGGAGGGCCTCTGCTATCATCTCCGCCATTACTAACGTTAGGTCCTCCTCTCTGTCTTCCGCCACATTTTGAAAACGTAAAAAGAATGCAGCTCTTTCCATCTCCAATTGTGCCACATTGTTTTCTAATTCTTTATTTAGTCCCATCATTTTTAAATCTAAGGATTCCATTCTTTCTTCTGTCATTTCTCTTTTGTTTTTTTTATTGCTATTATCTTTTGGTCATTTTTAAAAATCATTTCTTGTATCGAGTCCATCTTTATGTCTATCTTCTGGATGTCGCTTTTGACCTCTCTCTTGACCTCATCCATGTCCCTCCTGGTTTCTTCATGGTTCCTAGTCATGCACTCTTGCATTTTAACCATAGCTTCTTGTATTGTCATGAGTGTGGCCTGGATTGTTGGCATACTTAATGCTGTTTCTCTGATGAAAACATTCCCTCTAATGTCTTTTGTGTCACTGGGGAAGCCGATGGTCCTGCTAGTATTGATGCAGCTTTCTTCCCTGTTTTCACCGTCGTTGTGGTGGTACTAGTCATCTCTTTGAATATTTTATATTGTTCCACCAAGATTTTATCTACCTTCTCCCAAATCACCATCCAATTTCTATAACGCTTCCTTCTTTTCCTTCCTTCCTTATCCTCCTACTATCCCCTCCTACTATTTTACACTACTGAGTTGATTTCTAATTATCCTTTTAACCAATTCAATTCAATTCATTAATATCTTAAAAAATTCCTCCCAAAATCCACATTCTTATCTATTAATCAAACTTATCTATTTACTTTAAATAATTAATTCTTACTATATAATAATCAAACTATAAAAAGAGAGAGAAAGAGAAAAACCACTTAGCTTAGGATGACAGATTAAACTCTTAAACTCTGGTCTAAAGTTTGTCCTCTTCCATTTTACTCTCCCCGTCGTTTGCCACCCATTTACGCTCTGAGTCTTTTTCTTACTTGCTGTCCCTCCGAAAATCACTTTCTCCCCCTTTGGCTTTCCACCGAGGTAAAAAAGAAGTTTAAAGTTTCTTACTCTGCTCACACCGCTTTTCTCCGCACCGTATTCACTCTCCTGCTTCCCGCTGGTCTCGCTCGGGGCATTGGGCCTCTGAGTCAGCCACACCGGCTGACTTCTTCTAAGCTTGAACTGAGGGTCCTTCTTGGTGTGGCTGGAGATCACACCTCTCCTCGCCTCCTCCGAAGATTCCCCTTATTACCGGTCCCTCCAGGACCGATCTTTGCCCAAAAGGGCACCAAAAACTTAGAAATTCGGCACTGGGAACAGAGTGCTTCTTTTCCTGTGCCGCCTCGACCCTATGTCACCGCCGGAAGTTCTCAATTGCTTCTTCTCATTTAACTCCAGCTGGTATTATCCATTCCAAAAGAAATGGACCTTTTGCAAGATAGTGCAGGCCCTAACCTTTGTAGGTACACCAAACTTATCATTGTTGATGATGCCACTGACAGTTTTGAAGTAGGACCAGGTGTAGTGCATCATCCATGTCCCACTGCTAGACACCCACAAGAGTGACTGATGCCATTTCTGTCCCATGCTCTGAAATGAATTGTGCTTGGTAGTTTCAGAAAATTGTTTCATCCTCCATAGTTGGAATCCAAACAACTTTTCTACAATCTTGCACAAGTGTAGGTTGCAATCTATTCAATCATTAACTAAGACACTGGATCTAGTTATAACTAAATTTAGGAGGGGTACATCATTGCTGCAGCAATATATCCTTCTCCTTTAAGGACACATTTACAATCTCCTATCTACATGCTGTCATTCTCTTTCTGACCACAGGTGGAAACCAGGAAAGACAAGGATTTTACAGTAACCTGAGCTTATTCCATGGAAGGTCCTGTCCACTTCTTTATTTTATTTATTTTATTTTATTCTATTTTAAATTTATATACCACCCTTCTCCCTGAGGACTCAGGGCGGTGTACAGCCAGAATTAAAAAACACGAAATACAAATATTAAAAACAATTAAAATATATATAAATTTGGCCCAAAATTAAAAATACAAACTATTTAAAACATTTAAAATTTCTTCTTAAGCCAGCCCAGCTTGCTGGAAAAAGTGGGTTTTAAGGGCATGGCGGAAGGCACTAAGGTCTTGGATTCTCCTTATCTCTGGGGGCAACTGATTCCAGAGGGTAGGTGCCCCCACAGAGAAGGCCCTCCCCCTGGGGGTCACCAGCCTGCATTGATTGGCTGATGGCACCCTGAGGAGGCCCTCTCTGTGGGAGCGCACGGGACGATGGGAGGTCGTTGGTAGCAGCAGGCGGTCTCGAAGATAGCTAGGCCCGATGCCATGGAGCGCTTTAAAGGTGATAACCAGCACCTTGAAGCACACCCGGAAGACCACTGGGAGCCAGTGCAGCTCGCGCAGGAGCGGTGTTACATGGGAGCGCCATGCTGCTCCCATCACTACCCGCGCTGCTGCATTCTGGACCAGTTGGAGCCTCCGGGTGCTCTTCAAGGGGAGCCCCATGTAGAGAGCATTGCAGTAGTCAAGGCGAGAGGTGACGAGGGCATGAGTGACTGTGCACAGGGAATCCCGATCAAGAAAGGGCCGCAACTGGCGAATCAGGCGAACCTGACAAAAGGTCCCCCTGGTTACAGCTGTCAGATGTTCCTCGAAGGACAGCTGCATATCCAGGAGGACTCCCAGATTGCCAGCCCTTTCTGTGGGGGCCAGAGACTCGCCCCCAGTAGTCAGTGATGGAGTCAACTGACTATATCGGGATGCCGGGAGCCGCAGCCACTCAGTCTTGGAAGGGTTGAGCTTGAGCCTGTTCCTCCCCATCCAGATCTGCACAGCCTCCAGGCACTGGGACATCACTTCAAGGGCATCATTGGGGTGGCCTGGGTGGAGATGTACAGCTGGGTGTCATCAGTGTACTGGTGGTATCTCACCCCGAAGCCATGGATGATCTCGCCCAGCGGCTTTACATAAATGTTGAACAGAAGGGGCGAGAGGACCGATCCCTGCAGCACTCCACAGATAAGAGGCCTCGAGGTCGACCTCTGCCCCCCTGCCAACACAAACTGTGACCGGTCGGAGAGAAAGGAGGAGAACCACCGCAACACGGTGCCTCCCACCCCCAACTCTTCCAGCCCGTGCAGCATGATACCATGGTCGCTGAGAGATCTAACAGGACCAGAACAGAGGAGCAACCCCTGTCCCGAGCCCTCCAGAGATCATCAACCAACGCGACCAATGCTGTTTCCATGCTGTGCCCAGACCTGAAACCCGACTGGAACGGATCTAGATAAGATGTTTCCTCCAGGAATTGAGGGAACTGTCGCGTGACCACACTCTCAACAACCTTCGCCATGAAGCGAAGGTTGGAGACAGGACGGTAGTTGGCCAATATTGCCAGATCCAGGGACGGCTTCTTGAGGAGAGGCCTCACCACCGCCTCTTTCAAGGTGGTGCCAGAGACTCAAGAGTCCCAGATAATCTTGCATAGTCTTGCTTCATCTCTCATTTCTTGAGAAACTGCCAAATTGTCATTCATTCTGAACAGATATCTGCAAAAACTCTGGAAACTGCTTGCAATAGTTAACAGGCCAACCTGAATCTTTCAAGTAAAATTAATAAAATTTGGGCTTTTTCTGGATATAATGTTAAGTGATGTAAATCTAAATTGATGCATGGAGGGGGCAGCTACTAGTTGTTGAAATATTTTTTTTCTGGATAATTCAATAATGCCTACAGGCAGCATTTCCCTTAGATTGAAAATATATACCTCCTAGATGATCTAAATAAATTTAAAAATGACGTGCTTCAAAATGATTTGGATATATGGCCTTGCCTGAGCTGAATAGCTGAGTAAAATTAATTATTTCATAATGAATGCTTTGTAATAGGTAACTTATGTGATATTCCTTTATAGAAGCTTAAAAACTGTTTTCAGAAATTGAATCCACTGGGGAGGGGATTATTTGGGCCTATTTTTCTTCATATTTTTCCTCTCAAAAAGTGTCATTTGTCAGAACATATTTTTAATTTTCCAGATTTACCATATGAATATTTACTTTCTCAGGTTAATGACTGGCAAAATTTGCCTCTTGGAAAATTGCCCTGTTGGACCATTTCAAAATTGGCATATTTAACATTTCTGTAATCTGGGGAGTATAAAATTCAGATTATATAATTTAGAAAACATGGAATTCCTTTGACTATTACTAATTGTGAGATATGGCATACCATAGTATCTCTGTTCCAGTTGGATCACAATCATGCTAAATTAACATTTTTAGTAAACCAAACATGAAAATAGAAAGACGATGTAGGGTGTAACTGTGGAAACTGATAACAAAAACATTTAGAGGGCATCAGAGTGGGGAAAGAAGACCCTCCAGTAAGGATACTGGATGTATTCTTTCGATGTAATTAAAATCCAGTTAAGCTAACTGAGTTTTATTTGATAGCTAAGTGGGATCATAAACGAGCACAGAGCTTTTAAGGCTGAAGCTGTGTCACTTGGGGTAACAAAACTTGTAGTCCCATCAAGTATTATGTGTAAATATTTACAGACAATGGCATTGTGCCTCATATGTCTTGTTCAACCAAAAAGCCAGGACTGCTCAGCTGATTCTGTTTACCTTGATGCTAAGCTGGTTTGGTCATAATGCAATATATGACTTAAACTCTTTTTCTACTCTAAGAATATTTAAGATGGCTTCTCTTCCCAGAGCAGCCATTCTCAACACCTAATAAAAGACATATTTAATATATACAGGGCTTTCATCAGTTTAGCTCACTAACTCATGCCACCTGATGTACATGTAATTATTTGCAGCTGTTAATTTTATTGTTTTTTGAAACTCCTGACAAGATAAGCTATTAGCCTCACTATATATTTATATATCTACAGTTTTCCTTCATTAGGTTCCAGTTAGGGGAGGGAATTAGAGGAGATAATTTGATACAAATGTATTGAGCAGCAGAGACATTCAGAAGGATAGCAAACTAATAATCCTAGCTGTTTTTCTCAAGCAATTGTGTTTATGCCTACTGAATGTTCACTAATCAGGGAATATGGAAGTGTGTCTCTGAAATTTTTGAAATTTAGTTGTTTCATGTGAATAGACGTACTTCTTTGGCTCATTTGACTTTTAAAATATGAAAAAGCATCTGTATGAGGACTAACTGTGCTGAATGCACTTTGCAATCAAGTGAAAGATGTGCATTTCTCAGCTGCAGATTCTATCCTAATTTCTCTTATATAGCATCATATTATTGTTGGAATTATTTCCAATTATGGTTTGTACTTCCAGAAGCCCAAGATAAGAGGTTCAAGGTTCTCTATTTCTACTGTTTTATCTATACAATGAACATTTGCCTGAGAGATATCAAGGGATTCAAGTCACCTAGTGAATTCCTTGACAGAATGGGAGCTGAGGCTGGAATATCCCTACTCTAGCGCTCTAACCACTGTATTATTTTGATTGTCATCTTCCCAAGAGGTGAAGAGTTTCTATCCTACTGACTAGCTTGAAAAAAATTACTGACAATCATGCAAACCCTTCTATAGCATATATGAAAACCTGCATATCTATGATCCTATCATATGAGGTGCATCTTCTTTTTGTTATTATTTACTCTATAAGGATGCTAATATTTGTAGATCATGGGGGCAGGCAATTCACTGTCCCCTCAGTTTTCTTGAACTATTAACTTTCATCAATGCAATCATGCTTTTAAATGGAACAGGCATGTGGAGGACAAAAGGTTTATTTATTTTTATCCCTTTATCACTTTCATAAATAACTCAAGGTGGCAAACATACATAACACTCCTTCCTCCTATTTTCCTCACAACAACTCTGTGAGGTGGATTGGGCTGAGAGAAAACAACTGACCCAAAGTTACCTCTTTGGTTTTCATGCCTAAAATGGAATTAGAACTCATAGTTTCCAGGCTAGTGCCTTAACCATTAAACCAAACTGGGTCTCATTTTCCTTAGGAAAATTAATATAATTAAGAAATGTTTCCTAATGCTGGAGAGCACATAAGAAAACAAGGCCATAAACTGTTGCCTTGTTTTCTCTTTTGCTGATCTATGTTGCTTGATTCTATGCATATTTTAGCTCATTTCAGTTTCTTCATTTTTCATAGAAAAATGAAAAACAAGAGCACAAGTGGCAAACAAGTAACTGCCTAGGATACTTCTCCATGAATAAATCTGGAGGCAGGGAAAGAATTATGCTACCACTTATTAATATAGCAGCTGGAGTCTTTCTTTATGAGCAGATTTGCTGGCATGAAAAGCTGTAAATTGCTACTAGAAATAGCAGGTGCACTTCAATTCTAAGCAATTTTACTCACAAGTAAGTATATTAATCTGCCATTACAAATAGCAATTTGCACAGCTGCTGTCCAGCCTTGCAAAATAATAAGCAGGCAAGCAATGCAGGACAACGACAGCTTCTTTAATAAAATGCTTTAGCTGATTTTTTTTAAAATCTGAAAATGGATTTTGGAGAGCCTTTGTATTTGTATCAATTGTTTCAAAATACAGGATGTGGGCATGTTCAGAAAAAAAATCCTGAGAAAATTTAACTCAATGGTTGAACTCATTTGTTGGATTAACCATCACTTGTTTAAAAATGGCAATTAATTCAATTAGAGAACAATACTGTATAAACATAAACTATAAAGCATGGGTTGAAATCATAGTGGTTTTATTGAAACATCATCTAAGTCAAAACCAGGTAGACCTCAGTCTGGTTTAGAGAAATGTTTCCAATTCCAGATGTAGTATCATATCTATATCCTGCAGATTAAATTTTCCAGCATATTAAACTGTCCCTACCCCTTTGCTTAGTCTTTAATTTTCCTGAAACTGATGTCAGAATGGGAGAGAAAAAAAAAGATTGCTACTCCCTGTCAAATGTTCCATTCCAATGCCCAAGGGAGAGCTCAGACATAATGTAATATAACAATCATAAGACAACTCTATTAGTTATGTACCCTAAAGAATTAGGTGATGGGACAAGTAAAGGACTTTTTTTTTCTCTTCAATCACTTTTCTTTCCCTTCCTTTCCAGAGGTGAAGCTTCGTTTCTTTCTCAGATTGGATTTTCTGAGTCAGAACACAGATGTGATATAACCTAGAAGAGTTTCCCCCTTCTCACATACAAACATAACTTAAATAGCAGTGTGACAAACAAACATGAAGGATAGATTTTCTGTACAGAACTTTGAAAGCCAAAGTAATTATAGCATTGCCAAATAAATACATTGAAATCATCAGAATCCAGGGGTGAAATGCTTTGAAAAGCCTCTCTGACGATCAGGCAACTCAGTTGGGATCGTCAGAGACTTTTCAAAGCATTTTTAAAAACCACCTCTTCGGCCAAGAGGTTGCAGAAAAAAATGTTTTGAAAAGCCTCTGACGATCCCAGCTGAGCCACGTGATCATCAGAGGCTTTTTTTTTAAACTTTTAAAAGCATTTTTTCGTCGGAAAAGGTTGTAGAAAAAATGGTTTTAAAAGTAAAAAAAAAGAGCCTCAGATGATTGTGCAGCTCAGCTGGGCATTGGGGTCGGGGGGGAGTGCAGGGATTTTTGCTACCGGTTCTCCGAACCATCCGCCGCCATCGCTACTGGATCAGGCGATCCGGTCTGAACCGGGAGAATTTCACCCCTCTCAGAATCTATGATTTTCCATTTCTGGATGTTACAATTGTGTTAGTCCAGAATTCATTTTAGAATGAATTGTTCAGCAAACCATAAATTACTTATACTAAATCAGTTATGGATTGCAACATTTGTATTTATGCATCATCTTAAACCAGTGTTGGCGAACCTTTTCGACACTGAGTGCCTAAACAGGAGAGCTCGTGCGGGGGAGCGCTGGAAAGAGGAAGAGCAGCTCTCCGGCACACACGCACGGGAGCACCGGAAACTGAAAGAGCAGTTCTCCAGCATGCATGCACGTGCTGGGAAGCTGAGCTTCTAGTTTCCGGCGGGCGCATGCGCACCGGTCACCTGGCCGTCTGGTTTCCACTGCTCCCGTGTGTGGAAACCAGTTGGCCAGTGCGCATGTGTGGCCTGGAACCCAGAAGAGTAACAAGTAATGGCTGGTGTGCCCGGAGAGATGGTTGTGTGTGCCACTTCCAGCATATGTGCCATAGGTTCGCCATCACGGTCCTAAACCATAATATGTGTAATATATCAACCTAGCTATTCAGCTTATAAACTACAGCTCACTTACCTATCAATAAACCATGGTTTTAAATCATGGCTTAATGTTGTATATTAATTCAGCCAGTGTAACTATCCAGTATTATGGTTTCTTCAAAACAGACTATGGATTAGCATGCAGTGTGAACATAGCTCCTAAATATTTTTTCCCCCTTATCTTTTCTTTGCAGTGAAATTTCACATCGGTATTTCCTCTATTTTTGTCTTTTTCTTCTAGCATTAATGGCTGAATGTTGCCTGTGAACTTGTCAGCTGCTTTTCCTACATTCTGCCTGCCACTAAGCCCCTAATTTCTGGTTGACTCATATATTTTACTGAAATTGAATGCTATCAGGGACTCAATAAACTTTGTAATGCCTTAGAAACAGGGAACAATAGAAGCCCACCTATTCGGATTCATCAGAAAGGACATTGGCGATACCAGATTCTTGAGTCAGCATTTAAAGAGGAATATCCCAACTCGTTCTGCAGACAACTAAATGCTTCTACCACACATTTGCATGTTGTGTTTTCATGGCTCTAACATAGACAAATTGGTTGCTGTTGTACAAAAAGATCAATATTGTACCTTTATTTGAAATCCCACATCAGCATATAAGGCAGCATCTGCCTTAAATAACTGCAGGAACTTCATTTTTTTCATTCAGGTTGCAAGAGTGAGGTAGAGCATTCATAAATTGAACTCTGTAATCCTATTAAAGAGATGTAATTGTATGAGTTATGAGATCAGTAAATTAAAACTCTTTGGAGACAAGCTAATTACAGTTCCATATCTGCAGAGGTGGGAAGCCTTCTTTCTTCCTTTAGAGATTATTGCTATAGGATACCCCAGTTCTGAAGAGGCATGCCCCTTCAAAAAGGAATGCCTCTTTTGTAGACCAATTGTCTTTTGTAGACTTCTTTTGTAGACCAAAAAGAAATGCCTCTTTTGTAGACCAATTGTAGAATCCTAGAACTAGAACCAACTTGAAGATCATCTATTCTATGGGTATCAAACTCAATTGCGTTACAGGCCGGATGATGATGTATTGCAATGTTTTTTGCCTTTGTGGAGCCAGGGTTGGTGTGGCCTGCACATGATGTATCTGGCCCATGGGCCGCTGGTTTGACAGGCCTGATTCTACTCCAGCCTCTTGGTAATAAAGGACACATATCACTACAGTAACCTGATGTTTCTGCCTTTAAAAGCAGTAATGGAGTTACTATGACTTTCCAAGGCAGTCTGTTCCACTCTTGAACACCTCATACCATCAGAATGTTCCTCTTAATGTTAATTCTAACTCCCCCTCCCTTTTTTTTGCAAGGGGATTGTGGCTGAGTACTGAACCCCCTGAAGGCAATCTGCATAGCGCTCAATGCCTCTTCTTTTCTCTCCAAATTATTCTCTGAGTAGATAAGGCCAATAGAATAAGATGAAAAGTATACTCATCTGGAGAGGGAAATAGCTAACAAAATAAAACCCAGAAAATATGGAGCTGTTTCCTCATTCATTTGTGAGGTAAATATGTTCAGCTCTGCATTCTCTTGTTTTATCTCCTGTATACAGATAGTCTTCAACTTACAACCACAATTGAACCCAAAATTTCTGCTCTTAAGTGAAACATTTGTTAAGTGAGTTTTGCCACATTTTACAACCTTTCTTGCCACAGTTATTAAGTGAATCACTGCAGTTGTTAAATTAAATAACAGGATTCTTAAGTGAATCCCGCTTCTCCATTGCTTGTCAGAAGGTTGCAAAAGGTGATCGCAAATGGTCACAAATATAAGCCAGTTGACAAAACATCTGAATTTTGATCACAAGACTATGGGGATTCTGCAATGGTCCTAAGTGTGAAAAATGGTCATAAATCACTTTTTTTCAGTGCCATTGTGATTTCAAATGGTCATTAAATGAACAATTGTTAAATCAAGGACTATCTGTATAGAGAAAGCAAATGGAGGTTGGTAAATGGATAAAATAGAGATATTGGAACAGAAATGAGGCATTGGACTTACCATGAACGCCGTTTCTCCGAGGACTGCAGAGTGGGTCAGGAGTGGGATGATCCAGTTGGTCTGGCCAGTCATTGAGTAGAATTGCTTTGGCCACGCCTCCTCGTGCCTCCATCGCCTCCAGTTTTGTTCGACGAATCCAGATCTAAAAGACAGCTTCTGCCAACAGTTAGCAAGAAGTCGTGGAGAAAGGAATTGCAGGCAGGAGGGGCTTACCCACTCCACAGCCCCCGGAGAAACGGCATTCACGGTAAGTCCAACGCCTCTTCTCCCAGAAGGCTGCGGAGTAGGTCAGGAGTGGGACATACCCAAGCTCGTCAGCCCTACGGGTGGGAAGCCTGCGAACTAGGAGGCCTCGAGGCCAGGTGTACCTGTTAGAGAACTCTCCTGCCGAAAGAAGCCTCCGCAGAAGGGAAGACATCCAAACGATAGTGTTTAATAAAATGGACAGGAGTAGTCCAGGTAGCTGCCCGGCATATTTCCTTGAGGGAGGCCTGTGTGGCCCAAGCAGTAGTGATAGCTGCACTGCGAGTTGAGTGAGCAGTGATACACCTTGGTGGAGGAATAGACTGTGTTTCATATGCCCGGGCAATACAAGCCCGGATCCAGCGGCCAATGGTGGCCGAGGATACCTTAGACCCCAACGAGGCAGGTTGAAATGATACGAATAGAGCCTCAGAACGCCTGGAAGGGGCAGTCCGCGAGATGTAGATCTTAATAGCTCTGCGGACATCCAGGGTGTGCCATTTGTGTTCCAGTGGATGAGCTGGTCTGGGACAGAAATTGGGAAGGACATCTCCTGTTCCCGATGGAATCGTGAGTTAATTTTTGGAACAAAGGACAGGGCCAAGTGGAGGACAACTCTGTCCGTGTGTATGACACATAGGTCAGGCCGGATGGAGAGGGCTGCCAGTTCCAAAATGCGGCGGGCCGAAGTAATGGCCACCAAGAAGGCAACCTTTAGAGAAAGGTACCTGAGGCTTGATGTATGTAAAGGCTCGAATGGTGGTTCGGTGAGGGCCTTTAGCACCCATGGCAAGTCCCAGATGGGATACCAGTGGACTACGGCGGGACGGAGATTTCGGACCCCACGTAAAAACCTGTGAATGGATGGGTGACGAGACAGCGGTGCTCCGTCCCTAGGTGACAATACCGTGGAGAGTGCGGCAACATGGCGTTTGAGTGTGTTGAGCGCCAGTCCTTTACGCAAACCATCTTGGAGGAACTCCAGGACCTGCAGGACAGAAGCTGAAAGGGAATTAATCTCGCATGCAGAGCACCAAGAGATAAATACCTTCCAGGTGATGTTGTAGTCTGATGGTGGACTGCTTTCTGTCCGCCTGCATGATTCGGATGACGTCCTCGGAGTAGAGCACCTTCCTCAGGAGGAGCCTCTCAATAGCCAGGCGGTCAAGTTGAGCCACTGGGACTCCGAGTGGTTGACTGCCCCCTGGCTGAGAGACACCCTCTCTGGCAGGAACCGCCAAGGACGTGCTATTGAAAGAGCCACTAGATCCGAAAACCAAGGTCTCCTTGGCCAATGAGGGGCGACAAGAATGACTTCTGCCCACTCCATTATTATCTTGCGTATCACTCGTGGGATCAATGCTAGTGATGGAAAAGCATAAAGGAGCCCGGTGGCCAGGGGTAACGGAGAGCATCTGTGTTCTCTGCTCCCGGAGATGGATAGCGAGTGATGAAGTGTGAAAGATGAGCGTTCGCTGCCAGGGCGAACAGATCCACTTGAGGCTGTCCAAACCGGAGACAAATTTCTTGGAAGAGATCGGGGTGGAGACATCACTCTGACAGTTCCACCATGGTCCGACTGAGGAAGTCCGCCTGGAGGTTGTCTTTGCCAGTGATGTAATCTGCCCGTAGAGAGATGAGGTGTGCCTCCGCCTATCGACCGACTTGGAGAGCTTCCTGCATCAGTCTCCTGGACCTCGTCCCTCCCTGGTGTTGGGCTTTCTCTGCAACGTTGTCAGTAAGTATTAAAATGTGGTGTCCCTGTATAGTCTGCTGGAAGGTCAGAAGGGCCATGCGGATAGCTCGAAGCTCCAGCAGATTGATGCTGGACTGCGTTTCCTTGGAGGACCAATGACCCTGAGCTACTTGCCTGCCCAAGTGTGCTCCCCATCTATCTGGCATCTATCGTAATGACGATTGGTTGATTGTCTGTAAATACACATCCCTTGTCCAGGGCTGGGGAGAGCCACCAGTGCAATGACCGGCAAACTGACAGAGGAACCCTGACCTTGGTTTTGGAAGCAGCAGTCTTGGCTCATTGGTCCGGTAGCAGAAACCATTGGAGACTGCACGCATGGAGTCGGGCCCAAGGCACAATGTTTATGCATAATGCCAGTTTCCCTAACAGTTTTGAGAGGGTGAGTTTGGTCACCGTCGGCTCCAGGAGGATTTGACAGATGAGTAGCCTGAGATTGTCTCTCCTCTTGTGAGAGAGGAACACTTGTCCCGTCTGGGTGTCGATTATTGCCCCGAGGTGTGCTAAGCGAGTTCGGGGTTCTAATTGGCTCTTGGGTAAGTTGACTAAGAACCTGTGTTCTCGTAGGACCTGTAAAGTCAATTGTACGTCGGCCTGCGCCCTTGGGAGAGTGGAGGCCTGAACTAAGATATCGTCCAGGTAGGCTTGAAGCTGTACCGGGATGGACCGTAGATGAGCCATCAGAGCCGCTAAGACCTTTGTAAAGCTGCCCGGGGCCGATGCCAGGCCGAATGGGAGGGCACGATATTGAAGATGTCACCCTGCGTAGCTGAACCTGAGATAATGCCGGTGGGCCGGCGAGATAGGGATGTGTAGGTAGGCCTCGGAGAGGTCTATGGAGGCTAGGAAGTCTCAGGGCCTGATCCCCTCCAGGATGGACTTCAGAGTGTTCATTTTGAACCTCCTGTAGACAAGGTGGGCATTCAATGATTTTAAGTTGACTATTACTCTCCAACCCCCAGAGCGTTTTGGTACCACGAATAGGATTGAGTAAAATTCCTGTCTCCATTGGTTGGGAGGAACCTCCTCCACAGCCTTGATCTCTAAGAGATGTTGAATGGCAAGTTCCATGAGCCTGTGCTTGCGATGGGAGTTGGAGACAGGGCATGGTACAAAGGGCATGGGGGGCTGGAAAGGAATTCCAATGGAAGTCTGAATTCGATGCTGTGGAGGACCCATTGGTCAGTCGTAATACGGGCCCACCTGTCTACAAAAAGGCTCAGCCTGCCTCCTATGGGGGCATTGAGGAGTGAGTCATTTCTGACGACGGAACTGGCAGTTGCCAGTTCCACGAAATGACCGTTTGGCAGGGCCGTAGGACTTTGGCTTGTCCTGAAAGGAACCCCTGTCCTGGCAAAAGGAGCCCTGAGAGTAATGGCGTTGGCTAGCGCTCTCCTGAGGGAAGAAGCAGGAAGGCTGCCTACGGTAGTAGGGAGTTGCCCGGCGATCTGCTCTTCTAGTGGTGGAAGGCAAAACTTTCTTCCTATCCTTGTCCTTGACCAATAAGGGCTCGAGAGAGTCACCAAACAATTTAGACGCGAGACGCCATTTGGCTTTTAAATCGGCTGGCCATTGGCGCAGCCACAATAGGCATCACGAGTTGACTGTTGATGCCATCGCTCGAGAGGTGTACTTGGCTGCGTTGAATGTGGCATCAGAGGCAAATTGCGTGGCTGCAATGACTTTGTTAAAGTCCTGATGGACTTGGACCTCCTGGGCGGGTAAACGTGATTGCAGCTGTTGGAGTCATAATAGGGAGGAACGGGTGAAGAAAGAGGCCGCAGTAGCGGCCTGTATTGCCCAAGCTGAGGCCTGGTGAGCTTTCTTGAAGGACAGATCAAATTTCCTGTCCTCAGGCTTAAGGCCCTTAGATGTGTCTCCTGAGAGATAGGAGGAAGGGGAAGAAAGGGTAGCCACAGGGCCATCCACTGAAGGTACCTGTAAAATGGTAGCCAGGGTAGGTTCCATATTATAATTGCAACGGTCAGTGCCACTGGGTGTTGGAAGAGATGTCGGGTTGGTCCACTGTTTTTGGACCACGTCTGTGAATAATTTGGGTACCGGAACGAAAAGTTGTTCGGCAACTGGCTCTGAGAAGATACCATGGCCAGTCGAGGTTGAAGCAGGATCAGTAGCAGGATCCAAGGGGCCTGAGGTGACTTTCGCTTTGTGTAATAGTGATTTGAACAGCCCTTGAGGAAATAAGCCCGTGAAGGCCGGAACATTCGGAGGGGCACCGTCGTCATCTGAGAGGTCGGTGTCCCTCTGTGGCTCGTCCTCCTGGCTGAGGTCAGCACTGCCCCTAGATTTTGTTGGAGACCTTTCAGGAGATCCAGTGAGGCTGGCGGAAGGTGAGACTCGGGTACTCCGTGAGTGAAGGCTTTCCGAGACCACCGATGCCGAGCGGTGTTCTCGTATGCCCGTTGCAATGCCATGCGAGATGGCTCTGGCAATTAACTGTTGAACCGCCTCAGGCAGAACCTGCAGGTCCAAGGGGTTAGAACTCTGTGCAGGTGAAGGATCCTGAGGGGTAACTGCACAAGCAAAGGGGTCCCCTTTTTGCTGGGCCCTGGAAGGTGGAGAACAAGTACATTGCTGGTCAGTTCTCTCGGGGGACAAAGCCCCGGAGAGGTCAAGGTCATCGTTGGTATCCTGGTCTTGAGAGCCAGAGTAGGCCGTTGCGGTGTTGACCTCATGTTCAGCTCTCACCTTCTTGGCTTGTAAAAATTGTTGTTCCAATGCCCTTTGGCGGCTTTGGAAGTCCTTGAGCTTGTTCTGTGGTTGATTAGACTTTCTGCCTGAAGCAGACTTAGAGGTTGCCTTGTGGGCAGTCTCGGCCTTGTTGTCAGATGACTGTTCCGCCATAGTGGAACAGACCAGATGAAGGACATGGCAATAGCCTGCAGTCCTTGATGAGTAATGGGCGGCTTTCCCAAGAATCTGGGATATGCCAGCACTAGAGGCAGCTAGAAAAAAGGGACCTGAAGAGAACAGCGTAGAGCTGTTATGCAGAGCAGATATGTGGCCTTTGCTGAGTTTCCGTGCAATTTTTTTTTTTGCCCCAGTTAAAATTGCCACCGGACGTGGAGAGGTGCAATCAAAATGGCTGCCCCAAATGAATCACATTGTCCGCCCACGAGGATCGTACTTGCTGTAAATGCAAAATTGGCCGCCCAGTTTCACAATGCAGCACTGGCCGCCTGCCACTGTAAGGGACAAATCCCGATAAGTTGTTACCTGGGGTTGATCTCACTCACTGAGAAGAGTGGCACTTTCTTTGCGATCACGCTTCGGAGAAGCGCTGTTTTTCAAAATGGCGGCCATTGGCACGATGGTAATGGTGCGGCAATGGCGGCTGGTGGCGAAGCGATTCTGCGGCTAGCAGTTGAGAAAAACGCCGATGAAGCGATCCTGCGGCCAGAGGCTGAGGGAACGGCCAGCGTTTGTTCTGCAAGCGGTGAAGCACTGGGAGCGCTAGCGCCGATCAGCTGTAGAGCGGGCAGCGGCGGCGCAGCAGTGGCGTTTTCAGCCTAACACTGGCCAGCTCACACAGTGCAGGATTGCTTGAAAGTGTAGAAGTTGAGGAGTGCTCATAAGAAAATAACCCTGAGCAGTGGTCAGGAGTGAGAAGACTCAGAAAAACTGTCTGGTCAGATCCACTGAGTCGAATAAAACTGGAGGCGACAGAGGCACGAGGAGACGTGGCCAAAGCAATTCGACTCAGTGACTGGCCAGACCAACTGGATCATCCCACTCCTGACCCACTCTGCAGCTTTCTGGGAGAAACAGGTAGTTTTTGACTGAAACCAGAAACTTCTATTGCTAAGAGATGTGGTTGATAAGTCCACCTGATTTTATGACCTCTTTGGCAAACATTAAGCAAATCATATGATCGCTAAGTGAATCACACAGTTAAGTGAATCCAGCTTCCCCCATTAACTTTGCTTGTTGGAAGACAACTGGGAAAGTCACAGATGAGGATCATATAACCCCAGGATGTTGCAACCACTGTAAATACATGAAGTTTGCCAACTGCCCAAACATGACTATAGGGACATTGCAATAATCCTAAGAGTGAATTGTAAGTCACTTTTTTCAGCACTACAACTTTAGAATGCTTGCTAAAAAATAGCTGTAAGTCAAGGACTATCAGTGCTCTAGTTCTCCAGGTGGGTTATTCAAGCAGGGACAACGGGATATGCATCGAGACAGATTGTGATAGGGTTTCCTTAGTATGTAGCTGAAAATTGACAGAAAGATTATTGTTTATTACTGTTCATCAGTAGTACATGGCTGTGCCCTTTTAACTTAGCTGATTTTGATTAAAATGTCTGTTTGACCTGACACTTTAATAAAAGACAAGATGGGTGTCTGTAAATATTACATGGAGTAGTGTATATATCTACTTTTCTGGCTGATAACCAAAACTTTGATTTGACCTTTCCAGTGCTGGCAATGCCTTTTTTCAAGAACTAAATTGCATATGACAGCTTCTGTTTTCCTTATGTCTTTTTTCTTCGAAAGCTTTTGAACCTAGAGCTGAAGGAGGCCACTGAGAAAGCCTTGGGCTTGCCATTCTTATTGGCGCCTCCTAGACACTTAACTGATACTGTGTTTCCCTGAAAATAAGACCTGTCTTATATTTTTTTTGGACCCCGAAATATGTGCTTGGCCTTATTTTCGGGGAGGTCTTATTATTTTGGGACGTGTGGAGCAAGATGGGTCTTCCCTTGCTGTCTTACCTGATTTCCAGCTCTGCATTTAAATATTTTCGGGGAGGGCTTATTTTTGGGGGGAGGCTTATTTTAGGGCATGCACTCAAAAGCCCAATTGGGCTTATTATCAGGGGATGTCTTATTTTCGGGGAAACAGGGTAGAAGTAAATTCTTACTGATATTTCCTAGGTAAAAAGTAAAGTTTTGGTTGCTGATTAAAGGTGGAATGAACTTTCATTCTGTTGTTTACCCCCTCCCACCCACCCACCCCAGACTGGAGATAAACCAATTGCTTTAACTAAACCCTGTTATTCACATTGATTTTTTTGAAAGTGAAAGTTTTAATTATTCTGATGTTAAAAGAGCAGATTTTCAAAGCTGTGGCCTTATCAACAGCCACATAGCACAGGTAGTTAACATAATCACCTTGTCCCAAAGTTTGGGACCGTTTCTCCCAAAGTTGCCAGTCAGTATCAGCACTATCGTTCTGGGATGTATATTTCCAATATACCATCAGAGTACTGGGTTGGGGCAAGTTTGCTAATTGCAGCAAGCAAATGCAATTCTGGCTTTTGTGATCCTTGAGAAAATATATCACATAGTATAATACATATCTGTTTCCCACCATAATTTTTTTAAAAAAATCTTTGTCTCTGTTTTGCACCTCACTCAAAGACGTCCTGTATGATTTCTAACAAAACTGCTGAACAGTAGATAATAGCAGGCACTTTTTGATAATCTTGGAAAGACGTCCTCAAACATGGTATGTAACCTAAACTCTATTCTCTTTCTTTCAAAAGAGGAAAACTTTCTTGTAAAGAGAGTTTTCAGGATAGTTCAAACCCTAGTTCTTGTATGGCACAACAGTGCCCTCTAAAGCATCTGGTAGGTTGACCCAAGCTGAGACTAAATAAACGAATAAACGAAACTAAAACTTTGTTTCCACAAAATGCCTTTCCCAGATAATCCCACTTATCTTATCTGCAGAGCTGGCAGACAATGAGATTATATACCTTTTTAAAGATTCATATCAAGACTCCAGGGCACTCAATAATTTGACTAGATCCAGGACTTTAGAGAAGGCATAGGTGTAGTAAGATGAGCTCCTAAAGCTGGTTTGCAGTCATCCTCCACATTCTGTCAAACTGAAAATAATGCCAGAAAGAAAGTCAGCCTAACACCAAACAGCAGGCCCAGACATTATTTCTGCAAATATCTCCTCTGCACAGAACCCTGAATATGTGCTGAGATCCAAGAATATATTCAAGGAAAGAATAACTGTAAAAATATAAATAAACAAATAATGTTATTATATAACAATAAAAGAAAGAATTTTGTTATATGTGACAAAAGAAAGAAAAGGTAGTACTAATAAATGGCCCAAAGCACCACTCGAATACTATCAGCATTGAAAAAGTCACCATCAATCAATTGCAAAAGACAGTTTTACTTGACCAACTTACATCCTGTGACAATATCTTTACATCATCAGCATCTGCATATACCATGTCCTTGGATAGATAAAAATACCAAATCCAATCTAAACATCTGACATCAGAAAGAATACAGAGATGTGTGTAAAAACTATAAACTATTTTTCCAAACATATAGTTTAATTGATTTAATAAGCACATTTCTAATTCAAAACTTCTCCATATGCAAGGCTGCAGAGTTATGCTGTCACCTTCTGTATTTCAAGATTACAAGAAGATTCTGCATTCCTGGATTTTAATGGAAGGCACAAGGCATCTTCTATTCTCATGTTCCCATGATTCAGTTGAGGAAAGAAACCCTTCACTGAAAACTTCACAGCTGCAGACTTGAGAGGTCAAGAAATTGAAACTGATTGGTGGCAGCCAGTTATGATTATCTTTCAATGGAGAATTCATAGAAAAAGGACCATGCCAGTAGAATTCCTTCCAATTTTTAAAAGAAGAAGAAGAAGAAGAAGAAGAAGAAGAAGAAGAAGAAGAAGAAGAAGAAGAAGAAGAAGAAGAGTGAAATGGGTTAGCACACTAAACTATGATGCAGTTTCTTTCTTTTTGGCTTAGACCATGTGAACCCAAAATAATTCTTATATATACAATTATTATTATTTTTAAAAAAATATACCTTGGTATGGGTTAATCTATACTGTCTCTTCTATCAGGAGTTCGGTAGCATCTAAATCTAATTAAATAAATATTTGCTTGATTAGATCTAGAATTCAAAACCAAGTTAGTCACTTGCAGAAAATGATACTAAAATAACACATTTGTATAAAAGAAGAATGTAAGCGTTTTGACATAACTGTGGCAAAAGTTCATTTAAATGTTCCATGTGGACAGAATACAGTCAAGTGATTCTTAACATTCTGTATGTCATGTCATGTATGTAATGATAATGTCATGCATATCTGGATTGTTTTGTGAATGGCCAGTATCAATCAATAATGATCACTGTATTTCCTGTAGTTTAATTTTCTGCTCATCTTATCATTTTTAACATCTTCCACAAGATGTATTGTATGTTTTTTCTTTTCTCAGGATAATATTCCATGCATCTGATGATGTGTGTACTATGTTTCAGATTGACATGTTGAATAAATAGTTTAGTCTTTAGTACGATAAAAGAGTCTGTTGTCTTTGCAGAAAATTGTAGGACTTGAATTGCTCATGGTTTTTTTTCTACTGTTTGGCAAATTTATAGGACATTTTATAACCAACTGTAAAGAAACAGAAGGAAATATTTTTGTATGGTGGCAATATAGATATTTTGCAAAATATTTGGCATGAAGGACTCTTGGTGAATCTCTGGGATTTTTCCTTATAAAGGAAAGGGGAATATGCACCTAATCACATTCTTCTGAAGGTGCTAAGCATTTCGGGATAAATACTGACATTCCTGAAGGTGTTAACACCCCAGATTTTCCTTTCTAGGCTTGGTGGGAACTGAATCCAGCACACATGGAACATTAACCTTGGGAACAGTAGCTGTACTAGTCACTCACTCACTCACAAGAATCTGTTCCTGCTGCTGTTAGGAGCAAAATATGATACAAGACCCACCAGCTGTTGAAAAAAAAGGTTTAATGTCGTCTTCACAATGGTCTGTATCACTAATTGAAACTTGTAAAATCTACACAATCAGATTTGATGCTGAGCTCATAATCTGTAGAATAGGCGTTTATCTTGACAAAAAAAATTAGCTGGGTGAGACAAACACAGGAACCAAATTCCAGAACTTGTTCAGCAAATAAAAGTTCTTCAAATCAGTGGTAGGTTCCTCCCGGTTTGGTCGGGCCGGTAGCAGTGACAATATGACGTCACCAAACCAGTTCTCTTTGCTCGGGAACTGGGCCCCCCTCACGTTATTCTTACCTTTTATTTGGCCCGCCCCCAATCTATTCACTGCCTCCCGAGTCCCAGCTGATTGGCTAGAAGGAAAAAAACTGTTTAAACTCTTGCCGCGGGGCTTCAAAGGGCTTCCCTACAGCTGATCAGTTTTAAAAGGCAGTGTGGTGGTAGACCAGTGCGCTCGAAAAACAAATGGGTAGACCGGTGCCTCCAAAAACAAATGAGTAGACCGGTGCCTCCAAAAACAAATGGGTAGACCGATGCCTCCAAAACAAATGAGTAGACCGGTGCCTCCAAAAACAAATGGGTAGACTGGAACGCTCCAAGAACAAATGGGTAGACTGATATAGCTCTGCAAGCAGTCAAAAGCCTGGTAGACCAGTACCTTTGCTAAATCCTAAAGAATTGTCACATGATCATCAAACCATGCCCACAAAATAAGCCACGCCCACAGCACCGGTAGTAAAAATTTTTAGAACCCACCCCTGCTTCAAATGTAGAAGATGGAAGGACTTCCGGTTGGCATCGCGGTGACCCAGACGGTGGAATAGCAGGGCTCTTAGGAGCCCCGCGAAAACCCCATCTGATATGCCGCCGCTGGCAGGTCTATGGACCTACCCTGTCCTGAAGGGACAGGGGGAAAGAGAGGGACCCCTCAGTCGGCCGAGAGGAACGGGCAAGCTCCTCGGGGCCAGAGGATTACCCTCTGCGTTGGCAGCGGCAGCCATGGCGGCTGCCCCGAGGCTATGACAACCGGGAAAAGCGATGTGCAGGAGGAAAAAGCGAAGAAATAGAGCAAACTGTTTGGAAGCCAGATGAGTGATTTAACCCAGGCTGGAACAGCGCTTAAAAAATGGATTTTAACAAGAGAGTCCTAGCCTTAAACAGCGGCCACAGACTGTGGGGCAAGAAGATTTAGGAAAGTTATTTGCCGGAGGAAGAGACCCATTTATGAATTATCTTTATTATTGTTGGAAATTGTAAAACTTTGAAACTCTTTGTTATTGAATTGGATTACTTCTGGAGAGTCAAAGAGGGAAGAGGTGGTAAGCAGAAATTTTTTGAAGCAACCGGGAAAGCTTATCGGAGAATTACAGAATGGTTAAAATGGAGTCATGTCGTGGAGAAGTGAAAGTTTAAACTTGTGGATTACTTTTGAATTAACTCAGACACAATGTATCTTGCTACCTAAATTGGTCTGTTATGGAAACAATCAAAGAGGTCCAACTTTGGGGATTCCTAATTTGTTTAAGGTTTCAAGGAAAGAAATAAAATGGTTGCCTGTCAAGAAAAAGTGAAAATATAAATTGTGGACCGCTTGTTACTTAAAGGAGAAACTTTGACTCCTGTTTTCTCAATTAGATTATTTTGAAGGAAAACTAAAAAAGTTTGATTCTAGATGTATTTAATTCATTTTTGGACTATCTATGGATAGTTGAAAAGAAGGAATTAATTGGACAATTAAAACTGATTAAAGGCGTGGCAGCAAAAGGAAAGGGCGTAGAAACAGAAGAGGATATGACAATACCATATTGGGAATAAAAAAGAACTAAATTTATTAGTCTTTATAATTTTATTGACATTTGGAATTGAAAAGGGAAAAAATTGTAGCAAGATGAAAAATACTATAGTCTAATTAAAAGGGATGTAAATGTTTTTTATGTAATTGAAGTTTAAACGATGTAAGGAGGAGATTTCCTCTTTCTTCTTTTACTCTTTCTTACCTCTTCTTTTTTTTCTTTTTCTTTTTTTATTTACTTTATTACTCTTTTACTTTATTCCTCTCTTTCCTATTTTTGTTTTTTTTTTTGTGAAATTCTTTTTTTATTCTCTTTGCCATACCCTTATCTTTTTATTTTATTTTATTTCTTATTTTTTTCTCTTATTTATTTTTTCCTTTTTTATTTTTTTCTTCTCTTTTTCTCTTTCCTTTTTTTACCTTTTATTATTGTTATTAAGAGAAGTGATTTTTAAGATTGGAAAAAGGTGATTCTAGAAAAACTATAAGAAACATGAAGAATATGAATGATTTTTGATTATTGATAAGAATTGCTTTTAGATTTAATGATTATAGAAACTGGCTTCTTTAAAAGGGTTTAAAATATTGTTTTTTATAGAAAAAAAGAAAATGTGAATGAAGCCTTTACCAATGAGAATTGTTTATAGATTTTATATGTTGCTTTACATAAAAATAAGGAACAAATATGAAATGGATGAAATTTAAATAAAATTAATAGTGTAGGAGAGAGTAGGAGAGAAGATATATATTAAAATGCATTATTATTTTATTTTGATTTTGGGGATCAGATGATTAAAACTAAATTGTGAATTAGTTATATATAAGGTTAGGAGTTGAGGGAAGCATTTTTGGAGAATAGATGATTAGGCTGTGAACCAGCCAAAATAAACTTAGGAGGAGTGAAGGAGATAAATGCTGGAAAGTAGTTAGAGCCAAACTGTGAACCAGTTAAATATGAGGTAAGGAGTGGAAGAAAGCACCACTGGAAAACAGCTAATTAAGCTGTGAACCAGCCACAAATAAACCTAGGAGGAGTGGAGGAGTCAATCCTGGGGACCAGTTAAAACTAATTGTGAACCAGTTAAATATAAAGTAAGGAGTGGAGGGAAGCACCACTGGAAAACAGCTAATTACGCTGTGAATCAGTCAAAAATAAACCTAGGAGGAGCGGAGGAGATAAATGCTGGAGACCAGTTAGAGCCAAACTGTGATTCAGTTAAATATAAGGTAAGGAGTGGAGGAAAGCACCACTGGAAAACAGCTAAGCTGTGAACCAGCCAAAAATAAACCCAGGAGGAGTGGAGGAGATAATGCTGGGGACCAGTTAAAATCAACTATGAACCAGTTAAATAAAAGGTAAGAAGTGGAGGTAAGCACCACTGGAAAGCAGCTGAAAAGCCGTTATCCAGCTAAAAATAAACCTAGGAGGAGTGAAGGAGAAAATGTTGGAAAGCAGTTAAAATCAACTGTGATCCAGCCAACAAATAAGGTTAGGAGTGGAGGAATACAGCCAATTAAGGAGTGGAAGACAGCCAATTAAGCTGCAATTCAGCCAAAAATAAAAACAGGAGTAGTGAAGGAGATATTTTTGAAGAATAGTTATTGATTTTGAAATTTTTAAGAGAGGAATAAAATATTATATGTTGATTATTAGATGTGATTTAAAAGAAACTGACTTGAATTGGGTCTTTGAAGTAAGGAGAATATATGAAATACTGATTGTTAAAAAGATAAATGAATATTATAAAGAGTTGTTTAGATTTGAAGTTTAAGATTTAGGGTGATTACATAATAAAATGTTAAATGTTAGAATAAGATGTTAAGTTGAATGACAAAAATTCGGTATAGATTTGTTCTCTTTTTACTTGTCTTTTTTTTTTTTTTCTTTTTTTTTTCTTTCTTTTTTCCTTTTTTGTTAAGATGTTAATTGATGAAATTCGGAATTTAGATTTATTTTATCCCGGATCCAAACTTTTGCTCTAAACAGATGGTGTTTTATGTTTTATGTTAAAAACAAATAAAAAATTTTTCAAAAAAAATGTAGAAGATGGACTTACTATATTCTAAAGTAAGCTTATATAGTACAGTACAAATTGAGGCACTACATTTGTGGCACCAGATATTGTTGAATTATAAATTCCAGGAATACTCCTTATTGGCCACACTAGCTAGAACTGCTAGAATAGATATTGGAATTCAGCAAGTTTAGAAGTCAGGGGTTTCTTTGTTTCTAAGGTTAATAATAATAAAACAACTTGATAAATGATAAAAATGCCAAATCCAATCTAAGCATCTAGATATGATAGTAGCATCTATTGATCGGGATAGTAGATGTTGCAGTACTTGGAGACAGCAGAATCTAAGAGAAAATTACAATAAAGAAAAACCTGCAAATGGAAGCAGAATGATTGTGGCAAAAGAAAGCAAAGGTAGTACCAATAGTAGTAGGTGCCTTGGGTGCAATCCCGAAAGACCTGGAGCACCACTTGAACAGCATTAGCATTGACAATAACCATCAGACAATTCCAAAGGCAGCTGTACTTGAAACAGTTTACATCTTGCCAAATGTTCTTTAAAACCTACCCTAGGTCCTTGGGAAGGGACTTGATATGTGGGTAAAAATGCCAAATATCTGGCTGACAATTGACCAACAATAATAATTTGTAGTGATGCTTCCCAATTCTGGAATCTCAATCTGCTAGAAGTCTGAATTCTGCTGCTCCCTGCTTCTTCAAATTCAGTAGTGACATTTATAAATAAATGAAGTCTGTTTTTGTAGACTGTACTGCAAGAAGCAATAAGAAAGATTCAGTTAAATAAGACTAGAAAGAAAAGAGGAATCATCATCAACAGCACCACTATCACCACTATTTTCCAGACTCGTTTCCCTGTACTGTTTTCATTGTTATTGGTGTACAGATTGCTTTGATGTAAATTGTAGCATGTTTTTTTTTTTTTTTTAAATTTGATTTATATGCCGCCCTTCTCCGGAGACTCAGGGCGGCTTACAATGCGTTAAGCAATAGCCTTCATTCTTTTGTATATTTTAGACAAAGTCAGCTTATTGCCCCCACAAACTGGGTCCTCATTTCACCTACCTTAGAAAGGATGGAAGGCTGAGTCAACCTTGAGCCTTGGAGAGATTCGAACCAGCAGAAATTGCAGGCAGCTGTGTTAATAACAGGGTGCACTAAACCACTGTACTATCAAGGCTCTTTTACTCTCTTTTGTTAATTTCTGAACAGATAAATAAAAGAACCAAGCTATTAAGAAAATCTGAATTCTAGAAGGTTGTTGCACTTCTGTTAGGCTTTGCAAAGGTGTGTCTAGAGGTCATTCATTATAAATTATCTACACTTGTTCCGGAAAATAGCAGACAGAATTTTACATTTGGAACTTTACATTTACATTTGGAAGAATGTCACCTAATACATTTATTATGCAACAAACCACCCTCGAACTGAAGAATAAGCCAGAAAAAGAATGTGGTAGTGAGGAGACAGAAATAGATGTGGAGATTTTCTCATTGTTTAAGTCTGCAGAATCCCAATATATATATATTGGGATTATATGTATATAAATTTAAATATTAAATTAAATTAAATAGCAAGTGTTTACCAAAGCCAAGGCTTAAGCCAGTGTTTCTCAACCTTAGCATGCTGATTGGGAAATTCTGGGCGTTGAAGTGCACCTATCCTAAAAATGCTGAGATGAAAAATACTAGAACAATTGTCCTTTTTTTCAATGGATAAGTTTAAAAATGATGAAAAATAATATCAAAAAGAGATGTGATAATCAGACTATTGCATACAGGAAACTGAAATTAAATGTGTATAATGTTCTCTTGAGCTGATGCTCATGAAAAGAACATGGAAAGTGTTAGAAAATGAATGGGCACGTCACAGGCGACCAATAGGACAGGTTCCAGGTTTCTGCATGGTTTCTCTTTTTACAAATCCTTATTCTCAATGCTACCCTCTTGTAATAACCAGATACCTGAACAGCTTCTCTCCTTTACTTACTTTTCTACAGAAAAAAGGGCACAGTTGAACAAAATCACACCAAATTTTGTAGGAGGCAACAAGAGGCTGGCTGGCAGGCAAGCAGGTTCTTGCGATTTCTCTCACAAATTCCCACCCCACACCTCTAAGACATTTTTTTATTGCTCCACAGAGTTGTTATCTGAAGGGTGCAGCGAGTAGGCAAGTTTAGCCTCTCTATGATAAAATCAATAATGCTAGAGGACTGTATTACTGAGATCTCCATTCCCAGCCTTTCCAGTTTGACTGAACATGCTGTGAAGCTACAAATCCATTTGGGGATGAACAGTACTCTCTCTCTGTTGGAGGCTGATTACCTCTTTGCACCAGTGAGTCTTTTGACCACTAGGATAAATGGCTAGAAGTAGAGGAAAGGAAGAATCTTTGCACCCTGCCTCTGTATCTATCTCTCACTTGGCCTGTAGTAAAATGAGACTGTATTTAATAAAGTTCTCACCACCATGTCCCCTTTCTCTCTGTTTCAGTTATAGTTTAGGTAGCAACATGGCTTTCCTATCCAAAGAATTTCTTAACAAACCTATTTTTTACTCCAAATATAACAAATCTCTGCTAGCATTCAAAGATAACTGGGCTAAACCTAGAGTCTGCACCCAAGTTAACTATATTACAAGCAATTTTCTTTGAAGGAGACCTGCTGCTAAAGAACTGATACATTTTTATCCCTTTTCATCTGTTCAGTAACGCATCTTCCTGTTGAATTCAAATTCTGTTTTTATCTTGCTGCCATTTTTCAAAGTCTATTAATTCCAGGCAGATCCTATGAGATGTTTTGGCATTTTAGTTGGAGAGAACTGTGGAGGTTCCATGTAAGGAAAGCTGGTTTACCAAATGTCTTTCTCATCCATACTGAAGCATGCTTTGAGTTTCATAGAGCAATGACTCTAAACAGTGTCCGAGAATTTTGTGCAATGGAAAAACAGCAGAATTATTATGTTCCTGTATTACCAAAGAGTTACTGAATTCATTATGTGTCATCAAATCAATGTCAAATCTTAGAGATCAAATTGTTAGATTTTCTCCATGATGATCTGTCCTTAATCTGATCTTTCAGGTCTCCCAATGGTACATTTATCACCATTGTAACTGAGTCCATCCACTTCACTGCTGGTGGTCTTCTTCTCTTTCCTTCCAGCTTTTCCAGAATCAGAACTTCCAGAGAGCTATTGCCATTACGGTGAGTCTCCAACTTATGATTGTAATGGACCCCAGAATTTTGATCATAAGTAGTGAAGGTGGTAAAATAGAACATCTTATGACCAGACCTAATTTTATGACCTTTTTTGCAGTGGTCATAAAGCAAACACTGTGGTCGCAAAGTGAATGCAGTGGTTGTTAAGTGAATCCATTATTTGCTATGGGACAGATTTTGCCAGAAACTGGAAATAAATACTGGTTTCTGGCAAAAATGTCATAAATTGTGATTATGTGACCATGGGGTGCTGCTGTAAATGTGGGCTGGTTGTCGAATGCCCAAATGTACTTATGTAACTAGGGAAGGGGGGCAAAATCAGAATTTCAAATCCATGTCATAAATCCCATTTTCAGGGTCCATAATAATTTTGAATGATCAGGAAATAACCAGTCCTAAGTTGAGGATTACTGGTGCTCCAGGGTATTTCAGGAATTTCCTCTGAACAGGTTTTTAACTCAGGGAATGTAGCACTTTGGCTTCCTTCCATGACTGTAATATTCCCACATATATAATAAAGAGCTATTTTCATCAGAAAAATCCCAAGAGCAGATGGAAAGATAGATGAACATATGCAATGCACAAAGGCAAAGAAGAATGGGTGACAGTAAAATTCTCCCCAGCAGCATCTCTACTGGGACCTATTTCTATTTATCCAAAGTATTTTGCTTGTTTTCTGTCTTCCTTTTTCTGGCATGTCCTTAACACTGGCAGCTCTTGATTTCCTGAAGGTTACCTCTGCCTTTGGGGCTAAGAAAATATCAGGCAGGCTGATTCCACGCCTACTCTAGAAATAACCATCCCCCTGAAGAATAAACCTAATTTTATTTTAGAGCATGACTTTGAAACTGCTGGTTCTCAGTGCATGGAAGCATCTCCTTCTACTTTTCAGGGGTATTGGGCAGGTCAATGATATGAATGACCTGAAAGAGAATTTGTTTTGGATAAAACAAATTAAGGCCTTATAGCATGTAGAGGGAAGAGGGGAGGGGGGGAATCTGACCTGATATATTTTCAATCAGTTGGGTGAATAAAACAGGCCAAGAACAACAGGTCATATTTACTCCCCCCTCTGAAAGTGGGGCAGTATTTAAGGCAACTATAGATTTCACCACAAAGACACTGGATGTAGAAAGGAAGATAAGGCAAGCCGAGCTGGGTCAATAAATCAATCTGCTCTTTTCACCTAATAAATTTCACTTGGTTCCTCTTAGAACTTGTCAGCCTTACCAGGTACATCAGACAGGAAATACGACCAGATGAGCCAATTCTACTTTTTTTGTAAAATTACATTGATAGAATCTTGCAAGTCTGAAAGTACAATTCTCCTTTACAGCCCAAGAAATAGGGAGAATCCCTCCTTATCCTCTTGCCCAGCCCCACTATCCAGCTGTGGGCTATGCTGTTTCTTACCTATTCCCTAGACAGTATCTCTTTGCTCACCTCCCCAGGTCTTTTCTAAATATCACTACAGGGCTCGTCTGAATTCTCATTAAGGAAGTGAGAACCAGGTGAGGCTTGAATCTTCTTGATTCCTATTATATCCTAAAAGCTTCCATTTCATCTCCTCCAATAAACAAGAGCTGCGGCAGATTGAACCTAGAGGAAGCCAGATTTGCACCCATCAGAATAACAGAGTTGGAAGGGACGTTGGGGGACTTCTGGTCCAACCCTCTGCTCAAGCAGGAAACCCTATACCATTTCAGACAAATGGTGTCCAATCTCAAAACCATTAGCCACAGTGGCACTTTCTTGTGCTGTCCAATAAAAGGAACTCAGCCCTGCACAGAAATACTACAATTATAATTTGTGTGCTGATCTACACCATCAAATACAGGGCCCAGATCACACCTTGTCTCAAACTGGCTTTGGAAATAAGTACCATAGGAAGAGGGTTAGGAGATGGAAAAGAATGGGTGGTCATGTGGCTGGAGAGGAGGGAGTGTAGAGCAGCATTGAAACCAGCTGTGCTCTGTGGTCCTGCCGGCAAATTTGTGATTTTTGTCATGGGGGTCACCTTTTCTAGCAGGCTGCCATCTACCCCTCATCTTTCAGGCAGCTGGGAACAGTATCTAATTTCTCCCTCAATTAGCTTCTGATTAGCACCATCCCTTGGCCCTGGGCCAGCCTCTGTTTAATGCACCATTAATAATTCATTTCTCATGCAGCAGGAACCCAGGGAATGAAAGGGATGGTGAGGATCAGACTTTTGCCAGAACAGAGAAGGGAGAAAAGGTTCCGAGAGCAAAAGGCAACACTAACACATTCGGTGCCCAGTCTCACTTAGGGAAAGGGAGGCTCAGAAAAGGCTTTTTTTAAATAGATCATGCAAAGGTGGAAAAGAATAGAATGAACATTCTGCCATGGTAAAGCTCTATTTAGGTTTTCCGTGAGATATTTTTCCCTTTTTTACCCATTTTCTTTCCTTTCTTTCTTTTTGAACTATGCACATGTAGATGGGGTTGGTCTGGAGTCAGAGGTTGAGTTCATTCACAAGGTGGCACTGTGTTTTGTGCATTATTGGATTATTGTGAATTTATGGGATTATAAATTAATCAATAAAACACAGTAAAAAAAAAGCCACCATGGTTAAGTCATTGAGGAACCAAATGTTTTAGGGTTCAAGAGCAATGTCAGCGTATCAGGCGTTGCTCTCTATGTCATTCCATGAAAGTCCACAAACCCCTTACCATATTCACCAAATCTTGTTAACTCAAAACCCAAGACTTGAATGTAAAGTTCTGTTACTGGCCACACATGATTTAGAACACAAATCCAGAAAAATATAATATTTTAGTATTGTACTAAAGAAAAATGATGCTAAAAGTATTGAAAGGATAGATGCACCCATTTTACTCACTCACTTTCTTTCTTTCTCTCTCTCTCTCTCTCTCTCTCTCTCTCTCTCTCTCTCTCTCTCTCACACACACACACACACACACTCAGAAGAGATTACCTACCCTTTTTTGCAAGTACAGTAGGCTCTGTGGTAGGACTGTCAAAGTCCCAAGTCTTTTAGAACTGTTAAGAGGCCATAAGCCCCTGCACTGTGGAACCTGCTCCCCCTAGAGTTGAGGCGGGCCCCCACTCGCCAGGCCTTCTGTACAAGCATAAAAACATGGCTCAGATGAGCATGTCACTGTGGGGTTGATTGATGCTCTGAAAAAGCCCCTCCCCCATCTTTTAATGAATTACCATCCTTCTTTTAGAGTTTATATACTTTTTAAAATGCTTTTAATATTTTATTGTACATTGCCCAGTCCCTCTATGAAGAAGTTGGCAATTCTTAAATATGACAAATAAATAAAATGTTTGCCAACCTTGGATGCTCCTGCCTGTCCTTGCTTTCCTGCAGTGTATAGACAGTTGATGCAGATTACAAAAAAGTTGTGCAAGCCTGAAAAAAAAAGGTATTGCTTTAATGAGTTGAAGAGAGATGCTCTGCATATGCACCCTGTGCCTTGTAAAGCACCTCACTTGAAAAATTTGCATAGCTCTAAAAAACAAAGTTACCATCTCACTTGTCTGTAGGAAACAGAATGGCATTCAAGAGTGATTTTTAAGAGCCCAAGAGCTCCTGAAAATAATTCATGAAGAGCATCTTAGAACAGTTTGCACAAGGTTGAAGATTTATTGATGGCTCCTGCAATGCATGGCCCCTGGCTGAAGAACATGCAAACTTTTGGTATGCTTTGATTCCCCCTACCCCTCCCTAAATCAAACCAGCCAAAATAATCAGGAAAACTAATTTGGGAGTACATTGGCATAATTTTATTGCTGGGTTTAGCTTCTTGGAACTGGCTCTATACTGATGTTCCAAGTACTTTTTGCAAACTAAAAGGAGCATTTGAATTACGTTAATTAATTCCTCTTCACTTGATGAGGCCTATGGTCCAGCAAGACTACATAGGACATCTTTGGCTCTTTTCCTTCTCACAGCTATTTCTTGTGCTTGGTTTGTTGGTCTACAATATTGGCTGCAAAAGGCCTGAGAAACAAATGCACTGAAGGAGAAGTTATATTTGTGGGCATATTTCTCAAAAAGCTCCATTCAATATGTGCTTGTGGTGCAGCTCTTTCAAGTTGACAGAAGACAAAATTATCAGTCATATGGAACAAAAATGAAGTTTCATGTGCTTTGACAACCAGATGGCAAGCACTGAACAAGAAAATTAGTCACAATACTACAACTTGTGCACAAGATGGCAGTAGAAAGCACAAACATGTGACTTCAAATTCCAAAAAATGAGTAAATTATTAACCTTGTCTAGCCTCATGGTTTACAGAAGTGATATTACTGATCTCTATTTGATCCACTAACTACTGATTTTCCATCTTTGCAAAAAATAATTTATTGTTAATGAGGCACTCCAAACCTTGGATTCTAATTTTAGTAACAGAGCATTGCAACTTTGTTTAAAACTTATCAAGATACACCAGAGAACGAAGTATAGTTTTCTCAATTCCATAGCAAAATAATCTAAGTGGCATTTGTGTACAACCTCTGTTCTTTCAAAGTTGAAAAAAATATTCTGCTTTGATGCAATCCAACATGTGGGAGCACTTCTGACAAGGAGGCCAAGATATAGATATAAAACAATTTCTGAACAGTTGGAAAAGCTGACAACAATTTTTTACAACATTTTTAATGCTGTTACAGTGCTGCTCTTTCAATATGTAAGCTGAAACAAAAAATATTAACTCCATTATACAAAGGTGATGATTACAGGGAAAATGATTCAGATTTAACTAGTTACATTTATGACTCACTGAAATCAGTAAGGAAAATACAGTTATAACATAAATCTGAATTATTCCAGTAGAAAGTAAGCACAATTCATTTTTTGTTTTAACTAATCATAAATACCTCAAATTTTTAGAACCTATTATCTTTAAGAGGTACCATTGTGGATGCTACCCATGTTTTCCCTAAAATAAGACCTGGTCTTATTTTCTTTTGTGTCCCAAAATAAGCAGTAGGGCTTATTTTCAGGGGGTGTCTTATTTTTCCCCCATGTACAGGAGGCTCACTTCTGCTTGCTCGTGGTGGGACAGGAGGCAGTGTGGTGTGTCAGTGCCGCTGCCGTGAGGTAGGAGAAATGGAGCTGCAGGCTAAGTCTTTCAGTGCCTGTGCCAATTCCCTTTCCCACTGAAATAGCCCCACACACCACAAATCTCTCTCTCCATACTCACACAAGTCCTGAAAGATGTGCTAGCTTTTTTCCAGCAGCAGACACACACACACACTCAGAAGGCACACCTGTCAGCGATGCTGATTTAAAGGAAGGAGTCTAATAAGTCCCAGACAGGATTCAGGATTCTCACTGCTCTTCTCTCCTCTGCCTTCTGCGCATCCATGTTGTCAGGCACTGGACCCAGCTGTTCCTCCTCTTCCTCATCAGCGACCTCTAGACCTGGGGGCTGTGGCCTCTCCATCTGAGGGCTAATGGATGGCTCAGGCTCTGCCTCTGTCTCTATCTCTGACAGCTCTATTCCCTCTTCCCCCTTGGAGCTCTGAGATTGCCTTGACACTGGCCTTGACTCCGCCTCTTCCTCATCTAACACAGCTGGTGGAGGGTCTGGTGCCTGACAGGCCACAACATGGTGGTTGCTGCTGCTGCGAGGCAGAGGTCAGGGCATGGATGGCTTGGCTGCGGGGGCTCTGAGGGTAAACTGGTGCAGGGCGCATGGGGCAGCTCTACCACCCCACCTTCCCTTGTGGCCACCGCACCGTGAGCAACCAGAAGGAATGGGCAGGCAGCCAGCTGCATTGGTTCTTAAGTAGGGCTTATTTTCGGGATAGGTCTTACTTTAGGGGAAACAGGGTATTAAATACAAAAGCAAGATTACAAAAATAAGGATAATTCTTCCAAACATCCATATGTCTTTAAATTGTGATCAAACGAAACATCTGATTCTTTAGATAAGTGCACAGTTGATTCATTAAGTCTCTGTTCTGTCCATCGATCCAGTGCATTTCTATTAAAATATCAGAACCTTCTTTCTTCACAATTAACACACATTTGAAAAGGAACCATTCCCCTGAAGTGTTATCATTCTGTCCAGTTTCAAGAGCCAAGATTTCATTAGCAAAAGTCTTGGTCCCTTCATTTTGATTACTGGAAATATCTTTGGATTCTGAAATAAAGGATGGTTCCTCTGTGCTGCTGCTTTCCTCAGTGGATCCCTGGATATTTTTCTCCTGAATTGCAGGTACATTATTAAGTCCATTACCTTCTGATGACTCAACATCAAGACGAAGTACCTCAGATGATTTTTCAGTAGATCCATTTGCATTTCCTTCACACTCAGAGATGTTACAGGATGTTTTCTGATTCTTTTCTTCTGCTGATTGCAGGAAATCTTCAGATGCTCGAGGAAGTTCACGCAGTTGCCTGACTCTGTCCCTCTTTTTTCTCCTTAAATGAATCCAGGAATTTTCCACAGCTGTTAGAAACAAGCTGACCTCATCTTTTCCACACGGAAGTGTTTTATGCTGAACCTATTGAAGGGAATAATATCAAATATAGTGTGGCTTTTTCGGCTACTGGCAGTTGCCTGAAGTAGAGTTTTAAAAAGTTAGCATACCTTCAAGTCAGTGAGTAGTTTTCTAATCCATGCTGCAACCACTCCTAATCCTTCAACAGCATTAATTCCTACAGATGAAGCTTTCATACCTAACTCTTTGGCTGTAGATGCCAGGACGAGAAATGTGATTGGTTTCCGAGGTTTTTCTAGTTTCCTTTTCTTAGAAGGAGGTGACTGAGAGGAAAAGTACAACATTCAAGTTGAACAAAATAATAAGAAAACGAAATGATATCCTGAAGAACATGAATAGAACATTAAAAGGACTTTGATCCTAGGGTACATATACTTAGTGAGTTCCTAAAATATCTGCTATCCCATTCTTCACTATGCAGCTATCCTCCCCCCCCATAAAATGGCAGTGGAAAGCCACATCTGAACATGGTGAACATAACAGAAGGGATTATCACTGGGACCAGGAAAGGAAATGGAATGCATAAAGGTAGAAATCTGGTTTTGAACTAAAGAAATTCAGAAAAGAGAACCCTTCAAAAATCGATGCCTCATTATTTAGAAAGCTTCTGTCATTTTCCAGATATATATTTGGGGAGGTAGATGTTGCTAGAGAAGAAAGCCACAATGAGGTAGTTTCCTTCTGTGAATTTTTCCAATTTGATGTTCCCTATACATGTTAGAATGCATCTCATACACTTTTTGAGCCAGCCTAAAGCTAAGTACATATTCTAAGTATTCTGGGAACAGCAATAATATACCGTGTTTCCCCAAAAATAAGACCCTGTCTTATATTTTTTTGAACCCTGAAATAAGTGCTTAGCCTTATTTTCGGGGAGACCTTATTATTTTGGGGCACGTGGAGCAAGATGGGGCTCCTCTTGCAGTCTTTCCAGATTTCCAGTTCTGCGTTTAAATATTTTCAAGGAGGGCTTATTTTCAGGGGGGAAGCTTATTTTAGAGCATGCACTCAAAAGCCCAATTGGGCTTATTATCAGGGGATGTCTTATTTTCGGGGAAACAGGGTAGTTACAATGCATCTGAGGGAACAACCCAAAAATTAACACCTCCTCCAATTATTTAGTAATAAGTAGTTGAATTATATTTAGTATCTTCATTGTCTGTTGAAACAATAGATAATTTTTGACTGACAATGATAGTGTCTGAGAAGTCAGATACCACCAAGGCAAAGACTATTACCCAGCGAAGAGGGCCACTTACTACTACTCCCTCTTGAATCTGACTATACAAGTAAGACAAATGGCATAATTTGCAATCACACATGGTTGATGGCCTCCACTTGCATGAGATGAAGGCAATGGAACAAATCTTTGCACTCTTTCTTTTCATTTGTGTTGTTGTCCACATTCATCTGTTTTAATGTCTTAAGATATGCATATATAACTTTCTCACAAGTACACTATATTAAGAAATGCTCTCTTGTATAAAGAAGAACCCATCACCGGGATCTGAAGAATCTCCCCAGTAAGCCATAGAAATAAAAAGGGGAGCTGAATGTGTTTCATCAACAGGTACTCTATCTCTCTCTATTTGCTCTGGAAAAACTGAAAAGTACGCAACCAGTCACAGGAGTATATGTAGTTCTTGACTTACAGTCATAATTGGGTCCAGAATTTCTGTTGCTAAGCAAGGTGGTCATTTCCAATTTTAAGGTCTTTTTTTGCCACGAATAAGTGAATCTTTGGAGTTAAATAACTCACCTAATTGTTAAGCGAATCCTGCCTCCCCCATTACTTCACCTGTCGGAAGCTGACTGGGAAGGTAACAAATAGGGTCACATATCCCTGGGATGCTACAACTGTTGTATATATGTGTTGGTTGTGAAGTGCCAGAATTTTGATCACATGATTGTGAGGATGCTGTGATAGTCATAAGTTTGGTGACAATCATAAGTCACTTTATTTAGAGCCATAATTTTGAATTGTCTCTAAATTAATAGTTGTGAGGACTTCCTCTAAATCATTCCCCATGAAGATTCAAAGTAGGTATTGAAAGAGAACCACTTACTGGAACTTTGACATTTTCATAGAAGCTCCAAGCCAGGGCCCATCGCATAGTCCGACCTTGGCAGAATTCAGTATGGGTGACTTTAGGAACCTGCATGGAAAAATAAAACCAGTCTTAAGCTTTTTCAGTTTCTAAGTATTCTGCAGCTGTCTAATTTAAGAGATATCCGACATAACATCAAAAAATAATTTATATTGACAATGTATTCTTTTTTACAATTAACCTGTTACAAAAATAAAAAAGGAATAATATGAAGAGCACATCTGGATAAGTTATAGCCCACACAAATCTTGAAATGTACAGTGTCCAGCTCACAAAATGCACTTCCACAAACTTGCTGATTGATAGTTCGGCAGGTTGAAGAGGAAGCACAGGTCTTGTAGGAGTGTTGGTATATGTGGAATTTTAACTCTGCATGCTGTTTTCTCAGTTGCAGCATGCTGTTCTTCTCATTTTGCTGTACATGTATGGGAAGGGGCTGAATTTAAGATGATATAAATTGTTGAGCATATATATGAGATAGTGTACATATACATCTATGAGTGAAATATAAGCGACAAGTTTCTATAGTGGACATTTTTCCCAATTTGCATAGAGCCAAATAAGAGTGTATCTAAATATGCAGATACAGCTGGTCTAAAGAGCACTATGATCTGAAGGTCAAATATGAAGTGCCAATTTCATATTACATGTGATTCAGCCACTTTATTGAATCAATATTAAAGGGACTTGAATGAAAATTTTATAGCATGCTAGTGGGTATGATGTCCTTTGAATTCACTAAGAAAAGCGAAGTATACTACTTATTAATCTGCACTGCAGAATTTAAATCAATTTAAATATTCTCCCACATAATTCCTTTTAAATAGTTACAGGTATTTTTATAATAAAACAGTGAAACATTAAGAATAATTTCACTCTAATTCTTAGCACCAGCTTTAAAATTTCTTCAAAAGAGAAAGAGCACAGGATGAGTGACTGGTCAGATAGGAAGGAACCAGCAATTTCACATAAATGAAAGAAAAAGCATTTTTTCTGCTCCAGATGTCTATGTACAGTCCATATGGAAAACAAGCAAGCTACAAAAGCAGATCCTGGATTGCACAACCCAAAATAATACCAATATTGGTTTCTAATAGATCTACATTGAAGAAAAAATAGTGGTTTAATACTTCTTTATAAGAGCATCAGGGCTACACTTCTTTCTTATTAGAAGTTTTGTTTTAACTAAGCATAATAAACAAACTTAAAGACTACTTTTTTCAAGATGTAACACTATGTAAGTGGCAGTCTAGTCACAATTTTTGAGTAACAGATAACTTTAATGTCTTTAGAGAACTACTTACTCCATGGATTCGTAGTTCTTCTTTCAATGGTGCCAAACTGCATTTCTTTCCCAACATACAACTATACCACCTTTAATAAGGAAAACAACATTTCAGAAGTGGGAAATAAAGTTCAAGTAAAGAAAATATATTTCTAAATCAATAGAATAAATCACAGACTGATGTATTGGAGTGACTCTCTTTCTTGGAACCAGCCTTTTTCAAACAGACGACTTGTCATTTTGACTTTTTTGAAACAGCAAACAAATTTACATTAAGATGCAAATAATTAATATTTATTCTTATTTAAAACAGATATTCTGATTTTCTTTTTGGTAGTTCTTTGATTAGAGTTTTAATTTCTGTTGATTGTTCGGTATCAACCCCTGCTTATCTGGAAGTTGGCTGCTGGAAAAAAATGTGTTCTGGTCTTTTTGAAATGTGAAAATTAGATAAGAGAGAATGAAAATATTTATATTTGCCACCATGTCAACATCATGATTCTGAGCACCTTGTGGGAGGCTGAGTTGTTATTTTGATAATGGAGCATTTGGTTAGTGTGGACCGATTTTCAATAAGACTTTCATTTCTAATTTGCTGTTGTTTTCTCTGATGAGGAAGAGTAGTATGTTTTCTTCCTCTCTAAATCTCACATCATTAGCAATGAGGTTACTTTATTAGGTAATTAAATGTTTGCAAGCAAACAACCAAAGTCAATTTCTCCTTTCATGCATATTTAGACATGGTACCTTGAATTAAGCAGACTACCTTTTGGATATAAAATATATACTGTAATATACAAAATACAATATACAAAATATATTATATGCCATGAAAAAGATCATTACATATATTGATTAGACTTTAAGTCAAGTTGTAATATTTGTGGATGTCCATATTGTTTTGAATTACTTATCTACTACATAGGAACTGATGACTGGACAATGGAAATGGAGTCTTCTCACCCTTCATATTGTTTCTTATTATTAAGAAACTTATTCTTCAACATTGGAAAGATAAATTTATGGCTACAATTCTTCACTGTATTGAAGAAGTTATTCTGAAGCTAATTATGATTTATAGGCATGTCATGCATGTGTGTGTGCGCGCGTGCGTAAAATTTCCATCTTTTTTGCTTTTCTTTAAATACAGACATACAGTTTATACTAAATGCCAGTGCCTTTTAATTTAATGTAACTTCTTACCGTAATCTTTTTTTAAGTTGCAAACTATCATGAATGATTCTCTTGACAAATTCTAGCTCTCCTCCTTCAGCCATAATCTCAGTTATGCCTCCTGTATTGACTGAACTAGGTGGTGGCCTTCTAGGATTACGAGAATTTACTCCCTGGAAAAGAAACCATTTGTTTTACAGTTAAAATGTAAACAACTAATACTATTATTTTTTCCCCCATAATTATGTCATATCTTGTTTTCCTTTCGTTAAAATTCTATTTTTTTTCTGCCATTGCCAGATTACTTCAAAAAACAAAACAAGCAAAACAAAGCTGTTAAAAGAAAATAGAACTGGAGTAATTTTGGGAACCAGTAAATAAAAAGTGGGAAATTAAACTAAGATGTGCCATTCATTAGAAAGATAAAATTAATTGCTTTATCACAAGCAATTGGATAATGTCAAATAAGATAGAAAGCTGTTGGTAAAATCATTAGCAACAGATTCTAGTAATTTATATTTTCACATTTTCTTTAAAAAAATTGGGTGGCTTTTCTAATTACTTTTTAGTGCCATCTAAATTGATATCTAATTAGGAAATTAATAACCTAACCACTCAGCCCTGTGCTACATGTATTCTCCATTACTATAACAGTAGCACCAGGGCTTGTATGAATGAACAAGGATGCAGGAAAGTATTTTATATTTAAAATAAATAGTTCCATGCTCAGGCAGGCAACATAGTTTTATAATGCATATAACAAAGAGTTAATGGACTGTTTTTGCAGATTTACTATATATAAGAATATATATATACATGTAAGGAATCATATTGTTTTACTTTAATAATTAAAAATAAGAGCATCAAAATGCATCAGAATCTTATCTATTTCACAATAAAAAATGGATCATTTATTATTTGCCCTAATGCTCAACAGGTAGAATAACAAAGATGAAAAAAAAATCTCAATTTTTTAAAAAATAGTGAAGAAAATCAACCGAAGAATAATTTCAGTAGCTGATATAACAGGTTTGTTTAATAATGGCTTTAGTCTCACAATTCTTTATTTTTTTATGATGGAAAGATTTTTGCTAGAACAAAGAGGTCTTTTTCTCAGAAGATGCGCTAGAAACATTTGATTTATACTTTTGACTGTTATCAATTTATATATATAAGCACTACACACAAACACTTCCCTATTGAATTAAATCTGGTGGAATAAATTCATTAGTGTATATTTTGCACTGTTTTTATATAATAAAAAATCTAAAATTATTAGTGTGGTAACAAATTTGTTATAGAATTTTAGCAATATTTGCTACTACTAAAATGAGAAGTCATAATTATTGGAAATATATACCAACACAACCATGCATAAATAAAGAGACGTTTCACAAAAGCAAACGGAAAAGGCAACATTTTGATTTTTTTTGAAAATAAAGTAAAAATGGTTGGTAACAACTTTGATTAATAGTATTTTCTTAGATTTGGAATTATGGGATAATGTATGTTGTCTTATAACAAGCTGAATAATTTACTTAACAGGCCTTGGACCTTACAATTAACAATTCTTATTAAAACAATAAAAACTGTACCTAGTTATAATAAGACATATCTGTGGTTCATAACTTTAAACATTATTTTAATTTAATCTCCTCCTCCCCAAAAAAAGGAAAATAGGAAGATTGTTATAATAAAAACATGCTCTCCTTAATAACTTAATTTAATAATATCCGTGATCCAAGACATACTTCTATGACATCTACATTGTTTCATTCCTTTAAGAGATCAAGTTATTTACTGTTATTCTAACAGTAAATAACTATTACAAAAATACATCAGACAACAAGAGTTTTTATAGCACACTTTTATATCCATATTTCTGCAAGAGAAGTCTTTTGAATAGATATGGACATAGAGTTCTTGCTCTCACAAAAATACATTAATTAAAGGCCAAAAGAATATTGAAGATATAGAAATAATTATATAAGATACATAAGTGAAGCTGGTATTAAGAATGGAGAAATTTGTTGGGGGGAAAATACTTAATGGCAGCCATTTCCAATTGTATAGCTTCCAGATGTCTGATTTCAAATACCCTAATGTAAAAAACATCCAAGATGGGAATTTATGAGAAAAGTCCATTATATTTACAACTATTAACACTGAGAAAAAATCTCTGTAGATTCTGGCAGCAAACAAAATATTTATGAAGCATAGCAATAGCACTTAGACTTATATATCACTTCATAGTGCTTTATAGCCCTTTCTAATAAATAGTTTACAGAGTCAGCATATTATCCCCAACAATCTGGGCCCCCATTTTACACACCTCAGAAGGCTGAGTAATAATGCTGGTATTATTGCTTCCTCAATTAACAATAAATGCATGAGATAAAAAAGGTGTTCATTACCATGAAATAGACTGACACATGTTCAATAGTAATATAACAGATAAATTCTCAATTAAGATCCATTATGAACTGAAGAAATTATATGACAAATTGGTTTGGCTCTCATAATCTTTTCCTATAGCCAAAATCATCTCAGAGAAGAGTTTAATTTTGCTTCACAGCAGGTGGCAGCAGCTATCTGACTTTGGTTAATTTCAAAGTTAAATAGGGATAGGAAATCACCAAGAAACTGCAGCAATGTAGGTTGCAGAGTGACAAAAAGTGAGACACTTTCATAGTTATCAAAGAAATAAAATGTATGTATATACCTATTCATCAGAAACAATGATAAGCGTACATCTCCTATTTGAAAGCATCTCAGAGGCATCTGTTTGGCAAGTATGAGAAACAAAAAGCTGGACTAAGATGTGTCCTAACTTGAGCCATTATGAATTTAACAGATTCTTTATTTTACCTTATTATGCAAATAAACAAATGGGATAAAACCATTTTACATGTTTAGTTTCAGTTATAACATCACCATTCAGCTTCAAGTATTATAAATATGAAATATCCTCTCAACAATAAGCATTCATCAAATGAAGAAGTAAAGGTCCATTGATAAACTCATAATAAACAAACCTTTGCTTCTAGTTGGTTGGCAAAAAATGGAGGGTTGCACATACAGAAGTCATAAATAACTTCAGACTCTTCTTCTAAGGCATCCAGGAGTAGTGTTTTTTGTGGTACTTTAACCACTAGAAGAAAAACAAAGAGAAGTAATTAGTAGAGAGTCTTTCATTCAAACATTAGAAATCATTCCTAATACAGGGCTCTTTAGGGCTCTGCCATGCATGTGTGGGGCGCTTGCGGGGCCCACGCATGCAGAGCCCTGTGCATGCATTGCATTTTGGGGGCGCAGGGACACACACAGGCACTTTGGGCACTCAGTCCAGAAAAGGTTAGCCATCAAGGCCCTAGATGCTCATTTTAATAGCTACATTTTTATTATAAACCTAGTTGTACTTCAGTGCAACAGCTGAAGAACAATTAAAAGGAATCTTTGGAAACTCATATAGTCAAATAAGTCAAATAAATTAAATTATAATTAGCCTTTAACACCTTCTTGTCATTATTATCTATTCATAATTGACTGGAATAACTGGAATGAAAGCTAGATGTTTTGTTAATTGATTTCCTATTCATTGCCACTAATCTTTAACAAAAGAACCCTGTGAATCAAAACAACCAACCTCTATAAATCATGTACTTCACATAAAGAACTCTACCTAGGTATTATAAAAGAAAAACAAAGTGTTACCTTTTATAAGATCAGATAAGTTATTTTGCTCTACATTTTTCTTGGCATAGCTGAAACACACATCATCCACTTCCGTTGCAATAAAATACCATCCATTCAAAGTTGCACCAAGTAATGGGTAAATACAGGATGCACCAGTACCTATATCGCATTCAAGAAGGGGAAATTTGATTAATTAAAAGTGAAAAATGGGAAAAACGTACTAACTTTCAAGCCTCTCCATGGTAATCACACTATTAGTCGACTGTGTCAAGTAAATTTTTACGAAATGAATGCTGCATGGCAAAGAGGATATTTTTTGCTACTCCTTAGGACATAAACAGCAACTTTAAAAAGTATTTTTTTTTTGAATTTAGCTTAATTCTTGGTGACTGCATGATCAAATCCATATAGTCTACCACATACCTATGTCTATTCCCCATGTAACAGAACCTTTAGTAGCAGTATCTTGCTGAGCAATTAGATCTTCAACCCAGTGGATATAGTTAAGTCTCAAGGGAACAGTTGGAATAAGCCTTTCTAATGGTATATCAATCTGAAGTCCAAAATCTTCTTTCAGCAATGTACATGTCAGGGCTCTCACTGCTTGTGGATCCTTGAAATTTACACTGGAAGATACAAGAAACAGGTAGAGAGCTGTGAAATGAGTAAACAGCAGAGAAAAATGGGGTTTAAATAATCTGCTATATCCAGAAAGATCTGCACTTTTAATTTAATTTAATGGTCTAATTTAACGAAACTCTGCAGCCCTAGTAATGCATACATATATTGATAGCACCTTGTCTAATACCATAACATATTAAATTCCTCAGCTAAAAACTACACATATGCAGTATTTTAAACTGAACAACTGGAGAGATGGGTTTTTATTCCCTTTCTCTCTCTTTCTACTTCCCCCTCTCAGGAGTGAGATTTTAGATTATGAATCCTATCCCCATCGGTCTAGCACTGAAGATGTTACCTAGTTTGGGTAATGAAACGTCTGCAAGAAAACAACCATGCCCAGAGAGCATCAAGGACATTTCATTTCAACCCTGCAAATATTCCCCTTCCTTGGTACTGTGAATCCTCTTAGAGGAAAACCTTTTCTCACTCGGTGAAACGCTGTCTTCACCGATAGGTATTCATAGAAAGAGAAAAGATAAGCAGGCGTACATGCTGACCTACCTCACTCTTCCTGACAAGTTAATTTGCACGTGCTGCTTAAATTCTGGATACTTGGATGCCAGAAAAGCGAAGTCGGGAGGTTTGTTCTTGTATCTATTCCTCTCATGCATAGATTTGTTGAGGGCCATCCGGAGGGCCGGCCAATACCTACTGATAACGAAAAGATTACCAGGTCACCTCAAAAGTGCGCGGTCCACCTGAAGGCTGCCCAACAAGGTGCTCGGACCTCTTCTAGCCGAGATCACCCACCCTCCCCACGAAGAAGGCGCAGCGAAAAAAGCTCACCCAGGCCCGAGAGGGGGGGGGAGGGGGAGAAGTATTTTTTTAAAAAAACAATAACAACCGTTCAAACCTCTGGCGCAAACTGCGTATCCGTCCTCCTCGCGCACACCGGAAGTGCAAACGAGTGACTGCATTTGCTTTTTAAAGGAAGTCCTTCAGGGCTGCTCTGGACGTCGGCACCTCTATGGTTAGAGCTGGTTCTTGTCCCCCACCTTCCCTTGGGGAAGCGGAGGGGCGGGGGAGCTCGTTGGGCTTCTTGTCTTTTCTTCCTTGTTAACGCAGGGGCGTCGGTTTCTAGTAGGGAATGGAGGCGGTTGCCTCTTTCGTGGTGGAAGCGCGAGGGAGACGCTCCTTTGCCCAGAATAGCCTCGTCCGCCTTCAGAAAAATTAGTGAAGGGGCTGCTGGTCGCTGCTCTTTGCTCGCTATTGCCCCGATGCCAGAGCAAACGGATGGCCAGCCCAGGGGGTGCCTCGATGAAGTGTGGGGGTGCGGGGATAAACAGGTTGGGGGACCCTGCTGCCCCCTATGGCTGGACACCTCCTACACACACACAGGTTGGGTTGCTTGAAGTTGTGGTTCATCAACGTTGGAGTCTCGCATGCCTACCACTCTCAAGGTTTAAAATAACACTGAAGTGTAGGCATAAAAACACAGATTGGGAATTTATACAATATTATGCCGTCATAAATGTGAACCTCTGAATAAATGTTTAATTAGCACCACTGAGTTAAACTCCATCTCCCAACATTTAAAGCATGATTAAAAGCATGTTAGGTGCCTACACACATGAACAGATTATTTAAATTAAATTTTGTATCAAAATTTTAATCCAACAATGTTTATCATTTTAATGCTTTTACCGTGCCATATCAGCTATTAACCCAAATGTGTGTAGAAATATCTAAATAACAAAACGGTAGGAGTAACTGGGTTACTAGCCTGACTAGGTGGCTCAGTGGCTAAGACACTGAGTTTGTTGATCAGAAAGGTTCCGTGGTTCGAATCCCTAGTACAGGTCTGCATGAGCAGGGGGTTGGACTAGATGACCTCCAAGGTACCCCAACTCTGTTACTGTTACTAAACTGCATTTCCAGACTAATAAAATGTTTAGACATTTGCAGATGGATTAACAAGTAATAACTTCTAATAATATAATTCACATTTAATACTTCTAATTTGCATAGTTTTACATTTTTAATTGCTTTTTTATTTATCTTTTGTGAAGCTGGCCAGAGTTGTCTTATCAAGGAAATGGGTGCCATATATATTTAATAAATATGTGCGTTTGTGTCACCCTTGCAAAGTAAATCAGGTAGGAATCACAACCAGATTAGCTGGTATTACTATATTGTAAAGCTACATTGGCTGTGCTGCACACATGAAAGAAACATATGAAAACATGGAACTGTTAGTGAAGCACATCCAGTACACCAAATACAACTGGTACATCTGTGGAAATCTAAAAGTAGTGCCTCTCCTTGCAATGCAGCTGAGACATACCAAGTACTATTGTTACACATGGGAATGGGACTGCTGTGCAAGAGTCACATTACATTGAAAAGAAATGGCCATGTGGTTGGTTCCAGGCAGAAAAATGTTGCATATGAACCACTTATTGACTCAACAAAGATATTTTTGTTTCTGCTTCACATAAAACTCAGAATGATGAAAATTGTAAAAGCAATAAACGGGGAAGTTTGTTATTTAAGACAGAGGTTTCCAAGAATCATGGATGCCAAGATTAAGAACGGCATTTTTGTTGGTCCACAGATCACATACTTTATCAATAGCAAGCAGTCTGAACATCTGCTTGCTATTGCTTTCAAGACATTCTTTTCACAGAGAGAAACAAACTTGAAGATCTTCCTAAATTGTACTTTATACCTCAGAGAGGCAGCAAGTTATATGCTTCTTCACAAAACTAGCTTAAAAAAAACCCCTTTATTTTGTTCATAAGAAAAATAGCCCATCAATTAATTTTCTTCCCAATCAACTGGCATATAAATTAAACTGAAGTTCAAAAATATCAGAGAAACAGTGAATGAGCTCACCTATGGAAAAGATGCAACAGAAACTTTATCAGCACAATTTAGTGGTTTTATTTACACACCTTTATTATTTTTATAACTAACTCAAGGCACCAAACATATCCAAAACTTCTTCCTCTTCCAATATTCATCCAAAAGTCATCCAACGAGGACTAGGACCTCTGGTGTTTTAACAATTAGACTGTGTCTATTTCGATCACATGGATATTTCTTTGCCTTCCGCTTTGTTATTTTGATATCAAATGTTGAAGACTGAACTCTGTACTGTAGTGAGACTCCAAGTCGTCTTCCTCTTATATAACTTCCAACATCTTTAGTGAGCAAAGTTGTGAGAAGATGAAACCTAGAAAGCAGATATATCTAATCTGGACTGCAAAAACCCAGATGACCATTAGATGGCAGCAAAAAGATTCGGGAAGCTCTTTTGGCTACCATCAAGATCCTATTTTCAATTTTTGCAATTTGGGTACAATAGATATAAGAAGTAAGAGAATAAGTTGTAGATAACACTGGGGAAGCACATTTCCATCATGCAGCTCATTGAATAACAAAGAATTTTGCCCTCTCATTTGCTTTCATTCTCCATACAGCTCAAATATACAACACAGCTGAAGTCCATATTACATCTTGCTGGATGTAAACAGGGTTGGCTCAAAATAAATATTCAAGGAGTCCCTTGAGTAATTTGTTCAGTCTTCTTCAATCTATGACACCATAGTTACATGGCCAGTATGCATTTTAGGAATAGGTGCAGTTTTATTAGCCATTTTAATTATTTGCATTAATTGTTAATTGTTTTTTTAATCTCACTTGCCAATTGTCTATTTGTTGTTGGGGGGGAGGCATTATTGTTGTTGTTCCAAGAGTCACTTGTTTGACATAGGAAGCCATGTACATTGATTAAAGTTCATTCAATTCATAGTATAAAGAAATATTGTTTGAGCACCCAGGTTTCCTTTTCCTCATCCTTGAATTAATATCCTATACTGACTTGGAATATATTCAAGCTTCTGAACTGTGATTCCTGTTGGAGAAAAATACATTCAATAACTTGCCACAAACTCAGACGAGATAGGATACAACTTTATCACGAGCATTCATAGTTTGGAAGAATATTGACTGGGATTAGATTTGTGTTAAAAGATTACATTTTCTGTGATCTAAATTTTGTGTTTGGTTCCTGATTTGAAGGCTTTATTGATGGATTTTTACAACTGTACTAAAGAATATTGCTTTAGTTTCATAGATGCTTATGGAGTAAGATAGCAATGACTAATCTAAGACCTATTCGTTTCTGAAAGACTAAAATATGACATAATTTGGATGTAATCCAATATGCATACCAGGGCTATGAAGAGATCCAGTAACATTTAGTTGATCACCTACATTGTAATATGCTACTATAAATAGCTGTTTATGGAATGCAAATGGAACTTAGAAAAAGCACTAACAACACCAGGTGGAATATTTATTTCAATGATCACTTTTAATATCATAAATAATTTAGCTTTTAAGTGTTATCAATTTAGTTTTTATTGCCTCTCCAAAGGAAAATTGAATCATTTTTTTCCCAGCCTCTAAACTGCATGCTAAAATTTAGTGGTAAAACTTTGCAAAACTTCATATTGAGCAGGACAATTTTTGGCAAAAAAAAAATAAAAATCATTTTCATCACTTATCACCAAATACAGGTCCTCAATTTACAGCAGTTCGTTTATTGATCATTCAAAGTTACAACAGCACTGAAAAAAGGTGACATGACTTTTTCATGCTTATAACCATTGTAGCATCCTCATGATCATGTGATCAAAATTCAGATGCTTAGCAGCTGATTCATATTTATGATGGAGTCATGTGATCAATTTTTGTGCCTTGACAAACAAAGTCAATGGGGAAGCAAGATTCACTTAACAATCAGGTTACTAACTTAACAACTGCAATCATTCACTTAACAACTGTGGCAAGAAAGGTTGTAAAATGTGGCAAAATTCACTTAACGAATGTCTCACTTAATAACATACATTTTGGGCTCAGTTGTTCGTAAACTGAGGACTACCTGCATCCCATGGAGAATGAACTTTCTTTAAAAATCAAAATATAACTTCTAATCAGAAAAAGAACCTTACCTGAGCAAAATTAAATAAAAATTCAATTTAATTTACCGTATTTTCCGGCGTATAAGACGACTGGGCATATAAGACGACCCCCGATTTTTCCTGTTAAAATATAGGGTTTGGGCTATACTCGCCGTATAAGACTGCCCCTCTTCCAACGCACACCAAATAAAAATTAAAAAACATCAACTGGCTCACCCACAATGTAAAAGCAGCTGTGCTAGACCCAAAATGGCCCCTGAAACAAGCAGGAACCTCACACAGCCACAAAAAGCCCCCCCAAAAAACAACTTTCACACTTTACACACACACAACACAACACAACTGGCTCACCCACAATGTAAAAGCAGCTGTGCTAGACCCAAAATGGGCCCTGCAACAAGCAGGAACCTCACACAGCCACAAAAAGCCCAAAAAAATCAACTTTCAAACTTTACACACACAAAATTCCACATACAGCTTTGTGAGATTTTGTGTGTTTGTGTAGTTAGAGTGAAACACTACAGAAACACACTAAATCTCAGAAAGCTGCACAAATATTATTTTATTTTTATTTTTATATGAAAACTAAATTTAAAACTTCCTAAACTTTAAATGGCTAGGTCTAAAAAAGAACAACTAAAAAAAAAACCCAATTAACTATTTTTTTAAAGCTCCCAAAGGGGAAAAAAACTTACCCAATAGAACAGGGGTCTCCAACCTTGGCAACTTTAAGACTTGTAGACTTCAACTCCCAGAATTCCTCAGCCAGCTTTGTTTTGCTGGCTGAGGAATTCTGGGAGTTGAAGTCCACAACTCCTGCCTGCATGATTGCAGGCAGGGAGTGGCTTGCTGATGGAATGGATTCAGGCAAGCGAAGCAAGGCAAGCGTTGCGATTAGCAGCTAAGGTAAGCAAGCTGGAGGGGGAAAACTTTTGCTTTTACAGGGCTCTGGGTTCTGGGCTCTGGCGATCCCAGCTGAGTTGCCTGATTAGCAGGCAACTCAGCTGGGATCGTCAGAGCTTGGATGATGGCTCTGACGATCCCAGCTGCGTTGCCTGATTGGCAGGCAACTCAGCTGGGATCGTCAGAGCTTGCAGAGCCACGTAAAAGAAAAAAGTTTTTTCCTTTAACATGGTTCTGGCATCCCAGCTGAGTTGCCTGATTAGCAGGCAAAGCTGGGATCGCCAGAGCTTCGATCGCCAGAGCCATTTAAGGCTCGTCAGAGTCTTTTGGTTACAGGAGCCTGGTTACAGGAGAACGACACCCGGCGTATAAGACGACCCCCGACTTTTGAGAAGATTTTCATGTGTTAAAAAATCGGCTTATACGCCGGAAAATACGGTAACCAATTTAAATTTAGTTTCTATTTTGGTTTAACATTCAACTTTATTGGTCATCCACATGTTTTAAAGGTTGAATTATAAGCTTTTCAGATTCTAACATATACTTATTTAGCTTGTCTTTAGATCAGTGCTTATGGATTTGGAACATTTCTCTTTAGAGATACAACCTTGAAAGTTCTTGCAAAACCAGTACTTGTGTTAATTAGTCTAGAATCCTTGTTCTTGATTTAACTGGAAGAATAGACACTGGAATTTTTATTTATTCTTAACATGATTCAGAGGAACATGAGTAACCTGGATAACATGGAATGAGCTCTCTTTGACAGTTGACAGACTTACCTGCCTAAATCTTTATTGCAAAGAAGGGGTTTAATTTAGAAGATGGGTTAGTAGCCACTTAAAATGGCAAGGCATGGTGCAGACCTTGTCAACACCCAGGGTATATTTGAGTACAAGAACACAGAGCAATACTCAAGAACCTATTTATGACTATCAACAACTGTCTTTAGGAAGACTTTCAATATGAAGACTGAAGTGGAAACCTCTAATTCCAGTCAGGGGAAGAAAACTAAGTATCAAGGTTTATATACCTAATCGTCTCATCACTCACATATGGATCCAACCTTTCTGAGGTGTTATAGATTAACAGATTGTGATGATGAGATACAACTTGATCTTTTTTTTTTCAGTGAGATGATAGTTTGAAGAATTAGCAATGCATTTGCCTCATGCAATTGTTGTAATTCAATTTAGTCATTGAAAGTGGCTAAATAAAGAGCACAGTGAAAGATTAAAAACATAAATGAAAGCTAAAATCATGTAATAAACACCGGCAAAAGAGAATTAAATATTGAGAGAAGTCCAAATACAGCTAAGGAACTACATTTCATTATTTTAGAGCAATGCAAAAAGTCCTCTCCACTAGAGCCTCTTATAGTGAGATGGGTAAGATTATCAAAAGGTATTCTCAGGGAGATTCTGACAATTAGACAGAGATACTTAATACAAAAAAATGATTCTTCAGATAATCAGGTCCCAAACTAAATTATGCTTAGAAAGCAACTTTGGGCACTTTTCAAGGATAGCCTTACATTCAACATGTTCCAATAGCCAATGTAGGATGGAACTAAGGTATGGACGACCTTTACCAAATCTCCACTAGCTTTGAAAGTTTCATAGTTGGCATACTAGCTTTGTGTGAAAATACTCCTTGTTGCAGTTGTCATCTAAGAATTCAGTGACAGCTGAGGATTAAGGAGCATTCCCAGAGTGTGGACTTGCTCTTTCAGAAATAGAATCTTGTCCAAAACTGACTAAACATTAGTCAATAATTGTAATTTCATACTTATTTGCACCTTTGTCTTTTTTTTTTTATAACTTTCACTCATACCCTGTTTCCCCCAAAATAAGACATCCCCCGATAATAAGGCCAATGGGGCTTTTGAGTGCATGGCAATAAGGCCAAGCGCTTATTTCAGGGTTCAAAAAAATATAAGACAGGGTCGTATTTTGGGGAAAACACAGTAGCAAATTTGAAAAGAAGGAAAGAGAAAAAAGGAAGACTAGAACCAAGTATCATCAGTATGTTGGCACCCCATTTCAAATGATCTCTGGCATGATCTTCCCTAAACATTTTCATATAGAACAGGGGTCCCCAACCCCAGGACCCTATTGAGAACTGGGCCATTGAAGCAGCAAGCGAGCATTTGAAGCATATGCACAGGATTTATGTTGCGCATACGAAATCATTCAACACCCCCACCCCGGCTGAAACGATCGGTCCACAGAACCAAAAAGGCTGGGGAGCCCTGATGTAGATTCTGATTAAGTGGGTCAACCGGGTAGATATTGATCAATAATAATTCCCCTGCATCAGTTTTGGGTACAAAGGATTGGAACTACTGGGGAATGGTACCCCCATATGTCACCACTATACAATATTGTATTATGTATTATTGTATTATTATCCAGAAAGTACTGTAATTGACGTACTGAAAATTGCCAAAAGGTCCAGGTTAATTAGTAGACTTAAACTCTTGCATTTGTGTTATAGAGCTTTACTGTGCAGCACTGGGGGTATTTTAGACAGTACTTTGCAAGCATTGAATATACATGTGTTGTTCAGAGTGTTTGCCCTAAGTTCATCTCTTTCATGAAGTTTGTGAGACAGCTGTGCTATAACAGGTCTTCTCAGTAATAATTCCTAATGGACTCTCCCAGATGTACTTGCAGGTGTACATGTACATTGCAGCAAGGTGTACTTCTGTGGTGGGTTGCTCCACCGACCCCTACATCACCAAAATGCTTCTGCACATGTGCAGAACAGCACGCATGTGAATGAAGCAAGCACGGCCCCATTGTGACCCGGTAGTAAAGATAAGTAGAACCCATCCCTGGTGTACTTCCTCATCTTGTAGCAATGCCGTAGCCAAAAGCCAGATTGAAACGGGTCCCATATACTTTATCAGCTATATTTGTTTAAAGCTGCAAGGCAATCTTCTAATTTTTTCCAGAAATAGATAGAACATCATTGTTTAGCTCTCCTGGACTAAATGTGGGCAGCTTTAGTAGAGGGCTTATAATTACAGTTTTTATGTGGGGGGCGGGGGCCTGGGAAACTTTTCCCAAACATATTATATAGATTTACATTGGATACATGAAAAGGGATCTTTCTTGCATTTTGAAGCATTTTGTTGTGTATATTTGTGTAGTACAGTTGCAACCTGCAACCTTTCCTGCAAGTTTGCTAGGAAGTTGCAAGTCCAAAGGTATTGACACACTTCCACCATCAACTGTAACACGATCCCCACTGACTTTTCCCTTGCAAGTGTTCCAATTCGCTTGTGGGAAGATGTCAAGCTAATCTCTTGTTGCAAATAAGGATCACATGTTATTGTTTCAGATGTTTGCTTAAACAGGATTATCAGTGGAGAGCAAAAAAATCAATGGGAGTGAGACCTACTTCTGACTTCTATAGGCTTCTCCACTGAATTATCTTGTAGGAATCTGGCAGTGAGCATTAGAAATCTTTCTTTCCTTTCTTCCATTCTTTTTTCCTCCCTCCCTCCTTTTCCTTTCCTTCTCTCCCTCTTCCCAGCCAGGCAGGTTGTGGCTATTTCTGAGAAGGGGAGAATTGAGGGATTGCACAAGTGGTTTGGAAAATATCATGGAATTTTGAAAATACATATCACGATTGCAGCAGCAGCCTTGCAGCTCTGACACAGCCACAACTTTCCCAAATTTCATTCCCTCAGAAGTAATGGTTTCATCATTTTCTAGGTTTGACTAGGTTTTCACCCAGTTGAAGGTTACAGATATGATAAACTTATTTATAGGTTGTTTGTGATCATTAGATTTTTACCTTGTTTGAAAATTTGCCTTCCTTAAGGAAAAGGAAAGTAAAATATTTTAGGGAAAAAAAGTAAAACAATGTGCTGCAAGAAGATATAATTAACTACTTTCAGTAGGATATATTTTTGGACATGATAACGCCAGTAATTTATCACAGGCTGGCATCTCATAAGCTAAAAAATTATAAGGATTTTGTAAGTTTCAAATGTTGAAATTATTTCAAATGTTATACGAGAACAGCACTTCTCTGCAATTCACTAAAGGAGCCTGATTTCTTTAGGCTTTTGCATACATAAGGATGAAAAAAAAAGTTGTGCTTTAAAACAAAATCAAAGGAATCATTTGCTACTCTTTTAAGGAATCGTTACTTCCTTAAAGGGTGACATCACTCTGGTGCAAGTGTGAAAAATAGAAGACACCTTTAATCAATAGAAATGAGGAACTGTGTTTAGGTGAGATCCAAAGCAGTTTCTGAATGCAATAATTCTTGAAGTATGCATAGCTTTAGGTAGTCATGCTTAGTCTGTTGTAGGGCTCTTATCACTAAATTTCTATACTAATGGATGGGGAAATTTTATTTCAAAATAAAGAGCTCAACCCTGGGAACGATCTTACTGTTATTGGAAAAAACTACAGCAAAAAGTAAAATTAGTAGAGTTGGTTTTTAGCTCAGGAACTCAGTATGTTGCTGCCTTCAGGAATTATGAGTGGCCTATATTATATTGGGAAGCGAAGTCCTGTCCAAATATCTATCTAGAGAAAGTTTTAAAATTTCACTAGGCATTTCTGATATAATACCTTTTAAGGCAAACTATCGTGGAGACTTTCCCAGTATGATGGACTTGGCCTCCAATTCAAAGCTCTTGGCATTTGAGGAACCATTTACAGGACTATTTATATTTAAGGGAAGGTAGCGCTTCATTTCTGCCCACATTGCTTTATTCATTTTTACAACTGACTTACAAATCTATCAGATCTTCCTATTAGAGAAGGAAAATTACATATTTTTAAAATTTTTGTGGACTCCAACAAACTATTTGCTATATTGTTTCATCAGGACCAATGAGTGTCTTTTATACAGCTTGGGATTTTCATGCCTTTCATAACAATAATTCAGCTTAAATATAAAACAAGGCAAGTGAAAAGATTGCATTTTTGAAAACGTGTTTAATATCCATATTTTTGTCTGTAGGGCAAAGCCAAAACAGTCTGGCCTAGTTTCAAGTTACAAATCCATACACCTTTCTTTTTCCCTTTCAGTTAAATGAACAGTGTGGCAACAAAAAGGCTTGGATATCCAAAATAAAACAATTCAGCAACCGCTTAAAGAAATGAAAAACTCACAGTCTGTATTTCTCTTCCAGAATGATTTAGCCTGGTTTAGTGATGAACTCCATGAAAAGTGTAGAAGCTTCTGCTCAGGTACAATGAATGAAGATCAATATATCAGACAGCTATTATTTAATGGGTGAGCGGAGGAGGGAGAGGGGGAGCCATTGCGATTTTAAATATTATGATTGATTGAGATTCCTTTTAAAGCAAAATTAAGTACTGTAAGTTTTATTTGGGATAGGATTTCTGCTAATGATCAAGAATCAACTAACTGATATATGAAATGCAGATTTCTATCTATCTTTCCAAGTAAGAAATATGGAGAGCAAAAGGCTACAATGTTAGACCTGAGCACTGACATAGACAATCTTTCATATTTTGCATTCAGCTATGGAAAAATAAACCAAACTCTATCCCAAAATAGATGAGATAGGTCAACCATTATGTCCAACAAGCTGAAAGCAGCCATATCTTGTCATGGCAGCAGTCATTTCTGCCTATGTATTTTGACAGTTAATATGAGCTGCATTTTGGTGAAAGAGCAACAAGTAACCATGGCACATATGAACTCTGAAAGAAATAGACATGTGAGTTGGCTTCTTTTAAGAGAAGAAAGCAAATTGAAAACTGGGAGAAGGGAAAAACAAAACAAAACAAAAAAGACATATTTTCATATGTTTTCAGAGGTAATTAACTTTATTGGAAGAAATAGGTGCAATGGATGTGATTCACTAGAAATCTAGATAATCCTGGAAACTGCTTACATTTTATCTCCAGTAAAAGATGCTTAAGTATCAGTTGTTTGTCTAGGAAAAGAAGCAAGAACTATGATTGAGTGAGAAAGAAAAAAGGAAGACACGGTCCTTCAAAGCTTTGACAACATATCATACTGATGAGAAACTCCCATTCTAAAGGTAGTCATATATTTGGAGGAGATTATTTTAAAGATGACCACTATGAGCTTTCTTATGGTATCTTCAGTTGTGATAATGACATATTGCGTTTCCTTACTCTTTATACAGGCTCATTTAATTCCATTTAAGTATGAGAATCATTTTCTGACCGAATGCTGCATGCACTGTGCTGCTTCAGAAGGAAGGGTCGGGACCCCAAATAGACTTAATAATCAGGTCTTAGTCATTTGATCTGCAAACGTAGCCAGAGGATATCCTCATATTAGTTTACATACAAAGCCCTTATGTCCAGTTTTGCTCTCTCCTCCTAATTCTCTTGACTTTCAAAATGTTTGGCCCCTGACTGCTTCTGTTTGTATTATTAACTATAAGAAATTAAGGGAGGACTGAGAATCATCAGCTGTAAGTGAAGAACTGAGGTCTGTACCAGGGTACTTGATCATACAGTACTGCTCAAATAATTTGCAGCAAACATCCTTTTAGCTATTTGCAGGAGTAGCGTTTTGCCACAAGTTTCAAGCAACTGGATTCTTCTTTGGTTTTTAAGGTTTTTTTTTAGAAGATGAAAAAGTAAAGAATACTAAAAAAAAAACACTTCTTAACCGAGAAGAAAATTAAACACAAGACAGAAGATTAGAAAAGTCTGCCTCTTCTACACACACTTCTTTCAAGATGTAAATGCAGCAAATGCATCCAAAACAATGCAGAAAGCAAATATGAAAAATCAGGAAGGATAAGAACTTTGGCTAAAGGATTTGCTAGAGCTAGCATTTGTGTGCATGTTAAGAGAGCACAGTTTTCTAAAGGAAACATCAATGAATGGATCGAAGAATTAGGTAGGGAAAGAAAAAAAAATGAGAAATTCTACATTTATTCAAAGGGAAGAGCTGACAACTGTCAAATTCCTGACAAAATAGTAACTTTCTTAGGATGCTGAGAGGGGAGAGAAATCTAAGCTCACAGTTGTTATCTAAACGCTGCATTGCATTCCTTTCTCATAGATTATGAAGTCACTCTAAGGAAAAATTGCTGCCACACTGACTTGCTATTTAATTCATCTTGTATCCAAAAAACATTTTTTTTATTAAAGATGAAATTATTTGGGATTACATGCTAATGCTGGTGCTGTCAATAGGCAGGCACTGCATTCTCTTGTAGAGTGCAAAAATCCTATATCAACCTTCAGTGCAACCTCATACCATTGACCTATGTGGTTTCTTTCCCTTCCCTCCAGTGAGATGTAGTCTTACAAAAAAGAAAAAAAAAATTTTAAATATTGACGGTGGACTGTCTCCAGCCCCTTTACCCTGCCACCAAAACCACATTTCTTCACACTAGGTGTGTGCACCCTGCATCATGGAACCGCACTCTGGGTCTGTAGTGTTTGGAAGTTCACGGTACATGGAACCATCTTTTTCCTTTCACTGCCCAGAGCAAATAGTGCCTTTGCAATTGCTTAGCACTAGACCAACCAATCTTCTTTTCCTTGGCTACTTAGCTTAAGTTGCCATAATCCTTGCTGAGAATCAATGATGCCTTGCTCTACGGATGGGATAAGAATGCAAGAGAAAAACAAAGAACCTGATCCTGGTTTCTTGAAGCCATTTTGTGGACTTCTTGCCAATCCCAAGGCTGCATCTCAAAACATGTCTGACTCTCTGTTTCCTTCTGCAGTTCCAGTTATATATATATGTATTGGCCTATTGTTCCTGCTCAGTTTGAAGAGCTGTTATTAGAAGATCCAGAAGTTGAGGCGACAGCAGCTCCAGCTGGGCTGCTTGTTGATACAGATTTGCGGATATGAGGAAGCAAGTAAGGGTCACATGCCAATTGCTGGACATCTATCCGATCTTCCTTCCTATATGCCAGACAACGCCTAATAAATGCCTAAAAGATAATGAAAGACAAGGAGAAAATAGGTACCAGAAATGAAAATTGGCAGTCTCCCCCTTTTGTAAAGGGAAGAAATTAGCAGCACTATCAAAAACAAATCAAATTTGTATGTTAACGAAGTGTTATAACAAACTAAAGTTATTGAAAAATCTTCCTATGTTGTATGAAATTTGTCCCAAATAGATTTCTCCAGGTCAAGTTTTCATTTGTGATATAGGCATTCCTCCTAAAAAATCTGATTGAAAGGCAGCTATTCAACATTTATTTCAGCTTCCCTACATTTATTTCACTGGTCTTTTATCTGTTTTAAAGAACTTAGCTCAATGGAAGAAAGATAAGCAGATAACAAGTTTATGGAATGCAAGAACATTCCCCCCCCCCCCCCCCCCCCAGTGAGAAGTAGGTGATAAGCAATTCAAATAGTCAATAGACTCAAAAATTCAATGCTTTTTCCTCCAATAGGAGAATTAAACAAATCCCTAAAAACAGACTAATCCTATTCTCCTGTACCAAATATAACTCTTTTTACCTTTGCTTCTGGCGTTACCACTGGTTTAGGAGGAAACTGTACTTCCGTAGCTTTAAGGATTGTGTTTTCCTGCAGAATATCTTGCTGAGATTGGTTGTGACCAAAGGGCTGCAGAAGAAAAGAAAAAGCGCAAGAAAGGGTTACAAGGATGACTACAGAACTAAAAATTTCTAGGAGAAGAAAATGAGGAAGCTATGTATTTAGCTTTGAGAAAAGATGAAAAAGAAGGGATATGAGAACATTCTGCTCTATTGAGAAGGATCATACAGAAGGCCATTCACTATTGTCTAGGCATGGAATAATGGTCAAGTTATTGTAAGAAACCTGAATGGTAGGAATACCTCCTAACAGTAAGAGCAGTTCAATAGTGGAACCAATTAACAAGAAAAATCGTGGCTGTCCTTTGCTGGATGTCTTCTAGGCAAAGTTTGGCCATTATCTGTGGAGAATGCTTTACCTGAATTTCTTCACTGATAGTGAATTGCATTTGAAATATGAAACAAAACTGCTAGCTGTAATCATTGATCAAATTTCAAGTATATTTTTTCAGAAATCCTTTCATTTTCCTTTATATCATATCTCCTTTCCCAAATTTCATCTAACATTCCTTTATGAGTTAGCCAATCAAGATTTATTTAAAATATTACATTTCATGAATAAAAATAAATGATTGAATCTTCAAAATATTCATATTGTTGGTTAACTATGTTTTATATATAATATAGATCTAACAGTTTTAACAATGGAAGTGTTTTAATGTTAGTATGTATTACTTATAACTACTGGCAATCCTTGGTATTAATGGCAAAATACAAATTTGTTAAATTTAGAAACTTTAATATGTAAGCACAGACATTTTTAACAGAATCTATTTGCACAAATTTAAGTTATATCAGCAGGATAGAATATGTGCTTTAACACTTAAACCAGATGTTAAGATTTTTAGAAACCTGTAGCTCATGAAAGCTTATACTTTTTAATAAAATTTGTTAGATAGAAAATATATCAACCACACTCTTCCTAATTTTAGGAACTGTAATTGAATGCACGTAAGACTTAGGCTAAAGTGACTGAATATTTTTTGCAATACCTTAGTTGCCCTTCCACTTACTTTTCTGCCATAAAGACACTGGTAGAAGATAACTCCTACTGACCAAACATCCACTTTATTTGAAATCTTTGGAGGCTCTTTTCCAACCACAAAACATTCAGGCGGCAGATACCTGAGGAAGAGAAAGCAATAGCTACATTTATTTTAAATGCCCATTTTTTCCACCATTAACCATTTATGTCACAGAATGTATTTCACCCAAGGTCTATTACTGAATTTCATACGGATAAAATCCCCCCCCCCTTTTTTTTCTTTTTGCTTATCAGGGAATGTTCTGGTTCTATATGGCATACACTGAAACAACCACTATAAATTTCCATTAACTTTTGTTGTTGTTGCAGAAATAGCAGCAAGATACCAATTTGCTTTAACTTGCTTCTTTGATTTAAAGTTGAATAAAATGTCTCTACTTCAGCTCTCTATTAGAACAATTCAGTTGTAAATAGCAAAATTATTCTGAAACAATAAAAAATCAAGCATAGGAAATCAGCTGGCTTTATTAATATATTTCTAATTACTGAAATAATGATACAAACATTACAGTTATTGCCAAATTTCCTGTACTACCCAATATGCAAACGCTATGGATTTTATGCCACACTTCTGTATGTTCAACCTATGGGCTCCAAAGATGTTCTTCACACCTGTTTTACATCAATGGATCTGCATTTTCTGGAGTGTTATTTATAATGTTATAACCAGGGCTAACATTACAATTTGGGTGATAAAGGATAAACAGCAAGTATTCTCAAATATGTTGCTTCAACTGATTTGTTGGTTTACAAGGAAAGGACATATCCTCAAGTGATCTTTAGTCTGACCACATCTTACAGTATTGCTTACTTGTTCAGGTCAGGCAAAAGATCATCCATCTTATATTTCAAGTAAGCTACCACAACCAGAATACTTCTGATTTGCTTTTCTTTGGAAGTGTATGGTGTATCAGTGGCCAGCTATAATGTTCACCTTATTACCCATTCAGGATTCTCAGACATTGTGCTCTTAAAACAGCTGCAGTCAAATATGTGTAGAATGTAGATAAAATGTTCTGAACTTGAAATGGAAATTTTGAGTATTTCAAGCTTGGAACAAACTATCCAGTGTTCTGTAATTTTCATCTCAGATATAATAGGGCCTATTAAAAGGAAATACTGGGATATTGAAATAGGTTGTTATTCTCTCAATTTTTTGTTCCAAGTCTACAAATTTAGATGTGGTAATAAGCTATACTGACTTGCCTACCTACCAGCTAGTCTTGAGAAAAATATTCATGATTATGATTTTTATTATTTTTTCAAATTAATTTCCATAGTAAAAATGTACAAAAATAAGCACATCTTTTGCAATGATTTTTCCGTTAAATATTCATAGAATATTTTTTCTTTTGTCCTGAGATGTCCATAGTTTGGAAATGAAGCAAGAGATGGCCTTTCTCATATATTCAAATAGGTCTTTGAAAATCACTAAGGATTCTGCTATAAATTTTACAAAGAAGATCCCTTAAATATTTACATGTGTCTAAACTTTTGAAATGAGGAGGTGATAAGCTGCCTGGGAAAGCCAAGGGAAATCATCAAAACTATAAAAAAGTAAAAGTTAGAATATTTTGGAGATGCGATCCAACACCTGCAAAAATACAACATATTTCATTTAATCCTCCAGGGAAAGATTGAAGGCAAACGAGTTCCAGGCAGAAGAACATCATGGCTTCAAAATCTAAGGGACTGTTTTTGACAAAACTCTAGCACTTTTTTGTGTGGCTGTGATAAAATAGGATCGCCAACATCCAATGACGGATATGGCATTAGAAGAAGAATCTTTTGAAAAATCTTTTCAATATGTCAGATTGTTAATTGAGTTGGAAAAACTAAGAATGTGCAAAACTCAATTATTTAGGAATAGAATATTCTGAGGTTCTCTAGAGAACTCAGAATGTACATTCTAGAGAACTATTTTCTGAGTTGTTTTGCATACTAAGATATCTAATTTCCTCTAAAAACTGATTTTGATATAGAAATCCAATATACTGTCCTCATTATTTCTCCTACTTTACAAAAATCTTTTGGAAAAATGTATGTTTTTCTCTGTTTTTCCTCAAGTTTTAATGACATGTATTTTTAAAATATTATGGACTGTGCAAGACAAAAAACACATTATATACCCACCAGTATGTACCAGCTCCTTGAGATGTCAGCTCCATGCCATCAACTGAATTGTAACTGTCATCGTCCATGATTTTTGAGAGGCCGAAGTCAGTGATTTTAATTTCACCACAAGCAGTACCATTTACCAAGAGGATGTTTCCTGGGCAGGAAAAAAAAAATTGAAGTTGAACAGGCTTACTAGGGGGAATAGCATAGCAAAATAATGCTTTTCAATCAATGTGATACCTTGTTGAATTAACCTAAAAGGTAAAAAAATGTACTGGCTTCTTTCCCAAAACTTAATGTAGATATTTTCTCATGTCCAAGAGAAACTCTCCTTAGATGTAATGTTACAGGATAAACTAATAGGTGAAGGGAAATGGCACATAATAATAATAATTAAAAAAGAAATTGTGGCTATCAAACATCAAATATGCTAATAAAATATCACATTTGCTTTATATGGATAATCTATAGCTTTGTGGAAAAACAGAAACCATTGACCCCTGAGGACGTGGACAGGATTCTGGGTAGACTGAACGCGATCACTTGTTTATTGGACCCGTGTCCCTCCGGGTTAGTGCTGGCTTCTCGGGAGGTGACACGAGGCTGGTTCCAGGGGATTATAAATGCTTCACTGGGTGAGGGTGTCTTTCCTGCCGCCTTGAAAGAGGCGGTGGTGAGGCCTCTCCTCAAGAAGCCTTCCCTGGACCCGGCAATGTTGGTAAATTATCGTCCGGTCTCCAACCTTTGTTTTGTGGCGAAGGTTGTTGAGAGTGTGGTTGCGCAACAGCTCCCCCAGCACCTAGATGAAACAACGTATCTGGATCCGTTCCAGTCGGGCTTCAGGCCCGGGTACAGCACGGAAACGGCATTGGTCACGTTGGTTGATGATCTCTGGAGGGCTCGGGACAGAGGGTGCTCCTCTGTCCTGGTCCTGTTAAATCTCTCAGCGGCTTTTGATACCATCGACCATGGTATCATGCTGCACCGGTTGGAAGAGTTAGGGGTGGGAGGCACTGTGTTGCGGTGGTTCTCCTCCTTTCTCTCTGACCGGTTGCAGTCTGTGTTGGCAGGGGGACAGAGGTCGACCCCGAGGCCCCTCATATGTGGGGTGCCGCAAGGGTCGGTCCTCTCGCCTCTCCTGTTCAACATTTATGTGAAGCCGCTGGGCGAGATCATCCGTGGTTCGGGGTGGAGTACCATCAGTACGCTGACGACACTCAGCTGTACATCTCCACCCCGGATCACCCCGATGCCCTTGAAGTGATGTCCCAGTGCCTGGAGGCCGTACGGATCTGAATGGGGAGGAACAGGCTCAGGCTCAATCCATCCAAGACCGAATGGCTGTGGTTTCCGACATCCCGATATAGTCAGTTGACGCCATCACTGACTATTGGGGGCGAATCATTGGCCCCCACGGAGAGGGCTCGCAACTTGGGCGTCCTCCTGGACTCACGGCTGTCTTTAGAAGAGCATTTGATGGCCGTGACCGGGAGGATTTATCAGGTTCGCCTGATTCGCCAGTTGCGTCCCTTTCTGGATCGGGACTCGTTACGCACGGTCACTCATGCCCTCATCACCTCCCACCTGGACTATTGTAATGCTCTCTACATGGGGCTCCCCTTGAGGAGCACCCGGAGGCTCCAACTGGCGCAGAGTGCGGCCGCGCGGGTGGTAATGGGAGCGACATGGCGCTCCCATGTAACACCTCTCCTGCGCGAGCTGCACTGGCTCCCGGTGGTCTTCCAGGTGCGCTTCAAGGTTTTGGTTACCACCTTTAAAGCGCTCCATGGCTTAGGACCTGGTTATCTACGGGACTGCCTACTACCACCAATAGCCTACCACCGGCCAGTACACTCTCATAGAGAGGGACTCCTCCGGGTGCCGTCAGCCAAACAGTGTCGACTGGTGGCCCCTAGGGGGAGAGCCTTCTCTGTGGGGGCACCTACTATCTGGAATGAGCTCCCCCCGGAGATACGGAGGATTCCGGATCTGCGCTCCTTCCGCCGTGCTGTGAAGACCTTTTTATTCCATCAAGCGGGCTTGGCCTAATCTCTTCCCTTTTTAAATATTTAAATTTTAATCTGTTTTTAAATTATCGGGGTGTTTTAATTTGTCTGGGCCAAATAATTTAATTTGATTTTATTGGGTTTTTAAATTTCGTGTATCTATGTATTTTATTGTTGGCTGTTCACCGCCCTGAGTCCTTCGGGAGTAGGGCGGTATACAAATCAAATAAAACTAAAACTAGAAACTAATTGTCAATCATGGATAAATTACTTTAACAATTTTTAGCACAGACACAGCAATGGAACTTGACCTAAAGAAATGTACTACAGTAGCAATAAATTGAGATAAAATCATGAATAGTAAAGGAATTAAAAAGGTGAAATGATCAGGAGCCATCATGAAGAAGCCTACAAGTATTTTACAGTTGGATAACATCGAACATGAACAAGTTAAAATGTGATTAGTAAATAATACATCTAGAGTGAAAAAAGTGCTGAAGATAATGGAAACACCATCAAAATCATTATTATCTGGGCTATACCCATGATGTGATATACTGTTGGAATTTTAACTGGATAGTTTGAACTACAAAACAAGAAAACTGTTGATTATTTATTATTCATTTTATCTCTACTGTTATATTGATATTGTATACCTGCCCTGCAGAAATGGAGGTAGAGGTTTACCTCAAGTCAAACTATTGAAGAAAAAAAAACATGCACTGGCTGATTATTTAAAAGAAAGCCAAGGACAAGCACTGATGCAAATTAAAAAGTGGACCTTAATGAATGTGCAGAAAACAAAATATGAGTATCAAAATAATATAATAAAAACAAACAGAATGCAGTCAAGCAGAAGCATTATGGCCAATTTCTACATAAGATCGAAATGGATAAGGATAAAATCTGGCAATAGCATAAAACTGGAACATTAAAGAAATAATCTGACAATTACCGTAATTTTGTGTGTCCAAGAGCAGGCTATTCAACATAGAATAATCTAGCCCTGAATTGAAATCATCAAATAATTCAAAGTGCAGATTGTGCAAAGAGGCAGAAGAAACAGATCACAGCTCATGCAAGATCAAACAAATAATGACATAGTACAGTTGCCAAAAAGTTCACTGGAAAATCTGTAAAAATTATCATGTTCCAGTAATGAAAATTTGGTGGGAATGTCAATTACAAAAGGTAACATAGCTTAGATCTGCTGATACTAGTTCAGTGATGGCAAAACTATGACACCTCTGTCAAAGTTGACATGCCACAGCATTTTGGTGACATACCAGCATTCACCAACATCTGACAACTATTCTTGAAAACACACCTTGTTCTTGTGCAATTTTTGAGACTGTGGAGGCCGTGTGTAAATAGGGTATATTCTTGTGTATCTTTGGATATCTGAAGGCTGTGCGCACAAGAGCTATATTCTGAAAATCATGTCAGAATGGGATATGCTTTTATGCAGCTTCCAGAGGCTGCAAAAGAGCCTTTTTGAAGCCACGTCAAGAATGAAGGCCTCATGTGACCTAGAGTAGCCTCACATAAGCTGCAGGAGCCTGCAACAACAACAAAAGATATTGCCTGAAGGTAAGTGACGCAATCAGATCCAGGGGAGTGCTGACTGCAAGGTAACCATCTCTTGGGGAATGGTACAAAGTGGCCTTTTTGACTGGCAGTCGTGCCCTAGGATTGAAGTCGATTCAATTCAGGCCCAGCCTTGGTGCAACTGCTGAGTGTTGTTCAGGATGGCTTTGATGGGGTGGGGGATATAGAATTATTTCTCCCTTTCTGTTGGGACACAACAGCAGATTCAAGGCATTTCCAAAATTTTGACATGCCAAGCCCATGTCTTGGGAAGAACTCTGTGTGTATGAAGGCCAAGACCAGCTAAAGAACTGATAGCTGTGAATTCACAGCATAGGTACTGAATATTTTTATTTCCAAACAGGCATCCTATCCTCTGCCTTCTCTTAAGAAAGAACAAAGTTTCCTACCACAAAAAGAATTAAAACAAAAAATAATTCAACATCTAGAACAGTATAAAAACAACCAAATAAGCAATAGCATTTAGACATATATACCACTTTACAGTGCTTTACAGCCTTCTCTAAGCGGTTTACAGTGTCAGCATATTGCCCCCAACAATTTGGATCCTCATTTTACCCACCTCAGAAGGATGGAAGCAGTGATGAAATCTAAAATTTGTTACTACTGGTTCTGTGGGCATGGCTTGGTGGTGGTGGGGTTAATGTGACTGGGTGGACGTGGCCAATTTTTTTTTTAACTTTTAAAACCATTTTTTCTACAACTTCTTTGGCGAAGAGGTTGTAAAAAAATGCTTTCAAAAGGCTCTGATGATCCCAGCTGAGTTGCCTGATTGGCAGAGGCTTTTTTTCTTTTAAATGCCTCTGACGATCAGGCAACTCAGCTGAGATCATCAGAGCCTTTTAAAAGCCTTTGATGATCCCAGCTGAGCCGCGTGATCATCAGAGGCTTTTTTTTTTAACTTTTAAAAGCATTTTTTCGGCCGAAGAGATTGTAGAAAAAATGCTTTTAAAAGTAAAAAAAAAAAAAAAAGCCTCTTATGATCAGCTGGGCATGGGGGGGGGAGGGATTTTTGCTACCGGTTCTCCGAACCATCCGCCTCCATCGCTACCAGATCAGGCGATCCGGTCTGAACCGGGAACATTTCACCCCTGGATGGAAGGCTGTCAACCTTGAGCCTGGTGGAATTGAACTGCCAAATTGGTGGCAGTCAACAGAAGTAGCCTGTAATTCTGCATTGTAATCACTGCACCACCACGGCTCTAACACATTGGCAGTACGGTTGCTATTGAAGCTTTTTCAAAAAAAAAAAAAAAAAAAAAAAAGCTAGTACAAGTATTACAAGATACAAATATTGTAATAACACATATAAGCACCAGCTTACTGAAAGAAACAAATCAACTAATGTGCAGAAATACATCAAGAATGCAACTTAAGGAGGTGGATAAAAATTAAAAAGAAGCTGGAACGAATGCATTTGTAATAACAGAAAAAAATATGGAGAAAAGAGCAAGGAAAATCAAGAATTGGTCAGCTCTAGGTAAAGATGAATTGTATGATGTAGTATTGAAACATCTAACTGATTTACACCCATTCATTGCTAAACAGTTTAACAACAAGGTGCAGAGTGGTGAAATTAAAAAATACTTCTGGTAAAACCTACCTGATAACAAAAGTTCCAGCAAAAGGGGCAGCACCAGGCAACTACAAACCAATTATCTACTTAGCAATAACTTTCAGATTGCATCTGTGTGGTAACTGATGCAGTCCAATAGCATCTAGTTGAAAACAAGCTCTTTCCACTTGAGCAGAAAGGAAACTGCCCAAACAACAGAGGAACAGAACTTCAGCCCCTAACTGACAAGATGATTTTGGAAATCGCAAGACAAGGAAGATCAACTGGAATGTACCTTGGATTCATTATAAGAAGGCATTTGATTTTCTGCCATATGATTGAATAATCAGGTGCCTAGAAATAAGTGGAATCAGTAGAAACATTAGAAGCTTTGTATAAAGATCAATGGGACAATGGAAGACATAGTTGCTGGTCAATGGTTTAGATTAGGAGAGGTTAATATCAAATGAGGAATCTTTCAAGGAGACTCACTACCACCACTACTGTTTGTTATTGCATTGGTGTCAATAATATGGAACACATCAACCCATTGCTCTCAAACATCAAAAACATCTGCTAAGCTATCCCATTTCCCTTACATGGTTGATGTGAAGCTATATGGAGAAATACCTCCTGAAATAGAATTGATTCTCAACACTGTTCATTTACACAGCCAAGATACTGAAAGGATTGGACTGAACAAATGTACTTCTGCCACCATCAATACAGGAAAAATATGGAAAACTGAAGGAATCAAGATGACTTATGAAAATAACATCAAGAATTTAGATGAAGACAATCCCTACAAATACCTGGGCATCCTTCAAGCTGACAACATCAAGCACACTGAAGCCAAGAAGAGTTAGAAGTGAATACTTCATAAGAATGAAGAAGATATTAAAAGTCCAAACTCAGTGGAGGAAATATCACCAAGGCAAAACCTGGACAATTCCAATAATTAGATATAGAGGTGGAATAGTGGACTGGACTCAAGCAGAAGTAAAAGTCCTGGATAGAAAGACCAGAAAAATTATCATGAATCATGTCCATCATCCCCAAAGCAATGTTGAAAGATTCTGCTTACCAAGGAAAACAGGTAGGTGTGGAACGTACACCAGGCAACTGAAGAAGAGGCATTGGAGGAATATTTGAAGGACAGTAAAGAAAATGCACTGAAGCTAGTGTACCAGGAATATTTACTAAGTATTAGAGAGACCAAACTGGTCTATATGAAAGACAAAATGAAGAATCGAAAAGAGACATGGCAAGGCAAAGTATTATATAGTGAGTACATTAAAAAAATAGGAGGCAAAGCAGATAGGAACAAGACCTGGCAATGGCTAAAAGCAGGAAAGTTGAATTAAGAGGCAGAAGGGCTAATTCTGGCTGCATAAGATCAAGCCTTAATAATGAATGTATATATAGGCAGAATTGAGAGAACAGCAATAGACAACAAATGCCACCTCTCCGTTTGTTGAAGCAGAAGAAACAATGGGCCACTTAGTTAGCTGCTGTAAGAAGATGGCACAGACTGACTCCAGTACAATGGTGTATTGGAATATCTGCAAGAAATACCATTTATTTGCAAGGAAGAACTGATAGAGCCACAAAGTGGGACTTTAGAATTCAAACAGATAAGCATCTATCGTATGACTTAACGATTGTTGACAAGAACGACAAAAAAAATCTGGATAGTGGATGTGGCAATACCTGGAGACAACAGAATAGAAGACAAAGAAAAGGAAAAAATCATAAAACATGGAGACCTGCAAATGAAGTAGAAAAACTGTTGTAAAAGCAAATATTATCAATAGTAATAAGGTGCCTTAGGTGGAATTCCAAAATGTCTGGAGCACTACTTGAACACTGACAAAATTAACTTCAGTTAATGGCAAAATATAGATTTATTTGGAACAGCTTATATCCTGTGACAATATCTTTAATATTATTAAATAACATTTGCCTATTTGCAGGTCCTTGAGAAGAATTTGACAGGTTGAACAAACATGCCAAATCTAGTATAAATATCTGGTGGGCTGTGCAACCAACTATAATTTTCTAAAATGTATTAGTTGCTCTCCAATTAAATTCTCTTATAACACTCAATCAAAACATAAAATCATCCATACAAAATGGTAACACAATAAACTAAAGCAGTTTTCCTTTAGGATAACTTTGTAGGAATAAATGTGAAGGCTAAACAGGATCAGAAGAATCATCATTATCATCTTAATAATAATTTCCATCCATGATCTTTGTTCCCATCCCAGTCTAACTTACATCACTGATAAAAGAACATGAAACATGAGCTAAATTAAAACCACGCATCAACTCCAGTTGACTAAAGCACTTCAAGTTATAACCTGAATAAAAGATAAAATGTAAAGATAATTACTGATCTCCTTTTCAGAATAATATCTGTCTACCATTGAAGATATTAGCGCTACAAATGGAGCAGCATATTTAATACTTTTCAAAGTAACAAAATGGCAGTATCCATTTGGAAGAGAGAGAAAGGATTGACAATGTTCCCAGTTATAACTATGGAAGTTTACAGTGATGGGAACTGGAAATGTTATTGCTAAATAATCAAACCAAACTACATATTTCACATTCAATCGTCAAGGAAGCAGAATCCTGTAAAACACATTATATTCTGTTATTTCCCCCATGGTGCAGTACAATCTTCACTATGAACTTACCTGGTTTGAGATCGTAATGAATAATAGGTGGCTTGATTTCATTTAAATATTTTAATGCATTTACAATCTGCATGATTATAGATCGGGCTTCTTTCTCTGTCATTAATTTGTGCTGTTTCAGATAGAAATCAAGATCATTCCCCTCACAGTATTCTAATACTGTACAAAACCTGGAGGAAGTGAAATCAAACAATCAGACATGTTTTATGCATGTATCAAAATCAATTTAATGTTTACTTAAGAAATCACAAATAATGATTTTTCTAGTTCTGTAAATCTGCATTGATTTATGAATTGCTCAAAAATGTATAGTATGTATAGACCTATTAACCTGATCTTAGCCAAAAGGCGAAGAAATGACAGATCTTATTTTTTTTAACGCTATGAACTTTTTTTTCAAAGTGTATTTATTTACCGGTAAAAAAAAGATAAACATAAGCTGGAGCAACATAAGATCACTTATTTTACGTCTGATCAGACTTTCATGAGAGTGATGTGACATACTTAAACATTTTAAGTGTCTATTGATCCAAAAATATTTTTTTTATATACATCGATTGGTATTCATGTACACATATATATATTTTAAATGATATTGAATTCACCTGCAACATGCTTTAATAGAATGTGTATGAATGCATTTTCTTAATTCGTTTGGAATTTTAATATGAAATTATTCATTTAATCACTATATATATTTGTAGTCGTATTTTGATACCATTCCTTTCAAAATCAGAAAAGAAAAAGTTTGGGCAGTATCTATTCTTGCTGACATTTCTAGGTACTGTTTTGAAATTTGAAATTCTGCACTTTTAATATAAGAACCAAGGGTCAAATCCTCAAAGCTGCCTGTATTTTCCCTTTATATTAGTATGTTCTTCCTTTCTTTGCTATATTAATTGTTCTTTAATTCTGGGGGAAATGTCCTTAAATGTGGTAACAAGTATACTATAGCATCTAATATATCTGGAAAATAATAGGTCCTGGTCTTTGGAAATGACAAACTTCTTCGATTCTTAATCAGGAAATGTTAGTCAGTCTCAGAGCAACTTGCACATGGCTGTCCTTAATAGGTCACATGTACTTGTTGAAAAGCTCATTCTCAGCAACTAAAATCTCCTATATATTTTGAATGTATAACTGTATTTTTTAAGCTGAAAAGTGGCCTAAAACACATAACATAAATAAATAGGAATGCTGTTATGTGTAAGTGCCCTGTGTTATGTAGTATTATATTTAATTTTCTTGGATTCATTTTATAATGGGAAATATTTTCAGGTTATTTTTAATTAATTTCATCAATACTGTGATTTATCATACAAATACATTAACTTTGACATAAAGCACATTTTTCTTTATTTTTTATCTGTTAATAAAACCCAGGGCTGAAGAAGTTTCTTGGATGAGAAGCAAAATGTCTTCAAAGAAAAACAAATTCAGTTGCCACTTGAAAAAGCACCTTTGGGATAGACATTACCTTGTTTTGAAATGTCATATTTTCAATTTGGATTAAAAAGATAAATATTAAACTGAGTAAAATTATTGGAAAAAATGGGCTAACACCTAATTTACTTTGTACATTTAGCATAAATTTCAATTCCAAAAAGTTAACTACTATTTGCCACCCACAAAATAAAATATTGCTGCAGCTTCTCTTATGTGCAAGGTGATACTTGAATCCCTTTTATAAATCCTATTTTCTCTTCCATGATATATTTTCCCGGAATGCTAACTATAAATTGCCTTTCCACAATTTGCTGATGAGGTTTGTGAAAGAAGGCCCTCATGTATATTGTTTCCAAATTATGGAATGTACACCTTCAGTTGTACTAAGTTTCCACTTATTTTTGAAAGGAAACAAAGTAGTTTTAGGATGGCTCTTTTGGTATAAATGTTTTATTCATATTTTAGCTATTTATGCTTTTTTAATTGTAAGCCACCATGAATGCCATGTGTAGAAAAAATATAAATTTTATGAGATGTCTACCTATATTAGTATCAAGGCACTCTAGTTCTTTTAATTTAGTAATTAAAGGCTCAGTGTAAACATTTAAAGATAATTAAAAGCTAGGAATAAACATCATAGATGCTTGCAAAGCTAAACTAATCTAAGGGCTGAACCCAAGCTGGAACAAAACTGCTTTGTTTACAAAATGCCAGTAGCATTTGGGCTATCTGTTTTTCCAGAGAAAAGTATTTCACAAAATAGATCCATCACTCAGAATGCATGCTGCATTTTCTATGGTTCATGCATCTTTGTAAGGAGTGGGGACTTGCAAAAGGCCTTCTCTTAATAATTGAATTGGACAGGCAAATTCAATTTCTGGCAAGGCTTTATTTTAAATGTTATAATCTATATTTCAAAACAGATTGGTTTGCTCCATTTCCTCTCCCCGCAAATTTCTAAACAGCTTAATCACAAATTTTCAAGTGACTTTATTAACAGTGCAAATTACAAAGACAACAGCACTTACGAATCGGTGTCCAATGAGAAATAGTCATATAATTTAACTATGCGAGGATGATCCAGCTCTTTATGAATTCTGTACTCCCTACAAGCATGCCTAAAGGAAAAAGACAGAATTATTTATTACGAGTGACTTCTCACCAATCATCCTGCACTTCAGGAGGTGAAAAAATGTGGGTAATGCTTTGTTAGGTGCTAAACTCAACAAAGGCTAATTTTGGTAACCAAAACTTTGGTCCCTCAAAATTATTTGATAGAATACTTCCAGGAAAAGTGTAGGTTTACCTCCAAATGGAAGGTTGAATATATCTGAACTGGATATTTTAGAAATGTTAGGTTATATATCACAATTTAGTTCACACGTTACCTCAAAACTGAATGTATTGAATATCATTTAGTATGCCTGACTTTTAACCTGAACATGGCACATAAATGGAACCATTAAGAAAATATTGTCAAGATCATGATGCAGGAATATAGTCTGCCTTTTTATAGGGTTAACCTGAACCTGAAAATAAGGAAAAGAAATTTCTAAAAGCTTTTGGAATAAATCCATCTTGATTGACTTTTGAAATGGAACCAAGGCAGCAATCAATGTTATCTTCAGATAATTATTCTATATTCTTCTCTGAGCATGTTCTAGTTTTTCTGAAAACAATCTAAAGAGTGATTACTGGAAGTGGACATAGTATTCAGCTAGATTTGAATCAACAAAAGATAAAGTATTATTTTTGGTGATTTGGAAAATGACTCAGCTGTTGTTAGGCCCAGCCCAAGAATGACATAGAACAATCCAGCCAATGTTCAGTTTTTACTTGTTTACATGAACAGACAGAATCTTGCAGACTAAACTTCTCACACTAACAGATATACTCAGGGAGATTTTAGGAGTGGCTATTCTAAATCTCTTCCATCTTCTATCAAGTTGTGGGTATGTCTGAGCTACTTTCAGTTAACTAGTCTAAAATGTACAATTCCAGAAATGATAACATTATGAAGAAATGGACAGCGATTCATTAATTTTTGCTCACAGGAACAGTTGTTTCATGTTTTTTAACTGTATCTAGAAAAAAAAATTGTATTTACATTTTTCTAATTACATTTTCATTACAAGTTATAAACAAACTTTTTAATAAAAACTTCAAACAAAACTTAATAGTGAAGGGAAACCAGAGTATATGTTAATACAAAACTCTTCCTATTATTCTATACCCAACAATCAAAAACTATAGTTGTTAAGTGAATCACATGGTTGATAAGTGAATCTGGCTTCCCAATTATTTTTTTTTGTTAAGAGTTAGCTGGGAAGGTGGTGATCACAAGATCCCAGAACACTATAACTGTCATAAATTCATGTTGGTTGCCAAAATTTTGATCATGTAACTGTGGAAATACTCACTTGTGGTAATTTTCTTTTTTCTCGTCCCTCCAGTTTTTATTTAACTGGTGGATTTTTACTGCTACATACCTCTGTTCCGTTAAATCAAATGCCTGAAAGAGAAGGATAGCTAGTAAATAGTCAAAAACACCACAAAGACTGTCATCTTTAAATATTAAAAATATCAGTTATGAAAAGAGCAATGCTTAAATGCTTAACTTTTATTGACTAGACTAGAGGTATTTAAAATGCTGAAAATTGGTTTCATACAAAAGTCTGATACTGAGTATTTGTCCAGTATTTCAAAACATATTAAACAAGTTTGCCTATTTAATCCCTTTTATCATTTAGTTTTGTTATAGAAACTTTAATAGTAGTACTTCCTAGTAATAAGGAAATTAAAGGGGAAAAATAGGAAATGAGATCTATTTACTGAATTTATTTGTATACTTCTATATGTCTATCTGCAGATAATCCAACTCTTGAAATTTTCATGTTTTAATTTTCACAACTGGCTTATCTGTGGATGGCATTTTTTATTTTATTTGAATTAAAAAATTGAGGGTTGGCTAATCCGCAAGTATATAGAGGATACAGAGCACTTTAAAAATGTCCATACATATTCACAGATAAGCTCAATTCCGATTAACCAAATCCTATTTTGGGTGTATATTTTGGCACCTAAAATTCTTGGTTTATCCATGAGTACATGTGGCATTACAGTACATTCTAAAGATGATTTTTTTTTTTTAAATTTGATTTATATGCCGCCCTTCTCCGGAGACTCAGGGCAGCTTACAACACGCTAAGCAATAGCCTTCATTCTTTTGTATATTTATACAAAGTCATCTTATTGTCCCCACAACTGGGTCCTCAATTTACCTACCTTAGAAAGGATGGAAGGCTGAGTCAACCTTGAGCCTTGGTGAGATTCGAACCTGCAGTAATTGCAGGCATCTGGTCTTAATAACCAGCTTAATAACAGGGTGTCTTAGATCACTGTACTACCAAGGCTCTTAAACTATGTACAGTTTAATGGAAAGAAGGACTAGAGGATATGATAGCAGTGTTCCAATATCTCAGGGGCTGCCACAAAGAAAACAGGGTCAACCTATTTTTCAAAGCACAAGAAGCAAAGGATGGAAACTAATCAAGGAAAGAAGCTCTAGAACTAAGGAGAAATTTCCTGACAGTTAGAGCAATTAATTAGTAGAACAACTTCATCTCCAGAAGTTATGGGTGCTCCAACAGTGGAGGCTTTTAAGAAGAGACTAGACAACCATTTGTTTGAAATGGTATAGGATTTCCTACTTGACCAGGGGGTTGGACTAGAAAACCTCCAAGGTCCCTTCCAATTCTGTTATTCTGCTACCCTATTCTGATTGACATGCTAAAAAAACTTTTAACATAGTCCCAAATTTGGTGAGTATGAAATGACAATTTTTAAAATAAAAACAAAGAAAATTCACTTAATTGCAATGAGCATACTTTCATTAACTTTCATTAACTTGAATCTACTGATTTCTCAAGCCAAGTAAGTCTACTTAGATTGACAGACTCCTTAGAACACAAAGATAGAAGTTTAAAAAACGTAAGACTTTGGCTTCTACAACATTTAATCAAACAAAATAGAAAGGTGATTTAACTTACCTTATATACTTCACTAAATCCTCCTCTACCTAGGAGATGTAACAACAAATACCTATCATTTAGTGTTGGGTGGTCTTTAAACCTAATGGGGAGAGAACAGGAGACTTTTATCCATATAATGGTTAGAACATAGTCTTAAGCAAATCATCCAAAAAGGTAAGTGATTTGACAAATGGAAGCTCTCTGCCTATAATGTGTAGAAAGATTTAAGTATGCAAGTGAATTGGCAATCTATTTCACAGGCAAAGCTAGATTTGTTGAAACACAGCCAAACTTTCTCTGAATCTTCACTGCCCACCACAAACACATTTAGGCCTGTTTTCTTTTATCTTTATGTTTTGTTGTTTACATTGTCATTTGGAAGGATATACTACCCAAAGTAACTAGGAGTCAGATTATATGCATTTAATAAATATTAATTCTAAACAAAGTTAATTCCAAGGAAATATTTCTAGTATATTTTAACAAGCTAGTCATCTTTCACAAGATTGTAATTTGCTTCTCTCTTATGGCCAATACTCACTGTGAATTGTCTTCATTATGTATCCTTTTCAATTCCCTGATATGCAGATTTCTAACCCGTTCTAATCGCTCTAATTCTGCTTGAATCTCAGCCTCTTCCTGTACAAAGAGAAACATCACTTTATTGTACTGTAAACTGCTGTACTGTGGATTTTAAACCAAATTTGCCCGATAAGGATTTCTGCAGAATGGCTTTCCTTTACACAGTATTCCCCAATCACAGGGAAAGATGTCATGATATTTGAAAAATAAATGAAAAGACAGTGAGAAAACATCTGAACACTGGACTTGACAGTGGCCTGCAAATTACTGGCTAACACATCCTACAATATACTAATCATCTATAGACAAAAATATTGTGAACCAAAATTGTCTGGCTTGAAAAGCGTTTGAACTGTTTAGATGACAAGAAGTTTTTGGAAGGAGATATTGAATTTTGCATGGCTCTTGCTTTACTGAGCTATTCTATCATCTCCATATTTTCACTTGCAACTCTTTTGTGTCCTTACCAAAGTTTTGAGAAATCCTTTCACTAATGCTCACTCACTTATTTATAATTTGCTGCAATGTTGCAAGGAATAATATGTTATTATTTCCTAACTCCTTGTGTAAACTTGCCAAAGGACAGAGAGCATTTCTAGTAATATGTTTTGTTCTGATATTATAAATGGGGGGAATACGTTTGTTTTCTTTTTTCTTTTTCCATTTTCTTTTATAGATTATTTCATTCTAATTTTTCTTAGATGAATTTATCACAAAACATACTTTTTACAAGATAATTATAAAAATGTAGGCTCAAAAATTCAAGAACTCGTTTTCTAAGATATTCTGACTGTATTTCCAAAGGTAAACAGCCATCAAGATTAATAATAACTGATAGCTCATTCTACTCTTAGTTTTGAATGGAGATTGATCAAACTTATTTAAATAATCCATTTTCTAAAAAAGTACTTTCACTTGTGTTAAAATTTCCTGTATTTAGTTTTAATGGGTGAGCTCAAGTACTAATATTTAAGAGGTCTATTTTGTCTGCATAACATATTTACCTATATTTACCATCTATCTAAAAATCCCCGGATACTTTACTACAACAAAGTAGAATTACTTAGGAGGTTAGTCTGTTGTGAACAGAATACAAACAGCACTGTGTTATTACAATATAAAAGAAGCAAAAAAATATTCTGTTTCCTGATACTGGTCTAAAACTGTAACATTGAAAAAAAGAACAGTTTTCTTTCTTCTTTTGTTACTGAGGAAAGCAGCCAATTTATTTATTATCAGCAATTTCAAAATGGTTCTTCAATGATAGAAGTTCCTAAAAATAAAGGATCAATAATGGCAAACAATTAACAATGTAAATTGGCGATTCATGACGCTCCAAATGGAAGAGATGGGCTTTGGCAGGAAATTCATTCAGGCAATTGAAACTATATATTTTAAGCAGACAGCAAAAGTAATGATAAATGGAGAATTGACTGATTCTATCGAGATAGAAAAAGTACTAGACAAGGATGCCCGTTGTCCCCACTGTTGTTTATATTGACTTTAGAAGTTTTAAATAAAAATATTAGAGAAGAAAAAGAGATAAAAGGTATGAAAATTCAAAAAGAAGAATATAAATTACAAGCCTTTGCAGATGACCTGGTCTTTATTATTGAAGAACCATTAATAACAATAAATAAATTGATAGAAAACATTGGAGAGTTTGGGAAAGTAGCTGGCTTGAAAATTAATAAAGATAAAATGAAAATAATGACTAAAAATATGTTGAAAAAGCAAAAAGAGAAACTGATGGAGATTTCAAAGATGCAGTTTATAAATAAGGTAAAATACTTGGGGATATATTTGACAGCAAAATGTAGTGCACTTAAATAAAATAATTATTACAAGCTTAAGCAACTGATAGGGCAAGATTTGGTGAAATGGGGAAATCTGCAGTTATCTTTGATTGGTAGGATCTCAACTATCAAGATGAATATTTTGCCTAGAATTTTGTACCTATTCCAGATGTTTCCAATCAAGTTGGGTAAGGAATTTTTTGTAGATTTGAATAAAATGATGTTGAAATATATTTGGCAGAAAAAGAAGGCGAGAATAAAATTAAAATTATTACAAGATGCTAAAATGAGGGGTGGTTTTGGCCTGCCTAATTTTGAACTTTATTACCAAGCAGCAAGTTTAATGTGGATTAAAGAATGGATAATTTTGAGAAACACCAGATTATTGAATTTGGAGGGACATGATTTGTTGATGGGATGGCATGCCTTTTTATGGTATAAAGGAACAAAAATACAGGGGTACTTTAGAAGGCACCAGATATGAGAAGCTTTATTGTTGAATTGTGAGAAGGTTAAAAAACATTATTATTTGAAGATTCCAGTCTGGGTATCTACAATTGAAGCTTTTTCATATTCAGTAATATTTAAAAGGGAACAAATTGTTAGATATAGTGAATTATTGGATGAAAAGTGTGAACTTAAATTAAAGCAAGATCTAGAAGATCAGGGATGTAAGATGGATTGGTTTTCATATATGCAAATACGCTTTAGATATGAAGATGATCTCAAACAAGAAGGTTTTTATAATGTTTTGACTAATTTAGATAAGATTTTAATGGGTTCTGATGATCATGTAATTAAAAAGCTATATGGATATTTGTTAGAGGTAAAATTGGAAAAAGAACAAGTTAAAGAATCAATGATAGCGTGGGGGAAAAAATTTGGTCATGGTATTCATTTAGAGAAATGGCAAAAACTGTGGTCGCATAATTATAAAATGACAATGTCTACAGCATATAAGGACAATTTGTATAAAATGTTTTACAGGTGGCATTTACCCCCGAGGAGGATAGCCAGAATGTTCAAGAATAAATCAGAGAAATGTTGGAAGTGTCATCAGACTCCAGGATCTTATTACCATATGTGGTGGACATGAGCAGAAGCTAAGAGATATTGGACTAAGATACACAGTGGTTGGAAAAAATGATAGAGAGACATATTGACTTTAAACCGGAGATATTTTTATTAGGGATATTGCCAGAGACATATAATAAAGAACTGCAATACTTAATTGTGAATGTTTTAACAGCGGCTAGAATTGTATTTGCTAAAAACTGGAAAGGAGAAAAGATACCTACTGATGAAGAAGTTATTAAGAAAATGATGGACTGTGCTGAAACAAGCAAATTGACATTTGAAATAAGACAACAGGAAGATAAACAATATTATTTGATATGGGATTTATTTTATCAATGGATAGACAATAAAATATGGAGATAAATATGAAATATGAAGTGAAGATGAGATGAGATAAAATAAGTGAAATATTTCTTTATGAAAATAAGCTTTGGTCATATATTGATATTTTGATGATGGGACTAAGCACAAAAGGATGTTAACAGATCGACACACTGTCTGTAATTGTTTGGAATTATGATGGTTTTATGTTATATTTTTGTTTTAAAATAAAAATTGTTTTTGCAAAAAAAAAATAATGGCAAACAATTCTCCTTAAAATTTTTTTTACAAGAATTAATCAGTGGAACAACTTGCCTCCAGAAGTTGAGGGTGCTTTTTAAGAAGAGATTTTTAAGAAGAGACTGGTCAATCATTTGCCTGAAATGGCAAAGAGTTTCCTGCTTGAACAGGGGGTTAGATTAGAAGACCTCCAAGGTCCTTTCCAACTTTTTATTCTGTTAAAAATGCCCATCATTGTTAATTTTATTTAGCAATGCATCTTATTTATTGCTTTAGAATACAGCTTTGGTTTATGCAGGTGTGCAGCGAAAACTAAGAATCTGCCAATTTTGCTTATAAATTGACCTTATGCATTAAATAATCTTCCAAATTTCTTCATATTGTGCTAAAATAGACTCACAAACATGGCTCTGTGTAAAATATTTCCTAATTTTTTTGAAAACCACTTGTATAAGAGCTAGAATTTTGGGTGTTTAGAAGCAGATAGCTATAAAGTTTGAGATAGAGAATATCACAGAAGGATCTACACTCTCAGAGAATAAACAAACGTAAATCAGTAAAGAAACAAATAATCAAGAACTAGAACAAGTAGGAAATCAAAAACATAATTCAATGCATACTTGAAGTTATAATGTATCTTTTTACCTTTTTAAGGTGACCTAGCCGGAGTTTAAATATTTCCTCTTGTTCATGATATTCCGCTAATGTTAACCTGTACATGAATAAAATAAGTGGTTCAAAAATTAGGAATGCCTTATACCAAGAAAGGTGATCTATACAGATGAATATATCCAGATGCCATAGGCAACCTTTGGAGTCCATTAAAACTTAACAACAAAGTCTATTTTTGATTGTGATAGGACATTATCATTACATTCATAAGGAATAATAAATTAGCCCCATCAATTCAATTAAGTAGCTGAAAAGAGTCCATTCACTTTTTGTTCCAAGTCTGATTAGTTTTTGGAAAGTATGCCTGGGCCTGCCACTCAAATGTCAAATATGGCCTTCAGTCTACAAAAACCAATATAATTGTGGAGAGAAACTTCATCACAAACACAGAATCTGAGGAGGCCTACTTGGGTAAACCTAAGAAGTTCCTTCCATTTGACAGCCCCAGAAAGGATTCTGAAATGTTTGTGCCACCTACGTCTCATTTTCTGCTCCATTGGTTTTGTTTTTGCGTTGCTTTTGCTCATTGGTAGATGGAGGAACCTGGCCCATGGCAGGTGGTTTTCGTTTTGCTAACATTTTCCGTTGCCTTTCTATTTCTTCTCTTTGGGAATTTATCCTTTCTTGCTGCCTATATAAAAGTAGAACATGGACATTATTAGAGAACATAAAATAATATATGCCAATATATGGTTGGTCTTCTACATCCTTTGGTAGGCACACCCGAACATTTCTGGTAATCTGTCAATCCTTAGAAGATTAAATATTTTAAAGCTTGGGCTTTGAAAATGTAGCTGGCTATTATCAAGCAACAGATTGAATGGTAAATCCAGTTTCTAAGAAATGATTATAAGGGCCTTGGTTTTAAATATAAAAAGTGTTTATAGTTGCAGAGAGTTTTCAAATGAAGCGGCTAATCTTTAGGGGGCACGACAACTGCCTTAATTTTCTTTATGGAAAAAAAATATTTTTAGCCTTATCAGTTGTTGAGTTTACCCTCAGACAGGTATATGTTCCTTTCTATTTCTTTTCTATCTTGCATACCACATAAGAAACCAGTTATTTTATGCATGATTATTAAGAAGCCTAGTTGTTTGTTTTCCCTTTTGAGATAAGGTATTTGAGGAGTAGGAAAACTAAACAGTTCCACCAGCCCAACAAAGTCTTTGCTTATTATATTGTTGAACCAGAGAAGTTCTGAAAAGAAGAATGGGGAAATGCAAAATTTCCAGAAAAATTCTTAACTGGATATAGGAAATATTTGGAAGCTGTTATTTTTACCAAAGGTGGTGTTACAAAGTACCATATTTTTCACATTATAAGACGCTCTGGATCATAAGACACACCTAGCTTTTGGGGAGGAAAATAAGACAAAAAAAAAAAATCTGCCTCTGCCTCCCAGCAATTTGCCTCCTTGCAGCAAACAGCCTGGTCAGCTTCAGCACAGCCTGAGTTAGCACGAGCAGCTGATTGACGGTTAGATCGGCTTCCCAGAATACCGCCAATCAGTTGTTCCAGGCTATGGGGATCACCGGCGCCTATCACTGCCTCCACGGTCCCATTTTTGGCCTCCACACATCCCATTTTCAGCCTCCGCACGTTCCCTGTTTTCGGCCTGTTCCAGGTGACAGGGATTGCCGTCAGTGCCATTCAGCGGTGATAGGTAGCAATCTCCTCTGCCTGGAACAGGCCAAAAATGGGACACACAGAGGCAGAAAATGGGGCACGTGGAGGTAGTGATAGGCGGCAGCAGCGATGGGCGGCGATTCCCGCAGAATGGAACAGATGATCGGCTGTTTTCCAGGAGGCCAATCCAACTGCCAATCAGCTTCTCGTGCTAAATCAGACTATGCTGAATCTGACCAGGCTGTTTGTGCAAGAAGGCAAATTGCTGGGAGGCAGAGGCTGAAGGTTGGGGGCCAGCAGGTGGGCAGGGCTTTGGCAACATTCGCTCTATAAGACACACAGACATTTCCACCCACTTTTTTTTGTGTGTGTGTGGGGGGAAGAAGTGGGTCTTATAGACAGAAAAATACGGTACTAACTGTTAAGGTATTTTTTGCAGCTTCTTTGTTTTCATATTTAAAATCTGTACATAACTATACACAGCTATGTAAGTATATGCAAATGTAAATTTGTAGAAAGAGATTTATATTTATCATGCAGATGTTTATCAGTTTCTAGTCTTACAATTTGGTCAGGGATGGCTATATTTTTGCACCAACTCTTAAATAAATCTGGATTTAGTCCTATATATCCAAGCACTTAATGTCCATTGTCCCAAGTTTACCATAGGTTGCAATGTTTGAGAAGAAAATGTTCCCGCTAGTCTGCCTAACAACAAAGCAATCTCTGCATACAAATGCACCTTTATTTACAAAACAAGGCCTGGATTTTGCAGCTGCAGAATTAAAGCCTTTTAAAAATCATTTTTTCATATTTCAGATACATATAAGTTATAATAATTATCATGCTAACAGATGTAATTAAACTTTAATTTATTTCCTGTTATTTCAAAAAGTGTAGCATTCAAAGGCATATAACAAATATCAATAAGGCTTCTAAATGCACTTGCTACCATATTTCCCTGAAAATAATGACCTGTCCCAAAAATAAGCCCTAGCCTGATTTTTTTTGGGGTGGGCCTAATATATGACCTACCCTAAAAATAAGCCCCAGTGAAGGGAATGGGCGTGGCCAGCACAGGAGGCAGCCCTTCTCTTCCCCAGTCACCTCATGGCTGCTCGGCACCTTAATCGGGGCCCATGGATCAGCTTAGCCAGCGAGGGCCGGAAGCTGCCTCTCGTTCCTTCTCTCTGGGCAAACCCTGTCCCTTCAAGCGATCAAATGTCACTCAAGAAAAGGACGCACATCCCAGGGTTGCAATGCTGAAGGCTTAGAATGGAGCCTTTTTGACGAACAGCTGGAAAATCCCCCTCCCCATTTTCCTGCCGTTCGCAAGAAAGGTTGCATTCTGAGCCTTCAGCGTTGGTCAAATAGATACCCATATTGTTGAAGCTAAGGCACTGAAAAAGATATGATGCAGACTTGTTCAACTCTTGAACTGCCAACTCTAGTTCTTTTCCTGGCATTACCATTTTTCTAATTATATATGATAGGTAAGGTACTCACTAGCAGCATAAGCATTCTTATACGGGCAGTTCTTAACTTACAATTATTCATTTAGTGACCTTTTGAAATTAGAATGGCACTGAAAAAAGTGACTTATGACCATTTTTCACACTTATGACCATTGCAGCATCCCCATGGTCACGTGATTTACATTCGGATGCTTGACAACTGACTCACATTTAGGACAGTGGTATTCCAGAATCATGTTACCCCTTTTGCACTCGTCACAAGCAAAGTCAATGGGGAAGCCAAATTCCTTTAAGAACCCTGTTATTAATTTAATAATTGCAATGATTCACTTAACAAATGTGGCAAGAAAAGTCATAAAATGATGTAACACTCACTGAAAAAAATTCTCACTTAATAACATAAATTTTGGGCTTAATTGTGGTCGTAAGTTGAGGACTACCTGTACTATATTTGTAAGATTGTTGTTGCATTTACTGTTATAAATATTATGGAGAATTCTTTTTGTTTCAGTAAATGGTACATCTCCTTTCCTGATTTCATACAAACTTTTATTTAATAGAGAACAGTAGTCACAAATATTGTAAATTATATATGGATTAATATAAAAAAAAAAACACCAAGTAAATCACCAGTGATCTTTTCTGTTTCTGGAGAAAGCAGAATGATATAAAAATACATACTTGATTAGGTTCTGGAAAGCATAGCCATCTGTCCATTGTTCTGTGTAAGAGGCTCCATGCCTGACTGTAGCAAAGTGACCTAAACGCAATCGATCTTGCATACTCTTATCTCGACAAGCCATCTTTTCCTGTTTTGACTGTAAAGGAAAAAGTAAAGTATCTGTATGCTTTGCAAAGTATCACTATTTATTTATTTAAATGCTCTGTAAGTCATCCGTCTTAAGAATGCAAGTCTGGGCAATTTACAATACTGCAATGTTATCAAAATCGATATCAACATGAACAAAACAAAGTTGATTCCCAAAGGTGTGGCAGTTTTAGATTTCTATGTAAAAGACATAAAGGTACTCCTTGCTTACCAATCATTTGTTAAAATTATGGAGGATCTGGAAACGGAGACCTATGACTTGTCCTTGAAGCTGCAGTCATTGCAGCATTCACAAGATCATGTGATCATGATTTGGTAACTCAACAATTAGTGCATGTTTACAACGATCACAGAGCTCATTGTTACACACCTATTTAATCATTAAATATTTACCACCAATTCTATCTTCTACTGCTTCATTATTTTTTCAACATTCTGATGTTTTTTATTGATACCACTTGACTCCAAACATTTGATGATCCAACTATGTGGTATATTATTATTACTGCTACTTCTATAACTATTATCTGAAACAAATAAGTTTCCTAATTATGCAGGTTATGGGGATATAACTTCAAAACAAGTTTTGCTGGTTGTAACTCACCTTTTCTACAAGTAGCTTCTTGCTCATTGTTACACACCTATTTAACCGTTCTTTGTATTTCTCAAGCATTTTCTGATGTTCATCTATTTGTCGTCTTAAATCACAGTTTGCCTGAAAATAAAATATCAAGCAGGTGAACAAAATTACCCTAAGTTATTTACAATTCATTATTTTGCATGGATGAGAAAAAAATTTAAAGCTATTAACAATCATCAAATACAATAAAAAAGGATTCTCATTCACACAATAAATTTGGATTTACCATTTACCTCAATTGTTTGACTCTCAAGAAGGGAATTCATCTCTCCTAGAGCAAGTTCATTTTGGACCAAGAGGTCCATTTTGTCATTGCCTCTCCAAGTGGAGGAACCATCCTGGCTCCTCCTGAACTGGAGAATCAATGTAGTTTCTCAACCCAGAATTATTATTTCTTTTAGAAATCAGAAGACTTACATTTAGAAACCATTATTAGCAATACCAGAGAAACAATAAAAAAACAAGATCAATTTCCAGGTCAGCTAAGAATGCTCTTCCATAGTAATAGCATTAACTGCTTCATTCTTTTAAGACTGAAACATAAAAATTGCAAAAATAAATATATAACACCCCTCCCAATTTTAAAAGTTGATTTTAGAATAGATGGGTTTTATGAGGTTTAGAGAACAAATTTAGATGTTCTAGACAACCTGTAATCCGTTTGGTCATTTCAGAAATATTTCTCTACCTCTAACAGAGAAACAGAATAACCAAGGGGAAAAAAGTAGTGGGAACAACTTCCAACTTCCTGCCAACTTAACTGCAGCTGATCACCTTCCGACAGCCAATGACAGGACTAGTATGCATGAGAATGCTATCCAACCTCCAGAGGCCTAGGATGGGAACTAGTCTACCTGATTTCTGATGTCAAAGAAGGTATCTTAGTTCAAAAATGTGATTGCCCTATGATGTACTGTTTTGCCCAACTGAATAGACAAGAGATACGATTGTTTTGTAGTGTATAGAAATCTAAATTTCCACATTTTCTTCAGCATCATAGACAGCATTTTATATCTTAAGAATCTATCAGAACAGGGGACCAAAGAGATGCCTACCAGGGATCAATATTCCTGTTTTACTGTACTTTGTAGGAAGTAGTCAAATGTTGCTGCTGAACTTAATTTACCAATTTTATATAATTTGAAGAAAGTGAAGTTAATGTTGACTTCACATATCCCTTTTGATAGGGAAATTATCTCAAAAGACAGCTATTCCTCTAGGAGAATAAATACTACTTTTGATGGATGATAGGCCACAATTAAGCACAACTGATAACCATCCATTAACAGGAGATACAAAATTTTTATGTCCACTAACTTTCCTTGAAAGACTACAATGGTTCACTTTTCCTGAAGTTCGATATTCTATCCAGTTAAGAATTCAAGCATATCATATACAAGCTATGTGAACCATTAGAAGTAGGATGGACCTTGACAAATAGGGAGAACTCTAGTAGAAAACTTTGTTCATAAGAAAAAAAGACTCAGGATATGTACTGAGGCTAAGGCCCCAACTTTTAAAACTCTTCTGGTCAATCTAATAACCAGTTAAGTATCAGTAACTTGATTGATCAGTTAACCATAAACTCAACAAGAGAACCCACTAGAACAGGGATGTCAAACTCACGCTGTCACAGCGGCATCACGTGATGTAGCGGGACGTTTTTCCCCTTCACTAAACCAGGCGTGGGCATCGCCAGCGCATGATGCATCCAGCCTGCATGTCGCGAGTTTGACAGCCCTGCACTAGAACTATAAAGATATGGCTGAAATTTAATGTGGGGAAATTGTGTCTAGGGAAATGCATTAGGAAGGCTATCCCACATAAGCTAGAAGAGAAGAAAGTAAGTAAAGCCTACAATAATATTTCGTGCAACTAATATTGTGTCACTTGATAAGAACTGAGATACTGGATAAATGATTAGATCTTGAAACAGAAGATCCTTCCCCAAATTTACTGATTTTTTTTCTTACCAAATCCTCTATGTTGGTAAATTAAGGCTATTTATGCCAACAGATTGCTATAAAGATAATTTGTGCTTTGTTGTCCAAAAAGTCAAAGTGGAAAGTCACAAACTCAAAAAGTGGAAAGACATAAGTCTAGTAACATCCAAATGTTTCTAGCTAGTTCAGTTTGCTATCTTGGGAACCTCAACGTATGTTAATGTTTTGATGTATCTCCTGATTCCAAAAAGGTTTAACATGGGTTGTCCAATCTGGTATACCATTTATACAAATGTTACAAAGGCTTATTTGCTATTTGAATTCTTAAGCAGACATCCTGCTACGCCAATGCAATCCAGTTCCATTTCCTCTGCTAAATTATCATTATGAAGGATGCTTGATGGACTAACAATCTATGGCTGTTAAGACACTATTGTGCTCAAAAGAAAAAAGTCTAAGATCTCCTGGCTCCTTTTAATGACTTCTGTCCCCTTTTCTGATCAGAATATGTAGAACTAAACTGGGTCTATTGATAACTCCCAAATACTATAGAAGTGTGAAGAAACTAGAGAGGTCCCCTGCAGTTCTGCAATCACCCCCATGATTTTTCAAGTAGGCAAAGGATATCTGAAAAAAGGGCATTTATGTTCTAATGCTGCTTGAGTGCAATGCTGTCCAAACATGTAGAAATGTTTCTTCCATCTTCAATGTATGTCTGACTCGATTAATGTTGATGTTTATAGTAAAAGTGTACCAAAGGTGTCCGTATCGTACTAGAATGTAAACACATGCCTTTGATAATCAATACAAACTAGAAAATATTTTCAAAGGATGATGCTATCTGGATTTTAATGCTTTCTGAATTTGTTTGAGATTATAAGACACTTTAAAAAACACTTTGCGCCATAAAGGAAGGAAAGAAGCAAATCATGTTTGTGTGGGTTTAATGGTTGAAGCTGTTCTGCTTTTAAAACATCCACAGAGATTTCTGGGAAGGAAATGCAAGGAACTTGAATGGTGTATAGGAATCTGGAGATCTGAAATCTCACATCTTTTCCTAGTCCTTGGCAACTGTAGTATAATAATACTGTATGAGAAAAATGTTAGGAAAAGATAATTAATAGGAGGAGAGGATTCCATCTCTTCTTCAGAAAGCTTTATTAGTTCCCTTTAGAAATGGATGATTCCACCTATCTTTCTAACCTAACAAATATTTCAAATAGATAATTTTTGCAGGCTATATAATCCAATTCCTTCCTGTCCTATAATGGGGACAAGGATTGGGAAAACATCTTGCAGGCTACCACTGGCACTATGTTGATTTCTACTCTTAAGGCTGGAGTTAGCCATATGGAATATTCCTTGTTGAAAGAGAAATTTCTCTCAAAAACTGGAGGAAAACAATAGCTTAGAACAGAAAAATGTGTTCCCCTTGAGAAATTCTTCAGAATTGTCCTAAACTGACAATTCAAAACTGAGTAAACAGACTATTCTTAAGTTTCTCCAGTAGGGAACATATACATATTGGGGTGAGGGAGAAGAATATAGAAAAGATGAAAATTAAGGAAAGAAATTATTTGCAAAGAAAGAAAAAAAAACTAGATCTGAATTCTGTAAGAGCTCCAAACTATTCCAATCACTTTGTTAGTGGACTTGATAGATGTGAGAATTTTCCCACACGGAAAGGCAATTGAAAAACTAACTTTTCCTACCAGTTCCATCTGAAACTATAAACTGAAATTAAAGTACTCTATATGGTATTCAGGACTATACAGAAGACAATAACAAAATTTCAGGTTGTTCAACTATTTGGAACACATAGAATTACTGTTTCATCAAAAGTAATTGTTCAATTGTAAGAAACTTATATATTAGGATTTGATTGTGTTTAAGGAAAATGCTTTGCATGTTAAAACTAATTATTACAAAAGAGTTATCAGAACACAATCCATTTAATGATTTTATTTTTATTTTATTTTTTATTAAGTATCACATGCTATTTTAGTATTTTTTGATGCAGTAAATTACCATGACTATCCTTTGAGACATTTTCATAGGACTTTCAAATTAAAAAAAATAGTTTGTAGAGAAATGTAAAAAGGAGGGAGATTGTTTGAGTATTAAGATTGAAAAGCTCTAGAATGAATCTAGAGATATATATTTATCAAGAGAGAATACAATTTCCTTCTTATCAAGGATTTTACATGTAACTGATTATATGTCATCAAATCAATGTCAACCCTTAGCAATTGCCTAGATTTTCTCCATGACAGCCTATTTCTGTTTCCATAACTATTAAATGATACTCTTAACCTCTTACCTATATTTATATTATATAGATTCTATGGCTTGAAATTTGAATATAGGATGTAGAATTACAACTACTTACCCTTAATAAATCATCTATTCTGCCTTCTTTTTTCTCCAGATCAGAGTTCTTACTGTTTTCTAATGCAGATAATTTCTCCATTGTAAGATCAGACTTGGGAGGGGAAAAAAAAAGTTCTTAAGAAATGATTTTCTATGCAGCTATGCTCCAGTTACTGAATGAATAACAAGGCTGGGAAAACAATCTATTTCAAGATTGATAAATAAATCAAGGAAAGAAACATAACCAGGCTACAATGTTCTTGAGTTCCACAAACTTATAAACATTTGTGAAATAAAGGGAATTAAATCATCTCCCAGATGATTCAATCCATAAAAGAGGGGTGCTATAGAAGCTTTAAAACCAATGGAACTATGACAAGTGTCTACAATTTGCCTATGAACAGGGTCTTCAGTTTTCCTATGCATTTTACATAAGAGCGCTTTAGATTTGGATTAGAAAAGGCTCATATTGCATAGGAAAATGCTGCAATAATAGTATCACCATCTTGAAGATTAAGATTCCTCGATTACTTCCTCATTCAGCCAAAACCTACTATAGGTTCATGATACTATATTTATAAAATTTCTATACTTCCCCATCACACTTGCATGGTTTTGGGAAATTTACCAATAAAATGGTAGCCCTTGAAAACTTGGCAAGCTGATAAAATTTTGAAACTTGATTACTGCGATCCACATTGGAAGCCCTACAGGTAGAGGTATGCACAGCAGATCTATCAGTTGATTACAGTACTACATGATTACTGTGATAATTTTGTTCAACCTAGCTAACCCAAGTGTAACTGAATTGGGATTTGCATCTTTATTTTTGCATACATGGCAATAAGTACCAGCATATAAAGTTCTTTTCTTTTCTAGAGAAGTGGCTGAGGCAAGCTCACAATTACTATGTCCCAAAAAAGCAACATTAGTGTTCACTAAAATAGTGACAGAGGGATATAATTTAGACATTTGGGATGTGAATGCTTCCAAATAGCTAGATGTTTCAGACAGAGGAAAAAGGAGAAGAAGGGAGTAATAGATACTTTAACCAAAAATAGCATAGCATAACATATATAACAAACAAATGAAAGATCTAAAGAAACAAAGCAGAGCAACAAACAACAAAGTTTGATACATGTTCTAGCCTTGTGAAAAGGCAAAAAACTAAACAATAACTAAACAAAGGTGATTTTTAAATATACTGAAAATGGCAAACTAGGTTGCCTAAAAGACATTGTCCTCTGATTGCAAAATATTCCTTGCATATCCTCAGCTATATAATGCTATAATGGGGCTTGAATGAATTGGTATTTAAAGTTATAATTGTAAAGCAATCAACAACAAAGATGAAAGCAAGAAACTTCCTAGGTGGCATAAATTTTAAAAGAAAAATATTCCAATATTGTCCTGATCCAGGCAAATGAATCCTTTAAAAAACTGAGAAACCTAAGTTAAATAAAATTTACCATGTAAAAGTGTGAGCAAATCTTTAGCCAAAATATGAACTGAATGTCCATTTTACAAAGTGGAAAAAACATCGTTTTCATTGATAAAGCAAAATGAAAGATTATGTTAATTGCTCAAAGGGGAGAGGCTGCTGATTAAAGAGCAAGATAGAAGTTGAAAGTTTGAGGCAGGAAAAACAGTAAAATTATTCTGGAATTTGTTGTTCAATGGAGACTCCTTTACTTCAAGGCAGCCTCTAAAGCTAAAATGTTCTTAGATGGAATGATCATAATTGAATAAGTTTGAAGTTTCTTGTGGACATATTATGTCCTTATATCATAAGTTTCCATTTTTTTTCTAGTAAAAGGTGAAAGATTTATATGATCTAAAGAGAAACAAGAATATATTTCCATTTATTTCTCAAATGGACATATATTTGATTTTAATCAGATATAACTTTGCACTATGTAATTCATTTGTCTTGTACCTGTGTCTGTTTGTACTGGACGGAAATCTGTTTTTGAGAGCTGCAGGAATGCTCTGTGTTTCCTGAAACTGCAGATGAGGGACTACCTTGCTGGGTCTGTAACAAGAGAAGCAGTACGTAAGTTGTAGGTACAGTATTTTACAAAACATATTCTTCCTCACTGTAATTTGAAAGAAAAATCTTTCAAGCTAACTAGCTGTATATGGTCAACTTTAAGAGGCAGCAGGTTGCATACCCAGGTTTTTTTTTCTAATTCTGCACCCAGAGATAATCTGATAAGAGAGATCAGGAATATTTTTTAAACTTCTGTGTAAAGACATGATTCTTGAATTATAACTCTTGTCTTAATCAAAGTTCAAGTTTTTCTGTTCACACAAATAACATGAACTGCATTAATTACTGTTTTCACTGAAACTGTTCAAATAAGTTTTTAGATTTGTTATTATTTATTATTTTATTTTTTAGTCTGACAAAATGCTGGCTTCTGTGACAATGAGTTGAATAATAACCTCTAAAATTAAAATTGTTATATTTTAATTTTAGAAGTTATATATACCTACTTATCAAGATAGAATTTGAAAAGCATTGCAGAAATAACTGGATGATTGATGAGAAATAATTTTTTTGAGATAAGAAATGGCTGGCTTCTAAATTAAATTGAATAGCCCCAAATTAACATTCCATAATTTTATAGAAACAATTTTGATTCATCTTCGAAACAACTTGTTTATAATAATGACACTGTAGCTTATCACTACTTCCAATATCTAAAATTCCCAGAAAATAGGAAGTAATAATGTTAGTATATTGGGAAATTTAGGTTTTGAGCCTTTGAAGTAATATTTCATCATCATGTTAGCATGGAAACCATGCAAATGCAGGAATATGCAGGAGATGAGAGATAAACAATGTAGAAGAAATACATCTTTGTCAAAAAGTAGGTACTTTTATAAAGGATAATTATAAATTTATAAAGGATAATTCCAAAATAATTCTATGTTGATTTTTTTATTATACTTATAATAACTGTTATTTTGTTGTTATACTGCAGCAATCAAGAATCATAATTTTAAGGAAGAGAAAGAAAATAGATTCTATTGCAGCAGTGGAGGCTACATACTGTCCAATCATACAAGATCCATTTAGTCCCCCTTGAGGGGTCTATGACAACTCACCATGGTCAACTCACCACAGCCAACTTGCTGCGGCCAACTCGCTGCAGGACAATTCGTTGCAGGATGAAAGTTACACTAATATCAAAAAAATGGTGGAATAGAAGGGACAGAATGAAATGTAAATGGCAAAAATTAAAATAATTTTGTATGTATTTTAAATAATAGAATTCTTAAATTGCTCCAGAGTGAGTTATTCTGCGGTGAGTTGGCTGTGGTGAGTTGTCCCATTCTGCCTCTTGAGTTTGGTCATTAAGCCTTGCTCACCGAAGCAAATGGAAAACAGAGGCTTGTACCCCTCTGCGCCAGCTGCTCGCCCTCTAGCCGCTGTTTTGCCATCATTGTCGATACCAGAGTTGGGGCAGCAGAATGCTCCTCTGGCACTTCCTTGGCTGCATTGCTATCTACTCCGTAAAGTGGTTGCTCCATTCGCCGCTGTTTACATTAAAGAAAATCATCAGAAAAAAAGGTTATGTGGAAATACTGATAAAACTGAGCCATGCAGCAGCATGGACACAAAGCTAGTATACATCTAAAGAAAGCAACCCTGGTGCTTTTAGAGTACTCTCCACATTTTTCTTAACAAAATGTAATGATATCCGAGGGTTGCTTTAAATAGAATATAAATTTTAGTGTTGCATGTTTGAGAAGCAAATGCCTAGATTCATGTGATACCATTGAATACATTCTTCATTTCTCTGTGTGATTTTTCTATATTAAAACAAAATAAGGTAAGAAAATAAGTGCGTTAAATCCACAGAAGCCTCCATAAACTTGAATCAAAACTCTCAAATTACTGGACACTGGAGAAGAGTCTTCGCTCTTTCTCATCGTATTAATTACCACCTTTTCTTATAGCCATGGAGGATATAAGATTTTTAAAAAATAAAGTGATGCCCTCCCCCTCAGATACTAAAAGGTTAACTATTCCTATTGACTGTATGCACTGTATTCTTATATTTCATTAAAATATTCCATCTGGAATGTATTTGTTAGATTTATATTAAACCTTTTCTTCAGAAACTTTGAATTGGCCATTTTCTCTCCATAAGAAAAAATTGATTTTTATAATACCCTTATACTTTTGGCTACCTTACAGTAATAGAAGCCAAAGACAGTAGGCAGGCATGTGCACATGCATGCACATACAGAGCAAACAAATACTCTTAGGCTCCACTGCCCCTCTATCCTTAGGATCATTTACCGGACTCAAGCTTTCTCTCAGGACTTGACAAAGATAATATGATAATGGATTTAGATAAAAAATGTTTACACAAGAATCCTTAAATATCATTTCATTTTTTTTCTTACAGTAATAGGCTTAGTAAAGGGCCACATCCTGGACTCAGAAAAACAAACGTGTGTTTAAATAGAATATTGAAAAAAATCTGCCAATGGCGCCCTCTGTTTGAGAGGCAGATATAGGAAATCATTACAAAACCCTTGACAATAAGCACAAAAGGTAGCTGCAATATGAAACTTCAGAACTGAGCTGTTAACTATGACTAAACATATACAGGATAGAGTATCTTTGCAAATATACCTGTGTATTCCTGCACATTGAAACATTTTGCCTAAAATGTGATGAGGTTCTTCTTCAATTTATTTATTTGAATAAACTATGAAAACTCTTGCTAGTCATACTTCCAAGATTAATCTTTTTAAGGAAGGCAGAATACACATATTTCATAATAGCGGAGACATAAGGATAAGTCTATCAAGTCAACTTTAAAGTCAATTATTTTTCTCTTAATTCCCTTTAACATGAGTCCATTTATAACAAACTAACATATGGATTTGTCAGTATTAGATTGTAGCTTTAACAACATTTACTCACACTTAAAGGGCTGCTTGTATTATATGACTTAGTTATATGAAGTAGATCTTAATTAAAACCTATCCAGAATTGTGTTAGACAAAAAGCTGAGAATATAGAACGAAAGGAAAGGAAGGCAAAGAGATTCTACTATATAACCCTAGAAGATCTGCGTGGTTTCTATCACATGTATGTATTAACAGATCTATAAATGGGCTCAGAAAATATTACTCTATCCTGTTAGGTACTTACAGGTAAAGGATTAGATAAGGAATGTTGTGGTGAAGACCGTGCTACTGGTGGCACACTTCTCCCAGGGCTTGTTCCTGGACCACTTCCACCAGCAAACTAAAGCAAGGGAGAAAGAAAACGAAAGAAGGAAAATATCAGTTACTTCAGGAATGTTCTGTACAGCAAGTTAAACATAGAAGTAGAACCAAATTATGTCAGCAAAGGGAGTAAGAAAATAATCAAGACAAATTGCCCGGAAAACTTAATCATATATTTTCAAGGACCTACTACTGAGGAGTATACGTAAAATTTGGAGGATGTTTGTTAAACTACACATACTAAACTACTACACACACAATATACATACATACATACACATATGTGTATACATACACATATGTGTATACACATATGTGTATACATATATGCATACACAGACACACACACATACAGTCAGGTCCAGAAATATTGGGACATCGACACAATTCTAACATCTTTGGCTCTATACACCACTACATTGGAGTTGGAATGAAACAAACACAATGTGCTTTAACTGCAGACTGTCAGCTTTAATTTGAGGGTATGTACATCCGATTCAGGTGAACAGTGTAGGACGTACAGCATTTTGCATATGTACCTCCCACTTGTTAAGGGACCAAAGGTAATGGGACAGAATAATAATCCTAAATCAAACTTTCCCTTCTTAATACTTGGTTGTAAATCCTTTGCAGTCAATTACAGCCTGAAATCTGGAATGCATAGACATCACCAGACACTGGGTTTCATCCCTGGGTGATGCTCTGCCAGGCCTCTACTGCAACTGTCTTCAGTTCCTGCTTGTTCTTGGGGCATTTTCCCTTCAGTTTTGTCTTCAGCAAGTGAAATGCACGCTCAATGGGATTCAGGTCAGGTGATTGACTTGGCCATTGCATAACATTCCACTTCTGTCCCTTCAAAAACTCTTTGGTTGCTTTTGCAGTATGCTTTGGGTCATAATCCATCTGCACTGTGAAGCGCCGTCCAATGAGTTCTGCAGCATTTGGCTGAATGTGAGCAGATAATATTGCCCGAAACACTTCAGAATTCATCCTGCTGCTTTTGTCAGCAGTCACATCATCAATAAATACAAGAGAACCAGTTCCATTGGCAGCCATACATGCCCACGCCATGACACTACCACCATCATGTTTCACTGATGAGGTGGTATGCTTAGGATCATGAGAAGTTCCTTTCCTTTTCCATACTTTTCTCTTCCCATCACTCTGGTACAAGTTGATCTTGGTCTCATCTGTCCATAGATCTTGTTCCAGAACTGTGAAGGCTTTGTTAGACGTTGTTTGGCAAATTCTAATCTGGCCTTCCTGTTTTTGAGGCTCACCGATGGTTTACATCTTGTGGTGAACCCTCTGTATTCACTCTGGTGAAGTCTTCTCTTGATTGTTGACTTTGACACACATACACCTACCTCCTGGAGAGTATTCTTGATCTGGCCAACTGTTGTGAAGGGTGTTTTCTTCACCAGGGAAAGAATTCTTCGATCATCCACCACAGTTGTTTTCCATGGTCTCCTGGGTCTTTTGGTGTTGCTGAGCTCACCGGTGCGTTCCTTCTTTTTGAGAATGTTCCAAACAGTTGTTTTGGCCATGCCTAATCTTCTTGCTATCTCTCTGATGGGTTTGTTTTGTTTCTTCACTGATAGTGACAGCTCTTTGGATCTCATCTTGAGAGTTGACAGCAACAGATTCCAAATGCAAATAACACACTTGAAATGAACTCTGGTCCTTTTATCTGCACATTGTAATTGGGGTAATGAGGGAATATCACACACTTGGCCATGGAACAACTGAGAAGCCAACTGTCCCATTACCTTTGGTCCGTTAACAAGTGGGAGGCACATATGCAAACTGCTGTAAGTCCTACACCGTTCATCTGAGTTGGATGTACATACCCTCAAATTAAAGCTGACAATGTGCAGTTAAAGCACATTGTGTTTGTTTCATTCCAACTCCATTGTGGTGGTGTATAAAGCCAAAGATGTTAGAATTGTGTCGATGTCCCAATATTTCTGGGGCTGACTGTATATATCCATGTTTTCCAGAAAATAAGACCTGGTCTTATTTTCTTTTGGACCCCAAAATAAGCACCGGGGCTTATTTTCAGGGGGTGTCTTATTTTTTTTCCATATATGGGAGGCCCAAATTCTGCTTGCTCACGGCAGGGCAGGAGATCTCACGGTGTGCCACTGCCACCGCTGCAAGGCAGGGGGTGGAACTGCCCCATGCACCCTGCACCAGCTCAGGCCCCGCAGCCAGGCCACCCATGCCCTGACAACTACCTACTGGCAGCTCTGGCAACCCCATCCAACAGGACCCCACATGGCCACCAGCCCACTTCTGCTTGCTCACAGCCGCAACAGAGCAGGAAGCCGAGTGTAATGACCCAGGGAGTGGAGCCCTTTATTGCTCCAACTGTGCTACCAAACGTTCCCACATTCACTACAAGTCCTGGAGCAAAGCTCTCATCTTCAGAAGCCTCTGGCTGCAAGTAGTCCAGTAAGCCAGGTTAATCAAACAGCAACCAGGGCCAACAGTCCAATTATTTTATTTATTTTATTTTATTAAATTTGTATACCGCCCTTCTCCTACTGGACTCAGGGCGGTGCACAGTCAAAATAAAAACATCCCAATACAAAATTTAAAATTTGTTAAAAGAATTACACAACTTTGCCTAAATTTAAAATCCCGACTAAAACTCATAGACAATTAAAAATCTAACATCTCAAAAAGGGGGGGAGGGGGTTACGCCAGCCCTGCTTGGTGAAAAAGAAAGGTTTTTAGGGCACGGCAAAAAGCCCAGAGATCTGGTATCATATGTATCTCCGGGAGCAGATCGTTCCAGAGGGCAGGTGCTGCAACAGAGAAGGCCTTCCCCCTGGGGGTCGCCAGCCGACACTGCCTGGCTGACGACACCCTGAAGAGTCTCTCTCTGTGGGAGCGTATTGGTTGGCTGGTGGGAGGCTATCGGCGGCAGAAGGCGGTCCTGCAAATACCCAGGTCCAATGCCATGGAGCGCTTTAAATGTGGTAACCAATACCTTGAAGCGCACCCGTAAGACCACCGGAAGCCAATGCAGCTCACGCAGGAGAGGCATCACATGGGAGCGCCCCCTCGCTCCCATAATCCCCTGCACGGCCGCATTCTGCACTAGTTGGAGCCTCCGGGTGCTCCTCAAAGGGGAGCCCCATGTAGAGAGCATTGCAGTAGTCCAGGCGGGAAGTGAGGAGTGCCTGAGTGACTGTGCGTAAGGAGTCCCGATCCAGAAAGGGACGCAACTGGCGAATCAGGCGAACCTGATGAAAACCCCCCTGGCCACGGCCGTCACATGCTCTTCTAAAGACAGCTGTGCATCCAGGACGACGCCCAAGTTGCGAGCCCTCTCCGTGGGGGCCAATGATTCGCCAGGTTAATCAAAAAGCAACCAGAGCAAGCAGTCCAATAAGCCAGGTTAGCTAAACAGTAACCAGAGCAAGAAGTTCAGCGAAGCAGGCAAACTGGCAAGCCCCACAAGACAGTGTACAGCAATCTCCAGGCTTTGGCAAATGCACATGAGGTTCCACAGATTCAATGCCTATTTCTGACAAATGCCCTCCCACCGGCACTTTCTTACATCTTAGTCCCCAGGTGTGCCTTGTGAAATGAGGTGGAGCACTCTCCCTGATCTCTTCCCTCGCCGTCTCTCCTCCTTCCTTGCTCTCGGATTGTGGGGGTGGGGGGGTAGTCCTTGCTCTTCTCCTGAGTTCTTCCTGTATGCAGGCCTTACTAATTCAGAAATGCCTTGTCTGGACTGACTCTGCCTTCCCTATTTTCTTCCAAGGCCAAAGGAGCGCCTCTCCATCTGTCAGTTCTTGTTCTAGCTCATCTTCCCAAGCAGATTCAGACTCTGACGGGGGCATGACAAAGAGCAATGTGCAACTGCTGCGGCGATGAGGTGAGGCGGGGGTGGGTGGAGCCGCCCCATGCACCCAACATTGCCTTACCTTAGGGCCCTGCAGTCAGGCCGTCCATTCCCTGACACCTGCCTCGCCTCGTGGCCACGCCACCAACACAACGCTCAGCCTCCTGCTCAATTATGGCCATGAACAAACAGAAGTTGGCCAGCGGCCATGTGGGCTCCTCCTGCAAGAGTGCTGGTGCTGCCGCGATGAGGCAGCTGTCAGGGCATGGATGGCCATGCTCGGGTGTCAGCAACCTGTGGCCCGAGAGCTACATGTGGCTCTTTGACACCTGTCCTACGACTCCCTGGTGACCCGGTCACACGATCTCCTCTCCGCCCTGAGAAGGCGCAAGCCTCCTCTGCACAGTCGCGTGGCTAAAGCGCCCCTAGCATTTTCTCCACACTGCCTGCAACCAGCTGCTTTTTGTAATTCTGTGTCCTTTGCAGGAAGCTCAGTGCCAGCTGTGGTCCTCTTCATGTAGGCTCAGGGAGGGGAATGGGGAGGAGCAGCACAGCAGCTGCTGTCGCTGGATGCAGGGAGGGAAGAGCTCCAGCTCTCCTGCGCACTGTGGCTCTCCTGCGCTGCATGGCTCTCCTGCATTGTGCAGTGATCTCCTGCGCAGCTTGGCTCTCCTGCACTGTGCAGCCGGCTACTCACCTCCCTGTGCCGTGGCGGCAGCAGGAGGAGTCGCCGTCCCCGCCGTGATCCCGGTCCAGGAGGGCATTTCGCTTGTGTGTGCATGTGCGTGTGTGCAAGAAAGAAATGAGGGAGAGAAAGAGAGAGAGCAATGAGAAAATGATGGAGGGAGAGAATGAGAGAGGAAAAAGAGAGAGAAATAATTGAGAGAGAGAAGGGGGAGGGAGAGAAATGAAGGAGCTGGAGGGAGAGAATAAGAGAGAGGGAAAAGATAGGGAAACAAATGAGAGAGAGAAGCGGGAGAGAAAGGAAGAGAAAGAAAGAATGAACTCTCTCAGACGTATGAGAAAAGCAATGGCAAGCTCGATCTTTTGCCAAGAAAATTGCAGTTTGCCAGAAGGCACAAACTGGAAACAAGTCTGATTATCTTAAAAAAAGGAAATAACAAAGATGGCAAAAAGTGCATCTGAAAATAAGATTATTTATAATTTTGGATAATGTATTATATTGTAAAACTCAAAAGAAATCAAGAAATATGTGCTATTGCTATTGGTACAATCTTGCCAGCTTCTATCAATTTAGAGTTCACTTGAAAAGATTACAGAGAAGCAATTTCCCACAATTTATAACTTTATTTTAAATCTGCATCGTATTCAATGAGAAAGAAAGAAAAAAAAGAGGGAAAGGGAAGGAAGGGAAAGGGAGAAAGAAAGAAAGAAGAGAGAGGGAGAGAAAAAAGAGAAAAACAGAAATGAGAGGGAGGGAGCGAGAGCGAGAGCGAGAGCGAGAGAGACTGAGACCCATTTCCCACAGAAAACAGAGAGCCATGAAACCTGGGTAGGTATGGCTGGGGTGGTCATGTGACTGGATGGGAGTGACGTTGAGTTGGTCACGCCCACACAGCTTTTGTGGCTCCCAGTGTTTCCTTTTCTGTGGGAAACGGGTCCGTACAGGTTGGCATTCATGAGGGAACCATGAATGCCAACCTGTATTGTGACATACTGAAGCAGAGCATGATCTCTTTCCTTCGGAGACTGGGCCTCAGGGCAATATTCCAACATGATAATGACCCCAAACACACCTCCAAAATGACCACTGCCTTGCTAAAGAAGCTGAGGGTAAAGATGATGGACTGACCAAGCATGTCTCCAGACCTAAACCCTATTGAGCACCTGTGGGGCATTCTGAAGCGGAAGGTGGAGAGGCACAAGGTCTCTAACATCCACCAGCTCCGTGATATCTTCATGGAGGAGTGAAAGAAGACTCCAATGGCAACCTGTGAAGCTTTGGTGAACTCTATGCCCATGAGGATTAAGGCAGTACTGGAAAATAATGGTGACAAAATATTGACACTTTGGGCCCCATTTAGACATTATCACTTAGGAGTGTACTCACTTTTGTTGCCAGTAGTTTAGATATTAATGGCTGTGTGTTGCATTATTTTGAGGGGACAGCACATTTACACTGTTATACAAGCTGTATACTCACTACTTTACATTGTATCCTAGTGTCATTTCTTCAGTATTGTCACATGAAAAGAGATACTTAAATATTTACAAAATGTGAGGGGGTGTACTCACTTCTGTAATATACTGTTAAGTTGCAAAATTGGCTTACCTCAAAGTAGTCACTAATTTTATGTCCCCTGGGAATAATTTTGTCTGGAAAGAAAAACAAACAGCATCATAAATGATATTAAATTAAATAATTTGAAAATATGTTAATACTTTATTTTACTGCAAAAGCTGCTGAATATAACTTAGTTAAGAGCTTTTGGTTGCTCTTTATGAACATATTATACCGGTAGGTATAGAAAAAATAAACAGCAGAAAAGACACATTTACTTAAGTATCAATTACAGTTTAAATTAACTTTCTTCAATATACCATTTTCAATATAGTCCATTTTAATATAACTTTTCCAAAAAATGTTCCAAAATAAAACATAGCATATTATATTATGTCACTTTATTATCTAATAAATAATTATTTCATGATATATTAGAAAATTATTGCATATGTTCTGTATATGCAATAAGCTATCAATTTTTTAAAGATCCTAAATAGAAGTCTTACTTTGATTTGTTTCAAATAGTTCCCCTTTTCTCTTTCTGCTGCGCTGATCATTCTGTTTCTTTTCAGGAGTCTTAAAGGGATGAAAAAAATCCCAAATTAATTTCTACAAACATCCAAGGATTTAATGTCACAACTTTTAAAAAAATGAAATATGGTTACCAGCTACTCTTCCACAGATATTTTAACTTTCAAAACAGGTTATATTTCTCTTTTTGGTATTTTTAGATGTAATTATGGAACACCATACTGACTAAATAACCAATTACTGATTAGTGTAAATTAATTAGTTAAGTTGGTGTAATAATCCTGAGTTACGCAGAATATTTTTTATTGTCAAAGATTACATTAAGACTTTTTGGTCAAAGTCAGCTGCAATATATGCAATCCTCCATTTACGATTGTTTAAGATTATAACAGCTGTGGAAAAAGTGAGTTACAACTGTCATGTTGGCTTGTGGTCATGTGATTGCAAATTAGGCACTTAGCAACTGCCTGTTTTCAACAGATACAGCATCTTGTGATCACATGATCAAATCTGCAACCTTCACAGCTGGCTTCTGACAAGCAAAGTCAATTGTGGAAGCCATATTCACTTAGACTGATTCACTTAATTATTCCAATAGTATACTTAATGTCTACAGTGCTTTGTTCAATAACTACATAGTACTCATAAAATTGAGTCTAGTCACCTGATGACTTGCTTAAGAACCACATCATTTAGTGCCTGAAATTCTGGGCTAAACTCCTCTATGAGAATTATTTGAAAAATATCACTTTTTAGTTACCTCCAGTTCCTTATCACTCAGGGAACCCACACTGCACAAACTCTGATTGGAAGATTCATTGTTCAAGGGACCCTAGTATAAAGGAAACAAGTGTGTGTTACCAACAGGAAATTTTATCTTCTTTAAATGAAATGCATATTTGTATTCATTTGATCCTGAAAGTCACTGATAATTAAACTATAAATTATGACAATTCAGATTGTTATCTCTCTTTCAAGTATAAGAGACAAAGGCATTTCTTATGCATGGGCAGAGGGGGGCGCGAACCCAGCCAGCCTCATCACTTTGAAATTGTGTTTTCTTGAAAATAAGGCCTAGTGCTTATGTTGTAGCCCCAAAAAATATAAGACTGTATCTTATTTTCGGGAAAACACCGCAGATTAGGCAATGCTACAGGTAAGAGTATGATTTTATAAAATCAGCAAAGCATTCCACAATGTCTCACAATACTTTATTAATAAAATGGTAAAATATATGGTAGACTATAGCATAAGTGACAAATTGTTACCGTTTCCCCGAGAATAAGACATCCCCTGAAAATAAATCCAATAAGGCTTTTGAGTGCATGTGCTAATATAAGCCCTCCCCGAAAATAAACCCTCCTTGAAAATATTTAAATGCAGAGTTGGAAATTAGGCAAGAAGGCAAGAGGAGCCCCATCTTGCTCCACGTGCCCCAAAATAATAAGACCTCCTCGAAAATAAGGCCAAGCGCTTATTTCGGGGTTTAAAAAAATATAAGACGGTCTTTTTTTCAGGGAAACACAGTAGATGAAGTCCTAATTGGCTGAATGACTAAGAAGCAGAATACCACAGCACTGTTTTGTGTCATGTTATTCAATATTTTTTATTAATAACCTGGATGAAGAGGTTAAGAAAATGGGATTATCAAAGTTATTCACACAAAAAAGTGGCTAACACTTTAGAAGACTGAAAAAAATTAGAAACTTGAATAGTGGGCAACTTCGGAGAAAACAAATCAAATGGGAAACATACCTTGACAATGTAACTGTGAAAAGAATATGAATCTTCTAGCAAAACACACATTGAGTATTAGCTAACACTGTGATAAAGTCACTAATAGTATCGAATTTAAACATTTTAATTTTATCATTTTATTCTGTCTCTATCAAGGCCTACTTGGAATATTGCTCTGGACACAGCAGTATAAAATGATAAAATGTGTGCCCAACAATCAACTGGGTAGCGCAGATGTGCTCACTGGTTTTCGGCACTGCTGCGCGCACGAAGGGATCACACTCCACAAAAGCTGAACTTCTGGGTTCTAGCGCGCATGCGTGCCTGACAATCAGCTGGCCAGCATACATGCGCACACTTGTTTTCAGCACTGCTGCATGCATGAAGGACAGCTGATTGTTACATGCGCATGCATGCCAGAAACCTGGAAATCAAACAGGCAAGACCGTGCATGCCGGGCAACATGGCTTCGTGTGCCACTTTGGGAACACGTGCCATAGGTTCGCCATCACAGAAGTAGACTCATCTACTAGAGAGGGTAGGTCTAAAACCAATAAGTTACAACTACAGAGAAAGAGACTTGGATTAGATATTAGGTTTTATTTTATGATAGCAAAACCTGTCAATTACTGGGTATAAGCTGTCTATAAAGTGGTACCTCTATTGTATATGATAATTTATTCTGAAAATTTGGAAGTTGCCTGTAAAAAAGAATTTTTGGAGGATGTGAAATGCAGCTAATTATTTTAATTCTTTTGGCATTTGTAAGTTGAATTTTAGCTATATTTTTAATGTTTTATTTTATCAATGTGGCCCTTTCTCCTTTACTAATTGCACAAGTCTGCTTTAGAATATGATTTTAAAAGGCCAGTCATAGTTATCTTGATTTTGAAGATGCAGCTCAGTAGACCATCAATTTATATAGCATCAGCAAGTTTCATTATCATATTATCACTGAAATCAACACGTTGATAATAGGACTTTGAATCAATTCCTTTGTATGAAATATGATTATGCAGATCTTGATTGTATCACTGCTATTTAACATATCCCCATTTCATAAAATGTTACCAAAATATGCAGAGATATACATACAATTAGCCAATTGGTTGTGCACATAACTAACCTTAGCAACACCTGCTCCAGTAAACCTGGCCTCTAACAGTTCCTGTCGTCGTGGATCCAGGCTGTGCAATTCTTCCATCATATCTGCTGGTAAAGAAAATAGAATACTTTAAGAACAGTCAATGCTATCCAAATTAATAATCCATTAATATTCTTCTAATTACTGGATTAATATGAACTTATTTACACAACGGCCCTTTTCATGGTCCAAATATTAATTTGTAGTGATACTCCTCTTCGACAAAAGAGATATATTAAAGTAGTATTTGCATTTTTATAACATTAAATATTCATTTGTTCAGGTTTAGTTAGTGCATTAATTTATCATTTAGTTGTATTCTGTCTTTATTATTTTTATAAATAATACAACAACCAGTTGGCTAATTGTATGTATATCTCTGCATATCCAACATACCTTCCTACTTTTCCCACAACAACCTTATGAGATGAATTGGGTTGAGAGAGAATGACTGGCCCAAAGACACCCAGCTAGCTTTCTTGGATAAGCCATGGGTTGAAATCACAATCTCCCGCTTTCTAACCTGGTGCCTTAACCACTAGACCAAATTGACTCTTTACATTCATTTATACATATTATACAACTATAAGAATATTGTACTATTACTTTCTCCATTTAAATGAACATAATTGCAATGGATTTTTCAAATGTAGTCACTTATAACTTATTCAGTTCACTTACCTATGCTTTACTAAATGAATAATTGGCTGGGTTCACTCAACATGCTAAGCCATAAGCTATGTTTACAAACCACAACAACTAAGTTCACACAGCATATTTAAACAAACTACCGTAACTTAGTCTAAAATGGAGACCTTAAATCTCCATTCCTATAGCAAAAGATTACAGATCAGCATTTCTCCTCTAGAACTGTCAACTCTGTTGTCTACGAGATATTTTTTAATATATAAACTGTGTTTCTTGGAATCCAGTATCAATAAAATCCTTTACAATATAATTATTCTAGAAGATAAACATCTCCTTACTTCACATTAGGAAATTAATAATGGAGAGCTATTGACTCTCCATTTGTTTTTAACAGACTAATGCTGTTAACAGACTAATGCTGTTAAAAACAAATGGTATAGAAAAAGGTTTAATTACAGTTCTACAGCATAACTGCAGAGGAATAGTAAATTGTATATGTACATAGAGTACCATAATGTGGTTTAAAATGACTGTACCTATCAGATATTCTCTTGCAATAAGGGAGTATAAAATTGCATCAAATATTGTAATTGTTCATCATTAACTATTGTTCACGTCAAACCACAGAAAATATGACTTGCTTTTACTCTCCAAGATATTCAGAAATTGAACAGACAGCTCTCTTCTGAAGGAATCCTTTCTGATATATTCATTGTTCAGAATTAACTGGGAGGGACAAGTTCCAAAAACAAGCACATAAGCAACCTGATATATGAAACTGTGTAAGTAGAACTCCAAAGTGACCTTATATGCACAGTAGCAATTGCATGTTCTTAGAAACCCAATTCTTAATCACATTCCTCTTTAGACGTGGCATTATCTCTGGGAAATAAAATATAGCAAGTATTCCTTTTTTAAAATATAAAATGCAAATATATCCATAAACAAAATAATTACCATATGTCCTCTATTGTATAATTATTAGTCAACCTCTAATTTTTTTTACAGTGCAACAGAAACAAGACCATGAATGGTTAATAAGAAGCGTTTACTTTTCATTTCTACTAACTGATGAAATTCCAGTCAGCTGTACCAGGAACATATTGCTAGGGTATTAAATAATGATAGCACAAGGTTCTCAAACTGTGCATTGTGAATCTTTATGGGTTGCCAGTAATTTAGAAAGAAGCACACATTGTTTAAAGCTAGTAAGGCCTATGCAGGCAAAGCTGGAGCACTGTCAAAAGTCACTCCTGCTTTTCTTGGACAAACCCCTAATGGGAGTCCTGGTGAAGCAGGCAGCAGACCCTGGAGTGAACTGTAATCCGTTTACACAGGCAAAGTCCAGAGGAAGTTTTGAGAAATAGTTGAATCTGTGGGTCTAGCCATTTGTCAGAACAATTCACCAATCATGAGGGTTGGGTTTTTTTATTTTTGTTTTAAACCTTTTTAGTTTTATTCATGGGAATAATCCAAATTCATGCATTATTTTAGGAAACCGTACTATTGTAAAGCTTAGAGAACATCTTAGTTATAGAACAAATGGACATGACAGCAAAATTTTGCTTGAACAGTTTCAATGAAATAAGAACTGATTATAAGCAAAATGGCATAATTGAGAGGTATCAGATTGACTCATTCATACATTTCCAAACACTTTATTCCCAGATTTGTTCTATTTTCATTTCCCCAACAAATGATAAGGCACTGAATCACTCAGCATCTAGCACATGCTTAGGAGGAATATTCCTGAAGGGCAGCAAATGCCTTTTTAGAGAGAGAGAAAAAAATGCATACTGACATCACACCAATTATTCTCTTTGCTTTTTATTTTACTCCAACATCACTTCTCTGGAAGACTGCTGTAGAAGAAAACCATCTGTGGATATTGTTAAAGTTCAGTGGCCATTATAAAAACAGGGAGATATTTTTTATAATTTGACATGAAGTAGTACAACAGAATACCTAAAGGACTGTTTTCTCCCATATAAGGCTATATGTTTAGTTACATTTTATGGACAAGTTCACCTCTAAGATCTGCCAACATCAGAGCTAGGTTTAGTCTGGAGTATGGTGCAGTCTGTTTGGAATTCCCTACCAAATGGTAGGTTAAGATTCTCCTTCCCCATCAAGCATCGGTTATTGCCTGTAGCTTGTTAGGTCTTTCTATCTGAGAGATTTTACATTAATTTATTCACTTCAAATATTTTAATAGATGGATGCAAATAATTATGAGATGATCACAACAGCATACTATAGTAGAGGAATGTCCAATGAATTTATGAATCAAAGCCTTGCAGAGGTAGCTTCTAATTATGTAAATAAAATTCTGTAAATTATATAACTTCCCAAAAAGTTGAACAGAGAATATTTAAATAGATCTTTTCCTAAATTACAATAATGTAATATTTTAAGAAGACCTAATTATTTATACCTCTGCATGCCCATCAGAACCTTTGACAAAAGAAATTAAGAAACATGTTTGGAGGGGGTAAGCATCATTTTAATGGAGAAGTATTCATTTTAGCTTTCTCCAATTTAGTGTAATTCCATATGTGCTGGGATTACAAACTGCAGATTTTCAAACAGCATACCATACTTTCTAGGAATTTGTAATACATCTGTAGGGTACACCAAACTGAAAAGTCAGTTCAAACATGGACATGAAAAAACAATTCCCTTTCAGTTATAAACCTATCAAGCCATCAAACTTTTTCTGCTCCTTTCATAAGTACATTTACTGTACTCTTCCATTCCATTTCCTGTGATATACAGGAAATGTATTTCCAAAGATACATTGTTAACATTCATTTAACCTAGTTTCCTAATATATAACATTCATATGCGGCTTATCAATTTCTCATAGTTATTGGCCTAACCCTACTGGTAATGTAATACAAAGTAGGTCCTGGAGGCCTAAATATCTGTGGGATATTACATTATAAACCATTTTCATTTAAAAGATGGAACACACACCCTTCCAAATGTTTTAACAGGGAGAGTTACCAAGTAGTAGCTTTGGGACTATCAGTTCCTAAAAGTAATTGCTCGTTACAAATCCACTCATTGACCCAAACAGGAATTCATCCATCTAACTCAGATCTCTAGTTATAACCAGAGGAACAGCCCCGCCCCTCCTTTGAACCCCTTTTAATCAATTTAACAACCGGTCCCAAACCTACCCAAACTTCCAGCTGAAGTTACTACTACTCTTCCTGACCTTCCCTCCCCCGAGGATGTGGTCGCAGCCATCTCGCTACCTTACAGGATACACCCCAATAGCCCCACGGTTCTAGGCCAAGATTCAGTCCTTGAAGCTAGGCCCAGCCAACCTTCAACAGCACCCCGAGTTTCGCTTAAGGAGTAAGCGCGACCCCGCCACACTCCGAGAAAGGAGTAACCCTCCCCGTCTCTCCCACCCACCGCTTTTATAGCCGCGAGGAAGGCTCCCCACAACCGACCAGAACGCTCCCATAGCAACAGCCAGGCGTTCGCGTTCGCGGCCCCCCATTACTCGCCCTCTCGCAGCCCTCAGATACACCCCTTCTAACTCCGCGAGGCAGGCTCGTCCCAAGGCCCGCACGCGGGGCGGCAAATTCGGTCGCCATGCGCCCCTATTCCTCTCCTCCTCCTCCTCCCCCCCAACCAGTAATATCCCCCTCCCCAATCGGTTTCTTATTCTTTAAAAAAACAAACAGAATAAACTCCTTCTCTAACCGCGGCCTATGAAACACGCGCGCGCGTGCTGGTATGCCCCCTATAACGTTGCCATAGCAACAAGAACCCCGTTTCTGAGCCTTGCCACGGGGGTGGGGGTAGGGGGTGCGCATTCCCCTTCCCACCGCATAGTTACCATCTTAGCAAGCAGGCGAAGGGCTCCGAGGCCCGGACGGTCGGCCAGCAACCTTCTCTCCGGCGGTATCAGCACAGCAATTAAGGCAGCGGAGCGGAACAGGAAAAAGCGAACTCAAGGCCAGCATCCCCCTCCCTTTAATTAATACGTACATCTCCGCCAAAGAGGCTTAAGTAGTTGCAGGAGCACCACGTCCCAAACCCGAGGCCTACAAGGAAGTCAGGAAAGGCGACCGGCCTGCACACCCTCCTGCTAGCCACAGTCTTGATAGTTATGGAGAGAAGTGAGTCCTTTTTCTCTCCCAACAACGTGGGGATGAGGGACTGATTCACGGGACGCATCTCACCTGTGGTGGCTCGGCTTCGTTCCTAGCTAGCCAGCGGCGGGGCCTTTTTTTTTTTTTTTTTTTTTTTGGCCACAAGGAGAAGGTGGGTAGGGAGAGAAAGAGGGGCTGTTGTGGGGGAGAAGCAGCTGCAGTGCCTTCTCAGCAGAGACCCGGGAGAAATACAGGCCGCAAAATCCTCGGGCTCGCGTAGTTTCTGTCCCCGGCAAAGGTAGCTTCACTCCCGGGAGGAATGAGGGACTCTTCACCTCCTTTCCCCCAAGGAACAGATTACAGAGGGAAAGGGAGGGGGGTGGGATGGGAGAGGGGGTTACAAAAAAAGGCTAGTCAGGTGTGTGTGTGGGGGGATTGCAAGTTGCGATCGATGGGGGAGGGGCACCCCCCACATTTCACTTTTTCTCCCCCCCCTTCCCCCCCGCCTTTCTTTACTTAGTCATTTTTTTTAAAGCCCAGCCCTGGATCGATTGGTGCAAAAAAAACGGGGGAAAAGCACTACTTGTGAAAATGCATATTGTCTCGCGAGATTTGCACGTGTGGGAGGGGGGAGTTGGTGGTGGTGAGAAAAGGTTGGGGGAGGGGAGAGGTCAGCGCAAGGAGGTGCTAAAAAGCATGGGGTGTGGCGATGGGGTTGAGGGAGGACCTAGAGAATGGGGGTGTGGCTGCACGAGCAATAAACGTTAAACCGGTTTGAGATAATTTCTTGTTTTAGTGGGATTACGACGAGGGGAGACGTGTCCCCAGGTCAAAGGGGGAAATCAGATTCTTTTCCTGGAGAATTGAGACCTGGCCCAGGGATTCCTTTTTTCATGGCAGTTTCATTGCAAAACAAAGATTCGAGCAGTGCATCTTGGAGATAAATCGTAAAAGCAGCCTCTGCGGGCAAGAGGGGGTGTGGCAGGGGGTTGTCTTGACATAGGGGACCCTAAGGCAGGTAACTACTTTGATGTGGTCGGACTCAGGCTGGGATGCTTCTGCAGAGGAGGAGATCCAAGAGCCGCGAAGAGCTTTGGTATGATGAAAGCAGAGGGGGAGGGTGTGCGGGTATATATTTTTAAAGGGAACTGTAGCTTTAAGGATGTGTCCTTATAAAGAAAGTAAGGTGTACAATAGAATACTAGTGTTTATCTAGGGAAGTTACTGTATAAAACAAAATTGGAAACATGTCTAACTTCATTATATTCAGCTACAGAATGCAGATTGTTACATAGGAATCATTAGGGGAAAGCTTAAAGGGCATGTCTGTTCAAAGATAAACCTTATTGAATGTAATAAAGATTACAGGATTGCAATTGCATTGTAAGGTGGACGGACGGAGAGTGGGGGAAACTACTGGAACCATGCAGTTAGCTGAAAAACCTGTCAAATATACAGTAAAGCAAAATGTACATTAAAAGATAATGAACTCTTTTGTTTTTATGTTAATAAACACATTAAACATTTATGAGCGTTGTGTCTATTAAAATCAGTAATAATGAAATCATATCTGTGTTTATTTTTTTCTTGAAAGAATTCCATTTTCTAAAATTGATAGTGGAAATCATCTTTGTAAATGCACATCTATGCCCTTAACCATCTTATTCTCTTAAGGAATTATGCCCTACCTTTTGTTGCTCAGAGACATATATGATGTTAATTGTGACACTTAAGATTCAGGCAACTTAACTCCAATTTTAATCTTATCACAATATTTTGGAGACAAATTTGAAACACAATGAGAAATTCACACGTAATCACATACAAATTACTTGAGTCTTCCCAAATACAAGTTTACCAAATGATAAGCAAGTGTTATTGCTTATCGCTTGGTAAACTTAAAACCATGAGTTCTAGTTCTGCCTTAGTTACAAGGCAGTTGGATAACCTTTAGCTAATCACTTTCTCTCAATCCAGGGAAGGACAAAATGATAAACCATTTCTGAAAAACTTTGCCAGGACAACTACAGGAACTTCAGTTCCAGGCAGTATCTAAGAATCAGACATGATTGAATGGGGGGGGGGGGAATACCAGAATAGTACCATTACTTATCTGTTTACTGCAAGGGCACATGAACTATACATGCTATTTGCCTGAATATGAGTCAAGTTACACAAGTCATACTATAGACCATGCTTAATACTGTAAATATCCATGTTTTTTTCCCCTAGTGCTCCTTAACTGAATACTGATTACTGAACACTGGATTTATCTTAGTCTTAGTCTGATGAGGAAATTGGTATATTTTGTAGACTAGTTATCTCTATTATCATTACAGTTTAAAACATTTCAGTTTAAAACATTCTAAAGGACATAGTCCATAAAAATGGAAGCATCAAACAGTATTATCGATCTGTGTGTATTACTCCAGCCTAAGAAAAATTAGAACAAGCAAAGATGCAAAGCATAGATGGGAAGTGAATTGACTCTTTGTACCCAACTGCCTAACTGTAAAGCAGAAATAACTTAGAAGTGGCAGGAAAGAGAGAACGTGTAATGCTCTGAAAAGAAATCAGACCAGGCTTGGAGTCTAGGTTGTAAGATGACTACAAAACGATGATGGGTAGTTGAGCTAGCCTTTGGGTACCGAACAAACCATCTCTGGAGGAAAATCATGCTACTCTGGATAATGGGAAGAGGCTGCCCAATCCAATCTGGATGTTTGTTGAATACTCATAGCTAAATATCATGTTACTCAGAATTGTGCGCACATGCCCCATTTTGGATCACTTGCCTGTAATGTTTATGACCTATACCTCAGCAAGAATTCCAAATATATCCTGCTTACTACGCAACTTGTAAACATTTCTAAGAGATATCTTAGATAAAATGTGATAAGAAATAAATTATACCAGTTTTCTGAGGGAGAAAAGGAGATTTATAATTTAAACCAGTCAGACCATCTTCCACAGACACACTCCTACCAATAACACAAGTCCTCTGCTCTTCAGAACAGGAAATAAAAGCTTCCAGGATTATTATGTAGTATCTATACTTCTACAAGTACTAATCTTATGATATTAACACTGATTGTCAAGGGACTTGCCATTTGGCACCAAAGTAAGCCTTATGATACCAATATACACTGCAATGAGTTATCTCCCACATAAAAGGTATTGCTCAGACCTATGAAATCTTTGGTCATAAGAAAAAAAACACACGCTACAGTTGACTTTTGCAGCTAAGATGGAAAATTGGCTAGTGATGTGGAAATTCTTCCCAATAAATACTATTTAACTAATACAAGTCTTCTATGTCTTTCACAGGGTGGTACTGCTATGCTAAAATGGCAACACTGTGGGCCTAGTAAAATGCAGAGCTTCACAAATGCATGATGTATAATGCTCTGGAGTAGCAGTCACCAACTGGTGGTCCGTGAGAAAATTTTGGTGGTCCGCAGAAAAATTATTTGCATTTTTTATATTGCACAAAATCAGGGTTCTCAAACTACGGCCCCTTGGACAGATACATGCAATGAACGTTTGTGTTGCTGCAGAGAGTCTTCCCCCCTTCGGAGTCTTTTTGTGCAGGTCGGAGGGGGGCAGAAATTCTGACTTGGGGTCTGCTTCAGCTTCCTGGTGTGGGGCTTTGGGCGAAGGCTGGACGGAAACGCCGCTGGTGGCAAGGAGCCGGAGGGCTCGTTCCAGTGGGACTGCATCATGGCCTGGAACTGGCTGACCATCTCAGCCCCCTGAGCCTCCAGGCGCCAGTATCTGGCCTTGCACTCCTGCAGATCTTCCCTCTGCTTGGAAAGCCTATGCTCCTAGTCCTCAGTGAGGTGCTTCTGCTGAGCCTCCTTGGTCAGATCCAATTTGAACTGAGCTGTTTTGCCAACTCTTTCTCGTGGTGCTGCTTAGCTCTAACAACTGCTTCATGTTGGTGCCCTAAGGAGCCCGGCATGGGCAGGCAAGGAGTGGCTGGGAGGGGAGGGGCGAGTAGAGGCCTGCAAGGCACCCCTTCACATGAGTGACATCGAGTTGGCCACGCCCACCCAGTCACAAGACCACCTAGCCACACCCACCCAGCCAGTTATTAGGCAGATCGTATTAGTGGTCCGCGGGATTTAAAATTATGAATTTAGTGGTCCCTGAGGTCTGAAAGGTTGGTGACCCCTGCTCTGGAGCACATCTCATGGTCCAGAAGACTGTCTATTTGAAAACTCTGATCTGCGAGATCATGAACAGGATGGATGTAGAGCACAGGAAAAGGTGGCTTTCAGGGCTTTATAGAACATTTGCCTATGTCCCATCCTCCCATTATCCCACATCTTTAATCAAATATTATTTAGCTTAACTATATCTGAAGTTTATCCCAAGGCTCATTAATACTATTAAAAATAAGCATGACTTTCAGTGTTTGCCCATTCCTATCATAATTCTAATTGCATAGCACAGTCTTAGTGTCAAACAAATTAGTCATACTTTCACATGTCACACTAAGAATAGGCTTTCATAAACTCAGTAAACAACAAATAAGCATACCTGTTAATCTTGCAAGTGCATATTCAATACCATTGTATGCTGATGTTTTCATTTTTGTTCTATACTTGTTGTCCATATCATTTCCATGCAATATGTGCTCCTCCATATCCTAGCTTAACGGGGAACAACATTGCTAAAAACACTTTGGCAAGCATGACCTTAGTAATTATTCTGAGCCATGCCTATTCAGAGACAATGCAAGAATTTGAGAAGAACATGATTTTTATCAGGAATTTAACTTTTAAAAATTTGATCTAAGAGCTACCATATTTTTCAGAGTATAAGACACACTTTTTTCCCTCCTAAAAGAGGCTGAAAATTTGGGTGTGTCTTATACTCCGAATGTAGCTTTTTCGAAGCATTTTTTTTAGCCCTGAGGCGCTAGTGAGTGATCTCCGCTTCCCTGCTTTGTCCGCTCCCTCCAACTCTCAGCTGTGAAGCTTTTTTCAGCCCTAACAAGGTGCTAGAGAATGAAGCGATCTCCGTGGTATGCCTGCTTTTCTCATTTCTTCTCTCGCCAAAGATCAGTTGTGTTTAGAAGCTGTTTTTTATCTTCAAGCATGGGATAAAAACCAGCAAACTAATGTGCTGAAGCTGACCAGACTAAGGACGCTAGCCAGATGAGTACCTTGTAGGCAGATTCCCCCCCCCCCATTTTCCTTCCCAAAAATTAAGCTGTGTTTTATACTCCGGTGCGCCTTATACTCCGAAAAATACAGTAATCAGCTTGCCTGCACAATATTGTAGACCAGGGAGTACCCAACTCCTGGGCTGTAGCTCACTGTCAGGCCACAGCCTTTGCAGAACTAAGCAGAGAAAGTGATGGGTGAGTGAGTGCACGTGAAGCTGTATTTTTGGAAGCAGTGCACGCATGAAAGTATCCCTTCTCCCCACCCCACTCCACTACTGCCGGTCCAGTAAGCCAGAAAGATTGGGGACTGCTGTTGTAAACCTTCCAAAATTGGAAAAGCTATCTTGGGATGCAAAATCTCAAAACCTAAAGGGATTCAGTATTGGCCAAAATTTAATGATCTTTTTAAACTAGAGAAAAAAATGACCTCCCCTAGGCCATGTAAGAAAACTACTTTAGCAATGGATAAACTGGGATTGAAGGTGTTTCTGTAGGTATGATGAATTAGTCCAAATAATTTATAACTAATCATGTAAGTTATGAGAATTCTAAAAGAATTGTGTAATGTACAAAACTCATTACAAATGCTGGGTAAACAGAAACTTTCCCTCAGTTCCAAATTTAAAATATTCACCATCAAAAAGTAATGATCATCCAAGAACAGCACAACAGAGTTACATGTGTGTATCATATATATGATGATTTTCTCTGTAGCATGGAAACATTCTCCCAGAAAAGGAGATCTCATTTAGTTCAATTAATAATTGAAGAAATTCTCCCTGCTACAGACTTGTTATCTCCTGGTGGCTTCTGGTATTTACATTGGATCCAGACCCTGTACATGGTGATTTGTTTTCCTCTGTTCACCTGGAGACGGCGGTCAACAATATTTTGAATTTTCTCTAGGCCAGCAGTAGAGAATAGAAAATCCAACTCATCTATGATACAAAGGAAAGAATTTAATTTACCTAAGTTTTCATTCATAGCTATAAAAGACAAGTTTCAATTAATTATTGATCACTACATGGCAATGAAATCCAAAAATATCAATAGCCAAATCATTAAAATTATACTTTGAAGGCAACCATTTTTGATTGGACAATTTATTTCCACAGGGGCTAGTCAAAGGCTTTTAGGGAAATCGTTGAGGGTGTTTGGTACCACAGATTTTCCCTCAATATTTATCATGGGAAATAATTGAGAAATATGGCCTTAGAGAATAAGAAAAGCTTTCAAGAAGTCATGATAGAAAACAAGTGTTGTCATGTAGTTTCATAACTAGGTAGACCAGCTAATTTTAAAGGTAACAACTTAGCACCCTAGTTGATTCTGTAATGATTCAGAATTAATGTATTGCTCCAATCAGACTGTACATCTCCAATGAGAATAACAGAAGCTATAAGATCTGTCTATGGAGATTCTCTAATCAATGCTATAAGATCATCTCCTCCTCAGGAATGTTGCAAGTCTCGTTACTGTGTAAAACTGCCATTTGATTACCTTGTGTGAAGAAATAAACTCTGGTTCCATCTCCTTTCACATAGAAATTATCAGCCAGACATTGACCTGAAGAGAGGAATGAGATCTGACTGCAAAAGCATTTGTTCCATTTTCTTTCTGTCTCCCACTACCTCCCTTCAAAAGATAAAGACAATAATAACCAATTCTACTGACAAAATACTTCAGCAAAGACAATATTTTTTTCTTTACCCTGTTTTCCCCAAAATAAGACATCCCCTGATAATAAGTCCAATCGGGCTTTTGAGCGCATGTTATAAAGCCAAGCACTTATTTCAAGGTTCAAAAAAATATAAGACAGGGTCTTATTTTTGGGAAAACACTGTACTTAGTACACAGTGGTACTTTAGTTCTTGCTGAAGCATTCTTAAATTCATGAACCAGATGCAGAAATCTAGAGTAGCAGCAATAACCAGTCTTTGGCTGAAAAAGAGCTCACTCAATCTACAATTGATTTCTTTACCCTCAGAAGTGCTTGTATGTCTGTCAAACAATGAAAATAACTGTTCCTAACTTCTCACTTTCCCAGATCATTGTCAGAAATATTCTGATCTGCATATTGCCAAAGACATAACCTGCATATTATTTGGAACAAGATTATCACTTTCTGCATGGCAACAATAATTCCTGTTTAAAAGCTGAAAATGTTAGCCCAAAAAAGAACAAGAAAAAACAGTTTTCATCAACATAAGGCATAGATTTCAATGTTTATTTTGTATGAATTACTAAATCATTATCTAAAGCTTTTGAAGATCATCACACAAGTTAGGGTTTGGCAATGCAGTGTCTGTGATTATATCTGTACACGTGACCTCAATAGTGGCATTCATGAAACCTCAAAATTAAATTAAAACTTTATTTCTTTAAAAATATGTGAAATCTCACAATGGAATATCACAAAATTTCAGGATACTCATCTGAAATCCCATGAAATGTTAAAACAGAACACCAGATTTCAGTGGATCTGATGATTATAGGATTTAATTCCTTTAAAAAAATAGTGCCCCATCACATCTTGCAATCGTCATCATGAATTACCATTGGTGTACCAACCATAGAAGCCACTGATTTTAGAAACTCAGAAAAGTTGTCATTCATTCATATACAATAACATCTTCTGAAGAAACTGTTGTTCTGTTTTTGTTAGTGGAGCAGAGCAAACATAGTCCTGTACCTACTCAAACCACTTTGATATCTAGTTTCATGAAAATGGCTAGTATTTTCTTTTAATGAGAAGCAGAGTGATTATATTTTTAAAATATCATAATTTTGCCCTCACCGTACCTTTCTTAAAGCGAAGTTGGGCTAGATCAAAACGGCCATAATCTCGTAATAAAATAATTCCACCAGGCTTTAGAAGTTGGCTAAGCCTGTTTATAACAAATTGCATTCTGGGAAAAAGAAAGAGAAAAAAGTCAATGCCTACTGAGACTCAGTACAAAAGTTTTACTTCAAAACATGTCATCATATCTCTACCCCTTCCCAATGCACATTTCTGTGTTAGATGAATACATCAGTATTTCATACTTTTCTGGAAGAATAGATGAAAGGACGAAGATAAGAACTATCACATCAAGGCTCTTGTCCGGCATTGGAAAAGGCGTCTGATTCTTGGTCAGGTCATGAACGAACGCAAAGCAACGAGAGGCATCATATTCTGGATGGGCCTGTATGTTCACACAATTATCTTTCTTATAGCAGTTCTTATTTCACAGAAACCTGTGGAGTAAATTAAGCTAAGAGAGAGCAACTTGCCCAAATCCCACCCAGGCAGCCTCAAAGCTGCACTAAGGACTTTTTAGATGTTTCACACATAAACTTCCTATAGCAAACCACCCATATTTCTGTGGGAAATCCCTGAACATACATACATATGAGAGACCTTTAATGGGATAATTAGTTCTATTTCACAGAGTTTCTTATTTTCACAAATGAACAGCATTTTTGAAGAGTTGATGTTCTATTAGATAAGTCATGAGAGAATAATAAATGGAGCTCACCCCTTTCACTGTTCTTATTTTTTGTTTACAGGGATGATGTATTGTTTAAATATCTCTACTCTTATCTTCAATAGAATATGTTAGGAGACAATAAAAATTACACACTTTCCGAAATAAAGGAAACTAGCTAAGAAATTTTTTTTTAATGACATCATTTTTTTAAATTACCAGGACAAGATCCACTGCTGTAGTAGAGAAGTCACAACAATACATAAATAGGCCTGGATCACTGAAATGAAACAGAAGTTTTATCAGAAACACTTTTTATTTAGAAGGGCAAGCTGCTAGAGTTTCCAAAGATAGCTTCTAGAGCAGTGACTGTTTTCCATTAGAAAGCGGCTAAATATGGGATAAACGAAGACTCCATGACAATTAGGCACAACAGGAAGATAAACTTTCAATTCCAAATTTTACTCTCCAGTCAAGCAGAATTACATGTTAGCCAGGATCAAATCAAGTAACTAGAAACAGAATAAAGATGGAGCAAAATGCCCACTGTTGTTGCAAGGATATTTTTATTTATTTAGTATTGGGACTTATAGATTGTTCTAATCAATTGATTTTTAGCAGCTTATGACTGCCCAAGATCATAATTTGAATTTAAATAATATATCACACTCAATATGCTTTTTAATATAAAATTATGTTAAACAATTATGTTAGCCAAGAATCAAACTCTCTAAGAAAACATAAATGAAATGGTTTCTCATTCAGAGGGCAAGTATTGCTTAACACATTGTAAGCCACCCTGAGTCTCTGGAGAAGGGCGGCATATAAATCAAATTAAAAAAAAAAAGTATAAGAACTCCATAAATATGGAATGAGAAATCATTACACCAAATGGGAACTCTTTTAGGTCAGCTGACAAGACAACTCCTAATGCTGTGTTAAGGTTTAGGCTTTTGTACCAACCAAATTCAGAATTTCAAATTCTGAAATGCAATTTGAATACATTGAGGGTCTTTCCTGCTGTCAGATATATGTAAACTATTTGTATTATTATAAATATGCAAATGTAAACTGTACATAATTTTGGAAAATTAGTCTTCATGTTTGGGAAAAATCTCCTAAATTGGGAATGGATTACTTCAAAATGAGTTGAAAAGAACTATGCATCTAAGTGATCCCACAATGCTAGAAAGTATCCATGCAATCTATATATTTGAGTTGTAATTTTTCTTACTTGTTGGTTTGAAGGATAGGAAAGACTGTGTTTCCTGCACCACATCCCACCTGTCAATAAAAGAAACAGGTCTGAATTATATTGCTGTGATAAAAATTAATGCAATAATAAAATTATTAGATAGTTTGAGATATGCATAGACTTTTATTACTTTCATTTCAAGAGAATACTGTGGTATCCCTTCTGGAAATAATTTTTATTTATCTATGCTTGTCTCCCATATATTCGTCATGTGTTGCCATAAACATGTTATTTCTGAGGTCAGTTTGGTTGGGTTTTTTTTTTTGAAGGATTGCATTTGTAAATTAAATGTAACAGACAACAGCATCATACTACTCTAAAATAAGTGAGTTTCTTTGGGGAAAAGTCATGTAGTTTCCTTTAAGAACCATATTTAGTTTAAAAATGTTGCTAGTTATTCATTTCTATTTTCCCCCCATTCATATTGTACTTCTCAAATGCAAACACACTATCTGGCGAGGCTCACCGGCTCACCCTTGAAAGCATATAGTAAATTTGTGAGTAATTATGACTGAAAACAAAGAACTACAGCTTGAACTCAAAGTTCTCTAATAATTACTAAGTGACAGCTAACACAAAGCATATACCATCATGACCATTGTCTGGTCATTGTTTTAAGGCACCTGGAACAGTTAGTAAACCTATTCACACTGATGTTGCATTGCATTCAAAGCCACTGTACAAAGACTAAAGATATCAATTCAAGGTGACATTTTGATTTAAAAGTGAAGGATTATGCTTCAGCGCCTTCAAATAGACAAAGAAATGGGCAAGTAATTAGAAGGGCTAGCGGAAGTATCTTCTGTGCATGTGCAGAATAAAGGTAGACTATTAGAGCAGTCACTTTAATGTGGCTTGGCTGGACAAAGCTTTTAGTTAAATACATGGGCTTGCTTTAGTTGAAATAAAGTGCCTCTTTAATGCTTTGCTTAATAGTAGTAGCCACTTCTCCTAAACAGGAGGCTGAGTCAATTAGAATTGTGCGCTCAATGCAGCTTCTTAAATTTTGATTTTAGTGTTTTTACCTCTAATATTCTGTATGTAGCAGATGATCCTGGGAAGTCACCATCTTTTACCACTTTCTCTTCCTGCAGCTGTGATGCCATTTTATCTTCTGAATGCAGCTGATGGGTGATGTTACTATTATTCTTTCTTTCTGTATCCAGATGTTCCAAGTCTTTACTATCTCCAGTACAAAGTTTGTCAGAGTAGCTTCCAATACTTGAATTTTTGATGTTTTTCACAGTTTCCTTTGAATTATGTATGTCAATCTGACCTTGAGGATGGTTTGGCGCTAGTTCAGGAAACTCAGTGAACAACCAATGTCGATCTTTAAAAAATCCATTTTCATGGGTTTTATAGAAATCATCCCAATACATGTTGGCATTGATTTCATAAGCATCTTGAAAGAGGAAAGACAGAGGATAATAAGTCAGCAGTTCCATTTACAAAAATACTCACATATTACATAATTTAGCAATGATATTGTAAGTGTAGCAGGAACTCTACACAGTAATTTGCTTTATTGCTGGCTTTTCATTTAAGATATTTGCTATTGTAACTAGTTTTTCATATAACCAAGAAGCACATCCTTCAAAATCAGATAACATCCAACTGTTAGTCTGAATCTCAGTTCTCTGCAGCTAAGAGACACTTATGCTAGGAGCTTATATACTTTTTTAAAAATGATATTCTAACTAGGAAACCCCTAATTAATACACTTGTGTCAAATATGGATATTATGAAGAGTGAAGCTACTCACTAATCTGTCGTAATCATTTCACTGGAACTAAAAGCAAACCTTTTTTTAGATTGAGATAAATATTTTTTTGATATTGATATATCCTTCCCCCCCCATATTGTTTCATGTTTTTTAATTTTGTAAAAAAATACTTTAATAAGAATATATATGGTTCTGTTCTGTTAAATATATATAAATTGTGTTGATAGGGTTGTCATATATAAAAGGAAAAATTTTCATTATATAGTATGTAGTACCTTGCTGATCTTGTGGTACTAACTGCATGCTCTGTTCTTGGACCTTTGCTTGTGCAGCAGCTTCCTGCTCTTCAGACCATTCCACATTATCCCTACAAAAAAGAAATGTTAATACACCACAATTAATTATTAAGTATTAAAATCCAATTCTCTAGCACAAAGATAGAAGGCTACAGAAACACCAATAATAAGAGGAATGGACTGTAAAGATAGCTGAGTTTGCAGTAATGGCTATATTGACTTGTTTAAGGACGGAATTAGAATTACATTTTATAAATGCCTGGAAACCCTTTGTAGTCATTTTGCTGAAAATGGATAAAAAATAAATTATTTCAGGATTTATTGATTAGAAAGGTTTGTTTATGGGAGGAAAACAACTATATATGCAATACGGAGGTGGAAATGGTAATTTCTAAGAAAAACTGATGTAAACAAAACAAAGTTGCTTTAAATACTTTTCTTGCTTTTTTGTACTCTTCATTCTTTTAACCTTTTCTTTTTTTCTAATTCTTTTGTTTCTGCAATTTTTAAAATCTTTATAAAATCTTTTAAATAAAAAACTTCATAGAAAAATTAAAACCAGTCTTCAGGCCTAATTTGCTTAGTTGCAGACAAAATAACCACACATACAAAAGACAAATATTTTTGGACATATGATGTACGGAAAAGTGGCCAGCGACAGCCAAGGCAAAATTTAATGTCATGTAAGTATAGCTAATTACATACATGGAGACTTTGTTCACTGACTGGCTCATTTAGTGACCGCTAGAAGTTATGGCAGGATTTTAAAAAAAGGCTTGCAACCAAGGTTTGTATTTACAACAGTTGCAAAATCTTGGGGTCGCATGATTACCATTTGTGCTCTTTGCAACTGGCTTGTGTCAGAGTTAACAGAGACCAAGCAAAAAAAAATTGTAACTTGTAGTCACATTAATATTTGCTTAACGATCAAAGTGGCAGTAAAGTGGTAAACCCATCACAATCATGTGATTTTCTGCTTAGTGACTATGACCCTTTGCAAGAGATTTAATAGCCCCAATAGTTGTTGTTAACAAGGACTGCTGTACTTATGTTCTAAGATGTGGCACCGTGTGACATCATTTATGTATCCTCGGTTGCACCCCATTAGGAGTAGCAGAATTTGCAGTAAAAGATAAAAACTGGAGCTAAAATAGTTGGTGGCTTGATGTGGCTATAAGGCTTTATAAAGATGAGAAAAAGCAATTAGTACTGGGTATTCATTCTCCCCCCACCCCATTTTTTCTCATGAAGTTCTTATTCTTGATTACTGCTCATAAATAGCTGAACAGCGTCTCTTTATTTACCTTTTCATCTTCCTTTGTCTCAACTAAGCTTAACATTTCATCCTCTCGATGTGTTAAGATGCAGAGTTAATATAATACTGTAGAGAACAAAACAGATCATGCGGCTTTGGTTTTACTTTGTGAGATCCTGCGTAGGGAGCTGGCATAAACTACGGAGTAGCTAAAACGGATCAGAAAATACTGCAGAGAGAAGCAGCCACAATCGTTACTTACCAGGCGTTGTGTTGAAAAACCCGAGCCGCATCAGTGAGAAAACGATTCCCAAATTGCTTCCTTTTCTTTTCATCCCGGCTGGGCGCAGCCATCATGCAAGACGGACACGAGAATGAACATCCGACCCGGAAGAAGAAAGAGAGGACTTGATTTCTCTTGCGCTCTTTCTACACCTCTTGAGGTTCATGCAAGAGAGAAACGAGATCGCCCAATGCGCATGCGTGAGATGTTAAGGCTTGTTTGGCTTGCTTGCTTTCAAAGCGTGCCTTTAAATGAGGAGGTTGCCTACCTTCCTGGATTTCCTATGTCTCCGAAAATGAATCTTGAGACCGTCTGTCTCCCTCGAGTTTTGTTCCTTTCTAGAAGGAAGGGAGGTCTGCCCATAAATATTAATAGACCCATCTTCTAAAAAGTACGGTATTTGGTTTGCCAATAACACTTCCGCCAAACCCGAATCTTTGTATTAAAATTTATTGATTTTAAAAGTTTTAAGCATCTGACATCTTTTGCAAGTCGATGAAGAACAAAATTTCTGCATACAGCTGAGTTCTAGAAATCACTTGGACAAGGTACTAGAAGATCTTGGTTGCAACTCAAAAGAAAATATTTTAGTTGGAAATAAGCTTTCAACCAGTTCCTAGCTTCTAATATTAACAATAGCTTTTATTATACTTTTGATGAATGACTATATTTCTATATTTAATCTTTAACTGGCATGATGGGGGTTTGATCACTCAAGTGAGTAATATGATTATTCCTTACGCACAATTTCTAGTCATGTTTTAAACAGAATTAGAAACTTTTGAAGGAGCTGTACACAAATGGTAACACTTTATTCAAACAATTAATTTTGAAAAAGCCAATCAGGATTGGTTAAATCAGTATCTTGACAGGGAATCCTAAAGATAGGGAATCCTAGAGAAAGTTAAAGACTTCCCTAAAACTGGAAAGTTTTAAAAACATTGTTGCCCCCGCCCCCATCCAAACTGGAGATATATTGGATTTTTTTGTGCAAGATTTTACAAGCACAACCATTCTGTGCACAGAACATAAGAACTGGGATGGATGGTCTGTGCCTAAATCAAAACACCAGAGAACTGTTTGATCGCTTTATGGACCAAAACTCAGATGTTCTGGCAAAACTGATACATAGGTGGGGATAGTTAGGTAAGAATAGGAAATATCCAAGGAGGACTTCCGGTGGCTCCGCGAAACGCCGATGGAGCTTCTTTTAGGAGCTGTAGCCCCGTGACTCCGTATAGCCCCTAGAACAGCAAAAATCAGCTGTCTAGCGTCTTTAAAACTCTCCCCCAGGGAAAAGGGGGAGAGAAGAGCAGAAGGGTCTGGGTAGAGCTCCCCTAGACCCCCAGGCTTTTTTTTTTTTAAGCCTGGGGTTTGCAGGGTGAGAGCTCCCTGAAAGCCCTTCAAAGCTCCGGAGCCAGGACAAGTCTGCTTAAAGCAGACCGAAGCGTCGCGACCACACCAGCAAAGCAACTAGAAAGATAATAAAGAATTTGGATTTTGGATTTTGGATGCTGGCAGAGTTAATCCAGGAGACTAAAAATGCAAGTATTGTATGTTAACTCCGTTTAAAAAGGGAAAGATTGTGCCTTCACTTATAAGTGAAAGTCCTTGTTAACATCAGTAACATTGTTAAAGCTATCGGGTTACTTAAGAAAAAGATTTAAAGTGGAAGTGGAATGGAAAAGCCTGTGGTATTGATTTTAACTAACTCACATCCCTAATTTGCCTGGAAATAATTTGAGTTAATGACCTGATAGCCGAATTAATACAGACATAAAGAGACAATTGAAAAATGGCTGAAATTAAAGATGGACTATATGAGTCAGCAAACTTACAAGTAGTGACTACGAAGGACTTAAAAGACTTTAAAATCTTTTACTGCTGAGATAAGACAGATAATTAAAAGAACTATTCAAGATTTTAAATTGGGGAATAATAATGACTTGCTGGCTGGAAAAGAGGAAGAAATTAATCAGGACAATATGCCTTTGGAGGACAAAAGAGACATTGTTGTGGCTAAAATGGAGGTTATTATACCGAAATCACAGGTTTTGGAGGAGGCTTCCATTCAATTAACTGAGAAACAGCAAGAAGACTCTTTACTGCAGGTTGATAAATATTTTGACAAGTTTTGGCTCTACAGACAGAATCAATATATAAGGAATGAACTGATGGACTACAAATGCAGGAAGAGTCGAAATGGGGGCTTCAGATTAAAGGAAACAACCCCAAGAAGAGAATGAATTCCTAAGACATACCAACTACAATTTCAAACCGAAAATTTTTTGAAAATAAAAGCAGGGGGAGGAGTAATGCTGAAGAAGAACGTATTATTGAAGAAGGACTGGGAAAAAATACAGAAAGAAAGAAAGACTGGTCATATTTTGGAGATTGTCTCATGATGTTAAAAGATTTAATTAAAGTTGGAGCAGGGGGAGGAGCAATGCTAAAGAAGAAAGTATTATTGAAGAAGGACTGGGGAAAAATACAGAAAGAAAGACTGGTCATATTTTGGAGATTGTCTCATGATGTTAAAAGACTTAAAGTTGGATAACTTCTGAATTTTATGGTAGTTTTAAAGTATTGAAGTCTAAAGCTGGATAACTTAAAATTTAATGGATAACCTTTTGAAAGTTTTGAAACTGATATTTTGGAGAATGTTCTGCTAATGTATTAAGAGATTTTAAAATGTTTAAAATAAGATTATGGTGTTTTTTTTTACAAATGTGAAATGTGATAAGAGAATTTATAAAAGGAAGGTTGAAGTATAATTTTTAAAAGGAGAGTTAACAAGTGTGAGAGAGTTTTGAATTCTGTAATAGCTAGTATATTTTAGCTTAGTTTGGTTGAACTATTGAGCAAGAGTAAAGCTTACTAAAATAAGACAAGATGTTCTACCAGGTGGAAATAAGTGGATTTTAAAAAGAAATGGTGTTGATGTTCCAAAGTATCAATGACACTGTGACAAAAAACTACAGGGAGATAAAAAACCTAATGCATAGCATAGATGGGGAAATGGATAATATCCTACAAGGGACAATGAATAAAGATCAGAATGTCCAGGAAAGGGAGGAGACAACAGAAAGAATGGAGAAAAAGATAGAACAGACAAATCAACAAATAAAGCAAGAAGACAAGAAGGAGAAGACAATAAAGACAATAATGACTGATGAAACAAATCAAGGAAAAAGTATTTTAAAAGATTTAAAAATGGAATTGGAAAAACTGGAAGATACTTTCGAAAGGAAGATAGGGGCTTGGGCAGACACTCTGGAGGCTTGGCAGCATAAGATGGTAGAGATGGGAGAAATATTTAGACTAAATAGTAAAGAAGTAGATGTAGATAGGGACAAAGATCTGAGAGAGGAATATGGGATGCAAGCCAAAAATCGAATAAGAATTGAAGTATTAAAACGGGCAAGAGATGATGGATAAAAGGAAAGGCCTTTTAATATAATGGTGGCTTGATTAAAAGCTAGAACAGAGGTAGAAATAATACACATTTTTATACAATAGAATAAAAGCAATAGTTAGATGGAAAGATTAGAGGTTGAAAGATGGTATTATTATGTATGTTTAAATAACAATGTGCCATTAGAGTGGCACATTGAAACATTGAACAACTAAACAATGAAGGACTATATTTCAATACAAACACATGTATCAACACTAAGACTAGTAATGGTGGCCTGATTAGAAGCTTGAATAGAGGTAGAAATAAGAAATAGGGGGAATATTAGTATACACATTTTTATACAATAGAATAAAAGCAATAACCAGATGGAAAGATAGAGGTTGAAAGATGGTATTACTATGTACGCTCAAATAATATTGGGATTGGCATTAGAATGGCACATAGAAATTCTGAATAACCAAATAAGGATTATAGTATGTGTATTACAAAAATTTAACTAATGTATTAAATATTATTAATGTTGCTATTTGTATCAAAATAACACCACTGTATCTCTAACACTACTGGATGACATCGCCAGGTCTTGCTGCTTTAGCAGACTAAGGAAGATACTCAGAGATGATTCACACCCTGGTCAGTGTCTCTTCGCACTTCTACCATCGGGCAGAAGACATCGAAGCATAGCCAGCCAAACCAATAGGTTTAAAAATAGTTTCTATCCTTGGGCTGTCAGACCCTTAAACACAACCACAATCACTCCATGCACACACGGAAACATATGACTAGTTTTTCTTTCTTTTTCTTTTTCCCCTCTAATTATTTGCTTAGAGATTATTCTTTATACTATTTGTTGTTTGTATTTTTTGTCATGGATTGCACCAGTGAGGCTAAAACCAATTTCGTTGTATACCTGATGTCCAATGACAATAAAGGCTATACTATATACTATTTATTTATTTATTGCGATTTATATGCCGCCTTTCTCCCTAGGGACTTAAGGCGGCTTACAAAATGACAACTTCAATACAAATCACAATACAATACCAAATTAAAATCAGTAACCCAATTAAAAAACAATTTAAAATTATACCAGTGTACCCCCAAACGGATCAGTTTAGTTGGCGGAAGAGCCACGTCTTCAGCTCACGACGGAAGGAAAGAAGGTCGGGGGCTGTCCTGAGCTGAGTGGGCAATCCATTCAAGAGGGTCGGGGCTCCCACAGAGAACGCCCTCCCCCTGGGGGTCGTCAGCCGACATTGTTTGGCCGACGGCACCCTGAGGAGGCCGACTCTGTGAGAGCGCACAGGACGATGGGAGAACGGCTGGAGATGGTCCTGCAAGTACCCTGGGCCTAAGCCATGAAGGGCTTTATAGGTGAGCACCAGCACCTTGAAACGTATCCGCAGTGCCACCGGTAGCCAATGCAGCTCACGCAGGAGAGGTGTTACACGGGAGTATCTAGACGCCCCCGTAACTACCCGCGCGGCTGCATTTTGGACTAGCTGAAGCCTCCGGACACATCCCAAGGGCAGCCCCATGTAGAGGGTGTTACAGTAGTCCAACTTAGAGGTAACAAGGGCGTGAGTGACCGTGGCGAGGGCATCCCGGTCTAGGAACGGGCGCAACTGGCGCACAAGACGGACCTGTGCGAAGGCCCCCCTGGTTACGGCTGTCAGATGGTCATCTAAAGACAGCCGAGAATCCAGGAGGACACCCAAGTTACGGACCCTATAGGAGGGAGCAAGGGTTTCACCTCCGATCATTAAGGATGGAACCTCCAGATCCCGGGATGCCGGCATCCACAGCCACTCAGTCTTGGAAGGGTTGAGTCTAAGCCTGTTCCTCCCCATCCAAACTCGCACCGCTTCCAGGCAGTGGGACATCACGGAAAGGGCATCCCTAGGGTGGTCAGGGGCGGAGATGTAGAGCTGGGTATCATCAGCATATTGATGATACCTCACCCAAAAACCACAGGATGATCTCACCCAGCGGTTTCATATAGATGTTAAAGAGCAGAGGAGAGAGAACCGAGCCCTGAGGCACCCCACAAGTAAGAGGCCTCCGGGAGGATCCCTGACCCCCTGCCCAAACAGACTGCAGACGGCCCGAGAGATAGGAGGAGAACCACCGTAAAACGGTGCCTCCTAACCCCATCCCCCTGAGCCGCTGCAGCAGGATACCATGGTCGATGGTATCGAACGCCGCTGAGAGGTCAAGAAGGACCAGGATGGAGGAGCAACCCCCATCCCTGGCCCGCCAGAGATCATTTACTAGGGCGACCAATGCCGTTTCCGTGCTGTGGCCACGCCTGAAACCAGATTGGTAAGGATCCAGGTAGTCAGTTTCCTCCAGGAATTGAGGGAATTGCTGTGTCACCACGGACTCAACAACCTTCGCTAAAAAGCGAAGGTTGGAGACTGGACGGTAGTTGTTAAGTATGTCAGGATCCAGGTTAGGCTTCTTAAGGAGGGGTCGAACCACCACCTCTTTAAGCGCAGCGGGAAAGACCCCTTCCTTTAATGAAGCATTGACAATAGCCTGGATCCAGTCTCCAGTCACCTCCCTGGCTGCCAAAACAAGCCAGGAGGGACAAGGGTCCAGTAAACATGTGGAAGACCCCAGCCTACTCATAATCCTGTCCACGTCATCCAATGAAACAGGCTCAAACTCAACCCAGATGTCTCCACCGAGACTAGGCCCTGTCACCTCAACGGACTCTGTCCAGTCGGAGTCCAACCCGGTCCGAATCTGAGTGATTTTATCTTGCAGAAACTGTGCAAAGTCCTCAGCACGGCCCTGTAAGGGGTCCTCCCTCGCTCCCTGATTAAGGAGGGAGCGGGTCACTCTAAACAGGGCTGCTGGGCGATTTTCTGCAGATGCAATGAGAGTGGCGAAATAGTTACGTTTCGCCACTTCCATCGCCACAAGATAAGACCTAATATGGGTTCTTAGTTGTGTTCGGTCGGACTCGGATCGGGAGGATCTCCAACCACCCTCCAGGCGTCTTTTCCGACGCTTCATTTCCCTGAGCTCTGCAGTAAACCAAGGAGCCGCCCAGGATCTGCGTCGGATCAGAGGCCGCAAAGGCGCGATTCAATCCAAGGCCCCCACCGCAGCCTGTTCCCAGGCCGTGACAAGGGTCTCAGATGAATCGTGGGCTAAGGAGGCGGGAAATGACCCAAGCTCCATCAGGAAACTTTCGGGTTCCATCAGGCGCCTGGGGCGGAACCATCTTACTGGTTCCGCACCCCTGCGACGGGGGATGGCGGAGGAAAAGTCGAGTCTAAGGAGGGAATGATCAGTCCATGACAGAGGGTCAATAGATAGAGTCCCCTCCCCACGATCATTTATCCACTGTCCAGAGAGAAAAATAAGGTCGAGTGTGTGTCCTCCAATATGAGTTGGGCGCTGTACAATCTGAGTCAGGTCCATGGCCGTCATGGAGGTCATGAACTCCCGCACCAACTCAGATGACTCACCGGCCGATGGCAAATTGAAATCTCCCACCACCAAAAGGTTGGGGAGTTCCACCGTCAATTTGGCTAAGACATCTAGTAGTGCGGGCAGGGCTGAGGCCACGCAGCTGGGGGACAGGTACGTGATCAACAGCCCAGACTGAACTCCAGGGTCCCATTTCAAAAGGAGGGATTCACACCCGCCAACCTGAGGAACAGTGACCTCCCTAGGCCTAAAACTTTCCTTAATAACTACCGCCACTCCTCCGCCCCTCCCCTGGAGTCGTGGCTGGTGTAGTATCCGGAAACCTGGGGGACACAAATCCACAAGAGGGACACCGCCCTCCGGCCCCAGCCAGGTCTCAGTGATACAAGCCAGGTCCGCGTCCTCCTCGTCTATAAGATCTCGGACAAGGAGTGTCTTGTTCACCACAGACCTGGCGTTTAAGTACACCAGTCGGAGTCCAGGGCTCCGCACTCTGTCGCTGTCAGGGGAGCCGGATGACCTGAGGGGGCAGGAGGGCGCCACCGCTTGAACGAAGCGGCAGCGCCCTCCTAGCCCCCCCCTCTCCCGACCTCTGCGTCTCCCAACTGTCACAAGGATTGGAAGACTCTCTCTCCGCTGAGCCTCTTTGTTCCCTCCTCCTCCCTCCCTCCCCCCACAACCATCCGACGGGCTCAATTGCTGAACCGTAAGAGCCGCCCCTGGCTCAACCCTTACCACCCGCCTCCCGGGTCCCCTTAAAATTTGATTAAAAACATTAATTAAAAAACCCCTCAAACCACGCTTAGAAGCATGCCACCACTCGGGGTTCCAAAACCCGTCCTTGAGGTAGGCCTTCGATAAATTCGAAGGCCATGTCTGCGAGAGGGGGGCATCTCGCAGAGCAAGGAGGGTCGCCGAAGTGTAAGCCATAATAAATATGAGAAGTGGATGGAAAATAGCAACAAGAAACCGAGATGATAAACAAGAGGGATAATGATGGTAAAATAGGAGTCAACCCAGGCTGGCATAACCTATACTATAAAATGAACGATACCCAGATGCCACATTGTTCATATATTGATGTTGATGAATTTATTTATTTATTTTTTAAAAAACCCAAGTTTAATTTCTGGTGACTTCAGGTCTTCATCCATATAGTTTTTCTGGCAACAATTCAGGTGTGTCTGTCATTGCCTTCTTGCAGGATTTTTACCTTTTTATATTTCTACTGTTCACTCTTATTTACAATCATGGTATCCTGTAAAGGAAAGCCTCCCTCTCAAGGGCTTCTTCTTAACTGCTGATTATGCCCAACTTTTGTTAATTGACTAGGGCTGGGAACCTGAGTGAATAAGCCTGTAATAAGGTCAGATGGATGTCCCAGTTTGCAATATGGAATAACTGCATTGGTAAAATGATTTTGTTGCAAAACTAAAAACAACACAACTGTCATAAAATTGGATAGGGGTTTCAATCCCAATTTCTCCACTGATTTGTGCAAACAATTTCTTCCATTCAGAAGCACGATTTTTTGTTTTTTCCAGTTGAAGTCCAGATTTGCCTGTTCAGTCAGTGTGATCTAGTTATTAGTTCTTGGTTAAGCATTTAGTTCATATGATCACAGAGTAGCCATTATACTATTCAACAGAATTTACATGCAGTTAAAAAATAACCACTTAATCTTGCAATTATACAGGTGCACATTTTAATAATTACTACTAAATAATAAGTTGATAAATTCAATGGAGCATTATAACAAATAACGGATTAAGCACTGAAGAAGGATATTCTAACCATGACCAGCAGCTCTGTAGCTGGAGAGGAATCTATTGAAAACAGAAAATTTGGAGCTAGAAACTTGCAGTTATGCAAGATAATGGCTGATAGACTTTTCTGTGGAATATGGTATGTTGTTATAAACACAGTCTTTCAATAACACAATATTATGTATAGTACCTGTAGGTCTCAAAATGGACAACACTGTAATTAAATAGATTATTTCTTACATAGCACTGGATGAAAAAGTTTTGTGCCAAAACTTTGCACACCGGTATCTTACCAGAGAAAATTAGTAAAGATGTGTATTTGATTATACATGTAATAACCGCAGCAAGGATTGTTTATGCGCAAAATTGGAAAACAGAGAATATACCATTGGAGGGAGAAGTAATTAAAAAAAATTAAATTGTGCAGAAATGAATAGATTAACTATGATGATAAAGGAAAGACAAGATTCAGAATATTTTAAGATATGTAATAAATTTTACTATTGGTTAGGAAAGAGATATAAATAAGTTTTAAAAGAGATTGAGGAAAAAATAATTGTAATTAGAATATTATACTAATGGAAAACCTTTGTAATGGACTTTGTGAGATTAATGACAGAAGAAATAGAGAAAAGAAGAAATATTTGAAGATAACACCGAAATGTCACATGGAAGAAATGAATGATGTACTAAATGTTTGTTTGTCTTAAAAAATAAAAAAAAACTTTATTAAAAAAAAACTTTGCACACCAAAAAATGCATCTGACTGAAAAAATTGCGACAAGTCCAATTCCAATAAGACATAACTTTGAATGTTCCTGAAGAAAAAAGATTGAGGTTAGCAACAAATTAAAATTTGATAATATTGAAAATTATTGTTAACAGAGAAAGCTGGGAAGTGCATAACAAGTCTGCTGAATATCTAATTCCCACAGTACAGTCTTATGTCTAAGTATATTTACCCATTTAGTATCGCTGTATTACTATTATCCTTTTCATCTATTCCACTACCTTCTCTTAAATGATATCAATATCATTATTATTGATTCGTTGTTTTGCATGTACACTGAGAGCTTATGCACTAGAGACAAATTCCTTGTGTGTCTAATCACACTTGGCCAAATAAAGTATTATATTCCCATTCCCATTCCCATTCCCAATTCCATTCATTCCATTCCATTCCATTCTATTCCTAGCATTATTTTAGTATTCTGTTTTGAAGCTTAATAGACTTTTTTTTAAAAAAATGTGCATGTAGTTTTCTTAGCAAATGTCAACACCTTGCTAATGTAGGCTGGATTGCACCTGAATTATATTTTGGAGATTATCAGGAAATCCCAGGATTATAGACTAGATTAGAAAATTGAGCAAAAGATCTTAGAAAGGCAACAAGGAATTTTCATCCTTTTTACACGTCCATAGAGTTTCTAGGGATCAAACTCAAGGTAGATTTTAAATTCTTTTATACCTTTAGAAAAAATACCTTTTGACCGTGACAATGGTGAACTTGTAAAAAAAAGTATGTTCTGGTATCTAAAAACCAATGTGAGTGCATTTTCATTATGCAACAAGTGCTTTCTCCTATTTTTTTTTAAATGATAGAAATGTCCCTCAAAATTCCAATGAAGTATGTTGTGCAGTTTGTCAAAAAGAATGACATCTTCTCTGCTTCAATTGCCCTGCTTTGTATTTGTAACATAACCTACTATTTGAATTACTCAGGGGTGTGCAATACATGTTATGTTAGGATTGGAGTGATTTCTTCATATATTCCTTCAGCATCTACCCACTTAATCTTGGCATGCTTTAGTACTCAACAAATAAGTAATGCATAGCAGCTCTTTTTCTTCCTACGATGGTGCTGATGCAGAGGGTGAAAAAGCAGTGCAAGGGTGAGATAGGCCACTGGAATAATTTCTACATATTTTGCCTTCAGCCTTCGACACCCTACATTTAGCAGCATAGGAAAAGTGAGTCTGTGATGGTACATCTGAGAACAGGGCTTGCAATCTCTTTTTGTAGTTTTAATTTCATCATTTTAGGGCCAAATAAGGATAAAGCTTTTTTTTTCCAGAGGTGGCTAGTTTTCAATCAGTCCATGAAATTCCTACACTGTAGGTGAGCGATGAATGAGCAAACCTGTGCATGTTGGAATCTACATTGCATGCTCCTTCACCTCCAGTCCATAGAAAAATGGTCTTCCATGAAATTGGTCCGTGGTGCCAAAAAAGTTGGGTATCAAGGCTATAAGGCAGTGAAATCCTATTAAAAGCTGCTAATACTGTATTTGGAGCATGATTGCTAGCACTACAGGTTCCTAGAGTAAGAGTAGCTTTATACAGCAGAATAAGTGAGCAAAGAGAAAATGAATAGAACTGGACTTAATTTGAAACAGGACATTTTTATTAGAAACTAACATTTAGCTGTTAGTTAGTTTTATTCCAATCTCCCTTTCTTTGTAGATTATAACATAATGCATCTTTTCTTGCCGCCAGCTTGCTCTTTTGAAAATGGCATCTAATGGCATTATGTTTGCAGCTCTTAAATTATAAATACACAGAAAATTTCTAAACCTTAAATTGTGAAGGAGGCACTAGAGCTCTCTGAGCTCCAAAGCCAAACTCAGATTCCTTCCACATCCAAAAGTGAGACATGCCACGTAGCAGACCTTCTGAGGATCTAGCAATTAAAAATAACTAGGAAAAGGGTAGAGGAGAATCATGTACTTCTTCCTACTACTACAGTAACAGCTGGCCTTAATTCTGTAAGAGTCCTGTAGTCGCCCAAAAGATCCATATTCTCCTCCTGCTTGACCACCAGTATCTATGTTCCTTCCTCCAACTAGATTGCTTCATAGGTATCCCATACTTGGTGGATATCATTTTGCTGCCATTTAGTGATGTTTTGCAACCAAATCTGGTACCCCTAGTCTCCCCTTCCCCACATTCCTTCACAAGGCAGAAAAGAGAGAGATGTGCTACCCCATAATAATACTGCTTCCAACTGAGGTGAAGGCAGAGGAAAGGCTCCTCATTGCTCCTTGGATTAACTTCTATAGCCATTTCAGTTTTGATTGGGGCTTTGAGCTGGTTCTACCATATCTCCTTTATAAAAATCCAGACGGACAGTAAAACGATTTAGAAAAACCTACTGTAATTCTTGGCTGACATTTAGTACAATGTAATTTTGCAGCTCAGAAATGGTAGCCTTCCATATCAACTGGGTGTGCTTAAGCTGGAAGGCACGGACTAAGCAGCAAGGGGAAACCCAATAATTCCTTGTCCCTGGCTCCCAATGTTACTTCTACTGGAATTGGAGGTGTAGAAATATGAAATCAGAGAAGGATGAGCAAAAACCACTGAGCAATGTAGCAGATGTAAATTATACAAAAAGGAGGATAGCAACATTTTCCTGTTTTATATATATCAACATTGTGTTTCTCAACCTTGGTAAGTTTAAGATAGATAAATTTCAGTCTTAGAATTCTCCAGCCAGCAAGGACGTATATTTGGTAGCAATAACACTTAGATTTATATACCATTTCATAGTGCTTTACAGCCCTCTATAAGCGGTTTATAGAGTCAGCATATTGCCCCAAACAATCTGGGTCCTCATTTTACTGACCTCGGAAGGCTGAAATTAACCTTGGGCCTGTCAGAATCGAAGAAATCAGACTCCTGGCAGTAAGCAGAGTCAGCCTGTAATACTGCATTCTAACCATTGTATTGCCACAGCTCTTAATACTATATACTGTACTATATTAACGATGCATACCTAGACCTGATTATATTGTTCTTGAATATAATATATTTTTCTTTATAATGTTTTCAAAGGATTGATAAATTATAATATTTCTCTACATTAGCAGTTCTTCAAGTTTGATCTGGGGTCCTGTAGGGATCAACAAGATCCAGGCGATGTGCAAAGTCAAACATTTTAAAATTTCTCAGATATAAACCAAAACTCTTTAAGCTCCACAATCTTTTTAGGAATTCAAAGCCTTTTGTGGTTGAATTGCTGCTCTATCTCCTCCTTGTTTTAAGTTAGCGATTTTTCCTAAAAGTCACTTAGCTATTCTGTTTCTCTTTCTCTAATTTCAGAGGTTCTATTGTTCTACTGTTCTATTCTGATTATAAAAATATTTTATCAGAGAAATTAACAGTCCCTAGTATAAGTGTCAATTTGTCCTTCAGAATTGCATCATAACTTGGATAAACTCACTCTTCATTTTATACGGATATTTCTGGAATGAAATTGAAATATATATCCAAATATTGAATGCTTTCTATTTATATCTTCTGTTTTGTTAAATCACCTAGAATAAATGGAATGACGTGCCCTATTTATCCTGTCAATAACACACTGTATTTTCAAATATGATATCCAGCCATAGTTAGTTTCTTATCGGATAGAATTGCATTGTTACAATAGCTTTTCTCCTTATCAAAAATGGATCTGTCTTCTTATTGACATCATTACTTCTCTTTTTTGACTCCTACTCCTGCCCTTTAACTATGGAGCATAGATGTTCCATGTCTTCTTCAATATTTCTCCAGTTTGCTCCATTCTTTTTGCTAAGGTCTTGTTTAATTAGCATACTGTATTATGCCAGCCATTGAAGTTGTAAAACAGGCTGTACATGCTTTATAGCAAAGTGATGGATATGAACAAGTTCACACAGGCAACCACAAAAGTACATCAGATTAGGGAAATATTTGTGCATGATTAGATTCATAGGGCAGTTGATTTAGAGAGGGGAGTTCCTTCTGGGACAGAAATGTGTGTTCCAGCTATTTTGAAACATGCACAGGATGAAGTAGAGCTGTTTTGTTATAGATATGGACTGAAAGGGTTCAGGGAAACCAAACATTAACAGCCCTGGCAGTTGAGAAAGAGAAGGATAGAAAAGTTATGGGAAATCAGGATGGATAGAGGATAGTAGAACATGCCAGTCTGGGAGTCCAAACTCCCAAACATTGTGATGTAGAGAACATTGTGATGTAAGACCCATTGCTGTGAGAACTAAGAATGAAATGATAGGTAGATAAGTGAATGAGAAAATCAACTATTGGACTATGTCATGCTGCTTTTTTGGCAGTGATGGCAGAATTGGCTGAGAAGAGACAGGGAAAGAAAAGTACTGGGAAGGTTGAGGGGAGCACAGCATATTTGCTCAGCCTTGCCATACTTACTTAGTGAAATCCCTCCCACTGGGTTTTAATTAAAACATGGAATAATAAAAAGGTTGAGAGTTTAAAACAAATCACATTTCTCCTTTATGCACTCCCTTGAAGAACATATGAATACATTATTGGTTTTGCACATTGAATGAAGCCATAATACAATTAACTTGTTTCTATTTTTTATTTTCAAAACTAGCTAAATGCCTTCATGCAATGTGCAAACTTTGTTTCTCTTCTAAAGACTGCATTTTACCTCCTGATGGAACTCATTCCTAGAAAAACAGGGTGATTGAGAGTTGCTTTAAGTTAACGGTTAAGGTTTGAAAAAGAAAGAAAAGAAAATTGTCAGGAGAATAGAATGTCTTTAAATGTGGATGATAAAGAGTTGCTACCCCCAAATCCCTTGATTTTCAAGTTTGAATACTTTTCTTCTGTTTTACTGTCCTTGTGCCTGTTAGTGGCACTCAGTAACAATAGAATACAAAGATGACAAGAGAGATGGTTTGCCTCTTGAAGCTTAATTTTTCATTGTATTAGCCAGGGTACAAAGTTGAAACCTTGCACTATGTCTCATAGAAAGTGTGACCTGCATACCAGTCTGAGATTGATCGAGGGAATGCATTCACATAAAAGGAGGAGCACTGGTTGCAACATCTGGTGTTACTTCTGACTTCTTTTTGATTTCCCACTAGTACCGATTAGTTTATCTATAGGAGTGGCTGGCCGGAGAACACGTTGGTACTGTTTTTTATCATATTCCTGAAGTTCTCGGGGTGACACCAGGTCCTGCAAAACATTCCATGACCAGGTGTACGTGGAGAAGATCTGGTAGAAACTGGGGTTGTTGGTCTCCAGTCCAATCTCTCCACCACGTAGTCTCTTCCACAGCTTCAGCATTTTGTTGCGTTCACGGAGAGCCATTGCTTTCCGATAGGAGCCTGTCACTTTCTTGACCTGAATAGGAAAGCCAGAGAATATGGATGGGAGATAAATCATCAGAGTAACCATGCAAAAACTTTAAAAATGATTAATTGGGAATTGGGTAGCATATAAGTGTGATTAATTAGTAAAGGTATGACTCCCAGAATCAAATCAGGACATTGGCTGGTGTTATGAAAAGGAGCTTTGAAGAGTTTGAAGTTGGCAAATTTCCTCCCACGGCCCTTTGTTCTTTTTTTTTTATTCATATAATTAATATCTGATGCCTTTAAGAAAGATATGTATTCACAGAATTCCAAACAAAGTAAGATACGGTAAAAAATGGACATACAAAGTAATATAGAAAGATCTTTTCAATAGTCAGTCAAAATTAAAAATGCCTACACTAGCAGTTCTTAAAAGCCTGGAAAATAAAATAGCTGAAAAGGGACTACTTTCCATAAGTATCAAACTCTTTGATTATACAGAAGTTATACAGGAAAAGAAATCAGATGATTACCCAATGGATACACCTACTGCTGGAATTTTTTCCCATTCAGCCCCATTTATTTTTTTCACCCTTATTCCATTAGCATTTCAACTGCAGGATTGTATTCTACATCAGTGTTTCTCAATGTTGAGGTTTTAAGATGGAGGGATCAACTTTCAGGATTCCCCAGCCAGCATGAGCTAATTTCTGAACTTCCCGTAAAGATAGTATTATACTGCACACATACATTATAGTAATTTAATTTATAAGTTTCCAGGTTACTCTAGGCATCTTACAATAATAAAATGGAAGAAAATGAAAGAAGTGCAAACAGAACAGAAGTAAAATAATAAAACAATAAAACAAACAATGAAAAAGAAACAAGATTATTATATCAATATAATAACCAGAAAGATGGATGGGTGGAGAGAAAAGAGCAAGCAATGGTTAAGTGTGTCAGGTTCCGGATTTCCGCGGTGAAATAAGACTCCCAACCAGAAGTTATCTGTGTTTTAGCAATCTTTATCCTCGGCTCTGGCATGAACCAACAAACACCCGTGGAGAATGGTTTATTGTCAGCGCTACCGCGCAGTGCTTCCCATCACCTTTAAAGCTACTCGCTAATCCCATGACTCCACCCCATACTCCCCCGCAATGCTAGTTACATTTCATCATCGTGGATATGATACACAAAGCTCCACCCCTCCAGATTGTTGAAACAATGTCGCCTTGCTGTGCCCAGGGGTAGGGCGTTCTCTGTGGGTGCTCCCACCCTCTGGAATGAATTACCTACTGAGCTCCGGAGGGCTCCTGATCTCCGTTCCTTCTGCCGGGAATTGAAGACTTGGCTTTTCAAACAAATAAGCTGACTCTGATTCCGGGTTTTATTATTTACTATTAATTAATTATTTGGGTTAAATTATGATTTTATTGTACTTGTTTCTTAACTTGTGTTCGCCGCCCTGAGTCCTTCGGGAGAATGGTGGCATATAAATACATGTAATAAATAATAATAAATAAATAAACACTAAGGAATAGTCTTTAATATTAGAAGCTGCGTAGTTACTTCTGGGTTCACCTCTCAGTGGTAATGGCGAGCAGGGTGGAATCAGCAACAATACACACTCTGGACATGACAACTGGTAAGCGGGGTTTTCCCTCCCCCTGCCCACCTGAATGACAACCACGACGCGTTGAGGTTGACAAAGTGAACTATGCTATATGTGAGTTTAATATACAAGAGCAGCACAGATAGATGTGAAACTCAAAAAGAAAAACTCATACTATATTCCCATTCATATTGTCATTACAGAGAATAATTATCCATTCCTTAATTCAAATTTTGTTAACTGGTTTTAATTATAAAATAAATCCAACTAATTTAATTTAATCCAGCCCAATAAATAGCACCTGCCTCAAAGATCTTACCTCTTGTCGGATTTCACTCACGTCGTTCATGGTCAAACGCTTCTGACTTAGCTCTGGAGAGAGAGAGAGGGCTGGTTTGGAAACCTTGGCAGCTTTGGGCTATGTATAAAAGAAAACAACAAAACAAAATGTATAACGAAGGTTTGTCAAATCTGAGCAGATCAATATCACATAAACAAACATACAGAAAGGCTACGAGAAGGATTTAATCATTAGATGAAAATAGGCAGAATGGAACTGTATACTCACTATCTGCTTTATCCACCTCTTTTTATGGAGGAAATGGTCTTCAAAGGAGGAGAGGGGCACCATTTTCCTTTGCACATCCAGCTTCTGGACATCCTTCATTGGCTTCCCTTTCACCAAGAAATCCCGGTTAGGGATTAAGGGAAAGATAGGCACTTGATTATAGGGACTCTCTGAAGGGTTAACTTTTGCTAGGTAAAGCAAAACAGAGTCAAATGTCAGGATGCTCTTAGCTGTAGATCATCAGTACTCATCAATATCCAAACCCCACCCTAGTGAAAAGCAAAGAGAAATTGAAGCAGAACACAGCAAAGCACAAGAGAAGCAGATAGTCATTACAAAAGGCCTGGAAGGAAGCAGGACAGCAAATTAGCCTTCCTCACCCACCCTGGCAAATTAGAAATGAAGGCATTTCTTTTTCTTTTGCTGTGCACACAAAATGGTAATAATATAATATAGAATGGATGTTGGGGTTTTTTAATGCTTTTCTTCTATACCATGGCTCTGATTGAAATCTGACCCAACTCTTGTTAGCTATTGGAGGAAAAGCTTTGTAAACACAAGCACAGTCATCCAGTATAAATTATGATAATCCAAAAATGACAAAATGTGCATTTCACAATGCAAACTCAACTTTTATATTTGCGCCCAACATTGCACACAAGAAGGTAAATTATTTCTGCAGATATTCTTAATTATTTTCTTTTACTAGATAGCTGAACTCCTAGGAATTTGGAAAAACCATAGCAAATGCCCCTCCAACCAGCAATGGGTGGTGGGAGTACTATCATTTATGTTTGAAACAACAGAGAAGATGGCATGTGTCATATTTAATCTGGGAATGTATCTTCGGTAAATAATAAATTAACTGGTATAAAAAATTTAGTGCAAAATTATAAATGCAAAAGAATTATTAGTGCAAAAGAATAAATAAATTAAATATATTTCCCACCTCCTTACTCTATCATTTCACTATAGTTATTTACAAAAGTAGGAATTCTTTTTGGCACTGAAATAACTTTTAAGAGGCGTGCCTAAAACCTTATCCAATATCAGAATGGTTATTTTCCACTGGAATTAATTCCTTTTGTGGAAGCAGAAAATAAGAGCACAGACTTCTTCCTAATCAAATGCTATGTACTTTCCTCATCCCCATTCCTAATCCAGAAAAAAATATTCTCAGGGAATGTGGTCACCAATTGTAATATTCTGGGCAGCAAAGCATTGTTTGCTTCATTGCCACCTTATGAGCAAAAATCCAACAAGTGGATCTTTTGCTGCTTTCCTGCTTCTGTTACACAAATGCTCACCCATTCAGAGAAAAAAGGAGAGATAGACAAACTCAGTGTTGGATTAATGCAATGCAAAATCTGTATTTAGCACAGACTGTGCTCTAAAAAGAGTCTTGAAAAGGAAAAGTTACTTCCTTGCAATGCTATTCATATGATGCCCAATGTGCCTAGAACTACTTACCAAAACAGCCTCATAATATCATTTTCTGCATCTACTTTTAAAAAAATCTCCCCCATTCCTCAGTCGTCACCTTTTTCTAGAATGCTTTTGCACTAATACATCAATTCTTATATACTATTGTAATTAAGCTTAAATATACATAACTGAATGGGACATATACAATCATGGCCGTAAATGTTGGCACCCCTGAAATTTTTCCAGAAAATGAAGTATTTCTCACAGAAAAGTAGTGCAGTAACACATGTTTTGCTATACACATGTTTATTCCCTTTGTGTGTATTGGAACAAAACCAAAAAAGGGAGGAAAAATAGCAAATTGGACATAATGTCACACAAAACTCCAAAAATGGGCTGGACAAAATCACTGGCACCCTTTCAAAATTGTGGATAAATAAGATTGTTTCAAGCATGTGATGCTCCTTTAAACTCACCTGGGGCAAGTAAGAGGTGTGGACAATATAAAACTCACACCTGAAAGCAGATAAAAAGGAGAGAAGTTCACTTAGTCTTTGCATTGTGTGACTGTGTGTGCCACACTAAGCATGGACAACAGAAAGAGGAGAAGAGAACTGTCTGAGGACTTGGGAACCAAAATTGTGGAAAAATATCACCAATCTCAAAGTTACAAGTCCATCTCCAGAGGTCTAGATTTGCCTTTGTCCACAGTGCCCAACATTATCAAGAAGTTTGCAACCCATGGCACTGTAGCTAATCTCCCAGGGCGTGGACGGAAGAGAAAAATTGATGAAAGGTGCCAATGCAGGATAGTCTGGATAGTGGATAAGCAGCCCGAAACAAGTTCTAAAGCAATTCAAGCTGTCCTGCAGGCTCAGGGAGCATCAGTGTCAGCGCGAACTATTCATCGACATTTAAATGAAATGAAACACTATGGCAGGAGACGCAGGAGGACCCTACTGCTGACACAGAGACATAAAAAAGCAAGACTACAGTTTGCCAACATGTACTTGAGTAAGCCAAAATCCTTCTGGGCAAACGTCTTGTGGACAGATAAGACCGAGATAGAGCTTTTTGGTAAAGCACATCATTCTACTGTTTACCGCAAATGGAATGAGGCAAAGAAAAGAACACAGTACCTGCAGTGAAATATGGTGGAGGTTCACTGATGTTTTGGGGTTGTTGTTGTTGTTGTTGTTTTTAAAATTTGATTTATATGCCGCCCTTCTCCGAAGACTCAGGGCGGCTTACAATGTGCTCAGCAATAGCCTTCATCCTTTTGTATATTTATACAAAGTCAGCTTATTGCCCTCACAACTGGGTCCTCATTTCACCTACCTTAAAAAGGATGGAAGGCTGAGTCAACCTTGAGCCTTGGCGAGATTCGAACCCTGCAGTAATTGCAGGCAGCTGGTCTTAATAACCAGCTTAATAACAGGGTGCCTTAAACCCCTGTACTACCAAGGCTCTGAGGTTTTGCTGCCTCTGGCACTGGGTGCCCTGAATGTGTGCAAGGCATCATGAAATCTGAGGATTACCAACGGATTTTGGGTCGCACTGTAGAGCCCAGTGTCAGAAAGCTGGGTTTGCGTCGGAGATCTTGGGTCTTCCAGCAGGACAATGCCCCCAAACATATGTCAAAAAGCACCCAGAAATGGATGGCAACAAAGCGCTGGAGAGTTCTGAAGTGGCAAGCAATGAGTCCAGATCTCAATTCCATTGAACACCTGTGGAGAGATCTTAAAATTGCTGTTGGGAAGAGGCGCCCTTCCAATAAGAGAGACCTGGAGCAGTTTGCAAAGGAAGAGTGGTCCAAAATTCCGGGTGAGAGGTGTAAGAAGCTTATTGATGGTTATCGGAAGCGACTGATTTCAGTTATTTATTCCAAAAGGTGTGCAACCAAATATTAAGTAAGGGGTGCCAATGATTTTGTCCAGCCCATTTTTGGAGTTTTGTGTGACAGTATGTCCAATTTGCTTTTTTTCCTCCCTTTTTTGGTTTTGTTCCAATACACACAAAGGGAATAAACATGTGTATAGCAAAACATGTGTTACTGCACTACTTTTCTGTGAGAAATACTTCATTTTCTTGAAAAATTTCAGGGGTGCCAACATTTACGGCCATGACTGTATGCTGGTTTTTTCATTTATCTCCTTATAAATTAGTTCTTTCAAAGCATGTCTTTTGTGCTGTTATATGTAGAAAAGTAGTACAAATACAGATTATGCTATGTTAATCAGTAACAGGAATCAAACAAACCACCAACTGTGTCTAGGTGTTTCAAAGTAGGAATATGGTGAGGTACAGAATATGATACCTGCCAAAGTATTTTGCTCCTTGAAGTTTCACTAAATTACTCAGCCTCTTGCCTGCCTATTTGGGCTTGGGTTTCAACTAAAGCAGAATGGTTGATCAAATCTTAATTATGGTAATAGACCAGCAAAGCATGCTTTTGTGCAAAACTCAGAGATCACTAGTGTTATGTCCTTATATGGGCATCCACTGGGGATTGGCTAATCCTCCGGCGGGAAATTCAAAGAGCTGTCATTGGGCGGCTGAGCCAGCTGGAACGTATTTAAAGAGCCCCAGCAGTCCAGCCACTCGTCTTTTTCTTGTGCTTTAATAAAGTACTGAATTGGACCAGAGCTGGTCGTGTCTTGCTTCCCTGCGCCAATCTAACAACTAGGTATGTTTAATGTATTTTCTCAATTCCATTACAAGATAAAACCAGGGAAATTCCATGGTTTAGCTTAGAGATTTAAGGTTATCAGTTCCATTTTTCCTGTGTATGATCTATCAGATTCTTAACAGATATAGTTCAGCTCTAAAGTTTGCTGCAGTGTGAGTGCTTACTTTGGAGATTTGCTACGTATGATTCCAGTTCCTTTTCGTTCATGATGCAGATGCGGGCAGCACCAGCAAAGGCAGTAATAGGGGAAGATTGGGTTCTGGGCAACTTTTCTTTATCAGAATGTTTTGCTGTCCTGCTATCAGGCTGCATTCTCTTGCCCGTACAGTCCAGGAACTTTTGGCGATAATAGCTAGAAAACAAGACAAGGAAAAATTAAAGTGAGCATTAAATAAAACTGAGGAAGACATATAAGTAAGATGATTAAACCATTTGCTTTTTTCCTTGTTGGCTCTATAATCACTCAGAGTTTTCCCTGTCTTTTTAAATCTTAGCCCATCCCTCATTTTCTTTAAGGATATTCTGTGCAATTAACTTTTTCTCTCTATGTACATTATACAATATTTTTCTCTCATCGTCATCTTTTGCAGCATTTTTAAAAAATCTAGTCTCTTCATCCTGCACCCATCATTTTCATATATCCAATCTTCATTATTGCATGCATTTTACAGATAGTCCACAACTGAGACCAGAATATCCATTGTTAATCAAGGCAATTGTTAAATGAGTTACATCTAATTTTATGATCTTTTTGCCATAGTTGTTTTAAGCATATCACTTGCAGTTATTAATAGCATGATTGTTAAGCGAATCTGGCTTTCCGCCATTGACTGCTTGTCCGTGGCCATCTGGAAAGGCTGCAAATCATGATCATGTGATCCTGGATCACAGCAACTATTGTAAATATACATTGTGTATGTGAATTTTGATTTGACCATGAAGATGTTGTAAGTGAAAGTACCAATTGTACATCACTTTTTCCAGTACTTTGTAACCTCAAATGGTCACTAAATGAATGGTTGTAAGTCAAGGGCTGCCTGAATAACAATGCTGTTCATCAGATTCATTGCTACTGTAGCATAATTTTCTTTACTTGTAAGATAAATGTTTTGCCTTGTGCTGTCTTGTTAAGCTGTGGTTTTAACTTATTTTATTTCATGATTGGGAAATTTCCTTCAATAGCTATGTTTTGTACTGCTGTCACAGAAATAAAGCAGAAGATGGTACAGAAATAACTTAATTGGTGTTTTTTTTTTGCCTTCAATTTCATTGTATTAAAGTTTGTAGATTATAATTATATTGTTAAAATACAACCCAAAGCATGGTCACTAAAACCTGGGAGTCCCTGGACTCTTGCTACTGCTGCTGCTCAATACTAGGTTGGCCTGTAATAAAGCTCATCTCATCTAGGGTCAGATGGTAGATGATAAGGCTGACCTGGTAGAGATTACAAAGACCTGGATTGGCACGGGATGAGGGTAGTCCCTCTCTCAGAAATAAGCCTCCCTCAGGGTGTTGACTGTGACAGCAGTCAATATGGAGTAGGAGTGGTGGTGTGGCTGCTGTTATTCAAAAGTCTCTAGTGGCCTAATATGTACATACCTAGCTGGACATAAAGCTCTTTATGAAGTAGGATCTTAAGATCAGTTGAGCTTGCTGCTTATCTACTTTCCTCCCTGTGGGACAGCTAGGCCCTACCTGAGCTCCTGAGTTTGTGGAGTTAATGGTGATATTCCCCAGACTGGTGCTTCAAACAGTCTTCTGGGCCCAGAAACAGAGGTGGCCTGGAAATTCATGGCTGTCATGGTGGCCCTGGATCTGGTCCAACTTATTGACAGTCCAACTCATAAAGGGTGCAACACATTGGATCTGGTATTTGTTGCAGGCCAATGGCAAGGTGCCCAGAATCCTGCATTGGGATGGGGGCATGGCAAATGATTCCTTGTAGAGTCTTGTGAGGACTATTCTAGGCATCTGTTAGATCAGATTTGAGCACTTTATGTTCCAGGGCCACATCCTGCCTGTGGGTTGTTGCAGTCTGGCCCGCAGCATTGGTGGTGGGATGATGGGGCATTGGGATAGCAATTGCAAAGGCAGAACATCAGTGTGGTGTCAGTGGTGGGGGCAAGAGGGCATCAATGGAGGTAGGAAATCAGTGGCAGGAGATGGGGTGGTTTCAGTGGGGGCAGGACAGTGGCAGCATCTTCCACAACAATCATAGTTTCTCAAGTGGCCCCTGGGGGAAATTAGAGTACGTTAAATGGAGTTGCTCAACTTCAGGTCCAGTGGAAGTGATTAAGGCATATTCTAGCTTGATTATTTCAAGGTGTTTGAGCCAGTCAATTATGGGGAAGTGGACAGGGTCCTTACTTCTGTATGCTTGGCCATCTGTAATCTGGACTTACGCTCCTCCTAGTTAATTAAGATCTGGGAAGTTGTATTTGATTGGATCTAAGTGCTGGGTAAATGCCTCTTTTTGGGAAGGTGGTGTTTCTGCTAGCCTTGAAAGAGGTGGTATTTCATTTCCTCCTGAAGAGGCCATCTCCATGGACCTTACAGTCTTGGAGAACTTTTTCCTGGTATCTAACCTTCCTTTTTTAAGCAGAGTTATTTAGTGGATGGTGAGAGGCCTGATGAAGTAGATTATCTATACCTTTTGCAGTCAGAATTCAGGCCAGGGTATAGTATTGAGACATCTTCTGGTTGCTCTATATCAGTGATGGCTAACCTTTTCTGGACCAAGTATGTGTGAGTGTATGTGCGCTAATGCGCATGCGCCTGAACTTCCAAAATGCAATGCACGTGCGGCCCCCTACAGGTACCCCACCCCCATACATGCATACGGGCCCCTGCATGCCCCCTGAACATGTGCACGTTTCCCTCCACGCATGCTCTGTCCCCACACATGCGCGGCAGAGACCCGATGACCAGCTGGCCAGTGGAAGACACGCATGTATGCACGGCAGAGCTGAACTAGGGCAATGGCTCGCGTGCCCACAGAGAGGGCATTGCATGCCACCTTGGCACCCGACCCATAGGTTCGCCATCATGGGTCTATATGAAATGTTAATATATATACTGCTCAAAAAAATAAAGGGAACACAAGCAGAAGACATCTGAGATCTGAATGAATGAAATAGCCTTATTAAATACTTTGTTCTTTACATACAGTAGTTTATACATTGCTCAAACAACTAAAGGGAACACAAAACTACTGTATGTTACGAACAAAATATTTAGTAAGGCTATTTCATTCATTCAGATCTCGGATGTCTTCTGCTTGTGTTCCCTTTATTTTTTTGAGCAGTGTATATTGCTAGTTCATATATGATATACCATTTGCGGTGGTGAGGCCTCTCCTCAGGAAGCCTTCCCTGGACCCGGCGATGTTGGTAAATTATCGTCCGGTCTCCAACCTTCGTTTTGTGGCGAAGGTTGTTGAGAGTGTGGTTGCGCAACAGTTCCCCCAGCACCTGGATGAAACGATGTATCTGGATCCGTTCCAGTCAGGCTTCAGGCCCGGGTACAGCACGGAAACGGCATTGGTCGCATTGGTTGATGATCTCTGGAGGGCTCGGGACAGCGGGTGCTCCTCTGTCCTGGTCCTGTTAGATCTCTCAGCAGCTTTTGATACCATCGACCATGGTATCATGCTGCACCAGTTGGAAGAGTTAGGGGTGGGAGGCACTGTGTTGCGGTGGTTCTCCTCCTTTCTCTCTGACCGGTCGCAGTCTGTGTTGACAGGGGGACAGATGTTGACCCTGAGGCCCCTCATATGTGGGGTGTCGCAAGGGTCGGTCCTCTCGCCTCTCCTGTTCAACATTTATGTGAAGCTGCTGGGCGAGATCATCCGTGGTTTCGGGGTGGAGTACCATCAGTACGCTCACGACACCCAGCTGTACATTTCCACCCCGGATCACCCCAACGATGCCCTTGAAGTGATGTCCCGGTGCCTGGAGGCCGTACGGATCTGGATGGGGAGGAACAGGCTCAGGCTCAACCCATCCAAGACCGAGTGGCTGTGGTTTCCGATGTCCCAATATAGTCAGTTGGCACCATCACTGACTATTGGGGGCGAATCATTGGCCCCCACGGAGAGGGCTAGCAACTTGGGCGTCCTCCTGGATTCACGGCTGTCTTTATTTTTTATTATTATTTTTAATTGAAAAAGTTTTTCAAATACAGATTTTTCCCCCCTCCTCCCTAACCCCCCTTCCCCCTCCCCTCCCCCCATGGCTTCTCCAAAATAAGATCCAAATTGATATCACATTATATAATACTTTACTTTACCATCCTTTTACACCCCCCCCATATACTAACCATTTCTTTCTAACATTATTATTATATCCCCCCTATACTATACATTTCAGAGCAACATTCAGCTGTAAAATTATATAATAAATCCTAATTTGGCATTTATTCAACTCATAATCTACCCATTTCCTCCTCCCCCATACATATATCTCTTAATTCAAATCTTTTACGTATATTAATATCTGAACATAACATCCCTTTTCCTAAGCTAAACAATCAGTAACCTAACCTATCTCCACCCACTTTCCTACAGGTCTACAATACATAATATTTTTAATATCTTTGTTCTTCTGTCCACACCACTAAAAGATATTTCCATATATAAATAAAATCCTCAAATGACTTTAAGTTTGTAATCCATATAGTATCTTCTGTAATGTCTTTCAACTAGATTATTAATTCCATCGCCCGTATTAGGGTAACATCAAGTTCTGCTTCCAACAGTATATTCAGTATCTTCAATTACCATCTGCCCCCATCAATAATAAATGTTTCTGTATATAAAAAACCACCCGAGTGACTTTATATTTATATTCCATATAGTATCTTCTGTAATGTCTTTTGTCTAGATTATTAATTCCAACCACCACGTTAGGGTAACAACCAGATCTTCTGCATGCCCCAATTCCATAGTTCTCTTGCCTTGTAACTCAACATATACGTAATCCATTTTCCAAAGAGTCCAAAATAGAAAGTTCCAATCCGCTCAATCAAGGGCCATCTTCCACATCCCAAAAACACCAGCACTGCAGAGATCTGTTATTCTTCTCAAAATAGTATAAGTCTATAATTTGCCTCAGTTATATTTTCATGTATCAGCCTTCTATAAATCCTGCTTATTATATTTTATCATCTCTTAAGTAACTGGCATTAGTCTATTGGCTAAAGAAAAAAAAAGTTTTTTTGTTTAGTTTAAAATTTTTTAGTTTTGTAGAACCTGCTTCTTCTTTTCTTAACGTGTTGTGATTTAGATCTCCATCCTGGTTGCCTTTCTTGGACTTGTATATCAGCTGATTGAGTTACATGCTGGTCTGTAACTTGATAAGACCTCAAATCGAAATCCAAAGCCGCCTCTCTTATATTTATAGGTGATCCAGCTATAGCCTCTGGAGGAGAATCCAGAAGCGGCTCATCCAAAAAGGCCTCTGTAACTTGTTGTTTTTCCATTACCTCCATCTCCATCTGCTTAGCCTGAGATTCAATCTCTTGTTCATTTTGCTTTTCTTTATCCCCCTCCTGTGTTCCTAACACTGATGACATACGTGGAGATGTTAGGTCCATTTTAAAAACCTTGTAGTAAAATTCTTCCGCTTTTTCAACAGTATTTAGTTGATATCTTTCTCCTTGATATCTCAATATTAGACCAACTGGAGCATCCCACCTAAATGGGATGTTTTGTTTCTTTAGCTCAGTCACCAAAAATCCAGAATCCTTTCTATCTTTTAACATCTTGGATGGCAGCTCTTTATATATCCAAATCTTCCTTCCATTCATTTCTAGAGTGGAGTTAAAAGACTTTTGCACAATATCATTTCTTATTCCTTTATCAGTAAAGTAAATCACCACATCTCTAGGCAACTGCCTTTGCTTTGCCACCCAAGAATTTGCTCTGTAGGCCTTATCAATCTTACAGGATACTTCTTCAGGACTAACCTTTAAAATCACAGCCAGAACTTCAGCAGACATCTTTCTCAAATCTTCTCTGTTATTTTCCTGTATTCCCCTGATTCTGACCGCAATTTCCATGACTCTAAATTGCATCATTGTGACTTCATTTTCAATCCTTTGTTTTATATTATCTGCATTGTAAGTCTTGTAATCAGCTTCCTTTATTTTAGACTCTACTTCTGAACTATTTTCTTGAATCATTGTCAAGTCATTTTCAATTCTTTGTATTTTATTATCCAAATTATGAATCTTATAATCAGCTTCCTTCATTTTAGACTCTATTTCTAAGTTGATATCTTTATCCATCTTTATTATTATTTCTGAAAAACTTGTCAAAGCTGTTACAATATATTGTTTCAGGTTATTATACTTTTGTTGTACCAACTCTTTAATTTCCTGTCTAAATTTTTCAAGGTTCTGGTTCACAATCTCATCATGTCTTGCCATCTCCTCCAAAACAAATTCCTTTAGGTCTTTAAAGCCATTCTTCTGCATCTGCAAGCTCAAAACTTGTTCATGTGATTTGTAAATGAGGGAGCCCCCCCCCAACAGCTTGGTTGTCTGGCTTTGTCAGTTTTAACGCCATCCTGCCACACAAACAGATTTTTTTTCCTTTTAAAAAAAAAAGACTTCTCTCCAGACAATATCAATATCAAGTCTCTAAGAAGGAAGAAGCATGAAATAAGAATTTTTCTCTTCACTTCTAGCCAGCGCTATTGTTTCAGATACTTTGTAACGTATTAAACTATTCAAAAGGAAGGACTTTCGCTTTCAGCTTTCTTCTCAAGCCTCAGCCAGTTGCCATTTTAAACTTTCTTTTTTCCCCCTTTCACTCTTTCTTCACTTTTAAAATCAGTCTTAGGGTTGTTAGAAATACTTGCAATTTAGAGTCCCAGATCCTGATTTCATCCTGCTTGTTCAGATGATCTGTTAATTTTTGTTAGTTGGATTGGTCCCATTGCCTGGCTCTGCAAAACGCAGAGTTCTCCCGAAGCCCAGAGCAGCGGTGAGCAAAAATAGGGAGCCTCATCCTGCTTCCTCCCCAAGAGTAAAAAAAGAACTCTGGGGACTTCGCAGAGGGCTCTACCTGCCCTCGCCGGCTCTATCTCACATTTCCTTAAGGAAACGGAGTTTTTCGAGCCGCCTTTCAGCTGTAAAGGTGGCTCTTTATGGGCGACGGGGCTGGTGGTCTCAAAAGACTGTCTAACGGTGAAGCCCGATTCACAGCTATCTTTAGAAGAGCACTTGACGGCCGTGACCGGGAGGATTTTTCATCAGGTTCGCCTGATTCGCCAGTTGCGTCCCTTTCTGGATCGGGACTCGTTACGCACGGTCACTCATGCCCTCGTCACCTCCCGCCTGGACTATTGCAATGCTTTCTACATGGGGCTCCCCTTGAGGAGCACCCGGAAGCTCCAACTGGCGCAGAGTGCGGCCGCGCGGGTGGTAATGGGAGCGTCATGGCGCTCCCATGTAACACCTCTCCTGCGCGAGCTGCACTGGCTCCCGGTGGTCTTCCGGGTGCGCTTCAAGGATATGGTTACCACCTTTAAAGCGCTCCATGGCTTAGGACCTGGTTATCTACGGGACCGCCTACTACCACCAAGAGCCTCCCACCGGCCAGTACGCTCTCATAGAGAGGGACTGCTCCGGGTGCCATCAGCCAAACAGTGTCGACTGGCGGCCCCTAGGGGGAGAGCCTTCTCTGTGGAGGCACCTATCTTCTGGAATGAGCTCCCCCCAGAGATACGGAGGATCCCGGATCTGCGCACCTTCCGCCGCGCTGTGAAGACCTTTTTATTCCACCAGGCGGGCTTGGCCTAATCTCTTCCCTCTTTTTAATATGTAAATTTTAATCTGTTTTTAAATTATTGGGGTGTTTTAATCTGTCTGGGCCAAAATGATTTAATCTGATTTTATTTGGTTTTTAAATTTTTTGTATCTATGTATTTTATTGTTTGGCTGTTCACCGCCCTGAGTCCTTCGGGAGTAGGGCGGTATACAAATAAACTAAACTAAACTAAACTAAACTAAACTAAACTAAACTAAACTAAACTAAACTAAACAACCACTGGTTGCCTTGTAGATGACCTTGGAGGGCTTGGTATAGGGTGATGTGTTTATCTTGGTTCTTCTTGACCTCTTGGCACTTTTAATATAATTAACCATTGAGTATTACTGGAGAGATCTGGGAGTGGGTGGCACTGTTTCTCCTTTCTCCATTGCTAGAAACAGGTAGTGATGGTGGGGAGAGGAGAGATTCAGCAATAGGCCCATTATGTGCAAAGCCGTTTGTTACTTCCTCATTGCAGCCAGCAGACCGCATGGCTCCAAAGTCTTTAATCATCGCTGGGCATGAGCATTATGAACTTAAAAGAATATTGGATTCTAGAATTTACAGGGGGCAATTACAATATTTAATTCATTGGAAGGAATACCCTATTTCGGAAATCACCTGGGTAAAAACCTGAAAAGTCAATGCTGATCAACTGGTTCAGAAGTTCCATGAAAAGTATCCACACAAACCCAAAGGGGATCTTGCGGGTGGCAGGGGAAGTTAGTTTTATATGTAAACTAGTCGCATTTAATGTATTCAGTGTCGTTACAGGATTTTCTTTTCAATTTGAGGGGGGCAGCCTGTCAAACTCAAAAATTGACATATGTGTAGCCATTTTAGTTAGCTCTATATTATACTCATTTATTCCTTTTCTGTCTCTGCATATGTAAGGGTTTTTTCTGGGCTTGCCACATTCTTAAGATTGGGAGGGGGGAATAGATAATGAGGATTGTTTCGGCTAGGTAACATTCTTTCCTGTGGGAGTAGAGGCTGTCCTTGCTTAGAGCTGGAAGTGGAGTTTGAAGACACTGAGCAATGTTGATTTTGCTCTTATTGGGGAATGTGACTTTTGTGGGATGTTTCTAATTTACAATATTATGTGGTGTAATTCCAGTTTGTGTCAGATCCGGAATAACAACAGACTTTTGCCAATTTGATGTCTACCTAAATAAAAGAAATTTGTTTTGGAAGATGGACTTTGCATATTTCTTTTTTGAATGGGTTTCATTACTTGGGAACCTGACATTTATTTTTCTTTCATTTTGTTAGTTAATTCATGATGCTTTCCATTTACTCCTCTTACATTCCAACTTGCATTCTTTCATATATAATGGCTGGCCCCATCAAATTATCTCTGCCACCCATCAAACTTGGATCAGCTGAGTGTTTCACATACACAGCAGTAAGTGGAAAGGGAGGAATCTTTAGAAGGGCAAAGAATAATTTGGAAAATGCAAGTGACATTTCAATAAAGAACATGAATGAAATAGAAATTCATAATAAATGTCTGATGGAAAATATGCATTGTCTTTTTTTTCAACTAAATTTGTTACATTTAATAAATAGATTAACTTTGATAACCAATCCTTCTAAGAACAAAAAATAAATCCTCCTAAATTCTTTTTTTGTTTTTACAGTTATTCATTAAACCTCTTCTAATAAAAAGAATGCTAATTTACATTATCTTAATTGTTAAAAAAAAAAGATTCCCATTGAAACAGTTTTGTATAATCGAGAAGATTTCTAAATGACTGTATGAATAAAATGTGAACCAGATTTAAAACTTTTTTCTATTTATTGACATTTGGGAGAACTCCCAGTCAAAATTGTTGTTAGTAAAGATGTTAATGATCAAAGGATTACTCCATGCCCTTAAAATTAACAAATTTCTTTTATAACCCTTTTGTAAGAAGAAATGAGTCTCTGGGTTCATACAAACATGCAAGGAACAATATATGAATCAGTCTGTTTTTGTGCACATGCAGTATGCTTAAGATCTCCTCTTTCTCACCTGACAATAGCCGTAGTAGTATGTCTTGGCAGTTTAGATGATTCCACCAGCTTTGACAAGAGCTCAAAGAACAAGATTCCTCGAGCATCAACAGTTTCTTTGTCATCTTTCTTAGGGGCTGATGGGAAATAGAAGATTTATGTCAAGAAATTGCCAGACTGGAAAAAGAGAATGCTAACAACATCGCAGAAGGGCTGGTAGCATAAGAATACTCTCATTTGGGAACACAAATCTGTCGCTTTTCTTCAGAGAAGCAATGAAAGTCCTAATTCCTGAGTCAATTCACAGTTCTCTCTAAAAGCATAAAAGGAATCTTTTTTGCATTCATCCCAGGATAATTACTGGGCATAAAATTCAACTATGAAGCAGTTTCTATTCGGTTAGTTCTTTTAATAGATTTTTTGGGTATATTTTTATTTTATTTTTAAATATTCATCAGCATCAATACACGAACAGTGTGGGATCTGGGTAATGTTCATTTTGATACAAATAACAACAATAATAATATTTATTACATTAGTCAAACTTTTGTAATCTTTTAATACACATGTTTGTATTAAACTATAATCCTTCATTATTTAGTTGTTCAGAATTTTAATGTGCCATTCTAATGCCAATCACAATATTATTTGAGCATACATAGTAATACCATCTTTCAGCCTCTAATCTTTCCGTCTAGTTATTGTTTTTATTTTATTATATAAAAATGTGCATTCTTATTTCTACCTCTATTCTAGCTTCTAGTCAAGCCACCATTATATTAAAAGGCCTTTCCTTTTTATCCATCATCTCTTGCCGTTTTAATACTTCAATTCTTATTTGGTTTTTGGCTTGCATCCCATATTCCTCTGTCGGATCTTTGTCTCTATCTACATCTACCTCTTTACTATTTAGTCTGAATATTTTCCCCATCTCTACCATCTTATGCTGCCAAGCCTCCAGAGTGTCTGCCCAAACCCCTATCTTCCTTTCGAAAGTATTTTCCTGTTTTTCCAATTCCATTTTTAAATCTCTTAAAATACTTTTTCCTTGATTTGTTTCATCAGTCATTATTGTCATTATTGTCTTTTCCTTCTTGTCTTCTTGCTTTATTTGTTGATTTGTCTGTTCTATCCTTTCCTCCATTCTTTCTGTTGTCTCCTCCCTTTCATGGACATTTTGATCTTTATTCGTTGTCCCTTATAGAATATTATCCATTTCCCCATCTATGCAATGCATTAGGTTCTTTATCTCCCTGTAGTTTTTTGTCACAGTGTCATTGATACTTTGGAACATCAACACAATTTCTTTTAAAATTCCACTCATTTATCCTTGATGGAGCATCTCGTCTTATTTTAGTAAGCCTCATTCTTGCTCAATAGTCCAAAAACCATATATTCAGGCCTAACGTTGCTCCTCAGAGAGTACAATAATCATAGTTTTTTATATCCCAGGATTATTCAATCGGTTCCATTTAGATAGTCCAGGAAGCTTTCCAAATATCTTCTTACATCCACTCTATAGGTTTAGTCATATATCTTAGCAACAGAGAACTTGGTATGGGAGCACGGAGACCCACCCCTCGTGTCCGATCTCACCACGACGTCAGCAGGAAGTTCCATTAGTTCTTTTAGTAGATATTTTTTTTTATTGAAAAAGTTTTTGAATACAAATTTTCCCCCCATTTTTCTCCCCCCTCCCCCCTAACCCCCCCTCACCACCCATCCCCCGTGACTTCTTCACAACAAAGACCTAATTCATAACAGATTATATAATATTTTACCATCCCCTTACTCCCTCCTCTAAGTACTGACCCTTACTTGCTAATAGTATTATTAATATTGTTACTTCCCCCTTTTACCATACATTTCAAAATAACATTCTACTGTAACATTGTATAACTTCTAATTTATAACTTGTAATATTATTGTAACTCCCAATTTAACAATATTCTGCCCTTTTTCTCCTCCTCCATACTTATATCTGTATATTAATACAACATTTCAAAACAACCTTCCACTTTAAAACTATATAATAAATCCTATTTTAACATTTAATCTTTTGTGTATATTAATGTAACATTTCAAAGCAGCCTACCCCATAAATCCTAATTTAACATTTATTCAACTCTATCCATTTGCTCCACTCCCCTAAATATATCACTTAAACATCCCTTTTCTTAAACTAAACAATCAGTAAAGTAACCTATTTCCACCCACTTTCCTGCAAAATTGCCATGCACAACAATTCTTAATATCTTAATATCTTTAATCCACTGCCCACTCTGCTAATATATATATATATATATATATATATATATATATATATATATATATATATATATATATATATATATATATATATATATAAATTTTCTTACTTCTTCGTAGGGTCTATGTGTGTTTTTCTTCTAGCCAGGTTTTCCCTACGTAGCCAAGGTTTTTTTTGTAGCTCCAGCTCAGTAGAATCTCATCTACTCGGTTCTGGGCTTTTTTCCTTTCTAACACCTAGCAAGCTCTGACTGCTAGGTGGGAGACCTAAATAGATCCATTTCTAGCTCGTTAGCTGTCGTCAGTAGGCCACACCCACCTCCTCCCTGTAAAGGCATAGTATCAATTTTCTTACTTCTTTGTAGGGTCTATGTGTGTTTTTCTTCTAGCCAGGTTTTCCCTACGTAGCCAAGGTTTTTTTTTTTTTTTGTAGCTCCAGCTCAGTAGAATCTCATCTACTCGGTTCTGGGCTTTTTTCCTTTCTAACACCTAGCAAGCTCTGACTGCTAGGTGGGAGACCTAAATAGATCCATTTCTAGCTCGTTAGCTGTCGTCAGTAGGCCACACCCACCTCCTCCCTGTAAAGGCATAGTATCAATTTTCTTACTTCTTCGTAGGGTCTATGTGTGTTTTTCTTCTAGCCAGGTTTTCCCTACGTAGCCAAGGTTTTTTTTTTTTTTGTAGCTCCAGCTCAGTAGAATCTCATCTACTCGGTTCTGGGCTTTTTTCCTTTCTAACACCTAGCAAGCTCTGACTGCTAGGTGGGAGACCTAAATAGATCCATTTCTAGCTCGTTAGCTGTCGTCAGTAGGCCACACCCACCTCCTCCCTGTAAAGGCATAGTATCAATTTTCTTACTTCTTCGTAGGGTCTATGTGTGTTTTTCTTCTAGCCAGGTTTTCCCTACGTAGCCAAGGTTTTTTTTTGTAGCTCCAGCTCAGTAGAATCTCATCTACTCGGTTCTGGGCTTTTTTCCTTTCTAACACCTAGCAAGCTCTGACTGCTAGGTGGGAGACCTAAATAGATCCATTTCTAGCTCGTTAGCTGTCGTCAGTAGGCCACACCCACCTCCTCCCTGTAAAGGCATAGTATCAATTTTCTTACTTCTTCGTAGGGTCTATGTGTGTTTTTCTTCTAGCCAGGTTTTCCCTACGTAGCCAAGGTTTTTTTTGTAGCTCCAGCTCAGTAGAATCTCATCTACTCGGTTCTGGGCTTTTTTCCTTTCTAACACCTAGCAAGCTCTGACTGCTAGGTGGGAGACCTAAATAGATCCATTTCTAGCTCGTTAGCTGTCGTCAGTAGGCCACACCCACCTCCTCCCTGTAAAGGCATAGTATCAATTTTCTTACTTCTTCGTAGGGTCTATGTGGATCTATTTAGGTCTCCCACCTAGCAGTCAGAGCTTGCTAGGTGTTAGAAAGGAAAAAAGCCCAGAACCGAGTAGATGAGATTCTACTGAGCTGGAGCTACAAAAAAAACCTTGGCTACGTAGGGAAAACCTGGCTAGAAGAAAAACACACATAGACCCTACGAAGAAGTAAGAAAATTGATACTATGCCTTTACAGGGAGGAGGTGGGTGTGGCCTACTGACGACAGCTAACGAGCTAGAAATGGATCTATTTAGGTCTCCCACCTAGCAGTCAGAGCTTGCTAGGTGTTAGAAAGGAAAAAAGCCCAGAACCGAGTAGATGAGATTCTACTGAGCTGGAGCTACAAAAAAAACCTTGGCTACGTAGGGAAAACCTGGCTAGAAGAAAAACACACATAGACCCTACGAAGAAGTAAGAAAATTGATACTATGCCTTTACAGGGAGGAGGTGGGTGTGGCCTACTGACGACAGCTAACGAGCTAGAAATGGATCTATTTAGGTCTCCCACCTAGCAGTCAGAGCTTGCTAGGTGTTAGAAAGGAAAAAAGCCCAGAACCGAGTAGATGAGATTCTACTGAGCTGGAGCTACAAAAAAAAAACCTTGGCTACATAGGGAAAACCTGGCTAGAAGAAAAACATATATATATATATATATATATATATATATATATATATATATATATATATATATATATATATATATATATTCCGTTATATAAAAGAAAGTCAATGACTTTAAATTTATAATCCATATAATATCTTCTTTGATGTCTTTCCACTGGATTGTTGAGTCCATCATCCATAATAGGGTAACCTAGCATCCTGGTGCAACAGTTTGTTCAAAATCCTCAGTCATCATCTGCCCCCATCAGTAATGAATATCCTCATATATATATATATAAAAGAAAAAAACAACCACCCGAGTGACATTATGATTATATTCCATATAATTGTAATTGTGGCTTTCATCAGGATTATTAATTCCCATCATCCTAATGGGTAACAACCAGATCTTCTGCGTGCCCCAGCGTAGCTCTCTTGCCTTATAGCTCAAGATGAATATAATATATTTATTAATAAAAGAAAGAAGTCCAAAATAGATAATTCAAATCCAACAAATTAAGGCTCTTTTCACATCCCAAAATTACGGCATTGCACAGGTCTGTCACTCTCCTCAGGATAATATTAACCAATACTTCGCCTCCACTATCTTTTCATATATTCATTCATTTTTTTAAAATAACTGGCTTCACTGTTGCTTAATTTAGAAATTTCTATTTTTGTGAGACTTATTTCTTTTTTTCTTTTCTTTTTGTGGGTTTGATCTCCATCCTGGTTTCCTTTCTATCAGTTGTATATCAACTGATCGATTTTCATTCTGCTTTATAACTTGATCTTGTTGGTTTTGCTTTCGTGTCTCATATTTCTTTTTTATCAATTGTGTATCAGCTAATTGGTTTCCATACTTGTCTGTGACTTGATGAATCATCACGTTAGAGTCCGATGCCACTTCTCTCGTATTTATAGATAATCCAGCTGAGGTATCTAAAGAATCCAAAGGCAATTTGTCCACAGCAGCCTCTATAATTCGATGTTTTTCCTTTATTTCCAATTCCTTCTGCTTATCCTGTATTGTGCCTAGAGATGTTAAGTTCATTTTCAAAATTTTTTGATAAAATTCTTCCGCTTTTTCAACAGTATTTAGTTGGTATCTTTCTCCTTGATATCTCAATATTATACCAGCTGGAGCGTCCCACCTGAATAAAATATTTCTTTTTTTTTAACTCAGTCACCCGAAAACCAAATTTCTTCCTTTCCAATAACATCTTAGGCGGGAGCTCTTAGTAAATCCAAATCTTTCTTCCAAACAATTGCAAAGTAGAATTAAAAGAATTTTGCACAATATTATTTCTTATATCTTTATCTGTAAAATAAATCACCACATCTCTAGGCAATTGCCTTTGCTTTGCAATCCAGGAATTTATTCTATAAACTCTGTCAATCCTACAAAATACTTCCTCAGGTTGAACCTTTAAGATCCCAGCCAGAATTTCAGAAGATATTTTCCTTAAATCATCTCTGTCATTTTCCTGCCGTCCTCTGAGTCTAATCGCATATTCAGTAAAATTATGTTGCATCATTAAAACTTCTCTTTCAATCCGTTGTTGTATGTTTTCTGCATTACAAGTCTTTTGATCAGCCTCCATTTTAGGTTTTTCTTTTGAGATATTGTCTTGAGTGTTTGTCAAATCATTTTCAATTTTTTGTATTCTATTATCCAAATTGTCCTCAATTTCTTCCACTTTAGACTCTAATAAGTTAGTATTTGCATCCAACTTAATCATAAATTCTTCAAAACCATTAGCCATTTTTATAATCTTTCGGTCCAAAAAAATCAAACTTTGATAGCACTAATTCTTTAATTTCCTGCTTAAAATTTTCAAGGTTCTGATTCACAATCTCATCCCTTCTTACAATCTCCTCCAAAAGAAATTCAATTATATTAAAATCAGTTTTCTGAGACTGGAGATTTAGAACTTGTTCACGTAATTTATTAATGGGGGAATCCTCCCCCACCACTGCTTGTTTGTCCGGCTTTGCAAGCTTTAATGCCATATTTCCACACAGACAAACTATTTTAAAAAAAAGAAAAGAGAGGCAAAAAAGAAAAAAAAAAAGCTTCTTTCCAACCAAGATCAATATCAGATCTCCAGGAAGAACAAAACACAAAGTAGAGCTTTATCTTCAATTGTAGCCAGAAGTATTTATTCCGCTACTTTGTATCTTAATAGAAAACGGAAGGACTCTCCCTTTCAGCCCCTTCTCAAGCCTCGGCAGTAGCCATTTTTAAAAATTCTTTTTTTCCTTTTCCTTTTCCTTCTTCAATAATTGTTATAAAATAAATGAAATACTTGCAATTCAGGGTCACAGGTCCAGCTCATATCCTTTTTAATTGTTCTGTTAATTTTTGTAGGCTTGATCTTGTCGCCTAGCTCTGCATAAGCAGAGGTCTCCCAAAGCCCGGAGCGACGGCGAGGGAAATAGGGAGCCTCATCTGCTTCATCCCCAAAAGTAAAAAAAAACCTTTTGGGGCTAGGCAGAGAGCTCTACCTGCCCCCGCCGGCTCTCTCTCTATTTCCACATGGAAATGGAGTTTTTTCGAGCTGCCTTTCAGATGTAAAGGCGGCTCTTTACAGGCAATGGGGCGGCGATCCCAAGGGATCGTCTGGCGGCGGCAAGAAGCAAACCGGAAGTCCTTAGTAGATATTGATGAGTCTGTTTCCCTAGTCTGAAGTTTAATAACCATGTTTTTAACAACTGTAAATGATTTGCTTAATAACCATGGCAAAAAGTCATAAAATTGGGTCTAACTTACATTTTTGTTATTATGCAAGGCAGTTGTTAACTGAGTTAGACCCAATTTTATGACTTTTTGCCATGATTGTTAAGCAAATCACTTACAGTTGTTAAAAAATGGTTATTAAGCAAATCTGTCTTAGCTATCTAGAAAGGTCGCAAACGGTGATCACATGAACTCCGGGACACTGTAATTGTCATAAATATATGCCAATTGCCAACTGCATAATTTTTAATCATGTGACAGTTGTAAATGAAAGAACCAAATGTAGGTCACTTTTTCCAGAGCAGTTGTAACTTTGAATGGTCACTAAATGAATGGTTGTAAGTTGACTATCTGTATTGACTCTCTGCCCTCTCTTTGGCTTATTGCAATTCAGAGAGAAGACTATGCATTCCAGGTAATGGTGATTCTCAGTGGTATGGGAAAGAGGAAACCTCACGTCAAAGGCGGTGCAGGGAATGCAGATACCTTATAACTATTTACGTTGGGTGAGAAATGGAAAATTTGGAGTGGCCAAGTGTCAGAACAAAAATGCTTCCCTATCAGTCAGTGATGTGCAGCTGGCTACTAATGTTGTGGTCTGCCAGCAGCCTGCGGAGCTGGCAGTGGAATCAAACAGTGAGGAGGCTGAGGAAGAACGTGGGCCAGTCCTGGAGGCTGGGGAAGGCCTGGATGAGGGCTCTGTGTCGGAGGCAGAAATAGGGCCAGGGCCATCTGGGAGTGATGTGCGGATTAAGAAGCCTCCAGAGGCTGACAGCAGAGAGGCAGAGGAACAGAAGGAGCCTGTTCCTAGTGGACACATGAGAAGAGCTGCCAGAAGGCAAGAGCAGCTAAAGCAAAAAGGACGACTCGGGCCAAGAGATGATTGGCCCCTCCCATAAGGCTTAAAAGGCCAGCAATGGTTCTTGGGCTCTTTGTCGGAAAATAATGTTCATAGATTTGTTTGTCTTGCTGCATTTATTTCTTGTTGGCATCTTCTGCTTCTGAACTTTTGCTAAGAAAAGCCTTTGGCAGTTTGCCACAGTAGACCAAGGTTGGTGATAAGGTTGAAGAATTGTATTATGAAGAATTTATTTTGAATTAGTTTGGACTATGCTGAGAATGAGTTAATTCTCAGCTGTTCTAATAAAGTCTGTTTATTTAGAACTGATTGCATCTGATAATACCTACTTGGGCCTGGGTCACAACAACTACTCTAACTACAGAGCTTAGATATGTGTTGATTCCTTAAGAAAGCTGCTGCTCAGTTCCTTGCTCACGTTTGTGTTGGAAGCACCAAGGTGCTTCCGGATTGAAAGGATTAGCTGGTGACATCACTGTTGCCCGAGTGACACTTCCTTGGGCTCTTTTCATGTTCCTGTGTTTAGTCCCTGAAAGGGCCTGACAATGATGATGGATTTCATCATTGCTAAAAGATGGAGAACTGGAAGATCAGATATTCTGATGCTCCATGAAGCGAAGCTAGACATGATATTCTCAGGTACAAAAAATCAGAACGTCTTATTAAATTCTACTTAAGATTTATTGCTCACACATATATGCAAGAATCTAGCCAACTAACTGTCAGCACCAAATTGGAACTATATAAGAATCAACAGAATTCAAGAGGGGCTGGACTTGGATTTCTTGTGGAAAGTAATGACTCCAGTCTGATTTCTTTCTTAATTCTGTCCCTAGAGTTTGTCTCTTTTTCTCCTACAGATTAAAACCAAGCCAGTTTGTGATAGTGTGTTAAATGGAGATTGTGAGTTTTAATCCTAATTTAGATATGAAAGCTAGTTAACTTTGGCCAGTTACTCTTTTTCATCCCAGCCCATCTCACAGGGTTGTTGTGGGAAAAATAGGAGGAGGAAAGTGTATTATGTATGTTTTCTGCTTTCAGTTATTTATAAAAACAAAGGTGGGGTAAAAATCTAATAAATAAATAAATAATATTAAGTGCAAATATTTCTTCTGTTATTTTAATTAAAAATGTGCATGTTGCTTTTGGTTGCTTAGGTAACTTCTCTATTATATTATCTACTTAATTATTTAATCTATTATCTTTTTAATTATCTTCTGTCCTAATACAAATTACTATTCTTTGGTTAAACTAGTAATCAAATTAAAGCTCTCCATATTTTCCAACTGTTTGTCATGGAATTAAAATTTAGACTTTTTCTTTCGTAAAGGAAATATTGATTTGGTAGTCAGCAGGGAAAGTAATATTATTTTTCAATTATGCTATTCATTTGTTTTAAGATGTATTACATTTCTTTAAAAACAAACTGTTCCAAATATTTTTCACTCCTTTACATTTTCATCAATACAGACAAATATATCAATTTTGCATCTGTTTTTATTTTTGCTAACTCAAATTTAAATATTCCAATTTATGCAAATTTGTGTGGTTGCTACTGAGTTTTTAATCTGTATTTTTTTAAAAATCAGAATTACACATAAAATTACACTGAAGCCTTGTTCATTACATGTATTTTTAGAGCTATTCATTTCGTTATTTATTATATGATCAATGAATATATTAACTGGATTGAACACTATTACTGATACATATCAGGACCGCTAAAGCTTAGTTCCTGGAATACATTCTAATGAGAGGGAGAGAGAAAGAGACAGAGAGAGAGAGAGAGAGAAAGAGATGGTAAACTTGTCTTACCATTGCTTAGCAATGTTATCCCGTTGTATTAAATACTACAGGCAATTTCTCATGGAAAACCCAAGATGCAGATTCTATATGGGAAATAGGGATCTGTCCTACTGAGAAGAAGGTTCTCTTTATTCTCACCTACGGCCTGGATGAATCGCTTGGTATCTGTGATGATGTTGAGGAAATCTGTGAAATTTACTTTTCCATCTCCTGAAAAACAGTTCCCACAAAAAGAAAAAAATCAATAACAATCAGTTAATAAGCTAGATTGAAAGGAGCTACTTCCAGTTATGCCTTATTCTTACTTCTGATGGCAACTCAACAATCTTGCCTGAACTGTAAAGGTAGTCTTTGACTTGCGACCATCCATGCATTGATTATTCAAAGTTACAATGGCGTTGAAAATGATGATGATTTTTGCAGTGTCCTTGAGGCCACATGATTGCTATCTATACACTGGACAAACCAGCTCACACTTACGATGGTTGCAGCATCCTAGGGACACCATGCGATCACCATATGAGACCTTCCCAGCTGGCTTTTGACAAGCAAGGTCAATAGGGAAGCCAACAGGGATTGCAAGTCATGATCACCTGATGTCTTGCTTAGTGATTCATTTTATGACCATGGCAAAACTGGTCACAAAATTGGGTATTGTCACATGATGCCTTGCTTGATAACTGTACTACTTAATGACAAATTTTCCAGGCCCCTTTGTGGTTATAAACCTAGGACTATCTGTACACTTCAGTTCATTCATTATTCCTGTGTATATCGGAATAAGAGTTCTGATTGTAATCCGATGATGTGCTGGGGTTGACTCATACTGATTTTTTCTGGAATTTTGCATGCTGATTGAGAGCAGAACTCATGTGTGTCAGTCAACTGTTTGGCAGCTAGTAGTACAACATGGCTGTGGGCAATGAAGAGATTGATTTTTTTTTTTTTTGATTCAGGAGAAAGAATCAATTGTGATATTTATCATTATGCCACTCTTCTAAACAGTTTTATCCACCAGAATATGAAGAGACTGAAAGTGCATTTTATCTAATGCCTTATTTCTAATTATAGCCAGCCTGTTACTCCCGAGAAGCCTACATACAACCTATAAGGGCAAACAGCTTCATTTGTTGCTTGTGTCCAGCACATACATGAAATGGGAGAGGGGGAAGGGCAGAAGTAACTTAATAGTTGTAAAGCAGAACAAAAAACCAGGCAGGTTTCTGCAAGGAATATAGGGGATGATCTGACTGCATCAGCTCTAAAATGTAGATTGGACTAGGAAATTGGCTCCATAGGAAGAAGTATAGAATTTATAAAATCTTGGAATAGGAAAAACTATAGAACTATAGGGATCAACTACAGAGACAGAATCTTATAAGTCTGCTTGTGTTTCTCCTCTCCAACCTCAAAAAGTTTTCTTTCTAATACTCTCTTCCTTCCCAGGACTTCAAGCCATCTTCCTGATTCTCTATAAATAGTGAGCCTAAGGATGGGTAGAGTGGGAATATGCTTCTCAAAACCAAGATGTAAAACTACAATAGTTGTCGAATTATGACAATTGAGCCCAAAATTTCTGTTGCTAAGTGAGAAATTTGTTAAGTGAGTTTTGCCCCATTTTACAACTTTTCTTGTCATTGTTGTTAAGTGAATCACTGCCATTCTTAATTTAGTCACATGGTTGTTAAGTGAATCTGGCTTCCACATTGACTTTGCTTGACAGAAGGTTGCAAAAGGTGATCACATGACCCAGTGGCATTGTGACCATCATACGTATGAATCAGTTGCCAAGATCTGAATTTTGATTACGTGATGCTGCAATGGTCATAAGTGTGAAAAATGGTCATAAGTCACTTTTTTTCAGAGCCATTGTAACTTCGAATGGTTGCTAAATGAATTGTTGTAAGTCAAGGACTATCTGTATATCCAAGGTATCTGAATTTTAGCTTTGTACAAATTTTCAGCTCTTACTGAGAACTGGTGTTTCTTCCCAACTCATTGGCATCCGTTGTATATAAGACATTACGCACATAAGAAAAATGGAATTGTTAATCTTTGTTTACTGACTGCCTCATTCACCTGTTTAGTTATAATAATGCTGAAAAATGAATTTTACAACCAATGTCAGCATTTAAGATCTTTGTAGCATCCATCAATCACAGGGTTGCTGTATAGTCAATCTGTTTTATCCTGTGCCTATTTTTCCCCCTATGCAGAGCAAAAAGTTGGAGAGAGAGGCAGATAGAGAATACATTGGGCTGTTTGCATAGTGCACGGATATCAAACTCAATTTCATTGAGGGCCACATTAGGGTTGTGTTTAACCTTGGGGTGGGTGGGTAGAGTGGGCGTGGCCAGCTCGATGTCACTCGTGTCGGAGGCACATTGGTGGCCTGAGTGCTCTGCCAGAGAGCTCCATTTTTGGCTGCCCCTCTGCCAGCTTCCTGCAATCCTCTGCCAGCAAAAATGGAACTCGGGAGGGCTGCCCATAGCCCTTCTGAGGTCTATTTTAGTTGGCAGAGGCACTGTGGGCCAGTCCTTCGCTGTTTCCAGGGCAGCCCTGCGGGCCAAATCTAAGCACCGTGCAGGCCGGATCCGAACCCCGGGCCTTGAGTTTGACACCCCTAGCATAGTGTGCTTATTGTTGCTGGCACCAAGGCACTACTTTTCATGCATGTTCCATGCATCTCCAATGAATTTAAATACAAAATTAATTTATTCCAGTGCCTAAGATTTCAAAGAGGAGGGGAAGACCCACACATCAAAGTTGTGGAACTGATTAATTAGTTTAGTTTAGTTTAGTTTAGTTTAGTTTAGTTTAGTTTAGTTTAGTTTAGTTTAGCTTAGCTTAGCTTAGCTTAGCTTAGTTTTACTTTATTTTACTTTACTTGTCATTGCACCTCATACAACAAAATTAAATGCCATCTTCAGTGTACCTTATAACTATAAAAATAAAACACAAACACACATCCTTCACATTCTATACAACTGAAAACCCCTGAAATTGCATTAATATTGCACTATACAGTAGATTTACACTATATAGTAAATTTTGTTAGTTTCAAGCCAGAAAACAGTTATGGTGGTATAATTTTCTACTTACTAATTGCTTTGCTAAGCAATGGCGTTATTGGTCCTAATTATCACGACTAATTTTTTTGGGTTTTTTAGCTAATTTTGGCCTTAAATGTAATACTTTTAAGAATTTTTAAATTTAAATTGTGATATTTGTATTATGTTTTACCTGGCTGTACACTGCCCCGAGTCCCTCGGGAGAGGGGCGGTATAGAAATAAAATTATCCTTATCCTTAAATAAGACCTATCGCTATGCACTTACCATCCACGTCAGCACATTCTAGTTCGTCAAGAACTTCCTCCTCTGTTAAGTTGATTCCTAAACTATGGGCTGTGGTCCGTAGGGCTGCCTGATCAATTATCCCATCAAGGTCCTTTCTGAATGCATCATAAGCTGTCCGGAAGGCTATGCAGAGATACAGAGTGAGAGAGAGGAAAAGTAGGAGGTGAGACTCAGGAAAAGTGGAAGCAAGAAATACCTGCTCACCAGCCTTTTGCTATGAATGTACCCTGTCCTTGCATCTGATTCCTAGTAAATCCCATTATTGTCTTATAGTCTGGGAATTAATGGACTAAAGAAAGAATTGGCCAGCCCAATGTGTCCCCTTCCAACACGCTGGACCAGTTGTCATAATTATCAGCCATAATTGACTATGCTTTCTGGGAAGGTTGGATATAATGATTAATGCATTTGGAGGACCTGAGATAGCACTGGATGATTTAAAATAAACATGCTTCCCTGTTTTCCACAGAATTTTAAATGTAATTATTTTCTATATTTTGTACTGCATACAACCAAATTGCATATTCTCCAACTCCAGTCCCAAATTCTGGAAACTGTTTTAGGAGAAACTTGACAATTTCTTATCTAAAGCTGCTACCCAATCTGATGCTTGCAACATTGTGGTCATATGACTGGGTGGGCTTGGCCAATTTTTTTCATTTTAAAGCATTTAAAGCATTTTTAACTAGTAAAAAATGCTTTAAAAAGTAAAAAAAAAAAAAAGGTTCCGATGATCAGCACCTGACCTGCCTGACTCCCCTCGCCAAGCAGATCCAACGGCTCCTAGTCCCAAAGATTGCCCACCTTTCTACCTCAGCTACCCAGTCTGGGAGATGATGTGGGGGGGAGAAAAACAAAGCGCTCAGCTGCTCCCCTCTTTCCCTCACCTAGAGCTTTCTGCTGCAGATTTTGCCTTGCTTCACGTGTCCGGGATCGTCGCCCTCATCTTTCTTCCTCCTCCTCGTCATCTTCCAAATGGAAAAACACCAGGAGCAAGTGCAAAAAGAAATGTGCACTTGTTCGTGGTGTTTTTCCATTTGTAGAAAGCTTTCGTACCTGTCAAGGCAAGTCTGGCTTCCTGCGCTGCTTGCTAAAAATCTCACCAATACCGCTATGCGTGCGGATTGTGTCTGTATATGTGTTTTTGCTCCTGGTCTTTCGCAGCAGCCCATGCTCGATGTCCCGTGCCCAGCTGGCTGAACTGGAGTTGGGGAATTCACCTGTTCTGGCCTTGCCCAGTTTGGGCTGGCTGAAGCCGCCCCCAGATCGCACTCCTTGGGCGGTGGGTCTGCTCGAGGGAGATGCCTTGGGGGTCATGTGGTGTGACAGCTGATTTCCGCTGTTCTTAAAGGCACCAGAGTGGATCTGGGCGCTGCCATTCTGAGCCTGCCAGGGGCAACCACTGTCTCACCTGTTGCACCGCCCAGACAGGCCAGCTGGGGGTCTCCAGGGTGGCCGGAGCAGCCGAGGTGTCCGTTCCCCTTCCCAGGCCAGCGGGTGTAGGGTGCCTTTAAGACGAGCACCCAGGGACAGGACTTTGGGCATGGGCTGCTGCGAAAGACCAGAAGCAAAGACACACACACACACAGAGGCTCAGAATGGCAGCGCCTGGATCCTCTCCAGGACCTTTAAGAGCAGTGGCTGTCATGGGACCCCCAAGGCAGCTCCCCTGAGCGGACCTACTGCCCAAGGAGCATAATCTGGGGGCGGCTTTGCCAGCCCAGCCTGGACAAGTTTCAGCCAGCCAGGGATGGAACGTTGGGCACGGGCTGCTGTGAAAGACCAGTTGCAAACAAACACACACACACACACACACACACACACACACAAAATCCGCACGTACAGCAGTACTGGTGAGGTTTTTAGCGAGCAGTGCAGGAAGCCAGACTTGCCTTCACAGGTACGAAAGCTTTCTACAAATGGAAAAACGCCAGGAGCAAGCGCACACTTCTTTTTGTACTTGCTCCTGACATTTTTCCATTTGGAAGACAGAGAGGAGGAGGAGGAAGAAGAAGAGGGCGATAATCCCAAAGCATGAAGCAAGGCGTGAAAATCCGCAGCAGGAAGCTTGAGGTGAGTGAAAAGGGGGAGCAGCCGAGCGTTTTTTTTCTCCGGAACCAGTAGTAAAAAAATGCTTAAAAAAAAAAAAGTTCCGACTATCGTGCATCACTCAGCATTTTTTCTACTAGTTTGGGTGAACCGGCTTGAACTGGTAGCATTTCACCCCTGACTCCCGCCCTTAAAATACCTTTTGTGGCCCTGGAGCCATGGCATGGACTCCCAAGACTTAACTCAACATTTAAATCATACATCTGTTTTTCAAGACATTCCCTGTGAGAACATTGTAGCCCTCCAAGGGTCGGTGGACCACAGGTTGAGAACCCTGAGTCAGAATATTAATTAATTAATTAATTAATTAATTAATTAATTAATCAATCAATCAGATTTATATTGCTGTCCATCTCATGGAGACTCTGGGCAGGGTACAACAATCCAATAAAATAGTAAAATAAATAAAACAATCATAATTTAAATTATTATATGATTATTAGAAAAACAATAAAAACAAAAAAAGTAAAAACAAATTTTTTGTAAAGAAGTTGTAATATTATAGCAGGTTACTGAAGATGCTTTAGGGATCAAAGCACTTTAAAAAGTGCATGGCCAGAAAAAGGAAAGCAAAAGATTTGTAACAACATACCATGATAGCACAATAAGAGCCTTGGTAGTACAGGGGTTTAAGGCACCTTGTTATTAAGCTGATTATTAAGACCAGCTGCCTGCAATTACTGCAGGGTTCGAATCTCGCTAAGGCTCAAGGTTGACTCAGCCTTCCATCCTTTCTAAGGTAGGTGAAATGAGGACCCAGTTTGTGGGGGCAATAAGCTGACTTTGTATAAATATACAAAAGGATGAAGGTTATTGCTGAGCACATTGTAAGCCGCCCTGAGTCTTCGGAGAAGGGCGGCATATAAATCAAATAAAATAAAAAAATCACTTTATTTATATATTTTCTTTTTTGGAAGCTGATTTCTTACAGTAGACATTAAAGTATCATCATGCATTTTTCTGAGGACTATGAAGATTGTGCATGATATAATTGCAATACAAGTTAACCACCAAATCTTTGATAAAATCTATGATAAACAGCAGTATTATTTTTAAAATAATACAAAGCTTAAATGTTTCTATTTTATGCTTGGAACCTCTAGATAAAAACTCTTCCCCACAAAACAATTCTCATGAAGAAGGCAGATTTAAATTAAGTGTGTAAGTTAACAGGGCAGGACTAATGATAAAATTATTACATCTTTCAGACACATTCTTCACAAACTATATACAGGGCAGGGGTGAAATTCAAAAATTTTCCCTACCGGTTCTGTGGGCGTGGCTTGATGGGCGTGGCAGGAGAAGGATACTGCAAAATCTCCATTTCCACCCCACTCCAGGGGAAGGATACTGCAAAATCCCCATTCCCTCCCCACTCTTGGAGAAAGGATATTGCAAAATTTCCATTCCCACTGCACTTTGGGGCCATCCAAAGGTGGTATTTGCCAGTTCTGTGAACTACTCAAAATTTCCACTACAGGTTCTTCAGAACTACTCAGAATCTGTTGAATTTCACCCCTGATACAGGGCCTTGAGAAGATTGAAGTTATATGATTTCTACGCAGGAGAAATACCTTCTAGCTGTGGCTTACTCAGGTTCTTTACTGCTTTGGTTTTGGCCTCTTCGTTGAAAGTTACAGAAGGGAAAACCCTGTCCAAATTAAAAAACAAACGATACTGATTAATTTCCAAGAACTTTACTGTTTTTATGAAAAAGGGGAAATACTGGATGCAAAATGCAGATGTTTCTCAAAAAACTGTTGAGTACAGCCATTGTGAATAATCAGCAATGTAAGAAAAGCAATTGTTCAGTAATTTACTATTACAATTATTAAAGGGAGACTGATTCCTTGAAAGTTTTATTATAAAATATTAGTATGTAATCTGGATACTGATTTGCATATTTCAAAATAGTATGGGAGACAAATAATATGTTTAAGCAACAAATGCCTTTTAAAATTCACTCCAGCCCTGAAAACCCACTACTTAATCACCAAAGCTTCAGTGGGACAATAAAAATCAGATGTATAAATCTTACTCTACCTGTTTGGTGTTTGGAGAAATGACTTCTCCACCATCCTGGGCAACTTGAACATCTTTGCATCTGGCATTTTATTTGGATATGTTTCTATGAAGAAAAGAGAATACATCTACTGTCAAGACCAACAATTCTGTTCCTGTTATTGAATCATTGCTCATTTCTTTGGGCAGAGCCAGTTTTTTCTACTGCAATGATTTATGATGTCATCTTTATAGATTTATTACAATTAGATGATTTTTAAAGCAGAAAAGGCAAGAATACCAGATAAAGCATATGAATTCATGTTTGAGTGGTAGAGTCTTTCTCTAGGAGGCAGAGAATTAAGATTTTGAGAATGCATCCTTTGTCAGTTTACTATATTTACTATAACAGCGAATTACTACAGAGCCTGTAGTACAGTGGACTAAAGCACTGTTATTAACAACTGCTGCTTGCAATTACTGCAAGTTCAAATCTCACCAGGCTCAAGGTTGACTCAGCTTTCCATCCTTTCAAAGGTAGGTGAAATGAGGACCCAGATTGTGGGGGCAATAAGCTGACTTTGTATAAATATACAAAAGTATGAAGGCTATTGCTTAACGCATTGTAAGCCGCCCTGAGTCTCCGGAGAAGGGCGGCATATAAATTAAAGCAAAAAATAAAATAAAATAAAATACCAACAGTGTATGTAAAGGAAGAAAAGCATACAGAATCTTCAAATCCAGCATTAATACAGCTATGCTAAAAATAACTATGCACTCATCTCCTACTTAAGACTATCCAGTCAACTTCATATTAAGTGCTGATCTTCATTAGTCCATGATCATCATAAGACTAGTTGGCAGCAGAATCATCTTAGCAGAATGCTGCTCAATTTCATATTTGCTCTACATACATGAGCCTGAGTGGCGCAGCAGACTAATGCTACTGTTAAAGGTAGTATTTAGCTTCCAGCTGCCTGCAATTACTGCGAGTTCAATTCTCACCAGGCTCAAGGTTGACTCAGCCTTCCATCCTTTCTAAGATAGGTAAAATGAGGACCCGGTTTATGGGGGCAATAAGCTGACTTTGTATAAAATATACAAAAGTATGAAGGCTATTGCTTAATGTCTTGTAAGCCGCCCTGAGTCTCCGGAGAAGGGCGGCATATAAATCAAAATCAAAATAAATCAAAATCAAATACACTTGTATGCACAAATATAGACTGAAATTTTCCCCATATTTCTATCAGTGCTAGAACAAAGAAATAGCCACCAGATGTAACTTCTACATGTTTTGTATGGACAGTAACTGAGAGTTTTGTTCCCTTTTTATGGGAATCAGCAGTGAATCCAAAAACACCAAGAGCTTCTTGCTTCCTTCATGAAAAGCACCAGAAAACAGTTCCCGCCCCCAACAATTTGGTTTCTAAAATATAATGACATATCATTATCCTTAATGATCTTATATTAATCATATATGAACCAGTTAAATTTCAAGCAGTCATGCTTAGAAATGCATATTTCATTCCTGTTTAAGTTTCTCTTATGCAAAAGTGTGATGGACTGCCTTCTGTTCACATAACCATAGAAGTCAAACAATGTTGAATGGGGTGTGACTAATTTTGGAGGTTATCTCATTCTGATATCATTAATCTCATATCCTATGAGCTTCCTGTTCTGTCCTTCCTGATTTCCCTCCTAGAAGAACAATACATCCTTTAAATTTCAGATTGCCCTCTGCAGTCTTCTCCAACTTGGTTACCTCCAGAATTTTTAAAGTAAAACCCATCATACCAGTCAGCACAGTAAATGATTTCTGATTAAGGATGATGGTCTCTGTATTCTAACACATCCAGACCATATCAGATTGAAAAAGAGTGTTCTGAAGGAGGCACATGACATAACTCCTAAAACATTCACTTTTCATATAACTTCTTACCATGGGACAGTTGACCTTCAACTTTATAGAGTTAAAAGTTGAAAACTTGCTTGTGGTCAGGACATTATGACCTATAGCTGTCTTTCATGTACCCTGGACAACCAATAGCCCTTAGTAATATTGAGGATCTTCAAAGCATAAACTCACTAGTTATACAGAGCCTATGGACATCCAGGAGGGAGTCTGGATCGATTGGCTTGTGAAAGGATAGCCATGATCAAGTGAGCAGATTTATGTCAATCCATAATCAAAGTTACTGACAATGAGAATAATCTTCATTTATTCCCAAGGATACTGGAGGCCATGAGCAATTAAACACACATCTTTTGGAATTTGGAGATAAGAGCTAAGAGAACCTTCAAATTTTCCTTGGCCAAGATTATCCTTGCTACTCACTCCTTGGATAAAGAATGGAGAATCTTAAAGAATTGGCACTGCATATTCTGTTGCCTCATCATCAGTTTGTAAACTTTTGATCTGATTAATTTCTTTATCTTTATGGATGAGTTAAGCATGGAATTTATATGGTACAGAATGCAGGGGCAACCCCCAGGGTGCCACATATGATACTGCTGTTGTACAAGCTACACTGATTACCAATTTGCTTCCAGGCCCAATTCAAGGTGTTAGTTATTACCTTCAAAGCTCTATATAGCAAAGCAATAAGTAATCTTTTATTTGCTTGGAGTTAGGAAACACTTTTGTTTTTGCCACATGGAGGCTGATGGTGTAAAGACTTTCTCTTTGATAGTGAAAGTAATTTGATTTTATTTACATCTACACAGGACTATTGCAAGGACTTAGTATTTTACTAGTTTTTAAAAGAGCTTTGCTGCTTTGTTTTTGTATTTATTTTTGGTCTCTTTTTTTTCTAAAGAGATGGGAATTCTTTTTTTCTGTTTATTCTCTATCATGGGAAATATTATCTTAATTTTTCCTGCAGACATTTTGTTACACAACATCTACTACTTCTTTTGTCCTTGAAAGGAATTGTGTACATTTTGTTGTGAAAGTCTAGCTATAAAAGAATTTTGGACTACATTAAAAATGGAAACAACAATAAATGATTTAATGCAAAGGTTGACTTGAACTTGGGTCTTCCAATTTCTAGACCAATACTAACTATTATACACTTTCTATGAATGTATCCTGTTGAATTCTTCCATATTAACTTATGCTAGCAATGAATTCAGGGATGTGTTTAGGGATCAGCATCTCTGGGTATTTGTTAAGGCCCATGTTAATTTTGGCCTGTTAGGCTGCATCAGAGGAAATATAATTTTGAATGCTCCTCCAGATTCATAAAAGCAACTCAAAAAAATACCGATTTTCTGATTGCTAAAGATTCTTGTACTTGAGGAAGGTCATTCACCATATATCTTTCACACACTCCTTCCTATTACTTCAATAGGCAAAACAAATTAAATACCCATTTTTTGGGAGAGGTATTCTCACAATTAATCTTGCTGAAAAAGAAAAGGACAATTTCACAAAGAAACATCACTGAAGAGCCATAACATGACAACATAATTAATACAGAAGAAGAAGAAATTAAAGAATAAAGGTCAATTCAAGAATGCTCAATTTTCTTGTCACAGAAGCTCATTATGCCACGTGGCAAAAAAACCCTCAAAGAGCTAGAAAAATACCTTCCATCAAAAGAAGGCGATAGGAAGTTTTAATACTAAGACAATTCATTTCCTTTGGATGCTGAAAGATAGAATATTAAAATATATGAGGAAAAAAAATCAGTGATAATATACTCTGATGTTGCTTCATGACTCGTTTTCCACTAGGCTGGGCATTAGATTAATTGATTAACTAACTCCTAAATTCTAAGGAGTTTTCAATTAAATTCAGTTTAATTACTAGCAGTGTTGGAAGGAAATTCAAAAGGGAAATAAGGACTTGTACACTAATAGGTTCAGGGAAGTAGGGATGATGACTAATTCTTTATCATTTTACTGAACTATGAACTTTATAGAAATCTAAAAGTGCAAGACATTCAAGAAATATTTCATTCTTTTGAGATATTTTTGTTAAGGGTTTAAGATACTTTTGTAATAGAAGATAGAGCTACATTTGTGTGCATGTTAAATTATTAAACCCCCTCCCCCCACATATAGGCAATATATGTCACGAGTAAATGCCTTATTCTCAAATGGAGATAATATATGTTCATAGAACATCAGGGGTTAATCCACCCTTCCTTTCTTAATGTATTCATATGTAACCACTCCTACCTATAACTCTGCTTCATTGATATAAAAAGGGGATGTACGCACCTCCTACTTGCTTCTATCTGCAATCATTCAGAGAATATAGAATGCCTACTGTAAATAAATAGTACTTTGTTTTGAATACTTTGTTCCTGATCATTTATTGAGTCTGATCCTCAAATTTATGCAACAAGCTGGTAGCAGAGGATGGTTAACTGACTCAATAAAAATAGACATGCCTAAGAAAGAAAACTCCAGAAACAAAAGAGAAAGAAAGACCCAACACCAGGGCACATAATAAAGAAATGGAAACAGATCAAGAAATGATCGATGAATCTACAACTATAATAACAAAAGAATCTGAAGACTGCACTACAGACAACGAAGAGGTAATCGATGAATCTGATGACCAAGAAGAGAACGAGATAGAAAACAACGATCTCAGATCAGAGATACTGAGACTGCTGAAAAGCCAAAAAGACGACAAAAACCTCATCGCAAACCTCCAAGACATCATAAAAGTCAGCGGAGCAGCGAGAGAAAATCACATCGTAGCAACTGAATCTAAAGACCTCAAAACGGTGAGCGAATTGCCTGTAGATGAAAATATAACAAAGAGAAAGACTAACGGTCCCGCGCAAAATTTTGAATGGCAGCCATCTTGGTTTCAACAAACCACTAAGATGAGCGAAGCAGAGCCAATCAGAAAACAGAATTCAAAATGTCTAGCGCGAAAAGCCCTGCACAGTGTGAAAAGTAAAAAAGAAAAATTCTACTCTTCAGAAGAATCTGATACAGACATCGAAGAAACTCCAATCAAGCAGCAAATAGAATCAGCCATGAAAACGCTTTTTGCAACCTTTGGCCCAAATCTAAAAATAACAAATAAATCAACGAAAGCTGCCAATCAAAAAATAAAGAAAAGGCAAGCAAGCAAGCAAACATCTCAGAATCCACCCGCTTCTACCCGGACGGCAAGAACGCCAACTCCTGAACCCAGAGAACCTTGCAAATACTCGCCAACGCCGCTGATGATTCCAAGTGCCAGAGACCTCAACCAGGACAACTTCGGTGAAAGGAAGCAAGCGCCAATTGTCGCCTGGACACCCAAAGTCGAACCGGAGACCGAGTCATCAGAGGAAGAGCACTACGAAAGAGCCACAGCGGCGAGAACCTCTCCCGACAGCTTCAGGGACGAAATGAACAACGCGCATGCACAAACACATGCAGACAACTACAGAGGCCATGAAGAACAGAGAGAACCATTCAGACTGATTGCAAGCATTCCTACACCATTCTGCAACTTTCAACATTTACAAGATCATGGACAGCCTCCAGTTGTAAGTAATGCAACAAATAATATTGGGAACTTGCCTAATGATTTCCCAAAATTGAGAATAGACGGTATTAATTTACAAGAATGGTGTCAACAACTTCAGGTTGTTTTCCTAAAAGAGAATTTATTATTTTTTATAACTAACCCTCCCAAAAAACCTTGGACTCTAAAATTGGACTGCCTCCATCACAGAGCATTCTACTTATTAATATCTAGCATATCTCCTGCTATGTATCATAGTATTAAGCATAATCTGACTGTCTCAGAAATAATTCATTGGATGTTTAAATTGTTTCATAGTGAAAGTATAGCAACTACAACGAGAATGTCTAAAGATTTCTTCTCAGCCAGGATAAAACCTGGGACTACTGTAAGTGAACATTTAATATCACTAAACAAAATCAGAGCAGAACTTCATTTAAGGGGAGAAATAATATCAGACCAAACAATGAAAAGTGTTATCATTAACTCATTAGACTCATCATGGGATAACTACATATCACATTTAGACACAATTAATTTGGGATACCTATCCATAGAGAACTTATCGAATAGACTAATAGCTGAGGATAATTTAAGAAGAAGCCGCAGAAGTACATACATGGAACATAGACAGACTAAGAGAGTAGTATTTCAAGAAAAACATAGAGAATCAATTGAATGTTATAATTGTGGATCCAAAGAACATTGTAGAAGAGATTGTCCTAAGTTTCTTAGAGAAAGACAAAACCAAGACTATAGAAACAGATATCACAACAGACAATCATCTATTGATAGATAAAGGTATAGACACTCACCAAATTTTAGAGAACATAGAGGGGGCAGAGATAACTCAAGAGATAGGAAGTCTGGATCATTAAACGGATTAGATAAACATACCATAACCAACAAACAAAATTCAAAAGATAATGCTTGGCTCATTGATTCTGGGGCAACTAATCACACAACACATGACAAGAAAATACTATCTTCCTTCATAGAAGATAAATTTGTAATCAAGGTAGCCAATCAAGAAGAAGTCCAAGTTATTGGGAAAGGAAGTGTAAATTTACCCGGTCTAGGGAAAATAGAGGGGGTATTATTAATACCCGAAATACCTCATAACATACAGTGTAATAAAGCTAAGCAGGGACTCTGACATAAATATAGTGTTCTCAAAGGGAAAAGTAACTCTAGAGAAAAACAAAACAAATTTAGGTAATGTGATTATCAAAGGAGGCCTACCATATTTAATTACAGAAGAAAAATGGCTACACAACATTGATTCAAACATGGAAAATGACATTAACATAGAGAATGAAAACATCAGTAATAGTGACAATGAGGAACATGAAACAAATCATAATCACGAAAATACATCTATTGGTGATACACTCAATAACAAAAAACCAACAATTGGAAAACCAATTCATGATGAATGTGCACATATATTACATAGAAAATTAGGACATGCTAGCTTTCCTGTAATACAGAAAATGATTGAACATGCTGAAGGTGTTAAAATAAAAAACTGTAAAAATTATTTGGAATGTTCAGTATGTAAATCCTCAAAACTCAGAACTAACCCCAGACCAAAAAAAGCAACAAGATCATCTAATCACACTTTTGACCTGGTACATATGGACCTAGTTGGCCCATTAACCCCATCAATAACATATAGAAAACGGTATTTTCTTACTATTGTAGACGACTATAGTCGTTATGGATTTGTCTATACTTTAAAACACAAAGATGAAACATTTCAAAGATTTAAAGAATTTTACAAACGTGTAGAAACACAACACAATATTAAAATAAAACAAATCATGACAGACAGGGGATCTGAATTCATGTCAAAAGAATTCTCCCAATGGCTAAAAGACAAAGGAATGTTACACTTTACATCTAGCCCATTTTCTGCATTCCAAAATGGAGTAGCAGAACGAAAAAACTCGACACTACAAACCATGATTAGATGTACATTAGAAGATGCTGGATTAGGAAAACAATTCTGGTCAGAAGCCTTATTATATTCCAATTATACTCTAAACAGAACCTGGTCTAGTGTCATAAACAAAACACCATATGAATTAATGTACGATAAAAAACCTAAAATAACCCACATGCACATATTTGAAGTTACAGCGGATGTACACATACCAAAACAATTGAGACGTAAAGGAGATAACGTATCCAGAAGACTTAGATTCATGGGATATGAAACAGGTACAAAAGGATACAGATTTATTGATAATAATAACAATTTCATAGTTTCTAGAACAGCTGTATTTCATGAACAGGCCAATTGGTCTAAGATACATCTTAATGAAATATTTCCCATCACAAAGATAGACATTAAAAACCAAGATAGGACAGAAAAGGAAGAGCATAATCACCCCAGAATAAAAACAGATTCATTAACTAAAAAGGAAGCAAGATATTTACACGATAACGATAGTAAACCAGAAAAAACAATTAGGAGTAACAAAAATCAAGTACCAAGCAAATATAAGGACTACGTAATGTATATAAATAATGAAGCATCAACACCCAACACATACGAGGAAGTATTAAAACTTCCCATTGAAGAAAGAAAAAAATGAGAATTAGCTATGGCCAAAGAAATGGGCAGTTTACGAGAATTAAATGTATTCACACCAACACCTGCACCAAAGGACAAAACAATTATAGGCACCAGATGGATATTCAAAATTAAAAATCTGGAAGAAGGCAACACATTATATAAAGCTAGATTAGTTGCACAGGGTTATGCTCAAAAGTATCCTGAGGATTATACAGATACATATTCTCCCACTGTAAGGACTAAAAGCGTTAAGACAGCTTTAGTTATAGCCTCCGCACTTAATCTTGATGTCTTTCAATGTGACATACAAACTGCATACTTACACGCAAAGCTTGATAAAGAGATATATGTAAGAGCCCCTCATAGTCAATATACAAATAGGAATGAAACTTGGTTATTGAACAAAAGTTTGTACGGACTAAAACAATCCGGCAAACGTTGGTATGAATGTTTGGTCAATGTACTCAAAACTATGAATTTCAATGCTACAACTGCAGACAATTGTTTCTTTGTCAGAAAGGATGGTGATTCACTAGAATTTGTGTTAATTTATGTGGATGACATTTTATATATTGGTAAACATAAAGAGAAAAGAGATACATTTGTAACGAAACTGAATGAACATTTTTCTTTGAAATCACTAGGAAAAGTAAATAAATATCTTGGAGTTCAAATCAACAAGACAAAAAGGGGATTTAAATTATCTCAAAAAGATAAAATTATAGAACTCCTGAATAAATGTAATTTAAATGATGCAAAGCCTTGTGATACTCCAATGCAAGCTGATTTTTTAAGAAACATGAATGAGTCATCCCCTGAATTTAAAGATAATACACTTTACAGATCAGTTATTGGTTCCCTTTTGTATATATCTAATTGGACTAGACCTGATATTGCTCTACCCCTTAATTTATTATCTAGATAAGTTAGTAAACCCTTAATGTATCATTGAGAAGCCATTAACGAATACTAAGATATCTGAAGCACAGTTTAGACTTCTGTCTACTGTTGGAACCCAACAATGTTAATGAACCCATTCTCACTTGTTACGCTGATGCAGATTGGGCAGGTGACACTAAGTGCAGAAAAAGCACTTCAGGCTATGTATTTTTTCTTAACAATTGTCCAGTCTACTGGTATACTGGGAAACAAGATCTAGTAGCCACATCAACTACTGAGGCAGAATATGTTTGTTTGTCTAAAGCCTCTAATAATCTTGTATGGTTTAATGATTTGTTATCAGATGTCTGGAAGAGCCCTTCATTACCTTTTATTATACATGAAGATAACAAAGCTGCTATAGAGATATCTAGGTCTGATGCTATTGGTCAAAGATCTAGACATATAGATATTAAATTCAAACATGTAAGACAATTATCTCAAGATGGATTCATTAAAGCTATTCATTACGAAACCTCAGAACAAATAGCTGACATACTGACTAAGCCTTTGCAATCAAAACAACACAAATATTTAACTTCAAAACTACAAGTTTTATATTGTTCTGAATCTGAGTGTAATTACTGTTGTATGTCGAATCGGCATTTAGAGGGGGATTTGTCATGAGTAAATGCCTTATTCTCAAATGGAGATAATATATGTTCATAGAACATCAGGGGTTAATCCACCCTTCCTTTCTTAATGTATTCATATGTAACCACTCCTACCTATAACTCCGCCTCATTGTTATAAAAAGGGGATGTACGCACCTCCTACTTGCTTCTATCTGCAATCATTCAGAGAATATAGAATGCCTACTGTAAATAAATAGTACTTTGTTTTGAATACTTTGTTCCTGATCATTTATTGAGTCTGATCCTCAAATTTATGCAACAATATATGTTGTTTTCCTGGTTATTAGTAGAATTTGGTGGTAATGCTTAGATCACCTGATTAGTAGTAGCAACACAGTTGGGTGGAAAATTGTGCTAAGAACCTCCACTTCAACTGTTCTGCCCTATCATCCAAAGAAAAACTTACCGAGAGAAGATGAGTTAGAGAAGGTGTGATTGTCACCAGAAATGTTTGTAAAGTCTGTTGAACTTACAGTTTCATCTTCTGGAAAATAAAAAGGGCAAGTAAGAAAAACAAGAATATTCAAATACCTATTGCAGAGAAACAAAATAAAGCTAACTTCTAGATGAAACCCAAATAATGGCTAATAGTCCCTCATGAGAAGACTCTCATAGTAGTTTGTTCACCAATATTTGTTTTTAATTTACAGGTATGTTTCCTCAAGAAACATCATAGTAATAAACAGCAATTAAAAGAAATAAATACCAGAGTATCTAAAATTCAAGTTAAAACTATGGTTTTAAGTCTGACTAGCTTTAGAGTGGATTCTGGGGTAAAGCAGCCTTTGCCAAAGGATGGAAAGAGAGAATATGATGATGTTTGATCATTTGGATCTCTCACTGGCTTTGAATACCATTGATCAAGGAAGTATTCTAGATCACCTGAGGAGTTTAGGGATAGAGAGTACTTGAATTGCAGTGGTTGACTCCAAAGTCTTAAAAACTAGTTTGTGTGTTTGGTTAACTGTTGTATGAAGTTTCTCAGAGATTTGTTCTGTCACCAGCATTTTCTGTGATTGAGATGAAACTGCTGGATGAGATCATCAGGAAATTTGAGATTTATGTAAATTACCACAACTTAATAATAATTATTATCAAGGCACTTGTTTTTTGTTTTAAGTTTTTAATTTGTTTTATAACCTACAAAAATTCCAATTTCAATTGAACAGTGTGTTGTCTGGGTACAAATCATTTTAGGAAATAATAATCAAAATGTTTACAACAATATTCCTTGCATTAATATCAATTATATTAATATTAATGTTAATGTTAATATTAATCATCATCATCATCATCATCTTTGTGTAGCCAAGTTAACATATGTTCCTTATATCACTGATACTTCCATATATTTCCCTTTTTCTAGCTCCTGTTTTTGTCAGCTAGCCAGTGATAAAATAAGTCCCAAGTCAAAAAATATTCAGTTTTTCTTTTCCTTAATTGTAAGTGTTAGCTTATCCATTTCTGCACATTCTAATATTTTTCTAATCACATTCTCATCTGTTGGGATCTCTTCACTTTTCCATTGTTGTGCAAATAGTATTCTCTCTATAATCAATACTCTTGTCTGGTAAAATGCCCAACAAAATATCTCTGGTTTCAAATCTACATGTTGTTTTATCATTTTTTCCAGCCATGTATGTATTTTTGTCCAATATTTTTTCACTTTTTGACATGTCCACCACATAGTATGAACCAGGTGTCTGATGACATTTCCAACATTTTGCAGATTTATCCATAAACATCTTTGCTAATCTTGAGGGTGGAAATCTTGAGGGTGCCATCTATAAAACATTTTATAAAGATTTTCTTTGTATACAGTCATTCATTGGCAACCTTCAGTCTCAAAAGACTATGGTATCATGCTCTGGGTAGAGGTCCTAAAACAGCATGTGGTGTGACTAAAAAGGCCAATTCGAGAGTGGCAATCCCTTTCACACTGAGGGCAGATATATTCTGTCCCCTACCCAGCCCCCAGATTTTGCTGGTTCCGGGACTGCTTCTTTGCCTCAGCCTGCCGAACAAGTGTTTCTTCAAATTGGAGAAGGCCGTGCTACGTCTTTAGCTTTCAAGCTGAAGATCAGAGATCAAAGTTTCCTAGTCATTAATGTCCATTCCCAAGGCCTTTAGACCCCTCTTGCACATATCCTTATATCGCAGCTGTAGTCTCTCACTTTCCCTGCACTAGTTCTCCATATGCATACAGTAGACATTGTTAATTTATAATTTCTATCCCATAATTTCTGCCATTTATCTAACTCAATCGAATAGCCAAAATTTTTAGCCCATGCTATCATTGTCTTTTTTACTTGTTCATCTTCCATCTTAATACTTAACAAATAGCTATATGTTTTCTTTATTAATTTTTCATCTGTCCCTGTTAATATCTGGTCTACCGTACTTTTCGGAGTATAAGGCACACTTTTCCCACTCTAAAGGAGGGTGGAAATGTAGGTGCGTCTTATAGATTGAAAATGGCCATTTTTGGCCTCCCGAAACCTCGCCCCGCTCATCCCATTTTTGCCAAAAACGGGCCCATTTTTCACAAAAACAGGACACATAGAGGGGTTGGGAAGCCTGCAGAGCAGGGGTGAAATGCTCCTCGTTCGGACTGGATCGCCCGATTCAGTAGCGATGGAGGTGGGTGGTTTGGGAAACCGGTAGCAAAAATCCCTGCCCCTCCCCCCATATCCAGCTGAGCCGCACAATCATCAGAGGCTTTTTTTTTTACTTTTAAAAGCATTTTTTCTACAACCTCTTTGGCCAAAAAAATGCTTTTAAAAGTTAAAAAAAAAGCCTCTGATGATCGCGCGGCTCAGCTGGGATCCTCAGAGGCTTTTAAAAGCATTTTTTCTACAACCTCTTCAGAGGTTGTAATGATCCCAGCTGAGTTGCCTGATCAGTAGAGGCTTTTTTTCTTTTAAATGCCTCTGACGATCCAAGCTGAGTTGCCTAATCATCAGAGGCATTTAAAAGAAAAAAAGCCTCTGCCTATCAGGCAACTCAGCTGGGATCGTCAGAGCCTTTTGAAAGCATTTTTTTACATCCTCTTCGCTGAAGAGGTTGTAGAAAAAATGGTTTTAAAAGTAAAAAAAAAATGGCCATGCCCACCCAGTCACATTACCCCCCCCAACCAAGCCATGCCCACAGAACTGGTAGTAACAAATTTTAAATTTCACCACTGCTGCAGAGTGCTCCTAGGGGCTGGGGAGAACAAAATCCAGATGCACGGACACAATTTTTTTTTTTTCATATTTTCCTCTTAGAAATCCTGGTGAGTCTTTTACTCCGAAAAATATGGTAATTCTGTTAATTCTTTATATAAACCATACATTTTAACAGCCTTTTCATATCTAGATTGTACCTGCACATAGATAACCATGTTATCTAAATCCCTTGCTCACTCAATTCCTGTTTAGTTTTAAGTTCCCCCTTTTCATTTAAAATATATTTATATCTTTTGTTGTGCTAATGAGGAGTATAATTTCCCAATTTTAGGATATTCCAATAATTTATTGTGTTGTTTTTGGTTTGTGAACTTCTTGAAGACAAATAAAATCTAATTTAACTTTCCTAATTTTTAAAAGTACTTTTCCTTTTCACATGAGAATTTATATTAATCCATTTATATTAATCAAAAGTAGTTTTATTTCATCTTCCATAGTTTAACTTGTAGATAAGTCTTATTGTTCTGATCATTCTTATTTGTTCTTTTGTCTTTGCACTTTCTCGTTCTGCTGTCCTTTAATTCTGTTTCATCTTTTTGTTGTGCATTTCTTCCTCCTGATGCTTCTTCTTGTTCCTTGTCATCTATCTCATCTTTCTTTTTTCCTCATATGATCCAAATTGCTCATCGTAAAATTGCTCTGCTTTCTCTATAGTATCCAGTCTATGCTTTTGATCTGTCAAGGTCACCAGGATCCCCTCAGGTATCAGCCATCTGAAATTTACTTCATGCTTAATTAATTGTCTTGTCAGAAATTGGCATTGTTTTCTCATGTCTCTTACTCTTCTAGGGATTTGTTTCAGAACTATTATTTCTCTTCCTTTATATTTCAATATGTTATCTCTTGCTTTTTGAAGTATCTCTGTTCTTAGTGCCTTCATAGTAAATCTCACATGTACCTCTCTAGGTAGTTTATTTCTTGATGCATATCTTGTGTATACTCTAAATATTTCATCCATTACAGCAAGCATCTCTTGCTTGTTCCCCTTCAAGACATCCACCAACAATTCTGCCATTATCTCTGCAAGGTTTTCCTCTTTTTCTTCCTCTATATTCTGGAATCTCAAAAGTATTCAGCTTTATCCATCTCCAACATAATTACTGTTTTCTCAAGATTTTTGTCTGCCTGTGTAAATCTATCATCCATCTCCTCAAGTTTCTTCTCTGTTTGTTCTGATTGCTCTTCTATTTTCTGCATCCTTTGTTCATTTTTAGTTATTGTTTGTTGAATGTTCTCCATTTTATCATCCATCTTTTCCATTCTTTCCTTCATGTCTTCAAAATGTTTTGTTATGGCTTCTTGAAATGTTTGGAGCATTAATTTCAATTCTGCTTGCATCGTATTCATCATGTTCATTTTTTCCTGCTGCAACATGCTATCCAAAGATCTGTAACTTGCTGGACTAGATGCAGCTGTGATGCTGCTGATGAGAGCGCTGATGTATTTTTTTCTCCCTACTTTGCTTAAGTTTGAAGTACCAGTCATATTGAGATTGTCAAAATCTTGAGATTGTCAAAAAATTTAAAAAGAATAATCAGCAATGACACAAATAATATTCTAATATCTCATCAATCCCCCACCAATTTCCACTTAAAAAGTATTTTCACAAATCAAGCCACCACCAAAATCTGCAAATAGTTACAAACTTGCTCTTATGTACTCCAAAAGAGAGGAAAATAGGGAAAAAATAAAGTTCCATGTTAATCTTCAGGTTCTTCAAACCATAATCCTTTCTTCTCTTGATAGATTTAGTAAATTTGATAAATTTGTAATCCACGTAGGCCCACCAAGCCCCAAAATTCAACCACTCAGGTTCATAAATCACCCAAAAGAAAATAAAAGTTCAAACAGGAAGGAAAAAAGAAAGTTCTTTGCTATTTCCCAGCTTCTATTTACTTTCTCTGTTTAGTTTTAATCTAAGTTAAAAGAGCTACACTGTTTAAAAAGTTACAGTATTTCACTCTCTGTCTCTGCTGTCTCATATAAACAATTTGCTAGAGTAGGTGTTATTGTAACAAACAAGCATACTTTCATTACTTTTGCTTCTCTACAGTTTTCTCCAGTAGATGTTGCTGTTGCTTTATTTCTCTCTCATTCTCTTTTGTTAGCTTAAATTGTATCATCTGCTCCAAAGCTTTTAAAAAGTCCCAGGGGTCCAAATTTCATATTCCAAAAAGTTTTGAACTTAATCTGTCTTGTATTTTAAATCCCCAGTCAAACTTCCTAGCTTATAAATTTCTTCTTTTTTTAAAAAAATTCTCTTTTCTCTACTTCCAGTTCTATAAATAGCTTGCAAGTTTGCTCACCGCTATTCTTGGGGTTGGAAAGCAAACAATTCCACCTCCTCTTCTTTGAGTCCCACTTTCTCCCAGATTTATTTTAAGGGGATAAATTCCACAACAGGAATTGGAAAAATCTCACCCAGATCGATCACACAGATCCTCACATTCTATGCTTGCTGCATTGGTTGGCTGTCAAAGCTCCGGTCAGGCATGCAATGGCTGTCTTTCTCAAACAAGGAGTATACAGTTTATTTTATTTATTTATTTAATTTGTATACCGCCCTTCTCCCAGAAGGGACTCAGGGCGGTGAACAGCCAAAATTAAAAAAACTACAAATACAAAAGTTAAGATTATTAAAAAGAATTAAATCATTAACTTCCCTATTTAATTTTATACAGTCTCCTTGTGATCAGCAGAATCAAATGCAGAATATCCTCTCTGTCTTCATCACCCCTCCAGGGTGATTTGGGTCCTTCAGAACCTCCTGGCAGGTCAAATTTGGTGCGATCCCATGGAGCCCCATGGAGATGCATCATATCATAGCGATATCAGCCCTGCTTCTCCTCAAGGTACATTCTTAAAGACTCACACTGATGAAATTAATATTAATTTCTGGAAGCTCACTAACTGTTCCATAAAACTTACACTGATGAAATTAATATTAATTTCTGGAAGCTCACTAACTGTTCCATAAAGCTTCCTGAAGATGTTTTGAAAATGAGAGTGATACTGACTAGAACTTACAATATTCTGCTCTGCTCAAGGTACCATATTGGACCATAGATGGAATCTGAGAATGACTTTGTCTTTCAATTCCATTAGAATGGTAAACAAATATGGCATAAAAGAAAAAAGCTATGAATGATTAAACATCTAGACTTTCTATGCAACATATAAATATAACATTTTTGGGGGAGATGAATTTTTAAAAAATTGCAATTACATTGTCTAATGAGTTCATAACAACAAGATACTTTTACCATTAAACTTATTCATCTTCAACATACCCTGCTCTTCTTCTGGGGTTAAGAAGATGTCTGAACTTCCCAAGATATCATCCGAACTGCTAATATCCTCTTGTTCTTCTTTAGTTAAAAACAGTAATTAGTATTGATTTTTTCAGAAATAATCTATTACTTCAGAAACTTCCACTTTCCTATTACTTCAGAAATAATCCCAGTAGCTGTTCATTTTATCATAGCAATAATTATTATCCCAACTTTGCAGATGGAGAACTGATGTAACAACAATGCAGAAAACTGGGTAGTAAGGTTATATTGAGCTAAAATTTTGACCAAGGCCTCTCTTTGCCTAGCTATAACTAGCCAAATCTGGTAAATCACAAAAAAGAAACGTGGTCTGATGTCATTAGAGACAATAAGAAAAATCAAGGGAAATATAAATCATTACCAAGGGGAAAAAAAAAGGCAAACCACTTCTGTAATTTTGCCCCAAACCTGCATGGAAGCGTTCATGAAGATTCATTCAAGGGAATCTTTTTTTTGTTTCCTTTTTCTTTACTATCAACAGTAAATCTTGTATCTGTTAAGTCAGCAGCTCAGTAGGTTTGTCCCTAGCATATCTGCATTAATCTTTTTTGCTTTTTTTTTTTGTCTGACTCACTTTTGGCTATTTTAAGATGCCTGCAGTCCCCATGAAGTTGTTTTTTTCATGTCCTTTTCTATAGTTGGCTCTTCTATCATAATCAAACAGGCTTTAGCCCTGAAGCATCTGTTTGATTTACAAGAACTCCAAACTTCATTCCAATATTTATCTGTTGCCTTCCCATTATTTCCATAAAGACTTAAAACTCACCTTGACTACTGAGGATGTCATCAACAGCCCATATGAAGTCCTTCAAATTCACAGTCATATCATCTACAAGGTTTTTTTTTTTTAAAAAAAAAAATAGACATTATAAATGCTCCCATGAAGATGCTTTTACCTTAATAATTGATAATCATTTCAAAATTAATCTCAATTTGTTTACAGCTCCTTTCTTCTCTGGAAACTTTCATTACTCTCTATCAATATGTCAGCAGCATAAAAATACTAGGGACACTACCTTTCAGTATAGATAGTTGAGCAGGAATAAGAGTGTCAGCAGGGTTTGGTAAAATAACTCAAGATGGCAGCTACAATGTTCTAATAGAAATTCCACCTGTTTTTTTAAATGGGCATTGATTCCCTGAGCTGAGTGCTGTTGAGTGAAGCTTTTTGCCAGTTTGATTAATAGAAATAACCCAGAAAAATTCTAGAGACCTGGTATAGAAATACAGCATTAAGGTTCAAATTATATATCAAATAAAACCCACCATTTCCCCCCATGTATTTAGAATATCTCAGAATAACCCTGACTAGATAGTGCATCAGAGATATGAAAACAGTAGTTTAGGAGTTGATTAACTTTCCCCTTTTTGTGGGTTTCTTAAAGGTTCAAGATAATTATTTGCATGCTGCTTTTCTACAGAGGAGAAAAGATAGGATGATTCTCCGGGAGCCTAGATAAGAGATAAGACATTGGCTTCTCTATATATCCGGCACTCACCGTTCAAGGTTATCCTTTTTAGAGCCTCCTTAATCTCTTCCTCTGTTAGGTAAAGGCCCATATCGGCTAGGATGTAGTCCAATGTATTGATATCTACTCGTTCGTCTATTCAAAGATAAATATTTAGTGGACATGTATTGGATCCCAAATAATGTCATTCATTTAATTAAACATATTCCCATAAATTTTGCTATTGATTCATATGCCATTTCAATGCAATTTCCTATCATCCATCTATCTGTCTGTCTATCTATCTATCTATCTATCTATCTATCTATCTATCTATCTATCCATCCATCCATCCATCCATCCATCTAATTCAATTTAATGCCTCCCAACTCCAAATCAGCTCTGGGCAGCTCTTAATATAGCAATAAGGACAAACAATAAGGACAAACAATAGAAACAGACAAGAGGAGATGTCTGAGGAGATAGACTCTCAGTATAGAAACATAAAAAAAAGCAGATCCAAGAGATTCCATTCACCCTACTCCAAGACCTCTGACAAGATCTGGAAGAACAGCCAGGTCTTCAAGGCTTTCCTGAATGTCAATAGGATAGAGGCCACATCAATCTCATTCTAGAGAGCAGATACCACAACAGAGAAAGCATGTTTTCTGGGTCCTGATAGACCCCACTTTTTAATCAACAGGATATAGATCATATCAATTCTCCCAGTTTGTACTGGGGCAGAAACCATGAGAGATAGATAATCTCTCAAATAACTTTATCCTGTGCCATGTAATGCTGTATAGATCAGAGGTGGTATTCAGCAGGTTCTGACCAGTTCTGGAGAACTGGTAGCAGAAATTTTGAGTAGTTCGGAAAACCGGTAAATACCACTTCTGACTGGCCCTGTCCCATCTATTCTCTGCCTCCCGAGTCCCAGCTGATTGGGAGGAAATGGAGATTTGCAGTAACCTTCCCCTGGAGGGAGAAGGGAATGGAGATTTTACAGTATTCTTCCCCTGCCATGCCCACCAAGTAATGCCATGCCCACCAAGTCATGCCCACAGAACCGGTAGTAAAAAATTTGGAATCCCATCACTGGTAGAGATAATGTTATGCCCCAGGACTCAGGTTCTGACAAAGCTGCTCCAGCTGAACCAATGGAAGGTCAATTTCAAAAGACCCATATGCCAGAAATCAGGCTGATCAACTACCATTGCTGGAGGAGTCCTTTGTTATGTATAGTTTCCAAGCCCTTGGACTCAGTGAACTGAGCACAGAGCAGAGCAAAGATACTCAAGAGGATTCCTTGCCAAGCAAAGAAATAGTTCCCTTAATTTAAGAGGGAGCCCTGATCTGTGCTTCTCTGTTGGAAACAACTATCTGATCTCTTGCTCTGGTATGTCATTCCTATGCATTCTGCTCATGAATCTTGAAATGCAAACCTTTGAACTGGCTGACAAATCTGATTTGGCTCTCTGAACTTTGGATTAGATTTTATTTATTTATTTATTTATTTATTTATTTATTTATTTATTTATTTATTTATTTAATTTATTAAATTTATATACCGCCCTATTCCTGAGGGACTCAGGGCGGTGAACAGTGAACGATAAAAATACATGTAATACAAACGTTAATAAAAAACCAGATTTTGACTTCTTTTCCACATATTCCTGTTGAAAGCAAAACTACCCAGGCAAGCTGCCGTTCCCAGAGACTCTGTTTTGATTTATGTTCCTTTCCTAGTCTGCCAGTGATCTACTCAGCCTTGAGTAAATTCTATTCTGACTTAGCAACTGTTTGTATATGAATTTGAAACCTGAAACAGGACAGGTAATAACCAGCACCTTGAATCACACGTGGAAGTCTGCTGATCAACAGAGGCCCATAAACATTCTGGTTTAGTTGAAGCTTTCTATGGCTTTAAAGGGTAGAACACATTGCAATAGTGGAACTGTGTAGTGACAAAGGCATGAAGGACCTAGTTTGTGGGGGCAATAAGCTGACTTTGTATAAATATACAAAAGTATGAAGGCTATTGCTTAACACATTGTAAACCGCCCTGAGTCTCCGGAGAAGGGCAGCATATAAATCAAAAATTTTTAAAAAAAAAATCAGTCAAATCTTTGGCTTTCTGGATTGGATTGAATTGAATTGCATGCCTCCAAATTGATCTGGGTAATCCTAATTGATTTACAAACACAAATCAAACTGACTTATTTTAAAAAGTGAGCTTGACTGCCCAAATTGGATCAGACTTATTTTCTAAATTAGATCTGGACTGTTTTTCTCAATCAAATCAACTACTGAAATTAATTTTGCATTATTTGCCCAGGTCTAGTTTGACCCTCACAGGAGTAATTGGCCCATATTCTTTCTCCTCTAGGAAAAGCATCAAGAATTTCCTTTTTATCTGAGCCGTTTCAATTAGCTGCAATTGCAACAAGATAGACACTGAAGAGACTATGATAAAGGATAAGAAGAACCTGTGTTTGGTGTTTTCTAACTCCTTCCCCAAAAATTCCACTAGTATAGTGGAGGCAACCTTTTATTTTTTGACATGGAGAGTTATACATTCTAAAAAAACATACTTTGATTTAGGGGACTCGTTTGGGGTATAATTTAGGCAGCATAGATGGATTTCTGCAATGTATTCTTCACAGAACTGCCTTTGGAAAAGATCCAGAAGCCATCGCTGGTACAAAGCAAAGGGATTAGAGTACTCAGGGCCAGATTTAGATGAAAAGAGGCCCTAGGCTATTCCACTTATGAGGCCCTTTCACCTATAGTGAAAATGTAATTTTAATTTTGCTAACAATTTGAATGTAGGCCCCTCTTGATCTTGAGGCCTTAGGCTGAAGCCTAGTTAGCCTATAGGAAAATCCGGCCCTGAGAGTACTGCTGAATTGGCGGCATCAATGTGCTAACATTCATTTTACATTGGTTACCAGCAGACTCTTGAGACCAGTTCAAGTTGATGATCTTTAGTTTTACATATATAACACCAGGTTATTTCGGACAATGGCATGCCAGAATAGAATCTGGCCACCTGATTCAGTGAACACAAGAGATCTGCTGTGAGTCTAGACATTCCACTTGATAAATCTCTGCCCCACAGAGGTAAATGCAGTTCCATCTTCCTGGCTTTTCACAAGCAGATTAGAACACTTTGAAGACTTTTGCTTATCTGGACTGAGGGCACCATGATAGGCTTTAAAAGAAAGTTGCAGTTTGTCCTAAGTATTGGTTTGCTTGCAATGTTCTTTGCCCAGAGTTGTCTGGGAGAGGGATGACTTAGAAATGTTAACAAACACTTTTTATCTTCTCATTTATCTCCATATCTTTTTTCCTTTTTCTCCTTCAACCATTTATACATTTATAAATTGTGGACAGGAAATTAAGTACCAATTTATGTACATAATAAATTAAATATGTAGATTAGGAGAACTCATATAGATGATATATTAAGAATATATGTATAAGGAATAGGTTAAAATAAGAAAGAGAAAATGTATAAATGTGAATATAGACTACCGATGCAACATGTTGAAAAGAAGATGTAAAGATAAATCTTTGTTTATATGTTTGTATGTTTCATTGTTGTTTGTTTGTTTATATTAAAAAAAGTTTTTAAAAAATGTTAACAAACACAGTATTTCTATATAGTCAATGCCAACAACTTAAAGCACCTTTGTTGTGGGTTTTGCAGAGTTTATGGGCAAAATCTGATGCCTTTATTGCTTCTCTGAAGCACAAAACAATAATGAAATGAAAAGTTAGCTATTTTGCCAGGGGCATCATGATTTGAATATTTGGAGAGTTACAAAATGCAGCCTGGGACGGTTGTCTAATTCATGCCAATTTCATGTTGCCTATAGTACTGAAATATTCATAGTACAGAAGCATTTTAGACACAAAGTAAACCAGCGTGGGAACAAAACTACTCCCCCCCACCATCCTTTTGATTCTAACTTCAAATTCACACGGGTTCTTTAAAGTGCCCGCATGGAGAAAAGAGAAATAACAGCTTTGTGGAAAATTAGAAAGTAAAATATAGTTTGGGGGTAACATTTCCTGCTTTGAGTCTTCAGCATGGTCCCTGAAATTTTAGACCCATGTTATCATATTATATACATTATATATTATAATATAATATTATAATTTATAATTTATTATAACAATAAAATACATAATTTGTTTTAATTGAAATAGTGACACAAATGTGAACAGTTTCAACAAATAATCTTAATATATCTGTACTATTATGATTAATGCTTCAGCTTACCTTTTTGCTGGTTGCTCAAAATGGCATTTACACTTGTCATAAATGCTTTCTTGTCCACCATCCCATCATCTGCAAGAAAGAAACCAAAAGAAGGGATAAAACGAAACAATCCTGGATTGAATTCTAAGATCAAAGCATCAACAGGCAAGACAAGAAACAATGGTTGGAAAGTAACCAAGGAGAAAAGCAACCTAGAATTAAGGAAAACTTTCCTAAAGGTGAGAGGAATTAACTAATAGAATAAGTTGCCTTCAAAAGTCGTGGGTGTTTCATCACTGAAGGCTTTCAAAAGGAGATTGGACAACCATTTGACTGAAATGATATAAGATCTCCTGCTTGAGCAGGGGAAGGGACTAGAACCATAATGGCAAACCTATGCCCAAAGTGGCACATGGAGCCAAGTCGCCTAGCACACATGGCTGTGCCCATTCCTCTTCTGCGTTTCTGGCATGTATGTGTACACGATGATCAGCTGGTCTTTTTTCATGAGGCAGTGCTGGAATCTAGAAGAGCTGGTCTTCTGTTTTCCTGTGTGAGCATGCGCGCCAGCCAGCTGATTGTTGCGTGTGCATGCATGCCAGAAACGCAGAACAGTAGCTGGCTGTTCATCTAGTTCAGTAGCTAAAAGCGGAAGTTGGGTGCGCGCATGTGATCTAGGCAGCTCCTCTTCCAGGTTGCGGCTCAGATGCGTGCACTGCATCTGCTCCCTTTTCAGCACTCGGTGCCAAAAAAGTTCGCCATCACTAGACTAGAAGATCTCTGAGAGCCCTTCCAACTCTGTTATTCTATGTTCTATCAATTAAGTTATCTGCAGTTTCGGGTGAGAACAATAAAATGGAATAAAAAAGAAGGAGAGAGGTGAAAGTAGATCTATGTGTTTGAGATGGGGGACAATAAAATTTAGTTCGGCTTTAGTACAAATTGCTAAGTGTCTAAAAAGAGGATAGGCAGAAACAGAAGCAGCTCCTTATAGAAAAGGATCTGTGCTACTTTAGCACACAGTAAAGTCTTGAGCGGAACTCGACAATATGGTAATGTATATTGCATTCATTGTTCCCAAATGGACAGTTGGGAATAAGTGTAGCACAATAAATGTCTCTGGAGATTCTTAGTCATCCAGATCATGGTTGTCCCAAAGGTGCTTTTTCAAGAGGTTAGGGTTAGGAAGCTGAAGAAGTTTCTTGGATAAGAAGCAAAACGTCTTCAAACCCCCCACCCCCGAAAGTCCAGTTGCCTCTTGAAAAATGTAAGGCAATAAGCAAAAACAAGGAAACAACAATAGATACTATACCAAAAAGATCAAGGATAGAGTAAACAGTTCCTGAATTGAATCAATGACTCCTCTGTACTCACCTACCCTTAAATAAAATTCAAATATAGTCTGTAGGAATATTTTCATAATCCTTACCTGGAGCTTGACAGTTGTCATGCAAATAAATGTAAAATGGTCTTCCATCGTGATCCCCCCCCCCCCCCCAGTCATAATGGACTATGGATTGATATTTTCATTTTGTGAGTTTCCATACATCCTGTATTTGGCCCGTAAAAATAGTGGCTGAATTATATACACTGCAAATTCATTTTCATGCAAGGATTTGGTTGTTTACCTGGGTGAGTTACAGCACAAGTACTTTAGCTATCCTCTAAAATCTTCTCTTTTGGTAAAACCATAAGAATTATTTTGTGGAATAAAAATCAAAGATTAGATACCAACTACTCTGTTCAAATGAATTAAGAAACCAACCATCTATTGAAACGTGTTTAAATGCCTCATATAGTTGTCTGTTGGTTAAATAGATTCCCATTTCTTCCAAGACTTCATCCAAGCTGTCAATATCAACTTTATTTTCTGCAAAAGAAAAAATACATAAAAGAAAAAGGCAATAAAAGAAAATGTCTTACTAATTTTTTATTCTTTGAGACTTCTGGCCTGTACTTCTGTAAATGAGGATGCTTTTCTTATTAGGGTGCTTTCTGTAAAGAAAATGTTTGTGAAGCACTGCATATGAACAACTTCCATTAAGGGTAGCAGAGCTCATTGTAATTCCAGTCCTAATTCTGACACCAGGTTAAATTGTAGCTGCTCAGAAAATAGAATCCCTGTTCCTTAAAAGAAAAATAAACATAGCATTTCCTAATAATTATAGAAGTGAAAAGTGGTGAAATTCTGAAAACTTTGAACACAATTGTTTATGGGAAAGGAAGAATTTTCATGAAAATGTGAAAATTTGGAAATGAAAGTTATTTGCTTGTGTGTGTCTGTATTTGTGTGCAGGAACATGTGTGCAGTATTATTTTAAAAGTATTATTTACTACAGAAAAAGAAAGTTCAAGTTTGTGTTTTATTTTCAAATTCTGTTGGAATAGTAGGTCACCTCCACAAGGCTTTTTTTTTTCAGAATGACAAATTTTTGAGAGAAAAGATGATGTACCTGAGGTTGGGTAATTTGAGTGAGTGACAATCAAGAGCAGCCCCATGTAGTGTACATTATAATAGTCCATTCAGGAGATGATAACTGGGAGCACAGCCTTATTATTTATTCTGTTAGTATTATTTTGATTAAGGAAATGTTACTGTTCTGTGTGCTCCAGTTTTTGATTGAGGTTTACCACAAAGAGTAACAATGGTTTATATGGGTCCAGATATGTGCATGAATGTGGAGACTTAGTGTTATTTCGCTCTTTGAACTTGCCCCTTTTTAATCAGCCTCATTTTTACTACCTGTTATTTGGGAGATTATTGGAACGGTTTTCTCTCCCTTTGGCTCTTCTAAGCCTTCATCCTTTTTTGTTGCTGTAAGAAAGAAAGGAAACATGAGAACAAGAAGATACAGGGGAGATAGCAAGATAAAGATAGAGGGAGGGAGGGAAGGAAGGAATGACTCAATGGAATGGAGATCCAGAACATTTTTTGAAGCATTTAGAATACTAGGCAGGTTTCAGAAGAAAGAAAATCACCTAGAATACATACTACTGTATATTGGAAGATTAGAAAATCACATTTGTTCATACATTTATGCATGGAATAAAACATTTACTTTTTCATAGCAAAAGAGTCTATAGCAAAGAGGGATAAACTCTTTTCCACCTTATATTTTTGAGTTTTAATCCCAGTTCCAACTAGAAGTTAATGGAGTTAGGTTGAAGAACCCCAGAAATGTACAAGGAAGTATGATATGAAAGGAAAGGTCATAGATCTTCCCACTCACATGTCCTGTCAAAATAGTCACAAATCCTATACAACATTGCAAGCACATCTATTATTATTGTCTATTGTACAATAGACATCAATCTATTATTATTTTGGCTCATTTTTTCATTTTCATAAAATGGCTCACTTTTTGTCATGCAAGTGCACATTTGGAACCAGTTTGCATATACCTGTAGATTTCTTCCTTACACGAATTGATTTAACTGGAAAACATTGTGTCTGCCTGCAATAAGTGGGGGCAATAAGCTGACTTTGTATAAAAAAGAACACCGCTTAGGGGGGGCCTGAAAGCCGTACTAAGCATGTATATACAAGAGTATGAAGGCTATTGCTTAACACATTGTAAGCCGCCCCGAGTCTCCAGAAAAGGGCAGCATATAAATCGAACCAACCAACCAACCAACCAACCAATCAATCAATCAATCAATCAATTCCTTGTCGACTTCCGGGTTTCCTCGTCTTCGGCAACAACGGTGCATTTTTAAGCACCGCCAGCCCAGCCGCTCGTAGAGCCGCTTCTAGATCGCGAAGCGGCTTGAAAGCTTCAAAATCCCCAGGATCTTTGAAGAAGAGGCAGCAGGGTACAGGTAGAGCCCCTGCAACCCCCCCAGGGAATTGTTTCTGGGGAGGAAACAGGCGCGGCTCCCTCCCAACCTGCTGAGACTCCGGGCGGCGTGGGACGTCTCTGCTTTCGCAGAACAAGCCGGCTGCAGGAAACTTCAAAAGAGAAAGGAAATAACTCAAACAAGCAGCTGAACTCTACTTGAACCCTGAAAATCTGAACTGCAAGTATTAGCACTTTGCTGATCTTTTATATTGAAGGGAAAAACTTCTGAATGAGTGAAAGTGATTGGAAAAAATATGGCGCTCAGCATTAGAGTAAATGAATCAGCGAGTGTGGATTGGTGAAGTCATCTTGCTTTGTTACAAAGTTAACAAGTTGTTATAAAGTTGCTCCGGCTGTAATAACAGGAACAAGAGGAAAATCTCTCCCTTTTACTTGATTTTGCTTCACCACAGTTTTGCCCTGATTAAATCTGGGGGACCTTTTTAGAAGGCTTTGTGGAGGCGGCAGAAGAAGCGGAACCTCCCTCTTTAGAAAAGCTAGCCTACGTGGCAGGATGGCTTCAAAGAAGCAGGAAGGCAAAACAGGGGGGGGGATCCCCCACACGCAAACAGGACATGCAGTCACAAGCTCAGAAAAAAGATTTTGATATGGGAGATTTAAAAGAATTTATTTCAAAAATCCTGGATGACAAATTTCAAAAAGCTCAACAGGAAATAGATGATAAAATAAATAAAATAGATGATAAAATCCAAAAGTCTCAACAGGAAATTATGCAGTAAGTGCAGCAGAACCAAAAGAAGGTGACCAAAAAAATAACAGATGTGGCGTCTGGCCTGGCAGGATTTATTATGAAAGTTGAGTCAAAAGTGGATGAATTTAAATCAGAAGTTAATGCCAAGATGAAAAATAATGATCACAAATTTTTGGATGTTGATGATAAGATGCAGAGAGTTGAGAACGAGATTGTCATGATGCAATTCCGGGCAATGGAATTCGCTATACGGCTTCGAGGAATTAGAGAAGAGGAGAGACAAGATTTGAGACAGGTCTGTGCTGAAGCCCTAGCTGTGATCTTAAAAATTAATCCTGATATGGTTTTCTGTAAAATAGACAAAATTTACAGAGTCAATTCCTGGGTGGCCAGACAAAGACAATTGCCTAGAGATGTGGTCATATACTTTACAGACAGAGCAATAAGAAATGATATCCTGCAAAAATCCTTTCTTACTTCTGTGCAAGTGGGCGGATCAAAGATCACAGTTTACAAGGAACTTCCACCTAAGATGTTGAAATCCAGAAAAGACTTTGGCTTTCTTGTTAAAGAATTGCAGAATAATCGGATTCCATTTCGTTGGGACGCTCCAACTGGCATAATTTTGAGATATAAGGGAGAGAGACACCGTTTGAATACTGTGGAAAAGGCGGAGCAATTTTATACTGATATCTTTAAAGAAAGAACACCATCCCCAAGTACATCTACAGTTTTGGAGATTAAGGAGAGTGATAAGAAGCAACTTCAAGAACCGCAACAACAATCTAAGCAGGAATCAGAGGAGTTGAAGGGCGCTGAAGGAGGTTTCCTGGATGAGCCTTTGCTGGAACCTTCTCCAATCTTGGAGCCGGTTTGGATGGCTGAAGTCAAGGACCAGTGTATAACCCGAGCAAAATCCAAGCAACTTAAAGAAAAGTTACAGCAGCAAAGACAAGATGAAAAGATTGGGGCCGTGGGGAATGCAGGACAGAAGATTTCGGATGAAATCTGACTATTCTGTTCTCTGCTCCAGAAAGAGAATAATGATGATTAAATGTTTATCTTGGAATGTGAATGGGTTGAATGCAACACAGAAAAGGAAGAAAGTATTTGCATATTTAAAACAACATAATAATGATATAATTTGTCTACAAGAAACGCATATTACAGTTCAAGATCAAAACTATTTGAAAAATTCCAAATTAGGAACACATTTTATATATTCAACTAACCAAAAAAAGAATGGTGTGGTTATTTATGTAAATAAAAAATTAATAGCCAAACTTATAGAAGCTGATCAAGATGGCAGGTTTGTAGCAATTGAATTACTTTCTGCTAACAGTCAAATTCTTTTGATAGGAATTTATGCTCCTAATCAACAACAGGACTATTTTTATAAAATGCTACATACTAAAATACTACAATGGGATTATAGATCTATTTTAATTATGGGAGATTGGAATGGAGTAATTGATTCTAAATTAGATAAAAAGACTCTGGCGAAGTCAAGGATTAGATTACCACAGACCTTTTTTGATATGAAAGAAGACTTGGAATTAAAAGATATTTGGAGAATACATAACCCAAAAGAACTGGATTATACTTTCTTTTCTGATAGACATAGATCCTTCTCTAGGATTGATTTCATTTTGTTGTCAGATGATTTACTTGTTAGGACAAAAAGAACAAAGATTCTGCCAAGAACTTTGATTGATCATAGTCCAGTGTGGATAGAAATTGAGACATGCAAGACTGAGAGACGCTCTTGGAGATTAAATGAAAACTTGTTCAGATATGAAAAAAATATACTAGAACTTAAAAAGTATTTGAAAGAGTTTTTTGAAATGAATTTGAATAAAGGCACCCCAATGGAAATTGTGTGGGACGCAAGCAAAGCTTACATGAGAGGGGTGCTTATTCATATGAACTCTAAACATAGATTGACCCGACAAAAGAAAAGACTTGAATTGGAAGCAGAAATAAAGAACAAAGAACAGTTACTTATTAAAAACCCAACAGATGAAAGAATACGTGGTGTCATAAAACTTTTGAAAGATCAATTCCAAATGCTTATAGCGGAACAAGTTGCAACAAATTTACAATACGCGAAGCATAATACATTCTGCAACGCCAATAAACCGGGCAGGTGGTTGGCTTACACATTGAGGAAGAAACAGAGCATACGGACTATTGATAGTATTGATATCGGAGGGAAAGAAGTATTTCAACAGAAATTAATAAAAGAAGCCTTTCTTGAATATTACACTAAACTATATGCCAGAGAGGAGGTGCAGAATGGACTTATAGAAAAATACTTAGACAACAAAAGAGTTACAAAAATCACTGAGCAACAAAAGGAAAGAATGAATTATCCTATAACAGAGGAGGAGATAATAGCAGCAATAAAACAATTAAAAACAGCTAAAGCTCCTGGAACGGATGGTCTGACTGCAGTGTATTATAAAATTTTGCAGGCAGAAATGGTGGAACAACTTAGAGACTTATTTTGTAATATACAACAAGGGGGAAAAGTACCCCCATCATGGACTACAGCTTATATTTCTTTGATACCAAAAGAACAAGCAGGTCCCAAAAAACCAGAGAATTACAGACCAATATCTCTTCTGAATACGGATTACAAAATTTATGCAAAAGTACTAGCCAACAGATTGAGGCCAGTAATTCAAAAGGTGATTCATGATGATCAAGCGGGATTTATTGAGGGTAGGCACATGAATGACAATGTAAGGCAAGTAATAGATTTATTGGAATATCTTGAGAAGAATAAACAGATCCCTGCAGTGCTGGTTTTCCTGGATGCAGAGAAGGCCTTTGATAAAGTGGACTGGAATTTTCTATTAAAGACTTTAAAAAGGATGGACTTTGGGGACCAATTTATACAGGCGGTCTCAGCAATTTATCAAGATCAAAAGGCACAGATTATTATTAATGGAAGTTTGACAACAGAGTTTAAAATCGAAAAAGGAACAAGACAGGGATGTCCGCTGTCCCCATTGTTGTTTATTTTAACACTAGAAGTCTTGTTAAATACAATAAGGGACTCTAATACTTTGAAAGGCATAATGATAAGGCAAGAGGATTACAGAATAAAGGCATTTGCAGATGATCTGGTTGTTACCCTCACACAGCCAATGGAATCAATAATCCAGATGAAGGACATTATACAAGACTATGGTAAAGTTTCAGGTTTTAGATTGAACCAGAAAAAAACTAAGATGGTAGTCAAAAATATGACACAAGATCGTAAACTTGAGCTTGAAAGGAGGGCAGGTTTTGAGATTGTACCAAAGGTAAAATATCTAGGAGTTCAGGTTGCAGAATCAAATATGAAATTGTTTCAAAATAATTATGAGGTGTTGTGGCGAGAGGTGCAAAAAGACATGGAGACTTGGAAAAAACTGCAGCTATCTCTACTTGGAAGAATAGCAGCAGTTAAGATGAATATTTTGCCAAGATTTCTTTTTTTGTTTCAAATGATTCCGGTGCTCAAAAATGATAAACAACTAAAAGTATGGCAAACTGGAGTGAACAAGTTTGTCTGGAACGAGAAAAAACCAAGAGTAAAAATGAAAATTATGCAAGACGTTCCAGAAAGGGGAGGTCTTAAATTTCCAAACCTACAGTTATATTATGACGCAGCAGCTTTGACTTTAGCAAGTGATTGGTTTGGTGGAAAAAAGACTGGAATATTAAATGCAGAAAGTTTTGATTTGGAATTTGGATGGCACGCTTACTTATTTTATGACAGTAAAGTGGACAAAGTATTTAAAAGCCATATACTTAGAGATTCTTTGTTGAGAGTTTGGAAGAAGCACCGAATCAATTGGGATTATAAAATACCGCTATGGCTGGATCTTGGTCATACTTTGTGGAATACAAATATAATGTCACTCGGGGGGTTTTTATATAAAGAGGTTCTTTTTACAGATGCGGGCAGATGGCAGCTGAAGACATTACAGACATTGTTGGCTGAAGGGATTAATCTAACTTGGTTACAATATAATCAATTGCAATTGAGATGGAAAGAGGACCAAAAAACTGGTATTATGGAGTATGAGGAAGAATTGGTCAGACATATAAAAGAGAAAGGTCCAATGCATATCAAAAGACTTTATAATGTTTTGTTAGAAAGGGATTCAGAAACTGAACTAGTTAAAGATTGTATGATTAAGTGGGCACAAAATTTTGAGGAACCAGTGATGTTGGAAACATGGGAAAAAATCTGGGTTCAGAATGTTAAATTTACACAGTCGCAGAATTTGAGGGAAAATTTTTATAAAATGTTTTACAGATGGCATTTAGACCCAAAAAAATTGTCGTGTATGTACCTAATGTGCAGCCTAAATGTTGGAGATGTGACTGTCTAGATGCTACATATTATCACGTTTGGTGGACCTGTAAGAAAGTTAAGGCTTTTTGGATAAAAATTTGGTGGGTCATGCAGAATGTTCTGAAGAAAAAAATTCAATTTTCTCCACAATTGTTTTTACTGGGTATAGTTAAGGGTTTTACATTGGGTGAAACAAAACTGATATTGTATATGATAACAGCAGCAAGATTGTTGATAGGTAAATACTGGAAAAATGAAGCGCTGCCCACGATTGAGGAATGGACTTTGAAGATGGCCAGTTTTGCAGAGATGGCGAAGATTTCAGCATATCTAATAAGATTGTTCACAAGAGACTTATGAATGGGAATGGAAGAGGTGGATAGATTATGTTCAGAACAAATATCAAACTAGGAAGTATCAAATAGCTTTTATTTGAAAATGTTATATTAAGATATAAATATTTTAAGGTAATGAGGATGAAAAATTTATTTGAAAATGTTATATTAAGATAGAAATATTTTAAGGTAATGAGGATGAAAATTTATTTGAAAATGTTATATTAGGATAGAAATAGGTTAATGTAATGAAGATGAAAAATTTTTAGGGGGAGGGAGGGGCTCAAGTTTTATATACAAATGAGGGTTTTTCCTTTTACTTGATATGAGTATACTGTGTGGAAGTCTGGGGGAGAGGGGTGGGTTAGGGAGGTTGGGAAGTTTGGGGTGGGATGAGGGGGGAAAAAAGGGGTGAAAATGTAATTGTAAAACTTTTGCAATAAAAAAAATAAAATAAAAATAAATTCCTTGTCTACTTAAGCAAGTGTCACTGCAGTATTGAGACATAAAATATTCCAGGGAGGACAGCAATATTTGGAATAAAATTTTTACAGGCAGTCCTTTGCTGTTTGGATCAAAGGCAACATAAAAGTGCAAAACGAGCTTAAGAGTGTGTCTAGAAAATAAGCATGTAGTATATTTTATGTTGTCTTTCAGCTTACCATCTGGAGGTGGCCCTTGAATCTCATGAATTGCCTTGAAAAAGTTACAGAGGTTCACTGTCCCATCAACTGTAAGGGGAAAAAAAGAAAGAAAAGTTGCAGCAGCAAAATGTTCTCACAATTCTTGCAGTGATTTACAAATGGCCGACAATGAAAAGATGTTAAAACATTGCCTTCTTTTCCTTTCCACAGCAAGGCAATTTAGAGGATGTTCAGAGTGGCTTCATGTTACACTGGGCATTTTTATTTATTTGTTTATTTATTTTATTTATTTGTCAAGAATGTATTAGGTAATATATGTAAGTATAAGCATGAATTGAATACATAAAATAGATACAAATAGAGGAAACATTAGGAAGAGATGGTAGGCATGCTGGTGCTCTTATGCACGCCCCTTACAGACCTCTTAGGAATGGGGTGAGGTCAACAGTAGACAGTCTAAGGTTAAAGTTTTGGGGGTTTGGGGAAGAAACCACAGAGTCAGGTAGTGCATTCCAGGCATTGGCCACTCTGTTGCTGAAGTCATATTTTCTGCAATCGAGTTTGGAGTGGTTCACTTTAAGTTGGTATCTATTGTTTGCTTGTGTATTGTTGTGATTGAAGCTGAAGTAGTCATTGACAGGTAGGACATTGCAGCAGAAAATTTTATGAGCTACGCTTAGGTCATACTGAAGGTGGCGTAGTTCTAAGTTTTCTAAGTTCAGAATTTCAAGTCTGGTGGCATAAGGTATTTTGTTGCGAGCAGAGGAGTTGAGGACTCTTCTTGTGAAATATTTGTGGACACGTTCAATTTTATTAATGTCCGGTATGCAGTGTGGGTTCCAGACTGATGAGCTGTATTAGAGAATTGGTCTAGCAAATGTTTTGTATGCTCTGGTTAGTAGTGTGATATTACTGGAGAAGAAGCTACGCAAAATTAGATTTACAACCTTAATACCTTTTTGGCAATGTTGTTACAGTGGACTTTCGCACTTAGATCATTAGATATGAGTACTCCAAGGTTGTTGACAGAGTGAGGGTCATCTACATTGGTGAAGCTCTTCTCAAATTAGACAGTTTCCAGGCTACATCTCCAAATTGTTTATGATTTAATGCCTGGAGTCTCCCTTGCCTCCAGAATCAGGCTTGACATAGTCTAATATTAGTTTTCTCCAGATTACTTCTTTTTAAAAAAATTATATTGATGTTTAACAATTTTACCTTTTGAAGTCCACTTCCTTCTTACATTTTTTCACTTACAAAGGGTGAGTTGTAATTAGAGGCCACACTTTTATTACATTCATATCCACCACAATATGAATGACTTTCAGCAGTTAACATGATATAGAAAAGTAATTTAAAACAGATTTGGTAAATTTAAACATAGTCAACATAAAATCATAATTCAAGTAATAATAAAATGAACAACTCAGAAAACAAAATCACTCATAAATACAACTATTCACAAATTATCCAGTCTAGTTAAAATAATCTTCTGAAACAGTTTTGTCTGAATGCTAATAGGAGGAGGCCAAACTGATCTCCATATGAGATTTCATATGAGATTCAGAGTTCCAGCACAATTATTGAAAAGTAACCCTGCCTAGCTTCAACTCCTTTTTCTGCCTGGATCTGATAACAATCTGATAAGGCAGGCTGATTTTTAGGTGAAGAAAACGGTCCTGGGTATATTTGTGTGTATGTGTAGACAGACAAATTTTCGTAGCTATTTACTTATATTTTTGTGGCTCCCTGAGCTTCACAAGTGACATGACACTGGTGGTCTGATATAATTGGAATAGAAAATTTCTGCTGTTTCCTTTTTTATTGTTTTGGATTTTTGAAGCATGAAAGCAAAAAAATGGTATTACTGAAAATCAGAAATTTGCTTTCAAATTGCAATAGAGATAGCTTTGAGAGTGCTAGGGTTGCAAAACAGTCAAGAAGGACTGTTTTTATATTTAAAGTACCGTTTCCCATCACTGAGATGATGGGAGCCATAATCCAACATATTTGGGGGATTGTAAGATTGCTTTATAATTTATCTTGCTAGCAATCTGAGTACCTCTGAACCAAAAGTCAGAATATAAATACCAACCATTTACTTTTGCCTTTATCAAGGCCTCTTCCAGTTCTTCATCCCTCAGAGAAATGCCCTTATTGGCTAAAATGGCACCCAGTTCTTCAACAGCAACCTTTTCTTCCTGGGCAGCAATTTTCTCTTTCTCTTTCTCTTCCTCTTCTTGAAAAGCATTTTTCTCTTCTTTAATACATATCTTCTCTTCCTCTTCCTGGGCAGCAGTTGTATCTTTCTCATTGGAAATCTTCTCTTCCCCTTCCTCAGAGGCAGCAACTTTCTCCTCGCTAACAGGAATCTTCTCTTTCTCTTCCTCAGCGGCAGCAACTTTCTCTTCCTCAACAGGAATCTTCTCTTCCTCAACAGGAATCTCCTCTTTCTCAGTGGCAGCAACTTTCTCTTCCTCAGCAGGAATCTTCTCTTCCTCAATAGGAATCTCCTCTTCCACAACGGCAGCAACTTTCTCTTCCTCAACAGGAATCTCTTCCTCAGCGGCAGCAAATTTCTTTTCCTCAAAAGGAATCTCCTCTTCCTCAGCGGCAGCAACTTTCTCTTCCTCAACAGGAATCTCCTCTTCCTCAGCGGCAGCAACTTTCTCTTCCTCAACAGGAATCTCCCCTTCCTCAGCGGCAGCAACTTTTTCTTCCTCAATAGGAATCTCCTCTTCCTCAGAGGCAGCAACTTTCTCTTCATCAACAGGAATCTCCTCTTCCTCAGCAGCAGCAACTTTCTCTTCCTCAACAGGAATCTCCTCTTCCTCTTCTTGAATAACAACCTTCTCTTCTAGAAAAGCAATGGTTTCTTCTTCTAAAGGCCAACAGGAAAAATAGAGATGAAATAAAAAAAAATACAGCATTTTAGTAACTGTGCTTTCATTTAATAGGGGAGACCCAGAACGGAGAGAATACTAGAAAGGGAGGGAGAGCTAACTTTGAAACTGTTAAATTCCTATTTTACTGGCATAATATCCATAGATACAAAAATCTCTCAATTCTATTTTATTTTTAAAAATCTGTATAACTATATCTACATCTATACCTATCATATACTGGTATATTAAAGCTTGTTGGAGAAGCTCTCCATTTTATTTCCACACAGGAATCAATGAAGGGCCTTCCGCAGCACATTGTTTCATACACGAACCAAAGTCAATTGGCTGTATAATTCAAAGTGGTCACATGTAGCACAATAGCAACAAAAATACACAATTATTTTTGTGTTCTTTTACCTCAATATATTATTAATCAGTTTATTAACTTACCAGGCTGAGGATATGGCTGGACTGCCCTCACCGACTTGATAAATTCTCCTAAGTTTACTTTCCCTTCAACTAAGAGGAAACAAAAAACCAAAAGAGGTGTTGCTGAGAGAGTCCATGAGGATTTATAGCAATACACCGTTTGGATCCTATTTTTTTAATGAGATAGTAGACAAAAAATAGATATATAAAAATAAATATCTTATATTTTAATATTTTAATGAACTTTTGAAAGCACAAAGAATACTACTTCTCAAGAGGCTTAAGTAGGTTTTAGAAATTAAAAGACGCATAATGTTTTTTTCTAGTCATAAGAAATGTTCCATATAGTGCTTCTTTCTTCACTGTACGACCCATGGGATCCTGATATTTCAAATCAAATAAAATCAAACGTTTATTACAATCAAAGACCAGAATAGATCTTGATAGTTTGAAGTACCCTAGCCAACATATTCCTGGAATGCTAATTTCTGTCTGTGGGTCATGGGGCTCAAGGGCCGTGTATCCAAAGAAAGTATATCCTGAAGAGGACTGCTATGTTATAGCATACAATACACAGGCACTGGATATATAAATTCCTCAAACTAAACATGCCTTTGCAAAAGAAATGTTATGAACATCTGAAAATTGTACATAAAATAAACCTGATTGAAGAATTATTTTACCCCACGATTTAGAAAAAGCATTCTGAAATTATAGGCAGTTTTCTGGTTTTCTAATAGCATGCAATACTTATGCAATAACAAATATGAAGACAATTTGCATATTATGCTTATTCTTGCAAAGCCATCAATGGCCTGACAAAAGGCCACAAATGGCAAAAGATAAAAATATTCTTCCGCCAACCAATTTTCCCTTTACTTCCAGCTCCTGTTCATCTGCCTTGAAATGCAGCTATCATCTTCTAACCCAGTTCATGCATAACCATGACCAGTTGCTAACACAGATAGAGCCACTGTCATTCAATTCGAATAGTGCATGCAAAAATATGTACAAACTATAGATTTCAGATAAAAGCCTACATGTCTTGAGGTATTGTGGGGAAAGGAACTTACTTAGTTTTCATTCTGTCTTTCTTGTACCCGCTGCCCCCTTCCTTAATTCTACAAGGAATACCATTTCTGTTTTTTCCATCCCTACTTCTCTTCCTATGTCATCATCAACTATGACCATGTGACAAAAAGAAATAGCTTCCTGCTGGTCAGGTGAAATTTGCAGCTTTGCATCAATTTCAAGCAAAGCAATTTCCCATTCTGTCAGTGAAGTAACCAATCAGAGCCTTGCCTTTGGATTCATTGTCGTACCCCCAAATGATAGTATCTGATAGGTTGATAGTGTCTGATAGGTTCAGTTGGCCTCAAGTGAAACATAGCCACTGACCTATCTCTACTAGTATTAAGGCAGGACTTAGTAACTCCTTTCTGGCTAAGAAATATCCTTAAAATTCAGTGGTATAATATTGATATGCTTGAATCAGATGGAACTATAATTTTTGCATGTTTCTTTTTACATAGAGTATGTGTGTGTTGGCAGATAATTAAAATCACTTTGTTAAGTCAAGCAGGAACGTAAATACCCATTTGCTTCTTTCATTTAAAAAAGCTTATACTGCTGAATTTTGATATATATTTTTTGCCATCATATTATAATGGTATAATGTTATCTGTACTAATGTTTCTGAGCTTGCAAATTGTGGGACATATCACATAGGAGTTGAAAATAGATGTTTTAATCTCAAACAGAGTGTTTTTCTCAGTAGCCTACCTATACCATCTATTTCAACTTTATGGTTCTGTGATTTTGTAAGCATTTCAGAAAAGTATTGGCAAAGTAAATACTTACTATCTATTGGGGTAGTTGCCAAGGCTTCCTGGAATTCTGCTTCTGTGAGTTGAACGCCTGCAGAGGTCAGAATCCTGTTCAGATCTTGAATATCAATCCTGTCTCCTGCATGTGCAGAAAATGGAGACCAAAGATAGGTTTAGCTCCTACTTATTTCAAGCACAGAAAAAGAGCAATAAACTTATTTTGTTTAAAATACCTGTACTAAAAAGAAAATGAATATAATGTAACTATCATGACCCTGGGCAAAATACTGTTTAGTCTACTTCTATATGCCTAAATGTCTATGGAGATTTTCAGTCATCCAGGTCATGGTTGTACCAAAAGTGCTTTTTCAAGAGGCAACTGGACTTTTTGGGGGTTTTTTTGAAGACGTTTTGCTTCTCATCCAAGAAGCTTCTTCAGATGAAGAGTGAGAAGCGAATGAGAAGCAAAATGTCTTCAAAGAAAAACCAGAAAGTTTAGTTGCCTCTTGAAAAAGCACCTTTGGGTCTACTTCTATTATGTGCTAGATTCAATTCTTTATGCATATTCCAAAGGTGCTCTACAAAGGCAACTGTCTTGGTTTTCTTCCCTTGAAAACCTTCACTTCTCATCCAATAAGTTCATTTCAGTTCATAAGTTCATTTTCAGTTCATTTCAATGGTTTTTTTAAAAAAAACAGTTTCACTACATTTACTTCATCTGTTTATTCTCTTATTCTCAAAAGCAAAACAGAAAAAAAGAGGAAGAAATAGATTTGCAGCAAAGTATGGGCTCTATTTCCATAACATGAACAAAAATCTTTTTAAAAAATTAGATGATGATGTTAGCTGGGGGTTAACCTGTAAAACAACAGCATATCATCCTTGTGGGAGGGAGGTTATCAATTGACCTTCAGTTTCCAGAGAGGGGCTACTATACTACAAAAATGCACAATATCAGGACCAAAGTATTACCCCATTTAGGAAAAAAATTAAATTACTTTTAATATTATTATTCATCAGTATTTGCTTCCTCACCCATCTTTTTATAAATTGATTTTCATCAATTACAAATTTTCAAGATAAAAATCTAAATTTAAAATTAATAACAGTGTTTTGCATAAAGTATATAAGCAGATGAAGTGTATGATGTTCAGGTTTTCAAAAGTTATGTATTGTCTTTTCAGTTCTAAGTTAAAACAATTTTTTAAGAAAATGGTCTTTTAGTTTTTGAATTTCAAAAGCTTCAGATGCTTTATCTCTGCTGAGGATTGTTTCAATGCTTTTAACTTTTGCAATTTTTTTTACATGAGATTGTTCTATTAAATCAATTATTTCATGAGGCATCCAGACACTGGTTTGATAGTGAGAGTAAATATTTGGGAAGGAGCAAATTCCTTTTGGAAGGAATTATTAAGTGATGGAATGCTTTTCCATAGTTTAAAAAGAAAAACTTTATTTTTTAAAAAGGAAATAAGGAAATGTAAAGACAAGATAGATAAAGCATGCATTCCAAACCCTTGATTCAGCTTACTTTCCAGTTTAAAAGGCCGTTTCATGAGCATAATGTTCTGCAATACATTCTTCATATCCACTTTGTCATTACCTGCACACAAAATGTAAATAGTATGAGGAGCATCAAGGAAATTGGAATAGGGGAGGAGGGAAGAAGAAGGAATGAAAAAAACATGGGAATTTTTCTTCTGCCCAGTTTCTTTAAAGGCAGCCAAGCAGTTCTTCAGTTCAGTATTGACTTCAAACTTCTAAGTTATTGGTTTGTTGATAGAAAATACCAGCTAGAAAGATAGGGTGCCACTAGCAGATCCTATCTGATGAGTGGTACATGTGAAATATCAGAGACAAAAGGAATGTTTCATTAATCTCAGATGTGGAAACTGATAGGAAAGTATTAATCAGTTCCAGATATTCATGAATTATAAATTCCAGTAGCTTGCAACACTAGCCAAGTTAATAATAATAATAATAATAATAATAATAATAATAATAATAATAATAATAATAATAATTTTATTTCTATACCATCCTTCTCCCGAAGGACTCAGGGCAGTGTACAGCCAATTTAAAAACACAAGACACAACAATGATTAAAAATTAAAATAATTAAATAGATTTGGCTGATTTAAAACCCAAAAATTTAAAATACCCCAATTTAAAATTATTATGTTGATAGCCCTGCCTGGCGGAACAACAGGGTCTTCAGTGCGCAGCGAAACACCCGGAGGTCGGAGATCTTACGTATTTCTGGGAGCAGTTCATTCCACAGGGCTGGGGCTCCCACAGAGAAGGCCCTCCCCCTGGGTGTCGCCAGCCGACATAACTTGGCTGATGGCACCCTGAGGAGACCCTCTCTGTGGGAACGGACTGGTCGGTGGGAGGCTATTGGTGGCAGAAGACGGTCTCGAAGGTACCCGGGTCCTATGCCATGGAGCACTTTAAAGGTGGTAACCAACACCTTGAATCGCTCCCGGAAGACCACTGGGAGCCAGTGCAGCTCGCGCAGGAGGGGTGTCACGCGGGCACAACGAGTTGTGCCCATAACCACCCGCGCGGCCGCATTCTGGACCAGTTGGAGCCTCCAAGTGCTCTTCAAGGGGAGCCCCATGTAGAGAGCATTACAATAGTCCAGCCGGGAGGTGACAAGGGCATGGGTGACCATGCGCAAGGCGTCCCGGTCCAGAAAGGGCTTCAACTGGCGAATCAGGCGAACCTGATAAAAGGCCCCCCTGGCCACGGCTCTTCTAAAGACAGCTGTGTGTCCAGGAGGACACCCAGATTGTGAGCCCTCTCTGTGGGGGGCAAAGATTCACCCTCAATAGTCAGCGATGGCACCTGCTGACTATATCGGGACGCCGGCAGCCACAGCCACTTGGTCTTGGACGGGTTGAGTCTGAGCCTGTTCCTCCCCATCCAGACCCGCACGTCTCCAGGCAGCGAGAGACATCACATCAAGGGCATCGTTGGGGTGGTCTGGGGTGGAGATGTACAGCTGAGTATCATCAGCGTACAGATGACACTTCACCCCAAAACCACCAATGATCTCACCCAGCGGCTTCACATAAATGTTGAACAGAAGAGGCGAGAGGACCGACCCTTGTGGCACTCCCCATGTGAGATGCCTCGAGGTCGACCTCTGCCCCCCTGCCAACATGAACTGCGAGCGGTCGGAGAGGAAGGAGGAGAATCACTGCAGAACGGTGCCCCCTATTCCTAACCCACTCAACCGCTGCAGTATGATACCATGGTCGATGGTATCAAAAGGGGACCTAAAGGGGACCTGTCCTAATAGGACTAGGACAGAGGAGCAACCCCTGTCCCGAGCCCTCCAAAGATCATCCACCAACGCGACCAATGCCGTTTCTGTGCTGTGCCCCTGCCTGAAGCCCGACTGGTACGGGTCTACATAGATAGCTTCATCCAGATGCCTGGGCAGTTGTCGTGCCACCACACTCTCAACAACCTTCGCCACAAAACGAAGGTTGGAGACCGGACCGTAGTTAGCTAATTCAGCCGGGTCCAGGGAAGGCTTCTTGGGGAGGTGCCTCACCACCGCCTCTTTCAAGGCAGCTGGAAAGGCACTCTCACTCAGAGAAGCAATTATAATCCCCTGGAGCCAGCCTCGTCTAACCTCCCGGGAGGCCAGTACCAACCAGGAGGGACACGGGTCCAATAAACATGCGGCGGCACTAATCCTACCCAGAACCCTGTCCACATCCTCGGGAGCCACAGGATCAAACTCCTCCCAGGTAATATTCTCAAGACCTACCCTCGTCTCCTCCCCAGGACTCACCCAGTCGGAGTCCAAGCCTTCCCGAATCCGAGTGACTTTATAGTGCAGGAATTGCACAAAATCCTCAGCTCGACCCTGCAAGGGATCTTCCCGCACTCCCCCCCGAAGAAGGGAGTGGGTCACCCTAAACAGGGCGGCTGGGCGGTTCTCTGCAGATGCGATAAGAGCGGAAAAATGGTTAGATTTCGCAGCTTTTATCGCCACTAGGTAGGTCTTGATATAAGACCTCACCTGTGTCCGGTCGGAATGACTAGTCCTCCAAATGCTCTCTAGGCATCTTTTCCGACGCTTCATCTCTCTCAGCTCCTCAGAGAACCAAAGAGCCAATTGAGATCGGCATTGGGCCAGAGGCCGTAAAGGCACGACACGATCCAAAGCTCCGGTGGCCGCACTCTCCCAGGCGGCCACCAGCTCTTCAGTCGAGTTGTGTGTCAGAGTCTCAGGAAAGTTGATTCAAGTTGACTGTGGCTGCTAAAAGCTGATGTTAGCAAGCTACAGCTTGCCCATCCTATAGAATGAGAACAGAGCAGGGAGGCAAGAGAATATCTCAGCAAAGAAACCATGCCCCAATTTCTGATTTCCAGCTTTGACTGAGGAAGGTGGAGAAAGTTTAGTGTAGGAAGCCAAGACAGAACTGTGTCCTCTCAAGAAAATACTTTGTGTGTGTGTAATTTGGGGACAAATCTGTGTCCCAAATGCTGTCTGTATCCAATAATAGAAAGGAATTGCTGAAATCTCTTTATTGCATTGATTATGCCAATAAAGAGATTTCAGCAGCTTCTTTCTATTGTTGGGTTTTTGTATTGGCTCTATAATAGCCTGGAAGCTATTATAGAAATCTGCTACTCACTAATCAAGTAAGGCAGGTTAAGGGAAGCATCTCTCCAGATACAGATCTGTTCAGTCATTTGTTCAGATGGATTGTTCTCTGAACTAAATAAGGTCACATTCCAGAGCCACTCAGTAATTTTATAGTTTAGCTATGTCTTTTTAAGTCAATCCCAAGAATACAAAGCATATACTCATAAGTTGCTCTGAGTAGTCTATCTGTTGTAAAACTGTTAGATTGCTTCAGTGGCTGGTTGTTCCTGGTTCAGTCCGGTTCTATAGAACCAGTAGTAAAAACCAGTGGGAGGCTCCGCCCACCCGCCACAACATCATCATGGGTCAGCTGAACATGCACGTGTGCTCCCGTTGCAAACCGGTAGTAAAGGTAAATAGAATTCACCCCTGGATTGCTTGTTAGTAAAGTGCCAAATCTTTGCATCTGATTTCTTTCTTCAGATACCAAGAAATACAGTGGGAGTTGGAAACAAATAGCAGATTAGATGTCATGTTAGTAAAATGAGTGTTGGAAGCTGCGTAGTTTCCTGGCTCATTCATTAATTCTGGGCCAGCCATTTTGTTTCTGGCTTTGAAATCCTTGAAGAGTTTGGAATGGATCTACAAAGGGATGAGTTTGAAAGGATTAGATCGTTTTTCTCAATATGGGAATTCCTGTTAATATATTCATTAACTGAGTAACAGAATAATTTTGCTTATAATTTTGTTTTAAAAACTGGGCTGCTGAATTTGCTGAATTAAAAAGTCTTGGGGAGGGGGAATTTCCAGGGTCAGTATCTGGCAGGTGCATACACCCTTCAAAGTGTTCATCCTTGCTATAACTGCCTTTTCCATTCAACTTACCATCAAGAGTAAGGGGCTTCAGAGCCTCTTGAGTTTCTTCTTCTGTTATATTGAGGCCCATTCTTGTCAGGCTGGAACTCAATTCATCAGTTTCAACCACTTGCCCTGATATCAATTTACAAAAACCATCCAATGTCACAATCCAAGATTTGTATTTCATAAGCATCAGTACATCATTACCGACTTGCCTGGTGGTTTCTGCCGCCCTTCAACTCCCCAAACCTACCACTCTGGAATGAGAAAACAAACCATTTCACTAGATGGTTCCCCACCTTTAGCCAAGGATTAAAATTAGTAGAAGTAGGTAGATGGGTGAGTATCCTTCTGCATAGGCTTATTTTCAAGGTTGTGTTGCAGCTCTAATACTGTACCAGACATGATATCCTGACTGTCTAGTTAACTATGTGTCATATATAGAATTGAATAGAATAGAATTTTTTTTTTGGCCTAGTGTGATTGGATACACAAGGAATTTGTCTTGGTGCATATGAGTGGTGGGTTGCTCCCAGTTTGGACCGGTTCACAAGAACCGGTAGTAAAACCGGTGGGAGGTCCCGCCCACTGCCCCGGATGTTGTCATCGGTGATCTGCGCAAGTGCAGAAGCAAGGCACACGTGCTAGCACAGCAAGCGCGCACGTGCAATCCCATTGTGAACTGGTAGTAAAGGTAAGTAGAACCCACCCCTGGTGCATATGCTCTCAATGTACATAAAAGAAAAGATACATTCATCAAGAATCATAAGGTACAAAACTGAATGATAGTTAAGGGTTGTACTTATAGGCAACCCTTTGTCCAAATAAGAAATCAGGAAACAATCAATATCAATATAAATCGTAAGGATACAAGCAACAAGGTTACAATATATTACAATGTCAGTGAGAATAAAATTAAAAAAGCATACTATTAATCTATGCTTATAGGATAATATAGGATCATTAATAAACTCATCATAATCAGAAGTATATAGCTTACTCTTCCTTCCTAAAACTAAGTTTTAGGAGGGAACAGTAAGTTTCTACCTACTGCTGTATTCAAATTAATCTCTAAAGTGTCTTGATTCCTGTTCCTGCTAGTGATTGAAATCAGAAATCTTAAAATTTAGCACCACTTTTTCAAGATCAGAGTGATAGACCCTGATTTATTTTTTTCTAATATGCTCCTGTTAAGAATTAATTTCTACATTAAAAAGAATCTAGCAGCAATTACACTTCCGGTGGCACCGCAGGCACTGACAGACACTCCTTTTGGACCGTCAGTCCCGCGATTTTGTTAAAACTGCCAAGACAGCGCAAATCAACTGTCTGGCAGCTTGGAAACCTTCCCCTCAGGAGAAGAGAAGAAGGCGAGCAGCCGGACTAAGGTAGAGCTCCCCAAAAGCCCTAGGAGCAATTCTGGGGCTTGGAGGGTGAGAGTTCCCTGATAGTTCGACTGAGCTCTGAATCCGAGGCTTTTCTGCTTCAAGCAGAACAAGACGCCGCGACCACCCCTGCAATCAACATTCAGATTCAAAATAAGCTCAAAGCAGGCAGAACAAAAACAGGAGTCCTAGCAACTGCAAGTACTGAACTTTAATTCTGTGTCTATACTTCTTTCTTCTAAGACTTTTAAAACGAAAGCAAAAATGGCGCCTGAACTGTAACACAGCGTGAAAGTGAAAGTTATAGTGAAAGTGATAGTTAACATCATTAGCGCTTCTAAGGCTGTTTAAGATTATTGGATTCTACACCAAAGAAAGAAAGATTTAAAGTGGAAAGACTACAGTTTGGACTTTAAATAAACTATAATACTTACAAAAGATTTAAAAACATTTGGATTTATTGATTTGGTTGCTGTAGGAAGTATAAATTGAAAGCTAAAAATGGTTTCTAAGCAAATAAAATCTGGCTTTAAAAGTGCTGGAGGATCGCCAGCACAACCATCAAAATTACAATCTTTGTCTACTTCAAACCCACAAATATTGACTTTGGAAGTTCTACAGGATGCTTTGAAGCAACAAACTTCTTTTTTAGAGGGGAAAATTAAGGGAGTGTCTGAAGAAATGGCTGAAATTAAAGAAGTTATACAAACTTGGAATAAAGAAATAAGAGAGGACATAGTAATGGGATTTCAGGGTCTGGCAAAACACATTGAATTGTTGGATGAAAGAGTAGAAGAAATTAATCAGTTCAATTTGAATTTGGAAAATAAAATGGATGAAGTTCAGACTAAGGTGGATAGGGCAGACGATGAAGTGGTGATGTTACAGTATAGAGCGATGGAATTTGCCCTGAGAGTAAGAGGTCTGAGAGAACACAATTGAGAGAACTTGAGAGAGATCTTTGCAGAGGCTTTTGCAGAGATAACTGGGGAGCAACAAGCAGATCTCTCATTACAAATTGACAAAATATATCATGTTAATTCCTGGTTTGCCAGACAGAATCGATTGCCAAGAGACATTGTGATTTACTTTACAACAAGGAGGACCCAAAATGAAATTTTACAAGCTTTCTATAAAAATAAACTTTAAATTGCAGGACAAGAGGTTTTAGTGCTGAAAGAAATTCCCCCCAAAATGTTGAGAAGCAGAAAGGAGTTTGCTTTCTTGGTGGATGAACTTAGAAATCGACAGATTCAGTTTAGATGGGATGTTCCAGCTGGACTGGTGGTGAATTATATGGGAGAAAGGTTTAACACAATTTGGAAGGCAAGAGATTTTTATACTAATGTATTAAAGGCTGGATGCCGTCCATCTCAGGAAATGAGGAGAAGAAAAGAAGAGCTGGCAATACAGGGACAGAAGGAAAGTAAACAGCCACAAGCTGCAGGAAAGACCTTGCTTATTGAAGAAGATTTATTGCAACTTTTTGGTACTGATCAACCTTTGGAAGTAGCAGAAAAAAGAGAAGAACCACAAGAACAAACTCCTGCAGCAGCAAAGCAAAAAGAACAAGATTTAAAGATACAGCAAACTCAAATGAAAGCTCAAGAAGCTACAAAAACAGAAGCGGGGGGGGGGGGGGGCAAGGCCAAAGAGAAAGGTGCAGGAGGATATTCAGCTGGCCTTTTTAAAGCTTCAAGGTGCCAAGAATGGCAACTAAATTTTTGACTTGGAATGTCAATGGTTTAAATTTACCACAAAAGAGAAAGATAATATTTCATTATCTGAAACAGTTTAAAAATGATATAATTTGTCTGCAAGAAACACATATTAGAGTGACAGATCAAAAATACTTGATAAATTCAAGATTGGGAACACACTTTGTTGCATCTGCTCCAGAGAAGAAAAATGGAATAGTTGTATACCTAAGGACAGATTTAACAGCCAAATTAATTGAGGCAGATGCTCAAGGAAGATCTATTGCAATTGAACTTTTAACAGAGGGGAAGAAAACACTTTTAATTGGAGTATATGCTCCCAATCAACAGCAAGAAAAATTCTACAAGTTTTTGCATACCAAAATAATACAATGGGATTATAAATCATGTATATTAATGGGTGATTGGAATGGAGTACTGGACACTCAAAAGGACAAAAAAGGATTACTTCAAAATATCCAAAAACGTGCAAGACTGCCCAAATTTTTCTTTGACATGAAGGATGATATAGAGTTGAGAGATATTTGGCGAGAACAAAATCCAGAAGAAAAGGATTTTACTTTTTTTTCTGACAGACATCAATTCCTTTCCAGGATTGATTTCATATTGATTACTAATGATTTCTTTTCTCTTCTAAGACGAAGATATGTTCAAGAATTTTATCTGATCATAGTCTGGTGTGGATGGAATTAGAGCAGGAAAAGGGACCTAGAAGGTCTTGAAGGTTAAATGAAAATTTGTTTAGATATGAGGAAAATGTGAAAGAATGTAAAAAACTAATGAAAGAATTTTTTGTTATGAATATGAACAAAGGTACACCTATGGAAATGGTCTGGGATGCAAGTAAAGCATATATGAGAGGAATCTTAATACATTTGAATAATAAATATAGACGTAGACAAGAAAAAAACTTGGAGGGATTTAGAAGAGGAAATAAAAATGAAAGAGCAGGCACTCATACTGAATCCAACAGATAAGAAAATAAAGGAAACAATAAATTTGTTACGAGGGCAGTTTAATATGTTGACGGCAGACCAAGTGGCAACTAATTTACAATATGCTAAACATAATACTTTTTGTAATGCAAATAAACCAGGTAGATGGTTAGCCTACTTGTTAAGGAAGAAACAAAAGCTATGTACTATAGAGAAGATAGAATTTAAAGGTAAAGAGATATATCAACAAAATATGATTAAAAAAAGCTTTTTTAGAATTCTATACAAAGTTATATGCTAGTGATACAATTCAAGGTAAAAATATAGACAGATATTTACAGGAGGAGAATATTCCTGTAATTATACCAGAGCAGAGGGAAGGATTGAACTGACCAATAACTTCAGAGGAAATTGCATATAAAGGATTATATATAAGGTGACCAGATTTTAACATTGGTAAAGAGGGACATTGTGGGCGTGGCTTATTTTGTGGGCGTGGCTAGCTGGTCATGTGACTGGGTGGGCATGGCTAGCTGGTCATGTGACTGGGTGGGTGTGGCTAGCTGGTCATGTGACCGGGTGGCCATGGCTATGCGTATAGGGTAAGGTGAACAGATTTTAACATTGGTAAGAAGGACACCATTGTGGGCGTGACTTATTGTGTGGGCGTGGCTTGGAGGCCATGTGACTGGGTGGGCATGGCTAGCTGGTCATGTGACCGGGTGGCCATGGCTATATGTATAGGGACTACTCAGAGGACTGAAAAGTCATTTCTGACAGGTCCTCACACTTTTGACTGGTTCTCACACTTATGACCATCCTCACATTTATGCCCGTGCAGCATTCTTAACAACCATGTCACTCATTTCACAACTGCTTCTCTTCACCATGGTGACAAGATAGGGCAAAAACGTAAAATGTGAGGACAGTCGTAAGTTCGAGGACTGGTCAAAAGTGTGAGGACCAGTCAAAAATAACTTTTTCAGCCCTCTGAGTAGTCCATATGCATTAAAGGATACAGCAATAGAGAGGGATGAAGGAATGGAAATTAGAGTAGGAGTGAGGGTAAGAGAGGGAGGAAGAGAGGAGGAGAAGGAGAAAGGAAGAGGAAGTAGGGAGGAGAAAAAGAGGGTGGGGGGAAGAGAAAGTAAGAAGGAAAGTAAAGAGAGTGGTGGTAGGTTTGAGGAGAAAGATTGCTGTACAATAAAAAAGATGAAAGGGAAGAAAGCCAACCCCAAGCAAATATAAAGATATTAAGATTAAGAATGAATTGTTAAACTTTAAAGAATAAAAGAGAACAAATATGAATAAATAGCAATAATTAGAAACACACATACAAACATGCAATGTATTTTCTTTGAACAGAATATTTGGCTGGTTCACAAATTTAAACAGCGTTTAGTCATTTCAATTAAATTTACAATTTCTATATTTCCTTTTTGCCATATTTATTCCTCATCTATTTTTTTAAAAAAACAATATTACCCTTCATCCTCATCTCTAATCTTAATCAAATTCAATTTTTCCCTTCTATTCTATATTATACCCCTTCCCATTGTCATCTATTTTTATATCCATCCTCACATTGGTTAATTATGTAATTATGTAATACAGTTGTTTAATACAAATTCAACATTTTAATATAAATCAATTAGTTATATAACTATCTTTTTTGTATATTAATCAATATGAACATGAATATTCCAATTATTTCCATGCAATCCAATTTCTTACAAATCAATTAATTATGTTTACCAATAATAATAAACCAAATAATTTCCCCCATATATTCCTCCAAACCACAACTTAACCATTTCTGCTTTCAACACAATATACAATTATTAATAGTATCTCAATTATTACAATTCCCTAGTTAAATAGAGCTTTTTTTCTTTTGTGTTTTAAAATCTTGAACTCTCCTCTTTTGCCCAAAATTTCCCATTGTTTGCAGTTTTGTACCTACCTTTTTTGGTGAGGAAAAAGAAAAAGAAAAAGAAAGAAATCTCTCTCTGCCTCATTTTGTCATGTTGCAGGTTTAGTTTCACTTTCGCCTTTGTTTTCAGTATAGCTAGGGGGGGGGGGGGAAATCTGCTCCAGGAACTTTTTGCAGCTTTTTGCAGCTAATTAACCTAGCGGAAGCTGTTAACAGGGGCTGTTTTTTCTATTTTTGCAGGCATGGGTCTATTCATTTTTTTTTAACACTGATCAGCTGTAGGTCGGCCCTTTGAAGCCCCGCGGCAAGAGTTTAAAGAGTTTTTTTTCCCTCTAGCCATCAGCGGGGATTCAGGAGGCAGAATGAAAAATCGGGACTTTTTTAAAACGCCACGGGATGCGGGACAAATTGCTCAAAAGCGGGACTGTCCCGCCAAAAGCGGGACGTCTGGTCACCTTAATTATATAATATACTGATAGAAATAGACTCAGAAACGGAATTAGTTAAGGATTGCATGATAAAATGGGCACAAAACATTCATGAACCAATAATGATGGAAACTTTGGAAAAAATATGGGTTAGAAATGTAAAATTTACGCAAGCACAAAATTTAAGAGAAAATTTTTATAAAATGTTTTACAGATGGCATTTGGATCCTAAAAAGTTGGCTTGTATGTATCCGAATTTGCAATCTAAGTGTTGAAGATGTGATTGTGACGATGCTACTTATTATCACATATGGTGGACTTGTAAAAAAATTAAAGCATTTTGGATTAAAATATGGTGGATTATCCAAAATATTCTTAAAAAGAAGATAAAGTTTACTCCACAATTGTTTTTGTTGGTATAATCACAGATTGTATGGTTATAGAGACTAAACTGATTTTAAATTTAATAACTGCAGCTAGACTTTTGGTGGCGCAATGCTGGAAGAAGGGAGAATTGCCTACTATTGAAGAATGGACATTAAAAGTGGCAAATTTGGCAGAAATGGTGAAAATTTCAGCATATTTGAAAGCTCATTTACAAGAAAGATATATATCGGAATGGAGAAGATGGATTGATTATATTCAAAACAAATATCAAACTAAAAAGTATCAAATAGCTTATGAATGAATAGAAAAGTTAAGAGTATGTATATTTAGTTAAGTAAAAAGCGAGTTAAAGTGTCGAGGGGGGGATAGGAATCTGTAGTTAGTTAGCTTAGCTTAGCATATGATTGTTAATTTTTTTATCCTGTATTTTGTTCTGGGAAGTCGGGGTGTGTGGGGGGGGGAAGGAAGGGGGGGCAGGGAAATATTTGAATTTTTTTTCTTTTTTGTAAAACTTTTCAATAAAAAAAAAAAAATCTAGCAGCAATGCTTTGAATAAAATCCAGATGAAAAGAAAGCAACAAGACATGACACATTACAATGATTGCAAAGAGCAACTCAGCAAGATCCTTAAATTGAGCAACAGGTACCCACGGACCTGAACTTCAGGCAGATTATTTTAACAACAGTTGCTCAAACACAAAAGAAGATGATAATTACTGCCACCTGTTTGTCCTTGTGAGCTTCCCAAAGTATATCTGTTATATACCATATAAGGAAGTAAGAAAGTGAGCTGCAGGCTTCACTCAGGTCCTCCAAATAGGCTGGAAAATACTTGAAACTCATTGACTAAGCCATCTGGCAGCCCTCTATAAAAGAGGACACTGCAGACAAGCAGGTTGTTGGGTTGTACTGATCTACTATTAAAGAGCTATTGTTACTGAAGAACTGTGTCCGTCTCTTCTATCACCGAGTCTAACAATATCTGACTGGACACAATAGAATGCTGGATTTTATGGGCTGCAGCCAGAAATCTCTGAAAGTCACTTTAGTAAAAGCAGAGACGATTTTTATTGTGATTATTTATATTTTTACTTGTATTTTTTATTATATTATAAATTATTATAATTAGGATGTTTCCATGTAAAATATGCTACATAAGGAGGTTTTTTTTTAAGTTACCTCTCTAGTAATTTATACTCTACACCTATGCTGCAAGACCAACATTCCCTACTAGAAGTATGAACCACTGACCATTTCACAGGAGCAGAGTAGACAACATCTACTTTATGCGGGCAGTCCACTGGGAAAAAACCACTTCCTGCCTTTTGGGGCTACTTTGGCGCAGGGTAGCTAGGAGGGGAGAAAAGGGAAGTGTGTGGTTTGCCTAAGGTGACCAGGCGTCCGCTTTTGGCGGGACAGTCCCAATTTTTAGCAATTTGTCCCGTGTCCCCTTTAAAAAAGTCCCGATTTTTCATTCTGCCTCCTGAGTCCCGGCTGCCTCCTGAGTCCCAGCTGGGACTTTTTTTTCCCAGAGGAAAAAAAACTGTTTAAACTCTTGCCGCGGGGCTTCAAAGGGCCGCCCTACAGCTGATCAGTGTTAAAAGAAAACACCCATGCCTGCAACGGAGCCCCTTACAGCTTCCGCATAGGTTAATTGGCTGCAAAGAGTTCCTGGAGCAGATTTTTTTCCCCCTAGCTATACTGAAAAAGCGAAAGCGAAAGTAAAGCTGCAACGTGACAAAATGAGGCAGAGAGAGATTTCTTTTTCCTTTTCTTCACCAAAAAAGGTAGGTGTAAACAATGGGAAATTTAGGGCAAAAGAGGAGAGTTCAAGATTTTAAAACACAAAAGAAAAAAAGCTCTATTTAACTAGGGAATTGTAATAATTGAGATACTATTAATAATTGTATATTGTGTTGAAAGCAGAAATGGTTAAGTTGTGGTTTGGAGGAATATATGGGGGAAATTATTTGGTTTATTATTATTGGTAAACATAATTAATTGATTTGTAAGAAATTGGATTGCATGGAAATAATTGGAATATTCATGTTCATATTAATTAATATACAAAAAAGATAGTTATATAACTAATTGATTTATATTAAAATGTTGAATTTGTATTAAACAACTGTATTGCATAATTACATAATTAACCAATGTGAGGATGGATATAAAAATAGATGACAATGGGAAGGGGTATAATATAGAATAGAAGGGAAAAATTGAATTTGATTAAGATTAGAGATGAGGATGAAGGGTAATATTGTTTTTTTAAAAAAATAGATGAGGAATAAATATGGCAAAAAGGAAATATAGAAATTGTAAATTTAATTGAAATGACTAAACACTGTTTAAATTTGTGAACCGGCCAAATATTCTGTTCAAAGAAAATTGTATGTTTGTATGTGTGTTTCTAATTATTGCTATTTATTCATATTTGTTCTCTTTTATTCTTTAAAGTTTAACAATTCATTCTTTATCTTAATATCTTTATATTTGTTTGGGGTTGGCTTTCTTCCCTTTCATCTTTTTTATTGTACAGCAATCTTTCTCCTCAAACCTACCACCTCTCTCTTTTCTTTCCTTCTTACTTTCTCTTCCCCCCCCTTCTTCTCCCTACTTCCTCTTTCTTTCTCCTTCTCCTCCTCTCTTCCTCCCTCTCTTACCCTCACTCCTACTTTAATTTCCCTTCCTTCATCCCTCTCTATTGCTGTATCCTTTAATGCATATGGACTACTCAGAGGGCTGAAAAAGTTATTTTTGACTGGTCCTCGCACTTTTGACCAGTCCTCAAACTTACGACTGTCCTCACATTTTACGTTTTTTGCCCTATCTTATCACCATGGTGAAGAGAAGCAGTTGTGAAATGAGTGACATGGTTGTTAAGAATGCTGCACGGGCATAAATGTGAGGATGGTCAAAAGTGTGAGGACCAGTCAAAAGTGCAAGGACCTGTCAGAAATGACTTTTTTCAGCCCTCTGAGTAGTCCCTATACACATAGCCATGGCCACCCCGTCACATGACCAGCTAGCCACGCCCACCCAGTCACATGACCTCCAAGCCACGCCCACAAAATAAGCCACACCCACAATGGTGTCCCTCTTTACCAATGTTAAAATCTGGTCACCTTAGGTTTGCCTAATGTAGAGGTCTTCAAACTTGGCAGCTTTAAGATTTGTAGACTTCAACTCCCAGAATTCTCCAGCCAGCTGCCAAGTTTGAAAAGCTGCCAAGTTTGAAAACTCTGGCCTAATGACTCCAGAGTGGAACTTGAAAAAAGGCAAATGTCCAATTCTTGCAAAAAAACTCATCACCTTAACCACAATTATAATACTTTTATTTCAGTCATAAATCAAAAAATAAAACAAAAGTATAAAATTTACACCAGTTGCTACATCGATCAAAGCTATAAAAATATTTTACTCATTGGCTGGTGAACAGTAACTCCAGACTACCCTTCAGTTTATTGTAATTTGAATTATAATTTCAAATTTCCCAGAGACTTACCTCCTGCACTTAATATGAGCTTCATATTCTTCACCCCTTCCATCAAGTCATTCAGATTAACTTTTCCATCCTCTGCAAGACAGAGGAGCAAGTAATTAACCCAGCTGAATAGGAAAGCTTAACTGATGCTGCTGTTACTTACATCTCAAGAAATATGCATAAAAAAACACAAATATTCCTGAGCCTGGAATTCTCCAGATATGTTAGAAATGCACATTTATAGCAAAATGTTAGGAATTATAGCCCAAACACATCCTGGAAAAATGGGAATGTGTGTGGTAACGTGCAGAAGACTGAATCAACAAATAACATTTTTATTTTCATTTTAATTTGTATGCTCCTTTCAGTTTATTATTTACTTATTTATTTATATCCTGTCTTTATTATTTTTTTATAAATAACTCAAGGCAGTGAACATATCCAATACATTTTTTCTTCTTACTTTTTCCCAGTTCACATATCTCCTTATAATCTATATCTGTTTTTGTTTATCTCCCCAGTTATTGAACTTTCTCAGCTGGAAACTAATTTTCTAAGTTCCATGCCAGTATTCTAATTACTTCTTAAGAATGATTCTAAATTCTAAACCTGCTGCTGACTGATATTCTTTGACCCTCTACTTTTTCCTGAAGTAGGAATGTCCACAGGTAGGTGAGGGCAAAAAAGATGCCAGCTGCACTCCCTTTTTACACGTGTTGCACATAAAACAGGCGCAACACTCCATTTGCATGGCCATGGCCCTCATCTTGACTTTTTTGATCCTCGTCACAGACATCCCTGCTCCTAAGCTTTCTAACTCTCCATCCTTTTTGAATAATGGCACATGCCTGCAAGTTCTTAGCACTTGCAGAAAACCAAGAAGCAACTCAGGTTACGAGTGTTCTTTTAGCACCTGTTCGGAGTTACAAGATAAGCGCACCCTATTGTTGTTGAGCCAGTCCCAAAATTACGAATGTTGCAGCACCACAACAGTTATTCATCCTTATGAACAATTGCAGGTCTGGAATATTCTCCCTATTCCCCCCACCCACTGCCCCATTTCCCCACAACTACTTCTCCCTCCCATTTTACCATGCTGGCCTCACTTATTTTACAAGACCTGTCTCCTGTCTGCCACAGTTACTTTATTTTTGAGGGAGAGGAGAATTGATGGAAGCTCTTAGGTGCCATCCTGTTCCTCCCCCCACAACTCCTTTCCACCATCACCGGGACACTTTTCCCTGAGATAGAGACTGAAGGAAACTGGAAGCTTCACAAAGGGATTAGCTCCATTTTGAAATGCCCCATAGATGACTAGGTGGCCTTTGAAAACAGAGGAATTCACTCCATTTTCAAAGGCCTCATAGGTGCCTATGAGGCATTTCAAAACAAAGCAAATCCCTCCATTTTCATAGGCCTCATAGGCCTCATAGGCATCTATGGGGTGTTTGAAAAGGAAGAGAATTCCTCCGTTTTCAAAGGCCCCATTTGCACGCAGATGAAGCTTCCAGTTTCTGTTAGGTCTCTGTCTGAGTGAAAAGTGTCTCCTGGTGGTGGTGGAAAGGAGTTGGGGGAGTGGGGAGAGGAGACAGGCACCACAAACACTTTTCCCACCCAGGAGCTTCCATCAACTCTTCTCTCCCGCAAAGCGAAAGAAACTGCGGCAGAGAGGAGACAGGTAAGTGTTTACTTTGCAAGGTAAGTGAGTCCAGCACGGCAGGGAGTGGGAAGCATGAGGTATCTTAGTAGGTTGGGGAGGCCTTCGAGGCCTTTTCCATCACTAGCCCCCACCATGGCTTTCCCTATCCTGAGATACCTCATGTGCACGTAACAAACTGTGCATTTGCCCACGCATTAAATTAGCGAATGCGTGGGCGAAAGCAGGGAGTTATCTTATTCAGTGTATAAGATTCACTCCCAGGAATCCTCAAGGCACAAATGGAATGGGCAGGCTCCATTTCATTCGTAACTTGAGGGCTATCTGTATTTTTTTTTCCAAGTCTAAAGGTTAGCACAGAGAACTCTCAGCCTACTAGCCAGAAGGAGTGTATACACAGTGTAGCAGTGGTGGGTTTCAAAATTTTTTACAACCGGTTCTGTGGGTGTGACTTGGTGGGTGGGCGTGGCTTGGTGGGCATGGCAGGAGAAGGATACTGTAAAATCTCCATTCCCTCCCCACTCCAGGGGAAGGATACCACAAAATCCCCATTTCCTCCCGATCAGCTGGGATTTGGGAGGAAGACAATAGATGGGGGTGGGGCCAGGCAGAATTTTTACTACCGGTTCTCCGAACTACTCAAAATTTCCGCTACTGGTTTTCCAGAACTGGTCAGAACCTGCTGAAACCCACCTCTGCAGTGTAGTGTTTAAAATATATATTCCTTCCCTTTATGAAAACAAGTACAGGTAGCCTTGACTCAGAACTATTCATTTAGTGACCATTCAAAGTTACAATGGCATTGAAAAAAGTGACTTAATAGATCCTTGCACTTATGTCCATTGCAGCATGCCCGTAGTCACGTAAACAAAATTTCGTTGCTTGGCAACCAGCATGCATTTACAATGGTTGCAGCATCCCAGAGGGTCACATGATCACCATTTGTGATCTTCTTGGCCAGCTTCTGACAAGTAAAGTTAATGGGGAAAGTCGGATTTGCTTAACGACTGAAAGACTCACTTAACAACTGCAGTGATTTCTTTTAACAACTGTGGCAAAAAGGTTGTAAAATTAGGCACGACTCACTTAACAACAATGGAAATTCTGCTCCCACTTGTCAGAAATTGAGGACTACTGCATATAGATTATATGGTTAGTGTCTCTGTGCTCATCAGAGAGTTCCATTGGCCTTCCTTTTCAAGCTCCTATTAGAATCTGAATCCTTCTTTCAGAATGTTTACTCAGCCATTCAGCAAAACGAGCCTATACTTAGGGCACCAAGGGAAGGCAGGCACCACAATGTTTTTCCCCTAGCTATTAGGCTCGTAACTGTTTCACTACCATGCTTGAGTTCAGTTATTTCTTTTTAGTTATCTGCCATTTTTAACTTTAGTCTGCATGTTAAAATAGAAGAGTTTTCTTTGGCATGTTGAGTGACTAAAGTTTAAAAATTTGGTTTATTTATTTATTTATAAAAATTTATATGGCTGCCCCACTCACTTTCAGTGACTCCAACAACAATCTGTCAAATCAAATAAACCACTTGATGGACTCTACGTCACTCTGGGTCCCCCAGGTCCATTGGCAAAACCAGGTCTTCAGAGCCTCGTGAAAGATTGTCAAAGTGGGGGAGCCAGTCTTGTCTCCATGGGGATAATGTTTCATAGGGAAGGAGCCAAAGATTTGTCTAATTTAACACAATCCAATCATAAATGACTCTTAATAAAACTAATACAGAGTATCTAAAAGACTCACCATCTGGAGTTGTAGAATTCAGAACTTCCTTGATTTCATCATCTGTTAGGTAAATGCCCATATTGATTAGGGCATTATCCAGATTATTGACATGAATCAGATCCACTGAGAAAAAACAGTAATAATCAGCAAATATTCCCAGAATTTTGGCATTCCATATATAGATAGCAAAACTTATAAGGTAACTTTGAAGTCTTCCATACCAAAAATCAGACAAGCAACCTCTTAAAAGTGGAAATCTAGATTGTATACAAGTTTTATAAATATGCATACTTTTTCTTCATTTGACATTATTGGTGAATTTTTACTATTTTGCTTAATTTATTCAAACTCATTGAATGAGCAAACAACATATGTCTCACTCTTTTGCCCTATAGTTTTATGTTCAGTCCCAACCTTGATTTTTGAAAAATCAGCAAAGATTAGCAAATCACTATTGCCAATATCATCATTGTAACATCTAAATGTAAAAAAACATCTCAAGAAGCTGAATTCTGTTTCTATTACAATATTCTATATTCCCACAAAATCAAAATATCAAAACACAGCCCTTAGTTTCAAGCAGACTGCCTTTTGCTAAGGCCACTAATTCATGTGTTACTGTAGTTTTATCTCCTAATCTTCTAATTGCTGTCTCTTTTTTCAACCCCATCAGGCCCAACTGTTTTTTTCCCCAAATATTGCCAGCATGCTTGAAGAATTTTAATAAAGCCATGGAAATTCACTTACTCTCTGCTTGGGATTGTCTCTGGGTCTTAACCACACTCTCAATCAGTTCATTCATCTTCACCTTTTCATTTTCTGCAGAGGCATTTAAAAGTGAGTTTACCATGTAGGCAGCAAATGTAGGCGGAAGAATTGAGTGCAACATTTTGTAAATCAGCTTAATTGCATTTAAATTATTAAATATATATTAATAATTAAATTTCATTAAAGTGATAGATATTAATATTTTACCAGTCAAAGTAGCTATCAAAAGTAATTGAAACATAATGCACATTTAAAATCTCAATTAAAAAAACATAACATTCTGATTTAACTCAATCAGAAGACTAAGGGCTTATTAGCAAGAGTCTGGAGAAAAGACTTTCTCCCCTTATGTCTGAAGATTGTACTACGACTAGATAAAACTGAGTCAGAAAGGAATTACACAAAATAAGAGCAGCAACTAAATAACTACATTTTGGAAATACTAGCCTGGCTTGAAGAGAGGAAGTCTCAGAGGAAAATCTCTACAGCATGTTACAGGCTAAGCAGATTCATGTAAGACAAGATATTTTGTTTTGTTTTGTTTTGTTTTATTATTTTATTTTATTTATCTCTTTTCCCACTCACCATCCACAGTCACATTCTTCAATGCTTCTTGGAGCTGCTCTTTGGTTAACTGCATTCCCATGTTGGACAAAAGAGACTCTACATCTTCCACAGCAACTTTTTCTTCTGTGTCAGCTAAAGATTGAAATAAATTGGCTGAAGGACACATTTTTCAGAAAATTAATCACCCAACATAGATATGTTCCCTCCCATATCCTTCTTTAGTTCTGGACAGGGTAGCACTTCCCCATGCAGGACCAATGAGCAATTGGGTTATTTGTAGCTTTTGCTTGAAGAACAATTGGCAGATAGCAGTTGTGGCCCAGAGGTTCTTGCACAGATGTGTCGGTTTTGCTTGTTCTAGAATCGGGAGGCTGCTCTAAAGACTACACTGTTTGTCAAATGACCTCAGGTAACACTTCAAGGTGTAGCAAGATGTGATTACCACATATAAAATCCTTTGTAGTGCAAGGCCAGATTGACTGTCTAACTCTAATAATTTCTATGTAGGCATGTTCCAGGCTCCATCAATTAAATAATGTCATCTATTAAAATCCAATAAACAGGCCTTTTCTAGTAGAGTACAATTTTTTGGAACAGACTCTCTCCAGTGATCTTCCTCTCTTCTGATTATGTTTAAAATGCTTTTTGAAAACCTGGCTTTCTTCTTAGGCATGGCAGTAACAGTAAACCTCTTATAGTAATTTACAGGTTACTCTGTTTTATTTTCTGGACTTTTATATAGGTATTTTCCTTGTCTTATTAAGCTTACTTTTTAAAATAGTGTATAGCTCCTTCTAAATTTGGCAATTAAAGAAATAATTCTTATATCTGTGGAGTCAGTAGTGGGTTCCACTTACCTTCACTACCGGTTTGGAATCGGAAGCGCGTGTGTGCACGTGCTCATTTTGCTCGCACGTGGCATTTCTGCGCATGCACAGAGCATCTGTGATGACGTCTGGGCGGGTGGGCAGAGCTTCCCATCGCCGCCACTACCGGTTCGCCCGAACTGGGTGAATTGGTAGAAACCTACCACTGTGTGGAGTCCTTGCTACTCTCTGAGCCTGGTGGTTTTCTTGCAGACATTTTATTACCCAGTTAGGTAACATCATCAATGCTAGTTTTGTACCCAAGCCACCACTCACCCTTAGGTCGAGATAACTCCTGCAAGACTCTAAGATTCCTTGTGAATTCATTCAGGTTTACCATTCCATCTAATTTAAGATTACAGAAATGACAAATGAGAAGAACTGAACACCATAAATGGGAAATACATTTTAATCATTATTCTTACATTAACAAACACTAACATTTTAAAAAGGGACAATTAAGAAAGAGGAAATACCACTTCCAAAGCAAGGCATTATTATTATATGCAAGAGTGTTGGATGATCAGAGAGGGATGCTTTATTGCACTCTGGTCTTGGGACACAGGAAAAGGACACATGTGGAAAGAGACCCACTATAAGCAACCCTGATTAAAACTAACTAACCTACATCTGATTTAAAAATAGTGCAACCAGGTTCCCCCCAATGTGCTTGACCTATAATATCCCAAATTTTTAGTGAGAATTTAGAATGTTGTAGTTCTAATACATCTGGAAGTCATCAGATTGGGGAAGATTGTTTTGAGTTCACCTATTTCTTAGTGCTTTAAAGAACATTTGGGTATAACATAAATAGGTTTCCAAGGTTATCCATAAGACAAGGTACTGAATGTGTTTTGAGAAACTATTTTATGCTCTTTAAATTAAACAAATGTTAATAATAAGAAGGCCAGTTTGATGGCCAACCCTCCAAAAATGTTGTAAACACCAACGGTTCTGATGAATGTGGGAGCATTGTCTTGCCTATGAGGTATTTTGTTCTAAACTCCCAGTTCTTCCTGCTTAATGTTCACGAGCTTCTGGCCTCCCTTGCTACTCTCTACTCTCTTGTCACTTAAATATACATCCTTGCAGTTCTTACCATCAACTGTAACTTGCTCAAATGCTTTCTTCATTTCCTCCTCTGTTAAACTAATCCCCATGGTTTTCAAAATGGAATTCAAGTTTTTAATGGGGACCCTATTTCCTGTAAAAGAAAGAAGAGGAGGAGGAGGAGGGGGAGGAGGAGGGGGAGGAGAACAGCATGAATAAAGAATATTCAGCTATGTTCAAGTATTTAAAATCAAATAGGTATATTCATTTATGATACTTCCATACCATCACCGTTTTCAATCCTGAAACACCCAGAAATAGAGACATTGCTTCTACAGGTAGTCTTTCTTTAGCAATCACAATTGCTAACTCAGATGTTAAACAAAGCAGTCCCTAATTGGAACCATGATTGTGTTTATGGGCTTACTCTGGCATTCATTTGTTTTACAGACCTGGTAGGTCATAAATGTGAGGATTGTTTGCAAAGTTTCTTTTTCATCACTGTTGTAATTGTGAATGGTTGCTGTACAAGACAGTCACTAAACAAGGACTCCTATCATCTTTACTTCCTGCTGACCTAAATGGCTGAGAACAAGGAGTGAAAATTATTGGAGTTCTCTCACCCTCATAGTACACAAAGAGGAGGGAAGAATGGTCAGTTTCAGGGTATTTTGCCAGTCTATTCTGTTGAAGAGAAAAAGGAAATTAACAGAATGCTTCTCAATTTCTATTCTATTTGTTTAGTCTAGGCTAATAAGGATTTGCTGTAAAGTCACCTATCAAGCATTCTGTTTAAAAGAGCTGAACGTCAGAAGCTGGGAGAAGGAGTGATGCAAGTATTCCCTCTAATAGGGAAAGAGGACCTTCAATATCTGGCTTTGTATTTGGGTCATTTACATTGCAGTTGAGCTGGAAATCTGGTTTCCCTACAGTAGAAGAAAGCCACATCAAACTTCTCTATCCCTACAGCAGAAGAACTGTAGGGATAGAGAAGTTGGTATGGCTTTCAGACTGGAGCTGCAATATCCTCATGCAGAAGTGTCCTTAGCACTTCTATAATTTGCTTCATTAAGTATAAAAGAAAAAGTAACATCAAATTATTATTTAAGTGTGTAGAATTGACAATGTTCTTTATTGCTTTGAAATGAAAGGTCAAGATCTTATCAAACTTAATAGAACTACATTAAAAAAATAGGGTTTTTCTACTTAAAGAGTATATCCTCTCAGTTGTGGCACAGAGAAAGGATTTTCAGTATATAATCTACTTTGAGAATTTTCCCTAGCTCTTAATTCTTTATCAATCTCTCCACAACCCTAATTCTATTGATCCATGATCTAATTCCTTGTTTTTATCCTCAAATACTCCCATTTTTATAGCTCAAGAATGTTTAGTATTTAGTATTTAGTATTAAAGCCATTACAGCTTTCAAGTATGAAAGTAAATTGTCTCATTCAGGGCCATTTGCTTGTGTGGAAGTGATTTTAGCAGAAGCTACCATCAATCAGTGAAGGTGCCACCATCATTGTGCCCTTCTGGAATCAGTTTTACTCCCAGAATGGGAGGGGTTACCCTGTCTTCCTCAGTGTAATTTCCCCATGTTTAGCTTGAAACCACCATTGAAGATCACACCAGCCAGAGCATAGAACCAATTCAAAGAAGTAGGGCAAGACTGGAAGATGTGGAGAGACCTGCCCATAGACTTGTCAAGAGCCAGACATGATTGATCGGATAACATTGTCATCCTCACCATAATCAGCTTGGAACCTGCCTGCATTCATAATTGAAAATGTTACTAATTTTAAATCACAATTTGCAAATATAGGAAGGATTTATTTGAAACGCAAAAGGAACATTGAGAAAAATGTTTGTAATCTTTTTCAATCAATAATTAATGAGAGCTAAAATTGTAATCAGACCCACAGCTTATTTGACACTTACTATCAGCTTCAGAAAATCTTCGATTGTTGGTTAGTGCAAACATAAAATCTTTCATACTCAATGTCCCATCAGCTGCAAGGAAGTAAACAAATTAATGAAAATTATTGAAAGTAGGCAACACAGCAATATTGTATATCAATTAATAGTTTAATCGTTTAAGTATGTTGCGAAATAGATCATTAATTCATTGTCAGAAAAAAGTTCATCTGAACAGGTTTCCTTCCCCTTTATTTATAATGTCACAGAAAGTGGTACCACTTGGCCAATATGCTGAGTAAAAAAGCTAAGCAAGATTGAACCTGAATGGAGATGACCAGGGCATTTTAATGCTCAAAGTTAAACAAAGACTGAGAAAAAGTAACCCTTCCATCTTGTTGCAAAGAAAACTACATGGACATTTTGAGTAACCATTAGAAGTTGAATTTCATTCAAGATAATCTTTATGTTCTTCTAGTGCTTTGAAAGTAAAATAGATTAAAACAGACACAAGAATGTTAGATATTATTTAATATGACACAGGTTTAGTTCTTGAATCTGTTACTAAATTAAAGGTTGGGGTATGTTTGTGTGTGTGTGTGTGTATAATACCAACTATTCTAGAAAAGTCTTACCATTTGTGGTAACATAGTTCAGTGCTTTCTGGATTTCATCTTGAGATAACTGAAGGCCCAGAGTTTGCATGATGGAATCCAGCTCTTCATATTCTATTTTATCTTGTCTGATGTCCTTCAATGTTTTCACTGCTTTTTCCATGTCTAAAAAAGAAGTACCACACTGATGCATCCAAAGGCAACAATCTACAATGAAACATGTAAGATTGATGAAAAGGGATGTTCTTACCTGCAGCTGAAGAGTATTGCTGTGTGAGAGATAACTTTTTCATAAATTCTTTCAAATTTACCATCCCATCACCTGCAAAGGAAAGCAAATCTTATCAGAGAAAAGAGAAATGAAAAGTAATACATAGACATTTATACATGCACCCAATTTTATATCAGTCACTAACCAACAAAAACATTAACAACTTCCAGCTGCCAAAATTGAGAAACATGAATCTAGATAAAGTTCAGATAGGGATGGGACAAATGAGTTAATAGTATAGTTACTTAGCTGACACCTAATTACCACTGGAGCAAGATTTTATTTTAAATGCTTGCTTCCCACCATAAATATCCAACCCATGATTCACAGCACAGCTTTGTATCCTATTTGTTTCAGGTGTAGGAAAGGTGCAGGTGACCTAGAAAACTAAATTTTCAGTTGCCCTGACATTTCACAGTCACTCAGAGAAGAATGGTGTTTGGTTTATATTTTGAACACATAATTACTCATAGAAAACACAGCTTGATTTGTATTATGTTTGAGCACTAGAAATGTTCAGTACTCTAAACAGCTGACACAAAAGTACACACATAGAAAAACTTATCAGGAATTGAAAATGTGCAAATAACGTAATTTAAACTAAGAACTTAGTTTAAATAATGCCAAAAAGTATTAAACATTGTTCCACGTTTTGTGGAGTTTCGTGTTTAGGATGCTTGAGAATATGTTGGGAGAAAACTATCCAAAACTTTATTACTTTAAAATCTGTGATCATAGAAATTCAAAAAGAATGGTTCTAATACTTTATCAGAAAAAAATCAAATATGTAGACCGCAAACATGTGAGTAGAGTAAGTCCTTACTATCTACTGTCATGTTCTTCAGTGCCTCCATCATTTGCTCCTTGGTTAAGGTGATGCCAATAGCAGCCAGCACATCTTTTATCTGAGAAATCTCAACTTTATCTTTATGCATTCTGCAGAGAATGCTATAGGTGCCATGGACTGTTGGAAATAGAAAAGTTGCTTAATTAATTTCAAAAATAGGTAAAAACTTTGTTTGCTTCTCACATGATTCGTGCATCTATGCATTGCTGCTAGTAGATACTTTGCACTCTGATTGCATCACACTTGTGTTGAAAGCACTGAGGCGCTTCCAGGTTGAAAGGATTAGACAGTGACATCACCATTGCCTGGGGAATGCCTGGTTGGGGCTTCTTTCATGTCCTTGTTAGTGTGCCTATCAAAGTGGTATCTATCTCTTGTGATTGCACACTTTCGAACTGTTAGGTCAGGAGCTGGAGCTGAATGACAGGAGCTCATCCCATCATTCAGCAGCTCTCGGGTCTCAAACCCAGGCTTGTAAATTATCAACCCAGCTTTCTAACTACATGAGCCACCATGCGCCTTATTTTGTGAATAGTCCTGCTTTCTCTGCCTGCAGCACCATCTATAAAATGGCTAACCTGGAAAGATACACTACAGATTGTCAATGAGATCTGAAAAGCCAATAAGAGTTTTACTGTATATTGAAGGTCATCAATGTTACTATATTTAACTGTTCAACAAAAAGATTACACACAGGATGATTACATATTTGTTGAGAGTGTATTTCTTCCTATTACCAACAATCTACTGAATTTAACTTAGTAAATGGTTTAAATTATTTCCAGCTTTGTAAACATAAAGCTTGCCCATGTAAGAATCTTCTGTATTTCACTAACAAGGAATCTATTTTCTCATACAAAGTGGAAACCACTTTAATTTTAGCAGCAGAATTTAGGTTTTTAGAAAATGGGAAAATAAAATTATTTGTTTTTTTTCTTCCTAACAAGCTTTGAAACATTGCTAGTGTAATCTAATATCACTCCTTAACTCACATGAGCAATTCTATGATGGGAGACTTTCACTACATCTAAACAAGTGAATTGGTATACCTGATTCAAAAGCAAGCCATTTCTATCCCTTCCAACTTATTTGTCTTCCTGATCTTCAACCAACATGGCAAGACCTCAAACTCAGAGCCAAACCAAAGCCCAGGATGTGGCATCACAGCCATCTGCTCAGGACATTACATCAAAAAACTCAGGATATCACAACACTAGAATTCAGGATGTTAATACACAGCCCATTACCCAGGTCGTTAAAACACAAAAGACTAATGGGCACACATCACGGACGTCACCCACATAGGATGTTATGAAACAGCTGACTAATCTGCAAACATCAACTCATCAAGATGTAACAACACAGGCAACCGATCCGCTCACAGCAACAAAGCCAGCACCCCACACCTCCCCACCAATATTTATAGAGAGACGGCAGCTCCGATCACGCTTTCCTCGCACAAGCACGAAGCCAAAGACACCAGCCTGAAGATGAGTGGGACCTTGTCGAAACGTTGCCAAGATACTCTCAATTTTACACGGGAAAAGACCCGAATACACCAAAACTTGCGCACATGCACCCACACACACACACATCCTCTGGATTTTTGATTTCCACCCTTCATACCAACATAGTTGATTTTTTTGTTTTGATAGAGGAATAGTTGCTGTATAATATACTTCTATATGTTGGAGTCAACTACCTACTGCATACATAAAGAACTATGTGATCTTTTGACAGTTCATTTTATTGCTTGCTTGCCTGCTTTTGACTATGTGTGTGCATTTGACTCTTCTCACTAATTACTTGCAGACCCCATAGTGGCTTCCACTTACGTGAGTTTTCAGAAAAGCGTTCATTCGCTGTCACATTGACTAAGAAGTCCTTGAAACCGAACTTTCCAGTTCCTGAAAAAGCAAGTTTTTCTATGCTTGAAAGAGACCAAAAATGCTAATGCAGAGCTAACTTCACAGCTAACTTTTTGTTGCACCCTATAATATAATCCCCGGATAATTTCTCAAACTTTTAAAAAATTGCTAATCATAATCCAGAACATGGGAGAGGCCACATATATCTTGAGATTAACAAGCAAGAGATTGAAACACAGGATCCAAGAGGCTGGGTTTACATGCCAACTATACACAAGAACTAGCCAATAACATTTTAGGCTAACATGGTGTGCAAACATAGCTCAAGTGATACATTTATGAGTCAGTGTTTATGTGACCCTAAAAAATTGGGTTAAATGGATAAACTATGGTGGGAATGTTTGGAAACTCTAAATAGGTTTGTTTCGAAACACAAGCTACTGAAAATGACCCCTTTAAACTACTGGCTGATTTATCAGAGTAATACTTGGCCACCGTCTCCCAAAATAGATGTTCTCCAAAAATTCTGTATGTGGACTTAAATTCCCCAAATTCTCAGCAATGGGCAATGATGGCTGGAATTTTCTGGAGTTGATTCTGAAATCTGAAGGGTGCCCGGAGATTTATTTTTGGACATTTGAAATGGAACAGTCACAACAATTGAAATTAAATAAGGATGCTCCATTGGAATTCTATTGAAGTCCGGCATTTCACTCCTTCTGACTGTGATAACATCAAATTGGCCCCTGGTTATTGGCCATGGACTATCACTTCCCTTTGATATTCAGATGTACTCGGTGAATGACCTTCGTGCCCTGCGAGATTCCCCCCTCTCGCAGGTCTGGCCCTCTTCGTTATCGAGGGCCTATCTTGATGACAGGCGTTGGAGCCCCGAGAGATGGCATGCAGCAAAGAAGAGTTTGAGGGGTTTTTTAAGTGGGTTTTTTAGTGGGTTTTTAACAAAAATTTTAAGGGGTTCGGGGGGGATTAAGGTGGGTTCTGGGGGAAATCCACCGGGTTCAAGACCAGCCTTAGCGAAGGGCTACGACATTAGGGACATAGAACCGGAGGTCGGGGAGGGGGGTGGAGTTCGATTTGAAGAGGGCTGTTCCATCAGCATAGTGAGTGGGAGGGGCAGATATGGCGGAAACTGGGGACCATATCATGTTCGGGGAATGCGCACTCGTTATCTTAGAGCGATTGCACACTCCGGTCCCGAATGCTTTTCTTGTTCCCCAGGTTGTCCAGATTCTCAGGGCCAGAGCCTTCGGCTGATGTTATGCAACGCCAGGTCCGTTGTTAATAAAGCCCCCCTCATCCACGATCTTATTCAGGAGGGGGAGGCGGACCTGGTGGGTATTACGGAGACCTGGTTGGGCCAGGAGGGGGGAGTCCCCCTCGTGGATATGTGCCCACCAGGTTTCCATGCATTTCATCAGCCGAGGACTCAGGGCAGGGGCGGGGGGGGTGGCGGTTATTATAAAGGAAGGTCTGGATCCAAGGGAGACCACTGTTCCACAGATAGCCGGATGTGAGTCCCTCTTTGTGAAGTGGGGTCGTAGAGTACAGATGGGCTTGTTGGTCACGTACCTGGCTCCCTGCCACGTGGCAATGGCCCTGCCCGAGCTGCTTAACGTTATAGCCGAGGTGGCGGTGGACACCCCCAGACTTGTCATCATGGGGGATTTCAACCTCCCATCTATCGGTGAAACGTCTGAGGTGGCTCGGGAGTTCATGGCTTCCATGACGGCCATGGACCTTACTCAGTTAATTCATGACCCCACTCACACGGGGGGACACACTCTGGACTTAGTTTTTGTCTCTGGTCAGTGGTTGAGTGGCCTTGATATAGGGGATATAGCCATTGAACCCTTGTCATGGTCTGACCACTCGCTCCTTCGACTGGACTTTCTAACCGCTGCACCCCGCCGCAGGGAGGCGGGACCAACCAGGTGGTTCCACCCCAGGCGCCTGATGGACCCCGATAGGTTCCAGATGGAGCTTGGGCCATTTCCTGAGACTCTGGCTCATGACTCGGCTGAAGACCTGGTGGCCGCCTGGGATAGTGCGGCTGCCGGGGCCTTGGACCGAGTCGTGCCTTTGCGGCCTCTGACCCGGCACCGAACTCACCTAGCTCCTTGGTTCTCCGAGGAGCTTAGGGAGATGAAGCGCCAGAAAAGACGCCTGGAGAGTAGTTGGAGGACCAGCCGCTCCGAATCTGACCGAACACTGGTGAGGTCTCATATTAAGACCTACCTAGTGGCGATAAAAGTGGCGAAAACTAGCTATTTTGCCGCTCTTATCGCGTCATCAGATAATCGCCCAGCCGCCCTGTTTAGGGTGACCCGCTCCCTCCTTCATCTGGAGGTGCGGGATGACCCCTTGCAGGGCCGTGCTGAGGATTTTGTGCAGTATCTGTATGACAAAATCGCTCAGATTCGGGAAGGGCTGGCCTCTGACTGGGTATGTCCAGACGGGATGACTGAGGCAGGTCTTGAGAGTGTTATCTGGGGGAATTCGATCCTGTGGCTCCCGAGGACATGGACAGGGTCCTGGGACGGCTGAACACGACCACATGTTTATTGGACCCGTGTCCCTCCTGGTTGGTACTGGCTTCCCGGGAGGTGACACGAGGCTGGCTCCAGAAGATTGTTAACGCTTCTTTGAGTGAGGGGGTCCTGCCGGCCGCTTTGAAAGAAGCGGTTGTGAGGCCCCTCCTCAAGAAGCCCTCTCTGGATCCGGCTGTTTTGGCTATCGTCCAGTCTCCAACCTTCGCTTCGTTGCGAGGGTTGTTGAGAGTGTGGTGGCGCAACAGCTTCCCCGGTACCTGGATGAAGCTGTCTATCTAGACCCGCTCCAGTCTGGCTTCTGGCCTGGGCACAGCACGGAAATGGCATTGGTCGCATTGGTGGATGATCTCTGGAGGGCCCGGGATAGGGGCTGTTCCTCTATCCTGGTCCTGTTAGACCTCTCAGCGGCTTTTGATACCATCGACCATGGTATCATGTTGCACCGGTTGGCGGGGTTGGGGGTGGGAGGCACCATTCTGTGGTGGTTCTCCTCCTACCTCTCTGACCGGTCGCAATCTGTGTTGACAGGGGGGCAACGGTTGACCCCGAGGCACCTTGCTTGTGGGGTGCCACAAGGGTCGGTCCTTTCGCCCCTTCTGTTCAACATTTAGGTAAAGCCGCTGGGTGAGATCATCCGTGGCTTTGGGGTGGAGTTCCATCAGTACGCTGATGACACCCAGCTGTACATCTCCACCCCAGGCCACCCCAATGATGCCCTTGAAGTGATGTCCCAGTGCCTGGAGGCCGTGCGGGCCTGGATGGGGAGAAACAGGCTCCGACTCAACCCCTCCAAGACCGAGTGGCTGTGGCTTCTGGCGCTCCGATATAGCCAGCTCATGCCATCGCTGGCTATTGGGGGTGAATCACTCGCCCCCACGGAGAGGGCTCGTAACTTGGGCGTCCTCCTGGACGCACGGCTGTCTTTAGAACAGTGGTTCTCAACCTTCCTAATGCCGTGACCCTTTAATAAAGTTCCTCATGTTGTGGTGACCCCCAACCAGGGGTGGGCGTGGCTTGGGTGTCATGTGACTGGGTGGGCGTGGCTAGCTTGTCATGTGACCGGGTGGCCATGATTATGTGTATAGGGACTACTCAGAGGGCTGAAAAAAGTCATTTCTGACAGGTCCTCGCACTTTTGACTGGTCCTCACACTTATGACCATCCTCACATTTATGCCCGTGCAGCATTCTTAACAACCATGTCACTAATTTCACAACTGCTTCTCTTCACCATGGTGACAAGATAGGGCAAAAATGTAAAATGTGAGGACAGTCGTAAGTTCGAGGACTGGTCAAAAGTGTGAGGACCAGTCAAAAATAACTTTTTCAGCCCTCTGAGTAGTCCATATGCATAAAAGGATACAGCAATAGAGAGGGATGAAGGAAGGGAAGGGAAATTAGAGTAGGAGTGAGGGTAAGAGAGGGAGGAAGAGAGGAGGAGAAGGAGAAAGGAAGGGAAGTAGGGAGGAGAAGAAGAGGGGGGGAAGAGAAAGTAAGAAGGAAAGAAAAGAGAGAGGTGGTAGGTTTGAGGAGAAAGATTGCTGTACAATAAAAAAGATGAAAGGGAAGAAAACCAACCCCAAACAAATATAAAGATATTAAGATAAAGAATGAATTGTTAAACTTTAAAGAATTAAAGAGAACAAATATGAATAAATAGCAATAATTAGAAACACACATACAAACATACAATGTATTTTCTTTGAACAGAGTATTTGGCCGGTTCACAAATTTAAACAGTGTTTAGTCATTTCAATTAAATTTCCTTTTGCCATATTTATTCCTCATCTGCTTTCTCTCCGCTTTCTCTCTTTTTGTCTCTTTTTCTTTCTTTCTTTTTTCTCTCTCTCCCTTCCTCTTTCGCTCTCTCTCTCTCTCCCTTCCTTTCCTGCTTTCTCTCCGCTTTCTTTTTCTCTTTCTTGTCTCTCCCTTCCTCTCTCTCTTTCTTTTTGTCTCTTTTTCTTTCATTCTTACTTTTTTCTCTCTCTCCCTTCCACTTTCGCTCTCTCTTTCCCTTCCTTTCCTGCTTTCTCTCCTGCACCCAAAACAGGAGCTTCAGGCTGTGTCAGGCAAAGGCAGGGGTTGAAACGGGAGCTTCAGGGAGCACTCCCGAAACTTCTCCTGCGCAGCTTTTGCAGCTGCAGGCATCGGCAGTGGGGTGGCGGCAGGGAATCCCCGAACTCACCCACCAGAAACTTCTCCTGCGAGGCTTTTGCCGCTGCAGGCATTGGCGGTGGGGTGGCGGCAGGGAATCCCTGAACTCGCCAACTTACTCACCCAAATAAGTGAACTTACTCACCCAAACTTTTTCTGTTGAGCTCTTGCAGCTGCAGGTATTGGCGGCGGCGGCAGCGGTAGCAGCAGCAGGGAGTCCCTGAACTCCCCAGGACTTTTCCTGCACTAGAATCTTTTCTAGTCACGTGCACGCACACCCACATGCACGCACGCATGCACGCACACACTCTCTCTCCGCTCTCTTTGCTAAAGCGTGGGGCATCGCATTGCACGCTGGGATACGCAGCCCTCCAATAGAGACAGAGGGTGAGGGTGAGTGAAGGCGTGGGGGGGGTGAGAGAGGGCTTTGGCGACCCTTGTGAAATGGCCGTTCGACCCCCAAAGGGGTCGCGACCCCCAGGTTGAGAACCGCTGCTTTAGAAGATCATTTGACGGCTGTGGCCAGGGGGGCTTTTTATCAGGTTCGCCTGATACGCCAGTTACGTCCCTTTCTAGATCGGGACTCCCTACGCACAGTCACTCAAGCACTCGTCACCTCCCGCCTGGACTACTGTAACGCTCTCTACATGGGGCTCCCCCTGGGGTGCGCCCAGAGGCTCCAGCTGGTCCAGAACGCGGCCGCGCGGGGGATTATGGGGGCGACGAGGCGCTCCCATGTGACACCTCTCCTGCGTGAGCTGCACTGGCTCCCGGTGGTCTTCCGGGTGTGCTTCAAGGTGTTGGTGACCACCTTTAAAGCGCTCCATGGCTTAGGGCCGGGGTACTTACGAGACCGCCTTCTGCCACCAATAGCCTCCCACCGGCCAGTACGCTCGCACAGAGTGGGCCTCCTCAGGGTGCCGTCCGCCAGACAATGTCGGCTGGCGACCCCCAGGGGGAGAGCCTTCTCTGTGGCGGCGCCCACCCTCTGGAACAACCTCCCCCCAGAGTTACGTACAATAACAGACCTCCGGATTTTTCGTCGGGCCCTGAAAACCCATTTATTCCAACTAGCTGGGCTGGCTTGAGTCAAATTTTTAAACTATTTTAAATTGGAATTGTTTTTAATTACGGCCAAATTATCTAATTATTTTAATCAGTTTTTAGATTTTCTATGTCTTGTTTTTACTTTGGCTGTGCACCGCCCTGAGTCCTATATTGGAGAAGGGCGGTATAGAAATTTAAATAAATGAAATGAAATGAATGTCTTCTAACATTTGGAAAATTTGGTTATGTAAGGTTTTCTATGAACTTTATTCTGGGAAATGTAATATTTGCTACATTTTGTGCCATGTGGTTTAACCTTAACTGCTGGGACCTTGTTATTGCCTACCTTCTTCTGTATTTTTGCTATAGGGAGGCTTTATTCAGCATTTCACAGCTTTGCTAAAACTGAATTAGAGATGGGTTTCAGCAGGTTCTGACCAGTTCTGGAGAACCAGTAGTGGAAATTTTGAGTAGTTTGGAAAACTGGTAGTAAAAATTCTGAGTGGCCCTGCCCCCATCTATTCTCTGCTTCCCCAGTTCCAGCTGATTGGGAGGAAATGGGGATTTTGCAGTAACCTTCCCCTGGAGAAGGATGGGAATGGAGATTTTATGGTATCCTTCCCCTGCCACGCCCACCAAGCCATGCCACACCCACCAAGGAACACCCACAGAACCGGTAGTAAAAATTTTTGAAACCCACCACTGAACTGAATGCTTCAAAATTTTAACGTGAATTTATTTCTTTGCCCATTTGGGATAGTTGGAGGATATAGAATGAATGAGCAAGAAGTGCAAACTCACCAGGTATGGAAGTACCCTTCAATGCATTTTGGAACTCTGCAATGTCCAATTTAACTCCCAGAAAGTCTAAAATGGACTCCAATTCTCCAGGATCAACAGTCCCATCCTTTATCTTACTGAAGGCCACAACAGCAGACTGAAATGCTATCATAAGAAAGATCAAGTACAAACTGAAGAAAACCAAAGTACTTTGAATGATGACTCAAATGGAAATTGCACACGGTCACAAAGACCTCTGATTCAAACATATTTACAAATGGTAACATTCCAGTTCTACCATTCAAACTCATTACAAAGTTTGCATTTCTAAACAAACAAAACATAACAAGCCCCTGTATGTCATAACTGCCCACTTAATTACAATGTGTACTGAATTTTAGGACAAAGAGTGATAAAACAAAAAGAAGAAAGAGAAGAAAGTAATAAAACACCTTTTTAGCTGAACTATTTTCTATATGAAATGTTCTTCGTGGTACTTAGTCATATCTCTTCTTGCCTTTGCAAGGAGATAAAAATTATTGTTATTATGCTAAATACCTGAATTTCCTCCCTGCTGATATTCCATTACTCTTAGCTGTGATTTCCACATTTTTAATTTCTGAAGAAATGATATTGCTTTGGAACTTAGAAATAAATTCAGTAAAATATGGTTGGGGTGTAAAAATGTGAAGCAGTGAAAATGGGGAAAAAAACTATATTTTTTAAAAGTGAGAAGATTCATAAGAAGAATTTATTTCAGATAATCTGAGATATGCAGATAATCTGCATTTCAGATAATCTGAAAGTATACTTTGGAAACTGTTAAAACATATAGTTCAATTTTAATATTTTTATAATTCTGTCTTGCAAAAATAGATCATGCCACTGTTGTCTAGAAATAATTTTCCCAAAAGGTAATCTTAAAATAAAATTTCCCCATGTGAACTGGTGACTTTGAGGTGAATTTACTAAATACAAAAGGAAATTTTCTGCTACAGCTATGGCTTAGAATGGACAATGAAGACACTAAAGTGGTAGTAAGTTTTTGCCTTTTAAGATCAAGTATCAACAGTATAGGAATCAGAAGTCAAGAAATTCAGCATACTACTGTCTAACATAAGGTAGGGTAGCAATGAAGGCTTGGAAAAGGCGTTTGGATCCTGTGATGTATCTATACTTCTAAAAATCAGAATCATGCTGTTAATGTTTTTCCTCTGTAATATTCTATGGAAAAGAATGTTAAAAAGCAGGATATAACAATATTGACACTTTTAGTTGTGAGAGAATACTATGGACAGATAGGAAAACAAATCTATCATAGAAACAAACCAATCTAGATTTCTAACTTAAGATGCAAATCACTAGGCTTTAATTATTACATTGTGGATGCATTATGGAAAGACCCAGCTCCCTTGGGAAGTCCATAATGATGGGGAAAAAAGGACAGAACTGAATGACAAGTAGCAAGGTAGTTGGACTCACTCAATTAGAACAGTCATGCATCCATTTTGGGGGGGATCCACAGGGCCAGACTGAAAACAAACCATCCTGGGGAAGGTCTGTTTATGTGGTCACTAAGGATTGACTGTGATTTAATTACACTTAGGCTATGTTTGTATGAATTAAATGGATGAAAGAAATCATCAGAAGATTAAAAACTGACAATCAAATCACATGCCAAGTACTATATATGTATGTGTGGAGAGCTAGATATGCAATTGACAAATGTTTATCATTCTTGCCTGAAATCTCATAAGACATTAAAGGGCAACACTTGATCAATGAATTGAAGCTACTTAAATAATCCACCATTTACTTATAGACATCACATTGCAAATTTCTGGCTGAAAATTGTCCAGGTACAATAGGTACCATACTTTATTACAAATCTTTTACCAATGTAAGGTTTCCAGATGTAAATTTATTCTGTCCTTTTTTTAAAAAAAAATGTAACTACCTTGTTTTCTACCTACTCTTCTGAGATGCTTATTAGTTTTCTGTTGAATTTTCCATAGCCCAATACTATTTTTTTTTAGTAGATTCTGTTCAATAGTGCAAAAGATTCTGTTTCAAAATACCCACTTTCAAAGATCTTGACAGTAGGTTTTTTTTTTTTTTACATTCTGAGAGACAAATGTTCATCTACCAAAAGTAATGGCTGTTTTTAGGAACCTCACCTAAAGAGTCCCTGAAGTAATGCATCTTAGGAAGAGTCATCAGAAAGTCTCTTAGATTTACAGTTCCATCAGCTGGTAGGAAAAGAGGATACATGAAGAAACCATTAAATCACAAAAATGTCTGGTCATAAAAAAATATTCCTAGATAAGAGAAGGTTAGATTGTTAAAGAACAATTGTTATGAGGCCTTGGGCAAATTTACCTGCCCAGTTCTTCAAACTCATAAAGGACTTTCTATGTAATTATTTAAACATTGTTATTAAAAATAATGTTTTTATCACATTTGTGGCTATGCAGTTTTTTCTATGAGGGTTTTTTAAAAAAATAAATAATACTCATGGTCAAAAGTTAACATCCTCAAATTCTAGAATAATATCTACGAATATAAATCTTTACTGATTTTGTGGAAAGGAATTTCAAAATACATAGCGTGATATTCTTAACTACCACCACAGCTTGCTATAATATTTTTCCTAATGAACCCTGATGAATTTACCAAACCAAAATATGGGCTTAGTTCCACCTTATTAAAAATAAAACAACTTACCATCCACATCAATAACATACAAAATTTCTTGGATTTTTTCCTCTGTCAAATGAAGACCCAACTTATCTATAGTGTCCTGCAGTTCATTTATATGTAGCTGGTCACCATGCATTTTACCAACAATGGTAATGACACGCTGTAAAGCTAGAGAAAGATGAGGAAAAGAACAGTGTTTCAAGGATATACCATAAAGACATCCCCAAAGTGCTTTTTCAAGAGGCAACTGGACGTTTTAGTTTTTATTTGAAGATATTTCGCTTCTCATCTAAGAAGCTTCTTGGATGAGAAGCAAAATGTCTTCAAAGAAAAACCAGAAAGTCTCTTGAAAAAGCAGCTTTGGGACAACTGTGACCTGGATGACCAAGAATCTCCACAGATACCATAAAGAAGAAGCCAAAATACCCTAAAGGAATTTCACCCACATTATATCTACTCTCTTATCCCAAGAGGAAAGTAGAGAAATGATTAATTCTAGAGGAATGTAGTAAAATGAACATAAAATCTGATGCCATCTTAGATCCACAGTATTTTATAGGCCTAAGTCTACTTGGTCAGGGACATGAAGAAATGGCAATAACCAGACCCTAACTCCCTTTGTTGGACTTCCATAAAGGGAGGAAAGGAGTGATTCCAGGGTCATAGGGTCAGATCCCTAAAGTCATGGAACCTGAATACTAATGAGCCCAGAGTGAGGAACCAGAGTAAGGCCTAACTCAAAAGAATGCAAAGAACTAATGGAATTTTAGGGAGAAATAAGGGTATACAAATAAGGGCATGTTGTGGAGTTAGTAACTTAGGGACTCTACATATAAACCCTAATACTTTAACTGGGTTCTGACATGAAGAAAAAGCCCGCTAAAAGTAGTGTTTATTGCACATACCTGCTAACTAAAAAACTCAGATTTATTTGAACTTACCTTCCATTTCAGTAAAATCTTCTGTTTCACCCAGGGCTAGCAAAAACTCTTTGAAATCTACTTCATCATTTTCTGAAAAACATTTTGGGTTTTTGGTTTTTTTTATTTAATGCACAGGACACTTCTGGGACAGAGGAAAACACGTACAAGAAAGCACTCCTTATTGTTTGGTGGGAATTACACATACTTTAATGGCTATAAAAATGAAAGAAAACTTTAAGCTGGTGCTAATATTTTTATATTCTCTTTTCTCCTAGAAAAGTATTTGTCATATATATTTCTCTGTGGATTAGAAAATAATCTTACTTAGTTAAGGATGTGATTTACAATGCAAAAAAAAAGTGTTACATTTATCTATTGTCGGCTATTAAGCTAAAGCTATTCACTGAATTCCTTCCTTCCTTTCTTCCTCCCTCCCTCCTTCCCTCCCTCATAATTAATTAATGATGAATAATTAATTTATTAATTATTAATTATTAATTCATTCTGCAACTCAATGTTCAATTCTATGCAGATTTTGACTTTTTAAATTTAGCATAGCCCAGAAATAAAGAGATAAAGAGTAAGGTTTTGTCTTACCATCAGTTCTGACAGTTTGAATTATCTGATTGAATGTTGAACTAGGTAAGTCTACTCCCATATTCTCTAGAGTATCTTCCAGCTGTTTGATAGTCATTTTCTCTTCTTTGAGGTTTTCAACAACCTTTGTGGCATTCTGCAATGCTGGAGAACATGAATTGTTAGAAGAAAGTGGAGGCTGCTGCAATTCTCAGGTCACCCAGTGCTTTGCAGAGAGAAGAAAAGGTTGCGAAGCAGTGGGTCTGCCAAGCCAGGACATGACTGTTGAGTAGCCAACAAGGGGAAGAGAGAAAAGAAAAATTGGCCCTGGGAACTGACTCTCCTCTTTTTTTATCTATTTCCATTTCATTTGGTATTTGGAGAACTTCTGCCCTCTGAGTTCCATGCACAATTTGAGTTTTCTTCATTCACACTTCAATTACTTACCTCTGATGTCAGAAATGCTGGACAAAATCTTTAGGAATTCCATCCCATGCACTTTCCCTGATTCTTCAATGGTTTGAAGCAAAAAAGGAGAAATGAACAAACAGGAGATCAGCAACTAGACAAAAGCTGTCTGGAACAGCAAAAGCTGTTGAGCTATGGTGTCTTGAGGAGGGGGTACACCACTGCCTTCCTAAGAGCTAGCGGAATCACTCCCTATCTCAAAGGGGAATTAACCACTGACCAAAACCAATAATGTATCCCTTCCTTTGCTGCTTTAGCTAGCCAGGTGGGACATGGATCTAAAACTCAAGGGCTAAACTAAAACCTGCAAGAGTTATGTCCACTTCCTTAGGTTCAAAGGCTCAAACTTATGCTGTATATACATACAAGACATAGCCCCCACAACTCCACAGATTTTGCCTGAAGACCAGAATCCAATGTTGAATTTCGGTATTACTCCCTCTGAGGAAGGACAAGTCACCTGGAATAGGGCTGTTGGGTGACTATCCACAAATGTAATAAGGGCAGAGAAATAATTATGTTTCACTGCCCTTATCGTCATAAAGTAAGCTCTAATAGTTAAGCTCATGTTAAGTCATCTTTTTTTCTCATCTTTTGCCAGCTAAGCTCTAGGTGTCTCTTAGCTCTTTTACGTTTTCTCAACTCTTATTGTATAGCACAGAGAATGTCTGGAACTATATGCACAGAAGGACCACTCAGGCATCGGCTAATCCAAAACTGCAGCTGTTCTACTATTCCAAGTGGCCACCAAGGCTTTGGTCAGGCCAACTATTAGGCTTTCTGGAAAAGTCTCAAGCTCCCTCTGGAACCCAGTTGGGTCTATTAGTCCCAATCTCTCTGTGGAAGGAAGTGGTGCCAGAGAATTGGAGGCTCACACTGGAGTGATTCGACCATGACAAAAGGGAAACCACTGTCTTCCCCAAATCCAGAACACTGTTCTACTGTTCTGACAGAAAAAAATTAGCTCAGGTATATTATCACTTTTATGTATAGGGCCTGGTGACTTTGGATAGGCCCATAGCTCAAACTCTTGAGCTATCTCTGAACCCAGACCCAGAGAAGGCAAATTAAAGTTCTGCAAGATCATAAACCCAGGGAACTCTACCACCATCCCAGCCAAAAAGCTTAGGCATAGAAGTTGCTGTACACCTCTTGGTTTCCAACTTAATAAACAGTGTCTTACACCCAAGAATTTGAAGAGTAGAGCCTCTGGATGCCACCTAAGGGTCTCAGATTATCATTTTTCTATTCTGGATTCATATTTTTAGTCACATGAAAATCTAAGCCTCCGAGACAAGGATGAGATAGAATATTGATATATTAGAGAATGACGTAGCCAGAGAAACGGGTGTCTGTGGGTAAGGGAGTAAATAAACCCCTCAAGAATGCAGCTGTGATCAAGTGATGAAAGCCCTCCCCTCTTTTAGGCACATAAAAAGGGAGGCTTCAGTTTCATGGATATAGCTGTCATCTTGCATGTAGGTGTCCTTGCAAAAAACAACAACAACACCTTTGTCAGTTTTAACTTCTAAAATATTTAATGGAGGCTGTTAACAGCCTTTGAACAGAAAGGAAAACAATTTTCCTTTCTGTTCAAAGTTTTTCCCCAATAACTCACCAATTTATTAAATACTTACCATCAATAGAAGCAAATGCCAGAACCTCTTGCAGATCATCAGGTGTCAGGTGGCTGCCTAAGTTTTCTAGGGCATCCAGCAAGTCTTCCTTTTTAATGTCCTCTTTTACAATCTTGTGGATATTACGGAAAGCATTCTGTAAAGCTTTAGGAGACAAATTTCAAAATGAGTTCAGCCTTGCTTATTCTGAGCCTATTCTTTGACATTCCCAAATAAGATTTGAAGCAAAGCAAACTTGTGAAACCATATTTAATGTTGATAGAATGGACCCTTTCAATGAAAACATGGAAACTTATTTCCAATTGGACAAATCAAATATGGTAATTACTGGAGTTTATCAAGTGAGGTGAAGTCATTTTGAAATGTAGGGAAATTTTGCCTGATGGGGCAGTTGATGGTAGTAGCATTTCAAAGAGATACTTCCCATAAATAATTTAGAATGTGAGAACCAATTCCAGCCTTTCAACATATGTCAAATCATAATGTATGTCCTGATTTCTCAGAAGTTGTGGCCAACTCACTACTTTTGCACATTAATTCTTGAGTTAACTGTGCACTTTTCAGGGTGAATTAAGATTGTAGTTAACAAAATTCCTAGATTAAAAATTGCATACATATATGAATGCTCTCTTAGGAGGAGCCTGGAGTCCCCACAGAGCACATTGTTGGGTGGTAGATTGGGGGCTCCTACCTAGTATGGCTTTTATGCTGTAATGGTGGGTTGGAGGGATTCGACTGAAGGCGGGGACCATATTGGTCGAAATGGCTTCAGAATAACAGCACATGGTGTGGTGGCAGCAACTTGAACAGTGTGTGCATAGCAGTGTAGAAAGCAAAGGGAAGACTAGTACACTATATATTTTCCAGGAAAATCATGTTAAATGGGGCAGGGGTACTAAGAATCTCCCAGTCCACTAGAAACATGATAAATCCAAAACTATGAGTTGGAACATGGAATCTGAGAATGCTATATGAATCTGGGAAAACATACAAGACTATCCAAGAAATGTCAAAATACAATATCTCCATATTGGGAATGAGTGAAATGTGCTGGCCTGAAAATAGAATATGTAGAATAGGAGATTATACTATCTACTACCCTGGTGAAAATAGTAAACATCATCGAAATGGAGTAGCTATAATTGTAAACAATCTTGTAAATAAATCCATCAAGTCCTTTATTCCTGTATCCGATAAAGTGGTGATGATCCAAATAAATAGTACTCCAGTAAATATGAATGTTATACAAGTTTACGCTCCCATGGCTAACAGTGATGAGGAAGATTTAGAGAAGTTCTATGAAGATATAAGCAGTTACTGAAAACCCTAAAAAGTAATGATATCACAATACTCATGGGGGACTTCAATGCAAAAATGGGAGAAGGAAGTGATACTCCTGTAGTTGGAAACTTTGGCTTAGGAACTAGAAACGGTAGAGGTGACAGATTTGTAGACTTCTGCAAAGAACATAGGCAGTGTGTGATGAATAAGTTTTCAAGTTACCAAAAAGACACCTCTACACTTGGAGATCACCGGCAGATACATGAAATAATATAGTAAGGAACCAAATTGACTATTTTACAATAAACAAAAGATTTAGAAAATTAATAAAATCAGTAAAGATATACCCAGGCACAAATGTATTATCCGATCATAATCTACTACTTGCCAAAGTCCATCTGAAACTAAAAAGGATGAAAAACCCAAATCCTCCTAAACCAAGAATTGATTCATCATTAAACATGGAGTTAAAATAAAAGAACTAGAAATTCATTTAAGAGAAACTAACAACCTGAATAATGAAAATGTAGAAGTGAACTGGAATAAATTTAAAAATGCAATAATAGAGTAACAAACTCAAAACAAAGAGAGAGATACCACAAGAAACAACAATGGTTGATGGATGAAATTCCTTATCTCATGAATGAAAGAAGCGCTTATATAAATAAAATAAAGAAAAATACAACGAATTGCAGAAAACAATAAGAAGAAAAATTCGACTGACAAAAGAAAAGTGGTTTGCAAAGAAATAGAAGTGACAGAACTTATGCATGATAATTTCAACTTATATGAAAAAGTGAAAGAAGCAGCAGGCCTCTACCAAAAGAAAACCAGTTGACAAGGAGGGGGAAATTATCTTGGATGAGGATGAAAAACTAAAAAGATGGAAGGAATATATTGAAGAACTTTTTGAGGATTCTAGGGATGATATTGTTATGGGAAGTACTGTATAACAACTGGACCAAACATCACTATGTGGGAGGTTGAACATGCAATAAAAATAGTGAAAACAAGAAAAGCCACAGGACCTGATGATATCCCAGTAGAAATTTTAAAATTGCTGGAAGACAATGGGAAGAAATTTTTCCTGCCACTCTTTTATTGAAAAAAAGTTTTTCAAGTACAGATTTCCCCCCCCTTTCCCCCCGCTCCTCCCTAACCCCCCTCCCCCTCCCCTCCCCCTGTGACTTCTTCATAATAAAACCCAAATTCATAACAGATTATATAATACTTTACTATCCACTTACTCCATCCCCGTATGCTGACCCTTTCTTTTTAATAAAATTATCATATCCCCCTTGTACTATACTATACTATACATTTCAAAGTGACATTCTATTATAACATTATCTAATAACTCCTAATTTAACATAATAATATTATTATACTTCCCAATTTAGCGATTTCTGCTCATAATCTACCCTTTTACTACCCCCCATACATATATCTCTTAAGTCAAATCTTTTATGTATATTAATATAACATTTGAAAGCAACCTTCCACTATAAAAGTATATAATAAATCCTAATTTAACATTTATTCAGTTCAGCTACCCATTTCTCGTTATATCTCTTAACTCAAATCTTTTACATATATTCACATCTAAACATAATATCCCTTTTCTTTAAACTAAACAATCAATAACCTAACCTGTCTCCACCCACTTTCCTACAAGACTACCATACTTAATTGTTCTTAATATCTTTATTCTTCTGCCCACTCCACTAGAAAAATATTCCCTTATGTAAATAAAATCCTAAAAAGACTTTAAGCTTGTAATCCATATAATATCTTCTGTAATGTCTTTCAGCTGGATAATAAACTCCATCACCCATATTAGGGTAACATCGCATCCTAATTCCAACAGTATTTTCGGTATCTTCAATTACCATCTGCCCCCATCAGTAACAAATATCTTCATATTAAAACAACAACAACAACAACCACCCGAGTGACTTTATATTTATATTCCATATAATGTCTATAGAGGTGTCTTTTATCCAGATTATTAATTCCAACCACCATAATAGGGTAACAACCAGATCTTCTGCTTGCCCCAATCCAGTAACTCTCTTGCCATGTAACTCAGCATAAACGTAATGTATTTATCAAAAGATCCAAAAAACAAAAAAAGATATTTCCAATCCATTCAATTTAAGGCCCTTTTCACATCCCAAAAGTTCAGCACTGCAGAGGTCTGTCACTCTCCTCAGGATAAAATAAACCAATACTTTGCCCATTATCTTTTCATATATTCAATCATCTCTTAGATAACTGGCATTACACTGTTGTTTAGTTTAAAATTTTTTGTTTTTGTAAGACCTGCTTCTTCTTTTCTTGACTTTTTGTGGGTTAGATCTCCGTCCTGAATTCCTTTCTGTAGATTGTGTATCAACTATTTGGTTTTCATGCTGATCTATAACTTGATCTTGTTGGTTTTGCTTTTGTGGCTTAATTCTTTCTGGTTCTATAAATTGTATATCAACTGATTGATTTCCATGCTGGTTTGTGGCTTGATAAGTCATTACATTAGAATCCGGAACTGCCTCTCTTATATTAAATAGTCCAGCTGAGACCTCTGAAAGAGGATCCAAAAGAGGCTCATCTGTGGAGACCTCTGTAACTTGTTGTTTCTTCATTACTTCCATCTCCTTCTGCTTTTCTTGAGTTTCTATCTCTTGTTTATTTTGCTTTTTAAGGACCTTGTAGTAAAATTCTTCCGCTTTTTCAACAGTATTTAACTGATATCTTTCTCCTTGATATCTCAATATTATACCCACTGGAACATCCCACCTGAATAAAATATTTTGTTTTCTTAGCTCAGTCACCAAAAGTCCAAATTTCTTTCTATCTCTTAACATCTTAGGCGGCAATTTTTTATATATCCAAATTTTTCTCCCATACAGTTGTGGAGTAGAATTGAAGGATTTTTGCACAATATCATTTCTTATTTCTTTATCTGTAAAGTAAATCACCACATCTCTAGGCAATTGTCTTTGCTTTGCAATCCAAGAATTTACTCTATAGGCCTTATCAATTTTACAAGATACCTCCTCAGGATGAACCTTTAAGATCCCAGCCAGAACTTGAGCAGATATTTTTCTTAGATCATCACTGTTATTTTCCTGTAAGCCTCTCATTCTGATCGCAAATTCTGTAAGCCTGTATTGCATCATTACAACTTCTCTTTCAATCCCTTGCTTTATATCTTCTGCTTCATAAGTCTCATGACCAGCTTCCTTTTTAGACTTTACTTCTAAACTATTCTTAAATATTTATTAAATCATTTTCAATTCTTTGTATTTTATTGTCCAAATTATAAATCTTATCATCAACTTCCTCCATTTTAGACTCTAGTAATTTGATATTTGTATCCAACTTTATAACAACTTCTGAAAAACCATTAGTCACTGTTACAATCTTTTGTTGCAGATTATCATACTTTAGTTGTATCATTTCTTTAATTTCTTGCCTTAATTTTTCAAATTTCTGGTTCACAGTCTCATAATATTTTGCCATTTCCTCCTGAAGAAATTCTTTTAAGTTAAAACCATTCTGCAGAGTCTGTAGGCTCAGAGCTTGTTCAGACAATTGTGATTGGGGAGCACCCCCCCCCCACTGCTTGTCTATCAGGCTTTATAACGCCATCCTGCCAACAAACTCTTTTTTTTTTTAAAAGGAAAACTTTTCCCCAAACAAGATCAAGTACAAATCTCCAAGAAAAAAGGAACTTAAAATAACTATTTTTCTTCCAAATTGTAGCCAACACTATATATTCTGCTACTTTGTAGCTATTACGAAAGGACTCTCACTTTCGGCTTTCTTCTACTTCCCAAGCCTCAGCGGTTGCCATTTTAAAGTTTTTTTCTCTTTCATTCTAAAATGCTTATAAATTCATTAAGGATACTTGCAATTTAGGGTCCCAAGTCCAAGTCTCATCTTTTTTAATTAATCCATCTGTTAGGTTCGTTAATTGATCCGGTTCCAGCGCCTTGCTCTGCAAAAAAGGCAGAGTTCTCCCGAAGCCCGGAGCAGCGGTGAGCGGGAATAGGGAGCCACAACCTGCTCGTCCCCAAGAGTTAAAAAAAAAAACTCTGGAGACTTCGCAGAGGGCTCTACCTGCCCTCGCCTGCTCTAACTCACATTTCCGTCAGGAAATGGAGTTTTTCGAGCCGCCTTTCAGGTGTAAAGGCGGCTCTTTACAGGCATCGGGGCTGGCGGTCTCAAAGGACCGTCTGGCGGCAGCGGAAGCCAGACCGGAAGCCACTGCCACTCTTCAATCGAATATATGAAACAGGAAAGATACCAAATGATTGGCTAAAATCAACCTTTGTGACAATCTCCCAAAAAATAAATACAAAGAAGTGTACCGAATACAAAACAGTAAGCTTCAGGAGTCGTGTCCTGAAAATATTCCTGAGAATAATTCACACAAGAATATACAACAAAATTGAGGAGTGTCTAGGTAACACACAATTTGGTTTCAGAAGCAATCTTGGTACACAAGATGCCCTATTCAGCATTCAAGTTCTTGTACAGCATTATAGAGATGTCAATCATAGTGTTTACATGTGCTTCATCGATTTTGAAAAAGCATTTGATAAAATAAGATACAGTAAACTATTACAGCAAATCCTGAAACTAGTGGGACTAGATGACAAAGATATCCGAGTCATAAAGAATCTATATTGGCATCAGGTAGCAAATGTGAGACTAGGCCAAAAATACTCAGATGATACAGAAATACGAAGAGGGGTCAGACAGGGCTGTATTCTGTCTCTGCTGTTGTTTAATTTCTACTCCGAGTCAATCTTCAATGAAGCATTGGAAAACATCGATGCTGGCATCAAAGTAAATGGTGTTCAGATCAACAATTTAAGATATGCAGATGATACAGTTCTGCAGGCCAGTAAGCATGAAGACCTTCAGCTCCCCATCAACAGAGTCACAGAAATATCTGAAAAATACTGCTTGAAGCTTAACACCCCAAAAATCAAGATCATGGTCGTCAGCAAACAACCCATTGATTTTACCACTGATAACTTTGGAAGGAATACCACTAGAAAAAGTTGAAAGGATCACGGACCTCAGTTCTAATTTACATGAAAGCTGGGACATGACCACTGAAGTAAAGACAAGAATAGAGAAAGCTTGAACAGCATTCTTCAAAATAAAAAAGGTGCTTCTGCAGTAACAACATAAGCCTAAGACTGGAAATGAGACTTGTCAGATGTTACATCTTTTCTATCCTGCTCTATGGAGTAGAGAGTTGGTCTATGACAGAAAGCCATTTGAAAAGAGTAGAAGCATTTGAAATGTGGATTTACAGGTTGCTGTTACGTATAAACTGAGTTGACAAAATCAGAAACAAGGTGATAAGCCACCTGGGAAAACCAAGGCAAATAATCAAAACCATTAAAAAGCGAAAGTTAGAATATTTTGGATATGTGATGCAACACCTAGAAAAATATGGCATATTTCATTTAATCCTCCAAGGAAATATTGAAGGCAAACAAGGTGCAGGCAGAAGAAGAACATCATGGCTTCAAAATGTAAGGGACTGGTTTGGACAAAACTCAGCAGCACTTTTTCGTGAGGCTGATGATAAAAATAGGATCCCCAACATGATCACCAACATCCAACGATGGATATGGCAGAAGGAGGAGGAGAGGAGGAGGAGGAGGAGGAGGAGGAAGAAGAAGAAGAAGAAGAAGAAGAAGAAGAAGAAGAAGAAGAAGAAGAAGAAGAAGAAGAAGAAGAAGAAGAAGAAGAAGAAGAAGAAGAAGAAGAAGAAGAAGAAGAAGAAGAAGACCAATTTGGTATAACAGATTAACAGAGTTGGAAGAGACCTTGCAGGTCATCTAGTCCAACCCCCTGCCCAAGCAGGAGACCCTACATCTGTCTCTACTTAGGATCAAACTCATCTCCTGATTGTGAGGCAAGAGCTCCACCTCTAAGCCACAGCAGCTGGGTTTTATAAGGATTTTATAAGGAGGCATTCAAGTTTGAACTAATTTTCCCTGCTCCCAGAAAGGAAGAAAATAGTACAAACAGAAGTGAGGGCTTTCCTCAAGAGAAAACTGATCTTACATAGGCCACAAAATAATTGTAGAAATGATGTTAATGATTACTTACAGTGTCTACATCCTGATGCCTAACACAGCTGACATATGGTAAATTATAGCATTCATCCTATCGTGCGACCTTCTGCTCAAATTAACCTTATTAGAGTTGACCTTGGTGATAGGGAAGGAATGATTGAGCAGATAAGGGGAGAAGTAATGAATAACTATTAAGGAAGGAGTTGTAGAAAAGCTCACATGGTGCTGAGAAAGAAATTTAAAATACAATCTCACAGCCCTCATGATATAAAATGGGACAGACTGACTTTTTCTGTTCAATTTGTGTCCAATTCTTGGAGCAGCCTGGACACATTCCTGCAATTTTCTTGGCCAAGTTTTTCAGAAATTATTTGCATTGCCTCCTTCTCAAAGTTGAGAAAAAAAATGACTGGCCCAAGGTCATCAAACTGACTTTGTGACTAAGCCGGACTAGAGCTTATGGTCTCCTGGTTTCTAGTATTTTGTTACTCTACATCAGGGGTGTCAAACTCACATTGTCACAGCGGTATCATGTGACATATTGTGGCTTTCCTCCCCCTTTGCTAAACCAAGCATGGGCGTGGCCAGTGTGTGATGCATTCGGGCTGTGGGCCGCGAGTTTGACAGCCCTGCTCTATGTTATTACAATAAAGAACATTATTGAAACTCATGATATGCTTCTTTTTTAACCCAACTGACCTCAAAAGGTTAACATTGGACCCTAATGGCAGAACTCTTCTTTTTTTCATTCTGTTCAGTAGCTAAGCTTAGTACAGACTATGCTGGAGCACATCTACAGCCAGTATGAAGCCATGTAACAATTTCGTGAATAAGTACTACAAAAACATGTTCAATTTCTATTTTATGGCAAACATATCTAATGTTGTACTTTTGACCAATAAATAAATAAATAAATGGAAATTTGGTTTTATTTTGAAATACTTTTTTAAATTTTGCAATTCAATTACCCAACCAACTGATTAAACAAGTTTAGTACATTAAGGGAAAGTTGTGCATAATAAAGATACAGAAGAGGAAATAATTTTAAAATATATGGTACGTTGGAGGAAATTGACTTCCAAAGTTATATATGAATCTTAAGAAATATTCCTCCCAATGTATATTAATTTTCACGTGTGATTAAACAGACTGAAATTTAAATTGGAAAATATGAAAAGTGTAAAGTTTACCAATTTATTAGTATCTATGCAAATGCTATCATATTTTCTGGTCTTACCATGAAATTCTTCAAAGGACTCTGTACCGATTATTTCTTTCATAATATCATTAAAATTCACTGACCCATCTTCTATAAGGAACAGAATAGCAAATTGGTTGAATGGGAGAAATAATAATATATGCATGACAAATCTAGGTTCTAAAATATTTCTAGAATATTATTTTGTTCTCCAAGATGTTCTTTGATATTACAAAAATTAGTGGTTAGCGATCTGATAAAAAATATATATTTCGGCTTTATATAATGTTTAAGATAATCTTAAACAAATTTACCAACAAATTTAGAGTACTCTAAATAAACATGCCAACATTTATATTTTTAATACAATTAATATATATATACAAGATAAATAAATATAGATTAGGTAGTAAGAAAACTTGGCAAAATCATCCTTAAGAATTGTGACTGAACTGAGAATTCAAAGCCTTTTAGTAAACTTTGAGGCTACTAAAACACCAGCTTTCTCTAATTTGATGTTTTCCAGTTGTGTTGCAGTTCCAGAATTTGCAGCCTGGTGTAAGTGGAATTGCCATACTGGTAAAGAGACTAGTAGCCATTTTGTCAACAGGATCAAAGTGCAGATTAGCCCTTATTCTAAGAAAAAATAGGCTCTTCCCTGTCTCCCATTGAAGACATGGGAAAGATAAAATAAGGAAATGTTTTGTGTTTTCTTTGTGTAGTTCCAATTGTTAGAATTCTTGTGTTGTCTCCTTAATCTTTTATTTTAATAAATCTTGCTAATTAGAAGCTAGGGAGGTAAAGAAATATGTTCCCAAACATGATGAAAACATAATGATGAAATGTGTATCATAATGACACAACATGAGCTTTGCACTTGCATTGCAACATTGTGCACAAATAGGTGAGGGGCAGAGTTTATGATATGATGGTGCAATACATGTTTTGTTAATTTACCCAATCCACCTACCCTATCTTGATTGCTGCTACAGGGTTTTGACGCCTACAGGCCCAACAACCCTATTTTGAATTGTATTTCTAACGTATCTGGGGGATCTTGAATTAGTGAAGCTGATATATGAGGGTTGATATATGGCTCCTTATGTACAGCATATATGATGTTACCATGAGCATGTTTCCTTATAATCATCTTTCACAACATTCTCCCCAAACAACAAAAAAAAGAGGGCTGGAGAGGGAAAACTGTTAAATATTCTTTCATCTCTTTGCTGCCATCTAGTGACCATCTGCATTTGTGCAGTCCATATCACTAACACTATCAAGACTAGAATTTTATTATGTTTTTTCTCTCAGTAATAGCAATATAAAGGAATGTGTTTTATTATTTAAGTAATGATAAAATATATGCATGCTGGAATACTGAAATTGAAATAAGTACTAATCTCACCAGTGACTGTAACTGAGTTGCATAGTGATTGCATTTCATCCGGAGTCAGTTTGATACCCATTGTGGTCAAGGTTTTTGCCAGGTCATTGACATTAACCTCATGGTCTATGATATTATGCATTGCATCAAGAGTATCCATCAGCACTGCCAAATAAATATTTGTATTAACATGATATTCAGTTGCACATTTATTCCATCAGTTGAAATAGCACTATTCCTCTTAAAACAGCATTTCAAGTGCTATATTGAACAAACTCAAATCAGGACAGGGTTAAGTTGACCTTATTCCATCTTTACATATCCTCAGCTTCAGCTACAGTTGCTTTGCATTTACAGTAAACAAAATCAAAAATCAAGAGAAAGTCTTATCTGGAAGCTTGTTTGCAACTCCTTAAACAGCCATGTCTTTTCTCAGGATTGTACCCGGAAAAGAACCAGTTACTTTAAAGAATTAAAAAGGATGTTATATATCTAACCCTACACACAACAAAATACTTTTTTTATATATAAGTTTTTTTATTTTTGGATATACATAGGTATTAAATACATGAACAGTGAGGCATCTGGGTATCATTAGTTTTGATATTATTTTGATACAAAATAATAATATTAACAATATTACATTGATCATACTCACAAAATTATAATAATATTATAAGTATTAAAATTAAAATTATTAACATGTTCGTGTTTGCTCCACCCTTTATATATTCCTTCATCATTTAGTTTTTCAATATGTTAATACACATACTAATAGCAATAATAATATTGTTTAGGCATACATAATAAAATCATATTTCAACTTCTAATCTTTACCTCTACATATTAGTCTTAAAACATTATATAGAAATATGCATAATACTATTTCCTCCCTTTCTAGTTTCTACCTCAATTCTAATTCTTAATATAACAAATCTTATTTGAAAATATTCTATTTCTATCCATCATCTTTTGCCGGTTTTAATATTTCAGTTCTTGTTGATTTTTTGGCATGTCTCCCTTACTCCTCCCTTGGAATTTTGTATTCTCCTGTATCATTCATATTTGATCTAATTATTTCCTCTATTTTTATATTTACCTCTATATTAACCTGCAATACATCTATCTTCATTTCAGGAATGTCTTTCTGTTTATTCAATTCTATTTTTTTATCTCTTTTTATGTGATCTGCCTGATCTTTTTCATAAGTATTTATTATCTCTTTCTTCTCTTTATCTTCTTGTTGTATTTGTTGTTTTATCTGCTGTATCCTTTCCTCTGTTCTTTCTATTTTCTCCTCTACTTCCTGGTTTTTTTATTCATTTTTCCTTGTCATTTACTGAGTGTTTTCTGGTCTCACAACTATCTCATCCTTTATCTCCCTGTGGTTCCTTTGTATAGTTTCATCAATATTTTGAAACATCAATAATATTTCTCTTTGAACTACACTTATTGTTCCCTGTTGCAACATTTTGTCTTATTTTAATGGATCCAAAAGTTACTCAATAATCTATCACAATCCCAGAATCTCAGTTGTCTATAACACCAAAGAGTCAATATTAAAACAGTTTTCTCAATCCTAAAATTATTCCTCAGGAGGCCCAATATTTATAGTTCTTTTTAGTTCTCAACCAATCAGTTTACGCCTTCTAAATTCTCCAGAAAGTCTTTTTCTTTTCTTTTTTTTAATTTTTCTTTTCTTTTTCTTCTTTTGCCTCTTAAACAGTTATCTGATAACAGTTATGGTTCTAGATGATCCATCCAATTTCCCCATGTCTTTTTAGGCCACATAGTTCACTCTAAAAATTTCAATAATAATTTCTAGTATTTGTAATCCACTCTACTTAAAGATCTTCCAGAGCTTCACAATTTGTTCCCCATCAGCCACGAAGCAAATAAGTATAAAACAATGTGCAGTAAGGCAGTCTTCCAGGTGTTGTTTGTCCCTGCCTTATCTATCCTCAAATTCCCAAGGTTATTCTCAGCTTTGTAGAAACATGTATATTCTTTCACCAGTAGATGGCACCTCTGGCTTAAATTTCAACATTACAAAAAATGTAACAGCTACTGCTGTTGCAATTTTCTTCAAACAGTTTTCTTCAAACAGTTTCCCCAATATTCAACCAAATATTTCCAGCATTTTACAATGCCTCTTCAAGATATTACCAATAAGATATTCAAGCCCAGTCTTTCTATATTTTAAAAACTTTATATTCTCCCCTTAGGTTTCACTTTTTTCAGGTTTGTAGTTTTTCTTTATGTGATTGTTCGCCACTTTCACACCACTTTAGAAAGTCTTTCTTTTGGAATGTTCTTTCTTTGGGGTTAATCTCAAGTCAAGAAGTTGAAAAATCACCTCACCCAGTTCCAATCCACTGTCCACAAACCACTCCAGCACATTTCTTCCTTCTGTTGTCCCAGCTTCATAGCAGCCATAATGGCCACCTCTCCTCTTCGTTGTTGGATGGGAGGGAGCCTCGGATCACGCAGAAGAGCTGCTGCTGTCTGCAACCTGCAAGGCACCCCTCTTTTCTTTGTCATCCCTTTAGGGTGACTTTAGCCCCTTAGGGCCCTCCAAGGAGGAGGATTCAGCCTAGGTTTGTGGAGCCCTGCTACCTACAACTGTCCTGCAGCAATGCCAAACTGGAAGGCCATGAAGTACTTTTTTAAAAGAATAATATCTGAACAACAGAACATCATTCTTGAGACTTGAGATTCGAGACTGCAAGTAAGTTTTAGGACTCAATATTGAATATATATGCTCTAAGATATGGATGGTGTCTTTAAGGCCAGGTTTCCCTTTAAGAGTTGAACTTATAACACAAGGCAGGAGGCTGGAGAAGTAGATTCCAGGAAGACTGTAAAGAAACAGCTATAGAACATAAAAATAAAATATTAATTGGCCTTACCGGTTGCTTCTGGAATCTCTGGTATTACAGTTAAAACCCTTATGAGTTCTTCTAAATTAACCTTGCCATAGCCTGCAAGGCAAAAAGATGGATTATGCTGAAATACAGAAAATAATCACTAAACAGTAATTTCAGGAATGCCACCTCATACTAAGAATGCTTACTGTCAACTTTGGCTACTTTCATCACTTCCTTCAATAATTCATTGGCCCTGAAAAGTTCCATAGTGTCTAGGCTGGTTTGAAGAGTCTGGAGATCGAAGTGGTCATCTTTGGATTTGCTCAAGGCCAAGCAGATGAGCTGCAGTTCTATAAAAACATCATTCGAAGGTCAACAAAACACAACATCATCATTATCTGCATGTCTAGGATATTTAAACCATGCTTTTGTTGGCTAGGGATGATGAAAGATGTAACTTTGGAGCTAACTAAATTAGGAAAGGTTGGCTTATACTAAGAAATATATTATGAAAGAAACCATAAGGGAAAACATTATTCAAACAATTTCCCATTTTCAGTTCACCAAGCTGTTTCCAAATCTTCCTTCTGGGTTGCTCAAATTCATGAAACTGAAATCTGTTAATGGCTATTATTAGTAGTATAATACTAATTTATACTATAATTAGTACTATAATACTAATAATAATATTATCTGTCTCTATGTATTGAAGTCAATATATATATATTGAAGTCAATATATGGGGCAGATAAATGTAAGAATATTCAAATGTGAAAATTTCTAGATCTAGACAAAAGTTAATGGAAATCTAGAGCAGCGAATAATGTAACTTTAAACCAAAATTATGTTCTTCTTTGCTTGCTCCTCTGATGTTCTCTTTTTTTCCTACTGTCACAAAGCTTCTTTTCCCACTCAAGAATTTCTCATTACCTGTTTATCAAGCTGTCTATTATACTTAATAATTAGTTGCAAAAAAATAGGATAGTTTGTACAGCTAACATTTAAAGATAGTTTCAAATAGGTCTTCACTCACCTGGCCTAGTAACGAAAGTATCAGTATAGATCACATTCCTGATGAACTCTTTTAGATTTAATGTATTGTTATCTGAAAATGGAAGGGGAATGAAAAGAAGGCACAGAAAAATAAGAATAGCAGAATAATCTTTGTATGAATATAATAGAATATATTATAGAATATATAGAATAGAATATAACAGTACAGTATATAATATATCTGTACAGTACAGCACAGTACCGTATATAGTATATAGTACATCATGCATAGTATATAGAATGTAATTTATGTATATAATATATAGAGTAGTACTATATACTTCTTGGCTAAGAAGTGAAACTCTTCAAGGAAAACCAAAGTTCAGTTGCCTTGGGGACAACCATGATATGAGTGACTGAGAATTTCCATCGACATATATCCCTAAAAGCCACAAGAAAAGTGATACACACCATCAACATTGCAAAAGGCCAGTGCCTCTGACATATCCTCTGTTGGCAAGATGATATTGAAGCTCTGCATAAGCATCTGCAACTCTGTGAATCCAATCCTTTCATTTTTCATTTTGGCCAGAATATTGAAACCATCTTCCAAAGCTAGAGGGGATGGCGGCATAAAAGGGAAAGTGATTGGACTGCAAATCAAACATAACGATGCTGGATATTCAGATTAGTTCATGCGATTGATTTACAACACATCTGAGAATTGGGGTGGTGGAATATGATCTGAAATAGATAGGAGTAGCTGCTTACATAGGGGCAGAGGGATTTACAATAAATCAGCAGTGTTATTCAAACTGATTAGGACTTCTTACATTCAGAATTTTTGAATGGCACAGGAACAACAGAAAAAAGAAATTCTAGGTACCCATTCTCTGTATTCTTTCTACTTCTGCCTCTCTCCCTCTCAGTCACACTTGAGTTTAGAAAATGGGAAGAAAAGTGATAGTTGTTAATCCATATAAAAACCAACCAATTGGGCCAAACAGGAAGTGATGGCCTCCTAGACTCCTTTGCAGTACCTACAAGAATGTGAAATAAAGACCATTCCACCATTCCATGGGGCCATTGGAAGTCATGTGATGCTAGCCCAGGAGGTTAGATTTAGAGCAGATCTGCACTTTATCCTGGACTCAGCATCAGAATAGGCCAGTCACCACTTCCTGAGTGCAAGGATGGATAATGTTGCTTTCCATCCAGAGCATTGCAAATGCACACTATGTGCTCGTTTTCCAGGTTAATAATGACTGTTTTGCAACCTGAGGATTCTTAAACCCTTCAGAACATAAGGCCTCCAATGCTTCAGTTTTTTCTAGATCCAACTTTCTATTCCATGAAAGTAACATTCACTTTTCTACCTATGGGAGAGTTTACATGGATGTGTATTTGTGTGTGTGTGTGTGTGTGTGTGTGTGTGCGCGCACGCGCTTGCAGGTGCATGTGTGTATGCATACACATTCGTGTATGTATACACACATGCACAGATAAATATACCTGTGTACAAAAGAACATTTAATTAATATATACCAAGTTAGAGAAGGCACACATACATACATACATATGTAGGAACAAGAACCAGTTTTAAAATAAAACAAAAATTCTATTCTTGCTATCTACTTTGCACTATAATTACTTCTACACTTCCATTATTAGTAAAATCACATACTACATAAGAGTTGTGCCTATTATGTGAAAGGAAAGCCTTTTCTCTCCAGATATTGGAAAAACAATGAAATGACGGGACTATGTACTTCGTCCTGTGTACTTTGTATTATGTACACTGCACCAACATACCGTGCAGTGTATGTTGCACTGCACTTTGTATTGTACTAGTTTTTGAAAACCCCTAAGCTAGGAAGACCTAATACCTAACCAAAGGAAAGAAATCAATAATTAAAACAGTCATGTACTTTTCTGCTAGGTTTTGAAGCAGAGAGCTCTTGCACAAGAGGCAACATACTTAGTCACTGTACTGTTTTTAATACTAATGACACATAGGGACTCAGAACAGGCAACTCTGTCTTAATTTCCTCTAGAAATAGCAACAAACTGTTAGGGTAAACCTTTGAGGAAATAAAGTGCACCAACAAAAATGAAGGGCAACCCTTCAGGAAAAGGATGTTTTCAAACCACAAAGATAAAATCTGCTGGTGTTTAGATCTCCAGTCAGAAAGAAGTTAAGTAACACTGTCAGTAGCACTTTCTGACCTAAAAAAAAAAAGGGGGGGGCACTATGACATTCTAGCAACAGAGCAACTAGTCAGGGTCTATCCTCAGATCCTGTTTCTGGGGCTTCTACATGCTAGTGTTGCTCTTGCTATTAAATGCTCTGACCCTCCATCCCAGGTCAGTCAAATACCAGTGCTCATTGTTTGTGGAGATCATCTGGCAATCTAGAATAAAATAAAGCTGAAATGCCACAGTTTTTATTGAAGATTTGATGGATGACTAATAGCTTGTAGAAATATATTTGCCTTCAGATTGTAATGATAGCACACTTGTGAAAATAGACATTATTACATGGAACTCATAAATTCCAAGGGATCTCTTTCTCAAAGCAATATCCTTCCTATCACTCATGGAAATGGAGGATTTATAACAGTAAAAATGTAAATTTTATAAAATAAACAATTAGTTCTGTGCTGTCTCTCAGAGCACCTGTAAGGGACCTCCAGATCATACCTGCAGAAGTTTTAAGTTGTGGGTTCTTTGTCAATATCCTCAAGAAGTTATTGAATTTTGCCTGTCCAGCTTCTGCAAGTTGCATTGGGAAAGAGGGATAAGCAATTATTACAAATTGTGAAATTCTTCCCTCCAATGCTTTGTAATTTGTTACTAAAAATAAGAACATAAATTGAAATCAGATTGATCAAGGTCAAAACAAAATCCACCCTGAACAACTTTCAAAGATGCTCAAAAGAGAGTTTGTCATTTAATATCCCCCTTTCCATGAATAGTTCTTCCTTTATTCTACTGATTTCTCTTAAATCTTTTCTCTTGAAATGCCATGCCAAAATATGCCTTCCAATTTTCTAAAAAGTGTGGTTTCTCTGCCTAATACCATTCTGGCATTCCAATAATATGCTAATTCTCTTTCCCATTAATCCAATTAAGCATATTGTTAGAAGAAGGCTGGCATATTTATAACCTATTCTCAAACCATTAGGGATGAATTGAGATTTTCAGACAGTGTACTTTGACCAGAAAAAAAAAATCCAAAGTTTTGGAACAAAATTGTTGCTAACAATTTCTACAAGACTTTGAATGGTCAAAGCAAATTGGTGGTAGATAATAGAAATTCAAGGTGGGCTGGACTTAGATCTCTTGTGGACACAGAAGGACTTAAGACTGATAATGCACTTGACCCCTCCCTTGGGCTCAGTCTGTTAAATTAAAATGTTAGGACAGCTACATCTCTTCTTGCGGCTTGGCCACCTACCTGTTATGTTTGCTGACCTTAGTGCTTGGCCAATCACCTGGTTAGCCGTGGGCAAGTCTATAGTTCTGAGGGTTCCCATTTCATGTTTCAGTCGTTCTACTTGGTGTTCCTTAATCAATTTGAGAGCTAGGATGCAGTCAAGCACAGCTAGAAAGGCAAGGATCAGCAATGTTATTTATATATATATATGCAGAAGAACAAGATTCTCATTTCGAATGAGCATTGCAGCCCACAGGTTTTGATAAACCTATAGGAAGTTATGGATAATTCTGTTGGTTGAGTGGAAGGGATTGCTACGTCTCAAAGACTGAAATAACTTCAGGGAACTATTCCAGGGCTGCTTTCTGGCAGTGGGCTGCTTTCTGGCACTCCCCCCACTTTTCTCTCCCGCTCTCCCGGACTAGCAACTGGTGCTATTATGTCCCTTCCTAATGATGCCTGGAAGCTGTGAGAGTCTGGATGGAGGAAGAAGAGGTCTTGGTTCAATCTTGGCAAGACCATGTGTTTTAAAGACCCTAGTTCTAGAGATTTTCCAACTAACTCTGTAGGGGTATGCTCCCACAATCAGAGTTGGTGAACAGTTTGGGTGTCTTCCTGCATGAAGGGTCCCCATGCCCAGGGGAGCTTTTGCAGATGTTTTGTGTGGCAGTTGTGCACCATAGGGAGGTCTTATTCAGAGTCACTCAAACCTTAAGAAATTCTCTTATGGATTACTATAATGCACTCCATATGAAGATGCCCTTGAAGAACATTCAAAAACTGTGGCTGGTCCTGAATGAAGCTATTTTGGCATTTCCCATTATACCCATGTAAAATCACCACTCTGCAAGCTGCGTTGGCTCCCAGTAAGCTTCCACATGGTTATCACCTAGTTATCACCTTGTCAGGTTAGTTGAGTGTTGCGATTCATGATATACCAGGCTACTTGTAGGACAGGAGCACCTTTTTCCCATTGTTTCTGCTTGCCCCACTACATCTAGCAAAGACATACTTCAGGTTCTTTCTATCAATGTTTCTTGATAGACCTTAAGAGTCTTGTCTTCTTGGTAGCCACACCTATCCCATCGAATATCATCCCCCTAGAGACTTGGATGGTCCGAAGCCTTTTACACTTTTCTAAGGCATTGAAGAACTAGTTGTTTTCATAGGCATTTGGGTCAGGTTAGTTGAGTGTTGCAATTGCTGATGTTTTTTTTTCCTCCCTGTGAGTGGGATTATTGTATTATATCATTGGATGTCTGGGGTTATATAGTGTAAGAGTTTGTTTTTTAAATCCATGTATACAGTGGTGGGATTCAAATAATTTAACAACTGGTTCTCTGCCCTAATGACCGGTTGAGTGGGTGTGGCCATGGTGGGCATGGCCAGTGAGTATGAGAGGCAACTCTTGGCTTCCTGCACCCCCCTGGGAGCAAAAAATGAGTCGTGGGGGGGCCACCGCCCTCCTGCATCCCATTTTGGGACTAATAGGCCTCCCTGCAGACTCCTGGGAGCAAAAATGGGCCACGGGGTGACTTCTGGAAGGGACGGGAAGGGGATGGGTGGGGCCAGCCAGCAATTTAACAACCAGTTCTGCCAAAGTGGTGCAAACCGGTTGAATCCCACCACTGCTTGTATGCCACCTAGAATCCCTTGTGCAAGATGTATGACTATATAAATAAAAAAGGACTGATCGAAGTACATATTATCAGCTGATGTGGAAAAGTTGCATATAAACCCCACAGAAAAGAGCTCATACAACATAACACTTAACATAACACATTCCTAAAACTTTACCAGTATAATTTTTTAACCGTCTAGTTTCCTTCATAGCTGATATCAGTTCTTTAACATCCACGGTCTCACCAGCCACTAAAAGAAAAAAAAAGGAAACCATTAAATGTTATCAGACCAACCAAATGCGCTATTAATATTGTTGCAGCATAGGGAATCATAGATAATAACATCACACATAAAATGGCAGATTGTCTGCCATATGTGTTACAATCAGGAAATCAGCTCAGAAATACAGGAAAGACAGAAGTTTAAAAATATACAATATGTGTTTTATTTTCACCAGAAATAGTTTAATAAAAGGTTAGATGATAACCCATATTCTTTGGCCAGGAATTTCTAAGAAAGTGTAATTGATCAAAGGTGAAACTAGGAAGTTACAATCTGCCCCCTCCCCGCCCAAAACAGGGTGAGCCCTACAGTGCAGGTGTGATGACAATGGAAAACCTCAAACTTACTTGCTTACTTCCATTTCTATGCCATCAATTCTTCAATATTCAAGTTTCAACAGCACCAAATGGTCACATGAACGGCAGAACTGTCTTTGTCTCTGTCTCTCTGTCTCTCTGTGTATGTGTATGTGTATGTTATGTGTATGTGTAACGAGTCTGGCAGATCAAGAAAATATTTGTAAGCCATTAGTTCCTTTATGAGGCGACTTGGAATTCCAGTATTAAAGAAAGGCCCAAATATACATGAAATCCATCATGCCTATGCAAAATTGATCAAATCAGTTGTTTTTCCATGTATTTCAACAGCAACTTTTGAAAGGACTATTTCAACTCCAGTTTCCCTAGTAGATTCCTGCCACACTCGTTCTTCTGAGTAAGATGTCCACCAGGTATTCCCAAAAACAGAACAGGAGCAAAATTCTCACCAGAATCTGAAGAAGTCTCAGTGGCCTGCATTAATTCTGACTTGGTTAAATGAATTCCAATATTATTGAAGGAGTTCTCCACTTCAGAAACATTCAGCTCTGTTTCCTTGAACTGGTTAATAATCTCAATGGTATAATTCAGAACTATGAAGAGGGCAGAGGGAGAAATAAGATTAGATTTAAAAATATTTGCTTTTCTATCACTGTCTTACTATATTTTTCCTATGACATTGTTTCCTATCACTGTATGTATTTTACACCCACTAAAATTTAAACCCAACAATTCATATTTCACACTATGAAAAGCTGAATTTATAGCTGTAGTGAGACAAAGAGATAAACTTGGAAGAACTATACAGCAACAGGTTTTTAGCTTGGGAAATAGGAAAAATATTAAAAAGACTCTTAGACAGGCTCCTCCTTAATTCCTCTAGTTGTAAGAGGGAGGTAAGAAAAAAAATATTTAGGCTTCCAAAATTCTGTTACAATGATCTATATCAATAAAATAGAGTTTCAGTGATTTTTGAAGAGGCTGTTTTCTGACCTGGCCTATCTCAAAGGGCTGACAATTATAATTGGGATTTATGCAGCCACCAAACATGTTACATGTACATGACTTAAGATATTATTTGATTGAAAATTATTTTCATAATCTGTTTTAGTTTACTTGTGCCTAACACATCTCATTAAATCTTTCCTGGTTTATTTATGTTTATAACAATTAATTAAGATTCAACAGTCAAGAATCCCACTTCCAATTTTGGTATTAATCTTGCCCTCTCTTGGGCATATTTCAAAGAAATCTATGCTTTAGATTCAAAAGCAAAATCTATTTTCAGACTCCATGCTGATAATAATCATGGAGTGCAAGTTCTGCAAAAGCTTCACCCAGATCAGTGACCGTCCGGCCTTAGTCATCTTAAATTTTCAAGACGATAGAGGCACAGTTTGGAAGAAGATATGACATTTTCAGCAATTTCCAGAGAAGCAGTGGTCTCCATATTCACTCAAACTTTCAGAAAAAAGATCATGCAAGATAACTTTGTCAATAAACTCAGATGCTAAGACTGACCACTAAAATGTGACAGCATTCAACCACCATCACTTGACTTGTGTTCCTCATTAGTGTGACTCAAAAGTCTGCACAGTAGTTTGTATTGTCAGAAATATATTTTGTGCCATCATGTCAATGTAACATGTTGCTATATCTTTTCCAGGAAGATCTGTCCCAGCTTGGTCCTTTTTGTTCTGCACTACTGCTGTAGTAGATTTCATCCATCTTACTAGTGGTCATTCTCTTCTTTTTCCTTCCACCTTTCCCAGTATTATAGTCTTCTTAAGAGAATAGGTAAAATAAGAAATGATTGTCCTTTAGGAAAACCGTGAAAATCTTTCTTTTCCCCAGATGTTGATGAAGCTGGCATAGAGTGATTGGTAGGAATAATAATAATAATAATAATAATAATAATAATAATAATAATAATAATAACCTCAACAAAATTCATTGTTTTAAGTGGTCTCTTTAGTATATTGTGTTTCTATTTTTTCACTATTCAATGTTCCCCTTCTGGGAAGCTATATAAGTAATAAATAAAAAAGGTGGATTAGAGTAGTGGTATGGCCACTCAATACCATTTTTTTTCCTTTGCTATTTCTACTGTTTCAACTCACTCACCTTCAATGTCTGAAAAGCGTTGTAGTTTGAAAATCTTCTCTATGACTTGCCCAGTGTCAACTTTTCCTTCTCCTGCAAAATGAATACAGTTAATCAGCAGCTGCATAAAAAAAAAATATGAAATAAAAAATGATGGGAGAATAATGAAATTCCCACAGTAGTGGAGTGGATTGTAAAAATGTCAGAACTGGCAGAACTGGCAAAACTGGCAAAACTGACCAACAAAAACTGTTTGGAAAGACTGAAAACTTTATACTGACCTTTTCCTGAAAGAAGAAAGAATGAATTGATATTTATGGATTTGAAAACTAAGAGATATGTGGATTAAACAAGACTAAAGAGATTTCTAAAATATTTAAGAGGGGAGAGGACAATAAGAATGTAATTATCAATTTGAAAGAAGGTTGGAAGTCACATATTTCTTATTTCTTGCACTTTTCTGTTTTTCTTTTTTCTCCCTTTTTGGTTTGTCTTTTATGTCTGTTATGGAAATTCATACAATTATAAATAAACAGGTATTTTCCTTTATATAGCTGGTTCATAGAAGAATATCTTGTCTGGTTGAGATCAATATCCAGTGGCATCCACAAGTGAGAGTCAAGGTGGGTTAATGTCAGGCACAAAACACTAGGTCCACATATGGAAATTCAATTAAAATAATTTTTTTGCTGAAAGCCTATGCAAATGAATCTTCTCAACTAATGATTGGTAATTGCTTAGAGTTAAATAAGGGACAAGGACTCTCAAGGTGAATTGGACTTAGTTCTCTTGTGACTACATAGGAACTCTAGGTTCATTTTCCCGCTTTCACTGTCCCCAAGTTCTGCCATTCCTTTTCCTACAATTAAGTAACAAAAACATTACCTTGGCATTGTAATGTGAGCCTTGCCTCTTTTCTATACAGATTACAATGCCACATGCCCCCCAAGGAAATGCTTTTTTGCTACATTATTTTTAAATTTTATTTTTCACATTTCTATCCCTCCACAATCCAAAGACTTTTACCAGGATAGAGGAAGTATATAGCAAAAGCAGCAGATACCTCTGGACCACAGATTCTAGCCTACAGCCTTCAGATTTTCTGGTGATCTGCCATTCTGGTATTAACTAAGTCCAAACATCTAAAACCTTTCTATAATGAATCAGAAAGAGTCAACAATGCTGGAATGTTAAAAAAAAAATCCAGAAGACAATGGCGAACACTTTCTGTATGTTTATAGAAAACTATATGTATGTATCCATAAAATCACCAAGAGATACTTGGGTTACAAAAATCTTTACCTTTAGAGAGATGCTTTCTGAAGAGATCGCTTTCTTTTTCCTGGCAGCACTAAGAATATGAGAAGAGTGCTTCCAGCAGTACTTACTGTCAGCTGGAATCATCTGAATTAGATCCTCGTACTCCTGTGGGTATAAATAAATGCCCATCTTCTGAAGGGTGGTTTTGAGGTCCTTCAGAGAAACTTTATTCTCTTTAATATTGTTGACTGCTTGAATGGTATCTTTCATCACTGAGGGGTAAAACAAAATTACATTTTATTTTAGGGAGTTATCAGTAAGTATATCTACAGTATTCTTTTGGATGAAACACTACAAACTGAATTCTGGACTTAATCATGATTCAGGACCCTCCATATAATGAGTTAGAATACTTATATAATTCACCACATCCTGATTTGCATGCAGAGCAAATTGGTTTAGAATAAGGGAACCAATAGTACTGCATTTATTAGAAAGGAAGTGGACTCTTAGAAGACCCAACCCCAAGATAATAACTAGTACAATAAGCAAGACAGGAAGAATATTGACATTTTTGAATTCTGGTATTGAAGAAACCTCCTGAGATACAAACAAATGGATCATTAAACAAATGAACCCAGGATTTTAAGGCTCAAATGATCAAGTTCAAATTATCCCACTTTGGACACAGTATGTGAAGATCTAGCTCTCTGGAGGACTCTAATGCTGGGAAAGATGGAAGGAAAGAGAACAAGAGGACAACCAGCAGCAGATGGATTGAGTCAGTTATAGTAATGATAAATGTTCCTTTGGAAGACTTGAAAAAAACAGATTAGGGTTCATAATGGGGAAAATCAATCTATATGGTCACTAAGATTCAAGATTCAAGTTAAGACAGGTTATCAGGAAAAAAATTAGGGCTTATCTTCAGATATTAACCAAGACCAATGTGGTGATTTTTCAAGGGCAGGAAAGTCTGGTGTTAGACTTTTACTTGTTTCATTCTCCCCATCATCTCCTATTTTCCTTCTTCACATTGAAAATAGTGTTTTTCAATTTGTGTTGAACAGGTGGGGTTGTCTGATTTGCCTACTGCACTTCATTTCATCATAGACAAACACATCTACTCTAGCTACCGGTAGCTATGATGCACTATATGCCAACAACATTAATTCCTACTGATCATTGTCATCCATTCTGTCCTGAGCTGCCAAACTAACTGTTTGGTTCTGAAGGAATCTTGATTGCTTTTTTGCTCTTTCTGAATTCCATTTTAATGGAATTTTAATGGAATTCAGCAGATTTTTTTAAAAAAAAACATTTTTTTAATTGAGCTTTTGTTTTTTTTTCCCTTTTCACAAGTTCAATGATGGAAGCAGAAATGGTACTTTAAAAAAAAAAACAACCCAATGTGAAATTGGCCAAAATTTTGCCAATTTCATTTTCCATCCAAAATAATAGGAAGAATGATAACAATTGGGATTTTCTTTCCTTTTTTAAGATTCCAGACCATTGACAGATGTACTACTACTACAAGTTCCAGTCTGGGTTTTCTATATTTTTAAGCTTCATAGTCTTCCAATAAAAATTTGTTTCACTTTTGGATCAATCTTTTTCCATGTGTTAATTCGCGGCTTTCTTAGCATTTTGGAGAGTCTTTTGTTGTTTGGGTTTTTTTAGAAAAATTCTTTTGTTTGGGTTTAGATCTCTAGTATAGAAGTTGAAAGTTGTTTCACCCAGTTTCAATCCTCTATCCATGAACCTCTCCAGCTCATAATCTTCTTGTCCTGGTTGTCACAGCTTCGGTCTTGCCAAAATGGCCATCGTCTCTGCTGCCGATCAAGAGCGTTTCTTTGGAAATTGCTTTTCCTCACAATCTACGAAGCATCCCTCCTTTCTTCACCACTCCTCCAGGGTGGCTTTGACCCCATAGGGTCTCCTGGTGGTGTACTATGGAGCACCGCTAACCCATATCTGTTCTGCTTTGATCCAACCGGTGAATTCCAGTTAATGAATCTTTCTATACACTGACACACTCCTTTCCCAAATAAAAATTATCCTCTTTTCAAGATAATTTGCATTCCTAACACATCAATCTTACAATTGCATCTTGTCTATTACTCTCCATGCATATGTATTAGAATAACTTATAATTAAGATCCCTCAAAAGAAAAACTGGGAGATATTGCAGGAAGGCAATATCAATATCCACTCTTTTTGGCTTCTAACTTCTTAATCACTGATTCTCATCCCTGCCTCACTAGGAACTTCTTGCTTTTTGTAGTTTAATTAATGGCCTGCCTGCCATTCATTAAAAAGGAAAAAAAAAGAAAGATATATTTCTGACAACTCCCTTATCTTAGGTCAATCATTGGTCAGTTTGTACACCATTATATTTTTCCAGTGGAAAAACTTTTTCCCTGAGATGTCCAGCTGCAACAGAAAATTATATGTATATATATGTATATGTCAAAAGTAGATATTAAAAAACTTGAGAAGGCTAAAATATATTATGTCCTCCATGAGAGAGTAGCAATAACCATAACTTCAGGAAGACTGGAGGTAGTTGTTAGTCTGACAAGAATTGGCTTCAGAAGACTTTTTATTTGAGAAGTCAACATTGCTAGTAAAATGTCTTAGGCCAATGAATCGAGAGAATTGTAAGATTGATGACTTTCTGGCTGTCATTAATTACACTTGTGTACTTTTCAACAAACTTAGATGCAAAGGACATCAACAGCTAGATATGGAATTGGCACACAGTCATCCAATGAGAAAGCAAACAATACTACTAAAGAAATCTCTTTATATAGTTTATTTATATTATATATTACTGAGATATATCTTTCACATATTTAAATATTAAAGGGTTCAGTACAAATACAGAAGTGAAATTCCTTAAATGAATGAGTAATATTTTCAGCTACCGTATTGGCATCAACTCCAATTTGGAGAAGTTAATAGAATATCCTGTTATTTTGCTAAATAACATTTATATCAATACTGGAATAGTACTGTGAGGTTTAGAAATAAATAGAAGAATATCAAAAACTATTACCTGCAAATAGAACCAGTTAATGTTTAACTAAATTATATACTACTCTGTAAATCTCTCCATGTTGTCTAATAATACAAGCCAGGGGTTAAAAGCAAGACTGAAGTAGACATCCTTGTCCAATTCTGCTAAATAATGAGGAAATAGCAGAAAATATGCCACTCACCATTAGTTTAGATGTGAGAAACTCATAACATTTTGATCTGTTTTATGAATTTCAAACAAAATCCCAACATATTTAATACAGCAAACATTTACTGCCTATATTTTTTTTCAAAGGGTTTTTCAGTATCTAACAAGGTTACAAATTGGTCTTCATTTTTATACAAGGCTATTACATCTACAACTAGCTTATTTTCTGTTGCTTGCCTAGTTTTTACAAACCCTGCTTGATCATTTTAAATAACAGTAGCACTTGCTGTACACATTTTCTAGCAGTTTTCCTAAGAGCTTTGTATCAACATTAATCAGTCAAATTGGATCATAATTAGCACATTGGATATGATCTTTATCTGATTTTGGTATAACTGTATCATAAGCTTGATTAAATGCCTGTGGGTATATTCCCTGATTACGGTAAGTATCATCATACAATTATAGGGCGTATATACAATGTAAGCTCCATACATTGCAAGAAATTTATTAAAATGATTGTGTAGGAAGGCTGAAGATCTCAGCTACATCTCCATCCCTCTCTTTCTCAAAGAACAGTCTAACTTACCTGTCAGTTCTTTAAATTGGGGACTGCGGGTAAGAATTTCAATGAAGTCTTTCACAATTATTTTTCCATTACCTGCAAGCCAAAAGTAAGATAGATGATAGACTGATAGGCAGGTAGACAGATGATAGCTCCATAAATAGATAGGGCATACTTTTGAAAATAAAGGGCAAGGAAAAGGGAAGCCAATGGAAGAAATATAGGCCTTTTATAGCTGAGATTTCTGATATTTAATTTAGGAGAAAAGACTTTTCTTAGACCCTAATGGAACAGGGTACTTTGCCAATGTAGTAGATTGTCAATGCAGTAATAAACCAGACAAATAAAAAAAGCCAATGAATGTTTCTTTGTGGCATTTTTCAATGTCCACAGATTTTAGAAGGGCACTTAATCTTAAGTATTCTTAGGTAGGCTTTGTTGTCTTTTATTATATATGAAACAGTGGAGTAGGAGTAGGAGTGAAGAGGAGAACAGGAACTGATTTAGTATTTTTACCATGGCAGTTGATTCTTGGAAATAGAAGTAGAAGAAGTAGAAATAGAAATAGAAAAACTGATATTGAGCACACAAAGTTGTGAAAAAGTTGGTAGTGCAAGGAAACCATAAATTCACTGGGTTTGGTTTCACCTATAAAAAGGACTACCCTTCAGGAAGGAAGAGGTTCTCAACACATGTGAACTTTTGAAGTATTTATCCCCAAAATTAATAATAGTATGGGAAAAATACCAGGCCCACCCTCTAAATTTTTAACAACATAATAGAAAAGCCTTAATCATTAATATTAGAATGGGTTGAGGGCTACTTGTTGGGATGCCAACATTTGGGATTATTGAAGCACTATGCCATTGTCATCTCAGAAGCTTGTGTAGAACAATTCAATAGTTCTTTGTTACAGATAGACTTTTTTAATGACTGTTCTGTTTAGTGTCTGTTCAAAGTTTACAATAGTACTGAAAAGGTAACTTTATGACCAGTCCTTGCACTGACAACTGTCACAGCGTCCCCGTAGTCATAATTAAAATTTGAACATTTTGCAACCATGGGATATTTAAGACCATTGCAGTGTCCCACAGTCATGTGATTGCCATTTGTGCACTTCATAACTGGTTTCCAACAAGCAAAAACAATGGAGAAGCCAGCAATAAAATCACACATGCGGTCTCACCTAATGAGCATGGCAGAAGTGAGCCCATTGCAATCATATGATGTCATACTTAATGTTCTTAGTGATGAAGCTGCCAGCCCCAACTATGGTAGTTAAGAGAGGACTATCCATACAACGTCTGCTAGGTATTCTAGCGATATGGATGAAAAATAATTTATTTGGTACTGACCGTCAATAGCAACCTGTTTTAGGGTTTCTTCTAATTCATTTTCATGTAGCTGGATACCCATATTCCTAATAAAGGAAGGAAGATCATGCAGAACCATCTTGTCTTCTTCTATCTTGTCGATGGCTTGAATGGTGTGTTTCAAAACTGCAAAATTTCAAACATGTCCACCTCTTGTCACTAAATGCTATCTATGCTGCCACCAAAGATTCAGAATGAAAATTGAAGATGACATAAACAATTGATAAAAATCTTTCAGTTTTGCTGGCTAAGAATCAGAGGAGCAATTTTTTTTGGTGAAGTGAGCCATTCTGCAGTTTATGTTGTCCCAGGTCCATCAAGTTGTACAATTCAGTTGCTACATTTTGTCTTAGCTGAAATGTGAGTTTCCAGCCCTTTCTCATCCTGAGAAAATATTTTTTTCCCTTCCCTCAAGGAGGCGCCTTTGTAGAAATTTCACTCTGATAGTGGCACCCTACAGTGAAGGTGGATGATAGGTTAAGAGAAAAGACCCCACGACTGTGCTGTCTGTTCCCGAGGTTTTTAGTCTTTATTTAATTCTTACTAATTTAACTGATTTATATTTATCTGTTTTCATTTTGTAAACTACCCAGACGTGTTTTAACTGTGAGGTGGGCGACATATAAATTTAATAAATAAATATATTTCTACAAACATTCCTTTTTTCTTGTTTTTGGCTGCTGCTACTATCTCCTACCCTCATGCCTGCTTTGGAATGAGGGTTCAAAGAAATAACTTTAAAAATTAATCTTATATAAAAATCAGCATGAGAGAGGAAGAGAGGGAGTGGCTGTTACTAATGACAATCGCCATTGGGAAATTGTTGGAAAATCTCCCAGCAGAAATGTGGGTTAAAAACATTGTGTCTAACAATTTGTGGAATTTTAAGAGGCACGAAGCTCTAGTGCTTTTGATAAGTGAGATATTTTGTATTATCTTGATCTAAAAATATTTTTTTGCCTGTAAATTCTTTTCTTTTCTCATGTTAGAATTCTAACATGATGGGGAGTTCCAACTCTTGGAACTGAAACATATAACTCTTCTAATTTTTTAGATCAAGAGCATTTAAATTATCTGATGACACATCAGTGTGGTTGATTGAAAAGATCAAAAGGTTGCAACTGCTAACTCGCTGCCCCTTATTTTTATGGGTGTCATATGGAGCAGGGGTCACCAACCTTTCAGACATCAGAGACCACTAAATTCATAATTTTAAATTCTGTGGGCCACTAATATTTATTTATTTATTTATTTATTATATTTCTATACCGCCTTTCTCCCGTAGGACTCAAGGCGGTGTACAGTCAAGAAAAATATAGACACACAAACATCATAAAATTGCTAATTAAAATTATTACTTAGTTTGGTCAATTAAATAAAACCCAGAATTAGATAAAATTAAAAAAAAAATCATTCACATGTTCATATGTTTAGCCCCGCCTGTTGAAACATCAGGGTCTTTAGGGCACGGCGGAAAGCACGGAGATCAGGGATATTCCGTATCTCCGGGGGCAGTTCATTCCAAAGGGTTGGAGCCCTCACAGAGAAGGCCCTCCCCCTGGGAGTCGCCAGTCGGCATAATTTGACTGATGGCACCCTGAGTAGTCCCTCCCTGTGAGAATGAACTGGTCGGTGGGAGGCTATTGGTGGCAAAAGACGGTCTCGTAGGTACCCAGGTCCTAAGCCATGGAGCGCTTTAAAGGTGATAACTAACACTTTGAACCGCACCCGGAAGACCACCGGGAGCCAGTGCAGCTCGCGTAGGAGAGGTGTTACATGGGCGTAACGAGCTGCGCCCATAATCACCCGTGCAGCTACATTCTGGACCAGTTGGAGCCTCCGGGTGCTTTTCAAGGGGAGCCCCATGTAGAGAGCATTACAGTAGTCCATACGGGAGGTAACTAGGGCATGAGTGACCGTGCGCAAGGTGTCCCGATCCAGAAAGGGACGCAACTGGCGGATCAGGCGAACCTGATAAAAGGCACCCCTGGCCACGGCCGTCAAATGATCTTCTAAAGATAGCTGTGAATCCAGGAGGACACCCAAGTTGCGGGCCCTCTCTGTGGGGAGCAAGATCTCATCCCCTATTGTCAGTGATGGTACCAGCTGACTATACCGGGACGCCGGAAGCCACAGCCACTCGGTCTTGGAGGGGTTGAGTCTGAGCTTGTTTCTCCCCATCCAGATCCGCATGGCCTCCAGGCAATGGGACATCACAGCAAGGGCATCATTGGGGTGGTCTGGGGTGGAGATGTATAGCTGTGTGTCATCAGCATACTGATGAACACTCACCCCAAAACCACGGATGATCTCGTCTAGCGGTTTTACATAAATGTTGAACAGAAGGGGTGAGAGGACTGACTCTTGCGGCACCCCACAAATAAGGTGCCTTGAGGTCGACCTCTGTCCCCCTGCCAACACAAACTGCGAACGGTCAGAGAGGAAGGAGGAAAACCACCGAAGCACGGTGCCCCCTATTCCTAACCCCTCCAGCCGGCGCAGTAAGATACCATGGTCGATGGTATCAAAAGCTGCTGAGAGATCTAATAGGACCAGGATAGAGGAGCAACCTCTGTCCCGAGCCCTCCAGAGATCATCCACCAACGCGACCAATGCCGTTTCCGTGCTTTATCATGACCTGAAGCCCGACTGGAACGGATCCAGATAGACAACTTCATCCAGGTATCGGGATAGTTGTCGCGCCACCACACTCTCAACAACCTTTGCAACAAAGCGAAGATTGGAGACTGGACGATAATTTGATAATATAGCCGGGTCCAGGGAAGGCTTCTTGAGGAGGGGCTTCACAACTGCCTCTTTCAAGGCAGCGGGAAAGACACCCTCACTCAGAGAAGCATTTATAATCCCCTGGAGCCAGCCTCGTGTAACCTCCCGGGAGGCCAGTACCAACCAGGAGGGACACGGGTCCAATAAACATGTGGCAGCGTTAAGCTTGCCCAGAATCCTGTCCACGTCCTCAGGAGTCACAGAGTCAAACTCTTCCCAGATAACGCTCTCAAGACCTGCCCCTGTCTCCTCCCCTGGATCTACCCAATTGGAGTCCAGGCCTTCCCGAATCTGAGCGACTTTATCATGCAGGAATTGTACAAAATCCTCAGCTCGAACTTTTAAGGGATCTTCCTGTACCCCCACCCTAAACAGCGCAGCTGGGCGGTTCTCTGCAGATGCAATAAGAGCGGGGAAGTAGCTAGACTTCGCTGCTCTTATCGCCACTAGGTAGGTCTTAATATAAGATCTCACCTGTGTTCGGTCAGATTCAGATCGGCTTGTCCTCCAATTGCTCTCCAGGTGTCTTTTCCGATGCTTCATCTCTCTCAGCTCCTCGGAAAACCAAAGAGCTAGACGAGATCGGCATTGGGTCAGAGGCCACAAAGGCACGATGTGGTCCAAGGCCGCAGTAGCCGCCCTGTCCCAGGCGACCACCAGGTCCTCAGTCGAGTTGTGAGCCAGAGTCTCAGGAAATGGCCCAAGCTCCATCAGGAACCTTTCGGGGTCCATCAGGTGCCTGGGACGGAACCATTTGGTTGGTTCCGTCTCCCTGCGGTGGGTGGAAGTGACTTGAAAGTCCATGTGAAGGAGAGAATGATCAGACCATGACAAGGGCTTGATGTCTATATCCCCTATTCTTAGATCATTCAGCCACTGATCAGAGACAAAAATCAAGTCCAGAGTGTGATTCCCCAAGTGGGTGGGGCCTTGAACTACTTGGGTCAGGTCCATGGCCGTCATGGAAGCCATGAACTCCCGAGCCGTCTCCGACATCTCACCAGCGGATGGCAGGTTAAAATCCCCCATAACAATAAGTCTGGGGGTTTCCACCGCCACCCCGGCTATAATGTCGAGCAGCTCAGGCAGGACTGCTGTTACGTGGCAGGGAGCCAGGTACGCAATCAGTAGGCCCATCTGAATCCCCTGACCCCACTTCACAAGGAGGGACTCACATCCGGCTATCTGAGGAACAGTGGCCTCCCTCGGGCAAAGACTTTCTCTAATGATTGCTGCCACTCCCCCACCCCTTCCCTGAGTCCTTGGCTAATGGAATGCACGGAAACCTGGCGGGCACATTTCCACAAGGGGAACTCCTCCCTCCTGGCCTAACCAGGTCTCCGTAATCCCTGCCAGGTCAGCACCCCGCTCTGAAATAAGATCATGAATGAGGGGGGCTTTATTTACCACTGACCTGGCATTACATAACATCAGCCGTAGACCCAGGGTCTGAGACTCTGAACAACCCAGGAAACGAGCAGTGCTTTGGGGGTCGGAGTGGGCAATCGCTCGTAAACATCAAGTGCGCACTCCCGAAACATAATATGGCCCCCTGCAGCCGTCATATCTGCCCCTCCCACTTACTATACTAATGCCCATCGCTTCATCCCCCTGCATCCTTGTCAGATTTCTGTCCCCATCCTCCCCACCGTGATCATCAGACCCATTACCCCTTTCAGTGGATTTATGGATCCCCCCAGATCCATTCCCACAATCCCTCCCAGAACCCCTTAAAATAGAATTTAAAGATTTATCTAAAAAACCCCAAAGCCGTCGGTTTTTTGCAAACCACCTCTCGGGGCTCCAAAACCCGTCCTCAAGGGCGGCCCTTGATAACTGAGAGGGCCAGACATGCGAGGGGGGGAATCTCGCAGTGCAAGGAGCTCCACAATTGAATACATCAAAGATAGGAGCGAATTGAAGGAGATGAAGGATCATTTTCTTCTAAGAGTGTTAGAGATGGTTAAGACAGGTAATTTAAAATAAGGGAGGAAATAGATGTTAAAGGAAGACCAGTATGTTACAAATGTCAATACATCGGAACATCATCGCCCTCTCACGACGATGGGAAGTCTTGTGGTTGTAGTAAGTCCATCCAAAGGAGGTGGGGGTAGAGGTCTCAAAGGGTCGTCCTCTCACAGCGACCAAACCATTTGAAACAAACAAAGAGAAGGTGGTCTATCTCCCCATAATCCAAGACTCTCAGTGTCTGTATCTCCTCCAGTCCTGATACCAGCGATGGCCGAGGATTAGATCAAAAAAGTAAGGCAGAGCCACTGGACAAAGTACTTAGGGTTAAATAATCAGGGTAATCTTGGGGAATAGGTGGTAAATAAAGCTGCAGATCGATCTAAGATCGATCTAATGACCCGCTGGGTGGGCATGGCCAGATGGTCATGTGACTGGGTGGGTATGGCCAACTCAATGTCACTAATGTCAAGGGGCACCTTGCCAGCCTCTACTCGCCCCTCCCCTCCCACCCACTCCTCACATGCCTACCCGGGCTCCTTAGGACCCCAACAGGAAGCAGTTGTTGGAGCTAAGCAGACACCATTAGAAAGAGTTGGCAAAACAGCTGGCTCAGTTCAAATTGGATCTGACCAAGAAGGAGGCTCAGCAGAAGCACCTCATTGAGGATTATGAGCATAGGCTTCTCAAGCAAAGGGAAGACCCGTGGGAGTGCAAGGCCAGGTACTGGCACCTGGAGGCTCAGTGGGCTGAGATGGTCAGCCAGTTCCAGGCATGATGTAGTCCCACTGGAACAAAGCCCTCCAGCTCTTTGCCAGCAGTGGTACTTCCCTCCAGCCTTCGCCCAAAGGCCCGCACGAGGAGGCTGAAGCAGACCCCAAATTGGAATTTCTCCTCCTCTCCATCCTGCACAAAAAGACCCTGAAGGGGGAGACTCTCTGCAGCAACACAAACGTTCATTGCACATATTCGGCCCAAGGGCCGTAGTTTGAGGACCCCTGATTTAGTGCAATATAAAAAAATGCAAATAATTTTTCTGCAGACCACCAAAATTTTCTCGTGGTCCACTAGTGGTCCACGAACCACCAGTTGGTGACTGCTAACACGGAGTACTTAAAAAGAGGCAAGGTTTCAATCACATGGTTATAGCCACTATTCTGATTTTGTGACCCTGCCTTGTGGATGCACCAGAGCGGGATAAAACTCTACCTAGCCTGGTTTTAGGTTAAAGCTAGTGCAAAAATTGAGACTGAGGTGAAAATCTACCATATCCCTTCCCAGACTTGAAAACAGTGTTTTGTTTACTCACTTGCAAATTCACTCAAGAAATACATTTTCTCCATTATGGATATGAAGCTGTTGAAATTCACTGTCCCATCTTCTGCAATGGCAATTTGCAAACATGTTACTGGGATTTATACATAATACAATTGATGCTTATAGGAGGTTGAAACAAATGTGGGTCTTTAAGTGATTACTAGATTCTAAATTGTATCAATCTAAGCCAATATGAAAACAAGTCATAAACTTTGGGAACTGCAGTCCAATGTTATTTGGAGACATACAATTTCCTAACTCTATATTGGTCAAGGGTATTTATAGCCACATGCAAAAGTTTAGCCCCACCCTTTATTTAGATATACAGCCTTTTTTTTTTTTATTTTACAAATTCACACAAAATCCATGATTATATAAGGCTTCTGCTGGTACTCTTGGGCTAGATCAGAATAAAAGATAGATTGAAGCACAATCATAAACCTGGTCCATTACCCACTGGCTAAGATGTAACCCCAAAAGAACCGAAGAGACTCACTTGCCACATCTACATTCTGTAGCATTTTCTGGAATTCTGCGTCACTCATGGTGATTCCCAGTTTGTTCAGGGCGGAGTACAGATCATGACTTTTGATGCTATCTTCCATAAGCATTTGGATGTCATCAAAGATATTCTGTAGGGCTGAAAAAACATGCCAGTTTGGGGCAAAATACATGTTACATAGAGATGTGTGTTGAAACAATCTGAAATTTCTGATGAATCATATTAACTCTCTTATATTGGTACTTTCTGTATCTGTAATTGGAAGCTGAACCTTAGAGAGAGATAAAGGAACAGAGGGTGCATGACTTGGGTGGATGATGCAGGCAACTAACCAACAAGACAATGCTGATGTCAGCTACTTTAGTAAAACAGATGGAAAAAATTTAAAAGACATGGATTATTCTTACATTCATTTCAGTAGAAAGCACTCAGAAACAGATTTAACTGCAATTGCCCAGGCTGACTAGGATGTATGGAACCTCATTGTTGCTAACTATTCTTGTTCTTGCTTCTTATATAAGAACAAAAGCCTAATGCACAGAAAAGAAGCAGATTAGACATTCCTCTTCAATTGATATCATCTAATACAGGGGTGTCAAACGTGCAGCCTGCAGGCTGGATGTGCCACACGCTAGCCATGCCCACCCCCATTTTAGCAAAGGGGGGGGGGAAGTTGCGGTATGTCACCTGATGACAATGTCATGACGTAAGTTTGACACCCCTGATCTACTAGGTTTTGCTCTTAAATTATTATTTAAAAACAAGAGAACAAGTGAAAAAAGTGGGAATCCACAGCTGGTAGCCTGCAAATTACACACATACCAACTTCTTTCAGGCTGCCGCAATCAATGTTTCATGAGCCATTAGGATGACAAGGTAAAAATTCATCTGGTCTCATTTTTTTCAGTAGCAGCTGACTTTTATGTAACATACTAAACTTAGGTCAGCAAAGGAACATAAGCAGCAGGGATTCATTGGAAACAATGACCATCATGCATTAAATTAAAAAAAATCAGACATTGGTGGCTTTTTCAACTAGTCCTCTCTCCCAGTGTCTGTTCATAGGCCATGATGACAATCTCCAGGACTATTATGGATGTGTATAACTTTATGACTTGTTCCTATCACTTCATATAAAGCAAAAGTAGAGCTTACATTTGAATATGTTTTACTCCACTGATTCTGAATATGGCCAACTTTTTTTTCTCTGATGGAAAAATATCCTTCAATATATATAAAGGATGGCATTTTCCAGCCTTGGCAATCTTAAAATATGCAGACTTCATGCTAGCTGGGGAATTCTGGGAATTGAAATCCATACATCTTAAGGTTGCTAAAGGTGGAAAACACTGTTGTTTTTTTTAAAAAAATAACCAACTAAGCAAGATGCTATAAACAAGCTAGATTTGTTGTTTTGCCTGATAGCTGAGCCAGTATCAAATCCGGATGTTAGACATCTTTTTGTTCTCTGGCTCATGGTTTGAAAGTAGAAAGTTACAACTTAGAAAGGCCTCCTTCCTTCTGCTTTGACAAACTTTCCAATATGTGAGCAAACAAAACGTATCTGACATGAAAGAAAAACACTCATTCCTAAATTCATGTTTGGCCTCTGGTTCATCCCACTAGGGAGCTGGTTTCACTGTTGCTCTCTTAGTTTTTCTCTTAAGCGTCATAAAAGCTGGTCATTTATCCCAAGCCTATCAAGAGTGCCAATCCTGTTGGGATATGAAGAACTAGCAAAGTACTGTGGACAAGTTTGCACTTTCTATGTGAGATAAGCAGCATTCCATACAACAGATGCCCACTTTGCTGTCATCATAGTGACTGCTTACCATCAGAATGCTTGGTCATGTCCTACTCACTGTCTTTAAAAGGCAGTGAGGCTGATGATAAAGGATCGTGTGGCTCCAGTTCAATCCCTTCACAGGAAAGAAATCAAACAAAAAGTCTGCAGAATTGCTATCTGAAGAGCTTTCTCATCTGGGCTTTCTTAAATGACTCACTAGAAATCTGAGAAAGTACAAATAATCCTCAATTTACAACCATTAGTTTAGTGACCATTTGAAGTTACAACAGCACTGAAAAAAGTGACTCATGATCATTTTTCACACTTACGACCATTGCAGCATTCTCACGGTCACTTGATCAAAATTTGGATGCTTCATATTTATGACAGTTGCAGTGTCCCAGGGTCATGCTATCACCTTTTGCGAACTTCTGACAAGCAAAGTCAATGGGGAAGCCAGATTCACTTAACCATCATATTATTAACTTAAGAACTGCAGTGATTCACTTAATAACTGTGGCAAGAAAGATTGTAAAGTGGGGAAAAACCCACTCAACAACTGATTCATTTAGCAACAGAAATCTTGGGCTCAACTGTGGTTGTAAATTGAGGACTACCTGTATCAGAGGCCAATTAACAAGACAAGAATATAGCATAGTATGAAATCAGTTAGCTAGGAGGCGGCAGATAAATTTTGTTTAAAATTGTTTGGAACTTTAAAAGGGTTTTGCTCATGCTTTCATGGGTGGTTGTAAGGAAACTTTTGCCAATGTGATACTCTCAGATTTGTTTTGGGTTACATGACTGGAAATGTTGGATGCTGCAGTCTCAAAATATCTAAAAGGCGCAAGTTGAGGAAGATTGTTTAAGAGGCATCTGCTTTATTGGTCTTCATGATGTATAGATCATGTAGAATGTAGCCATGATAGATAACCAAAAACATACACTAGTTTGCACATTCTGACTGAGGTTGGCTCAGCCTTCCATTCTTCTGAGGTGGGTAAAATGAGGACCCAGATTGTTGGGGGCAATATGCTGACTCTAAACCATTTATAGAGGGCTGTAAAGCACTATGAAGCAGTATATACATCTAAGTGCTATTGCTATTGCTAAATCTCAATGCTTATCCAACAAGAGAATCATTAGAATATCTTAATGTTCAGAAGAGTGTAGAACATACCAATGCCATTGATCCTTTGGTTTGATAAAACAAATAAACTGAATGGGCTCATTACCCGCATGAATAATCTAATACTATTATTCTTTAGTCCTCTACATCTTATGAGTAACAGTATCCAGGGTCTGGTTCTACCTAACATTTGGGAATGATTGCTCAAAGGAGAAAATTGCATAAATCATCCTGCATAAGATTTCTTATTGAAAAGCCTGAATATGGAAGACAAAAATGGAATATTGAATCAGTGGCCATGGTTTTAGAGAGAATTATAGGGGTTGTAGTTCAATACATTTGAAGCTCATATAGAAGACTATATAGGAGAGAGCAGAGTAAAAAGCAAGCTGATATATGCAGCATCGTCAGGGAGAACCATTGAGTTGTCAAGGATAAAGCAATGCAAAATCCTGGTAGATAATTCTAGCTCTACAATCTTAAATAGGTCTCCATAAAAGCCTCTAACTTCAGCTGGTCCTGATGTTATCTAAAATGCATTAGACTCACCTTTCCTCTCCCTGCGAAATCCCTAGTAATCAAGCAGAGGAGACACTACATCAGATATTAGCTGTTCTTGGAGGTGGTTCCGTGGCATTCATTAGAAGACAAATATCTGACTTATATCTGACTTATTCGTTTCAATGATCCAAAACATGGAAGCTCAAGTGTATATTACATAAAATGTACAACATTTCAAAACCCACCTTCCTGAAATGATAGATCTTCTGAAAGTTCCGTATCTTCACTTTCAGCTTTCATAGCATCGGTTTCCTGTTTGTCTTCATCAAGATCATGCCTAGTTGGGAGGTCCTCTTGGAAGGAAAGCTTCTTCTTTTTCTTCTTCTTTTTCTGCTTCATGCTTTCACTGCTAAGGCTTGCATGAGGAAATAAAGAAAGGTCAGGTAGTACTGGGGGCTTTTTCAATGGTAATCTTAACTTTGTCTGTGAGGTAATCATTTTACTTTCTCCAAGTGGGAGAGTGGAACTTAATGGAAACAGTGTATCATGACTTGTATAGCCATATTTTGATCTAACTTTTGGCCATTCTGTGCTTTGCGCTTTTTTGTCCTTTTCGTCCACAGAAACTGCATCTGTTGCTTTGCCGGTTTGCTTTAGCCCAACAGGTTTCTGAAATTTATGTGCTTTCTTCTCCAGGCTGTCAATAGTGAGCTCTTCACCTGGTTCATATAATCCAATCAAATGAGCATAACCAAGTGGTATCCCCTTATCAAGCAAAATATTTCTTCTCCGTTCAACTTCAGAATCATCCATAGTAGGAAAGTCTTGACAAGATCCTCTCTCCAAAATACCATACTCATCTATAAGTAATATGCGGAAAAAAATAATGAAATTATTAACCATTGTGCATCTGAAGCCGAAATAAGGAACCTCTATACAAGTGCTCTCTGCACTCTTACCGCCAGATAACAATATTTTACACAATGATTCCCAGAGATATTGTTACCAGTATAATAAAAAGAAAATTACAATTTTATTGGCAATCCAAAGTATCCATCATTCTTCATGCAGGAACAACTTAAGTGAGTTATCTCCAAGAAGTACTATAAATCTCCTGATTTTGTCTAAGAATCTTTGCTTTTAGCCAATTATCTCCTTCCCTATGATTCATAAATAAAACACAGAAGGATGAGCTTCTCTAAAGATAGGACATTCTAAGAACCATCAAATAAACTAAAAAAAAAAAGAGAGAAGTAAAGTGTGCCTTCTATTTTAGTTCAGAAAATAAGTATACCATAACTTTTTGAATTTTAGAAATAATACGAATAGAATTTTTTTTCATAGAACATCTATCTTTTTCATACCAGTTTAACATAGCATCCACTGTAAATACTTACAACAACCCAAAAGTAACTTGCAGGGACCAGACAGAACAGGCTAGACCAGAGGTTCCCAAGCCCAGGCCATGAACTAGTGCCAATCTGTGGCCTGTTAGGAACTGTGCTGTGCAAGAGGCGGGCAAGCAAGCAAAGCTTCATCTGCACATGCGCAGTATCTAGGTCAGTGATGGCTAACCTTTTTGCCATCACGTGCCAAAAGTGGGGGGAGCATGGGGGGTCATGGGTGAGTGTGCCCACATCCATAATTCAATGCGCCCCGCCCTCCTGCGCATGCGCACGTGACCCCCCCACACTTCCTCCTGCTTTTGGCACGCGATGGCCCGGTGGGCCCGGTAGGCCTGTTTTTTCCCCCTCCCCAGGCTGCAGAGGCTTTCTAGGAGCCTGGGGAGGGCAAAAACAGCCTTCCCCGTTCCCCCTGGAGGCCGGAAACAGCCAGTTTCCTGACTTCTGGTGGGACCGGAGGGCCTGAAAGTCAGTTGGCCGGTGCGCACATGCACGCTGGAGCTGAGCTAGGGCAACACTTGCGTGCCCATCAATATGGCTCCGTGTGCCACCTCTGGCACCCGTGCCATAGGTTCGCCATCACGGATCTAGGTTGCCATTCTCCCCCCTCCTCCATTCTCATCCGTGGAAGACAATTTTTCTTCCAAAACTGGTCCCTGGTGTCAGAAAGGTTGGAGGCTACTGGGCTAGGACAACATCCTACCATAAACCTAATTCATGGGCTGTAAACACTTACTCAAATGTTGACTTAATAATCCTTTCACAGCTGATAGAAATTCTGAGATGTTCAATTTCCCATCTTCTGTCAAAAGAAAAAGGGGGATTTCAGGCATGTACTGTATAAAGGAACCTCTTTCACCACATTTATTGTACAGCTGTATGCTTATAGTTAATTAATTAGTTAATTAGCTGTATGCTTATAGCTTAATTATTGATAAATTGCATCTTAGCTATCCTGAAGAATGAGTACCATAACCGAGTTCACCGAAGTCCAGCTTTCTTGGTTTATTGAATCAAAAGTGTGTAGTCTTGGTACAAATTGGTTTAATTGGGTTTTCATTAGTTGATATGTATTTGGACTTTGTAGGAATGGATATTCATTTCAGTCAAACACATATGTATCTGTTGTTACTGTGACAGAAAATATGATGTCATTCTGAATAACTGATATAAAGCATTAGCTGAAAATCTCAAAACCTTTCTCCCTACTCTTTGCCACAGCTAATTTTCATCTCAATTTATAGTAAAAGCTTCTATCTTCATGATAAATGTAATAAAATGATAAAGCTAGGAAACTGGCAATGTCTCTAGTGCAGTGTTTCTCAATCTTGGCAATTTTAAACTGGAAGGACTGCAATCTCAGAATCCTCCAGAGAGCAGCATGCTGGCTGGAGAATCTGGGAACAGAGCCCTGGTGGAGCAGCGGACTAAAGCGCTGTTAAATAGCACTTAGCTGCCAGTTACCTGCAATTACTGCAAGTTCAAATCTCACCAGGCTCAAGGTTGACTCAGCCTTCCATCCTTCTGAGGTAGGTAAAATCAGGATCCAGATTGAAGGCTATTGCTTAACGCATTATAAGACGCCATGAGTCTCCGGAGAAGGGCGGCATATAAATCAAACCAATAAATAAATAAATAAATAAAATAAAATAAATAAATAAATAAATTAAATAAAATAAATAAATAAATAAATAAAGTCCACATAAATTAAGGTTGCAAAGTTGAGAAACATTGCTCTAGTGTTTAATTTTGATGCATACTGAAAAAGAACTTGGAACTATAGACTTCATAATTTCCTTTGAGATGAACTTGGGTGAGCTCAGATTTTCTTTTCTATCTCTAATAATAATCTGGTTCTTCTGTTGAAATAAAAAACCAAAGAAACTTGACAACAACCTTGAGTTTAATATCACATTTTATGGTACCATCTCTTCCAACCCAGCATGCACTGAAATAGGCAAGTACTTACTGGTAATTGTAGTGTGTTCTAGTGTCTGCTCTATAATTAGGGGATTGAGGCTGACCCCCAAGCATGTTAAAGTTGGCTCCAGTTCTTCAATGGCTATCATATCCTTTTTAATGGTTCGGAAAATGCCCTGAACATTTTCGAAAGCTGCAGAACATACAAGAGAATGAAAATAGGACAATTAAAAAGCACAAACTGATAATCACCTCAGTAATTTCTGTATATGTCAATAGAGAACCACCTTTACCTTAATTTTCTGTAAAGCTGGTGGACAGAGTGATGAGTGAAAAACAGTGCACAGTCTGTAGATTATATTGTAGCTGTCTATTTACATTATGGGTGTAATGCACATGCCCACTCACTCAACAATTGTTCAAAATTACAATGGTGCTGAACCATTGTAATTTTGTTATGGCCAGTCACTGTACTTACAGTCCTTCAGCATTCCTATTGTTATGTATTGATACTTTTAAGCGGGAGTTTCAAACCTGCTTACGTTTCTGATTGGCTGACAGTCTCTCCAGGATTGTATATAAGGAGGACTGCAGCCTCTGAGTTTTTGCTGAAGTCTCACTGTATATTAAAGAGCTGTTGTCACTTGCTTGCTTGTGCCTCTCGTTATTCCCGAACCACTTCATTGGCGACGAAGGTGGGATTGAGGCTACAAGAAGCCAACCAGTGAGACCACGAGCTTCAGCTAGGCGACGAGGCGAACCACAGGAGACATACCGGACATGTCTGCCTACGTTCCGCCCAAGCCTTTTGATCCGACCCGCGAAAAATGGGTCTCGTACCTAACGAGGTTTGAATGCTCGTTAGAAGCCAGCGACATGCAGGGCCTCTCGGCTAATCGAAAGAGAGCCCTATTCCTAAGCCACTGCGGACCGGACGTGTTCGAGATGGCCGAGTCACTGTGTGAGCCAACGCCGGTTCAAACAGTCTCATGGGACACCCTGATGGCAACTCTCCGGGCTCACTACGCTCCGGTCCCCTCCAAGTTCGTGCAGCGATACCAACTGAGGCAGCGCGTCCAACGAGAAGGAGAGCCGGTCAGCGCGTACATGGCCAGCCTGAGAAAAGCCGCAACTCATTGCGACTACAGAGACTTGGATGACGCGTTGCTTGAGCAACTGATCTGTGGTGTTCGGGACATTAGGCTGCAACGGCGGCTGCTCGCCAAGCCTGATTTGACGCTCGCCGGAGCCCTTGACGAGGCCAGGGCTCACGAAGCCTCCACAAAGGCCGCTGAAACGCTACAGCGTCCGCCGACCAGCAAAGACAGCCCCAAGTCTGCCCCGGTGCACAGAGAAGACGCCGGATCCAGCTCGGAGTCCGAGTCGGATGAGGACGTCTTCCGAACAGAGCACCGGAGAAAAGACACTGGCAGCCCCCGGCGAAGCTGTCCCAGCTGTGGTGGGCACCATGATAGACTGTCCTGCAAATACAGAGAGGCTATTTGCAGGCGTTGCGAGAAGAAAGGGCACTTGGCGCGAGTCTGCAGAGCCATTCTGCCCAGAAGTCTCAAACCACGTGAGCGCCGCAACCAACCGGAATCAGCGCGCCAGAAGCAGCCAACGAGAGAAGGCGGCGCGAAAAAAACGGCGCGAATTTGAACCGCGAGATGGCCGCAGCATACACATCGACCAGGCCAGCACAACGGTCGAGGACAAAGTCAGCACGGTGGTCGAAATCAACGGAAGACCGTGCTCGATGGAGATCGACACCGGATCAGCTCTCTCCATCATGTCGTGGACAACCCTAAAGACCCTCCTGCCATCGTTCCGGAAGGATCAACTCTCCAGACAGAGACTGCGCATCCTAGACTACCAGGGGAACCGAGTCCCCCTCGAAGGCGTGGGCACGTTCCGGGTCACCTACGGAGACTACGAAAGAGACCTGCCGCTGACCATCGTCACGAAGCAGCTGCCGAGCCTCCTGGGCATGGGGTGGTTCCGAGCCCTTGGCATGGGCTTCACCGGCGTCCACCTGATGTCCAAGTCAACCCTGAAAGACAGCCTCCTGTCCGAGTTCCAGGACGTTTTCGGGAACACATTGGGCAAGTATGTGGGGACCCCTATTTCACTAAACTTAGACCCCAACGTAGCCCAAGTAAGACTAAAGGCCAGAAGAGTGCCGTTCGCATTGAAACCAAAGATCGATGCAGAACTGGACAAACTGATTAAGCAAGGGGTGTTGGTTCCCGTTGACCATGCCAAGTGGGAGACCCCCATAGTCACCCCAGTTAAGTCCGACGGCTCAATCAGAATTTGCGCCGACTACAAGTGCACGATCAACAAGGCTTTGCAGCCGAGCGCCTATCCGGTGCCGATCGTGCACCATCTACTACACTCCCTGGGCCCCGGAAAAATTTTTTGCTAAATTAGACCTGGCCCAAGCCTATCAACAGTTACCGGTCGACGACGCCACGGCAGAGGCGCAAACGATCGTGACTCACAGGGGTGCATTTAAATGCACCAGGCTCCAATTTGGGGTGAGCGTTGCACCCGGCTTATTTCAAAGCACCATGGAGCGCCTGTTGCAAGGACTTCCGGGAGTAGTCCCCTATTTCGATGACGTCTTAGTCAGCGCCCAAGACGAACACCAGCTAGGGGACAGGGTACGGAACGTCCTGTCCAGATTCAGAGAAGCGGGACTAAGACTTAAAAAGAACAAATGCAGGATAGCGGTCCCCTCGGTAGAATTTCTGGGGTACAGGGTGGACGGCACAGGCATCCACCCTACCGAAAGCAAGGTGAGGGCCATCAAAAGCGCACCAGCCCCCAAATCCAAAGCTGAGCTCCAAGCCTTCCTTGGACTGCTAAATTTCTACTCAATGTTCCTAAGAGATAAGGCCACGGTCGCTGATCCCCTTCACAAACTCTTAGGGAAGAATGTACCATGGGTCTGGGGGAAACCACAAGCGGCCGCTTTTGAGGCAGTAAAAAAACTTCTATCTGAGGACAGTTTCCTGATCCAATACAATGCAGAGCTGCCGCTCGTCTTAGTTTGCGACGCCTCCCCCGTAGGAGTTGGTGCCGTCCTAGGCCATAGACTGCCGAACGGCCTAGAGGCACCCATTGCCTTCTACTCCCGAACTCTGTCCAGCACAGAACGAAACTATAGCCAATTGGACAGAGAGGCTCTGGCTGCGATTGCGGGGGTTAAGAAGTTCCACGAATACCTCTATGGCCGAAAATTCGAACTTGTGACTGACCATAGACCGTTGCTAGGACTGCTAGCAGGCGACAGGCCAACCCCCGCTGCCCTCTCCCCCCGTTTAACTAGATGGGCAATTTTCTTATCGGCCTACTCGTACCAGCTCGTCCATCGGCCTGGGCGGACCCTGGGTCATGCGGATGCCCTTAGCCGTTGCCCCCTTCCCGACCTGCTGGACAACCCAACACCGGAAACCTCCGTCCTGTTGTTGGACACGTTAACCTTGGGGCCCATCTCCTCCGGCGAGGTGGCGAAGGCATCAAATAGAGACCCTGTTATCCGGACTGTTATGGGTTGGGTTTTGAAAGGGTGGCCGGACAAGGTGGTCGGGGAGGAGTACCAAGGTTTTGCCAACAAACGAAATGAACTGTTTACGCAAGGGGGGTGCTTACTGTGGGGTGACAGAGTGGTAATTCCAGCAAAACTACGAGATAGAGTTTTAGAATTATTGCACGAAGGGCATCCTGGCATCGTTAGGATGAAGTGCTTAGCCCGCAGCTATGTCTGGTGGCCCAACATGGACCAGGTCATTTCCGAGTGGGTGGGGAAGTGCAGACCCTGCCAGGAGTCTCGCCCCGATCCCCCAGTAGCGCCCATCCGAGAGTGGGAGAAACCAAAAGGCCCATGGGGGAGGATCCACATTGATTTTGCCGGCCCGTTCCATGGCCAAACGTTTTTAATAGTAGTGGATGCCTTTTCAAAATGGCTCGAAATTGTATTAATGCCATCCACAACGGCCGAAGCGGTTATCAAGGCCCTAAGAAAGTTGTTTGCCACCCACGGCCTGCCGGATACCTTGGTATCGGACAATGGGCCCCAATTTACAGCGACCCTTTTCGAAGGCTACTTAGCCGGCCTGGGGATCCGCCATGCCCTATCAGCCCCATTTCACCCGGCTTCCAACGGATTGGCTGAACGATTTGTCAGAACAGCCAAGGAAGCACTGTCCAGATTAGACAATGGGGACTGGCAGGCCAGGATAGATCAATTCCTTGCGGTTCAGCATGCATCACCATGCACAGCAACTGGGAGAAGCCCAGCAGAGCTCCTCATGGGGAGAAAGCTCCGGTGCGTGTTGGACAGGCTTCACCCTAACTATTCGCACGAAAACTTTAAGGGAGAGACCTGTGGCTTAAGGCAGTTTCAGGTCGGGTCCCCGGTGTTCGCTCGCAATTATGCCAGCGGTCCTCTGTGGGTTGCCGGAACCATAGTGGGAATAACAGGCCCAAAATCATACACGGTGGACGTGGGGGTAGATAGACTCTGGAAGCGCCACATAGACCAACTGAGGAAACGGGTGGTTGGCGAGGCAAATATCAACGCAGACATGTCCGAGCCTAACTATGACCACTTCTCCAAAACAGCTAACTCAAGCCCGGGGCCGCGAGAATACTTAGCTGACAAGCCCTGGTTCCAGCGCCGCCCCAGCGAGTCGCCACTCCCAGCCGGGGATAACCACGCCCCGGATAAAATCCAGGAGGTTCCATTGGCGGAGCCGGGAGAGACAAAGAGTCCCTCCGACCAGCTCGACGCCTCACCAAACACTGAACTGCGCAGGTCAACTAGGGCGAGAACTCAGCCTAAGCACCTGCGAGACTTTGTTTGTACATATGTTAATTTTTGAGTGTTAGTGCCTTCTGGGAAGGGAGGGGTGTTATGTATTGATACTTTTAAGCGGGAGTTTCAAACCTGCTTACGTTTCTGATTGGCTGACAGTCTCTCCAGGATTGTATATAAGGAGGACTGCAGCCTCTGAGTTTTTGCTGAAGTCTCACTGTATATTAAAGAGCTGTTGTCACTTGCTTGCTTGTGCCTCTCGTTATTCCCGAACCACTTCACCTATGGTCATGTGATTGTAATCTGCAACCTTTCCTGACAGTTTCTAAGAAGAAAGTCAGCGGGGAAGCCAGCAGGAAATCTTAAATCACAGTCATGTGAGTTCCTTGCTCAACAGCCATGCAGTTCTCACTTAATGATGGCAGCTGGGACTGTCAGAACTGCTGCTGTTAAGTTGTATGGAAGTTTTAAGTTAAGGACAAAGTTTCTGGTCCCAATTAGTGATCCTATCTGTATTATGGTCACAAGCTTTGGCCAAACTAATACGGTATCACAGAATGTCCATGAAAATTTCAGTAGCATGGGAATAAAACCAAGAAGAAATACTATATCAGTAAAGCATTTTTGGCCCAAACTTTTCACTGAACTCACAGGGGTTCTGGTACTGACTTGACACCAGTGATTAGGTTTCAGAATTATCCTGTAGCTAAAAGTTGACATAAAATTATCTTAGTATTGGCCTCAAAGAATTGTCAAGTTTTTGTAAATTCACATAAAATAGTCACTTCTAATTTTTGAAGTCCTCCAGTTCTGCATCTGGCAATCTTAAAAGGCCAGTGACTTGATAGGTATTGATCAGGTTTAGAAAAGGCCTCAAACATTATGGTTATCTGAGGCAGAATAGTGCCTTCCTTCTTGCTCAAGTTGTCTGTTGAATTTTATTTTAGCATAAGTGACATCTGAGAGCAGCAAGGAAACTTAAAATGGCATGAACAAATGTAGATTTGACTCAGAGAAGGAGGAAGGACATGAGCCATTACAAAAAAGATACATAAACCTTGAGAATATAGAAAGTGTGAAAAAGAAATTCAAAATAACTTTATATTAACTGTAACTCAATGAGGAATGTTCCTTAGTAAGTACAAATGACATCAGTTTCCTCTACATACCCTCAAGATCAATGTAGAGCAAGGTGTTACGTGCAACATCCAAAAAGTCATAAAAATCCAGATTGCCATATGCTATATGAAAAAGAAAGACAAGACAAGATGGTAAGCAATGTCAGGCAACTACAATGTGAGTTTATTATAAATGAACCAAATGTAATATATTCTATTTATTTCATGCATGCACATATGCACGCACGCACACACACACTTACAAGCATGCACACAAAGATTACTTGATTACTTGTTTCAAATTTATATAAAATATTAGTTTATGAAATTCTTAGGCTCAAGAAGGAGAAATAGCACACACCGTCAATAGGGATAAACTGGAGAACTTGAAACATCTGAGCTTTGGTCATTAGGATCCCCAATGTGTGTAAGGTAAGGAGGAGATAGTTGATGTGAACTCTTCCTCTTCTGATGGCACTAAAAATGGTGCAAGCCCTGGAGAGTCCTGGAAAAGTAAACATAATATTCTGAATCTGGTAAAAGGCCCTAAAAGCAAATTATATTATTGATTTATTTCACCCAAAGAAATTAGATATCCTCGGTCTGGAATCTATTTCAGATATTTTCATTAGATTATTCCACAAAAGCTTATAGGAGTCTAGCAATTTGAACAATTTGGTTGATAAAAACAAAAACATACTTCTTTCATCTGGAAGCTACATAGAGTCACTTGGTAGAGAGTTCGGCAGCATACCAAATTAATAAATAAACAAAGCTGATAATAATTTCAATAGCAAAGAAAATGCAATCATATTCTTGCTTACCTTTTGCTCCATGGAGAAGACATGGGTCAAAGTACTTTCCCTCATCGCAGAATGTTGTGTAGAGATTGTACATAGCTTTACTTTGCCTGCCAAGACACACACACTAACAGCTGACAAATACAATCATTTTAATTTATCTCTTTCTTGCATTCAAAACTCAACTTCTTCCAGTCTAGTGGCAGTGCCTCAATTAATGGCCACAGGCCTCCATTCCTATTCCTTTAGAAACTTATACTACAAAATCATGAATTGATAGAGAAACCAGCTTATTCTTTAGAGAAGGAACAAAAAGCAGATACAGACATTCATTCCAAAAGTTGCAATATGGTAAATCAGCAAAGCATTAAAGAAGATTGAGTTTCCAAACAGAGAGAATTTTTTTCTGGGTCTAAGGTCATAGATACAGTGGTTCTTTTTCCCCCTTGTACTGATGAAGGTGTGGAGGTAAAATCTGATTTTCTCACAAGTTTGAATCTCTGAAAAGTGAGCTTTATTTTAGGGAATAATAATGTACAGCAAATATTAGGATTTCTGCCAGATATAGATCTTACAAAAGACAGATTTTATATATCATTGGAATCATAAACAGTACAATGTACTAATACCTATTCAGTGGTGAGTTTCAAAATTTTTTACTACCGGTTCTGTGGGTGTGGCTTGGTGGGCGTGACATGGCATGGCTTGGTGGACGTGGCTTGGTGGGTGTGGCAGGGGAAGGATACTGTAAAATCTCCATTCCCACCCCACTCCAGGGGAAGGATATTGCAAAATCCCCATTTCCTCCCGATCAGGTGGGACTAGGGAGGCAAAGAATAGATGGGGGCGGGGCCAGTCAGAACTTTTACTACCGGTTCTCCAAACTACTCAAAATTTCCGCTACCGGTTCTGCAGAACTGGTCAGAACTTGCTGAAACCCACCTCTGTACCTATTCAATTAGTGTAAGCTTGCAACAGTTGATTTCAATCCAAATCCCAAAGCTTAACACTTCATTACCTGTTACAGATGCAGCGGTTTAAAATCACCTGTAGCTAATTGCATTTTTTTAAATTTAATGATAGCAATCAGGATAAATTTATGTTATAAAAGGAGATACTGGGATAAAACATAGAGTTTTTCCTGCTTTTCAAGATGGTTGAGAATTATGAGGCTAAAAATGGATTGGCACTATCTGGAAATGTAGCTAGCTGATGTACAGCTGTGAATAGAGAATAATATGAATAGGACAAAATAAAATAGAATTTTTTTATTGGCCAAGTGTGTTTGGACACACAAGGAATTTGTCTTGGTGCATACGCTCTCAGTGTACATAAAAGAAAAGATACACTCATCAAGAATCATAAGGTACCAATCATATGGTTGGTGAGGAAGACCTAATACTCAGGATTGTACTTTGACACCCTGTGATTTTTTTTCTCTCCTTACACAAGATGTGTAGCATTTTTTAAAAACATTATACGCTGTTCCTCTTGCCACAGTAACTCTGAGCAGCAAACCAAGTTTAAACAGAAATTACAGTATAAAATCTTAAAGTATGCAATGCTGAATATGCAATTCAGAACAAAAATGGCAGCTAAAAAAAAAACAATGTCAGCTAATATCAGTTCACCAAGCCTCACTAATTCCACAAACCACCATGTTTTCAATACCTTACAGGTCAACAGTGTAATGTGATTAGTACATTGTGGTTATATAATGGCACGATAATGTATTTTCCCACTTTTAAAGCCACTGAAAGGTTTGGAGGCTGAACGGCCACCTGTGTTTCTCATAGTGCACTTCTCTCAGTGTCCTATGTTCATTTGGTGTGTCTGTGTGTCTGTGTGTCTGTGTGTCTGTGTGTGTGAAGTCAATGGCCCCATAAACATGATTGTGAATATACTTAAATCTATGAATTCCATCTGATAACTCTGAATTATTTTGAACACCTTCAAGCTAGCTGGCAATATCATATCAAGTGAATTTGTACAGATAGTCCTTGACTTACGAACTTTTGAGCCCAAAATTTCTGTTCCTAAGTGAGATATTTGTTAAGTGAGTTTTGTCCCATTTTATGACCTTTATTGCTATGGCTGTTAAGTGAGTCACTGCATTTGTTAAATTAGTAAAACGGTTTAGGGAATCTGGCTTCCCCATTCACATTGCTTGTCAGAAGGTTACAAAAGTTTGTCACATGATCGCAGAACATTGCAACCGTCATAAATGTGAGTCAGTTGCCAACCATCTGAATTTTGATCACATCACCATGGGGATGCTGCAATGGTTGTAAGTCTGAAAGACGGTCATAAGTAACTTTTTTCAGTGATGTTGTAACTTCGTATGATCACTAAATAAACTTTTGTCACTTGAGGATTTTAGTAGTGTCTTCTGGAAGCATGAGATTTTTGCAATTTACATTAGAGCAGAAGTACTCCAAAGTAGCCTTCAAACATATTTTTAGTCATCTGGGAAGTAGTGTCATTTTCTAAAATTAATCTCTCTTATCTCTCTCTTCTAATTTACTTTTTAACAATATATTCATTCCTATAGGATAATGGGGATTTTTAAAAACTTGTAACCCCTATCCCTGTTGCCCTTAATAGACAGCTCTACTCTTTTCAGTTCTGCTCCACGAAAGATAGTTTTATCATTAAGCTGCAGATCTTAAATAGATATTTAATATCTACAAATGGAAGAAAATATTTGCTTTCTAATATAGAAAGATTTGTCTTGTCCATTATTCATTGTTGATGTTCCCCTTATTAAATCAGGTATTCTAAGTTGCCCAAATACCTGTTGCTTCCTTTGGAGGAGAGCATCCTAAGCATCTGAGGTTTGGCAAATGCCCTGTGGTCTTTCTTCCTTTTCACAGCCTTGAAAAGCCCTTTCTCTGGAGAACAGATCTAATGGGAAGGATGAAATGACAAGATGCACTCAACTACACTTTTCATCATTTTCGGGCAGGCAGAAATATACAGCAACATCTTACTCCTGTACAGTTATGAGTTATTATTAGGGGGGCATGGGAGGGAAGGAATCCATTCCTGTCTCCAAACTTACTTTGGACCAGATAAAGTTAGAGAGGTGTTTGAAGTAAAGGTTAGTGCAACTTAACAGATTTCCTGGCATAAACCTTTATTCCAGTCTAATTATTCCAGCAATAATTAAAGATGAGCAATGAACAAGGAAGAAGCTCTAATGTGATGATAAGAAGTGAAAGGAAAACCTGTGCCAAACTTGAAGCTCCCTCAGTCCTAATGTTGACATACTGTAATGCTATGCTAACATGTAAGGCAAGGTGACATCATCATCATCATCATTATCATCATCATTTGAACAAATAGACACCTAGTAATTTGAACTCAGAGCAAAAGAATCCTTCTTCTCAATTACTTCAAAAGGATAGTTGGGATTCCTGTACATAATTGTAGGTATCTACGTTATAAATTTATAAATAAATAGATAAGAATTTATTCAAGATAAAAGTCTCCAAAATGCTTATGTTGCTAATTAAAGTTTTTCGTTCTCCCTCTGCTCTTTTTGTTTTTGTTTTTGTTATACTGCCTTTGTTTAGTGTTTTTTACATTATAATATTTATGTAGCTACACAATGCACTGAAGATTGTGTAGACTGTAAAGGCAGACATAGAAAACAAGCCATTTATCTAATGATTACCCAGTGTCTATACTTCAACAAAATATGATTTTTGTATCCATCTTGATTATCAGGAGATTCCAATAAAGGAGAATATTTGTAGCTCAGAGTTGAAATGAAGGGTCCTTGGGACTCTCTGAGACATTTCACTACCCAAACTATGCAACATTATTAGTGCTAGTATGCATAGATGATGTTACTTAGTTTGGGTAATAAAACGTCTTCAATAAAACTATCAGGCTTAGAGTACACCAAGCACCACTCATATCAGGAGATTGTTCCATTGTGGTTTACAAGAGCCTCTAAATCATAGAATTATAAAGCTGTAAGAGTTTGTATAGTCCAACCGAGACCTAAGAAAATAATGGTCTCAAAGTGTGATACCTTTCTGTAATTCTTTAGGGGCCTAGCTGATTAGCTCCTCTGCCACTTTCAATGGCATTAAAGCCACACAAAAATCTCATGTTGGGATCAATTCCAGAAGATATCAAAAAAAGATGTGGCTATAGTTCTGCTCTTATAATCGTTGCAACACCTCAATTAGTTGATTGAATAAAATGTAGTTATAATAAAGATGGAATGGGAAAATAGCTTGGAAAAAGGCTACGAGAAGCCATTTTGATACTGCTGAAGAAACACTGCATGATTCCATAATTCAAATAATACCTTTCCTTCATTTCACTCCTGCCGATAGACCCCAACCCTGTTTCCTTTCAATTTGGGACAATAAAGAGTACAATTCTGGCTTTTCCTACAAATGTTACACAGTTCTACAGTTCTGCCTCTTTGCTCAAAAGGTTCCGTGTGATCTCCAGTCGTGAAAAGGTTGGCTTAAGGATGTCTTTAATTAGAAGCCAATTCAGAAATTCAGGATTTCTCAATCTCAGCAACTTTAAGACATGAGGACTTCAATTCCAATAATTCTTAAGCCAGCCATGCTGACTGGGGAATTCTGAGAGTTGAAATCCACACATTTTAAAGTTGCCAAGGTTGAGAAACACTGCTCTAAATTTATATGGGGGCTTGTAACAGAAATATGCAGTTCATTCAGGGATGCTTTTATCTCCCATTTCTGTGGCTTTGTTTGAGTTGAGAGTATGAGGAAGGATGCTTAATGCTTCCTAGTGTCAGCAGAAGTTCAGTGATGATGATAATGGAAAAACTCTCTTCTACTACTTCTCATTTCCATGGATAATTTTCCTGGGAAACTCCAATATTTTAAGACTAGAATCTTAATACAGTCCTGAACTCTTGTTCTCACCTCATGTCCTCTGAATAGTGGTCTTTGATGTTTCCACATAATGTTTTTGTGAAATGGTGCTTTGGGAAGATGCAATGGGCTGTGCTTGATCAATCGTCTATGAGATAGATAAAAGAAAAGATTAGCATATTGAGAAAGTGACTGAAATATATTTCTGAATTTCTGAAACTGACAGCACAGAATATAATCCAAGATTTTAATCAGATTAGATAAAGGATCAGTGATAAAAGCCAATATGCCTTGTTCAATCTGAAAATAACTACAGATCATCAAAAAAATCTGTGATTTGATTAGAAACATTGGAAGACTTTGAATATGAAACAATAATCGGAATGTTTTTAAAGACATCACAAACTTTCAAGTTGCTTGTAATGTCTGATGTGCAAACTGCATCTGCATAGCCAACCTATCTCCCACCTATCCCAATTTAAATTCTACATTAGCCTAGCTACTTTATGCATCTGATGAAGTGAGCTGCAGTTTACAAGCACCTCATAATAAAACTGGTTAGTTAGAAAAGGTGCTATTGAATTTCTTCTTTAAAATTAATGGCTTCATACAATTGTATAGGCAGGATAATCCAACCATTCATTGGCCATGGAAATTTTGGCCCTTCAAAGATTTAAGGCAGCTACAAGCATTCAGGCAAATACTTCAGTGACCAAAAATTTTCCCATCTGGTAATTTATTTATTTACATAAATTCCAGCCTGCTGCTTTCTTGAACATCAGCTCCTTCTATCTCAAGATCACCTGAAATGTACCCTAACACAGTACAAAACAGTGATAGGAGGGAACAATGAGAAGAATGTAATATGCAGAATGCCCGAAGCCCATCATCACTTGATATCCTAACTTACTCGGTTGTACTGCATCCACAGCGGTTATGGAAGGAAGGCTTGCGTGCTGGGATGGAAAAACGGCGTTCTTCTTCCTTCCATGCTGTAGGCTGCTTCTTCCATATACATACAGGAACAGTCTCAGACTGCAATTCTGGATTCACTAATTGGGATTCAACCCAAGTTGCCGTCTTTAGATCGTCAGTATCGGTACTAGGAAGAGAAAAATAAACTCAAGACCAGGAACAGATGACAACTCTCTCTACTACTGGGTTCACACAACACACCTTTGGCTTCTATCTTAACCCTTTTTTGGTGATTGCAAAACACATTAAGTTATTAATTAGAAAAATGATTGAGTTTGCTAAACACATATAGGCTTGACCAAAATCCCAGACTTTAAATCAGAGTTAAAACTGATCAATCTTAACATGTTGTGCAAAGGCAATATAGTGACTTTGCACATCATGAATACGATCACTCAAATTGCTAGATGACAACATGAAAAAACCGTGTATTGTATCCTAATTTTGTAGAAAGTTAGCATGTGAAACTTAAGATTCATGAGATAAGTACTATATAGTACAGGATTTCCCTTTCATGTAATAATTTAAGCAATTGAAAGCTGTTATAAAGACAGTGAAAATGTTGGATTAAGCCGAACTGAGTATAACTGAGAGTTATAACCAATCCTTTGGAAAGTATCTGCTAAATTGCAGGATCAAAAATCCTGATAATGTTATCTTCTGCAACTCAGACTTACTGTTCTGAAATAAGGGAGGAAAAATTAGTTGTGCTTTGCTCAGGAGTAAGAAAGGTAGACAGAACATCCTTCCAATCTGATGTTTCTCTTCCCCATGAACTAGAGGAATGTAACGTTGAAGTTTCTGTATCTTCCTGCAGTTCTGATGTTTTAAAGAATTGTTTGGTGTCATCCTCATTCTGTTCTTTTAGGTCTTTAGATTTGTCCTCTTCAACCTGCTTACTGGGAGATTTGATGTCATCTTTACCCTTCTCATTTGGGTGATTGGATTTGTTCTCCTCAGCTTCTGCGTTTGAGTCCTGGGGTTGACCATCCATTTTGGTGTTCTCAGTTAGGTCTTGGGATTTGCTGTGAAGGAAGAAAAACAAAACATTCATTTACCAAGATGGTTCTGGCTTTGGTTCTCTCTAGTTACTCTCCACCAAAGTTCTAGTACTTTGCAACATTTTGGTGATATAGAAGCATAGTTAATTCAGCGATACCTGTAGCACGCCATATGTTATATTTCCATAGGTTACTCCAGGGGAAGATACCAAGCACAGATAGTCATTTAGCGACTGTTTTGGATAGCAACTATTTACAATTATGACAGGGATGAAAAAATAATTTTGAGACCAACGTGCACATTTACAACCTTTGCAATGTCTCTTTTAGACATATATTCTCCATTATAGTCAGTCAGTACCCTTTCTGTGACAGATCCGTTTTTTTCTCTCTTGTCCCAAAAGCAGAGAGATTGCCTAAACAAACTATTTTTTCCTGAGTTGTTTTTTTTCTGCAACACAGAATGTCCCTAAAAAGTGCAAGTTAATAAGCTCAACTCTATAACCTTAATAAGGTTATTAGAATGCACTTACAGAATAGCAACAGCACTTAGGCTTATATCTCACTTCAAAGTGCTTTCAAATGAAAAAAATAAAATGTTAAAAAGTTATATTTATGTAGCTACTTACCAAGTACATTAAATTATATTAAAGTATCCAAAATATATTTACAATCCCCAAGGCATGTCACAAATTTTGAGTACCCCTTAATGTTTGGAAATGGAAAGTTGAAAATTTTGATACGCCCTAGATTGCTTTACAGCAGTGGCTTACAGAGTCAGCATATTGCTCCCAACAATCTGGGTCCTCATTTAACCGACCTCGGAAGGATGGAAGACTGAGTCAATCTTGAGCCGATCAGGATCAAATTCCTGATAGTGGGCAGTCAGTCTGCAGTTCAGCATTCTAGCCATTGTGCCACCACAACTAGTGCATCAAACTGGCAAGCCTTCGTTAGTTTCATGCTGAAGGCTTTTGTTTGCTTCCTAGGGAAAGCTGAAATCATAAGCACAGAGTCATGTGATTTTCATTTGGTGACATTTCGCTTAATGACCAACTTGACAGAACCAATTGTGGTTGCTAAATGAGGAGTACTTGCATGTCTTTCACTAGCCTTTAAGGCAGAAGTCAACAACTTTTCAGGCTCAGGGAACTATTGTGCAACTTTGTAGCTGCACGTAAATTAAATATAACAGTCTCGTGAGATGACATTTTGGCAATCTCCCTTGGAGATGTTATTAAGACTTTGTGTGTCATCATTAACATCTCGCAAGAACGTCTGATATTTCTTCAGCCTTAGAAGATGTATGATTTCAGAGGTTCCACAAAATTTTGCCCTATTAATATAACTGGCGATACATCACAGAAAATGATTTCAGAAGTGATGTATGCTAGTTTTTAATAATCTATTTATTTATTTATTAGATTTTTATCTAATCTAATCTATCTTAATAAAGATAGGAATCTTTATTACTGTACAAGTAACTCAAGCAGCAAACATACTTAATTCTCCTTCCTCGTTCAATTCCCCCCAACAACAACAACTCCTCTATGAGATGGGTTGATTGAGACAGAATGACTGGTCCAAAATCACCCAGGTGGCTTTCATACATAAAGCAAGACTAGAACTCGAAGTCTCCTGGTTTCTAGATTAGCTTCTTAACCACTATACCAAACTGACTGTCTTTTCTTTTTTTTTTTTGCTACTTATTTTCTTATATAAGTTTTCTTATATAAATTATTTTCTTATATTGCATATATTATTGCTCAGTTTGTACCTGGGCCAAGGGTTTTACGTTCGGGGTGGATATATGCAGTTCATTGCAGTGAGACATGTATAGATCTGTACATTGGAGAAACAAAACCACCACTTCACAAACACATCACACAACATAGGAGAACAAACCCAGCAGGACAAGATTCAGCAGTCCATCATTTGAAAAACAAAGATCACTCTTTTGAAGACAGCAAAGTCTACATTCTGGAAGAGAGGATCACTGGTTTGAAAGGCCATTTACATTAAGGTTAAACAATTTTCTCTCAACAGAGAGGGAAGGAATACATCACCACCTATCTCTTGTTTAAACACAGTCCTTTCAGCAGTTTCAAGAAGGTTCCACACCCATTTGCACTATACAGCTGATCCTGAGAGCCCAGACAAACTTCTAAGTGGCCTCAACAACTCCTAACCGTTCCATTCTTCACTCTTCAGTCAGAACTGAAGAAGCCTCTTGGATAAGAAGCAAAACATCTTCCAGGAAAACAAAGAAAATCCAGTTGCCTTTTGAAAAATCACCTTTGGGACAACCATGACTTGATGACTGAGAATGTCCATAGACAAAAACTATCCACTTTAGAAAGGTAAGAACTTAAACAGCTTCTTTTCTAGTGGTTTATCAAGATGGGTAGCTTTTCAGGGAAGGAAACAAAAAACCATGATAGTATATTTGACTTTCTTAAACCTCCATCCTGCCTCATATCAAGCCAGATGAATGGGTGAAAGTGGCTCTCACAGGTTTTAGCCTGAAATATCTGCAACCAAACCAGGTCAGAATTAAAACTGGTACCTTCTGCATCAAAATAGAAACTCTTCTACCATGCCTAAAATTACTCATCTTCAGGGAAGATATATTGTCAAATCTAAATTCTTAAAATGGATAGTGGCCTTCTCTGAAGATGGGAGGTATTTTCAGATATCTTTGGTAAGGATAAATCTTTTGAATGTAAGAATGAAAGTAAGGCTTCATTCTCTGCAGTTTGGACAAACTGCTCAAGTGTAAATCAACATTTTACTTTTTTCAATAAATGCCCTCAGACTCAAAATATTAAAGAAAAATTGAAAAAATTGCAGTGGAAGATTCTTGTTTCAGGAATGCAACTTCTATTTATGTTCCAGAGAACATATTTTATTCATGAGAAAAGTTTCCAAGTATGAACCTTTATGAATCCTGAGAAAATGAAACACCTGTTTATTTTTATTTATTATATAAATAGATATAAATATATAGATATATATTATATCTAATTTGTAGGTTGTCTAACTCCATGGTCACTCTGGGCAGCTTATAAATAAAAGAAAAGCTATATATATATATATATATATATATATATATATATATATATATATATATATATATATATATATTTTTCTTCTAGCCAGGTTTTCCCTACATAGCCAAGGTTTTTTTGTAGCTCCAGCTCAGTAGAATCTCATCTACTCGGTTCTGGGCTTTTTTTCCTTTCTAACACCTAGCAAGCTGTAACTGCTAGGTGGGAGACCTAAATAGATCCATTTCTAGGAAAACCTGGCTAGAAGAAAAACACACATAGACCCTACGAAGAAGTAAGAAATATATATATATATATATATATATATATATATATATATATATATATATATGTTTTCTCAGGTTTTCGCGGGTGTTTGTATGTAGGTCTTTGGTTATTCGGGTCTTCTCCCACGTAAAATTGGAAGTGTCTTGGCGACGTTTCGACGAAGTCTCATTCGTCATCTTCAGGCTGGTGTTCTCGGCTTCGTGCTTCCAGGAGCAATCCTGGAAGCACGAAGCCGAGAACACCAGCCTGAAGATGACGAATGAGACTTCGTCGAAACGTCGCCAAGACACTTCCAATTTTACGTGGGAGAAGACCCGAATAACCAAAGACATATATATATATATATATATATATATATATATATATATATATATATATGCATATTCTTTCTAGCCAGGTTTTACCTACGTAAGCTAGGTTGTTCTGCAGCTCTGACTGTGTGAAATCTCATTCACCAGCTTCAGAGCTTTTTTTCTGTTGACAAACTGCAACTCTGCGTTGCTCTCTGGGAGACTCAGATAGCTATTTCTGCCTTATAAGGCTTCGTCAGTGAGCCACACCCACTTCTCAGATATTCCCCCTGTAAAGGTACAATGTGTCTTTTTCTGTTTTTCGTAGGCTTTTATGTGCATATTCTTTCTAGCCAGGTTTTACCTACGTAAGCTAGGTTGTTCTGCAGCTCTGACTGTGTGAAATCTCATTCACCAGCTTCAGAGCTTTTTTTCTGTTGACAAACTGCAACTCTGCGTTGCTCTCTGGGAGACTCAGATAGCTATTTCTGCCTTATAAGGCTTCGTCAGTGAGCCACACCCACACCCAAAACAGAAAAAGACACATTGTACCTTTACAGGGGGAATATCTGAGAAGTGGGTGTGGCTCACTGACGAAGCCTTATAAGGCAGAAATAGCTATCTGAGTCTCCCAGAGAGCAACGCAGAGTTGCAGTTTGTCAACAGAAAAAAAGCTCTGAAGCTGGTGAATGAGATTTCACACAGTCAGAGCTGCAGAACAACCTAGCTTACGTAGGTAAAACCTGGCTAGAAAGAATATGCACATAAAAGCCTACGAAAAACAGAAAAAGACACATTGTACCTTTACAGGGGGAATATCTGAGAAGTGGGTGTGGCTCACTGACGAAGCCTTATAAGGCAGAAATAGCTATCTGAGTCTCCCAGAGAGCAACGCAGAGTTGCAGTTTGTCAACAGAAAAAAAGCTCTGAAGCTGGTGAATGAGATTTCACACAGTCAGAGCTGCAGAACAACCTAGCTTACGTAGGTAAAACCTGGCTAGAAAGAATATGCACATAAAAGCCTACGAAAAACAGAAAAAGACATATATATATATATATATATATATATATATATATATATATATATATATATATATATATATATATATATATATATATATATACATAGCTGATTGAAAAATAAACACTGAATAAACACTGAAGTTTAAATCATACAAAACTAAATAAAGGGCTTCACAACCACCCAATCACGAGAAAACTTGTTTTTCAGTAGTTCCCAAAATATCATAAAGATGAGTGCCACATTATTTTTTTGGGGCAGGAGGAATATCAGAGCAAAGATACTGCCACAGAATAGGCATAATTCTTGGATCCCATAAAATTAAAGTGCACATTGATTAAAACCAAGGCTCTATTTCCACTAATGCTGTCCCACCCACTCCTTCAGATCCAGTCTATTTCAATGCTGGGCAGTGAATATACTAGAATAAAACCTGAGATCTCTGACTACTTGTGGCTCATTGAAACGTCTCCTAAACACATTCCTATTAACACAATCCCAGTTGTAGTAAAAAAAAGGGTAATTTTTTAATGCAGGAGCAGAATCAATATACCAATTCAAATAATACATTTAAGAAATAAAAAGGTGCCATATATGTAGCATATGTGTATGCAATTTTAAAACTTAAGACAATTATACTTGTTAAAGTATAATTTTGTTTTGCAGAATAAAGCAGCTGAATTTTTTTACAGATACAAAATTATTAACCTTCCATCTTTCTTGAGTGGGGTGTCCATTCTTCTGAAAAAAGTTTTGTTACTTCCTCATCAGTAGTGATGTCCAATAAATTCTTCAAAAACAAAGTCCCAATGAAAACATGAAGAATGCTACATCTTAGCTGGAGTGTAACAGAAACTACTATCCATTTCTGACAGCAAACTTTCAGCCAGAAATGGCAAGCGCAAACAGAAATACTTACAGCAAAATACTGTAATAGTTGCCACAGTTCTCTTGCCAAAAAGTTTCTGGGATTAGCAAGTTTGCTGGCAATATCCAAAAGGTTAGAAATTGAAATATGATAGTGTAGTCAGCTAGGACAATCAACAGGAGTGTAGAAAGTTTTAAGATTTCTGATCTTTCCCTGGCAACATAAAAGAGGTCTTATGTTTCGTGCCGAACAGTTAATGGGAGGGTCCAAGAGAGTTTGATGGAATTGGCTCTCTGGAGATGGATATGCAGCCCTCCATCACACTAGGTTCTCCCCCACTGTCTTGATTTCAATAGTTGCGTGGAGAAGTTCCAATCTAATGATGTCATAGAATAGGGCATGACCTATGTGATATAAATATCTCTCCAGTTGGTGGAGAAGAAAAAAATCTCTCTTAATCATTCATTAACATTAAAGGTCCTAAACTGCAGAATAATGAATTGATTCAGAAAGATGGATTAGATTTATTTCAACCCTAGTAACAACCAAGACACCAACAAATTCCTATTTTAAATTCTGTTTGAGAGCCTCCAGGAAGTAAATCCTCATAATTATTTGTAGACAAAGTGACTTGTCTCATTATTCAAGTATTGTTCATATCATATGAAACCACATGTATCAATCTACTTGTCCTAAAGCAATTAGAAATTATAATTCTGTAATGGCAAATTATGTAAGTATAAAACATACTTTTCTTTTTTTAAAAAATCTTACATTTTTCTTTTAGTAGTAACTTGTGATATATAGGCCTTACTTTTTGGTACCTGAATGAGGGTACAATAGTAACTAAGAAATCAGGGTTTGGTAGAAATCCTGACAAACAAGAGGAATAGTAAATTGGCAAAAAATATACACAGGCATAATATTTATTTATAGAATTTATCTACTACTTCATTCCAACCAGCTCCAAGTGATGTGTATTGACAACAAAACTTAAATAGCAAAACTTGGACCACAATGTTGCAATACAGTAATGGTCCCATTGGAACAGGGCAAAACCTAACATTCTGCAGCCCTATATTTACATCTCTATAGAAACTCATCAGGGAAGTGGCAGTCCAGTTGAATGAGAACAAATTGTCCCCTGGGCAGCAAAGAGAAGGCCCATCGAGAAGGCCTGATTATGGAGTCAAGATGAAATTTTGGGGTGGAATAGCTTGTCCCGCTGATATTACTGGATGAGTAGATTGGATGAGTTCTGGAGCAGGCTTTTTAAAAGTTACCCAGGCCTTGAGCCATAAAAGAATTTCTAAAGTAGTAATCAAAATCTAAAATCACACTGATTCAAGTTAACTGGCAGCCAGTGCAGTTTTAAGTATCCACTACCACTGCTGGAACTATGAAGGGGTACTATGAAGCTGTGATAAAAGCAGAGACAGCATTCTCAAGCCCTCACTCAGGCAAACTACTCTTGGAGATCCTGCACCATATATTAGCAAGTTAGATTAAGGCTCTTTCGATATATTCACAGCTGGTTGGGCAGCAATCCTGGCCAAAGCTTTCAGCACCATGGAAAGGTCTCAATCTTCTCCAGGCCAGATGTGTAGTGTGGCCATTGTTAAGAATCTGAGAACTAAAATCTGATGTCCAGATTTGAGAATGTTGTTCTAACAATCCTTTACCCTTGGTAAATATGATTATCTTGCCTGAAGATTGTGAAATCTTAAAGGGTTCATCCTGCGGTTTAAAGGCTGCTTCTTTTCTTCTGCCTGGCACCTGTTTTATTATGTCCCCATATACAAGTAGTGTGAGACTAGGCTAAAGTTGCTATAACTAAAAATGAAGGAGGCATGTAAGCAGTGAGGACAATAAGCAAGGAATCTTGTCTAAAAGATTCCTTCAGGGAGACAGACAAGGAGGAAACAAATTCTTAAAGAACAAAGGAATAAAAAGATCCCTTAACTAGATAAAATAAATTGGGCCTAAGCACCTGTTACACCATCATCCCCAATCCCAGCTAATCAACAAAGCAAGAACTTTTGGGGAATCATCTTTGAACTAGATCTCACAGTTTCCATCCCTCTTGCTAGTGCCTGGCAGTTAGTTGAGAAGGATATGGTTAAGTGTGGCTCAGTATTTATAAGTATGTGAGAAAGGGCAAAAATACATTGTAATCAACTAGGTTTTGCCATTACTTTAAATTCACTGGCTTTCCACGTATTCCAAAGAACCTGATGTGCCTCAGTGTTCAGTTGAAAATGGATATCCCTAATTATTTCCAAACTGCTGAACAGGGCTGTGGGTCTTTCTGCTCTAGTCACATTTGAACATCCAGGCAGCAACCAAAGAGTGCTTGACAAGATCTGCATGCCTCAACAGGCTATGAATGTGTGAAGAGAGTAGGAACACATGCAACAGCAGTATGAAAGATAATTGCTTCCTCAGCCAAAATTACCTTAGGGGAAAGCACCCTGGCATCCACTTTCCTGATTTCTAGACCAGCACTTTAATCACTACATCAATTTGGAACATATAATGCATGCATTGTGCATGAGATCCTCTTAGGTAAAACATTTACCATTTGAGCCTTCCACTAGATTCTTGAACTGTTCCAGCCAATACTGTGATGTGCAATGTACATATGTTCTTATCAACATGTGTCCTTTGGAGTATGTGTGCATTCATCTATAGGTCTCCATAACCACCTTATACCCCTCACACTATCAGTAAATGTACTATTTATAAAAGGGTGGGGAATGAAAAATTCCTAATGGATATTAAGGCCTTACATATGTACTGGAGTTCTCTGGCTTATGTTGTTGCTTGTTGTTTGAATTGCTTATGTGAAAAGTTAAAAGAGGTATGGAGGTATTTTATCTTTCATAGGGTTTGAATTGTCAGTTCTCAGAACTCATTTGTGGACTTGCAGCTGATTTAATAGATAACACATTGCTCATCTGATGGCTGGTTCTTCTCTTCGTATTGTTTTCATTGCTAGGACTTGGGGACATAATCTGTAAATTACCAGTAATTCTTTTTTTGGTTCTAACCAAAATGATGGTATTCCTTTGCTTTGAATAAGATCAGAGCAGCAGGAGGACCAAGAGGAACATCTTGGGAAATAAACTTATAGCATATAGGAGTAACTTTGCAATTTTTTGAGTTTATTTATGGTTTATTTGACTATAGGTAGTCCTTGACGTATGACCACAATGGACTCCAAAATTTCTGTTGCTAAGCAAGACAGTTGTTGAGTTTTGCCATTTTATGACCTTTCTTATCACAGTTATTAAGTGAGCTATTAAGCTAGTAACATGGTTGTTAAGCAAATCTGGCTTTCCCATTTGCTTATTAGAAAATCACAAAAGGTGATCATTATGACCTTGTACAACATTCAACCATCATAAATATGACCTAGGTGCTGAGCATCCAAATTTTGATTACATGACCATGAGGATGGTCATCAGTGTAAAAAATGGTCATAAGTCACTTTTTCAATGCGGTTGTACCTTCAAAAGATCACTAAATGAATGGTTATAAGTCAAAGAGTAACCGTAATTGCAATTGAGTGAAGTGTCTGCTCTATTCAATTGCATAAAGAAAAATGCTGCAGAGGGCATTTTTTTTCCTCCAAATTCTTAGCCTGAACTATTTATTCATTTGTGGCCCATGTCTCCATAAAGCAACTCTTATGTACTGTGCAAATAAAAGTGATTTTTCTTTAAAAAATTTAGATCTTTTAATTTAAATTGAAATATTTATATTTAAATTGGATATTTGAAATTGAAAAACAAAATTTAAATCTCTTTTACCTGAGATTTTTGAAAAAAATAAAGTTCTAAAATAAAAATGTGGTAAAGATAATTTCAACTTGCTAATACAGAGAGGAGAATTAAGCAAACAGGGCTGATCTGTGTCCAAAAGTGCAAAATGAGAGAATAAAGGCAGAGAAAGAGACAGACCAAATTATAAAAATGAATGAAAGAAGAGATGCTTGAATATAAATCCAAGGAACCAGAATTAGAATAGAAAATGCAGCAGAAGACATTCGTGCACTGTTATAGCAAACAATAGCACATTTTTACTAAAGATGACTACAAATTCTTAATAGTCAGTGAAAAAGGTAATTTGAATATATCAAAATAAATCTTGCTTTAACTAACGATTTAAATAATCTTGCACTAGCAAATTACCGACCTTTTTTAAAAAAACAACTAGTTTATATATGATATAATTTTGGTTGCTGAATTAGTCTTAATTATACAAGAATATATATTATTGTATAATTAAGACTTTAGATAGATAGATAGATAGATAGATAGATAGATAGATAGATAGATAGATAGATAGATAGACAGATAGATAGATATGGTGGCACAGTGGTTAGGATGTAGTATTGCTAACTCTGCCCACTTCCAGGAGCTCAATCCTGATTGGCTCAAAGTTGACTCAGCCTTCTATCCTTTCGAGGTCGATAAAATGAGGATCCAGATTGTTGAGAGCAATATACTGACTCTGTAAACTTCTTAGAGAGAGCTGTAAAGCAATATGAAGCAGCATATAAGTCTAAGTGCTATTGCTGTTGCTATTTTGGAAAAAAACTGTAGTGGCCTACAGTAACTTAGAGAATAGCAGAACTTCAATTTCACTGTGTCCTTAACCATTAACTCCATGGACAACACCTAAAAGCCTTACATTGAGTGGGGAATTAATTTTTTAAAAAAATAAAAACTTAAAGCAAATATACACCAAATTTAAAACATTTAGGCATATGGATTGGTTTACTTTTGGACTATAGGATACAGATAGTCTTCAATGACCACAATGGTCCCCAAAATTTCTGTTGCTAAGCAAGAGAGTTGTTAAGTGAGTTTTGCCCCATTTTATGACCTTTCTTGCTACAATTATAAAGTGGATCATGCACTTGTTAAATTAGTAACATGGTTGTTAAGTGAATCTAGCTTCCCCATTGATTTTACTTGTCAAAAGGTCGCAAATGGTGATCGTGTGATCCTGGGACACTGCAACCATTATAAATGTGAGCCAGTTGCCAAGCTTCCAAATTTTGATCTCCTGAACATGGGGGTGCTGCAATGGTGTGAAAAATGGTCATAGGTCACTATTTTCAGTGCTGTTGTAACTTTGAATGATCACTAAACAGATGGTTGCAAGTCAAGGATTACCTGTACTCCTGTTTCCCCTGGGGCACTAACAGTTTGTAAACCAACAAGGATCTTAAAAACACTAGAGTTGTCAGGCAGCAATAAAAAACAAATAAGCACATTAAAATGCTTTAGAAAGACACACACCTGCTGAATTTTATTCAGGTTTGCCAAGGAATCATCCACAATGAGTCACATAAAATAACCCTGGATCCTTCCCCAGCTTATTCCACTTTCAGGAGGAACTGACTCCCTTTCCTAACATCTTTGATTTTAGAAATTTGCTCCTTCTGATTATATGGCCGGGCAAAGAATGCACATAATATCAGAGAAGCCTTGAGATTTCCCTATACTAGATTGGTTGGTGGAAATTCAGAAACTTCAGAAATTCAGAAAACCCAACTTCTCTTAACACGTAGATTGACTAGTAATCTGTGGAAGCCAAGCAACCTGAATTGACGAATAGAAGTCTAAGATATTTCCTTTACGATCTCATGTTCTTTATCTTTGCCCTCTGCATTATCCACAGATGGAATATTTTGATCGGGTATGATATTTTGATCGGGTATGATATTTTGATCAGGTATGATATTTTGATCGGGTGGGATATTTTGATCGGGTGGGATATTTTGATCGGGTGGGATATTTTGATCAGGAGTTTCAGATATGAATTTTTTCTCCTCCATTAAGTCATGTTCAGCACTGGTGCTTTCTATAGCAGCAACATCTGTTGTTGACTTTTTCACCTCCACGTTGTCAGACTCTTTAGTGTTGCCTTCATCATGGTCTACAGGAGATATAGTGCAGATCTCTTTTTGGTCAGCAATATCTGATTGCAAAATTTTCACTATTGTGATTTTTTGATCTTCATCTGTCTGTGCACTTTTGAAGATACTCTGGTCAAATGGACTGGATACTTTTCTGTGGAGTTCAGCGAAATCACTATATGCAGTTGAACTTGACTGTCCTGAGAAGTATGGGGTTGTGGAGTCAGATATGTCATCATCAAAATAGCTTTGGTACTTTCTTCTCCATCTAGAATCAGCACCGACAAGCCCAGTCACATCCTGAAAAGGCTTCCGTTCCAAGAGCGCAAATTCACTCGGAAATACTGTCAGGAGAAATAGAGACTTTCAAAAAGATAATGTATGATTCAACATAAGCCAATCAGCATAATAATAATAATCAACTGTAGGAAAAGAAAACAAAAGTAATACCAATAGTAACAGGTTCTTTAGGTTCAATCCCAAAAGAATTGGAGCACCACTTGAACATCATCAGAATTGACAAAATCACTATTAGTCAATTCCAAATGCAGCTTTACCTAGGACAGCTTACATCCGTGATGATACCTTTAATACAGTTAAATAATGACAGCTGCCTATTCCAAGTCCTTGGGAAGGACTTGATAAGTGCATAAAAATGTCAAATCCAGTCTAAATATCTGGCTGACTAATAATCCCTTTAACTAAAACAGAAGAATTGAAATAAAGACTAACTGAGCATTTAGAACAGCACAAAAACAATAGAACAAGGTTGCCTGCCTTGAAACTTATTCCAAAGAAACAACTTATACAAGTGTTAAAAGATGCCAATACTATAATATCAAATATAAGTACCAGCTCACTGCAAGAAACAAACCAACTAATGTAGAGTGCAGCTACTGCTATAATTCAATCCCTTGGATGCAAAATCAATAAACAAGAAAAAAAAAAGACAACAGTTTGCTACCAAAATGGCAGATCAGACTGGGAAATAAAATCAGCATGTACGCAAATTAGAACAGATGAAAGAAAAGAGACTCACAGTCAAGAAGACCAAAGAATATCTGATCAAGAAATCTAACCTAGAAACAAAGAAGAATAAGAAAGCACTGGAAATAATAAAGCAGCAAATAATAGCTGTAGCCAAGAAGATCAGCAGTTAAGAAGCTCAAATTGCATACTACAATCAGAATCTCCGATTTCAGTCCAATCAGAAATGTTTCTATCAATCCATCAATGGAAATACTACAGTGAACCTGTCAATACTGAAAAGGAAGAAGCAATGAAGTTTTGGGTGCAGCTATAAGGACAGCCCAAAGAAACACAGTGAGAATTCAGGTAAAGGAGGTGGATAAGAATAAAAAAAGAAGCTGAAATAAATGTACTTGTAATAACTGCAGAAATGGTGGAGAGAAGAGCAAGGAAGATCAAGAATTGGTCAGCATTAGGTGAAGGTCAGCTGATCTACACTCACTTATTGCCAAGCAGGCAAGGAGGTGAAATTGAAGCAAAACATTCCTTATAATGAAAGATCCAACAACAAAAGGAGCAGCACCAGGAAACTGTAGACCACATCCCTGCTTACAAACAACTTTCATATTGCTAAATTATGTAGCTGATGCAGACAATAGCATCTAATTGAAAACAAGCTCTTTCCACCTGAGCTGAAAGGAAATTTCCCAAATAGCAGGGGATCAAAAGGTCAGCTCCTAATTGACAAGACAGTTTTGGAAAACTGAAAGAGAAGGAAGAGCAGCTTGAATGTAGATTGGATTGAGCACAATAAAGCATTCAACTGCCTGATAATTTTTGGATATTCAAATGCATAGAAATAACAGGAATCAATAGAAATATCAGAAATTTTGTGTAAAGATCTACAGCACAACAGTTGCTGTCAGTGGTGATCAACTGTAAGAGGTTAACATCAAGAGAGAAATCTTTCAAGGAGACTCACTCTTACCAATTACTGTTTGTCATTGCACTGATTCCTGTGTCAACAATACTGAACAAGCCAGGCCATGGCTTTAAATATCAAAACCTCTTTTACATGGACAATCATCTGAAATAGAATCACTGCTCAATGTTGTCTATATATACAGAGAAGATATTGCGATCATGTTTGGATTGAACAAATATGCCACTCTCACCATCAATGGTGAAAACTGAAGGACTCAAGAGGCCCTATAGAAATAACTTTAAGAGTTGGAGGAAGATGATCACTACAAATACCTGGGCATCCTTCAAAGTGACAACATCGAGCACACTGAAGTCAAGAAGAAGGTTAGAAGTGAATACTTCATGAGAATGAAGGGGGAGGGGAATCCAAACTCAGTGGATAAAATACCACTGAGGTAATTAACATTTAGGCACTTGTAGTCATTAGATACACAGTTGGAATAGCAGACTGGATTCAAGCAGAACCAAAAGGGTTGAACAGGAAGGTGAAATTGAATTAAAATAACAACAAACCACCCTCTCCCCAAAGGAACAAAATGGGGAAAACAGAAACCTGTAACTAGGGACGAGAAGAAAAGGGAAAACAATCTCCTCATCAAAGGCTTGGGTGAAGAACCCCCAAATATTGCATTATAATGAGAATGCAATATATTTTTCAAAGGTAGCATTTTTTTAAAGGATTGGCCAGGGTTGCAAAGGATTTTAAGGTAGACCTACAATAGAGAAAATATTTGAATATCAACTACTGCTAAGAGAATGAACTTGCCAAGACCAGATATGGCCAATTACTGTAAATCCTGTCTTGCTTATTAACCAAAAGGGGACAAAATAAAGTACCAAGAGTCCTGGTAGAGCAGCAGACTAAAGCACTGTTATTAACATCAGCTGCCTGCAATTACTGCAAATTCAAATCTCACCAGGCTCAAGGTTGACTCAGCCTTCCATCCTTTCTAAGGTAGGTAAAATGAGGACCCGGATTGTGGGGGCAATAAACTGACTTTGTATAAATATACAAAAGTATGAAGGCTATTGCTTAATGCATTATAAGCCGCCCTGAGTCTCCGGAGAAGGGCGGCACATAAATCTAATCAAATCAAAAAAAAAAAAAAAAGTTCAATGGAGAGAATACCTTTTATTCCCACCCCATTTTCTAAAATACTCCTGATTTTGTAGGCTTTGTTCCCAATCAAGTAAAGACAATGGATATATCCTAATTGTATGTGACTATGCAACTCTCTCTCTGGAAGCTTTTTCATTGTGGAGTATGCCAGCTAAAAGAATAGCAGAAGCACCAAAATGTCAAAAACCTTAGTAGGGTAGGCATTCCTAAGGAAATTCTCACAGATCAAGGATCCAATTTTTAGTCAGCTCTGGTGAAATATCTTTACAATGATTCAAGGGCAAAAGGGGTGCATACCAGCCCTTATCGTCTGCAGGTAGATGGTCTAATTGAAAGAATGCATCAGATCTTTCAGAAATATGTGGGTCAAGGTCCGAAACAATTGGAAGCCTTTTTTTCTTTAAATACAACATGGATTTGGCTACCATTTCTATTGCTTACATATAGGGAAATCCCATAAACATCCACTCGATTTAGCCTCTCTAAGTTACTCTATGGGAGGCAGACTCAAAGGAGGTTAAAGAAGGCTGCTGTAAAAATTTAGAAAGTCTTAAAAAATTAATATCACAGAGAGAGAGGGAGGGAGGGAGGGAGGGAGAAGAGAGAAGAGAGAGAGAGAGGAACCAAGTTATGTGCTGCATATCTAGTCAATTTCCAAAGCAAAACTTGGGAGGAACACCTCCAATACTTGAAGTTAGTAACTGAGAACCTAAGAAAAGCTGGTTTGACCATCAATCTAGAGAAGTGCCATCTGGGGTATCAAGAAACCGAATACTTAGGATTCCTAGGTGGAAACATAGAGATAAAATCCAAACAAGGAAGATTTAAAACCTTGAGACCAAGTAGAAGCCTTCAAATAAAGAAAAATATCTGATCTTTCTTAGGGCTAGCAGGATATTATCAAAGGATTTTTCCCCTTATTTTTCAATGGTACTAGTTAAGGTGTATAGAAGAGCAGATGGTTTAGCAAAATTGCAGGGATTTGTTCTATCTTCTTTCTCCCTATTTAAACCTTTCCTCCAGAATCAGCACCTCATAAAGTTGTCCTCTTCACACAAGGGCTAGAAATGTGTCTTTTGAAGATTTGCACCCACCAGAAATTTAGTACAACAGCCAAATGAAATTAGGCTTTTCCTTCAGAAGGGGTGGATGGTCCAAAAGGGAGCAAAAAAAAGTATAGAGGCCTAGCAAGAGAAAGCTATAATATAATATAAATAAAAAAAGACTTAATATAAAAATATAAAATATAATGTAAATATAAAAATATAACATAAAAATATAATATAAAAAAGACTTCTACATGCTCTCCATTAACGCAAAACAAGAAATCTCAGAGAGAGAGAGGGGACTTACGACAGCACAAGTTTAAGAAGGAAAGTTTGATATATTCTAACAATAGTACTCAGCATAATACATAGGTAATTGTAATATTGTAATATAATAATAGGTAATAGTTGTAATAATAATAGACTAATATGCTGAATAGTAACAGTATAGAGCAGTATTGGCGAACCTTTTTGGAAACCAAGTGCTCACGGGGGAGTATCAGAAACCATAAGAGCCGCTTCCCGCTGTGCATGCGCAGGAGTGCCAGAAACTGGAAGAGCAGTTCCCTGGCATGCATGTGCGCGCCGGGAAGTTAAGCTTCCGGTTTCTGGTGTGTGCATGCATGCCGGTCACCTGGTCTTCCGGTTTCTGGTGTGCATGTGTGAGCGAAGACCAGCTGGCCAGTGCATGTGTGCGTGATAGAAAACAGAAGCTCAGCTTCCCGGCACATGCATGCGTACCAAAGAGCTGCTCCATGCTACCAAAGAAGAGCAAAGGGTGACATCTGGCGTGCCCAGAGAGATGGCTCTGTGTGCCACTTACAGCACGTATGCCATAGGTTCGCAATCACGGGTATAGAGTATAGTAATTGTCATAATTATTACAGGTACTATCATAGTTACTATGATAATTACATAGTAATAGTACAAAGATAGCAACAGAACAGAATATAGGAAGCATTTACATATCAAAGCATCAATCTTTTATGTTTGTTTTTATAAAATAAAACATCTCCGCAACTCATACAGAGAAATATAAAGAAACCACCTCTCGAAAGTTCAGTTCTTTTGTGTCTCTCTTGAGTCTGGGCCACTCTAATTGTGTATAGTTCAACAAAGAATTTATGAAAGAGATAATTTCTCTGTAAAAAACTAGTGTGTTGGGTTTAGGATGGAAGTTGCAAAAGGTCAACATAGTATATTAATTCACTTGCAAAAACAAGATGAGAACCATCAGACAACTCACCTTCTTCGTCAGGGCGCTTCTGTAGTTCCCTTACAGCCAGAAGAAATTCCTTAAAGTTCAAAAGCCTATTCTCTGCACAAAGAGAAGAAGGAATGTTGTCATCCCTAGCATTTGCTTATAGCTCTAATAGATTCCTGAGCATGATGAAAAATCCTACGTCAAGCTTTTACAAACCTAAACCAACTGAGACCAGTATGACAGTAGGAACTGTTTAGTCAGATTAACACTGGATGGTCCGCCCTGAGATACTATTTTGATACCAGATTCCTCTTAGGCAGGATCATCTGGGGTGTGTGTGTGTGTGTGTGTGTGTGTGTGTGTGTGTTTGTAAAATGGAGATACTCACTATTAATACGAGTGCATTTTAATGCATCATGCATAGTTTCACACGTCAAGTTGACTTCAAGGTTTTCCAGGACTAACCTCAGATCATCAATACAAACCATATCTTTCTTTATTTTCTTGAAAGCCCAGAGGGTATTCTGGAAGCCTGGAAGAAACACAGAAGAGAAAGACAGCAATAACTGATGCTTCCATGCACAAAGATGGAGGTACTGAAATCATACACTTTCAACCAGTGGTGAAATCCAAATTTTTTTACTACTGGTTCTGTGGGCGTGGCTTGGTGGGTGTGGCTTGGTGAGCATGGCAGGGGAAGGATACTGCAAAATCCCCATTCCCTCCTCACTCCTGGGGGAAGTATATTGCAAAATCTCCATTCCCTCCCCAATCTGGGGCCAGCCAGATGTGGTATTTGCCAGTTCTCCAAACTACTCAAAATTTCCGCTAATGGTTCTCCAGAACCTGTCAGAACCTACTGGATTTCATCCCTGCTTTCAACCTTCTTTAAAATGAGATGAATTAGATATAGGGTAGGTATGATGCATCTAGGTCTTTCTTTAAAAGCCGTAGATGCAGCACACCTACCCTATATCTAATTCAACTCTCTCACAGCAGCACAAAGGGTTTAGCAGGTGTCTGTCTGATTTTCATGAGGCAATAAGGGGAAGAAAGGGGATGTAATAATATTGTTGATACTGCCATGATCAGGCTGACAACTAGTGAAGAAAAGTTCAAAGAGACTTCATATGTTTGTGTATCTAATATGTGTGAGAGAATGAGCTCTGCAGAGTTCAACTTCAACTTATAGACAATAGTGTCTATCCTAAAGTCCCTTTCCAGCATGAGCAGATCCCAAAGGAATACAGGTTTGAAATGCATCCCAGGAGTTAGCTTCTTGTTCTGAGGGCATGATGGACAGTTATTTCAATTGAAAAGTAAAGAATGGGATAACTCCAGGAATATGTGTTCCATCAACTTCCAAGGCAGAGAAAGTGTGTGTGGGGGGGAGGGGGGGTCTGTAGCAAATTATGAGTTGCTGTAGCTAAGAGTGAAGATAACATAGAGGGTAAGCCAACCAACTTCACCCAACTGTTGCCATGGACACTGAAGTGTAAAATATGAGCTGGGGTGAACAAACATTAAAAAATCCCATGGAGCTGCCACTGTGATTTAACTACTAGACAGATACAAATATAAGGCATGGCAAAAGGCAGAAGAGGAAAATGAGAGGAAAAGCTTGCTTTGCTTTCAATTAATTCCTCATAAGTCAAGAGATGAAACATGAAACATGACTTTCATATGCAGGCTTCCTTCTCTCAACTGAATGTCAGAAATCTATAGAATACATTTTCAAAAATCTATAGAATAATTTAAGATGTGCTGAAACACCCTTATTCTTAATTTAGCTCTGTCTAATATCAAGAGAGTTGGGTGGTTATGCCATCACAAATGATATTAACAAAGAAAGCAACCCAATATCAGAATGTAATTCATATGACATACTGGACAAAACAAAGCAGTCAATCAGAATTTCTTCTTTGCTCGTACTGAGGGACAAACCAGTTTTTATTCTCATTCAGGTAAAAACATCAAATAAAACAAATATGCACATTATTACAAGAATGATGTTTGTTTATATTTAAAAAATGAAAAGCAGATATTTTTCAGATGATGGAAGTACAAGGAAAGAGAACGAAACAAAATTATGCTATACAGTAACAATGGTGTAAACATTTCCCTTGTTATTGCCTCAATTTTTCTTCTCATACCTTCTGATTGAGAAAATGGTGAGGTTTTATTCACAACTTCCAGAAACTCTGAAAAATTCACAGTCCCAAGTACTGTAAGAGAGAAGGAAGGCTACAAGTGGGAGTGACATAAATACATGCAGATGAGCAGGTTGACAGACAAAGTAACAGTTTGGGTTATAATAGGTGTACAATATATGACCCTTCAAACTTGGCCAGAATTTTCAGTCAATTTGCCCAATAGTTGTAGCCAACACTCTTTCTGGCAAAAATAGTTGATGGACTAGGAAGATCTACAAAGTAAACATAACAGGATAAAGGGAAGGCAAGATCGTTGGATCTATAGGATCATTATAGGGTTGGGCATGCATGGAACTTCATAATAATATAAAAATGGAGTGTGGCTTCTGTTGCAATGTTGCATATATGCTTTTATAAGTTTGAACACACACACACACACACACACAAACAAACATACACACACACACATACACCCCTGCATTTTTTAGGAGCCACTGGTCAAATATAGAACATACATTGGATGACTTGCAAATTTTCAGTCAGCATGGCTTCTCAATTGGGAAGGAGCATATCAAAGAGTGTATGTGTACATATACAAAGTATACAAAAATTATAATGGCTGAACGTCAAATATTATGCACAATCAAAATGTGATATATTTGGTTCTGACTCAGTAGATTTTGTAACCCCAGCCAACGGCTGTGTTTGCACAATGCAGTTAGCCATATCAAGGAAAGATGTATCTGACAATTTAGCACAACATGCTAAATTGTATTAATGTTAACCTTGTTTTGGTTCAAAATGTTCAGTGTACTCAGATTGTTTGATTAGTTTGTTATTCTGTCTGCAAATCTAAATACCGTAATAGATTAATCCAGGCATCAAGTTAAGCATGTTGTATAAATGCAGAAGCAGTCCAAGGGACCAGGTAATGGCTCTAAAAATTCTATAGCGGATTAAATTATTTTCTTCTCCCCAAAGTGTAGTTTATTCAGTGATCTAAGTATGCAGGAATTCAGGCTGCCATTTGCATGACCTTCATTGCACAGGGTGAAGTCAGGCAAACTGAAATTGATGCATACATTAACTTCCACATAATCTTCTAATTTCATGAGGATATCAGCTTTCCACAGACAGCATGCACCATGCATTAAGTAACTGCTAACAACACAAAAGCCTCTGGATCACATACCATCCACGTTCATTAACTGAAGAGCACAATACATCTCATCTCTGGTCACTAGGATCTTGAGAGTGTGAAGTACAAATAGGAGTTTGCTGACGGGAACTCTGCCACACTTGAAGACATTGAAAACAGTGCAAATTCTAGAGAGCCCTGAACATACTATACAATCTGAAAAGTAAAATACCATGCATTAATTATTTCCACAACTGGCTGAAATTGGATAGAAAGGCAAAGCTCCACAAAGAATGGACAGCGATCTGTTCTGAGTCTTGTGAAAGCCCCTTGCTCAGTAATAGTGCAACCCTACAGTAGAGCAAGAAATGTGCATTTTTACAATCTTGAGGGCATATTTTTTGAGGGAAAAAGAATAATTTTTAACGCCTGTGGTGGCAGAGATTGCCCAGATCTCTGGACTCTCCAGGTGGCAAGTATTTTTCCAGAAGAAAATAGACACAGAAAGAAACTTCTAGTTCAGTTTTCTTTGAAGATTTGATCAGACTATAGTGAATTAGTGATATATACAACAGTGATGACAGCTTCTGAAAGTTTTGTGAAAGAAAAGTGAAAAAAAATAAGAGTGAAAGTAGAATCAGTGCAGGAAAAACAAATATGATTATGAAAATATATCAAAGATAGACTCATCTACTAACAGGAGTAATGGAACATTTACTAACAGTAATGGAATGGAAATTGAGCAGAAGAAAGATGTTTCTGGAAACCACATAAAACAGAGTGAACAGAACGAAGTTAAAAAAAGTGCCTCAAAAGTGTGTAGATTCAAAGCATATTGATTGATTATTTTTACTTTTTTTAATGCCACTTTAAAAATATTTCCCTGCTGTTTCCTTCCCCCACTTTTCATTTTTTGTTGTAATTTTGTATTTAACTTTTTATTTTTTGAAATTTAATAAAATTATTTTTAAAATACTTCCAGAAATGGGACAAGGAGAGAAGATTATTTTATATGACTATTAAAACTAGGATTTAAAATTAGCATTAAGCATAAGTTATCTTAACAGGAGACCAAATCAGTGAATTGATATAATGATAAAGTATTCTGTACAGTACGCCCAAATTCTAGGCATCTCCATCTCACTTTTCTCTTGGACCACAAAAATGGTTTCTAGAATCATGTCATAATTACAGTATCTCTGCTAAGTCTGTAGTCTACAGTCTTGACATCATAACTGAAACACTCTTGCTCTCAAATAGTTCATGTTTTTAACCGCAGTATGTGTTATTATTGTGTCCAGTTTAATTTATTCTGCTGTGAGGCAGTTTTACAAAGGAATGTGTGCAGGGTTTCAGTATAGCAGTGCTTGAATGAAGAAATACTATGCGGGTTATTTATTGTTATGAACCTCTTCACAAACGAAGCAATGTTCAGTTTAAACTAAAACTTCAGTTTAAACTACTAAACTACAAATAGTCCTTGATGTACGACCACAGTGAGCTCAAAATTTCCAAGCTAAGCAAGACAGTTGTTGAGTTTTGCAACCTTTGTTGCCACAGTTGTTAAGTAAATCACTGTGATTATTAAGTTAGTAAAATGGTTGTTAAGTGAATCTGGCTTCCCCATTGTCTTTGCTTGTCAAAAGATCATAAAAAATGATCACATGACCATCATAAATACATGCCAATAGTCAAGTGCATGAATTTTAATCATTTGGCCATAGGGATGCTACAACAGTGAAAACAGTGAAATACAGTCACTTTTTTGAGTGCTGTTTGAACAATCATTGAATGTTCAAACTTTGAATATTCTTTGAACAATCATTAAATGAATGGTTGTAAGTCAAGGACTACCTGTACTAGCATTAATAGCAATTTAATATGAATCATTTAGCATAAAAATATATTTTTAAAAATATTTAATAAGATGGACATTAGGATTTGTGTTTCAAATAATGAAATAAAGCATTATATACACCTTATATTATTTTAGGTGATAAACAAACAAAGCAAAAATTAAAAAGGAAAATAATTGTAGCTTGCCAAGTTTTTCATCAACACAGACTTCTTTGACTGAGACAAGGACAGATCACATGAATTACCTTCCCAGGTTGTATCCTTGATGAACGGGGTATTAACTTCTCTCCCCCTATCATACACTGTTATGTGGACATTGTAGACAACATTAGGCTTCCTGCCAAAACATGGATAGAAATCTGATTATCATTACAACCTCCGCTTATCTTTGACCCCAACGCTGGTATCTCCTAAACCAAATTTTAAAACGTTCACATCTAGAAGCAAGTCTCTACAGGAATCTCTAAATTATGGTGGTAGTTGGGGCTGGAATTCATGTCCTTAACATATGCAATCATAAAGTGAAATGTCATGTGACCACATTTCTTAGCAGCAGCAATCTCCACAATCTCTACTGCTGCAATTAACATCTCAGCAATCATTATGTGAGGACCCACCCTGATCCATGTTATTCCCAACTTGTACCTTTCAGCCCTGAACTTTGGTAAGATAAGGGACTGCCTTCCCTTTATTTCTCTCCACCTGTCTATCTGCCCCCCCCTGCTCCCACTCCCTAACCCTTTTGACCATAACGCACAGTGGCATTCCTTAGCAGCTGGAGCTGAAGTAGTGCTGGGTAGTGTTGGAGCTGAAGTAGAAGCCTGGGGGTGGGGATGGCTGGCAGAGAGTGCTGAAGGCCCCAGGCCTCTGCTTCAGTGTTGGTGCTGCCGCCGCTGCCACCACTGCCAAGAAAGTGCTGCTGTGCAAAATGGTCAAAAGGTCAGAAATGGGGTGGGTGAGAATAGGCAGGTCGGAGTACTTGAAGTGGGCATAAGTCTCTGCAGGCTGCCAAGCCCTTGAATTTTGAACACATGACTCTGCGGATGGTACAATGTACAATGGCTGTGCAGGTGACTGGGTGTAAATACCAGTCATTCAGTACTGTTGTAAATTTGAATTGCTAAATGAAAAGATATTAAATGTATCTTGGGCACATGCCCAAGATGATAGCTCTCGGCGGAGCTGCGGTTTTACTGGGGTGATATCCTGACTTTTAGGGGGCCCCGGGGCCAGACTGACTACCTATTTATTTATTTATTTATTTATTTATTTATTTATTATATTTCTATACCGCCTTTCTCCCGTAGGCCTCAAGGCGGTGTACAGTCAAGAAAAATATAGACACACAAACATCATAAAATTACTAATTAAAATTATTACTTAGTTTGGTCAATTAAATAAAACCCAGAATTAGATAACATTTAAAAAATCATTCACATGTTCGTATGTTTAGCCCCGCCTGTTGGAACATCAGGGTCTTGAGGGCATGATGGAAAGCACGGAGATCAGGGATATTCCGTATCTCCGGGGGCAGTTCATTCCAAAGGGTTGGAGCCCCCACAGAGAAGGCCCTCCCCCTGGGAGTCGCCAGTCGACATAATTTGACTGACGGTACCCTGAGTAGTCCCTCCCTGTGAGAACGAACTGGTCGGTGGGAAGCTATTGGTGGCAAAAGACGGTCTCGTAGGTACCTATGGCCCGTGCCCGATGATAGGAGTGTCTTGCCAGTCTTTTGAGAGCATTTTGGCTCTCCGGAATGTCTCAGCCAGGAAGGGGTGGCATTGGCGGCGATGCAAGATGGCGGGATCGGCCTGAGGCTTCGTAGCGCCTGACTCTGTGTCTGTCGGTGGCTGCCCAAGCGGCAGCGGTGGCAATGTAGTGGCAGCGGCCATGTGGCACCCTCAGTGGGACTTTGCTGGACCCTGGTGGTGGCAGGAGTTGCCTGCAGGGGCCAGTGGTGGACAGAGTCTGATGAAGTCGGTGCTGATGAGGTCGATGGCGGCGGCGGCGGTGATGGCAGTGTCCAAAATGGCGGCTGTTAGACGGCAGCAAAGGGAGCGGCAGAAGCCAGAAGGCCACGAGCGAGAGAGTAGGGGACTTTCTTGGCAGCTATTCCAGCTGGAACTCCTGGGTGACCATAGGGCACTGACCCACTTTATGAGGGATCAGCCCTAGGCCGTCCCAGAGGCCCCCTCCTTACGGGCATTGGGGGGCTGAGCCGGAGGCATTGTTGACCATGGAAGAGCTGAGGGTGGCTCAGGGGGACTGGAAGATTGCTCTGGTGTCTACCTTGGGGTGTTTTGCCCCTGGTACTTCACTGCTCTGCCCCCCCTCCTCATTTCATCTTTTCTGCCCCCTTTTTTGGCCTGGTGTTAGGCCTTATTGTGATCACTTGCCATCCAGGTTTGTTTCCTGTCTGCCAGAAAATAGTCTTCCTATTTCTGTTTCATCTGGATCTCTCCGGATTCGCCTACTGGGTGGTCGCCATAGACTGCCCTTGTTCCTGAACCTAATCTGGTTTATTCCATCTGTGCCTCCTTGTAGTATGGAGAGATGCATCTTGAGGTGTAAATAGTGAAGGAGCCGGACCAAGGCTGCTGTTCCTTTCCCTCTACTCAGCCACTGTGACAGGATGGTTGGCGTTTACATCTGGGCCCGAAATGGCTTAAGACTCCTCCCACTGCCGTAAGAGGGCAGTGGAGCTCAAAGAGTTTAATGACTTGCACCTGAGACTGGCATTTTCTCCATGGGACCTTAGATCGCTGTGATGGACCCCCAGCCATGGGCTATACCCAGTTACTGGATGTACTCGATGGCGGAAGTCCTCGAACTGCAAGATTCCACCCTCTCACAGATCTGGCCCTCCACTCTATCGAGGGCCTACTCAATGACAGGTTTTGGAATCCCTGAGAGGTGGCACGCAGCAAAGAGGAATTTGAGGGGTTTTTGGCAGGAAAGCACTAAGGGTGTTGGGTTTTTTTTTAAAAAAGGCTTTGTATTCTTTTTTAATTAGGTTTTTAGGGGCACCGGGAGGGGGCAGAGGGTGGGTTTGGGGGGTAAACCATGAGGGGTTGGGTCTAGTCCAACAGGGGGCTATATGACTGGGGGTGTGGGGTCAGGGGTCGAGGAGGGGGCTAGTCTCCGTATCAGTGAGGGCTGTTCCATCGATACTGTGTATGGGAGGGACAGATATCGCGGGAGCAGAGGGCCATATGTTAGGGGAGTGCGCACTCGCTATCTTCAAGCGATTGCATGCTCCGGCCCCCAGTGCTCTTCTTGTTCCCTGGGTTGCGCAGATCCTCAGGGCCCAGGCCTTCGGTTGATGTTGTGCAATGCCAGGTCCATGGTAAATAAAGCCCCCCCTCATTTCTGATCTCATTCAGGAGGGAGGAACGGACCTGGCAGGTATTATGGAGACCTGGTTGGGCCTGGAGGGGGGGATCCCCCTCATTGAAATGTGCCCACCAGGTTTCCGTGCATTCCATCAGCTGAGGTCTCAGGGGAGGGGAGGGTGGTGGTGGCGGTTGGTATAAAGGAAGATCTTGGTCCGAGGGAGGCTGCTGTGCCTCAGATAGCCAGATGTGAGTCCCTCCTTGTGAAGTGGGGCCATGGGGGGTAGATGGGCTTGCTGATCACGTACCTGGCTCCCTGCCACATGGCGTTGGCCTTGCCTGAGCTGCTCAACGTGATAGCCGGGGTGGCAGTTGATACCCCCAGGCTTATGGTCATGGAGGATTTCAACCTGCCATCTATCGGTGAAATGTCTGAGGTGGCTCGGGAGTTCATGGCTTCCATGACAGCCATGGACCTGACCCAGTTAGTTCATGGCCCCACTCACATGGGGGGACACACTCTGGACTTAGTTTTTGTCTCTGGCCAGTGGCTGAATGGTTTTGATATAGAGGATATTGTGATCGAGTCCTTGTCATGGTCAGATCATTCTCTCCTTCAACTTGACCTTCAAATCACTACACCTTGCTGCAGGGAGGCGGAACCGGCTAGGTGGTTCCGCCCCAGGCACCTGATGGACCCAGATAGGTTCCAGATGGAGCTTGGGGCATTCCCTGAGGTTCTGGCTCATGACGCAGCTGAAGACCTGGTGGCCACCTGGGATAGGGCGGCTGCTGGAGCTTTGGACCATGTCATGCCTTTGCAGCCTCTGACCTGGTGCCGATCCCAGGTGGCTCCCTGGTTTTCTGAGGAACTGAGGGAAATGAAGCGCTGGAAAAGATGCGTAGAGAGCAGTTGGAGGGCCAGCCGGTCCGAATCTGACCGAACACAGGTGAGGTCTCATAATAAAACCTACCTAGTGGTGATAAGAGCGGCAAAGTCTGACTACTTTTCCGCTCTTATCGTGTCTGCAGATAACCGCCTGGCCACCCTGTTTAGGGTGTCCCGCTCCCTGCTCCATCTGGGAGCGCAGGAAGACCCCCTTGGAGGGTAGGGCTGAGGATTTTGTACAGTAACTGCATGACAAAATCGCTCAAATTCAGGAAGGTTTGGACTCTGACGGGGTAGGTTCAGACGGGGTGATGGAGGAAGGTCTTGAGAGTGTTATCTGGGAGGAGTTTGACCCCATGACTTCTGAAGACATGGACAGGATTCTGGGTAGACTTAGCAGGACCACATGTTTATTGGACCCATGTCCCTCCTGGCTGGTGCTGGCTTCCTGGGAGGTTACACGAGGCTGGCTCCAGAGGATTATCAATGCTTCTTTGAGTGAGGGTTGCTTTCCCACCACCTTGAAAGAGGTGGTGGTGAGGCCCCTCCTCAAGAAGCCCTCCCTGGACCCGGCTGTTTTTTTGAATTATTGTCCGGTCTCCAACCTCCGCTTTGTGGTGAAAGTTGTTGAGAATGTGGTGAAGTGACAGTTCCCCCAGTACCTGGATGAAGCGGTCTATCTTGATCCATTCCAGTCGGGTTTCAGACCTGGGTACAGCATGGAAACGGCATTGGTCACATTGGTTGATGATCTCTGGAGGGCTCGGGACAGGGGTTTTTCCTCTGTTCTGGTCCTATTAGATCTCTCAGCGGCTTTTGATACTATCGACTCTGGTATCATGCTGCGCAGGTTAGAGGGGTTAGGGGTGGGAGGCACCGTGTTGCAGTGGTTCTCCTCCTTTCTCTCTGACCGGTCGCAGTTTGTGTTGACAGGGGGTCAGAGGTCGACCTCGAGGAGCCTTGTGTGTGGGGTGCCACAAGGGTCGGTCCTCTCGCCCCTTCTGTTCAACATTTATGTGAAGCCGCTGGGTGAGATCATTTGTGGTTTCGGGGTGCAGTTCCACCAGTACGCTGATGATACTCAGCTCTACATCTGCACCCCGGGCCACCCCAATGATGCCCTTAACATGATGTCCCAGTGTCTGGAGGCTGTGCAGATCTGGATGGGGAGAAACAGGCTCAAGCTCAACCCGTCCAAGACTGAGTGGCTGTGGCTCCCAGCGTCCCGATATAGTCAGTTGGTGCCATCTCTGACTATTGGGGGTGAGTCATTGGCCCCCACGGAGAGGGCTCATAACTTAGGTGTCCTCCTGGACGCACGGCTGTCCTTAGAAGAAGATGTGATGGCCGTGGCCAGGGGGGCTTTTTATCAGGTTCGCCTGATCCGCCAGTTGCATCCCTTTCTGGATCGGGACTCCCTACGCACGGTCACTCATGCCCTCGTCACTTCCCACCTGGACTACTGTAATGCTCTCTACATGGGGCTCTCCTTGAAGAGCACCCGGAGGCTCCAACTGGTCCAGAATGCGGCCACGCGGGTGATTATGAGAGAGTCATGGCGCTCCCATGTAACACCTCTCCTGCATGAGCTGCACTGGCTTCCGGTGGTCCTCCGGGTACGATTCAAGGTATTGGTTACCACCTTCAGAGCACTCCATGGCTTAGGACCTGGGTATTTACAAGACTGCCTTCTGCTACCAATAGCCTCCCACCAGCAAATTTGCTCCCACAGAGTGGGGCTCCTCCAGGTGCCATCGGCCAAATAGTCGGCTGGCGACCCCCAGGGGGAGAGCCTTCTCTGTGGGGGCTCCTGCCCTCTGGAATGAATTACCCCCCGAGATGCGGAGGATTCCCGATTTACGCATCTTCCGCCAGGCCCTCAAGACGCTTTTATTCCAACAAGCTGGGCTGGCCTAATTTTTAAATTTTTAATCGTTAACTGTTAACTTTTAAATGTCCAAAATGGGTAGTTTTATTTTAATTAGATATGGGCCAAATTATTTAATATTTCTTAAATTGTTTTTTAAATTTTATATCTGTGTGTTTTATTTTGGCTGTACACCGCCCTGAGTCCTTCTGGGAGAAGTGCGGTATATTAAATAAATAAATAAATAAATAAATAAATAAATCTGTAGTATTATAGTAGATGAACTTGGGATTGTATCAATTTCCTCATCTCTAACAGCTTTGATTGTTCTCATACTTGGTATTAAGAAACCCATCCATTGGACTTCCGGTTTGCTTCCTGTCACCAAAAGACGGTCCCGTTTTCGGACCGCCAGCCCCGCTGCCTGTTAGAGCCGCTTCGATCAAGAGAAGCGGCTCAGAAGTTCCTGAATCCTGAAGGATTAGTGGAAGAGAGTGGGTGAGAAGCAGGTTGAGCTCCTGTGAGCCCCCAGATAGCTATCGTTTGCTTCTGGGGAGGAAACAGGCGCAGCTCCCTTTCAGCTCGCCGAGACTCCGGACAGCGTGGGATGAGTCTGCCCAGCGCAGAACAAGGCGGCAGGAGCAACCTCGCTATTGAAAAAAAGCAAATTCAAACAACCAGGGTGGAATAACAATTGAACCTCGAAATTGCAAGTATTACTAGCCCTGTGATTGATTTTAAAACAGAAGAGTGAATGAGTGAAAGTCTCTTGAAAATGGCGCCCAGCTTCAGCGTTAACGAGCTGAAAGCGAGAGTGGATTAGCAAAGCTATTTCAACTAGCTACAAAGTTGCACTGTCTGTAACAAGTGGAGAAGAAATTTTTTTAAAAAAACAAGCCTGATTTTGCTTCAATTTCACCCTTAATTTGACTAAACCTGGGCGAATTTTTTAGAGAACTTTGTGGTGGAGGAAAGGGAAAAAGGATTTCCTTTTTTGGAAAAGCTAGCCTACGTGGCAGGATGGCTTCTAAGCAGACTAAACAGGAAGAGAAGGCGGCGGGGTGGGGGATCCCCCACACATAAATCTGAACAGCAGCCTCCCAGCCAGCAGAGCCAGAAAAGAGAAGTTGATCTTGAAAGTTTAAAGGATTTCATTACTCAGGCTTTGGATGAGAAGTTTAAAAAGTCACAACAGGAAATTAAGCAGGAGATTAAAGAAATTAAAGAGGTGGTGCAAGAAAAATATGACAAGGTGACCAAAAATTAATGACAGTGGTGACTGGATTGTCAGAAGCAATTATTAAAACTGATTCTAAGGTGGAAGAATTTAGATCAGAAATGGATGTCTAAACGAAAGAGACTGACTATAAAATCTTTGATGCTAAAAATAAAATGCAGAGACTTGAAAATGAAATTACAATGATGCAGTTCAGTTCTATGGAATTTGCCATAAGGCTGAGAGGCATAAAAGAGAATGATAGACAAGACCTGAGACAGACTTGTGCTGATGCTCTAGCTGTGTTTTAAAGATCAGCCCTGAAGAGATTTTTTGCAAAATGGATAAAATCTATAGAGTGAATTCATGGGTGGCCAGACAAAGACAATTGCCTAGAGATGTGGTGATATATTTTACAGACAGAAGAATGAGAAATGATATTTTGCAAAAGTCTTTTCTCTCTGCGGTGCAAGTGGAGGGAAAGGAGATTTATAAAGAGCTACCACCTAAGATGTAAAAAGATAGAAAGGATTTTGGATTTCTAGTGAATGAATTAAAAAAACAACAAATTCCATTTCGGTGGGATCCTCCAACTGGTATAATCTTGAGGTATAAGGGAGAAAGATACCGATTAAATACCATTGAGAAGGCAGAAGAATTTTATTCTAATGTCTTTAAAGAGAGCTCACCATTCCCACATACATCTTCGGGGTTGGAGATAAAGGAGAGTGATAAGGAGAAGCAATTCCAGCAAGAGATGGAAGAGCAGCCTAAGCAGTTGGAACTAGAGGCAATGGAAATGCAGGGAGCTACAGGAGGTTTTCTGGATGAGCCCCTGCTAGATCTTCCTTCGAAAATTGTGATTGAACCACCTAAGACTACAAGAGAAGTGGCTTTGGACCTAGCCCAGATGTGTGAAGCTAAAGATCAGCATATAACCCGAGCAATTTCTAAGCAACTCAAAGAAAAACAACAACAGGAAAGGCCCAAACCACAGCAATATAAGAAAGGAGCTAAGAGTAATATACAAGAATGTGAAGCCATGGGGGGAGCAAAGCCGAAGACTACCGACTCGGAAAATTTTCAGCAAATGTGCTTGTCGCTTCAAAAAAGTGTACATGACGATTAAGTTTTTATCTTGGAACGTGAATGGTTTAAATTCACCACAGAAAAGGAAGAAATTATTTACATACTTGAGACAATTTAACAATGATATAATTTGTTTGCAAGAAACTCATGTTAGAACACAAGATCAAAAATATCTGATAAATTCAAGATTAGGAGCACATTTTATAGCTTCAAATTTGGAAAAAAAGAATGGTGTGGTTATTTATATAAACAAAAGACTGTCAGCTAAAATTATAGAAGCAGATGAAGGTGGTAGGTTTATAGCAATTGAACTGCACACAGCAAGTGGCCTAATTCTAGTGATTGGAATTTATGCTCCTAATCAACAACAGGATAATTTTTACAAAACTTTGCATTCTAAAATATTGCAATGGGATTATAGATCTATTTTAATCATGGGAGATTGGAATGGAGTAATTGATTCTAAAATAGATAAAAAGAGTTCGGCGAAGTCAAGAATTAGACTACCACCGTTTTTTTTTTTTTTTTTTTGATATGAAAGAAGATTTGGAATTAAAAGATATCTGAAGAATACATAACCCCAAAAAATTGGACTTTACTTTTTTTTCAGATAGACACAGATCCTTTTCTAGGATTGATTTTATTTTACTATCAGCTGACTTACTTGTAAAAACAAAAAGAACAAAGATTTTTCCAAGGACTTTAACTGACCATAGCCCGGTATGGATAGAAATTGAGATGGGAAAGAGTGAGAGAAGATCATGGAGATTAAATGAAAATCTGTTTAGATATGAAAAAAATATAATAGAACTTAAAAACCAGATGAAAGAATTTTTTAAAATGAATTTGAATAAGGGTACCCCTATTGAAATCGTGTGGGATGCGAGTAAAGCGTATATGAGAGGGGTACTCATTCATATGAACTCTAAACACAAATTGAATCGACAAAAGAAAAGATCTGAAATGGAAGCAGAAATAAAGAATAAAGAACAGTTACTTATAAAAAACCCAACAGATGAAAGAATACGAGAAGCTATAAAACTTCTGAAAGATCAATTTCAAATGCTTATGGTGGAACAAACAGCAACAAATTTACAATTTGCGAAACACAACACATTTTGCAACGCTTATAAACCGGGCAGATGGTTGGCTTATACATTAAGGAAGAAGCAGAGTACACGGATCATTGATAGTATTGATACTGGAGGGAAGGAAATTTCCCAACAAAAATTAATTAAAGAAGTTTTTGTAGATTATTATACTAAATTATATGCCAAAGATGATACACACAGTGGACTTATAGAGAAATATCTAGAAAATAAAAGAGTTACAAAAATTACCAGTCAACAAAAGGAGAGAATGAATTATCCTATAACAGTTGAGGAGATTATTGCCGCAATTGAATTGAAAATTGCTAAAGCTCCTGGGACGGATGGCTTAACTGCGGTGTACTATAAAACCTTACAAGCAGAAATGATTGAACATCTTAAAGATTTATTTTGTAGCATACAACAAGGAGGTAAAATACCCCCATCATGGAAAACAGCTTATATTTCATTGATATCGAAAGAGCAAATAGGTCCTAAAAAACCTGAGAATTTTAGACCAATATCTCTTCTGAATAATGACTATAAAATATTTGCAAAAGTATTAGCCAACAGGTTGATGCCAGTTATTCAAGAGGTGATTCACTGTGACCAAGCGGGATTTATAGAAGGCAGATACATGAAGGACAATGTAAGGCAAGTTATAGATTTACTGGAATATCTTGAGAAGAATCAACAGATCCCTGCAGTGCTGGTCTTTTTGGATGCGGAGAAGGCCTTTGATAGAGTGGATTGGAATTTTCTACTAAAGACTTTAAAAAAGATGGACTTTGGGGATCAATTTATACAGGTGGTTTCAGCAATCTATCAAGAACAAAAGGCACAGATTATTATTAATGGAAGTTTGACAACAGACTTTAATATTGAAAAAGGAACAAGACAAGGTTGTCCGTTATCCCCATTGTTATTTATTTTAACATTAGAAGTCTTGTTGAATACAATACAGGACTCGAGTACCTTGAAAGGAATAGTGATAAGGCAAGAGGATTACAGAATAAGGGCATTTGCAGATGATCTGGTTGTTACCCTAACACAGCCGATGGAATCAATAATCCAGATGAAAGACATTATAGATCAATATGGTATAGTATCAGGATTTAGATTGAACCAGAAAAAAACTAAGATGATAGTTAAAAATATGACACAAGATCGAAAACAGGAACTTGAAAGCACGGCAGGTTTTGAGATAGTATCAAAGGTTAAATATCTAGGAGTTCAGGTTGCAGAATCAAATATGAAACTGCTTCAAAATAATTATGAGGTGTTGTGGCGAGACGTACAGAAAGATATGGAGACCTGGAAAAAACTGCAGCTGTCTTTACTTGGAAGAATAGCAGCAGTTAAGATGAACATTTTGCCAAGATTTCTTTTCTTGTTTCAAATGATTCCGGTGCTTAAAAGTGATAAACATTTGAGAGAATGGCAAAGAGGACTGAATAAGTTTGTTTGGAATGAGAAAAAGCCGAGAGTTAAACTGAAAATTATGCAAGATGTTCCAGACAGGGGAGGCCTTAAACTTCCAAACCTACAATTATATTATGAAGCAGCAGCATTGACGCAAGCAAGTGATTAGTTTGGAAGGAAAAAGACTGGAATATTGAACATAGAAAGTTTTGATCTTGAATTTGGTTGGCATGCTTACTTATTTTATGAGAACAAAGTGGATAAAGTATTTAAAAGCCACATACTTAGAGACTCTTTGATGAGAGTTTGGAAGAAGCACCGACTCAAATGGGATTACAAAATACCGTTATGGCTGGATCTTGGTCATATTATGTGGAATACAAATATAATGTCACTCAGGGGGTTTTTATACAAAGAAGTTCTTTTTGCAGATGCGGGCAGATGGCAACTGAAGATTTTAGAAACGCTGTTGGAAAAAGGGATTAATTTAACTTGGTTACAGTATAATCAACTTCAACTGAGATGGAAAGAAGACCAAAAAACTGGTATAATGATACATGAGGAGGAATTGGTTAGACATATAAAAGAGAAAGATCCAATGCATATTAAAAGGGTATATAATGTTTTGTTAGAAAGGGATTCAGAAACTGAATTGGTTAAAGATTGTATGATAAAGTGGGCACAAAATTTTGCAGAACCAGTGATGTGGGAAACATGGGAAAAAATATGGGTTCAGAATGTTAAATTTACACAGTCGCAGAATTTGAGGGAACATTTTTATAAAATGTTTTATAGATGGCATTTAGATCCTAAGAAATTGTCGTGCATGTAACTTAATGTTCAACCAAAATGCTGGAGATGCGATTGCCTAGATGCCACATATTATCATATGTGGTGGACCTGTAAGAAAGTGAAGGCTTTTTGGATAAAAATTTGGTGGGTTATGCAGAATGTTTTGAAGAAAAAAATTCAGTTTTCTCCACAATTGTTTTTGTTGGGTATAGTTAAGGGTTTTACATTGGGTGAAACAAAGTTGATATTGTATATGATAACAGCAGCGAGATTATTGATAGGTCAATATTGGAAAAATGAAGCTATGCCTACTATTGAAGAATGGACTTTGAAGATGGCCAGTTTTGCAGAGATGGCGCAGATTTCAGCATATTTAAAAGATCGCTCACAAGAGATTTATGTGTGGGAGTGGAAAAAGTGGATAGATTATGTGCAGAATAAATATCAAACTAGGAAATACCAGATAGCTTTTAAGTGAAAGTATTATATAGGGATAGAATAATAGAATTTTGTGAAGATGTGAAAAATATACAGGGTGTGGATGGGTTCAAGTTTTATAAAAAAGGGGATTTTGATTTGGATTATAATTTGAGGAAGTCTGGGGGGGAGGGGAGGGTTAGGGGGGTTAGGGAGGGTTAGGGAGGTCAGGGAGGGAGGGGGGGAAATTGGGGAGAAAATGTAATTGTAAAACTTTTTCAATAAAAAAAAAGAAAAGCAACCCATCCATTGCTGGCTTTTTCTCTCTCTTTCTCTTCATTTAATGTACTGCTGTTTTTCACAAAAATTCCTGACAGATTATAATGTATGAAGAAATATGAATAATGAATAAGTGAATTAAATAAATTAAAATGTACACAATAAAAATAAACACTAGCATTGAAATTTAATAACAAAATAAATAATAAATAACAAATTACTTCCATTATAACCAGAGCACAAAGCAAGATATTCTCTCTGGATGAGTTTGGTCTTTAAAAGCTTCTGGAAAGCAATCAACAGTAGGACAAGTCTAACTTCTGGATGAAGGCTGTTCTATAGAACTAGGGCTATGAATAAGGTCTTTTGGACTTGACTTTCATAATATGTAGAGATGAGAGATCACTAAGAGATTTTCTGCAGTACATCACTTTTTGAACCATTAGTGTCTGTTCTTAACCATAAAGACCCAAAGTAATAAATGTAGGTCATTACACCACAATCCAAACTCTGCCTTTTTTACTTGCATTGCAACATTGCATACAAATAGATAAGGGATAGGGTTTGTGTTACAATGCCTTAACACTTGTCCCTTGCCCCTTCCTCTTGATTTGTATGCTTAATACCTCAGCTTTCATGTCCTTCCACTATGCTCATATATATAAGGTGACCAGATTTTAACATTGGTAAAGAGGGACATTGTGGGCGTGGCTTATTTTGTGGGCATGGCTAGCTGGTCATGTGACCGGGTGGGCATGGCTATGTGTATAGGGTAAGGTGAACAGATTTTAACATTAGTAAGAAGGACACCATTGTGGGCGTGGCTTATTGTGTGGGCGTGGCTTGGAGGCCATGTGACTGGGTGGGCGTGGCTAGCTGGTCATGTGACCGGGTAGCCATGGCTATGTGTATAGGGACTATTCAGAGGGCTGAAAAGTCATTTCTGACAGGTCCTCACACTTTTGACTGGTCCTCACACTTATGACCATCCTCACATTTATGCCCGTGCAGCATTCTTAACAACCATGTCACTCATTTCACAACTGCTTCTCTTCACCATGGTGACAAGATAGGGCAAAAACGTAAAATGTGAGGACAGTCGTAAGTTTGAGGACTGGTCAAAAGTGTGAGGACCAGTCAAAAATAACTTTTTCAGCCCTCTGAGTAGTCCATATGCACAAAAGGACTAACCAGAGGGCTGAAAAAGTCATTTCTGACAGGTCCTCGCACTTTTGACTGGTCCTCATACTTATGACCATCCTCACATTTATGCCCATGCAGCATTCTTAACAACCATGTCACTCATTTCACAACTGCTTCTCTTCACCATGATGACAAGATAGGGCAAAAATGTAAAATGTGAGGACAGTCAAAAATAACTTTTTCAGCCCTCTGAGTAGTCCATATGCATTAAAGGATACAGCAATAGAGAAGGATGAAGGAAGGGAAATTAGAGTAGGAGTGAGGGTAAGAGAGGGAGGAAGAGAGGAGGAGAAGGAGAAAGGAAGAGGAAGTAGGGAGCAGAAGAAGAAGTGAGGAAGAGAAAGTAAGAAGGAAAGAAAAGAGAGAAGTGGTAGGTTTGAGGAGAAAGATTGCTGTACAATAAAAAAGATGAAAGGGAAGAAAGCCAACCCCAAGCAAATATAAAGATATTAAGATAAAGAATGAATTGTTAAACTTTAAAGAATAAAAGAGAACAATTATGAATAAATAGCAATAATTAGAAACACACATACAAACATGCAATGTATTTTCTTTGAACAGAATATTTGGCTGGTTCACAAATTTAAACAGCATTTAGTCATTTCAATTAAATTTACAATTTCTATATTTCCTTTTTGCCATATTTATTCCTCATATATTTTTTTAAAAAAACAATATTACCCTTCATCCTCATCTCTAATCTTAATCAAATTCAATTTTTCCCTTCTATTCTATATTATACCCCTTCCCATGGTCATCTATTTTTATATCCATCCTCACATTGGTTAATTATGTAATTATGTAATACAGTTGTTTAATACAAATTCAACATTTTAATATAAATCAATTAGTTATATAACTATTTTTTTGTATATTAATCAATATGAACATGAATATTCCAATTATTTCCATGCAATCCAATTTCTTATAAATCAATTAATTATATTTACCAATAATAATAAACCAAATAATTTCCCCCATATATTCCTCCAAACCACAACTTAACCATTTCTGCTTTCAACACAATATACAATTATTAATAGTATCTCAATTATTACAATTCCCTAGTTAAATAGAGCTTTTTTTCTTTTGTGTTTTAAAATCTTGAACTCTCCTCTTTTGCCCTAAATTTCCCATTGTTTGCAGTTTTGCACCTACCTTTTTTGGTGAGGAAAAAGAAAAAGAAAAAGAAAGAAATCTCTGTCTGCCTCATTTTGTCACGTTGCAGCTTTACTTTCGCTTTCGCCTTTGTTTTCAGCATAGCTAGGGGGAAAAAAATCTGCTCCAGGAACTTTTTGCAGCTAATTAACCTAGCGGAAGCTGTAGGGGCTGTTTTTTCTATTTTTGCAGGCATGGGTCTACTCAATTTTTTTTAACACTGATCAGCTGTAGGTCGGCCCTTTGAAGCCCCGCGGCAAGAGTTTAAACAGTTTTTTTTCCCTCTAGCCATCAGCGGAGACTCAGGAGGCAGAATGAAAAATCGGGACTTTTTAAAAACGCCCCGGGACGTGGGACAAATTGCTCAAAAGCGGGACTGTCCCGCCAAAAGCGGGACGTCTGGTCACCTTACATATATAGGTACCTGTCAGGTTTTGGAATAAGAAACATTGTGCAGAGTGCTGAAAAGAAGAAATAATCATCCTCACAAAAATAGTGAGTGCACGACATAAGGAAAAGAAACATATCTATGGTATATTCATTTACTACACCTCAATACTGTTTCATCCTTGCAAACCATCCTTATTAGCATCATATGCAGACACGATGTTTTCTTTCTTTCTTTACCTACTAGGTATTTCTTTCCTGCTCATCCACACCTTTATCGTTTTGATCCTGAGAGCTAATGACACATGCATGCACAATTCATTACAGGCAAATTCCAGGAATGGAAATGAGAGATCATAGAGCCTCAAAGCTGAGAAAGCCAAAATAGGGAGAACAGAAAGAACATCACAGAGGAAGAAAATAAAAGGAGGTAGAATGGAACATAACAGGGTGCCACTCACCTGCTCTTTTTTGTTGGTGTGGATCGTGAGACATGGCTGTAGAGAGAATAAAAATTATTATTGAGCTGCACCTCACAGTTCATCATTCAAGTACCTTTATATAGAACATGGAATAACAGGCCCAAAACAATTACTCTGCCACAACTATTAAAGGCTGACTTTAAAGTTGCTAGTAAGTCAAATGTTAGTCTGTCTTTTGTCTTTTCATGTTCTGTGAATTCAACTAATTTGGACTGTTTTTCTCCCCAGCATTTGTTGATTAAGCAAATCATGGCATAGCTTGATGTGAAACTCTAACCAATGCCTGAGATATGTGTCTTTAATGATTATAGATTTTGTTATGTGCCTAAAGATGTCTGACTAAGAGAACGAGTAATCCTGCAAGTCGCTTTAACTCTGCAGATAAAAAAACTATTAAGAATTACAGAAATTGTATAGGAATAATTACAATATTCAGGGGCAGGATGCTGACATAACTTCCTCCTCTTTCCTGTTTGGACCACTAATCTTGCAAAATATTATGCAAAATTAGTTATGGAGAAAACATTAAAGAAAGGAAGGAATCTACCAACTAGAATGTTATAAAACAAAAAGAAAAATTAGATGTACATCAGATCCATTAATGAAATTGCAAAATATCTTTAAAGAAAGCTTTTCCACTGATGGAAATTTAAAAAGCAAACAACCCTCCATCCCCCACATATGTTACATTTACTCCCCATATTTAAGTATTCAACTGTTTCTCCTTTTATCAAGGAAAAACCTGGAGCAGAAAAAGCAGCAGGCAGTGGAAGGAGGAAAGAATGGCTAAGTTGGCCCATTACAAGTTGTAAATGATTTTTACCTGCCAGAAGAGCTGGTACTTTTTCTGCGTGAAGGAGACCGGCGAGTCTTGCTGGAAGCTTTGTTTGAAGGAACCTTGGAGGCTGACTTAGTCTTACCCTCTTTTTTCTTCTTTTCCACTGAAGCTAGTGGTTTCCTCAACAATGTTTCAAAGGAAGTGGTAATCTGATGGTGAAGACAGAAGGACTGAGATAGTGCATGTTTCTTTATACACAGTCAACACACATAGTATAGTAGTACCAAACAGCCAAACAGTGTCGACTGGCGGCCCCTAGGGGGAGAGCCTTCTCTGTGGGGGCAGCTACTATCTGGAATGAGCTCCCCCCGGAGATACAGAGGATCCCGGATCTGCGCTCCTTCCGCCGTGCTGTGAAGACCTTTTTATTCCATCAAGCGGGCTTGGCCTAATCTCTCCCCTTTTTAAATATTTAAATTTTAATCTGTTTTTAAATTATTGGGGTGTTTTAATTTGTCTGGGCCAAATAATTTAATTTCATTTTATTGGGTTTTTAAATTTTGTGTATCTATGTATTTTATTGTTGGCTGTTCACTACCCTGAGTCCTTCGGGAGTAGGGCGGTATATAAATCAAATAAAACTATAAACTAAAAACTAGTACAAAGGAAAACTTTCACTGGCACCTGGACAATAAAAAATAAATTCCAGTTAAAGCATGGCATCCAAAGCTTGAAGTTAAATCTTCAAAAGGTTGATGCATGCATACACATAATTGGCTGGATTCACATCCTGTGTAAGCTATGGTTTGCTTCATCTACGACATTTTCAATAAATAATAGTATCTTGGTTTTAATATTGTACTGTAAACCACTGTTTACCAAAACATGTAGGAACATGTAAGCCATTCATCACTATTTAACAAACCATGGGTTAGTGCAATCTGTCTTGATACAATGCTATAAAGCCTTGTCAAAATATCTGCTGAAACTTATGAAGACGAAAAAAAAGGCAAATGAGATGGAACAATTTAAGAGTAAATTAATCCATATTAAGTCAAACTGCCAACAGTGATATATTAATTAAACATTAAATTAGGGGCCAATATTTGAGAGCTTGTTAACTACTTCTGCAAAAGTATTTTACCAATAAAAGAGGCTGAGATGGAAAATAGCTCTTTAGATTGAGAATATTCCTCCCTCTTTTCCAAGGCTATATCAACACACTAGCCAATCTTTTGGCCCCCTCAAGTAATGGAAGGCTGAACCCCACTCTACTGTATTATTTTTCTCCTCCTTGTAAGAGGAGGTTGAAAGGAAGACTTGGAACAAAGCATACAGGGCCAAAGAGCTAGAGACTTCAAGAATTCCTGTGATTAAAAACATTCATGGAAAACCTAATGGGGAAAACTTACTTTTCAGGACAGCAGAATCAGTTTTAAGTTTTTGTTCATTTGTTATAATAAAGCAATTATCAGAGAGTGGAAAGCTCTTTGACGATAATTTATACAGGGAAGAGAACCACTTTTAGGTTCTCTTTTTAGGAAGAGAACCACTTTACGCATGGATGAGAAAGCCTCACCTGAGTATCTTTATCTTTGGTTTGCGTGCTCAATTTGGGGATGACGACTTTTGGAGGGGCCGGCTTCCTAAGCGGTGTCAAGCGTCGCATGAGCATCTTATTACACTGTCCAATTCAAAATAAATGTCAGTGAAAAATAATACCAAAATGTATCCCATTGTTTAACATGGGAAGAACTCTGCTACTTGATTTCAGTTTCTAGGACACTCTCTGTCTCTACTTTTCCCATGATGGTTAATGTATACTGATGGTAAAGACAACATTGCATTATTTATTTCTTAAATTTATTATCCTTCCTTTTGTTCAGGAGCTCAAAGCAACATATATAGCAATCCATCCACCCCCCCCCCCCCGTTGCCGGTTTTCTCAGAGCAATTTTGCAAAGTCAGTTGGGCTGAGAGAGAATCCTGCCTAAAGTCACCCAGTAAGCATTCAAGACTTAACCGGAATATTCCCAAAAACATTGTTTTTTCAAATTTGGGCAACTTAAAGATTTGTGGACTTCAACTCCCAGAACTCCACAGCCAATAATTCTGAGTTGGTCAAGGCATCTTAAATTTGCCAAGTTTGAAAAACACTGCCCTAGATTATGTGCACAAATTTGGTCATCAAAAGGGATTCCACTATGAATTCTTCTACAAATAAATTTGGAAATATCCCCAGTGGACTTCATAGTGGCATGAAACTCTCAATGTTACTCAGTCAGTCTACATCCATTTACCTTTCCCCAAATAAAAACATTCCTGCCTTCTGAAAGTCAGTAAAAATATATTATAAAAAAGTACCGTATTTTTCAGAGTATAAGACGCACATTTTACCCCCCAAAATGGGGTGAAAATTTAGGTGCGTCTTATACACCGAATGTAGCCCTCCCAATCCACTGGCCCCCACCCTTTGGCCTGTGCCTTGCAGCAGTTAACTTCTTGCAAGCAAACAGCAAAAAAAACAGCCCCTTTCAGCTTCAGCATAGGTTAATCAGCACAAATTGATTAGATCGGCCTCCCAATTCTCAGCTGATTTGCTCTCAGCTGTTTTGCACAGGGCTCTGTTGCTAGCTGCAAAGAGTGCTGGAGCAGATTTTTCCCCCCTAGCTATGCTGAAAAACGAAACTGAACGTAAAGCAAGCTCTTTGCTGCAACGGGACAAATTGATGCAGAGAGAGATTTCTTTTTCTTTTTGCTCACCAAAAAAGGTAGGTGCAAACAATGGGAAATTTAGGGCAAAAGAGGAGAGTTCAAGATTTTAAAACACAAAAGAAAAAAAGCTCTATTTAACTAGGGAATTGTAATAATTGAGCTACTATTAATTGTATATTGTGTTGAAAGCAGAAATGGTTAAGTTGTGGTTTGGAGGAATATATGGGGAAAATTATTTGGTTTATTATTATTGGTACATATAATTAATTGATTTGTAAGAAATTGGATTGCATGGAAATAATTGGAATATTCATGTTCATATTGATTAATATACAAAAAAGATAGTTATATAACTAATTGATTTATATAAAAATGTTGAATTTGTATTAAACAATTGTAATATTACATAATTAACCAATGTGAGGATGGATAAAAAAAATAGATGACAATGGGAAGGGGTATAATATAGAATAGAAGGGAAAAATTGAATTTGATTAAGATTAGAGATGAGAATGAAGGGTAATATTGGTTTTTTTTAAAAAAAATAGATGAGGAATAAATATGGCAAAAAGGAAACATAGAAACTGTAAATTTAATTGAAATGACTAAATACTGTTTAAATTTGTGAACCAGCCAAATACTCTGTTCAAAGAAAATACATTGTATGTTTGTATGTGTGTTTGTCTAAAAAATAAAAAAAAACTTTAAAAAAAAAACAACCAAAAAAGGTAGGTGCGTCGTATACTCTGGTGCGTTTTATACTCCGAAAAATACGGTAATATTTTTGGAAATAATTTAATATATTTTAAGGAATCAACTCATTAAAGTAGCTGCATCTTTAAAATGACTTACTAAAGCCCTTGTTCTTTTTACAGGCTTTCATTTGAAAAATTAAGAAAATGTGGCTACTTTAAAGAGATGCTACAATATACTTATGGTCCAGCACATTCCAAATACTCTTACATTTTTCAGCATCCATAGACCCAGAAAAGAATAAAATATGTAATATTTAATAGCCATTGTTATGCTTATGAATCACAGAATCTTAAAAGATTATGAGGTATAATCTAAGTAAAGGTTTGAAATCGGCCAATGTCACAGAAATATGACTAATAAACGGATGCCTTCCTATAAACCTTTTCATAGTAACATGTGAGAAAACATCTCAATAAACTTGTTCCTGTACCTGTTTATGCTTAAACATATTCAAACATCTAAATCGTTTATGCAAAATACTTTCGATATTGCTCTCAGGGAACACAAGCAAAAGACTTTTCCACTTTCTGGAGACATCCGGTTGGTTATGGTGAGAAGGTCATGTGAGACTAAATTTAGGATGATTCTTTCAAAATTCTCAATGTAAACCTGAACGTTTCTGCAAGCGTATCCAGATAAGAATTAAATGAAAACGGCATTTAATTTGTTCAAGGTTCTTTATACTTTTACCTAAATTTGCTCTAAATTTCAGAATTGATAATTGTAGTTGGTGTCTGTGAGCATTCAGTCATATTTCAGAATCATGATTATTCTTCTTTATTGACCACACTGATCCCTCTGGTTTGATTTCTTTAATTGTGAGGACATTGTGATGCCATTCATTGCTATAGAATAGCAATCCTCAAAGCATATGTATTGATGATGTATGGACCAATGTACAGCAATTAAAGACACTGAGCTTGTCAGCAGAAAGCTGACAGCTCAAGTTCCTGATCCAAGAGCTGTAGAACAGGGTGAGCTCCTGTTGTTACCCCAGTTCCTGCCTGGTTCGAAAACATGCAAATTTGAGTAGATAAATAAGTATCACTTCAATGGGAAGATAACAATGTTTCATGCACCTTGGTGTATAAATATGCTGACCACATGTCCATGAAAATGTCTTCAGACAACACTGGCTCTTTCAGCTAAGAAACGGAGATGAGCACTGCCCCCTAGAGTCGGACATGACTGGACTGGGGATACCTTTACCTTTAATCTTATTGCAGAGATTATGATTCTCACCTGAATTGCTTTATCAGATGTTTGAGGCAAAGTAATTCTGGGAACCACTGGCCTATGGGAATTAAAAGAAGACAATCCATGAGATCATGACCTCTGTCCACTTTTTGTACAATAAATTGAACTCTTTCAAGAATAACTCCAATAAAGTAAGTAAATAGCTTGCTGAGAAAATTTATAGATGTTTCAGACTTATTGAGGCAGTCCTAATTATGAATGTTGGGCAATTGGACCTAGTCACAATTTGATCTCCAGCAGGCTTGTAATAAGTAGGCAATCCTCCATTCCCAATTTCTTCCTTTCCCCCATTAACTCAAAAAACAGAGACTCGAAGACTTCCGGGTTGGCTCCACGGCGCCATGGACGGTCTTTTTAGACTGCCGCCCCCGCGATCCCGTTGAGCCGTTCTGACAGCGCTAATCAGCTGTCAAACAGCTTGAAAATCTCCCCTTCGGGAAAAGAAAGGGAAGAGAGCTGGTGGGTGAGGGTAGAGCTCCCCGAAAACCTCTGGATTAATTCCAGGGGTTCGGAGGGCGAGAGCTCCCCGTTCAGCCCGCTGAAGCTCCAGATCCAGGGGGACTCTGTTTTTTTACAGAGCTAGGTGTCACGTCCAGTTTCTGATGTCAAATAGAAGATTAAATGATTTCAAAAAAGCAGGCGGAACGGAAGCAGGGGACAAGCTTTTTGCAAGTATAATGCTTAACTCCGGGGATACAAAGTTTCTAATTGAATTTTCTGAGCTGGAAGTAAAGATGGTGTTATTGTTGTGATTTTAAAAGTGAAAGCTAGAAAGGAAAGTGCCTGCTAATAAACTCATGCTCAGAGACTGGCTTTAAATTGCTGGATTAGATTTTAAAGAGCTGTTTGGGAAAAGATTATTTCATTTGGTGATTTATAAAGAAATTGCTGAAAGTTGCTCAAGAGGATGGCTGTGACTTTATGACTTTATGGTTGTGGAAAGAAAGAAAATCTTTTTAAAAATAAAATGGCTTCCAAGAAAGGAGATTTTGAAAGTGCTGGAAGCTATTTGGAGGTGTCAGAAATGATACAGTTGTCTGATTTACAGAACTACAAGGATCCTAATGCAGAATTTACAGAATTTATAAAAGAAGCCATGAATAATCATACTGCAGCTATAAGAAATCAAACAGCAATTCTCAAAGGGATAACAACAGAAATGATGGGGGAGACAAAAGCAAGTACGGAGCATGATGACAATCCAGGGGACATTTTGATTGAAGCAGAGAAGGTGGAACTGGTTGGTTCTCAAGAATTTTCTCAAGAATTTTCAAGCTTATTCTCTGCTCTTTCTGAAAAAATTGACAGAATCTTTCAAAATTACGACTTGGTTTGGAAGAAAGTAGTAAATGATCAGACTTCCAAAGTTTTAGAAGATGAAGGAGATTTGCTAGTGGTATTTATACATTTAATAGAAAAGAAACAGCTGAACTTTTTTTCACAAACTCTTGACAATCTTTGGTTTTACAGACGAAGGAATGAACTGATCTATATAAGCAAGAAGAGGCGATATGGGGGCTCTAAATCAGAGGAAATTTTCTCAAAAAGGGGACAATCTTTGCAGTTACATCAACCTCAAATTAAAATTAAAAACCTCCTCAAAATAGAAGTAGGAGGGATGCAGAAAGATTGGAAAAAATATAAAAAGAAAGCAAGAATGGAAGATTAACCTTTCTTTTTGGTTTTGCAGTTGTTCTATTAATGGTTAAAAATGATTATGCTTTAGGTGTTACAACTATTGAGGGGGAAAATGTATAAATTTGAATATTGATTTTTAAATATGATGCATTAATGGTTAATTAAAATGATTATATTTTTTTAAAAAATTTAGAAACTTAAATAATGATAATGGCTAAAAATGATTATGTTTTAGGAGTTAAAAGTTGGAGGGAGGAAAAAAGACTGAGGGGGTAAACGTACAGATTATGATTAATTAAGGTTTATTTTTTGTTTTAAGATTTTTAAAATATTTGAGAGTAAGAATGTAAGATTAATCTTTTTTGGTTTTCTACCTTATGTATTAATGGTTAATTAAAATGTTGATGTTTATGTTTTAAAATTTTAAAAGTTGGAGGGAGGAAAAATGTAGAAATTTAACTATTGAATATTTAAGGTTTACTTTTTGTTATAAGATTTCAAAATATTTGAATTTTGAGAAAAGTAAGAGGGGGAAAATGTTTATGTAAATGAATTGAATACCTTATTGATATATTAAGAGACTTTTTAAGGTTTGAATGCTTAATATTTGTTAATGGTTTTAAAACTCTTAGAGTTATTGGATTATATGCTACTTTGAGTCTATAAAAAGGGAGGTTGATGAAATTGTAAAAGGGGAGTTAAGGGGTCTTGGGAGCTATTAAATCTTGCAGTTAGCTAGTTTATTTTAGCGAATGTTTGGTGAAATCTATGCCCTGTTTTTGTTCTGGGAAGTCGGGGGTGGGGGGTGGTGAGGAGAGGTTGAAGATTGAGTTTAGAGATGGATTATGGATTTTTTTTTCTTTCTTGATGATAGTTCGAATGATTGCTTATACTGTATACTTGTTTGATCATAAAATAAAAACTTTTTTTTTAAAAAAAAAAACAGAGACTCTAAGTCAATGGTGGAATTCAATTTATTTTACTACCGGTTCTGTGGGCGTGGTGTGGCTTGGTGGGCGTGGCTTGGTGAGCGTGGCTGGGGAAGGATACTGTGAAACTCCATTCCCACCCCGCTCCAGGGGAAGGATACTACAAAATCTCCATTCCCACCCCACTCCAGGAGAAGGATACTGCAAACTCTCCACTCCCACTTCACTCCAGGGGAAGGATACTGCAAAATCCCATTCCGTCCCCACTCCTGGGGGAAGGATATTACAAAATCTCCATTCCCATCCCACTCAATACCAATACCAGCCAGAGGTGGTATTTGCTGGTTCTCTGAACTACTCAAAATTTCCACTACCGGTTCTCCAGAACCTGTCAGAATAGCACCTCTGCTCTAAGTGGACATAAAAGCAGAGCTATGTGTTGGGAGGCTGGAGGGGAAACAGATGTTAAATTGTGACCCTGAAGTCTTTAAGGGAATCTGCAGGAGCTAAAATAAAATAGTCCTAAACCTTTATTTGAAAATTTTAACCTATGGCAGTCAGAGTTTGGTCAGGACCAGTTGGCAGGGGAGAAATACATCCTCTGAGAGGGTGTATATACTGTATATATGTATGTATATAATGTATATACATATTAAGATGTGCAATGTGCTTCTCTACAATACACGTTATCATAAAATTATGGTACCAAAAGATGTTAATTTTCAATGATACTCTTATTTTGTTCCAATACATCCTAAAAATGGACTTCATGTAAGTTTAATGAAACTTTCATAAAAACTGTAAGTTTTTACAGCACTTTTCCAAACTTAAAAAACATCATATTCTGAGGATTTTTTTGTAAGTCCCTGTCTATAAAATTCACGTTTGGTTTTAATTTCTATGCCAATTTGTCAACTGGAATTTCTAATTTCAAATACATAACATTGTGGAATTCATTTAGCAACCTAACTCTAGTTTTATGACAAAGGGAGACAGAGAAGCAGAGGGCGCTAACAGGAATCCCTTAATACCAGCCAATTTTGTGACCTCAATCAGAATGTTGCAGAGATGGGAAAGAGGTTTTATAATTTGAAGTCAAAAGTCCTATTAATGCAAGTGATATTTTATGTCTCACATTACTATTATGTCCCTCAGGTGAATATAAATTCTATTTCATGTATCAGTATTTTCTAGATTTGAAATTATAGCTCCTATGATTCCCATCCAAAATGCTGGGCCCTACTCTTTTTAACTTTTATATAAATGATATCCCAGCACAGATGGAAGATCTTCTGACGCATAGCCCCTAAATAGGCTCAAGATTTATTAATGTATTAATGTACGCCAATGACTTAGTGCTGTTTTCTAGAACCCAAATAGGGATGAGGAGACTTCTCGCCAAGCTTTCACGTTATTGTATTACAAACCATTTGACTATAAATGTAGCTAAATCAAAAGTTTTAGTCTTTGGCAAAGAATAAAAAGCATAATGGGCATATTAATGACACGAAGATTGAGCAAGTTACCCAATATACCTATCTTGAAATTGTTTTTTCCAGTGCAGGTGGTTGGTCTCCGCACCACCAATATCTTTCTCAAAAGGTCAGAGCTGGGGCGAGCCTTGTATCGAAATTAAGTAAATGTATTCAACCTACCTCGATTGGTAAATTTGTAAAGTCTTTCAGGCTAAACTTGTTCCGATTATGCTTTACGGTGCCGAAATCTGCGGTCTTACAGAGGCCTCCATATTGGAGAGAACTCAAAATAATTTGTTAAGGAGGATGCTGGGAGTAAACAATTCCACTTCGGCAGCAGCCGTCAGAGCTGAATTGGGACATTTTTCATTGCACACCTACACAATTTCTAGGGCGGTAGCCTACTGGCTAAAAATGACTCAGATGGAAGCCAGCAGACTTCCCAAAATCTGCCTAGAGGAACAGCAGATTTCAAATCCTCAAAGGTATTCCTGGCTAACTCGGCTGTCAGAAATATTGAATCAATATGGCGTAGGGTTCCCGTTGTGTGACACACTGAAGCAAATTAAACAACGGATCAAAGATATACATGGGCAAATGGATATGGCAACCCTTTCAACTAATCACTCCCTTAAGCTTCTGACAGCAGTTAAAACAACTTTTACCCTGGAAAAATATTTACATCTAGAAATGCCATCAGTGGAGAGAGAGCTATTTGTCAAGCTTAGATTTGAACTTTTAGATACCAACGTTAAATTCGGCCGTTACCGGAAAATCCCGTATGACGAAAGAACATGTATATGTGGGGCAAATGTCGTGGAGGATACGGCACATATAATATTTGAATGTAGGTTGTATGAGGAAGTAAGAAAACAATATCTGTCCCCAATTATAAATAAATTTCCCCACTGGAATGTAAGGCATAAATTATCATTTCTATTGAAGGCAGACTCTCCTCCCCTGGTAAGGGCTATCACTTGATATCTTAAAAGGATGACAACAATATGAGCCAGTTATATCGAAAAGAATTTCATTGATTGTAAGAAAGATGAGCTGAGTTAGAGAGGAGCTATCTTATTTGGGATACCTAGTTTTGGAAATCTAGTTATTGAACTTCGATATTGTTAAATTTTAAATGTCATATATCATATATTTTTAGACTGTTATTTCTGTAACTGTTTGTTTTATCTTTTTCTTTTTTTCTTTTTTTCTTTTGAAAAGGCCTTTGGGCTATTCAATAAAAGAATCCAAAATCCATCCAAAACCATCATTGGATAGATCATTGTATTCAGTTGCAGTAATGTAGCACTCCATACACTTGATAAAGAGAGTTCAGGGATAAAAATGTGCTTGCTTATTAATTAGTCTGTTAAAGTATATTCTATCTTTTCTTCAAGAACTCAAAGTGTCTTACAAGGCGGGTTCTGTTCATTCTATTACCACAGCAATAGCTCCATGAGATATGATGGGTTGAAATAGTGTGGCTAGCCAACTGAGTTTCCATACTTGAGACTGGATTTGAACCTGAATCTCCCCACAGACACTAGGTGTTGATGACAGGGAAGATATCTAGTCCAAAGCCCTGCTTTGATGGAGCCCCAGGCCTCCCCATTTACTTGAAGCCACTGGATAAGATCATCAGACATCATGTGAAGCATTGTAGGTCTTGTCTCAATGTCGACAAGGGTCTGACTAGAAAAGAAGAAGCTTTAACCTCAGCAAGGCTGGAGTGGCTTTGGATTTGAGGGAATCCTAGATCCATCTTTTCTGAATAGGAAAACAATTTTGGGGTCCTCCTAAACTTGTAACTCCTCTTTGAAGAGTTGATGACATGACCAGGAAAATGTTTGCACTTCATCTTGTGTGCCTATTGCTTTTTTCCTGCACTGGGAAGTTCTACTCATGGTCAATCATGCCTTAATCTCCTCCCAAGTGGATTATTGCAATGTGCTCTATATGGGCTGCCCTTGAAGAGAATCCAGAAGCGCTTCCGGTTTGATGTCGCGGTGAGATTGGACGCGAAGAGTGGGGATCTGTGAACTCGTGCTGAATCCCCCTTGTTGAAGGGCCCCCCAAGGGGTTAAAGTCACCCTGTAGGGGTAATGAAGAAAGTAGGGGCATCCTGCACATTGTGGAGAGTGGCGGCTCTCCAGCTGAACCCAGGGATTCCCTTCCATCCAACGACGAAAAGGAGAAGCAGTCATTATGGCTGCCATAAAACTGGGGCAGTTGAAGAAACAAAGAATGTGCTGGAGTGGTGTAGATGAACAGTGATTGGAACTGGGTGAGGTGATTCTTATTTTTTACTTAGAACCTAACTCCAAAGAAAATAAACCCTGGAAAAGAGACTCTTTGAAATGCTTGTTAAAGTGGGGAATAATTACAGAGAGAAAAATTATAGACCTAAAAGAAAAGGAACTAAAGGGAGAGCACAAAATCTTTAAAATATAGAAAAATAAGATTTTTAAACTTTACCGGCAATATTTTGGTAAGTCATTTTAAAATGCTGGAATTATTTGTCTGAATATTGACTATTTGCAAAAAACTGAAGTAAATATCTGTCAGATTTTGTGCAATGTTGAAAAATAAGCTGAAGACGTCATCTACTGGTGAATGGAATATATACTAAACTCCTACAACCTTGGGAAGTATTGATAAGACAAAGGAAAAAACGTGGAAATAAAGAACACCTGGAGGACTGCTTTGCTACCTACTGTTCTATATCTGTCTACTTCATGGTTATTGGAGGTTTAACTGTGAGATTATGGAAGACATTCAAACAAAGTGACTTTTAAAAGCCAGGATCTATGACTGAATTTACAGAGTGGACTTAAAGAGACATTTGGAAATCTTCCTGGATTACCTAAATGGAACTAATAGACTAACTGTGGGACACAAAGAACTATAACCATTGCATTCCCCTGAGGAGCAACACTAGGATTGAGCAAATGGTTTCCAAACTGGCTTTCTGAGGTCATAGACAAGTGAGACTTTGGAGCAGCGATAGACTACTGACAGGCTATTGAGCAATATTTTGACCTATCAAAATAAGACAAGATGTTGCATCAGGGGGAGATGAGTAGATTTCAAAACAAAATGGTGTTGATGCTCCGAAGTACTTATGATATGTTGATAAAGAATCATAGGGAGATAAAAGACTTAATGTATGACATTGTGGGGAAATCAGAAAATGTTCAACAAGGGACAATGAATAAAGAGCATAAAACACAGGAAATAGAAGAGATAATAGAAAGACCAGAGGAAAAGACAGAACAGATAAATCAACAAATAAAACAAGAGAAGAAGAAGACAATAAAGACTTCTGAATCAAATAAGAGATAATATATATTAAGAGATCAAAAAATGGGATTGGATAAAAAGAAAGATATTTTTGAAGAGAAGATAGGGGTTTGGGCAGATCATCTGGAGGTATAGCAGCAAAATATAGTAGAGATGAAAGAAATATTTGGGTTAAATAGGAAAGATGTAGACAAAGACCCAAAAGAGGAGTTTGGGAGGCAAATCAAAAAACAAATAAAAATTGAAATACTAAAGCGGACAAGAGATGATCATTAGATGATTAGAAAGGAAATGCTGTTTAATATAAGATTGGGTTTATTGAGAGGCAGAAATAAGATCAAGAGGGAATATTATTATACATATTTTTAATATAATATATTAAAAGTAATAGCTAGATGTAAAGATTAGATGTTGAAAGATGGTATCACTGTGTACATTTAAATAATATTGTAATTGTTATTAGAATGGCGCACAAAACACTGAACAACTAAACAATTAAGGAGCACATTCTAATATAAATATGTATAATAACACCATAATTACATAAGTATGATTAATGTAACAATTATTATTATTATTATTAATAATAATAATAATAATAATAATATATTAAATATATTAATATTTAAATGAATGATACCCAGATGCCTCACTGTTCATATAAAGATATTGATGTATATAAAAGAGAGAGAGAGAGAGAGAGGGGGGGGAGGGAGAGAGAGAGAGAGAGAGAGAGAGAGAGAGAGAGAGAGAGAGAGAGAGAGAGAGAGAGAGAGAGAGAGAGAATCTAGAAGCTACAGCTAGTAAAGAATGCAATGATGCAAGCAGTTCTGAATGTTACAACTTGTTTCAGCTCCACAAAATGTATTAGCTTCCAGGTACTTCTGGGTGCACTCCAAGTACTATTTGTCACTCATAATGTCCTCTATGGCATAAGGCCAGCTTTATTGCAAAACTGGCCCTATCTGATTGTCCTTAGCCATTCTATTAGATTGTAGAGAACCAAGGAGAAGACCTTTAGGGAAATAGGCAAGAAAACTTATCTAACAAGAAGGACTGAAATGTTGCATAAATCCTAGGAAATACAGTAAGATTGCATTTGCATTTGGAAGACATTCCAATAGGCTTCTTCCTAATTACTGAGATATAATAGAGAGGGAAAATAAAGCATAATTAGGTTTGCAAGTTTCTATTGTTATAACCCCGTGATGGCGAACCTATGGCAAGCATGTGGTGGTGGGGGGTGAGGTGTATAGAATTATGGGTGTGGGCACGTGTGCGCACAATCCCCCCCCCCGGCCTCCCCTTCTGGCATGCGATGGCAAAAAGGATAGCCATCACTGTTATAGTCTATCTCAATAAAATATAGTTCTAGACTTCCTTCTTAGTCTGGTCTACCTTGAAGGCTGGCATAAAAAAGGTCATCTTGAGTCTTTAAGGTGGCTGTCCTTGCCTATAGAACACTGTTTCCTATGAGATTAGATTGGTCCCTATCCTGCTGGCCTTTTGAAAGGGCCTTTAGACAGGGATGTGTGCTCACCTTGCACAGTGATCAAAGAGTTAGTTTAGGAACCTGTGATGTGCTTTTTGTTTTAACTGGTTTTAGCTGGTTTCTCAGCTGCTGCATGTGCTGAGAATGACAGCATCCCAACACAACTCTAGACGAAGGTTCAAATTGCTATTTTTGAGATTGGCTGTAATAGCATAATCCCGCAAATCTAATTGCACCGTACCTCCTCCTTTTACCTATAGGGGGTATAAGGGAGAAGCATCTGCCTGAGCTGCTTGTAAATGTTTCTCACTATTCTGGATTTTTTTTAAAAAATGTTTTATCTTCTTTTGCCTAGATAATGATTCCTGCATATATCTGTCAAGGCCATCTTCCTTATTCTCTGTGTATGCCTGCATTTTATATTATGTTTTGTATGGTTTTATATGTAATCTGTTGTGGTCCGCCAGCAGTCTGCAGAGTTGGCAGCAGAGTCGGACAGTAAGGAGGCTGAGGAAGAACATGGGCCAGTCCTGGAGGCTGGGGTAGGCCTGGATGAGGGCTCTGTGTCTGAGGCAGAGATGGGGCAAGGGCCATCTGGGAGTGATGTGCGGACTCCAGAGCCTCCAGAGGCTAACAGCAGAGAGTCTGTTCCTACTGCATGCATGAGAAGAGCTGCCAGAAGGCAAGAGCAGCTAAAGCAAAAAAGACTACTCGGGAATAAGGCCAAGAGATAATTGGCCCCTCCCATAAGGCTTAAAAGACCAGCAACGGCTCTTGGGCTCTTTGTCAGAAAACAACGTTGATAGATTTGTTTTGTTGTCTTGCTGCATTTATTTCTTGTCAGTGTCTTCTGCTTCTGAATTTTTGCCAAGAAAAGCCTTTGGCAGTTTGCCACAGTAGACCAAGGTTGGTGATAAGGCTGAAGAATTTGTGTTATGAAGAATTTGTTTTGAATTAGTTTGGACTACGTTGAGAATGAGTTAATTCTCAGCTGTTCTAATAAAGTCTGTTTAGAACTGATTGGGTCTGATAATACCTACTTGGGGCTGGGTCGCAACATAAACTATCCAGAGTTGCTATTGATGAGCAGCCATATAGATCAATGAATAAACTATCCAACCTGAAACCAATTTTCATAATGAACAAGCAACTACATACTAAGGATGCTAACAAAGAATCAGCATCTTCAACCAACCCTTTGGAAATATTATCATTTTAATTGACAAGATGCTTGTATGCTGACTCACATGTAATCCACCTCTGCATAAATACCTTCCCTTCTTTTCTTACCCCAATTGAAATCCTCTACCAAACCTTTCGATTGCATCTAATGAAATGAGTTCCCGCTCTTAAAATATGTATTTTTTAATAAAATTGATAAGTTTGAAAATGTGCTACTAGATTTCTTCTGATTTCTGGGCGTCACTGGGAAGCCAACTTAACTCTAAATTTATTTGTTTGCTTGCTTACTTGGTATGTTGATAATAAGTTCTGGGAATAGGAGTAGAAGTTTCACTTTTAGTACCAACAGATTTCCTTCTGGGTTTCAGTGATGACGTTTCAATGGCAGATTGATATTGCTCCTTCTCTTTTCCGATTTCCGAGAAAATCTTACTTCTCTTTATATCTTGGAGTTTGCTGTCTTTTTTCTCAAACTGAGTGCTAATGTAAGAGAGGAACAAATCATTTCTCAGAGTGGGCAATAATATACTTAGAAAACGCATAAAGAGAAATATAAATAAATATTAAATAAGTATCTTATACTTTAAAATGTTCCTTGTCAAGTTGTTTTGCTATTCTTTTCAAAACTTTGAAAGTGATGTTCAAAGTGATCAACATGAAAGTGATTTAATATACCCAATGTTGAATTTTTCACTTCACCCAGGCTAATTATCTGAGAAAGAATTTAAATATGATATATGCATCCATCTATCCATTTACTGCAGGCTTTCAAATTAAATTGTTTTTTAGTATTGAGCTTTAAAAAAGTAATAATCAAAAAGCAATATTCTACCTGACTCCTGAAGGGAGGAGAAAAACAAAAAATTACTTCAATAAATGTCCTTAAACCAGAAGTGGGCAGCATGCAGTTCTACAAATTTTGTTGAATTGAATCTCTCAGATTCCCTCCACGCTGGCTATGTTGGCTAAAACAGTGTGACTGAACTTTAACCGTATGCCTTAGAAATACAGAACATTCTTCATGCTGTTCACTGCCCTGAGTCCAGTAGGAGAAGGGCGGTATAAAAATCTAATAAAATAAAATAAAAAAATAAATATGGACAGTTCCAAACTCACTCCCTACATTTCTATGTGCTAAACCAGGCTAGTGTTAAACTTAAGTCAGGTGGTTTTCTTTTGGTGGTTTCATGTCTCATGTGAATACAATCCTGAACTTTAGCTGAATTGCTTCAGTACATTAGACAAATGATTCTGGAACCAAGTTAAATATGTTCTTTTAAAAAGGTCAATCTTTACTAAATCATTACCAGAAAACATGAAGATGAATACTTAATGAAATATTTTGAAACAAGATTAAGAAAAGTTTGGATGAATGCATTAAAATGGGAAATTGCACTGAAAACTTGAGTTCAAGTTCTTCCACCTCAGCTGTGGAAATTAATTCAGCAACTTTCTCTCGGCCAATCTATTGTATTCCACATAACTTCTAGAGCTGTCAAACTCGCAGTGTTACATTGCCGTCATGTGACATTTTGCGACATTTTCCCCCTTTGTGGAGCTGAGGTGGGCGAGGCTTGCACATGATACATCTGGCCTGCAGGCCGCCAATTTGACACCCCTGTTCTAGAGTGTGGTTGGCTGGGGAATTCTGGGAGTTGAAGTCCATACATCTTAGCCCATACGTTTCTGAGATTGATAAACACTTTTCTGGAGAAGAGATGGGATATAAATCATATTACCTATCTCTCTCTTCCCTCCCCCCCCATCCATCCATCATGGGGGGGGAAACCCTGAAAATATAAGTAAGTAATCACTTTTCAAAAGATCATCGGCCAGTGTGGCAAGTGGGAAGACATCTTGATTATTGCACTGATTATCCTAAGATCCATGAGATAGCAGCAGAGAATTAAAGAATTCTTTAATCTTGCTTTTTGCTTGTCCCACTGCTTGTCTATGACATTGCTAATCTCAGGCTACTTCCATTTGTTTTTGTTCTCAAGCACACATGCACAGTTTTTACTTCCTGATTCTCTTTCTGACAGGGTATAGTTAGCTTAGGCTTTACTTATTCCTATCAAATACTTTCTTAATTTAATCCTCCTTCTGTTACACTTATAAAATCTCTTTTATTATAATAACAATCAATTAGATTTTGCCTCCAGGATTTCTCATATGCATCCACAAATGTCTTTCTTTCTTCTTAGCAACCAGATATTAAGGCTAAAATCTTAATTCTGCAATGCCAAAGGATTACTTACATATCAAATCTGGATTCTAGGGCAATTGGTCCGCCCCGTTCATCCTGCCTTTCACGAATAGAAATAGGCAGGTAACCAATAAAAGAGCGTGTGGCTGGCTGATCACCAGGGATCCTCATTTGTTCCACAGGAAAATATGTGAAGACTTGAGGCTCAATGTCCTTGACTTGCTCAGTTAGATATTGTAGTTTGCTACTTTCATCTAGATCACTTATATCTGAGGGCTTTCCCTCTTCATCTGGCTCACTCAGTTCTTGAAGTTGTCTTTCTTCACTCTGCTCGCTCAGTTCTTGAAGTTGGCTTTCTTCACTCTGCTCGCTCAGTTCTTGAAGTTGTCTTTCTTCACCCTGCTCGCTCAGTTCTTGAAGTTGTCTTTCTTCACCCTGCTCGCTCAATTCTTGAAGTTGTCTTTCTTCACCCTGCTTGCTCAATTCTTGAAGTTGTCTTTCTTCACCCTGCTCGCTCAATTCTTGAAGTTGTCTTTCTTCACCCTGCTCACTCAGTTCTTGAAGTTGTCTTTCTTCACCCTGCTCACTCAGTTCTTGAAGTTGTCTTTCTTCACCCTGCTCACTCAGTTCTTGAAGTTGTCTTTCTTCACTCAGTTTTCTTAGCTCTTGAGGTTGGTTCTCTTCACTCAGTTTTTTTAACTCTTGAGGTTGGTTCTCTTCCTCTTGCTCTGTTAGCTTTTGAGTTGAGCTGCCCCTGAGTGGCTCATCTGGGCCTTGGTTTTCATTTTCCTCAGTTTGTTCATTTGGGCCTTGGAGACGGATGATCTCTTCAGCCTGCTCGTTTATGACTTCGACTGTGTTGTTATCAGGTTGTTCATCTGGGCCCTTGGGCATGATGTTTTCAGCCTGCACAATCTCATTTTTGGATTCTCTATGAGCAAGAAAGCACAGCACAGGTACAGAAGAAAACATAATAAATAGATAACAACAGAGGTATCCTTGATCCTCTTATAGGAAATGCAAATAAATAAATAGGTACAAATAAATGAATTGAAAAAAAACATGGTTTAGAAATGCATATGATGCTTCAGCTATCTTTTAAATTAATTATTAGATTATTTATTAATTCCTTTAGAGTAACAGCTCAACAGCTTCAACAACTCAAGGTGGTTTACAAAAATACAATTAAAAAAAGGAAGGAAATGATTAAAACAAAACCTAAATATTAACAAAGTTAGAGTACTATACCTTTGCAATTTAAAACGTTAAATACTAAGACAGAAATTAAAGACCTGGGTTTTTAAAAAGTACAACTTGAATTTTTCCCTCAAATTGTTTGTTTATTCCAGAATATGGGTCTTGAACTGAGAAGGCAGAATTAATTGTAGATATCATCCATCCATCCATCCATCCATCCATCCATCCATCCATCCATCTATCTATCTATCTATCTATCCATCCATCCATCCATCCATCCATCCCTCCATCCATCCATCCTACACATATAGTAGATATGTAAATAAATATGTAGATATAAAATAAATAGAAGTCAAATATGGCTCAATAGCAGCAACTGTGAGCAGGATCTAGATGTCCTAGTGGACAACCACTTAAATACCCTTACTCAGCAGAGGGAATAGTATCAAGATCATATGAAATGTTAGTACCACTTTGTACTGCATTGGTACGACCACACTTGGAACATTCTGCCCAGTTCTGGTCACCACAATGCTAAAAAGATGTTGAGACTCTAGAAAGAGTGAAGAGAACAGCAACAAAGATTATTTAGGGGACTGGAGGCTAAAATGCATGATAAATGGTTGCAGGAGTGCAGGTATGTCTAAGCCTAATGAAGACAAGGATTAGGGGTGACATGAATAGCAGTTTTCCATATTTGGGGGCTGTCACAGAGAAGAGAGAGTTGACCTACTCTCCAAATCATCCGAGGGCAGGACAAGAAGTAATGGATGAAAGAATATCAAAAAGAGCTCCAACAAAGAATTATGGAGAAACTTCCTGACAGTGAGAACAATTAATCAATGGAATGGCTTGCCTTCAGAAATCTGAGGCAACAGGCCTATCGAAAGCACCCCACTGTTTCTCTCATATAACTTTCCCCTAGGGTACTCTACATATGGGCAGAAGAACTTGCTTCATCTGACTCCAATCTTTAAATACAAGGAAGGATGGACATCTTCCTTGAAATATCTTCCTAGCAGCTGTTCCCGTGAAGAATAATTTCTAGTTAATCAGCAACTTTCAGTCAATGAAAAAAATTATAGGGACAGTAGCAAGCAATGTAGAGTACAACCCCTCTGTATTGATTTAATCAGATCAGCTATAAAGTGACTTGAATCTTGGACTTCAATTGGCAAACCTAATTAAGAGTCTGTGCTTTCGAGAAACTTCTTAATCATCTGGGCAAAATTTAGATTACCTGCCAAGTTCGTGCTCCATTTTTCAGGAATTGTAAGTGAGGTTCACTCTTTCCATAAGAGCACAGGTGCAAATGTCAAGAAGATTGCATAAAGATCCTTGCTGGAAGAGGAAAAGAAATAATGCTAATAACCAATTACACAGAGCCATGCCCTCCCAGTTGAGGAAAAAGAACATGAAAAGACGCCCAAAGTGCCTTGCTCTTTTTCTAACCCCTTCCTTGTATGACTCACTTATGACGCTCTAGGGACCAGCAGTACAGTTGGCAATGCCAGACGACCTGGGATGAAATAGCCAGGCTGGGAGAAGGGGCAGCTAGAATCACAAACATAAAGAAGGACAATAGTTCAGGACTTCCATTTTTTCAGCTGAACCACAGAAACAGCTGAGGTTTTAGATCTGCTGAGGGGAGGGCTTCTGTTGTTAGGAGAGGGGGAAATGATTCTCAGATGAATTAAAGAATCATCTCTTTCCTTTGCCAGGATCTTCCACCTCTGCCTGGATAGCAATTGTTGTATGAGAAGTTCCAGCCTGATGATGTCACAGAGCAGCTGGTGATCCAAACAAAGATTACACTATAGAAAACAATTCCCCCCACCCCCAAAGGTGCAGGTTTCTGCCAAGATGCCGATTGTCATCCTGGGAAACAAAGCAGTACAGAGGGAACAAATAAGGCCTCCTACGTTGTCTGACAAGGCCAGCATTATTGCTTGATCCCACACATTAACACATGTGCCTCTTCCAGCCAAAGACATTAGTGGACCTTAAAACAAACCAAAAAGCTTGGCACCAATGAAAACAAAACAGCTAGCAATGAAATTGTACTTTAATTAATTGTTCTCATTCTCAACATCTTTCAGGATCTTTGTAGTAGCAGTGGCAGAAAAACTCCAAGCATTTAATTAACAAAGAATGACACACTGGATGACTTTGAAGGCTGCAACCCAGTGGAACCTTTGCCTGGATAGACTTCTGGCAATTACCAGTATCATAACTGTGACTAAAGTTCAGTAAAGGATAAGAAGAATAATATACATGTCATATGGATGTATGAATAACTGCAACATGGCATTTAAGATACTTGGGCCAGAAAACAAAATATCTCTGCAACTGTGATTTGAATTCCTCCTACAAGCTCCCCTCCCCCATCTGTCATGAAATTATGCAAAAGAAAATATCAGTTTCGCTTTCTCTAGTTTAGGATTTACATATACACTAAGACTACAACACCCATCATTCTCAACTAACAAATCTAAGAAGGATATAAGTTCCAACTTACATGAGGTCAGTAGGCTGCAAAAACTCTGCATATATAGTCAGATCTTCAATCATTATATTTGTTTAAGTGTCCAAAACAACATGTTTCATTTCTGTAATGATCCAACTTCAGCCTAGATTTCCATTTTTCATTTTAAACCAGAATGTTATATTTTGGACTCATTTATTGCCATGCATGTGTGCACTTATGTGCACTTATATTTTTGTTTAATATTGATCATGCAATGTATCTTCTATATCCTGAATCTGATCTTTAAATGAGTTCTTTACCACTCACCTTTGTATTGCATTTTCATGTTACACAGAGTGCTGCACTTCCAACGTTCTAGGTTTTTCGTTTTATAGACATTGGTCATTGCTGGTACCCTACAAGTATGGTGTTGAAGACACTGGTCTGGCTTTGACGTTACCCATGTACTGTGGTAGCTGCCTATATTTCTGATGTAGTTCCACAAAGGGCCTCTAGATGTCACTGTCCACCCAACACTAGATTTTTAAAAATCTATCTGGCTTCAGCTAAGGGCCTCAGCTAATAATGGGGCTCGTTAAAAGAAGGCATCTGAAATGCTAATGAAAAAAAAGGGCAGCATGTAAGGAATGAGCTGCTTCATGTTGATCTTCGCTCACTTTATGACTGCCTTGGAGAACATGGGTTGTGCATTCTGTGGAAGCATTTCAGATTTCTTTCTAGTTTTATATTACAGTACAGGGAAGTTATAGGAAAGACAAAACAGTACATATATATACATGGTACATTCCTATCACCTTTAATCATTGCTCTGAAAGAAATGATTTAGTTGGAGCACCATAGTAAGGAGAGAAGGAAAAAATAAATTGTATTACATAAAATATTTTCTCCTAGACAGCTGTAACATGCAAATGATTCTGCTCTCTTTCTGTAGCTGGCTGATTTTTTCATGTAAGCAATAATAAGGTAAAGGTTCCCCTCGCACATATATGCTAGTCGTTCCTGACTCAGGGGGTGGTGCTCATCTCTGTTTCAAGCCGAAGAGCCAGCGCTATCCGAAGACGTCTCCATGGTCATGTGGCCAGCATGACTAAACACCAAAGGTGCACGGAACGCTGTTACCTTCCCACCAAAGGTGGTCCCTATTTTTCTATTTGCATTTTTTACATGCTTTCAAACTGCTAGGTTGGCAGAAGCTGGGACAAGTAACAGGAGCTCACCCCGTTATGTGGCACTAGGGATTCGAACCACTGAATTGCTGACCTTTTGATCGACAACTTCAGTGTCATAGCCACTGAGCCACCGTGTCCCTTACGTAAGCAATAATATGGAATCATTTTTTAATTTCAGCTAGGGGTCTATTTCATGTAAAAAAATTATAAATATATGCCATAAATAAATTTTCCAGTATATATATAATGTGACATGTATGGATTCAGGCTTTATTTCTCATTGTTGTCTAATACAGGCAAAGCAGTCAATCTTCTAGTGCAGAGGTCTCCAAACTTGGCAACTTTAAGACTTGTGGACTTCAAGTCCCAGAATTCCTCAGCCAGCCACACTGCTTGAGCATTCTGTGACTTGAAGTTCACAAGTCTTAAAGTTGCCAAGTTTGGAGTCCCTTGTTCTAGAGGGAGAATAGATGGGAAGAAGGCTAAATTGAAGCTCAATCCAGACAAGGCAGAGATATTGCCTATGTATGGCTCATCTGTCGAATTCAGTAGTGTTCATTCTGTTGTGGAAGGGGGTACATACAGGATGCTAACACAAAATTAGCACCAGAAAATTAAGAGGCCTTGCTGAATGCTTAAGCTGACCTTACCTGGACAAAGGTAGCTGTATAACCATTGTTCATGCTCTGGTAAAGAAATGTAGAACTCATCTTGGGAAAAATCTGAGAGTGCTATTTGGGGAGGGCACTGGGAGGGGGAGGTGTAAGATGTTAACATATGCTTGAACAAATCCAGAGGTAGAAGGAAGCCTGAGAGACAAACTAATCCCATCCTGATTTTTGTTATTCTTAGTGCAAGATGAAATATGAAGAAAATGAAAATTTTTCCAAAATTGATGTCGAAGTATACCAGATCACAGGGATTCCAAAAATGCTGCCTTGTTGTTGTAGGATATGAGAGAATCTTAAAAGCCGCTCAATTTTTTCTGTGTCACATTTTTATAGTAAACAAATCAAGGCATATTTAGAGTTTGTTTCTCATGCTTCCTTCAGTCCCTCCTTAACAGCTCACTCCCTATTGCACAACCCCCATGGTTCTTACTCCATCCTTAAGGCCAACCCTATGTTCCTTTACTGATAATCTCCCAGCTGGATTTCTGTAATGAATTAGACAAATAGGTCCTTTGGAAAATGATTAGGAAAGTTCAGCAGTTCACAATAGACAGATAGACCATTGGGTTTCACCAATCCAATAATATTAGGCCAACTCTTTGGCATCTGTACAGGCTATCGGACCGGTTCCAAGCCTAATTTAAAATATGTGTTCAGTCTATGACACACAAATAACTTGGGCACAGGTCACTCAAAAGAATATCTCCTCAGATATTATCCTACTTTGACTACATTTCAATGTTCAGCAGAGGCAATCATTCAATCTCCTCTTGAATGGTTACCAGAAAAGGGGGGGTGCTTTTTGGTGATGACACCACTAGGAACCTTAGAAGTAAATGACTGCTGCTATTAATGATGATTTCATATTGAAAGTGCTATGCTATTCTCTGTGTTGGTGTTTGTATTATTTAAATAATTTCTCCCTATGATTTGTATAGTTTTTATATTTTAACTGAACTAAAAGAGAACTATCATTTTACAATAAAGCAAATACAATAAAAATAAAATTGAGAAAGATTAATTAGACAGGTCAAATAAATTAGTGAATTGAAACTCTTTATTTATGTGTGCCACAGGCACTCTTTTACTTACAGTATACAAATGGCCACATTGGCCTTACTTTTAACCAACACTACTCAAAATAATTCTGCCCTTCATTTTGATCTCAGTTCAGGAAAAAGCAGCCTCACTTCTTGGCTGCTTTCCTTTCCTTTTTTTTTTTTTTTTTTGTTGAACAAACACAGTTAGGATTCCACAACTTTGAAAATGAGAATACATTGATTTTGGGATAAGGGAACTAGAAGAATGACTGTGGGAAATCTTATGATATGCCTCAAAGTTGGTTCAGTGCAAATCACCATTCCAGAGAAAATCTTTTTATGAAAATCTTTCTAGTATTTCTAGTAACGAATTTGCTTTCAACACTTATTAATAGGAGAATGAAATCTTATTTTCTTAATTACAGAAGCAGCTATTTCTCATGGAAAGGTGCTACTCTTCAGCCAGAAAGATCCATAGATGCTACGTATATTTATAGGAAGTGTTAGAGCAGTAAAGGTGCTAATGCAATTGCAGAAAACAAGAGAAAGGAAAGGCACATTTATATTATTCTGCTCCCAAGTTTCAATATGGTCATGAGTCTCTAGATGGAAAGAGCTGCAAGATGAAAAGAGCTGTTGAAAGTCAGGTATGGCAATACTTCATCCTACCAAATATCTTCCATTCTTTACCTATGTTAGAGACTCTATGATACAAAAGACCCCAAGAATTTAGCCAGGTTGTTTCAGCAAATCCCCCCTTCTTCAGAAAACTTGAGGGAGAATTTTCTGGTCATCTAGGACACTCACCTAGGTGAGTATTGATTCCCTGAGTGAAAAGCAGGACCTGAGGAGAACCTATCCCAATGCTTTGGGTGAAGCATTGTTAAGCAAGTGGCAAATCCTACCTAATATGTCATTTACGGTACTGATGAGGAGATTTCTGGCTTTACATGATACATGATTTTCTGGCTTTACATGATACATGATATGAATTTATGTAGCTACCTTGTATTGTACTGGTAGGCAGCAATGTTCAAAGGGCTCGCTCTTGTTGGACAACAAATGTTGGACTGACAGGCTGGTGATTAAATATGGGACCTCTGGTATCTAAAGCATATGTTCTGTGTCTGAGCTACATTTTCTTCCCAAACCTCCCCCATGAAGATCAAGTAGTTATATACTCGTGCACTTAGGTGTTGATGTCCACACATTGCAGTTAGGATTTTAAAATTACAGTTTGTTGACTAGAATCTTAGGCTGTAAGATGTGAAAGGCCCTTTGGGCATCATCTAGTGCAACTCCCTATCCAGTGGTATTTCTATAGAAAAGACTAAATTACAGTATCCCATTTATATACAATATCAATACAGTGAATGAATTTGTACATGATGCTAAGCCAATAACAAAAATTCCACATTAGAACTTAACATCTGTGAACCCTACCAAGATACTAATGTTATGTGAAAAATTATCTAGGAGGAATATAATCTGAACCAGAGACCTAGAAATATGTGAAGTCAGCATACAAAAGAGATTAATGCAGAGTGCTTTTTTTCTCATTAGAGAAAGCAAATAATCTATAAACACAAGGAACTCTTTCCTTCTAAAAATTAAAAGCAAGGAATTTATTATATATCATAGTCTTGGGATAAGTGTAACAAAAAGAATAGTCTAACAATATTGGAACTCTGATGTAATATGTAAAACATTGGATTTGAAATGTATTTTTCTTTAAGCCTCCAATAGAACATGCCTTATTTCTGAATTCATTTGGAAGTTCAGGTTTGCAATTGCATTGACAGCAAAATAGAACTGGACAGGTTCCTAAATCTCACAATGAAGTCCTGTAGTCCAGGGGTGTCAAAATCTGGCGCGCGGGGCCGGCCTGGAAATAGCAAAAGACCAGTCCATGATGCCTCTGGCAGCCAAAATGGGGCATGGGGGGCCAGGTACAGTCCCCCCAGCCCCATTTTGGCTGCCAGAGGCACTGCGGGCTGGTCCTTTGCCCCCCGCACCCTGTTTTGGCTGGCAGGGTGCTGCAGGAGGGGTCTGTCCTGTCTCCCCCCTTCCCCTGCCAGCCCATGGAGGAGAACTATAATGCTGATCCGGCCCTCGAAGAAATCCAGTTTGACACCCCTGCTGTACTCCCTTCCGCTAAGCTATGTTTATTAGGAGCAAGGATTTTTGAAGGAAACCTTGCTTCCTTGAATGTTCTATGTTAGACAGCAGTTTGCAAAGTGTAATGAAGGACTTTCAGCACACTATTCTCTTGGCCAACCCAACCAGTGTCTTGTATGTTTGGAAAGGTAAAAGAAAAGGGCAGTAGCAACAGCATGAGCAACCAGTTGAACCCCTGGAAACTTTGCCTAGATGAGGGACTTTGGGTTCAGCTTGCAATGGACTTAGATATCATGAAGCTCCTCTACCCCAAATTTCACTAATTCACATCTGAGTTAGATTATAAAGCTCAATAATCATGACCCCTGATTTTGTTCAGATAGAATCTTCTCTTAACCCTGGATTTATGCAGTGCTGTTCATACTGAAGAGCAAGTCCTGCTTTCTTCTTCAGTATACAAGTCCAGGCCTTAGCCTTTGGCAAGCTGAGGTAAAAAAGAAAGTCTTGAAAGAATCACAGTGCAGATACTTTCTTGTGACAGCAGAACAGTGAAGGCTCTTGAGCAATGGCTGTTTTTTTTTGTGTGTGTTTTTTAAAAAAAACCTCTCACACCCATAACAGAGACAGTTCTGTAAACATGAGTGGATAAGACCTTGGAAGACCATAATCTCACGAATTCCCACGGTATGTAATGTTGGTAAAGGTGGAAGTAGCTCCTTTGTACAGGGGATTGTTGGCCTAAAAGACAAAACAGATACATGGTGAAAAATATATACTTGGCAACTGATTTAACAGTTGCCAAGTCATCCTAGTAACTTAAAATAGGATTCTTTAACAGAGTGAGGTGATCCCTGGTGCTCTCAAAAGCCGTAACTCCAGAATTATTTAAGAAGTTGCAACAGGCACCTATTACCATATGTGGTGGACCTGCCCAATGGCGAAACAATATTGGCAAAAGATCAAAATACAAATAGAGGAAATAACACACCAAAAGATAGAATTAAGACCAGAAAGCTTCTTACTAGGCATAGTGAATGGATACTATGAAAAAGAAACAACCTATTTAATTATACATATGATAACAGCAGCACGAATACTATATGCGCAATACTGGAAGAGTAGTGATTTACCAACACCAAATAAAGTAATCAATAAAATTATAGAATGTGCGGAATTAGATAGACTCACAAAGGAATTACAAAATAGGGAAAAACATGACTTTTACTTAGTCTGGGAAAAGTGGTATAGTTGGTTGAAAGATAGGAAAGAGATGAAGCAATAGGAAGTAAACAAAATGACCAAATATAATATGATGGAAACAGACATAGGTCAACAAAGATCAATAGTAGATAGACAAAAGGAAATGACCAAATAAGGAAGAGTCAAAATAGAAAGAGAAATGTATATTACAGTTGTGACAAACTGGACATGTATTGAAATGGATGTTTATATGTTTTTATGTTTTGTACGTTTCATTGTTCTGTTTAGTTTGTACTTATAAATAAAAATTTAAATAATAATAAAAAAAAGAAGCAGAATGCAAATAGGATGCAAAAATGAATCAAAGATGGACAGACATTAAGGGTGAGAAATATGTTTGGTGCAGAGGCATATTTCAAGGTAGAGGCAGCCTGTGATTACAGAATGTTTATAAATGTCTATATATTTTGCCCCAGTTTTGTTGCATGTTTGACACAAACAGATGCAAACTTTTTTCCTGGAAATGTATTGTTCAGCTATTTGTTCAGTTTATATAAATAAACTGCTGCTTAAAAAAAAAAAGAAGAAGAAGTTGCAACAGGCATATAGATCCATGGTGAAATCATGTATCTGCTAAAAAGATGTAAAAAAATGGTATTGCTCCATAGTGTGTGTGTGTGTGTGTGTGTTTTCATAATCACTTCTGTGCAACCATTAACAAATAAAGCAAAGGAGAGGGCAGAAAATGCTGATGTAATGATATTCAGGCATCAGGATTTCTTTCAACAACATACTATTGAGAGAATGCTAACAATACAACCTCAAGATACAATAAAACTGATATATATTGCAGTATGGATGATTCGGAATCAGCAATAGGTTGCTATGTCAGGGAAATAAAACAATAAGTCATTGCAACCTTCCCTCCTCTTAGGATGAAGCAAAATATTTGCTCTCTGTCTCCTTACACTCTTCTGATATATCTTACCGTGTCCCATCTAGCCCTGGCACGCTCTTCTTCAAATTTGGCAAATTCTCGTCTGTCATGGATGGTAATAAGCAGTTTCCAGATGAGCAAAGCAGCCAAGCCAATAAGTAAGATGGCTCCAGTTACGGAAAGGAGAACTACCAAGACATCAGGGCCTTTGGGACAATCTGTAGAAAACATTTTGTATCATAAAACAGAATTGCAAAGCTATAAATTACCCCCCTGACCATTACATTCTTAACTTTAGTTCACCTAAAGATATGCATACATCCATTTGATCAATCGTGACTGAGGAGCAGCAATCAAAGATTACTGTAAGATTTATAAGCATATAACTAGTCAGAAACTACTAGAAGACTTCTTCTGCAAGCATCTTTTGGAGCGCTTGTTCTCTAATTCTGTGCCATGAATACCTGACACATAATTGTTATGGTGGGAAAGATGGATATTTTGTAGCAAGAATGAACCATTTATAAAAACTCTTTGTACTCACCTTACATGTCAGACTTTCCTTCATGCTAAGTGGTGGCTAACAGGAATAAATAACCCATCAATGGTTTTCAAATAGCTGCACAATTATTCAGGAGTTAGCCTGATGCATGATTTAAATATATCAGTTCTAACATCTTTTTTACAAAATGTTATTCTAGAGCCATCTGCTCTTCAGCCTAAAGGGAGTACAGTAGTTTGACAAAACGAAAGTTATGTCTTTGATCTGATCCTCTAAACATAGTGGGAGAAAACATCCAATTTTGATATTAACAAACTCTTTTTGACAGCAAAGTCAATACAATAGAAAAAAATATGTCCAAGATGACAGCAGCGCATAATTCCTGTGAGAATTTAAAGCGGAATTAGGGAAATCATTTACTTACTTTCTTTTTTTTTTATTGAAAAAGTTTTATTAAAGAAAAAACACAATTTTCTCACAACCCTCCCCCCCCAACCCCCCTCCCCCTCCCCGACTTCCCAGAGCAGAACACAAGGTATTTCAGTTAACTTTTAACAATAAACTAAATTGCTTAACTATCCATTAAACTAACACCCTCTAAAAAATAATTCTTAACCCCCCCCCCATAGATAAAATCCTGCTTCTTGGATATAATACTTCTAAAATCACTCATGTAGCGCTTATACAATTAAAGATTCATTCATAAGCTATTTGATATTTTTTAGTCTGATACTTATTTTGAATATAATCAATCCATCTTCTCCAGTCGTGTATATATCTTTCTTGTGTATGATCCTTCAAATATGCTGAAATTTTAGCCATTTCAGCTAAGTTAGTTACTTTCAGTATCCAAGCATCAATAGTAAGCAAAAAGTCCTTCTTCCAATGTTGTGCTATCAACAATCTTGCTGCTGTTATTAAGTTCAGGATCAGTTTAGTCTCTGCAACTGTACAGTCCGTAGTTATACCCAATAGAAACAAGTGCAGAGTAAATTTCAATCTTTTTAAAAAAATATTCTGCATCACCCACCAAATCTTTATCCAGGATGCTTTGATTTTTTTAAAAGTCCACCATATATGATAATAAGTTGCATCATCACAATCACATCTCCAACATTTAGCTTGCACATTAGGATACATACATGATAGTTTTTTGGGATCTAAGTGCCATCTATAAAACATTTTGTAAAAGTTTTCTCTTAAATTTTGTGCTTGTGTAAATTTCACATTTCTAATCCAAATCTTTTCCCAAGTCTCCATCATCACTGGCTCTTGAAAATTTTGTGCCCATTTAATCATGCAATCTTTAACCAGTTCCGTCTCAGAGTCTATTTCCAATAAGGCATTATACAACCTTTTGATATGATTTGTTTTTGATCTCTAACTTGTTTTACCAAATTTTCCTCATTTTGCACAAAGCCAGTTTTTTTATCTTCCTTCCATCTAGCTTGAAGCTGACCATACTGAAACCATGTGTAAATTATACCTTCTTCTCTCAATGTATCTAAAGATTTCAAATATAATAACCCCCTTTCCATAACAAGAAGCTCTTTATAAGTAATCCCCTCCTGTTTTTGTTCTATACTTATATTTTCTATTGCATGTCTAGGATTTGCCCATACAGTATCTTATAATTTAACTTGTACTGATATTTTTTCCAAACCCTCAACAAAGCATTTCTAAGTATATGGGCCTTAAATACTTTATCCACTTTTTTATCATATAACAAGTAGGCATGCCATCCATATAGTAAATCATAACCTTCCAAATTCAACATTCTCCCCTCAGTTAAATTAAACCAATCACTAATTTGTGATAAGACCGCTGCTTCATAATATAATCTTAAATTAGGCATTTTAAGACCCCCCATTTCACGTGTATCTTGTATAATTTTCATCTTTATTCTGGGTTTTTTCCCAGCCCAAATAAAAATATTAACACCTTTCTGCCATTCTCTCAAATTTTCATCTTTCTTAAGCACTGGTATCATTTGGAACAAGAATAAAAATCTGGGTAACACATTCATTTTAATTGCTGCAATTCTTCCCAATAAAGACAGCTGTAATTTTTTCTAATTCTCCATATCCTTCTGTACCTTGTGCCAGAGATCTTCATAGTTATTTTTGTATAATTTTGTATTTGAAGCTGCTATATACACTCCTAAATATTTAACCTTTTTAACTATTTCAAACCCCGTTATTCTTCCTAGTTCATCTCTTTCAAGTACAGACATATTTTTTTTATTGAAAAAGTTTTCAAATACAAATTTTTCCCCCTTTCCCCCCACTCTTCCCTAACCCCCCCTCACCACCCATCCCCCCCTGTGACTTCTTCACAACAATAGGCTATTTCATAACTAATTACATACATAATATCTTTCCTTTCCCTTACTCCCTCCTCAGAATACTGACCCTTAGCATATTATTCTTATAACTCCCATTTTTACGATAATCTGCCCTTTTTCTCCTCCCCTAAACTTATAGTGTATTATTACAATTTAACATTTAATCTTTTATATATATTAATATAACATTTTAAAGCGGCCTTCTCCCTACATCCAAATTTAACATTTATTCAGTTCTATCCACTTCCTCCACTCCCCTAAATATATGACTTAAGGATCCTTTTTCTTAGACTAATCAATCAGTAAACTAACCTATTTCAACCCTTCAATTCCTACAAAATCATGCAATACAATTCTAAATATAATCCACTGCCCACTTTACTAAGATATACACATATCTATATATGCATTCCATTTTGTAAAAAGAAAAAAGACAATAACTTTAAATTTATAATCCATATAATATCTTCTTTGGTGTCTTTCCACTGGATTGTTAAATCCATCACCCATAATAGGGTAAAATGACATGCTGGTGCAACAGTTTGTTCAAAATCTTCAATCATCTTCTGCCCCCATCAGTAGTAGATATCCTCGTATATATATAAAAGTAAAAACAACCACCCGAGTGACATTATAATTATATCCATATAGTTATAGTTGTGGTATTCATCAGGATTGTTGATTCCCATCATCCTAATGGGTAACATCCAGATCTTCTGCATGCCCCAGCGTGACTCTCTTGCCTTGTAACTCAAAATAATTATAATATATTTACCAGTAAAAGAAATCCAGAGTAGATAATTCAAATCCAACAAGGTAAGGCTCTTTTCACATCCCAAAATCACGGCATTACAGAGATCTGCCACAATCCTCAGGATAGTATTAAACAATTGTTCGCCTCCACTATCTTTTCAGATATTCATTCATTTTTTAAAGTCCCTGGCTTCACTGTTGCTTGGTTTAGAAACTGCTGTTTCTATGAGATCTATTTCTTTTCTTTTTCTTTTGCGGGTTGAATTTCCATCCTCGTTTCGTGCCTACCAATTGTGTGTCGGCTGATCGATTTTCATTCTGCTTTATGAGTTGTTCTTGTTGGGTTAGTTTTGTCATCTCATCTTTCTTCTCCATCACTTGTATATCAACTGGTTGATTTGTGCACTTGTCTGTGACTTGATGGTTCATCACATTGGAGTCGGAGGACACTGCTCTCTTATTTATAGACAGTCCAGCTGGGGTATCCAGGGAGTCCAAAGACAATTTATCCACCACAGCCTCTGTAATTTGATATTTTCCTTTTGTTTCCAACTCCTTTTGCTTATCCTGTATTGTGCCTAAAGATGTTAAGTTCATTTTTAAAAATTTTTGATAAAATTCTTCCGCTTTTTCAACAGTGTTCAGTTGATATCTTACTCCTTGGTGTCTCAATATTAAACCAACTGGGGCATCCCACCTAAATAGGATATTTCTTTTTTTTAACTCAGTCACTAGAAAGCCAAATTTCTTCCTCTCCATTAGCATCTTAGTCGGGAGCTCCTTAAAAATCCAAATCTTTCTTCCATGAAATTGCAAAGTAGAATTAAAAGAGTTCTGCACAATATTATTCCTAATTTCTTTATCTGTAAAATAGATCACCACATCTCTAGGCAATTGCCTTTGCTTTGCCAACCAGGAGTTTATTCTATAAATTCCAGCAATCCTGCAAAACACTTCATCAAGTTGAACCTTTAAAATCCCAGCCAGAATTTCAGAAGATATTTTCCTTAAGTCATCTCTATTATTTTCCTGCAGACCTCTCAGTCTAATTGCATATTCTGTAAAATTATATTGAATCATTAAAACTTCTCTTTCAATCCTCTGTTGCACATTTTCTTCATTACCAGTCTTTTGGTCAACTTCCATTTTAGGTTTGTCTTCTGAGCTATTATCCTGAATGTTTACCAAATCCTTTTTAATTTTTTGAATCTTGTCATCCAAATTCTCCTCAGTTTCCTTCATTTTAGACTCTAATAGTTTAGTCTTTGCATCCACCCGAATCAGAAAGTCTGATAAACCATTAGCTGTATTTAAAATCTTTCGATTCAAAAAGTCAAACTTTGATTTCACCAATTCACCAATTTCTTTAATTTCCTGCTTAAATTTTTCGAGTTGCTGGTTCACAATCTCATCCCTTCTTACAATCTCTTCAAGAAGAAATTCTATTATATTAAAATCAGGTTTCTGACACTGGAGAGTTACAACTTGTTGGTGTAATTTATTAATGGGGGAAATTCCCCCCCCCTGTTTGTCTAGCTGTGTGAGTCCCGATGCCATTTCCCACACAGACAAGATTTAGTGGAAAAGAGAGAGAGAAAAAAAGGCTTGTTTCCAACCAAGATCAATATCAGATCCCCAGGAAAAAAAAAAGGAAAAAAAAGCAAGAGTGAGAGTGAGGTTTTGCCTCAATTACAGCCAGAAGTATTCATTCCGCTACTTTGTAATAGAAAATGGAAGGACTTTCCCTTTTCAGCCTCTCTTCAAGCCTCAGCAATCGCCATTTTAAAAATCTTTTTTCCTTTCACTTCTTAAACAACTTCAGTAACTTTTCTAAAATAAGAAAAAAAAATACTTGTGCCTCAGGGTCAGCGGTCCAGCTCACGTCTTCTTTAATTAGTTTAACAAGTTTACAGGCTTGCTTTTGCCACCTAGCTCTGCGTGTAGCAGAGATCTCCCAGAGCCCGGAGCATCGGCTGGGGATACAGGGAGTCTCTTCCGCTCCATCCCAAAAGTAAAAAAAAAACTTTTGGGATTAGGCAGAGGACTCAACCCACCCCAGCCTGCTCTATCTCCGTTTCCTCATGGAAATGGAGTTTTTTCGAGCCACCATTCCGCTATAAAGGCGGCTCTTTACAGGCAGTGGGTGCGACGATCCCAAAGGAGCGTCCAGCGGGGACAAACAGCAAACCGGAAGTCCCCAAGTACAGACATATTTTTAATTATCATCTTTATCTTATATGAATTGACTTTAAATCCTGATACTTTCCCATATTGATCAATTAAATCCAATATATATGGAATCGACTCTATGGGTTGAGATAAGGTAACAACCAAGTCATCTGCAAATGCTCTTAATCTATTATCTTGATGTCTGATTACAATACCCTTCAATTTTTCTGAGTCATGTATCTTATTCAGTAGCACTTCCAAAGTCAAGATAAATAACAATGGGGACAGAGGACACCCCTGCCTTGCTCCTTTCTCGAATCTAAAAACCTCTGTTAAACCTCCATTAACTATTATTTGTGCTGTTTGCTGCTGGTATATCGCTCTAATTGATTGTGTAAAATACTCCCCAAAATGCATTTTCTCTATTATTTTGAACAAAAATTGCCAGTTCAAACGATCGAATGCCTTCTCTGCATCCAAAAATATAAACACTGCAGGGACTTGGTTATTTTTTTTCCAAATATTCCAGTAAATTTACAATTTGTCTAACATTATATTTCATTTGTCTCCCTTTTATGAACCCTGATTGATCATTATGAATTATTTGTTGCATAACTGGCATTAATCTATTAGCTAATATCTTAGCAAAAATCTTATAGTCGGTATTCAAAAGTGAAATTGGCCTAAAATTCTCAGGTTTAATACAGTTTTGATCCTCTGTAATTAGTGAAACAAAAGCTGTTTTCCAAGAGGGTGGTACTCTTCCCCCTACCTGTATTTTATTAAATAGAATTTTAAGTGGTTCTAACATTTCAGATTGTAAATGTTTGTAATAACCAGCTGTTAGTCCGTCTGTTCCCGGAGCCTTACCTGTTTTTAATTGTTTAATTACCCCAGCAATTTCCTCAGAAGTTATTGGCTGGTTCAATCTTTCCCTCTGTTCCAGCGTTAGTTTAGGAATATCTATCTTTAAATATCTATCAATATCAACATCTTGAATTGAGTCTTTACCATATAACTTTGTATAGAAATCAAAAAAAGCCTTTTTAATTAGATTCTGTTGATAAATCTCCTTACCTCTAAATTCTATCTTGTCTATAGTACGTGATTTTTGCTTTTTCCTCATCATGTAAGCCAGCCATCTCCCAGGTTTATTGGCATTACAGAATGTATTATGTCTAGCATATTGTATACTGGTTGCTACTTGCCCAGCCATTAACATGGCTGGGCAAGTAGCAAGTACATATTAAATTGCTCTCTTAAAATGTTTATCATATCTTTTGCCTTTTTATCTCCTGGATTAGTTATAAGCAATTGTTCTTTCTTTTTTATTTCCTCCTCTATCTCTTTCCATCTGCTTTGTTGTTTTAATCTATATTTATTGTTCAGAAAAATTAATGTTCCTCTCATATATGCCTTACTTGCATCCCATACCATTTCCATAGAGGTACCTTTATTCATATTATCAACAAAAAATTCTTTCATTTGTTTTTTAAGTTCATTCAAATTATCTTCATATCTAAATAAATTTTCATTTAACCTCCAAGACCTCCTTTCCCCTCTTTCCTGTTCTAATTCCACCCAAACCGGGCTATGATCGGTTAACGTTCTTGGACATATCTTCGTCTTCTTCACCCTAGAAAAAAGAACATTTGTAGTTAATATAAAGTCAATCCTAGAAAAGGATTGATGTCTATCTGAAAAAAAAGTAAAATCACTTTCCAATACGTTCCTTTCTCGCCAAATGTCTCTCAGCTCCATATCCTCCAAAATATCAAAAAAAGATTTAGGCAGCTTAGCACGCATAGATATCTTGGATAAACCTTTCTTATCTTTCTGGGTATTTATTACCCCATTCCAATCACCCATTAAAAGTAGAGATCTGTAATCCCATTGTAGTATTTTAGTATGTAAAAATTTAAAAAAATTATCTTGCTGTTGGTTAGGTGCATATATTCCAATTACAAGCAACTTCCTGTTCTGTGTTGTTAATTCAATTGCAATATATCTACCTTGAGCATCAGCCTCAATTAAATTGGCCGATAAGCCTCTTTTAACATATATAACTAGGCCATTTTTCTTCTCTGGTGCTGATGCCATAAAATGTGTACCTAATTTCGAATTTATCAAGTACTTTTGATCTGAAAATTTAATATGCGTTTCTTGCAAACAAATAACATCATTCTGAAATTGCTTCAAGTAGTGAAATATTTTCTTTCTTTTTTGTGGAGAATTTAAGCCATTGACATTCCAAGATAAAAATTTATTTGCCATCTCTAGGCCCTCCAAGCTTTGAGAGCATCAGCTGAACCTCCTCCGCCATTTTGGTCTTCGGCCTAGCTCCTCCCACTGCTTGTGTTTTTTGGACTTCTTGGGTTAAATCTTGAGGCTGTTGTGTCAATTGCTGTTTGTAAGTGGCTCTTGTCAGTCGTTGTTCTCTTGGCATCTCTATCTTCTTTAATGGCTCAAGGGTTGGTGGTGGACTCCCACTCAACAATAAATCTTCTTCCAGATTAGATCCTCCAGCTAGAGCTTGAGCGTAGGTTTGTACTTGCCCTCCATCTTTCTCTTGTTGCGTCATTTCCAATTGCTTTCTACAACCCCCTGGTGAGGGTGGCCGTCCAGCCTTTAAAACATTGGCATAAAAGTCTTTTGCCTTCCCAACTGTGTTTAAGCGATGTCTTTGCCCGGCATATGTCATTATTATCCCAAATGGGACATCCCATCTGTACTGCACCTGCTGGTTTCTTAATTCATTCACCAAAAAACCAAACTGCTTTCTGTCTCTTAACATTTTAGGAGGGAGCTCCTTCAAAACCACTAGCTCCTGTCCATCCACTTGAATCTTATTTTTGTAAGAAGCTTGCAAGATATCATTTCTAATTCTCCTTGTTGTAAAATAAATCACCACATCTCTTGGCAGCTGCCTTTGTTTTGCCAGCCAAGAATTAATCCTGTAGATTTTGTCAGTTTGAATTGCCACATCTTCTGGCCTTTCTGAAATCATCTCTGCTAGAGCATTGGAACAAATGTCCTTTAAGTTTTCACCACTTTTCTTTCAAGCCTCTCAGTCTCAGGGCAAATTCAATTGATCTATATTGTAGCATGACCATTTCATCATCCACTTTCTATGTTTTTATCATAAACTCTCCTAATTTAGTTGCTAACTCCAAATTAGCTTCATCAACTTCCCATACTCTCTCCTCAATCTTTAGCATATGATTAGCCAATCCTAAAACTGCAAAAACAATGTCATCTCTTATTGCATCATGTTTTTCTTCCACCACATCTTTAATTTTCTTTAACTCCTCCGAGAATTCTTTCATCACCTCTGCCTGATTGTTCAGGGCACCCATTATAAATTCTTTAAGATCTTGTGACTGTGTATCAGCCAGAAGTTGTTGCTTTTGAGTCACTACAGGGGAACCTCCTCCCCCTTTAGAAGTTGGTGGCTTTAATTGTTTAGCAGCCATTTTATTTTAAAATGAATTATTCCTTTTACAGCCACAAAGTCTTGTAAACAGTCTTGCAATATTTATTTCAAAGTTTTTCAAAATAGTTAATCCTCTCTCCAGTCTTTTCTCAGTCCCCAGCAATTTTCTCTTCAAGCGGAAAGCTCTAAACAGGCAATTTCCCTTTAACTTTCACTTTCCATTCCGCCCATAACAAAGGCTTCCTCTCCAGCCTCCAGCTCAAGAAAGTTCCGTTTGCAACAATGTATACACGGAGTTAAGCTCTGTTTCTTTTAAAATGCTTGCACTCTTGCTTCCACTCTATCTGCCTCTTTAGTAATCATTAAAACTCACTGTTTGCCGGCAGAATTGGACGCGATGTCTGGCTCTGGCTAGCAGAGACACCACAGATCCGGAGCGATGGGAGGGCTGAACTGGGGAGCTCTCACCCTCCGAGCCCCTGGCATTAATCCAGGGACTTTCGGGGAGCTCTACCCACCCCCTCCGGCTCTCCTCTCCTTCTTTTCCTGAAGGAGAGTTTTTTCAAACTGCCGGACAGCAGTTTAGTGCTGTCAGGGTGGTTTTAACAGATCGCGCGGCTGGCGGTCAATGGAGACCGTCCTTGATGTCCGCGGAGCCACCGGAAGTCGGAAATCATTTACTTTCAATGACCCAGGAAAGTTGCAGGTTCCAACAGCTTATCCTATCAAACAAGTTTTGACAAATCAATTTCTTCCATCATTTCATTTCCAGAAATTTTTCTACTTTCTGAAATATCTCCAATCCTCCTAACTACATCATTCTTTTTAATATTCACTTAAGGGGAAGAGAGGTTTAAAGGTCCCAGGCAATGATAGGAAGCATGGCAGCTTTTGTGGTTTCTCCATGAGGTATTAGCTGGATTCAAATTGCTGTCCGAGGAGGTCTGGCTAAGCTCCTTCAGAATCTGCCTGAGACTCCATCGTTGTCAACCTTTTAAGTGCAGTCTGAGTCATTGGACAAGTTAATACCCTGTGGTGAGGGTATATCATTTATTCCATGCTTTTGGCAACTAATGAAAGCTTTATCACCCTCTTTGGGCTTAGAACACACTCTTTGAAGGTTTCTAGTGTGCCCTTCATGCTCACAAGCACGCAGAAAGAGATTTTGTCTTATTGGAGTTTATGGCAGAGTCAGTGTCTGTGGTCCTGTTTGCTCATCTCTCAGCAAGCAGAGACAGGACTCGCATTTAGTCATAAATCAAATATCAAAGCAGACAAATCCAGCAGCTGGGTTAAAAAAATATTTCCATCCATGAATGACGGATGATGTTTTTAATTCTGAACTGAAAGTTGCTGGATTGAATCACTGCTCTTTAGTCAGAACTATATTCATGTTGAACTAAATTAATGTTGCAATAAGAAATACAGAATATTGCCATCCTTATGAACTATTGAAATCAGATATACCGCTTAGGTAAATTTTGTTTAAAACATCTGATAATTCAGATTTTTTCCCCAATATGAGTTCAGGTTGGAGAATAAGTTTGCCTTACTGTCATTGACCTACCTTGCTGTCCTAGGCTAAGGGGAAATAGGATCTTCCAAAAAATTCTAGCGATGATCTCTTTCTGAATTGATTGGCCACAATTAATGATGATTGGATCTGTCTCCTCCTAATCCTTTTGTTCTGCATATGTTAATCCATGAACCATTCCTATATTGTTTTCACATGATTATGTACCTTGTCCAAAAAAAGTAATCTGAATGGAAAATTGTGAGTTTACTAATTTCTAATGAGATAGCAAGGATCTTTCCTCCCCATCTTTTGAAGGAAAAAGGCGGGAGAAAACTCATTTTATAAAGAAATAACCGCCCATCTTTAGATGCCTTTTTTTTTTCATCTCTAAAAATCTTTGAAGTCCCTGCTCCAGTGAAAATGGTGACTGGGCTGGTGAAAGTTGGGGCTGGAAAAAGGAAAGTAGGATGTCAACTAGCTCTTATCTTATTATAATATGAACCACTTTTGGGTTTTGTATTCATGTTGAGCTTGTACAGTTATGTTCATAATTAGTTTTAAAGGTATTTAATATACTGAAACCAAGGTATTTCATCCCATGTCTCAGTTAGAATCTGGGTTTTTCCATAGCCATATGTTGTTCTCAAATAAAGTTCCTCTTAAGCATGAATTTAAGAACCTCACTTGTCACTGTAATCATCTCTCTCATACATTCCAAATTAATATGAAATACCAAGATGAGTTCTGGCATTCCACATCCTGCAAGTATCAACAAGTATCAACAAATCCAAAATGAAGACTTATTTTAGTGGCCCTTGGCCCTCACCTGGTTCCTCAATAACATAGAGGATAGATTTGCCACTGGAGTCCTCATAATATTGGAAGTACACTACACAGTCATTCTCATCCTTGTATGTACAATTCACAGCATCTTTCCCCTTGTCTCCTGCAGAAGAGGACAAAGGAAAGAACATTTAGTTCCCTGACACTATTCAAGAAATTGTTAGCATTTAGATCTAGATATGTCACTAGGGGTGTTAAAGAAATAAGGTGCCTCTGACACATCTCGCCATCTATGTATGTAAAGACTGTTTTGCCAGACATGTGTCAATTATCATTGATCCATGTGGCACATCACATTTTGTATCTGCTATTCTCAAAAGAAGTGTGAAAATATAGAAGAATTTCTTTTAAACCCCTTCTCAAGTTGCAGATCTTCAGCCATCATTCACTTCTCCCAAAATGATGGGCCCATTAGGATGCTTCTCCTATAGGCCAATTAAATCCAAATGTATTCCTGGGTGCTATTGGAATAGTCGACATGATTGGTACTAACATCAAAGTTCCAGTTTTGCTGCAAAATATGAAGCTGACATAATAGGATCAGCCTGAATGTCGTCTTCTGTTCTGCAAAGCTAGGCTAGCTTTCTGGTTTTCCAATAAGCAGACTGAAAATGAAAGAAGTTAAGAGTAGAGCAAAATTCTCAGGAAATTATATTCATTATATAGTCTACTTTCCAGCAACAATAATTGTGGATGCTTCACCAACATCCTTTCATCCTTATACAGTAATATTTTTAACAGTGTTTTCTCAATAATTCTGGCCTTACTCTGGGTAAATAGAGTAAGGCATTATTTAAAAACTTTCAGTAAGTGGGCAGTGATATATCTGAAGAAGAAAAATTCATGCATATTTGCCATAAGCAAAATCTTACACCATTATTTATTTAATCCAGGAATATGTCCAGAACACAAACATTTCACTCTTTGTGGAGTTATTTTATTCTTGATTGCTGCAGCACTGTGGCCTAATTCTTGACTTTTAAAACCTTTCCTGACTAATTACATGTAGCTGAAGGGGACTGATTGACTGCTTCCAACAGGCAGTTAAAATGCCTGTAAATTTACTTCTTGAAACAGCCTCCTTTTATTTTAATCTCTATCAGCTAATTTGTACTATTTTATTTTTAGTAGGCTTCTCAGACATTTTATTGTAGATTACTAGACCATTTATCTGGATCCATTACCAGTTGGTTTCAGGCTGGATTCTAGCATGGAAGTTGCTGGAGTTGTCCTAATGAATAACCTTTTGTTGGAAGATAACAACGAATGTATTTGGATGGGTGCCAGTTCCATTTCCAGGCTCCTACGTACTGCCCTAGTATTCAGTCATTGGATTTTAGGTGGTTCTGGTTTATGGCTGCTGCGCTTTAATGCCAAGACAGCCTGTAATAAAGCCTATTCACAACTTAATCATGGAAGGGAGCAAACCTGATATGTTCCATCAAGATTTGTTTGTTGGGCATGGGGAGTTGGGACATTCTTCTCTGAAATATGCCCACCTAGTTTTGGGTCTGGCATCAGCCATTGTCAGCTTTGAGGGGCAGATCAGACAGGAAACACAGTAAAATGAGCTAGTTATATTTTATTGTAAAGCTATATTAACAGAATCTTGCAAGACCGAAAGTACATCCCCCACTTCCATGCCCACGGAGTGTGAATTCAACCAAACACAGAGAAAAGTCTTTTACTGATTGTTTCATGGCAATGGAAATAGTGAAACTAAATATTTCTTCACCTTATTGTTTTCACATATTACCAGCTGGTGATCTTATTTAAGTGACTAACTTATTGCTAGGGAGGGAGGGAGTAGGAAGCACCTGCATTATGTATCTATTCCAGGCATTATTCAGATAAAGTAGCTTTGAGAGTTAGGCAACCTATTAATCAATCAAATTAATAAATAAATTGGGGAGCCATCACTCCCAGTCAACTCTGTCCATCTCATGAGGCTGCACAAGGTTGGCATGCTCTGATTCCCCCTCTGACCTAGGAGGCATGCTTTCTCTGCTGTGGCACCTGATCTTTGGAATGAGCTTCATCCAGGGTTCTAATAGTCCTGAGTCTTTTGGCCTTCGGCATTGCTGTGAAGACCTGGCTCTCCTGTGCATTTGGGTCAGGATGGTAGATGAAACTGTTCTATAATGTGTATGCATATTTTTATTGTTGGCTTCAATTAGAGGTTTATGTTTTTGATTTTGTTGGTTTGGGGTAGGTTATCACTGTATTTATTCTTTTTTTAAAAAAAAGAAGTATCTTTTGTATGTCACCCAGAGCCACAAATTATGAGAAAGGCAGCATTATAAATATTTTGATTCTTTTTTTAAAAAATAATAACTGGCATCAGCTTGGTTTTCAGTAATCTCTGATACTATATATTATGTTCTCTTTCTGGATAGATTCTGGAGATGGAAATTGATGGAATAGTGACTCTTAACTAACTATGAAGTCCGAAGATAAAAGGCTACAAGATCCTTTATTTAATTTTTTAAAAAAAATCTTATTTCTGATGCAATTTAACATCTATAGGAGGAATTGATGTGACATCACTGTTCTACTTTTCCTTAATAATGAACAAGAAAGGAAGATATGCTGATGAGAGTTTTCTAATATTAAAAAAAGAAATAGTTGCCAAAAACAAGCTATATATGCAAAATGCCCCTCCTTCATGAAAAAGACAAACCTCCTTCCCTATTATGTAAAAAAGCAAAGGGAAACAGAGCTCTGCTGAGATAGTTTGTCTATTTATAGGTGTCTCCTTTAAAATAGAGTTCTTGCTTGAATTCTTGTGTTAAAACCTTAATGGGTTTTCGATAATGATGAATACTTAACTACTTCCAGTCCACATTGCAAAGACCAAAAGTCTAATATACTATAATTTGGAAATGGAATTACACGCACACATATATAATTTCATATGTGTGTGTGTGTGTGTGTGTGTGTGTGTGTATGTATGTGCATGTGTATGTATGTATGTGTGTGTGTGTGTGTGTAGATATATAGATAAATATAGATATAATCTTCATAAGGCAGAAGCCCTGAATAGGCATAGTTTATTGTTTGGGTAGATGGTGCTGAAACTATGTTCAACACCACAGGCAGTCCTCAACGTACAACCACAACTGAGGTAAAACTTCCATTGTCAAGCAATGTGATTTTTAAGTGAGTACTCATGTGACCATGCCTGATTTTAAAACCTTTTTTTGCCATGGTGGTTAAACTAATAAATTGGTTGTTAAGCAAGTCCGGCTCCCTCCATTGACTTTGCTTGTGGGAAGCTATCTGGGAAAGTAAAAAATGGCAATCATGGGATCTTGGGACACTGCGACTCCATAAATACATGCCACTTGCCAAGCACCTGAATTGCGATCATATGACCGTGGGGACGCTGTGTCAGTTGTAAGTCCAAAGGCAGGTTGTAACTCACTTTTTTCAGCCTCATTGTAACTTTGCACAGTGGCTAAACAAATGTTTGTAAGTCACGGACTTCCTATATCTCAAGCAGGCAATATTCACAACTTAACTTTGGCTTTGTCATTGGAGATCTAAATGCTCTCCAAGGTACGAGTGCCTTCCTTTAACTTAGCAACTGAATCATCTGGAAAGTTTCTAAGTCAGAAAAGGGAGAAGGAGGAAGAGGAAAAGAATTTAGGAGAAAACAACCATGTTTTTTTTTAAAAAAAAACCTGCCATAGTTTTTACATACCAAGTTCCTGCACCAACTCAATCTCATCCCGGCAATTGCGGTTGCAGGTGTCTTGGTCTATCAGGATTCCTCTCTCAAACTTCTTGCATTCCACACATTCCCTGTGCAGAAGAAAGAGTCATGAGCAAGGAGAACAAGGAGCAATAGTAATTATTGCTGCCATGTCCCATCCCTATAAAACCTGGAATTTGATGACTTCTCTCTAGTCTAGGTCTCCTCCTGCTCTCACAACTCTATGATGTCTTACTCTGTTACCTGTTAGTTTCTTGGTTGCATATGACTAGATGGGGCATGCATTTTATTTTATTGAGGATGCACTCTTTATTTGAAGGGTACTTAATCAAACCTGATTAAAGAACATTTTGAAAGAACATAAGAAATCTGTGTATTACATCTCAATAGCATTTGCACGGCAGTAACCACAATTTCGCTCTTTCTCAGTATGGTTAGATACAGCTATAGTACAGTTAAGTTATTACTTCTAAATGTGCACCATATATATATAGTCCAAATTGTTGTTGTTGCTGCTGCTGTTGTTCCATGAGTCCTAGGCTCTTGGTTAGAATCACTGAAAGTAACCCAATTGAAAAATTGTGATATCCAATGCAATAGTTACAGTAATTAAAATACAGTAGGGTTCCTGCCATACTTGACTTACTTGCCTCATTTTAGTGCTTTTTATTTTATTTTTATTTTTTTGGTGAGGTAGCATCTATTTAGTTTTATCATTGCAAAACCTGGGAGAGAAGCAATGTATTGAAATGGAGATGAGAAATATAATAGTGAATGGCTACCAAGTTCATAAAAGAATTACAACATGGAAAGCTCAGAACCGGAAGCTCTGAACCCCTTCGAACAGAAGAAGTGTTTCATTTAGATTGACAAGTAAGTTGCAACTTTTTTTATTCTTGAACAATTTGCACTATTGGGATGGTGAAAAGCCATCATTCCTGTTGAATGAACAGCAACAAAGGAAAACAATATCCATTGGTTAAGCTCATCTTTTTTGGCTTAACACTGTTTACTGATATTGTTATCTCACTTTTCCCCCAATCCATAAATACCAGTAACAAAATAGATGAGCTTATGGAAAAAAACATACAGGAGGATAAATTATAGGAGAATGAGAATTATAGCAAATATAATGAAAAAATATATAATGAATATGGTTGGGGAAATCTAGATTGGGAATAAAAAAAGTTAGCAATAAAGAATGAAAAGAGTTATTCCTTCATTGTGGTACTCAAAGATGGCAATTTACATTCCTGAAATGAGCATGCAAATTTCAGAATAAAATAACTCTAGATGCTGCACTTGAACAGCATCAAACGACAGATAGTCAAATTTCAGGTATTAATTCAGGGCAAATGGCACAATAAACTTGCATTAACAAACAGGTGGTCCTCATTTAACATATGCCCTCTTTAGTGATCCTGCAAAGTTAGGATGGTGCTTAAAAAGTAATTTTACAACTGGTTATTGGACAATTGCAGCACCTCTAAGGATGTGCTGTGAATACTGTTTGCACTCTTCACAGATAGCTTCTGACCAGCAGAGTCAATGGAGAAGCAGGCTGAAAGGCATAAGCCATGTTCATGGGATGTCTCACTTAATAACTATGAATGATTTGCTTAATCATTGTGGCAGAAGTGAAGTCATAAGTCCTTTATGATTGTGTCTGAAGACTACGTGTAGTCTTCACTTGCCCGTCTTCTATGATGCCAAATTTACCATAGTAATCTGAGAGAAATGACTTGGCTTCCCATAGAGTCTATTAAAGAATCGTATTGACTTTTAAATATCCTGCTCTACCATTGAAATTGATAATTTCCTGAGGAAACAAATGACTATATACTTTCTTTTATTGAAGCATGAACCCAGTGGAGATGACATATGGAACAGGAAGTGATATGTTATCAGGTTCAGTTAAGACATGGGCTACAATCAGCCTCAAGGTCATATAAATAGAAACCTGAGCAGAAAAGGAAAGAAGAAGCAGAAGAAACAGATGATGAAAAAGCTCTTAAAATTCTTTCCCACTTTGAACAGGAACAATAATACAAAATCTTCATGAGTAGAGGCAATAAAAACTATGCTGATTCCAGTTGTAACTGCAACAAAACCATTCTAAAAAATTTGTACCAACAAGAAAAGACATAAACAAGTGACAACATTCAGCACCCAGTGATTATTAAAGCTGTGAATCAGGATGCAGGATACGGTTTCCTATCAATTAAAAAGAGCAGATAATAGCCCAATGCAATCCAGTGGGGAACGTGACATAGGGCAGATGGACATGGAACAGGAAACAGAACAGAAAATAATGAGCATTCAGATTCATCCAGAGGATAAACAGACATAAAAAAATTTGAATACATGCCTACAAGTACTCACAAGATAATGATTCTGATTCAGCAGGCATAATTAAGGGATGGGAAAACCCTCAGTATGAATCAGGTGATGTGATCAGACCCCATTTCTCACACAATTTGGCTGTCAGCTCAAGTCTTATGAAAGGGCAGTAGATGTGATAGTAAGGCACTGGAGGCACCAATGGATTACTTGGAGAACAAAGCTGCATGCAAGGGACAATCAATCCTAAGAGACAATCCTAACCAAGATGACAAGAGCTGCAGGTTACTATTGTGCCTACTGAAGTACTGCTGCAGCCACATGACCAGCAATCAAGCCAATTTCTGTTTAAGTTACAGCTGACACATGTAACATACAGATTTAAACTTTCTTAATTTAAACACCCAATCTAGAGATGCACCAGGATCTTATAGTTACCACCAGGAAAGGTGGTAACTTATCACACACGGAGCAGCATTACAGAAGGAGATTTTTATTCCTGATAATGATTTTATTTATGCAAACAATCCACCCATACACACATGCTCTGGTCAATAAAAGTAACAAAATCATTGATTGAGGAGAGATAAGCTGCCACTGCTTGCCTCTTCCCAGCCCCTCCAGTAGCATCAGGACAGCTCAGCTGCCTATCAAGCAGCACAACCCGGGAGGGGAGTTTGATAGTCCCGGCCACAGAATGAGCAGGCAGAATAAACAGATTGTTTAAATAGAATAAACAGAAACCAAAAAGCCCAGGAATAAAAGTAAACTAGCCAGAAATAAGCAAGTAGAAAAAGTGACCTGAACAGTAAAGACTCTGATGGAGTACAAATAGAAAATGGGAAAGATAAAATATAGTTTGAACTCTGTACAGCTTTGTAGAGAGCGACAATAGGGATATGAAGGATATAAAAGAGAAGAAATGCAGATCATTGTATTTTTGATTGGAAACCATCCAGAGTTGGTTATAAGGTGGGCAGCTATATGAGAAGGGGTGGAGGGAGGGAGAGACAGACAGACAGACGGACGGATGGACGGACTGACTGACTGACTGACTGACTGACTGACCGACCAACCGACCACTGTTTTCCTCAGACAGTGATCCCTTTAAAAACTAGACAGTTTGAACCATGGGTCTCAGATTAATGCTGAAATCTTTTATCACTTTTTTTTCCCAGCAAAAAGAGACGGTTGTCCTCCATGTGGACAAAGTAATTGCAGACTGTATTATTGCAGGACATTTCCAGCACTTCATATCTTTCTTTGCTTTCAGCAGAACTTCCTGTTTCCATATATAGCAAGACAGTGTAAGGATTACAAAAACAACCTATTTAACCTAACATTGTTAGTCCACATTATCTTACTCTAAATTGTGGGTTCAACACTAAATCTGTTGAAGCAAAAATAGAAAAGCCAAAAAAAAAAGGGGGGGTTGCCAGCTGTAATTATAGTGACCTTACATCATCCCCCCATCCCAAAAAAAACTTACGTTTGTCCTTTTTTTTTTGTTATTTAACTTGTACTGTAGAATTGGTACCACAATGCACATTCTTTCACATTTGTGTGAAAAATATGGAAATTGAATTGTTTTTTAAAAATAAATTTACCTGTACTGTCTGAGTTTAGATATTTTTATTAGAATATGCATTTTTATATTTTATGCATATGTGTATGTATATTTTTTCTTGGTTTTGTTCCAGAATCTACTTCCATAAAGCCCAATTATAAACAGTTTAAAATTTTGATTCTTTCAGATTTCCCCCCTTTTTGGGTATTTTTCCTTTATTTTTTGCAAAGAAAATATGGTCACCATAGCTGTTATGCATGTGGAAAGAACACAAGAATAATGTACTATCTGCTCAGAATCTTCTTAAGTAAAACAAAAAACTATTTAAGAAATTGCTTCACTGCTGGGAAAGAAATACTATGAAAGAACAATTGGTACAGAACTTTTTCAGACAAGTTAGACAAAATTCCCAGCCCTATTTTAGTATCTCATTGTAGAAAATGAGTTATGGATGATACAGACAATTTTACTGTTATATAGTCATTTTGCAGTGAGATAGACAGCAAAAAATGTAATATCAAATTAACAAACAATTAAAATATTTTACCAGGAACCTGAGAAAGGTATTTCAGTTAATTCTACAAGGAGGAGATACTGACTTATAAATGTTATGAATGGGATTTAGACAATTTATCTGAGTGGCCATTAATAATGTCATCACACACTAGGAATTTGATTAAGATTGTTAAGACTTTGGAAGGCTCCTGGGATATGATCTAACCCGATTTGAGCAGATAAAAAAACAATTCAGAAAGTGCACTCCAATTTGTTCTTGCTGTTCGCAAATATTGACATTCATTCACAAGCATGGCCAGATCCCCAATGATTTGGAAATAGCAGTCATTGTTTTAAAAAGATCTGAGGGATGACTCTACAGACTTTATTCCTATTGGCCTGTCAAGTATAGGCAGAGAGCTTCATTCCAGGCCCTCATACTACCAATTTAGGGAGAGGCATGGACACAATCTTTTAGCAGAACAGTTTAAAAAGTTTAAAGTCTCCACAACTGATCATCACTTATTATGCATTTAACCCCCAGCTCACTATTGCCACATTTACAGGAAGAGCAAGAGGTATAGAATGGAGGCAGTATTGCGTCATTGCAGTGCAAAGCCTGCGTTTTTCGCACACATGGTTGCACCTATGTATAAAAAGTTTTGACTTGCAGCCTAATTGTGCAACATTGCTTTCCTCATTTTGACAAAAGCAGCAAGATCCTACAGATTCCATGTGTCAATACAGTATATCCTTGAAAATTAAGTGCAATCTTCAAAGCCATTTATCGACTGCCATTTTAACTTATAATGGTTATCCTAGGAAGGTACTTGATCTTATTAAATGCTGATATTACTAATGAGAGGGTACTTCAGTGTCCCTGATTCTGAAAAGAATCATTATCAAATGATCAGAAATAAGTTTTCTGTGCTTACTTCAGTAGCACATACACTAAAATAAGAAACAGGTTTGTAACACACATCTCATCAGACAATGCAGAATATTTAGGACTTGTACGTTTGAAGCTATAGCACATGTGATCATTTGAATTTCAAGGAATTTTGCTGAATATGTATCATCATCACTTATATCACTGCCATTGCATCTCTCCCTTCCTGAATTTGGATTGTCAGTGAAGAAAAAAAGTGAGGAAGGTTTGACTATATTGTGCGCTCATTGAGTCTGAAAATCCAAATCATTAATACTTCTAAATATCCTGAATTTCAGACCCTGGTGTTAGAGAAAAGCAGTATAACAGCTAAAATATAATGCATCTGAAAGCTTGGGGCTGTTTGAGAACAAACTTGTGCCAAACTTAATCTTTGTTTCATGTATGGCAAGCCTAGGGGCCATCTTCTAAGGGCTATAGGCAATATCACAAGCAGCCTCCTTAGTGTTCTTTGCTGTTGAGGGGACCAAGATAATTTGGTTAGAAGTCCAAAGTTCCAAAGTGTTTTTGAAATTTAGTTCAGAGAACTAATCTTGAAATTAGGTCATTACTGAATAAAAATCAATTTCTTTCCTGAGGAATGCAGGTACCATTCCTAGGATTATGAGTAATTGGAAAGTCCTAAGACTCAAACCCTAAGAACTGGTTTCTTTCTCATGAAACCAAATCAGAATTTGGCACTCACTTTTTGATGGTGCAGGCATCAGGACAGGTTGGGCACGTCTCACAGGTATCTCCGTAAGAGCCAGGCTGAGTACAGACACATTTTCCACAGGCGCAATATCCACGGCCTTTTCCACTGCACATCAGCCCATTGCTGGACATGCACGTGTCTGTCCGAGTTGTACAGTTGCAATATGTTCCAGTCCAGTCAGGGTTGCAGGCACAGTCTCCACAGACGCATTTCCCATGTCCTACAGGCAAACAATCATATGAAAATGGGTCTGTATTGGAGGCCATGGAAGGGAGGGAGAAGGGGATACTTCTCAGAAAACTTTATTTTTTAATGCTAAGATCTCAATTTTAGCATGAAAGGAGTCAATTCCCTTCTACTTCCCAATCTCTCTCCTCAATCACATGGAAAACAAATATAAAAGTTAAACAGGATAACATACTTTCTGGAGATCATTGACTGATTTTAGGGAAGTGGTTCTTATTTTCTGATCTTTTTTTGTCATACAAATGTTAGTAACTGGAAAAGTTTCTTATTACTTTATTATTGACAATTTCTCCCTATTTTATCCAAAGAACTCCAAAGGCTTCTTCCAAAGATTGGCTTCAAAGTCTGTCAGGATTCCCTTCAGACATTCCAAGCAGGACTAAACTAGTTTCCCAGGCTCTGGAGAAAGACTCCTCTTCATTTTATGCATACAGTTAGGGCTGAGTCATATCTCAGGATGCAGTACTGCATGTTGGTGTGTGTATATGTGTGTGTGTGTGTGTTTATGTATATGTACACACACACACACGATTAATTAAAAACACAAAAAGGTTGAAAAGTCAGATTCTCAAGTAAGGGAAACATCATTACATCATTCTCATGTAAGGGAGACCTTTTTGTCTATCTCATTTGAGACTCACCAGCTTCTACCCACCAAAATGTCTGTAATGGTACAACAGGATCACTTATTTTAACATCTCTGATATCATCCCAGAAATATAATGGTTAATTTAACCATTGTAGATAGTGCAAAATTGTGTCTCTAGAAGAGTGTTTCTCAATCTCCTCAGAAATTTTAAAATGTGGGGACTTCAAATCCCAGAATTCATCAGCCAGCACACTGATCTAGGACAAGGAAAGCTAAAGGCAATGAAGTGTCTGCTCTTAATAGTAGCCAAATAACTAGGACCTGCCCTTGCATACACTTTGTTCAGCTATGCACTGACCCTTTGAAACTACTGAAGCAGTGAAGTCATTAGAATCGGAACATTATTGCATTATGAGAGGAAAGCTTAGAGGCCTTTACGAAAATAACCAGCGGAAGTATTTTTTTCTATAGTATTGACCTACCTACTAATACAAATTCATGAACGGAGGGAGGGAGGGAGGGAGAGAGAGGCAGACAGATAGACAGGCAGGCATACAAACAGACAAATAGCCACACAGACAGCAGCCCCCTCTGCAGAGGATGAATGATAATGAAGATTAGTCAATGAGAAATTCCAGTGAATCATGGGGAAAATGAGCTGAATGAGCAGCTGGGTGGAACAAAATCTCTAGCAGTACCAGGAAAATGTATACAATATTAGGAACAGTTTGTGAGTTTGTCACATAGTTAAGTAATAATTACTTGTCTGGAATAAACCAAGAGACAACGGCTTCATCAAAAGATATTGAAGGGAAAGGTTGGAAAATTGAATAGCAAAAATAGAAATGGTTCTTGGAACAATTACAGATGTCTGATTAGATTTTGGATTTTCCAGTTAAACTCCACATCTCAGAATCAGATTTGCGAGCCATTTCACTTAACTTGCTCTCGTACACAAGATTAATTGAAGTCCCATGTCACAAAGAAATGTAATATGATAGAGAAATCTTTCCCAGTTCCTTGTTGAGGAACATCTTCATCTGGACGACAGATTGCTCTTAGAAGTATACAGTAACAGCAGGGCCACTAAGGGATATGGCAAAACCATTCAGAATTCACATTCAGTTTTGAGCAAACTCCACTCCCTACTGATGTAGCACTGCTGATGTTATGTAGTTTGCTACTGAAACTTCTGCAGGAAATCAACCAAGCTCCAAGAGCATTAAGAACCCCACATTCATTTTTGGTCATATATCTATGACAATTAGTGCCTCTTAGCATCTTTCTCAGAGCAAGCTAAAAATGGTTGGACAAAGGGTTCTTGAGAAAAGCAAGTACCTTCCTTCCCTTTGTAGTACCAAGTTGCAATTGCAATCCTGAGATTACTGTGTACAAAACTGTGCCCTCCAGCTGTGTCCTGGCTGTTTATTATTAAGCAGAAGCAGCCATGGCTGTTTTCCTCAAGTGGAAAATTAGGTCCAAATGAGACTTTGCAGCCCAGATCAATTCTAATTGTTCTGGTAGCCACTGAACAGACTTAACAGAAAAATAACAGTACAATAAGTTTCTGGGGGGGAAAACCACAGTGATTAAATTGTGAGATGTGTACCTGGCCAGCCTGTTTTAGCAATGTTTGAGGAACATTCTGACATCCCGCATTGCACAATAGTTGTATTTTATAGCACATACAGAAACTTCCATGGAATAGAATGAGTTGTTGTTCTAGACACAAGATTCTAGTACAATCCCTGCACTTCTTATAATCAAATCACAGCAATTGTTTCCTTTAACACTGAGTCACACACACAAAGCAGTCATGAGTTCCAAATAGATAGCTGCTTCTAACACTTTCCCCCTCTTTCATGAAAGCAAATTGAGTTCTATCTGGATCACTAAGTTAATGGTTATATTGTAGGAAACAGTGTTTAACTGTTTTTTTTTCCTTAAGCAGCAAGTTTTAGCTTGCTTTTGGAGCAAATGCTTTTTGCTAACTCCTACTATACCAAGGTTGTGATTTAATTCTTTCTTAAGGAGCAGATTTTTCAGTTCTTTCTCAAATAATTTAGTAAAGCACAAGTTTGACAAATTATATATGTTTATAGTTATTCCAACTTGCTCTGGCAAACATAAATAACTTTGCATCTGTATGTTTACAATCCCAATGATAATTAAATATCTGAATTATCCTTTAGCTAGAAGGAGAGTGAATAATCTGTGATATATTTACACTCCTGCGCTTGCTCACAGCCTGGACAAAAATAGAGAAATAAAAAGATAGCACCTTCTATTATTTTTCAAACCACATGATTATGTCATAAAACACCTGAAATATACTCCAGAAATGAGGCACTTTAGTTCTCCAAATGTTCTTGAATTGTTCCTCTCAGTTGTTGTTATGAATTGGTTATGTGAGCTGCTGAGGATGCTGTGAGAGATTGCCATTCCTTAATAAAAATGTAAAAGCCTAGGTATTGGAAAGGTGTACCAAATACTAAATATTTCTTATCCCTACATACATGTGCGTAATGTCATGATATACATACAAAAAGAATGCATTGTGACAGAGCAACATGTTTTTTGTTATTTGTCTCCTTTTGACCTCCTTACAGATGTTTCTGATCCTATTTATGATTATTAATTATGAAGTGTTTTCTGAAGAATTTACATTTTTGCAGGTGTGCTTTGAGAACACTGCAGCTTCCCACAGTATAAACACATACATCATTTTTTCAGTATCAGTTCTAATCAAAAGAACTTTGCAAGGCTTCCTTCCTTCCTTCCTTCCTTCCTTCCTTCCTTCCTTCCTTCCTTCCTTCCTTCCTTCCCTGCCTCCCTGCCTCCCTCCCTCCCTCCCTCCCTCCCTGTAGGTGAAGAGGGTTATAAAGAGGAATGATGGAACAACTCAATAGAAAGAAAGATGGAAATCATGATATTTTCTTTCTTTGCTCTTTGCATTTTTCCCGTTTATCTTATCTAACCTTTAAATATAAATTGTTATATTTAAAGATTATACAGGTAGTCCTTGACTTTGTTTAATGATCGTTCGAAGTTACATCACTGAAAAAAGTGACTATTGACTGTTTTTCACAGTTATGACCATTGCAGCATCCCCATGATCATGTGATCAAAATTCAGAAGCTTGGCAACTGGTTCATATTTATGACCGTTGCTGTGTCCCAAAGTCATGCGACCTTCTGACAAGCAAGTCAGTGGGAAAGCCAGATTTATTAACAACCGGGTTGCTAATTTACCAACTGCAGTGATTCATTTAACAAGTATAACAAGAACAGTTATTAAATGAGGCAAAACTTACTTAACAAATGTCTTACTTAACAACAGAAATTTTGGGCTCAAGGACTACCTGATTTGTTACATTAGTATTGTATTTAAACATTCTAGTGTTTTTTTAAGACAGAAAGGGGGAAAAAACCATTCTTCTTTGCGGGTGTGTACAGCTCTTAGAAGCCCATCCCACTCCCTCAGGTTGATGCCACTCACCTGAGCATAGTTCCCCTTTGAAGCGAACACAGGAAAAGTCATCACATTCACAGTATTTGCCTGATATCCTGCCAAAGTCACTGCTGTAGCAAACACATTGGCCACAGATGCATTCTCCCCGCTGGTTGCAAAGTGGTTGCCCCTGACTGGGACTGCAATTGTCCTGCTGGGATGGGCCATATTCTTCCTCAGAACACTCGCAGAGGGAACCTAGCCGGCCTGGGTGGCAACGGCACATCCCACATTCAAAGGTGCCATTCCCATTGTTACAGATCTTGCTATAAGGTTCAGCGAACTTCTGGCAAGCACAGTCACAGTTAAAGTTCAACAGAACTGTCAGGCTGTCTTCAAAGCCCACTGGCTTAATGGTGAAAGAGGTCTGCCGGTCCTTTGGACAACCGCGGACCTTCGCTTCAATGCTGAAGCTCACCTGGGAAGAGGTTTAAGAGGAAGAATTACTCAAGTTAATATCCTAAATATGTCACATTCAGTTTAGATCTATACACAGAGAAAGAGAGAGAAAAACCAATCAGAATAATGTATAATTGTTTAGATAGAGTCACTAGTTGCAAAATCAGCACAGGGATAGTCTCCTTGTAATGCTAGTGTACCTGCAACAGGCAATAGAATATTTCAGCTTGGATGATCTGTGCAGGGTTAAACCTGCAAAGTGTCTTAATGGGAGATCACTTACAAAAAAATCTAGGGCTGCAGGCTGTGCAGTAAAGTTCAGAAACAACAACGAAACCTTGAGAAACCAATTCCACATGATTGCAAAGAAAACTATATGGATATCTTCATGGGTTTGTTTTTAATTAACCTATTACTCAGGGATGAAATTCACTTACCTTCCCTACCGGTTTGCAAATGTGTGCACGCCACGCACTTGCTCGCACAAACCATCGGCCACGCATGCACAAAGACTTCTGCGCATGCACAGAGGCTTAAAATGTCACAAAAAAAGGGACATCATGACCTCCGCGTGGGTGGACGGAGCCTCCTGCAGCCGCCGCTACCGGTTCACCCGAGCCAGAGAGAACCGGCTGAATTTCACCCCTGCTATTACTAATAAAAAGGGGAAGATATACTCATTAATTGCAGGAGGAAAATTTGTGGATGGAAGAAAAATGTCCAACTGTTGTTCATCATCACATCCCTTCCTCAAATCATTTTCAACTTCTTTTTCATTTTTTTTCCCTAAGTTGGTCTCCAAGATCATAAATAAGCTGGGCTAATGAGGAAACTATCTTAAGTGCCTGGTTAAGTAGTGGACAGTAAAAAACTAAAACAAAGAAAGTAAGTATTACTTACTTACATTAAATATTTTTATTCCTATAGTAACCATTGATTTGTTTTATTTTATAATTTCATTGTCAAATTTAGACACCACCCATCTCACTATCCAAGTGACTCTGGGTTGTTTACAAATACAAACCATAAAATCAATTAATCATGACTTAATTAAAAGCAAAATTAAAATTGAGTAAAGAACAACATAAAACAGAGTTTAAAAGTTAAGTTTAACTTAGTTAAAAGATAGAGGAAGCATCCTCATGTCAGAAACCAACCCCTACTTTGCCTGCTATTCTTTAGTTCTTGCATCAATTGACAGAGCCAAAGTCATCATGTTCTTCCAAAAGAGGTGGGGGAACCTCATTTCTGGGAGCAAGATATTAATTAATTAAATGTATATACTGTCCCGCTCACTATCAAGCAATTCTGGGTAGTTTACAATATGATAAATATTAAAATTTAACTTAACAAAAATTAGCTAAGGTAGGAACCAGTACAGAATGGGGTGGAGATGAATCTTCTTCTTAACCCACTAGCATCTCCATCAGTAGAGCCAGGTTTTAAGGCCTTTTCAGAAGGCCAAGAGGTGAGGGCAGGTCTTACCTTGAGAGGAATGATGTTCTAGAGGGCAGGGGCAGCAGCAGAGAAGGCTTTCTTCTTAGATGTTGCCAATTGAAATTATTTAATCAGCACTGCCCATATATACCTTCCCTGTCGGACTGGGTGGGATGGATCAATATAATTGGGACAACACAGTTTCTGAAGTAATCTGGTCCCATGCCATGAAGGGCTTTAAATTCAATATTTTTATTCAGACCTGGAACCAAACTGGCACTCAATGTAGCATATACAGCAGAGGTATTATAGGTACAATCTTCAGAATGTGCAAAATTGTTAGTGTGCCCATATTCTGCACCAGCTGCAGCTTCCAGATATTCTTCAAGTATTGGTCCCATGTAGAATGCCTTGGAGTAGTCCATGTGGGAAATGACCAGAATATGAAGACTGAGAGAAGGGCCTTCTAGCCATGATTGTCACAATCTATATTATGTGTGCTGGGTAACATGAAATCGTTGCTTTTCTACTGCTATAGCCACTTTCTGCTACTGCCATCCTTGCCTAGCATAGTTCAGACAGAGACAATGTACAAAATTTCTGAATTCACAGAAAAACATTTTCTCTTCACTATCTACCCAAGCAATGTTTTTCTCTCACTTTGTGTCTCACAGGTCTACCAAGGCAAAATACTAAAGGAGAGACTAAGATGCTACTGACACAAGTGAATGTGTTTTCTCTAATATAATTCAACCTCTCCAACAGGAAGAGGTTGGATTCTTAAAATGTGCGTTTCACCCTGGGAAGAGGAGAGAACGTCCCTAGGAATTTAAGGTTCATGTAGCTCAGTCATACAACAAATGCTTATTCATTTTAGCTTTGACCATTACACAGACAAGAGTCTTTGTGGAAATAAATTATTTGGCTGTCCATGCCAAAATGGCCATGGGGGTCAGTACTACTGCATAGAAGGCAACTTAAAATAGCCAACAGGAGCTAGGCAAATCACAGGTGGCCATTGATGCATTCCCAATCTCAATAAAACACTCTACATTCTCTCTCCAATAACAATTGTGTCAGGAGAAGAGGGAAATTGCTTTAAAGCTAAAATAGCTACATATTACTTTACACTGCCATGGGTATGGGGGAGAGGAGTTGAAGGCAATGTTTTGAAAAACATTACATAAAAATGGTTCCTAAGTCTGAATTTTGTACAGCAACTAGGAACATGTGGCGATGAGCTCTCACAAACAAATGTTCAAAGTATGTTTTGAACTTCCCAGATATGAGGTCCATTTTGTGTACAATCTTTCCAGAAATACCGTGTTTCCCTGAAAATAAGACCCTGTCTTATATTTTTTTTAACCCTGAAATAAGTGCTTGGCCTTATTGCCATGCGCTCAAAAGCCCAATTGGGCTTATTATCAGGGGATGTCTTCTTTTGGGGAAACAGAGTAAATATATTGTGGGTCTGATTGTGTTCCTCTCAAATCTCTGAGTTTAAAAAGGTGCCTTGTGGGTCTTCTTGCAAAACTTCAGAAATGTCAAAGTGTTATTGGTTCTTTACAAACAGGTTGTTCATAAAGAAGGAAGGAAGCAGGTTTATTGTAATTGTTGCAATAAAAAAAATTGTACTGTCCTATAATTGAGGTCTTTTTGACCCATGATTCCTTTGCACTTATCTCTATTTTTTGCTTCTTCCTTGTGGTTGGCTATTTTGTGTGGCTGAAGTGGTGCTTCTTGTCATAGCAGTACATTAGAGTGACGCATTTGTTGCCTGGATGCACATACTAAAAAACACAAATTTTGTGTTGATTTTTTTTTTTTTTTTTTTTTTTTTTTTGCTACAATGCAGAGAGCAACTTAAAAAAGGAACAGCTTTTTGACCAGAAAATCTACCTATTCTTTGCAGGAATTTATGTTTCTAAATTTAATTAAAATTAATTCAGGTTCATCATAGCTGAGCTTTTTAAAACAATGATGGCCCCTTTTTCAAACAGACATTTGCTAAAATAGGACAGATATCAAGCGTTGATTTCCAGATTGGTGACTCAGGAAACAGAGACAAAAGCCCAGCTTGATAATGGAAAGATGTATATTCTATTCATCAAATGTTCCTTTAAATAGCTTGGACCAAAGTTTACAATAAATGTTTCTCAGAGCTCTTGTGGGGTTAATATTTAACCCTATAGCATGTTTGCGGTACAGTAGTAGAGTATGACATTCCTCTTAAAAGTGATGGGAAATCACCATCTTAATTGTAGCTTTAATTGCAACTCTCTACAATTATTTCTGCCTTAATATGGTGCAACCATAACTCACTGTATCGCCAATCTTGAGTCCAACACAAGACTTAACTCCAGGAATGACTTCATTATCAAGACAGGTGGCATTAAATGAGAGGGACAATTCCTCTGGGAGATTACGGACTTCTAGTTCAACCTTGGAACGGATTTTCTGAGGAAGGACAGAAAGATAAAATTAGTCTCCATCCAGTTGCAGACCTCATCTAAAAACCCAACTAGTCTTCCCAATTTAAATTTGTCAGGCTCCAATTCTTTTCTTCTTTTTTTTAATAATCAACCAGTATCTCCTTCAATCTACCTAAGTTAGTTAGAATTGATGTAGATTCCAAGGCAGGGGAAGCAAACAGGAAAATCAATTAAATATGGATGGGAGTTTTTAAAATATGGCAGTAACAATTCCAGAGAGAAAAATATTGGGGACATTAAAGTAAGCCTGGCATGGTAAATAATGGAAAACAAGAGGGGCATTTAAGTAGCCCAGAACTGTAGACATAGACTTGGGGAGATTAAAGCTCAGCAGGATGTTGGCAGAGGATGCTAAGAATAACAAAAAGAGCTTCTTCGATACACTCACAAGAAAAGAATTAGTGCAACAGCTGCTCTGTAAAGATGGCAAAATGCTAACAAATAGCAAAGAAAAGGCAGAGCTACTCAACTACTATTTTGGTTCAGTGAAAAACATCTTGGAATAGAAGTTGTTTACACACTGAAAATGTGTCAGCAATGTAACATTGCTACAAATAAAAAAAGGCAACTGCAGTTTAAGGCTGCATTAACAGAAGGAATATTTCCAAATTACAGGAGACAATAGCTTTCTCTTAACCTATGACAATCAGACCCTCAATACAGTGTTCCATTCTGAATAGATAAAGAGGGATTGAGACCAGGGGGATGAATAGGTAGCATATGGGGCAAGGAAAGCCAAATGACATGTGTACCATATTTTAATGAAAATTACGTGACACCTACTTGCAGCAAGGATGGGCTTCAAAAATTTTAGCAAGGGGTTCTCTGCCCTGTTGCTGGGTGGGTGTGGCCATGGTAGGCGTGGCCTAATCAGCTTCCCACATCATGGCGGGTTAGGGCTTTTTTGCCCTTCCCAGGCTCTGGAGTCTTTTTTCGAGCCTCCGGGAGGGTGAAAACAGCCTCCCCAGGCTCCGGAGGCCCTCTAGAGGCCGGAAACAGGCCTGTATCTGGCCTTCCTGAACTTCTGGTAGGCCTGTTTTTCGTTCTCCCCAAGCCTCCACGCATGCCCTGCACTTACCTGCATCCAAAATGGGCCACATGGGGACTCCTGGGAGGGGCAGAGCAAAGTGGGCGGGGCTAGCCAGTAGTGGGATTTGGGGGTTCTCTGAACTACACAGAATCTTAGCTAGATGTTCTCCTGAACCCCTGCAAACTCCCAACAGCCCACCCCTGACTTGCAGTCAGAGAGAATAACATGACTCAATCATATTATTGTCTCCTTTGCTCAACGATGTCATGATGCATATGTTATCATTTTTGGCCATCGTGGCTAATAGCAGAGCCTTATGATTCAGACAACCTAGAATGGATGAAGTGAAAAGCACTGATGTCAGGGGTCTAAGAGCTAAGTCTCATGAAAAGAGATGGAAGTAAATGGGGATGTATAACCTTGAGACAAGAAGGCTGAGGAAATATATGATAAATTCTTCAAAGGCCTTAAAGGATTTCAATGAAGAATGTTGAAAAGTCTGCTCAGAACATAAAACAATGAATAATAGATTTATATTACTGGGGATGTAGATTATATCTGAATGTAAGGAAAATCTTTCTACCAATAAAAATAGTTCAGCATGGAACCAATTATCCAAAGACGTGCTGGATTGCTCTTTACTAGATATGTTGAAATAGATTGCTAGTTATCTGCTCAGGATGCTTTGAATTCCTGTACTAAGTAGGGATTGGATTCATTACCTAAATGGCTCCTTCCATTTCTATGTTCTTTTGAAATCAAGGATTGGATTGCTCAGCCATAAAGTTCCTAATGTAGATTTCTGTAAGTATCTATCAGCTGACCACCAGGGATAGGAATCTTAACTATTAAAAAGAACTGTTCAGTGATTCAGTCCGCGTAAAACAAAAAAGCCAGTTTGATGTAGTGGTTAAGGCATCAGCTAAAACTCGGGAAACTGTGAGTTCTAGTCCTACTATAGGCACAAAGCCAGCTGGGTGATCTTGTACCAGTCACACACACACTCTCTCTCTCAACCTAGGAAGAAGGCAATGGCAAACCACTTCTGAAATCTTGTCAAGAAAACTGCATAGACATGCCAGGCCATTGCCAGGAGTCCAAATGGATTCAAAGACACCCTCCAAAACAGGAGGTGGATTCAATGCTAATAGAAAAGATAAGAAATACAAAGGACAACTTTGCTATGAAAGTTTTAATGTGAAACTGGGGTTTTATGCTATCTACATGTATGTATTTAGATTCAGATCTGCCTACATAAATGTATGTCCATCCTGCTGCCATACTCAAAAGAAGGCAATACCAGAAGTTTTAAGTTTAGGGAAAACAGTTCAACAGGACTTTATTGTCCATATTGGTAACATAATTTTATTTTAGCAAATAAATTTAAGAAAGCCACAATACAGGAACCGAAAATGCATGGAGGGGACAATGCAAAAAACCCCTCAAGTGCAGTGATTTATCAATTATTTTATCTGGCTTTTGTTTTTTAAAAAAGTCTAAATTCCAAATAAAATTACTAGAGTTCTTTAGAAATTAACTCCCTATTTGTATTTCCATTCATCCCCTAAATTAGAAGGCTCTGTGTTATATCTTTGGTATGTGACAAATGTTAGTCAAGCAGAGGGCTGGGAAGTACAAGCTGTTGCTTTAAATATCTAGTTATGGATAAGAACATATTTGGGTGAAGTCAAAAAAGTCAAAATGGAATCTGTGACCATGTGATCAAAGTTACGTTCTTTCTCATGTATGTCACAATTATAATACTCATTAAATGCACAGGGTTTCAATTATATAGTTGTGCTCCTAACCCATAGGCATTTTTTTACCACCCCTGCCCCCACCAGTTTGGTATTTTAACATCTACAGAAGTTACCTTTTGCGTCCAGTGTCAGACAAATCCTGACAATAACCTAGTGAAACTTAGACATTCCTATTCATGGACTCACCCCATAGGAATCCAAAATGAGCTGTAAAACATTGCTTGAGTCCCTTGACAAGGTCCCTACAGTAGTGCCTGGGATCAGCTCGCTGTAGTTCTGAAAAGAAAACAGCAGAAATTTCCCTTAAATGGACATATACAAGCTAAGAAAATTGGGATACAGTTTTTCTATGTCAGACTGATTTTTTACAAAACTTTTAAAAGGGAGTCAGAACTACCCTCTTCTTATCTTTTCTTATCTTTTCTTATCTTATCCTTTGATTTCTTTTTTCTAATAAAGGACAGCAAAAAAGGAAACAGCAACCCAACATCTAGACAAAACTTTTTATTGTTTCGAATTTCCAGTCCCACAATATTCCCTAACCATAATGTGGATCATTGTTTCTTCTTACCTGATAAAGACCAACTATGTTCTGAGTCACTGCAAAAATCAAGTTAATGTTTTTCTGTGAGAGTTTATCTGTCAACAGACCAAGGGATGGGTAATCCTGGGGAAGAAAAATCAAGAGAGTCAAATGAGTAATCTGCTTGCATATCACTTCATAGGAAAAAAAAAATAACTGCTTGGAATTGGTTGAACATAGAAATATGCCACTTACTAGTTATTTTATGTACTGTACCTAATTAAAACATTGTTATCTCACCTTTCTTCCAAATCTTCAAGACATTTACAGTAAACCTATCATCATGTTAAAATTGAAGATCTCATGACCTCTTGAAGCAATCTACAGTCCCCTTTTATTGTGAGCAAGACAGACAATCTAGAATGGTGCTATAGGAATGAAGAGGTTGGAGAGCATAGTCATTGGGAAGAATTATTAGGAGCAGAAAGTAAATAAAACTACATCCACCATAGATTTTAGGCACACCACCTTTACTTTCTCCCAAATTAGTGTAAAAATGCAATTTATTCCAGATGGGAAATTATTGCTCTTGAGAACATTATTAAAGTTAGGGCAAAGCCTGATTTCTTCACGGAACAATGAATGGTCTGGTCTCAATTACAGGATTATCACTGAGGGTGCAATATATCTCTATATACTATATACCTCCCAGAAAAAAGCTTCAGACATGGACATTGAGCTGAACATTGTTCAGAATTTGTTGACGACCTAGGCCAGCACTGAACCAGCATCTCATTTTGAACAAAGTATCTAGGAGTCTTTAATGCAGTCCCAGCTTAGTTGTTTTCTTGTGGACATTTCATTACCCAAATTAAGTAACATCATCAATGATAGTAAGGAGTGGAGCTTGCTCTCAGTTTATATTTTATACTAATGGCTTTTGCTCTGTTAGAGCAAACCACTAGAATATAAACTGGGAGAAAACGCCACTCTTTACCAGCATTGATGATATTTCCTAGTTTGGGTAATAATAATAATAATAATAATAATAATAATAATAATAATAATAATAATAATAATAATAATAATAATAATAATAATAATTTTATTTCTATACCGCCCTTCTCCCGAAGGACTCAGGGCGGTGTACAACCAGTTTTAAATGTAAAATAAAACATCTGCAAGAAAACAATGAAGCCCAGACAGCACCAAGGACCCCACATTTCAACCCCAAGCTACACATATTCTCTTTTTTTTGGTACAGAGAAACTAAGAAGGACAAAAGCAATGGGAAGATTCTGGGGTTTATATGCCTTTTTCTTTCAGATTACAAAGTCCCACTGGCTACCTAAGTCATCCTTCTATTCATCTTCCTGTCTTTCAGTAATGCTGCTGTCCTCCTGAAAGCCTAAAGACGAACTTTTCTTATCTTTTCTTTTTTTATCATCACTGGGAAGGAGAAAAAAGCTAAAGCAGAAAGTACTGGTACTTTGGGTTAGCTAATGAAGGAAGAACAGCAATACCGTTACTGAGTAAGAAAATTATCTATCTATCTATCTATCTATCTATCTATCTATCTATCTATCTATCTATCTCTGTCTATCTATCATCCATCCATCCATCCATCTGATTTATATGCTGCCTCGCTCATCAATAAGATGACTCTATCTGAAAATTCAGATAGTTCAGCTGAAAGTTAAATCAACATGGCAAAAACCCCATTTTTTATCAGGAATAAGCACATAGACAAACATGGAGTCACACTATTGTTCATAGTGCTAGTGATTAGTATACAGATAGCCTCATTGACTGAAAATTCCAGCACTTGAAGTCTAATTTATCTGGAGGAGACCAGACTAGGGAAGGCTAAACTAACTTTTAACTTAGATAACATAGAGGAAGTAAACCTAAAGTTTATGGAATTCCAGCCAAGTGTATCATCTGCTATCATGGAACAATTTTTGTAGCTATATTAATTCCAATCCTGTGGCTATGAAATGAAATACCCTCACCAGTGTGGTGGAAGCTTCATAATAGTTATTGCTGTTCAAGTGGCACTTCCCGTCATTGGGTATTACAATTCCAGCCAGTCTCCCATCTAAAGCAATGTGTGTCTTGGCATCTGTAGTGAAGACCAACAAGTGGGAAGCATCAGGTCTCCAGCCAATTTTGTCCTGTAAGAAAATAATCTCCATGATATGTTCAAAACAAAAACAAAACCTCATAAAGAAGTCCACAAAGATATTCACAGCACCAATCCGAGGAAATTAGTTAACTATTTAAGACTGAAATATAAATGGTGGAAAAGAAGTGGTGTATGTGGCTGACTCATGCCTTTTAAATATACATACATACATACATACATACATACATACATACATATTCATTATTAGATTCAATAGTAAAAATCAGTAAGGATCATATAATAAAACAAAATGTAAAAAGTTACAATGCAAAATAGCAACATAGATACATATTACTAGTACAACTTTATAAAATCTAGTAAGACCACACCTGGAATGCTACAACCAGTTTTGGTCACCATACTACAACAAAGATGTTGAGACCTTGGAAAAAGTAACAGAGAGGAGCAATTAAGGTGATCAAAGACCTGGGGACTAAAACATATGAAGAACAGCTGCAGGATTTGGGTTTGGCTAGTGACAGTCTAAAGAAAAGAAGTATTAGGGGCGACATGATAGCAATATTCCAGTATTTGAGAAGCTGTCACAAAGAAGAACGGGTCAAATTATTCTACAAAGCACCAGAGGGCAGGACAAGAAACAATGGTTGGAAACTAACCAAAGAGAGAAGCAACCTGGAATTAAGGAGAAACTTCCTAACAGTGAGGATAATTAACCAGTGGAATAGCTTGCCTTCAGAAATCATGGGCGCTCTATCACTGACAGTTTTTAAGATGAAACTAGACAGCCACTTATCTGAAATAGTATAGGTTCTCCTGCTTGAGGAGGAGGCTAGACTAGAAGACCTCCAAGGTCTCCTATTCTATTCTATTCTATTCTATCCTATCCTATCCTATCCTATCCTATCCTATCCTATCCTATCCTATCCTATCCTATCCTATCCTATCCTATTCATAGTGGGAGAAAAAAGAAGAAAAAACTCATCCAACAGGTCACCCACTCCCATATTTGAGAGAGAAGAAAAACTCCAAGTGTTTAAAGGCAGGCAGACTAACTGACTCTTGGGGTTGGGGATGCTCCTTCTATCTCTTCAATGACTATATATGACAACCTAAGTATGGTTGACTTCTGAAAACATGCAGTTGACCAATATTTAGGAGACAAAATGTCTCTAGTCCCCAAAGTGGAATGTATGCAACCCATACATCTTTGCCCACTTAATTGGCACCAGAGAAATGATTTTTTGAGAAACTCTGAATACCCCATAATAGAGATTGCCTCTTACATCACAGACAACTGCTTGGATAATGGCATCAAATCCTCCTTCAGGTGCATCTCGATTCTTAGATACACTTTGTTTCTTCACCTCCTCATTGAAACGCTTGACTTCATCTGTGAGAGCTAGGACATGCTTGTAGCCAAACATTGGTAGGCAGTGATCATCTGGTGGTTTCAAGCTAAAAAATAGCATATTAAGCTTAGAAAAGGGAACAGGAAACTGAAAACCCAAGGAAGTCCACAGAATTTAGCACAGCCATTGGCCTCACATTACACACCCTCCCGGCTAAACAATTCAATCAATTTCTCCTGAGCTCAATTAAAGGGTCCTTAACTCAGCTCTTCCCCTCTGTCACAGTAGTTGCCAAAAGCACATGGTAGTGTCCTCATTAGATACATTAGCTGTTTATTCCCATGAGAGTCAAAAATAAATATTTGAAATAGCTAAGGAGGAACCCAGCTACTACTTACTCCTAGAGTTACTTCGCCTATATAACACTACTACTTGGTGAGCCAGTGTTGTTCCAGGTATAACTAAAGGGGCTGGTTGACACCTTTACAGCCCTTCAATGTTTGAGACTGGGTTACTTGAGGGATCATCTCATCCTTGTTGTTTCTGTCTGTCTGATCCAGTGTGGCAGGATGGGCATGCCTTGTAACCCACTGGCTAAGGAATGTTGGTTGATAGGGTCCAGAAGATGTCCCTTTCTGTTATAGTGTCCACTTTATGAAACCTTATCCAACTGGAGACAAGAAGGCCCCAACCCTCCTGGCTTTTCATAAGGCTCTGAATATCTGGTTCTGTGCCTGGTTCTAGATTCCTGAGTGTGTGAAAGAATCCATACCCTAGTTGTATAGACTATGATGTTTTCTTTGTCTGCTCTGCCTTTTTAATTTTGGATTTGTGGTTGTAATTGTTTTTTTTAATTTGGGGTTGTTTTTTGTTTTTTGTTTTTTCTTTGTTTTTTTGCTGCCTAGAATTACTTAAGATACGCAGCTATACAAATGGATAAAATGAATTAAAATATAATAAAACTTATGAAATTCCCTAGATTTTACCTGATATTAAGAAAGAAATATTTCATTCTGTCTGCACATATTTAAGATAAAGAAGGAATAGGAATACACATTTAGCAATCTTTAGAGCTACAGATTATAAAATTTAGCTTTAGAGATAGGGGATCTGAGGTGTTTGAGATGCTTCTACAACACCCTTCATCTCTGATTTTTGGCCAAGTTGGCAGAAGGTGATGGGAGCTAACCTCAGTTGCAGTTGGGGAATGCAGGGTTGTTTAACAAAGATACAATCATCAGTGTTTCTTCTGACTAGAGAACTTACTCATAGCATGGGTTTTCGATGGCCTCTGGAGGAGAAATGTACATGTAAGGGGACAGAGGTTTGTCCACAAAAGCTCCAAAGCCAATCCTCAGGTTGCTGGTCACTTTGCGCATTTCCATGGCAAGATTGGTACCTAAGTTCTGGATATTACGGAGGTCATCCTTCATGGAGTTAGACAAATCCATTAGATAGTAGATGTCCACAGGATAATCGTCCACCTGACGCACTTGTACTGAGAAAGTTTGGGAGTCATCTGAAATAGCAAAATTGGATAAGGACCGAAGGACTAAAGATGAGGGATATTTTCCCAAAGATTTCAACCTAGCCTATTCTTTCCAAATGTTTGATTTACTAAGTCACATTGTTACTGACTCATGCTATCATAAACTAACCTAAACATACACCATTCTATTTCTCCTGATTGATATTTCTGGCCATACGAGATCAATATTCTAAATCATAGCAAAGCAATGTGATGGCCAAGCATAAGTACATCTGTAGACATCTCTTTTGGTCACTGTTGACTACTTGCTTCAGCCAACATCTTTACATTTTTAATAAAAATCAATAAGTGATAAGTTGATATGAAACAGTATAAATTCACATTATTATTTCTTATTACAGCCATCCACTCCAGATGATTTTAGGTGGCTTACAATATTCAAATATATAATTACAAATAAAAAAAACATAACAAGACAAGGCAGAAATATTTATTTCCAAGAATGGTTCTAAACACCAGATAGGCCTTATATTTATGAAAAATAAAAATAATGGGTGGCTGCTGCCAAATGCTTTGCTATGAAATGTGTGCATATTCTTAACAACAACAACAAGAAGTTTGTTTAAACCTGCTTTTTGATCTCAAAAGCTAAAGGATAGTAGGCCTTTCTAGTAAATGAAGGTTGAAAGATTGGACATGTCCAAAATGATGGCCATTTTGTGAACAGTAGCTGCAGTTTGTCCTCAGATTCCCAGTATGCCCACAAGATCTCAAAGGTTGACTACCATTGCCAGAATATGTCCATTCTGAATAGAGAGCTAATAATCAAGTCAACATAGCTCTGAAGCTATCATAGGATAGCTCTAAAATTATCAAACTATCATCATATTGTCTCAGACTATTGGACCATGTTTGCAGCATTATCAGTTCAAGTGAAGCAGTCCTTCAAACTCTTATGTAGATGCTTTCTTCTCTATTTCTTACTATTTCTCTATAGATAGTAAGGAATGAACTCAAGGCTTTCTGTGGATAAATCAAGTAGTGTATCTGGTTTTACCTGGACGCAGATGGAGTTCAATCTTCTGTGGAGTCATTTGGGTGATGTCACTCCCTGATCCTTTGGCACTGAGAGGTCTGGCCTCCAGTATGAAGGTATTGCTGACTGGATACTCTATATAATCTTTTGTGCAACTACTCTGAAGAAGATTTTCTATTAAGTCACAGCGAGAGAAAGCTTTTGACATATTCTGTTGGAGAGAGAACAGAAAGAACAATAAGTTTTTGGAACTGGGAAATTCTCAAACTTCTCCCAATCTAATAATGTTGTTGCTAAAATTAAATTAAATTAAACCTGTCAGTTTCAGGTCCAATTTAAAGTGTTGAATTTAAAGCTTTCTATAGCATGGGTCCATGATACCTAAGAACCATCTTCTCCCAATGGGATCGATCTGCCCCATTCATTCTGGCAGAAGAGGCCTACTTCAGGTCCCATAAGTCAAGGAATTTTGGCTGGTGGAGTCTAGGAGAAGAGTCTTTTCTGCCTTGACCTCTGTTCTTTGGAATATCTTGCCACTGGAAGTTAGAACTGCCCCTTTTCTTCTGGCCTTCAGGAAAAAAACCTGGCTATACCAGCTGCCATGGGACCCTGAAGGAGTAGTTCTCAGCTGGAGGTAATTGATGCAGTAACAATAAAGACACCACCACTATTCCATTCCAAACCCGTGATTTTTTAGATTGCTAAAAAATAATTGTGGAGAGCTGCCTTGAACTGTGAGATAAGCAGCACACAGATACAAAGGAAGGAAGGAAGGAAGGAAGGAAGGAAGGAAGGAAGGAAGGAAGGAAGGAAGGAAGGAAGGAAGGAAGGAAGAAACCTAAAGAGGGGCAAGATTTAACTTCAACAAGAAATTATAGACTAATATCACTATTGAATGATGAATTACAATGTCTTAAGCAGACAGATTGTAAATAATTCTGAAGAATTTATTACTTCTTCAATGTGTATGTTAACCCTGAAGTTGGCTGAACTGAGACCATTTTTTATTTTCCTGCTTCAGTGCTGACACATACTAGAGCTGAGGGATAGGGAGGGGGGAATAGAGATAGCTGAGGTGCTATAGCCAAAAAAAAATGCTTTCCCTTGGGAACCAAGGACATTCCCGCAGGTGTTCAGAAAGAGGAGACTGAGGTCATTTAGCAACTGGACTGTATGCTGATTGGACCATGTGACTGAGGGTTTGGGGGGAAGTGACAAACTTTCACTTTTAATTACTGGTAAGTGAAAACTGCAGGAACTTTTAGATTTGGTTTTCACCAGATCTGTGCCAATATGATATTTCCAATAAAGCTATTCTTTGAGGACTTTGCCTGCCTTGGAGTTTTGTTTGATATGGGATTATTACTTGAAATCCTGACATTGTATTTTTTTTTACCTAAAAAACAGTTAAAAATAATGCCAGAAGGTGAAGGACATTATAGAACATTTGGAATAGCATAATGAAAAAAAGCTGCATTAATTTTTGTAGATGCAAAGAAAGGTTTTGACAATTTAAATTGGACTTTTTTATTTAAAGTTTTAGAAGACATGGATTTGGAAAGAATTTTATAAAATGGATAAAATCAGTTTATACCTCATAGAAAGCACAAATAACTGTTAATAGAGATCTAACAAAACTTTGTGAGAGAGGAACCAGACAAGGTTGTCCGTTATTTCCTTTTCTGTTTATTTTGATTTTTGAAGTTTTAAATAGAAATATAAGGCACAATGAAAGCGCATAAGAAAATGGTTGTAAAAATAAAAAAAGGCAAGTTGAGAGCTTTTACAGATGATTTAATGCTGGTTTTGGAAAATACTTTAAAGGGATTGAATTATTAATGAGAAAATTAAATAATTTGTTGCATTAGGTGGTTTTAAACAGAAGATAATAAAAATATGAACTTGTAAGATTTATCAGAACTGATGAAAGAAACAGATTTTAAGACTGAGAAAATGTAAAATATTTGGGTATTAATTTGACAAATATAAATTATATGTTGTTCCAAAATATGTTAAAATATGAAATGAAGTTTAAAAAGTTACATTAAAAAAGGAAAAATTAGAATTGTCATTATTGGGAAGAATTTCTGTGATTAAAAGAATAATCCATATGAGAGATTGGGTGATGCTGAGAAATAAAAGATTATTGGAGTTAGAAAGAGACAATTTGACATTTGGATCGCATAATTATTTCTGGTACGCTAAAGTTAATGTAGTTTCTAAAGATCACTTTGTTAGACATGCCATATTGAGAAAATGGAATAGATATAAATTCAAAAAGTGCTTTCATTACAGAAAACATATTATAGAAGCAAAGTGAAAATTAAATATAAATACTTATTTTATTATAACATATTAATATTTTCATAGGGAGAGAGCAAATAAAATCAGGAGAAGATCTGACCATAAGAAGGATATACATGTCAATGCTTTTCTTAGGTACTACTATTAGAAAGATTTAAAGAAGATAAAAAGAACTTTTGGTTTTGAATATTGTACGAATGAATTTGAAACTGAATTGTCTATAAATGATGAATATGTTATTGCTGAGTGAATACTGTTCTAATTTTCAAAGGATCATTTTCTGAACTAGACATTCAGCCCCAATAATTTACACTAGGATGAAAAGGCAACCAACTTAATTTCAACCTTAATTAAGAGAATTTTTTTAATTAAGGAGAACATTTGGAATAGAAATTTAGAGATAGACTTGGGAATACTCGTATCATAATAATTATATTCATTTGTGCATCGGGTTCTAAAACAACTTCTCACACTTGATAAGAGCGCAGTGGTTCATGTGGTTAGGTTGCAGGGTTGGAGATTAGCAAGCCCACATTTAAGACCCAAGTGCTGTTACATGGCAGAAAGAGCTCCTGTCCTAATTTCGACTCCTTGAGAGGGGCATGAAAGGATCCACCATGGACATCCCCAAGATAATGGTGATGCCACCGATTAATCTTTTAGCTAATCTTAATCAGTGCTTCTGACACAAATGGATATAACCAGATAATCCTTAATTTATGATTGCAGTTGGAATTGGAATTTTATTCAAAAGTCATGACTTGTTGTAAATCAAGGCATCCATGTGACTGGACCAGTGGTGAAATCCTCCGAGGTTTGCCACTGGTTCGCTGTGCGCGCATACCCAGTGCGTGCCAAACGTGCACTTCGAGAGGAAAAATGAGGTTTAAGAAGGTAAGTAGGACAGCAAGGGGGGGAACAGCTGTGCTGGACAATTTAGATTCGCTAGAAAGCAGGTTTTCACTAAGTGAATCATACAATCACAAGTCCAAATCGATTCTCCTGAATGGGTGTTTTTTGTCTGGCAAAAAAACTCACAATGTGTGGTCATATGATAATATAATGCTGCAACCAGTCATAAATGTGAACTGGTTGCCAAGTGTCTAAAATATGGTCATGTGATTAGTGGGGGGGAGGGGATGGAATGACATTTTACAATGGCCAAAAATGTTTTATGGGCTATAAAGCACCTTTTTCCAAGGTCATTGTAATTCCAAACAGTTGTTGAATAATCAGATGTTAGTCAAGGACTACCTATATCTTCCAGATGTGTTTCACAACTTTATCCATTCTGAATATAGGATAGAAAATAATAAGGGTTGTAGTCCAACGTATCTGGAAAATACCATTGTCCAATCCACACTGTAAAGCAAGATGAGGGAAATGAGAACTAAGGAGACTTTGTGTATCTTCATGACATGTTTTGAAATAAATAATCTTTGTAGGAAGAATTTCCAACTATCATCAATATTGAGTTCGTGAGCATTCATTCTTTTGGAATGATTTAAAATTCTTCTTTTCAGGTTTCTTACCATAACATGAATGGAAAAGCCAATATTAGAAAATAATTCACAGATTAATTTGATTAAAAACAAATTTTATTTTGAGATTAAAAATGGCCATTTCTGCAAGTATAAAATCATTAAAAAAGTGAAATTTAGGATTGGCTGAAAGGTATTCAAATGCAAAATTCTATCTGTATCATGACATGTGTCTCTGTGCTCTAGTTATAAAGGCAAAACTCTCCAGAAAGGGATCATAAGCATGTTGTAACTCACTCACTCCCCCTTTTTTTTGGCAGCCTTTAATAAACTGTACTGACTTGCTGCATCCTATTAACCTCTGAAAAACTGCCAGGAAATTTTGCTTTTTTTGGAGGCAAAATTCCCTAAACCTGTATATGGCTGTGCTTAGTCACCATTCCAAAAAGCTGGCTGGAAACAAAAAAAATGTCTCTCCCAAAGACTTATCATTTCCTCCAGCACACAAGGGAGAGAACATAAGACCAAAAAAGGAATAAGCACCAGAATGTAGCAAGGCAGATACTATGGAAAGGAAAGCAGAAAAGCGGAGGACATGGAAAGGAAATACAGCATCATCCTGAGGCTTAGCGATATTTGTGTGGTTCTATAGGAAAAAAGAAAAGATCATTCAGGTTTTGAATGACATTTTTCCAAAAAAAAATAGACTTACACTAAAATAGGTTTTGAATCACCATATTTAGTTTTTAAAGAAATAAACATCTTGGTACATTTCGTAGATTTCAGTTGAGCACTAGGAACTGACGGAGCTCAAAGCACGAAGAATGAGCCAGACTGAATTGAGATGGGGACGTTCCTTCTTTCCCCCCACTGATCCCTCCAGGAAAAATTGCAGCATCTTGATCAAGATTTCTGCTAGGGGATATGAAGAGGCTGAGTTTACTTTTATCTTTCCTCATAAGTTCATGTAGACAATGGCTGTGAGTGTGAACTGAGTGTGAACTGTATCCTAGCCATGTCTGAGACTGTTTAGCAAAGGTTGGGCAACCACCTGGCATTCCTTCACTCAGAAAAGGTTATTCTTTTACTCTACCTGAGGATAGATAGTCTTTGACTTACAACAATTCATTTAGTGATGGTTCGAATTTACAACGGCACTAAAAAAAAGTAACATGACCATTTTTCACAATTATGACTTTTATAGCATCCCCTTCATCAAAATTCAGATGCTTGGGCAACTGACTCTCGTTTATGACGGTTGCAGTGTCCCGGGGTCAAGTGAACACCTTTTGTAATCTTCTGACAAGCAAAGTCAATGGGGAAGCCAGATTCACTTAACAACATGTCACTAAATTAACAACTGCAGTAATTCACTTAACAATTGTGGTGAGAAAGGCCATAAAATGGGACAAAACTCACTTAACAACTGTTTTGCTTAGCAACAGAAAGATTAGGCTCAATTGTGGTTGTAAATTGAGGACGACCTGTATCAGGATATCGACTGCCTGTCCCTTCTTAAAGGGCACAGCTTTGTATTTAAAACTAAGGGAAAAGGTTCAGCAAGTAGGTTCAAAAACTATTATAATGAGTGGTCTCCAAGGATTGCTAGGCCATAGGCTAGGGAATTGCAATAGATCTGAGAGCAGTGGGAATTCAAGTCTATATTATTGTCAATAAAACCACATGGACATATCCATAAAGCATCAGGAGTCAAGTTTAAATTGAAAATAACTTTAGGATAAAGAACAAGAATTCTGGCCATGGGCCAAATATTGCTCCTGAAGAATTCTATTAAAGAATATATTAAATACACATTTTACATAAATTATGGACATATTTACAAAGATCCTTTTTTTTTACTGTGTTTATGGTCTCCTGACTGGAAAAAATGACATTTGCTATGGCTAATGTCATAGGTGCAACCTAGTGTTTTGTTTCTTTCTTTTTTAATAGAAATTTTATTAAACATTATGATTGAAAGCATAATAATGAATTCAAACTAAAAGAATAAAAAGAAAAAACTGCACAAAAGAAAAATAGTAAAGAAAAAAGAATATAGTAAAGAAAAAGAAAAAACACATTTCATCAATGTAAACAATTTTAGCAAGTTTTTCTTAAAGTACAAAATGTGATATCTATTTCTTTTCTATAAATAAATCCTTAAAACCTCATTGTTCATTCATGATCAGTAAAAATCCACTAGAGATAACAATATACACTATTTAATTTAACCTTGATCAAATAAACCAACTTTGTATTCCTTCCTTTTACTTTTAATAATCTTTATTTTTAATCCCTTCAAATAATATTCTAAAACTTGATTTCTTTTCATTTTTTCTTTATTCCTTCTCACAAAATTTTAAACAAGTCTCTTTTGTAAATCCAATATAGAAAAATTATTCCAATCAATCTTATGGTTTGTTCTTTGTATATCTCTTTTAACTACTAAGGTATCAACCAATTATATTTATATATTCAATATACCATTTCCTCCCATATCACTCTTGTATTCTGTCATTTTTAAATCCACTTTCAGATCAAGCTCAGTCTTTTCTAGTAAAACTGTTCTTCTTCATTGTTCAAAAATATCCTTCAATATTTCCAGTGTTAAAGTATTTTGCTCCATTCTGTATTAGTGAGTCAAGTTTAAGTGTTCTTCACTTTTAATCCTAATCTTCACTTCCTTCAGGTTCCCTTTAGTGTCCAACCTTCAAAGTCCCACCCTATTGTATAAATTTTGAAGAATTTCCCTACAGGAAAGATTGTTATGAAAAATTTCAAAATCTTATTTCATATCCATCTGGACCCTTAGTTGATTTAAAACTTTTCAAAATCAATGTTCTAACCACCCTTCTACTGTTTACTTCAAAAAAGAGGTTTTTTTTTTTTAAAAAAAGATGCAGTCATAAAGTTAGTGTCATCTGACCCCACCGCTTAACCCCCACAGCATTTCCACCTGCTGTTGTTGACCGAGAATCACAAACTAAGGGATTCCTGGATTGCCTCTGGGGGATGGGGAAATCTTGGGAGGCCCAGTGGAGGCCCGTTGGGGAGTGCAGTGTGGCGCAAAGCCATACCTGTTGATCGAAGCTTTAGTCAGCCAAGCAGTATGGCATAAAGCTGCTCTGCCCACTGAAGCGCAGCCACCTCACCCAGATCAGCAGTGCTCTTGACTACAGGGGCACTGCAATTCTCCCTACCTAACTATCTTCCCCTGACCTAAGTCCTTTTGGTTGCCCTGTACAATGACTCAGTAACTATGCAGGTACTGAGTCTCAACCAGCTGCCATTGCCTGTAGGCCTCTTCTTCACACTGTAGCCATTCATGCCAACACCATTGTGCAAAGCCATAGTTACCCACTGCTCTGTGGCTCATCAACTCTGCTGCACCTTGGTGACTACTATCATCTCATGCTGTTCGTCAAGCCACATGTCCCATTTTTTCCTTCAAGCTGTGCATTCCATTCCTTCTCTGAACTTCAGAAAATTTATGGGTTTCCCCCAAGTCTCACAAGAATAAGTGCGCTATTTGGAGAATGTCAGGAGCTCCATTTCTCTAAAATCTGGGGAAAACCAGAAGTTTTCCACAAGATCATGAGAATGGGTTGCATGGCTAGAAAAAGACAAGATCAGGGAAGATAGGCAGTTGAGGGGCATTGCAACATCTTTGCAGTCACAAATTACAAGAGGGGGTGCTGCCAAGCATCTAAATTTTGACTATGTGACCATGGGGTGCTGCATTGGCTGTAACTTTAGACATTGTTCATAAGTCCATTGTTAGCGCCACTATAATTTGAAACAATCGTTGAATGAATGGTTGTAAATTGAGGATTATCTGTAATCATAGTATCTCATATACAGAATTATATATGGTAGATCATAAGGATGATCTTGCCTGTCCCTTGAAATCTTTCTATGTTTTATTTTCCCCAATTCTTCAGTCTTTTTTTCTCATGAAAAGAACTCCGTTAAAGAGGAAAAGAGGAAATGGTGCTACAGTGTTTCTCTGACTGATTGCTGCCAGAACTGGACTTCTGGATACAACCCTGGAAATGTGATGGATGAAGTAAGATTTAACCCAGAGCCTTTTTAATATATAGCCAAGTTTCTGCTAACTGTAACTTTACTGTATCGACTTTTCTTCCCACACAAGAGATAAAATTTTATTTTTTGTATAAATGTATCCACAAAGATATTGATGTGATTTTGGTATTTGAAGTTTATGAGCGAGATGGATAGTCTCTAAATTTGATAAATAAAAATACATTTGAGTGATTCCATGCACAAAAGTATTAACTGGATTACTGTGCTTTATTCTAGACTGTTCATCATGGCAAATAGTAGCCAAATACTACTAAAGCAATTTTTCCAATTTCTGAGCTCTTGCATCTATTCATATCACTATTTTATGATCTTTTTGTGGGGAAGTGCTGTACGGAGCACTTGTGAGCAATCTTAGTTCTCACCTTGATCTAGAGAGGAGTTCAGAGAGCTGATTCCATTTATCATTTCCCTTTTTTGTGATGGCTGTTGGCTCTGCTGTCTTCAAATCTGTAATTGCTTCTCTGGTTTCCAACAAAATTTCAGACCTCAGGGAACTGAGAGAAAGTCATCTCACCTGAGTGGCAATTTAGAGCCTTCAGATAGACACTAGGACTAGGTTCACTCATTTCCTCTCTTAATCACTTCTGGAAATGGCTTGTTAACTGGTTTATAGACATGTAAGTTTAAGGACTTAAAGAAAAAATACTCAGAAATAAGCAGCAAAAGGTTGATAGAACATTGATTTTGGAAAGTTACAAATAGACTAAGGAGTCACATGGACTGAAGATAAGATTTTGAAACTAATTATGCTTTCTGTTGCTTATTTTATATATATAAAGTTTTTAAATCTAAGAATAAGAAAATCTTTCCATTGGAAAATGTGGATTAGAGAAGAACATGATCAGAGGAGACTTGAAGGCTGATCACTAGAGGCAACCAGAAAGAACTAAAGAGTGTAATAAAGGAGAAGAAAACTATTAATACAGAATGGAGAAAAATATTTTAACTCTGGAAAAATTCAAAGATACTTGGGAACACTATACTCAGAACTTTGTCTTAAGAGAGGGGTGTCAAACTCAAGGCCCAGGGGCTGGATGTGGCCCATGGGGAGCTTAGATTTAGCCCATGGGGCCACCTTGGAAACAGCAAAGGACCAGTTCACGGTGCCTCTGCCAGGTCCATTTTTGCTGGCAGAGGGTTGCAGAAGGCAGTCACATCCAAAAATGGAGCTTACAACGGCCATGGGTGGCCCTCCCAAGTTCCTTTTTTACTGGCAGAGGGTTGCAGGAAGCCGTCGCATCGGAAAACAGAGCTTGGGAGCCCATTTTCACTGACAGAGCTCTTGGGCTACCACAGGCACCCCCAACACAAGTGACGTCCCATTGACCATGCCCACCCTAGCCCTCCAAAGTCACACACAATCCTGATGTGGCCCTCAATGAAATTGAGTTTGATACCCCTGTCTTAAGATCATCTGCTACTGTAAAATGGATTATAAAAAGGAGATAAAAGAGGATGCAACTGAGAATCAGGCTGTTTTGAATATGGATTTAAAAATGAGTGACTTGGATATGTAAATTTCAACACAGAAGATTTACTTGTACATCTTTTTTATTTTGCACTTACAAAAGTGATGCTTTATATTTAATGAAGGAATTCCCGGAAATAGATAAAGAAAAAATGAAAAACAAATTAGCTTTTGGGACATTGCTTAAAAGGAATAAACATCAACATACTGAAAGGCAAAAAGAAGGAATATAAAGTAATTTCATTCAATCATGATTCATTTTTTCCTAGTAGCATTTAATGAGCCAGTCAACGGTGACTGAATGACAAGGCTTTAAAGATTTGTTTATAGACAAGATATGAGAAGAAGAGATTTTTGTTGTTGTTGTATTTTTAGAGAAAGTGATAAGGTATGGTGTTGAAAGAAGGAATATAAAGTAATTTCATTCAATCATGATTCATTTTTTCCTAGTAGCATTTAATGAGCCAGTCAACGGTGACTGAATGACAAGGCTTTAAAGATTTGTTTATAGACAAGATATGAGAAGAAGAGATTTTTGTTGTTGTTGTATTTTTAGAGAAAGTGATAAGGTATGGTGTTGAAACTAAAAGAAATGGTTAATCATGCAAAGGAGTTTCTGAGAGAAGAAGAGAACATGATAAAAAATAACTTTACTATTTGAAGGGCTATTAAAGACTGAGATTTTCAATATGTTGTTTCTAATAATTCTAATGCAATTTTTTTTGATTAAGTTTGAATGAAGTTTTAAAGATTTTTTTTATAGATATGAGATAAGATATGGAAAGAATAGATTTACTTGTTTTAGAGGAAATGATAAGTTACTATGTAAAATAAAGCAATATGAAATTGATTTAGAGATGTGTTTGTGTATGTGTATGTTTGTGATGTATATGGGTATGTGTTTATGTGTGTGTGTGTTTCTTTCAATGGACTTTTGGTAATTAAGATTTATTGATGAGGGTTTATTTGTTAATAGATAAAAGACAAGATATGGGATGAAGATAACTTTGGCTGAAAGGTAATAAATTACTGAAATTGTTTGTGAATGACTGAAGGGAGAAGTTGTTTCTTTATATATGTTTTTTCTTTATATTTTTCCCTTTCCTTTTTTTCCTGTCCACACGTTTTAGTTTTAGTTTTCTTTTACATATTTTTCTTAGTTTCTATTTTTTCAATTTGTATTTTACTTTAATAAAAATATTGCCATAGTTTGTACATACCATGTTTTCCTGAAAGTAAGACATGTCCGGATAATAAATGGATGTGGTAAAATAAGCCCCCCCTGAAAATAAGCTCCCCCCAATACTTAGACGCATGTGCAGGGGGTGGAAAGAGAGGGGGAACATCAGAGCCGCTGCCACCTGACATCAGCAGGTCAGATTCGGTGAGCTGGACACAAAGCTACCACTCGGGAGAAGAAGAGAGAGAGGAGGTGCTGCAAGAGCATCCATTTCTCATGTACTTCTCTTCCCAGGCAGCGGCAGCGCATTCAGCTCCCCGAATCTGGCTTGCCAGTGAGGGGCAGTAGCAGGTGGGGAGGGGTGGGTTGGTGGAGAAGCAAGAATCTGCCGCTCACCCAAACCCCAGATCTCCTGTTTGCCCTGCAGGCTCTTCAAAAGGAAGCAATCGAGCCAGTCTGTGGCTTTCGCAATCCAAGCCAGCGCTTCTTCTCCTGCTCCCCTTTCCTTCCCCCCACCAGTGGTGGCTGGCTGACCCTTGGGACAGAGACCCTCACCCCAGCCCCCTTGGCCGCTTTGAGAGTGGCCGTGCAAGCCTAACCCAGCCCAGTCCAGCCAGCTTCCTTGGTTGGCAGCCAGGGGAGTGGGGGGAGTAAAGGTCCAAGAAGACCCCCAGGCTGCCCTGCCATGCTTCTCCTGCCCCCTCACCCTCTTTTCACATGTTGCCTCTGTCCGCAGACAAGACTCCTCCCCAAGCCGCCGTCCCCCGATCTCCCACAATCCTTTCTCCGAAAGCTTGCCAGACCTTGCTTGCTCCCAAAGCTTGTATGGAGCTTGCTTGCATACAGGCTTGTCAGAAACGCCATCTCCTTCCCACTTCATGCTCTGGAACCTTTCTCATCCAGAATGCTGCAGAGCCTGGTGGAGCTGGCCGGAGAGGCGCCAGCCGATGTCAGCAACAGGAGACCTTGAGATGACATGTGTTGTTGGCCATTTGATCTCCGCTCGCTTTCCTTTTGACCTGCTCCATATCGGGCATCGCCTCGGCTTGGGAGTCAGACTTGGCACTCTCCTCCAGGGTGTCCTTCCACCCACCGAGCCCTGCCAACTTTATGGGAGTGTGTGGGGGTGGTGGTAGAAGAAAAGTTTCCAGGCATTGGGGAGCTGCCACGATTGCTAGAGGCAGCGGCCTTAGCGGCCCTGGCAGAGCAGCTGGTCAGCGCTCTGACATCATTCCCCTGCTGGGGGCTAAGATTTTGAGGTCCTGCACCTCAAAAATAAGACACCTCCCCCACCTCGATAATAAGGCCAAGGCCATATTTCGGGGGTCAAAAGAAAATAAGACCCTGTCTTATTTTCAGGGAAACACAGTATATTTAACAAAACTACAATTACTGTATATGAGTCTAAACTTCACACTACGATAGACCTTTGTTTATAAATCTTAGTAATTGGATTCACATAGCACCTTAATCCCAAATCAAGCAAACCACATTTCAGTTTAGCATGATCTGTGAATCCAACCACCAAGTGTGTGTTTTTGCAGGATTATTGGCAAATATGTTTGTTTTTCAGTACACTTAATTCCAACTATGTTATTTTTATATAGGGGAGAGATTGTTATGATTGGTGGTCAAAACAATAAACATATTGACTGATTGACAAAGAAAAAAAACCCCACAAATGCTAGAATATCCTATAGAGAAACACACTAAGAGCACTTCTGAGGAAGTCTTCTGAGATTAGTGATTCAAGCATTTCTACAACTGCTATCTCATTATTTTGTAAAGTAAAGTTTTTCAAACATTAGACTGCTGTTCCCTTTACATTTGTAGGTCTCAAATATGCCTTAGCATATCAAATGAATTTCTGCATATCTTAGCCACAAAGTGCATTGTGGGACTTCACTACGGCTCTGCATAAAGTGAGAATGCAACAGAACATGCTTTAGGTATTTCCAGACAAAAAGCTCCTAATATTATTGCATTATTTCTTTTTTAATCGTAAAAGAAAATGGAAGGTGTCCCAGGGAACTACAGGAGAATTACAAATGGAAAAACAACATGGTCAACTTCCTCTGTAAAATCCTGTGAGCAAGAGCAGACAATTACACAGGAAAATTATCATCTGGAAGCACTTTTGTGCAACTGGACATTGCAAACAAAGCTATTCAGAGCTAAATAGCCCATTTCTTGTCTGCCACCGAGGAACATGCTTGCAAGGAAATTGAGTGTTCCCAGATATCTCATGAAATCCAGAATTCATTGTCAGAGCTTGTTCTTACTACTTAGTCTGCTTACATCAATTGCAGTTGGAAAGCTTTCCAGGAGAGAATTTAATTTTCAGTGGTCTCTGTCCTAGTATGAGCATGGCCTTTGGAAAAAAGGTAATTTCTGATTGTTTATCATTTTAATAGGCCTTCCTCAGAAACCAGATTTTGCAGAACATTTGTCCTCAGAATTTAGACTAGGATCTTGTAAATTAAATTATCCCATTGTTATTTCCATATTTTATTATTATTATTATTGTTTTTAATTCTAATATGTGAGAAAATGTGCATTGTAAAATGAAAAGGAGAGCCGAAAACCCTGTTCATCCACTCATTCTTCCTTTCAAATGTTGGCAATAGTATTTTTCATTGGAGTGATTTTATTAGGAAAAAATAGGGAAACAAGGAAGAGTCCAAGTCTGAAACAAGACAGGAGGATAGAGGACACAATGAAGGGAAAAATCTCATTTGTTAAATTAAAGCAACATGTTAGCAAATTGCTTGGCTAATAGATTTTGCACTCGAAGGGCCTTTGTTTTTTGGCAAGAAGCAAGAGATGCCTCTGTTAATTCTTACATCTCTTCAGTGAACTGTGTCTCGGGACCCAGCCAGAAAAATATTGCCATTTTTGGAAGCTTTCTCAGAGGTAAAACAATTTTGTAGCCATAGCTGCTGTCTAGGAAGATGAGAAACTGTAGCAGCTGGCAGAGTAGGCAGAACTGTTGATGTATTGGCCTGAGCTAGTCAACTCCTTTTTAAAAAGGAACTTTTCCAACATGTTATGTAGAAAACTGGCAAGTAATTCTGGCATAAAGCCTTGTGGTCCAGCCATCACAAACCCACAAATATCTCCTTATGGGAACAACAGCCAGGATGTCTCACAAGCTCTATTAAACCCATGAGATGCTCAAATTCAAATTTATTTGTTACAGCCCTGAATAATAAATAATAAATTTATTATTCAGGGCTGTAACAAATAAATTTGAATTTATTATTTAGGATATTGAATTTAAAAAGTATTATATCCTTCCATATACCGTATATGTATGTGTTTATGAGAAAAACAATATGCATTAGAGTCTAATAATAATTGAAAATACAGAAACTAAAATAAATCCAAATAAAATACTATTATAAGAAGTTCTAATCTTAAATAATGTTATGACATATCATACAAATGGTAGCATAGAATTGGGTGTCATGAGAGGATATTTTTGAATCGTCTGAGAGTAAGAGCATTAAATCACACTCCCTACTTGGAAATTTCTTTGAAAATAGGATATATTTAATTTAATTTAATTTAATTTCCAATTTATATACCGCCCTTCTCCCTGAGGACTCAGGGCGGTGTATAGCCAAGATAAAAAACATAGAATACAAATATTAAAAAACATTTTTTTTTAAAAAAAAGGCCTGTCTAGAGTTATATAGGTAACAGTCTAGAGATGATCTAGCGATTTTATTGAACTATTACCACATGAACATAATCAAAGATGCACAGGAATACCCTTAAAACATCCAAGGACTGCTAAAAGCATTATATCTTGCTAAAATGCTAGCCTTATGAAATTTTAAAATTAGAAAGGATGATAAACACGTGGTTGGAAAGCAAACACCTTTTGGAAGCAAATAATAAATATTGGGGTGTGATACATTACTTAGGCCTGTTTGGAGATCTGTATCTCAGATTCGTTGCCTAAAGGCAGTCTTAGCATTATTAAAGTCTAATGTACATAGACTTTCCATAAAGAAGTCCAGCAACCAAATTTTACCTAGAGCTTTTAAAGCCATGAATGTTTAAAATGATCTCTAAATATTAAAGGGGCCAAACTTATACGGAATAAAATTTACTTTAGTCAGAAGTTAAGAAGAAGAAAGCATGCCCTGGAACCATTGAAACTATGCCTGTTTCTAGTTAATAATATTTGAAACCATCAAAATGGGTCCAATAAACATATTTTGAATTGTTTCTATAATATTGAGCTTTGCAGGAGAACAAATTTGGGAGCTGTAGAGAAACTGTGGGATTCTCTTGGAAGACCTTGCAGGCTGCAGGAACATAATACCTTTTGAATGATAAAATCTTGCAATAGCTGTACAGTAAAAAAAAAACAAAAAACCAAAAAACATTCCAGTGTAAGGAAGTATAAAATTGCACACCAAGGTACTTAAAGGTATGTATCTGTTCCATTGGAATTCCATTTATTTCACATTCATAGATTTTATGATACAGTTGGGCAAAAACTATGACTTTGGTTTTTTAATAATTTGTTAATACTTTTTGTACTCTGTAGAATAAAGCTAATGCTCTAACTGCTTTTCTTATTTCCACCTATGAAGTACACATAATAAGAACATCATTGGTATACAGTAGTTACATGATTGGATGGATGGTGGGCTGGAACAGTGAGTGCTTGAATTCCTGGATTTAGACATAAATTGAAGAGTAATAGGATTAATATACAACTTTGTTTAATATATGTTGGAACTGCTTATATAGATATCCTCACAGGGCACATCTAATTTTCAGAGAAGTCTTGAAATAGAGCGACTGGATAAACACAGCTTTTCACTTTTCAGACTGTCCCATAGTCTCTTCTTCAGTATTAAATCAAAAGCTGATTTAAAACCAACAAGGGAGCCTTAATGGGGCACAGAGTACTTTTTTGCCAGGTGGTAAAGAACCAAAATATTATATAGTGTTGATCCTTCCTTTCTAAATCCAGCCTGGTTTTAGCAATAATATTTTTATTTCATACCCAATCCATGAAATCTAAAACTGAGGTAAATTTCTCAGTTTTATCAGACTAATATTACATAGCAACTTCCCCTCTACACTTTTTAGTTAATCCCTTGTATATATATATATCTTCCCCACTTTACCAATCCCTGACTATAGAAAGAATTCTTGACTTGTGAAAAATGTGTCTATGGATTATAAACAGGATTTCACAAGGCTGCTTCTCACGCAGGTGGACAATCACCTCAAGGTTGCATTCCTGGAATTAAGCAGATTCTCTTCTTCAAGCTGTGAAGAGGCTGTCTATCTTCCTTGGAATGGTGATGTTAGTATATAATTTGAAGATGGTTGACCACTTCAATATGAGTGGTACCAATCCTGATCCTCACTTTGAGGAGGCATTGGATGGATAACTTTCTAGAAATTATAGTATGTCTAAAAACTGAAGGATCCTCAAGGTAGGCTATTATAAAATAGGTAGCTGTGATGAAATAATATATGATTATGTAGAAAACAACAATTTAGAAACCGAATATTCTGGAAAAATCTTAACATGTTCTTTTTTTCCTCTGGATCACACTGAACTGACTGTTCCTGGGGTTAATTCAGAGGTTATTCAGAAATTAATCCTCTGAATTATTAGGGTATTTCAGACATGGTCTGACCTTTTCATATGGATCTGGATCATCATGAACCATTTTAATTGATTTCTAGAAAACAACCAGTTCAATACCATAACAGTGTCTCTGGAGTACTCTGTTTCTGAATGTTTAGTTTCTGCTTGCACTATATTGAAGTAAATAAAGGATTAACAGGATGCTTCCTATAAGGAAGGGACTCATGAAACTGGAAGAATATGGAGGAAAGGAATTAAGAGGAAGACAGTTAACAATTGGACAGAGGGAAAAAAGAGGAAACACACTAGCCGTTTGCAACCAGCATGTACTGGAAAGGAAAGAGGAACATATAGCATATACTAAGCTATAACACCAATATAGGTACATCAATAAGCAGGCTTTTATTTATGTACCTATAAAAGAAAGTAACTTGAGTTTTACAGTAAGTCTTCATATGATACTATTGTTTCAAAGTGTGTTTTTTATAATGAACTGAGTTAATGAGTTTCCAAAGAAACTCTGCTGTCAGGAAAAAGCAAATAAGAGATAACTTCAGTACAAAAATGTTAAAATTATCATTTTAGGATGCTGATCGGATGGTTTTAAACTATAGTAGTATATAATTTGTATATTTATTTATATATACACAAACGTACAAAGTTAAACTTATTTATGTGTATGAAGTTAAACCACCAAAATGCACATGCATAAAGCACAAGAAACCAGTTTTAAAGTAAGAATTCTGCTATATCAATGGCTATATGTTTGCCTTACACATAGAATGTTGATGGCTTAGAACCCAGCAGAAACATTTTAAATTATTAAATGTAATAATCTAAAGATTATTAGATTAAATGTAATAACCTTAATAATTATTAAATGTAATGATCTAAATCTAAATTATCTAAAGATGTAATAATTCATCTAAATATGAAATAATAATTCATCTAAAGATGAAATAATAATTCATCTAAAGATGAAACAATGCATCTCTGGCTTTCATTTAACAAAAGTCCAAAGAAGAGTACCTAATTCAGAGAAAGATTTAATAATTAAGCAAAAAATGAGTCTGATGAGTCCCAAGCCAACAATCTTCTATATGTAAGGCAAACATATAGCCATTGTGTTACTACAGGATTCCTTCTAAAGGAAGTTCTAAAACACATCAGAGAGCCTAGTGACTATTGATTCACTTGAGATGGCATTCCTGCTTCTGGGCATAGTCTGTAACAAAAAGTGTGTATCACCAAAATGGATGGACATTCAAGGTGACATAAAGGAAGGTAGAAGAGTAATTTAAAATTTCAGCAGGAAAATGCACCTGGAGGTACTTTGCAATGAGAGGAGTATGAGTGCAGAGCTACAGCACCTATCCCTGCTTCCTTGCATTCCATTAATGGGGCAGCAGGACAGTGAGGATTTATTGATTTATTAAATTTATATGCTGCCCATCTCACTAGCCTGAGGATTAGAGGATTAGATGACAGTCAGACATGGATAGAGATATGCCTCATTATAGCCATGGATGCTAGCTGTGCTGAGCATTTAGAGCAGAGGTGGGGAACGATGGCCCCTTTATGGCTTGTAGACTTCAACTCCCAGAACTCCTGAGCCAGAATTCTGGGAGTTGAAGTCCACAAGTCATAAAAGGACCATCGTTCTCCACCCTGATTTAGAGGATGCTGTGATCAGGGAAAGAGTCCGGGTAAGACTGGTGCTTCAAAACAAAGATGATGAGCTTCAAATTTTATTTCTTTTCCTACTAAACCAAAGAAAGAGATTTAAATTCTAAAACTGTTGGTGAGATGAATGTAATGATCTGATTTTTCAATATCTTAGGACCTACAAGAGAACAAGAAGATATAAACAGAGAATTAAGGTTTATTCTGTGTACCATTTTTGTTTCTCATTCTGCTATTCTGTCTAAGAGATGACTAATTGCAGGTTATATTTCCAGGCTGAGGAAACTCATGCGCTATCATGCTTTCAAGATAGGACAAGAAATAGACAGTAGGATAGTACTTTATTGCTGCCATGTATAATAACAGAATTTTAAAAGTCTGACAAAAGTTTTTATTTGTCTCATCTTATACTAAACAAGGTGAGGTTATTTTGAACTTCTTTCTCTCATTTGCCTCAATCTTTGGATTTTGAATTACTTCCCCAAATCTCCTCAATGATTCTTTCATAACTTCCCCAAGTCACTTCTAAATTCCTTTAATATGCTCTTGGACATGATTCAGCCTGTAGCAAAAACTTAGATCTGCTGCAAGTCTGAGAGATGGCAACCTGGACTGAGCTTTGGCCTGGAAAACTCCTATCTTTTAACTAGACTCCTAATTAATGATGCCACATACGCCTCACTGCATATTTGGTTTACATATTGGCATCCTCCATCCACAAGTAAATTGCAATTTACTTCCACATTTATTATTCAGAAATCTATAGTTTTAAGATTAAATTGTGAAGTTTCCAGGGTAGAGAGCAGAACATTTCAAATTTATGGAATCTACCAATTATACTTATTAATATAAAATGACTGGGTCTTCTTCCTTTGTCAATATATCAGCAGGCACAGATACTGCTCTCTTTAGAAATCTCCATGTAATCTTGTCTTTACGGAGTTTTGAAGATTTTCCAAAGATTATGGGTTATCATTTAGTAACTTATCAAGCCTTACACCAGGAGATAGAACCAGAAAATGCACGTATTCACAGAAAGGAAAATTGTATGGTAAATAACAAGGTTGCCTGATTACTTCTCAGTGATGAAGAAATACTAAGAAATACAATTTTTGCCTCCCAAATGATACCAAATAGCTCTTTGGAGTTCACTAGTGGCTCCTAAAATTGCGTATGTTTTCTAGCCTGCTCATAATGAATGCATTTTAGGGGTCATTGTGTAAGATTCTTTTAATATCTCACTTGTGGGATATGTTTGCCAAGTGTTCTTCCAACTTTGTGTTCTGTACAATATCATTGAGATTTTATTCCATGGTGTTTAATCTTGGGTCGAAAAGAAAAATAAAGCTACTTGGTGAAGCAACTTACAATTATTCAAACAATAAAGAAACTTTCAGTGAGAAGACATGTTTTTTAAACTGAAAAAAATCTGGGAACAGAATCAAAAGGCTTTAGAAAAATGGGTAGAGGTGCATTATGCTTCTCATTTAAAATCTTCTCCTATTCCTGGCAGATTGGAGCCAAAAGGCCTTGCTTCTTGGGATTTAACAACCATGGAAAAGCATTCTTTATGATTTAAAAGAAATACATTATTCAGATTATTTATTTACATGTAGCATTTCATCCTCCTTTACCATATATTTCTAAAAGTTACTCAACCATAATTCTTCTATTGCAAACTACAAGACAGTTGCAACTAATTTGTTATATTTTTCCAGTATAGACTTTCTGTAATATTCTGTCAATACTGCAGCTTGTTAAATTGACACAGTGAAAGGAAAATTTGATTAATTTAATTTAATTAATTAAATTTATATGCCGCCCCTCTCCGAAGACTCAGGGCGGCTAAAAGGAAGGTAAAACCTGGATGCTTGGGTGATTTGAAAATTTTGTATTTGTTTGTGAAATACTTCTAATCAAAAGAGCAAGAAGATTGGTAAGTTGAACAAAGACCAGGAATTTCTGTACACAAGCACATAAATATATTAATATATGGTAAACATGGCTGAAATAATATTTTACCATTTTAGCTGAAAAATAATGAAAGATGCTGGTAAAATGGTACATTCCAGATTGATTAACAATATAGAAACACTAGCTAAAGAACAGTGTTGTAAGGCAGTGGTGAAACGCTACCAGTTCGCACCAGTTCGGGCGAACTGGTAGTGATAAAAGCTACCGGTTCGAGTGAACCAGTAGTCAAAAAAAGCTACCGGCTGGTCCAAACTGGTATCTCTGACGATCAGCTGTGCCGCACGATTTAGATTCGCTAGAAAGCAGGAAATCCTGCTTTCTAGCGAATCTAAATCGTGCGGCACAGCTGTTCTCCCCCATTGCTGTTCTACTTACCTTGTTAAGCCTCCTTTTTCCGCACAAAGCGCGCGTTTGGTGTGCACTGTGCATGTGCGTGTGCACAGTGTACATTTGACACACTGCACATGCGTGCTCAGCATGCTTTTGGCACGCACTGCATGCATGAGCATGCAGCGTGGTTTTGGTGTGCACTGTTTATGCACACGCACAGCACACACTTGGCACACACCCTGCATGCACGGCCAGCGAACCAGTGGCAATCTGTGGAGGATTTCACCACTGTTGTAAGGTCACTATATATAACAACTGAGATATAATGGAAAGGAAAATTTCTAGGCTCTACATGTGAATTTATTTATTTATCAAATTTATGCAGCTATCGATCTCCAAGTATAGTTTAGGTGATCCACATTAATCAAAACAATTAGAATGCATCTTGAAATCAGCACAAAAAACAAGAAACATGCATACAACATGTTTTAATGCATGCATTAAAAATTCAAACATAATAAAACCATCTCATGAGATCCCTTTTCCCAAAGGATCCTCAAGTCTCCTGGAAAAACCAAGGCCTAATTTGACCTTGAAGGGGAGTGATGTTCCAAAGTATGGGTGCCATGTCAGAAAAGGCATGCATCTTGAGTCCCCATCAAATGGAATTCCTTAGCAGATAAGACATGTAACATGCTATTTCCATCTGACCTGATGGGATTGGTATATATAATCAGGAAGAAGCTGTCCCTCAAATACATTGACTCTGGGTTGATGTAGAGCTGATGTAAACCAGCATCTTGAATTGCACTCAATAGCAAACTAGCAACCAATTCAGTTCATGGATATGTGCCACTTTAGGGGCACCCATAACTGTCTGCTCTGCTGCATTTTGTACCAGTTGAACCTTCCAAATACTCTTCAAGGGCAACCCCATTTAGAGTGCATTACAAGAATCCATTCAAGTAGTGACCTGGGCATGAATAACTATTAGCAAAGACTATCAATTATGGTTGATTCAGAACGAATATTGATGAAATACATTCTTCCACAAACTCGAAGCATCTGAAATAAAAGCTTTCTGAGATGTCAGTTTCTTATCCTTAGAAATACTGCCAAAGGCCTTGTATGATAACTCTCCAACAGCATTTGAATATTTTAATCTGCCCAATGCTTTTATCTGGCTTCTCTTTCCTGTGGGTTTTATCTGTAACTCTGTTTCTTAAATATACAATTAACTACACAGTCGGTAAGCAGATTTCACTACAGATGGTTGAATCTGGGCATGCTTCCATACAAGGTTTTTATTGTGCAACAACCTGCCTGAAACTCATACTTTTATCAGAGGTCTAGATGGTGCAATATTTCACCAGTAACTCTCTCATATTTCCCCATTCTTTCTTTGGCGCTTTTTCCTCCATAAAAGAATCTGAGGCAAAGGCGATAGGACAGCATTTTTCAAACTTGGCTACACCCTGCTTTGTTACGGGTAGCATCAGAACATCTAGGGTAGAATTCAAAGCCCTTGTGTCTGTTTTGTTCTGTGTACAAAAAAAAAAAACCAAACTTGTCCTTTAAGTATTTCATGACAAGTGCTTATGTTATAGTATAGATTTAATTTTGACTCACCACCTGGGAGCACCAACCACAACGTGGATTTACAGTCAGGCACTGTTGACATGAATTTGCTCCTCTTGTGGTACAGATATTGTTACCTGAAATACAACAGATAAAAATTGTCCCATAGGCCTCAAAAGCATTTTCCTTAGTAACAACAAAGCAGCTGACATAAACAGCTCTTCATTGTTTTTGGCATTCTTTGAAATTTACTGGCAATTTGCTACTGGCTGCCCTAATTACACCTTCCACCATTTGCCATTTGATTTTCAAAAGGTGTTTAAATTTTTTTTCTGATACCTACACAGCCAAAATAACATACAGTGTTTATTCTTCACATCTGTTCTTTCCATGTGACCACTGGAGATTTATTAACTCTACTTGCTGTTGGTTCTAAATACTTTTGCGCATTTAAATGAACATAAACAGGAAATATGCAGACCATTATGCAATCTGTGCTCTGAATAAGCAGACAGAATCCAGAGAGACAAACCTGGAAAATTTTGTAGTACTTGCTTTCAAAGCAAGGCTGATCAGATAGGGATTGGGGAAGAGTCTACTCATACAGCTCAATTGACAAAATGACAAAATCAAAAAGGTAATATCTAATTCTATTTCTGAGCAGATTTCTTCTTTGGAAAGTGGAATTAACCTCTGAAGTCGGAGCTGGCTCTTGAATTCAACACACACAGTTATGTATATCAAAATGTGTACTCAAATTTTGTTTTTCTGAAAGAGGATGCTATTTAATATAATTATTTTTAAACAAGTGGATGTATGGTAGCAGAAGAAAGAAAGCCCAGTGCTATTTTACTCAGTGATATCTGTCTAGGCATAAAATAAGCAATTTAGAATGCACTGCTAGGAATAATGTTTATTAAATACTGGGAGTAATTGGTCAAAATCTCCAATTGCCAAATGCCAAATAGAAAAGTGTGCCCCAAATATTAATTTCTGATCCAATACAAAAATATCCAGTTGAATCTGTATAACATGTTTAAATCAGACAGTGTTTTCCACTGCTCCACGCCTCCATTTTACAAGACTGATCTAGGAAAAATATGTAAGGGTTAAAGGCACAAATGGTAAACACTGCTTTCTGAAGATTTACACAGAACTTCAGAATAGTTAATGCCTGCATTCCTCAAGGAATTATCAGCAATATCTTTACAGCAATGCAAAAGAAATGAAATGTATTAACATTGTTAACCTCTCTTAGTTAAAGAACATAGTTAAATATTTTAGTTAAATATAAAGGGAAATGATTTTATATACTAAATGGGTGGAAACCTATGTTTATCCTAAGTACACAATTACAATATGTAATTACAATTACACACAGACACACACACATATATGTATATGTATATGTATATGTATATGTACATGTATATGTACATACATACTATGCTTTCAGGTCAGTTATGACTCCTACAACTATTTGGAAAAGTCTATGCAATTTTCTAGGCAGCATTTTCAAAAGTGATTTGTTATTGCTTTTCATTGGACTGAGAAGAGTGATTGGCTGTCACTAACGTGGCTTTCATATCCAAGACAAGTATCTCCTGATTTTCACTCCTTGTCCAGTACCTTAACCACTGTACCAAATTAGCTCTCAGCAGCGACATTGCCAAATCATAAATGAACTGTACTCTGCTAAGAAGAATGAATGGAAGAGTGGGTTTCTTTCCCTGTGTATGAATGCCAAATCAAGGAAATGATGATGTCACTCTGGCAGTTGCCACACTCTCAAAGGAAATAAAATTAGACCAAATGTGCTGTCTCAGATAATTGGATACTGGCCACAATGTCATGGCAGACAGGTGATAGGATACAGAACTGTGTACATTGGCTAGGGGCAGGAGACCAAACAGATCCTATTTTGGACTGTGAGTGGAATCTGCATTTCCAGGTTTTCCCCTTTTTGTGGCTTTAATTTTAAGTGTGTGGTAGTATTAAAACTAAACAAAGCCTAGTGTGCAATGTTCCCCTCACTACCTGCTCTCTATTGGTACAAAAAGAAGTTGGAGGTTATCCTGTACTTTGCTATTGTGAAGGCTGAACTGCATAGATGATGGATGGATGGGTTGGTGGGTGGGTGGATGGATGGATGGATAGATAGATAGATAGATAGATAGATAGATAGATAGATAGATAGATAGATGGTGCAGCCAGGTTTTGCACAGTGCATGCAGTAAAAAACAAGTGCTGCTTGAAATGTGTTGGTGGCCTGACAACAGCTAAAACAAAATCACCTCCTTTTCTAGGTACTCAAGGTGCCTACGCTCTTATATCTAGGTGCCTACGCTCCAAGAGACAAATACAAGAAAACTTGAATCCAATAAAATCTGCACATATAACCTTCTATCTACTACTACAACATAATGTTGGAAAAACATGGTATGATTCTCTCACATCTCATCAGGCTGTTCTTCATCTAATACAGTGGAAAATTTGCAGAGCTAGAAGCAGACTGTTCTCACCCCAAAGAGCTTACTATAAAAATAGCAAGACAAGACATGACCAAACCCTCTAATCAGCCTTCTTTCACATAGCAAAAAGTCTATGTAGATAAATCCCACTTCCTTGCACAAAGTTTTTACACTGCCATATTTGAGTTTGGGTCCTCATATGTTATTTTTGATAGAGAGAAATAAAGTTCACAAGAGAAAACTAAATTGTTTTGAAAATCCTTTGAAACTGCTCTGGTCAGCCCCAGCAAAGAACAACTTTTTTTTTTTTTAACAAAGAAGCACCATTAACTCTAGAGCAGCGATGGCGAACCTTTTCAGTACCCAGTACCGAAAAGAGACCACTTCTAGAGAATACATTTTGAATACATTTATAAGTGCTGCAAAGACGATCTAATATTCTATTCTATATTTATTTATTTATTTATACAGGTTTTATCACCCTCATAGAGTGATTCTGGGCATGTTTAAATATTATAATATAAAACTGTTAAAAATAAGAATAAAATTTAAAAGGTTGGGAAGGAGCTTCAGGGCTCTAACCAGGCCCATGGCTGCATGCATCCCCTGAAGGCCCCAAGCAAATTGACATAGCCAGGTCTTTTGACATTTACAAGAGGCCAGGAAAGTGAATTCCTGCCTCACCACTGTGGGTAGAATGTTCCGAAAAGCGGGGGCAATGGCAGGGAAGGGTCTCTTCCTTCCTTCCAGTCAGAATTGTTCAACTGACCAGGTCCGCAACCTACCTACCTGATTGAGTGGGATGGGCCGATGTAATGGGGTGAACGTGTCTCCACAGGTAAATTGGCCCCATGCCATATAGTGCTTTAAGGATCATAACCAACACTTTGCATTGGACACAGAAGCAACCCGGCATCCAATACAGCTTGTGCAACAGAGGTGTTACATGTGCCGTCCTTTGGGTACCTAAGATTGCTTACGTAGCTGCATTCTGCAGTTGCTTCCAGGTTCTTTTCATGTGTAGCTCCATGTAGAGTACCTTTCGAATTTTTTTCTTTTTCTCTTCCCTTTCATTTATTTATTCTTGCCTCGTCACTTTTATTTTATTCTTTTTCCTTACATTTTTATTCTGTAATTATTTTTTTTAAAAAAATAAAAAGTAATTTTAAAAAGTAGCAGCAGTTTCCTATATAAGCATGCCCTGCTGTGTGACTCCAGCAATCTCTGCAACATTAGTTCCAAGGTTAGATGCAAAACTAGTGCACCATCACCTTACAGAGGGAGAAAAAATTCTCTTTGAACAGGAATCAGATCTAAGGGCCTGAGAGGTCAGCTCTGCAAAAAAATGCAGATGGTAACTTTCTTCACCTCTTTACTCGCATTAGTAGTTTTATGTGGATTATTGCACTACCAGGAACTTCTGCATAACACATTATTGTCACCAGTGGACACTGCCTACAATGATGAGCAACTCAAGTTTCAGTCTACTTTAATGTGGGAGGAAGGTAGCCTTCCATCTAGAGTTGCTATAGCCCCTTCTGCAGCTCTATAATTTATTCTCCTCCCTTTCTAGTGCACCCCCTCTAATAACCACATTGGTTTGCTGATTCACAGGCTGCGGCTTTTGTAGCTCCTAAAAGCTCTGAGAAACTGTTGATTAACCTTCCTGGGTTATTATTAACTCGATGGTGGCTTGTGTATAGGAGCTGCCTTCCCTGTTCTCCCTGGAATGTTTTGTGGGTTGGCAAAAAAGTTGGTCATCAGTTTCGGCAAAGTCCTCTCCCTGCCCCCAGCCCTCACCCCACCCCACCCCAACTATCTTTTTGCTCATAGCTTGAAAGACGATAAATGGTTGAGGGTCTTTATGCCTTATCAGAAGATAAGGACCAAGCTTCTTTTTATACTTGACAGAACAAGTTTGCTAACAGGAAACCATTTATAAATAAGAATGAGGACATATTTGATAGTCATTCACAGCATGGGCACCTCATGATTAGACTACTGCAATGCATGCTACATGGGAGTGCCCTTGAAGACCATCTGGAAGCTACAGCTGGTTCAAAATAAACGGTAATTGGCACTTCTTGTTTTGCTCAGTATCACTATTGCTACTTGAACCACAATGGTTGCCAGTTAGCTTCCAGGTAACTTCCAGGCAACTCAAGAGGCTGGTTGTTACCTTTTCTGTTAATAAAGCCATTTGTGACTTAAGACCTGTTATCTGAAGGACAATCTTACTCTCATTGTTTCTGCTTGCCTGATATACTCAGGCAGGTTAGTGTGTCCCTTCTATTAAATGTTGTCATCTTATAGGACTAAGCAAATATGTTTTCTGTGCCATGGACCTCACCCTCTGGAACAGCATTCCTCAAATGTAGACTAGGTTCTGTCCCAGGGTTCTGTAGTTATTTAAACCTGGCTAAGACCTAATTTTACTATCAGGGATTATCAGAAATCTATTAATCTATATCCATCTTCCCAAGGAATTGTCACCAAAAAGCAATTTTCTAGTGGTTAGCTTATGAGCTAAGCTATCATGGCCTTTTATTCCCTGCTGCTGTAATACATTGGAGAATGCAATAACTTGGTGCAGTTTCTTAAGAATTTTTTTTTTCTGAGGGCATAAAATTAAATTTATTTATGCTTTGTCCATTGCTAGATACAAATATAAATATTTGTACAATATAAATATGTTTTACTTAATGGTAATTACATTCTATGCCAAAATTGCACAATGTCAATAGGTCTTAGACTTATATACCACTTATATAGAAGAATATGAACTGACCATAAATAGTCATACTTGTTATATTGACCTTTTTCTTTTTTAAAAGAATTCAAGTGGCATATGTCTTATTTCATTTATGTCGCTTGTCTTATTTCATTTTCACAATCTTGTTTGCATGATTATAATATATGCCCAATTTGAACATGTCTGAAGGCATCTGGGTTGATTAATTCAAGTAAGTTTAAGGAGAAGCATTAAATCCCTACTAAAAAAATGGTGATTCAATTCACACATCATATTAGGCCAAAGTGAGGGGAGGCTGCAGCATCCTTTACTTGGTACAAGAATGATAGGGCCAAAACATCCCAAAAAAGAATAATAATAGGTATTGTCAAGAAATAAAACAGATATTTCAAATTCCAAATCTCTAGAAAAAAAATATACTGTGTTTGGAATGTGGGCTCAATGTGCTATGAATTTTGGGTAGTCCTCAAGATGACAGAAAGTGTTTATGTCTGTGTTTAACCATCTATAACTGGATCGAAACTCTGTTCTTGAAAGTTATATTTTATGTTTATGTTTGGAAAAAAATAAAAAAAATATTTACAAAAAAAAAAGAAAGTGTTTATGTCTGCATTGGGCTGTAACAGGGGTCCTCAAACTTTTCAAACAGGGGGCCAATTCAGACTGTTGGGAGGAGCGAATCTGCTGGGCGGGTGTAGCCAGATGGTCATGTGACTGGGTAGCTGTGGCTAGGTGATCATGTGACTGGTTGGGCGTGGCCAATTTAGCAGTCCATTAAACAATACACACAAATTAAACTTTAATTTGTTATGCTCCTGCGGGTGGAAAGTAGGTTAGGGAAGGGATGTGGCTGCCTTGGTGGGGGGGGGGGGGGTGAGAGGCTTCTCTATGTTTGTGTGTCTCTCTCTCCCCCCTCCCTCCCTCCCTCTCTTTCTCTCTCTGGAGGCTGGGGAGCCCTCTGAGGCCTCCATGCATCCTGTTTTTGGCCTCCTCAGCCTCCAGAAGGCAGGTGGGGGCCAGCAGGTAGGTGAGGTGATGTGGGTGGGGCAGTCTTGTGGTCCCGCACCGGCCAGACTAATGGCTTCAATGGGCTGTATCTGGCCCGAGGGCCATACTTTTTTTTTTTTTTTGCAATTTTTTTTTTAAAAAACACAGAAATAAACATACAATACATCTTTTTGGAACAGAGCATTGATCCGGTCATATATTTGTTCAATTTTTTGTCATCTTTAACAAGATGAATTTTATATATTCTATTTTTGCCATAACACTTATTTCTTAATCTTAAATCACATATCTCAACTATTACCATCTTATAGAAAGTTTATTCATATTAACTTAATCAAAACAATTACCCTTCTATCAATCCAACTTAAATCTTAATTCAAATAATACCTCATAATACATTTCACAATTCTTACCTTAAATCCTCCCTATTAACAATACAGTTCGAACATGTTTATATTTCAAAATCTTATTTCCATTTCTAAAACTTCCTTACATTTGTTATTACTTTCTATAATATTCATTAAATCTTTATTTCATGATTGTGTCATGGTATGGGCCATACTTTGAGGACCCCTGGGCTATAATATAATTTATTTAGTATTGGCTGACCACATTGTGTGACTATAGCCACAGTGATTTGCAAAACCTTGGTTATAACTTTGTGTGGTATGTGAATTTAGCCAGTGGTGGCTTAGTCAATAAGTCATAGCTAAGCATGATATGTGAACCAGACTATTATTCTGGTTTAAACTAATCTTTCTCAGAAATGCTGTCAACAGATTTTTTTTGTAAGAGTGATAAATCAGATGAACGCTTACCTGACACTGAGAGAGCATATTGCCCAGAAAATGCTTTTATCCTGTCACTTTAAAACTCTTCCCAGCCAGCATAGCAAATGTGGCTATACAAGCTGTGCCGAGAGACAGCTGGATGTTGTGGTGGTGTGTGAAGAAAAAAGAAGTGGGAAAGAGGCATTGTGTTCATGTGTGGAAGTAAAACAGCTGGCAAGAGAATTTTGTATAAAACTCTCAAAGAATAAGAGTAGTAGAACTTCCAAGGAGTAGTAGGACTCCCAAGAAATAGTAGCAATGGGATATTGTTGTTGGGTCATTTGTGTTTGGAGCCCACTGAATTGAGTATACTGAAAAGAATCTGTGACAAAGTGGTGGTAGCGGTGGGATATCTGAAACCAGGTCAGGTATTGAAAATCGGGTGGGATATCAGCACAGGATAGCTACCACACAAATGAAGGCGGATTAAACTCAAGGAGTTTATTAAAGACTCCATGAACAGAAAACAAACCCTAGCTGCAAAAAGAAAGGAGTTTGGCCCTCACAGAGCAAGACTTTGCAGGAAATAGCCAACATCCTGGCTGCAAAAATCAGACCTCTTACCAGGTTTGGTTTGTTTAAACCAAACAAACATGGAAAAGTTAGAATTCTTCCTTAGAAGAGGCCACTACTTTGGTTAGATATGGGTATCCATCCTACACCTGTAATTAAGCCAAAGAAAAAGATAGCCTGGCTAAAAACGGGACTAGGCTCAGGTACTTGGCCAATATCACAGAAATGTTAAACCAAGAGAAAGAGGAAAGACTGACTATTTAAAAAGAAAAAAGAAAGGAAAAGGTTGACTTTGGAGGGAGACAGTAAGGAAAGATAGGCAAGAACAAAAGTGTTTTGGGGACTTGTAGCCTTAATGGGATCCAGTCATCTCTAAAGTTTTTCAAGAATGTCTAGTGAGGGAAAGTAGTCCCAAAGATTTTTTAAAAAATCCCTAAATTATCAGAGAAAGAAGACATAGAAGCTTATTGTACTATATTTGAAAGAGTTGCTACCTCTTGTAAATGGCCGGAGAGTGAATGGGGTAGCCAGATTAGTCTCATGAGAAGTAATGGATTATTCTCATGTCCTGTAGATGTAACCAGTGGTGGGATTCAAATTTTTCCACTATCAGTTCTAGCTTGATGGGCATGGCTTGATGGGGTGGCACCTTGCTGTGAGTGATGTTGAGTTGGCCACACCCACTCAGTCACATGACCCCCCCCAAGCCATGTCCCCAAGCCACACCTCCAAGCCACGCCCACAGAACCCCATAGGAAAAAATTTTGAACTTACAACTATTGCAGCCTTTCTACCTATTTTCTGTCCAGGGTCTGAGGTGGCTAAACTCAGAACTTAAAGGCCTTCTCCTGTATCCTGCCCACTCTCCCTATGCCACACATTGCCCCATTGCCCCTCCTTCAGAGGCCCCGGCCCTTACTCAATCTCCCCACTTCCTCCCCCATGACCGTGTCTTTCTTCATCCTTACCTTACCTTCCTCCTGTGGCTGGCTGCAAGGGAAGGCAAGCCAGGGCTGAGCCATCACTGCTGGGCTCACCGCCAGCCCGCATTTGTTTTCCCCTCTTGTGAGATGCCTGCAGCCGCCGTGTCTTTTTTTTGGTGCGAGAAGCCTCCCAGCTGCTGTCTCTTTGCCAGCTGGAACCAAGCCGGAAGCGGCAGCTGGCTATAGGCTTCTTGCACCAAAAACTATTGGCCTCCGCTTCTCGAACGTGCTGAAAAAGAGCTTCGGTCAGTCCCGTTGCCACTGTCGCCACTCTGTTCTTTGCATTGGCTGGGCATGCACATACCATTATCTGCTGCGCTGGAGACAGTGGCTGGGAGGCTTCTCGCACCAAAAAAACAAAAGACACGGCTGCTGCAGGCATCTCGCAACAAGGGGGGTGAACAAATGCGGGCTGGCAGGGAGCCCAGTGGCGACGGCTCAGCCCTAGCTTGCCTTCCCTAGTAGCCAGTCATGGGAGGAAGGTAAGGTCATGGGACGAAGAAAGACATGGTCATGGGGGAGGAAGCGGGGAGATTGAGTAAGGGCCAGGGACTCTGAAGGAGGTGAAACAGGGTGACACATGGTGAAAGGAGAGCGGCTGGCATGCAGGAGGAGGCCCTGGGAAGGCCAGAGCCAGGGAATGGTGTGTTCCCTGACCCGGCCGAGGCAGGTGGCAGCAGCGAGCAGGTGGCCTTGGGGAATGGTGTGTCCCTGGGTCCCAGCCCCCGACCCAAGGCGAAGGGCGAGCAGACTGCATGCTTACCTTTGGTGAGCTGAGCAGAGCGGACTAGGCGTGGAGGCGACTGGCGAGCAATTAGCTGGGCCGCGTGGCAAAGGCAACATATATAGGGCAGGGGTGGAGCGGGTGAGCGTCAAGTGGGCGGGTGGGATGAGCGTCAAGTGGGCGAGCAGGCAGGGGCAGGGCAGCCACAGGTGGTATTTACTGGTTTGGCGAACCAGTTAAAATTGCTGCTCCCGGTTCGCCCAAACTGGTCTGAACCAGCTGAATACCACCTCTGGATGTAACCCCTTATACTTACAGACAGAGGTTTAGGAGCTACACCTACAACAAATATGAAGAGATTTATGAACTGAGGGCAAGATTGGTAGACCTAGGTGGGAAATTATTAAGGCCTGTGATAGAGGAAGTAATTTTAGAACAATTTCTTCTTCCTGCTAAAGTGACATTTGGAGTATAAGATCGCAACCCAGAAATGGATCAAAGGATTGGCTGAGGACTACATGCTGGTAAAAAGGTCAGAGGATGTTAGAAAGGAAGATACAGAAGGAGAAAGGATAATAAGAAAGCCTGTCCAAAGAGTTAGGAATTCTAAAGAGATAGAAGCATAAAGATGAAGAGAGTAAAGAAGCCTTTTGTTCCTGCCCAAATGAAAAGAAAGCATTGGGAAGTCAGAAACCCATAGTTTTCCTACAGAAAGGACAAGACAGAACAATTCCCCTGGGGTATTGCAAGGTGATAGCAATAGCATTTATATACCATTTTACAGTGCTTTACAACTCTCTACACAGTTTACAGAGTCAGCATATTGCCCCCAACAATTTGGGTCCTCATTTTACCCTCCTCGGAAGGCTGAGTCAACCTTGAGCCTGGTGAGATTTGAACTGCCAAATTACAGGCAGCCAATAGTCAGCAGAAGTAACCTATAGTACTGCACTCTAACGACTACACCACTGTGGTTCATATTGGAATTAGCCCATGGAAATCTATGGCCTGGACATATTGGTAGAGATGGGACAACATATGGAATCTTGGATAGATTTAATTGGCCACTGGCCAGGGATCTGTAAAGCAGAGTCCATTAGTGTAGATTCTGCCCTGTGTGTCAATTGCTAAAACTAAAAGAGGAACACAATAAAGTTCCTATGAAGAGAAAGTTCCTTTTTCTAAAATAGATGTGGGCTTCATAGGCCCTTTGCCATAATCTATTAAAGCAAAGAGTATATCCTAGTTGTCTGTGATTATGCAATTTGGTATCCTGTAGCAGTTCAATTAAGGAATATGGAAGCCAAAAGAATAGCAGAGGTGCTAGTAAAGATCTTTAGTAGGGTAGGAATAACAAATGAGATTCTCATGGATCCAATTTCCAATTAGCGCTGCTTAAATATTTATATGCAGACTTAGAAATAAAAAGGGCGCATAGTAGTCTTTATCATCCACAAATATTCTTACCAAAAGGATGAACCAGACCCTAAAAGCTGTGGATTAGTAGGATATTTTCAAAGGTTCATACTTCATTTTAAGTTTTAAGTTTATTATCATTGTACGTATATACACAGTATATCCATACAATGAAATTCATTTAACACCCAAAGACAAGGCCCAACACACATAACAATCCCCAAACACCCCCCCACCCATCACAAATTCCCCGCCCTTGAACCACCCAAACATCCACACAACAGACCAAGTAATGCTTTCCTGTATTATGGACAGAACCCTCCAAGATACACTGGTCTAAATTATGCCAGGAACCATTTGAGAAAGTAAAGGATGCATTATGTGGGAAATCAATATTGAAAGGACTGGATTTCCCCCCAACCCTTTTTGTTTGTTTGTTTAACATATCTTACATAGGCTCAGGCACAGTACTTACCCAAAACCATGAAGGGATGGACTATCCTGTGATTTACCTCTCAAAGATACTCCTCCAAAAGAACAAAAGTACACCACCATTGAATAAAAAGCCTATGCACTAAATTGGGCAATCAATGCTTTGCCTGTATATTTGTGGGATCAGGGATTCACTGTAATGACCAGCACCAACTGCTCATCTGTCTGGAACAAATGAAAGATACCAATTCATGTACCAGTTAGTTAACATTGCGACTGTGCCATTTATTTAGCATTGCAACTGTGTCATTTCAATATTTTATATAGAGTGGAACAGCAAAATGTCATTGCTGATTCTCTACTGCAATATGAGAAAGACACAGAAATGGCATTAGTCTCGTTAAAAGAAAAAAAATGGCTAAAATAAGTGCTGCTGTTGCTGTCTCTTTAAGCTCTCTACCCAGCAGCACAGTTACTGGGACTATAAATCTGTGCTGAGAGACAACTGGTGTGGTGGTGGTGGTGTGTAAGAGTTAGAAGAGAGAAGGAGATATATAGGAAAGGAAGGAAAGCAGCCTGAAGCAGCTAGAAAAGATTTTTTTTTCTAGCAGAATTCACAAGGAGTAGGAATAGTAGGACTCAGAAGGACTAGTTGAAGTAGCAATAGTAGCAGTGGGCAAGAATGGAGTAGGGGTGAGTAGTGTGCAATAAACTGCAGGAGCTTGTGTGCATGTGTTGTCTTGGGGACTGTGTTATTGACTTTTTTTGTATTTGGAGCCCATTGAATTGAGTATTCTGAAAAGAATCCAGGACAGTGGATTCTTTGGAAGACATGTTATAGGGATTTGTGGCCATTATGGGGCATGTATCACAACATAGAGATAAACTGGCAGTTTAAAGGGGTGTGATGGCTCGGTGGTTAAAGACGCTGAGCTTAGTCAGTTGGAAAACTGATAGTCTGTGTTCAAGACCTGAGTTCTGTGTGATAGGGTGAAGTTATGTGCCTCAGCTCCTGCCAACTTAACAGTTCAAAAACATACAAATGCAAGTAGATAAATAGGTACCACTTCAATAGGAAGGTAACAGTGTTCTGTGTGCTTGACATATAGTCATTCTGGAAATATGAGCACATAAGTATCTTCGGACAGTGCTGGCTCCCTTGGCTAAGAAATGGAGATGAGCACTACCTCCTAGGGTCAGACACAAATGGACAGGGAAAACCTTTACCTTTAGATATACTGTATTAAAAGGGAAATAGGGGGTTTCTGATTCTGTTTTCCTTGTTAAAGAGAGACAATAATTTCATTGTTTAGTTTCCCATGCATTATGTCCTCTACATACCATGCAATAATTGCAAAGATTTTGACAGTTATTTTCAGTTATACAACATCTCATAGAATATTGAATGTTATTAATGAATAAATAAGAACATTCTTCAAACTGGCCTGCTGTACTAGATTGTACAGAAGAGGTGTTGACTATAATTTCCAAAATTTCAATTCAGTATATCCAATGGGCATTCTGGAATTTGTAGTCCAACGCATTTGGAAGTGGTTGCTGCAAACAGTTTCTCCATTGTATGAAAACAGGCCATTAAAATCTATTTATACATTTTTGTTCACTTCTCATTGTGCTAATCTGTGAGTGAAAATGCAACTAGACAGAGTATTGGAGTTTCCTACCAAAAATAACTAGAAAACCTAATGAGGCATTTATAGCAAATATATAGAATACAGAGAGCAAATTCACCCCCCTGTGAGCAGCCCCTTGTCCAGCAGAAGTCACTTAAACAGAACAGGGATGTGATCAGTGTAGTGAAAATATGTTTATTTTGTATTTGAAAATATTACTCTGGGGAGAGCCGGATCAAGGGACTTGGAGTGCTTATTTAAATAACTTTATAAAACTGCCTAATGCATCCAACTCTGGGCAGCTTATAATAAAAACTCCTTCTTTAAAAAAATGAGAGGCCAAACCAAAATAAAAAGTACAAAAATCGTCATCCAGTGAGAATGTCTATGGAGATTCTCAGTCATCCAGGTCATGGATGAAGAAGCTTCTTGGAACCCTTTGTAGATGCATTGAAAAAGTCTAAATGTGAAGTGTTTAAGACCGTGATGGCGAACCTATGGCACACATGCCATAGGTAGCACGTGGAGCCAATCTGTGGGCATGCGAGCGCTGCCCTAGCTCAGCTCCAGCATGCATGTGCGTGCCGGCCAGCTGATTTTCAGGCCTTCCGGGTCCACCCGAAGTCGGGAACGGGCTATTTTCAGCCTCCGGAGGGCCTCCGGGGCAGTGGGAAAGGCTGTTTTCGCCCTCCCCAGGTTCCAAGAAAGCCTCTGGAGCCTGGGGAGGGTGAAAAATGGGCCTTCCAGGCCCACCAGTAACCTTTTAGTTGTCGGGTGCAAAAAACAGGGGAAGCATAGGGGATGTCGTGTGCGTATGTTGGGGGGGCACGGGGGCATTGAATTATGGTGTGGGCACGCACGTGCATGACCCCCCCCATGCTCCCCCAACTTTTGGCACACAACTGCAAAAGTGTTAGCCATCACTGGTTTAAGGTATGAGTGACTGAGAGAAGGGATTCCCAGTCCAGGAGGGACAAAACTGGTGCAATAGGTGAATCTGGATTAAGGCCTTCCTGGTCACAGCTGTCACTTGCTCTTTGAACAGGAGCAGGTAATCAAGGAGAACTCTAAAATTGCATATCAGGTCTGTACAACACCACCCAGAACTAAAGACAGGATATGTCTGATCCTGGGAGAGCTAAAAATCCATAGCTTCTCCATCATGTAAAGTCAAATTAAAACCCTGTCTGAATCTTCAAAGTCTCAAAGCACTGGGACATGACATCATCAACATTACTTGGCCAGCTCAGGGTTGAGATATATGACTGAGTATCAGCAGCATACCAAAGAAACAGACTGTCAGCATTGGAGTAAGTGCTCCAGATATTGTGCTGGCTAGTTTCAAGCCCTAGTGCATCCCATGAGTAAAGGTCAAAGGCTTGACTTCTCCCTCTCCCCAAACCACTAACACCAAGTGGAATTTACTTAAGAGAAAGGAAAGCCACCCCAACCCTACTCCTGGTTCCTACTCTTTATCCCCAAAAATCCCAGTCAATGGTACTGAAAGCAGCTGAGATATCAAGGAAATCCAGATCTCATCACTCCCTACACCACAATGTCCTTAGAAATTGTCCATAAGTACAATCAGATATTGTAGTACACAACATCTGTGTACTATGTTCCAGCCCGAAAACTTACTGAACTGAAGATAAGCTTTCTTCAGTTCATATAGACCAAGCTACCTGGCTCCCAAATGATTTTCCCCATTCCTTGCCAGTCAAACTCAAATGAACTCATTGGTCTCTTCCACATGACCAAATCAGTGTAATATTGACCTCCTTGAGCCAAGAGAAAAAAATGCTGGCATGAATTGTGTTACCCTTAGTTCCAATCCCTGTTGCCACATAACATTAACAAGGTCAATGAACAGTTATAACTATTGCAAAGGATTAATAGATTCCACTGGACTCATTTTTCCTTCCCCCCATGCATTCCATCTGCAGGAAAATAAACAGCAATCCCTAACATAGATTGGGCAAATTTGGGAAGATGCATCAAGTGGTAACAAGGACAGAGATTAACAAGGACAGAGAACACAGGATGAAGCAGAAAGGAATCATAATGGTACTTCGAGATGGTGCAACTTTTGTCCCATGTCTCTTACCTATTAGGCTATTTCTGAAGATGGGCATAGCAATTTTCTGAAAGAATGTTAAATAGCCTGACCCACAAATAACAGGTGTAGAGAATGCGTAGGATGCATCAGGAAGGAACAATCAATGAAAAGCTAGTCATCCATCGCCACCAAGGGAAGGGTGGTGCTGTTAACAAGTGACAATGAATGATGTCCACTTCCCCTTCACTAGAGGGAGAGAGGGGGAGGGGGAGAGGGAGAGGGAGGGAGGGAGGGAGAGAGAGGAGAGAGAAAGAGACTGCATCTGCATTTTGCTGATTCTGAGACAGCAATCCTAACAATTTTCAGCACTCTAGCTGCCTCCTCAGAGATAATTAACAATAATACAAGGATTAAAAAGAAAGGCCATAAAAATCCCTTTGTTGGCAGAAGCAACAGAAAACCTGAAATGAATCCAGTGATGACAGAACTAGTAGCATACAATGGGCACCATCCAACTTTCTTTCTTAATTTAAAGTGATATTCTGGTAGTACAAGCCTAGCATTCTTTCAAAGCAACAATAACCCTGTGTTTAAAAAAAAAAAACCACGGTTCAAAGCACTAAAGATTTGTTTATAAAGGACTCACGTAAATCCTGACAAGGGTTATGGAAAGCAATGAGCAGGCATGACATGGGCAAAGGCCTATGTGGAATCCAGCTGTTGGCCTCTCTTGCTGTACGGTAAAGGGCTATGTGAAAATAGCCTTGGGTAAATGGGAGGAAGAGCCTCAGCCTAGAAAACAGTCTGATAAGAGAAATCTGAATCCAAAAAAGGGATGGGTGTGGAAACATCATTTCAGATGTTTCAGGTACCCTCCCTAGTTTTCTGGAGAGTAAAAATAAGTGAGGGGTGTGTGTGCTTTCAGGGTTGCAAGATTCTGTCAAGGTAACTTTACAATGAAGGTAGTGTTAATACTAGTACTTCTTCTCCGGACTACCTCAAAGGGCTGACATCTGCAATTTCACATCAGAGGCCAGTGAGAATTGTGCCAAGCAACCAGACCTAGAGGGTCATGCCTGAAGGTGTAGCAGATAGATTCCAAACTTTAACAGCATCATCTACCAAATGATGTAAAATATGCCAGAACATATCTGTAGAACAAGAAGTAAAACATGACTTGAAAATCAGAAGAGCTAAAAACAACTTCAAGCTTCTTTACGCATGGACTGGGTATGAGACGAAAACCATTTTAGAAATAGTGACTGTATGTGTGTGTTTGTGTATGTGTGTTTGAGAGACATTTAATCTATGATGTTGTCACTTTTTTCTTCCTGGTTTTATTATATACGACCACTGACTCTGACTGTGGATAGTTTGGAAACATACTAAATAAATACATGGTGAGGATGATTAGGGGAGAAATGTAAATCTCTCCTTCCTGGCTCCTCTCTGTGACTTTTTATACACATGTGTATTTAATTTTCCCAAAGGCAATATGTCCCTTCCCTTTTGTTCACTTCCATGGCTTGATGTAGCACCAACTAGGAAAGTGAAGTAGAAGGGAAGTGAATAGGTAGATGAAATGGATGTTTTGGATTGAAATCTGAATACAAGAAGAATTTGGAAAGCCAAGACATAGAGTGCATTTCTGCAAGCAACATAAACCACTGGGATTTCTATTTCCAGTCCCATAAACTTGATGGTGTGGATTGCATGGTTTTGGCCTTAATTGTTCCGTGAACCTAACCAATTGTGATTAATTCTGTCAATTGTTACTCGGGAGATTAAACCCTAATATATTTTGAATAAAACTAAAGGAACTTAAAGGTTATGTCCATACTTGCTGTAGAGTAGAATGTACTATTTTCATATCTGTCTGCAAAAATAGAGGTAATAATTGTATTAATTACTGTCCTCTACCAGGCCCCAGCCCAAATCTGGACAAGCCAATCCTGTATTTTTTTTAAAACCTTCATGGCTAAAGTGGGGGAGGGGGTCAGTTTGGAAATGGAAACTTATCCAGAGCTGCTCCAATAGTTATAAAACTAGGATTAGAATAATGTAGAAAAAAAGCTAGCAACCTCCTTTAGAGGATGGTAGTTTCCCACCCTGCCATCTATGCATATCGCTGGGTGGGGCAGCATTCTAGTTTGAATGATGGAGCTAGGCTTGGAGTCTTTTCCAAGCCTTCAGGTTTGAGTTGGTTACTGTATATTATCAAATTTGGGACAGGAAAAACCAGATATAGATTTTACTTGGAAACAAACTTAACATGTTTGTTATATTTTATATAACAAACAGGTTATATTTTAACCTGTTATATTTTAAATATCATGTTTGAAAGGCAGGCTTTTGTTTCCAAAGGTAAAAATATCCCCACCCCCTTCAATATAGGAAAGCAATTGTCGGCACACACCGACCAGAACGTAAGGGCCACTGAACTCAAAACAAGCTTTCTTTTGAGAACTGTAGTGTATGAAAGCATAAAATTGCACCGTGCCTCAAGTTGTCCTGGAAAGCAGAGGGGAAAGTAACGCTTGAGCGGTTTTTCATTAAGTTTTGAACTTCCCTTTCGCAGCCAGAAAACGCGAAGTAAAGAGACCTTCCTCGTTTTCTTTTAACAGGGGGGGGGGGGGGAAGAGAGCGGAAAATCAGCAGCCCATTCAAAGCGCTCGGCAGCTGAACCGTGGAGCGGTGGGTCTTCTCAACTTACCGCAGACTCCGGCGGCGACCAGAAGCAGGCTAAAGACCAGAAGCTCAGGGGAGGCAAATTTGCCCATCCTGGTCTCAACTTAATAAAACTGCGAAGCGGAGCGGAGCAGTCTGTTCCCGAAAGATCCGCCCCGAAGATCCGCCAACTTCTAGCAAGCCGTGTCACCGAGATCCGAAAACCGGGCAGACGCGGCCAGAGAGAGGAAACAACTGTCAGATGGGAGTCACGGAATGCCCCGCCGGTCGCCGAGGTCGCAGCTTCGTAGGATCCTTTTCTCCACCCCTCCCAGAAAGACCGGGGGAGGGGGGGGGCTTGGCAGGGGAGGAGACGACCTCTGCCAGCCACTGCTCTACACCCTTTATCCCTGGCAAAGATTTCCTTCCCCAGTGCCTAAATTATTGGCCACCCTTTTGTTTTTTTCCCCTTTTTAGTGGCGGAATGAACCCTGAACCTCCCTAATTCCTCCTGCGTCTAATTCTCTTACTGTAGTCCAGTACAGTAAGAGAATTAGATTCACGCAGTTTACTGTAAGAAAACTGCGTGAATCAAACGTGAGAAAGACACCTCCCCTCCTTTTAACCTACTTGACCCTCTAGGTTTAATGACAAATTTAAAGAAACAGCAGCAATCATCCCATTCATACTGGCGCCAATTCCTAACCCCAAACTATTTCTTTACTTCCTCCTCCTCCTCCTCCTTCTTTTTAAGGATTGGTTCCTTGACCATCCTCACTATTGATTCGGAAATGGGAACTGTAGTCCTTTGGGGGGGGGCATTTTCCTCCCAATCCAAAAAAAACCCCACTACATGCCTGGAGAAAGCAAAGTATACCTTGGTCAAGCAAGTTATACCTTGGCCTCGGCTACCTTGGCATCATCTCCCATCATGCCCTACAAATGTACAAATGTCAAAAATCTCATAGAAGTATGTAATCCTTGGAGAAATATTTACATAAATGCTCTTCTTTGAAGCTGGTTTTAGATGGGTTATTTTGTATATAAACCTAGAGTTTTGCACAACCCTCTCAAAACTTTTGATTTATCGAAGAATTTGTATAACAATCATTGCTCTAGAGATGATTACAGAACAAGAAGTATTATATAAATTCAGAGATTTGATATAATTGAATAAGGTTTAATTCTTTACAAAGCGTAGAATAAGGTCATATATATAACATAACATGCTTTAAAAATTGCATTCTGCCGTTCTAATTTAGAAAAACCGAATATCAATATAAATCATATAAATCAATATAAATCATATAAACTAAATCAAATATAAACCAATTATACAATTTTATTGCCTTCTTCTGGTTTTGTTAAATATGGGAAACAACTGGTCCCTTATCCCCTCCTCCTGATATTTCACAACTTTCCTCACAACTTTCCAAGTCAAGGCAAAGGGACTAGATGTTAACCAAGACTGAAGAAATTTAACTTGGAACTTAGACAAGGGAGTGTGGGAGGGGGCTAATATTTCATTATTTTCTGGATGATACCCTGAATATTTTTAGCCTACAAGCATATTCATCTGAATGCCTTATCTCTGGAAAACAGAATGCAAGTAAAAAATTCCTGATGCTTGCTACCTACTTAATTAAATAAGATACATTCAACACACTATCAAAAGAAGGCATAATGGGATGGGAAAATGGTATGTCTGGAATCTCTTGGTAAAGGGCTTCAAAACAGACTGAATGCACTTGAGCTTCTTTAAAGTACATGCGGATGAGTTTCTCAGTCACATGTAGCCTGCCTTGATCTCATTTGGTCTCTGTTGTCTTGCTGCCCTCTTGCGTGCAAAACTAAAATCCTCACAGTCAGGCAAAGCCATTTTCCTAGCTTCTTTTTAAACACACAACTGATACTGAGGAAAATTGATTTGAATGTGGGGGTTCTAACAGTTCCAGAACCCAACATGTTGGCAGCTATTCCAAAATCATATCACTTGATTGCTTATAGTGGACCAAACTCCAAGCAATAAAAGTTTGTTTTTAATTCAACCTGTTTACACTCTTGTAAGTATCTCTATACTCTACTACTATACTCTTGTATAGTATAGTATCTTTGGCAACAAGTTCCATCGAAGGGCTTCAAAATAGGAGTCTTCTTGGGAGTGGAAGGGCTGCTTGAGAGTTTCCGTTCTCCTTGTGAGAGGGACCATTTGGAATACAGCTGAGCCTTAAGTGAGCTCTGACTATGGAGACATGCATGAGAATTTCTGTTATGGACTCAGGGAGGAGCTAAACAAATAAACTTATTGAAGGACTATAGATTTTGGATATGACTCCTTCCTTGAGGGCATTTGTTTCTTCAGAACTTCTTTTCTGTCTCAGCATCCTGTAAAAAGTGAAGCTAAGACCATTGCCTGTTGGCCCAACAAAATTCTCACCTCTCCATTTTTTAACATAATTTTCAACGATACATTCTAAATGTGTCCACGCCAGCATTACATACATTGGAATACACTTTCCATTGTAATTACCCAGTGATTTGTCCATGCAGAATGAGGTTTGAATGAAATTTAGTCCAATGTATTGGGGATTCACCAGATGAGAAAAGATTGGTCTTTAGCTGCTTTAAAAAAAAAAAGATTTCAGGATTATTTCAACTAATCCCAGAAGCTCTCAAGGATCACTTTCTCCCACTTACAATACTGAATTATGAGGTCATCTTTAGAGGAGCTGTTGCAGATGTCTCAGCAAGTGAAGGGTGGGGACACAATTATTAGAGGCAAAGTCGTGTTAGTGGTGACATAATCATTGTAGTATTCCTTTCCTATAAGATGCTTTCCTGTAGCATTCATGCTAGGCACTTTGGCACTAAAATTTGATTTAAAAGCAGTTTAAAAACATCAATATATACTCTTCTGAACACTATGTGTGTCCCTGGTCACTGCTTTAATTTTATTAAGAACTATTTATGCAAAAAAACATTTATGTCCCACATTATTTTATAATATTAAGAATTTTACATTGCAATAATGTAAGAATTCTGTGGATCCTGGATCAGATCACAAACAATCTATTCTGTTTCTATAATGGTTGTATTTGTCTCTGGGAAGCCCAAGAGCAACATATAAATATGACCGCACACAGCCTGATTCCTCTTCTGCAACTATTGGTCTACCGGAATATTACTCTGATTTAGTCATATTAATCAGTTGTGCTATTATAGTACAATTGTTGTATCCTCTAGGGTAAAAATAGTCCAGAAAATAATTTTATTAGGTAGCTTTCCATAAACTTAATAGATAAATAAAACAAAAATGATCACCTAAACAGGTAATGCGAGCTTAGGAAAAGTACCTAAACCTCATTCTAACCAGAAGCACAATTGGGGGGAAACACATTTTATGATGCATAAGAAATGAGGGTAAGCTCTTTGCATACTGTATTTATAATCTACAGTGAATTTTGATACAAGAATTCTCAAATTAGCTTTCCACCCTTTCCAGTCTCACAGCAAGGAAAAATGCTTGCAACTATCCATTAGAGATTATACTAATAAGGTATACTGAAATTAGACTGGGCTATGAAAAAAGATATATTTTTTTGAAAGACTGGAAAAAGGCTGATCAGGTGATCTTTGATCACCCTCAACACAGAGTCTGAGAAAGAAACTTCTCAGGTTCAAAGCCCATATAGGGTCTTTCCCTTTAAAACTGTAAGGAGAGTTATTCTTTGCTAATCTCAGGGAGAACAGTTGTCAACTGGAGTTGCAGCTGATAAGCTTAGTGATTAGATACAGCGAAAGAATGGATTTACACACAGCACCTCAGGAGCTCTTTGGAGAAAAGATTTCTATGTGTTTGGTAATGCTAGTGCATCATATCAGCACATGAACTCTTTGTACTGAACTGGTTTTCTTCTGATAGAGAAGGACTGTTAGCAGACTGGCAGCTCTCTGCCTGTAGTGGTGGATGAAGGTGGTGCTTAGGATCAGTTCTGGGTGGAGTTTTTTTTTTCTGCAAGTTGTTTTTATCATGCTGCTTAGAGACTTTACTGTACAATGCAATATGCATCTCCAGAGATTCCAGCCTGTTTGACAGCACAACAGCTGCTTAGAAATCTGACGTTTGGAATTGCCCTGTTTCTCTTAAAGATTGGATGGCATAGTGTTGGTGGAACTGTTTCCTTGTCCTTTTACAGCTGTCTACCTTGTGCTGACAGTGCCTTTGTGCAAGAAGATCAAGAAGCAGGAGACAGCCTAGCTGACTACTGAAGAGTCCTTATATCATTTAGGGTCACTCAGCAAAAGAAAGCTCACTGTTCTCATTTTTCTGGAACTTCCATTGGCTTGAAATACAGAATGAATGGGACCTTATTTAACCAAACACTATTGGAAGAAGGTATGTTTTCTAATCGATCCCAAGATCTGGGAATTCTGATTGGCTGCTGCAATGGGACAGGAACAGTGGTGGCCAGCGATGGAGGGGCGTCTGTCCTGCTCCCAGATGAAAGGAACCTCTTCATCAACCGAGTGGTCCAGATTGCTGTTCTTTGTGTCCTCTCATTGACTGTCATCTTTGGGGTGTTCTTTTTAGGCTGCAACCTGCTCATCAAATCAGAAAGCATGATCAACTTTTTGGTCAAAGACCGCCGGCCATCCAAAGATGTTGGCATTGCAATCATGGGACTCTACTGAGCAAAGATTGTGGAGCATTTCTCAGTGGGTGACTCAAGTAATAGCTTTCTCACTGCAAGTATAGGATGTGAATATTGTTGTGGCTAGAGGAAGGGGAACCTGGGATGGCATGTTGCTAGATGGAGTTACAAAAAAAGAAAGGGGGGGCTGGGAGGGAGGGAGAAGGGAGGAGACAGAAAGTAAAAAAAAATCTGTGTGTATTACAGATATAAGAGAGGAGGAGAAAGAAATATTCTTATAGCAAGTTTTGTGCAAATTTTAAATTTCTGCCTGTAGAAATGTCATATTGTTTGCATGACTAGTCTATGTATTAAGATAAGTAAGTGAAGATGTCCAAGTCTTTTACATTGTTTTCCTTGGACATAAACTTATAAGGACATAAGTGACTGGACATAAGCTTTTGTTATATGAGCTGGACATTCATATCTAAATACAAAATTTAAAGTCAAGACTGTTCAAGACAAAGACACTCTAAGTTCCTCAAAGTGATAAGTAATGTGATGTTTTGTTTTGTCTGCTCAGTGGGTGCTTTCAGGGAAAGCTTTTACTGAACCAACATACAGTCTCATTTATGGAAATCATAGGAGGATTCAAATATTGTTTTCTTTTAAATGTAACCCACCTCTTATCTTCCTTTTTCTTATCTCAGAAATCTACAAGTGACATTATTGCCTTTGATCAATAATGCTAGGAACTGCATGTTTGGAAGCATCCATGGTCAAAGCATGTGTTTTTAAAAATATTATGGTACAAGATCTTTTTCAGATACAATGTGATGTTAGTCCCTTGCAATAAGGAAAAGCTGGTTGTGGGGATATTTAGTATACAAAAATATGTGTTTTTAAAAGCAGCTGGTTTTTTGGTATTTTACCCTTTCAAAAATTTAGTATTTATTGCCCTAATGAACTTTTTAAAAAGGTTTTCCTCTGCTTTTTAAAAAGAAACATGAGGAGATAGCTCAGTTAGCAGGCTAAAAATCAGAGATTCAAAAAGTATCTCAAAGTAAACAGATAAAGATTCCACTTAATTTTCTGCAGATTTAAAACACTGTTTTAGGATATGACTGAACATAGCAAATTAGGCATCTTAGTCTCTTTTTATATTGCATCCACTTGTTGCTGGATGGAAAAAAAATAATGTTTTGGCTCTTCTGTTACATAATTGTGGGGATAGGAAAAAAAGGAGAGAAGGAACTAAGCCTTTGCCAAACAGAAATAGGGTGCTGCAGAATTGTGAGATATACTCAACATGTACTTACAATTAGATATATGTTCACATCCCACTACACAAAAGAAATGGCACCTGTTTTGAAGAAAGAGCACCTAATGCATATATTACACTTTTGAACTTCTCTTTTGCATAAAGCATAAACCTTAAAATGTGAAATTATCACATTTACATTTTTTAAATATTTGCATATTGCCCTTTGTCCAAGAAACTTGAAAGAACATATTCACTGTAGCCTTAAAACCCTTGTAAAGGATTCACAAAGGAAGAACAATTTGTCTAAACTCACTTTGTGAACTTAAAGTGAAGATTTACTGGTTAAAAGTCAGGTTGGAAACTTCACTTAGTTAAACTTATCTCCTTTGACATACCTTCTTAAGTGGAAATTTGGGTCTTTATATCTCATTTTTGAAAAAATATATTTAAATCCATTTTGGTATACAATCAACTGGACCCTTATAATACAATGGCTTTGTATTTGTTTTACATTCCAGTATTGTCTGACATTTCTGATTGAACATTGTTTTGAGACAGATTTTATTTCATTTCCCTTTATTTTTTTATACATTCACAATGAATTGAACAGTCTTATAATGCCTCACTTTTACTTTGAATTCCTAAACACATATATTATGGTCCATGAGACTTATCTCTAAGGAGACATGTACAGTATTGTGTTATAAGGCAAATCTCAGTTCAACTATCTGACAAATTGATTGTGAAACCTCAGTAATGCTCTTGGGAAGAAAAGTAATGGGCATATAATCATTCCATGAAATTGAATTAAATTGTCTTCTATTTGAAGAAAATAATTTTATTTCCCAGTATTATTAACGTGTCACCTCCCCCACTCTACTTGACCATATCTTCTGATTATACAATCTCCTTCCATGTTATCCATCTCAAGTATAATTGCACAAATCTCATGGCCTAATTAGAATTGTTAAGCTCATTCTTGAAATCATCAGGGTGAGATGGCCTGAACTCTGGTTATTGAGATATTGATATTAACATTATCCCAAGCTTACTGCTTAAACTATTCCTAAATCCTATTTTCTCAATCAAGGCTCTTCTGAACTGCATGCTACACTTTTAATTTCTAACCAAGGTGAAAAACTGAACTTCTAGGAGATCTAAAATATTTAGTCTAGCCCAGGAGCTTCAGCAAAGATTGATATTGAACTAAAATTTCAGAAGGCAGAAATTATTCAAAGGTGGAAGCTATTCATAAGAAGCAGTCATATTAAGAGTTTGTATTTAATTTAAATTGTGTTGATTCTCATCTGCTCTTTAGAGCTGGCCTTGCCTCAGACAAGTTATAAACACTTGCCCATTATCACTTGCTCAGATCTCAGGTCTACTCTCTATTTTGTGAGCACAAAGAGTAAATGTATAGGCTGAACACTACTAACCTATCATGCAATTTTATTAACTTAATCTCAAATATTTTCATTTTGGGCTGTGGAACAAAAGCACATGTATCTTCAAGATAGAACATTGGAGCACAAGATCTAAACTCTTCCCTAAAAAATTAGTAGGGCATCCTTCTTCATTTAGCATATAGATAAACTGAGGAATCAAGAGCATAAGATAAAGTGATGGCCAACAGCTTAGATAATTGAGATCTGCACTTGTCTCAAGTGATGTGTTATTGGCCAGAAATTGGATGGGATGGTAGAAAAACTAAATTGACATAATTGAAATTAAGATTGAATCCAAATTGAATGTTAACAAATCAAAATATTTAGTATGACTCCCTTGAGACAAGCTTGATTCTTGATGATTTTATGAACAGATCCATATAACATTCTTGGGAACAGTATAGAGTATAATCCTCATACTCTTCTCCATTATCATTCTCTTCTTCAGGGACATTTTTCCATTTCCCACACAAGTGTTTAGCCAGGCATTTTTCTGATAGCTTCCAATCCAGTTAAAAACCAAATCATACTTAACTTTTTCCAGAATTTAATAACATCTTTATCCTGTTGCCTAAATGGTTACAATTGATGGCAATCTGTACACAGTCCAGATTTTGAAGAACTACCCAGTCAGAGAATGAATGTTCCATAGAACCCAGTCAAGTTATTTAATTGATTAAAAGCCAGAAATTTCTTGTGTGATCTATATATTAGAAACTAATGGTTCTTATAGTATTGTGCTCATAATTAGAAGTTGCTTCAGTGTGATCACATTCTAGTTCATTCAGCCATTAGAAGGTATAATGCCATCCAGGTGTATCCACAGGAAGGAGTTTAAAAAAGTCAAGATTGCAGTCCTGACCATGTAACTGAAGTCCCCTCCCTTTTTATGTGTGTCTGTGCATGTTGTTACACATAAAAAGGAATGGTGCTTTAATTGCATAATTGTAGCCAATTTTTGGCACCTCTGCAGACTATATGTAGTTCTGGCTATTTCAGAACTACAAGCAGAGCAGTTGTAAAAAAAGATGCTTATGAGATCTCATTATATGAACAACAACAAAAACCATAATCACACAGAGCCTGATCTAGTTTGGCTTTTCATTCAGATCTCTTTTCCAGGGAACATATCCTCCTAGATATTTTATAATTCCAAGACCCTTACTAAAATAGGGGTCTAGAACACCACTTAGAGTGGGTACAGTGAGAAATTTGTTCAGCCATAATATATATTAGGAATAAGACTATGACTGAGAATTAGACAAAGTTCCCTATCCCCCATAAGTGGCTATTTTAATACAAATGTAATCTGTGTAGCTTAATGTAACTTCTAATTTTGCTTCTCATACCAGATATTTGGAATAGAATAGATGGCTTAAATAAAGGGAGAACCCAAAGAAGCCAATGTTTCCAAGGTTCTTCTGCCATGGGGAAAAAAAAGTGCTTGCTTCTAATGAAAGAAGTACATTAGACCCCAGGGTTTCTTTTCCACTCATAGCAAACGATGTTATATTGCAATATTATACAGAATATCTTATATGTAAATCTTATATGAAGAAAAGTGATTAGAAATATATTGTCAGGAGGTTGATTGCCAAAATAAGAAAGGGCAATATTCAACTAATAAGAGGAATTATTTTTTGTATTTAGGGGTCTTTTTTTCATTAAACAAGAAAAAGATATTACTATCGAACTGGACTGGAGATAATAGATGACAGGGTAATAAATGCAAAAGGACATCTGTAATTCTTAGCTAGTTAACAGCCGGGATTACAAATTCAGGCTTGTCATGTTGCATTTATAGTTTGAAAGGGAAGGAAAGAGGCACCAGAGAGAAAACAGTAGCCAAATTGACAATCTTTCCATAAAACACATGAGGCTTTTCACATCAGTGTCATTCACTTATAGTAGTTTATACTAGAGTAGTTTATAGTAATCTGAGTTTTGTGCCAAGAAAAGTTAGATTTGGATATATAAATTATGCATCTCCAACATGTTTGATCATTTATTTTATATTTCATTGCAATTTCTCCCACTTTGCAATGTTTCTCCAGAGAGGGGGAGGGGGAGGGGGGTAGGGAAGGGGGCAGGGAGGGAGAAGGAGGGGGAGAAGGAGGGAGGGAGAGAGATACTGGGAAGGACTTGTTAAAACAGACAAGCAGTTCACAGTTACAATCTATGGTTTGTTTCTATTTTTCCACATAACTCTTTCTATAGCAAACATTTACAATGGTGAATAAACAAATTTAACAATACAATAAACAATACAATGGTGAACAAACAAATTCTTTAAAATGAAGGGGTAAAAAAACCTTTTAAAAAATCAACTATAGTCAGGGGATACCTAGCGATGAAACCTAGTGATAACTACATAATGTATGTATGTTTTCAATGATTTGTGAAAAATATTTGTATATATGTATTTTTTGTTTCCCTAAAGGTTCTCGTCACTCATTTGAACATTTTAATTATAATACTGTAGACAACAAAAGCTGAATTGTTTTGCTAAACACTACTTTCTGTGCTCATTCCCTTGTTGACCCACAAACCTTGTATTTGATAGTACTCTTTAACTGTCAAAGATCTGTTTGTTTTGCTATGGTTTCAGCTGCTTTTAAATTGTTTTGTAGCTGTACAATCTTATAAAAATAGTATGGTGATTACTCAGTTCCCCAAGAGTGGTCATTGTCAGCTTCTGCATGGAACACGTCATTTAATTCTAGTTGGGGTGCCAGTCAAGATTCTAAATATTTTGTTTCTTTTCAAAACTTTTTCTTGACCAGCAATATGGTAGTTTTTTTAAATTATTAAATTATCTACTGCAGTAGTTCTCAATCTCAACCTTTTCTTTACACGGACCTCTTTATGTAAATACGTTTTTTGGCAACGGACCACAGCCACAGACCCCTCCCCACCCAACACTTAATACAAGATTTAAACCATAAAATTTCTTCAAGCCTTCGCAGACCCCCTGTGATGACATTGCAGCCCCTGAAGGGTCCACAGACCACGGGTTGAGAACCATTGGCCTACTGTATTCCTCTCAAGTGTTATCAGGAGCTAACCAAGCCACATCCCCATCAAAGCTACACCTTCACTGTTCATTGCATTTAGACTTCCAGAGAGAAACAGGCACTGAGGTAATTCCTGGGTGAGATAGTTTGGTTCATTGGAGGGCAAAACTTCTGAATAATATTCTATCAGCACTAAAATCATTTTGTATAAATGTGCAATTTCTCGATTTCAACGAAGTCTGCCTATCAAGATTCCCTCTTCTGACTCAAAGATCATGAACCCTAAGAAGAGAATGCAGGACCTGAAAATTGTTCATTTACAGTTTCCATCTGGACAGTGGATTGTGTAAGCACATAGGTTATCTGGCCACAATTTTCTTCACTATAAGAAACAGTAAGAAACATGTTCTTTCTGTTTAAGCCTTCAATATTCCAAGAAAGTATCCTATATGAAGAATAGAGAGCAAAATCCCATGATTGGATAGGATTGGATGGGAAATTTTTGCCTGCCCAACTTCTCTCCTCCTCTTTTTCCCAATGTCCAGCTTTAAGAAAGAAATGGATTGCCAACCATGTTGAACATTATCTTGCAGTATTTCCAAAGCACTGATTTGCCCTTTGCTCTTCCTGAGGGAAAAAGCATGGCTCAGCTTCCTTTTCCTTCTGTTACCATGCCCCAGAAAGTAATAGGGTGAAGTGAGGAGAAAGAAGAAAGACAGGTAGGCAGGTGATCCTTTACCAGAGCAAATTTTGTGGCTGAGCAGGCTTTATAGTCAGAGGATTCCATGACTTCATGAAGAAAAGAATTTCTCTTCTCTTCTCTTCTCTTCTCTTCTCTTCTCTTCTCTTCTCTTCTCTTCTCTTCTCTTCTCTTCTCTTCTCTTCTCTTCTCTTCTCTTCCCTTCCCTTCCCTTCCCTTCCCTTCCCTTCTCCTCCCCTCCCCTCCCCTCCCCTCCCCACTCCACTCCACTCCACTCCACTCCACTCTAGCTTTCCTTTTCAAAAAACGTTTTGCTTAGAACAATTTCCCCCCCCAATTTGGACAAAATCTAAAAGCACCAGGAAACTGTCATCTCTCTCATTACATGGTTATTTTGGCCCTGACAGACGTGCAGAAAACAAGAGTCTTCAAACCAAATGCAATACTTTCAGAACTGATTGCTGTTCTGTGAAATAGAATAGAAAGGACCAAAAACACCCTGAAAAAAAAAATAAATTAAAAAATTAAAAAATGAGCAAGTCATGCAAACAAAATAGCAACTTGTGGACACCTGGTGGTAAATTCCTGACAGTTCATAAAATAAAATGGGAACCAAATAGAAGAGAGGAACAAGCCTCTTTTATTTATCAGCAAAGACAGATTGGTATATGCCTATGAAGATTCTCAGTCATGCAGGTCATTGCTGTCCCAAAGGTACCTTTTTAAGAGCAACTGTACTTCCTTTGTTTTCCTGGAAGATCTTTCACTTCTCATTCAAGAAGCTTTTTCAGCTCTGACTGGATGGTAGGGAATGGAAGGATTTATATTCCTTGCAGACAGCTGGTCATTTGTATCCTTTTAGAGAGATGTTTAGGCCAATTGGAGGTTTATCCTTAGGTGACCCTAAAACCTCCAAGTGGCTTCAATGACTTTCTAAAAGGATGCAAATAACCAGCAAATGTCTGCTGAAGAAGTTTCATGAATGAGAAGTGAAATATCTTCAAAGAAAAACAATAAAGTCCAGTTGCCTTTTGAAAAAGAACCTTTGAGACAGATTGGTATAATTGGCTCCTGTCTCCCACAAAGGCCTCAAGACAGTGAGAAAGAGACTGTCAGAGTCAAGCAAAAACAGGCATGCAAATGGAATCTAGATTCTTTAATGAAGAATATTTGCCAAACAGGTTACAAATCAACAAAGGCTAAAGAATTTCAGAGGCATCAGAACAACCTATGTTGCAAAATTCTTAACACCTACAAATGGGTTGGAAAAATCATTGTTGCAGCATCATCAGAGATGCAGGCTCTAGCACAATGAAAATGTAGTCAGAGGAAGCTATAACATGGGCATATACACCTAAATCCATTTTATTAAATAAGGCAAGACATCAAATTCCACAACAAATTCATATTCATATATCAAATACATACACATACATATACTTTGTTTCCTCCATAATAAGACATCCCCTGATAATAAGCCCAGTCGGGCTTTTGAGTGCATGGCAATAAAGCCAAGTGCTTATTTCAGGGTTCAAAAAAATATAAGACAAGGTCTTATTTTCAGGGAAACACAGTACATGTACATATATATATACACATATTCGGGTCTTTTCCCGTGTAAGATTGAGAGTATCTTGGTGACGTTTCAACGAGGTCCCACTCATCATCTTCAGGCTGGTGTCTTCGGCTTCGTGCTTGTGCGAGCAAAGTGTGATTGGAGATGCCATCTCTCTATAAATACTGGTGGGGAGGTGTGGGGTGCTGGCTTTGTTGTTGTAAGCAGGTTGGTTGGCTGTGTTGTTGTTACATCTTGATTAGTTGATGGAGTTGATGTTTGCAGATTAGTCGGCTGTTTCATAACATCCTGTGTGGTCGAGGTCCTAGCTGTGTGCCCATTAATCTTTTGTGTTGTAACGACCTGGGTAATGGGTTGTGTGGTAGCATCCTGAGCTCTAGTGTTGTGACATCCTGAGTCCTGTGCTGCAACATCCTGGGTAGTTGGCTGTGTTGTAACATCCTGAGCTTTAGTGTTGTAACATCCTGAGTTCTGTGATGTATTGTCTTGAGCAGATGGCTGTGATGCAACATCCCAGGCTTTGGTTTGGCTCCGAGTCTGAGGTCTTGTAATGTGCTCATGGTGTGTGTTAGTTTGCTTTGTGTGGGAGGAGGCACAGCAGCTGGTGATGCTGCCATGGTCCGACCCCTGGATGGTGGTTGCATTTCATCTATGGATCAACTTTCGTCTATGCACAGATCAACTCCGTATCCAAGACTCTCATCTCCAGAACCAAACGCCTAGCTGACAAAGACCACCTGAAAACTGAATTACACACTCTCACAAACGTATTAATCTCTAACGGATTCCAAAGAAACACAATTACCAACCGAATCCAAAGGGAGACACCCCCCAAGAACCGAGACACAGAACAGGACAATGGCATCATCCTCCTCCCTTACATCAAAGGCACCACAGATAAAATCAGCAAAATTCTCCACAAACACAACATCAGGACAACCTTCTCCCCTGACCAAAAAATAGCCAACATCTTAAGAAACCCCTAAGACAAGATCCAGCTAGAAAACCAAGGAGTCTATGAAATACTATGCAAAATCTGCCCAGACACATACATTGGACAAATCAATAGGAGAATAAATGCATGCATCGCAGAACACAAGAACACAGTCAGAAAAGAAGAAAAAACTTCCTCCCTTTTCCAGCACCTTAAAACAATAGGACATGAAATTGATTTTGAAGGAACCAAATTAATCTCCAAAATGGAACACTTCAACAAGAGATTATGGAAGCTGTCGAAATAGAGAAACTCCCCCATAACATGAATAAATGTGATGATACCTCCCACCTACCAGACATCTGGAAACTAGCCCTAGTCAATAAACGAGCCCCAGCCACAAACATTGACACCAGACCCAGGATAACACATGACACCACCACCAATCATCCTCACCAGACTCAAACCCGATCCCATCCCATAGACAAAATGCAACCATTGTCCAGGGGCCGGACCACGGTGGCATCGCCAGCTGCTGCTCCCTTCCCCGATCCCCCGATCCCCACACAAAGCAAACTAACACACGCCATGAGCATATGACAAGACCTCAGACTCAGCCAAACCAAAGCCCGGGATGTTGCATCACAGCCATCTGCTCAAGAAAATACATCACAGAACTCAGGATGTTACATCACAGAACTCAGGATTTTACAACACTAAAGCTCAGGATGTTACAACACAGCCAACTAACCAGGATGTTGCAGCACAGGACTCAGGATGTCACAACACTAGAGCTCAGATGCTACCACACAACCCATTACCCAGGTCGTTACAACATAAAAGATTAATGGGCACACAGCTAGGACCTCGACCACACAGGATGTTACAAAACAGCCGACTAATCTGCAAACATCAACTCCATCAACTAATCAAGATGTAACAACACAGCCAACCAACCCGCTTACAACAACAAAGCCAACACTCCACACCTCCCCACCAGTATTTATAGAGAGATGGCATCTCCGATCATGCTTACAAAACTTGCCTTTCCATGGCATTAAAAAAAAAGTCAAAAGCCTGGCTTGGCCATCTTATCATGACTCTTGAAAGCCTAATCTGAAAGAACAAGAGTCTTCCAGTCTTAGGAACTGGAAGTTGGTAGCAAGGAGCAGATTTTTGGGGGATCTTTTGGGTAGAACTTAATGATATGCCAAGTATGAAAATGTTCTGACCAGCCTGATTATTTTCTGGTGCCTCGGGAATATAGTCTGTTACACCCATGGTTGTGGTCAGTAGCAGAGTACCAGCTTCATATGCAGAAGACTCTACGTTCAACTCCTTGCATTTTCATGCCTGAAACCCTGGACAATGATTTTCAATCAGGCCACCCAAGCTAGCTGGACTGAGGATTTCATTCACAACTATCTGCATATTAAATGGTAAGGCCTCCCAGGTTAGGCAGAAAATAGAGTTGTCTTACCCTGCCTTCTGTTTCTTTCCTCGGATTCTGAAATTCTAGGTTTCTTTTCTTTTCTTGGAAGGACTGAGAAGAGGATTAGAAATTTTAGATTATCACATGAAAAGTAGGAATCTCAGAAACATTTTCTCTCTAGAGCTGTATTGGTTCTATCTGGACTCCAATTCTCTTTTGTTCAGAGCTGTTATGTCCATTGGCTGTGTTAGCTAAGATGATGGAATCTATATTCTAAATCATAGGGAAGGCATCATATAGGGGATAATAGACTTTTGATAATGAGGAGAAGCAGAAAGCTTTCCTGGAGGTAGTTTTAAAAGCACACTATTAATGATCTTTATGAAAACAATACAATATTTTATCATTTCAAAAAAAAAAACACCCATGCCCTTCCAATAAGAAAAGAAGGCATTCCTGCTTCTTCTCTTCATATGCAATTAAACATGCATTGTTGTAGGAATGTCATGGAGAGTATTCATACAGATATAATAAAATAAAATTAGTTATTTGTTTTTGGCCTGCAATTCTGCAGCAAATAAATAAAATAAAATTATTGTTAAGATAGCGTCAAACAAATGGACCAACAAACAAACCTGAAGTTCTCCTTGGAGGAACAAATGACCAGGCTCAAAATATCATATTTTGGACTCATAGTGCAAGGATCTTCTCCTCTTTGGAGAAGGCTCTAATGCTGGGAAAGAAAAGACAAGAGTAAGAGCAAGATGGTTGGCAATAGAGATGCATTGCTCATGTAGTATGTGGTTGCTAAAACTCATCAACAACTTGATGAAAATGGTCAATCAATCAATCAATCATGTACCTTAGTTTGTTTTCATATTGGTAAAAATCAGTTACTTTGAATTATATTGCAAGGGAAAGGTCTTTCAAAGATAAACCCTATTTTCCCCCTTCTTTTTCTTGCCATTCCTTTCTCGTTGCGTGAAAAATCCACTGGGTGCCATGTTTGCAGAATTAAGGCAAGAATATAGGCAAACCCTGATGAGAGCTAATGAGTGATTAATTAGCTCCTTCGAAGAAGAGTTATTTTCAGTAAACAAGTCTGAAGAAAGCTGCATAGAGAGATATCAGCTGGCAAAGAGGAAGAGATAAGAGTAAGAGGTGATTACTTTAACTGTAAAAAATAAATGATAAAGCTGCATGTGGACTTATAGCTATAAAAAGTCCAGTCGTTCTTTTTTCTCAGTCAACAGGCTCAACATCATGCATTGGCTCTACACAGTCACACACCACCAGGTCTTTATTGCAGGGATTTTTTTCACAGCCTTCCCAAAATCGAAGCTGCCACTTTCTTTCACATTGCCTTTTTCTTTCTTCTTTCAAACCAAAGTAAATAAAATTAAGGAAAAAAATAACATTGGTGCAATTTGGATAAATACCATCCAAATGGATTCAGAGGCTCATCCACCTCTGATCTTTTTCATCTCTGTCCCATGTGGCTGAAAGGGAGGTAAAAACCAAAATGGGCATCGAGAGAGTGCTAGAGAATCCCTATTTATTATAAGACTCTCTGGAATTTTGTTTTAAGTTCTCAGTGGGATGTATAAGGATTTCTTTAAAGCTAACACTAACCCCTTGAAGTTTGCTTGCTGGAATAAACAGAAACATTTTGGAGTTTCCACATTAACTCCTTCCTCCATTAAATATTATGCGGGAGCAAAGCTGGGCCCTCTGTAGGATGGCTTAGGAGTGACCCACAAAATGCAAAGTTTCCTTAAATGTATATGTTATCACCTAATACAACTAGATTAAAAAGGGAGTTGGCAATACTACCGTTTTCACAAACTTCACAACTTGCTTTGCATGATTTGTGACAAAAAGCATTCTATGGCCCAAAATAAAAAAATGAGAAGTGAACCACCATAACTCTTTCTAGCCCACTCTTGGTTATATAGTTTGGTTATTTAATTAAGAAAGGCCTGAAAATAGGCCTATTATTTCTAGAATTTTGATGACTTAGCCACCTGGTAGCAAGTTTTCCAAAGTCATAAGTTATCTTGAAAAATTAGTATGCCACTCCTTATTTTTCAGTGGATGAAAGTTAAATCTAGACAGTAACTTCCTTCTATAGCTGTTCATGTTTTTAAAAAGTCTGTGTATGGGTCTTTCTGTATATATGTATGAGTGAAACTAATACAGATAATATAAGTTTTTCCTTTTTTCAAAGCCTTGTGAAGAAGGAATTGTTTTTTTTTTTAAATGAAATATTTTCCAATTTTTATTCTAAAATGATACATAAAAACCGGGAAAGAACTAGTTGGAATTAGGAATGACAGAACACCAAATCCAGAAATACATGAAAGAACAGAAAATATTATTTTCATTATATTTTCATAGATTTCAAGTCTATGAAAATAATAAATGATAAAAAATACAGACTCAGAAGTAGTTAAAATTAGTAATAGCGCAGTAACATTATTTCAGAGTCAGAAAATGAAATTGATTAAGCAACACTTGTCAACAAGATTATTTTAAGCCTTCTTTCCCACCTCCCACCTTTTCTTAGCTTTTTCTGAAAATTAAATGTTTTCTGTGTTTTTTCTCAACTTTTTGTACACCAAATTCTCCTAAATAGGCAAAACTGAACAGATGTACATCACCTATAGATTATGCTTAGATTTGTAATAAACAATTAGAACATTGTAAAATAAATTCAAATAATAAGCTTATAATTATTTTTGAATAACAATATACTTAGACTGAGAGCCAGTTTGGTCTGGTGGTTAAGGCGCCAGGCTAGAAAGTGGAGACCATGAGTTCAAATCCCACCTTACCCATGAAAGCCAGCTGCGAGTCTTTGGGTCAGTCACTCTCTCTCAGCCCAACTCACCTTATAGGTTGTTATTGTGGGAAAATAAGAGGAAGAAAGAATGTTGGATATGTTCACCTTGAGTAAATAATAATGAAGATAGGATACAAATAAATAAATAAATAGACTTGTATTTCAAAGTTGTATTGCTACATGGTCTCTGCATACTTTTATTTTATTTTTTAAACATTGCTATGTACTTCCAAAGAATGAAGTCTACTTTAACATTTCTGAAATATTTCTTTTTTTTTTTTAAGAGGAACATTCGTCTGAGTTCAACATGGAAATGTCCATACCATTGTCTTGGCAACAGTATGGACATGGTTTGCCATCTTCTGTTTTGTTTTGTTTTTTAACTTCCCAGCCTTGCCTGTGTTTTTGGGATTTCCTGATGGTCTCCCATCCAGATGTGATCCCGTTAAGCTTTTTGAGGTTAACCAAAGTAAGTTATGTGTGGCTAAAATTCTCAAGAGCTGAAATCCAAAGAAACAATTCAACTCTTGAAATCTTGTTGGGTTTCCTCTGAAATAATATCATTAAAGGTTGGATGAAGAAAAACAAGTGAGTTACAAAATATGCTGATTAGAAAAAGAATTCTTGGTTGATGGAAAGGCAGATCCAGCAACAGCTAACTTGCAGGGAAAATGTGTAAGAGAAATTTAATAAATACATACTTTTCTTGGCTTCCTTTGGCTACGTAATGCTACTTGTCAAGCTGGCAGCATACTGCTGTGCTCTGCTCTCTAAATTGCACAGAGAGACTCAGATGTATTCACAATAAAAGTTTTTAAATAATATATAAGAAGATACTAATTTTGGAAGAGTCATATGTTAAATTATCTTAGCACAAGGATGGCTTTAAGAGAGGAAGAAGCTTAATCCTGGAAATAAGCCAAGGCAAATATGCACCCTTAACAAACTGTCATGCATATACGGTATATAGTTACTGTAATTGCTATTACAATTCCTCAGCTCCTCCCCGCCCACCATCCAGAAAACACAACATACTGGGAAACTAGATAACAACATAATACTATCCTGCTGGGTTGTCATATACCTCTTTCCCCTATCACTAGTTCTAGAAATCATGAGATAACTAGATGGATTTGCAACTGGCTGACCAATCACACATGATGTGTGGTTCTCAGTGAAACTACCCAGTGGTGGGATTCAAAATTTTTTACTACCGGTTCTATGGGTGTGGCTTGGTGGGCGTGGCAGGGGAAGGATATAGTAAACTCTCCATTCCCTCCCCACTCCAGGGGAAGGATACTGCAAAATCCCCATTTCCTCCCGATTGGCTGGGACTCGGGAGGGAGAGAATAGATGGGGTGAGGCCAGTCAGAGGTGCTATTTACCGGTTCTCTGAACTACTCAAAATTTCTGCTACCGGTTCTCCAGAACTGGTCAGAAGCTGCTGAAGACCAACTCTGAAGCTATCCCTGTATGGACAGAAGCATGCAGGGGATACCTCAAGTTTCAGTCTTGGGCCTAATACTCTTCAACTTTTTCATAAATGATCTAAATGAGGGGATAGAAGGAGAACTCATCAAATTTGCAAATAACAAGAAGTTGTTATAGCATAGGTGATACCTGGCTCAACAGCAGTAACCATGAGAGAGCTCTAGGTGTCCTAGTGTGCTGCAACTGCCAAAACTTCAAGGTTTTGGTTACCACCTTTAAAGCGCTCCATGGCTCAGGACCTGGGTACTTGCGGGACCGCCTACTACCACCAATTGCCTCCCACTGGCCGGTACGCTCCCATAGAGAGGGGCTTCTCCGGGTGCCGTCGGCCAAACAATGCTGACTGGTGACCCTCAGGGGGAGAGCCTTCTCTGTGGGGGCACCTACTATCTGGAACGAGCTCCCCCCAGAGATACGGAGGATCCCGGATCTGCGCACCTTCCGCCGTGCCTTAAAGACCTTTTTATTTCACCAGGCAGGCCTGGCCTAATTTTCTCCCTCTTTTATAAAAGATTTTTATTTTTTTAATATTTTTTAGTATTTTATATATTCAAATTTTAAAATAGGTTTTAAATTGATTGGGGTTTTAATTTGTCTGGGCCAAAACTATTTAATCTGATTTTAATTCCACTTTTAAATTTTGTATGTATGTATTTTATTGTTTGGCTGTGCACCGCCCTGAGTCCTTTGGGAGTAGGGTGGTATAGAAATCAAATCAAATAAAATAAAAATAAATTAAAAAACCAATGCATTCTGTTGATACAGTCATAGGCTGCATCAACAGAAGCAGAGCATCAAGACAACGAGAAGTGCTGCTTTACACTATGCTGGTGAAATCACACTTCTGGTCTCCAGTTCTGGTCAGCCAAAATGAAAAAAAAAAGTGAGAAAGAAAAGGTAGAGAACAGCAACAAAGATGATAAAGAGCTCTTCATATGGTAAACAGTTGAGGGAGGGAGGTATGTCTAGCCTACCAAAGAGAAGGATTAGGAGGAACATGATAACTGTCTTCCAGTATTTGAGAGGCTGTCACAAAGAAGAGGGCAGGACAAGAAGTCATGGGTGGGAGCTTATTAAAGAGAAACCCAACCTAGAAGTAAGGAGGAAATTTCCGATAGTGAGAACAATTATCAATGAAATAGTTTGCCTCCTGGAGTTATGGATCAGTAGTGGGTTCCACTTACTTTCGCTACCGGCTCAGAACTGTGAGCCTTCTGCGCATGCGCAGAGTGTCCATGATGACATCCGGGCAGGTGGGCGGAGCCTCCTGCTGCCGCCACTACTGGTTCACCCAAACTGGGGTGAACCGGTAGAAACCCACCACTGTTATGGATGCTCCACCACTGGAGGTTTTCAAAAATAAACTGGACAATTATTTGACTGGGATGGTATAAGATTCCTGCCTTGAACAGGGGTTGGACTAGAAGACCTCCAAAGCAGTGGTGGTATTCAAGTAATTTAACAACCAGTTCTCTGCCCTAATGATTTCTTCCAACAACCAGTTTGCCAAACTGCTCAGAAAGTTAACAACCGGTTCCCCCGAAGTGGTGAGAACTGGCTGAATCGCACCACTGCTCCAAAGTCTCTTTCAGCCCTATAATTCTATGATTCTATCAAGCTACATGAATACTATTGAAACCCACACACCGAAACCTAATCCAGATTGATGTGTCCGTAGGAAGGGGCTCAATTAAAACTAGGTGATACCAATAACCATGTGAAGCTTTGATCACATGGTTCTGTCCATCACATTGTCTCTCAATGTCACCAAATTGACCCACTTTTCAGAATGAGTTCAAGGCTCAAAACAAAACAAAAACCAGAAAGGCCATAGTCACAGTTATACAGGCTACTAAACTATTTTTATGGGGCAGGTTTTATTTATATCTAGAGAATATTTTTTTACAATCTTTGCCGACACTGTTTATTCTCTGGCTAAAACACTAAAAAGCAAGAACAACTTGTTCTTGCAAAATATGTGGAATAGGGTATGCATGTTTCGCTTTATGTTTTGTTTTCTAGGAAGATTGAGGACTATTCTTTTTATTAAATGAGAGTTGGGGACTCGGTTATAATGAATCATCTGGGAGCAATTCCTCCATGTCGTCTTTTGGGAGCACCCATATGATAAATTGATAGATGTAACAATAATCACAATCTTGACATGATTGTATGGCTCAGGTCCAACAAGGAAGATGAGAGCTCTGCCAGAGATTCAGTCATAATGGACAGATCTCATCAGAGGAACCAAATGAAAAGTAAACAATATAGTGAGATGTAATTTATGGAAACCTGTACTGGATGAGTCATTGCCTGGATCAGGGATGTCAAACTGGCATCCCACGGACCAGATGCGTCACTTGCAGGCCACGCCCACCCCAGCTCCGCGAAGGGAAAAAAACATTGGAAACAATCACATGATGGCAACATGATGCCGTGAGTTTGACACCCGTAACCTGGAGCAACAAGGACCATGCTAAGTGTTGGATTTCCTGTACATAAAGTGAAAAATGGGCTCCAAGATGCAGGACCAGAGGTGATATTCAGCAGGTTCTGACCAGTTCTGGAGAACCGGTAGCAGAAATTTTGAGTAGTCTGGAGAACCGGTAAATACCACCTCTGACTGGCCCCGCCCCCATCTATTCTCTGCCTCCTGAGTCCCAGTTGATCAGGAGGAAATGGGGATTTTGCAGTAATCTTTCCCTGGAGTGAGGAGGGAATGGAGGTTTTACCATATCCTTCCCCTGAAGTGGGGTGGGAATGGAGATTTTACAGTATTCTTCCCTGCCACAGCCACCAAGCCACACCCATCAAGCCATTCCATGCCCACTGTTATGTCCCTGTTAGGGATGAACAGACTGAGGCAAGACAGGTTGAGGTAAAAGCTAACAGGATTTATTTCACTAACATTGTTCTAACGGGTTTGCTAGCATTGCAACCAGCAAGGCTGCTCAGCTAACAGGAGCAGCAGCTGTCAGCCTTTGACAGCTCCTTATATACTCGTGCCTGAATTGAAACAGCCAATCAGAGCACGGCTGCATCTGTAGACTGGAGAAGAGCCTGGAGGCAGCACCCACCAAGCCACACCCAAGAACTGGTAGTAAAAAAATTTGAAACCCACCACTGTACAGGACTGATCAGCTGCAGGACTACTAGAAGAAAAGTTGTTTACTAGTTGCAAATATACCAAGACTGACAGCAATAAAGAAATAATGATCTTGATAAAGGAGAATATTTGTAGATCGGTGTTGAAATAAGGGGTTCTTGGAGCATTCTGAGCTTGGTTGTTTTTATACAGTTATTTCATTATCCAAACTAGTTAACATCATAAATTGGTAAAGAATGGGGTTTGCTCTCAGTTTATATTCTCTGGCTTGCCTTGTCAGTGTTAATGGAAGTGGTCTTCTAGGTGTCTCAATGACAGTTGGTTGCACCATTTACTGTTAGATTGTTTTCTTAATTAGGGTATTGTTTACTTCTTGATTGATTGATTATCTCTTAATCTTGGAGATAATCTACCGGTATGCTCATCTGGATATTGATTGTTGGTGTGAAAGTATTTTGGGTTTTTTTGTTTCCTTTTTGGCTTGTTGAGCCTCTCTCTTGCATACTGGAGGTTTTAAGAAGAGATTGGATAACAATTTTTTCTGAAATGTTATAGGATTTCCTGCTTGAGCAGGGGGTTGGACTAGAACAGTGGTCACCAACCGTTGGTGGTCCATGAGAAAATTTTGGTGGTCCACAGAGAAATCTTTGCATTTCTCTCGAGGAGCCCAGCCAAAGTTTCCATGCTGCTTGTGCTTCTGAGCTTTGACTCCCAGGGACAGGATGGTGTCCTTCAGGCAGTTAGCTTGGCTACCTGTTAGTGGGGAGAAGTACCCAGGGTCAACCCTAGCTTTGCTGTCCATTGCAGCTAGAAATCTCAAATGTGGCCGAGAATAAATGTTTCTCTTTCAGCCAGCCCGGACACTAGATCGGCCCCCTGCAAACTCTCATCTCTTGAGGAGCATAGCTGAAAGGGCGCAAGAAACTTCAGCTGGGCTCCTCAAGAGACAAGAGTTTGCAGGGGGCCAATCTAGCGTCTGCAGTGGACAGCAAAGATAGGGTTGACTCCAGCTGCTTCTCTCTGCTGTAGTGCTCCCTGGACACGGTTTACTGCTCTGAGCCCCAAGCAGCAGGAGACAAGGGCTGCCTTGGTGCCACCAGCTGGTGCAACTATACCATGGCAAAGGCGGAATGCTGATGCAAATGCAAGTAGCGCTTCACTCCCGCACCTTCCAGCCATTGCCACTGCCACTTGGGCCTGTTTGGGCTGCCGCCCTCCCCCCCACCTCCGCAACAGCTCCTTTTTGCACTGCATGTGCCACCTCCTATGGCAGAGATTTCCAGACACACCAGGCCAGTCCCATATTCCAGAGCTGTAGTAGTCACAGGACTGGCCCGTTGGTCATCCCAGGGCAGCTCTTCTGCATGGAGGAGCTGCTCCAGGATGACCAAAGGGCCAGTCCAGTGACTACTACAGCTCTGGAATATGAGACTGACTTTCCCACCAACATCAGCAAGCCACCATCAGTCTGCCCATCTTCACTTTCCTTCACTCAGATTGACCAAGCTTCTTGAGAGAAAGAACACAAAAGCAGTTTCCAGGCTGTGTGCCTGGATCAGGTGCTTTCTCTTGGGCCTCCCACCTGGAGGCCTTGCAGAAGCAGACAGGTAGGCCCGAAAGGTGGGCCTCCTCCCCCATGGTCTGCGGGATTTAAAATCATGAATTTGGTGGTCCCTGAGGTCCAAAAGGTTGGAGACCCCTGGACTAGAAGACCACCAAGGTCTCTTCCAATTTAGTATATAGATATGTTTATGCCTATATGTTTACTGGTGGCTAATTTGTCAGAGTGTCAGGCTTCTAGAAATTGCTTAGCGTTTTTGGACTTAGCCTGGTTTAGGCTGGTCACCATTTCCTAGCTGAAAGTGTGGTTATATTTGTCCATATGTTGTGAAATTAGAGTTTCCATCACATTTCTGATTGTTTTTTGGTGTTCATGAATGCATTTTGCTAATCTTCTTCCTATTTGTCCTATGTAGGGATTGTTGTGGTCATTATACTGTATGTTGCAGATGAGTCATGCTGTTTCTTCTGGAGCTACTGGGTCTTTTGGTTTGCTTAGAATGTCTTGGATGTTTTAATTGGCTTGTGCGTTACATTTATTCCATGTGTTTCTGAGATGTTTTTGATATATGGCAGTCTCTTTTTTTGCAAATTGTGCTGGTTGTACTGTATTGGGTTGAGTGGTCAGACACTTTTTGATGAAGTTGAATGGATATCCATTTGATTGTACAGATGCTCTGTTTCCTTTTTCTGTTGTTCAGGGTTGCTGCATTGTTTAGTGATCATCTAAATAGATTTCTTATGCAACTTTCCCTTGTGGGAGGTTGGGTTGTTGCTTTGGTAGTGGAGCACCTGATTGGTGTGGGTGGCTTTTTGGTACATTTGTATTTCAAGTTTGCCATGGTAGTCTCTGCTGACCAGGATATCCAGGAAGGGTAGTGCTCAGAGAGCACCAAGGACCCCTGAAATAATGATCCTGTTATTAAAAATCAAGTCTAACGCAATAAAATGAGAATATCTGAAAAGAAAATACACCAGTTCTGGGAAAAACAACATCCAGAATCAGAAATAACAGAATGGAGGCCAGCAGATCAATGTTAATTTATAATGAAGTATTCACAGCGGTAGAATTAGAAGAACTGCAAATATCTACCCAGGACAAAGAAATCAAAGTCTTGCCAGAAATAATTTAGACTGTAGAGACAAACCAGGAGAGTTGGCAGTAAAGGAGACTAGCATAGATATTGAGTTGTTTTCATTCCAAAATCAGGTACCCTCTCCTGTGCCTTTTCCTCAGAAAGAAGAAAACTCTCTGCATAGACTTCGACTGATGACCTGTTCAACAACCTCTTAGAATTATGATGATCTCATAAAGAGTGCTTTATGGCTTGCAAAGCATTTCTGGCCATAGTAACATTTTGTTCCCCCTTCGCCGCCCGTCCTACGATCACAATCTGGGGGTTTGGCAAAGAATTCTTATTTATAATCATTTGGCAAATACTTTGGGAATATGTGATCACCATTTGCAATTTTTTCTGCTGGATTCCCCCAAAAAGTCAATGGGGAAGCCAGTAGAGAAGGTTGCAAATGGCTGTTATTTGCCAAGGAGACTCTCTCTCTCTCTTGTCTCTGGGGGCTGGCTGAAGGAGCTGCTTGTCAAGGGGAGCTAAGGGAACTTTGGAAAGGCATAGAAATGTTCCCACACCTTGTCAAAGGAGTTCTCTTCCATGCGTGAGGGGGGTTTGGGGCAGGGGTGGGTTCTAAAATTTTTTACTATCGGTTCTGTGGGCGTGGCTTATTTTGTGGCCATGGCTTGATGGTCATGTGACAATTATTTAGGATTTAGCAGAGGTACTGGTCTACCAGGCTTTTAACTGCTTGCAGAGCTATAGCGATCTACCCATTTATTTTTGCAGGCACTGATCTACTCATGTATTTTTGCAGGCACCGGTCTACTCATTTGTTTTCTTTTAACACTGATCAGCTGTAGGGCAGCCTTTTGAAGCCCCACGGCAAGAGTTTAAACAGTTTTTTTCCCTCTAGCCATCAGCTGGGACTCAGGAGGCAGCAATAGATTGGAGGGAGGGCCAAATAAAAGGTAAGAATAATGTGGGGGTGGGTGGGGGGCGGGGAGGCAGAACCGGTTCGGGGACATCATATCGTCACCGCTACCAGCTCGGCAGAACCACCAAAGCCATTCCCTTCTGCACACACAGAGAGGAGCTGAATTCCTTTGGCAGGCAGCTCTTTCAGTGAATCCTGGAGATGAGAGGGAGCCAAAATCCAAGCAGAGAGGCAACATGGTAAGGAGAGGAGTGTGGGCTGACCTAGACAGGTACGGGAGGCCCTGGGAGGCCCAGTGCAGACCACACATGAGTATCTCTTCCTCAGAGTTTGGAAATCCTGCTTGGATTTCAGCAGGGAGGATTATACTTACCTACAACTCTGTCCGCTATACTAGTGGGTCCCCAACTTTTGGCCTCATGGATTGGTAGCAGCAGCGGGGAGGGAGGGGATTGCTTTGTGCATGCAACCGAGCTCCTGTTCATGCACAAATGACCCTTCATGCACTCACCCACTGCTTGTGCAGCCTGATTCCCAATGGGTCACAGACTAGGGCAGATCCACAGCCCAGGGATATACTATCTGCTCAATCGCTTAACAATCCCAACTGGCAATGCCAAACTGTGGTTATTCAGCAAATCAATTACATAAGCAGTCACATGATGTCTTGCTTAATGACCACATTGGCTGCAGAGAAGGCATGCCTCCAAAGTCCTATCAGTTCACACGGAGGTGTTCCCACAAAGAGCCTGGCCTGTCCGTGTCAAGTTTTAACAATAATAACCAGCACCCAGAAAACAACTAGGTGCCAGTGCAATTCATGTAACAGTGGTACAACTAAGGCAGGCCTTGAGGTGATCAGAATGCATATGTCACTGCATTCTGGACCAACTGCAGATTCCAGATGGTCTCCAAAGGCAGCTTCATTTGGAGAACATTTCAGAAAACTAACCTATCAGGCACAGCATAATATTACTTCAAATATGGTTTCTGCCATTAATTCAGTAAGCAATCTTAGGAACTTCAGTAATACTATTGAGCTATCCTTTTGAAGAGGAATGTGAAGAAATGGCATATGTTGTGAATTACATTATCCTGTAGAATATACATTGTTAAGCATCTTTATATCAGAGGTGAAATGCTCCCAGTTTGGACTGGCTCAGGCGAGTAGGTAGCGATGGCGGTGGGCAATTCGGAGAACTAGTAGCAAAAATCCCTGTCCCCGCTCCCCATGCCCAGCTGAGCCCCGCGATCATCAGAGCCTTTTTTTCCTTTTAAATGGCTCTGACCAGCCAAGCTCTGACATCCCAGCTGAGTTGCCTGCTAATCAGGCAACTCAGCTTGAATCACCAGAGCCATGTAAAAGAAAAAAGTTTCTTTTTTTCTCCCCTCACCCCTCTCCCAGCCTCCAGCTTGCTTACCTTAGCTGCTGATCGCATGACGATTGCAATCCATGCATCAGCAAGCAACTGAATCTCCCTGCCTGCAATCAAGCTCATCGGTGAGCAGCTCTTTCTGCCTGCCTGCCTTCCTGCCTAGACTTGTGGACTTGTGAACTCCCAGCAAAGCTGGCTGAGGAATTCTGGGAGTTGAAGTCCACAAGTCTTAAAGTTGCCAAAAGTTGGAGACCCCTGTTCTATTGGGTAAGTTTTTTTCCCTGTGGGAGCTTTAAAACAAAGTTAATTGGGTTTTTTTTTAGTTGTTCTTTTTTAGACCTAGCCATTTAAAGTTTAGGAAGTTTTAAATTTAGCTGCTTTTATATAAAAATAAAAATAAAATAAAATATTTGTACAGCTTTCTGAGATTTAGTGTGTTTCTGTAGTGTTTCATTCTAACTACACAAACACACAAAATCTCACAAAGCTGTATGTGGAATTTTGTGTGTGTAAAGTGTGCAAGTTGGTTTTTTGAGCTTTTTGTGGCTGTGTGAGGTTCCTGCTTGTTGAGGGGCCATTTTGAGTCTAGCACAACTGCTTTTACATTGTGGGTGAGCCAGTTGTGTTGTGTTGTGTTTTTTAGGTTAAAAAAGGACAAAGAAGTGACATTGACTTGGCCACGCCCACTCAGTCACCTTACCACCAAGTCCCGCTCACTAATTAAGCCCCGCCCACAGAACCGGTAGCAAAAAAAATTTAGATTTCACCCCTGCTTTATATCTACCATAGGAGTGTAAAAGTTGCATCATTCAATTCTGCCCACCAATTCCCACAGGCTTTTTATCTCACATGGAAATCTGCCCATCTCTGTTGTACAATTCTAGGTCCTAAGGAGAAATAGTTACAAAATGGCTAAAGACTGAATAAAAACGACTATATGTATATATTTTTTATTATTCAGGTGCAAATGTTTAAAAACCAGTTACCATGGTAATCCAGTTTGGCTCATAATTACCATAGCAATTATAATTCATAGGATGTTGTTTAAGGGTACAAATGCAGCAACCCAGCTGTAAATTTCATCTAAAGGCGAATAACTATGGTATATTTTAATGTATTAACGTTTCATAATCTTTATCTTTATCTTTATCTTTATTCAAATTTCTATACCGCCCTTCTCCTTTCGGACTCAGGGCAGTGAACAGCCAAAAAATAAAACATTTTATATACAAAAGTTAAAATAAATTTAAAATAATTAAATAAATTTGGCCCATTAATTTAAAACATTCCAATTAAAACCATATCAAAATTATTTAAAACCAATCATAAAATCAGGACAGCCCGGCTAACTGAAAAAAATAGGTTTTGAGAGCCCGATGAAAAGTCCGGAGGTCTGGGATCACTCGTATCTCTGTGGGTAGATTGTTCCAGAGGGTGGGTGCTACCACAGAGAAGGCTCTCCCCCTGGGGGTCGCCAGCCGACATTGCCTGGCCGACGGCACCCTGAGGAGGCCCTCTCTGTGGGAGCGAACTGGCTGGTGGGAGGCAATTGGTGGCAGGAGGCGGTCCCCTAGATACCCCGGCCCTAAGCCATGGAGCGCTTTAAAGGTGATCACCAACACCTTGAAGCGCACCCGGAAGTCCACCGGGAGCCAATGTAGCTCGCGCAGGAGAGGAGTCACATGGGAGCGCCCCGTCGCTCCCATAATCCCCTGCGCGGCCGCATTCTGCACCAGTTGGAGCCTCCGGGTGCTTTCATAACGTTTCATAATCAGTTCTCAAGTGTCATGCCCTTTAGAGGGTTGAATGTTTCAAGCATAATTACCTAGAATAGTTTGACCTGTTACATCAAGACGTTACCAAATGTCTTGTTCCAGAACTAAGTTTCTTTTTTTAAAAACCAGCAAATTCCCATGTGATAGCGAGAATATTTTTTAAAAATTTGCTATTCCATAGGCTCTTCAACACAAGAGAGACCTTTCCAGAGTTTGTAGAACTGATTTATAGGACCAATTTTAGTCTCTAGCTGGGTTTTCAGCTCTTGAACTAGCCCCATCTTGCACCTATTAGTGTGTTGTCTCCCTTGTGGAGATAACTCTGCTTCCCATTAATTATATGTGGGAAATATAACACCTAAATACACCTATGATTCCTTTTAAGGTTTAAAACCTAAGCAAGATCAGACCTAGCTAATACTTGGATGGAGTACATTAGGGAATAGCTGAGCTGTAAACTAGACTGGAAAATAAAGCAAACATCCTCAACGATGACAATGGATACCGTTCCTTTACTACTGCCAAGAATCTATGGGCATCCATGGAAATATTAACAGATTTACCAGAATATGTTCATTGCTCTATGCAGTGGAACATTTACTTCTTTTTAAAGTACCCATAACTTCCTTTTGTTTTCTTATCAATATGGATCAACATCTGCAAGGAAGTTAGACTTTCATGAAGTGATGAACCTTCCCAAGTGGCATAGAGAGTGGTGGAATTTTTTTTTCAAACAATGGTGTTTTGGGTCTAGTCACTCTGGATTCATGTATTGACTGAGGTATGAGTGGCATTGTCAAATCTCTGACACCTGGCTTGTGTTGTGTGGTGATTGTGAGATTGTATTTATGTGCATGTAAGTCTGGCTGAAAAGTTGTATATTGCAGCAGGAGATAAATTGGAGATATAGTAAAGGGCATTACATTCATTGTTTCAGGAGGAAGAAAGACTGACAATCTCATTCTGATGTCCTCTTCTGGGTTAATTTACTTATACCTATACTTCAATGGTCACATTGCTGGCACATTGGACCTCAAGATGTTAATGGCTAATACCACGTCTATAAGTAACAAGATTTCATCCATTTATAATTTGGTGGTAGATGAATGTGAAAATTTGGAGGGTGTTACTGTGATCCATTCGGACAAAGATGGTGACCTTACTCTCTCAGAGAACTGCTGTTCTATATTTTAGGTCTTTAACCTTTAGTAGCAGAGTGGAGGCATTGATCTTTAAAGATTCTCTATTAGTGACCAGGGTCTCCACTGCTGAGGGTGTGAATCAGGGGTGCTATTCAGCCAGTTCTGACAGGTTGTGGAGAACTGGTAGCAGAAATTTCGAGTAGTTCGGAGAATTGGCAAATAACACCTCTGGCTGGCCCCAGAGTGGGGTGGAAATGGAGATTTTGCAATATCCTTCCCCCAGGAGTGGGGAGGGAATGGGGATTTTGCAGTATCCGTCCCCTGCCATGCCAACCAAGCCACACCACACTCACCAAGCCATGTCCACAGAACCAGTAGTAAAAAAAATTGAATTCTACCACTGGTGTGAACACCTGTAGTTAAGGCCAGATGGATAGGCTTTGGAGTCTTCTAGTGTACCAGTTGCCCCATTGCCTGGTGGGATACCTCCCAACCTGCTTTACCTAGTCTGGGCTAGTTTTGAGCTGTTTCAATTTATGGTCTTAATGGGTAACTTTTATCTCCACACCTTGGGAGCCTGGTTAAAAATTCTCAGAAATTCAAAGCCAATTATGGCCATATCTCAAGTAATCTCAAACTCAATTCATATAGGCAGTCAAACAGATTAGACCTCTTTGTTGCCTTGCAGCAATTGTATAGTGGCTGGCATTGTCTTAATCCAATCAATTTTGTTCCTTGCTTGCTTTTTTTGTTTGAATTTATTAACTGCTCAACTTCAATGCTCTCCAGTTCTGACTGTCTGCTTCCTATGACTTATATGGAGTAATTGGACAAAGTGCAATAGTTCAGCCAAAGAAATTTATGACACCAGCTGCCTATAATCTTATGGGCAGTTCATTTGAGTGCTTGTTTGCCTACTGATAACAGGAGAATACTTGGGCCCTTTATAAGGCTGCTTCTGTGTGGCTTCTTTCTGTATGTTGCCCCTAGGTGGTAATTTGGTCTATCAAAAGACTCTGAGAGAAGCAACACTAGAGCATCAGAAAAAGTTGACAAAAAGAGAGCCTGGCCAAGCTCAGGTTCAAGTGCATACTATAAGAATAAGAGTGGTGAAACACAAGTACATCTCTCTTACTACAGTAGGCAAGCAGCCTTGTTTAGGGAAGCCGACTCTCTTTGGAGGCACAGACAGCAGATGACGTGGTGGAATTGAGTGAGGAGTCAAGAGGGGGCTGGGTTTAGAGTCTTTACACAAAACTACACAATTTGTTCTCAAGGCCAGAGAGAATGGATATTTCCAACAAAGTGGCCACAGAAAACATCCAAATTCCCATAAGGAAAGAAAGGGGGCGGGGGGGGAAATAGTTTTCATCCTTTTAAAATACAAAGGTAGATATCTGTGCAAAAATAAAATGAAACAATAAAATTCTTTCAAAATTAATAATATAATCATTCTTTTTGAGTGGAGTTCCAGTGTAAATAAATAATTTTCACAACAGAAAAAAAAGATCTCTAAACTGCCATCTTCCTTGTGGCAAAAGTGAAAGTGTTTCATGTCTCCACAATAGAGTGTGTGTGTGTGTGTGTGTGTGTGTGTGTGTGTGTGTGTAAGAAATAGAAAATATATACACAAAATGTAATGTTAAAAGCAGAGGTGTCCCTTGAAAACAACAGTGACAGGAAAAAATGGAAAACTGGCCCCTTCAATTACTCTTGTTCAAGAGTAGCAACCCACTGGATTCTCCCTCTCTGGCAATACACAACCTTGAGAGCCTTCTGGGGAAATTCCAAATTGTTCCGATTCAAATCCGGGTTCTAAACTGTCAAAAACAAATAACAACAACAACAAAACCCACACCTTCCGGCAGCAAAGTCAACTATTCACCATCAGAGCAAAAAAACCAAAAACACCTTGCTGATCAGGATACCATTTCTGGAGGACTCTGCTACCATGACCACTTTGAATGACACTTTGCTTATGTAGTTACTCCGGTTAACCAATCTGTTGATCCTCTGCAGCGATTGGGACAATGGCTTGTCATGTGTCAGTTCTTCAAGGTGAGCTAATCTCAGTTCTTCAAGCAGAATTGACCTACCCAATTCATTTGTCCTAAGAAAACCTGCTGGTAATCCTCAGTTTCTGAGAGATCTTGTTTTATTTATTTATTAAATTTATATTGCCATCCATTTCGCCTGGCTGCAACTCTAGGTAGCTTACAACCATAAACAAGACAAAATATTAAAACAATAAATGTTAAAGACTAAAATTGATTTAAAATTGACAAGATGGAAAGGAAGGGAGCAAGATGCACATGGGGAGGAGGTGGGGTTGTATTTTAGTCCATTAATCACTTCAGAATGACACACACACACATCCCAATTGGGGATCCAGGCCTTCAGGCCCTTTTGGAAGGCAAAAAGGGTGGGTGCAAATCACACATTGAAGGGGCACGATGTTTTCAGAGGAGAGGAACCATGGCAAAAAATATGGCTCATCTGTTGGATCCCACCTGCTGAAATTCTTTGACTGATGGGGTCTGCAGCATACCACCCTCTGCCAGCACGGATGGGGTAGGCCATTCCCATTGGGGTAAGAGAGACATCCATTGCATGAAGGGCTTTAAAGTTAAAAACCAACACTTTGAATTGAACCTACAAGCAAACTGACATCTATTGCAGCTCATAGAACAATGGTGTAACATGGGCCACACCAGGAGCCCCAAGAACTGTTCACATATATGCTTTCTGTGCCAGCTGTAGCCTCATGTAGAGTCCAAGTGTGAGATGACCAGGGCTTGAATGATTGAGCCCAGAGGCTCCTATCTAGGAGTGAGAGCAACTGGCACACAAAACAGCACAAAGGCTTTCCTAGTCATCACTACCATCTGTTCTTTGAGCAGGAGATCCAGGAGAATACCCAAGATGTTAAAGTCCCAGATCCCAAAGCTCCACACATCCACAGCCACTCAGTCTTAGCATGGTTCAGCCAAAGCCTGTTGTCCCCTTGCCTGTGGCTTTAATCCCACAGCCTCCATACCCCCAATCAAGTGGCTAGTACGATTGTGCTTGTTGCCACTACGATGTGGTAGAAGCTCTTGTGCTTTTTATATTGTTGATTTTAATATTGTATGCTATCTGGAGTCATTGTGTGTGAGTTTGGCAGCCACATCAATCTATTTAATAAATAAATAAAATGATGTGATCTAGTCAAGCAATGAACATCTGCAAGTAACGCTAGCTCAGAGAGCAGCAACAATTCCACATTTATTTGTTTTTTTACATTTATTTGCCATCCATCTCACATCCATTACTCTGAGTTTCTTACCCAAAAACATAAAAAATTCAAAAACAATATAAATGATTAGAAATGCAACAAAAACAGTAATTTAGAACAATAAAGACTATTTGAAAAACCAATAAAAATACAATGTGTGGAGGAGTACAATCAGTTTTCCTAGCAATGCAAGCCACCTTATAGGCCAGTGATTGTGAAACTTTTCGGCACCAAGTGAACTTGGTTGAAAACTGAACTTCTGGGTTGTAGTGTGTATGTGTGCCCAATGATCAGCTGGCCGGTGCACATGTGCAGGCGGTTTTCAGCACTGCAGCACGCGCAAAGGGATTGTGCTCTGGAAAAGCCAAACTTCCAGGTTCTGGCATGCATGTGCACCTGACAATCGGCTGGCTGGCATGCATGCGCACACCAGTTTTTGGCACTGCCCCATACGTGAAACCCAGGAAGCAAATAGACAAGGCCATGCATGCCAGATGACATGGCTTCACGTGCCACTTTGTGCACGCTTGCCATAAGTTCGCGATCACGGTTATAGGCTCTACATCACTGTTACTGGATCCTCATGCCAGATGGGAAAGCCTAGTCTTGATATTTTTAAGAAGAATCAAGCAAGCTCCTGATTCCTGTGCATACTTCCATCCAGCGCCAGTCTGGTATAGTGGTGAAGGCACCAGGCTAGAAACTAGAAGACTGTCGGTTCTAATCCTGCTTTAGGCACAAAGCCAGATGGGTGATGTTGGGCCAATCATCCTCTCTCAGCCCTAAAAACCAGGTAATAACAAGCAAGTTCTGAAATTTTGCCAAGAAAAATTCAGGGACTAGATTGGGCAATTGCAGGACTTAACAATGACTTGAAGGTGCACATATGCACTTTGTCCAAGCATTCCCATTCTTGCAACAGTACTTGCACGTTGGAATACCTGGTATATCCTCAGAACAATTAAGCTTAGAACAAATTATGAAATTGTTAGAGAACCAGATGCAAGAGATTGACAGAATTCCTTCATTAGAAAGTAGAGTGTCCCCCCTTCCCAACCTTACAATATCATCAAAGTATATTTTTCTGTCAATTATCTAAATACTGTAGTCAGCTACAAAAAGGCAAAAATCATTAAGTGATTATTCTCCTGAAATAAAGATGCTGCTATGAGAATTTTTTCACTGATGATTTTCTATTGTACTGAAGTTATAAAAAGTGTTATAGGTAATATAAATAAACACCTTCTGCTTTTGAAATTGGAATGCATGAGATCCTAAGAATTATAGGGAGAGAAGTGGGAATGGTAGCATATAGCTTTGTCTTCCCACGTTCTACATGAAGTATACCTCTGTAGAAATATAGCCTCCAAGGCAATATTAGAAACTACAGAAGTCTAAAATGTCAGCTTTCAGTTAAACCAGAAGGACTCTAGGAACCGTAGAGTTAAATCCAGATATTTCTTAGGGGGAAGGGGGTAGCACAAGAGACTCCCTTTTGGACAAGTTCTTTGATGGCTATGTACCCATCACCCTAAGTCTCAAATGGCAGAGCTAATGGGATGAGACAGCTGACAGAACAGGAGGAATGTAATTAGGCTTCAATTAGCCACATCGGTCTACCAGATAATTGGGAAAAAAATAAGAGTAGACACCCACTCTGAATCCCCTGCTTCAGGCACCCTTGTTTCTGCCCAGGCTTTCTGTCTGGCTGTATAAGAATCATTTTAGGGACAGAGGCACACTGTGTCACAAACAGGCCTCTTGAAAGGCCTATTTCTTTCACCGAAGTTTTAGATGACCTGTACTACTTTTAAAAGTGATTTGAAGCAGACATGTTGAATCACTTTGCCTTCTCCATTACGTCAATCAATATTTCCAATAACTTTAGGGATTGGAGAAGAAGCTTTTCTACAAGCCTAGCCCATGTACTAAAGCAGGGGTTCTCAAACTTTTTAAACAGGGGGCCAATTCACGGTCCCCAGACAGTTGGGGGGGGCGGACCAGCTGGGTGGGCATGGCTAGGTGGTCATGTGACTGGGTGGGCATGGCCAATTTAGCAATCCATTTTGCCAATTTAACAGGCCATTAAACAATACACACAAATTAAACTTTAATTTGTTTTGCTCCTGGGTGTGTTTTATTTGCTTTTGTTTGCATGTTGCATTTCCGTTGACTTCTTTTTACTAGGTCGTTTTTGTTTAGGAATCTAGTGGCTCACTTCAGGAAACTCAGCAATTCTTCTCAGCCCCAAGGACCCCTCTTTCTCTCTCTCTCCCTCCCTCCCCCCATTCCTCTCTCTCTCTCCTCCCCTCTCCTTTCCACTATTTGAGCCCCTCTGGAAAAATTAAGATTTTTTTTTTAATTTGATTTATATGCCATCCTTCTCTGGAGACTCAGGGCGGTTTACAATGCGTTGTACAACTAAACTTTAAGAGCAAATGGGGGTGGGGAACAGAAACCAGGACATGGAATGCTTGATGGGTACAGAGTTAAGACTGACTCCTGGGGCATCTTCTGCAGGATCCCCTTCAATCCTGGAAGTGCCCTGGGATACCTCATTGAATTCCATTCCATTCCATTCCATTCCATTCCATTCCATTTCCATTTCCATTCCCATTCCCATTCCCATTCCCATCCCCACTCCATCCCACACTATTGCTATTGCTATTCCATCCCATCCCATCCCATCCTATTTCTATTCCCATTCCATTCTATTCCATCACGGTGGTCTCAGTCTGCTTTTGGAATCTTGCTGGCTATCCTGGAGCTTCCTCAGCACATGCTGAATGTGTGCAACAGGCTCCGGCAAGGAGTCTGTGTGCCTGGCAGGCAGGATCGGACCGGGCAGGCATCACTCGGAGCAGATCTGGCGAGGAAGCCCCAAGATGGGGGCTCAGCGGTGCTAATCCACCAGCCAGCCAGCTGTTCTTCCCTCCCACTCCTCTTCCAACTGCTGAGCGGGAGAAGAATGGGCAGCCAAGCAGCAGTGGCGGCAGCAGGGGCACCTCCCCAGCCCCCAGAAGATTTCTACCAGCCAAAAATGGGATGCGTAGAGGCACCCCAGAGCATCCGCATGCCCCATTTTGGCCTTCCCACCCTCCAGAAATCTTCTGCTTCCCCCGGCCTCCAGTAGCTCTCTGCCTTACCTTCCACTTCCAGCTTGCAAAGGTAAGTCCTGCACTCGGATGAAGGGTGGGGGCCAGCAGGTGGGTGGGGCAATGCGTGTGGGGCAGCCCCATGGTCCCTCATGGGCTGGATTAATGGCTTCAGCAGGCCGTATCTGGCCTGCGGGCTGTAGTTTGAGGATGCTCTGTGGGCAACTAAGTGCATAGATCAAGTTTGCATGGCAATATGAAATGCTTTGATAAGGCAAATTATATATTTACTAAATTGCCAGTTAATAACAGAAAACAAAGAAAAGGAAAAAAAATTAATAGCAAAGAATTATAAGTAGTTAGATATTATATTGTTGTTAAGTCATGTCCGACTCTTCATGACCCCATGGACCATAGCATGGCAGGCTCCCCTATTCTCAATGCCTCCCAGAGTTTGCCCAAATTCATGACACTATCTAACTATCTCATCCTCTGCCATCCTTTTCTCATTTTGCCTTTAATCTTTCCCAACATCAACTTCTCCAATGACCCATCTCTTCTCATTTGGTGGCCAAAGTATTTGAGCTTCAGTTTCAGTATCTTCCCTTCCAAAGACAGTGAGGGTTGAATTCCTTTAGGATTGACTGATTTGATCTCCTTGTAGTCCAAGGGACTCTCAAGAGTTTTCTCTAACACCACAATTCGAAAGCATCAATTCTCCAGCCTTAGCCTTCCTTATGGTTCACATCTCACAGCCATACATTACTACTGAGAAAATCATAGCTTTGACTATACAGACCTTTGTCACCAATGTATCTCGTTTTTAAAGTGATGTCTAGGTTTCTCATAGCTTTCCTCCCAAGAAGCAAACATCTTTTAATTTCATGACTGCAGTTGCCATTTTGCAGTGATCTTGGAACCCAAGAAAATAAAATCTGCTTCCATTTCTTCCCCTTTTCTTTGCCAGGAAGTGATGCCATAATCTTAGGGTTTTTTAAATTGGTTGATTTTCAAACCAACTTTTCTACTCTCCTCTTTCAGCATTATCAAGAGGCTCTTTAGTTCCTCTTCACTTTCTGCCATTAGAGTGGTACCATCTCCATATTTGCAGTTGTTGATTTCTCCAGGCAATCTTAATTCCAGCTTGTGATTCATCCTGCCTGGCATTTTATATGATATATTCTGCATATAAGTTAAATAAGCAGGGTGACAATGCACCCTGTGCATTGTCCTGTTGTTTTCTCTATTTTGAATCAATCAGTAGTTCCATGTCTGGTTCTATCTGTTGCTTCTTGGCCTACATACATGTTTTTCAGGAGTCAGGTAAGGTGGTCTGGTAAAGAACTTGCCACAGTTTGTGATCTACACAATCATAGGCTTTAGAGTAGTCAATGAGGCAGATGTTTTTCAGGAACTTCCTTGTTTTCTCTATAATCCAGCAAATGTTGGCAATTTGATCTTTAATTCATCTGCAACTTCAAAACTGGTAATTCTTGATTTACATATTGCTAAAGTCTAGCTTGTAGGATTTTGAGTGTGACCTTGCTGCTATGTGAAACAAGTGCAATTGTATGGTAAAATATTGTATTAGTGTACTATTTATGTAAATCCTGTTGCTCTTGAGACATTTGATAAGGGTGACCAGGAAGCTTGGAAGCATCCGAAGGTTCTCAGGCTGGAAGATTAGAAATTGGCCACCTAGGTTGAATGCATGTTGTAGAAAGAACTTTCCTCTCTGTTTCATTACTTTTGCAGTATTTGAGCTTTCTCCTTTCCTAAATCTGAAAAATCATCCCTCTTTCAGGTACAATGTATTTACATGGATGCTTTTTTCCCCCCTCTTGCTTGCATTGGTGTCATTCTTCTTGCAGAACCTGGGAATCGGTCTATTTCTAGAAATTGGGAAATATTTATACAACTGACCTTTTCTATGTGACCTTTCTTTGGGGTTGATTCACCATTTATCTTCTTCCAGAGTTCCTAAATTGGTACATTAGTTCTTCCCATTCCTCTTTTAAAGTTTTTGATCAATTTTCTACCATCACAATAATCTACACACTTGTATGGAGCTAGCAATGGAAAGAATAATATGAAAAGAAAAGACTCAATAGCAATGAGACAGCCTATAATATATAGGCATGTAAGTAATTTATTGATCCAGGACTAAATGTCATCCTCATTCTCCTCCTATTCCCAAAATATTGAGAAAATTATATTACAGACAACATGGGTTGATTTGCAACTTATCTGATTGGTTTGTTAAACACACAACAAGCCTGCAAAGCATTTTGAGGTCCTAAAGCACTTTCCTCCCTGTTTCCACTTTGCAATAAGTTCCATTCAGTCCTCAAAGACTGACTTCTAGAGGATTGCAACTTGAAAGAATGATAGTCTTCAAGCAACAGAACTGAAATCAGCCCAGAATAACTCAAGTGTCCTATAAACATTAAAATATTCACTCCCCAACTTTAATCTATTTGCAGAAATAGCATTGTCAGCTCAACAGATGGAGGTGGGGGGTGGGGTAAAAAAAGACTTTTGATATCTTCTTCATGTTTAATTTGGCTGCCTACTGCACTGTGGGCGACTTTCTAAGCACGCATATGTCATCTTTGTTTGTGGCTGTTCTTGGAACCTTAAAGACGTCAAATCTGTGGACCTGCTTGCTTGCCAAATGACTACTTTCACAATTGACTCTCAGTTTTCGACATCTCTTCAGGGAGGACCTGTCATGTGTTGTTTCTAGCTGAGCTTGAAACTAATGATCTTCCCACCCAAACATTCCTCCTTCCTACACTTTGGATTAGCTGAAAAGCACTGTCACTTTCAAAGTGTGTGAGCTGAGAGGTCTCTCACTTTAAGAGTGTAGGACAAAGTTTTGAAAAAATAATTTTATCTTATGGAGTGAAAGGGCAGTACACTTTTTCACTTTTTCATAATTTCTTTATTTACAAAAACTGAGATATTATTTCAGCTTTCCCCAATCTTATACCCTTGCTAAGTGGAGTCATCTTCAGCTCCCAAATTCCTTGTACATTCTTCAGATTCAAAAGGTTGCATTATATATCTATATACTATTAAAGTTTTCATTGTTCTGACCTTTAACTTGGAACAGAAGGGAAAGGAAGGGAAGGGGATTTCCTATGCTCCCAATACTTCCACAAGGAAACTCAATGACCAGCAGGAAGTTGGCCCTTTCCTCTCCCACTACTTTTTTTGCCCACACTTGATCATTCTGTGTCTCTGTTTGATAGGAAAATATCTCTGAAACAATGACCCAACAGGGCATCCAATTGTCTAATTTGGTCTAAAAATCTTAGAATTTGATCAATGTACTTTACTCATCATTTCCTTTTCTATTATATATGTGTGTGTTTTTTTTAAAAGAACCTTTATTCAGCTAAATGTTTGCTTTCTGAATAGAGGATAGTTTTGCACTGTGCGCATGCAAAGTGGGTGAAAATGATGACAGAATAATTACTGTCAACCCTTCAACACAGAATTTTTCTTTTCCACATTAAATCAAGATGTCCACCCAACTGTATTGTGCAACAAAAACATTGAGATTGATTTCAAAGCTATCACACTACAGTTTCTTCCAGAACAAAAACCATTTTTTTAAAACAGATTAAATATGAAACCAGTAATAAAAACTGAAGCACTTTAATCTTTCTGTGATAAATCACACTCTGTGTTGTGACTTTGGCAAACCCACAAATTAAAAATAGGAAGGACAAGCTGTTTCTTAAAAGACAACTTTTTCCGTAAATCAATGAAATATTTTTCCAGCCAACACTTCAGTAGAACCAACCTTATCATTAGGCAGAATTAGCCAGATGCCTCAGGCTAGCTAGATGGGGCAGAAAAACACTGAAGACAGCTGCATGCCATAGGGTGCATCTAAACAGCATTTCCGTGACAGAAACTTGTCACATGATTTACCTGATGTCATTGTCATAAAATCAAATGTGATTTGGAATCTAGTGCATTTGCATTTATTCATTCAGTGTTACCATTGTTAATTAACTCCCTATGTTTACTAAAGTCATAGGATAATGAAATACTGTTAGAAAGATAGATTGATTGCCAGATTTTTCTCTTATCTGTTCCTGAATGCCTGATGCATTAACGAAGGCTATTTGGGAAATGATGGGGCCAGGGTTACTATTGTTAATCATCATAAATAACATCTTACAACAGCAAAAACATGTGAGCTTCTTTGAAGAAGGTTACAGTACAATCTGTCAGTTTTACATTTTTCATTTTATACTTGGTTTAGCCTCTCACATATTATCAAAGCAATCAATTTATCTTCAGTTTGCTAATAATATTCAGTGTACATTCAGTTCAGAATAGGAGCTTTAATACTTCTGTGCATGATTTAGTAGGCAGAGTGAGATCCCATAAGTTAACAAGAAATCCTGATTTTTTTTAAAAAAAATAATCATCATGAAGGAAGGACTGAGACAATGATGCAGAGGTGGGGGGTTGATTCTTTCTATCCCAGTGTGGTTCTGATGAAAATTGCTCCTGGATACTCTGACTACTCATGATACTAGCCTAGTCCTATACGGACTAATTGCAGCTTTGGGGCATTTTTCATCTGACCTATGAAGAAAGAGAAACTGTGAACACCCTCTTCCCACATGACATAATTCTGATCAGGTTCTTTTCAAATGGTTATTTAAATGGGAAAAAAATAACCAACTGTCTACTTAAATCTTTTGCACTACGCACAAGCAGCACAACTGCTGTCTACCATTAAGGTTTTCCATTTCATTTTCATTCAGTCCATTGTATTTTAATGTCATACTTGGTTTTGCTCAGAACTGTTGACAATTAGCAAATCTGGCAATAGAAATGAGAATACTTGCAGTACAAGAGAAGGGACCATTATTTCTGCTGATCAAGTATGTAATGTAGAGTTGCTTCTGATCTGGATTTGATGCTTTATTCTCTACTGATGCCAACGGCCAGGAACATTTTTTGCCAACTTCACTGGGTAAACCAGCTGTGACCTGTCCTCTTCTCTTCCCACTGTTCAGCATGCATCATTAACCTCTAGCAACAATTACTTTAATGTCCTTGAAGACATCATGAAGGCTTTACTTGGTTCAGAATGCAATTATGGAGTTGCAGGCTGAAATATGGCAATAGGCCAGATCACTCCAATTCTCCTATGATTGTACTGTCTACTTAAATCTTTTGCATTACGCACAAGCAGCACAACTGTTGTCCACCATTAAGGCTTTCCCTTTTACTAGGAAATTGTGAAGTCTTGGAGGAAGTGGCTCTGGTGGCAGATATAGTATTGCCTACTCCAAGGCTAATGGAGCACTCTCCAGGATGCTGCAAACTTTGGTTTGTCTTATTTTATCCCTTCTAAAATAATCTAAGTATATTTATTTTAGAATTTTCTTTTTTCCTTTTTCTTCCTATGTCATGTCTTTTATAGCATAAACTTTACTTAGGGACAATCTCTCAAAGCAGGGATTAAAACTGAGCTTCTTTGGCTGGAAAAAAAAAAGATAGAAAATGATCTCTCTTTATTCATGTCAGAAGCACCTTCAAATTATAGATACACAACATTCAACAGTGAGCAAATAAGAGAGATATAAAATAAAAATACAGCCCGTCTAAAAAGTATATTAAAAAGTAAGATTAAAATTAAATTGACATTTGCCTAGTATTGCACATTGACTGCATTTTCTCTCCCCAGCATGAGGTCTCCCTCCTTCCTCCTCATGTAGACATTGCATGCACCATAGCATACGTGAGATGAATTGTCTCCACAGTCCCAGAATATAATAAGAACAACAACAACAACAACAACAACAACAACAACAGTTGGATGACAGATTAAATGGATGGAAAACCAAAGCTCTGGATGGACAGCACTTGAAAAACATTGAAGGAAAATGTGATAACAACTTGACATAGGCATGGTTTAAGAGAGGAACCATCAAGAAAGAAACCGAAGGTTTAATACTTGCTGCTCAAGAACAAGCACTACAGACTAATGCCATGAAAACAAAGATACAAAAATCCATTGGCAATCCAAACTGCTGACTTTGCAACGACAAAGTTGATACTGTTTCACACTTATTATGTGAGTGCAGCAAAATCGTGCAAACTGAATACAAAGCTAGACATGATCGAGTTGCTAAATTAGTCCACTGGTCATTATGTAAAAAATACAACATACCTGTATCCGAAAAATCATCAGAGCACAAAGTGGAAATAGTTATCGAAAATGAGACAGTGAAGATCTTGTGGGACTTTCGAATACAAATGGATCGTCATTTGGAACTTAACACGCCAGATATCACAGTTGTTGAAGATCTGGAAAAAATCACGAAATATCGCAACCTGGCAGTCTAAATTACACAGCTGTGGATGAAACATGTAACAGTGAAACTGCAAAAAACTGCATTATTTGGAACATCATATATTTTAAGAAGATACTTGGTTCATACCTAGTATGCTGGCAGCAGCCCGTATCAACCATTAGCACCAGTCAATTGTATTTGTGACATATTTTTAAATGTTCAGTTGACTGAGTTTCATGTTTAATGAATAAAAGAGATAATAATAATAATAATAATAATAATAATAATAATAATAATAATAACAATAATAATAATAATAATAATAATAATAATAATAAGTGAAGGCACTTGGTCCACAACACACCTGACATAACAATAGTTGAAAAGAAAAAAGTATGGTTCATTGACATTGCAATACCTGGTGATGCACAAATTGAAGATAAGCAGCAAGAAAAAATCACACAGTACTGGGACTTGCAAATTGAAGTTGAGCGACTGTGGAAAAAGAAATCGTGTGTTGTCCCGATTGTAATTTGAGCCCTTGGAGTAATACCCAAAGGGCTATCCCACTATTTAGAAATTCTAAATTTGCCGGACTTGAAAATTTTGACTCTACAAAAAACCACCTTATTCGGAACAGCTTACATCCTCCGACGATACCTTAACAGTTCCTAGGTCCTTGGTTAGGACTCGAGCTGCTGAGCTATTAACCAGCCTCAAAGGCTGTGAATCTCACTAAAGATTAACTAATAATAATAATAATAATAATAATAATAATAATAATAATAATAATTTGATCTTGTGGGACGTTAGGATTCAGACTGACAGGCACTTGGTCCACAACACACCTGACATAACAATAGTTGAAAAGAAAAAAGTATGGTTCATTGACATTGCAATACCTGGTGATGCACGGATTGAAGATAAGCAGCAAGAAAAAATCACAAAGTACCGGGACTTGCAAATTGAAGTTGAGCGACTGTGGAAAAAGAAATCGTATGTTGTTCCGATTGTAATTGGAGCCCTTGGAGCAATACCCAAAGGGCTATCCCGCTATTTAGAAATTCTAAATTTACCGGACTTGAACATTTTGACTTTACAAAAAACCACCTTACTCGGAACAGCTTACATTCTCCGACAATACCTTAACAGTTCCTAGGTCCTTGGTTAGGACTTGAGCTGCTGAGCTATTACCCGCCTCAAAGGCTGTGAATCTCACTAAAGATTAACCAATAATAATTTCTGTCACCAAACAGACAGGTAGGCCTCTTTCCTTCCCCCACCCTACCCCCCATTCCTGATCCTGCCTTTCTGCTACCAAACAGGCAGGTAGTCCCCCCCCCCCTCATTCCTGGATTAAAGATGTTCAACAACAAACAATATGAAACGAAATGGAAAATATTGCAATAACAACTGACATGGTTGCAAAACAAGCAAAGAAGGTCAAGAACTGGAGTGCACCTTGCTTGGACGAACTGCATGGATACTGGCTAAAACACCTCACCAGCCTCCATCATCGCATGGCCACTCAATTTGATCAAATACTTCAAAATGGAACAAGCAAAGAATGGTTAACAACTGGTCAAACATACTTGATAATGAAAGATCCAGAAAAGGGCATAGAACCAAGCAACTATCACCCAATTACTTGTCTGCCAACAACGTTCAAACTTTTTACAAGAATACTGACAAATTCAGTATTCAATCATCTGATGGAAAACAGTTTGTATCCAGTAGAACAAAAAGGAAATAAAAAATCAAGAGGAACAAAAGATCATCTGCTCATTGACAAAATGGTACTAAAAATGCAAAATGAAGAAAAACGAATTTAAATATGGCATGGATTAATTACAAGAAGGCATTTGACTCATTACCCCACAGCTGGATTAATATCTGTCTGGAAAACTTTGGAATCAGCAAAAATATTTGTACATTTTTGAAAGCAAATATGCAAAAATGGAAAACAGTTCTAACAGCAAATGGGGAGAACATTGTTGACAAGGAATCTTCCAGGGGGACTCACTTTCACCACTACTGTTCAACATTGCATTAATTCCACTGATAATAATCCTATGAAACACAAAACTGGGATACCAAGTCTCAAGCCAACATTGCAAGATAAACCATCTACTATACATGGATGACTTAAAAATGTATGTGAAAAGTCCCACTTAACTTAAATCAATACTCAACACAATTCAACTGTTCAGCGGCAACATCAAAATGAACTTTGGACTTCAAAAATGTGCTATATTATCCATTCAGCGAGGAAAAATGGAAAAAATAGACGGAATAGAACTGGGAAATGGAAACACAGTGAAAGCATTAGCAAAGGATGATGGTTACAAATACCTAGGCATATTTGAAGCAGATAACATCTTGAATGGAAAAGTCAAAGAATCAATGCAAAAGGAATAATCAAGAGGGTCCGCAAAATATTAAAATCAAAGCGGAATGCTGGAAACATAATTAAAACCATTAATACATGGGCAGTTCCAGTGATACGCTACTCAGCTGGAATAATCAACTGGACTTTTGCTGAACTGAAAAACTTGGACCAGAAAACGCACAAACTTTTGAATATGTACCATGCTTTACATCCACGAAGTGACATCGACAGGTTGTACCCGCCAAGAAAAATAGGGGTTAGAGGACCATTGCAAATCCATCAAACTGTAGAAGAAAAATGAAGTTTGAATGATTATGTGAACCAAAGTTCAGGAAAATTGTTGCAGGCTGTGAAAATGGAAAACATTATAAAAACAACAGAAACAAAGGCAGAATATAAAGAAAAACAGCTGGATGACAGATTAAATAGATGGAAAACCAAAGTTTTGCATGGACAGCACTTAAAAAATATTGAAGGAATATGTGATGACACCCTTACATGGGCATGGCTTAAGATGGGAACCATCAAGAAAGAAACGGAAGGTTTAATACTCGCTGCTCAAGAACAAGCACTACAAACTAATGCCATTAATGCGAAGATACAAAAATCCACTGACAATCCAAACTGCCGACTTTGCAACAACAAAATCAGAATTGTTTCACATTTAATATGTGAATGCAGCAAAATTGTGCAAACAAAGCTAGACACAATTAAGTTGCTAAATTAATCCACTGGTCTTTATATAAAAAATATGAGTTATCTGTATCCAAAAAGTCATGGGAACATAAAGTGGAAAAAGTTATAGAAAATGAGACAGTGAAGATCTTGTGGGACATTCAAATACAGATGGATCATCATTTGGAACATAACACACCAGATATCATGGTTGTTGTGGGCTGAAGCGTACAGTTTATTGATATCGCTGTACCACGAGACACCAGAGTTGAAGAAAAAGAACTGGAAAAAATTATGAAATATCGCGACCTGGCCATCCAACCTACATGGCTATTGAAGAAACATGTAACCGTGATACTCATTGTCATCGGGCTACTTGGTACCATGTCCAAGAATTTTATAAGATACATCAACAAATTGCAGCTTCCTGCAATAACACCAGTGGAACTGTGCTACTCGGAACATCATATATTTTAAGAAGATACTTGGTTCATACCTAGGATGCTGGCAGCAACCCGTATCAACCATTAGCACCAGTCAATCGTATTTGTGACACATTTTTGAATGTTCAGTTGACTGAGTTTCATGTTTAATGAATGAAGTAAATAATAATAATAGCCTTTCTTGTCATTGTACATCATGTATACAATGAAATTAGTTTAGCCTCTACTGGTGCTATCCATAATAGAAAATACAAGACAAAACATTTCCCAATTTATACAAGTAATTGGGAGGAGGAAAACTAATCAATATCTTGTACTTGAAGCCCCATTTTCTTAGATTGTCCTTTGATTTTCCTACCCAAAGTACAGTCTATTTAGTCATTTTCATTCAAGCCAAGGTTATTCTTGACCAGGCAACAATTGCCTGGTAACTCCTTACTCACCTTCCATTGTTCCAGGGTGGTCTGAGGCAGCTGGTTGTTAGGAAGGGTGAGAGTTTTAAAGAAACTGATCTTCAATCTTAGTCTTAGTCTTGGAAGTTGATGGCCATATAATAGGTGTGTTTCTGCAGACATTGTTTTAATCCATTCTTTCTATGTAGCCCTTCCCGGGCAGAATTTTGGAAGGGAATACCACTTGGTAATACATCTTTTGTATTTGGTCCAGTCACAGACACTTCTATGACCAGTCTCACTGTTTCATTTAGGGCCACCTGTTTTACATGTTTTGATTTCTACCAAATAGAGCTAGTATATTCACCCACAATGTAACATAGGGCTAATGCGGAAGTTCTTAATGTGTGCGGTTGGGTGCCCCATCTTGTGCTCAGTTATTTTTCTCAGGATGTTTTTCCTAGCAAATATTTTCTGTTTAGGGTTAAAACAGTGATTCCAGAGATACTCTCAGATACTCTGGAGTAGCACAATGTTCTAGGCTGATACATTCCATTGTACCTGCAGCATTTTTATTGTCTCACGGTTTTTCAAGTGAAAAGCACACTTTTATATTTTAGATGAATGGTGTGTGTGTGAGAGAGAGAGAGCAAGAGCAAGAGCAAGAGAAAGAGAGAGGTGGATGGATATTTTTAAAAAGTAAGAGTAATTAATTAATTAATTGACACCTGTTAATTAATTTATTTATTTTTGCAAACATTATTAGATTGTTTTAGTTGCAAGTATATATGTATAGCCTTTCTTATTATATCATGCTACTCAGGAAACCATTTCCCCTATTTATCAGCAATCAATGAATCAGTATTTATCTATGTCACATTTTGTATTCTCAAAGTGGAAAAGGCATATTTCCATTTATTTTCATATGTCCCTTTTCAAAATCAACATATATTAGTGTGCACTTTTGGAAGAGAGAATTGCAACATACAGTTCAGAGCACTGCTGGAAGAGTAACTGTATTCTGTTCCACATAGTAGGCTGGGAAGTGTGAATTAGATCAGTTTCACTTTAAAATGATTGTTTTATGATTGTTTGTCACCCAGATTCACTTGTCTGAGATGGGCAGCAATAGAAATTGAAGAAATAAATAAAAATGTTTTTTTAAAAAAATCTACCATCTTTAATCTTGAGTACTTATATTGTTGAGCTAAATAACTAAATAAATTTACATCCCTTTGGGGAGTGGGAGAAATCAAGAGCATTCAGGCAAGGGCACTGAAGTTAGGATTTCTTATCTTCCCACATCCTCACCAAATATGGACAAGGTTGTTACAGATGTGAGAGGTTTGTGGGTGACACTGCATTCGTGAAAATACCATCGCAAACAGCCTGCTTGAAAAATCTGGAAAAAAGCAAAAATCGCAACATTGCAATTTTTTGTCTTATTTTTGGTGAACAGTAGGCATTTTATAACATACAAACAGCTAAAAATGCTCAAGATTAACTTCAGTGCATAAACTAAAATAAGACAAAATATAGAACAGGAAAAATACATTCATTAACATTGGTTCATAAAATTATTTTGTATATTTTAGTAAATGATATTACAGTCAAGTATTCAAAATATAGGATTCATTTTGTGTTTAGCATTTGGTATGTATATGGGCATGTAAGTATGCATCAGACATATGTCTGTCTCTTTGTCTATCTATCTATCTTCATCATCATCATCTTACAGTAACTAAAAACACTTTCACCTTCTTCGTTTGCTCTTTTATTGGGAACAGTACATGGTTTCAATGATTTAGTGCGTTCTTCCATGATTCAGAATATACAGTACATATTGCAAACACTAACATTAAAATAAGAGTCATTAACTCATAGCAATTTACAGCATCTTCCCAAATCATCTCACTAGTCCTCTGACAAAATAATAATAATAATAATAATAATAATAATAATAATAATAATAATAATAATAATAATTCTAAATTTGCTGGACTTGAACATTTTGACTCTACAAAAAACCACCTTACTCGGAACAGCTTACATCCTCCGACGATACCTTAACAGTTCCTAGGTCCTTGGTTAGGACTTGAGCTGCTGAGCTATTAACCGGCCTCAAAGGCTGTGAATCTCACTAAAGATTAACCAATAATAATAATAATAATAATAATAATAATAATAATAATAATAATAATAATAATACAGAGAAACTATTATTTCAGTGCTTAAACAATTGCAAGGGGGAAATGAGGAGAAAATGATGGAATATGAATCATAACAAAGACTATGTGAAGTAAAAATTGGGATTCCAAAGGTGCTGTTTTTTTTTTCAAGAGCTGAAGAAGCTTCTTGGATGAGAAGCAAAATGTCTTAAAAGAAAAGAGGACCCAGATTATTGGGGGCAATATGCTGACTCTGTAAACCACTTAGAGAGGGTGGTAAAGCATTGTAAAGTGGTATATATGTCTAAATCAGAGGTGGGCTTCAGCCAGTTTAGACAAGTTCAGATGAACTGGTTGTAAAAATTCTGTGAACCAGCTAATCCCACCACTGGCTGGCCCTGCCCTCGCCCAATTTTTGAGCCATTTTTCAGCCGTTTTGGGGGCCAGATTTTGGGGCGATTTTGGCTGTTTTGGGGGGCATTTTCAGCCATTTTTCAACTGGTTTTTGGACTGTTTTTCAAGTGATTTTGGATTCCAAAATGCCCCAAAACGGCCTGAAATGGCTGGAAAAAAGCCTGGAAAATGGCCCAGAAAACAACCCAAAAATGGCCCCAAAACAACTGAAAAACAGACTGAAAAATGGACAGGGGTGGGGCCAGCCAGTTGTAGAATTCCAAAGTGGCCTGAAAATGGTCGAAAGCAGCCCCAAAAAATGGCCCAGAAAGCAGCCTGAAAAATGGCTTGAAAATGGTCGAAAAATGGTCTGAAAAACAGCCAAAAACTGGCCCAGAAATGGCCCAGAAAAACAGCCTGAAAATGGCCCAGAAAATGGCCTGAAAACAGCCCAAATCTGGCCTGAAAATGGTCCAAAAACCAACTGAAAAAAATGGCCAAAACAGGGCCAAAAAACAGGCCAAAATTGAAGATTTCAAATCTTCAATTACCTCTTTTGAAGCTGTATGTGGATTTGAAAGGGGAAGAGGAATTTGTAGCTTGAGTGGGCAAACACTTCTGATCTCTCAATACTTCACATCCATTGTGCTTTTTCCTGCCCCACTGCAGAAATCTTTTAAACATTTGCTGGCAAACACAAAGTGAGTCTTCACCCCAAAGCATATTCCCCCTTCTGAATTTGGATTATTACACAATCATATGAAATAGTATAAGATCGCACTACTAAGCACAGTAACACCTGGACTATAGCAAAACTTTGTGAAAAAAATTGATATAAATTCCCATATCCCATATATAGATTATGTTGAACAAATGTAATGTCTTTGGGTTGATTTAAAGCCAAGATATGAAAATAAGGAAAACAAGAAAACTTCATCAAAAATTTGAATTGCCATAATTTTGTCTTCCTGCTTCCTTCTTTTCTCCAATTACAATTTCTGTACTAATAAACTTTACATCCAGTTTTAGAACCAATTCTGAGAAAATAAGTTTGAAAGAGAATCAAAATCCTTTCACCCACTTGGACCTTTTCCTCATATCAGTACATCTCTTTGCAAAACAGGTTGTGCTTAAAAACACACATCTGTCTCTAGCACATTTAGTTGGACAACAAGTAGACTCTTTAGAAAGAAATCAAAGAAAGGAGGGAGGAAAACCAAGAGACCCTCCTCCAAAAAAGTAATGGGGTGGGGTAGGGAAGCAATCAGTGGTGGGTTTCTACCAGCTCACCTTGATTCATGCGAACCGGTAGTGGCGGGAGGCTCCGCCCACCCGCCCGGATGTCATCATAGACGTGAGCGAAGTGAGTGAGTGCACGCTCATGCTCACAGTTCCGAACTGGTAGCGAAAGTATGTGGAACCCACTACTGGAAGGAATCTTAAGTATCAGTGTAAAAATCCCTTTTTTCCAGTGATAACAGTTCTAGGATAAACCAGATCAATAATAATGTCTGTCCATGTATCTCTCATGCTCAGCTATTCCTGGTTATCTGACTATTCCAGAGTGTAAATAAAGACAGAGGAGAACAGTTTTATGATTGGGAGAACTTTGTGTCTATTTTTATGGTCCCATACTATAAATAAAGAGAATGGAGGGCAATTCTTGTGATTGGGAGAACTTTGTGTCTATTTTAGGGCCAGAATGATCACAGCTCAATGACAGAGCATAGATGTTGCATATTCAGGCAAAGCAGAGCTGAGGAAAACTTCTGTTGAGATCATTGCGAACTTATTCTCATAAATTACGGTCCATGAAGGTGGGGAGATCCTTAGATGCCTTTCTATATTTTAATGCATAAAGCATGTTTCTATTAGAGTCTTCCTTCATAGATATGCTGCTCAAGGTAATCTGTAATATGTTTTTTTTTAAAAAAAGGAGACCAAAGCACAGATCCCTAAAAAGGATCTCAATTTGCCCATTTTTGACAGGGTTTTTCAAACTTGCAATCCTAAAATATGTGGACTTCCAGAATTGCCCGGACAGCATTCTGGAATTGGAAGTCTACACATCTTAAAAGTTGCCAAATTTGAAAAACACTTATCTATCAGAACATCTAGCTCAGGGGTATCCAATCTTGGCAACTTTAAGACTTGTGGATTTCAAAACGGGCTGAAAAATGGCCAGCTGAATCCCACATCTGCCTTTGAGGCGAGTGCTGGGAGGCAGGGCTGGGTGTGATGAGTGATGTCGAGTTGGCCATGCCAGCCCAGTCACAAGATACCCGCCCACATCTATCCAGCCAGTCATTAGGGCAGAGAACTTGTAGTTAAATTATTCGAATCCCATCACTGGTCTAAGTGCTATTGCTAGTGCTAAAAACCAGAAAGCCCAGTTGCCTCTTGAAAAAAAAAAAGCACCTTTGGGACAACCATGAACTGAATGACTGAGAATCTCCATCGATAAATACATGTTTTGTCACTTTTTTTCATCATTGACTGGGTTATAATATGAAGATAGCTTAAGTCAGAGGTCTCCACACTTGGCAACTTTAAGAGTTGAGTATTCCAACTCCCAGAATTCCTCAGTCAACATGACTGGTTGAGGAATTCTGGGAGTTGAAGTCCATAAGTCTTAAAAGTTGCCAAGTATAGAGACCCTTGTGCGGTTTACTTCCGCAGTGCAGCAACACTGAAGTGGCAACAATTTTACCCAATTTCAATCTTAGGGCAGTGATGGGTCCCAGGTTTTAAACTGAAGTATGTTGATTGAAGTGTGTTGATTCAAAAATTGTTGACCTATGATGCAACATTTTGCCCAATTATAAACAGTCAGACATGGGAATATTAGTAGTATTTAGATTCAAAACAACCTGGAGAGCGTACCTAATTAGCAATCTGGCAGCAAATCTAATAGAATGAATAGAATAGTGCTCTTATTTTTCTTTACAAATTGGTGTAAAGTGGCTTACTAAATTACTAAAACACATCAGAACATGAAATCCAATTATACCTGTTACCAACAGCCCCATTCTGCACGTATCTACTAAATTATCTGCAGTCACGTGAATCTTTCCCTGCATTATTAACAGAGTGGGCCAATGAGATAATAAATGAACTCCCCTCCTAGCCTCAACTTTATTGTGTAAAAATAATTTTGCTTTTAATCACTTCTCTGTCCTCCATTCACCAGTGTATCTTAGTATGGTAGAACTAAATTCAGAAATGTTCATGGGATGCACAGTTTAAACACGGCATTAGCAGGGTGTGTTCAAAAAAGTCAAAATGGCAGTAACAATGATGTAATCAGCACTCTGCCTTTTTTTACCATATGCTACAGATAACCTTGCCTGCAGAAGAATTAATTGCCGGTTCCATCAATATGCCAGATCAATAAATATTCTGACATTCAGAACAATTTTATGGCATTATATGGAGAAAAAAATATGCAGCAATCGTCTCTAAAAGAAATAATCTGCTCCCCTTCCTCCTTCTCTTGAGCAACAGGCAACCTACATGCAATCCTTATTACATGAAAAAGCATAGGGAAGGGGCTTTGAGAAAAATGCAATCTGTTTCTTGCTTTCTGGTTCTTGTCGTTAAAACACACACACACACATACACACAGAGAGAACTCTTGCAGGACTCTGAGGGAAAAAAAACGATAACATGCAGCCTACTCCTGAACATAACTATTGAGAACTAAGCCCTATTAAGCTAAGCTAAGCTTACTCTTAGATAAGTAGAGTTAGGTTGTTCCCTTTCAAGTTCAACTAGGAAGGAGGAAGAAGAGGATTTTAATTCTCAAGCTTACAAAGATCGATTTGAAGTATTTGTACTTTGTGGTGTGGCACAAAAGTAGTCCCTGAAGCATCAGCTGCATTTATCCCATGCTCAGAGGCTTAAATAAAAGGAATTCAGCTTATCCCTCCCTCCCTCCCTCTCTTGAAATACTTGCTTGTGTAATACCACTTATAGAGTGGTACAATTGAGAAAAACTGGATTTTGACTATCATTCTAGTAAGTGTAATTTATTACATTTAACTGCTAGGAAAGTTTAGATTAGGCCAAGCAGAGTTGCACCAATGGAATAGGCAGCCATATAAATTAATATAAATAAATAAACAAACAAACTTTTCCAAACAAGGTAGATTTCAATTATTTTTCACATACTATGAAATGGAAGATAATATTCAAATGGGAGAGGGAGGCAGAGGGAGCAATGAGGTCTGCCTAGTAACATCCTATAAGAAGCCCAGATAATCCTTCTCCAACCACTCTCACTGCAATTATTTTTATTGGTGCTGAAAACAGCTTATTCCTGAATATCATAGATAACTAGCTTGGCTAAGATGACTCTGTTCTTATTTTCTGCAAATATTTGTAATTGCTGTGTGGATTTAAGAAAGAATGTAACTTTGGGGCAGGAGAGAGGTACCGTATTTTCCGGCGTATAAGACGACTGGGCGTATAAGACGACCCCCGACTTTTCCTGTTAAAATATAGGGTTTGGGCTATACTCGCCGTATAAGACTGCCCCTCTTCCAACGCACACCAAATAAAAATTAAAAAACATCAACTGGCTCACCCACAATGTAAAAGCAGCTGTGCTAGACCCGAAATGGCCCCTGAAACAAGCAGGAACCTCACACAGCCACAAAAAGCCCCCCCCCCCAAAAAACAACTTTCACACTTTACACACACACAACACAACACAACTGGCTCACCCACAATATAAAAGCAGCTGTGCTAGACCCAAAATGGGCCCTGCAACAAGCAGGAACCTCACACAGCCACAAAAAGCCCAAAAAAACAACTTTCACACTTTACACACACACAACACAACAGGCTCACCCACAATGTAAAAGCAGCTGTGCTAGACCCAAAATGGGCCCTACAACAAGCAGGAACCTCACACAGCCACAAAAAGCCCAAAAAAACAACTTTCACACTTTACACACACACAACACAACTGGCTCACCCACAATATAAAAGCAGCTGTGCTAGACCCAAAATGGGCCCTGCAACAAGCAGGAACCTCACACAGCCACAAAAAGCCCAAAAAAACAACTTTCACACTTTACACACACACAACACAACAGGCTCACCCACAATGTAAAAGCAGCTGTGCTAGACCCAAAATGGCCCCTGCAACAAGCAGGAACCTCACACAGCCACAAAAAGCCCAAAAAATCAACTTTCAAACTTTACACACACAAAATTCCACATACAGCTTTGTGAGATTTTGTGTGTTTGTGTAGTTAGAGTGAAACACTACAGAAACATACTAAATCTCAGAAAGCTGCACAAATATTATTTTATTTTTATTTTTATATGAAAACTAAATTTAAAACTTCCTAAACTTTATATGGCTAGGTCTAAAAAAGAACAACTAAAAAAAAACCCAATTAACTATTTTTTTTAAAGCTCCCAAAGGGGAACAAAACTTACCCAATAGAACAGGGGTCTCCAACCTTGGCAACTTTAAGACTTGTAGACTTCAACTCCCAGAATTCCTCAGCCAGCTTTGTTTTGCTGGCTGAGGAATTCTGGGAGTTGAAGTCCACAACTCCTGCCTGCATGATTGCAGGCAGGGAGTGGCTTGCTGATGGAATGGATTCAGGCAAGCGAAGCAAGGCAAGCGTTGCGATTAGCAGCTAAGATAAGCAAGCTGGAGGGGGAAAACTTTTCCTTTTACAGGGCTCTGGGCTCTGGGCTCTGACGATCCCAGCTGAGTTGCCTGAGTTGCCTGATTAGCAGGCAACTCAGCTGGGATCGTCAGAGCTTGCAGAGCCACGTAAAAGAAAAAAGTTTTTTCCTTTAACATGGTTCTGGCATCCCAGCTGAGTTGCCTGATTAGCAGGCAAAGCTGGGATCGTCAGAGCTTCGATCGCCAGAGCCATTTAAGGCTCGTCAGAGTCTTTTGGTTACAGGAGCCTGGTTACAGGAGAACGACACCCGGCGTATAAGACGATCCCCGACTTTTGAGAAGATTTTCATGTGTTAAAAAATCGGCTTATACGCCGGAAAATACGGTAGATAGTGGGACACAATTATTGGAGGAAAAACTTTGTGTAAAATCAGAAGGTACAATGGTTACCCATGAAGAACATAAAGGATTGGGTGCATTACTTGAAGCTTTTTTTAATATGTTCTGGTATGGACTTGACTTGTATGTTGATGGGTGTAGGGCAGGGGTGAAATTTACTTATCTTCGCTACCGGTTCGCAAATGTGAGTGTGTGCACCTCCTCCACGCATGCACAGAGCCTTCTGCGCATCTACAGAGGGTCAAAAATAGAACATGATTACATCCCGGCAGGTGGGCGGAGCCTCCCGCCACCAGTGCTACAGGTTCGTCCGAGCTGAATAGAACCTGCTCAATTTCACCACTGGTGTAGGGGTACTGTTGATATGAGAGAACCTATTTTTAATGAATTATTTTAGCTGTCTCCTAAAGATGAAGAATAGGACATTTTTTGTACCATGTCCAAGGTTAAGGAAATTTTTTGTTTTTGATGGGCCATGGCCGTTAACTAGGGAAATGCAAGATAAGGTGCAATATCCTATTTGTACTTATTTACAGTTTTGCTGAAGTATTCTAATTATAACTCTAATGTTGCTTCATTGTGGACCGACTATTCTGGTGGCACAAAACACTAATGAATAGAATTTCTGTTCTTCCCCATACAAGAAATCATTGAAATATTTGTGTCTGACTAGCCCACCTTTGACCCAGGATCTGCAGAGAGAAAGCTCTGCAACGCCCTACTCTTCTTTGCTGAGTCCTTACCGCAATTCACCCTGCTTATTGCAGATGAAACCTGCTGTGTCATCATGGATATGGATTTCAAAACTCCCCCAGATTTGACATCACAACCAATTTGAGAATATGAGCTTCAGAGCCACCGGGTGATTTTGAAGAACAGAAAAGGGAGGGATGGGTGTAACAGACTATTTAACATTAGTTATATGTGTATATTCCTGTTCATTTACTTTGTTCTTACTTGGGCCCAGATTGGTGGACTTATTGGTAGCATCTTTCAAGGGCCCAAAGATGCTTTGTAAAGTAGAGATGCCAGTGGCTGCATTGGCACTTCTTCTTCTTTTTCTTCCTCCTCCTCCTCCTCCTCCTCCTCCTCCTCCTCCTCCTCCTCCTCCTCCTCTTCTTCTTCTTCTTCTTCTTCTTCTTCTTCTTCTTCTTCTTCCTCCTCCTCCTCCTCCTCCTCCTCCTCTTCCTCTTCCTCTTCTTCTTCTTCTGATCATTGAATGCCACTTTGCACAGTCAGCTGCATCTCCAGGGTGCAGGGCCATGGCTTGCATATCTTTGTTGGTGGTATCTTTCCATCTCTGTTTTGGATGCCTGTGAGGTCGCTGGCCATTGACTTCTACTTGGTAGCCAGTCTTGGCGATGGTGGAAGGTGCTGCTCCATGTCCATACCAGAGGAGTTGGCCTTCTCTCATCTTCTCTATAATTGGTGCCACACCAAAATGCTGTTAAATGGCATCATTTGTGATGTGGTCAAGAAGGGAGATGCCCGATATCCAATGGAACATTCGCATTTCCATGGCATGGAGATAGCTTTCCATCCCTATTGTTCCTGCCCAGCATTCAGTGTCATACAGTGCAACAGGGCAGATTGTTGTCTTGTAAATCTTATATTTAGGACGCATTGGCACTTTCTTCTTGTAAAATGCAAGGTATGCAAAACTGCCATGACAGCCCACAGCATAAAGGGAAAAAATATTTTCCACCCTCTTTTCTACCAGCTACAGCAGCAGCAGACTCCTATTCCAGTTGGACAGGCAATTCCATTTCTTTCAACACTGGTAACAAGGTAAGCCATTCACTGCACCTGATTGCAATTCTATCCTCAATTTTGTCCTTCAGCAACACTGCCTCATGCTGCTGTAGGCTCTGGAAAACAATAACTCCTTTCCAAACATTTCTATCCATGCGTATTTCTATATAGCCAAGTTTGATTTTTTTTGCAAAGAAGTTCATTTCCACAAACAGAAATTATCTTTAAAAGGGTGGGGGGAAGAAAAATATTAATTACAACAGTCATTCTTTATTTTAACCTTCTTTTTTAGAACAGGCCAGTCATCAGAGGAGGTTTCACAATTACGGGGCAAGGAGAGAAGATGGAGAGGGGGGATGTGCCTATGCACCCCTCCCTGTCTCATGTATCTGCTATACCTGTCATCATGCATGGCTGCAAGTTGGAAATAGGAAATTGTGATTTTAATTGCTATAATTTCATTTCAAGTGTGCAGCACTCTAAAAATAGCAATGGCTGCCTCAGATTTCTCATCTGGTAACTGTGTTTTCTCCCCCCCCTCCCAATATGTTTCCTCATCTTTATTTCAGAGATATTGAGATCTGATCCATATTATCTAAACTCAGAGAGAATATAATAAATTGTCTCTGTTTGGCTAAATCATGTCACTTCTTTTCCCTAATGCAAATTTTAAGTTTGTCACCTATTACACTGGAGCTTCCTTCTCTAAAGCTAACATGGAATTGGATGTATCTGTGTTTTATTGCTCAGTCACATAAAGTCACAAAAAGGTTCATTCTCCCAGGTTGTTTTCAAAATAAATTAAAAGCAATTACAGAGAAGACTATAGTGACATATAGACAGGGGCATAAAACTGAAAACACTAGTATTCCAGTGATCAGACTATGAAAAGTTTATTTAAAAAATTAATTCAAACTCTATGAATAATAGTGACTTATATAGCAAATGATCCAGGTTTAACATTACTCCAACTTATGCCTTCTCTAGTATTATTTGCTGAATAAAGCACAATGGGCTGAATTTGCAGATTGCACTAAGCCATACAGTTTATTTCATTTTTATTTTAATGTTTTGTCTTACATAGTGTGTAACTCTATAGTAGTAGCATGTGAGTAGAACAACAGAAAAGCAGAGACATCATCCTGCCAATAAAAGCACGTATAGTCAAGGCTATGGTTTTCCCAATTGCAATGTATGGCTGTGAAAGTTGGACCATAAGAAAGGCTGAGCACCAAAGAATTGAGGCCTTTGAACTATGGTGCTGGAGAAGATTCCTGTGAGTCCCTTGAACTGCAAGGCGATCAAACCGGTCAGTCCTAGAGGAGATCAACCCTGACTGCTCTTTAGAAGGCCAGATCTGAAGAGGAAACTCAAATACTTTGGCCACCTGAGAAAGAATGATGAGAAAGAAGGGCTCACTGGAGAAGAGCCTAATGCTGGGAAAGATTGAGGGCAAAAGAAGAAGGGGACGACAGAGAATGAGGTGGCTGGCTGGAGTCACTGAAGCACTAGGCATGAGCTTAAATGGGCTCCAGAGGATGGTAAAGGACAGGAAGGCCTGGAGGAACGTTGTCCATGGGGTCGCAATGGGTCAGACACGACTTTGCAACTAACAACAACAACAGAACAACAGAGTAGCCATACTCAGTATATGAATTCTGATTCAACCATCAGCTCCTGGTGGTCAACTGGTGGGATTATTGGAAAATTGCTCTGGATAATTTCTAAATTTGTTTGCCTCCAGCATATTCCCAGCCAATCTCTATTTTTAAATTGGAGCACGCACACATGCTACTCACACAATGAGCAAAAATAAAATCTGATGTTTACATATTAAATATCAGCAAAAACCAAAACAGTTAACTGGTAAAATAGGGCAGAAAAGGCAAGAAGAGAGAGAAACATGAGTAACAAGCAAGAATTTAAATTAACTATATAGCTAAAGAGCAGAGAACTTTTCAGAACCATCCAAAGCAATCCTGTGTGTTAATTATATGGAAAGTCCCAAAGATTAATTCCATCTTTAACCTTTTCCACTCTACATAAGGGCAGTAGAAAGGAGATGGAAAGTAGAATACCAGAAGATCTTTTCTCTATTCTACACCATGAAAGAAATAATTTGATGGACACAATTATATATAATCTTATAAAACATAACATTTTAAAACAAAAAACCTGAAAATGAATGCACAGCTGTTTTAGCTTTTTTGACCTGCCTCTAACTTACACTAGCTGTAGACTTGGCATGATCATTAATGTAGTAAATGTAGTAAACATTATTTACTACAGTACTAGCATACTTAACACCAGATTAATAAACCTGGTATTTTTGCAATAGAGCCTTAGCTAATATTTCCAATGGCAAGAGGTTATGAGAGTTGCAATTCTAATTACATGGAAGACGCCAGGTTGCCTATTTTGTGGTCTAGGTGAAGCCACTGTAATACAGATAGTCCTCAATTTACAACCACAATTGAGCCCAACATTTCTGTTGTTAAGTAAGACATTTGCTAAGTGGGTTTTGCCCCATTTTATGACCTTCTTTGCCACCGTTGTTAAGTGAATCACAGCAGTTAATAAGTTAGTAACCCAGTTCTTAAGTGAATCTGGCTTCCCCACTGACTTTGCTTATCAGAAAGCCGCAAAAGGTGATCATATGACCCTGGGACACAGCAATGGTCAGAAATATGAACCAGTTGCTAAGCATCTGAATTCTGACCATAATCATGGGGATGCTGCAAAGATCATAACTATCTTTGTCATATTTTTCTGTCATAAGTCATATTTTTCACTGTTGTTGTAACTTTGAATGGTCACTAAACACACTATTGTAATTCAAGGGCTATCTGTTTTCCACACCCATTTTTGCCATCTATGTCAAAGTAGAAAATTTAGATCTCAGCTCATAGAATCAACATCCAATCTGAGAAGTTTCCTACTAAAGGAGTGCAAAATTTGCAGCTCTGCTAAATATTTTTGATCCAGCTCCTAGAAATGCAATGACTGAGCATCAGGCTACTTCAACCTGACTGCCTTTCAGTTAGGGAAACTTATGGAAGTAAGTTATTATAGTACCAGATTCCTTGTTCTGCAAGTGAAACTATGCCATGGATACTTTTTCCTTTTTTTTTTTAACTCTCTAGAAAATATTCTTCGGTAGTTGGTAAATTAATTCACTGTAAGCCTATGTAAACCTATACTGGGCATTAAGAAAAGGGGAAGAACATATAGGAAGTTGTTGATAACTGATTAGCTCAAAATAGCTCAGGATGTGATTACCTATAAGACACACTCCCCCCCCCCCCAAAAAAAGTGGGTGGAAATGTCTGTGCGTCTGAGCAAATGTTGCCAAAGCACCTGCCGGCCCCCAGCCTTTGGCCTCTGCCTCCCAGCAATTTGATTCCTTGCAGCAAACAGCAAATAGCCTGGTCAGCTTCAGCACAGCCTGATTTAGCATGGGCAGCTGATTGGCGATTGGATCTGTCTCCCGGAATACCACCAATCAGCTGTTGCACGCTGCGGGGATCGGTGCTGCCCATTGGCGCCATTACTGCCCATTGCTGCTGCCACCTATCGCCGGCTCCGCACGGCCCATTTTTGGCTTCTGCACGCCCAGTTTTCGGCCTCTGTGCACCCCATTTTCAGCATGTCCTGTTTTCAGACTGTTCCAGACTTGTTTTCCTCCCCAAAAGCTAGGTGCATCTTATAGTCTGGGGTGTCTTATAGTCCAAAAAATATGGTAAATAAAATCAGACTTATGAAGTTTGTCCATGAGTAGGGGTGCGGGGGGGGAATCCCTCACAGTTTAAATGTGAGGAGGAGAAGGAGGAAGAGGTGGAGGAGGAGGAAGCCTCTGAGCAATCTCATGGAGAGATTCTCTATAAAGCAGGAATAACAACATTGTATGGTGGACAGTAGAAGCATTTAATTATTGACATCAACTTGGTTGCAAATCGTAATAAGAATATTCTAATGGATGACAAAGATATCATGCAGATTTATGCCATAATCTGGAGATATAGGACCCCCTTTACAGGTATACAAAAACAACCCAACCACATATTGCTCAAGATATACCAGGAATCCTTTACTTATATGCTGGTATTAAAAACTGTACATTGAGATAGTAAGCGCTTGCATGAATAAACTAAGGCTGTAGGTGAGAAAGGATGTTTCTATATATTTACTGTACAGACTTGGCCATGTTCAAACAACATAATCCTCCATTAGCAGAAATAATTAAATCAAGGTTCACATAACCTGAGCTATGAAGCAAACTCAGGAATTGCCCTAATTTGTGATTAGTTTTTTTTTAAGTTGTAGGTTTTTATGTTGCCTTTGGATTATGTTAGGACCAAATAGAAAATATGAAATAAATCCCGTGCTAGGATTTATGATCTAAATTAAGGACTTAAGGATAAAAAACACACTTATGTTTTACTAATTTGCATGCATTGTGCATCAGCTTAAATACAACAGGAAACAATATCTCATTTGCTATCTTCAGTCACTATTAGTTGTAGCACCCTTGAAAAGGTGGTGATAAAATATATAATATCAGGAACGGCTGTCTTTTTGCTCAATTATCTTACACTTCAGAACAACCATTAGTGTGTATATACAGATCAGGTCCGTGATCTTCATTAGAATCCTTTGGCCAGCTGCAGCTACAGTGTAAAATTAATTAATTAATTAATCAATTTTACACTGCAGGCCTCTCTTGTATAAATTGTCCTAAAGTTACTTTTTCATCATCATCATCATAATTACAAACTGCCACTATCCAAGGTTCCTGACTCTAGGGGGTGATGCTCATCTCCATTTCTTAGCTAGGGGAGCCAGTGTTGTCTGAAGACATTTCGGCGGTCAATTGGCCAGCATGACTATACACCAAGACACGCAGAAGACTATTACCTTCCCACCAAAGTGGTATCTATTTATCTACTCACATTTGCATGCTTCCAAGGTAATTGCTAAACGAGGACTACCTCTGGGTATATGGGTTTATATAAAATGTAACCTAGCTTGATATGAAAGATGTAAAATAGGCTATGATGCTATGCAGAAGCTGTTAGAATTCCCTCTGACACCTTTCCTTCAAGGAAATCAATCAGTTTTCTGAGTGGCAAATATACAAATGGGAAGTTGAAATTGGAAGGAAAAAAAGCCCTCATCTGATGTACTACAACCTGATAGTGAACCTATGGCACGTGTGCCACAGGTGGTACGCAGCGCCCTCTCTGTCAGCATGTGAGCCGTTGCCCCAGTTCAGTTCCGCCATGCATGTGCAGGTGCCTCCCCCCAGCCAGCTGGTCATTGGATCTCTGTTGTGCAAGCGTAGGGTGGGCGGGGCACGTGCAGGGGGCTGCGCATGCACTACATTTTTGGGCCAGTGGTGAAATCTAAAATTTGTTACTACCAGTTCTGTGGGCATGGCTTGGTGGGGGAGGGTAATGTGACTGGGTGGGTGTGGCCAATTTTTTTATTTTTACTTTTAAAACCATTTTTTCTACAACCTCTTCGGCGAAAAGTTTGTAAAAAAAAATACTTTCAAAAGGCTCTGAAGATCCCAGCTGAGTTGCCTGATCGGCAGAGGCTTTTTAAAAAACTCAGCTGGGATCGTCAGAGGCATTTAAAAGAAAAAAAGGGTTTTTTTCTTTTAAAAGCCTTTGATGATCCCAGCTGAGCCGTGGGATCATCAAAGGCTTTTTTTTTTACTTTTAAATCATTTTTCAGCTGAAGAGTTTGTAGAAAAAATGCTTTTAAAAGTAAAAAAAAAAGCCTCTGATGATTGTGCGGCTCAGCTGGGCATGAGGGGGGGAGAGATTTTTGCTACCGGTTCTCCGAACCACCCGCCTCCATCGCTACCAGATCAGGTGATCCGGTCCGAACCAGGAGCATTTCACCCTTGGTTTGGGCACGCTTCAGCGCTTTGGACACTTGGTCCAGAAAAGGTTAGCTATCACTGCACCACAATCATATACTTGACTTTGAGTATTAAAAGTTAATCCCTTATTAAATAAACTTTAAAAAACCAAATATTGATTTATACTGATTGTTTTAATTAGTATCCCAGTATGATTTATGTTGATTTCTTATTTAATATTCTATGACTATCACAAAGTATTATATCTTATGATTCACGATGAATGTATTTTATGATTATGATCATAATTTATCATTTGTTGCTTATATATACAGTGAGAACATGCACCAGAGACAAATTCCTTGTGTATCCAATCACTCTTGGCCAATAAAGAATTCTGTATATTCTATATTCTAAAATACTAGGAACAATTTGGATGAATTATTACCCACATGCCTGGAGGTAGTATACCAGTATTAATCTGCTGTCTTTGAAGACAAGACAGAGCGGAAGGAAATATCTCACATACTTGGCTTCAGTCCAGTGGTGGGTTGCTCCCGGTTCGCACTGGTTTGGGAGAACCGATGGTAAAAATCTGTTGTCACTCGCAGAACTGGTAGTAATGACTGGCTGGCCACGCCCCCAAACCAGTTCCCTGATTGCCACTCGCTCGCCCCAGCCGCCATGTTTGTCACTGCCATGTTCTTCACACATGTGCATCCCATTGCCTTGTAAGTCCAATGGGATGTGCATGCGCAAAAAACATGGTGATGACGGCAGCAGCTTTTCCCACCAGTACTTTTTGGCAGCCTGAGGAGAAAGCGGCTGGCAAAAAAGCCTTTTTGGAGGCTTCCTGGCCAGCTGCTTTCCAGCAGCAGCGGCTGGCTGGGGGCCACAGAAACTTGGGTCAGCTTGCCTTCCTGACTCTGGACCAGCTGCTGTGGAAGGTAAGCAGCCGAACAAAGAGGCAGTGGTAGGGAAGGAAGGCAGGCAAGTGGGCCTGGCCATGGGCACTGCCAGGAAGGCAGGCAAGCATATCGGGACTAGCTCCCTTCCCCGTGATCCTGCCATGCTTGCCTGCCTTCCAGCCCAGCCAGTGGGTGGGCAGGTGGCCCTTCGGGGAGACGGAGTGCTGCATTGGAACTGAGAGAGGCTTCAGCAGCAGCAATGCTGTGGGACGGTGGGTGGATGTCCCAGGGCTGCTGCCCATGTGCATCACATGTGAAGGAAAGCAGACACCCCCCTCTGAGGAAAAGAAGCAGCAGTGAAGCCCTGGCACACACAAATGCCCCTGTTGCCTCCGCTGCTGCTTCTTTTGCTGTCAGCTTCTCACCACTCTTAAAGTCGATCGTGAAGAGCTGGAAGATGTTTCCTTAGATCTCCGTCAAACTCATTGTTGGAGTGTCAGCAATCTAAGAAAACATCTTCCAGCTGTTCACGATTGACTTTAAGAGTGGCGAGAAGCTGACAGCAAAAGAAGCAGCAATGGAGGCAACAGGGGCATGTGTGTCCCTCCACAGTCCTCTCCCGGGTGACAGAGGGGCGGTGTCTGCCTCCAGCTCCTTGCGGAGGGACACGCACAAACATGCCCATCGCCTCCATTGCTGCTTCTTTTGATCATGAAGAGCTGGAAGACGTTTCCTTAGATCTCCACCAAACTCGTTGTTGGAGTGAAATGTGGCAGCCATGAGCTGCACTTTCCTCCAAGTCTCATCCAAAAAGCTCTGTACAGAGAGAAGCACCTGTTTCCCTCTACTGCTCACAATGCTTAGAGGAAAGCACGGCTCATGGCTGCTAAATTTTGCTATGCTACACCAAACGCTTTCCCATAAAGAGCAACGAAGGAGAGAAACAGACGCTGACCTGGAGAACACATGGACTGGAGCAGCTGTGTGTGCTCTCCACTGGCTGTTTCTTCCCCTTCGCTAGTGCAGCACAGCAAATGTAGCACCCATGAGCTGCACTTTCCTCCAAGCCAAATCCAGAAAGATCTGGCTGGGAGGGGTGCCTGCGTCCACCAGCTCAGGGCAGTGGGCTCAGCTGCAGCCCAAATGAGTCGAGGAACTGTGGGGAGCCTCCTGTGTGTTGCACCCCCCTCCCAGCCTTTGCCCATGTCTCCGTGCCTCCAGCGTCTCCTGAAGCTGCCACCATTGGAGCCGCAACAGGGACGTGGGCAGCCCAGTAAGCTGGGCACCTAAAAATGTCACAGAGGCACTGGCGAAGGCTGGGAGGGGGAGTGCAACATGTGGGAGGCTTCCCGCAGTTCCTTGGCTCGTCTGGGCTGCAGCTGAGTCCACTGCCCTGAGCTGGCGGAGGCCACGCAGAGTGCAGCTGGGAGCATGCTAACCTTGTCCTCCTCAAGTGCTGGATTCTGCTGTTGCTATCGCCCCTGGCCTGCCCAGCTCTTCTATGGTTGGCTCATGTGGGTTAGCATGAGTGTGGCTCTCAAGGAGCTCAGCAACAACAACACCAAAAAGTTCTCCGGCCGGCCGGCGAGAAGAAGCTGCTTTGTGCTTTGCCTCAATTGCCCTTCCCGGCCGAAAAGCCGTGGCTGGCAGGCCGTGGAAACAGGGTCACCCTCTTGACTGGGGACCTGGGCACATCCTCAGTGAAGTCACCCCCGAGGTCCAGAGGAAAGACTTTCTCCTGCATGCTCATCTTGCGGACAGGACCCAGCTGGCAGGAATGGAGTGCTCTGGCTGCAACCACAAGGAAGGCCTGTCAGAGGCAAGAAGGGGTGCTTTTCAGCCAGGAAGGCCAATGGAGGGAAAGCCGAGGCAACCACTGCCACCCAACCGTGTCCCGACCTGGATATGGGGCCAGAGTATCAAAAAAAAAAGTGTCAAAAAGTTCCAAAAATTTTTGCCACCATTTCGGTGGGGGTGGCTTGGGGGGGGTCATGTGACTGAGTGTGTGAGTGACGTCAAGTTGGCCACACCCACACAGTCATGCCCCCCCCACCTCACCACACCCACAGAACTGGTAGTAAAAAATTTAGAGCGCACCACTGCTTCAGAAGTAATACTATCAAAGGGCTATTACATTTCTTTGAATGCAGCTAGTCCAACAGGCATGTATGTTGCAAAGATTTGGAATAGCGCAGTGAAGGTGTTGGAATAGGAGTGAGGAGACGCAGATTCTAATATTTCCTCAGCCATGGAAATATACTGGGAGATAAGGACCAATCTTTGTGTCCAGCTAACCTTATGGGCAGGTTGCTATGGAGAGAAATATGAGGGTGCTCTCTATCCTGTTTGGAACTATTAAAGGAAAGACAGACTGTTTATCAAATCAAATAACATACAAATAATTGCAAGCATACATTTATACAACTGCATAGAAGCTGCTGTTCTTTGAAGTAGTAATATTTCATTTCAGAGAAAGAGGGGCACCAAATCCCCAAATATATCAGTTTTCTCAGTCTCCCTTTCATCCATAAAGCATCAAGCTTTTATCCCAATCCAGAAATACAATAGCATGTAATTGAAGGGTTAAACCTTTCTTCCCTGTGCTGTTAACTGGACATCATTCTTCAATGAATTCCTTTATATTTTTTAAAATTACATGATCAAGATTAGGGATGATATGTTATTTAATAATTCAGAAGAAATGGGGTGGATTTAGCTATTGTAGAATTTGCATATAATAACCAGGAAAGATAGGTGGTGGCTGGGGAAGATCCATACTCCCAGCACCAATGACTGAGCAAAGAAAACAAATAAACCTTTTTCAGGGAAATGATTTTTAAGATAATGCGGATGTACAATCCTGGCAGTTTAGACTTTATACAAAGCCATAATTATTAACCAGGTTTAATAAGCCACAAATATTAACCAGGTTTTATTCACCAAACTCTAATGCTTAAAACCCACATTGTACTAAATTACAAAGTTTAATTTCTATTATAGCTTAATACAATGCTTATTGCCCAATATACAAAACTGAATACCACAGTCCATTCTTTGCAAGCTGTCACATGGGACACTTGGTGATTGTTTGGAGTTATAAAGTTATTGGCCTCTGTGTAGGATGTCTGTATGTTTGTAAGCAAAGAGGGTATCCTAATGAAACAAAAAAACAAACAAACCTGTCCTTCCAATGAAATGACAATGGCCAAGCGCATGTATTCTTTATCTTCTCATTCTTAGAGAAATGGAAAGAGCTATCTGACTAAGCTGACTATCCTAGAATAATAATGTATTCGTTTCACTCCATTAAGTCAAATATCAGAAATGTGTCACCCAATTTAGCATTTTTGCTCTGACAAGCTATGTTGGGAGAAATTAGATCCCTGCATCCATTCTTGCACACTCTATAAAAACCACACTGGAGCAGGCCAAAAGCCCATGTAATAATGGCTTGTTCATATATAGTTACCAAGATGCAATGAGAAGCCCACAAGTTGGTTATATACAACATTTTTTCTTTCAGGAAACAAATATTGAGTAGCACACTTCCACTCATACTTATTTAACCAATAACTTTCAGGTAACAGCCACTGATAGGTTTCCATTCTAATACCCTCTGAATGTTTTACTAAACTGATGGGAGCTATTTCCATAGGCTAAACTGTGTTTTGCATGAACTAGCATTTTCTCCTTCCTATGTTGAGTTTTACAACGATGGGATTTTGCTTTATTTTAAAATCACAAATGCTAGAAACTGAGTCATGGACCAGAGAAGGAGCCGTTGAATATGTCACTGTACCCAAAGCCGTAAAGGTGAATGATCTCAAAGTTCACAGCTGTTTGGTTAACCCAGTAATTGTGAACCTATGACACCTACACCAAGGATGACACACTACATTTTGGTGACTTCCCATTACCCAGCATCTATTCCCAAAAGTATATATCATTCTAAGACAGATTTTGGAGGCTGTGGAGGCTGTGTGAGAATGAGATGTATTCTCAGTGGCCTGTGGAAGTTGCACAAGAGAATTGTGCTCCTGCACTGCCTCCTGAGCCTTTCAAAATCATGTGGGAATGCAGTGTGCTTTTATGTGATTTTTGGAGGTGGCAGAAGAGCATTATCCAAAGTTGCTTCAAGAACAAAAACTTAATGGACCCAGAGCTACCTCAAGTAGGTCACAAGGAAATGTCAACAAAAAACAGCCCTGAAGGCAAGCAGTGTGTGGCAGATCCTGGGGAATCACACACAATTTGACTGTATTTTTTAAAAAATAAAATAATAAATTGTGTTTGTTTGTGTCGAGGTGCGGGGGGGTGCAGCAGAGTCAAGTTATTTTCTGTATTTTTGATATGCCTAGCCCAATGGGTTCACCATCACCAGGTTAACCTGTCCAGTTGCATATGGCTAGGCTGCCTTTACTTGAACAGATTGTAGGCCAAGTAACAAGGAGACAATGTTGGTTCTTTGTCCTTGTCCAAGGCTTTGGGCAGAAAAACAAGAGAGGCAAAAGATCTTTGAAGTATCACTTTTTATTGTCAGCTCTTGAGCAACATATCCTTTATCAGTTTCTCAAGGTAAATGCTCAAAGTCTAATCAATGCACAATTTAAATAGCAATTGTGACTGTCAATCATTTAGACACCTTATCCATTGATAATACATTGTCAATGCAAAGGGTCATGTTGCAAAAAGAAAAGGAAAAAAGGTGGTGGGAAAGGAAAAACTAGAAACACACAAAATCTTGCAGTTGGGGTTGAAAAGGCAAATATTGTAAGCAATGTAAGTTGAAAATATATTTGGAGATGAGGAAAGGAAAGAGAGAGAGACTAAGTGAGGAAAACAAAAGAGAAATTAAAAGTATCTGCCAATTCATACAAGGCAGTTTTACACTGTACAGGCTATCTCTCTCTTTTTCTCCAGAGCCTTCTTATTCCTTCGACTTCTGGATTCCTTGGAACTGAACTCATTTCAAAGAATGTTGTACATGCCCAATCATCATGCATAAAGATTTCACCCCCTGCCAAGAAATCACAAAGTTTATTGTTTTAAGGGAGCTACCCCTCTCCCTCTCCCTCTGGTATTGAGGAAACCCTTGGTCCCATCAGGCCCTCGAGGAAGGCGGATCACTGTAGGACAGACAACTTCTGGTTTACAGAAGATTGTGGAACGTGGTCGTGGACCTAAGGACTCTGGGTTTTGTACATCTGATTGATTATTGAGTGGTCCATGCCTCTTTTGTGTCCCCAAGTTTTCTGGACCTAGTCTATTTCCCCAGGAGGTGTTGGATGGTTTTTGTAATCCTGATGTGCCTGACTTTGGTGCAGAAATAGGTGAGGGGGATGGTGACCCTGACAATGCTTTGCGTAATTGAAGGGGTTCTGCATGTGATATGCTGGAGGAATTTGATTTGAAGGCCTGACCTGATGAGTTGTAACGCTTAGTTGTACACGTGCCTGGAGGAGAAAAGCAATTCTGAGGAACATTAGCAGAAGAAACTGGGATACTATCTGGTTCTGTAGATGAACTGCAGGGGAGGGAGTCTTCAATGCCTTCTGATAACTTGTTGGCCCATTTTCCAAAAAGCATTGGTATCTCTTCAATCTTTTCACTATCTTCTTGACTGATCACATTCATCTTTTTGAGAGTAGAGAGGTTGATCACTTTGATGCTTTGCCCAGGAGAACAGAATTGCTTGTGGATGAGCCCTTCAAAAGCCTTTCGGGCACTCTTCAGCCTTTCATATTCCACCAATGCACACCATCTGGTCAAAAGCTCAGGATAAGAAGAGGTAGCTTTCTTCACCGCTGAGGGGAGTTTTTTGCCAGGTCTGAAGATGCGTATACAGGCAATGTCACCAAAAGGTCCAAACAGCTTTGAGATTGTATCCAGGAAGATTTTTTGAATCAGGAGTGAAGAAGAATCGGATTCTTCACACGGAAGGACATTCCATGCAAGAAGCGTCTTGTTAAAAGGGATGTTTACAAAAGACTCTGGGATAGGTTCCTTCCTTCTCACCTTGGTCCCGTCTTCACTGAGTTCCAGCAACTTTGAGAATTGCAGAGCATAAAGGGTCACTCGCCAGTTCCAAGTTAAACGTTTCATCTAGGTTTTTTTTAAAGAGAAAAATATCAGTAGTGAGTAAGATGACCTTGATAAAGATATGCAAGCTTTCTTGACAAGAGATAACGTGCATTTTAAGTTCAGAACATACAGAAGTAGTTCAAACCTCCCTAATTCCCTAATTTTATTAAAACTGTAATAGTAAAATCTAATTCAAACTTAGCAAAAAAAAATTGGAAGGAAAAGTGCAAGAAAAATGTTGCCCCTAATTCAATAGGACAGCTGCATGAAGCACTAGATAGAAAATTATTAAAAAGAACTCCCTTTAAGGGCTAATTGATCTATCCTATCGTGGCCACAATCAACAAATTGATGCATAGCAGAGAATAGTTGTCTCCTCCTAGCTATTTGCTCACCATGAACAAGGTTTTAGAGGTGCAATGCCTTGAACAAGGAGATTCCATTTAGCAATGATACACCAAAAGTAAATACTGGAATTTCTTCTTTCATAAATTTGTTAACAGAATCCTCTGAATCCAGCTAGGCTAGTGTCACATCTTGTGACTTTTCAGTTCCAAACTATATTAATTATATTTTGTATTCTAGAAAGCAAAAACTTGAGGCAATGTCTACTATGTTTCTGAAATAAAGATCAAGGAAACATGCCAAATTACCAATTGTCATTTCCAATTGCATCAAACTGGACTTTAAGTGTTGATCTTTATTCAGAAAATATAGAAAAGGTAAGGAAAAGAGCCAGATTAGAAAAATCTATTCACTCTTAAACACTCGTAACATTTAAAACCATTCATCTACATACATTTGGAAAAGTAGGATTCTATCTGAGTATAAAAACAGTGACCACTTTTCTTTCATTAAAACAACTATAATTGTTATCTACATTTCTAAAAGATACCTTTTTCAGTTTTTTTTCCAATCCTGGGAGTTGCCATTCCAAATATGGAAGGACATCAGATTGGGGAACATAAGACTTTCAGATTCTTGGATCCAAGCAATACTTAACATCTCTCTTTACAGACAAACATAAAAAAAAAATTACCCACTTTTTTTAAAGTCGTTAAAAGTTTTATGCTCACATATCCTAATTTATTCCTTTGTATATGCCTCAGGAGGAATAAATCTTTGGACAAGTTGTCATCCGAAAAGTAGAATTCCATTTGTGACACAATTTTTTTGATCAGGAATGGATCTGGGATAGTGAAACCGCTGCTTTCAGAGGTGCTTGAGTTGAAGTAATTGAAATTGTATGGAGCCCTATCCAGGGATAAAGAAAAAGACCAAAAAATTTAAAGCCAATGTCTTAAAATGTCTTTTATCACTTAAAAATACAGTAACATAGGTCAAATGTGGATAGAATTTTATTGCATATCTGCTATTTGCTCCTGTTGTACTGTAAATTAACACATGGGACCATGCGATAATTTGGTCTGCCTTTAGTTTAGTGTTGTATGAATGCAGTGATTGTGGCTTGCAAACTGTAGCTTTTGGCTTAGCATGCTGTGTGCTTCCTCTGAATTTGGTACAGAAATGGGGCAATTTTTGAAAGACCACCAAAAGTCTGTGATATTGTAATGGTGGACAATATATGGCATTGACCACAACCTGACAAATTTGGCAAATAATTGCAAGCTAGGGCTAGAATCAGGACTGGAGAAGGGATTGCAATCTTATATCATCTTCAAACACTCTCTTCCTCATGGACATACATAAATCTGAATACATGGAAGTTCCAGCAAATGTAAATGCACTATTTCTTATGAAAAAAAAAATAATTCAACTTTTACATTGCCATCTCATCTAACTGACCCTGGGAGGTTTACAACAATGCCTCCTGAAAGGCCATTGCACTTTAAGATGGTATTCTTAAAGAAATATTAAACAGGAATTATGCCTGCAGCATTTTCTCTGCAATGGAATTCAATTATTTATGATTTATTTTATTAAACAAATTTATATAGGTACTAATCTCACAGAAGTGACTCAGGTTCATGTAATAAGTAAATAAAACTACAGTGTAAAAACAATCATTTTTAAAAAGAATTTAGAGTTTAGCAAACTCTGGCCAAGAAAACCTGGATTGCTATGTTGTTGTCATGTTATTGAGGCTATATAACAAACTACATAATTAAAAACTTCAGTGACAGAATGAATGCTATCCAGCATTATTGATGGACATAATAGGATTGGGTCCAGATGTCACACTAAACTATTATTTGCTTAGCAAAGGTTAAAGCATAATTGACTGTGTTAACTTAAACCTTAAATCATGGTTTATAAACTACAATGGGTTTTTAAACCATGATATATGGCTTATGTTATACAATGACTAGTATCACACAAAGTAAGCCAAACCCAAGAAAGCAGTGAATATCGGCTGAATATTGATTAGGAATTTTGGGATCTCTGCTCTCAAAACCTTTAAAGAACACTAGGAAGATTGAAATAAAGGTTGGTTTTTTCAATCTGGAATGTTTCCCTTGATGCATGGAAGATATTTCACCACCAGATAAGCTCAGCCTATCTGCTTCTCATTGTTTTTTCTTCTTTTAAAATAACCATTTGTTTATCACTCAGCATTTAGTTCAGATAAGATTTTACCCAAAGAAATGAGTGGAAAGTGTTGCTTACCTAACCACTATATTCTCTTGTGGCACAAAATTATTTCTTGCAACCTGAGAAAACGAAGGGAGAGGACAGTAGCTGAGGGACTGGATTGGAACTGGAAATAAATATTTCAGCTGGGATTCACACCTGAAAGCCATTGTAGGATAGATTGCTGCTTCTTTGAAGATAACACAAGAGAAGCCCTGTAGAAAAACAGCATTTTTAAAATTACTATTCGTTGCAAACTAACCCAGTTCAGATAAAGCACATTATGCTTAGCATGATGAATGAATCCAGGCACAGACATCCAAGGAAGCTCAAAAGTGAAGCATCCTCTTAAGAAGACTCAGAAGGAAATTAGAAATAAACAAGTATCAACCCAAAGTAACACCTAACTAAAAAAATTGTTGCAGCAAAATCCTAGATGTTTAGAAGTTGCATTTCTATTATTTTGCCCCTAGGTACAGAAGCATATGATTAATTCAAGGTTCCCTTGTTGCAACTTCAGACTTCTCCTTGTTTCCCCAATCTAGGTTGGAGCAGAACCACAATGGTCTTTTTTCATAATATTCCTCTGCCCTGTGCAGTACATACAAATTGAGAAGAGGAAAAGTATTTTATCACAGGAAAAATAGAAATAATAAACATGTTCTAATCTGTCAAGTAATACATTTTAGAAGGAAATTTCAGATTATCTGAAGTACACTTTCCAACCACTTACACCACATGAACTCACTGTTGTAGCTATAAATAGTTGTAACTATTGCACTAGTTCACCTGAATTTGAAAAATGCCCTTCAACTGCTCATTCCAGATATTATTTGTTGGCCTTTTACAAGTCATCTTGAAGAAGAAAAAGCAAAGACCGAGAAAATGCTAACCTGTTGAAAGATAGGTTAAGGGAAGGTTTCAGGAAAGGGACCATCAGCTGCTCCTGCTTGACTATTAAAGCAACTCAATGAAGCCTACTGCTGAAACCAATCTCCATCTTAAAGGTAAAGAGCTACATCAAGGATAGAATGAGAGGCATCAACCAAACTAATAAACTGTAGTTGATTGAGGCTTAGTCACAGCAATTTTTTGAATATATCCTGAATTCACTAAACATATTATACCAAAAGACTGTGTCTAGTCTTGTTTTGGTTTGCATATCATGGATGTGTGCAGTGTGTTTCATGAACCTAACCATAACTTTGGGGTTCCTTCAACATAGTTCTAAGCTTAATGTGTTCTGGGCATCCACCCAGTATTGTTTATTCAATAACCCTGATTAAGCATCCTGTTTGTCAACTTCAATTGCAGGAATACAGCCATGCACTTAACTTGGCAGTGTTACAGAAGTGGTTTATCACTACCTTCTATAAGATTTCCCCCCCCCCCAAAAAAAATCTGATTCTGCTTAGCTTCTGAGTCTAGATAAGAATTTGGCTTATTAATAAAATATGGTTCAGGTAGCCACTGGTAAGTGTGCCATGCAGCCATAGAGCTTGTATTTGGTGTGAAAGCATAGCCATTCCTCTTTTCTCTTGCCTCTCTTCCCCTCCTCCTGACTGGGTTCCCACATCACACTCCCAGGGTTGGATAATCTGAAGATTGCATTGTCCCAAAAATGGACAGCCCACAAATCATCCCATTAAGCTACTTATATCTAGTGTTCAGTAGTGTTGCTTCTGTGTGTTTGGGTAAAATCTGGCATCAGAGACTTTTAAGAGCTCATTGGCATGCTACTCTGATCACCATGGGTTCAAGCAACATACAGTGATTGAACATTGCATGTCACAAGCCAAAACCAAACAAACCATAGTATGGCTAGGCTGATGGTTAAATGCAGCCATATTGTGCTTTCCTTCTCCTCATGAAACTGAGGGATGATTCCAGACTTTCTTTGCTTACCAAAGGGAGAAAAGTCTGCATATAGAGAAGTAAATCACCCTGGGGTCTCTTGCTGTAGGACTGGAAAGTTGCATGGGCACTGCTCCAATCATAGTAAGAGGGGAATAACCCCAAGATGCTGCAAACATGATAAATAACATGCCAGTAGTCGAACACCCAAATGTTGAGCATGTGATATGGGGATGCTGCAACAGGTTGTACATGTGAGGACTGTTGTAACTTTGAATGGTTGCTAAATGATTGGTTGTAGGTTGAAGATTACCTGTAAAGGCATTTTGGAGTGTGATTTTTTTGTGATAAGATCACTGACTCTAGTGCACAACCCTACCCACACTATTGCCTCTGATCAAGGAGAGAAACTATGCCACCCCAGTAAGTGATTAGACATGATCCCTGGTGTTGATACTTGTGTAACTTATATAAATTCCATATAGAATTAGTACAATTCTAAAAAGAAAGGAAAAACATTGAAAAGTGGGAGAATCAAAAGCATTCTTTCTGTTCTTGGTTGATTGTAACCCCCCAGGATTTAGGAATTGGTGTTTTTGCCATCAACAACTCAATTGCACACTCAGAAACCCTAAATTGGGGCATATGAAACTGTGTTGTTTCTGCTGGAGACTGCTGGGGGCCCAAAAGAGTCAAGACGGCAGCATTGCTTCTGCTCCCCTTTAGTAAATTGTGAGTTCCTCTTTTTCTCCTTCTTAATTTTATCTCTTCTGCTATAATTGCCTTTGAAGTTCCTGTAGGAATTTGGGTTTTGGCAGATACAATTATAGCTTCTTTCATACATTATTTAAATGCCAATGATTTTTTTAAAGAACTCTAAAATTAAAAAAAAAAAGAAAGACAATTAAACAGCTAGATTTTCAAAGGTTTTCATTAACTGTGACTCGCTGGAGTTATATAGGAGCTTGTGTTACCATAGATACTGTTGCTGGAGTTATTGTGGTCTCAAGCTTGGTCTGTGTTGGTGCTGGGTGTTGTCTCTTGCAAATATATGTGTGTGTGTGTGTGTGTGTGTCTATGTTTGTACACCCACAGAAAGATGTAGTCTTCCTTCTGTCAGCTCCATCTGTTGATTCTGAAATGCTGTTCTTTCATTTAAAACGCAAGATTAAAAAATAACGCAGGTGCAAAACTGAATCCACTCCCCTCATCCCACCCACCCAAAGAAGAAAAAAGTCTTATTATTATAAGAACAGGCATGAGCTGTTGTTTTTGTTTTTGCTGTACATATTGAATATTTAATGGGGAGATGAATATACTTATCTGAATTTGCATATTTTTTCTTATTTATTTTGAAACATTTATATTCCACCTTTCCAAATTGCCTTTCATATTGCACAGCATGGAAGTTGCATTCTAAGCTGAACCCCCATTTGGTCAATTAAGATGATTTGACTTGCATCACTTGTGACTAAATTAACTCCCATTGATTTCAGTGGTTGGGTTCTCACTCAGTGCTAAGCTATGGTTTGTTTTATGTTTTACTGAACAAACCATAGTGGTCTGATTCATACACTACCCCACTGCACCTGAGTTCGGAAAAGTTGCTAAACTCAAACCAAATGACATTATGTTAAGACAATGTTTTAACTTGGCCAATGGGTTTTCTAGAAGAATGATTAACTAGGGAAGAAACCCCATTGGCTTCCTGAGAATACCACATTTAAGTTCAAAATAAAAGAGCTAAATTGGGCTGATGAAAATGAAATGCCAGTTCAGATTCACAAATTTGGAGTATGATTTACCATCTGTTTTTTACAACTTTTACAAAATTTGTACAACTCTAGATTTTAGAGTAACTAACAAAGTAGGTTTGTGTCCTGATTTAGCCATGGCAATTCTCATAGGAAAACAGAATATCCTTAATGAATCTATTAGAAATGAAATGAATGTAATATATAAATGAAATAGTGCCAATTTCTCTAAGCTGGTGTACTCCAAATGTGGTAGAATACAACCCCAATCATACTTAATCAATTGTGTTTATTTTTCCTCATTCAGTTGTGTCTGATCCTCAGGAATTGCCTGAACAAGATCCTCAGTTTCCTTGGCAAAGTTTTTTCAGAAGTTCTTTTTTCAATGCTTCCTTCCTAGGGCTGAGAGAAAGTGACTGACCCTAGGTAGGGGGTCAGCAACCTGCGGCTCTGGAGCTGCAGGTGGCTCTTTCACCCCTCTGCTGTGGCTCCCTGTCACTCAAAATATGGGTCACAATTGCCAATGTGCAACACCCGCCGGCACGCAATTTATTGACCTTTTCAACACCTGGTAGGCCAACCATGGATAAATCCAAGAAAAGAAAAGTTTCAGAAGAAAACAGAATGTTTAATTCAACTACATATGCTAGTTTTATGGCCACTCAAGAAATAGTCAGGCACGGGAAAGATTTTGTGGCTCCTGGTATTTTCTTTTATGTGAGAAATGGGTCCAAATGGCTCTTTGAGTGTTTAAGATTGCAGACCCCTGCCCTAGGTCATCACTTGGCTTTATACCTCAGGTGGCACTAGAATCTCCCAATTTCTAGGATGCCTTAACCATTACATCAAACTGGTTATCAAACTATGCTTAGAAACTGCCGAACTGGTGGGAGGATATGTGATAAAGGTAGTCAGTGAGTCCACTGTGTAAATAAAAGGTACATGCTGAGCTTTTGTGGCTGTGATTTTTTTTTTTTTTTTTTACTTTCTGCAGTATACTCCTGTCATAATGGGGCTTCTACTTTGGCTACTATTATTATCAGAAATATAACTTCTTCTTCTTCTTTTTTTAATTGCAAAAGTTTTACAATTACATTTTCACCCCCTTTCCCCCCCCCTCAACCCATCCCAAACTTCCCAACCTCCCTAACCCTCCCTAACCCTCCCCTCCCCCCGGACTTCCACACAATATACTCATATCAGGTTAAAAAAAAACCTTAGTATAAAATTTATATAAAACTTGAACCCCTCCCTCCCCCTTATAATTTTTTTATCTTCATTACATTGAAATATTTCTATCTTGATATATCATTTTCAAATAAAAGCTATTTGATACTTCCTAGTTTGATATTTGTTCTGAACATAATCTATCCACTTTTTCCATTCCCATTCATAAGTCTCTTGTGAACAGTCTTTTAAATATGCTGAAATCTTCGCCATCTCTGCAAAACTGGCCATTTTCAAAGTCCATTCCTCGATCGTGGGCAAAACTTCATTCTTCCAGTATTTACCTATCAATAGTCTCGCTGCTGTTATCATGTACAATATCAACTTTGTTTCACCTGAAGTAAAACCCTTAACTATACCCAATAAAAACAATTGTGGAGAAAATTGAATTTTTTTCTTCAAAACATTCTGCATGACCCACCAAATTTTTATCCAAAAAGCCTTAACTTTCCTACAGGTCCACCAAACATGATAATATGTAGCATCTAAACAGTCACATCTCCAACATTTAGGCTGAACATTAGGGTACATACACGACAATTTTTTGGGGTCTAAATGCCATCTATAAAACATTTTATAGAAATTTTCCCTCAGATTCTGCGACTGTGTAAATTTAACATTCTGAACCCAAATTTTTTCCCATGTTTCCAACATCACTGGCTCCTCAAAATTTTGTGCCCACTTAATCATACAATCTTTAATCAATTCAGTTTCTGAATCCCTTTCTAACAAAACATTATAAAGCCTTTTAATATGCATTGGACCTTTCTCTTTTTTTTTTTATTGTAAAAGTTTTACAATTACATTTTCACCCCATTTTCACCCCCCTAACCCTCCCCAAACTCCCCAACCCACCCTCCCAAACCCCCCCTGACCCTCCCCTCCCCCCCGGACTTCCATAGAATATCATTATCCCCTATACAAAAAACCTTGAACCCCCCCAACCCCCATGTCATTTTTCATCTTCACATAGTTCGACTATTTCTATCTTAATATAATATAATACTATCAATAAAAAGCTATTTGATACTTCTTAGTTTGGTATTTGTTCTGCACATAATCTATCCACTTTTTCCATCCACATTCATAAGTCTCTTGTGAGTGATCTTTTAAGTATGCTGAAATCTTCGCCATCTCCGCGAAGCTGGCCATCTTCAAAATCCATTCTTCTACGGTGGGCAGGGCTTCATTTTTCCAATATTTACCTATCAACAATCTCGCTGCTGTAATCATATACAAAATCAACTTTGTTTCATCCACTGTAAAACCCTCGACTATACCCAATAAAAGCAATTGTGGAGAAAATTGGATTTTTTTTCTTTAAAACATTCTGCATGACCCACCAAATTTTTATCCAAAAAGCCTTAACTTTCTTACAAGTCCACCAAATATGATAATATGTAGCATCTAAACAATCACACCTCCAACATTTTGGCTGAACATTAGGGTACATACACGACAATTTCTTAGGATCTAAATGCCATCTATAAAACATTTTGTAAAAATTTTCCCTCAAATTCTGCGACTGTGTAAATTTAACATTCTGAACCCAAATTTTTTCCCATGTTTCCAACATCACTGGTTCTTCAAAATTTTGTGCCCACTTAATCATACAATCTTTAACTAATTCAGTTTCCGAATCCCTTTCTAACAAAACATTATAAAGCCTTTTAATATGTATTGGACCTTTCTCTTTTATATGTCTAACCAATTCTTCCTCATGCAACATAATACCAGTTCTTTGGTCCTCTTTCCATCTCAATTGCAATTGATTATATTGTAACCAAGTTAAATTAATCCCTTCAGCCAACAGTGTCTGTAATGTCTTCAGCTGCCATCTGCCCGCATCTGTAAAAAGAACCTCTTTGTATAAAAACCCCCCGAGTGACATTATATTTGTATTCCACAAAATATGACCAAGATCCAGCCATAGCGGTATTTTATAATCCCATTTGAGTCGGTGCTTCTTCCAAACTCTCAACAGAGTCTCTAAGTATATGGCTTTTAAATACTTTATCCACTTTGCTGTCATAAAATAAATAAGCATGCCATCCAAATTCCAAATCAAAACTTTCTGCGTTTAGTATTCCAGTCTTTTTTCCTCCAAACCAATCACTTGTCAAGGTCAAAGCTGCTGCATCATAATATAACTGTAGGTTTGGAAGTTTAAGACCTCCCCTTTCTGGAACATCTTGCATAATTTTCAATTTTACTCTTGGTTTTTTCTCGTTCCAGACAAACTTGTTCACTCCAGTTTGCCATACTTTTAGTTGTTTATCATTTTTAAGCACCGGAATCATTTGAAACAAAAAAAGAAATCTTGGCAAAATGTTCATCTTAACTGCTGCTATTCTTCCAAGTAAAGACAGCTGCAGTTTTTTCCAAGTCTCCATGTCTTTTTGCACCTCTCGCCACAACACCTCATAATTATTTTGAAACAATTTCATATTTGATTCTGCAACCTGAACTCCTAGATATTTTACCTTTGGTACAATCTCAAAACCTGCCCTCCTTTCAAGCTCGTGTTTACGATCTTGTGTCATATTTTTGACTATCATCTTAGTTTTTTTCTGGTTCAGACTAAAACCTGAAACTTTACCATAGTCTTGTATAATGTCCTTCATCTGGATTATTGATTCCATTGGCTGTGTTAGGGTAACAACCAGATCATCTGCAAATGCCTTTATTCTGTAATCCTCTTGCCTTATCATTATACCTTTCAAGATATTAGAGTCCCTTATTGTGTTTAACAAGACTTCTAGTGTTAAAATAAACAATAATGGGGACAACGGACATCCCTGTCTTGTTCCTTTTTCGATTTTAAACTCTGATGTCAGACTTCCATTAATAATAATCTGTGCCTTTTGCTCTTGGTAGATTGCTGAAACCGCCTGTATAAATTGGTCTCCAAATCCCATTTTTTTTAAAGTCTTTAGTAGAAAATTCCAATCCACTCTATCAAAGGCCTTCTCCGCATCCAAAAAAACCAGCACTGCAGAGATCTGTTTATTCTTCTCAAGATATTCCAGTAAATCTATAACTTGCCTTACATTGTCCTTCATGTATCTACCCTCTATGAACCCAGCTTGGTCATCATTAATCACCTCTTGAATTACTGGCATCAGTCTGTTGGCTAATACTTTTGCATAAATTTTATAGTCATTATTTAGAAGAGATATTGGTCTATAATTTTCCGGTTTTTTAGGACCTGCTTGTTCTTTTGGTATCAAAGTAATATATGCTGATTTCCATGATGGGGGTATTTTACCCCCTTGTTGTATATTACCAAATAAGTCTCTAAGTTGTTCCACCATTTCTGCTTGTAAAGTTTTATAATACACTGCTGTCAATCCATCTGTTCCAGGAGCTTTAGCTGTTTTCAATTGTTTAATTGCTGCAATTATTTCCTCAACTGTTATAGGGTAATTCATTCTTTCTTTTTGTTGGCTAGTAATTTTTGAGACTCTTTTCTCTTCTAGATATTTTTCTATAAGTCCATTCTGTATGTCATCTTTAGCATATAATTTAACGTAGTAATCTACAAAGACTTCTTTAATCAGTTTTTGTTGGAAAATTTCTTTCCCCCCAATGTCAATACTCTCAATAGTCCGTATACTCTGCTTTTTCCTTAAGGTATAAGCCAACCATCTCCCCGGTTTGTTGGCATTACAAAACGTATTATGCTTCGCATATTGTAGATTTGTTGCAGCTTGTTCCGCCAAAAGCATTTGAAACTGATCTTTCAAAAGTTTTATAGCACCACCTATTCTTTCATCTGTTGGGTTTTTAATAAGTAACTGTTCCTTATTCTTTATTTCTGCTTCCAATTCGAGTCTTTTCCTTTGTCGATTCTGTTTATGTTTGAAGTTCATATAAATAAGTACCCCTCTCATATAAGCTTTGCTCGCGTCCCATACTATTTCAATTGGGGTACCCTTATTCAAATTCATTTCAAAAAATTCTTTCATCTGTTTTTTAAGTTCTATTATATTTTTTTCATATCTGAACAAATTTTCATTTAGTCTCCATGACCTTCTCTCAGACTTTCCCATCTCGATTTCTATCCATACAGAGCTATGATCAGTTAAAGTTCTTGGAAATATCTTTGTTCTTTTTGTTTTAATAAGTAAATCATCTGATAACAAGATAAAGTCAATCCTGGAGAAAGATCTATGTCTGTCAGAGAAAAAAGTATAGTCCAGTTCTTTTGGGTTATATATTCTCCAGATATCCTTTAATTCCAAATCTTCTTTCATATCAAAAAAAGTCTGTGGCAGTCTGATCCTTGATTTCGCCAAACTTTTTTTATCTAATTTAGAATCAATTACTCCATTCCAGTCTCCCATTATTAGAATAGATCTATAGTCCCATTGCAGTATTTTATTATGTAGAGTCTTATAAAAATGATCCTGTTGTTGGTTCGGAGCATAAATTCCAATCAAAAGAATTTGGCCATTTGCTGTGTACTGTTCAATTGCAACAAACCTACCATCTTGATCTGCTTCTATAATTTTAGCGGACAGTCTTCTATTCACATAAATAACCACACCATTCTTTTTTTCCGAGGTTGAAGCTATAAAATGTGTTCCTAATTTAGAATTTATCAAATATTTATGATCTTGAGTTCGAATATGAGTTTCTTGTAAACAAATTATATCATTATTAAATTGTCTCAAATATGTAAATAATTTCTTCCTTTTTTGTGGTGAATTTAGTCCATTAACATTCCAAGATAAGAGCCTAATTTTCATCTTGACCTTTCTGAAGCGATGAGCTGCTTTGCCTAACTTCTTCTGAAGTCTTCGGCCTAGCTCCTCCCATGGCTTCACGTTTTTCTTTTATCTGCTTGGAAATTGCACGAGTTATACGCTGGTCTTTAACTTCAGGCATCCCAGCTACGTCCAAAACAGCACCAGTTGACAGAATTGGGGAAGGTTCTGACAGTGATTCCTCCAAAAGGCCTCCTCCCCGTGCAGCACCCTGCATTTCCACTGGTTCCATCTGCTTAGACTGTTGTGCCCTCTCGTGCTGAGATTGCTTTTCTTTATCACTTTTTATCTCCAACAATGTAGATGTACGTGGGGATGATCTTTCTTTAAGGATATTATAATAAAAATATTCCGCCTTCTGAAAAGTATTCAATCGATGTCTCTCTCCATTATATTTCAAAATTATACCAGTTGGGGCATCCCACCGAAATGGTATTTCTTGTTTTTGCAATTCATTCACTAAGAACCTGTACTCTTTTCAATCTTTTAACATCTTAGGTGGTAATTCCTTATAAATTCCAATTTGAGCTCCCTCCACTTGCACAGAGGAAAGAAAGGATCTTTGCAGAATATCATTTCTTATTCTTCTATCAGTAAATAAATCATCTCTGGGCAATTTTCTTTGTCTAGCAACCCATGAATTCACTCTGTAAATTTTATCTATTTTATAGACCACATCTGCTGGATCAATTTTTAGCAATACAGCCAAGGCATCAGAACAAATCTGTCTCAGATCTTGCCTATCATTCTCTTTAATTCCTTGAAGCCTAATAGCAAATTCCATGGATCGGAACTGTATCATTATAATTTCGTTTTCGACTCTCTCCACTTTGTTATCCACATCTGCAATTTTAATATCAGCATCCTTCATTTTGATATTGACTTCTGATTTAAATTCTTCCAGTTTGGAGTCCATTTTAGTAATGGATTCTGCCAAGTCAAAAACCACATTTGACAATTTATCTGACACCTTATCATAATTTTCTTTCATTGCCTCTTTAAATTCATTAATTTCCCTCTTCATTTCCTGTTGTGATTTTTGAAATTTTTCATCCAAAGCCTGGGTAATAAAATCTTTTAAACTTTGCACATCAAAGTCCTTTCCCTCCCTCTGCTGACTAGGAGGGGGCTGCTGTTCTGGTTTGTGGGTGGGAGATCCCTCCCCTGCCACCTTTCCTTCCTGTTTCTTTGAAGCCATTTTGCCACATAAATTAACTTTTCTGAAAGAAGAAAATCTTTTTTTCTTTTTTTTCCCCTTCCTTTGCACCTCCACAATATCCTTTGAAAAAGTCCCCCAGAATTAAATAGATTGAAGCAAGCTCAAATTTATTTTTCTTTTCTTTTCCACTCTTCTCCGTTCGCTTGCAACAGGCACTGCTACAATGTAGCTTGTTAGAATAGTCCTGCGCAATCACTCTCCCTTTCAGCTCGTTAACGCTGGAACGGCGCCATTTTTTCAAGCCGTTTCCACTCGCTCTAGCTTTTCCCCAAATCAAAAGTTCAAAAGAGAAGAAATACTTGCAGTTTCTTGGTTTGGGGTTTGAGGTTGTTTTATAACAAAGTTATCTTCCCATCAGTTTAAATGTTTGCTGCAACTGGCTTGCTCTGATGAACAGAGTCGTCCCACGCCGTCCGGAGTCTCCGCAAGTTAGAAGGGAGCCACACCCATTTCCTCCCCAGTAGCAAACTTCTGGGGGTTCACGGGGGCTCAACCTGCTTCTTGCTTTGCTCTTCTCCTCAAATCCTCAGGATTCTGGAGTTTTCAAGCCACTTCCCTCACTCGGGGCGGCTCTACAGGCGGTGGGGCTGGCGGCCGTTCAAAAGCAACCGTCTTCGCCGATGGCAGTCAAACCCGGAAGTCTGGACCTTTCTCTTTTATATGTTTAACCAATTCTTCCTCATGCAACATAATACCAGTTTTTTGGTCCTCTTTCCATCTCAATTGTAATTGATTATATTGTAACCAAGTTAAGTTAATCCCTTCATCCAACAGTGTCTGTAATGTCTTCAACTGCCATTTGCCCGCATCTGTAAAAAGAACCTCTTTGTATAAAAACCCCCCGAGTGACATTATATTTGTATTCCACATAATATGACCAAGATCCAGCCATAGCGGTATTTTATAATCCCATTTGAATCGGTGCTTCTTCCAAACTCTCATCAAAGAGTCTCTAAGTATATGGCTTTTAAATACTTTATCCACTTTGTTGTCATAAAATAAGTAAGCATGCCATCCAAATTCAAGATCAAAACTTTCTATATTCAGTATTCCAGTCTTTTTCCTTCCAAACCAGTCACTTGCTAAAGTCAAAGCTGCTGCTTCATAATATAACTGTAGGTTTGGAAGTTTAAGACCTCCCCTTTCTGGAACATCTTGCATAATTTTCAATTTCACTCTCGGTTTTTTCTCGTTCCAGACAAACTTATTCACTCCAGTTTGCCAGTTTTTCAGTTGTTTATCACTTTTGAGCACCGGAATCATTTGAAACAAAAAAAGAAATCTAACTTCTGTTCCCAAGAAGCACAGTAAGCAGATAGCCAACAAAACATTGCAAATTGCATAGGCTGCTGGGAGCCAGACTCTTGTAGTCTTCTACACTTTTATGGAATGAAGCCCTGTAGGGGTTTGAGGGCACTTAGGCTACACTATTTAGGCTGCAGAATAGCAGTTGTCCATTACATGATGGTACTGTTTCTCAAAATATGAGCAGCAGAGCGATCTACAGTGTTCCATCCAACCTTTTCAATTCATGGATCAGAACTGTTTTAGCCCATTTTTCTCTGCCTGAACTAATAATCAGCTGGTTTTCAAGAATAAATAAATGGCTAAAAATTGGTTCAGAGAAATGTATAACATAATCCTACAAATAACAACTTTAATACTATAATTCAGAAAAATGAAAATAGCAAACAATGGACTCACTGATTGTGAATCTATATGCCTTGAGCTAAGTAGAACTGTGATCTTGCACAGATAACCCAAAAAAGAAAACTTCAAGGAGAAAAATACAATAATTAAATATATGTATTAAGAGGAATTTCATTAGGCTGGAGATCCACTTGCAATCAGAAATTGCTCTCGGAAAACATTATTGGCCAACAAAGTTTGTGCTAAAAGTTGTTGTTATAGCATGGTATACATAAAATATTTCAAGTTTTAAATAAATTCCTTATTTTGAATTTAAAGTTTTGGGAGAATATTCAGCTTTAAAAGCAGGCATGTGGAAATGCAGTCATAATTATTATTTGCCAAAATAAATAAATAAAACCAAGTTTCCTGGTCTTATAGATGAAAAGTTAAGAGAGGAGATGTTTATGTAACAGGGTCCCAACATTCGTACTTATGATCTACAATTGGACAAAGTTCTTTAAAAATTCTCTCTTTATTGCCATCAATTAATTATTTGGATTTATGCAGCACATATATGATAGCCATTGTTCTAAGGCCAGTACAAACATATATTACTTAGAAGGTATTTATTAGAATCTTGATTTTTAGTCTTGATTTTTTTTCTCCCCAAGAATTCAAAGGAGCTTATAGAGCACTCTATAGAGCATTTAGACTGAGAAATAGTAAATGGCCCCAAATCATCCAGTGTTTCTTTGGCTGAGAGTGAATATGCATGCCTGCACTTCTAGTTCAAAACATTTTGTCTTGCTGACCTTTCTTTTAAAATGTGCAGCTACATGCATAAAACATTTGAAAACAATATGTCTCATAATAAGAATTCTTGTTCAGAAATCAGTGTAGAATGTAGTTGCAAAGTTGGAGTGGCCATTATGAATGTATGTATATTTGTCTTTATGTTTTATAATTTGTCTTTCTGCCCATAGGACACAAGTTGGTAAAGAGAAAGTCATTCTGAAAGTCCTTCTCAAAGGGGCGGGCTCAGCAGAACCTCTCGCTCCAAATTGCCTAATTGAAATTTCTGGAATTCAAAATCTTGGATTGCTGCCCGAGGCCATGGCCTCCATGGCCTAATACTTTGCATTGTAAAAATTAAGTGGTCTCCAGCTGTTTCCTGTAATTCAGAATATACGAATTACTGTGCAAGACCCTTGGGCCTCTGTCCCTATCGGGTGACATTAACAAGGGAGAAGCGTGCTTGTCATAGATTCTTATAGTTCTTCTGACTTGCCTTTCAGCTACCACAAGCCTCTAATCAAAAGACAGCCAGCTCTGCTTTTCTAGCTGTAAATCCATTGCTTAAGACAGCTCAACCCTCAAAAAATGTTGAGGAGCATCAGGGCTTCATTAGTAGTACTGCTGCAAATAGATGCTAGCAGCAGGGGTGGGGCACCCTGGGCCTGCAAAAACCACCTAATGAGCCAGCCTAAGACATGCAGTTGACATTACTTAGGTTTTTAAAAATTTGAGTTTCTAAGCAATGTGTGGGGGGAGGGGAATACCAGATGAAATATCAGTCAAGTACTTGGCAAAGGCCTGCAAGACATTTCTTCAATCCAAGAGAATGGAGGGAAAGAATAAGCTGAAGTCTTCAAAAACTAAATCAGTTTTATTTAACCATTGGCCAACTAGTATGGGGAATGATGGAAGATGTAGTCCCATATACTTGGATGGTATCAGATTATGGAATGCTGCATTATAGTCTTTCCCCCTTCATTGTCTTGGTCTACAACTTTTTTAATTACAGGCTAAAATCTTCTGGCTGCTTAACAAACTTCATTTTATGATTGGTCAAGATCCTGTAATATAACAGGATTCTAATCCAAGGCATCTGGAGGAGTGCAGATTGGAAACAATAATAACTTAATAAAAGAGAGCATCTGAGGATGGTGGCAGAGATTTGGGGAAGGAGTTGGAGGACTGGTGTTGATTGAAACTTTTGGGTTGCTGGCCACAGAAGAAAAACCATATAGCCCAAGGATGAGGGAAGATACAGAGGGAAAGGAATAGAAATGCAGAGCAATCTGGAGATTTGAGAATCCATATTCAATGTTGTACTGAGCCTAACAATTCTTTCCATGCATAGGATCACTGATTATTTTACACTGGAACATATTTTATTTATGCAAAACCTTCCTCGGTAGTTAATAAAACAACTGTAGTCAGTTTATGCTTATGCCATCCCTATAAAATAGAGCAAACTAAGAATCAGATACCACACAGGCTTAAAACTGTTCTATTAGAATTAGAATGGCTGTAGTAAACAGAAGCTTTTAAGTATGACTGTGCTTTCCCTCTTTTATCTTTAAAAAAATGGGAGGGGTGTTGTTTTTGTAAAACTCTTTGTATGGCTTAAGTCCCATTTCCTGCCTTAGTAACAGACCTTCCCTCTCTTCATCAATGCTCTCTATATGCCCTCTGCAGATATCCACTCTGATTTAGGGGACAATCCTAAATGGGTGGTCTGATGATACCTCCCTGTTACAGAATTGAATTGAACCCAGCCGATAGATTATAAAACCGTAAAGAAAACACTATAGCTTTCAACTGTGATTTTTCCAAGATCTCTTCAGTAATAATGGATACGTGAACTGGTCGCCAAAAAGGAAAGCCTTCCTCCAATCTTATCTCAAAAAAATGTATTCTTACACATCAGACTTGCTTCCTTAGGCGCTGTCCAGGTGCTGAAAAGAGACCGTTTCACTCTCAACAGAAACACGCTGAGTGGATGAGTAAATGGATGTAGTTCTCCATTCCACCTTGGACTTTCCTAATTACAGTGTGATTAAAGGGTAGTCGAAATATATGCTACTCCTTCAGGCTGGAGTTTTAGCCAATTCCCAGCTGCTTTGGCATTTTTGCAAAACAAAAGGTTTAATTAACAACCATCCACGCATTTCCTCACATTGCTGGCTAAGCTTCAGTTTTAATGGCCTTTTTATATCCATCCAAATTCTTTACATGATTTGTTTATCAACTGGTTGCCTGTGGGCCAAATCCAGCCTACAAATGTTCACTCTTTGATTATAAGTAATACATTTCTGTTGAGACCAAAAGCAGATATCTGAATCACAAACAGCTTCCAGGCAGCATGTTATTTCTTGAAAACTTGGGATAGTAAAAAGTAGGCCTTGAGCAATTTGAGGTAGTAATCCAGCCGATGTAGCAGAGCGAGCTCCAAATCTCTTAGAAATGCAGTGCTTTGCCATATTTTTACACTAAAGATAGAAACAAACTTTCTACACATGCAGCCCATGCATTTTCTGCTAGAGAATCATGAAAATCAATTGGTGTGTTAAACCATTGAAAGTATACCCAAATGAACCCTCAAAAAGTATCTATCATCTCCAATATCATCTGTCCTGAAAAGCTAAACAAAATTACTTCAGGGTACAAATAATTTTAAAGAATTACCACCTGGCCCCACTGAATGCCCTTCTTTAGACTGCAATTAGAGTCCACTAGGAGAAGGGCAGTATAAAAATTGAATAAAATAAATTGAATAAATAAAATAAATTTGTAACTGAAACTACTGTCTTGTAAATGCTTCTCAATATGAAATATACACATACTATTATTTTAATGGCCAAGAATATATAAAGTGAATGCAAAAAAACCCTCCTGCTATTCAATGCAAAAGTAGTACAAGAATCATAGTAGGATCAGATATTTTAAGTTCTTACATCATTTCTGGAAAGCAAGAAAAAGGTTTCAGGATCTAGTTTTCATTCTGTGCTATTCATACACCAATTTTTGACCGTTTTTTTTTTCTTAAAAAGCCAGACAAAGTCTTCCATTCATTTCTGTACTCAAAACCCACATTTATACTGAATTTTGCTTTTTGTATGTGCCATTACCTCAGTGTTGCCCTTAGTGATGTTGTAAGAAATGTCCATCTGGGTTCAATTCCAAGTGGGAAGAAAGACATTGGAAACATGCAGGCTGTTTGGAAAGGTGGTTTAATGGTGGACAGGACCACATGGTTTGAAGTCCCGGGTAGCTGACCACATGGAGTGGAGAGTGAGTTATATTTATACCCTCTCTAGGGCTTTGAACTTGCTTCCTGTTCCTGTGAAAGAAATGTATTCTGATTGGTTGTCAGATTCCCATGGGGCCATGCAGGGGTAACTTTGTAGGTTGTCTTGAGTCCCAGGGTTGGTTGAATCTTGTTGGGTGATGTAATCTTCCCAGGTGCCATGTGGTGAGATGGGTAGAGAGCTAATCCTATTATGTCCTGATGGGGAAGATTTTTTGTGTTGTAAATAAACTGGCCCAGCCTTTTGTCTTGTAGATAGATGGCCCAGTCTTTCTGGGGCTCTTAACAAAAGTAGGGGCTGCTTTCCAAGAGCATTATCTCCTTTTCCTCATCCAGGGAGGTATAATATTCTGCCTTTTTAATATTTCCTAGAATATTTCATTCTTCTAGGAGAGGGATGGGTGCTAACTTCCTACAGTGGGCACACATACATTTTCTGATCTGTCACCAGTCTGGTCTTTGGGTGGTGTACCTATCACCACTGTAATCAAGTCCATCCATCTTGTTACTGGTTGTCCTCTTCTTTTTTCCTTCTATCTTTCCCGAAATTATAGACTTCTCAGTGGAGCTGAGATTTCGCATTATATGTTCAAAATATGATAATTTGGGCCTAATCATTTGTGTCTCAGATAAAAACTCTGAACTGATTTTTTAGTGATATATTTATTTCGGGGGGTTTTTGTTTTTGTTTTTTTGGCTATTTATGATATTCTCAGGAGTTTGGTCCATCATCAAAATTCAAAAGTATCAATACTCTTCCTATTGTACTTTCAAAATCCAGCTGCTGCTTACATTGAACATCATGAGAAAATATTGTGTGCACAGTTCCATCTGTGCAAGCATAGACACATGGCATCTGAATATTTATTGCCTTTATTGCTACCCTACCTAATGCTAGCTTGCAGAATATTTCTTGATTGCTTGTTCCTTTATTGCTTTTTGCTGATAGATCCGAAAGACAGCGATTTTCTAGGATTTCAATATCTTACATCAATATCATATATTCTTTTTTCAGTTGTTTGAAGAAGAGTTTTGCAAGATTCTGAAAAATGAAAATCCAAATGACAACATTTGCATTAATTTGGGAAGAGGTACATTATGCAAAGATCTAGCTCTCTGGAGAGACTCTAATGCTGAGAAATGTAGAAGATGATGACCAGCATATATGGATTCAGTTACAATGGCATGAATGCACGACTGGAAGACCAGAAAGACTGAGTTAGGGTCAGATTGTCAGAGAGAAATTCTCATTAACAGTTAATAAGAACTTTGATGGCACATAATCAATCAATCAATTTCAGAAGGTATTCAATATGTGAACTGAAGGAAAGTTTCCTTGATTCCAAGTAACCTTCTTCTTTATCTTTATTTGTCAAGAAGTCCTTACAGACATCTGAAAATTAGTTACATTAGTCTACAACCCATTCTTAGCAACATAGGGGACTGTTAAGGAAATGTGCTTACACCCTCTTCAAATTTTAAAACTAGAGGAACTGGAGAAAGAGGTTGTACCCATTCCAGTACTCTATCCTTATTATAGCTCCAATCATATAGCTAAACCTATCTCTTAATTATAGAGGTTGAAATGTCTGTCAAAATCATAATCAAATATTTTCAGTGATGTAGCTGAAACTAAGTTGAAAGCAGCTGAACAGCTTCCAGTTGAGCAGACTTTGTGTAAACAATGGATATACTTTGCTTTTAGGAAAAAAAATTATTGGGAAGTTTTATTCCTTGTTTTAAGTATTTTCCTCTTGGTCTGTTGACACATTATAGAAAGAGGCTGTTTGAAGCATATCCCTTAATTTTCATTGTTTCCTGGACTAAATGTTTGATATTGTAGCACTGAGAAGTATAACTGGGGTATTTTTACATTAAACTAGGTTTGATGTTACCCTGGTCTTTTTGCTGGCGTTTTCCTGCCCTCTGCTGGATCATTTAGGAATACCAACAAAATAAGGTATTCTTAACAATCTGTCAAATTTAGGTTTATGAATAATTTTCATGACCAATGCTCAGACAGAATCTTCATATATAGAAATAGTTGGTCTCTTGAGAATTAAAGGCTTGGGATTCCAACAATTTCCATGATAGTCTTTTCAGTAGAAACATCCATTCGACTACAAAAACCAGGAGACAGTTGGACCCCAAAAAACCCTCTTCCCTGGTCCAACAAAGCAATTTTGGTATTATTATCCATTTTGAAATAGTAGGAAAAGCAATGTTGTACATCAAAGCCCTCACTGAAGCCATCTTCCTATAATATCTGGCATTTTAAGATCACAGTTTTATATTTTGTGGGCCCAGAAAGCACATTATTTGTATGGACAGCACATGTGTCTTCCAATTTCTGCTTTCCCCAGCAATGCACTTCAAATGAAGCCAGTTCCTATATATCTGCTGTTTTGTTAAGAAAGGCAAAGTTCTAAATGCTACATTCCATTCAGAATGAGAGAAGATGTGCCTGTTTTCTTCCTACATAGTATATAAACTTTTTCTTCCATTGTGAAATATATTGAGAACTTTTCCTGTTAGTCAGCTAAAATAAGTTTCAGCTCCCCCATAGCAATGATGCTAGCAAGATATAGTATTGGGGGTATACTATTAGACAGATGCTCCACTACCAAAGCAACAACCCAACTTCCCACAAGAGAAACTGTGTAGGATTTTGTTTAAATGAGCCCAAACACACTGCAGCAACCCGGAACAGCAGAAAAAGGAAATGGAGCATCTACACAACACAATCCAAAAAAATAGAAACTCATTCAAATTTATCAAAATGTTCCTGTCCGCTCAACCCAATACAGCACGACCAACATAAATCCTAAAAAGAAATACACTACCATACATCAAGAATATCTCAGAAACCACCAACAGACTACTACAACCCGATGGAATCAGTGTAGCACACAAGCCAAGTAAGTCCTTCAAAACATCCTAAGCAAACCAAGAGACCCCCAAACCTAGAAGACGAAAATTCTTTAATTTCACAACATGTAGACAGATTTAATCATAGTTTCAATTGGGAAAATGTGACAATCCTAGACCAGTCTAAAAATGCTGGGGAATTTCTAGAAGCCTGCCACTCTGACAAATCAGCCATCAATAGAGACACAGACATTAACAACATGTATAGATTATGCAAAAGAGACAATCAACCAGCCCAAAAGAGAAAAAGACTACAGCACCTCTCCATCAATAATCAGAACTCAGATCATCATAGATTAACTCCAAAGTCAACTTCAGACCAACAATCAAATAAGCAATACCTCAATCAAGAAACTGCCAAAGAGCCATCAATAAACAGCCCAACCAAAGAATCTCTAAGACTGCCCCCACCCACACAAACAGGCAAGACACCAGAATATAAACTGACAGCAAGCAGCACTCCTTACTAGCACTGATGATGGTACCTAGTTAGGATAATGAAAACAAGCAAGCTCAGAGAGCACTGGGGATCCCTCAATCTACATACAGTCATTAGAGAGCCAACTTGTATCTATCACCACTAGAGGACAACCTTTGCTTATAAAATAAAACCGGGAAACTTGACTGTCTTTGAGTATAACATCAGGAGCTTGTAAGCTACTGAAAGAGGAAGCAAAATCAAAGTGTGCCTGATTATCTCTAAGTGTGTTTAACTACCATTAAGAGTGGGACGTCCACTTCTTTTGTGCTCTGAATGAATGAATATAAAACTACAAGATAAATGTTGGTTCCCTAATGTCAAGGGACTAGAAAACTAGAGGCACAGGTTAACTTCAGGAATAATTAACCATTTGGCACTACTTGGTTTACTTGTTAACTTTCCTTGTTCCAGAAATTAGGATTCCAACATTTCCTAAATTGTCTTAAGGAAGTACTGAAATCCTATAATTTTACTAAAGATTGAGTATATTTATTAAGACTATCTTCAGGTAAAACCCCTGAAAAAGTAAGCCTACAACCTATCCTACTCAGTTTCTGCCCCAAGCTTTGGAAATCATTCTAACAGTAACAGAGTTGGAAGGGACCTTGGAGGTCATCTACTCCAACCCCCTGCTCACACAAGAGAATGTTATTTGATGTGGCCAAAGATGAGACCCTGTTCTATCACAGTGCTTGGAACATCATTACCCACAAGGTGAGATTGGCCCAGACCTTACTAGGCTTCAGGAAGAGCCTTAAGACATGACTTTGTCATCTGGCCTGTGGATCCAGGGAGGTTGGTAGAAAACTTGCTAAGGGATTGTGCTTTTTAAGAAAATGAATGGAGCTCTCTTGCTGATTATTGCTTTAATAGTTTTATCATTTGTAATGATTTTTTGCAGTTATTCTTTGGTTGACTTTGCATTGTTTTCTAGATTCTTTACTTTATACTCTGCCCAGAGTCACAGTAGCAAGATGAGTGGCTATATCAAATTAATAAATGAATTAATTTATTTCCCCATCTTTAGCAAATATTCATCTGTTTCTCTCATTTTTAACCACTTATAATTTGCAATTATTCACTCTATTTCCCTACCAAACATAAGTAGGTCTTCAATACATTTATTTTCAGACTCATATTCCTTATGGAACTATACAATTTATCTAACATTTATTGTACATTTGAGTTCTACACCAACATAACATTGTTCACATACAAAAGTATTTGCACAGTGAAATACATTACACAGGGGGATATCACACATCAATATTTTATTTTCTCCCCTCTCGTTTTATTCACTAAGCCCTCCACTCCAAATTGTACTCCACTTCTGAAATATTGCTAATTTACCTCTTGTACCTTTCCAGAAGACTTTTGCCAAATATCTTCCAAGCACTTTTAATAAATGAATCTTCCTTGCATCTTGTTATAGGGAAACAGGATCTTCCAATTATTGGTTACAGATGCACTCTTCAGAAGATATAGTAAGTATGCTGTACAGCCATAAGCAAATCACCTTAGATTTCTGTAGTTATATTTACACCAATAGCTTTATCATTTTTCAACATTCTCACAGCATTTATTTCATGTGGTCTTATCTTCCCTTGGGCATTGTCATTTATACGTATTTTTTGTTTTTGTTTTTCACATAGTATCAACCGCATATAATTTCTAAAATACTCCCACTTTTCCTCTTGTTGGTTTCCTCCACATCATTTCATTATTTTATTTTATTTTAGTTTAGTCACTTAACTAGACACCTTATTCAAACTATTTCTCATTTTTTAAAATTTCCATCCAACTTATCCTGTATTTTCTTCCATCTTTTAATCTTAACCAGGCCCTGCTCTTTGACGTAATTCTTTGCAATTCTTTTCTTCCGTATACGTAGGTAACATTTTCTCTCATCCTTGTTTACAGCAACATTTCCTCATGAACATTTTTCTCATCTGGTCTTTCATTTCATCCTTGTTTTTATACTTCCCTTTACACACTTTTTTGGCACTCCATGAGAATCAATTTTCAGTCTGTTCCAAGTACATATCCTCCTTTTTCACACCCATTTTCCATTTGATTATATTCTAAGAAAGGACCCAAATGTTCTCTTTGTCTTTCACTTCCACTTTCCAGGTTCATTTCCCCCAAAATCTACTTTCAACACCATCAAAAAAGTGTTTCTCCCTAGTTGCTCACCACTCTTTTATTCCTTAATTCTTTCATCATAAAATTATCAAATCAATCATGGTTTTGAACTTGCATTTCTTTTACTCTAAGTAGAATTATTAAACTTTGTATTTAACTTAAATGGTTATTTTTCCAAACAAATGCTCAGCAAACACCATGTTTATGTCTCTGAAAAGTTGAAAATATAGTCCATTGTGGATGAAAAGATAAAAATGTATACTGTATCAGAAAGAATGAATTGATGTTATCTAGGTTATTGAGTATATCAATGAAAAGTAGGATTTGTCAGCTGCTGTTATTTGTATATTATATTCCAGTGAACTGTGATAAATAAACAAAAAAATAGATGAGATTTGGGAAACATTATAGAACATTATGAGTGAATGTGATGCATGGAAAAAATTAGTCTGTTAGATGGTATGAATGGATGGGTGGGAATGAGAGAGAAGGCCATGAACTAACTCCCATAACTACACTCCCTGCATGTATTCTTAATTCCCCTTTACAAGAGGAGGTCACCTTCCTCCAGGTTCACTGTAGAGATTCCATTCCGGTTTATCCATACAACTTACCTTCTTTCCTTAATTTCATTCATTAATTCATGCTCTTTAATCCATTTATATTCCAGGTAGCAATCTTCTATTTTGTCATCAGACAGATCCTGACACTGATTTCTGTTCCCTTGGTGAAATAATTTCTATGTAATTTGCACATCATTACAAACATTTTTTAAAAGGTAACTTGATCTGAATGGGATTTAATTGACATTCAGGATTATTCTCTTCCAAAAAGATCCATTAAATCAAATTTTTGTTGGGTATGGAAGGCCTAGACTACGTTATTTATGTCTTCATTCATTTAATTTCTAATCACACTTTTCATTTAATAGCTCAATACAGCATACATAGCACCCTCTTCTGTTTTTCCCCACAACAACCCTGTAAAATAGGTCTACTGAGAACTTCTCGATATGGAATAAGCCTTTGTCAGGCTCCAAAATGCAAGAAAGACAAGTTGAGATCCTTCTAAGCAGTTTTCTTTATTGCTCCTCACCTATACATAAAAATCTTGTCAAACCAAAGCAAGATGCTTGCACCTTAAAATATGTACTCAAGGAATTATTAGGGAGAGGCCATCTTCACCTTCTTTCTCTGACACAAACCATTCTAAACTGTGTTCTTTCTTGCTCCTCTGGAATGCACTCCCTCCCTCCCGCCAGGGAATCTGGACAACAGCCTTCTTGTCTAAGGCCGGCCCAGTGCCAGCACAGCCCTTAATCTCTACACTCCATTGACTCAGTGTGCTTACCAGTGCTGGTGAGACCCACATCTCATGCAGCATTCCCTGTCAACAGCAAGGACGGTTCTGAAATAGATTTGAGATATGTTGGCTTCTTTTGTGCCACTAGAACAACCTCAAATTCATGTCTGATTTAGGCAATATGCAAGCAAACATACTGTTCCAACATTTCACAAATTTGGAGGTACATATAATGTTCTGCCACATATGCATACACACTTGGAGGCTCTCACTTTTTCCAATTTACAGTATTCGTGTATACTTCTACTAGAGGTGCAAGCTCTCTAATTCATTTTAAGGATCTAGGTTTAAAGTTCCAGTTACCTCCATTTATGGCTGTTTATAATAATCTGCTTGCTTTTATTATACCTGCTATTACTAAGGGCTTGGTAAGGCAGACTGAATGCTTCTGAAGAGACATTAATTTGAAAATTAAGACTAAAGGGCTTTCCAATATCTAATACAATTTGTTCTCATAGTATCCCTCCACCCAGAAATACATCCTAAAAAAAAAACTTTCACCACGTAAATCCCTGTTTCGTATTTTACCTTTTTAAAAATGTACAATATAGCATGACAATAAACTTAATTAACAACTAGTCATATTTCAATTAAATACCTCCTCTAAGGCAAAGCATGTGACTCCTTAAAGGAAAAAAGGAACTTTAATTTGAAGGAATAGGTCAATACAGCAGAAGGGGCAAAAATACAGAATGAAACTATAATTACTGTTGAATATTTTCCATATCTGTTTTGGAAGTATTTTTAATCTGCTTAAACATACTGAAAAATAGAACAAGAATCAAATAAATTGTTATCAGGAACATGGCTAGACTGCAATTGTACATGATGCTTGGATGTCTATTTCAGCATAGTTGTATTAATGAATTTGGGGATGTAGAAAATGACAATTAAGTGTTGATAACATACCTTAGTTAGCCCAGCTTAATTGGACAACCAGGCACCATTTGCAACCAGAAAATTCACAACACAGGATATGTCAGCTGTAAGGATTTCTTGAAATCTTTGAGATTTACAGTATAGAACAGCCCACATAATTTGCTATAATATGGAATAACATCTATGCTATTCATCTACTCACAATCAGGTTTTTCAAATAGAACAATAATACTGGCCCAATTGGAACAAAGAACAATAGGTCTGTGATATCAAAAGACTGGTTTATATGCATTTACCTGGAAGTTTTGAACTTAACTGTTTTTTAGGAGATCTGCACAAGATTTCAACACCCCTCCAGCCCTCTCCCCCAAATCCATTAAGAATTATATACTTTAGACTTAAAAGTGGCTAAATTCATCTTGTTAAATCTCACTGTATAAAAAGTTCCGAGCTTTTTTTGAAACCGTGCAGCATAAAATTGCAGAAATAACTAATAAATTTTGCATTCATGAAAAGTAGAAGAAACTAAATACACAAAAGCTGGAGGATTAAAAGATGACACTATTGTGACAAACACAATGGCTACACTGTGAACCAGTGTAGTGATGGTTCACACTACACTGGCTACACTTAGCACAATGGCTACCATTAGAACCAGTGATTCTAAATATACTTTTTAAAAAAATACACATATAAATGCATTTTGTAAGGAAGTTTGTTATTCTCTTGTATGGTAAGCAGCAAGTTCCACACTTCTTTCCCAATACTAAAAGCAGGATTCTGCTACAGGGAGCATTAGCAGGTGTATCTAAATTATCATGGTCCCTAACACATCCATTATTTACTTGAAAGTGAGTTACTACACTGTAGTTCAACTAGTCTTCACAGTCTGTTTGCTCTAGATAAATGATAGACACAGAATCTATAATTATCAAAAACCATTACCATTGCACATGGACTAAGAGGATTTCTATTTATTTTAATCATTGCTGGGAACAAGACAGTCTCTCTATGTTCCACACCTGCAATAAGTTAAGCCAACAAGTCCTTCAAGCCAAGCTGCTTCATTTTCACTAGTTATTACAGTGTTTATAGACATCTAGATCTTGAGGAACTATAAAATCTATAGATCCAATAGTAATACTTTGTTTATTGGGCACTTTGTTGAGAGACTTTATAACTTATACCAGGATTATTAAGAGAACTAAAGGAGACAGCTCATCAACTAAGCCTGAGAGTCATATGGGCAACATACTCGCTAAATGACTGAAAAATGATGAGTGTTGTGTAGCTAAGCATCCCTGCATACCAGCGGCAGAATCTATATAAGTCACTCAACTCGAGCATCTTATGAGTCACATGGCAGCTGTAGCCAATCCAGGAGATTCACAGTTATGCTGGAAGTCAGAGTAGAAAAGAAGTCCAACCCAGTCTGGTAGTGTGTTCTTCAGCCTTTCAAGTAAGATACTGCACTACGAGGAACATGATTATGCATGTCACAAGCATGCCACCAATCATGAAGTACTTATCCTGGAAGGCACGTTTCTCAATGAGACGCATGACTGTATTAGATAAACCGAGCATGTTGGCAACATCCATTATTTTCTTGTGGGTGCCCTGAAAGTGACAAAAAAAAAAGGTGACAATATTAGTTTTTTAAAAAGTTGTCAGAGAGGATTTTTGACTTTCAAGGTACACCTCTTCAGATATTTCCTACAGAGCCTTTGGCCTCTTCAGAAACAGGATGCATAGTTTACAGCAACACATGAACCACTTTATTTTACATATCCATTTTTTTCTCACCCACTCTCAATTTCCGACCAACAATCTTTTGCTCTTCAGAAAGTCTTTATAATTCCTATGCCTTCTGTAAGCATCTACAGTCACCTAAAATTTTAAAAATGATTTGGGAGGGATAGAAGGAGAGGGGAGGGGAGGGGAGGGGAGAGGAGAAGAATAATGATAATTTCTATTTTTATTTAATATTTCCATTCTGCTTTTAAAATTATCCCATATCACTGCTCAATCCAATAGAAGAATGTTTTAAAATGTGTACAGTTGAAATGGCATTATCAGCTCTCTTGCAAATTAAGATCAGGTCAAATGGCAATGTACTTATGGATCAAGATTCATTCACTGCAGAGGGGCTGATTTTGCTGGAAAACACAGCCTGACCCCTGACTGTTCTACATAACTTCTCTATATTCAGTCTGCAATCAGAAACCAAGAAATCATTTTTAATAATAGCTCCATATTTTGTACATTTTCCCATGTTAAGTCTGCCCAGCCATAAGGCAATATAGATCATCCTTTTATTTGCAAAGTTTCTGTTCCAGGAAATTACAAGTAACGAAATAATAATGTGATCTTGAAATGGGGTGGGAAGGTGAGCCCACCTTGAACCTATGGTCATTATCTTTCTCTCACAAGCACTTACTCTTTTCTCCTACAGAGATCATCTCAGCAATGTATTTGTTCCTCAGTTCACCCACTTCAAAGGTGACTTCCTTGTGGCAGTTATCCTTTTTATTCTTTGGACTAAGTTGCTTGGCTGCTGATGAAAGGTAGTGTCCCATGAGAGCCGCATGACTCTCTTGGTGTCTGTCTTCCAGATGGCTGTTTCACAATTTCATGTACCACTGGATTCCATTGCGGCCTACAGATTTCTTGGGGCTTGCTCCGCTGGCTATAGGATGCTTACTGTCCGGATAGTCTTCCCTCCTCTGCGCACAGCAGAGAAGCCTAGCATAAGCCACATGACACATAGAATTTTCTCCACTGCCAATTGAGCAAATCACACCAAATAAGTCCAGCAACCACAAGGAAGTCACATGAATTATGCAGCTAGACTGACCAAATAGACCCACCACATTTACAGGAGGAGCAAATACATTATATGGACAACCTAACTATAATGAAACTTTACAGTCGTAGAATCCTATCCACAATTTTGTGCATATAGAAGGTAGCAAAAAATGGCCAAAACCAGAGATATGTAAATACCTTGGTATATACTGAATATATCAAGGTCTGGTGCTTAAGCTGAAAACATACCGAGATAATAAGGTAGAAACTAATAAGAACTACCTAAAAGCAAGGAGGAATATCCCTGCAGTTATCAGAATAGTAACACCACTGGAATGTGTATAACTCACTGTCCCAGGTACAGAACGTTCTGGAGAAGTCTGGAATGTTCCTGCCATCTTCCAGATCTCACAGATCTAGCTATTACAGAGATAGTTTGGCAGTCTGTGTGCGGGCAAGAGGACAAATGGAATGTTGCAGACTTCTCCAGAATGGTATGCTATGCACATATCTAACTACAAAGCAGCACCATGCAATTAAACAATGAACAGTAACCAGTTGGAAGCTTGTTTGTCCACCAATGCACAGGTGCACAGAAAATGAGTATGTTTGCTATGATATTAAGAAAAAGGGATCTTCCAGTTATTTGTAAATATTCAATCAATAGGTTTTTTTCTTTAATGGAGGCACTTTATTTATCTATCACAATTTCAAAGATTTCTGGAATTGGCCACTTAGGTCTGAGAAAACAGTTGCATTGCAAAATATTTCTACTTTCAAAACATCAGAAACTGCCAAATCCACAAGGCCCACATCCCTTGACCAACCCAGCCTCTTCCAAGTATTAGCTCAAGAACATTCTAGGGTTAGAATAAAAACAGGCATCAGGTTCCGAACTGTTCTTTGCATCAGTGTTAAGACTACTCAGCAGTCTAATTTTTTTTTGTTTAACCTCTGCAGAAGAAGCTACGGGGCATTTGAGGATAAGGTGAGGAGAAAGGGTTTACATAATTTAGAAACAGCAAGGGCTTTGTACTAAGGATATAACATGCTGATAGTGGCAGAATACACAGTAACAAAGTAGATCACATAGGAAAATATGAAGAGAGTCTGAAAAAGTTGAGGAGATCAAATTCACAAGGCATGACTGGAGAAATGAGGCCAGAGCCAGCAATGATTATAAGCAGGAGCTCTGAAGAATGGAAAAGAACCAAGGAAGAGGAAGAATGGAAGACTAAAAAGCTGGAGTAAACTTCATGCATGCAATCTCCTTAGGTACCACTGGCATGGAGGATCCACTTTCAGAAGTTTAGAATGGAAGAGACCAACCATCAGATAGGGTTTCTTTTCTTTTTTTTAAGCTCTATTACTTTATTAAAGAAAGTTGCCACACAGCTTAAAAGACTGTTTGTCTATCTAGCCTAGTTTGTTGCTGAATCCAATTAATCATCTCTCTCTATGGATTCATGAGTCTTTCCCATCAGCCATCACTGGAAAGTTGTAACTGGCAAACTGGAGAATCATGATCTCTTGTATGCAAAGTACTTGCTACGTGAAACAGTCCAAGTTACGAAAGTCAGAAGAGCTTGTTCTAGAAGCAGACTGGCAAAATTGAGCCAGAGTGACACCAGTACGGTGGTTAGAGTGCCGTACTGCAGGCTACTTCTGCTGTTGGCTGCCTGCCATTTGGCAGTTCAAATCTCACCAGGCTCAAGGTTGACTCAGCCTTCCATCCTTCCGAGGAGGGTAAAATGAGGAGCCAAATTGTTGGAAGCAATATGCTGACTCTGTAAACCGCTTAGAGAGGGATGTAAAGCACTGTGGAGCAGTATATAAGTCTAAGTGCTATTGCTATTGCTATTCTCTTATTTCTATGGTTGTGCTTATTTTAACTAGATATCTTCAAAATAAATTGAATTATTACATTAATAAAACATCCAATACCTCCCAAAGATGCAAGTACTGCAGCCAGCTTGGAGAGCAAAGCTACAACAAAAATAAAGCTAGATTTAAATTCCATGTAATTCAAAGCCAAAATGACTGAATTGGGGGACTTGAACTGTTCTGATGAATTTCTGATATTCAAATTTCAAATATAGTGGATACCTGATCACCATAAACAAAAAAGGTGAAGGTCCCACCCTATGCCCACCTTTAATGTCACTCTCTGATCCCTCAGGCCCTGTAGGATGCTGGTTCCGCTGCCAATAAGATCATCCATGCCACGGTGTGCATTTTGAAGGGATTCATTAAATTGTAATGTTTCATCAATTGGAATGGTGGTGTCAGAATCCTGCAGGGGGAGGGAAGGAAATGGAAGCATCTTGATTATCTTTCCTCGACATTCTTAACCCAAAGCCTCTACAGATTAAACCATACGCTATGGCCATGAAATTCAAACTTCCCAAATTCTTTTCCACTTCAGTCCCCAGGCAGCTCCAGTGCATTTTCAAGCGCATTGTTCACTTAATTTTGGGATAAAAAAAAAACTATGTGAACAACAACTATTTTTAAAAAAATGTGGCTGCAAAATTTTGAGGACAAATCAGAAAGCAAGCAAACTTAAGCCTAAATTCTCTGGTTTTAAGGGCAGGACATACATTAGTGGTGAATGTTCGAGTCAGAAGCTCCTCACGTTGTCTTTCTTGCTGCTCCCGTGCATAGCGACGATGCTGGAAATTTCGCAATCCTGTCTGCAGATGCTGAATGTCATATTTCAACTGGTCAACCCGGCTGAAAAGAGGCAATAGGTCCCCCCCAAATAAGACAATAATTAATGGGAAAAGACTGACTACAGGAGTGTTATAAAGCAAACCTGCTATTGTTCACTGAAACACTGTGCATAATTATAGAAAACATGTGTTCTAACAGTATTATACTTTTGGCCACATACTGTACATATAGATGTGCAAAATAGCTCTTTAGTTGCTATTATATTATATTTTAGTTCAGCTCTTCATGCCTCAGATGGGAAATTTTTCCAATACTCTTTCTACCAAGACTCCCAATTGAGCCTACTATTCCTATAGTATCCAGTCCAGGAGATCTGAGAAATCACTTATAGAAAAAAAAGGCAATGATAACTGCAAAAAGCCCTTCTCAATGGCAGCTATAACTTTATAGAACCAAAGAAATCTATCTGAATCAGAGCATTTATTACTCCTCACTTTTCATTTGGTTTGGGAGATATTTAATAATATCAGTATAAAAATATCACATCCCTTGATGTGTATCAGTAAATTAAATTGTGTTAAGATAACATCAAGAAGAACGATCACTCACAGCTTGGCATTTTGCCGCTTGTTTGGAGGTTCCTTGTTGCAGAAGATTTCCAGCCGGTCTAGATTGCTAAAAATTCTGTCTATTCGTGCCTGAATTTCATTTTCTACCACTACAGAGGGAGCAAATAAAAAGAAGTTCTTTTGCTGCTTTAAGATGCACGATATTTTCTTTCTAATTAAACATCCTGTTTAATCGAAATGAATATCTCAACTTGTACAGCTCAGATAAAAGGAGTTATCAGGTATTGGATGAATAATCCAATGATATTCTGGTAAATAATACATGATCCAAGTGACATGGTGTCACAACTGATGCAGATTTTAAAGTCTATTGAGGCATTTTAAAGTCTATTGAGGCATTTTAACTTGTCAGTTTAATAGTTACTTTCTTATACCATATTTTTCTGATCTATTTTTCTTTGTTGAATTCAACAAAGAAAGTCTCAGATATTATTAGAGAGCAAAATGCTTGTGGCATTAGATTAAACCAACAGTTAAATTGCTTTCATACACCAATTACTCACAATGGACAGACTCCTTGTCTGAGGTTTCCAGGCGGCCCATGTATGATTGAACTTCATGGATCTGTCTGTTAAAAAGAAAACATGAAAACAGAAAATATATTAGATATTCCAAGCAGAAAAAGTGAATTTTTCAAGAATAGATACTAATGCACAGAGCAAAAGAGATTCTCAAAATGATTTTTTTTGTTCAAGTAAACAAATATTATAAGGTTGATACTACACATGCTTCTTAATATTGATACATTACTTTCCATAAGTACTAAAAGTTTTTCCATAAGGGTTTAGATAAATTGTTATACAAACCCAATGCAGGATTATAAGCAGCCATTTGTCTCCCCAATTGTAGACTAAGACCATCTGCAGGTGACCAAGGAAGTCAAACTGATTCTTTTTACATTAGACTTGAGTAAATACAGTAGCCTTATAGAGTCTACCAACTATCACCGCCTTACTTGCAAAACTGAGGTGACAGAGTTGTAGAAAGAAAAGAAAAATCTGTGGCAGGCTTCCCCCCTCCCCCCCCCTCTAATTCTCCCATTTCTTTTTTTTTTTTATTAACATTTGTTTAAAAATCATGGTGTTCCGAATTGTCATTGGTTAAGCCAGGCAATTGAAAGAAAAAAAAAATCAAGAAATTATAAAGTCAGCATTTAGTTTTTTATGTACTAATCTTTTACGTTCCCCTACATCAATCTAATGCTCCTACCCCGTTCTACCCCACTTGACTAAACACTAACTCAGTCTTCCTCAAAAGTTGTGCGCTCCAGGTATATTTGGATGAAATCAAATAAACTCCAGTCGAAACAGCCTTAATGAAAATAGCGAGTTGTCTTCAAATATTTAATATTCTTAAAAAGCAAATTTCAACCCAATCTTTAATTGGTCAAATACAACACTTCACACTCTTTTTACTTCAATAATTCAATTTAACTATTTTTAGCTACTAGAAAAACCTAAATCAATTTAAGCATAGGAGATATTCCACTTCAAGCAGTTTCTCAAACCTTCACATTCTTAATAAAATGAGAATGTTGATGGATCTGTGCTTTCTAGTGTCAGGGCTCCAAGTAACACCACAAACGAAAGAAGACTCCGAGGCTAGAAATTCCTCAAAGTTCCATTTTATTAGTGATGTCATATTGGCACATCTGGGAAAACCCGAATCTGAAAGCTTCCAGGTTTTCCCCACCCAAAGGAAAGTCCAAGTCCCTTCCCCTGCACCCACATGTCCATCACATGGCCCAATCAATGCACCGTCCCAACTGGAGATGCCTCCCAGTCACACCACTCCAGGTATAGGGCAGAATGTCCTTGATTCTCAGAGAAAAGAATGGTATTATAGCTAGATATCTCCCCTATTCCATACAATCCCCCCTCCCAGTTTCCCACAGCACCAAATGTGGCAGACCTGAAGATCCAAAGTAAAAGATGGCTTCCAGGCCTGACATCTAGTTTATCTTAAAACTGGGAGATGTGATGCTTCCATTAATTATCTGGCACATTTACTAAGGCTCATCTCCAAAACGAAGAATGGGAGTGAAATGATGGGAAGAACTCAGCCTTGCCAACTGGAAGACCTGTTCTGGAAACAGAACAAATCAAACTGAGGCACAGAAAATGTGACAGGACACTGGAGATCCAGTGGAGAAAGGAGGGGAAGAATGTTCTGCCCACAATTTCTCCTGGAAATGGATGTGTGGTACAGAAATGATTGCATCATACCAGGAAAGAAAGAAAGGCAATTAGAAGGTAGAGAAAATATGGAGCAGATCTGCAAGAAAAAGCCCACTGATGTGGTGTTATTTTCCATCCAACTGAAAATGCAAAAGAATAAATTATAGAATATTTTGCCATGTGTTTTATTTTAAATCATTCATAAACTAGATATTAAAAATTGGTCTATATTAGATTTATACATACATACATACATACATACATACATACATACATACGAAGCAGCAGGTGAAGCTAAGCAGAATCACATCAGATACCTGTACAATTAGCATAGGGACCCCACAAGGCTGTGTGCTCTCCCCACTTCTCTTCTCTCCCTATACCAATGACTGCATCTCTAATGATCCATCTGCTAAACTATTGAATTTTGCAGATGACACAACAGTGATTTGTCTCATTCGAGACAATGATGAATCCGCATACAGACGGGAGGTTGAACAACTAGCCTTGTGGTACGACCGGAACAAGCAACTGAACACACTCAAAACCGCAGAAATGGTGGTAGACTTTAGGAGAAACTCTTCCATACCCCCACCTCTCACAATACTAGACAACACAGTATCAACAGTAGAGATGTTCTAGGTTCTACCATATCGCAAGATCTAAAATGGACGCCCAACATCAAAAACGATATCAAAAAAGCACAACAAAGAATGTTCTTTCTGCACCAACTCAGAAAGCTCAAACTGCCCAAGGAGCTGCTGATACAGTTCTACAGAGAAATTATTGAGTCTGTCATCTACACCTCTATAACTGTCTGGTTTGGTTCTGCAACCCAACAAGACAGACACAGACTTCAGAGGATAATCAGAACTGCAGAAAAAACAATTGCTACCAACCTGCCTTCCATTGAGGACCTTTATACTGCACGAGTCACAAAGAAGGCTGTGAAAATATTTACAGACCCCTCATATCCTGGACATAAATTGTTTCAACTCCTGCCCTCAAAATGACACTGCACACCAGAACAAAAAGAACACTGCACCCCAGAACAACTAGACACAAGAACTGTTTTTTCCCGAACGCCATCACTCTGCTAAACAAATAATTCCCTCAACACTGTCAGTCTGCACTACTATTAATCTTCTCATTGTTCCCACCACCCATCTCCTTCCACTTATGACTATAACTTCCATGTATGACTATAACTTTATTGCTTGCATCCTTACAATTTATATTGATATTGTTTCCTGAAATAGAGAAGGAAAAGGAAGAGGAACTTTTTGATGAGATTTTAGATTCAAAAATTGAAACTGATTTTAAAAAATCTGACTCCAGAATGTATATTCTGGCCCATTCTTTTTTTTCCTTATTGTCCAATTAAGATTATCTGTATCTATTTAATAAAGGGAAAAATACAACCTAGAACAGTGATGGCAAACCTTTTCGGCACCAAGTGCCCAAATTGGAATGGGCATGCATGTGCATGCACTGGAGCACCAGAAACCCAAAGACCAGCTGGCTGGCGTATGCATTCCTGTTTTTTGGTTGTTTTTGGCTGTTTTCAGGCTGTTTTCCAGGTTTCCATTTTCAGGCTGTTTCCAAAAACAGCCTGAAAATGGGCCAAAAAAAGGCCTAAAAATGGCCTGGTTTTTGGCTGTTTGCAGCCCGTTTTCTGGTGTTCCAGTGCCCATGAAGACCAGCTTGCAATGCGCACCAGAAACCAGAAGAGCAGCTGGTGACGACGCGCGAGTCCACAGAGAGGACTCTGCATGCCACCTCTGGCACACATGCCATAGGTTCGCCATCACGGACCTAGAATATAATAATGCCTTTCTTCACTTTGATAGTTATATTTCTTTTTATTTCAATATTAGAAGTAGACTTGCAAATTACTTTCCTTAATATTCAGCATTATTAGCTCCATTTATTAGAGAACTTAAAACAATTTTAAAGGAAACTATCAACTCTATTGCTTGAATAAGCTATGTTTCAATGTTTTCAACAAATCTATTTCTACCAGTGAACCATATTATACACATTTTATAAAGTAATGAAGTAAATGTTTATCTGGTATGGATTTTAAAAATGAAATATTACATATATTTCAATTCCCCCCCTCCAACAAACTTAATTGCTTCAAATGTGCAGAAATTTTACATATGCAAATATGTATACTTGAAAGAAAACATTCACAGAAATATGTTACTGTCACTTTGTCTGAAGTAAGAATTAATTTTAATCATGGTGGATAAAAATCAATGTTTTTTTTAAAAAAATTTTTTAAAAATCAGATATTTTTTATTTAAATCGGATTTTTTTGATTTTTATCGAATTTATTTTAATAAAAAACTTTTGGGGTAAAAATCTATCGTAAGATAGATAGATACGTAGTTTTGTATTTAAGATACATAAATAATTGAGTTTATTCAGCATGAAACGGACCTTAGTTATGTAGCATGAGGCTGTATATTCTGCAACACTGGGACTATCGGTGAGTCAACAGTGGGTCAAAGGAGTAGCAGAGATGACAGTTGCTCTTTAAAAATTATGATTAAATCGAGTTGATTTAAATCAAGCCTTTTTACTAGTGATTTAAATCATGATTTAAATTGTGATTTAAACTAACTCGATTTAAATCAAATCCACCCTGATTTTAATTGATGAATTCAATCCAAGGTCCTTACAGAACCATTTCTTTGAACCAGTATTGATCAAGCCAGCATGGTTGCCCCAGGAAAACCTGCTAGTAATCTTCCAAATCTGTTAAGGGGGGGGGGGAGCGCGGAGGAAGAGATCTACAGGCACTACTTTTTGATGGGATGCCTGCAGTTTCAAATAAAATCCCCTCTCATCAGAATGACTTTTTCACAATTAACTGTTTTTCAGAATATATCTGATTTAGGAGATGACATCATCTATAATTGTGCTATGTATGCCAGGTTTCATCTATTACTATTACATTCATGGAGAAAAATCTATTTACATGATTGTTAAGAATCAATTTGATCATGCATAAGTATAAGTAATTGTTGGATAATGGATGCTGTATTTGGTTCTGATTGATGTAGTAACCTTCCGAGTGTCTTCTCAACTATGATACGGATAAATTCAATAAATAAATCCAAACTGACTTTACCAAATCATGAAGCAAGAGACTTAACCAATATTTAATGCTGTCAATTTTAATAATATGTAGTATATGATGTTTTACTCTCATTTTATTTTATAATTAAGATATCATTAAAGCATATTTCAGCAAAATAACCTTTTAAAACCACAAAAAAAGAAAACATACTAACATATTTCATTTAATAAAATGAAAACTGAAAAAGGGTTAGAATTGGCTAACAAAGAATCTAAACATACACCAGACCAAGTTAGTGAACAAAAACTAAGCTCAGACAGGGTTGTATGTCAAACCTATAGTATAAACTTAAAATACTGAATAGTATTTTAATCAGACGTGAAGGTATCATTTAGACTTTTTTAAAAGTAGTGTAAGAAGTAGGCTTAAGTGCCCAAAAGGTGGTACTTAAGAGTTAATACTTGTCCTTGGATTAGAGAAGTGCCAAAGACTACATTTAGACAAGATAATAATAATACATTATAGCTAAGATGAATTCATGTAGTTGGTCTATTCGACTTCTTCAGGCTACATTTGACTTATCAATATGCTGCTGATTGTTTCATACTTTTCCATGCCTCTCATACAATTTCTTTCCCTTTCAAATTAAAATCTATCTTGTCAAACTTTAGAACCATAGTTTCACAAGAGAGCCATATGTGAAGGCATATGTAAATACAACACGAGGGAAATTTGCACCTTGGTTCAAGTATGCAGTTGGACCAGGGAGACCAAAGTTCAGGTCAATTCATGTTACTATTGATAATAGACTCACTCTGTTTCTACCTCTGTTTCCTAGTAGCAGAAGTGGATTATTTATGTTGGAGTTTTACAAGGATGAAGAGACAAAGTACGAGGCCTTTTTCACCTGAAATTCTTACAATTATAAAATTTCTTCCAATGAAAAATGAAAGAGAACTAATCTTCTTAGTGTTAATCTACTTCATAATTTTCTCAATTATTAAATTTATTTAGCCGATTATTTTTTCCAAAATCTTTAATTATATTGAGAGTTAAAATCCCATCCAATTCTACAGATATTCTCTGTAGAATATCATAACTAAGAAAACATGAAATTAATGTTATTAAATGAGGAATCATGGATGCCTTGTATTGCTCAAACAAAATAAGAATTCAGCTCCCCTTGCCAGAGCCTCCACCAAAAATTCTCAGTACATCATGCTGGGCTGAAATACCCAGTTTGCTGTAATGGGAGCTTATGACTTCTCTATTTCAAAAGCATCAGAAATTCAATAACCAAGTATTATTTTTATTAATTATTTTTCACTTCAGGGTAGCTCCTGTTATTGGTTATTTTTTTTGATTGAACTGTATTGTATGTGTTGTTCAGTGGTGGGTTGCTACCAGTTCGCCATTGGGCAAAGTGGCAGCGGCAGCGGCAGGAGGCCCCACCCATATGTCTTTGCACATCACATGCACCCACAAGCAAACCAGTAGCAATACGGTTTGAAACCCACTACTGGTGTTGTTCAATTGTAACAATATGAAATTAAACAAAGCCTCCTTTTTATAAGCAAAGAGAGTTTTATTGCTTTGGGCTTCGGGGTGGAGTTCCATCAGTAAGCTGATAACACCCAGCTGTACATCTCCACCCCAGGCCACCCCAATGATGCCCTTGAAGTGATGTCCCAGTGCCTGGAGGCCGTGCGGGCCTGGATGGGGAGAAACAGGCTCCGACTCAATCCCTCCAAGACCGAGTGGCTGTGGCTTCCAGTGTCCCGATATAGCCAGCTGACGCCATCGCTGGCTATTGGGGGCGAATCACTCGCCCCCACGGAGAGGGCTCGTTATTTGGGCATCCTCCTGGACGCACGGCTGTCTTTAGAAGATCATTTGACGGCCGTGGCCAGGGGGGCTTTTTATCAGGTTCGCCTGATACGCCAGTTGCGCCCCTTTCTAGATCGGGACTCTCTACGCACAGTCACTCAGGCACTAGTCACTTCCCGCCTGGACTACTGCAATGCTCTCTACATGGGGCTCCCCCTGGGGTACACCCGGAGACTCCAGCTGGTCCAGAACGCGGCCGCGCAGGGGATTATGGGGGCGACGAGGCGCTCCCATGTGACACCTCTCCTGCGCGAGCTGCACTGGCTCCCGGTGGTCTTCCGGGTGCGCTTCAAGGTGTTGGTGACCACCTTTAAAGCGCTCCATGGCTTAGGGCCGAGGTACTTACGAGACCGCCTTCTGCCACCAATAGCCTCCCACCGGCCAGTACGCTCGCACAGAGTGGGCCTCCTCAGGGTGCCGTCCGCCAGACAATGTCGGCTGGCGACCCCCAGGGGAGAGCCTTCTCTGTGACGGCGCCCACCCTCTGGAACAACCTTCCCCCAGAGTTACGTACAATAACAGACCTCCGGATTTTTCGTCGGGCACTGAAAACCTATTTATTTCAACTAGCTGGGCTGGCTTGAGTTAAATTTTAAATTGATTTTAAATTGGGTTGTTTTAATTTACGGCCAAAATATTTAATTATTTTAATACTGTTTTTAAATTTTGTATGCTCTGTTTTTTACTTTGGCTGTTCACCGCCCTGAGTCCTATTTGGAGAAGGGCGGTATAGAAAGGGAAATAAAATAAAAAATAAAAAATAAATAAAATATTGCAATTAATATTTTGTACTGGTCCACTATTTCAGCATGAAATCAGTCAAAGCTTTTGTACATTTTTTTTTTTGTACATTTTGTACTTTTGCTGGTATCCTTACGGTTTACACTGACTGTTTCCCAACATGGTTTGATTGCTTATTTGTTCCCTATGACTATCATTAAGTGTTGTACCTTATGATTCTTGACGAATGTACCTTTTCTTTTTATGGACACTGAGAGCATATGCACCAAAGACAAATTCCTTGTGTGTCCAATCACACTTGGCCAATAAAGAATTATCTTCTCTTGTCTTCTACATCCAAGTGAGTTTTATTCCTATTATTAGACTAAATCAAATTAAGCAACAAGGTTCTCTCATTGGTTAGTTCAGGGGTGGGCAAATGTGGCCCTTTTACAATCTGTGGACTTCAACTCCCAGAATTCCTGAGACAGCTTGGCAGAAGCGGAGACAGCTTGGCTGGGAATTCTGGGAGTTGAAGTCCACAGGTTGTAAAAGGGCCACATTTGCCCACCCCTGGGTTAGTTAAACAAGACAGCATTTACTCGAACTGAAATCCCTCTTAAATTCAGGAACTGGCTTTCAGGAAGCTGCCTGTTGTTCAGCTTCTTATCCAGAAGAGTTTCCCCCCTAAAATTTGAGCGAAGCAGCAGCGGTTGTGAATTACTGCCCCGCAGCCCCACAGGGGATGGAGGGATAGATGGATGGATGGATGGATGGATGGATGGATAGATAGATAGAGATACATACAGACAAACAGACAGACAGATAGGTAGGTAGGTAGACAGACAGATAGACAGAGGTAGGTAGGTAGGTAGGTAGGTAGACAGACAGAGATAGACAGAGGTAGGTAGGTAGGTAGGTAGGTAGACAGACAGAGATAGACAGAGGTAGGTAGGTAGGTAGACAGACAGACAGACAGAGGTAGGTAGGTAGATAGATAGATAGATAGATAGATGATAGATAGATGATAGATAGATAGACCGATAGAGATACATACATACGTAGGTAGGTAGGTAGGTAGGTAGGTAGGTAGGTAGATAGACAGACAGACAGACAGACAGACAGAGGTAGACAGAGGTAAGTAGGTAGGTAGATGATAGATAGATAGACAGACAGACAGCCGTACGTAGTTAGGTAGATAGACAGAGTTAGATAGAAGTAGGTAGGTAGGTAGATAGCCAGACAGACAGATAGACAGACAGAGATAGACACGGGTAGGGAGGGAGGGAGGGTGATAGACAGACAGACAGAGATAGAGATAGGTAGGTAGGTAGATAGATGATGACGAAGATAGATAGATAGATAGATAATGATGATGAAGACAGACAGACAGACAGACAGATACCGAGCGATGCAATCCAGAACATCGGAAGGTCCTGGGTCCCCCATTCCTACGGGGGAAGGTTGTAAGATGGTGGAGATGAGATACGTTGCGTAAACGCCGAGGAGTTTTATAAGAACGTGGCTCTTCGCGCCGGTGCCTCCTGTCCTCCTTTTGCCTTTCTGCTCCCCGCCTCCCTCTCCTTTCCTCCTCCAAAGCCTTCCCTGCGCTTCTTCCAGCTTATTCCCGCCTTTCTTCCCAGCTCCGGAGAGCTTCCCTCGCACACCCACTTGTTGGTCTGATGGTAAAGGACCTCCATGCCGGCTGTTCATCCGCCACACTACTCCTCTGGATCATCGGAGCGCCTCTTCACACGTCAGCAACACCGGCGACTTCCGACTTCCCGTGAAGCGAAGTCCTCCGGGTGACGTCACGCACCCGCAGCCGGCTGTCTACGCTCTTGCCTGAGGATCGGTTGCTGCCAGAGATGCCGAATGTTTAACACGCGGCGTGCGAGTGTGACGTGAAATGGCCTTCCCCACTCCCCACCCCTCCTTAAAAGTTTAGTCGCTGTGGCATTTTGCATCTTAAATTTAAAGGAAGTTATACTGATCTTCTGCCGGTCCCCTTTCCTCTTGTACTAGAAATTAACGCTAGTGCAGGAGTGGGCAAATGTGACCCTTTTACAACCTGTGGACTTCAACTCCCAGAATTCCTGAGACAGCTTGGCTGTCTCAGGAATTCTGGGAGTTGAAGTCCACAGGTTGTAAAAGGGTCACATTTGCCCACCCCTGTGCTAGTGGATAGGCGATAGGCTCATTAAAGAGAGAAATCTTAGGGAGGTCGTGGTTGTCTGTTGGTCAGCCAGTTATCCAGGTCATGGTTGTCCCAAATATGCTTTTTCAAGAGGCAACTGGACTTTCTGGGTTGTTTTTTTTCTTTGAAGACATTTCGCTTCTCATCCAAGAAGCTTCTTCAGCTCTTAAAGAGAGAAGCAACCTATGCTGTTTCCCCCAAAAGAAGACATCCCCTGATAATAAGCCCCAATCGAGCTTTTGAGCACATGGCAATAAGGCCAAGCGCTTATTTCAGGGTTCAAAAAAATATAAGACAGGGTCTTATTTTCAGGGAAACACGGGTAGAACTAAGGAGAAATTTCCTGCCAGTGAAGACAATTAACCAGTGGAATGGCTTGCCATCAAAAATTGTGGGTGCTTAATCACTGGAGGTTTTTAAGAAGAGACAGGACAGCCACTTGTCTGAAAAGGTATAGGGTCCCCTGGTTGAGCAGGGTTGGACTAGAAGACCTCCAAGATTCCTTCCAACTCTGTATTCTGCTACTGTAACTAGCTTATCGTTAGCCCTAATTGAAATTTTTCTCCCGCCCATGGGTTGGACTAATAGCCCATTTTCAGGGCAACATTATTTTTAAATGTGGCCAGATAGAGGGAGACCAGAAACAAAATTTTCTTCCCATCACAGGATCACCACCCTTCTTTTAATGGGAAAATCCAGCTCTGTCTGTCTGTTCAAAACCTTTATATAATCATCCATCTTTTACCAATTCTGGGTGGCTCTCAATCAAAAATTTAAAACAACATAAAATTAAGAATAGAATAGAATAGAATAGAATAGAATAGAATAGAATAGAATAGAATAATAGAATTTAAAGCTATAAAACTAACCACATTAAAATATTAAAAATTACAAAGACCTGGCACTAAGTCAAACCTATAATGTTCAATTACCCAACTTATAGACAAGAGTAATGAACAGGATTTAAACTTGTGGTAGCCAGGTCTTCAGCTTTAGAGGAGGCTAGAAGAATAGAGGCCTGTTAAATTGGGTAGTAGTAGAAGAAATAGGAAGATGACCTAACTAACATTTTGAGTGGAGCTGGAGAAGCACTTGTTCTCTTGAAGCAAGCAAGGTTAGGGATCTTTACAGAACTTGTCAAAGAGTTTACTTCATTGCCACCCATACAAATGAATACATTTTGCCACAGAAAAGTTTGCTGAAAATTCTTTTCATGTATCACTTAGTAAATGGTTTGTGGAGGGCGGGGAGAGGACGAGATCTATCTTGGAACTGAGTCACAGCAGATCTTTTTTATGATCATGATTCCTGAATGCAAAACCAGATACAGTCATTTGAAAATTACTTTTGAAAATCTAAGATAATAGTTCTCAGGAAATGCATGACCTTTGGCTGCTAATAGAGTAAAGAAAAAAATGTCCTTCTAATTATTCAGGTATAGGTCAAAGCAAGGCCTTTGCAAATTTTACAGGAAATTACTTTTGTATGAATGGAGCTAACTCTGCATTCTTTATCCATCCGCCTCTCAACCTATTCCATTTTTTTCTCACCTCACCTGAGGCCAGACACTTCAGAACGGATGTTCTGACCAGGTTAAAAGCATTCCAGCAAAACCCTGTGATTTACTTAAGCCAATTTGACCTATTGGACCATAACCTATATGCACAATCTCACCATACAATGTACTAAGCTAAAATGTTTGCAAGTTCAGTGCATGTGGATGTAGTTTATCTTTTTCTCCTTGACATTTTGAGTCAATTGTAAGTACATGTGTTAAATAAACAAAATTAATAGATACAACAGCACAATAATTATATTTGGATTCCATCTTTCTCTCCCCTACCACAATGAAATTAAATTTGAGACAGGATAATAAAATATTGTCATTTTGTTTCCATATTGATTCCATATTTTGAGGATCCATGGCAATACTGTTTGACCTGAACATTTACCTTACCAAGGTATCTATCTTACCAAGCCAATAAGCTTGCCAAAAGTATTTACTTCTCGTGAGAAGATAGTACATTGCTGAGCCAAGATATTGCTATTCTAGTATTTACTTTATTCCTAGGTCATCATTGCTGCATTGTATGTATACAATCTATACTTAAAGTGATGCTGATGATACCCAGCTATGCATGAGGTGGTAGCTGTGACTTTTACACAACTTCATGTTGGGTATTAATTGTGCCCCTATCTGGATCGGGAGACACTGTGTATAATTATTGACACTTCCGTTATTTCCTGAGTGAATTATGGCCATGCATTCCATATGGTGCTGTCTATAAAAAGCATCTGGAAGTTGGTTTAGAACAGGCGTGTCCAACCCAGCCCATGGACTACATGCAGCCCTGCACAGCTAGTAATGTGGCCCCACAAGATTGTAAATTTTTGACCTTATGTGATATATATACATTAACTATATTGTATATTTTATATACAGCGCAAGATAATTCCTCTTACTCAATGCAGCCCAGGGAAACCAAAAGATTGTACACTCATGATTTAGAATGGGCAGGAGCAACACACACAATTATGACTGCACCTTGGTATGCCCATGTAACATTCTTGCTTCACAAACTACTAGTTTTCTGTAGGATTCCATCTTCATGGCATGAGGCCAGAAAATTTGAGGGATTGCCTCTCTCTGATATCTCTCTATCCAGTCTAGCAGGAGGGGCATTTTTACTTGTTTTATTTATTATTATTTTTATGCTACCCATCTCTATAATGTGACTCTTACAAATTAATGATAACACCAGCCCTTTGAAGATTAAATCTGCCCGAACTCTGCTGGCCTTTCTAAAAGTGTTTTAAACTTTCTGTTAGGCAGAGGAAATGGGAAAGAATGTGAGTTCTAATTCTGCCTGAGGCATGAAAGCCAGCCTGATGACTTTGGGCCAGTCACTCTTTCTTATCCCAAAACCACATCACAGGGTTGTTGTTGAGGGGGAAATTAGGAGGAAGTAATGTGTATGTTTGCTGCCTTGAGTTATCTATAAAAATAATAACGATGGGATATAAATAGATAAATTAAATACTTTATCAAAGATGTGTTTATGCCTGATTGGCATTCTCCATTCTTCTAATTTTGTTATTATTTTTAACTGATTTTTATTATTCATTATTATATTGATGTTTTCATCTTGTTCATTATACAGAGTCACTTCGGAAAACGGGCAGCCATATAAATCAAATTAAATAAGCAAAGAAATAGTTCAATTTTAAAGGTATAGCATATAGCCATGTCACTTAGATGAATTTAATTATTTATTTATTGTACACTATTTATTTATTTATTTATTTATTTATTTATTTATTTATTTATCATATTTGTATACCGCCCTACTCCCGAAGGACTCAGGGCGCTGAACAGCCAAAATAAAATACAGAGACATACAAAAGTTAAAAAACTATTAAAAACAGATTAAATAATTTAGGCTCAAAAAACAAATTAAAAACATCCAATTTATCTAAAAAACATTTAAAAGCCAATTTAAAAGCCAATTTAAAAGGGAGAGTTAGGCCAGACCAGCCTGTTGGAATAAAAACGTTTTTAGGGCGCGGCAGAAGATGCGTAAGTCTTGGATCCTTCGTATCTCCAGGGGGAGCTTGTTCCAGATGGCAGGTGCCCCCACAGAGAAGGCTCTCCCCCTGGGGGCCGCCAGTCAACATTGTTTGGCCGACGGCACCCTGAGGAGCCCCTCTCTATGGGAGCGAACTGGTCGGTGAGAGGCTACTGGTGGCAGAAGGCGGTCTCGTAAGTACCCTGATCGTGAGCCATGGAGCGCTCTAAAGGTGGTAACCAAAACCTTGAAGCGCACCCAGAAGACCACTGGGAGCCAGTGCAGCTCGCACAGGAGGGGGGTCACATGGGAGCGCCACATCGCTTCCATCACCACCCACGTGGCCGCATTCTGGACCAATTGGAGCCTCCGGGTGCTCCTCAAGGGGAGCCCCATGTAGAGAGCATTGCAATAATCCAGGCGTGAGGTGACAAGGGCGTGAGTGACCGTGTGTAACGAGTCCCGATCCAGAAAGGGACGCAACTGGCGAACCTGATAAAAAGTCCTCCTGGCCACGGCCGCCATATGCTCTTCTAAAGACAGCCGCAAGTCCAGGAGGTCGCCCAAGTTGCGAACCCCATCTGTGGGGGCCAACAACTCGCCCCCAATAGTCAGAGATGGCGCCAACTGACTATATCGGGACATCGGAAACCACAGCCACTCAGTCTTGGATGGGTTGAGCCTGAGTCTGTTCCTTCCCATCCAGATCCGTACGGCCTCCAGGCACCGGGACATCACCTCAAGGGCATCATTGGGGTGGTCCCAAAGAACTCTGGGTAGTGCACAATATCAAATAAAAAGAACATAAAATATGATAACTAGTTGAAAAGCAATATCAAAAGTTAATCACAAAAGAAAACTAAATTAAAAAGTAAGAGATGCTTGGGGTCGGTTAGCTGGAACCAAGGGCAATTTTGAAATAAAACAGCTTTCATTTGTTTATGGAATTGCAACAAGTTGGGGGCTGCTTGTATTTCTGAGAGGATAGTACTTCATGAGATGGTAGCTCCTTTGGAGAAGGTCTTGCACCTCACCCAACCTCTGCTCACTTCATGAAGAGAAGGAACTTTCAGCAGGCCACTTCTCCATAGCAGACCAGATGGCAAGGTGGCATGGGGTTGCCTGAATATGCTGAAGTGATATTATATAGGAGAAGAACCATTAAAACCAAAACTTTGAATGAGCCAAGAAGCCTACTGGTAACCAGGGCAACAACTTTAATATTTGTTTGTTTGTTTGTTTGTTTGTTTGTTTATCAACAAGTACAAGGAAACAAGTAACAGTATAGACATAGACATGGACACATGAAAATAATTGGCACAAATAAAAGTATATAAATAGGCAAAACATAGCCATAAACACATAGAATGATTACATATAAATGGGATCAGTAGGACAGGGATGGTAGGCATGCTGGTGCCGTTATGCACACCCCCTTAGGGACCTCTTAAGAAACATGAAAGGTACACGGTAGACAGTTTAAGGTAAAAGGTATGGGGATTAGAGAGACTAACAAGTGGATCAGATAGAGTGTTCCAGACATTTACTACTTCATTGCAGAAGTCATATTTTCTACAATCAAGAATAGAGTGAATTACATTAAGTTTGAATCTATTGATAGCCCTTGTGTTATTACAGTTGAAATTAAAGTACTCATTTACAGGTAGGACTTTTTGGTAAATAATCTTATGAACTAAACATAGGTCGGAAGGTAGACAGCGTAGTTCGAGGCTATCCAGACCTAAAATTTAAAGCCTGGTGGTATAGGGAATTTTATTTCAAGCAGAAGTTTTGAGTACTCCTCTAGTAAGATATAAGTATACTTATTTATTGATGGGTTTGTCCTGCTAATAGTCTTGTTGCCACATTTTGTACCAGCTGCAGCTTCTGAATCATTCCCACATACAGCATATATCAACGGGATTGAGAACAAGGTTTGAGTTACTAGTCAAGGTATGTCATCCAGGTAAGGTTGTAACTTGATACATCAGCCAAATCTGGTGAAAGCCACTTTAGCTGCATCTTCCACATGCTGTTTAAACAAAAATCATGAATCCAGGAGGACCTCAAGTCAACCATTTCATTCAGGAGAAGAAGTAACCTTGTCGGAGTAACTAATGGGATTAGTTAATTGCCAGTGTGTCTAGGTAATACTAATATCTCTGCCTTGATAGGATTTAATATGATCTTGTTTCACCCCAACCAGATTCTGACTGTCTCTGAGTTAAAGTATTCTTTAGCATCACTGGCTCAGCCCAGTTTGAGAATGTATAATTGATTGTCAGCAGCATAAAGAAATGATATCTCCTCCGGAGCTGACAGATGACCTCTTCCTGTGATTTCATGTGGATGTTAAACAATATGGACTTAGAACTACAGGACTCTACCTTGGAGCTCCCATAAATTCATGTATTTCTCCACCAAGATCACTGACTGGAACTGCACTTTCAGGTAGGAACAGAACCATTGTAAAACATGAGTCCAAAGCCCTGTAGATGATTCAGAAGGACATTGTGCCCTATGATATTGAACACCACCAAATGGTGTCATAAGACCAAGGGTGATGTACTCCATCTACGTTGCTGCAAAGGTCATCTACCAGAATAAACAATGCCTCATGCCTGGGCCTGTATCCTGACTGAAATTTATTCAGGAAATCGATATCTTCTAGGATTCTCTGATGCTGATTCTCCATCGTCTTCTCAACACTTTCCCTAAAAGGAAAGGATGCAAACAGGGCATAAGTTACATTCTTGCTGCCCAACTGAGACACAAAAGAAGTAGAGGATGCCTATAACCAGATTATAGCAAACATGATTTGCCTATCTAATCAAAGTGGAAAATCATGAATGACATTATTGGCAGGGATTGCATTACTTTTCTTCTTCACAAAAGCTTTTTTCTGCTATAGGAGAAAAAGAAAGAGGCTAGCAAGATTGCAGATAGTGACAGTATCGTGTGAAATCCCTCCCTATGTACAGTAAAATGCAAATAAATGACATATGACAATGAGACCTCAAATGGATTTCTCATCAGTGGAGAAATCCAATTTTTTTCACTACCAGTTCTGTGGGTGTGGCTTGATAGGCATGGCTTGGTGGGCATGACAGGGGAAGGATACTGCAAAATCTCCATTCCCACCCCACTCCAAGGGAAGGATACTGCAAAATCACCATTCACTCCCCACTCTGGGGCCAGCCGGTTCTCCAAACTACTCAAAATTTCTAGTACCGGTTCTCCAGAACCTGTCAGAACCTGCTGGATTTTATCCCTGGACCTCAAGTAATGCAGAACATGGGGACCAGCGTGATTAACTGCTCCTGACCACAAAGGACATATTGCTCCAGTGCTAAAGGCCCTTGGCAGCTCTCAAGTTTGTTTAAAGACTCAATTTAAGATAGTTGATTTTGCTTTTAAAGCTGTATGCAGCCTGGGGGTGATATATTTAAAAGCCTTTTCTCCACGTGAACCTGTGTGCCAATTATGATAATCTTCAGAATCCCTTCTCCAAGAACTTCTGCTTTCTGAGGTCAGGCAGGTTACCTGACAAAGGTCACTTTCTGATGTGTTGCCAGCCTGAGGTGCTCTTTTTCTAGATATTACACCTGGCAATATCTGTTATATCTTATGTGGAAGGCATTGAAGGGCAGACAGCAGAGAGAAGGACTGGTGCTAAGAAAATGTTGAGAAGAGAGAGATATGAAAATTATACAGCTGGTGTGGATTAGACATGTATAGTATTGTCAGACTAGTTAGATGGCAACCAAGGAAGGACAGATTCACTTGGTGTAAACAGAATTATCCAGTTCTTTATCTACCTCCAGATTATTTACCACCATGTGAATTTGGGATAAATTATGGAATGGAAAAATGAGTCAGGGTTCTCCCCCTCCCAAATTTCTTTTGAGGGTTGTTTCCTTAAATCATCTTATTTCAAATAAATATAAGTTCTAGTCCTATTTGGGCATCAAAAACCAGCTGGGAGACCATGAGCCACTCATGGTCTCCCAGCCCAGCCTGCATCACAGGGTTGTTATTGTGGGGAAAATAGGAGGAGGAAGGAGTATTTGTATGTTCACTGCTTTGAGTGAAAAGCAGGATTTTAAAAATCATATAAAAAACAATCCTATGTTTTACATTGACTGCTGTGCCTTTGCTCATGAGGAATAATAGTCTTGCTCTATTTAAATTTGACCCAATAAGAAAAAACAACAGGTTAGGTTTGGGATGTTGCTATTTAAGAATACAAGCCAACAGAAACATGTTCATAGGAGGGTAAAGAAGAAAGTTCAGAACTTTCTGTTCAAAAGAAAGTAAAGGGATAGTCATATTCAAGTATCTGAAAGAGCTGTCACATACAATATGTTTTAAATTTATTATTGTCTCTGATGTTGGTGAGGTCCAAAGCAACAGGTTTATAAGTCAAGAAAAACAACGTGGCTGGTATCCTCAAGATACTCATCACTAAAAGTCTTCAAACAATTAAACAATGTCTATATATATATGGACATCACCTGACACACAGAAATTAAATTAACTCTATTTCTGGTACAAGGAAGTGAAAATGCTCAGATATAACAGCAGAGCCAAGGCCAGGAGCTGACTGTAGAACAGATCATGCGAGGAAGGATCAAACAAATCAAAGAATGTTATGTACAGTACAGATGGAACATAACAAAACAGACTGACATCCAGTTGGCAAAGAAGTGAAACAAGGCTGTGTGCTCTTTCCTTGTTTATTCAATTTATATACTGAGGGAAGATGAATTGGAAGAAGAATGTAGTTTTAAAATTGGAGGAAGAAGCCAGTCCTGGCAGGTGGTATCATTTGCAAATGATTAGCAAGCTCTAGTAATGAAAGTCAATGAACACAGTGGAAAAAAATTGGACTAAAGTTAAACATAAAGACCAAATGAACATCAGGAGGTATAGCAACTAGCCTTAGAATTTACAATTAAGATATTAAAGTAGTAAAACTTTCTGCCTTTTAAGATTAATTAAGGAACTTGAGATCAAGAAATATGGTGTAGGCTAGTGCTTGGTAGAGTAACAACAAATTCTGGAAACATATGCAGATGCTGTGATGTGTTTATACTTGCAAAGATCAGAATCACAATCAGAATCGGGGAATGATTTTCTCTGTTATGATTCTTTGATTACATGCTACGAAGTCAATTTTACAGAACCAAAATTTGGATTTTGAAGAAACAAGAAAGGAAGAATATTGATGCTTTTGAACTTTTGTGTTGGGGAAAACATGAAAATACAATGGATGGACAAGAAAACAAAGCCCAAGTGTATATTGAAGAAATCAACCCAGCATTCTTACTTGAGGCACAAATGAGCAAGCTCAAATGAACACCTTTGGACATATTGTGGGAAGACTCAGCTCTTTGTGAAAGGCAAAAGGACAACAAGAAGAGGATGACAGAAGCAAATTGGATGGGTTCAGTTATAATGATGATGGGAGCACCAGTGGAAGACCTGAATGACCAGCTTGGGGACATCTATCTATCTATGTGATGGCTGCAATGTCCAGTCTCCTTCACAACAGTTATATTGGCTGGTGCTGCTGATTTTCTTTTTGCAACATCTGCAGATCCTGGTTGCAATCTCTTCTTCTAATTCTTCCCCATCTGAATTATGAATAGAAAAATACAGGCCAAACTTTTAGCATTTTTTTTTTGCCAGCGTTATAAAAACAACATTCAAAAAAACCACCAGCAAACTTTGATGCAACTTTATTACCAGTACTATACTTAATCGATAATAATTCAAGGACAGAACAGTAGCTGGGTAGTCAACTCAGCTCACTCATCTCTGTGAATCTTCACAACAAGCATCCAAATTGCAGACCTTTGCTCTCCCAGTGAAAAAGGCTAATTGATATTGATGCTTGTGTTCTGATTTTTGCAAACTGAACTTATTTGTTTGTTTAGTCCAGGTGCAGAAACCCATGCATATCACAGAAAATCTGGGACCAGCCATTTGGCTCAAATAGCTGACAACAGCCAGGAGTGTGGAGGGGTAGGTTTGGAAGGGGTGGTATGGGGGGAATGTTCTGTTTGAGGAAAAGCTATTGTATTGTAAACAGGATAAAGAGAGACGGAGACAATCACTTACGGCTTGTCTGATATATCCCCAGGTCATTGTGCAGGATCTCCCACAGCACTATTTGATGGAGAAAAAGCATGGGCCATTAGCAGATCTTTTTAACTTTTGAGGGCAAAGGTGACAGATTCCTTGGTCTGAGTGATCTTCAGATGCCTGGTGAATTCAGCAGAACCCAGGATGTTCACAAGAACAAGTGCTACCCAAACTAGTATTTAACTACCACCCTCATGTCTTTGCCATCCTTTCACTATTCAACAGCTACAAGCTTCCGTGCTCCTTCTTCTCATCTTCTCTGCTTTTCAGAAGTTTTTCATTTCTTGAAAATAACAGCAGAAGGATTATCATACTCACATTATTTTTAAATATGTCAAATGTGATTTTTTTTTTATGTCAGAATTGCCTCTTGGATCATCAAATCTGAGAAAGACCCTAATACATCCTACTCTTCCCCCTGGTCCAAAATGGTCCATTCTTGAAGAGCAATTGCCAACAACTACTTTCCACTGAGCAAAATTCTTTTCACTCATGACAGGAAACATTGAAAAATGTTTCTCAGCAGGTAGCAGCACTGGTTGATCTTGGCTTGGTTTGGGAACTAAGCAACCTTGCAGCTTGGATGGTTCTTAGCTGGGAGATCACTAGATAATCCTACAGACTGGAAGAAAGCAGCCACAAACCACTTCTTTCTATTATCAAGAAAGCAATCCGAATGCAATCCTCATAATCATCAGGATTCAAGCTCATCTTGAGGGCATCTTGACAATATCCAGATTTATTTCTATCAATATCAGAATAGAAGAATATCCTGTTTTTCCCTGTCATGAGTAAAATTATCTGCTTCAAATGCCTGTTTGGAAAAAGTTGAAACAGAACAACGTTCTCTAATTCCCTTCTTATTCTGCTTTATCAACATATGTTCTTAAGACAGTTACTATACTTAATATAAACCCCATGCAAAAGACATTCAAACAAATCTGTTGGAATATTTTAAACTATGTAAGAAACACATGCGCCAAGCCAGCAAAAGGACCAGTGTTTAATTTTCCTGAATTCTCAAAATTGCATAAATATTGCTGTGATTCAACAAGCTTCTTCCCATGACTTCAAGAAAATTTGGATTTTCCATCAACCATTTAGTAAGATATAAAAGCATAGGATTGCTCCTATGGAATGTGTAATTCTGACACGTGCAATTATTCCCCAAATAACTAGAAACAAGCAGGCTTTCTTAACAGTGATAATTTTACTGACTTTGTTTTTTGTTTTTCTTGAAGAGCAGAGGTGGGCTGGGCCTAAGGGGATAGGAGAAGAATGAGTTTAAGTGCAGCTAGACGGATGCTCCTCATTTGGTTGGTCTCCCTTCAGGCCACGTTGGGGCCGGTCTGTCCAAAGGTTGACAGATTCCCTCTTACACAAGCCAGATCTCAGGCTTTCACGGACAAGGAAGGAAAAAGACAAGTGCCAGAAGTCTTCCAACAAAAAGTCTTCCCGATGATGGGCAGCTTGTAAGATCCCAGGTCCATCTGGAGAGCATACAGTCTCTCCCATCCTTTACATTTTAGGGGACTATCTTTTACAGAGATGGGGAGAGGAATGACAATGCCCTGCAGGTAAACATAGTTTTCTTACCTTAGCACTGCTATGTGAGAGGCTTCCAAATATCCCTTGAAAGGATTTAACATAGAAATGCAGTATTGGACTAAATAAGAATAACATAAACTTCTGTAGTCCAAGAGGAACAAAAGGAAAAACTTAGATAAGAGTAACGAACAGGATTTACTCTATTGCATTAGTTTACTGTATGATTTTTATTCATGATAATCAAAAACGTCATTATATTCTAAATTAATACAATAGACCCAAAGTAATAACCATTTGTATGGAGCAATAAATATACTAGCAATAAGAGTACGATAGCCCTAGCAATAAGAGGATAAAAGAGAGTCAAGATGGAGCAGTTCAAAGGCTTTTTTTAAAAAATCAGTCTTCTACTTCTGTGATGCTTAACTAAAATCTTTTAGAGAACGTGTTCAGCACTCTGCAGTTTGTGTTCCCCAGCAATATTGGCAGTATTATGTCATCAGAACTAGTCAATCTTGCTAATTAAGAAAAATATTTTATATGTACATAACTGGATTGAGATGACAATATAATATTACAATTAAACAACTAAAGAAGAAAAGGAGGAAATCTGAATAATGAAAATAAATGAAAATAAAACAATTCCAACTTATTTGCCCAATTTTTTGAAAAGTTATCTTCTTTGAATTACCTCAAAAAAGTTTAATCCGATGGTTGGCACACAATATACATTAAGAACCCATTGCCACAAAAGGTAAATGTCTGAAAAAAACCAAAAATGACTGAAAATAATAGGCAAAAAAAAAAAGTGCTGGAATCAGGGAAAATGTTCAGCAAAATATTTGGTATATTGGTAAGTATATAAAGAGGAGAGCTGCCCCAAATCCAAACATATATTTTAAAAATCAAACTGAAACGGGATGGATCTAATTTAGAACTGGGAAAGGAGACATAGAAGGAAAGCATGGTGCATGGATTAGTCCATCTGTAATTAAGGTATGGTGGGTTTCTTTTTAATATCGTGGAGAGAAACTCAGCCTAATGTTAGGCAGTGGGCAATCATTGCCAAGAAAATCAGCTAATACTTAAGAGAGAGGAAACTGTGGGCATCAACTCCCAAAATTCTCAGCAGCAAGAAAACTGGGAATTAAAGTTTATACAGCTGGAAATTTGGGGAAACTATCCTAAGGATGCTACTCCAATGGCAATTTTTGTACTTAGATGCCAATCCACCGATTTTTACTCTTTAACAGGGGGAGGGCCTTATATCGTGGAAGGTCTTGGGGATCCCATGAAAACTCTCATATGTTAGAGATCCCAGGAATCAACCTCAAAAGAGTGAAAGCTGAATCTGGAAGGACTTTTTCACAAAAGGAGCAGATACTCTTATAATTAGTTAAATTAGACTGTCTTCTTCCACCTTCCATTCTTTTATTGATGGAAAATCTAGGATGTTCTTGGTTCGGTGTTTTAAACCAAGGGAGTATACTTTAGAAGAGATTTAAATTAGGCAAATAAAAGAGCACATTACAAATTTAAAATGTGCTACACTTAATTAAAACTGCCCCAAGGCTTCAAATGTTACATGAAAGAAATTCAACGTCTTATCGTTTTTATAATATGAGCAGTACAATTAGAGAGAGGTCAAAAGTTGAAGATACAGTATTGAGCTATGCAATTATTCATTGCAATATTTGAAAATTACCAAAACATCACCATTTTTACATTGGGTCTCATATTATATGTGCACAAATGAAATTGAATAGAAAAATGTTGTTTTCTCCACTATTGCATCTGGATGCTTGGGAAAAAAACAGAAGAAAAAAGAACATTAAGAGATTTTTCAGTGATCTTATTCTCATACAGAATGAAACATTCCACCTTTCCTTATAAAAGGTGGGCAACCAAGCCTCTTAATTCTCCTTTATTAGTCATATGAAATCTTTTATAGATCCTAAAGTTCCATTTGAATTTTCATGAATCAAAGTCATAAGATTAAGAGCATAGCAACATTTTATTTATTTATTTTATTATTACTTATTAGTTTGATTTATATGCCGTCCTTATCCGGAGACTCAGGGCGGCTTACAATGCTTTTAAGCAATAGCCTTCATACTTTTGTATATACCTGCTTAGTAGGGCTTTTTGGCCTCCCCAAGTGGTGTTCTATTTTATACAAAGTCAGCTTATTGCCCCCACAAACCGGGTCCTCATTTTACCTACCTCGGAAGAATGGAAGGCTGAGTCAACCTTGAGCCTGGTGAGAATTGAACTCGCAGTAATTGCAGGGCAGCTAAATACTACTTTAACAGTAGTTTAGTCCACTGTGCCACCAGGCTCTTTTCACTGTATTTTCACTGTATTTGTCCACTCTATCTTTAATGTTTTCCCCTAAATTAAAAAAAAAATACTTCAAATATTTCCTCGCACAAGCGCTCAGATTTATTTTTCTTACCATTTTCCATTGTTGGTTTCTCCCCTTTTCCACCATTCTTTTTAAGATGGTAATGAAAACTATATAATGTTCCAAATATGGCCCCACATAGATTGGTATATAGTAAATACCAAATTCTTTGTATAAATGCAATTATGCTTTACACTGCAACTAAAGATGGAAAGCCTGAAACCTCAAAGCAATGATATATGAGGGAATTTCCTATATTTCTGGAAATACATTCCAGATCTTGCAATTTAGGAGGAATATCACTGTTATTTTTAGAGTAAAGAGCACATTCTTGCTCTTTAACACTTTTTCTAGATGGGTGCTGCTTTATTACAGTTTAATACAGGATTATGCCTGTTAGCCTGAAACTGACATAGATCCAGGGGAAAATGGTGGAAGGCTAGGATTGATCAAGAGAGTCCTCTAGACCAGGGGTGTCAAACTGGATTTCTTCCGAGGGCCGGATCAGTTTTGTAGTTCTCCTCCGTGGGGGGGGGGGGGGGGGGGGAGATGGAACGGATGCCTCCTGCAGCATCCTGCCGACCAAAACTGGGCACATGTGGCCCTCATGCACCTCATTTTCAGCCTTCCCGGCCTCCTGCAGCACTCTGTGTTTGATATCTCTGCTCTAGACCTTAGTAATTTAATGAGCATTTAATGACAAGCATAAAATCAGAGAGACAAAGCAAATTCTTCACTGTCCAGGAACTCTGGATAAATAGGCATGTATATGAGATGTCTTGACTGATTACTTGAGGAACCAAAATAAATTAATAAAGTGAAAAAAAAGAAAAAAAACTATTGTGAGTCAATCAGTTAAAAACTTTATCCAGTCAATTCTTGATTGATAAGCTGTATGGGAGGCTTCCAAGGTCCTTCATTGTTGAAATTAAACAAAGTGTGTTTCTTTCACAAATGTAGGGGAACCTCTCTTCTTTACCATGACCAGGGCGTGGGTTAAATCTGGATTTTGCATGCACTGGATTTTACCTGCATGATGAGCAAATGAGAAATAGATTTTGTGAGTATGTGCTCTATAAGAATATCTGCATGTGGCTACTTGGAGATGGGAGAATACAGTATATGAGGTGGAAAGGGAAGTAAATTCCCACTTCCTTTCACATAGGAAGTGGATCTCATTTGATCTAATATTATTACATTATCAATAAAACTGCTAGATTTCAAACCGGAAAAAGTTACGTTCAATTCATGTTTGTACAACAAGCCTGACCCAGCCTGGCCTTCAGATAACAAAATTGTTAGTAGATTTGTTAGATGAATGAAGGAAATGAAAACAACCGCCTTTGACCTTTACAATAACTGGCACTGCCTATTTTATTTTTTAAATTAAATCATTTAATTACGGTAAAAAGAGTGATCTCTTCTTATTTTCTCTTACAACATCCTTAGTGATTAAACAAATTAATAAAGAAAAAGGGATAAACTATCCTGTTCTGCATCCAAGGACTTTTTTCCACTTACGTAAACATGATATAAATATATCCTGCTGTGTCCTCTTGATGTCCTTTCACCTAATCCGTATTTTAGGAGTGAGTCACTTTTGAATCACTGTTAGCAGAACAAAAACTGGACTATACAATCCAATATATATCTAATTAATCAATAAAGTCATTATTCTTTTCCCTTATTATTCTGACATGAGTAATAAGTGGTGGTACAATTAGATAACCCCTACCGGGTTAAATCAGTCCACTTCCTATTGGTCACGTTAGCGTGGGGAAGAGTTACTCCCTTTGACACCTTGGCCCATGGGTGAAATGCTACCTGTTCGCACCGGTTCAGGCGAACCGGTAGAAAAAAAACCTACTGGTTTATCCAAACTGGTATGTCTGATGATCAGCTGTGCCCCACAATTTATATTCACTAGAAAGTAGGAAACCTATGCTTTCTAGGTTTCCTAGAAATCTAGGAAAGGTTCCCCCCCCCCTCACTGTTCTACTTCAAAAGACTCCTTTTTCTGCACGAAGCATGCGTTTGGTGTGCACTGCACATGCACAGGCAGCGAACTGGTGACAACCCACAGAGGATTTCACCACTGCCTTGGCCTTGACCTAGTTTAGACTGGGCTCTCTGTTCTAGCTGTCAAATCTCTTAGCCAATTCCCAGCTCAGAGGCTTTGACAGAAGGCTAATGTGAATCATTGCATAACCTCTTTATGAAACCTCTTTATGGCTGATCAGCTGCTATTCAGGCTCTTTTCTGAATATGATATTAGTTAAAGTGTATTCAAGTGTATTCAAAAGGAACTGGAACACCTTTGAACACCTTCAAAAGGAACTGGAACACCAAGGTAGTTGAGCACCTTGAGAGGGAATTTGGGACTTTGCCTCCTCCCACCCCCCACCCCAACCCCCACTCAAGACAGTATTTGTAGCATAACTTTGTCCTGGTTGATGGCATTTGTTGGGAGAGGACCAAAATTAAGCCAGTTGAATCTCCCAATCTCTGTCTTTGATATGCCCCATACATTGTACATAGGACAGTAGTTTTAGCTGGCATCACATCAGACACTGCTGGTATGAGAATAGCAAATGTTAAGAATTGGTTCAAGATCACATTTAGGTCAGTCATGGGAGAAAGTTCCCACATTTGCTGGATCATGTGGAACAACTTTTAACTAGATTGATTCTTGGTCTGATTCACTCTTATGGTGGGGAGGTAAGGGGGAACCTCTACTGGGATTTACAAATGGATGGCGAGCCCAAGAATGGTACACAATATCATCTCCTGGGAAACCAGGGCTGGTATGGACACTTTTCTGACCATAGAATTCTGTTTCTGTATCAGCAATCCAAAATATTCAAATAAGAAAATTAAACTTTATGGAGGAGAAGCAACGAAAACAGTTTTTCTTGCTTAATTTCTATGTTGTGAACAGAACTACTGCTGTATATGTGTATTGGTGAATTAAAATGTTAAGAATTGAAAATACCTCATTCGTGGCATTTTTTAAAACTTGGGTCAAAGTTCAAAATGAGATTTCTACCCAAGACAGTTCTGTAGTCCATGTTAAACTTATTTCTGAAAGGGACATGACTTTATAATCAGTCCATGCTACAAATAACACTTCTGTTATGGATAGCAAATCCAGTTTTTCATCCCCTTGAATTAAAAGAAACTTGAATCAATAAATAAACTTCACAGAGTGGGGTTACACTTGAGAAGAAAGCTGTGATGATATTTTTCTAGGAAGCTCTATCAGCCTTCTTTTTTTAAAAAATCTACAACATGAGATATAGGAAATTTTCTGTTGATTTGAGGACATTGTTGGTGACCTCGTAACAAAAGCCAAATCACTCCATATATCTGATGATGTATAGCTGATAATACATATCCACTGCCATGACAGTGGATAGCCTGAAGGTATAGGTTAAACTCAAAACAAGCAAACTAAAGTTTTTGGATTTCATTGAATGCTAAATGTTTGTAGAAACCTTTGACCTTGCACTAATGGCCAAAGCTGACCACACCAAGTCTTGTTATAATCACCAGCAATCCATTAGATTCTGCTGCTTGTTTTGGTGTCACAAGTAGCATTGAGGCAAAACGATTCCAAGACAGATAGGTGTATAATTTACAAGATGCATATGTGTGTGTGAGAGAGAGGGAGGGATCTATTTTACTGGAGGGACAAGAAAATAGCATAAGCACACTTCAGGTGACCAACTTGTCAGATTCATTACTATGAATGTTTCACAAGGAAGATTAAAGAAAATCTAGCTGAAGGTGCCCAGCAGCTAAAATGAAGTGGTCAAGGATGGAACAGAATAGAGAGCATGTTGTTGAAAAATATTTCTACATAAATCACAAAGAATATCAACATCTTAATTAACAAAATAATCTATAAATTTGGTGAAGATTTTTCACTAACAAAATTTACAGGCTGTTCAATTTTACAGATATACTAGTCCAAAGCAACAAAAAGTACAATTTCTGAGTTAAGAGCAGAAATAACGTTTAAAAATTAAAAAGAAATAGCAAGTACATTGGGACAAAAGGTTCTAGATCAATCTAATGCTGCTGGGATTATGGGTGCTGAAGTCTTACCTATTTAAGGGTATCATTTGGGACCAAGCTGTCTCCAATACTGAATTAGTTCTCATCTTTTTTTTTTAATTACAGAATATACAAAGCTGAAATATTAGGTCTACAGTTCAGAATTTAAAGTGACTGAAATCTCAACAGCACCTTTCAAATGGAGGGGAAATTGTGAATTAAAATAGGATATGCAGAGAAATTCACAGAAGAAAGTCAAACTGCAAAATGGCAGGCACGTTATTGTGACTGATTACCTACCATCTTGTCCTGGATATTGGCAAACTTCCTCTCTGACTTTTCTGATGCCTTCACTTGAGGATCCTGCACCAGTTCAAAAGCAGCTGGGGTTCTTTCTGCTCCCACCTTACCAGCAATGCTGGAAAGGTGAGCTGATTTATTGCCAGTTCAAATAAAGTTCATCTGAAACTGCAGCAAAGCTAATTTTTCTTTTGAAATACCCAGCTGGTTGGCAGCCCAGTTTCTTCATTGATGGAGACATTTGCCTCTCTGTCTTCTTTCTCCTGAATTTAAGGCAAACAAGCTCTTGATTTCTGCTCACTCCTGGAGCTTTAATTGAGGACATATTTCACGAAAATTTAGGATCAAGATAGTTGCTGAGAAGAAAGAAGAAGACTAAGCAGCAGTCTATTGTAGTTTTCACAGTATCTAGGTGACACCAGCCAAAGATAAAAGAGAAGTGGACACAGGTTTTGCCAGTTTTACCCTGCACTGAGGCGACTACTGTGCACAGCAAACAGCTGTAAACACAACAGTAAAAACAAGCCTCTCAATCAGAGGTGGGTTCTACTTACCTTTACTCCTGGTTTGTAACAGGGCCGCACACACGCACGCTCTTCTGCACATGCGCAGAAGCGTTTTCATGACATCTCGGGTCAGTGGGCGGAGCCTCCCACCGGTTTTACTACCAGTTCTATAGAACTGGTGCGAACTGGGGGCCACCCACCCTACATTGTTTAGAATTAGGATCTCTTCTATTCCAGTGCCAAAAGAAGTTTGAATTTACAATCAAAAGAAATTCAGGAAAACAGCTGATTGCCCAAATGTTGACATGTTTACTTGTTCAATTCATAGGTTGCCATTGCTTTTGTAATGCAAGCAGAAGAAATGGGACTGGAGCCCCACGTAGCCTCCAATTGTTTCAATCCTTCAGATTTGGGAGGGAGGACTTGTTTGTTTTGCAAAGGGCCAACAACTGTATGCAACATGTACTGAAAATAAGGAAGAAGAATACAAGCTATTTTTTCCCTCCCTTTTGTTGGAGTGGGAAGCAAAAACACTAATAGACATTGCATCCTATTTACACTTGATTATTGATTAGCTTGAGGAAGCACTGATGTTCCCTGCTACTCCCAGTGTTTCAAATTTGACTGAAGAATAGGTTATTGGCCGTCAGGTCAAAGTTCATTTCATGGGCCTGAAGGGTAAAAACGAGAGGGGTTGCTTTACTTATTCAGAAATCCTCCACTTGCAGTTCAGTGGCTAAGTCCACAGTTCTGCAACTTTAGTTTATCAATATCTTTTAAAAGTTTAAAAGGAAAAGTTCTCTGTTTTCCTTTTCAGATTTTATTCAAAACTGGATATCTCTAGCTCATTCTGCTCCTACAGTACCTTAAATTCAAGACTCAACAACTGGTTGCAACTGCTTTTACTAATGGTGGACTGCTTATTTTGCACTGAAGCATGCAAAACATTTATTAACTGAGATTTATCTCTTTATTAGTTTAATTTCCTTAAATATTCATTTTACTCTTGGCAGCACTAGAAAACAACTTTTAAACCAAACAATTTCCTTCTACATTTTCACACTCTCATATCATCTAATCAGCTTTGCTGGAATGGTGTAGAGTAATGTATTGGGAGTTGAATGATATCAGCTAAAAGCCAAAGTACTATTTTGTTGAACATGGCTTATAAAATAAACCACAGTTGGTTGTTTCAAAGCCTAAGCCTAAGGTTATTAAATGTTGTGTCCATTTGATTATTAGAGAAATAGATTTCCACATCAGGGCATTTTGTTAAATATAGATGGAAAGTCTATAACTATTTATAGACCTATTATGTAAGAGGAGGAGAACATATTAACTTTTTGATGCATCTTTCTCAGCCTTCCATCCTTCCAAGGTAGGTAAAATGAGGACCCAGATTATTGGGGGCAATATGCTGACATTTGTAAACCCACTTAGAGAGGGCTGTAAAACACTGTGTAGTGGTGTATATCTAAGTGCTATTGCTATTGCTCTTCAGCTGGAGTAGATTTTTTTATGCTTAAAATAAATTATTTGATTTTTTTCTTTTTTTGTAGACATGGGTTTTATTTTTGTCACTGTTAGTGTTGAATATTCATTAGTCTGGTTTTTTTCTTTCTTTTTGTTTTGTATTTTATCTTTGGTGAAAAAAGAATAAATAAATATGTTAAAAAATTACAAATAGTCCACAATTGAGCCCAAAATTTCCATTGCTAAGCAAAAAAGCAGTGAGTTTTGCCCCACTCTATGACTTTCTTTGCCACAGCTGTTAAGTGAATCACTGCAATTGTTAGGTTAATAATAATACATTTATTGAGTAAATCTGATTTCCCCATTGACTTTGCTTGTCAGAAGATCACAAAAGCTGACCATATGACTCCGGGATAGTTTCCAAGCATCCAAATTTTGATCACGTGATCGCAGGAATGCTGTAATGGTAGTAAGTGTGAATAATGATCATAAATCACTTTTTTTGGTGAGGTTGTAACTTTGAACGGTCACTAAATGAATGCATATACTGTAAGTCGAAGTCTACCTGTATGGATGAGAGAGTTAGGGTTGATCAATTTTCCCCTCAGCCTGTCCAAACAAAGGTGGTCCTTATGCAACACCAGAGTTGAGGGGCCTCTTGATGATTCCGTCTCAGTTTATCTTTCTCCACTCCAGGAGCTGAAAAGAGTGGTTCAGGTAACCCTCCTTCCCTATCTGTCCATCTGAGCCACCACTGATTTCAAACATTTTCTTTACTGATGAGCAAAAAATAACACAGAAATTATGGTTTCCAGCAGCCTCTGTGGTAAGTCAAAGAAGTCAAGATGGCAGCCCAACAATATGGTCAAAGCCTAAGGAGCAAGGGTTTCATCAGGCATTTGCAGCCACTATCTTTACTTTTTAAAATCTTCTCTGCAGATGACCCTGGCTGATTGTGTGCTGTTGGTCCACAGTCACTTGCCTGCAGGGATGACTGTGATTATACAAACAAAGCCATCAAATATGTATTTTGCAAAGCAGCACATGTTATTTCTGGCAGATAAATCAGTCTGCATTTTTGTCTGCCACTTCTCTTTCAATCTGAGGAAAGAGATTTGGCTATACACATTTGCTCAAAGGGAAAAAAATGGTTTCTTATGGGTGGAGATTTAGATACTGGCTAGCCAAAGGGTATATGATAAATTTATTTCATTGTGTGCTTATCTTCACGATGGTCTGTAGTTCCATGGGATTTTCTCACTTCAATAACAAGAAAAATTACATAGGAACATTTCCACTTATCTTTTTCAAGTAGTGGTGTTGCTCTTAACAATAAGACAAAAATTGCCCTTGGGAAAATTTGAAAGAATTTTAAAAGGCCATTTGTGCCCAGTCTGAATACATACGGGAGATGTTTTTATATTTTTAGCACAAAGTCTTGGGAGGGTTCAAAATATATTGAGGGTGGTCAGGGTAGAAATAGAAGGCCCAAAGAATATATAAGCCTAAATATTTCTTCTTCCCCATGAACTGACCTTCCATGAAGTGTTCTTCCTTCCCAAGTTCTTGGTTGGTGGGTAGAAGCTTGTTGAGGTTGGGTGCTGGAATTTTAGCTGCAGGCATCTCAGACTTGATGTGATTCAAAGCTCAGCAATCTACAGTGCTGATCTGGAGCTAAGTTGGAGACCAGCCTCTTGGTGAAGACAAAGACTGAGACATTCTGGAATTGCTTCAGGCTTTCCTTTGAAAATCACCTCTGTTTGGCCTTCAGCCCCTTTCTTCTAAACTCTTTTTAAATCTTTAACATCTCTCCAATTGCCCCAGGCTGGACCCTTCCATGTGGCTGAGCTGTCATAGAGATAGCCAGACTGACCTTCCCTGGCCTGTAATACCAGGTAGTGCCACTAATGGACTGCTCCTCTCATTAACTGTTTGCCATCTGCCTTAGCTACACTAAGGGTTGTAGGTAGCCAGGGAAGGTGTGCTGCATAAAACACACAAGACTCCTGAGTTTGTCAGTTTGGGCTGAATATCCAGCTTTTGTTGTTTCCAGTATGATTTCTATTGAGTTTGACCAAGAGTCCTTATGAAAAACCAGACTATACTTATTGGATTTAATTCAATTTTCTTTCTAACATGCACTTTTCTGTCTCCTTGCTTCATCTTAAGAAGAACAGCAATTTTCTCACAACCATGGAATAAATGGTTCCTCAGTCCTTCAAGGAGGAACAAAAATCCATGAAGCTAGCAACTCAAAGAATCATACAAAAACTAAGGAGAACAAACAACTGCAATAAAATAGTCTATAACATAAGGTAACAAAAAAGTTTGCATTATGACTGACAAGGAAGCTGGCTGTCAACCATATAATCTCACAACCTCATTGCATTTTCTTTTGTGATTCTTGCCTCTTGGGAAAAAAGGTTACCATTCAGTTATTATTCTCTTCAGTTATTTTTAATTACTTATACTAGGAATTTAGGGACATACAATCCCAGAAAATTCTGGGGGTTAAAAATTGCAGAACCCCACTCAATATGGAGAGAGAAAAGGGAGAGACAGTTGGAGACAGAGATAGAGAGACACACACAGAGAGAAGTGATCAGCATTTTATTTTTTAAAAGTTTTTGTTTTATAGAGACAAATCAGTTCTAATAACATATAAATAGTCCTGCTGCTCATTTTAGTGCATCATTTTGTTTCGTACAATGGGCAATTTTCTTCAAAAATGTTGTTTATATTATTTATATTAACTTACATTTAACCAGTTTGTCATTTGTTAACCATTCAACCATATTTAAAGAAATATCTCTGGAACTCTTCTAGAGTTCTTTTTACCTTCATTTGCAGTTATGCAAAATGGCCAGCTTATTGCTCAATTTCCTGGCAGAATCAGAGGGGGATCTGAAATGCACTGAAACAAGGGCTGAATTTAATAAGTTAAGAAAGCAGAATATGCAGATTATGAACAGAACTTGGTAGGCTGTGGCCAGATTTTGTCACAGTATCCACCTAGACTTTGAAGATCCCATTATTGGTTACCCCATGTACTGTAATGTATGATGATTATTATATTATAACTGAATTGATAAAATATTGGCCATATCCTTCCATGGTGTGGTTTGATTCTATTCATACCAAGCAAATGTGTATTGCAGTGATACAAAACTCACTCCCATCTCCATTCTTCCTAAATATGTCTGCCCTGATGGTCCATGAAGAATCTACAAAGAATTGCCCCAAGGAACTCCTAGTGATACATTCCTTCCCTGACAATCTCTCTCATCCAAGCAAAGCTCTCTCCCTAGGTAAGTCTTCTGACACATTATGAAACCACAAGTATTTTAAGCTGAGTAAAAGGGATGACAGTGGTCTATAATCCAAACTGACAAGTAACCCAAAGGGCAGTGGGTGAGGGGAGGAACCGAAAGGAAAAAGACTTTTTGAATAACAAAAATAATTATTTGTGGCAGGTGCGGTGGGTAGAGTAAGGGGAGGTGTTGAGACTAGGAGGCGATGGGCAGAGGTGAACTACTACCTGCTTCTGGGAACAAGATATATATATATATTTAAGGCCTACTCTGGTCAGGACTGGTCTGCACATAGGAAGAGCTGGCATCACCATGATTCCTAGTGCCAATAAAGCCAAAACAAAATAGTAAACTAATAAAAGCAGTAAAAAGTAAAACACTTGGCTGCAGAGCAGCAGAAAATCTGTAATACTGTCAATAGTGACATTGGCAAAGCTGACTCTCTTTCCAAATTAAGTTGACTTTCTGGGGCAGCACAGGAATAATGCACTTTCAAAAAGCTTGAGAGTGTTAAACGGGGCTTACATAAAGGCATGAGAATTGCTTCGGAAATAAGTTAAGGAAGATTTTCAATCCATGGTTGGCCCAAATGTGCTTTTTCCAAAAGGCAATTGGACATTCCTGGGGGTTTTTTCTTTGAAAATGTTTCACTTATCATCCAAGAAGTTTTTTCAATAGTTGAAGAAGAAGTTTCTTGAATGAGAAGTTTTTTTTCAAAGAAAAAACAAGAAAGTTCAGTTGCCTTTTGGGAAAGAAACACCTTTGTGATATATTTGGGAAAGTGCCAGTTGGGCATAATGGTGGTGCTGCCTCTTCAGGCACTCCAGTCTCCTGTTTGCCCAAGGCAAAACGGTCACAATGATCACCATGGAAGAGAGAGGTGGAGGAGAGTGACTATGTCTAAGAGGAGTCTCACATGACCATAGGATTTGGGCAATTCCAACTCCTAATTATGTCAAAAATTGTATTTTAGGTCAAGTGTACCAGAGCACATCCAAAAGTTATGTTGGAATAAAAGAGAAAACACTCTTTAAAATTGAAACAAGTATGTCTAAAACTACCTCTGCTATGGATTAGAGATGAGATGAAGGCAATGTGGTGGCAGAAAAAATGAGTTCCTGAATCTTGTTGTATTTACAATATGTGAGGTTAAGCTTCATGGCACTCTCAGTCAGTGCTGCCCAAATTTTATTTGGAAAACATATTGCTCTAAAAGAAGGAAATGAATGAAAAAGAGTGCTTTGTGACTAAATCATTGTTTCTCAACCTCAGCCAATTTCTCCAATCAGCATGTTGGGAGTTAAAATCCACATACATATTAAGGGAGCTGAAATTGAGAAACACTGGCCTAACAAAAGTAAATATACATTGACAATCAATCTAAATCCAATTTTAATTGAATCTGAGGCTACCAAAATCATAAAAGTATAGAAATATATTCAGTTATTATTCCCTTCATGCACTAATAGATAAGATGAGGTTGTGTTTCCAATTCCAAGAAAAAGTATTCATCTTTTAAATTTTTTGAATATTCGTATCTGTGGAGTCTTTGGTGCTCTCTAATCTTGGTTGCTCGCTTGCAGATATTTTATTATCCAATTAGATAATATCATCAACCCTAGTGAGTGTAGGGTTAGCACCTACCAGTATATACAGTAGCTTGCCTTGCCAATATTGGTGGGGTATGGTTTTCTTCTTGGTAGTTCCTTTATTAGGATATTGGGTTTTTTGCTTTATTGTTTTTCTAGGATTAATCCCTGCTTATCTGAATGTAGGTTCCTGAAGAGGATATGTTCTGGAGCTTTTGTTTGTTTGTTTGTTCATTTCCTTCTTAGTTGTTTTTTTTAATTGTCTCCTTTGGATGGCATGTAAATATGATTTATTTCTATTAATGGATAATTTGTTTGACTGCAAAACTTCCAGGAATTCCCTTGCAGTTTTTAAAATTTAGATTGGTGTAAGATACTCAGAGTTTTCCAGTTGAGACTATAGTTGAGTCTGTCCATGTGTTCTGAGACTAAAGAGTTTTCATCAAGTCTTTGGACTGCTAAGTGGCATTCATGAAGGTCTTTAATTTTCTTCTTTAAAAATAATATATGGCACTATGTAAGGAATTAGTATATTCATGCTTTTTAGATATTTGGGTCTACAGCTCCCAGTAAGCCTTAGTAAGCAGAAATAATGACGATTAGCATGAGAACTTAATCCAAAACACTTGGGAAGTGCCAGATTGACTACTCTCATCCATAGTGACCCAGCTGTGGATCTACAGGATATAAAGAAGGCTTTCCAGGCTCCAGTTACTTCCAGAGATGCTCTCTAGTGCATCAGCGCTGAGTTGATCCTCAGAAGAGAGCATACACAAACATTTTAACATGACCTCCTTATTTGATTTTTGCATCTTCCTCCTATAAAAATAAGTCTTTTCAGATATAATAGAGATTTGTCTTTAGTTTTCTTTTTAAATTAATACATGGCACATTTTTTATATGTTGGAAATGCTGGTGTGAATTTATTTTAAAATTCTCCTGCTTATGATTAGTGACTACTGTATGCTCAATGTGGCCTAGACTTAGATTGTTCTCGCATCGGATCATGATATGATCTGTGTGTCTAGATTGCCTTTATTTTTGGACAGGCACCAAGAAGGAAGGTTATGCTTTTACACTTTACTTAATGGTAACTGTAATGAGGTCACATAACGTAGCCTTTTTCTCCAGAGACATTTGGGTATAGGCTCCCTTGTATAATGCATGATTCTGTTATCCCATCCTTGTACATTCCTGAAGGCACACCCCTTGGTTTTAGTTACACCAAAGAGTTCAAAGTTGAGCACCACAAGCCATTATTATTTCTTGGGACAAGTTGTTGTCTGTCCTGAAAGAATTCTACCTGGTCCCCTTGGGGCTAATAGTCACAGAAGATTTCTCATGTTTAAACCTGACCCGCCATCCTCTACACTTTGAGCAGGAGGAAACATGAGAAGTAAGGCTGGCAGGACTGGGATTGCAGTGTGTGTGCATGTGCGTAAGAGAGAGAGAATGTCACTTGCATGTCTCTTTCACACATACTTTCCCCATCAGCAATTCCTTGATCCCTTCTTGGAGCAAGCCAAGCGCACACCTGTGCACCTGTGCTGTTGGAGGCCTCCAGGCCTCGAAATGACATGGTACCGAAGGGGAGGAGGGTGGGGAGAAGTTAAGTTTCTTCTTGTTTAAAATCTGCAACATACTGGTTTCAGGTGACCCTCCCCTGATTTGGTTTCATTCCCTTACTCAGAATGAGGCATGTCAGGGGTTGAGGCTGAATGGAAGCCAAGAGCACTGAAAATGGTTCACTACTCAATCGCTGGGCTAGTCTGGGCAGAAGGGCAGTAAATTGCTGGCAAATGGCATTCCCTCCTGGTGGCATTTCCTGCAAATACATGAGTCACTCACATCTGTAGAACTTCACCCTGGAGCCGGCAAGAGCAGAAACCTCCCTGCTGATGCCATCCAGATGTGCTGGCTTTTGTTTTCATTTCCCAACCATTGTGGCCTCTGATGTTTGAACCAGGTCATTGCAGAAGGTGGCTTCTACATAGGCAGGAGCACAACCAGGAAGGAGCAGAGAAGAAGGAAAGCATTTTCAGCTGCTTTCTTTTCTTTTTATACAAGGTATTGGTGGGGAAGAGAGGGAAGGGAAATGAAGAAGGGTAACTGCAACTGCTCATTTGAAGCCGTTTTGTATATATTCTATTTGGTCCGTATCCCACTGCAGTTGCAGCGATCTTTTCCTGTTCTTTCCTGCTCAAAAATCCTCCTGGGTGTGGGTCAGTAAATTGCTTGCTGAACAATTTAAAAAGTAGTCTGGGTGCATAGGATATTTATTTATTTGCTTATTTATTGAGACATTTATTCATTATACTTATGTAGCTGCCCATCCAACAATCCAGTGACGCTGGTTGGCAATGCACATCAAAACATTGTAGCTACAGACTGCTCATCTCTTCTGTTGTAGGTCTGAACATTGGTGAGTGAAAAATATTTATCTGCACTCACCCCAAACAACATATAATTTTCCAGATGTCCTACTTCTCCTTTTGCATCTATTCCCCCTGACATAAATATTCCTTAATTGCAAGACTTTTCCTTATCTTTGCTCTTGACATACATAAATAATCATACCAGTCTATCTTTTGAGAGCTGTAGTAAACCGATAACCCAGATGATATGAAAGGTTTTGAAACTTGAAATGAGCGCTTTAATATTTTAAATCCCTGAAATATGAGCAACCCTGCAGGTTCTAATCACTGTGCAGGGAAGCTCCAGGTTGTATCACCAAAGCTGAAGGTTGTATCAGCTACCTCTATTCCAGTTCGTTAGGCTTCAGACTTATTACATAAATAACAGGGTTGAAAATGACTGATTTACAGGGGTATCCACAGGATATGATAAAAAGTATTACAGTGTTTGACACCTCTGCTGGTTTGTGATCCAATACATGTGTAGAAACAATCTGGGGTAGAGCTTGAAATTTGAGAAATTTGAGATCCAAAGCCTCCTTCTATGTTTGCCGATGTATTTATATACTTGCTTTTAGAAAGAGGCATAAGATTTCTGAATTGTACTTTTTGAACATTAAATCATATTTATAAGTATTGCTGTTGAATAATTTGGAACTTTAAAATAGTTTTTCACTTGTAATAACCTTTGTAATTTTAAATTAGGTAAACTGCTAATTAGCTGAAGGGAGTCCCTCGCTGATTTTGGATGATCAAAGGAAAGCTAAGCAGGGTGACAACTAGTTAAGATGAAGATGAGAGACTATTTGGGGCGGGGGGGGGGAAATCCCATGTCTGTGAACTAAACTGAGAAGTTTTTTAAAAAATCTGTGCACTAAACTGAGAAGTTTTTTTTTTTAAATAATCATCCTGAAAGGCATATTGGTAAAGTTCCTGGAAAACAATGTAAAGTCTAACTGACCACCAAAAGTTGAGCCTGCTTGAACAGATTCATGCTTAAAGAGAAGAGGGGTAAATAGCTAATGAAATGCTAATTGTTCTTATTATCTCTTAGTATCATAATTCAAGAAGTGAAAACAATGAGAACTATGACATATTAACTGGAACAGAAACTTTATCTACATTAATGCACAATTACCAAACAAGAATGTTAGTCCACTAAAGTTTACAGTTCAACTTATTTATTTTAATTTACATAGGGTAAAGATAAACGTTCATCTCTGACATATTTTACATCCATATATGCCAGGGCACTCCCCATTTGTGACATACAAATACTACAGTGTGACACAATCATTACTGTTACATTGGCACAATTGTTGGATGAATCTACTCTAAATTATAAGGGCGAATCTTGCTATAGAAATAAATACATTAGCAACAGCACTTAACACTTAGACTTACATACTGCTTCACAGTGCTTTACAGCCCTCTCTAAGTGGTTTACAGAGTCAACATATTTCTTCCAACAATTTGGGTCCTCATTTTATTGACCTCAGAAGGATGGAAGGCTGAGTCAACCTTGAGCCCCTCAAGACTGAACTCCTGGCAGTTGGCAAAATTAACCTGCAGTTCTGCTCCAAGCCCCGGCACCACCATGGTTCTTACTATACTATTACTCTCCTATACTATTAGAAATAGTATAACATGGAGGGAAGAGAAGAGTCACTGAAAATAAATATAGGCAGATGAGCAAACTAATAAAGTGATTACCAGATGTCTTTAAAGAGGAGATTTTTCTCACTCTCTCCCCTTCCTCCTCCTTCTCACCATTTTGAGGGGTTCTTGGTGTTCTTTGAACTCAGTTGTTTTCTTGCAAACATCTCATTACCCAAACTAGGTAATATCATTGGTGCCCTGACTGATGCATCAACAGAAGATGTTACCTAGTTTTGGTACTGAAACATCTACTAAAAACAACCAAGTTCAAAGAGTACTAAAGACCCCTCATTTTAATCTTGAGCTACAAATACTCTCCTTTATTGGTCTCACCATTTTGCTTGGCAGTACAAATGGATCTTACCAGCTTTACTGTGGGATTGCCAACAGAATTGGGTCCACTTTACCTGCATCTTGAAATTATCTCCAAGGTCAAAACAAGAAATGAAGTTGGCACAAGCTGATCCTCCACCTCATCGGCTGCACTTGCCCACACTCTGCCATTTTCCTTTTAGGGGAAAAGATGGATCATGGCTGAAGCAATGGGATTACCAGAAACTCCCTTCCTGAACTGGAGGCTGTTACAGATTCATCTAGCCTACGTTTTTTTCTCTGGTGGCATTCCTAAAGTGCCTTGAACAGTGGCAAAGGTCCTAACTAAGGAAGCAAATTGTAATTACCATAATTCATATACAGTAGATACATTAAGTGTTATGATTAAGAAAGTTGTATTATTCTGGATTTTAAAATAATATTGTGTTTTGTTATGATCTTTGCATTGTTTAAATAAACTGATAGTCTGTATCTTTCATAAGGAGGAAAGTTACATACAATGTAGCTGCATTTCTCAATACAGTGAGCAATAGCCAAATGACTGCTAATTTAGCAGGAAAAAAATAAATATTTATTTAGCACAGGCAGTTTAGTCTTCCTGTACTGGGGTTGCAATAGTCCAGGCGACCACTAACTTAATGCTGCCATTTAGTAGCTGTATAATTTTTGGAGTTCGTATATGGTAGGATTACTCCACAGGAACACCTAGGTTGCTGGATGAATATATATTCCTGGAGTCCAGTAGAACAATGATATGCTTTTTAAATATAATCTTTATTGTCACTAACCAGCAATAGTATGCCAAATAGAATTTGTCCAACCAGTTGGCATCCACGTGGTTTAAAAAAAGGCAATGTCCTATTTTACTGCAAAAAAAGTTAAGGTGTAGTGACTGGTGAATATGCCAATCAGAAGAAAAATGATGTCTTTCAGTATCTCCTGCTGAAGTAGATTGGATATGAGGAAGGAGGCAGGTTTGGACAGAGGGTTAGAGCATGGACCTGTCAGACTGCTGTGCAGTCTGAGGAATTGACCTGTCAGACCAATGCTGAAAAAAACGCCCCATCAGCCAAGTTGCTCTGTGGGATGCTACAGCAGAACAATCCGCCGGCAGGGCATTTATTTCTATACTTATCTGATAGGACAGTCATCAGAGTTTCTTGCAAAAATCAAATCCAGAAGCACACACAGATAAACTGATGCAGCAGGATTCATTAACTTCTTTATATACACAATAATGCATGAAATAAGTTTACAATACCAACAGCAGATTCACAGTTTCATTTCAGCTCAGATCTGCAGACAAGTTCACACAGAGAGTACAGCAGAGAGACTTAACACACTAGTTTCAGTTTCTCTTTTCTGCACAGACTCAGAAGCTGCAGACTAAGACATGCCCTGGCTCCAGTCTGCCTCAGCTCCCAATTGGCTGATTTAGTTGCTATGCCTATTCATTGGCTGACCTTGTTACCATGTCTTCCCAGTCATGAATATTCTGACAGCGGTCATCTTAGAAAGGCCCTAGTCCAATGGTGGGATTCAGCCAGTTCGCAGCACTTCAGGAGAACTGGTTGTTAACTTTCTGCGCAGTTTGGTGAACTGGTTGTTGGAAGAAATCATTAGGGCAGAGAACCAGTTGTTAAGTTATTTGAATCCCACCCTGGTTTACTGCCTTCTCCAGTCACCTTGGGTGCTCCTGCTGTTCCTCTCCAGGTGTCATGTCAGTCAGAACAAAAGCCAAAATGGTCATGAAGGCAAATCAGTGGCAACCGGAGAGAAAAGGGCATGCAGGCAGCAGCCAAAAATTGCCAGTAGCAGCTGAGCAGAAGATTCACAGTCGATACTAAATTGTCACAAACAAATTGTGTTGGAGGAAGATAAAAAATGTTACCTCCATGTCAGATCAGAAAAAGCTAACTGGGTGGGCTGGGAATGAGAAGAAGGCTGCAGCCAACAGATATGCCCTTAAAGGAGCAAGGCATCATCAAGCAATGTTAGAGGGACATGTGGATGTGCCTTTGAAGACAAAGTCAGAGGGTTCAGCAGGAACAGACTTCAAGTGTTTGAGTCCTTATTTGATAGAGCTGTGACTAGATAGATAGGTAGATCCTGTCACTTCCATTCTGCTGGTGGGCTTAGGGGCTACATTCAGAGTACTGGCTTTGATCTTTGACCCTGTAAATTAGAATTGAGCAACCAAGGAAACCATGGTCCCTTTGCCGGTCCTAAAGCCTCTGCTGTCATGCTGCCAAAATGGAGCAGGATTTGATTAATGGGAGGGGGGGATGTTTCTATTTGCATAAAATCTCTACTTGTTAGAGTTCAGGGACCTCTCCCCTTAACTAAACAGGCCTATTTTCCTTTCTAAAAATCCCATCCTCGTAAATAAAAAGAAAAGGGAAATGACAAAAGTTCTGTCCAACTTCCTTTGATTATGTCAAATTCACCTGTCCTACAACTATTAAAGGAAAATAGTTTTGGAATTTCCAAACAAGACTGTTGTTTATTTGATCTCTCCCTATTTTAAGGTGACTTTTAAAAAACACAGTTATGTTTTCTACTTTTATTGTATCTGTCCGTTGCAGCAACCCATCTTTCTTTGTTAATTAGATTTGGTTTGAAGTTTCAACTGTGTTTTGTTATTAAATCATTTACAAAAATTGCTTTATGATTACAGGAATTCATTACAATGAAATGGAGAGGATACATTTGTTTTAGATTATCATGGGAAAAATGCAATTTTGATTATGGCTAAGAGAGATATTAAACACGCTCAATAAAAATAAGTGTGCAGAATGAGAAAGAAAGTAAATTAAAGTAATACAGCATACTACAGTAAAAAAAAAAATCCAGCCTGGTGCAATGCAGAAAGATTACAGTGAGATACATCTATAAAAAGCTAAAGAGAAACGAAGGAAGTGTCTTACAGAATTAAGAATAGGAATAGGAATAGGGAGAACAAGAAGGAGAAGGAAAAGGAAGGGGAAGGGGAAGGAGGAGAAGGAGAAGGAGAAGGAGAAGGAGAAGGAGAAGGAGAAGGAGAAGGAGATTGTAAACATCAATTTCTTTCCATTACCATTAGGTAATTTCACATTACTCACTCTCTTTTAGTTTAGGTTCACATGGTTGCATCCTGGTCCCAATTGTTCTGTTGAAGTGCCACTCCTATTCCACTCTAAAAGGGCAAGTGCAGGTTGCCATCCTTGTAACAAGGTGATGGAGAATAAACAACAACAAAAGGGCTCCTATGCAGCATAGAATCAGGGGACTGGAATTCCATTTCAGATAACAAACCTATTCCTGTCTGAGCTAATAAGTCATCTCAGGCAGTAGAATTTAGTACCTAAAGGGATTTTGTATCACAGGACACGTGGTGGATTCTGATGCAACATTGATTATATAGAGTATGATGGTGCACCACAAGAGCCAAATGGAGTTAATCATTGGCTTAATCATAAAAAAGCTGTTGGGTGTGTGGAGTGGACAGGAGTACAGGTAGTCCTCAACTTACAATCATTTGTTTAGTGACCATTCAAAGTTGCAATGGTACTAAAAAAATGACTTATGACAGTTTCTCACACTTATGATTGTTGCAGCATTCTTGTACTCATGTGATCAAAATTTGGAAAGTGGAAATGGATCAAAATGGAAAATATTTATTATGGTTGCAGTTTCCCAGGGTCATGTGATTATTTTTTGCAACCTTTTGACAAGCAAAGTCAATGGGGCAGCCAAATTCACTTAACAACCATGATACTAACTTAATTTAACAAATGCAGTGATTCACTTAACAACAGTGGCAAGAAATGTTGTAAAATAGAGTAAAACTCACTTAACAACATCCTGCTTAGCAACATAAATGTTGGGCTCCATTGTGGTCATAAGTCAAGAACTACCTGTAATGGCAAAAGCCTTTCAAGCTTATTGAGTTTTCTAGAACCCTGAGATTTGGGTTATTTCTCACTGTCTTCTTTTCTTTGCTTATAATTTCCCTCAATAGGAAACTGTCCTGCACAAAAATTAGGCCAGTCTTACTCAGAGACTTCTTCCCTAGTCACCATCCCTCACATTTCAAATCAAAGTTGATGATCTTATCTATGTCACTATCAGCAACTTAAGAGTCAAGACAGGATGTAGGAAAAATAACTGGGAGATCTCAAGATCCTGTGATGGTACTTTCTCCTTTTGTTATGATATGTCCCAAAGCAGTGATTCTTTGGCAACAAACCTAGACTGTATAAACCCCAGGAATATTCTACCTCAAGAGGTACTGTGGGAAATTCCCAGACATTTACCCTTGTAGATTCAGGAGCAGCAGTACTTGCCAAGTCTTTAGCAGAGTAGTATGGAATGTGGTTGCTTTGTTAAGTAACATTTTGGAAAATAGCCTTAACACCTGCAGTAGCACAGCAAAGATAGCCAGAGGTTTGCAAAATTAGGAAGTTCCTGAAATCCAAGAAGCCTCCCCACATGCCTTTATGAATAAGGTCACACCTGGCTCCTGAGGGGCGGGGGACATATATGTATTGCCAAATATGTATATGATCTAATATCAGTTATTACTCCAAGAGAACTAGAAGTTCTATATCTGAAATTGGTGAGTCAGTTGGTGCCATGTAATGCTTCCCAATTCTTGCCAGAAAGAAGGATCATCTGCACTGCCCTACAATCTTGGTTCTGTCTGTGCTACAGACAGAACCAAAAAACTCTTGAGTGAGGCCATAACGTGTGAGCCTCTTTAAGAGCAGAGCAGAGTCTCTTTTTCCTTAATCCATAGTAAGCATTCTTCTGTAATCTGGCTCATTGTGATTATACTTTAGGAATGCATACTTCTAACAACTTGTGGATTCTGTAAACTGAGTATGTCCATAAGCTATCAAATGGGCTGAGATGTATTCATATGTAAAGCATTAATCCCTTCAAAGTGTGTGAATTTACTTGATCAAAATTGATAACTATGCCTGGATTCCTGTATCACCATCAACTAGTACATGAAGATTTTTTTTCTGAGAGTGTGATGCACAGACACAGCCATTGTGGTTTGTAAATCATAGTTTATAGCTTAGCATATTATATAAACCTACTTAATTTGTCAGTGAAGCTCTTTGCAGAATGATAAAGCAGAATAATTTGGAGCAGCTCTAAATGGAAGGCTCCAGGTCCTTCCAGTCAAGCTATGCTGAGTGCTAACTAAATATCAGGAGAAGACTGGTAACATCTTTCCCAACTAACAAATGACTGGAAAAAAATGCAGAAAAGAGCAACTAAGATGATTAATGGCAGGGAGACTAAAAATATGAATAATGGTTGCAGGATTTGGGTATGGCTAGTCTAGAGAAAAGAAGGACTAGAAGTGACACGATAGCAGTATTCCAGTATTTGAGGGGCTGCCATAAAGAATAGGGGGTCAACTTATTTTCCAAAGCACCAGACAGCAAGAGAAGAGACAATGGATGGAAACTAATTAAGGAGAGAAACAACCTGGAATTGAGAAGAAACTTTCTAACAATGAGAACAATTAACCAGTGGAACAGCTTGTCTTCAGAAGTTGTAGGTGCTTCATCACTGGAGGTCTTTAAGAAGAGCTTGGACAACCACTGGTCTAAAATAGTAAAGGGTCTCCTGCTTGAGCAGGGGGTTAGACTAGAACACCTCAAAGATCCCTTCCAGCTCCGTTCTAATTGATGGATGTTATCAAAAGACAAATTCACAGATTACAATTTCTAATGAATGGAATATTCATAAAGTTGAGGCCTTCTGAGCTAGCCAGAAATGTTTTGATGGATATAAGTTCAGCAGTCTCTGTTGCCATAGTTTATTGTCCTGTGGTAATTTTGAAATCTATCATCAAGTGACTTTGAAAATTAAGATAGTCTTTATCCTTAGTTGAATCCCAATACCAAATTTATTCCCATTAAATATTTTTGACAAAGCTTGACTTGTTTAACATAGAATCTAGAGGAGTATTGCTGGCAAGTGATGGCATATATCACATTGTTGGAGGAAGAGCACATGAAAGTAAGTCTAATCTTAGTTGATGCTGTGAAGATCTGTGATCATCCTATAGGGGTCAATGTGGATGCTTGACTTGACTATTCCCTGCATCACTGTAATGTGGTGAGAATGGAAAAATTGGGGATAGAAAATTGAACAATAATCCTGATTGTAGTTCAAGGGAAACAATTATTCTTTAGATAACATGAAAAAAATAGATGAAACAAGAGGAAAAAATTGCAGGAAGAGTGATTTACTGAGTTATTCAAGACACAGGATTAGAACTGTGACAGTTGCATATCTGCTTGGAAGAAAGAAGGAAAATAATTATGGTAGGATACCATAAAACTGCAAAAAATGAGGATGAGAGAAAAATGTTTTATGGAGAAAAAAATTTTGTACCATGCATGGAGAAAAATATACCATAGATTCGTAGAATATCGCTAAAGAGAACAAGAAATAGTTATAATTAAAAGAAGCAGAGAAAATGCAAAGTAGGTTTTACAGAAAGAAGTTCCAGAACTGGATAGAAAAAGCTGAACAAGAAGCCTACAGCAGAGTGAGTAGAATTAAAAATGAAAAATGATGGGCTTATTTGGCTGAAACTAGAATGTGTGAATGCAAGAAAGAAGATTTTAGAAATTTCTATGGGAGTGATACTTTTACACTGAAGAGTGGGACTCTTCAAATGGTCTAAGTGTCCAAGGCAAAATATGATGGAAAAATCACAAGTGTTATGAGAAAATTCAAAAATGATATGACTGCAGGAATAAATGATATAACTGGGGAAATGCTAAAATATGAATGTTGTTTGCTTTATGGAATTATTGGGTAACTTGTTCAAGATATGTATAAAGACTGGGTCCATACTTTGTTCCTAGAGGAGTACTGTTGTTATTTCTCTATACAATAGGAAAGACAACAAAAACCATTGCAAAACTACAAGGAATTAGGTATGTTAAGTCCATCTAGAAGTATTTTTGACAGTATTCTGGTAAAATTACACAAGAAGTAATCATGAGCAAGCATTGAGAAGTTTGTGTGCATTTGAGCATCCTTCAGTAAATCATGAGACATGTGAAATATGAAAAATATCTGAAATACGAGGAACAAAGTTATTTCATTGTTGTAAAGAAAGTTCTTATGATAAGTGAATGAGCTTAATGTTTTATATGAGCATGAAGATTGGTCAATGAATGTATTAAAAGCAATACAGGATGGAAGTAAAGCATGTATACAAATGGGTCAGTGAATGAACAGAAGGAGCAAGGACTATGCAAATATGTTTGATGTTCCATTATTATATAATATATGTGGAATCCTTGGTGCTCTCTGAGCTTGGTTGTTTTCTTGCAGATGTTTCACTTCCCAACTAGGTGACATCACCAATATTAATATATAAATTATATAAATAATAATTGAAATTACAAGTACACCAAGATACAGTAGTTGTGTTTGATTGGGTAAATCAAATGAATAATTACACATTATAAATAAATAGTGAAAATTTTTAATGAGATGAATTTGTTTACCTTTGTAGATTCTTTACTAAAAATGGGGGAAATGGATGGAGAAGTATTAAGCCATGCAAATGTTTTAGAAGGTAGTGTGTAGTGCACTGCTCTGAATGAACATTTGGTGAATAAATGAAAACATAAGGGCATGCTCCCTCCCATTTTGTTATATGGAAGCAAGACCTAAATACTATATATCAAGAAAGCCATACAAGGTAGAATGCAATGGGAATGGGATACCTTAACAAGTATGTGAAACAAGGAAAGATAGCATCAAGAACGAATGGAGGTTGTTTGACTACAACAAGAGAATGAGTAAGTATATTGAGGAAGTTTGATATTGTAGAAACAACGAACGAATGAGGATAGATTTGCAAAGTGTATGAATGAAAAGTAAATGGACTGAGGAGGATAAAATCTAGGAAGCTGTGATAGGATGAAATTAATGAAATCCACAGAAAGGGATTTTGACAAGCTTAAATAATAAATATTATTTGACAAGCTTAAATAAATATTATTTTTAAATAATAAAAGCAAGCAGTATATGGCCATATTGAAAGCAAGAATGATTTGCAAGGATACAAATGTAGGGAGCAGAACAATATGAATAGCTGTATTTTTGTTACTGTAGTATTTCCTACTTATTTGCTTTGTCTGATGATGCTGAACTTGTAGGAAGCAGCATATTGGGTATGCATGTGTATATAGGGCAGAAGGCCAAACTAGTACAATGAGAAATGAAATGTTTTATTCATATATTGGAATGTGGCTGGACTGTTTAAAAGCCTGTTTTTTTTAATAGATTCTGAGAAATATATTGTCTGAGAAATCTACCTCCTATAAGGTTCATCACTGCATTTTTCATCAAGCATCTGTTTTTTAACAGAGAACAAAGAGCATCAGTAGGATAGTAGTTATCTCTCTAGGTCTTTAAACTGAATTGCCACAGATGTTGCATTTGTTTGCCAGATATCAAAAAAGGCAATATCTCTCATGGAATTAAATTTGGACGCAGAAGCATCAATAGCTGACCTTTTATCAGCATTTCCATGAAACTTTATAATGTTGGGGAGAGTAGATGATATTCCTCCAGGCATACAAATAGTTCTTAACTTACAATCAAATTTGGGAGCAGAATTTTTGTTGGTAAGCAAGACAATTATTAAGCCATGCCTCATTTATTTTCATTTATGAACAATGGATTAGGCAGGGAGATGCTTGGATTAGGTTAAATGGGAAGCAATGGAACTGTTTCGCTGTCATGTAACTAAATGACACATGAATATGTGAACAGACTTCAGTGAAAAGCACTGTGTTTCAGGGAAGTGATACATTTTTAATGCAATTATTTTAACCACTGCTACCTCCCCTTTAAAAATTTATTTATTAATAAATGTATACAGCTGCTTATCTCAACAAAGATGACTCAAACATATTCTTGATTAAGTATCAAGATTTAAAGATTTAAACATACACAGATATATTGACATACATCATATACAGCAATAAGAACGTAATTCATTAAACATTCTTGCAAAATATAAAACACCCCTCCAATTTTCCCAACATTCATAAAAGCAGAGAAAAGGGGGATTCAGAAGAGCTACCTAGAAATGGAATTCAGTGACTGCCGAAGAAGCACTGAAAAGTTCGTTTTGGTAGCCATTTCCTAGTCATTAAGGGTTATTGGTCCACCTATTGAAAAATTCAACTCAGCTTCATATGGCTTGGTTAGAGTTTCACAGTGCTCATACTTTGCAATATCCCGCCTAAAATAATCCACTGCCCATCACTAACCATAGAGTTATATCTCTGAATTGTGCTGTGACAAAAGGGATGAAGCTCTCTCATATTCTCTGCTCCAATCACAGCTGGGATTAAAATGTCATGGGAAATGGCACCTTGGCAAACAGCAAGAGCAAAATTTTGTTCAGCCATGCTGAAAATCCTCTCACTGCATGTTTCATTCCTGCCACAAACCTTCAGAAACCTTGAAGCAATGGTTTGCTGGTGGCAGTGGAAGTTGGCTTTAGGCCCAACTTTAAAAACTCACAGAAGAAAAAGCTAATTTAGCTGAAATCAATTCAAACCGTCCTTATTCTTTAGTTTCAATAATGTAGCAGTCCGAGATAAGAGCATGAGGGCGCTTTCGTTCATTTTGAAATCCAGCGACAGCTTCTCCAATATGTAAATATACTCATGAGACTAGATCAATATATCAGTCAGAGGATTCAAGCTTCAGCCTATTAATTGGTAAGACCATTTTGGATCTGCAGATCAAATGCATGCTTGTTTCAGTTTTAAAGATTCTTGGAACCTTTAACAAATGAAGCTAAAGTATTTAAGACAGCCTTACCATATAGTGAGTGACATTGTCATTTATTAATTAAATTACAAATTCAACAACTCCATAGTATGTTGTTACTAAGGCTTCAGTGATATTTTTTATCCCACTCTTCTTCCAAGGAACATAATGCAGCTAACATTGGGTTCTTTCCCCTTTCTTTTTCCTCACAAGGCTGGGATATGTTCAGCTGAAAGCAAGACAAATTCAAGATTCTCATGAATTTTACATGGCAGACTATGGAACTAAAATCTTGGCTCCACACTCTTGGCCTACAATCCTAACAGCTACTCCATATTTTCACAACAGTAGTATGTTATTAAGTCAAAGCTATTTAAATGGATTAACAACCCTAATTCTAATGAAAACAATTCTTTTCCCATCAAAATAAATGGTTTTCAAGATAAACTGAATATCTACATTTCCTTTCTAGTGAAAGTAGCTATAATGATGGCTAAAACTCACATTTTCATCCTTATATTATTGATCATAGTCCTTATGCTAGTTTCTACTTTTAAAAAAGGAAACTCAAGATTAAAAAGCAGAGTTCTTTAAAATACAATATAAAAGATATTAATGGGATAATAGTAGGATTTAAGCATTGCAACATCTGAACATCTGGACAAATGATTACAACAATATATTCCCATTAAAATGAAAGGCTGTAGTTGTGTATTATTTAAAAATCATATAGGATAGTGTTACATTTCAACAACCCAATACACAAATGTTCTGAAAAATGTACAAGACCCATAAATAATATAAATATGCTCAAATGTTAAACATGTTGAGGTAGGAAATAAAGCTCCTTCTCCTAAAAACACAGAATCTCTTTTGCAATCATAATATTTTGTTATTGTAACAAAGATATACCAAGCTTTCCTTGCTGGTGTGGTCAAAATATCATGGAGTAGCCACCAAGTGATGGTCTGAAATTATTTGCTCCTTTTCAATTATTGTCTTCTTTCTACTTTGCTGTGCAAATTTTATCCAAATTTTAAAATCTGTTTCCAGCGTTCATAAAAAGTTTCCCCTCTGCCCCATCCCACGCCAAAAGTTAATAAAATAAAGGGATGAGAAATTATTGGAGGGTAAGGCCAGCTTTACATTGTACTATTTGAAGCAGAGAATTAGATGATTCTCTCTGTGTACCCAAAATTTACACTTTGGAACTTAACTTTAGCTCTAGAATAAGACATCCTCTACAAGATTTGTTAAGCCTAACAAGGGCAGTGCAAGAAAGGCGAGCATATAGCCAGCTCTGTACTTCAGCACCTCACACCACCTTCTATCACTACTCAAGTCCTTATAATAGAATCCTGAAATGAAACTTAAATGAAAATTGGGGTTTCTATCCAAGTCTGGTTTAAATTATTTATCTGGTGATCCAGGTCAAACATAGAGAAGTTCCTAGGTTATTCTGGTAGGAATCATCTGCGCTGATGTCTCAAACAACTTTGTAATAGTTATTTTTAAAAAATATCTCTGGTGGCCTGATTAGGGTCAGAACCGCTGTGGATAAGATTGGGGAAGATTCAACTTACCCTACCCATTCCTCAGCTTACTTTTGATTCTGTGGTGGAAAGTGGAAAGAAGAGAGACAAAGCATCTATTTTTGTGGATATGTAGCTTCCTGTTTCCGTGCCAGAAGCTGGAAGAGAGAGCTAAAATCCACATAACTGTGCCATCTGGGTCTGTTCATGAGGAACTATAGATAGTGGTTTTAGCCAATAAAACTTATGTATTGGACAGGTAAATGACCTTGTAACCCAGACATGCCTGGGTTTTCAGGTTCAGATATATGCTTGTCCCTGACTTTGCTTAAAATGTTGTATGAATGCTGCTTCTATATATTTTACAGGATTGCCAGTTGTCAGTTATTTAAGCTGTTGATTCAGTATAGTAATTTTGAACATTTCAAGGTTATCAGTTGTCAGTCATTTTATTGATTCAACTTTATGGCATGTGGGCTATTCTCTACTCAGCATTTATAAAGTCAAGGATTTGTGACCCAAATATGATGTGAAAGCTTGTTGATGTTTTCCTCTTAACCTGGACATTTGAATGACCCTTAGAGAATTAATGTGTTACTCATATACGGGATTGGGGAATGGTACTGTAGTAATAGTGTCACAGTTTACTCTCATCTGGAAAATTTCAGAAAATGGATTTGTTCCCATTCAAGGGCGCATCTCATTCCAAGATTTGAGTGAGAAGTGAATACACTCCTTTTCAAGTCACAGACACTGGAGCTGATTGAAGTCTGCATCAAGGTTTTTGCTGCTGGCTGAGATCCAGAATCCATTTTCAATCAGAGAAAATAAAAAGAGGAATATCTTCATTGCTAAACAACTGCTGCCTTTACATTCAGGAAATGTAATAACCGCTTAAAATGCAAGGGAAAGCCTTGGCAAAAACAGCTGCTTCATTCAACAGATTCATATTTGCATTCAAATGTTATAAGGTATAATTGTTCAACTAATTTCTTTTTAGTTTCTACTAAAATACAGGAGTGGATGCTACCTGTACTAAGTATTCATTGCCCTGTTAGGATACTATAGAGCTGTGATGGCGAACCTATGGCACGCGTGCCACAGGTGGCACGCGGAGCCATATCGGTAGGCACGCGAGTTCAGCTCTGACGTGCATGCACACGCTGGCCAGCTGATTTTCAGGCCTTTGGGGCCTACCAGAAGTCAGGAAAAAGGCTGTTTCTAGCCTCCCGAGGGCCTCCAGGGAGGTGGGGAAGGCTATTTTCGCCCTCCCCAGCCTCCTAGAAAGGTTCTGGAGCCTGGGGAGAGCAAAAAACGGGCCTACCTTACCATCACATGCCAAAAGTGGGGGAGTGCAGGAGGAGGGGTCACGTGCACATGCGCGGAGGGTGGGGGGCATAGAATTATGGGTGTGGGCATGTGCACGAGCGATCCCCCCGCACTCCCCCCACTTTTGGCACGCGATGGCAAAAAGGTTAGCCATCACTGCTATAGAGGGACCAGATTGGGGATATAAACAGCTCAAAGTACCTGGTGTAGGAAGAGGACAGAGAGATAGTTTGGGTGGGTTGGAGAAGTCTTTCTCATCCTTAGCAATTTTAAGATGTGGGAACTTCAACTACCCAGAATTCCTCAGCCAGCAGAATTCTGGGAATGGTAGAATTTTGTTCTTCCCCTCTATTTGATAGTCAAAAGCAGTGTGGGTTTAAACAAAAATTGAATACAAGAATGCCAAAGAATCTCTATGTGGCTTAGAAGCTGTGTTAAATAGTATTTCTCCTCACCCCCAATTCCCACATATAGCAGCAAAGTACAAACAATAAACTCCAAGAAGCACTTCCTTATGACAAGATGGCTAGTACTAAACCGCAAGCTGGTTGGAAACCAAAAATGTATTCTTTAAAAACTATTTGTGAAATACTGTTGTAAGGATTGTTTTCCTCACCTCTGATTCTTTTCTGACATTAGTTTCTGCTAATGATTGTGGGTTCTATTCCTCACATACCTTTTTCACTGCCAACAACTATGGAGTATTGGTAGAGCTGCTAACTTGCTATTTTGACCCATACATGGATGACCCTTGTCACATATACAGATTTCTCATTTTTACTATTATATCCAAAAGGCAAAATTATTGGATGAAGACTTGATAAAGCAGGCCACACTCAACATTATTTGCATGTTGTTAAGTCCAAAACTTGTGCAGGCTTGCTTAAGGATTTAGCATAACTAACTTGCAGAGTCATATTATTCAGAACTGAAAGCCTCACATTGTGATAAATCCATTTTATTCCATCTCCTATATATAACTGTGCTGTTTGTGAAGTCAGTGAGGAGAACAAATAGATGCTTTTCTCCCCCAGTTTTGCTTTAATAAACCAGCTAAATTTCACCAAATCCCACGGGAATCACCCAAGAAATATTCTCTTTACAGATTAATAAGGTTAGTACATAAATCTTGGGTCAACTAGTGCTTAATAAGCATGAAGATTGTTTGGGAATCAAGATCAATTAGAGTCCAACTGGTAATCCTGTGCAGATTAAAACTACATCAATGAAAATTAAGCCGAAAATTAGTATTTATTTACAAGTGCAAGATTAAATAAAAGATTTAAAGAATTGCCAAGCATATGTAGTCAGAAGAAAAGCAGTAGCAAAAATAAAACAAACTCAAGTGCTAATATGCACAACACCACACTGGCCTTCCCCAACATGATGCCCTCCAGTTTTTTTAAAAAAACAAAACTACAGTTCTGGTAGCATTTAGGAAGCTATGGTTTCCAGACATGTAGGGGATGGCAGGTTTCAATTTGCCATATTCAGATATTCTAAAATTCAGAGTGCTCACCGTGTCTGCATTTCAAAGAAGTCTGGTCCCCTCCTTTCCAATATCTCTTGTGGGACATCAGTCTCCTGGAAATATTTGCACATTCAATATGACTGTCTGCAGAAGGAACAACTTGTCCATGAACTAGGACTCTGATAAGGCAAAGTCATACTGTGTTTGCAAGAGAAGTATTCAAGATATGCTTGTTGTGAACAGGGCAGACATTTGAATAATAGCCCAAATATGTAATGTAGCATGAAAACTTGGAATTCTTTTACACTAAGTATCATAGCCACCTAATGAGAAGGAAGGACTCACTGGAGAAGAGCCTAATGCTGGGAAAGATTGAGGGCAAAAGACGAAGGGGACGGCAGAGAACGAGGTGGCTGAATGGAGTCACTGAAGCAGTAGGTGTGAGCTTAAATGGACTCCAGAGGATGGTAGAGGACAGGAAGGCCTGGAGGAACGTTGTCCATGGGGTCACAATGGGTTGGCAACTAACAACAACAACAAAGTATCATAGCACCAATCCTGCATTAAATCTATGTATTTAAAATTTGTGCAGAAGATCAGTTATTTTTATTCTTTTTTATTCCTTCAAGGAAACTTTTTATTTTTTTACTTGTAGAAAACTTGAGATGTAAACTAAACTGAAAAATAATGACCTACAGTATTCTACTCAAGTTCTTTCTTTACCCATTTCTTTCACTGCAACACATTAATCTTTATCAGTATTCTCTTGGTCTACTAGTTTGTCATCATGTATTATTACAACTTTCTATGTATTCCAATAATTTTCAGACATTATCATTAATAGGATAATAATATCACATCATTTTTGTATTTCTTTAGGTTCATACTGAACAATGATTTGTACAGGCTCACCCAGCTTGTGATCTACCAAAATCACAGTCTACCAAAGCTACTTTTAATGGCTTACAAAGGCTTAAATAAATCAGTTCAGCCATCTTTTATTCTCAGGTATCTAACCAAAGTAACTACTTAATGTGTTGCCAAAAAGGAAATTAAATTTATTTTCTTTCTAGTTCTATATGTATTTGTATAACCTTTATCTAGTTCTCTTTGTATTAATTTCTAGTTCTATTTGTGCTAATTTAAACTCATAATTAGTTAATTTGTGGATCCGCTCAGTCAGTTGCCCAGATGCTAATTGTGGATGGCAACTCTAAAGGCCATAATAATCTCCATTATTTTATTTTTAATACACATTTAAACTTCAAGATTGAAATAGAGAAATATCCTCTGAAAAATAAATTCTCATAGATATGCTTTCAATTACTATTCCTTCAAATCTAAATCTCAATATTTTATATTCTATTTTTAGCTCTCTTTATCTATATCAAGGTCATATGCTACTATTAACATTAATATTAATGATTTACGCACAAAAAAAACCTATATTCTGCAAAGAAAACTAATCCCAAAGCATGCCATAAAGGTTCTCAAATGGAAAGAACTCTAGTAATTCCTACAATTCAGGAGAATAAGTAAAATAGAGATATGTAATGTTATCTAATTTTAATACTTGTTAATACTTGCTAAAAATAAAAAGACATAATGAAGTAAAACAAAGAAGTACCTAAAACACTGTGCAATATACCAAACATTCATTTCATGTTGAAGCTGCCTGTCATCCTTTTGTTCCTCTAAGCTAGAGAAATGGACCTGTTCTAGGCCTTAATCTATTCCTAATGCAATACTTTGTCTAATAGATCAGGTGATGTTACAGATAGGATTTAACCGAAAAATATTCACAATATCCATTTCTCTTAATAGGGACAAATAAGGACCGTCTTGGCAGAAGGACTAGTAAAATCTGTATCTGCCCAGCTTTATTTACATCTTACATTTTTTAATGGGGAAAAATAAGAAGAGATGCAAGTGAAATAGAGAGAGACAGTAACAAAGGAAGGAATAGAATTATGGAGAAGCTTCACTGCTTGTGAGGTACTGCAGAGCAGATAGCCCACTTAGCAAGTAGAGTTAGATCCATTGATTGGTGTTCCCTATTCTAGTCCTAGATGTTTGTTTGGCTTTTACAAATTTGGTTTTCCAGGATATCAAAACCAGGAATTTTAGTCTATATTTTATTCAAACTATTGCAAATTAGTTATCCTCTCTCACCCTCTCAAGTACTAAAATTACTATACTGAGTGTGCTTATGCTCCCAAACTTGCCTCTTTAAATCTTCCATGGCTGCTGTTATAATTATTACCTAAGATATTTTACTGTGAACTAAAATTATACATTCCCCCCCACACACACACACCTCTCAATTCCCCAAAGGCTTAACAAATTTTAGTGGTCTTTCTCAAGCTTACCATATTGTTCACACTTTATTCTGTCTCAGCCTTGAAGAATGTAGCCTTCAGCACAGATTCTACCACTAAGTACATCAGAGGATAAATAATGCTCCCCTGGAGCTCTAATCAAGGACAAACATGATTGGCATGCAAGTTTTGGTTGACCAGTTTTGGGAGAACTTTCACCCAAATTTCCCCAGTAGCATTATTTTCTATCTCAGTAAAAATGGTAGCAGTGGTCAGCAGTGCTTAAATAACAAGGTAGTCCTTGACATACAACCTTTCATTTGGTGACCTTTTGAAGTTACAATGGCATTGAAAAAAGTGACTTATGACTGTTTTTCATACTTAGGACCATTGCAGCATCCTCATGGTCATGAGATCAAAATTTGGATGCTTGGCAACTGGCTCATATTTATAATAGTTGCAGTGCCCAAATGATCACCTTTTGTGACCTTCTGACAGGCAAAATCAATGGGGAAGCCAGATTCACAACTGTGTTACTACTTAATAATTGCAATGATTGACTTAACAAGTGTGGAAAGAAAAGTCATAAAATGGAGCAAAACTCACTTAACAAACGTTTCACTTAGCAACAAAAATGATGGGCTCAATTATGATCATAAATCGAGGACTACCTGTAGGTAGATATCAGCTGCCCAGAGTCACCCAAGCTATTTTTTTTTTTCAGAAGGCTTAGGGGAGGATTCAGTAAATGTGGCCTTTTTAGAACAATAGGATTGCTACCAACTAAAGATGCCTTAGAATGATATTGGACCTGAGAATAATTGGGAAGTTTTGATTTGTTTGCCTTCTATTCAGAACTGTTCTTACCATTTTGCTATTTATTATTAGTTGCTACCGAGATCTTTGATTTAAACAAGACATTTGCTTAGTCTAACATAGCATATCTATAGGAGATGACCAGACTGAGCCCAAGGGTGGGATCAAATGCATCATAAGCCTCAAGTCCTTTCACTAAGTCCAGCCCACCTTGAATTCTGTTGGCCTTTATCTATCGCCAATTTGCTTTGACTGTTAGAAGTTCAGATTATTTTAGAGTCTTGGATACAAATATTCATTTGAACTGCCTGGACCCCTGATTTCCTGAGCTTGACAATATCCTAACTTGGAACTTTCAGAGTTATTGTACCTCAAGCCTCATAATTCCCAAATAGAATAACCCATGACCATTGGAAATGAAGTTATATTACCTGCAGAGATTCAAGTTAGGGAATGCTACTTACAAAATTAGGAAGTGGAGGGTAAAATTATTCAGTTCCTGCAGTTAAGGTTTCAATTTTCAGTTCCGGACTTCTCCACTTGGAAGAGGTCTTAGGTTAAGAAAGACATCTTACTTCGGTCAGAATAAACAGCCCTAAGACAGATGAACCAAGGTCCTGGCAGTATAAGATAGGTCCTTAACCATCTTCTAGGCAGAGTTCTCCAACTCTGACCAGTCAGTCCTGAGGGATGGTTTGCACTTATTTTATGCTTTCTCCTTGCCTGCTGGACCTCAAATCAGTAATTTCAATGCTTAGACCTGGCATAAATTACCCCTATTTTAGGTTTTAGATCCAATATCAAGGGGGAAATTACTATATCAAAGAAGTCCAAGTCATCATGGTATTTAGACCTAGATGCAATCTTAAGGGAAACCAGCCATTGTTCTCCAATTCCCTGGTTCAATGTCTTATTGCTTGCAGCTGTAAACCACTTCTTCCTGCATACACTGCTGACATTCCACATAGCAGCACCATTGCACCTGGCAATGGCAAGAGAAGCTAACAATGTGGGTCTGGATATTGTAACCCCGGCCACAGCACATACTGTCACAGTTGGCCTCACGGGAACACGTCCTTCCAGCCGTGCCCACTGAATACCTGCTAGATCGGCAGAAGCTAGGAGAATCTTCCATATAAACCAGATCAGTGGGACGTGGAGCAGCAGGACCTTTAGCTAAGCGGCCATGATGCTGGGGGCTCACGAGCTCTGATTGACCCATAGCATCATTGGTGGCACTGAAAACTTTGACAGCACTGTCGTAGCGTAGCTTCAGGAGCTTTCCTGTCTCATGGAAAGGAGACAACTGTTTCCAGCAAGTTCTCACAGCACATGAGCCAGACACACCGTGGCACTTGCAAGTGGTCTTCAGGCCATTTTTCACAGCCTGTGGAAGAGAAAGGAAAATATTATTAGTCATTGCAGAGTTATCTGTGAGTAGTAAAAGAAGGGAGGGAGGGAGGGAGGGAGGGAGGGAAGGAAGGAAGGAAGGAAGGAAGGAAGGAAGGAAGGAAGGAAGGAAGGAAGAAGGGAGGGAGGGAGGAAGGAAGGCAGGAAGGAAGGAGGGAGGGAGAGAGGGAGGGAGGGAGGGAAGGAAAGAACGAAGGAAGGAAGGAGGGAGGGAGGGAAGGAAGGAAAGAACAAAGGAAGGAAGGAGGGAGGGAGGAAGGAAGGAAGGAAGGAAGGAAGGAAGGAAGGAAGGAAGGAAGGAAGGAAGGAAATCAGAAAATTTATAAAGCAGGATCATCCATTCAAATAGATTTGACCATTCAGGTAATGACTTTTCCAAATAATTCACCAATGAATCCAAAGAATACACTCTTTATTTAAGTCCACTTCAGTCAAAGTTACCTTAGTCACTGTGTAACTTTGGTTCAATCATGCTTTTTCAGCCCTATTGTTACTATGTGTATAAACTGAAAAGAGGACCCCTCCCCAATAAGATACCTTGAGCTCTGGAGGGAAAACATAATGAAAATCTAACACCTTAATAAGCAAACTTAGATTCATAAAGGCAAAGAAAATCAAATTACAGTACACCTTAAAGACCAAGCAATTATTACAACAGCCACGTCCCAACTATATTGCTCAAATTTAACTTCTACAAGTATAAGAATTACATAATCCTGATTAACCCCAAAACAGTTCAGCAATTTCATGTTGGAATCTTCCATGGGACATTATCAAAATCTAGAATATAAAATGGACATAAACCCAGACTGTGCCTGAAAATATTTTTATGGGTCTCGGCAAAGAAGCATTTTAAAGAAAGAAGGAGCAGATAAAGTGAAATGATTAAACCTATCCATAATTGTTAGAAAATATAAGATGAAATCAGGTAACTGGCCGCTGAAGGATTTAGTTTTCAATAGTTTTTTGTATGCACTGTTAAGGGAAACAGATTAAGGTAGATTACAGGACATATAGAATTGAGAATTGCCAAAATATATAAACTCTTGCTGAAATTCATAGAAATGAACAAATGAAAGAATGTATGATAAAAAACGGGCTAAGAATTTTAGACATAATATATTGTTGGATCAGTGAGAAAGCATGTGATTGAAAGGACTGAAATTCAAACTTTGTAATAATCTAAAAGAGGATTTTTATAAAATGATGTACCTTTGGTGTATGACTCCAGAAATATTATCTAGAATGCATAAAGCGACTTCCAATTTATGTTGCAAATGTGGGCAATATGATGGGGTCATTTTATCCTGCTTGGTAGTTTTTTAAAAAAGCAAAATTTGGGGCTCAATTGTGGCTGTAGGTCAAGGACTACTTGCATCCACATCATTGGGACTAATTGCTTCCTTATTATTTTAGGTTACAATACCACACACAGATGATATGATAGCCCACTGAATCAGTGCCTCTGATTTCAGAGTCGACACGCAGTACAGACATTCTGTAATGACTGTGGTATTTAAGCAAGTAATTTATCAGAGAATCAACTTTGTATCTGAAGACAATATTTCTGAACAAAGTAGTGTGTTTCCTGCTTTTAGATGGCATGCACATGTGTAGAAAACATCATCCCTTGGGAGGGGTGGGAATGAGGGAAATCTTTTAAAATGCTTACTGCAGAGCTGCAGCTTTTTAAAAATGTTTTATATACTCTCTGAATATCCATCCAGTTCAAGTCAAATTTAAACATCAAGATACAGTGAGGTGGTCCATGTAATCTAATTTATCTGGAGGTTGCCAGCTGACAAAAATCAGCTGTACACAAAAGCCTTTATCCTCTCACTTCTTAAGCCCTATCCATGCAAGCTTCTAAGGATTTCCAAATATTGTTTGTGCATTTCTGACACAACCTTTGTATTAGGGTTGTCAATTTAGGATTATGTAAAGATGTGGTCAGAAGGGAGAAAGAAATGACCCATCTCATTAAAAACCCTTGCTTTATTCTACCCTGTTGCATAATAACCTTCATAATGTCACTGTGGAAACCACTGTTTTGACCATCTGCTGCCAAGAAAGATACAGATCTAGTATTTCAGAGTTCAATTAATCCCCCAGTGGTGGGAGTGGAATGGTGATAAAGATTAGAAATTTTTATTTTCCATCTCTTTCTCTCTCTCTGTCTCCTGAACTGGTCCTGCAGCAAATTCACCCTTACCTTGATGCCCACATTTGTGTTATGGATGTCCACCTTGGCCCTCAAATCTTTTCCAACCTTCTTCTGGCCCAAGAAATTCTTCAGGAACCTAATGCTATACTTGAGGTTGTCACCACACACACCCCACTGCCAGGCTTTGCGGTTCTCTAAGTCAGGTGAATCATCACAGGTACAGCGCTCCATTCGCCCAGCACTGCACGCTCGAGCAAGGGAATGAGTTAATGCTGCTGAAGACACTGCATAGAGAAATGCTGTTTCCTTGAAACCTAGGAAAACAAAGCCAAGCAGGAGTGAGGAGAACACATGTCGTAAGAGCTAAATAAATCTAAACTGGAAGTGGGGATGCAGACAAGAAGCCCTTGTACTATTTGCATGTCTCAACAGACATCTGGTAGAAGTACTGAAGTTTTGCCTTTCCCTGGGCTCCCTCCTGTAAGAAAGGTAAATCGTGCTATAGTCCTTAGCTCTCAAACCAAAGTTGTTGTTTTCTCTGCTAGAAAGTTGTTTAATTAAATGCAGGAAGGAAGGAATGAGATGCACTTCTGAAAAATGTGGCCAAGAAAATTGTAGGGACTTACTTATGTAGTGTCAGAAATCAAGACTAACTCAAAGGCATGCCTTTGAGTTAGTCTTGATTTCTGACACTACATAAGTAAGTCCCTACAATTTTCTTGGCCACATTTTTCAGAAGTGCATCTCATTCTTTCCTCCTAAGGATAAACTAGAGTGCCTGGCCTAAACTCATAGTGTCTGTGTCTAAGGCAGGTGTCCAGCCTTGGCAACATTAACACTTGTGAGAGTTGAAATCCACAAGTCTTAAAATTGCCAAAGTTGGACACCTGTGGTCTAAGGCAAGTCTACAATTCTGATTTTCCCACTTCTAGTCTAACACTTTAATCAGTACACCAGACTGACATTCTAAGTAGAATCTTGCTATTGATTAATATCTTGAACACGGGAAATGTTTTTCCTTATTTTTTTTGACAAGGCACATTCTTTTATTAATAGTTTGTTTGAAACTTTTTTTTAAAATCATGCTACATAATCCTATACGCATGTATTCTCAGAAGTATCTCCAATTCCACACAGCTGGATTTATTGCAAAGCAAAGGTATATAGGATTGGAATCTTGGACTACTGGCTATTGTGAAAGAGTTTTTAAAATCACATCCTACTGCTTTGCAAACAACTTTGAACAATGGAAACTGCTATAAAAGGTTTAATACAAATAAAATGAGCTTGGGTTCCAGCATACTTTTAGGATCAAAGCATACCTGAGTGCAAACATTGGAATATCACATCCTTATATTTAACAAATGACATGAAAAAGAAGTGAGAGGGAATTCCATGCAGGCAACCCCACAGGCTAGCAGAAGAGAAGTAGTTGTGAACCAGTGTGAACTAGTTCCTATAATAGTTGCACATAGGAAGAAAGAATGCTTTCCTAAAAGCCTAGAGAATATCACAAGCTAGAGGAGGGTAAAAGGTCATTGCTATCCAGCCTGCTAAAATTCTAATAGCCTAGTACAGAGGTCTTCAAACTTGGCAGCTTTAAGACTGGTGGACTTCAACTCCCAGAATTCTCCAGCCAGCTATGCTATGCTATGCTGGCTGGAGATTCTGGGAGTTGAAGTCCACCAGCCTTAAAGCTGCCAAGTTTGAAGATCTCTGGCCTAGTGCTTATATTTTGAGCCTAGAGAAGGAGGCTTCTTCTTATCTGCATTCAAAATTGAAAAAGAGGTAACCAAGTTAATTAAAAATGGCAGCCTATCAATTTTGTGATTTGTTGACAAGATTAAATTATCTCTCCTGTGATGCCTTTTTTCCTAGCTTCTAATTATGACTGAAGGAATTGGACAACCCAAAGAGAAAGAAGCAAGGAGGAGAAGCTTCTGTTTTTTTTTGGGGGGGGGGGTTCATAAACTTAATACAACAGATGTTCCTATTTACCTCTCTTCAACAGGTTCGTCCTCCCATCGAGGCTGCAGTTCCAACGCTCATTGCGAAACTGGTACTGGCACTCAAGGACTCCGAGCCGGATGGCATCTCGTAAAGTCTCGGCCAGCCCCGGTTCCCGACGACAGAGTCTCTTTTGCTTCTGGGAAAGCCTCAGCAGGTCACATTGCTTCAAGTGAGTCTTCCAATGAGCAGGATTTGTTGAAGATCCCAGCAGTGGAAACTGAATCAAGGTTTCTTTTCCGGTCAGGCTAAGAGAAAGAGAAGTAAGTTTGGCTTGGCTTGATAAACCAGAGAATGCATTATTGCCACTAGGCATTAACAGATAATCAGTTACCATCTCAGTTACCCATCCCATGTAAGATTAGGGCTGAGTTACATGTAGAGAAATGAAGTGGTTACAGAATTGACGAGGGGTGGGAGAAAGTGTGAAGCACTTCTACTGAAAATCCCACATCTGAGATAAAGCAAAAGAAGCAGAAAAGGTCTGTCTATGGATTGATAGTGATGGACCTTGGAGGATTCACCTATAGGAAAGAAAAACAGCTTTGACTCAATCTATTTTTCCATTAAAACAATTTGCTGCAATATAAGGAAGATAAAAAGAACCAAGTGGCTACATTCTAATGGAGATTCTAAACTTTTTTAAAAACTTATGAGGTGAAGTCTGCAGTTTTGTGGTCAAAATTCAAATATCTTTAAGGAAGATTTGCCTTTGGAACAGGTTTCGGTAAAAGAAAGCTTTGAACAGTGAATAAATGTTGGGATGGATTTTAGAACCATTTTTATTTAGCCAGTGCTCTCTACAACTATTAGACAAAGTCTCCAATTATTCCACATTAGAATGGCTATAGAAGGTGATAGGAATTATACCTATTATTTGCACTACTTCTAGAAAAAAAAAAAGGAAAACTAAAACTAAACTATATACTTTAGAGGTCTCTCTTTCACAGAGGCATAATTCTGAAGTCCGGAGAATTTAAAGCTGCTAAAGCTGCTAAAAACACTGATCTGGATGAATTACCAAAATTACACTGATTTACTTCTTTTAAACTAGGTTCAGTCAGAAGTAGCAGAGACCACATTCTTTTACTGGATTTCTAGGTGGGGGGGTTGCACTGGAAGATTTCATATGATTCAAAAAGTTCCAAAACTCACATATTAACCTAAACTAGAATAAGTTAATCATTTCAAAGGCTGTCCCTTTGCTATACTGTAACCAGATACTTAAAATTATGTATGTATGTATGTATGTACGTACACACATACTTTATATGATATTAGTATTTTCAGAATTTGTCTTCAGAATTTAAGTACCATCAGAAAGAACCATTAAAGACAGTTTACTATTGTTTTTTTTTTCTTTTGATGAGATTTTTTGTTTTGTTTTTTAACATGGCATTTTAATCTATCCTACTAGCTGGGGATTTATTCTCAGCTTAGTTTCCAAATCAACCAAGGTTGACCAGTTGCTGTCATATTAGCTAGATCATATGTATACTCATAAGAACAATAATATAAAAGTAGTATAAGAAATATTTAGATGATATCTTTTCAAAGTGGAATGATATTGAGATTATACAGTATCATAGTTTCTTTTTATTGGCCAGATTTTAAAGTTGAAAGCAAATTATTAATTAAATCTTAAACTGACTGGGATTTTGTAGTCTTACCAAGTTTGGGAAGATAGATCTTTGAATATCTAGGTTCATTTATTCACAATACATTTTTCTAGCATTCTTGATATCATATTTCATTATGATTCTATCACCTTTCCATCTGTTACCACACACAAATTAAGATATTGTAGAAGAAAAGTTTATCAAGTTAGGGGAATCATTCAGTTTTTCATACAGGGCCAAGTGCTCATATCTTAAGTTTAGAAAGAAAGTTATTGCAATAAATTGCCCAATAAAAGACAATGCCCAATAAAATAAACGTAACCATTTTGTTCTTAGAAACAACAAACTTGGATAGTATTAAAATGTCTTTAGAGCTTGCTACTCTTTCTATATCTCAAAGAAATTATATTAGAATTTAGTTGAAAAATCACAGCCAAGAGAATACAATTGAGAATACAACTTATAACTCAGAGCCAAACTCTAAGTCATGTTACATACTTCTGAGCCATTTCCTCCTTCTCTGCCCTTTAATTGCCCCCCCCTCAAAAAAAACCTGAAATGCATCCTTAGGTCTAATGATTTTGTCGTTATAGATGTTTCTTCCAACAGTTTTGTTTTAATGGGTAGAAAACATTTTAAGACCAGGTGGATTGATTCTGACTCTAAAAATGTGAGGAAAGAGTCAAGCATCTTCTCACTCAACCTCATCCTCCAAGGTTGCCTATTAGTAGAAGAAAAACCACCAGGAAGTTCAACATAACTCTCTACGGTTTTTATTTTATAATTCATCTGCCATCATCATTCCAAACCAACCTCTCCCAATATTATTCATGCCCCTGGTGTTTATTGCTCTCAAGATTTTGCCTCTGCTGCTTCTATATAACCCAATCCTGAGATTGGGCATTTCCTGGACCTGACCCGAGTTCATTTACAGGACAGGTTGTACATCAGAACCTGTGATCTATCAACCATGCATACGCCTAGCGCCAGGCAGCCAAAAGGCCTCCAGTCTTGAGAGAGCACGCAAAGGAAGAGATGCTTATCACTTACCAAGGGTGGAATGTTCAAACCCTCTCACCCACCCAATGGTCTTCTTCCAGCCAATGCACGATGTCGGTTAATGATTAAGTAAGTAAATTTCCAAATAACCAACAGAGAACAAAATGGCCACAGTTTCATCAAGATACAAGCTGTGTCGATGTAGCACCCACATACCAGCTGAACATTTACCCTTTTCTAATTTCCTCTGGGCACTTAGAGCTCAGTTTGGAAGTGAACTAGAAGGACCCCAATAGAAGACAACAATTTCCAAATCATTTGAGGATTAAAAATACTACTATACAATATAAACTTTCTGTAACTATCAATTTATTATTATTTGGATAATAGTTGTTGTTGTTAGTTGCGAAGTCATGTCCAACCCATCACAATCTCATGGACAACATTCCTCCAGGCCTTCCTGTCCTCCACCATCCTCTGGAGTCCATTTAAGCTCATGCCTACTTCTCGGATTCGACAAAAAACAGCCCAAAATTCCAAGCTATTGGTATTAGCTGAGTTTCCAAGAAGTTATGTTCCTAAAGCTTGTTGCAAATTATGAAAAATATAGTTCAACAAAACTATAGAGAGTAGGGACAACTGATTTAGACATTAATCACTGGTTGCTGCATTAAATATTTGTACAGCTTTGTGTATTGTTGTTGTTGTTTTGCTTTAATTTATATGCCGCCTTTCCCTGAAGACTCAGGGCGGCTTACAATGCGTTAAGCAATAGCCTTCATATTTTTGTATATTTATACAAAGTCATCTTATTGCCCCCACAAACCAAGTCCTCATTTTACCTACCTTAGAAAGGATGGAAGGCTGAGTCAACCTTGAGCCTGGTGAGATTTGAACTTGCAGTAATTGCAGGCAGCTGATGTTAATAACAGTTAATAACAGTGCTTTAGTCTGCTGCGCCACCAGAGCTTTTGCATGAGTTGCATCCCTTCCTGCACCATGAGGGTCAATTCATTTTCACTCATGCCCTGGTTACTTCCAGAATGGATTACCATTATGCACTCTACCTGGAGCTGCCCTTGAAGAGCATCTGGAAGATTTAGCTGCTGAATGTGGTTGCATGGACAGTTATGTGTGCTGATGTTTCTGGGACCAATTCTAATACTTCCAGATGTGTTGAACTACAACTCCCTTCATCCTCAAGCAGCACCATTCCACAGAACATATCAGGTTCATTCTGGTTTAGCATCCTATGGGAAACTGCTGCCTAAGGATGAAGGGAATTGTAGTCCAACACCTCTACGTAGACCAGACCATGTCTCTAGGTAGACTAGACCAAGAATCAACTCCACAGGATACCTATAAAATATTTTGAGATTGGTTATAATAACAGAATCTTGCAAGTGTGTTTATATAACGATCTTCCTTCTTATAACGAACAAAGTGAATAAGGAAGCACTCCCGAGTTCACTGGGGCACTTATGTAGGCTGTTTCTTGTAGACTTAAAAAAGTTTTCATTCATCACCACTCTAGTAACAGATCTTGCATATCTGTCAAGGTAATCTTCTTTACCCTCTACATCACCTCCCATGTCAGCCTTGGTTCCTGCCCCCTACGTGTCCAGAAAACTCTGAGTCAAGGTTATAGAACAAAGTGCTGCTCTCCTCCTCCTCCTCTATTGCCAACTCCTCCAGATCATTTAACAAGTCCTGTAACACTGAGACCAGAGCATCAAGAGAGTCCTCTGAGCTGAAAGCAAGCTCTCTCTCAATTGCAGCCCCCACCCAGCAATGTTTACAGGGCTAAAGAGAAGTTGTCCTCCAGAGGATGAGGAGGGTGATAAAGTTGCATCCTCTCCCCAAAGTAGACCTGAGGAGCAAAACAGCAATCAACAGATGCTGGCGAAGTTGGCAGAGACCCTAAGGGTTTCAATTCCATTGTGTGGTCATCTCCCTTGCCCTTCCAGACAATTCAACTAATTAGAGAAGAAAGGGAAAGCTGAAAATGGCACTGATGCTAATGACCAAGCAATGATAGCTTCTGGAGCATCAGAGGAGGAGAAAATGACTCCTTTCTCCATTGTCCCTGCTTGTCCACAGCAATTCCTATTGGAGGTTTCTTGAAGGGCAAAGAATGACCTGGAATGGTAGATATCTCCCCTGACTTAACAACTCTGTTACATAGTGGCCAACTGAATGTGTTTGTGAAACTCACTTCTGTCAGTTCCCAGCAACAATTTTTAAGGCAAAATGCCTATGATTTTACAGGTAGTATTATTACTCAGAAAGAGCCTAACTTTCCTTGAATCTATAGGTTTGCTCTTAAAACTATCCAACCTAGCTAGTGTTGACAAAGAGCATCAACAGGCCTATTCATTACCTTTCAGAAACAGAAAGTAGAATCTAGAAATTCCAGCATTGGAAGGCTGGTAATAACAAACAGGAAACTCATTCAAAATATGCAACAGTTCCCATAAAGAACTGGAGTAAAATGTTTTATCAACTAAAGGAACACAGCTGTTGCAAGATTGCGGCTCCCTTAAGTTGCTTAAGCAACCAAATCCACCTAAAGCAATAATCAATATTTGTTTTGCATTAAGGAAGTGATAGCTGGGAGAAAAAGAATATTTCCTCTTGCTTGGGGTATGACCATGCACTTCCTGAAAGGAGAAAAGGCCAACTCATTCTGAAATGTAGGCAGAGATAGACACAGCATCCCAGATGAGAGATGCTATGACAGGGGTCTTAATCAAGACATTTCAATATGTTATAATTCTTGGAATTCCCAGCCAATATTTCAAAGTGTGCAGTCCCAACATACCTGGAAAATGCTAAAAGGGTAACTGGGCTGCTGGCTGGGGAATTCTCAGAACTGAAGTCCACAGATTTTTAAGCTGCCAAGATTTGAAACCACTAATGTAGAGAATATCTAGGTTTTGACTAGGATTGTAATGATCATCTCTTGGAAGAAGAGAAGCAGTTACCTCTATAAAACTCTGCATGATAATGCTTGTATCCTTAGATCAGATCTAGAGTTGATTCTAATTCACTTATCAACATCCGTATAATGTATATGAATTGCTAGTGATTTCAAATACATTGAATCTGCTTCCTGGTCTTGGATTCCAATAGTATTATTTGTGTACTGTTGGATGCAGTATACAAAATTGAACACAGCATTTCAAACCTGCCACAAAATCACATAAGGAGGCTTAGTAGATCTTTGCTGTAAGGAAAAATATATGCACAGGTTCAAAAACATTTTATTATTCCCATCTTTTTCCAGAACAGGTACTGAAAACAACTCAAATCTGAAAATCCCCATTCTGAACTTTTAGAAATTCAAGACTCAGTATTTTTTTAAAAAAAAGATCATCAAAGCCTTAAAGTATATGTATTGGTTTCTGTAACTCTTAATAATGAAGAATAAGAATAACTACTAAGAAGGACCCCTGAAGTGCTGTAGTCTAGAAATAGGCAATCTGGTTTTCTCCAGATCTTTTAGACTATAATTGCCATTAGAATGGTCAATTGTCAGGGATGATGGGAATTTGTAAAATTTAAAGGCACCAGTTTGTCATCTCTAAAGTCCTAATCTAATCAGGCAGCATTGTACATTCCATTTTCCCCTCTTTAAAAGACTCTGAGTGGGTGGGGGAAGATGGAAGAAACAGTAGAAAAAGATATGTGGAAAATATCTACATTTGGGTCATTTAAACTTTATGGAAGATTTATTATCCATAATAAACCCTTTTGGAACCCAAACTATATTTATGTGAAATCACTGGCCTATGCATTTATACAATGTAGTAAACCACAATGAGGCTTAAATTCAACTAACATGGGTGAATTCAACCAACATGGTTGGTATACAACAGTTTATGCTTTAAAGTATAACTAGAACTCAGCAAACTGTAGTTTATTTAGGAATTTAACCCTAATTCAACAAACCATATTTTAGTGTGCTACAAGAAGGTCGGAAAACTCCCCTGACACTATTGCTTCTACAGGGATGCTCACTTCGCAGTATTTGTAAAAATATTGAGTTTTGGGGAGAAATTGGACATAGAGATTGCCAAGATGGAGAAGGATAAAATCAATACAGACTAAAAGAATTTAAGCGGACAAAAACATGAATTACATCATGAGCTGCTCTCAAATTTATGATTAGCAAACTGAACTCTGCTTCCTGATTTACTAAAAATATAAAAAACACCTGCATTGTTGAAACTAAGTAGTGAAGCAGAGTTAGGCATTTAAGTCAATGAAAAAAATTGCCTATGTTTCGGGAAATGAAGGGTTGAGGTTTGAAAACTAAATGGATATGCAATCTCAAGTATTATACAAGAATCTTACCGATTAATATCTTTCTCTTGCTCATCAAGAGAAATTTTATGTATACAGTATTTTACCGACGTATCTCCTGAGAACTTTTGAAATAATATAATACAATCTTAATCCTTCATAAATAGGTCTCAATAATTAAAACAGTGTTTATCTTTAGGTAAGCATTTGTATGATTGCAGTCTTGAGCCAGAATGCAAGTTTTTATGCAAATACAATCTCTTGAAATTCAAATCTTAAGAGAATTTCAAATACCTGCATCGCAAGATACACATATATGCATCCTCACACTCCTTACAATAAGGTGCAATTTATGTATCATCCCAAACTCTTGAGATTGCATTATATCATGGCCCCTAGCTTGTAATGAAGAATAAAAAGGTGTAAAAAATGTAGGTGTAGATCCCGATTTTACCATGTTTAGGGATCCTCTGGACTTGTAAGGAGTTCTAACTAGTCAGGAGCTGCCTCAATCATTTCAATTGTACTAAGCATGGCTGAGACTGTATCACCTTGTAGAAGACACCACCTGCATATTAAATCGCAAAACTTCTGGTCCTCCCTTCCAATGCTGGAATTCCTAGCAAATACACACGCAGACCAACCCAAATGATAGACTTCACAAAGGACCAAATTGGTCCTTATTTCAGTGAGCCCGTTCAGCAAAACTTCCAAAGCCCGGAGGGCATGGAAGAGTTTTCTGCACATCTTGGGGGTGGGTGGGGGTGGGGACAATCAAAAGCCGCCTCCCAGTCATAGAATGAAATACAGAACGTGTCAGAATCTTTAAAGGTTAAGATCCATAGGTAAGCATAACTACATTGAGAAATTAATATGATATACTTTACTCATCCCACACACCCCACAAAAAAAATCTTGCAATGTTTATATGGTCGGATCTGGCCCCATGCCTTTCATAAAGCCTTGTCCGTTTTCGGTCGACTGCGCGCTTCAGTCTAGTAAATGCAATCTCTGCCCGAGCTTTGAGCTGGCGATGGAGCTGTTGCAAAGAACAGAAGGGTAGCAGAGGAGAGGGCGTGAAGGATCACCTCCAGCAAGTCTAACGGATGCCATCTCCTGTCAGGTTCCCCCGACAGTTGAGCTGAGTTTATCATGTAATCGCAGGATAACTGTAAAACCGGCATTGCGCCTGGCTAGCAATTAAGATACAGCAACTTTTCTTCAAAGCGTAAATCGCTGAAGAGAGAGAACTGTGTAATCCCAGACAGCGTTTAGGATTGCATCTATGTATCCAACCATTCAGACTGGATTGTTTGACGGAAGAAAGGAAAAGGGAAAGAGATAAGGAGAGGGCGGGGATAAATACCATTTAAAATCAACAGGACAGAAGAGGACAGGAGGACTTTAGGCTTATCCAGTGTCGGGTCGGAAGTTAGTCGGACACCTGTTAAGGCGGCTTAGCTTCGCCATCTGAAAGCAAAGGGTTAGGGTTAGAGAGCAAAAAAGTAAGAAGGAAAGAAAAATTATTTGGAAAAAATGGGAAAGGTTATGGAAGAAAAGCAAGAGGGAGGGAAATCTAATCAAAGGCAAAGAAAGGATCGGGAATAGCTCAGAATAAGAAGAGGGACAGGAGGGGGAAAAAAAAGAGCAAGAAAGAAAATAGAAAAGCAATACAAAACCAAATTCGTACAAAAACGGAAATTAAAAGAAGGGGAAGGGGAGAACACCTGAATGGAAAAGATGTAATCTAAATTTACGCATCCGAAGCCGCGTCAAAAGGAGAAAACGCCGCTGACCCGAAATAGGCGTCCACTTGCAGAAGCAGCAGGCAATAAGTGGCGGCTGTGGCGACTAGAGAAGCGCGCAGAGGCAGCAGCGCGGTCTCCCCCGGCGGCAGGCGCATGGTGCCAGCTTCTGCTGCTGCGTCGCGATCCGCCGTTTCTCTGGCTCGGCATGGCGCTGCGCTCTCAGCGACCGGCACTCCCGCATCACTTTAAAAAGGCACCTGGGCGGGCGAGGGACGCCCTCTCTCGGTCCCGCCTCCGAGCTGGAGGGCGAGGGCAAAGGGCCGTTGGAGGTGCGGCTCGCCTCAGGGGCTGAGAGGTGCGCGGATCCCGCGTGGAACCTCGGGCCTGTCCCAACAATCGTCCTGGCCCTTGGCCGCAGTTGGGCTCAGAGGATGGCTTCAAACTGCAGCTCAGGAGGAGGCAAGAAGGGAGATGCACCTTCGGTCATCGGGGGTATTTCCGGCACTAGGCTACTGCATTATAAAGGAATAGCGGGCCTGTTGTGTTGTTTTGAGTTTGTAAAAGGGCCTTGTCGCCCCTCTCATGGGAATCGGACAGCAGAATAACAGAATTGGAAGGGACCTTGGAGGTCTTCTAGTCCAACTCTCTGCTCAGGCAGGACCCCTATACCATTTCAGACAAATGGTCGTTCAATCTCTTCTTTAAAACCTCATGTTTTGGAGCATTCACAACTTCTGGAGGCAAGTAGTTCCACAGGTTAATTGTTCTCACTGACAGGAAGTTTCTCCTTAGTTCCAGGTTGCTTCTCTCCTTGGTTTCCATCAGTTGATTCTTGTCTTAAACCATCATTGCCACGCAGCACAGAGAACATTTGAGTTTGCACCATTTACCAACTACAAATTAGCCAGCCTTGTTTTAGCTTGTTGTTCAAACCAGTCAAGAAGGCCAGTTTCTGTTTCAGTTCGTTGTGAGAATCCAGAACATTAGGGTGACTGGACCTGGACTGGGCATTAGGGTGACCTAGCCCATTAGGATGGCATAAGCCCTGGCCAGCCCCTATTTGCTCACTTGAAGTACCTGCTGAACAAGATGCACCAGATGGGACTTTACACTACACCATCCTCCTATTTTTCCATTTTAACCTTCCATATTTTCCCAGCATTGTTTAATACACTCACACCTCATGGAGAACACGAAAGTAGACTTTCTCACTAACTGGTAGAGCTGAGAACTGTCCCTCCAAAGGCACTCTAAAAAGAAGCTTCTATTGGTGCAGAAGTCGGTCATCTGAATTCAGGGTTCATTTATGGAGTTAAGAGTATACAATGCAGCATTGCAACATCATTGAATAAGCAGGAAAAAAACCAAGGGCCTTCCTAGGAAAGATTTATGGCATATGTGTTGTGTTTTATGTTTTGTTTTGTGTTTTGTGTTTTATGTATTGTGTTGTTGTTGTTTTTTTAGTATTTATGATACTGTGTTGTAGCATACTATTTGTACCCTAATCCTACATCCTACTGTATTTTTGTTTTATGCAAATCACAATAGGTTTGTTGAGCAAATGTGACTTTGTCCACCTTCAGTACTGGAATGTATGGTTCCCAGTATTCTCTATTTTTAATTATGTTTAACATCAACCAATTAAAGATTTGCCCAATAGCATCTGACTGTTTACTTACATATTGTTTTATCCTTGCCACTGTGTCATCTTACAAAAGATGCATATTACTCCTGGTACTGGCACCTCTTCTTTTTATATCAAAATAATTTTCAATAGAACAGTGGAAAAACTGTCCTTCATTTTTAAAAGGAAAAGTTTCTGTGTTTGTATGAATTTACAGCTAATCCTTGACTTATAATCATAAATGGGATCAGAATTCCCATTGTCATGCAATGCAGTCATAAAGTGAGACATCACATGACTTCCCAGCCCTCAGTAAGGTGGGGATCCAATCTTCCAGCTGCTGTTTCCAGCTACTTCTACCCACTTATCTATCTCCCCCACTACATATCTGCCCTTTTTCCTGGCCTCCTAGTACATGGCAAGCAACCCAGCTGATTGAGTCCCAGCTGATCGGCTGGCTCCTATTTTGTTGCCCTGCACATGGAGCTGGAAAGCAGGTTAATGGGGTGGGAGGGAATGGAGATTTTACAGTATCCTTCCCTTCCCCATGGAATGGGGTGGAAATGGGGATTTTACAGTATCCTTCCCCCTGGAGTAGAGTGGAAATGGAGATTTCACAGTATCCTTCCTCTGCCGCACCCACCAAGCCACACCACGCCCACCAAACCATGCCCACAGAACCAGTAGCAAAAAATTTTGAATCCCACCACTGGTGTGAAGGACCAAGGGTGTGAAAGGGATGCTTCGTCAGAAGTGGAAACAAAAAGATGTCGAAGGTCATCTGGGATGGCAGAGTGTAGGATGGAGGAGGCCAAAAGGGCATAGATGGGTGGGAGATGGTCAGCTGATGGCAGTTGAAGTGGGCTGATGATCATAGGAGTACTCAAATTTTGATCACATAATTGTGGATTAACTACAATAGCCATCAGATCAGGCACAGGTCATATATGTCCCTTCATTCAGCACTGTCATAACTTTGAACAGTCGCTGAATGAATGGTCATAAATCAAGGATTAGCTGTATATTCATTCTCTCATAGGGACTTGTGAAACAGTTGCTCACAAATAACCAATTTCCATCAGTAAGCATTTTTAGGTATTAGTGATCTAATTAGACACCTTGACTAAAATAGATGCATTTGGCAGCTAAGTGACTGTAATTGCAAACATCATTGCAATTTTGAAGATGTTTGATTTATAATCCTGCTCCTATCCATTTGAAAAGATCTATTTTCAATATAACTTACGCCCTAATAAATGGGTACACCAGCATAGTTATGCTGTTGGGAATTCTGGATCTTATAGACAAAATCCACTTGAAAGACAACAAATGTTTACAGATTAAGAGTTGGAAGGGACCTTGTAGGTCATCTAGTCTAACCCCCCACCCAAGCAGGAGACCCTGCACCATTTCTGATAAATGGCAGTCCAATCTTTTCTTGAACGTCTCAATTGATGAAGCTCTCACAACTTCCAAAGGCAAGCTGTTTACATTGGTTGATTGTTCTCACTGTCAGAAAATTTCTCCTTATTTAGTTAAATCTCTCCTTGTTCAGTTTCCATCCATTATTCCTTGTCTGGCCTACAGGTGCTTTAGAAAATAGCTTGAATATCTTTCAAAAATATAGAAGAGCTATGGCAGATATGATCATAGTTTAAGAAGGTATTATAATCTAGCTATGTTCACAGAAGCACTATTGGAAAAGGTTTAAAAATAAATAGTATGTGGAATCATTGGGACAGTATAAGAGCACTGTCCAAAGCATCATTGAGCATGGAAATGCAGAGCTTTTGTTGGTGGGGTGCCGAAAATCCAATGTGGGTAACCCAGATTAGGGCAATCTGTCTGACATTCTTTGAATTTAAGGCACCCATTTCTTAGAAAAATAACAAATTGTACAATAAGAATGTATGGTTTGAATTATTTCTAAGCCACCTGATAATAAAACTTTTCTAAACAGATAACAAAGTTATTAAAATATCAAATTTTGGGAGATTTCTGGATTAGGGAAAAGATTTTGTCCCTATCTTATAAATATGAACATCTGAGACCATCTGATGATAGATAATATATGGAGAACAACAAAGAAGTATTAAACAAGATGCATAAATTCCATACATATGGAATTGGTCAACTAGGGAAAAAAATATAAATTGATTACACAGGGGAAGCTAATTACAAAAGTGCTATTATTCCTTATTTAGGGTTTTCCTGGAACTTCTAGTTGGGCTTTTTTCCCCCTTTGTTTTTCTTTTTTTAAGCCCAAGCAATTATAACAAGGCTTTCAAGTTCCACAGGAGTTGTGTCTAATTAACCTAGAGTACAAGGAAATATTTAAATAATATTATTTCATGCCAGAAGTTTAATTGACAGTATTTATTTGCATGATCATTTGCATCTCTAATTAAAATCTAAAGGCTATGATTTAGTTGGCTGAATGTCATTAGTTAAAGTTTGGTGTGAAAGATGAGTCCATTCAAAAGCAAACTCTTTTGAACTATTCAAAACTGATGCACATTCAAGAAGAAAGGGTGAAAAAAACTGAATAACAAATTATAATGTAATATATTTTATATTTTTATTTTATGTTTATCTTCATTATTGCTGTTACATTTGCTAATATATAAGATATATGGATTCACAGATGGGCTATGTTATGTTTTCAGGATTTTATTAAATGTCATAACTGGCTAGGATTATATGTTGCACTAAAGCATAAAGCATGATTTATACACCACCGCACTGAGTTCCCATAATATGCCAACATTACCAAAACAACCACATTGTGGTTATATTCATGTATCACAGTAAAACATGACATCTTTGGTTTGGTTTTTCTTAGTGTGTTGTGTGACTATGATGCCCATAGTATGTTGTATAATGCATTCTCCTTTCTCTGACATGAGTGGATTTCTGGCCACAGCTATGGGAGTTGTGGGCTAAAATGGGTTTATGGGCCAACACTGAAGGAACATTCTGTGTGAGATGAGAGGCATTTACCTTAAAATATAGATAAAGGTAAAGGTTCCCCTCGCACATATGTGCTAGTCATTCCCGATTCTAGGGTGCAGTGTTCATCTCCGTTTCAAAGCCAAAGAGCCAGCGCTGTCCAAAAATGTCTCCGTGGTCATGTGGCCGGCATGACTAAACACCAAAGGCACACGGAACGCTGTTACCTTCCCACCAAAGGTGGTCCCTATTTTTCTACTTGCATTTTTTTATGTGCTTTCAAACGACTAGGTTGGCAGAAGCTGCAACAAGTAATGGGAGCTCAACCGATTACGCGGCACTAGGGATTCAAACTGCTGAACTGCCGACCTTTTGATCAACAAGCTCAGCATCTTAGCCACTGAGCAAACAGCATCCCTTACAATATATATTTGATAAAAAAAGAAATGAATTTTGGTAGTAACAAAGAGGAAGTGAATTTATAATTGTATTTAAAATTGCTGTAAGATTGGAAGCTACCTGTTTGTATCTTTTCCCTTTCTTTCTTTTTTTACTTTTTTCCTTGCTTACATTTTTAGCTTTTTCTTTGAATTCTTTCTTTTGAAAATGTTCAGTATGATGCATGTTGAAGAACTTTACATAAATATCGATGGAATTGGAGCTGGCAGAATATTAAAGCTGAAATAGTAGCTTAATAAAAAAAATAGCAGTACTTTGACAATAAAAATAAAAAATCCTTAAGAAAGAGATAGGTGAAGGTTTTTTTGAATAGTCTCATATTTTTTAAAAAACAAAGAAGAGTGTGGGTAAAGGATAATGGTAGAAAGATAAGATAGTGTTTATTTTGCTCTCACTCTCAGTCTAAAATTTAATATTTCTGTAAAGATTAATAATAGCATCAATGCCATCCTTGCCAATGCTATCCTGATCTTCATTTGCTAGGATTAATGTAGTTCAACTTGCCTCATGCGAAAGAAATGCTTAGACTGTCAAAAACATATGTGATTAAACAACAAAATGGTCCTATGTTAGAAACAATGATGGTGGTCACTAAAATATTCAAAATTAACCGATACTTGAAATAAACCCACAGTTTAATTTTTTTCTGAAAGAAAAATATATGTAGACTCATGTTTCTATAGCTAGGAACATCACTGTTTGGATCAGGAATATTTTATTTATCAGGCTGTCAGGACCAGGAATGTTTTATTTATTTTTTTACTTGAATTTTTTTTTTCTTATGGCTATCAGGTCTGGGCTGCAAAATTCTATAAAACCATTTGATGGCAGTTATGGCTTTGCCTTTCTCTTTGCTGCCATCTAGTGGGCATCTGAATATTTGCAGTTCAAATTTAGTAGCCCATTCTTTCATGTGTCATTCAAGTGGAAAGGACAACATAAAACCAGTCTATTAACCTAAGTTTCTCATGCTACAGATTTTGTTTTGCATAAACCCCAAACCAGGGGTGAAATGCTCCCAGGATTGCCCGATCCGGTAGCGATGGCGGTGGGTGGTTCAGAGAATCAGTAGCAAAAATCCCTGCACTACCACCACCCCCCGTGCCCAACTGAGCCATGCGATCATCAGAGGCTGTTTTTTTTAACTTTTAAAAGCATTTTTTCTACAACCTCTTTGGCCGAAAAAATGCTTTTAAAAGTAAAAAAATAGCCTCTGATGATTGCGTGACTCAGCTGGGATTGTCAGAGGCTTTTTAAAGCATTTTTTCTACAACTTCTTCAGCCGAAGAGGTTGTAGAAAAAATGCTTTTAAAAGCCTCTGATGATCCCAGCTGAGTTGCCTGATCGTCAGAGGCTTCTAAAAGCATTTTTTTCTGCACCTCTTCGGCCGAAGAGGTTGTAGAAAAAATACTTTTAAAAGTTTTAAAAAAAAAGTTGGCCACACCCACCCAGTCACATTACCCACCACCACCACCAAGCCACGCCCACGGAACCAGTAGTAACAAATTTTAGATTTCACCCCTGCCCCAAACCATCCCCATTCAAGTTTGGATGCTATGGTAAATCAGTATATAACCAGATGATCAGTATTTATCCATTCCTTCACCTTTGGGGACAATCTTTTTTCTGCTTCTTTCCTCTTCCTTTTAGGAATCTAATTTTGATTGAAATGAATCCACCCATATCCTACCTACTGAATTTATTCCAGCCTGAGGCACTTCTGTAATCTATTTCCAAAAAATCGGAAGAGAAGCCAGCGCTTCTATATCGGCCTGTAAATGGATCAGACCACAGTGAAACCTTACAATAAGCAAGACCACCTGCAGGCAATGTGGCCCCTGAAGTTTTCAGAAGTTTCTCCATGGCAGGCCTAAGTGTTCTATTTATGTCAAGCATGTATATTTCACATAAATGTTCAAAGGGACTCCTTATAAGGTAAGATGCACAGGCCTTTTCTGATCCTTAATATCCAACTTTTTTTTAACATTGTTCAGCACTTTCTTGGCACTTTTCCCACTTTGCCGAGAATGATGGGCAGTATGTGCATTGTATGTACACACACCCATACTTTTCATTGCTTGTAACTGGAAGAATGAGCTTGTCATTTTTGTTTCCCAAACCCCTGGCTCTTCAGGTAGTATTTTTCTGAGTGTGTGTAAAATGCTTTTCTCTGGAAAGCAGAATAGAACTTTAATGCACCTGTGTGTGTCTGTGTGTGTCTGTGTATTTGCACAGATCTGTGTGCATGCACACACACAATGTCTAATTATATTGTACTTCTTATCAATCATGACAGGAGGTTTAAACAGAGAAGAATATAAGATTTGCTGCATACTTTGTACTAAACAAAAAACAACCAGACACCACACTTTCTCCTGTTGTACAGTTTGTAAACAGTTTTTTTTTTTAATGTAATGTGCAGGGATACCCAAGCCAACTGTGATACATTTGAGAAGCCATGACTGAGTGAACCACGTCTGTAGCAAAGATTGATCGGGGGGGGGGGGTGTCTTCATCCATGCTAAACATTTTGTTGTCCTCCAAAAGATTCATGCTTCCTATAAAAGCAGTTTTAATTGCAGCAAAGTGAGACTTTGGAAATTGCAGTCCAGAGGATTAATCTTTAGCTGTCAAAGGCATTTCTTCTGGAAACTCCTTTTTCCCATGGTAATTAAGCAAGAAAAAAAATGAAAGATTTCTACCAGTATTTCCAACTCGAATTAAAAACACAGATGTTAACTGTGGGCAATGCGGGTTTTGTGCATGTACACAGCAAAGAAAAATTAGAAAAAATGATTTGTATTAGACTTAATAGAATTTTGCCTTAAGTGACACAAAAGAGGAAGATTTCCTTGGCAAGACATAACAAGTAGCTTCACCCCATGGATTTTTTTTTTCTTCTTAAAATACCTCTCCCTGGCCATTAAGCTGAGGTACCATGCCTACATCTGTTGTGCTTAAGGATAATGAATTCAAACAAACCATCTCATTCCTTCATCTAAAAAGACACAGCCATGAGAATTTGTTCTCACAGGGTCCAAAGAAAACTGCCTGATATCATATCTGGATGTTTCTATAACAAGAGACAGATGGAAAATGTCTCTCCCACTTAAAGGGAATTACTTTTAGCCCTTTACATAGAGTGAGTGGGAGAAAGAGACACAAGAATTTGAACACTGATTGCAGAAGAAATAAAACATGTATTTGATACATAGCAGTTGCTTTTGATACATATGCTGTTTAGCATTTCTTAGAGGGGGGGAGAGAGAGAGAGAGAAAGAGAAAATACAGAGACTGGAAATTACTGTGAAGTAATTCAGTGTGTGAATCTCTTCACCATTGGTTCTTTTTTGAAATACCCCCAATAGAAAGTTCACCACCTTCCAAAACTATCTGTTCAATTATTGAACAGTTGTTAACATATGGGCAATTTCCTTGGTGTCCAGCTGACATCTTCCTTGTACTTTAAATCCATTTTTTTTCTTGTCCTGATTTATGGAACAATTTGGCCCCATCTTCTATAGAATAAGCTTTCAGATCAGGGGTGAAATGCTCCTGGTTCAGACCGGATCGCCCAATCCAGTAGTGATGAAGGCAAATGGTTCGGAGAACCAGTAGCAAAAATCCCTGCGCCCCTCCCACCCAGCTTATTTATTTCTCACTTCAGGGTAGCTCCTGTTATTGGTTATTTTTTTGATTGAACTGTATTGCTTGACTATATTGTGTTGTTCAGTAGTGGGTTGCTACCGGTTCACCCCGGATTGGGCGGCGGGAGGCTCCACCCATCCGCCTGTGCCACGTGCATGCACGTGCGCCCACAAACAAACTGGTAGCAACGGGTTTTGAAACCCACTACTGGTGTTGTTCAATTGTAACAATATGAAATTAAACAAAGCCTCATTTCTATAAGCAAAGAGAGTTTTATTGCAATTAATATTTTGTACTGGTCCACTGTTTCAGCATGAAATCAATCAAAGCCATCTTTTTTTGTATATTTTGTACTTTTGCTGGTATCCTTACGGTTTACACTAGCTGTTTCCTAACATGATTTGATTGCTTATTTGTTCCCTATGACTATCATTAAGTGTTGTACCTTATGATTCTTGACGAATGTACCTTTTCTTTTATGTACACCGAGAGCGTATGCACCAAGACAAATTCCTTGTGTGTCCAATCACTCTTGGCCAATAAAGAATTCTATTCTATTCTATGTTATTTAAAGTAAAAAATTGCATGCACATTTTTTACATAAATGGCAAATATGTAAATTTGTTAGAAATACAGAGGAGTCTATGGAACCTGTGGAACAAAGCTATTTTTTTTAGATAATTAGTCTCTACCTAAATCCTGGGTTGCCAATCTCTGGCTTCAGAATGTTTCTGAGATAAATTTCCCAGCAATTCTTACTATTTCCCATGCTTGTTGGGTTGGACTGTTGTTCAGATTCAGCCTCATCTTCAGAGCCAGGGCTTGCCTATACTCCCCTGAGCAGAGAAAGACAAGCGAGTTGCCAATGAGGAACAACTGAAGTATCTCAGTAACACAGTCTTAAAAAAAGAAAGCAAGATTATTGGATATTACCAAGTATCTGAGGAACTAGTGATGCAGCAGCTAGTTCTCTCTTGCATCAGAGAGCAGAATTAGAACAAATGGAGAGAAATTGCAAAGAAGAACAGATAATGGAAATTGCACTCAGAAGAGCAGTTTATCCAAGGAAGTGGGTACTTGCATTTTACTAATTGCGTTTAAACAGAGGTTGAACAGTAGCACTTGCTATTTCAGATCTGGGTCAGAATGAACAAAAGCAACTTTACCTGTTGAATGTCTACATGTTCACAAAGAGAAAATGAGTTGTTTTCCTGAAGCAGCCTTTCATCAATGTTGACAAATTTAATCTTCGAGTTGAGTTCAGGGGGAAAAAATCAGTTCCTTCCTTGGACCTTGGTGTTCCCAACACAACACAAATCCATTCTAATATGTTATGGTTTAGGAATTGCAAACTCACCTATTCTTGGCAGCTACACTGGAGTTCAAAATATCTTTTCTTGAACACAGACAGCAATACTGCAGTAGTTAGAGGGCAGGCTGTTTGATTGCTTAACAGCCAACCGCCCAGCTGATAAGATGAATATAAAATTATACTCCAATTTCTTTACAGTGAGGTACCACAAGGAGATTCCCAAAGGACTATTACCACAAAAAAGAGGAAGGGGGTGGCAACGGGGGTTGTGGGGGTGGGGTGTTCCTTCATCAGTCAGGGAGATGAGATTGTCTGTAGGGGCAGGACCATGCAGGAGAGTCTTACTTCCTGAAAGATTCCTTCTTAAAGTCAATTGATTTGTTGATCAATATATATGATATATATTGTGATAGCAGTAAGGTAGAATTTGAGAAAACTCAAGATGCCCAACTCAAGTCATTGCTGCTTTTCATTTTTTTTTTAAAAAAAAGGCTCCTTGCTATAAACTTTAAACTTACCTTGTAATTAAAATTCAAGAAATCTGGTAGGACAAAGATGGCGAACTTTTTAGAGACCGAGTGCCCAAACTGCAAACCAAACTCACTTATTTATTGCAAAGTGCCAACACAGCAATTTAACCTGAATATTGAGGTTTTATTATCTAAAATAATGATAAATAAGGCAGAGTTGAGAAAAACTTTTATGCCCCTTCATTTTTTTCTGCTTTTGAAATATTACATTTAGCAACAATAAAAAAGAAAAACTTTTGTAATATCATTTCTCTCTTTCCCTCCCTCTCTTCCCCCCTCTCTGTATCTCTCTCTTTCTCTGTCTCTTTCTCTGTGTGTCTCATCTATCCATCCATCTATCTATCTATCTATCTATCTATCTATCTATCTATCTATCTATCCATCCGTGCTTTCCTGCCCAGCTTCATGTGTGTGTGGGGGGGGGGGGGGGACTGGAGGCTGGCAGGCAAAGCCAAGCATTAGAGATCCATGCAAAATAAGGCAACTCAAACCTAGAGCCTGTCAGGGAGACACACCCACCTTCCCTCTCCCTCTCTCCTCCTGTGGTGGAGTCCCAGCCAGCCTGAGCGCAGCTCCCTCCTCAGAGGCGACCAGCAAGCAAACAAATGTGGAGCTCTGGCTTGGAGGTGGTGGCGCAAAGCCGGCAGCAGAGCAGGCAGAGTGCACACCTTCCCCTGCTGCGAAGGCGCTGCCCAGGAGGGATGTGCAAGCCAAACATTTGAAGCCCTGCTCAGCAGAGTTTGCAAGCGGGTTCGGCGGGGCCACTTAGTGGGGAGGGAGACCCTGGCCCATTTGGTTTGCTTTAGCATGGGGTGGGAATGCAGAAGGCAGAGGAAATATATACCTTTTGGCGTTCAGCCCTCAAAGACTCCTTTGGGGTGACTGGGAGGAGAGGGTGAGGGGCAGGACAAGCCAGTGGTGGGATCACCCAACAGGGAGCCGCAGCAGAGGGATGAAAGAGCCTGAGGCTTGTTGACACCCACCCTATGGCATACTGTGCTGGGGCTATGGTGCATGTGCCCACAGAGAGAGCTCTGCGTGCCACCTCTGGCACATGTGCCATAGGTTCGCCACCAGGTTGCTAGGATTCATTCTAATTGCTTTTCCAAAAACTCAATACACTATAACAAAACTTTGAAATTTATACCTCTCTGAAATTGTATAAAAATATTATGGCTGCCTGATACATCTGTTTATATATATACCGCATGAGGTGCTATATATTCTATATCATTTTTCTTTCAGTTTGTCAAGAGCATTTGCTCTTCTGAAATAATACAATTTTGTTTTATTTAACCTAGAAATATTTTTAACTTTCCACTAGGTGGCAGCATTACCTCAAATAATAGAAAAAAGACTAGAAAACTGTTTAGATTCTGTTTGGATAAAGCAATTACAATTATTACAATTACAGTAATCAATTATATTGTCCATTCCAGATTATTAGCAGCTTCTTTCTCTTTCTTTCTTTCTTTCTTTCTTTCTTTCTTTCTTTCTTTCTTTCTTTCTTCTTTCCTTCTTTCTTTTCTTTTCTTTTCTTTTCATCTCATCATTACAGACCAAGAAAGCATTTCTATTATACATTTCACTATTTTTTTCTGTTACAAATATTTAGTCCATACCGAAAATTGGATAGTCCTAGAAAATGGATAAAAGTTTTGTAAAGTTATGTGTTTAAACAGTAATTATGATGCCCCTCCAAAGCAATAAAAAGAATGGATAGCAGAACCTGTGTAAAGACTATACAAAAAATGGGCATGGGGATATTCTCCTGAACTAAATGCTAAAGCATACTTTGAACCCACATATGCTTCCTGCAGTTTTCTGTTGATTGTCTGTAGGAATTTATGTGGCTTGGGTCTCCCTCATTTGAAAGACCCAAGACCAAGAACCGATGCTTGTGCTAGAATCTTTTAAAGTAGCAAAGCAACTAATTCTCTGACAGCAAAAAGCTAAAATCCCCATGCCAAAACAACAACAACAAAAGCCTCTGGAAGCATCTCACACTACAACTGTAAATCAGATTGAAATGCTTGCTCAGATAACCCTGCCTTGTATGGAAGGAGGATTGAAAGTGCTAATAGAGATGAACTACATTGCCTCTAGTCATTTCTGAACTTCTGCACTGGCATCTGGTTGGTGACAACCATACCAATTGCTGTCATGGATTGGCTGGCTTAGCTGGTTATCTTCTCCCAACCTGTCCACTGTCCCAGGAAGTCCCAATTTAGCCTGAAGGAAGAAAGGCATCCTAGATGGACCTTGTACCTTCAGCAATCCTGTGAAGCTTTGATCCTGTGAAGCAGCCGAAACAGCCATTGGTGCATTGCGGAGATGAGAACAGGCGGTGTCAGGTAAAAGTGGGAGTCATCAGCCAGTTCTGATGAAGACAGAAAAGTGATTGTGTCTCACCACCATTATTGAAAAAAAGACCTGCTGAGTGGGAAAAACTTCCCACTCAGCAGGTAGCTCATTCCTGGATTGGATCTGTGGCCCAATGGTGGTAACCTCCACCATTGTGTTTAGGGCAGCCAAGACAACTTGATTCCAGTTCAAGGGAATCCAGTTTGATGCCAATTTTTAATTAGAAATGTTGATGATTCTATGGAGTTTGTGATGCTGGGCATTTTTCCATTCCCAGGAATTCTGGCCTCAACTCTTGACTCTTCTCCACTCCCTGCCAAGGTAGTTTCATAATGTTGTTATCCCAGTGGTAAGTGTCCCAACACTTAGCAGAAGAGGAATCCTATGGCAATCCTTTCTATGGAGTTTTTTTAAAAAAAAAAAAAAAACAACAACAACACTAAATGACAAACACAAAACTACTTGTAGTAGTGGAATAATACTTGGTCAACTTGTTTTGGGCTCCCTAGTTCGTCATCTGGATCAGTTCAGTTGCTGTTCCAAAACTGGCAGCCATGTGGACAAATACCTATCCTCTTTTAACCATTTCTAAGAATTAGAGAGCAAAAATGGGCCCAGAATTCAGCTGTCTTTGTTAGTATCTCCAGGATGTGGAAGCTAATAACTTACTTCCAACTTTGCTAGTCTAAGTTGCCAAAAAGACTGCAAGTGATCCACCCTGTGTATTGACCAGTTGTGATAAATGGAGGTAGTGTATTTGAAGGACTGTCTGTTATTGTCTAATAAACTTTCATGGACCACAGCAGGGTCTTAGAATGACATGTGATCAAAATAACAATACTTTAATTAGTTCTGATGCATTAAACATATGTCAAGTAAGAATCTCATATGCAATCTAAAACAATATTTACTAAGTTAAAGAAAGCTATACTTGGGTTCAGGTATTATGTTAATATTATGTTTAAGAGCCGAGGTGGCGCAGTGGTTAAGGTGCAGTACTGCAGCTATTTCAGCTGACTGCTAGTTCAGCAGATCAGCAGATCAAATCTCAAAGGCTCAAGGTTGACTCAGCCTTCCATCCTTCCGAGGTGGGTAAAATGAGGACCCAGATTGTTGGGGGGAATATGCTATTTAGTATACTGTCTTTGTGTAAGCCGCCCAGTGTCCTCGGAGAGTGGGCGGCATAGAAATATGAATAATAAAAAAAAATAATTTAAAAAAATAAATATTCTTAACCATGGTTTGTTGAATAGCACATAATTGGTCAGATTTACACAATATGTTAAGCCTTAATTATGATATGCAAACCACAAGTGTTTGGGTTCACACAATGAACTAAACCAAGATTTACACTAACACTGCAGAACACACGGACTCCTGTTTAATTAGACTATGGTTCACTAAATTGACCCAATTGTCTAGCTTGTGCATCACATTGAGCTACATACTGACAAGCCACATTTTAGTCTATGTGTTGTGGGAACTAAGCTTAACTTTAGTTTAGTAGAGTGTGCAAAGTCAAACTTCTGAAAGAAATATAGTAAACAAATAAGTTCATTACAGAATGCAACCACGGTGCTATCCCTTACCAAACTTGGGTATATTTTCATATTAAAACACCAGTGTTAATCTTCAAAAAGCATAAATTACATAACCAATACCTATCTGCATTTAGTTCTTAACTTCTATTTTCTTTCTTTAGGCACAGCTCCCAAAGGAAGTGCCTGGCTGGATATTTTGCCTCTCATGGCAGCCAGACAGATGTTGGAGAAATTGTTCCTTTCTAGAATGGTATTTGGAGATGTATCATATGCAAATCCAGAGGATCCATTTGGTGATTGGGTCTTTCAATAGTCTTTTTATAATCAACTACTAGCCACAACATTTGACAACAGTTCCTCTTCTTAAAGTAGTTGCAGATTATTTGAAGAAATATTCATTTTGTCTAAATTCATCATTAATTCTGAAACCAAAAAGGGAGATGGTTAAAGTGGTACTTTTATAATTATATATCTCCTTTGACAATTTTAAAAGGAATTATTTGTGTTTGTATGTGTGTGTGTATAAACAGATGTGGTTTTTTTATGTCTGTATTCATATATGGGTATGTGATATATAATGTTCCTATTTTGAGATTACTGTTGGAGACCTTTTTGTAAATTTTCCTATGATGCTATTATTAGCTGCCCAAGATTATATTGTATAAGATGGATGGTCATGTAAATCTTATAAATAATTAAATAAATGTACTAGGAAGACTTATACTTTCTGGCAATTTGTAAGTTGTCTTCTTTGGGATATGTATACTTCCTGGTAATTAGTTTCCAAAGAATGAATCTTCTTGCAAAGTGTTTGATTTCATTACCAACTTCTTAGAAAAAAGCACCCATTTTACTTTAATTGCCAGGGGAAGTTGTGGGAATTAAGCCTTTGATTTCATTAGCTCAAATAAAGATGTAATCAAGTGAGACACAGTGCTGTAAATAAGATTTAAACCATGGAGTTAAAGTGACTCAAGTGACTATGAACTAGGCCGGTCAAGCTATAACAAGGCAGTGCTAAGAGATAAATTAAAATTCAGTGACACTTAATTAAAACCCCATTGGTCATGCCCAATAAATATCTGGGCAAAATTACCCTTTATTTTAAATAAACAAGTTAAAGCTTTTTCAGACAGTTTATCTGTCTGGGCTGCAGAAACCAAAATAAACACCAGATGGCAGAAATGTATAGGTTTCTGTGCTGCCACTAGTGGTCATCTAGATTTCTGCAGCCCAGATAATGAAGTCTTACATAAAACAATCCTGAAAGCTGTCTGTCTGTCTGTCTCTTAATGATACTTCATAAATCTTTGATCTAATATGAAATTCAGTGATAATATGCACACATAAAAAGAAGACATGCATGCAATGGAGCTCAGGTTTTAACCAAAGTTGTCATCAGGTTGATTAGACTTTCCACAGCTTCGACAGATCATTTTATTTCACTGAGATGCAAGTTAAGCTTAGAGGTGGATGCCTGGCACTAATCTAAAATTTCCAGACTGGAGAGTCTAAGACAACAGGCCTCCCTTTGTGCATTACCCCATTGTAGTCAATAAGTACAATAAATGATTTGTACTCCACTATGCATGAATGAACTATAAAAAATGCAACATTTGAAGGAGTTCTGAGCAAAATTATGATCAAAATTATGATGTAGCTTTCAAATAGATTGCTGAGTTCCCACTGTAGAAAAAGCTTTCTTCAAATACCAAATCTTAAATATTAAATCTAGAGGGGTGGAATTTAAACTTGAAGCCCCTAGCTCAAGGTGCTTTCTTGCCTCTTTACTCTTTCTCCATACTGATTTTCAGTAAGAGTTGTAGATGTTGAAGCTGCTTGCTGAAATGTTTTCCCTGCTTCCTGTTACTTTAAGTAGTGTTAAGTGTAAATGACGTTTACGTGAAGTTTTACAAGCTTGCAACTAATGATCTTGGGCATCTTCTTCACGGCATTTTGGAGCCCAACTGCATGAAGTTTCACCCTTTCCCTCCCGATAGGTATCAAAGAGCTGTAGCAATTACCACAATCTCGCAGCTAGGGAAAGCTTTGTTTAGTGAATTTCAGACTTGCTACACCAGGGAAGAGAAGAAGCTGGGACACTTTATTTGTACAGTAGCCTTGTGGATGGGTGAGGAATACTTGGGCAAAGAGAGTGCCCCTCCTGAATAAGAAATGGGAAGCTGCCTCTTGCTTGGCCCCACTTATGGGCAAGAGCCATTTCAAATATGGGAGGGGGGTGCTTGCCATACATTCAGTATCCAGGAGGGCAAGTATAGGGACTGCTCTTCGTGGCTTGGGTGACGAGGAAGGTCAGGCTGGGATCAACAGCAGTGACAGATGGCGAGGGGGATCTGTAGCAGAGGCTAAGGACAGACACCCTCCCCGTCCTTGAGAAAGGAAGTTTTCGTGACATAAACAACAACCGCCACTGACAAAAGAGGAAAAGGAGTAAAGACCTCCTGTGGGGCCGGTTGCCATGGAGACCCCAGGGAGGTTTGAATCATTGTCATCATTGCCTTGAGTTGTGGGGATCATTATGGGATGGTGATAAAGAATGACATGCGCTCTTTTGGTCACAAGACTAGCCTCTTTCGGTCACAAGCACTGACTCCTTTTCCCTTTGCACCAGCCAGATGGGGGCCAAAGACCTGAAAACATTCCCCCTCTTTCTCTCTCCTCCTCAGTCCTACGCAAGATGGCAGGCAACTGTCTCTGCTCAGACAGGGTCCTTACTCTAACAGAGCACTGGGGTGAATTCCTCACTTATTTGAGGCAGCTGGTGTAAAGAGGCATTATGGGGAACAACTGGGGAATACATGCACACGAATGCACATTTCTTTTAGATTTTGATCTTTTTAAAATTCTTTGGAGATGTACCTTGGATGCCTAAAATGGAAGTATGAACAAAATGGCTATATACAAATCCAGACATATAATAAATGTTGCTGTACATGTTAGAGCTGCAATTACCCTATTACTGGTGCACATGTTAGGATAGAATAAACAGGGCTAAAATGCATGTTTGGCACCTGTTGGACATAGCTGTTAAGGGATTCTGAATAAATTCAATGCACTGCATCTAAAGAAGCATTTCAGGGAAATGTGTATGTGAGAAGGGGAAGATTACACAATAATTCTTGATGTTAAAGAGAGTGGCACTACTAGTTAGCAAGCATGTCCTTGTTTTCATCTACACAAGGAGCATGCCATGGGTGTAATTTTTTGGGTTATTACCCAGCCAGCCAGCCAAAAACGTTGAGATTATAATTCTTCCAAATGGCCCAAAGAAATTATATCATTCTCATAGCCTGTAGTTTTGTCACATCCTTTGTTGTAGAGCCTGTGGTTGGGACCTCACAAAATTTTCCTGCAATTCATATATGAGTTTCTACATTGAGGGGAGAAGCTTGTGAAGAAAAAGTAGGTCAGATCTACATAAATGGCAAATTATAATAACAGACCCCTGTTGGAGAAGAGGGAGTTCACCGTTTTAAATTGGCTGGTTAAATGTTCTGTATTAGAAAAACTGTCTGGAACTAGAAAACAAGAGAACAGGATTCTGATCAGCTCTTTTAGTGTTTTGCATGTTTGCAAAGGCAAAAGGGAAAGAATTGTCCAAATTTGTGTACCCACAAAGAAACAGACAAGGTGCTGCTTATCTATAGGCAAGTTGTACATCTATAGGTATTTTATATTCTTTTAGCACTGTTTATTAAAAGCCACTTTTATTTAACTGTAGCAGAGATACACCCTGCTGTGTCCTCGTGACGCAGCTTTTACTCTTCCATAGCTCATGAATGAGAAAGGTTATCTTTAGCTGTAGTAGCTGTGGTATGAAAAATATTTCTTCCTGCTTAGTCCCACAGTGTCTAAGGCAGGGGGGGCCATCCCCCGGGTGGTGGACCACTACTGGGTTGCAGCCCATTGGAAATCGGGCCAAGCAGGAGGGGAGTGTACAAAGGTTCATTTTCACATGGACAGGATTTAGGTTGCACCAGTGGTGGGTTCCGCCCGGTTCTGCCCGGTTCCGCCGAGCCAGTAGCAGTGACGATATGATGTCACCGAACCAGTTCTGCCCCCCCGCCCCCCGCCCCCACCTGCATTATTCTTACTTTTTATTTAGCCCCACCCCCAATCTATTGCTGCCTCCTGAGTCCCAGCTGATTGGCTAGGAGGAAAAAATTTTTTTTAAACTCTTGCCGCGGGGCTTCAAAACTGATCAGTGTTAAAAGAAAACAAATGAGTAGACCAGTGCCTGCAAAAATAAATGGGTAGACCAGTGCCTCCAAAAACAAATGAGTAGACCGGGTCAGCTCTGTAAGCAGTTAAAAGCCTGGTAGACCAGTACCTCTGCTAGATCCTAAATAATTGTCACATGACCATCAAGCCATGCCCACAAAATAAGCCATGCCCACAGAACTTGTAGTAAAAATTTTTAGAACCCACCCCTGGGTTGCACACACAAACCATTCTCCCCATCCCCACCCCCACTACCAAAACTACCAAAGCTGTCACTGCTGTGACTGTGTCACCTGTTAAGTGGGGTGAATGAGGACGCAGCAAGCCAGAGTAGTAAGTGACAACAGCTCTTTATTATAGGGTGAGACTCCAGCAACTGACCTGGGGAGCCAGCTCCCTTTATATACCTTGCAGCTGTGGTGGTCAGCCAATCAGCTAAGGGTCAGTTAATTCGAACTTCCCGCCAAACAAACCTATTTACATAACACTCCTCCCCTCCCAGAAGTCACTTGGGGTGTTATTTGCATACATAGTCTCTCAGGTGACTAGGGCGTGTGCGAGTCCTAGCTGACCTGCGCAGTTCAGTCGGAGGGGCGGCGTTGAGCAGGTCGGAGGGACTTTCTGTTTCTCCCTGCTCTGCCAATGAGGCCTCCGGGACCTCCTCGTGGGCGGCGACTTCTCCGGCTGTTGGGACTACCTCGACGGGGCGGCGCTGGATACCAGAGTCCTCAGCTAAGTCCTCCGCTCTACTCAAGCTAGTGGTTTGTGCTTCTGGTTGGTAGTCGTGGTCGGAGATGGGGTCGTCTAATGTATCTTCGGTGTCTGTGGTTACTCTTTTTCTTAATTGGTCAATGTGCCTGCGCCAAACTCTCCCGTCCCCCATGTCTACCCTGTATGACTTGGGGCCTGTGATTTCTGTGATTGTTCCGGCCTCCCAGAGTGGGCCCTGTCCATAGTTTCTAGCGTGTACCGGTGTTCCTATGGTGAACTCTCTAAGTTTCCTCTCTCTCCCCCCCCCTGAAGACCTCTGGGGAGTAGTTGGGGTTGAGTCTGTCTAGTATTCCCCGGAGTTTCCGCCCCATTAGTAGTTCGGCCGGACTTCGGCCTGTGGCTGTACAGGGTGTGGAGTGCTGGGCTATTAAGAATTTGTCTACCCTTTCCTGCCAGTCTCCGGGGCTTAAGCGTGAAAGGGCCTCCTTTGCTGACCTCACAAATCTCTCAGCCTGTCCGTTACTAGCCGGGTGAAACGGGGCAGAAAGGACATGTCTGATCCCAAGTCCCGCTAAGTACCCCTCGAACTGTGTTGCGGTGAACTGTGGCCCGTTATCTGACACTAGGATGTCCGGTAACCCATGTGTGGCGAATAACTGTCTTAGCTCTCTGATGGTTGCGTCGGTGGTAGTGGCCTTCATTAGCTTGATCTCCAACCATTTGGAGAATGCGTCTACGATGACCATGAAGGTCTGTCCATGGAATGGGCCTGCAAAGTCAATATGTATTCTGGACCAGGGTCCCTGGGGCCTTTCCCACTCCCTCACGGGTGCCGTTGGCGGGTCTGATCTGGACTCTTGGCAGGGCTGGCATCTCCCCACCCACTCTGTAATGTCTGCATCCATGGTGGGCCACCAGACGTAGCTCCTGGCTAGCCCCTTCATTCTCACAATCCCAGGGTGCCCCTCATGCAACAACGTTAAAACTTTTTCCCTTAAGCGTGAGGGAATAACAACCCGATCGCCCCATAGTAAACAACCCCCTTGCATTGTCAACTCATCCCGTTTCCCCACGAACGGTTTAAACTCCCCGCTCCCAATCCTTTCCGGCCACCCCCTCATAACCCAACTTGCGACTGTCCGGATCACGTGGTCTTTGGTTGAGGCTCTCGCAACCTCGGCTGATGTGATGGGGCCAGAGTCCAATACGTCTATCAGCAGGATGGGGATGCCAGGTGTGGGGTCTTCTAAACTGTCGGGTAGTGGGCATCGGCTGAGTGCGTCCGCATTGCCCATGTTCGCCCCTGGTCGATGTACCAGGCGATAGGAGTATGCTGCGAGGAAGATGGCCCAGCGTGTCATCCTGGGCGACAGTGCTGCTGGTGTTGGTCGATCTCCCGCGAGGAGGCCCAGGAGTGGTCGATGGTCTGTGATTAGCTCAAAATTCCTCCCGAACAAGTACTCGTGGAATTTCTTTACTCCCAAAACGGCAGCGAGGGCCTCCTTGTCGAGCTGGCTGTAATTTCGCTCGGCACTTGATAGAGTTCGGGAGTAATATGCGATGGGCGCCTCCAGGCCATTCGGGAGTCTATGGCTCAGGACGGCTCCCACCCCGAATGGGGACGCGTCACATGCTAGAACAAGGGGGAGCGTTGCGTTGTATTGAATTAAGAAGCTTTCAGCTGATAGTAGTTTTTTAATGCCGGCGAATGCCCTGTCTTCAGCCTTCCCCCATTTCCAAGTGGCTTTCTTGGTTAACAGTCTATGTAGGGGTTCTGCCACTGTTGCCTTGTCTTTGAGGAAGATGGCGTAAAAATTTAATAGTCCCAGGAAGGCCTTTAACTCTGCCTTGTCCTTGGGGGTGGGTGCTTCTCTGATTGCCCTGATCTTGCTCTCTGTGGGGTGTATGCCGGTGCCATCTACCCTGTATCCCAGGAATTCGACTGAGGGGACTGCGATCATGCATTTATTGCGTTTTACTCTGAGTCCCGCGTCCCTGAATTTCCTTAGGACCTCCCAAAGCCTTTCTCTTAGCTGCTGCTCATTGTCCGCGGTGATGAGCACGTCATCAAAATAGGGCACCACCCCGGGGATCCCTTGTAGAAGCTGCTCCATGGTACTTTGGAACAGTCCGGGGGCCACGCTTACTCCGAATTGCAAACGGGTGCACTTGAAGGCCCCTCTGTGGGTTACGATAGTCTGTGCCTCTGCGGTAGCGCCATCTACTGGCAGCTGCTGGTACGCCTGCGCAAGATCGAGTTTTGCGAATATCTTGCCGGGGCCCAGGGAATGCAATAAGTGGTGAACGACTGGCACTGGATAGGCGCTCTGCTGCAGGGCCTTATTAATTGTGCATTTATAATCAGCACATATGCGCACTGATCCGTCCGGCTTGACCGGTGTCACAATTGGGGTCTCCCATTTGGCGTGGTCGACTGGAACAAGCACCCCTTGTTTGATCAATTTGTCCAGTTCAATGTCTATTTTGGGCTTCAGGGCAAATGGTACCCGCCTGGGCTTTAAACGGATGGGTGCGATGTTGGGGTCTAGATTAAATGAAATCGGGGTCCCCACATACTTGCCAAGCCTTTCATCGAACACGTCCTGGAACTCCTGCATCAGGTCTTCCTTCAGGGTGCTTCGAACGTTCCTTACTCCGGTGAATCCCATGCCTAGGGCTCTAAACCAGTCCATGCCCAGGAGGCTGGGAAGGTTGTCACTGACGATGGTGAGGGGCAGTTTCTCGGTAAACTCCCCGTACTGGACTTGGAACTCGCCTCTGCCTTCGACGGGTATGCGGTTCCCTTGGTAATCCTTCAGTCTGCGTTGCTGTGGCTGGAGCTGTCACTTGTGTACGCTGGGAATGACTTTCTTCAGATTCTCCCAAGACATGATGGATATTGGTGATCCCGTGTCTATCTCCATCTGGCACGCCCGTCCCTCGATTTCGACCGTGGTGTAGGTCTTTTCTCCGGGCGAGGTGCAGGTCTGTGCGATGCGAATGGTGTAGGCCCCAGCGTCTTCAAATTTCGCGCCCTTCCGGTTTCCGCCATCCCTGTTGGGCCTTCGGTGTGGCGCCGTCTCGGATTGGGCCGTTTGGCCATGTGGTCTGTAGCTCTGGTGTGTTTTCGACCTACAGACTCTAGCGATGTGGCCCCTCTTCTCACAGGAACGGCAAACGGCGTCCCTGAACTTACAGTTTTGTCGTGAGTGGGACCCTCCGCAGCTGGCGCATCCGTCTCTGGGCTCTCTGTGGGCTGTGCGGGGCTGCTCGGTGCGGTAGACCTCTTCTTCAGACTCCCCCTCGCTGGCGGTGCTTATGGCCTCTCGGTGCACAGGCGCCGTCTTCTGCGTTGTTCTGGTGAGGCAGGAGCTCTTTAGTTTCTCTGCGGCCTTTACTGACGATTCTTGCGCCCTGGCCTCGTCTAGCGCGATGTGTAGGGTCAGGTTTGACCTCGCAAGCAGTCTTCTCTGGAGCCGGCTATCCCTCACTCCGCAAATTAGTTGCTCTAGGAGCATCTCATCCAGGTCTCGGTACTCACACTGGGTGGCGGCCTTACGCAGGGCAGCGACGTACTCGCTGATCGATTCTCCCTCCTGCTGGAGCCGTTGCCGGAATTCGTAGCGCTGCATGTACTTCGATGGCGTTGGTGCATAGTGGTCTTTCAGCAGGGTCTGTAGCGTCGACCAGGAAATGTTGTGGACCGAATTCGGCTCCGACAATGCTTCGGCTGTGTCGAAAACCCTTGGCCCGCAGTGACTCAGGAACAGGGCTTTCTTCCGAACGTCCGGTAGCCCTTGCATGTCGTTTGCCACCATGAAGCACTCGAACTGAGACATGTAGGATCCCCACTTCTCTTCCTTGGGGTCGAAAGGCGCTGGCGGGGTGTAGGCAGACATCGTTTCGGGATTCTCCTGTGTTCCGCTCGCTCGCCTGGCTGGATTCGGATGCGGTCTCGGGTCCCCTTCTCTGAACATGGCTTCAGCTCCTTTGCGTGTGGCTTCAGCTCTCCTCTGCTTCTGGCCTCAAAATCCCACCTTCGTCGCCAATGTTAAGTGGGGTGAATGATGACGCAGCAAGCCAGAGTAGTAAGTGACAACAGCTCTTTATTATAGGGTGAGACTCCAGCAACTGACCTGGGGAGCCAGCTCCCTTTATATACCTTGCAGCTGTGGTGGTCAGCCAATCAGCTGAGGGTCAGTTAATTCGAACTTCCCGCCAAACAAACCTATTTACATAACATCACCAGTCCACAGAATCAAAAAAGTTGGGGACCCCTGGTCTAAGTGTAGCTATGACATGTATAAAATCTGTTAGGGTAGCTAGAGCAGTGATGGCTAACCTTTTTGCCATCACGTGCCAGGAGAGGGGGGGGCGGGGGAGGGTCACGCACGCACGTGCCCACGTGCATGCATGTGCAACCCCCTACCCCCTACCCAGCCCCCGCTCCTGGCACATGATGGCCTGGTAGGCCCGTTTTTCTTTACCTGGTTCCAGATCCTCTCTGTGTATCTGGGAAGGGCGAAAACAGCCTTTCCCACTCCCTTGGAGACCCTACGGAGGCTGAAAGGGCCCATTTCCCAACTCTTGGTGGGACAGGAAGTGACATTTTTTGCTGTCCCCAGCCTCCAGAACCTCTCTAGGAGTCTCTAGGAGCCTCTCTAGGAGTCTCTAGGAACCTCTCTAGGAGTCTCTGGAGGCTGGGGACAGGAAAAAACATCACTTCCTGTCCCACTGGGAGTCGGGAAATGGACCCTTTCAGCCTCCGTAGGGCCTCCAAGGGAGTGGGAAAGGCTGTTTTCGCCCTTCCCAGATACACGGAGAGGATCTGGAGCCAGGTAAGAAAGAAAAATGGGCCTTCTCCACCCCGCCCCCAGGCCCTCCAGAGGCAGGAAACAGCCTGTTTCCCTACTTCTGGTGGGCCCAGAAGGCCCAAAAATCAGCTGGCCGGTGCGCACATGTGCCCCAGAGCTGAGCTGAGCTGGCACGTGTGCCATAGGTTCGCCATCACGGAGCTAGAGACTACAGGTAGACCTTGACCTAAGACCACAATTGAGCCCAAAATTTATGTTGCTAAGCAAGACACGTATGTGCCCCATTTTATGACCTTTGTTACCACAGTTGTTAAATAAATCATTGCAGTTGTTAAGTTAGTAACAGGATTATTATAACAGGATCCGGCTTCCTTACCAATTTTGCTTGTGATGTCACAAAAGGTGATCACATGATCACAGGACACTGCAACTGACATAAATATGTACCAGTTGTCAAGCATCCAAAATTTGATCATGTGACCATGGGGATGTTGCAATTGTTGCAACTGTGAAAAACAATCATAAAGTCACTTTTTTCAGTGCTGTTGTAACTTCAGTCACTAAACAAATGGTCAAGGATTACCTCTACCACTCAGCAGTGGGGAAAACCTCATGATAAATTTTGCATGGAGGATTCAGATGGTTCCAGTTTCAGGTCAAGGATATATGACTGCTCAATAGGTGAGGTCACCCCTTACTCATTTAAAAAAGAAGAAGGTTAAGTGTCATGTGGACTTGTAAGTCCAATTCCATCATGTGTTTTATAATCATTCTAAACCATCCTCCTATAACTAGTTGACAATATTTTCCTTTTATTCATTGGCTGGCTCATTATCATAAATTATTGTATAGTTTATAAATTATACAGTAGTGTGATCCCAGCCATTTTTAGTTTATTTAGTAAACTACAGTAATGCAGATCATGACTTGGTAGACTAGATACAAACAGACACGACATTTTTAGTTCTCCATTTATTGTATAAGACCATCATATTGGCACAAATTACTGCTGGGTCTCTGCCAAATTGTTAGATCCTATGTCCAAGCTGGTAAGTATGGCCTAGAATGTCCCTTAAAATCTAGATATGTTTAAACAAAATGCATTCACATGCTTCTCTTTGATTCCATACTTCTAGATTTTGTTTGTTGTTTCTTTCAATATCAAGTTTTAAAATGTTAAGTTCATCGAAAAGGATCCAGTACTGGTAGGATGGTGAAAAGAAACATGGACAGTGATGGTACTGTGAGAATATCATCAGATAATTTAGCCATAAGCTTTATTTCTTAAAACAAACATTATTTGACAATTGAATATAGTGAAATCTCATAGTAATGAACTAATTGGGAGGGGGTTAGTAATTGTTGAAAAGGAGCATCCTGGGCACTTTTGCCATTTGCATGATAATTCAAATTGAGCAAATGACACAAATTATTTTGCACTTGGTTCTACTAAAATGAGAGGAAATATGTTTCAAGAAAGACATGTCACTTTTAAAAAGTTATTTTCTTGGTAATTGCCTACTTCATTTCATTTCAGCAAAAGGAGCACCAGTAAAGGTTCATATATGAGTGAATAGTTGGTAAGTTATCTCAGGTCTAAGACAGAATTCCAAAAATTAAAACCAGCTTTTTTTAGTTGAGCCTTTAAAGATATAATTGTCTTTTAAGATATGCAGAACAATGGTTACTAAAAAGAATCTAACTTGATGGAACCATCTTCTGAACCCTTTTCAAAAGTTCAGGACAGAGTAAATTGCAGTAGCCAACTCAAGTCAAGGTCTTTAAGATCAGAGGGGATCTATCTGTTTTTCAGTCTTAATAAAATGATATTACTGTATTCAAGGTCAGTGAGAAGACCAGAAGAACCTGGTCTCACTCAAATGTTAGTCCTGGTGGTGTTTTGTTTTTTGTTTCTCCTTCAGGAAACACAAAGCAGTTTCAGTTATAGATGAAAACTTAGAGTGAATTAAAACTGATCTCTTTTTCCATTCAGGGTTGGATAGTAATACTATATTATATGTAATGCTTTCTCATCTTGCTTTGGTCTACTTCTAGATTTCAAATGGTACTTCTAAGCCTCTTTATCTCAGTCTCCTGCTATTTTTGAGCCAGCTTTGCCATTCTAGTCGAAATTATTGAAAGGAATGGGCCCTAGCAATAAACATGCATACATACTGTATTGTAGAAATCTTAATTGTCTGTTACTCATTTTACTTCAGGATTAACTTGTGATGTTCTTTCATATAATAATACCAAAAATACAGTATGCATTATAACTGATTGAAGAAATTACAAACCTTAAGAAATCCTGCACTTTTTCTTAATTTGAGTAGGCCACATAATTAAGCACAAAATTTGGATTTTCTTTACTACTGATTTGGAAAACAAATACTTAAAAGGACCTTCCAAGCAGAGAATTTGTCTACCTTTGAATATCACATATTAGTGTACAAGAGTTTTTCCTTATGCTTGTAGATTTGTAGCCCCATTTGTTTTGGCACTTTGGGAAACCTGATGTTGGACTAGATGGAAACTGTGGTCAGATCCACCAGGGCCCTGGTTTCCAAAGTGATGTCATGAGTTCCATGAGAACATGATAGTATTCAATGAGAGATATTTAAGTAACAGGTTCCATTGTCTAAAAACCCCTCTAGAGCTTTTAGTTTGGTGATTACAGACTCCATTCTTCCTTCCAGAAAGATGGCATTGTAACTTTACTGGAGCTAGTCATGCCATATCTTTTTCTTGTCTAGTTTTGGGCTGAGGGGTTTATTTTTTGCAGACTCTTCCAGACATCTTTCTGAATTTGTCGCTCAAACAAACTTCCAAAACCAGCGTAAATCTCCTTGCTGCCTCAGGTAATTTTCAGGGAAATCAAGACAGCTGCTTAGTGGATGAATTTCACCCTTGGAAGGGCAGCCGGGCCATTATGTTACAGAATGCAGAACAAGTAGAGGCAAATGCCTTAATTTAGCTTGTGCCCTGAAGCACAATCCAGTGGCCATTTACAGTTTGACTTTTTTTTTTTAAGGGTTGGAACAGAAAGAAGGGGGAGGTTTATAGATGAGAAAAGCAACACAGACAGGAGATGAGAGCTCTTCAACTTCATGGAAACACAACCTCTCTAAATCAGAGGAATCACTGCTTGGGTAGGGTGGGCTGCTGAAGTTTGACTGAATTAAACCAAGGATGTTCCCAGCAGGAAAACAATGTAGAGCCTGCTGCATCATATCATGCCTCTGCTTCCCATAGAGATAAACCAGATGCCCTAATTTTTTAAAAAAATAATCCAAAACAGTGCCTAGATTCACATGACACTAGGATACCAGGTTTTTAAAATCGCAATTGGTTAACTCAGCTATAGATGATTGCAGTAGCAGAACACACTAAACCCAACAAACCACATTGTGGCTCAGTGTACTATATACAGCCACGCAGAAGGCATAAAATCTTTGTTTACTGTTTGTGGTCAGCATCCAGCATTCCTTTGGACATGAATCTTTCATTGGTGGTCTCTGTGTCCACAATTTAATGCCCTCCAGATATGTTGAACCAACCACCAGGCTCTCTAGGAAGTCCAACATGATAAGAAATTGTCTCTAATCTATGGAAATGGCAGAATATATTTATACACTACTGAGAGAATTTGTCCTTCCTTCCATGTTGGTTACACGAATCTGGCTTCCCCACTGACTTTGCTTGTCAGAAAGTCACAAAAAGTGATCACATGACCCTGGGACACTGCAACTGTCATAAATACATGCCAGTTGCCAAATTTTGATTGTGTGACCACAGAGATGCTGCAACGATTGTAAGTGTGAAAAATAGTCATGTCACTTTTTCAGTGCTGTATCTTTGAATGGTTACTAAATGAATGGTTGTAACTCGAGGACCACCTGTGTGTATCTATATATATATATATAGAGAGAGAGAGGGAGAGAGACCCCAGCTCAAATCTATGCTTGAGATTTGGGATAAGTCACAAAGAGATAGTCAGGAGAAAGTGCTATGAACACTAACAAATAAGGGAAGAAAAAAATCCAGATGCAGATAATATTAAACATTGTTAAACTTAAATGTTGCTTTCAAAGAACTAGAAGGATAATGTTGATGCAGATTTTGATCACTCATTCACCTGTCAGAATATAAAAATATAAATGAATGCTTTCTTCAGTCTTCTGCTCACTGGTCCAATCTTGCTGCTGTCAGAAGCTATACCATCCCTCTTCCCTGTCTGCCTGCTTGGGACTATTTGGCTAAACAATTTCTAAAGCGAAAGCAATGGATGTTTTTCTGATCAGCTGATACTCTGTTTTCTGTTTCTTTAAGCTTCAAGGTTTGAACTGTTTTTGACTGATTGTTTCTCCTGCTGATTAGAAATCAAGCTACTTGCTTGAAGCTAAAAATCAATAGCCTTTGTGTTCCTTTGACTGCTGCTCTGAACTCTCCATGTATCAGTTGCTACAGCAGGCTTTCAAACAGAACAGAAGCCTTCGTCAAGCTAATAAAAGTAAGATCAGCCTGAAATGGGAGACACTGCACAGGAATTTTCTTCTAAGTTTACAGCACCCTGTTTAGTTAATACATTAAATCCCTCCAAGTTCTATATTCACACTGTGGAATCCATTATTAGTTGAAAGGTGACACGATCCAATAGTACACAACATGCTTTTCTTGGAGAATATCCCTACATTAATTCCTGTCATTTCTAGTAGACTCTGGAGAATCACTATTTGAACATCACTGGATTCACTTACTTTAGGTTTTGCCATCATGGGTTCAATTGTCTTAAATTATATTTGGCTGGGCTTACACAAACCCAACACCCAAAGAAACCACAGGATAACTTTAGGGGTGATGTGAATCAGGTCAGTCCTGACGTAGACGTTCTATTGGCCTAACAGTGTAAAAGGAAATGTCTTCTGTTCCTATAAAAAGCAGGGAAAACAATTCATTTTGGGGGCACAAATATCTTTTAACAGAAAAGACCTGTACATTTTTTCTTTTTAAATTTTAGTATTGTCATTATTCATGCTTAAGCAGTTTGTGTTAATAATTCCAGATTTTACAGGACAAAGACAAAATATTAGCTCATTGGTTTTATTTATAAAGAAATAATCCATCAAATTTATTGTTCAGCCATATTATGAATTTTTAAATTTCACAAGTTGAGACATGTACATCATCCAGGCCTTTGAAGATAAACCAGTAGGGTGTCATAATTCTTTATTCCTGTCATGAAAACCATTTGCAGAAGTGAAAAGATTGGGTGGATCACCCTATTATCTTTAGAAAATTAATAAATCTGAAGGATCCTAGTTTCTTAAAATCCCTTGTTCAGGAGTAAAAATATATTTTTAATCCTTCCTCTCAGGCCACTTAGTTTTCAGATTACACGCAGGGATATGCTGTAAAGAGCAGTAGCTTGAATGCTGAAAACTGCTTTTATAATCACCTTGTTTACTTATCTATTTCTATATTCAATTATTCATTAGATTTCATCATTCCCTCTTTCTTTGTTTCCTAACAACAATCCTGCAAGTTATATCAAGCTGACAAAGTTTCCTAGGGAGCTTTTGTAGCTGACAGAGAATTTGGAGCCAGATTTCCTTGATGCAGGTTATGCACCTTCACTGCCTTATAGCTGAAAAATTATCTGTGTTTTTCAACTGAATATATTTAATTATTTACTTAAACCATTTCTGCCTCATTTTCTCAAAGCAATTAAAAACAAATGTAGGGAAAGCAGAAATTAAAAAAAAGAATGCAAAATCAATTAACAATATGCCTATCTCTAAATAAACTAATTGATTGAAAGTCCTTCAATAGCGCCATGAAAGAACAATCACATCCAAAACATCTCTTATCCTTTTTTGTGGCAGGTTTTAGGCTATATGCTTGAAACCAAACGTGCAGAGATGAGGCCAAGTGGGCTTCTTCAGGGAATCCATAATTGAAATGCAGTGGCAGAGAAGACATTCATGCTCTCCACCAAAGCTGACAGGACCAGGACTCTAGATAGTCGCTGTCACTTAGAGGTGTGACATACTGAACTATTTCTCATAAGCCACAATATTGCCACATCAATTGCATTCCATTTACTGATATTAATGGCCATGAAATATATTTCTTTGATTTCAAATACTATAATTCGCTTGCCATTCTACAGATTATCCAGGAGGAAGTAGGGGTCCAAGGGAGAATATTCTTTCTCTGCTTGTTCATATTATGAAAGCGTTCAGGATATAATCAGCTTCCTATATCCAGCAAGGTGGTGTGGTGGTAATTCTCCTTTTGTTTTTTTTTACATTATTCTTGCACAGGGTCAAAATAATAGAATGTGCAAAATCTTTTTGAGTTCATGAATAATTTTTCCTGGATTTGTTCAATGTATGTAATTGAAATCTTAATCCTGCATTGGCCAAAATACGCATGCAGTTAAACATTCCTCTCTTCCTTCTCCGGGCCCCATTTACTGATATTATGGTATGCAAATAGCACTAGAATCAGGACAGATAAGAGAACTTTTGACATAAATATGTTTTTGCTAATATTTTGCCAATATGTTTTGAAATTTCTCTTTCCAAAAGGGTATTAATATAGTCAATTGCTTAGAACCTATTTTATCATGCAACTCCATCTATTAAATATGTGAATGAAAGAATGAATGAAAAGTTTATTACATACAGTCAAAGGACCCAAGAATAAAATAACATAGAAAGAAAACGGCATACATTTTGACATTTCATGGGAAACAAATTATTCAGAAAATGGTTTCTTCCTGTGTGGATAAATTAATCTCTGTTGACCCAACTTGTTGCATCTCAACCTATAAATGTCTGAAGGGTTTAAAAAGAATGTTTAGAAATATAGGTCTCAGAATGAACTGAGACCTTGATGTAAGGTAGGAAATATAGTGCAGTTCATATATTAGCTCTTTAACATCAAAACGCCTATCTTAAATGGCTGCAAATTCACATTTTGTACTTGCCGTCCAACTGGCAGAGGAATACATAAGGAGCCCTAGAAAGCATGAAATTCAAGAAATTCCCCACTCTCACCTTACCTTCTAAGCTTAATCATGTCATGGCAGATGAGCCATAAACTGTACATCCCATGGAGAAAAAAAAAATGGGGAAAAAACACAAAGGGAATATACTAGAAAACTCTCTTTCAAGGTTTGCCTATTACTCTCTGTAACAAGCACTACATTGCTGTGTTTGTGTGTGGGGGGAGAAATGTTGGGATGACTGACAGCCTTGAACTATAGGCTCATCCCTCACCTTAGGCCGTGTGATCTGATTGGATGCTTCCTGACATCTCCAAAGCACAGCACATTTTAATAGACGCTTTGGTAGTTTGTCAGGGGTGGGTGGGGGAAAAGGTTCAGCGAGGTGCATTTCTGACCAGCATAAAGTCATTTTCCACTTCAGGAATATTTCTTGGCTTTGGGGGTGTGTGTACATGTGAGGGGGGAGGGTGGGGGGTAGAAATACCTGTGGTTTTTTTTCCAGGGTGGGATTGTTTTGTTTTGATTTTTTTGGGTCCTTAAATGTTTTTCTGCAAACTTCGTGGAGAGTGCTCTTCTCCTCAGCACCAAGCCTGGACTAATGGATTACCACCTGCTTGGATTAACTTTAGCTTTTTTCTTCGGTGATACAAAGGTCCTAGCCGGTTACCCTATTTGGTGGTAAGATTTCTTTTCTCCTCATCTCCAACTTTTTGGCAGCTTACTCCTTTTCCCCTACTTCAGTATATTTGCATTCTCTCTTCATCCTGATTCATATTTCTCATCATTTTGCGTTTTCAGAATTTGTGCAAAGTTCCTACGTGCTCACCTCCCTTTTTTCATTTTGGAAGGGTGATACTTAAAAGATTTTTTCCTTTTGCTTGAAAAGCATTGTGTCTGCCTCAGTTATTTGTGGCATCAGAATGATATATTGGAATGTAATTTATAAGCAGCAGGCATTGTAAAGACAATCAACTAAAAGAATAGAAACGTTAAGCTACTATCAAGGTTCACTTTTATTAGGTATTTGCCAGCAGATCACAAATGTTTATTAACAGTGCTATATAAAATGACTCCTCAGATGTGCTCTTTCACTTTAAATATATTTGCTTAATGATGCCAACATCTGCAGAAAAAAATATCAAAAAAACAACCAAGACCTAAGTTTTAACTTCAATATTTTTTTGGAATGACAACAATTTGACATTTCAATTTCCTGCTTGCTTCATAAAAATCTTGACTCCATTTAAGCAAACCAAGAAGATAAAAAGCTAAAAATTATTTTGCCAAAGATTCATTTCCCTATACTGGGACATGGGGTGATCTGAGATTTTTTTCAGCAAAACCAAAATTTAGATTATTAAAAATACTTTAATGTTTAATAATCTAATGTTGGCTTTTCCTGTTGCTTAATTAAAATATCTCCTTATACTAAAATATGTTAAACACTTGAATTAGAAATATCAACAGCTTCAATATGGAGTTAACTTAAATATGGCCCTCCACTACCACTTTCCAAGTTTTCATTTTATGTAAGTTACTTCTTAATTTCTTTTTAAATATAATCAAAAGTGTGGTATGAATATAAATCAAAAAGTGTTTAATTTTGAAAAATAAGTTGTATTGTAAAATTTTTGTTTAGATGCCTATTATAAAGAATAAACATTAAGTACATTTAGCAATGTTTTTAACCTTATTTTGTCTGATTATATAAAAATAATTGAGAAAAATTAAATCACAGCAACAACAAAAAATACTTGTATTTTCCATGCCAAATGGATATGACTCATATATGAAAGCACAACCAGAATATATATTCAGGTTCAAAAAGGTTCTCTTGTCAGAATTTAGATTAATCAGATCTCTTTTAGCCCCAGGTTTAATGAAACAAACTTCCTATAAAAGAAACTGTAAACTATTAAGAATCAAATGTTTTGTCTGTCAACAAGAACTGATTCAGAGAATTTAGTTTAGTAAACAGAATCTGGCTGTGCTGCTTTTTTAAAGTTAATAATTTCAATTTATAAAGAAAAATCTTGATATTTTAGTAAAATTTTGCCCTTCCAATCATACTTCTTAACGTAGAGAGAAGCACTATATAAAATCTATTTTCTTCCAGTCTGCTTAATTTTTCTCTTTTCCTAAAATCTATTCTTCCAGTAGATACCTTTGTCTCAAAGAAAAAGGATTAAGCCTCTGGATTTTAAAATACGGGCATACATAATTCAACAACAATATGCACCTATGCATATTTTAGGATAATGAAAATTATCTATAGAAAATTTATAAAGCGTCATAGTGACTAAGCAGTGCTTTTGGCTTGTATAGTTGTGTTTTCTAGTACAGTATAGAACAAATGCTGTAATAATTACATTGAAAAACAAGGCTCAGAAATGAACAAATCAGTTATCAATAATTGATAATGAGCTGTAAGTCAGGATATGCATTTCACAGCAGTCCTCACACCTTATTTTATTGCATGTTTCTAACTTCTAGTCATTCAGTTCCTTTCAAATTCAAGTAATTATTTTCACTTGATGTGAAAGTTTATCTTGCATTATTCAGCAGGATTTAGTGAACTGGGAAAGATCTGAATTTATTGAAGTTTCTCGTAAATGTTCAATCCCTCTTCAGGATATAATTCCAGCCAAAGAAGATAGTCAGTAAATAATTGTTTATCAAACAATAATAAAAATTAATACATTAATAACCATGCACAATTTTGCAGGAATAAGTTCAAGTGCATAAAAATATCAATGTATTAGTTTTATTAATGTATAGCAGGGGGAGAAATTGTCAGTCAGAAAATATGGGGCAGCGATCAACTTTCACATATATAAAAATGGGAACGTCATAATTTACTTACAAAAGTAAACAAAAAAGCATTACAAAATAATTCAACATCTTAAAAAAAGATTTAGAATTCTTCAAACTAAACAGTCTAACTAGATAATATAATTTTGATCACCTAGTCTTATCTTGAGTCAGTGTCTATCCAATTTGTTTGAGCTACAAATCTGAAATTCAAGGTGCAAAAGACAATGAGAAAGCTAGTTAGGAACCTGATGCTGGGAATAAAAAATGAATCTATTGAAGCATGAAAAAGTCACATACATATACATATGAAAGTGCAAATGCTGGCTGAAAGCTTTGCTACATAAGGAAGAGAGCAAGCAAGACAGGTGACACTAGCTTTAGTTTCATTACAATATTTTCATAAGTAGTTCTGTATAGTAATACTGTAGCACTATTAAATCTAGCAACTTGAGAGTACAAATGTATAAAACCAGCCAAAAAAATGTGATTCTCAGAGAATATGTGCCAATATTTTTCTCCAGCACTTCGTAGCCCATCATCTCAGGTTGTGATGACAGCTGTGTATGCCATTATACGTCATATATTAGAAGAATATAACTGGATAGCTGGATAAGGGTGATCTGGCTGTGTTTGACCCAAGCAGATATTAGGTATGACAGATTTTTCCTGAGCATATGAGAAGACAATGGGCAGGATTGAAGTTAACTCTTAAATGTCCGTGGAGATTCTCCGTTATCCAGGTCATGGTTGTCCCAAAGGTTTTTTTTTCGAAAGGCAACTGGACTTCCTTTGTTTTTTCCTTGAAGACATTTTGCTTCTCATCCAAGAAGCTGAAAGAGCTGAAGAATCTTTTTGGATGAGAAGCAAAATGTCTTCAAGGAGAAAACAAAGAAATGAAAAACATCTTGGGTCAATTCTTAGATCCAAGACTAAAAGTGCTGCCATATACAGGACTTAAATTGTGTCCCATAAATTAGGATACAAATCGAAAGGCTATATTGGTTTAGATTTCTATATTTGACCCCACCTTATTAATATTCGCTCTTTTGGAAAAGTACCTCTCCAATATGAACTTCAATTTGCCAGGACCACTTTTGGAAATCTAAAAAAAAATGGCCTCTGGATGACATATCCCTTGTAAATGCTTCGTTTTTAAAAAAAATTGAAAGAGAGAGGTTGCTATAGTTGAATTCAGATGCTAGATTCTCCAAAACCTCCCTGCTTTTCAACTGAATGATCTTTACATTGTTTGCTTTTTGTATAATCAAGGTCATACCGTATAAAAATCAGATTTTATAATTCAAGAAGGTAGGGAGAGAAGCTTGATCATTAGGACAGGTGGTGGCATTCTTACTTGATTAAAAAAGGGCCAAGAAATGGGAAAAGTCAAAATTTAGGATTGCATCAAACACAATGACTTTTTTAAAAGGAGAAAATCTACTGTGATTTATTTTTCTTTCTAAATCATGCTTTGGAACTCTGTGTGTGTCTGTGTGTCTGTGTGTGTGTGCGTTTGTGTGTGTGTGTGTGTGTGTGTGTTTCACTGACTTATACAGTTTGAAAAGCTTCTGAGAATGCTGCAATATGTATAAAAAACCACAAAAAAGAAGGTGCAATAATCTTTACAGCCTGGGATCTGGTCCCTGCAGAGGGCTGCTTTCTTTCTAGAGTTGTGATGGACCTGGAGTTGGATTTGCCTCTTCAAAGTGATGTAGTCCAGGACTAATATAACCAGGGGTTATATTGAATGGAGGAAGAATAACAGCATGCCCTGGACCACCTACACAATCCTACTGAACATTCCTCAGTTTATAATTCAACACTTGGTCTTCTTTAGAAAGCATCCTTGAAACCAAGGAGGTAAGGTCACCCAAAATACAGGAATGCCATAGGAATTGTGGAGGGCTTTGGGAATTATTTTTAACTTCATTAGCACTCGGGGGGGGGGGTTGAAATGGACTGCAGTAAGAAGACCTTATCAGCTTCTTGGTGATAGAAGAAAGTACACAGTTTGGATTTACTTATTGTGCTAAGCCATTACAAGAAACTGTAATGTAGTTTGTTTGATTTGGCCCTAGAAAATTATGTGAATGGTACCATACAAATTATTTATTAATCACTATTTCTGAACTCTAGAACTTACATCTTTCCACTGGAACTCTACTAAAATCAGACTTGTCCTGCCTGTCAATGTGACACAATGCCATCTTGGTGGTTGGGAAGGCAACAATACTTTAGCAGCTGAATTTCATCTTCAACATTTTGCCTACTGGCTTCAGATATTGACAACTGATGTTGCCAAAAGCCCATTGGCAAGTTGGATGCCAGCCAATGGTAAACAACATTTGACTCTAACCAGTGAGATGAGCCATAATTATGTCTATGCATATCCAAAACCAGTATCAATAACATTTAAACTCCAGATGGTGCTAATGAATTTGGAAATTAGATCTATCAAAGAAGAAAGAGCAGAGATGATTAAATGGGACAAAGCTCATACTCCAGAGCTGAATCTTGGCAGTAGAACATTCACCATAGCTAAAGATTGAACATCCTGATCAACTCGCCAAGCTACAGAAAACTACTATTAGAGTGTCCTTTCCCAAGCTGACCCTTTCTAGATATGCTGAATTACAATATCCATCATTTTCAGTCCACAAGGCATTATCCCTACTAGATATTAATAATCAATGTTATAATTAAATACTTAGGAATAGGTTGATAAATACTATATTAAATGCACCTCCATGATCTCACTTTAAAGAAAGGCTTGGATAAATAGAATAATCCATCTGACCTCTGTCCAATGATTCTGTGAAAAATGTAGAAGTTTTTCAAAAATAGGAGAAAAGCATTTGCACATTCTCAAAGGTATTATTCCATCTCACCTATTAAGCAAACTCTCCCTCCTTTTTTGGGGGGTGACCTTTGTCCTCTTTCAGCCTTTTCATATTTGAAAATTTATCCCACTTAAGTGAACATAATAAATGAAATGAGTTGGAAATTTAACTGTAAGATTTCAAGAGTAAGAAATTTGGCAAAATTCTGGAATCAATAAATTGCAAACAACATTTTATTCCATTATCCTCCATAGTTTCCCTATGTATTCCCTAGATATTTACTACCCAAAGAATGGATATTTCCCTTCCTTTGTTTTTTAAAACAGACATTTCTGAAACTTTCCATCAAGCTAGCTAAAACCTTAGAAATTGCCAATACTGTATGTATTAATAATTACCATGTTTCTAACATTTCCTATGATAGAAATGTACGTGTTTACATGAATAGTACAGCATAAAATGTTTAAGACATTATTTGTTTAGTTATCTCCATGTAACTAGTTTACATAAAGTTGCTTAAATGATGTCCTCATAACTCTATACATAAAATGAAATACTCTGAATTCAAATATGACATTTCTATTTGACTTTGTCTTCCACAAAAGAGGTTTTTCTCATTGAGATGGATTTCCTTGGTAGCATTTATATTTGGTTTGGTTTTACAAAGGAGTAGTTACAGGCCTGCTCAATACCCATGGATGTTTGTTCTCAAGATGCACATTTTTAATTTCAGATTTTTAAAAAATCATTCAGTTTAGGCCTGTGATTAGAAGTTTTTAAATTAAAAGCTTGGATGCCCCGAAACAGTGTTTAGAGTCAGGTATGTTCTTGACTTAAGGCACAATTGGATACATTTTGGTTAATTTCTGTTCCATGCTTCCATCACAATTCAGGAAATAAAATTTACCTCAATCTTCCTTTGGGGTATTAGGGACAAATTTAAAATAGCCCATCTCACAGATATTGTAACAACACCATATGGATAAACATTTCTGATGCAATTTATACCACATACAAAACAAATATGGAATAAATTATAATTAGTATAAAAACAGGCAGCTTGATGTTAAAAGTTATATAAAACGAATGACAGTCAGATTTATTTAAATATAAAAGGCAGGGGAAAATGGACAACCCACTATCTGAATTTTATTCATACTCAAATTGGCTGAAAAGGAAGATTTACAAAGTGTTTTTTTTTTTTCCTGGAATTCAGATCAACTGTTCATTCCTAGGAGTGAAAGGTTCTCCTCTAGAGCAGCAGAGAACTAACTATAACTCGCCTCGTTATTACTTTGGAAACTGTTAGGGGACAAGCTTAGTTCTCCGTGGAATTAGAGATAATTAAAATTTACTACCGACTCTTTTTCTGTCTGTTAAGGTACATTTAAAAAGGTTCAGAGGCCAAGCAGAAATTAACTGACAAACATATGTTACTTTTTAAATTATGGATTCCCGCCCAATCTAAAATATGATTCTATTATAACAAATTCTATATTTTACCGTATTATCAGGTTGTTGTATTTCGAAAACATTATAAACACATCATGCCTTTTTGGACGGGGGCTTTACAAATTAAGGCTGCCCGTCTACAGTCTTCTACACCCTTATGTGAGTTCAGATCGATCGATCGATCTCAGTGGGAATGGTGGTTGAATTCTACACCATTGCACCATCCCTGCAGATTTATTTTTTTAAAAAAAATCGGATTCGAATGTGATAACTGTTTGCCGACATTCGGGGTCATTTGCTCCCTGTGAAGTAAGAAACGCGTGTGCTGGGAATTAGGAAAACAGGCTGGCTTGGAGAGAAGTGCCGCTGGCTAGTCGCGAGGGTAGAGTGAGGTACGGCAGATGAACCTGGGAAGCTGCTCAGGGCGGCCGGAAGGTGCGAAGGGAATTGACCCAACTTTCTGGAATGCAGCTGCTAATGTACAGTAAGGGAACAGGGCTCCCGACATAAAAGCTCCAGGCAGATCTGATAAAAGATGACAAGGCTTCTGAAAAATGTTTAAACCTGTTCCACTTCCCCTCCTCTCCTTTCTTTGGGTCACGACAGGGGAGGAAGCATTAATGTACTCTTAACGTTAAAGCCGATTAAGAGAGCCAACACTCAGAGTAGGAAAATAATGAAACACTTTTAAAACTTGTCCTGTTATTTCTAAATCGACCATCGAGATTATTATTAAAACAAAGAGTTGGAGTCCTAGGTGCCTGGTGGGATTTAGATTTCTCAGACTAAGGAATTCTCTTCTAGACATATAAAGGGTGGGGGGGGGGGCGTCTTCTCCTTTTCAGCATCTCCTTTGATTCAGATTTAGTAACATGAATTATTTAGGAAAACAGACAGATTAGCAGTTAAAATCACAAGCAAATGAACTGATAAAAGGTAAATTGCTATTATTTAATTTGATATTTTTGCAATAGTGTATTATTTTTTACTTTCATTTACAAAAGCTTTCCAAGTACTGAGATAATCAGACAAAGCCAATTATCTTCATACATTCATTTGCAATCTAATATATAAGGGGGAAAAAAGTAGAGAAACATTGAAAAAAATAATCTCTCTAGAGTCTAGACAAACCGGGACCCATTATAAGGTTTATTACCTTTGACTAGTGTTAATTATGCAATTTGCTTGGTTGTCCTTTAGTGTGCTGTATGAACAGTCATTGTTTGTAGAGTATGGCTTACAGCTTTATGTAAAGAGCATTGGGCTTGTTTAACCTATTATGGTTACAGAAATTGGCTTTGTGTTATACATAATCTATTTTCACTTAGTTCGGATGTTGAACTGATAAACCTGAATTTGCTTGAAGAGTTAAAGGATATAGCCTAGAAATGATTAATCATGAATAATCATGGTTTAGCCTACCTAATTATCTGAGTTCATACAACAAATTGAACCAACATGGTTTTGCACAAATCACTAAAAAATAGCTGGACAATTTATGATTCAGTCTATCATGAGTCCTCTATCTTTCTGTGAGGTATATTATGCACAGTGCTACTAACTGATTAAAACTCAAGCTTTGATTAGAAAGAAAATAATGAAGCTTAAGCTATTGCAATTCATTCATATCAAAGTAACCACAAGATAAGATAACATGTTGTAAGTAATGAAAATAAGAAAAAAAAATCTGATTCTGAAGAAACCAAGCATTAAATTCAAGGACACACATCCCACAATATAATAAATTAAAGAGATTGGGGAACAGCTGTATTTTCCTTCCCTTCAGCCTTCTTGGACATTGATGGTCTCCTTTACCAAAATGAAGTCAGGCAAGGAAGATTACTGGAGGAGGGAAGAACAACTCATACTTGGAGTCTTTAATGTTTACTGTAGAGAAGATGAATATTTTCCTCTGGTAACATCCTTGCTGGAGTCTGCACAGTTGACACCCACCTCCAATACACTTGACCCTTTGGCAAGGATTAGGAGGGGTGTTGTTGAGAGAGGAGAGAAGGAATGAGAATTTTTTCTTTCTCTAGTTTCCTTTACTTGGGGTCCAAGGCCAAGGTTATAGACTGATATATGTTATATGCTTCTTATTAATTTCATGGTGGAGATTTCACTTTTACTTTTAATATGAGACAATAAAGATGATGGCTGGGTTCACATACTGTTGTAAGCCATAATTGTTTGGTTTGGGCTTAGCATGATGTTTGAAGCCAACCATTGATATATGGTTTACTTTGTAGAGTGAAACCAGCCAGTTTTGGCTTGTTTAACCAACAATAATGCAATGTATGAATTTAATAGGGTTTTATGATTTGAGACTGCCCTATATCAAATGAAATAATGAGTGTGAGTAGAATAGAATTAGCCTATAAAGTGATCACTTTATTGTTGTTCTTTTATGTGGCATGGGCACACAAATAAAAATAATATGCCCAGAATTTCCCAGATTTCATGGGGCACTATTGGTTTATTTGGTTTTTTAATTATTATATATTTTAAAACAATCTGATATACTGAAATCCCAAGGATGACTGGCATTTCATTTTGTCATAGTTAAGTGCTCTTTCTGTGCAGGTTGGAATCTTCCATTCATAGTGTATTATCATGAGTGCTCCTTGGTGTCAGATCTTTATTCAACCAAGAGTGCTGATTTTGAACAATCTGAATAAAGAACTCAGATTCTTTCATCCCAAACTAGTTATTGGAGTACATGTATTATACAACTCCTAAGCAGAGTAATGTGAATGGGTTCACATATTTTATTAATTTCAAATATATTTTGATTGGTTTTAGATTAATAAGTTGTGCAAAGAACTAGGTGGCATTTGCTTAATATTTGTGCGTACTTACCCAGTAATGGGTTTCAATTTTGGCTGCTACCTGTTCACTTGTGGGCGTGCGTGACACATGCGCGTGTGACACTTCTGTGTATGCGCAGAGATGTCCAGGTGGGTGGGCGGAGCCTCCCACCACCACCGCTACTGGTTCGTCTGATCTGGGCCGAACCGGTAGCAACCCACCACTGTACTTACCGTATTTATATGATAGACGCAGAATAATAAGAGTTGGAAGGGACCTTGGAGGTCTTCTTGTACAACCCTGTGCTTAAGCAGGAAATCCTATAACATTTCAGACAAAAGGTTGTCCAATCTCTTCTTAAAAACTTCCAGTATTGGAGCACCCACAACTTCTAGAGCAAATACTGTATTTTTCAGACTATAAGACGCACCGGTATATAAGACACACCAAGATCTCAAAGAGGTAAATAAGAAAAAAAATGTTTTTGCCCTTGCACCCTGCAGGCCTCCCAAACCCTCTGTGCACCCCATTTTTGCAAAAAATGGGGGTGTTTTTGCTCTCCCCAGCCCCCAGGAGCCCTCTGCCAGCCCCCAGGAGCCCTTTTCGCCCATTTTTGTGAAAAACAGGGTACACAGAGAGTTTGGGAGGCCTGCAGAGTATTCCTGGGGGCTGGGGGAGGGCAAAATGCCCCCATTTTTGCAAAACACAGGCTGTCCTCCACAGCCTCCAGGAGCACTCTGCAGGCCTCCCAAACCCTGTGTGCACCCTGTTTTTGTGAAAAACGGGCCCATTTTTCACAAAAATGAGATGAGCAGGGCAGGGCTTTGGGAGTCCAAAAATGGATGTATTAGTTGTATAAGACGCACTGACATTTCCACCCTTTTTAAGGGGGGGGGAAGTGTGTCTTATACTCCGAAAAATATGGTCAAAGTATGATTGATTGTTATAACTGTCAGGAAATTTCTCCTTAGTTCTAGCTTGCTTCTGTCTTTGATTGTTCTCCATCCATTGCTTCTTGTTCTGCCTTCAGGTGCTTTGGAGAATAGGTTGACCTCTCTTCTTTATGGAAGCCCCTTTGATATTGAAACACTCCTATCATGTCACCCCTTTCTTTTTATTAACCAAGACATACTCAATTCCTACAGCCGTTCTTCATGTTTTAGCCTCCAGTCCCATAATCATCTTGTTCTCTGCATTCTTTTTAGAGCAGAAGTGTCAAACTTGTGTCGTCACGGCATTGTCACATGACGTATCACAATTTCCCCCCTTTGCTCAACCGGGCGTAGGCTTTATTAACGTGTGACACATCCAGCCCGTGGGCCACAAGTTTAACAGCCCTGTTCTAGAGTCTCAATGTTTTTTTTATATTGTGGTAACCAAAACTAGAAGCAATATTCCAAGTGTGGTCTTACCAGGTCATTATAAAATGCTACTAACACTTCACATGATTTGCAACAGTGGTGAATATCTGTAGCTCAGATGTAAGATGGGGATGAAGGTTCATTCTCCGAGCTTGTGGGTTGGTTTCTGAATGTTTCATTACAGGATATGTAACATCTTCAATGTTATAAACAGCAGAACACTGACACTGACAACTCCTAAATTACGTTGAAGATGTTACTAGCTTGGTAACGAAATGTTCAGTAACCAACACACAAGCTCAAAGAATGAACCTTCACCCTCACTTCACATGCTCTTGATTTTATCCCTCTGTTAATGCACCCCAGAACTGTATTGGGTTTTTGGCAGCTGCGGCATACTGCTGGCTCATATTTAAGTGATTGTCAATTAGGACTACAAGATCCCTTGTGCACTTAGTACTGTTGAGCCAGATACCACCTATTTGATACCTGTGCATTTGGTTTTTCTCGTCTAAATATAGAACCATCATTTGCACCATTTCTGGCTTTAGAGTTTACTGTAGCCTTTAAATAATCAAACAAGAATGTTCCAACTTCATGTCAACCATTCATTTGGATAGGGTGGGGAGGACACTTGGTGACCTAACTTGTCATCTCTCTTTGGCAGGAGGCTTGTAACGGAACTGGTGCCAACAACTTAGCTGGCGCTGCCTGGGTGCTAAAAATAAGTCATTTCTTGCCCTCAAGTCAGGTTCCCTCCAGAGTTAATAACAACAAAGCAAGCAGCCTGCTAAAGAAGAATTATCTCAGGCTAATCACCTCCCTGGGGCAGAGAGCTTGTCAAAGTTCAGGCAAGCAAACAGGTGATGCTGTTCCCAAAGCAAAGGCAGAGAGAATTGGCCACAGCTCTTCCCACAAAGAGAAGAATCTTACATGCTCATAGAAGATTCAATCCTGACTTGCCAACAGGTCTGATGTCCCCTCCTGAGCATTTTCAAAATTTGAAGCATATTGTAGAAATGTCTATGAAGATTCTCAGTCATAGAGTCTCAGGTTACAGTTGTCCCAAAAGTGCTTTTTTTCAAGAGGCAACTGGACTTTATTGTTTTTCTTGAAGACGTTTCACTTCTCATCCAAGAAGCTTCTTCAGCTCAGAAGATTTGATTTGATCATCCAGGAACATATTTCCCTAGTAATGCTGCATTAAAAATCTAAAACCTAACGAAGATAGTTTCATGGAACAAGGCTAGTAGTGTTTGTTTGTTAGGGTTCAGTTAAAACCAGTTTAGTCCATTAATTAATTTTTAGTTCTAGGTTGAAGAATCAATTTACTTTTAAGAAGTGCTAGATTTTAAGAATCTTATTTTAAGAAGTGCCTATCTATGTTAATTGGTTTTTAGTCAACAGATATTTCTATAGGACATGGTTAAAAAAAAGTGAAAATGGCAATCACAATCAAAGCTACAGCCATTTTTATGTGTGCCATAGAGCTTCAATTGCACCATCTAAGGCCCCATCTTCATTTTTTTGCCACAACCTGCAGACAATCCTGCCCACCACATACTCCACTGGAGGAAAGGAAGAAAGACTGAGGGGATGCCATCTCTAGCCACATTTTTGCTGTGAACCCATTTACTGGCAATACTAGATTATCTTCTAGGAATGCAACTTGTAACAGAAAATTGGGTCCCTACCTCTGCTCTACTCTCCATTGTACATACATATATCTCCCAAATGAGAAGTCAATTCCTTTTATGCCGGTGAATGCCCCAAAAAGGCATTTAGGGCAATGTGTAACATTTTAGGTTTTATTTTCAATATGGTTGGAGGAACTGGGAAAGATGATTAGTGGTGGCCAGACTTAGATTGACCTTACTCAGAAACAAATTCTATTGGGTTGATGGAGCTTGTTTCCACAAATTGTCATAGATGCTCCAAGGTACCTTTTTACTGTACAGTTGTGGGTGATTTTATGTTGCTTACATGGTGGGCTGATTCCATTGTGGAGGTTTATAGTAGAAAACTCCCATTATAGGGACAAGAGGATTTAAGCATCTTCTAATGAGGTAGCCAAGGAAACGGCCCATTAGGGTTAAGGATGCCATCAACCCCTGTGGTTGCTCTTTAGATAAGGAGCGCTCTCAGCTGGGAGAAAAGAAAGGATCACAAGGAAAAAGCTTTGGAAAGTCCTTCAGACATTTGAGGCTGTTGGACACTCCTCTTGTTCTGTCCTGCTTGCTTTTATAATAAAGTTCAGACAATGGCATTTGTTGACACTCCCCTGCATTCAAGTGGGTATGCTAGAGAAATTCTCAACTTTTCTATTTCTCCAGTAATGTTCAGGTTCCATGCAAGCTCCTTGGTCTTATTTCTGGAACAGCACAGCTACATTATTTTAATTATTATGAACTTCCTCTTGATCTCTCCACATAAAGTATTTTTTCCAGTTTTTAGCTACTCTTTTTTTATGCAGATTACTGGTGGATATTTATTAAATCCATGCAAGCAAAAATATTATTTTGATTATGCAAATGTAATCTGATTCTTTTTGCACTCTGATTAAATGAAAGTATACATATGTACCCAATATCAAGCAATGAGTAAAATGATGGAAACAAAATTTCCATTCATTCCACCTGAGCCAATCCTGAAATTAATTTTAGAGATTCTAGAAGATAGTCCTCAAATATTATGTAATGTTGCAATGGCAAAATGATGTGTGTGAATATATTAGATTCTGGAAAAGAGAGAGAAAAGCACCCTAGAAATTAAGTCATAATCTTAAGATTATACAAATAACATCTGTATTTATATTTTATTTCTTTTTTTTTTCAAACCTGGGGGTTCAAATTTTAATATTTTGCACACTTTGCAAGTTCACAGTCTCCCATTTTACAAGTTTTAACTTGGTTTATTAGTGAAGACTGCTACGTACTCTGTTTTGTTACGGTTGTTTTACTTATATAAGCCATTTGTATATTTAGACAGACAGGTACTTGATGTTAATACTTTAGGGCTAGTTGCCAATGTTGACTTCCCTCTTGACTGAAAATGTGGTTGCATGGGATTGTGATATGAATAGCTCAATGTAAACATATCAGTTGGAGGAATTAAGCTAAAGGAGAGAAGGTAAGCAGGATAGCAGTTGATGTAATCCATGCTCATTTGAAAGAAAAAAGAAAAAAGCTGCACATGAATGAAGTTGGGAAGCTACTGTAATTAATTTAATTAATTTTTCAGCTCCAAAAGGAATAACGTGGGCATTATCCACATTACAAGCAGACATGGAGACAGTTTTTTCCCAGGTGCCGTCACACTGCTGAACACCTAATTCCCACAGTACTGTCTTATGCCTAAGTATATTTATCCATTTAGTATGGCTGTATTACTATTATCTTTCTCATCTTTTCTACTACCTTCTCTTGTTGGTATCATTATTATGATTATTATTACTCCGAGAGTTTATGCACTGGAAACAAATTCCTTGTGTGGTCTGTTCTGTTCTGGCTAGGTTATGTCTGCATACAAATACATGATTTAATAACTCATCACACAAAATTATGTTATAGTTGCATTGCTTTGGGGTAAGGGGTGTGTGTGAATCAGATCATTTTGCCTACATTGTAATCCTGTGCTTGTAATTTGTTTGTTTGTCAAAAAAATAGCTAATATCCTTACTGTTTTATTTCAATTCAACCAATGACTCCATTCCTATATTATAATAAGCCTTTTTGCTCTTTACTATGTGAACCTACCATGGCTTGGTAAAACAGATATCTTAGCCATGATCAGCTATATCATACATATAATCAAGTCAACAAAGTTTGTTTGGCCTATTCCTAACTTGTTTTTCAGACACCCATAATATTGCTAGCCATACTACTCCAAATATTCTATCAACTTTGGGGTACCTGAGCCATCTCTTTTCTATTTTTTGTGTGGTATGTTTTTTCCCCCAAGTATTTGCTAGGAATTGGAAACAGATCTTTGTGTATTGAAATTAAATGCCTGTGCGTTTACTGAAAATCAGGAATATGTTATAATCTTTCAGACTAGCACATCAAAAGTTATAAGCTTTCATGACCTAATTACACCATGCATCTGATGGTTTTTGAGTTATAGTTCACAAAAAATATGGTAATAAAACATTTATTCTGAAAAGGTGCTACCAAATTCCTTTTGACATATGGCTTCCATAGACTAATACAGCTCTCCTACCATAGTATGAATTTATTTATGTCCCACCTTGTTTTTATAAATAACTCAAGTGGCAAACATAGATAATGACTCTTCTTCCTCCTATTTTCTCCACAATTACAATCCTGTGAAGTGAATTTGGCTGAGAGTGAGTGACTGGCCCAAAGCCACCCAGCTGGTTCTCACACCTAAGGCAGGATTAGTCTACTGGTTTCTATCCTGTTGCCTCAACCACTACACCAAACTAGCTCTCATGAGTTCCTGGGATTCTTTAATGTGGCGTGTTTCTGTCTGAGTTCTTGGTTTTTCTGTTTCTTTGTTGGAAACCTTGTGGATTATGGAGGATGGAGGGATGAATGCTTTGCCTGTTTGTAGCTGCATACATGTACTTACCTCCAAAGAAAGCAAGGAGCAAAAGCAATTCAGAACCAGCAATGCAAGTGAGTGGAGTGGATAATTTATCATGACTGCATCCCTCCTTTCCTTCAAGAAGCTGCAGGATACAGTTTTTCCACCACCCCCACCCTACCCCCCATCCCCGTAGTAATCCTGTGGAACATGCTGAGAACTAGTGATTCAGGCAAGAAGCTGTGAAGCTAAGCCATTAATTCTACATTACTGATTCTGGTCAAAAGACAATAAACTTACGATGTTGCATTGGTTCTCAGGTGATAGTACTGGCATGTAAAACATGAAAATGAAATGGAACAATTCATTTTATATTTATGTAGCAAATGGGGAATGACCTGCTGTAAGGGGCTGTGAAAGTAATGTTAGGAGACAGGCGGAAAAGGAGCTACAGACTCGGCAGTGGCCAGACAAGAAATATCTCAGCCCACAGAAGAAATGGGGGCAAAAAAAGCATCTCAGAAGGGACTCTCTCTAGTTCTCTGGAATTAAGACAAGGAAGGGGAAAAGGGATTTCAGACTTGCATGGTTCTGTTGCTGCAACCTTACAATAAAGGTAAGTATTAGTATTTATGATTTTGGTTACTTGTCTGGACTGCTTGGAAGGACTGACACCTGCTCATCCCAAATTAGTGCTGAGAATACTCTGGATAGCCAAAAAACATCTTTCCCAATAAATATCTTTTTGAGTACTAGTGTAAGATAGGAATAATCAATATGTTTTTAATAGGCACTAGATAACACTCTTTGGGCTTTTGGTTTGCTAATAATTGATTTTAATTTTGGATGGACTCTTTGAATAGGAAAAAAAATAATAGAAAGGTGCCACTTGAAGACTGGCTGAAAGGTAAAGTATTATTTTCTAGCACTTTGTTTTCTAAGAATGCCTCTGGACCCCATTCTTAGGCAATGAAAGAGCTATGATATTGGCTAAAGATCACCAATGCTGTCTGCTAAATGGGTATTTTATGACTGGCCATGCTTATGTGGGGAGCCTTTTAGTGAATAGGCAAGACCCTCCCTACTAGCAGCAAACATTGGGGATATGGGTCAACCTTTCAAATTGTCCAAGAGCCCCCCAAAAATTGTACCTCCTTGATTACCACAAACTCATCTGCATCCAACTTATTTGATAACATTTGGAAATACAAATACTTGTCAACAGCTGGATTTCTACCCTTTCTTTATTGGGAAGTGATTAATGTTTCTCAATATAAATCAGCCTTATGATATCTTAAGTCTTCCACCTGCAAACTGCAAACAGACTTCATGTTTCTCTCCAAATGTAGGTGGTGAGATTATTAATTTTCTTTTCTTTTTTAATTATTTCTTTCACTATTTTTCCTATTGCTCTATGTTTGAATTTAAGATAATGGGCTTAGAGGCCCTTCTCACCACCCCATCCATTTGTTATGCAGTTGTTGCCTAATGCTTTTGGGATTTGGATGACAGCTCTAAAAATCTATGTTGGCCAGAGAGGACACAAATTGCAATTCATCACCTATCAAGAACATCTGGATAGGAAAGATTGAACCAGAAAACAAAGTTGATGAAATTAAATTGATCATAAGTCACAAAGGCTTTGCTAGGTCAGACCATGCAGCACATCGAGGTAATAAAATTTGTCTGCAGGTACTAAACCCCAGAAACTCAGATTCAGCACTTTTTCCTTGGATAGCTCCCTTTGCAAAAAAACTGACCAGCCCAAATTATAAACATTCATCCTTTTTAAACAACTAACAAAATGACTTTTTCAGATATTTAAACACAATATTCGTTATGCTCTATAGAACACCCTAATATAGCAGGTTTGTTACTATGAACCTACTGGCTACGTAGTTAAGAAAGCAGCACCTTACTAGGCTTAAATATTAATGCCATCAACATACACTGGAGCCTTTAAAGCAGGGGTAAAATCTACTTACCTTCCCTACTGGTTTGGAAGTGTGCGCGCGTGCGAAGCAAGTGCGCACATATGCATCATGTGCATGCTTGGACCCTCTGTGCATGTGCAAAGCCTTCTGCTCATGCGCAGAGGGTCAAAAACCAGGAAGTAACAACGTCCGGGTGGGTGGGCGGAGCCTTGCGCTGCCGCCACTACCGGTTCGTGTGAACCGGTCCGAACCGGTAGCATTTCACCCCTGCTTTAATGATTAATAAAAATGTACAGTACAGGTAGTCCACAGTTCATTTAGTGACAGTTCGAAACAAAACAACACTGAAAAAAGTGACTTACCACCATTTTTTACACTTATGTCAGTTGCAGCCTTCCCATGTTCATGTGATCAAAATTCACACCCTTGCTAACTGATTAATATTTATGACAGTTGCAGTGTCCCAGGGTCATATGATCACTTTTTGTGACCTTCTGACAAGCAAAGTCAATGGCGAAGCCAGATTCACTTAACAATGTGTTACTAACTTAACAAACGCGGCAAGAATGGTCATAAAATTGTTTTGCTTATCAATAGAAATTTTGGACTCAATTGTGGTCATAAGTCAAGGACCACCTGTATGTGTAGGGGGGAAGAATATTTCCACAGGGAGAAAGGAAAATTTATAATCTATATTCTGGCAGGAGAAAAGGAGGTGAAGGATATATACTACAAGGCCACCTGTGCTTTCTAGAGAATTGGTGGTGATGGGGGAATCCTCTGGCTTCACAAATAGATTTTCTAAAGTACCATCTATACTTCCTAAACTTTGCCATCATATCCTATGAAATGAATGTGTAATTCTAATATGTTTTGCCTGTATCTGTGCAAATAAGCAAATTTAAGCAAGTTAAACGTCCTAAAGATCAGCAGATTAATATTCTGATTTCATAGTAAGCTAAAAAGATAATTTAGTGGTGATAATATTATCCACTGAGAACCAATGAGACTTTGTGATTACCGTGTTGGATTAGGGCTGGTAAAAGACTCTCTTTAGCCATGGGAACTCACTCAGTCTCAGCCGAACCCACCTTGCAGAATCCTTGTGATAGGAATAAAATGAAAGGAGATTCTTAGATAAGACACATTTTGCTCCTGGGGAAGAGGCGGAATTTAAATCTAACAAATAAAATTATATTCATTAATGGGGCAAACCATAAATCAAACAAGAAATAACAGTTATCTCATTCAAAAGTAACATCTTATAATTCTTCAGAAATGGCCTCCAGGTTGAATGATGTCTAAGAGAGAGAGAGAGAGCACTTTAAACTTTATGCGATGCTGTAATAGAGTTTTGATAATTTATATAATTGTTTATATAATTTATATAATTATTTTTTGGCATGAACCACTTATGCAGAATTAATGTTTATCTGACTGTGAAGTTCAGCAGGCAGAGAATTGGCATCAGATATAAATTTTATCCTGGCCAAATATTTCCAATTCCCAACACATTTAGCCAATGTGGATTGGATAATGCTATTATAAGTTATTTTAAGTAAGTAACTTAAAATAAATAGGTAAAATTAAATGGCAACTTTTGCCCAGAATCTATTTCAAACATATTAACAGAAGCATGGCTTGGGATTTAACATAAGGTAAATTTCTGGCTATTTCCTGTTAAAATATCCTCGTTTCCCGTCTGGATTTATTCAAACAAGAAAGGTATTGAACATTAAATGATACAAACCAAATCATACATAGTTTATACAGTTAAATTTTTTTTTTCTAACTATGAATATGATTATGAATATTCTAAATATTTTTCTGACTCTTCTATGGTATTTATCATTGCATCTTTAATTTTAGTTTCCAAATTTACTTTGTCTCATTTTATTTAATTTCTTATTGCTTATTTCCAATCAACTAGATCAGTTCCTATTTCTTCTTTCCTGCCTTTCATAATTTTATTCATTTTAAAGAATTTTCAGGGGGAAAAAAACATTTTCAGCAGAATAAATTATTTATTAATTAATCAATTTATTATCTGCCTACCTCCAATGTTTGCAAGGACAATCAATGTAATCCATAAGTTGCTGAATTCCAGTGTTATTTAATACAACCAACGGTAAGGAATGATAGGAGCTATTTTCAACAGTATATTGAAAACCACATATTGCCTACTTCCTTACTGCAGAAAAAATATTGCTCATTTGAAAAAGAAAGTTAAAAGACAACTGAGATATTTTAAACAAGAAGTTATCCTGGATCAGTATGTAAATTACCGATTCTATGCTAGAATGTTTCTATATTACGCAAAATTAAGTCTAACAAATCCTGCGTAGAAACAGTTGAAGAAGGAAGCATTTGATAAACCAATCATTTCTGAGTTTATCTAGATGATGTAGTAATCATTGTATCTTTCAAGGACAGAACCTATGAATTAATTATTATGTGAAATCCACTTTGGACAAACATAAATTGGTGGAAATTGACATGTTGGAGGCCCAGTACACTTTCAGCTATAGACTGTATCTATTCTCTCCATGCAGGTCCCTTGCATTAGGCCAGCAATATACATCTCTGGGCTCCCAGCCAATTCTCTGTGGTTCAATTCCTGGCTTAGTGCCTAAGCAGCTTCGCTTCTGCCGAAACTACATTGAGATCATGCCTAGTGTGGCTGAAGGTGTGAAGCTGGGAATTCAAGAGTGCCAACATCAGTTCCGGGGGAGACGTTGGAATTGCACCACCATTGATGACAGCTTGGCTATTTTTGGGCCTGTTCTAGATAAAGGTATAACACATAGTATGCTGGGGGTGGGGGGAAGTGGACGCACACTAGGCAAACTGTTTTACATGCTGGAATATTAGTTTCTGTGTTCTCCAAGTATTAGGAATGTTGTGGGGTCAGGACTGGGAAAGGTTCTGAAATTTGAAGAATCAATTTCATCAGAGCAAAAATGGTTAGAAGAGCATAAGAAAAAAAAAAACCCCAATACTCACATATTGTGATTAGCCATAGCTGACTTCCTTACCCTTGGTTGAATAAGTCATTGTGATTTAATGAATTCTGCATGCTAAATCATAAATATTGACCTGTAAACCAGAAATGGCTTAATACATAATATACTAAAATCAAAACATTGTTATGACAGAGTGTAATTTATGAACTCAGACTCTTTTAAAATAGTTGCATATGTTCATGCTTAGGTCATATTAAAGTCTTAATATGAATTCCATAAACTGAATTCTAATGTTTCGTGTGAATTCAGTTCCATAATGCAGCAAATTATAGTCCTAAACAAATTAAAGGAAACATATTATGGGAAGCAATTATTAGGAGGATTGTAAGATATCCCCAAATATATTTTCATAGGGAGAGAGAGAAGCCCATTACTCAATTATTAAGTAAACCAGAACCAAAGTCTCTCAAAGTAAGTGCAAGTCATAACTCCAAGGTTTCTTTTGTTGGTTTGTTTCTTTTTTTTCCTCCAATGTTTATCTACATTTCCCAACTGGGAAGTAAATGAGATATTTTAAAATAAAATTGTCCTACTTGTAAGAACTGACTATTTTGTGAGAACATTTCACTTAAATTGTATACCAGCAGTTCAGAGAAAATGATTAAAATTGCAAGACCCAAAGAATGAATAGAGTAGAGTAGAGTAGAGTAGAGTAGAGTAGAGTAGAGTAGAGTAGAATAACAGAGTTGGAAAGAACCTTGGAGGTCTTCTAGTCCAACCCCCAACTCTCCACCACTTCAGACAAATGGTTATCCAAGATCTTCTTAAAAACTTCCAGTGTTGGAGCATTCACAACTTCTGGAGGCAAGTTGTTCCACTGATCAATTGTTCTAACTGTCAGGAAATTTCTCCTTAGTTCTAAATTGCTTTCTCCTTGATTAGTTTCCACCTGTTGCTTCTTGTCCTACCCTCAGGTGCTTTGGAGAATAGTTTGACTCCCTCTTCTTTGTGGCAGCCCCTGAGATATTGGAACACTGCTATCATGTCTTCCCTAGTCCTTCTCTTCATTAAACTAGACATACCCAGTTCCTGCAACCGTCCTTCATATGTTTTAGCCTCCAGTCCCCTAATCACCTTTGTTGCTCTTCTGTGCACTCTTTTTAGAGTCTCCACATCTTTTTTACATCATGGTGACCAACACTGAATGCAGTATTCCAAGTGTGGCCTTAGCAAGGCATTATAAAGTGGTATTAACACTTCATGTGATCTCGATTCAACCCCTCTGTTAATGCAGCCTAGAACTGTGTTGGGTTTTTTGGCAGCTGCTGCACATTGCTGGCTCATATTTAAATGGTTGTCCACTAGGACTCCAAGATCCCTCTTACAGTTACTACTATTGAGCAAGATACCACATATATGGTACCTGTGCAGCCTTGGGGTACTCTACTGCATACTTCCCTCCGTGTAGATGCAGTTCCATTGAGGACTACACGTTGAGTGCATTAATGAGGTATTATTATTTTTGCTAAAAATTCTGAGTTTACTGAATATACCGGTATTTTCTTCAGACAACTGAGAAAATTACTGAAAAGGGTGTTTTTTAAATGTGGTATTTTCACACAGAAACTGATCACCATCTAGAATACTATAATGCACTATATATAAAACAATGGAAAAGATAGTAATTTTTAGAGACATGGCAATACCGGGTTTGGGGGGTGGGGGAGAACAGAGGAAAAAGAATTGGAAAAATGTAAACTATAGAGCTCTGATGATAGAAATAGGTAAATTCGCTTAATTAAGTAAACATTTATCATTAAGCAAATGTTTACGACAACTAAATATTTTGGCTTTATCAATTGTGAATTTTTTTTAAAAAATACTTTGAATGAGCACAATTACATTTTATGATGTTACTTGCATAATTCTTAGATTCCTGGCTGTAACTCAAATTCCAAATATATGATTCTCTTTGTTTTTTCTTTGAACTGTTAGTAATTAATAAACACAAATAATAATTTAAGTTCTACAATTATTATTTCATGCAGTAAGTCCCAATCAAGTGAAACAGAAGTGCTGCCGAAATGCCATGTTTTTGCATGGTAAATACATCTCACTTTAAATTTTATTACATGTAAAGAGAAGGAAAAATGTATATATATCTTTCATACTAAAAAAGAAATAATGCTATACAAAAGTAGCAGTACTATTTTGAATAAAATCTATCTCAACTGTCAATCACTAAATAAACATATCCATATTAGTTTTTTGGCAAAATCATGTAAGCACCAAGTACTTACATTTTTCAGAAGCAATATTAAATGATTTACTTGTTATTATACACACACATACCCCTAAATACCTACACACCCCCAAGTCAGTGTTTTGACTTCTGGTGATTGCTTAGGGAAATTTTCTTGGTAAGCTTTTCCAAAAATTGGCTTGCCATTTCCTCCTTCCTAGATGAAGAGTGAGTGATTTAGGCTTTGTGCCTAAGATGGGACTAAAACCCACAATGACCTGGTTTTTAGGCCAATGCCTTAAGCACTACACCAAAATGGCTATGAGAAGCATTATTTCAAACATTAAAAAGCAGGACCTCTACAGAATAATCACATCCAGGAACTATTATGTATACCATCATTATGTTAAGGTTGCTACTTACAAGATCTGAGGTAGTAAATTAACTTTATTTAATAGACATTAAATAGACAATAGGTTAAAAATGTGTAACCTATTTTTACAGATAATTGTTTTAGAATTACATAGCGGCCGCGCGGGTGGTGACGGGAGCGATGTGGTGCTCCCATGTGACCCCCCTCCTGCGCGAGCTACACTGGCTCCCAGTGGTCTTCCAGGTGCGCTTCAAGGTTTTGGTTATCACCTTTAGAGCGCTCCATAGCTCAGGACCAGGGTACTTACGAGACCGCCTTCTGCCACCAGTAGCCTCTCACCGACCAGTTCGCTCCCATAGAGAGGGGCTCCTCAGGGTGCCGTCGGCCAAACAATGTCGACTGGTGGCCCCCAGGGGGAGAGCCTTCTCTGTGGGGGCACCTGCCATCTGGAACGAGCTCCCCCCGGAGATACGGAGGATCCAAGACTTACGCATCTTCCGCCGCACCCTAAAAACGTTTTTATTCCAACAGGCTGGTCTGGCCTAACTCTCCCTTTTAAATTGGGTTTAAAATGTTTTTAGATAAATTGGATGTCTTAAATTTGTTTTTTGAGCCTAAATTGTTTAATCTGTTTTTAATAGTTTTTTTAACTTTTGTATGTCTTTGTATTTTACCTTGGCTGTTCACTGCCCTGAGTCCTTCGGGAGTAGGGCGGTATACAAATATGATAAAATAAAATAATAATAATAATAATTGTTTTGGCTGAACGAATAAGGAGCTCCAATTTAGTTACCCTCTTTTCATTAAGACAAGCATCCATCTGATCTGGAAATCTAGCAATGCAGCAAGAATTGTTCCGTGCTTTGAATCCAGAAAAAAAAGGCTGAGCAAAGCAGCCTCCTTAGTACACCAACAGCTGATTGGCATCTAAGAACTACCTGTTTGGATGACTTGCTTTTCACTAAAAGGGTAAATTTACTTTAGTGTGGAGGTGCAGATTGATATGCATATGTTTCTCTGTGCAGTAAAATTCTGTTGATACAAATAACTAAAGATTCTCTCCTCAGAAAATGTTCAGGCTAAGAAAGTAAAAAGACAGGTGAAAGGGTTCAGGTGTGGGTGGGGTGTATGGAAAAAAAACACACCCTTGGGTCACATGGTATGCAAGGAGGTTAAAATGTGTAACCTATTTTTACAGATAATTGTTTTAGAATTCCATAGCAAATTGAGGAAAGGAGCCTGCCCACATTTCTGTGGAACAAATAAGTACAACAAAACCTGTATCTCGAGGGCCTCTGTGTTTTGAGAAAAGAAGAGAGACTGCTTGGCTTTGCAGGCTGCAAATGGCCTACAGCATTGTGATAACCCAGCAGTGTTTTTCAGCTGTGACACAGATGACAAATTTGCATTTAAAGAGGAGCTGGGATCTAAATGGCAGAGATTTCAAGGCAGCACAGTCGGTGGGGAGGGAGAGAAAATGAGCTTATGGGCAAGAGAAAAGAGCTAAGCTGCAATCCCCACTGTGCACCAGAGCAAGGGATATCATTCCTGGCCTCGAACTGCTTCACAACCCCGCACCATTCACACGCCCTTTGGCCACTTAGAGCTCAGGAGGGGAGAAACAGCATTAGAGGACTCAATAGAGATTTCCGAGCCTGACTGGTGGGCTCTCAGGGGGATGGCAGGGCAGGGTGAGCACAGGCCCCGTTGCCAAGGGGTGGCCATAGAGAATGCCAGCATGGGCACCATCGCGCCTGGCGGAAACATTCCACATTATGTGGGTAATACAGTGTGACACTCCACAAACAATGGCAAATCGAGTGTCCCAGCAGGTAACAGGGTCTGGATAGGAGGCCATGACAGTGAAGCTCTGTCAAGAGTCCCTAATCCACCCAAGCTCTGCTCCCCCCTTGCCCCCTTGATGCCTCTGAGAACTTCAGTTGTATCACTGGGAAACCTCTCCCAGCCATCCCCAGCCCCCTCTTCCCATCTACGACAGAATTCCAGGGTATAATTGAGAGGGGGGCAATGGAATGGGGGCTGATCCTTCTATATACACAGGCTCCAGGACAGTTTTAAATTACCCCCTGAATTCCCATTCTGAAGATAGCATCCCAGATCCAGTTACTCTGGTTCATTCTCAGACTGCGAATCCTAGAGCTCTGCCTAATGAAAAGCAGAGTCGCATTCTCCCATAACTCTTCCTTTTCAGAGCAGAAGAAGCATCTACCTCACTGGAGCCTCCCCTTGGCATTGCTGCATTAATTACTGTCCTGTTCAAACCTTTGCTGGGAACAATTATTTAAATTAGGAATGCCACTTTTCAACACTTATTTTAAAATCTAACCTCAAAGGGCCAAAAGACTCTTCAAAATCAGGTCAGAATGGGCAGGATGATAGTCTGCATCTTCTCCTTTTTCTTCTCTTTCTCTTTTAAAAGGGGTGCTTTTCCCAATTTATGGCTTAGGCTCTGGCTTAATGCAGTGTATCACGTCAACTCAGCTAGTACTGTATTAAAATTAATGAAACTACAAAACCAGATAATAAAAAGCAAGGAAAGGCATGCATGCACATGTGTGTGCACATGTACACACACATTTAATGCTGGGATGTAAATGATTGATCCAATTATTTGCAGAAGACTGTTTATTGTAACCAATTACGAGTCTGTTTTGCACAGAACATATTCACTGGGTCATCTTAACACTATGCCAGCCATAATTGTAGAGGTCAGATATTTCTGATGTCATTCTGGAGAGATAACCGTTGCATCGTCCCACATAATATCCTTGTCCTCTGTTCTAATAACATCTTTGCTACTCAAGAACTTCAATTGGCCAGGAAAAAAAATCATGTCTGAAATAAGCAAGACAATTGCTAAATTCTGTTCAATAGCAATGGCTGTGAGGATCACTTGAGTGTAATGCTGGAATTAACCTAGGATTTCTGGTGCCATATAGTTAGGAATTGAATTACTTTAGCTTTTAATTGTTCATATTCCCATATTTTTGTTATATCATGGAATGGTTTTGATCACTGGAGTGTAACTAAATAAATTGGGTCTTTCCACCCTCTTTTGCAGCCACAAGAGAATCAGCTTTTGTGCATGCCATTGCCTCTGCTGGTGTAGCATTTGCTGTCACACGCTCATGTGCTGAAGGTACTTCCACTATTTGTGGCTGTGACTCACACCATAAGGGACCACCTGGTGAAGGATGGAAATGGGGAGGCTGCAGTGAAGATGCTGATTTTGGGGTACTTGTCTCACGAGAGTTTGCAGATGCCCGAGAAAACCGTCCAGATGCTCGCTCTGCCATGAACAGGCACAATAACGAAGCTGGAAGAACAGTGAGTGGCTCCCCTCTTTATATTCTTCTGAAAAAGAATGGGCAACTAATCATTTTTTACCCTTCATTCATGCTGGAAAGTTGGCCAGCACAAGAGCCCAAATCTCAGCAGCTCTCTGATCCAGACTAAAGCACTGTTGATGGCTTCATTCAATGGACAGATAGAAACTTCTCCCTCTTTTCTCCTTATCAGCTGCAGCCACTCAAGGCCATTCAGTCATCTTCCCCTTGTCACCATGGCTCATGACCCATCAAGAAACAGAGGAAAAACATACAAAACCCTCTGCCTTGAGAGCAACTGTATGGCCATAGTGCTTTCTAAGAAGTAGCAGTATCTGGAGATTAGGAAAAAGAAGGTAGATAGGTGTGTATTTGATGGCTCAGGCAAAAGGACTAGCCAGTTAAAGAGATCAATTACATTTTGGCTTATCCAAATTCCTGAGGCATTTGCTTAAACTATCATGATAAGAGAATGATTGCCTGCATTTCCAGGCAGATTGTAGTGACTACAATTTCCATCACCCCTTGTCAACCCAGCCATGCTGTCTGATGATGATTTGAGTTTTAACGCTTCTAGACAGCATGAAGTTGGAGAATGATGTATTTTTTTATTATGTTCCTAAATTGATGCAATCCCAATTCATTATAAATTCTTAAAATAACATAGTTCTGTTTAAGAAATAATTTGGAAGAGTACAATACTCTTAACTGTTTGATTAACAGTCATTGGTCAAACTAAAGTTACTTCTCTAGAAGAGAAGACAGATGTGTTTGTCTTTTTATTACCAGATCAAAACGCTATAAGGACAAATTTGTTCTAATGAAAATTGCATAGAAGAAATCCTAAAAGCTTGACTTGCCTGATTTTTTGTTTTCTTTTGCACAGACTATCTTGGATCACATGCATTTAAAATGCAAATGCCATGGCTTGTCTGGCAGCTGTGAGGTTAAAACATGCTGGTGGGCCCAGCCAGATTTCCGGGCCATTGGTGACTACTTGAAGGACAAGTATGACAGTGCTTCGGAGATGGTGGTAGAGAAACATCGGGAATCCCGTGGTTGGGTGGAAACACTGCGTGCCAAGTATGCCCTCTTTAAGCCACCAACAGAGCGTGACTTGGTCTATTATGAGAACTCACCCAATTTTTGTGAACCCAACCCCGAGACTGGGTCATTTGGTACAAGGGACAGGATGTGCAATGTGACCTCACATGGGATTGATGGGTGTGATTTGCTCTGCTGTGGCCGTGGCCACAACACTAGGACAGAGAAAAGGAAAGAGAAATGCCATTGCATCTTCCACTGGTGCTGTTATGTCAGCTGCCAGGAATGCATTCGTGTTTATGATGTTCATACCTGCAAATAAAAAAAAGGTATGTGTGGGGTAAGGGACTACCTAGAGCAAAATAGATATTTTGTTATTGTTGCAATAGTAGCTAAAGAGTATGAGAGGGAAAGTATTTAGTTTGAAGTTCACCTTCATCTTAAGTAATCTTAACTAGCAGGCAGTGTGGACATGCCTCACACATGAAACATTTGTGAAGACTCCTGTGCTATCATTATATGAAATGCTCAGGAAATACAAAATCCTCTGCAAGAGCACTCATTATTAAATAAAATCTTGCATGAATTTTAATGCAATGAATTTAGAACTTTCCCTAAGTTAAGGCTATAGAAGACTTCCTTCCCAATGTTTTTGGAATTAGCTACTATTTCTTATACACAAGTATGCAAACTGGGGTCCCAAATGTGATCTTCCCAGGATAGTTGCTCAGCAGATGAAAGAAGACACTGGAACATGGATATGTCACTATCCGAATAACTCTTAAAAACAGAGAATAGCATCCAACAGGGCAGCAAAAAAGACATAAGAGGCTGAATCATATGGGGAGAACAAATAAGGTGGTGTGTGAAATACAGAAAGAAATAATTCTCTGAGGACTGAAAAAAAATATTTAGGAAAACACATTCCTGATATAAACACTTCTTAATTAGATTGACAATAATATAGATACAACAGCTTTCTCAACCCTTACCACCTTTCAGATGTGCTTCTTGTCCATAAGGCCCATAATTTCAATCCAGTACTTGTGCTGTCTGGAACTTTTATATCTGGAACTCACCAGTGTTGGGGGGAAACTGAATTATGGGTAAATGGACAACACAGAAAGCTGTTCTTCTACATGGCAGTGTTATCGAAATTGGGATCCTATCACTATTCGATTTCCAGACTTTTGGAGGAGATCTAAATGGCAAATTGACTATAAACCATTTCTTTCATGACTTCAGTTAAAAGGGTGGAGACTTATTAAATGTGTAAAGTCATAAATTAAACTCAAATAACAAGTCAAGTTCTCTGAAGAACTTGAATACCTGTCCAATATTTTATGCTACTTAGCTTGTCATAATCAGCATTTTAATATATAAATTTTTGACTTTGAATAATGAACCAACACAGCACTGATTAGAAAAATTAGAAAAAATTTGAATGACGAATATGCTTGCAAGTGCAATTTGTTGCTGAAATACTCTTAACACAATAGGTCACAATTGGCTTGAATGCAAAGTTGTTTTTAAAAAAAGGGTCAATAAGATAGTTCAACTATGGAAGTATAGGTTCAATCAGCAGACTAACCTGTTCCTCCCTTCTATCCTACTTCTGAATCTTACTTCTATCTAACTTTGTGAAGGCTACTAACTTAAGGAAAACCGAACCCATTCAGGGATAAGAGAAGCACAATTTAGAATAGAAAAAACTAGTTCATGTCACATCAAAAATTTTGATCATTCATACAATTTGCTTATTAATTTTCTGTGGAAATAGCTTTATGGTATAGCTGGAGGATAAAGAGAAGGTGAGAGACTGCCTGGAAACATTATAGTTAAAGTTCCTGGCTCTGAACAATGAAGAGAAAGAGATAGCATACTCAGCTTCCTTCTCAACTAAGGCAGGCAATGATGAAATAAACTTCTTCTTGAAAACAATCCAACCAGACTTCTTCAGATAGCCTACTTAGCAACATCTGCATTTCTTCTTGAACAGGTTGCATTATGGCGGCTGACAATGAGCTCTGAAGTTCCTGAGGTAATGTTCCCAATATTTAAAGGTTATTTGTTTTGCACATGAGAATATATTTGTTTAAAAATCCCTACGAAAGGAGTAAAGGTGTTGCAACTGTGACAGATATTCATTGTAACTATTCATGGTAGTAAATGATGTTCAAAATGCAGAGGAGTAAGGGCCAGGCTCAAAAAAATGTGAAAGGAAGAAACTCAAATGATAGCAGGTAGTTTTCTTCCTAAACACTTCTTCAAGTGCAGTTATTTTATGAATAATTTAATGTGAATCTTCATTTCCACATACATACCCTGCCCTATAATCATATTTTTTAATCTGCAACATAGCTTGGATTTTGGAGCTGAAATGTTAGAGTGACAGCATTTCATTTTTTTTCAACTGATCAAGATTTTGCTTAGTACAACTTTTAATCTTTTGACCAACAATGATCCACCATATAGAAACACACATCATCTTTAACATACACAAAAATATACAGTATGTATACCCATACACTTTCAAACATTAAGAGTCCCAGAATACATAAATAGAAACTAGAGCAGGGGTGTCAAACTCCTGGCCCGTAGGCCGGATGCATCATGCACTGGCCACGCCCATGCTCAATTTAGCGAAGGGAAAAATTTCAATACGTCACATGATGATGCCCTTGGATTAGAGGAAATTTGACACCCTTGGACTAGAGGAAGGGAAAGTGAGACTCTGAAATATTAGCAGCCAGCTCCTTTTTCAAAATCTAAATTTCTAACTAAACCTGCTTGAAAATGCTGAGTTAGACTGAATTAATAGAAGAAAGAGTTAAGATTGGCAACCAATCCATTGAGGCATGTTCTTTTTGTTCTGTTTTAACCAACAAAGTTAATAATTATTCTTGTTTCTCCCTCCAATGATTCAAGTGAGCAATTCTCTCTCCTTATTTAAGCACCAAGTATTTGTCTCCATAGACACTAAAAATGTCATGGTTCCTGGAGAACAATAAACATACTCAGACAATATCGATACTTCTTTCCCTTTTACATTTATTTACAGACCTACATGTTTCTGGATACCTAGAGGATACTATTAACTATCTTGTTTTGGGATGTTCTAATTTCTTTACAGAGAGACAATGAGACTTCCTAAGTTAGCTATGGTATCTGCCCCTCCTATCAATATTCCTCCTTTCCCACTGAATAAATTTAAGTTGCTGCTACTGACTTCAGGACACATTTTTCTAAAAATGATGGTCTCCCTGAAATTTTAATAATTTTAAGTTTTCTATTATTTTGATCTTTCTCACACACATAATTTTGCCATGGCTCCTTCCAAAATACTGCAGTAGTACCACTAAATCAACCCATCTAAAATTGAATCGATGATTTGAACTCAACTGGAAAAGCTGAGGATGATTATTGCTAATAAGAGTAGATTTTATACTTATAAGGTGCTCCAAAATATTTGAGATATGTAATTAACCTGCTTCATATTACAGTTTCTTTTCTTCTGGTCCAAACTAATATAGGTCCTTGCTTCATTGGAATTTGCCATTTACACCCCTTGTGCATAATGCTATTTTCTTAAATCTTCTCGAAATGTCCCGCAGAGATGTGAGAATTTAATTCTAAATGAAAAATTTGGAATGTATTAGTACTGAACTTTAAAAAAAATTTTTTTTTGAAATAGCACACGTTGTGGGTAAAGAGGGTCTAACTAATTTTATGTGGCACTATGTCATGCTGACAAATTCATTCAACTGGCTTTATCTGCCAAACCATTTCTTCTAATAATCCCAGTATAACTATAGTATAGATAAGTTAATATTAACCAATCAATAAGTTAATAAAATTCAAACCCTGAGAAGAGTAACTACTGTTAGTCAGTTTTGACATCACTGAGCATAGTGAGCAGTTAAAACATTCTATCATCAAATGGAAATATGCTCCACTAGAAAAGCAGGAACAAGTTTATGACCAACTCAGCCTGCTTTAATCTCTTAGAATAATTTAAAATGTAGCCTTTGAGGAGAAAGGAATACTAGGTATGTTTGTTACCTTATTTTTAAAAATTATTGGTGGGCTATAAATAAAAATAATTAAATAGGGAAATAATTTGTCACTGCTTTTTTCCAGAATTTTTTTAAGTTCCAAATTTAACTTCCAGCATTAGTATTTTCTGGTAATTCCTATCCAAGTACTAATCAGATCCAATTCTGCTTATTTTTTTGGAGATCAGCTAAATTCAATGAGCTGCATGATCTAACTTCAATGAGTCTAAGAAACCTCTAATTTTAAGCATTTGTAGAAGGAACGGAGTAGGAATATATATTCCAATAAATTCTAATCATCATTCAGGCAGCATTGAAAATTTGGTTTGAAAATGCACTTGCTACATTTCAAGGGAAATATTTTCCATTTTTTTGGCCACATTTAGAATGTATGCTTGCTATCACATAAAAAAAATGACTTAAAAGTAAGGAAGTTATTTCAAAAAGTATATATTCCTTATTAACCTACCGTGGCTTTGCCATTTTTTTTTTTTTTTTTTTGCTGTAGATATTCTAGAATTCAAAGAGGGTATATCTTTATACGAAAGAAAGCCTCACAGTCTATCTGCTTCCTTTGCCCTCAACCTGCTGCATCCAAAGTTCTTTATTAAGCAGAAGAGATTTCCCACAACCTGGTGCTCCTTTAAAGGAGTTAGGCCACAATTCCCAGAATCTTTAAACAATTCAGCTTAATAGATCAGAGATGATGAGAGCTATCAAAGACAGCTAGGAGAACACCAGGGGACAAAGCAGCTCTAGAGGGTATTCATCTTTTTTTAAGTTGTATTCTGAAAATGCTGTTTTTATAATTATTTATTATACAATGTATATACCTTTGAGTTAACTAAGATTATATATTATATAAATATATATATAGATATATTTGAAGAAAATATTTCATCTTTCCTTGCTTCTCATGTCAGTAAAGGTACAAAGGCACTTAAAACAATATTTTTAATATTTTCATACTGTCCCTGTGGAAGGTGTGGATGTAATCAACTATTATGTAAAGGAGGCGTTGCTGCCTATGATTTCTAAAAACAGTAGCATACTGTAATTTTTCTGGGTTATAAAAATGGATCTGAGAAAATGCAGTTGGAATCCACGAAGTACAATTTTTTTTTACAATTTAAGCATAACTGCCTTCCCATTCTTTTTTAATGCTAAGAATTTCAGCAAGTATATATAGTAGAGATACCAGGACTTCAGTATTGGTACAAATTTTAGATAGGAATTTCATGTTTGCTCTTAGCTAACTCTAATCCCTAACTTTTGTATCTCAGTAAATTTAGCCCTGAAAACGTACCCATCCAGTCCGGTGAGGCCTAGTTAATTTTGGCCAGACGTTAAGCTTTGTAAAGTTTTTTGCTCTCTCCCAACTCTATCACAGGTTAAATGTATCGTTTAATATGTAACAGTCAGTGATTGCTGGAGAAACCTTGTTTCTTTGAAATGAGCAATATTTTGCAGATCTTTCAGGAGAAATAATTTACTCATCCCGTCATTTCAACTCAGAAACCATCAATACATTTTAAACATCTGTGCCTTTTTATTGCATCCTGCATTTTAACAATCAATCATATATATATATATATATATATATATATATATATATATATATATATATATATATATATATATATATATATATATATAATAATGTTTGTATTTTTCTTTCTCAGTTTAGCTTTGGACAAAAAAAAACCACAATAAAAATGTTTATATTATTTGATCAAGACAATACAATATGTATGCTTTGCTTTCAGTGAAAAATGGAGGGAAATGGGAGGGGGGCGGGTGGAGGTTGGGTGGACAGCAGAGAAAAATCCAGCTAAGAGCAGTTCAATCATATCACCTACAAAACATGGGAGTCTTACATGTCCACCGTCATTCGCACATTATCGTTCATGGCAGAAAATCAATTAATATAAATCAGAGACAATGCTAATCCACAGTAAAATAAATATTCAGCTACCCTGCAAGAGTTTCTAATACTGCAGGTCTGTCTTTTGTAGCACAGAATTGGAAGATGTCAAGTACTGTTTTTAATCTTCCAAATTTAGCAACTTGGAGAAGCAAGGAAAGGGAATCATGCCAATAATGGAATAGCCCATTTGTTGAATGTGAGTGAATGGGTTACTTTTTAGGGCCATGCAATGAACCTTTTCTTAAAAGAGCTTAAGAGCCAATAAATGTTTCACTGCAAAAAGAAATGACAGATGTGCATTTAGTTCTCTTCCCTTTCTTGCAATTTAGAAGACCTTAAACTCAGCTACATCCCACTCAAGCTCTAGTTCATCACTCCCTATACTACTAGGCAAACTTCCTTTGACAAGAGTTGCAAACAAACTCCTTAGTATGATAGGCAAGGATAAAATGTGTTATATTTTAGTACTAGGAATAGGTGGCTAATTTGCTCCAGTTTAAGTACATACTACATTCTTTAGGATGTTGGTCAGTGTGCTTCCCCTAAAGGATGGAATGGTAAGAAATAAGTGATAGAGCATTCTAAATAGCAGCCTATTGCTCTCACTGATTCAATATTGCATTGCACACCAAAAATCACAGGAAAACACCTCTGGAAAAGGCAAATTAGGCTTTTCCCTAATTTCTACTATATAAAATATGAGGCTAACAGCAGACAACAGCCAACCACAGTGACTGAGATTAATTGCTAGACATGTGACTGAAGTGTCAATAAGCTACTTGCTAAGTGGCAGAGGAAGGAAAGAAAATACAGTATGAACTCAACATCTTACACCTACACACTTGACAGATCTCTTAAAAATAATTCTGTGCAACATTTTCATAAAGGAGACAGATTGTAGCAGGTAAGGGTCAATGTGACAAAAGACAGAAGAATGTTCTCAAAATATTATGACAATCAAGGGCAGCTTGCTGCCTGTTCATAGTTTAAGTATGTCAGATGCTCTACTGCTGCTTCTGTAGCTGGTGATCAAATTATATTGGACCTCAACTAGCTGATCTACTGCAAATGTTGATATGTGCTTGCAGGCCAGCAGTTAATCTTGCTTAAAATCTAGGTAGAAAGCAGCCCTTGGATCTTAATTCATCTGAAACTAGAGGCAGCACTTTACACCACATATATTTTTTTCTTAAGAGGAGTCTGAAACTCCACAATGTGGGACAAATCTACAAGGACAAGCAGCTATTCAACAATATTGGAGTGGGAAAAATCATCACCAAGAGTTTATAACCATGCAGACTGTTACTAGCTTTCACACTGGATTGGTGTAAGCTGAGAATGGAGGGGTTTCCCCATGTTTTATGCCTGAGTTTCAACATTAATGTCTGTAGGTCTATACATGGCGCATTTCCACTCATGCACCAATATCAATCAAGTGGGTGCATAACACCAAAGCAATTAATCTAAAATAAGTTTGATTTGTCACAATACACCAGGATATCAAAGACAAAGGTAAAGTACTTAGTTGTGCCTAACATGCAAAAAAAAAAAAAAAAAAAAAAAAGTTCAGGAGAATCTCTGAAGAGAACCAAGCGTTATGCAGTTGTCCAAATGTGCCACATGGAAGAAGGTCCCAGAGAAGTAGTCTTCTGCTTGGCTGTTTTCCAGGTCGCCAGCCTTTAACAAGGTTCAAGCTTCATTCTAAATCCAGTGGACTACTGCAAAGAGAGAGAGTGCAACAGCCACAAGGATAGGCAGGTCTTGGGGAATGGGTGGTGGCACACAGAGATGGTCATCCAAAGAGGGGAACTGCATGCAAATTCACAGGCCAGTTGTGCCCCAGATATTATTCTCAATAGCTGCAAAAAAAAGAGGATTGTACTCTGACTGCATTAAGACAGGATATGGGAAAATGGCAAAGCTAAAAACCGTTTCCCTAACATGCTGGTTAAAGAAGTGAATTCTATTTCATCCCAGCATTAGGTGGCCATATGAACAAGGATCATCTGGAGCTCATTTACTAAATAAATGAAGTAGCTTTTTAATGTACTGGCACAGTCCCTGCTCTAGAAGTTATGAAAGGATTAAATAATAGATTTACCAACCCAAATGATGCACTATCCTTCCTATTAGACCTGCATAGATCTAACTAGAAGAAAAATAGTATCAACATCTAAAAATATTTCTAATACTATCTCTTGAGTGATTATGGTTTTACGTGGGCAAATAAATACACATGTAAGGAGAACACACATTACTGTAAATTTCCATTCACCAAAAACTCCCTCTACTGGAAGCCAGCATGTCATGGAGTCAAAGTGTTAGCTTTGCTTGCTCCTTGATGTGCTAGTTTTATATATTCAGAGAATCTGAAATGGTAAAAGCCAGAAGAAAATTTAGGGTAGAAACATTTTTGAGCATGAAGCATTGAGTTTGAATCTGTTGGTGACAGAAAGTGGCCTGGAACTAGAATATATGAGCCAATATATGAGTTGGGATTGTAGAACAGGGAAAAGTGTGTAACATAACTAAGTCATCAAAGTCAGTCCTGAAATACTTATGTATATGACTTTGAGAAACACAAAGCATGGCTTATATGCATGCTTGAGAGGTAAAAACACCATCTCTTTTAATACATACATACACACACACACACACACATATGCATTTATATTGCAATATCAGCTGTCAACACAACAGTGTGACAAGTCCTAACCAATGGAACAGGCTGATTTGGGGGTGGAATAGTTCAACAGCTGTCATGAATGACAACAAATGTTTTTATAAAACAAAATTTACAAAGCATACTCCCACAAAATCCCTATCTGGCCAGCAATAAATAGTTCTTAAGCATGCATGCAGATTAGGTAAGCACATTCCTAACAGTTATTTTATTACTTACGCTCCTTCCTCTCGTAGAAGTGCCAGGAATTTTCGCACACGGTACTCAGGATCCATCTTCATAAATTACATGTATTAAAAACACACATAGTTAATACACAAACACTCTCCAGTTAATCACAACAAATTCAATGAAAAAAAGGAAAGTTAAGAGAGACAGTATCAACTATTATACCAAAAAAAGTTTTATCACAGTTACATATATATATTTTAACTAAAGAAACAAAGACAGTGCATGTAGTCTTTCTGCTTCTATTCACTTCATTCCCAATTTGATGTTGGGAAACAGTGCCTGGCTTCAAAAACAGCCAACGGTCAAGAACTAATTCAAAATTGTCAAAGAGAGAGAGAGAGAGAGAGAGAGAGAGAGAGAGAGAGAGAGAGAGAGAGAGAGAGAGAGAGAGAGAAAGAGAGAGAGAACTAAGCAGTTATATGACCATTCTGTAATTCCTGCATTCAGCCCAAAAATTTACAAAAAAGAACTAAATGCTGAAATATTATACCATTCAGATCTTTGCAGTTGCTAAAATAGATTTCAGTGGGCAATGAACACATTCATATAACATACTAAGCCATAATAAGGTTTAAGGGCAAATACATCGGGCTAGTTCTTCCAGTTTATGCCAATTCCTCCCACGAATTGGAAAGCTGTGTCAATTCTGTAGCTTCTATTTGCTCCCCATATTTTTTGGCCATTGGCAAAAGACAAAATTAACATTGATCTTTCTTAAACAAAAGAGCCTGCTGAAAAACATGCTATATTCATGATTGCAGATCTACTATTCGATTTTAACCTCATTTCAAATCCAATTTCAAATGCTAAGGAGTATGTCTAATAAAAAGATAAAAATGATAAAACAACAACAAAAAAAAAATCAAATAAGCTGTCTTCCATGATTCAGCCCCTATTCCCTTGTTAGCTAGAAAGGAAAGAAGGAACACAACACAATCTTTTCTTCATCGTATCTCTCATTCCATTTTGTAGCTCCTTCCCTTTGAATTCACTTTGAATATTAAATCATATGATTTAATTATACTAAAATTAATACTAAAATGCAGGATCAGTAAGAGAGATCTTCTTAAGGCAATAAAAAGAGTGAAATTGGACATCACCAGGCCAGAGTCAAATGGTACAGGCCTCTGTCTATTACCCTTTAATAGGTGTGAGCAATAAGTTACTGACTTTTGCCTATAGCTATGAAAATAAAGAGACAAGGGAAAGAGGAAAAAGTAATCTAGATAAATGACTTTGTACCCTCAGGTGACATCCAGTCAAAGCAGATCCCAAGCCTTATACAAGTTTCAACAGAATTGCAAAGAACAAGTCACTCAGAAGGGAGTGGGGAAGCATTTATAACACAGTGATGAATTGCATACTTCTTGGCTTATACTTAAAAGCTGTCCGAAAAAGAGGTAAAAAAATCTTCATTTATAGTTACATCAGCTGATTAGCAGGCATCAGTCCTGGAGACGTATAAAATTGCCCATGTGCATCTCTACTGTTAATGCATATCTGACCTCCATTTTCATTTGACTGGCACATTTACCAAAGCTAAGAGATGTAAACTTTAACTAGGTTCATGGACTATATCCTTTGGCAGGTGATTGGATTTCACTAGCTTCTTTTGCATAAATTGTAAAAATCATTTTACAAAATAATTCACTAGCTGCTGTGGAGAATTATTTTAGGTGGCCACTAATAACCTAGATGAAATTAATTTTAAAAAAACTAAGTTGATTCAGATATATAACTTCTAATCACCTGTAGTTTTATATAGCAAATGTGAATGATAAAATCAATGTCAAACTCTGGTAGAAACTAGATCCCTACAGTATTGTTTCTTAATATATGAGAGGGAAAATTGCTATCTTCTGCCCCACTGTAATCAAGTTATTATCTACTTTGTGAAGAAAAATAAGACATTTCAATACAGTGTTAACTTTTGTTAAAACATAGCTGAAAGTGGGACTGCAAGTCCATATTTTATTTGGTTTCATTATTACTGAACTTTCATTATGCAGGTGTTTGGGACATCAACCACTCTGAACCTTTAGAAATGAGAGATTGTATTTCATAATTAATTCCTAAGCAGAAATAAAAACATAAGGTCTTATTTTTTTTTCCAATGCCCAGTGCCTCTTTTTAATATCCTGGCTTGACCAGGGGCCAAGCAACCCATATATCTAGCTCAGAGATGGGCCAGATGTGACCCTCCAAACATGTCTTTCAGTTCTTGCCAACTGTAGCCAACATAAAAAAATGATAAGGAACACTTAACTGCAAACCAATGAAGTTCTGGAGAGCCACACCTTTTATTTTCTTGACTTGATCTAAGGGCAAAAGCATTTTACCTGCAGTGACATCTCAATTAACATCAGCAGCTTCTTGATGCCAATCCAGACCTTCTTCCCTTTGACGTTCTGAGCGATAGTGCTGCGTTCCTTGTCTTTGAAGACACTCAGGAGCTAGAAGTTGGAAAAAGAAAGTTACCTAAGTTATAAGGAAAGCCCAGTCGAGGGAATGGATGGGATCTGGTTAACTCTGGACTCCATTTTCTTCTTATACAGCAGGATTTTTTTTATGTTAAACTACTTGAAAGATAAGCCAACTAGAAATTATTATTTCAGTTGATGTTCAAATCTTCTGCTCCAGACAAAGTAAATCAAATTAAAAGGGAAGTGTGGACATGGGCACTGTTGTCTTCTTCGCCTTATTTTATCTTATTCTATTATTTCAGGTATTTGTATAAACATGACATGCTACAAACACAGATATCATAACATTTAGAAGAGATTCCTTCCTACATAATGTAAGGGGAAGCAATGTCTCTTTTGAAATGTTAATTTTAACTAACAGGTTGTGAACAATTTAGACTGTCACAGTCAGTAATTTCTAAAATCAATGGGGATTAATAACAAATTTAACTGTCACTTCACTGCAATTAGTAAATCCAACTACTAAGAACTATACAGTACCGATATGATAAACAGAAATTCTAATTTAAATGGAAATACTAATGTTAATTGTAAATGCTGCAATAAGTTGACCTAATTAATTCAATGATTGTTTTCAACAATTTCAGTTTATATAAAATTATCAGTACCTGGGATAGGTAATTATCTCTACTATAAATTACACAATTCAAGAGATGTTAATTACAAAACAGCAGCTGTAACTTAAATACGTATACACTGCAATTTATTAATTCTAGAATCTTCAGAATCAAAAATCTTCTAGAATCTTGCCTCTAAAGGAATAGCTATATAAAACTGCATAGAAGCAGCCTTCAGTGTTTAAACAAATAAATTTGGACATTATGGGACCTTTTAAAATAACGATCTGCAGACTTAAGTATCACTTTTGGACAAGGGAACTCAACTCTTTCCTATGGAAATATTTTCACTTTAGCATGTATTTTAGATAGCAATTATTTCTCAATAATCATGGACAGAAGAAGTATTTATTGCTACTTCTACTCTTCATTCCAAGATAAAGTTCTGTTTTTCCAAGATAAAAGTTATATTTTCACTCCTAAATATTGTTGCAGAAAGATGGCCTTGACAGAGATATGCAAGATCTGTTGGTTAGACAAAAAGGGAGGAAATCTAAAACTGCTAGATAATATTCGGAAGTGACTCAGACAGACAACTCCCTAATTCACAAGTAGTGGGTGATGCAAAACACAGCCAATCTTAATAAAAGTAGCTTCAGCATTCTTGTAAAGGAGATTTCCTGGTATGGGCTACCTAGTAAGTATAACAAAAGAATTTCAAAAGATCCACAGACTCGATTTGTCTAGAACTCCAAAGAAATTGGGTTCTTTTTTCAGATTCCTTCCTTCAGGGCACACTAGTGATCTCCTCACCTCCAGGGCCTCCATGAGATGATCACCAGTAGCAATGTTGGGAATATGGATAGTAGTGCTAAATGCATCCAGCATCTCCATCTCCTGCAGGACATCTTTGCGACTAGTAGTCCCAACAATCAAGAGCTTGCGACCCTAAATGTTAATAAAAAATGGGAAGGTAAAAGGTAAATGAAACTGAACTTTTTTAGAAATAATATAATCAAATACAATTTAACCTTTGGCTTTCATCATTCCTTTTCAATAGTTGGCAGCTTGGTAAATTCACCCTGCTGGACCAGTTCAATGCTCCAAACCAATTTTTTACAGTAAGGCAAGTCACATGAAGCCAGGAATGCCAAAAGAGGGCTTGAAAATAATAGTTTCTCAAATATTGTTTTTTTTTTAAATAGGTAAACATGGAAATACAATTTCATTACCAATGCTAGTAGCTTTTGATAGCCTTACACTCCATGCATTTTAACTCTTTAAAAAAACTTTAAAAGCTCTTTCCAAGAAATCTGAAAACTACTGTGACTTATGGAAGACAATACTAAGGGAATTCCCTACATTCTTGTTAAATTATACTTTCTATATTTCTTTTGTACCACTACAGTTAAGCTGTTATAGATTTGTAGCATAGCTTGGATTGGGTTACTAGTATAGTATAAAAAAGGAAAAAGTTCCTATCAAGCAAATGAAAAGTATCAAACTGCCAGATTCATCACTGATCTTGCCTGGATTTCCAAATACCTCTGTCTCTCCTTGGCGAGATGCTCACTAAAACAGGGGACTGGAAAAGACAGCCCAAAATACAACAGTACTTAGATACTGCTTGGAAAGATACTAACAAGCCATTAAAGCAAAATTAATACTTCAATTGAAACTATTAAAATAAGTAATTTAAAAACTGTATTCATTTAATTACATTTCTGTAGTACTCAACATCTAAAACACTGTGGGAAATTCCCAAAATAAATGATTTTATAGTAGATACTGTTCACAAAATTGTTTCCACTGTTCTTAAAAGTTAGTGGAGCAGTTGGTTTTCCCCATAAATTTATTTCTTTCCATCTGGTTCTTGTGAGTCACTCCAGTGCTTGAACTAACCTCTGGCAAGATCAATCTGATTAAGCACAAAAAGTGGTGAAATATGTGAAAGAGAACAGTTTTGTCAGCTGCTGGAAGTAGAGAAAGCTATGCTTTTAAAGCCATAAAGCAATTATTATGATGAAAGATGGAGCCCACCCAGGAAACATTGCCAACTGGAAGGTCATGAAGTTTAAATGGTGAGATGGATATCAAACACCGACATAAAAAATGTACTTCCAGAAATCTTTCATCTAAATTAGGAAAACAATTAAGATACTAAAGTATTAAATGATATCATTTTCTAGCTCAAATGGATAGATACTGCAGTTCCTCCAAAGTCCATTCAACCAGGGTGGGCTGGCACTAGAAACCAGGTTCTGGTCCACCCAGAAGTCCTCTGAATGACCTTGGTCCAGTCATTCCTTTTTAGCCCAACCTGGTTTGCAATATGGTTGCTTTGGAGAAAAACAAGAGAGAATGCTATTTATCGCTATGTTTCCTTGAACTTCTGTACAAAAGGCAAGATATAAATTTAATAAACAAGGTAGTGTCAAGTGCGTGGGAAATCAGGAGATTCAGGCAGTTCAAATGTGTATAAAGATTTATTGTAAGCTCAGCTCTCTACAAGAATCTGGCCAAGTGACCATTAAGGGAATGTGTGGGAGTTAAGAAAGGAATTCAAGGTGGCCTAGACTTAGAATTCTTGCGGGCACACAGGGACTCATGACTTATGACATGTTTGACCCTCCCTCGGGCTCAGCCTGATCATTTCCTACAGGTGGTAAATAATGAATTTAAACTAAACTTATTAGGTAAAATGGAATAGGAACCCTAGCAGATATCAGAGTCTGGAGTCCTGGTGCTTTCTAAAGTATCCAGCTAGGTCACATCTTCAGTGCTAGAAGGGAGGGTAGGAACAAAATGCAGGTGCAGTGCAATAAACAAGTACAGTAGGCCATACTTCGTCATTCTCCAGATATGCCCATTTATTGCATCAAATCAGGTGAAACAGTTCCTTTCTTAAAAATCACACTTAAAAAGCAAACTATGATTGGCACTGCCATTTTTCCAAATAGAAGAAGCTAATTTTTGATTCCCCAGGTTTATCCAAATTGTTCAAGATAGGAAAACAATCTGATCTGAAAATTGGCCAATATATGCACAAGGATTTTTATTTTCCCCTTTCATCAAGAACATTAACTGTGGAATTTTGACAACTTATTTTTAAAAGTTTTATTGGATCTTGTAAACACTTATAAAACCTGGGCCAAAGTACAGTAGCAATGGCTATTAAATAAAGTTGCTGGAAACTCAGATTTTAATTATTCAACAGAACATATTAATGTTTTTTGGGGGGGGGGAGCAAACAAACTCACCCTCTCCAATTCAGGTGAATTCATAACAAAGAAAGCCTAATATGATTTTATCACATCAGCATTCAATATTAAAAAAGTAAACAATTAAAGTCTGACAATTAAATCTCCAATTATGTGGCTCATTCAATTTTCTGACTGCACGTGTCTAGAATATTACATTTTCTGAAGAGGGACAGAATGTAGTACATGTTACTCTTATATGTACTGGATTCAAAACAGAACAGCTGGCTCATAAAGGATATGGAAGGAAATCAACTCTATTTTTAAGCATTTTAACTAAAAGATGAACTGTTTTTCTGAAGCCATGAGGGCACCAATTTTGATTATCAACCAATCCTAAGATCTAAGAAAGTATTTTCTACCAATGAAAGAGAATCATTGTAGCTCAGGGCTGAACTGTGATGTCCTTGGTGCTCTCTGAGCTTTGTTGTTTCCAGGGTCAGAGAGCACTAAGAAGCCCACAACATACTTTCTCAAAGATATCAACCTTTCTATATGTAAAAAGGCAATTTACAGAGTGAGGTGGGCTATTAATTTACAATCTAAACTTATTATGGGAGACTGATCTGATATCTCAAAGTTGTATCTGCAGTGTAGAGAAACTGGTATAGTGTTTCCCAACCAAACTATCTATAAGCCTTACATAGCAAACTGTCCTCAAGAGAAAAGAAATGCAGCCCAGCGATCTACTATATCACACCCACTGCCACAATTAGCAAGTTGCTGACTGGGAGGCAATGACATTGTGCAAGACAGCATTTCCAATCATGGTGGAAGGGATTAGAAACATACATAAGCAGGTGCCTTTTTCCCAACACAGTGTGGGAAAGAAAGAAACCATCATCCTTAGAATTCCCTAGCATCAGACTATTAGGCCATCTGTAGCTACAGGGGCAGGTCTATGAGAACAACAAAATGTTCTTAGGAACAGGATTATTATTATTATTTTTCATATATGGCAGATTTTTATTTCTAAGCTTGGTTGTCATTTTTATGGAAGGAAAGAGATTTCATTTGGTATAAATTGTCTTGTGAAATGCCAAGAAATTCCGGACATAATTACTAGAAAGAAATTATTCTCTTTTTTGGAGGGGAGTGGAGGGAATCAGTAACAGGTTACATTTTTCCATTATTTTAGCAATATTAGTTGAACATTTTTCACTTTTTCACATTTCTATCCTCATGTATGGATTTTATTTTAATAAAATATTGAATGAAGCTACAAAGAGTTGAGCAAAATCTATACCATTCTTCACAACTGCTGGCTATGCTTACTACAAATTCTGTAATGGGCATCATTATTTAAACTCTGAGGCCATTGTTTCACTGAGAGTTTTCAAGTTCCAGAAAATAATAAACTTAAAGCCATTAAATTATGGACTATATCCTTCTCAAAGACAGCAGAATTAAGGCATCTCTATCCATAAAGACTATAGAAGTAAATAAGGTTTCATACATACATACATACATACATACATACATACATACATACAATATCTCTGAGGCTCACAAAATAATTGCTTTGTGTTAAAAAGTTGGTCTAGCTCTAGTAAGTACCATAGTGTACACGCGTGCGCGCACACACACACACACACACACAGAAATTTGTAGGACAAACATAGGGAGGGTGTCTTAAGCAGGCCCCATTCAGAAGATCCCCAAAACAGTTTGCTGGGTTTTTCATAACACTACCGAAATTGTCAATCTAGCTTAAGGGGGGAAAGAGGGGGGAAGAGTAGAAGAGAGAGATACTGCACTGGGCTTTTACCCTCTAAGTCTAATTGTTAGTTTTTTCATAGGAACCAGCAGGGAACCCCATGTGAAGCCTCTGTGGGGTTCCCGAGCAGAGCATCCAATGCCTTGTGTGACTCTGCATGTAGATGAAGGAAGCCTTTTGGGCTGCTGGGCTGTTACCGCTCCTTTCTCAGAGAAATGCTTTTTTCTCTGGCTTGGCTCCCTGCTGGGCCAGCGCTTTTCAATCTTCCTCTCTCCTTTCCCTCCCCCTCCCTCCGTGCTTGTAAAAAAATCCTCTCTCCTCATCTCTCCTCTTTGCAAAATCCATGGAAACATGAAAAAAATCAGAGAGCTCAGAGACATGGAATTATTATTTTTTCTTTTATTTTGGAAAATCTACATTAATTTTAAAAAGCTTTTAAAAATCTGTATATAAGAGAATATACGAATACATGAATACAGACCACTTGTATGGAGGGAAAGAACTGGATATTTCTTTCTTTCTCTGGATGGATTTTTACAAAACTGAAGTACGCTCCATGTCCATGTCTACACACACACACATATACACACACAGTGGAAAGCTGATAACCTGGGTTCGAAACCCAAGTGCCATGCAACAGGGTGAACTCACATTCTTACCTCAGCTTGTGTCCACCTAGCAGTTCAAAAGCATGCAAATGCAAGTAGATAAATAGGTACCACTTTGGTGAGAAGGTAACACATTTGATATTGCCTTTGGTGTATAGCCATACTGGCCACATGACCACAGAAAATGTCTTCAGACAACACTGCCTCCCTCAGCCAAGAAACAGGGATAAGCACAGCACCCTAGAGTCAGATACGACTGGACAGGGACACAGGGACACACACACACACAAGTATGCACATACATAAATACATACATACATAGGAAGTATAGATCTATGTATATAGAAAGCAGAAATGTCTCCCTGATTAACTATGGTAATCCCCAATGCAAATGTAATGAACTTATCTTCCAAACAAAACAAAAAAAAAAGAGGAGATTTTAATCGTTAGGGCTCATTCTGAAATCAAATCTGGTTATCTCTTCCCCAAGATCCGGCATGCTCCTACCCTTCTAATCTTTTATAAAGCCTTAAATATCTGGATTTTCCCATAAGCATTGAGGTAGTATATGCCTAGAACCTAAGAAAGCTATCTGTTGCATGTGAAAGGTGTGGTGTTCTTCAGCGGCCAGGAGTTTTTATATTGGTAGAGATCAATATTTTTTATTCTTTATTGCTGTTTATAGGCCATGAAAAATTATTGATACATAGCATGGATATCAATGTTAATCTAATAAATAAAGCCTGAAAGCCCTTCTACAGCAGCTTCATAATGACATTGCTATACATAGCAACATCTATACAAGCATGCCACTATGCAGGATAACATATATTGAATTACTTTCCTCACTAATATCTCAGAACTCAGAAATGCTAATTTTCTCCTTAATATATACCCAAAAAATTAGATAAAGCAGAAAGACAAATGCACTTCCCATCCAACACAAAATTTACTTAAAGCTCTTCTAATTTGAAAGGACAAAAAAGGCTGCTCTGTAAATACTTCACCTCTTTTATATGAAATTGTTTTGGTCTCAGATGAGCACATAGCTCATCTTACAAACATTTTGTCATGTTGCAAGACAGAATACTTACCTTAGGAGGTGCTTTTTTCAGTAACACCAGAAGGGCCTGTAACACCAGGTTGGAGAAACGTGGCCCGATTGGAACATAATCTGAAAGTTTAAGATAACAAAATAATAATACACATATTTACACAGCTCATAGAAAGTCATACAGAGTGGCAACAAGTTCAAACATTGTTCTGTTTCAAAGTTTGGAGGCTGGGTCAATCATACTATTCCAAGTGTGGTATTAAGGTAACTAAGGTCACCTCTCGCCTGGACTACTGCAACGCTCTCTACATGGGGCTTGAAGAGCACCCGGAGGCTGGTCCAGAATGCGGCCGCGCGGGTAATTACGGGAGCTGCATGGCGCTTCCACATAACACTGCTCCTGCGCGAGCTGCACTGGCTCCCAGTGGTCGTCCTGGTGCGCTTCAAGGTGTTGGTTACCACCTTTAAAGCACTCCATGGCATAGGACCTAGTTATCTTCGAGACCGCCTGCTGCTACCGAAAACCTCCCATTGACCCGTGCGCTCCCACAGAGAGGGCCTCCTCGGGGTGCCATCAGCCAAACAATGTAGGCTGGTGACCCCCAGTGGGACGGCCTTCTCTGTGGGGGCACCTACCCTATGGAATCAGCTGCCCCCTGAGATAAATAGAATCCAAGACCTCGGTGCCTTCCGCCGTGCCCTTAAAACTTTCTTTTTTCATCAAGCCGGGCTGGCTTAACATCTTTTTAAATTTTTTATTTTTAATTGGTTTGTCATTTTAAACTGGGGCCAAATTAATATATATTCTTTTAATTGTTTTTAATGTTTGTATTGTATGTTTTTATCTGGCTGTACACCGCCCTGAGTCCCTTGGGAGAAGGTGCGGTATATAAATTTGAAATAAAATAAAATAAATAAAAAATAAATAATGCTCCTATTCCATTTGAGCCCTGCTGTTGCCGCCCCAAATGTGGTTAATATCAAGTAATGCCAATTAGGAAACTAGCTATGATAACAATAAACCTTTGAGTTGATAAATTAGAGGTTAAATAAAACTCTCCTTTAATTTAATCTCATCCTTCCTTCTACTAGTGTTGTATTACCTTCTCCTCCAAATAATGAAAGGTCTACACCTGCATAAACTGTCTTGATAATGCTACCTCCATATCCAAGCTCAAGCACACCAGGCACAAGAGCTCTTCTTTTCATAGAAAACCAGGGTTTTGCCCCAAGCTCATCTGTTCTTCACAGATATTCCCTTTACAGGCATTCTCACCAAGAAGCCGTTCAATATCGTCCACTACCACACAGCTGAGCTGAGACTTGTAAGCATCATCAAAGATCTAAACATCAGGAAAAAGAAGCAACAAAACATTTTGTTAATGGAGCCTTCAAGTAAAAAATAATAGTAATAAAGCTTTGCCACTTGGATTTAATTTCTACCAAATTCAAGTGTTTTACTTTAACTTGTTTTAAAAGAAATTCTCTTTAACTGAAGTTGTAATATTATGACAGGAGAAACTGAATTCTGCAAAAATCATATTCTAAAATTAGAGATTAAGAAAAAAAAATATTTTGTATTATAGATAGCTAGTAATTTGTTTTCCTCCTTTGAAGTGTTCGTTAAATATTTGAAATTTTTGAATGGAACTGCCCCCAAGTTTTAGAAAATTATTCCTCTTCTTAGCTACTCCTATGCCGTGCAAAATATTCTGAAAATATTTTTAAAAGTATCAATTTCCTCAGATTTCGAAGAGGATGATGTTATCTGTGGCCCATCCACATTTTTAAAATTAATTTTTCCTTTGCTTTATCAGGAAATGGCTCTTTCCTGCTACAAATGCAGATACGTATCTTTCCTTACATAGAAATGTGAAGACCTCTGAATTAGATATACTAGATTTTTGTTTTCTGCCTGACTCTTTTAGTAGAGTCACAGATTAAGTGAACTTGACTCATTTATACACCACCACCACCATCAAACTTCTCTGGGGTCTTCCCAAGCATTTCAGTTTAATATCTTACATAGCCTAGATTTATTATTCTATGTGACTAACCATAATTATCTTTATTCACTCTGACGACATCCAGGGAATAACAATGCAATTCAAGATATTACTTTACTGAAAATGATTTGTTCTCCTGTGTTGGAAGCACTGTATTAGACAACATTATGAAACTGGAAATAAGGTAAGACCATTTATATTAAGTGGGAAAAAAAAGACATCCCTTTGCACTTCAGAGAATAGTTATAGAAGACTATTCTAACTACCTATTGTACTTCAGATAGATTCTGTTTACATGGGTCTTTTTCATTAAATATGACCAAAAGAAGCCAAATCCTAATTTGCAGTAAAGTAAATTGAAACTGATACAAGTAAATGACATCCGGCATTTATTCCATAGACACTTTGCTTTTGATGCATGACTCTCATTATTTTTCTAAATAATAAAACAAATGAAAATGGAATGGAGATCATTATTGCTATCCCTTACAAGCTAAAAGTCACTATTGGATATCAGTGATTTTTCAGGCAAACTATTTACTCAGGCTATTTGAATAGAAAAAAATACTGTTTGACCGGGAAGACCCCATTTCTGAAAGGCAAATACAAAAGTCCAAATGTTTAAGGTTATCATGCAAGTCCCCAAATGTGTATCTAGTGCAGCTTTAAGATGAGAACTAGGACTTACAATTATAGAAGCAATACCTAGATTACCTTTAATTATTGGCTAAAACTGACACTCTTCTAGTACCATGCCGGCTAGTTATTAATAATCCTTAATAAATAACAGACATCACAAAACATTTGTTCTGGTTAGATTCAGTGCAGTTCCTCCAGCAGCTATTGACCGTAAGTATCAAAAAATTCCTTTACATGAATAATTTTGCCTCAGTGACTTTCACACCCTAGAAATGCACTGCTGCACTCAAAAATTTGCAAAAATTTGGGGGAAACATTTATTTGTTTGTTTGTTTGTTTATTAAATTCACATGTCACTCATTTCTCTGATAAGGTGACTCTGGGTAGCTTACAGAGCATAAATAGATAAATAGAAAAACATTTAAAAATTTAAAATTATGTAATTTAAAAATGTTAAAACTGGGGGGGGGGGGAACCCCAGGAATCAAATGCAGATGTTGTAGGGATGGTGTCTTCTTAGTCTGTCAGCCATCTCCAGCAATGAGAACCCCCCTCCGAGCCCCACACTAAATGGCAAAACCAAGTTGTAATACCCTTCTGGAAGGCCAAAAGGGTGGGTGCAGTTTTCACCTGCAGAGGTAGAGTGTTCCACAGAGTTGAGGCCAAAGTAGAAAAGAATCTTCTCTTTGGCCCCACCTTCTGGAATTCCTGCACACAATTCCTGCACACACCTCTTCTGTTGGCCCAAGAGGGTCGGGCTAATGCTATTGGGGTGTATTGGCCACTCCTCAAATTGCTAGTGTAGAAGTCTCATTCAGAATTACAGAAAGTACAGTTATTGCCTCAAAGCAATCCCATGTGCTATGAAATACTGATATCCCTAGCCTAATATTTCATAGCACACTTTAAGGCAATAATTGCAGTCATTCTTAAATTGTAATTCTTTGGGGGAAAATGCAAGGTACCAATATTTTTGGCAAGGCTGTACATCCACTAGGAGAGTTCGAGTAAATTTCCCCCAACAGGGAAGAATCACATTGAAGGTGGTTGATAAATTAAGAGGCAATCCCCCTCATGCATTTTCCTCTCTCCTCCCCCATCTTTTAACTATAATTCTATTTTTCATTGTAATTTCCATTTTTATTGCTTTAGAAATATTTATCTTTTAATACTCTAAACAACACAGAGTCAATTCAAAACAAGATGGGTGGTAAGTAAATAGATAAATACAGTATCTGTTTTAGCTTTTTGAATATCTTTTCCTTTGCCGCAATAAGATTATTTTTATACTCATGCTTCTTAGATCCTGATTTAAATTCACACCTACGTAACTAATTTGTAAAAATATTTAACAAACTGTTAAACATAGAGCAGTAGAGAAAAATGATTTAGTAATATATCAGAAAAAAAATGATTAGTAAAAAAACAGGTTATACCTTCTTAATTGCCTGGCACTTGGCAGTTTCTGAAAAGCCAATCATCTTATCAGGAGAGCAGATCTTGATGAAGGGGAAATTAGATTCCTCTGCAATCTTTGCAGCTAAAGCTGTTTTCCCACTATGTGGGGGACCTGTTGGAGAAAAATAGTCCAGGGATAGACAAAAGGAATAGTATATCTTGCCAGTTTTAAGAAGACAAAGTCTCTCCTTGAAAACGGATTACCCATGGAAAAAAAGGTCACTCGATTTGGCTGAGACTTAGATAAACTTTCATGTTCTTAAAATAGCTATGAATCTAGAATCTTCATTGAGACACAAATCACTTTTAATACTAAACCATGTGGTAACCTCTAGAAACTTCATTACATTTGTCTCCCTGACACATTGGCTCTTGGGACAGAACACACACACACACACACACACACACACACACACAGAGAGAGAGAGAGAGAGAGAGAGAGAGAGAGAGAGAGAGAGAGAGAGAGAGATCACATCCAACCCACTGATCAACCACCATTATCTGCTTGAAGTTATCCAAACGATATACAGAATAATTTTGAAATTTCTTAAATTTGTGGGGTCAGGAGTGGAGATGGTACAGAATGCCTCAAATTTTTATTAACTCCATTAATCTAAACATCAGAAATTTTAATTGGGGGTTTTAAGCTAACTTCTCCCACTATCACTAGATGTAAATGTAAAGCATTACAAGGACTCCTTTCTCCTTTCTTGACAGTTTTTATAGCATTGAAGTTTCAGGCTTTCCTGGATAAAATTAATTAATTAAGCAAAGCTATCACAAACTGAGTGAAGACATGGTGATGATCCTTTTGGATAATCAACTCCAGAATTAGACAAGGGCAATGTTTTATTGTTGCTTTTGATGAAACTCTCAGCAGCTTTTGACATAAACAATTACTATATTTTTTTGGATCGCCTCTTTCCCAGTTCTAAGCTCTACATTTATCTTCATGATTTGCACTCAGACACATAAATCTTTTAGAGGTTTTAAGAAGATAGAGCAAGATAGAGAGCATGTATTATTTTAACCATAACATTAGATAGCAGTTAGCACTAATTACAGGTGGAAAGTCACTTCAATGGTTCCCAGTTTCAGTTTGCTAACTGTAGAAACCATATTATAGCATTTTAGATATCACACTAAATATGATTTGAGGTTATGCTGAATTAAGTTTCTGTAAGTTGTTAAGAGAGAGAAGAATATACCAATCCTCTTTTTCTCACAGGGGTGCCAGAAACTCTTTTTATAATCCAGTATAATACTAATAATTTTCCTTTAGAAATTGCATATCATTCCAGATAGAAGCAAGCTCTCTCAAGCCCAGCACTCTTTCTAGGAACAGACCATATTTAATCCATCCTCTGTAGAGCAAGTAACATACCTTCCAAAAGAACACTGACCAAGGGAGTACGATCACTATTTTTGGCTTGCTGAACAAGAAGCTCCCCATCATCCAGCACCCGAGAAACAGGGTCACCCCACTTAATAATGCCATTCATAATATAGCTTGCATAATCTTCCTGATTGGTCCCAAATGCCTGTGGTTGGAAAGAAACAGGTGTAGTAAAGCAAATAATGAATAACTGCCTCCATTTGCAAAGTGGGAATGACATGAACTAGTTCTCCTGTTTAGCAACAAGAAGAAATGAAAGGCACACTCACCGGCTTAATGTCATTCTCCAGTGAAGCCAAAAAGTCTCCCCTTGTCACCTGCAGAGATTCTGCTTTTTCCATATCAACTTCCACCTTAGTGCTGGCCTAATGAAAATGGGAAATGGCACATCAATAAGACAGCCAACAAAATCATAAATTAAACTAGGTTTACAATAGGTCTCTTTGAATAGGTCTTCAAATAATGGAACTTCCAAGAAAAATCTGTTTCCCTTTAAATAAAAGAAAAAATATATATCTAGATTTTTTTTTTTTTTAAAAAAAGAAGTTTCTTGGAAACAGAATGTATGAGTATATGCAGCAAAGTAAAAGAAACAAGAAGTTTAAAGTATATAAACATAGGAACTGGTACATGTCTGATGTCTTACAAACCAAGAATGGTTTGTAAGAACAAAAAAGGTATGGAATGATATTAAAAAGTGTTTGAAATAAATTAGTTTTAATTATTTCCCCTTTTCTTTTTATCTCCTGCTTTATGTTATACACATAAATTAGTCATACTATTTTTTATTTCTTTATTGCACCTTGCATAAATAATATTAGTTACTCCAAAAAAGAATCAATGAGTAAGTATGTACATATGCCTGCATGCATTCATTCCTTTTTATTTGCTTCTGTCTATGCTACTGAACGTTGTGAAATTAGGACAGTTGAGCAAAATGTATGATTTGAACTTGGACCTTTCTACTCCATATTCATAAAAAAATCCCCAGGATTTTCTTTCTGATACCCTTACACAACATGATCCCTTATTGAAGATTTACAATTCTTCCTCGTTAAGTACCCAAGAGAGTGGGAAGATACTGTCGTATGGTACATTTGGACTACAATTAAGGCAATTAATATGAGAATGTGTTAAAGAAACCATTACATTAAGAAAGGAGGTGGTGGCAAAGAAGTGTGCAGAAGCTAACTAGCTTCGTAAGTGATCCTGAGCTGTGGGAATAATTGATAGATCCAGGGAAAGTAGATCAGCACCATGGAACCTGGCACTCTAAGGGATTGCCATAGTAAAAACTTTCTTCCACTTCAAATTTTAGACCATCTTTAAAATGCATTTTCCTTAAGCTACAATCATTTTTATAAGCTTCAAGGGTCTCCTCCCTCCCCAAATTCATCTGCAGAGCATACACACTAAGAGCTATGTGTTCCAGGATGCATTCCAAGCCCAACACCTGTTACAGTCACAGGCTAACAAAAATCAGCATTTCAACACTCTCCAATATAGAAAACTAATTTAGCATTTTTCAGCTAATCTCTAATTTACTCATCCTGACATTTCACATCTAACATCACTCATTTCCTGCTAAAAGCCCAGTGACCTTTACAACTAAAAATGAAGAAGAAAAAGAAAACAAAAGAGAAGAAAGGAAAGAGAAACACTCCAATGAATATCTCACCCTGAAATCAGGCCTTTGGGAACTAAGTAATAAAACTGTTGTAGATGTTCACCCTCTTTGTGCATATCATAATTCATGATATTGTACGGGTAAAATCTAATCCAATCTAATTTCAATATCTAGTAGTAGACCAGGAGGACAATGTTTGATAAAACTTCAAAAATAAGGAGCCAAATGTTTGATATAATACAAAGGAGATACAATCTATTTCATGCATACTACCAGTGTATCAATCTTAGCCTCTATATTGCATGCTTTTTGCCTGTGCAGTTGTACACTTTTTGTCTCTGTGTCAAATGAACATTTCATTAGGTGAGCACAGGCACAAATTTCTTTAAAAATCCAATCCATATGAACAGGCAGCCAAATGTTATTTTCAGATTGAAAATAACTGGAAAATAGGTATGCATTCTATGAGGGAAACCAATCCCAGATTGTTCCAAAATGGGAGTTAAAGTAGCTCCAAAACATTTAGAAATGTCCATTACAAAGTCAGAACATTCTATGATAGAATTTCACGGTACTATCAGGTATATGTACCTGCTCAGAATTGTTATAGCATTTAACAAATATGAACCCTGACTCCAACAGCTGGCCTCAATACCTGGAAATTAGCAGGTAAGAAAAAAAAAAGCTTGGGATAATAGTACTCAAAGAGCTATGAAAGGGAAAGAAGATGTAGCTTTTGTATCATACTGCCTAAAACATTATAGACATCTGAACAACAAATGGGGTAGCCATTTATTTTATCTAGTTTCAGATTACAGCAGAAGAAACTGCATGCTTTAATATTCTTTCATTTTTTTTGGGTCCCCAGAAATAACATAAATCTCCCTTGATTTTTTTTTTTACTCATTAAGTTTTCTTCCTCCAAATATTGATCATTTAAAGCAGAGGTCTTCAAACTTGGCACCTTTAAGACTTGTGGACTTCAACTCCCGGAAGTCTTAAAGCTGCCAAGTTTGAAGACTCCTGATTTAAAGATTTATTCTGCCTTTTAAATCCTTTATAACTAAGCAAAACTCATAAGAAGAACACAAGAGGAAGCGGCTCAAGGGGACAGGGCCCAAGTTCATATGTAGTGCCATCTGCAGAGACTGGGTAGTGCTAAGGAAGAGCAAACCTTAATGTGTCTATTCATAGCTGTGGACTGGGCTGCCCGAACCAGACCCTCAAGTTCAGCACCACTAAAGTTCTTGGTCTCCACGGCCAGCTCTGTAATATCCACATCTGTAGCCAGCAGTTGGTGGGTTCGCATCCTTGATGTGTGGATGTTGAGAATCTGCATTCGACCTTTTTCATCAGGCAAGCCTAAACAGATAAGTTGTCATTTTGCTTTAAATCATTTTTTCACAATGATCTTTTCAGATGTAGTATGTCTGCAACTTTCAAAATTTCTTGTCAAGATCTTAGTTGGTGAATTCTAGAAGCAATTATACCCAACACATTTGGAGACAGCCAGGTTGGGAAAAGCTCTTTGGACAGTACTATTTTCTCCCATGATTGCAATATTGTAACAGGCTAAGTAATAACCTTTCTTTCCCAAACGCCAGTTCCCTGAGCTGGCTTTTAAAGAGTGGGAACTCTTTAAATTGCACCTCATTTTCAACTAGGATGCAGTGGAGATTTATGAATCATTTTGTTACATTTAGGCATAAATAATAACATCCATGCAACTTTCTTAGCAACAAATCTTGCAATTGCCTGGGGTCTTTTAGGATTTCCCAGCCTAGACTTTTTCCCTGATATTCCTTAGGAGCGTCCTATCCTATCCAAATCACATTTGTATTTCCCCATGTTAACATGCTACGGATGAATATAGCTTAAACTTCTGTAGCTGTATCTACCTACAGTATCCAAACCTGGGAAACTTGGGAATAAGAACAAGCCAACATGTGGAAAGAAACATTAAATGCCCTTCTTTATTGCTGACAATGGAAAGGACACAAGAATGCAAGCTCAAGGCTTGTTGCAGCTTGATGTTCTTCTAACATAAGAATTCAACCATTCTTGATCTGTATGATCCCATAGAGGGAAAAATAATTTACATGAAGCCAAACTAGTGGCTTGTGATCTGCAGTAAATGTTGCTTTTGGTTTTGGCTTTTGTTCAATCTCTATGAATATTTTTCAGTCATGGGTATCATGGTTATGTTAGTGTAATGTTCAAGAGAATCCATACTGCACATCTTCCTTGTTCAACAGTTAATATAAATTATGGAGAGATGTCTGAGGCCAAAGAACTATATTTACCAAATTATTTCCTATCAAAACTTTCCAATGTCTACCATTTGTTTGTGGTTTTGATAATAATTGCTGATTATTTACCAATCTCCATTTTCACTTCCAGTCGTCCAGGTCGTAAGAGTGCTTCATCAATCAGGTCTGGTCTATTGGTCATACCTGGACATCAAAAAGAAATTATTACTAGCTTGAAAAAGAATGAGTCCAGATACTATATCTGATTCTTAGGTTAGCTGTTTGAACCTTCTAGGCACCAAGCAAACAATGCTATTTAATAGTTATATGTTTCCATTAAGCAAAAGTGACAAATCAAACATAGCATTCCCACCAGGCAATACATCTAGCAATATCCAAGGTCCCAAACTATGTTTCAGAGATATGTTGATGTATCTGATATCTGTGAGTTGCTGTCTCAAGTTTTACTATTCAAATGAATGAACATGTGGATAGGATCGCAATTAATATGCAAACTAATCTGCATGAAAACAAATATAAGATACAGTATGATAGAGAAAGAAAGAAAAAAAAGAAAAAAGAAAGAAAGGGGGGAGGGAGGGAAGGAGAGAGGGGGAGAGAGAGAGAGAAAGAAAGACAAGGAAAGTACCAACATCTTGCCTTGTACTCCCACTAACATAAAGTAAAAGAACTGGTTCTTCCACCAATATTATTCCTTGGGTTTGTTCTCACTTTTTCTTTTTGAAGTAGTTATCACAACTTTTTAATACATTTTTTCTGTTTTCCATTTTATCTCCTTTAGTTATTAATTTAAATATTACAATTTAAAACCTTCTTTGAAAAACAATAGTATAAAAATTTACTGCAAAAGATTTCTTTGCTAAAAGAATATAAAAAGCTAAGAATCAGTCAATTAAGGGTTAATAATTCTTAAGATTGAATATAAATGCAATGTATTATTTTAGTTTTGTTGTATGCTGTCCAGATTAACTTGTTGTGACATTGGCAGCTATATTAATAAGATAAATAAATAAATAATTTCCCTATTAGGTAAGATAAATTATCTAAATTTAATCTGTTGTCTAAGGCTCTAAAACTTTTGTTTTAGTCTCAAGACTCTGAAGAGTGAGACATTCACTCTCCTCATCCAGAAATATCTTGCATCCATGTCTCCCTGAAAATATGGCAAATATATGGAAAAGTCTCCCTCTCAAGAGGACCCAAGAGAACAAGGCAACTGCATACCGATTACCAAGATATTGTTCAACTGTTCAACACCATCAATTTTAGACAAGAGCTGGTTCACCACGGTATCATGGACTCCAGTACTGCCTGCCATACTCCCTCGTTGTTTGCAGATAGCATCGATTTCATCAAAGATGATGATATGAACACCACTGTTTGCCCCAAGCTGATGAAGAAAAATCAAAGTATGTTATTAAAATATTGTCATCCTTATTTTAATAGCTATCATATAGCTGTTTTAAGGAATGCAGAATAAAGCATTTAAGCTTCTAAAGAACCATTCCATTCTAATCATAATAAACAAAACAAGTTTTCAATATTCATTTGGTATAACACTTATGGCCATAAATAAAGCATTTATTGTGGATCCATTTCCAGCTTCAGTATTCCAGAACAGCTCAATTAATAGTAGACTAATTAATATTATTAATATTACAAAGGGCACTAAAAATATTTTAGGGAATAGAATATTATAATATGTACACTCAGAATTTTATGAACATTTTTTTTAGAGCTAGAAAAACCAATGGGTCATCCTTTTGAAGGTATTTCCTTATCTAAATAGAGAAATAGAATGACATGGATGGGCAAAAAAGCAATGACAACATTTGTCTGTCTTTCCTTGTGGGAAACTGGCAGGGAGCATCATAAATCACAACACATGACTGCAACTGAGTTATGATGCTGCAGCAGCCGGAGCTTTGTAAATACAACTGATGAGAAGATCCTTGAAATTTCAATTACGGTAACAGTAATGATGGTACTATAATGGCAGTAATAGGTTCAAGATTTTGTACCATTAAGTTAATGGATTTGAGGTATTTTGATTCAAGCATTTTTGCACTATGATGCATCATTTGGGCTAATGGTGCATCATAGTGCAAACAGACAAGGGAGTTCTAGTAGTATATAAATATAGATGTAATCCACTCTAAAGACTTGGGTAAATTATAAAAGTCACAGTTACATTGACTGAATACCATTTCTGGCCAAGTCAACAATTACAAATGTTTAAAGCTATTAGAAAAAGAAAAATTTATGCAGTGTGAAGTATTTATCGGATTGCAATTAGGCAGAACGAATTAACAAACACAAAGGATTGCAATTCTTTTCTCAAGAAGAATTATTGGTATTTTAGATTTTTGGATTTTCTGAATCTTTGTGTATCATTCTGCTGAATGTTATCAACATTTCAAGTGAATGTTCCTACTGATATATAAAGACAAGTGAGCAAATAACATTTAGAATTTGTTTATTTTATAAACAAAATTATGTAATATTTGACATGGCAGAATGAGAAATTAATTATCTCTTGAGATTTAGTGAAAATCGTTAATTGAAGTCATATTCTTCCTGCAGTTGCTGATCAGCCTCTCACCAGAGGTGGTATTCAGCAAGTTCTGACCAGTTCTGGGGAACCGGTAGCGGAAATTTTGAGTAGTTCGGAGAACCAGTAAATACCACCTCTGACTGGTCCCGCCCCCCACTATTCTCTGCCTCCCGAGTCCCAGCTGATTGGGAAGAAATGGGGATTTTGCAGTAACCTTCCCTGGAGTGGGGTGGGAATGGAGATTTTACAGTATCCTTCCACTGGAGTGGGGTTGGAATGGAGATTTTACAGTATCCTTCCCCTACCACGCACAACCAAGCCATGCCACACCCACCAAGCCACGTCCACAGAACTGGTAGCAAAATTTTTTGAATCCCACCACTGCTCTCACCTATATGAATCCAGTCCTACATTGTGAATGGGCTCAACTCACTATCATTTGATGACTGTCTAGCATGAACTAATTATTTCAGATCCTGCTCAAAGTTTCTATGGAATCTGTAATTGGGTTGTCTATTTTCTTGTATATCTCCTTTTATGTTTGGGAATATATTTTGCTGCATGACCCATTTGTATTTCAGGCAATGCCTTGATATTATGCAGCAGAGTATCTAATGCAACACAACAGTGGTCCACAAAGGTTTGAAGAAATGTTATGATTTAAATCTGAGTTACGTTTTGGGGTTCCATAGCCATGATCCATGGCCATAAAAGGGGATCCACAGTGAAGAAAAGGTTGAGAACTATCGCAATAGAGGATTCCTTCCTTCCAATGCTGACAAGTCATGCAAGTCTAAGTCACCCTCAAATTACCATCACGACGCTTATAGCTAGCACATATTTAATTATTATTTGGGGATTTTATGCTGCTGCAATCAATTGACTCCCAGAGTCTTACAAAACTTTATTCAACATTAAAAACATCAGTATTGGCCAAAACCAATAGTAAAATATCTATAACTTGTCACCCTCACTAAAAATGCTCACTAAACATCACTCCTTTGGGAGCAGTCAACTTCCATTCCATCTCTACAGTTCTTATATAGTCAGGGCAGCATGATCTAATGCACTAAAAACAAGGATAGGGTTTTCTTCATCTCCGGAACAGAGGAGAGGAACCTTCACTGAAAATACTTGCATCTTCTAGATATTGACATTGTCTCAATAAAGAGATCTGTAGCAACCCTCCCCTCTTGGAGCTCACTGAAGGGGCAGATTCAGTGGTGGGTTGCTCCTGGTTCAGTCTGGTTCTTGCAAATCGGTAGTAACAGCAGTGGGAGGCTCCACCCACCCAGCCAGATGTCATCATGGATGATCTGCGTATGCATAGAAGTGCACACATTCCCAATGCAAACCGGTAGCGCAGGTAAGTAGAACCCACCCCTGGGCAGATTGCATGAAACCTATGTCTTAATACGTAACTGAAAGTGATAACCAATATCCTAAACAGTGCTTGGAAGTTAAATGCTCCCCAGTACACCTCTTGTAATAAAAATCTTACATGCACAAAATAAACCAAGATCGCTACTACCCATGTAGTTGCATTCTGGCTCAACTGAAGCTACCAGAAGGTCTTCAAGGGTGCAGTGCAATTGAAGTGACAATTACTTAAGGAACTGTCAATAGGCTTCCATGTGTCTGGGGTTTGGTGAAACTCTCAAACTTTCAAAATGGTTTTCCAGAATTGTAGCCATCAGCAGATTGGGGTGAGGTTGTTTTTTTTTTAAAGATTGTGATGTTTTTATTGAAGTTTTAAATTTATTTTAACTGGAGCATGATGTCCTTCTAGAATCTGTGGTGAGAAGTTCATTGTGATAAAAGCTTATGGTTTGTAAGATGTATATAAAGGACAGCTGGCCCAAATCAGCTCTGATTGTTAAATGAAATTTTCACATAATTGGCCCTGACTATTCCTTATTTGAACTGACTAAATGGAGCCAAGGGCAGTGGCTTTTTAATAGTGGACCAGAATGATGGATGCCTTTGTTAATGAAAGAAATGAAGTAAGAATCATCTTTGTTCACTCAGATTCTAGGAATGTTTTAATAATGTTCAATAGCAAAGATTCATAAAATCTAAAAGTGGGCAAACACAGAGCAGTACAATATTTGAGCTTTTTAATACTTAGAAAAATGACAAGTAAAGGAGGCTTGATAGAGTTATAATAAATGCTATTTATTACCTCCAATAATATCAGACAATATGCCTTTAAATAAAATTGTTTGATTAATTGGTTAGATGTGTATCCTGACTTTCTTTGGAGAACTTAGTTTCTATAATAGCCATCCTCTGAGGTAAATTAGGCTGAGGGTATATGAAGGGCAGAGAATCGCACACTAAATTTTCACAACTAATGGTAGATTTCTTTCTCCAATCCTAGTACGGTTCTTTAATTACTATATCACAGTGGTTCCAGATATTGAGAAGCATTTGCTGGAGAATTCTATTGTACCCCTACACCATTTACTGACTTCTCAGATCAACTAGTTAGTCTCTGTGGGAACAAAAAATAACAGCCCTATCTGCACACTGAATCAACTCTCCTGTCTCAGTCTTCCTCCACTCATTCTATAGTTAGGGTAGCCAGACACATTGCTACGCTAAATTTCCAAATGAAAAGATTTCTAAAATTGACTGACAGTCATTGGAATACATCCAAATTCTTTTCCTCCCCTAGAATACCCACATTAACAAAATTGCAATCCCATGAGCTACTACATCTCAAACTGCACATCACAGAAGCTTTTAAAAATAAAATATATCTTTGCCATTTCTTTCACTCATCAGGTCTAGTTATTTTTAATTGGAAAAAAAATAAATCATTTCTGCCCATCTCTACTCAATTTCATTGTTCATGAGGGGAGGAAAATATACCATACAACAATGCAATCTCAACCCACACATTTCTTAATAATAGTTATTACATGACATGAAGAAAAGAAGTTGCCACAAGTTGATCCTGTGGCAGTTAACATATGCTCTGCTGATTCTACTACTAGCCTGAATCCTAACCCAAACAGAATACCATGTAATTCTTTTCATGTTTCTAAATTACCCTTTTTTGTTCGTCTTCAGCATCTGCAAAGAGCTTGCGAATGTTGGCCTCTGATTCTCCGACATATTTGTTAAGGATTTCGGGTCCGTTCACAACTTTTGGCTCCCTGGCATTCAACATTTTGCCAATCTGCCTGGCCATAAGTGTCTTACCACAGCCAGGAGGGCCATATAAGAGGATACCTTTCACATGTTTGCAGCCTAAAAAGAAAGAAGAGAAAACACAATCATGAAACTAACACAGAAAATCTTTTTTTGCCTAGAACAATAATGGGTGCAAAATAGAGCAGCAATTATTACTTGTTATTTATATCACAATTTACCAGAAAACTGATAAACATATCATCTTACCAGCTGACTACTCTAAGGTTTCCATCCATAAGTACAATTCAAAATCATACTTATTATTATTTAAAATTACAGACAGCTTTGGATCAGAACAGAACTTATTCCCACTAGCCCAACAAATCTGCCCATTAGCCATTTTTGGAGACTACTAAAACGGCTTTTATCTTCTGAGGGGCAAAGGATGATAACAGTACCCATGTACTGGCTCAGGTATAGTACTACCAGTATATGCAATTTTTTCTTGGCAAAAATATGTAAAGCAAATCATAGTGGAGGCTATAAATTTTGTAAGTGAAAGGAGAGGAGTGACTAAGTCAAAGAGATAGATACATGACCTTGTTTCTGTAGAATGAAATCTGAAATTAGAGCTATAAAGTTTCTTCCTGTAATTGTTGGGGAGTTGGGGATGAAACACATGGTAAATATCCCTCTGATTTCAGTAACTCCTCCAGAATACCTCAGCTCAAGCAGATTAATTCCCTTTTTTGTTTCAGTCACACAATTATTTTCTTGTCATAGATTTTTATATTTCTTGAGATATCCCAGCATATACTGAAATTAATATCTTATTTTGGGGTGATTTTCATTTCTTTTCTAAGAAACTTGATGAGTCAAGTTTATTGTTTACAAAGCTACACAGAAACATGCTACTAAAGGGCTTCCTGGAGGCTTCCAGAAGAAAATTTCTAAATGTGTTTTAGACTACAAGAAGACATCTTCCTCTTTTCTGTTCTTTTGTAATCTATCCCCTCTATGCTAACTAGGCTAAACAATTCAAGGTTGGAACTGGCTCTACCCCAAAGCTTTTTTTATTGCAAGGGAAAGATGTGCAACCAAATTTTTAAATCTCATGTTATACACTTACACAGACACACATCTCATGTTATACACTTACACAGACACACAATTCTAGCAATCATCTCCAAAAATTATTAGCTATTATGAGATGAAGAAGACTAATCCTTTCCCTTCCTTCACAATTTTGGTGAACACTTTAAAATTTTCATGGCTCACCTGCTTAATTATTAGGCTCAGAATCTACCAATGTCCTGTATTTTGTCTTTAAAACTACTTTTAACACTTAGTAGCAAAACAATGAGCTAAAATGCAGACATTTTCCAAGTTAATCTTTCCAGCTACCACAATCACCCCAGGCTACAGTGTAAGGAAAATCAGCTGAATGGCATTAACAAAATATGTCAAAATTCAAGATAACATTTTTGTACATAATTAAGATCTAATTTTGACATTGGATGTTAAAGAATACTCTTGACATCCAGTACTCAGTCTAGTAAACTTTTTCCTCCATTATTTCTTATGCATAACTTTCAACTTAATGTATTGAAAGATCAAAACAACATTCAACATAAATCTCTCTGCATAATGGTACAGATTACTGTGTGTAGTGTACACTATTTTACCTCTCCATTCTCAAAGTACTGAAGGATCAGAAAGAAAACAGGAATATTGTAGAGAGAAATATATGTATTTTATATTATATTTTTAAAAATAAAGAATTTCTGTGTAACTAAAAGGAGTATCTAGAAATGATGGATATATAAGAAAATTATTTCTGAGTAATCTTGTTTCTAACCATTCTCAGTCACCTGAGTCTAGAGAAAATGTACTAAACAGCAACATTGATTAAGATGAGTGAGCCACCTTCTGATGCTAGGTACGACACTTAACATCTATATGCATGTGAGAGAACAGCAACAGGTGATAAGATGAAGAAAAGTGGATAAGACCATACCACAAACAGAGAATGGCTACGATTTTCCAGTTTTTCCAATACTTAGGGAAGGCAATATTTTTTTGGCTTGTTTGTTCTTTTATGTGTAATACAAGGCTTCATGCATTGTATTATTATAACAATTATTATAACAAAGGAGTATATAAAACACAAACATAGAAAATGTTTATGTATTAGGGTATGAAAATAAACTTACTGGCAGATGACTAAAGAGAAGCACGGTCAAAAGGGCTAACTTTATTTCTGGCAATCAAGATTTGGGATCTTTCTGAAGAGGAAGATATTTTAATGTTTTAATCTTATGTTATTTTATTCTGATATTTCTGGTATTGTAAGAAGCACAGAATCATTTGATAGAAAAATAGGTAATATACAAATTCAATAATTAAGATGAATTAATAGAATGATATTATACCAAGTTTCTGAATTTTAGCTCAGGTGGGCTTTCAAGTTGGAAAGGCAATAACATTTTAAGATGGGCTGAGTCATAGCAACCAATAATGGCTATGACTCATACTGTTGACATTTGTAATTTTTTCTAATGCATCTGCTTTGCCATTACCCTGATGGGGAGCTGGATAGAGAAAAATTTATTAGTCAACTCTTAGGTATTTGAGAGAGACAGATAGAAAAGCAAACACTCAGTGCAAATGGGGGGAAGGAAAGAAAAAATAGTGGAGGTGAAAGACTAATTATACATATGAACCAGCAAGGTGGTGATAAATTAAAGGTGATCCTTGTCAAATTAGTGTCAAAGAAGAACCTGTTAATTCAGCATATAGGGAACACGATCTCTTGTGTAGCCAAAAATCAGTGAGGTGGGATTTGAATGATGAGTGATGCCAGAAAAGGGGAATCCCATTTTGCTGAGATGAGAGAGGCTACAAAAAAGCTATGAACAAGTCAGAACAGATTTTGTACAAACAAGTTTAGGGAATTTCTGTTGCCAGGCAAGCCAGTGAATGTAATCCCTTGATGCTGTACACTAGCCTCTTACTGCAAAGGCAACAAGGTAAAAGGGATACACCCAAAATCTCACCTATTTGAGGTATGCCATTATCAAGCAACTGCATGTAACTAGAATGACTGAGATGCACAATCCACATAGATATATTAACTTTCATTTGATTGTGATACCAAAAAGTAATTCTTAAGGGCTTATGCACACTAATCCTCTCTGATAACAATAATTTACTCTGGCAGAAACTTCAATGCTACAGGACTTCAGTAGAGAGGAAACTGACTTGGCAGAAAACAAAACTTTTCTTTTTAGTGCTAAAGATACTGTTAACAATAAACTATTGCTATAAGAGCACAAATGAGATTTGCAACTTGATGTTCACCAGATGTTTCATACTACAACTTCCACAGCCCTATACTACTAGGCAGATTGATTAAGATTGAAATCCAAAACCCCTGAAGAATACCAGATTACTATTCCAATATTAGATTCTTAGGGCTGTTACTTTAAAGATTGGTCCACACATTCAGTTCTATTCCTTGGTAGCTATAGCTCTTATAAATAGGGATATGCTAGTGAACTTGTCAAACATATGCTGCTTTTCTTATGCACATTTCCCAATTTGTTTAGGTCTTCTTGCTATCCCCTCGTAAATGCATATAAGAAATAAATGAAATTATTAAAGGTTCCTTTGAAGTTAATGTATCTACTTAGAGGAGTTTGCCTATAAATCTGTACAGTTTAGATGTGGCCTTGCTTCAGATTCTGTAACCTCTGTTATAGATCTGCCATCTTTTTTGCAAAGGATAGGTTCTTGATTTTTTCCTTGATTAAAAATGCAAAAAAAAAAAAAACCTTCAAAATTACTTAAATGGCTCTTGTTCCTTCATCTTCATGAGACTTCGTGTGGAACTTCACAATCAATAAGTTACACAGCAATTTAGCAAGCACTGGTGAAGAATATCTGATCAATATCTTTATTTTCTAATTTTTATTTTCAAATCCTCCTATACCTAATATTTATTTTATTTTGTGTGTGCCTTTTGATTCCTGGTGACTGCATGGACTAGTTCCTTCATTTTTCTTGACAAGGTTTTTGGAAGTGATTTGACATTGCCCCTTCCTAGGGCTGAGAGAGGGTAACTGGCCCAAAGACACCCAGCTTGAGTTATGTGTAAAGTGAGAATAATACTCATAGTCTCCTGATTCTAGTCTGTCACACTAATCCCTACACCAAACTAGCATTCTTTTACCTACATATTTACATTTTTTTCTAATGGCCCTCAGAAAGTGTACATTTTTCCAGTGCATTTAATTTCCTTGAGATTTCTGAAACTCTTTACACAGATGTCTTACATATGGCTTTTTGAAAAAACATAATTATAAACTATGTTAAATAACCTGTCCCCACTGGTTTCTCTAATAGTTTTAGGTTATAGATTATCACTTCCATATCAGTTGAGATTTAAAGTATATCATACCAGAAATTTAATGAAACCCTTTCATATAATTCTTATTATAAACTTTCCAAGCTATTGTCTTAATTTGTAGAATATAAAAGATTAAAATTAAGCCTGGCATCAATTTTAATTCTGAAGAGAGTAAATTTAAGCATTCAGGAAAAGGGTTTTGCTGACAGCTAAGCAATAAATGTATTATAATTCTCTGGGAGTTGTCAATTTCTGCTACAGTTTTTGAAACAGACTACTTGCAAAACTAATGTCCATCAAATCAAGAGATCTGAGGAGAAATATTTTCTACTCTCTTATCCTTGATCTCTGGCCATTACATATAACTTTCTTCTGAAATAGTGATTAAGGATAACCTACCAATATTACAAGTTTCTGTTTTATCGGCCCAGGGACTGAATAATAAAAACCCCTGTAGTCTTCCAGCCTTATGGTCAATGGCACTGCTATTCAGAAATTTCAGAAATAGCACAAACCAGGTGAGATAACCCAGCAGATCATATGCATGTTCAAGACTGTCAGTGTATGAGTTCATGAATTGGAATAGACATGGCAACAGGTCAGCCAATGGGGACTGTTTGGTGACTCAGAGAGTTTGGAGCCTGGGCGTGGCTTAGTTTAACTGTTATGTATATAAGAATTGGTTTGTTCTTGCATTATTGCTTCTGTTATATTGATTCTGTGCTTCTGGATCCTGGGTTCTGGTTCTGGCTTCTGCACATATTGCATACATGCATCATGCTTTATATTACTGTTTATAAAGAAGTTTCTTTTATACATGAATCCTGCTGATTTATTTACTTGTGTACTGGTTAGATTGCTGCAAACTTTAACAAAGACATGCAGCCTAATCCCTAAATCCTACTTCATCTCATAAATTTTGATTATAAAATGGGGAATATGCACTGAAAACAAATGTTTTGAAGCCATTCTTGACAAAGCAATATGAATTTATAAAGCTGCCACATATGAAATCAAGTTATCCTAAACGGGTATGGTACTTTGTAATTAATAATTCTAATGGAAGCAAGCCATGGGGGTAACCACACTAGGTCTCTAAATATGGGAAAGTCCACCTGAGGCCAAACAGTACTAATGGACCTATTCTTTCCCCCTCCATAAAGTTGCCTAACCCCCTTTTAAAATTAAAACTGTTCATTATGGCAAAGAACCATATTTCATCTGCTCTGAATCTACCAGTTATCAGAAGGCTGCCCAGAGTTTAGTATTTATATCAGCAAGGGTAAAAAGTCAGTAGAGCTGATTGGCAGGAACTGCAGGAGCTGGAGATGCCATAGATTAAACCTGGGGCCTTCTCCATACAAAGCACACACTTTACAGCTGAGCCCTCCCCCACACTTTCACCTCTTTGCACCCAATAGCAGTCTCTGTACAAAATGTCCCCACCTGGCCAACATGGAAGACCCTGAAAACATGAAGACAGGCCTCCTTTCAAATAGACAGGTGATGACAAACTTCAAAATGAAGTTACTCTGTATCTCTTCTAGCACTGGGGCAATACCTGCATTTACATCTTATCTCCCTTCTGAGAGAAAAGCAGGCAGTGTATCCAAATGTCAGCATTGTTAACAGACAGCATTTAAAACTCAGCCTCTTCCTTAAGATAGGTGTATCTAAATGCCTCTTACCATCATTTACTGATCAAAGGTCACTCCTTAAACAGGGCACCAGTTTTTAATTATTTGCTCACCCATTTGTAACACACAATTCACATGGGAAACTATGCCCATCAAAATAATAGAAAAAGATATTACAAGGTCCAAAGACAATGTTGTCAGTATGCCTTTCTCAGTAGTTTGACATTTGATACAAATTAAAAGGAGATAACCACATCATTAAGCTAGTTTGCAAATGCCAGTCTGAAATGCCATTTACAGGATTATTTGTTTTGCTTTAGCTCCCAATATCCCATTCATTCAAATGGCCACATTTCTCATATTGTTCAGTGCATGGCTAAGTGACACTTGTATAACAGAAATAAACCACATTGGGGAAAGAATGTTAACCCACAATTATTAGGCACAATAACATGGCTGGTTAAGGACAATGGGATGTGTAGTTAAAACAATAGGCCTGGAAAGCTGTAAATTTAGAACAGCTGCTTTAATAGGTTAGCTTACAGAAGTCACAGATATTTACATGGAGAGGAGTGAGAGAGAGCCAAGAAATTTTAGAATTCTAATAGTATCATTTCTATAACATCTTACAGTGTTTCATAAGCAAAAGGTGACATGTTTGAAGATTATACTTCAAATATCAATTGTGAAATGCAAGAAAGGTACAAACTGGAGATGAGGAGAATATTGTATCAAATGTAAGCAAATGTACTTTCTGTATTTAGGCATGACTGCAAGTGGGAATTAAAATGAAAAGTTACACAAGTTGCATAGTTAAGGAAACTATTGTCCAGACTGAAAGTCCCAAATGCTTATACCAACACATGACATTGGTCCAGAAAATATACTGAAACTCAGTGAAAACGACAGTATTATAGAATGTATTTAAAAATTCCTGTAACCATTTTTGTAATCAAGTTCTAGAGATTTCTGGTCTTTTTATATCACTCATATCCAATGATAAAGAGTCAGAGCAAATAAACTTATTCTAAGGCAGATAAGATAATAGCTAAATGCATAATGGCTCTTTCTAGTGATTACAAAGTGTCTAAGCTTAATATCTATTGGCCTCCAGTGCTACAGTAAAACCAAGACCACCTGCAGGAAAAATGACAATGAAAGAAGATGAATTGGAACCAATAGACCCTCTAGGATTTATGCAAACTGGAGAACAATTATCTCTTCTGATGGAATGCAAACAAAAAGAAAATCAGATTAAAGCAAGAATTCCTAATGCGTATTGAGAAAAGCCCTGGGCTAAAAATAAAAATTGCACATATTTAAACATAACTTGAGCCCAAAAGTGGGACTGAGAGCTTGCTTTTTATTATTATTATTTAACTACATTTCATTTACTGTAATTTTAGGCTTTTAGCAAAATCACAGCCGCAGAGGAGACACACCAGCAGCCTAACTTTCTAAGAGTTTGAAATGAGAAGGCAGCCCAAAACGTGCTTGAAGATTACAGGATAGGCCACCAGCATTGATGGGTTACAGCTCACTTAACCTTACTTTCAGCCATCAAATTTTAAATTTTATATTATTGATCCGCAATTGCTAGCAATTTTCTATAGCTTTTAAAAATCTAGCATGGATATTTATTGTAAAATACAGAGCTATAAATCTAGTGTTATTTTTTGTCATATATTTCTTTGATACAAGTAAATGTATCAAAACACACACATCCATTCTATTTTGAAGTTGATTACAATTATCTACACATCAGGCATTGCTTTCATTAACTCAGGTTTATGGTGTGGCAGTATTTGTTAACATTCCTAGAAATTGCAGTTATGGAAAACACTTCTGGGTATTACGTGTAGGAAGATCCTTATTTCCTTAAATGGTCAGATCATTGAAATGATAGTTAAGGCCCTTAATTCACAAATATTCAAGGTTATGTGTGAATAAATAAAAATTGCAATGAAAATCACATGATCTGGGAAATGATCAAGTTGGCATTTGGGAAGAGGAGTCAATGCAGCTTCTTCTCTGTAACAAAATTGTTTCTTCCTCCTTCATATTGTATTCTTGAGTAGTTACTATTTCTTCAAAGGTAGACAAGATGATCTCAGGCAGCAGTGAAATCCACTTACTTTCGCTACCAGTTTGGGAACGGGAGTGCGCAGAAGTGTGTGTGCGCTATGTGCACACGCCTCTTCTGCGCATGCACAGAGCCTTTTGCACATGCGCAGAGGGTCAAAAACGGACGTAATGACGTCCTGGCGGGTGGGTGGAGCCTCCTGCTGCCGGCGCTACTGGTTCACTCAAGCCAGATAGATCCGGCCGGATTTCACAGCTGATCTTAGGGTGAAAGCTACCTCCAATTTCTACCAGTCCACATCTATGGGCTCACAATAGGCATGTCTTTGTGGATTCAGCAGTATAGTTGATTTATATTCCGTTTTTTTTCCCACTTCATTTTACAAATGGAGGAGTTATAGAACCCCTATTCTGAAGCAAACTGTAATACAGATGATCAATCCCGCCAGGCTATACAGCTGGCACATTTATCATTTTTCATTTGTGAGGCAAAAGAACAGAGAAAGGAAAACACAGAGAGAGAAAAGATCTTCTCCTGCTATACACAGATTTCAATTTTTTTCTTTTCCCCTCATGAATTATTGTAAACCTGAACAGATGTCAACCTGGCATTTGAGCTCTGAAATATAGTTGGAAAAGCAAGTTATAACTAATGCAAAGAAAAAGGATGGGTGTCAGGAAGCAGCCTTTTTCTTCAAATTTCAGAGAAGCTTCTCTTGCCTAAGGGAGGGGACTGTCGAAAAGAAAATGGAACTGGAATGGGAAGCTTTGCTTACTAAAAAGCAACTTCTCTATTTGAAAAAGACTGTAGTTTGTCAGGGGAAACAAGCATTTAGGCTATAAGAGACCCCATCATCCTCTGTCAGGAAGTCACAAGTTTGCTGACTTCTAAAAAATTAACTGAGTCCGTAGCCAACAGAAATTTAAGAAGTGTGTATTGGTTGAGGTAGAACAACTCCATGAGACAAGCAATGGCTCCCCACTGTATCCCTGCCACATCTTGTATTTTTTCCCCTTCCATTCTATAATTTTTGAAGACTGCCTGGACAAGTCCGTGCAGTTTTCTTGGGAAGATTTTTCAGAAGTGGTTTACCCATTGCCTCTTTCCTAGGGCTGAGAGAAAGTCACTGGCCCAAGGTTACCAAACTGGCCTTGTGCCCGGGGCAGAACTAGAACTCATGGTCTCCTAATTTCTAGCCTGATGCCTTAACCACTACACCAAACTGGCTCTCTCATGTTCTTTACTGCACTTTAAAATGAAATATACTGAAGCATACAAATGGCACGTTTCCAGTTTTAATTAAGAAGTATGCTTGAATCATCAGACATTTAAGCTGGCAGAATAGTCAATCTAGAAACTGTCCTAGAAACAGTAAAAATGGTATAATTTTCATCTTGTTAGTTGAACTGTTTTGTAGGAAAGAACAGTTTGTCCAATCCTGTCCATTTCCCTAGATTGACTTGAAAGTGATTAAATATCATAGGAGCCTTTTAATTCTTCACTTCAGCTAAGTGAAATTTCTAATTCTTGCCACATAAACACTTTAAAGTTAAGCAAACATTGAATTGGCTATGTTGGCAGACTGAATATATTTCAAAGCTTTAGAGCAGCGGTCCCCAAGCCCCAGTCCATGGATCGGCACCGGGCCACAGCATGCCAAAAACTGGACCATACAACAAACGAAGCCCCATCTGCGGGATGCAGGCAGTGCGCAAAACCATACTCCCTCCAGTCTGCAGAAAAACCTCTTTCAATGGAATCAGTCCCTGGTGCCCAAAAGGCTGGAGGCCGCTGCTTTAGAGCACCTGTTGATTGTGCAATGAGCATTCTATCATCCACCCAGCTATTTTTATTGACCTTAGCTAGCTTAAAGCTATGGGAAAATTATATTTTAGTTTTCTTATCTCACAAATCTTTTGTATATTTCTTGCTATGATGGTTTTTATATTTCATTTTTCTCAATCCATATTTTTATCCTTGCATTGACCCTTATTGTGTTTTTTGGGGCAGGGCTGTAATTTCTGTGATGTGCACTGGGGTCATATAATATCATAACATCTACTCATGTTTATGTTTGGTACAAACCCATTTGCTCCACAATCTCAGGTGGGAATACTCGAGAGGCAAACGCCCTTCGGAATATGTCAGAAAATTCTTTATCAAGGCCTCCAATACCCATCTTCTCAAAATTCCAATCAGGGTTGATGATAGACTGACGGTTTTCCCGAGTTTTGGATTTGCCTGCAGAAAAAAGAGCAAATTCAAGACCAATAATTTTAATCAGAACTGTTATAGATGGCTATGATAAATTTCAAATACACTATTACATATGTCTGATGCATAGAGCAGTTTGTTAAGAACATGAGCTAAGAATTATTTCAAACTCATTTAGTTAAGAATAGACTGAAAGACTGAAGATAACTTCACTATAATAGAAAATATTGTCGTTGTCTAAAATGTGTTTGCATGTATACACACACTCAAACAAAATAACATATATCTTTCAGACTTAACAAGAATTTAGTTAGCCAAGCTTTCATCCCCATATTTTCTCATGTTTTAATAAATAACGTATGTATGTATAGATTCCATGCAAACAGAAAGCACTATTTTAAATTGGATAGTTAAAAGATTTTGCTCTGCTTTTTTACAAGTAAAGTATATAATAAGATATAATAAGTCACAGAACCATATAATAATACATCATAGAGACTGCACTATTTTCTATATTTTTTAATTGGGACAGTCCAGTACATCATGCTAAACTTTTGATGTTTACTCATGACATGATAGGTTATGAAAGATTATTGAAATACTGAAATCCTACTTTTCTTTTTGTTTAGGAGAACCAATTTACTAGATTTCATATATTTGGAAACATGTTTGAAAACACTGCAAAGCACTATAGTCATCTAAGCAATTGTGTCTTCCATCATTTTAGCAGTTTTCCTCTAAGAATACTATTCTAACAATGCTAAGCTAGAAATCTGTCCACGATTAACTTGAGGTTGAAGCAGAAACAAAGAATGTTCTCCCTCTCTCTCTCCCTCTCTCTCTCCCTCCCTCTCTCTCTCCCCCTCTCCCTCCCTCCCTTCCTCTCTTTATCTATCGTTCATATTTCTTATCCACCCATCTCCCTCAGAGAGGAGCTCTGGTTCCTGTACCATACACTTTGGCATAAGGAGACTGACAGAGAGGCACAATAAGTTTATAATAGGCATAACACCCTTGGTTTTTTTTGGCAAGTGCAGGAGATTCCATCAACAATTTGTTTGCAATAACGACTTAATTAATCTGAAATAACAATTAGTAACAGTCAAAAATCTGAATGAAGTTTATAAATTAATATTATGATTAGATATACTAACTAGCCCCTTAATAGGCGAACCTTTTCAGCATTGAGTGCCAAAACCGGAATGCACGTGCATGTGCGCATGCCAAAGGACCAGCTGGCCAGCATGTGCATGCCTGTTTTTAGGCCATTTTGGACCATTTTTCTGGCTGTTTTTAGGCCTTTTGGGCCGTTTTCAGGCCGTTTTCCGGGCTGTTTTCCAGCTGTTTTTCGGGCAGTTTTCAGGCCATTTTTTGGACCATTTTTCAAAAACGGCCTGAAAAATGCCCAAAAACTGGCCTGAAAAACGGCCGTTTCCAGGCCATTTTCTGGCACTCTGGCACCTATGAAGACCAGCTGGCTGGCTGGCACACGCCGCAAACCAGAAGAGCAGCTGGCGACGGTGCACATGCCCACACACACATTCTTCCTATTTCATAGGCTGTGTTTTGGCATCTATTTTCTTGAATGCTGGTCCCTGACACGTTGGTTCTCCAAAAGGCCTTAAGGAGGAGTAAAACAAGAACTCTGCTGAAGTATTTTGTTATTATGGGCAACATATTGGACAATGGTACCCTATAACCATTGTCAGAAGATCTAGATAGCAATAAGCTAATGGCTTTGGGGTCAAGAGAAAAAAAAGTGCTCAATGAATGGGCAATTTGCAAGCTGCAAGAATTTGAACAACAGAAAAGTGGAAACAAGAATGAGAAGGAATAAAGAAAATAATGGGGGAAGTACAAGACTATAGATAGGGCTTTGGTTATGAGGGGATGTATTATCTGACAGAAAGGAAAGTACAGAGGCTTGAAGCCATACATCCAGGAATCAAAGGCGTGGGGGGGGGGGGGTGGAGGGAGAGAAGGATTATGTCTTTACTTTAGTCTAGATTCTGGAAAAAAAAGTTCAGTGCTATCACTCTTGTCTATGAAAGAGGTGCAGGGAGGTCATAGGGAAATTAAGTTAAAAGAATTAAGGTAAATGGTTAGCTTTTAAGTTGCAGGGCTCTAGTATTTTATGTTATTTCCAAGGAAGCAGCAAAATTAACCACTCAGTTTTTCCATTTTATTTTTCTTATTCAATACTGCCACATCCTGGCAATAAGTGGTATTTGAAACTCTGACAGCAAAATAATTGTGGTTTTTCTTTCGTTCCGCAATACATCTTTTATCAACCATCAAATCCCACAAGCATTCTCTAATCTTAAAAAGTGGTTATAACATAGCAAATTCAAACATAATTAGTAGAACTAGCAAAGCAATGCAAGTTTCTGCTAAATTAAGTAGATTATTTTCAAAAATATACCACAAATTGATTTAAAACACAAAGTTGTCATAAAATGTAACATTTATCATGCTATATAACATATAACATGTAATCATAAAAACATTTATAGATTGTTCCCAGACCCTGATAAAATCCTTCAAAGGAACTCTCTGTTAACCTAAAATGTCAGATTAGTGGCATATCTATATTATCAGCTTTTTATCCTAGGCATGGCATACTGCATATAATATATCCAGAGGTTAGAGAAAGAAGAATTTCCCACATCCAAATGAAAATAAAATAAAATAAAATAAAATGTAGAAAATCCCTCATTTTTCAATCAGTTTCTATGAAATGACTTTCCCAGGGGTCATCAGTGATGTGACTTTTTGTCATCTGAAAAAGCAGCAGAGAAAGGAACTGTCTAGCCAAAATGTGATATAATGATTAAGGAGTTAGACCAAGACCTGAGAAACCTAGATTCTTCATTCATCAAGGCAGACTCACTGATCTAGGGCAATCATTGTTTCTCAGCCGGCCCATCCATAATGGCTTTGCTGGGAAGGCAAGATTAGAAGAGTACTATATATGCCACTTTGAGATAAAAAGTGAGATATGTACAAATCATAAGCATCGTCATGGATTTTAAGAAGTCCCCTCAGGATGGAATACAATTCTACATGATCAATACAATAGAGAGGCTGTACAAGAACAATTGGCAGCACCAACATACAACTCAGTCTATCTGTGAAGAAAAATATATATAACAAATGCATTTTAATATACTTCCCATGGTGTATTTGTTTTTGCCAACTTTTCTCCTAATGCATCTCTTTAATATGCACATTTTTAGATATTCTTAGTATATTTACTAGAAAGGAGCACATTTCTAAAAGGCAGTTTAAAAATAAAATAAATGTATTTAACCACCATTCACTTTATGTATCAATTCAAAGGAGCATGACTAAAGTAGATTTACCTAAGAATGTGACCCAACAAAGGTATCTAAAATTTGTAAATGCCAATGAAAAGTAACTGGTTCACATTCTCATGATCTGGCTATAGGTTCTTTGATTATTAAGTGGGTGGCATCTCTCCTTATATTTCTGGCTACTGAAATTTTTTCCATGCTTCTTTTAAAGGCTCAAAAACTGTAATTTTCCTTTGAATCTAGTTATTACCAACTCTTTTCTATATTCTTGTTTTTCTTAAACCAAGATGTCATTAGTACCTTTGGTTAAAGAACAGTGTCTTCAGGAAACTGAAGCATTTGACGTTTTGTAGTTCCTAAAAGCTGATTGACTTTAATAACATCTGTTGGTCAGAAAAGATGAACTAGACTTCTACTACTACGACTAAGCCCATATAAATGGGGAGACAGACTAGTTAAAAACGAATTAATAACTTTTGTGACTTCTGGTTGGAATCCAAAACTATTTCTCATCATTAGACTTACCAATAAGAGTGAGAGAAGAACTCTCAGCCTTCTCAAATGCAACTTGACTATTTCCCACAACAAGACCAATTTCAATCTGAGCATGGAAACAAAATACACAAATAAAAGCCTTTAGGAATAATGACATTTTCAATATTTCCCACTGAGATGGAGAAGGCAAGAAACAAATTGGCCAACAGAAGAATATAAAGTTATTTTAATCTGACTGGCATTCTGCCTTCACGCTATTTTCAGCAGCATGTTCAAAGGAGGCTAATTCGTGATTATCTGCTCCCTGCTCAATCTATGAAAACAGGAAGAGGATCAGGCATCTAAGGTTCTAGAAAGGAAAACAGCTGCCAGCACAGAAGGTGGATGCAGAAAATACCATCACTCAAACTGGGAAATGACACAAGTGGGAACAGAATAGTTCTAATATAAGAACAAACATAATAACGTAAACAAAGTTTGCCATATTTATATATGACAAATTAAAACTGATTTAATGAGGGATAATGTTACCTTAAAACATTGGACACTCCCATGAGATATATTTGGCACTTAGGATTTTATCTCTATTTCTAGAAGTTTTATTGAGCCATATGCTGTTTCTTAAAATGTTTATTTTCTGTATTATTTCTTCAACTTCTCAAGGTTGGTTTGATTTTCACTGATTATGAAATTCTCTTAGTCTAAGAACTAGGATTGTGACAGTTTTGTATGGTTCATTTTATGAAAAATTAATATTAATTCACCAAATAATAAAAGTACAATGCTTTTTCCCCTTTAAAAATCAAGTAATTACTTTATTTGGGGATGTACCTTTTGTTTAGACTTCAAACAATTTCATAGACATGGTGATGACATCCCCGAATCAGGAGGATCTGAAATCTGCAATCCATTTTAGTTTCGGGGGTGGGGGGGGGGTGGGGGGGTGTTGCAAGAAAATCAAGTTCTCAGACTGCAATTTTTCTGCCAAATTTCAAGAGATGTGGTCTTGGAGAATGCTTCCTAGCATTCCTTCCCCTCAAGTTGCTGCTTGCTCAATCAAATGAGATATTCAGATACAATTAATACAAGATTGGCCAAAGTGCCTCCAAGAAGAACACAAAGAGTGCACTTTCCCAAATTCTGGAGCTTGAAAGTTCAGCCACCATTTTTCATGTCATGATCTTTGTCTTAAGATCATGTACATGTACATACATATACAATTATGCAACTTACCTTCTGTTTTTTACTTGTGGCAGAATCTCCTTTAAGAATACTAGGATCCATAGCTTCAATGTCCTTGACCAATAAGCCAAAAAGTTTGTCATTAAAGCTAAATACAAGCTGCAGGAGTAAAGAAAAATACACATTAAGATAATATAACAGGATAGACAACTAATGTTCCACATACAAAATTGGGTGATATGGTTTATCCTAGTTATCAGAAGATGGTACATGCTATGAAGATCAGGGCCTCTGCGGATCTGCAAATTTTAGAGCAGAAGTACAGGCAGTCCTCGACTTACAACAGTTCATTTAGTAACCATTCAAAATTATAACAGCACTGAAAAAAGTGGCTTATGACAATTTTTCACACTTACAACCACTGCATAGTCACGTGAATAAAATTCAAATGTTGGCAACTGACTCATATTTATGACAGATGCAGTGTCCCTGGGCCATGTGATCCCCGTTTGTGAGCTTCTTACAAAGTCAATGGGGAAGTGAGATTTACTTAACAAACATATTACTAATTTAACAACTGCAGTCATTTAATTAATAACAATGGCACAAAAGGTCAGAAAATGGGACAAAATTCACTTAGCAACAAAAAATTTGGGCTCGATTGTGGTTGTAAGTCGAAGACTACTTCTATAAATTGAACTACAGGTTGCTGAAAAATCACATCCCTGAGTAAAAGTCTCTTCATGTCTCCTTTAATCACCATCAGATTTTATCTTATTTTTATTTTTATTATTATTTGGGTTAAAGAAATACTCCAACCATTCTTCATACTCAATAGGAACTTTGGAAGTAATCATCTGAATGCATTTGGAAGGCACCGTTTTTCAATTTCAAACCCAATATCAATTATACATTATTTATTTCCATTCTGCATTACTAATCACCTTAGTAACACTTGGGCACAAAGCCAGCTAAGTCACTTTCTCCCAGCCCTAGGAAGGAGGTAAAGCAAACTACTTCTGAAAAACCTCCAGGAAGAAAGTCAGACACGACTGAATGGACAAAGAAAAAAACGATTATACATTCCTTGATCTCTTGGATCACTGGATCCCTGGATCCATCTGCACTTAGTAGCAGAAATAATTTTAAGAAATGGTGAAAATATAACTTATTTTTTATTTTCTATTGCAATTATTATCCTATCTAATGGTTACAATAAACATATAGCTTGTCCTGTACCATCCCTACACTGGTCAATCTAGCTTATCATTTCTGCTCTGATCAATTTGGCAAAAGATTCTAGCAAACAGAGGTCTTCTCCAACAAATATTCCAGAATACCATGGATTACTTGAGATATTCTGGTTGTATAAATAAATTATATCAATCAACAGCTTTTTAAGTGATGTCCTTAAAAAGGTTGCCTACATCTAGGCATCAAGAGCCCAAAATAATTCCAGAAAGTTTGTAGCCTACAAAAATATATAAGTATATGCTAACAGATGGCCTTTTATTATTTGCAATATAAAAGGAAGTGCATGCAACTTATCATTCATAATTATTCCACATCTTGGTATCAAATATAAAGGTTATTGCTAAGTGAGAAACACACAAATGTGTAAAACCATTGGAGCACAAACCTGCTGTCCAACTGTGAATGCTTGGTTATTGAATTGCTGGATGAACTCTGCTGCCATTTTGTCTGAGTCATAGGGATTTGAGTCAACATTTTTCTTCTGCAGGAAGTCTATCTCAATAGTCATAGTGCCAATGCACTGTTTGGTCTTATCAAAGTTATACAAGGAAACTGTGAGAAAAGAAAAAACATTCTTCAACCATGATTCCTTTCAGTAGAACCTTGTGTCCAAAGTGGGGTAGGGGAGGTGGGGAGGGGGGGACATTACTCATTTAATTTTAAAAAATGGATATTATTAATTGCTCATAATATGATGTGCTTCTAATGCATTGATTGATTGATTGATTGATTGATATTGCATTTAGAAATGACTGGAGGTGGATAAAATTTTTAATTCAAAAATGAATATATGAGCCAAAATTGTCTTTTTAGAAGAAAGATTTGTTATCATTTTATGTGAATTCTAAAGACTCTGTAGGTGCCTACAGACTTTCTATCCCTTTGAATCATTTATGAATACTTAATTTCTTTTTTAATTAGCAGCTTTCTAGATGGCAGGTTAAAGATCAGGCATTCTGGGTCATCTGTTCAGATATAATGTAAAAACAAATGGTATGAAAATCTAGATGGCTTCTATTTGGAAGAACAAACTCTTCCCCCAAAAAAGTTAGATAGTGATGAATACTCTGGGTTATGTTTATTTATTTTTCAACACAGATAAAACTATTAACACTGACATAAACAGGCTAAGGACTACAAAACATTATTATTTTTAATTTCAGAGACAAAACTAATTGAGCTTGTACACTATATTTTATTTCTTTTTTTTTTTTACCTGCCCACATTTTTCTCACAAAACAATAAAGGTTCTTTTTAGTTAAGAAAAAGAGTATTTTTTTATATAAAAGACAATCAATATATATTGATGCACAGCTTTAAAGTCATGATTGTTCACAAAAAAGCCTTTATCAAATCATGTTATTACATGATTATCACTGATAATGGAATTCAGGGCTTGGAAATTAAGATGGGGGTTTTAGCCAAATAAACCAGAGGCCCTATTACTGATGCAAAGGTATAAAATAATTATATATAGAATCTAAAATTATTGTTTTATTAAAAAAATGAATTGTTACCAATTGTGTTTAACCATAATCACATTTTTTAAAAATGGAGACCAAATGTATGGACCCACACATGATTTCAGATATATAACCAAATACTTCATTGCAGGGCCAATGACTCCCTACCATCTACAATACCATGAGGTAAATTAGATAGAAAACACAAGAACTTTTTCATTTCTGGTAAACACCACCCGATTTTCATTCCTAAACAAAATGAGTCTATCACTAGGACTGCTCATTGTGTCAGAAAATATTTTTGATGTGGAAATATAAAATATGTTGAACAAAATGGTCAAATCTGCCCTGAGAATCATTGTTGGACAATAAGCATTATGATAATCCATCCACAATGTATCACTCCTTGAAACTGAATATCTAATTTACACTTAAACTTACTGAAAAACAACTGGCTATTACTGTTTGCTTAGTTGATTTGACATTTTTATTTTATTTTAAAAGGTAACTTCAAATGCAATTAATAAAAAGTAGTTTTTTTTTAATTCCATCCTTCTGAGGTTGGTAAAATTATGACCCAGATTGTTGGGGGCAATAGCTGACTTATAAACCACTCAGCATGCTATAAAGCACTATAGAGTGGTATATAAGCCTAAGTGCTATTGCCATTGCTGTTAAAAAAAAGATTTACAAACTGTATAAAATTGAACAGGAATTTTCAAGTTAACTTTTTATTAATACCATATATAAAAATACATACATAAAATTTAACTATTAAAAATCAATAATTAACAAAAGCAATCAAAATGACAAAGAACACTTAACAATCACCTTACTAACAATAATTGCAGTGGCTCACTTAACATTTGTGGCAAGAAAGATCATAAAACGGGGCAAAACTCATTTAATAACTATCTCTCTTAGCAACAGAAATTTTGGGCTCAGTGGTGGTCATAAAAGCTACCTTTAATTGATTTCTTCTTCCAAAAAAAGTTTAACACGTGTTAACTTTTCAGCCTCGACTGTTGATAATTTTATTAAAAAATCAATTTTTAAATTAATAATGAAACTTAAGTTAATTCAAAATATATCCAGATGAAAAAAGGAAATTATGGGGGGAAAATGAAAGAAATGAAAGGCTTTTTGCATGATGCTTTGCTTTCTTTAATTACAATAATTCTTTAATTACAATAATCAATCCTCTCCCTTCACTAATTTCTTCTTTCATGACTATGTAAAATCCTTCCTGCTCATAAAAACAAAAATTTTAAATGCTTACAAAATATCAACAATTATCCACTGGAGCACACAACAGGAAGGAATAGTGATGTTTAATATATGGGTGACACAATTATTTTATTGTTCTTATTGGCCTTATTGTGATCAGTTTAGGATTACTGCATTTAAAATAGGTATTCATAATAAATTTAATAAGTAAATAAATGTGAAATTTAGCAGAAATAAAGGTATGATTGCTGCTATATTTGTATTTGCAATTTACTTGCATATTTGTATTACGGCATATAAATTTGTATTTGATTTGAGAAAGCTACACAATTCTTTTCCCCACATGTAATGTGTCAAAAATTAGAAGAAACATTACTTGCAGCTGATATCATATAAAGAATCCATTCTGTACATACTTTGTACAAAAATAAGTCTTAATAATTCTTAGAAGAATTGATATTTAACATTAGTTTCCTTCTATAATGAACTATCTTTCAGAATTGTTAAATTTTATCATATTGTCACCAAGTATGAAAAAATTATCCTGATTACAGTTTTCTCCTTTTTTGGGGGGGGGGCGCAACATGCTGATATTTGTATATTGCTCAGAGTGTGCTGTAAAGCACTATGGAGCAATATATAAGTCTGAGTGGGGTCATAAGTAGAGGACTATCTGTATTGCATTTCCAGCAATTTTTGAGTATGTATATATCTATTTTAAAATATCTATAACAGTTTACTCTGAACATAATATTCACACTAAATTTTATATTTATCTCTTTGTTGTTATATTATGGTATATTAATAATGGACTTATTCTACTTCCGAGTTGTAAGTGTAACTTATAAATAAGCCTCAACAAATGTTCTGACTGTTGTGTTATATATTTTTAGAAGTGTTCCTACTTTTTTGAAATGTTTTGTTATTTCAGTTATTTTAAAATTCTGAACTGATAAGGGATTTCTGACCATTGTCTCAAAAAATTTTCATCTTTATTAAATCTTGCAATCAATATGAATTAACTCCCCTCTGATCACTTTTTGTATGTATACTTTCATGAAAATAAATATTTAATATTGAAGCAACTGGTAATAAGGCCACAGTAAATCCCCTATATTTATTATATACTATTACATGCTGTTAATGACTGAATAATCTCTTATAAAGTAATACCTATATTTGCATCCAACCAAAAATATTTATGTAAACATTCTCTATGGCAATATGATTCAACCTTTAATCCAACTTAAACTTTTGATTCTATAATAAATTTTATTATCAATAAGATTTGATAGAGGCAGTCCATATTTTTTCTTTCACATCTTGTATTCTAAATTTAATCAAAAAAATTTGCTTAACAAAATAAGATAAGTTATTTCTCACTTAATCTATTTTTCAGCTCTTATTGGTAATGTTTGAAATAAAATATTGGCCCTGGGTAATATTTTTATCACTGATATTCCTTCTAACCAGAACAAGTTTAATTTTTTCTATCTTATGATTCCTGCCATAAGTTTGTGAGTAATTATTCTTGAATAAATTTGGACATTTTTATAAATCTATCAATAAGAAAGACAGAATGCTTTTTGTCACTAAAACCAACAAATATCTGTTTTGGATTAAATTTTATAATAAACAAGTAGATGGATTATTTTTCTAAAGGATATTTAGGTCTCTATGTGTCTAAGAGAAAATGCAAAGACATGTAGTCTAGAATACTTTTCCTGTTCATACAATTACTTTTGTAACAACCAAATTAAATTATAAATATTTTAAGAGAAATATTAATATATCCAAGAATCTGCATGTCTCTCGCTGTAATTTTCATAAGATTTTGCTTCATTATTGTTTCAAGCATAAATTGAAGCAACTGCAATTTTCCCTAGTTCCATGTGATCTCGCTGTTTCATTATGTATATATTTTTTCAAATTCCCTTCTAAGTTTCTGATTTAGTGCATTTTTACCTGTCTACCAGGGGCCCCAAATTTTTGATCTCTTTATATTCTAGTAAATTAGATTGTCTTTTTTAAAAATATAGACTTTATTAGATATGTATTTCCCTTTTTTAATTTTCAACAATCTCTCCCCTTTTAAATTGGTTCTTTTTAGTTCATTAGTATTTGTTGAGAATATTTTGATTTAATCCATGGTGTCAACTATCAATTAATTTATGAAAGAATAGCTACTGCTTGATCCAGTATTTGATCTGTCTGGGATTGTCTTTAGTTTACTCTGTTCCTGTTAATGATGCAAGTATTTTATTAATGTCTTCTATTATTGCAACCATTTCTAAAAACCTTCAGATGAAATTGAGACGCCCATTTGCATTTAATCTCTATCATTCTTGGGGTTGTCAAAAATCTCATATCTCTTCACTTTCTATCCAATGACATCTGATAAAATCTCTTATATGTCCATGTTGTAAAGAATGCTACACCCTTTTAAAGTCAGCATTGTATCAGCATTTCCTGATGAATATACACATGGTAAGTTTCTTCTATATATTGTCAATGAGTTTATTCTGTAGATTTCTCAAATTTGTAATGATTCTTCTTCATTTAGGGTCATTAAGAGTGACTCTAAGAGTGAGTCTTCGGAGAGGAGTGGCATACAAATTGAATAAATAAATAAATAAATAAGGTAACATACAAGTTTAAATTTCGTCATCATCATCAATATTATCTAGACCAATCTATTTTTTAAATAGGTGTTCTCTATCTAAATTATATCTTTTCAAAATATTATGGAATTCCTCTGAATTTTAAATATTTTCTCTGCCAAATCTTTTTTTACTATTTATAATCTAGCCTCCGTTTTTATCTCTGACCTTCAGATTCCTTATCCAGAGGATAATACTTGTCATTCTGCATCAAGAAGCATTCATTACATAAGTAGTCAAATGTGTAACTCCAAATCAGTTATGAAAGCATATTAAAATCTTTCTTGCTTTTGCAATAATGTGCTTTTATTTTATATTAAGAAATTGCTATTACAAAAAAAGAGGACTGGAAATAAATGCTCAATATGGATAGATACAATATCTCCCCTAGCCTCCCATGAATGGACAAGTCCCTATACAATATTAGAGGATCAATCCTCCTGCTTCAAAGATTAAAGAAAAAAAAAGGTGGGGGCGGAGGTTGCCATCAACATGTTTCCTCAGATGCAATTGACTTGATTTCCTGTATAAGAATTTGGATTTAACTACTGCAGGTATCAGGGATACAAACAGTATTGCAGAGGGTAGAATTCATTTTCTAGTAATTTTGACAACTATAGCCAGGGCCGGATTTAGATGAAAAGAGGCCCTAGGCTATTCCACTTATGAGGCCCTTTCACCTATAGTGAAAGTGTAATTTTAATTTTGCTAACAATTTGAATGTAGGCCCCTCTTGATCTTGAGGCCCTAGGCTGAAGCCTAGATAGCCTATAGGAAAATCCGGCCCTGACTATAGCAAAAATTAAGTAACTCTCTTCTCCTCTTCTCTGAATTGCAATCAGTTTTATTTCATTTGACAAAACTTATCAAAGCCTTCAAAAGTAAAGACTGGGTCTAACTGCACAGCTATGCCCTGAATTACGGTCACTAAAAATGAAAAAAGTGGCAGTGGCAAAAATTAGAATATGCTACACAAAGGTGTATATTTCCATGCATCAACTTAATATATTCAAACTTAGGAAACAACCTCCAAATTTAGATACAGGTGGGAATTATACCATTGCAATCACTAATTAGCCTTCCTGTCTTGTAGGAAAATATTTCCACACTCCCTATGGGAAATTTTCTGATAAAAAAAGCTGAGAAACAAACACCTTTAACTGAAAAGAGAATATATCTGTGATGGTAATGTTAGATTTAACAGATGCAAAGAGGCAATAAATGCAGTTATTATACTGTAATGGCTATACAGTTTTGTCTAAATCATCAAAAAGCAATTTAGGATGCTTGAAAAGTGTATTCATTTGTTTTCTTATATTACTGAGCAATAAAAATATGAGTTTTTACTGTGTAAAATGAAATGGTAGAATCCATCTCTTCCTAAAAACTTGGTTCTCGTAGAATTATAACTAACTGCAGTTATAAAGCAACAGACATGCCCTTGAGAAAATATTAGTACCTTGATAATACAGACAAGAATCTCATTGCTAACATTCTTTTTGAGAGGGACTGGGGTGAAAAGGGTGAAATTTCCGTGAGATACCACTGTAGGAATAACCAAGATGCATGCATGCAAATCAATAGCAATAGCATTTAGATTTATATACCACTTCACAATGCTTTACAGCCCTCAGTGGTTTACAGAGTCAACATATTGCCCCCAACAATCTGGGTCCTCAGTTTACCGACCTTGGAGGGATGGAAGGCTGAGTCAACCTTGAGCTGGTGAGGATCGAACTCCCAACTGCTGGCAGTCAGCAGTCAGAAGAATTAGCCTGCAGTACTGCATTCTAACCTCTGCGCCACCATGCGCTCAAATGCAAAAATCATATAGGTATCTATTTACAGTTGTTAATTTTTCACCAATTCATTTCTAACTTCATCCAAAGGGATATTTTATTTTCTCCTTTATCATTTGATTATTTAATAAGGTAAAATGCACTGTGTCCCCATTTCTCTTTTCTGATGTATCTATTTGTTTGGCTCTTTTCTCTTTTGATCTGCTTATTTTATCTTTATTATCATTAATTTTTAAATATCTTACATAAAGCTTTTATTTAGAGATGAGAAATAATAATAATAATAATAATAATAATAATAACAACAACAACAATAAAACAGACATTTAAAGATCAGTGTAACTATCCCAACACAATATTTCATGCAGATAATGCCAAACAGCAAAAAGAGGATTAAAAAAAACCTGCAATGCAACAGAATTCATTCCAACATAAAAGCCTTTAGAAAAAAAAAGTTTCAATTAGATTAGGTTGAACAATAATTATAGTAAAAACTTACCATCTATTTCTTGCCCAATAGAAAGGCCAGCCCATTTTCTCTATAGAGAAAAAAATGCATACAAGAAAAAGAACAATCATTTACCTACATTAAATATGCATATATATTCACAAAGGAAAACACCTTTCTAAATTTATAATGAATAACTTTTGTGTAGCAGCCATATGTATAGTAAAATTCATGTCATGCCAAAACCAAGTTGCAATCCTAGATTATTTGTCCCCTACAGGCAACATGCTATTATTGGCCTACTATACTGTACATAGTTGTTATCAGCATAACCAGATACCACTTTATTACCATCGCCATGGCTATAGAATGAAGAGCCCCAAAATCCAGATGGCTCCCACCCTGTTAGTGTTCGAGGGGACCTGACTGTTCTCTCAAACCTGGGCTAATGTGACTGAAAGGCCTTTCTTCTAAGGTGAGATAGATGGATATTTGTGGTGTCTTCAAGGTTCCACATCTATTTCTACTTCTTTTTCTTTTTATCTAATTTGGTTTTGTTGTTTAGATAGATAGATAAATAGATAGATAGATAGATGGATGAATGGATGGATGGATGGATGGATGGATGGATGGATATATGCCCCCCCACAGCACCCAGGATAATTTTTGCCTGATTTTAGTAAACGGCAAAAGCATGAAACCAATGAAGGGACAGGCAAGTAGGCCTTATGCTTTGACCTGTTCACAAGCTTGCAAGTTAGACCTCTAATTTTGATTACATTACTCCTTTGTCACATAAGATAGGGACTTTGTTTCCCAGAGATGCATGACCTCCCAGCACAATACATTATATTATCTCCAGCTTTGTTTTTACCAAGATTTCTTAAGTAGTCTTTCCTATTTTCCACTCACCAAGAGATTTCTGTATTTTGCTTACAGGCAAAAACAAATTTGACTTTAAAAGGTGGGGTTTATATTTTCAAAATGAACAGCAAATAATTTTGTGCTTTCTTTTTTTAGTAATCATGTTCTGGCCAGGGGTTGTTATTGAATGACTAAGACCAACTTTTCCTACCTCTGATCTAGAGCAGCCTTCCTCAGACTGATACTCCCCAATGTTCTAAATGTTAACACTGCTGAAGAGGAATTCTAGTAGCTGTGACCCCAACACATTTAGTATTTACCTACTGTTAAGAACTGCTAAGGACCAGATGATTTTTACTATGCCTTGATACATAAAACTATAGAACTCAAAGAGGGTGTACCTTTTTTTCACATGATTGTAACTCTATTAAACAAAAGAATAGAAGTAAAACCTTATTTTGCAGCTCAGCAAGCTACTTTTTCTTTGTTCTTTTATTAGAATGACTCCTATTCACTCACATACACTCAAGGCTACGCTGTTCTTCATTCACAAGTCCAAACTGTTAGCTAACACCACAGGGGAATCAGGGAAGCCGCAAAGATTAGTCACATTTTCTGAAGCTTTGTTTCTAAATAGCTGATGTGAAGCTACATTTGAAAGGTGTTGGTGCAAGAAGCTGAAGTTTACATCATACAGAAAATATTATTTTCTTTTCAATATTGGAGCTGTACAGACAGCATAAAAATGCTTATTCTGAAATAACAATGTTATCTCATCTTACATCCTAGCGACAAAGGTCATTAATCCAGCTGCTTCATTGCCTATATTGTATCTTACATAACAACAGCAATCCTTCATATGTCTTTGTCCTTAAACAACCCATTTTTCCTAATATTTTATCATTAAAAAGTGCTAGAACTGAATAATTTGCTTTCATATTCAAAGGATATCTTGGAAGCATACTTTTCTTTTGAGCCACTGCAATTTTAATTTTTGCTGAAAATAATTACTTTCAGTAGCAATATTGCTTGTATTTGGGATCAAAAAGGAAACAAACAATCAACGCCATACCTGTGGCAGACTGAAAGCAATGCTACCTGGCACAACAGATGTATGACTTCTCAGGGTAAAAACATATTTGTGGCTGGGTGAGGTCTTCACAACTACATGCCTATAAAGAGTTTGAGAGAAAAGGAACGAGAGGTGGAAAAAAGATAAATAATCTAAACCTTTCAATATCTGAGTCAGTGCAAGCAATATCTGTTCTATGAAATAACTGAAATCTAATATCCAAAACTATGCTTTGCAATAAATACAGTACAGTATTTTATTTTCTTGAGATTTTTTTAACAAAATAATTTCTGACCACTGGATAGAAAAGAGCTGATCATAATAAAACGCCAAAAAAAGCCAAAGGATTGGGAAGATCCTTTTTAAAAAAAACTTCAAAATGATTTTCCAGAAACAGCCTTTCCTACATGAAGCTTCCAGAGGGCAATTGTCAGGTGAAAGTTATCATGCACCTTAGTTTACTTAATATTTTAAAAAATGATATACATACATAACTCTATATACTGTAGTTTTGGTTTGAGCCAAACTAAACAAATGAAGTCACTATGATTTTGTTGTTGTCTTCAAGTAGACTTGACTTCTGGCAAACCACACAAACAAAACCTTGATGTCTTTGGAGGTTTTTTGTTTTTGTTTTTTGCTATTTCTTTATTTTTAGGGCTAAAAGTGAGTGGCTGGCCCAAAGTTATCCAGATGACTTTCATGCCTTAGACTGGACTCCGGTTCAGATTCTTCCACTTCTAGGCCAAATTGGCTCACATATATTCTTTGATAGTTAAGATGGAAAGGATGAAAAATTAGTCAATATTAATTTTCACCAGTAATATGAAAATCTGATTAACAATCTTTAGTTTGTGTAATCAACAAGTAGCCCTCATTTATTTCTCCCTTTTCACATAAAAATTTCTAATGCCAAAGAAAATACCATTCACACAGCTGATGTTTTATTAAATATATATATATATATATATATATATATATATATATATATATATATATATATATATGTATGTGTGTGTGTGGTCTGTGTGTGTGTGTGTGTGTGTCAGAATTCATTTAGTATTGCTAATTGCTAATAATAGTCATATAATTTGCAAGATTTACTATATAACTTTGGGGGGGGGGGGGAGAAACAGACTGAAGAAAGCCTATTTCTGCAATCTTCTCTAAAAAGAGACCAATCAAACTTACAAGCCAGATTGAAAGTCCTTTTCATTGATCACAGCGCAATTGGTTAAGGAGAGTTCATCCGTGGGACATCTTGCAGCTTGCATACTCTGAAAGGAAAATCAGAGACAAGGGGTCAATAATGAAGAGCATGAATACAAAATGGCTTTAATTTTTGAAGTTCAGTTTTACTTTGGAATAAGCTGTGCAAATTCACTGTTTGCTGTTTTTTTAGCATTTGTGTATTTTTGAGAACATGTATTTTTTAAAAGAGATGTCACACACCATTTACAAACAGAACTGGCTGATTATTAGTATAAGAAACAGAAATGTAGTTCTCAGTACACCTATGATAGAAGGTAGGACAGGTTAATCAAACAACACAATGATGTTGTACACAAATTGTATCACTTCAAAATGGAAGCAGTTATGTACTTCTGAAGGAAGAAATGGCGAAGATGGTTCTGTGAAAAGCAAAGCCAACAAACCCAGTGAAGAACAATGAACTGGTGGAATACCAGTTCTTTGGAATCTCCCCAGCCAGGTAATAGCCTACAAGCACTCTAAACAGGTGCTCTTCAGCAGGGGGATTACAAAACAACTATCACTGGAAGTGACTCAGAGATGACACTGGACTCAGAGATGACCAGAGTAATCAACTTGCTCATAACCACTATTAATGCCTTTTAAAAGCACTAAGTTTGCAAATTTCCTTTCCTAATCATATTCAGACATAGTTTATTAACTACATTTAAGCTGCCAGAGACCTTCAGATCCATAAATCTGAAAACATTGGGTAAATTTTCTTTTAATACTTAATTTAAAAATATTTTTTTTAAATTGAAATGAACAGCAAAAAGCCTTTGATCTGAGAAAGATACAAATAGATTAAGGAATCAGATAAATTTAGAATAAGAGTTTGGAATTAATTATAAAAAAAGTTCCTGTAAGAAATAGATTTGTTTTGACTTTTGTAAAGATAACTAGTTTTAAAAATTGATCTCTATAGGGAACTAAAGATTTTAGTTAAAGGAGAAAAATACATTAACCTGCTTAACAGCTAATAACTGGACTTATAAAATGATGCAAAATATTATAATATTGAAAATACTGAAGTACACATTTGAAAAATGTAATCTAAAATTAGTAACAATGTCAATAGCAGTGTTTACTTCTACGGATAAGAATGTGTCCAAAAGACATTATGGAAGAAATAGCAAATGAGGAACAAGTATTATTTGAGAAGATAGAGATGGCATTGAAATTGGATCTACAAATTATAGGCTACATGATTGATATAAAAAATGATGTCTCACTGGAGAAATCAGTTGACATTTTAAAAATCCAAAGGGCAATAAATGAAGAAAGTGACCTGGATTGTTTATTTATTTTCTATCTTGAAATCAAAAACATTTAACCATATGACCTGCAAACTTCAACTGTGAAATAGCATAGCCCTGATCTCACTACAACACAGCTACTACATAAATAAGAAAAAGTGAGTTTTATAATATCCTCAAAAGTTTGGGTCATGAGACAAGTTGCCAGAGGTGGTATGGGTGGGGGAGGTGGCAATAGAAGCAGGAATATGATCGAAGAAAGGAAATACCTTTAAACTAGGAAGAGGGATTAGGCACTAGAGTACATGGAAGAAAGCATTAGACAAAGTGCACAAGGAATAGTCTTGCAGTTAACCCTACATCAGTTTAGCATTAAATTAACATGCTAAGAGATTACAAAGATGAAAGCAAATAACAAGGACAGATGGTGCCCAGATTTACGGACAATTTTAGTATAAAGAACTAAATGAACCCAGAGCTATGCTGAGCAACAGCCAATATAGGAGGATCCATAGTTTCATCCTGAGCAGTAAAAAGGAATTATTATCCTATTATTTAAGATTGTCTTCAGGATGTAAATACAATTGTCCTACATCTAACTACAATATTTATATCTGGGACATATAATCTCTTAAAATTTAAGTACAACTAGAGTACTCAGGCCACACTAAGAGTTATTTTCTCTGGTGTGTTTCAGTCTGTACAAGAAGTGCCCTGTGGTCAGAGATGGTATGATGGAGAGAGAATAGCTTTGGTCGAGAAGGGTATGTGAAACAACAGTGGGGATCAGGGTGTGTGTGAAAAGTGCTGCATGTGTCAAGGAGGACACGCTGGATCAGAAGAAGTGCCTGGGGTGTCAGGGAAGGCTCAAGGGGGGAGGGCGCATGGGTTGGGGAGGGTGGAAAGGGATGTACCAAAGGTGCTGCATGAATTGGAGAAGGCAGGGGGACAGTCTGGGTAATTGACTTATGGGGGTGTTGCTTGAGTTGGGAAGGCTGTGTAAAGCTTCCTTCCTCCCTGTTCTTCCCTCTCTCCTTTTTTTCTGTTCTCTTCCTAGTAGGCAGGTATCTCTGCATACAGTTGCATCAATAACTACTGCAAAAAGTTATTTTATTTCATAGTCATTAAGTTAGAATGCATTAAGAAATGGAAGGATTTATTGTATTTTGACTAGCAAGAAATAGACAACAGAAGAAAAGGGAATAAGGAAAACAGCAGATATGTTAAGGGTAAATTTACAGATAAAAATATATGGGTGGGCTACAAATAAAACCTAGCAGTTCGAAAGTATGTAAAAAATGCAAGTAGAAAAATAGGGACCACCTTTAGTGGGAAGGTAACAGTGTTCCGTGCACCTTTGGTGTTTAATCATGCTGGCCACATGACCACGGAGACGTCTTTGGACAGAGCTGGCTCTTCAGCTTTGAAATGGAGATGAGCACTACCCCCTAGAGTCGGGAATGACTAGCACATATTTATTTATTTATTTATTATTGGATTTCTATACCGCCCTTCTCCCTGAGGACTCAGGGCGGTGTACAGCCAGAATTAAAAAGACATGCAAGACAAATATTAAAAAACAACTAAAAGATATATAAATTTGGCCTAATTAAAACTCATTACCAATTAAAACGTTTAAAACATTTAAAACAGTTAAAAATTTCATCTTAAGCCAGCCCGGCTTGTTTAAATAAATGGGTTTTAAGGGCACGACGGAAGGCACTGAGATCCTGGATTCTCCTTATCTCTGGGGGGAGCTGATTCCAGAGGGTAGGTATGCGCGAGGGGAACCTTTACCTTTTTACAAACAAATATTTATGGATTTGATATTTACAGAAGAAAAAAATGAATGCAAACATGTTGTTTGGATAACTCAAGATAAACAGCAAGAATAATCACATGCTGTTGACCTCAAAGAAAGGCCAAAACAGTTGCCTGTAAAGAAATATTTACATATTTACAGAAAATATTTTTTATCCAATCCCAGGCAGTGGTTTTGATTTCAAAACCCTCTCATGGCTTGTAAACAGATACCTGAAGGATTGGTCAGCTGTCCTCACACTATGATCTTCACTATGATCTTTCCAGATTTCTCAACCATCTGAGGTACAACATATGATTATTCTCGTGCCACAAGAAGGTATGCCAGCACCTACTTTAATATATTATGATGCCAAGGAACAACCTTTTTTATTTTCCCAAATGCCTTCACTTCTTCCAGGTCTTCCAGCCCAGGTCTCTCCACATCTTCTGATCTTGTACTACTTCTTTGAGTTTTTGTGTGCTCTGGCTAGTGTCAGCTTTGATGGTGTCCTGCCACCATATTCTTTGGTGGCCTGGTTTACTTTTACCACAAATTCTTTCAAGCATAATTGCTTTCTCCAGTGAATTCCCCCGCATGGCATAGCCAAAATTAGTGAAATGCAGTTTGTGATTCTAGTGACATGTCTGGTGTTATACACTCCAGTACTTGCTTGTTAATCATCTTTGCTATCCAAGGAATATGCAGGAACCTTCTCCAGCACCATAGCTCAAACAAGTTAATTTTCTTCCTATCTTCTTTTTTATGGTTTAACTTTCACAGCTATAGATAGCTATGGGGAACACAATAAAGCTGACTAACCTACATTTGATTGCCAGGCTGATGTCCTTGCTTTTCCATTATTTGGCTCATGTTCATCATTACTGTACGATCCACTGCATTCTGATGTTTTATTTCTGGGCTGCATTCATCACTGAGTGAACTAACACCCTGGGAAAGTGAATTTTTCCATGCATTCTGTCTCCTCACTATTAATTTATATTTTAATGTTTTCATTCCTTGCAGTGATCATGAGCTTCGTCTTTTTGTTGTTTAGAAAGAGGCCAAAATTCTCATGATCTATTAATCCAACCCTTTATTCACAAGGTCCCTAAGACCTCCTGCTTGAAAAAAACATGACTGCAACTTGCACAGAAGACAAAATTAGGTGAAGTCTCTCCAGGTCATCAGGAAAGTCCAGGAAAAATTCCAAATCAGAAATCTGTTACTTTCTAAACTTGATGCCACTCCGTTTTGATTACAGACCTCATCATTCTTACCCTATATATTAGCGTGTAAAGTGATTGGAATGATGGTCCCAAGACCTGGAAAGCACTAGGTTAGGGAGTCTGCTCAGCCATGATACCTTTGATTACACTTATTTCTAGCCTGATAAGAGTTAATGGTCCATATGATGTACATTTGATCCATAAAAGCAATGGAGTCTATACATGTAGATAGCCTAAATAAGTACTTGAGATTAATAACAAAGCTGGAAAGAGATATAAACAACATGGGCACTAGGAAAGAGACGAAGACTAGTTTGGGTGTAACAGAAGGTCAACAATCTTCACTTTTTATTTGCTAGCCTGGTTAAGACTAAAATTCAAGATGTTTCAAAACATTCATATTCCATTTACTCTTGGAATACATCCATCCATATTTGAAGAAACATATCACTATAATTGCACGCTGGTATGTATTTCATCTACAATGACTATTTAAATGGAAGCATTTAAAAGCTCACATCTCTACAAGGATGATTAAGCAGAATTTGCTCAGCTCATGGCAACCCTACATGTGCTTTGGATTTTTCTTTCCAGAATGACTACTGCTGATTTATATGGCAAATAGTCAGACCAAATATTTTGGCATTGCTGGTCCAGTTTCTTTAAACAAACACAGCATTGCTACTATATGTATCCTTTCAAACTTTTTGCACAATTTGAATAGCATTCAAATCCTTTCCAGTCACCCTTTTTGTTGCTTTAAGCAATCTTGCTGGATATCCTTTAAAAATGAAAGCTCCCAGACTATTTCATGAATTGATTCATAACTGAATGATGGGTACAAATTCTATAGCTATCAATCAGCATGGTCATTATGATTTTGAGATTGATAAAATATTTTTGTACATCCTCTATGCTATTAATGCTCAATGTGCAGTCCACTGCAGCATACCTCTGTAAAAGCATCACAGCCTCCTCCCCAGTCAGTCTGACCAACAACAGCCCATCCATCTTCTCAGCTGAACTTCCCTGCATGCTCTAACTAGCAGCTGTTTCATGAGAATGGGTTAGGGATGAAAAGTAGTTCACAAACCATGCAACTATAATACAGGTACCAATGTGAACATTACAAATGACAGTAACAGACTTGAGGTAATTATCAGCTGTTGAAGCTACATTTGCTATTCTAAGTGCACTGTGGTCTTGAAAAAACAGTAACAAAAAAAGAAAAAGAAAATTAGAATAGGAAATACAATGGATGTCTTAAAATGGGGTTTTATTACACTGGAAATCCACTTGCTCCAACAGCTCAGTATTAAGAGATTTTACTGAAGAAAACTCTTGACCAGCATACTGTGCTAAGGATAATTGTTCTCATGGCTTGGAACACATAAAACAATAAAGGGATAAATTTTAGATTGAAATGCTTGGGTTAAATTTAATTTTTAAAAGCCTTCAAGGACAAAGAAGATGGAAAACATGAACAAGTACAAAGGCAACCATAATTATAATTCTATTCACCAATAACTGTAAGGTCTCATTTTCTTAAAATGTACGAAAGACATTGTTGTTTCATTGGGTGGTCACATTTTTGTTGAGAAATTAAAACTAAGTTTAACATCAAAAATATCAGCCTAAAATTAAGTATTTATCACTTGAATGGGAAAGAAACAATAAGTATTAGTACCTTTTATCTGAATGCCAGTTCCAATAGGATTCAATAAAATATTCCCACTGGCATATTTTACAGTATTTTCACACTAGTGTTTCTAACTCCCATGTGACCATTGGGAACTGACACCATTTTTTCAAGCCACAGAATCTTGAATAGATCACATGTCTAAGTCGAACAGTGCTCCATCCAATGACTCCCTGAACATATGAAGTCATAAAAATTCCTTCCTAGGCAAAAATGCAATATAAAACAAATTTAGATGTTCTCCCATACAATGGGAAAACCACTGCAGAAAAGAAAACATCCAAGTTGTCTTCCACCATTTTCTTCACTGCAGTTAAAAGCCTCCAATGAAGTGGCAGTATATTAATAAAAGTGGGAGGATACTGAGGAGTTCAGTTCTCAAAACCATTCAACATCTTGTGACCATATAGGTTGGAGCTGTTTCTGAACTTGTTCAACGTTCTTATGTGAAAATGCCCTAAGATTTTCACAAAGCTCAAGAAACAGATTTTTTAGTATTAACTATTAGGATGCTCAAATATGCACTGGCATAATGTCTGGATTTTAAATAAAGTTAGAGATCTAATTTCTAACTGTTTTATACTGTAACTAAACTCACTTTTTTTTTGGTACAGGTTTGTACATTATGTTTATTATACTACACTTTCTAAAGCTATCTGGATATGTTATAATATGCAGAGAACGAGAAAATTATTCTGCTAGGATCCTAAATCAACACTGTCCTTTTTCAAATAGAAGTACTGTAGCCAAAGTCTATAAGGCTTGGTGATGTTTAAAACCATCTACTGAAAGGACAGACAACCTTATATAATGACCATTTTTCCAATATAATCCATTTTTGTTGTACTCTTGGTTCTAAGAAACAAAGTGTCAGGCATAGAATAAGCCACTGAAAAAATAAAGCAGCAGTATTTCTCTGAGTTAACAACATCACTGTAGAATCTGAAAGCAGAGTGCTCTATTGCTAGCCAAATACATTGCAGTAAAAAGTGTGAACTGCATCAACAGCTTGATACTCCCACCTATTCACCCACTAGATCCTCCTGTTCCAAATGGAGGAAGTAACACAACAAGAGTTAATTACTGGGAGGCCACCAATGAATGAATATTTGTTACACAGAGAAACATTTCACACTGACAGTGAAACCTTCCCTGTCTGTGCAATGCCTTATTTAAGAGTAACAAACGTAGGAGAAAAGGAAGTTTTTGTCAAGTTTTTTTTTAAAAAAAAACAAAAACTCATCTATTTCAAAAACATGGAAATAAGGTTTGCCTTCCCTTCTGTTCCCCTTCTAGGTTCACTGCAGTGAGCTGAACCTAAGAAATGGGAGGGGGAGCAATTTGCTAAAGGCTGGTGAAGAGATGCTACTTTATGACTCACTGTGACGGTTCTCACAGAGGAAGCGTAGCTAGATAGTACATGCGTTCATTCTGCGGTGGTTGTTATTTTCACGTACGGAACTCGTCCAGGGTTATTAAACAAATCCTACTTTAAACGATGGGGAGGATCGTCGTGTAATCGAAGATCTCCCTATCAATCCCTTGAGTTTTATTATCCCAGGGGAGAGCGTTTACCTCTACCCTATAAATCCTTCAAACAGGCTCTGATGCACTGATAAACCTGCCGGTTTAACTTTTTTAAAAAAGGCAGAGATATCCCTCCAACAGAGAAGAGGGAAACAGAGCTATTAAAATAATACGGCCTTAATAATTTGGGAAAGCAAAAGGGAGGGCAGAAGGTGTCTTGCTGACACGTCATTGCCCCCGCCTTCAGTCATTCATCGGCTCACTCACCCGGGCCGCCATCTTGCTGTTCCGCAGCCGAAGACGCGACTGACAGGGGATGCGAAGACAGCAAGCGCGAAATCTGCTAAGGAGGGGCGGGAGGAAACAGCTACATCTCTTGCGAGGGGCGTGGCCAATCTGCCTCCCGCCCACTTCCGGTCTTTCCTGCTGTACTCGTTCCTGCGTTCATGGGGGAACCAGGGAGGATGAGCATCTGCATTGATGGATGACGCCTGTAAAATATTCTCCCTGATTAGACTCACGAGTACCGTACAGTAGAGGGTAGCGAATGTTTATTTAGTATCTTAGAGAATTGTTCTCAGTTTAAAGCCAGGGTAAGCAGTCGCCAAGATGAACGTTAATAGGAAGCTTTGCGACATTTTATTAAATGCTGTCATCTTGCAGATAAGCCTAAGGTTTTTCCGCTGGCAGTGCTCATGGCTACTTCACAAGCTGAGAGAATGAAGGTGGCTTAGAAAATCTATCTACTGTAGCTTCTTACAGTATATATAAACGACGGAGCCACAGCCATAAGTTTATTTCTGCATCCATAGTGGAAATTTATTTTTAAAATGTACATTTAACAACAACCAATGGCTAAAAGCAAGCATAATGACTTCAACTTGTTCAAGAAATCTTTGAGAAGAATAAGAAATATTTGAGCCATCCATACCACTGAGGAGGACAGTATACCAAAAGCTACAGCTTGTCACCTGATCCATGCTTTGAAAAGTGGCAAGACCCTTCACAGACCCTCTATATTGTACCTCTTACAATACTATTGACCCTCTCTATAGTCTTGGATTAAGTGGGTAGATTGTGTGCTATCAAAGAAAAAAAAAACTATGTTGAACCAACCATGAAGATTTTGAAGAAACATGGCAAAACCTCTTCTTCGGCCATTTTGGTGCAGAGAATGATCTCAGAGCAACTGATTCAACAGCATCAATACAACTAAGGATGCATACCCTGAGCTGTAGTTATAGACAGTAGGATGTTCATGTATTTCAAAGTGTTTAAAAAGATCAAGAAGTAAATATGAACATGAAAATAAATACATGCCAAAAAGAGCATATTTTAATAAACTGAAAGGAATTTCCCTTGCAATTTGCAAATAGATCGGCAGATCATGCTGTCAATATGGCTCTGCACTACATTCTACAACATTGAATCTCCAAGGACCTATGCAATTGGTATTTTTGGTAGACTTCAGCTCAGCATTCAATACCATTATTCCAGATATTTTTTTAACTAAACTGATTCAGCTAGCCCTACCTGACCACACTTGTAAGTGGATCATAAGCTTTCTAACAGACAGGAAGCAGAAGGTGAAGCTAGGCAAAATCACATCAGATACCTGTACAATTAGCACAGCCCCTCCTCTCCTACTGTGTGCTCTCTCCACTTCTCCCTCTATAACAACAATTGTATCTCAAAGGATCCCTCTGTTAAAGTAGTGAAGTTTGCAGATGATTGATCTCAAGACAATGATGAATCTGCATACGGACTAGAAATTGAACAACTTGTGCGACCGGAACAATCTTGAACTGAACACACTAAAAACTGTAGAAATGATTAGATTTTAGGAGAAGCCCTCTTATTCTACCACCTCTTACAATATTAGGCAAGAAGCAGTAGAGTCAGCATCAGTCAGTCAGTATCAGCAGTAGAGTCCTTCAAGTTTCTAGGTTCTATACAGGGGTGGGTTCTACTTACCTTTACTACCGGTTTGCAATGGGGCCGCATGCACGCTCTTCTGCGCAAGCGTAAAAACTTCTGCACATGCACAGAAGCATTTTCATGATGTCATGGTCAGTAGGCGGAGCCTCCTGCCGGTTTTACTACCAGTTCTATAGAACAGGTGCAAACCAGGGGCAACCCACCACTGGTTCTATATCTCAAGACTTAAAATGGACACCTAACACCAAAAATATCATTAAAAAAGCACAATAAGAATATTCTTCCTGCACCAACTCAGAAAATTCAGACTGCCCAAAGAGCTGCTGATACAGTTCAACAAAGGAATTATTGAGTCTTTCATTTGCACCTCTGTTACAGACTGGTTTGGCACTGCAACCAGACAAGACAGAGACTTCAGTGGATAATTAGAACTGCAGACAAAACAATTGCTACCAGCCTGCCTTCCATTGAGGACCTATATATTGCCTGACCTAGAAAGAGGGCTGTGAAAATATCTACAGACCCTTCATATCCTGGACGTAAACTGTTTCAACTTCTTCCCTCAAAATGATGCAATAGAGCAGTGATGGCTAAGCTTTTTGCCATTGCATGCCAAAAGCGGGGGGAGTGCAGGGGGGTCACGCATGTGCATGCCCACACCCATAATTCTATGTGTCCTGCCCCGCATGCATGCATGATCCCTTCTGCACTCCCTCCGTGGCATGTGATGGCACGGTGGGCCCAATAGATCTGTTTTTCACTCTCCTCAGGCTCCAGAGCCTTTCTAGGTGCCTGGGACAGGTAAAAACAGCCTTCCCCACCCACCCGGAAGCTCTCCAGAGACCAGAAACAGCCCATTTGCTGACTTCCGTTTCTGCCTTCCCCAGGCTCCTAGAAAAGCTCTGGAGCCTGAGGAGAGTGAAAAACGGGCCTTCCCCACCCCTCTGGAGACAGAAACAGCATGTATCCTGACTTCCGGTGGGCCTAGAAGGCCCAAAAATTAGTGAAGCTGATCTCGCATGCCCACCAATATGGCTCTGCGTGCCATAGGTTCACCATCACGGCTATAAAGCATTGCACACCAAAACAACTAGACACAAGGACAGTTCCCCCCCACTCACTAAACAATTAATCCCACAACACACTCAAACTACCTAGTAGGGCTGTATTACCATTCTTCTTATCTTTCCTATTATCTATTACTCATTTTCTTATAACTATAGCTTTGTTGCTTGTATCTTATGATTTATATTAATTGTTTTATTTAGTACCCTAGTATGATTTATATTGATTGCTTATTTAGTAACTTATGACTGTCACTAAGTATTGTATCTTATGATTTCTGATGAATGTATCTTATGATTATTATCATAATTTATCACTTGTTCCTTGTATATACACTGAAAGCTTATGCATCAGAGACAAATTCCTTGTGTGTCCAATCACACTTGGCCAATAAAGAATTCTATATAAATTATTCATAATTTATTTCAGTGTATACTATGTTTTTTGTAAATTAACACATGGTTTTAGCTTTCATCTCATAAGATAGAATTAGTTCAGCATTCTATTTCCAATCATAGCTGCAATAATGTCTAATAATAATTTATATTATTGATTTTTTTTCTCTATTGCACTGCCATGCCTCATAATAAAGACTCTGTCTACTGCAGACTGCAGTGATTATATTGCAGTACTGAAGCTATTGCAAGTTAGAGAATAGAAAAGCTAGGAAGTGTTGCATTGCACAAAATGTGTTTGTATGCTTATTTAACATTCCTTTTTGTTTTGGGAAAATAAGTGTGTTTTCCATGGTACATATCACAAAAGAAATACAGACAAACTGGGACATTTTTCAATAATTTAAAGAATGTTTTGGATGGAAAAATTAAAAACATTACACTAAAAATGGAGGAAAACATTGCCATGGAAACTAGAATTCTAACAAGAATCTGCTGTCTGTGTGTGTGCGCGCGTTTGTGTATGCACACAAGTTGGAATATAGTTTTATTATAGAAAAGATACTATACATAAAGCAGAGTGTATGGTATGATATACAGGTAGTCCTCAAATTATGACCATAACTGACCCCAAAATTTACATTGCTAAGTAAAACAGTTATTATTATTTTATTTTTTTTTAATTTGATTTATATGCCGCCCTTCTCCGAAGACTCAGGGCGGCTTACAATGTGCTCAGCAATAGCCTTCATCCTTTTTTGTATATTTATACAAAGTCAGCTTATTGCCCCCACAACTGGGTCCTCATTTCACCTACCTTAGAAAGGATGGAAGGCTGAGTCAACCTTGAGCCTTGGCGAGATTCGAACCCTGCAGTAATTGCAGGCAGCTGGTCTTAATAACCAGCTTAATAACAGGGTGCCTTAAACCCCTGTACTACCAAGGCTCTTGGTAGGTTTTGCCCTATTTTATGACCTTTCTTGCCACAGTTATTAAGTGAATCACTGCAACTGTTAGTTACACGGTTATTAAGTGAATCTGACTTCCTCATTGACTTTGCTGAGTATTTTGGTCATGTGACCGTGGGGATGCTGCAACAATCGTAAGTGTGAAAACCTGCCATAAGTCACTTTTTTTGGTGCCATTGTAACTTTGAACAGTTGCTATACCAATGGTTATGTCAAGGACTACCTGCACTAGACAATTATGGTAAGTGCAACAGCTAAGCAAAAGCCAGAAAACCACTATTTAATTATTCCTTATTGCTATGAAATTATTACTTTAGATCCTCTCCTATACCTGAGTTAAGTCCTTAAGGTAAGTCCTCAATTTAAAACCACAGTTGAGCCCCAAATTTCTGTGATTAAGCAAGGCAGTTAAGTGAATTTTGCTTCATTTTACAACCTTTCTTGCCACAGTTGTTAAGTTAGTAACACAGTTGTTAAGGGAATCTGGCTTCTCCATTGAGTTTGTTCGTCAGAAATTCACAAAAAATAATCACATGACCCCAGGACTCCTCAACCATCATAAATATGAGTTGATTGCCAAACATCTGAATTTTGATTGTGTGACCATGGAGATGCTGCAAACATGTGAAAAACAGTCGTAAATCATTTTTTCAGAGCTGTTGTAACTTTGAATGGTCACTAAATGAATTGTTGTAAGTGAAGGTCTACATGTAATATAGATAATGCCAATCTACTTTGGAAGTCTGTAACAAATCTCAGATAATCTAAGCCAGATGTCAAACTCATGACAATATATCGTCATATGACATATCACAACTTTTTCCCCCTTAGCTAAACCGGGTGTGGGCATGGCCAGCACATCCAGACCAAGTTTGACACGCCTGATCTAAGCTTTGGGTAGCAAGTGCTATCAATGAGCACAGAAGCAGTAAGTAAAAATTCAAGCTGCCATAAAAGAAATATGCATATACACCTTTCTTTCACAGCAACTTGAATTTGATTTGCCTCCTGATTCTCTCCAGATTTAAGACCATTAATTAAGTTTCATGTAATTCTTAGTAGCTTAAATTCTGTGGTCTAGCATCATAGGTCCATTCTACTGAATTTCAAACATTTATGTTTCATTCAAAATAAATGGTTTTCCGTTAAAACTCCCCCCCCCCCCAAAAAAAAGTTGGACTGGGGCTAAATCTCTTGATTTTGACTTAAAATAGTGGTGTCTATTCTGAATTTATAAGGGATTCTGAAGAAACCTTTAGAAACAGTCCACCAGACTGGTGATAACCGTTATAGAATGAGCAAACATCTAAATCAATTTCAGTCAATTGCAGGTCTGTTTGTGTGTACCTAACAATGGACGTATTCTGTGTACGTTTTATGATGTTGCGTTAGCGAAGAGCGTAGACAGCTTAAAACCTCCTGCCTCGCTTCGCTGGTTTCCTAGCAGCAAGAACTAATCCGCTTTATTCCTACGATGTTCATAAAACACTACATCTCCCAGCCAACACCGCTTCTTGGTGGGTAATCATAGAGTTATATCATAACAGCTTGACGCAGCAAAGTCGAAGGGGAGGAAGTGAGGCAAGCAGTTTCCGGTGGAAATAGGGCCCTGTGATTCCGGCCGGCGTGAGTGAGCGAGTTTGGCTTTTAAGATGGCGGCTGCGGCGGGCTTGGAGTTCCAGCGCGCCCAGTCTTTACTGAGCACCGATCGCGAGGCCTCCATCGGCATTCTACACTCCATAGGTGAGTTAGGCCGGCCGGAAAGGGGAAAACCGGCAGGTTAAATCTGGCTGCCGATAGTGGAAAGAGGTTGATGATGGGCCTGGACGGGTTAGGCTGGAACCGCTGCTGACTCACTGTGTGTGGAACTCCGAAGGAAAGCGGGAGCTCCTGAGAAGGTGGAATTTGGAAAGGGGAAGGCTTAGTGGGGAAGGCCTCCATATTCAGCATCGCTTCGTGGAAAACGGAGAAAGCAAGGGGGGATTGGGAGACGGGAAAGGCGGGGGGACTCAGCTGAAGCGAGGGGTCGGGGCTGACAGGTGGCCTCAGATCACCAGGCGGGCTTCTCTGACCTTCCCCCTTGGCTTTCATTCAGAAGGGGCGACTTAAAGATTAGAAGGTAAACAGGGCTGATTTTCCCGCTAGGGATGGGTTCCGATGCCGCTTTTCACCTACTTTGTAGCCCTGGACCAGTCAGGCTACTTTGTAACTTCCTAAGCGGGCAGTTCGGGCCTGCATCACCCCATGTCACTTTTTCGGCTCTCCCTTCCAAGGGCATTTTCTCTGGAGCTAAAGGTAATGAATGAGTGGGCGACAATATACAAGCGATTTGGAAAAGAAATGTGTATGAGCTTCTGAAATGTAGGTTGATTTTCTGATGTGAGTGGAAAGTGGATTTTTGGTCACAGTTAAATACTTAGGGACTACATTGCACTTGCTTTATTAGTGGTTCATCATTCAATATTCGTATCACTGTTTTGACAGGCAGGTGGAGTCCATGATAATACATTTTACACGCTGTGAAAAATTTCACTTGTTGGTTGTAGAAAGTCAAGACACTCTATTAGTAAGTTTTATTGATTCATTTTTAGTTGGCTTTTTTTGGGGGGGAGGGGTGTTAGGTAATAGTTTGCTTGATAGGATTGTCCTGCTACAGAAAGGAAAAGAGGAAACATGCTCTAAGTGAAACAGAGGTGACCTTTTAAGGAGAATGCTATATGGTCCAGGGATGGCATTAAGAAGGATAATGTGAAGAGTAAGAATGGTGGATCTAAAAAGGGCTAAATTGGATATAGAAAAAATGGCAAAGCAGCATGAATAAAGCTATTGATGTAGCATATTTTAAATGTTCCTGACTTTTCCCTGTAAAGTTATTTCTGGTTACAGCTTGTCATGTTCCAGGTAATCTTCAACTTATGACTATGATGGAGCCCAAAATTTTTGTTGTTGAGTGGGAAATTTAAGTGAATATTGCCCCATTTTACGACTTCTTTTGCCACATTAAGAGAATTACTGCAGTTGTTAAATTAGTAAGAAGGTTGTTAAGTGAATCTGGTTTCCCCATTGTCAGAAGGTCGCAAATGAGGATCACATGACCCTGGGATACTGTCACGGTCATAAATATGAGTCAGTTGTCAAAACTCCAAATGTAAATCATGTGATGATGGGGGATGCTACAACAGTCTTAAGGTGTGAAAAATGATCATAAGTCCCTTTTTTCTGTGCCATTGTAACTTTAGTCACTAAATGAACTGTTGTAAGTCAAGGACTACCTGTATATGATGTGGAAGTATCAGCTGTTGTTATTAAACAAGTAGCTGCTATCCTTCTGTCCGTTAATGGCTTTGTGAGAGTGGTTAATTACTAGACTATATAAGATTTGGTTCTGATTTTAGAAGGATTGTCTTTGTAATGTTATATAAAAAGAATTCCATTGAATTAATTATATAATTCTAAACACATTCCAGAAAGGTCTGTGACAATTCACCCATGGACAACATGCTGCAGCACAACTCACTGCAGGACAAGAGTTACACTAATATTAAAGAATGAAATGTGAATGGCAAAAATTAAAATATTTTTTTATTTATTTAAAATAATTAAATAGAATTGTTAAATTGTTCCGCAATGAGTTGTCCCACTGTGTGTTTGCCATGGCGAGTTGTCCTGCAGCAAGGTGGCCATGGTGAGTTGGCTGTAGTGAGTTAGCCGCAGTGAGTTGGCCGTGGCAAGTTATCCCATTCTGTTCCAGAAAGGGTAGGTTTTCCAAATCCGATAGTAAGAGAAAATCGAATTTGCTGTAAGAAAGGTTATGTATGAGAGTCACCCTTCTTTCTTCAATGCAGATCCTCTTACACATCTATCTGAATACTGTATTCCAGTGATCTTCAACCTGTGGACCACTGGGAGGCCGCAATGTTATCACAGGGGGTCTGCGATGGCTTGAAGAAATGTTATGATTTAAAACTTGAGTTAAGTCTTGGGTGGGGGTCTGTGCCCATGGTCTATAGTTATAAAAGGTATTTAAAGAGGGTCTATGGTAAAGAAAAGGTTGAGACAACCACTGCTCCATATATTTTATTTCACTTCACATTAAAGTTGATTTTCTGTAGAACATGTTTCTTGGTAACACAGACAGCATAACTTCCTCTCTCAGACAAAATAAATTTGAGTAAGGACACCTGCTGTAGAGGTTTTTTAATTTTGTGAGCTTGCCAGCAGAGAAGAAATGAGGGAGATGAGGACACAAGAGAGGACAAACTGCTACTACTTTTGTTGTCCATCAAACGTTCCCTGGTCTTGTGGTGTTAATGAATCCTGGTAGTAAGTTACTGGAACTTATAAAGAGAAGACTGATTTAGGGAATTGGTTCATATGCATTTTCACTATGCTTGACAATATTTAACCTAGGACAAAATAAATTTTACAAGATTCTGATATTTCTATTAAAAAAAATGGCTCAAAAATTGGTATTAATTTGGCTGTAACTTTGCTATTGGGAAATATTGTGTCCTGAGGACAGCTCCGGTGGTCAGTAAGTTTAAGTAACACCGCATTTGTTTTTTTTTCTATAGTGCCATAATTTTAAGTGCAATCCATCATAGGTGTCAGTATTGCAGTCTTTCCATTGCGAGTTGTTCTAGGACAAATGTTGGCAACCCGTGGCTCCAGAGCTGCATGTGGCTCTTTGACCAATCTCCTGTGGCTCCCTGCTGACCCAGTCTTGTGACCTGCTCTCCACCCTGAGAAGGCGCAAGTCTGTCCTCAGAGCCGTGTGATTGAAGCCCCCCTAGCGTTTCCTCCGCATTGCCCGCAGCCGGCTGCTTTTTGCTATTCCTTTGCGGGCAGCTCAGCGCCAGCTGCGATTCCTTTCGTGTCACCTCATGAAGGAGGGGAACAGGGAGGAGCAATTGCTGCCGCCGGATGAAGGGAGAGAAGAACTCCGGCTCTCCTGCACATGTGTGGCTGGCTACACATCTGAGTGTACAGTGGCCGCAATGGGAGGAGGAGTCGCCACCGCCGTGATCCCGGCCCAGGAGGGTATCCCACTTGTGCGTGCGTGCGCGCGCATGAGAGAGAGAGAAGGGGAGAGAAAGAGAAATGAGAAAATGATGGAGAGAGAGAATGAGAGTGAAGGGGTGAGAGGAAGAGAAATGAGAGAGAACTGGAGGGAGAGAATGAGAGAGGGAAAAGGGAAACAAATGAGAGAGAGAGAGATGAGAGAGAGAAATGAGAGACAAGAAAAAGAAACGAGAGAAGAGGAAGAGAGAAATGAGAGCTGGAGAACGAGAGAGGGAAAAGAGGGAAACAAATGAGAGAAGGGTGAGAGAAAGAAAGGGAGAGGAAAAAGAAAAGCAAATGAGAGGGAGAGATGAGAGAAATGATGGAGAGAATGAGAGGAAAAAGAGAAACAAATGAGAGAGAGAGAAATGAGAGAGCTGGAGGGAGAGAATGGGAGAGAGGGAAAAGAAGGAAACAAATGAGAGCGAGAAGGAGAGAAAAGAAAGAGAAAGAAAGAAAGAGAAAGGGAGAGGAAAAAGAGAAAAACAGAAATGAGAGGAAGGGAGGAGAGAGAGAGAGAGAGAGACCCATTTCCCACAGAAAACACCGAGAGCCACAAATCCTGGGTAGGCGTGGCTGGATGTGTGTGTCATGTGACAGGTTTTGTGGCTCCCCCTGTTTTCTGTGGGAAATGGGTCCAAATGGTTCTTCAAGTGGTTTAAGGTTGCAGGCCCCTGTCCTAGGATGAAAAGAAGATAAACTAGAATGGAATGACTAATTCTGCTAATGAACCTTCATAAACAATAGTAGATTATAGTGGAGAGATATGTTTTTTTGTTTCAGTATATGACATTCACTCTCAGTATTGCTAAAGAGAGTTGGATGATCTTTCAAGCAAGAAGTTTGTATTTCCTTCATGCCTTAAATATTGGATGTTGCACTGTGCAGGTACTCTAAGAAACAAGCTTACTGTATTGGCTTCTTTAAATAATAGTGGTTTTGTGTCTATTTGTTCATGCAAACATATTAGCATTGGTGACATCTGTTTTTCATGTTGATTATCTTTGTATGCATTGTCTTATTTTCAATATCTAGTAACACATTCAAGAGTGTGGGGGATTCATTTCATAGTTGTAGCCATATTTATGCTGATTCAAATATTAACACCAAATGAGGTAACATCAAGCCCTTGTATAAATATTCCATGCTTTGAGCTGCTTTATCATGCAAAACTTTCTGCTCCTTTCCAAGACTCTGAACAATTTGTCAGGCATATGTTTTTGGCTTATAAGAAGCAAATTTAAAATGAAAGTTTGGGAGACTTGTAAACACTCTTTGATTTGACGTATACCTCTTCTTTCATCAAAACCTTTTATTTTCCCAGTGAAACGTGATGTTCAAGAGAATGATGAAGAAGCGGTTCAAGTCAAAGAACAGAGCATTCTGGAACTCGGGAATCTCTTGGCCAAGACAGGACAAGCAGAAGGTGAATCCTATGTTTAAAGCAATTTAATGTTCACATTTCTAGCAGTTTTTCTAAAATTAGCATAAATGCTAGAATAGGATTTCAACTTGGTTTTCATCAAAACATCAGACAGTTTAAACATTCTTTCCTTCTCATCACCATTTCTCTCTGTTAAATTATGATTTAACCATGGCTGGTTTCACACATTTCATAAAGCCATAAACTAAAAACACTGCCTAAATGCAAATAACAATTAGGCAAAGTAACATTTCAATTACACATGGAGAAAGACCCCTATAGCAAAACTGTAATGGAAATCAGAAGTAGTTTAAATATCTAGCAGTCAGTTATCTGAGACAAATAACTGACTGCTAAAATTTATGTGTGATCACCTTTTTCTAGAATATGAACATAACCTTTTATAATGCATTCAGATACAATTTTGGATCCTGAGCTATATTGCTACTTGATTATTTTATTGTTAATATAGAGCTTGGAGGACTTCTGAAGTATGTGCGTCCTTTCTTGAACTCCATTAGCAAGGCAAAGGCAGCCCGTCTGGTTCGGTCCCTGCTAGATCTATTCCTAGATATGGAAGCTGCAACAGGACAAGAGGTGAGACAGTTGAAAGTCAGGCACATCTCTGCAAATGTTCAGAGACAGTTTATGTAAAAAATGATGATATGATAGCAGTGATGGTGCAAATAGTAGAAAAATAATGGAATAAATGTAGTTTTTCTTCTAGGTTGACCTATGTCTTGAATGCATTGAATGGGCCAAATCGGAGAAGAGGACATTCCTGCGCCAAGCTCTGGAGGTAGGATGTAACATATGCCCATTGTAGTTAATGTAGTGATGCACAATATTCTTTCCTTTGCTATTTGGATATGGAACATGACATCCTATATGTCAATATATTATATTCAAAACATTTGCCATTACTTTTTTCTTTAGGTTCTTGACGGCATATTCTCAAGTAGTAGTTTGGAGCATGATAAACTTCCAAACTGATTCACATGTTATTACAGGCAATTTTTCCTGCAGCTTATTAATGCAAATGTATTTTGCTGCTTAAAGAGCTTTCTCAGATATGGTTGACGTAAGATTTTATTTATGTAAATGTATTAATAAAAAGGTGTTCCTACCTGCAAGTGTTAACACATGCAGTTCACCATAGGCCTTTAGTCCTTGTTTCTATCCTTGTCATTTCAAAAGCATTACTCCTACTGATTTCTTTCGTATTACTGTGGTTGTGCTTTATAATATAGGTTTTTTTCCTGTGTTTTATTGCCATTCCTGAAACATTTTCCCAAGAGTCTTGTCAGGTTCATATTTTACACATTTTGGCTCTTAGATCAGTATCTAATCATCATAAGTTTTCACAACAATTCTTTACTTTTCTCTCTTTAGGCAAGGCTGGTTTCTTTGTATTTTGATACAAAAAGGTATCAAGAAGCATTGCAGCTAGGTAAGTTGACTTCTGTAATCATCCCCAGAGTGACCCCAATGATTTATTATCGTTATTCTAGGAATGTATACAATGGTGAATGCATGGAACAGCTAGTTTGAGATGATTTCTACATGAACTGAGAATATGTTTGGCCTCAATATGGAATGAATTAGCATTGTTTTTGATCTGGAAACAGTTTGAAACATTTGTTACAAGCTGAAGTGTTTTCATATAGGATGCAAGAAAGAAGAGAGGGTAAAAATCAAGGCCATCGAGGTTGTAGAGGCTATGGGGAGAAGGGAAAATCCTAGAAAGATTGGGGATGAGCAAGAGAGGGATACCTTGCATTGGAAATTGCTAAGGGAAGAAAAAAGGTGATCTCCACCAGGCCTTGCCTACTTATCCCATACAATCACTCCCATAGAATATCACAACCCAGAAGCATTCCTCTTTTCTTTTCTTTTTCTGCTGAACTACAGCAAATCCAAGATGGTTTGGTAAAATGTCCAGAATCCAATGTGTTTGTTGTAGGTTTGAAACAAAATCTACGTTCTTAATTTTTTAGTTTCAGTTTATGAATAAATTCATAGTGACTTAGTTAAGCAACTGGCAACTGCTGGGTTCTGCATGTTGTCAAGAATAATAAAATACCTTATTAATGGCTAATACCATTAGGCAGCATAATGTATTTGGAAGCTTTGGGGATATCATACTGATATTGAAAAAGATAAATGTTGGTTTTTTTATGTAGTGTATTAGTTTGGTATGTGCTGTTTTCACTCTTCCTATATTTTGATCAGACTAATGTTTTAGACTTTTCTTTTTCTGATCAAATTAAAGGATTCAGAGGAAGGCCTTTAATATGGTGTAAATGCCACCATCCACATTGTTTTTATCAGGCTCACAGCTTTTGCGGGAGTTAAAGAAGATGGATGACAAGGCCTTGTTGGTGGAAGTGCAGCTATTAGAGAGCAAAACTTACCATGCTTTGAGCAACCTGCCAAAAGCCAGAGCAGCATTAACCTCTGCTCGAACCACAGCCAATGCAATCTATTGTCCACCCAAGTTGCAGGCAGCACTGGATATGCAATCAGGTAAGATCTTGTGCTTTTTTGTATTATGAATGCCTTGATCTTGGGTCATCACTACTTGCACAATCTGAGAAATAAAAGCCAGCATTTTCAAGTCTTGAGTGCTTGGATTATTTTAATTTGCAACATATCCCCAGCCACCTTGCTAGCTGCCCAGGACCATAAGAATTCTTGCATTCTTATAACAACCAGAGCACAAAATGAGGGAAAGATTGTCTTATAATGTCATACAGAACAACTAGGTCATAGAAAAAAGATAAAGAGAGCCAGTTTAGTGTAGTTGTTAAGGTACTGGCCTAGAAACCAGGAGGCAGGGAGTTTTCTAAGCATGAAAGTTGACTGGATAACTTTGGACCAGTCACTCTCCCTCAGTGTTTTACCCACCTATTAGGCATGTTCACGCCCTTGAGTTACCGTATTTTTTATAAGATACTCCGACTATAAGACGCACTTAGCTTTTGGGGAGGGGAAAAAAATCTGCCTCTTGCCTCCTTGCAGCAAACAGCCTGGTCAGCTTCAGCACAGCCTGATTTAGCACAAGCAGCTGATTAGCGGTTGGATCTGCCTCCCGGAATACCACCAATCAGCTGTTTCAGGCTGCGGGGATCATCGGCACTGCCCATCGCTGCTGCCACCTATCACCACCTCTGTGCACCCCATTTTTGGCCTCCGTGCGCCCGGTTTTCGGCCTCCGCATGTCCCGTTTTCAGCCTGTTCCAGGCGGCAGGGATCACCTATCCCCGCTGACTGGAACGGGCTGAAAACGGGACCCACGGAGGCTGAGAACTGGGTGCTCAGAGGCCAAAAATGGGGCGCACGGAGGGGGCGATAGGTGGCAGTGTCTGTGTGCAGCGGCGATCCATGCAGCCTGGAACAGCTGATTGGTGGTATTCCAAGAGGCAGATCCAACGGCCAATCAGCTGCTCGTGCTAAATCAGGCTGACCAGGCTGTTTGATGTTTGCCTCAAGGAGGCAAATTGCTTAGGTGGAGACCGAAGGGTGGGGGCTGGCAGGTGGGTGGGGCTTTGGCAACATTCGCTTTATAAGACGCACTGATATTTCCATCCACTCTTTTTTGGTGGGGAGAGAGTGCGTCTTATAGTCCAAAAAATACGGTATATATAAAAACAGGATAAAAATCTAATAACAATATTGCAAAAACGTTTATAAGACAGAATCACACTAAAGCAATCTGTCTAGGGAAAATTATAGTATGTACTGTATGTTCCAAAGATTATTGAATGAAGTATGAATAGATCGTTTACAAAGTTTATTGTAGGCTGAGAATATCTGCTTTGAATGGTACAGTTAGTCTTCAAGGTACAATGGCAGTTTAGACAGAGATTGCTATTGCTAAGTAACATGATATTGTATGATTGTATTGCTAAGTGACATCAACCATTATTAAGCAAGGAACTCATGTGACCATGACTTCTGATTACTTTGATTTTGCTTGTGAGAAGCCACAGGAAACATCAGAAATTTCGATCATGTGATTGTGCCTTGCTGCTATGTTATAATTTCAGGCGGTACTGTGGGAGCATTTTAGTGGCTAGAACTCTGAGGGTCAACATGTTATAAATCCCCACCTTAAAACCATTGTAAGTTTGAACAGTTGCTGAATGAATGGTGGTAACCCAAGGACTGCCTGTAATTGCTGGATTTCTTGTAGCATTTTGAAAAGAATTGCTTTATTTTATATGAATTATTGAGACAAAATAGAAACATGACCAATTCTTCAGTGATTACAAGAACAGATATAGTTTTTTAGATAAGTGTTTAGATGCAGTCATTAGCAACTAGATACAGAATTGAATAGTTAAATAATGCTCTTTTGTTAAACTTTATCCTGAATTATACATTTGAACATCTCTTGATTATTTCCTTGACATGACTTCTGTGATTTAGCAGATACTTAATATAGTTGGTGTTGTTTTGAGTCTCATTCAGTCTGCTATCAGAAAAGTTGGTGAAACTTTAAATATTGGAACAAATTATGGCTACTATTTTGCATGAATATATGAAAATGAATTTTGTGAAGATTAGAAAAATTTTAGCTATATGCATAAACTTAATTTTTCTTGCCCTACCCCACAACAGGATAGATAAGAAAGTTCAAGAATTTTTTGCTTGGAGAAATAAATAGGATTTGGCAGCAGTGTTTTCCCTTATCTTGTTTTCCAGGTACTTCTGTTATATTTACACCTCTTTTTTATTTCCCCTTAATAGGTATTATCCATGCAGCAGAAGAAAAGGACTGGAAGACAGCATATTCTTACTTCTATGAGGCATTCGAAGGTTATGATTCTATTGACAGCCCCAAAGCCATCACTGCGTTGAAGTATATGCTGCTGTGCAAGATCATGTTAAACTCGTACGTGATTTTATTGCATCACATAGGGAATGCAACATGTACTTGTTTCCTTTTTTTATACCTGCACAGAAGACAGTTGCTCTGATCAGTTTGTTAAACTCTTGTATGAATAAATTGATTTTCAAATCCTGATGGTGGCTGAAAAGATATGAACACGAAGGAGGAAAGGGGGCAAAAAATAAAAGCCAAGAAAGGGAGCAAAGAAGGGTAGAATGTTTGCCTTTGTGTCCCATTTTGTTGTTATGAGTTTCAGAGTTGTGTCCGACCCATCGTGATCCCATGGAAACATTCCTTCAGGCTTTCCTGTCCTCTACCATCCTCTGGAGTCCATTTAAGCTCATGCCTACTGCTTCAGTGACTCCATCCAGCCACCTCGTTCTCTATCATCCCCTTCTTCTTTTGCCCTCAATCTTTCCCAGCATTAGGCTCTTCTCCAATGAGTCCTTCCTTCTCATTAAGTGGCCAAAGTATTTCTGTTTCATCTTCAGGATCTGGCCTTCTAAAGAGCAGTCAGGGTTTGATCTCCTCTAGGACTGACTGGTTTGATAGCCTTGCAGTCCAAGGGACTCGCAGAAGACTTCTCCAGCACTATAATTCAAAGACCTGAATTCTTTGGCACTCAGCCTTCCTTATGGTCCAACTTTCACAGCCATACATTGCAACTGGGAACACCATAACCTTGACTATACGCACTTTTGTTGGCAGGGTGATGTCTCTGCTTTTTAGTATGCTATTAGATTTGCCATAGCTTTCCTCCCAAGGATCAAGCGTCTTTTAATTTCTTGGCTGCAGTCCCCATCTGTGGTGATCTTGGAGCCCAGGAAAATAAAATTTGTCACTACCTCCATTTCTTCCCCATCTATTTGCCAGGAATTGAGAGGGCCAGATGCCATGATCTTAGTTTTCTTAATGTTGAGTTTCAAGCCAACTTTTGCATCTCCTTCACCCACATCAAGAGGCTCTTTAGTTCCTCTTCACTTTTTGCCATTAGAATGGTATCATCTGCATATCTGAGGTTGTTGATATTTCTCCCGGCAATCTTAACTCCAACTTTTGATTCATCTAGCCCCGCCTTTCTCATGATGTGCTCTGCATATAAGTTAAATAGGCAGGGCGACAGTATACAGCCTTGACGAACTCCTTTCCCAATTTTGAACCAATCAGTGGACCCATGTCCAGTTTTCACCGTTGTTTCTTGACCCGCATATAGGTTTCTCAAGAGATAAATAAGATGGTCTGGTAATCCCATCTCTTGCCACAATTTGTTGTGATCCACACAATCAAAGGCTTTAGCATCGTCAACGAAGCAGAAGTAGATGTTTTTCTGGAACTCCCTAGCTTTCTCCATGATCCAGCGTATATTGGCAATTTGATCTCTAGTTCTCTGCCTAAAGCATTTCAAATATATTAATATAAAATTGATAGTAGAATGCTATTTTTCTGGAAAGCAATGATTATATGGTGAGATGCTTTCATAGCCTGAATTCATGGACTCAATAAATCAATATTTCTATGCTTTTTTACAGACCTGAGGATGTGCAGGCATTGGTGAGTGGGAAGCTTGCATTGCGGTATGCAGGCAGACAGGTATAAAAATCCTGAACTACTATTTTTTGTTTCTGAAAAGTTTTCCAATCCTAACTGACTCCTGTTAAAAAAAGTTTCTTAATCCTGCTCAAAACAGTTATCTACTAATTTGTTCTACTCCCAGAGTAGAACAAAGTATTTTGTTCTACTTTCTAATAAAAAACAGAGTATTTTATTATATGTTTTTTTATGCATCCTGGGTGGTTTGGGAGCCAGTCAGTTGACATGTGTTGCCACCTGAATGCAGAAAGATGGCTCAGCAGCATTAATGATGTGATTCATCAAAATGTTCTTTGTTGTTGGATTAGTGTCTTTGAGCCAATTGAACTGGAAGGCCAATGGCCTTGATTGTATTTGGTGTTGATGCATCAGTTTCCTTTTGTCCCCTTTCCTGGTCTGAATCAGAGAAGACAAGATGGATCAGATCTCGTAGAGATTGGCAAGATTAGAGCAAATTAGACCACTTTGGACTTGCTAAAGTGTGAAGTATTTCTCTGCTTTGATGAGGGAGTTAAATTGTAGGGCTCTTGAGATTTATAAAGGCTTTCTGCATTGTTGTCAAATTCAAGGATACCAAGTCAGTGTTTTGGTGGCTGCACCCATTATTTCTAGCTTTTAAATTCATTGTATTCTCAGTATTTCTTGCTCACAGTTAGGTCCAAAAGAATTAATTACTACTCTTTTTAAGGCCTCATCTGTAATGTGTTTTTGACATTAATTTGGGAGAATTATTTCAACTTTGTCTTGACAAGAATGCTGGGGTTACTGGTTGCCATGGTTTTTATAATTTGGCATGCTGCCCTTGGCATTGGGCAAGATAATTTCTGCTCAGGGTAATGGATTGAATGCACTCCTTTTTTCATCCTGAAAAATGCATAGTTGATATAGCTGAAAAATGCCCCTTAGTGCCCAGAACATGGAAGGAATTGTAATTGATTAAATGACAACAAAATAATTTGATATCCTGTCACAGTTGGATATTTTGAACAGCAAACAGCACTTTGAAAGATAGCGGTTAAATGCTAGAATATAGTAATAGATTTTCTAGTAAGCCAGCATCCACTATTAATTCTATTAAAGTGTAACTTTAACAGCTCGATTCATTTGAATTGTATAAAACTGTCTGTTTAGATTTCTTTTTTGTCTGATGTGATGCTATATGATCTTGCTTTATTTGACTGCTATTATTAGTCTTAACTTGATTTCCCAATAGTTTCCTTTCATGACTAGCTATGAGCTATCCACTGCTAAGTGGCAGTCTTTTAAGCTACTGTGGAAACTGCTAAACTATTTTGGCCAAGAGTTTCAAAAGCTGTTTTTTAAGGAGTCCACATTCTTGTTTATAGATGATTAATATTCGAAGATAGAAATTACTGTTTGTGCAGTCAGTCGGCATCATCTGACAACAAGGTCTGTTCCAATTCCTTTGAAGGTTGTTTAACTTTCTCCTCCCTCATTGAGGATGTATGAATTGTTGCTTCAGGATGAAAGCTAAGGAAGCATTCTGATCACCTGTTTCATTGTTTATAAGAGGAAGACAGCTCTAGAAATGCTTGCCTTTTAAGTTCTGTTTCCAAATCCCAATTCAGATGGTCATATATATATTTGAGGTGTGAATAAAGTAAGTAGATTTGTCTTGTCAGCTTTATTTACATTTTTCTTATCCAGTATTATCATTTTGTCTTCTTGATGATTTAGGTAAAATCTGAACTTGTTCTATTGCATAGGGGAGGGGATTTTGTCTTTTATCTTGAGAGGTTAAACTGGATTAAATTCAGTATTTCAGGTTATTACAGCTATCTAATCTTCAAGGGATAGTTAACGCCGAGTAGCAGATTTAAATAAAATAAGGATAATGTAGATAAAATGAGAAATACACTAAGCAAATAGATTGTCCTGTTGGCTCACCAGACCCAGTTTCCTACTTCCAGTGCTAGTTTGCACTTCTGTATTTTAACAAGTTTAAATCCCAATGGATGGATTTGAGTTGCATGGACTACTTGGATGCTTTCAGATACTTCATTATAACAGCTTAAATCTCTGTTTCCATGTTGAAGTTATTTTGTCTGGATAGTGTTTTTCGAAAACATACCTGAATGCTTCTGTGATTTAGCAACTGTGTGAGTTAAATGAGGGTAGAAGAATTAAAGCAGTCTTAGTATTTTGATCAAGTATCCTTCCTGAATTACATTCTATCCAACTAAAACAATTTTCTCATATGAGAACAATACAAGCAATATTACTATCTAAAGGTTCAGAAGAATGTAAGCATTGGCTCTACTGTTTTACAGACAGAAGCACTGAAATGTGTAGCTCAAGCCAGTAAGAATCGATCACTGGATGATTTCAAAAAGGTAAGCAGCTATAATAAGGAAAATGGGTTGAATATCTTTGGATTAGGTTAATTCTTAGTCTTAGAAAGGCACTTCTACTGAAAAGAAAAAAAGGCAGAGATGATCTTCAAGATACACTTGCTGAAGTCATTTGAGAATAGCCTTAGACAAAATGGACTGGGCTGATTAGAAGGCCACATTTTCAGTTGTTTTAACTCAAAAGACTGATTTCTTCAGAAGGTGCATTTTAGGTTGCAGACTTTTCTTCACTGAAAGTCAGAAAAATCAATAACTTGGATCCTGCTATTGTATGATAAGTCAAAGCATGTGACAGTGAAAATATTATGAAGATAAACCAAAGCCAAACTAGAAAAACTGTTGGAACAGAAAGAAAAATTGTTAACTTTTGTTGCTGGGAAATAAAGTACCATGTTCAAATATTTCCTTCTTCAATTTTGAAAATTGTCTATCTCTGTATATAGGTATATCTTGGGAGAGTGTTGAATATCTTGATTTGCACAACCAATCAGAATTAGGGCTTATTTACAAAATTAAATTTTAGTTTGATTAGGGCTACTTCTATATGAGAAGCTATTTGGATCCAAAGTGGAAATGATGCTTTTAAGAAAGTGTGGGAATGCTTGCTATCCCTCTTGAATCTCCATAAAGAGACAGCAACAGATTCGGTGAGCATACCTACACTCCCTCCAAGGCACTATTTTTGCTTCAGATCTGAACAAAAATGCATCACTACCTAGGAATACCATATGGTTCTGCAAGAAACGAAAAGACCAAGTGCCTAATGGATGCTCATAGGTCTGTATATTTTTAGTGAATGTTATTTTCATTAGTCAGATAATAATTTCAGTCCTATATATAATTTAAAAAGAATTACAGTTTTTAATCATATCATATATTCTAAAACTAGCCATGAATGATCTGTAGGGTCGGTGACCGGGATCAGAGGTTTAGTCTTCCTAGCTTTTGGACTCGTGCTGGAGCCCATTCTCAGGGAACTTCTCTCTACTGGAAAAAAAAATATATTCCAGTAGAAAAAAGTTCCCTGAAGATGGGCTTTAGCACAAGTCCAAAAGCTTGGAAGGCTAAACCTCTGGCCCCGGTGACCGACTCAGATTAGATTTGCAACATTATCCTAACTTCAGGTAACCTAGTCAGAATGGTAGTGAAATAGCCTCCTGCATTCAGTAATGATTGAACTTGATCTGCTACAGGCACTGAAAGATTATAAAATGGAACTCAGGGATGACCCCATCATCAGCACACATTTGGGCAAACTGTACGATAACTTATTGGAACAAAACCTCATCCGGGTTATTGAGCCTTTCTCCAGAGTGCAGGTAAAATGTTTCTGTAGAGCTCTACCCATGTCTCTCTTCCCATCAAACTGTATATGAAAAGCTTATTTTAAAACATTGGCATTTTCACATAAAAGTAATCCAAGATTTGCTTTAAATCTTTTAAACCTCTGTCTTGTTGAACAAGTTAGAGTCTCTAATTATGTCTTATTTGGCCAGTTCTGATTTGCCTTCCTTCTGCTTTTTTTGGATGGAGTACAAAACCAAACTGGGCTAAACTATTATTGTGGCCTCAAACAAAATGACAAGCCCTGGTTAAAACAGGGAAGGATCTGTAAACGTAGAGCACTGTTTAGTAGTTTATTATATTGAAAAAAAAATCAATCATGGTTTCTTTTCTTATATTGTATTTTTATTTATTTGATTGATTTGGTCATCATGCTAAACATAGTATGACATAGTATTTTAGAAGAAAAGCTATATATGCATAAATAAAATAAAATAATTTTGTTTAAGCCAGGCCATTTTGAAATTTTCTGTACACAATTTAGGACTAGAATAGTACAGAAGGAATTACAGGGTAGAATGAATTGTGTGAGATTGTTCCAAATCTTGAACAGAAGCTTTGAATATTAGGTCAATGCATGGATTTAGTTTTTTGTTCTCCATCTCTGGACTTGCTCAATCTTACCAAAAGTGAGGTCTTCAAAGTATTTCAAATGGATAGTTGATCACACAGTTGATAAGATTATTTCAAGATAGGGAGATCTTTTTTTTAGAGAACTCTGATATGGGTGGAGAGTCTTAATATTTTTTTCTATCAAATTAATAAAAATGTAATTACCAAAATGACCTTGTGTTTCATTATGGAGATAAACTACTGTCAAGTGTAAATCAAAAAATCTGGAAGAGCTAACATCAAAGTTAAAATTATATAGCGAATAAGGAAGGTAAACTTGACAGATCCATTGCAATATCCATTAGCAAGGAGAAAGCATATATTAAATCTACAACAAGCAGAAAATACGTGGAAGAGAGTCAGACAAATACCTCCCTAATTTACAAGAATATAAAAAGGCAATGAGGTATAGCACGATCAAATGTGTAAGACTTTATTATTATAGCCACTCTTAATAAAAGTTGTTTTAGCCTTCCTGTGGAGTAGATTCTTGGCCTGGTCTATCTGGTAAGGCTGATAATTTCACACAATCAGTTGTGTGAATGCTGTGGTAGAGGCAAATAGTGTGAAGATTAACAGATAATTACTCTATCTCATTAGCACTTCCTCATTGTGGCCCCATCTTATTTTCTTTTGCAGATTGATCACATATCTAGCCTTATCAAGTTATCAAAGGTAAGAGTTTAAATATAGTTGCCTCCATAATGCTATTTTCAGTCATTTTTTTTGTTTCAATGTCAGTTACAGTTGTGAAAAAAAATCACATTTTCTTCAGCAACAGAAGTGATTTAGTAAGAAATTCAATTAAATGAAAAGAAAAAATAACCTAGTAAGCCTGAAATACTATAACCACACACTTGTAGAAATAAGCTGTGTTGCTAAGCAGATATCCATGGGTTGAACTGTAAGGATTTTGGCAACTGTTTCTTTAAAATAAGTAATAAGTGGAAAAATAATTTTTCAAGGGAAAAAGGGAAAGCATTGTTCTAAGCAAGGAGCATTCTCTCACTTGAATGTTTCTTGGTTCAATTTCAGGCAGATGTGGAAAGAAAGCTCTCTCAGATGATCCTGGACAAAAAATTCCATGGTGAGTCAATTCTCAAGAAAAGAGTTTGTTTCTGCCCTTTGTAATGTTTGATGGTATTTCTTTCTGAATAAATATGATGTACTTCAACAAGCATTAACAATATAATATAGATTGAATTATATTGAGGAATTCCCACAACTTGTAGGGTTTTTCTTTTAACTTTATCTTTAAAAGTTGTGCATTTGGAATCTATATAGTTGGGGTATAATTTTTATTTATTAAATACATAATCCAAGCTACTCTACTTGCTCTACTCCTTTGAAGTCTGTCAAAATTAAAGTGGAACATTCTGCGTTGGAAATATAAGTTGTCCAACAATCTTAATTGAAACGTTTCTCTCATTAGGGATTCTTGACCAAGGGGAAGGTGTCCTGATTATTTTTGATGAACCACCTGTAGACAAAACATACGAAGCTGCTCTGGAGACCATTCAGAATATGAGTAAAGTAGTGGATTCATTATACAACAAAGCCAAGAAGCTAACATAGGTGAGGGGGTTCTTACAGCCCATGGTTAAAGCTGTAACAGATTTTACAGAAGGATTGTGCTAATGAGTGATATGCCTCCATCTTTTTTGTTCCCCTTGCAGAGTTGAAAACTGTTGGCTGTTTGGAGCGTTGGTGCGTGAAACCTTTGGGGGGTGGAACAAAAGGCTTAGAAGATGGTGGGGGTTTTTTGGGTTCCCCACGCCCCTTTTGCTCTCCTTCTTACTCAAAAAGTTTAAGACAGCCTTTCCCAACCAGGTGGCCTCCAGATGTGTTGGAACTACAAGTCTTTGAATTCCTAATCAACATGGCCAGGGATTCTAGGATTTGTAGTCCCAATATATCTGGAGTCCACCAGGGTACGGAAGGCTGTTTTAAGACTTCCTCATCTGATCCATCTTGTCTATACAATTGTGTGTTCCAGTTTCCATATAACCTTTTACCTGCTGAACTTTGTACTGGGATGGGGAAATAATGTTTTTAAAAAAATGTTTCGGGGGTGGGGGGGAAGGGAACCAGTGGCAGCATCCTAAATAAAAGGAGTGAGGCGTATGCTACCTTTAAAAATGAACTAACTTGCTTTTCATTTTCTTGAAGGTGGCAAAGAGATAGGCCAAGATGTCTTTTAAATCACAAGAACCCAGCCACACAAAATTCCTGCATAGAAGTTATTTCTTGTGTGCATTGTGTCCAACATGATTGTCCACAGATGTACATGCACTGGGTAATCAAGATTGATTACTGCATCTAAGCATGTGCCCAGGTAGCAAATGTCCATGAGTGCATGTTGGTTTCCCACAAACTCTCTCCATAGCATTGTGTTCTATGTAGGAATTTTGTCATCTGTAAAGGATAAAATTAGAAATTGGGAGCTATATTAACTTTGTGTTCAGAATTCAGGAGTCACAGTGGCTTAAGCCACATCAATCTTCACATTTATTGAAGAATCAGTAAAAAAATATTACAGGCCTCTGTCATCCTTAAGTGCCCCATCTACAATTCTAAGGCCTTATCACATGGGACCTGCTTAAAATACAGTTTTCCATAACAGTAAAAGGGCAGAAAAAGCCACTCTTGAACAGTGGTACTCAAGGTTTCCTGATTCTGTACTGCATGCTTTTTTTAAAAGGCTAGAATGTACTTGCCTTTTAATTTTGCAAGATATGCCATTGAAAGTACAATTGAGCTTCTGTTCCTAATTGTTGATTTCTTTAAAAAACAGTAGATGGGTTTTGACGGAAGGCTGGTTTGGGCCATCCAGAGGTATTTTTAACCTTTGTTCCATTCCCTGAGCATCAAGAATAAAGCTGCCCTTTGAGGGTGAGGGCATGGCTGCATATTACACTACCCATGTGGCTGCTATCTGAAACTGCATTCTTCTGTTACTGTGCCAGATACCTAAGGGGATTTACTGAAGAACAGATTTCCTAAAGTTTACCATGCTGTCATTTCAGCAGTGAATTTCCTCATAGTCTATCTTAAGGATCAAGCAACTAGTTGCTCCAATCCCAAATTAATCTGACTACTAGATATAATGGTGGAGCAAGTAATAATTATTGAATTTTCTGGCAGCCTGTCTTTTGCAATGGTAGGAGGGATCCCTCCTGCTCCACTATTACTTCCAGAAAACAGTTATTGGCCATAAACATTTCATCAGGGAGAGGGAAAACTTTTCAGAGGCAACCCTGCAGCAAAAGTAAAGCAGCCTTCCAACTCCTGGTGCCCACAAATTATCTTGGATTTCAACTCCAGTAATTCCAAACTGGCATGGTCTGAGGAGCCTGGGGGTGGGGTGGGGTGGGGGAATCCTAGAATGAAGGAGACTGCTATAAATGATTTGCCTCTTAAAACTGTCTCTGTTCAAATCTAGAGGAACTTTAGAGTGGTGGTTTTGTGTAGGAGAGACGGCACTCTTCACCCTGGTGTTTTGTCATTGAATAATGAAGTTATATTTAAGGTGTTGCTTGACATATGAGTAGTGTAACCTTCCACATCATTGCCCTCATCTTCCATTTTCTTTCTCTACTTTCTCATAATTATTTTGTAAACTTGCTTCTCCTACACCACAAAATATTTTTGCATACGCATGACATCTCTTAACTGGCTGTATCTACCCCTTTTTTCATGCTGCTTTTCTCTTTATTTTTTTCTTTTGTGTACTTAGCATTTTAAAAGTTTCACTCTGTGTCAGCCAATTCAAATGTTCTGGGGAGAGGAGGGTTTGGGTTTTTTTGTTTTTTTGGTCTTGGGGGAGGGTTTGGCACCATGAATTTCAAAATGTACAAATGGTTCACGCTAACACACACCAGGTATATCTGATGTTCAGATGGCATACAAATAAAAATATTCTTTTTCAAAAAGAACCTGTCTGTTGTCATTACCTACAGAGGCACAAATCTAAGCTCTTGAGAGTATCAGTGGCATGGTGACTCAGTCCCTATAATTGTTAATCTCCATAATACAAGTTACTTTAGTAAGATTGTTCTCTTTATGATTATTCATTACTAAAATCAGCCAATCAGATTATTGACTCCATCCTACTTCATGTGATCTCGCTGGGTCTTGTCCGAATATTGAAGCATTTTATTGTACCTTGTCAACAATAGGACAATCTTCTGGAGAGAACCTACCCGAGTATCTGAATACGTTAAAAAGTGAGCATTTCAAGCTGTAAAGTCTTAATCAGCGACACCAGTCATGTACTTGCAAGTTCCCACTTTGGGCCCCTAATCTTACACAAATTCAGTAAATAGCCATAGGTTAGCATTTATCCTTACATTCTACCTTCTTTTGTATAGAGTCTGTAAAGAATTGTTGATTGCATATAAGGTGCAATATATTTGAAGAAACTATATCAGAAGTAAGCATTAATTCCAAAACATCGTTTAGCGGAAAATAGCTAAAGGCAGGGGTGTCAAACTCACGGTTTTGTCACATGATGTATTGGGACTTTTGCCCCTTCACTAAACGGGACATTGGCATGGCCAGTGTGTGACGCACCCAGCCTGCAGGCCTACAGCCCTGACTAAAGGGATGATGCTATCAATGTTGTGGAAAACGTAAATGGCTTCTCTAGAATTTATCAAATATGTAGCTGTGGAGATGATCCAAGTGCAGAGTTGGATCAGGGATTATTTTTAAAAAATGGAAAGTCCTCTATGAAAATTATTCAGTTTATAGAATTTTATAGTTTTACTTACATGCTTTGCCTTTATATATTTTGTTTCAGAAGAAAACTTTAACACCAACCTGTAATACTTAAAAGTGACTTATTTACATTTTGAGATTTTTATTATCTCCGTCCTTTCATGATGAGGTACTTCAGAAATGATCTAGTTATAATGCAAATATTTATAATTATAAATAATTAAATTTTTCTATAGCATCGTACCCTGTCCTTGTAGTCTTAATATCAGTGCCAGTTTTTCATATCAGCTATGTATTAAGCTATGACAGTTGCATCTACATTCTACTATTCCACCTTAAAACATGTATCTTCTTACTTTACAGCTATATAAATAGAAATTATCAAGGATGTTTATAATAGGCATATATATAAAAATAGAAGGGGAATTGCAAAAAAGCTTTACTCGGAACAGCTTACGACCTGTGACAATACCTCTAACACCATTAAATATCCAATCTGCCTATCCCAAATCCTTGGGAAACACTCAATAGGCGGACAAAAATGCCAAATCCAGTTTGAACATTTTGCTGACTGCAACGAACCATAATAGAAGGGATATGTACATTGATAGGCTTATATCTGGTAAGCTTCACATTTGCTTTTGAAGACTCATCAAGTCTATGTGTGTCATATGGTACATGTTTCCTTCAACATAAATGCAGAAACTAATGGAGAAAAAAGATCCTTGTATTATGGGTTTCTTCCTTTCTCCTTGTTTGTTTTCTAGCAGACGTTTCATTACCAAACTAAATAACATCTTCAGCCTGAAAATGTTACCTAATTTGGTAATGAAACATCTGCAAGCAAACAATGTATGTTCAGAGAGCACTAAGAACCCCATAATTCAACCTTGAGCTACAAATATTGTCTTCTATTGATGCTTATATTTGAAGTACAACTGAAGTATAAATAGAAAGAGGGCTGAAGTGTAATGTTGGCTCTTTTTTTCAGGAAATCTTGCCTAACTTCCCTGTTTTCCTATATCGCCTGTTTTATTGTTTCCTATTTTCATAAATAACACTATTAATGAGCCCTTTCCCCAGATTTAAATCCTCAATTTAAAAGTCTTGATCTAGTGGTTAAGGCACCAGATTATCTATTTTGTTAAAACTGCAGAAAAAGTAATGTTGAACATAATTCAGTATCAAAATTTATGCAACTTAAGCAAGCTTCTTCACAGCCTTTATGGGAGTCAGCTGTGTATTATTGGTTGCAATATCTGAAGATTTTATTTATTATTTATTTATATCCCATCTTGATTATATTTATGAATAACTCAAGGTGCCGAACATATCCAATAGAACTTCCTCCTATTTAACTAAAACAGCTGACCCCATGTCATGGTGGTTTCATGGCTAAGGCAGGACTAGAACTCAGTCTCCTGCTTTCTAGTCTGGTGCCTTAACTACTAGATCAAACTGGCTCCTATATATCTTGTGAGGAAGGATGAATTATTGGGATTTCTAGTTTATCAAGATTAGAACAAACGTGAAAAGAATCTTATTGAATATAACCATTTCCATGATAGAAAAAAAGGCTCCCACTACTATTGGAATCTGTCAATTCCACTTTATAAAGGTTTTGTTACAGCTTGCTCCTTTTAAATGTTAGCAGTGTTCAGAAATCCCCATAGGCAATTCTGTGAAGAATTCTGAATATAAAAAAAGCCTGAATCTGTTCTAATGGGGGTTATGCTCAATGGTGGTTCTGGAGAACACTGTGCTTTGTGTTGGTAATCCATGTTGAATATCTTTCACTTTGTATGGACTGATAATTGGACAGGATTCATGGAGAAACACATGTACATGTTTAGTTTCCCTGAACTTCCTGGGAGAAGTTCTTTCAAATGGATCTTTCCTAGCCCTAGGAAGTATTGACCAAAAAAAAAATAATAATAATTGAAAAGGCTTGCTCAAATTTTGAATACTGTAGCTACTGAAATACATTTTTTTAAAGTGTATTTTTAACATACATATATGGTATTTTACAAAATTAAGAGATAGAAGTCCTTGTCCTAAAGGGTTCACAAGCAGTGGGATGAAGCAGGGAGATAAGTGAAATAAAACTAAACAAACCAGAATAAACACAATGAGTTGTTTTACAACTGGACAGTCTTGTCCATCAATTTTGTTAATAGTGGCTTCCTGAAACTGAAAGAAAAGTTATTTTCCTATTTTCGGTCATGTGATTCTTGCCATTAAGAATATTAAGTAACTTGGAACCTTTCATGTTCTATAATAAGCTACAGCAGTACAAGATAGGGATAAAAGCAATTCAGCATTCAGAAGATTGATTAGGGTTGGAATATAATATTCTAATATAGGAAAACTACTGCAGGAGTGAATTGGAAAGGAATACCGGCCAGATTTTTGTAAAGGAAATTTCCTCAAAGGGGGAGATTAAGAACAATTGGAGAGTAATATACAGTATGTCCAGGGGTGGGTTCTACTTACCTTTACTATCGGTTCACAACGGGAGCGTGCGCACTTCTGCGCATGCGCAGATTGTCAATTATGATGTCCAGGCAGCCTCCCACCGCTTTTACTACTGGTTCACAAGAACCGGACAGTACCGGGAGCACCCCACCACTGAGTATTGCACAGAAATGAGTACACCCCCTCACATTTTGTAAATATTTTAAGTATATCTTTTCATGTGACAACACTGAAGAAGTGACATTTGGATACAATGTAAAGTGAATATACAGCTTGTATAACTGTAAATGTGCTGTCCCCTCAAAATAACGCAACACACAGCCATTAATGCCTAAACTGTTGGCAACAAAACTGAGTACACCCATAAGTGATAATGTCCATATAGGACCCAAAGTGTCAATATTTTGTGTGGCCATCATCATTTTCCAGCACTGCCTTAACCCTCTTGGGCATAGAGTTCACCAGAGCTTCACAGGTTGCCACTGGAGTCCTCTTCCACTCCTCTATGATGATGTCATGGAGCTGGTGGATATGAGACCTTGCACACCTCCTTTCAGGATGCCCCACAGATGCTCAATAGGGTTTAGGTCTGGAGACATGCTTGGTCAGTCCATCACCTTTATCCTCAGCTTCTTTAGCAAGGCAGTGGTCGTTTTGGAGGTGTGCTTGGGGTCATTATCATGTTGGAATACTGCCCTGCGGCCCAGTCTCCAAAGGGCAGGGATCATGCTCTGCTTCAGTATGTCACAGTACATGTTGGCATTCATGGTTTCCACAATGAACTGTAGCTCCCCATTGCTGGTAGCACTCGTGCAGCCCCAGACTATGACATTCCCACCACGGTGCATGATTGTAGGAAAGATACACTTGTCTTTGTACTCCTCACCTGGTTGCTGCCACACACGCTTGACACCATCTGAACCAAATAAGTCTATCTTGGTCTCATCGAACCACAGGACATAGTTCCAGGAATCCATGTCTTAAGTCTGCTTGTCTGCAGCAAAGCGTTTGTGGGCTTTCTTGTGCATCATCTTTAGAAGAGGCTTCCTTCTGGGACAACAGCCCTGCAAACCAATTTGATGCAGTATGTGGTGTATGGTCTGAGCACTGACAGGCTGACCCCCCCCCCACGTCTCCAACCTCTGCAGCAATGCTGGCAGCACTCATAGTCTATTTTCCAAAGCCAACCTCTGGATATGACACTGATCACTCAACTTCTTTGGTTGACTATGGCGAGACCTGTTCTGAGTGGAACCTGTCCTGTTAAAACACTCTATGGTCTTGGCCACTGTGCTGCAGCTCAGTTTCAGGGTCTTGGCAATCTTCTTATAGGGCCCTAGGCTATCTTTATGTAGAGCAACAATTCGTTTTTTCAGATCCTCAGAGAATTCATTGCCATGAGGTGCCATGTTGAACTTCCAGTGACCAGTATGAAAGAGTGAGAGTGATAACACCAAATTTAACACACCTGCTCCCCCTTCACACTTGAGACCTTGTACCACTGAGTCACATGACACCAGGGAGGGAAAACAGCTACTTGGGCCCCATTTGGACATTTATCACTTAGGAGTGTACTCACTTTTATTGCCAGCAGTTTAGACATTAATGGCTGTGTGTATCGTTATTTTGAGGGACAGCACATTTACACTGTTATACAAGCTGTAGACTCGCTACTTTACATTGTAGCCAAGTGTCATTTCTTCAGTGTTGTCGCATGAAAAGATATACTTAAATATTTACAAAATGTGAGAAGGTGTACTGTGATATACTGTACATGTTGCACAGAATATGACATACATATGGAAAATATGACTAGTTTTTCCCCCCCTAACTACTTTTATATTCTTTATATTATTCATGTTGTCTTATATTCTTGTATGGACTGCACCAATAGAGGCTAAACCAATTTTGTTATATACATGATGTACAATGACAATAAAGGCTTTGAAACTTGAAATAAGAAACCTTACCCACTATGGACAATAGTAAATCACTGTATTCTGCAGTATGGCTATTGATTTTTACAGCTGTGTATGGTCTTTAACATTAGAATCTCAGTGCCAGCTGCTTTGGACCAATAATGGGAGTATGATCATACTGTTGAGCTTTTCAAAGATATTTGCTTGACCACTCTGAGAGCAAAAGGCTAAATTAGAAGAGTTTTCTAATTTAATAGTAGTTGCTCAGATTTCAGGAAGCAAAACCGGAATCACAAATAGCATAAATCTTGCCAAGTTTGCTTCTCAATAGTCTCTTCATTTTTGCTTGCCTTCCTTGGGCTGTTGTGATTTTGTTACTGCATCTTGATAATTCATAAACTAAATCTGCTTTGGCAGAATTTTGTGGTGGAAAATATAAATATTGTAATAAAAATCGAGAAGACTAACTCGGTCTTTGCCTCTTTTAATGCCCTCCGCTTTTTTCCTGATAGGAATCTAAGCAGGGCTAATCAATAGGCGCGCTAATCAGGGCTTACTCATATCAGAAGGCTACTGGAATCTTTTAACACCCAATTATTTTTGGTAAAAAATGTGAAGGAAGAGATCAGTTGGCTCCCATTAAAAGTTTGCTGAAGAGAGCCATTTTAACCATCTGCCGCTAGAGGGAGAATTTTGGGGTCTACTTTGGTAGAACGCGCCTCTACCATGGCTGCTTCGAGGGAGACCCGAAGATGCTGATGTCCTTTAATGCAAATTGGTTTAGCGACGTGGGTTTATAGAAATAATGCATTTTGTTCCTCTAGCGTTGCCCTTTTCTGTCTCCATAGCTGGGAGATTAGCTGTATTAGTCTGAGGGCCCGGTGAGGCGAGGTTATCCAGCAATTTTGCGAGATGTGTCTTGAAAGGATGCTGGCGCGGCCGCAAGGTACATGCTCTCAGCGACGCACCGTCAAAATGACGTCTATTTCCTCCCTTCCTTCAAAAGGTGGCAAAGATTTGAGGAACCTAAAGCCCTTCCATTCCTTGGCACGTGATTCCTCCCGTCCTCCTCTCCCTTTTGCAATGTTATATGTACACATGTACCTACATCCTAAAATGGATATAGCTGAACATGCTATATATCCTACCTCGGGCACCCAATGCCCATTCCAGTTAGGGCTCTATTATTGTCTTCCCACTCTCTGAGATAGCCTTCCTCCGCTGTGCGCCCACCACCACCACTTTTGCTGACTGAGGATAATAGGAGTTGTAGTCCAGCACATCTGGAAAGCGCCGACTTGGATAAAGAGCCTGGCCTTTCAAACCTGCAGCCCTGGCAAAAATTCTGAAGCTCGCCCTATTTTGGAAAGGAATTAAGAATAAGCTAATAACACTCCCCGAACGGGAATCCGTGGGCTTTGAGACCCAGGGAGCTCTCCTCCCGTCTCTTGCCTCGGTTGCTATTGCTGCCCGAGACCCTCATTCCACTAGCAGGTGACTCTGCTATTTCGTCCCCCTCCTTTTTTCTCCCGGCGTCTCCTTCTCCCTTCCAGACCAAGGCTCCTGCCTGTGGGAATGGGCAAGCTGCGTCGTCCCTCTCGGCTCTCTTCCCCTCCTTTCCTCATCTACCCATCCCAGTCTTTGCAAAATCCGCGCGCTCCCTCTGCGGCTGCTTTCTGCCTTTCAGCCCAACTGACACCTTCCGTGCCAATGGACGAAGCCACCGGAGGAGAGGTTTAATGTTTTTGCCTGCGACCTCTACAGAAGAGGACCTGCAGCGCAGCGGTGTAGAAAAGTTGCCGCTAGCTTATTTTCGGCGCTCGAATATTCCAAGGCGAAACACCTGCATTGTGACTTCCTGTGATCTCGCTTTCGATCCTTCCTCTTTTGGGGGTGGAGGCGAGGGGGAAGTTAAACTGAGCAGCTCGTCACTTCTCGCCTTCTCAAGAGCGACCACGCGTTGTCTCTCTCCGCCGCTTGCAGCGGATCAGAGGATGCACCTCCTTTTTCTGAAAAAAAGTTGCTTTGCTACCTTCGCGTGGAAATTGAACCCATCGTTTTGAACGTAGAAAAGCGCGAGGCACCACCTGCCTGGTGGTGGCCCCAAAGGAGCGGAGCTCAGCGGTCACCTCGTTGGGCCACGTTCCCTCTAGTCCGCCGCGGCCGTTATTTCTCCTGTTTCCGGTAACTCCAAACGCCAAGCAAAGTCATGGACAACAGTCACGGCTCCTTCTTCCCTTAGAAGATTTTTTAAGCACGTGCAGGGAGTTTCTGGAACACCCCTATCTTTTTCCCGCCTGTTTTTTTCTTTTCTTTTCTTTTATGGGTGTGATTTTTCCTATAGGAGACTCTTCCTCCCCTTGAACCATTTTCTGCTTCGGGGGAAAATCGGGGGAATTTTCAACTCGCAGCCTTTTTCCAGATTTTATTTTGTAACCTTAAAAATCTGAGAATGGGTAATGCAGCCAGCAGCATGGAAATGTCTCCAGCGAAGGAGATTAAAACCCAACCGACTGCTTCTTCGCCTTTACCTCCCAAACAGCCTGCAACCCCCAAACTACCTATGCCTAATGCTGAGGAATTGGAAGAACGATTCGGACATGTTCTGGTAAGCCTCTCGGAAGCCTTCCTCAACCTTTACCTTCTACCGCGGCAAAAGCCAATTTTTAACTTCACCTTCCTTTCCCCTTCATCGTTCTAGCTACTTTGTGTTAGATTGGATGGTGGTGGTGGTGGTGGTGGTGGGGTCTTTAACATCAAACGGATATCAAGGGTGAGGTAACCTAACAAGGGAAAGAGGTATTATGTGCAGAACAGGGAGGTTGTGAATGTAGACCATGACTGGTAATGTAATAATGTTTGAGACTTCTGTTGGTGGGTTGTATGTTACCATTAACACTTCTTATGCCACATCTCTCTTTGATTAAAATGGCATGAAATGCAGTTCTTGTGCTGAAAATCTGTAACATCGAATGAACAGTATTCACAGAACCAAATTCTAAGTTAGAGGGAGGATGTGACTATGGAGGGAGGAGAGAGAAATGAGAAAGGCTCCGGGTTCATTTATCTGGAGAGGTGTGTGCTCTTACATTGCCTCCAAGGAGGTTAAATCTTGCTTAATATTTCCAGAAATATGTGTCTGTTGTAGACTAGAGAACAGTTTCATGAAAAGATAGTTCTCCCCTTTTTTCTTGTTTTCTTATTTGATGTTAGTAACAATAGTCAATTCCTCACTGTCCTTTTGTAACCTTGAGTGCCTAAATGAAGTTGAACTAACATCACCCATTGCCATCACCATCCAGCCCTGGGAATAATATCTGCCCGCCACCCCCCCACCTCCCAAAAGGGGTTAGCCTACCCAAAGTCTACATTCATCTCTGATGCCACTATCACAGACTACACAGCTATGTTCTTTAAAGCTGCCTTCTTGGTTCCTCTGGATGTCTTGAGACTTCATGGTCTCTGTCTTCCTCTGCCTTCATCATTGTGGCTGAGATTTCAAGGGAATTGTAATCCCGACACAATGGAGAAAACTGGATTGAAAAAGCCTGGCCATATTTGAAGAGTTTTTTTTTTCTCCTGGATTTGGTATTTTCAGGTTCATGTTGGATTTTGTCTCTAAGGAGACAGCATTCTGAGCACTTAAGTTTAGATGGGACAAGACAAATCCACTTTAAAGACATAGAAAATAAACTCCTTTGAGAACCATGACTGAACTTTGTACTCCATAGCTTCAGTTTTGTTTTGTTTTGTTTTTTTAAAAAACCAAATACTAATATACTCTTATCCTATTAGTTTGCTTCAAAGCTTTATAAATCACTAATCACGTGCCTGCCACCAAAAAGAAGTTTGGCTTATTTTAAGTATCCTGAAATGAATGCTCAGCTCTCAAGTATGGAAGATGGTGGCAGAACGATGTATGATCTACAGTTCTCTATTTGAAGCTGGACTTGTGCCTCCGAATAGTTCCTACTCTTTTGTGCATGGCATTTTGTGTAAATTCATAGTTGTGGATATTACTTTTTTTTTAGGACCTGCTAGAAATGGTACTTGCTTTATTATAATCAATAATTTAAATACTTACTGTGCCAGTTTGCTTGAACATTATTTTGAACAACAAAGATACCTTTGGAGAGAAGATGATGCCTAGATTGAAAAAAGGATTAAGTTGAAAAGCAGGAGATATGGGTATTGTCAGCAAAGAGTGGAGAGTTGAATGAGCATTTCTTCACTTGTAGATGTTTAGAAAGGTGTGCTCATAAATTGCCAAAAGCAGATTATTCTCCTTTATTTTAATAATTCTTGTAGAACCATAAAAAAAGTCAAATGTTCATATTCATATTCATAATTGCAGGTAGTCCTTGGCTTACAACAGTTCATTTAGTGACTGTTCGAAGTTACTGAAAAAAATGACTTATTATCATTTTTCACACTTATGACCGTTGCAGCATCCCCATGGTCATGTGATTTACATTTGGATGCTTGAGAACCAACTCACATTTATGATGGTTGTAGTGCCCGTGAGTCATGTGGCTCCCTTTTGCGACCTTCTGACAAGCAAAGTCAATGGCGAAACCAGGTTCACTTAACCATGTTATTAATTTAAGAACTGCAGTGTTTCACTTAACAAATGTGGCAAAAGTCGTAAAGTGGTGCAAAACTGACTTAATATATTTCTCACTTAACAACAAAAATTCATCCTAAATTGAGGACTACCTATACTGGCAAAAACTTGTGAAACCAAAATTAAGAGTGTAAAATGGAGAAGGCATCACTAGTTCTGGGTTTGTGTATAATATAAGTTTAGACTACAACAATTAGGAATGCAATTTTCCACCTGTTTTCTATACATAGGATTTGTACGACTCTCCTGACTTCTTTCAAAAGCTATTATCCAGGTTCTGAGAATGATTCAACTTTTGATTGAAATTGCTGCATAGCTTGACCTACCATGTTCATGTTCCTGGAATATGTTCCTTTAAAAAATGGACATTGTTTAGCAAGGAAGCTTTGAAATTTGCAGTTCAGTGACCCTCAATTTCCAGGCAAATAGGCAGAGAGGGTTTTATGCAGAGAAAAGGATTGGTTGTAAATTATCCTTTCCTGAATGTAAAAAACTGATTGACAAAAGGTTGAAGGAGAAAAGAAAAACAAAAGTTTTTTCTGCAAAATTGATTGTTGAGTCAGTCAGCAAGTTAGCACAATTTGTGTAATTCTGACAATTGCTCAGAAACAATCAGGTGTAACGGATAGCGAAATTAAACTTTTGACCTAAGTTTGGGCCACTTTTTTCAAAGTGTGATAATTGAGGCAATCAGCAGTCACAAGCCAAATCTGTTGTTACATTGCTTCAGTGCTCCTCCTCAATCTCCCTCACCTCCCCATTACAGCATTTTACACACAGAATAAAAAGTTTTCAGCTTCCCCCCCCCCTTTTTTTTTTTGACATGAATGCCACATCACTGCCACTTACAGCATATAAGAAAAACAGATTGGGATTATAGCTCTGTGGAGATGCCTTTATATATGGTCCAACAATTCACATTTTTTAGATGCCATGAAATAAAAGCAAAGCACTTTGCCCTCTATACAATTCAGAAGCATTTTTTCCTAGGCAAAAGTCTATGTGACAAGTATGGAGTATTTTAATTTGCTATCCTGCTTGCAGTAGAGCAACCTGCAAATATGTTAAGATTACAGCTTCCAGAATTTTCAGCCAATATGCTAATATGATTTCTGGAATTTACAGTCCAATACTTCTGCAAAGCAAAAGGATAGAAATGCTAAATTAGAAATTAAAATACAGGGGAACCCAATAATGGATGTACTCTTTCCAGATACAGATCTACTCAAGCCTTGATAATCAAACATCCTGGTTAATAATAATTCTTTTCATATTCATTGCCAATCCATGGGGCGAGAGGGATTGTTTTGCTATTGAACTTGTCAGCAATTTGCTTTTGAGATAGCAGTATTTCAATTTCTCAGAACAAAATAGCCATTGGGGAAACTAGTAGTTGACTTGACTGTAGTGTAGAGGGTACTTTTGTAAGTGTTGAAATTCATATTAAAATCTGTTACCACTGAAAAAGAATGCATGGCACTACATTTTGTTTAAAAGCCTGGAATTCAGAAAACAATAGTTAAACATGGGCTTTATAGCGTACTTCCACCAATAAAATAAATCTCCACTGATAAGATACTATGGAAGAACAACAGGTGTGACATCTGAATAGCCCTAAATAATTGAGTGGTAACTACAGTGCTGGGATAATAAGATAAACCTGAGTACAAACCTTGATTCTGATTATGTCAGGATAATGCAAAAAACATAGGAAACCAAGTTATGGAAAAACTTTAGGGAATCTGGATAGGTTTGGAACAAAGAGGATTGCATTTTTGTACTATCTGAATGGATGATGTATGCAAACCAAACTGTAAGTGTAATACAGAGAACACTGGATCAGGCCATGGCTCATTTCCCAAAGTGGCCAATTAGGTAGGAATCACCCAAGAATGAGAGCAAGCACCTTTTCTCCTAGAAGTTGTTATTATTCAGAGATTCCCTGCTTATGTCCTTAGAAAAACCATATATGTAGCTGTTCCCAAAATTTTAACACTGGCTAAAAGCTCTGGGCTTCGAATCTGATGCCCATGCCTCTTCTTTCTTCTATGGAGAGTTAACAGTGATTGGAGGGACATGTAGAGGGGCTTGAGAACAATTGCTCGGGACTCCTCAATCCTAGCATATCACCCTCAATTAATGTATAGCCTTGGTACTTGTGAATCTGTCTAGTTTGCTGCTAAGAATATCCAAGCTGGTAGCCATTATTATATATCAATTAAATGAATTCCAACTCAAATTATGTGCTCTGTGGTGAAATGCTAGTTTTGTTTGACCTGCCATTCAAGTTCATTAAATGTTACAATTCTAGTATTATGAGAAATGAGGGGAAAGTTTCATTTTCTTTACTCCATGTGTAATTTTTATGTACATTTATCATCCTTCCTGCTATTTATCCTCAAGGATCCATCGTTTTCCAGCTGGGGCCAGGGGATGCCTTCAGAAGCTAAGTAAACAGGATATTTTCCTCTGTAGTTTCTGTCCAGGACCAGGAATCAAAAAGGCTGAATATAGAATTCCTTTGACTCCCATAGAATAGTTGTGCATGACTCTTAATAGTAACTCATTTCATAAGAAACTCTCTAGACCAACTCGACAGAATTTTTTGGAGACGTTTTGGGGATAATTTATATAAGCATATTTTTCTTTTTTAAGAAAAAAACCCACACTTAATAAACAATATTATTTAGTAAATTTAAGTGCAATAGATGGCTTACTTTTTGTTCCAGGAATATATATACACTTGAAAAAGTTTGGGTATTATATACAAATGAAAATTGATCATTTGCCCCACCCTTAGACTATTTCACTCATTCCACTGGTCTACAAAGATCTGTGTGAGCATCAGTGTCATGGCTGTCATTCAAAATCAAGGGATCCTGTGCAGGTTTATGTGCACTATTAGTATTAAAGGAGAAAAGTTTTTTAAAAAACATTAATAAGTTTCTGTGACACTTCTTTTTATTTCCATTGCTGCAGGGATTTCTTCAACTAGCCAGATCACACAGGATAGATGAGAACAGAATTGTCTTGAGATAAATTAATACCTCAGGTTTGGGAGAATTGAAGTACCCCCATTTCTCCTTGCTATATTTTCCTTATCTTATTTTACAAAATTGCAATTAGGGCTATAAAGTGCTTTGGGTCTGATTCCAGAAAGATACTTTGGAGTGTGCAGAAGTGTGTATTTGTAACATTGGTCTCAAATTCATAAAAGTAGCTGCAACTTTTCTCAAGATTTAACAAACTTTAACAGATTAACAGAGTTGGAAGGGACCTTATAGGTCATCTAGTCCAACCCCCTGCTCAAGCAGGAGACCCTACACCATTTCTGACAAATGGCAGTCCAATCTTTTCTTGAAAGTCTCAAGTGATGAAGCTTCCACAACTTCCGAAGGCAAACTGTTCCATTGGTTGATTGTTCTCACTGTTAGAAAGTTCCTCCTCATTTCTAGGTTGAATCTCTCCTTAGTCAGTTTCCATCCATTATTCCTTGTTGGGCCTTCAGGTGCTTTGGAAAATAGCTTGACCCCCCACTCCTCTCTGTGGCAGCCCCTCAAGTACTGGAACACTGCTATCATGTCTCCCCTGGTCCTTCTCTTCACTGGACTAGCCATGCCCAGTTCCTGTAATCATTTTTCATGTTTTTGTCTCCAGTCCCCTAGTCATCCTGGTTGCTCTCCTCTGAACTTTTTCTAGAGTCTCAACCAGGGGTAGGTTCTTTACTACCAGTTCGCAACGGGGCAGCGCATGCGCAGAAGCTTCCTGATGATTTTGGGGGTCGGTGGGCGGAGCCTCCCAACAGTTTTACTACCGGTTCTATAGAAACTGGATGCAGTACTCTAGGTGTAGTCTTACTAGGGCTTTATAGAGTGGTATTAGTACCTCACTTGATCTTGATTGTATCCCTCTTTTAATGCAATTTAGGAGTGCATTGGTTTTTTTGGCTGCCGTTGCACACTGCTGACTCATATTTACCTGGTTGTCCACTAAGACTCCAAGATCCCTCTCACAGTCACTGCTATTAAGCCTTGTTTCACCCAGTTTATATGTGTACTTTACGTTTTTCTTACCTAAGTGTAGGACTACTTTTCTCTACATTGAATTTCATTTTGTTAGATAGGGATCAGTGTTCAAGTCTGTCAAGATCCATCTGGATCTTGAGCCTATCTTCTAGGGCAGTGGTAGTGAATCTTTTACTCACCGAGTGCTGAACAGGTACGTGCTTCGTGTGCTTCGTGTCCTTCTTGCGCACACGTGCTATCCATGCTAATGCGCAGCTCCACCCCCATGTGCTGCACACAACCCCATCATCTGCACATGTGCATGACTTTGGTGTGCATGCTCCTCTGTGCGCTGCGCACACAATCACACCATTTGTGCATGCGGGCAGCTTTTGCGGGTCTCCCCCGTGAGCTGCGGGCACAACTGCACCATCTACACATGCATGGCTTTCGCGTGGCTTCCCCCTGCACTGCATGTGCAATTGCACCATCTGCACATGTACATGGTTTCCATGTATGCAATGCATGCGCGTGAACGCCGTATCTCAGTATAAATGTTGTACTCTTGCATGCATGCGCAAATACACACGCATCCACAGGAGAGCTCCAAAGACCATCTGGATCCCCTGAATTGCACGCATGTGCACTGGAGGCCCGAACACTAGCTGAGGCACACGCGCATGCACAGCTGTAGGTGAGTTGGGCTACAGTTCGTGTGCCCAGAAAGATGGCTCTTCATGCCACCTCAGGCACCCATGCCAAAGGTTCGCTATCACAGTTCTAGGGTGTTACTATTCCTGCCAGTTTAGTATCATCTGCAAATTTGGTAAGTTCCCCTTCTATTCCCTCATCTAAGTCATTTATGAAGATATTGAATAGTACTCAGCCTAAGATACCAGACTGCCCTCTAAAGTTGCCACACCATCATTGCCAGACAAGTGCTACTTTAGGTAGTCCTTGACTTACGGCCACAGTTGAGCCCAACATTGATGTTGCTAAGCGAAACAGTTGTTAAGTGAGTTTTTCTTCATTTTATGACCTTTCTGGCTACAGTTGTTAATCACTGCAGTTGTTAAGTTAGCAATATGATTAAGTGAATCTGGTTTCCCCATTGACCTTGCTTATCAGAGGGTCACAAAAGGTAATCACATGACCTTGGGAACTGTAACCGTCATAAATCTGAGTCAGTTTTCAAGCGTCTGAATTTCGATCACATGACCATGGGGATGAAGCAACAGTCGTAAGTGTGAAAAATGGTCATAAGTCGCTTTTTTCAGTGCCGTTGTAACTTTGAATGGTCACTAAATGAACTGTTGTAAATTGAGGATTGCACTCACACATGCAATGAAATATCATTTTGAAATTGAATTTAAAGAACTGCCCAGCATTAATAACATATAATTAATAATCAAGAGTTTTATTTTCTTCGTCGCCTCTTTCCTTCCTCTTTGTGTTTGCACCAAGGGAAGATTTATGGAGATAATAAGACTCTTGAACCTGTTTCCTAGGATGCTCCATTAACAGTGTACCTTTTCCTCTGAAGCCCAAATAATAGATCCTCCTGTTGTAATCTGTTGGATAATAATATGACCTAACAGGATTGTTATAAGATTTCAGCTTGATAATGCAAGTAACGTGCTCTGTACACTTGGAAACACTTTGCAAATATATTTATGTAAGAAATGCAAATACTTGTTTGCAAGAAAAAGAACTCATTCAAAATCTAAGGGCGAACATTTCGGGCATTCGTCAGACACAATTAGGAAAGCTTGCTTAACATTAGGCAGTAGTTTATTTTGAAGTGTGTGCTTCATAATAATTTATTTATTTTATTTGGTTTATATGCTGCTCCAATCAATATTTTTAAGTGGCTTACCTACCTAAATATATAATAAGACATTATGGTTTGTTCCCTTACAAATATTACAGCTTCCTAGAATATAAATATAATATATTCCAGACACTCTGCCTACCACTGACAGTCTACTGAAGTCCAGCATGAATCCTATCAGATTACATCAACTTCAATCGGGCTTGCATTGAATAGGAACACAAAAGTTTTTATTGGTGTTTAATACTCTTTACAATGTCACAACCAGCTTACCTGGAAGTCAAACACTGTTACTGGCATATCTAGGTAAATGAACAAAGGCTCACCTGGATTAATAGCATAGAAAGATAATATGTGGAAGATGCTGATTTGAGGCCTTTACTTTTCCTTTCTGATTGCTGGAATTCCCTTGTGTACAGGCGTCATCTTAATTATTTGACGGAAATCTCCAATTGCTGCCTAGAGTGCTTAGAACAACCTTTCTCATCTTCAGAACATGACCTCCATCATCTCTAGTGGGGTGTTCTAACCTATATAGAAAGTGTTAGTTGGAAAAGCTGGCGCAGATCTCTGGGTAAATTGCTGCTGGCAAACAAAAACAATTACTGGCGCAAAGATGGGAACCTTTGCACCTCATGTGGCTTTGAAACCATTTTATATAACTTTTGTAGTACTCAAAAGTTTGCACTGTTAACATTTGTGGAAAAATTACCCAAACATTGGAAGCAGGATTTCCTGTTGCTCCCCATGGAAAATGAACTAAATAAAAATCTGCTAAATTTAGTTTGTTTAAATCAGAAAAAAAACCCCACACCTCAAACTCGGAACACCGTCAACTGATTATTTTCAAAAAATTATTCTGACTGCTTAATTGCATAACATGTTTGGTGTAGTGGTTGAAGCACTAGAAACTGGGAGGTCCTGTGTTCTAGTCCTGCCTTGGGCATCAAGCCAGCTGGGTGACCATTGGCCAGTCACTGTCTCAACCCTAGGAAGGAGGCAATGGCAAACCACTTCTAACAAAACTGTGCTAAAAATTGCAGGGTCTGTCAGACATCACTGAATGGAAGAAAAAAAAGGAATACTGCAGGAATGACAATACTATTATTGTTACTATTACATCTATTATTATTAATAATAAATATAATGGGCCCTGTATCCATCCTTATGCTATAGCTGTATACCTGCTAATGCTGTAGAGCTATTTAAGATAAAGTATGACTACCAGTTCTTCAGCTACTATCAATTTTTTCTTCAGCCACATTGTTACTCGAGAGGAAGATTTGTCTTGTTGCTACAGGACAAATAATTTATTAGAAATTTGGATTTTTAATTATAATAGAAATAATACTAATATTAATAACAATATCTCTTGTTTGAGTCATCCTAGTTTCTGAAAAGCCGTGGAAAATAATTTTCAATAGCTGTAAAATGTTATTTTTGTTGAAAAACTAACATTTTAAAATGTAAGGTGAAATACCTTCAGTTTGGTGCAAGAAAAAAAAAGTACAGTTATGTGATAGTCTCTAGGAAGCCTCTGTATCTATGTGTAACTACTAGTTATAAGGGAAGGTCAAGAATCTAGGGGCTATCAGAATTTTATTATTTATTTAATCAATTTATATAGCCACTTATTTCACAAATTGTGACTCTGGGTGACTTTATGTATATAGTATTAAAGCAGAAAACAACTTACAAAACCAAAAACATGGCACAGGCAAGGCAAACCAAGTTCATAATCCACCATTACAAAATGGGTTAATGCCCAAGATGCCCATCAGGTGGACCTTTGCCCCAACAGGCCATTAAAATACATCTTTGAGACCAAGTAATCCTTTTTGTTTTGGACAAGCACTGGTCAGGAATTGCCCTTTGCATAGGAAAGCTGCAAAAGAACTCTGGCTTTCTGGAATATTCTCTTTTGCCAGGTGCTCACAAAGAAACATCCCATCTGTGGCTGCAGCTTCTCATCAAAATCCCTGCGGATTTCCCTATTATTTACTTTCTCAACTGCAAGTGAAATTTTCCCACCTTTTATTTCTCATGATTGAACTGAAATATGAGTTTATCAAGGGCGAAACCAACACTGCCTGGTCTATACAGTGGTAGCTTTTGCCTGCCTGCCTGCCTATCCTTGAAATTGTTTTGATTTTCCTGAGGTAAAATTATCACACAGCTGTCTTGTCCTCCCTTCTCTCAATAATCTGTCTCTGAAAAGTTTTTAGAGAGAGAGATGAGGAATTGTTTATCATTGAGATTTTGATGAAATTTTATCATTCTCCAGAGTGACTATTCTAATTGGGATTGTTGGGAACTATACATATAGTACATAAGAGATGGAGCTCCTCCATCCCTTAGAGGACCATGCTGCCATTATAATCTGGAGCAGGTTGATTGCTCATTCCCAGTTATTCAGCAAGAGGTGAAAGAAATGGAAACCTGCTCTTTCTTTTGCCAGGTGACTCGGATGTCAGTGTGCTACAAGTTCAGGTACCTGATGAACAGACTTGTGCAACTGAGCTGAATCCTACAAATTTGGGAAAAATAAAAAGAGCCAGACTGCCCAGTGATGAAGAGATTCTTATTCATCTTCTCTTTGAGCCAGTTTAGTAACTGATTAAATTTAAATGTATTTGCATATTACTAAAAATGGAAGACCACTGCCTCTTTGTGATAATGAAGGAAGTGTGAAAGAATGCAGTTTTAAGAGATGAGTATTACTATCCATTATTAAGGGAAAGGTATTTTATATTTTGTATTATATTATCACAGCAATGAAAAACAGTGTATCTTAAAAAATGAAGTATGCCTTTAATCCATATTTTCTGATTTAAAGTTGGTGCTTTAATCATTTCAAGCTTTAGAAATAAAGCAGCCCTCAAAACAAGAAGTTCATTAAACTAGGTCAAATCTGAAAAGGTCCCTGCAGATTATATATTTTTTTAAAAAGCCTAATACTAAAACACTCAAAATTAGCTGTGAAATAGACATGTGCACAGTCACGATAAATTGCTTTCTTGGGTTTCAAACCTGCACTGAGATGGCAAAGGCATTATTTTTGTAATGATTAAATGATTGCATGTCATAAAGGAACAGGGCAAACAAAAGGACTGGTTCTAAACATACAGCTTCAAGTAGGCAGGCAGGCAGGCAGGAATGAAAAGAAAGGAGGGGAAAGAAAGGAAAAGGAAAAGGAAAAGAAAGAAAAGAAAGAAAAGGAAAAGAAACCGTTCCAGCATTCCCATAATCACATGATCAAAATTCAGACATTTGGCAATTGGCATGTATTTATAAAGTGTCCCAGGGTCATGGGATCACCTTTTACGATCTTCTGACAAGCAAAGTCAATGGGGGAAGCCAGCTGGATTACTACTTAACAATTGCAGTGAATCACTTAGCAACTGTGGTAGGAAATGTCATACAATGGAGCAAAATTCACTAAACAACTGTCTCACTTACCAGCGGAAATTTTGGGCTCAGTTGTGGTCATAGGTTGAGGACTGCTTGTACCAGGAAGCAAGCAAAATACTTGGCTGGAGTCACACTCTCATTTCTGAACTGCATCAGGGGTCTGTTCCGGGAGGGCTCAGAAGCATTGTTATGCATGTAGGATATTCTTAAAGCTGATGCACTGAAGCATATTCTGAAAATTAATCATTTTCTAATTATAAGAATCTTAATTTATTATAATTAATCATCACTTTGATGGCTTAGGTCCTATGGCCTCTGTCAGATCCTATGAAAAGGCATGATATTGGGAACAACATAAATAAAGAATGACAGGAGGAATAACATAATTTCTTCCCTTACTGAAATTAGAGCCAACATGAGTTGAGGTCAAGAAGCTGTTTAGCCTGGGTCTCTAGTGGGAAGACAGGTCCTGAAGAAGAGAAATAGGGAGGACATGAATAACAGTGAAGTGAAAGAACAATATAGCTTGAAGTAACAAGGCAACAGTGTAGTTAGGGACATCTAATAAGTTTTCAAACTTCAGTTGCTTATGTTAACCCACATATTCTTCATGAACAGGAAGTGGATTTGTGCAAGACATTTCCGTCTTTTGAGAGCTCAGCTCTTGCAAAAGCATATGGACCGTTTGTCAATAACTTTAAGGAAATGTGGTGAAGAGTAAAACGGTTAAGATGAAACTGATCACTGCCAAAGACAAATGTAGTATGCCAGCAGCTGTCCAAAAATTTTAAAAGAACCATGGAGAAATTTTATTTCTGTGGTTTTTATAATCTAATTTTGTAGTTCAAATCAGCATGTACCGTATATAAAAATAGAAGCTTTTTTCCCTTTTTGGTTGAGATGTTGGTCTACTCTTTATGCAACAACAGTAGCCTATGGGCAAAGATGCAACTTGGATGTAATGACATTGGTTAGAAATGTGAATGGATTTCTTCAATAGAACTGTGCGTGACTTGAACTGGGGATAAGGTAGTTGCCAAGTATAATCTCTACAATGCCAAAGTTCCCATGCTCAATCCTTGCCGTATTTGGAACAGAAATTTGGAGAGCTAGGATAGGGGGGGAAAATAATGAACGAGTTGAAGAGATTCTGGCAATCAAAATAGCTAATACAGAACTGGATAATCCAATGGTCTGACCTGACATAAAGAATTTCAACTATGCAAGCTAATTTGCAATGCTATTTACTAGGAATGTTTGTATGTTATATGTCTATCCACATATAACAGCAGATGATTATTGCATCAATATGTTCAGTACAGAAATTTTCTAGTGATATATGTAGGTATAAGCTGTGCTTTAAGCAATCGACATCTTATGTGCTAGATTTGGTTTCCAGGCTTTTAAAAACAAGTCTGTTAACCATATCCAATCTTTTTCATGAAGAGAGAATTATAAAGTTGGAGCTTTCTGGTTGGTTGGTTGGTTGGTTGGTTGGTTGGTAGCAATCAATATGGTGTTAACATCCACATAAATAGATCCTTTTCAGAATGATCTGTCTGGAATCTAGTTTTTCAGGTTTTCAAATGGTATAATCACTGCCACAATTGGGTTAATTAACCTTGTGGCTTTACCTCTTTTTCTATTTCCTTCTGCCTTTTCTAGATTATGACTTCCCAAAGGAGTTGGGTCTTTGCATAATATTTCTAAAATGAGATAATTTGAGGTTAATCATTTATACTTGAGTGAGAACTGGATTGATTTGTTCTATAATCCCATTTGTTTGCTTTCTTGGCTACCCATGGTATTCTCAGGAATCTTCTCCAACGCTAAAATTCAAAAAGCAAAAACAAAAAAACAAAAAAAAAACCCTCTTCCTGATTTGCTTCTTTACAGTCTAACTTACACTTCCATAGACTGTCACAGGAAAACCACTTCCTGCAACATTCTAATCCTCATACATACAGACGCCAATATGGCATCTGAATATCTGTTCCACGCCCTCCTTTGCTCCTCTACCAAATGCTAGGCTGCAGTGTGTTTCTTGATTGCTGGTTTCTTTATTGTTAATAGTCAACCTTAAAAATCAGAAGTTATCCATCATGTCAATATCGTTATTGTCAATTCTGGTTGCCATGTCTGTTTGGTTTTATTTATAGTTAATCACAGTGCTGCTTTTTCATTATGCTCCTTGAATTTTGTGATTGGAGAATATATATCACTTGTATTTTCAGCTAATGGAGCAGGTGGTTTCCTTAATAGTTCTAAAAGCCAAGACATGAAGCGGAAAAAAAAAGGCTACTATTCTGCTCATTTGATTTTAAGAATCTCTTTCCCATTACCTCTCTTTTATATTTTTGCTAAATGAAAGAAGGCACAGCAGAATAAATTTTCTGATTTCCTTTTCACAGTAAGGGATAGTATTTTTTAAAACAATATTCCATGATGAGAAGTGATTGTTGCTCTGTGGGGGATGGGGGGAAATCAGAATCTAGTCATGTATTTATTTTAAAAAAAGAAACAAAATGAAAGGACAAAGGCAAGAATTTGTAATATTTCTAGCTATTGGATTTTTTAGTGGTTTAGTGGTTTTCTGACTGTTGAAACATAAAAATAATCCTGCCAATGCATGCAGATAAAGTCCACCATTATTATATACACATTGCAGGAGGCTGAAAACTATTGTGCTGACATAGCAAGATTGTCCAGAGTTTCTTGCACCTGTACCTGAAGAAGGAAATGAGACTTGTGAATAGGAACCCTTCAATATAGTTTAGTATTGCTGACTGTTCTCCAGGAATCTTTGTTTTGAGAGATTCAGGGGAATGCCCTGGAGATATATTCAAAGTTAATTTAATTAGTATTACTATTTGTAGTATTATATTATTGTCGTACTGAATGTAAAGCAGGGTAACCAATATCAGTTTCTTGTTTCTTATAGTTTAGGCTGCTTCTTTTCTCTTGGTGAAAATATTGCAGTTGAGATAGTATGCCACATAGGTGAGCAATAACGAGAATTTTTTGTGTATTTCAGAAGTAAATATTACCCTGATACATTGGAAACCGAAACCTTGAAAAGGACAAGTTGGGTTCCACTATATAAGTAAAAAAAAGTGGGAACAATAGTGATCAGAGTTATATCTCATTACCCATCTCTCAAAAACTGGCAGACCAATAGTAAGAAAAATGAAGACAAAAGAATTATAAGTAACAATCATTAAAACAATTATTTCTTGCTCACTGGCAAAGTGGCTGAAAAGTCTGAACTCCATTGAGACCTATTGAGAAGACCTGTCTCATTTTGCTGATTTTGTGGCAAGATAAAAACGAAGGCTGTTTCCTCAACTATCCTAAAGCCCAGATAGACTTCTATGGGACAATGTACTCCTCAGATAAGATAAGCAGCAGAATGAGTCCTTAAACGTGCTAGAAACAAGTGAGTAATTATTGGATTTGTTTAAATTGAGTCACACGTCTCATATTCAGATCATTCACATTACTCTGGATCAGTAAAGTTTGCACACTAAGTGGCTCCATGTAGAAAATGCCATAAAATGTCCAGATAGGAATGCATCAAAAACATACATCACCATGGGCTCTTTAAGAAGCGATGCAATCAGAGAATAGACCTATGGATCTGGTAGATAGATCTAACAACTGAGTACCTGTGTAGTAAGTCTATCAAGAAACATATGACCTTATACCAGATATCTCTTGTTTCCAGGCAGAATGACCTTTTACAGCAGCCAGGGGTGCTTTATAGCTCATAAAACACCTGTTCCATGGCTGTTCTAAGTTTGAAAGGTTGTAAAATGATTGGTTGTTAAGCAAAATCTACCAGTACATTGTCAATTTTTTGGTCCCAACAGTTTTTGCCTGCAGATATGCCAATGTACCATTGCTGGTACCTTGACCTGCAATTTTCTTGCAGCAACTAACTTTGAAGAAGTGCCATTATCTGTTGCCACCTTCTCAATCCTGGCTTTATATGCATTTGTTCTTAAGAATTGGTTTTTTGAAGCCAGAATTTAGCAGCAGCAGCAGCTCCTCCTCCTCCTCCTTTAATTATTGCACAGTTAGCCAGATGTTCAGATTATTGGGTTTGGCATTTTTGTCTACCTAGTGCTGTGATGGTGAACCTATGGCACGCGTGCCACAGCTGGCAGGCGGAGCTATATTGGTGGGCACATGAGTGTTGCCCTAGCTCAGCTCCAGCAACATGCACGTGCCAGCCAGCTGATTTTCAGGCCTTCCAGGCCCACCGGAAGTCAGGAAATAGGCTGTCTCCGGCTTCCGGGGGCACGGGAAAGGCCATTTTTGTCTTCCCCAGGCTCCAAGAAAGCCTCTGGAGCCTGGGGAGGGCAAAAAATGGGCCTACCGGGCCCACTGTGCCATCACATGCCAAAAGTGGGGGGAGTGTGGAGAGACTGAGTGGCATGTGCAGGGGGTGGGCTGCATTGAATTATGGGTGTGGGCATGCACGCACACGACCACCACCACCCCGCTTTTGGCATGCGACAGCAAAAAGATTAGCCATCACTGACCTAGTGAGTCCTTACCAAGGACCCGGGATAGGCAAATCTGGATGTTTGACGGTAAAAAAGATATCGTCGCAGGATGGAAGCTGTTCCAAATAAAGCTGCCTTCTGTAATTGACTGATGATGAATTTGTCAATGCCAATGGTATTCAAGTGGTGCTCCAGTTGTTTTGGGATTGTACCCAAGGCACCTATTACTGCTGCTGCTGCTGCTGCTGTTATTATTATTATTGATTTAATCTTCAATTCGATTCACAGTCTGTGACTGGTAGAAATTTAACAGTTCAAGTTCTAACCAAGGACCTAAGAGCTGTTAATCTGAGTATATAGGCAGTTCCAAGTAAGGTCTAATAAGTTCAAAATGTCCATGCATCTAGGCAACCCTTTGGGTATTGCTCCAAGGGCTCCTATTTCTATTGATACAACCATTGTTGTTGTTTAAGATCTTCAATTTGATTCATAGTCTGGAACTGCTAAAAATTTAACAGTTCAAGTCTTAGCCAAGGACCTAAGAGCTGTTAAAGTAACGTCTGAGTATATAGGCAGTTCCAAGTAAAGTAGTTTTTTGCAAAGTCATTATTATTATTATTATTATTATTATTATTATTATTATTATTATTATCTACTTTATTCATTAAACATGAAACTCAGTAAACTGAACATTCAAAAAAGCATCACAAATACCATTGACTGGTGTTAATGGTTGATACGGGTTGCTGCCAGCATCCTAGGTATCAACCAAGTACATTATTATTTCTTTTATTCATTAAACATAAAACTCAAGTCAACTGAACATTTAAAGAAGTGTCATAAACACCATTGACTGGTACTAATGGTTGATATGGGTTGCTGCCAGCGTCCTAGGTATCAACCAAGTATCTTCTTCAAATATATGATGATCCAGTAGCACAGTTTTTTGCAGTTCCGCAGATGTTATTGCAGGAAGCTGCAATTTCTTGATGTGTTTTGTAAAATTCTTGGACATGGTACCAAGTGTCCTGATGACGTTGTTGTTGTTGTTGTCAGTTAAACCTGTTTGCAATTTGTATACTGAGTTCCATATGGATAAAAACATTCCTAGGAAACCAGTTTATTAACAATAATTTGTCTTATTTGTGAAGTGGAAATAATAAGCCCAGAGGCAAATGTACCTCTTAATTTTACAAATTGGGGGCCGGAGGCTAGGAAGCCACATTTTTCTTTCAAAACAGTACCCACTTCCTGTTGATGTCTTCTCACAGTGCCCAAGTGCTACATACAGTATATGCACACACCCAAAACTGTACTTTCATTTCAGTGTAGTGCAGAAAGGAAGTGCCTCTTATAGAAGGCCTCAAGATCCAGCAACTTTTTTTGTATGAAGTTCCCAGCAGGGCTGTCCTGCTCAACGGGTAGTTTTTTGGTCTATCAAATCCATCAACTGTAATCTGAGTACAAAAGGCAGAAACTGAGAAGTAAGGAATTCAGTGCCTCAACTGCAGACAATGTATTTCACCTGGGCCTTTGGTGAAGGAGAGTGAGATCCCTCACTTCCTTGTACTTACTTACTCTTTTATCTTTACTTTTTATTGATTTTATTGAAATTTCTTTGATTGCCTTGAGCTTGTCAGAGACCTTAACAATAGGTTAAGGTATAATAATTAATATACAGTACAGGTGTAATAAATAATAATAAATAAAATTTATTTATTTATTTATTTATTAAATAATATTTCTATCCTGCCTTTATTATTTTTATGAATAACTCAAGGGTGCAAACATACTCCCATACTCTTTCCTTCTCATATTTTTCTCACAACAATGAACCCGTGACATGGATTGGACTGAGAGAGAGTGACTGGCCCAAAGTTACCCAGCTGACTTTCATGCCTTAAGATTGGACTAGAAATCACTGACTTATGGTTTCTAGTCTGGAGCCTTAACTATTGTGATCCAATACTATTGTGACTAGAAACTGGCTCTTCCATTCTAGTCTAATACTAAATTATCAGTATTAGGACTAGTGTTAGTATTACTGTGCCAAAATTGTGCCAAAACCCTCCAAAAGGGTTTGGAGTGAGAAGGCCTTTAAAAAAAAAAAAGTGATGAAGAACCTCTGTTTGCTACTATGCTTTAGCATTTGTATCTTCTTTTCAGCTATAATGAATAGATGTATGTTTTATTTATTTTATTTTATTTTATTGCAGTTCATATGCCGCCCTTCTCCCAAAGGACTCAGGGCGGCTTACAAGATAAAAATTCAACAATATGAATTAAATATAAATTAAAATCCAATTAAAATTAATTAAAATTATTACAATGTAAAAAACCCCCTCAACGGGTCAGTCCATTTGATGAAAAAGCCACATCTTCAGTTTGCGGCGGAAGGAGAGGAGGTCGGGGGCTGTCCTAAGCCCGGTGGGCAAACCGTTCTAGAGGGTTGGCGCTCCCACAGAGAACGCTCTCCCCCTGGGGGCTGCCAGCCGACATTGTCTGACTGACGGCACCCTGAGGAGGCCCGCTCTGTGAGAGCGCACAGGGCGATGGGAGGATGGCAGAAGATGGTCCTGCAAGTACCCCGGGCCTAAGCCATGTACGGCTTTATAGGTGACCACCAGCACCTTGAAATGAACCCGGAGGACCATTGGCAGCCAGTGCAGCTCACGCAGGAGAGGTGTTACATGGGAGTAACAAGAGGCTCCCGTAACAACCCACGCGGCCGCATTCTGGAAGCCTCCAGGTGCATCCCAAGGGCAGCCCCATGTAGAGGGCATTACAGTAATCCAACCGAGAAGTAACAAAGGCATGAGTGACCATGGCGAGGGCATCCTGGTCTAGGAAAGGGCGCAACTGGCACACTAGGCATACCTGTGCGAAAGCCCCCCTGGTTAATATGAAAAGAGATGAAAACGTTTCTGTGAAATAATACAGGAAAAAGAAAAATCTAACTATATTAGCAAGGGAATCTACTCTCTTAGTCCTACCAGCATACAACAATGCGGAACCCCTGACAGGGTTAAATGAATACAAAGAAGTGCAGAAGTCTTCCAGAAGTGCAGGATTGAGAATAGACCAACATTCATTCTACTTCTCTTGCATTGTTCACATCACATCTCTAATATCAACTTGTAATTATTTTCTTAAATCTTGTTTTAGCATATAAACTTAAAACATTACAAGGAGCAGGATTTCTATAACAATTCTCCTCTTCCTAGCATATTGCTATCTCAGTGCTTAACAATATGTGCTTTCTTGCTCTGCTTCCCCTCTTCCAGTTTTCCACAGCTGTTATTTCCTTTTTATCTTGCATATCATTGTTTTGTACTAAGCCAGGAATAATAAAACTAACATATCCCTTAAGAACACTGAGAACTGAAAGCCAATGCAATCCCATAAGAAATGACTATAGAAAAATAATTTCTAATTCTTCAAGGTCTGGAGATTGCTGAACCTTGCATGGTAATGAACTCATAGGACACTTTCTACCCTGCTTCTGCCAATTGGACAAGTCTTAGTACTGAACAGTAAACAGGAGCTTCCATTACAGATCTTAGAACAGAATAGGCTGACTTGGATTGAGTACAAGTAATTTGGTCCCATATCATTCAAGGCATAGATTTCTTTATTTGCAGCAACTCTGTCTTACATAGATTATATTACAATTTGTTTGTCCTCATCAGTTACAAGAGACTGTTCCAAACATCAACATATGAGTTTCATATCTCTCTGAGTTTGAGAAATAAAAACAAGAGATAATGCTGAAGATTGCCTAAACTCTGCAATTTCCTGGGCCATAGGTCAAAGATTTAGGGTAAAATCGAATCTTTCCGCCTTTGGGCATATAACCATTTGCTGCAGTTATCATAAAGTTCCATAGTTTTTTTCCCCAGCGGCTTTACATCAAATCTCAAAAGCCAATAGTTTCAGTTGTATATGACTTTTTAAAATCTTCTGTTTATTATATGCAATTGAGTCTAAACTTTTCTGGCATTTTACATGTCTACCAAGCATGATAAAATGTCCCTTCTTGTTGATTACATTTCCAGCATATGTTTGAAGAATCTTTATACATTCCAGTTAAGTTTTTTCAGTGATGTGTCAATGATGTTTCATTTTATAAAAATTCTCTTTTAAGACTATAACATAGCATTAATTTCAGACCTTTCACCACTTATTCTCCTATTGATCCATAGGTACACTATGACATTTTTAAGCCCATTTTATCCTACATTCTTTCACATGTTCTTTTGTTTCATATTTCAATAAAAGTGTATACATTTAGTAATAATATAATCATCACTTGGACCCAGTTCCATTTTGAATTCAGTCTTACGTTATTCAAAACCATGCACTGTTTTAAGCACTTTAAATCTTTCTAACAATTACACATACATGTCTATGGAGATTCTCACTCATCTAGATCATGGTTGTCCCAAAGGTGCTTTTATGTCTCTTTTTTTTAAAGGCAAGCAGACTTTCTTTTTCCTTGAAAATGTTTCACTTCTTGGATGAGAAGCAAAATGTCTTCAAGGAAAACAAAGTCCAGTTGTCTTTAAAAAAACATCTTTGGGACAATTGTACATACAGATACCATTGACATATACTTCTACCACTAGTTCTTCTCTGGTTTTTTTATTCTACATTCTTCCTGACAAAATTCTAATATATCAGAGTAAATCAACCATTTGTGTTTAGTAATCATTTCTGTAAAATACATTCTGTGCTGAGAGTCACAAAGGTATTTTCAGGCACAGCCTAGATTGATATCTGTTATGGCACATCAAACAAAACAATTTTTAAATCTACATTAACCCCAGCTTTATTATACCATAGATATTTGTATCACCCAAATCTCAAATCATGCCCTTCTAACTCCGAAAGCTTCCTGTTTCTTAGCAACATCCATTGTTTCATCCAGACCAAACAGTAGGCTGCAAAATATAATTTCCCAATCGGGTAAGCCCAATTCTCCTTTTTCCTCTGCCTCTTGCAATGTCTTTTATTTAAATTATGTTTTCCTTCTGCTATACAATGCAATGCAATATAAATTTAGTTACGTTTTTTTGGGCACTATTTAAATTGTACATCAGATGTCAAAACTGGTATTGTCTAAAATTAAAAAAAACATTTTAAGCAAGACATTCATGGATGGTGGTTTCATCCATTTTATATATTAAGATGGATGAAACCACCATCCATGAATGTCTTGCTTAAAATGTTTTTTTTAATTTTAGACAATACCAGTTTTGACATCTGATGTACAATTTAAATATTATTTGTTTATTACAATCCAAGTCTTAACATAATTATTTTGAAACAATATACAGATCATATTTATCATATTAATACTCAAACATTTCATCTTCTCAACCTTAAAATCCATATTATTCATCAATTCTATTTGATCAGGGTATTCATATTTTCTGTTAACATCTTTGTCTTCTGTTTATTGATCTTAAAATCTGCAAATCCATCAAATTTTCCCATTATAGTTTCAATTTCATTTAAAGGGTCCTCTAAGATAAGAACCAGAATCATCTACAAAGGCTCTTAATTTATAAGGTGTTTTTTTTTTATCAAATTATATCCTTAATCTTCTCTTGTCTTATGTCTCTGCTTAATATTTCTAAAGCTGGAATAAACAAAATAGGAGACAATGGAAAACCCTGCCTTGTTCCTTTTTGTATTGCAGTTTAGATGAATCTACATTATATGTGTCTTTGTGAAGTATAATTCAACTTTGTCAATTTTATAAAATTCTCCCCAAAGTTCAAAATTTTGAATAAAAAGTCCAGTTCAAATTGTGAAAACTTTCCTGCCTAACACAAAACACATAATGCAAGTTATTTTTCATTGTGCTGTTCAAAATATTAAACGTACAAGACTGTTGTAATATTTAATTGTCTTTTCGATAAAAACTCAGATCGATCTTCATGAATAAGTTGTAATATTATTTTCAATCTATTGAAAATAAATTGAAAATAATATTTTCAATCTATTGAAAATAGATTGAACAATATAAGTAGAGATATTGGTCTATAATTCCTTGTGAAAGTCAAATCCTGTCTGTCTTTATTTATTTATTTTGTCGCATTTCTATGCCACCCAACTCCCAAGGGACGCTTTTTTTTAAAAAAAAAAATGATTTATATGCCGCCCTTCTCCGGAGACTCAGGGCAGCTTACAATGTGCTCAGCAATAGCCTTCATCCTTTTGTATATTTATACAAAGTCAGCTTATTGCCCCCACAACTGGGTCCTCAATTTACCTACCTTAGAAAGGATGGAAGGCTGAGTCAACCTTGAGCCTTGGCGAGATTCGAACCTGCAGTAATTGCAGGCAGCTGGTCTTAATAACCAGCTTAATAACAGGGTGCCTTAGACCACTGTACTACCAGGGCTCTTTGAGTATTAATGTTATATATGTACCTTTCCATGTCTCAGGCAACTTTCCTGCGCGTAAGATAAAATTCATCACATATCGCAAAGATTGCTAAACTTTCTACAGAATTTCTGATCCTTTTTAGATTCGGTCATAAGGGTACTCTCTGGGAAATCCAATTCCTAGAATCCATTGGAGAAATGATCCCTTGAGGACTTTCTAATTTGTATCATTATGGTAAGATTTCACTAAAGTTCTTTAGTACATGATCTAGCCCAGTGCTGGTGAACCTTTTCGGTACCGAGTGGTGTCGAAGCACTGCAAACCGGAAGGGAAGATAACCGACACACATGCGCATGCCGGGAAGCTGTGCTTCTGGTTTCCGGTACTCATGCGCGAAAACCAGCTGGCCAGCACACAGGCACGTGCCAAAACCCAGAAAGGCAATCGGCTCATGCCCAGATAGATGGCTCTGCATGCCACTTCCGGCACGCATGGGATAGGTTCGCCATCATGGATCTTGCCAGATGTATTCAAGTGCCCAGGCCTGGTGTAGAAAAGCGATTGTGATTTGTTGTGATAACAAATACAGGCAGGTCTGTAAGAGACTAATCTTTTACTTTTATAAGAAAGAAACTGAAAACCAAGAGAAAATAGTGAAAACTGTTCTTTTTTTCTCCTTCTGAATAGTTAATTTAAGAATGATGCTGTCACTGCAGAATCTAGATGGCTGAGTCCATCAATAATCCTAGGTGGCTGGAAACTGGGATCTTAGCCCAGAAACTGTCATTCAGAATTTCATTTAAGATTCTGCATGACTTTGGGCAAGCCAAATCTATAAAACAAGTAGAATTGAGTAGGTTTTTACTGACTGTTGGTAGATCCATGCAAATTTTTGAGGCCATGAATTAGTTTTGGCTAAGTAAACATTAGTTAATTAATATGTTACTGTATAATAGTTCAATCTTTTGAAGGCTAGAGGTCACCAGCAGCTTTTCATTGCTTTATCAGAGTCCATACTTTAAAAGTTGAGCATAGTCAGGATAAGGAAATAGGTGGGATCAGAAAAATTACTTGATAGAGAGCCAGTTTGGTGCAGTGGTTAAGGCACCAAGCTAGAAACAGGGAAGCCGTTAATTCTAATTCTGTCTTGGGCACAACAGCTTTCCATGTTTCACTGTATGCTCTCTGTTGTGGTATAATATCATGCCAGACACATGACCATGGAAACATCTTGACAATGCTGGCTCTTTGGCTGAAGAAACAGAGATGAGCAGTGCCCTTAAAGTAGATCACAGCTAACAAGGTAAAACCCACAGGGACAACTTAGGCACAAGATCAGATGGGTGACTTTGGGCCAGTCATTCTTTATCAGCCCTAGGAAGGAGGCAATGGCAAAATCTTGCCAAGAAAACTGCATGGACTTGTCCTGGCAGTCACCAGGAGCCAACTTGAAGAGGCAGACACAAACACATACACACATAAACCAAAACATTAACTAATACATTAATAAATTTCCCCTATCTAAAACATATGATATGGCTGAGCTTTTTCAGAGATTCTGGGGAACTTTTGTCCATCTCTTTTGCCCAGATTCATCTTTTGATTCATTTCCCTTAAGTGTTGGTTCTTAAAAGGTGCAAGCCTTCAGCCCAAGACTGGCTCCTTCAATAATGTTGAAGTTGCAAGTCCTCAAATTCCTAGCTAATGTATTTAATAGATGAGAATTCCAGGATGGGGAATGTTGATGTAAATAAACAAGAAGCTAAAATGAATTATTCTCTAAGGGAATTTTTAACCTAAAAAAAGTACAAGCCAGACTTCTTCAAACCACTCAATGGCAGTAGGAATCCCGCATTTCTCCCCCTCACCATGATTTATAAATATACAGTAGTTTAAAAAGTAGGTAAACAAGTCTGATTTAAAAAAAAACCATGAAGGACAAGTGGGAAATGGTTGGATCCATTAAGCTCATTGTAAAAACACTTAACTGATGATTTCAAGTTGGCAAATGGCTTCAAATAAGTACCTTTACAGGGAGAAGGCAGTGGGATACTAAAGAGATTCTTAATGGAGAGATAGAAATAGGCCCACAAATATTTGAAGCAGTAATGGGCAGGGTGCTTTAAAATCAAATTGTGGGGGTCAAAACAATACAAAAGTGTTTCTCTATTCCCTAGGTTATTTCAATTTATTGCAGTTCTGATTGTCAGAAAATTGATCTTTCAAGACCATCATGCAGCACACATTTTAACACCCATCACAAGAAATATATAGATAGTCCTTGACTTGCAACAATTTGTTCAGTGACCATTTGAAGTTACAATGGCACTGAAAAAAGTGACATAATCGTGTTTCTCACTTACGCCCATTTAAAGCATTCCCCACAGTCACATGATCAAAATTCAGACACTTACCAACCAACTCATATTTATGACGGTCGCAGTGTCCCAGGGTCATGTGATCACCTTTTGTGACCTCCTGACAAGCAAAGTCAAAGGGGAAGCCAGATTTACTTAACAACCATGTTATTAATTTAACAATTGCAGTCATTCATTTAACAACCATGACAGGAAAGATCATAAAAAGAGGCCAAACTCAATTGACAACTGTCTCTCTTAGCAATGGCAATTTTGAGCTCAATTGTGGTCAGGGTGGATTTGATTTAAATCATGATTTAAATCACTAGTAAAAAGGCTTGATTTAAATCAACTTGATTTAAATCATAATTTTTAAAGAGCAACTCTCATCTCTGCTACTCCTTTGACCCATTGTTGACTCACTGATAGTCCCAGTGTTGCAGAATATACAGCCTCATGCTACATAACTAAGCTCCATTTCATGCTGAATAAACTAAATTATTTATGTATCTTAAATAGAAAACTATCTTACGATAGATTTTTACCCCAAAAGTTTTTTATTAAAATAAATTCGATAAAAATAAAAAAAAAATCCGATTTAAATCAAAAAAATCCGATTTAAGTCCCAAAAAATCTGTTTTTTTTTTATTTTTTAAAAAAAAATCATTGATTTTTATCCACCCTGATTGTGGTTGTATGTCAAGAATTACCTGTATTAGCATGGTTCTGGAGAGTAGTTCTGATACCTGGAGTTGTATTCAAAGTCTCAACAAGTGATTCTGCATGCCTTACATCATAAAACCTATTAAATGATTAAAACAATACAAAATAAATATAGATGGGCACCAGGTAAGAGTGTTACTATGGATGTCATAGCCAGGAAACGGGGCCCTTAGCACAACAGGGACCCAGGCTGTTTAAGAATCTTTAAAAATAAAATAGCAGTTTGTTCTAATCTCATATCATCAAGAAGTCTTTCCTAATGTTCACGCCACATCCCTTCTCTTATTTTTGGAAACATTTGATTCGGTCTCTGCCCTTGGAGTATGGTGTAGAGAAGAGGTCAATGGCATCGCCCTAGAAGGATGATATTATTTTTATTTCTTAATGTTCTGATCCTGAGAAGTGCTGACAAGAATAATGAAAGCAAATCATGCATCAGTGATTGTGGGGACAGGATTTATTTTCAAGCATTAAAAGTCAAAGCGAACAGATCCTCAAAGAAATCAATGGCAGAGGGGAGTAAGAGTGGCTAACTGCAGTGGTTTGGTGCGGCTAATTTGAAATTTAGGAGGTTATGTTCCTTCTTTTAGAAGGAGTGCTCTGTTCCATGATGCTTTAAAAGAGCGTTTTGAAAAATAGCCAGGTACCTATCTTAATAGTTAAGTAATTTCCTAAACAATATCCTGCGGTAAATTTGTTGGAGGCTCAGGAAATGGGTATCTTACTTTCAAGGAACCTTTCCTGTCTGCTCTTCATTTTCCAGGGGGACATCCTCGTGTCAAAGATTCCTCCCCTTATAGTGAGTTCACCGTATGTAGCCTAGCACCATACAGATAGTCCTTGATTTATGACCACAATTGATGTTGCTCATTTATTAAGTGAGTTTTGCCCCATTTTACGGCCTTTCTTGCCACAGTTGTTAAGTGGATTGTTACAGCTGTGAAGTTAGTAACATGTAATCTGGCCTCCTCCATTGAATTTGCTTGTCAAAAGGTCACAGAAGGTGATCACATGACCTCTGGGACACTGCAACTGTCATAAATATGAACCAGTTCCCAAGCATCTGAATTTTGATTATTTGACCATGGAGATGCTGCAATGGTCGCAAATATGAAAAACGATCACTGAAAATCACTTTTTTCAGTGTCATCGTAACTTTGAATGATCACTCAACAAACTGCTGTAAATTGAAGGCTACCAGTACTTTACAATAAGATACTTTTAGGATTTGCATTTGTTTGCATATGATCAATGGTTAGCTGGCTTTGGTTGATTCAAAAATAATCAGGATTGGAGTTGATTAGTATTTGGGAGAGGAAGGAATTATATGGTAAACTGGAAGTATTCCCAAGAAAAACCAATGGTGAACTAGTTTCACATTGCTGTCCATTAAATTATGTGAAAATGACTAGGAGTCAGGAGATCCTATTTTTTAATAGATGTAGAAGACGATCTAATATTGGTAAGTATGGCCAATATTAGATTGGGAGGCCTACATATGTCTGTATCAGCGTTTCTCAATCTTGATAAATTTAAGATGCAGGGACTTTAATTCTCAGAATACCCCAGTTAGCCATGTTGGCTGGCGAATCTTGGGAGTTGAAGTCCCCATATCTTCAAGTTGCCAAGATTGAAAAACACTATATCATAGTGCAACCTATTCCCCTCTAGATGTCTTGCACTATAGCCCCAGAGATCCAAATGGGATAGCCTAGAGCAGGACTGTCAAACTTCCAGTCCGGTGGCCAAATGAATCACGGGCTGGCCACACCCAGTTTAGCAAAGGGGAAAATTAAGTCCTGATATATCACGTGACACTGCCGTGATGACGTGAGTTTGACACCCCTGGCCTAGAGGCAGCACTTAATCCAAGGGTATTTGCCTCACTAGGATTCTCCAGCCATACAATACCACTGATATATTTCTTTCAATGAAAATAGCTGGCTTTACAGATTCCAGACCAGGTACAGTGATAAAGCATAAAGATGGTACATCAGCTTATGTTTAGGTGACATTTAACATCTTTGTGAGTGGAAATTCAGTCAAAATATCTTACTAAGAAAGAATGGACCAACAAATCTCAAATAAGAAAACTGAAGTGTTCCGAGAATAGTGATATATTTGAGGATCTCCTGGAATTGGATGTGGCCCATAAATAGACTATATCGTTTAAACAAAAGTCAATGGTAAATATCTGTGCCATTCATTATCTTAAGAAACCATTATTTGCTTAATAGCTTCCTCTAGAAGAAAGTTTTACCATCTCACAAAAATCCTAATCATTCCTAAACTGGATTCTCTCTCAAACATTAGCGCTTTTAAAAACTAAATTGAAAAATTATTCACATTTCTTTTTAGTAATTATCACCCAAATGAGGCAATGAAATGATATAATAAGGCTAAAAGGTGTGGGTTTTGTTGCCTAGGGCACACAGCAGAAAATATCAGAAAAACAAGGAAGAGAATTGTTCTAAGCAAAGTCAAGCACCAATTAATAATATTGTCACCCAATTCTACAAAGCTTTTCGATCATCTGGAGAAAGACTTTTTTAACTTCCGAAGAACAGAAATTTTGGCAGGAGTTTACTCCTGGCAATTGTGATATTTTTATAATATTTCATCAGCTCACATCAAAATTGACAACTTTAAGTCCGATTGCTTTGGGATACATTCGCAGGTGAGTTAGGCTGCCCTGCTTTTTGGTTTATCAATTGACCCATTTACAAAAGCCATTTGTGGTAGGTCCTCTTATTTCATACCACTTGTGTAAATTTTGAATGAGGTTTCGTTTGATGGACAGGTCTTAAAAGATGCAGTACAGCAAAATAATAAACAGATCTACAAACTAGCTCCCAAGCAGAAGTTCCTATGTTTGTGATGCTTAATTATCTACATAGTTTGCAGTAACCAACACCACATATAAATTACTGTGATCCACAGCCTTATCATATGTCTTCACCACTGCAGCGCACTAAGCTATTTTTGAAGACAACTTGGAAGCTATAACCAGTCCATAATATAGCACTTATTCTGAAGTCACTCCACTGGATGCTAGGAGATTCTGATCCAATCCAGAGTTCTGATCCAATCCAGAGTTCTGATTACTACAAATTTATGCATGGCACAGTACTAAACTGAATTAGGGATAATCTTATTCAAAATTGTTCTGTTCATTCTATAAGATCATTTAAAGAGGGTCTGGTTAGGACTCTATATTCTTCAAACATGAAAGTGACTTTCCCAAAGATAGCTTGCTCCCCTCAATTCTGATGTTCTGTCACTAGATTAGGATTGCAGCCCAAGTCAGATTTGAACCTCCATGCCTCCTACATCAGCGAAACCTTGTATCACCGCAATCACGCAATGATGCCATAGAAGCAGACATTCAACATAGAGCTGAACTGCAAGTCAGCTGGAAGATAAGAAAATGCTATACGAGATCTATGAACATCAACACGATGATGATGCATTATATGTTTTCTTGCTATGAGTTTCCTCTGAAGAGAGCTGGAATTCTTCCTTTTCATATCAGATAGAGGAGACCTATTGATTTCTATATTACGACAGTTTTTTTGATTGCCTGGTAATTTGAATGCCAGCAGCTTCTTTCAGTGCAGCTTCTATTAATAGCAACTAAGATGGAAATTCCGGTAGAGTCTCAAAATCACATATTCCTAATATCCAAGAGATTTTGAAAATTAGAAAGAGGAGTACTAGACTCATCTATGAGGCCACTATGGAGCATTCCCCAATAATTTAGGGCTTATTTCCCATCTTGATTTCTTTCTGAATGCATTACTTTGGAATGTTTCGTTATGATTTTAACCCCCCTCTGAATTTACACTGCTAAAATGTACCAATTGTTCCTGTATTTCAGTTTTTGAGTTGCTCTGATCAAGACATGAGATTAGGACTAGGATCTGCCTTCCCTCCCTAAACATAAACCATGATTTTTAAACTATGGTGCTTGAATCTTACACTGCATTAAGTCAAAACGAAACCAACCCAACCATATTGTGGCCTAGCGCAATATGTGAGTCCAGCTCTTCACTCATTGGATTGAATCTAGATTTACAATGAGTCCAACACAGAGCATTTTGTAAAGCAGTAGAGATGGTCCTCAATTTACAACCGTTCGTTTAAGGGCTGTTCAAAGTTGCAGTGGCACTGAAAAAAATGACTTATGACTGTTTTTCACACTTATGATCATCTCCATGGTCATGTGATCAAAAATTTTTGCACTGTCCCTGGATCATGTGATCACCAATTGTAACCTTCCCAGCTGGCTTCTGGCAAGCAAAGTCAATGGAGGAAGCCAGATTCACTTAACAACGAAATGATTCAATAATACCTACAGTGATTTGTTTAACAACTGTGGCAAAATGGTCGTAAAATAGAGCACACATCACTTAACAATGGTCTTGCTTAGCAATGGAAATTTTGGGCTCCATTGTCATAAATTGAGGAATATCTGTAGTTCTCCTAGATGAAGTTCACATGTCTTAAAGCTGCTGAGATTGAAAAATGTTGCTGTAAAGAGGAGATCTGGGCAAGATGCTCAAGTGAATATTGACTGATTTTTAAGCATTTTAAAGAAAGTTTATTTTATATATATATATTCATTTCTGCTGGTTTTAGGTTGGTTTTCAGGTCAAAATGAACTTCGGTCCTTCAACGGGATGACTTTTGCCAAGGGAGATGGAATGCTGCTCTTGGAGACCTCATCAGCATTCCATCCCAACAATCACAATACCTTTCTGGATGAATCATCCAAATTGGCCATTGGTAGCAATGCCTTTCCCCAGTTTGGATTACCATTTCCAAGAAATGATAATGTTGGGAGCATTAGTGCTTGGGGAGAGAATGAAAAAAGGAGAAAAACAGTTGATCGTTGGACAGAGCTTATAGTGGGAAAGGAGGAGGAGACCTCTTGGAATTAACTGTTGAGGATTTTTGATGATGTACATATTTTATGCCACTTGTTCATGTCACAGTTGCATAAAGTTTTAAATGTTTATGATCGGCTGGTCCTCTAGATAAATGAAAGATAAAATATTTCTCTCCCCCCTCCAGGCATATCCATCTCTGCCAAGAAACGTACTAATAAGAGATGAGATAATATACAGATATTTATCTTTTTTGGACAGGAACAGCAAAACTTTAAACTATCTAGGAAACTATGCCACTTCTGACCTAATTTCATTTTCTATACTACTATTGATCTCACATTATTTTTTTCACATTCATGAGATGATATACAGGTAGTCCTCAACTTACAACCACTGTTGGAACCAGAAATTCTATTACTAAGTGAGGTAGTTAAGTGAGTGGTGCCTGATTTTATGACCTTTTTTTGCCATTGTTAAGCAAATCACCATTAAGTGAAGCATATATTCATTTAGGCAAATTAAAATTGGCAGACCAATATTCAGGCAATCTCAAATCAAACAAAAGGACTAAGGTAAAGGGTTAAACTAGGAATTTAATTAATTATAATTTGAGATGATTACCACTCAAAGTAGATGATTTGGTAAATCTGTATTGGAAGCCAAGAAAATCGTATTCACATGGATGTTGTCACTCATTGATCAAGGAAAGTTTTATTTAATTTAGTGTTTCAAGGTAGGGGGGGGTCTTCTGTGCTCTCTGAGCCTGATTACTTTCTTACAGATGTTTCATTAAGCGAACTAGGTAACATAATCAGTTACTAGCACAAGCTCAGAGAGCATCAAGAACCCCTAATTTCAACCCTGAGCTACAAATATTCACCTTTATTAGTGTTTTCTGTAGTTAAGAAAACCGGCACATCACCAGTTAGTTTTGACCAATGGCCCTATTTTTCCATCCTATGTGGAATGTTTCAATCAGCTAGTTGTAAGGGAAATGAGAACAGGTTGGGTTGAGAAAGAATGGTTGCAAGAATCAAACACACAGCCAGCTTGCAACTTCCTGCTACTGAGATAATCTCCTCTAAATACATGCTGATTTCATTCAAGCATAATCACAAGGACTTCTTTTTTTGTTATTGTTCTTTATGTTGAAGCAAAAGAGGAACATAGCAGTCCATGAATATGAGCATTATTTGGGTAGCCAGGCTTTTGTACAATGAACCAGGCCTTTTGAGGAGCACTATTAGTAGACTTGATTTAGCAGGTCATCCCAAGGAAAGTTTAATTTCCATTCAATGGAATTCCTGTACTGCAGTGCAAATATTCTCCTTCCCTAAGTGGAGATAGAAATAAGTGGGAGAAGCTCCTGAACTTTATTTGTTGAGAACTGATGTAATTATACTGGGGATGTTTCTAACCATCTTGTAAATGTACCTCCAATTGAATGTAGGAAACCTTTTTTTATACCCTGTTTCCCCCCAAATAAGACATCCCCTGATAATAAGCCCAATCTGGCTTTTGAGTGCATGGCAATAAGGCCAAGCACTTATTTCAGGGTTCAAAAAAAATATAAGACAGGGTCTTATTTTCGGGAAAACATGGTATTAGTTGTAAATCAAAGGGACAATTAATGTGCAACAACTTAGAACCTTTGTCAAACAGGATTTATTTCACAGCATATAACTGCGGTCCCAATTATAGATTCTGGGAAGCTCACATAAAAATGGAAAAATGTACACTCAAGTCATACAATTTAGAGGAGACAGTTTTTTAAAATTGCTCTTAAAATGATCTCTGGAAATTATTCCCCACCCTTTGCATTTACATTATTCCTTTCTCCCCATCAATCAACTAGCCCCTTGCTATATGTTGCTGGCTCTATACAGAACTGATCCCCCCCCCATAGTTGATGTTTAGATATGAGCCTCTTATAATAAGCCCAAAATGGCATCATCCATATAGAAGAGGAAAATACCAATTCTAACACTTTCAGAAGTACAAAAAAAATCCTTAGAGGAAATAACCATAAGGAGGGGAATTCCCCCAACCCCAACCCCAACCCCCCAAGTATCAGATGCTGCTGACACAGAACAAAGAATCTCTGCAGAAGATCTCCTAACATGGAATATATCTGTATCTGCATTAAGATTGCCTGGTAAAAATAAAGAAAATGAATTAACTATAGTTTCATAGAAAACTTTGATGAAAAAGTTGTGAGAGCACTGAAGAAAAACAGTGATTGTGGGAGCAACTCATTACAAATGAGTCAAATAAGTCCCTTGTACAACTCAAAGCAGAGACATCTGGGGGTTGGGGGGGCGGGGACAAAAAAAGTCCGGATGAAAGTTGTGATTGCACAGCTGAAGCTTTCTCTGTGTACTCTCAAATTGCTCTCTTGTTGCTTTGGCTTTTTCCTCTGGTATTACAGGTAGTCTTCAACTTACAACCATTCATTTAGTGACCGTTTGAAATTACAGTGGCACTGAAAAAAGTGACTTATGACCATTTTTTTCACTTACGACCATTGAAAGGTCCCTATGGTCATATGATCAAAATCCAGATGCTTGGCACCTGGCTCGTATTTACAACAGTTAAAATGTCCCAGGATCATGTGACTGCCTTTTGCAACCTTCCAACAAACAAAGTTAATGGGGAAACCAGAGTAATCCCAAATTAACAACTGTAGTGATTCACTTAATAACTGTGGCAAAAAAGCTTGTAAGATGGAGCAAAACTCACTTAACAAATGTTTCCCGTAGCAACATAAATTTTGGGCTCAGTTGCGGTTGTAAGTGGAGGATGACCTGCATGAAAAACATTACATGATTGAATGTATCACGATTCTTGTTATGTAATTATTCTGTATAAACAACACTTTCTCCCCCCCACCCTTTTTTTTTTTTTTTTAGAATTCTATGAATCTGCCACCAGACAAAATGAAGCTTCTGGGACAGTATGATAATGAAAAGAAATGGGAATTAATATGTGACCAGGTAAGAGACTAGACTGCTTTATTTAAAGTACCTATATGAATCATAGTTTAAAATAGCTTCCAATATGGTTTGATCTTCAAAGCTCCTCATACGTCTGAGAATTCTGGGACTTGTAGTTTCTGTGGCTGGTGACCATGACAAGCAAGCAATCCATGACAAGCCTGGAGGACTTCAACTCCCAGAATTCCCCAACCAGCAAAGACCAATAGCAAAATGCCTATTTATTGTAAAGAAAAGTGGTGAATTTGTTTCTTGCAGTAGCCTTTAGGCACTCTCTAACCTCTTTACCTTTGCGGGGTGCTGTTTTTTTAATAGCTTAAGATGTGTTTCCGATCAAAGGGTTATATGAAAGTCTGTAGCTTTGGTTTGCAACTTGATACCTTCCTATTAATTTATTTTTTAAAATAATGGGTTTGGACAGAGAGATTATAAACACTGAAAGATATTCCACAAGCATTTTGTGTTTGTAGATAGTATTATAATTATGCTTCTTTTAGCTCTGACCTAGCATGATAAATGTCAGGGATCCTTGATAGGACACCTGTGGCAGTTCAGTATAATTAGAAGTCTAGTGGGTTTGTCCTTGAGAAGTCTGGATAAACAAGGCTATTTCTATCTTTACTTTCCCACAGGAAACTGTTAGTGGAAAAGAAAATACCTTAGGTAGGTCTGTCACAGGATCACAGACATCATCCAGAAGTTCAGAGTTGATGCCCTAATACAAATAGCTTAGGTTTTGAGAAATGTAATATACGGTATATCAAAAGACCAATTTATGAGGTTCTGGTTGCATTCACCATGTACACTATCTTGGTCTTCACAAGCGTTTAATTTTCTATGGATACAAATTTGTCCTTCAGGTGTTCACAGAAATTTATTTTGGATAAAAGCAATAGGCATGATTTTATCCCTGAATCCATGCTTTCATTAGCTATTTGAATAAGGCCAAAAGTGTAAATTCAGGAGATCTGCTAGGCAGATTGCAGCCTCCCAGTCAAATCTCATTGCATTGCATTTGGGTTAAAAGGAAGTACATCTGTTTTTCAGAGCATTAAACCAGGGTTTATTACATGGTAGGAAAAACTGGGCCACTGTGTGTGTGTGGGGGGGGAGGGATAACTCTTGCTTTCAGATCTATTTGTACCTACCCAGATGAACCAAAAGTGGCATCAAAAGAAGCATTTTTCACTGGACTCATATTTAATGTTAAACTGGGTTTTTTTTGTGTAAACCATTGTTTGTGAGGTTCACACTTTCTGCTAAGCCAAAACTAAAGAAGCCACACCATGATATGAACCTAGCCAGACAAATAAATCTGCTATCACCTTGGCTGAATCATTTCAGAATCCTGCCAAAGCTAAATGGGTACATATGAAAGTGGGCGGTGTCATAACAAACAGCTGTTCCTTCTTTTGAGTTGCCTTCATGAGTTTAGTAGTGGTGGAGAAACAATATTTCTCCATCCTGAGTTAAACAAGGAAGGTGGTTACTTAAGGGTCCCTTGTGAAAACAAGCTGTTGGCAGAGACACATGGGGGAAATGGCACCTGTTCATGCTGTGAAACTATATATTTCTCAGTTTAATAAAGGCACAGGCTTGCGAATGATGCTGAATAGAAAAAGAGAAGAATGACTCATTCTGGGCTATGTGAATGTCTCTCTGTGATCCAGCCCTTCAAAGATCTGCTAAAACAGCTCTGGCACAGGATGATTTCCTAATGTCCTTTATTTCAGAGAGTAATCTTAAGGTGTTCATTGGGTAGGCAGTTAGGAATCAAGAAAATATCTCACTTGCTGTTCTGAATGATATCAGGTCACAGGATCCTTGTGAAGTGGAACTTATTCTTGTCTGCTTTAGCTCACAACAAATACAGCTGAGTGAATGATGGACCAAAAAAAGCTTGGCCTTCATTTAGTATGAATCATATAGGAAGTGGCAGTGTGGGTAGTATAGATGTTCCTGTTGATCTTTGATTGGGAAGACATAAATGGCGCCTGTATAACTGTCTTCGCACAGAGCATTTAACTCACTCACTTGTTGCTGAGTGAAAACATATTGACTCCTAACTGGATTACTATGGGGTGAGTTTACAGATCAGTTAAACCATTAAATAAGTAACCCCTGCGTTCTGAATCAAATTAAGCTTAGGATCTGGTATGCATTGATGAAATGAACATGAATTGGGCAAACAGTGGAGAACAGAGGAGCCTGGTGTGCTATGGTCCATGGGCACAACTTAGTGACTGAACGAATGTGCTATGCATACCTCCACCAGGCAACCTTGTTAATTATGCTGTGTTGTAAATGAAATTCTTAATGAAAAATGGCAGTGGATACAGAGTGTAGCTCACAGAAAAATGGAACAAATATACAAAGAGGCAGCAGCCCTGCCATGAGTCAAAGCATTTACATCAAGGAGTAGATAATAGTTATATAAAACATGTTCAAGATGTATGAACAACTTCTAATTATAGATCATCCTCAACTTATGACTACAATTGAGCCCAAAATTCCCATTGCTAAGCAAGACGGTTGTTACGCTTTGCCCAATTTTACAAACTTTCTGGCCACAGTTGTTAAGTGAATCACTGCAGTTGTAAAGTTAGTAACACAGTTGTTAATTGAATCTGACTCCCCACTGACTATGCTTGTCAGAAGGTTGCAAAAGGTTGCAAAATGATCACGGGACACTGCAACTACCACGAATACATGGACGTTGTCAAGCCTCTGAATTTTGATCACATGGGAATGTAGCAATGGTCATAAGTGTGAAAAATGGTCATAAGTCACTTTTTTCAGTGCTGCTGTAACTTTGAACAGTCTAAACAAATGATTGTAAGTTGAAGACTACCTGTATCTACCACAATCATAAGATTATTTTCTGCCCTGCCATTGCCATCTCGGGGTCATCTGCTTGTAAGGGAAAGCGTTCTTTTATGAATCCAAAAGGCAGGCTGAAAGCAGCACCCCCACTTTTACAGATGGAAGCAGCTGAGTTTTTGAATTTTTCATATCTCTTAGATCTCAGGTCCCAGGCTACCAAAGACAAGATGAATGCTTTTGATCATTCAGATTTTTTGCAGGCCAATGTTTTAGACAAACTTTTAGCAAAACTATCAGATATATGTAGAATTAAAAATTATTTGCTAAGCACATCATCCAAGAAAGCTAACGTTAGCCCATAGCCATCTGCAAGAACAATCCTTTTTTTTTTTTTTTTACATGTATGTACACATACACATCACCTTGTCAATTCTCTCGTTTTTTTGTGAACTGCTCCAGGGATGTCTACAGGGAGTGATAAAAAACAAAACAAAACCCAAAATGGTGACTGCTACAGTAAAGTAGAAGCTTTTACCATAGTCTGAGGACACTCCTGCCTTATTCTATTTCTTTTAGACACTTTCATTCAATCACACATCCAAGTTTTAAACTGGTTCAATGTTAACAATGTATTCTTTAATTATTGCAGAATCTTTTGAAGCAAATGTTTCAGCACTTGTGCTTCAGAAAGTAAAAACAGGAGGCAGCACACAATCACTCTTGTGAAACATTGTGTCATATTGTGGCACAGGGTGATGCAATGCAGTTATTATGGGAAAAAGAAGCAGGGATGATTTACAAGGGACTAAATGATCTGAGTTCTACGTTTAAACAGTGTGTATGGAAAGGATTATCTGCAACCTCTTTTTACAGATCTACTGGTTCTTTAAAGTTTACAGCTTGCAATGACCAGAGATGGGTGGGAACCATAGAACTTTGTAAGCACATTCCAAAATGTACACTTTGCAGGCTAAAGTGTTTTAAGAGATGGGTATTGTTGTGATAGAAACCCTGGTGGGGAACAGGTGGTCCTTAATTTACAACAGTTTATTTAGTGACTGTTCAAAGTCTCAACAGCACTGAAAAAGGTGAATTGTGACCATTTTTCAGATTTATAACCGTTGCAGCATCTTTATGGTCACCTAATCAAAATTCAGATACTTGGCAACTGACTCGTATTTATGATGACTGCAGTGTCCTGGGGTCATGTGATAATCTGACAAGCAAATTCAATAGGGAAGCCAGAGTTACTTAACAATTGTGTTACTAACTTAACAACAGCAGTGATTCACTTAACAATTGTGGCAAGAAAGGTAGAAAAATATGACAAAACTCACTTAATAACTGTGTTGCTTAGCAATGAAAATTTTGGGCTCAGTGTTCATAAGTTGAGGACTCCTGTAATGGCTGGGCTGTAAAATTGGGAATTTCCTAAACTTTTAACAGGTATGAGTATATCATAACAGCCTTGAATATTGATATATGTTTTTTCCTCTTTATGTTACTGCTCATCCTTTTGCAGTTTAGCATGATTCATAAACATTTACATCTGGCAGCTAAAGGCTGCTAGTGCTTGGGCTCAGAAGCACCTGCAATATTTGTAATTTTGGTTATGTTTAACAACAGTATCTTCAGCATCTTCTACAAAAAGAGATAAAAAGTTATGCCTAACTTGCCAGGCCTCATAATATGTTTGCATTTTCAGAACCCTCTCTATTCCTCATAGATTTAATGAAAAAAAAAGTGTTGTTTTTTTTTTCTTTTCTTCCACCCCATCTGTGCCTATCTGTAGGAACGATTCCAGGTCAAAAACCCACCATCTGCCTATATCCAGAAACTGAAGAGCTATCTAGAAACAGGTGGATTCAGTGGAAAGGTAAATTGTGGCTAATATGGTCATTTCATATTCTCTCCTCCTCATAATTACTTCCATGTTCTTTCTATTCTCAGTTGGAAATCTATATATGTCTAAAATACTCATTCCCATAACCTTTAACTAGGCAAAATGTTGCATCATAGGGCAATAATTTTGGATTACCTCGTGTACTAAATTACAGAATGTGTTCAAAATCTTGGACCGATGACTCCTGTAGATTTCAAATGTGGCAAACTGTATAAAACATTTTATGACATAAAAATAATCATAAAATGTTTTGTGGCATAATGCAAAATATCATGAAACATTTTCTGTGCTGATGTTTGACTGTGCTATACAATTCAACATGGGCTATTTTCCAGGCAGATACATCTCTGAATGTATCCCAGCTTTTTCCAGTAAAAGCAGTAATTAGACATTCTGTCACAGTTGAGAAATCTAGTAAGGAAACATCTCTGAAAAGATGACCTGATGAGACACAGGCTGTCTAGTTTTACATACAGTAAAAGTAAGAAAGATGTCCTTTTGCTGACAAATCATTAGCAGCTGGTTATCATAGTTTTCTTCCCTAAGACTGATTTTGCTTTTGTTTATATTTATGTTTATTGGACTTCTATACCTCCCTTCTCCCAAAGGACTTAGGGCAGTGTACAGCCATATTAAAACACATATAAATTTACAAAGTTTAAAAACAATTTAAAATCCAATATATAAAAATTTGGCCCACAAATTAAAAACTAACATACACCCATTATAAAATTCATATTAGGCCAGCCCGACTTGTTGGAACAGAAGGGTCTTCAGGGCGCGGTGAAAGGTACGCAGGTCGGGGATTGTACGAACCTCTAGGGGCAGCTCATTCCAGAGGGTTGGTGCCCCCACAGAGAAGGCTCTCCCCTGGGTGTCGCCAGTCGGCATTGTTTGGCCGACGGCACCCTGAGGAGCCCCTCTCTGTGGGAGTGTATTGGCCGGTGGGAGGCTATCGGTGGCAGAAGGCGGTCTTGTATGTACCCCGGTCCTAAGCCATGGAGCGCTTTAAAGGTGGTAACCAACACCTTGAAACACACCCGGAAGACCACTGGGAGCCAGTGCAGCTTGTGCAGGAGAGGTGTTATGTGGGTGCGCCAAGTCGCCCCCATAATCACCCGCGCGGCCGCATTCTGGACCAGTTGGAACCTCCGAGCGCTCTTCAAGGGGAGCCCCATGTAGAGAGCGTTGCAGTAGTCCAGACGGGACGTGATGAGGGCATGAGTGACCGTGCGCAGGGCATCCCAGTCCAGAAAGGGACGCAACTGGCGTATCAGGTGAACCTGACAAAAAGCTCCCCTGGCCACAGCCGTCATATGATTTTCCAAAGATTATCCAGGAGAACACCCAAGTTGCAAACCCTCTCTGAGGGGGCCAAGATCTTGCCCCCAATAGTCAGCGATGGAACCAGCTGACTATACCAGGATGCCGGAAACCACAGCCACTCAGTCTTGGAAGGGTTGAGTCTAAGCTTGTTCCTCCTCATCCAGATCCGCACGGCCTCCAGGCACCGGGACATCACGTCAAGGGCATCATTGGGGTGGTCCGGGGTGGAGATGTACAGCTGAGTGTCATCAGCAAACTGGTGGAACTTCACCCCGAAACCACAGATGATCTCGCCCAGTGGCTTCACATAAATGTTGAACAGAAGGGGCAAGAGGACTGACCCTTGCGGCACCCTACAAACAAGGCGCCTCAAGGTCGACCTCTGCCCCCCCTGCCAACACAAACTGTGTACGGTCGGAGAGGAAGGAGGAGAACCACCGCAGCACAGTGCCCCCCAACAGTGTCTCTGTTTTAAGAAAAACAGAGCAAAAAACAACCAAACAAAAATCTTCAGCAGGCAAATACCACTGATTTTTTTTTAAAGTAGCCTTTTGATTTCCTGAACGAGTAGAAATCGCTATTCTACATGCAGTTACAAATTTATTATTTTATTTATTTACTGCAGCTATTTGTATTTCAGAGTAACAATCCTTCATTAGCTTATGAACAATGAAAGCAATTGTAGATAAAATACAATGAGCATTATTGAAAAAGAAATGAAGTCACAGGATCCTTTACACAGAGCAAGTGATGCTACAGGCCTGATAGGGGTGTGGGATGGGGTGGGGGAAGGGAAGCACATTTACATTTTCTAAATGTTTTGTGTTAGATGCACACCTGTGCATCTAACACAAAAGATAGACTGGCAATGGCATGCACAATATTTCTTTCAGGGTCTGGCCAGAAACATGGAAGTATAATTTGCAGGAATCATTGTGCTATGAGTAAAATAGGAAATGCCCAGACAGCCTTAGGTTGAGGAGATAGATTGGTATCACTCTCTTAACTGTTGTTACACATCTGCATTTTCTATCAAAAAGCTTGACTCTTAAAGATCCACATTTTTGTAAGAAAATTTTATCAGTTTTGAATGACTTGTATGCTTGGATCTGCCTGCCAGAAACTCACAGTTCCTATAGTCTTAGTTATTTAAAATTGGAGTCATAGGCTTTATTTGAACAGGGTACTTTTATCATTTGCTCTCTGGGTGGATGATTTTTCTTTGCTCATAACCATAGTCTTCCTGCAATCAATATGAAAATGCAACCAGCAAAAGAACTGTTTTGTAATTCACTATTGATTGCAAGGCATACTCACAGTCTGAAATTCCTAGTGCTGTCTATATTATTTCCCATTGATGTATAGATACTTTTTCAAACCCAGGATCATTATATAATGCATAAGTCACAGGTAGATAAATATATGCCAGGTTTGTAATTTCTATGGGATTTTTAATTTGAATTCCTTTTCTTTATTCAGTTTAAGAGACGAGTTCAAGAATCTACACAGGTTCTTCGGGAATTAGAGATATCCCTGAGGACAAACCACATTGGGTGAGTATCAGTGGAAAACAAATTCATTGGTTATTCACTTATTTGTTGTGCACTCTCCAACTTGCTATTCCTAGTCATGATCAATTATAATTTATTCATTATTAGAAATTATAATTTATTCATTATTTGAATATTATTGAATATTATTTGAGAAACCGGAAACATCATGGCCGCTTCAGAGATTATCTTTCAGCACTTTGGTAATTCATTGACTCATTCAGAGTCATTGACTGAAGTGAGCAGCTGTAGAAATTGAATGAATGAATCAACGAATGAATAAATGAATGAATTCTCAAAATAGTTTATATATTACAAAAATATACTCTGTTTGCTTTCTAAAGTTAGAAATAATACTTTTTAAAATAAATGTCCCAAAGAATCCTGTGCCTATTGGAGATAGAAGAAAGTATGTTTGGGCAAGAATACAGAACATTTCTGATTGTGCTCAGTGAAAATCAAAGTGGCCTGGGTAGGGTTAAACCTAAATTTGTTAACTCCCCTCCTATATCCTAACAATCTCCAAGTACTGGGATAGAACATTGATAGCACTGCTTGGATGGCCTGGGATCAAGATGTACAAAATATACAAATGTACAAATCAGCATATTGATAATACCTGACTCCATGCCATTGGATAACCTCCCCCAATAATCTCTGGTAGATGTTAAATAAGAAAAGGTTAAATAGATTAAATAGAATTAAGAGATCCAAACCATGAACCTAAAATTCCCCTCTCCCTTTCTTCAAGGAAAGGTAGAATTAGTCCCAAAGTGGAACTACAGTGGAATTACCCCAAATAAAGCAGAATAACAGAGTTGGAAGGGATGTTTGAGATCTCCTAATCCAACCGCCTGCTCAGCCAGCACCAGTCCATGGCATGCAAGAAACCCGGCTGTACAAATAAGTGAAGCCCCATTCATGGGATGCAGGCAGCACACAGAACCACACACGCACACCCTCTGGTCTGCGGAAAAAACACTCTCCACAGAACCGGTCCCTGGTGTCCAAAAGGTTGGGGGCCACTGCCCTATACCATTTGAGACAAATGATTGTCCAATCTCTTCTTAAAAACCTCCAGTGATGGAGCATCCACAACTGCTGAAGGCAAGCAATTACACTGATTAATTGTTCTGTCAGGAAATTTCTCCTTATTTCTAGGTTGGTTCTCTCCTTGATTAGTTTCCATCCATTGCTTCTTATCCTGCCTTCAGGTGCTTTGGAGAACAGGTTCACCCTCCCCCCTTTTTTTTGTGGCAGCCCCTCAAATATTGGAACACAGTTATCTTGTTACCCTTAGTTCTTCTTTTCATTGAACTAGATATTCCCAATTCCTGCAACAGTTTGTCATATGTTTTAGCCTCCAGTTTCCTAATTATCTCTATTGCTTTTCACTGTACTCTTTCTAGAATCTCAACATCTTTTTTTTTATATTGTGGTGAGCAAAATTGGATGCAACATTCCAAGTGTGGTCTTACCAAGGCATTATAAAGTACTACAGACACTTCATGTGATCTTGAATCTATCTCCACTGTCAATGCAGTCTAGGATTGTGTTAGCTTTTTTTATGGCTGCCATACATTGCTGGCTCATTTTTAAGTAATTGTTCATTGGACTCCCAAGATCCCTCTCACAGTTACTACTATTGAGCCAGATACCATCTATTCTGAATCTGTGCATTTGGTTTTTCTTGCCTAAGTGTATACCTTTACTTTTCTCATCATTGAATTTCATTTTGTAAGATACAACCCAGTGTTCAAGACTGTCAGGATCCATCTGTATTTTGAGCCTATTTTCTGGAGTATTGGCTATTCCTGCCAGCTTATTTGCAAATTTGATGAGTTCCCTTCCCTTCTATCCCCTCATCTAAATAATTTATGAAGATATTGAAGAGTACTGGGCCTAAGACAGTGATCTGTCCCTGTCTACACACACACAAACACAGCCAGCCGAGGGTTAAGAAAGTACTTGGCACTCACACAGGTCGTTATCTCAAACTTGGCAACAATATAAACACCGTCTGCCAAGAGCTTTTACTGCAACAGATAACATAAAATTACATACGCATTGCAAATAGTCCAGCAAAACAATATCCCTTCGGCAGCTTCAGACGTCGTTCAAGTGACTAGCCAAAGTTAGTTTTTGTTCGTCACAGAGTTTTACCAGCCACCACCCTCTTATATAGTCTCTGGGGTGTGGTCCAGTGACTCAGTTCTAATCCCTAGCACGCCTCCTTAACTGCTGCAACCGTTTATCACTCCTTCGTTGGCGTGCATCCAGGAATGACAGCTCTCCTTCTTCGCTCTCATCCGAGACACCTGGCTCCTGGCTAATCTCCTCTCCCTCGGCCGGCACCTGAGACAGTGTCAGAGGGGAGGGGCCTGGAGAGGGAGGCCTGGCTGACTCCTCTCCCTCATATTCGGAGCTTTCTTCCTCCGATGAGATAGGCTCAGAGGGCGGGGCCACAACAGACATAGCCTTGAAATAGCCACTGCATACTTCCATGTAGATACAGTTCCATTAAGGACTAATGTTGAGTATGATTGGTTAGCCCATTACGAATCCATCTGGTGGTGATGCTGTCTAATCCACATTTTTCGATCTTATTAAAATATCAATTTATCAAGATTTCAACTGGTTAGATTATCAAGAACTACTATAAAATAGTGCCCCCTACTCCCAAAGTTAGTCCATGTGTTACTATGATAAATGGTATCCTTTTAATTGTTTTTAATGTTTGTATTGTATGTTTTTAGCTGGCTGTACACCGCCCTGAGTCCCTCGGGAGAAGGTGTGGTATATAAATTCGAAATAAAATAAAATAAATAAATAAAATAAAAGCCACTGAGGTATCAAGATCAAGGATGAGCAGGAGAATTACATCACCCCCCAGTCCCAGCAGAGATCATCCACCAAGTTATTTCAGTGCTATACTCCAGTCTCAAACCTTATTCCACAATATTCCACAATCTCCTTACCCCAAGGTTCCCTGAAACTGTAGCCTTTTCTGTTTGATTCCCTCCCACAAGGAAGTTTGGAGAAAAATTATCTAGTGTAATTGGGTCCAGTGAAAAGGAAGGGGCATATCAGTGCCTCTTTCAAAGATAAATTCATTGCCACCTGGACTTAACTGTGTTTAATCTCCCAAGTGGCTTTGATTAGTCAGAAGGGACATGGATTTGTCCTTCAAAGAGAGAAAAGGAACAATGAATCACTGACAGAAAAACAAAAGATAACTCAGTGCTAAAAACATGGAAAGAAACTCAAAATATTCATGCCTTTATCTTGTTTGAAAAGAGAAAGAGCAGAGAGAAACTCTGACAGGTTTCAGGATTCTATTCTTCTACCCTATAGCAATAAAATACATTCTTGGAATCCTTGCTGTTTCTATTTCTTGATCTTACCTACTTTTAATGACTGATTTTGAATGACTTTCACTCACAGCTCAGAAAACTCTATGCAATTCCTCAAGACTACCGGTAGTAGGTCAAATTCCTCCCAGATAATACAGCTCAACCCACTTCAGTAGAATTCACCTAGTCAGAAATAATAATCTGAGTGATTATCTATCAGAAACCTAACATTCCTTTAAGATGTTCATTAAGGCATTCCCTTTCTAAAAAAATACATCTTACCTTGAATATGATCACTTGGGTGGCACATATGCTAAGAGTGGGGAGAAAATCATGTTTTATTGTTCTTGCTGCCATAAAATACTCCTTAATCCAAAGTCTTTTACATGTCTAATAAGAGTGACTCCCAGTTTTTCACCAACAATGTCATAGATGTTTCTCCTGTTGCTTCATTTCCTAGAGCCGTGATGGCGAACCTATGGCCACAGGTGGCACGCGGAGCCATATCTGTGGGCATGCAAGTGTTGCTTTAGCTCAGCTCCAGGGTGCATATGGATGCCAGCCAGCTGATTTTCGGGCCTTTTGGGCCCACCAGAAATCAGGAAATGGGCCATTCTGGCCTCTGGGAGGGGGAGGCCATTTTCACTCTCCCCAGGTTCTTAGAAAGCCTCTGGAGCCTGGGGAGGGCAAAAAACAGGCCTACCGGGCCCATCATGCCATTGCGTGCCAAAAGTGGGAGGAGCGCAGGGGGGTTGCACGTGCATGCACGGGGGGTGGGGCACAGTGAATTATGGGTGTGGGCACATGCGCGCTCGACCCCCCCCGCGCTGCTCCTGCTTTTGGCACGTGACGGCAAAAAGGTTAGCCATCACTGTCCTAGAGCTTCTCAATAAACCAAGAGGCATTTAGGATTGGTAGACAAAGTGATGCTACTTAAGAGCAATCCAACGAAGGGCTGTCATCCTCCATTCATTCCAATTATTGATTAAAATCCCATTTTAACAGCCCACCACAATCTCAGGAAACTCCCCAACCATTCTCTTGTAAAACAATAGGATCCTTTAGGCTCCTGGACAAACTGATCCAACAGATCTCACCTTTCTGATGGACCAGTCCAGGGTAACCAAAGATGTGTGACAGAAGATAATGCCCCCTGGCCGGAAGTCGATTGGATGTTCTTCCAGAGAATTTATCAACTGCAGATACAGCTGGGAAGGTGGAGATTATTTAGAATCTGTGTGATTGTTTTTAATTCTTCTTTCCTTCATTCCATTTTTGGCCTGCTCTTTCCTTAGGGCTCAATAAGAATGACAGGTTGAATTGATGTATAGCACATATTTAAATATAAATTGGAATTGCAACTACAGTCTGTAATATACAATATGTCAACAGTTCAAAGCCATGAGACAAGGCCTTTGTTTGTTAAATAGCTATTTATAACTTTTTCTTGAAACACTCAAATTTCTGATGAGTTTCTGGATAGGAAGAAAATTCCATAGTTGTAGAACGGTCAGAAAAATGCCATTTTATGTCATTTGTTCTCCAGGTTTGACAGGCAAATTGATTAATCGAGAGGGTATCCCCAGGGCTTACATGGAAGGTCTGTTTTTAGTTTTGCAAACAGTGGCATTAATGGTGTTCTGACCTTACTTATGCAGCAGAGACATTGTAGGGTCCAAATGAAATTATGAGTTCTAATAATGTCTTTTGAAAACTGCCTATAGCTCATCAATAAAGTATATGTTCTGAGCCCACTGGCTTTTTAAATGATGTCTGGCAGCTTCCAGACTGAGTGATTAATGTTGATACTGGCCATTCTGGATTATTGCTTTACTTATTGAGTCAATTGCATTGCTTGCAATTTGAAGGCTTTGGTGCTGATTTGTTCCCTGTTTCTACTATGCCTTTTTGTTTGTTTTCTATGTTTTACCTGTTAACCTCCCTGAGTTGTTGGGAGTCAGGCAGTATACAAATATAATCAGTAAATAATAAAATGAAGCTTTAAATGATGCAAGACCAGTAATTTTTTTAATTTGTTCATTTTGTATAGCCATCCTCTCACCAAGTGATTCTCGACATTAAATATATTTTTAAAAGTAAAACAAAATAATTATTTTTCTATTTTCTGTTAAGATTAACTTTAAAGCTCAGTTTTATATGCTTTTGCTCACAATAGTCTGATAGCTACTGTAGCTATCACTGTCTCCAGATATTTTTTTAGCTCTCCCCCCGCATACCTGAAATTCTAGCAAGCTCTTAATTCTTAGTTAGCTTTTGTGTTTGTAAACTTCAATATAAGTAATCAAGTAATATATTTATTAATAAATACCAGTAAATGGCCCACTCCTCATATTATGAATAGTTTGAATAAGGTTATCTGAATAACTAGATAACTTGGTTGTACATATCCAATATTTATTTGTCTGTCAAATCAGATCAAACAGGGTCAACTTCAGATCCAGCCTATCTATCATCTGATGGGATCTAGGAAAGACGTAGTTCCAGTCACTGCCCCAGCTTATGGAATTCTCTCCATATGGAGATTCCTTCCTGAATTGTAGCTGAGAAGTTAAGAGCTGGCCTTTCCATTTAGATCAGAAGGAAGAAATGCTTTGAATGTCAGAATGCATACACATGACTTTGCATATCTATTTTTAACCCTTTATGATGCTGTTGAGATTTCTAGTGAAGAGGGGGGGGGGGTTATCATTTTTATTGAAGACTTTTTAAAACGAAGTTTCTGGCTGTTAGCCATTGAGATCCTCTGGGGCAGAGGAGCATACCAATCTAAGGAATGATTAAATAAAGTTTCCTTTGTAGTATATCTGAAATGCTGAACTAAATGAAATAACTGATTATAACACTGCTGGAATGCACATATTACACATAATGAGCCTTTGCTGGTTTCGTTAGAATGCAGTTTGTGAACCCATCACTAGGGGTTCAATGTTATTTGTGACTTAATCAAGAAACTATAGCTTGGTATAATTTATAATAGATAATGTCTCCTTGGTGTTGCTGCTGCTGACTTCATATGCATTGAATCTCAAGCTCATTAAATTCTTATCTCTGGCTTTTGTAAGAACTATTTCATACAATCTGTTTTGACCTGGAAAGTGCCTTTGAAGTGGGGAAGTAACCCTTGAAAGGAGATAAATTCAAGCTTGATCCTCTCTTTCCCAGCCTTGAAGTAGACAAGAATGCCTAGGAATTCTCTACCTGTGTTTGGAATTAACAATTAGATATAATGAGGGGAGGTGTGTGCTAAAACAATTGGTCTGGCTTAAAGTAGGATAGACTGGTGATTTCTTTGCTTGTGACTTTATTGAATGGGAAGAAGATAAACACAGTACATAATATCAATAGGATCTACTGAATCAGGGCCAAGCTGGGAACTTAAGAGGGAAGCTAAACTGAATTCATTGATTCCAGTTCCTTGTCTTATGGTTCAGTCTTGCATTTTCTTTTCCAGTGCTTCAACTAGTAATTCTATAGCAACTTATTTCTCCTTTAGTGTCTTATTTTTGGAATGAATAAACTAATGACTGTGAAGAGAAGAAACCAAGACAAAGTTTTGTTTGCCTTCTGCTCAAGCACTAGAGGAGTGAAAAATGTGTTAAGGATATTACATTTTAATTCTTAAAATGAATATCAGCCGCAATGGAGGTTAATCTGGTTAACTGACTAATTTCTTTTGCCGGGAGCTAAGCTAAGAACTCCACCCCACTCTTTCCCCTGTTTCTATGAGTCCTTTGAGGTTTGCAGCAAAGGCCTTGGCCCTCTGTAGAGAAGGTGACCCCAGCATGTTGGAGGCAGCAGCCAACACCATTAAGGACAGTGATGTATGCAGACTAATTAACAGCTTGAACGAGAAAGCATTTATCTCTCTGGACCAACTGCCTGCCAAGCAGTTAAGAGATAAAAGGGAAGCCAACAAGCCCAAGTTTTGTCAGCATTTTGTGATCAAAGATACTGTCAAGCCCAAGACAGTGTAAAAGACAAAACAAATTACACATTAGAATAAGATATAGAACCTGGGCACCAGGAGAGGCAATGCAGCCTAGCAGAAATGGTACCAAATAATTTTTTCATGACATAGTGGAATTCACAGTATGTACACTGAGAGTTTATGCGCTGGAGACAAATTTCTTGCATGTCCAATCACACTTGGCCAATAAAGAATCCTTCTCCTTCTCCTTCTCCTTCTCCTTCTCCTTCTCCTACTCCTTCTCTTCCTCCTCCTCCTCCTCCTTCTCCTCCTCCTCCTCCTCCTGCATTTGCATCATGTTTATAATTTGTTGCGCATTACCTACATTAACCAGGTGCTACATGACTGCACTGAGTACCTTTCCCCCTTTGATTCCAAAGTGATGGATAATGCTAATTTGTACTACCTTGGACCAGATTAGAAAAGACTAATAAAGAAAATACTCTATATAATTAGAATTGCACAGATATCTGTAAAAAGTAGGATTTAGTCACATATACATACTTGCACATACTTCATTGGAATGGCAAGCTATCCTTTAATACTTTGCTATGCACCATCTCAGTTTAGATCCCCCTTGTGTCTGCACTGTGAAAAACAGCTCCCATTTTCTGCATGGAAAGCTTATTTGGGGTGTGTGTGTGTGAAATCCAGGATAAGAAGTAAGATCTTAATGGCAGACAAGCTATTAATGACTTCCATCTGTCACAGTAGGGTACCACTCTGCTTTTGCATTTCAAGAAGCCATCCACACAATAGTTAATTGTATGAATAGTGCCATATTTAGTTTTATTAGTTAGTTACTACTAATTTAAAAACACCCTGAAAAGAAACTGCATAATACAAAAGTTTGGATTATAAAAACATTGTAAGAGTTAAGTAGGCAGAATTTTTGGATGGAGATGGACATTGGTGCAAAATCTCAAATTCCTTCATTTTAGAATTTTAGGCACTGAAACATATTTTAGTCCCCCACCTCTTTTTTTTCTGTGGAAAGGAGAAATTCATCTTTTCAGTCTTAATGTTCATAGTATAAATCAGTGTTTTTCAAACTTGGCAACCGAATGGACTTTAATTCCCCATGTTGGCTAAGGAACTTATCTTAAAATTGCCAAATTTGAAAACATAAATAAATAAATATTTTTCATGGAGGAAAGTATTTTGTGTAACACTAAGCATTGCAGAAAATGAGGGTGATCTGAGAGTAGGATAGGGATAGGCAGGAAAGAAGGCATGCCAGCATCATTGAATGTGTCCTTCCCAATACTTGATTTTCTGGGAATGGACATTGCTTGCCTGAGTGATTGTTCCAGAATTTTAGTGATTTATGTGAATGCAAATTTCAGTTCATCCTTGAAAATGTTGGTGAAATGGATAACATGTAAACTTGGAAATTGAATTTCAAAATCTATCCTCTGTTTATGAGTTCATTGATCATCTTTCTTAGTGCTGGATCAGATATTTATAAAGAGAAGTTAGGAATCCTTGCAAATAACTCAATACAAGTTTCTATCTACCATAGTTTTTACTAATTTATTTGTTCATATGTCCTTAAATAAGAATTTTTCTTGTAGAACATTGCCAGTTTAAAATGGTGAAATGTTTCAAGTTTGCTTCTGAATTATATATATATTAAAAAAATCTTAAAGGCAATTTAGTTCTTCCCAGGCAGGTGATTAAATGGCTAATTACAAGCTAAAAATATGCCAATATATCTGATGTTCTACTGTATGCAGCTTCAAATCTAGAATATCAAGGAAAGATATCTAGTTTTTCTATGACATGGATGTAATCTCTCGTAGAGCATATAGGAGATTACAGAAGATCTGATTCTTCCATGTTTAACCTAAAGTGATACCATCTAGGATAATTGCCTTTGAACCTATCCTATACATATCAATGCAGAAGAACCTTCAGTTAAGTTTGTTTGATTCCGGAGTGTTGATTGGTGAGGATTGATGTTATGGTGTTTTTGTTTCCTTTTTAGCTTTTTTTAATTGCCTCTTTTGAATGGCATGTAAATCAGTAGTGAAATCCAATTTTTTTTATTACTGCTTCTGTGGGCATTGCGTGGTGGGAGTGACAGGGGAAGGATACTGCAAAATCTCCATTTCCACCCCACTTCTGGGGGAAGGATATTGCAAAATCTCCATTCCCACCCCACTCTGGGGCCAGCCAAAGGTGGTATTTGCTTGTTCTCCGAACTACTCAAAATTTCCACTACCAGTTCTCTGAATTGCTCAAAATTTCCGCTACCGGTTCTCCAGAACCTGTCAGAACCTGCTGGATTTCACCCCTGATGTAAATGTTTATCTCTATATGCCTGTTGATGTCTGAGTTGTCTAAGTGCCAAGCTTCCAAAAAGTCTCTAGTAGTTTTGGATTTATCCTGGTTTAGTATGCTTAGTTTTCCAATTGAAACTATGATTAAGTCTGTCCATGTATAGGGAAATTAAGGAGTTATTTTCAAAAAGACCAGAACACCTCTTTCATCAGTCTTCAGATAAGCAGGGATTTACACTAGATAAACAAGTCGTAAGTATCCTAATCAAGGAACTACCAACTTAGAGAAACAATCAAACAGTAAGCAACAGCCTAATCAAAGAACTATCAAGAACAATACAGTGCCTCTACCAAATTATTGTATGTAAACAGAGAACAAATCCTTTTTAGCACTGAAGATGTTACCTAGCCAAAACATTTGCAAGAAAACAAACAAACTCAACAGCACCAGGGACTCCATAGTTCAGCCCAGAGCTTCATGTATCCTCTTCTATTGGAAGCAAGTGTCCTGGAGAAATTCCAGGCTGAGAGAGAAGCATCTTTCAAGGGAGAGTAAATCCATGTGTGTTTTCTCCTCTCCACAGTTGGGTCCAGGACTTCCTAAATGAAGAGAATAGAGGTCTTGATGTGTTGGTGGATTATCTCGCTTTTGCTCAGTGCTCTGTCACGTAAGTTCACTGTTGTTAACTAAAAGCAATAATAAGGAACAAAGTAGAATTGTGATGAAGCTTCTGTCATAAACATAGCTTTAAAATCGGGAGTTGCTTGATCCAGTTGTGCAGGGAACTCAAGCCTGGGCAGCCAATGATATAAGAATGCCAGTAGCTGCTTTATCTCAGTAGCGTCACTCTCTAGGTAGGTTTGATATTGGTTAGAGAGAATTAAATTAATTAAATTCTTTATTTAATTATAAGGAATTATTTATTTCCTTATTTAATTTTCTTATTTCCTTATTTAATTATAATGCTTGAAACATTACCAAAGGAATTTTGAGGTTATGTTCAGGAGAAGCCTGCTATCCTGTTTAATAGGGAAAGAGTCTAAAGGCCCCTTGACCTCACAGAAATAATTTCCATGACCTTTTGAGAATTGGACATACATTATATTTTGTCTGTATATACATATGCATGAACTTGGGTATCAGATAATCCTTTTAGAAGGGAGTTCTACCTAGTGAAACCTATCCAAGATTATATATTCATTCAACTCTTGTCTTATCTCTGTGAAATAACTCTAGGATACCTAACCTAAGTCAGGAATGAACTTTCCAATGAATCGGTTGATCCAAAATAATTGCAATATATATTAAACCTCAAAGAAAATATCTTGTAAACTTGTTGATCACATTTGAGATAGGAAAGCAAGATTTCCCATCACGTAGATTTCTTCTAGTTTTAACATTGGAAATGCAAAGCAACATTTGAAAAAAACATTTTCAATGTAGGTTAATATCAGTCAGTTCCAACTGTGTCAAGAAAGAATCGGCAAGAGAAATATAAAGTTACACTAATAAGAGTGTTTGCTGTTTTTGCTGAAATTGTGCTCCTGACTAAGGATGGATGAGTCATATAGGAGCCATAAGAGTTCCCCCCGCCTACTTCCTGGTACAGGAAACTAGAGGTGGCAAACTTGTAATTCTTTGCCTGATTTTACAAACTTCTACTTAATTTCAGGAGCCATCTGAAAGGTATCAGTTCTGAAAAAGCTATTTTTTTATATATTAAGGAAGCCAATGTGAAAAAGAAAGTGTGAGATTCTGCTAATAGACTAGCATTGGTTTTACTAAAATGAGCCCTCTGTAAATTATTTTAAAAGAAACGTAATACTTTGTAGAAAAAAACCATTTTCTTTTAAATATATTTTAATCACATACTACTGAGGAGTAATTCCTCAATAACATGAAAAGATTTAAGCAGTAGTGATATGAGTGGCTGCTTCTCCAACAATGACTGTCAGTCTAACACAAGCTTATCATCAGTTCATTTCCTCAAGGCCAAGTACTATTATTATTTATTACATTTTTTAATGCCACCCATTTCCATATAAGGTGACTCTGGGCAGCTTACAAGTTATAAAAGAATAGAAAAATAATTAAAACATTAAAACTACAAAGATTAAAATTACAGAAGATATGTTAAAACCAGAATGAAGAGATAGACCCTTCTACCCTCTCTTACCCTCTCAACCACCTCCAGCAATGAGAGCCCCAGGCCAACCAGCAAAGCCAAAAGGTGGGAGCAGTTCTCAAGCGTGGGGCCAAGCTTGTCCCATCAGGGAAAGATGGCTCCTCAGATGCCCTGGACCCAAGCCATGTAGGGCTTTAAAGGTAACAATCAACACCTTGAATTGGACTTGGAAGCAAACTGGTAATCAGTGCAGCTCCCACAGTAGTGGTGTTATATGTGCAGTCCTGGGATTCCCAGGACTGTGTGCACCACTGCATTCTGTACCAGCTGTAGTTTCCAAATATTCTTCAAAGACAGCCCCATGTAGAATCTGTTGAAGTAATCCATCTGAGAGATGATTATGGCATGAGTAACCATGCTCAGTGCCAAACAATCCAGGTAAGGGTGCTATTGGGGCATGGCACGAGGCCCTCCTAGCCCAGCTGTCACCTGCTCTTTGTGCAGGAGTCATGAGTACAGGAGGAGTTCTAAATTGCCCACCAGACCTGTCTAGGGTAGTGCAATCCTATCCAGAGTTAACAATGATAAACAATTGGATACTGAAGTCCCTTGCACCCACAGCCATTCCGTCTTGACTGGCTTAAGATGAAGCCTGTTGTCCCCATCCAGATCTCTAGAGCCTCCAGGCACTGAGAAAGGATGGCCACAGCATCATTTGGATTACCAGTGGACGGAGTATGTAAAACTATGTATCATGGAGATGCGTATATTGATGATATTTCATCCCTTGGGATCAGATGATCTTACCCAGTGGTTTCATGTAGATGTTAAAAAGGAGTGAAGAAAGTACTAAGTACTTCTTGCTCCCTATTAACATCTATTGGGACTGGCCTTGGATGAAGGAGCTGAACCAGTGCAATACAGTGCCAATCAGCCCCAAAGCCCAGAGCTGGCCAAAAGGATAATGTGGTTAATGGTACTGAAATCTGCAGAACGACCATCTCCCATTCTGCACTCACCTGAGAGCATCCATAAATGTGACCAATACCATTTCCATCCCATAACCCAACCTGAAATCTGACTGAAAAGGGAAGAATTTCCCTAGAAAGGGAAGGTGGGAAACTGGATGAAAGTTGTCCAAAGAACTTGGGTTCAATGAGCGTCCTTGAGGAGGTGCCACATCAAGGCCTCCATTAATGGTGCTGGAAACACTTTCCCTTGCACTGATATGTTAATCCCGCTTGGACCCATTTGCAGGTCACCATCCTGGAGGTTTTCACCAAGCAGGAGGGGATAATGATCTAATAAGCGACTAGTTGCCTTAACAGCCCCAAAGATCCTGTCCACTTTCTCAGGTCCAATAGGACCAAACCATTCCAGATAATCTGGCAATTTGGAATCTCCAATGGACATGCTCCACACTTGGATTCAAACTGAGAAAGGATCTCAGTGATTTTGTTCATTACATTTTCAACAAATTCCTCTGCATGGTCCTGTAAATGATTATCGAAGCCCCTCTTCTCAAGGAGGGCAACTCTTTGCAAATGCAATAAGACTGGAGAAATAGCAATGTTTCACCATTCTTACTGCCATGAGGCAGGCCTTAATTGTGGCTCTGATCTGTGTCCAGTCAGCTTTATTTTTAGTTTTCGTCCAGCAGTGCTCTAGCTGTCTTTTGTCTCTTTTCAGCACCCTCAGCTCCTCCATAAACCACGGGAAGTTTTGGGGCTGTTGGGCCATTATGCACATGGGCATAATCTTGTCCAGGGCCTCGGCCACTTTCTGATTCCAGGTTGCAGCCAAAGCCTCTACTGCGCCATGCAGCAGAACCCCCAGAATATCCCCCAGGTCCTTCTGAAACCCATGTGGGTCCATTAAGCACTGAGGGCAGACCATTCAAATAGGTCCTGCCTCCCTGCATGGCAGGGAGAATTGGAAAATCTCACAGCTACCAGGTGTGGTCTGACCCTGACAGAGGAATAATGGCAAATCCCCTACCAGATCACATTGCCACTGCTCCAGCAAGAAAATCGCATCTGGAGTGGGACTGCTATCCTGAGGCGGGCCTTGGATGATCTGCCATGGCAGCCATGAACTCTGACCTGCCTCTGAGACAGATTAAAAGGATGGCAGATTGAAGCCCTCCAGGACCATAAACCTGGGAAACTCCACAGGCAACCCTGAGATGGCTTCCAGCAGCTCAAGCAAGGAAGTTGCTATCCAGTAGGGAGGCTGGTACAGAAGCCACCCTCCCAATTAATCTCATGTGCCCAGCTTTGGTAGGAATTATAAAGGAAGCATTGTTTACAAATGAAACAATTATTTAGGCTCATTTAGCATAATTTTCCTCTGCTTCTGCCATTACAGGAAAACAATTGGCCACCTGGATTTTTTTAGGCCCAAACCTAAAAGCAAACATCAATGTATATTGTAGGAAAAGTATAGATAGTCCTTGACTTATGACCACAATTGAACCCAACATTTCTGTTGCTAAGTGAGACATTTGTTAAGCGAGTTTTGCCCCATTTTATGACCTTTCTTGCCACTTTTGTTAAGTGAATAACTGCAATTGTTAAGTTAGTTAACTTAATGATGTGATTCATTTAACAATTGTGATGTAAATGGTTGTAAAATTAGGTTGCTCATGTATTTATTTATTGGTTTGATTTATATGCCACCCTTCTCAGGAGACTCAGGGTGGCTTACAATGCGTTAAGCAATAGCCTTCATACTTTTGTATATACCTGTTTAGTAGGGCTTTCAGCCCCCCCCCAAGCGGTGTTCTTTTTTATACAAAGTCAGCTTATTGCCCCCGATAAAGCGATGGCTCGCTTTATGACCTTCCCAATTTATGACAGAAATTCTAGTTCCAATTGTGGTCATAAATCAAGGAATATCTGTACTGCAAGAGATCAATTATCTATCCTTGATTTGGATCTAACTCATATTTACCTAGACGAGATATTGTTGTTTACAGATAGTCCTCGACTTACAACCATTCATTTAGGGACTGTTCGAAGTTACAATGGCACTGAAAAAAGTGACTTATGACTGTTTTTCACACTTATGACTATTGCATTATCCCTGTGATAAAAAAATCAGACACTTGGCAGCTTTCCCGAGCTCTGTTTTCACCGGCAGAGGGTTGCAGCAGGCCATCCCAGCCAAAAATGGAGTTTGGGAGCCCGTTTTCTCTGGCAGAGGTACCACTTGATATGAGTGACATCAAGCTGGCCATGGCCACCCTGGCCACGCTCACCCCAGCCCCCCGAGGTCAAACACAACCCTGATGCGGCCCTCAATGAAATTGAGTTTGACACCCCTGTGTAAAGTATATAATGACTCCATCTCCTAAACCACCTATTTTCCATCTTGTTCCACTTATTCCACCTATAACATTGTGCCTGAATCCAGCTAGTGGACCTCAGGAACCCAGTTAAAAAGGGAAAGACAATCCTGGAAGCTGGAAGTCTGTACACACCACGAAGACAGTTTGCTCAGCACCTTGGATAGCGGCCCAGCTCTTGAGGCTGCCAAAGCAAAACATGGAGCCTAAGCCATGTTTATTTCAGCACTGAGTTGTGAATCTTTACAGGGAGGAGAATTTATTGAAGTGTATACAATGGTCATGCCCTGAAAAACAGTTCTCCTTTCTCCTATTTCACTGCCAGAGCCTCAATAAACCCCACTCACCCACCTGTTGACGCACATTATTGTTTGTCTGTGTGGCTCCAGGTATGATATGGACAGCACTGACAATGGGAGCCCTGGGTCGGACAAGGGAAAGCCCCTGGACAGATCTGTAGAGGACCTCAGCAGAAGCAATTGCTCTCCCACACAGGGTTCCATCAAAACGAGGCACTTGACTGTCAGGTAACCAAATGAAATTCGGGTAGGTTTTCTTAAACAACTTTCCCACGGCTGAGATGAAGCATATGGGACAGGAAGAGAGGCAGTCCCATTTTATATTCTCCCTGCACAACAAACTGCTCTAAAAAATAAAATAACAAAAATTATATAAAAGCCAACAAATTAAATCTTAGGCAGTGGCCCACAACCTTTTGGGCTCCGTGGAGAGGTTTTTCCGCGGACCGGAGAGGGTGTGGTTTCATGCATTGCCTGCATACCATGTATGGGGCTTCACTTGTTTGCGCGGCCTGGTTTCTGCCATGCTGTGGAATGGTGCCAGCCCATGGACCAGGGGTTGGGGGACCCCTGTCTTAGGGTTTGGCACATGTTAAAAAGCCTTTGCTATAAAGGATCATTTACTATAATATAAGCACTATGGAAATCAGAGGCCATTTCAGTTAGTATAAGCCAAATTCTTACTTTTTAGATCATGCCAGAATGATGCCAAATGAAAGAATTGAGTGACAGGGGATGGCAGGCTGATTAGGTGTATATGTATAGGGTGACTCTCAGAACCTTCATCTAAAACGATCAGAAATATTCTGGATTTAAGGTAGCTCTGAGTTTAAATGGAACAATGAGATTAATTGCTTATTAAAATGAGCTCACTAGGGAGCAGTATGAAGAAGTGCTCCACACAGATTTTTTTCTGGTTTTTTTTTTTTTAAACTTCTGTAGACTATCTTAGTACTCAAACTGAAAGCTCTGATCCCATCAGATTTCTTAATATATATAAAAAAACTTTTCAAGAGATTACTCGTTTTTCAATTTCTAGTTTTGAAATTAAAAGTCTACTTCTCTGGCAGTGCAAAGAACACAGTATGCACTGTTTTTTCCTCAGAACTGCTATGGTTACTATATTAAGTAAACCAACCTAAAATAACAGTAAGGAGTCACTCATAATCTAGTTTCTAAACTTTTCACGTCTATGATCACCTCAAAAGTAGTGCATTAAATGACAAATCTGAGAAGATGGATGCCTGTTCATGTTAACTGCTAACTTTCCAACAAACTTGCAAAATCAGTTTCTCTTTTTCTCTTCTTTCTTTCATCTCTGTCCTAACTCCTTTTCTTATTCTAACCTCACACTTCTTTTGCATGCTTCCATTGGGGAAATGCCTCATGGTAGGTACCCAGACATTGTCTTCCTGGATAGGGGAAAATTAGTTGATGGGATTTAGTACATGTGTAGTTTGGGGTCATCAGTTCCGGAGAGATTCAACATTGAGATCCATTGGATCACGGTGTACGAAAAACATGTATGCCTTTTCTCTTTCGCTTTCATTTTTGAGAGGCAAAATCATACATTGAGGCATTAAGGTGGCCTGGCATCTCTCAGGAGTGCATCAAAGACCCCTTCCATGCTTTGTTAATGTGGTTTCCTATGCAGCATTAGAAGCCTTTCTCTCTACTTACATTTCAGAAGTGAAGTGAAAACCAATACAAGACCTTCCTTCAAGACTGGAGGTGCTGGGCCTTGTGATTCAATGGGCTAAATGCTATAACCGTTCAGCCTTTTTGTTACATAAGGTCCTGATCCTGAATAGGATGGTGTTGACCTTGGAGAACAACTGACTTAACTGACACAAGGGGGATTCCCAGTCCTGCCGGCAAATTTCTTCCCACCCCTAAACTTGGGATATACAGGGCCACCCAGTTAAGAAAACATTCTTGGCTGTACCATAGAGAAAAACCTCAAAATGCAGAAGTAGGCTTGCATTGGAAAAATGGGTAATAATGGGCTCCTTATGCTGGATTTACCAAAAAATTTCTAAAGGGATATCAAGATTGCTTTTCAAGTGACAGTAAAATGTCCCTCCCTGTAATTCCAAAAACTGTCACTTTTTCCCCATGCTTGGGGAGGGGGAGGGACAGGGAGGCGTCCACCTGAAGCATCCTATTTTTCCCTCCTGTCCTGCAGGGTTGCTTTCTTCCACCTCCTTCAGGTGTTGCCATTTGAACCAGCAGATCCAAACATTCTTTCAACAAGTCCACCCCAGCATCCCCTCTTCCAGCGCCCCTGGCACCGAGCAGGACTGTAAGCCCAGGCCACCTGTCAACTCTTACTCACCCCGGTGAGCCTCTCCCAGACTTCATGAGATGAGAACCCTCTCCCCCACAAATGCAGCCAGAGAGTGTAGGAGTGGCTTGGCAAGGGCACACTCGTCCTTCTTTCACTTTTGTGTTCATGCACAGGCACTCCAGATGCTGAATATTGGGTGCCTTGAGGGCTGGAAGCTTGCTATTTTAAATATCCCAAATAAGGCAATCCATCCCTAAAAGTTCAGTCACTTGAAAATCTGGATATTTGCATGCTTAGATTTTCATTATTTTCATAGTCATCCCAAGGAGTTTTGGTTTGTTTGTTTTGGCTTTAGTTTTTTTTTTTTGTTGTTGTTGTTGCTACTGTCATGAAGCTTAGGGAATTGGTTGAGATGTACAGAGGTTGTGGAAAGGGAACGTTGAACAATCAAATGAGCCTGAAGTTTCACAAAAATAATGTAAAGTTTCATCTGGCTTGTCTTCAATCATGACATCTAGAAACCTTTTGTAAGGCTGACAAAAAAGCCATCAGTTTTTCAGAATCTGAAGAACTGATACCAGCATCCATCCTCTGTATTACCCTTCAACCATATCCATGTGAAAGGCTTTTCTATAGACTGTCAGCTCCATTCTTGAGCTTCTTTTCCAGGCTTAATCATATGGAAGCAGCAATGCCCTGGAAGCTGGACTGGAAGTCTTCACAGGTGACAACATCCTCTAGGCCAGAATTTCCCACCTTGTTGCCTTCCAGATATGTTGGACTTTAACTTCTATAATGTCCAGTCAGTCACAGCTAGAGATTATAGGGACTAAAGTGCAACACAGCTGCAAGACAACAGATTGGATAAGGTTATTCCTGGATGCTATTTGTACTGGAAACTTAGAAGGAAAGGAAAATTTCTAACTACTAACCTGCTACTAATGCTGACTCCTGCTGCTCTCCTTCAAATTCTTCTCATGTGCTATTCTTTATACTTTTGGACTGTTGAGTGAGATTGGCATCCACTATTATTGAGCTATTTTCCCCCCTCCCCCTCCCCCACTTTAAATTTATTTTTACCCCAGACTCAATCCGGCACACAGCAGGAAGGCCTTACGAAACTCGCGCATCGTCAGCCAGAAGGATGATGTTCATGTGTGCATCATGTGTCTCCGTGCAATTATGAATTATCAGGTAATTGAAGGAGAGGATAAGAAAGGTGAACGTTTCCATGTATAGGAAATAGACAGCTTGGAAACACATACATAACACTGGGAAGGGATTTTGAAATTTGCATAGATTACAGAATTGATGTGTGAAGGGACATATATTCATGGTATCAGGGAGAGGCAAGGAGGGAAAAAACAAGGAAACCTGTACCATACGAGAAAACCATCCCCAATATTTCCAGGTACAGCTGGAAAGATTCTCATTTGAAGAGCTAGCCTGAATAAACCAATATCTAAAATTGGACAGTTTTCTAATATGTCATCCCAAGTGACCCATAAATCAGGAGTAATGTGGCTATAAGCATTCTCAGAGAAATCCTAATATTTTAATGTTAGAATTCTGGGTTTCATTGTTTTGTAGTTCTCAGAGATCCTGAGGTATAAAATACAGAAGAAGCAATCTCATATTTTCCAAAATTGTTGGACTCTGTTATCAGTTATTAGGAGATGACCTGTTTGCATAGAGCTTTTAGTCATTGACATATAACAGGCATTTGGCTGTTGGCCACTGTAGACAAATTGAGAAGGGAGAATTCAGTAGCCCTTAAAGTAGTCATTGGTGCTTGTTGCAAACCAATGTTAGATTTGATGAACCACCATTTTATTTGTTTGTTTAAAATATTTATGCAAGTGCTCATCTTACTGTGTAGCTCACAATCAAAATAACATAAAAGATAAAGGTTCCCCTTGCACATATGTGCTAGTTGTTTCCGACTCTAGGTGGTGGTGCTCATCTCAGTTTCAAAGCCGAAGAGCCAGCGCTGCCAAAAGACGTCTCCATGGTCATGTGGCCGGCATGACTAAATGCCAAAGATGCACAGAACGCTACTACCTTCCCACCAAAGGAAGTGCTTTTGAACTGCTTGAGAACATGCTTACGAACAGCTAGGTTGGCAGAAGTGGGGACAAGTAATGGGAGCTCACCCTGTTACACGGCACTAGGGATTCGAACCATTGAACTGCCAACCTTTTGATCAACAAGCTCAGCGTCTTAGCTGCTGAGCCACCAAGTCCCTAAAACAACTTAAACACCATATTAAAATTATTAAAAGCAAACGTATTGTAAATTTAAACACTGGAGTTTTCCTTACAGTACAGGCAGATTTGCACAACCTGCCTGCAATGACTTCTGATAGATAGATAGGTATGCCTACGAAGCCATTTTACATGATACTTTGCACTATTATTTTTGAAAGGAAGATGTTGCCCACTAGTGTTACTCCCATCAGACATGGCTGTGGGAATCGGTGGAATTCTGTGAGTTTATATATCCCAATAGTTGAGCAATAATAAATGTTTGGGGTGGCTCGGGTGTGTTAAGGAGTAGTTTGGCTTTCTAAACTTTTATATGTTATTGTTAAATGACATCACACAAAATTTGGTTAAAATATGACTGCGTCCGTGTGCATGTTTAAAGCTCTCTATGCAAAGAAATGTTAGGTTCATAACTATCACTTGAAAACGGATAACCAGCAGTTTGGCTTGCCACAATCAATCATATCCATATGACATTAGCTTGCTAAAAAAATATACTCTTTGAATCTCTGTGTAACCAAAGAGCCATGCTTGTGTGTGTTTCTACTTTCAGTCATCTAGATTCACTTCAACTGCTAATTTGGGCTGCTAACTTTCTCACTTCTCCCTTAGTCTGGATTCAGCCTTGTGATGAACCACCCTGCCTGTGTAAATGAGATCACACTCAGCCTCAACAATAAGAATGCCAGGTAGGAATTCTATCCTCCTTTATGGTTATCCTTCTCAGTCTGAATGGTTGTGTTAGCCAATTGCTATCCAGGTCAGTTTCAGAGATGAATTCATATATAATTTCTGCATTAAACACTACTTTTATTTTAAAATATGATATAAAATGAGCATTTTCTAGAATACATTACTTTTCAATATATTTTCTTTAAAAAGTGCACTCTGTGTGCTCTTTGGCATGTGCTTTGAGCTGAGAATGGAAGTGTCACATCTAAAGGACTTCATTTGGCAGAGATATTTGAGAGGCATGGAGCAAGTTGCTTCACTTCACAGTGCTGATTGCAATACAAACCAAACAAAATCCACAAGCATCCTGAGTTGTTCTTAGTATTCATTCATTTAGTTTTATGGAGTAAGTTATTAGAACTTGGTGAGTTACTTAAATCTCATAGTATTGCGACTAATAATAACAATTATCTGAGTTCATATTAGGACAAATAATACAATATTGGTATACTAGTGGTAATGTGGAATACACCTCCATGGAATACACCTCCGTTCAACAGAGAGATTCACACATTGCATAAAATTGTAATGTAGATTGGCTATCTTTGTCCTAATGTGTTATGCAAATCTAATCATCTATCTATCTATCTATCTATCTATCTATCTATCTATCTATCTCCATCCATCCATCCATCCATCCATCCATCCACTCACCCACCCACCCTGTTTCCCCCAAAATGAGACATCCCCTGATAATAAGCCCAATCGGGCTTTTGAGCACATGGCAATAAGGCCAAGCACTTATTTCAGGGTCCAAAAAAATATAAGGCAGGGTCTTATATTCAGAGAAACATGGTACCTACCTACCTACCTACCCGTTGGCCTCACTCTCTCCCAAGTCTACCTGTTTCATTCTTAGACTCCAGTTTCTTTGGAAAAATGTAAAATCTTTGCTCTCATTGTCTTCCATATTGCAGAACTAAAGCTCTTGTCCTTGAGCTGTTGGCTGCTGTTTGCTTGGTCCGAGGAGGGCACGATATTATTCTGGCTGCCTTTGACAACTTCAAAGAGGTTTGTGAGCTCTACCTTTTTGTTTTGTCACTGGTGCTTAGTTAAAGTGATGTTCATCAAATTTAGGGCTTTAATATAAAATAATTATATATTTGAAAAAAGATTCTAGGTGTACAACTGGCTAAACTTAAATATTAAACTCTAGATATAATGATCTTACAAAAACCCCTCTCCTAGATGGCAGTGAATATATTTATTTTCTTCAAAATGCAGTAAATCAGTCTTGCTATTTTTCCACTTTTTTTTCTATTGAGTGGACTCCTCAAAATATCGATCAGGACTCTAGATGTTCTAGAAAATCGTGTTTTAATTGGCTGCATTGCTTAATGTTCAGACTCTTTTATCTATCCCAAAATTCTCCAGTGAAAATTATTCAGTTTTGCTATTAATTTGTTTGAAATTTGATTGGTACGTTTGTTTCATTGCTACCTCATGCAAAGTTGCAACCGGATAGTCCACCCACAGAGAAAGCATTCCCAGGACAGTTGCTATGTGGGATAACAGATCCTGAACGTCTGTAGAAGCAGATCAATAATTATTTGTTTTTCGAAAGAAACTTTTCAGCTGTAAGAGTGTAACATACTGAGTGTAACACAGATTTAAATCAGTATGAACAGAAGGCGATGTGCAGAGGCTGTGAAATGGGATAAATATGAGGCCACAACCATAGAAACTAGCTCCATATATTCTATTCTGGATCCCTTTACTGTGACTGCCTGAACATTATTCAGCCCTTGCCCAAATGAATTGAAGTGCTAAGAGCTGAAGAATGAAAGCAGAGATTTTAAAAGCTTCCACATTTTTGTTGAAATTATTTTTTCAATGGCTTTTAAAAATGAAAGCAGAAGCAATAGAAGGGGATATGGCCTCCCACTATAATGTAGTATGTACATATGAATAGTGAAATTGAATGTAGTATACATATACATGATTTAAAAATAATTTTCTGTTTAGCACTGTTCCTTTTAAAATGCAAATTGGATCACTTGGGAGGCAGAGTGGGAATTAATGAGATCACAGCAAGTCTTTCTGTGCTGCCATCCAGAAAAAAGTATTTTTTTCATTTCAAGCTTGTGATTGCATCAGGAGGAAATCACCCATTTTTGCTTAACTTGGTTTTTAAGATACTCCTTGGGAATCCCTGGAGATGTTGCAAAAGCTTCTGGAAATGGAATACACTAAACAAACAAACAAATAAATAGAAATAGAACTGAAAGTTGGGTTTTCATACTGCTCTCTGTAAACTGACCCATGGATATCTGACAAGAGACTACTTAAATTACCCAGGATAGTAAGCAGTAGAACAAGGTGGTTTGCACAAAAGGCTTTCTAGGTGGGGGGAATTCTAGTTACTGAACAGAAAGATGCAAACTGATCCTGTTTCCAACATGGCTGAACAATCTGCAGTTGGCCCACAAAGTGGCTTATGAGAATCAGGCTTAAAAACAAGACAAACTCAGAATACCAGTTAATTCAGTAGATATTAAAATAATGACCATCCTTAGAGAGAGAGAGCAACTGCACTAACTCAGAATCTGTTTATGTCACTGAGCTTACTGGAATGAATATTAAATACCGTAATCTTCCTGATCAGGCTGCCAAGTATTCTGTTGTTCTAGAAGCAAATTCTTATAAATAAGTAATGATGAAACATTTATCACCACTGAGAGCTTGGTGACCATTGAGAGCTTTTGTCAGTCCTATCAGGTAGACCTGATAGAAAATGCAACAAATGACTTAATTTTACATTATTGTAAAGCTACACTAACAGAATCTTGAAAATCTAAAAGTACACTTCTCTCACCATCTCCTTTACAGCCTCAGAAATTAGACATGGGTTCCTTCTAAACTTCTTGCCCTGTCCATTATCCAGTTGCAGGCTATGCTGTTTCTTATCTGGTTATTTCCTAGGCAGCATCTTTGCCTCAACTCCCAAGGTTTTTCCCACATGCCATTACAGTTTTACATTTACAACCACCTGAAATGGACTGGGTCTATGTAAGGGTATTTGGCTCTTTTATGGGTTCAAAATACTTTCTGAATAAGGTTTCTCCATTTAGAGATGGAAAGCAGTGCATCTGAGCATTTCAAACATCCTAAATTACAAGACTAGGGCTGGAAAAATCTGGGTGACCAATAGAAAAATATAACACTCTGCTGCTCTCTAATAATCATCTAGATTTTTTCAATCAGATCTGGTAGCTTGTCTACATTATAACTGGCAACTGGACAAAAGAGAGGCAACAGCCCCTCCTGGAAGCAATCTCTTTTCCCCCTTCTCTTATTAGCCATTACCCCCTAAATCAGCGATGGGTAACCTTTTTGGCACTGAGTGCCGAAACTGGAGCACACGCCGGAGCATCAGAACCCAGAAGAGAGTAGCTTTGGTGCGCAAGTGCATGGTGGCCATCTCCTCTTCCAGGTTCCGTCATGCGCATGCATGCCAGTCCAGTGTGCATGTGCATGGTGGCCAGCTGCTCTCTTTTGGGTTCCGGCATGCGCATGCGCACTGGCCAGGTGGTCTTCGCATGAAGACCAGTTGGCTGGCATGCATGCATGTGATGGAACCCAGAAGAGAACAACTGGCTGGTGCACATGTGCACCAGGCCAGCAGACTGGCATGCATGTGCGTGACAGAACCTGGAAGAACAGATGGTGACAGTGTGCATGCCCACAGAGAGGGCTCTGTGTGCATGCCATAGGTTCACCATCATGGCCCCAAATCAACATCAGTCATAGGCAGAGGAGCTGGCTGCATCAGTAATACTTGGAGGAGTCAGAGGTGGGTTTCAGCAGGTTCTGACCAATTCCGGAGAACTGGTAGCGGAAATTTTGAGTAGTTCGGAGAACTGGTAGTAAAAATTCTGACTCCTTTCCCCCCCACCGCTCCCTAACCCCCCCTCCTCCTCCCCTCCCCCCATGGCTTCTACAAGATGAAATTCAAATTAATATCACATTATATAATACTTTACCACCCTTTTACACCACCCCCTATGTGCTTAGCATTTCTTTCTAACATTATTATTATGTCCCCCATATACTATACATTTCAAAACAGCATTCGGCTATAAAACTATATAATAGATCCTAATTTGGCATTTATTCTGCTCATAATCTGCCCATTTCCTCCACCCCCGTACATATATCTCTTAATTCAAATCTTTTAAGTATATTAATATCTAAACATAGCATCCCTTTTCCTAAACTAAGCAATCAGTAACGTTACCTATCACCTTGTACCATATCAATTTTATTTCACCCACTTTCCTACAGGTCTACCATACATAATATATTTAATATCTTTATTCTTCTGCCCATATCACTAAAAGATAGTTCCATATATAAGTAAAACCCACAAATGACTTTAAATTTGTATTCCATATAGTATCTTCTGTAATGTCTTTCAACTAGATTGTTAATTCCATCGACCATGTTAGGGTAACATCAAGTCCTGCTTCCAACAGTATTTTCAGTATCTTCAATTACCATCTGCCCCCATCATTAATAAGTATTTCTGTATATAACCCCCCCCCAGTGACTTTATATTTATATTCCATATGGTATCTTCTGTGATGTCTTTTGTCTAGATTATTAATTCCGACAACCATGTTAAGGTAACAATCAGATCATCTGCATGCCCCAATTCCATAGTTCTTTTGCCTTATAGCTCAACATATACGTAATCCATTTTTCAGAAAGTCCAAAATAGAAAGTTCCAGTCCGCTCAATCACAGGCCATCTTCCACATCCCAAAAACACCAGCACTGCAGAGATCTGTTATTCTTCTCAAAATAGTATAAGTCTGTAATTTGCCTCAACTGTATTTTCATGTATCAGCCTTCTATAAATCCTGCTTATTTTATTTAATCGTCTCTTAAATAACTGGCATTAATCTGTTGGCTAAAAAAGAATTGTAGTTTAATTTTTTTTAGTTTTGTAGAACCTGCTTCTTCTTTTCTTAACTTGTTGTGGTTTAGATCTCCACCCTGCTTGCCTTTCTAGGACTTGTATATCAGCTGATTGAATTACATGCTGGTCTTTAACTTGATAAGACATCAAATCGAGATCCAAAGCCACCTCTCTTGTATTTATAGGTGATCCAGCTATAGCCTCTGAAGGAGAATCCAAAAGCGGCTCGTCCAAAAAGCCCTCTATAACTTGTCGTTTTTCCATTACTTCCTTATCTGCTTGGCCTGGGTTTCAATCTCTTGTTCATTTTGCTTTTCTTTATCCCCCTCCTGTATTCCTGACACTGATGACATACGTGGAGATGTTGGGCCCATTTTCAAAACCTTGTAGTAAAATTCTTCTGCTTTTTCAACAGTGTTTAATTGATATCTTTCTCCTTGATATCTCAATATTATACCAACTGGAGCATCCCACCTAAATGGGATGTTTTGTTTCTTTAGCTCAGTCACCAAAAATCCAAAGTCCTTTCTATCTTTTAACATCTTAGACGGCAGCTTTTTATATATCCAGATCTTCATTCCATTCATTTCTAGAGTGGAGTTAAAAGACTTTTGTACAATATCATTTCTTATTCCTTTATCAGTAAAATAAATCACCACATCTCTAGGCAATTGTCTTTGCTTTGCCACCCAAGAATTTACTCTGTAGGCCTTATCAATCTTACAGAGTACTTCTTCAACGCTGACCTTTAAGATCACAGCCAGAACTTCAGCAGACATCTTTCTCAAGTCTCTGTTATTTTCCTGTATTCCTCTCATTCTGATTGCAAATTCCATGGGTCTAAATTGCATCATTGTAACTTCATTTTCTTTGTAACTTCATTTTCTATGAAAAATTTGTATTTGAAAAACTTTTTCAATAAAAAAATAAAAATAAAAATTCTGACTGGCTCCGCCCCCATCTATTCTTTGCCTCCCAAGTCCCAGCTGATTGGGAGGAAAGGGGGATTTTGCAGTAACCTTCCCCTGGAGTGGGATGGGAATGGAGATTTTATAATATCCTTCCCCTGGAGTGGGGAGGGAATGGAGATTTTACAATATCCTTCCCCTGCCACGCCCACCAAGCCATGCCCACCAAGCCACACCCACAGAACCGGTAGTAAAAAATTTTGAAACCCACCACTGGGAGGAATAATACGATATACACTAGATAACCAGTCTATTGATACTTTTAGTAAGACAAATAAAATGTTAGTGCCATTACAAACATCTCATTTTAGAATTGTCCTAAAATTGTTATGATTTCCTGTCCAAAACTGCCATAGCTTCCATTCTAAGGGAACCAGAGCTAGGGAAAAGAGAAAAGGGGTATTCTATTATTCCCTCACAGAAGTCATTTTCAGGACATAGGAACTAGGACTGGCGGCCTGAAAGAGTAAAGTAAGTGAGAGAAGATAGGAGACATGTGAGATGTCAAGTCTTGGGCCAGCCAGCTGGTAAGCAATGAAACACAGACTCAAGTAGCAGTACTTTAGTTGCTGAAGCTTACTAATCAGGATGGAGCCAGAGGCTTTCTAGCAGTGTGTACAAACTGTGACTCAAAGCCATGTGACCTCCAAGCTTCTCTTCGAAGAGCTGTCTGCCAAATTATAATTTCAAAATGACAAAAGGGGCAAAAAACAAATATTAAACTATACACTATACACTATATATCTCTCTTTTTTGGAGGGGGGAGGGGGTCCTGGCACCACCTATTTTATCCTGATCTCACTCCTGATCTCGTCTGGACTACTGCAACGTTCTCTACATGGGGCTCCCCTTGAAGAGCACTCAGAGGCTCCAACTGGTCCAGAATGCAGCCGCACGGATGGTTATGGGTGCGACTCAGTGCACCCATGTAACACCCCTCCTGCATGAGCTGCACTGGCTTCCGGTGGTCTTCTGGGTGCGATTCAAGGTGTTGGTTACCACCTTTAAAGTGCTCCATGGCTTAGGACCGGGGTATATACGAGACCGCCTTCTGCCATCAACAACCTCTCACCACCAATACGCTCCCACAGAGAGGGACTCCTCAAGGTGCCGTCGGCCAAACAATGCCAACTGGCGACACCCAGGGGGAGAGCCTTCTCTGTGGGCTCTCTGGAATGAGCTGCCCCTAGAGCTTCTTCTTAGCCCCAACCTGCGTACTTTTCTCCGCGCCCTTAAGACCCTTCTGTTCCAGCCAGCCGGACTGGCCTAGTATGAATTTTTAAAATGGGTGTATGTGTGTTTTAATTCGTGGGCCAAATTTTATATTTGATGTTAATTGGTTTTAAATTTTATAAATCTATGTGTTTTAATATGACTGTACACCGCCCTGAGTCCTTCGGGAGAAGGGCGGTATAGAAATCTAATAAACTTTCAAACTTTCAAACTAATTTTTTGGAATGTCATTAACAACATGCAACAAAGGCTAAACCATTATTGCTCTCACAAAGGGCTTGCTAAAATCTATTGGACCTGTCATCTAATAAAGAATAGAATAGGATAGGATAGGATAGGATAGGATAGGATAGGATAGGACAGGACAGGACAGGACAGGACAGGACAGGACAGGACAGGACAGGATAGAATAGAATGTTTTATTGGCCAAGTGTGATTGGACACGCAAGGAATTTTTCTTGGTTCATATGCTCTCAGTGTACATAAAAGAAAAGATACGCTCATCAAGAATCATAAAGTACAACACTTAATGATAGTCATAGGGTACAAATAAGCAATCAGGAAACAATATCAATATAAATCATAAGGATACAAGCAACAAAATTACAGTCATACAGTCATAAGTGGAAGGAGATGGGTGGTGGGAACGATGAGAAGATTAATAGTAGTGTAGACTTAGTGAATAGTTTGACAGTGTTGAGGGAATTATTTGTTTAGCAGAGTGATGGCATTCAGGAAAAAACTGTTCTTGTGTCTAATTGTTCTGGTGTGCAGTGCTCTATAGTGTTGTTTTGAGGGTAGGAGTTGATACAGTTTATGTCCAGGATGTGAGGGGTCTGTAAATATTTTCACAGCTCTCTTTTTGACTCGTACAGTATACAGGTCTTCAATGGAAGGCAGGTTGGTAGCAATTGTTTTTTCTGCAATTCTAATTATTCTCCGAAGTCTATGTCTGTCTTGTTGGGTTGCAGAGCCAAACCAGACAGTTATAGAGGTGTAGATGACAGACTCAATAATTCCTCTGTAGAACTGTATCAGCAACTCTTTGAGCACTTTGAGTTTTTCTGAGTTGGTGCAGAAAGAACATTCTTTGTTGTGCTTTTTTGATGACGTTTTTGATGTTAGCTGTCCAAAACAAAAGTGTTTTAAGCAGCGAGTGGTTCCATTTTTGTTGACTGCCATGAACACACAGAGAATAAAATACTTGAGTCTGATTGCTAGAAGCTACTAATATGTATATAAACAGTTTAAACTCTTTATTGCTATTGCATGTCTGCAGTGTTCATCAAACAGTATTCCTCCCCTTTCTCTCCTTAAAGGTTTGTGGTGAGAAGAACCGTTTTGAGAAGCTGATGGAGTATTTCCGAAATGAAGACAGCAACATAGATTTCATGGTAACAAAATGCAGCAGAAGGGATGGTTGCTTGGTCATCCATAAGATTTCCTCTAATACTGTTCTCCAACAGGCACAGTCTGCCAGGAGATTAGCTGCTGTTCATGCCATGTTTCCTATCCCTAATTAACAAAGAATAGTTACCTGTTTTAAATTTATGCAGTAATTCATGCTTCAGCCCTTACGGAAGCACAGGTTAGCAAAATGTTGCAGAAACTGACAAACAATGTCTAGCTGTTTTGGGCTTGGGTAAAATCTTTAGCATGCCTTCTGAATCATTTTCGAGGCATACTCAGTAAGAGCTCAATTGAGTAAGAGCTCAATAAGGCATCATTAAAATTATAAATAAGGCGCTTAAAAACTAAACCAACTATATCAGTGATGGCTAACCTTTTTGCCATCATGTGCCAGGAGAAGGGGGGTGGGGGAGGTTTGCACTCACGCGTGCCCACACCCATAATTCTATGCGCCCTGCCCTGCACGTGCAACCCCGCCCCCTACTCCTGGCACGCAATGGCCCGGTAGGCCCGTTTTTCTTTCTTATTTGACTCCAGATCCTCTCTATGTATCTGGGGAAGGCGAAAACAGCCTTCCCCACCCCCTTTTTGCTGGGGACAGCAAAAAAGTCACTTCCTGTCCAACCGGGAGTTGGGAAATGGGCCATTTCAGGCCTCCAGAGGCCTCTGAGTGGTGGGGAAGGTTGTTTTCACCCTCCCTGATGCATAGAAAGGATCTGGAGCCAGGTGAGAAAGAAAAACAGGCCTTCCCCACCCACCCCCAGGCCCTCTGGAGGCAGGAAACAGCCTGTTTCCCTACTTCTGGTGGGCCCAGAAGGCCCGAAAATTATCTGGCCGGCGCGCACATGTGAGCCAGAGCTGAGTTGGGGTGCCCACTGATATGGCTATGTGTACCACCTGTGGCACGTGTGCCATAGGTTCACCATCACGGAACTATATAATGATATTCCCCATAATTTTTTAAAAAAAAGTAATTGAAACTCTCAATGTCAGTAAACACTTTTTCTAATTTTCAAAAAAGCCCAAAGTTATTCTTTTTTGTGTGTGCCTTCAAGTCCATGTTGACTCCTTATGACTGCTCAGGAAAATCCTGCAGTTTTCTTCACAAGGTTTGGAAGTGGCTTGCCTTTGCCTGTTTCCTAAAGCTGAGGGAGAGTGATTGGCATAAAGGTGGCTTTATGCCTATTGTAGGAATAGAAGTCACAATCTCTCTCCCTCTCCTCCTCCCCACTCTCTCTCTCTCCCTCCCTCCCCCCTCCCTCCCTCTCTGCAGTTTTCGTGGAAGACTTTTGGAAGTCGTTTGCCATTGCTTTCTTCCTAGGGCAGAGAAAGAGTGACTGTCCCACGAACATCAAGCTGATTTTGTACTTAAAGTTGCACTGGAACTCACTATCTCTCACTTTTTAGCCTGGTGCATTAACCACTACATTAAACTGGTTGTCCCAAAGTTAATATCTGATTATTTTAAAAATATACATGAGTTATATTTTTAAAATAATCAGATATTAACTTTGGGACAACCAGTTTAATGTAATGGTTAATGCACATATGTGTGTAGGGATGTAATAAGCAATACGTATGAAAACCAAGTAAGGAAAGTCCACATGCCAAGAGAGTCTTAACCACCAAAATTCCAGCCCTTCAAAATTGTAAATCTTGTAGAGAACACATCTTTTTCTTCTCCATTCCCAAACATCTAGGTGGCTTGTATGCAGTTCATCAATATTGTGGTTCATTCTGTGGAGAACATGAACTTCCGTGCCTTCTTACAATATGAGTTCACACAGTTGGGACTCGATGAGTACCTACAGGTGGGTGGTTATTTTTAATGGCTCTTAATTTCACCTTAATTGTTCTTCATTTGAAAAGTGCTTTGCACTTCTGAAATGTGTACCATTGTTGGAAACAAGCAATAGTCATTAGTTAACACAGTAAAGATGTTTTATTAAATAAGAGATAGTGATGGAATATTTGTGTGCTTCTCTACCTAATTTGCTGAGGCTGTTTTATTACTTTTGGAAATTGTTCTCTATATACTGATAGAAATTAGATTAAGTTCCTTAAAGCTGTATTTCCCTTTTTTATTTACTTTCCTTATAAACAGCACATTTCAATCTAAGTAAACATTCATTTTAAAACTGAAGCATTAATCTATAATATAATATATAGGTTTTGAAGGAATAAAATATTTGCAATAGATTTGGAGGTGATAAGAGCATTTTCCAAAAATGTTCTGGGAAAATTTTCTGCCCTGGTTCTTTTAGCAAGTTTATTTGGGTTTTGTGTCATAAACAACAACGACAACAATGCCTTCAAACATTTTATTAAAAAGAAGGAAAAAAAAGAAAAAGAAACATATACAGATGGACCATGTACTGACATTTATAATTCCAAAAGTTTATACTGTAAAGAATGATAATTCTGGCCGAATTTTTAAATCAAAGTTTCCTTCCTGTGATTTAACAGAAGCTGCGTTGTACAGAAAGTGATAAACTGCAAGTGCAGATCCAAGCCTACCTGGATAACATCTTTGATGTTGGTGCCTTGCTGGAAGATACCGAAACAAAAAATGCCATTCTGGAGCACATAGAAGATTTGCAAGAGGAAGTTGGACAGGTAGGGGGGCTGACTAAACAAATGCTACGGTCAATGCACATCTTAAGATGGTCAAGAAGCAGCAATTCAGGAAAATGGGGTGGTTGGTGACCACCAGGTCACCGGGAGAATGTATTCCATCCCTACACCTGAAGTTCATATGTACAAAGTTCATCCTTGCTTGAGTACATAGGATATTTGTTGACTCTGCTTTATAGTTTGGCCCTCCCAAAACATATTCTCAAACATTGATTCTTTTCACAGCTCACTGAGAAACTCCAGGATGCAGAAAATGAATCTGAGGCCAAAATTGCTGAGCTAGAGAAACAGCTGTATCAGTCACGCAATGAGCTGGAGATCCTGAGAGCAAGATCAAGTGATGAGACGGTATGGAAGCAAACGGAAAAGTGTTAGGAGAGCTGTTGATTAGAACGGATTTCAAAATAAGATTAGGAAAAGAAGTTACATTCTTTGTTATTAGCAAAGCACACTTCTGCAGTAAACTCAAGTTGTTGCACTCAAACCTCATTTGATATTGACGGTGTGTGTTTCAATTTTTTTAAAAAAATCTATGTTTATTGCATAAATTTTAAAATATATAAAATGAGCATTTTATGGATCTCATGTACATGCAGCCTCCTGCATCACCATCTCATTGGAAGTGGAAAAGAAATGCAAAGCATTTCAAGGTAAAATATTTTGAATCCGAAACATCCCCTTCCAATTTTAGAAAGTCTGATCCTACAAGAAAAATTCAAATTCATCTCAACCTTACATTCCAGCTGTGCAGTTAAAACCAGGTTCCAGCTGTGCAGCTAACCTTACCAGGTTCCAAAATCCTGGTAAGATCAGAATCTTTTAAACAAATTGCATATGTAATTAGAAGATCTGCTGCATCAGGTCAAGTATCCATCTAACATAGTTGCTCCTCCACAAAGCTCACAAGCTGCATATGGCCGGCAGATATGTAGAATTAATTGGAGATAACAGATGAGGAGAAGGTGTTATAATAGTGGAAGAATATTAATGTGCTCAGCATAATTGCCATGTAGGCATGAAAGGGCTAGCCTGATCATCCACTCTTTCCCTCATCTTTTCTTCTCCACAACATACAGTCTGAAGATGGGTAGTCAGTAATTGACTGATTAGTCAACTGATTAGTCATCCCAGTTTAGTCCTCCTAGCTGTCACAAAAATTAGCTAGAAATTTGTGTCCTTTCACTCCCTCAATTCCTGGCTTCTAAATGTATTTATTTGTTTGGTTGTTTTACTTCCTAAAGGTTAAAAAAATATGGTGCCACTAGGATCAGCTCTGCAAAAGCCAGTCACGGGGCTGGTTTCCTCACTCTTCACTTTTTTCTTTTTCTTTTTTCTTTTTGCTGTATTTCATCCCCCAGGAAGAAAAAGGGTAAAGGAAAAACAGTAGAGGAAAAGTGAATAGAAAGGCTTAATTTTTATAGAAGACATTAAACCCATTTGAACAAAATAAAGTTAATTTAGTCCCAAATTTCTTTTGGATCAAAAATTAAATCTCTCATGACTACCTGAGTGGATTGGTTAGCTGGGTTATATTGTTTGCTCAACACATCAATCTTTCATGTGTCATGATCAATCATGAAAATAGGGATATTTGCAATTCAGAACTTGTCACATTGACGTGGACTACTTTCTCTTAGAAGTATCTATCCTTCTATGTTTCCCCCACAAAACTGGTATGAGCTAGTGAGCTGTATAAAATGATTTTTTTTAAAAAAAAATTCTAATAAACCCAGAATATTTTTCTTTAAAAATAGGAAAATAAGTGTCAAGTCCATAACATAGCAGCATACTCAAGATCTTAAAAAATAAGATCTTGCTCAAATTCAGAATAACAATAAATTCGCTAGGTTTTCTATTCAAAACTCTCTAAACTTTTTCTTTCAGGAGAAGCTAGATCAAATTAGCAAAGTTAATAAGTCAGAAAGCCCTTCTTGGCTCCCAATGCAGCTTCCACAAGAGCCAAAAAGAACTCCACTATACTCTGTCTTGGAGGAGAACCTGGAAGAACTAGAAGACAGAGGTTTTATCCGGATTAAGCGGAGGCCTGACAGTGATAGCATCATTGGCATTGAGGTCATCCCTCTTGTTACTATTGAAGCATCTTCATCAACTAGCACAGGTACATCCTCATGGGACAAGCAAGGTGAATCCTTACTTGAAGCATTTTGCAATATAAATGAAGAATTACTTATGGGACCACCTTCTGCCACCGATAGCCTCCCACCGGCCAGTACGCTCCCACAGAGAGGGATTCCTCAGGGTGCCACCAGCCAGACAATGTCGGCTGGCGACCCCCAGGGGGAGGGCCTTCTCTGTGGCACCACCTGTCCTCTGGAACGACCTGCCCCCAGAGATATGTAGGATCCCAGATCTCCATGCTTTTTGCTGTGCCCTTCAAACTTTTTTATTTCATCAAGCTGGGCTGGCTTAACCCACCCACCCTTAGATATTTTTAATTGTTAATTGATTTTAGTTGGGGTGTTTTAAATTTATTGGGCCAAAATTTGTTTAATTCTGTTTTTTTAAAAAAATAAATTTTATATGTGATGTTTTTATTCTTGGCTGTTCACCGCCCTGAGTCCAGTGGGATGGGAGAAGGGCGGTATAAAAATCTAATAAAATAAAATAAATAAATAAATTATATGTTTTTGCTGTTGGATGTTGTTTAATGTGGCGATTCTGTGGTAACCCCAATATAGTAATTTTTGGTCTGACCTCTCATTGAATAAAATAAAATATTACATTGGGCAAGAAATATACTGCTTAGTTCTACAAATTAAATGTTAATCTACATGTGAAGCAAATGAGTTAAAGAATCTTATAACTTTATATACAAAGAGGATAAAAATACTGAATTTTATTTATACATATATTTCGCTAATCACTCCAAAGAATTTGAATTTGCTATTCTGCTGGCAGAAATTCCAGAGGGAAACAAGTATTTCTGAAAGAAGCCAAACATGGTTATCCATAGTCTTTATCAATTGATTGTAAATATCCAATAATAGTTGGATATTTTTTACAAGTTCTTTTTTTTAGCCATTACTCTAGTGAGCAACCATAATAAAAAATAGACAGGTGTCAGTTACACTGTGCACCAAATAGATTTTTCACCATTTAAATTGGGTTAAAGTCCCCATCTATTAAATACATTAAAAATTATAATCCTCAGGTTGCCAATGTGCCCCTGATAGTTCACCATTCATAGTTTGAGAAACCCTGCCCTATATGAATACATCCCCACATGCAGCTAGTAGATCAAGGACAAGAATGGTTTAGAACTTTTTATCCTCAGTTAATATATGTAACAGAGGATTTGTTTGTTTTGCATCATTTTGTCTTAACGAAAGGCAATTCAGGTAGGAAACACTCCCATTTGAATTGCTCCAACCCATTAACATTTGTATTATATGGTCTCTTAGGTGGCCTATTTCCTGGAGACTACTCCATGATATGCAGCAGCTAAGAAATCATCACCTATGACAGGGGTGGGCAAATGTGGCTCTTTTACAACCTGTGGACTTCAACTCCCAGAATTCCTGAGACAGCCAAGCTGTGGACTTCAACTCCCAGAATTCCTGAGACAGCCAAGCTGGCTCAGGAATTCTGGGAGTTGAAGTCCACAGGTTGTAAAAGAGCCACATTTGCCCACCCCTGACCTATGATACAGGAACAGGTATTTTAATCTGGTTGGCTCATATACTTTCTCTTTCCCAGGAGATTTAGGGAGGATAATCTTCCAATGGGCAGGACAGGAAGGCATTCCTCATATCTTGTTCTGTTTTCTTTCAGATTATCCCTCCCTATCTACATCTCCTGTCCCCAGTCATGCTCCAGAAATACCACCGGCACCACCTCTACCTTCTATGAAAGACAGTGATTTTGTGGCTTTCCATTCTTCTCAAGAGGAGGAGCTGTCACCTATTCCAATTCCTCTTCAACCACCTCCCTTATCAGGGATCAATGAGCCTCCACCTGCCCCACCACTGCCTGAGGTTGTAATGATACCTCAAGCTCCACCAATGCCGCCTCCTCCTCCACCACCACCACCCCTCTTAACATTTGGTGGCCCAGCTGCTCCTCCTCCACCACCACCTCCTCCCATGATGGATGGAGCAACTTTGCCAGCAAGTACAGCTACTGCAGGTAAATTGTATATATTATTGTAGATCTTTCGTAAACAGCCACTTTATTTGCATGGTAAGATATATATTTATTTACTTCTCTCTTGAGATCAGAAGGTCACAAAAGAATTGTGAATTTAATGACATAATTTTTTTAAATAAAATTTTATTATAAATTAGAAACAAAAAACAGAATAAAGACTATAACGGAACACAATCATATACATACGACTGAGATTGATTCAACCCCCATATATATATAGTTTCTAAATAACATTACATATCATTATACTACAGCTTCAATTTGGTTTATCATACTGCATTTGTTAATCTTTTTGCATTTGTTAATCTTCTTATATCTAATATTCCCTTATTTATATTTAGCTTGCTATTTACATATCTATGCTACATGCTTCCCTAACATCTACCTCATGACATTTTTACTTCTATTCATTGGTACCATTTATCCCAGATTTGATTGAAAATTGATTCTTGTCTATCTTTAAGTATATATGTTAATCTATCACATTCTGCACACCACAAAATTTTATTGATAATCATCTGATCGGATGGTACTTCCTTCCCTTTCCAAAGTTGCACATATGCAATTCTAGCCGCAGTGGTAATGTGTATGAAAAGGTACCAGTCTGCTTTCCTTATGCCCCCAGGGTTTATTCCTAGCAAGTAGACCTCTGGTCTCAGTTGAAAACTGACTCCTGTAATCTCCATGAGCCAAACTTTTATCTTACTCCAATAGTTTTGGGCTTGTAGATATGTCCATCATTGGTGGTAAAATGTACCCCTGGCTGACCCACATTTCCAACATAAATTTTTCATGTCAATAAATCAGTGAATCCGCACGGAAATAAAACTAGAAATCTCATACAATAGTCTGCATTGTTCAGTTCCTAATGCAAGAAAAGCATTCTTTGAATTTAAAAATATTGATGCATATGGTTCCTTGAGTATCTTATTGTATATAGCAGAAAGTTATAATCTAAATATTTAAAATAACTATATATAAATGATATATTCAGGTACTTTAGAGTTGGGATACTTCCTCCAAGCTGGTGCTTTCATTCTTCACTTTTATAAAAATTTCCATTTAAATCATAATATGTAATTATGAAGAAATGGATTTTTAAAATTAATCTAAAGCAACATTTATAGTTTATGTTCATGTATTTAATTAATTAACAGGGCAATTCTAAACTGAACATTTAGAATCTACTCAGAACCCTGATGAGCTCAGTAAAAATCACTGAACCTAACAAATTTTCAGCCTAACAGGTTACATGGTACATTCCTAACAATGTTATGTGATTTTCTTGAGGATGACAGAGGTTTGGTGGTATTTACTGCTAAATGTAAAGGGATAGCAGGAACTATGACTCTGGGAAAAGAGGCAATATTACTTGCCAGACATCTACTTTTTTTCAATTGCTCTTTCTTAAAATATTGTATGATCATATTATATGATCATATACCATTACCATTTCCTCAGCAGAACAGAACAGAAACAGCAGCCTTTTAAAGAAATTAAAATTGAGATCTTTCATCTCCAAATTCTAGCTCCTAGTCTGAAGAATACTCAAGGCTAGAAATTAGGAAGTGAATAGAATTTATATTCCATGCTGAAAATTGGTTTACCTCTATTTAGTTACTGCATTTATTTCTTGCTTTTGCTTATAATGGCATTCATTAAAAAAAAAAAAAGAATGATGCTGAAAGACAATGATCGGGTCCAAATATTGTGCTAAACAGTGATTTTTTTAAAACCATGGTTTATTGCATGGCCCACACATGGCTGAGATCATACATTACTACTAAGTCATAAACTATACTTCATATATTTTAATTTTATATTGGTAAGATAAAATCGGATTTGTGTAACAGTGAGTTCTTGAACAGTGGCCTTTTGTAGGGCTCTGAAGACTGGGCTTTTCCCCCAGCTGTTCAGGTATGGAGATTAGGTTAGCTTTGTTGCTGATGCAGTTTTATGACTGGAAAATGTAATTTAGCCAGGATGCCATGGGTTATTGTTTTAAGTGGTGGATTTTAATTTTTGTGTTATGCCAAAAATCCCTGTTGTGAAGCATATCCCTAAATAAATAAGCAACCTTATGGCTTAATATGTTGTGGGAATCAGCCAGCTTCACTCTTTAGACACTCATGAAATTACATACATATTAAAAAATGGAACCTAGGTCTTCTCAATCCAATATTTTATCAATGATTGCTCAATGTTTCTACTAGTTTAGAAAGATTTAACTATATCAAGTTTATCACAGATGAGAGTTTCTCTTTCATTTTATGGCCAATCTGTAAGAAGGCCCTTACTGAAAAATAAAATTGGGAAGAGACAAATCTCTGAGATGGTAGAGCACTTACAAACTTTCTTATTCATTGGAAGCTGTCAAGATCAAGAAGCCTATACAGACCAAATTCCGTATGCCTGTCTTCAATTGGGTTGCTCTGAAGCCTAACCAGATCAATGGGACCATCTTCAATGAACTCAATGATGAAAAAGTCCTTCAGGTGGGTGCCCCTTTATCTTTTCTCTTCCTTGCTCACCCAATACATATCACTTTGTTTATTTTGGCTTCTCCTTGGTGCAGGAGCTTGACATGAGTGACTTTGAAGAACAATTCAAAACCAAAGCTCAGGGTCCAGGCAAAGAATTCAGTTCCATAAAGGCAAAGACTTTACAGAAAGCTCCCACTAAGGTTTCACTGATTGAATGCAACCGGGCCAAGAACCTGGCCATCACCCTCCGTAAAGGGGGGCTCAGTATTGACAACATTTGCAAAGCCATTCAGACGTAAGTATGTCAAATTTTCTCGTCAACTTCAACTGCCATTCAAAAGGGAAGATTGAATTGAACACATATGCATATCCTCATGATATCCACATTAGATATGCAAAATGTTTAATTTTGTGATGGAAAGCTACTTACTGTAATAACATATATAGTCCTGTCACCTAGAAAAACCCTTTAGGCCTCTCCTACCGAACCAGTTACTCCCAGCCTACTTTATTCTTGTTTAGATATGATTTACAGACCCTCAATCTGGATTTTCTGGAGTTACTGATGCGCTTCATCCCAACGGAATATGAGATGATACTAATCCGCAAATATGAAAAAGAGCAACGTCCACTGGATGAACTTTCAGATGAAGACCAATTCATGATCAAATTCAGCAAAATTCCCCGCCTAGCAGAACGCATGAACATCATGACATTCTTAGGCAGTTTTGCAGATACTGTACAACTCCTTCTGCCAGTAAGGAACAAAGCAGGCAACTGATTATAACCAAGAAGTGGTGTCAGTCAATAGTATCTTGGGTTAATATCAGTTGAAAGAGTCTGAAAATGGTTATAAAAGTTGATATAGTATCTTGACTGATGATTCTTCTAAAATAGTATTTTTCTTCTTTTTCAGTCTTCTTATTTATTCCAGGTGGCAGAAAAAAGGGCATGATTTGCTGAATGGCTTAATAAGAGCAACAGAATGTAAATTGCAACTTTGCATAGGAAGTAGATCGGGGCTAAATGTAGCGAAGCATTTTCAAGTATCCAATATTGTTGGGGGAGAGAGAGCAACAAATTTGGCACTTAAGACATCAAATAGCAGCAGGCAGCAAATCCTTTTTACATTTTTTATTTATTTATTATTCTACCAACTATTTTTCTCTTCTACCAACTTGTGAAGATTGTGGAAGTAATTCAAACCCTTGCCAAGCTTTTATGTGGAATTATCCACTATAGCATTATCAGGGTTTGTCATTGAATTCCCAAGCCATGTTAAATTACCTCAGGGAAAAGATTGCAATTATCTGAAAAGATCCAGGTGTACACTTTGCATGATAAGCTAGGATTATTAAGTATCTGATGCAGCATCTAGCAGTGCTGGCAGCTAAAATGGTGTTTAAAAAATTATTGTTTTTTTCCTGTTCTGGTTGTATTCAAAATATTCATTCCTAATTTCATGATTTAAAAAAAAAATCAAAAATGTTAAGAAATGTTTCTGGAATGAAGTCACAAAACAGGAAAACATAAATTTTGGAGGTTTGATAACTGAGTTTAAAATATCCACATTTACATTTAGTTCCAATAAGTAATATCAATTAAGGTAGGTAGGAAATTAGAGTCAGAAGTTGTCAAACCAAGTAGGAAATCTGATTATGTCATTTTCACATTTCATTTGCAGCAACTAAATTTTGTGATTGTTGCTTCAATGTCAGTCAAGTCATCTACCAAACTGCGTCAGATTTTAGAGGTGAGGTTCCTTAAAGATAAGGTCTCCACAATCATTTAAGTTGAAGGACAATTTTTCTTTGGTCTTGGGTAGTAATAATTAAGTTGGCTCCCAGAATTTTGACAACCGAGTTGTGCACTGTTGTCTGCATATTCTTAAACATCAGAATACTTTCATGTTTTATTTATTTGTTAAATGTGTATACCACATTTCCTCCAGGAAGTCAGTGGCATGCATTGTATTCTAATCCCCCCCCCTCACACACACATATACAACAATCCCATGAGACTGAAAAGTTATTTAGTATGCCACACTGGCATGAATTTTTAATAACATTAAGCAACAGAAGTCTACCCAGTTCACTTATTTGTGAATTTGTGGTGTGGGGGATGGGTGGAGGGGGTGATGGAAGGAGTGAGGAAGGAAGGAAGGAAGGAAAGAAGGAAAGAAGGAAAGGAAGGAGGTAGGTAGGTAGGAAGGAAGGAAGGAAGGAAGAAAAAGAAGGGAGGAAAGAAAGAAAGGTAGGAAGGAAGGAAGGAAGAAAAGGGAGGAAGGAAGGAAGGAAGGAAGGAAGATTGATTGATTCCTGGAGCTTGACAGCAGACAGAATCTGCTATGTGGGTCCCTTTGATTCATGAATTTATTGGATTATGTGACAAAACCAATTATTTGTCATAACAGAATTCTGCTCTATTATGCATGTCTGGAAATATGCTATAAAAACATCAGAGCCATTGTAGACATATATTTCCCAAGCCTATAAGTGGAACTTGAGGTTTTCATCCACTCTTTCCCAGGATAACTGGGAATCAAAGACATAATAAAATCACTATTATAATTATTATGATTAATAACCATTCATATGCTTTTTCATGAATATGTATAATCTTTCAAAGCCATCATTGATGTATCCCCCATCCCCCCAGTAGCTGGCCATTCTTATGAGATAAAATAAAATGATCTCCTCTTGTCTTCTTCCCCCTATTTTGGCCTATCAATGCTTTTAGATTCAACTAAGAGATTCCAGTCAAATATGACTCATTTTAATTGCCTGTCTGCCTCTCCATAGATTGTCCTGGCATTTGGGAATTATCTGAACAGCAGCAAACGGGGAGCGGCTTATGGATTCCGGTTGCAGAGCCTTGATGCGGTAGGTGGGGAGAAGGCATATAATCCTTAGGACTTGCGTCTAGAACGAAAACATGGCCAAACAATAGGGTGTGAACTTGAAAGTTGGTTGTGGCCTCAAACCAGGAACGAGCTAAGGCTGAGAGTAATGTGCAAGATACAGAGTTCCAATTATGCATCAGCCACAGGTGAAAAATGTACACCACCCAATATGTGTCCTTGAGCATTTCAAACAGACTTTCATAATAGCAGTAGATTGTGCTTTCCAGTAATCTTTCCCAAGTTACTATAGTATGAGCCATTCAGCATTCCCTTACCTTGGATTCCCTGATGATATTCAAGTTATCAGGAATGATAGTACTGTACTCCAAGAACATGTCTTCACAATATCAGAGGTATGTTTATAAAATACATCACCCAAACCCATGGAAATTAAGAAGAGGTGGGAAGAAAATTGCAGCAACAGAAAAGGCAGGTGTTCTGTAATGGCTTGATATCTTAGTTTTTTCCTAACCTAACTGCTCTTTTTCTCTGTAGCTTCTGGACATGAAATCAACAGACCGGAAACAGACACTACTTCATTATATAGTGCGGGTGATCCAAGAAAAATATCCTGAGTTCCTGAACTTTTCCAGTGAGCTGCATTTTCTGGACAAAGCAGGGTCAGGTATGGATGGTAGATTATGGGCAAGTATAGAACAGTGGGTCACTTTCCTAGTGAAAAAATAGAGTGCTGCTTTTCCTCTTTGCCTATGAAAACTATAAGATGGCAATCGATAGAAGATTGCCCTATAAAAATAATGATTCTAAAAGTTAAAGTAAGTGAGACAGAAGTAATCCAGACTGGCTGTTCTTGCTTCACCTATCCATGCCTTTTCTCTTTCCTTCCCACCTTTGTAGTGTCACTGGACAGCGTGCTTCAAGATGTGAGAAGCCTACAGCGGGGCATGGAGCTAGCACGCAAAGAATTCATGCGCCAGGATGACAGTGTCGTACTCAAAGATTTCCTAAAGACAAACATAGAAATGATGGAAAAGCTTCAGGCAGACAGTAAAACTGCGCAGGTAAGAAGACAATAAGCAGAAAGCTGCAATACCTCTTTATTTAAAAGAGGTATCACAGCAAATGTCTAGGAGCTTGGAAGAGAGTTCATCCACATGTTGGGAAATCAGAACTGTATTTCTTTTTCCACAAACCATTTATGAACTCTCATACCATAAATCATATTTTAAATGGATGTTGTATACCCTTATACATCCATGGACTTAAAATCCAAGCGATATTGTGACTGCCTGGATCTGGATGGGGGACACAGACTTCAATAGAACCCAAGCACGATGCTGTGGGTGGAAAAGGATCTGATTGTTTATCATCATTAATTCTGGATGGCTGGGAGGGCCTTTGTGCAACTTTGAGTTGTGCACCAATTGTGCCCTTACCTGGATCATGAGGCCCTGCCCACGGTCCATGGTCACTCATGCCCTAGTTATCTCTTGACTAGATTACTGCAATGCATTCTATATTGAGCTACCCTTGAAAAGTATTCAAAAACTGCAGTTAGTGCAAAATGCAATGGTGCACAGTCCTAGGAGCTCCTAAAGCTCCACTTATAAGTATGCAAGTTGCATTGGCTGCCAGTTTGCTTCCAGACCCAATTCAAGATGTTGGTTGTTGCTTTTAATGCCCTACACAGCATGGGTCCAAGATATCTGAGGAGCCGTCTCTCCCTGATGGGACAAGCTTGCCCCATCACTTTTGTGCCACCAAAAGAGGCCTGCTACAGATACTATCTGCTAGGAAATTTAAGCTCTTTTTACTTGTTTCCATAACTTTAAGTCACCTAGAATCACCTTTTAGGGGGAATAGGAAGCATAAAAATTAGATAGATAGATAGATAGATAGATAGATAGATAGATAGATAGATAGATAGATAGATAGATAGATAGATAATAAAGAGTTTGTGATTGACAGAATGGCTCTTATAACCGTAAGTGTGAGTCGGTTACTGTTTTTGCTTGCTCCATAGGAGGCATATGAATCAACAGTGGAGTACTTTGGGGAGAATCCCAAGACTACTCCCCCAACTATGTTCTTCCCTACATTTGTACGCTTTATTAAAGCATACCAGGTAAAAAAAAAATCTGTTTCCAATACGTTGTAGCCTAATGTTTTAGCCTAATGACCCAAGGAGATTATTTGGGTTCATCTCTTGTCTGAATCATGAATCCTCAAGATGGCTGTTCTCTTCTGTTTTCCTGTGTCACTTTTGCAATATGAAGAGTATTGAAGTAGTATCCTCTACTGAAGTTTTGTAAAGCTTGGTCAGAAGATGGATATAAGGAATCTTAAATTATTGAAATATACTAAATCAGTTTTTCTTTAACCTAAAACCTCATTGGTCATCTGGGCTGAGTATTATGAAATGTGTAATTCCATTATACCTGGAGGGTATCACATAGGACAGGACTGCACTAAATCAATGTAAAGTAGATACAATAATTGTGTTGTAGAAATTAATTAAATAATTATGAAAATTGTTCAGGTCTCAGTTGATCTATTCAGGGAGTAGGGGGGAGGTTGACTGAGTTCATCAGTTCTCTCCCAAATTGTTTAGTTGACTGCAACTATTAAGCTATTTTCATCATGGAAATACTCCCATTTTACTGTCTCATTTTGAAATATCATTTTGTAGATGATATTTGCTCCTAATTTCTATTGTTTTCATGGCAGTTATTACTGCAGGGATACAAAACAACCTTGTGGTAAAGGACTATTGATGATGTTCACAGAAAATTGCATGAATGTAATTGTAGTTCATAAGCAAGGGTGTTACAATAGTTTCTTCCAATAATATCAGCTCATTCTTATATCTTAATTCCTTCTAGTATTAAAAAAGAATATTAAAAACTGTTTTTTCTTTCACCTGATGTAAAGTACTGGGGTATTTTTTTAATTGTAGCTTTAGCTTGTTGGGATTGATTAATGCCACCCTTACAATTTTGATTTTTTTGTTTTTGTGGCTTTCATGTAATTTATACATATGCATTTTCATGCAATGAACAGTGAGAAGAATTACAATAATATTGATGGCCAAGTGTGAGGGAATACTATACCAGTTCAGAAAAATAGACAATAATAATGTATTACTTTATTTTGTGCTTCTAAGAAGGTGCAGTTTCTTGAAAATGGGAATTAGGGATAAGAGAATAATGTATATGCTGTGAGCTTAAAAGCTCATTTCCATAATATATGGGATTATTTCAAAGAAAGAAAAGCAGAACTTGCAAAGGAGAAATGGGCCATAATCTTTATTGAAAGGAAAACATCTTATTGTATAATAAATCAGTGTTTCTCAACTATGGCAATTTTAAGATGTGTGAACTTCAATGCCCAGAATTCCTTACCAGCAAAGTTACTAAGGTTGAAAAACAATGGTCTAGATGAGATATACATGTTTGCTTAATGGGATTATTGCTTCTTTCCTCATTCCACTAATATAAAGAAAGCAGAGGAAGATATCAAAGTATGGAAGAAGCAAGAAGCAGCTGCCAAAGAGGAGTCAGTTTCCCCTGGCAAAGAGGAACAGGCAGTACCCAAGGTATGGGTTAAGATTTTCTCATCCTTTCCTTGTGTTCCAAAATCCACAACATATCCTGCGCATGCTCCAAGATGGCGGCGACCAAATGAGCTCCGTTTCGGGGATGGGAGAGCTGCCGGTCGCCAGGGTCTTCAGGAGCCTTTTCGCTCATCTTCGGCTCCAGTCCCAGTGAGGGGAGCATCCGCCCTGCCTGGTGAGGGTTTTTTCACCCTCCGGAACGTCAGAGCAGGGCTGGACGGCACCGCGTGAGATGGGGCGATGGGCCTGGCTGCGGCAGCTGTTTCCGGGGTCGGAGGGAAGCGGAGGCCAAAGCACTCGGCGGCGGGCGGCGTTTGTGCGGCGGCGGCTTGGAAGTGGCCCCTCCTCGCTCCCTATAGCCCTCTGGATCCCTGGGGCGCTCTTGTCCGGCGTTTTCGGGGGCTCCGGTGTGCCTTGGGAACTTGGGGTGCCTGGTTGCGGGCTGGCGACGACGGCGGCGGCAGAGGCAATGGCTGACATGGACCGGCCGACCAGGGAGACAGCCAGGCAGCAGGTTGATGGGGGAGAAGCAGACAGCCTCACCCCTAGGACTACCATCTGGCTCACAGTAGATTTTTACTGTGATGGGGTGTTTTAGAACAAAGCTGTGACTGGGGGTTGGAAATTGGGGTTGGAGAGGCGGGAGGCTGACCATGGTTTGGTTTGTTGGTCGCCTCGGATGGCCTCCCCTCCCCCCGCTCTCCCCCAGGTATGGGCAGGTGTTAGCCTTAACGGCCAACCACCCCTGGATTGGGCTTCCTGTCTCACTACTCCTACTCTCACCTCAAGGAAGTTCTTGTGCCCGTGGGTCTATTATTATCTTTATTAACATCTTTATTATTACCATCGTTATTAACATCTACACTTTGGACACTTTGGACCCCTTATTATGCTCCACTCATGCCCTCGCTGGTTGGAGAGACTGAGCACCACCTAAGAGAGCTGAGGGATTTTCCACATCCCAACGGAGAGGATAGAACATTGCTCCTGTTAACTTTGTAACGGGACCGGCCGTCGTGAGAGGATGGTTGGCCATCAGCCTCCATTGGAGAAAAAGAACATTGGACCTTCTCCCTGTCGTGAGAGGACAGTGGAGTCCAGCCCTATAAATAGATATTGTGTGACCTTTATGCTCAGTTATCCCTTGGACCATGACAGATTCCTGGACTGGCTTTCTTTTCCCATCTTTGGTTCGATTGATGCTCCAAAAAATTGACCTTCTTGTGCTGCGAGACTCCCCCCTCTCGCAGGCCTGGCCCTCCACGTTATCGAGGGCCTATCTTGATGACGGGCTTTGGGACCCCGAGAGATGGCATGCAGCAAAGAGGGGGCTGAGGGGTTTTTTAGCAAAATTTTTAAGGAAAATTTTAAAGGGACCCGGGAGGATGGGTGGGGGTTGTAAAAGTGGACCTGGGGGGGTCCAGATAGCGACTGTGCGGGATGATGGGTTGATTAGCTGCAGCAGAGGGGTCGCGAAAGGAAATTTAACCGGGGGGCAGGGGGACGATAGAAAGGGCTGTGTAATTGAAATCTTGAGTGGGAGGGGCAGGTATGACGGGTGCAGGGGGTCATATCAAGTGTCGGGGGTGCGCACGCGCTGTCTCCGAGTGATTGCGCACTCCGGCCCCCAATGCGTAACTCGTGTCCTGGGTTGTGTAGAGCCTCAGGCCCAGGGTCCGCGGCTGATGTTATGTAATGCCAGGTCGGTGGTTAACAAGGCCCCCCTCATCTGTGATCTTATTTTGGAGGGGGGTGCAGACCTGGCAGGTATTACGGAGACCTGGTTGGGCCAAGAGGGGGGGGTCCCCCTCGTAGAGATGTGCCCGCCAGGTTTCCGTGCATTTCATCAGCCAAGGGCCCAGGGGAGGGGTGGGGGAGTGGCGGTGATCATTAGGGAGAGTCTTTGTCCGAGGGAAACCACTGTTCCTCAGATAGCCGGATGTGAGTCCCTTTGTGTGAAGTGGGGCCGTGGGGTGCAGATGGGTTTGCTGACTACGTACCTGGCTCCCTGCCACGTGGCAGCGACCCTGCCCGAGCTACTCGACGTCATTGCCGGGGTGGCGGTCGATACCCCCAGACTTATTGTCATGGGGGATTTCAACCTTCCATCTGCAGGTGAGGCGTCAGAAGTGGCTCGGGAGTTCATGGCTTCCATGACGGCCTTGGACCTGACCCAGTTAGTTCAAGGCCCCACTCACATAGGGGGTCACACTCTAGACCTGATTTTTATCTCTGGTCAGTGGTTGAATGATCTTGGTAGAGGGGACCTAGATATTAAACCCTTGTCATGGACAGATCATTCACTCCTTCAACTAGACTTTCCTACCGCCTGCCCCCACCGCAGGGAGACGGAACCGACTAGATGGTTCCGTCCCAGGCGCCTGATGGATCCTGAAAGGTTCCTGACGGAGCTTGGGCCGTTTCCTGAGACTCTAACACACGACTCGACTGAAGAGCTGGTGGCCGCCTGGGAAAGGGCGGCCGCTGGAGCTTTGGACCGTGTCGTGCCTTTGCGGCCTCTGACCCGATGCCGATCTCAATTAGCTCCTTGGTTCTCTGAGGAGCTGAGAGAGATGAAGCGTCGGAAAAGACGCCTAGAGAGCATTTGGAGGACTAGCCAATCCGACTCCGACCGGACACAGGTGAGGTCTTATATCAAGACCTACCTAGTGGCGATAAAAGCGGCAAAGTCTAACCATTTTTCCGCTCTTATCGCATCTGCAGAGAACCGCCCAGCCGCCCTGTTTAGGGTGACCCACTCCCTTCTTCGGGGGGGAGTGCGGGAAGATCCCTTGCAGGGTCGTGCTGAGGACTTTGTGCAATTCCTGCACGATAAAGTCGCTCGGATTCGGGATGGCTTGGACTCCGATTGGATGAGTCCACGGGAGGAGACCGGGGCAGGTCTTGAGAATGTTATCTGGGAGGAGTTTGATCCTGTGGCTCCCGAGGATGTGGACAGGGTTCTGGGTAAGATTAGTGCCGCCACGTGTTTATTGGACCCGTGTCCCTCCTGGTTGGTACTGGCCTCCCGGGAGGTTACACGAGGCTGGCTCCAGGGGATTATAGGTGCTTCTTTGAGTGAGGGTGCCTTTCCTGCCGCCTTGAAAGAGGCGGTAGTGAGCCCCTCCTCAAGAAGCCTTCCCTGGACCCGGCTGAATTAGCCAACTATCGTCCAGTCTCCAACCTTCGTTTTGTGGCGAAGGTTGTTGAGAGCGTGGTGGCACGACAACTTCCCCGGCACCTGGATGAAGCTATCTATCTAGACCCGTACCAGTCGGGCTTCAGGCAGGGGTACAGCACAGAAACGGCATTGGTCGCGTTGGTGGATGATCTCTGGAGGGCTCAGGACAGGGGTTGTTCCTCTGTCCTAGTCCTAAAAGTCCTCTCAGCGGCTTTTGATACCATCGACCATGGTATCATGCTGCAGCGGTTGAGGGGGTTAGGAATAGGGGGCACCGTTCTGCGGTGGTTCTCTTCCTTCCTCTCCGACCGCTCGCAGTTTGTGTTGGCAGGGGGGCAGAGGTCGACCTCGAGGCATCTCGCATGGGGAGTGCCGCAAGGGTCGGTCCTCTCGCCTCTCCTGTTCAACATTTATGTGAAGCCGCTGGGTGAGATCATCCGTGGTTTTGGGGTGAAGTGCCATCTGTACGCTGATGATACTCAGCTGTACATCTCCACCCCAGACCACCCCAACGATGCCCTTGATGTGATGTCCCGCTGCCTGGAGGCCGTGCGGGCCTGGATGGGGAGGAACAGGCTCAGACTCAACCCCTCCAAGACCGAGTGGCTGTGGCTTCCGGCGCCCCGATATAGTCAGCAGGTGCCATCGCTGACTATTGGGGGTGAATCCTTGCCCCCCACAGAGAGGGCTCGCAATCTGGGTGTCCTCCTGGACACACCGCTGTCTTTAGAAGAGCACATGACGGCCGTGGCCAGGGGGGCCTTTTATCAGGTCCGCCTGATTCGCCAGTTGCAGCCCTTTCTGGATCGGGACGCCTTGCGCACGGTCACTCACGCCCTTGTCACCTCCCGGTTGGACTATTGCAATGCTCTCTACATGGGGCTCCCCTTGAAGAGCACTCGGAGGCTCCAACTGGTCCAGAATGCGGCCGCGCGGGTGGTTATGGGCGCGTCCCGCTGTGCCCATGTGACACCCCTCCTGCGCGAGCTGCACTGGCTCCCAGTGGTCTTCCGGGTGCGATTCAAGGTGTTGGTTACCACCTTTAAAGCGCTCCATGGCATAGGACCCGGGTACCTCCGAGACCGTCTTCTGCCACCAATAGCCTCCCACCGACCAGTCCGTTCCCACAGAGAGGGTCTCCTCAGGGTGCCGTCGGCCAAGTTGTGTCGGCTGGCGACGCCCAGGGGGAGGGCCTTCTCTGTGGGAGCCCCAGCCCTATGGAATGAACTGCCCCCGGAAATTCGTAAGATCTCCGACCTCCGGGCGTTTCGCTGCGCATTGAAGACCCTGTTGTTCCGCCAAGCCGGACTATCAACACAATAGTTTTAAATTGGGTATTTAAATTTATTGGGGTTTTAAATTTGAGCCACCTATTTAATTATTTTAAATTTTATACTGTTGTTTTGTCTGTGTTTTTAAATAGGTTGTACACCGCCCTGAGTCCTTCGGGAGAAGGGCGGTATAGAAATAAAATTATTATTATTATTATTATTATTATATCCTGCTCCATAAGTGGACTTACTTCCTATACACCATTGTTGGGTGAGCTTGCTTTATAGACACCTTCAGTTTCATCACGATACATGGGTAACCATAGCAACGGTTTCTCTTCCTTAGCAATCTCCCACCCATAAAGCCAAGCGACAACAGATGGACCTCATAACTGAGCTGAAGAAAAAGCAGATGGTGAAAGAGCCTCTCATTTATGAAGAAAAAGATGGTGCCATTGAAGACATCATTTCAGGTGAGAAGGGAAATTGGCAACTTGATCAAAAAATTCTGAAATCTCTGCAGATCCTCCCTAGAGGCCCAAAGATGAAGTGAGAACTGCTCAGAATCCTATTGACAGGGAAAAGTGATCCTTTGTAACCTACAAATAATTTGTCCTGAATTACTGTTTCTCTTTAGATACCCAGTTCTAGATGGGAAAGCAAATGAGGTATAGCAATATTTTTCATTGCATGGATATTATTGAGGTTCTTCCTGCATATCTCTGGGTAGCAAGAAGCTGGCATGTGGTTTTTACTTCTTTGGGTCCCTGCCACATTCGTTGAGAAGGTATCATTATGTAGCACATTTCTAAGGTCCATTGAAGCTGCACACTTAACTTTCTTTATTGCAGATGTAAACTGTTATTTTTTCTCACAGTTTTATCCTGCTTCTTTTTTTGGGGGTGGTGGTAAAATGCTCAAAGCACTATCAAAATATCAAACTATTTAAACCCATCAATAGAAATAGAAAATACAATCCAGGAAAGTATGTACAAATGTACAAATAATATACACCATGAGTAAGATTAGTTTAGATTTAGATATACAACTGGATTGATGAAGGCAAATTTCCCCTTCCAGCACTGAAAAATACTTCAGTATGCAAGGGATTGAAACTTTGTAGAAGAAAACAAGCTGTAGTACAGTGAAAATGGGAAACTCCTGAAAGTCATAGGAAATTAAAATGTATGAGCAGAGCTTTGATCTTGGAAGATACCTTTGCTCCTGGTTCTCCCCCCTCCTTCCCCTCATCTCCTTGTGTCTTCTATGATACTCCATGTAGCCTTTTCAGAAACCCAGAAAGGTTTCGGGGGTGGGGTGGGGATAATAAGTACCTCTATTTCTGTAACCCTAATTCATGCCCAAATCTGAATCCAAACCAGTCTGGCAAATTTTGTACAGATTGGTAGAAGCTAGCTATACATGGGCACATGATCTTGAAGCTCTATGGGACTTTAAAGGATGTTTCTGGCACTAGCTGTTCATTTACTTCTGACTTTTTGACTTGCTTCCCTTTTGCCCTTCTTAAGCCTTATCACTTCTTTTGGAAGTCATGTTCATTTGCTTTTACTAACCCCTGCAAAATACCACACTCAATTTAGATATACCCCTATCTTTCTCTGCCTTGGATTCTCAAAGAATACATCCATCTCACAAACAAAGAATTTGGGGATTGTATCATGGCCTCAGCATCTAGGCAACTGTGCTAATTTCAGAAACTGAGGAGCTCAGCCTTAGTTTGTTTGTCTATTTATTTGGTTTCCATTCCACCTCGTTCAGGAACTCAGGATGGTATGTATCCATAATGCTCCTGCCTCCTAGTTTTCTCCACAGCAACAATCTGTTAGTATTGGATGGGGAACACCTGGTAACATGAGGTTGTTGCTAAACTGAGAAACCTGGAAGGAAGAAATAATTGGGTAATCACTTATATTATTAAGGAAACTGCACAGACTCAGCCAATAGCTCACTCAAGGGCATCTTGACCTTGAATCTGACATGAGGAGTTGGGGGGGTTTGATGGCTCTGGAGAGCCTCTAAGGGAGAGCAGGTAGCCATTCCCTAGATAACCTTTTTAGTAAAGTACAGTAATACAGCTGTACTATCAAGGTATATTTCTTTGAACAATCCATTCTGTCACTTGCCTACTGCTTTTCCTTTCTCTTTTCCTTTCTTTGATTCCTTTCTTTCTTCCCTGAACTGTCCTTTTTTAGCTTTGAAAACTATTCCTTTTACTGCTCGGACGGGGAAACGCTCATCTCGCCTCTTCTGCGATGCCAGCTTCAATGAAGAAAGCCCACTGTAGCTTGTGGCTTTAGGTAACATTGGTCAGCAGCAGAATTTATTTGGGGGAAGGAATACGGCAGTTAGCAATTAGCATGGCAGATTAACTCTTTCCAACAGTGAGAAGATTCTCTGAATGTATTTGGAGCTCCTCTCCTCATTGAATCTGGCAGAATGGGACCCTCTTTTTATCCTCAAATTCCCATCCGACAGGAAAATTACACTCTCTCGATGAGCATCGTGACTGGAGATTTAATCTTGTCTCCCCATTATATCCATCTTGCTTATACATAGATACATAGTTATATATTTCCCAAGCAAAGAGCAAAGAACAAGTACTTTTATGCTGCATGCTTATTTTTAATATGTACTGGAATTTTAGTGTCTGATGCAAAGATTTAGTTTTCTTGGCAACTGCCAAATTTTAAATACACTTAACAAAAGTCTATCTCAAGGCTGGAATCCCAGATTTTTTTCAAACATACTGAATACTGAGAAGCAGGTAAAATAATTTCTTTCCTATATATTAAAATGTTCTGAATTATAAAAAAAATTGTCGGGTAGAGAATATATATCTTAAAAAGCCATAATTGAGTTTTGTTTTCTGTTTTGGCAGGTCTACGTATCCAGCCATACCGGCGGGGGGATACTGGTCGGCACAGTGGCAAAAAACGAACCACTGGGCAGACTCTTCAGGCAACCTCCGAGATCTCACTGTGACAGATTTGAATGAGAACAAGCTAAATAAGCCTTGGTTTGCTGAGTGAAGCAAGAACTCAGACCAAGAGGCCTGGACCAAAGACTTTTCCCACCAAGGAATAAAGGGACTCAGGCCAGGATGACTGTCCTCTCCCGTTCCCCACATACACACTTACTTATAACCTTTGCACATGTAAATCCTGCTGGCTATGTTGCCCACTGGATCAACAATATTTTTTCATCTAATAAGCAACTATAATCTTGGCCACGTTTGACTGACCTACCATGGCAGCAGTGGGCAGGATGGGGAGGCTCAAGTCTCTAATACAGGGACAGCCAATGGTGCTAGAAACCTCCACCACCAAATCAATAAGAAACATCTTCCACCTCCAAAAATCTTTGGCGGCGGCTGCCTCTAAAGAAGAAGAAAGCAATTTGATCCAGATTCTTTCTCTCTGCTTTCTTTTCTATCCAACCTATTCTGGTTTCTTTATCTAGGGCATTCATTCTATTTTAGTTTTTCAATTCCTCTTCTATCCTAGAGACAAGGTGGGAGAGGATTGTCTGTTTTCTTTCAAGTGTCACAAAAAATTATGTTTGTCTAAGTACCGATGTAGAATGATTACTTCCTGGGAAAGTGTAACCTCAGGATCATTTAAGCCATTATAACATAGCAAAACAGGGCTAATTAATTAATAAATCCAAGCTGTTTCTGAGTGGAGCAAACACCCTGTATACAAAAGCATCCTGTTCCAGCATTTTAAATTTTTTTTTGCAAAGGTGCTGCATTAATTTCATCACTTTAGAATCAAAACCATATTCAGCATTTCAGCTTTCTGATATAGAATGAGTTGGCTTCAGTGGCCTGTAGCTTTTTCTTTCACAAAATTTCATAATTGGTTCTGGCCACATCGTCCTGTTGCTTCCTTAGAATTATGAATAATAAGGCAAGTTCTTAGAATTGTGAAAAGAAATGAGGAAAGAACAGGAATCATAGGGTTTTGTTTGTTTGTTGTTGTTTTTTTTTGGTTTTTCTTTTTTTTTGGTCCTCTTTATACATTTCCATACAGTCCAGGTCTGCCCCTTGTTGTGGCCTATATTTCACATTCAACTACATGTCAACTGTAACAGCATGATCACAGTTGCATCCAATGTAATTAGAAACCCATTGAAAACAATGTTGCTCTTCTCCCTCTCTAGCAAAGTTTCTCATGATTATATATTCTTCTAGAATATTTAATGAATTCAGCATCCTTTTCTAGCACAACAATCAGTCTAGGGAGTTAATCTGATCAGTTGAACAGCATCTCAGGATTTAGCAAAAGTTTGGCACTTTCAAAAACTACTCATTCTGAGTGTTGGTGACAATCACACTGGTTATGGGAATTGCTGTTCTTTTCCTTGCCACATGGTGTCATTCTTCTGTGGGCTCTAACAATTTTTTCTTCCAGGTTGCTGGCAGTATATATTACATATTATATATAATATATTATCTCCCCATCTCCAATCTTCAGATGTACAGATGTCATACTCTTATGAGCTTTACTACAAGAGACAAAAAAATATAGAGTGGAGGTGACAGTAATTAGGTAACTCAGGAGATCTTTAATAAAGATTTAATCCATCATTGCAATGCATAGTTCTAATTCTATACTGAGATATACAACTGTTAGTTCATCTGAAGGATACCACATCCTAATCCAAATGCATGTTTCCCCACCTGCTGGAAGCCTGGGGAAAAGGGTTAACTCATGAAAAATGGTTTTTTCCTCTCCTTTTCCTTTCCTTTCCTTTCCCCTCCCTTTTTTTGGTGGTTCCACTGCACAGGCAACAATATATCTTACTCCCTCTCTCAAATCGACCCAAATTTGTATGGATCCCAGCTTTCCCTTCATTTGCTGAAGGAGAACTAATCATATCTCCTAAAATATGTAGAGGGGAAGAGCAACATGTTCATGCCCCTCTTTTTTGGGTGGGTGGGTATGCGGAAGGCATGGGTTACAGTACCATCATTTTGTATAATCTGACTCCATCTGGAGCACTTTATGCCTGCAGGGACACTTATGCAAAGTTGCACTTTTGCTTTCCCTCTCAAACTCCAGCATGCAAGCTTCACAGCAATAACTACCTATTTCAGGAGAGATTAGATATGCATGGACAAATTTGTTCAGTCTCAACTTGGATGAAACAAAATCCTCAACCACCTTTAGCAATACTACAGCCATGTCCCTGCTGTCCATCCCAAACTTGCTGTAGACTAGATATGCTTAGAAGCCCAGTTTTAGGCTACCATTGCTTTCCCCATAATTTAAGAAAAATTAAAATTATTGCAGCAAATGCTCAGAATAGCACAATTCTTTATGCCATGTCTGGGAGCAAGGGGAAAGGTGTGGGGAGGGAGGGTTAGTAAAACAACTGAATGTGGAACTTAATTGTTTTCTTAAAATGCCTTGAATCCTGTAGATGAGCCACAATGCTCTACATGACTTGTTACTTTGTATACATTATTTTTATATATGGTGTGTAAATTGCATTTAATCCAAAGCAAGTTAACAAATGAGAGAATATAATACATGTAACAATGAAAATTATGTTCTTGGTGTTGGGAAGTACACTGGGATCAGATTTTAAAGACAGGAAAAATTCCAAATTGCACTTGCAAAAAATCTGTCAAAGAGGAACTAATACAATTTGCAATAATATCAAGGTGTCCACAGATACATCCTATGATCATAAACTCATGGCAGCTCAGAACTCTGTTCAAGATGTAGGATAAGCAAAAGTGCTTAGAGACTACACAACTTGGTACACTTAAAACTTACTTGCCCTACAAATCATCTTTCTGTCTGGTTTTTAAATAATGACTCTTCATAGTCTTCTCAAGCTTCATACCCTCCAGATAAGGTAGAGGAAAACTACCCAAGCGAACAGTATAACAAGTACCTATTTTACCACTAACACCAAAAATTGCCTCCTCATTCATTGTCACGTAGAGTTCACAGGCTGTTTCTCCTCCTACTCCTAACCCCCCCAAAGAATAAAACCATCAGTTTAGGTGGCATGTAAAAGGTGTTGCAACTTAGTTCAAATGCAGGTGGCTATATCCATGAGCTTTTTCTCAGCAGATGTAGTTTGCCTTTCGGAATGTGTTTTCAACTTCCCAGTTCAGCCAAGGAAATAGAAACATTTTTTTTTACTGCAAGCATATCTGATAGTTGTTAATCCATGATGATAGATTCAGAACGATTTCCCTCCGAGTATTACATCACATAGATAAATAGATCTGATCACTTTCAGAAATTAAATGTTTGAGAGACTAACCTTTGCTGTGATACTACAGTTTTGCTTACTGTATATAACTAGTCTCAGATTCCTCTACTATTGTGATTAAAATCTGTACAGTACTCTAAATTTTAAGATTGTGTTTCTACCACACTAAGCCAATTTTTTTTGAATAAACATGAACATCCCACCATTTTTTAAAATTTATAAACCCTCGTTTGTTCGAGACATAAGGTTTCATGGGATCTCCATTTTATCCCAACAGCCACATTGGGCTGGGCTGACAACAAATGGCTGACCTAAAGATACCATTTAAGTATCCATAGCAAGTATTCAAGTGTCCATGGATGAACTTGGAACTTTAATTTAAGACTAGTCATCCCCACAATAATTTAAAGCCTTTCCTGTTATTGCATTGTAGGATTTGAATCAAAGGTTGAAACCTACAAAATCTACAAAGATCCAAAATGGTGACTATTTTGGTTTTACAAAATTCAGTCTTGCACTTTATGACAAGGCCAAGTTACTAAGCTTCAATGATAATTGTTTCGGATCCAGACAACACAATAGACCTCGAATTGGATAAAATGCATCGTGCAAGGGAATTAAGAAATGCCAGCACTTTGAGTTGAGATTTTCAGTTGCACATGGGTAAAGATAGTCTTTCTAGTATTGTCTTGGCAAAAGAAAGGCTTATTTTTCAATTCACAAGGCCAAATCTTGCAGCAGCCCTCCTGATAATGGCTCTTCCCCAGCTTTCCCCATAATTGGCAATTTATTTAAAATTTTATTCTCAAATTTTTATTCCCAAATACAAATCAATTTTAAGCTGTATGAATTACAATTTAAGATGTGGAAAATTCTTCAAAAGACAAACACTTATCAATGGTGGGCAATAATTTTTTTATGAAGCAATCCCTACTATAAAGGACAGCAGACAGCCCAACACCAGCATGAGCTAGTTTATGGTTTTCCCACAGAAATCACTGTGGGGAGACAGTATGCTGGCTTTGGTACGTGATGAAACTGTCACATCTGGACCAAAATCACAGAAGTTGTATATATCTGTTGCAAAATCGTAAACTGCACTTGGTCATTAATGAGTAACCACAACATTTTTAGATATTCACCCACCCTTAGCCAAAGTTCTGAAGAAAAGAGAAACAGTAGAAAAACATCTAGCCAAATAAATAGACACCACCAAAATATGAGCTAAAGGCACTGTGATTTAATTTCCTTGATTGAAAAAGGTACATTTAGGCTTCATTTGGGTTACAACTTCATTGACAGTTAAAAATAACATCAGTCATTCTTAATCTTCACAGAATCACAGACAATATATATTGTGCTTGTATAACATGATTATCCACAATTAATAAAATTTACTTTTCTGGACTGAAACCGCACATTGAACCCTAAACTAACACAGCACAGGTCTTTTCAGAACACACCAGACTAACTATAGCTGGCAAGTTTGTGGTTCAGTGCATCACATGAACATAATCAGTGATTTTCATTTAAAATCTATCTGTACGTTCTTACTTTTCCCTTTCCCCCCCCCTCCATTAAAATATATATTTTAAGTTGAAAACAACAAAATGAACACTTTTAATTGAAGTACTAAGAACACAGTTTAGAAGGATCTTTAGGCCACTCTGGTTACTACCCTGGTTTTGGCAAAAGCAACTCCAGTCTAAAGAGCTGTTCCAAATAATTATTTCATTCTATTCATTTTAAAAAGCTTTGTGGCATTTCTGAAGCTGGACTGGAGGGGAAAGTAAGACAACAGGCTGTAAGGCTGAGGCTTTCTAGCATTCCATCTCTTGGCTTTTTCAAAACCAATATAATTTTAACGTTGAAAAAATAGACAAATTTCTAAGCTCATTTTTGCAAGGAAATTGGTTATTTAACAGTTTAAATACTGGAAGCAAGGAAGTTAATAAATTCTTCACACAGAAAGCTCACATAGAAAGCTAATATTTTAGCCTAAATTCTCTAGAGTTTTAAAAAATGGCTTGGTTCATATAGTGCCCCTAAATACTATGACCAAATGATTTTCATCATTTGTTTAATATGCCATTGTGATTTGGCTTGATGCTACACAAAGTTGATTTATATATCACAGTAAAAAAGAACATACACCTGCGGAGACATAACATGATCTATGAGCTCGCTATCATTACATCATCACAATGCAAATCTGACAAAATAACTTCTTTCTTTATATCAAAAAACAAAACAAAAAGAGAAAAGTATGCATGAAGTAAATGCATGAAGAAGAAAAAATAATGTGCTTTTCTGTACATTAATCTAGATCCCTATTTCTTGATTTAGGGTCTGCTACTTCATTTGCAGGAATCAATATGCTGCAAGTAGATTAATGTTTTAAGAACTGGAGAGGAAAGACCCCTGGATTACAGCCGCAAATACCTAAGATATCATGATAAACTTTCAGATTTTTCTAAATGTGTCAGTTTACTCCCGTTGCATATAGATACTTCATTTTGCTACATTTTTTTTCTTTTGATTGGATCATAAGTCAGCTATTCTTGCAAATTAAGAAAAGTGCTTGAAAGAGTCAAGATTTCCACTAATGATGTTTTTAGGAACATTTAGAGAAATGTATTGGTAACTAGGAGCTGTTTTTTCCTTTCCACAAACAGAATGGATAAGCTCCCCAAGCTGTACAATCTATAGAGGGCAATTTGTACTTTTTTAAAAATATGTTATCCACAGTTAGGAATAGATTGACAGCTGTGATTGGCTCTACAGCCAGTTTCTTCTCTATAATTTTTAAAAATCATTCCTTGAGTTCCAACCTGAAACTAGGTGACAGTAAAAAATAGAATTTACCCATCTATCCAGATAGATAGATAGATAGATAGATAGATAGAACAACTAAACAAGGGCAGATCCGCCATGGTTTCCCTTTCAGGGTCCTTTTTGAGCTGCACCTGCAGGCTTTGGGGTGAGCCTATAGAAAATCATTCTCTGATGGAAAAAGACCACTCAGTTCTCGAGAAAAATGAAGCAGCCAGTCATTCTCCAGAGATGCTGGAGAAAATCAATTCAACATCCACAGTAAAACTGGAGGCTCCTCTGTTTTCAGACAACTACACTGCTCAGCATGCCCTCCAGCTAGCTCAGCCGTCAAAGGAGCTTACAGAACTCAACCAAGCCCTTGCTCTCAAGGAGGCCCTAGCTCAGAATCTGGCTCAGACTGATCATCAGTCACAAAAAATGCTGTTCAGCTCCAATGTTATTGCCAAGACAAATATACTGTCAAGAAATCTACCCAGGTGCCCTTAAGAGAATGCTTTAGTTGAGCCTCCTGCAGTCAAACCGAAAAGCAAGTCAGATTTGTTAAGTGATGATTCCATGGTGTTTCTCCAAATTAGTCTGTTCAGGCTGGATAAAAACAACCAGGAGAAAGACATTTTGAAAGGCATGGCATTTCTCCAAATCATCTGATTCAAGTTAGATAAAAGCAACCAGGTTCCTGAAGGAACAATGGAGCCGGATGCCTTGGACGTTCCCCAGAACATTGTGTCAACTCTTTCCTGCCGCTTGCACCCACAATGCTGCTGTCCATAATGAAGTCATGTCAAGTAAGTTTCTTATACTTATTTTTTATAATGAAGCATTGCATTTCAAAAAAAAAACCCCCTCTTTCTTTCACATGAACTCTACCAGCTACTGAGAGAATACAGTACAAAATGATTTTACAGATTGCAGTCCCAAACAACAGTACTTATAAATTTAAGTTTTCAATGGCAAAATTAGAAGCTGCTTGCCATTTTCATCAGCCATCATGGTCCTAAGGAGATATAGTGTCTCCCAATACTTGTGGCAATTTTGTAAACCACGAAACTCGATAAGTTCATTAGGTTACTGAATTGCAAGAATAACCATTCCAATTCTGAATAGCATTTAATTTTACGCAAAATTAAATAGGGACCACAACATGAAATTCAGACAACTGAAATTACATACAATCATAAAAACTCAGTGGCCTATTTCAGCTTTCTGTTGTACCGACTGGGAAGATATTGCCTCTTAGAGCATAACTACAATCAAATTAGCAGGACATCCAAGCAATTGGATCCATTTTAAATGCAGCAGTACAACTTATAATAGACCAGACTACAAAAGCCTCTTGCCAATTAAGAAACAACCAATTATTAAGGCACAACTTCAAGCTTCTAAAAAATAATCTATTTGTTTAGAATTACAGTAGATTTAGAATCCACTAAAAGTATCAATAGACAAATTTTATTATCCAATAGTGAAGTCAAGTCAGAAATGAAGACATTTAACTTTAATGTGAAATGAGATGTTTACAAGAAGAAACATAGAGTTTAGAGTTGCTATATGGCCAAATTCTTGTAATTTACACATTCACTCCAGCTGCCTAGGAATTACATTTGAAAAGATGGATTGAAAAGATGCTGTTCGTTGCCTTGGTAAAGAAGTATGCATGTTTGGAAGAGGAAGTAGAAAATCTTGAAAATTTAATTGGAATTTAGGCAACTAAATTATTTTCTTTGATAGAGAAGGATAACAGACTTGTTTTTAACCCCCCCCCAATTTTTTCAATTGGATTTATCTTTTCTATATAATTTCAAAGTTCAGCCAAAAACAATTATGAGTGAACATACTCCAGATGTAGCTCAGAACGTGCCAGATGAGGTTTTGTGAATTAGGTATCTTTGCACTTAGCAAGAGAAAAGGATGGCTATATATCATCTATTTTATTTCTCTTATACCCTAGTCCAATGATATTCATTTACATGACCAGAGTTCTTCACACAAAACCTACCAAAGCAAATAAAATCAATCTGGTCAACTAAAAACAAGACTATAAGGACTTGCTTAAACTATCTCAAGTTTAGATTTTTGCTTCAAACTATCGTTTGCCATAGATGGAAACTAATGAGCATTTAGACTGGAGTAAGTCTTGGTGCATTCAAAAGGGCTTACTTCTATATCATAAACAGTAATAGATTGATGTAGTTTTCTCTGATTTAGGATTTTAAAAAATAAAAATTAATGCTGTCTTGAAAAGTATGATCTGTTTAATCTTAAAAAAACTATTTGCATTCAGACTGGTAGTTAAAAATTCTCCTGATAAGCATGTAAGTTTAACTCTGTAAAACAGGTGTGCCATTTTTTTTTTTTTTTTTTTTTTTTTTTTTTTGCTTGCCTGGGCCACACTGAATGGAAATAATCATGGACTGCGAGTTGAACATGCCTGCTGTAAATTGTACAGGAAGAAAATGAAATAACATATAATAAAAGAGTTTCTGTGTGAGTGATGAAGTTACTGCTTTTGCAGAGATATGTTGGTTATGCACTCATTACACACTGACTATTATATCTGGAGGTCATACATTCCTCCAAGGAATTAAAAAGCCATATTCAGCGCTCAGACTGAAACAAGGCAGTTTAAAAGATGACACCCCCCCCCCCCCCAAAAGCACTATTGGGATAGTCCTGGATAGTGGAATTAAGGAAGGATGTTTCCAAGCTTTTGAGTTTGATTTTGTTAAATGCAGCCCAACCGTTCATTTCTGCATAGAAGTTCATCCCACAACACTTTCCATAGGCACTGGATGTGGCAAAGAAGCAGATAAGAAACCTTTGATAGGCAGCTGTCACCAACGAATTCCTGCATTGATTTTTTGCAGAGTCACATTTGCTTCAATATAAAATGTGAGGAGGAAAAAGACCTTACAGCCGCTTCTCTAACTGACCATGTTTGACCCTCCACTTCCAGCCAGAACTGCAATCAGGAGCCAAAGTGCACTGAAGTTCAATGCCTGAATCAGGGACCGCCATGTCACAATGAACAGGATCGCCTTCTTTTGTGAAGAAGCTGAATGCAGGGGCTGGTATCTTATAAAAAACAAAACAAAATAAAAAGCAGGTAAACGAAACCCACTCTACTATAGGTATATATTACTGGCAATCCTAATTAATGCCTGCATAAATCTGCCAAATCACCCTGTGAACCAGGGGTGGGTTCTACTTACCTTTATTACCGGTTCGGAACGGGAGGGCACACGCACGCTCGCTTCGCTTGCGCTTCTGCGCAGATAGTCAATTATGACATCTGGGTGGGTGGCTGGGCAAAGCCGCCTGCCGTTTTTACTACCAATTCTAAAGAACCGGACAAAACTGGGAGCAATCCACCACTGCTGTGAATCCACCAGATCCCTGTTTTGTTACCCATGTAACACCTCTGGACTATTACAAATCTTGGCCCGGAATGGGTTTAAGGATGAAATAAAGCATGTACTATTTTTAAATATAGTAGTAAATAGTATAAAATAGTAAAAATATGAATAAATTGACATTTTAAATCTTTCAGAGGCATCCTGCCCCTCCCCAAACTACACTAATTTCCTCAATTAGGGCAGGGCTGTGGCATCCCAAATCCTCAGATTGGACTGGAAACTGTAGTCCCACCCACTTCAACAATATCTAAGAGATTTAAAAAAATATTACTGTGCACCCTCTGCTGTAGAAAAGCTGCTTGCCTTGCAAAATTTAGATTTCCTTCACCAAAAGCTTTGTTTTAATACATAGCCAAAAAAAAAAAGACCAGCTCTTCAGTGCAACACTACCTGGCTGCTGATTCCAGTGGCAACATCTCCCACCTTAGTTCCACGGAATTCTCTGATGTGGAGGCTTTCCCCACTAAGTAAGCAGATCTCAATTTTCACTCCTGAGAGAAAATAAAAAAGAGAGAGAAAAGAACTTTTTCTTCAGATTTTATTGCAAAGAACCTTATTCTGTAGAGATTAATACCTCTCAATTATCCTTCTACCCATCCTTGGACTAAACTCCCTTCATCAAACATAAGATGCTCCTCAGCCCAGAGAATACTAGTGCAAAAAGAGATAATTAGGCAAGTATTTCCAACACTGGTGGCTTTAAGATATGTGGATTTCAAATCACAGCATGATGACTGGGAAATCCTGGAACTTGAACTCCAAACATGTTTAAAGTTGGTAAGACTGAGAAATATGGATTTAGACTACGGTTCTCCAACTTTTTGATTTCTCTGAGCTGTATTTAGTGAAGATGAATTTTTAGGCCACACATAAAATATATAATATAGTTAATGTATATAAACAACAAAATTCCTTTATTTTTTATTATCTTGTGGGGCTGCATTACTAGCTGTCCAGGGCTGCATGCAGATCATGGACTGGGCACACCTGATTCAGATCACCAGGTCCAAACCCTGGTTAGTGTAAGAATCCAAATGAAAGCATCAGGATCTAAAGGAGTTCAAAAGCCACAAATATATTTTGAGCATCTCATTTCATTTCATTAACTTTTGTTGTTGCCATTTTTTAAATTCAGCGGAACATACATATTTTACAATCATTTTGAATATATTGTGTGCACAATTATTAGGCAAGTGATTATTTTGACCATATCATCATTTTTATGCATATTTTCACCTCCAAGCTGTATAAACTAAAATGCTTAGTGGATATAAGCATATCAGGTGTGTTTTTGTGTAATGTGGGAAGGTGTGGCATAAGGAGATTAATACCCTATATCAAAGTGTACATAATTATTAGGCAGCTTCTTTTCCTCCGGCAAAATAGCCGAAAGAGATTTAATTGACTCTGAAAAGTCAAAAATTGTAAAAAGTATTTCAGAGGGATGCAGCACTCTTGAAATTGCTAAGATATTGGGGCGTGATCACAGAACTATCAAACATTTTGTTGCAAATAGTCAACAGGGTTGCAAGAAACATGTTGGGAAAAAAAGATCCAGATTAACTGCCAAAAATTGGAGAAGAGTCATATGTGAAGCTACCAGGAATCCATTATCCTCCAGTGCTGTCATATTCCAAAACTGCAACCTACCGTGAGTGCCCAGAAGTACAAGGTATTCAATGCTCAGGGACATGGCCATGGTAAGGAAGGCTGAAACCCGACCACCACTGAACAAAACACAAAATGAAATGGCAAGACTGGGCCAAGACAGATTTTCCAAAGGTTTTAAAGACTGATGAGAGTGACTCGACAGACCAGATGGATGGGCCCATGACTGGATCAGTAACGGGCACAGAGCTCCATTTCAACTCAGATGCCAGCAAGGTGGAAGTGGGGCACTGGTATGGGCTGATATTATGAAAGATGAGCTAGTTGGATCTTTTCGGGTTGAAGATGGACTCAAAATCAACTTCCAAACCTACTGCCAGTTTTTAGAATACACTTTCTTCAAGCAGTGGTACAGGAAAAAGCCTGTATCTTTCAAAAAGACCATGATTTTTATGCAGGACAATGTTCCATCGCATGCATCCAACTACTCCACTGCTGAGTGGCTAAAGAGTAAAGGCCTTAAAGATGAAAAAATAATGACATGGCCCCCCCTTCCTCACCTGACCTACACCCTATTGAGAACTTGTGGGCCCTTCTTAAACGGGAAACTTACAGTGAAGGAAAACAGTACACCTCACTGAACAGTGTCTGGGAGGCTGTGGTTGCTGCAGCACAAAAAGTTGATCGTCAACAGATCAAGAAACTGACAGACTCCATGAATGGAAGGCTTATGACTGTTACTGAAAAGAAGGGTGGCTATATTGGTCACTATTTTTATGAAGTGTCAGAAATGTTTATTTGTACATTTTGAGTTGTTTGTTTATTATTCTCACTTTAACAGATGCAAATAAACAAGTGAGATGGGCAAATTTTCATTTAATTGCATAATTCTGCACGCTAATAGTTGCCCAATAATTGTTTTCATTTAGTTGCATAATTCTGCACACTAATAGTTGCCCAATAATTGTGCATACATAGATATTCTCGCTCATAAATCCATAACTCAAGTAGTAACTAATCTTGATTTTTAAAAAATCATATTTGACAAACACCATTAAAAATAATTTGTGACTATCATCCTATAACCATATCTTACCGTTAACATAAGTGGGCATATCTGTATTCCTGCTACGATTCAGCCAGCTGTTCCAGCTGCTGCTCTGGCCATCTGCTTGGCTGTTCCAGGAATGTACACCTGAACTCATGGTGTCCTTCAGACTGTGGGACATTTTCAATGAACCCTAAAGAATAAAAAAGGAGGAGCAACTGCATTTTTGGGGGGGCTTGGCTGCCAGATGTATCTTTTTGTTACATTCTTTTTTGCATTCCTTTCTTCAATCTGTATTCCTCTCTCCCTTGCCGTAACTCCAAACACACACCAAAACTTCTCAAAAAATGCTAGAGAATAGAAATCTGTACATGGGCTTAAATTTGATACCTAGTATATGGAGAAAAAAGTAAATGTGAATACTTTCAAGCATGAGAAGCATGCTAACGTTGTTGAAGAAAAACTATATGTGAGAGACACACAAGCAGAGAGAAGAAGACAATTTTATTTCAGTATGCATGTTTGTTTTGGAATGGTTATGGCTAATGGAACGTCTAACCAACTGAATCCAAAAAGAGCTGATGTGGTTCCCATCTTCAAAAAAGGAAAAAGACTAGGCCCAGGAAATTACAGACCAATCAGCCTAACATCAATATCCGGGAAGATACTGGAAAAGATAATAAAAAAACAGATCTGCCTAGAAACGAGTAAAGTAATAACTATCAGGCAGCATGGGTTTGTTAAAAACAGATCATGCCAAACCAATCTCATTTTATTTCTTCAACATAGTGACTAAATTAGTAGACCAGCGAAATACTGTCAACATAATATACTTAAATTTCAGCAAGGCATTCGACGAAGTAGACCACAACCTACTTCTTTGTAAGCTAGAAAAAGTTGGGATAGTTTCACCACCAGATGGATTCGCAACTGGCTAGCAAACCATACTCAATAGTCCTTAAAGGGTCCAAGTCTACATGGAGAGAAGTAAGCAGTGATGATACTAAGCTGGCAGGAATAGCTAACACTCTAGAAGATAGGCTCAAGATCCAGATGGATCTTGACAGACTTGAACACTGGACCCTATCTAACAAAATGTAGAGAAAAGTAAAGTCTTACACTTAGGTAAGAAAAATCAAAAGCACACATATAAATTAGGGGAAACCAGGCTTAATAAGCAGTGACTGTGAGAGAGATCTTGGAGTCTTAGTGAACAATCAGCTAAATATGAGCCAGCAGTGTGCAGCGGCAGCTAAAAAAAGCCAATGCAATCCTAAACTGCATTAATAGAGGGATACAATCAAGATCAGGTGAGGTACTAATACCACTCTATAAAGCCCTAGTAAGACCATACCTAGAGTACTGCATCCAGTTTTGGTCACCATACTATAAAAAAGATATTGAGACTCTAGAAAAAGTACAGAGGAGAGCGACCAGGATGATTAGGGGACTTGAAACTAAAACAAGAGCCTTGATAGTACAGTGGTTTGGTGCACCCTGTCATTAACACAGCTGCCTGCAATTTCTGCTGGTTCGAATCTCTCCAAGGCTCAAGGTTGACTCAGCCTTCCATCCTTTCTAAGGTAGGTGAAATGAGGACCCAGTTTGTGGGGGCAATAAGCTGACTTTGTATAAAATATACAAAAGAATGAAGGCTATTGCTTAACGCATTGTAAGCCGCCCTGAGTCTCCGGAGAAGGGCGGCATATAAATCAAATTAAAAAAAAAAAAACATATGAAGAACGGTTACATAAACTGGGCATGGCTAGTCTAGTGAAGAGAAGGACCAGGGGAGACATGATACCAGTGTTCCAATATTTGAGGGGCTGTCACAGAGAAGAGGGGGTCAAGCTGTTTTCTAAAGCACCTGAAGGCTAGACAAGGAATAATGGATGGAAACTGACTAAGGAGAGATTCAACCTAGAAACGAGGAGGAACTTTGTGACATTGAGAACAATCAACCAATGGAACAGCTTGCCTTTGGAAGTTGTGGGAGCTTCATCACTTGAGACTTTCAAGAAAAGACTGGACTGCCATTTGTCAGAAATGGTATAGGGTCTCCTGCTTGAGCGGGGGGTTGAACTAGATGATTTATAAGGCCCTTTCCAAATCTGTTAATCTGTTAATGTAGCAGAAAAACATAGAATGTTCATATTCCTATAAGAGGATTTTCTATTCTGTTAATGTTCATGAAGTTGAAGTGCCATGTCTCACTACTGAAACATTCGAAAGATGCACCAGCCAACATTTTCTGATAGGCAGAGAAGGGGGACATACAGAGAAGAGTAGCTCAGCTTGTTTGTAAGATTCTGGGGTAACAGCTCAAAGATTCAGGGATGATGTGATATGAAAGAAAAATGTGAACATTTCCTAGGAATATCTATCCCGTTTTATTATAGGATACTATTTACTATATTTAGTTATATTTAGATTTCACTGATTATGGCAGATCTTTACATTTTGGCTGAGAGTGAATAACTAGCCAAAATCAATCCAGTTGATTCCACAGTTGAGTGAGGGTTTGAACCCGATCTCCCTTTCCCAATGCAACAACATAAAACTACACTGTACTGATGCAATTAAATTGCAGTGAGCAGAGCTTGTATTTTCCAGAAAAGCACAAAGTCCTGGGAATGATCTGAAGTGAATGGGAAAGAGACTGGAAAGAAATGCAGAAGTTTATGATTATTCATTCAGTGCTCATTTGAAGTTACAACACTACTGAAAAAAAATGGACTTATGACTGTTCCCTGAAGTTACAGCCACTGCAGTATCCCATGGTCATGTGATCAGAATTTGGATTCTTGGCAGCCTGCCCACACTTACAACCTTCAACTTCCCCCTCCTGCTTATCTCTTGCCCGTCTATCCTTTTGGCCACCCTGCATAGCACTTGGCAGAAACATCAAAACAGGGGCTGAAGAAGAGGCTTGGGGCCTTCAGCTAGCCTATTATCTATTATCCTCTAGGCCTTTATTGCAGTCACAGGGATGCAGCTGCCCCTGAGAAATGCTCCCTCAAGCCATAAATCTCAACTAGCTACCCCAAGACCACAGGGTCTTGGACATAAGGACACAAGGAACTAATGGCTTTCACTGACCTCCACCCACCAGGGCCTGCCACACCCAGCTGACCTTTGCCATCTTCCTCCTGCTAGTCACAAGGCATGCCCTGCTTAACCCTTTACAAGGCAGCTGCTGGCTGCCCCGGGCCTTCTTCCCAAGGTCACTTCTAATGTTCTCCAAATCATGTTCCCAGTGCTTGTAATGCTTCAGAAAGCTTTTGGAAATTTTCTGAGTTCTTCCAAAGCATTGCAAGACCTGGGTGTTTGCCATTCTGCAAATAGGTTGCTTGTTCTCAAAGATCTGGTGAAGACCTTAGAAAAAGGTTTCTGAACGCTTTCTGAAGCATTGAGACAACAGGATGCACAATTTGAAGAGTGGAACACACAATTTGGAGAATGGAGCAAGCAACCTTGGAAAGAAGGCCTGGCATGGGTAGCAGTTGTCTTGTGAAGGTCCAAGGCAGCCAAGCCTCAGCAACAGCAGGAGCAAGAAATCAGTGATGGTCAGTAGGATGGTGAGACGCAAGGCAGCAAGGGCGGCTGGGCTGAAATATACTATACCATACTGCTGAGCTACGGCTTTCCACCTTGCTGCTGGGGATTCCTGAGACAGATGCTTTGTGCTGCCACTGATCAAGTTCTTACAGCCCCAGATATACTGCATGCCAAGAAAACCCTGAGCTACACTGTATTATTTCTCTCTCCTCCTTCCTGTCACACTGTATTCTAGCATCCCCACTAAGTTTTGTACAATGTGCATCAGGCCTCCCTGGGCCTACCCAATCCCCCTGCATTGCCCCCATGCGATCAATCACACTCTCAGAGTGATTCTGCACTTTTATGCTAAAAGCATAAAAATCACATAAAAATGCATCAGTAAAATGGGCACCAAGTAAAAAGCAAAGATGAAATGCCATATTTTTTGGAGTATAAGATGCACCTTTTCCCCCCTAAAAGGGGGTGAAAATTTAGGTGCGTCTTATACACAGAATGTAGCTCTGCCCACCCACTGTCCCCACCCTTTGGCCTCTGCCTCCCAGCAGTTTAGCTCCTTGCAGCAAGCAGCAAGAAGAAACAGCTCGTTTCAGCTTAAGTACAGCCTAATTAGCACAAGTTGATTGTCCATTGGCTCGGCCTCCTGACTCTCAGCTGTGTTGCTCTCAGCTGTTTTGCGCGGGCTTCTGCTGCTTGCTGCAAGGAGGTAAATTGCTGGGAGCAGTTTTTTTTTTCTTATGCTAATCAAGCTATGCTGAAAACGAAAATGAAAGTAAAGCAGGCTAGTTGTTGTTTGCTGCAATGAGGCAAAATTGCTGGGAGGCAGAGGCAGATTTCTTTTTCTTGTTTTCCTCACCAAAAAAGGTAGGTGCATCTTATAGTCCAGAGCATCTTATACTCCCAAAAATATGGTAAATTAAAAATTAGAAGGGGGACAGGGAACATTCAAAGCAATAACAATCTCCAGGTTTGTATTCCACATGAATTGGTACAGCCAGGTCTTCATATCCTTCCAAAAGACATGGAGAGGGGGTGTTTGCCACCTCTTTGTAAGAAGAAAATTCCAGAGGGCTGAAGAAATGGCAGAGAAGGTTCCCTTCCTGGACCTTGACAGGTGAAATTCATACCCTTCGTCCGATTGATGTGATCAGGGGATATGTGTTTATTTGGGATTCTCTTAATGACACCCCACCTCCCCCCCCGGTATCTGGAATTATGATGGCCGCCAGGACTGCCAGTGCTAAGTAATGCAGTCACATGACACCTCACTTTACAACTACATTGCTTGGTGACAGAAATTCCAGTCCCAATTGTGGTTGTCAAGTCAAGGACTACTTGTCCTTTCTCTGACCCAGAAGATTGGGTGAGCAACTGAGTATATTAGATCAGTCATTCATTTTATTATTTATCTTCTATTATTGGGTGGAGGAAATAAATATGCTTTCCTCAATAGAATCTAGATTGGAGTTCTATAAAAAAAAACCAGTTTTCCTTCATAGCATAGACAGGACACAAACTTGAAGCAGGAACACACAGTGAAAGATATGAATGTACAATGCATTCAAATATGCTCAAATTGTTCTGAATAGGAATTCTTTACAATCCTTCTTGGAGTATTCTGACTTGGACAATCTGCTACAATTTCAAAACAGCAACTGTCCATCTTCATGTAAATTACCTTTTCACTAGCATCTGATGCGAGGAAGCTATCCAAGCTGAAGCATGACAACATTTGTTCCTGTTCTTCCAGTGAAAAGGGTTGAGAGAGGCTGTTCAGAATCAGATCTATGGAAACAAGAATGGACTAAAATGAAGACTAAAATGAAGACGTTGGAGACTGTCCACTGTCGGCATCCATGATTATCCTAAAACCATAATCCCATTCTGGGTTCATTATTAAAACAGACAAGGACTCCATTATCTCATCATTAACATTTCAAAATACGATTATAGTTTTAATTTTGCTTCCGATAATAAATTAAATGGATCTGCTCTTTTTTAGAAATGTATTTCTAAATGTATAAATATTATATTTATACTAATTCATGCTTGGCAGTTTTAAACTTATTGATATGTATTTTTCATTCTTACTATTTTAATTTCTCCTTCTCTAAAACACAGCTTTCTTTCCTCAAAGTTCAACCCAGTTAAAGCTTAACTATTTATTTTGTCTTTTGCGTTTGCAATATACAGTAATCTGCCAATAAAGGATTATTTAAATTTTAATTTAGTTTATTTGTAAACAGAATATTTGTAACTCTGAAAAAAATTGAACAATGGATATAGCATTTTGCCCATTGGCATATACTAGAGTAAAATCTGGTTCTTCTGAATCCTGCTAGAACAAGTTGTTGAAGATATTATGAGATAACTAGAATTTTAGGTGCTTCAAAATGATTTGGAAGAAGGGCTTTGGATTTCATACAAGCATGAGCACAGCACCTTTCTACTATTTATTAAAGCAGCCACACTGAAACTTAAAAATAAAAGACATGTTTTAATGAAAAGTAAGAAGGTAATAGGCCAAAGCTAAGTGTGAAACACTTCTTCCAAATCATTTTTGAAACACTGAACTACCTTAATAATGAATCCCTTTCACAACTTAAATAAAGGAGTGAAAATGGATTACCAAGTTTATTGACTCCTCTAAAGAACATTTTGCTTATGCTAACATTTTTTAAACTAAGACTCTAACCCAAGGTTTTCAAATGATCCTTTCATTTCCTGATTCTACTCTTAAATTTAAATATTACTCTATTATATGTAATAGAGATGGTATGCACTCTATAAAATGCATACCATCAGAAGCCCCTTGCTACTTTCACACTCCAACATACTCCATTTCCTTCATGGATGCCTGGGTATTTGCAGGTTCCTTTTATTCTGCTACCATCATTACCCTTTCCTTCTTTTAAACTCACAAATATTATATGACCGGCTTCTTCAACTAAATTAATAACAAACAGGTAGAAATGCTATTTACAGTATACAGTACCATTCAGAAAAAACTTCTATGATGTGGACAGCTGTACAAAAAGCTTGGAAAAAAGAGAGGTCAAGAAAATAAATGGCAGCTTTAATGATAAGAGAGCCAGTTTGGTCTGTTGATTAAAGCATCAGGCTAGAAAACAGGAGATTGTGAGTTCTAGTCCTACAAGCCATGAAAGCCAGCTTGGGCTGGTCACTGTCTCTCATTGTCTCTCTCTCTCCTTCCTTCTCCTATTTTGGGGAAATAGGAGGAGGAAGGAGTATTAGATATGTTTGCTGCCTTGAGTTATTTATAAAAACAATAAAGGAAATGAATGAATGAATGAATGAATGAATGAATGAATGAATCAATCAATCAATCAATCAATCAATCAATCCTGATTCATGATTACCAAACTCCAGTTGCTGAAGGTCGTGGTCAATGCTGGGAGTCCTCCACTCTGTCATGTTGTATTTCCTAGTACTGGCTGGTACCAGGAAGGATGGTAGAAGGGAGTCACATGGTGGCAATAATTCCTTGCACATGTCTGGGTTAATTAACTGCTTTCTCTCAGTCAGATCCTGACATGGCAAAGGAGGTCTAGGGCTTCTAGACAACACCTTTTGGCTATCCGGGAGTTCAGGTATGGATAATAGTAGTTCTGCGAGAATAGCTTTCTGTGTTGACTGCAGGCATCTAGGTTCTCTGTATTCACCACTCCAAGAACTCTGCAGTCCTCCCACTACAAACCAAAAGCACACATGGGAAAATCTATGATTAAAAACACCTCAAGAACACCGGGACCCCTGTTCAACCACCAGCACACATTTAACAAGGCAAGATGTCTCCAAAGTTTCAGATGATATATCTAGATGTTCTTAGTTCTTCTAAATTTCCTGTAGCAATCCATTATGAAGAGGGAAAATATAAATACATTCTATAATAAATATATTCATAAAATGATGACTACTCTGACATAGTTTTACTTTCTACGGTACAGCAGAATAATGTTTTATTATATTTTCAAACAAAACAAAACCAGAAGGCCATGAATAGTAAATCACTTTTGTCTTATTTGTCAAAAGACAAAGCATATCCAGATGGAAATCAGGAGTGAGTTTGATTATTCATCTCAGTCCTGTATCACATCACTAAGCTCAGAAAGACTCCTGGAGCTTACAACAATAAAAGCACGCTGCTTTCTAAAATACCACCAAAATTGTTGCCAACAGGAACAACTGGGAAGGCTGTTCCACAGGGTGCAGACCACTACCATGAGCTAAATCATTTGGTGCGTTTATCAGGGCAAATGCAGGTCTTTGATTTGTAGCCGGAAACCTGCTGATAACTAGTCCCGTGCTCACAGTACCAGAATTACTCAACTATAATAGTTCTTATTTGTCAGCTTGAAGGAGACTTTATCTTGATTTGCTTTATTAACCAGCCACATAGGATTGTTTTTTAGCAGCCCTCAGTAATACATCATCCTTTTACTAACATGCAACTTCAGAATTTTGCACTCATGGATGTGAGGCCAGAGAGAACAAAAAAGATTCTGCCCATTGCTTTTTAAGCTATCTAACCAAAGAGGTGACATACTAAAAGAAAAAAAAAGAATATTTGAAATGTCTGGAAAGATGGAAAATATTGCTGTAATTGTCACATGCATTATGTGTACTGTCTACCAAATACACTGAATTACAAACATCCTCCAGGTTCTGTACAAAAAGTGTATGTATGTATGTATGTATGTATGTATGTATGTATGTATGTATGTATATCTCTCTCTCTCTCTCTGTGTGATGAAGTTACCAGAAACATTCTGTGGACAACAAATTAGCATAATTTTATGTGACCAAAGTAGGAGGAGGATTGGCAGAGCCAAAAAAAAAATAGTTTAGAGTCATTATGTAGTCACAAACAAGCTAAGTCCAACCCCCTTTGAACCTTAACTAGTTCTAATCAGGTGCTGATTCTTAGTTGAGAAGAATCCTGTGCATACGTTTTTAGCAAAATATCAGTTAAATTGAACCTTCACATGTGAACCTGGTTTTCATGCATGACACTAGTGAGGGTAATCAAATTCATTTACAGACAATGCTTGCCCTGGGACATGCTGTGTACTTTTACTTTCTTCTAATTTATAGCACACAAGTTACTAAACAAAATCTGACTTCCATGTTTTCTCTTACACAACCAAGTGTGAAAATGATTCATGGAAGCAACATAAAAAGAAATGTCAGGAACAAAATAAAAGAGCAAGGTTCTGTCAGGGGCCTGCGGGGATAGATGCAAGAAAGGAAGAAATTGCCAGCCAGGTGCATGTTCAGAAAGGCAAAGCAATCTCACCTTGCTTAAGTGCTATGCAGGTTTTCTTCCTTAGCTCTGCTGCAGAAGCTCGTTTTGTAGGGTCTTTCTCAAGGCCAGAGGTAATGACTCGAACAGTGGATGGGTGACAGGAGGGGGGAATTTCTCTCAGAGGGGGTAGCTCTTTGGCTATCTGCAATGCAGACACAGGAAAATGGATACTGATAAAAAGCAATCAAAAAGCTACGGGCCTACAAATAGCAACTATTTAACAGACAATGACAACTACTACTGTATATATATGAAATAGAAATCAATTTATCACTTTTTTGAAAATGAGGCATATATAATACTACTGTATGTGACAGACAACTGCAATACAGGCAAAAACCCCTCAATATTCTGGTACAAAAAATATCAATGTGCATAGAAATTCTATCAGACACACACTGTGGACTGACAGGTTGCCTTAAAGGCAATACTCAAAATATTGAGACATTTGCAAATAGAGCCAGTGCTGTCCAAAGATAATTTGATGTCTGAGATAGACAGAAATTTTGTTTCCTCACTGGACAACATTTTCCCAGCTCTTAACTCCAAGCCTACTATATTGGATCAGACTGAACTAAGGAGACAAAAATTAGAATCCTTTTAGGCCCCAAAGAAAAGGCGGAATAATTATATTCTTTGAGAAAATGAAAAGTTTTACACTACATTTTCAATTGTTTAAAATAACATTCTTTTGCATTTAGAATAGCCAACTGTAACCTAAATAGTATGTTATACAGCAAAATTTATATAAGCAGTAGGTACAACTTGCATCTAGCATCCACACTAAGCTTCAAATGGAGGTCTTTGTGTAGGAGCTAATTCCTGAAGCTACTCTATACTAAAGATTCAAAGAAAATTGTCTCGCTTTGCATTTTTCTCATCATAGCCATTCAGCTTCTGAATTATCATTTCTATATGCATTGAATGCTGTGTTATGTTCCAGAACTTAATAAGCTTACTTCATGTTTGTGCTTTACCTTCCATTATATATGCAAACTGATTTACAAAAGATCTCATTGTTCTAATTAAAATTCAACTTCAGGTAAATTAGACCAGAACTGCAGTCTAAATGCCATCATCACCCATCCCTTCTCACAGGTTCTGTGTAGACCTAAGTTGGCACATACTCATTTTCTAACAAATACCTTATTTACTTAAGAGAAAAATGACCGTGAACTTAAAATGTTTCCTTCAGAATTAGGCACCCCATATCCATTTTCTCTCATAAGCTCCTCACAAAGAACTAAATATAAAAAATGTAAAATTAAACATAAGAATGAAAGGAAAAATAGAAAACAACAGAAGCAGATGGAAATGAGAGAAGGGAAGAAGTAATTAGACAGAAATAGAAGGAAAAGAAAAAAGTCCTATTTAAAAAATTACAAGAAGCATTAAAATTTCCTCCAAACAATTTCTCTACAGAGTAATATTCAAAAATATCCAACATTCATTTGATTCATGAGCATTGTTATCTGCAGCATTTTCATTCATTTTCATTCCTTTCATTCCAATAGTTGTTTCTACTCACATGTAATTGAGAGTAAAAATGGGTCATGAAACAAATGAGAACATCCAATACATCAGTAAAACAGTTAGCAATTAAACTATCATACTACAAAACTAAGTTACTAACATAGCATGACGGTGTGTCACTCGCCAGGGCTGATACAATCCATGAACAATCTGCAATGCCGCATCCACCTATTCTCAAACATAATATACTCACAGGTGGAACAATTTTGAAATATTTATAAATTATGGAAGATATTTGTTTGGACTGGATAAGCTGTAGCCACAATCACAACATCATTACAATTCTATATTTCTTAATTGCTTTCTATCAGCAAATCCTTCTGGAATATCAATCCTCCAGAATTATAGACAAAAATGGTTTCAGAATGATTCAGAAACCCCTTTTTATAGACTGCTGTTCATTTTGAATTTATCATTATGATAAGAATCTTACCATTTAACAAACATTGCTGATTTTTTGCTAAAAGGTGTTTTTGTCATCAAATTAGACAGAACAACTAGACATAGATTATGTATTTCGATATAAACTGCAAATTCTAGAGATCAGAAAAACTGAAGTAATCCTGAGGTGGGACCTGTAACTTCTTGAGACCAATAGTTAATCTAAAATAAGTGCATTGTGTTGAATGTTTGTACCCAACAAAAATATGTATAACAAAAGATACATTTCTTAGATTGGTTGAGAACACTAAGCATTTCATGCCACAATTATCTGTTTTATCTTTCAGATAAATGAACAATTTATCTGTTTACTAATGGGTGACTTACTTTGAGGCACAGAGGATGATTATAGTACTTAATCCAAGGATGGTACCCATTCAGTAGGTGCAGCATCATGCAACAGCTACTCCAGATGTCTATCTTGAAATCACAGTGCTTTCCCATTATGATTTCAGGAGCCAAGTGGGTTTCAGTGCCCGGGACATAATCCCCTAAAAGTGGAATAGAGGAAACTGATTCTTTAGGGTCCTGCTGGGCCCTGTTGCACACAAGCAACCATGCTGAGACATTCTTAAACTAACAAAGGCTAGCCTAAGAGCCCTTCACTGTAGAAGACCAGACATCACACAAAAAAATTAATATTGGAGTATTACAATTGAGAAGGAAGGCAAGGCTTCAGAAAACCCTAGTTCAGATTCATGCTGTTGGAAACTCTCTGGAAAGAAGTATCACTTGGGAAATAGGGGCACCCAAAATGTTTTGAATTCACAAAGTTTCAAGTCTGAAAGAGGTCTTTTAAAGCCAAACAATCAGCCACTTCATTCTCAAAACACTTCTGGAACAGTTGGAACAGTCTGTTCCAAACTTGAAATAGAGCAATTTGTAACTTGAACAGTTTTATATTCAAAATCTGTTACAAACTTCTCTTGAGAAAATTATACTGAGTTGCATATTTAGAACATAAAGGAAAGAGCCGTCCAATGCTCATATATCAACAGCCTCTTAAGAATCTGCCATAGGTTACCTGTCATTAAATAGTTCCTTATGCCATCTGGATGAAGTTGAGCTGCATGACCAAAATCACAGAGAACAGCATGGCTTCTGTCACCAGATAAAAGGACATTGTCAGCTGCCAAAAGAAAAATTGCAAGGTTTTCAGGCCATCAATATCTATATATAATATTGTAAGACCACCTAGTTCTTCTCCTTAGGTGCTCACCTGACATTTTGACTTTATTACTGAGGACCAGAAATGAGGATTTACATGATTCAATGTTCCTCCATAGAAATTCTAATATAAGAGAAATTAACATCTCAGGCAGAAGCCTAAAGAGAGTCCCTCTCCCTCATATTTTCTATATGAAAGGAGGCTGCCAGAACATTCAATAATCTTCTATTGAAGGCAAAGACAAGTTGACTAATTCACATCACCTCATATTTTCCAAAACTGCAGCAATTAATGCCATTTTAAGCAAATCCTCTGCTACTTGGAGTTGGCTGTTTAATGTTGATCTTACCTTTTACATCTCCATGGAGAATATTGTGGGCGTGGAGGTATTCCAAGGCCTCCAGTGTTTGGCTGAGATAATCAAGAGCTCTGTCCTCAGGTAGGTATCCACACTGCTTAACTAGCTGGCCTAATGACCCACCTAGAAAGAAAAATTCCCATCACTCAGAGAAAAAGTACATTAACTTCTTCAGTCTATAGAAAAAATATTGTGGCATCAGAGTCAAGAAATCTGCAATCATGGATCATTTAGATAAAGGACAACAATGTACAAAGAAGATACGGTACCTACAATTTGGAAAGTCCAGGGCCACAAGTGGCCCATGAACTGCAAGTACGCGCCAAAAGGAGGCTTGGAAGGTAAGTAGAACAGCGAGGGGGGGGGTCAACTGTGGCATGCAGTTTAGCGACAGTAGAAAGCAGGAAATCCTGCTTTCTAGCAAAGCTAAACCACGTGGCACAGGTGATCATCGGATCGTAGGTTTTTTTAACTACCGTTTCGACTGAAACGGTAGCTTTTTAAACTACTGGTTCAGGCAAACCAGTAGCTAACTACCAGTTCTTCTAAACCGGTAAGTTTTTAAACGCGTATTTGGTATGCACTGTGCATGTGTGTGCAGCGTGCATTTGGTGTGCATGCGCGACCAGTGAACCGGTAGCAAACCAGTTCACATTTCACCCCTGACCTAATGGCTGTTTAATGTTGCAGAAGCAATCCCCTACAAACATAAATTGACTAAATTAAAATCCTGCTTCAAATCTAGTCCTCAAATTTATTTTTGCCTCTGCCAATAGTCTGCAATTACTTTTTTTAAAATCAAGGTTTTTTTTATTTTTTAGACAAACACACATACAAACATACAATGTATTTTCTTTGAACAGAGTATTTTTCCGGTTCACAAATTTAAACAATGTTTTGTCATTTCAGTTAAATTTACAATTTCTATATTTCCTTTTTGCCATATTCATGTCTCATCTATTTTTTAAGAACCAATATTACCCTTCATTCTCATCTCTAATCTTAATCAAATTCAGTTTTTCACTTCTATCTATATTATACCCCTTCCCCTTGTCATCTATTTGTATATCTATCCTCACATTAGTTAGTTATGTAATGTTAGTTGTTTAATTCTTATAATAATAATAAATCTGCTTATTTTATAACATACATTTCCTTTGGTAATACAAATCCAATATTTTAGTATAGATCAGTTAGTTATATAACTACCATATTTTCCGGCGTATAAGATGACTTTTTAACACATGAAAATCTTCTCAAAAGTCGGGGGTCGTCTTATACGCCGGGTGTCATTCTCCTGTAACCAGGCAGACCAGCCCGAAAGGCTCTGACGAGCCTTAAATGGCTCTGACGATCCAAGCCCTGACAATCTGCTAATCAGGCAACTCAGCTGGGATCGCCAGAGCCATGGAGAAGAAAAAAAGTTTTCCCCCTCCAGCTTGCTTACCTTAGCTGCTTGCCTTTCTTCGCTTGCCTGAATCCATTCCATCAGCAAGCAACTCCCTGCCTGCAATCAAGCAGGCAGGGAGTTGTGGACTTCAACTCCCAAAATTCCTCAGCCAGCAAAACAAAGCTGGCTGAGGAATTCTGGGAGTTGAAGTCTACAAGTCTTAAAGTTGCCAAGGTTGAAGACCCCTTGGGTAAGTTGTTTTCCCCTTTGGGATCTTTAAAAAAATAGTTAATTGGGGTTTTTTTTAGTTGTTCCTTTTTTAGACCTAGCCATTTAAAGTTTAGGAAGTTTTAAATTTAGCTTTCATATAAAAATAAAAATGAAATAAAATAAAATAATATTTGTGCGGCTTTCTGAGATTTAGTATGTTTTTGTAGTGTTTCACTCTAACTATACAAACACACAAAATCTCACAAAGCTGTATGTGGAATTTTGTGTGTGTAAAGTGTGAAAGTTGGGTTTTTGGACTTTTTGTGGCTGTGTGAGGTTCCTGCTTATTTCAGGGGCCATTTTGGGTCTAGCACAGCTGCTTTTACATTGTGGATGAGCCAGTTGTGTTGTGTTGTGTTGTGTGTGTGTAAAGTGTGAAAGTTGTTTTGGGGGCTTTTTGTGGCTGTGTGAGGTTCCTACTTGTTTCAGGGGCCATTTTGGGTCTAGCACAGATGCTTTTACATTGTGGGTGAGCCAGTTGATGTTTTTTAATTTTTATTTGGTGTGCGTTGGAAGAGGGGTAGTCTTATACGGCGAGTATAACCCAAACCCTATATTTTAACAGGAAAATTCGGGGGTCGTCTTATACGCCCAGTCGTCTTATATGCCGGAAAATACTATATACATACATACATATATACATACATACATACATATATATATACATATACATACACACACACACACACACACACACACACACACACATATATATACATGAATATTCCAGTTATTTCCATGCAATCCAATTCCTTACAAATCAATTAATTATAGCAATTTCTGCTTTCAACATAATATACAATTGGAAGTATTTCAATTAATCATTTCTACTTTCATCACATTATAGAATTAAAGAATTAAAAATATTTCAACCGTTACGGTTTCCCTAGTTAACTTTAAAAATATTCTATCTGTTATCCAAGCCACAACTTAATCCTCTCTACTTTCCACTATATACCATTAAAGGTATTTCAATTGTTACAATTTAAACTTATTCATATTTCTTAAAAAAAAGTAAAAAACCCAAAGCTTATCATTATCTAAATTTCAAAGATACAATATAAATATTCCAATTATTATTCATTTCATTTTTACAATCATATGGTTTCCCATTTTTTTATTACAATTCATATTTCAATTATAGCATCTTTGTCTTTCATTTCTTTTTTCTCCCTTCCCATTTTTATTTTTAACTTTTTCTTTCCCCTTTTTTCTTTTGTACTTTGAAATCTTGTGCTCTCCTCTTTTGCCCATTGTTTCCCATCTCTTTTCTCCTTTTCTTATGTCCCCATTATTTATCCCACTGTTTATCCCAGTGTAGTCATTCTGTGTTTCACAAATCTAGACTCTTCTATTTTGCTCTGCATTTCCTATTGTTTCCCATCCTTTTCCTCTCTTTTTTTTCTTTTCACTGTTAATCCCAGTGTAATCCTTTAAGTTTTTTGTGTTCTTTTTATTCCACCCTTCTCTCTTTCTTTCTCTTTCTGTCCTTTATGTTTTTTCCATTGTTAATCCCAATGTAATCTCTAAAAACCTCCTTTTTATTATTACTATCCATATATTCAATTAATTTTCCAAAATTAATCTCATTGTCTTTATCTTCTTTGTTTTCAGTCTCTGTGTCTTGCTTCTCCATCTTTGTTTCCTTGTCAACTTGAACATGCTCTCTCTCAATTTTTGGATCCTCAAGTTTCGATTCTCCATGTAGCATCATAATTATTCCTCTTATTTCTGCTTTTCACGACGAGTACATCATTTCCATCATTTCTCTAATTTCCAGTGCCATTTTATTCTTTCTGTATTAGCATTGTTCCAGATTTAAAAGTTCCGTTGCTTTCCTTTTTTTTCCCAAAGTCAAGCCGCTTGCAGACAAAGCAATCCTCCCCGAAAGTTGTCACGACTATTATCACTGATATAGTTCAAAGTTTTCCAAAACAGATTCCAAATTGCAATGCTCTTTTTTTCCTGAAGATGTCTCTCTACAATCTACAATTCCTTTAATTGTTTAACAGAGTGTCCATTTTATATCAATCTTTCTTAACAATCTAACTTTTTTTCTTCTTTTTAACTTTAAGAATACCAAATCAGTTTTATAGTCCAGTCCAAATTAAACAATACTTTTCCCCTCTTTTTTTTTTCCTCCTTTATTTTATCTTTAGGTATAGAGCACCTGTGTTGCAGGGCTTAATATCCAATTGTCTTTTATTTTTCTTAGTCTTCAACAAGAAAGGATCTATTTATTTTCTTTCCAATCCTTTAGTCAATTTTGGGGTTATTTCTTCTAATTCTTAAAATTTTCCAGTTAATTTTATTCAAAAATCAATTTTCTTTTCGGGTTTTTGTCCCTTTAAATTCCGCTTTCATCCTCTTTTCTTCTCCCATTCCCGTTAGCCGCTAGTTTTACGCTGGGGGTTTCAGGTTTTAAAATAATTTTGTTGTTGTTGTTATTTCGCCTGTGGGTTGGCTGTCACTCACCCGGCTTCAAAAACTCCATTGCAATACTTATTCCGGTTGCCCCAGCTTCTTGGCAGCCACAATGGCTGCCACCTCCGCTGCTGAATCAGAGAGAGATTCCTGCACCTTCAAGGAACTTGCCTGTTCCTCTTGGTCTTTTGAGGTGCCTCTCCTTCTTCCCTGGCCCTACAGAACGGTTTTGGTCCGAAGACTCCTCGGCAGTAGTTCGTCAGTCCGGGTTTTCGCAGAGCTCATCCAAGCCCAGTAATTCCCCAACTGTCTCGCCGGGACGCTTCCGGTCTAATCAATAGTCTGCGATTCCTATTGTTCATGATATTGCTAATACCTTTTCTCTGTTCTTGATCACCTACCTTCCATCAGTTTCATGAAGATAGTAACCCACTGGCCTTCTTTCACTGCTCCATATAATGGGAGGACTTTGGCATGGGTCACTCCAGCACATGTTGACAACTCTTCTGCACGAAAGTGTTCAACTTGTACCTAGAAAGAGAAGAATGAGGTAAAAAGTTCAATATTCAAAGTTCAAACAATATTGACTTTAAATAGAAAAATAATGGCTTTCACATACAATTAAAATAAACCAAGACCAGCTAGTTCAGTATCTTGTTTCTTCAAATGAATTAAGCATGAGTTGAATGGAGAAAGAAACTCAGGACAAGGGGAAGTTCAGAGCACATCTGAGAAAGCAGAAGACGGAGCAAGTTAGGGTATTTGGATTTCTTATCTGTAAGGAAATTGAGAGGCAAACAAACCACTTGGTACCTATACACACTTGACCTTAATTACAAAGGATCATGATTCTCAGCTGCTTAAATGAAGAAGAGATGAAAATGAGAGGCAGAAAAATGAAATGGAAGAGACAGATCGTAACAAAATTTTATAAAGAAAATTATGGCAACAAATAAAGCTAAAATAGAAGCTGGCAGAAAAAGAAGCAAAACCAAGTTAACAATGGATTAAAAAACAAGACAAGTAAGCAATGAGCCAAGAAAACGTTTAGGATCACGATAAATCCAAAATAATTGAGAAAAAGGACTGGTGCTCTATTGATGGGGGGGGGGGGGGGGAAGACTTTGGAAAATGGGAAGTTGAAGAAGAACTTGAATTTCACAAATTCATGGAGATTCCTGAGTCATAAGTATCTACAAAACCCAGTGGGAAAAGTTAATTATTGAAACGGGAGCTTGATTCATACACCTTGTTAAAGCAAATTTGTTCTTGCTATCATTTAGTGTGGCAATCATGGTTTGTCTATCAAATGTCTCACTTAATTTCCCTCTATCTCTTCTTCCAGAATCTGAATATCTCAATTTTAGCAATAATAAAAGAGCTGTCATTGCTTCTCCATGTTATCAGATAACTTTCCACAAATTGTTTGCACAAACAAGAATTATGAAGCTTCTCTGTGATCTTCCACAATTGTTAACACAAATTAAAACAAGCTTACTTCTCTTCCTAGACTAACCCTGTGCTGATTTCCCCCGCTTCTTCTCAGTTGTAAAGAAAAGCAGTGTACTTAGAAGTGACTGCTTCAATGTGAAGCATTTCTCTCTGGGTATTCCCATTCTCCTGAACTAGTGGACTAACAGTACTTGTATTTTGCTAGCTGCATTGATTAAATGCTCTTCCCACCTGCTTATTTCCAGTGCTTGACAGTACTTGCGAGAAAAGCACCAATCCAAATGAAAAAACAAAGACACAGTCAGCCCAGGTATTTTATCAAGTTTAGTACGTGTATTGCTCAGCTCATAAAACACATAATGCCCCATTTCATTGCATTTTATCAAACAAACAGTAAGCAGCAATTAGAAATAGCAAATCAACCACAGTAATAAAATGATTGAGAATAGTTATCAGTCCCATATAGTATGTTTCTTCCAAGATAGTTTACTGTCCCAATTTGCAGTAGAAAATGATGTGCCATCATCAGTACTGAAACTAAACTGATCGACATCCCTATGAAAGGGGGCAATCCTACCCATCATCTTAGGCAGCAAGATATATTTAATTGGTTTCAAGATTGAACCACTTTGCTCCTTTCAAATCTTATCTCTATTCAACTTGCCAATGAGCTGGGAGAAGAGAAGAGTGGAATGGAGTTCTGAAAATTTGTACATGGACTATGAGAGCCTGGAAACCATCAAGGTCACAACTGCAGGTGTTTGAAAAGAAGGTGGACTGTTCCCATAAGAAAAGGACATCTCATAATTGGAAAATATGATCACCTGGGGTAGGGAGAAAGGGAAGCTATTGTTTAACAAGGCAAACATTTGCTTGGGAAAACCAGAGTTAGTTTTGATTCTTCAGTACCAAAATGGTGTATCCAATAGTTTTACTTTTGAAAATTCAAAGCTCCCGACAGTGTTAATTTGTTTTGGGCACACAATTGACATTTTAGTCTGATAGTTGACATTTGGTGACATTTGGTGCTCCCACTAGCACCAAAAAAGAGTAAGAAGGAGCAAGGGATTGTGGGGGGCAGAGCAAACAAGAACAGTTTCAATTGAAAAGTGTTTCTTTCTCATGGCTTTCACCTCACATCTCTGTGGCCTGTTGAACAGATAAGACAAACAAGCAAGAACAAACCAATATTGTATTCTGATACAGTGATATGTTCTCATTGAAACAAGTTGGATCTGAAAGCTAACGTCACATTGTGCTTTCAATTCAAAAATAAATTAAACATATCCTAGTAATTTTTTGTATGAATGAAGCTAAATATTCTTTTCCAGCTTGTTTTTTCAACCCAGACATTAAAATACAGTCTGCTTCTAGTTACAGACAAGAAAAAAGCTAAAATGAGAGCTAATTATATATAGTCTGGTAAAACAAAAAGTCTGTAAAGGAGAATAGCTGCTAAAGAGAAGGAAAATATTAGTCATTAACATGCTAGTTGCTGGTAATTGTTGGATCAGAGAATGAAACAAAGAATGGAAATTCAGAGCAGAGGAAAAAAAGGAATTACAAATAACAGCCTCAGGATTTCTGCACACAGATAAATCAGAGAAAATTTCAGGCATCTGAGCTTCCTAACTTGTTAACTTAGCTCCCCCTTGTGTCTTAAACATAGTATCAGCATTAAACATAAGAAAGTGGATGATGTATTGCAAGGAGGAAATCTAGACAGCTGCTGAAGATGACACCAAAGCACACTATGTGTCACAAAAAGGATTAGACACCTACAAATCAGCTCCAGCTAGTAGCTTAAAGCTACAGCTTTGTCTAATAAAACTGCATAAAAGTTGTAATTTATGCTCTCACACCATACTTTGTACTCAAATATAGAGATTGGTGTGTTTTTAAGACTAATACTTTGATTACATCAAGAGCTGCTGTGGCTGAAGTCCATTTCATTGGAAGAGGAGTAAACCACGGCTACAACTATATTCTAAAAGAAGTAAGCAAGACAAATTGCCAGGATTCAATGATCAGATTAAAGAAACTTCTATTATTATTAATAACTGACCCTGTTACAAATTGTACAAATGATTTCTGCCATGCAAGAAAGCAGCTAAGATTGCCTCAACAGGACAATATTTTGGCCGCTACACAAGAGTGATCCTTCCCTGGCAGCCTGTTACACCCACAGCCAGCTGGAGATTCCGCTGTTTGGTGTCACCATGGCAACGACTTCTCGCTTAACCTTGAGGATATGACAAACAAGTTTCAGCAAACCATCACTGCTGCGACTGCTCCAGCCTTCAGCAGTTCCACTGAAAAGGGAAGCAACTTTCATTTCCTCTTTTTGATGCTGCTTTCCCTTCCTTGGAGGCAACAGATTTGCATAATGTACCACTGTACCTTTTTGGCTGCGCACTGAAAGCCGGTCTGTTTGTCCTCCATTTTGTACACTTCTCCAAAAGAGCCTGTGCCGAGCAAACCTTGAGATTTAGTCCAGTGAACCTCTTCTCGGTACTCATAATCGACTGCTTTAAGTTTCTGCAGATTAACAACCAGGAAACAAAAAAGGAAAAAAGCCCTTGAAAAGAGGATGAATTAACTGACTGTGCCAAAATTATTGTCGAGAACAGGAGAAAAAAACATTTCAGAACTTGCCTTTTAAAGCCAAATTATCCTGCCATTAGTTCACATTTATTGATTCTTCTCTATCCTTGAGCCTTAGAAATTTACTTTGAACAGAATTGCTTTTGTTTAATTTTTTTGAAAGACTAGCCCTCCCCAATCCAGTATGTGTTCTCTTTCTCTAACTGCAACTCACATAATTGTAGCTATTCTAGTTTTAATGCCCAGAAACTGCAGTTAGAAAGTTGGATGGTTACCTACTTATTTCTCCTGCCCCTACAAAAGAACAATAGCTGTCTTTTGCTTCAAATGAAGCTTACATAATCCTAGGAAGCAGCACAATTTGGAGAGAGAACAAAGATGCATCACAAAATGAGATCTGCAAACAGGGAGTGACAAAGTGACATAAATTCAGAAGACACACGTTATTTTAAAGGGCAACAAGGAGCAGATCTTCTACAGGAAGAAATCCTCTCTGTATCCCTTCCATCTTTGACTCTGTTAGAAACCTAGGATTTCTATTAGCAGATTCATGCAATAAAAATTTATAATAAATGCTTGTCTAATTTGGAAACATTTTAAACTCTTCCGATTAACTGTTTCTATGAATAATTTACTTTAAAAAAATAAATGCACATAGGAAATGCTCTTTAAACATCATGACCATAAAAAATATACCAAGTTACCGCATCATGTTCACAAAGTTTAACAACATAGCAGAACAAGAGTCTTCCTCACCATATACACAATAGCGACTGGGACTCAAGGGTATTCTTATTGCTATATTACTCACACATGCTTCATAGGGTTATTGTCATGAATTCATGTAATGCTTTCCAACATTACTGAAACTAGTGATCACCTCCTTTTCTCTTGGCAATAAATTTCATGGAGAAAAAAAATCACAAATGCTATGTCATGATATACTTCTTCCTGCCTGTCTAGAATCTGGAACCAGTCTATCTACCCAAATGTCCAGCTTTATTATTGGGAGCCAAATATTAAACCATTGTTTGTTGAATAAAAATGCTCTAGTTCTCACATAAACCTGAAAAACAACATCTGCATTTCAATATCAAAACCAAATGAAGCCATTATGGCATGTTGTGTGAGTCACCAATGACTGTGTCTACTGTGGATTGTTGAGTAAGTCACAATAGGATGGATTTATATATGCTAAATGATAAACTATGAGTTTATAAAGAACTGCAACTTTGTTCACACATCATACTACAGTAAATCAAAAGCAAACACATTAAGGTTTAAAAGAGTGAACTCAGCAATTTCTTTTGGTAATATTCAGGGTCAATCAAAATGGACTCAAATGTCTATATACCAATGCACAGAGTATGAGGAATAAACAGGGTGAATTAGAAATTCAAGTAAATGAGGGCAGATATGATATTGTTGCCATTATGGAAACTTGGTAGGATGAAACCCACAAATGGAACATACAGCTAGAGGGATTTAAATTATTTAAAAGAAATAGACCAAATAAAAGAGGAGATGGAGGTGCACTAAATATAACAAATAACTATATCTCTACAGAAATAGAGCACAACAATGATGAAAATTATCTTGAATGCATTTGGGTCAATATTAAAGGGGGGGGGTTAGGGTTAGGGTTACAAAGACAAATTGAAAGACAAAAAGGTCAAGTATAAAAAGTGGAAAGAGGGGCACATAACAAAAGCAGAATATCAGCAAATAGCCCGAGCCTGTAAAGATTAAGTGAGGAAAGCGAAGGCTCACAATGAATAAAGGCTTGCAACAAAAGTAAAAAAATAACAAAAATAGCTTCTTCCAACATGTTAAAAACAAGAAAAAAGTCAAGGAAACAATTGGTCCATTGCTGGGAGAAAGGGGCAAGAAGGTGACAAGCAACAGGGAGAAAGCAGAACTACTTAACTCTTTTTTTGCATCTGTCTTTACACAAAGGTAAAAACCAGTCCAACCTATCAAAAATAGCAAAAAACAGATTAGGAACACAAGTTAAAATAGGAAAGAAAATGGTAAGTGAGCACCTGTCTACCCTAGACGGGTTCAAATCACCAGGGCCAGATGGACTACACCCCAAGGTTCTGAAGGAACTAGCAGACGAGATCTCAGAACCACCAAACTATATCTTTCAAAGATCCTGGAGCACCGGGGAACTGCCAGAAGACTGGAAAAGAGCTGATGTAGTTCCCAACTTCAAAAAAGGAAAAAAAATAGATCCAGGAAACTACAGAGCTATCAGCCTGACCTCAATACCAGAGAAGATTCTGGAAAAGATAATCAAGCAACGAATCAGTGAACACCTAGAAGCAAACAAAGTAATAACCAAAAGCCAACATGGGTTTGTCAAAAACAGATCATGCCAGTTGCCAGACTAATCTTATTGCATTCTTTGACAAAGTGACAAAATTAGTGGACCAAAAGAATACTGTTGATATTATTTACTTGAACTTCAGTAAGGCATTTGATAAAGTAGACCATAACCTACTACTAGATAAAGTAGAAAATTGTGGGTTAGACAGCATCACCACCAGATGAATTCATAACTGGCTGACCAACCACACTCAACCTGTAGTCCTCAATGGAACTGCATCTACATGGAGGGAAGTACGCAGTGGAGTACTGCAAGGCTCTGTTTTAGCCCAATACTCTTCAACATCTTCATCAATGATTTGGACGAGGGGATAGATGGAGAACTCATCAGATGACACCAAGCTGGCAGGAATAGCCAACACTCCAGAAGATAGGCTTAAGATACAAAAGGATCTTGACAGACTTGAACTTTGGGCACTATCTAACAAAATGAAATTCAATGGTGAAAAAATTAAGGTTCTACATTTAGGCAAGAAAAACAAAATGCACAGGTACAGTATATATAATATTTTGCTCAATAGTAGTAACTGTGGGAGGGATCTTGGAGTCCTAGTGGACAACCATTTAAATATGAGCCAGCAGTGTGCAGCAGCTGCCAAAAAAGCCAACACAGTTCTAGGCTGCATTGACAGAGGGATAGAATCAATATCACGTGAAGTATTTATTTATTTATTTATTTATTTATTATATTTCTATACCACCTTTTTCCCGTAGGACTCAAGGCGGTGTACAGTCAAGAAAAATATAGACACACAAACATCATAAAATTGCTAATTAAAATTATTACTTAGTTTGGTCAATTAAATAAAACCCAGAATTAGATAACATTTAAAAAATCATTCACATGTTCATATGTTTAGCCCCGCTTGTTGGAACATCAGGGTCTTGAGGGCACGGCGGAAAGCACGGAGATCAGGGATATTCCGTATCTCCGGAGGCAGTTCATTCCAAAGGACTGGAGCCCTCACAGAGAAGGCCCTCCCCCTGGGAGTTGCCAGTCGACATAATTTGACTGACGGTACCCTGAGTAGTCCCTCCCTGGGGAACGAACTGGTCGGTGAGAGGCTATTGGTAGCAAAAGACGGTCTCGTAAGTACCCAGGTCCTAAGCCATGGAGCGCTTTAAAGGTGATAACTAACACCTTGAATCGCACCCGGAAGACCACCGGGAGCCAAGTGCAGCTCGCGTAGGAGAGGTGTTACATGGGCGTAATGAGCTGCGCCCATAATCACCCGCGCGGCTACGTTCTGGACCAGTTGGAACCTCCGGGTGCTTTTTAAGGGGAGCCCCATGTAGAGAGCATTACAGTAGTCCATACGGGAGGTAACTATGGCATGAGTGACCGTGCGCAAGGCGTCCTGATCCAGAAAGGGACGCAACTGGCGGATCAGGCGAACCTGATAAAAGGCACCCCTGGCCACAGCCGTCAAATGATCTTCTAAAGATAGCTGTGAATCCAGGAGGACACCCAAGTTGCGGGCCCTCTCTGTGGGGAGCAAGATCTCATCCCCTATTGTCAGTGATGGTACCAACTGACTATACCGGGACGCCGGAAGCCACAGCCACTCGGTCTTGGAGGGGTTGAGTCTGAGCTTGTTTCTCCCCATCCAGATCCGCACGGCCTCCAGGCAATGGGACATCACAGCAAGGGCATCATTCATGAACACTCACCCCGAAACCACGGATGAACTTGTCTAGCGGTTTTACATAAATGTTGAACAGAAGGGGTGAGAGGACTGACCCTTGCGGCACCCCACAAATAAGGTGCCTTGGGGTCGACCTCTGTCCCCCTGCCAACACAAACTGCGAACGGTCAGAGAGGAAGGAGGAGAACCACCGAAGCACGGTGCCCCCTATTCCTAACCCCTCCAGCCGGTGCAGTAAGATACCATGGTCGATGGTATCAAAAGCCGCTGAGAGATCTAATAGGACGAGGATAGAGGAGCAACCTCTGTCCCGAGCCCTCCAGAGATCATCCACCAACGCGACCAATGCCGTTTCCGTGCTGTATAGTGACCTGAGCCCGACTGGAACGGATCCAGATAGACAACTTCATCCAGGTATCGGGGTAGTTGTCGCGCCACCACACTCTCAACAACCTTCGCAACAAAGCGAAGATTGGAGACTGGACGATAATTTGACAATATAGCCAGGTCCAGGGAAGGCTTCTTGAGGAGGGGCTTCACAACCGCCTCTTTCAAGGCGGCGGGAAAGACACCCTCACTCAGAGAAACATTTATAATCCCCTGGAGCCAGCCTCGTGTAACCTCCCGGGAGGCCAGTACCAACCAAGAGGGATACGGGTCCAATAAACATGTGGCAGCGTTAAGCTTGCCCAGAATCCTGTCCCCGTCCTCAGGAGTCACAGAGTCAAACTCTTCCCAGATAACGCTCTCAAGACCTGCCCCCGTCTCCTCCCCTGGATCTACCCAATCGGAGTCCAGGCCTTCCCGAATCTGAGTGACTTTATCATGCAGGAATTGTACAAAATCCTCAGCTCGACCCTTTAAGGGATCTTCCCGTACCCCCACCTGAAGTAGGGAGCGGGTCACCCTAAACAGCGCAGCTGAGCGGTTCTCTGCAGATGCAATAAGAGCGGAGAAGTAGCTAGACTTTGCCACTCTTATCGCCACTAGGTAGGTCTTAATATAAGATCTCACCTGTGTTCGGTCAGATTCAGATCGGCTTGTCCTCCAATCGCTCTCCAGGCGTCTTTTCCGACGCTTCATCTCTCTCAGCTCCTCGGAAAACCAAGAAGCTAGACGAGATCGGCATCGGGTCAGAGGCCGCAAAGGCACGACGTGGTCCAAGGCCCCAGTAGCCACCCTGTCCCAGGCGACCACCAGGTCCTCAGTCGAGCCGTGAGCCAGAGTCTCAGGAAATGGTCCAAGCTCCATCAGGAACCTTTCGGGGTCCATCAGGCGCCTGGGACAAAACCATTTGGTTGGTTCCGTCTCCCTGCGGTGGGTGGAAGTGACTTGAAAGTCCATGTGAAGGAGAGAATGATCAGACCATGACAAGGGCTTGATGTCTATATCCCCTATTCTTAGATCATTCAGCCACTGATCAGAGACAAAAATCAAGTCCAGAGTGTGATTCCCCAAGTGGGTGGGGCCTTGAACTACCTGGGTTAAGTCCATGGCCGTCATGGAAGCCATGAACTCCGAGCCGTCTTCGACATTTCACCAGCGGATGGCAGGTTAAAATCCCCCATATCAATAAGTCTGGGGGTTTCCATCGCCACCCCGGCTATAATGTCGAGCAGTTCAGGCAGGACCGCTGTTACGTGGCAGGGAGCCAGGTACGCAATCAATAGGCCCTTCTGAATCCCCCGACCCCACTTCACAAGGAGGGACTCACATCCGGCTATCTGAGGAACAGTGGCCTCCCTCGGGCAAAGAATTTCTCTAATGATTGCTGCCACTCCCCCACCCCTTCCCTGAGTCCTTGGCTGATGGAATGCACGGAAACCTGGCGGGCACATTTCCACAAGGGGAACTCCTCGCTCCTGGCCTAACCAGGTCTCCATAATCCCTGCCAGGTCAGCACCCCCCTCTGAAATAAGATCATGAATGAGGGGGGCTTTATTTACCACTGACCATTGGTATTACTGTTGTTAATACCACTTTATAATGCCTTGGTAAGGCCACACTTGGAATACTGCATCCAGTTTTGGTTGTTATGATGTAAAAAAGATGTTGAGACTCTAGACTAGAGTGCAGAGAAGAGCAACAAAGATGATTAGGGGACTGGAGGCTAAAACATATGAAGAATGGTTGCAGGAACTGGGTATGTCTAGTTTAATGAAAAGAAGGACTAGGGAAACAAGATAGCAGTGTTCCAATATCTCAGGGGCTGCCACAAAGAAGAGGGAGTCAAGCTATTCTCCAAAGCACTGGAGGGCAAGGCAAGAAGCAATGGGTAGAAGCTGATTAAGGAGAGAGGCAACTTGGAACTGAGGAAAAATTTCCTGACAGATAAAACAATTAATCAGTGAAACAACTTGCCTCAGAAGTTGTGAATGCTCCAACACTGGAAGTTTTATTAAGGATGGGATGGATAAAATATTCAAAGGAGGACCCTACTACCTCCCATATGAATTCATTTATTGAAAATAACTTAAAAGTTCATTAAAATGATCTTTCAAGTTATTTTCAATAAATAAAGTTCATTAAAATGAACTTTCACTCAACGATCATAATAGACATTCCTTTGTTATACCAGCACAAGACATAAGAAATAGACAATTGAATCTGTTTGTTAAAAGCTCATTTGCTTTAGAAAGCTAGCCCATTGGAGAGGAAAATTGCAGTCTCATATTTTCTTTCTATGCCAGATTTTTAGTACTTTTCCCACTTAATATAAAGATCCATGCCCCTGGCCCCATGCAGGTTCAAATATTTTAATTCAAATATCCTGTTGTGTAATACTTTTAATTGTATGTTTTGTCTTTAACCAAACTGTTTATAGGAATATGGCTCCGGGTGACTATCCCTATCTTTACTTTGCATAATCTATCAAAAAGTATGCAGTTGGTACCCTGTTAACAGTTTTCAAAAGCTCACCTCTGTAAGCAACACTCCTTCATTTTCATTGATTTCCTTCAGGCACACTTTTGAACTTGATCCATCTTTCCAAGTCTTGGCCAAACAAGCTAGGTTTCTTGGTTCTCCAAGAATAACATTTCCCTTCAATGCATCTACTAGAAATTCATCCATAGAAAAAGTACCCGAAGTGTTTTTTGCAGACTGATGACATTTGGAAAAGCTAGGCGTCAGATTCAAGTCTGAAAGGTAACATTCATCATCTACATTTGAAAGATCATCAAAAATATAAGTCTTCAGAGGGCCAGGTTTCAAAGCAGGAAGCAAATAGCTATGGCCATACAAATAAGGAGGAAATTTGTTTGAAGGAGAGGGATGCACAATCTCCAATTGAGAGCCCAAATTGTCCTGTGTATAGGATTTCCAAACATGACTCAAGCACTGAGCAGGGCTGATCAACTTGTGTAACTCTAGCTTTGCTTGGTTCTTTATCATGTGTAACTTGCTAGTAGATAAAACTTGGCTTGGTTTCTCAAAGGAACTGAAATCAGAACCGATATCTTTACATAGTTCTGAATGCCATGAAGTGATATTGAAGAGGGTGCCCAAATGAGAATCATCTTCCTGGAAGAAAAATGAACTAGTTAGCTACCCAGGAAAGCTAAGCAATAGGATTGCACTCTAAACCCCACCAATAATCAGGAAAACTATTTTCTCCATTGTCAGTTTCCAATTAGTTAAAAGCAAAATAACTAAAACTGGGAACCAGGGACATGAATTTCTAACATTTCAGAGGAATTATTTTACATGGAATTTATCTATAAATAAATTTGAACCAATATTACAGATAACCCTGGACTCACCATCATTCCGTTAATAATGTTAATTATTATTCAATATTACAATGGCTTTGGAAAAAGTAACTTATAACCTGTATTTGCATTTATGACTGTTGTACCAATTGATCACAGTTTGGGCTCTTAGTTCTTTACCACCACTTGCAGTGTTCTGCAGTGACATGATTGTGACCGTTTTTATCAATTTCTAGCAAAAATGCCCACTGGGGAAACTAGATTAACTTAATGACCATACACTTGATGACTACTGTACTACTACTACTGTTCTACTACTACTACTGAATACTATTGATTCACTTAATGACTACTGTAAAAATGATAATAAACTCATATCTGAGTCAACTTACAACTGCAACAATTTACAATGGAAATTTCAGTCCCATAAGTCAAGGACTACTTGTATCTAGAATTATGAATATGTAATCCATTATTATTATTATTATTATTATTATTATTATTATTATTATTATTATTATTATTATTATTATTATTATTATTATTATTGAGAGTTCCACAATTTCTGGTTGGCTTTTGTAATTGTAAGCTCTGTTTGACCAACACTAGAACACTTTTTGTAAGACACCCTTCCTGCACTGGGTTTAAACAATGCTCTATCATTATCAAAAAGCAACCAAGAAATATCTTTGAAACTCTTCTAAATCTGAAGAAAGGAAGGTGGAAAATTGCTGGTTTGAGCCTAATTTGCTAAGGCTTCCTGGGCATTGTCATCATGTGATAGCCAAACAGATTTGCTTATTGGACAAGTTTAGGAATTATCTTCAGAACTTAGAAGCAAGGTGGTTGCTTATCAGATGTACTAATGGGGTACAGAATATGCTTCATGATAAGCAAATCTCCATATTTAACAACTTATTGAATTAGGAAAAAGATTTGAGTGCTTTTGAAATAGAAGAGTGGAATAAAAGTATCATAAATAAAAATATTTGCATATTTATCCACTTTAGTATGCTGGATCTCAATTTCAATATTGTCTGAGATCAATGGAAGTTAAAGTCCTAAATGTTTCAGAGATGGTAAATTACAAAAAAATGGTCTAAGATCATACTGCTAAGTAATCATTAGTGATCTCTGTCCTCTTTTCTGTTGTCATCATACATGTCATCTAATGTAGATTGTAATTTTAAAATTTTCTCCCCAAATTGTTCAGAATCTCGTTTTATAACACAATTTGCAACAGGACACTTTTATAAAGATGAAAAATAGTATCTGAGCTGTTGCTCATTTGTACATTGTTAATTCAACTACAAACACATATATGCCTCTGAGAAAGAAAACAGGCACTGCTGAGGTTAAGTTCCATTATGCCCATCATTAATACGATATTCAAGCATGATTTGAGGCAGTGTAGAATATGCTCTACCTGCACAGGTATGGGTACACAGCTCTCCTGCTCCGGAGTCCTTGGCTTTCGACTTAGGGAGGATGCTCTTTTTGGTGTTTTAAGGGTGGACTTTCTCTTTCGCTGTTTCTTCCGGGATTTGCCGCAATGTAAGGCCTTCCAGGAACCTGGAGCCATTTTTCCTTCAGTTGCATGAGCCACATTATTGGGGATTTGATCAAGGCTGCAAGACCGGCTGACAGAAAGTAGTATTACTGATATATACTTTACTTTATACTTTAGCTTAATCCACAAAAACCACAGCAATTTAGCAGATCTGAAAGCTACACACTAAGATCTTGAGAACATTTGGAGTAATCATAATAAGTAAGTTCTCAAACTAAAGAATGAATACATTTGTGAAAAATGCTCTTTTTAATCTTATAATATCCTTCATCTTCAATTTCCAATAAAATATACCTATAAAATTATATAATTTTTAAATAATACATTAAAGCACTATAGACACATATTTAATCAGATGTTTCCTTGTCAACAATATTTTAATATGAGTGTCAAAAATGAGCCAAAGTATTTAGCTTTATGAGAATGAAAGCAATGCCATGCCATGCCGGGCACCGGATTTATTTGCTCACAGCAATGTTGAAAAATTCATTGTATGAACTTTACTGGTTAGACTTCCTGATATTTTAGGGTGATGAGAGCAAACAGGCAAACTTAGACATAACAGAAAAGAAAATGACTGAATAATAAGAAACAGAATACATGGGGGGGGGGCAGGGGTGAAATGCTCCTGGTTCGGACTGAATCGCCCGATCCGGTAGCGATGACGGTGGGTGATTCGGAGAACTGGTAGAAAAAATCCCTATCCACCCACCATGCCCAGCTGAGCCATGCGATCATCAGAGGCTTTTTTTTTACTTTTAAAAGCATTTTTTCTTCGGCCGAAAAATGCTTTTAAAAGTTTTTTTTAAAAAGCCTCTGATGATCTCGTGGCTCAGCTGGGATCGTCAGAGCCTTTTAAAAGCATTTTTTCTACAACCTCTCCACTGAAGAGGTTGTAAAAAAATGCTTTTAAAATGGCTCTGACGATCCCAGCTGAGTTACCTGATCGTCAGAGGCCTTTTTTCTTTTAAAAGCAAAAAAAATTGCTTTTAAAAGAAAACAAAAGCCTCTGACGATCAGACAACTCATCTGGGATCATCAGAGCTTTTTAAAAGCATTTTTTAAACAACCTCTGACCAAAGAGGACCAAGAGAAAAAATGCTTTTAAAAGTTAAAAAAAAAAGCCATACGCACCTAGTCACATTACCACCACCACCAAGCCACGCCCACAGAACTGGTAGTAACAAATTTTACATTTCACCACTGGGTGGCTGGGTGGGGGGGCTTTCCTAGAAACATTTTATTCTGCTGGCATTATTGTTTCATGTCACAATCAAAATATATTATTTTTTCAAAGCACAAAACCTAAGGAGTCATGCAATGGCTCCCTTTCATACATAATATTGATTCTTTCTTCATCTTTCCATCTTTTAAAACATTCGTTCTAAACTTTTACAATCACAGAATAATTTACTTGAATGTTGCTTATAAAATTTAGCTTTGGCACTCCACTCTTGCTGAAAATTTGCAAGACCACTCTGTAATTATCCCAGAGCAACTAAGACCTTACATAAATCATGCTATATCTGCAATGCTATACAATGTGTCTTACCAAGAATATATACTTGCCAAGTCCTGACAATCTCCAAAGAACAATTTCAAAGATAAGTATTTTAAATAAAAATTTCTTCATGTAATGTAGAAAATTTAGAAGTATGAAACTTGCTAATTCTAGCACAATGATTTGGATACCAGTCTATGATAAAAAGTGAAATTAAGAGGAATACAATGGCCTCTGCTGAATTGGGTGCATGAATCAAAGCAGGCAAGATGGCAGTCATCAAAATATGGTTGAAGATTGACTGCCCTTGACTATTTGGATGCTCCTCTGGGCCCCCAATGATGATATGGATGTGGAATACTCTTTCCAACATGATGATTCAAAGGATCCTCCTCTTTTTATGCAAGAGGAATAAGGAGCAGGAGAGGGTGTTGTGGTTTTGCATTTTAGGAAGGAGAACTTACCTATATCGCTTTGTGTGAGCAATAAAAGGCCTCTCTGAATAAGTGGGACTGAACTCCTGGCTTATCTCACCTGAAGAAAGTTAAAAGAAAAAGAAGTTCAAATATGCCATAATGAAGCAAGAAATATCAAAATCACATACAATGACAGTTTATCAGATCCTAGTATAGTGGACTTCAGATGCGAGATCGGTTCAGCATTTTAACATGTAATGCCGTGTTATGCATGCATTTGACATTAGTTGTTACATAACAACAATTTATGTTTGTATATAACGGTATAACACATATACACATTCTCTTTCAACATTTCATGAACATTCAGATATAGCAGATCCTCCTGTCCCCAGCAGTCTGTTAAGTCAAGGGTTTATTGTAATTTTATTCTAAGTATTTACTCTATGTCACTTACATTTTCAAAGTCCCCCCCGCCCCCCCCCCTCCGGGTCTCTCTCACACACACAACTTTAGCTTCTCCTTCTTTCATTAATACATCGTTTTCCACTTACATTCTGCCTGGGCAATGATGGATATTGAGGCTAAACTCCCTTGTCCGCTGTCTTCCTTGGCAGTTCCTTTAGCAATCACATCATTCAGGATCTTCCATGATTCATGGAATATCTTTTTGTCTGGCTCCTCTACTTTGCAAACACTGCTTTTCTTTTCACTCATTACTTCTTCTGGCCCTTTGCCCTTTAGGAGATCCTTTGGAGATCCAGTAGCTGGATCTGTATCATCCTGGCAAGCTATTTCCATTACTGCCATCTCTTATTTTTGGTATGTTACTAAAAGACAAAGCCCAAAAAAAGAACCATTAGATGCCCATTTTTAAGCATTGGTTCTGATAAAGCTTGTGGGTATTGATGTTTATTCTTTCTATATTGGACAATGAAAAGTGCTTTTTCTTGAAGAAAACATATTATCTTGTAGCCGAAAACAAAACACAATATTTAAGTGGCTAGTTAGAAAACCCAAATAATCTTTTACAACACCCTTTAAAATCCCCCCCAAAATACATGATTTCTGGTGTTTTTTTTTAAGGTTTTTTTTAATTATATTATTAAATTAACATTACAAACAAATAACATATACATGATTTCTGGTTAAGAAAAAACTACGAATTGTTACAAAATATTGTAGTATATCCTTGGCAGAGCTACAGTGATCCTCAAAATGAGACTGGTTTATGCTTTATGAAGAGAAGAAAGTATTCAGTTTATTATTTAAACCAATTGTATCCCAAGCTTCATCCAAAAAGATCCCAGAGCAGTATAAGCACAATTAGTGAGTGAGAAGTTATAGAACTTCTCCTCTGCAATTGCAAACATCCTGCAATTATCACAAATGTTTTCTTTCCTTTTTAAAAATAAGGATAACATAATCCTTTTTTATTTGATAAACTATACTTACATTGTATATTACTTTGAGAATAAAAGTCTTTAAAGATACAACCTTATATACACCTATATTTTGCATCCTTATTGAAAATGGATTTATAATGTCCGTGTTTATCATTCATAATTCTAAAGTTGCCCAATTTCTCAAAAATAGACAGCATATAAACTGAAAACCACAGAAAGAACAATTATCGAGCAATGGGAAGATGGTTATTCGTGCAGCAGACATAAGAACATCTAAGAGCCCATAAGTAGCCCAATCCCGAACCTTGGGAAAGAGCTAAGCCATATTTAAAGGACAGCAGGCTTGCAATTGCGCTAATCAAAGCGTAAGGGACGATGAGAAGAGTTTCCCAATCCAGGAACAGAGGCAATTGGTGTACAAGATGAATCTGTGAGTTTTGAACAGGAGTCCAGACCCTCAAATTGTTTATCAGTTTCATCTGGGGAAATGTAACCTTATTTAGAATTAGAGATGCAAAGTTCCTAGAACTGGAAGTCCATATCCATATCCATATCCATATTACTTTGTCTTCCTAGGATTGAGCTTCAATCTGTTTCTCCTATCCACTGCCCTATAATCTCCAAACATTGATTCAAGTCTTTTATGATATATGTTGGTGGTCCAAAGCTTAAGATGCACATGATACTGAGTTATATAATCAGCATACCAATTATACCTGACTCATACAATAACCACATACAGGAGCTTCAACAAGCAAGCAACAAGATCCACTCGTGAAAGGTCCAAGTCAGCCACTTTATTGTATTCTACCTTTATACAATAAAGTTCCCAAACTCTTTGCCTTCTCTTGGGATAAGAATTTAGGGGTGTGTGTGTGTGTGTGTCAGGCTTATGCCTCTTGCAGCTGCACAAAGATGCAAGGCTTGTCCCCCACTTGACATTCCTTCCCTGCCTGGCTAGGATAACTCCTCTCAACCCACCCACTTTTAACTATATCAATTAGGGTATGTCTTCACTAAATTTCTTTCTTTGACAGCTAAGTGATAGTGGGCTTCTCCCTTTCTTATTCCTCCAAGTTCATTCACACATTCCTTTACAAGTCCTGAGGCACTCAACAGATCAGGGACTTTGGGCTCAATCTCAACTCTCTATCAGAACTATTTAGAACTGCCATAGGGAAAATCAAATCACTACAATGCCATACCTCTCATTCCCAATCCTTATTGTCAATGACGAAGGATACCATGACTGATGATATTAAAGGTAGGTGAGAGATCAAGAAAAGCCACCTGTGAAGTTTCCCATTCCCAGCCATACCAATGCCAGCTCTATGCTTTGGCTGTAACTTGACTGAAAGGATCCAAATAATCCATTTTCTCCTGGGCATCTGAAGCTGCAGCATGATAACCTTTTCATCGATTTCTCTCAGAAATAAAAGGCTGAAAACTGGGCATAGGTTGACACAAACTCTTGGGTCCAGTGATAGTTTCTTAAGAAGATATTGTTTCTTGTAAAGGCATGGGGAACCACTACTCTAGGATGAGTTCACCGCCACATGGTTCCAACTTTTATCATCTCTCTGGAGATCTTAACCAAATAGGAAGGGTATGAATCTAACAGTGGAAAGTTAACAGATCCAAGAATCCTATTCATTTCCACAGAAGCAAGATTGTGCCAAAGTTGCCTCAACTGCACCAACCCAGTCAGAGTACAACTCCAAAAGAATCCAAGTGATTGAATATTCTTCACAATGGCCCTGTAGATATTCCTGGTACTAATCTCTCCGAGCAGAGAACAGAATATTTTAAAAAGAGCCAATTGCAATCCCTAATATAGCTTTTTACATATTATTAGTCAAATTCACTTTACTACTTGCTCCAACAGTGCTCTAAGCTTTCGTTATTTAATTTTCCAGAGCATCTCAGAAAATTAGAGAGTCACTTGGGATCAAAGTCACCTCTCTCTCAATTAGAGAGTTGCCTGGGAACAAGAAAGATTCTAAGAGGCAAACCCTTCTAAGATGCTCATCACATGCCCACTTCAGGAAAAAACCCGAGCACCCTCTAAAACCTATCAGAGTCCAGTAGTTAAAGTCAGGCAATCTCCTTCTGGGGAACAGGGGGAGAAAAAGTACCAGCAGACTGAAGAACAACCAGGGAGTGATCTGATTGTAACAAAAGATTGATAGTAATGTCTCCATCCTCAGATCATGGTACAATGTCTATGAGACAAAAAAACAAATCTAAAGTGTGATCACCTGTATGTCTCAAGAAACCTGGATCTGGTCCACTGTTGTCATTGTAGCATGAATTCCTGAGCCACTACAGATTCTACATCACACAAACCTAGCAGTGGAGTCAAACAGCTCAGGTAAGATGTTTTTGCAGAACATAGGGGCTATCAGGACAACAAAGGTGCAGATTTTTTTAAAAAAAACAATGAATTATAACCACTGCAGTCAAAAAGATTCTGGGCAATTTAAAATACAGCAACCAAATGACTCCACAAATAAATAATCATGGTACAATTAAATAACCTAAAAAAAAACACCCAGAGTTCTAACCACATTATAAGGGGGAGAATATGATTTCACTCCTACCCAAGAATTAGGCTTGCAGCTTAGAACTACTCTTGAATGAAATTGGCTGTTAAGCAGCTGCTGTAGTCAGAAATGGCTCAGAGTTGGCTGGTCTTCAGAGTCTCTCTTTCTTAGAGAAAGCAGATTGTGCTGACACTGTGAGACATTACTAGATTTTCTATTCTGCCTCTACCAAAATGGAAGCATCATTTTTATATTGACTGGGCTGACTTTTCATTTTCTTTTTTTTATGTTTACCCCTCAAAAAAGGAAAAACCATTTCACTAAAAATCTTGTATCTCTCTTTTGCACTGTTTTAGCCATTTTATATTCAAATAAATCGGACGTTGTCTTACCTGAATGTCCCTTTTAGGAGTGCTGCGACCACGGTCCATGGCTGGGATCTTCACTTCAGATGTTGACAGTAACTGAGTGAGAGCTGTTAAACTCTCCCTGATAGGACACGCCTCCAGTCCCATGATCCTCCAGTCTATCACGAAGACACAGAAAGACTCCAGAAGAAAAAAATCGCCCCAGCAAATCCATGCAAGGGTAACCAGGAGGCACGGCAGACAGTCTGAAAGAAACTGCAACAGCAGAAAAACAACAACAAACAAGGGAGGGAATGGACAGTGGTCGCAGCACTCCTAAAAGGGACGTTCAGGTAAGACAACGTCCGTTTTCCAGAGTGCTGCTCCCACTGTCCATGGCTGGGACATACCCAAGCTCAAGCACTAGGGTGGAAGACTGGATGCCCACGAACCCGTCCAAGGCGACGCTCTGTAGGACTCGCCGCCCAAAGGCAGCATCCGAAGAAGCGTACGAGTCAATCCGATAGTGACGAATAAACTGTGACACCGATGACCACGTGGCAGCCCGGCAAATGTCCTCCACCGAAGCTTGAGTAGCCCACGCAGCGGAGGTAGCCGCGCTGCGAGTGGAGTGCGGTAGAATTCGTCCCGGAACGGGCTTCTCCAATAACTCATACGCCAAGGAGATACACGCCTTGAGCCACCTGCCCACAGTGGCCGCAGATACCTTCTGGCCCATCGAGGCCGGGTGAAAGGAGACCAGCAGAGCTTCCGTCCGCCGAAAGGTCGAGATCCGGTGGATGTATATGCGCAGTGCCCGCTTAACGTCAAGCTTATGCCAATGTCGTTCAGTAGAGTTCCTCGGAGACGGGCAGAAGTCCGGCAAGGAGAGTTCCTGCCCCCGGTGAAAGGGCGTATTTACCTTCGGGAGAAAGGTAGGGTCAAGCCTGAGAACCACCACGCTTTCCCGGAACAGACAAAGGTCCTCCCGAATAGAGAGCGCCGAGAGTTCCAACACCCTACGTGCGGAAGTGATAGCCAACAGGAACGCTATCTTAAATGACAGATGTTTCAGTGTAGCTGTCTTCATAGGCTCAAATGGGGAAGATGTCAGAGCCTGAAGCACTAGAGGAAGGTCCCAGGTAGGGTATCTGTGGACCTGAGGTTGACTCAGATTGGTCGCACCGTGAAGAAAGCCCCTGATGAGGGGGTGTCGTGAAAGAGTGTCATAGGGAGGACACTTCAAAACGGTGGATAAGGCTGCTGTCTGGCGCCTCAGTGTTGCCGGGGCCAGGCCTTTCTGAAGACCTGAATGCAGAAATTCTAAAACTTCCTCCACTGTCGCCGAGGTGGGATCCACATGCCTCGAAGCCCCCCAAACGCAGAAGGCCCTCCAACAAGCCTCGTAAATACGGCAAGTGGAAGGAAGTCTAGCTGCCTGTATAATCTTGACCACTCCGTCAGACAGATGTGACTTCTTTAGGAGGACGCGTTCAAACGCCAAACGGCCAAGTGGAGCCACTGGGGCTCCGGATGACAAACAGCCCCTTGGAGCAGAACGACTTGCGTGGCCGGAATCACCCAGGGCGGAGATACGGAGAGGGCGAGAAGGTCTGCATACCAGGCCCTGCGTGGCTAGTTGGGAGCCACCAGAATCAGGTCCGCCTTTTCCCACAGCAATTTCCTCACGACTCGTGACAGCAGAGGAATGGGGGGAAATGCATATAGGAGGCCCTTCGGCCACCGACACCTGAGGGCGTCGCGATCCTCCGCTGACGGGTCCAGATAACAGGACACAAATCGGGGCAGTTGGGCGTTCTTTCGAGAAGCGAATAAGTCTATCAGCGGAGTCCCGAACTTTTGACAAATCCCGTGAAATAACTGAGGGTGGAGTTGCCACTCTGCTGGGTCGATCCATTCCCGGCTGAGCCAGTCGGCCCGAACATTGTCCACCCCCGAGATGTGATCTGCCTTTATCGACCTCAGATGCTGCTCCGCCCAATTGAATAGATGTTCCGCCTCAAACATGAGCGACCTTGATCTTGTGCCACCTTCCTTGTTTATGTGCGCCTTTGCCGCAGTATTGTCGGTAAGGATCAATATGTGTCGCCCCTCCATCGACTTCTTGAAGTGACAAAGTGCCAATCTCACCGCCCTCAGCTTGAGCAGATTTATGCTGTAGCGGCTCTCCGTCGGGGACCACAGACCTTGAGCAACAAGGTCGCCCAGATGAGCCCCCAACCTCGTAGACTGGCGTCCGACGTTAAGGTCAGTCTCTCCGGCTCTGTGAAGTCGCAGCCCTGTAGAATTGCCAACGACAGCCACCAAGTCAACAACAGACGGATCTGAGGGGGTAAGAATACCTGGCGACTCAAATTGGCGCAGCCCGACTGTTGGAAGGGGAGAAGGAACCACTGTAACGCTCGGGAATGTCTGCGTGCCCACGGAACGACGTTGTAGCAGGACACCATTTTCCCCAGCAGCTGGGCAAGGAGTACGAGAGGGACCTTCTCCAGGGCTTGAATCCGAAGAATCAGGTCGGTCAGACTCTGAGTTCTGTCTGGGGAGAGAAAAACCTGCCCTTTGACAGAATCTATTAGGGCTCCAAGGTGAATCAGACTCGTGGTCGGGACAAGATTGCTCTTTTCAAAGTTCACCGAGAACCCGTGGCGTTGAAAAGTGTCCAGTACGAGGTTCCGGTCTCGGGATGCCTGGGCTAGAGAGGATGATAGAATCAGGACATCGTCGAGATAACACATCACTCGGACAGGATGTTGGTGGAGTGAAGCTGCTATCACTGCTACCAGTTTCGTAAATGTGCGGGGCGTGGAGGACAGGCCAAATGGCATCGCCCAGTACTGGAAGTGTCTTCCGTCATACTTGAACCTCAGAAATCGACGGTGTCCGGGGTTTACCGGAACATGAAGGTAGGCTTCTCTGAGGTCCACCGATTGCAGCAAGTCCCCTCTCCGCACACCCGCCAGAATAGAACTAAGTGAGTGCATCTTGAACTTGTGATACACCACTGAGAGGTTTAAAAGCTTTAAGTTCAGGATACCCCGCCATCCCCCCGAGCTTTTGGGAACCAGAAAAAAGGTTGAATAGAAGCCGAAACCCCGTTGAGTCGGGGGAACCGGTTCTATCGCTTCTATGCATAGCAGATGGTTGATTTCCTGCAGCATCAGAGTGTGACGATCCTGAGATGAGGGGACCGGGCAGGGAACAAAACGACTCGACGGGGTTCCAACAAATTCGATAGACCTGAAGAAATGGTGCGTAGCACCCAAGAGTCCATTGTGGACCGGGCCCATTGGGGATAGAAGAGGTGAAGTCTCCCGCCGATGGGACCCGGAAGGGGTGAGTCATTTGCCTCTGCGAGGTTGTCTGTAGGTGGAGCCACAGAAGGGGCATTTGGACTGTGGCTGAAACCTGCTACGGTCACGAAAGGAATCCCGTCCTTGAGACCTGTCCGAACCCGAGAAGGAGGGCCTGCGGAAGGAAGACCCGCCCGAACCTTGAAAGGAACGAAAGGGCGGGCGCTGGCTGTATGGAGTGTATCTCCTCTCAGGACAGCGGTACGAAGAAGGAAGAATCTTTGTCACGATCCTCTATCAGGAGCGGTTCCAAGGCTGGCCCGAACAGGTTCGGCAACTTGTAGGGAGCGGATGCCAATCTCCATTTGGCCTTAAGGTCAGCTTTCCAATGTCTAAGCCAGAACAAACGCCTGGAAGAGACCGAGGACGCTAGTGCTCGAGAGGTGAACTTCACCGAATTCAGGGACGCATCCGCCGAGTACTCGGTGGCAGCCACAATCTTATTTATGTCCTGGTGTAATCTAGTCTCTTCCGGAGGCAGCCTCTGTTGAAGTTGTTTCAACCAAATCAGCGAGGCTCGAAGAAAGCTGTTGCGGTTGCCATTCGGATTGCCCAGGAGACTGCCTGATGTGACCTGCGAAATGCCAATTCCGCTCTGCGGTCCTCCGACTTCAGACCATCCAGGGAGTCAGTCGAAACTAAGGCGCTGGAAGCCAAGGAGGCCACTGGAGGGTCCACCGTGGGAAGGGCCAAGAGGTCCTCGAGCTCAGGAGCGGCACAATATAGCTTCCTGTCAAGGGTGCTGGGTGATGTCATAGAGCCGGGTTGCCCCCAGGGAGACTGTAGCACATCCAGGAACAGGCGGGGACACGGAATCACATCCTTGTCCGGTTTAGCAGACAGGAATAAAGCGTCATGAGGCCCCGTGGACGTGGAGGCACCAGATTGCTCCGCACCTGGGGAAGTCAAATTGGTGGTAATGCGAGCCTTGTGCAGTAACGATTTAAACATGGACGGGCGAAACAACCCCGTAAAGGCAGGGGAGTCCACTGGTAAGTCTTCGTCATCCGAGAATTCTATGTCTTCCGGACATTCTTCTCCGTGATCAGAGTCAGCCCGGGAAGAAGATGCTGGCGGTTTCCTAGCTATGTGATGAGATGAGACCTGATGGCTCAACTGATGAGGCTGCCCCGCCGAATGGAGAGGAGTCTGAGACGCCTGATGAAGGCCCACCGCCAAAAAGGAAGAAAAGGCTGATGAGAACAGAGCTTGCAGGTCCTGATGCATCGGTAGAATCTCCCCATCAGGCCCACGGAGACCAGCTGCAGTCGGGGTAAACGAGGCCTCAGGTGAAGGACGAGAAGGCCTCTGTGAAGCAGACAGCCCCGCTCTAGAAACATCCGGCAAGGATTGAGAGACTCCTTTAGACAGGCGTAAGAGTTCATCCCGGCGGACCAGGGGAGGAGCACCGCATTCCGGAGACGAAGGCGGGGACCCAGAGAAGGAGGAATCCCTTTCTGCCGAAGTGGAAGAAGTGGGTTTCGCTGTGACCTCACCAAGGCTAACTTCTGCCACAGCCGCCAATCTCGTCTTGTCCCATTGTCTCTCGAGAGCCTTGTGGCGGGGCGGGGCGTCCTTGTCTACGCCCTTGGAAACCTTAGTTTTGTGAGAAGAGCGGCTTGAGGACGCCAATTGCTTCCGGGAAGATTTCTTGGCCCTCTTAGGAGAGGTGCGCGGTGGGCTATGTTCAGGCTCCATGTCAGACGAAAGAGCCTGGTCCGCCATGACACCAATGGAAGGCTGAGCCCGACCACAAAGGCACGGAACTGGCAGGATACAGTCCTCAGTATCCCCGGATACTAGTCTTTTTTTTTTTTTTTGTAACTATTTACAGGCAGTACTCAAAAGGGAATATAATTGCCAATGTCAAAGAGGCCCTCTTTTTTTTTTTTTTTAAACTATATACACAGAGGACCTAATGAGGAGGCCCTCCTAGCTGGAAGGGTCCTCGCGGCGATCAAACATTGAAAGGAGAGATCTCGTCACAAGAGAAGGGCAGCCTTTTCTGAAGCAAACTGATCTCTCCCTGTTGAAGCCACCTACAAAATGGCAGGCGTTATATTATGAGAGAAGAAAATGGTGGGCGCGCCAACACAGTAACAAAATGGCGCCCGCCACAAAGCCTCAGAGCTCGAGGAGAAATGATGGGCGCCCAATAAGGCCAGAAGTGGCGCCCTCCGCCGCCAGCAGTCCCCGACAAATAAAGGGGCAACTCACGCTGTTCCGATCGCTGGGAGCCGTCTCTGCCGTCAATTTGAAATGTCCAAAGCGAAGGGTGCACCTAGAGATGACGCTCCTCCAAGTCAATCAATCGGGTGCGGCTCAGATGGCGGCAGGCCTGCGCGCCAAAGTAGTCCTCTCCAGCACCTCCGCCCAGCAATCGAATAAAGCGGGGAGCGCGCTGTAGAGGCGATGCTACCCCGAGGCCACTGCAGACACCAGGAAAGAGAGTCGGGGATGGCCGCAAGGCTGCGGGCCTATCCCACACTCACGGCCAATGCTATCAAGCCGGATCCGCCCCGAAGAGTCGGAATCCGGCGGCTGCGATCTCCCAGGCGTGGGTGACCCAGCGGCACACCACACGCGTCCAGCAGCCCTGTCAGACGAATAAAGCAGCTCACGAAAGAGAAATAATCAAAAATAAACAAAAAGACCTAAACGGAGAAAGGAGTAGGGAGAGAAGAAGGAGGTTTTGAGAAAAAATAACTCCAAAATTATCACAGCTCAGAAATTCACTTCAGTTCTTGCCAGTAACTGAGTGATAGACTGGGGGATCATGGGACTGGAGGCATGTCCTATCAGGGAGAGTTTAACAGCTCTCACTCAGTTACTGTCAACATCTGAAGTGAAGATCCCAGCCATGGACAGTGGGAGCAGCACTCTGGAAAACAGTTGTACATAAAATATGTATGTGTATAGCAGTTTTATTGAGTAATGTGAAACATACATTTATCTGACAATAGGAAAAAGTTAGGAAATTAGGAATCAAAATTGGAACGTACAATCTAAATTTCTGCAGTCCACTAATTAGAATTCCCTTCTATAAATGCTTATTTAATTATCACTTTTTGGAGTATTATGTAATTGGCATTCAATCTGTTGCCAAGCACAAGGTATTCAGGGCCAAATGAATTTGTCTTTATATTTTTACAGAGCTGCATTAAACCAAAATAAGGAGAGCAACTTTTCAGTAGTATTATGCCCATAACAGAGTCCCTTTCAAAAGAGATTAAAAATAACTGGGAATAAGACTAAATTTCAATGTATACATTTTTATACTATTTGATATTCACAAACACACACAAACACAAACATTTGAGTTTCAATATTTCTCTTTTTTTTTTTTGGTGGAATCTTTTTTTTAAAGTAATTAGGAAATATTTGTGACAATTAAAAAGGAATGTTAAAAATTGTTTTAGTATAAGAATCCAATCTCTTTTTTACTTATACATATTATAAAATAATGAACTAGGAGGACATAGCTTTTTAAGATTCAACTACAGCTAAATGGGCCTGCCTAAGTGCTCAGGCTCCAGAATCTTTGTATGGAAAGGATCCTCTTTCTGTTTTGCAAGGCTAGAAGCCAAGAAAGAAACTTTGCTTCTCCTTTGATCATGGCATCTTGAAACTTTCTGGAAGCCAGAAACCTTGGACTTTAAACTCTGCTGGGGTGAGGCATGCAAGGTAAAGTTTCCTGCCACCTAGGCGAGGTAGATGAGAAATTGTTTCCTGTATTTGAAAGAAGTGTAACGAGATCTCTAGAAATATTGGCTAGCCAGGAAGGGTGGGGCTGCATCTGAAACTCATTTAAGGGGTTTGCCTAGCACAGTGATGGCAAACCTTTTCTGCATCAAGTGCTGAAAAGGGAGGGAGCGTACACGCACATTGCGCATGCTCCTCAGGACCACAACCTAGAAGAGGAGCTGCCCCGGGGGCATGCGCGTGCTGGGAAATGAACTTCCAGTTTCCAGCATGCACATGTACACCGGCCCGTTGGTCTTCTGGTTTGTGGCGCACATGTGCACGCAACGATCAGCTGGTCAGCGCGCATGCTGCAAACTGGAAGACCAGCTCTTCCAGTTTTCAGCACTGCCACACGTGTGAAGACTAGTTTATCGTTGTGCGCACATGTGCGCCAGAAACCCGGAAGAGAAATGAGCGATGCAGCACGTGCCACATGACATGGCTCTGCGTGCCACTTTGGGCATGTGTGCCATATGTTCGCCATCACAGGTCTAGCATATATGCTTCATTTCCCCTCTATTTTCTTCCATGAATGTCCCCCCCCCCCAAACAAAAACGCTTCTATTTGTCTTAGGCTATTTTCCATAAAGCTGTTTTGTTTTTAAATAGATGTTACACACTACATATAAATCTTGAGTCTTTTCCAAGCACTCCCATATTTTATGTAGTCCTCCTTCTGTAAATACAGCTGCCCATGCAGAGGGAAGGGCCTATCATTAAAAGATATGAAATCAATTGTTTATTATTGGTCTGAGAATTGCAGGCAATGAGCACATATTCCATTTGCAGAAGAAAATATTGCTGAATTGATCTAAGCATATGAGAAGAACCAATCTGGTATAGTAATTAAAGGCACCAAGCTAGAAATTGGGAGATTGTGAATTCTAGTCCTGCCTTAGTCCTGCCTTAGCTGTGCCCTAGAAAGCAAGCAATGGCAAACCACTAACCCTTAACTCATCGGCAGGGAAGCCCTACATAACTCAATTTAATCGAGGAATTTATAATTGTCACCTTCCTCTTTGGAACTAAAGAAGTCCTTTCTAATTAAGATCCTATCTTATCTTTTCTACCTAGGAACTTTTCATATTTTGATAGGTCTCCTCTAAAGTTACATTTTCCATTATTAAAAATTGGTCAAAATGGTTTGTTGCACAATGCAGTGCAAAACACAGCAGCAGGTAAAGCAAATATTCAGATAGCTCACTTCAGACCCAGATCACAGAAGATCCTTGGCAAAAAACACCCCGCCCTCCCATCTCTATCCTTTAGCAGAAAGCCACCAAAGGAAAAATAGCACCTATGTGCTTTCCTATCTTTGCTATCACATTGACTTTGTTAAACTTATTATTTTATGGACACTACTCTTAGTCTCCTTTTTTTGCATTTGCTTGAGCAGGTTTGACTTTGCATATAGTAGCTGCACTCTTGGCTGAGGGCTTGCTTCTGCCTGTTTCAGCTGCCAACCCTTTTCTTGTAAAGAACACCCACGTCCGGGATCCCACACAAACAATGCTCTCTCAGTAGGTTAAGTGACTTCTCTCTTCTCCAGCTTCAGCTGGCTGCTTAGAAAGCCTTTTTAACATTTCAGAAGCCACAATTTTCAGTCACACCTTGCTGTTACATTTTCTTCTTAAAGAACAAGAGGATGTTGCATCTCAAAAGCAAAACTAATTTGCGATATTGTCTCCCGTTAGGCTCATGATCTCAAGGGATTTGCTTCAATTAGGCAAGCAATGCTCATTTTCCTGAAGCAACATAGGAAGGAAAAAATAATTTTTAACTGAATTTGTTTATGGAAGAGTCACAAATGGTGGGCTTTCTTGATTTCCACAGACCCAAAGTTGGTACCTGCAGGTTCCTCTTGGTTTTATGAATCATTTGAACCTTTTGAAGTCCTCTCAATAAGCATTATCTTCATTTCTTGAGAGAAACATACACTCCAAGTTTGCTTGCCATTACTATAATCCCAATCACAAATATGCTACAAAAGTATAATGGATGACACTCTCCATCCTGCCTTTCTATTTATCCCAAACTGAAGACAGAATATTTGCCTGTATCAGGAATAAGCAGCCTTGCTGGGTCCATTCTGTTTCTGAAATACCTCAAAATTCTACCATAAAGCTGTTTAGATCAGTCCAAATGTAGTCCATGGCAGTGTCATATACCGTACACTATGTTGCATCATACTATATGAATCCTTCTCTAAAGTATTATGTATTTAGATTCTTAAACTACCTTAAGCTTTAAAAACACAACTTCTGCAATATGCATTTCCGTTCATTTTTCCAAAGGGCATTATTTTATTTTTGTACTAATTTTTTGAGGTGAAAAAGTTATAACACAAGCAGGTTGTAAGTGCCTTTTTTAATCTCAAAAAAAAAAAAAAAACCCTAGCAGATCATCCCATTAGCATCTTAAAAATAATAAATGGTACATATAGTACCTTTCACTTCTTAAATATTGATCTAAAATAATTAGGAATCAGGATATGCATGCTTAGAATTAAGGAATAAAATGTCTTTCAACAACATCAAAAATAACAGCAAATTGGTTACAATTTTACACACCTAAATCTTTTATATGAAAATACAACCACAATTTACCTTCCAAGTCTCCTTTCATGCTTAAGTTTTAGGAAGTATACTTACAGTTGCTAATGTTAAAAATGTGTGCCAATCTAGTATGATTAAACTACATTTTTGCAATATCCCCAAGTTGTTATATTCTGGGAAGAAATAATTAGGTATATTAATTTGATTGTGATGCTATTCCATATTTTCAAATATTGTTTTGAATTGTACATACTTGTGTATATTGAAACTGTAACTGGACAGTGCTAATGGATTCTTTATGCCATTCTTACAGCAATGGAAAAAGATAAATCCTTCAATACTACAAATATAAATTTATGAACCCATTTATTCGATGTTGCCTGTGTCAGACACAAGTAACCCAAACCACTCATGAAAAGTCTCAAGAGAAACATAGCTTAGTCACCTCACCTATAATACAAGTACCTGACCAGACGGATTTAGGGAAAGGGAAAGATCAGATAAGGCTTCAAGGATTCTGGGGAAGGCCAGGCCTAGTGCCACTTCCTGCAATGGAAGGACTCTAAACTTGGCTCCACTCTTAACTCCTCCCTCTAGCTGGAGATTCCACCATACCTGTGATTTACGAATAAAATGCTTATAGACATAGAAAATGTATAGACAATTACAATGAAATATGCTCATCCTTGTGATCACCCAGCATATGGGTTGAGGTATCTGCAGTATGCACTTGGCCCTGGTGAGACAAATGCTGTTACTGCCCTCTTGCAATGCCTGGAGACTGTGATGGTCTGTATGAGGCACAACAGGCTTCAGCTGAAGCCTTGGCAAGACCAAATGACTTTGAATGCATGGACCCTCCCAAAATCCAGGATTTTTACATATTTAATGCTGGATGGAGTGTTGGATCCAACTTGACTCTTGGACTCCTGACTTCTGCTCAAAGAGCAGGTGGCAGTCATGGCAAGAGAGCCTTTGCACAACTTCATGTTGTGCATCAATTGTGGCCACTCCTGCATTAGGAGTCCTTGTGCTCACTCATTCAAGCCTAGTCATCTCGTGGTTGGACTATTGCAATGCGCTCTACATGGAGCGACTCTTGAAGAGCCTTTACAAGCAATACCTGGTGCAGAATGCAACGGCATGGGCAGTTCTTGGGGTTCCAAGAACGGCCCATTTAACACGACTACTCTGTGAGTTGCACTGGCTGCCAGTTTACTTCTGGGTACAATTCAAGGTGTAGATTATCACCTTAAAGGCAGAGAAAGAATGCTGCAGGCCCCATTGGTTTTTCAGCTGGCGGGTATTCCAGCTGGCGGGGTCCAGGAGAAAATCCTTTTCTGTTGTTGCTTCTGTCCTTTGGAACCCCCCACTCTTCCTGAATGAGATTAGCTCTAAACCGCTTGACTTTCTGTTATTTTCGACATTGCTCAAAGACATTCTATATCTTAATTCTACACATATGTGCTTTGATTCCCAACTATTTTGTATCAGCCTTAAGTGTTCTACAGAATTGCTTAGATTCTGTCTACTGTGTCTTTGCTTATGTAGACAACCATGCTAGCAAAGCAGATTTAAAACAAAATCTTCCAGAAACCTTTTAAAGCAAACTGCCCAATCACTGAATTGGTAAACTAGTTAACCCAAGAGCTAAACACTCCAGAAAGTGTTTTAAGATAAGTGAAAAAAATTTCCTTTTGAATTCAGTTTTGAAGTAAGTGAAGAAAATGTGTTTAAAAAGAACTATTTAAAAAACGCTGAAGCTGTTGTCAGGATTCTTTGATCATATTAATGAGAAAAATACGTTATGTGCCATTGGGAGGCCGAGACCATTCAAGAAACCACTACAGAGAAGCCAGCCCATTTTAAGAGGTGCCCAAAGAAGTTAATCCTCAGCTAAATGTGTCCTATGACTCCACAGTTGCAAATATGCTGTATAAAGATCCTCATGGAACTTGGCAAGCCACCGAGCCAGACAGGATGAATCACCAGAGATGATTAGATATCTGAACTTTAAAATGCAGCATGCACAGCCTTGCAGCAAATGCTACAGGCCAGTTCTCAATAGAGTTTAGTGCTTCCTCTGCACCCACGCTTTCATACACAGCCTTTTGCAATTCCTGCTGGTATTTAAATGTAACTTGAAAGAAAAAAAAAGTGAGCAACTAATGACTCATCCTACAGTATATCTACAGCATCCTACACCCAAAGCATATATTGCCCTGCTGCTAAGTCAAGCACTGGGAATGACTGTTGAACCTTATAAATGAGAAAACAGCCTTTTAATTCCTATAAACAAAATTAAAATCTCCAAAACGAAACCCAGGCCAAGTTTTACTGCAGATTTATTGCAAACACTGTTACAGAAGTATAATACTGGAAATGCTTTCAATACAAAATTGCCTTTTAAAAAGAAACTTCAGCTGGTGCGATATTGATTCAACTTGTGACACTAAATGGCTTTTACATATATTATTTTGCTCTGACATTGGATACTTTTTCATTTTTAGATTTACATTTAAATATGCCAATGGAGAGTTGTGCAAAAGCCAGGAATTCACAGGGCAGAGCTGTCAAGTATATAGACAATAAATTTTGCTGAAACATCTGGGGAGAAAAGACAATGGTTTTGCACTACTCTGGATAAAAAAGGAAATTTGCAACCCCAACAAAGACAGAAGCAATCAACTTTGTATGTCATTGCTTTAGTATTCAACCGAATGTCTGAGAGCTTCTAAGCAAGTGGAAATCAAACTGAGGTTTTATCAAGCTTAACATTAAGCTTCAGAATTGTGAATAGCATGAAACCATTTACTTGATGAACCATTATACTTTTATGAACTTTCCTAAGCTTTATAATAAGTTCCAAAGGCTAATCTTTCTACTAGCCCACTAGTCACTGATCACATTAGAACCCATTAATCACAAATGGTTGACCCATGTTGATGGAATACAAATTAAATAACTGGGAAACTTTATTTAATCAAATATTATGTTGCTGGCTACTGTGTGCTTTAGGAACTCATCTATTTCAAGCCAGCCCAATTTTCTCATTCCTCTCTATCTATCTATCCTTTCTTCACATACTATTTTGCAAATCAATATATAAAATATTTATTTTACAAATCTTTGTTTTGTAATTTTATTCAACATTTATTTGTTTCTAACCCTCTCTCTTCTTCATACTTCATAACTCAATCTTGGCATATTTAATCAAATTTTGTGTTCCTTCTTACATACACCTGGAGGCTCCAACTGGTCCAGAATGCGGCCGCGCAGGTGGTTACGGGAGCGACATGGCGCTGCCATGTAACACCTCTCCTGCGCGAGCTGCACTGGCTCCCGGTGGTCTTCCGGGTGCGCTTCAGGGTATTGGTTACCACCTTTAGAGCACTCCATGGCTTAGGACCTGGGTACCTACTAGACCACCTTCTGCCACCGGTAGCCTCTCACCGGCCAGTACACTCCCACAGAGAGGGGCTCCTCAGGGTGCCGTCAGTCAAACAGTGTCGACTGGCGGCCCCAGGGGAAGAGCCTTCTCTGTGGGGGCACCTTCCCTTTGGAACGAGCTCCCCCTGGAGATACGGAGGATCCTGGATTTACACACTTTCCGCCGTGCCCTCAAAACTTTTGTATTCCAACAAGCTGGGCTGGCCTAACTCTTTTTAACTGTTCAATTTTAATTTGTTTTTTAAAAAGGGGTGTTTTAATTAGTATGGGCCAAATTTGTTTAATATGTTTTTAATTGTTTTTTAAATTTTATATTGTATGTGTTTTATCTTTGGCTGTTCACCGCCCTGAGTCCTTCGGGAGAAGGGCGGTATATAAATCCAAACTAAACTAAAGTAAACTAAACTATATATCATTATATGTTGCTATGGTGACAATAAGGGGAAAAAGAAGCATCATGTATATTTACCACCTAGAGTTATGTATAAAAATAATAAAGGCTAGATAAAAATTAATAATCATAATTCTCAGTCCATCTCTTACATGGCAAATGTGGGAAATTAATACTACATAATATTATGGATGCATTAGGAGAATATATTCAATACTTCTGTTAATAGACAGTTTTTCCCCTAAAATCCTATTTTTCCCCTAAAATTAAGATGAAGATACATCGTTGCAATGCCTCTTATCTATTGATCTTCTTCAGAAAATAAAACAAACTACGGTCTTCATTTAAAACTTTCTCATGTATTTCTATTACCAGTGCAGCTTTTGATTAATGATTAAGTAAAAAGGCATATTTAATTGCTTTCTGAAGAATAGATTATGTTTCTGAATCAATTGGAAGATCCAATCATGTTCAAAAAGAGCTGCACTACATTATTTGTTCTCAGGATGTCACATCATGCGGCATGTGATAACCTCTGGCTTGTTTATTTCTTTAAGAATACCAGTTTCACTCACAATACATAGTCTGAGAATTAGTAAAAAAAAAAGTTTTCAGTATAGGATTCAAGAGATCATGCTCTTTGCATTCTTATTTTGCCATATTTCCTACAGATATGGACATCACTCTTAATTACTCCTGATTTCTATTTCAAGGAATCCACTTCCTATAATATGCTCCTTTTAGCCAGAAGAAGTGCAACCTGCCTATCCAAATTAGGTAGTTGCAAATATAAGTTCAAGATTCAAAATTCTGATCCTGAGTTTCTCTGATATTATTTAACAAATTATTCCTTTGGCTGATAACTATATTATATGAACAATGTATGATGCAGGGGTGAAATCCAGCAGGTTCTGACAGGTTCTGGAGAACCAGTAGCAGAAATTTTGAGTAGTTCGGAGAACTGGCAAATACCACCTCTGGCTTGTCCCAGATTGGGGTGGGAATGGAGATTTTGTAATATCCTTCTCCCAGGAGTGGGGAGGGAATGGGATTTTGCAGTATCCTTTCCCTGAAGTGGGGTGGGAATGGAGAGTTTGCAATATCCTTCCCCTGCCATGCCTACCAAGCCATACCACGCCCACAGAACCGGTAGTAAAAAATTGGATTTTACCACTGGTCTGATGGAAGTCAGAAAAGGTACTGAAGATATCCTGGAGGTTAAAAGGAGCCTTTCTTTTGCTGTAAACTGTGCAACAGATACAATTATAAAAGGCACTATTAAAGAAATATCTAAATAATTATAACCCAGCTATCACACATGCAATAGCAAAATTCTGTGCAGCTACAGTGACCACAAGGAAAATCCAATTACAGGATTAAAGATGTTTACTGCACCAATTTCTTGTAGATACCGCTAACAATTTTTAGATAATCTATATTTACACAAATACTTATCTGCTCTCCCATCATGTAACCAAGGGCAAGTGTCATACTGTTTGATACCATGTATTTTATTATTATGGACGTTATTACTTATTATTATTAGTAGTAATATCTTTTAACATTATTGTTAACAATGATAATTTTGTCTATTGCTGGTTTGTGACCATAATAAAGTTTATTATTATTGTTATGCTTTGATAGCAGTCTAAATAATCATGCAGGATAATACAGGTGGTCCTCAACTTACACATGCAGGATAATTGAACCCAAGATTTCTGTGGCTAAGCGAGAGAGTTGTTAACTGAATTTTGTCCCATTTTATAACATTTCTTGACACAGTTGTTATGTGAATCACTGCAGTTGTTAAATTAGCCACACAGATGTTAAGTGAATCTGGCTTCCCCATTGACTTTGCTTGTCACAATGTCCCAAAAGATGACCATATGACCTTGGGACCCTGCAACCGTTATGAATATGAGTCAGCTGCCTCATGTGTCTGAATTTTGACCATGTGGATTCTGCAATGATCATAAATGTGAAAAATGGTCAGAAGTAACTTTTTATAGTGCCATTATAACTTTGAATGATCACTAAATGAACTGTTGTAAGTCAAGGGCAACCTGTACTACACCAACTACAAGGAAAAATGTTTAATAAAGGCTAGTCTTGCTTCAGTATAACTCTGAAGAATCATAAAACCGGAACTTTTATTGTTAAAAAACAATAAATTAATATAACAGGATGAGATAAATCTGCTACAGCAAACAGGAAAGGCGGATCTTTGATTAAACTGGGGAAAAGCTCAATTACCACAAAGGAAGAGAAGGATGTAATAGATGTCTTTTAGACATAAAGTGTTTAATCCAACAAGTTTAAAACATTTTGAATCTCTAACATCAGCTCACAGATGTGTATTGAATTGTAAGTCCAACTGAGGAGTGGGAAATCCCTCTGTTTTATTTAACATATATAAAACCATATAAAATATATATTTTAAAAAACTGAATGGGCAGGTAGAACCATATTAATAGCAGCCAAAAAATTGCCAGAAACTCCATAGACATCCTAACCTCAGATCTAGGAACAGAGCCAGCCATTTATTGTTTATTTAAAAGCTTTGTATAACTGCCCATCTTAAACAACTCTGGGTGGCTCAGAAAAATATTAATACCAGTAACTATTAAACAATTGGGGAAAAAAACCCCAACCCTGAGCCTTAACCATCCTGTTAGGATGCCTTGCCTCAAGCTCCAATTACCTTCATTCTATTTCTTCTACTTTAGTCTATCTTCCCAAAGGCTGCCAAACTGCTGGAAGGAGAATATTCCATGTTCTTAAAGAGGTTTATGAAATATTTGAAGGGAGAGAACTATAGTTATCTTGGGAGGAAATGTATGCTTTTCAGAGACCAGATACCATATCAGAGAAGGTAGGCTTCCTTGGACAATGGATGTTGTCCATTGATGGCAATATTTAATACAAAGAACCCAAATCATATCCGCTTTGCTTGATTTTACCAGATGAGTGGAAACTATTAGAGACAGGTACTCCCTCAAATAATCAGATCTCTCCAGGAAAGGTTTTAAGGTAACCACCAGCATCTTGAATTCTACCTGGAAGTCAATCAGCAACCAATGCTATTCACAAAACAGTGATAACATGGACATTAACATGAAATACTCATCACTGCCTGCATCCCTGCGTTTATGTACGTGTTGCAAGAAGTTGAATTTAAGAATCCAGTACTGAAATCCTATATAAGAGGAAGATATTTTGTCACCTATAAAAGATGAGGATGCACTTTGTTCTACAATAAAAAGATTCAGGCTTATTTGGCTCTAACTTCTGTTAACTAGATACACACTCTTCCTTTTACACAACCCTAATATTGTCTTCTAGGTATCTGGGCTAATCCCTTTATGCTTTTTTCTTCCTTTCCTATCCTATACAACTGCCTTTTTTTTCCTTCATCTATGTGAAGGTGGGGTGGGATGGGATGAGAGTAGGTGGTCTTGGAAATATGGAAAGAGAAACAGTTGTGCAAGCAATGAAAGCAATTGTCGAGTCAGGATCACCAACTGCTGGAGCTATAATAAACTTTGTAATCATTAACAGCCAGTTTTTCTTTTTGTCATCAGGACTCTTTAGTAGGCTAGCTGCAGACATCAGTTAGCTTTGGATAATAGCTAAGTACTAAGATTTTTCTTCATCTCTATAGCAGAAAGTAAATGGTTATCTGATAAACCATATCAGTAAATTAAATACAGATAGTCCTCAACTTATGACCACAATTGAGTCCAAAATTTATGTTACTATGAGAGAAATTTGCTACGTGAATTTTGTTCCATTTTACAACTTGTTACCACATTTGTTAAGTGAATCACTGCAGATGTTAAATTAGTAACACAGTTACTAAGTGAATTTGGCTTTCCCATTGACTTTGCTTGTCAGGTTACAAAAGGGACATGTCTCTGGGATACTGCAACTGTCATAAATATTAGTCAGTTGCCAAGCGTCTGAATTATGATCACATGACTATGGGGATACGGCAATGATCATAAGTATGAAAAACGGTCACATATCACTTTTTCAGTGCCCTTGAGACTTCAAATGGTCACTATATGAACTGTTGTAAATCGAGGACAACCTTTATTTACTCAAAAGTAAGTCAAGTTATATTCAGGGAATCTTACTGTCAGATATTTGTATATAGAATCATAGTCTTTACCACTGAATTCACATTGTGGCTGCAATTACATTGTACTAAACCATTGTTTACTGAATAAGCCACAGCTGGTTGAATTTTGGCAACACACAGCCCAAATCAAATGAATATTATAGTTTATCATGCTATGTGAACTAGGCTTGAATGTCCATGTGATGCCAAATTATCATTTTTCTGTTCCAATTCTGAAGTTGGGAAAGAGAGACCAAAATTCTGTTATGGCTGCCTTCTACAGGACAGCTTCCTTCTTTAAATATGAACCTACAAGAATGAAATGGACAAAAATAATCTCCTTCATACACAAATGTTCTCTGGAAGTGAGGAATATCCTTACCCATTTTTCAACTCTAGCTTGTGAGGACATTTTTTGCCCAATAATAAATACAATATTTGTCATCATTAGCAGAAATGTGGAACTGTGATCTAAGAAATCCATTTGTCTTCTCTTTAAATCAATTTGTACAGAAACTGAAGACATTTTCTTGGTAGGCTCTTCTATATTTCAGATGTTTTTAAACAATTACTTTCAAGAGGTTTTAATCAATGGCTTTTTCCTGGGGGGAAGGGTTTACTCTAGTGCAGTGATGGCTAACCTTTTTGCCATCGCGTGCCAAAAGTGGAGGGAGCGTGGGGGAGTCACGCACACGTGTGCCCACATCCATATTTCTATGTGCCCTGCCTTCCATGCTTTCTCTGCTTTTGGCACGTGATGGCCCGGTGGGCCCGGTAGGCTCATTTTTCGCTTTCCCCAGGCTCCAGAGCCTTTCTAGGAGCCTGGGGAGGGCAAAAATGGCCTTCCCCACCCCTCCTAGAGGCCCTCTGGAGGCCGGAAACAGCATGTTTACTGACTTCTGGTGGGTCCAGAAGGCCTAAAAATCAACTGGCGGAGCTGAGCTTGCGTGCCTACCAATATGGTTCTATGTGCTACCTGTGGCACCCGTGCCATAGATTCACAGTCACGGCTCTAGTGGAACTCTTGTAAATGAAACTGGAGTCTGAGATGTAAATATCTTTAAAAATATTAAATCTCTGGGCCTGGGGATAAATATGTTTATTATCTGAAAGCTTATCAGAAACTACTGTATTGGATCAAGGCAGATCATGGAGGAAGATAAAAAGTTTTAACGAACTAGTCAAGATATGTGAAAGGAACCTGGGACGTACTGTAATTGCAGTAAATAAATATGGTGCCTCTGAACTTTCAAGATAGGAATAATATATCATTGAATAAAAGTGTGTGAGTGGGGCATGCATGCATGTGTATATGAATGCACACAAATATCCAAGAAAAGTTAGCCTAATACACACTGGGGCAGAAAGAAACATATTAATTAGTTGTATAGGTTTTGTTGCCACATCTTGTTCTTTTAGTCTTCCAGATGACACAGTTCAAACACTACTTTTATGGCAAATTGACAACTTTAGCCCTATCAGGATTGTCTTTATAGTTTTTTAGATATAGTTCCTTTTATGCTATAGCTGTTGATTTCATAGCCTGACTTTACTTCATATTCAATTAGAACAATCAGAGGTCTTCTAGTCAAATGCCCTGCTCAAGCAGGACACCTAATACCATTTCAGACAAATGGTTGTCCAATCTCTTCATACTCAAAAAAGATATTACCCACCCCCTAGACCCGTGATGGAGAACCTATGGCACGCGTGCCACCTGTTGCACGTGGAGACATCTATGCGGGCATGCGAGCCAATGCCCAGGTCAGCTCCACCATGCATGCCCATGTACCTCCCGCCAGCCAGCTGATTTTTGGGTCTCTTCCGGGAGACCCCGTGCTGTTTTTGGTTCCAGGAGGCTTCAGGGAGGCCTGCTAGTACAAAAATGGGTATCATGCATACACAGTGGACGAGAGGAGTGTGGGTTGGTCACAAGTGCATACACAGGGCCAGGCGGAGTGCGGGGGGGGGGAGGTGCACGCATGTGCAGGGGGCCTGCCCTGCAGGGGGCATTGCATTATGGATGTCGGCATGCATGTGCTTTCAGCACCCAAGGAAAAAAATTATACAATATTGTATTCTTTTAACGCATACAGATAGTCCTTGACTTAGAACAGTTCACTTAGTGACCATTCAAAGTTACAACTGCCCTGAAAAAAGTGAGTTATGATAATTTTTCACACTTGTGACCATTACAGCATCATCCCCATGGTCATGTGATTTGCATTCAGATGCTTGACGACTGATTCACATTTATGACGGTTGCAGTCTCTTGGGATCATGTGATCACCTTCTGACAAGGTGGTTTTTCAGTGGAAACCTCAATGAGGTTTCACTTAAACCAGTTTCACTTTACAACTGTGTTACTAATAACTGCAGTGATTAACAAATGTGGCAAGAAAAGTTGTAAAATGGGGCAAAAATCACTTAGCAAATTTCCCACTTAGCATCATAAATTTTGGGCTCAATTGTGGTCATAAATTGGGGACTACCTACCTATACAATGCATAGGCTCAGAGACTGCAAGATTCAAGAGCCTGACCCCAGACTAAGACTAGGTAAGAATCTAAATCTAAATGTCAATACTTGAGCCAATCCGTCATTTGTAGCAGAAAACACACAGCAACGTTAACTATAAGGGACTTGGTCTTCGCTGGTTTCGCCAAAACGAGACAGACAACGTTCAGAGAGACAATCTTCTAGTTGGTAGCGCGACCACCAAAAAGGGCCATCGCGCACATATAAAAATGATTTTGCTGTATAAAACGGAAGGAGAAGCAATGGGAAAAATGAAAGTGTTACGAATGAAATACGACTTTTAGAACTCAGTACAATATCACGAACAGTTCTTTTCTTCCCCCCCCCCCCGCGGGGAGGAACTTGCTAACGAAGATCAGACACAATTCAATACAGAAAACTTGCGGGGGCGGAAGGCATCGGGTTGCAGCAATTGCAACGTCTGGGAGTTTGGGGGAAAAGAGGACCAAGAAAACAGCGAAAGAAAGCAGAAAGCGGGCCGATTCTCAGACGCAGCACACTTCCCTTCGTATTTTAACCTCCTCCTCCAGAGTCGGGGGAGGCGAATTAATAATTCCGGACTGAAGTTAAACGGGGCAGTGGGAAAGAAACTCTACGGACAGATAAGCGAGGTAGAAGACAAAGCTAGAGGCTGTGGAGATGCATAAAAAAGAAAGGATTGTCTTAAGAAGCTCCTCTCTCTCCACTCGTTTCTGACAGCAGAAACAGGGATCCGCCATAACCAGCCCTTTGAAAGGCGAGCGGGGGCGGCGCAGAGCAGAAACCCACCTGTCGGGGGAAAGGAGAAAGAGAAGCCGGCCGACCACTTGCAGCCTCCTCCGCAGTTCAGCCTGAGACTATGAAGAAAGTGAACGGCCACGGAGAGGGGGAAGAAGACAACCGGTTACGCCCCCGCCTCGCCCGTCGTGCAATCACATCCTCTCATTAGCCTGAAATCCCGCCTCTCACGGCAGCTCCCGCTCAAGGGATAGGCCAATCCCCAAATCTTTTCGAGGAAGCCGGTCGACCATTCGCTTGTAAGAGTAATTACGTCACTCACATAGAACCTCCTTGGCGTGGGCCTGCCCTTCAAAGTCCTCCCAATCCCGCCTCTTTTCAGACCGGTGGTTAGTAGGGCTCGTGATTTCTTTTAAATCATTCGGGCTATAGAGAAATGCTAGCCTGTCTCCTGGTTTTCTTTTTTGGACATTTTGGTCTTCTTCTTCTTCTTCCTCCTCCTCCTCCCTAAGCGGAAGTGAAAACTGTACACATTTAATGGAGAATATTAAGATAGCATGACGTGTCTATAACATCCATGTTAAAAACATGCACGCAATGATTTTCTGTGCCGTAGACCCTGAAAGAGATAGTTAGGGTTGCCAAGTCTGCTTCCAAAAAATAGCGGACAAGCGGGGGGGAGAGGGGGGGTGTTGGGGTGTTAAGTAGTAAAAAAAAAAAAAAATACAATTAAATTATATATTTTCTTATAAACATTTTAACACGTATTAAAATAATCACTTCAAAACTTTACTTAAAATTCAAAACATCAAATATAATAATATGTAAAATATTAAATTACATTTTACTTTGCTGTCGTGTGTATTTTTTATTTGCGTAGCTTTGATCAATTCTTTGTGTTTAAGCAATAATTCTTTAATTTCAGTACAACATTGAGAAATATTAAAAAATATACAAAGTTCACTTCGAACTGATGGTACAAGTAGTCAGTTACGTTCGTCAGTCCACAAATTTCCCATGACGCTGAAAATTCGTTCAACGTTTGCATTTGATACCGGAATTGATGCACAATACTGGAACAGCTTCAGTAAACTCGGAGCTGGCTCTTTCTTGAAAAAGTACGTCAACTTATCAAGGGATGAATCGCCCTGCAGATGAACATAAACTTCTTCTAAGGCAGAAATTTCATCGAAGAGAGTGTTGGGTGGAAGTTCTTCTCGCCATGGTGATAATAACCAGATGTTTGTCATTTCTTCTAAAGTTGGAGGATTATTGCGATCAATTAGATTGAAACAATTTAGCATCTCATATACTGAATCAGTGAAATTATACCACTTTTCTAGGTACGCAATGGCTCTCTGATACACGTTGAAAGCTTCTTTCTTGAACTTTTGCAGGGCATTCTCAGGAAAATGGTTTTTACGTAAGGCAAATAAAACTTTCATTCCAAAAAACTGCTCATCATATTTTTTTTGCAAAGAATCACGCAGCTTACACATGATAATGTGAAGATCACATGCAAGAATTTTCTTGCTTTCCAGCTTCAGTAGGGTGTCTTGCATTATTGACATGAAGAAGTGCGTGAAATATAAATACAATTCTGAAATTGTTGGTTCATTGTCCTTTGCGAGTTCATTTTCCTGATCCGAAATAAGGTTCCAAATAACCTTATGGCACTCATCAGAACCAAGAGAAATAAAATACGATTTTAGAGGTATCCAGTTTAAAAGAAGTCTTTCGACCGCTTTAAACAAACTTAACCAACGTGTTGGAACATGGCGCAAAACTTCATGGAATTCTGACTTGCAAAACTCAAAAAATGATTTCAACTCTTCTCGTTTCTTCGCAGAAGTCGAAAATTCGACAAAAACCTTCAGCACTACATTTTCGATATCAAAAGATAACTGCTTTAATGCATTTTTGCGCTGTTGTGTAAAATGTGATTATTGCAATGAGCATTCAATCTTTGTCTCATTCTAACTTATGAAAAAAAAGACAAAATGCAATTCTCCTATCCTTATTCTCTTAGACTATACAGCTTTAGATTACGTACCATTTCATCATAAAGCTTTTGAATAAAAAAAATGTCCACTATTTTGTGAAAAAAAATAGTGAACATAATGTGAAAAAAGTGGACTGTCCGCTCAAATAGTGGACGCTAGGGTGAAAAAAATAAAATAAGAGTACAGATATTTTGGGAATTTAATGTTAGAGAACACTAAAAATACCAAGGGTGAGTAAACAAACAAATAAATCATGTAGCCAATCGAGTCAGAGTTCTCACCTGAGGCACAGATAATCAGGTCCAAATTATATTTTGGACACATTACATGTGTTACATGTCACATGAAGACTTTGCTTTCTGGAGAAGTCCATTATGCTGGGACCAAAGGAAAGGAAAAGAAGAATAAGATAATCAGAAGTAAAAGTCAATTACAGCAATGATGGGTGTGCTGTTAAAACGGCTGAAGGGGCAAATTAGGGGCCGATTATCCAGGCTGCCTACCTGTGGGGTTGCTAAAAGTCAATGCAAACTTGATAGGAAATAAGCAAGAGTTTTGCCTTCTTGTGATCTGTCAATATGCTCCTATTACAAAGTATCATATAAAGAAAATCATTCTTCTCCACATTGGTAACCTGTGTTAAAAACATCAACCAATCATAGAGCTACCAGTAAATTTCATGTACCTGTGGATGGCATTCACTTATTTTGGCTATCTCACATTTTTCTTCCTCCCCGACCCCCCAACAGCAAATGGGTTAAAGTTAGGGTTAAGATTATTGATTGATGGTTGATAGTTACATCTGCAAATTTTTGTACCCACAACTCTTCTAGTTCATAGAACACAGAATATAGAATATTAGAGTTGGAAGGGACCTTAGAGGTCTTCTAGTCCAACTCCCAGCTCAACCAGGAGACTATATCAGGGGTGTCAAACTCGCAGTCTGCTGGGCGGATGCAAGTCATGCTGGCCCAGCCCCCACCTGGTTTAGCAAAGAGGGGGAAAGTCCTGATATGTCATGTGACGCTGCCTTGATGACGGGAGTTTGACATCCCTTCTTTATATCATTTCAGATGAATGGTTGTTGAGTCTCTTTGATAGCTTCCAGTGATGGAGCTCCCACAAATTCTGAAAGTAAGCTGTTCTAATGGTTGATTGCTTTCACCATTATTATTATTATTATTATTATTATTATTATTATTATTATTATTATTATTATTATTATTATTATTAAGATTTGTATACCGCCCTTCTCCTGAAGGACTCAGGGCGGTGCACAGCCAAATTAAAATACATACAATACAAAATTTAAAATAATTTAAAACAGAATTAAATCCAATTGGCTTCCCGAAATGTTTAAAACCCATTACCCTTAAAATAACCCTTTTAAAATTTTAAGCCAGCCCAGCTTGCTGGAATAGAAAGGTCTTCAAAGCTCGATGGAAGGTCCGGAGGTCCGGGATTAGTCGTATTCCTGGGGGTAGCTCGTTCCAGAGGGCGGGTGCCCCCACAGAGAAGGCTCTCCTCCTGGGGGTCGTCAGTCGGCATTGCTTGACCAACAGCACCTTAAGGAGGCCCTCTCTGTGGGACCGAATTGGCCGGTGGGAGGTTATCGGTGGCAGAAGGTGGTCTCGCAAATAGCCGGGCCCTAAGCCATGGAGCACTTTAAAGGTGAGGACCAATACCTTGAAGCGCACCCGGAAGACCACCGGGAGCCAATGCAGCTCGCGCAGGCAAGGTGTCACATGGAAGCGCCAAGTCGCTCCCAAAATTACCCACGCAGCCGCATTCTGGACCAGCTGGAGCTTCCGAGTGCTCCTCAAGGGGAGCCCCATGTAGAGAGCATTGCAGTAGTCCAGGCGAGAGGTGACGAGGGCATGAGTGACTGTGCATAGGGAGTCCCGATCCAGAAAGGGACGCAACTGGCATATCAGGCGAACCTGATAAAAAGCCCCTCTGGCCACGGCCGTCATATGTTCTTCTAAAGACAGCCGTGCATCCAGGAGGACGCCCAAGTTGCAAGCCCTCTCCGTGGGGGCCACTGACTCGCCCCCAATAGCCAGAGTTGGCATCAGCTGGCTATATCGGGACGCCGGCATCCACAGCCACTTGGTCTTGGAAGGGTTGAGTCGAAGCCTGTTCCTCCCCATCCAGACCCGCACGGCCTCCAGGCACTGGGACATCACTTCAAGGGCATTGTTGGGGTGGTCTGGGAGGGAGATGTACAGCTGAGTATCATCAGCGTACAGATGGCATCGCACCCCAAATCCACGGATGATCTCGCCCAGCGGCTTCACATAAATGTTGAACAGGAGAGGCGAGAGGACTGACCCTTGCGGCACCCCACAAACAAGATGCCTCGGGGTCGACCTCTGCCCCCCTGCCAACACGGACTGCGACCGGTCGGAGAGATAAGAGGAGAACCACCGTAAAACGGTGCCTCCCACTCCCAACCCCTCCAGCCGGCGCAGCATGATACCATGGTAGATGGTATCAAAATTAGGAAATTTCTTGTTAGTTCTAGGTTGCTTCTCTCCTTGGCTAGTTTCCATCCATTGTTTCTTGTCTTGCTTTTTGGTGATTTGAAGCCCTCGTCTTTGCAGGAACCCCTCAGATATTGGAACACTGCTATCATGTCTTCCCTAGTTCTTCTTGTCATTAGACTACCCAATTCCTGTATCCATTCTTTTTATATTTTGGCTTCCAGCCCCCTGATAATTGTTGCTCTTCTCTGCACTCTTCCCAGAGTCTCAGCATCTTTTTTATATCGTGATGATCAGAACTGGATGCAGTATTCCAAGTATTACTATGGCTTTGTAATGTAGTACTAGAATGTCACATGATCTTGATTCTATCCCTGTTGGATAGAATCCAATGCAGCCTATGATTGCATTGACTTTTTTAGTGGCTTCCCACACTATTGGGTCATATTTAAGTGATTATCTATTAGGACTCCAAGATCCCTCTCACAGTTACTGGCATTAAGCCATGTTTCACCTGGTCTGTATTATACAGTTGGTTTTTCTTGCCTACATGTAAAACTTTACTTTTATTTATATTAAATTTCATTTTGTTATATAGGACCCAGTGTTCAAGTCTCCCAAGATCTTTTTAGATCTTGATTTTGTCTTCTGACATGTTGGCTATTCCTGTCAGTTTAGTGTCATCTGCAAATTTGTCACCTGCTATTCCCTTATCTAGATCATTTATGAAGATACTGAAGAGTATTGGGCCCAAAACAGAACTTGGGGTACCCCACTGCTTACTTCCCATGTAGATGTAGTTCAGTTGAGAACTACATGTTGAGTATGATTTGTCAGCCAGTTCCAAATCCATCTAGTGGTGATGCTGTCTATCCCACAAGTAGGTTCTGGTCTACTTTATCAAATGCTTTACTGAAATTTAGTAAATACTGTGTTTCCCCGAAAATAAGACCCTGTCTTAAATTTTTTTTTGAACCCTGAAATAAGTGCTTGGCCTTATTGCCATGCGCTCAAAAGCCCAATTGGACTTATTATCAGGGGATGTCTTATTTTTGGGAAAACAGGGTAGTATGTTCACTGCATTCTTTTAATCCACTAATTTAGTCACTTTGTCAAAGAATCAAAAAAATTTTTTTTTGGTATTATCTGTTTTTGATGAATCCATGTTGGCTACTGGTTATAATTTTGTTTGCTGCTAGGTGTTTGCAAATTTGTTGCTTGATTATCTTTACCAAAATCTTCCCACAACTGCCTGACTCACAACAAGAATGTTGCAACAATCAATTACATTTGCAGCAGGCAAAAGCTTTTCAATTATAAGTTTTTTTTTTAATACTAGTGGTAGGCAAAAAAGGAATGAAGGGTCCTTGGTGCTCTCTGAATTTCTCTGATCTCAGGACACCTTTAAATTCATAAAAATGATTGTGGACCCCAAGAGCTTGGGTTATGTAGTTATATCTATTGATATTTATTGTATTAGAAATTGACACTAAGAAATTTTCAAAATATATATTTGACATAGTAGATTTCCTAAACAGATCACATTTTGAGAACTACTTCAGGAAACTATAAAGGGTAATAAAGATTTATAGTACTGTAAGCTACACAGTTCTGATACATCAACACAGTACACATTGTTTATTTAGCATATGGCATATCATACATGGTCTTGCATTATATATTAACATCTCAGCTAGATTATAAAACATGATAAAATATAAATGGTAAAAAGATCTATATTCGAATATCAATATCTGGGTCATCTAACAATTGAAGTACAGCATTGTTTATATAAACATAAATCAGACACTGGTACAGTATATGCCCTTAACTTACAGCCAGTCACAATGTGATCTACAATTTGATGTGGGTCCCAGCAGTCACACTGGGGGGACGATTCTATGCCCCATTTATACAGAGAGTCTTGGCAGATACCATATGAGGTACAAATCCTATTTAGGATTGTCCATTGCTAACATGGTAGTTCAAAGCCAGGCACCTTTTTTGTGGAATCATTTGTATGTCTGTCTATGTCTGGGCATTCAGCAACCCATTTGCTTTTCATTGGGAATCTATGTTAAAATTGTTGGGCAGATGTTGTGCAAGTGCCAGTAGGGTCTTCCATTTGAGCCATTAGAGTCTTCTAGCAAATAAATGAGGGAGATATGCATTGGTAAGAGTGAATAGTTCATATTTTTTCTGTATTCCCTCACTAGTGCATCTTGCCTTTGTAAAACTGGTGTGCTATCTGGTTCAGAAAAGAAAGCCAGCAAGTTGGAGTGGTTTTAATATATCCACTTATAATCTTCAAGGTGTCATTGAGTTTGCATCTAGCTTACTAGTATGGCACCTATTGAGCCATATAGGGGCACAGTATTCTGTTGTGGAATAGACCAACCTTTGTAGCTGATAACCTGAGGGTAGCAGCTGAAGTTCCTCATTTAGTTCCACAAAATTGTTATATATTGTTCCTAGTATTTATTTTAGCTGTCATATTCTCTGGATGTATCTTATAGGAGAGAGTCCAGTCAATGTTTCTCTAAAATACTTTGAATGGGGATTATAGGGAAATAAGATGTTGCTTAAATAAATCTTCGGGGCTTCATATGCTAGTTTATTATTAAGGTGGAAGCATATAGCTACTGTTTTGCTGATGCTAGGAGTGAGCCTTCAGTCAGTGAAGAATTTTCCTAAGATTTTAAGATCTTTGGACAGGAGGCTGCTTGCCACTTTCATGTGTTTTTCTTGTACTGCTATGGCCAAATCATCAGCGTATCCAAAATTGCGGCCCCTTGTCACCAGCATATCTGATATGTGTTAAGTTGAATAGCCTTGTGGGAGACCGTTGTTTAATCACCTTATCTTACTTATGTTGTCCCCCATTATCTGAAAGGATTTATCATTCATCATGTTATTAGTTAGTCGCCAGAGATTTTTGCAGGGGATAATATGGCACAGTTTGTATATCAGCCTGTCCTTCCAACTAAGTCATCTGCCTCAACTAGGTCTACAAATACAGCCGTGGTTTTGAGACCTAATTGGAATCCTGCTTCAATATAGCCTGCTACACTTAGCACCTGATCTACACAGCTCCTATCTTGTCAGAGGTCAGCTTGTTCCACAGGCAGATGTTCATCTATTATGGAACCTATCCTGTTTATAATTAATCTTTCCAGGACTTTGTAGCAGGAGTTCAAAAGTGTGATTGGGTGGTAACTTTCAGCTCTGTTTTGTGGTTTGCCAGGTTTTAGAAGTGATGTCATTTTAGCTTTTGGGAATTCTGGTGGGAATTGAAAACTATTGAAGCAGCTATAGAAAACTACATCTGAGAGAAATTTTCCAATCCAACTCTGTGTGCGCCTCCCAGAGTTTATCAAAATTTCTATATGCTTTACCAATTTCCGACTACCAATGGCAGTGTCAATTTCCTTTATAGAGAAGGGACAACACTACTTAGAAAGTGTTTAGACTGACCATGAAAAGATGAAAGTGCTTACTTGATAAGAATGTGGTGTCTTTTCACCCTTGGAGCTTTAGGGAGAGATACAACTCAAGAAACTATTTAGTCAGAAGTTATATTGGATGTTTGCCATTGGTTTGTTTAGCTCCACCCAATTTTCTTAATAGGCTCCAAGCTTTCCTGCTAGATTTGAGATTTAGTGATTCTGTGTATTGTTCCCACTTCTTACGTCAAACTGCATTCAAATTGTGTAAGAGATCATTGGTGATCTCCAGATTACCACTCTGTAAGAAGGTCTGGTAGAGTCCTTCAGTTTCTTCATTCCATCCTTGAATGTACTCCTTTCTAGTCAAGGTATATGTCTTTTCGCTGATAATGATTGCTTTCACAAACCTATGATAGTGCTGTCTACTTGGTGGAATCCACCGTATAGTTTTATCAAGATTTTCGGCAAATTCGGGCCAATTGGCTTTTTTGAAAGTTCCATCTGGGCTTAGGAGTAGAATGAATTAGGGGAATTTGGAGTACAACTTCTAGCAAGATAGGTTGTGTGGGAATATATCCACTACTTTCCTTTTTGAGGAAAAGGACAATAAGGAATCATTTTCTATATTTCTTTTAACCGCACCATATGTAGCCGCACCATATCTGGGATGGTAGGTGGCTCCCAATAGGTTATAATCATGAATCTTGCCTCTGCTGAGTTGCTGTCCTTTTTTTTCTATGTGCGTTTCTTGGAAGATAGCCATATGTTACTGTCCAATAAAAGTTTGGAAACATATTGGCTCTTGGATCTGCTGAGCCCCTCGATATTGATTTGGCAAATTCAAATAATATTCCCAATCTCTCTTGTCATTTGGCCTGAAAAGATCGATTTTTTTGTACTCATTTTTGTTGCCAGGGATTTTGAGAGGCAGGAAACTTTACAGAGTAGTCTGTTTGCCAGCAAATGAACAGCACAGGTTATCTAGTTCCTTAAGGAGACAGTTACAGAATGAAGATAGACAAGATTGAAAAAAAGTAGTGGAAGAATAGCCTACATCAATCAGAAGTGGCCAATAAGCACCAGAATTTCCTAAAGGATATGGAGAAGCATAAGAGATTTACTATCAATGACTGTGATTAGATGTTGTTGATTTGAGAGAAAAAAACTACTTTAAAATCAGTACAATCAGGGACAACCGAAACCTGTTTCAGTCAAGACAAAACTAAGACAAAACAGACAAAATTAAGACCATACAAGACTTGGCAAAATCAGGAAAAAAAAAAAAAGATGTTGCTAGGGCTTTGATGTAGTGTGGACATTTAATGATTACTTCACAGGCTGATAAAGGAGTCTTCCCCGTCACACTTAAAGAGGCGGTGGTTCGACCCCTCCTTAAGAAGCCCACCCTGGATTCAGACTCCCTGAACAACTATCGTCCAGTCTCCAACCTTCGCTTTATAGCGAAGGTTGTTGAGTCCGTGGTGGCACAGCAGCTCCCTCAGTTCCTGGAGGAAACGGACTACCTAGACACGTACCAATCGGGTTTCAGGTGCGGTTACAGCAAAACATGGTCAAAACATTTTTATTCCAGCAGGCTGGACTGGCTTGACTCTCCCTTTTAATTTGCTTTTAAGTTTTATACAAATTGGGTGTTTTTAAATTCATTTTTGGGCCAAAATTATTTAATGTATTTTTAATTGGTTTTTAACTTTTGTATGATGTATTTTTATCTTGTGCCTGTTCACCGCCCTGAGTCCTGCGGGAATAGGGCGATATATAAATTGAATAAAATAATATAAATATAAATAAAATAAATGGGGCTGCCCTTGGGATGCACCCAGAGGCTACAGCTAGTCCAGAATGCGGCCGTGTGAGTTGTTATGGGGGCTTCTCGTTACTCCCATGTGACACCTCTCCTGTGCGAGCTGCACTGGCTGCCAGTGGTCCTTCAGGTCCGTTTCAAGGTGCTGGTGCTCACCTATAAAACCCTACATGGCTTAGGCCTGGGGTACTTGCAGGATCATCTCCTGCCATCCTCCCATCGTCCTGTGCGCTCCCACAGAGCGAGCCTCCTCAGGGTGCCGTCAGCCAGACAATGTTGGTTGGCGGCCCCCAGGAGGAGAGCGTTCTCTGTGGGAGCGCCAAGGACAGCCCCTGACCTCCTCTCCTTCCGCCGCGAACTGAAGACGTGGCTCTTTTATCAAATGGGCTGATCCGTTGGGGGATTTTTACATTGAAATAATTTTTATAAATTTTAATCGGTTTTTAATTTTTTATGTAATTTTTGAATTGTTGAATGTTTTCTTTGTAAGCTGCCCTGAGTCTTTTGGGAGAAGGGCGGCATATAAATAAAATAAAATAAAATAAAATAAAATAAAATAAAATAAAATAAAATAAAATAAAATAAAATAAAATAAAATAAAATAAAATAAAATAAAATAAAATAAAATAAAATAAAATAAAATAAAATAAAATAAAATAAAATAAAATAAAATAAAATAAAATAAAATAAAATAAAATAAAATAAAATAATAAAATAAAATAAAATAAAATAAAATAAAATAAAATAATAAAATAAAATAAAATAAAATAAAATAAAATAAAATAAAATAAAATAAAATAAAATAAAATAAAATAATAAAATAATAAAATAAAATAAAATAAAATAAAATAAAATAAAATAAAATAAAATAAAATAAAATAAAATAAAATAAAATAAAATAATAAAGAATCAGATTGAAGGGTAAAAAGACAGCTGCAAATTTTTCCATTCTGGTATTTGTAAAAAAGGTGTGCCTCCATTGCAGTTTACAGAGAAGTCTTTAAGTATCTTTCTGCCCTAAGATATTTTAGAGAATAAATTAGTTCTGCATGAGTAATAAATCAGTTGCTAAAATTCCTGTAAACCTGTTGCTTCCTGCTCAATAAATCATGCTCTATAAGAAACTTGCTTGAAAGAATTGCTTTCAGTTTTAAACAGTTGATGGAAGCTTAACAGGTTAGAGGCAAGTGGGGAAAGGCCAGTTGTGGGGAGAAAAATCCACAAAAACATACAAACCAATCAACCACTATTCAATTCTTTCAAATCAGTCAAGGACACCTAGACACGGAACCAATCTTACACCAGCCAAAGCATTATTATGGAGCCTTCCTCTTTGATGGGCATCTGTACAAGCTGCCTTCTTTTGTCAGCACTGCATTACAAGCTGTATCCATTTTGTGCATTTATACAACATCATGATGCCCATACAAAAGAGATAGGGCTTACATGTGATGCCCCATCATTGCTTTAGACAGTCTGCGCATGCGCCTACCGCCAAGATGCTGCAATCTGTTCTACTTGCAGCAGGGGTGAAATCCAGCGGGTTCTGAAAGGTTCTGGAGAACCAGTACTGGAAATTTTGCGTAGTTCGGAGAACCGGCAAATACCACTTCTGGCTGGCCCCAGAGTGGGATGGGAATGGAGATTTTGCAATATCCTTCTCTCAGGAGTGGGGAGCAAATGGGATTTTGCAGTATCCTTCTCCTGCCACGCCCACCAAGCCACGCCTACCTAGCCACACCCACAGAACCGGTAGTAAAAAAAATGAATTTCACCACTGACTGATTTCACCAGGCTCCCTGGTGCTCTCCAGTTAACACATTTCAGACTCAAACTGTTTCTCAACAGGTTCTCTTATTTCAGTGGTTATAATAATACATTAAGACAGCCCAGTGTTTGAGGAGTGTCACACAATAATGCATCAGTTATCAAGCATGAGAACAAAGAAAAATGAAGACCCTCGCTCTTAGGGGGAAAAGTGAAACTGAGCCTAGTATAAGTATATGCAAATCTGCATGTATAACACATATACACATTCATTGAGTCTAGCTACAACTTCCCCTAGCCTTCATTTTAGGAAAGGTTAAAAGTAATCTACAGTGAGATCATATAGTTTATAACGCAGACTGTTATATGAACCCAGGCAATTGAGATAATTTAGTAAACAGTTCATTAACTATGAGCTAATGTACTATAGAAAGATAGTAGTAAAGTCCTAAGGATCCACTCTCCTGAGTTGAACTTGACTCTTGTTGACTCAGTTTTCTTAGCAACAATGCAAAAGTACTTTGCCATTGCCTTCTTCCAGCATATTTTTCAACTTTCTAAGCTACCCTATAAGCCTGGGTTTCTCTGAAGGAATAATTCAAGCACAAATGTCTATGTAGAGTCTCAGTCATCCAGATCATGGTTGTCCCAAAAATGATTTTTTCAAGAGGCAACTGGACTTTTTGGTTTTTCTTTGAAGACATTTTGCTTCTCATCCAAGAAGCTTCTTCAGCTCTAACTGGATGGTGGGGAATGGAAGGACTCCTAGACTCCTTCCCAGGAATTCCACCCATTCACTAATATAGGTATGTGGACGATACTTGGGTCAAGATCAAAACACAGAAATTGGAAGCATTCATCAAACATATCAATTCTGTGGACAGATACATCAAATTCACATGAAAAGATGTTGAGGAAAATACTCTAGCCTTTCTGGACTTTTCAGGTCACAGTAAAGAAGACAGAAACCTTAATTTTGAGGTGTACAGAACCCCCCCCCCCACAGATCAATATTTAAACTTTGATTCCCACCACCCATTGGAGCATGAAATGGGAATCATCAGAACCCTACACCACCGCTTTGCTACTTACCAGCAAAGATGGGAAAGAAAAAGAACTAAAGCACATAAAGCAAGCCTTCAGAATGTGTGGCTATCCCAAGTGTGCCTTCATCAAATCTCAAAAAAGACCCTACAGGAGCTCCTCCATAACAGACAACGAAGAGAACAATAAACAAAGCAACATTGTCATTCCATACATTGCAGGAATATCAGAAAAGCTCAGGAGGATCTTCAGCCAACCCAACATATGTGCACTCTTCAAACCCAAGAATACACTAAGGCAGAAGTTTGTCCACCTCAAGGATAAAACACCCAGACACAAACTAAGCAATGTGGTATATGCAGTACAATGCATTGAGCCATGTGCAGATCTGTACATTGAGGAAACAAAACAAGCACTTCATAAATGCATGGCACAACATAGGAGAACAAACCCCTCAGTACAAGATTTAGCAGTTCATCTGCATTTAAAAGCAAAGGCCACTCTTCTGAATACAGCAAAGTCCACATTTTGGACAAAGATGACCACTGGTTTGAAAGAGGGGTCAAAGAGGCCATCTATGTCAAAACTGAACAGTCCTCTCTCAACAGAGGAGGAGGGATACAACATCATCTATCTCTAGCCTACAACACAGTCCTTTCAACCGTTCCAAGGAGGCTCCACACCCATTTGCACTACTCAGGTAATTCTGAAGACACAGATAAACCTCCAGGTGGCCTCATTGACTTGCTAAAAGAATACAAGTGACCAGCTGTCTTCAAGGAGTATAAATCCTTCCATTCCCCACCATCCAGTCAGAACTGAAGATGTGTCCTTGATGAAAAGCTAAATGTATTCAAAGAAAAACCAGAAAGTCCAGTTACCTCTTGAGAAAAAGCACCCTTGAGACATTCAAACACAAAGAGGATCTGACCACTTGCAGTTATTGAGATGAGCCGAGGTCAATGGAATGCTCCCACCTAGCTGGAACATAGACAGGAATAGGAATAGAATAGACTTCCGGTGGCTCCGCAGATGACGAGGACGGTCTCCATTGACCGCCAGCCACGCGATCTGTAAAAACCGCCCTGACAGCGCTAAACTGCTGTCCGGCGGTTTGAAAAAACTCTCCTTTGGGCAAAGGAGAGGAGAGTCGGAGGGGGTGGGTAGAGCTCCCCGAAAGTCCCTGGATTAATTCCAGGGACTCGGAGGGTGAGAGCTCCCCAGTTCACCCCTCCCATTGCTCCGGATCGCTGGTGCCTCTGTTAATCAGAGCAAGACGTCTGCATCCAATTCTGCCGGCAAACAGTGAGTTCTAATGATTTCTAACAAGGCAGACAGAGCGGAAGCAAGAGTGCAAGCTTTTTAAAAGAAACAGAACTTAACTCCGTGAATACATTGTTGCAAACGGAGCTCTCTTGAGCTGGAGGCTGGAGAGGAAGCCCTTGTTATGGGTGGAAGGGAAAGTGAAAGTTAAAGGGAAATTGCTTGTTAAGAGCCCTCTGCCTGAAGAGAAAACTGCTGGGGATTGAGTATAGCTTGAAGAGAGGACTGTTTATTTTGAAAAAACTCTGAAATATACTTTGTAAGATTGTTTATAAGACTTTGTGGCTGCAAAAGGAAAAAAAAACTCTTTTTAAAATAAAATGGCTGCTAAACAACTAAAGCCACCAACTTCTAAAGGAGGAGGAGGTTCCCCTGTAGTGACTCAAAAACAACAACTTCCGGCTGATACACAGTCACAAGACCTTAAAGAATTTATAATGGGTGCCCTGAACAATCAGGTAGAAATGATGAAAGAATTTTCAGAGGAGTTAAAGAAAATTAAAGGTGTGGTGTAGGAAAAACATGATGAAATAAGAAATGACATTGTTTATGCAGTTTCAGGACTGGCTAATCATATGTTAAAGATTGAGGAGAGAGTACGGGAAATTGATGATGCTAACTTGGAGCTTGCAACTAAATTAGGAGAGGTTATGATACAAACAGAGAAAGTAGATGACGAAATGGTTATGTTACAATACAGATCAATGGAATTTGCCCTGAGGCTGAGAGGTTTGAAAGAAAAGAGTGGTGAAAATTTAAAAGATATTTGTTCCAATGCTTTAGCAGAGCTGATTTCAGAAAGGCCAGAAGATGTGGCAATTCAAATGGACAAAATTTACAGGGTTAATTCCTGGCTGGCAAAACAAAAGCAGCTACCAAGAGATGTGGTGATTTATTTCACAACAAGGAGAATTAGAAATGACTTTCTGCAAGCTTCTTATAGAAACAAGATTAAAGTGGATGGACAAGAGCTGGTGGTCCTGAAAGAGCTTCCTCCTAAAATGTTAAGAGACAGAAAGCAGTTTGGTTTTTTGGTGAATGAACTAAGAAACCAGCAGCTCCAGTACAGATGGGATGTCCCATTTGGGATAATAGTGACATACGCTGGGCAAAGACATCACTTAAACACAGTTGGAAAGGCAAAAGATTTTTACGTTAATGTTTTAAAGGCTGGAAGACCACCCTCACCAGGGGGTGCTAGAAAGCAATTGGAAATGATACAACAAGAGAAAGATGGAGGGCAACCACAAACTTATGCTCAAGCATTAGCTGGAGGAGCTAATTTGGAAGAAGATTTACTGTTGAGTGGGGGTCCACCACCAACCCTTGAGCCATTAAAGATGATAGAGCTGCCAAAAGATCAACGATTGACAAGAGCTACTTACAAACAACATCTGGCACGACAGCCTCAAGATTCAACCCAACAAGTCCAAAAAACACAAGCAGTGGGAGGAGCTAGGCCAAAGTCTAAAATGGCGGAGGAGGTTCAGCTGATGCTCTCAAAGCTTGGAGGGCCCAGAGATGGCAAATAAATTCTTATCTTGGAATGTCAACGGTTTAAATTCTCCACAAAAAAGAAAGAAAATATTTCACTACTTGAAGCAATTTTAGAATGATGTCATTTGTTTGCAAGAAACGCATATTAAATCCTCAGATCAAAAGTATTTGATAAATTCGAAATTAGGTACACATTTTGTGGCATCAGCACCAGAGAAGAAAAATGGCCTAGTTATATATGTTAAAAGAGGCTTATTGGCCAATTTAATTGAGGCTGACACCCAAGGTAGATATATTGCAATCGAATTAACAACACAGAATGGGAAGCTGCTTGTAATTGGAGTATATGCACCTAATCAACAACAAGACAAATTTTATAAACTTTTACATACTAAAATACTACAATGGGATTATAGCTCTTTACTTTTAATGGATGATTGGAACAGGGTAATAAATACCCAGAAAGATAAAAAAAGTCTTTTCAAGATACCTATGCGTGCTAAGTTGCCTAAATCTTTTTTTGATATTTTGGAGGATATGGAGCTCAGAGACATTTGGAGAGAAAGGAACGTATTGGAAAGTGATTGTACTTTTTTTTCAGATAGGCATCAATCTTTTTCTAGGATTGATTTTATATTAACCACAAATGATCTTTTTTCTAGGGTGAAGAATACGAAGATATGTCCAAGAACTTTAACTGATCATAGCCCGATTTGGGTGGAACTAGAGCAGGAAAGAGGGGAAAGGAGGTCTTGGAGGTTAAATGAGAATTTATTTAGATATGAAGATAACTTGAGTGAACTTAAAAAACAAATGAAAGAATTTTTTATTAACAATATGGCACTCCCATGTAACACCTCTCCTGCGCGAGCTGCACTGGCTCCCGGTGGTCTTCCGGGTGCGCTTCAAGATTTTGGTTACCACCTTTAAAGCGCTCCATGGCTTAGGACCTGGTTATCTACGGGACCGCCTACTACCACCAATAGCCTCCCACCGGCCAGTACGCTCTCATAGAGAGGGACTCCTCCGGGTGCCGTCAGCCAAACAGTGTCAACTGGCGGCCCCTAGGGGGAGAGCCTTCTCTGTGGGGGCACCTACTATCTGGAATGAGCTCCCCCCGGAGATACGGAGGATCCCGGATCTGCGCTCCTTCCACCGTGCTGTGAAGACCTTTTTATTCCATCAAGCGGGCTTGGCCTAATCTCTTCCCTTTTTAAATATTTAAATTTTAATCTGTTTTTAAATTATCGGGGTGTTTTAATTTGTCTGGGCCAAATAATTTAATTTGATTTCATTGGGTTTTTAAATTTTGTGTATCTATGTATTTTATTGTTGGCTGTTCATCGCCCTGAGTCCTTCGGGAGTAGGGCGGTATACAAATCAAATAAAACTAAACTAAACTAAACAATATGAATAAAGGGACCTCGATGGAGATGGTATGGGATGCGAGTAAGGCATATATGAGAGGAACATTAATTTTTTTGAATAATAAATATAGACTAAAACAACAAAACAAACGGAAAGAGATAGAGGAGGAAATTAAAAAGAAAGAATAATTGCTTATAATTAACCTGGGAGATAAAAAGGCAAAAGATATGATTAATATCTTAAGAGAGCAATTTAATATGTTAATGGCTGGGCAAGTAGCAACCAGCATACAATATGCCAGACATAATACATTTTGTAATGCTAATAAACCTGGGAGATGGTTGGCTTACACGATGAGAAAAAAACAAAAATCACGTGTTATAGACAAGATAGAATTTAGAGGTAAGGAGATTTATCAACAGAATTTAATAAAAAAGGCTTTTTTGGAGTTTTCTACAAAGTTATATGCTAAAGATGTAATTCAAGATGTTGATATTGATAGATATTTAAAGATGGAGATTCCTGAATTAACGCTGGAACAGAGAGAGAGATTGAATCAGCCAATAACTTCCGAGGAAATTGTTGGGGCAATTAAACAATTAAAAATAGGTAAGGCTCCGGGAACAGATGGACTAACAGCTGTTTATTATAAACATTTACAATCTGAAATGTTAGAACCACTCAAAATCTTATTTAATAAAATACAAGTAGGAGGAAGAGTACCACCTTCCTGGAAAACAGCCTTTGTCTCACTAATTCCAAAGGAGGACCAAAATTCCATCAAACCTGAGAATTTTAGGCCAATTTCACTTCTGAATACTGATTATAAGATTTTTGCTAAGATATTAGCTAATAGATTAATGCCAGTTATGCAACAAATAATTCATAATGACCAATCAGGGTTTATAAAAGGGAGACAAATGAGATATAATGTTAGACAAATTGTAAACTTACTGGAATATTTGGAAAAAAATAATCAAGTCCCTGCAGCATTTATATTTTTGGATGCAGAGAAGGCATTTGATTGCTTGAACTGGCAATTTTTGTTTAAAATAATAGAGAAAATCCACTTTGGGGAATATTTTACACAATCAATTAGAGCGATATACTAGCAGCAAACAGCACAAATTATAGTCAATGGAGGTTTAACAGAGGTTTTTAGAATTGAGAAAGGAACAAGGTAGGGGTGTCCTCTGTCCCCATTATTGTTTATTTTGACTTTGGAAGAACTACTGAATAAGATACATGACTCAGAAAAATGGAAGGGTATTGTAATTAGACAACAAGATTATAGATTAAGAGCATTTGCAGATGACTTGGTTGTTACCTTATCCCAACCTATAGAGTCGGCTCCATATATATTGGATATAATTGATCAATACGGGAAAGTATCAGGATTTAAAGTTAATTCACATAAGACAAAGATGATAGTTAAAAATATGACTATACTTGAAAGAGATAAACTAGCAAGATTAACAGATTTTGAAATAGTTAAAAAGGTTAAATATCTAGGAGTATACATAGCAGCTTCAAATACAAAATTATACAAAAATAACTATGAGGTTCTTTGGCAGAAGGTACAGAAGGATATGGAGAATTGGAAAAAATTACAGTTGTCTTTATTGGGAAGAATTGCAGCAATTAAAATGAATGTGTTACCTAGATTTTTATTTTTGTTCCAAATGATACCTGTGCTTAAGAAAGATGAAAATCTGAGAGAATGGCAGAAAGGTGTTAATACTTTCATTTGGACTGGGAAAAAACCCAGAATAAAAATGAAAATTATACAAGATACACGTGAAAGATGGGGTCTCAAAATGCCTAATTTAAGACTATATTATGAAGCAGCGGTCTTATCACAAATTAGTGACTGGTTTAATTTAACTGAGGGGAGAATTTTGAATCTAGAAGGTTATGATTTACTATATGGATGGCATGCCTATTTGTTATATGACAAAAAAGTGGATAAAGTATTTAAGGCTCATATACTTAGAAATGCTTTGTTGAGGGTTTGGAAAACATATCAATATAAGTTAAATTATAAGATACCTGTATGGGCAAATCCTAGACATGCAATAGAAAATATAAGTATAGAACAAAAACAGGAGGTGATTACTTACAAAGAGCTTCTTATTATGGAAAGGGGGTTATTATATTTGAAATCTTTAGATACATTGAGAGAAGAAGGTATAATTTATACATGGTTTCAGTACGGTCAACTTCAAGCTAGATGGAAGGAAGATAAAAAAACTGGCTTTGTGCAAAATGAGGAGAATTTGGTAAAACAAATTAGAGATCAAAAACAAATGCATATTAAAAGGTTGTATAATGCCTTATTGGAAATAGACTCTGAGACGGAACTGGTTAAAGACTGTATGATTAAATGGGCACAAAATTTTCAAGAGCCAGTAATGATGGAGACTTGGGAAAAGATTTGGATTAGAAATGTGAAATTTACACAAGCACAAAATTTAAGAGAAAACTTTTATAAAATATTTTATAGATGGCACTTAGATCCCAAAAAATTATCATGTATGTATCCTAATGTGCAAGCTAAATGTTGGAGATGTGACTGTGATGATGCAACTTATTATCATATATGGTGGACTTGTAGAAAAATCAAAGCATTTTGGATAAAGATTTGGTGGGTGATGCAGAATATTCTTAAAAAGAGACTGAAATTTACTCCACAGTTGTTCTTATTGAGTATAACTACGGACTGTACAGTTTCAGAGACTAAACTGATTTTGAACTTGATAACAGCAGCAAGATTGTTGGTAGCACAACATTGGAAGAAGGACTTTTTGTAAGGTGACCAGATTTTAACATTGGTAAAGAGGGACATTGTGGGCGTGGCTTATTTTGTGGGCGTGGCTAGCTGGTCATGTGACTGGGTGGGTGTGGCTAGCTGGTCATGTGACTGGGTGGGTGTGGCTAGCTGGTCATGTGACCGGGTGGCCATGGCTATGCATATAGGGTAAGGTGAACAGATTTTAACATTGGTAAGAAGGACACCATTGTGGGCGTGACTTATTGTGTGGGCGTGGCTTGGAGGCCATGTGACTGGGTGGGTGTGGCTAGCTGGTCATGTGACCGGGTGGCCATGGCTATGTGTATAGGGACTACTCAGAGGGCTGAAAAGTCATTTCTGACAGGTCCTCACACTTTTGACTGGTCCTCACACTTATGACCATCCTCACATTTATGCCCGTGCAGTATTCTTAACAACCATGTCACTCATTTCACAACTGCTTCTCTTCACCATGGTGACAAGATAGGGCAAAAACGTAAAATGTGAGGACAGTCGTAAGTTCGAGGACCGGTCAAAAGTGTGAGGACCAGTCAAAAATAACTTTTTCAGCCCTCTGAGTAGTCCATATGCACAAAAGGACTAACCAGAGGGCTGAAAAAAGTCATTTCTGACAGGTCCTCGCACTTTTGACTGGTCCTCACACTTATGACCATCCTCACATTTATGCCCGTGCAGCATTCTTAACAACCATGTCACTCATTTCACAACTGCTTCTCTTCACCATGATGACAAAATAGGGCAAAAATGTAAAATGTGAGGACAGTCATAAATTCGAGGACTGGTCAAAAGTGTGAGGACCAGTCAAAAATAACTTTTTCAGCCCTCTGAGTAGTCCATATGCATTAAAGGATACAGCAATAGAGAGGGATGAAGGAATGGAAATTAGAGTAGGAATGAGGGTAAGAGAGGGAGGAAGAGAGGAGGAGAAGGAGAAAGGAAGAGGAAGTAGGGAGGAGAAAAAGAGGGTGGGGGGAAGAGAAAGTAAGAAGGAAAGAAAAGAGAGTGGTGGTAGGTTTGAGGAGAAAGATTGCTGTACAATAAAAAAGATGAAAGGGAAGAAAGCCAACCCCAAGCAAATATAAAGATATTAAGATTAAGAATGAATTGTTAAACTTTAAAGAATAAAAGAGAACAAATATGAATAAATAGCAATAATTAGAAACACACATACAAACATGCAATGTATTTTCTTTGAGCAGAATATTTGGCTGGTTCACAAATTTAAACAGCGTTTAGTCATTTCAATTAAATTTACAATTTCTATATTTCCTTTTTGCCATATTTATTCCTCATCTATTTTTTTAAAAAAAACAATATTACCCTTCATCCTCATCTCTAATCTTAATCAAATTCAATTTTTCCCTTCTATTCTATATTATACCCCTTTCCATTGTCATCTATTTTTATATCCATCCTCACATTGGTTAATTATGTAATTATGTAATACAGTTGTTTAATACAAATTCAACATTTTAATATAAATCAATTAGTTATATAACTATCTTTTTTGTATATTAATCAATATGAACATGAATATTCCAATTATTTCCATGCAATCCAATTTCTTACAAATCAATTAATTATATTTACCAATAATAATAAACCAAATAATTTCCCCCATATATTCCTCCAAACCACAACTTAACCATTTCTGCTTTCAACACAATATACAATTATTAATAGTATCTCAATTATTACAATTCCCTAGTTAAATAGAGCTTTTTTTCTTTTGTGTTTTAAAATCTTGAACTCTCCTCTTTTGCCCAAAATTTCCCATTGTTTGCAGTTTTGTACCTACCTTTTTTGGTGAGGAAAAAGAAAAAGAAAAAGAAAGAAATCTCTCTCTGCCTCATTTTGTCATGTTGCAGGTTTAGTTTCGCTTTCGCCTTTGTTTTCAGTATAGCTAGCGGGGGGGGGAATCTGCTCCAGGAACTTTTTGCACATTTTGGCAGCTAATTAACCTAGCGGAAGCTGTTAACAGGGGCTGTTTTTTCTATTTTTGCAGGCATGGGTCTATTCATTTTTTTTTTAACACTGATCAGCTGTAGGTCGGCCCTTTGAAGCCCCGCGGCAAGAGTTTAAAGAGTTTTTTTTCCCTCTAGCCATCAGCGGGGATTCAGGAGGCAGAATGAAAAATCGGGACTTTTTTAAAACGCCGCGGGACGCGGGACAAATTGCTTAAAAGCGGGACTGTCCCGCCAAAAGCGGGACGTCTGGTCACCTTAACTTTTTGCCTACTATTGATGACTGGATATTGAAAGTAACTAATTTAGCTGAAATGGCTAAAATTTCAGCATATTTGAAGGATCACACACAAGAAAGGTATATACAGGACTGGAGAAGATGGATTGATTATATACAAAATAAGTATCAGACCAAACAATATCTAATAGCTTATGAATGATTTCTTTTATCTGTATAAGCGCTATATAAGTGATATTAGAAGTTTTATGTCCAAGAAGCAGGATTTTATATATGGGGGGGTTAAGATTTTTTTTTTAGGGGGTGTTAGTTTAATGATTGGTTAAGCAATTTAGTTTATTGTTAAAAGTCAATAGAAATACCTTGTGTTCTGCTCTGGGAAGTCGGAGAGGGGGAGGGGGGTTGGGTGGGAAGGTTGTGGGGAAATTGTGTTTGTTTTTAAAACTTTTTCAATTAAAAAAAAAAAAGGAATAGGAATAGAATAGAATAGGAAACTGTTTTTTCTGCCTCCCCAGAAATGGAACAATATCGGTGGTGATTTGTTATTGTATTGGCAAGACATTATTGTCTTTCAACAATTCTAATTATTTGTTTAAATAATTTGAAAACAGTTGATCAGCAATATTAATATCATATCATTACATTATATATTATATAATGTATTATTATATTATTATAATATTACATTTGTAACTGTAGCAAGATTATTGTAAGAAGAAATAACGAAATGCTCACAGTAGAAGATTGCATTATAAAATGACAGAACTTGAGGAAATGGAAAAGCCAACCAATTTAGTCAGAAAAAGCAGTAAAGATATTTTTAAAAGACAGGAAACCTTATATGGACTTTTTGTTGAAAGAAGAAAAGACTGAATTGAAGATTTACTGTATGCATTTGGGGATTTAAATGATCAAAGAGGAAGGGAAAAGAATAAGATGGCCATTACTTACTCGGAGAGTGGGTGGCATAGAAATACAAATAATAATTATTATTATTATGAAGGGCCTGGTGGCTCAGCAGACTGATAGCATTGTGATTAACACCAGATGTCTGCAATTACTGTAAGTTCGAATTTCATCAGGCTCAAGGTTGACTCAGCCTTCTATCCTTTCTAAGGTAGGTAAATTGAGGACCCAGTTTGTGGGGGCAATAAGCTAACTTTGTATAAATATACAAAAGTATGAAGCTTAACGCATTGTAAGCCGCCCTGAGTCTCCGGAGAAGGGCGGCATATAAATCAATTTTTTAAAAAAATAATAATTAATAAATAAATAAATAACCATCTTAAGAAGGGCAAAAGTAATCAATTTATATTCATACTCTTTTTTATATTCTTTTTCTTGTTCTCTATATTTTAAAAAAACAAGATTTAAAAAAGTATATCTTAATTTTCTTAATTTTGTATATGTTGTATTGAAGAATTCTAATAAAAATGGGATATACATTTATGTTTTACAATACTAATAAACTTTTTAAAATAAATGGTCAGTCCTCATAGTTCTTAAGAGCAATTCAAAATAGATAAATATAGTCTGTAAAATAAAATATCTAAAATAATTAAACAAATTACACATTTAAATAAAAAGGTTTTGGTCTGCACCAACACATGCTGCAGTCATTTACTATGTTCAGTGGGCCTACTAGGAAGTATTTTGAAATTGCAGCCTGTGTTCTAGGTATGCTGGAGGCTTTGGTAACAAACTATTGGTAAAAAAACTTTCCTCAGTAGTTGAAAACTTATTTAAGAAAAATACATTCCAGTCTATATTTGTCGTTAGCTCATTTGGGTGTCTTTTTAGCCAATCTAGAATTCATTCATGTTTGATTTTTAAAAAAATCTTTATAAATATATTCTCTGGAATGTATTACTTCCAAATAAACTGCATTAATTCTACTTCAGAAAAGTAATTGGAACACAAGATGACTGAGTCATCTCCCAACAGACTACAAGTACGAAAGCAATTTAAAGTTGTGCTCAAACTTGAGAAATATCAGGAAATGATTGTCCTAACATAAGATGGAAAACTTGATTTCTTTCCAATACTGGCACAGTTATTTTCAATTAATTTAACTTTAATTAAAATGTTTCTTTTTTAAAAAAAGAGCTAATTTTGCATGCCTATGAAAAAAGAGGGGAAGGGAATAATAATAGATCAAATTATTGGTGAGGTAAAATTAATATAGTGAAATAAGGCTGGAATGATTGCTTTGCTTTTATTAAGGAGCCTGCATGTGTCCAAGAAAGCTTATGCATCAAGATATTTATGGAGATGATTGCTGACACGTGAAAGCCATTAGCATTCTCCTTTAGGAGATCATATAATGACTTTTGGGCACAAGTCAGGTTGAAATACTATCCACCAGTCGTTGGGTTAGCAGGAAAATATGGTAGCATAAAATTTGTGGCATCAATTAACAAATGCTATTCTGCTATATTAATGAGGCTGGCCTTTGCTGTTTTAATAAGGGGCAATTTAAGAAAAGCAATTAGTAGATTGCTTAGTTACCCAATTTAGTTTCCCTTCTAACCAGGCCTTGATTGTGGGAAGAAAACAACTAACAATTAGTGGAATGGAGCAAGGTTAGATGAATGTAGACAGGAGCCTGTGACAGCATATTAAGGGATCTGTCAGTATGTTTTAGGTGTGGAAATATTGCATACCTGTAATCTCTCAATATGGGTATCTCTGAGAATGGGTCTAAATTCTCTTCTAAAACAGCGCAAAACCTGCTATTTTTGGAATAGATGGCAGGCATAGTAAAGGGACACAGAATATAACAGAGAAAATAATACAGGCAGTCCTCAACTTACGACCACAATTGAGTCCAACATTTCTGTTGTTAAGTGAGACATTTATTAAGTGAGTTTTTTCCCATTTTATGACTTTTCTTGCCCCAGTTGTTAAGTGAATCACTGCAATTGATAAGTTAGTTATAATTGTTGTTAAGTGAATCCGGCTTCCCCATTGACTTTGCTTGTTAGAAGGTTGTGAGAGGGGATTATGATCTTGGGACATAGCCACGATCATAAATGTGAACCAGATGCCAAGCATCTGAATTTTGGTCACATGACCATGAAGGGTCCACATAAGTCAGTTTTTTCAGTGCCATTGTAACTTTGAATAGTCACTAAATGAACTATTGTTAGTTGAGGACTACTTACAAAGAATGGACTAGAACTGTTTTACAGAGATCTAATACTGTTTGAAAAAGGATTAAAATAGTTTAGAAATTGCCTGCATAAGATTTGATAAGGTGTCTAGTCTTTCCTATGATTCAAGGCAAAATAGTTATGAACATCAATGTGAGGAAAGAGAATCTTAAGATCCATCTTGAGTGGACAGATCCCACCTCTGGCCATATAATTGATTGCTAGATTGTTTTCATGGAAAAAACGGTGTCAAGGGAAGACAGAAAATGTTATAACTTGGAGTGGCTAAAGACAACTTTAGGCTGATAGCTATAAGAAGGATGGTTCAATTTTAAGCATATGGCAGACATCGTACTTACAAAGGGAATTCATACTGAAGGGAAACAATAATAAAGATATAATAAATAATACTAGGATATGTATACTGTATATGTATACTAGGATAGTATACTGGTATACTAGATTCTGTAACCATTAGGTTCCTGTAATACATATATGCCTTTACATTTGTATCTCCTGTAACAAACATATTCTGTTATTAAGCCTGTAATGTACCTGGAATTTGTCAAACATATGTCCCTGCCATTTGACCTGAACCCATATCAATCTTCTCCCTGTTTTTTTCTTGTGCCCTCTAAGAGCATGGTACGTATCTCCAAGGCATAAATTACACCTCAGTCCTAATTTATGTTGATCTGGATAGACTCCTACTTTCCAGGGCAAGGGGGCCAAAGTGGCCAATTGAGTAAACAAAGAAATGCTCAAGATGACTAATTGGGAAGTTTCTATTCCCCCTTGCAGGGCAACAAGGAATGCACGGGCCTGGATTGGGAGGCCAGAGTTGGGTACTAAACTGACGTCTCTGAGGGTATAAAAGGACGCCATATCTTCTCCAAGGTGTGGCTATTTCCTCGCATGCATTGTATCTGTATGTTCTAGATATAGTTCCACCCAGTATTTTGTTTTTGGCCAAATCTGGTTTTTTTGCAAGCCTCGTCTTGAGTCTCTCTCTTTGGCATTCTGGTGACTCAAGTGTATTTTGGGACCTTACATTTCTGGCGCCCGAACAGGGACTTGAAGGCAAAGTTTCTTCAAGGTGGCTGCATTCAGCTTCCCACAAACTGAGCCACTTTGAGGCTTGGTGGCCTTCATTAAAGGCAGACGGAAGAAAGCAGCTTGGACCAGTACCAAAGTCAAAAGCACTCCTGGAAAAATTTATCCAGTGACTTTGATCTGGTCATTTGCTGGCAGGCTCCAATTCTGCCTGCCCTGAACGCCTAACAAAGAGGTTTGCACTGTGGGGGTTATGGTGTTGTGGAATGATGAGACCAAACAACATTCAGAGACAGTGTATTGCGCAAGGTTCAGAGCCAGTTTTATACATGAAGCTTTGAACAAAGAGAGAATTCTGATACAATGGTTTTATACAGTTCTAAGACAAAGGATTCAGTGAGATCATACATTTTCCATATATGGTTAATCATGAGATCATACATCCGATTTTCCCTATATGGTTACATACACTGGATAATAAGTTCATCTAATTACTTAAAGCATTAATCTTAGTTTATAAAATTATCTTAGCCACACAACTTTTCTTAAGTGCTCGGAGTTGCTAATGGGAGAGTTACTACTGTCCTTGGATAAATTTATTGGATTAAATAACTCTTTGTAACATATAGATCTTGTGTCATTCACAGTGAGGTCACTCAGATGTTTTTCCATATGGCAGTCCTTTCCGTGACATCTAGGTCTCAGAAGATCTATTCCCTCTTAATGGGGTTTAACAGTTTGTTAATGTAATTTCCAACAAGCACTTTCCTCTCTTATAATAATATGAATAGAGAGGGTCCCTCAGAGTTCATGTATCTAAGCATGTTTTCCCCTTATAATAATGTGAATAGAGAGGGTCCCCCAGAGCCCATATATCTGACTCTGTATGATTCCTATTTTATTCCTATTATTTCTTATTTGCTATATTTACCTCAATGGAACTCAGCTCTTCTGGGTGAGTATATATATATATATATATATATATATATATATATATATATATATATATATATATATATATATTCTCTTGGGAAGGGGAGTGTTGCTTTGTGAGTGTGTGAATGAGACGAGGGAAATTCCTCAGAGGTTTGCCCTCGAAGCGATGTGCAGAGATCCAATCTGCGTTTCTGATTATCCGAGAGGAGATCAGCCAGAGACGATCACTTTGAAAGGAGTGTGACTGTTGGAATAAGAATCTGTAGTGCAGGAGAGGGCTCTGACCAAACTTCGGACCCGCAGGGGAGGTCTGGGAAATCTCTTAGGGAAAAAGAGAGGGTTTGGTTAGGCTTCGCACCGACGGAAAGGTCTGGGAAATCTCCTCAGGAAGAAAGAGAGTCTAGTCAGGCTTCGAGCTGACAGAAAGGAATCTCCTGGGAAAAAAGGGCAACCATGCTGGTAGCCTGTTTGGAACAAATAACCTAGTAACAAGAATTGGGCCATGTTCTCCATTTGGCTATGTTAGCCCACTGGAACACGTTACAAAGAAGTTGTGAAAAAACAAAACAAAAAGAGTATTAAAAAAATGAATGAAAAAATGTTGTGGCAGTAAAAGTTGTCTGTAAAAAGAAAAGTGGAGTTCAAACTTGCTCATGAGAGCCCTGGCTAAATGCAAACGATGTGTATACTCTTATACATCTTGATCTTAAAAATGGGCCAGCGATTGCTGAGAACTCCAAGTTAGAATGAGAACACACAGAACACCCCCAGGGCAGAGGCACGTAGTACTAATCTAGTGCCTAAAGAGAAATCTATGGGTGGCAAAGAAATATTGCAGTGTTATAAAGATCTTGATAATTTACCATTCTCAAAAGAGCCAGAGAAGTCTGAAAGAACTAAGAAGAAGAAATTGTTTATTGTTCTTCCCACCTGGGTTTTAGCAAGTAATAAAAAAATGTAAAACCTTCCTAAATGGGAAGACTGATATAATTTGACTTGATCAATTTGGTGTGATTTCTGTTACAAAATTCCTGGATATGCATATATAATAATAGCATGTAGAATTGATTGTGATATGTCTGGCCTGCCTGCAAATTAAGTAAACATCTCGGCTTGGAGCTGTGGGAAATGGAAAGGAGTTAGGGCCCACAATCATATTTATGATTTAAACTGCTCTCTGAGTTTTCCCACTGCTTTAAGAATAAGCTATAGGTTGCCCAAGGAAATAAAGTTAAAAAAAAACAACAACGACAAAAAAAAACAACCTCCACAGGTCTGGAAATGTTTTATGGTATGTTTGTGTATGTGTATGTATGTAATCATTTCCAAACCTGCAGGAAGGATGAGACCCTCTAACAACAATATACAAAAAGTTATTTAGAAAATGGCTTGTGAAAAAGCTCTCTGAAATAATTATGATTGGTTTGCATGGAGAAAGTATTAAATGAAATTTTTGTATGTGAAATTGGTTTATACAAAAAGTCTGATTGCAGTACAAATGTGAATGTGTGTGTGTGAGGTGTCCCAAAGCTCATAAGGAGTGATAAAGTGAAGTGATCTTGAGACCTGTGAATGCTTGTGTGTTGAGGATGTGGGAGATAAAATTGTGGAAAATGTCTGTTAGTTATTCAGGCTAGAGAGAAATGCAGAGGGTTGTTTTGTTGAAAGGATACTGAGAAGTGAAAGGAGGTGAGAATTCTATGTAGTTTAAACATTTTTTCTCCCTGTATTTCCTTCCCCCCCCTCCCTTGGAGGAGAGAAGCAGGAAAAAGGGGGGCTGCAGGCTTTTGTTGTTTTCACCATTTTTTTCCTCTCTGCTGAAACAGCCTGAGACAGGCGGGGTAAAAGGTGATATCTGATACCTACCTTTGCAGTTTCACTGTTTTTGGCTCGGAATGCAATTTTGACAAGGTGCTCTATCCTATCCGTTTGTTTGTTTGTTTGTTTGTTTGCTTGCTTGCTTGCTTGCTTTCTTGCTTTTTGGTAGCAGCACAAGTTGCTGCCTTTTTAGCAATTGTTACAGAGATGAGTTAGAAATTACAATATGTAGTAAGAGAGAGTCAGTGGCATTTTTGTCTAAAATGTTAGATCCTGTCTGTTAAGGATTTCCAGTTTGTGTTCAAGCAGTGGCAGCTATGGTAGTGTTAGTGAAGGAAAGCAGAAAGTTGACTTTTGGAGGAGCCCTCGTGCACCTCCTCAAGTGAGGATGATCTTGATTGAGAGTATGCTTGTTTTTGTTTGAATCCAGGTCAGTTTACAAGGAGATTTAGAAGGATGATCAGATATTGGTGCTGAGAAGGGGTTAATTTGTTTATAGATGGGAAGAGAAAGTGGTAGCAGGTGAGAGAAGACATTTAGGTAAGTTGGTTTGCACAGGCTTGTGAAATCAAGCTTTGAATTTCTTTGAAGCTTGAGGCACTACTTGGAAGCCAGGATGGCAGCGGCAGAAAGAACTGAATGTTTAATGTTAGGTGAGAAGTACTAGTTAAAGAAAATGTGAGCAGTAGAAAGAACAGGGAGGGCTACTTTAGTGTGAGACCATTTCAATGCATTTGAGTTGATTTCATTAGACTAACTTAAGTGGGGAGACTTAGATATTTATTGGTGATAGTGGGTCACTTGACTGGATGGGTTGAGGCTTATCCAGCCATGAGAGCCACTCAGCAGTAGACGCCAAAATTAACAGATAATACCTAAATATGGGATAGTAGAAGCTATAGACAGCAACCAAGAGGCTCATTTTATTGCAAAAGTGCTTCAATTAATAATGGAGGCAATGGGAATGTCATGTTCCATGGAATGCAAAATCATCTCTGCTGTGAACCAAATCTTTACCCTTGCCTTGCCAAATGATGTTTGGATTACCACGTTTGGACAGAATGGGGGAAATTCCACAATATGAAACTAAAGACATGTTTGTAAAGAACCGTATACGTGGCCTCTATTCTTCTTTATCTTACCTCAGAATCAAAGGACTCCTAGCTCAAACCCTACCTCTCGATTTTGCTGTTCATAAGTTCCAGCCTGGTGATTGGGTCCTGATAAAACCTGATGTGAGGACAAACTTAGCCAAGCCTAGGACAGGTCCTACGAAGTCCTGCTGACTACTGAAACAGCAGTCCAACCTAAAGACAAAGGGTGGACCACTACACCCGTGTAAAAGGACCAGTGGAAGAACTTAAAGAGTGGCAAGTGATTCCTGAAGAAGACCTGCTGAGAATAAACTTTTCTAAAAACTGGTGTGGTCATTGTGGTATGAATGGGTTTTGTTTGTGATTTTTCTTGTTGCAGGAGTAGCAACTTTTTGGACTTTCCAGCCTGAGTGATGGCCTCTCTTATTCCATCTGAAGATCCCAGCAGCAGCTGTGCAACTTCACACTTTCCAGATTGTGTTGGTCCCGTGATTGTAACTGTATCACTGAATGTTATTGTTATTCTTGTTGTAATTGTGAACTTATACACACCTGTGGGGAATAATGGGACACTGTGCTTGTGTAAATGTGCAAGGGATTGCTCCCCATAGAAACTCTATTCCTATGTATATATCTATCTTACACTGGAGAATTGAGACATTGAATTAGGTCAATCTGACTTGAACACAGTAGTCCTAGGAGATAGTGATATCATGATCCCTGAAGATATAGAATGGTTCAATTCTATATTTGATTTAATGCAATGGTTCAATATTTGGGACTAATTTTCTTATGCATAGGACTAATATGAGGAGAATATAATGCAATGATCAGTGTGAAAAATCATTTTACACGTAAGGGTGTTTTCTTTGCTTATTGTTACTTTTCAGTCTGGAATTAACCTTATACAACCTAGTAACCCATTTGAAAATATACCTAGACTGAGTGGGTTATGGATGGATGTGGTAACTCTTAATTGGCATGCTCCAGATGGCTTATATTGGATAAATGGAAAATTTGCCTATGTGCAATTGCTTAGCCGATGGTATGAAGCATGTGTATTAGGAACTGTGAAATCTATTTTTCTTCCTTTTTCTACTGCCCATATAATAAGGTGAAAACTGGGTATACCTATTTATGTGGATGTAGGCCACAGAAAGATGAGGGGCCTCCAGAAATAATAGTTCAGGTATACGGACCAGCCACCTGGGCAGAAGATGGTACAGAACTCCCTTTATATGCTGAATAGAATTGTAAGGTTACAGCCAATGATTGCAATGATACCTAATGCAACTGCTAGTGCTCTAAATTTCTTAGTTAAACAGCACTCTCTGTTGAAAACAGCAATATCCCAGAATAGACTTTCTGTACACTATTTGTTAGCAAAAGTAGAATTAATCTCACAAATTTTGTTTGCAAAATTGATGATTGTTAACCCTTGGAGGTCTCCTTCTTCTCCCTTGTCTCATTCCTTTAATCCAAAGAATAGTCACATGATTCCCGCGATGGAAAGCATTCCATCATTTAAATAAAAAGTGTGGAATGAAGGGAAACAATAATAAGGATATAATAAATAATACTAGAATATGATATACTGGTATACTAGATTCTGTAACCGTTAGGTTCCTGTAATACATATATGCCTTTATATTTGTATCTCCTGTAACAAACATATTCTGTTATTAGGCCTGGTATTTGTCAAACATATGTCCCTGCCATTTGACCTGAACCCATATCAATCTTCTCCCTGTTTTTTTCTTGTGCCATCTAAGAGCATGGTACGTATCTCCAAGGCATAATTTACACCTCAGTCCTAATTTATGTTGATCTGGATAGACTCCTACTTTCCAGGGCCAGAGGGCCAAAGTGGCCAATTGAGTAAACAAAAAAATGCTCAAGATGACTAATTGGGAAGTTTCTATTCCCCCTTGCAGGGCAACAAGGAATGCACGGGCCTGGATTGGGAGGCCAGAGTTGGGTACTAAGCTGACGTCTCTGAGAGTATAAAAGGATGCCATATCTTCCCCAAGGTGTGGCTATCTCCTCGCATGCATTGTATCTGTTCTGGATATAGTTCCACCCAGTATTTTGTTTTTGGCTATAAATAAAATCTGGTTTTTTTGCAAGCCTCGTTTTGAGTCTCTCTCTTTTGGCATTCTGGTGACTCAAGTGTATTTTGGGACCTTACAGTACCATGTAAGTGCATAGCCATTTGCTGGGATAAAATATGATGGGTTACTTGTTCATTAATAATCTGGTGCATTATGCAAAACCCAGGCAATTTAGCTGATGAATCATGGTTCAGCTAACACATGTTAACTATGTGCTAGTATGTTATGCAAATGTAGCCCATCTGCTTGTGAAAAATGATAAAAGCAACTTTGAGACAGAAGAGAGAAAGAGAGGCAGAAATTAGCTGATGTCTGAAACCAAATTTCATATGAGTTAATCATGTTTATGTCAAATGAGAGGGCTTCTTTCAAAATGAAAGATAATCCTGGAGCTCTATACAGTTGGTGGCTTCCTTCTTCTTTCTGTATATTTGTATACTTCTGTTCTTTTGATATATCTGCATTATTTTTTTAAAAGCAACCAAACTTTTCCCCATATGTAGGATTACATATTGGCATGACTTATTCTTTGTGTTGAGCAATGACATCTTTTTATTCTGACCAAGGAAGCTGGGCTAAAAAAAAACAGTCATTGGCTTTCTTTTCCAGTTGCCTCTTGGGTTAGGAAAAACTAGGACACCAGAGATACCATAAGACTGATGGACATCTGATTATAATTTGCTCCTTGGGGGACTCTTGGAAAAAAGCAGCTGCCAGAAGGGAAACCACTCCATCTTGTCAGAATCCTCACTCTGAAACGTCACCCTGAAGCAGAAACCCCCAAGAACATACATAGATGGATTAGATTAAATACAACCTTCAAATTAGTAGAAGCAATCTGGAAGCTTTGCATGAAAGCCAGAAATACATCTATTCTGGCTTCAGCAGCAAAGGAAAACATCAAAGTCCAAGACAGGCAAGATACATTCATTCATTTGTATACTTTCTATTCCATTTTATGTCTTTTAACAGTTGGGATTGAAAGGTTAGCTTGGCTTTTTTTTATTTTTGAAATGAAGACAAACCTCCCTTAATTGGCACTCAGTTCTTGGTGACATCATGGACATGTGCATGCAATTGCAAACCAAAAATCCTCAAAAATTAATTGAGACTGAAATTAATTCAGACAAAATAAAACTATTCAGTTCCTTAGTTGACTGTTGATAAGCTGAGCTCTAATGTCAACAAAGCACTCTTATCTAGAGTCAATAAAACTTTTTAGGAAAATGAAATCATCTTCCCAATTAATGATGTTGTTGTAGTTTGGACATCTGTTATTTTTTAATGACTATTGCTAAGCTTTGATCTCAGAACTTTTCTCTTGAAAAAAGATGATGTTAGTAGCTTACACCTTACTAGATTTACCCTTGAAATGTTTGGCTGTAAACTCTCCAATTAAGCAATTTTTGCTTTGTAAAGTTATGGTAAAAAAAACTCCACTATTCCTGCTTTCTCTGGGACTTTTCCCAGATGCTCAGGAACTTTTCCTTTCGGACCTATTTTCAGTCATAAGGCGGTATCAGGCCTATAGGTGGGGGCTAGGGGATTGCCCCCTTGATGTTTCCCCCATATTCTCAGCTTAAAACCCAACTAGGCCCAAACAAGCAATTCCCTTATCTTTGCAGACTCTCCTCATCTTGACTTCTGGGTTTTTTACAGGCCTGATAAAGATAAATATAATGTTGCAACATTTTGTTTGCCATTATGATCCCTACTCATAATGCAAATGTTGGGCATTGGCTTTTAGGTGTCCTTGGTGCTCTCTGAGGTTGGTTGGTTTCTTGCAGACATTTTGTTACCCAAAGTAGGTAACATCACTGATAATGACTTCTGAAAGACTAACTGTGGCTGATGCCAAGATAGATTTTAAGTCTTTCCAGCATTGCACTGGCTTCTTATCCAGTGGTGGGTTGCCCCTGGTTCAGACTGGTTCGCAAGAACCAGTAGTAAAACTGGCGGGAGGCTCCGCCCACTGACCCAGATATCATCATAGGTTATCTGCACATGCGCAGAAGAGCGCGCATGGGTGTGATGTGAACTGGTGGTAAAGGTAAGTAGAACCCACCCCTGTTCTTATCTTACACTCTCCTGTTTAACACCATTTCTTATACTGAGATAATTAGGAAACAGCAGAGTGTGTCAGTGATTTTAGATTTATCAGGAATGAAAATTTGACTTTTCCCTCTTCTAACTCCTAACCTTCATCATCACTACCTTTCAATCTGCTTCCCCTGTATAACTCTGAAAATACATTTTAAAAATATGCAGGAGAAAAATAAAATGCACAGGAGAAGAATTTCTGCTTTCCCTTCCCTGTAGTAGATGTGTCCTTTACAGGAATTACTGAATGTCCCTTTAATTTGATTATTTCCAATGAATGCAGAAATGGGCATTTTAGCCTAAATGTAACAGAACTTGTTGAGAAATAATTGGATTCTTGTTCTTGCTATTCTTCGTGATAATGGTGGAATAAAATCTAAGTAAAGGAATTATAAATGTTAAAAAGAATACAGTATGGAATAATTAAGTACCATCAAGTTTTATTTGAGGAAAAAATGTTGCAGGTACAGTGTATTTGCCTTGGATGCAGACTACAGGATTAGTTCAGTTATCAAGGAATGTTAACATTATATTTGAGATAAAAAGTAGATTTATTTAAAAGCACAAAAATAGGAAGAGAAAAAGGAGAGGAGAGAGAGAGAGATACAGGAAAGCACCTAGTTTCTTAAACACAAAGACTCATTTTTCTAATAATAAACCAGAGACAGAGAAGGTATACAAACACAGATTAAGTGCTGTCAGCTTGTTTTCGATTTTTTGTGACTTCTTCAACTTTCTCTGAACTGACCTCAACCTAATTTTTTAGTTCTCTCTGATGGATTTATTCCTATTCTAATGCACTATGCTTTAAAAATTGTAGATTACTTGCATTTGCATTCTCAGTATTAAGTAATGTTATCAGCATAGCACAAAATGATGTTTTTTTTCCTCCATTTTGAAAACCACGTTAATCTTTTTTCCCAATGCATCTTTTCAAACTTCATATTTAGCACAGTGTTTGAATAAATAACAGAAGAGTGCTCAGCCTATCGGTAGTCTGTGTTGCTATGTTCTGTTCTGTGGCTTCCTGACTTTGTATAGATTTTGTATGTGGACAATGAAATTTTTTGGTATTCCCATTTTGTTAAGTAAAGACCCCAGCTTTACTGGGGCCTTTCTGTACAAAGGCCTTTCTGTAGTCAATGAAACAAACATTGACTTAACTTCTTAGTATTCCCTGGTTTTCTCAATTATCCAGACACATATCTCTTGTTTCTTGGCTTTTTTAAAAAGCCATCTCAAACATCTAGAATTTATCTTTCCATACACAACTCTAATCTGCACTGAATGGTCCTAAATATTATTTTACTATCATGTAATATTAAAAATATTATGCAGTAATTTGCATAATCTGTTCAGTCCCTTTTCTTTGATATTGTTGACTAGTGTATCATTCTTTAGATTTTCCAGCACTGTTTGATCTCTGTTTAGTCTATATTTCTTTAGAAATTCCACCAATTCCAACTTCCGCTTGGCTCCGCAAGCTTTGAAGACGCTCTTTTATGAGCGCCCGATCCCCGGTTCCGTAAAAGCCCCAGAACAGCTGAAAAACTGCTATCTGGAGGCTTGGAACCCTCTCCCCGGGCAAAGGGGAGAGAGAAGAGTTGACAGGCGGAGGTAGAGCCCCCCAAGAGCACTAGGAGAAATCCTGGGGCGCAAAGGGTGTGGGCTCCCTATTGAAGCCTGTCAAGCTACTCCGGACCGGAGACGACTCCGCCGAAGCGGAGCTAGAAGCTGAGACCAAAGTCTGCTGAAAATCAACGGGGGGGACTTTTAACATCTTTACTTTGATAGCAGACAGTGCAAATCAGGAGAAATCAAAAAGGAAAACTTGCAAGTAATGCTTTAACTCCGTTTTAAATGCAGAAAATGGTGCCTGAGGGCGGGAGGAGGAAACTACCAGGGAAAGTGCTTGTTAAGGCTTGTTAACGTTTGCAACAGTGATACAGCTACTGGATTACACCCTAAGAGAAAGTTTTAAAGTGGAAGCGGCCAGGAAAAGAATTTGGTATTGAGGAAAAGAATTTGGCACTGACTTTAACTAAAATCTTGTTTTTATACTGTGTGGAAAAGAGTTGAATTGTTGTCCTGATAGCTGGATGAATACAAAGTGGCTGAAATATGGCTGACAACAGGGCTGGTGAATCAGCAAATTCCCAAGCCGTGACTGTCCAGGCTTTTCAAGAACTTCTAGACTCTTTTACTTCAGCCCTGTTGAATACAATTGAAAGGGCTTTTTCAAAAAACAGCTTGGGAAAATATAAGCAGTTGTTAGAGGGACAGCAGGAAATTATTCAGAGGAATTTGTTTTTGGGAGATCAGGAGATGGACAGGATTAAGAGACTGGCTGGTACAGTTGAAACAAAGGTTTTGGTGGACGTTTCCATTCAAATGACAGAAAAGCAACAAATATTTTCTTTATTGCAAGCTGACAATCTTTATGGCAACAAATTTTGGCTATATGGACAAAGAAATGGACTGAATGATTATACAAGCAAGAAGAGACGAAATGGGGATTTCAAGTTAGAAAACGCGACCTCAAGAAGAGAGCGAGTATTTCAGAAACATCAATCTCAAATCACCATTTTAAAAGTTTCAAAAATAAAATTGGGGGGACTGTTGAAAGAATTTATAAAAAAAAGGATTGGAAAAAATATAGAAAGAAGAGAGGAACAGAAGATTAAGAAAGATATCTTCCTGTGGATTTTGAAACTGGCATTGGGCAAATATGTGTTTGAATGGTATTAAGAGATTTTTAAAATGTTTAACATAAGGTTATATTATTCTAAAAGATATATGAGATAAATTGTATAAGCTTTTAAGATGCCTAACCCTTTGAAGCGAAGAGGATTAATGTTAAATTCAGAATTTTATTGCAAAATGATAATTAGTTTTGGATAGTTAAGGGCTGCTCTCTAAAAAGTTAAAGGTATTAAGACGGTTAATTGAAAAATTGAAAGACATCCTCCTGTAGATTCTGAAATTTATATTTGGTAAATAAGTGTATCGAAGGTATTAAGAGATTTTTAAAATGCTTAACATAAGACTATATTTTTTAAAAAAGATATATGAGATAAAATGTGTAAGATTTTAAGATGAAATTTTTTTCCTTTTTTTCTTTTTTTCTGGTATAGAAATGGAATTTATTCATGATTTCTACTGTTTGTAAGACTGCTAAAGTATAGGATTATACATCAAGAAAAAGTTTTTTTTATAAGTAGGAAGAATGAATTTAATTTAATTGGTTTTGAGAATTTATAAAAGGGAGGTTGATGAATTGGAGCAAGGGAGTTAAAGAACATGTGGGAGTTTTGAACTTTATAATTTGTTAGTTTATTTTAGCATATGTTTGTTAGATGCTATACTCTGTTTTTGCTCTGGGAAGTCAGGGAAGTGGGGAGGGTGGGATAAGGGATGGGGGGGAAGTGGTGAATAGAGAAATGGTTTAGCAGAAGAAAGTATATTCTATGAGTAGAATACAGGAGTTGCTCAGACACTAAAGGAGGAAAATATTTCACAGCAAAGAAGTTAGAAAGGAGAGAGGAGGAGGGGGTAGGAAGAAGAGAGGGAGGGTGAGGAATGTAAGAAAGGAGAGGAGGAAGGGAAGGGAAGGGGATAGGAGTAGGAGTGAAGGCGAGAAGGGGGAAAAGAAGAGAGAAGTGGGGGAAAGGGAAAGGAAGTAGGATGAGGTGGGAGAGGAGGCAGGAGAAAGTAGGAGAGAAGAGGAGGGAGGGAAGGGAAAGAAAGGAGGAGAAGAAGAAGGTTTGTTGTGGAATGAGGGAAGAAAGAGAAGAAGAGCAACTCCGAATGTAATTAAAATGTCTTATTTTAATGCTTTCTTTAAGGGAAACATGTATATGTAGGATTTCTTATGTGTAAGAAAATGTACAATTTATGTGGGGAAGGGGAAAGGGTGGGGGGAGAAAATTATTTGTATTTCTTATAAAACTTTTTAATAATAATAATAATAATAATAATAATAATAATAATAATAATAATAATAATAATGAAATTCCACCAATTCCCATAGCCTCCTGATTTGGTAATGGCCTGAATGCAAATCTAATTTCCTTTTTCCCTTGATATTTGGATTTCAATATACACCATCCACTCTGAATCGGTTCCTAGCTATCCGTCCTGTAACTGTGTAACACACCAATTTGAGGTTGGAACTTCCTTTTGTGTTGGATTTTTTTTTGGCATATTTTATTTTTTCCTCTCCCAGTGACTGTTTCCTTCCTCAATTCTTTAAAGATAGCAATAGCATTTAGACTTATATACAGCTTCACAGTGCTTTACAGCCCTCTCTAAGTGCTTTATAGTCAGCATATTGCCCCCAACAATCTGGGTCCTCATTTTACCGACCTTGGAAGAATGGAAGGCTGAATCAGCCTTGAACTGGTGAGACTCAAACTGCCAAATTGCAGGCAGTCAGCAGTTAGCTGAAGTAGCCTGCAGTACTACATTCTAACCACTGTATCACCACAGCTCATGCTATAATACTGTTAATATTGTTATACTAATACTACAATACTTTTTCTGTGCTGGTCAATCTGCAATAATGTTAATAAATATAATACTATTCCCTGTCTCTTTTAACAACCTTTTGAAATGCTTTGTGAAATTCCCTTCTGAAATGTTTGTCTTTCTTGATTGTGGCTTATCTTCTTTTCTTGGCAATTTTCTCAGTTGATTCTAACATGCAGTTTGCTTTTTCCTGTTTCTTGGTCTTTAATAAATTGAAATTATTGTGGATGAATGTGAAGAGACGTCTTTTCACATTCATCCACAATAATTTCAATTTATTTTTACTGCATAACTACTTTGGTTTTCTATCAATGAGATTCAGGATGGTTAGATTGGGTTCAAACTACTCTAACTGCAGTATTACTTTCTTCCTATAAAAATAAAATCAAATCCTTCACAGTTCTGTAGGAAATTGACATGATGGGTCAAATACCTCTCCTCCCCAATCAATAATCGGTTTCCAAATTTTTATATATTTGAACTTCAAATTAAAAAATAACAGTAAGTGCTAACTAGTCAAGCACTACAAAAATATTTGACCTATGGGTCCAAATAGCTATTATCTATGCTTTGGAACAAACCTAATTAAACATGAAATCATACTTGCAGGACTTCATTATAACTTTTGTAGGATTGGCTCCCTCTTGAGGAAGAACAATGAACCTAGTTTATATGCATTCTATCAACCATGAAAAATCAGTTGCTGTAAGAAACAGTAGCATCATTTTATTCATGATACAGAATATAGCCTAGTACAAATCATAGATAAGTTGATTAGCGGGGTTGATGTAATAATCGGGTTGTGTATTTATTTATGCATTATTGTATTTCTGTGGTCCTGTTTCTTTTATTTGTATTTTTAGTCTGGGTTGTATTTTTGATGTTTTATCTGTTTTTATGAATTGTATACTTTTTCTACCATTGGAGTTGGACAGCTAATACATTTGAATGAAAGCTAAACGTATTTTAGATAAAGTAGGGAATTATAGTTATTTTACTCAGAAATATTGGTTATGGGGTAATATTAATGAAACATCGCAAGGTCATAATATTGTACCTGATATGTATCCTGATGATTTTCCTATTTTTCAAGTCACTGATGTCTCTGATATGGGATCAAGTGGATCAATCTGTGCTGGATGGCAATTAAAAGATCCTGCTATGTGGTTTTTCTTTGATAAATATGCAACAAATGTACACCCTCAAAACTATCAATGTGCTGCAATTGGATATTTGTCTTTACCTGTACAAATAGGTGTTTCTGATAGATTGTCAACTCGAAGGAGACGTGCGGTCATGGGATCAACATGTTCTGATGAAGTTATTATTGATACTCAACTTTCTTCATTGCCTACTTTTGGACGTGCTTTAGCTGGAGCCATAACTGGAACTATTACTTTGGGATCATATCCAGGAATAATAGCTCAAGAAAATAGACATTCTATTCTGGGACTAACATGTCGATTGGAGAAATCTATTAACGCTACTGCTGCCATTGTTTGAGATTTGCAAAATGAAATCGAAGAACTAAATCAAGATTTGATTCAACAACATTTTGCCATAGACTATTTGTTAGCTCATCAAGGTGGATTTTGTACCTTGGTTGGTCAAAGTGCTTGTGCTGTGCATTTTCATTCACTTAATAAGACTATTGAAGATGAATTAGCTAATTTACAAGCTGATATAAAAAATAATGTACATGTGGACTTTTCTCCTTTTGCTTGGTTAACTGATTGGTTACCTGATCTTGCTTGGTTAAAACAATTGTTTTTCTATGGTGTAATTGTACTTGCATTACTTATACTTTTTTGTTGTTGTCTGCAATGTATTCCTACATTTTTTGCAATGTTTCGTAAGTCACCTCAACCTACTTTAAATGTGATTCAATTGCGTGCTCTTGATAAATTTCGTTTTCCTTCATTAAAATAAAAAGCGAGGAAATGTAGGGTTATTACAGGGTTCATCTGTATGGTTTTTGGAACTGCAGTTACACAAAGTTGCAAACATCAGCAATTATCATCTTTGAGCAGTGTTTCTAGCATGTACAAGGACACAGGGTGAAACAATATATATAACCTGTAACATTTGCCACTTTCAGTATATCTTGTGTAGCTATCATTGTGTGTGAATACATGCATTTTCTCATGAAAACCAATGATGTAATTACTAACCAATTATTGTGCCTTGGAGATTTGTTAACCAATAATAAAGTAACACACATAGTAGGTGAGAACTGAGAAACTTAGAAACTATATAAACTATGTCTGATGCTCAATAAAGTTGCTGTTGATTTTACTCTCAACTCTGCTATCCGTGGATGTTTTCCTTTCATACATCTCACACGTCTTCAGCCTCCGGGAAATGACTGCAACAAATGAAATGTTCTAGGGGCAAACATTTCTTAAACCTAATGATTAGAGAGCAATAACCTGGGAAGCCATTTGGGCACTAACTGACTGGCAGTTCTTCCACCCTTAATAAACAGCAAACAAGAATCCAAAGTAATTTATCAGACCAGAAGTGAGAAATGAAACACCACCGAACTGGGCAAGATCAAGAAAGCAAGTTAAAAATATTTGTAATTTTACTCTTATTTTATTGTATCTACGGTATATGTTTTTATTCAGATTGTAACTTTTAGTGTGGTTTGTTTATAATGAATCACACATTAAACAGGTTAATTGTAGTTTATTTGTTTATTTATAATATTTAACAACTGCTCATCTCTCTCACAGAGTGGTGATGTACAGTCATTTCATTCATTTCATTTCATTTATTGGATTTATATACCGCCCTACTCCCGAAGGACTCAGGGCGGTGAACAGCCACATGATAAAACACATAAATACAAAATTTAAAAACAGAATAAAACCAAATTAAACAATTTGGCCGAGACAATTTAAAACACCCAATAATTTTAAAAACAAATTAAAATTTACATTTTAAAGGGGAAAGATTTAGGCCAGGCTGGCTTGATGGAATAAAAAAGTCTTGAGAGCGTGGCGGAAGGTGCACAGATCCGAGATCCTCCATATCTCCGGGGAGAGCTCATTCCGGATAGTAGGTGCCCCCACAGAGAAGGCTCTCCCCCTGGGGGCTGCCAGTCGACATTGCTTGGCCGACGGCACCTGGAGGAGCCTCTCTCTATGAGAGCGTACCGGCCGGTGGGAGGCTATTGGTGGTAGCAGGCGATCCCGTAAATAATCAGGTCCTAAGCCATGGAGCGCTCTAAAGGTGATAACCAAAACCTTGAAGTGTACCCAGAAGACCACCGGGAGCCAGTGCAGCTCGCGCAGGAGAGGTGTTACATGGGAACGCCACGTCGCTCCCATAACCACCCGCGCGGCTGCACTCTGCGCCAGTTGGAGCCTCCGAGTGCTCCTCAAGGGGAGCCACCTGTAGAGAGTGTTGCAATAGTCCAGGCGGGAGGTGACGAGGGCATGAGTAACTGTGTGTAAGGAGCCCCGATCTAGAAAGGGATGCAACTGGCGAATCAGGCGGACCTGATCAAATGGTCTTCTAAAGACAGCCGTGAATCCAGGAGGACGCCCAAGTTGCGAGCCCTCTCCGTGGGGGCCAGCGATTCGCCCCCAATAGTCAGTGATGGCGCCAACTGACTATATCGGGACATCGGAAACCACAGCCACTCAGTCTTGGATGGGTTGAGCCTGAGCCTGTTTCTCCCCATCCAGATCTGCACGGCCTCCAGGCACTGGGACATCACTTCAAGGGCATCGTTGGGGTGGTCCGGGGTGGAGATGAACAGCTGAGTGTCATCAGCATACTGGTGGTACTTCACCCCGAAACCACGGATGATCTCACCCAGCGGCTTTACATAAATGTTGAACAGAAGGGGCAAGAGGACCGACCCTTGTGGCACCCCACATATGAGGGGCTTCGGGGTCGACCTCTGCCCCCCCTGCCTACACAGACTGTGACCGATCAGAGAGAAAGGAGAACCACCGTAGTACGCTGCCTCTCATCCCCAACTCTTCCAACCGATGCAGCATGATACCATGGTCGATGGTATCAAAAGCCACTGAGAGATCTAATAGGACCAGGACAGAAGAGCAACCCCTGTCCCGAGCCCTCCAGAGATCATCAACCAACGCGACCAATGCCGTTTCCATGCTGTACCCAGGCCTGAAACCCGACTGGAACAGATCCAGATACGTCATTTCATCCAGGTGCTGGGGGAGCTGACGCGCAATCACACTTCAACAACCTTCGCCACGAGCGAAGGTTGGAGACCAGACGATAATTAGCCAAAACAGGTGGATCCAGGGAAGGCTTCTTGAGGAGAGGCCTCACCACTGCCTCTTTCAGGGCGGTGGGGAAGACACCTTCACCCAATGAAGCATTTATAATCCCCTGGAGCCAGCCTCGCGTCACCTCCCGGGAAGCCAGCACTAACCAGGAGGGACACGGGTCCAACAAACATGTGGTCGCATTCAGTCTGCCCAGAATCCTGTCCCCGTCATCAGGAATCACAGGATCAAACTCATCCCAGATAACATTCTCAAGACCTGCCTCAGTCATCTCCCCTGGATCTACCCAGTCGGAGTCCAGATCTTCCCGAATCTGAGTGATTTTGTCATAGAGATACTGAACAAAATCCCCGGCTCTTCCCTCCAAGGGGTCCTCCCGCGCTCCCTGGTGGAGCAGGGAGTGGGTCACCCTAAACAGGGCAGCCGGGCGATTATCTGATGACGCAATAAAGAGCAGCAAAATAAGTACATTTTGCTGCTTTTATCGCCACTAGATAATTCTTAATGTGAGATCTTACCAGTGTCCGGTCGGATTCAGAAAGACTGGCCCTCCAACTACTCTCTAGGCGTCTTTTCCGGCGCATCATCTCCCTTAGCTCTTCGGTGAACCGAGGAGCCAGATGAGATCGGTGCCGGGTCAGAGGCCGCAAAGGCACGACTCAATCCAGAGCTCCAGCAGCCGCCCTGTCCCAGGCAGCCACTAGGTCTCCAGTTGAGGTGTGAGCCAGAACCTTGGGGATTGGCCCCAGCTCCATCTGGAACCTATCAGGCTCCATCAGGCGCCTGGGGCGGTACCATCTTGTCAGTTCCGCCTCCTTGCGGCAGGGTGCAGCAGTTCGAAGGTCAAGGTGAAGGAGAGAGTGATCCGACCATGACAAGGGCTCGATGACTATATCCCCTATCTCGAGATCACTCAGCCACTGTCCAGAGACAAAAACCAAGTCCAGCGTGTTTCCCCCCCGTGTGAGTAGGGCCATGAATTAGCTAGGTCAGGTCCATAGCCGTCATGAAAGCCATGAACTCCCGAGCCACCTCAGACGCCTCACCCACGGATGGCAGGTAAAAATTCCCCATGACCATAAGTCAGGGGGTGTCAACCGCTACCGCGGCGATAACGTTGAGTAGCTCGGGCAGGGCTGCTGCCACATGGCAGGGAGCCAGGTACGTGAACAGCAAACCCATCTGAACCCCATAACCCTACTTCACAAGGAGGGACTCACAGCCAGCCGTCTGAGGAACAGTGGCCTCCCTCGGCCTAAGACCTTCTCTAATGATAACCGCTACTCCCCCGCCCCTCCCCTGTGACCTCGGCTGATGGAATGCGTGGAAGCCTGGTGGGCACATTTCTACAAGAGGGACCCCTCCCTCCGGGCCCACCCAGGTCTCCGTAATACCCACCAGGTCCGCTCCCCCATCCTGAACAAGATCACAGATGAGGGGGGCTTTATTTACAACAGACCTGGCGTTGCACAACATCAGCCGAAGGCCCGGGCCCTGAGAGTCTGTGCAACCTGGAGAATGAGTGGAGACTTGGGGGCCGGAGCACGTCACCGCTTGTAGACTGCGGGCACGTACTGTCTTAACATGATATGGCTCCCTGCTCCTGCCATATCTATCCCTCCCACTCACAGTACTGATGGTAGAAACACAATCTGGACAAGCTCGACCCCCCCTTGACCACGGGTCCCTCACCCCCGCCGCGCATCTTGGCCAGGCCCAGCCCTCCCCTTGGTGGGTTATCCCCCGTACCCACTACCCTAATTCCAATCTTACCCTCCCCCCCGGGACCCCTTAAAAGTTTAACCAAAAATTTACATAAAAAGCCACTCAACCCCCTTTTCGCAGCATGCCACCTCTCTGGGTACCAAAACCCATCATTGAGGTAGGCCTTTGATAACCTGGAGGGCCAGGCCTGTGAGAGGGGGGAGTCTCGCAGCGCAAGAAGCTGAGACCTTAAATACATCTAAAGCTCTGAGGTAATGATATGGTATGGCCAAGGGATCCACTATGATAGTCCAAAATGTCCTGGAAGCCAAGACAGGTTGACCATAAGCGGGAGAATCTCCACTGTCCTCTCACGGCAGTGGCGGAGTCCAAATGTTCCAACCAACTCGGGGGTAATCCTCCAAACCAGCCTCTCACGATGGTTGGCCAACTGGCCATGGAGAAGATGGTACATCCCATTGGTGGTGAAACTATGATAGAAACCGGCTCCGTCTATCCTCCCGTAAGCTGCCATTTTCCATACAGCCAGCATGCTGGATGACAAACAGAGCCAGCTCCAAAGTCTCCAGAAGAGAAAAAACTGTCCACAGTGTTCATAAAGGCGAGCGTATCAGAGAGGCAATAGATGGAAAACAGGTGGGGCCACCTCCATCGAACAGAAACCGGCAGGACGAACATGATGGTCATGGGGCCTAATAGTGGCTCAAGCCAGGGGGGGAGGGTTGTCCGAGGCGACACAGTAACCACTCCGTCAGCCTCTCACCCCTCTTTATCCCCCCCCAGTTCTTCCAACACCCTTTCTATGCCCAGTCTTATCCTCCCATGGTGTTTATAAAGGAGGCCTCACCATAAGAAACTAAATTTTGGGAGTTACCCCAAGGCCCTATGGCAGCCTGGAACTCCCAAGGTCTAAAATTTCAATGATGGAGGCTCCCACCTCATAGTGCTCTTCCTCGGCTATTAACACACGACTCCAGCCATCCCACCAGCTAGCTGCTGCAACGGTGTCGGCGTCGGCATCACCGTGGACATCAGCAACATCTACATCTTTGATAGTCCTTGCCTCGTTTGACGCCCACCTACTTCCACCCGGTGTCCACAGCGCCACTGTTCTGATGCGGGGGGGATGCAGCCCATGACGACGCCAGTGCCTCCACCGCAGCAGCCGCCCCAGCCATCGTACCGGCGGGCATCTTGTCATGAAAGCCTGCCATTTTGCTGCCTCACCGCCAGCGCCAGCGCCCATAGGCCGCGAACGCCACCCTTCTCACGGCGACTGTGGAACAGCTATCTCTTCGAGAGTCAGTGCCCTGCTGTTACCGGCACATTAGAGAGCGCAAAAGCTCTCAACCAACTGGCCACAGGCATCGCTTGCTGAGCAGGGGGTCCTAGATGGTTAAAAAATGACCCCCGGAGTCCCTCAAAAGCCAAAATATCCCATCTCTACCACAGCGAGCTAGAGCCGGACTGCCATCTTGGGCATGCGCAGAAGATTTTCCCAAATGTTAAAAGTCTTAAAGTCTTAAAAGTCAAATATTAAAAGCACAAAATATATAAAATTTAAGAGAAACAAGGAATGTTAAAATTTAATTAATAGAGGGGGATTTTTCAGGGCACTAACCAGCCCCACAGCTGCATATTTCTTTGTTTGCCTCAAGCAAGGTCGCAGAACCATATTTGTACTTTTTACAAAAGGCCAAGAGAGCAGGGAGGCCACTTCAGGTCTGAGGAAATGTCCCACAGGATCGGGGTATCAGTAGAGAAGGCTCCTTTTCTGGACCCCACCAGTTGGAATTATTTGGCCAAATGGGTCTGCAACTTATCTTTCCTGCCTGGGATGGGCTGATGTAAAAGGATGAAGACAGTTCTTTAGGTAACCTGGCCCCATGCCATGCAGGGCTTTAAAAGTCATAATCAACACCTGATTGAATTGGATCTGGAAGCAGATTAGCACCCAATGCAGCTCACGCAGAAGAGGATTACATGTACCAAAGTTTCCTGTGTAGTTGTATTCTGTACCAGCTGAAGCTTCCAGATACTTTTTAAGAACAGCCCCACATAGAATGCATTGTGATAGTCCAAACAGGAGATGGCTAGGGCACAAATGACTAAATAGACAGCCTCCCTATTCAGGAAACGGTGCAACTAGTGCACAACATTAATTGAGCAAATGAGCCCTCCTAGTCACAACTGCCACCCGCTCTTCAAGTAGGAGTCATGATTCTAAGAAGACCCCCAGAATACCCACTGGGTTTGTCTGGGTTGGTGCAGCTCTATCTAAGACTAAAGATGATAAGCTCCCGGATGCCGAGGTATGTCCTACCACTTCGTCTTACCAGAGTTCAGTCTGTTGTTCTCCACCTAGGCCAGTGATGGTTAACCTTTTTGCCATCATGTGCCAGGAGAGGGGGAGCGGGGAGGGTCGCGCGCACACATGCCCACACGCATGCGCGCACAAACCCCCCCGCTCCTGGCACATGATGGCCTGGTAGGCCCGTTTTTCTTCCTTACCTGGTTCCAGATCCTCTATTTATCTGGGAAGGGCGAAAACAGCCCTCCTCACTCTCTCGGAGGCCCTCCAAAGGCTTGAAATGGCCCATTTCCCAACACCCGGTGGGACAGGAAGTGACATTTTTTGCTGTCCCCAGCCTCCAGAGCCTCTCTAGGAGTCTCTAGGAGCCTCTCTAGGAGTCTCTAGGAACCTCTCTAGGAGTCTCTGGAGGCTGGGGACAGCAAAAAAGTCACTTTCTGTCCCACTGGGAGTCAGGAAATGGGCCCTTTCAGCCTCCTTAGGGCCTCCAAGGGAGTGGGAAAGGCTGTTTTCGCTCTTCCCAGATAAAGAGAAGATCTGGAGACAGGTAAGAAAGAAAAACGGGCCTTCCCCCCCCCCCCCAGAAGCAGGAAACAGCCTGTTTCCCTATTTCTGGTGGGCCCAGAAGGCCCGAAAATCAGCTGGCCGGAGCGCACATGCACCCAAGAGCTGAGCTGGCATGCCCACTAATATGGCTCCGCATGCCACCTGTGGCACGCGTGCCATAGGTTCGCCATCACAGACCTAGGCCCTCACATCCACAAAAACCCAATTGGGTCCATCAGTCACAAAGGAATGTGATCCAATGTGTCCACCCTCATGTGTGTGTAAGTTTGTGTGTGTGTGTGTATAGCACAAGAGAATATCAAAGTCACAGAGGTGTGATCTGACCATGACAGAGGAGCTAAGAAAAGCTCTCTTTCAGATGACATTGCCATTGCTCCAAAAGGAAAACCAAGTCCAGAGTGAGGCCACTTTCGGAGTTAGGATGACCTGGGAGAGACCCATGGAGGCCATGAATTCCTAAGTCCTTTGGAAGTTTGAACTAGGGATGGCAAGTTGAAATCTCCAAAAATCATGAATTTGGGAAACTCCACAGCCAATCCTGAGATAACCTTCACCAGTTCAGGCAGGGAACCTTGCTATGCAACCCTAACTCTAACTCTATGCCTCCTGTAATTGTGTACCACACCAATTTGAGGTTGGAACCTCCTTTTGTGTTGGATATTTTTTGGCATATTTTCTTTGTTTTTTCCCTTCCCAGTGACTGTTTCTTCCTCAATTCTTTACAGATAGTAATAGCACTTAGACTTATATACTACTTCACAGTACTTTACAGCCCTCTCTAAGCAGTTTACAGTGTCAGCATTGTCAGGGTTCCAAGTAACACCCCCAACAAAAGAAGACTTGGAGGCTAGTGATTCCTCAAAGTTCCATTTTATTAGAGTTGTCATATTGGCATATCTGGGAAAACCCGAATCTGAGAGTTCCAGGTTTTCCCCACCCAAAAGAAAGTAAAAGATCCATCCCTTGCACCCACCAGACCATCACATGGCCCAATCATTTCATCATCCCAACTGGCAACAACCCCCAGTCACTCCCATCCAAGTGCAAGCTGAGTGTCCTTGACTCCCAGAGAAAGGAATGTTGTTACGGCTAATTTTCCATAGAGCTGCCCAGTCAATTCATCTATTGGGCTTTTGCTGTCTGCTTGTCAGAAGACTGAGTGTGGTGGTGTTCCTTTAAATCTTTAACCACACCTCTCTTCTCCTCAGGAGCCCCAGAAATTTCGCTCAGTTTTGCTGTCAAGAGTGTTTTTCTATCTGCTCTGGCAGTTTGTGACTGATTTATTCTGTGCTGCCAGGTTTTTGATCCTTTTAGATTAGTTTAGGTTTTGTTATTTTTGTGGATTTCTTCAGATCGTCTTTAGTGGAGCCAAAGATCACGTCAGGACAGCTTGCGGCTGCAGCTGATCTCTGCTGCCTGCGATGGGTGAGTGCTTCTGGGGCTCTAGAGCTTCCCCACGCTTTTCTTTTAGCAGCAACAGAGAGTCTGACCTTGCTGGGCAGCTCTCGGCGTTTTAACGCCATTTTCTAAGCCGCAGGCTTGCACGGTGTTCCCCAGTGTCTCGGTGGAATAGCGGCCGCCATTTTGAAAGGCTCCGTTTAGTGAGGGCGGCTCCGGAGTTCCTGCTCCATTTGGAGTCAAACTCTGATGTTATTTCTAACGATTTAACTGAGAATTGCGTACTGTGGATCTGCTCTTGGGACTGTTTTACCACAGATTGTGCCTTTAAAATCAAGCGGAGTTAAAGAGGAGGCGGCTACATCTGCTACAGGTAGAGGCTTTCAAGGCGCCAATTTTCGCGCCATTTTCAATGGTCGTGGGATTTTGAAAGGACGTGAGGAAATTATTTTTCTTTTCCAACCTAGACTGCTGCCTTGGTTTAGCAACATAAATAACTGGCTTAAGGCATTTATTTAAACTGGTATACGGTCCCTGGATTTAGGATTGTTTTTAAGGAACTATTCTCCTTTTGACTTTATTGGTGAACTTATCTATTACTTGTCTGCATATATTCAGACATCCTGAAATGGCGGACCAGGAGTTTTCTTCAGATCCTGAGCAGCCTCAGACCCCGCCAAGAACAAAAAAGACTTCCAAGTCAAAGTCTAAAACAGTGGCTCCTCCTGTCAGTAAGGAACAGGGGATGTCTGTCTCTAAACAGGGCACATTGGACAGGGATGCTCTGAGAAGGCATAATGCCTTGGAGAAACAATGTGAAAAAGCTCAAAAGAGAGCTCAATTATCTATAGAGCCTGCATCTCCCCTTTCAGAGGAAATGGGGGTTTTACCTCAGCCCAATATTGACCAAGTTTCATGTTTCAGAGATACAGCTCATCGGGTCCAGGACAATGGACAAGAATCTCTTAGAGGGCTGAGAGCTTCTCATTCTAAGAGTAGGCCTCCTCCAAAGGCTACTTTTACCCCAACAGCTGCTGGTCTTCGAATGGGGGAGAGGCAGGACAATTCTCAGCAGTTTAATTTTCAAATGCTCCTCACTAATGCTTTGGCCCAGGCCTTGGCTTCGGGTTTTTCCCAACAGATGCAGATGCCATCCATGACACCGGTGTGCCAACCCCACTTGGCACACCCTGTTTCTCATCCACCAAACACCACCCAGCAAGAATCATTAGAAGGAGACAAATCAAGAAATCATGAGGAAGAGACTGAGGATCCTGAATTTTCGAAGGACGAGGGAGCACCACCAGATAAGCCTGCATCCACTACACTGTTTCGGTCATCTGTATTTAAGACATTACTTCATAAGGCCAAGTTGGCAACCAATATGGGTGCCCTCACAAGCCCTTCAGATCAGGCAGCGAAGGGGCCCCAAAGTGAATTTTTTGCTGTTCCAATTCAGGATCAGGATTTCATTCCCTGTCCGGAATTATTTTCTGAAGTAATTAAAAAACAGTGGGACCACCCAGGGGCATTTTCTGGAACCTTGATCCACGATAAAAAGATGTATTGTGTAGACCCTAGTTTAGAAGGGTTATTGGCGCTCCCTTCGGTAGATTCCCCTGTGGTTAATCTGAATTCCTCTACCGTGTTATCTAATGATGTAGGGGATGTACTGAGGGCAGAGGATAGAAAGGCGGAAATGGCTTTCCAAAAAACCCACCAAGCGGCTGCCTGGGCGGTTAAGTCCGCCACCTCGGCATCCTTTTTTAATAGAGCCAATCTTATTTGGTTGAAGCAACTAAGGGACCGCCTTCTGCCTGACAATTTAAGGCTTCAACAGGATGTTAACAAAATGGTGGCCGCTGCCTAATTCTCGGCGGACGCGTCCCTAGATGCAGCAAAGTTTGCTGCCAGGGCTATGGCTTTGGCAGTTACGTCCCGTAGGCTCCACTGGCTACGCCCTTGATGGGCTGATTTAAAATCAGAATGGAAGTTAGCATCAGCTCCCTTCAAGGGCTCAGATTTGTTTGGGGCAGCTTTAGACCCTATTTTAGTTGAGGGGAAGGATAAGCGTAAGGTGCTGCCAGTGTCTTACCGTAGACCAGAAAGACGTTTTACACCATACCCACAGAGGCAGCCCTTTCGTTATGATGCAGAACCCAGAGGGTTCTTCTCTAACAGGTCTTACAGTCAAGGTTGGAACAGGTACTCCGATAGATAATCATTCAGGGACAGAGGCAGATACCAGCTAGGTATCTGCCTCTGTCTCCTGTCCCCCAGCCAGGAGACCTTCCGCGGTTCTGGTTCCAGGCTTGTCAGGCGAGGGAAGTGACTCTCTCCCTCTGCTTCCCATTGGCGGCTGCCTCAGCCAGTTTGTCCACCAGTGGGAGGCGTCCACATCAGAACGATGGATTCTGCAGACTGTATCCCTGGGCCTTCAACTGGAATTCAGGGCCAGGCACCCCAACTGTTTCATCCCTTGTCCTTTTCCCAGACATTCCGAAAAGAGTCGCCTGATGTCATTAGACATCCAACATCTTCTGGACATTGGGGCAATAGAACCTGTTCCAGCTGGACAGGAGGGGTCGGGGGTTTATTCAGTACTGTTTCTTGTCCCCAAATCCTCAGGGGGTTGGAGGGGCATCTTGAATCTGAAATTTGTCAACAAGTTTCTTCAAGTCAAAAAGTCAAGATGCAGTCCCTCAGGACTATTTTAGATTGTGTCAGGAAGGACGACTGGATGACGTCGGTGGACCTGCAGGAAACTTACCTGCATGTGTCCATCCACCCGGACCATCGCAGGTTTCTAAGATTTGCTCATGCAGGCAGACACTTCTAATACCGTGCAATGCCGTTTGGGCTATCCTCGGTGCCACGAACTTTTACAAAGCTCCTTGCAGCTGTGGCAGCCACCGTCAGATGAATTCCGATAAGGATACTTTCTTATCTGGACGACATACTGCTTCTTTCTCATTCCCACCAACAGGCTCTTCAGGATCTGGAGAGGGTATGCAACATCCTTACCCGTTACGGATTCTCCATCAATCGTGCAAAAAGTCATCTACAGCCGACAACTCGCATATCCCACCTCAGGGTTTCGATCGATTCGCACATGGGACAGGTTTTCCTGTCGGAGGAGAGGCAGAAGGACATTCGGGACTTGGTCCGCGAAGTCCTAGTCCAGAAGCAGGTTGCTCGGCAAATTTATTTCTTGTATTGCAGTGGTTCCATGGGCGCGCAGACACGCAAGACAGCTCCAGTGGTTCCTGCTTCCGGCGCAGAGATCTGGCCAAAGTACATCCAATGCCAAGACGGACTTACCACCCAAGGTATGTGCACCCCTCCGCTGGTGGATTTCAAGAGCCATCAGCAGGGGATGTGTCTTCCAGGAACCCAAAAGGATTGTTGTCACGACGGACGCCAGCCTGGTGGGCTGGGGGGCTCACTTAGAACATCTACTAGTTCAGGGGCAATGGTCCACTGCGGAGTCCAGGAACCCAATAAATTGGCTGGAACTGAGAGCCATCCATCGGGCCCTTCATCATTTCCAGGACAGGCTTCTGCACCGCCATGTCCTGGTTCTGATGGACAACATGGCCGCAAAGGCCCATATAAATCGCGAGGGGGGCACGCACTCTCCTCTGCTGATGCTAGAGACTGACAAACTGTTGAGCTGGGCAGAGACTCACATACTCTCTCTGAGGGCAGAACATATATCAGGGATATCGAACGTTCAAGCCGACTGGCTAAGTCTGACTCAGATGGACCCATCCAAGTGGATGCTCCACAGGGACTTGTTCAAAGACATTGTGAGCAGGTTCGGCAAGCCAGAGGTCGATCTGTTTGCAAGGCCAGAGAGTGCCCAGCTCCCGAAGTTCATTTCAAGGTTCCCATGTCCGTGGGCACTGGACTACAACGCCCTTCGTTGCAGTTGGCCACAGGGTCTCCTTTATGCTTTTCCCCCTCTTCCCCTCATACCGAGAGTGGTAAGGAAACTGATGGCGGAAGGGGCAGAGATTCTGTTGGTCGCTCCGCATTGGCCAAGACGCCCTTGGTTCGCCGACCTGGTGGATCTCTTGGTATCTCCTCCCTGGGAAATACCTCAGGATCGGATCTCTCTTTGCCAAGGGGCAGTTCAACATCCAGACCCTATATGGCTACACCTAACCGTGTGGCACTTGAGAGGATCCTCCTGAGGAGGAGCAATGTTCCAGGGAAGGTTATTCAGACCATCCAGGCTGCCAGGCGGCCATCTACTACAAGGATCTACGAGGCGTCTTGGCGGGCATTCTGCTCCTGGTGTCGTCTCCACCATGTTGACCCCACCTCTGCCACGATTACTGACATTTTACTTTTTTTACAGGATGGTTTCGACAAAGGCCTAGCCCCTGGCACCTTGAGGAGACAGGTCACGGCACTCTCGACAGTCCTGTCCAGGGATGCTTCACATCCTCTGACTCACGATCCCAGAGTTAGGGGGTTCTTACGAGGTGCGACGAACATCAGGCCTCCTGCAGTCCATAGATACCCCTCTTAGGACTTAACGTTAGTGTTACAGGCCCTTACGATAGGCCCATTTGAGCCACTAGCGTCGATCAGCCTGAGACTTTTCACCTTTAAGCTTACATTCCTTCTGGCAATCACCTCCGCAAGGAGGGTGTCTGAGCTGGCTGCATTATCCATTCGCCAGGATTTATGTATATTTAGGCCTAACACAGTAACGTTACGACTGGATCCCTCCTTCCTCCCGAAAATAAATTCCACATTCCATAGAACCCAGGAAATTATTTTACCTGACTTTTATCCCTCTCCAAAGCATAGGTTGGAAGTGCAATGGCACACGTTAGATGTGAGGCGGGCACTACGGAGATACATCGCACAGACTGCATTGATCCGTAAGACTGAGGCACTCTTGATGTCTTTCCACCCTGCGACTTTGGGGAGGAAGGTCACTTCTCGAACTGTTGCAGGCTGGATCAAAGCCTGCATTTCCTTGGCATACAGCTCTAAAGGGACACCGCTTCCAGGTAAAGTGTGGGCCCATTCCACGAGAAGCGCAGCAACATTGGCAGCCTGGTCTACCCAGGCTTCTGTATTAGAAATTTACGGGGCGGCCACATGGACCTCCTTGAAGCCATTCGTCAAAAATTACAAAGTGGACAGCTTTGCGTCAGCTGAGGCTTCCTTCGGCCGTCGAGTACTACAGAAGGTTTGTTCTGACTCACAGGGTACGTCCAGTCAGCTTCCCTCCCTTTGACTTCCGAGGCTTGGGTATATCCCAATAGATGAATTGACTGGGCAGCTCTATGGAAAATGGACGTTGCTCACCTGAACGTCCTTTTTCATAGTGCTGCCCAGTCAATTCATCCCACCCTTTCGGCTGCCTGGTTTGGCCGGGGAGATTGTTTGTGTTTTCTTCCCAGAGTGACTTGGAGATTGCAGCCTTCACGAAATCTCTGGGGCTCCTGAGGAGAAGAGAGGCGTGGTTAAAGATTTAAAGCTCAGTCTTCTGACAAGCAGACAGCGAAAGCCCAATAGATGAATTGACTGGGCAGCACTACGAAAAAGGACGTTCAGGTGAGCAACATCCATTCTCCACTGACTCCTTGAAATCCCCCCTCCCATTTTCCCAGCATTCAATGTGGCAGCCCTGAAGCTCTATAGAAAAAGATGGCTTCCAGGGTTGACAAGCATATTGAAGATGGAAGGCTGAGTCAACCTTGAGCCTAGTGAAATTCGATCTGCCAAACTGTAGGCAGCCGGCAATCAAGTAAAGTAGTCTACAGTACTGCATTCTAACCACTGCACCACCACGGCTCATAAGTATAGATTCCAATTTTTAAAATGTTACAAATATAGGCATTGCAAATAGATTTTGTAGAAGTGGTTCACATGTCATTCTTTAAAAGTACATTAAATGTCCACATTTTTGTTTATGAAGAAAAAGCAGAATTATTTTTAGGAAAGAAAATATGAAAAGAAAGAAACGGAGGATAATAATGTAGTATTTTTTTATTCAAAAGACACAATGAACAAACTAAGACTACAATGCCTCCTTGCCAGCAATTAACATCCATATTAACACCAAGATTAATATTAGATCAACAATCAAGAGTAAATAATATCCCAATCAAAGAATTACCGCTTAGACAAACAATCAAACAATAAACAACAGCCTAAACAAAGAAACACCAAGAATATTCCCACTAACACTGAAAGGGCAAACTATTTGTATGTAAAAAGATCAATCCCCATTTCCCTCTACCATTTATGATGTTATCTAGTTGGATACTGAAATGTCTACAAAAAAGCAAGCAAGCTGAGAGAGCACCAAGGACCCCACAGTCATACATCTATAGCTATTTAGTCAAGAGTAAGCTTCACTAAATTCATTGGGACTAAATTCTGCGTAAATACATAAAGGATTGTCAGTTTCTTCTACAGCAATCTTTCCCAAATATATTTTTCATGGAATTATTATTTTGATTATGTTGACAGAATATATAATTCAGAAAAAGGAAGGTTTGTAATGAAAAACTTGTTATTTCAGAATGTGTATACAATTTATTGTATAAATGTATACATTACATATATTGAAAAATAAATTTTGAATCGCTAAGAACTAATATTAACAAATTTTAAATTGGTTTATAAACATTTTACTTCCCAACAGTCATTTTATTACTAAATTAAATTGGACGGGAGACAACAAAGAAACTTGAATTCTCCCTCAGCCAAGCCCTCCCTCTCCAATCACAAATTATCATTTGCAATTTAATCAAGCAATGAATGGACATTTTCAGTGGAATACTGAAGCTACACTTACAACCTCTCACTGAAATAAGATTTGCTTTCTTTATTAGGATGTACAGCAGTATCGAAAGCATTTAACTTTACCCGCTTATACAGTGCTAGAAGAGGCAACACAATTTTAAACACAGTATCTTTAAAAAAATTTTCATATTGAGCAAAGGAATCATTCGCTTGTATGTTACAAATAGATCCTTTAGAAGAGATAACTTCAGAAAATTGAACATTTAGAACAGCCATGTTAAATTGCAATGCAAATTCCACCTCCTTTTTCAGTTTTCCTGAATTAGTAAGATCTCTTTTTTCCTGCAGAATAGCTAGAATGCGATAATCTGTGTCATCTGGCAATCTGAACTGTAATACATCCTGAGCTTTGAAGCAGGCATATACTTGGTGCTCATGAATGCAAATGTAATTTAAAGATATTCTTTCGCTGTACTTATTTTTTATTTGGTCTTCATACCACTTCTCAATGGCCATTCTTGAATCTTCATCTGGCCAATGTTCTTCTATCACATTACTATCTTCATTACCAGGTTTATGTTGAATTGGAAGAATCGGGATTTTTTTTTCATTTTCATTTTTTTCATACCTGTTCTCAGTGGCCATTCTTGAATCTTCACCCAACCCATGTTCTTCTATCACATTACTATCTTCATTACCAGGTTTATGTTGAATTGGAGGAATCGGGATTTTTTTTTCATTTTCATTTTTTTCATACCTGTTCTCAATGGCCATTCTTGAATCTTCACCCAACCCATCTTCTTCTATCACATTACTATCTTCATTAACAGGTTTATGTTGAATTGGAGGAATCGGGATTTTTTTTTCATTTTCATTTTTTTCATACCTGTTCTCAGTGGCCATTCTTGAATCTTCACCCAACCCATGTTCTTCTATCACATTACTATCTTCATTAACAGGTTTGTGTTGAATTGGAAGAATTGGGATTTTTTTTTCATTTTCATTTTTTTCATACCTGTTCTCAGTGGCCATTCTTGAATCTTCACCCAACCCATGTTCTTCTATCACATTACTATCTTCATTAACAGGTTTGTGTTGAATTGGAGGAATCGGGATTTTTTTTTCATTTTCATTTTTTTCATACCTGTTCTCAGTGGCCATTCTTGAATCTTCACCCAACCCATGTTCTTCTATCACATTACTATCTTCATTAACAGGTTTGTGTTGAATTGGAAGAATCGGGATTTTTTTTTCATTTTCATTTTTTTCATACCTGTTCTCAGTGGCCATTCTTGAATCTTCACCCAACCCATGTTCTTCTATCACATTACTATCTTCATTAACAGGTTTGTGTTGAATTGGAGGAATCGGGATGTTTTTTTCATTTTCGTTTTTTTCATACCTGTTCTCAGTGGCCATTCTTGAATCTTCACCCAACCCATGTTCTTCTATCACATTACTATCTTCATTAACAGGTTTATGTTGAATTGGAGGAATCGGGATTTTTTTTTCATTTTCAATTCCAATTATAACTTTATCTGGCACACTGTCATCATCATCATTAATATTAACAAATCGCTTCTTTTTCAAATTAATATTGCCTTCTCTCTGCATTTGTTCCTGGACCTTTCTCTTATGGTTTTTTTTCTTAGAGAACAGAATGTTAAGAAGTTTCATAGGTATTTTTTTTGGTTTTTTTTTGGTTTTAAGAAAATCTTTCACTTCACCATTTATATACAATTCGTAATATTTCTGAGCAGTAAACGAAAAAAACGTATTCAGCACACTACACATCAGCTGTTTTTTCAGTTCATTAAACTTATCAGGTTCCAGTATGTCTTCTAGGTGCATTATTAGTTGGTCTTGATTCTTTGTTGCATAGTCTTCCAGATCAAAAAGTGTGTATTTACCTACAGGTGGGGAAAAAATGAATGAATGACAGCTTTAAAGTGTTGCAATAAAATTTTACTTGTCATGAAAATCAAGCCTTACAGATTGGCTAATGTGTTGAAAATCAGGGTTTATTTCATGTATTCAGAGACAGTAAAATTATTCGTTATTAAAATTATTTAGTTAGTAATCAGCAGAACATTGCATGAACAGAAAATAAACTTTGTTTCTGTTTAAAGAGGTGCATAACACATCTATTTTCCATGCTTATTAATATTTGATTAGCAATAGGTACCAGAATTTTTTTGCGTTTGTTTTATAGTATATATGTATATGTATATGTTTTTGTGTGTCTGTATGTATAAATCTTTTTTTTTTCTTTTGGTTTTCCTCTGTTTTTCTGAACCTATCAACTTTCTCTCTTTTATCCTACATCTTTCTTCCTGGGTACTTTTGACTGTAAGGCTGCCTTCTGAAAAGTGGCAATTAACTCTTTATTTGTATTAATGGGAAACATAAAATGCTGTTTCGCTACAGGTAAAAATAGTAGTATACTATGTGCACTAAAACATAGTAAGTATGGAAGTTTACACTGTAAATTTACTGTAGGTTTTTTTAAAAAATCATTTAATTTTTTACCATTCAAAAGAACTGTCCAATTAAGATCCTCTAGTCAATGTTTTTCAGCACTGAACATAATTAGGCTGCTGGTTTAATTTTTAACACATATTATTGTTTAAAATAATGCTAATAATTAGTTGAAGGTATTTTTATTCTCCATTAGTAAAGTTTTACCTATATTTCCATACTAGCCATACCAGCTAGACATTATAAGAATTATAACGTATTATAAAATAATAGGTAGGAATTATTTTATGTACTAAAATAAAGGAATAATAGAGTATACAGATATTTGCATTTGATTTTCATGATCTGGAGCTATATGCAGGGCAGTGCTCTCAATCAGCTCTAACAATTAAAGAAACATAGATCTTGGCATCCTTCTAGGTTTTAAATAAACTTTATTGAATAATTCTGTTATATTATTAACCTTGCATTTTTATACATACCGTGCATTGCTGTTACTATTAGCCTGTTTCCCTGAAAATAAGACATGCCCCGAAAATAAGGCCAAGCCTGATTTTTGGGGTGGGCGTAAATATAAGCCCTCCCCTGGAAATAAGCCCTAGTGATGGGGTGGGCGTGGCCAGCACAGGAAGTAGCCCTTCCTTTCCTTGGTCACGTCAGGGCTTCTCGGCCCCTTAATCCGATCAGCTGAGCCACTCAGGTCGCCATTCACAGCTGATTTGCGGGTGCCGCTCCGGTTGGTGCCTCCAGCAAGTGCGGCCACTTTTGCCATCGATTGCGGCCACTTCTCCAACAGGAGGCCAAGCAATGTGCCCCATGTGCCTAGACCCGGCCTTCCGAAGGGTACTGTAGCAGCAGCTATCCACAAATTTTTTACCCTTATTTCATCCCAACCATACTGGGCCACATGGGTCAGGACAAAATAAGAGTTAAAAAATTGTGTATAGCTGCTGCTCCTTTTGGAAGCCCGGCACGAGGCACGAGTCTCCTGCTACAAAAGTGGCTGTGCCCGAGAAGCGCTTTTGGGAGAGAAGGCAAAAGGGAAGCAATCTCTTGCAAACTCCCGCCCAGCTCCCACCTCTCCACTGGGCGACTCTCGGCAGCCTCAGACACCCAAAGCCCGTGCCTGCCCGGCTCCCTTTTTCACAGTGCCCAGCTCTTTATCGAGGACGGTGGCAGGTGGGGTGGAGGAGAAGCGAGACACATGGAGTGAGACAGGGCTCGCTCCTTTTGCTGTCTCTTCATCCCCTCTTGCCAGGCATGGCAGGGCTTCCTGCCCCTGCCAAATTGGATGCAATTTGGGGGTGGCAGGTGGGGAGCGGTGGGGCCGGGTAGACACGAGATGTGTCTTACCTGCCTTGTAGCTCCATCATGTGTCTCGCCGTTGTCTGCACGCAAACATGTTGTAGGGTAAAAATAAAAACCTCGCGAGTTCAATCAAACTTCTTGGTTTTACCCTACAACGTGTTTGCTTGCAGACAATGCAACAGAGTTTGCTTTGAGACACGTGACAGAGCTGCAAGGCAGGTAAGACACGCATCTTTTATCTCCCCAGCATCATCCCTCCCAATTGGAGGCACCTGCCACCCCCAAATTGCATCCAATTTGGGCAAGGGCAGGAAGCCCTGCCATGCTCAGCAAGAGGGGGAGAAGAGACGGCAAGAGGAGCCCCGTCACGCTCTACGTGTCTTGCTTCTCCCCCACCCTACCTGCCATCCCCCACTCGACAAAGAGACGGCGAGGAAAGGGCAGCAGCTAGGCTGCTGTTACGATACCATTGGTCTGTGTTGAGCCATCTTACCTGCCTTGCAGCTCTGTTGCGTGTCTCATTGTTGTCTGCAGGCAAACACATAGGGTAAAAAAAACCTCATGAGTTTAATCAAACTTCTCAAACTCGCAAGAAGTTTTGTTTTACCCTACAACATGTTTGCCTGCAGACAAAGGCGAGACATGCAACAGAGCTGCAAGGCAGGTAAGACGTGCATCTCGCACCTCCCTGGCCCCTGGCGAGGGGGGGGAGAAGAGACGGCAAGAGGAGTGAGCCCCGCCTCACTCCATGCATCTTGCTTCTCCCCTGCCCCACATGCCACCCCCTCAATAAAGAGCCAGGTGCTGTGGAAAAGGGAGCCAGGCAGGCGCAGGCTTTGGGCGTCTGGGGCTGCCGGGCACGCCCGGCAGAGAGGCAGGAGCAGGGTGGGAGTTTGCGGCAAGGGGAATGGATGGATGGGAGGTGGATTAGTACCAAGAAAACCAGGGAGATTCCCACCTTTGGTTGCCCCAGCGAACAGCTGACAAACAGCTGTGTTGTGCTGCCACAGCAGCGCAACACAGCAGCAGCCATGAGGTGGCCACACTCACCGCCTCCTGCACCCCCAAAATAATAAGACCCCCCGATAATAAGGTCAAGCCCCCTTATTTTGGGGTTCAAAAAATATAATACAGGGTCTTATTTTCAGGGAAACACGGTATAATAAAAATGCTAAGAATGTTTGGGAGAGAGTGAAAGAGGAGCAAAAAACAAACTGGAAGGATTACTGGTTAATAAAAGTATGTGTAAGGTGATCTATGCACAACAAGCAAAGTTTCTATATACCGGTAGGATAACCTAATCTTTGAAAACCTGTTAATTCATAGAATTCAATACCATACCTTTGGAATTTCAGTGAGTTATTGATACACATAAAGGAAGTATATGTTTTAAATAATGTTTTAAATACAAACAAATTTATGAACAAACTTCACTTCTGGTAGGTCCACAATGAGAATTGTTCAATATGTCAGCAAAACAATAATTCTAAAGCAAAAATAAGAAACCTATAAATCTCAGTTATTTTAAAAATTGCAAAAATGTGTATAGCTTCACTTCATTTGCACCACTTACCGCTCTGGACATATTTTATAGTAAATGTTAGTAAGCCATCTTCATTTGCTTAGCTATGAAGCTATAATTTAGTGACATTGAGATAATTTTAAGGAAACAAAATCCATGGCACATTATCATGTCAACATGTGGAACCCAATCAACATGTGGAAATATAGTTCTAGAGACAGCTGCATGCTAACCCAAAATAACATTAAATCAAACATATCATTGGCCATTTTGAATTAACAATTACATACCAGTATATGTTGGATGGTTACTACTTCCTGGACAGGAATTTATTACTTCAGACGTCACATTATCTTGAGCTTCACCTTTATTCTGTATGGCTATGTTTCACAACAAAGTATAATGCTTCAATATAAATATTTTCATTATTGCAAAATATCAAACAAATAACACTGGATATAACTAAATGTTATATCTCAATTATCCAAGTCATGGTTGTCCCAAAAGTGCTTTTCCAAAAGGCAACTGGGCTTTCTTATTTTTTTTTCTTTGAAAACATTTTGCTTCTCATCCAAGAAGCTCCTTCAGTTCAGTTCTACAGAACTGAAGGAGCTTCTTGGACGAGAAGCAAAATGTTTTCAAAGAAAAAAAAAGCCAGCTGTCTTTTGGAAAGCACTTTTGGGGAAACTTTGTATATACAAAAAATTATATAGCATTATATAGGTCAGTGACTATTTACAAAGCTGAAAAATATCCGTAAAGATAGAATTAAAATAATGTCTTCTTTGTTTGGGAAGTTAATAGGAGAATTCTCTTCAAACAATTAAAAAACAATTCTCTTAACCAATAGCTTCATTTTACATCTTCACTTTTTAATTTTGTTAATCAAACTATCTGCCAAAAATGTGTGTGTGTGTGTGTGTATCGTTTAATAACCGTTCAATAATCATCACATATACAACTGATAATGCTTCAATGCCTTTGACTTTAATGCATAAAAAAAAAGTATTTGGAATTATACACAATAGCTGGAGTGGAGCTGTTAATTATTTTATACTTATTGCTATTTATTTTTATTTGTCTATACTAAAATTGAGACATCAAAATTATTTTTGTTTTAATGTCTTTTATGAATGCAAAATGCCATGAACATTTACTGATTGAATAATTCCAAAAATTGCATGACAATTTATTTAATCTCATATTTTGACAGACAAATAGTATAAAGTCAGCTGGAATAGTCAGCTATTCTGTTGCTGCCTTGTCAAGTCCAAGCAAATTTTCAGAAATTGTTTGCCATTTCCTTGTTCCTAGAATGAGAGCCACTATATTTTTAGTATGTTTAGCATGATCTCCAAGTTCCTCATTTAAATACAAGGATTGTATTTAAATTAGTATATTAATTATTAGTATATTAATGATGAACTTTTGTTCATTCTGGACCCATGCCCTATAAGCTAAAGTCACAGTTAAATTACCTCTAAGTAATGCCCCCCTTGCAACAGAATTGTTTTCAGACCGCATCCTGTCATCAAACTTCCTCTAAGTGGTCTCTGCCTTCTGTTCTTTCTAGCAAGTAATAAAGCTGATTCTCATCTGTGGTTTATTTCTGCTGGCAAGTTTCCATTTATCTGTTGCAAAAAGCTTCCGTTTAAATAATAATAATGCAATATTCCTGAGTCTCCTTTGTAAGTTAATATTAAAGTACCTCACCTTCCCTGACTAGAACTTCACTGGACCAAGGTTGAACAACTATGCCTTCTGTATTGCAGTTGCTGCCCTGACCACTTATTTGTGGAAAGCCCCTGATTTCTAAAAGTGGGTGACTGTGAAATCTGTTCTGTAACAACTTGACTTCTGCTCCAAGAGGACTTGGAGAGAGACAACTCATCTTGCAAAATCACTGCATCATTGATAATTTTTTGTTAGGTTAAATGTTTCGTTTGAATAATAATATAATGAATTCTACTCTCAGTATCATAAACTTTTATAGAGATGTAGAAATAAATCAATTATGGAGTATCACGTGTCTTTAGACACTTCATTTACTGTCTTCTATACACTGCACATCATTTCTATCATAGCTAGTCATTATAAGAGTAATAAAACATTAAGAATTGGTGCCTACTCATGATCTCTTCCCACCATCATTCCTTCACTGTGTTGTCATTTTTAATAGTAGGCATTAGAACAATGCAACAATCTGAATGTAAAGGGGAAAAGGATGGGTTCAAAGCATGGGTTGGGCTCATGGATTGTAACTCCCCCAAAAATTTACACATAATCTCAGGAAAAGGGGATGCTAATTGTTGTGATGTGCGCACCAATGCACGCTATCAGTCACTTTTCCCCCCCTTATGAATACAGATCCTTATGACTGTGAAAACAGAGACTTTTTCTAGAAGTTTTCTATAAGACATTATTCTATAACTTACTCTAAGTCTTTCTGGTTGAAAAATAGAGCATAGACATTAAATAAATGGACACCATGGAAACAACGTACAATTCTCTTATCTGATCACTTACATGGTAAGTAGAAACACTATACAAATCTATGACTATATGATTTTTCTAAACTATGTGTTTTCCATTCATCTCACTGAGAAGCTGGGGGCCTGCTACTGAAAAGTGTCCATCCTCAGTATATAGCTATTGGATCCTCAGTGGCCCTGGGCTTTGGCTGATTTAATCTGTAACAAGGCTGCCCTCCATGTCATACTGAAATTTAGTTGAGCTTGGCAAGGATGTACAGTATGTGTCCCTTCTTGGGGAGGGGGGGGGAAGCAAGGAAGAGTGTCTGTTATCACCTGTGAACTGCTGCAAGCTTTCAGTGGCTTTCTTCCACATAACTGGACTGGAGATGTGATCTGGCATGTAATCTTATTGTCTTTTGGCTTACTGATGTCACTCTCCCTTGGGTTTTCCCAAGGATTGGGAGGCAATTCAGCTGAGGCATAATTGCTGCTAATCATGGTATTTTTCTTAACTAAGGAAGAACATGGGCTGAGGATAGAAGTCACTACTTTGTATGGTTTTCTTCCTTTCTTGGGGCTGGTTCAGTTGTTGATTGGAAGGCTGGGAGAGATTGCTTCCTAGGTTCCTCTTTTGTAGGATACCTTACGGTTCTATCCTCTTTCCCTCCTATTTTTTTTTTTTATTTGATTTATATGCCGCCCTTCTCCGGAGACTCAGGGTGGCTTACAATGCATTAAGCAATAGCCTTCATACTTTTGTATATTTTATACAAAGTCAGCTTATTGCCCCCACAAACTGGGTCCTCATTTCACCTACCTTAGAAAGGATGGAAGGCTGAGTCAACCTTGAGCCTTGGAGAGATTCGAACCAACAGAGATTGCAGGCAGCTGTGTTAATAACAGGGTGCGTATACCACTGTACTATCAAGGCTCTTTATTCAATACTTACACAAAATAGTTGGGTGAGATCATCTATTGGTTTGGAACTGAATATTATCAGTAGATTGGTGATACCCAATTATATCTTTTAGCCTTGAGCCAGTCAAATGAGGTTGTTAAAGTTCTACCCTAGAGGCTGGAGGCTGTGCAGGAGGAATTGCTTCTGACTTAATATGCAACTATGGGTATCTGGGCCACCCAGATATGGAAATTTTCCATCTTTAATCTTGGATGGGATAGCATTATTCCATCTAAGAATGGTGTGCAGCCTGGGGAATATCCTGGATTCACAATTCGTACTCAATCAGCAGATAGTAGTGGTGAACAGAAAGGCCTATGCACAGTTTCATCTGATGTGCTAGTTGCACCCTCTCCTAGATTGGGAGGCCATTTAGACAGTCATATTTTGGTCACCTTGTGGCTTAACTACTACAATACATTCTATATATGGCTTCCTTTGAAGGCCATCTGAAAACTTTGACTGGTCCAGAATGCAGAGCTGAAGGCAGGGATGGGCATGCCTCACTACACTCATTTAATGTTTCTGCTCCATAAACTGCACTGGTTGCACCTTATGGAGCACTGGTTGCACTGGTTGCTGGAGCACTGGTTGCATTTGCCTCTGAATGTGATTCAAGCTGCTGGTTGTTACCTCCAGAGGACTGCAAAGCATAGAGTAAGTTATTTGTGGGATCCTCTATTTTCCATAGTATCTACCCAGCCAATTTGATCTGGTAGGATTGGTGCATGCTAGGTTTCTTCGGTATTAAACAATACTATCTGACAAGATCCCAGAACTGCACTTGGTCTTCTTTAGTATCTGCCCTCTGGAATGAAATTCCCCCAAAATATGGATTGCTCCTATCCTGTTGGCATTTAAAAACCTGGCTCTTCACCCAGGCCCAGGTCCCTTCTAGATAATGTGGGTTTGCCTTAGTTGTTGTGTAGTTTGTGTCATCTTTTGATCATTATCTTTTTATCACTGTATACTGCACTGTTTTATTGTTCTGTGTGATTTGATCTGTGCACTGCATAGAATCGCTAAAGAATCAGTAAGTGTAAAAACTTAATAAGTAAATTATGTCTCATTTGGAAATACACAAACATCATTCAACTTACCAGCTTCAATTTTAGCATTGATCTTTATAACAAGATCTTTTCTGGGAATTTTATCCAGGATATCCTTAAGATCTTCTAGAGGCGTCTCAAAATGAGCCATTATTAATTTTGTTGCCTCAATTTCATTAAGATTCTCTAGTTTACACTTTCCTATATTTTTTTCGTTCAGTATTACTTCGAGTTTACTCATGTTGTCCTTTGTCAGGTCTTCAAGGATTTTCAATATGAAGGCTTGATTACTTTCTGCCATGATGTTTCTTAAGATTCTATATGGTATTGTGTAGACAGACCTGGAGAGGAATTTGAGGGAATAAAGAGAATAAAGCTGTGACTACTAACAGTTAATTGGGTTCAAGTTCATCTAGAATGCACAACTTTTTCAAAGTCTTTGACTGATGTAGAACTCTTATATTAGATAAAACCAAATTTTATTTAGTCTATGTATATAGCTAACTTAAGTAAAGTTAACACTATTCTTTAATATTCAATACTTCTATTTAATCAGATTAAAAATACAATTTGGCAGTAACTCTGGAAGACTCTAAAAAAATACTTTTCTAGATCACCTGAAGTTCAGGACCCTCTGGTTGTACACTTCTGATTGATTCTACCCGTGAAGGATATTCACACATGAAGCAAAGTCAGCCCAGGCTTGAATTCTGTGTAGCACTTGCCCAATATAGATTAGATCAACAGAGTTGGAAGGGACCTTGTAGGTTATCTAGTCCAACCCCCCTCTCCAAGCAGGAGACCCTAGACCATTTCTGACAATGACAATTGTTTTATGAATTAAGTACCATTTTCAAACCAGCTGTGGACTTATAATTATTATTATTATTTATACCATCCAGGCCACAATTTATTGGATTGGTTATCGGATTTCATGGAATGCTCATTTGAAATGCTCAAGAATGTCTCCAGCATTTATAGCATTTAGTAACAAAGTAATTTTTAAAAAATTAAATAACCTGGTATGATTTGTTGTTGAAAATTTCTAACAATTGCCACATAAGTTTCAAGATTTTTACATTTATGATATGACCACAATATATAACTACTTACTAATTTTCCTAACCTTCCTTTTTTATTTTAAGCTCTAGATCCCATTTATCTTTCTTCACTCACTAACTTTTCATCTGTAAAGGCTTAGACAGCAACCAGTTGTTTTCAAGCAAAAATAGCAGTTACATACCATATAATAATCACGTTATAAGGCCATCAAATGCACAGCAAGAACCCATTAAGTTTTGGAAAGATAAAACAATGCATCAAAAATATTTGTACTATCTTGTTGAGAAGTACCGTAGAACTGTTCTGTATGGCTTCACTCTAACCAGCAATAAAGATTTTTATCTGGGTGAGCCCAATCAAGGGAAGAATCAAAACTAAGTTTTGCAGTAATCTCTCATTTTGTTTAATATTCAGTAGGATAATAGGAGGTGTGATTTAAGACCTGATTTACCAGACCTCTGGGCAAAAAAGCAGTTATTTTGGCAGAAATAAGGTTTTTTAAAAAAATTATCCATTGTACTACACAAAAGTTTGGAGAAAATGTTCCCAAATACAACATTTCACTAGATAAGAGTCATAATCAAGAACATCTGTGATAATAAATCAGTAAACCCTAGCAACTTACATAGTGGAGTGGTATTTGTGATGCAGTGTTTAGAAATCAAACAATATTCTCCTAATTATGCACTGCAATCACACTAGAAAGGAAAGGGAAATGAAGGAATAACAGAATAACAGAGTTGGAAGGGACCTTGAAGATTTTCTAGTCCAACCCCATGCTTAAATAGGAGACTCTATACTAGGGGTGTCAAACTCGATTTCATGGAGAGCTACATCAGGATTGTGTTTGACCTTGGGCAGCCAGGGGGACGTGACCAAGGGGACATGGCTAGCTCGATGTCACTTGTGTCAGGGACACCTGTGGTGGCCCGAGTGCTCTGCCAGTGAAAACGGGCTCTTGAGCTCCATTTTCGGCTGCAATGGCCTCCTGCAACCCTTTGCCAGCGAAAACAGATCTCCTTTTTCCCTGGCAGAAGCACTGTGACCTGGTCCTTTGCTGTTTCCAGCTCCACGGGCCAGATCTAAGCACCCCCCCCGGGTCTTGAGTTTGACACCCCTTCCCTATACTATTTCAGACAAGTGGCTATTCAGTCTCTTTTTAAAAGCCTCTCCTTGATTAGTTTCCATCCATTGTTTCTTGTTATGCTTTCAGTTCCTTTGCAGAATAGGTTGACCTCTGTCTTTGTTGTGGCAGTCTTTCAAATACTGGAACACTGCCATCATGTCACACACCTAGTCCTTCTTTTCTCTAAACCAGGGGTCCTCAAACTTTTTAAACAAGGGGGCCAATTCACGGTCCCTCAGACTGAGGGCCGCTCGCTCGCTCACCCGCCAGCTGAACTAGCCCAGAAGCAGCACGTGCCCCAGTTGTGGGCTGGATGCAGAGCCCTCGGCAGAGGTGAGAGTGAGAGACTGGCCCTCAGAGGAGAGTGCCATGTTGGGATGCTGTGTGTTCTCGAGCCTCCCGCCTGTCTCTGCTTCTGCGAGGCAGAAAGAAATCCGTAAAAGTCTTTGCCTGCACCCTCCCAAGGCCCTGGTCTCAGCGCCAATTTAAGCATGTCCTCCACATACTGCTAAGAGCCAGAGGCTGGCGGTGCCAAGGCAGCCCTCGCCTCCTGCCACTTTGGGCTCGGAGCTGTAACCTGTGTCCAGAGAGAAGTGGCTGAGGTCAACCCTACCTTTGCTGTCCATTGCAGCTAGGAATCTCAAATAAGGCCGAGAATGAATGTCTGGTGCTAGATCGCCCCTACAAACTCCTCGTCTCTCGAGAAGCCTGTCTGAGGTCTTGCTCGCTGCGGTGCCTGGACTCCCAGAGATGGCATGGGGTCCTTTAGGCACTTAGCTTTGCCACCTATTTAGTAGCTCCAGCCCCACCCTCCATCACTGGGAATCCAGGCGCTTGAATAGGCTGCAAGCAAGGCCTTAGCTGGCTTCCTCGGCAGATGAGGACTTTGCAAGGGGCCTGATCTAGTGCTGGCTACAACACAAACATTCATTTGCAGCATTATTTGAGATTCCTAGCTGCAATGGACAGCAAACCTAGAGTTGACATTCCCCCATGTTGGGGCGTGGATGAGCGGGGGGTAGGTGCCTGGAGGCCCCACGGAAACCAGGAGGTAGGCCCGAAAGGTGGCTGAGCCTCACCGTGTATACTCCCTCCCCAGAGGTGGCCCTTCGGCTGAGCACAGCAAGTCTGGGGTGGATTTCCCTCCCCCGTTGTTGGCCTTACCTTCCAGTTCCAACCTGCAGGGCTTGCCAAGGTAAGGCCTGTACACGGCCAAAGGGTGGGGGCTGATGTGGGTGGGGTAGCCTCGTGGTCCTGCACAGGCCAGATTAATGGCTTTGGCAGGCCCTATCCGATCCATGGACCATAGTTTGAGGAACCCTGCTCTAAACTAAGTATATGCAATTCCTGCAACCATCCTTCATATATTTTAGCCTCCAGCTCCTTAATCATCTTTGTTGCTCTTCTCTGCCCACTTTCCAGAGTCTCAACATTCTTTTCATATTGTGGTGATCAAAACTGGATTTGCTTCCACAGGACATAACTATGAAAACCACAAAATTCACAACTGAATGCCAGACTCTAGCTCAATTTCTCTTTGAATGTATGATGCAATAGTGAAAACTTCAAAGAAAGAAAATATTTATTTATAGTTTAAAAATCTCCTTTTCCCTCTGCACAAACCTCCAAATCATTTATCTAGAATCCTGATGATTCAAAATCTTGATAAAGAAAGCATTCTTTACTTGTTTCCCCACTAGTAGAAAAACGACGCCTCACGTAAGGTAAATCTCACATAAGGCAAGTGTCATGTAGGGTAAAGTGTAGTAGTCAGGTAAGCTGGGCTTCTGGTGAATTATATGACAGTCCATGTATTTTTCTTGGCAAAAATATAAAAAAGATTTAGCCCTTCTTTTCTACAGGATGTCATTTTCAAATTCATAAAGCTGGGGATTTCCTACTCAAGGAAGTTTACCAATATACTGTTGAAACCTTCTTAAGGTCAAAAAGAGTTTGCATTTCTTCTGATCCCTCAACCAGATCATCAGTTTTAAGTATGCTACCTCCTGTGCAACTATTCCCTAAATAACTTTTATTAGCAGTGAGGAGAGGGTACTTTTCTAGCTATAATATATAGTTCTGATTACTTCTAGTGTATATTTCAGGTTGATTTTTTAAAAAATGGGTAATTAAAATCCATTAGGAGCCAGTTTGGCATAGCATTTAAGGCATCAGATTACAATGAATTTTGTGAATTCATTTTGTGAATTTTAATCTTGTCTTAAGCAGGAAGTCAGCTGGATGAACTTGTGCTAATCATTCTCTTTCAGTCCTATAAGGAGGCAAGAGCAAACCACTTATAAAAACCTTTGCCAAAAAAGCTGCTAGTTCACACAGTCAACAGGAAGCAAAAATTGACTTAATGTTACACACACCCATACAGACACAAAAGTAAAACTCACTACCTATGCAAACTACTCATCTTTTGTGGAGAGGAAAACTGCATGGACAGTTATCTTAAAACAGTATTTTTCAAATTTGGCACATGTAAGATGTATGGATGGCTGCAGAACTGTGAACACAGAGGCAAGCAAAATTTTAATCTAAATCCAACATGGATTTAAATTAAACACATCATGCCAGACAAATGTTATCAGATTCTTTGAGCTACTAAATTAGTGGACCAGCAATATATTTGGACTTCAGTAAGCTGCTTGACAAAGTAGACCACAATGTTCCACTTGGTAAGATAGAAAAATGTGGCATAGACAGCATCACCACCAGATGAATTTGTAAGTGGCTGACCAACCGCATTCAACATGTAGTCCTTAATGGAACTACAGCTACATGGAGGGAAGTATGCAGTGGAGTACCCCAAGGCTCTGTCTTAGGTCCAGTATTCTCTAATGTCTTTATGAACAATTTAGATGTGGAACTCATTAAATGACAGCAAGTTGGTGAGGTTAGCCAATATTTTAGACCATAGGCTCAGGATCCAGATGGATCTTGACAGACTCAAAAACTGGGCCCTATCCAACAACATGAAATCAATGGTGAGAAAAGAAAAGTTTTATATTTAGGTAAGAAAAAATAAATGCACAGGTATAGAATAGATACCTGGCTCAATAGCAGAAACTGTGAGTGCAATCTATAAATCCTAGTGGACAACCACTTAAATACAATTCAGCAGTGTGTTGCAGCCACAAAAAAAATAAAAAAAAAATAAAAAATGCAGCCCTAGGCATTAACAGAGGGTTAGTATCTAGATCATGGAAAGTGTTAATACTGCAAGATCAAATCTGGGTCGGTCACTGGGACCAGAGATTTACTCTTCCAAGCTTTCAGACTCATGCTGCAACCCGTCTTCAGGAATCTTCTCTCAACTAGAATACATGCTTTAGGCTATTCTGGGAATCATATTTATATGGTGCTTTTTTATTGGCTGATTGGTGACTTAATGGCTAGTGATTGGCTATTGTTTCCTTGTGCTGCCAAGTCCTTGGCTCTTAAGTACTTGATAAACTGGTGGTAAATCAGCAACAAAAAGAGCCTTGGTAGTACAGTGGTCTAAGGCACCCTGTTATTAAGCTGGTTATTAAGACCAGCTGCCTGCCTGAGGACTTCTGGCGGTGACGTAGAGTCGTGGCGGCACAGAAGAGAAGCGCTCTCTCTCTGTTGCCAATTTTCTGAGCTTTGGTGCCTGCTTTTGGCGGAGACTGGTCCTGAAGAGACCAAGAATAGAGAGGGGAAGCTTTGGGGGAGGCGAGGAGAGGTGTGATCTCCTGCCGTACCGTGAAGATCCCTCAATCCAGGCTTGGGAAGAAGTCGGCTGGCGTGGTGAGCACAGTCGGCCCGGAGACCCGAACGAGCCGATTGAGACCATCGGGAGCAAAGGAGGGAGTACAGTGCAGAATTGCTGAGGTCGAGCAGAAAGCGGAATTAATTTGGATTACCAACTTTGGCGCAAAACAGAGGAGAAAGTTTCTTTTCTTTCCGGAGGGGCAGCGTGAGAAAGGAAGATCTCAGAGCGCAAATGGGCGGCAACTGAAAAGGCGAGCAAAAAGGAAGGGGCGAAATATGGAGCAGCGAAGAAAGCCTAAAAAACTTTAAAATAGGCAAGACGAAGGTGAGGAGAAATAGACTTAAACAGTGGAGATTAAAGGAAGAACGGACTTTTGTAACCCCGTCTCTAGCTGCTCAAATGGAAGGAGTGAGAAAGTTTTGGCAAAGTAAGGATTGCATACAGTGACTGTGCAGAATAGAGACTGCCATATTGTAATTGGAAAAGACTTCAATAGTAGTAAAAGAACTTGTTTTTTTTTCTTTCTCTTCATTGAAAATATACTGAGGCCAATAAGAACATTGAAAAAGCACTGCTCCAACTTATCTTTTTTTTTTTTTTACTTAGGTATAGATGAATTAATTTTGTTATTTATTGGAATCAATTAAGAAATATAGTGTGTATTTAACCAATTTAGAAAATATTTATAATACATAGAGATTTAAAAGTATTATTATTAGAATACTATATTACTATTAATTAATTATTATATATTAACCAGTATATATTATTAGAATATTTTCTTTTTGTGGATTTTACTGAATAATTACCAGATATTAAGATATTAAGAATTGATCAATTGTATAGTCTTTAATTATGTAAGCTATATATTTATATATATATTTATATTTGTAGTTATATTTATATCTATATTTATAGTTAGATTTATATTTATATTCTTACCACATTCTTAACGGAATTTTATATAGAGAGAATTAATTATTTAAAAGAATTTATTTAAAGAAGGATTATTGGATTGATCTTTTATAAGGGGGAAAAAAAAGAAAGGAAAAGAAAGGAATTATAGAAATTTGGATGGTGATTTGGGAGAAAGTTGATAAAATATTGGGAGAACAATACAAGATCTTGAAAGAAATGACCATCACTACCACAACCACGTTGAAGACAGCCAAGAAACCAACGCCATTCTTAACAGGAACAGCGGCCTCCCCAGTGACACAGAAAACTTTGGAGGGAATGTTCGCATCAGACAAGCAACCCAGTACACCTAATATGCCAACAATGAAGGCCACGCTCATAACAATTCAGGAAACTATGGCCAAAATGCAAGAATGTATGACTAGAAATCATGAGCAATCTAGAAAAGACATGGATGAGGTAAAGAGAGAAGTCAAGAACGATATTCAAAAGATTGATGGAAAAATGGACTTAATACAAGCAATCATTCAAAAAAATGACCAAAGGATAAAAGAAATAGAACAAAAAACCGAATTGATGGAAGAAAAATTAGAAGCATTGGATACAAAAATGATAGGATTAAACAAGGAACTTGAGAACACCGTGGCCCAATTAGAAATGGAGAAGGCAGCATTTTACCTGTGTTTCCAGAATGTAGCGGAAGACCGGGAGGAAGATCTGACGATGGTAATGGCTGAGATGATAGCAGAGGCACTCCAGAGAGAAAAAGACAAAATAATTAATGAATTAGATGAAGTCTACCGAGTCCACATTAACTATGCCCGACAAAACAAACTCCCTCGGGAGGTACATATAAGATTTGTAAGAAGGAAGGTGAGGGATATCGTATATAAGATAACAAAGGATGAACCAATATATTACAGAAATAAAGAAATAATCACCTTAAAGCAAATACCCAAAAGAATAAGAGATTTGCAAAAAGACTATTGGTTTCTGGCCACGTTACTAAACAGAAGATATATACCCTTCAAATGGATAACTCCGGAAGGAATGTTAGTAACGTGGCAGGGAAAGAAAATCAAGGTGGATTCGCACAGCAAAGCAAAGGAACTATATGACCAAATGATAGACGCTGAAGTAACAAATGGTAATAAAGAAGAAGAAGGACGGAACATCAAAGGAAATTAGAAGAGAGATCGGGAAAGAACCCCGCAACAAGGAGGGAAAGTAGACGAAGGAGAGACCCAGGAAGAAGAAGGAGTACAAACAAGAGGGGGAAAAAAGGAACAGGAAGAAATAAAGAAGAAACAACAGGAAAGTCAGTAAGAAATGGAACGGTCCAAACAACACCAAATTTATAAAAGAAAATTGAAACAAAAATCAGATATTGTGTGCCTCCAGGAGGTACATATAAGAAAACAGGACATGAAATATATACAATATAAAAAATTAGGTAAAGAATACGCTTCATTGGCAGAAGAAAAAAAAAGAGGAGTGGTGGTATATATCAAGGAAGGAATAGACAGTAATATAAGGTATGTGGATACAGAAGGTAGGGTAGTCATGATAGAGCTAAGACTTGAGTTCAAAAAGATATTATTGGTAGTAATATATGCTCCAAATAGTCAACAATTAGAATTTTACAAAAAAGTGCATGAGAAAATTATAGATCAAAAAATGGAAAATGTGTGTCTGATTGGGGATTTCAATGCTATTTTAGATGTAAGAAAAGATTATGAATGTGGCCAGCAAAATAAAAATAAAAAGAATGTATTACCTAGAACCTCTTTGGATATGGTGGAAGAGTTAAATATGGTAGATAGCTGGAGATGTCTTAACCCCGAAACAAGAAATTTTACATATTATTCAAATCCGCATAAGTCTTGGTCAAGGTTGGATATGATCTGGGTAACTAAGATGTTAATGATGGAGATAGAAGAAGTAGATATTTTACCAAATAATTGGGCGGACCACAACCCGATAATGATGAAGTAGAAAGGACAGCAGAGAAAGAAGAATAGATGGACTATGAATACACAGATATTGCAAGAAAAAGAATATAAGAAATACATAGAAAAGGAGCTAGAATGGTTCTATAAGGAAAATACAAAGCAACACACTTCCCTACAAAACTTATGGGATACAACCAAAGCATATGTAAGGGGCCTCATAATATCATATAATGTAAAACAGAGAAAAGAGAGAGAGAAAGTTTACAAACTACTAGAAGAAATTCAAAACTGGGAACGTAAATTGCAAAGAAACCCAGGGGACGAAAAAATAAGGTTAAATTGGCTAACAGCAAAACATAACTTAAAAATATTAGAGCAAGGGAAATATGCAACAACATTGAAATATATAAGGCAAAATTATTTTGAAAACGCAAACAAACCAGGGAGATGGCTGGCGTATAGGCTGAGGAAGGAAAGAGAAAAAAGAATAATTCAGAAGTTACGAGACGATGAGGGTAAGATTCAATGGGCCCTAGAGGGAAAAAAGGACATAATAGTTCAATATTATCAAAAATTGTATGAAAAGGATATAGTAACAGAGGAGGAAATTGAATACTATTTAAAAGGGGAGGGATTGCAAATACTAACAGAGGAAGAAAAAGAATTATTAGATAAGGAGATCACGATGGGGGAGCTAAAAGAGGCGTTGAAGAGGCAAAAAAATAATAAAACTCCGGGGACAGACGGTTTACCAATAGAGTTCTATAAGACATTTGGAGATTCATTAAACGGAATACTATTAGAAACATATAATGAAGCTCTAATGGAGGCAAAGCTACCCAACACATGGAAAGAAGCATATATTTCCTTAATACCCAAAGAGGGGACAGATACCACATTAATAAAAAATTATAGGCCGATTTCCTTGTTGAATATCGATTATAAAGTTTTCATGAGTATAATTGTCAATAGGATGAAAATATTACTACAAAACAAAATACACCAGGATCAAAATGGTTTTCTGCCCACAAGGCAGATAAAAAATAATTTAAGAATGGCAATGGATGTTTTAGAATATTATGAGGTGCATCCAGAGAGACAGGTAGTGCTGATCTTTCTGGATGCACCAAAAGCGTTTGACCAAGTAAACTGGCAATTTATGAAGCAACAAATCAAAAGTATGAATTTTGGAGAAAGATTTACTAAAATGATAACATCGATATATCAGAATCAAAAAGCATGTGTCTTGGTGAATGGGGACCCAACAAAAGACTTTTTTTGATATGAAAGAAGATTTGGAACTAAAAGATATTTGGAGAATACATAATCCAAAAGAATTGGACTATACTTTTTTTTCTGATAGACATAGATCCTTCTCTAGGATTGATTTCATTTTGTTGTCAGATGATTTACTTGTCAGGACAAAAAGAACAAAGATTTTACCAAGAACTTTGACTGACCATAGCCCAGTATGGATAGAAATTGAGATAGGTAAGACTGAGAGACGCTCTTGGAGATTAAATGAAAACTTGTTCAGATATGAAAAAAATATAATAGAACTTAAAAAGTACTTGAAAGAGTTTTTTGAAATGAATTTGAACAAAGGCACCCCAACGGAAATTGTGTGGGATGCAAGCAAGGCTTATATGAGAGGGGTGCTTATTTATATGAACTCTAAACACAGATTGATTCGACAAAAGAAAAGACTTGAATTGGAAGCAGAAATAAAGAATAAAGAACAGTTACTTATTAAAAATCCAACAGATGAAAGAATACGTGGTGTTATAAAACTCTTGAAAGACCAATTCCAAATGCTTATGGAGGAACAAGTTGCAACAAATTTACAACATGCGAAGCACAATACATTTTGCAATGCCAATAAACCGGGCAGATGGTTGGCCTATACACCGAGGAAAAAACAGAGTATACGGACTATTGATAGTATCGATATTGGAGGGAAAGAAATTTTTCAACAAAAATTAATTAAAGAAGCTTTTGTGGACTATTACACTAAATTATATGCTAAAGATGAGGTACAGAATGGACTTATAGAAAAATACTTAGCTAATAAAAGAGTTATAAAAATTACTGACCAACAAAAGGAAAGAATGAATCATCCTATAACAGAGGAGGAGATAATAGTAGCAATTAAACAATTAAAAACAGCCAAAGCTCCTGGAACGGATGGTCTGACTGCAGTGTATTATAAAACTTTGCAAGCAGAAATGGTGGAACAACTCAGAGACTTATTTTGTAATATACAACAAGGGGGTAAAATACCCCCATCATGGACAACAGCTTATATTTCTTTGATACCAAAAGAGCAAGCAGGTCCTAAAAAAACGGAGAATTACAGACCAATATCTCTTCTGAATACGGATTATAAAATTTATGCAAAAGTATTAGCCAACAGGTTGATGCCAGTAATTCAAAAGGTGATTCATGATGATCAAGCGGGATTTATCGAGGGTAGATACATGAAGGACAATGTAAGGCAAGTAATAGATTTATTGGAATATCTTGAGAAGAATAAACAGATCCCTGCAGTGCTGGTTTTCTTGGATGCAGAGAAGGCCTTTGATAGAGTGGATTGGAATTTTCTATTAAAGACTTTAAAAAAGATGGACTTTGGGGACCAATTTATACAGGCGGTTTCAGCAATTTATCAAGAGCAAAAGGCACAGATTATTATCAATGGAAGTTTGACAACAGAATTTAAAATCGAAAAAGGAACAAGACAGGGATGTCCACTGTCCCCACTTCTATTTATTTTAACATTAGAAGTCTTGTTAAACACAATACGGGGCTCTAATATCTTGAAAGGTATAATGATAAGGCAAGAGGACTACAGAATAAAGGCATTCGCAGATGATCTGGTTGTTACCCTAACACACCCAATGGAATCAATAATCCAGATGAAGGACATTATACAAGACTATGGTAAAGTTTCAGGTTTTAGACTGAACCAGAAAAAAACAAAGATGATAGTTAAAAATATGACTCAAGATCGGTAATACGAGCTTGAAAGAAGGGCAGGTTTTGAGATTGTACCAAAGGTAAAATATCTAGGAGTTCAGGTTGCAGAATCAAACACAAAATTATTTCAAAATAACTATGAGGTGTTGTGGCGAGAGGTGCAGAAAGATATGGAGACTTGGAAAAAACTGCAGCTGTCTCTACTTGGAAGAATAGCAGTAATTAAAATGAATATTTTGCCAAGATTTCTTTTTTTGTTTCAAATGATTCCGGTGCTTAATAGTGATAAACAATTGAAACTGTGGCAAACTGGAGTGAATAAGTTTGTCTGGAACGAGAAAAAGCCGAGAGTGAAAATGAAAATTATGCAAGATGTTCCAGAAAGGGGAGGTCTTAAACTTCCAAACCTACAGTTATATTATGATGCAGCAGTTTTGACTTTAACAAGTGATTGGTTTGGAGGGAAAAAGACTGGAATATTGAACGCAGAAAGTTTTGATTTGGAATTTGGATGCCATGCCTACTTATTTTATGACAACAAAGTGGATAAAGTATTTAAAAGCCATATACTTAGAGATTCTTTGATGAGAGTTTGGAAGAAGCACCGACTCAAATGGGATTATAAAATACCGCTATGGCTGGATCTTGGTCATACTTTGTGGAATACAAATATAATGTCACTCGGGGGGTTTTTATACAAAGAGGTTCTTTTTACAGATGTGGGCAGATGGCAGCTGAAGACATTACAGACATTGTTGGCTGAAGGGATTAATTTAACTTGGTTACAATATAATCAATTGCAATTGAGATGGAAAGAGGACCAAAAAACTGGTATTATGATGCATGAGGAAGAATTGGTTAGACATATAAAAGAGAAAGGCCCAATGCATATTAAAAGACTTTATAATGTTTTGTTAGAAAGGGATTCAGAAACTGAATTAGTTAAAGATTGTATGATTAAGTGGGCACAAAATTTTGAGGAACCAGTGATGTTGGAAACATGGGAAAAAATTTGGGTTCAGAACGTTAAATTTACAGTGTCGCAGAATTTGAGGGAAAATTTTTATAAAATGTTTTATAGATAGCATTTAGACCCCAAAAAATTGTCGTGTATGTACCCTAATGTTCAGCCTAAATGTTGGAGATGTGATTGTTTAGATGCTACATATTATCATGTTTGGTGGACCTGTAGGAAAGTCAAGGCTTTTTGGATAAAAATTTGGTGGGTCATGCAGAATGTTTTGAAGAAAAAAATTCAATTTTCTCCACAATTGTTTTTATTGGGTATAGTTAAGGGTTTTACATTGGGTGAAACAAAATTGATATTGTACATGATAACAGCAGCAAGATTGTTGATAGGTAAATACTGGAAAAATGAAGCTTTGCCCACGATTGAGGAATGGATTTTGAAGATGGCCAGTTTTGCAGAGATGGCGAAGATTTCAGCATATTTAAAAGATTGTTCACAAGAGACTTATGAATGGGAATGGAAAAAGTGGATAGATTATGTTCAGAACAAATATCAAACTAGGAAGTATCAAATAGCCTTTATTTGAAAATGTTATATTAAGATAGAAATATTTTAATGTAATGAAGATGAAAATTTATAAGGGGGAGGGAGGGGTTCAAGTTTTATATAAGTTTTATACAAAGGAGGGTTTTTCCTTTTACCTGATATGAGTATATTGTGTGGAAGTCTGGGGGGAGGGTTAGGGTGGGTTAGGGAGGTTGGGAAGTTTGGGGTGGGTTGAGGGGGGGAAAAGGGGTGAAAATGTAATTGTAAAACTTTTGCAATAAAAAAAAAAGAAAAAGAAAAAAAAAGAAAAAAAATTCTTTGGAATAAATAAAGGAGTAAGGCAGGGATGTCCGCTTTCCCCCCTACTATTTATCTTAACTTTGGAAAATTTGTTAATCAGAATTAGAGCAAATAAAGAAATTCAAGGATTAAAGATCAAGAGAGAGGATTACAAGGTCCAAGCATTTGCAGACGACCTTGTCTTCTTTATAGAAAACCCAATAGAAACAACCCCAAAATTAATAGAAGAGATTGAAAAATTCGGAAAGGTAGCAGGCTTAAAAATTAATAAAGAAAAGACAAAAATGATAACAAAAAACATGACAACAAAACAAGTAGAGAAATTTGTAAAAGAATCTGGTCTGCAGGTAGTTAAAAAGTTAAATACTTAGGGATAAATTTGACGGCTAGAACGGCAACAATAAAAGAAGACAATTATGACCCTTTAGTCCAGAAAATAAAGGAAGATTTAGAAAAATGGGGGAAATTAAAATTGTCTTTACTGGGGAAAATAGCAGCAATAAAATCAAACATGCTTCCAAGACTCCTTTATTTATTCCAAACAATTCCAATAAAATTAGATAAGAAATTTTTTGATAATTTGGACAAAATAACTAAAAAATTTGTGTGGGAAGGGAAGAAACCAAGAATAAAATTGAATATATTACAAGACGACAAAAGTAGAGGTGGATTTGGACTCCCAGCATGGGATAAATATTACAAGGCTGCCAGCTTACTATGGATTAAAGATTGGATAACCTTAGATAATCAAAGATTGCTAAATTTAGAAGGGCATGATTTAATGAAGGGATGGCACACCTTTATATGGAGCTCAGGAAATAAAACATATAAACATTTTAATAACCATACAATTAGGAAATCTTTAATTAACACATGGCTACAAATTAAACACAAACACTATATGAAAATTCCCGGCTGGCTATCGACCATAGAAGCAATAACTCACCCCAACATATTATCAAAACAAAAGATTTTAAGATATAGAGAAACAGTAGATGTTCAGGGGAAATTGAAAACTAGAGAAGAGCTCAAAGAACAAGGAATAGTAATAGACTGGTGGCTCTACTCGCAAATAAAGGTAAGATACAGAAAAGACCAAGAGGAGGAAGGAATAGATTTAAAACAAAATCAATTGGATAAATTATTAGAATCTAAAGAAGGGAAATTAATTTCAAAAATTTATAAATATTTACTCGAATACGATTTGGCAGAAGAGTTGGTCAAAGGGCAGATGATAGCCTGGGCGAGGAACATAGGGCACAATATACAATTGGAAGATTGGGAAAGAGTATGGGAAGATAATTATAGCATGACAAAATCAGTAGCCTACAAAGAAAATCACTATAAAATGTGGTACCGATGGTATCTGCCACCCGCAAGGTTAGCAAAAATGTATCCAAATGTGAATCCGGCTTGTTGGAAATGTAAAAAAGCGCAGGGAACTTTTTACCATGCTTGGTGGCTTTGCCCAGAAATTAAAAAATATTGGAACAAAATAAAAACATGGATATTAGAAATAACAAATTACGAAATTGAATTAACACCCGAAGTCTTTTTACTCGGCATGATTAATAAGAATATTAGAAAGGACATAAAATACTTAATACTCCACATTATAATGGCGGCTAGATTAGCGTTGGCACAACTCTGGAGAAAATCTATGTATGCGCAGAGATGGATAAATTAACCCTAGAATTACAGGATAAGGAAGACTCAAAATACTTTAAAATATGGAATAGCTGGTACCAGTGGATAAGTCAGAGAGAGGGAATGCTTAGAGATGAAAGTTAGGAGAAATCAATGTAAATAAACAACTGCACTGTCAGAGAGATATAGAAGGAAATAAGTCACTGTGCATATGTATATATAACATTAGAAAGTAGTTAATAGATGAAGTTGAGCACTATATATGTACTGTATATGTATATGTAATTTGTGTGTTTGATTAAGAGAAACTTGTCAGTTTTTCTTATAATTGTTTTAAATGTCTTTTTTACAATACGAATAAAGTTTGTTTAAAAAAAAAAAAGACCAGCTGCCTGCAATTACTGCAGGTTCGAATCTCGCCAAGGTTCAAGGTTGACTCAGCCTTCCATCCTTTCTAAGGTAGGTAAACTGAGGACCCAGTTGTGGGGGCAATAAGCTGACTTTGTATAAATATACAAAAAGGATGAAGGCTATTGCTGAGCACATTGTAAGCCGCCCTGAGTCTCCGGAGAAGGGCGGCATATAAATCAAATTTTTTTTTTAAAAAAAACCCTGCTAACTGATAAGCAGCCGAGGGCTTGACAGCATATGGAAACAAGAACCAGTTGCCAACCACCAACACACCAATCCCCCAATAGGAAGGCATCACATAAATACAACCCACAGAATAGCCCAAAGTACGTATTCCAGTAGACAGAACTTCCCTGAAGATGGGCTCTTGCATGAATCTGAAACTCAGAAGAGTAAATCTTTTATCCTGGTGATTGACCCAGATCTGATCTTGCAACATTATCCTAAGTCACATATATGCCTTCATTATTGTTAGTACCACTTTGTAATACCTTGGAAGCACACCCTTGGAATACTACATCCTGTTGGTTGCCCAATATAAAAAAAGATGTTAAGAAAAAGTGCAGAGAAGAGCAACAAAAATGACTGGGGGACTGGAGGCCAAAACATATGAAGAATAGTTGCAGAAATTGGGTATATCTAGTTGAATTTTTAAAAAAGGACTAGGTGGTGATATGATAGCAATGTAATATCTAAGGGGCTGCAACAAAAAAGAGGAGTTAACTTATTCTCCAAAGCACCTTAAACCAGGACAAGAAGTAACAGATGGAAGCTTATCAAAGCGAGATACAAACTAGAATTAAGAGAAATTTCCTTACTGTGAGAACAATTAATCAGTGGAAAGGCTTGCCTCCAGAAGTTATGGGTAGTCCATCACTGGAGGGTTTTAAGAGACTAGAGTAGAGGGACCCTTGTCCGGAATGGTATAGGCCAGGGTCTCTTGCTGAGAGGATTGAAATAGAGGACTTCCAAAGTCCTTTTCAACTCTCTTATTCTGAATGCTAACAGGTAACCAGATATAGATCAGCACACTCACCTCCTTTTGGGGACTTAGGAAAAGAGTCTAGGGACTGTTGAGATGAGCGGGTGCACTTAGGATCTAGAATCTCGCAAAACTAGAGCCTAACAGATCCCTTTCCCCATCTCCCAGCACTTACTTGGAGTACAAACACTTCCCTCGGTGCAGCCGCGATGCTATGGTACTGCTGGCACTGGTGCGGGGTCGCTCAAGTCTATTGAAGTTTCGCGGCAAAACCTTAAGAGTGCCCGGCGGGTGAGTGGAAAAGGCGGGATGGAATAGGATGACGTGGAAGGCTTCCTTTTCACAGACTCTGCAGATGGCGCGTTAGAGATAAGCATCAGAAAAGAAATAAAACCGAAAGCTCTAAATCTTTAAACTTCTGATAACCTAAAATCGAACTGCCTGGACTATCGCCTTCCTGAAAGTCTTTGTGGTAGAGCCAGTGTGAGAGATACTGTTGGAAGAATTAGATGAGAGAAAGAGATAGAGTTTGAAAAATAAACAGGTCTATAGCTGTAGACCATTGCTTTGTTTGGAAGCCTGAGTAGCCCCCGCCCCCCACCAAGGAGAATGATAAATGGAGGGGATAGAGAGCATTCAAAAAAAGGGAGACAGGCTACTAGGGAGAGCTTTCATTTTTTCTACTGATGAAAACATTAGCAGAGGAATTCTTTATCCATTCTGTGAAAGTGCCCATAAAATGCGCTCATTTCCAAAATGTGTGCACTTTAAAATATAAGGAAAAGGAGATATATTTTAAATAATTAGACTAAGAAGAGTATAAAAGGGGAATTTACACTGAAAACATTTTGGCTAACCAGAATGAACAGCTGAGTCCATATATTCAAATAAGTCCTGCATATAGTTCAGATAAGTGTATTTGCAAATTATGGGGGAGAGGGGGGGATCTCTTAGTGATTTGATTGTGTTGAATGCCCTGCCATGCTTAGTGTACTAATACCTTCGGATATTATTTTTACCTAATTTAAGCAGTAATTGATTAACTGATTATGGTACATACAAAAACATTTTCTGACATCTTTTTTTTTTTGAAAGCACCTGATATTTTTAAGCAATGAATAAAAAATAATCCTTAATTGTACTCCCACCAGCTGGTGTGTGTGTGTTCATGTGTAATTTATCTGATTCCAACACTTGTTCTATGCGGTTAGGTTGCTTCTAATTTTTCAATGGACAATAATCCATATTAGAAAGTACACATATACTTAAGGAAACATTTTTAAAAGGCATTTTAAAGTTACCATGTACTATTAAGTTGTCTTGAGAATTTATTTATTTTTTTATTTGTATTACTTATAGGAAAGAGGTGAAGACTCTGGTGGACTAAATGTTCTAAATGTTAATAAAACAAAGGAGATCATTGTAGATTTTAGGAAGAGCCAGCATAGTCATTAGGTATGAAGAATGCAGCTGTAGAGGTGGTCAATAGTATTAAGTATCTGGGGGTGCAGATAACTAATAATCTGAATTGGTCTCTCCATACATCATCCTTGAAGCGTGCAAACCAGTGTCTGCATTTCCTGCATTAGATGAGGAGAGTATATCTTTCTCCTTCTGTCTTGGCCACTTTTTATAGAGGCATGATGGAGAGCGTTATAACAAACTGCATTACTATTTGGTTCAATGGCAGTAGTGCCTCAGATAGAAAGTTCATACAGAGAGTGGTAAGGACAGCCAAGAAAATTATAAAAAGCTCACTTCCTGTTATTCAGGATACGGCTAATAAGCACTATGTGTTTAAAGTTCAAAGTATTAGACATTCCACACACCCACTTTATGGTCTGTTTCTGGGAGCAAGTTTCAAAGTATTTCCAGCAGGACTACCAAATTCTGGAACAGCTTTGTTCCTTATGCCATCCGTCTGGTTAATTCGCAAGATTCATTTTTCTCGCTATGTACATGTATATATCAGAACTAGATAGTATTGTTGCTCTGAGTCATATAATATATGTGGGCATATGCATATTTATTTGTTTGTTTATTTTTATTTTTTTCATGCTTAGCGTATATTGGAGATAGTGACCCTTTGAGAGCTTTATGCAACAAAATTTCATTTTAATGTATGCTGATTAGTGTACATTCAAAATGACAATAAAGTTATCCTATTCTGCCCTGCCCTGCCCTACCCTACCCTACTCTACCCTACCCCACCCTACCCTACCCTATCCTATCCTATCCTATCCTATCCTCCTTTATTATTTTTACAAATAATACATCCTATCCTATTCTCCTTTATTATTTTTACAAATAACTCAAGACAGGGAACGTATCCAGTATACCTCCTCCAGGGGTGGGATTTAACTGGTTTGCACCGGTTCAGGTGATCCAGATGTTAATTTTAATCTGGTTCGCCGAACTGGTTGTTCCAAGGACTGGCTGACCCTGCCCCTCCCCTCCCAAGAGTTTCCACGTGGCCTGTTTTGGATGCCAGGTAAGTGCAGGGCACACACCGAAATTCTGGGAGAGTGAATAACAGGCCTACCAGAAGTCTGGTAACAGGCCCATTTCCAGCCTCCGGAGGGCCTCCGAAGCCTGGGGGAGGGCGTTTTCGCCCTCCCGGAGGTTGCAGAAAAGCCTCTGCAGCCTGGGGAGAGTGAACAATGGGCCTACTGGGAAGTATGGAAATGTACCTGTTTCCAACCTCCAGAGGGCCTCCAGTGTCCCAGGGAGGCAATCTTTGCCCTCCTGGAGGCTCCAGGAAAGCCTCTGGAGCCTGGAGAGGGAGACAAATGGGCCTACCAGAAGTCCAGAAATGGGCCCATTTCCGGCCTCCGAAGGGCATGCGAAGCGAACCGGTTGTTACAACCAGTGAATCCCACCACTGCCTTCCTCCTATTTCCCGCAACAACAATCCTGTAAGGCTGGTTGGGTTGAGAGAGAGGGACTGGCTCAAAGTCACCCAGTTGACTTTCATAACTCAGGCTTGAATTCATGAATATAACAAAGTGAAAAGGACTAGAGATCTGCAGTAGTCCTTGATTTACAACAGTTCATTTAGTGACCGTTCAAAATTACAATGGCATTGGAAGAAATGGCATGACTGTTTTCCATACTTAAGACCATTGCAGCATCCCCATTGTCATGTAATTGAAATTCAGATACTTAGCACTGACTTATGATGGTTGCAGTGTCTTGAGGTCACATGATCACATTTGTGACCTTCTGACAAACAAAGTCAATGGGGAAGCCAGATTCATTTAACAATCATATTACTTAGTTAACAACTACAGTGATTCAGTTAACAAATGTGATAAGAGAGGTTGTAAAATGGGGCAAAACTCACTTAACAAAGTAACAGAAATTTTAGACTCAATTGTGATGGTAGGTTGAGGACTATCTGTACATAATTTTGCAGGAACTTTAGAGATACATATTTTTCATATAGATAGATAGATATATTCATATATTCATATATATATATATATATTTCAAATACTTTTCCATTTAAATACCCAGGCTTAGAACAGATCATTGCTATCAATCGTTGAGGGAAAGGGAAAGACTATCAAACAGTACCTATGAGTGTCCCATCACTAAACAAGCTGGCTAAGCCATTCTTCACTCTTTTGTTTCATTTTGCTGCCTTCAAGTCAGTTTTTGTCTCTAGTGGCTCATTGAATTAGTCCCCGAAGTTTTCTTGGCAAGATTTTGGAAGTGGTTTGTATTTGCCTCTAAACTGGTTCTCTTGGGGCAGCTCATTTTACTTTGGCCTTTTTTCTGCCAATCAAAGGATAGAAGAATTTACATTAACATAATCAAGAGGAAGAACTTTTATCATACATTATTTAGAGGGGAATTTAATTTAATAATAGTTGGTATAATTAGAGGTACATTTGGTGAACATTGGGAGGCATTGGTCCCCTACTCTCCTCTGATCACTTGTGTTATATATAAGGAAAATAATCATTTAAAAAAATAATTATCATTATAGGAAAATTGAGTTCTATTGTTTCTAAAAAGGTAAATGCTTGATATGTCAAATGGGACAATTATAAGGTGTTTCAAAATTATCTGTATGTAGCAGCTAATAGCTGAGAATCAGCTGTGTCAAATCACAAGCCTAGCGAGCCTGAATGCCAGCTGAATCCACAAGCAGCAGAAGTACAAAAATAACAATAGAGCTTATGCTAGCAAGAAAAAAAGGTTATGATGATCTTGTTAAAATTTGAACAAATAGTTCAATGTCTGAGTGTGAACTTTCTTTCTTTCTTTCTTTCTTTCTTTCTTTCTTTTCTTTTCTTTTCTTTTCTTTCTTTCTTTCTTTCTCTTTCTCCCTCCCTCTCCCCCTCCCTCTCTTTCTCTGTATCCCTGCCTGCCTGCCTGCAAAAGACCCAAGAGACATAGTTAAAATTAACTGCTGGACAGAATATTAAGGCAATGCTAATCTCATTCTGCCTTTGTAATTGTGTCTGAAAAGGAAAGGGGGTGCAGCTTTTTCTGTTCATTTTAATCCTTTTGTTGTTGTTGTTGCTTAGTTACAACCTTACACTTGCCTGAGAAGGGTAGGGAACTGTGACACTGATATCTACTTTCCCTCACATTAAAAAAAAAAAAAAAACCCCAAAGAGAGAGAGGTAATTTCTGTTTGCTTTAGTCTGCAAGAAATGGGTGTATTTAGTTTACTAAAATGCAAATATAGTAGCAGTATTCCAATACCTAACAGGCTGCCACAAAAGGAATGATCAACTTATTTTTAAAAGTACTAAAGTACTAAAAAACAGAAAAATAAGCAATAGCTGGAAATTAATCAACCAACCTAGAGCTAACGAAAATTTCCTGACTGTAAGTCTAATTAATCAAGATGATTGTCTCCAGAAGTTGTGGGTGTTTCATTAATACAGGTTTTTAAGAGGAAATTAGACAAGCATTTGTCTGAAATGGATAGATTTTCCTGCTTCATTAGGGGGTTGGACACCTCTAAGGTGTCATACAACTCTGACATTTTGTTTTTGTGTGAAACTTCAATATTTTCCTTTGCATTTTAATCTGGATTTATCCTTAATAATACATTAGAGGGCATTCTAGTCAAATTAACACTCCTATTACATTTTTATTTAACATCTGATATAGCATGTGTCTTTAGAACTCGTTGCTACTGCAAAATAAGTGATTAGTTGCTTTTTACTGGATGTGCTAAATTTGTTTCCTTTTCCTTGGAGCCATTATAGAGAATAAATTTGGTTTCAGGCTACAAAGCTGGAAAACTCTGAATTCAAATCCTTCTTTGGCCATGAGGGGCAGCTGGGTAATTTTGGGCTGGTCATTTTTCCCCCCTCAGCTCTAGGAACGAGGCATTGGCAAGCCACTTCTGTATCTGTTGCCAAAGAAAACCTAGGCAGTTGCCAGCAACGTGATTTCCTTAGCATAAATTATATCAGCAGAGAAGCCCCAGTTTAAGCACCAGTTTCCCTGCCAGAGGACGGGAAAAGAGCTGATATAGTTCCCATCTTCAAAAAAGGCAAAAAAAAACCTAGATCCAGGAAACTACAGGCCTATCATTCTGACCTCAATACCAGAGAAGATTCTGGAAAAGATAATCAAGCAATGAATCAGAAAACACCTAGAAGCAAACAAAGTAATAACCAAAAGCCAATATGGCTTTGTCAAAAACAGATCATGCCGGAGGCTTCCGGTTTGGCTTCCGTCGCCGCCAGATGGTCTTTCGGGACCGCCAGCCTCATTGCCTGTAAAGAGCCGTCTCTACAGCTGAGAGATGGCTCAAAAAACTCCGTCTCCTTGAGGAGACGTGAGATAGAACCGGCGAGGACAGGTAGAGCCCTCTGCGAACTCCCCAGAGTTTTTTATTACTCATGGGGAGGAAGCAGAATGTGGCTCCCTATACAGCTTGCTGCTGCTCCGGGCTTCAAGGGAACTCTGCTTTTTGCAGAGCCAGGTGATGGGACCAATCCAATTAATGAAAACTAACAGATTGTCCAAACAAACAGGATGAAATCCGGATTTGGGACTCTAAATTGCAAGTATTTCTAACAATTTTATAAGTGATTTTAAAAGCGAAGAAAAAAAGTTTAAAATGGCGACTGGCTGAGGCTTGAGAAGAAGAAAGCTGAAAGCGAAAGTCCTTCTGCCTGAATAGTTCAATACATTACAAAGTATCTGAAATAATACGCTGGCTAGAATTGAAGAGAAAAATTTCTATTTTATGTTTCTTCCTTCTTAGAGACTTGATATTGATATTGTTTGGAGAGAAGTTTTTTCTTTAAAAAAAAGAGTTTGTCTGTGTGGCAGGATGGCGTTAAAAATGACAAAGCCAGATAAACAAGCAGTGGGTGGGGGGCTCCCCCACTTACAAATCATATGAACAAGTTTTGAGCTTGCAGATTCAGAAGAATGGTTTTAAAGACCTAAAGGAATTTGTTTTGGAGGAGATGGCAAGACATGATGAGATTGTGAACCAGAATCTTGAAAAATTCAGGCAGGAAATTAAAGAGTTGGTGCAACGAAAATATGCCAACCTGAAACAACAGATTGTAACAGCTTTGAAAACTTTTTCAGAAATAGTTATAAAGATGGATAACAATACCAACCTAGAATTAGAGTCTAAAATGAAGGAAGCTGATAATAAGTTTTATAATTTGGACAATAAAATACAAAGAATTGAAAATGATTTGATAAATATTCAAGACAATAGCTCAGAAGTAAAATCTAAAATAAAGGAAGCTGACCACAAGATTTACAATGCAGACAATATAAAACAAAGGATTGAAAAAGAAGTCATAATGATGCAATACAGGTTCATGGAATTTGCAGTCAGAATGAGGGGAATACAGGAAAATAACAGAGATGATTTGAGAAAGATGTCTGCTGAAGTTCTGGATGGGATTTTAAAGGTTAGTTCTGAAGAGGTATCCTGCAGGATTGATAAGGTCTACAGAGTGAATTCTTGGGTTGCAAAGCAAAGGCAGTTGCCTAGAGATGTGGTGATTTATTTTACTGATAGAGTAATAAGAAATGATATTGTGCAAAAGTCTTTTAACTCCATTTTGGAAAGGAACGGAAGGAAGATTTGGATATATAAAGAGCTGCCATCCAAGATGTTAAAAGATAGAAAGGACTTTGGATTTTTGGTGACTGAGCTAAAGAAACAAAACATCCCATTTAGGTGGGATGCTCCAGTTGGTATAATATTGAGATATCAAGGAGTAAGATATCAATTAAATACTGTTGAAAAAGCGGAAGAATTTTACTACAAGGTTTTTAAAATGGATCCATCAGTGTTAGGAATACAGGAGGGGAATAAAGAAAAGCAAAATGAACAAGAGATTGAAACTCAGGCTAAGCAGATGGCGATGGAGGCAATGGAAAAACAACAAGTTACAGAGGCCCTTTTGGATGAGCCGCTTTTGGATTCTCCTTCAGAGGTTATAGCTGGATTACCTATAAATACAAGAGAGACGGCTTTGGATTTTAATGTGATGTCTTATCAAGTTACAGACCAGCATGGAAATCAATCAGCTGATATGCAAGTTCTAGAAAGGCAACTAGGATGGAGATCTAAACCACAAAAGGCCAAGAAAAGAAGAAGCAGATTGTACAAAACTAAAAAATTTTAAACTAAACAACAGTCTAATGCCAGTTACTTAAGAGACGATTAAATATAATAAGCGGGATTTATAGAAGGCTAATACATAAAAATATAATTGAGGCAAATTATTGACTTATACTATTTTGAGAAGAATAACAGATCTCTGCAATGCTGGTGCTTTTGGGATGTGGAAGGTGGCCTCTGATTGAGTGGATCTATCTTGGACTTTTTGAAAAATGGATTACGTATATGTTGAGTTATGTGGCAAGAGATCTATGGGATTGGGGCATGCAGAAGATCTGGTTGTTACCCCAATGTGGTGGTTGGAATTAACAATCTAGATAAATGACGCTACAGAAGATACTACATGGAATATAAATATAAAGTCACTCGGGTGGTTTTTTATATAAGAAAATACTTATTATTGATGGGGGCAGATGGTAATTGAAGATACTGAATATACTGTTGGAGGCTGAACCTGATATTACCCTAACATGGGTGATGGAATTAATAATCCAGTTGAAAGACATTACAGAAGATATTATATGGATTACAAATTTAAAGTCATTTGAGGATTTTATTTATATATGGAAATATCTTTTAGTGGTGTGGTGTGGGCAGAAGAACAAAGATATTAAAAATATTATGTATGTTAGACCAGTAGGAAAATGGGTAGAGATAGGTTATTGATTGTTTAGTTTAGGAAAAGGGATGTTATGTTTAGATATAAATATATGCAAAAGATTTGAATTAAGAAATATATGTTTGGGGGTGGAGGAAATGGGTAGGCTATGAGTTGAATAAATGCTAAATCAGGATTTATTATATAGTTTTATAGCTGAAGGTTGTTTTGAAATGTATAGTATAGTATAGGGGGGATATAATAATAATGTTAGAAAGAAATGTTTAGCATTTGGGGGGTGGTGCAAAAGGATGGTAAAGTATTATATAATTTGATGTTAATTTGGATTTTATTTTGGAGAAGCCATGGGGGGAGGGGAGGCTGAGGGGGGGTTAGGGTGGAGGGGGGAAAATCTGTATTTGAAAAACTTTTTCAATAAAAAAAAAACAGATCTTGCCACACTAATCTTTATTGCATTCTTTGACAAAGTGACAAAATTAGTGGACCAGAGAAATGCCGTTGATATAATTTACTTGAATATCAGTAAGGCATTTGATAAAGTAGACCATAACCTACTACTTGATAAAATAGAAAAATGTGGGTTAGACAGCTTCACTACCAGATAGATTTGTAACTGGCTAACCAACCGCGCTCAATGTGTAGTCCTCAATGGAACTGTATCCACATGGAGGGAAGTATGCAGTGGAGTACCCCAGGGCTCTGTTTTAGGCCCAGTGCTCTTCAACATCTTCATCAATGATTTGGACGAAGGGATAGATGGGGAACTCATCAAATTTGTAGACCACACCAACCTAGCAGGAATAGCCAAAACTCCAGAAGATGGGCTTAAGATACAGAAGGATCCTGACAGACTTGAACACTGGGCCCTATCTAACAAAATGAAATTCACTGGTGAAAAAAGTAAGGTTCTACATTTAGGCAAGAAAAACAAAATGCACAGGTACAGTATATGTGGTACCTCGCTCAATAGTAGTAACTGTGAGAGGGATCTTGGAGTACTAGTAGACAAACATTTTAATATGAGCCAGTAGTGTGCTGCAGCTGCCAAAAAAGGATAGAATTAGGATCACGTCAGTAGTGAGTTCCTCCCGGTTTGGCCCGGTTCTCCTGAGCCGGTAGCGGTGATGATGTGATGTCACCGAACTGGTTCTGGCCCCTGCCCCCCGCCCCCCCCACTCCCACGTTATTCTTACCTTTTACTTAGTCCCACCCCCAATCTATTGCTGCCTCCTGAGTCCCAGCTGATGGCTAGAGGGAAAAAACTGTTCAAACTGTTGCTTCAGGGCTTCAGCTGATCAGTGGTAAAAGAAAACAAATGAACAGACCAGTGCCTGCAAAAATATATGAGTAGATCAGTGCCTGCAAAAATACATGAGTAGATCAGTGCCTGCAAAAATAAATGGGTAGACCAGTGCCTGCAAAAAATAAATGGGTAGATCGGTACAGCTCTGTAAGCATTTAAAAGCCTGGTAGACCAGTACCTCTGCTAAATCCTAAATAATTGTCACATGACCATCAAGCCACACCCACAAAATAAGCCACGCCCACAGAACCAGTAGTAAAAAATTTTAGAACCCACCCCTGGATTACGTGAAGTGTTAATACCACTTTATAATGCCTTGGTAAGGCCACATTTGGAATGCATCCAGTTTTGGTTGCCACGATGTAAAAAAGATGTTGAGACTCTATAAAGAGTGCAGAGAAGAGCAACAAAGATGATTAGGGCACTGGAGGCTAAAACATATAAATAACGGTTGCTCGAACTGGGTATATATAGTCTGATGAAAAGAAGGATTAAGGGCAGGGGTGAAATGCTCCGGTCTGGACCGGCTCGGGCGAGTAGGTAGCGATGGCGGTGGGCAGTTCGGAGAACCGGTAGCAAAAATCCCTGCCCCTGCCCCCCATGCCCAGCTGAGCCATGCGATCATCAAAGCCTTTTTTTTCTTTTAAATGGCTCTGACGAGTCAAGCTCTGACGATCCCAGTTGAGTTGCCTGCTAATCGGTAGCAAAAATCCCTCCCCCTCCCCCCCTCAGCTTGCTTACCTTAGCTGCTGTAATCCCTGCAATCCATTGCATCAGCAAGCAACTGAATCTCCCTGCCTGCAATCAAGCAGGCAGGGAGTTGTGGACTTCAACTCCCAGAATTCCTCAGCCAGCAAAGCAAAGGTTGGGAAAGTTGCCAAGGTTGGAGACCCCTGTTCTATTGGGTAAGTTTTTTTTCCCCTTTGGGAGCTTTAAAAAAATAGTTAATTGGTTTTTTTTTTTTACTTGTTCCTTTTTTAGACCTAGCCATTTAAAGTTTAGGAAGTTTTAAATTTAGCTGCTTTTACATAAAAATAAAAATAAAATAAAATAATATTTGTGCAGCTTTCTGAGATTTTGTGTTTCTGTAGTGTTTCACTCTAACTACACAAACACACAAAATCTCACAAAGCTGTATGTGGAAAAGTTGAAAGTTGTTTTTTTGGGCTTTTTGTGGCCCTGCTTGTTGCAGGGGCCATTATGGGTCTAGCACAGCTGCTTTTACATTGTGGGTGAGCCAGTTGTGTTGTGTTGTGTATGTGTAAAGTGTGAAAGTTGTTTTTTGGTGTTTTTTTGTGGTTGTGTGAGGTTCCTGCTTATTGCAGGGGCCATTTTGGGTCTAGCACAGCTGCTTTTATATCGTGGGTGAGCCAGTTGTGTTGTGTTGTGTTTTGTAGGTTAAAAAAGGGCAAAGAAGTGACATTGATTTGGCCACACCCACCTGACCAACAAGCCATGCCCTCCCAGTCACCTTACTACCAAGCCCCACCCACTAATTAAGTCACGCCCACAGAACCAGTAGCAAAAATTTTTAGATTTCACCCCTGATTAGGGGTGACATGATAGCAGTGTTCCAATATCTCAGGGGCTGCCACAAAGAAGAGGAAATCAAGCTATTTTCCAAAAATAAGCAATGAGTGGAAACTAATCAAGGAGAGAAGCAACTTAGAAATAAAGAGAAATTTCCTGACGGTTAGAATAATTAATCAGTGTAACAGCTTTTCTCCAGAAGCTGTAAATGCTCCAACACTGGAAGTTTTTAAGAAAAGAGTGGATAACCATTTGTCTGAAGTGGTGTAGGGTATCCTGTCTAAGCAGGGGATCAGACTAGAAGACCTCCAAGATCCCTTCCAACTCTGTTATTCTATTCTATTTAATTTTTCATGAAAATGTTATGGCAATTTCCATCCTGTTTTATTCTTTGAGGGCTGTTTTAATTCTCTGAAAGCAAAAGTTTTGTATTAATTTTTTACTCTGCATGACTTGGTGGAGAGGGGATCTTGCATGCGTGTCCCTCCTGGCCTCCATTCTCATTGGCAAAGGCTTTCCCTATGAGAATGGAGGCCCAAAAGGACACAGGCACCCCTCCCAGCCTCCGTTCACATTGTCAAAGACTTGAGGAAAGACCTTTTGCCGATGAGAATGGAGGCCCGGAGAGATGTGCATGCCCCTCCTGGGCTTTATTCTCATCAGAAAAGGCTTTTTGCAAAACTGACCAGAGCCTATAGGGATGCAATCTCTTGTCCCTGCAGGCCTCCTTAAGTCTTTGCTCAAGGCAAAATCATGGCAGAGAGGTTAGAGAAGAGACAGCTCCATTGATCATCGAGATCTATGTAAGGTAAGTGACCCAGTTGGACAGGATGGGGAGGGAGAGGGGGAAGCATGAGATATCTTAGTGGATCGGGGGAGGCCTTGGGTGGTCAGAAATACTAGGCCCTCTTGACCTTCCCCACCCTGAGATGATATGTATGTATGTAACTACTTGTATGATTTCATTGATTATGTGTATTTATTGTTGATGTTCCATGTATTTAAAATATATTTATAGGTAACCTATACCTTAGAGAAACCCCACCAAGTGAACCTTCAGGGAATACTTGCAGATTATGAGGATAGTAACTTGTGGGAATAATTGACCTTGTATTTACATTTTCTTTCTAAATGTCTAAGGTTATGCTCAGTCATCCAGGTCATGGCTGTCCCAAAAGTACTTTTTCAAGAGGCAACTGGATTTCCTGGTTTTTGTTTGAAGACATTTGCTTCTCATCCTAGAAGCTTCTTCAGCTCTGACTGGATGGTGGGAAGTGGAATATTGTTTTCTTTCTACAAAAGGATTTCTTGTTCCATGGAATAGAAAGACTGCATAGCATGGAACATGCTAAACAAGGTGGCCAATATTATACCAAGATCACCTATTGACTTTGAAGGCTGTTTTTTAAAAATATGACCTCTTAACTTGTATGTTTAAAGCTGGCAGATTTCTAAATGTGTTACACCACCTATGGAGGGCATCCCTTTTTGTTGGGAGTTCTTAACCCTTCATAGCCCCATGTTTTTCTTTTTCTTTTTTTTTAAATTTATTTTATTAATTTTGAACAATTAAACAATTCTTATTTACCTTTTGTGCACAATTGTAACCATTTATATATCTTAACACTACAATTCACCTATACTCTATACATTTTTACTAAAACTACTACTTTATCTGGTTTTCCCCCATTTTCCTATTTTTGATCCAATTGTACCATTTCTCCCATATGGCATGGTATTCCGAGTTGATCAATCCTTTCAATTCAAGTGTCAATTTGTCCATTTCGGCGCAATCAAGTACTTTTTTAATTATCAAATCTTCAGAGGGTATATTTGTACTTCTCCAACATTGTGCAAAGGCCAGCCTAGCCACAGTTATTATGTGTAGAATGATATATGTTGTTGTTGTTTTGTCATATTTCCTTTTCATTATCCCTAGGAGAAACAATTCTGGGCTGTATTCAGTGTGGAAGCCTGTTATTTCCTCTAACTAAAAGTGAATTTCCTTCCAATGTTTTTTTGTTTTGAAACATAACCACCATGTATGAAAGAAGGTACCTTGCTTTTGTCTACATTTCCAACAGTTTGGGCTATGATTTGGATATATTTTTGCTAATCTAGAGGGTGCCAAATACCAGCAATAGAACATTTTAAATTGGTTCTCTTTATATTTTGCTGATTTCGTTAATTAATCATTTCTATTCCAAATTGTTTCCCAATCTTTTAAGGCCCCATTTTTTCTTGATACATCTTATTTCTCAGTCACTTGGATGACTCATGAATATTTATTCTTCTTGCGTATATTGTATGTCCCCCCACATAATAGTCATTTTTGTTGGGAATATGACATACTGAAATTGAACTTTTAACATCTCTGCTGTGCTGAAAAACCAGAAAAACTCCAAAGGATTGTTAATTTTGGATGTGTGAGCCTGTTGCTTATATAATATTACCTTATGCAGTATTATCTTATACATATTTGCCTGGTTTGGGGTTATTCAATTGGCATTGCCCTTCTCCTTATTTCTGTATCACTTGTAATCTATGTCTATGTTACAGTCAATGCCATTAGGATAATACCAACTGAAGTCTCCTCTGTATCTCTAATTGCTGTTTGGAACCACACGGCCCTCGATTTTTTATAGGCAAACATAGGAGGTGTTTGTGCACTAAATACTTCATGACTTTTACCACAGTTAGGGGTTTGGCTTTTTTGGTAGATTTTAGTTTTGGCTATTTTTTATATTGTAGTATGTGTTGCTTCCTCTTTTTCCTTCATTAAAAAACCCCCCAAATCTACTCCTTCCTGGTTATCTATCTTAACATAATTGCCATCATTTTTGGTGTTTTTATTTTAATTATTATATTAGGGATTTTGAGTTGTTTTTTCCTTAGTCAGAATGCCTACCCTATACACTGCACCTTTTGTGAGCTATTTTCCACAAGGCTTCTATTCCTTCTTTCCTAAATTGAAACTTCTGTGCATTTGGTCCCTAATACTGTTGATCCAAACTCCTTAGGCTTTTGTTTATCGTTATTTTCTTTTTAGTGATGCTGCAAGACCATATTTTGTTTGCCCTTTAGCATCAAAGGGGGGAGAGGATTATTAGGGGCACATGGTATGGATTTTGTAACTTGTTAACCAACATAGTTACTTTGTATTTTACTTTGACTTATTTTATGTTTTTTAAAATGATGTTCAGGCTCATTACAGACATAAGAAAACTTTTTATCCTATCACTGTTGGAATTGATAGTTTTTAACATTCCTAAACTGAAAAGATAGACTGGCTGGAGACTCTCCTGATAAGATAGGGTTAGATTTGTCTCATTGTGAACTCCAAACAACCATATTTCTTATAATTTATGCTCCTTCTGACATAATCTCATTTTAATGAACATGTGTGATATTATGGCATACAAATATGTAACGTGTTTGACTACATGTATCTGATTTCCTATGCAAAGAAGACATTATTTTTATCTTGTCCAATCAACTTTCCTCTTGCATTTTCTTTGTCATGTTAATTATAAAAAGGAACGTAAGATGGGTCTCAAGGCTCTCCCTTTCCATAGGAAGACCCCAATTTTTCAGAGTACTGCTTTTAAAAGATCGTCCAGTTCAGTTGCTTATTGGGAAAGTAAATTGAGGCAGAATCTTGGGGCAGATTGGGCTATCGGTACTTTAACAGAGGTTTCCCTTGAGATGTAGTCATTGGTATATATATATAGAAGAGCAATGGAGAGCGCGAACAACCCTTAGAGACCCTATGCTAATTCTCAAAAACTAGAGGTAATATTCTCTAGCTTCGCCTGCAGCTTCCTTCCTGTCACAAAACTGACAATCCACCTACAAATATGAATAATTTTTAATATAGTTAATACAGTTAAATGTAACCCATACAAACAAAATAGTGGAAACAGGTCCTGAATCAAAAATTTAAGAAACACTGAACTAGAGTGACTGTTACTATCTTAGTTCCAGCATGGGCTTGAAACCAAACAGAACGGAATATATTTAAGCCATAATAGTTATTAAATACAGCTAGATTCTGAGAACACCTGTTAAGGAGAGATGCATCACAGCCTCCTTTGAGATTGTTTGCATAATCTGTTCCAAAGTCAGGCAGTAACAACTTCATAGATCTAGTTCATCATGCCCCCTTGCAGGAACCAAGAGGGTCATAGATTGAACCCAAAAGTGATAGGACCATGTTAGAAAGCACCTTTTTCACAGGTCAAAAGGAATCTGAGACAATACTCAGACGCTGCTCCAATCGCCTTCAGGGACTCCACCCATAAGGAATCTGAGCAAGTTTATTGTGGAATGTAGCAAATAGATTTGGTTTGATTAATTAGACAGAATCATAATTACTATCTTAAATATCACTGATACTGCCTGACTTCAGGAAAGGTTATGCAAACAGTCTTAAAGGAGGTTGCTAAGAAGGGGTCTTCTTAAGAGGTACTCTCAGAATGAGGCTGTATTTAATAATTATTATGGACTAAATATTTTTGTTTTTGTTTGGTTTGAGGCCCAGCATAGAACTAAGATGGCAAAGGTCTCTCTAATTCAGTGTTTCTTAAATTTTTGTTTCAAGATCAGTTCCCACTTTTAAAATATTATGGAAGCCTTTTGTTTGTATTGGTTATATTTATCTGTATTCACTATTTATTCACATTTATAAGTCTGCTCTAAGTATGACTAAGACAATATCTAATTCATTTTGTGTATTTAGTCCTTAAACAATTTATTATTCCTTTCCAAAATATTAAGCAGTAATGAAGAATGGAACACAATTGTTTTAAATAACTAAATTAAAGATTTGGGTTAAGCAGGAGTTAGTCATGTCCCTTACTTCAGAGACTAGCTTGAGCCTTGTGGGACATAACACAACTCTGAATGAGTCCACATCCTTTATACTGGTGGTTGGGCTTGAAGGCTGCAGTGGGATTTTGATGATTTGCAGGGTCTTCCTTCCTTCCATATCTTTTTCCAATTTGTTGTTGTATAATTCAATTTCCATGTGTTTTCCTCTTTAATTTTCAAAAGCGGAAAGTCAGAAGCTCAAGATAGTTGCTAAGGGACTACTGCTTATTGCTTACCTGTGTCATGGTGGAAGAGGTGACTCTGGTTCTTACTATTTCTCCGTATAGCTACAACAATTGGCCAATCTCTTGTCCCTCCTGGAGTTAACTGAGGATTGCAGACAATGGTAAAAATAAGGGGTGGGGGTAGCATTTTCTTATCTGAGATCCACAGGAAACTGCCTCTGCAGGGACTGTTGTGACTGATGGTCATTGATAGCCTTGTGCTCCCTTATCTGTCTTTCAGTTGGCATAAAACAGACTTTGGGTCTAGCTGGCTCAGGATAACTTCTCACATACTGGAAAGAAAAAGTGGAACATTGACTTTTAAGTACAGCTGAATTTGAATCCCAGCTTTGAGAGTCATTATAAATTGAAAAATGCAGAGAGGTAGAAACAGAGAAGGAAAGGCATAGTAGGCAGAACTGAAACTGAATTATGAAAATTAACTTTTTGACTCTCTGGTTTTGTCTGTGCATGAGGCTACTTCCCCCAGTACCCCTGTTTCCTACATCCATTTTCTTTTCTGAGAAGAGAAGGTATTTAGCTATGCTTTGTGAAAAAACAGGAAGTAAATGGTTCCAGTCAGTAGTTTGCAGAAAAAACATGCCCAAACAGTATGAAATTGAGCATCCCTGAAACAGTTAAAAGGACATTTGGGGGCAGTGGATATGATAACTGTATATGTGTTTTATATGTGGTATGTGGGTTGAATTGCCACTTTCTTGATGTGAAGAGTGTTTAGTGGCAGTATTTAGCAAGTATGAAAGGATAATACAGGGTTAGTTATTGTTTTCTTATGGACTTTTTCTGGTCAAGCAATGGAAAAATCTCTGGCAGTACCTTCTGTCTCAAGCGTTCACTGGAAACACTTGATCTGGATGAGGAACAAGAGACATGTAGGTGTTTCAGAAGAAGTGCTAAATTTGCAAAACATCGCAACACAAACCTTGGCCCTTAGATATCCTGTGTGCAACATTAGAACAAAAGGTACAGCTTGTGTTATCAATTCACAACAAGCCTTTCACTATTTTAGTATTGGAAATAGATGTCTACACAAACACAGTTGTTCCATTTTGGGCAGCAAAATATCTCTGACCAGGTTGGTTTTTAGCAAAGCCTCTGTGCTTGCCAAAAGTGACTAGATCTCTACTTCAAAAAGGATTTTTAAAAAAACTTTGGTTTTCAAAATGCAATTTCTGAAGGTGTTTAACAGATGTGTTCACCAAGGAATAAAAACCTCTGCAGCCCTTACCATAATATATCATTCTTCCAACCTGGTGCCTTCCAGATATGTTTGAATTAAACTTTTGTGATCTTCACCCAGCATTGGCAACTGCCCATACTGATTGTTTAAAATCAACCCAGCTGGAAGGCACTTGGAGCTGCCTTAGACCAAAAACATAATAGATGGAAAAGGTTATCCCTAAGAAGTTGGTTATGCATATTAAGTTAAAAATGTTACATCTTCAGATTTCTGTACTGTAGAAATGTGAAAACACACTTTTTTTCTCATGCTCCTGAAACAAAGAAGTAATATACTAAGTCAAAATTTGGAGAAGGAAACCCATTAGTATTAAAGGTTTTTTTATTATTTTAAAAAGTTCAGCATATATGTTTGAAATTCTTTCATAAGGATGCTAGAGACATTTTTTTAAAACATGAGCCTAAAGAAGGAAAATCCTACCTGCAAAATCTCAGTAGAAAATATTATGTCCTATATAGCTAATATATTCCAGATATTTTCACCATAGTCATCTTGGTAAGGAATTCTGGGAGCAGAAGTCCAAGACCATCTGGAGTGTCCTGGGTTAAAAAAACTGAAGCAATGTGATGCTAGATACTAGTTTATTAGATTCAATCCTCTGTTGCCTAGCCAGTTGGGAACAAGAGCAGGAAATGCTCAATTAGAAAAAATGCCCTTTGGGGAAGGGAATGTTGAACAAACTCAAGCCAGAAAGGCCATCTACTCACAAATTCATTTATCTTCTCAGCTCTTTTTGCTTTCATTTTTATGGTGTGCCTCAAATTGTCTCTGGCTGCCTTCTCCCTTCTCCCCATTTGAATGTCTTTGATTCAACAATCCCAGGAAATCAGGAGATTGGGAATGCTTCTTTTTAGTAATTTCTAGCAGAGTGGCTGCAAGCAAGAGATAAGCATATTTTAAAAGCTTCTCTAAAGTGGAATTTTTTACAGTGAATCCTGGTTCCCCCAGGAATTGGTGTCCCTTTGGTTAAGTCAGCTGTGGCTGACCAAGCTGCTAGCCTTTTCATTCTTCACACGGATGTTCCCCCAAATCCCATTTCTCTGGTCTGTCTTGGTAAACACCAATGTCTTCATAGGTATCAGCTAGTTCAACCGTCAGCCCCTGTTAAGAAGAAAAATGGAACCAGCCAATGAACGGAAAGTGTGTCAGCCAGGGCAACAAAGCACTGGGGTTGGGAGGGGGAGAAGGGGTAGAAACATGCCGCCCAACTCAATTTTGTTCTTTCTGCATGCCGGTAAAAGAACTGCCCAAAAGATGTCCTATGTGGACATAAAAAGAATCCTCCTAAGTGAAACAAAAGGCCCATCCAGCCCAGTTCTTGACTGGTGGACTGTTCAGACAGAAGTCAAGAATGAAAGATGCTGACTTGTACAATTTTCAACTAGTTCCATAATCCATCCAAGACAGAATTTTTTGTTTAAACTGGCAGTGGATCCCCAGAGTTCTAGATAACGTTTTTCCAAGCCTCTCTTGGAGAAGAGGGGAATTGAACATTTCTACATATGAATAGAGATTTCTCCATGGTTGGCTACAGTTCTCTGGCCTGAAGATGACAGCCAAGCATGGAATATGAAGAGAAATTCATACATTTTTATGTGGTTAAGATTAAGAGTCTCTCACTCTGTTGCTTACCTCATAAGTATGGTCCTCCCCAGAGGCATCTTTTCTGTCACCCTAAAGTGTTAGAGAGATATATAATCAAACTTGATATTTCTTCTGATACTAAGCATTCCTGATCCTTTTCCTTTTTTAATTGTTGCTGAGCTTATTTATCCAGTAATCTTAATGTTTTATTAAAAATATCATATTTAGAAAATCTTTGTTAATGGACAAAAGAAAAGCCTAACTACTGTAATTGGAGAAGATCCTTTGAGATGAAATGTGATGATTTGAAAGAGAAGTTGCTTCCTGGTCTCTGTGCTCACTTTATGGTAATGTCTGGTTTTGAAATATTTGAGATTGTTTCTGAAGTCTGTTTGATTATGGGCAAAACCAAGAAAACTCTCTGCTCACCATCTTCTTTGTAAGGTCCTCTTACCATACCTTCCTGCTTGGACTTTGCGTTCATATTTTTTACAGTATATACTGTATGCTTCATCCTAAGAAAAGCACTTGACTTTACCTCAGCCCATTACCTCAGCTTCTGTTTTGAGGATTTATTTCAGTGTCTGTTCATGATGGGAATTGTAGTGCAATAAATCTGGAGGATGGCAGGGATCAGGCTATGGCATCCATAGGCATGGTTGAGGTGAGGTGGCAGGAATCCATGGCTCAGAAACAAGCTTAAAAGCAGGAGTTTTCTAAGCCTTCATTGATTTAAGCAGATTTGAGTTGGCTCAATTTGTTGCTTCTGGAGGCAACAATCTTCAAATACCTAATCATTTGCCAGTTTATACGTTACTGAAGTACTTCAACTGTTTTCTTATTTATTTGTCTATATTTTACATTTGTTCATTTATAAATGCAGCAGAACATGAAACAAGAATCATAAAAATGCCGGATATATTATTACACTGGCACTATGTACCAGTGAAATATCCCCAAACTTCCTCCAGAAGAGCCAGATCTTAGTAACTCTGCAGAATGAAAATAAGGAAGAGCCCACCTTTGTATCTGGAGTCAACTGTTCTAGAGGAAAGGGGCTGAGAATAAGAAGGTGCACTCTTAGACACTTGCAACTGCATTCCTGCACTGCTTCAAAATGCCCAAAAGTCCCTCCCTTATTCGTGGAGAAGCCACCTACATGCACTCATATTAAAAATCACCATTATAATCACAAGTTTGATTATAGTCTAGTAGTCAGTCAAGGCCCCAATTGAACTGCTATTATGAAGTTCACTCACCTTCCCTTGGGTTAGCAACACAGGTATGCTCACAAAAAGGACAAGAAGAATTGTCTGGATTAAGATGATAGCATCTTTCACATTGTGCCGACTCTGCACTTGCTCATAGGTGCTGATACCTTCAAAACAACAAGATGAGCCCACTTCACTTCTGCGCTTTATCATAACATGATTGTGTACCCTCTAATTCTAGGACTACATTGACAGAAATATCCAGTTTTGACCACTGTTTTCATTTCCATCTTTGAAATGAAAATAGTCCTGTACTATATTCAGGATAGAATTCAGATCCTGTGATGCAGTTTAGGTACCACATGTGTATACCTAAATATCCTTTAAATCCTGTAAATTGAGAAAAGGATACAGAGGTTTTGAAAGAGGTCAGATGTCTGCCAGGTGCTACTGCCAGCAGAGATGAGGGACGTATTTTTAAGGTAGTGAAGAATGCTAGTAAGGACTGTGATGTTGATGTTATTGTACATCTTGGCACAAATGATCTGTCCCAAAAAGATGTACAATGAGATACAATGAGAGAACAATGAATCAGTGGAACAACTTGCCACCAGCAGTTGTAAATGCTCCAACACTGGAGGTTTTTAAGAAGAGATTGGATAACCATTTGTCTGAAATGGTATAGGGTTTCCTACCTAAGCAGGGGGTTGGACTTGAAGACCTCCACGGTCCCTTCCAACTCTTTTATTCTATTCTGTTCTATTCTATTCTATTCTATTCTATTCTATTCTATTCTATTCTATTCTATTCTATTCTATTCTATTCTATTCTTGATTGTGTGTCTAGCTAAGGCAGGCTTCCAGTATGAACAGACAGAATTCCAGATATTAGCTAGTATATTTTTCTCTGGAAACAGAATGTATGGCCTTGTGCCAAGAAGTATTGTCCATACATACTGTAGCGACACCCAAGCATGTAGCATCAGAGGAAGCAGTATTTAGAAGATTAAAGATTTACCCATGACTTTGAGTTCAGTACCACATGACGGCTTCAATGAGTCCTTGATCTTACAGTGGTAGATACCATTGTCGGTGTGCTGTAGTTTGTGGATCTGCATCATTACCATTGAAGTATTTTTGGTCACATGGACTCTGGAGCTGTTCATAATCTCTTGGGAGTTGCCCTGCTCAGTCTCTTTATGCCAACTTGCCAGAGAACCAAAAGAACAGCTAAGGGAAATTCGGGCCCCCCCTCTTGCAGCAATGAAACGTGTATTTATCACATTCATGAAAGTGGTTATATCTGTGTAAAAGAAGAAAAGTCCACAGTAAGGAGAGAAAGGTGGAGAGCAGGATGGAAACAAAGGGTAAATATCTTTATTGGACTTTCTGCCAATCTTCTCCAGCCAGGTTGCCGCTAGAAATGCTGCATTACTGAGTTCATTACACACAGTCAATATCTGGACCATGCTATACTAGGAAGATAGGTGGCTCTAAATAAGTTATTGAAGCACGTATCAAGTTCCAGCTAATTCCTGACTAGAGGAATGAGTTTGTCAATTCTTCTTCACTGGAGGTGCGTAGCTGTTCTTTTCTAGGAAGGTCTTCGTGGCAAACATTTATGCGATAGGCGAAGATTCCCAAACCCGTGGAGAATTCCAGGGTGGGAAGAGTTAGTTTTGATTGGGATACATATTTGGTTTGTGTCTTCATTCATCTACAGAGCACAGTAGATTGGGACTTCTAACCTATTTTGCTTTGTCTTCACCCTTGGGGTGAGACTGACAGATGGGGCAAGGAACTGGATAGAGTCAGGCACTGCCTGGTCCTTTCTTAGTTCTGGCTGGCTTTTTAGGATTTGAAGGGCTTTTTAATCTTTAACTTTACAGAGTTTGTCTCTTTGGATGAAAAGGTAGCCAGACAGGGGAGGGAAAGTATTTTTAATCAATCACAATACAGGTGGAAACACAATCCTTAATTTGGTCCACCAACAAAGAGCCAAAGGTCCATAAGGCACCCAGTGACCTGACATAAATGAGAACATTGGGTTCTTTTACAGGACCTAAATTGTTCCAAAATTGCTGCCACACAGCTCTAGCAATGCTCAAAATCAGGCAATCATTTTACAAGTAACAAATAACACAGCCTTGGAAAAAAGATGTTGCAAGGGAATTTCAGAATTAGGAACTGGAAGACAATATTATCTTGAAAGAACACATATACCTTGTTTTTGAGAAATGTTGTTTCTTTCACTAGAAGCTTTGGTGATTGTCATACCTGGAGAAAGAGGAAAAATGCTCTGAAAAACAGCCAGTTTACCCATTCAACTAAAATTGAAATTGGTGCTCCTTGATTTTTTGTTTGTCTTTTGTGTCTTCAAGCAGAATGATCTAAACAAATGGGGAAAAAATGAACCGACATTTCCCTCCCCCAAATTCACTTCAATAAATTTTGATGCTGGATATGCTTTCAGTAGTGTTTGGGTGTAGATATGATTGGTGAAGATGGATATTTTGAATATTACACCCAAAGATTCAGCAGTTCCAATCCGTGTTCACTGCAATCTTACAAAGGCTGCAAGAGTAGATAGAAATTGGTCTTTGGCAGAATATAACAAAAAGACTTTGTGCATCCTCCAAGGGAGATAAATAGACAGCCATGTTAACATGCTTCCCTTCAGCCCTTGAGCTGCCAGAAAAGTACATTGGCATCAATTGCCCAACCTGAACAGATAAGCCCTATTCTGATTCAGAAACCAGGATGGCAAATGTTCTCTTTACAGTTTCGGTGTGGAACAAGATAAAAAGTTAATATGTGGATTCTCCTGGTTTCATTTCCATCACCATCGCTGAGCATTATTATTATTTCAAAAAAAACAAAACAAAAACCCAACCACCAGTTGCTGTCCTTAATATCAGTGATCTGGGCACCTGAGGAAGGGACTTTACCTCCTTCTTTAGTGCCCAAGTCACGCATGAAGCCCATGCCCAAAATAGCCATTCAGATAGGTCATAAGACTAGAGGAGATGTGCAGGATGAAGAAGAAAACACAATTGATAATGAGGAAATTCCATCTTCACCTATGGTTCAAGGGAACGGCCATGCCTGTGACAGGCAGTGCAGTGGCAGTCTGTGGAGACGGTAAAATGATGTTCCCCAAGTAATATAAACAATAGAAAGTTTAATCCCAGAGCGATATCAGTGAGGAGGCAACAGTGGGGGGCAGAATGGTGAAAGCAGAATTACTAGAAAAAGCAACATTATGATTATTTGTATGCATGTGCAAAAGGCCCCAGAGCTGTGGGGCCAAACCAAGCCACAGATGCCTTAGCAGCTACTTGAAATAGCTTGTCAGCAAAACAACAGAAAGCCTGTAATGCACTCACTGGTGACAGAATCAACAGAAACAGCTGGCAGAGTCTTTCCTGATTTGAGTCCAACTTCTCTGGAGCATGGGGTTGAAATTCTTCCAAGAAACATCAGTCCTGTTTTTATATTGAGGTTTAACACTCTTTTAACGAGCACCATCTTGCCTAAATGAAGAGGTTGTGTAAAGCCTGACAAGTGATTTGGAAAGTGATGGCCAGGCCTTATGTATGCAGATGTTTCTGTAGAAGCCAGGGGTCTGGCATCTTCTGCCGCCCAGACCAAAACAGTCATGGAGGACTTGGAAGGACCAGCCATCAGAAGTGGGGAGTACCTTCTGTAGCAGTCTAATGGGGCTAAGAGATTCTAGGTAGGCCACCAACCCCCATATCACCAGCTGCATCTAAAATCATATCCATGGGAAATATTGTGCTGGGAAAAGTCCCACTTCAAAATTAGAACTGCTGAAAACATCATAAGTTGCCTCCTCTGTGAGCTGGGGAATGATAAGAAGACAAACCTTATGAAGACATTCATATAAAAGTTGCCATCAGGTGGGATGTGAGGATGAACCTTCAACCAGACATTTTTTACTGAGTTGTGTAAGCCAGTCTGACTTAGTGCACTATGTAGACCAAGACCAAGATGGCCCATTGCTTTCTAATAAAAACCACAGGGACCTACTTGATATCTATCTAAATTCTGCTGGAAGATAGCTGGCTGGCTATTCAGGGCTTCTCTACTCTTCATGGCCTTTCTCTAATCCCAGTTCATAATCAAGGCTAGTTTACCTCAGGTTTTTCTGAACCACCACAGGTGAAGTGGAATTTTCCATGTTCCCTTAGTACCTTTGGGGTAATTAAGCTGATCATTCAAAAATGGGGGTGAAGGTTGGGGATCTATCTGGACACATTCTCTGAAATGGCTGATGGGAGGTGGTGTCACATGGTGAGGAGAGTGTGCTTGAAATAATAGTTCCTCTTCCATCCCAGGTTCCCTGCATGGTATGTTGGCAGCCCAATTAACAGATAACAGACATGGTGGATGCTAAAACGGGAGATCAAATGTCATCAGGTCAAATACAATAGTGTGCTGGCTGACATTCCTCAGTCCTTGCTACCTCAACCTTCCTTGTCTTGAAGAGGGGAACGGGGTCAGCAAGTCTGCAGGGGTGGCAGCAGGTTTTTCAGGGATATGGGAGATGTCTTCCCTGTAGCTCAGATACTGCAGACAACCCAGAAAATTGACAGGTGCTGAATTGGGCGAGGGCTCATTAGAACTGAATAGTACTTCATATGAACCTTGGCCACCTGCATAGATTTCAGCAGCGAAAGCACTATACTGAAGGGTCTGTCTTTCGGCCCCCACTGATGGGCAGTGCACAACAGTAAAAGAATTCCATGGGGAAATTTTATTGCTCAAGCCCATGTTAACCTCTACCCATTCCATGGGCACTTTCACCATCTAATACATGGGATCAGGTGACGTTCTGAGTTATATCTAGAGGATGTAAAGAATGCTGGAGAGGAGAGTCTCTCTTACTCAATTGAATAACGCCCAGTCAGTTTCTGACAGACAGCTAAGTCCTCCTCTCTAATTCATTTGTCAGAACCTGCCTCTTTTCTTGGCCCCAGAAGGGCAATTGAATGTTTTTCTCATGGATGAGAAAACTCACCAGTCTCTATCTCTTAACTTGCTTTGCACTGCACATTCTCCTCTCTTGTTCCTGAATTGGATTCCATCCTACTGAGATAGTGCCAGCTCATGGACAGAAGACAGTATGTTAAACTGGCTGTTTGGATATGCTGCCCTGAGAAGAGCAAGTGGCAGAAAGCGATTAAGTGAGATCTGAATCCAGAACCAAGGACTTGCAAGGAAGCTTTGCAGACTAAAATATTCATACCTTTGAAAACAAGAGAGCCTCTAATCTATCCCTTCACACGTCTGACTTTCTATGTTTTCAAGACTCACTGTCTATTTCCCACAATGGTATATTTGCTAATTGTATTTTCTTAATCATGATTTAAGCAAAAATTCAACTAACTATATTATGGCTTAGTATGGTCTGTAAACCTAGCCATTGATTGGGTTCATGCATCATGCTAAGCCATAATGTTATTTGATTTTGCCTTAGTGTACTGAGTGAACACAACAACTGTGGTTTATTCAATAATCCATGATTACGAAAAACATAAGCTAGTGTGATATGTGAATCTACTTCATAACAATCTTTCTAAAACAGTGTATTTCCGTGGGTTAACTATTTTTTATTTTATTACAGGAAACAATATAATAATATTCACTTTTCACTTCTTGTTATTTTATCATTCTTTAGGCATGCTTTTTCAGTATAAGTTGGGGGTTAAAGATCCCGTCTTGTTATACTTAATCTCTGCCTTGGAAATCTGGTCAATTCTATTTGTGCATTTACTAAAAAGTAAAATGTGCAATGCCAGGTAGCTTTAGTCCAATATTATTATTAGACTGAAATGCAAGGATTACTTGGAAGGAATCTCCTTTGCACTTAAAAAAAACTTACTTCTGAGAATTCATAGCTAGGATTATATTGTGTGCACCATCTTAAACTCTTTAGAAATAAAATGAGAGAAATGTATGATTCACAACAGCCATGTTTTTTACAGTATTCTACAGTCTTAATTTGATAAAAGTGCTATTTAGGACAGGAAGAAGTCTGAAAAAAAGGATAGGGCCCCATATATTAATTGTTGAATAAAAAAACTCAAATGATTCTATTTTACACCCAGATTTGCTGAAAGGACCTCTTTTACACAAAAAATAATTCTTCCACTGCATCTGATTATTCAAGGTCTCAGTCCTTCCATCCTTTTATTTAGACCAAATAATTTACACCCATTTTCATTGCTTTGCCCTTCTCTGGGGAGCTTCAGAAAGAAAGTTTCTAATTTTAGAAAGCAAACACCAAACGTGTCAGCTTCTCTCCCCATTCAAAGCAGCTGGACAGGAAGTGTTGCAGTTCTGGTAACACAACCCAATGAACACAGTTCTTTCTTTCCTGCTTCTGTGAAATTTCCCCTGAACAATTCGGGGGGGGGGAGTGGGGGAGGTAGGAGAGGATGAAGAAGGTTCTGGGCTCTTTTTGAGACATTTCCATCTCCCACCAAAATCCCCAAATAATATCTGCACCGTCGAGAAAAAGGCATACTATCTTTGTAAAATGTGGCTTCAGGTATTTAGTTACAGTTTTGTAAAACTTCATTTCTAAACATGCTCAGTAACTTAGAGGATGTCATTATCTCTTATTTGGTACAGTATTGCTTTTATTGAATTCTCAGAAGAATTTTCTGCTGATCCCTCTGTTAATCTGGTTTTATTTTGTCCCCTCACCGTCTCTCTTTTGGTATTTTTTCCACCAATCACACAGAATAACTGGAAAACCAACCTCTGTCTTTTCCAGGTGGGTTTCAGGTTGTGCATCTTGTTTATTTATAAATCAAATCTTCACCTGGGATCCAACTCTCAGCCTACTATGAATTTAGACCAGACTTCTTAACATGGTTTCCTCTTTTTGCATTAGCAATACCAATCTTAGTCAACTTGCAGTATGGAAATTCTAGTGCTAGCATCTGAATGGTATCAATTTAGAAAAGCCAATGAACATAGTTTTTATCTATTTATTTGCTGATTTAAGCCCTATCATTCAATTCAAAAGATTAGCCTCATAAGAGAGAAGGAAAAACACATAAAAAAGTCAACTAACATCATTAAGCTACCTAGAACTGTAAACCATTTTAATGGATTTGGTCAAAAGAGGTGGAAGAAACCATACCTGTGACTACAAGCAAGAGCCCCAGGGTGGCCCCAAAGTCCCTGCAAATCCAGAAGGAAGAAGCTGCCATAGCTGAGCAAAAGCTGAGATGGAAGGAACGTATCTTGGATTAGATTCAATCAGAGATTTGCGAAAACACCTTCAGCCCTCACTTTCTTCTTTCTTTTGACAAAAAGCTGAGGCTCCTGGGCTGAGCTCTTGTTTCCTGTCCATGTAAATTCAATTGTCATGGGATAGTCCCTTGGGTGACTTGATTGGCAAGAGCTGCACTTAGAGACTGGGTCTCACATGGAAAGTGGAGGAAGTTATTCTGATTCACCACCTTTTCTCTTCTTGTGGATATTGTGCTTTGCTTTGTTTTATTTTACTTATATCATACAGTTCCTTTCCAAAGACTCCAGATTGGTGGCTTCTTCCTTCCTGCATAAAATTCACAGAATGGGAATTTCCCTCCCTTCTGGCTGTTCCAACGGCCATCCCATAGTGTAGCTGTTCCTCTGCATTTTACTAGGGAAATGCAGAAGCAAATCGGTCCCTGCAAGGCAATTCTTCTCCATACCTAATGCTGATCAGGGCTGCCTGCTAAAAGGTGAGCTTGACATGCACACACAGCTGCCCACACAGCTAGAATGTATCTTTAAATTTATCAGCCCCTTCATCATCCATTCCTGTTCATCACCAAATCTGCTTTCATGTTAACGTCTTGGTGCCAGTAAAAACAGGCATTGTAATCAGATGATAAACTGTATGGATTCTCCCTCTTACTCTATTGTCTGCAATCTTTGTTCCCACAGGTCACTTCTTGAAAATTCAGAATTAATGGTCAACAGAGACTTCCGGTTTGGTGCCGCAGCGATGCAGTCGGGGAAATAGCCCCGCGAAAACCCCAACTGATGAACCGCCGCCGATGGGTCTTCGGACCGAACCTGTCTTGCAGGAACGAGAAAAGAAGAGGGGTGCCTTGGATGGCTGAGAGGAACAGGCAAGTTTCTCGGAGGCCAGAGGGAACCCTCTGAGTCAGCGGTGGGAGGCGGCAGCCATGGCGGCTGCCACGAAGCTGCAACAAACCGGGAAAAGAATTGTGCAGGAGGAAAGAAGAAAGAATGAGGTACTTTGAAGCTGGGTGAGTGACACCAACCCTGGCAGGAAACAACCCTTGAGTATGGACTTTTACTAATAAGACCCCCAGCTTTAAATAGCGGCTGTAGATTTGTGGGGCATGAAGATCTGGCAAAGTAATAAGAGGAGACAAAGACCCATTAAGGAATCTGCCTTGGTACAGGCTGACTTGATAGAATTGATTATTAATATATTAGAAAATTGGGTTTTTCTTTAAGTTGGAATTGATTTGATCCTTGGAAAAAGCAAAAAGTGATAACTATGGATTTAACACCTTTAAAAGTTAAAAGAAGAGAGATAAATGGATGGTTACATAATGGATACAAAATGGAGATTGCTGTGACTAAGTGAAAGTATGGATTATAGAGACTCGCCTTCTGCTTGAAAAAGAAATATTCTGACTTGCTACTGATTTTGGATTATTTTGAAAATAACTATGGACTTTTGCATTTTGGAGATTCCTATTCTGTCTATGGGTGATTTGATAAAGAAAGAAGAAATATAATGGAACTACTAAAATTGAAACTAATTGGCGCAGAAACAAAAGATATGGCATAGGAACAAAAGAAGGGAAGCTGATGGATTTTATATGGAACAGTTGTTCAATATAATGGATTTTGGAATGGAATCAATGGAACAGTTGTTCAGATGTTACAAAAGAATTAAAATGACTTATAGAGTTTCAAACATGAAAACACGGATTTTGAAGTGGAATGCTTATGGACAGATAGGGAAATGAAGAAATAGAATAAATAAAATTAAAATCAGTGGTGGGATTCTGCCGCTTCTAGGGGGTTTGGCCGAACCATTTGTTAAATTGCTGGGTCGCCCTGCCCCTTGCCCCGCCCCTCCGCACCACTATTTATTGCTAATAAATAGTGGTGGGTGAGGGGCAGGCGAGCTAGCAATTTAACAAACGGTTCGGTGTTTTTTTGTAATTTTATTGGCCCATGGTGACGAGAAGCAGTTGTGAAATGAGTGACACGGTTGTTAAGAATGCCGCAGCGGGCATAAATGTGAGGATGGTCATAAGTGCGAGGACTGGTCAAAAGAGCGAGGACCAGTCAGAAATGACTTTTTTCAGCCCTCTGTAGTCCCTATGCAGATAGCCACGCCCACCGGTCACATGACCAGCTAGCCACGCCCACCGGTCACATGACCAGCTAGCCACACCCACCAGTCACATGACCAGCTAGCCACGCCCGCCTGGTCACATGACCAGGTAGCCATGCCCACCCAGTCACATGACCACCAAGCCACATCCCCAACTAAGCCACACCCACAGAACCAGTTGTTAAAAAAATTGAATCCCACCACTGATTAAAATGTAATGTTTGAATGTTCAAATGTTTAAATGATTTTTAAATATAAACAGGAGGTGCTTATAGAATAATAAAGATGGAGAATAAAAGAAGGTAACTAAAATAGAAAATTGATGTAAAGGTGGTTAAAAATGAGATCTTTATAAAAATACAAGAGTATATACTAATATGAGATGAACCTAAGAAAATTTATTAGATTATGAGAAAATAAGAAGAGAATATACCTGATATAATATGTTTTAATTTTAAATTGTAAACAAAGTTGAGAATGGTAAATACGATTAAATTTGAATGATTAATGTATTATTGGATGATAAAACAAGATATACAATTGTGATTGAATTTAATGTATGCTAGAAATGATTAATATTAAGAAATATGTTGGGAGTCACCCTGGAAGAGTATGTTAGGAAATAATTAAATAGTAGATTTAAATATATTGAAAAGAAAACAGTTAAAATAAGATATGCTGGATATCAGCCAAACAAATAGTTGGAGATATAGAGGAGAATATGTTGGAAAATACCTAAAATAATATGGGGTGAAAAAGAATATGTTGGAAGACAACTAAAATGAAGCGAAATGAGTATGAGATGAATCTGTGTAAATTAAAATGTGTATTAGATGACAAATTTAAGAAAATTAAGTGTAATTGTTAAAGTATAAGATGTAAAGATTTGATGAAATGGGTCTAGAGATTAAGGAATATAGATAAAAATTTGATTTATAAGTTGAAATAAAAATAGAGTTGTACAATTTTGGGAGCTAAGATTTGTGGTGATAAAATAGTATGGTAAACATTTAGATCAAGATGTTAGAATATTTTTTAAAATTTGTGTTTTCCATTTTAATGTTAAAAGGTGTAAGGGAGGGAATTAAGCTAGATAGAATTTTTATTTATAATTGGATATAAAAAATGAGTAGAGTTTATTTGGAAATTAAGATTTTAGTGATATAATAGACTGGTTTAGATTAAGATGTTAGAATTTGTGTTAAAAACATTTGAGTCCGACACCGTTCACCTGAGTTGGATGTACATACCCTCAAATTAAAGCTGACAGTCTGCAGTTAACGCACATTGTGTTTGTTTCATTCCAACTCCATTGTGGTGGTGTATAGAGCCAAAGATGTTAGAATTGTGTCGATGTCCCAATATTTCTGGACCTGACTGTACAAATTCAGCCACCAAAAGGCGGATTATTCAGCAATGTTTTCAGTGTTTACAACTTTTATATGCAACATCATATGAACTAAAATTTGCTTTTCAAAAGTGAAACTCATAAATGTATTGCTAATAAATCTTGAGACTGATCATCATAAAAAGGGTTTTCAGAGTAACAAGTTGCAAATAACTAAGTATCTCCAAGGAAGAGTTACAATTTTTCTGGAGGGGTTCCTTCCATAACTTTTGAAGAGCAATGAAAACAGATCTGCTTAATTTGAAAAGAGAGGTGTGGTTGTGAGGGATAAATATAAAGATGTTTCCACAGTGAGGAAAAACAATCAATGACAGGCATAAAGAACAATGGCTTTTTCTCTGTTTCTCAATAAGAAACTTTTTCCTTTTCTCCATTTTCTGTGTATAAAAAGGTCTGCAGCCTCCAACATGGTCTTGGTAAGCCTCATAAGAAGGTCTTATGAACCATATCAAGCCCACCAGCTAGATGTTCCCTATCAGTATTTATTTTATTTTATTTTACTTTATTTCGAATTTATATACCGCACCTTCTCCCGAGGGACTCAGGGCGGTGTACAGCCAGATAAAAACATACAATACAAACATCATCATCACCATCACCATCATCATCATCATCATCATTATTTATTTATTTATTTATTTATTTATTTATTTATTTATTTATTTATTGAATTTGTATACCGCCCTACTCCCGAAGGACTCAGGGCGGTGAACAGCCAGATAAAACACATATAATACAAATGTTAAAAAGCATTAAAATGCAATTAAATAATTTGGCCTGAAAAACGAAATTTAAAACATCCCAAATTCTTAAGACAAATTTAAAATTTAAAAATTTTTAAAAGTTTAAAAGTTTAAAAGAGAGGTTAGGCCAGGCCGGCCTGCTGAAAAAGAAAGGTTTTGATGGCACGGCGAAAAGCGCGCAGGTCCGGGATCCTCCGTATCTCCGGAGGGAGCTCGTTCCAGATGGCGGGTGCCCCCACAGAGAAGGCTCTCCCCCTGGGGGCCGCCAGTCGACATTGTTTGGCCGACGGCACCCTGAGGAGCCCCTCTCTATGGGAGCGTACTGGTTGGTGAGAAGCTACTGGTGGCAGAAGGCGGTCTCGTAAATACCCCGGTCCTAAGCCATGGAGCGCTCTAAAGGTGGTAATCAAAACCTTGAAGCACACCCGGAAGACCACCGGGAGCCAGTGCAGCTTGCGCAGGAGAGGGGTCACATGGGAGTGCCCCGTTGCTCCCATAACCACCCACGTGGCCGCATTCTGGACCAGCTGGAGCCTCCGGGTGCTCCTCAAGGGGAGCCCCATGTTAAAAAGCAATTAAAAGGATATATATTAATTTGGCCCCAATTTAAGTTAACAAACCAATTTAAAAATTAAAAATATGTTAAAAAATATATTAAGCCACCCCGGCTTGCTGAAAAAAGGAAATTTTAAGGGCACGTCGGAAGGCACCGAGGTCTTGGATTCTCCTTATCTCTGGGGGCAGCTGATTCCAGAGGGTAGGTGCCCCCACAGAGAAGGCCTATGGGTCATCAGCCTACATTGTTTGGCTGATGGCACCCCGAGGAGGCGCTCTCTGTGGGAGCGCACAGGTCAGTGGGAGGTCATCGGTAGCAGCAGGCAGTCTCGAAGATAACTAGGTCCTATGCCATGGAGCGCTTTAAAGGTGGTAACCAACACCTTGAAGCGCACCCGGAAGACCACTAGGAGCCAGTGCAGCTCACGCAGGAACGGTGTTATGTGGGAGCGCCAGGCGGCTCCCGTGATTTCCCACGCGGCCGCATTCTGGACCAGTTGGAGCCTCCAGGTGCTCCTCAAGGGGAGCCCCATGTAGAGAGCATTGCAGTAGTCCAGGCACGAGGTGACAAGGGCGTGAGTGACTGTGCACAGGGAATCCCGTTCAAAAAAGGGCCGCAACTGGCGAATCAGGCGAACCTGACAGAAGGTCCCTCTGGCTACAGCCGTCAGATGTTCCTCCAAGGACAGCTGCGTATCCAGGAGGACTCCCAGATTGCGCACCCTCTCCACGGGGACCAAAGACTCGCCCCCGATAGTCAGTGATGGAGTCAACTGACTATATCGGGATGCTGGGAGCCACAGCCACTCGGTCTTGGAAGGGTTGAGCCTGAGCCTGTTCCTCCCCATCCAGATCTGCACAGCCTCCAGGCACTGGGACATCACTTCAAGGGCATCATTGGGGTGGCCTGGGGTGGAGATGAACAGCTGGGTGTCATCAGCGTACTGATGGTACTTCACCCCAAAGCCACGGATGATCTCACCCAGTGGCTTCACATAAATGTTGAACAGAAGGGGCGAGAGGTGGAATGAATCCAAACTCAATACACCCATTTAGTTACCCTATTTCCCCTCTTCATCCAATAATTTTACTTATATTGTAAAAAATATTTTATATTATATTGTAAAAAATATACTGAATAGATTTATACTATTCAGTATATGTCTGGCTCTTCCTGCCAGCCTCACACTCAGGACAGCATCCAGCCATACTGGTCTCCCCCTGCGGCAGCCCACGTGGCTCCCAGGCAGCACAGCTTCAGGCCTTTTCCTCGCAACAGTGGTGGCAGTGACTAGGCAAGCAGGCAGGTGGATGCAGGGAAGTGACTGGCGGCAGTGCTCCTGGATGGCAAGGGGTGGATGTCCCGGGGCTGCATGCGGTGACGACGGCATGGTCAGTGTGCACCCGTGCTAAGAGCGCGCCTTCAGCTGGCTGCCACTGCACACATAAAGGCCAGCTGATCATCGCGCGGCCATGCGCACCAGTAACCAGCAGACTAGCTGGATGGTGCGCATGTGTGCCCTGGAAACCTGGAAGAGGAATGGGCGACGCCGCGCGTGCCAGGCAACATGCCTGTATGTGCCACTTCTGGCACACGTACCATAAGTTCGCCATCACAGGTCTAGGACTTGGCTCTTCTGACTTCCAATTTAGCCCCCATGTCATGGTTGCCTGTCAATTATAACAGTGAAATCACACCTGTGCAACTAATTGACAAAAATCTGTGGACCTCATTTCATACTTAACAGATCAGAAGAGGGGGCATACATAAGTGCAACAACGTGGCTATTGTCCCTGTCATTGTATTTTTATATTATTTCTGTTTTTGTTTCTGTTTGACAAATTACAATAAATAAATCATGGACTATATAGACAGATTCAGTAAAAATAAAGTTAAATTGCTTGTGGCCTATTAGGTTAATAACTGGTTTTTGTTTCTTTCTCTCTCTTTCCAAATTTCATTAAAAGTTTCCTGGTGACTTCCCCTTTAATGTATAACTCCACTTAAAATGACTGTACCAGGTATTTGGTGGTTTCTGTTTTAATGACAGAAATATTAACATTTTAATTAGTAATATAAGTATCCTAACATTAAACTCTTGATAGAAGTAAACATGTTTGTATAGGAGATCACAATATTTTCTAGTTGTGACTTGCACTGTAAGATTAATATAGTTCTGTAAGCATAACAATGTAATTTTAACAGAAAGTAATATTTCTTCAAATCTCATGACACCTTGTGAGACTTGGTATCATGGGATTTAGCTCATTTCTTTTAGTTCATTTTTTAAAATTGTTTTTTATGGTCCTGTGGTGCCACCTAGCGGTGTGAGGGAAATGTGCTATCTCTGTGACCTCTATTGCAGGGGTTCCCAACACAGGTCCATGGACTGGCTCCAGAGACAATAATAAATCAATAAGTAAATATTGAATTAAGTACTGCTAAAAACAATTCCCTGGAAATGGTGTCCATTTTGCAAATCTCTCTCTCTCTCTCTCTCTCTCTCTCTCTCTCTCTCTCTCTCTCTCTCTCCCTCCCTCTCTCTCTGACCCTTCACCCACCCACCCACCTATCTATCTATCTATCATCTCCTTACCACCACCACCACCCCAAGATAATTTGAATTTGAATGCTAGGCATGATGAAAACAACCTTAAACTCACTAATCTAAATCTTTATTGAGAGGGGTGTACACTTGGGAGGCTATGTCAAAGTTATAAAAAGGAAAAAATAAAATCTGCTTTGGAAAGCTGGATGAATTCTAATTCTTCAGAGAAAATGCTAATTCTTCAGGAAAATCAGTTAAGCATAGCACCAATAAAGGAAAATATTGGTAGCTCAGGGTGGACATGAGGAGTGCTTGCTATTCACTGAGCTTGCTTTTTTCTCTCATTCTAACTTGTATTATTGTAGAGGGAAAACTCATAGCAAACACTCACCTGGTACCGCTGCTGAGGAGAATTGTGAAGATTTCAAACCATTTGCGTTCCAAATTTTGAAACATGTTTTCTGAAGATTCCACCACTTTGCTCTTTTTTTATTTTGATATCAATGTACAGTCAAGGACACCTTTGAACACAGGCTGCAAGGGAAGAAAGAGCGAGTCAGTTAACACTATAACTGCTCTATCTTGTTCTAAATCTACGCCGAGTACTTGAAATTCATTCATTGCAAACTACACAGACATTTTGTTATTTCCTCATATGCTCTTAATGCCGACTACACAATTTGGGATTCCCTTATCATGGCAGCAAAGCATTATATACATGTTGGAGCACTCTTTTTTCAAATGTGTTGAAATAGGAGACTTGGGAAGCATACGATATAGAACATAGATTTGCCTTGCTGTGAGATAGGTGACAACACACACACACACACACACACACACACACACCACCAACAACAACAGGGTTTGAAGTGACTTTGGAGTTGTTCCGTCCAACACTATGCCCATGTCAGTAGATGTCATAACATGTGGACAAATGGCTATCCAACCTCTTCTTGAAAACCTCCCATGATGGATCACCCACAACTTCCAGAGGTAAGGCCTTTCACTAATTAATTGTTCTTACTTTGAAGAGATTTCTCCTTAGTTTTAGTTTGGATCTCTGATAATCTTCCATCCATTGACTTGCCCTCAAGTGCTTTGGAAAATAAGTTGACTCCCTCTTCTCTCAAGTATTGGAAGACTGTTATCATATTACTTCTAGTCCCTCTCTTTGTTAGACTAGACATACTTAATTCCCTCAATCATTCATCTTATGGTTTAGCCTCCAGATCCCTTATCATTTTTGATGCTCTTTTCTGGACTCTTTCTAGCATCTCAACATCTTTTTTTGTATCATGGTGACCAGAACTGGACACAGTATTCCCAATGTGGTTTTACCAGTGCAGTATACTATCATTTCATGTGATCTTCAAACTATCCCTCTCTTGATGCAACCTAGAACTGCATTAGCTTTTTTGGCAGCTGCAGCACACTGCTGCTCATACAAGTGGTAGTCTACTAGGACATTTACATATCTCTCACAATTGCTACTATTGAGCCGGGTACTACTTATTCTATATCTCTGCATTTGGATTTTCTTGCCCAAGTGTAGGTCATCACTGTTCTCACCACTCATTGCATTTTGTTGGACATGTCCCAGTTTTCAAGTCTGTCATAGTCCTTCTGAGTCTTGAGTCTATGATTCACAGTATTAAACTATTTCCCCCACTCCACCTTGGTGTCACCTGAAAATCTGATGAGCAGAGCTTGTTTCCTGACCATGGTACTTTCAGGGTTACCTCTGGATCATCATTCTTCACATTTTCTTCAACTTCTGCTTTCTCCTCCAAGGCATCTGGAGGCTTGTAATCTAGAATGTTGCATATGGGATGAATTCCATCTGACAGTGGTTTCTGAAGACAGCAAAAGAATAGTAGATTAAAACTTTGGTTCACTGCAGGAAGCAAGAATAACTCTGTCCAAAGCATTCACCCTAAATTTAAAAATGGTTGTGCTGAATCGCTATTGGGAATCTAACGAAAAGATAATTTAGCATATAGTGAATATCTGAGATGGGGTGTGTGGGTGAGTATGTGTGGGTGAGACAGAGAGAGAGAAAAGAAAATGGACACTGTCATAATTAACATCAAAAGTATACTCATCAATCATTAAATCATGATTTACTCAAGTTTGCTTACTTTCTGAGTTTGCATTACACACTCCTCCCTAATGGGAAAGATTGTATAATATGGCAGACAAAATATGGTTGGCCAGAGTGTTGTAACAGCACAGCCACTTACATCTTTCTACCTTCTCTTCTCTTTGGTGCTGCCAGTTGTCATCAAAGTGCTGGATTTCTTAGCACCCGATGAAGGGGAATTGCCCCGTAACATTGTTTGAGGGAGAGACGTGTAATATGCAGATATGTGGCCACTTATTTATCAATCAACTCTTGCTATAGGGTAGGACAGGCATCATACAGGTAGTCTTCAACTTACAACCACAACTTCTTTTGCTAAGCAAGACAGTTGTTAAATGAATTTCCCCCCATTTTATAGCCTTTCTTGTCAGAATTAAAGTGAATCACTGCAGTTGTTAAATTGGTAACCCAGATGTTCATTGAATCTGGCTTCCCCACAGATTTTGTTTGTCAGACAGTTGCAAAAGGTGATCGCATGGCCCTAGGACAACACAGGGGTTAAAACAGTTTATGTCCAGGATGTGAGGAGTCTGTAGATATTTGCTCAGCCTTCCTTCTGACCTGTGCAAAATATAGTCTATATAGGCTGGTTGCAATTGTTCATTCTGCAGTCCTAACTATCCACTGGAGTCTATACCTATTCTGTTTAGTTGCTGTAACTCTTCAGCAACTCCTGGGACAGCCTGAACTTCTTGAGTTGACACAGGAAGCCCATTCTTTGTTGTGCCTTTTTAATGATGGTTCTAATATTGTATATCTGTTTCAAGTCCTAACTTGAGGGATTGCTGACATGGTACTATTGAATACAGTAAAAAGTGGTAGAATACAGGGTTCTTCCTAAAATTCATTGTCATGTCTACAGTTTTAAGCATGCTCAGCTCCAGATTGTTCCAGCTGCACCCCAGGGCCAGTTGTTCAACCTCTTGTCTATATGCAGGGTCATCACTGTGTTGAAATAGGCCAATGACTGTTATATCATCTGCAAACTTCAGTACTTTCATAGAGAGATCCATTGAGATGCAGTCATTGGCATAGGCAGAGGTGGGATTCAGCTGGGTCTCTCCGGATCGGGTGAACTGCTAGTGGCACCAGTGGGAGGCTCTGCTCACCTGCCAGGATGTAATGCGCAAGAACTGTGCATGAGCAGAAGGCTGTGCACGTGCGCAGATGTGCGTGCAAGCAAAGCAAGGGCACACGCTCACATTTGTGAACTAGTAGGGAAGGTAAGTGAATCCCACCTCTGGTATAGAGGGAAAAGAGCAATGGAGGGAGCACAGAGCTTGGGGGAGCCTGTGCTAATTGCCCAGGTATTAGATATAATTTTCCCTGTTGCTTCCTAACTATCAAAAAGCTAACAATCCACCTAGAATGATGGTTTTGAATACCAAGCTGAAATCTGCAAAAAGGACTTATACATGTCCCCAGGGATTCAAGCTGTTGCAAGTCCCATATTGGCAGCATCATCTGCCAACCTATTGGCTCAGTAGGCAAAATGCAAGAGGCTAAGCGGAGGATCTGTGGTGACTTTCAAATGGGCCAGTTCTTCACCAAAGGCTTTTAAGCAAGAAGGAGTTACTCCACCTGAACCTGGTGCTTTTCTCATCTTTTGTCTATGAAATAGACCTCATACCGCTTTTTATAGGAGGGTGGTGGTGACAGATGCTTGGAGATAGATGTAGGAGATTTGGCTACTGTTGGTGTATCTGAGGTGGAGGAAGCAGTGGTAGATGACAGTGATCTGCCCCTCCAGCCTACAGAAGAACACATTCATGTCATCTGCCAGTTGACGATTCCCTTCAATAAGGGATGGGATCTGCTGTAGCCAATTATATTCTTCAGGCTTCTCCACATAGACGCTGGTTCATTAGCTGAAAACTGATTTGTCAGCTTCTTGGAGTAACTTTTCTTTACTATTCTGTTCTCCCTTGTTCCTGACCTGATTGTACAGCATCCTATCTTCTTTCTTGTAGGCTTCTTCTTTGGCATGATGTAGCTACTTGAACCTAGTTGTGAGTCCAGGTTTATTGTTGTTATGTATACACAAACTCTTGATAGGCACACACATCCCCTCATATGATGCTAACATATGATGTCACGGTGTCAGTAAATTCATCCAGGTCTTCTAAAGTAGCTTCAAAAACACTCCAATCTCTGTAATCAAAGCAAGCCTATAATTCTAACTTTGCCTCCTCAGTCCAAGATTTCGTTATTTGTTTGTTTGTTTGTTTGTCAAACATGCACAAGATAACATTATTTTAGTCAATATTGTAGTCACCATTGTAGTCAATACTGTATTCTACAATACTATACTACAATAATATGATACTGCAATGCTATGCTACAATGAAGTACTATAATACTGTAGTCAATATTATTTTGACTACAGGCTTTGCGGTTTTAAGTTTCAGCCTGCAAGTGGGGGGGGGTGAGATGGACCATACAATGATCAGAGAGACTATAGTTGCTTTCAGCAGAGAGTGGTAAGCACTTTTAACATGGAGTAGCAGGGAACCAATGTGTTCTTCCCTCTGGTGAGACAGCTGACTTGCTGAGTGTATCTGAGCAACTCATGAGTCAGATTAGGTCTGTTAAAATTCCATAAAACAATGAGTTAGGGAGTCTGGACATTTCTGTCCTATGTACAGCTCTGGTCAGCTAGGATTTGCAGAGCGCTGGTTATGCAAGCATGAGGTGGCATATGAACTTTAATCAAGACAAATGAGGAAAAAATGGAGCATAAAAGGATTTACAATTGAGGAATAATCTCTTTAAATCCATATTGCCAAATCTCTTTAGTACTATGACATCCTTATATCATTGCGTATTAACATAGAAGCAGATTTTCCTTCCTTCCGTTTTCCTGGGTGTTTCTGTAACCTGATCCACCCTTTGAATCTGAATCCTGGGAGCTCTACTATACTACCCGCGATAGTCTCACTGAGTCAAATTTCTGTAAAGCAGAGAACTGCCAAGCTCGAAAAATCATCTGCTGTTCCAATTTAGGAGGAGCAGCTCATCCATTTTATTTTTTATTATTATTTTTTATTATTATTTTTTTATTATTTTTATTTATTTTTATATGCCGCCCTTCTCCGGAGACTCAGGGCGGCTTACAGTGCGTTGAGCAATAGCCTTCATACTTTTGTATATTTTATACAAAGTCAGCTTATTGCCCCCCAAACTGGGTCTTCATTTTACCCACCTTAGAAGGGATGGAAGGCTGAGTCGACCTTGAGCCTGGTGAGAATTGAACTCCAAGTAATTACAGGCAGCTGGATGTCAAATGCTGCCTTAGTAGGAGGCATTATTAAGTAGTGAATGAAGGAATCTGAATGGGAGGTTCAGGTGCCAACCTTTCATCATGCCCATTTGACTCCCTTCTAGCTGCCATAGCCGATATGGGTGTGGTTTTCCTCTTCCACTGGCGGGCAATACTTCATCATCATTGCTCCCTTGGCCTTCTTCCCCCAGCCCCTTGTGCCAGCTGTTTCCCTGAAGCATAATCCTAACTGGTGATTAGATAAATTATGTTCCTACCCCACTGGGGCCTTGGGAGTGTGCTCATATGATGGCTGGCTGGCTGGCTGGGAGGATCAGGATGCGTGTGTGTGGGCAATTTGCACAATGAATGACTGGCTGGGAGGATCATGCAGTGTGTGTGGGGGGGGATAGCTTGCATGATGGGCACTTGCAGAGTTGGGGTTAGGGTTAAGATTAGGTTACTCCTGAAAGAGTACTTGGATGGGAGACCACCAGATGATCTCAGACTTGTACACTTGACAGGGAAGTCTTCTTGAGACCTTGGCAGGGCAGAGACCTTCTTTCTCCTAGAACTGTATTGCACTTCCCAACTGCAGGGCCTCAACCTTGATCTCTCCCATATGTAAAATCAGTTGATTCTTCAGTGAAGGCATTGAATGAACATTGATCCTTCCACATAGGACAGCATCCAGAGCCTTTCCTTTGCAGGTAGGAGAGAATTCTAAAAGGATTCTTTGTGTCATAGGAGAGGAAGGGAGGATGCTGCATACCTGCCCATGCCCATTTCCAAGGTTTAGGGTTTATGTTAAGGTAAAATAAATTATTTTTTTAAATTAACTGAAATTATAAAAAAGCAAACAAACATCAATCGTTGAACATGAGGAAAAGAGACTTCAGATAATATTTCATATCTGCTCAAACCCCAAGATGTATCTTGGTCAAGACTAAATTGAATAAGTTCTAAAGACTAAATAGGATGAATTTGCAAGGATAATGCCAATTGTTATTTTGGATCTTGCCAAGTTGGAAATTAATTTGACTAATCTTTAAATTTTATAAGTTGTGAGATTTAGTAGCTTCCAATTTACTAAGCTAAGTTAGAAGTAGAATTGATCTTACAACATACTATTTCCAATGTTACAGATATGAATGAGGCATTTGAATTTATATTGTCTCTAATTATAATAGTATTATTTTCAGCAGGCACTTAATTGCATGGGATTCTCAAGATAGATGAGCCCAGTGTGGTGGGCTCATAAATTAATTTTAAGAGTAGTCCATATACTGTAGATGCAATAAGCAGGAAAACAAAACCTTTAAGCAAGAAGAAGAACCCGAAGAAAACAACAAACAATAAACAACAAATATAAAAAGGGGGCTCAAGAGATTTGAATTTTTGGAAGCTTTGGATTTTTAGAATATAAGTAATTTGTGGTTTTTCTCTTGGTTTTTTTGGTTTCTGGTTTTTTGCCTATTTTCTGTCTTTTTTTGGATTATAATTGGAGATTATAATTTTTAAAATTAATATTATTTTTCTTTCGCGGTGGATTATAAATATTAAAAGATTCAAGATGAGGAAAACAGCATCAGCACCATCGTGAGCAACTTCTTCAGCAGCCTCAAGTTCTGCTGGACAGAAGACCTTGGTTGCTCTAATTCAACAAGAGAAACCGAATATAACACAGTCAGAACTGAAAGAAATCAGCTAAATGTTGGAAGTGTCACCAAATACCTGGATCTTATTATCATATGTGGTGGTCATGTGGAGAAGCAAAGAAGTATTGATCAAAAATTAAGATGTGGTTGGAAGAGATAATACAACAACCTATTGAGTTGAAACCAGAAATATTTCTGCTAGGACTGAAATTTATAATAAAGAGAATGTATATTTAATTATTCATGTATTAACTGCAGCTAGAATTGTATTTGCACAACATTGGAAAAGTGGAGAGATCCCCATTGAAGAGAAAGTGATAAGGAAAATATTAGAACGTGCATAAATGAACAGATTGACACTAGCAATTAAGGAGAAACAGCAAATTGAATACTATATGATATGGGAAGTATTTTATCAATGGCTGGAGAATAAAAATGGAGTTTGGAAATGAAGAAGACTAAAGAATAAATAGAAAATATACTAAGATAGAGATAAAAACAAGATAAAATTGTTAGTATGTGAATGAAGAGAATAATGATATTTGATGTTAATATGGTATTATTACTAAAAGATTCTAAGAAAATGAAGAGTTGTACAATATTTAAATGTTAATTAATGTTAACGTGACTGTGAAAGATGTGCAAAGGAGGAAAGATGTAACACAGAAATGTTTGTACCCAGACAACACACTGCATAAGGAAAGATGGAATGTTTATCTTTGTAATTAAAAAATAAAAAACTTTTTACAAAAAAACCCAACCTTTAAGCAATCTTCAAGTTTGCTTGAGATGTTTGAAAATTTGTTACCAAGCTACAGCCATCCTCATTAATTTATATCCTCAAATATAAATATATGCATTCACAGAAATATACGTAGCTTGTGGTTTACGTTTCCTTGAAATTATAATTTAATGTAAATTTTAAACCCTTCATCCATATATTTTCCCATTCTTCAAGCATCACATATCTAAAATTCCTTGCCCACTGAATTATGCAATGTTTCATATGCTCAATTTTCAAATTCAATTTCAATAACAATTTATAAATCTTAGCAATAATATGTTCATCATTTCCACACCGTAAGATTTCTAATTCATTTTTAACAAAGTCAAACCCATAACTCTTTTTATCCAATTTAAATCTTTCTTTCAGTTGTTGACAAGTAAACCAATGGCAAACATAACCTTCTGATTCAAGTTCTTCCCTTGGCTTTAGTATTGCGTCACCAGAGTTGAAAGATACATTTTGCGTTACTTCAACCAGTCTGGCTTTGCCACCATTTCTTTTCTAAAAAAATCTTCTTGGGGTGACATCCAAAGAGGCAGCTTCTTAGAGAGCCTCGTTTTATATTTATTCCAAACTCTTAGTATGGCACTTCTAACAAAGTGATTATTAAAATCAACATTAACTTTAATTTTATCATATCATAGATAGCTGTGCCATCCAAACCTTAATTCATGGCCCTCTAGTTCAAGTAATCTCTTGTTCTGGAGGTTCACTCATTCTTTTAACCAGGGCAGATAGCATGCATCAAAATACAGTTTCAAGTCTGGTAGACCCAACCCCCCTCTTTCCTTAACATCTTGCAGTAGCTTGTATCTAATTCTTTTTTTCCTTGCCATATAAACTTAGAAATATTCTTCTGACATTTTTTAAATGGATTATTAGTTGCAAGTATTGGTAACATCTGGAATAAAAAAAAGCATCTTTGGTTAAATATTCACCTTAATTACAGAGATTCTACCCAATAGTGATAGGTGCAGTTTGTCCCATCTTTGTAGGTCCTGCTTAATATCTCTCCAAAGAGGGACATACTTTCTTTGAAATAGTTTTACATTTGTCAACATAACCCTAAATATTTCATCTTTTTCTCAACCCTAAAACACAACTTTTTGGTCAATATATCACTGTCCTGAGAAGACATATTCTTAATCAACATTGTTGTTTTCTGTTTGTTTATTTAAACACCTGTCAAAGCCCCAAACTCATTTCACAAATCTTTCCAAGAAAAGTGCAGGGACTTCTCCAGACAGTCTCCAAAGGTCAACACCGACTTGAAGGCACGAAACTTCAATCTTTCATCTTCAATTAGACTTATTGTCTCAAGGTTCCATCTCTTAAAACTGGGGTTTCCTGTCCCCTTGAAAAGGTTGCTTTGTCCAACAACAGAAATAACCCCAAGTACTCAGACAAGGACTTACCAACTTCTCCAACAATTTCCATCAAAATCAGATTCCTAGGATTTTCTGTCTGCAACCTTCCACTTCTACCTCAACTGGAATGGTGTCTCTCCTGATATCTCTCAGACATCTACAGACGTGGTTCTTAGACATCTACTGAACACTTGCCACTTTCCCAAAACCTTTACTATATAAATATTTTCCTCTTCCTTTTCAATATGTATTTATTAATTATAATTGTAGTTGATAATCTTTCAATCATGTTTTCTTTGTCTACCACTTGAGAGTGTAAAAATAACAAATGGCTTCACTTTGTGGCTTCTGCTATAAATACAAGGAAACGGGAATACATCTGGTCTTCCTAATTTTCCTACAGCTGCAAGAATGCTTGTTGAACTATAGTTGTTTATCATACTATAAACCCAGATACCAAGGCAGACACCGTACTTTACCATGTGACTTCCAATCAATAGTTTTAATATTTTTAAGAGAAGAACAGCAATACCTCAGAAACAAATAAGGTTCTACTTTGATTTCATTGGAGCTTTTGATACCATCAACCCTTCTAATATTCTGGATAGGCTATACAAATTGTATATTTTTTCTTAGATGGGTAGTTTCAAATAGTGGTAGTAGCAGAGTCCCATTAAGGATTTCCTTCTTTTTTCCATATTAACTTTGATATTTCAATCAATCTCTTGATGAGAGAGATCCAGAAATACCACAAAGGGTAGATGACTTTGAGTTTAATTGTTTCTCTCAACAAACATAAAAAATGATTTGGTAATGGATAGAATAAAATGATTAGGAAATTTGAAACTAACCATAATTAACTTGAATACTGGGGTGCATATTCATCCAGTTCTGAATGGGGTTATCAGAGAGCTTCCTGATCCAATGTTGCCTCTAAAAACTTGAGCAGACTCTGTGACAAATAAATATTCTTCATCAGTTTTGGCTGATAAACTAGTTGTCATTTTTCCTGCAGGTGACAACCTGTCTACCTTTCATCCTGCTGTGCTCATCTTCCATAGTGCATTGTTTTCCAAGAGCCTTGAAATTTCAGTGAGCCAAATAATACTGCAAGATTTTTGGAGACTGAGAAATTTTCTATGCTACTCCAATGATTTATCAGCTACACAGGATGTTTCTGGGCTCATCTAGTGCTCTTTTGACTTGGGACCAAGATTTTAGAAAGAGTTTATACTCCTACATCTCTCAATTTGAACTATGAAAGCTTTTTCAAAGGTTGTTTTATTCTATTTCCTTGCTCCTGACAAGTGAAGTGAAGAAAATAGAATATTTTCCCTGCAAAGGAGAATAGTCTTATACAGCTAATTTTGTTATTTGGCCATTGTGAATATTATTTTATTCCTCGGTTTTTTTAATATCCATTACATTTTCATTTTGTATTGTAAATGTTGTGGATTCTTAGTCACATTGTGAGTCTTATTTCACTCCATGCTATTTTTGTTGTTGTTGTTGTTGCTGCTGTTGTTGTTACAGTTTATAGTCATAATTTTAGTTACAGATATAAAAAGACCTGATATTGTATTCCGCATTTGGGAACCTGGAAACATTATTGAAGATTTTATAGAGATACAATAAATAAATGCATACATACATACGAGGGTAATCCTGCTGCTACACAAATGAAATGAGAATGATCTACACATTTGTAAAACATCATTCTGGCACCAGGAAACCTATATAGATTTTATCATTGGTAGCCACTAGGGCCATGAGTAATATGAACCTTAGCTCAATCCAATTGCAGTTGCTCCAGATGGGAGAATAGCTATTCTGAAATGTTTTTAAGCCTCGGGATAAGGATAACAATAAAAAGGTGTACTGAGAAATGTATTTAATAATAAAATATATAGCAATATATAAGTAGGATTAGTCTTCTTCATCTTCATCTCCTTCTTCTGAACTTCTGTAGATATAAAAGGAATAAAAGATAACATTACAATGTGGTTATAAAACTGCATGTTCTTCTAATCAGTATGTCCAACTTTTGTCAAGCTATTATTATTATAATTGATTCAGTACCCTTATTCTCAGGTGCTTCTAAAGTAATATCCATATACTGAGGTGACATTATTTTTTTGAGAAAAGCAAGAATTTCAGTATTTCAGAGCTGCATTTCAACAACACTATCACAGCCAGTTGCTTTAAGAGAAAAGGCCCTAGTAACCACCCATAGAATCTTCTCACAATAGCTACTTTGGGTCTGGCAGCATCACTTTCTATCTACGATAAGGGAGAAGTGAAGCCTTAAGGCCGTGATAGCTAACCTTTTTGGCACTGAGTGCCAAAAGTGTGCACATGTGCACGTACCCACCTATAATGCAATGTGTCATGATCCCCCCTTTGCACCCCCTCGCACGCGTGCGCACCCCCCTGCGTGTGCCCCAGACATGCCCGCGTGGGCCCCGCACTCGCCCCAACCACACACATGTGCGTGTAACCCTCACGTGCGCCCCGCCCTCACCCGCATATGTGCATGTGACCCACGTGCGTGCGCCCTGCCCCTAAGCATGCGTGCACATCTCCTGCATGCACCCCGCACATGCGCAGCAGAGACCCGAAAACCAGCTGGCTAGCAGGAGGTACACGCACATGCTCGGCGGAACTGAGCTGGGGCGACGATGCACGTGCCCACAGAGAGGGCTCTGCGTGCCACCTGTGGCACGCGTGCCATACGTTTGCCATCACGACTCTAAGTTGAGCAGTAAGTTTCCAGAGGCCTCATATTGGCCTTCCAACAAGACTGAGGAAAGAAATACTGGGTTCCAGCTTCTCTTTTTTGAATGAAATTAATAAATGTCAAATAAATATTATAAGCCACCTGGAATTACATATATGTGAGTTGGGCAATTATATACATTTGTTTAATAAATAAATGAATGCATGACTATTTCTATCTCCCTGTAAACAAGAATTGGTGCTAAATAAAATATTTCAATAGGAGGAATACAATGAGTGCAACTAAAAAAACAGGATACTGCTTATTCCTAGTAAACCAGTGTTTGGGAGGTTTCTTATTGTGGCATCTGAATGTACTGTAAATGTACTTAGGAATAAATCACACTATATCCTCTGGGGTCCATCTGTGAATTGGTTATACAGATCAGGATGCATATTCTTGTATCAAAACGAGAATTGTAACAGACAATATTAACTTGCCTACTGAGATATTTTAACGAGTCTTTTGAGTTTCTGTTTGTTTTTCACTTCTCAACAATCCTGGAATCTTTTCCTCTAGTTTGCCAACTCAGCCTCATCCTGCACATCGCAGTACTTTCTGTCCTGAGTAATATAGCTAATTACTAGTATGCAGTATCGCAGGCTAACTCTTCCCACAGTCAAAAGTTATACCCTGACTGGCACAAGGTTGGTATACCCTGCCCTTCTGAGATTGGTATTGCTGCCATTTTGTTGAGGGCATTATTCTGACACTATAAACAGGTCAGAGAGTGCTGTAAAATACTGTGGGGTTGTATACAAGTCTAAGTACTATTGCTTTTGCTAATTCTGTTGTAAGATACTAGCTTCTTTGACAGAAAGCAATGATTGACTTCTAAATCTGCATTTCCAGTTTCTATTAAACCGAGCTAATATGAAAATGTCATTATATATTTTAACATACATTGGAAAATATGATCCCCTAAACCGAATATATTAAGAAAATCTGGAATGTCAGGTATTCATGTGCAAATTGTTATATTCTCTCCATGAATTGCAGTGTTGCTAGGCTAGATTTTTCAGAAAGGACATACATTTTCTCTGAGGAATTCTAGACAAACATAGGAAAATCACCTAAAAATAATTAGTGGATATAAAAAAAAAATCCTATTTTTTTATATCCACTAAATATACCTTTGCTTTATATGTCCTGTATTCTAGCAGTCACACACACACACACAAATCTTCTAGGAAAAAAAAATCTCCATTCCTTCTTTATATTTTGAGAGAGGAATAATAGTTTTATTGTTTTTCTTTTAGATTTCATGCTATTTTAATTATATAGTGCTCTAGCAGTGGGCTTATTAATTTACCAAGCATTTCCATTTCTAAAAAGAGCCATTTGTCCAAACGTTATCGCAGGTTTTCTGATTATTCTTCAAAGAGTAAATATAGGATCCAATTTAAATACAAATGCAAAAGCAAAACTGAAAAATCTGTTAGAATCAGATAGATAGAAAAATGATAGGAAATTACACCCACATGTAGCAACAGAAACATACAATGAATATACAGTGAAAGGCAAGTCTGCTCCCTTTTGTAATAGGGATTTGGTACTCCAGAACAGGAAAAGGTAAAAAGTTGTTGCTCTTTTGTAGTTTTTCTCCTTCCTTTTCCTATTTCCTACTAGAAATATTTGTTTCTATTGTTGAAGAATAAAATAAGATGATGAGATGATGAGATGTTTGAGACATTAAGAATCTTATAATGCATTCTGAACTTCTAAAATTCCTGACTTGCACACTGAAGCTACTTACGTTTTCTTTGATGTAGCTTCAGTTCCTTCTTCTTCTGAAGCCCTGGTTAAAAGAAAAATTAAAAGCAGAATTTAAGTATTGTTCTGGTAGCAGTTGAATATTTTATCTTCACCTGGTCAGCTTGCCCTAGTCATTTATCTGTTTATTTATTCAACTTAATTGCCACTCATCTTCTTCCTAAGCAAGCCTGGGAGGCTTACAGCATAAAAGATAAACATTTCTAAGATTATAAACCTTGATGGTGCAGCAGACTAAAGTGCTGTTAAGTAGCACCAGCTGCCTGCAATTACTGCAAGTTCAATTCTCACCAGGCTCAAGGGTGACTCAGCCTTCCATCCTTCCGAGGTAGGTAAAATGAGGACCCGGATTGTGGGGGCAATAAGTTGACTTTGTATAAAAAAGAACACCGCTTTGGGGGGGGGGGAAGCCCTACTAAGCAGGTATATACAAAAATATGAAGGCTATTGTTTAATGCATTGTAAGCCAGGAGAAGGGCGGCATATAAATCGAATAAACAAACAAACAAACAAACATAAAAACGGCTATAATCAAAGACAAAGTTAATAAATAAAAGATAACTAAAAGATAAAAGATGGGGAAGGGGGAAGCAGGATGCTCAATAGGAGGGGAGGAGGTGGGATTGCCTCTTAATTCACCAGCCACCTCCAGTGTTGTTGGGGCCCCAAAGCCATCTGGCAGAGTCAGGTCTTCAGGTCTAACCGTATGGAAGGTCTGAAGGGTGGGAGACAATCTCACCTCAAGGGTAAATTGTCCCAAAGGGCAGGAGCCACAGCAGAGTAGGTCCTTCTCCTGAACCCTAGCAGCCACAATTCCTTGACTGATGAGGCCTGAAGCTTGCCTCTCTGCTGATGTGAGTGCGGTGGGCCAGCCTCAATGGGGCAAGACTGTTCCTCAAGTAACCTGGATCTATACCATGCAGGGCTTTAAGGATAATAACCAACTCTTTGAATTGCACCCAGAATGCTCTTAGAATCTGAAATGTGTTCAGCTACTAAAAAATGCACCCTTTATTGTTTCAGATTATTTTATACTATTAGAGTACAGGAGGAATTAGGTGTTACAAATCTGCGTGCAGTATATTTTATATTTAGTTTATATGTGCAAAGGTTTTTAGGTGTGTAAGATTGTTGATTTTAATAACAATGAAAGTGCAATAGTAACAGTACAAATTAGACGTTGTTTTAAACAAATGCATTAGAAATAAATTGGGGGGAAAAAGTTCTAAGTTAAAGAACAGCTCTTGACAGACTATACTACTCACTCAGTCTTTGGAGAGCTTTCACTGGTGGGCGTCTCTTTTTCAGACCTGACAAAGAACAAAAAAACATTTTAACAGAATAGAAGTTAAAAAGAATTCTGCTGCAGCTAAGATTGTCTCCTTCTCAATAAAACAATTTATATTGTTTTATTTGTTTCCTGGTATGATTTGATTACTTATTAGTAACCTATGACTATCAGTGTTGTATCACGATTCTTGATAAATGCATTCTATTTTATTTTTCTTTGTGAACACTGAGAGCATATGCACCCAAGACAAATTCCTTGTCTATCCAATCACACTTGGCCATTAAAGAATTCTATTCTATTCTATTTCCAGGAAATAGCTTGGAGGAAAAAGGTTATAAGTTAAATAACAGCCCTTGAGAGACTCTACTACTCACTCAGTCGTTGGTGAGGGTTCACTAGTGGGTGTCTCTTTTTCAGACCTGACAAAGAACAGAAAAATATTTTAACAGAACAGAAGTTAAAAAGAATTTTGCTCTAGCTAAGATTGTCTCCTTCCCAATAAAACAATTTATATTGTTTTATTTGTTTCCTGGTATGATTTGATTGCTTATTAGTAACCTATGACTATCAGTGTTTTATCTTATGATTCTTGATAAATGTATTCTATTTTATTTTTCTTTGTGAACACTGAGAGCATATGCACCCAAGACAAATTCCTTGTCTATCCAATCACACTTGGCCAATAAAGAATTCTATTCTATTCTATTCTATTCTATTCTATTCTATTCTATTCTATTCTATTCTATTCTATTCTATTCTATTTCCAGGAAATATCTTGGAGGAAAAAGGTTATAACAGGTTATAAATAACAATCCTTGAGAGTCTCTACTACTCACTCAGTTGTTGGTGCAGTTTCACTAGTGGTTGTCTCTTTTTCAGACCTGACAAAGAAGAGAAAGGTGTTTTAACATAACAGAAGTTAAAAAGAACTCTGCTACAACTGAGATTGCGTCCTTCCTACGGACACATTATCCTGGGAGGGACAATGGCTCTTTTCTTTTCAAACTTCTTAAAATGCAAGGAAGTTTTAGATTGGATTTTCTCAACCTCAGAAACTTTAAGATGTTAATATTAAGCATGGCTGGCTAGGGAATTTTGGGAATTGACATCCACTCATCTTAAAGGTTCTGTGATTGAGAAACATGCTGTAGATAAATTGTCCTCTGGAACGTGAGCTCCAATCTATTGGAGAATTTTGTTCTTCTGAGCAAATTAAACAAAATATTGCTCCATCCCAGTTTGCCTGCCTATAGATAGGGCTAGGAATTTTGAGTGGCCTCTCCTCTTAGTATAGCAACTATGAAACACAATCAGTTTATATAAATATGATAAAGAAATTCAATAGCAATAATACTAAGACTTATATACTGCTTCACAGTGCTTTACAGAGACAAGTTTACAGAGTCAGCATATTGCACCCAACAATCTGAGTCCTCATTTTAATGACACTGGAAGGATGGAAGGCTGAGTCAATCTTGAGCCAGACAGGATTGAACTCCTGGCAGTGACCAGTTGAGTTAGCCTGCAATACTGCATTCTAACCACTGTGCCATTATGGCTCTTTCATAAACTGAATGAATTAAAATCTCTGGGTGAATCTACCTTTAAGTAAAGGAATACTATCCGACAGATATAAGTATACAGATACTCACAGTTTCTTTGAACTGGCCTTTTTAACAGGAGCGGGAGCGGGAGCAGGAGCAGGAGCGGGAGCGGGAGCGGGAGCGGGAGCTGGAGCCGGAGCCGGAGCCGGAGCTGGAGCCGGAGCCGGAGCCGGAGCCGGAGCCGGAGCCGGAGCCAGAGCCGGAGCCAGAGCCGGAGCTGGAGGTTCAGTTGCTGCTGGTGGGGGTGGTGGCATTATCTCCCTAGGTAGATAAAATAGAAACAGAGATTAATCCAAGTTTAAAGGGTTAATAAAGAACAAAATTGTGATCTTTTATTTCCTTATGTGAATCCAGCATTTCACAATTTTTTTTTTGTTTGGGAAAACTTTTTTATTTTTAAACAAAACTTAAAACATAAAACAATTATCATCCATTACCATTACAGAAAGTGTATTAATCGGTTACAAATCTTTTGTGCTTAATCCTCTATCCAACATTTTCTTATTTAACAATTTATTACATTATTATTCTCATTTACCAATTATTTAACAATAAATTATCCTCCATAAGGGGAAAAAAACCCCTTTATATGTTTTATTATCTTATCCATTTCATATTTCATATTTCATTTCTATTCTTTCTTGTCTAACCATTGATAAAATAAATCCCATATCAAATAATATTGTTTATCTTCTTGTTCCCTAATTTCAAATGTCAATTTACTCATTTCAGCACACTCCAAAATTTTCTTGATAATGTCGTCATCCGTGAGTATCTTCTCTCCTTTCCAGTTTTTAGCAAATACAATTCTAGCTGCCATTAAAACATTCACAATTAAATATCTCATTTCTCTATTGTATATTTCTGGTAAAATCCCTAATAAAAATATCTCTGGTTTAAAGTCAATATGTTTCTTTGTCATTTTTTCCAACAATTTGTGGATTTTAGTCCAATATCTTTTAGCTTCTGCGCATGTCCACCACATATGGTAATATGAGCCTGGAGTCTGATGACACTTCCAACATTTCCCCGATTTATTCTTGTACATTCTGGCTATTCTCGCCGGAGGTAAATGCCACCTGTAAAACATCTTATACAAATTTTCCTTATATGCTGTTGACATTGTCATTTTATAAATTCTGCAACCATAATTTTTCCCATTTCTCTAAGTCAATCCCATGACCCACATTTTTCCCCCATGCAATCTTTGTTTCTTTAACTTGTTCTTCTGCCAATTTTACTTCTAATAAACGACTGTACAATTTTTTAATTACATGGTCATCAGAACCTGTTAAGATTTTATCTAAGTTTGTCAAGTTACTATAAAAACCTCCATTTTAGAATCTTCATCATATCTAGATTGTATTTGCATATATGAAAACCAATCCATTTCAAACTCTTGTTCTTCTAGTTCTTGCTTCGACTTAAGTTCACCCCTTTCATTTAATAATTCACCATATCTAACAATTTGTTCCTTTCTAAATGTTATTGCATGTGAGACTGCTTCAATAGGTGATAACCAGACTGGAATTTTTAAATAGTAACATTGTTTGATCTTCTCCCAGTTTAATAACAAAGATTCTCGTATCATATGCCTTCTGAAATAATCCTGTACTTTTGTACTTTTATAACACATAAAAGTATGCCAACTCAACAATAAATCATGTCCTTTTAAAGTCAACAATCTAATATTCCTTAGCGTTATCCATTCTTTAATCCACATCAAGATACAAGGTTGATAATATAATTCCCAACCCGGCAAACCAAAACCTCCTCTTGATCTAACATCTTGCATCAATTTTAGTTTTATCCTTGCCTTTTTGCCCTGCCATATATATTTTAACACCATTTTATTTAAATCTTCAAAATATTTTTCCCAACTTAATTGGAATTGTCTGAAATAAATATAAAAGTCTGGGCAGTATATTCATTTTAATAGTTGATATTCTCCCTATCAATGATAGCTGCAAATTCTCCCATTTTGTTAGATCTGTTGCTATCTGTTGTTTAAGCTTATCATAATTATTCTCCTTAAGAGTACCACATTTTGCTGTCAAATGTATTCCCAAATATTTAACCTTATTCGTGACCTGCATCCTTGATACTTCCGCCAATTCTTCTTTCTGTTTTTTTAACATATTTTTGTCAACATCTTCGTTTTGTGTTTATTTATTTTCAAACCAGCCACTTTCCCAAAATCTCCTATTTTGTCTATCAATTTATTTACAGATTGAAGTGGTTCTTCCAAGATAAACACCAGGTCATCAGCAAATGCTTGCAATTTATATTCTTGATTTTGAATTTTCATTCCTTTCATTCCTTTTTCTTCTCTAATATTTCTGTTTAGTACTTCTAATGTTAACACAAACAACAATGGTGACAATGGATGACATTGTCTCGTTCCTTTTTGTATTTCAATAAATTCTGTCAGCTCTCCATTCATCATTATTTTTGCTGTTTGTTTATAATATATAGCTTCTAGAGCTTGGACAAATTTCTCTCCAAAGCCCATCTGTTTCAATTGTACTATCATAAATCGCCAGTTCACATTGTCAAAGGCTTTCTGTGCATCTAAAAACATCAAAGCCATTTGCTTTTCTGGGTGCGCATCATAATATTCCAATGTATCCAAAATTATCCTCAAATTGTCTCTAATCTGCCTTTTTGGCAGAAATCCATTTTGATCCGGGTGTATAAAATTATTTAAATATCTTTTAAGTCTTTCTGCTAGTATTGTAGCGAAGATTTTTTAGTCTGAGTTTAGCTAGGATATAGGCCTATAGATTTTGACTTGTTGCAGGTCGGTATCTTCTTTTGGAATAAGTGTAATATATGGTTCTAACCATGAGTTGGGTATTTCCTTCTGTAGCATTACTTCATTCATAATTTCTAGTAATGGGAGACTCAGTGATTCCTGCAAAGTCTTATAATATTCCGCCGGTAATCCATCTGGACCTGGTGATTTCCCACTTTTTTGTTTTTTAATTGCTTCTGTCAACTCCACCATTGTTATATTCTCTTCTAACATCATCTCAACATCTTTTGGAATCTGAGGTAAATTCGCCTTATGTAAATATTGTTTAATATTTTCCTCTTCTATCTTTTCTTTTTCATATAGTTTTTTATAATAGTCTTGTACAATTTTCTTCTTCTCCTCATTTCCAAATCTAATTTGTCCTTGATAATCTATTAACTGTGTAATTTTCCTTGAGTTCCTTTCTTTTTTCAATTTATATGCTAGCCATCTGCCTGGTTTATTAGCATCTTCAAAATATTTCTGTTTAGCGTTCCTGATTTTTTGTGCTAGCTCTTCTTTCTCTAATAATCTCATTTTATGTTTAATCGTGTCCATTTTCATTTTAATGTCTTTTTTTTTGTGGGAACTTCTGCAGTTCTTTTTCTAATGTCTTATAATCATCCTCTAGAATTTTATATGCTTGCCTTTTCTTAATATTTCTTTTCCTTGTATAGTCAATAATCAGGTCTCTGGCATAAGCTTTCATGGTATGCCATCGGTTCTGCAGTGATGTATCCTCTTTTCTATTTTCTTTGAAAAAAAAAGCTAATTCTTTCTTCATGTTCTGTAGGAAATCCTTTATATTGTAGTGTTTAAAGTCCATCTAGACTTTCTCCTTTGTCCTTTCCATCTCATCATCATTGGATTATGATCTGCCCAAGTATTAGCCTCTATGGCTATTTCTTCTATGTTCGAGGTCAAGTCCATTGTCAACCATATCATATCTATTCTGGACCATGATAAATGTCTATTGGAATAAAAAGTATATTGTCTATTTTTTACATTTCTTTCTCTCCATGTATCTTTTAAATTTATTTCCTCTATAATCTTAAAAAAAGATTTCAGCAAAGTTTTCCTAGTTTGTTTTGTTGTCTTTTGTGTATTATAGTCCATTTTCTCATCTACTATTCCATTGAAGTCTCCCATCATACAGATGTTGTCATAGTCCAGCTCTATTAATTTCAAATGTAATTTTCTGTAGAAATTTTCTTGACTGTTGGTAGGAGCATATATCGCTGTTAGCAATATTTTCCTATTGTTGTCTGTCATTTCCACCATCAAAATTTGTCCTTTCTCCATCTGCATAATTTTTCCGCTAATATTGAATCTTTAATATACAAAACCATTCCTCTTTTCTTACATTGTGGCACTGAAGCAAATAATTTCCCTAATTTAGGCTGTACCAAAAGTAATTCATGCTGCTTTTTAATATGCACTTCTTGTAAGCAGATTATATCCATTTTCAATTTCTCCAATTCGTGAAATATTTTTCTTCTTTTAGTTGCTATATTAAGTCATTTATATTTATTGTAATTAACTTTTTCTCCTCCATGTTTATACTTTATGTGTTGGTTTTGTTGATCTATTAGGTCTCAGTTCACATTGTTCTTTGTATTCTATAGCACCTCCTACTGTGCCTTCTAATGCGCTCTCCTCCTTTCCCATCATCAGGAGATCCTCTTCTTGTAGTTGGAGCAGTGTCTCTTCCCTTCTTGATTCAGCATCTTTTTCTCTTATATATTGCACAAGGAATGCTTTAGCTTTGTCAATTGAATCTATTTTAAATCTTTGCGTTTGCCATGTAAACACCAATCCTTCTGGTATCAGCCATCTGTAGTTCAGTCCTTTCTGGAGCAGTATTTTTGTCAAAAATTGATACTCTCTTCTCAGCTCTCTTACTCTTCTCGGTATTTGCTTCAGCACCATAATTTCCTTGCCCTTGTATTGCAACGCCTTCTCTTTTGCTGTCTGCAATATTTGTGTTTTAATTGATTTTTTAGTAAATCTTATGTGGACTTCTCTTGGTAGTTTATTTCTCATTGCATATCTAGTATATACTCGGTATATTTCGTCAACGCCATCAGATATTTTTTTTTAGAAATTTCTAGAGCTCCTGCAAGAATTTCTATCATTTTTTCCACCAAATTTTCTCCTTTTTCTTCCTCCACATTTTGGAATCTTAAGTAAAATTCTGATTTATCCATCTCCCATACTAAGCCGCTTCTATCATGTTCAACTCCTTCTAATCTATTATCCATATCTCTGATTTTTTTATCTCTTTATTCCTCTTTTTCTTCAATTTTTTCAAGTCTGTCTTCATATTTCTTCATCATCTGTTGTATATTCTCCACTTTTTCATCTGTTTTCTCTATTTTTGATTTTATATCTTGTATTCCTTGCAAAATCATCTGCATGGTCACATCCTTTTCTTTCTCACGTTCTTTCTCTTTTTCCTGCTGAATCATTGTCTGTATTGATCGTTGTCCTCCTGCTAGTGATGAAGAGGGGGTCGATCCAGCGGAGCTAATAACTGCTGCTTTTTTGCTCATTTCTATAAGTAATCCAACTCGACACAGTGAGATAATATATCTTCAGGTTCTTCTCAACCCTAATCCATTTTGTAGATGGCAGGAGATTAAAAAAAGGATAAAAAGAAAAAAGAAAAAAACAGAAAAGAGACCAAAAAAAGGGAAAAAGGAAAAAGAAGAAAAGAAAAGAAAAAAAAATACCAAAAAAACCCAAACACTCTTCAGGCTCTTGTGTGCCCTAATCCAATCATCTAGGATAGCCAAAAACAAATTCAAGTAAGAATCTCCAATGAGCAAGTAAAAAAAGAAAAAAAGAAAAAAAAAGGGCCAAAAGAGAAAAAGGAAAAGTTTCTTCAGACTCTTGTATGTCTTAATCCAATTGTGTAAAATAGCCAAAAACAAATTCAAATAACAGTCTCCAATCAGTAAATTAAAAAGATAAAAAAAAAAATTCTTCAGGCTCTTATGTGCCTTAATCCAATTAAGTAAACATTTATTCCATTTCACAATTTCTCTAAAGGTAGCAACAATTTGCTCATAAGAATCCTTAAATGGTTTTGCTGCAAAACCCAGGGCCTCAGCTTTGTTGAATTTGAAGTCTAGCTTTTCCAAAATGTCTAAGCAGACTTTTCTAGCTTTTTTCAAGCCTTTGATTCTTATATACATTTATTTATTTTATGTATTCTGATTCTGCTTCAGCTTGTTGATTCATAGTTCAGAATGTGACTTAAAGGATAACTGGGTTAAACTGTTGGACCAGGTGTGGGGAGACCCAAGTTCAAATCTCCACAAATGTCACGGAGCCCTCTGAATAATTTGGAGCCAGATTTTGGTAGATTTATCTCAGCCACTTCCTGAGATAAATCTACCTCACAGGTTTGTTGCTGTTGGGATAAAATGAGTGGGGACTCCCCTATATGCTATCTTGAGTCCACAGGAAAAGAAATGGTAAAACATATATCCAACAAATAAGAACATAAACAAATATGTCTCTAACTTTGGTAGTAGAAATGGATTAGCTTTCTGGAAACACCAATGGTTGATGTCTCCTCTATGCCTCAAGAAACAATCCTACAGGATAGGATGCAATAGAATAATAAATTCATTTTAGCCAATGTAAAAATTGTATATGTCCTTGAACAAAATAGAATCTGATCCCAACTTAAAGGACTTCTATTGCAGTTCTTTTAAAGCCTTAAAGCTCTAAGGCACATCTTAAAGGCACAGTTGTTTGTTTAATTGGTTCTGCACCCAGATGGCATTCTTGCTCTAAATTAACCAGTTTTGAGGGATTTACATAAAGATTTTTGGTGAATTTATTTATTTAACTATCATTGTTTGTGTGCATGCCTTTATATCAATGTTGACTTCTGGCAAATGTCTGGCCTGTCCCTGCAGTTTTCTTGGAAAGATTTAGGAAGTGGTTTGCTATTGCCTGCTTCCTAGGGCTGAGAGAGTGACTGACCCAAGGTCACCCTCCTGGCTTAATGCCCAAGGTGATACTAGCTGATAACCCGGTGTTGCCCAGATATTTAGTTATCCCAATCCTGTATTAGACAGAAAAAGCCATTGCTCACTGTGGAGAGAATTAGAGATCTAATTGCCCTGGCCAACAGCCTGGGAAAAATTCTACAGGGAACAGCCTTTGAGGTGATTATCTGCATTAGCAGGCACCTCCCCCAACAACTTGCCCTCTTTGCTTGAAGCTGAGGGCCCAGGGGGTTTATTTTTTGTTTGTTTGTTTGTTTAAGAACCAATCCCCCTTACCAGAGGGAGCCCCTTGTGAAGCTGTTACCATAGCAACTCCATTGTGATGTACATTAGAAGCCATTTTAAGGCACAACAGGCTGTATCTTAACAGAACTTGAATACAAAATGCACATTATCGCTGTCAAAAGTATTGTGATTTGACACTATAGATACAATTCCTTTCTTTTCATTTCAGCAGCCATTCATTCCAGAGTTATGATTGAACACACACACACACACACAAACACACCCTGAGGGGTGTTAGGGGTGTGTAACCCCCACAGAATTTGTTTCCAGAGAGTAAGTCATCTGTGTACCAAGTTTGGTTGAAATTGCTTCAGCTATTCCAGAGTTATGCTGGAACACACACAGACACACACATAGACACACACACCAGGGGTATCTTAACCCCCCCCCATATTTGTTTCCAGAGAGTAATATATACACACACATACATAGATCCTTGCTATGGAGCTCTAAATTTTAAACAGGAAAACAACATTAGTAATAGTTTTGTAGTATATGTAGTAACTCACCTTACTTCCGCAGGAAAAGGCTTAGGTATTTCTGGAGATCTGATAAAGAGCAGAAATTACACAGTTTGTTCTTCAACAATAAGATCTAAGTTTTTTTGTTTTGTTTTGTTTTGCAACTTGTATGGTTTGTTCTTCATGTACAGTTTTGTACATGACGGTTGTAAACAAACCTATTTTCATAACAATATTACACACATGGGTTCTGCAGTGGTGTATGCCCATGTTTAGAGAAAATAGCCATTGCCACAAAACCTAACCCAGCAAACTACAGAAGCAGTAAATGAAGAGAACATTCAAATTTTGCAGTCAACAAGGGCAACAGTTGCAATTGCGTACATTTTTCATTCTTGCAGATATGTTGTGGCATTTCTATGGAATGCCAGACATTTTACCTCTATAAGAAATATTTGTATGGCTGCCCACCTTAAACAAAATTCTGGGTAGTAATAACAATAAAATTAATAAACCATAAAATAAAACTATTAAACCATAAAATGAAAACAAAAACCAGGCTTCACAGTCATTCCTTTGGGATGTTTCACCACCAGCTTCAGATATTCTTTTTCCATCCTTGCACTTGGGTTTGCTGAATGTTTTTTTGGGGGGTTGGGGGGGGAATGTTCCATAAGGTAGCAACAGCCACAGAAAAAGGCACACCACCGATCTCCCACTAGATGGGAAGACTTCAGGAAAGGACCTGGAGTGTACCTACCCTATCTGATCTAGTAGGAAGGGTAGATACTGTCAGGGAGAAGCGATCCTGCAAATATCCTGATCTTTGCCATGTAGGGATTTAAAGGTGACAACGAGATGCTTGAATTACACTCAGAAAAAACTGGGAGCCAACACAGCTCGTACAACAGAGGTGTAAGATTGGCAAACCTAGGGCTGCATGTGCCACTGATTTAGGGGCCAGTTGTAGCTCCTGAGTTGCCTTCAAGGGCAGTTGAAGTGATCCTCAAGGGCAGCCCCATGTAAAGCGCATCGCAGTGGTCTCATTTTGGACAAATCCAGATTTGTTCCAAGAATTTTGTAATGAAAAATATAAAGATGTTCCCTAAACTGCAGAATGGGATGATTCCCCCTCTAGCTTTACTTTGGTCATGTCCTGCAGGGGAGTTCACTGGAGAATGTAATTACATTTAGAAGAGTCAGTGGTAAAAGGAAGCCAGGCTGTCAAAGAACATGGTGGCTGGACACTATCAAAGGCTGACATCAACCAGAGCAGACAAAAACTCAACGAAGTAGTGCAAGATAGGAAGATGTGGCGAGATCCTGTCCATAGAATTGCCAAGAGTTGGACATGATTAAATGCCTCCTCCTCCTCCTCCTCCTCCTCCTCCTCCTCCTCCTCCTCCTCTTCCACCTCCTCCTCCTCCTCCTCCCCCTCCTCCTCCTCCTCATGTTGCTTTGTGAATTTTTTTTCTTGTAATATGTGCTAAAGGGGAAAAAAGAAAAGTAAAATACCTTGCGCTTTCACGATTGAATATCTCGTCCTCTTCGGAGGATTCTTCATCATCAGATTTATCACTGCTGTATTTTTTGCCTACTTTATCAAGAGATTGATACATATCCTTAAGCCAAGGAGGCTTGTCGAAAGAAGATGCTGAAATCTAAGCATGAGGAAAGGATGTGCAAAAATGATAACAAAACTTCAGTCTGAGATTTTAATGTTCGTGTTGCATTTTCATTTTATTTATATCTCAGATTCAAATTCCAGATCCTGGAATGGAGGTTCTTCCTGAAGGAATATGTGGCTAGCAAATTAGAGCAAACTTAACTGTGAACTCCTAATTAGGACACAGGTTTTAGCTTTCTCTTTATTTATGATAGACAATTCTGGAATGTATTTTGTACTTCTGCTAATTAGTGTTAGTAGTAGCCAGTAACATTAGTAGTTAGCTGCAGTTTAAAGATTTCTTTCAGTATTAGCATTCCTAAACTTTGCAACTGTTGTTATCTTTAATATATGTTATTTAATTTGAGCTTAATTATGATGTATGAAATAAATGTGTGCCTTAATGTTGTATGGAAATAAGATTTTTATCAATTCATCTGGCCATTACAACTCTGATTTTAGTGAATTGTTACTATTATTCTTTTAGGATTGTTTCAAAAGACCTATCTTGCTTCATGCATGCTATCTCCCACATTAATGGGTTTGACAGAACTGGAAAAGATACAGTAGTTGCAAAATCTTCCAAAGTCATGTTTGTTCATCTTGGTATATTTAATAAGTCACAAATGGTTGTAGCAAAATTTTCTCCTGAAAAAATACCATAGTAATAGTGATACACAAAATACATAAAACTGTAAGATATGGTTTACACATCTGACTCAATACACTTCACACATTAAGTCAGATTTTCCCTTCAAGTTTTGTGAATCCAGCCATTCGATTTATTATGGATTTATTCCATAAATAATTTTCTGGTCATCCACAGTTTAGTGCAACGTGGGAACTATGTCATAAAAATGCCTATCAAAATAGTTCAAAATATTGTTTTTTTCCTAAATACTATAGCATCTATTTGGACATTTCAAATTGTGAGTTATCTAGAAATCAGAGGTGTAGGAGAGGCTGGGCTCCAGACCATTGGCTGTTACAACAGCCTCTTCTCATTCTACAGAGAGAAGCTAGAGTGGTTCTGAATTACTTCTACTTGAGCAGAAAATAAAGATGCTTCCTGTTCCTCAAAGTAACTGATTGGCTTACAGGATCCAGAAGAAATGGTGAGAAGCCAGGGAAACTGGCAACTTCAGGAGGAACGGCTAGGAAGCTGCCATCTTTATCCATAGTACTATCAATATGGAGCGATTATCCTACCTGGCTTAAATGACTTTAAAACTCAATGAGTGACTTTAAAACAGAAAAGCTACATATAGATGGATGCCTAGAGACTTCAGTTACCAAGTAAAAGTCAACCTATGTTAAACACTGCACCCAAGCCTTTAGCATATTTACTCAGATGTAAGTCTCATTGAGTTTAATATACTCCCAAAATGACAGGATTATATTTATTTATTTAAACAAATTTAAGTAACCAACCAACAGCTGTTGTTATTGTTGCTATTATTTTTGTTGTTGTTGTTATTTACTTTACACCTCTCCTGCGCGAGCTGCACTGGCTTCCGGTGGTCTTCCGGTTGCGCTTCAAGGTTTTGGTTACCACCTTTAAAGCGCTCCATGGCTTAGGACCTAGTTATCTACGGGACCGCCTATTACCACCAATAGCCTCCCACCGGCCAGTGCGCTCTCATAGAGAGGGACTCCTCTGGGTGCCGTCAGCCAAACAGTGTCGACTGGCGGCCCCTAGGGGGAGAGCCTTCTCTGGGGGCACCTACCGTCTGGAATGAGCTCCCCCCGGAGATACGGAGGATCCCGGATCTGCGCACCTTCCGCCGCACTGTGAAGACCTTTTTATTCCATCAGGCGGGCTTGGCCTAATCTCTTCCCTTTTTTAAATATGTAAATTTTAATCTGTTTTTAAATTATCGGGGTGTTTTAATCTGTCTGGACCAAAATGATTTAATTTGATTTTATCTGGTTTTTAAATTTTTTGTATCTATGTATTTTATTGTTTGGCTGTTCACCGCCCTGAGTCCTTCGGGAGTAGGGTGGTATGCAAATCAAATAAACTAAACTAAACTAAACTTTATTCATTAAACATGAAACAGTCAACTGAACATTTAAAAAAGCATCACAAATACCATTGACTGGTGCTAATAATTGATATGGGTTGCTGTCAGCATCCTAAGTATCAACCAAGTATCTTCTTAAGATGTACAATGTTCCAACTAGCACAGTTTTTTGCAGTTCCGCTGGTGTTATTGCAGGAAGCTGCAATTCGATGATGTATCATAAAATTCTTGGACATGGTACCTAGTGCTCCGATGACAATGGGTATCACTGTTACATGTTTCATCCATAGTCATGTAGTTTCGATGGTCAGGTTGCAATATTTCATGTTTTTTTCCAGTTCTTTTTCTTCGACTGGCATCTCCTGGTGCCGCGATTTCAATAAATTGTACGTTTCAGTTTTCGACAACTGTGATATCTGGCATGTTCTGTTCCAAGTGATGATCCATCTGTATTCAAAATTCCCACAAGATCTTCACCTTCTCATTTTCTATAACTTTTTCCACTTTATGTTCCCATGACTTTTTGGATACACGTAAGTTGTATTTTTTACATAATGACCAGTGGATTTATTTAGCAACTTGGTCGTGTCTAGCTTGTAATCAGTTTGTGCAATTTTGCTGCACTCACATATTAAATGTGAAACAGTTTCAACTTTGTTGTTGCAGTCGACAGTTTGGATTGTCGGTGGATTTTTGTATCTTTGCTTTCATGGCATTAGTTTGCAGTGCTTGTTCTTGAGCAGCGAGTATTAAACCTTCCGTTTCTTTCTTGATGGTTCCCATCTTAAGCCATGCCCATGTAAAGTTGTCATCACATTTTCCTTCAATGTTTTTCAAGTGCTGTTCGTGCAAAGCTTTAGTTTTCCATCTATTTAATCTGTCATCCAGCTGTTTTTCCTTATATTCTGCCTTTGTTTCTGTTGTTTTTATAATGTTCTCTGTTTTCACAGCCTGCAGCAATTTTTCTGTACCTTGGTTCACATAATCATTCAAACTTCGTTTTTCTTCTTCTACATTTTGATGGATTTGCAATAGCCCTCTGCCCCCTATTTTTCATGGCAGGTACAACTTATCGATGTCACTTTGTGGATGTAAAGCGTGGTACATATTCAAAAATTTGTGTGTTTTCCGGTCCAAGTTTTTCCAATTCAGCCAAAGTCCAGTTGATTATTCCAGCTGAGTAGCATATCACTGGAACTGCCCATGTATTAATGCCTTTAATTATGTTTCCAGCATTCAGCTTTGATTTTAATATTTTGCCGACCCTCCTGATGTATTCCTTTTGTGTTGACTCCTTGACTTTTCCATTCAAGATGTTATCTGCTTCCAATATGCCAAGGTGTTTGTAACCATCATCCTTTGCTAATGCTTTTACTATGTTTCCATTTTCCAGTTCTATTCCTTCTATTTTTTCCATTTTTCCTTGCTGCATGGATAATATAGAACATTTTTCAAGTCCAAAGTTCATTTTGATGTTACTGCTGAATAGTTGAAACTAGTTGAGTATTGATTTAAATTCAGTGGAGCTTTTTGCATACATTTTTAAGTCATCCATGAATAGTAGATGGTTTATCTTGCCATGTTGGCTTGAGATTGGTATCCCAGTTTTGTGTTTTGTAGGATTATTGTCAATGGAATTAATGCAATGTTGAACCTTTGTGGTGAAAATGAGTCCCCTTGGAAGATTCCTCGTCTGATGTTGACTTCACCAATGTTCTCCCCATTTGCTGTTGATTTTTTATAATAATTTGATACAATTTTCCCTTTTTGTTCTACTGGATACAAACTGTTTTCCATTAGATGATTGAATACTGAATTTGCCAGTATTCTTGTAAAAAGTATGTTGTTTGCAGACAAATAGTTGGGCGATAGTTGCTTGAGTCTGTGCCCTTTTCTGGATCTTTCACTATCAAGTATGTTCAACCAGCTATTAACCATTCTTCACTTGTTGCATTTTGAAGCATTTGATCAAATTGAGTGCCCATGCGATGATGAAGGCTGGTCAGGTGTTTTAGCTAGTATCCATGCAGTTTGTCCAGGCCATGTGCACTCCAGTTCTTGACTTGCTTTGCTTGTTTTGCAATCATGTCAGTTGTTATTACAGTATTTTCCATTTTGTTTTGTGTTGTTTGTTGTTGAATATCTTTGATCCAGGAGGCAGTTTTGTTGTGTTCCACTGGGTTTTCCCACAGTTCTTTCCAAAAGTTCAAAGTTTTTTCTTTACATGGGTGAACATTAGTTTGGACTCAATTTTCATCAAGGGACTGGTAGAAGAGGTGTTGGTTTCTTCTAAACTGGAAATTTTCACGATATTGTTTAATTTGTCCTTCATATCTTTCAATTTTCTTTGCTGCTGCTATTACACGTTGTTTTAGTTCTTCCATGATTTCCATTATTGTTTTTTCCTCCAGGTTGTATTTATTGTGTAAACTATTTTTTAGCTTTTTGTTCTTTAGTTTTCCTTCTTTCAAGTACTTCAGATTGCTGACATCCCCTCATAGTTTTTTAATTTTCAAGTTGAATTTTACACTTTGGTTTTCCAGTGGGTTTTATTTTGGCATTTTATAACCCAGTTCTGCAGTTATAATGGCAGCTGTGCTATACATTAGTTCAGTGTTTCCCAAACTTGACCCTTTGAAGATGTATGAACTACAACTCCCAGAATTCCTCAACCAGGCATACTGGTTGAGGAATTCTGGGAGTTGAAGTCCATACATCTTCAAAGGGTCAAGTTTGGGAAACACTGCATTAGTTGGTTGGTTTCATATGGTGTGCTGGATGGGATGGACATTAAAATGCTGTTCACGGAGGTTAGTAGATCTTTCACTCATTTGCTATGCACTTCACGAATGGTAGGTAGGCTTTTTCTTTCTATGTTTTCTTTGATGTGGTTTTCAATCTTTTCTTTCAGCATTTTTGCTAGATTACTTAACTCTACACTCCAGTGTCCAATTGAGTATTCCAGCTGGGTAGCGTATCACTGGAACTGCCCATGTATTAATGGCTTTAATTATGTTTCCAGTATTCAGTTTTGATTTTAATATTTTGAATATATATATATTGCTGTTAAAGAAATAAAGGGAGACTAGTATAGATCTAATTTCAAGCTTTTTAGCTTTTTAGCTTTCATCAGTGAGCCCTACCCTTACTTGGATTTGAACTTGGGCTTCCTGCATGTTAGCCAGTTGAATTAACCTTTTGAGCCACAAGTTCTCCTCCCTTCATCTCCTCCCTTCATATTATTATTATTAAATTCAGGCTTGCCTAAACCACATCTGCAATACTTATGGGAATGTAGAGACATGTTGTTCAGATCCAATAACAAAATTGAAGATCACCAGTGGTTGCTTCCACATTTACATACCTGTTTTTCAGGTTTATCTTCCTTCTTTCTACCCAGAAATGTCCTTAAACAATTAAAAAGAAAAATAGTGAGATCTTGGAATGGATAAAGCCCTTTTGACAATGTTCAAACCAAATATAGCATCTATTTCTGTACTGGAGGAGTATACAAACTCTTATAATTTAATGAAAGATGTATATATTTCTGTTTTTCAAAATAGACTTAAAAGGCCTTTTCAGTCACAAGACTCTTCTGTGCATGTACAAACTATAACCAAGCAGCAGAAGTCTTAATTGCCTCTTATGCTGAAACACACACCTGCAATTGTCTCCAAAGTTTTAAGAATACATTTTGCAGGTAACTACCTAGCTGTTTTGGGTTTTACATATTTTTGGCTTCGTTAGCATGCATGTTGTCCTGGAAATCTGAACTTTCATCTTTGTTCAGCACTGAAAATAATTTAAAGTTGCCAAGAGGAAAGGGGGAAAAAGAATATAAGACCAATTGAGGAATGTAGCAAGAAGCCAGTGCTAAACATACAGATTCAGCCAGCAAAAAAATCAAATTATTCAGCGATGTTTTCAGTGTTTTCAACTTTTAGATGCAGCATCTTGTGAACTAAAATTTGCTTTTTAAGATTGAAACTTATAAGTGCATTGCCACCTAATTTTGAGACTGTTCCTCATAAACAGGATTTTCACAGTAGAGAGTTGCAAATAAATATCTCCAGGGAAGAGTTACCATTTTACAGGAGAGGTTCCTTCTGTTCCTTTGGTAGTTTGATGACAACAGATCTGTTGAATCCAAAAAGAGAGGTGTGGTTGTGAGGGATAAATGTAAAGATTTTTCAAAGTGAGGAAAAATAATCAATGACTATCACAGAGAACGATGGTTTTTTCTCTGCTTCTCAATAAGAAACTTTTATTTTTCTCCATCTTCTGCTTATAAAAAGGTGAGAGGTCTCCAACATGGCCTTGGTAAACCTCATAAGAAGGTCTTATGGAGCAAATCAAGCCAACCAGCCAGACGTTCCCTCTCAGAATTGAAGATGGAATGAATCCAAGCTTAATACACCCATTTTGTCATGATTTGTCCCCCTCACCAATAATTTTACAAAAATCAATCCCACCCTTTTTTTGAGGAGAGAACATATTATATTAAATCCTGGCGGCAGTAATGTGGTCTCCGAGTTACGGTGTTCAAAGAAATGCTGGCTCTTCACTAAAGCAGCATATTGAGTTTGGAGAAATTTATTGGACTTTGAAATATAGTGGGTAAATAAATTAATATAAGGATCTCTAGAAAATATTTTAGCTTACCTCAATCAAACAAATTATTACAATAATAACCACCATCACCGTTGTCACAGAAACAGCCAACCACCATTTGAGGCCATTCCCATATTGTAGAATTCCCTGCTTTGGTATCTGCAAAGAGAAGTAAAGTGAAAGATGGGCCTTTGCGTATTTTAACATAAAAGCTCTTTTCCCCAGAAGAAAAGTATATCCAGGCCCACCTAGGCAACAGTTTAAAGGCAATAACAGTTTTACCAATTCAGTTTTATTAAAATAATCATATCTGAAATTTCTGATTTAATTCTAATGAACCTCATTTGGTTTTCCCTTATTTTCACGTTTCAGTTACTTTAGCTTATATGTTGCTTATCCTTGTATATAGACATGGGAATCAGGCAGAGAGAGTGGTCTTGGCACACACACATTACTATAAACAATCTAACAAGGCTTTTACTCAAAAGCAGTAACTGTCTTTCAAGAAATGGATGAGCAATTTTACATCAATTGGTCTTCTGATGGGGGGGGGGGAGAGACATCTAGGTAACCAAATCTTGTAATACTCCTATTAGTGCACCTCTTAGGATTGTTTATGTAGGTTGCTTTTACCTCATTAGAAGGTTTTTTCATTTTTCTGGAGCTTGGTATATTCATATTGGTTTCATTTTTAGTCAGCAACAAGTCGGATTTCAACAGAGCAGATGCTTCCTGGATGGTTTTTCTGTTATTGAAGAGTTTCATTACAAGCCCTATTCTAGAGATGAGAAAATCACAAGACGTCTGGGTAGTCGGTTCTCGGCAGTTCACATTTATCATACGGATCAAGTGGGCAGTTAGATTCCTCCTAGGCTCATTAAGGATCAGGTGTGCCAACTGTTTTTGCACCTCAGCTTCAAAGACATCGCCCTGAAGAAAATAGTTATCAGTGCCTGATAAAAAGTCAGATAAAAGGGGAGCAGAAGTGCTTTGTTCCTGATAATCCCAATATGCTTCGTTGGACAATGTTTTATCAGGCAACAGTTCGTTCAAAGTTTCAGACTCCTCAGTATTAATTCTAGAGTTGCTTCCTCCAATTATTAAATGTCTGAGAAGATTTTTCTTTCTCGACTCCTGAGACTCAAGTTCCTTCTCCAAAAGTTTCTCTGCAATTTGTTCATTCTGAGTATTTTTCTCTTTTGCCTGCTCGCTGGTTACAAGGTGTTTTACATGGCTCGGCCTTGCTGATCTGTTGCCAGATTTCAGAATAAAGACCACTTTATCAGGCTGTTCCTCACCTCCACCATCCACTACAAAAGAAGAAGTCAAAGGAGGTAGCTGAGTTGGAAAGTGTAAAATGGAGCGCTTCTGTAAGGAGTGAGCCGATGCTTGAGGAAGCCTCTTAATGGAAGAAACCTGCTGAGGATATAGTAGAGCTACAGGCTTCCCTGTTTTTTCAGCCACAGAATGTGAAGCAACAGCTTCTGAAATTTCTGTAGCCACTTCCTTCTGCATCTCCAACTCATGAGTTTTCTCTTTATTTCCTCTTATTTTTTCCTTGAGAGTCCCCTTCAGCCAGCTCTTAACCTTCAGAGCTTCTGAAATTTCTCTAGTCACTTTTTTCTCCATCTCCAACTCATGAGTTTTCTCTTTGTTTCTTCTTGTTTTTTCTCTGAGAGTCACCTTCAGTCCCTTAATAATCTCCAGAGCGTCTGAAATTCCTCCAGTCAGTTCCTTCTGAATCTCCAACTCATGAATTTTCTCTTTGTTTTCTGTTATTATTTCTTTGAGAGTCACCTTCGGCTCCATATTAACCTTCAGACTTTCTGAAATTTCTGTATTCATTTCCTTCTGTATCTCCAATTCATGATTTTTCTCTTTGTTTTCTCTTATTTTTTTTCTAAGAGTCATGTTTGGCCCCTTATTAACCTGTAGAGCTTCTGAAATTTCTCTAGTCACTTCCTCCTGCATCTCTAGCTCATGAGTTTTCTCTTTGTTTTCTCTTATTTTTCCTTTGAGAGTCACCTTCAGCCCTGTATTAACCTCCAGAGCATCTGAAATGTCTGTAGTCATTTCCTTTTGGATCTCCAACTGATGAGATTTCCTTTTCCCCCCTGTTATTTCTGCTTTGGGTGTGACTTGAAGGAGATTGGATGATTTGTACAGTTTTTTCAGCAGATTTTCATGAGATCCCATTTCATCCAAATATTCATGAGGATTTGATTTAGTTAATCTATTCCATAATTTTAAAATTGATGACCTAATAAATTCAACGAAATTACCAATTGTCTCCTGAATATGCACATTATCATAACTAGGAGAACCGTCATTCCTTTTGCAATTAATGTTTGAAGCTGGGCATGGAAGTATGAATCCATCCAAACTTTCACAATAAAACAATAGAATTCCAGCCAGGAAAATTTGGGTCACAAAGGGGGCAACACATTTCATGATGCCTAACCCCTCTGGTTCATTTTACCCATGTGAAGGATGCCTTGGAATGTGGCAGCCAACAATTGAGGTGATTCTATGCGGTTACCAAGCAACCATATATTGTTCCATATGGAGGCTGCAGGATAATGCCACTGCTGTTTAGTTTACCATGATTCATGACATCATAGAATTGCCAAAAACCATGGCAACAATATAGGTAGTGGCTTCTTTTATAGCTAATGAGTTGATTTTATGAGTTCACTCAGATATTTATGATTAATGTCTTTGGGTCAGAAACACAGTAGGGAATACTATCTGTTTCCACTGGAAAATCAGATTGTAAGGCCTGGCTGTCATTCTCCAACTACTAAAAAAAATTACTGTACATTAGTTATAGCTAGAGAAAAGAGAGATAAGCAGTTGGGGAAGGAAAGTAGTAGGACTTTAGCTTATATATCTCCCTGTAGTACTTCACAGCATTCTCTGGGCAGTTTATAATGTCAGCATATTGCCCCTGAAAGGATTAGAGCATACACAGAGTGTGCTTAACTTTACTTTTGAGTCCCTGCTGATTTGAGCTCCATTATAACCTAATGTGCCATCTGCATACCTGTTTCCCCAAAAATAAGACCCTGTCTTATATTTTTTTGAACCCTGAAATAAGCGCTTGGCTTTATTGCCATGCTCTCAAAAGCCTAATTGGGCTTATTATCAGGGGATGTCTAATTTATGGGAAAAAGGGTAGATGAAGCCTCTAGGCGAATTGCCAAATAGCTAAAGTAACTTCTTATGAAAAATAAAATGTGGATTCTGCTTGCTGAAACTTAAAAAAACTCTCAGAAACCTAATATAAGAGATTGTAATGCTAACGAAGCTCTGGGTTATATGCCAGAAAATGTATTTCTTTCCTCTTCTAAGGTTCATTGTTTTCAGAGTGCTAAGAAAAATCATGAAGTTTGCGTGATATGAAATAATGTTTCTAACATTATGATGGTCAGTGCAAGCTGTGTAAGATTATAAGAAGTTTGGAAAAAGTTTTTTTGCACGGGCCTGCTTTTCTCTCTGCCTGCTGTTAAGGCGGGAGACTATAAAGGGTCGCCCAGTTTTGCTTTCTAGCTAGAAATAAAAGCTGATTATCAGTAGACTCGTGTTCAGCATTTCATTGGATTTATCGGATTCTGAGCTGCATTAAAAAACCTTACACCCCTAACATTCTGGGTCCTCATTTTACCAACCTCGAAAAGATGGAAAGCTAAGGCAACCTTGAGTCATTCATGATCAAATTCCAAATGCGGGCAGAGTGTCTGGGACATCAGCCTGATTTCCAAAGGAAGACTTTAAATAAAGAAACCCAGTTCAACTGAAAAGCAATCCCTCCTGTCTTCACATTTATCACATTTGGGGATGATAAAGACTAGGGATATTTGTGGAGAGGCGGGAACATGATAATGGTATCTGCATTTAAGTGTTATGGCAAACAGAAACATCCTTGTATCAAATGTCCTAACAAGTAAATTGATTGCTGGTGGCTTTTGGGTGATTAAATCACAACATGCTTATTATTTGGCTATAACTGCTGTTGACACACATATCCTCCCCAGAATCTACATTTGAAGAAAAAGAAGAGCCAGCCCAAAAATAAATAATTAAGGACTTAACATTAAATTATTTGCCTGCATAATATATTGCCTCCATTTATAACATTGACTGATCTCTATCTATGTCCCCTGATAATTCTTACATACCGAAACTTCTCTCACACATGCAAACACAGGCACAGAGACCCTGGGACCTGCTACAGTTGTTCCTTAGTCCTGATAAGAAAAAGAGGACAATAGAGTGAGATGGGGAGCTGGAGTGGAGAGAAAGGTGAGGGAAAAACTTGAGCATGGAAAGGAAAAAGTAACTGGAAAGGGAGAAAAGATGCTACAAAAGAGAAGATTTCAGCCCCATTGACTTTACCAAGCCTAATCTCAAGGGCATCCATTCTTTTCAACAGCAGTATTTGCCAGTATTTGCATCTCTTGCTGCTTCCTTTCTTTACAATGGTTTCTACTATTAGCTGCCCATTCCCTCAATTCACAATGAACTGGGGGTGGGGGCCAAAAATCACCCTTTTCTATTAGTAAGTCATTTATTAGAAAAATATAAAAATAATACTGTTTTTTCAATAATCATTAATTATAAATAGGCAATTAGTCTTTTCTTGGAAGAGTGCTACCTTCTATTGGTAACTTGCATTTGGAGCTTCATCATTCAAATGCTCTAAAAAACAAGGAGAACCAATTTCCAGGACGGATAATGTGCTTAGGAGAGAAGAGGATTCCTATCTCCATAGTGGTGGAGATAGCATCCAGGAATGGGTTGACCTCGTCTGTTCAGTTGATTGGACTGAGTCTATCAAAGTTGTAATGCCACACCTCTGTTGCTAGGGCTTCCCAGCTTACTCAGTCCTTCAGCCTGGACAGACATGTCGAAGGTTTCTCTTCTGACTAGGATTATTCCTGGATGCTTCTTCACTGCTGAAAAGGATTATTCTTGGAAGTTTATTCAGCTCTACTCAACATTGTGAGTTTAACAGCAGATTCTCATTAGTGGTAGAGTCGCTGGGAGTTTCCCAATGGTGAGGGCTTCGGCTCCAGCCATTGGAAGGGCATCTCTGCTCTCAGGCTATTGACAGTCTCCTGTCATTTGGCCATCCTGTCATCCATTGAGCGGCAGGCACTCTGGACAGGCTGTGGAGTCTAGCACTCCCATTTACAGCAGGTATAGCCAGACAGAGGAGCTTCACTCTTCCAGTTGTCGATCGGGAAGTGAGCTTGGTGGAATTTTGCACTCCCGAATCGGGTGAGTCGGGTGGCCATTTCAAAAACCAGGACAGTTGCCATGCCCCCGACTGTTGGTGGAGCTCCTGGTTCCCCTGCTCCTCCCATGAGAGTTAACAAAGAAGTTGAGCAAAGGGAGTTGGATCTGTCAGATGATAAGGGTACTAATCCCTGAACAGCCTGCAATTAGCGGGCTATTTCCTCTTAGCATTTTCAAATCACTCCTTTTCAAGGCTACAAATGTGGCCGCCTAGGATCACATACTGAAGAGCTAGATGCACCAGATCCCCAGAAACCAGCTGATCCACTCTTTTCAGAACCTGACAAGACAATAGATGCCATCCCTTCGCCTCGCCTAGTTGTAGGCATAGCCCAACGGCAGTGGGCAGCTCCATGGACAGCTCCAATTCCTTCTTCGACCGACAAACAGTTCTTTAATGTGTGCCCAGAGTTGGCTAAAGTGCTCCAGACTCCATCCGTGGATGCACCTGTGGCCGTCTTGATGTCCTCCTCCAATATACCTGGGGAGTCGGAGGAGAGTTTGAGATCAGAGGATAGGTGGTTGGATGAGTCACTAGAGGGAGCACATAAAGGAGCTGCCTGGACAATCCAATCGGTCACTACTGCATTCTTCTCTGGTTCTGCCAGCTGCAAGAGAAAATCCCAGTGGCAGAAATAAGAATGCATCAAGATATCAACAAGATCGTGTTGGCAGTACTGTTTTCAGCTCACGCAATCCTGAACTCAACCCGATTTGCCTCCAAGGCTATGGCCTCCTCTGTGGCTGCTCCCCGCCTACTCTGGATATGGCATTGGCAGGTGGATGCCCGTCACAAGTGGTGCCTTGTCTCTGTCCCTTTACAGGGGACAAATTATTTAGGGAGGTGCTGGAACCCTTGTTAGTGAAAACAAGAGATAAGCGCAAGATTCTACCATCGTCTCAGCATAGGGGTGAATTTCGTTCCTCTCCCTTCTTCTGCCGCCCACTATTTTGGGGACCCAAATTGGACTCCGGACCTTCCTGATCACAGGGGGTTTTCAGCCAGAGACAAAGAGGTCATTAAGGTAGACCAGCTAGAGGTAGACCCTTTCAGACTAAATGGCCCTTTCAAGGGGGAGGAAGTCATTCCTTTCACCACCATAAGTAACTACATGTACATATCTCCCATTGGGGGCTGACTGGCCCTCTTTGCAGGCTGATGGGAGGAAATTACATTGGATGCCTGGGTCAGGGAGACAGTGAGATCTGGCCTCTCCCTAGAATTCCTCTTCACTACCACCACCCTGAGATTTTTTATATGCTGCCCAGTGTCAAAAGACTCTTTTGAAAGGGCCCTCATCGATTCAGCCATAAAACACCTATTGGACATTCGAGCTATCCAGAGGATCTCAGAGAACCAACTAGAGCAGTTGAGTACAACTCAATTCTATTTGTCATTCCCAAGACCTCAGGAGGATGAGGAGCTATTCTTGGCCTCAAAGACTAAATCGCCTATTGTATATAGGCAGTTCAAAATGCAGTCACTTCATTCGATTTTTGGAGGCGTGAGAGAGGGCGAATTCCTCACCTCAATTGATTTAGCAGAGGCCTACCTGCATATTCCAATTCTGCCTTTACATTGGAAATACCTTAGATTTTCACTAGTGCAGGCACCCACTATCAATATAGGTAATTACCTTTCAGTCTCTCATCAGTGCCTTGGACGTTTACTAAACTGCTAGCCACCTTGGTGGCTCATCTCAGGGCCTTACCGATGCGTGTCCAATGTTACCTGGATGACATATTAATCCAGTCCTCCTCTATCCAACAATCAAGAGAGGACCTCTAGGTAACTGTTCAGACACTTAGACACCACTGGTTCTCTAGTAATATTGAGAGGAGCCACTTGACAGCTTCAACTGCTTGCTCCATCTGGGAGTGGTTATAGATTCCATTGAAGGCATGGTGTATCTTTCCCAGGAGTGACAGGACTCTCTGAGGGATCTAGCACATAGAATCCAAAGGGAGTGCAAAGTGCCCTTAGTCCTGCTCCCTAAGCTCCTGGGCAAGATGGTGTCCAGCATTTCCATCATAACAGGGGCATGCCTACATGCCAGAGACCTCCAATAGTTTCTTTTACCTTTCCAGAGGACTGGCGGAGCAGCTCGCCAGCCAGAGCCCAAGTTCCCAGAGAGGTTCTCCGTTCCCTCAATTGGTGTATGTCACTGGCCATCTCCAAAGGATGCCTCTTCCGAGAACCTCAGTGCCTTTATAAAAATGGACGCCAGCCTCTTCAGTTGGGGGGAGCACTTCCAATTGCAAATGGCCCAGGGCCAGTGTAACCAACTGGACCGAAAACAACATCAATTGGTTGGAGCTGCGGCCTGTCCAGCTGGCCCCCCATCATTTTCAGCACTCGATCTCAGACAAACACATTCTAGTGCTAACTGATAATGTGGCCACGAAGGTACACATAAACCATCAAGGGGGCCCCTCATGCTGGAGGCCAGATGGTTGGGCCTTTGGGCAGAGAGAAATCTGCGGTCCATAGCTGTGGAGCACATCTCTGGGGTGTTCAACATTCAGGTGAACTGGCTCAGCAGGACAACTCTCTTTTCGGGATTGAGAGACTGTTATGGCATCCCGGAGGTGGACTTATTTGCCTCCCCAGAAAATTCACAGTTCCTGTGATTCTACTCCAGGTTTCCAACTCAGGAGGTGGAAGGAGTCAATGCACTCCGCAGCCCATGGCCTCCAGGTCTTCTTTATGCCTTCCCTCCTCTTCCCCTTCTTCCAAGGGTGATAAGGAAGGTTCTGGAGGAAAAGGCGGAGGTCCTGCTCCTAGCCCCACATTGGCCCAGGAGGGCTTGGTTTGCTGACCTCGTGAATCTCTCGATGGCTCAACCCTGGAAGATCCCTCAGGGTGTGATCTCTCTCAGCCAGGGGGCATTGGTCCACCCGGATCCACAGTGGTTCCAACTGACCACCTGGCTGTTGAGTGGAGCATTCTGAGAGGGGACAATTTTTCCTCCAGGTCATCAAGACTATTCAGGCCTCTTGGAGACCTTCCACCGAGCGCATATACTCCACCACTTGGAGGGCTTTTTGTAACTGGTCTATCAGGTCGGGGGGTTCTCCAGTAGAGATATCGATAGCCTAGATCCTGGAATTTCTCTAGGATGGACTGGATAAAGGGCTATCTTCTAACACCATCCAGAGGCAAGTGGCGGCCCTGTCCTCAGTATTAACTTGTGAATCACTGGAGTCGCTCACCTAGCATCCCACAGTCTGACGATTTATCAGGGGCACAACTAATCTGTATCCCCTGGTAGTGCACAGGTATCCTACCTGGGACCTGTCTAAGGTATTGAATTCCCTCACTGGGGCCCCATATGAACCCTTACAATCTGCCAGCCTGTGCCACCTCTCCTGTAAGGTGGCATTCTTGGTGGTTATTACATTGACCAGGCGGATCTCTGAGCTTGCTGCTCTGAGAGTAAGGAGTGATCTGTGTATTTTTCACACAGATTGAGTAATTTTGCAGTTGGACCCCTCCTTTATACCCAGGGTGAACATTGGTTCCACAGGGTGCAGGAGCTGATATTACCCAACTTCTGCCCTAGCCCAGTCCACCCCTTGGAAAAGAAGTGGCACATCTTGGACATGAGGAGGACCCTCCACATCTATGTTAAGAGGACTGCCAAACCTGAGGAAAACAGAGGCAGTGTTTATTTCCTTCCAACCAGCTTCCTTAGGTAACAAGGTCACACCTTCCACAGTGGGTCAGTGGCTTCGGCTAACCATTGCCAAGGCATAGGAGCTACAGTCCCTTCCTAGACCCACATGAGTGACAGCACTCAATCCGAAGTGCGGCTACGACAGCAGCGTGGGCAACACAGGCCTCTCTAGAGGAGTTCTGCAGAGTTACTACTTGGTCTTCTCCTCCATTTGTTAAGCATTATAAATTGGACATATGTGCCTTGGCAGAGGCAGCATTCAGTTGCCGGGTCCAAAGTGTACATACAGAGGGGGAGACCACTGACCAGACTGTAGCCCATCCATGAGGACAGCCAGCTTTGGTATGTCCCATTCCTGGATGCGATCTCCACCACTATGGAGAAGGGGTGTTGGTCTTACCTGAGATGCTCCTTCTCTCTGGGTGGAGATAGCATCCAGCCCCACCCTGGAGACTGACTGGTCCTTGGTCAGCAAGGACAATCTGCAATAACAACACATTGAGTCTGTCACTTCTTCTTCATCAAAAGTTGGGAAGTCTTAGCAACAGAGGCATGCCATTATAATTTTGACAGACTCAGTTCAATCAACTGAACAGACAGGTCAACCCATTCCTGGATGCTATCTCCACCCAACAAGAAAGAGCGTCTCAGGTAATACCAACGCCCCTTCTAGATCAGCAAGAAGGAAACAGAATCTTTGTCAATAATCTGCTATTCTCTCTCCATCTTAAAATCACACAAGATCTCCTTTTTTCCTATAGCAGGGATGTCAAACTCACATCATCATGGCAGCATTAAGTGACGTAATGGGACTCCCCCCTTCGCTAAACCTGGTGTGGATGTGGCCAGCATGTGACACATCCAGCCTGTGGGCCTGGAGTTTGACAGCCTTGTCCTAGAGGATCTAGCTGTGAAAATGACAATTCAGTTACCTAAGAAGAGAAGGAAGAAAATCTTGATAATTTATTTTGCAAAGGCTGAATTCTTCAATTCTTACAGATATTTAATCTGTACGATTTCCTTCAGTACATTTCAAAACATTTCAATCTTTTAGTGCTTTCTGTAGAGTTTAACAGAAGCCCCAAATAGCATGAATGGGCTGTTTCTAAGTACAGTTTCATTCATTTACAATCAACTGTTTTTCCTCTAAATTTTCACATAGATTTCTTGGATTGACATAGGATGTTACCGATTGTTGAAAGAAAAATCCATCTGGTTCAGTTCCAAGCTAGGAGAGATGCGCTGGAAAGAAAATGGAGGCTAGCTGCTTAGGAAAGAAGGTCTGTTTATTGATGAGCAGAGCCAACAGTATGTGGTTCTGGGCCAGCTGGTTGAATGAGTGAATGGATCTTTATAGGTTTCTGTGATGCTGCTGGGGGTTGTGCAATGTCTGAAATGCCCCTAGAGGTTGTACAATATAGTGAGCTTTATGTCCTTTGCTATTCTAATGGTGGTGGGTTAATCCTATTATGTCCTAAAGGTCATGTCCTGTTTTTAGAATTTGGGTAGAGAAGGAAATAAATTTTAATCCCATCGCTGGGGGTAAAGGTGGTTTGTTTGTGAATAGGCACTTTAAGAAAGACTGGGCCTGCTTTCTGCTTCTAAAGACATGTTTCTCCATTTCTCCTTTGGAGAAATATAATGTTCTGCATCTTAATATTCCCAAAAATATTTCATTCTTTAGGAGGAGGGGAGGGCTTCCCATACTATGAAACATAAATTCTCTATCTTTCAGATAAAGTCTGATTAAGATATCATACAAAGCATCTGTAATTATTTTAGTATGTCAATCAAGCTTATAGTTTATAAACTATAGCAGATGCAATTACTGGGCTCAACTAACTGAAGTTAAATCAACAACTACAATTTAGTGCAATCCGCAAACACTATCTTAAAAAAAACCCATGATTTAACAATGAAAACACATTCTAAAAGAAACCAATTGATTGTTCAAATGTTCTACTCTAACTATGCAGATTAGCTCCAACAAATCCCACAATATCTGGACAATAAGTATGCAGTGAAGGCAATCTCCTCTTTAGGAAGTAGGAGTACAATGTATGCTGATCCACTGGGCACATTTGAAAAAAAAAGCTAGATCAGATAAAAGAATAGTACCATCTTTGAAAAAGAATAAGAATAGCCTTATTCAGATCAACAGTGTACCTAATTATAGAGACTTTCATGAGAAGCTGGACAGATGCTTTTAAGAAGCTAAGAAGAATTGATAAGGATCAATCTTCTCTGCTTTTGTTAAACTTCAGTTCTTACTTTATTAGAATTGTATTCTTGTACATCTGGAGGATTGTACGTTGAAGAACACTAATGGTGATGATTGTTCTCATTTCCCTCCAGCATATGTTGCTTATTGATATTTTTCTTCTAAATATGCAAGGTCCATACTTAACTTTATGATTTTGCTTAAAAAAAAAAAAGATGTCTTTTGCCAACTAGACAGCTTACAGATAACTTGGGCTGCAGTTTCCAGAATTTCCAATCTTCAGCTCTGTAGATTTTCTAAGAGGACTGCCAATGTCACTTTGGAGTGATTGCAGCTTCTCTAGAGCTTTTCCATATCCTCACTATTTGAAATGAATATGGACCCTGTGCACAAGAGAGGCCAAAAATACTTATCAAGAAGCGTTTCCTTCTATTCTGTCCTATTCATTGTAACAGAGGTGGTGGAGAGGAGCCCATAGATGAGACACTTGCCTCCTGTGCTTCTAAGGATGAAAATTAAACTAGAAACAACCCTGCTCAAAATTTTACAAGCTGGAAAATCAGATGTTCTGGAATCTTAATCTGAGTTGCTAAGAAGAGATGATGAATGATCTGTTATACACCCAAGCACCTTTAGTATATGGCTCTTTTGTCTCCCATCATTTTTGGTCCAAGTCTGATAAACTGATATAAATGTCCCAGCAACAATTGCATTCTGAATTCTAAAATGCTTGTGAGGATTAATCGCTTCTATTCATTCCTTGCAGCTACGCACATTTATGATGCCAAGAGATGATATTGCTAATTCAAAGCAATTTGAGGATATCTGGATGCATTAAAAAGGGGCTTCTGTTCACCTGAATGAGACCTCTGAGTTCCTCTTTGGAAACATGAAACATTTGTGAAATTTATTTAGGATTTTATAGATTCTCAATATAGGATTTTTGAACTAAAATTAACAGTACTATTTTATTGTTTCTAAAGTGAGTGTTTATAATCAATGACTATAATCTGTTTATAATCTGGTTGAAAGTAAGAGTTAGAGTTAATTTAGGTGTGATATGAGAGAATCTCCTGAATTATGGCTAAAGTTGGTCCTCAGCAACAATCAATACTAATGTGCCCCAGAAACGGGACATTCAGTGAAGGGAAAGGTCAACTGGAAAATATTGGTGTGAGGGTGAATATCAGCAATGTAAATATGCCAACAAAATGAACCAGGAATTCCAGTGATGCAGGAAACACCATAAAAAGTAGGGAGCCAGGGGATGAAGTCATTTTGTGATTTATGATGCAGTTAAAAACAAAGTTTCTACAAAGGCAAATAGATAACAAGGGCTAGAGAAAGGGTTCGTGGAACTAGAAAACTAAATGCATCGGGAATAAAAAATCAAAGTATAAAGCAGATAAATGTATTCACAATAAAGAGAAGAATATCAAAAAGCAACCAACAAATGCTCTGTCTTACACACTGGCAAAAAGAATTAGAACACAAAATACAAGCTAAGGGGACATGACCTTCTAGATGTCCTTCTGTCAAGAACCTTGGAGTACTCATATCAAATTATCTAAGTGCCAAAGCCCACTGTAACAACATCGCCAAAAAGACATTAAGGGTTGTAAACCTAATCTTGCATAGCTTCTTCTCCAGTAATATTACACTACTAACCAGAGCATACACAACATTTGCTAGACCAATTCTTGAATACACCTCATCTGTCTGGAACCAAACTGGAACTGCATATTGGACATTAATACAATTGAGCATGTCCAGAAATATTTCACAAGAAGAGTCCTCCACTCCTCAGCTCGCAATAAAATACCTTATGCCACCAGACTTGAAATTCTGGGTTTAGAAAATTTAGAACTACGCCACCTTCGGTATAGCTCATAAAATCATCTGCTACAATGTCCTACCTGTCAATGACTACTTCAGCTTCAACCACAATAATACACGAGCATACAATAGATACAAACTTAAAGTGAACCGCTCGAAACTCGATTGCAGAAAATATGACTTCAGCAACAGAGTAGTCAATGCCTGGAATGCACTACCTGACTCTGTGGTCTCATCCAAAACCCCCCAAAACTTTAACCTAAGACTGTCTATTGTTGACTTCACCCCATTCCTAAGAAGTCTGTAAAGAGCGTGCATAAGAACACCAGTGTGCCTACCATCCCTGTCCTAATGTTTCCTTTAATTGTATTCATTTTATGTATTCAATTCATGCTTATATATATTACCTAATATGTACTCGACAAAATAAATTAAATAAATAAAAATAAATAAATATATTAATTCAGACCATTCAACTTGTACTCTCCAACTTCTCAATAGCAGCTAACTGGAATAACAGAAGCTCTGGTCCAACTCATCTGGAGGTTGAAAGTGCTACTTTAGGTGACATGAACAATATCTTAGGCAGATGAAAAAGTTTTAGAGAAAATGTGTATAAAATAAATTGAAAAACCTGCTTCAATGCAATTTTGCATGGTAAATAAGAATACAATCAGTCTTGGCTTTGCACATTCTTGCTTCTCTTTCGTATTACAGCAAGGCTTTCAAAAACACTTCATGGGAAAACACTTCCATTTTTATTCATTTGCAATTTGTTGTTGTTCAAACTGACAAGAGGATCACAAATTACACTAAGCCATGATCCCTATAAACGTTATCTATTGACCAAGTTAAATTGAGTTTCTGCAGTATGTTAAGCTGCAGACAAACCACATAAAAGCTTAAAGCAAAGTAAAACTTCCTGGAAATGTGCTTAAGATTTCAAACTAAGCAACATTAAAAAAAAAAAAATGAAGGTCTGATTTAGAGCCAAGAGATAGTTTGGTTTGCATATTTGATGATAGGAATATTCAATCATTTCTCTGATGGAAGATGGAGGGAAGTATGGAAAAGGGAATTTAAAGGAAGGTTTTATAGCTTTGCCTCGGATTATGAACAATACTTTCCAAAATGCATCCAAGAGTTCCTGTTGCACTGCAAACCTCTGAATGGGTAGCCCTGAAAAACTCTGAAAGACAGAAATCCAAAATAACACATTGATTCAAGATTTCTTGGTAGCTCAGGCATTGCTGAATATATCTGATGTACATCAATGTGAATTCAAACCGATTGAAATACTGGGCCCATCAAACCTACTTTGGGGAACGTTTGCGGGGGGTTCTTAACACCTCTAGATTTTTGTGGTCAATCTATACTTCAAAGGGTATTTTATTGCCCTCTAAGAACTGTCTCCATGTCAGCAGCACCCACCGCACCATGAAGGCGTCTTTCTCCCACTCTGCCCAATGTCTCTCCGTCTCACAGTTTTCAGGATGTGTAGGTGCATGGTTGCTGTTTCCCCTCTTTGTTCTTTTGGAGAATTAGCCCCCACTGCCACATCATTGGCATCTGCTTGGATCACAAATGGTTCCTTGGGATTGGGGTGTTTTAGGACCACCTCATCAGCAAACAGTCTCTTAAATTTCTCAAAGGCCACTTGGAATTCCACTGTCCAGTTTAGTGGCTGGCTGGGCTGGGGCTTCTCTCCCCTCCCCCAGTCTTTAATAGTTCCATGATCAGTAAGGCGATCTTCACAATGAGGGGATGTATTGCCTATAAAAATTTGCAAAGCCCAGGAAACTTTATAATTGTTTGTGGATCTGTGGGGCTTGCCACTCTAAAATGGCTTTCACCATCCATCTCCAACCCCTCACAGGGCACTCTATATCCTAGGTAGACAGGGCTGGGTTTATGGAATTCGTATTTTGACAGTTTGGCATACTATTTAGCTCTTAGGAGGTTTTCCAGTACTTTACATACTAGGTTCACATGTTTATCAATTGTCTCCAAATAGATGAGAATGTCAACCAAATACACTAGGACCTCTTTGTATAGGTGCTCGTGCAGCACTTCATTTATCAGTTAAATGAACCCAGCTGGGGCTTTTGTAATCCAAAGTCTGTTACCCTAAACTGGTAGCATCCTAACGGCCAATTGAAGGGAGACTTTCATTTATCACTTTCTTTGATTCTTACTTGGTAGTATGCCTCCCTGAGGTCCAGTTTTGTGAACACCTTCCCTTTGGCTAAATGTGCCAGCATATCTTTCATGAGTGGGAGTGAGTACATGGTTTGCATACACACACCATTTATCTCCCCAAACTCTATCCATAATCTCAATGATCCATCTTTTTTCTCCTTGAACAGCATGGGGACTTCTACTTGGGATTTTGTTGGCTAGATGAAGCCCCTGATCAGGTTTTTATTTATATAGTCTGTCAACTCCCCCAATTCCTTTGGAGTCATTGAGTACATCTTGGGCTTTGGGAGTTTCACCCCTTGTAGGATATTGATTGCACAGTCCGTGGGATGATGGTGTATGTAGGGGATAGGACATCACATTCCTTTTCACTGAACACGTAGCTAAGTCCCGGTATTCTTTGGAGATGGTTTGTACTTTTGGTGCCAGTTTGGATGCCACTTTTGTGTGCTTGAGTCCTTCCCTATGTTTCCTCTGCTGGTTGGGCTCACCCTGCTTCCTTTCCAGGACATTTGGCTCCTCCCTGTCATAGCTACACATCTTTTTTCATTTCCTCAATACACAGTAGGTTTCTATTTGATAAGCCAGACTAACCCAATATTATAGCTTCTGCCATCTTTTGGGTGACCACAAACCAAATGGTTTCTTGATGGGTTCCTAACTTAAAGTGCATTGGTTCTGTTAGGTAGGAGATGGGCAAGCCCTTTACGATGGAGCCATCAGCCTTTTCGAATTTCATGAGTTGGCGTAGCTTTCTCACTCGCAATCCCAACTTCCACTCCCTGCCATAACTCCTTGCTGGCTGATGGAGTCCCCCAGCTGCTATGGCCTCCTTCTACACTGCCAGCTGTTTGGTTGTCTCTGCTTATCCTTTCGAATCAGTCACCACCTTTTGGGTGCCAAAATCTACTTGGGGGTCTCCTTCACTGGGCCCAGATCTGGCCCTTTGCTCTCCTTTCCGTTCCACCCCAGACATCTTCTCCTGGGTCTTCACAGCTTTTCCAGAGGTAGCTGGATAGGCTGCATGAGCCAGGACTTCTGTGTTGTTTTTGAGTTTAGTAGATCTGGTTTAATATCAATGTTCCGACTAAGAAACCCAGTTACAGCTGAGTCAATTCAATCTCTTAATGCAAAACTTTATTGAGTAGATCATTTTGGCACAGATGAGGGCAAAATCAGATCTAACTAATTCCTGCAGAAACCCACATTTTCATTTTTTTCATTTTATTAAATTTGTATACCGCCCTACTCCCAAAGGACTCAGGGTGGTGAACAGGCACAAAATAAAACACATAAATACAAAAGTTAAAAAACGTAATTAAAACCAAATTAGATAATTTTGCCCGAGTCAATTAAAATTCCCAATAATTTAAAACAAATTAAAATTTCACTTTAAAATTTAAAAGAAGGGGAGAAAATTAGGCCAGGCCGGCCTGCTGGAATAGGAGTGTCTTCAAAGCATGGCAGAAGGTGCACAGATCCAGGATCCTCCGTATCTCCGGGGGGAGCTTGTTCCAGATAGTAGGTGCCCCCACAGAGAACACCCTCCCCCTAGGAGCTGCCAGTCGACATTGTTTGGCTGATGGCACCTGGAGGAGCCCCTCTCTATGAGAGCGTACCGGCCGGTGGGAGGCTGTTTGTGGTAGTAGGTGGTCCCGTAAGTAGCCAGGTCCTAAGCCATGGAGCGCTCTAAAGGTGGTAACCAAAACCTTGAAGCGCACCCGGAAGACCACCGGGAGCCAGTGCAGCTCGCACAGGAGAGGTGTCACACGGGAGCGCCATGTTGCTCCCATAACCACCCTCGCGGCCGCACTCTGCACCAGTTGGAGCCTCCGGGTGCTCCTCAAGGGGAGCCCCATGTAGAGAGCGGTACAGTAGTCCAGGCGGGAGGTGACGAGGGCAGAGTGACTGTGTGTAGGGAGTCCCGATCCAGAAAGGGACGCAACTGGCGAATCAGGCGAACCTGATGAAAGATCCTCCCGGTCACGGCCGTCAAATGCTCTTCTAAAGACAGCTGTGAATCCAGGAGGACGCTCAAGTTGTGAGCCCTCTCTGTGGGGGCCAGCGATTTGCCCCCAATAGTCAGCGATGGTGTCAACTGACTATATCGGGACGTTGGAAACCACAGCCACTCGGTCTTGGATGGGTTGAACCTGAGCCTGTTCCTCCCCATCCAGATCCGCATGGCCTCCAGAACCGAGACATCACTTCAAGGGCATTGTTGGGGTGGTCCGGGGTGGAGATGTACAGCTGGGTGTCATCAGTGTACTGATGGTACTTCACCCCAAAACCACGGATGATCTCAGCCAGCGGCTTTACATAAATGTTGAACAAAAGGGGCGAGAGGACCGACCCTTGTGGCACCCCACATATGAGGGGCCTCAGGGTCGACCTCTGCCCCCCTGCCAACACAGACTGCAACCGGCCGGAGAGAAAGGAGGAGAACCACCGTAGTACAGTGTCTTCCACCCCTAACTCTTCCAACCGGTGCAGCATGATACCATGGTCAATGGTATCAAAAGCTGCTGAGAGGTCTAACAGGACCAGGACAGAGGAGCACCCCCTGTCCCGAGCCCTCCAGAGATCATCAACCAACGCGACCAATGCCATTTCCGTGCTGTATCTGGGCCTGAAACCCGACTGGAACGGATCCAGATACGTCGTCTCATCCAGGTGCTGGGGAAGCTGTTGCGCAACTACACTCTCGACAACCTTCGCCACAAAACGAAGGTTGGAGACAGGACAATAATTAACCAACATTGCCGGGTCCAGGGAAGGCTTCTTGAGGAGAGGCCTCACCACCGCCTCTTTCAATGACACATAATTAAAGTATAGATTCTCCCTCCCCCTATTAAACCAGGTCACATTGTCCAATTGAATCTCGTGATATTGTTGTGAGAAAATCTTTGACTCTGGTTCTCAATTCTGTCTTCTTGATGTCTGGAGCCTACGTTCAATCTCCCTCTTCCTTCCCCCCTGGTTTGTTTGCAATCTGAGAAGCAATAATGGTTGTAACAGCAAAAGCACATTTTGAAACTTGACAGCTTATTTGTATCATTAATCCATTATTAATAACAGTGTACAAAAGATGAGTCCCTTTTATCTACCCTACCTCCCTTATACTAGAAATTCAATACTTTTTTGGGGGGATGAGTGGGAATGTTAGATCTAATACCCTCTCGGCTGACACTGTTGGCAAGCAATTACAGGTAGTTCTTCCATTACAATAGTTCTTTTAGCCACCGTTCAAAATTACAACAGCATTGAAAAAAGTGACGTATGACCATTTTTCACAGTTACAATCTTTGCAGCACTCCCATGATCACGTGATCAAAATTCAGAGGCTTGGCAACTGGTTTATATTTATGACCATTGCTGTATCTCAAGGTCATATGATCCCCTCTTGCGACTTTCTGATAAGCACAGTCAATGGGGAAGTCAGATTCACTTAACAACTTATAAACTTCAGTGATTCATTTAGCAACTAAGGCAAGAAAGGTTGCAAAATGAGATAAAGCTCACTTAACAAATGTCTCTCTTAACAACAGACATTTTGGGCTCAGTTGTGATCATAAATTGAGGATTACCTGTATTTTATGTATGCTCACAAGTCTCTTTGTATTATTTCTGAATTTGGAAGATTCACTTGACCAGAATGGTCTTTAAATAAACAAGAACTTTATAGAATAAGCCATAAAGTGCTGGTAGTAAGCAGATTATGATGTGAAAAAAATGAAGGTGGAAAAATATATTAGATTACATTGAGTTCCTTTAAAATAATTTTGTTGCCTTAAGTGGAAATCAATAGAACTGGAAGGAACATTACCTTCATTATGAACTGGGATTGTGCCAGCACTTCCCCTCTTATAATATATTTACAAGGCTGAAAAAAGCCAGCTACACAGCCAAGATGGAGCCAACATTCTGATAGTCTTTGGGAAATAATTCCCGAATAATCTTAAAATGAAAGTTGCATTCTAGAATATGATAAGGCTACTTACTAAAAGACAAACTTGTTAATATGTGTTTCTACAATTTTTCAATAGAAAAAGAAGTGATTAAAAATACCCTTGTTATTTTCCTTATCTTATGGAGAACATACTATGGAGAACATAGAGCCATGGTAGTGCAGTGGTTAGAATGCAGTATTGCAGGCAGACTCTGCCTACTGCCAGGAGTTCAACCCTGACAGAATCAAGGTTGACTCAGTCTTCCATCTTTCCAAGGCCAGTAAAATGAGAACTCAGATTGTTGGGGGCATTATGCTCACTCTGTAAACCATTTACAGAAAGCATTATGAGTTAGTATGTAAGTCTAAATGCTATTGCTATTATGAAAAAAAACAAACAAACTACAAGTTAATAAGATTATTTGAGTGGGGTTCTTTTAGGGACTTCTTTGTGTAGTCTTTTATTTAGATCTGTTTTAATTTTATAGGAATTAAAGTGAAGGAAAATCACATTTATAAACAGATTTGGAGATACCTTGTTCTGACAGCAAGTTTGTGATCCTGTGTAAAATGAGGTCAATGCCTTTAAGGTTGTATTCTTTATCATTTAAGAGACAGATCTTATTGAGCCAGTCAGTTTATAGCACTAATTCTTCAGCAGCAAAATTGCATTTATTTTTGCATAGGTATCAAGGAGCATTGAGGGACTTCACAAATAGCAGGGCTTTGAAATGCAATAGGTTGCTTTTTACTTGACTCAGGCATGTAGGCAGTTGGCGCAGCAATAGCACATTCTCTTTCCCAGGTTCTAGGAAATTGCATAGGAAAAGTGGAATGGAGAGGCGAGTCGTTTCTGCCTTTAGGGGACACAGCTGATTTCTCTAAAATGAGGGCATTTCATCACTCGCAGGAAGGTCTCCACTTTGTGCAAGTCTTTCTTGAAGCAGGACAAGAGATGTAGTTCTTCAGCAAAGTGACTTCACTCCAGAGATTGAATTCAAACTTGTCATAGGTAGGTCTAAGCAGCTGAAAGCTCCGGGAAGTACCATCTTCCACCCCCTGGAAATAGATGTTGTAAGTGGAAAGAGTACAAAAGCACTAAGAATCTCATTCTGCTTCAAAAAAAATCACACACACACACACACACACACACACACATACACAAACACACCTACCTCCTTAACTCAAATTTATTGAGTTAAGTACTTAAGCTAGGAAATTGAGTTAGAATAGAACAGAACAGAACAGAATAACAGAGTTGGAAGGGACCTTGGAGGTCTTCTAGTCCAACCCCCTGACCAGACAGGAAACCCTACACCACTTCAGACAAATGGTTATCCAACATCTTCTTAAAAATTTCCAGAGTTGGGGCATTCACAACTTCTGCAGACAAGTTGTTCCACTTATTAATTGTTCTAACTGTCAGGAAATTTCTCCTTAGTTCTAAATTGCTTCTCTCCTTGATTAGTTTTTACCCATTGCTTCTTGTTCTACCCTCAGGTGCTTTGAAGAATAGTTTGACTCCTTCTTCTTTGTGGCAACCCCTGAGATACTGGAACACTGCTATCATGTCTCCCCTAGTCCTTCTCTTCATCAAACTAGACCTAGCCAGTTCCTGCAACTGTTCTTCATATGTTTTAGACTCCAGTCTCCTAATTATCTTTGTTGCTCTTCTCTGCACTCTTTCTAGAATCTCAACATCTTTTTTACATCATGGAGACCAAAACTGAATGCAATATTCCAAGTGTGGCCTTACCAAGGCATTATAAAGTGGTATTAACACTACACGTGATCTTGATTCTATTCCTCTGTTTATGCAGCCCAGAACTGTTTTGGCTTTTTTGGCAGCTGCTGCACACTGCTGGCTCATATCTAAATGGTTGTCCACTAGGACTCCAAGATCCTTCTCACAATTACTACTATTGAGCAAGGTACCACATATACGGTACCTGTGCATTTTGTTTTTCTTCCCTAAATGTAGAACCTTGCTTTTTTCACTGTTGAATTTCATTTTGTTAGATAGCGCTCAATGTTCAAGTCTGTCAAGATCCTTCAGTAACTTGAGTCTATCTTCTGGAGTGTTGGCTATTCCTGCCAGCTTGGTATCATCTGCAAATTTGATGAGTTCCCCATCTATCCCCTCGTCCAAGTCATTGATGAAGATGTTGAGTTAATCTATAATAATGTATAATTTCTAATATATTTTATGTAATGACTTATATATAGTTACAATGAAATATATATTTTATCCAATATCATTTATAATATCATCAGTACTTGAGGATTGGAACATACTGAGTTTTTTATGATTTATTTTGTGACTTTCTGTGAGCCTGTAGCTGCATCATATTGACCCTCTGAACTCCATTCCACCATGGTCCATGGATGGAGGTAAAACTATAGGTGTGTGACAGAATTCCCACTTTTCCCAACTTTGGGAAAGTATCTGAATATAGTCTGAGTTCCAACTTTTGAGTTCTGGAGCAGGAGGCCAGGGCTGTGCTGGTTGCAAATTAATGGGAGAGTTAAATGTGTCTGGAAGACACTGAGAGGAAAAACACTACAAAAACTATGAAGAGCTAATCTCATTCAGCAGATTCCATGATGGTTGAACATAGGTCCTTGTGAATTCATTTTGGGGTTTATTTTTCTTTTGATCTTAAAGAATACCTTAAATACATATACTTTCTAGTATATACAATCTGAAAATCATATAATTTTCTTTATCAATAGCCCCATTTGTGTTACAGTTTGATACAGGTAATTTCAATTTATGACTGTAATTGAGCCCGGAATTATGATTGCAAATCATGCTGGTTATTAAGTAGGTCATCAGGTGACCAACCTGATTTTATTTCTTTTTGTGGCAGTTAAGCAAATATAAAAAGCAAGCCCATTACCCAAGCAAGCCCCTTCCCCCCAAAAAAATGGTGGGTGGTTTTTTTTTGCTGGAAACTGGAAGTAAATTTTAATTTCCAGCAAGAAACATCATAAATTGAGTGACCTAATAGGAGGGTGTGGAAGGCTGTAAATGAGGACCGTTTGCCAAGAGTCCAAAATGTGGTCATGTGACCAAGGAGGGAGCAGCCATTGGAACTTTGAATCTGGATCACAAGTATCTTTTTGGGGATCCATTGTAATCTAAAATGGTCACTAAGCACCTGGCCGTAAGTCATGGACTACCTATATTTTTCTATATTTATATACTTTTCTAGTATTAATAAATCATAATAGCAAGGCTTTCTCATTGGAAGGCAATAATATTATAACAGTAACAGAGTTGGAAGTGACCTTGGGGTCATTTACTCCAACCCCCTGCTCACGCAGGAGACCTGGACTAGGGATTCGAACGGCCGAACTGCCGACCTTTCTGATCGACAAGCTCAGTTTCTTAGCCACTGAGCCACCTAGTCAGGCTTTTGATGTCTGGGATTGTTCTGATTTTAGGAATAGAAAAGTCAGCCTTCTCCAGTTTCATAACATTAGCCAGGTGGGACAGCACAATCTGTGACAGTATTTTAAAAGTGCTCCTTGGAAAGGATTGCTTACCCTCATAAGAACTTGGATACCTTGTTCCAAATCTTGGAGTTTTTCATAGACTCTGTCTGAGGTCCCAAACACAAGACTGTTTGTAAACATCCTGCTTAGAAACCATATAGGATTTAGCCAAGATTGAATGAGAATCAGTGAAAGTTCCATACAGTTCCATGTCCTAGAAAAATAGATACACTTAAATTAAAAACTTCTATTTTCTATCCTGACCTCCTAGCGTCCAAAGAAGGAGAGCAAGGATAATAGCATTCAGTTGTCTGTCTTAAGATAAATGGCAATAGAAGTTCAACAGGCAAGAGAAAATCCAGCCAGAGCAAACCGCCTATTTTCTGATCAGTTCCTTGAGCCTTTAAACCTAGTTTTTTGCTGAACATCAATGATACACACTTTTCATTATTGCAGAGGACATGCATGGACAGTAATAGATAAAAATGCTTTTGGTTAGCAAACTGCACAGACACTATACTATGATGAGATGTAAGTATCAAATCAAATCTTTATTATGATCAAACCCATCACAAAGAAGGTGGAGTGTAGTTATTTAAAGGAAAAATCTCAATCATAAAAATTGAAAAGCTAGAAGTTATAAAAGATATATGATTTAAAATTAGGTAGGTGTAGGATAGGATAAAAGGAAGATCGTATGAAATTACGAAGCTCTCTAATACGTAAACTAGTGACTCTTTAAGTCTAGTTTATAGGACAGGTTATCAGCCAATGAATTTTGAGCACTGCTGCATGGAATTTGGCATATTTCAATATAATCATTGTTTCTATAGTTTTGTGATCACCTTAAAAGTCACAATAGAGATCACCTTAATAGAGCCAGTTTGGTGTAGTTGTTAAGACACAGTCTGGAAACTAGACACAAAGTCAACTAGCTGACCTTGGTCCAGTCACTCTCTTTCTGCCTTAAGAAAGAGGCAATGGCAGGACTAGAACTCACAGACTCCTTGGTTCTAGCCTATGTCTTAATAACTATATCAAACTGGCAAACCACTTCTGAAATCTTGCCAAGAAAACTGTGGGACGTGTCCAGGTAGCCTCCAGGAGTCAAAACTGACTCAAAGATACCAAGATAAATGAATAACTAAAAATATAAACTAATTAGTTTAATCTTAATTAATCAAACTAGTGTTTGAATTAAACTCTTGTGATCGTCACCCAGCTTTGGCAACTGCCCATGCTGATTGTTTAAAATAAACCCAGCTGGAGGGCACTTGGAACTGTCACAAACCAAAGACATAATTATTTACAAGTAGTTCTGTTGTTCATTACCTAGATGGAAAAGGTTATTCCTCAAAAGTTGGTTATGCACATTAAAAATGCACATTAAAAATGTTACATCTTCAGATTTCTGTAATTTAGACATTGTGTTCCTTCAATGCCACTTCACCTTTCCCAAGAACCTCCCTACCGACTCCTTCCCCCACTAGGAGGCAGGGCTTGGCGGGAGGTGGGGAGAGGGATCCCACCAGCTCTGTGGTGCGACCATGAGGAAACACGCCGGGGGAACCCGGAACTGAGCTGAAGCAGCGGCCGTGCTCAACGGGAGCGCGCCTCTCGCACCATGGTGCCACTTAGAGCTTCAAAAAGTGGGAAGCGCTTAGAGTGAACTAGACCTCAGTTTCAGTAGCTGCTTCTCTCCCACTCTGAGATTGAGAACGGCAGCTTCAAGTGGAGAAAGTGAACCAACGCGATTGGGTAGTATTAACACGTTTTTGCCTCCTCCTTGTTTTAGATCCGTCAAACACACACACACACACACACACACACACACACAATACTATTTCATACAGCATATAGGATGAATTCTAAAGTGTCCTGAAATACTCTGAAATGTGCACAACAAATACCACAAAAGATAACAATGACTACCAAACTTCATGATTAGGCACATTCATGATCCATTATCAAATACCAAGAAAGAGAGAAGCTGAGTTTGTTTGGCCAATGTGATTAGACACACAAGAAATTTGTTTCTGGAGCAGAAGCTCTCAGTGTACGTGCAAAGCAACAATAATAATCATTGTCATAATTTTAATACCAATAGGGAGGGGTAATAAAATTATGATAAATAATATTACAGCCATACTACTTGGGTAAGTGTACATAGACACTAGATAGGTGTTCAGCAGAGTGTTGGCACAAGGGAAAAAGCTGTCCCTGCACCTAGTTGTTTTGATATGCAATGGAGCTATAGTGCCATCCCAAAGAGAAGGGGTTGAAACAGTTTATTTCCAGGGTGTGAGGAGTCTGTAGATATTTTCTCAGCCTTCCTTCTGATCTGTGCAAAATATAGTCTATATAGGTTGGTTGCAATTATTCATTCTGCAGTCCTAACTGTCCGCTGGAGTCTGTAGTACCTGTTCTGTTTGGTTGCTGTACCAAACCAGACAGTTTGATACCAGAAGGAGATATGATAGATTCAATAATTCCTCTGTAGAACTGTATCAACAACTCTTGGGACATTCTGAACTTCTTGAGTTGACACAGGAAGAACATTCTTTGTTTTGACTTTTTAATGATGGTTCTAATATTATATGTCCATTTCAAGTCCTGGGAGATTATATAACCCCAAAACTTGAAGGATGCTATTGCTGATACAGTACTATTGAATAGTGTAAGAGGTGGTAGAATAGAAGGGCTTTTCCTAAAGTCCGCTTTCATGTCTACAGTTTTAAGCATGCTCAGCTCCAGATTGTTCCAGCTGCACCACAGGGCCAGTTGTTCAACCTCTTGTCTATATGCAGGGTCATCACTGTCTTGAATTAGACCAATGACTGTTACATCATCTGCAAATTTCAGTACTTTCATAGAGGGATCCATAGAGATGCAGTCATTGGTATAGAAAGAAAAGAGTAATGGAGAGAACACACAGCTCTGGGGGGACCCTGTGCTAATTACCCAGGTACTAAATATAATTTGCTACAAAATATAAAACATTTGCTAGACCAATTCTTGAATACAGCTCATTTGTCTGGAACCTGCACTGCATATTGGACATAAATACAATTAAGAGAGTCCAGAGATATTTTACGAGAAGAGTACTCCATTCCTCTAACTGCAATAAAATACCTTATGCCACCAGACTCCAAATTTTGGGCTTAGACAACTTAGAACTACGCCAAATTCAGTCTGACCTAAGCATAGTACATAAAATTATCTGCCACAATGTCCTTCCTGTCAATGACTACTTCAGCTTCAGCCAAACAATATACGAGCAAATAATAGCTACAAACTCAAGGTAACTCGATTGCAGAAAATATGACCTCAGTAACAGAGTGCTCAATGCCTGGAATGTACTACCTGACTCTGTAGTTTCTTACCAAACCCCCAAAACTTTAACCTTAAACTGTCTACTGTTGACCTCACCCCATCCCTAAGAGGTCTGTAAGGGGCGTGCATAAGTGCACCAGCGCATCTACCATCCCTGTCATAATATTTCTTTTTACTTACTCTTTTCATGTATTCAAATTATGTTTATACTTTTACCTGTTCTCTTATATATGTTTGTCGAATAAACTTATGATTATCTTTAATTTTACCTGTTGCTTCCTATTTATGAAAAGCTAACAATCCACCTAGAATGATGGTATTGAATACCAAGCTGAAATCTACAAAAAGGACTTATACATGTCTCCAGGGATTCCAGCTGTTGCAAGTGCCATATTGGCAGCATCATCTGCCAACCTATTGGCTCAGTAGGCAAAGCGCAAGGGGGCTAACTGTGGTGACTTTCAGATGGGCCAGTTGTTCAGCAAAAACTTTAAAGCAAGGAGTTACTCGGACTTAATCTGGGGCTTTTCTGATATTTGGCTAGAAAGTACACCTCATGCTTCTTTTTATAGGATCACCGAGGAAAGGTGGCAGATAGATTGGAGATAGATGTAGGAGATTTGGCTACAGTTGGTGTATCTGAGGTAGATGACAGTGATCTGCCCCTCAAGCCTACAGAAGAACACATTCATGTCATCTGCCAGTTGATGATTCCCTTCAGTAAGGGATGGGATCTGCTATTGTCAATTATGTTCTTCAGGCTTCTCGATGCAGTCACTGGTTTATTAGCTGAGAACTGATTTCTCAGATTTTCGGAGTATTCTCAGATTTTCTTTACTATTCTGTTCTCCCTTGTTAACAAGCTGGTCTGTCGTATATTCATCTGATATGCTTCTCTGTCAGCAGCTGGAGATTTCTCCCTGCAGTTGGGTTTCCACGGTCTGGGTTTCTTCTTTTCATGCATTGCAGAGGCCACCAGTTGTTGTTTAGCTCTGAATACAGATGGCATATTAGCACGGCAGACCCGAGCCAGATGTCTCTTATGGTCACACCTCTGGCACAAAGCGTCCTTTTATTTGCATGTTGCTCTGGAATGTGGCCCTCCGCACTCTGCACACAAGGGTTGTCTCCATTCTGCGTCGGTGTAGGTTCTTTTCTTGTCATCTTGTAGCCAGTAGATGTCATTTTCGTCTTCCGACAACTTGATCAGCTTGGCACTCTCTTGATGGACTGCGGCAATTTGGTGCGAAGTTGGCACATTTCCCGCTCTTTGCATGGCAGCAGCTGATTTCTGCGAGTTCTCTGCCACTCTGGCCTCATCTAAGGCTGTCTGTAAAGTGAGGGCTGGTTTGGCTAACAACCGCCGTTGTAAGCTAACATCCCTCACCCCACTTATGAGTGGCTCTAACAGCACATCCTCCATCTCTTGGAACTCACAGTATGCAGCAGGTTTTCTAAGTGCCGCTACATAGTGATTCACGGATTTGTCTTCTTCCTACATTCTGCAGTGAAACTTGCACTGCCGTCCAAACTTCGACTGGGGCATAATGCGCCCATAGTGTGTTCTGTAGTGTGGCCCATGGTACCGCTTGAACCACAACTGGTTTGAAGAGTGTCTTGGCCATGTTGAACACATCCATACCGCAAAAACTGAGGAACAGTGCTCGCTTGCGGGTTTGTTTTTTTTTTTTAATTTGATTTATATGCCGCCCTTCTCCGGAGACTCAGGGCGGCTTACAATGTGCTATCGGACAGTCCCAGGAGATCGTTTGCCTCCATGAAGCATTCAAAGCAATTCATATAGGAGTCCCAATTGTCGGTGGCTGGGCTGAATGGAGCCGGTGGGGCATACACAGTCATCATGCTGCCAGATGGTGATTCAGCAGAACAGCGAGCGATGCTGGTTGTTCCCCTCTCGGCTGGGTTTTTGGTCTATGAGTCCTTATTCTTCTGATCCCATCTTCGTCACCAGTGTTAGATTCAATGATTGGAGAGACAGACACAGCTCTTTAGTGACAACAGCTCTTTATTAGTAGACCAGTGCAACTCAACAACCTGCTTTTCTGGCAGCGTCCTTTTTTATAGAGGTCTGTCAGACAGCTTAACCAATGAGCTTCAAGTATTTTTCTACTGTTTTGGAGGATCTGAGTGAAGCCTATGACTCACTCCTTATATGGTCATAACATTTCCTATGATACATAACAGTTTCAGACTCCTCAGAAGTAATTCTGGAGTTGCTTCCTCCAATTATTAAGTGTCTGAGAAGGTTTTCCTTTCTTGATTCCTAAGAGTCAAGTTCCTTCTCAAAAGTTTCTCTGGATGGACCAAGGCCCCCTGGCTGAGGGAGATTCTGTCCTGAGGGATCCTCCATGGCCGGGTTACTGAGAGGTTGACCAGGTTGGCAAACAATGGTCTTCTGGGCCAGTGGGGGGCCAGAAGCAGGATCTCTCCTTTCTCCGCCAGGACCTTCTGATTACCCCTGGAATATGAGGAAAAGGCACATAGTATCCCACCACCTTCCGTCCCGAGGGAAGTTGCTGGCTGCTCTGCCCACTCCCCCCGCTCCCAGGATTGTCGAGCCGTAACAATCCACCTAGAATGATGGTATTGAATACCAAGCTGAAATCTATAAAAAGGACTTATACATGTCCCCAGGGATTCAAGCTGTTGAAAGTGCCATATTGACAGCATCATCTACCAACCTATTGGCTCAGTAGGCAAAGTGCAAGGGGGTAATGGACGATCTATGGTGACTTTCAGATGGGCCAGTTGTTCAGCAAAAGCTTTAAAGCAAGGAGTTACTCCGACTTAACCTGGGGCTTTTCTGATATTTTGTCTATGAAATAGACCTCATACCTCTTTTTATAGGAAGGGAGTGGTGACAAATGCTTGGAGATAGATGTAGGAGATTTGGCTACTGTTGGTGTATCTGAGGTGGAGGAGGTGGGGTAGATGACAGTAATCTGCCCCTCGAGCCTACAGAAGAACACATTCATGTCATCTGCCAGTTGATGATTTCCTTCAATAAGGGATGGGGTCTGCTGTAGTCAATTATGTTCTTCAGGCTTCTCCATGCAGTCACTGGAGTGCAGTACTGCAGCTATTTCAACTGACTGCTAGTTCAGCAGATCAGCAGATCAAATCTCACCGGCTCAAGGTTGACTTAGCCTTCCATCCTTCCGAGGTGGGTAAAATGAGGACCCAGATAGTTGGGGGCAATATGTTGTTCATATTGTCTTTGTTGTAAGCTGCCCAGAGTCCTTGGAGAATGGGTGGCATAGAAATACGAATAATAAATAAATAAATATTAGCTGAGAACTGATTTCTCAGATTTTTGGAGTATTCTCAGATTTTCTTTACTATTCTGTTTTCCCTTGTTAATACATTCATGGCCTGATTGTATAGCATTCTATCTTCTTTCTTTTCTTTTCTCTTTTTTTATTGAAAAGTTTTACAAAATTTTACACATATTTTCCCCTCCTGCCCCAACCCTCCCCCCCCGCCGGACTTCCCAGAGCAAATACAGGGTATAGCATTTAACAAACATAAAAAAAAAACATATGCTAACTATCTATAGATTTATCTCCCTCTTGCACTTTAACTCCCCTTGTTCATACCTAAATATAACTATTTAAACCAATTATTGCTTAAAAGTAATCAATCCAACTTCGTTCTTGTCCGTTCTTCAATAATAAGCAAGTCTGTTTTCTTCCAGCATTACACAATCAGAGCCCAGTTACAATTAACCATCACATCTCCAACCATTACATATATTAACACATTAACAAAATATTTTAACCAATCTCAAAAAATATATATTGTAAAAACCTTATTTTTACTTTTTACCCCATAAACTTAGATTAATTCTTCCTGGAAACCTTCCTTACTTAATAGCTTTGCATAAATTTATTCATCTTATTCTCTACAATTCCACTACGTATAATCAAATACCATCTTCACTATTTAATATCTATAAAAATATTATAAAAACCTTCCCTCAACCCTTGCACCACTTATATTTTCCTTATAACCCACAATGCTTTGTTATTCTTTAACAAAGCATTCTTTATTATAGCATTAATGTAATTTAAAACAAAGTATAAAGGTTTAAGTAATATCCTTCTTCTAACCCATAAATTTATATTAAATGATCTACGCTGTCCATAACTTTTACATCCACAATATTTTTCTTTTAACCCATCAACTTATATGAATTCTTCAACAAAGCATTCCTTGAAATATAACTTTTCAAAAAGGAAAAAAAGAAAAAAAAAGAAAAAAGGGAAATAATATCCTTTAGTGTAATATACTTCAAGACAAAAGTGAAAGTTTGGTCAGTGGCCCATAACAATTCAAACATAATATTACTTAATATAACTTTTCAAAACAAATCATGTCCCTAAATATAAGTAAATCATTCATTTTCACTATAACTTTTCAAAACAAATCATATTCCTAAATACAGGTATAGTCATTCATTTTCACTATTACTATCCTCTCCAACAAAGAGGATTGTAATTTTTCCATCTCCATTTTTTTCCTGACTTTCTTGCAAACCTTCTTCTTCAGTCTTATTCCTCCGCCTTCTTTTATTTTTATAAATTCTTGAATTTTCAACTGAAGTTGCTGTACCTTACAATCTTGTTCTCTTCGCAAAGTAGTTCCTTTCAGTAAACAGACCTCATTAACTTCGATTGAGAGTCCATTTTTGTAAAAAAGTTGTCAAATTCCACTTCGCATCCTCCTTCTTATATTAGAAATCCCAACGCCTCCTGACAATTTTCCAGTTGACTGTATCAAAGCCTCTGGAGAAATCTCTCTCAGTATTTCCTGGTTATGCTCCTTCAAACCTCTCAGCCTTTCCTTCTTAATTTGAGAAACATCCATTCCATTTTCCAAAGGCACATTAAACTGGGTTGTTTCTCCCACCTGTTCATTCAGCAGCTTACTATTATTTGGCAGCTGAAATACCAATACAGTATCTTCACTTGTATCTTTGTTGCGAATTTGAGTAAAATCCTTCTTGAAAAACCCTTCCATTCTTTCCACTAATGTGGAGGTAAATGATACCAAAGTTTCTTTAAAGAGATCCACAGTCAGTATTTGTGTATTTACTGATGTATATAATGGTGAGCCTTCATCACTTTCAAAACAGCCAGCCATTTTTTTTCTTCCCAATAAACTTTCACTTTATACTTTTCCAGCAACTAAATCAATTATTCCAATCCCTAAGTGGTACAAGTCTTTTTTTAGAAATAATTTTTAAATCCTTCTCCTTTTAAGATAAAATCCTCTTCTTTTAAACAGGGGCTTTCAACACAACATAATATTTTGTATCTAACTTTCACTTCTTCACGCCCCGTTAGAGTCAAACGCCATCTTACTTTCCCTTTCTCCCATAGAAATTCAGAGGGAAGTGATAGACTTTTCGGAGTTAAAGTTTAGTACTTGCAATTTTAGTTTCTCCTGTATTTGCTCTGCCAGCTTTCAAGTCCAAAATCTTTTTTAAAATTGAGTTGCTAGGGTGGTTGCGGCGTATAGTTCTGCTTGAAGCAGAAACATCCCGGGTCCAGAGCAATGACGGGCTTTCCGGGGAGCTCTCACCCTTTAAGCCCCAGATTTAAAAAGAAACCTGGGGCTCTTGGGGAGCTCTACCCACATCCGTCGGCTCTCTTTCCCCCCTTCTCCCAGGGGGAAAGTTTTCAAGCTGCTAGACAGCTGATTTTTGCTGTCTGGCGGCTCTAACGGAATCCTGGGGCTGGCGCTCACAAAGGAGCGTCTTTCGGTGCTGGCAGAGCTGCCGGAAGTCCCATTCTATCTTCTTTCTTGTAGGCATCTTCTTTGGCATGATGTAGCAGCTTGAACTTAGTTGTGAGCCAAGGTTTATTGTTGTTACAAATACACAAACTCTTGATAGGCACACACATCCCCTCATATGATGCTAACATATGATGTCATGGTGTCAGTAAATTCATCCAGGTCTTCTAAAGTATCTTCAAAAACACTCCAATCTCTGCAATCAAAGCAAGCCTATAATTCTAACTTTGCCTCCTCAGTCCAAGATTTCGTTATTTGTTTGTTTGTTTGTTTGTCAAACATGCACAAGATAACATTATTTTAGTCAATATTGTAGTCACCATTGTAGTCAATACTGTATTCTACAATACTATACTACAATAATATGATACTACAATGCTATGCTACAATAAAGTACTATAATACTGTAGTCAATATTATTTTGACTACAGGCTTTGCGGTTTTAAGTTTCAGCCTGCAGGGGGTGTGAGATGGACCATACAATGATCAGAGAGACTGTAGTTGCTTTCAGCAGAGAGTGGTAAGCACTTTTAACATGGAGTAGCAGGGAACCAATGTGTTCTTCCCTCTGGTGAGACAGCTGACTTGCTGAGTGTATCTGAGCAACTCATGAGTCAGATTAGGTCTGTTAAAATTCCATAAAACAATGAGTTAGGGAGTCTGGACATTTCTGTTCTGTGTACAGCTCGGGTCAGCTAGGATTTCCTATTGATTCTGATACCAGTTTACCATGGATTTTCTTTTTGCTGACCCACCTAGCACATGGAAAGGGACCCAGTGGAGTGGAGTGCCTAAGGCAATAGACTAGAATCCAGGAGCCTGCTAGCTGAGTGACCTTGGGCCCATCCCTTTTTCCCAGCCTTAGAAAGTCACAACGGTAGACCATTTCACAAATCTTTCCCCAAAAAAGTGCAGGGGCTTCTTCAGCCAGTCTCCAGAGGTCAACACTGACTCGAAGGCACCAAACTTCAACTTTTCATCTTCAATTAGACTTATTGTCTCCAGATTCCATCTCTTAAAACCGGGGTTTCCTGGCTCTGCTGTCCCCTTGAAAAGGTTTCTTTGCCCAACAATAGAAATAACCCCAGGTACTCAGATAAGGACTTGCCAACTTCCCCAACAATTGCCATTGTTAAATATAAAGTATTGTTCCTAAAGTTTTAATTATAATTAAAGAACTTTTTGAAAAATGAGTATTACTATAGTTAACAAAATGGCTCCGAAAAGTCCAGAACAGATAAGGGAGGGGGGGAGTGCTTTCTGAGCTGTCGTTAGGGAGACTTTGCCCTGCAGCTAGGGAATGTTTGTTAATAAGTGCTCCCGATAGGTTGTCAGCTTGTTAGTATCCAGCCAATGGGAAAACAGAACAGTGTTAAGTGTGGGGTGAGGGGAGTGGTATAAAAACCTGCTTGGTGTTTTGCTCTAGGTCCACCTCATGTGCAGTTGTATTTGCAATTATATTAATAAACCTCTGCTACTTTTTGGAACGGAATTGCTTTCATTACTTTTTTGTATTTCTAACACTGTCAGATCAGATTCCTAGGATTTTCTGTCTGCAGCCTTCTACTTCTACCTCAACTGCAATGTTCTCTCTCCTGATATCTCTCAGACATCTACAGACGTGGTTCTTAGACATCTACTGAACACTTGCCACTTTCCCAAAACCTTTACTATATAAATATTTCTCTTCCTTTTCAATATGTATTTATTAATTATAATTGTAGTTGATAATCTTTCAATCATGTTTGTTTTCTTTGTCTACCACTTGAGAGTGTAAAAATAACAAATGGCTTCACTTTGTGGCTTCTGCTATAAATACAAAAGAAAATTTGAAACTAACCACAGTTGACTTGAATACTGGTGTGCATATGTGTTTAAAATATTCATCTAGTTCTGAATGGGGTTATCAGAGAGCTTCCTGATCTAATGTTGCCTCTAAAAAGTTGAGCAGACTCTGTGACAACAAATAAACATTTTTCATCAGTTTTGGCTGATAAGCTAGTTGTTGTCACTTTTCCTGCAGGTCTACCTGTCTACCCTTCATCCTGCTGTGGTCATCTTCCATAATGCATTGTTTTCCAAGAGCCTTGAAATTTCACTAGGCCAAATAATGCTGCAAGATTTTTGGAGACAGAGATATTTTCCATGCTACTTCAATGATTTATTAGCTGTACAGGATGTTTCTGGGCTCAACATTTAGTGCTCTTTCGACTTGGGACCAAGTTTTAGAAAGACTTTATACTCTCATCCCTTTCAATAAGGGCCTGGTGGCTCAGCAGACTAAAAAAGCATTGTGATTAACACCAGCTGTCTGCAATTACTGTAAGTTCGAATCTCACCAGGCTCAAGGTTGACTCAGCCTTCCATCCTTTTTAATTGGTTAAATGAGGACCCAGTTTGTGGGGGCAATAAGCTGACTTTGTATAAATATACAAAAGTATGAAGGCTATTGCTTAACGCATTGTAAGCCTCCCTGAGTCTCCGGAGAAGGGCGGCATATAAATCAAATTTTTAAAAAAATTGAAACCATAAAATAAGGTTATTTTATTTTAATTTTTTTGCTCTATCAAGTAAAGTGAGGAAAATAGAATGCTTTCCCTGCAAAGGAGAATACTGTTATACTGCTAATTTTCATATTTTCATATTTTGTCATCAAGTGAATATTGTTTTATTCCTCAGTCTTTTTAATATCCGTTACATTTTCATTTTGTATTGTAAATACAAAAATATTTATTATTTATTAAATATAAAAATATTTATTGTAAACAAATATTGCTTAATGCATTGTAAGCCGCCCTGAGTCTCCGGAGAAGGGCGGCATATAAATCAAATAAAAATAAAAATAAAATAAAAATAAATAAATAAATGTTGTGGATTTTTAGTCACGTTGCAAATTTTATTTCACTCCGTGCTATTTTTGTTGTTGTTGTTGCTGTTGTTGTTATAGTTTATAGTCATAATTTTAGTTACAGATATAAAAAGATCTGATACTGTATTTTGGATTTGGGAAACTTAAAACATCATTGAAGATTTGATAGAGATGCAATAAATAAATGAATATATACATACGAGGATAATCCTGCCGCTATACAAATGTTATGTGAATGAACCACACGTTTGTAAAACATGATTCTGGCACCAGGAAATCTATATAGATTTTATAATTGATAGCCACTAGGACCATGAGTAAGAAGAACCTTAGCCCAACCCAAATGCAGTTGCTCCAGATGGGAAAATAGCTATTCTGAAATGTTTTTAAGCCTCAGGATAAGGATAACAATAAAAAGGTGCACAGAGAAATATATTTAATAATAAAATATATAACAATAAACAGTTTTCTACATAAGCAGGATTAGTCTTCATCTTCCTCTCCTTCTTTTGAACCTCTGTAGATATAAAAGGAATAAAAGATGATATTACAATGTGGTTATAAAACTACATATTCTTCTAATCAGTCTGTTCAATATTTTCCTCTAGTTTGCCAATTCAGCCTCATCCTGCACATCGCAGGACTTTCTGTCCTGAGTAGTACAGCTAATTACTGTACTAGTATACAGTATTGCAGGCTAACTCTTCCCACAGTCAAAAGTTATACCCTGACTGGCACAAGGTTGGTATACCCTCCCCTTCTGAGGTTGGTATTGCCGCCATTTTGTTGAGGGCATTATTCTGACACTATAAACAGGTCAGAGAATGCTGTAAAGTACTGTGGGGTTGTGTACAAGTCTAAGTGCTATTGCTTTTGCTAATTCTGTTGTAAAATACTAGCTTCTTTGACAGAAAGCAATGATTGACTTCTAAATCTGCATTTCCAGTTTCTATTAAACCGAGCTAATATGAAAATGTCATTATATATTTTAACATACATTGGAAAATATCATCCCCAAATTGAATATATTAAGAAAATCTGGAATGTCAGGTATTCATGTGCAAATTGCTATATTCTCTCCATGAATTGCAATGTTGCTAGGCTAGATTTTTCAGAAAGGACATACATTTTCTCTGAGGAAATCTAGACAAACATAGGAAAATCACCTAAAAATAACTGAAGCTTGAACCTATTTTTTATATCCACTAAACATACCTTTGCTTTGTATGTCCTGTATTCTAGCAAAGACATTACACACACACACACACACACATCTTCTAGGGGGGGGGGGAAGATCTCCATTCCTTCTTTATATTGTTAGAGAGGAATAATAGTTTTATTGTTTAATGTTTTATTTTAGATTTCATGCTATTTCAATTATATAGTGCTCTAGCAGTGGGCTTATTAATTTACTAAGCATTTCCATTTCTAAAAAGCCATTTGTCCAAATGTTATTTAGAATCTGAAATGTGTTCTGCAATTAAAAAATGAACCCTTTATTGTTCCAGATTATTTCATACTATTACACTACAGGAGGAATTAGGTGTTACAATTCTGCGTGCAGTGTATTTTATATTATATATGCTAAGGTTTTTAAGTGTGTAAAATTGTTGATTTTAATAACAATGAAACTGCAATAGTAACAGTACAAATTAGATGTTGTTTTAAAGAAACACATTCATTCATTGGCATCCTTCAGTCTCAAGAGACTATGGTATTGTGCAAAGGATAATTTTTAGGAAAGAGGTCCTAAAACAGCATTTAGTGTGACTAAAAAGGCCAATTCGAGAGTGGCAATCCCTTCCACATTGAGGGCAGATACATTCTGTCCCTGCCCAGTCCCCAGATTTTTCTGGTTCCGGGACTGCCTCTTTGCCTCAGCCTGTCGAACAAGTGTCTCTTCAAATTGGAGGCGTCTTTAGCCTCCAAGCTGAACGATCGGAAGTCAAGGTTTCCCACTTGTTAATGTCAATTCCAAGGGCCTTTAGGTTCCTCTTGCAGATATCCTTATATCGCAGCTGTGGTCTCCCTCTGAGGCGCTTTCCCTGCACTAATTCTCCATACAGGAGATCTTTCGGAATCCGACCATCAGCCATTCTCACGACATGCCCCAGCCAGCGTAAACGTCGCTGTTTCAATAGTGTATACATGCAAGATGTTCCAAGACTGCACTATTTGGAACTATGTCCTGCCAGGTGATGCCAAGAATTCGTCGGAGACAGCGCATATGAAAGGCGTTCAACTTTCTCTCCTGCCATGCGTAGAGGCTCCAAGACTCACTGCAGTACAAGTACACTGCTCAGGACGCAGGCTCTATAGACCTGGATCTTTGTATGTTCCATCAGCTTCTTATTAAGCCATACTCTCTTTGTATGCCCCAAACAAACGCATTACTTATTTCTAAGTTAAAGAACAGCCCTTGACAGATTGTACTATTTACTCAGTCTTTGTAGTGGTTTCAGTAGTGGCTGTCTCTTTTTCAGGCCTGACAAAGAACAGAAAAACATTTTAACAGAACTTAAAAAGAATTCTGCTGCAGCTAAGATTGTCTCCTTCCCAATAAAACTATTTATATTATTTGTTTCCTAGTATGATTTGATTGCTTATTAGTAACCTGTGACTATCAGTGTTGTATCTTACAATTCTTGATGAATGTATTCTATTTTATTTTTCTTTATGTGCACTGAGAGCATATGCACCCCAGATAAATTCCTTGTGTATCTAATCACACTTGGCCAATAAAGAATTCTATTCTATTCTATTCTATTCTATTCTATTCTATTCTATTCTATTCTATTCTATTCTATACTATTCTACATGGCTTAGGACCGGGGTATTTGGCGGACCTTCTGTGGCCAGCAACAGCTCCCCATCGCCCGGTGCGTTCCCACAGGGAGGGCCTACTTGGGGTGCCGTCGGCCAGACAGTGTCGGCTGGCAACCCCTAGGGAGCGGGCCTTCTCTTTGGGCGCACCTACCCTCTGGAATCAGCTCCCCCTGGAGCTCTGGATGGCCCCCGACCTTCACTCTTTCCGCCACGAACTAAAAACATGGCTATTTCGCCTGGCCGGCCTGGACTGATGGGGATTTTAAAATGGATTTTAATTGATTTTAGGGATTTTATGCGTACTTTGAACCCAGAGTTTTTGTTTTATTTTTCTGTTTTATTGTTGTGAGCCGCCCTGAGTCCTCTCGGGAGAAAGGGCGGCATATAAATCTAAACAAATATATAAATAAATAAATTGCAGAATGGGATGATTCCCTCTCTAGTTTGACTTTGGTCATGTCATGCAGGGGAGTTCACTGGAGAATATGATTACTTTTGGAAGAGTCAGCGGTAAAAGGAAGCCAGACTGTCAAAGAACATGGTGGCTGGACACTATCAAAGCCTGACATCAACCAGAGCAGACAAAAACTCAACGGAGATAGGAAGATGTGCCGAGACCTGGTCCATAGAATTGCCAAGAGTTGGACATGATTAAATGCATCTCCCCCCTCCTCCTCCTCATGATGCTTTGTGAATCTTTTTCTTGTAATACGTGCCAAAGGGGAAAAAAGAAAAGAAAAATACCTTGCACTTTGACGACTGAATTATCCCTGCTGTATTTTTTGTCTACTTTATCAAGAGATTGATACATATCTTTAAGCCAAGGAGGCTTGTCGAAAGAAGATGCTGAAGTCTTAAGCATGAGGAAAGGATGTGAAAAAATGATAACAAAACTTCAGTCTGAGATTTTAATGTTCGTGTTGCATTATCATTTTATTTATATCTCAGATTCAAATTCCAGATCCTGCAATGGAGGTTCTTCCTGAAGGAATATGTGGCTAGCAAATTAGAGCAAACTTAACTGTGAACTCCTAATTAGGACACAGGTTTTAGCTCTCTCTTTATTTATGATAGATAATTCTGGAATGTATTTTGTATTTCTGCTAATTAGTGTTAGTAGTAGCCAGTAACATTAGTAGTTAGCTGCAGTTTAAAGATTTCTTTCAGTATTAGCATTCCTAAACTTTGCAAGTGTTGTTATCTTTAATATATGTTATTTAATTTGAGCTTAATTATGATGTATGAAATAAATGTATGCCTTAATGTTGTATGGAAATAAGATTTTTATCAATTCATCTGGCCAATACAACTCTGATTTTAGTGAATTGTTCCTATTATTCTTATAGGATCTTTTCAAAAGATCTATCTTACTTCATGCATGCTATCTCCCACATTAATGGGTTTGACAGAACTGGAAAAGATGCTTGCAAAATCTTCCAAAGCCATGTTTGTTCATCTTGGTATAGTTAATAAGTCACAAATGGTTGTAGCAAAATTTTCTCCTGAAAAAATGCCATAGTAATAGTGATACACAAAATACATAAAACTGTAAGATATGGCTTACACATCTGACTCAATACACTTCACACATTAAGTCAGATTTTCCTTTCAGGTTTTGTGACTCCAGCCATTGTGATTTATTCCATAAATAATTTTCTGGTCACCTGCAGTTTGGCACAATGTGGGAACTATGTCATTAAAAAGTCTTCAAAATAGTTCAAAATATTGTTTTTTTCTTAAATATGTCGTATGTATTTGGACATTTCAAATTGTGAGTTATCTAGAAATCAGAGGTGTAGGACAGGCTGGGCTCCAGACCATTGGCTGTTACAACAGCCGCCTTCTCATTCTACAGAGAGAAACTAGAGTGGTTCTGAATTACTTCTACATGAGTAGAAAATAAAGATGCCTCCTGTTCCTGAAGGCAACTGATTGGCTTACAGGATCCAGAAGAAATGGTTAGTAGCAGGGAAAAGTGGCAAATTCAGGAGGAATGGCTAGGAAACTGCCATCTTTATCCATAGTACTGTCAATATGGAATGATTATCCTTACTGGCTTAAAACTCAATGAGTGACTTTAAAACAGGAAAGCTACATTTAGAGAGATGACTAGAGACATCAGTTACGAAGTAAAAGCCAACCTATGTTAAACACTGCAACCCAATTTGAAGCTTACTCAGAAGAAAACCTCATTTAGTTTAATATACTCCCATAATGACAGGTTTGTTTGTTTGTTTGTTTGTTTGTTTATTTAAACAAATTTAAGTAACCATCCAACTAAGTGATTCTAGGCAGCTTGCAAATTTTAAAAAATCCATCATTTAGTTACACTTTAATTTGGAGGAGGGGGAGGATGATTACATTCAGGCTTGCCTGTACCACATCTGTAATACTTATGGGAATGTAGAGCCATATTTTCATATCCAATAAAAAATTGAATATAGCCAGATCACCAGTGGTTGCTTCTGCATTTACATATCTGTTTTTCAGGTGTATCTTCCATCTATCTATCCAGAAATGTCCTTAAAGAAAACAAAGAGAAAAATAGTGAGATGTTAGACTGGACAAACTCTTTTGACAATGTTCAAACCAAATACGGCATCCATTTCTGTCCACGAAGAGTATACAAACTCTTATCATTTAATAACAGATGTATATATTTCTGTTTCTCAAAATGGACTTAAAAGGCTTTTCAATCACAAGAGTCTTCTGTGCATGTACAAGCAATAGGCAGGCAGCAGAAGCCTTAATTGCCTCTTATGATAAAACACACACCTGCAATTGTCTCCAAAGTTTTAAGAGTCCATGTTGCAAGTAACCACATAGTTGTTTGAGATTTTACTTATTTTTGACTTCATTAGCATGCATATCATCCTGGTAATCTAATCTTTAATGTTTGTTTAGCATTGAAAATAATTGAAAGTTGCCAATAGGAGAAGGGAAAAGAGGCTATGACACCAACTGAGGAATGTAGCAAGAAGCCAGTGCTAAACATACAGATTCATCCAGCAAAAATCAAGTCTATCAGCCAGACATTCCCTCTCAGAATTGAAGATGGAATGAATCCAAGCTTAATACACCCATTTTGTCATGATTTGTCCCCCTCACCAATAATTTTACAAAAATCAATCCCACCCTTTTTTTAAGGTGAGAATATATTATATGGAATCCTGGTTGCAGTAATGTGGTCTCTGAGTTACGGTGTTCAAGGAAACGCTGCCTCTTCACTAAAACAGCATATTGAGAGTTTGGAGAAATTTATTGGACTTTGAAATATAGTGGGTAAATAAATTAATATAAGGATCTCTAGAAAAATATTTTATCTTACCTCAATCAAACAAATTATTACAGTAATAACCATCATCACTGTTGTCACAGAAACAGCCAACCTCCAATAATGCCATTCCCATGTTGTCGAATCCCGCTTTGGTATCTGCAAGGTTACCAAAGAGAAGTAAAATGAAAGATGGGCCTTCGCGTATTTTAACATAAGAGCTCTTTTCCCCAGAAGAAAAGTATATTCAGGCTCATCTACCCTTTAAAGGCAACTGCAATGTATTAAGTCTGCTGAAGTAGGAAGTAACATTCTGTTCGTTGATTGGTTAAGCCGCCTGACAGCTGGCTTTATAAGACTGTCAGGCAGAGTTCCAAGCAGTTTCAGTTATAGCTGTGGCAGGTAGCCTAGCTGTTGTTAATAAATGGTTAATTACATGATCTTCGCATTGTCCATCGTCCTTGCTCCAGCCAATACATTTCAGCAACAACAGTTTTACCAATCCAGTTTTGTTAAAGTAATCATATCTGAAATTTCTGATTTAATTCTATAGAAACTCATTCAGTTTTCCCTGTTTTCACATTTCAGTTATTTTAGCTATATGCCACTCTCCCCAGATGCTGATCACAATTTGTAAGAACCTTACATGTTGTTTATCCTTGTATATAAGAGATGGGAATCAGGCAGAGAAATGGTCATGGCACACGCACATTACTATAAACAATCTAACAAGGCTTTTACTCAAAAACAGTAACTGTCTTTAGAGAAATGAATGCACAATTTACATCAATTGGGCCTTGGGGGGAGGGGAGAGACATCTAGGTAACCAAATCTTGTAATACTCCTATTAGTGCACATCTTAGGATTGTTTATGTAGGTTGCTTTTACCTCACCAGAGGGTTTCTCCATTTTACTGGAGCTTGGTGTATTCATATTGGTTTCATTTTTAGCCAGCAACAAGTCAGATTTCAACAGAGCAGATGCTTCCTGGATGGTTTTTCTGTTATTGAAGAGTTTCATTACAAGCCCTATTCTAGAGATGAGAAAATCACAAGAATCTGGGTAGTTGGTTCTCTGCAGTTCACATTTATCATACGGATCAAGTGGGCAGTTAGGTTCCTCCTAGGCTCATTAAGGATCAGGTGTGCCAACTGTTTTTGCACCACAGCTTCAGAGACATCGCCCTGAAGAAAATAGTTATCAGTGCTTGACAAACAGTCAGATAAAAGGGGAGCAGAGGTGATTTGTTCATGGCCACCGAGTCTCATATCAACCGTCCATTCTAGGTCCCACATGTAAGAGGCCAAACAATTGGGTCTCTGGGTGGTAGATGACAGTAATCTGCCCCTCGAACCTACAGAAGAACACATTCATATCATCTGCCAGTTGATGATTCCCTTCAATAAGGGATGGGGTCTGCTGTAGTCAATTATGTTCTTTTTGCTGACCCTCCCTTCCCCCCAATGATACCCCCTGCAATTCCATTTAAAGCAGAGAATAGAAGCCTCCTCAGTAGTTCACAGGACGCCTCAAGGGTAGATCCTAATAAGGGAATTGCACCTAGCACATGGAAAGGGACCCAGTGGAGTGGAGTGCCTAAGGCAATAGACTAGAATCCAGGAGCCTGCTAGCTGAGTGACCTTGGGCCCATCCCTTTTTCCCAGCCTTAGGAAGTCACAACGGTAGACCATTTCACAAATCTTTCCCCAAAAAAGTGCAGGGGCTTCTTCAGCCAGTCTCCAGAGGTCAACACTGACTCGAAGGCACCAAACTTCAACTTTTCATCTTCAATTAGACTTATTGTCTCCAGATTCCATCTCTTAAAACCGGGGTTTCCTGGCTCTGCTGTCCCCTTGAAAAGGTTTCTTTGCCCAACAATAGAAATAACCCCAGGTACTCAGATAAGGACTTGCCAACTTCCCCAACAATTGCCATTGTTAAATATAAAGTATTGTTCCTAAAGTTTTAATTGTAATTAAAGAACTTTTTGAAAAATGAGTATTACTATAGTTAACAAAATGGCTCCGAAAAGTCCAGAACAGATAAGGGAGGGGGGGGAGTGCTTTCTGAGCTGTCGTTAGGGAGACTTTGCCCTGCAGCTAGGGAATGTTTGTTAATAAGTGCTCCCGAAAGGTTGTCAGCTTGTTAGTATCCAGCCAATGGGAAAACAGAACAGTGTTAAGTGTGGGGTGAGGGGAGTGGTATAAAAACCTGCTTGGTGTTTTGCTCTAGGTCCACCTCATGTGCAGTTGTATTTGCAATTATATTAATAAACCTCTGCTACTTTTTGGAACGGAATTGCTTTCATTACTTTTTTGCTATTTCTAACACTGTCAGATCAGATTCCTAGGATTTTCTGTCTGCAGCCTTCCACTTCTACCTCAACTGCAATGGTCTCTCTCCTGATATCTCTCAGACATCTACAGACGTGGTTCTTAGACATCTACTGAACACTTGCCACTTTCCCAAAACCTTTACTATATAAATATTTCTCTTCCTTTTCAATATGTATTTATTAATTATTATTAATAATTTAATATTATTAAATATTATAAACATGTTTCTAGGCTCAACATCTAGTGCTCTTTTGACTTGGGACCAAGTTTTAGAAAGACTTTATATTCTCATCCATCTCAATTTGAAACCATAAAATAAGAAGGTTGTTTTATTTTAATTTTTTTGAGGAAATAGAATGCTTTCCCTGCAAAGGAGACTACTATTATACTGCTAATTTTCATATTTTGTCATCAAGTGAATATTATTTTATTCCTCAGTCTTTTTAATATCCGTTACATTTTCATTTTGTATTGGAAATGTTGTGGATTTTTAGTCACATTGCGAGTCTTATTTCTCTCCATGCTATTTTTGTTGTTGTTGTTGCTATTGTTGTTATAGTTTATAGTCATAATATTAGTTACAGATATAAAATGACCTAATACTGTATTCTGGATTTGGGAAAAACATTATTGAAGATTTTATAGAGATGCAATAAATAAATGAATATATACATACGAGGGTAATGTCATGTAAATGAACTACACATTTGTAAAACATCATTCTGGCACCAGGAAATCTATAGGATAACAATAAAAAGGTGCACGGAGAAATGTATTTAATAATAAAATATATAACAATAAACAGTTTTCTACATAAGCAGGATTAGTCTTCATCTTCCTCTCCTTCTGAACCTCTGTAGATATAAAAGGAATAAAAGATGATATTACAATGTGGTTATAAAATTACATATTCTTCTAATCAGTCTGTTCAATATTTTCCTCTAGTTTGCCAATTCAGCCTCATCCTGCACATCGCAGGACTTTCTGTCCTGAGTAGTACAGCTAATTACTAGTATGCAGTATCGCAGGCTAACTCTTCCCAGTCAAAAGTTATACCCTGACTCGCACAAGGTTGGTATACCCTACCCTTCCGAGGTTGGTATTGCCGCCATATTTTTGAGGGCATTATTCTGACACTATAAATAGCTCAAAGAGTGCTGTAAAGTACTGTGGGGTTGTATACAAGTCTAAGTGCTATTGCATTTGCTAATTCTGTTGTAAGATACTAACTTCTTTGACAGAAAGCAATGATTGACTTCTAAATCTGCATTTCCAGTTTCTATTAAACCGAGCTAATATGAAAATGTCATTATATATTTTAACATACATTGAAAAATATGATCCCCCAAACTGAATATATTAAGAAAATCTGGAATGTCAGGTATTCATGTGCAAATTGTTATATTCTCTTCATGAATTGCAATGTTGCTAGGCTTGATTTTTCAGAAAGGACATACATTTTCTCTGAGGAAATCTAGACAAACATAGGAAAATCACCTAAAAATAACTGAAGCTTGAACCTATTTTTTTATATCCACTAAACATACCTTTGCTTTGTATGTCCTGTATTCTAGCAAAGACATCACACACACACACACACACACACACACACAGAGAGAGAGGGGGGGGATAATAGTTTTATTGTTTAATGTTTTATTTTAGATTTCATGCTATTTTAATTATATAGTGCTCTAGCAGTGGGCTTATTAATTTACCAGGCATTTCCATTTCTAAAAGGAGCCATTTGTCCATTATCCTTTCCTTCCTGTCACGAGTGTTTCCAGGATTGCTGTGGCTATCTGCCTACTCACAAACAGTATGGTTTTAATCAAGCTATCTACTGTTGCCAATTACCTGCAAGCCTTCCCCGCCCTGGATAATTGCAGGTTGACTCCTTACATAAGCAAGGACCTTTCGCTTGCTACTCGGGCCTAGTCTTCTAGGCCTAAATGCACAGCTCCTGCAGGAAGCTTGGTGCAATGCCGCAGATGGGAGAAGAATGCAGATAAGGACTCCAGACGTCGTTACAGAGAGACTCCCACGGATGCTTGCCTTTTGCTGTTTTGTAGCACGCAAGCTATCATTGGGACTGCTGTTGCTGGACCTTCTTCCTCCCACAAGCTTCAAACAATGTTTGCTGTTTGAACTGTTTTTACTTCAGTGATTTTCAGCTGTGAGGCTCGTGCTGCCCTCGTTATGATTGCCTTGATGATGTATCGATGCCGAAGCTGCTTACCTTTATGCTAGCTTTATTCTTTTGTGAACTGTTTTCGGTATTGTGGAGAGGGATCTAGGGAGATAGCCTTGCCTCACATACCCAGATAAGACTTTGTTTTTAATGTGCTTTCTTAAAGACATAGTGCTTTTTAAATGTTTTAAAGTAAATTATATTTTTACACAAGACGCCTCTGTCAGAATCATTTCAGTCTCAGTGTGTTTACTCAAGAGCTGATTCACGGTCTGGGGTAACCCTCAACCCCATTTTCGTAACACTTCCAAATACTACTGCTTATGACTTGCTTTTCTTTGTCTCTCCAAATTCAGCCATGAGGATTTTATTTTATTCGTAAGAAGGTGCTCTTTCATCTCACATTGTGATCTGTTCTGTTGGGCCTAGAGTACAGTCAACCCCATATATAAGTCTTCTTTTATCTAAGTCCCAGTCAGGTTGTAACAGAGTTTTCAGGTAAATGAATTTGTGGCAGAAGAGGTCTGTTAAGGATATTCTTGTCTCATAACCAATGTTGTGGGTTATTGAGCAGAGTACTCTTTGAGTTTACGCACAAAAGCGACTGAGAATGATTGTGGATAATAACAGTTAACATACTAACAAACTGGGTTTTGATAATATTTTACTTTTAGGGAAAAAGCAAAATCATAGTCCAAAAACAATCCAAGTCATACAGATATAAAGTGAGATAAGATCAGTCCAGGGATATTTTTCAAATATAAAGTCTTCTTACCAGTTATAGAAAAATACAATAAAGCAGATCTTCTTTAGTTTCAATCAGGAACAAAGTTCAATATAAAAACAGCCAATAAATATTAGAAAAGCAATAAATAGCCATGATCAAGCAATGATCATGCAGAGAGATCAAATATAGAGTTACAGCATATCAGCAGGTAAAATGGTGTAGTGTCCACACAAACCATAATTCAGCTTTCCTTAAATACATTGGCTACAGAGCTCAGCCAATCAGGATGCATGATGAAGCAACACAGTTTTTAAAGCTACATAATACTTTTAGCTACAAATACACAATGTTGGTTTATATATTGCCTTACCAACCAGTTGGGTAATAACAATTTTCTAACAAGGTCAATCCACAAAAGCATTGTGCAAGGTACTTGGACAAGAGTTGGAAAGGACCTTGGAGGTCTTCTAGTCCAACCCCTGCTTAGGCAGGAAACCCTACACCACTTCAGACAAATGATTATCCAATCTCTCCCTAAAAACTTCCAGTGTTGGAGCATTTATAACTTCTTGAGACAAGTTGTTTCACTGATTGATTGATCTGTCAGGAAATTTGAGGGCTCTTACAAAAACGAGGGAGTCAATCTATTTTCCAAAGCACCAAAAGGCACAAGAAACAATGGATGGAAACTAAGTAAAGAGAGAAGCAAACTAGGACTAAGGAGAAATTTCCTAAGAGTGAGACCAATCAACCATAGCTTGCCTTCAGAAGTTGTGGGTGCTCCATCATTACAGACTTTCAAAAAGAGTGAGGGGCGTACACCCCAAAAGGACAATGCCAGGAACCACTAAAATAATGCAGAAAACTTAAAACAGTCATTCCCCTTTAAAAAAAAAGTCAACCCCAAAGCAAGTGCAGCAGCTGAGAGGGAAACTAAGAGCAGCTGCTCAGGCTAATTGAAAGCCTGTGCGTGTTGCCAAAAGCCGTTAACCCTTCCAACTCTATTATTCTATGTTCTCTATGTTGTAAATTGGGTGCTTCACAGCAGAAGCAATACATCTGCCTGGACCACACATGCATTAAATCCATGGCCTGTATGATCAAGCTGCATCATTGTCCCCTCCTGTATCTTTTCCCCTAGGAAGAAAAAGAAGTAGCTAACACTGCAGCAGTTATAAAAGGTCTTGGGAAACTCCAGGGAGTATCAGTTGATCACAGAAGTGTTACTTAATACTCTTTATAATGAAAATGTTTGTAATCTTGTCCTCCTTCCTGAAGGGAAGAGGTTAATCCCTTCCCTAGATGGGTGATTGATGGGCTTCCCTGCTCTAATCCTGTCAGTTTCTGTTGTTTATTGACTTGATTCAGCATGTATCGGCTGCATTCCAGCTACAACTGTTAAGTGGAGCTATTAACTGAAGGGAGAGAGAGAGAGAGAGAGAGAGAGAAAAAAAAATCTCTTGTACTTTATTTTTAACCGGTTCTCTGAACTACCTAAGCAATTAAATAACGGTTCAGGCAAACCAGTGAGAACTGGCTGAATCCCACGTGGTCTGCAGAAATCTGGACTTATAGCACGATATTTTGCTGTCTATGACTTCAGTTCAGGTGGTTAGTGATCGGCTTGTTTCAGTGACTTCGGCTCAGATTTTAGTGACCAGCTTGCTCCATCACCTCAGTTCTCAAATTCCACCTTCGTCGAACAGAACAGTATTCTGTTCCGGAAACAGGTGGAAAGAACTGAGGCGAGACAGAAGTAACGTTTAGCTAACAGTTTATTAACAGTTCAGCTAACAGTGACAGCTCACCTAACAGCAATGGCTGATTCTCCATCTGTCAGCTCCTTTTATACTCAGCTGTCAGCCAGCCAATCAGGATGAATTTCTCTTCCCATTTGAGAGGCAGACAGGAATGAAGCCTTAATATACAACAATGGGCCTTCAGATATTTTAACATCAAAAGCTGTTTTCCTCAGAAGAAAAATATATCCCTTTAAAAGCAACAACAGTTATACCAATCCAGTTTTCTTAAAATCATCATATCTGACATTTCTGGTTTAATTGTAATGAACCTCCCTTGTTTTCACGTTTCAATTACTTTAGTTTTGTGTTATATGCCATTTTCCCCAGATGCTGAACACAATTTGGAAGAACCTTATATGTTGTTTATCCTTGTATATAGAGATGGGAATCAGGCAGAGAAGTGGTCTTGGCACATGCACATTACTATAAACCATCTAATAAGGCTTTTACTCAAAAACAGTAACTGTCTTTAGAGAAATGAATGCGCAATTTACATCAATTGGGTCTTCTGGAAAAAAAAAGACACACATCTAGGTAACCAAATCTTGTAATGCTCCTATTCGTGCCCCTGTTAGGATTATTTATCTAGGTTGCTTTTAACTAATCAGAAGGTTTCTCCATTTTTCTGGAGCTTGGTGTAATCATATTGGTTTCATTTTTAGTCATCAACGAGTACGGTTTCAACAGAGCAGATGCATGAGAAAACCAGAAGATGTCTGGATAATCAGTTCTCTGTAGTTCACTTTTATCATATGGATCAACTGGGCAATTAGGTTCCTCCTAGGCTTCTATGTGTGCCAGCTGTTTTTGCACCTCATCTTCAAAGACATCACCCTGAAGAAAATAGTTAACACTGTATTGTCCCCAATTTGGGTCTGACCCTGGTGCCGAGGCCAATGAAGGTCGCTAGATACAAGGTGCAGTTTTTGATTGCTTTTTATTGGGGTAATCCCAAGGAAAAGGGCTCCTGGCCAAAATGCCAAGAGAGCCAAGAATGAAGGATTAAGAAAGCTCTATACTTTTTCACTAAAGAAGAAAGTGGGACAAGGCAGGATAATAAGAGATATCATCTAATAAACATTTTAGTAATAATTCTACAATTTATTCTATTTGTCTCTAGCTGTCCCTATTCTTAAACATTGGCTAATGAATGCCCCAGCAGTTATCTAATACACATTTTATTTGCTGCAGACCATCTCTATTCCTAACTTTTAGCTGAGGTCTGCAAGTTGCCTAACTTTTTGTTACTTTTATCAGCTTTCTAACTACCCAGAATTGTTACAAGCGTTACACATGCATATTTCTTGTGAATAAACAGTCTTTGTTCTTGTCAGACACACTCCACAATTACAGGCTTCCTGATTTACTTTCAAGTGTGTGTTATGACCTGGTGTTATTTTAGCAGACAGTCCATCAACTGCTTGACAAAAACTTTGTTCAAAGCTTCAGACTACTCAGAAGTAATTCTGGATTTGCTTCCTCCAATTATTAAGTATTTGAGAAGGTTTTCCTTTCTTGATTGCTGAGACTCAAGTTCCTTCTCCAAAAGTTTCTCTGTGATTTGTTCATTCTGAGTATTTTTCACCTGCTCGCTGATTACAAGGTGTTTTACATGGCTGGGCCTTGCTGATCTGTTGCCAGATTTCAGAATAAAGACCACTTTACCATGCTGTTCCTCACCATCATCATCCACTTCAAAAGAATAAGTCAAATGAGGCAGCTGAGTTGGAAGGTGTAAAATGGAGAGCTTCTGTAAGGAGTGAATGGATGCTTGATGTTTCTTCTTAAGGAAGAAATCTGCTGAGGATCTAGTAGCGCTACAGGCTTCCCTGTTTTTTCAGCCAAGGAACATGAAGCAAATTATCCTCACTCTGCTGCAAGTCTTCCAGGAGTTTTTGCAAATGCTCGTCTTTTTGTTAGGAAACTAGCAAATAAATATTCTTCACTTAGTTTATTTCTAAGTTTATGAGCTTTCTGTACCATTGTCCAATGCATCTTTAACCTTTCCATAGGGTTTTTAACACTCAGGCTGATGTCCCCAGAAGCTTCTGAAATTCCTGTAGCCACTTCTCTCTCAACTCATGAGTTTTCTCTTTGTTTTCTGTTAATTTTGCTTTGGTAGCAACCTGAGCAATCCTTCTTCAGAGGAACTAGTCACCTTGCAACCACCCTCCATTTTTCAGCCATTTTATGTGAAGTTGGTTTTACTTGCTCCCCTGTGCATGTTCCTATAGTTCTTTCAAGTTTTTGCCTTTTATTTTACCAACTGAAGAAAGAAGTCATCTTCTCTTGTATTTTTCCCAACAGCATGAGCCTCCTGTACTATTTTGTGAGGGCTCTTTAACCATTCCAGGTTTATAATCCTGAGGGTGATTTCACCAGAAGCTTCTGAAATTTTGGTGTTAAGTGGATTATCCTTTGTCCAATGGTTCTCTAACTATTGCATAGGACTTTTAACACTCAGGCTAATTTCACTAGAAGATTCTGAAATTTTGGTGACCATTTATTTTTTTGATCAGAGGCTAAATGACCGGGGCTGACTGGTCGAATCGATGGGAGCCTTGGCCTGTTTTGGGGAATTGATGGGAGCCTTGTAATTTGGATGTAGGCTGTCCAGTTGTGACCTTAGCTTGCGACCCATTAATAATTTTGCTGGGCTCCGATTTATGGCGGTACTAGGGGTTATGTGCTGGGCTAGCAGGAATTGGTCTAGTTTGGTTTGCCAGTACCTGGGTCCCATTCTAGCTAAGGGTTCCTTGGTGGACCACACCATCCATTCTGCTTGATCCTTGCTGGCCAGAGGAAAAGGCATGACTATGACATGTCGGATTCCCTGTTCTGCTAAAAATATTTCAAATTGTTTTGCTGTGAATCGGTCTCTGTTGTCTGAGACCAGAATGTCCAGTAGCCTGTGGGTGGTAAAAACTCTCCTTAATACCCTGATGACCATTTTGGCCGTTGTTGTGGTTATCAGAATTACCTCAAGCCATTTGGAGTACGCATCCAAAATTATTAGAAATGTTTGACCCTAGACCTGTCCCACGAAATTGATGTAGACTCACAACCAGGGCCCTTTGGGTTTCTCCCATTCCCCTGTGGGTTCTCTGGTTGGTGCTGGTCTGGATTCCTGGCATAGTGTACAAATTTCAACCCATTCCATTATGTCCCTATCCATGTTTGGCCATCACACATAACTCCTGGCTAGTGCCTTCATCCGGACAATGCCAGGATGCCCCACATGTAAAGCCTCTAATACCTGCTTCCTCAAATTGAGTGGTATAATCATTCACTCTCTCCACACAGGCATCCCTTTTGTGCTGACAATTCATACTATTTTGTTATGAATGACTTAAAATCATCCCCCACTGGCCCTTCCGGCCACCGCCTCTGGCCATTCCCTCCACAATGAGTTCAGAACTTTTGACAGAGTTTTGTTTTTCACTGACTGTCCCACTATCTCGGTCACTGTGACTTGGCTGGCTGCAAAATTCTCTATGAGCAGGATGGGTGCGACGGGGGCAGGGTCTTCAACAAAGTCTGGGAGAGGGCACCAGCTGAGGGTGTCTGCATGACCTATGTCTTTGCTTGGGTGGTGTATTAGTCTGTAGTTATAAGCTGCCAGGAAAATTGTTCATCTAGTCTTTCTCGGGGATAATATGTTCGGGATGGGGCAGTCTCTTGCAATGATGCCCAGTAGTGGTTTATGATCAGTAATAAGTTTAAAGTCCCTTCCATATAGCTGGGAGGTTAAGTGGACTGTAGCTGGGGTCAAGTGGAAACACTTGACCCCCGCTACAGTGCCCGGCACCTCCTTGTCCAACTGGCTGTACTTCCTTTCTGTGGAAGATAGCGTTTTAGAGTAAAATGCAATTGGAACCTCAGTCCCATCAGCAGTTGATGGCTGAGAACACTGCTGACCCCAAAAGGGGATGCATTACAGGTTAATATGAGGGGCAAAGTCCCATTATATTGGACAAGAATACTAGTGGATGACAATAAATTCTTAACAGCAGAGAAGGCAGAGGCTTCCTTTCATCCCCAGGTCCAACTTGTCTAGCAGCTTGTGTAAGGGTTCAGCAACTTTCACCTTCTGTGGAAGAAAAATACTGTAAAAGTTTAACAGGCCAAGAAAAGCCTGGAGTTCTGTCTGATTCTGGGGTGTGGGGGCTTCCTTAATGGCTTTAACTTTGTTTTGGGTTGGATGTATTCCTGAGCCATCAATTAAATATCCCAAAAATTCAACTTGTGGCACGGCTATTTGGCATTTCTCTTTTTTAACTTTAAGTCCAGCTTCTTGGAACTCAATGTTTCTTTTAGTCGATGGATTAGTTCTTCTTTGTTGTCCCCGGACATGAGGACATCATCAAAGTAAGGCACTACCCCTGGAATGCCCCGTAGGAGGCGTTCCATTATGCTTTGGAAAAGCCCTTGTGCCACGCTCACCCCAAATTGTAACTGGTGGCATTTAAATGCCCCTCGGTGTGTTACAATAGTCTGTGATTCAGTGGTGGTGTCGTCCACCAGCAGTTGCTGATAGGCTTGTGCTAAATCAAGTTTTGCAAATATTTTGCCTTTCCCTAATGAGTGCAGTAAATGCTGGGTAGGCACTCTGTTGCAAAGCCTTATATATGGTACATTTATAGTCCGCGCAGATGCGGATTGACCCATCTGATTTAATTGGGTTAGTCGCCCTACAAGCTTCCACCATTGTTGAGCCATTGTATGTGAAGCAGGTTTTATTTGCTCCCCTGCAAGTTTTCTTATGCTTTCTGCAAATTGTCACCTTTTTGTTAGGAATCTAAGAAATAAATCTCCTCCTGTTTGCTTTTTTCCGAGCTCATGATCAGGGGTCCTCAAACTTTTTAAACAGGGGGCTGGTCCCTCAGACTGTTGGGGGGGGCTGGACTGGCTGGGTGGGCATGGCTGGGTGGTTATGAGACTGGATGGACATGGCCAATTTAGCAGTCCATTTTGCATTTGTCCTTCCTAAGCTGTACTTGCTCAACCCAAGGAATCTATTTACTTAATAAGACCTCCCCAAAGGGAAAAAGAGCACAAACTTTCTTGCCACTTGTCTAACTTCATTACAACAGCAGCTTCAGTCTCCTTAAACTAGTCCTTTAAAAAAAAAAGAACAAAACAAATAGGATTTCCTTCAAAATAACTCCTGATCATATATTTCAGATGACCTCACAATAAACCAGACTGAGAACTGCACAAATTAAGATTATAACTAAAAAACCCCAGATACGCATTAAGAGTCATTGGAAGCAGGCGGAAGAAAGCGAGAATCAACACACACACACCCCGCAGCCTCCAATAGTGCATTAAGGAGGGATAACAGTCTCACAGACTTTTGGGGACCAGACTATAGTTTGAAAAAAGCATGAACAAATTCCTATGAACACTGCACATACCGTATTTTTCTGAGTATAAGACACACCTACCTTTTTTGGTAAGGAAAAGAAGAAAAAGAAATCTCCCTCTGCCTCTGCTTCTGAACAATTTTGCCTCGTTGCAGCAAACAGCAAATACCCTGCTTTACTTTCATTTTTGTTTTCAGCATAGCTTGATTAGCACAAGGAAAAAAAAATCTGCTCCAGCAATTTACCTCTTTACAGCAAGCAGCAGAGCCCTGCACAAAACACCTGAGAGCAAATCAGCTGAAAGTCAGGAGTCCAATCCAATCAACTTGTGCTAATTAGGCTGTGCTGAACTGAAAGGAGCTGTTTTTTCTTGCTGTTTGCTTGCAAGGAGGTAACTGCTGCGAGGGACAGAGGCCAAAGAGTGGGGGCCAGTGGGTGGGCAGGGCTACATTTGCTGTATAAAACGCACCTAATTTTCACCCCCTTTTAGGGGAGGGGAAAGGTGCATCTTATACTCTGAACAAAATGGTATATTTATTTGTAGTGCAAAAAAACAGGAAATAATACAATATTTAAAATGAAGAACAATTTTAACCAACATAAATATACTACTAATTCAATCGGAAGGGTAGGCCTGCTTTTGGCTGATGAGAAAGTCAATGTCCGGTTCCATATTTGTCACTGCCAGTCGTAGCAAGTGAATCAAGTGTTCATCGGTTAGTCTGGATCTGATTGGAGACTTCAGTTGTTTCATTCCAGAAAAAGTCTGTTCACGGACATAGGTTCTGCCAAAGATGGTTACCATTTTGAGTGGATGGTTCCAGAGATTAAGATATGTCTCAGAGGGGAGAGATGCATAGAAATTAGTAAGGCTGCTTGACTTGAACGTGTCTTTCAGAGAATCACAAATCTGTAGTTCGGCCAGTTCCATTTGGTAAATTGGAACAACAATTTCAATGTCAACAGAAAATGGGTTCCGGAAAAGCTATATGTCCTGTTCATGTGCATAAAGTTCTTCAAATCTAATTTGAAACTCCTTTTGCAACATTTCCAGTGAATCCACACACTTTTTGTTTGGGAATACAACTGATGGTTTTTCAGTCAACAGCTTTTGAGTATGTCAGTTTGTTGCAGGAATAATCAAATCCAGAAATCACACACAGATAACTGATTCAGTTGGATTCATTAACTTCTTTATATACATATAACACATGAAGATAAATGTACAATACCAATAGCTGATTCTTCCAACATGGTAGAGAGGAGAGATTGCTTTTAGTTCCAGCAGCAGACTAGATTGGTTTTAGAGCTGAACACAGACTTCTTGCTTAAATTTCTATTTCCAAAATAGCCCTCATTGGCTGACCCAGTTGCTATGCCTATTCATTGGCTGACGTTGTTACCATGTCTTCCTAGTCATGAATATTCTGACAGAGTAGTAAGGAGATGGCAGACGTTTTCCTCCTTCACTTGTTTAATGAGGAAGTCCAATTTTACTTCAAATGTCTTCACATTTGAAAGCATATCACAGATGAGCTTCCCCTTTTCTTTTTTCTTTTTTTTTATTAAAAAGTTTTACAAAAAACAAAAATTTTCTTCCCCTATTCCCCCCACCCTTTCCCTCCCCTCATCCCCCCCTCCCCCCCAGACTTCCCAGAGCAAAATACAAGGTGTTTCATTTAACAATCATAAACTAGATTAACCTACTTATCCTCAGACTACTAACTCCCCCCCGAAACTTTAACTCCATTATAAATAACTAAATACCTCTAATACTTAGCATTCAATCATAAACTATATGATTTTTCATTCAATCATAAGCTATATGTATTTTCTTGTCTGATACTTATTTTGAATATAGGCAATCCATCTTCTCCATTCCGAGATATATCTTTCTTGTGTATAGCCCTTCAAGTACGCTGAGATTTTCACCATTTCTGCTAGGTTCGTTACTTTCAGTATCCACTCTTCAATACTAGGCAGAGTCCTTCTTCCAGTATTGCACTACCAACAGCCTAGCTGCTGATATTAGATTCAAAATCAATTTAGTCTCTAATACTGTACAGTCCGTAGTTATACCCAGTAGGAACAATTGAGGAGTAAATTTCAACCTTCTTTTCAAAATATTCTGCATCACCCACCAACTTTTTATGCCTTGATTTTTTTACAGGTCCACCATATATGATAATAGGTTGCATCATTACATTCACATCTCCAACATTTAGCTTGCAGATTAGGGTACATACATGATATTTTTTTAGGATCTAAGTGCCATCTATAAAACATTTTATAAAAATTCTCTCTCAAATTTTGTGCTTGTGTAAATTTAACATTTCTGACCCAAATCTTTTCCCACGTTTCCATCATCACTGGTTCCTGAAAGTTTTGTGCCCATTTTATCATACAATCCTTAACCAATTCCGTTTCTGAATTGAGCTTCCCCTTTTCTTGAAGTTGCACATTCAAACTGTTGAGTAGCTCTGTTACATCTGTCAGAAAGGCAAGGTGCCATTTCCATTCTGCATCTTTGAGCTCTGGTACTTCTTTGTTTTTTGAAATCAGAAAAGCAGAAACCAGTGGAAGTAAGTCATAGAAATGTTTCAAAACTCTCCCTTGACTCAGCCAACAGACTTCTGTGTGGTACAAAATATCTTCATAGGCAACATGTAACTCAAATAGAAATTTCTGTGGTTTAGTGCATGTGCCGTAATGAAGTTAACACAAATCACCACAAGTTTCATGACCGAGTCCCACTTCAGTGACCTTCAACACAACTCTTGTTGGTGAATGAGGCAGTGTATGGCTATTGGATGTGAGTGGTTGTGTTTGTCCATCTCTTTGTTAATGCGTGCAACCACTCCTCTCATGTCTGATCAAACAATCATATTTGTCCTTATGTTTAGTCCCGTAGTGTAAATGCAAATTGTATTCCTTGAACACAGCCACTAAATCTTGGCATATCAGAAAAACAACTCTTTCCTTGTACTGCATGAAAAAGTAAAGGTAAATCCACTGTTTGAAGATGCTGCACTCAGAGTCAATTTTTCTTTCCTTGACATAATTGTTTCCTAGGGATTAAAAATTGCTATTAGTAAGATGCCAATAAATATAGCACTACAAAAAATAGGGAACACTATAGCACAGAAATAATGACAGGCTGAGAGATGCTGTCAGTGAATGTCCCTCCCCCATTTCTCCTTTCTATGGGCCTGCATGGTTCCTTCCCCTTTTTTTTCCAGGCAAAGGCTTCACAGCGCTGCTGAGGGTCTCTTACAAGTAAAGAGTTAAAATTAATTTAGAATTTAGAAAGGGCAGCTTCTGCAAAAACCATGGGAAGGGCTCCGAGCATGCTCTCCCCCATGTGCTCTTCTCCCTCCTTACTTAGGCAGGACAGCTTCTGCAAAAACCCTGGGAAGGGCTCTGAACATTAATTACCAAGTGTCTTCTGAATATGGACATGGTCATTACTGGGAGAATTGGCATTCCTATCAGAAAAATTTGGGATATAGAGGCTTTTGGGGACGGTGCCTTTGAAGAACGGTCCCTGCCGGTGGATGGCTTTTTCTGCTTGTTCTGGGGTGAGCAAGGGACCTTGAGAAGCTGCCTGTGCAAGGGCCCTTGGGCTCTTTGACTCCCCCTAATCTGTTGTATCAGGAACAGAGCCTGCTTCAGCATGGCTTCGTCTGGGCTCCTGTCCCGGGGGGGGGGGATCTTCCGTTTGCCCCATGCCCCTTGCCCACCTGGGGCCTGATGGGCTTCTCGCTGAAGTCCAGCTCCTCTTGCCCTTCCACCTCACCTCGAGTCTTGTATGGCTTAGTGCGGGAGCTGGCTGTAACTCCCGTGGTTAGACATTGGATGCTTGGTCCCCACAATAGCCTGCTGTCTCCTGGTTGAGCATTAAAGCAGAGCTTACTTAATGTCAGGGCTGCCTCTGTTCAATTCCTAGGAAAGGAAAATCCTTGGCTCCATAGATTTAGAGAAAAGTACTTTTACTGGGAGAATTGGCATTCCTAACAGAAAAAGTTGGGTGGCAAGAGTCTTTTGGGGCCTTTTGCTTTTGAATAATGTCCCTGCCGGTGGATGGCTTTTTCAGCTTGTTCTGGGGTGAGCCAGGGACCTTGAGAAGCTGCCTGTGCAAGGGCCCTTGGGCTCTTTGACTCCCCCTAATCTGTTGTATCAGGAACAGAGCCTGCTTCAGCATGGCTTCGTCTGGGTTTCTGTCCTGGGGGGGATCTTCCCTTTGCCCCATGTCCCTCGCCCACCTGAGCCTGATGGGCTTCTCGCTGAAGTCCAGCTCCTCTTGCCCTTCCAACTCACCTCGAGTCTGGTATGGTTTAGTGCGGGAGCTGGCTGTAACTCCAATTTCCTCCAGCTCACTCCCGTGGTTAGACATTGGATGCTTGGTCCCCACGATAGCCTGCTGTCTCTTGGTTGAGCATTAAAGCAGAGCTTACTTAATGTCAGGGCTGCCTCTGTTCAATTCCTAGGAAAGAAAAATCCTTGGCTCCATATAATAAATACTCGGCAGTCATCTAAGGATGGCAACTGGCGAGTAATACTTCTCAGGTAACTGTTTGATAACACAACCAACTTGAACACGAACTGCTGAGGTAAAAAGAAAAGACTGCGAACTGTGCTTTGACAGCTCTAATATATGCAGCTGTCAAAATGGCTGCAGAACATTTCAACCACAGCCCCTAGGGGCCCACTCTCGGAGCAGACTCAATACGTTACACCCCTTTCCCCCTGGATCGCACATGCATAATCCTGCAAGTATGCTGGTTGCCGTCGTATGTGGCCCGACCGCCGGGGGCTCTTGCTCTGCACTGGCTCCAGCTGAGCTCGAACGTTAGTTTCTTCCCGGCATTGCACAACAGACTCCTGCATGGGCTGTTCACCTGAACTTGGATCCATTCTGATGTCGTTAGGTAAGTCCACCAGTTTCCTTCCATGAACCTGGCACTCTTCCCCCACCCCTAGACATGTATTCTCCCTTAAACTCGTTTCCAGCGCCAACTCATCACCCTCCGGAACAGGGACTGGCGCCGACCACCTGGCTCGTAACTGATCGCTGTGGCGGCGCCACATGTGGCCGTGCCCCAGTTCAACCCTGTATGAGCAGGGACCCGTGACATCTGCTATAGTACCCGGCAACCATAAAGGTTGACCTCCATAATTTTGGGCGTACACTGTGTCCACCACCTTGAATGCCCGATGCATTTTAGTAGAATCTAGGGGGCTCCTAGGGGCATATTGTGGGTGTAGCCAGTCCAAAATGGTCCTTAAACAGCATCCCATAAGGAGCTCTGCCGGGCTCTGATTCGTTGATTGGCACGGGGTGGTGTGTTTTACTAGCAAATATTTGCCCGAGCAATGTCTATAGCAGTCAACGGAAAAGGAGAACAGTCAATTAAACACACAGACGAAACTGAAGCAGGGTCGCACAGCAATGAAGGTAGTGGGCAACGGCTAAGAGCATCCGCATGAGATAAATTCTTGCCTGGAACATGGAGCAATGTGTAAGTATAAGCGGATAGGAACACAGACCACCATGTCATCCTAGGAGACATTATCTGTGGAATTAGGCGATCCCCTGCCAAAAGTCCAAGCAATGGCTTGTGATATGTTATGAGAAAAAAATGGCGGCCATAGAGATAATCATGGAATTTCTTAACACCTGCTATTAGGGCTAGAGCCTCCTTGTCCAGTTGAGAGTAATTTCTCTCAGCCGGTGCTAAGGTTCATGAGAAAAATGCCACCGGCGCCTCAGACCCATTCAGAAACTTGTGGCTTAACACAGCGTCTACACCAAACAGTGAAGCATTGCATGCTAAAACCAGAGGCATATTGTCACAATATTGTGTGAGCACAGAATTTGAAGTTAAAAGACGTTTAACTGCGGAGAATGTGGCAGCTGCCTTGGCAGACCATACCCAAGGCATCCCGCGGTCCAACAGCCGATGCAGGGGCTCAGGAACTGATGCTTTATGGGGCAGAAAAACGGCATAGAAATTGAGGAGGCCCAGGAACGCCTGGAGTTCTGCCTTGCTCATAGGAGCTGGTGCCTCTAGTATTGCCTTGGTTTTCGCTGCCGTGGGGTGGATGCCATTTTTGTCTATTAAAAATCCAAGAAATTCCACTTGGGGAACAGCGATGTAACATTTGGATTTTTTTACTTTCAGTCCAACACTCTGGAATTGGCGGAGCACTATTCTTAGCCTATCCATCAGCTCGGTTGTGCTGGTTGCTGATACCAGCACATCATCAAAATATGGAATGACCCCGGGAATTCCATGGAGTAGCTGTTCCATCAAACTTTGGAAAATCCCCGGGGCCACACTGACGCCGAATTGTAAGCGGCGACATTTAAATGCCCCATGATGGGTTACAATCGTCTGGGCTTCTGCTGTTTTATTATCCACAGGCAACTGTTGGTAAGCCTGCGCTAAATCTAATTTGGCGAAGACAGATCCATTCCCTAGGGAGCTACTGGAACAGGATATGCATGGGTTGTTAACGCCTGATTAATGGTAGCACGGTAATTCGCGCAGATACGAATAGACCCATCCACCTTCATAACTGTTACGATAGGCGTCTCCCATCGGGCGTGGTCTACCGGTTCCAAAATTCCCTGCTCTATCAACTTGTCCAGTTCAGCATCAACCCGGGGCCTCAGTGCAAAAGGCACTCTGCGGGGCTTAAGTCTTTTAGGTTGCACTTGGGGATCCAACCTAAAGGACACTGGAGTGCCACTATTCTTTCCCAATTTATCATCAAAAACAGAAGGAAACTCATTGCACAACATCTCTAAGTCTGATGATCGTAATGCGTTGACTCCCTGAATGGTCAACCCAAGGGCATCAAACCAATTCAGGCCCAAAAGACTTGGCAAAGGACCATCCACGATTACTAAAGGCAACCGGCCACTGAAATTCTTGAAACTGACCCTAAAATTTCCAGTACCCACAATGGGAATTGGAGTGCCCTGGTAGTCCTTTAAAAGGATATTACAAGGCAGTCCTTTCTTTGGCAGTCTGGGCACTAGTCGCTTAATGGTGTTCCAGGATACTAGGGAAGAAGCTGGTCCAGTATCCACCTCCATTTGACATAATTTGCCTTCAAGATGGATGTTGAGGTCAATTTTCTTTTTCATTAATTTACTGGTGTGTCTCACCATATGGACATCCGACCCTCGGTAATCTTGGAATCTATTCTTCTGTTTCCTCTGTGGTTGCCTTCCCCCACTGTTATGCTGAGAAAATGACGGCATCTGTGCTGGTGCCGACCAGCACACTCTCTCAATATGGCCCTGACGCCCACAACGATGGCACATGGCATCCCTAAATTTACAGGAAACCTTTTGATGGTTTCCCCCACAGCTTAAACAAACAGTTCGGTAACTCGCCGCCTTCTGTAGTTTCAATGTTTTACTACTAGCTTCACTTAAACGACATATACTGGCTTCATTCTCCGCCTCTGAATCAGGAAAATCGATTTCATTTACAGCAGCAACCTCCCCTGTCTTAGGTGGGGTTCGCCCTTGAGGTAATTCTGCTATAGAAAGCACAGCCAATTCAGCGGCACATGCCTCATCCAGGAATGTCAGCTCATGGTTGGCTATCAGACGCTTCTTAAGCTCCTGATCCCTAACACCGGCTACGAGTCTGTCAAGGAGGTAATCCTCTAGATTTACGAACTCGCAGTGCCGCGCCGCTCACCTCAAGGCTGCCACATACTGATTTATGGTCTTCCCCGGGCCCTGGTCTCAATGATAGAAGTGCTGGCGGCAGGCAATTCTCAACGGGGCCGGGGCGTAATGCTTCTTTAATTTTTTAATGAACTCCTCCCAAGTCCCGGAGTGGATCGACTGTGGTGCCATCAACGTCATGGCCATGTCAAACATCTCGGGACCACACAAACTTAAAAAATATGCCCTTTTACGCTCACTAGATAAGTTCGTATAATCATGCGCAATAAGGAAACAGTCAAATCAGGCCATATAAGCATCCCACATTTCGGTTGCAGGGTTGAACGGAGGGAAACTATGTGGGGAAGCCATCTCCAGCCGCCTCAAACTTGCCTGATTCAGCTGAGAAACGCTCTAAGTCCTTTATTATTAGATCGTATCTCCTCAGATCCGGTGATCCCACCTTCGTTGCCACTAATAAATACTGGGCAGTCATCTAAGGATGGCAACTGGCAAGTAATACTTCTCAGGTAACTGTTTAATAACACAACCAACTTGAACACGAACAGCTGAGGTAAAAAGAAAAGACTGCGAACTCTGCTTTGACAGCTCTAATATATGCAGCTGTCAAAATGGCTAACCAATCCTTTTACAGAACATTTCAACCATGGCCCCTGGGGGCCCACTCTCGGAGCAGACTCAATACATTACACCATAGATTTAGAGAAAAGTACTTTTACTGGGAGAATTGGCATTCCTAACAGAAAAAATTGGGTCACAAGAGGCTTTTGGGGCCTTTTGCCTTTGAAGAACGGTCCCTGCAGGTAGATGGCTTTTTCAGCTTGTTCTGGGGTGAGCCAGGGACCTTGAGAAGCTACCTGTGCAAGGGCCCTTGGGCTCTTTGACTCCCCCTAATCTGTTGTATCAGGAACAGAGCCTGCTTCAGCATGGCTTCGTCTGGGCTTCTGTCCAGGGGGGGATCTTCCCTTTGCCCCATGCCCCTCGCCCACCTGAGCCTGATGGGCTTCTCACTGAAGTCCAGCTCCTCTTGCCCTTCCACCTCACCTCGAGTCTGGTATGGTTTAGTGGGGAGCTGCCGTAGAGGTGGCAATTAAATTTTGTTTGCCAGTATACCAATGTACCGTGCAACCATTTATAAGGAAAACATAACCAGAGGTACTTTTTCGACTTTTTGGGTGTCCAGCCCAATCTGCATCAGCATAACAAATTAATATGGGCTTTTCTGAAATAAATGGTTTTAGATATAAACAGACATCAGCACTAAATTTTAGATACCTTAGAATTCTTTTGATTCCTTCCCAGTGATATACACTTGGGCTGCTTACGTGTCTTGATAATAGATTAACAGCAAGAGTGATATCTGGTCTGGTCCAATTAGAAATAATCAGTAATGATCCAATAATAGATCTATACAAAGTGTTTTCTTTAAAGGGCTCGTATTCGTAGTGCATGTTTCTAGTGAAGTTAATTGACATGGGGGTCTCGCAAGTTTTTGAATTTATCATATTGCACTTTTGTATAAGTTCTATAATTTTTTCTTTTTGGGATAATTTGAATCCTTATCAGTTTTATCAATTTGGACTCCTAAATATTTATTTACTTTCCCTAATATTTTTAAGTTGAAGTGTTTACCCATTTTTTCAGCAAATTCGTCACATTTGATTTTATCTTGTCCAAAATACAATATATAGTTAACATAGATTAGTACATACTCAATAGAGTTATTCTTTCTTTTAGTGAAAAAACATAGATCCGATGAAGTGGCTATAAACCCATACTCTTACTTACTTAATACTCTTTAAGTATTTTTGACAGACATTCGTACCATTGTTTACCAGATTGTTTTAATCCATATAGACTCTTATTTAACAACCACGTTTCTCCTTTCCTGGGGGTGCCTTTACATATATTTCCTTATCGAGATTGGCATGTAGGTATGCAGTTTGTACATCAAACTGATACACGTCCAAATTCAGAATGGAAGCTAGTACTAACGCAGTCTTTACGCTCTCTGCTCTAACAGTAGGTGAATATGTGTCTTCGTAATAATCAGGGAATCTTTGGGCAAATCCTTGAGCTACTAACCTAGCTTTATACAGGAATTTGTTATCTTCTAGTTCTTTGATTTTAAATATCCATTTAGTACCAATGGGGGACTTATCTGTGGGGAGATCTGCTGGTGTGTACACGTTTAGTTCCTTCAAACTATCCATCTCCTTTTTCATTGCTTCCTCCCACTTTTTTTTCTCTTTCAGAGGTAATTTAAGTATTTCATCATATGTATTGGGTGTTAATTTTTTGGCATTGAGAGATAGTATGTAGTCATCAAATCTTTTTGAAATTGTACCCCTATTTGATCTAATGGGTCTATCAGGAGGAGATTCAGCACCATGCATATATTTTGCTTCCTTCTCAGTTAGTGGGTCTACTTTCAAGATAGGATGCCCTTTTTTCCATTCCTCATTAATAATTTTTTGATATTTGTGTTTGCTTGTTTTTATAATTTTGGGTTCAGTAACTGGTGAATTGTGTTTTTTGTGTGTGGATGTTGCATTCTCTGACTCAGGGCACAGTTCGTTAAGGTGTATTTTGGACCAATTAGAGTGTTCATGGAACACAGCAGATCTAGACACAATGAATTGGTTGTTTTTATCTATGAAACGATATCCCTTAGTTCCTGATTCGTACCCCATGAATCTTAATCTTTTAGATACTTTTTCGCCTTTGTATCTCAATTGTTTAGGCACATAGACATCTGCAGTTTCGCCAAATATGTGTAGATGTCCAATTTTTGGTTTTTTGTTATACATGAGTTCATATGGTGTTTTGTTAATTACACTGGACCATAATCGATTTAGGGCATAATTAGAATATGTAAGGGCTTCAGCCCAGAAAGATTGATTTAAGCCAGCATCGTCTAGCACACATCTAACCATGGTTTGTAATAAACCATTTTTTCTCTCTACGACCCCGTTTTGGAAAGGTGAGAAGAGAGAGGATTTAAAATGTAATATTCCCTGCATCTTTAGCCAATTGGAAAATTTATTAGACAAAAATTCTGACCCTCTGTCGGTCATTATTTGTTTGATTTTTACATTATGTTGAGTTTCTACTCTTTTAAAGAATTCTTTGAATTTTTTGAAAACTTCATTTTTATGATTAAGAGTGTACATGAACCCAAACCTGCTGTAATCATCGACTATAGTTAGGAAATACTTTCTTCTATATTTGATTGATGGTTTCATTGGGCCTACAACATCCATATGTACTAATTGAAAATTGATTGTGTGGTGCGAGTGGCCTTTTTGGGCTTAGGTTTGTTTTTGAGCTTGGAGGATTTACATACAGAACACTCCAAATAGTTTTTACAATTCTTTACTTTGATGTCTTCGGAACATTCCAACATTTTCTGTATAACAGGGAAACTGGCATCTCCTAGTTTCCTATGAAATAAATGAGTACAGTTGTCATGTATTGGTTTACCATTGTATAATTTTTCTGATAGAATGGGTTCACCTGTTGATATATTTTCACTCCCTCCATGACTATCGGGTTTAGCCTCTTTGCTTTTTAACTGAGTGTGTGCACAGATTAACTCGTCATTTTGTGGCAGTAGATACGTTACTCCCTCTTTAGTGAATATTTTGTCTATGTTCCTATTGTTTTTTGTCATGAATACTTTTCCATTTTTGAATGTGGTCTCTACCCCATTTTCTTCACTTAGTTTTGGAGTTGCCAATATATTATGTGGAATTTTGGGTATAAATAGTACCCCGTCTATTTTCCCTATACCTTTGATATGAGTGTTACTCCTCTTACTAGAATTTTATTTTGATTCACTACCTTTATGTAATACTCCTTTTCTGTGAAGTTGTTGAGAATTTTTCGATTGTGGGTTGTGTGGCTTGTGGCTCCAGAGTCAATGAGCCATGTGTTGAATGAATCTGATGCTGATGGATTATTGCCTTTTATTCCATATAATGACCCATATCTGTTTTCCCTAGAGTTGTCTCTATATCTTTTTTTGTCTTTTGAATAGGGTGATTCCCTGCGTTTATGTCTGTAGTCAGGAGAAGTCCTATCTGAGAAATGGATTCTTCTATCTGATCTATCTTTGTGATAATATGTATCTCTATATCCTGCGTTCTTAGGGCAGTCTCTCTTTTGATGTTTTTCTGAGCCGCATATAGTGCATTCAGGTGGATATCTATCTCTGCCTCGGAAATCTACTCTTGTTTGGTTTCTGCCTTCCCTTTGATATATAGTTCGTTCCCTTCTAAGTTTGTCTTCTGCTATGAGTTTATTAGTAAGATTTTCTAATGTAAAATGTTCTAAACTTAAGCTGTCAAGTAAAGTTATGTAATTATCCCAACTGGAGTCTAGGGAATTGATTATAATACTTTTCATACTGCCATCAGATATATTTTCCCCCCTTTGGATGAGCTCTGCTCTGGTTGCATTTAGATTTAGAATATGTTCGCTCATGGGGATACCATGCCTTAACCTGGCAGAGTGGAATTACCTTGATATTCTAGTAATTGTGGCCAAATTTTTGCTATAAAATAAATTAAAATAATTTTTGGAATATTTCAGAGACAGTCAGGGGATATAGAGGCAATGAGGATATAATAAGCCTTATGGTGGAGGCAGTGCATTTCATAAGTCCAGGGTTTGTCTGGGGGATCATTAATAAAGAACAAAATGTTTTCTCTCAAATATATGACCTGGAGCTGCTGGCTCCATTCCATCAGATTATTTCCATCTAATTTTAATTTTACAAAGTCTGTAGGTAGTGTCCCAGAGCGGTGTGAGTAGTTACTTACATTTTGTTGCTGTCCATGGTTTAAAACCTTAGCATACTCACAATAAGGCAGAGGTATTCTAGAGGCATATCTGTACTGGCTTGTCTCTATGTTTGGGGTGGATCTGTACTGATCTCAGAGCCTCAGTGCTGGCATAGAGAGGAGTAGATAAGCTCTACTCCCAGGAAAGGGTTATTAGTCTCCCCATTTGAATTGTTATATGGGAGAGTTCCAAACCTTGTTCGGCCTTATGTCCAAAACATTCGCCACATTGCAGACACTGTTAAATTGAAACAATTACAAACTCTTAATGCCGTGGTCCAGAGGTTACAACGCTATGTTTTAACTTGTAAACCCCATTTACTTGTTACCTCAGCCCATAATATACACCCAGGACAGGAAGTCTGGGTAAAAGATTAGAAAAGAGAGGCACTGAGCCCAAAGTGGAAAGGACCATATACTGTTGTTATGTGTTTTCCCCTTGCTGTTAAGGTAGCCGAAATCAAACTGTGGATCCATTGGTCCCGAGTCAAGCTTGCTGCCCCCACCCTTTAGGAAGCAGAGACTGATCCTGCTCGACCCCTAAAACTCACCATCCGGAAGGCCAACAGGAAACTCTCTCCTTCTGGTGACACCCCGGAAGCTGTCCCTCTACGAACGAGAGAAGAAACGCACTTGACGCGACCCCTGCTGGTGTCTCTCCAGAAGCAGACACCCTTTGCACAGGCAACCAGCACAACATCCCCTGGCAACTGCGGTCCCACACCCGCAAGTGTTGATAATATTGTCTAACAGGGGAGGGGGCAGCCATGGAGGCCAGCCAGAGAATGCGGGAGACTGCATGTATTAGGAGGGGCCTTATGCCAACTATTTGGGTTGTGGTAATCTTGCTCCTGATTAGTATCGTGATTATCTCCATGTACTTATATAGGGTGTTGTTCATTAAGTGGGGGAATGAGAAGGATGGGGGGGGACCTACTGCCCCAACCGATGAGGAACTCCAGTATTGGTGCGAGCAGATAGGATATAATAATCAGGAAATAGGTAACGCCACAACACCTCCACCCCCCATCCAAACCACACCCATGACATCTGTACCCCCTGACTAAACTACACCCTCGGTCCAAACTAATGTTCGAACTACTAAAAATCCCACCAAGAACCCTAAGAAAAAGATCACCCAAGCCCGGATGGCGCCCGCCAAAAGCGGGGTACCTCCTCTGGTAAATGACAGGGTCCCGCACCAAACCCCCGTAGGAAAAGGACCGTGTACACAATGCTTAACTGAGAAAGGGGGCATGTGGTCACAGATGGGAAGACCTGAGAGTTGTGATCAGTTTGATCTCACCACTTGTGTTCATGGGGTTACAACAGCTAAAAGTGTACCGACGGTGCAATGGGACAAAGGGAGTGGTATGTTATCAAGAACCCCCATCCACTCCCAGGCAGGCCAGGAACCCACCCAAGCAAGGCTGCAATGCTTGTATGCAAGGGCCAGCCTTTGTATATAGCCCCACCTCATCAGTTGCATGTCAGGAAGAGGGGATCTGATCCCAGGACTCTCATGTATACAAGACATGTGTGGAGAATGGGAGAATCTATTGCTACCAGGCCCCAAAGGGTCAAGTGCGGGTCCCAAAGATTGTGGTCCCTAAGAAGGTGATCCCAAGGAATGTGGTACAAAGGCCACAAGGCCAGCCACGAACCCTGAAAGATCCCCTGTCCCCAATAACTGTTCAGTATGTATCAAAACTGTGTTAAAAGGGACAACGATAACTACCACCTTGGTGTATCACACCCATTACCAATGCCTGGGAAAACATACGCCATGTTGTTATAAAGGGACATGGTATACCATCTGTGATCAGAAGGCGGAGTGCTACTATCCAAGGGTTAACCCAGCCCAAGTTTGGCTGGTGGCCCGAAATAGGGGATCAAGCACTGGAGCTGTGATAGCACAGACCCAAATTTTGTCACCCACAAGCCCAGGCAGCATTCAGTTTGATGTCTGTAAAATTGCACAGTGGCCCACATTCTGCGGAACGGATGTGGCCTGGCATAGGATCTATGCCCAGAATGATGTTTACATCTGCCCATACCAGTTTCCCGTGGCCCATGGCAAGTGGGACTGTAGCAGCACTGAGGAAAGGTTTTGCCCCTATTGGAGTTGTGTTGCGTGGGCCACCTACGACCCCAACAAAGGACAAGGAACATACCTCCAGGTCTCCCGGGTGCCCACCCTTACCGATTGCCCCTTGTACCAATGCAATGTTATCAACATCACCCTACTTAATCCCCAGTTGTGGATTTCTAGGAATGGGTCCACCATGGGTATTAGGCTGTGGGCTAAGGGAACTGACTCAGGAGGCATAATCCACCTATCCTTTGAAACCAGGTTCCACCCTACTAAAAATTACATGAGGTATTTCTCTGAATTTTGGGAGGAGGTGGAAGTAGAGTTCCAGCCATCCCAACAAGCACGGAACTTATTTCTGGAACTAGCATCCACCATTACTCAAACCTTAAATGTGTCCAGTTGCTACATCTGTGGAGGAACCAAAGTGGGGGATCAGTGGCCCTGGGAAGCACAGGAATGGAACTACTCGGTTCCATATAACATCTCCACCATGCCGAAACACCAGCCAAGGTCAAGGTGGGAATTAAAAGCGCCCATGGTAGCCCAGTGGTGCTTAGCCAACTCCCAGGGAACAGGGCCCCAGATAGGGGAAACCAGCTGTCTAGAGGTACAAGAATGGAATCGCACTACCCGGAAATGGAACCATTGGCCTAACCAAACTAACAATTTTTGGGCAGACTTCTCTTTGGAGAACATCACCATTGTACCCCCAGGAGTACACTGGATATGCGGCATAACCACGTACAGTGCCCTCCCCGTAGAGTGGAGAGGAACTTGCACCTTGGGAGTCGTCAACCCTGCCTTTTTTATGCTCCCTCTTGACCAGCCACAGGTGCTCAAAGCCAACCATTGGATAACCAGGCAGTTAAAGGCAGACTTTAAAATTGGGGACTGGAAGGATGATGAATGGCCCCCAGAGTGGGTCATCTATTATTACAACCCCGCAACTTGGACCAATGATGGCAGCTATGGCTATCGTACCCCCATCTACATGTTGAATAGGATTATAAGGCTCCAGGTGGTAGTAGAACTGATAGCTAATGAAACGGCTCAGTCGCTGCGAAACTTGGCCAGACAACAGAGGAAATTTAGGGATGCAATCTACCAAAACCGCCTGGCCTTAGACTACCTATTAGCAACAGAAGGAGGGGTCTGTGCAAAGTTCAACTTCACCAACTGCTGTTTGGAATTTGATGATATTGGAGAAATCATTGAGAATAGTGCCCGCCGCATTGAACAAATTGCTCATGTCCCTGTCCACAAATGGAAAGGCTTCGAATTTGGTGAACTGTTTGGCTCATGGTTCCCGAAGCTCCCAGGCCTTCAAGCTATTGCTGCCCTCATAGGACTCATTGCTGCCGAGTGTGTAATCCTGCCATGTATTTTCCCCATATTTGTCCACACCATCTCCAATAGTCTTTCGCTGCTAGAAGACTGGAAGGCCACTGCCCAAACCATGGCATGGTGGGATTATGAAAAGCTCAAGGAGGAAAACCTGTATACCTGCCATTATTATGAAACTCCACAGTAATCTTGCGATTTAGTTGGAGTTCCAAAGGGGGGAATGATGAAGGTACTGAAATAAGAGATAACCCTACTAATTAATGCAAACCCCAATATATGATAACCCAATATATGATAACCCTGTTTGATCATGACCTTTTGCTATGTTGCAATGCTTAGGAAAATTACAGTAAACTTGCTGACTGTATGTGACTGGTACTATACCCTGGTGTTATGCAAGATATGGTAAAGGAAGGGAGGTGTAAGGAAACAGATGGTGTAAGATAGAAACCCTATAAGGAGGGCGTAAGGGGCGAAGCTTATAAACTTCTCCTTTTTATGTACTCTATTAAAAGCTTTGTCTCAGCTAGATAAGTGTATCAAAAGGCGATGTCTCACTTGTACTTAGAGATGTTGACGGTATAAAAGTAGACCGAAGGGAATAGCCCTTCGTTCAGAATTTGCCATGCTAATGCTCTGAACCTTTGCGCAAATAAACCTGTGTTCTCCAACTCCTTGTGGTCTTGTCTCCTGAATTGAGTAGTGGGCTTCCCACATCAAAATGACCAGAGCTGTCTGGCGGAGTTGGTGAGTGCTTCTGCTGTGTACTTAGGGCGTAGCCAGTCTAGTTCTGTCCTAAGCCATTAATAGTTCAGATGGGCTTTGGTTTGTGGTGGTACTAGTGGTTACATGTTGGACTAATAGGAATTTATCAATCTGCATTTGCCAGTCCCATGGGCCCATTCATGATAACATCTCCTTGGTTGACCTCATCATTCATTCCGCTTGCCCATTACTGGCAGGGTGGAATGGTGCGATCAAGGCATGGCAGATTCCTTGTTCGGCTAGAAAGAGTTGAATTGGGTGGCTATAAACTGAGGCCCATTGTCAGATACTAGAATGTCTGATAGGCCGTGTGTTGAAAACAGCCTTCTTAATACCTTAATGACTGCCTCAGCTGTTGTGGAGAACATCAGTATTATTTCCAGCCATTTTGAATAAGCATCCACTGTTACCATAAATGTTTGCCCATGGAAGGGCCCTTTGAAATCTATGTGCACCGTTGACCAGGGTGCTCTTTGTGTTCCCATTCATGCGCCGGGGCAGAGGGTTGTGCTGATCTGGATTCCTGGCATTGTTTACATGTGGCTATCCACTCAGTTATGTCCCTGTCCATGTTCAGCCACTACATGTAACTTCTAGCCAGTGCCTTCATCCTTACTATGCCAGGATGACCTACATGCAGGGCCTCTAATATTGGTCTCATTAGTTTAGGGGGCACTATCACCCGATAGTGATAAAAGACGATTGGTGCCTTGATCCCATTGGGCATTTGATGACTGAGAATGGTCCCAACACCAAACAGGGAGGCGTCGCAGGTTAGGGTGACTGGAAGCGTCTCACTATAATGCATCAAAACACTTTTGGATGATAACAGTTTTTTAACGGCTGCAAATGCAGTGGCTTCCCTTCGGCCCCAGAAGCCAGTGCAGTGGTTCAGCCACCATCGCCTTCTGGGTAGAAATACACTAAAAATTCAGCAGCCCCAGGAATGCCTGGAGCTCTGTTTGGTTTCTGGGGTGGGGACATCTTGTATGGCTCTGACTTTGTCTTTAGTGGGGTGTAGTCCTGAGCTATCTAACCGGTAACTGAAAAACTGCTCCTCGTGTCGAATGTGCAGTGATGCACTTGGGAATTGGAAGGGACTGTACCTCATAAGCCCGAGTGATACATGCCTGGATCCATCGACTGATAGCCGAAGGGGAGACCTTGGAACCTGTGACATCGGTTGGAAGGAGATGAATAGAGCCTCCAACTTCCTGGTGGACGTAGTTCGCTTGATGTAGATCTTGAGGGCCCGCTGAACATCCAAGATGTGCCATGTTCTCTCCAAGGCATGGGAAGGCCGAGGACAGAAGTTAGGCAGGACGATCTCCTGGGCCTGATGGAACCAAGAGTTCACCTTGGGAACGAATGATGGGTCCAATCTCAAGACCACTTTGTCTAGATGGAATATACAGAGGTCGGCTCTGACAGAAAGGGCCACCAGTTCAGAAATGCGCCTAGCCGATGTGATGGCCACCAGGAATGCCACATTTAGGGTGAGATATCAGAGACTTGCCGTGTCCAGGGGCTCAAAAGGATGTCCTGTCAAGCCCTTAAGGACCTTGGGTAAGTCCCAAGTGGGATAACGATGGATGACTGGAGGCTGGATGTTACTTGCACCCCACAAAAACCTGCAGATGAAAGGGTGATGTGTCAACATCTATTTGCCAGCTGTCTGCAGCATGGTGGAAAGGGAGGCCACCTGTCTCCTGATGGTGTTCGGAGCCAGCCCTTTGTTGAGACCCTCCTGCAGGAAATCTAATACCTGTGAAATGGAAACTGAAACAGGGTTAAAGTGGTGCTGGGCACATCAAGCCATAAATACCTTCCAAGTTGAATTGTAGATCCGGATAGTGGACTGCTTCCTGTCGGCTTGCATGGTCTGGATGACCTGGTCCAATAGACTCTCCTTCCTCAAGAGGACCCCTTCAAGATCCAGGCAGTCAGTTGGAGCCACTGCAGCTCCGGGTGTAGCAGGACCCCCTGGCTGAGCGATATCTTCTCAGGAGGAATCCTCCAAGGTTCCAAAGCAGACAGGTTGAGTCGGTCCGTGAAAGACGGCCTCCGAAGCCAGTAAGGGGCCACCAGAATAAGATCCACCATCTCCTCAATGACCCTGGTTATCACCTATGGGATCAAGGGAAGAGGGGGGAATGCATAAAGGAGGCCGGGAGGCCAGGCACAGCGGAGACTAGTGTTCTCCGCACCCTGGGTCAGAAACCGGGTGATGAAGTGAGGAAGCGGAGTATTCAGTTGGGAGGCAAAGAGGTCCACCAGTGGTGTGCTGAACCAACTGCAGATGTCCAGATGCTGGGATAGAGGCACCACTTAGAGTTATCCACCATCCTCCTCCTTAGGATATCTGCCTGAACGTTTGCCTTGCCGGCTATGTGGTCCACTTTGAGAGAGGCTAGGCTGGCCTCCGCCCATCTGCCCAGTCGTAGGGCTTCTATCAGGAGTGCCCGGGACTGTGTCCCACCCTGGCGGTTGATGTGTGCCTTTGCGGCAATGTTGTCCATCAGAATGAGGATGTGTCTTCCCCAAACGGAGCCTTGAAAATGCCTTAGTGCCAGATGGATTGCTGTAACTCTAGCCAGTTTATGTTGTTGGCACGTTCATGAGGGGACCAGTGACCCTGGGCTACCTGCGAGTTCAGATGGGCTCCCCAGCCATACAGGCTGGCATCGGATGTTAGACCGGTCCACCAAGGCTCCTGTATGAGAGAGCCCATCGAGAGCCGGTGACCCTCACCAGTGGAGAGACCTCCAGACAGGGAGGGGAACCTTGACCTTTGTCTGGGATTTGGCAGAGCCCCTCCATTGATGTGGCAACAGAAACCACTGTTAGTTTCAAGCATGTAGCCGAGTCCATGGCGCAATTTGTATGCAAGAGATCATCTTGCCTAGCAGTTTGGAGAAGCTGGCTAATGTGACTGTGTGGTGAAGCTGAATCTGGGACACCAAGGTCCGAATGCTGTCTTTCCTCTCCTGTGACAGACTTGACCTAGAGAAGAGTCTATGATGGCTCCAAGGTGGACTACCCTGGTGCTCGGGGAGAGCTGACTCTTTGGATAATTCACTAGGAAACCATGGTTTTGCAGAGTCTGAATTAAGGTGATATCCCTCTCAGCTTGAAGGAGAGTGGGGGCCTGAATCAAGATGTCGTCTAAATAGGCGTGCAGCCTCACCTGGGATAGGTGCAGGTGAGGTGCAAGGGCCGCCAGAACTTTCGTGAAGTAGTGTGGGGCTGACGCCAGGCCAAATGGCAAGACTCTACTGAAGATGGTGACCCGCATAATAAAACCTGAGAAATCTCCGATGAGCGGGAGATATCTGGATGTGCATGTATGCTTCCAAAAGATCGATGGAGGCCATGTAATCCCCAGATTCCCCGGAGTATCGACTGGAGGGTGCACATCTTGAACCTCTGGTAGACCAAAAATGAATTGAGGGCTTTGAGGTCCAAGATGGCTCTCCACCCCCCGAGCGCTTTGGTACGACAAATAGGATTGAATAAAATCCCTGTCCACACTGTTGTGGCGGCACCGACTTTATGGTCTTGATATCTAATAGGTGCTGAATTGTGCTCTCCATGAGGTCTCGCTGCACCAAATTGCTGGGGACAGGGCATCGTATGAAGCGCTTGGGAGGGTTGGAGAGAAACTCCAGCGATAGGCCTTGTCTGAGTGTCATGAGGACCCAGTTGTCCCTTGTGGTGAGAGCCCATTGATCCACGAACAGGCTCAGCTGTCCTCCTATGGGAGGACCCTGGGGTAAGTCATTTCTGTCTGCGGAACAGGTGGCTACCGGATCCACGAAAGGGGCGTCTTTGGTTTCCGAAATTTCGAGAGTGGTCACGAAAGGAATGTTTGTCTGGGAGACAGGTAGTCCCTTGCGTGTAGGGACGCTGCTGAGAAGATCCCTCTTGTAGGTTAAAATGAAAGGACTGTCTCCTGTAGTAAGGGGTGGCCCTCCTATCTGCCCTCCTGGTTGCTGAGGGCATCACCTTTCATTTGTCTTTATCCTCCACAAGCAGAGGATCCAACGATTTCCTAAAAACTTTGAGCCTGAATAGGGGGAAGACACTAACCACCATTTTGCCTTGAACTCTGCAGGCCACTGTTGGAGCCATAATAGCCTCCTAGAGGTAATGTTGGAGGCTAGAGCCCTAGAAGAATATTTAGTGGCATTTAGTGTGGCATCCGCCGAAAATTGGTTAGCCGCTATGATTTTATTGAGGTCCTAGAGAAGACGGACCTCAGTGGGGGACAATCTCGATTGTAACTGTTGGAGCCAAATAAGGGAAGATCTATTGAAAAAGGATGCCACTGTAGCTGCCTGGATGGCCCAGGCGGCGCTTGGTGCGTCTTTTTGCTATCCAAATCCAATTTTTTCTCCTCTGGCCATAGGCCTTCAGAGGGGTCCCCAGCCAAATATGAGGAGGGAGAGGTTAGAGCCACTACCGGACTGTCAACCGAGGGTACCTGTAATAGCTGCAGCAAGTGAGGAGCCATGTTGTAATGTCTCCTGTCCACACTGGAAGGTGTAGGAAGCGCCGCAGGGCTGGTCCACTGGTTGCGGACAACATCAGTGAAGAGCTTGGGAGCTGGAATGAAGAGCTGTTGGGCTACCGGTTCTGAAAACAAGCTGTAGCTCTGGTCCCGAGATGTCTGGTGATCGGTGGAAGCGGCCTCCTCCTGAAGTCTGGCGGTGGCTTTGGCCTTGAAAAACAAGGACTTGAAGAGACCTGATGGAAAGACACCTGTGAAAACAGGTACATCTGGTAGAGCCCCTTCATCATCTGAAAGGTCTTGTTCATTTTGGGCCTCCTCCCCTGAGTATAGCCTCTCGCTGCCCCCGAATGGGAAAGTGATTGGTCAGGAGGCTTGGTGAGGCTTGTGTGTGGGGACGTGGGAGCATGACAGGAAAGGGAGTGGGACTCAACCGAGGCCGCCCTCTGATATTGTATGACCTCCGCAACGCCCCTGGATATGGCCTGAGAGATTAATAACTGCAGGTGCTCAGGCAAATTGGAGACAACGGGAGCTTCAATCTCTGCTGGTTGTCTAGGCCGGGAATCCAGCGCTGGGATGGTACAGGCAAAAGGGTTTCCTCTTCTGGCCTGGACTGTGTTGGCTGACTCCTGCACTGAGGGAGCTGGCTCTGGTGACCATGCCCCAGAAGGGGTGGTTGCCTGATCCTTATGCAGTGACCCGCAAGCTGACTGGTTACTGGAGAGTGATTGGGTCTCAGCGTGCTCCCTTGATGCCTGCTTATCAAAAGAGCCAGGCTTCAATCCAGTGGAGGAGAGTCTCTCCTTAGAGAGTTGGTGGGTCTTGGAAGAGGCTTTCCTTCCCCCTGAATTAGCAAGATCCTCCCTGGATCTGTGCTCTTCCCTAGGCTTAGACTTTTCAGCCATAGCCTTAATTTGATTTAAGTAAAGTAATGTAGGTGAACATGTGGCAGCTATGCCTGTTCCCAGGGCTTAGCCAGCACACAGAGAGCACTCATCTATCAAGGGGGTGTGTGCCTGGGCGAACCCAAGAATTGCCAGTTCCTGTAGTCACGGAGACCGTCCTTGAAGGCCGCGAAGCCTCACAGAACTTGGCGGGATGCAGTCACAGCAGATAATTAATTGCTGGGGGGGGCAGTATGAGCGGCCTTCCCCAATCTGCGTTGCCGCACCTCCGAACAACAGATAGGCAATGACAAAGGCTGCAGCCAGAAATGCTGCGAAGCCCCCCGATCCAAAACCGACAATTTGGCTGCGGAGGCGTGAATCCAGCTGAGCGGCAATTGCTCTCCCTCGTGGCACCAGTCCTCAAGCATGCAAAGCACCACAAAGTCAATTTTAAAATGGCTGTTCGAGTATCAGCAGCGCATGGCCACGAAAGGCCTGGCCTGGCATGAAAGTCAATCCAAAATGGCCACCTGATCTCCGGTGGTGAAACCTTAAGCGGCCTGGTTGGATTGCCCCCAGACCGTGGCAGGCAGGCAGCAGTCAAATTGAAGCCAATGCACCACCGCAGTCAGCAATCAATCAGCCAGAAGACAAAGCGCACCCCCCACCTCAATCAACAATTGAACAGCTGCGGCTGCACAGCGCGCTAATAGCTGAAGTGGTGGGCGGATACCCGAGCTGGTTCGGAAGCTGACAGCTGACAGTACACAGGGCCGTGCTCAATAAAGATAAGAAATAACAGTCTCCAAAGGAGAAAATCTGATCCAATGTCCAGTAGAAAATCCAGAAGTGGGAAAATTGGAGCAACTGCAAATAGGTGTCTCTGTCAGAACTGGGCCCCAACGGTCACAAAGGGGGGCATGGCCTGAAAAAAAGTTACGACTCAGTCTCTGGACAGATTGCATTGTATCAACCCATTTCTAGACCATTCCGCAGTCCATTGGAAGAAATCTCTCTCTCCCTCCCTCCCTCCCTCCCTCCCTCTCTCTCTCTCTCTCTCTCTCTCTCTCTCTCACACACACACACACACACACACACACGTTGGATCAGATCTCTCTCTCCCTTCCTGATTTAGGCAGGCTTAGAAAGTCTGCTAGGCTGAAGGAAACTGCATGTCCTACAGAATGCTGTGGATGCCTTTCACTCGCTCCTTTGCCGGCTTCCTTCCTTCCGCTGCTTGCACTCTCCACCCCAAGTCTAGCTTGACACAAATGGCAGCTCAGGATTGCCCATTGAGGCTGGGCATCGATGAGGGCAGGTCTGTCCAGCTGTTGGGGGAAGGAAACAGCTTCCTCCCCAAAATCTTGTCCGTTTAACTTTCTTTAGCAAATAAAGGAGCACAGTCAAACTTTGATTTAATGGACTTTTGCTGGGCAAATTTTGGACACATCTGGCAAAAGCTCTAGTACCATGTGTTTCTGCACATGCATAAAATCCCATTTGGATTTAATTGAGATTTTGCTTTAACAGAGTTTCCCCTTTCCCATTAGTCTAATAAATTGAGAATTTACTGTACTAGACTCTCGGGAACATAAAAATAAAGAATACATATGTTGACACATAATCCTTTAGAGTTATGACAACTGCTAGGAAGTCTTGGTAAACATTTCAACTTTATTCTTTGAGTTTTTCTCCATTTCTCTTCCCTTTCGTTTTCATGTTTGTCATTGTCCATATGTCTTGCACCCTGCTGTCTTTCTGTAATACACACATGTATACCTTCCAAATTATCAAAGAACACGTATCAAGGGCTGTGCTTACTGATTGGGCTCGTTTCCTGACAGATGTCTCATTGCCGGACTATGTAACATCATCAGTGCTGTGAAGGAGGGGGATTTGTTCCCTGTTTGTTTTCTGGGGTCTTTCCCGCCCAGAATTGATGAGGATGGTGTTGGTGGTTCTTTGGTTGGTTCTTTGGTTGGGCTGGAATAATTATCCAGTGTATGAAAGGATTCTTGAATGATTAGAGTTGAAAGGATTAGAGCATCCACAGAGTGTAACCTAATTCAGCTTTTGTTAATTGCTGCTGAGCCGAACTCCATTGTAACCTAACGTGCCAACTGCATAGATAAAACTTCTAGGTGAATTGCCACGCTTAGCCTAGCAGAGTAACTTCTTGTGAAAAGCAAAATGTGGATTCTGCCAAGTAGCTTTGCTTGTAACTTAAAATGTGTGTTCAGCATTCCCTAACAAAGCTCTGACTTATACAGCAGAAAATGTATTTCTTTCCCCTTCTAAGGTCCTTTGTTTTCAAAGTGCTGAGAAAAATGGTGAGGTTTGCATGATGTGAAATTATGTTTCTATAGCAATGACGTTCTGTACAAGCTGTGTGAGTTATAAGATGTTTGGAAAAAAAATATTTTTATTTATTTATTTATTTATTTTGTGCATGCATGCTTTTCTCTCTGTCTGATGTTAAGGTGGGAGACTAAAAAGGGTTGCCCAGTTTTTCCTTTCTAGCTAGAAATAAAAGCTGATTATCAGTAGCCTAGTGTTCAGAGTTTCATTGGAATTATCAGATTCTGAACTGTATTCAAAAACCTTACAATCCAGGACTTCCGATGGCACCGCAGGCATTGGAAGACATTCCCTTGGGAGCGCCAGCCCCGTGATCGTATTAAAACCATCAGGACAGCACAAATCAGCTTTCTAGTGGTTTGGATACTTTTCCCTCGGGAAAAGGGGGGAAGGTGAGCAGCCGGGTGAAGGTAGAGTTCCCCAAGACCCCCAGGAATAATTCTGGGGCTCGAAGGGTGAGAGCTCCCTGGAAGCCTGACAGGGCTCTAGATCCAGGACGCGTCTGCTTTAAGCAGAACAAGACGCCGCGACCACCCCTGCAAACAACTTTTTAAAAAACATCGGATCCAAATACAGGCAGAGCAAAGGCAGGAGTGATTATTATTGCAAGTACTAAACTTTAACTCTGATTGAGCATTACTTCCTTCTGAGCTCATTAAGAGGGGGAAAAAAGGGAAAGGAAGATGGCGCTGGAACTTTAAAGGGGTGTGGAAAAGTGAAAGTTAAGAGGAAAGTGCTTGTTAGCGTTGACAGCCCCGTTCAAAATTAATGGACCTTATTTTAAAAGAATCAAGATTTCAAGACTAAAGAATACGGCATTGATTTTGAACAAATCATAATATTTACTAAGGATTGGGAATTAATTGGACTTATTGAATTTACTGATTTGGCTGTTGAAAAAGTGCAATTTGAAAATCAGAAAATGGCCTCAAAGCAAATAAAAATTGGTGTTTCTAAAAGTGCTGGGGGATCACCAGCTCAATCATCTAAAATGCAGTCTTTGTCAGCCCCAGTGGATACACAAATACTGACACTCGAAGCCCTTCAGGAGGCTTTAAAGGTGCAAGCTTCTGTTTTAGAAGGAAAAACCACATCCATTTTTGAGGAAAAAATTAAAGACGTGTCTGAGGAGATGGCTGAAATTAAGGAAGTAATTCAAATTCGAAATAAAGAAATAAGAGAAGACATTGTTTTGGCGCTTCAGGGTCTGGCAGGCCATATCGAATCGTTAGAGGGAAGGGTGGAAGAAATCAATCAGTCCAATGTGAATTTGGAGAATAAAATGGGCGAGGTTCAAACTAAGATGAAAAAGGCAGACGCAGAAGTCACAATTATACAATATAGAGCAATGGAGTTTGCCCTGAGAGTAAGAGGTCTGAGAGAAAACAATCAAGAGAACTTGAGAAAGATTTTTGCAGAGGCTTTTGCACAGCTAACTGGAGATTCAAAGGCAGACTTTGAATGGCAAATAGATAAAATTTATCGTGTTAACTCATGTGTTGCCAAACAGAGACAACTACCAAGAGATATTGTAATCTACTTTACTACGAGGAGGACACGAAATGAAATTATACAAGTTTCTTATAAAAATAAACTCCAAGTGGCAGGACAGGAGGTTTTAGTACTGAAAGAAATTCCCCCAAAAATGTTGAGAACTAGAAAGGATTATGTATTTCTGGTTGAAGAACTCAGAAGTCACCAGATGCAGTACAGATGGGAGGTTCCAGCTGGATTAGTGGTAAACTACTTAGGAGAAAGATATTGTCTCAATACAGTTTGGAAGGCAAGAGATTTTTACATCAATGTACTAAAGGCTGGATGTCCACCATCTCCAGAAGCTAGAAGAAGAAAAGAAGCAGAGGAGGCAAGAAAGGGGGAGAAGGAAGGTATGCAGGCACAAGCCCAAGAAGGGGCCTCGATTACTCAAGACTTACTGCAACTTTCGGGTACTGTTCAAGCTTTAGAATTACTTGAAAAAAATAGAAGAACCAAAGGATCAAAGACAAACCCGAGCGGCAGCCAAACGTAAAGAACAAGAATTAAAGACACAGCAAACCCAGATAATAAATCAAGAAACTACAAATACAGAAGCAGTGGGAGGAGCAAGGCTGAAGAAGAAAATCCAGGAGGATTTTCAGCGGGCACTCCAAAAGCTTCAAGGTGCCAAGAATGGCAACTTGGAACTTTAATGGTTTAAACATACCGCAAAAGAGGAAGAAAATATTTCATTATCTGAAACAGTTTAAAAATGATGTAATTTGTTTGCAAGAAACACATATCAGAACAAGAGACCAAAAATATTTGATAAATGCAAGATTGGGAACACACTTGTTGCATCTGCTCCATAGAAGAAAAATGGTATAGTTACATACTTAAAGAAAGACTTAATGGCTAAATTAATTGGAGTAGATGTTCAAGGAAGATATATAGCAACCGAACTTTTAATAGAAGGAAGAAAATACTTTTAATTGGAATATATGCACCTAATCAACAAGAAAAATTTTATAAGCTTTTGCATACCAAATTAATACAATGGGATTATAAATCGTGTATATTATTGGGTGACTGGAATGGATACCCAAAAAGACAAAAAAGAGCTCTTGCAAAACATCCAAATGCGTGCTAGGCTGCCTAAATCCTTTTTTGACATGATGGATGATATGGAACTGAGAGATATCTGGCGAGAATGGAATGTTGAAGAACAAGATTTTACATTTTTCTCTGACAGGCACCAATCCTTTTCTAGAATTGATTTCATATTAATTACTAATGATTTTCTTTCTAGGGTGAAGAAGACGAAGATATGCCCAAGAATTTTAACAGATCATAGCCTGGTTTGGATGGAATTGGAATATGGAAAGGGTCTCAGGAGGTCTTGGCGGTTAAATGAAAATCTATTTAGATATGAGGAAATGTGAAAGAATGTAAAAAATTAATGAAAGAATTTTTTGTTATGAATATGCATAAGGGTACATCCATGGAAATGGTTTGGGATGCAAGCAAAGCATACATGAGAAGTGTTTTAATATATTTGAACAATACATATAGACGCAGAGAGGGGAAATACGGATGGAATTAGAAGAGGAAATAAAAAAGAAAGAGCAGGCATTAATATTGAATCCAGCAGATAAGAAAATAAAAGAAACAATTATTTTATTGCGAGGGCAGTTTAATATATTGATGGCAGATCAGGTTGCAACTAATTTGCAATATGCTAAACATAATACCTTTTGCAATGCGAACAAACCAGGTAGATGGTTAGCATATTTGTTAAGAAAAAAACAAAAGTTTTGTACTATAGAGAAAATAAAATATAAACGTAAAGAGGTGTATCAACAAAATATGATTAAAAAAGCATTTCTAAAATTTTATACGAGGTTGTATGCTAGTGATAAAATTCAAGATATAGATGTAGATAGATACCTACAGAAGGAGAATATCCCTATAGTTACAGATGAGCAAAGGGAAAGATTGAATCAACCGATAACTTCTGAGGAAATTTTCTCGGCAATTAAGCAGTTAAAAGTTGGTAAGACTCCCAGAACAGATGGATTTATTATAAAAATTTGCAGTTAGAAATGGTGGAACCACTTAAGGAATTATTTAGTAAAATACAATTTGGAGGAGATGTATCCCCATCTTGGAGTATAGCCTTTATTTCTTTGATCCCAAAGGAGGACCAAGACCATAGTCAGCCAAAAAACTATAGGCCTATATCGCTACTTAACACAGACTATAAGATTTTTGCTAAAATATTAGCAAATAGGTTAATGTTAGTTATGCAACAAATGATTCATAATGATCAATCTGGATTTATAAATGGGAGACAAATGAAAAGCAATGTAAGGCAAATTGTTAATATATTGGAGTATTTGGGGAAGAATAACCAAGTCCCTGCAGTGCTTATATTTTTGGATGCGGAGAAAGCATTTGATCAATTGAATTGGCATTTTTTACTGGAAATAATACAAAAGATGCAGTTTGGAGAGTATTTCACACAGTCTATGAAGGCAATATACCAGAAACAAACAGCACAAATAATAATTAATGGTACCTTAACAGAAACCTTTAAAATTGAAAAAGGAACAAGACAGGGGTGTCCCCTGTCCCCATTACTGTTTATTTTGACTTTGGAATTTTTGCTGAAAAAAATACATGAGTCAGATAAAATAAAGGGAATTAAAATCAGGCATTATGATTACAGATTACGAGCATTTGCGGATGACTTGGTTGTAACTTTAACCCAACCAGTGCAATTAGCTATAGGTTTAATGGATATAATTAATCAATATGGACAAGTATCTGGATTCAAAATAAATACATGGAAAACAAAGATAATAACTAAAATATGACTATAAATAAAAAAGAAGAACTAGAAAGAGTAACAGGATTTGAAATAGTAAAAAAGGTTAAATACTTAGGGGTTTATATTACAACTTCAAATGTGAAATTATATAAGTATAATTATGAACCATTATGGCAAAAAATACAGAAAGAGATGGACAACTGGAAAAAATTACAATTGTCTTTGTTGGGAAGAATAGCAGTAGTAAAAATGAATGTTTTGCCTAAGTTTTTATTTCTTTTTCAAATGATACCAATACTCAAAAAGGATGCAAATTTGGGGGATTGGCAGAAGGGTATTAATAATTTTGTTCGGGCAGGGAAAAGACCAAGAATAAAATTAAAATAATGCAAAATATACGTGAAAGAGGAGGTCTCAAAATGCCCAATTTAAGGCTATATTACGAAGCAGCTGCCCTATCAGCAATCAGTGATTGGATCAATTTAACAGAAGAAAGAATATTGAATATTGAGGGATATGACTTGATATATGGTTGGCATGCCTACTTATTATATGACAAAAAGGTGAACAAGACTTTTAAAAGTCATATATTAAGGAATGCTTTATTGCGTGTCTGGAAAAAGTATCAATATAAATTAAACGATAAGATATCTATATGGGCAGTACCTAGACATGTGATAGAGAATATAAGTGTAGAACAAAAACATGATGTGATTACATATAAAGAGCTTCTTAATATGGAAAGAGGTACATTACAGTTAAAGTCTTTGAATGTATTAAAAGAAGAAAGGATAATTCAAACTTGGTTTCAGTACGGACAGCTACAAGCTAGATGGAAAGAGGATCAGAAAATTGGTATCACACAAAATGAGGAAAACTTGCTAAAACAAATCAGAGACCAGAGTCAAATGCATATAAAAAGGTTCTATAATACATTGATAGAAATAGATTCAGAGTTAGTTAAAGACTGTATGATAAAATGGGCACAAAATATTGTGGAACCAATAATGATGGAAACGTGGGAAAAAATATGGGTTAGAAATGTAAAATTTATGCAAGCCCAAAATTTGAGAGAAAATCTTTATAAAATGTTTTATAGATGGCATCTAGATCCTAAAAAGTTAGCTGGTATGTATCCAAGTTTGCAACCCAAGTGTTGGAGATGTGAGAGTGATGATGCCACATATTATCATATATGGTGGACATGCAAAAAAAATAAAGCATTTTGGATAAAAATATGGTGGATCATGCAAAATATTCTTAAAAAGAAAATAAAGTTTACTCCGCAGCTGTTCTTGCTGGGTATAATTACAGTGTCAGGATTCGGTGTCATCTCAAATAAACCGCATTTCAAACAAATTGTACGGTTATAGAGACTAATCTGATTTTAAATTTAATAACCGCAGCAAGACTTTTGGTGGCGCAGTATTGGAAGAAGGAAGACTTGCCTACTATTGAAGAATGGACACTAAAAGTAGCAAATTTAGCAGAGATGGCCAAAATTTCAGCATATTTGAAGGACCACTCAAATGAAAGAAATATTTTGGAATGGAGAAGATGGATTGATTATATTCAAAGCAAATATCGGATTAAAAAGTTCCAAATAGCTTACGAATGAATAAAGAGATTTTAGAAAAGTATTTAAATTTAGTCATGTAAAAGGGGAGTTAAAGTACAAGAGGGAGATAGGAGTCTATAGATAGTTAGCACATGTTAGCATATGATTGTTAAATGCTATACCCTGTATTTTGCTCTGGGAAGTAGGGGGAGGGGAGGGTTGGGGAGGGAGGGGGGGAGGGGGGATGGGAAAACATTTGTAAAACTTTCTAAAACTTTTTAATAATAATTAAAAAAAACCCTTACAATCCAGTGGAACAACTTGCCTCCAGAAATTGTGGATGCTCCAGCACTGGAGGTTTTCAACAAGAGATTGGACAACCGTTTGTCTGAAAAGGTATAGAGTTTCCTGCTTGTTCAGGGGGTTGGACTGGAGGACCTGCAAGGTCCCTTCTGACTCTGTTATTTTGTTATTCTGCTTCTAAATCTCTTACATCTATTATTGGAGTCTAGCCTGATTGTGAGTTAGGCAGCCATATAAGTCGATTAACTAAATAAATTAGGTCAAGCTTTTCTTTTCTCTAAAAAATGCAAGTACATGTTGACACTAGTCATCTTTTTCTATTTAGTTTTAAATTCATTATAACTCTGAAGAATTCCCAGGATATTTAATTAAAGTTAGAACATTTCATGTGTTTAAAAATGTTTCTGATTTGGCCCACAGTCAAATTAGATGATTTTCAAATTGGGTCCCTGTCAAATTGTTGGAATACGTTTTTGGAATGTATAATTTGCAACAACTACAACAGTATTCAGCCAGTAGATGGCAGTGTTTTTAAATTTGCTAGGTATAATCTAGGCTATATACTCTATGGTCTTTTTGTTCTAAGGATAGTTTTCTGTTACAGTTAAACAGTTAAGCAGCAAGGACCATGGGGACAAGCAAGGCACTTCTTTGTTCTTGTAGAACAATTTTGTTCTGTTTTGTAGAACAGAATTTCGAACACAAATCAAATTAATTTCTATATCACAAACTAAGACCCAAGACAAATATTGTTGATCAGTGAACATCTTTATAAACATAATTGTTCTTCACAGGGGCTGTTTTAAAAATGATGGTATATTCCCAATCTTAACCAATATATACAGTTGTATAATTCTGTGGAACAAAGAGACAATAGTGTGATCCAAAATGTTTGTTTTCTTCATTTTCCATCTTTTCCTCCCTTATCTGGACAGGGACCTCGCACGAATAACGTCCTGATTGTATGCAGCCTTTCCAGGGGCTCACATGGAGGCCGGTCAGAAAAGTCCAGAAGGAACATTAGAGATGGACACCCTGATGTGGCTGTTTTGAAAATGATGGTATTTTGCCAATGGCTGCTCCTCACCTTGACCAATATTTATCCATTTCTCAACCCTTTAACCTGCTTCCATATACCATTCATATCCATAAACAACAACTGAAGACTACCGATAGGACAAGAATTTGAAGGAAACGGAGTTGGAAATTTCATATTTAATAGCCAAGCGATGGAAGCTGGGCCCCATTACCAAAGAGCAGGTTCTATGTGCACGCAGAAAGGAACCAGCAGGCCAAATCAAGTGTCCCTTGTGTGAGATTGACAGCTTCGCCTGCGGCATAAGACAGGCACATGGTGAATGCAATGTTTAATTTTGGAATGCAATATATAGCCTATCTCATCAATGTGTAAAAAAATGGTGCTTCCTGTTAGGCAATCAACCTACTAACCTCAGAAGTGATCTGCATTTAAACATTTGAAGCAGCTGAGTCAGGCAACAGGTTTTTCTCTCACGCAAAGCAACGTAAGCCAATTCTCTAAAGCCTAGGAAAATCAGAGACAATTATCTTTTTTATATAGATGTTATGGGTAATTTTCTTGTTATTTTTTCACTTTCTTTTTTTAAAAAAATACTTATAATTAAGGAAAATTATAATCCTTATAATTAAAATATTATTTTTATTTCATGAAGGATTTTTTATTTGTGTTTTATTTCTTATTCACGGGCTGCAATAATTTTGTTCTTGTTGCTTTTCTTTTTGAAAGCGCAAAATTTACTTCTTTCAAAATTTCAAGTTGTTGTTATGTAAAATCTGCCCAGCAACTAGTGAGAAACAAAAGAAGGATTTCTAATGGATATAATAGGATAGAAATAAAAAGGAAAGCAGATTGAAATAAACTGAGATATTGTGCAAAATTCTGGCTTTAGCTTCACATATTATATGGATGCAACTATTATACTGCATAAACCATGATTTATGATTTGGCAGGATAATGCAGACTTTTTTACATTTTATATGCCAGTATATTGTATTCTTTGATTTATTTGAAAACGTCTATGAATACTTAATCATATATCAGTAATAGAAAAATGACATTGATCTTATCAGTAATTTAGCATTGTTACTGTAGAAAGAAGCCATTTCTCTAAGCTTTTTAAATTTAAATTTATTTTTAAAATTTTCTCCAGTATGTTTTCAAAATAACCACAACTAGAATAATGCTGATTAACATAGGAACAGTGGATTATAAGTGTTTACATGTTATTACAGACTGTTCATTCATGCCGTGATTATTCTGTTCAGGCGGTGCCTCATCCATCTGCCACTCTCAAAGATTCCTGAGAATTTGAGAATTTGCCTTGCAAGTGATGGAGCAACACCTCTGTAACAAAGGAGTATGGAAGCGAAAAAAAGGTAATTACATAAAAAGAAATAGGAAATTAGTTGACCATGTTTCAGGACCAAATTCCTTAGAGTGTTAGTAACATCAAAGAAAAGGGGGGGAATACAAATAGTCTATAAATGATTTATCCAAACTGGGGAAATGGAGATATTTAAGTGGTAAATTCACTGTTGGGTAGCATAAAGCAATGCGTATTTGGAACAAAAAATCCACTGTGGGCTGTCAGTTGATGGTAACTGATCAAGAAAGAAATCTGGCAGATCCCTGCAGTGCTGGTCTTTCTGGATGCAGAGAAGGCCTTTGATAGAGTGGATTGGAATTTTCTATTAAAGACATTAAAAAAGATGGACTTTGGGGACCAATATATACAGGCGGTCTCAGCAATTTATCAAGAGCAAAAGGCACAGATCATTATCAATGGAAGTTTGACAACAGAGTTTAAAATTGAAAAAGGTACAAGACAGGGATGTCCACTGTCCCCATTGTTGTTCATTTTAACACTAGAAGTCTTGTTAAATACAATAAGGGATTCTAACACATTGAAAGGTATAATGATAAGGCAAGAGGATTACAGAATAAAGGCATTTGCAGACGATCTGGTTGTTACCCTAACACAGCCAATGGAATCGATAATCCAGATGAAGGACATTATACAAGACTTTGGTAAAGTTTCAGGTTTCAGACTGAATCAGAGAAAAACTAAGATGGTAGTTAAAAATATGACACAAGATCGTAAACTGGAGTTAGAAAGGAGGGCAGGTTTTGAGATTGTACCAAAGGTAAAATATCTAGGAGTTCAGGTTGCAGAATCAAATATGAAATTGTTTCAAAATAACTATGAGGCGTTGTGGCGAGAGGTGTAAAAAGATATGGAGATTTGGAAAAAACTGCAGCTGTCTTTACTTGGAAGAATAGCAGCAGTTAAGATGAACATTTTGCCAAGATTTCTTTTTTTGTTTCAAATGATTCCGGTGCTCAAAAATGATAAACAACTAAAAGCATGGCAAACTGGTATCAACAAATTTGTCTGGAACGAGAAAAAACCAAGAGTAAAAATGAAAATTATGCAAGACATCCCAGAAAGGGGAGGTCTTAAACTTCCAAACCTACAATTATATTATGATGCAACAGCTTTGACTTTAGTAAGTGATTGGTTTGGAGGAAAAAAGACTGGAATATTGAATGCAGAAAGTTTTGATCTGGAATTTGGATGGCACGCTTACTTATTTTATGACAGCAAAGTGGATAAAGTATTTAAAAGCCATATACTTAGAGATTCTTTGCTGAGAGTTTGGAAGAAGCACCGAAACAATTGGAATTATAAAATACCGCTATGGCTGGATCTTGGTCATACCTTGTGGAATACAAATATAATGTCACTCGGGGGGTTTTTATATAAAGAGGTTCTTTTTACAGATGCGGGCAGATGGCAGCTGAAGACATTACAGACATTGTTGGCTGAAGGGATTAATTTAACTTGGTTACAATATAATCAACTGCAATTGAGATGGAAAGAGGACCAAAAAACTGGTATTATGATGTATGAGGAAGAATTAGTTAGACATATAAAAGAGAAAGGCCCAATGCATATTAAAAGACTTTATAATGTCTTGTTAGAAAGGGATTCAGAAACTGAACTAGTTAAAGACTGCATGGTTAAGTGGGCACAAAATTTTGAGGAACCAGTGATGTTGGAAACATGGGAAAAAATTTGGGTTCAGAATGTTAAATTTACACAGTCGCAGAATCTGCGGGAAAATTTCTATAAAATGTTTTATAGATGGCATTTAGATCCAAAAAAATTGTCGTGTATGTACCCTAGTGCCCAGCCTAAATGTTGGAGATGTGACTGCTTAGACGCTACATATTATCATGTTTGGTGGACCTGTAAGAAAGTTAAGGCTTTTTGGGTAAAAATTTGGTGGGTCATGCAGAATGTTTTGAAGAGAAAAATTCAATTTTCTCCACAACTGTTTTTATTGGGTATAGTTAAGGGTTTTACATTGGGGGAAACAAAAATGATATTGTACATGATAACTGCAGCAAGATTGTTGATAGGTAAATACTGGAAAAATGAAGCGCTGCCTTCGATTGAGGAATGGACTTTGAAGATGGCCAGTTTTGCGGAGATGGCGAAGATTTCAGCATATTTAAAAGATTGTTCTCAAGAGACTTATGAATGGGAATGGAAGAAGTGGATAAATTATGTTCAGCATAAATATCAAACTAGGAAGTATCAAATAGCCTTTATTTAAAAATGTTATATAAGATAGAAACATTTTAGGGTTGAGGATAAAAATTTGTTAGAAAATGTTATATTAAGATAGAAATATTTTAAGGTTAAGGATGAAAATTTGTTAGAAAATGTTACATTATGATAGAAATATTTTTAAGGTAATCAGGATGAAAATTTATCTGAAAATGATATATCAAGATAGAAATAGGTTAATGTAATGAAGATGAAAATTTGTAAGGGGGAGGGAGGGGTTCAAGTTTTATATACAAAGGAGGGTTTTTTCCTTTTATCTGACATGAGCATACTAGGAAGTCTGGGGGGAGGGGAGGGTTAGGGTGGGCTGGGGAGGTTGGGAAGTTTGGGGGGGGTAGTGGGGGGGGAAAAAAGGGGGTGAAAATGTAATTGTAAAACTTTTGCAATAAAAAAAAAAAAGAAAGAAAAGAAAGAAATCTGGGTTGCATTGGACAACCCAAACAAACCTTTACAGCAGACAGTGAACTGGAAAAAGCAAAGGGGTGTTGGTCCTACCTGAACGCCTTTTCTCAGTGGCTGTGGAATAGTCCAGGAATGGCTTGCTACAGTCAGATCTGCCTAGAGATTGAGTCATAGTTTTTTGGCCACGCCTCCCCGCCTCTCTCTCAGGCTCAGTTTTTGGTGATGTCATAGCTGAAAGAGAAGCTCTGCCAGAAGATTAGTGCAAGTCCAGCTCCAGATCCACGAGTACAAGGGTGGGACTGAACTATTTTCCAGCCACTGAGAAAAGGCATTCAGTTAGGACCAACACCCCTTCTCCAGTGTAGCTGCGGAATAGTCCAGGAATGGGACATAGCAAACCCTGGCTGCCCTAAGGGCAGGTAGCCATTGGGTCTGGAGCCCTCAAGGCCAAATGCACCTGTTGTAAGACCCTCCTTCCAAAGGAAGCCTCTGTGGATGCGAAGACATCCACCTTATAATACTTGATGAAAGGTGAAGGAGGAGTCCAGGTAGTCGCCCTGCAAATCTCAAGGGAGGTTTGTGTGGCCCAGCCAGCGGTGGTGGCTGTACTTCTTGTGGAGTGCGCAGTGATGCGCATGGGTACAGGCAATGATTGTGTCTCATAAATCCTGGCAATACACACTTGTATCCAATGGCCAATAGTCAAGGAAGACACCCTGGTGCCCAAAGATGTTGGCTGAAAGGAGACAAAGAGAGCCTCTGGTTTCCTGGTGGGCACTGTCCTCTTAATGTAGATCCTGAGGGCCCTCCTTACATCCAAGATATGTCACTTCTTTTCCATGGCACGGGATGGCCTTGGACAGAAGTTTGGCAATATAACCTTCTGGGCCCCGTGGAACCAGGAGTTGACCTTGGGATGAAGGAGGAGTCGAGCCTCAGGATCACCTTATCCATAATGCAGAGGTCTGCTCTGAGGGATAGGGCTGCCATCTTAGATACGCACCATGCTGAAGTAACAGCAACCAGGAAGACTACTTTAAGAGTCAAATATCTGAGGCTCGTTGTCTGCAGGGGCTCAAAGGGTGTCTCAGTCAGGGACCGCAGCACCTTTGGCAAATCCCAGGTGAGATAGCGGTAAATAGTCGGAGGCTGCAGATTACTTGTGCCACGCAGAAACCTGCGGATGATGGGGTGGTGCGCTAAAGGCTCACTTTCGGTACCTGATAAAACAGTAGACAAGGCTGCCATGTGTTGTCGAATAGTACTGTGAGCCAACCCCTTGTCCAGGCCCTCCTGCAGGAAATCGAACACCTGTGGAATAGAAGCTGAGAAAGGGTCAATATGGCACGTGGCACACCATCTGGTAAATATCACCCATGTGGTGTTATAAATCCTGATGGTAGATTGTTTTCTGGCTGCCTGGATAGTTCGAATGACTTTTTCAGAGTAATTATCCAGTGGTGGGATTCAATTTTTTAACAACTGGTTCTGTGGGTTATTTGGGTGGATGTGGCTTATTTGGGTGGATGTGGCTTGATGGTCATGTGACTGGGTGGGCATGGCTATGTGTATAGGGACTATTCAGAGGGCTGAAAAAAGTCATTTCTGACCAATCCTCACACTTATGACCATCCTCACATTTATGACCATTGTAGTATTCTTAACAACCATGTCACTCAATTCAGAACTGCTTCTTTTCACCACGGTGACAAGATAGGGTGCAAAACGTAAAATGTGAGGACAGTCATAAGCGCGAAGATTGGTCAAAAGTAACTTTTTCAGCCCTCTGAGTAGTCCATATGCACATGGGAATACCCAGAGGGCTGAAAAAAGTGGTTTCTAACCGGTCCTCACACTTTTGACCAGTCCTCGCACTTATGACTGTTCATCATTTATGCCCGTTACAGCATTCTTAACAAGCGTGTCACTCATTTCACAACTGCAGTGCTTCATGTGACCGGGTGTGGCCAGGTGGTCATGGGGCATCGCTTCTTTGCCCTAATGACAATTTGCTGCAATGGTCATAAGTGTGAAAAACGATCATAAGTCACTTTTCCAGTGCCATTGTAACTGTTGTAAATCAAGGATTACCTGTACAAAAATACAAAAAGTTTCTTTGCTTGCAAAAAGCTGCCCTAAATACCAATCGTTAGATTAGAAATACCTACAAACTGGAGTTACAAATCAGGGAGGGTGCCAGAGGACCTTGAGGAATTAAAATAGTTAAAACGCAATGATAACTATCAGCAGCCAAGTGAAACCCTTTAGCAGAGAGGTCATTTAAGCTCTCCAGAATGAAGCAAAGGAGCAAACAGAGTGTCTGTTGCTTGTTAAACCAATTACCAGAACAAATAGACACAGAACTAGTCAGATTTCTGAAGCTGCTTCTTTTTAGGAACAGAGATTAACATTTTTCCTTCCAAACAAAGCTGAATAGGAAAAATTATGTCATCACTAAACACAGGATTAAACATCACCAAGCACAGAATTAAACTTCACCAAAAACCAGTTTTAGACCAAAAGTCAGAAAGGGTATGTAAACTCATGTTTGAATGTCAATCTTTCTAGCTAGCCAAGAAGACTTGCTGAATGTCACTCATCTTAGTTCCTTGTCATTAAATGCTTCTGCTTCGTTATTCAATTATTTCTTAAAAGTGCTGATCATTGCACCCTGGTTGAAAGAACTCCAACAGGGGAGTATTTCCTCCCAACAGCGGTGTAAAAAGCTTAAAACAACCCTTCCCCTTTAAGAAAGTCAAGCAAAAAAAAAAAAAAAAACCTCTGCGAACCTCTGGAACTGGAAGCGACAGTAAGTCTAGGCATACTGCTGGAGAGGCAGTTTCTGTAAGCAGGGCAATAAAGATTAGGCTAGGAAACAACACCAAATGTTGTAATTCCTTACAGGATTAATCCTGTAAAGTGGGAAAAAAAAACAAAAGATTTCTTTTAACAACCGGTTCTCCGAACTGCTTAACTACTTAACAATCGGTTCTACCAAACCGGTGCAAACTGGTAGAATCCCATCACTGTAATTATCCCTCCTCAGGAGGACTCCTTCAAGTGCCAGGCAGTCAGTTGGGACCACTGAGGCTCCAGATTTACCAGGACTCCCTGGCTGAGAGAGATCCTCTCTGGGGGAATTCTCCAAGGTCTCGATGTGTACAGGCTGACCAAGTCCACGAGTCACAGTCGTCGGGGACAGTGAGGAGCCACCAGGAGAACCTCTGCGTCCTCTGAAATGACCTTCTGGATTACCCCTGGTATCAGGGGAAGAGGTGGAAACACATAGAGAAGACCAGGAGGCCAGGCAAAGCGGAGATTGATCCCCTCCGCTCCCTGGGTTGGAAACCTCGTGAAGTAATAAAGTTGAGTGTTTAGGCAAGAGGCAAACAGTCCATTATCGGCTTTCCAAACCTGTTGCATATGTCCTGAAAACTGTCTGGATGGAGACGCCTCGGCGTTGTCCACCATAGTCCTGCTCAGGTAGTCTGCCTGAGTGTTCAATATCCCAGCAATGTGCCCCGCCTTGAGGGAGGGGATGTTCTTTTCCACCCACCTTCCTAGCCGCAAGGATTCCTCCATGAGGCGTTTGGAGCAGGTCCCTCCCTGGCAGTTAATATGAGCTTTTGCTGCTACATTGTCAGTTAATATTAGGACATGATGCCCTTGCAGTGATTGTTGAAAATGTTGAAGGACCAGATGAATCAGTTGTCTGTTGTTGTTTCTGCCCACTGGTCTGCAAAGAGATTCAATCGGCCTCCTATGGGGGGGGGCTGACCTTTGAGTCATTTTTGTCTACAGAATTGGTGGTTGCCAGTTCGACGAAATGGCCACTTATGGGGAATGAATTGCCATGGCCTGTCACGAAAGGAACCCTTATCAGATTGGCGGGGCTGGACCTGCAGATAAAATCTCTGCTGTGATGGCCCTTCTTGAGCGTTATAGTGAAAGGACGGCTTCCTATAAAAGGGAATGGATTGCCTGTCTGCCATTCTTGCAGAGGAAGGTAGAACCTACCTCTTCTCCCTGTCTTCAATAAGGAGCGGATCCAGAGATTCGCCAAACAACATACCTCCTTTGTAGGGGGCTGCTGCCAGCCTCCATTTTGCTTGTAAATCAGCTGGTCACTGGCATAGCCACAGTAGCCTCCTGGAGGTTACTGATGAAGCCAGGGTTCTAGAGGCATATTTGGCAGTGTTTAACATCACATCAGCTGAGAACTAGGTGGCTGCAACTATTTTATTGAGGTTTTGATGTAATCGTGCCTCATTGGGATCCAGCCTAGACTGCATTTGTTGGAACCACAAAAGGGAGGTATGGTTGAAAAAGGATGCCCAAGTGGCCGCCTAGTGGGTTTTTTGGAACGACAATTCAAATTTTTTGTCTTCAGGCTTCAGACCCTCAGATATGTCCCCTGTCAGATATGGTGTGGGGGACGACAGAGCAGCAACAGGGCTGTCCACCGATTGAACCTGTAATATCAGAGTGAAATTCGGTGCCATGCCATAATATCTCCTGTCATTCCCACTGGGGGTGGGGACTGACACTGGGCTGGCCCGTTGCTTTTGGACTATGTCCATAAAGAGTTTGGGAGTTGGAATAAATTGTTGCTCCGCCAATGGCTCAGAAAAGAGGCAATTACTGTGGCCCTGAGGATGCACTTGCAGCTCAGTGGTTGATTCATTCTCCTTTAGACAAGCTGTGGCCCTCACCTGGTGTAATAAGGATTTGAACAGGCCTGGAAGGAAAAGCCCCATGAATGCCAGAATATCAGGGGGAATCCCCTCATCATCAGAAAGTCAGGGACTCTCGGAGCCTCTTCCCCCCCCCCCCCAAATAATTGCTATCTCTTGAATGAGAAGGTGAGTGATGTGGGAGTTCAGTCAGGCTAGCTGAAGGCAAAGCCCGTAGCTGGCGTGAGAATGAGTCTGAGGCAAGTGAAGCTGAATGCTGCTGTTGTAGGCCCGATGCAATGCCCTTAGTTATTGCCTGTGAAATCAGGATCTGAATATTCTCGGGCAAATCAGACAATTGGTCCACAGTGGACCTTGATGCAGTTGCAGAGGTGCCCTGAGAGGTCTCTGACGTATTGGCCCTGATGTGATCGGGCCTAGATGCCACTCCTGCTATTTGGCAGGTAAAAGGATCTCTAATTTGTTCCCTACCCTCCATTGAGGCTGGAGCTGGGGATAGTTCACCAGCACCCTCTGGTGACCAGGCCTGTGGTGAGTGAGCTTACTGCTCTTGCAAAAAAGGGCAGGAAACAGAATGCTCACTATATAGTGATTGTTTTTCCATCTCAGCCTGCTTCTTCTCTGCCTTGGAGACCTGCTTTTCCAGAGCCCTTTGTCTCCTGTCCAGGTCTTTAAACTCTGCCTTGGAGAGCTGCTTGCCCTTGCTACCCTTGTGGGATTTGCAAAATGCCATCCTATTCACTGAGGCCTCAGCCTCCTTTCTATCCTTAGATCATTCTGCCATTTTAAATGTGGCAATGGTCAGGCACTGTGACTAGGCCGTTCTTCAAGGCCAGTTAATGTCTAAGCAATGGAGCAGGGGCTGGCTTGTGAATGAGATTTAGTGGTGGCGGCTGTGCCAGTCACACCGGATTAACCAACACACACGTGAGGAGGCCTGGGCTGCTCAAACAGGCAGCGTGCCTAGGGCAAACCTAGGGCTTGCCAGCTCCTGCGCACCCCATCTGAGCCTAGGGGACCAAGCACAAGCAAAACAACCAAAAAAGGCCCTCCGTGGAATGACAGGCGCTAACAGCTCACTTTACAGTGGCAGCGCGTTGATTGATGAAAGTCCACGCTACAGCTGACGGGTGGGATCCTCTGAAGAAGCCACACTTACAGTGAAAAATGCAGTGCCATGCTACCGCTGTCCCCTTGCCTGGTGTGGGATGCCCGCTAAAGTGCCAGCCATAGAGTTTGGATGTGTGGGAGGGCACCAATAACAGCGATCAGCCTCACAGTGCAAAAATCAGGGCCGCTTTACAGCTGACCTCATTAGAGATGCTTGAAGGAACCAGCTGCGTTGTCAGCCGAAGCTGAGCTAGCCGCACGAGAATGCCTGCCGTTGGAAGGGTGGGTAGACCGAACGGATCAAAAAAACCTGACTCCAAGAAGTCCAGTAATGGGTTGAAATGCAGCAACTGCCAATATGTCTCTTCTCAGGTCGACTAGTCGAAAACTGGGCCTGAGAGAGAGGTGAGGAGGCGTGGCCAAAAAACTATGACTCAGTCTCTAGACTGTAGCAACCCATTCCTGGACTATTCCGCAGCTACATTGGAGAATTTTATATTACGAGTTGCTAGATATCTCATACAGAAGATTGGACTGTCCTCATGTCACCTTTGTGTTTTCCCAACCTATACAGGTAGTCCTCGACTTATGATTCCAATTGAGCCCCAAAATTCTGTTGCTAAGTGAAACGTTAAGTGAATTTTGCCTCAATTTTGTGAATCAGTGCAGTTGTTAAGCTAGTAAAATGGTTGTTAAGTGGCTTCCCCATTGACTTTGTTTGTCAGAGGTTGCAAAAGGTTATTACATGATTGCAGGACACTGCAACTGTCATAATTTCAGTCAGTAAACAAACTGTTATTAGTCGAGGGCTACCTATATGAATTTTATTTGTTACTGCAAGAATACCTGTTTATTCAAATGGGCCTAGGACCTAGTCCAGCATGGCTCTCTTTGATTCTGCTATATTGTTCTATGTTTGAAAAGTTATTGTTGCTACTGATCTCTTAACCATCTCAAAATAATGGTAGTGATATGATAAGTCCTAGTTTCATTTGGGGTCTTTTATAGTTGCCAAGAGATGGGGGGCCTATAAATTTATTAAATAAATAAATACTTTCCATGCACATGCAAATGCATTATTATATTCCGTTATAACAGACAAGGAATATTTGTCACAGTATTTTTACTCCCCCACCCCCAAAGTTGTGGTCTTTAAAAAAAAGAGAAATATTTAATATCTACTACCACCCTGCCTATTAATTTGTCTGCAAACTCTGCCTGACGTTCTAAGGAATCACAGGGTTGAGGCTTCATGAGACTGAAGATCCAGTATCCACCATTGTTCAGCCACTGTATGTGTATCAGGTTTTACCTGGCCTCCTGCAAGTTTTCCAGTGGTACTTCTAAATAATTTCCTTATTGTTAGCAACCAAAGAAATAAGTCTTCTCTCTTGGATTTTCAACTCATGATCTTCATCTGCTGTTTTCTTATGGCTCTTTAACCTTTCCGGGGGGCTTTTAATCCTCAAACTGATGTCACCAGAAGCTTTTGAAATTTCATAATGAAAATAATAAAAACAAAATACATCTTTACATGTAGAGATTCACTTCATACTAAGGTTGTTCTTCCTGCTGGAAAAGCAAAGGAAACAATTAAATCCTTGTTAATTCCTCCATGAAAGTTCCTCTTTCTACAGATGCTGTGTAGAAGCTGATGCTGGCATCAATGGGAAGACCACAGCATCCAGCACTGATGAGGGAGAAATACACACTGCTATCTCATTAATGACACTGCTATCTCATTAATAAAATGAGAGAAATATTTAATATCTACTACCAACCTGTCCTGTTAATTTGACTGCAGACTCTGCCTGATGTTCTAAGAAATTACAGGGATGGAGCTTCATGAGGCTGAAGATACATAAATCCGGTATCCCAAGTTTCTTTTCCTTTTGTAGATCCTCATAGGTCCTAGCAGAAAAGGACAAATTTGTCTGTTAGTTTGGAACCATATGCATTTAGAAACAAACGGATCTGATAAAGAAAGATAAAATACATATCACAGTATCATCTGCAAATCTATTGCTTAACTAGGAACTTGCAGGGTCACCCTGCGTATTTCACTCTCTCTTGTCCCTCTCATGGACTTCCATGTTTGGGAATTGAGCAGAATTATTTAGCCCTCTGCATGGTTTCTGTTCTCCGTTGTTGGCAGAGCTAGCTCAGATTTCAAAAGGCAGAAGTAAGCTGACAGGGAGGGGACGGTTCTCTGCTTTGCCCAGAACTCAGGGTGGAATCAGGTGGAGTGATTCTAAGTGGGGTGGAATTAGGTGCAAAGCAGGTCCAGTATCTTTAGGCACTTGGTAGGGCAGGATGTGGGAAGGAACAGATAGGTGGGTGTGCTGCATGGTCCTAAGGGCAAGTGACCATATCGGCTCTGCAGAATTTGTAACTTTGCCACAGGGTCGTATGTGTCTTTTTGGGGGGAGGGGACTGTCTCTGTAACTTAAAACTGCCATTAAGTGATCTGTTGTACCTTGAGGACTATCTGTGTTATGTCCTTATAAGGACACCTGCCGGGGATTGGCTAATCCTCTGGCGGGAAATTCAAAATGCTGTCTCTGGGTGGTGCAATTTGCCGGGAGCGCTTAAAAGGAGAGCTCTGGCAGCACAGCCGCCAGGCTTATTCTCACTCAATAAAAGTGCTGAATGGACAACACTGGTCGTGTCTTCTTTTCCTGTGCCTGATTTAACACTGGCGACGAAGGATTCAAAAGAACCACAGCGACAACCTCGTGGCACACCGCCACCAAAATAAGAGCTGAACTCAAGCTGAAGTCACGAAGACAAAGCCACCGAAGCCATGGTGACATCGCAAGCCGCACTCATTTCACTAGCAGCCTTCAACCCCGGGAAGGAGAAGTGGAGGCCCAAAGTCCTACAGAGTGGAGCTGGAAGATGGACAGGTCTGTAGATGTCACATCAACCAGCTCTGGAAAAGGTGGAGAGAAGTAGGACAAAACCAATCTGACGAGGTAGACCTGCAACACCCCGGCGAGGTAGACCTGCAACACCCCGGCGAGGTAGGGCGACAACACCCCGACGAGGTAGGCCTGCATTACCCCACCAAGGCAAGCCTGCGACACCCCATCAAGGTGGGCTGGCAGCAATTCAGCCAATCCAGTCGGCGGCGTTCCCAAGGAGTAGACCGGCAACTTCCTGAAGGGGGTGACCTTCAGATCAATCAATCACTCTCAGCATGGTTCCAGCTTGCCCCTACCCATCGTTGAGAGGCGCGAAGCAAGTGCCAGCAAGGCCGAGAGGAATGCTAGAAAATAGCTGCAGTTCCTTCCAAGCAGCCGAGAACAAGGAGAGGCGGCTGTCAGCAAGACGCTCCTATTGTAGCCCCGCCCCCATCATCAAAATTGCGCTGGGACACTCCAGTCCGGTAGTGCAGCCTCAGTGCTGTTGCCGGGCAGAAAAGCCCGTCCGTTACTGTCAAGGGGCCATCAGCACTGCCGAAACTGCGATGGAGAGGCAATTGGCCTAGCGGAAGACCAGAGCAAAAAAGGACACTCTCACTGGCTCGACTGAGTGAATAAAACTGACTCTCAGATGAGCAAGTGGGCGTGTCTGAAGAATTTTAAAGGAACACTCTCAGTTTTCTGGCTACTAGACTATTGAATAACCTGAAGCTTTGGATTCTCCAAGCAGCACACTGGAAAATAATTGTTCAGCAGTGCATTTTTGTGTACTTGAAGTATTTTGTTTACCTGCTTCTCAGCTGAATAGATAGTTCTGTGTCCAGAGATCCTATCATGCCCATTAGATTTTGACTCCACACTATTGTACAACTGATCCAGAGGCAAACAGTTGCTTGTTGCAAATTACCATCTGAGGTGCTGCTATAATCGCTTTTTTTTCCCAAAAAGTTTTTTATTTTTTAAACATAAACAACATAAAAAACATCAACTTTCCAAATGCTTACAGACAGTATTTCGATCGGTGAAAATCATTTTGTGCTCTCAAAATTTTCAAACTCTCATATGACAGATATTCTTATTTCTATCAGAAAAAAAAACCCAAGTGCTTAACCATTTTATCCAAATTTCATTTCATGTATAATATTTCATCTCTGTGCTTTATTATTTATCCATTGATAAAATAGTTCCCATATCAAATAATATTGTTTATCTTCCTGTTCTCTTATTTCAAATGTCAATCTACTCATTTCAGCACAGTCCAACATTTTCCTAATAATTTCTTCATCAGTAATCATCTTCTCTCCTTTCCAGTTTTCTGCAAATACAATTCTAGCCACTGTTAATATATTCACAATCAAATATTGTAATTCTTTGTTAAATTTCTCTGGTAAGATCCCTAATAAAAATATCTCTGGTTTAAGGTCAATATGTCTCTTTGTCATTTTTTCCAACCATGTGTGTATCTTAGTCCAAAATCTCCTTGCTTCTACACATGTCCACCACATATGGTAATAGGATCCTGGGGTCTGATGGCACTTCCAGCACTTCTCCGATTTGTTCTTGAACATTTTGACTATCCTCGTCGGGGGTAAATGCCACCTGTAAAACATCTCATACAAATTCTCCTTATATGCTGTAGACATTGTCATTTTATAATTATGTGATCACAATTTTTGCCATTTCTCTAAATCAATACTATAACCAAAATTCCCTGCTCCTATTTGTTTTGACATGCAATGATCTACAGTGCTGTTGGAAGAAATATTCATCTTGTTCAGTTCCAATCTGGGAGAAAGACACTGGAAACATGGAGGCTGATTGGAAAGATGGTTTATTGATGAAGCAGAGCCACATCAGGAGTGGGTTCTACTTACCTTTACTACCGGTTCGCAGCTTTCCTTCTGACCTTTGCAAAATATAGTTATATAGGCTGGTTGCAATTGTTCATTCTGCAGCCCTAACTATCCACTGGAGTCTGTACCCGTGCTGCTTGGTTGTTGTACCAAACCATACAGTTCTAGAAGTGCAAATGACAGACTCAATAATTCCTCTGTAGAACTGTATCAACAACTCTTGGGACAGTCTGAACTTCATGAGTTGACACAGGAAGCACATTCTTTGTTGTGCCTTTTTAATGATGGTTCTAATATTGTATATCTGTTTCAAGTCCTAACTTGAAGGATTGCTGATATGGTACTATTGAATACAGTAAGAGGTGGTAGAATACAGGGTTCTTCCTAAAATTCACTGTCATGTCTACAGTTTTAAGCATGCTCAGCTCCAGATTGTTCCAGCACCACAGGGCCAGTTGTTCAACCTCTTGTCTATATGCAGACTCATCACTGTCTCAAATTAGGCCAATATACAAAGAAATGTGAATACATGTGGTCTTTCCAATTTCCTACAGCTGCAATGTTTATTGAACTATACTATAAACCCAGATAGCAAGACAGACACCGCGCTTTAGCATGTGACTTTAGATCAATAGCTCAATTTTTAAAAGAACAGCAACACTTCAGGAACAAATAAGGTTCCACTTTGATTTCATTGGAGTTTTTCATGCCATTGACCCTTCTGTATTCTGAATAGACTATACAAATTGTATGCTGGAGGTGAAGTTTGAACTACATATATTCTTGCTTGGATGGGTAGTTTCAAATAGTGGTAGTAACAGAGTCCCATTAAGGATTTCCTTCTTTTTTCCATGTTAACTTTGATATTTCAAACAATCTCTGGATGAGAGAGATCCAGAAATACCACAAAGGATAGATGACTTTGAGTTTATTTTTTTTCTCAACAAACATAAAAAAGGATGTGGTAATGGATAGAATAAAATGTTTAGGAAATTTGAAACCATTAACCATAGTTAACTTGAATACTGGTGTGCATATGTGTTTAAAGTATTCATCCAGTTCTGAATGGGGTTATCAGAGAGCTTCCTGATCCAATGTTGTCCCTAAAAACTTGAGCAGACTCCCTGACAAGAAATAAACATTCTTCATCAGTTTTGGCTAATAAGCTGGTTGTCACTTTTCCTGCAGGTGATACCCTATCTACCCTTCATCCTGCTGTGGTCATCTTCCATAGTGCATTGTTTTCCAAGAGCCTTGAAATTTCAGTGGGCCAAATAAATTTTCCATGCTACTCCACTGATTTATTAGCTGCACAGGATGTTTCTGGGCTCATCTAATGCTCTTTTCACTTGGGACCAAGATTTTAGAAAGAGTTTATACTCATACATCTCTCAATTTGAACCATGAAAGCTTTTTCAAAGGTTGTTTTATTCTATTTCCTTGCTCCTGACATGTGAAGTGAGGAAAATAGAATATTTTCTCTGCAAAGGAGAATAGTCTTATACAGCTAATTTTGTTATTTGGCCATTAAGTGAATATTGTTTTATTCCTCAGTCTTTTTAATATCCGTTTCATTTTCATTTTGTACTGTAAATGTTGTGGATTCTTAGTCACATTGCAAGTCTTCTTTCACTCTGTGCTATTTTTATTGAGGTGTTGTTGTTGTTGTTACAGTTTATAGTTACAGATATAAAAAGACCTGATACTGTATTCCACATTTGGGAACCTGGAAACATTATTGAAGATTTTATAGAGATGCAATAAATAAATGAATACATACATACTAGGGTAATCCTGCTGCTACACAAATGCAATGTGAATGATCTACACATTTGTAAAACATCATTCTGGAACCAAGAAACTTATATAGATTTTATCATTGATAGCCATTAGGGCCATGAGTAATAAGAACCTTAGCCCAAACCAATTGCAGTTGCTCCAGATGGGGGAACAGTATTCTGAAATGTTTTTCAGCCTCGGGATAAGGATAACAATGAGAAGATGCATGGAAAAATGTATTTAATAATACAATATATAGCAATACATAAGTAGGATTAGTCTTCTTCATCCTCATCTCCTTCTTCTGAACTTCTGTAGATATAAAAGGAATAAAAGATGATATTACAATATGGTTATAAAACTACATATTCTTCTAATCAGTCTGTTCAACTTTTGTCAAGCTATTATTCTCATAATAGATCCAGTATCCTTATTCTCAGTTGCTTCTAAAGTAATATCCATATATTGAGGTAACATTATTTTTTTGAGAAGAGCAAGAATTTCAGTATTTCTGAGCTGCATTTCAACAACACTATCACAGCCAGTTGCTTTAAGAGAAAAGGCCCTGGTAACCACCCATAAAATCTTCTCACAATAGCTACTTTGGGTCGCATCACTTTCTATCTACGTTAAGGGAGAAGTGAAGCCATAAGGTGAGCAGTAAGTTTCCAGAGGCCTCGTATTGGCCTTCCAGCAAGACTGAGGAAAGAAATATTAGGTTCCGGCTTCTCTTTTTTGACATGTTTGAATGAAATTAATCAATAAATGTTAAATAAACATTATAAGCCACCTGGAATTATGTATATGTGAGTTGGGAAATTATATACATTTGTTTAATAAATAAATGAAATGCATGACTATTTCTATCTCCCTATAAACAAACATCTGTGCTAAATAAAATATTTCAATAGGAGGAATACAATGAGTGCAACTAAAAAAACAGGGTACCGCTTATTCCTAGTAAACCAGTGTTTGGGAGATTTCTTATTGTGGCATCCAAATGTAAATGTACTTAGGTGTAAAACACACTATATCCTCTGGGGTCCATCTGTGAATTGGTTATACAGATCAGGATGTATATTCTTGTATCAAAACGAGAATTGTAACAGGCAGAACACAATATTATCTTGCCTACTGAGATATTTTAACGTGTCCTTTGAGTTTCTGTTTGTTTTTCACTTCTCAACAATCCTGGAATCTTTTCCTCTAGTTTGTCAATTCAGCTTCATCCTGCACATTGCAGTACTTTCTGTCCTGAGTAGTACAGTAATTACTAGTTTGCAGTATCGCAGGCTAACTCTTTCCACAATCAAAAGTTATACGCTGGTTGGCACAAGGTTGGTATATCCTGCCCTTCCAAGGTTGGTATTGCTGCTATTTTGTTGAGGGCATTATTCTGACACTATAAACAGCTCAGAGAGTGCTGTAAACCACTGTGGGGTTGTATACAAGTCTAAGTGCTATTGCTTTTGCTAATTCTGTTGTAAGATACTAGCTTCTTTGACAGAAAGCAATGATTGACTTCTAAATCTGCATTTCCAGTTTCTATTAAACTGAGCTAATATGAAAATGTCATTATATATTTTAACATACATTGGAAAATATGATCCCCCAAACTGAATATATTAAGAAAATCTGGAATGTCAGGTATTGATGTGCAAATTCCTATATTCTCTCCATGAATTGCAATGTTGCTAGGCTAGATTTTTTCAGAAAGGACATACATTTTCTCTGAGGAAATCTAAGCAAACATAGGAAAATCACCTAAAAATAATTGAAGCTTGAACCTATTTTTTATATCCACTAAACATACCTTTGCTTTGTATGTCCTGTATTCTAGCAGACGTCTCTCTCTCTCTCTCTCTCTCACACACACACACACACACACACACACACACACACACCTTCTAGGGAAAAAAATCCCATTCCTTCTTTATATTTTTAGGGAGGAATAATAGTTTTATTGTGTAATGTTTTATTTTAGATTTCATGCTATTTTAATTATATAATGCTCTAGCAGTGGGCTTATTAATTTACCAAGCATTTCCATTTCTAAAAAGAGCCATTTGTCCAAAAGTTACTGCAGGTTTTCTGACTATTCTTCAAAGAGTAAATATAGGATCCAATTTAAATACAAATGCAAAAACAAAACTGAAAAATCTGTTAGAATCAGATAGATAGAAAAATGATAGGAAATTACACCCACATGTAGCAACAGAAACATACAATGAATATACAGTGAAAGGCGAGTCTGCTCCCTTTTGTAATAGGGGTTCAGTACTCCAGAACGGGGAAAGGTAAAAAGTTGTTGCTCTTTTGTAGTTTTTCTCCTTCCTTTTCCTATTTCCTACTAGAAATATTTGTTTCTATTGTTGAAGAATAAAATAAGATGATGAGATGATGAGATGTTTGAGACATTAAGTATCTTATAATGCATTCTGAACTTCAAAAATTCCTAACTCCTGACTTGCACACTGAAGCTACTTACGTTTTCTTTGACGTAGCTTCAGTTCCTTCTTCTTCTGAAGCCCTGGTTAAAAGAAAAATTAAAAGCAGAATTTAAGTATTGTTCTGGCAGCAGTTGAATATTTTATCTTCACCTGGTCAGCTTGCCCTAGTCATTTATATGTTTATTTATTCAATTTAATTGCCACTCATCTTCTTCCTAAGCAAGCCTGGGAGGGTTACAGCATAAAAGATAAACATTTCTAAGATTATAAAAGCAGTTATATCAAAGACAAAGTTAATAAATAAAAGATAACTAAAAGATAAAAGATGGGGAAGAAGGAAGCAGTATACTCAGTGGAGGGGAGGAGGTGGGATTGCCTCTTAATTCACCAGCCACTTCCAATGTGAAGCTTTTGGGGCCCCAAGCCATCTGACAAGAGTCAGGTCTTCAGGTCTAACCTTATAGAAGGTCTGAAGGGTGGGAGATGATCTCATCTCAAGGGTAAGTTGCCCCAAGGGCAGGAGCCATAGCAGAGAAGGTCCTTCTCCTGGACCCTAGCAGCCACAAATCCTTGATTGATGGAGCCCGAAGCTTGCCTCCTCTGCTGATGGGAGTGGGGTGGGCAAGCCTCAATGCACAAGACTGTTCCTCAAGTAACCTGGATCTATACCATGCAGGGCTTTAAGGATAATAACCAATTCTTTGAATTGCACCCAGAAGCAAACCAGCAACTAGCACAGCTCTTAGAGCAGTGATGTAACATGGGCCACTCCAGGAGCCTCAAGAACTGCCTGTGTTGCAGCAGTTCTCTGCATCAATTATTGCTTGTATGTAAGCTTGCTTTTTGTATGGGTTCCTCACGTGCTAGAGCTATCATTTGAGTCCTTTCTTTCCAAATACTACTGGTTATGACTTGCTTTTCTTTGTCTCTCCAAATTCAGTGGTGAGGATTTTATTTTATTCATAAGAAGGTTCTCTTTCATTTCACATTGTGGTCTCTTCTGTTGGGTCTAGAGGACAGTCAACCCCATATTTAAGTCTTCTTTTATCTAAGTTCCAGTCAGGTTGGAACAGAGTTTTCAGGTAAATGAATTTGTGGCAGAAGAGGTCAATCCACAAAAGCATTGTGCAAGGTATTTTTCCATCCCTATTATACCAGCAAACAAATCAGTTTTGTAGCATCATTACCTCCATTTACTTACACTAAAGAGAGTGAGAAGATTTCATAAAACCTTTCTTAATGTGCACCAAAATAAATTAAGCCTCCCTGGGAGAGAGGCACTCTCTGCTGCTCAAATTTGGGCAGCAAATTATTTTGGCCAGTTTCCTGCACTCAGCTAGAAACTCTCATTTGGGTTTGGGGAGTGGGGCACTTTGGAAAGAATGCTGCTTTTTGCCTTGTAGTTTCAACCAGGTACTAGTGAGTGCTAGAACTAGGAGGCATTCTCTGCTTCCCAGTTCAGCTTCCCCCAATTTAAATTTTTAATTCAGAATGCTCTTAGAATCTGAACTGTGTTCAGCTACTAAAAAATGGACCCCTTATTGTTCCAGATTATTTCATATTATTACACTACATTAGGTGTTACAATTCTGCATGCAGTGTATTTTATATTTAGTTTATATATGCAAAGGTTTTTAGGTGTGTAAAATTGTTGATTTTAATAATGATGAAACTGCAATAGTAACAGTACAAATTATATGTTGTTTTAAACAAACATTACTTAGAAATAAATTGGAGAAAAAAGTTATAAATTAAAGAACAGCCCTTAACAGACTATAGTACTCACTCAGTCTTTGTAGTGGTTTCAGTAGTGGGCGTCTCTTTTTCAGACCTGACAAAGAACAGGAAAACATTTTAACAAACAGAAGTTAAAAAGAATTCTGCTACAGCTAAGATTGTCTCCTTCCCAATAAAACAATTTATATTGTTTTATTTGTTCCTAGTATGATTTGATTGCTTATTAGTAACCTATGACTATCAGTGTTGTATTTTATGATTCTTGATGAATGTATTCTATTTCATTTTTCTTTATGTACACTGAGAGCATATGCACCCAAGATAAATTCCTTGTGTATCCAATCACACTTGGCCAATAAAGAATTCTATTCTATTCTATTCTATTCTATTCTATTCTATTCTATTCTATTCTATTCTATTCTATTCTATTCTATTCTATTCCCAGGAAATGTCTTGGAGGAAAAAGGTTATAACTTAAATAACAATCCTTGAGAGACTCTACTACTCACTCAGTCGTTGGTGAGGTTTCACTAGCGGTTGTCTCTTTTTCAGACCTGAAAAGGAGAGAAAGGTGTTTTAACATAACAGAAGTTAAAAAGAACTCTGCTACAACTGAGATTGCATCCTTTCTACAGACACATTATCCTGGGTAGGATAATGGCTCATTTCTTTTCAAACTTCTTAAAATCCAAGGAAGTTTTAGACTGGATTTTCTCAACCTCAGGAACTTTAAGATGTTATTATTAAGCATGGCTGGCTAGGGAATTTTGGGAATTGACATCCACTCATCTTAAAGGTTCTGTGATTGAGAAACATGCTGTAGATGAATTGTCCTCTGGAACGTGGCTACCATGAGCTCCAATCTATTGGAGAATTTTGTTCTCCTGAGCAAATTAAACCAAATATTGCTCCATCCCAATTTGCTGGCCTATAGATAGGGCTAGGAATTTTGAGTGGCCTCTCCTCTTAGTATAGCAACTATGAAACACAATCAGTTTATATAAATATGATTAAGAAATTCAATAGCAATAGCACTAAGACTTATATACTGCTTCACAGTGCTTTACAGAGTCAAGTTTACAGAGTCAGCATATTGCACCCAACAATCTGAGTCCTCATTTTAATGACACTGGAAGGATGGAAGGCTGAGTCAATCTTGAGCCAGTCAGGATTGAACTCCTAGCAGTGAACAGTTGAGTTAGCCTGCAATACCGCATTCTAACCACTGTGCCAGCATGGTCTTTCATAAACTGAATGAATTAGAATCTATGGGTGGATCTACCTTTAAGTAAAGAAATACTATCCAACACATATAAGTCTACAGATACTCACAGTTTCTTTGAACTGGCCTTTTTAACAGGCTCTGGAGCTGGAGCTGGAGCTGGAGCTGGAGCTGGAGCTGGAGCTGGAGCTGGAGCCGGAGCCGGAGCCGGAGCCGGAGCTGGAGCCGGAGGTTCAGCTGGTGGTGGGAGAGGTGGGGGTGCTGGCATTATCTCCCTAGGTAGATAAAGTAGAAACAGAGATTAATCCAAGTTTAAATGGTTAATAAAGAACAAAGTTGTGATCTTTTATTTCCTTATGTGAACCCGAATTTCACAATTTCTCTAAAGGTAGCAACAATTGTGTATTTGCTCATAATAATCCTAAAATGGTTTTGCTGCAAAACCCAGGGCCTCATCTTTGTTGAATTGGAAGTTTAGCTTTTCCAAAACGTCTAAGCAGACTTTTCTAGCTTTTTTCAAGCCTTTGATTCTTATATACATTTTTTTATGTATTCTGATTCTGCTTCAGCTTGTTGATTCATAGTTCAGAGTGTGACTTAACGGATAACTGGGTTAAACTGTTGGACCAGGTGTGGGGAGACCCAAGTTCAAATCTCCACAAATGTCATGGAGCCCTCTGAGTAATTTGGAGCCAGTCACCTCCTGAGATAAATCTACTCACAGGTTTGTTGCTGTTGAGATAAAATGAATGGGAACTCCCCTATATGCTATCTTGAATCCACAGGAAAAGAAATGGTAAAACATATATCCAACAAATAAGAACATAAACAAATATGTCTTTAACTTTGGTACTAGAAATGGATTAGCTTTCTGGAAACACCAATGGTTCATGTCTCCTCTATGCCTCGAGAAACAGTCCTACAGGACAGGATGCAATAGAATAACAAATTCATTTTAACCAAAATAAAAATTGTATGTGTCCTTGGACAAAATAGAATCTGATCCCAACATAAAGGACTTCTATTGCAGTTCTTTTAAAGCCTTAAAGCTCTAAGGCTTTAAAGGCACCTTTAAAGGCACATCTTAAAGGCACAGTTGTTTGTTTAATTGGTTCTGCACCCAGATGGCATTCTTGCTCTAAATTAACCACTTTTGAGGGATTTACATAAAGATTTTTTGTGGATTTATTTATTTAACTATCATTGTTTGTGTGCATGCCTTTATATCAATGCTGACTTCTGGCAAATGTCTGGCCTATCCCTGCAGTTTTCTTGGAAAGATTTCAGAAGTGGTTTGCCATTGCCTCCTTCTTAGGGCTGAGAGAGTGACTGACCCAAGGTCACCCTCCTGGCTTAATGCCCAAGGTGAGACTAGAACTCACCATTTCCTGGTTTCTAGCCTGGTACCTAAACCACTGCAACAACTGGATCTTTATCAATTGTAGCTGTTTCTAAAATATTAATTGAATTATATCTCCACTTTTGGATTGCTAACGTATGAGGAAAATGTAGTTATATTTGAAAAATAAAATACATTATTGCAAAGGATAAGTCCTATAATACATAGTCTAAGATAGATAGATAGATAGATAGATAGATAGATAGATAGATAGATAGATAGATAGATAATATAGATATAGATATAGATAGATATAGATATAGATATAGATATAGATATAGATAGAAAATTTAAAAATTCAGTGAAATACCATAAGTATTCTCCAATGTTTTGAACTCTGCTCAGTTACTCAATTGTGTTGGAAACAGCACTCTAAAGTTTTCTAATAATTTCATTTCAATAAAACTGCAGAAGAATTGCTGTGGTACTTTAAATTTTAAACAGGAAAACAACATTAGTAATAGTTTTATAGTATATGTAGTAACTCACGTTATTTCCACAGGAAAAGGCTCAGGTATTTCTGGAGATCTGATAAAGAGCAGAAATTACAGAGTTTGTTGTTCAACAGTAACATCTATGATTTTTTTGCAACTTGTATGGTTTGTTCTTCATGTACAGTTTTTGTACATGATGGTTGTAAACAAACCTATTTTCATAACAATTTTACACACATGGGTTCTGCAGTATGCCCATGTTTAGAGAAAATAGCCATTGCCAGAAAAGCTAAGTGATGTCCGCAGCAAACTACAGAAGCAGTATATGAAGAGAACATCCAAATTTTGCAATCAACAAGGGCAACATCTGCAATTGCGTACATTTTTCATTCTTGCAGATATGTTGTGGCTCTTTTCAATGGAATAAAAAATAAGCATTTCTATGGAATGCCAGACTTTTAGCTCCATAAGAAATATTTGTATGGCTATCCATCTTAAACAAAATTCTGGGTAGTAATAATAGTAAAATTAATAAACCATAAAATAAAACTATTAAACCATAAAATGAAAACAAAAACCAGGCTCCACAGTCATTCCTTTGGGATGTTTCACCACCAGCTTCAGATATTCTTTTTCCATCCCTGCACCTGGGTTTGCTGAATCTTTTTGGTGGGGGGAGAGTGTTCCATAAGATAGGGACAGCCACAGAAAAAGGCATACCTCCGAGCCCCCACTAGAGGGGAAGACTTCAGGAAAGGACCTGGAGTGTACCTACCCTATCCAATCTGGTAGGAAGGGCAGATACTGTTAGAGAGAAGCAATCCTGCAAATATCCTGATCCTTGCCATGTAGGGATTTAAAGATGACAGCCAGACGCTTGAATTACACTCAGAAGAAAACTGGGAGCCAACCCAGCTTGTACCACAGAGGTATAGGATTGGCAAACCTAGGGCTGCATGTGCCACTGGTTTTGAGGCCAGTTGTAGCTTCTGAGTTGCCTTCAAGTGCAGTTGAAGTGAACTTTAAGGGCAGCCCCATGTAAAGCGAATTGCAGCAGTGATGAAATCCAATTTTTTTTTACTACCGGTTCTGTGGGCATGGCTTGGTGGGTGTGGTGTGGCTTGGTGGGCATAGCATGGGAAGGACACTGCAAAATCTCCATTCCCACCCTGCTCTGGGTCAGCCAGAGGTGGTATTTGTCATTTCTCCGAACTGCTCAAAATTTCAGTTACCGGTTCTCCAGAACCTGTCAGAACCTACTGGATTTCACCCCTGCATTGCAGTGATCTCATTTTGGACAAATCCAAATCTGTTCCAAGAATTTTGTAATGAAAAATATAAAGATGTTCTCTAAGTTGCAGAATGGGATGATTCCCGCTCTAGTTTTACTTTGGTCATGTCACACAGGGGAATTTACTGGAGAATGTAATTACATTTGGAGTCAGTGGTAAAAGGAAGCCAGGCTGTCAAAGAACATGGTGGATGGACACTATCAAAGCCTGACATCAACCAGAGCAGACAAAAACTCAAGGAAGTAGTGCAAAATAGGAAGATGTGGGGAGACCTGGTCCATAGAGTTGCCAAGAGTTGGGCAGATTAAATGCATCCTCCTCCTCCTCCTCATGTTCCTTTATGAATTTTTTTCTTGTAATATGTGCCAAAGGGGAAAAAAGAAAAGTTAAATACCTTGCGCTTTCACGATTGAATATCTCTTCTTCTCCAGAGGATTCTTCATTAACAGATTTATCACTGCTGTATTTTTTGCCTACTTTATCAAGAGATTCATATATATCCTTAAACCAAGGAGGCTTGTCGAAAGAAGATGCTGAAATCTAAGCATGAGGAAAGGATGTGAAAAAATGATAATAAAACTTCAGTCTGAGATTTTAATGTTTGTGTTGCATTATCATTTTCTTTATATCTCAGATTAAAATTCCAGATCCTGCAATGGAGGTTCTTCCTGAAGAAATATGTAGCTAGCAAATTAGAGCAAACTTAACTGTGAACTCCTAATTAGGACACATCTCTTTATCTATGATAGACAATTCTGGAATGTATTTTGTACTTCTGCTAATTAGTGTTAGTAGCCAGTAACATTAGTAGTTAGCTGCAGTTTAAAAATTTCTTTCAGTATTAGCATTCCTAAACTTTGCAAGTGTTGTTATCTTTAATATATGTTATTTAATTTGAGCTTAATTATGATGTATGAAATAAATGTGTGCCTTAATGTTGTATGGAAATAAGATTTTTATCAATTCATCTGGTCATTACAACTCTGATTTTAGTGAATTGTTACTATTATTCTTATAGGATCTTTTCAAAAGACCTATCTTTCTTCATGCATGCTATCTCCCACATTAATGGGTTTGACAGAACTGGAAAAGATGCTTGCAAAATCTTCCAAAGCCATGTTCGTTCATCTTCGTATATTTAATAAGTCACAAATGGTTGTAGCAAAATTTTCTCCTGAAAAAAATGCCATAGTAATAGTGATACACAAAATACATAAAACTGTAAGATATGGTTTATACATCTGACTCAATACACTTCACACATTAAGTCAGATTTTCCCTTCATGTTTTGTGAATCCAGCCATTGTGATTTATTCCATAAATAATTTTCTGGTTATCCACAGTTTGACACAGTGTGGGAACTATGTCATAAAAATGCCTATCAAAATAATTCAAAATATTGTTTTTCCCTAAATACTGTAGTATATATTTGGACATTTCAAATTGTGAGTTATCTAGAAATTACAGGTGTAGGACAGGCTGGGCTCCAGACCATTGGCTGTTACAACAGCCTTCTTCTCATTCTACAGAGTGAAGCTAGAGTGGTTCTGAATTACTTCTACTTGAGCAGAAAATAAGGATGCTTCCTGTTCCTCAAAGTAACTGATTGGCTTACAGGATCCAGAAGAAATGGTGAGAAGCCAGGGAAACTGGCAACTTCAGGAGGAATGGCTGGGAAGCTGCCATCTTTATCCATAGTACTGTCAATATGGAGCAATTATCCTATCTGGCTTAAATGACTTTAAAACTCAATGAGTGACTTTAAAACAGGAAAGCTACATTTAGATGGATGCCTAGAGACTTCAGTAACCAAGTAAAAGCCAACCTATGTTAAACACTGCACCCAATCCTGAAGCATATTTACTCAGAAGTAAGTCTTGTTGAATTTAATATACCATATTTTTCGGAGTATAAGATGCACCGGAGTATAAGACACACCTTAGTTTTTGGGGAGGAAAATAAGAAAAAAGCTGATTGATGGGTGGTTTGGCTTCCCGGAATACTCTCAATCAACTGCTCTGTGCCTTGCTTTTTTTTTTTTTCTGCCTCTGAAATTTCTGAAACTCTGTTTCAGAAAAAACTTTTTTTCCTGTCTCTGAAAGCCTCAGAAACAGAGCTTCAGAAAAAAAAGCTTTTTTTCTGAAGCTTCTTTCAGAAGTTTTTATTCTGAAGGACTATCTGTACTCTGTTAAATCTCCTTTCTTTGGTATTGGTATGTAGATTAACCTCTCCTGATCTGTTGGTTATTGTGTCATTCTCCAGATTTGTTAGCATAGTTTGGCTAGAACCTTTACTGATTCTTCTTTTGTTACTTGTCATATTATTTTAAATAAAAATCTTTTAGAGGCTTTTTTTTCTGAAGCTTTGTTTCTGAAGCTTTTTTTCTGAAGCTTCTTTCAGAGGCTTCTTTCAGCCTCTGAAATCTCCATTTGCGAGGCTGGGCGGGGCTACATTCAGAGTATAAGAGGCACCCCAATTTTCACCCTCTTTTTGAGGGGGGAAAGGTGCGTCTTATACTCCGAAAAATATGGTACTCCCAAAATGACAGGATATTTATTTATTTATTTAAACAAATTTAAGTAACCATACAACAGCTGCTATTACTATTACTATTTATTGTTTTATTCATTAAACATGAAACTCAGTCGACTGAACATTTAAAAATGTATCACAAATACATTTACTGGCTCTGATGGTTAATACGGGTTGTTGCCGGCATCCTAGGTATCAACCAAGTATCTTCTTAAAATGTACCGTATTTTTCAGAGTATAAGATGCAGCTTAGTTTTTGGGGAGGAAAATAGGGGGGAGAATCTGCCTATCAGATATTCATCTGGCTAGCATCCTCTTTCTGGTCAGCTTCAGCACATTAGTTTGCTGGCTTTTATCCCCTACTTCAGGATAAAAAACAGCTTCTAAAGCACAACTGAACTTTGGAGAGAGAAGCAATGATAAAAGCAGGCAAACCACGGAGATCGCTTCACTCGCTAGCATGTTAGGGCTGAAAAAAAGCTTCACAGCTGATAGTTGGAGGGAGCAAGCAAAGCATGGAAGATTGCTTCACTGAAAAAAAGCTTCTAAAGCACAACTGAGAGTCGGAGTGAGCAGGCAAAGATCGCTTTACCCGCTAGCACCTCATTAGGGCTGAAAAAAAACTTTGAAAAAGCTGCATTCAGAATATAAGACGCACCCAAATTTTCAGCTTTTTTAGGTGGGAAAAAAGTGCATCTTATACTCCGAAAAATACAGTATGTTGTTCCGAGTAGCGCAGCCTTTTGCAGTTCCACTAGTGTTATTGCAGGAAGCTGCAATTTCTTGATGTACTGTGTAAAATTCTTGAACATGGTGCCATGTGCCCCGATGACAATGGGCATCACTGTCATGTTTCATCCATATTCGTGTAGTTTCAATGGCCAGTTCACGATATTTTGTGATTTTTGCAGTTCTTTTTCTTCAACTCTGGCGTCTCCTGGTACAGCGATATCAATAAATTATACATTCTGTTTTCAACAACTGTGATATCTGACATGTCGTGTTCCAAATAATAGTTCATTTTTATTCGAAAGTCCCACAAGATCTTAACCTTCTTATTTTCAACTTTATGTTCCCATGATTTTTCGGATACAGGTAAGTCGTATTTTTTACATAATGACCAGTGGATTAAATTAGCAACTCAGTCATGTCTAGCTTTGTAATCAGTTTGTGCAATTTTGCTGCATTTCCATATTAAATGAGAAACAGTCAACTTTGTCATTGCAAAGTCGGCAGTTTGGATTGTCGGGATTTTTGTATCTTCACTTTCATGGCATTAGTTTGTAGTGCTTGTTCTTGAGCAGCAAGTGGTAAACCTTTTGTTTATTTCTTGATGGTTCCCATCTTAAGCCATGCCTATGTCAATGGTTATCACATTTTCCTTCAAGGTTTTTCAAGTGTTTTCTATGCAAAACTTTGGTTTGCCATCTATTTAATCTGTCATCTATCTGTTTTTCATTATATTCTTTGTTTCTGTTGTTTTAATAATGTTCTCCATTTCTACAGCCTGCAGCAATTTTTCTGTCCTTTGGTTCACATAGTCATTCAAACTTTTTCTTCTTCTACAGTTTGATGGATTTACAATAGCACTCTGCCCCCTATTCTTCTTGGCAGGTACAACCTGTTGATGTCAGTTCATGGGTGTAAAGCATGGTACATATTCAATAGTTTATGTGTTTTCCAGTCCCAGTTTTCCAGTTCAACCATTGTCCAGTTGATTATTCCAGCTGAGTAGCGTATCACTGGAACTGCCCATGTATTAATGCCTTTAATTATGTTTCCAGCATTCAGTTTTGATTTTAATATTTTGCAGATTTATTATTATTATTATTATTATTATTATTATTATTATTATTATTATTATTATTATTATTATTATATACACAAAATGACAGTATACACAGCAAATGAGATAACCATGCTGGGTTTCGTATCACAAATCACTAGTCGAACACTTCCCAAGCATTTAAGACTGCGTGATGTATCGGCGGATTATGCAAGCAGATCCCAGTAAGATGGCCTTCTGCAGCTGAGCAATGGTGATCTTCTCAGTGCCAATTGTTTTTAAATGCTTGCCTAGGTCTTTAGGCACAGCACCCAGTATGCCGAGTACCACCTGCACTGGTTTATGCCAGAGTCTCTGCAGTTTGATTCTCAAATCCTGATATCTGGTGACTTTTTCAAGTTGTTTCTCGTCGATTCTGCTGTCACCAGGTATGGCAATGTCGACGATCCACACTTTTTTCTTCTCCACAATCGTGATAGCTGGGGTATTGTGTTCTAAAACTTTGTCAGTCAGTATTCAGAAGTCCCATAGTAGTTTTCCATGCTCATTTTCAATGACTTTTTCAGGCTTATGATCCCACCAGTTCTTTGCTACAGGCAGATGGTAGTTGTGATACTGTTGCTGCTGCTGCTGCTGTTGTTGTTGTTATTGTTATTATTAAATTCAGGCTTGCCTAAACCACATCTATAATACTTATGGAAATGTGGAGACATGATGTTAAGATCCAATTACAAAACTGAAGATCACCAGTAGTTGCTTCCGCATTTACATACCTGTTTTTCAGGTTTATCTTCCTTCTTTCTACCCAGAAATGTCCTTAAAGAAACAATTAAAAAGAAAAATAGTGACATCTTGGAATGGATAAAGCCCTTTTGACAATGTTCAAACCAAATATGGCAACCATTTCTATACTTGAGGAGTATACAAACTCTTATCATTTAATGAAAGATGTATATATTTCTGTTTCTCAAAATGGACTTAAAAGGCTTTTCAGTCACAAGACTCTTCTGTGCATGTACAAACTATCATTATTATTATTATTATTTATTTAATTTCTATACCGCCCTTCTCCAAATAGGACTCAGGGCGGTGCACAGCCAAGGTAAAAACAGAGCATACAAAATTTAAAAACAGTATTAAAATAATTACATATTTGGCCGTAAATTAAAACAACCCAATTTAAAATCAATTTAAAATTTAAAATTTAAAATTTGGCTCAAGCCAGCCCAGCTAGTTGGAATAAATGGGTTTTCAGGGCCTGACGAAAAATCCGGAGGTCTGTTATTGTACGCAACTCTGGGGGAAGGTTGTTCCAGAGGGTGGGCGCCGTCACAGAGAAGGCTCTCCCCCTGGGGGTTGCCAGCCGACATTGTCTGGCGGACGGCACCCTGAGGAGGCCCACTCTGTGAGAGCGTACTGGCCGGTGGGAGGCTATTGGTGGCAGAAGGCGGTCTCGTAAGTACTCCGGCCCTAAGCCATGGAGCGCTTTAAAGGTGGTCACCAACACCTTGAAGCGCACCCGGAAGACCACCGGAAGCCAGTGCAGCTCGCGCAGGAGAGGTGTCACATGGGAGCGCCTCGTCGCCCCCATAATCCCCCGCGCGGCCGCGTTCTGGACCAGCTGGAGTCTCCGGGTGCACCCCAGGGGGAGCCCCATGTAGAGAGCGTTGCAGTAGTCCAGGCGGGAAGTGACTAGTGCCTGAGTGACTGTGCGTAAAGAGTCCCGATCTAGAAAGGGACGCAACTGGTGTATCAGGCAAACCTGATAAAAAGCCCCCCTGGCCACGGCTGTCAAATGATCTTCTAAAGACAGCCGTGCATCCAGGAGGATGCCCAAGTTACGAGCCCTCTTCGTGGGGGCGAGTGATTCGCCCCCAATAGCCAGCGATGGCGTCAGCTGGCTATATCGGGACGCTGGAAGCCACAGCCACTCGGTCTTGGAGGGGTTGAGTCGGAGCCTGTTTCTCCCCATCCAGGCCCGCACGGCCTCCAGGCACTGGGACATCACTTCAAGGGCATCGTTGGGGTGGCCTGGGGTGGAGATGTACAGCTTGGTGTCATCAGCGTACTGATGGAACTCCACCCCGAAGCCACGGATGATCTCACCCAGCGGCTTTACATAAATGTTGAACAGCAGGGGCGAGAGGACCGACCCTTGTGGCACCCCACAAGCAAGGTGCCTCGGGGTCGACCGCTGCCCCCCCCCGTCAACACAGATTGCGACCGGTCAGAGAGGTAGGAGGAGAACCACCGCAAAACGGTGCCCCCCACCCCCAACCCCGCCAACCGGCGCAACATGATACCATGGTCGATGGTATCAAAAGCCGCTGAGAGGTCTAACAGGACCAGGATAGAGGAGCAACCCCTATCCCGAGCCCTCCAGAGATCATCCACCAACGCGACCAATGCCGTTTCCGTGCTGTGCCCAGGCCGGAAGCCGGACTGGAGCGGGTCTAGATAGACAGCTTCATCCAGGTACCGGGGAAGCTGTTATGCTACCACACTCTCAACAACTTCGCAACAAAGCGAAGGTTGGAGACTGGACGATAGTTAGCCAAAACAGCCGGATCCAGAGAGGGCTTCTTGAGGAGAGGCCTCACAACCGCTTCTTTCAAAGCAGCCGGCAGGACCCCCTCACTCAAAGAAGCGTTAACAATCTTCTGGAGCCAGCCTCGTGTCACCTCCCGGGAAGCCAGTACCAACCAGGAGGGGCACGGGTCCAATAAACATGTGGTCGCGTTCAGCCGTCCCAGGATCCTGTCCATGTCCTCGGGAGCCACACAATCGAACTCCCCCCAGATAACACTCTCAAGACCTGCCTCAGTCATCCCGTCCGGACATACCCAGTCAGAGGCCAGCCCTTCCCGAATCTGAGCGATTTTGTCATACAGATACTGCACAAAGTCCTCAGCTCGGCCCTGCAAGGAGTCATCCCACGCCTCCAGATGGAGGAGGGAGCGGGTCACCCTAAACAGGGCGGCTGGGCGATTATCTGATGACGCGATAAGAGCGGCAAAATAGCTAGATTTCGCCGCTTTTATCGCCACTAGGTAGGTCTTAATATGAGACCTCACCAGTGTTCGGTCGGATTCAGAGCGGCTGGTCCTCCAACTACTCTCCAGGCGTCTTTTCCGGCGCTTCATCTCCCTGAGCTCCTCGGAGAACCAAGGAGCCAGGTGAGTTCGGTGCCGGGTCAGAGGCCGCAAAGGCACGACACAGTCCAAGGCCCCGGCAGCCGCACTATCCCAGGCGGCCACCAGGTCCTCAGCCGAGTCATGAGCCAGAGTCTCAGGAAATGGCCCAAGCTCCATCTGGAACCTATCAGGGTCCATCAGGCGCCTGGGGCGGAACCACCTGGTCGGTCCCGCCTCCCTGCAGCGGGGTGCAGCGGTTAGAAAGTCCAGTCGAAGGAGCGAGTGGTCAGACCATGACAAGGGTTCGATGACTATATCCCCTGTATCAAGGCCACTCAACCACTGACCAGAGACAAAAACTAAGTCCAGAGTGTGTCCACCCGTGTGAGTGGGGTCATGAATTAACTGAGTAAGGTCCATGGCCGTCATGGAAGCCATGAACTCTCGAGCCACCTCAGACGTTTCGCCGACAGATGGCAGGTTGAAATCCCCCATGACTAGAAGTCTGGGGGTACCAACCGCCACCTCAGCTATGACGTTGAGCAGCTCGAGCAGGGCTGTTGCCACGCGGCAGGGAGCCAGGTACGTGATCAACAAGCCCATCTGTACTCCACGACCCCACTTCACAAAAAGGGACTCACATCCGGCTATCTGTGGAACAGTGGTCTCCCTCGGTTCAAGACTTTCCTTTATAATAACCGCCACCCCCCCCGCCCCTGCCCTGAGCTCTCGGCTGATGGAATGCTCGGAAACCTGGTGGGCACATATCCATGAGGGGAACCCCTCCCTCGTGGCCCAACCAGGTTTCCGTAATACCGGCAGCAGAAGCCTTAATTGCCTCTTATGCTGAAACACATACCTGCAATTGTCTCCAAAGTTTTAAGAGTACATTTTGCAGGTAACCACCTAGCTGTTTTGGGTTTTACATATTTTTGGCTTCGTTAGCATGCATATTGTCCTGGAAATCTGGACTTTCATCTTTGTTCAGCACTGAAAATAATTTAAAGTTGCCAAGAGGAGAGGGGGAAAAGGATATGTGACCAATTGAGGAATGTAGCAAGAAGCCAGTGCTAAACATACAGATTCAGCCAGCAAAAAATCAGATTATTCGGTGATGTTTTCAGTGTTTTCAACTTTTAGATGCAGCATCTTGTGAACTAAAATTTGCTTTTAAAGATTGAAACTTATAAGTGCATTGCCACCTAATCTTGAGACTGTTCCTCATAAACAGGATTTTCACAGTAGAGAGTTGCAAATAAGTATCTCCAGGGAAGAGTTACCGTTTTACAGGAGGGGTTCCTTCTGTTCCTTTGGCAGTTTTATGAGAACAGATCTGTTAAATCCAAAAAGAGAGATGTGGTTGTGAGAGATAAATGTAAAGATTTTTCACACTGAGGAAAAAGAATCAACGACTGTCACAGAGAACAATGTTTTTTTCTCTCTGCTTCTCAATAAGAAACTTTTCTTTTTCTCCATCTTCTGCTTATAAAAAGGTGAGGGGTCTCCAACATGACCTTAGTAAACCTCATAAGAAGGTCTTATGGAGCAAATCAAGCCTACCAGCCAGATGTTCCCTCTCAGAATTGAAGATGGAATGAATCCAAGCTTAATAAACCCATTAGTCATGATTTGTCCCCCTCACCAATAATTTTACAAAAATCAATCCTACCCTTTTTTGAGGTGAGAACATATTATATTAAATCCTGGCGGCAGTAATGTGGTCTCTGAGTTATGGTGTTCAAGGAAATGCTGGCTCTTCACAAAACAGCATATTGAGAGTTTCGAGAAATTTATTGGACTTTGAAATATAGTGGGTAAATAAATTAATATAAGGATCTCTAGAAAATATTTTAGCTTACCTCAATCAAACAAATTATTACAATAATAACCACCATCACTGTTGTCACAGAAACAGCCAACCACCATTTGAGGCCATTCCCATATTGTAGAATTCCCTGCTTTGGTATCTGCAAAGAGAAGTAAAGTGAAAAATGGGCCTTTGCGTATTTTAACATAAAAGCTCTTTTCCCCAGAAGAAAAGTATATCCAGGCCCATCTACCCTTTAAAGGCAATAACAGTTTTACCAATTCAGTTTTAGTAAAATAATCATATCTGAAATTTCTGATTTAATTCTAATGAACCTCATTTGGTTTTCCCTTGTTTTCACGTTTCAGTTACTTTATTTTATATGTTGCTTATCTTTGTATATAGAGATGGGAATCAGGCAGACAAGTGGTCATGGCACACGCACATTACTATAAACAATCTAGCAAGGCTTTTACTCAAAAACAGTAACTGTCTTTGCAGAAATGAATGAGCAATTTACAACAATTGGGTCTTCTGGTGGGGGGGAGAAGAGACATCTAGATAACCAAATCTTGTAATACTCCTATTAATGTACCTGTTAGGATTGTTTATGTAAGTTGCTTTTACCTCATTAGAAGGTTTTTTCATTTTTCTGGAGCTTGGTGTATTCATATTGGTTTCATTTTTAGTCAGCAACAAATCAGATTTCAACAGAGCAGATGCTTCCTGGATGGTTTTTCTGTTATTGAAGAGTTTCATTACAAGCCCTATTCTAGAGATGAGAAAATCACAAGACGTCTGGGTAGTCGGTTCTCTGCAATTCACATTTATCATACGGATCAAGTGGGCAGTTAGGTTCCTCCTAGGCTCATTAAGGATCAGGTGTGCCAACTGTTTTTGCACCTCAACTTCAAAGATATCTCCCTGAAGAAAATAGTTATCAGTGCTTGACAAAAAGTCAAATAAAAGGGGAGTAGAGGTGCTTTGTTCCTGATAATCCCAATGTGCTTCATTTTCTGCGATTTGTTCATTCTGAGTATTTTTCTCTTTTGCCTGTTCGCTGGTTACAAGGTGTTTTACATGGCTGGGCCTTGCTGATCTGTTGCCAGATTTCAGAATAAAGACCACTTTATCAGGCTGTTCCTCACCACCATCAACCACTACAAAAGAAGTCAAAGGAGGCAGCTGAGTTGGAAGGTGTAAAATGGAGCGCTTCTGTAAGGAGTGAGCCGATGCTTGAGGAAGCCTCTTCAGGGAAGCAACCTGCTGAGGATTTAGTAGCGCTACAGGCTTCCCTGTTTTTTCAGCCATGGAATGTGAAGCAAGAGCTTCTGAAATTTCTGTAGCCACTTCCTTCTGTATCTCCAACTCATGAGTTTTCTCTTTGTTTCCTTTTATTTTTTCTTTGAGAAACATCTTCGGCCCTGTATTAAACTTCAGAGCTTCTGAAATTTCTGTACCCTCTTTCTTTTGAATCTCCAACTCATGAATTTTCTCTTTGTTTTCTGTTATTTTTTCTTTCAGAGTTACCTTTGGCCATGTATTAATCTTTGGAGCTTCTGACATTTCTGCAGCCATTTCCTTTTGAATCTCTAACTCTTGAATTTCCTCTGTGTTTTTTTTTATTATTTCTCTGAGAATCACCATCAGACCCTTAATAATCTCCAGAGCTTCTGAAATTCCTCTAGTCACTTCCTTCTGAATCTCCAATTCATGAATTTTCTCTTTCTTTCCTCCTATTTTTTCTCTGAGAGTCACCTTTGGTCCCATATTTATCTTCAGAGCTTCTGAAATTTCTGTAGGCATTTCTTTTGGAATATCCAACTCATGAATTTTCTCTTTGTTTTCTGTTATTATTTCTTTGAGAGTCACCTTCGGCTCCATATTAACCTTCAGACTTTCTGAAATTTCTTTAGTCATTTCCTTCTGCATCTCCAACTCATGAGTTTTCTCTTTGTTTCCTATTATTTTTGCTTTGAGAGTCACCTTCGACCCCATATTAACCTTCAGAGCTTCTGAAATTTCTGTAGGCACTTCCTTTGGAATATCCAACTCATGAATTTTCTCTTTGTTTTCTGTTATTTTTTCTCTGAGAATCACCTTCGGCCACCTCTTAAGTTTAAGAGCTTCCAAAATTTCTCTAGTCTTTTCCTTCTGCATCTCCAACTCATGAGATTTCTCTTTGTTTCGTCTCATTTTTCCTTTGAGAGTTAACCCTTCTAGATAGATTTTAATCCTCAGGCTGATGTCCCTAGAAACTTCCAAAATTCCTGTAGTTAAATCCTTTTGGACTTCCAACTCTTGAGTCTCTTCCTTTTTGGTTATTTTTGCTTTGGGTGCCACTTGTAGGACAGTGGATGATTTGTACAGTTTTTTCAGCAGATTTTCATGAGATCCTGTTTCATCCAAATATTCATGAGGATTTGATTTAGTTAATCTACTCCATAATTTTAAAATTGATGATCTAAGAAATTCAATGAAATTACCAATTGTCTCCTGAATATTCACATTGTCATAACTAGGAGAATTGGTATTCCTTTTGCAATTAATATTTGAGGATGGGCATGGAAGTATGAATCCATCCAAACTTTCACAACAGAACAATAGAATTCCAACCAGGAAAATTTGGGTTGCAAAGGGGGCAACACATCTCATGATGCCCTTCCCCTCTTGCTTGTTTAGCCAAATGAAGGATGCCTTGGACTATTGCAGCTAACAATTGAGGTGATTCTATGTAGTTACCAAGCAACCACATGTCATTCTATACGGAGGCTGCAGGATAATGCCATTGCTGTTTAGTTTACCATGATTCCTGACATCATAGAATTGCCAAAAACCATGGCAATAATATAGGTAGTAGCCTCTTATATAAATAATGAGTTGATTTTATGAGATCACTCAGATATTTGTGATTAATGTTTTTGGGTCAGAGTCACAGTAGGGAATACCAATCTGTTTCCACTGAAAACTTAGATTGTAAACCTGGCTATCATTCTCCAGCTACTAAAATAAATTACTGCACATTATTATAGCTAGAAAGAAGTGGGATAAGAAGTTGAGGAAGGAAAGTAGTAGGACTTTAACTTATATACCTCCCCATAGTGCTTCACAGCATTCTCTGGGCAGTTTACAATGTCAGCATATTGCCTCTAACAGTCTGGGTCCTCATTTTACCAATCTCGAAAAGATGGAAAGCTGAAGCAATCTTGAGCCGGTCATGATCAAATTCCAACTGTGGGCAGAGTTAGCCTGTGATAGTGCACGTAAGATAATCATCCACAGAAGAAAGAGCAGAGAAATGATAAACAGAAATTCCTGTGAAACGCACAGCTGTCTTCCTTCACCCAAAGTTTATTTATTGTATTTATGTCACATTTCAAGCAACCCAAATCCTGGGAGTTTATATGATGAGTACCATCTGTGGGACAATTTAAAATACTCATGGTAAATCTAAAAGCATAAAATCAACCTTGAGAATATTGAAAATGACAACTGAGTGGGGTGGGGAGCAGTAACAGCAAAAGTGACCCCGAAATAGTAAAATGTTTTCCAGAACAGCTTGATCTTTAACATCTGCCTAAATACAATCCTGGACATCAGCCTGATTTCCAAAGGAAGACTTAAAAAAAACCTGAAAGTTAAACTGAAAAGCAATCCCTCCTGGCTTCACATTTATCACACTTGGGGATGATAAAGACTAGGGATATTTGTGGGGAGGAGGGAACATGATAATGGTATCTGCATTTAACTGCCATGGCAAACAGAAACATCCTTGTATCAAATGTCCTAACAAGTAAATTGATTGCTGGTGGCTTTTGGGTAATTAAATCACCACATGCTGCTTATTTTGCTATAACTGCTGTTGATACACATATCCTCCCCAGAATCTACATTTGAAGAAAAGGAAGAGCCAGCCCAAAAATAATTAAGGACTTAACAACTAATTTAAATTACTTGCCTGCATAATATATTGCCTCCATTTATAACATAGACTGATCTCTATCTATATCCCCTGATAATACTTACATACTGAAACTTCTCTCACACACGCAAACACAAGCACAGAGACCCTGGGACTTGCTACAGTTGTTCCTTAGTCCTGCAAGAAAAAGAGGACAATAGAGTGAGATGGGGAGCTGGACTGGAGAGAAAGGTGAGGGAAAAACTTGAGCATGGAAAGGAAAAATTAACTGGAAAGGGGGAAAAATGCTACAAAAGAGGGGATTTCAGCTCCATTGACTTTACCAAACCTGATCTCTAGGGCATCCATTCTTTTCAACAACAGTATTTGTCAGTATTTGCATCTTTTGTGTCTTCCTTTCTTTTCAATGGTTTCTACTATTCTTAGCTGCCCATTCCCTCAATTCACAATGATCTAGGGGTGGGGGCCAAAAATCACCCTTTTCTATTAATAAATCATTTATTAGAAAAATATAAAAATAATACTGTCTTTTCAATCATCATTAATTATAAATAGGCAATTAGTCTTTTCTTGGAAGAGTGCTACCTTCTATTGGTAGCTTGCATTTGGAGCTTCATCACTCAAATGCTCTAAAAACAAGGAGAACCAATTTCCAAGCCGGATAATGTGCTTAGGAGAGAAGAAGATACCTTTCTAGATCAGCAAGATGGAAACAGAACCTTTGTCAATAATCTGCTATTCTCTCTCCATGTTAAAATCACACAAGAGCTCCTTTCTCCTAGAGCAGGGATGTCAAATTCACATTGTCACGACAACATTACGTGACATATTGGGACTTCCCCCTTTGCTAAACCTGGTGTGGGTGTAGCCAGCATGTAACACATCCAGCCTGCAGGCTGGGAGTTTGACAGACCTGTCCTAGAGGGTCTAGCTGTGAAAATGACAATTCAGTTACCTAGGAAAAGAGGGAAGAAAATCTTAATAATTTATTTTGCAAAGGCTGAATTCTTCAATTCTTACAGATTTTTTTTTATTGCAAAAGTTTTACAATTACATTTTCATCCCTTTCCCCCCCCCCTCAAACCACCCCAAACTTCCCAACCTCCCTAACCCACCCTAACCCTCCCCTCCCCCCGGACTTCCTTACAGTATACTCATGTCAAATAAAGGGAAAAACCCTCCTTTATATATAAAACTTGAACCCCTCCCTCCCCCTTACAAGTTTTCATCTTCATTACATTTACCTATTTCTATCTTAATATAACATTTTCAAATAGATTTTCATCCTAATTGCCTTAAAAATATTTCTATTTTAATATAACATTTTCTAATAAATTTTCATCCTTAACCTTAAAAAATTTCTATCTTAATATAACATTTTCAAATAAAAGCTATTTGATACTTCCTAGTTTGATATTTGTTCTGAACATAATCTATCCACTTCTTCCATTCCCATTCATAAGTCTCTTGTGAACAATCTTTTAGATATGCTGAAATCTTCGCCATCTCTGCAAAACTGGCCATCTTCAAAGTCCATTCCTCAATTGTAGGCAGCGCTTCATTTTTCCAATATTTACCTATCAACAATCTTGCTGCTGTTATCATATACAATATCAATTTTGTTTCACCCGATGTAAAACCCTTAACTATACCCAATAAAAACAGTTGTGGAGAAAATTGAATTTTTTTCTTCAAAACGTTCTGCATGACCCACCAAATTTTTATCCAAAAAGCCTTAACTTTCTTACAGGTCCACCAAACATGATAATATGTAGCATCTAAACAATCGCATCTCCAACATTTAGGCTGCACATTAGGGTACATACACGACAATTTTTTAGGGTCTAGATGCCATCTATAAAACATTTTATAAAAATTTTCCCTCAGATTCTGCGACTGTGTAAATTTAACATTCTGAACCCAAATTTTTTCCCATGTTTCCAACATCACTGGTTCCTCAAAATTTTGTGCCCACTTAATCATGCAGTCTTTAACTAGTTCAGTTTCTGAATCCCTTTCTAACAAAACATTATAAAGTCTTTTGATATGCATTGGGCCTTTCTCTTTTATGTGTCTAACTAATTCTTCCTCATACATCATAATACCAGTTTTTTGGTCCTCTTTCCATCTCAATTGCAATTGATTATATTGTAACCAAGTTAGATTAATCCCTTCAGCCAACAATGTCTGTAATGTCTTCAGCTGCCATCTGCCCGCATCTGTAAAAAGAACCTCTTTGTATAAAAACCCCCCGAGTGACATTATATTTGTATTCCACAAAGTATGACCAAGATCCAGCCATAACGGTATTTTATAATCCCAATTGTTTCGGTGCTTCTTCCAAACTCTCAACAAAGAATCTCTAAGTATATGGCTTTTGAATACTTTATCCACTTTACTGTCATAAAATAAGTAAGCGTGCCATCCAAATTCCAAATCAAAACTTTCTGCGTTTAGTATTCCAGTCTTTTTTCCTCCAAACCAGTCACTTAGTAAAGTCAAAGCTGCTGCATCATAATATAACTGTAGGTTTGGAAGTTTAAGACCTCCCCTTTCTGGAACGTCTTGCATGATTTTCATTTTTACTCTTGGTTTTTTCTCGTTCCAAACAAACTTATTCACACCAGTTTGCCATACTTTTAGTTGTTTATCATTTTTGAGCACCGGAATCATTTGAAACAAAAAAAGAAATCTTGGCAAAATGTTCATCTTAACTGCTGCTATTCTTCCAAGTAGAGACAGCTGCAGTTTTTTCCAAGTCTCTATATCTTTTTGCACCTCTCGCCACAACACCTCATAGTTATTTTGAAACAATTTCATATTTGATTCTGCAACCTGAACTCCTAGATATTTTACCTTTGGTACAATCTCAAAACCTGCCCTCCTTTCAAGCTCAAGTTTACGATCTTGTGTCATATTTTTAACTACCATCTTAGTTTTTTTCTGGTTCAATCTAAAACCTGAAACTTTACCATAGTCTTGTATAATGTCCTTCATCTGGATTATTGATTCCATTGGCTGTGTTAGAGTAACAACCAGATCGTCTGCAAATGCCTTTATTCTGTAATCCTCTTGCCTTATCATTATACCTTTCAAAGTATTAGAGTCCCTTATTGTGTTTAACAAGACTTCTAGTGTTAAAATAAACAACAGTGGGGACAACGGACATCCCTGTCTTGTTCCTTTTTCGATTTTAAACTCTGTTGTCAAACTTCCATTAATAATAATCTGTGCCTTTTGTTCTTGATAGATTGCTGAGACCGCCTGAATAAATTGGTCCCCAAAGTCCATCCTTTTTAAAGTCTTTAATAGAAAATTCCAGTCCACTTTATCAAAGGCCTTCTCTGCATCCAGAAAAACCAGCACTGCAGGGATCTGTTTATTCTTCTCAAGATATTCCAATAAATCTATTACTTGCCTTACATTATCATTCATGTGCCTACCCTCAATAAATCCCGCTTGATCATCATGAATCACCTTTTGAATTACTGGCATCAATCTGTTGGCTAATACTTTTGCGTAAATTTTATAATCCGTATTCAAGAGAGATATTGGTCTATAGTTCTCTGGTTTTTTGGGACCTGCTTGTTCTTTTGGTATCAAAGAAATATAAGCTGTAGTCCATGATGGGGGTACTTTTCCCCCTTGTTGTATATTACAAAATAAGTCTCTAAGTTGTTCCACCATTTCTGCCTGCAGAGTTTTATAGTACACTGCAGTCAGACCATCCGTTCCAGGAGCTTTAGCTGTTTTTAATTGTTTTATTGCTACTATTATCTCGTCCTCTGTTATAGGATAATTCATTCTTTCCTTTTGTTGCTTAGTGATTTTTGTAACTCTTTTGTTGTCTAAATATTTTTCTGTAAGTCCATTCTGCACCTCCTCTCTGGCATATAGTTTAGTGTAATATTCAAGAAAAGCTTCTTTTATTAATTTCTGTTGAAAAACTTCTTTCCCTCCAATATCAATACTATCAATAGTCCGTATGCTCTGTTTCTTCCTCAATGTGTAAGCCAACCACCTGCCCGGTTTATTGGCGTTGCAGAATGTATTATGCTTCGCATATTGTAAATTTGTTGCAACTTGTTCCGCTATAAGCATTTGGAATTGGTCTTTCAAAAGTTTTATGACACCAAGTATTCTTTCATCTGTTGGGTTTTTAATAAGTAACTGTTCTTTGTTCTTTATTTCTGCTTCCAATTCAAGTCTTTTCTTTTGTCGAATCAACCTATGTTTAGAGTTCATATATATAAGCACCCCTCTCATATAAGCTTTGCTTGCGTCCCACACAATTTCCATCGGGGTGCCTTGATTCAAATTCATTTCAAAAAACTCTTTCAAATACTTTTTAAGTTCTACTATATTTTTTTCATATCTAAATAAGTTTTCATTTAATCTCCAAGAGCGTCTCTCAATCTTGTGTGTCTCAATTTCTATCCACACTGGGCTATGATCAGTTAAAGTTCTTGGCAGAATCTTTGTTCTTTTTGTCCTGACAAGTAAATCATCAGACAGCAAGATGAAGTCAATCCTGGAAAAAGATCTATGTCTGTCAGAGAAGAAAGTATAATCCAGTTCTTTTGGGTTATGTATTCTCCAAATATCTTTTAATTCCAGATCTTCTTTCATATCAAAAAAAGTCTGTGGTAATCTAATCCTTGACTTCGCCAAAGTCTTTTTATCTAATTTAGAATCAATTACTCCATTCCAATCCCCCATAATTAAGATAGATCTGTAATCCCATTGAAGTATTTTCGTATGCAACATTTTATAAAAATAGTCCTGTTGTTGGTTAGGAGCATAAATTCCTATCAAAAGAATTTGATTATTAGCAGAAAGTAATTCAATTGCTACAAACCTGCCATCTTGATCAGCTTCTATAAGTTTGGCTGTTAATTTTTTATTTACGTAAATAACCACACCATTCTTTTTTTGGTTAGTTGAGGATATAAAATGTGTTCCTAGTTTGGAATTTTTCAAATAGTTTTGATCTTGAGCTGTAATATGCGTTTCTTGTAAACAAATTATATCATTGTTATGTTGTTTTAAATATGCAAATACTTTCTTCCTTTTTTGTGTTACATTCAACCCATTCACATTCCAAGATAAACATTTAATCATCGTTATTCTCCTTCTGGAGCAAAGAGCAGAACATTCGGATTTCATCCGAAATCTTCTGTCCTGCATTCCCCATGGCTCCAGCCTTTTCATCTTGTCTTTCCTGCTGTAACTTTTCTTTAAGTTGCTTGGCTTTTGCTTGGGTTATACGCTGGTCCTTGACTTCAGCCATCCAAGCCGGCTCCAAGATTGGAGAAGGTTCCAGCAAAGGCTCATCCAGAAAACCTCCTTCAGCGCCCTTCAACTCCTCTGATTCCTGCTTAGATTGTTGTTGCGGTTCTTGAAGTTGCTTCTTATCACTCTCTTTAGTCTCCAAAACTGTAGATGTACGTGGGGATGGTGTTCTTTCTTTAAAGATATGAGTATAAAATTGCTCCGCCTTCTCCACAGTATTCAAACGATGTTTCTCTCCCTTATATCTCAAAATTATGCCAGTTGGAGCGTCCCAACGAAATGGGATTTGATTATTCTGCAATTCTTTAACAAGAAAGCCAAAATCTTTTCTGGATTTCAACATCTTAGGTGGAAGCTCCTTATAGACTGTAATCTTGGATCCGCTCACTTGCACAGAAGTAAGAAAAGATTTTTGCAGGATATCATTTCTTATTGCTCTGTCTATAAAATATATGACCACATCTCTAGGCAATTGTCTTTGTCTAGCCACCCAAGAGTTGACTCTGTAAATTTTGTCTATTTTACAAAAGACCATATCAGGATCAGTTTTTAAGATCACAGCTAGGGCTTCAGCACAGATCTGTCTCAAATCTTGTCTCTCCTCTTCTCTAATTCCTCGAAGCCGTATAGCAAATTCCATTGCCCGGAATTGCATCATAACAATCTCGTTCTCAACTCTCTGCATCTTGTCATCAACATCAAAAAATTTATGATCATTATTTTTCATCTTAGCATTAACTTCTAATTTAAATTCATCCACTTTTGACTCAACTTTCATAATAAATCCTGCCAGGCTAGACGCCACATCTGTTATTTTTTTGGTCACCTTCTTTTGGTTCTGTTGCATTTCCTGCATAATTTCCTGTTGAGACTTTTGAATTTTATCATCTATTTTATTTATTTTATCATCTATTTCCTGTTGAGCTTTTTGAAATTTGTCATCCAGGATATTTGAAATGAATTCTTTTAAATCTCCCATATCAAAATCTTTTTTCTGGACTTGTGATTGCGTGTCCTGTTTGCGTGTGGGGGATCCCCCCCCCTGTTTTGCCTTCCTGCTTCTTTGAAGCCATCCTGCCACGTAGGCTAGCTTTTCTAAAAAGGGAGGTTCCGCTTCTTCTGCCACCTCCACAAAGCCTTCTAAAAAGGTCCCCCAGATTTATTCAAAGCAAAGCTATAATGCAGCAAAGTCAAGTAAAAGGGAGAGATTTTCTTCTTGTTTCTGTTACAGCCGGAGCAACTTTATAGCAACTTTTTTTTAACTTTGTAACAAAGCAAGATGACTTCACCAATCCACACCCGCTGATACATTTACTCTAATGCTGAGCGCCATATTTTTTCCAGTCACTTTCACTCATTCAGAAACTTTCACTTCAGTATAAAAAATCAGCAAAGAGCTAATACTTGCAGTTCAAAACTTCAGGGTTCAAGTAGATTTCAAGTGTTTATTTGGGTTATTTCCTCGCTCTTTAAAAGTTTCCTGCAGCCGGCTTGTTCTGCGGAAGCAGAGACATCCCACGCCGCCCGGAGTCTCAGCAGGTTGAAAGGGAGCCGCCTTGTTTCCTCCCCAGAAACAATTCCCTGGGGGGGTTGCAGGGGCTCAACCTGTACCCTGCTGCCTCTTCTTCATAAATCCTAAAGATTTTGAAGATTTCAAGCCGCTTCACAATCGAGAAGCGGCTCTACGAGTGGCGGGGCTGGCGGCGCTTAAAAAGGCACCGTCGCCGCCGAAGACGAGGAAACCGGAAGTCCTTACAGATTTTTAATACAGTACATTTTGAAACATTCCAATCTCTTATTACTTTCTGTAGAGTTTAACAGAAGTTCCAAATCGCACGAATGGGCTGCTTCCAAGTACAATTTCATTCATTTACAATCAACTGTTTTTCCTTTAAATTTTCACATAGATTTCTTGGATTGACATAGGATGTTACCGATTGTTGAAAGAAAAATCCATCTGGTTCAGTTCCAAGCTAGGAGAGATGCGCTGGAAAGAAAATGGAGGCTAGCTGCTTAGGAAAGAAGGTCTGTTTATTGATGAGCAGAGCCAACAGCATGTGGTTCTGGGACAGCTGACCAACTGGTTGAATGAGTGAATGGATCTTTATAGGTTTCTGTGATGCTGCTGGGGGTTGTGCAATGTCTGAAATGCCCCTAGGGGTTGTGCAGTGTAGTGAACTCTATGTCTTTTGCTATTCTAATGGTGGTGGGTTAATCCTATTATGTCCTAAAGGTCACGTCCTGTTTTTAGAATTTGGGTAGAGAAGGAAGAAAATTTTAATCCCATCGCTGGGGATAAAGGTAGTTTGTTTGTGAATAGGCACTTTAAGAAAGACTGGGGCTGCTTTCTGCCTTTAAGGACATGTTTCTCCATTTCTCCTTTGGGAAACATAATGTTCTGCATCTTAATATTCCCAAAAATATTTCATTCTCTAGGAGGAGGGGAGGGTTTCCCACACTATAAATCACAAATTCTCTATCAGCTAAAGTCTGGTTGAGATATCATACAAAGCATATGTAATTATTTTAGTATGTTAATCAAGCCATCATAGTTTATAAACCGTAGCAGATGCAATTACTGAGCCCAACTAACTGTAGTTAAATCAACAACTACAATTTAGTGCAATCCACAAACACTATCTAAAAAGTCCTGATTTAGCAATGAAAACACATTCTAAAAGAAACCAACTGATTGTTCAAATGCAGATTAGCTGCATTAACTATGCAGATTAGCTCCAACAAATCCCACAAAATCTGGACAATAAGTATGCAATGAAGCCAATCTCCTCTTTAGGAAGTAGGAGTACAATGTATGCTGATCCACTGGGCACATTTGAAAAAAAAAGCTAGATCAGATAAAAGAATAGTACCATCTTTGAAAAAGAATAAGAATAGCCTTATTCAGATCAACAGTGTACCTAATTATAGAGACTTTCATTAAAAGCTTGACAGATGCTTTTAAGAAGCTTATAAGATTTGATAAGGATCAATCTTCTCTGCTTTTGTTGAATTTCAGTTCTTACTTTATTAGACTTGTCATCTTATACATCTGGAGGATTGCAGGTTGAAGAATGCTAATGGTGATGATTGTTCCCATTTTCACCCAGCATATGTTGCTTAGTGATATTTTTCTTCTAAATATGCAAGGTCCATATCCTGTTTCCCTGAAAATAAGACATTCCCTGATAATAAACCCAATTGCACTTTGAGTGCATGCGCTGAAATCAGTCCTCCCCGAAAATAAGCCCTCCCTGAAAATATTTAAATGCACGTGCAGCTGGTTCCCACCATTTCCTCTGGTTAGGGTTAGGGAGACAAAACTGGAAATCAGGTAAGATGGCAAGAGGAGCACTGTCTTGCTCCACATGACCCAAAATAAGACAACCTCCCCGAAAATAAGGCCAAGCGCTTATTTCGGGATTCAAAAAAATATAAAATAGGGCCTTATTTTTGGGGAAACACAGTACTTAGCTTTATGATTTTGCTTAAGATGTCTTTTGCCAACTAGACAGCTTTCAGATAACTTGGGCTGCAGTTTCCAGAATTTCCAATCTTCAGCTCTGTAGGTTTTCTAAGAGGACTGCCAATGTCACTTTGGAGTGATTGCAGCTTCTCTAGAGCTTTTCCATATTCTCACTGTTTAAAATGAATATGGACCCTGTGCACAAGAGAGGCCAAAAACACTTGAGAGATTGCAGAGGTTGATAAATTTCTTGGCATTCTTGGAAAATAAATTGCAAATATTTTATCAAGAAGCGTTCCTTCTATTCTGTCCTATTCATTGTAACAGAGGTGGTGGAGAGGAGCCCATAGATGAGATGCTTGCCTCCTGTGCTTCTAAGGATGAAAATTAAACTAGAAACAATCCTGCTCAAAATTTTACCACTCACAAGCTGGAAAATCAACTCTGCTGGAATATCAATCTGAGTTGCTAAGAAGAGATGATGGATGATCTGTTATATACTGCAGCATCTTTAGTGTCTGGCTCTCTTGTCTCCCATCATTTTTGGTCCAAGTCTGATAAACTGATATAAATGTCCTAGCAACAATTGCATTCTGAATTCTAAAATGCTTGTGAGGATTAATCGCTTCTACTCATTGCAGCTACGGACATTTATGATGCCAAGAGATGACATTGCTAATTCAAAACAATTTGAGGATATCGGGATGCATTAAAAAGGGGCTTCTGTTCACCTGAATGAGACCTCTGAGCTCCTCTTTGGAAACATGAAACATTTGTGAAATTTATTTAGGATTTTATAGATTCTCAATATAGGATTTTTGAACTAAAATTAACAGTACTGTCTTATTGTTTCTAAAGTGAGTGTTTATAATCAATGACTATAATCTGTTTATAATTGGGTTGAAAGTAAGATTTAGAGTTAATTTATATGTGATTTGAGAATTATGGCTAAAGTTGGTTCTCAGCAACAATCAACACTAATGTGCCCCAAAAACGGGACATTCAGTGAAGGAAAAAGTCAACTGGAAAATATTGGTGTGAGGGTGAATATCAGCAATGTAAACATGCCAATAAAATGAACCAGGAGTTCCAGTGATGCAGGAAACACCAGAAAAAATGAGGAGCCAGGGATGAAGTCATTTTGTGATTTATGATGCGGATAAAAACAAAGTTTCTACAAAGGCAAATAGATAACAAGGCCCAAAACTAAATGCATGGGGAAGAAAAAGAGCAGATAAACGTATTCACAATAAAGAGAATTTTATATATATATATATATATATATATATATATATATATATATATATATATATATATATATATATATATATATATATATATTGGAATTCCAACATTTAAAAACACAATTCAAAAATACAATACAAAAAGAAAAAAATGAAAAAACATAGAAAAACAACATAACAAAAATTTTCCACAAATAACAGTTTTTCTATATCAGTATCTCTATCATAATGTACATATTTAAAAAATTTCTAATTCTATATATCTCTATCTTAAATTATATCCTTATTTTTATTTACAATTATTTCTATTCTTAAATCAATTTCATATCCTTTCATTTTATTTCTTCAACAATTTTACCTTCTACATATTATATTTAACAAGTTATCTCTTATTTTTTCTGTTTCCTCTAAAGCCAGGAATACCATCTATTCCAAATTTGATAGTACTCAGTTTTCTCTCTCTCCTTCATTCCCATGGACAATCTCTCCATTTCTGTACAATCATAGATTTTTTAAATTATAATTTGGTCTGGAAGAATATCTGGTTGTTTCCAGTTCTGTGCTAGGACAATTCTACTTTCAGTTAATATGTGTATTATTATATACTGTAATTTTTTCTCCATTTTCCCTTCAAGAATGCCCAAGAGAAAAAGTTCTGGCTTCAACTCTATTTTCTGTTCTGTTATTCCCTCCAGCTACTTTCTTATCTTACACCAGTATTTTCGGATTTTAGGGCAAGTCCACCACATGTGATAGAACGTTCCTTGTTTATGACTGCACCTCCAGCATTCCGGGACCTGTTCAAGAACATCTTGTCCAATCTGGTGGCAGATGCCATCGGTAAAACATTTTATAGAGGTTCTACTTGTAAGCAGCTGACATCGTTAGTTTGTAGTTTCTCTCCCACAATCTATCCCATTGCTCTAATTGAATATTATGACCAAAATTTCTCACCCAACTATTGTCTCTTTCCCCGTTCCTTTTTCCATTTTGAATTTTAACAAAAAATTATTCATTTTTGTAATCATTTTTTCCCTTGTTCCTAATAATATCTTATCAAGTTCCAATTGTTCTGTATATATACCATATTGTTCCCAGTCTTTTTTGTATTTTGTTCTAATTTGCAGGTATCAAATTTTATCCCTTGATTTCTTAAGTCCTGCTCTGATTTTAAGTTTCCAAATTCATCTAAAAGTTCTGAGTATCTCACTACTTTGTTTATGACCAACACATTGGGATAGATTATGGCTTCCATTGTTGAAATCCAAACTGGAACTTTCATATAGTGATTTTTCCTTATATTGTCTCAAATATTTAACAAAGCATTTCACACTAGATGTCTCTGGAAGTATGTATGGGTCTCGTTTTTTTCCTTCGCATAAAAATGCGTGCCATCCCAATTGGAGATCGTGGCCTTCCAATGTTAATACTCTCCTGTTTCTTAGTTGAATCTAATCTTTTAGCCACATTATTGCCGCTGCTTGATACTGTAATATACTTCTCAATCGGGTAGACCGATGCCTCCTTTGATTCTTCTTCTTATTATTATTATTATTTATTAAATTTGTATACCGCCCTTCTCCCGAAGGACTCAGGGCGGTGCACAGATTCTGGAGTTCTAAAGAAGTTTGCATTTTATTCGGGCTTTTTTTCCCAACCAAATAAATTTATCTATTATTCTATTCAATTGATCGAAAAATACTTTTCCTAATCTTATTAGGATTGTTTTAAATAAATAGCAATTTTGGTAGTATATTCATTTTCATTATCGCAATTTTACCAATTAAAGATATCTGTAATTTTGCCCAAATGTCTAAATCTTTTTGTATTTGTTGTACCAATTTATAATAATTATCCTCTTTTAATGTAGAACATTTTGCCGTTAGCCAAATTCCCAGATATTTTACCTTTTTAACAATTTGAATCCCCAATTTCTCTTCCAATTCCTCATCTTGCCTTTTGGTACAATTCTTGGTTAATATCTTAGTTTTTTTTTTTTTAAATCCAGCCACTTTACCAAATTCTTCCACTTCATGAATCAAGATGGTTCCCGTCTCCAAAGGATCTTCTATAATAAAAACCAGATCATCTGTGAAAGCTTGAACTTTATATTCCTCCTGTTTAATTTTCAACCCTTTTATCATTTGGTTTTGTCTAATTTGTATTAATAATATTTCTTATTTATACTATATTGATAGTATAAATAAGAGGGGTGACAAGGGACATCCCTGTCTTACCCCCTTAGTTATACTAATCCTCTCCATTGTTTCCCCATTTATTATTATTTTAGCCAATTGTTTCGAATAAATTGCTCTAATCATATTTGTAAATTTCTCCCCAAAATTCATAATTTCCAATTGATTAATGAAAGTTCCAGTTTAGATTGTCAAATGCTTTTTGAACATCCACAAACATTAATGCCAGCTGCTTATCCGGTTGAGCCTCATAGTATTTTAATGAATTCATGATCATTCTTGTTTTGTTCCTTATACGTCTGTTTGGCAAAGATCCAATCTGGTCCGAATCAATAATTTCATTTAATATATATATTTTTTGTTCTTTCAGTAATTATAGTTACGAATATTTTGTAGTCCACATTAAGTAGCTAGATTGGCCTATAGTTCTTGATTTGCTGTGTATTTGTGGGGTCTTTTGGGATGAGTGATATCAGCGCCTCCATCCTTGTCTTTGGTAGTTTGGATTGCCCTAAAGCTTCATTTTATATGTTCAAGAGTAGCATTTCTACAGGTCCCTGTATCTCTTTGTAGAACTCAGAGGGGATACCATCAGGTCCTATTTTGCTATTTTTTTGCTTCTGAATAGCCACCTTCATCTCCATCATTGTAATTTTGCTATTTAACATCTCATTCATTTCATCTGTTATTATCAGGAGATTTCTATCCCTTAAATAGTTCTTTATTTCTTCCTCTTCTATTCTCTCCTTACAATATAGTTTTCCAAAATAATTTTGGGCTATTCTCTTTTTTTTTTTGTCCATTCGATGATGGATGTTCCCCTCTTCGTCCTACAGATGTATTATTAATCTTTTTTTTTTTTTGTCTTTTTAAAATTTATATGCCAGTCATCTCCCTGGCTTATTGGCATGCTCAAAATGTACCTGTTTCACTGCTGTAAGCTTTTGGGCCATTTTCTCCTGGGCAAGCAAATTTATTTTATGTATGACCAAATCTTTTTCCTCGCTAATTTTCTTATCTTGGGAATCTTGCATCTTATGCTCTAATTCTTCCAATTTCTCTAGTAATTCCAATAGCTTTTTTCTTTGTTTCTCTTCACCCCATATGCTATTGTTAGACCTCTAATATAGGCCTTAGTTATGTCCCAAAGATTCTGCAAAGTCGTATCTTCATTTGAATTTTCCTTCAAGAAGAAGTCCAGTTCTTTTCCCATCCATTGTATATACTTTTTCTCTTTTATCACCCTTTGATTCATGGTCCATCTTCCCCTTGTTTTTGCTCTCCCTTTCCACTTTAATATCAATGGGCTATGATCTGCCCATGAATTAGGTGCTCTTTCTATCTCCTCTATATTTTTGCTTAATTCTAAATCCATCCAAATCATATCTATTCTGGACCATGAATCATGTGGGTTAGAATAAAAAGTATACTGTTTGTTATGTGGATTTTGTTCTCTCCAGATATCTTTTATATTCAACTCTTGCATCATGTCAAAGAAAGTAACCAGTAGTATCTTCCTCTTTTTCTTATTCCCCCCCCCGATAGATAGTCTTGTTTTGAATCTACAACCACATTAAAATCTCCCAGTAAATACACATTCGCTCTCCAATTCTATTAATTTTTTATGTAAATTATGATAAAATTCCCCTTGTTTGATATTCAGTGCATAAATAGCTGCCAATAAAATCTTTTTTTGACTTATTTTTATTTCAATCAATAAAATTCTTCCTTCCTCATCAGCAAAAATTTGTCTCGGTTTTAACCAATCTTTGATATAAACTACTACTCCTCTCTTTGTGATGCAAGAGCTGAATAAAATTTTCCTAGTTTGGGGGCTTCTAATAGGTATCCTTGTTCTCTTTTAATGTGAACTTCTTGCAAACATACAATGTCCATCTTGTATTTTTGAAGTCTAGATAGTACCTGCCTCCTTTTGGCCGGAGAATTTAAGCCATTTATGTTGATTGAAATTAGTTTGATTTCTTCTTCCATTTTATCTTTTATTGGTGGCCCTAGTTCCTTTCTTTAGTCTCATTTCTCTTTGTGTCTTCAATCTCGCCCCTGTTCTTTCTTGTTGTTCTCTTTCAACCCTCTCCTGTAATTCAATTTCCAATTCCTTTTCTTTTTCCTGACTTTTCTCTTTATTTCCTCCCCACTCTCCCTCTCCTCATCTGTTGCTATACATTGATCATAGAATTCCTGAGCCTTATCTGGTGTATCCAACCTAATTTTTTTGTCTTGCTACATCACCAGCAAGCCTCTGGGATAAGCCAGCAGAACATTATTTTATATTTCACCAGTTGAGAGGAAAGGAAGTGGTAGTCTCGCCTTTGCTCCCTTACCCCCCTAGGTATTTGTTTGAGTGTCAGTATCTCTTTCCCTTTATATATCAGTGATGTGTCCCATGTTCTCCTATAAATTTCATCCCTAATTGTTTTTGTTTGTGTGTGTGAATTGTACGTGTACCTCAGGTGGCAACTTATGTCAGTATAAGTTGCAAAAGTATGCATTTTACTATTAGATAATCAAGATAAATAATATACACATCTGGCTTCTAGTCCTCCCAATCCAAACTCTTCTGTTGGTTTTGAGCAATTCATTCATTTTCCTATTTCATTCCACTGTCCACTGCTCTTCCATTTATTACTTTCCCAGTCTTAAATCCAATATGTCCATTCCTGCTAATATGCATTGTCACTCTCACTTTCACTTTACTTTGTTATCCAGACCTTGTCCTTTCAGTTTTAATGTCCACAGTCTACAGACATTCACTCCCAGTCACTACGGGTTCAAATACAACCTTTCTTTCTCAACAATTACAATGTTCTTTCTTTCCTTTCAACTCTTCAATCTTTCCTCTTATCAGCCTTCTTCCCAAACTTTTGCTTCACCACCAAAGCACCACTTTCTTGCTTTCTAGAGCCTTAATTGACAATCAGTTTGTAAATTCCAACAGATTGGGAAAGCAGCCCAGTAACTCACTCTACACTGTCTCTAGCCACAGATACTACTTGCTGCATTTCACTCCTTGCTTCCTTCATCATTCAGATAAGCCGCCACGACTCAGGATCCGGCCATTACAGCTGGTCTCTTTCGCGCCAAAATTCAAGGGGTTCCTCTTTCCATAGCGGGAGATTGTGCATCTCCCCGCTACTCCAAGAATGTCCCGTCTACAGAGCCGACCCCTCCAAGGTCTGGTCTCACCTCCACCAGCTACCAAGCACGAAAATTCACTCCAGGAGAATGGGACTCCATTTTCCTGAACCGCAACAGCATGGCATCACCCCGGAAGTCCTGAGAAGAATATATTAATTCAGACCATTCAACTTGTACTCTCCAACTTGTCAATAGCAGCTACCTGGAATAATGGAAACTCTGGTCCAATTCATCTGGAGGTTGAAAGTGCTACTTTAGGTGACATGAACAATATCTCAGGCAGATGAAAAAGTTTTAGAGAAAATGTGTATAAAATAAATTTAAAAACTGCTTCAACACAATTTTGGATGGTAAATAAGAATATAATCAGTCTTGGCTTTGCACATTCTTGCTTCTCTTTCTTATTACAGCAAGGCTTTCAAAAACACTTCATGAGAAAACAGTTCCATTTTTATTCATTTGCAATTTGTTGTTGTTCAAACTGATAAGAGGATCACAAATTACACTAAGCCATGATCCCTATAAACATTATCTATTGAACAAGTCAAACTGAGTTTCTGCAGTATATTAAGCTGCAGAAAAACCACATAAAAGCTTAGAGCAAAGTAAAACTTCCTGGAAATGTGCTTAAGATTTCAAACTAAGCAACATTAAAAAAAGAAGAAGAAGAAGAAGGTCTGGTTTAGAGCCAAGAGATAGTTTGGTTTGCATATTTGATGATAGGAATATTCAATCATTTCCCTGATAGAAGATGGAGGGAAGTATGGAAAAAGGAATTAAAAGGAAGGTTGCTGGGTTTGCCTCAAATTATGAACAATACTTTCTGAAATGCATCCAAGAGTTCCTGTTGCACTGCAAACCTCTGAATGTTGTGGGTAGCCTTGAGAAACTCTGAAAGACAGAAATCCAAAATAACACATTGATCCAAGATTTCTTGGTAGCTCAGGCACTGCTGACTATATCTGATGTACTTCAATGTGAATTCAAACCGATTGAAGTACAGGGCCCATCACACCTACTTCGGGGAAAGTTTGCAGGAGGTTCTTAACGCCTCTAGATTTTTGTCATCAGTCCATACTTTAAAAGGTATTTTTCTGCCCTCTAAGAACTCTCTTCATGTCAGCAGCATCCACCGCACCATGAGGGGGCCGCGGTGGCTTGTGTGGTAAGATGCTGGGCCTGCGCACCACTGAGGTCAGTGGTTTGATTCCTGTGAGTGAATAAACTGGTAGGGACAAGAAAGGAGATTCCTCCAATTGTCTATCGACATTCAGGTGTCCTGCAGGTAAAGATAACACTGCCTGAAAAAAATTCCTTTCACAGAGGCAGCCAGCCACCTTGATGATCCCTGGCTAACATATACCATAAGCTAAAAAAAAAAAACAAAACCCAAACCACAAAGGCATCTTTCTCACACACCACCCAAAGTCTCTCCATCTCGTTCTGTTTTCGGGATGTGTAGGCGCATGGTTGCAGTTTCCCCTATTTTGGAGAACTGCCCCCACTGCCACATCACTGGCATCTGCTTGGATCACAAATGGTTCCTCGGGTTGGGGTGCTTTAGGACCAGCTCATCCGCAAATAGTCTCTTAGGTTTCTCAAAGGCCACTTGGAATTCCACTGTTCAGTTTAGTAGCTGGCTGGGCTGGGGTTTCTCCTCCACCCTCCACCAGTCTTTAGTACTTCTATGATCAGTAAGGCACAGTGAGGGGATGTATTGCCTATAGAAATTTGTGAAGCCCAGGAAACTTTATAATTGTTTGTGGATCTGTGGGCTTGCCACTCTAAAATGGCTTTCACCGTCCATCTCCAACCCCTCACAGGGCACTCTATATTCTAGGTAGACTGGGCTGCTCTTATGGAATTTGTATTTTGACAGTTTGGCATACAATTTAGCTCTTAGGAAGTTTTCCATTACTTTACATACTAGGTTCACATGTTCATCCATCGTCTCCAAATAGATGAGGATGTCAATCAGATACACTAGGATCTGTTTGTATAGGTGCTCATGCAGCACTTCATACATCAGCTGCATGAATCTAGCTGGGGCTACCTGTAATCCAAAGGGCATTACCCTAAACTGGTAGCATCCTAACGGGCAATTGAAGGCGGACTTCCATTCATCATCTTCTTTGATTCTTACTTGATAGTATGCCTCTCTGAGATCCAGTTTGTTGAACACCTTCCCTTTGGCTAAATATCCCAGTATATCTTTCATGAGGGTGAGTGGGTACATGGTTTGTACATACACACCATTTATCTCCCTAAAATATATGCGTAATCTCAATGATCCACCTTTTTTTCCCCATGAACAGCACAGGGGCTTTTACTCAGGATTTTGCAGGCTGAATGAAGCCCTTGGCCAGGTTTTTATCCATGTAGTCTCTCAACTCCCCCATCTCCTTTGGGGTCATTGACTACATCTTGGGCTTCTGGAGTTTCACTTCTTGTAGAATCGCAATTGCACAGTCCATGTGATGATGGGGTGTGGAGGGGGGATAGGACATCACATTCCTTTTCATTGAATGCACCCGCTAAATCCTGGTATTCTTTGGGGATGATTTGCACTTTTGGCGTCAGTTCAGATGCCACTTTTGTGCACTCGAGTCTTCCCCTCTCTTTCTTCTGCTGGTTGGGCTCACCCTGCTTCCTTTTCAGGAGTTTTGGCCCCTCCCTGTCATTGCTACACATCTTTTTTCATTTCCCCAATACACAATGGGTTTCCATTTGGTAAGCTAGACTAACCCAATATCATAGCTTCTGCCATCTTTGGGGTGACCACAAACTAAACTGTCTCTTTTTCCCCTGTGTTTTTTTTTTTTAATAAAAATGTTTTTTTTAATGATTTTATTAATTTAAAAACAAAAACAATAAAAACATATACACAGGAAAAGGAAAGAAAAAAAACATACATACAGGTACAAATAAAACATACACAACATATATTTAAACGTGATGACTTATTTTTTAAGACAATACATTGGTAAGGTATATTTCTCAATATATTACCACATCTCTCACCTTATATAATGATATTATTTTTATTAAGGTTTCGTTGTATTCTATTGTGTCTCATTTGGTACAGGATTTGGTTCAAGTCTTTTAGGATCATCTTTTTGTTTGGTTTTCCTTTTCTCCAGCCACTGATACCACTTTTGCCAAACCAGGTAGTAGTCTGATTCTTCCTTTCCTTCCTTCCTAATTTTCTATAACTGGCAAAAATTGTAAAGTACAAAGACATCTTAAATGAACAAGAGGACTTAAAATCAAAACAGAAACTAAAAAATCAAGGAATTGATCTGAATTGGTGGCCACATATTCAAATACAAACAAGACACAAGAAAGATGCAGAAATCGGACGTTGACTTACCTAAACGTTCCTTCTAGGCATGCTGCTGGAGAATCCAAAGCATGGGTTATTCTTCATCTGTTTGCTAGAGACTGAGTGTATGTTTCTTTAAGAACTTCCTTGACCATGCCTCTTTCGCTTGGCTGAACTCCAGTTTGTTCATGAAGGCATAGAGAAATTCAAGGTAGAGAAGGAACCACCTGGCTCAGAAGACCACAGCCGAAGGGTGGGTTGGATTCTCCAGCAGCGCACCTAGTTCAGGTACCTAGTTCAGGTAAGTCAACATCCGTTCTCCAGCACGCTGCTTGGAGAATCCAAAGCATGGGATATACCCAAGCTAGAGAGATGACAGGAGGGCAGCTGCATGGTCCCGGGTGGCAGAAGAGGAATGTACTGACTGCAGCACACACTGTCCAAATGATGCCTCAGCCGAGGCAAATGAGTCAATTTTGTAATGTCGGATAAACGGTGTCAAGGAAGTCCAGTTTGCAGCTCTGCAGATGTCCGCGATGGAAGCCTGGGTAGCCCAGGCAGTGGTGGTGGCTGCACTTCTCGTTGAATGAGGCAAAATTCTCCCCGGCATGGGCTTCTTGTGGAGTGTATAGGCCATTGCAATGCATGCTTTAAGCCAGCGTCCAATGGTGGAAGACGAAACCTTCTTGCCCAATGATGATGGATGGAAGGAAAGGAGCCATCGACCATGGTATCTTGATATTTGATACCATCAACCATGGTATCATGCTGCACCGGTTGGAAGAGTTGGGGGTGGGAGACATCATATTACGGTGGTTCTCCTCCTTTCTCTCCAACCGGTTGCAGTCTGTGTTGATGGGGGGGCAGAGGTCGGGGCTGAGGCCCCTTATATGTGGGGTGCCACAAGGATTGGTCCTCTCACCCCTTTTGTTCAACATTTATGTAAAGCCGCTGGGCGAGATCATCCGTGGTTTCGGGGTGGAGTACCATAAGTACGCTGACGACACCCAGCTGTACATCTCCACCCCAGACCACCCCAACGATGCCCTTGAAGTGATGTCCCAGTGCCTGGAGGCCGTACAGATCTGGATGGGGAGAAACAGGCTCAGGTTCAACCCATCCAAGACCGAGTGGCTATGGTTTCCGACATCCCGATATAGTCAGCTGGTGCCATCGCTGACTATTGGGGGCGAATCATTGGCCCCCACGGAAAGGGCTCGGAACTTGGGTGTCCTCCTGGATTCACGGCTGTCTTTAGAAGAGCACTTGACAGCCGTGACCGGGAGGATTTTTCATCAGGTTCACCTGATTTGCCAGTTGCGTCCCTTTCTAGATCGGGACTCCTTAGCACGGTCACTCATGCCCTCGTCACCTCCCGTCTGGACTATTGTAACGCTCTCTACATGGGGCTCCCCTTGAGGAGCACTCGGAGGCTCCAACTGGCGCAGAGTGCGGCCGTGCGGGTGGTGACGGAAGCGACATGGTGCTCCCATGTAAACCTCTCCTGTGCAAGCTGCACTGGCTCCCAGTGGTCTTCCGAGTGCGCTTCAAGGTTTTGGTTATCACCTTTAGAGCGCTCCATGGCTTAGGACCTGGTTATTTACGGGACCACCTGCTACCACCCATAGCCTCCCACCGGCCAGTATGCTCCCATAGAGAGGGGCTCCTCTGGGTGCCATCGGCCAAACAATGTCGACTGGCAGCCCCCAGGAGGAGAGCCTTCTCTGTGGGGGCACCTACTATCTGGAACGAGCTCCCCCCGGAGATACGGAGGATCCCGGATCTGCGTACCTTCTGTCACGTGCTCAAGACTTTCCTATTTCATCAAGCCGGCCTGACCTAAGTTTTTTTTTCCCCTTTTAAAATGGAAATTTTAAATTTGGTTTTAAACTATTGGGGTTTTAAATTTCAGCCAAATTTTTTAATTCGTTTTAGTCTATTTTTAATTTTGTATTTATATGTTTTATTCTATGGCTGTTCACCACCCTGAGTCCTTCGGGAGTAGGGTGGTATACAAATTCAATACAATAAAATAAATAAATAAACAAGGACACCGACTTGCGAAAGGATGAAGTGCGCTTAATGTACCTGAGGAGAGCCCTCCTAACGTCCAAGGTATGCCATTGTTGTTCCAGGTGATGAGTGGGATCCAGACAAAAATCTGATAGAACCAATTCTTGGGCCCGATGATACCAGGAGTTCACTTTGGACAGAAAGAAAGGATCCATCTGCAGGACCACCCTTTTGGGATAGAAGATACAAAGATTTTCCCACACCGACAGCACTGTAAGTTCTGAAACCCTTCTGGCTGAAATGATCGCCACCAGAAAGGCGACCTTGAGAGTCAAGAACTTGAGACTAATGGATCCCAGAGCCTCAAATGGGGGCAACATCAGTGCATTAAAAACAAAGGAAAGGTCCCATGTGGGGTACCGATGGACTACAGCCGGTCGGAGATTCGACGCTCCTTTCAGAAAACTTGTAATCTGAGGATGTTGAGTTAAAGGGCAATACTTGCCATCAGACAAGACAGTATGCAATGCTGCCACTTGTTGTTTCAGAGTGTTGGGTGCTAGACCCTTGTCGAAGCCATCCTGTAAATATTCTAGAATATCCAAGACAGGTGCTGAAATCAGGTTGAGATGCATCTTCAAACACCAAGTACAGAAAGATCGCCAGATGGTGTTGTAAATACGATTAGTAGATGCACGTCTGGAAGCCTGTACAGTATGTATCACATGGCCTGAGATGTTGTCCTTTCTCAGGAGGATCCTCTCAAGCGCCAGAAAGTCAACTGGAGCCACTGAGGCTCTGGGTGCAGTATGACCCACTGACTGAGAGAGATCCTTTGTGCGGGAATCTGCCAGGGGCGTTCCACAGACAAGTTCATTAGGTCCGCGTACCAGGGTCGATGCAGCCAATGTGGGGTGACCAGCAGGAGGTCCGCCTTCTCTGTCAGCATCTTGCAAATTACTCTTGGATTGAGCAGAAGAGGAGGGAATGCGTAAAGTAACTCCGGAGGCCAAGCACTTCGAAGAGTGTCGCAGCCCTTGGCTCCCGGGCATGGGAACCGGGAGAAGAACCGTGGCAGCTGGGCATTCAGCAGATGTGTAAAGAGGTCCACTAGTGGGTGACCGAATCTCTGCGACAACTCCTGGAAGAGTGAAGGATGAAGACGCCACTCCCCTTGATCTATTTGAGTTCTGCTGAGCCAATCTGCCCGGATGTTGGTCGCGCTGGGGATATGTTCCACTTTTAGGGATAGCATGTGTTTCTCGGCCCAATGCAGCATCCTCGTCAACTCAGTCATGAGGGGCCGGGATCAAGTGCCCCCCTCCTGATTCACATGTGCCTTTGTTGTTACATTGTCTGTGAGAAGAAGCACATGCCGGCCTGTCACTGCTGAATGAAATTGACGTAGGGCTAGATGGACCACCCGTAACTCCAACCAATCATTTTTAAAGTCCTGCAGAGACCAACGGCCCTGTGCGATGTCTGATAGCAGATGGGCGCCCCAACTGAACATGCTTGCATCCATCGTGATAGTGACCCAGTCGGGTTCCAGAAAACAACAACCTTTTTTTATGGCCAACAAAACCCACCACCAGAGGGACAGGTGGACTGTCGCCGGCAGAAAAATTTTGGCCTTTGAATTGGCACAGCAAGACCTCTGGTATGGTAGAAGATACCACTGTAGCGGACAAGCATGTAGATGGGCCCACAGCACAATTGTGATGCATGAGATCAGTTTCCCGAGTAACTGGGACAACATGATCAAAGGAACCGCCTTGAGTGTTAATATTTGAGCCACCAGTGACTGAATACTGAGGATGCGGAGACAGAAACACATGGTCGCTGACTGAGTGTTCTGTCTCCCCACCTCACATAGGCAGACACACGAGCAAAAGACGTCTACCAGTAACTTATTTTTACAAGCCAACCTGAATCCTTTGGCAGATAAAAGTTCTGGCAGCTACTTTCCGAATGCCTGTCAAGTTTCTTATCACCTCTAGAAACAGGAGTCAGCATATCAGTAGTCCATTGCTGGGGCAACCAAGAGTTCACAAGGCACAAAAGAGTAGTCAGAAGTCATTCACAAAGTCCAAGCCTTAATTCTGAAAGATATCCCATTTGAAGCTCACGATATGCAGTTTTTGTCTGTCACAGAGCCTGCAGAGCAACCCCACCCACATTTATTCCCTGTGGGGCATGGCTCAGTGACTCAGCAATCTCTGGCCCTTCCACACCTCTTCCTTTTCTGCGCACTCCTCTCCCTCCGACGCTGTCTGGGATCAATCCAAGATTGATCTTCATCACTCCCTATTAGTAGGTGCTCCAACATGCCTTCCTCCTGGCCTTCAGCTGGAACCTGAGGCGTTGCCAGAAAGGAGGGTCCTGGAGAGGGAAGCCTTGTCAGTTCCGCCCCATCACTTTCAGAGTCATCTTCCTCTGTGAGGACAGGCTCGGGAGCCGGAGTAACAAAACTGAGTCTAATAATTGGTGGCAGCCACTGAGTACTCTACGGACGCTTCATTAAATTGGCTTAGAAAATGTATGAGTCAGCCGTCAATGGGAATAGCCTCGTGGTAGTCACTTGCCTCGTCTGAATGACCTGCTGGCTGCTCTTCGGAATGGTCATTTGGTCGTGTGCTGACCTCTACCCCGATCCCGGAAGGTAGATCTGTCAGAAGGCCGGTCAAAGCCCTGGGACTATTATCTTGGAAAGTAGGACCCACTGGGTCCGGTATCAGTCCGAAAGGATTGTCTCTGGGAATAAGGAGTGTATCTCCTATCCGACTGTCAGTAGGAGGACGGCATAACCTTACACATGTCCTTGTCCTCCACTAAAATCGGATCCAAAGCCTCTCCAAAGAGAAAGGATCCTTTATAAGGAGCAGATGCGAGCTTCCACTTAGATTTTAAATCAGCTCTCCAATGATGCAGCCAAAGTAGGTAGCGAGAGGTAACTGTGGAGACAAACACTCGAGATGCAAATTTTGCTGCATTTAACAAAGCGTCCACAGAGTACTCAGTGTCTGCCACCAATTTATTTATGTCCTGGTGAAGCCTAATGTCCTCAGGTGGCAAATGCTCCTGTAATTGTCGCAACCATATAAATGATGCACGATTAAAGAAAGAGGCAGCTGTCATGGCCCTAATAGTTCATGCCACCGCCTGATGTGTTTTACAGAAGGATAGTTCAGGCTTCCTATCCTCTGTTCTCAAGCCATCCATTACATCATTGGAAATGATGGAGGAGGAAGTCAAGTAGACTTGACCACTGTAGGTGACCACTACAGTGCACCACTGGAGGCAAGTGGATCAAGTCCTGCAAACTTGGATCAGAACAGTACAGCTTTTTGTCCAGGCCATTTGGGGCAGATATGGAGGTGGGTTGGCACCACGGTCTTTGAACTATCTCTGTGAAGAGCTCAGGACACAGAATAAATTCTTGTTCAGGTTTAGGCAGCTTAAAAAGGTTGCCATGTGGATGAGGATCCCCTTGTTGAGCAGGTTGTGACTCCGAAACCCCCATATTAGTCGTAACTTTGGCTTTGTGGAGCAGCGACTTGAAGAGGGAGGGATGGAAAAGACCCATGAAGGAAGGTCTATCCGGCATTAGGTCCTCATCATCAGAAAATTCCATGTCTCCATGGTCATCATCATCCCACAAGGATTCTTCGGTGTGGAGAGACTCTGGGTGATAAGAATGGTCACAATGTGGATCAACATATGCATGGGTTAGCAGCTGAGAAGAAACCTACATCGGATGACCGTGAAGCCCTTATTGAGAGCCCGATGTAAGGATTCTTGAAATAGTCTGAGACATCAGGGCTTGGATTTCACGGGACAATGCCAGCTGCAGCCCTTCACCGGTGCGGAGCCCTGCAACGGTCGGGGTAAATGTTGCCTCTGGTGTGGGACGACAATGAAGAGGTGGAATTTGACTGCTGACCCCTGAGGAAGAAGGGGCAAATGCCACATCTCTGAGGCTACCTCCGCTGATCCTTGGGCGACAACAGCTGGAGGATCAGATGTTTGGGACCCCTCATGCAAATCTATGGATTCAGGGCCGAGATTTGTGCAGATGGTTGAGAAACAGCCAGCTGGTGGTCCGTGGCCTGTGTCCGTTGCTTGGCAATGAGATATTGTCTCTCTAGGGCTTTGTGTCTCCTCTCTGCAACTTTGTCAGCCATGAAGGATTATTTCACAGGGTGAGGGCTAGCAGAACGTGCCCTACCTGCCCGTTGTTTGGTGCCCCTAGCCGCACCTCTAGATGTCAATTTAGACTGTTTGTGAGATACACCTGAGAAGGTGATGAGGTAAGTCAGTATTCCTGTTGTATTTGTTTATTGACAGTATTACTTTAATAATTAATTTTTCCTTTTGTTTTTTTTTTGTTTGTTTGTTTGTTTTTTTTAAACAGGTGGAGCTTGAAGGTCTTCACGAAGGATCCGTGTCCAATACGCGTTAGGGCTTGACAGTCCACTCAGCTCCTAAACGTTTGACAGTTGGCAGAAAATAGCAACAGCGGCACACAACAGAGTCCAGCCACTCAAACAGGGGAAGGCGCAGGAGTAGACAGTACCCTTCTTGTCACCGCTTCTCAGGGGCCACACAGGCTGTTACTGGGATCCAGGTGATCTGCTGTGCCATTCAAGATGGTAAGTTAAGGCTGAATAGTAGGCACAGAATTTAAATCCTGCTCCAGTGCTGCCGTGGATGACCATTAGCAGACAAAATGGTGCACGTATTATGAAACTGCTCTTCAGCGCTGCTGCAGCAAGAAACAGCCCCAAAATGTCACGCGCGAGTGCTGACAGCACTCTCAGTGCTGTGAAGCTTTCAAATTGATGGAATGGCCGCTGTTATTTGGCAGGGATCCCTCGCCGCCTTAAGATGTCAGAGCGGTGCAGATGGCAGTGGCGGTTTTGTTGCCAAGATGGGGAACCAGTGCACATGCCAGCAGCAAGAATTCACACTTGGAGATGCTTCTATGAGGTAAAGTCAACAGGCTCAGACTTAACCCAGACAAGACCGAGTGGCTGTGGGTATTGCCTCCTAAAGACCATGCTGATTGTCCATCCTTGGTTCTTGCGGGGGGGAATTGTCCCCCTCAGAATGGGCTTGCAATTTGGGTGTCCTCCTAGGCTCACAGCTAAGATTGGAGCAACATCTGTCAGTTGTGGCTAGGGGGACCTTTGCACAGGTTCGCCTGGTACACCAATTGTGACCCTACTTGGATCAGGAGGCTCTCCTCACAGTCACTCATGCCCTTGTCACCTCACACTTAGATTACTGCAATGCGCTCTACATGGGGCTACCCTTGAAAAGTGTTCGGAGACTACAGTTGGTCCAGAACGTATCCGCGAGAGCTGTCGTGGATGCACCAAGGTACACCCACATTACACCAATTCTCTGCGAGCTGCACTGGCTCCCTATTGGTCTCCAGTCACAATTCAAGGTGTGGGTTATTATCTTTAAAGCCCTACATGGCTCAGGGCCAGGGTATCTTCGAGACCGCCTTCTACCGCATAGCTCCCAGCGACCGGTAAGATCCCATAAAGTTGGTCTCCTCAGGGTCCCGTCAGCTAAACAATGCCAGCTGGCCCACGGGGGAGGGCCTTCTCTGTGGCTGCCCCAGCTATCTGGAACCAGTTACCTCCTGAGGTCCGGTCCATCCCCACCCTATTGGCCTTCCGAAAAGCGGTGAAGACCTGGCTCTTCTGGCAGGCCTGGGTCCGTTGATCTCGCTGCTGCGATTTGGTGAGATCCAGCCATGAATGGTGTGAATGGGTTTTAATTGTTTTGAATGGTTTAACTTTTAATGTTTTATATATGGTTTTTAAATGCATTGTAAGCCGCCTTGAGTCTTCAGAGAAAGGTGGCATACAAGTTGAACAAATAAATAAATAGAGCTCCAAGGATGCTGCCCAAGAGTCCAAGGCGGTGGAAGCCGGCCTGGAGCCCCAGGAACGACTCACCCACTGGCGGCACCTGAGGAGAAATGTAGTGAAGTCCCGATGAACAGCTGATAGCTCCTCAAACACAATCCACACCGCTCGTGACAGATGGTATTAGTTGAGAAAAGGAATCCAAGAAATAGATTTATATTCAGTCTATTTGCTAGAGCCAAGTAAAAAAAACCAGTCTCTTGTTTGACTGAGTGAATAAACTGGAGCTCAGCCAAGCGAAGGAGGCGTGGTCAAGGAAGTTCTTAAAGAAACATACACTCAGTCTCTAGCAAACAGATGAAGAATAACCCAGGCTTTGGATTCTCCAAGCAGCGCGCTGGAGAAATATGGATTTTACAAGGAACACCTAGAATTAGATCAGATATTTCTAGGAACAGATGATGTTAATAAAGAAAATTTATAATTACTTATTGAACTTTAAAATGGAAGAAGAACATATAAAAGTAACTATGATAGTATGGGCCAAAAATTTTGGATATAATATAGAATTAGACAATTGGCAAAAACTTTGGGAAAGAAATTACAAACTAACGATGTCAACAGCATACAAAGAAAACCTTTATAAAATGTTCTACGGATGGCATTTGCCACCAGCAAGAATGGCAAAGATGTTCCAAAACATATTGCTAGAGTGCTGGAAATGTAAACAGATACTGCAGTCCTATTTCCAATTGCAGAAATGGAAATGTGATGTATAACAAAAGAAAATGTGTAATAAAAAATAATATATTTTTTAAAAAAGAGAGACCGCATGGGCACAATCTTACAGAATAAGAATAAGATTAAGAATAATTGTTGCACTGATTCCACTGTCAGCAATACTGAATAACTCAGGCCATGTCTATCAAACATCAAAAACATCTGCCAGACTACACCACCTCCTTTATATGGATGATTTGAAGCTGTATAGAAGTACACCACCTGAAATAGAATCTCTGCTCCACACTTTTCATATATACAGGCAAGATATTTCAATGGAGTTTGGACTGGACAAATGTGCCACATTCATCATCAAACAGGAAAAAATAGTGAAACTAAAGGAATCAAGATGTCTTTTGAAAATAACATCAAGGGTCTGGATGAAGAAAATTACTACAAATACCTGCATATCCTGCAAGCCGACATCAAACACGCTGAAGTCAAAGAAAAGATTGGAGGTGGACTACATCAAGTGAGTGAAGAAGATCTTAAAGTCCAAACTCAATGGAGGAATACAATCAAAGTAATCAACACCTGGGCAATTCCAATCATTAGATACCAGCTGGAATAGTGGACTGGACTCAAGCAGAACTAAAATCAATGGATAGGAAGAGAATAACAGAAAAATAATGACAACAAACCATCCTCATTGCAACATTGACTACCTAACCAAGGAAAATAGGTGGGCTTGGAATGTTGCAAGTCCATCAGATGATTGAAGAAGAAAAAAGGGCATTGGAAGAATATCTGAAGGACAATGAGGAAGATGCACTGAAGTTAGTATACCAGGAAGGCTTAGGACTATTGGAGAGACCAAACTGGCCTACAAGACAAAATGAAGAACAGAATGGAGGCATGGGAAGAAAAGGCATTACATGGCCAAAACATTAAAAAAAAAATAGCAGGGAAAGCAGATAATAACAAAAGCTGGCAATGGTTAAGAAAGTTGAAGAAGGAGACAGAGGGACTAATTCTGGCTGTACAAGACCAAGCTTTAAGGATAAATGCATACAAAGTCAGAATTGAGAAGACAGCAACAGATACTAAGTGCCACCTATGCAAAGAAGCTGAAGAAACAGTGAACTATCTGGTAAACTGCTGCAAGAAGGTCACACAGGCTAACTATAAGAAATAGCATGACGAAGTAGCAACAAGGTGCACTGGGAAATCTGCAAGAAATATCGTTTGCCTGTAAGCAAGGACTGGCAGGACCATAAAATAGAGAAAGTCATAGAAAATGAAGAAGCTAAATTGCTCTGAAACTTTAGAATTCAAACAGACAGGCACCTGCCATATAACACGCCAGATTTAACAATTGTCGATAAAAAAGACAAAAAAGCCTGGATAGTGGATGTGGCAGTTCTTGGAGACAGCAGAATAGAAGAAAAATAATTGGAGAAGACAACAAAATACAAAGATCTACAAATAGAAATAGAATGACTGTGGCAAAAGCAAGGAAGGGTAGTACCAATAGTAATAGGTGCCTTGGGTACAATCTCAAAACAACTGGACCACCACTTGAATACCGTTGGCATTGAGAAATTTGTCAGTCAATTGCAAAGGGCAGCTTGAAACAGTTTCCATCCTGTGACAATATCTGTAATACAGTGGTGAAATGGAAAATTTGTTACTACTGGTTCTGTGGGCGTGGCTTGGTAGGGGGGCGTTAATATGACTGGGTGGGCATGGCCAACTTTTTTTTTTTTTACTTTTAAAAGAAAAAAAAAGCCTCTGACGATCAGGCAACTCATCTGAGATCGTCAGAGCCTTTTAAAAGCTTTTTTCTACAACCTCTTCGGCCAAAGAGGTTGTAGAAAAATGCTTTTAAAAGGTTCTGACAATCCCAGATGAGTTGCCTAATCGTCAGAGCCTTTTAAAAGCAGTCAAGTTTCAAGCAAGCACAAGTCCCAAAATTCTTCACAGCCATGGTTTTCCTTTAAATTACAGGCTGCCCATTTCCAAGGGTTGGTTATTGAACCTGCCTTAGTTCATCCTTTAGTGCATCCATGATTTGTGAGTCTAAATTGAGGTTAGCCAGTGTACAATCCAGGCTTTTTGGTATTTTTAAAATTACACACAATGAGCACTGGGATTCCTACTCATGAGACCACCAGTGCAACATATCCTGCTTTACTGGATAACTGGGCAGCATTAGGGGTGAAATGTGCAGCACATGCACATTTGCAAACCGGTAGGAAAGATAAGTGAATTTCACCCCTGGGCAGCATCATTTGTGAATCACAGTCAGGGCTTGGGTTTTGGAGATCTCTTTTCTGCTATCTTTTCAAGTGAGGGAATTGCCTAAGGGAAATTGCCCCCTCCCCCATGGGATTAGCAGGGAGATATGACTGCTTGGGCCTTAGTGCCACAGAGCAAAAAGGAGAAGCTTTGTGAGGAGGTATGTGAAGAGGATAGTTTCTGAACCAATTCTGAATGGCGAAGCACACGCATGCGCAAAACACACAATCACTGAACTGGTTGTTAAACTGGCAGGATCCCACCTCTCTCTCTCTCTCTCTCTCTCTCTCTCTCTCTCTCTCTCTCTCTGTGTGTGTGTGTGTGTGTGTGTGTGTGTGTGTGTGTGTTTTGAGTCATTTCTAAGACCTCTAATAATAAACAAAACAAAACAAAACTACAAGGCCTCATTAAAAAAAAAAGAATTGGAAAATGGAGCTCATTGGCTTGTGAAAAAGATTCCTGAAAATACCAGTAATAATGATTGTTTTGCTGGGAGAAAGCATTGGTGAAGTATTGGTATGTGAAATTTGTTAAGGAATTCGCAGAGTAACCTTGAGTAGCAAGGGTGTGCACATGAAAGCGATTGAGAATAGTTACGAATAAACACAGTCAACACACAGATACACTGAGTTGTGTTTACTTTCAGGAAATAGTAAGACACAGTCCAATAAACAGTCCAGGTCATACACATATAAAGCAGGAGATAGCCAAAACGAGAGGCCAGGGATAATCCATAACAAAGTCTTCTTACCAATCGTCATAGTCATTAACAATAAACAATTCTTCTGGATTTGCAAACAGTAGCATACAGAGATATTAGAGAGCAGGATCAGCAAAGAGAACAAACCATGTTTCTAGCTCCCTCTTAAGGACATTGGCAACAGAGCTAACCAATCAAGACACAGTATGATGCAATACAGCAGTCTTAAAGCTATATTGATGGTTTATATATTGCCAACCCAACAAGTTAGGTAATTGTCATTTCCTAACAAAATTGTTTATACAGAAAGCCTGAATACAGTAAACATGTTTGAGTATGTTAAGATTAGATGTCTGGTGTGAATGCAAGTGCTGACAAACTCCAACCCCCCAATCAGTGAAGAGAGCTAGTTAACATTTTCTTAGCAATTAGAAGGACTATAGAATGTGTTAAAAAGAAAGGGAATGATACAATGGAAGGGAAAGATGTTGGTACATGTAAGAACATCACTGAAGAGGGAGACTGAGAGAGACAAAGAGTAATGTGAAGTTTCATGCCTGGCGAGGATAAAAGATGAAAACTCTGATCTTTTATTTTGTCTGAGAGACTTAATGAGTTAAGTTCAGTGGCGGGATTCAAATAATTTAACAACTGGTTCTCTGCCCTAATGACTGACTGGATAGGTGTGACTGCATGGTGATGTGACTGGGTGGGCATGGCCAACTCAATGTCACTCACATCGAGGGGTGCCTCGCCTGGCCTCTCCTCTTACTTTAGTGACAATGTCAAAGGTATCATTTCATATTGCATGGAAGACGGCAAATCACATTTATGAAGAAAATCTTGTGGCTAGACAATATAAAGTGATTGCTGTTACAATGCTGGATCATGGGTCCCTTGATTAAGAAGGCAGCTAACATGCTACTAAGGAAGAGCTAAAGCTCTTTCCGAGTACTAAATGTGTTTGTGATGTAGATTAAGGTTTTCAGGATGTCCAGTTGCTGATGTTGCCATGAAGGAAACAAAAATCCAAAACTGCCAAGACACAATTATAGCAGAATATGAAAAATAAGGAGCTTGAACATAGTAAAAGATTAAATGAAGTGATTATCCATTGACATTAAAATGGACTTGAATTTGATACTTGATCAGAATATTATAATTCTTATTACACAGGACACAAAGAATGAAACAGCAATATAAGTCAGGAAGAATATATAGCATATTGGCTACCATGCAATCATTGACCAAATAATGTTAATTAGACTTGAGAATTCTTTAATATTACAATTATCCAAATTTATGTTCAAATCACTGAAAGAGAAGAAGGAGAGAGTGATTATTTTTATGGTCAAGTTCAATTTGAAATTGACAAAAAATACAAATAAGATGTGCTGCTTGTGGTTGGAAACTGGAATGCCAAAGTGGGAAATATTAAGGAGGAAAATGTATTTCCCATTTTGGCGTTATAGTTTCTAACCACAAGCAGCACATCTTATCTGTGTATTCTGTCAATTTCAACTCACAAACCCTCTGGATTACTAAATTGACAAATTATATGAAGAGCTGTTGTCTCCCTGCCCCCTGTGTAGCAGGAGAACAAAAAAAAAAAAAAAAAAGTTGCCCAAAGAATCATGACTAAAGAAGCTCAAAACAACATAGCCACGCTTAATAAGGCTGGTAGCCTGAAATGGTGAGCAAATATAAACACACTTTCCAAATTGACAATTACTTAAAATTACAACTGTCAAAACATCTCAGGGAGACATTTACCTGAGCAAGATTTGAACAGCTTGATACAGTGGTTAGATTCCATTCTATCCCATACAATGAATGTACATGTATCTGTGAAGCTGAAGAGGTAGAAGATTTGACTCATATTATTTGATTGCTGTTTTATAAGGGGGTGACAGATAAGTACCTTGATTCACATATTAAATATATGGCCCAATGGGAGACCCATATTAAAGCAACATACCTCATGTGCGGCCAGAATCTGAAAACAACATTTAATACAGCACAATTTCTGACTAAAATCATCTGACTGAGATTGGCATATGTGGGCCTGATTGGGGTAGATTGCAGGGGTGATACAAAGATATGATTTTATGTCATTTTATTCTATTTTACATATTTACGTATTAAATTATTGTATTTTATCTTATAACTATTGTATTTTACCCTATTCTCATTTAAATTGTTTGTTTAGAATTTTATTGGTAAAATTCTTCGCTTTGTTGCGAAGGTTGTTGAGAATGTAGTGGCACAACAACTTCCCCAGGACCTGGATGAAGCTGTCTATCCGGATCCGTTCCAGTCGGGCTTCAGGCCGGGGTACAGCACGGAAATGGCATTGGTCGCATTGGTTGATGATCTCTGGAGGGCTTGGGACATGGGTGTTCCTCTGTCCTGGTCCTATTAGACCTCTCAGTGGCTTTTGATACCATCGATCATGGTATCATGCTGCGCCAATTAGAGGGGCTGGGAGTGGGGGACACCGTGCTGCGGTGGTTCTCCTCCTTCCTCTCTGACCGTACGCAGTTTGTGTTGGCAGGGGGACAGAGGTCAACCTCAAGGCGCCTTGTTTGTGGGGTGCCACAAGGGTCAGTCCTCTCGCCCCTTCTGTTCAACATTTATGTGAAGCCGCTGAGTGAGATCATCCATGGTTTTGGGGTGAAGTTCCATCAGTACGCTGATGATACTCAGCTGTACATCTCCACCCCGGACCACCCCAATGATGCCCTTGACGTGATGTCCCAGTGCCTGGAGGCCGTGTGGATCTGGATGGGGAGAAACAGACTCAGACTCAACCCTTCCAAGACCAAGTGGCTGTGGTTTCCGGCGTCCCGGTATAGCCAGCTGGTTCCATCGCTGACTATTGGGGGCGAGATCTTGTCCCCCTCAGAGAGGGCTCGCAACTTGGGTGTTCTCCTGGATGCACAGCTGTCTTTAGCAGATCATATGACGCCTGTGGCCAGGGGAGCTTTTTATCAGGTTTGCCTGATCCACCAGTTGCGTCCCTTTCTGGACAGGGATGCCTTGCGCATGATCACTCATGCCCTCGTCATGTCCCATCTGGACTACTGTAACGCTCTCTACATGGGGCTCCCCTTGAAAAGCACTCAGAGGCTCCAACTGGTCCAGAATGCGGCCACGTGGATGATTATGAGGGAAACTCGTTGCACCCATGTGACACCTCTCCTGTGCGAGCTGCACTGGCTCCCAGTGGTCTTCCGGGTGCAATTCAAGGTGTTGGTTACCACCTTTAAAGCGCTCCATGGCTTAGGACCTGGGTATGTATGAGACCACCTGCTGCCACCGATAGCCTCCCACCAGCCAATATGCTCCCACAGAGAGGGACTCCTCAGGGTGCTGTTGGCCAAGCAATGTCGACTGGTGACACCCAGGGGGAGAGCTTTCTCTGTGGGGGCACCTGCCCTCTGGAATGAACTGCCCCCGGAGATTCGCATGATCCCTGACCTACATATTTTTTGCCGTGCCCTTAAGACTCTTTTGTTCCAACAAGCCAGGCTGGCCTAGAAAATGAATTTTAATTAATTGGGTGTTTGTAGTTTTTTGATATAAGGGCCAAATTTTTAATATATTTTAAACTGTTTTTTAAATTTTGTGGGTATATGTTTTTTAACATGGCTGTACACTGCCCTGAGTCCTTCGGGAAAAGGGCAGTATAAAAATTTAATAAATAAATAAATAAATAAATAAATAAATAAATAAATAAATAAATAAATAAAATATGTGTTTGAAACTGGATGTTGATATGGCCTATAGGCATATGTTTGTGTGTTTATGTTGACATACACATATACACATACACAAACTGCTGTCAACAAAAGTGAGTACATCCCTAAATGATAATGTCCAAATGGGGCCTAAAGTGTCAAAATTTTGTGTGGAGAGAGAGGGGGGAGACCCCAAAGGGCTAAAGTCACCCTATAGGGGTGACTCATAAGGAGGGGCACCGTGTAGGTCATGGAGAGTGGCGGCTCTCCTCCTGGACCCAGAGTTTCTTCTCTCTTCACCAAAGACAAAGACGAGGCAGCCATTATGGCAGTCGTGAGGCAGGGGCAGCCGAAGAAACTAAGATTGTGCTGAAGCAGTGTGACTGAACAGTGATTGGAGCTGGATGAGGTGAATTTTAATTTTTAATTAGGATTTGACATGAAAGAAAATTAATCCAGGAAAAGAAGAAAAGAAGCTCTTTGGAATGTTCTCAAGTGGCGATTAAAGAAAGGCAGAGAGAAATTGCACCCTAACAGGAAATAAGTAAAAGTTATAAAATACGAAAAGACTGAATGTATAAATTTTACTGACATGACTTTGAACAGGCATTTTAAAAGGCTGGACATCTGATTGTTGATTGGATATTTTGTTTGAAATAAATAACTGGCAGAATAGTTTTTAAAGTGGATTTTCAACATTGATTTTTAACCTGAAAATGCCATCTACTGATGAATGGATATTTACTATATTATACTCCTAGAATAATAAAATAACCTTGGAAAATTTTGATAAGAGAAAAATAACACCTGGAGGTCTGCTATATTATCTACTGTTCTACACTTATCTACTTTATGGTCACTAGAGGATCAATCTTGAAAACCTAGAGAATATCTACTGGAAATACCTAGCAATTTAAAGAGTGGATTTGAAGAGTTATTTGGAAAAGCCCCTGGACTGTATAAATGGAATCTATTGACTAACTGTGAGATATAAAGAATTATAACTATTGTATCTCCTGATGAACAATGCTAAGATTTAGTAATCTGCTGGCTTTGGGAAGTAAAAAAAAATAGACTCTAGAGCAGTGACAGATTACTGACAGAACATTAAGTATTATATGGACTTTTTAAGACAGGGCAAAATGGATCTTCAGGAAGAATAGGAGGCACTTCAAAAAGAAACTATGCTGTTACTCCAAAGCATCTACGACACTATGATGGGGAACTTCAGGGAGATAAAGGACTTACTACATGTCATAACCAGAAAAACTGAAAATGGGCAACAAGGAATAAGAAATCAAGATAATAAAGCCCAGGAAACAGGGAAGACAACTGGAAGCTTAAATCATGAGATAGAACAGATCAAACAACAAATAGAACAAAAGAAGGAGGAGATAATAAAGTTGGGTGAAATAAAGTTGGGAGAATATATATTAGGTGGTAGAAAAATGGAATTCAATAAATCAAAAAACGTTTTTGGAAAAAAGACAAAGGAATTGGCAGACCTGTAGGTGGATTGGCAGCAAAAAATAGTGGAGATAGAAATAATGGTTGGGTTGAAAATGAAGGATGTAGATGAGGATCCAAGGGAGGAGTATGGGAGGCAAGTTAAAAAGAGAAGAAGTGAAACTTCCAAGGGGGTGAGAGATGATGGATAGGAAGGATCTTTAAAAACAAAAAACAAAAAAACCCAAGATTGGCTGTACTGAGAATTAGAATAGATTAAGAAATTAGAAACAGGGGGAACATTGTTATACATATTTTTGCATAACATCTTTAAAGTGAATGTTAGAGGTTAAGATTAGATTTTAAAAAAGAATGTCCTCAGATATGCTCAAGAATAATATTATGATTATTAGAAGGATGTAGCTAATATTGAATAATTGAAAAATGAAGGAATATGTGCTGATATAAATATGTATAATAACATTAGACCATGTAAGTTTGGCTAATGTAGTAATTTTTACTTGTATTAATATTGGTTTTGTATCAAAATGACACTCAGATGCCACACTGTCCATGCAAGGATATTGATGATATTGATGTATGTTTTAAAAATAAAAAACTTTACTAAAAAAAATCAAATTGACCATTTTATTGTATGGAGAGCTGGAAGAGGTCAGTTATAAAAGCAAAGACGTAGTCAGGGACTGACTATAGAAAGGTCACAAATTATGTGCAGGTTCCAAGTTAATTTTCTAAACAGAAAATAACCAACCAGTTTCCTCAATCATTAAATATTGCTTTGGAGTCCTGAACTTCATTGATAAAGAACCAGAGGAGCTTTGAAATGCAATCAAGTAAATTATTTAAAAAACCTTGTGAAAAGAAAGTGCCAAATTCCAAGAAATAGAAGCAAGTAAAGTGGATGACAGAACAAATGATGGAAATCACAGAGAAGAGAAGCCAATGTCATGAAGGACAAAGGAAGAAACTTAAAGTACCATTTCAAATTGAAGAAACAAGAAGCAGTATTATGACAACATCTGTAAAAACAGTGAAATTTAAAATAGACAGGAAAAAACAAGGTCTTCCTAAAAGATCTCTGAAGTTAAAAGGAGATCACAATTTCAAATTGGTATGTTAAGAAATGTCAATAGACAGACATCAAAGATTGAAGGAGTATACTGAAATTCAGTACAGTGCACATGTCACTAACCAGGATAACTCAGTAGGTCTTCCATACTTAAAAGAACATTTAGCACTAGAAAATGAGATTACATCAGCATTCCAATCATTACAAGTTGTAAGGCAACAGGAATTTATGGAATATCTACAGAAATAAGGCAAGTGGCAGAGGAGGAATTTATAATATTTTATCAAATTATGCTGGCAAATCTAGAGAATCAGTAGACAACAGTTTGAAAGACGTGAGTCTATATACCAATACCAAAAAAAGATGACTTAATAGAATATAGTATAAAAACTATCACATAATAATTTTAATTTTGCATGCTAGCAAAATTATGCTTAGAACCACCCAACATAGATATTATTCATTAATTATAGAAATAATTTGATTGTGTTAATCAGATCAATATCAAATATAAATAAGATCAAACATATGTATCAGCCAATATTAAAATTGGCAATGAAGATTCTGAAGGGGTAGATAACTCCTATTTTTTAGGAATTACTATCATCAGTAAACAAAGTACTAGAGAAATATGCTTTAGACCAGCACTTGATAGTGTAGCAATTAAAATTTCCAATTAAAACTGTAAAAGATTCAAAGACATCTTTTTCTGCAAAGAACAGAATGTCACAACCTATGGTAGCAAAAGTTGGAAGAATAAGCAGGAAAGAAAGAATATTGATGCTTTTGAACTTTGGAAAAAGCCCTAAGAACACCATGGATTGCCAAGTGAACAGTTAATGGAACATCAAACAAATCAATCTGGAATTCTGCATTAGAGACAATATGCAAAGACCTTGCTTTTGGAGAAATCCATAGAGCTAAGGAAATAGAAAGAAAAGGAGGAGGTCAATTAGTAGAAGGATGGATAGATTCAATTACAGCAGCAATGGGTATGTTTTTGGAATACTTGAAGGGGCAAGTTAGGGACATATGGAGAAAATCTATGTGGTCATTAAGAATTGTCACTGACTTGATGACACATAACCAATCGAGATCATGCAGCAGATCATGTATTACTGAAACCTGTCTTTGTAGGGAGAATGATGTCACTCTGTCTGAAACTATTATCAGTAGTATCCTGATAATACTCAACTTAATGTTACAACTTCAAGTTGAAAAGGAGATGCTCTTGATATCCTATCCAAGTGCTGTGAGGTTGTAAGGATCTGGATGGCAAGCCAGAAGTTGCAGGAATGGGTAATCACTGATGGTTTCTACCTGCTCCATCAGATCTGTAGAATATTTTAATCTGAGATTTTATAATTATTTTACTAAAATTTTTAATGATACAGTGAATGTTTTAAATGTTTGCTATATTAAAATACTAGCTGGATACCCGTGCTTTGCTATGAAACTATGTGATTGGGCATGATAAATTGAACTAACCAGTTCTGGAGTAACACCCGGGTAGATTCCACAACACATGTCCCTCTCATTGTCATCATCACTAACAAAGTATATTTGGAGAAATGAAGGCTGCTGCTGAGGCCCCGCCATGATACTCCCTATCCTGTGGTAGACTGCCCCTGCACTTTGAATATTGGTATATTTAGCTGTAGCTGCCTAATTAACGTAGAGGTTATTAGATGCATACTTCTCTACAGTCTCTCTATTGACTTCGGGATGACTTTGACAAAACTTTTTTGCAGCTTCCCTTACTTGTGTTTTCCTAATCGCATCTATAAATCTTTTCCTGTGTTTTTTCCTTCTTTTCCCTTTAACTGGTGTTACAGTAGAAGGAACAGATTAGTCTGAACTGAGGAGGTCAGTGTGAGAAGTGATTTGGGGCTGGGACACTATGCAGAAGAAATTTGGTTTGCAAATGGTGCAGTGGTGATCAGTGATTGAAATTCATAACGGAATATCTCTCCCACCGCCTTGAGTTCGGAAGCAGTTCCATAGGTGGAAGGCGTAGACATTTTGATGAGGTAGGGGCCCCAGACTCCTCCTGAATGAAGGAGTGGAACATCTGCCAGTTTGAACTGAGGTAACGGAATGTGAGGCAACTGGCAGTTGGAACTTTTCAGGTGGGGAGGGGGACTATCAGAGTATCCTTAGTATCAGAGCATGTTAATATACTGTATATGAATATACTGTATATGAAATACTAATGATCTGATGGTCATTTTGAAAAATCCTTTCTTAGCGAGCACCTAGAAGCCAAGAGAAATGTACGTGCCAAATTTCAAGTTTGTAGGCTTCATGATGAGTGAGTGGGTTTCGCTTTTATATAGAGAGATATAAACCAGACCTTCAGATTGCAGTGATATATAGACAATAAATAATGTAAACATTCCTGAACAATTGCCAAGTGTTAAAGGACAACTGATGAAATATCACATAAAATAGGAAAATATAAAGTAAGAATTAACAACAAGAGAGAAAGAGATAAAATCAGGAAGTAGTGGAATGATATAATAAGATGATAAATAAGATCTTGGTGACCTGGAGAACAGATAAAAGGCAAAGATAGTAATAAGTACAAAGGATCAGGAGGAAGAGGGATAAAATTAGGAAGTAGGGAGTGACAGAATAAAATGATAAATAAGATCTTGGTGACCTGGGAAAAGACAAAGTTTAAAGATAATAAAATAAGAACAAAGGATCAGGAAGAAAAGGAGTGGCTGGAAAACACTGAAGAATGTTGTTAACTTTGACATGAAAATTAGCAGCACCCTCAACTGTTACACAAAACATCCTCCTCCTGATAATGACCTGTGTCATTGGGTGAAAGTAACAGACCTTGGGGGCGGAGAGGGGGAAATCCAGCAAAATGGAAAAAAGGTTATCTTGATTTAGGAAGGAAATGATAATAACTTGAAAGTTTAGAGTGCAATAAGAAAGCAGATACTTCGTAAATATGCTTTCCCTATTTTTGTTCCACTTTTGTCCTTGCTTCCCAAAGTTCCAAAAAGAACCAACGGTGGCGAAGACACAAATGTCTAATTAATAGTGGAGAATTAATAATGTTCACAATCCTCTATGTATCCTCTATCATATTGCTCACTGAATAATTATCCTGAATTGCTTTCACTCACTTTGTAGAAGCAAGCAAGGGTAAATGTTCACCCAAGGCTTCAGCCACTGCAAGAATAGAAAGTTATGGAAACTTATGATTCATATCTCTTTTTTGTAGGTGGAGCCAGAGAGTAATAAAAGGAAAGGGATATAAAATTTTGCTTAGAATAATCTGAAGGATCTTTTCTTGGTTCCCAGTTTTTGACACCAATTTATCTCCAATCTTCCCACACAATAAAAAAGAATAGGGAAGAGCTCCATTATTTTGGGAGCAAAACAAGAAGAGAGTGGCATATTTACACAATCCTGCTTTAATTGTATCTGGAATGTTTAAATGGTCAGTATTTTATTTGTGGAAGACAAAGAAATGTATTGATACTATTTAATAGTACTCTGAATAGGGATTAGTAAATGTTTTTAACTTTAGATGTAGCAGCAGCCATGTGTCTCAAAACTGCAACATCCTATAATCAACAAGGGATGCTGAATTTGAAGACAGAACTTTTTGTCTGTGTCCTTGCATTTGTCAATTCTAATCACTTTTGTTTTATTCCCAGAAACTAATTAATTTTATTTCTTTTCCTATAGGAAAAGGTTTCACAGCAAGATTTGACTTCCACCTTTCTGGAGCTATTTCTGATTTGATTTTTCCCCACTTTTCTTTTATGTTATTTTAACTGGGGAAATGCTGGTTGGGATGTAGGAAGATTTGACTGGCTGACTGGCTGATTATGTGCCATCAAATTATTGATGACTCTCAGAAACCACATAGATCACGGGTGTCAAACTTGCCACATCATGTTGCCATCATGTGATGTGATGTTTTTTCCCTTTGCACAGCTGGGGTGAGCGTGGCCTGCATGTGATGGATCCAAACCATGGGCCATCAGTTTGACACCCAAAATAGATAAATTTTCTTTGTGACAACTTGTCTTCCAGGTCTTTTAGTGACGCATTCATCGCTGCAGTAACTGAGTCTATCTACCTGGCTACTGTTTATCCTCTTCTTCTCTTTCATTCTATCTTTCTTAGCATTAGCACCTTCTCCAGAAAGTTAGATTTTTGCAAAATATTTTCAGAGTGGCATAATTTGAGCCTGATAATGTATGCGTTGAGTGAGAAGTCTGAGTTGATTATTTGATGACACATTTGTTTGTTTTCTTGACTGTCTATGATATTTTCAAGCATCTCCTCCAACATCAAAGTTCAAAAGCTTCAATATTCTTCTTACTGTGCTTCTTCAGAATCTAACATTTGCTTCCATAAACTGAAACAGAGAATACTATTGCTTGCACTGTTTTGATCTTTGTAAATTTAGACATATTGTGGATTTAAATATCTTTTTCAAGGCCTTCAAGGCTGCTCTACCAACTGCTAGTCTGGGATATTTTTTCATTGCTTGTTCTTTATTGTTGAGATATAGGAAGAGCTTCAGACAACCTAGAAAACCTAGAAAAACCAGGAACAGTCCTGAAATCAAGCCTTCATTCTTGCTGCAGTGCTTTAATGGATGTTGTTTTCCTTTCTTGTTGGTGACATGGTGAAGGAGGACAATGGCAAAGCCATATGAGAAACCCAATCATGTTGCCTGTAATGAGTGGCACACTGACTATCAGGACAATGCCCTCCAGTTATTGTTTTGCAAAGATGCAATAGAAGCAAAATAGGGAAAATCCAATTTTATGCTGATACAAAGATAGGTGGGCATACTTAATTTAGCCTTGTGGAAAGCTACCAAGCTTTTTAATCTGGGAGAAAGAGAAAACTCAAATTGTTAGAAACTTACATTTCCGTTCTGTTTGGCCTGGATGAGTCTTTGTCCTTTCAAAGGTCAGAAAGAGGAATGAGACAATCTATTTCAGAAGTGGTAGAAAACATACAGCATACAGTATAGTTTTACATTTAGAGGGAGGGGTGGAGATATATCTATATATGCTTTACATGATCTTTAAGGCAATTTAAATGCCAATATGGGCATTCTTGTAACTCCTGTAACTCCTGTATCCCAGTAGTTATTCTGGATGTGCATCCCTGGCAGTATTTATAATTTTGGCTAGCATAGTAGTAATGACCCTACTTGGACCAGGTTTCCTTGACTTCAGTAACTCACGCTTTGATCACACTTGATTCAGAGGTGGTATTCAGCAGGTATTCTGACCAGTTCTGGAGAACCGGTAGTGGAAGTTTTGAGTAGTTCGGAGAACTGGTAAATACCACTTCTGACTGGCCCTGTCCCCATCTATTCTCTGCCTCCCGAGCCCCAGCTGATTGGGAGGAAGTGGGGATTTTGCAGTAACTTTTCCCTGGAGTGGGGAGAGAATGGAGATTTTACAGTTTCCTTCCCCAGGAGTGGGGTGGGAATGGAGATTTTATAGTATTGTTCTCATGCCACGCCCACTAAGCCATGCCCACCAAGCCATGCCACACCCACCAAGCCACGCCCACAAAACCAGTAGTAAAAATTTTTGAATCCCACCACTGACTTGATTAAACTAGATGGGCTCTACACGGGGCTGTCTTTGGAGACAACCCAGAAGCTAAAATTTTACAAAAACAGTGGGCAGATTATTGACAGGACAGTCTTGTAAAAACAGAGCTGCACTGATGCTGTTTCATTGGTTACTGGTAGACTTTCAGACCCAATTCAAAGTGCTGGCTACTGCTTTAAAAGGCACAGCACTGGGAGGCATCAGATAGCAGCTTGGCAGGGCTGAATCCACTTATCTACTCCAGACATTGAGAGAGGACTACAGAAAGTTCCCTCCCTTCACAAGTCTATTCTCAGTTATCCAGGTCATGGTTGTCCCTAAGGTGCTTTTTCAAAAGCTGAAGAAGCTTCTTGGATGAGAAACAAAATATCTTCAAAGAAAAACAAGAAAGTCCAGTTGCCTCTTGCAAAAGCACCTTTGGAATTCCCTTCACAAGGATGAGATGGCAGGGGTATTCTGTTTAATGACTTCCAGTTAGGGCAAGGGTTCCAAAACTCTTCAGCATGTTGACCCCTTCATGAAGTTTCAGATGATTCACCAACTTTCAAAGATTTATTATATGAACCTGATTTAACAAATATGTATATGTATTATATATTATTATATAGTAGTACAAATGGTAGTCAGACAATCAGCAGAAATGAAATTTAAATTGCACACCATAGGCAGAATCTCCAATTTCAGTTGAATGAGAAATGTTTCTACCAATCCATCAACAAGAAATGAAATGAACCAGTCAACATCTGACACAAAAGAGACTGCAGTTCTGAATGCAGCTTTGGGACAACCCACAGAGAAATACAACAAGAATGCAGCTTGAATAAAGGAGGTGCAAAAGAATAAAAAAATGAAATGAAAGAAATGGTGGCAAAAAAGGAAAGAAAAATGAAGAAAAGGGCAAGGCAAATCAAGTGAATATGAACTGCATGATTTTGGGTTGAAACATCTGGCTTGTCTATATCCACTCATCGCCAAACAGTTTATTGTTATACTGCAAAGAACTGAAATTAAAGATTGCTTAGTATCTCACAAAATCTACCTGATAATGGAAGGTCTAAACAAAAGGGGCAGCACCAGGCAAATACAGGTCAATTACCTGCTTTTCAGCAACTTTCAAATTGCTAATTGGTATGGTAGTTGATGCAGGTCATCAGCATCAGCTCTTTCCACCTGAGCAAAAAGCAAACTGCGCAAGTAGCAAAGAAAAAAAAAGATCAGCTTCTAACTGAGATGATTTTGAAAAACTGGAAGGGAAAGGCATATTATAGATACTATGAGATAAATGATGTATATTTAGGTGAATGTAGAGAATATTCCCCTTTCCTAGAGCAGGGGTGGGTTCTACTTACCTTTAATACCAATTCCCAATGGGATCACGCTTCTGTGCATGCGCAGATCGCCTATGATGACATCCAGGACGGTGGGCGAAGCCTCCCGCTGGTTTTACTCTCAGTTCTTGCAAACCGGTCCAAATCGGGGGCAACCCACCACTGTCCTAGAGATATTACTTTGGAGGTCTTCTAATCCAATCTCCTGATCAAGTAGGAGAGCCTATACTATTCCTGACATATGGCTGCCCAATCTCTTCTTAAAAACCTCCAGTGAGAGAGCTCGCATACAACTTCTGGAGGCAAGCTGTTCTACTGATTAATTGTTCTATCAGGAAATTTCTAGGTTGGACCTCTCCTTGATAAGTTTCTGTTTATTACTTCTTGTCCTGCTCTCAGTTGCTTTGGAGAATACGTTGACCTCCACTTTTCTCTGTGACAGTTCCTCAAAAATTGGAAAACTGCTAGCATGCCACCCTTTGTCCTTTACTTTGTTAGACATACCCATTTTTTTAAACTTTCAATGTATATTTTAGCCTCCAGTCCCCTTATTATCTTTGTTGCTCTTCTCTGCACTTTTACTAGAGTCCCAACATCTTTTTTACATCGTGATGACCAAAACTGGATGCAGTATTCCAAGTGTGGCCTTACCAAGGCATTATAAAGTGGTATTAACACTTTACGTGATCTTGCTACTATCCCTCTGTTTATGCAGCCTAGGATTGCATTGGCTTTTTTGGCAGCTGTAGCACAGTGCTGGCTCATGTTTAAGTGGTTGTCAGTAGGACTCCTAGAACCTTCTTTGTAGAGTTTTTTTATATTGTAAATTCAAAGACAGGAACATCTGAATGTTACTGTTCTGTAAGCCATTAGGTAAGTTTTTCAAGCTAAAGCGCGATGCATAAATTATAAAAAGTCTACAATGGCCGATTGTGAGATTTATATTTAAAAAATAGAACTTTTCAACAAGGAGACAGTTTATATATTGTACAAGACCCCTCTTAAATTTTTTAAAGAAACTAATGTAAATACTTTATAAAAGCCTGATTTGTTTCCTTTTCTCTCCACCCCATTTTTAAACCATTGTGACTGAGTAAAACAAAGATTTCACAATATTTTGTAATGCTTCAATTGGCCTCATAAAAATATTAGTTTAATATGTATTATGACCTGTTGGGACTTCCGGTTTGGCACCGCAGCGATTCAGTTGGGGAAATAGTGGGGCTCTAATGTGCCCTGCGAAAACCCCAACTGTCAAACCGCCGCCGACAGGTCTGCAGACCGAATCTGTCCTGTAGGGACAGGGGAAAGAGAGGGACACCTTGGACTGCCAAGAGGAACAGGTAAGTTCCTCGGAGGCTGGAGGAAACCCTCTGAGTCGATGGTGGGGATGCGGCAGCCATGGCGGCTGCCTTGAAGCTCGGGCAAACCGGAGAAGCACTGTGCAGGAGGAAGAAAGAAAAAAAGAACAAAGTGTTCGGAAGCTGGGTGAGTGACACCAACCTAGGCAGGAACAACGTTAGAACACAGATTTTTACAAATAACCCCTGGCCTTAAATAGCGGCTATGGATCTGTGGGGCAAGAAGATCTAATAAAATAATTTGCAGGAGGAAAAGACCCATTAAGGAGCTTATTTTATTACTGACTGACTTGGAATAATCTGTCTATTGAAATAAGTTAGAAAATTGAGAAACTTTTAAAAATTGGATTAGATTACTCTTGAAGAAAGAAAAAAGAAAAAAGTGGTAAATAGGAACCTGATAACTTTAAAAGCTAAAAGAACAGAGACACAACTGGATGACCACATAATTGATAAAATGGAGATTTTGCTGTGACTAAGTGAAAGTGTGAATTGTAGATTGCTTTCGGCTTGAAAGAGAAACGATGTGTTTTGTTATCTAAATTGGATCACTTTGAAAATAACTAAGGGTTTTTGACTTTGAGTATTCCTAATTTGATTATGGGTGGTTTTATTGGTGGAAAGAAAGAAGAAATATAACAGAACTACTAAAATTGAAACTAGCTGGCACAGGTATGAAAGAAAATGGCGTAGCAATAAAAGAAAAGAAACTAATGGATACAACTGGAAACAAAGACCCATTAAGGATTTTGCTTTAGTATAAACTGAGTCAGAAGAATCGGCTTCTAACAAAGTAGAAAATTGGTTTGTTGGTTTGTTTTTCTTCTTCTTTAATTGGAATGGATTTGAGAAGTCCTATTTTGGGATTTAACACTTTTGGGAAGTTAATGAAGAGAGACAAATGGATGGTTACATAATAGCTATAAGATGGGGATTGCTGTGATTAAGCAGAATGTGGATTGTAGAGATCCTCCTTCTGTTTGGAAAAGAAATACTTTGAATTGCTATTTACTTTGGATTACTTTGAAATTAACTATAGACTTTTGGACTTTACAGATTCCTATTCTGTCTTTGGGTGATTTTACAAAGAAAGAAGAAATACACTGGATTTATTAAAATCGAAACTAACTAGCTTAGCAACAAAAGACGTGATGCAGGAACAAAAGAAAGGAAGCTGATGGATTTTATATGGAGCAAATGTTAGAAAAGAATTAAAGTGATATATGGAGTTTCTAATATGGAAATATGGACTTTGAAGTGGAACATTTATGGACAGATAGGGAAATGAAGAAATAAAGCAGATAAAATTAAAATGTAATGTTTATAAGCTAAATGTATAAATGATTTTTAGATAAATACAGGAGGGCTTCTGAAGTAACAAAGATGGGAAATAAAAGAAGGTAATTAAAATAGAGGATCGATGTGGTTAAAAATGATATTTTTATAAAAACACAAGAGTATATACCAGTATGAGATAAATCTAAAAGAATTTACTGTTTGATGTAACATGTTTTAATTCTAATTTCTAAACAAATTTGAGAAGGATAAATATGACTGAATAGTGTATTTCTGGATGAAAATATAAGATACACAGACTTAAGTAACGAATTGTGATTGAACTCAATGTATGCTGGAAATGATTAATATTATGAAATGTGTTGAGAATTAATTTGGAATACTGGGAAATAGCTAAACAATTGATAAATATACTGCAAGGAAAAAGATAAAATAAGAGATGCTGAGTACCAGCACAAGAAGAGTTAGAGTTCTGGAGGAGAATATGCTGGAAATCAGCCAAACAATAGTTGGAGGCTTTGAGGAGATTATGCTGGAAATCAGCCAAAATAAAATATGCTGGAAATCAGCCAAACAATAGTTGGAGGTATGGAGGAGATTATGCTGGAAATCAGCCAAAATAATAATATGCTGGAAATCAGCCGAACAATAGTTGGAGGTATGGAGGAGAATGTGCTGAAAATCAGCCAAAATAAAATATGCTGGAAATCAGCCAAATAATAGTAGGAGATATGGAGGAGGATACGGAGATTTTGAGATAAATCTGTGTAAAATGAAATCTGTAATAGATGATAAGAGTGAGAAAATTAAAGGTAAAGTGATAAAGTCTAAGATTTAAAGATTTGATGAAATGGGCCTAGAGATTAAAAAATAGGTGGACAGTGGTTGAGTGATCTTGAGATAGGGGACATAGTCATTGAGCCCTTGTCATGGTCGGATCACTCTCTCCTTCACCTTGACCTTTGAACCGCGGTACCCCGCCGCAGGGAGGCGGAACCGGTAAGATGGTACTGCCCCAGGCACCTGATGGAACCTGATAGGTTCCAGATGGAGCTTGGGCCAATCCCCGAGGATCTTGCACATGCCTCGACTGGAGACCTAGCGGCCGCCTGGGTTAGGGCGGTCGCTGGAGCTCTGGATTGAGTCGTGCCTTTGCAGCCTCTGACCCGGCGCCGCTCTCACCTGGCTCCTTGGTTCACCGAGGAGCTGAGGGAGATGAAGCGCCGGAAAAGACGCCTAGAGAGTAGTTGGAGGGCTAGTCTTTCTGAATCGGACCGGACACTGGTAAGATCTGATATTAAGAATTACCTAGTGGTGATAAAAGCAGCAAAATGTACCCATTTCGCTGCTCTTATTGCATCATCAGATAATCGCCCGGCCCCCCTGTTTAGGGTGACCCGCTCCCTGCTCCACCAGGAAGCGCGGGAGGACCCCTTGGAGGGAAGAGCCAAGGATTTTGTTCAATATCTGCATGACAAAATCACTCAGATTCGGGAAGGTCTGGACTCCGACTGGGTAGGTCCAGTGAGGGTGACGGAGGCAGGTCTTGAGAATGTTATCTGGGATGAGTTTGATCCTGTGACCCCAGATGACATGGACAGGATTCTGGGTAGATTGAACGCGACCACGTTTGTTGGACCCGTGTCCCTCCTGGTTAGTGCTGGCTTCCCGGGAGGTGACGCGAGGCTGGTTCCAGGGGATTATAAATGCTTCATTGGGTGAGGGTGCTTTCCCTGCTGCCTTGAAGGAGACGGTGGTGAGGCCTCTCCTCAAGAAGCCTTCCCTGGACCCGGCAGTATTGGCTAAATATCGTCCAGTCTCCAACCTTCGCTTTGTTGTGAAGGTTGTTGAGAGTGTGGTTGTGCGACAGCTTCCCCAGTACCTGGATGAAACGTCATATCTAGATCTGTTCCAGTTGGGTTTCAGGCCTGGGTACAGCATGGAAACGGCATTGGTCGCATTGGTTGATGATCTCTGGAGGGCTCGGGACAGGGGTTGCTCCTCTGTCCTGGTCCTGTTAGATCTCTCAGCGGCTTTTGATACCATCGACCATGGTATCATGCTGCACCGGTTGGAAGAGTTGGGGGTGGGAGGCACCATACTACGGTGGTTCTCCTCCTTTCTCTCCGACTGGTCGCAGTCTGTGTTGACAGGGGGGCAGAGGTCAACCCTGAGGCCCCTCATATATGGGGTGCCGCAGGGATCGGTCCATTCGCCCCTTTTGTTCAATATTTATGTAAAGCCGCTGGGCGAGATCATCCGTGGTTTCGGGGTGAAGTACCATCAGTACGCTGACGACACCCAGCTGTATATCTCCACCCCGGACCACTCCAACAATGCCCTTGAAGTGATGTCCCGGTGCCTGGAGGCCGTACGGATCTGGATGGGGAGGAACAGGCTCAGGCTCAACCCATCCAAGACTGAGTGGCTGTGGTTTCCAACGTCCCGATATAGTCAGCTGGTGCCATTGCTGACTATTGGGGGCGAATCATTGGCCCCCACGGAAAGGGCTTGCAACTTGGGCATCCTCCTGGATTCATGGCTGTCTTTAGAAGAGCACTTGACGGCCGTGACTGGGAGGATTTTTCATCAGGTTCGCCTGATCCGTCAGTTGCATCCCTTTCTAGATCGGGACTCCCTACACACAGTCACTCATGCCCTCGTCACCTCTCGTCTGGACTATTGTAATGCTCTCTACATGGGGCTCCCCTTGAGGTGCACTTGAAGGCTCCAACTGGCGCAGAGTGCGGCCGTGCGGGTGGTTATGAGAGCAACGTGGAGTTCCCATGTAACACCTCTCCTGCGCGAGCTGCACTGGCTCCCGGTGGTCTTCTGAGTGCGCTTCAAGGTTCTGGTTATCACCTTTAAAGTGCTCCATGGCTTAGGACCTGGTTATCTATGGGACCACCTGCTACCACCAATAGCCTCCCACCGGCCAGTATGCTCCCATAGAGAGGGGCTCCTCTGGGTGCCATCGGCCAAACAATGTCGACTGGCGGCCCCCAAGGGGAGAGCCTTCTCTGTGGGGGCACCTACGATCTGGAACGAGCTCACCCTGGAGATACGGAAGATCCCAGATCTGCGCACCTTCTGTCGCGTGCTTAAGACTTTTTTATTTCATCAAGCTGGTCTGTCTTAAATCTTCTCCCCTTTTAAATGTAAATTTTAATTTGTTTTAAATTATGGGGTATTTTAAATTCAGCCAAATTATTTAATTCGTTTTTAATCTATTTTAAATTTTTGTATTTATGTGTTTTATCTTGTGGCTGTTCACCGCCCTGAGTCCTTCGGGAGAAGGGCGGTATAGAAATTTAAATAAATAAATAAATAAATAAATAAATAAATAAATAAATAAATAAATATGGATAGAATTTTGTTCTATAAATTGAAATAAAAATAGAGTTGTATTTAATTTGGAAATAAAATTTGTGGTGATAAAATTGTAAAGCAAATAATCAGCTTAAAGGTTAGAATATTTTTTAAGATTAATGTTTTGATACTGTGGTTAAAAGATGTATTGAAGGGAGCTTGGGAAAGAACCAGATATAATTTGGATTTATAAATGGTTATAAAAATGAGTTAAGTTTATTCAGAAATTAAATTTGTGGTGATATAATAGAATGGTTCAGATTAAGATGTTAGAATTTATGTTAAAAAAAATTATGTTCTGATTTTTAATTTTAAAAGATGTAATGGGAAATTGTGAATGGAGCTTGTTAAAGAAATGTAAGCGATTGTACCTATCTATGACCAGATCGAGACTTCGTTCTTTTTTTTTTAATTGAAAAAGTTTTTCAAATACAGATTTTTCCCCCCTTTTCCCCCCCTCCTCCCTAACCCCCCTCCCCCTCCCCTCCCCCCATGGCTTCTTCAAAATAAAATCATTGATATCAAATTAAATAATACTTTGCCATCCTTTTACACCACCCCCCCACATGCTAACCATTTCTTTCTAACATTGTTATTATATTCCCCTTATACTATACATTTCAAAGCAACCTTCAGCTATAAAACTATATAATAAATCCTAATTTGGCATTTATTCAACTCATAATCTACCCATTTCCTCCACCCCCATACATATATCTCTTAATTCAAATCTTTTATGTATATTAATATCTGAATCTAACATCCCTTTTCCTAAACTAAACAATCAGTAACCTAACCTATCTCCACCCATTTTCCTACAGGTCTACCATACATAATATTTTAATATCTTTGTTCTTCTGCCCACACCACACCACTAAAAGATATTTCCATATATAAACAAAATCCTCAAATGACTTTAAGTTTGTAATCCATATGATATCTTCTGTAATGTCTTTCAACTAGATTATTAATTTCATCGCCCATGTTAGGGTAACATCAAGTTCTATTTCCAACTATATTCAGTATCTTCAATTACCATCTGCCCCCATCAATAATAAATGTTTTCGTATATAAAAAACCACCCGAGTGACTTTATATTTATATTCCATATAATATCTTCTGTAGTGTCTTTCATCTAGATTATTAATTCCAACCACCATGTTAGGGTAACAACCAGATCCTCTGCATGCCCCAATCCCATAGTTCTCGTGCCTTATAGCTCAACATATACGTAATCCATTTTTCAAAGAGTCCAAAATAGAAAGTTCCAATCCACTCAGTTAGAGGCCTTCTTCCACATCCCTAAGGCACAGCACTGCAGAGATCTGTTATTCTTCTCAAAATAGTATAAGTCAATAATTTGCCTCAGCTATATTTTCATAAATCAGCCATCTATAAATCCCGCTTATTATATTTAATCGTCTCTTAAGTAACTGGCATTAGACTGTTGTGTAGTCTAAAATTTTTTAGTTTTGTAGGACCTGCTTCTTCTTTTCTTAACTTTTTGTGGTTTAGATCTCCATCCTGGTTGCCTTTTTAGGACTTGTATATCAGCTGATTGATTTCCATGCTGGTCTGTAACTTGATAAGACATCACATTAAAATCCAAAGCCGCCTCTCTTGTATTTATAGGTAATCCAGCTATAACCTCTGAAGGAGAATCCAAAAGCGACTCCTCCGAAAAGGCCTCTGTGACTTGTTGTTTTTCCATTACCTCCATCTCCATCTGCTTAGCCTGGGTTTCAATTTCTTGTTCATTTTGCATTTCTTTATTCCCCTCCTGTATTCCTAACACTGATGGCATACATGGAGATGTTAAATCCATTTTAAGAACCTTGTAGTAAAATTCTTCCGCTTTTTCAACAGTATTTAATTGATATCTTTCTCCTTGGTATCTCAATATTATACCAACTGGAACATCCCACCTAAATGGGATGTTTTGTTTCTTTAGCTCAATCACCAAAAATCCAAATTCCTTTCTATCTTTTAGCATCTTGGGCGGCAACTCTTTATATATCCAAATCTTCCTTCCGTTCATTTCTAAAGTGGAATTAAAAGACTTTTGCACAATATCATTTCTTATTCCTTTGTCAGTAAAGTAAATCACCACATCTCTAGGCAACTGCTTTTGCTTTGCCACCCAGAAGTTTACTCTGTAGGCCTTATCAATCTTACAGGATACCTCTTCAGGACTAACCTTTAAAATCCCAGCCAGAACTTGAGCAGACATCTTTCTCAAATCATCTCTGTTATTTTCCTGTAGTCCCCTTATTCTGACCGCAAATTCCATGGACCTGTATTGCATCATTGTAACTTCTTTTTCAATCCTTTGTTTTATATTATCTGCATTATAGGTCCTGTAATCAGCTTCCTTTATTTTAGATTTTACTTCTGAGCTATTATCTTGAATATTTATCAAATCATTTTCAATTCTTTGTATTTTATTGTCCAGATTATCAATCTTATCATCAGCTTCCTTCATTTTAGACTCTAATTCTAAGTTGGTATCTTTAACCATCTTTGTAAATATTTCTGAGAAGGTTTCCAAAGCTGTTATAATCTGTTGTTTCAGATTAGCATACTTTCGTTGTACCAACTCTTTAATTTCCTGCCTAAATTTTTCAAGATTCTGATTCACCATCTCATCATGTCTTGCCATCTCCTCCAAAACAAATTCCTTTAGGTCTTTAAAACCATTCTCCTGGATCTGCAAGCTCAAAACTTGCTCATATGATTTGTAAATGGGGGAAACCCGCCCCCCCACAGCTTGTCTGGCTTTGTCAGTTTTAATGCCATCCTGCCACACAGACAAACTCTTTTTTTTAAAGAAAAAACTTCTCTCCAAACAATATCAATATCAAGTCTCTAAGAAGGAAGAAACATAAAATGAGAATTTTTCTCTTCAATTCTAACCAGCGCTATTATTTCAGATACTTTGTAACGTATTGAACTATTCAGGCGGAAGGACTTTCACTTTCAGCTTTCTTCTTCTCAAGCCTCAGCCAGTCGCCATTTTAAACTTTCTTTCTTCGTTTTTAAAATCACTCAAAGAATTGTTAGAAATACTTGCGATTTAGGGTCCCAAATCTGGATTTCATCCTATTTATTCAAGCAATCTATTAATTTTTGTTGATTGGATTGGTCCCATCACCTGGCTCTGCAAAAAGCAGAGTTCTCCTGAAGCCCGGAGCAACGGCGAGCTGAATAGGGAGCCTCATCCTGCTTCGTCCCCAAGAGTAAAACAAAAACTCTGGGGACTTCACAGAGGGCTCTACCTGCCCTCACCGGCTCTATCTCACATTTCCTTAAGGAAATGGAGTTTTTCGAGCCGCCTTTCAGCTGTCAAGGTGGCTCTTTATGGGCGACGGGGCTGGCGGTCTCAAAAGACCGTCTGACGGCGACGGAAACCAAACCGGAAGCCCGAGACTTCGTTCTTGAAAGATATAGTTTATGTTTATGTTTGAAATTTTTTTAAAAAAAATATGTATTATGATCTGTTTTTCCTCTCTTTTCTAGTTTCCATTGCACCCTGCCTCTCTGTTTCTGAACAATCAGAAACAGCCAGCTATTATTGCCTAATCATAATGATATCACAACTTTTAATGTTTATCAGGACTCACAATGCTAAAAAGACAAAATGATATAAAGGGATGAAGTGTTGTTGCCATAGGTCTTTGGGTAAGGTTTAATATGATAATTGTCAATGAAAGCTGGTCATTGCTAGCAGTTACAAATATTTTTTTACCTAGGATTCTGGAATAAAATAACAGTGGCTACCCACTACAGGCACCTAGGTTTGAATCCAGCCTTGGAAGAAATATAAAATGGTATTACCATCACCTCCAGTTACAATTAAATATTCACAATGCTAATGATATTAACCAGTGGTGGGTTTCAAAAATTTTCGCTACCGGTTCAGTGAGTGTGGTTAGTTCGCTACCGATTCAGTGGGTGTGGTTAGGCATGTGATTGAGTGGGCATTGCCAACTTGATATCACTCATGCCCATGCCCACTCAGTCACATGACCCCCCCCAAACCACTCCCACAGGAAAAGGTAGGAAAATTTTTGGAATTTCCACCTATCTACACCCGCCCTCCCTTCACCAGTCACACCAGTTTCCCCTCCTTTAGTGGCCCCAGCCCTAGCCCTGCTTCCTCCCCCACCACTGCCTCTTTGTTCAGGCTGTTGATCTTCCACTGCAGATGGTCCAGAGTCCAGAAGGAAAGCAGACTGGAGTTTTTGGTGCCCCCCAGCCAGCCACCACTGCTGTAAAGCAGCTGGCAAAGAAGCTGCAGAAAAGTACCAGAGGTTGTGGAAAAAGCTGCTGTTGCCGCCATGTTCTTCGTGCTTGCGCATCCCATTGAACTTACAAAGCAATGGGATGTGTATGTGCGAAGAACATGGTGGTGATGAACATGGTGGGCGGGCAAGCGAGTGGCGACCGGGGGACTAGTTCAGGGGTATGGCCAGCTGGCCACCACTACCGGTTCGGTGACCTTGGCCAAATTTCTGCCAACGGTCTGCACAAATTGATGCGAACCAGTTGTATACCATCTCTGATAATAACTGATAATAATGATTGAACAGCAAAACAGAGAATGTAATAGAACACAAAGAAGCTAAAGTGCTGTGAGATTTTTCAATTCAAACAGACAAACACCAGCTATGTAACACTCCAGATTTAACAATTGTTGTTAAGAAAAACAAAAAAATCTGGATAATAGACATTGCAGAAGTGAAGTGAAAGAACTGGAGAAAAATACAAAATAGAAATACCTACAAATAGAAATAGAATGACTATGGCAAAAGAAAGTGAAGATGTTACCAATAATAATAGGTATCTTGGGTACAATCCCAAAATATCTGAAGCACTACTTGAACACTTATCGGCATTGACAAAATCACTGTGAGTCAATTGCAAAAGATAGCTTTACTTGGACTAGTTTACATCATGAGCAGGGGTGGGTTCTACTTACCTTTACTACCAGTTGGCAGCAAGGCCGCACGTGCATGCGAGTGAAACAAGCGTGCATGTGCGCTCTTCTGTGCATGCGCAGAAGTGTTTTGATGACGTTGGGGTCAGTGGGTGGAGCCTCCCACCGGTTTTACTACCGGTTCTGTAAAACCAGTGCGAACTGGGGGCAACCCACCACTGATCATGAGACAATGCATTTAACACAATCAAACAACAAGAGCTGTCTATCCCAGGTCCTTGGAGAAACTATAGGATAAAAATGGTGGATAAATATTGCCAAATCCAGTCTAAACATCTGACTGACTGTACAGCCAACAATAATTTACAAAATGGTTACATTGCCTGATTCCCAACAACTCTGGTGGTTCACAACAATAAAAAAGCAATTACAATAAAATCAATTAATGATAAAGATAAAAGATGGCAAATATGATAAAGAGAGGTCTCATTCTACCATGTCAATACTATGTGTAAAGAGCCAGATTTTCACAGCAGCTCTAAACCACAGCAAACTGGGGCGGAATCTCCTTTAAACAGCTATCACAAAATTTCAGTTTCTGTATATAGCTAGTTTTATAGTATAGAAAAGTTCAAAATCATACAACTCTTGAAAAACAGCTATCCAATGTTTTAAATAATATGCACTTCAGAATTCCAAAACACCTTAGTCAATAATAACAAATTTTATAAAGTTTTGTAACAACTGTGCCATTACGATACAGTATATACCAGCGGTAAAATCCACTTACCTTCGCTATCAGTTCAGAAACAAGAGCGTGCAGGAGCATGTGTGTGTGTAGGGTGCGTATATCTCTTCTGCGCATGCGCAGAACCTTCTGTGCATGCGCAGAACCTTCTGTGCATGCGCAGATGGTAAAAAAACAGGACATAATGATGTCCCGGCGGCTGGACAGAGCCTCCCGCTGCTGGCACTACCGGTTCAGCGAGCCAGATAGAACCCAGGGGATTTCACCGCTAGTATATACCCTTAAAAGTTTATTAATAAATGTTCCAATTTGTGCTTTTAATCTAGCAGTCTTACATAATAAGCAACATTAGTCTGGTACTGTGATTTTCAAAATTTCAGTTTCCATGGCAATTCCATTCTGCCTTGGTATGTGCATACTTTAAAGATCATTTAGAAAATATATTTTAGATCTAATGTGGAACAAGTATATCACCTCTTTGCTGTTCCTTACAGCAGCTTCTCTTTTTCCAAGTTGGAAAATTTGGAAAATGGTACAATTACTTTAAGGAGTTAGTTCACAGTTGTACCTTTACTCCAGGTTCACATGGAGATAATATGCTTATGCCTGCATGAAATCTGAAGCATTTCTTCCAGAATGATTGAAGCCTGCCCAATCTATGGCAAGCATCCCATTGACCTATGATTTGCTTAACAATCCGTAATTGAATATTTTCAGATGCTGTGCTGAGTCAAAATAATATTGCTTGCTTGTTTGTTTGTGTATGAAGTCAGAAACTATGCTTTATAAATTAACCAATAGCTATTTATAAATCACAGTTAAGTAAACCATGGGTTTATGTGAATACAGCCAAAGAGTTAATACCAAGAGTTTCCAACTGGAGATCAACAGAGCACAGAACTTGTTCTTGCTCTTCCATTGATTATCTTATGCTTCATGTGGGAATATACCTTTCCAGGTGTCAAAGCAAACTTCTCAGCTGGGGTAAAAACGGTTTGGCTCAGCAGTTAGATTTCTGAACCAATTGATTATATCTTCATTTTTTTCTTGCATGATGGGTTAGAGAAATGATTATGACTAGCATTATTGATCAATGTTTGACAATTCCTGGACAACTGTATGTCCCTTACTGGACTGCAAGCACAAGGAAATTATGACAAGTGATTATGTCTGCAATAGGCAAAAACATTTTCAATGAGATTTTAATATAACATTGGAAATCAGGGGGCATACAAATTTGGCAAATAAAGAAATGTTGGTGAAGACTTTCACAGCCAATCCAGTGATGATAAACTTCTGGGCTATTAGGGATACCCTGTTTCCCCAAAAATAAGACATCCCCTGATAATAAGCCTAATCGGGCTTTTGAATGCATGCACTAAAATAAGCCTCCCCCTGAAAATAAGCTCTCCTCGAAAATATTTAAATGCAGAGCTGGAAATCAGGTAAGACAGAAGAGGAGCGCCATCTTGCTCCATGCACCCCAAAATAATAAGACCACCCCGAAAATAAGGCCAAGCGCTTATTTCAGAGTTCAAAAAAATATAAGACAGGGTCTTATTTTCTGGGACACACGTTAATTATCTAGCCTTATTTTCTGGTGTCCTGGCATTTCATTAGCAATTGTAGCCGGGATTTTTTTATTTGTTTATTTATTTTTATATGCCGCCCTTCTCCAGAGACTCAGGGTGGCTTACAATGCGTTAAGCAATAGCCTTCATACTTTTGTATATTTTATACAAAGTCAGCTTATTGCCCCCACAAACCGGGTCCTCATTTTACCCACCTTAGAAAGGATGGAAGGCTGAGTCGACCTTGAGCCTGGTGAGAATTGAACTCGCAGTAATTGCAGGCAGCTGGATGTTAAATGCTGCCTTAGTAGGAGGCATTAGCCTCCTATGCCACTCAGGCTTTTAAACTGATTTGCTCTGTAGTGCCTGTATGTTAAAAAAGTTCTCAAATATAAGAACTCTATCACTTCAGCAGGAAGTTATTTAGAACAAATCTAACTTCTAATTGGGACATGTCCTCAAAATTCCAGAAAGCCAGTTTATGAATTGTTCATCCAGATAAATTTGTAACTGGTCTAATTGGAAATTGCAAAGGAGCTAACTTTTTTATTGGCTGCTCAAGACTGCTATAGATTCTGTATGGTGTTAATTAAAAGTTATTTTACTTCATCATGACATACAGCTGGAAACCAGGCTTTATTAAGAGTTTAGATTTTTCTTATTAAAGTTATTGAGATGTTTATAAATCTAAATAGCTGTGCTGAATATTTGAAATTATTACTAGTAATTGTGTGTCTTTGAATTGAATCTTACCCCCATTATGTAGCAGCACATGTTCACCTACTATTGATTTTTCAAGTTGTTCAAGCTTAAGGTGACCAGATTTTAACATTGGTAAAGAGGGACACCATTGTGGGTGTGGCTTATTTTGTGGGCGTGACTTGGAGGTCATGTGACTGGTGGGCGTGACTAGCTGGTCATGTGACCGGGTGGCCATGGCTATGTGTATAGGGACTACTCAGAGGACTGAAAAAAGTCATTTCTGACAGGTCCTCGCACTTTTGACTGGTCCTCACATTTATGCCCATCCTCACATTTATGCCTGTGCAGCATTTTTAACAACCATGTCACTCATTTCACAACTGCTTCTCTTCACCATGGTGATAAGATAGGGCAAAAAATGTAAGGACAGTCGTAAGTTTGAGGACTGGTCAAAAGTGCGAGGACCAGTCAAAAATAACTTTTTCAGCCCTCTGAGTAGTCCATATGCATTAAAGGATACAGCAATAGAGAGGGATGAAGGAAGGGAAATTAGAGTAGGAGTGAGGGTAAGAGAGGGAGGAAGAGAGGAGGAGAAGGAGAAAGAAAGAGGAAGTAGGGAGAAGAAGAGGGGGGAAGAGAAAGTAAGAGGGAAAGAAAAGAGAGAGATGGTAGGTTTGAGGAGAAACATTGCTGTACAATAAAAAAAGATGAAAGGGAAGAAAGCCAACCCCAAGCAAATATAAAGATATTAAGATAAAGAATGAATTGTTAAACTTTAAAGAATAAAAGAGAACAAATATAAATAAATAGCAATAATTAGAAACACACATACAAACATACAATGTATTTTCTTTGAACAGAATATTTGGCTGGTTCACAAATTTAAACAGTGTTTAGTTATTTCAATTAAATTTACAATTTCTATATTTCCTTTTTACCATATTTATTCCTCATCTATTTTTTTAAAAAACCAATATTATCCTTCATCCTCATCTCTAATCTTAATCAAATTCAATTTTTCCCTTCTATTCTATATTATACCCCTTCCCATTGTCATCTATGTTTATATCCATCCTCACATTGGTTAATTATGTAATTATGTAATACAGTTGTTTAATACAAATTCAGCATTTTAATATAAATCAATTAGTTATATAACTATCTTTTTTGTATATTAATCAATATGAACATGAATATTCCAATTATTTCCATGCAATCCAATTTCTTACAAATCAATTAATTATATTTACCAATAATAATAAACCAAATAATTCCCCCCATATATTCCTCCAAACCACAACTTAACCATTTCTGCTTTCAACACAATATACAATTATTAATAATATCTCAATTATTACAATTCCCTAGTTAAATAGAGCTTTTTTTCTTTTGTGTTTTAAAATCTTGAACTCTCCTCTTTTGCCCTAAATTTCCCATTGTTTACACCTACCTTTTTTGGTGAAGAAAAAGAAAAAGAAATCTCTCTCTGCCTCATTTTGTCACGTTGCAGCTTTACTTTCGCTTTTGCTTTTTCAGTATAGCTAGGGAAAAAAAATCTGCTCCAGGAACTCTTTGCAGCCAATTAACCTATGCGGAAGCTGTAAGGGGCTGTTTTTTTCTATTTTTGCAGGCATGGGTGTTTTCTTTTAACACTGATCAGCTGTAGGTCGGCCCTTTGAAGCCCCGCGGCAAGAGTTTAAGCAGGTTTTTTTTTCCCTGTAGCCATCAGCTGGGACTCAGGAGGCAGCCCGGACTCAGGAGGCAGAATGAAAAATCGGGACTTTTTTAAAATGCCGCGGGACGCGGGACAAATTGCTAAAAATCGGGACTGTTCCGCCAAAAGCGGGACGTCTGGTCACCTTATTCAAGCTAGCAAAATCTTTCATATTCTTTTAGCTAAGTGTTAGTACTATTTTTTACAATATACAATGTATCTATTCACTGCTGTAAGATACCTGATAAACAGATAGAAGTGAGCTTTCTTCCAAAGGAAATAGCTGATAGTGAGGCAATTATGGAATAAATTGGCAATGTCTTTTAAAAAGATTTCAATATATAACAATCCCTCTTTAATCAGCACTTTGTTTAAAAGGGAAATCACATCAAAACTGATCAATCTATTATCTGGTCAAAATCTAAGGTTAAGTTTCTCAATGAAATAGGTTGAATCCTGAATATATGTTAACAAAGGTTTTACAAAAGATGTAAAAGGGCACCCAGGTATTTGGTAATAAGATACATAGGAGAACCAATGGCATTCATGATCAGATATAATGGAACAGATACTTTATGGATCTTTGATGATCCATACAAACATTGTGGTAAATAAGAATTTAATTCTAGTGAAAGGTCTGGATTCTTCTGTCAGGATTTTTGCCTATACTCCCTCCCACCCCTCACCCACCAAAGGCTTTGCTTCCAGTGCATGCTGTTACTGCTGCTATGTGAGATTCAAAGCAGTCATAGTAGTACCGTGTTTTCCCGTGTTTTAGGATCTACCCCCAAAATAAGTCCTAGCCTGATTTTCATGCCTGCCCCTAAGCCCTACCCCAAAAATAAGCCCTAGTGAAGGGTGTTGGGTGTGGCCAGCATAGCAGGTGGCGAGTGCACAGGGGCCGACAATGTCTGGCAGTAGCCGCAGCCTACACAGCACAGGTGAGTTGAGTACTTGTGCAAGCAGGAGACAGAAGCAGAGTCATGGGGGGGGAGGGGGAGGCAGGAGATCTGGATGTGCTGTGTGGGCCACAGGAAAGCCAAGTGGCAGTGGGCCAGAACAGCAGGTGGTCACAGGAGGCTCATTTTTGTGTCTATCAGTTTGCCTGCAGCCCACACAGCATGTTGGGATAAGTTGCCTTCTGCTCCGTGCCCTCCGCTCTGCGCAGCCCCAGAGTGTGCCAACCAAGGGATCAGAGGGCTGCAACTGCTGCCAGATACTATCAGTCCCCGTGTGCTTGCTGGCTCTTGTGTGTGCAGCAGTGGGATGGGCCACCCATCCGGGCTGATCACCCTGAAATTGTGTTTTCCTGAAAATAAGCCCTAGTGCTTATTTGGGGCCCAAAAGAAAATAAGACTGGGTGGGGGTGGAAGGATCCATCTGGGGCTTCCCTGACAACGGATCCTTCTCAGCCCCACCCCCTTCGACCCGGCAGCGGCGGTTCTTGCGCTGCCAGAAGCAATGGCCAGGGGATTCAATCTCTTTCTCTGGACAGCCTGCTCCGGTGTGGACAGGGAAGCCCCAGACAACAGATCCTTTCCCCCCAACCCTTCCACCTGGCGGTGGCGGTTCTTGCGCTGCCAGAAAGAATGGCCAGAGGATTCAATCTCTTTCCCTGGACAGCCTGCTCCAGTGCGGACAGGGAAGCCCCAGACAATAGATCTTTCCCACTCACCCCCCTTCCACCCAGCAGCGACGTTTTTGCCGCTGCCAGAAGCAGCGGGCCAGGACTTCAATCCCTTCCCTTCTCAGGCCCAAAACAGGCTGCGGTGGGGGGGGAACAAAACACATGTAGGGGACTGCACATGCGCAATGCAGAATGCATGCATGGGGGTGCACAATAGGGGCGCTTGCATGGGGTATCATGTGCGCATGCACATGGGTGGGGGTGTCACATTGCATTATGGGTGCTGGCACGCGCACGTGTTATCACGCATGTACACACACACTTCCGGCACGCAACAGGAAAAAGGTTTGCCATCACTGCTCTGTACAGTCAGTCAGGAGCTGACTGTGGCTCAAATCATGAGCTTCTCATCACAAAATTTAGGCTTAAATTGAAGAAAGTAGGGAAAAGCTTTAGGTCACTCAGTATGAACTAGAGAGTAGTAGTAGAGGTGACAAATAGATTTAAGAAATTAGATCTGACAGACAGAGAGCCTGAAGAACTATGGATGGAGGTTCTCAACATTGTACAAGAGGTAGCAATTAAAACCATCTCAAAAAAAAAGTAATGCAAGAAAGCAAAATGGCTGTCTGAGGAAGTTTTAGAAATATTGAGGAAAGAAGGAAAGTGAAAGGCAAAGGAGAAAGAGAAAGATATACCCAATTGAATGCAGAATTCCAGAGAATAGCTAGAAGAGATAAGAATACCTTCTTAAATGAACAGCACAAAGAAATAGAAGAAAACAATACAATAGGGAAGACCAGAGATCTCTTCAAGAAAATTGGAGACATGAAGGGAACATTTCATACAAAGATGGGCATGATAAAGGACCAAAATGGCAGGGACCTAACAGAGGCAGAAGAGATTAAGAAGAGGTGGCAAAATTACACAGAAAAATTAAAAAAGGAACAAGCTTAATGTCCCTGATAACCATGATGGGGTAGTCACTGACCTCGAGCCAGACATCCTGGAATGTGAAGTCAAACGGGCCTTAGGAAGTCTGAGCAACAACAAAGCTAGTGGAGGTGACAGTATTCAAAATCTTAAAAGGCGATGCAGTAAAAGTGCTACATTCAATTTGCCAGCAAATTTGGAAAACTCAACAGTAGCCACAGGATTGGAAAAGGTCAGTTTACATTCCAATTCCAATTCCAAAGAAAGGCAATGCCAAAGAATGTTTAAACTACCACACCATTGCACCAGGGGTGGGTTCTACTTACCTTTATTACCAGTTCATCAGCTTTGCTCACATGCATGTTTGCTCTTCTGCGCATGCGCAGAAGCTTCTGTGCATGTGCATAAGCATTTTGGTGACGTCGGGGTCGGTGGGCGGGGCTCCCGCCGGTTTTACTACTGGTTCTACAGAACCAGTGCGAACTGGGGGCAACCCACCACTGCATTGCACTCATTTCACATGTTAGTAAAGTTATGTTCAAAATCCTCAAGCTAGCTCCAGCAGTAAGAGGACCGAGAACTACCAGAAGTACAGGCAGGATTTTGAAGAGGCAGTGGAATTAGAGATCAAATTGCCAACATATGCTGGATCATGGAGAAAGCTACAGAATTCCAGAAAAACATATATTTCTGCTTCCTTGACTATGCCAGGGGTTGGCAACCGTGGCCCTTTTACAACCTGTGGACTTCAACTCCAAGAATTCTTGAGACAGCTTGGCCACAGTAAAACGGCCACAGTTGCCCACCCCTGGACTATGCTAAAGCCTTTCTTTGATTGTGTGGATCGCAACAAATTGTGGCAAGTTCTTAAAGGGATGGGAGTACCAGACCATCATATTTGTTTCTTGAGAAACCTATATGTGGGTCAAGAAGCAACAGTGAGAACTGGACACGGAACCACTGATTGGTTCAAAATTGAGAAAGGAGTTCATCAAGGCTGTATACTGTCGCCTTGCCTATTCAACTTATATGCAGAGCACATCATGAGAAAGGTGGGACTAGATGAATCACAAATTGGAATTAAGATTGCCAGGAGAAATATCAACAACCTCAGATATGCAGATGATACCACTCTAATTGCAGAAAGCAAAGAGGAACTAAAGAGCCTTCTGATGCAGGTGAAGGAGGAGAGTGCAAAAGTTGGCTTGAAACTCAACATTAAGAAAACTAAGATCATGGCATCCAGCCCTCTCAATTCTTGGTAAATAGATGGGAAAGAAGTGGAGGTAGTGACAAATTTTATTTCCGTGGGCTCCAAGATCACCACAGATGGGGACTACAGCCAAGAAATTAAAAGACACTTGCTCCTAGGGTAAGGTGACCAGATTTTAACATTGGTAAAGAGGGACATTATGGGCGTGGCTTATTTTGTGGGCGTGGCTATCTGGTCATGTGACTGGGTGGGCGTGGCTATCTGGTCATGTGACTGGGTGGGCGTGGCTAGCTGGTCATGTGACCGGGTGGCCATGGCTATGTGTATAGGGTAAGGTGAACAGATTTTAATATTGGTAAGAAGGACACCATTGTGGGCGTGACTTATTGTGTGGGCGTGGCTTGGAGGCCATGTGACTGGGTGGGCGTGGCTAGCTGGTCATGTGACCGGGTGGCCATGGCTATGTGTATAGGGTAAGGTGAACAGATTTTAATATTGGTAAGAAGGACACCATTGTGGGCGTGACTTATTGTGTGGGCGTGGCTTGGAGGCCATGTGACTGGGTGGGCGTGGCTAGCTGGTCATGTGACCGGGTGGCCATGGCTATGTGTATAGGGACTACTCAGAGGGCTGAAAAGTCATTTCTGACAGGTCCTCACACTTTTGACTGGTCCTCATACTTATGACCATCCTCACATTTATGCCCATGCAGCATTCTTAACAACCATGTCACTCATTTCACAACTGCTTCTCTTCAACATGGTGACAAGATAGGGCAAAAATGTAAAATGTGAGGACAGTCGTAAGTTCGAGGACTGGTCAAAAGTGTGAGGACCAGTCAAAAATAACTTTTTCAGCCCTCTGAGTAGTCCATATGCATTAAAGGATACAGCAATAGAGAGGGATGAAGGAATGGAAATTAGAGTAGGAGTGAGGGTAAGAGAGGGAGGAAGAGAGGAGGAGAAGGAGAAAGGAAGAGGAAGTAGGGAGGAGAAAAAGAGGGTGGGGGAAGAGAAAGTAAGAAGGAAAGAAAAGAGAGTGGTGGTAGGTTTGAGGAGAAAGATTGCTGTACAATAAAAAAGATGAAAGGGAAGAAAGCCAACCCCAAGCAAATATAAAGATATTAAGATTAAGAATGAATTGTTAAACTTTAAAGAATAAAAGAGAACAAATATGAATAAATAGCAATAATTAGAAACACACATACAAACATACAATGTATTTTCTTTGAACAGAATATTTGGCTGGTTCACAAATTTAAACAGCGTTTAGTCATTTCAATTAAATTTACAATTTCTATATTTCCTTTTTACCATATTTATTCCTCATCTATTTTTTTAAAAAAAACAATATTACCCTTCATCCTCATCTCTAATCTTAATCAAATTCAATTTTTCCCTTCTATTCTATATTATACCCCTTCCCATTGTCATCTATTTTTATATCCATCCTCACATTGGTTAATTATGTAATTATGTAATACAGTTGTTTAATACAAATTCAACATTTTAATATAAATCAATTAGTTATATAACTATCTTTTTTGTATATTAATCAATATGAACATGAATATTCCAATTATTTCCATGCAATCCAATTTCTTACAAATCAATTAATTATATTTACCAATAATAATAAACCAAATAATTTCCCCCATATATTCCTCCAAACCACAACTTAACCATTTCTGCTTTCAACACAATATACAATTATTAATAGTATCTCAATTATTACAATTCCCTAGTTAAATAGAGCTTTTTTTCTTTTGTGTTTTAAAATCTTGAACTCTCCTCTTTTGCCCAAAATTTCCCATTGTTTGCAGTTTTGTACCTACCTTTTTTGGTGAGGAAAAAGAAAAAGAAAAAGAAAGAAATCTCTCTCTGCCTCATTTTGTCACCTTGCATGTTTAGTTTCGCTTTCGCCTTTGTTTTCAGTATAGCTGGGGGGGGGGGGGAATCTGCTCCAGGAACTTTTTGCAGCTTTTTGCAGCTAATTAACCTAGCGGAAGCTGTTAACAGGGGCTGTTTTTTCTATTTTTGCAGACATGGGTCTATTCATTTTTTTTTTAACACTGATCAGCTGTAGGTCGGCCCTTTGAAGCCCCGCGGCAAGAGTTTAAAGAGTTTTTTTTCCCTCTAGCCATTAGCGGGGATTCAGGAGGCAGCCGGGACTCAGGAGCAGAATGAAAAATCGGGACTTTTTTAAAACGCCGCGGGACGCGGGACAAATTGCTCAAAAGCGGGACTGTCCCACCAAAAGCTGGACGTCTGGTCACCTTATCCTAGGGAGGAAAGCTATTGCAAATCTAAGCAGCATACTAAAAAGCAGAGACATCACTCTGCCAACAAAAATGTGTTGTCAGGGCTATGGTGTTCCCAGTTACAATATATGGCTGTGAAAGTTGGACCATAAGGAAGGCTGAGCGCCAAAGAATTAGGCCTTTGGTGCTGGAGAAGACTCCTGCTAGTCCCTTGGAGTGCAAGGCAATTAAACCAGTCAGTCCTAGAGGAGATCAACCCTGACTGCTCTTTAGAAGGCCAGATCCTGAAGATGAAAGTGAAATACTTTGGCCACTTAATGAGAAGGAAGGACTCACTGGAGAAGAGCCTAATGCTGGGAAAGATTGAGGGCAAAAGAAGAATGGGACGACAGAGAATGAGGTGACTGGATGGAGGCACTGAAGCAGTAGACGTGAGTTTAAATGGACTCCAGAGGATGGTAGAGGACAGGAAGGCCTGGAGGAAAGTTGTTCATGGGATTGCGATGGGTCAGACACGACTTTGAGACTAACAGATAATAATAAAATCTTAAAAGGAGACAGCATTTGTCCTTCTGTCCTCCTTATACCAAAGAGTAAAAAAAAAAAAAAAGACAAGCTTATTTTGTTAGCTGTTGATTGGTTGGTTTAATTATGCTTTTAGGATTTTGTTGTATAACGGCTTGTCATTTCTGGCTATTTTTGAAATTAGAATTATTATAGAATTTTGAATTATCTTGTTATTGCCTTGTTGAAAGATATTCCTCCTTTCACTAAATTCACTGCAGTAAAGAGGGTTGTTTTTGTTTACTTTAGGGCAATGAATAATCCTAGCTAAAGTAATCATCAAGTTGCTTTATATCTTTCTTTGTTATGGGAACCTATCCAATTGTGCTTTTTTCCCCTCCTTATGCCTTCAAGTTAATGTTGATTTCTGAAACCTGCTTAGATGAATCTCTGCAGTTTTCTTGCCAAGAAGTGCTTTATTTTATTTATGTATTTTTTTATTTATTTATGTATTTTTTTCAAGGTGGCAAACAGTATCTAATATTTCTTCCTCCTCCTATTTTTCCCACCACAACAGGTGAGGTGATTTGGGCTGAGACAGAGTGCCTGTTCCAAGGTCAACCAGCTGGCTTTCTAGTCTGGTGCCTTAAACACTACATCAAGCACTACATCAAACTCTTTGTGGCTTATTAGTGTTATGATACCCAGGCTGCAAAATACAAGCACTAAATAGCACTTGTGAGAATTTTCTGTATTTTGTTGCTGCCTTATCATTGTCACCCCAATCGTTGCAGTTGAGATGAGCCAAGGTTAAGATCATATTTATGTTCTATATCCTTATATTTGAATCTTGTAAGAATTTTATATATAAAAAGCAGAAATTGAAACACAGGGCCAAAAATTTTGAGGACATTAAATAAAAGCTAGTAACACTCGGGTTCAGTGTCCACCTATTTTTGACACTCTCAAAGAAGAAAGAATTCGTAATGCAGCATGACAGAAGGTAGATACTGAGTTAAGGGGTTACATGAAAAATACTACCGGTTACATGAAAAAAAACTTCTGAACTTTTATAAGGTATACATGAGTGTACGGAGCTATCTAGGCCGCCAGGTGGCAGTACAACTATTCAGAGGCCGCAACGGTCTGGGCGTAGCTTCTGTCTGGTGGGGAGTCAACTCCGCCCACTTCCCTCCCTCGAGATCGACGTGCCTCCAGTAGCAAGCGGCCGCTCAGGTGTGGGCGTGGCTGCTGGAGAAACCCCTCTCGCTTTTGCTCCGGCAGCCGGTGATTACGGTGCCCGGCTCGATATTTTACATCGCCCGTCTTTCCTGGTCGTCGAGAGGAGTGGCTGCCCATCCCGCTGGCTTTCTGGCAGCGCCATGGCAGAGCTGGAGAGCCTGGAGTTCGGCAAAGCAGATTTCGTACTTCTCGACACCGTGTCTATGCCGGAGTTCATGGCCAATCTCCGATTGAGGTACAGAGTGGATGGCCCGTTTGGGAGGGGTGGGTGGGAATCTCCGTTGCCCCTTCCTGCCCCCATTCCAGGGAGGAAAGCAACAGTGGCATTTGGAGAAGGAGGTGGCAGCAGCAGGTTTCTTGCTTTCGTTTGTCATGGAAAGTAAATTGGTTTCATTTCCCATCGCCAATTAAATGAACCCTACTAAAACGAGTATTCCCTACCCAGTAGTGACTGGGAGAAACGCAAAGCAGGGAGAAAAGCTATTTATTATTTGTATGGTAGATCACCATGAAATCCTACAGCTGCTAGGTAGATCAGGAAATTAAGAACCCAAAAGACAAGGCAAACTACTTCTGTATTCCTGCCAGGAAAACTACCTGGATGTGGTTGGGAAGTCATCAGTCATAAAGTTCAATCTAACCCTCTAATTTAAACATTTGGACAGTGTGTTCATACTGTGTCATATGCATAATCCAGCTGAATGAAAAACAATGGGATTGCTTCTTGGGACTGTTAAATCCCAGCTATTATAACTAATGATCAGGAATCCTGGAAACGGTTATAATCTCTGAAGCAGCCTCGCTCAACTGGTTGCTTTCCAGATTGAGTTGAAGTTGGAGGGAGGGAAGGAGAGGGGGGTTATGGGTTCGGGAAGAAAGCATCATCCCTCATTTAAAAGGTTGCAAGGGTTGAGAGAGAGAGTTGTTTACTTGTGGCTTCATTGTGAGCAAAGTTGAAAAGTTTTGAGTTAAAGACTTCCTGATTCATACCTTAGTTTTTATTCAGTGTGTTAAACCCACTTGGGGAAGTATTTATATCTTTACTAGATTGGGTTTGAATGTGGAAGCCTTGCTTTTAAATAGTCTTAGAGGATATTGACTGATATGGCTACTGTGTATTACTCTATTAATTCTTGCAATAACATCACTCAGAAAAATTCTTGCTGGCCCACTTTTTAAAGTAATCTTCAAGCCTTCCAGAAGTCTATTCATAGAATTTAGCTCTATCCACAGACTCCCTGGAATATCTGCTTTTTATAGGATTGAATTTTGGGGTTGAATCTTGAGTAGCACAGCACCCTATCTCAGTTTTATATCGTGCCTCAATAAAATCACTCAAATAATGGCTGAAATATCCATAGTGATTCTTGGAAGTAGAAATAAGTTTTTATAGTACGCAAAGAATCTATTAAGGGGAAGAGGGTGATTATTTTTTTAATCCTATGATATATTAGAATCATAAAATTGTCTAAAATTTTCATCTCCAACAGTTTACATAATCCAGACTGGACAATATCACACAGGATAGGCAGATTGCAGAAAAGATCCCAAACACACACACACACGTAACATTCAACAATAGCTGTCTTTTTAAAAACTATCCAAATTGGAAAATTAAAATAGAGCCTATTTTTGTTATAAAATATTTCTATGGAGCACATCTCTACATTGAAACATCTGGTACTCTTGATTATTTCTGAGTTGGAAACTGAGTGTATAACCCAGTTTATAAACTGAGTGGGTGAAGAATCTCTGGCCTCCAAATGTCTCAAAATTATAAACCAAAGAATGCCACCATGTTGACTGGGATTGTTGGGAACTGGTGAAACTTACTCCTGGTGAAAATCTATTTGGTCTTCTGGTTCACACTGTTGATTTCAGTACAATTTTCAAAACAGTGACTTCGTTTTGGATGATATATGAATTATGGTGGTTCTTTAATAATTTGCCTAAATTTAAGTATGTCACCTAGATATGGAATAGTCACTATGTTTAAATGTTCATACTGGAGGAACTCCATGTATATAATAATGACACAAATTATTCCATTAATCAACACAGAATGATTATGCCTGTGACATGAATATGCTTGTGTTATATAGGCCTTTAGTCTAATTTGTATGACGTAACCTACAGTTCAGATTTAATACATCTGTTTTGCACCATTGTGTTGGTTTGTCTGGAATAATTGTCTTTCAGCTTGTTTTCAAGAATCTCTCAACAGTCTGTTTCCCGTAGACACTACAAAACCAATGTCTTGTCTTTCAGAACCTCAGAAAACCATCTGAAATTCCAAGAGAAGTTCTTTCTCTGAAGTCAAGCAAGTGCTTTCTCTCACAGACCAGTTTGGGGGGGGGGGGGGTGCAGCCAGCCAGCCAGCCAGCCAACATACACATACACACACACACACACACACACACACACACACACCTTGCTGTTTTACTGCAGGGCTTTTATAGCTCCTCTTTGCTAGGCAGCTGAGCTGGCTGGGGAGGGGTCTTGAAGGGGCAGGACACCATCAACCCAAGTGCTAGTTATGTTTACTGTCCTCTCACACTAGAATTGAACAGTGCTTGAATAGGGAGCAATTTAATAATTATTGCAACTCCCAGTCTCACTAGATAGACCAAATTAAGAAATCAAATCCACAGGAAGGCTAAAAAATATCTTTTATTGAAATTGGCTACAATAATGGAATCCTGGAAGTCTGATTATGTTGTACCTCCTCTTATTCTGTGAATTATGAAGGTGTGTGTTTGAACTACTTCTGTTATCTTGTTGTTCTGGACTTTAAAAATGTGTCGGCTCCTTTTATCTAGGCAACAGCTTCTGCATACAGATAGTTCTTGACTTACAATTCACAATTCATTAAGCAACTGTTGTAAGTTGCAACAACACTAAAAAAAGAGACTTAACAACCAGTCTTTGCACTTCAAGCATCCCCATGGTCCGTGATCACAATCTCAGCAATTGACAACCAGCTTGTATTTACAATGGCAGCAGCATCCCGGGGGTCATGTAATTGCCATTTATAATCTTCTCAGCCTTCTGACAAGCAAAGTCAATAGGGGAAGCCAGATTCACTTAACAACTGCATGATTCACTAAACAACTGCAGTGGTTTGCTTAACAATTATGGCCAAAAAGGTCATAAAATCAGGCATAACTCACTAAATCACTTTGTTTAGCAATGGAAATTCTGTTCTCAATTGTGATCGTAAATCAAGGATTACCTGTATCTCCATCAAAATCAGTTTCCTTACTCTACCCACCAGTTGGACCAAGTACTTTATAAGAAATTTTAAATGCTTAAAATGTAAACCTTTACTACCTGTTGTGCATGCACTGCCTGACTTCCCCATGGCAAACAGTTATGTTGGAGTTATTTCTTGACATAGTAGGTTAGATTAGAATAAGGACAAGATTTCTAGCAGCTTTACTGCAAGGATATTTTCTTCTTCTTTTGCCTTAACAAAGAAAATACTGTTTTCCGTAAGGAGGCCAGATCATGAAGGTCTATTAGTGATGTTAGCTATGATAGATTGGTAAAGTCTTCCTGTTCAGAAACAAGCCTGCTAGGTACTAAAGGCCAAATGAAAGACCTATTTCTTTCATATTTTATTTGAAAAATTTCTTGCTTAAAAATTAAAGCAGGTAACCGAACTCCCTTTTAGTTTACCTTGTATAGCTGCAGGTAAAGGACATGGTAATGTTGCAATCCAACGTCAGGAAAGACATGTTGTTGATCCTGTCTTAAAGCCATATCTTTATTCATATGCATAATAGTTGAATTCATGTACATCTGTAAATGTCGCTATATTGGCTACTTGTTCTTCCTACTTCTTGTTATATTTCTAGTTTTGAATGAAAAGGCTGTTTTTATGGTGAGTTTTCACAAGAACTTATGTTAAAGGAAAGGATAGGAAATTGCATTTTTGAATCATATTTATTTAGCTAGCCTCATAGTTGGAAGTAAGGTCTATTGGCAAAGTAAGTTCTTTGCTATTTCCTTGAAGGGTGTATTTCACTAAACACTGCTAGGTCAACATTCAATGTGTGACTCAGAGATGGAAAGGAAAAGAAACCTTTAAGTAGAGCTCTTAACCTAGACAGTTAAGAGTTATATATCATCTTGGATTCCAGAGAGTAGAAGTTCAACAAAATAAATGAATAAAAGTGGATTAAGACAAAAAGTTATCAGTAGAATAAATTAATGCATGAATAAATTAACACTAGGAAAAGTGAATTTTTGCAAAAATTGCCCAAAGTAGGTTTCCCTGTATTGATTTTATTGTGTATCATTGTTTCTGCTGCCTCTTAAGGTGAAACGGCATCTACTTTCACTGCCTCACTTAGCAATTTTTCTTAATTTGGGTTTGGGCCTAGGCTCTTGGGTCTAGGTTTTTGTCAAGGGATATCTGGAGGTTGGTTTGTTTTTAATTTTTGCTATTTTATCAGTGATTAAAGTAACAGCTATCACTTTCCCTAAGTGCTAGTACAGTAACTATTGTCCTTCTACTCTAACTCACACATATGAACCTATGACCTAATATGATATTTCATTCAGGCATTTCAGAAAATAGAAAATAGGATTCAGCAACTATTTTAGAGGAAAACTCTGTTTGTGTTATCCTAAACAGTGTTGTGGCCATTTAACAATGGGAGGAAAAAGTTATTGGGACTCAGGCAGCATACAAATTTGATTTTTTTAAAAAGGGAGTAACTACTTGCTGCCACTGTGAAATTAAGATGACCCCCTTCTCCCCATTTTTCTCTTACACCAGATTATTTAGCTACAACTCAACTCACTAGTAACCTTGCCATCCACAGTGCTGGTAGGACAGAACGTAGCAAACTAACATCTACTCCATTTCTCCACCATGATTGTGGTTATTATGTTTAAGAACTTTAAAAATACTTTTATGTACAATGCAAACATACAACCACATCAGCACATAGAGGAATGATCAGTGTTTGATTAAATTTGTTTTTACCTTTTAAAAAACAAAAAATGAAGATCTGCCTAAAGCTTATAATTATGATCATGTTTTCGCAGTTTTCTTAATACTGATGGTTTCCCATTGCCTATTTGCTTTTTAAAATGTGAAAAACATGCTACTTTTGATGACCAGGTAAAACACTGGAAGAAAAATAATTTGTGATGCTTTTGCTTTTTTAACTGGAACGCCTGGAACATTAGCAGCTAAGTGTTTTGAAAACTGCTTTATGCATATGAGGAGAGAGATTTCTGAGGCAGCAAGGAGGGAATTCATTGTACTATTGCCAGTGAAAAGCCAAATTCACCACAAGAATGTTCCTATAACCCCCATAATTCCAAACATATTACTTCCTTTATGAAAGCATAGACAATTTAGACAGGGAGTTGTCTTAAAATCAGTTAGGCACGAAATTTGCTTTTCCACTCTCCTTTTCTGCCTGGGAGAAGAGACCAGCATAAGATGATTTAAAATAAGATATCATTTTCTGCAAGATTTAGAATCCTCCACCTTAGGTACCTAGGCTTTTCTTTATTTGATGCATGTCCTCTTCATTAATCTAACAGATCCTTTTCTGAATGATAGATGTATGTGTGACCAAAAAAATATTTAGCATGCTTTCATTAATCCTACAGTGATCTTAATCACTGGCTAAAGAATTGAAAAATGGGAATGGAGACTGTCATAAGAAGTTTATTAGAATTGTATAATAGATGCTTATTTTGCTTTGGGCTGAAATTTCCTCCTATTTGGTCGAACAAATTGTTTTAACCATACGGACTGATTCACTTTGCTTTGGTGACAACTCCATCATAGTCTAGAGAACAATGATGAAAAAGGTACTTCATTCACTAAGTTATCTTGGGAAGCTCTTTACATGATCCAAAGGTTTATAATAACTGAAAAACACTAAGCAAGCTATTTTTGAAAGTGATTAGAAAAGGAAGTATGCAAACTCAGTGTTCTTTAAGGAGGCGATCTAAGGTTGAGCAAGATAGGTATTCCCTTATCTCTAAAGGTCTAAATCCACTGGAGATCACTGTCTTGCAATCTCCTCCTGGGAAGCAACTATCTAGAGCATTTGTGGGCTATCTCGAGTCCTCTCCTCACCTAAAGAGGAATTATGAAGAGCCAGTCTTCTTGCTGACTCTTCATTCCACCACAGTGGTCAATTGTACTTTCAGTGGAGTTGTATTCACTAAATTCTTTCCTTGGAACAATGAACAATTAACTATGTCCTTGTGAATCAAATGCAGCAGAATCTTTATGTCATGTTTCATTATATTGCCTTTTTATATACATATTAAACAACACTTTTTTGAACAGATTTTTCTAGGTCATACAGACCATTTCTGCATCCAACTATTGCTGACTGACCAGCATGACTCCATAGTTGTGGCAGTGGCCAAATTACCTTACAGTATGCTGCTTTCAATATTAGAGGCCACATTCTAATTCAGTAAGATAAATATTCTATTCCTGATAAAGAGTTTAGTTTTTCTTTCTGTTCGGCTTTATCTGTTTTATCTGTAAAGCACATTTTTCTCATTGTATATATGGTCTACAATTGTAAGTTGGATAATCAAGCAATACGGGTTCAATTACAAAAAATAGTTGGGACTGGAACTGTAAGGGTTATTAAGTGCATGCACTTGATTTTACAACTTTTTTTGCTGCTGGAAGCCAGCTAGGAAAATTGTGAATGATATCACATGGCTATGGGATGCTGTTACCTTTGAAATAGTGCAATGGTTGCTGAATGCCCAAATCATCCCACAGAGATATTGCAGTTATCCTAAGTGGAAGGGCCAATTGTAAGTTACTTTTTTCAGTGCCATTTGTAACTCTGAATGATTGCCCCACAAATCATTGCAAGACTATCTTGAGGAGAGTTTGTTATTACATATACCCTAACTGGGCTGCAAGATCTAGACCTCTTGATGCAAATTTTCTGTTATCTCTTTGCAAATTACAGTAAATACATCTATTTCCTGCCTTCAGAAATAGCCTGGATTTTCCCATCCCAGGTATATGTCTAATAACTGGGTCTATTTTTTTTTTTTCAAAATTTGTTTGTCTTTCCAATGTTTGCACCTTCTGTTGCTATTGCTGAAGTTTTATGCATGGCTTGTCCTAAGTGCTGATACTGAAGAACTTAGCGGTTTTATAATTGCAGTTTATAGTTGTTGCGATTAGTAACTTTGAACAGGTACTGTAATAAAAGATTAATAATTAACTTTTGAAGTAATTTAATACATTGAAATGCCTTATATCCTTGAAGCAATTTTTTTGTTTTTGGTAAAAGGTGTTCTTCTGACTTACTGAATACTTACTAAATCACATGTTATGGTAATTTGGTCTTAAAAGGGCCATCCATTTAAGAAACCAATCCCATTTGAGAAATATTTATGTTGTGTAATTAGTATTTTATTTCTCTAAGGTTTCTGTGGGGAGGATGTACTGTAACTACGGGAGATTACTCTTTTCTTGGCAGGCTTAGTCTATTCTTGACCTCACCCTACAAACAGTATCAGAGTTGCAAAAGCAGAACAACTGTTTCGTTTTTGGTGTAATCCTTGTCAGTAGTAGAGCTTGTATCTTGTATATAGTTTTGTAGTTTATCACTTAATTATTTTTGTTACACCGTGAATCCTTTCCATGTTTGTACATTGTCTTTCAGAATGTACTCTGTTATTCTTAGCGAACGGATTTGTATATGTACAAATGCTCAATGTATCTGGAGGGTACCACTTGAAGAAACAGTGGCACCTGGATGTGAGATACTGGATTTTGCTAACTACAAATTTATATTAATTTGGGACTAGGCTATATTATTCTAATTATTGTTAATTCAACAACAGCAACAATGCATTTATCTCCATACCAACTTTCCTGTGGTGTTTGTAGGCAGCATTCCCTGAAAACACAATGGTTCCTTCATATATCTTGCTCGCTATTTTATTACAAAAGCTGTACAGTACTCTATCTCAGATTAATGCATTAGAAAATAATGGTGTTGATTTGTTTACTTGAACATCTGTTTCCACCTAGACAGAAAATATAGCAATGTGAGTTTATCACCTGTTGTGTTAGGAAAGGGCAATGCCATGATAAATAGTTTTCTGTAAAAAAAAAATCATTCAGATCTTAAAGATGAACATAGCTCCTATGGTAACTTTTAGCTTATCCTGGATTCTGAAAAACAGAACTTTCTTCTGTTATAATGTGGTTTGTATGAGGACTATGGACTATGGACACAAAGCAGTGGCCAAAGGACTAGAATAGATCAGCTCATATTTCAACATAAAAAGAAAAGCAGTGCCAACATTTTTGTAAACAATTTCAAACAGTTGCATTTATTTCACATGCTAATATGATAATGCTTAAGATTTTGCAATCCAGACTTCAACAATACTTAGAATGAGAATTGCCAGATGTACAAATTGGATTCGAGAGAAAAAGGGACCCTGAGAGTTCACTTTTTAACATCCAGTGGATATTTAAAAAGAATAAGGGAGTTCCAAAATAAGTATTTTTGATCTAAACAAAGGCTTTTAACTGTGTAGCCCAAACAAATTGGGAATAGCTCTTTAAACCTGGGTGTAACCCAAATGAATTGGTTACCACATGATTTCATATGCATATTGAATAATAAAATGACCACGAAGGAACACCTTAAGAGTAGTGAACATGTTAGAATGCAGTTTGTAACGAATAAATGGTGAAGGAATGTGGTAAAATTATACACTGTCATCTTATTTTAACTTATTATCATGAGAAACAGTGGACTAGGAGAAATAAAAACTTTGAAATAAAGTTGACGGAAGAAATATTAACAACCTCAGGTGATGATGATATTATTTTGATGGTTGAAAGCAAAGAAGACTTGAAGAATCTTACGTTGAAAAGCACAAAAGCTGCTTTGCTTGAAAAACTAACATGAACAGGTGGTTTCAAATCAATTCAGTTAGATAGAAAAGAAGTAGTAATAATCTTTATCTTCTTAAGCTTAAAAATACTAGATGAACTTCAATCAAGTTGCACACTGAAAATACTAAGTGAAACTAAAACCTAGTATTTAATGTGAAAATAAGAGCAGCATGAAAAATGCTTAGAAAAAAAGGAAGCAAACAAGAACCGAAAAGAAGCAGTTATTGGTAAACAATTCAGGTGAAGTCCACTAAGTCACAAAGAGCAGAGATAAGGACTGAAAAACCATTATATATTCCTCTTGAGTATATAAGTTGATTGTTCAAATATTGTGAACTCCACTATGTAGACTAAACGAAGACATCAATTCCACAATAAGACTAAAACCACTTTTATTAATATTGGCTATAGGCACAGACTCTCGAAAGTCTGACTGTGCTTTACAAGCATTCATGGAATTAGGGAGGTGTCTGCCTGAGTCACTTGCCTATGCCTTGATAATTGGCTTGGCCCTTCTCTGTCAAGGTTGTCTTCCGTATTCTATACAAATATCTTCTTTGCCACTTCATAGAACAAATAATATTAGGCCTTTTTTGAACTTATCACCTTGTAAATATTTGGTAAATCTTTATTTTGATTTTTTTAAAAAACAAAACAAGTCCATTTAGATTGATAGGAAGATAAGAATTTGAAAGATAAGTCTGTATAAATTGAGGGATTAATTATATAGTGTTTAAATTTGTAACACTTTTGAAAATATTGAAGTATTGTTGGTGTTCTCATTGCAGCTCAGTTGTTTGAGGGTTTTTCTTAGGGCTCACCCATTCCTCTCTCTTGGAGATAATTCCCAACTATGGTGCTAAGGCTCAATTGGTAGAAAGGAAGAGCACACACCATGAAAGCTTGTTTTCTTTTGCTCGATGAACAATGGCCAGTAGATTCTATTTTATGCTTAAATCTAACTCCCCCCCCCCACCCTGATATTTGGGAGTTTAAGAGACATTCTAATGGTTCATCTTAGGATAGTAGCAATGGAAAATCAACCTCAGGAAAATCTTCCACAAGCTTAGCAGCATTTCTCTGGGGGTGGTTTTAGTTTCTGCAAGAGCCAAAACCAATATTTCCATGAAGAAGACCCCCTTGGCCCAATGAGGGTAGGTAGCCTTATAATTAGCCAGTTGGAGCCCAGCAAGTGATTGATCCTCCAGATCAATCAATGATTTCCTCATGCAACCTAAATATTTGCATAGATTTTTCCCCCATTTTCTGGAAAAGAGCACTTTCCTATCAGATTATTTTGATCTGGCTAAAACCTGTGGTGGCCTGACTCTAAGATGAAGTTTTGTGTTAGGACATAACAACAAAGGTAAATGCGTTATCTTAGAGCTGGGTCATGGATAATGTATAGGGTAAGCCATTAGATGAAACCGGAAACTAGTTAAATTTCCAAAAATCGCTGTAATTGGTAGGTGGAGAATTCCAAGATTGTACTGTTGTGGTTGGCTCTGTGCTTTCTTGAGAGAACTACAAAGATGACTAGTTCCTTCCAAGTTTTACTTTTTATGATTATGGATTTTTGGTGCCAACTGTGAAGGAGGAAATACCTAATAATCTGCTGCAACTCTTCAGATGTGTTTTCTTAGACAGTCAATGTTTGCTATTTCATGCTTTGATATACGATATGATCGTGTTTGACAATTCTAGTTAACTTTCTTTTAACCTCCCAATCAAAGGATCAATATATTGTTCAATTTATATTTAAGTTAATCAAACATGGGTCCATGGTGTGTGTGTCTCAGTATATTCTCAACTATGTTTCTGGGGTTTTTCAGACAAATTCAGCAGCTAAGACCTAGTATTAATTGATCCAAAATAATCTTCTGTTAGATACAGGCCTTCCTCTTAATCAAAATCTGTGCCATTTCTTATCAAAGATGTATTCAATAGATCTGAGCAAACTTTGAAAAAGGTGCTTCAGAATGTGCAGAAACATGTCCAGAACATTTTTTTAATAAAAATAATTAAACAGCTATGGTGCCTGCTTTTCTAGGGTCACATCTGTGAAAGCTGTTCTCAGTTGTCTCTGTTTGGTTATTTGTGCATACCATTCTAAACAGGAGCAATCTTATAGGCAGCAGTATGTGTTTGGAAGCTGTAGTTACTCTAATCATTTGAAAAGAAGTGCTTTATATGTACTCAGTTGTGTTTTAAAGGATTTTCACAACCTTAAAACACACTATTTCTTTTGTTCTTGAAAATTATGTTAATAACTATTCAGTTATTATTTAATACATATCTTGAAGTCTGGAAACCACTGTTGGAGTATTATAATACAACTGAATGATAACAACCTAGAGTGTACAAAAGGGAAGGAGGAAAGCAATGTTTGATCTACAGGATTGTACACCTGCCTGAGGCATAAAAGTTTTCCTTGGTTAAAAGTGAAGTAGGCAGTAGGCAGTTTCAATCCTGAGGGCGGATGACATGCCAACTCTAAAAATGTTAGTTTTACAACTACTCAAGTCTTTGGAATGTTTATGAATAAGTCAAAGTGGGTGGGATTAGGAATAGAAAAGAAACTGTTATCACACTTTGTTTCTGCAATAGGATATATAAGATATAAATTTATCAGTATTGTCTAATATGCTGGTTAGTATCCATATTTTTAATATAATTTACATTTCAGAAGCAAACCTTGCATGCAATTGGTGGGTTGTCCTCTAATCAAAAACTTTAAATGCTTGTTTTCCAGAGTAACAACATAACAAATGACTACATACTTAAAATGTTTTAGGAATATTATTTTTTACTATCTTAAATCTGTTTAAAGACAGATCTGTTTCATTTTTTTTGTTACGTGTAGAACTCAAGTGAGCCCAAAATGTTCTGTTGAGGCAATTGTTAAGTGATTTGCCCCGTTTTACAACTTTTCTTGTCCCAGTTGTTAAATGAATCATTGCAGTTGTTAAGTTAGTAATACTGCTTTACATTAAATGAATCTAGCTTCCCCATTGACTTTGCTTGTAGAAGGTCGCAAAAACGGATCACATGAACTGGCACATTGCAACCATCATAGATATGAACCAATTGCCAAGCATCCAAATTTTAATCTCACAACCATGATAATGCTACAACAGTCATAAATGTTGAAAACAGTCATAAATAGTTTTTTTCAGTGCCGTTGTAACTTTGAATGGGCACTAAACAAATGGTTGTAAGTCAAGGACTACCTGTACTTTGAATAAACCTGCTCTTAAAATTATTTATTTCCCCAATTAAAGCTATCTGTACATGTGTGCTGAACTTCCTATAGGAAGAGGAAATTCTTACACAAGATTTTTCTTGAAAATTTTGATTCATTCCTGTTTTTTGCCTTTCTGAAGACAGCACCCATTAATAATGTTAACATTGTTTACCAACAATCTATCTAAAAAATGTGGAATCTGATTTTCATGCCTCCCTCCTCTGTTGCTTTTCTTAATGCTAATTTTATGTCTTAAGCAGTCTTGTCTAATTGAGGAAGAAATTAATATTAGTGCAGGTTGTAAACTTTGCTACAAGCAGTTTTACTATGTGGAATCCAGGATATGATTTATTTTTATGTGGTGAAATGGGACAAGGATTAATACCTGCCACTTAATTATGAAACATTATTTTGGGGAAATTATGAATGTGTTCATATATTGGGGAAAAAGTCATCTTTAAACCTTTTTGTTGCTTATCATAGAGTGAGCTGAGTTTACAGATAATGTTACAATAAATCATGTTTTACCTCAGGAACATTTGGTGGTTTAGCCCAGTGGTGAGTTGCCCCCAGTTCACACAGCAGTCTGTGCAATGCAGAAGCTTGTTACTAATACTGTAGATATATGTTAAAGAATATATTGTTTTACCTGCCTTTGAATCACTTTTAGCTGTTATTTCTCTGTTCTAATGCAGGATCTAAAAACAAATGTCACTACTTGTTGATAAGAAATTGTAGCTTGTTAGGACTTGTCAGATAATGTGTCACCCTCACTTGTTTCCCTGTTGGAATTGCATCATTTTTGTACTGTCTTTTTTGTTGTTGTTGCTTTTCCCATGTGAGGCAACCAGAACTCAAGTCTTTGCTTGTATGGTCACATATGAGCAGAGAACAGTTGTTTCATACTGAATAATAGCCAGCCTCTCATGCCCAGAAGAATTATGGAAAACAACTATGGGAATGAACTCCAGAAAAGCATTAGCTCCCCCAGTTAATAACTGAGTATATTTGTATATTGTGCAGTTATTACTGAAAGGAATTTTAATGGAGGGAAGACACTACTGTATATTTGGAAACAATCTGTTTAGACCTTATTTTCAGAAGTATGCATAGTACTTTGTATAATTGACCCCACTTGTATATACTTCTTCCTAGAATGAAATATCAAGTATTTATTTATATCATGTATTTCATTGCTAATGCTGCTGCTTTTATTATAGCCTTGTATTGTATACATGGTTCGTTAATGACTTTTTAATGCATCATATAGGTATCTGAATTTATATATATTTTTGGATTAAAAGAAATGGGCCTAAAATTGGTCTATTAAAAAATGTGGACACATTCCTCTGGAAAGAAACATCTTTGTGTTCCCATTTTGTATGTAAAGTAATTGGCTAGCATTCCAAAAATAGATATACGATTGATTCAGTGGTGTTGTACAGTTTAGCTAGATCTACCAGTTTTCCTTTGAAGTTCAAATGCTGAAATTCAGAAACAGTGTTCTACTGTATTTAGAAGTTCTCTGTATTCATAAAGCAACATAGAACAAGACAAATGTAAAATATTTCTCTATAAAAAAATAATGAAGCTTCTAAGCCCATAGTTGCTAATAGCTTGTGGCACAGCAAGACGGGAAGTGAAGAAACTTTAAGAACTTGTGCTTTTTTATTGCAATGCTTTGACAACTAGAAGAGGAAAATCTATATTTGAGGCAGGTTCCCATGTAAATTAAGCAAAAACTTTGGAATTTATCAGGAATCATGGCTGTAATAAGCACAGCTAAAAGATTGAATAGGAAATGTGATATTATTCCAGAATTCAAGTAATAACTGTAAGAAATATGTGCATTATCAGTTGGGAAAAACAATATTTTCTGTTAAGCAAAACTTGTAGCAATATCTGCTTCTACTGCAGATTTTGTATTATTTAATAATAATATTTTATACTGTTCATACAGTAATAAATTCCTTAGTAAACTGATGAGTATTAATAGATGTAAAATATAAAATAAATTATCTTTTTTATTTTTTTATTTTTTAATGTTGTTTGGAGTTGTCTCCTTTCTAATTCTTATTTTAATTTTTTTTAAGATTAAAGATTGTTTTGTTAATTGTATATATAATAAATAAATAAATAGCAGAGTATTGCACCAAAATAACCAGCTACAGTGTCTTAAGTTGGCGAGAAGTTTATATTCAAGAAGATAAATAATCTGAAAAATACATAATGATTCAGTAATGCTAGATTCTCCAGTAAATACCTGGTAAAAATCATTTTCTACTTTTGCTCTGACTATACTGATAAGTCCAAATATTGCATTGTTTTGTGACTGTGTATTTCCTTCTCAACACAGGTAGTCTTCAGCTTATGACCACAATCGACAAGACAGTTGTGAATGAGTTTTGCTCTATTTTACAGCCTGTCTTGCCACAGTTGTTAAGTGAATTAGTGCAATTATTACAGTTGTTAAGTGAGTCTGGCTTCCCCATGGACTTGGCTTGTCAAAAGGTTGAAAAAAGGTGATCACATGACTCTGGGACATAAATATGAACCAGTTGCCAACACCTGAATTTTGATCATGTGACCATGGGGATACTGAACAATCATCACTTTTTTCAGTGCTAACTTGGAATGGTCACTGAACAAATGGTTGCAAGTCAAAGACTTATTGAAATTTATCCACTCAGATAAAAATTGCTACCTTGTAAAAAGCCGTTTTTTTATTCTCAACAACTATTGTAATACTTCATGGTATATACTATATAGTACTCAAAGTAAGAGGTCAGATTGCTTTTGCTGGAAAGCAGTTGTGCAGCATATGGAATTTAGCCAAGGAAGTATAGTCCAACATAGCATCCATAAGGAACTAAATACAGAGATTAAAGCACTTGTGCTCTTTGAACGATATTGATAAGCTTGTAGTACACTATTTGTAATTTCTTTATTGTTCCTGATGTAAATGATTTCATTCCTCTTTTATTTCATATCAAAGAAATAATATTGTACTATTAACAGCGCTGAAAAAGTGGTACAGGTAGTCCTTGACTTACAACAGTTCATGTACTGAGCTTTCAAAGTTACAACATCAGTGAAAAAAGGTAACATGACCATTTTTCACACTTACAACCATTAGAGCATCTCCATGGTCATATGATCAGAATTCAGATACTTGGCAACTGTCTCATATTTACGACGGTTGCAGTGTCGCTGGCTCATGGGATCCTCTTTGTGACCTTCTAACAAGCAAAGTCAATGGGGAAGCCAGATTCATTCAACAGCCAAGTCCCTAACTTAAAAACTGTGGCTAAAAATAGCTTCATAAAATGGGGCAAAATTCATTTAACAACTGTCTCATTTAGCAACAGAAATTTTGGGCTCAATTGTGGTCATAAGTGGAGGACCATCTGCCAATATGATCGTGGTAACAGTTTTCAAAGGAGGTAGAAAATTGGACTCTGAAAATGAGAATAAGAGATATTTTCTCAGAGAAGTAACAGTAACAGACGGTACTATACAAGCTTATTTAGAAATAAGTCCCAAGGAGTATATTGGTTTTTAAAATTATAAAATCTTTTTCAAGTTGAGCTTGATTTCTGGAGATTTGGCTATAATATAATAATGGCTTGGTATGTCTGAGTACACACTTTCCAGGATATTTATTTGATTTTCCTATCTAGCCTACAGTCTTAGTATTTCTGGATATTCTCCAATTTAAATTCTATTTAGGTGTGACTCTTTAGCTTTTTTTAAAAATCATCCACCTGCTGCCAAATACTGCCACCTGGAATTCATTGGACAGTAAAGACACTCAAGTTAGCTGTGACATTTGATTACTGCATCCATGCCAATTTCTTGCAGTATTATAGAAATAGTTTGCCACAGTCTTCTTCTGTGAATTATTTTTTCTTTTTCTTTGAGTTTCCACTGTAGTTCACTGCTCTGAAAATCCAGGAACTAACTGGGATTAATCCTGCCTAGCAGGTGAGATCAGACAATATCATTCACATGCTGCCACTCACATTAAGTATATACAGAATTCATGCCAAAGACAAAACCTAGGTCCAGTTTGTAGAAATGAATTTTACCTTTTTATTGGGAACCTCTTAAATTAATCAGTTTTGCTTAAAGAGGAGTTAAATGCACTCCTATAGCCAATTGGGGTTTATGGAATAGCTGATATTTCTAAAGAACTGATATCCAATAAATATGAATTATATTCAGAGCTTTAAAATGTCAATATTTCTAAAATACATCAGATATCTAAATACAGAATACAGAAGATAACAAAGGACTAAAGCTAAATTAATTTATGGTTTCCAAAATCGGTAGAAAAGATGCTATTAGATCCTTTTCCTGAGTGCTGCTCCCACTATCCATAGCTGGGTTCTTCTTCAGGATTTGACAGGAACTGAGTGAGAGCTGAATTTCAATTCCTCTGGTTTATCCACGCCCACATAATCCCATAATCCCCCAGTCTTCACTCAGTTGCTGTCAAGAACTGAAGTGTTTTTTTAGAGCTCAGGGTTTTCCCTAATTAATTTCTTCCTCTGTTCCCTTTAGCGCCTTTTCGGCTCTGTTAGACTTTTTCTTTCCTTTTGATTAGTTTTTCCTCGGCAGAGAGCGAAGATCCCTTGCTGCAAAAGGTGCATGGCATGTCTAGGGCCCCAGGCCGCCCGCGCCTCAGCATTTGTTCGCTGAAGGCAACTGCCGGATTCTGTTCCCTTCGGGGCAGATCCGGCCCTTCGTTACCAGGCGCCGGCAAGTGGGACAGGCTGTGGAAGCCGCCATGGCCATTACACCACGCTTTCATTGGCAACAGCCCGAAGCGGCAGTAGGACTACTGGTTGCGCCCGCAATTATACTGCCAGGCTTGAGGAGCAGTGGAGGTGATCATTACCAGGCTTGCGGTGTTCCAGGACGCCTGGGTAACTTGACGAGGTGGCAGCTGTTGACGGACCTTTGGGCCGTGCTTTTCAGCGATTTCTTGTGGCCGCCATTTTATAACAGCTTCAACTGGCGGACACCATTTTGTCAGACCTTCGGGCCATCAAATTGGCTCTGTTTCGCTGGGGGTTGCCATTCTGAACTGATTGACGCCAGTGTGTTCAGCCTACAGCACCGTTTACCTCACCCCCAAGTGCGGTGGCCATTTTGTCTGCATTCTAGTGATGGCCATTTTGCCACTTTAATAAGCCGTCTGCCTTTTCCCAGGGGGCTAAATTGACCTTGGCCTTAGACCATTTCTCCCTCAGTTGAGTGACTGGGTTTCCTCAAATTTGAGGGCCCTTATTTCAGATGGCGGACTCTCCACTTTTTTTTTTTATTTGATTTATATGCCGCCCTTCTCTGGAGACTCAGGGCATCTTACAATGTGTTAAGCAATAGCCTTCATACTTTTGTATATTTATACAAAGTCAGCTTATTGCCCCCACAAACTGGGTCCTCATTTAACCTACCTTAAAAAGGATGGAAGGCTGAGTCAACCTTGAGCCTGGTAAGATTCGAACCTGCAGAAATTGCAGGCAGCTGTGTTAATTACAGGGTGCATTAAACCACTGTACTACCAAGGCTCTTACCAAGGCACTTTCATCCGACCTAGAGCCTGAGGCGAGCCCACCTCACTCTCCCGCCAAGCACTTCAAATCAGTTTTGGGGAAACGGTCTGCTTTACCCAGCCACACCCCGCAAGGCAACAACCTCATCGGGTCAAGACAAGGACGCCTTAAGGCGCCACAGGGCCTTGGAGCGCCAATGTGATAAGGCTGGTCCCTAGGCGTGGGCACGGGCTCTATACCAGCTCCTACCCCCAGGCCAGATGCTGTGAGATCTGGGTCTCCTGAACCCCCTCAGCAGACCTCGGCTAACATCGATCCGGCAGCTTCAGGCAATTCACTGCTGCTCACAAAAGGGGTGTCTCGTTCTATGCCAGATGTCTCTGCGGCTGGCACTTCATCCTCTCACTATCAATTGCCCAAAGCCACTTTTACCCCAATGGCTGCGGGCCTCCGTGCTCCTGATGTGCCCTTGCCTGGCTCCCATCTGGATTTTCAATCCTTGGTTTCCTCTGCATTGTCTACGCTCTTGGCAGCGGGGTTGCAACAGGCAGTTCAGGGTCCACTTCAGGCCCTGGCGGGACGCCATGCATCACAAGAACCATCGACTTCTCAACTGCATTCAGCGAGGCAAACTATGGCATCTCCAGAGGGCTCGGACCATGGGGATGAAGGTCCGGAAAACATCAAATTCTTGAAGGATGAAGCCTTGATGCCAGATACCCCGTCCTTCACGGGCTTATTCTGCCCCTCTCTTTTCAAGTCCCTTCTCCATAAGGCTCGGTTGACAACGAACCTTGGCATGACTGGTGAGGCAGTGTCCGAGTCCCTGGCCTCCTCTGGGCCCCACAATGCCTTGTTCAGGACCACCAAACAGGAAAAGGACTTCATTCCGTGTCCTCAGTTATTTGCGTACGTGATCCAAACCCCCTGGGGCCAGCCTGGACAAGAAGCTTTATTGCTCTGCCCCAGAGCTGGAGGACCTCTTAGTTCTCCCTTCGGTGGACGCTCCTGTTGCCTCCCTGTCCTCTGCCTCCGTCATTTCCACCAATTGTTGGACTGCCTCAAAGCGGAGGACCGATGGGCGGAACTGGCCTTTCACAAGTCCCACCAGGCGGTGGCATGGGCAATCAGGATGGCGACGGCTACGTCCTTCTTCAACAGGGCGTCCCTTATCTGGCTGAGGCAATTACAGGAAAGACCTCCTCCTGAGGAGACCAGGTTACATCAGGACATAAATAAAATTGTGGCAGCCACCGAATACTCGGCCGATGCCTCCCTGAATTCTGTTAAATTTGCATCTCGAGCCCTGGCCTCCACAGTAACATCGAGGGACTTTTTTGGCTTCATCATTGGAAAGCCGACCTTAAGGCAAAATGGAAGCTGGCAGCAGCCCCTTACAAATCTCCAAACCTCTTTGGGGCCGCATTGGGTCCAGTCCTTGTGGAGGATAAAAATAAATGGAAAGTGCTCCCGTCTTCCTACCATCGTACGGACCATATTTGCAACGGCAGCCCTTTCGGCCCAGCTCCGGCCCAGGTGGGTCTTCATCTCAGCGGAACCCCTTTCAAGGGGGCGACTGTTATCAGGACCGACAACAATATCATGACCGCGGCAGAATCCAGCAGTCTAACAAATGGCAGTTTTGGGGCTCCGGATACAAGTTCTCCTGGAGGGGCAAGTGATTCCAGGTCTCAGGGCCCCATAAGCGGTCGACTGCAATTCTTCCACCACCAGTGGGCCCAGTCGACTTCGGATTCGTGGGTGCTGCGCACTATATCTCTGGGACTTTCCATCGAGTTCACCGGCTTACCACCCAGCCACTTCGTCTGTTGCCCGATTCCCAGGTCTCCCGAACTGCAATGCCTAATGTCTGCCGAGATTTCTCACCTTTTAGAAATCAGAGCTATAGAACAGGTACCACTGGATCAACACCGGGCAGGCTTTTACTCAGTCCTCTTCCTGGTGCCAAAGTCCTCAGGAGGCTGGAGGGGAATATTAAATCTAAAATGCCTGAATCAGTCAGTCTGCTACCGCAAATTCAAAATGCATTCCCTCCATTCGATCCTTGGGAGGGTGAGATGAGGAGACCTTCTGCAGTTGGCCGGCTTGAGGGAAGCCTACCTGCACGTTCTGGTCCATCCCAATCACAGGAAATACCTGAGATTCGAATATGCGGGCCAATATTTCCAGTATTGTGCAATCCCCTTCGGACTCTCCTCTGCGCCTCGCGCTTTTACCAAACTGGTGGCGATGGTAGCAGCAACACTCAGGTCATTGCCAATTCGAGTCCTCTGCTACCTCAACGATATCCTAATCCTTTCCTCCTCCCCAGACCAGATGGCCCGGGACAGGGAGTGTGTTCTGAGTGCCTTTTAGCAACACGGGTTCTCGATCAATTTCGAGAGAAGTCATCTCGTCCCCTCCACACGTCTCCTTCACCTGGGAGTTGTGATCAACTCGGTCAGGGGTCAGGTTTTTTTGTCACCAGACAGAATTCAGAGTATCGTCAAGTTGAGCCAACAGGTCTGCCACATGGAGAAGATGACTGTATTGGTCCTGTCCCAGTTGCTCGGGAAAATGGTGTCTTGCTAAAACATTGTTCCCTGGGCATGCAGACATTCCCGATCCCTGCAGTGGTTCCTGCTTCCATTCCAGTGGGCGGGCCAATCCAACGAGAGACGCAAGGTGTACGTGCCTCCACAAGTTCGTCTGTTTCTCCGTTGGTGGGAGTCCCCATCTCTCCTCAAGAAGTCGGATTTTTCTGGAGCCGGATAGACTGGTCCTCACCTCGGACGCCAGTCTTCATGGTTGGGAGGCACACCTTCTCAACCTGGTGGCGCAAGGCCAGTGGTCGGAGTCAGAACGTCGGAGCAGCATAAATCTGCTGGAGCTGTGAGCCATCAGATTAGTTCTTCTGCAGTTCTGCCGCATGGTGGAGGGTCGTCACATCCTGGTCCTCACGGACAACATCTCGGCCAAGGCATATGTGAACTGGGAAGGGAGCACGAGGTCTCGAGCCCTGATGTTCGAAGTGGAGGCGCTGTTCAATTGGGCGGAGTGCCATCTGCTCTCGCTGAAAGCGGACCATATCTCGGGGATGGCCAATGTCCGTGCCGACTGGCTCAGCCGGGAACAGATCGACCCAGTGGAGTGGCAGCTCCATCCATCTCTCTTTTGGGAACTCATCTCTTGTTTCAGAACTCCAGTAGTCGACCTGTTTACATCTCCTGTGAACACTTAGTTGCCACATTTTGTGTCTTGTTACCCGACTCCCTCTTCAGTGTTGTTGACCCAGCAGTCTCCTGTACGCGTTCCCACCGATTCCGCTTCTACCATGTGTCATTCAAAAGTTGCTGTTCGAAAAGGCCAACATCCTTCTGGTTGCTCCCAACTGGCCGTGAAGGCCGTGGTGCGCTGATCTCGTCGCACTTTCCATCGAACCCCTTGGGTGATTCCACCTCCTCAAGTAGTTCTGTGCCAGGGGGCTATCTGCCATCCAGAGCCTCAATGGCTTCAATTAGCCGTCTGGCATTTGAGTGGGTCATCTTGAAGAAGGACAATTTGTCAGACGGGGTCATTGGTACAATCCAGGCAGCCAGACGTCCATCCACCGCTCATATATACGAGGCCTCGTGGAGAGCATTCTGCAACTGGTGCTCCAGCCACCATCCGGACCCCACTTCGTCATCAGTCCAGGACATCCTCGAATTCCTACAGGCGGGTCTCAAGAAAGGTTTAGCTCCTTCTACATTGCGGTGTCAAATGGCAGCCTTGTCCACGGTGATCACATGCGCGCCCTACCACTCTCTTTTGCACCATCCCCGTGTCCGTGGATTCCTGCAGAGTGCCACAAATCTAAGTCCTCCTACGGTCCACCATTACCCAACTTGGGATCTCCCACTGGTTTTGCAGGCACTTATGTCTACACCTTTTGAACTGTTGGGGTCGGTTGCACTCAAATTCTTGTCCTTCAAAGTGGCTTTTCTCCTGGCTATTACCTCCGCCAGGAGTGTCAGAGCTTGCGCCTCTCTCTATCAGGAAAGACCTTTGCATTTTTCAGGACAGCATGGTGGTCTTGCGACTGAATCCTTCCTTCACCCCCCAAGGTGAACTCCTGGTTTCACCGGGCCCAGGAGCTCATCTTGCCGGACTTTTGCCCGTCACCTCGTGACCAACGGGAGCAGCGTTGGCATATGCTTGATGTGCGTCGAGCCCTCCTTTACTACATCCGTCGGACTGCCTCCTTTTGCAGGACGGAGGCGCTTCTCGTGTCCTTTCACACGGCCTCCATGGGCCAGAAGATCTCGGCTTCCATGGTCGGCCGCTGGATTAAGGCCTGCATTGCCATGGCCTATGATCTGCACTCTAAGCCGCGACCTGGCAAGATTCTGACGCACTCCACGCGTAGTGCGGCCACTACTGCGGCCTGGGTGACACAGGCGTCGTGGCGGACATTTGCCCTGCGGCAACATGGTCGTCGATTTCGCCTTTCATTCGACACTACAAAGTTGACACATATGCTTCGGCCGAAGCTTCGTTTGGTCGTCGTGTTTTACAGAGTGTCCATTTGGCCCGGGACTCTGGGGGCAGTTAGCCGAGGCCCCTGGGGTTTGAGTTTAGGTACATTCCACCTATGGATAGTGGAAGCAGCGCTCAGGAAAAGAGACGTTGTCTTACCTGAACATCGCTTTTCTGGGCGCTGCGACCACTATCCATTCCCTCCCTGGTTGTTGTTGTTGGCTTCCTGTCCTGAGAGGGTGTGTTGCTTTTTGTTCCTACTTGTTATTGACCTTTTGTTGTTCAGACTTGCTGTGCCTTCGTGACAGACTGGGGGATTATGGGACTGTGGGTGTGGCTAAGCCAGAGGAATTGAAATTCAGCTCTCACTCAGTTCCTGTCAAATCCTGAAGAAGAACCCAGCTATGGATAGTGGTCACAGAAAAGGGACGTTCAGGTAAGACAACATTCGTTCTAACAAATGTTATTAAAAGAATAAAGCTTTTGTGAGCTGTGGCTCACTTCAGCAAATGCATGGAGTGGCTAAACTGAAGTAAAATTTAAATTGGGATGAAGTGGAAAGCTTTCCTTTTAGGGATTGGATAGCAAGCCTATACTTAAATATAGACAACCCAGTCTGAAGCAGATTTTTAAAAGAAAGAAGAACCAACAACACAATGATGCCAACATGGGAACCAGATCCTGCCACAAATCCAGATGCTTATTTTCTCCTCAGATCTAAATCAGCAATAAATAGCATCACAGGCTCAACAAGAATCAGTGGATACAATTTTAACATCAGGATTCAAAATAAATTTGAAATAATATTAGGATTTTCAACATTCATTGTTTTTTTTGTTTTTGTTTTTTTTACTGAAAAGTTTTACAAAAAAGAAATACAAAAAAAAATTCCCCCATGTTCCCCCCACCCTTTCCCCCCCTTCATCCCACCCTCCCCCCGACTTCCCAGAGCAAAATACAAGGTATTTCATGTAATCAAACATAAACTAGATTAATCTACTTATCCTCAAAGTACTGCCTCCCCCACTGAAACCTTAACTCCACTACAGATAACCAAATACTTCTAATACTAACATTCATTCATAAGCTATTTGATATTTTCTTGTCTGATACTTATTTTGAATATAATCAATCCATCTTCTCCATTCCGATACGTATCTTTCTTGCGTGTGGTCCTTCAAATACGCCGAGATTTTCACCATTTCTGCTAGGTTTGTTACTTTCAATATCCACTCTTCAATAGTAGGCAAAGAGCCCTTCTTCCAATATTGAGCTACCAGCAGCCTAGCTGCTGATATTAAGTTCAAAATCAATTTAGTCTCTGAAACTGTACAGTCCGTAATTATACCCAATAGAAACAATTGAGGAGTAAATTTCAACCTTCTTTTCAAAATGTTCTGCAGCACCCACCAAATTTTTATCCAAAATGCCTTGATTTTCTTATAGGTCCACCATATGTGATAATAGGTTGCAGCATTGCATTCACATCTCCAACATTTAGCTTGCAAGTTCGAGTACATACATGATAATTTTTTAGGATCTAAGTGCCATCTATAAAACATTTTATAAAAATTCTCTCTCAAATTTTGTGCTTGCGTAAATTTAACATTTCTGACCCAAATCTTTTCCCACGTTTCCATCATCACTGGTTCCTGAAAAAATATGGAACGCTTCACGAATTTGCGTGTCATCCTTGCACAGGGGCCATGCTAATCTTCTCTGTATCGTTCCAATTTTAGTATATGTGCTGCCGAAGTGAGCACAGGATTTTCAACATTCATGAATGTTCTGTTGAAGATTTTAAAATGATCATTTTGGAAAAATGAAATTTTAACTGCATAATTCAGTAAGAATTACATGACTTTAGAATTCTTGCAAGCTTTTATTCTCAGCCTAGGTTATCTGGCAGAATAGTATCTATTAGTAAAATGAATTCCAAGCACATATATGTAGATATGTAATTCAACCTTCATGTACCAAATATATGTACCTTTTGTTATACAGAAATTTAGTTCTGGCTGTTGCCTTGTTTTCCTTTTGTCTACATGACTTTATAAATACAAGGTGACTATTTAGAGAAAGTCTGTTAAAATTCAGTCAGAGAGATGGCAGTGGAAATAGCTTTTGTTGATTTATTGTGTTTCCTAGGAAGTCATTCTATCCTCCATTGCCTTTCTTTTGCTTTGTTCTTCTTTCCTAACATCTATGGATAAAACAGACATTCCAAGGTTATTTTCACTCTACAATATGGGGGAATGGTTTAGGATGTCTTCTGATGCAAGTAAATAGAAAAGCATTTATGTATTCCCCTGTTTATGATTTGACTTTTGCTTCTTTCTATCCAAGATTTTTGCTCTATAGTAAATTAAAATTGCAGTGTGCCAGAAAAACATCTTTTTTAAAGCCTTGTCTTATGAATTGAAAGGCATTCTCTAGTAGCTGGCTACTTTGCAATATACATCCATTCATTATCAGTAACATGGAATGGAAAGATTAAAATAAATGAAAATCATCCCTGAATGACTTTTAAATATTTAATTCTAGTTTAAATTAAAGGGGAAATATTTAGGTTTTTAAATAAAATTACCAACATTAAATCCTTTTTCTTTTGTGATCATTCTTCCCATACTCAGTGCTATCACCATGTATAACTTTTCCTCTCCAATATTTCTATGCCGTCATTGAATATACTACTTTAACAATTTAATGTGTGTGTGTGTGTGTGTGTGTGTACACACACTATGGTATAAGCCAGGAGGATGGTTTACAGTTGGGCCAGTAAAATTTGGACCTGTTGGCAACCTTTGAATTAAATGTTTCCTTTCCAAGCTTACTTTATAGAAGAATTTGCCTCAGTTCCGAATATTGTATAATAAAATAATCTGTCCTTTCACTGTCCTTGCTGTTTTGTCGCGTACAGGAAAGGAGGGACACCAAATGTGCACAAAATGGCATTTCCTACTCAGGGAAATTGGCTGCTCTCAACACTGAATTGAAAAATGTATTAAAAATTCAAGTATAAGCGTATGTTTCAGGACATCAGTAAAAGTGGTGTGCCTCCATGGTAGAAAAATTCAGCAGTTCCAAATTTTAAAGCAATATGTAATACAAAACATTTTGGGTACGTGCAAAAAATTGCTTTTGGTAAGATTTTGGTAAAGTTTTTGATAGAAACTCTTTCAACACTGGATGTGTGATAAAATGATAATTATTTGCATTCTATTAAAGCAAAAGGAGGCTTAACCGACCATTTCTCTTTTTAGTAAGACAAGCAGAATCCTAAAATGACATGGGGAACTAGTGTTAAGAGAAGCATTTGACAAAGGGAGAAAATTAAAAAAAATCGGAAAGGAAAGTAGAAGAGAATAGCTGGTATATCTAAAAGGAAAGAGAAATACTTTTGACAGTTCTGGGTACACATTATTATTTAATTAAACAAAATTGTAACTGCTGATAGTATTTTATTTAATTTAGCAACATACAAAAACACAGCTGAGATATTGTTCTGCCAGATTTAATATTCATCTCCAGAATAAACCTAAAAGTAATTGTGCTACTTCAGACCAAATAGACCCAATTTCTCACCATGGTAGAACAGGAATTTGTTGTATTTTTGCCTGTCCCATTACTTATTTTTTCAATGCCATATTTAATGACAATGCACTTAAGTACAATTGCCATCTTTCTTGTGAGGATCTAATAATTCTTAAACAAATCTGGTTGAGATTTTTTTTAAAAAAAAAAAAGCAATCCAGAATGGTATATAGATATTATAGGTATTGTCTTTGGAATTACTGAATTACTTTATAACTGTTGTGGAGCTGAATAGTGAATAAATAACTATTTCAACCATATCTACATACAGTGCAGATTGGAACCATTCATTTAGCAGTCATTCAAAGTTACAGTGACACTGAAAAAGTGACATACAGCTGGTGCTCACTCGTTTCAGCATCCCGCAATCACATGATCAAAATTCAGGTGCTTAGCAATCAGCATGTACAAGTAGTCCTCGACTTACAACAGTTCATTTAGTGGCTGTTCAAAATTACAACAGCATGAAAAAAGTAATTTATGACCATTTTTCACACTTATGACCATTGCAGCATCTCCATGATAATGTGATCAGAATTCAGATGCTTAGCAATTGATTCATATTTATGACAGTTGTAGTGTCTCTGGCTCATGGGATCCTCTTTTACAACTTTCTAACAAGCAAAGTCAATGGGGAAGCCAGATTCACTCAACAGCCATGTTCTTAATTTAACAACTACAGTGATTCACTTAACAACTGTGGCTAAAAAGGTCGTAAAGGAGCTTTTTAGGAGCCTTGGTGGTGCAGCGGACTAAAGTGCTGTTAAGTAGCACTTACCTGCCAGCTGCCTGCAATCACTGCGAGTTCAAATCTCACCAGGCTCAAGGTTGACTCAGCCTTTCATCCTTCCGAGATAGATAAAATGAGGATCCGGATTGTGGGGCAATAAAATGTATAAAATGTATAAAAAAGAACACCGCTTAGGGGGGACCGAAAGCCCTGCTAAGCAGATATATACAAAAGTATGAAGGCTATATTGCTTAACACATTGTAAGCCACCCTGAGTCTCCGGAGAAGGGTGGCATATAAATCGAACCAATAAATAAATAGTCAATAAATAAAATGGTGGGAAATTCACTTAACAACTGTTTCACTTAGCAACAGAAATTTTTGGCTCAATTGTGGTCATAAGTTGACGACTACCTGTACTTATGATGGTTTCAGCTTCCTGGGACCATGTAACTGCCATTTGTGACCTTCCTAGCTGACCTCTGACAAGCAAAGTCAATGGGAGAAGTTTAATTCTTTAATAAGTGTGTGATTCAGTTAACAACTGCAGTGATACACTGAACAACTGTTGCACAAAAGGTCGTAAAATCGGTCATGACTCACTTAATAATCACCTTTCCTAACAGAGGAAATTCTGGTCCCTATTGCAGTCATAAGTTGAAGACCACATATAACAATTGAGCCCAAAATTTCCATTACTAAGCAAGACACTTGTTAAATGAGTTACATCTCATTTTATGACCTTTTTGCCACAGTTGCTAAGCGAATTACTGCAGATGTTAAATAAATCATCCAATTGTTAAGTGAATCTTCCTCCATTTACTTTGTTTGTTGGAAGTGGCTGGGAAGCTTACAAATAGTGATCACATGATCCCAGGATAATGCAACTGTCGCAAATATATGCCAGTTGCCAAGTGGCCAATTTTTTTTTATTGAAAAAGTTTTTCAAATACAAATTTCCCCCCCCCTTTTTCCCCCCTCCTCCCTAACCCCCCTCCCCCTCCCCTCCCCCTGTGGCTTCTTCAAAATAAAACCCAAATTCATAACAGATTATATAATACTTTACCATCCCCTTACTCCATCCCCCATATGATGACCCTTTCTTTCTAATAATAATATTATATCCCCCTTATACTATACATTTCAAAATAACATTCTACTATAACATTATATAATAACTCCTAATTTAGCATAATAATACTATTATATCTCCCAGTTTAGCAACTTCTGCTCATAATCTACCCTTTTTCTGCCCCCCCATACATGTATCTCTTAAATCAAATCTTTTATGTATATTAATATAACATTTCAAAGCAACCTTCCACTATAAGACTATATAATAAATCCTAATTTAACATTTATTCAATTCATAGTCTATCCATTTCCTCCATCCCCATCGATATATCTCTTAACTCAAATCTTTTACATATATTCATATCTAAACATAATATCCCTTTTCTTAAACTAAACAATCAATAAGCTAACCTGTCTCCACCCACTTTCCTACACGACTACCATACTTAATAATTCTTAATATCTTTATTCTTCTGCCCACACCACTAAAAAATATTCCCTTATGTAAATAAAATCCTCTTAAAAAAGACTTTAAGCTTATAATCCATATGATATCTTCTGTAATGTCTTTCAGCTGGATTGTTAACTCCATCACCCATATTAGGGTAACATCACATCCTAATTCCAACAGTATGTTCGGTATCTTCAATTACCATCTGCCCCCATCAATAGCAAATATCTTCAAAAAAAAAAGAAAGAAAGAAAGAAAGAAACAACCATCCGAGTGACTTTATATTTGTATTCCATATAGTGTCTTTAGTGGTGTCTTTCATCCAAATTATTAATTCCAACCACCGTAATAGGGTAACAGCCAGATCATCTGCGTGCCCCAATTCCATAGCTCTCTCGCCTTGTAGCTCAGCATCAACGTAGTACATTTATCAAAGAATCCCCCCCCCCAAAAAAAAGATAGCTCCAATCCATTCAGTTTAAGGCCCTTTTCACATCCCAAAAGTTCAGCACTGCAGAGGTCTGTTACTCTCCTCAGGATAATATAAACCAATACTTTGCCTCAACTATCTTTTCATATATTCAATCATCTCTTAAATAACTGGCATTACGCTGTTGTTTAGTTTAAAAGTTTTTGTTTTTGTGAGACCTGCTTCTTCTTTTCTTGACTTTTTGTGGGTTGGATCTCCATCCTGATTTCCTTTCTATAAATTGTATATCAACTGTTTGGTTTTCATGCTGATCTATAACTTGATCTTGTTGGTTTTGCTTTTGTGGCTTAAATCTCCATTCTGGTTCTATGAGTTGTATATCAACTGATTGATTTCGATGCTGGTCTGTAACTTGATAAGTCATCACATTAGAATCCAGAGCCGCCTGTCTTGTATTTATAAGTAATCCAGCTGAGACCTCTGAAGGAGAGTCCAGAAGCGGCTCATCTACAAGAACCTCTGTAACTTGTTGTTTTTCCATTACTTCCACCTCCTTCTGCTTATCTTGAATTTCTATCTCTTGTTGATTTTGCTTTTTGAAAACCTTGTAGTAAAATTCTTCCGCTTTTTCAACAGTATTTAACTGATATCTTTCTCCTTGATATCTCAATATTATTCCAGCTGAAACGTACCACCTGAATGAGATGTTATGTTTCTTTAGCTCAGTCACCAAAAATCCAAATTTCTTTCTATCTTTTAGCATCTTAGGCAGCAACTCTTTATATATCCAGATCTTTCTTCCATACAATTGTAAAGTAGAATTAAAGGATTTTTGTACAATATCATTTCTTATTTCTTTATCTGTGAAGTAAATCACCACATCTCTGGGCAATTGCCTTTGCTTTGCAATCCAATAATTTACTCTATAGGCCTTGTCAATCTTACAAGATACCTCCTCAGGATGAACCTTTAAAATCCTGGCCAGAACTTGAGCAGATATTTTTCTTAAATCATCCCTATTATTTTCCTGTAACCCTCTCATTCTAACCGCAAATTCCGTGAGCCTGTATTGCATCATTGTAACTTCTTTTTCAATCCCTTGCTTTATATCTTCTGCATTATAAGTCTCGTGACCAGCTTCCTTTTTAGACTTTACTTCTGAACTATTGTCTTGAATGTTTATCAAATCATTTTCAATTCTTTGTATTTTATTGTCCAAATTATAAATCTTATCATCAACTTCCTCCATTTTAGACTCTAATAACTTAATATTTGTATCCATCTTTATAACAATTTCTGAAAAAGCATTAGTCACTGTTACAATCTTTCGTTGCAGATTATCATACTTTAGTTGTATCATTTCTTTAATTTCCTGCCTAAATTTTTCAAGTTTCTGGTTCACAGTCTCGTGATATCTTGCCATTTCCTCCAGGACAAATTCTTTTCAATTAAAGCCATTCTGCTGAGTCTGTAAGCTCAGAACTTGTTCACATAATTGTAAATGGGGGAACACCCCCCCCCCGCTGCTTGTTTATCAGGCTTTAGTAGTTTTAACGCCATCCTGCCACACAAACAAACCCTTTTTTAAAAAAAGAAAACTTTTCCCCAAGCAAGATCAAGTACAAATCTCCAAGAAAAAAGAAACTTAAAATAGATATTTTTCTTCTAAATTCTAGCCAGCACTGTTTATTCTGCTACTTTATAGCTTGTTACGGAAGGACTTTCACTTTCGGCTTTCTTCTTCTTCTCAAGCCTCAGCAGTCGCCATTTTAAACTTTTTTTCCTTCACTTAAAAACACTTGTAAAATCATTAAAAATACTTGCGATTTAGGGTCCCAAGTCCAAATCTCGTCCTCTTTAATTAAACCATCTGTTAATTTCGTTGATTGGTCCGGTCCCAGCGCCTGGCTCTGCAAAAAGGCAGAGTTCTCCCGAAGCCCGGAGCAGCGGCGAGCGGAAATAGGGAGCCACAACCTGCTCATCCTCAAGAGTAAAAAAAGAACTCTGGGGACTTTGCAGAGGGCTCTACCTGCCCTCGCCTGCTCTGTCTCACATTTCCTTCAGGAAATGGAGTTTTTCGAGCCGCCTTTCAGATGTAAAGGCGGCTCTTTACAGGCAACGGGGCTGGCGGTCTCAGAGGACTGTCTGGCGGCGACGGAAGCCAGACCGGAAGCCCTCCAAGTGGCCAATTTCATTGATCACATGACCATTGGGATGCTGCAACAGTGAAAATTAGTCACGAGTCACCATTTTTCAGTGCTGTGGTAACTTTGAATGATCAGTAAAAAATAATTGAAAGTTGGGGTTTTACTTAGTTGTACTGGGTTTTATGTTTCTTTGTCCAATGGAGCTATCAAATAATATTTGTCATATCTTGCCTTGTGATTGATGAAGAACAGTGTGTAATGTTTGAGAACAAAAAGGACTGAGATTCCATCAGCCATCAAATCCTGTAGAGTTGAAACACGCTGATGAGTTCTAGAGGTAAAAAAACATTAACAGGTTGTTGTGATGCAAAAACAAAGTTGCTCTAAATAAAACAGGAGGTGAAAATATTGCCCTGGACTCAAAATATTTTATCTTTTTATCATGAACCAAATTTAAAAAGAACTAGTTTGGTCTAATAGTTAAGGAACCAAGTTAGAAAGCGGGAGACCATGAGTTCAAGTCCCACCTTAGCCATGAAAACCAATTGGGTGCCTTTTGCCAGTCATTCTCTCTTACTACAAGCCACCTCACAGGGTTATTGTGGTAGAGGAAAAAGGCGGGGAAGATTTGTTGGATATGTTTGGGTAAAACTAATAAAGCTAGGATGCAAATAAATAAATAATGTGCAGTGCTAGTTTTCTGTAGTGACTTGAATTCATGCTATACTGGTGGAAAAACTAAATTCCCAATAGAAAACTAAAGGTTTGACATGGCATTTTGTATATTAAATATTAAAATTTGGGGGTTTTTTTCTGGGATTTTTATTGAATTGTGATATATCATATATTTAATTATTACTATTAATAGAGATACAACTTTAAGGATATGCCCGTGCACACATTCATAAATACCTTGAATTTTTACATGCCTAATCCTGTTTCTACATTTACATAAAGAACTTAAAAGGCATACACAGTGTACATAATTTTGCTTGTACTTAATATAAAAGTTACTGATGTAACTCCTCAAATATTGTTTACTTACAGTTAGTAAATTTTTTGGTCATGAGGAAAAAGTATGATGAAATGAACTTCTCATTTAAGTACAAAGTTCGTATTAGTTATATGATATTAATTGTCTGCTTTTTAACCCTTTCTAATTTTTCTGTCACCTTTCTCTTGCACTGTTTAGGTTTGAAAAGGGACGGATCTACACATTTATTGGGGAAGTAGTTGTTTCTGTAAATCCTTACAAGAATTTGAACATTTATGGCCGTGATACAGTTGAGCAATACAAAGGGCGTGAGTTGTATGAGAGGCCACCTCATCTCTTTGCCATCGCAGATGCGGCATATAAAGCCATGAAGAGACGATCAAAGGATACATGCATTGTAATATCAGGTGCGTCAGAGGTACCTGCTACCTCCCATCATGGTGATACTTTAAACAAAGCTGGAAGATTAATGCTAGGTTCTTATATTACATTATAAACCCTAGATCCAGGGGATCCTAAAATCCATAGCCACTTAGTTTACCAAGGTTAAGATGAAATCTGTTCTTCCCCATCCAGAGGCTTACAATCTCCAGACACTGAGAAATATTATATATCAGATGTGATTTGTAGGTTTTTTTGTAAATATAACCTGTAAAATTTATTTGCCAGATGCTCTCCTGTTCCACTTTATTTTTTATTTTTTAAATCTAGCACTTGTTAGTCAATACTTTTCTTTCCAACTTTTATAAAGAGTTTCAAGGTTTTGCCTAGTTTTCCTCTTGAATTAGAAACTGAGCATGAAGACATAGAGCTTAATATTAATTTCTTAAATGATAAAGAAATTCAAGAAGCTCAAAGTGCACTTGTTCTTTTTAGCTAGCAAAATAGATGAAATTGTGTTTTGATGCCTGTCTTTCATTTGTGCCCTCAGGGGAAAGTGGAGCAGGTAAAACAGAAGCAAGTAAATACATTATGCAGTACATAGCTGCCATTACCAATGCGAGTCAGAGAGCTGAAGTTGAAAGGTAAGGCATTTGCTTTGGAGGGGAAAATGTTTGATTTAATTGAATGCAAAATAATTGCTCCATAGGAAAATGTAGAAATGAAGGTGCCACAATAGGGTGCAAATGTTTAGCTTCTCAAGAGTTCTATTAAAAAAAAAAAAAGACAAAAAAAACCCACATAATACATTGTATCAAATGTTCAAGGTATGTTATGGGGCTTTAATATCGAATAATGGCCTAAATCACGGGTCCTCAAACTACAGCCCGCGGGCTGGGTATGGCCTGCTGACACAATGTATCCGGCCTGCACAGTGGTGGGATTCAGCCCCGCCCCCTGCCCCACCACTCCCACCCACTCCTCGCATGGCTGGCTTTTCCTGGCTGCCAGGGGCCAGGGGAAGAGGTGCCTCACCTGCTGGGGCTGCCAGAGGGCCCGGGGGACAGCCAGGGACTGCAAGGGCCCTGCCTGGCAGCAAGGATTCCGCAGCTGGCCCTCCAAGAAACAGGCAAGGTGGCAGCAGCACTTACATCAGCAGCAAGCAAAGGGGCAGGGGTGGGTGAGGCACATGATATGGATCACACGCCTGCTCCATCCCATGTGGCTGGGACAAGGCGTGTGGTTGTCCAATGTATCCAGCCTGCGGGACTGCATTCCTCTCCCCTGTGCCTCTGTCTTCGGCTACAGCTCCCATTGCGGGAGAAGAAAGGTGAGGAGGGTGTGGGGCGGCTGCTGTCTACTCCCTCCTATCTCTTTTGGTTTGCAGTTGGAGATCAGGTCACCAGTGGTCATCTCCTTGGTCCTCTCACGGGTCTTGCCCTTGGCCTGTACATGAAGTGTGTTCCCCTCGCGCACCCAACTGCAGCATTGGGTGCACGAGAGGGGCACTTAGCCAGCAGACACTGCAGGAAATGGGGGAAAAAACGGCATTTCCCTGTCCGCTAGCAGACAAAACACGCGGCACCTGGCCGGGCTTCCCTGAAGCGTCGTCGGGGGACGGGGTAGGAAGTGGTGCTCACCCCAAGGCTGGAGGAAGAGGACCTTTAAGCCTCAGGCACTAGTTTGGGTAGCGCCCTGCCGACTCACCTGCTCACGTGGAAGGAAGCCTGCTACTCACGAGCCACACCTTCCTGGAGTCCAGTTAGAAAGGCGCGTTCCTCTCACGCATCACCACCATGAGTGGGGAAAGCCGGGATTGCACTCCTCCCCACCCATCTCTGCTGGGCCTGGGCAGCCAGGGCTCCGATGGGGATCTGGCTTTTCCCACTCATGGTGGCCGCAGCCTAATGGACCTGCGCAAGCTGCTAACAGCCTCGGTGGTGCACAAGAGGAATGCGCCTTTCTAACTGGCCTCTTCACCTCCTTCAGGCTGCATGGGTCTGCCGAGTGGTGGTGGAGTTGCCACCCAGGGGCTGCCAGGGGTAGAGACCCCCGATGATGTGCCTCCTTCACTGGGGCTGTCCAGCAGGGAGAGCAACACCCCGCCCTGTCCTGCGAGGCAGCAGCTCCACAGCGTTTTCGGGGTGCTGCCTGAGTGATGCAGCTCCTTTAGATGGAGCCCTGAGGCTGCAGTCCCTTCCCTGGACTTAAGGCAGCCTTCTGCCTTGCAGCCCCATCCCCATCCCACTGAATCTCCGTTCCAAGCTCATGCACCTGTTGACGAAGTGGGACTGGTGAGACACAAGCAAGCTAGGGAGTGGACATAGCAAAAGCCGCCACCTTCTCCCCCCCCCCCCCGCCACTTGGCTGCCCGTCTTTCTCCTGCTCAGCTGCCTGAAGGCGGACAGCCATCTCCGCCACTGGACAGGGAGGCTGGAAGGACTGGCTGGCCAGCAGATCAGTGCTGCTGAGCTCCCGTCTTGGGGCTTCCTCGCTACATCCATTCCAAGCGATCCCTGCCTGGTCCGATTCTGCCTGCCAGATGTGCAGAGCCCTTGCCCGAGCCTGTTGCGCAGGTTCGGCTGGTACAGAGGAAGCTCTGGCCAGCAAGATTCCAAAAGCAGATTGAGACTGCCGTGATGCGAATGGAATGGGCTTCAGCAAAGTTTCTCTTCCTCACTCCCATTTGCTCTTGTAGGAGCCGTCTCTTTCCTGACAGAGAGATGAGAGGAACAGAGCGAATGGAATGGAATGGAATGGAATGGAATGGAATGGAATGGAATGGAATGGAATGGAATGGAATGGAATGGAGCAAGGTTTCTCTTCCCCGCCCCCATTTGCTCTTGTAGAAGCCGTCTCTTTCCTGACAGAGAGATGGGAGGGAGAGAGCGAATGGAATGGAGTGGAGTGGAGTGGAGTGGAGTGGAGTGGAGTGGAATGGGATGGGATGGGATGGGATGGAATGGAATGGAATGGAATGGAATGGAATGGAATGGAATGGAATGGAATGGAATGGAGCATGGTTTCTATCCCCCACCCCCATTTGCTCTTGTAGGAGATGTTTCTTTCCTGACAGAGAGATGGGAGGGAGAGAGCGAATGGAATGGAATGGAATTCAGCAAGGTTTGTCTTCTCCATCCCCATTTGCTCTTCTAGGAGAGAGATGGAGGGATGGAGTGGGAGAGGGAGAGGGAGAGGGAGAGAGAGAGATGGATGAATGTCGATTGTAACCTCCTTGGGGCTGAGAAGAATTGCTGCAAAACTGAGTTTTCTGAAATGGATCACTAGACTTGTAAACAACTTAAAAAATGATCTAGTAAAAAGAAAAGTCAAACAAAAGCAAATAAAACACTCCCAGGAGGAAAACAAATTAAAGTTTCATTTGTGTGTATTATTTAATGGACTGCTAAATTGGCAAAATGGACTGCTAAATTGGCCGTTCCCACCCAGCCACACCCACCCAGTCACATGACCACCTAGCCACGCCCACCCAGTCACATGGCCACCAAGCTACGCCCATCCAGTCACATGGGGGCCCCAGCCGCACCCACCTAGCCAGTCCGGCCCCCCAACAGTTTGAAGGACCCTGAAGTGGCCCCCTGTTCAAAAAGTTTGAGGACTCCTGGCCTAAATCCTTTAACAGAAACTTTCTGTTGCATAAGAGGTGGCTAAGACAATGCCAACATCCCAAAAAGTAATTGCCCTTGTCTGGCTTATTATCTTCTGAGAATTTTAATGTGTCAGGTTTAAAGTGGATTGAATTTCAGGCAATCTGGATACAACTGCTTTCACTTTCTTCTTGCTAATAGTCAGGACTCTAATCTCAACAATATTATCTATATATTTTGATAGAATGATCTATTCTGTGAAGCCTCTAAGTCTTGAACATAATTTTGGAATTTATAGTTGGCTTCACAGAGAGAAAAGGAGTTTTTAATACCTACAATGATGGGAGTGACTAGACCACTGTATTTCTGCTTTCCTAAACATAGAATGAAGCTTGCTATAGATGAAAATTGAGAATCGAGGATCTATTATTTGCTTGGGATGGCTTTCTGCTGACCACATTTTGAAAGACAGCCTCCTTTAGCCTATAGTGGAACAAAGATGGCCATTAGGTTTCTTACCTATAAAATCATTGTGTCTGACATAGGTGCCTTTACTATTAGTTTTTGGGCATGTGTGTTCTTTAAAGGGTGAAGAACATGCTGCTGAAATCCAACTGTGTTCTGGAAGCTTTTGGCAATGCGAAAACTAACCGTAATGACAACTCCAGCCGCTTTGGAAAATATATGGATATCAATTTTGATTTCAAAGGAGACCCCATAGGTGGACATATCAATAATTACTTGCTGGAAAAGGTAACTAGGGTTTTCATGCTCCTCCACAGATATCTTTCAGAAATTAGTAACATTTACTATATTATAAGCATCTGGATTCATAATAGAAAACTGAAACGAGTTCTTGGGATAATGCTAAGTATATGAGAAAGTTGGCTTTAACTTTCAAAACTTTTAGTAAATATAATTGTAACAGAGACCATAGTTTTAAATAGATGATCATGTGGTTGTAAGGAAATTTACTATTACATGTTTCATGGCCTGATGGAAACCTCAGTTAAAAATGGAATAGATGATAGGGCAGTTTTTAAGTGCTGTCTAGCTTTCTGTTTTGGGACTATATGCAGAATTATTTTTTTAAAGCAACAGCATTTGTTGCCCTTAAACATCTGTACAGAACATACACTGTATGTTTATCTTCCCTTTTCCCCTCCCCTCACTCTGCTTTGTTACTCTCTCATAATGATAATCTTGGAATAAGCACTGAAGGTTTGATGATTTAGGAATTACTTTTCAGGTATTCCCCTCACCTCCCAAATTTAAACCATGCAACAGTTTCTGTTTCAAAATGTTACTGTTTATAATAAACTCCCACTTCAGCTGTATCTTGCCTTCTGATATCTGTCTGATTTGCTGAATAAAAATCAATCTTAGATAATCCTATTAAGCTTTCTATCCTATTGTAATGGAACAATTTCTGGTTAAACAATTATTCAAAAAAGTTACTTACAACCCCTCCTTAAAGTTACAATTGCAGCATAAACCCCCCACCCCCCAGTAATGTGACCACATCTCCAGCATTTGACACTTGGTTTGCATTTGCATACTGCAGTCATGTAACCACATATATATATTTTTTTACATTTTTCTGCAATAAATCTCTATTGAATAAATGGACTCATATTTACAACAACCAAATGGTTCACTTAAAAGATTAAGATTAATGAAACCTTAACGAGTAACATTATTGAAGTCCTGCTATTACTTGTCGATCTGATTGATCCCAGAAGGTATTCTACTCTTGGTCATACTGAATAAAGTGTCTTTTCCGCTGGATTATGGCAACAGCCTCATAGGGGCTTCCAGAGTTATTTAAAAAGCTAATTGCCCTTTGGAGGGATTGACACATCACTTCCACTAAAATTGGTTCATTACAAATGGTTGTTATGCCACTGTTGTACTGCAAGTCTCTCATTATTTGTTTAATTTATTTAAAGGACTTATATGGCTTCCCATCTCTCACATGACTCTAGATGGCTAATAGCCATAGCCAAAGCAGTAGCACTTAGACTTATATCTTAGCACTTAGCACTTCATACTGCTTTTACAGTCCTCTCTAAGCGGTTTACAGAGTCAAAATATTGCCCCCAACAACCTCGGTTCTCATTTTACCCACCTCGGAAGGATGGAAGGCTGAGTCAACCTTGAACCGGTGAAATTTCAACTGCTGAACTGCAGCTAGCAGTCAGCTGAAGTAGCCTGAAGTACTGCACTCTAACCACTGCACCAACTCGGCTCTAGCACTTCAACAGATAAATAAAATATCATCAATATCATACATCATCATCATCTATTATATTGTGTTATATTGTAATAACACAAATTGTGTAACTAGTTCCCATCCCCCTTTAAGCCTTCTGCCTCCCAAGAAATTTATTATTTAAATAGGACAAGATTAGGTTTAAAAACAGCCTGTTTTCAATATTTCACTTAATGTAAACTATTTGCTTAGGATAGTACAAATTCAAAAATAAATCGGCAAGCTTATTTGGTAATGTACTTTCCCTGTTCTTCTAGTCCCGGGTGATTGTGCAGCAACTAGGAGAGAGAAACTTTCACTCTTTCTACCAGGTAAGTTGCAACTATGAAATTAGGCACTGTGTGGGTGACCACTTCTAAATTCAGAGGAATGCACCCTACTCTTACAGTATTTATAATGTTCTTCATTGTTTTATCCTATCAGTTTGTTACATCCTTCTTTCTCCCCTAGTTCATTCACAGTGCAAAGGACAAGTCTTTGTATAGCCATTTTGCTGTAGAAGATAATTTATTCCACTCTGAGGCTCAAAGACTGGCTCTTCAGATTTCCTTTATCCAAATGTAATGTTACTTGGTGTTTTTATTTTCCTTGGAAGAGACGATCATACTGGTTCTAGCCTGCAGATGGAAATAATTTCCATATATACTTCATGGTTTTGCCTTCTGTGCCTGCTAGCAATTATGGTAACTGGATGCCTGTCTTGGATACCTCTGAAACAGCTAATAGTGCCTTAGGGTAGCCTTTTACAAACGACAATGTCTGTTTCTTTTGGAAAGTAGAATTCTGTATTACTGTACTTTTATGCCAGGCTACCATGTTGATAAAACATCACTGTTTATGGTTTTACTGGAGAAGTGTGAAGACTGTCCCACTGATTTTATTTATTTGAGAAATGTATATGATTACTTATATTATATAAAACAACCTAGATGGCTAGTAAACCCATAACTAATAAAAACGCAAGATTAAAATTCCATGCATATGCACCAAAGACAAATTCCTTGTGTGTCCAATCAAGAATTCTATTCTATTCTATTCTATTCTATTCTATTTTTCAAAATAATAATAATAAAGTTGGGCTCCCTTCCCATTATGCTCCAGTGAAAGAAGAGCCAATTTTCAATGTCCTTTCAGGATAGACATACGCACACTCCAACATATCTTGGTTTAGATGAAACAATGAACATGTTTAAATATTTTGGGATGCTAGCCATTCTGACTCCAGGAGAAAGTTTCCTAATCCTTAAAACGAGTTCTTTAATACGTAGTAGTTTAAGATAGCTCCATTAAAAGTTGCATCTCTTATAACAGGATGAAAAAAGAGGAAAGGAGAAACAGAAGTCTTTAAATGAAGGATGCCCCTTAGCTAAGATTCCAGAAGGAAGATCCTAAAGACAAATCAAGTATCCACAGCATTGCTGAGTGGTAATGAGTAGCACATAGTTGGGGTTGAACGCCACTTGAAGCATATACTTTTTCCTCCCCAAAATAGCCTTATGTAAGAGACAATCTAACTTGTCAGGAGTGACTAGTAAAGGAGCAGTTGTTGCAATGCTTGCCTTTTTCACTGTTGAATATTATATTTGTTCAATGTCCTTTATACTGCATGCTTTAGATATGGACTATCCTATCAAGACGGCATAATTTAGATGGTAATAATATTAATAATAACATAGCACCAAAAAGACAATTGATGTAAGGGGTCTTTGCTGCTCTCTGGTCTTGGTAGTTTCCTTACAGACATTTCAATACCCAAACTAGGTAACATCATCACTGCTAGCGACTAGGATTCATGATGTTGCAGATGTTTCATTTGGATAATGAAAAGTCTGCAAGGGAAAAAAAATCAAGCTTAGAGAGCATCAAGGACCCTCATTTCAACCCTGAGCTATCAAAACTCTCCTTTATCAACACAGTTGGTTTAAGTAACTGATTCTTATCTTTTTAGCTTCTTCAAGGAGGCTCTGAGCAGCTTCTGCGATCTTTGAATCTACATAAAGATTTATCTGCATATAGCTATATTAGTGCTGGAACACAACCAAAGGTGAGGAAAAATCATCTTTCCCTTTGAAACTATTTCCATTTGAAACTATTCTATTTCTTATCCATCTGTACATTTGGAGATCTGATTGCATTTGTTTTCTAATATCAGTTTAACCTATCCAATGCTTAAAAGTAATTTCGATTGGCCAGCTTAAAAACTGCTAAAAATGAATGATCAGTATATTTCCAATATTAATTGATCAACTACCAAATCAAATCTTTTATTAAGGTCCCAGACCAGGATTCAAAGGGTGAAACATAATAATTATAAGAACTAAAAAATATAAAATATACAAAGTCTGGAAATATACGATCTGGAACGAGCTCCCCCCGGAGATACGGAGGATCCCGGATCTGCGCACCTTCCGTCGCGCGCTCAAGACTTTCTTATTTTATCAAGTTGGCCTGGCCTAAATCTTCTCCCCTTTTAAATGTAAATTTTAATTTGTTTTAAAATTATTGGGTATTTTAAATTTGTCTCAGCCAAATTATTTAATTCGTTTTTATTCTATTTTAAATTTTTGTATTTATGTGTTTTATTCTGTGGCTGTTGACTGCCCTGAGTCCTTCAGGAGTAGGGCGGTATAGAAATCCATAAAATAAATAAATAAAATAAAATAAGTCAATTACATCTTTAGCAAACTTTCCAGGGCATTCTGAGGAATCTTTTACAGTATCGGATTTCTTTTAGATGAAGAAACTAAAAATATATAATCTCATTCAGCAATTCCAAGGCCACATTTTAACAGCAAAATGTATGGCTAATTTTATAGCAAAATGGCTGAAAGGTTTTATTGTGTAATTTATTTTCATTATTACTAAAACTCTGATTCCTGTAATCTTTAAATAGTGTACCATAGGACAGGTTTTGAACCAGGATACCTCAAATGGGCTAACATATACAACGTGTCCAAAATAATGACTTCAGTGTAATTGAAATTTGACAAATTTTATAAAACATTTTATACCATAGAACAGTTTATGACATAATGCAAAATGTCATAAAACATTTCCTGCGCTATACAGTTCAACATTGGCTAATTTCAAGACACATAAAACTCTGAATGTATCCCAGCTTTTCAAGTTAAGGCATTGCATTAGAAGCTCTGTCACTGTTGCAGTCGTTGAGGAATCTGGTAAGGAAATATCTCCGAAAAGCTGACCCAAAAGATTATGCGTTATCTAATTATGACTATGAATGTGGAATTGAATTAGATATGTAACAGTGCTCTGGATATTACAGGTAGTCCTTCACTTAACAACAGATCATTTAGTGACTGTTCAAAGTTACAATACCTCTGAAAATAGTGACTTATGACCATTTTTCACACTTATGACCGTTGCAGCATCCCCAATGGTCATGTAATAAAAATTCAGACGTATGACAATTGGTTCAAATTTATGACGCTTGCTGTCCCAGGGTTATGTGATCACCTGACAAGCAAAATTCTGACAAGCTTCTGACAATTTTGCTTCTGACAAGCAAAATTCAGTGGGGAAGCCAGATTCACTTAACAACTGTGTAACTAACTTAACAACTGCAGTGATTCACTTAACAACTGTGGCAAAAAAGTTCGTAAAACAGGACAAAAGTCACTTAAATTTCTCTTAGCCACAGAAATTTTGGACTCAATTCTGAGGTAGTCCTGAGGTCAATGACTACCTGTATTGCATCATACATTACCTTACCTGTATTATATTGCATAAAATTACTTATTTTTATTTGGAATTCTGTGCTATGTTCTTTTTTGACAACAATAACAAAAAAAGTTTCCAAATTTGGCCAAATTGGTTTAAAATTCTCCTTGCCATTTTTTTTATTGGGGAAAAAATTCAAATGTTCAGCTCAAATGTTACTGCGGGCCAGCTATCAACTTTATGTTGCCAAGTATTTATCTTCAGTTCCTAATTAACATTATCTTGTTTTGTATGTTAGGTCTTGGCTAGCAGGAAAGGATGATAAATTTATATTCTCTTTTGCAGCTGTGATTTACTTCTTTTTTACTTGTTTTCTTCCAAGCCCCACCCCTTCACCCCCAGGGTTTTTTTTTATTATTTGGATTCATTATTTTAATAGATTAAATAGACTTTTTCTCTTGCTTTTCTTTTTCTTATCAGCTAGTTCATGTAATTTTTTTTACTCCTATTACTAATACTTTATTCTTTGTCTTGGCTGAAATATTCCTTCAGCTTTCCCATGTAGAGATGAGTCTTATTTTCCCTTGTTTAACATTGTATTCTTAGTGTTAAAGCAAGAGAGTGACTTCATGTTTTTGTTTGTTTCTTTTTTAGTGTGCCATTAATGACAGTGCAGATTTCAAAGCTGTTGCTGATGCAATGAAAGTGATTGGGTTTGGACCAGAAGAGGTTCAAACAGTGTACAAAATCCTTGCTACCATTCTGCATTTGGTAAGTGGATTTGGTAAGCTCAGGGCCAGGTTATCTTCGAGACCACCTTCTACCACATAGCTCCCAGCGACTGGTAAGATCCCACAGAGTTGGTCTCCTCCGGGTCCCGTCAGCTAAACCATGCTGGCTGGCAGGCCTGTGGGGGAGGGCCTTCTCTGTGGCTGCCCCAGCTCTCTGGAACCAGTTACCTCCTGAGGTCCAGACCACCCCCACCCTATTGGCCTTCCGAAAAGCAGTGAAGACCTAGCTTTTCTGGCAGGCTTGGGGCCGTTGATCTCGCTGTTGCGATCTTGTGAGATCCGGCCATGAATGGTGTGAATGGGTTTTAATGTTTTAATTTTTAAATGTTTTTATAATGTTTTTTTTTTTAATGCATTGTAAGCCACCCTGAGCCTCCGGAGAAAGGCAGCATATAAATTGAACTAATAAATAAATAATAAATAAATAAATGGCCACATGTGTGGTCAAGTGACACCTTACTTAACCATTATACCTCTGAATCATGAGTTTTCTGGTCTAATTGTGGTTGTAAGTCAATGATGACTTGTAGAAACTTCCAGTGTTCTTTAGTGGATATGTTATTTTGTTAATTTTAATAAGTAAGGTGTAACTTTCCCAATATTATCAGTAAAACAATGTATCAGGAATTTGGTTCCCTAACAAAAAATGCTTTAGTTTAAGATAGAGATGGACTAGCTATTATCCTAGTTTGGGATGAATCAAGGAAATAGCCAGAGTTTTCAAGTAGATACAATGTCTAAATTGTGCTTGTTGCTGAAATTGTTGAGGAAATGAACAAGCTTCTTCCATATTTTCTCCAGGGCAACTTGAAATTTTCTGTGGATGGTGAAACACCAGTGATTGAAAATGGCAAGCTAGTATCTGTCATTGCAGATCTGCTCTCAACTAAAGCTGATATGGTAGAGAAGGCTTTACTTTTTCGAACTGTAGCTACTGGTCGTGATATCATTGATAAGCAACACACAGAGCAAGAAGCCACTTATGCCAAAAATGCATTTGCAAAGGTGAATATAGATTCCATCCTATCAGTGTGAAGTCTACTTTTTTGGTTTGATATCTTCATTTCTAAGTGAAAGTTAATATGATTGATTCAAAAAGTTCAAAGGTAGCCACACAAATAAATCCACACATAAATTATCACTTGCAATTCATGAACAATTTATGTAAGAAAGGAAAAAGGTGACTTTCTCTCCAATTATCAAAAATATTCTGCCTGTGATCAGCAAGTGCCTTATTTCTTGTGACCAGAAATCAAAGTATTGTTTGAAATTTGTTTGACTTGCCAGTTAACTTTGGGAGGCTAGTGATTGGAATTCTCTGGAGATTTATAAAGTCTTTGGAATTCCCAAAGTTTATGGATGATGTAAAAGTCATACTATGAGAAAGTGTGAGATAGGATATGAGAAGACAAGTATATTTTGTGGTGGTGCATGGAGATTGGAATGCACACACTTGTAGCTACTATCCAATGAAACACGTATATCATCAGTGAAGTTAAGATGTTGGTGGAGGAAGAATCTGGAACTGGCTGACTTATTTAATGAACTAAATGTCCTGAAAATAACCCTATTTCAATTTTAATAATGTTACAACAAAAGAACAGCTTTATTTGCAGCTTATTTGTTTTAAGTCTCATAAGATTTTTACTGCTGAATAGGTTAAAACTGGATTATTCCCAGTTTTCTTTTATAAGGCTACAGTGACCTAATACAAAAATACAGGATTACTAAATCTGGGTTCTAAACCAGGAAATAAAATTGATGATGTACTTTGGTTTGTAGGCAATATATGAGCGCCTTTTCTGCTGGATTGTGATGCATATCAATGATGGGATTGCAGTGAAAGATTACAACAGCACTGTTCACGGCAAAAACACAGTGATTGGAGTTCTTGATATCTATGGCTTTGAGATCTTTGACAATAACAGGTGAAATATCTTGAGACAGTCAAGTATATATTGGTTCATAGGAGGATTTAAGACATTATTTATTGATTTTTCCTTTTATAGTTTTGAACAATTCTGCATTAACTACTGCAATGAGAAGTTGCAACAGCTCTTCATACAACTTGTTTTGAAGCAAGAACAGGAAGAATATCAGCGAGAGGGGATTCCTTGGAAGCATGTGAGTAGATTTACACTGTCTATAGGCTAAGTGAGACCATAGAGAAATAATCTTTTAAATACTTTGATCCCAAGACAAAGTTATAAAGATTATAATCAGAACTCTGAGTTATGCCTGGAAGCAGACTGATAAGCAAGGCAGCTGCAATATCAATGGTATAATAGACTATGATCTTTGAGAACACTCTCTGCTCCTGCAGCCATGTATTTATGGATATATATTCATGAATACAGAATAGCAATAATACTTAGAATTATATACTGCTTCACAGTGCTTCACAGCCCTCTCGAAGCGGTTTACTGAGTCAGCATATTGCCCTTAATAATCTGGGTCCTCATTTTACCGACGTCAGAAGGATGGAAGGCTGAGTCAACGTTGAGCCAGTCAGAATTGAACTGCTGAACTGCTGGTAGCTGGCAGTCAGCAGAAATAGCCTGCAGTACTGCGCCATCACAGCTCAGAATATTTCTGGATTAATCTCCCTGTCCACCAAACTAAATGTGATCAACTCCTTTCAAATCCCATCCCTATTGGATTGTTATCTAATGGGGCCTTGAAAATAGGCATTTTTAACAGTTGCCTATTTTCTTTGGCAGAGGTGCAGTCAGCTTCATCTCTCTTAGGCTTTAGGAAAATTGTGAAGATTTATCTGTTTCAACTTGCATAGGAAGAGAGTATATTATAATTGAAGGTGAGGTTCATGTGTGCATGTCATTTGTATTTTTAAACTCTTCCTTGAGCTTTCCTTGTATCTGGAATTGCATGTGTTTGGAAACATTACATATTGAAATTGTTAGCTATGTAGAATCTTGAGAATGAACAGAATATAAGCAAAATCAATATTTTGTGCCAACTTTAACTTCTAATGGGTTTTCAAGGAATGTCCCATATAGAATTTATTACAATAGTCTAATAAAAAAAAAGAATAGGTCATCTATCACAGGTTGGTGTACTCCAATAATAGTTATCATTAAATCATGATTTAGTGAGGACTATTGCTATATAATGTAGTTGCTTCTTCAAAGAAATTGCAAGTACATCTAGCTTTGTTTAAATAACAACCTCTGGCTGATCCTGATTCTCCTGCTTCAGGATACAGAAGATGGGAAAAATGTACCTGCATACTGATGTTATCTTCCTCTAAATCTCTGGGATATAGTGCATTTCTCAATAGTTTTAGTACATAGAAAAATGATATCCTTGTATGATGCCATGGTACAATGCAGATTATATCAAGCCAAAATTCCTAGTATTGCCTTTGAAGACTGACTTATCAGGAAATTTTGAATTACTATAAAATGATGCTCTATACCCACCAGTCAGCTCAGATTGGTCAATGACATACTAAATAGAATCCAAAACCACAGAACCAGCAGCGGCTTATTCACTCTGTCTAGTTCTCCATTCCCCAATCCCCAAAATAATCAAGGCCTGAACCTAATGAAAATAGACTCAGACAATCTATTTGTTTAGATAACCTTTGCAATACCAAACAACACTCTATGATCAGATTAATAGATATCTACTTCTTAGAATCAGAGCAGAAGGGGGAGATATTACTTATTTCAGGCAGGACAAAAATATAATCACTGCCCGTGTATTTAATGAAACAGAGATTAGCAATGCCCCCTATAATCAGCAACAACTAGTGGAGTAAAATCCACAGGGACTCCGTATATTTAATAATTTTTCCCAAGATTCTGAGACTGCACTCTAACTTTGGTAAAATAGAGGGTTTCTACCTTTAATGTTATTGGTATAAAGTATAAAAAGGAGATAAAACTTGGAATATACATTTACCATCTCAACCACATAGAATACCATATCAATACTTTTTTATTCTTCAGATATTTCTAGATTTAGAAAGCAGTTTCAAAATGTTGCTGAATAGTTTGTCTTAAAACTGTCTGAAATATTGTGTATGAATTTAGAATAAATCTCACTGAGTTTCAAAATAATTTAAACTTATACCTCCTCATTTCTTTTCGTATTACTAATTCTAGTAGTGCAGTGTACTTTTCCTCATGAACTTCTCTTTAGTATTTGTTCTCAAATATTCTGTAGATTGACTACTTCAACAACCAGATTATTGTTGATCTTGTGGAGCTGCAACACAAGGGAATCATAGCCAATTTGGATGATGCGTGCATGAATGTTGGAAAAGTCACAGATGAAATATTCCTGGAGGCTCTTAATAAGAAGTTGGGCAAGCATGCTCACTTTTCCAGCAGAAAGGTATTTTTGTCTATTTTGGCATTAACTATAATTCTGGCACTAGACTAATTTAAACTTTTTTTTTCTTAATTAGCATTGAAATGTTTTATATGGTCCTGTCTTAATTGAAACAGATCAGTTTGCACAAAATAGTCATTTAGCTTCATATTATATCACTGCTTCTAAACATGCCTAGTTTAGGCATGAAAAGCATAGTTTCAGGGTTTATGACTAATTGGGTTTTTTTCTTAAAGCATTTTTCCTCCCGGAAAGGATCAAAGAACAGTGTACAATTTAAATTGAAGTCTCTAAAAACTTCGTACAAAAAAACAAAACAAAAGATCATAAAAAATAAATCCACACAATATTTTCTTTATTATCAAGTTGACCAAGTCATATTATCAAGTTCAGCAAGTGCCATTTCATCAGAGTGGAAGACTGCTTTCTCTCTGATGGGCTCAGAGTGTAGCAATATGGAAGAAAGCTCATAACTATCCCAATGCTGCCTCGTCCATTTTCCTTTCTTCATGGTGTCTCATTCAGTATATATTTAATCCTATTGGGATTTTAAGAACTAGAACATACTTTATAATCCACGCTAAGCCATAAACTTGTAGGTGTTATGGCTGAGTTGAAAATACATGAATTTTCAGTGCATCCCATTCCATTATATGTGGATCTGACTTTGATGATTTGGGGCGCAAACTGAATTATAGCATTGTTGGTTGATATTGTTATGGTGACGTTTGTTGGAGGAAGGAACCAATTGGCACATAAAGAATGCATAGCTAAGATTTATAGATTGAGAGATTTAAAAAATCTCAAACCTATGGGTTGAAGTATTCCTCTGCTATAAATAATCTTTAAAATTGTTTCCAAAGGGGAAAAAAATTAATATCCAGCAGAGGGAGCCATAGACTTTTCAATGTTAAAGAGAAAAACAGAAGCATGAAGCTCGCTAGACAATGATGTCATTTATAACCAATAGGAGCCCAGTTTAAATTCATGTAATGTTTCCTAAGCAAGAGCAGAGAATATGGAGTATAGGTTTTTATTTCAGAAAGGTGAAGAGATTCCTTTTGAAACCGTAGTTGAACAATATTTTTATTAGAAGCAAATAGAATGCAACAAAAGCAAATTGTTAGAGCTGTTCAAAAGGCTACTTTTTACCCAAAACACTGGGAAAGGGGAGTATTAAAGGAAAATGCTAGCTTTGCTGAAGCCACAAAGTCTTCATTTGGTCATATCCATAAAATAGAGTGTAAGATATAATTGCTGGTTTAAACAGATACTACTTAATACCATACAGATTTCAGGTTGCCCTTAGGGTTGTTAGGGCTGCCTCTAGGATTGTTAACAACTAAGAATAGTTAATCTGTTTTTGAAAGTACACCAATTAGCAGTTAATAGAGTCTATCTTCTAAATAAAATGTAGAGATCAAGCACTTTTTCATTATTAACAAATTTAAAGTGGTCTCATTTTTACATTCAGAAATAGTAAAGTTCTTTGTGAATTGTATCACTTAGGGAGTACATAGCACAGTCACAGTTTTACCCATTATTTGCTTGCTTTATAAACATAGAAAGCCACTAGAAAAAATAATAATAATAGTAATAATAATAATAACACCAACAACAACAACAACTTTCATTGCAAATGCGATGAAGCACTGGAAAACAGAACTGTTTATTGGAAGTGAAAGCTATGGATTGATCAACATCAAAAGAGGAATTTTCCAGGGTGATTCTTTGTCACCTCTGCTGTTCATCATCGCCATGACCCCTCTGTCAACAATTCTACAGAAAACTAATCTGGGTTATCAAACTACTAAAAATTCACAAAAAATCTCTCATCTGCTGTACATGGATGACCTGAAGTTATACGGAAAATCAGAAATTGAAATCCAGTCACTGACCAATACAGTTCGAATTTTCAGCACTGACATCAGCATGGAGTTCTGCCTGGACAAATGTGCCATAGTGGCACTGAAGAAAGGGAAGATTGTAGAAAGTAATGGAATTGAAATGCCCATGGACAAACCATCAAGTGCCACCAACCTGAAGCCTACAAATACCTGGGCATACTGCAGTTGGACAATATCAAGCATGGGCAAGTGAAAATGTGGTCAGCAAAGAATACATACAAAGGGTCAGGAAACTTATAAAAAGCAAACTGAATGACGGTAACACCATCAAGGCTATAAATACCTGGGCCATACCGGTCATCAGATATACTGCTGGGATTGTAAACGACACAGGCAGAGCTGGACAGCCTGGATAGGAAAACAAGAAAACTGATGACCATACACTATGTGCTGCATCCACGTAGTGATGTCGACAGGCTATATTTGCCCAGAAAAGCAGGCGGCAGAGGACTTCTGAAAGTGAAGCAGACAGTCGAAGAAAAGAAGCATGCTCTGGCAGATTATGTGAAAGACAATGTTGAACCAGCTCTGATGGAGGTCAACAAGAGGAAGCTTCTCAAAGTGTAGCAAACCAAGACAGAATATAGGAAAACAGCAATGCAAACTCGGGCTGACAGCTGGTGAAACAAAGCATTATATGGACAGTAGCTTGAGAAGATCCAAGGAAAAGTAGATAAGGAAAAGACCTGGTTATGGCTGATCAACGGAACCCTGGAGAAAGAAACAGAAGGCCTGATTTTTGCAGCCCAGGAACAAGCCATCAGAACGAATCTAATCAAAGCCAGAATATAAAAATCTGCTGATGACCCCAAATGCAGACTCTGCAAAGAAGCGGATGAAACCATTGATCACATACTGAGCGGTTGCAAGACAATAGCTCAGACTGACTACAAACAACATCACAACACAGTCGCTCAGATGGTCCACTGGAACTTGTGTCACAACTACCATCTGCCTGTAGCAAAGAACTGGTGGGATCATAAGCCTGAAAAAGTGGTTGAAAACGAGCATGCAAAACTACTGTGAGACTTCTGAATACAGACTGACAAAGTTTTGGAACACAATACCCCAGTTATCACAATTGTGGAGAAGAAAAAAGTGTGGATCGTCGACATTGCCATACTTGGTGACAAGAGAATCGATGAGAAAAAACTTGAAAAAGTCACCAGATATCAGGACTTGAGAATCAAATTGCAGAGACTCTGGCATAAACCAATGCAGGTGGTTCCAGTGGTACTTGGCACACTGGGTGCTGTGCCTAAAAACCTAGGCAAGCATTTAAAAACAATTGGCGCTGACAAGATCATCATTGGTCAGTTGCAGAAGGCCACCTTACTGGGATCTGCTCGCATAATCCGCCAATACATCACACAGTCCTAAACGCTTGGGAAGTGTTCGACTAGCGATTTGAGATACGAAATCCAGCATAGTTATCTTGTTTGCTGTGTATACTGTCAAGTTTGTGTATAATAATAATAATCCACTGCTCATTATATTAAAAATACGACTTTCCTATATCCAAAAAGTCATGGGAACATAAAGTGGAAAAAGTTATAGAAAATGAGAAGGTGAAGATCTTGTGGGACTTTCGAATACAGACAGATTGTCACTTGGATCACAACATGCCAGATATCACAGTTGTCGAAAACCGAAATGTACAATTTATTGACATCGCGGGTACCAGGAGATGCCAGAGTCAAAGAAAAAAAACTGGAAAAAAATCATCAAATATCGCGACCTGGCCATCGAAATTATGGCTATGGATGAAACATGTAACAGTGATACCCATTGTCATCAGGGCACTTGGCACCATGTCCAAGAATTTTATAAGATACATCAACAAATTGCAGCTTCCTGCAATAACACCAGTGGAACTGCAAAAAACTGCACTATTTGGAACATTGTACATCTTAAGAAGGTACCTAGGACGCTGGCAGCAACCCGTATCAACCATTAGCACCAATCAGTGGTATTTGTGATGCATTTTTGAATGCTCAGTTGGCTGAGTTTTATGTTTAATGAATAAACTAAATAATAATAATAATAATAATAATAATAATAATAATAATAATAATAATAATAATAATAATAAATCATCTAGAACTTCATAAGTTGAATCAAAAGACAAGAAAACTAATGACAGTGCACATGCTCTTCACCCAAAAAGTGATATTGATCGATTGTACTTGCCAAGATCTCAGGGCGGCAGAGACTCATATAAGTGAAGCAAACTCTGGAAGAGGAAAAACTCCACTTAAATGACTACATAAGAAAAGCAAAAGAGCCTCTGCTGAAAGAGATGAACAAGGGAAACCTCAACAAATGCCATTTATGCAATGAGAAAGATGAAACAGTGGATCACCTTATCAGTGGCTGCAGCAAAATCTCACAGACTGATTTGCTACAACAATATGATCTAGTTGCCAAAATGGAAGCTTTGCCAGAAGTTTGAATTTAAATGCAGCAAAAATTACTGGGAACACCACATTGAAAAGTTCTTTAAAATGAGCAAGTCAAGATCCTGTGACACTTTGGATACAAATAGACAGACATCTGGCCCACAACATGCCTGACATCACTATTGTGGAAAAGAAAAGGGTCTGGTTCATTGATATTATAATGCCAGGTGATATATGAATTGAAGAGAAACAGCTAGAAAAAATAATAAAATATCATGGTTTGCAAATTGAACTTGAGCAATATGGAGGAAGAAATCAATGATTCTCTAGTAATAGGAGCCCTTGGAGCAATAGTCAAAGGGTCGCCTAAATACATGGAAATTTTGAACTTATTAGACCTGAATATCCTAACTGCAAAAAAATCACCGTACTTGGAACTGCCTATATACTCAGATGCTACCTTAACAGCTGTTAGGTCTTTGTTCAGACTTGAAATGTTAAGTTTTAATGAATAAAGTGAAGGAGAAGGAGGAGGAGGAGGAGGAGGAGGAGGAGGAGGAGGTGGTGGTAGTAGTGCTGTATTGGAAGATCTGCAAGAAATATCATTTGCCTGCAAGCAAGAACTGGCAGAACCATAAAATAGAGAAAGTCATAAAAAATGAAGAAGCTAAATTGCTAACTGTCTGTTACTTAACAATTGTTAATAAGAAAAATAAAAAAAATCTGGATAGTCTGGAGAAACAGACTCAGGCTCAACCCATCCAAGACCAAGTGGCTATGGTTTCCGGCGTCCCGATATAGTCAGTTGGTGCCATCACTGACTATTGGTGGCGAGTCGTTGGCCCTCACGGAGAGGGCTCGCAACTTGGGTGTCCTCCTGGAGTCACAGCTGTCTTTAGAAGAGCATTTGACAGCTGTGGCTGGGAGGACTTTTTATCAGGTTCGCCTGATCCACCAGTTGCGTCCTTTTCTGGATTGGGACTCCTTACACATGGTCACTCATGCCCTTGTCACTTCCTGCCTGGACTACTCTAGTGCTCTCTACATGGGGCTCCCCTTGAGGAGCACCTGGAGGCTCCAACTGGTGCAGAGTGCAGCTGCGCGGGTGGTTATGGGAGCGACGTGGCATTCCCATGTAACACCTCTCCTGCGTGAGCTGCACTGGCTCCTGGTGGTCTTCCGGGTGCACTTCAAGGTTTTGGTTATCACCTTTAGAGCGCTCCATGGCTTAGGAACCGGGTACTTACGGGACCGCCTGTTGCCACCAGTAGCCTCTCACCAGCCAGTACGCTCTCATAGAGAGGGGCTCCTCAGGGTGCCGTCAGCCAAACAGTATCGACTGGCGGCCCCCAGGGGAAGAGCCTTCTCTGTGGGGGCACCTGCTATCTGGAATGAGCTCCCCCCCAGAGATAGGGAGGATCCCGGATTTACGCAACTTCTGCCGTGCCCTCAAGGCCTTTTTATTCCAACAGGCTAGCCTGGCCTATTTTTAATTGTAAATTTTAAATTTGTCTAAAACTTTAGGGGTGTTTTAATCTGTTCTGGGCCAAATTTATTTAATTAGGTTTTTATACTGTTTTTAAATGTTGTAATCTGTGTGTTTTATCTCTTGGCTGTTCACCGCCCTGAGTCCTTCAGGAGTAGGGCAGTATATAAATCTAATTAAATAAATAAATAAATAAATAAATAGTGGACCTGGCAGTATCTGGAGACAGCAGAATAGAAGAAAAAGAACTAGAAAAGATCACCAAATGCAAAGATCTACAAATAGAAATAGAATGACTGTGGCAAAAGTAAGCAAAGATAGTTGCAATAGTAATAGTGCCTTGAGTGCAATCCCAAGACAACTGGAGCAGTGGTGGGTTCCTCCCGGTTCGGTCCGGTTTGGCCGAGCCGGTAGCGGTGACGATATGACGTCACTGAACCGGTTCTTCCCCCCGCCCTCCCACCCCCCCACCTACGTTATTCTTACCTTTTATTTGGTCCCACCCCCAATCTCTTGCTGCCTCCTGAGTCCCAGCTGATGACTAGAGTGAAAAAAAAATGTTTAAACTCTTGCCGCGGGGCTTCAGAGGGCCATCCTACAGCTGATCAGTGTTGAAAGCAAACAAATGAGTCGGGTCGTAAGTGTGAGGACTGGTCATAAGTGTGAGGACCTTCCAGAAATGACTCTGACCAGTCATTAGCCACGCCCACCTAGTCACATGACCTACAAGCCACACTCACAAAATAAGCCACGCCCACAGAACTGGTAGTAAAAGAATTTAGAACCCACCCCTGAACTGGAGCACCACTTGAACACTACTGGCATTGACAAATTCACCATCAGTCAGTTGCAAAAGGCAGCTTTACTCGGAACAGCTTCCATCCTGCGGTGATATCTGTAACACCATCAAACATTTACATCTGCCTATCTCAGGTCCTTGGAAAGGGCTTGATAGGTAGACAGAAATGCCAAATCCAGTCTGAATATCTGGCTGACTGTGCGACAGAACATTAAATATAGTCAATTGGAAAAGGCGGTTTTACTTGGAACAGTTTACATCCTGCAACAATATTTTTAACATCATTAAGAAACATTATCTCCCTATCTCTGGTCCTTGAGAAGGATTTTGTGGGTAGATAAAAATGTCAAATCCACCCTAAACACCTGGTTGATTGCGCGATGAACCATGATAATTAACTTCAATAGCACTTTTAAACTAATGAAACTGTGATTAAACTCTTCATGATAAGATCTAAATGTAAAACAATTTTTTATCATGTAGTTGCTAAGATTGTCTTCAAATTTACCGCAATAGAACTACAATATTAAGCTTCTCACAGAACAAAAAAGCCCAAGCAAATGTAAATTAAGGAGTTTCATGGTAAGCTATTTCGGTCCACTCCTATGAAACATGCATGAAACTAACTTTTTGAAAGACACTCTATATTTGATTAGTTTGGAGATCATCATCATAATTATTATCAAAAATCATACTGGACTGATCTTCTAGCATACCTGAAATGTGAGCCTTTTATTTCCATTTTTCATTGATGCTTTATCTAAAACTGGCAGACTGGTTAAATAGGTTCAAGCTATATATTATAAAATTAGATTTTTTTCAACAATCATTGTAAAAATCACAATTTTAAATAAAATAATAGACTAAGTTTGGTGAAAGCAGACATGAAAGGATCTAATATTCTTTTTTGTGCCTATGCTGGAGGAAACGGGAGGGAGGTACTGTTCATTTGTGCTACAATAAAGAATGGTTTGCCATGCTATACAAAACTGATCAGCATACAACTCAACTGCTCTCATTGTTAAAATCGAACTAAATGAAGGCAATATTGTTCAAACTGGAGTACAGTTGAAGATGATTTAACAAGCATTATCACACAATTAAAATAAATGTGTTGATTGATTATTGAATTAAATAGACAAATGCATAACATTATGCAGAAAATCATCTTCTGAATTAATACTTCTGCATTGAGAAATACAGTCAGGTCCAGAAATATTGGGACATCAACACAATTCTAACATCTTTGGCTCTATACACCACCACAATGGAGTTGGAATGAAACAAACACAATGTGCGTTAACTGCAGACTGTCAGCTTTAAGTTGAGAATATGTACATCCAACTCAGGTGAACGGTGTAGGACTTACAGCAGTTTGTATATGTGCCTCCTACTTGTTAAGGGACCAAAAGTAATGGGACAATTGGCTTCTCAGCTGTTCCATGGCCAGGTGTGTGATATTCCCTCATTACCCCAATTATAATGTGCAGATAAAAGGCCCAGAGTTCATTTCAAGTGTGCTATTTGCATTTGGAATCTGTTGCTGTCAACTCTCAAGATGAGATCCAAAGAGCTGTCACTATCAGTGAAGCAAGCCATCATTAGGCTGAAGAAACAAAACAAACCCATCAGAGAGATAGCAAGAACATCAGGCATGGCCAAAACAACTGTTTGAAACATTCTCAAAAAGAAGGAATGCACCGGTGAGCTCAGCAACACCAAAAGACCTGGGAGACCATGGAAAACAAGTGTGGTGGATGACCGAAGAATTCTTTCCCTGGTGAAGAAAACATCCTTCACAACAGTTGGCCAGATCAAGAATACTCTCCAGGAGGTAGGTGTATGTGTGTCAAAGTCAACAATCAAAAGAAGACTTCACCAGAGTGAATACAGAGGGTTCACCACAAGATGTAAACCATTGGTGAGCTTCAAAAACAGGAAGGCCAGATTAGAGTTTGCCAAACAACATCTAACAAAGCCTTCACAGTTCTGGAACAAGATCCTATGGACAGATGAGACCAAGATCAATTTGTACCAGAGTGATGGGAAGAGAAGAGTATGGAGAACGAAAGGAATTGCTCATGATTCTAAGCATACCACCTCATCAGTGAAGCATGGTGGTGGTAGTGTCATGGCATGGGCATGTATGGCTGCCAATGGAACTGGTTCTCTTGTATTTATTGATGATGTGACTGCTAACAAAAGCAGCAGGATGAATTCAGAAGTGTTTTGGGCAATATTATCTGCTCACATTCAGCCAAATGCTGCAGAACTCATTGGACGGCAGTTCACAGTGCAGATGGACCCAAAGCATACTGCAAAAGCAACCAAAGAGTTCTTGAAGGGACAGAAGTGGAATGTTATGCAATGGCCAAGTCAATCACCTGACCTGAATCCCATTGAGCATGCATTTCACTTGCTGAAGACAAAACTGAAGGGAAAATGCCCCAAGAACAAGCAGGAACTGAAGACAGTTGCAGTAGAGGCCTGGCAGAGCATCACTAGGGATGAAACCCAGCATCTGGTGATGTCTATGTGTTCCAGACTTCAGGCTGTGATTGACTGCAAAGGATTTGCAACCAAGTATTAAGAAGGGAAAGTTTGATTTATGATTATTATTCTGTCCCATTACTTTTGGTCCCTTAACAAGTGGGAGGCACATATGCAAACTGCTGTAAGTCCTACACCATTCACCTGAGTTGGATGTACATACCCTCAAATTAAAGCTGACAGTCTGCAGTTAACGCACATTGTGTTTGTTTCATTCCAACTCCATTGTGGTGGTGTATAGAGCCAAAGATGTTAGAATTGTGTCGATGTCCCAATATTTCTGGACCTGACTGTATGTTCTGTTTTCAGTGAAAACTGCATGATTGCGGTTTGGCAGCACAACTCATTCAGAATTACAGATCAAGCTTGTCTCCTTACTTTTCCAATAATTAGAATTGATGGTTTTAATAATTTCCATTTTTCATCCATCTGCATCTCAGTCTTTGAATTAAAATGTGGCTTATATCTTTTTTTTTTTTTCATTTCTATAGATATATAAATCCTACTTCTTCCATGTATTTCACATTACGTTTACTGTACAGATTTGTATTTTAAATGCACATTTCTTACCTCTATCATTGCCAGGTCAATATTTCAAACAGTGAAATAGAATGAAGAGTTAGACAGGGTCAATCAAACAGGTTGTATTTCAATACCTTACTAAAAGCAATAAGGGAAATATTGAGAAGGCTATATCCATCATTGCAGTTCTATATTAATCGATATATTTTCTGATGTGTGCATATAAAATGTTTGATACTCTTTTGTATTTAGTTCACCAGGTGTTTTTCAATGAAAAAAGCCCCTTGTAAATGTCATGTGCATTATGAAAAAGGCCCTTAGTAAATATCACATGCATTTGTTTCCCATATGTTCTATCACTAAGTTGTATCAAATCACTAAGAAAGATATTGTCTTGTCTTACAGACAGCTTGTGTAGCACCTGTATTAAGGAAGGAGCATTTCACGACTAGATATAGCAATAATTAGACTTCATTCCGATCTGTTACTGAAAACCTGCTGAAAGTTATCAGCAATTGCATTTCAATAATTACTTTTTAATCCATTTGTTTTTAAGCTTTGTGCTACAGACAAAAACCTGGAATTTGATAGAGACTTTCGGATTAAGCATTATGCTGGAGATGTTATGTAAGTTTATTTCTCATATTTCTTGTCCTGATTCCTATTAAAACAGTTTAATGCATAGTTGCACTTTGTTTTTCCTTCTGTACTTTTTTGGTTTTTTGCAATGTAGGAAAACATCTGAAATTATTTCATTATGATATCCAAGTGATTGGTGTAGCATATATACTATATTGTACTATAAAAATCAGGACATCTTATTGAGAACATGTGGTCCATTTTCTGCCTTATTGTTCCACGCATGATGGTATATTCTCCTCCTCCTCCCCCTTTTCTTCAAAAGCTTAAGATAAATTAAACCTGATTTCTTTTTCAACTCTGTGAGATATATTGGACTGAGAATGAGAGTAACTGATCTAAAACAGTTAGTTTCCAGGATTTAGGTCTCCTTAGTCATAGTAATATATCTTAATTACTATGGTATAATTCTGAAACAGTAATTTATGAGTTTTGACAGGGTTGTGAAAAATTAGGACATTGATTACTGAAAGAATATGTGAAAGTCCAACCCAAATGCTTCCCAGTACTTCCAGTTTAAGAATTGGAAAAAGCCTCTGCTGAGACTAGGACACAATTCATAGAGTTGATAATGCTAAGAAACACAAAAGTACTTAATTGTACAGAAGATAGTTCTAGTAGTATAGCCTTTATACTATGGAAATACAAATATGCCTCTCCCCTACCCCCAATTTAAATGTATGCTATGAAGTTAAGGTAAATAAAAGGCATGATGAAATATGGAAAAAAGAGAAGAACAGAAATATAACTTTGCCATTCTCCAAAGCAGCATAAACAGTCATTTCAGCTAAAACAGCAGCTTTATGATGAAGCACAATTTTAGGAATCATTTGTTTGTTTGTTTGCTTGTTTTGCTGCAGAAGTTTTTCAATGATAACAAACATTTCTAACCTTCCCTAAAACCTGATACCATTAACTGGGTAATTCTCCATCAAAATTCCTTCTATGTTGCACAAATTTAGTTTTGCATTTAAAAAATAATAATTTGGTAAAAATGCATTGTAAGTTTAGTTGCAGCAAAGACTTTTTGTGAAGTCATGGTGATCAATTAGAAAACTGTGACCTCTATAATATGCTCCTTTTTTGGTGTTAGGCTGAGAGCTTGGTTTTATATTTAGGTCTAATTCTATTGTATTTCCTGCATTAAAATGTGCAAAACATATTTGGAAAATGTTACAGAAGAGGTATAATTTTGACACTTATTCCCATGATAAACGAAAAACTTTCTGCATGTGATACATGGCAGAGGTGGCATTCAGCCTCTTCACACTGGTTTGGGTAAAGTAGTAGTGAAAATTTTGAATAGTTTGGAGAACCGGCAAATTCCACCACTGGCTGGTCTTGCTCCCACTTACCCCACTGCCCCACCCCGCCACTTCTCATCTTGCTTCCCTAACATAGCTGTTGATTCTGTTTGGCTCCTTGCGTGCGTTGACCACACAGTCTCTGCGGGCCAGCTAGCTTGCCTGCTTTCCAATGCAGTGCCCGCGGCCCAACTGAGCCCTGATCGGCCTGGGTAAACGGAGTCGTGGCCCAGTTAGCTGCCTCCCACTGTCCCACGTGGTGCCGCCAGCTTGCCTGCCTATGTTGCAGCCTGCCATGCTGGCCGTGCCACCCAGCTGATATCCACGCCTTGCCCATTCTGCTCACTGCGGCTGCCTGTGAAGGTAAGGTGCTTGGCCGAAGAGCCGCCTCAGGGTGGACACGGCAAGGCTCAGCCGCCTTTCAGGCTTAGCTCTTGCCAATCACCATCCTTCTGCCTGCATGCCTCCCAGTCTCCCTTTGCTTCGGGTGGGGGGACGCATCATTATCCGGCTTTAGCCTGGAGCCTCTGCCCGCTCGCCATTTGCCTCAGCCAGGTCGGGGAAGGCACCATTCCCCTTCTCCAGCCTTGTCCCAGGCCTCCACCTGCATGCCGCCGCACTCCCGGCTTCAAACGACAGCTCCCTGGGCCAAAGCAATTTATTCAGCCTGTGGCCTGCCGCACTAGGCCAAAGGGACATGGGGGGGGGGATGGCATGGGCACAGGAGGGCCGAAGTGGTTTGGGAATGCACTGGAAGGTTCTTCTTACCTGTAAGAAGTCCTAGCCAGAAAGTGCTGCAGCGGAGATCTTGCAGCCACTTCTTCTGTCCCTTGCCGAGCCTCAGTTGCTCACGGAGATGCTCCATTTGCTCTCCGGGTCGGCAGCTGCTTCTCTCCGCTGCTGCTCTTGCTGGGAGAGCGTCTTAATGCAATATAGCAGCTATGAGCCACCACTTTCCTCTAAATCCAATCCAGAAAGTGCTGCGGCACAGAGAAGCAGCAGCCATGTTGAATGCTGTTTCTCTCAGCCGCAGCGCTTTCCAGATGGGAATTAGAGGAAAGTGGCAGCTCACAGCTGCTACATTTCACAAGACACTCTCCCAGCAGTGCGGAGAGAAGCAGCCACTGCCCCGGAGAGCAGAGGTGGAGGGGAGCAGGCCCCCAAAGGCTGCTCAGTTAAGCCTCACCGCATGACAAAAACCGTACACACATGCATGCATGGAAGCCATATGCGCATACACACACACACACATTTTTGGTGGTCTGGTGGTGAAATTATTTGAAACCCACCACTGATTAAGAGATATAAATAATTAAAATCAGTTTATGGCTAGTGAAGTCCTCAAGCCATTTAATTATTGCAGGGGAAAATGGAGTACCAGAGATTGCAAAATGGCATTGTAAACAACTAAAAGCGCCTCTTGATCATTCACTTTGGTCCAATTGCATTATAAGTCTTTAAAACTTCTAAAGATGACACTGATGATGAAGAGAAGGAGGAATATTTACTGTCCTTTGACTTCAATTATTGGAAAACTGCATGGTGTTTCTTGAACACTTTTTTTCTTACCATTATGTTTTGAATATTATCCATTTTCATTAGACTTTTTAGATTTTTATTTTTTGTTGATTTCTATTTAGGAGGGGGGGTTTCTTATTTTCTGTGTCCAGGTACTAATTCTACCCAAGTAGTTACTTAGTAGTTCAGTGCAGCTAATTACCATTTTTTTATATTTATCAGTTATTCGGTCACAGGATTCATTGATAAAAATAAGGACACTTTATTTCAAGACTTCAAGCGTTTGATGTATAACAGGTAGGAATAACTTTAACTATCCATTTGTTTCTTTTCCTGGAATAGGCCAAATATGACTATATTGTTGCCTTTTTTAATTCTTTCTTGTATTTTGTAGTTCCAACCCTGTGCTGAAAAGGATGTGGCCGGAAGGCAAACTGAGTATAACAGAAGTGACCAAGCGGCCACTGACTGCTGCTACACTTTTTAAGAACTCAATGATTGCCTTAGTGGACAACTTGGCATCCAAGGTAAGATCATAATCATAAATTTATTTGTCAAGCATATATAAGATAACAGGTAAAAGTCTAAACATAATTTGAGTACATGAAAAGAGTAAGTAAAAAGGAATATTAAGACAGGAACGGTAGGCATGCTGGTGCACTTATGCCTATACCACAAGAAAGCGTATCAACCCAGTTGCAAGTCATGTCCCTCCAAAGTCAATAATCTTGTATTCCTCAATACAATCCATTCTTTCATCCATGTTAATACCGTGGCCTGGTAATACAATTCCCAATTTGGTAATTCAAAACCTCCTCTACTTCTTGAATCCTGTAGCATTTTTAAGCTAATTCTTGCTTTTTTTCCCTTGCCAGATATATTTTAATATTGTTTTATTAAGTTCCTCAAAATATTTTTTTCCAATTTTATCAGAATTGTTTAAAATAACAATAATCTTGGCAATATATTTATTTTAATTGTGGATATTCTTCCTATCAACAATAATTGCAGATTTTTCCATTTTTCCAGATCTATTTTATTTTGTTGCATCAGTTTGTAATAATTATCTTCCTTAATCGTTACACATCTTGCTGTCAGCTGAATCCCTAAGTATTTTACTTTCTTAGTAATCTGAATAACTATTCTCTTCATTAACTCTTTTTTCTGTTTATCTGTAAGATTAATGCAAAGCAATTTTTTATTTTAATTTAATTTAATTTCCAATTTATATACCGCCCTTCTCCCTGAGGACTCAGGGCGGTGTACAGCCAAGATAAAAAACATAGAATACAAATATTAAAACATTTAAAAATATATATAGATTTGGGCCGAAAGTTAAGAATAACAAACTAATTAAAAAATTTAAAATTTAAAAATTTCTTCTAAGCCAACCCGGCTTGCTGGAAAAGATGGGTTTTCAGGGAACGACGGAAGGCATTGAGGTCATGGATTCTCCTTATCTCCGGGGGCAACTGATTCCAGAGAGTGGGAGCCCCCACAGAGAAGGCCCTCCCCCTGGGGGCCACCAGCCTACATTGTTTGGCTGATGGCACCCTGAGGAGGCCCTCTCTGTGGGAGCGCACGGGTCGATGGGAGGTCGTTGGTAGCAGCAGGCGGTCTCGGAGATAGCTAGGCCCTATGCCATGGAGCGCTTTAAAGGTGATAACCAACACCTTGAAGCGCACCCAGAAGACCACCGGGAGCCAGTGCAGCTCGCGCAGGAGCGGTGTTACATGGGAGCGCCATGTTGCTCCCATCACTACCCGCGCTGCTGCATTCTGGACCAGCTGGAGCCTCCGGGTGCTCTTCAAGGGGAGCCCCATGTAGAGAGCGTTGCAGTAGTCAAGGCGAGAGGTGACGAGGGCGTGAGTGACTGTGCACAAGGAATCCCGATCAAGAAAGGGCCGCAACTGGCGAATCAGGCGAACCTGATAAAAGGTCCCCCTGGTAACAGTCGTCAGATGTTCCTCCAAGGACAGCTGCCTATCCAGGAGGACTCCCAGATTGCGCACCCTCTCCGAGGGGGCCAGAGACTCGTCCCCAATAGTCAGCGATGGAGTCAACTGACTATATCGGGATGCCGGGAGCCACAGCCACTCAGTCTTGGAAGGATTGAGCTTGAGCCTGTTCCTCCCCATCCAGATCCGCACAGCCTCCAGGCACTGGGACATCACTTCAAGGGCATCGTTGGGGTGGCCTGGGGTGGAGATGTACAGCTGGGTGTCATCAGCGTACTGGTGGTATCTCACCCCAAAGCCACGGATGATCTCGCCCAGCGGCTTCACATAAATGTTGAACAGAAGGGGCGAGAGGACCGATCCCTGCGGCACTCCACAGATGAGAGGCCTCGAGGTCGACCTCTGCCCCCCTGCCAACACAAACTGCGACCGGTCGGAGAGAAAGGAGGAGAACCACCACAACACAGTGCCTCCCACCCCCAACTCTTCCAGCCGGTGCAGCATGATACCATGGTCGATGGTATCAAAAGCCGCTGAGAGATCTAATAGGACCAGAACAGAGGAATAACCCCTGTCCCGAGCCCTCCAGAGATCATCCACCAACACGACCAATGCCGTTTCCGTGCTGTGCCCAGACCTGAAACCCAACTGGAACGGATCTAGATAGGATGTTTCCTCCAGGAATTGCGGAAACTGTTGCGCGACCACACTCTCAACAACCTTCGCAATGAAGCGAAGGTTGGAGACAGGACGATAGTTGGCCAATATTGCTGGATCCTGGGACGGCTTCTTGAGGAGAGGCCTCACCACCGCCTCTTTCAGGGCAGCGGGGAAGTGACCCTCACTCAAAGAAGCATTAATGACGCCCTGGAGCCAGCCTCGTGTAACCTCCCGGGAAGCCAGTACCAACCAGGAGGGACACGGGTCCAGTAAACATGTGGCCCCACTAAGTCTCCCCAAAATCCTGTCCACATCATCGGGAGTCACAGCATCAAACTCCTCCCAGATAACATTCTCAAGACTGTTCCTCGTCACCCTGCCCTGATCTACCCAGTCAGAGTCCAGATCCCCCCGGATCTGAGTGATTTTGTCATACAGGTATTGTCCGAAATCCTCCGCCCTGCCTTCTAAGGGATCCTCCCGCACTCCCAGATGGAGCAGGGTGCGGGTCACCCTAAACAGGGCGGCCGGACGATTCCCTGATGACGCAATAGAGGCGGAAAAGTAGTTAGACTTTGCCGTCTTTATCGCCACTAGGTAGGCCTTAATATGCGACCTTACCAGTGTTCGATCAGATTCAGCGAGACTGGCCCTCCAACCGCTCTCCAGGCGTCTTTTCCGGCGCTTCATTTCCCTCAGCTCCTCAGTAAACCAAGGAGCCGCACGGGATCGGCATCAGGTCAGAGGCCGCAAAGGCACAACTCGGTCCAAGGCCCCACCAGCCGCCCGATCCCAGGCGGCTACCAGGTCCTCGGCCGAGTCATGTGCTAGATCCTCAGGAAATGGCCCAAGCTCCGTCTGGAACCTATCAGGATCCATCAGGCGCCTGGGGCGGATCCATCTAATTGGGTCCGCCTCCCTGCGGCGAGGGGTCGCGGTTCGAAGATCTAGGCGAAGGAGTGAGTGGTCAGTCCATGACAAGGGTTCCACGTCTATATCCCCTATAACAAGACCACTCAACCACTGGCCAGAGACAAAAATCAAATCCAGAGTGTGACCTCCCCTGTGAGTAGGGCCATGAACTAACTGGGTCAGGTCCATGTGGAACATGACATAGAATTTTTGATTTTAAAGATTGTAGATAAAGATTATAGATTGTAGATTCTCAAAAAGATTCCTTTTGAGTTTATTCCTTCTGTTTTATGGTTTGGGATACCTTAAGAAATATGGTGGCTGAACACAGTTAAATCTATTTTACCTATTTATTTAATAATGAATAATTTGGTTAACTTTCATCTTTTTTTCAGAAAAATGTATTCCTCCCTTTACTCCATTTAGTGACAGATTACTTCTCTTTCATTGATCTCATTTTTTAAATTATCTATATTTGCCTTACAAAGTACTGTAGCCCTGTTTACTATTATGGGTTTGTGAGAGAAGGAGATAAATAAGTTACAGTATAGGCTACAGCTTGTCCACTTCCCTCTGTCTGTTTTTTGATTAGTGTAATATTTGATGATAAATATACAATACGTAAAATAAAATAATATATAGTGTATTTTGACACTATGATTTGTGATAAATTTGACAGCTTTACATTTTTGTCAAGAAAAGAGACTCTTGTTCTAAAATAAGAACATAGTAAATCATCTTGTTCTATTGAATAAATCAGACCATGGTCCATCTAACAATACTGCCTATACTAAGTGGCAGCAATTCTTCAAGTTTCTGACTGATTTATCTCAGGGCCGCTTGGGATTCCTTTTAATGGTAGAAAAAAGAGGAGTAGAAATGTTATTCTAATAAATGAATGGTTACATTGTGCTTTAACAATAAATTACACACATCTCTTTGTCCTGAAAACAGGAATAAGTTTTGTTTAGTTAGCAGTATTGAGTCTGAATTTTTAGGAAATGTCTTATATCCTGGAGTCGAGAAGGAACGGGCTAAGGTTAGGGACAGGGGTGGGTTCTAAAAAATTTTATTGCCGGTTCTGTGGGCATGGCTTATTTGTGGGCGTGGCTTGGAGGTCATGTGACTGGGTGGCCATGGCTATGTGTATAGGGACTATTCAGAGGGATGAAAAAAGTCATTTCTGACAGATCCTCGCACTTTTGACTGGTCCTCACACTTCTGACCATCCTCAGATTTATGCCTGTGCAGCATTCTTAACAACCATGTCACTCATTTCACAACTGCTTCTCTTCACCATGGTGATAAGATAGGGCAAAATACGTAAAATGTGAGGACAGTCGTAAGTTTGAGGACTGGTCAAAAGTACAAGGACCAGTCAAAAATAACTTTTTCAGCCCTCTGAGTAGTCCATATGCACAAAAGGACTACACAGAGGGCTGAAAAAAGTGTTTTCTGACAGGTCCTCGCACTTTTGACTGGTCTTCGCAGTTATGACTGGTCATCATTTATGCCCATTGTAGCATTCTTAACAACCGTGACACATATTTCACAACTGCTTCTCTTCACCATGGTGACAAGATAGGGCAAAAACATAAAATGTGAGGACAGTTGTAAGTTTGAGGATTGGTCAAAAGTGTGAGGACCAGTCAAAAATAACTTTTTCAGCCCTCTGAGTAGTCCATATGCATTAAAGGATACAGCAATAGAGAGGGATGAAGGAAGGGAAGGGAAATTAGAGGAGGAGTGAGGGTAAGAGAGGGAGGAAGAGAGGAGGAGGAGAAAGGAAGAGGAAGTAGGGAGAAGAAGAAGGGGGGAAGAGAAAGTAAGAAGGAAAGAAAAGAGAGAGGTGGTAGGTTTGAGGAGAAAGATTGCTGTACAATAAAAAAGATGAAAGGGAAGAAAGCCAACCTCAAACAAATATAAAGATATTAAGATTAAGAATGAATTGTTAAACTTTAAAGAATAAAAGAGAACAAATATGAATAAATAGCAATAATTAGAAACACACATACAAACATACAATGTATTTTCTTTGAACAGAGTATTTGGCCGGTTCACAAATTTAAAACAGTGTTTAGTCATTTCAACTAAATTTACAATTTCTATATTTCCTTTTTGCCATATTTATTCCTCATCTATTTTTTTAAAAAAACCAATATTACCCTTCATCCTCATCTCTAATCTTAATCAAATTCAATTTTTCCCTTCTATTCTATATTCTGCCCTTCCCATTGTCATCTATTTTTATATCCATCCTCACATTGGTTAATTATATAATATTACAGTTGTTTAATACAAATTCAACATTTTAATATAAATCAATTAGTTATATAACTATCTTTTTTGTATATTAATCAATATGAACATGAATATTCCAATTATTTCCATGCAATCCAATTTCTTACAAATCAATTAATTATATTTATCAATAATAATAAACCAAATAATTTCCCCCATATATTCCTCCAAACCACAACTTAACCATTTCTGCTTTCAACACAATGTACAATTAATAGTATCTCAATTATTACAATTCCCTAGTTAAATAGAGCTTTTTTTCTTTTGTGTTTTAAAATCTTGAACTCTCCTCTTTTGCCCTAAATTTCCCATTGTTTGCAGTTTTGCACCTACCTTTTTTGGTGAGGAAAAAGAAAAAGAAATCTCTCTCTGCCTCATTTTGTCATGTTGCAGCAAAGACCCTGCTTTACTTTCAGTTTCATTTTTTCAGCATAGCTAGGGGGAAAAAAATCTGCTCCAGCACTCTTTGCAGAGCCCTGCGCAAAACAGCTGAGAGCAAATCAGCTGAGAGCAAATCAGCTGAGAGTCGGGAGGCTGATCTAATCAACTTGTACTAATTAACCTATGCTGAAGCTGAAAGGGGCTGTTTTTTCTATTTTTGCAGGCACCGGTCTACTCATTTGTTTTCTTTTAATACTGATTAGCTATAGGGCGGCCCTTTGAAGCCCAGTGGCAAGAGTTTAAACAGTTTTTTTCCCTCTAGCCATCAGCTGGGACTCAGGAGGCAGCAATAGATTGGGAAGGGTAAGCGAACGGCGACCGGGCCAGGAACTGGTTCGGTGGGGTGGCCAGCCAATCTTATTACCGGTTCTCCGAACTATTAAAATTTTTTACTACCAGTTCTTAAGAACTGGTGCGAACCTGGAGCAACCCACCACTGGTTAGGGATCCAGCATCTACAGGGCCATCTCTTCCATCACAAATGGCTCTTAAGATCCAAAGAAGGTGCTTTTTTAAAAAAATACAGTCTCTATCAGAGATGTATCCTTTTGACATTTAGAAGACAGCCTTCTTCTGTATTGTTCTATTCAACCCAGTCACTGGCACTTGCAGTTGCATTTAGAAAAATCTGTAAACATCTCTTTAACAGCCAGAAAATCTGTAAAAAGACATAATTGTATTGAACTTTTAATTATTAATTGTATTAATTTCATTATTTTAATGTATTTAATTTATATTTCTGTATTCTTTTTATTTTTAAATTTGGACAGCAACTTTGGGAATTAACCTAAACAGAAAGGCTTAATCTATTCATATGCATAATTTTAAAAAAACAAAGCAGGCCTTCCTTATAAAGTAAAAGGACAGAAATGTTTGAGGAAATTATTTCACAAATGAGAAGGAACTAGCTTTTTTTATTTGGCCTCAGTTCTTTATTTAAATGACAGTTGGGAATTTTGCAAGTAGGAGAATTTCCCTACCATCTTTCAACCCTATATCCAGCAAAGATCTGTGCTCTCAGTGTAGATCAGGGGTGTCAAATTTGATTTCATTGAGGGCCACATCAGGTTGTGTTTGAGCTTGGGGGCAGGGCTGGGGGATCATGGCCAGGCTGGGGTGGGCATGGCCCTCTGCCAGCAAAAATGGAGCCCAGGGGGGGCTTGCATGGCCCCCGGGACCTCGTTTTTGGCTGGGACTCCTCCAGCCCGTTGCCAATGAAAACGGAGCTTGGGGGGTGCATGTGCCTATCCGAGCTCCGTTTTCGCTGGCAGCAGGCCGGTCCTTTGCTGTTTCCAGGGCAGCCCTGCAAGCCAGATCTAAGCACTCTACAGTCCGGATCCAGCCTGCGGTATATATACTTAACAGACTTTTTTAAAAAGAGAGAGATAATAACTAGCAAGGCAACAGAACTAGCAAGCAGTAACTATAACTAGAAAACAGTCTCTTTTATTAGGCAGGATAGTTAAAATCTAGAACAGTCATGGCAAAGGAAAAAAACATATTGGTCAAATTTTTCCTTCATATTTCTTATTTTCTGTTTTCTTACTGGCTGGCAACTGTTTTCTGAGAAGATCTCTTAATAAAGATATTGCCTTTGAGAATGTTGGATTATCTCATGGCTAACACTCCTCCTATTACATAGGATGCTCAGTACTTCTCTTTATTTCTAAGAGTTGCATGGCAAGGAAAATTCTGCCAGCTACAGTTTTTATAATTGCAGGTTGGCAATCTTAAAATGACAGTGAATTTCTATGTAGATTCTCAGTCATCCAGCTCATGGTTGTCCCAGAGGTGCTTTTTCAAGAGGCAACTGGACTTTCTGTTTTTTCTTTGAAGACGTTTCGCTTCTCATCCAAGAAGCTTCTTCAGTTCAGAGCTGAAGAAACTTCTTGGATGCAAAGCGAAACGTCTTCAAAGAAAAACCAGAAAGTCCAGTTGCCTCTTGAAAAAGCACCTTTGGGAATGACAGTGAATGGTAAGAAGTTGTAACAATTGATTAGGATATTAAATTTCATATTGCCTAAGCTAGAAAACAAATGACTTTTTTGCTGGATGCCTGTCTCAGGAAGTTCTTGTTTAATCTTTTTACTCTTAATGAGGGAAGCAGTATTGGCTGTTTCTAGTTGGTGTGGAAATGGATTATAGAAATGTGTAGTCAAGAATGAAGACATAAAATAGAACTACAATAAGACCTGTTATTTGCATTGTGGAAATTCATTTAATGATGCTTGTTGTAATTTTCATGATCTTATTTCAGCTGTTTCTAGGAGTCTTGTTTTTCTAATGGAATTTTATAGGAGAAGTTAGGGTTCCTTCTTTAACAATGGTTAAAGAATTAGAATGTTAACTTGCACATTGTCACTTTCCCCTTACTCTTTTATTTTATCTGTTAATTCAAATTCTTTTAGGAGCCATACTATGTCCGCTGCATTAAACCCAATGACAAGAAGTCACCACAGCTGTTTGATGAAGAACGATGCAAGCATCAAGTTGAATATCTTGGACTTCTGGAAAATGTAAGAGTACGGCGGGCAGGATATGCCTATCGCCAAACGTATGAAAAATTTCTTCACAGGTAACAATTGATTAAAACTTTGCAAATTTCTTATATTTAACAATAAAAATATATTTGTGGTTTGATATTACATTAGCATTCTTACACAAATTACAGTTATGTCTTAAATAACTTTAAGAGAAATTATCAAGATTAGTGAGACCAGTTAAAGAAAAACCCATTTTATACTACTTTTAAATATGCTATATAAATGCATGTGTTTTTTATGGAAGAGCAGAACTTTCATGGGATATCTAAAGAATTTTACACAAACCTTTTATTAAAATGCATTACACATTAAATCCAAATGGAACAATTTTTATAAATCCTTTTTCTTGCTCGAGGCTCAATTCTCTTTATCAACTAAAGCAAGACCTCTCATACTTACTTAGAACTATTTGGCAAAAGCTAGAACATGCTAAAATTATTATTTGTAAACATGATTAAATTATTCAGCCAAATCCACTTGAATCTTAATTTAATTTAATTTAATTTAATATTAATTAATTTTAGCTTTGTTAGATATCCAGTGTATTAGAAGGTTATATATATATATATATATATATATATATATATATATATATATATATATGCAAATAGGCTGAGAATTTTAGTTACAAAAATACACTGAAAAAATAAGATTTGTCTTATCTGCAGATGGGCTTATATGTTTGCATATAGTTTGCATATCATTTATTCTGTGCCTTAGGCAATTGTAGCTTGTTCAGTAAACTACTGAATAACAAACCAAGGATTAGTGATATTTCACAGTTATTGAAAATTAGCATTTTGTAATACATATTTAAGATTTCCTAATTCTATATCAAGGCTGTATATTTATTTTCTTTCTCTGGGAAATCTACTTTAGCAAGATAATATTGATTTTTGTGGACATTCCTGCCATATTACTATCATATTTAATAATGGCAAACAATGTTTTTTTTTTAATAATACTTGTACCAATGAAGGTACAAAATAATTCCTGAATTTACTTGGCCAAATCACAAACTACCATCTGACAAGGAGGCTGTGAAGAAATTGATTGAGCACTGTGGGTTTCAAGATGATGTAGCATATGGAAAGACGAAGATTTTTATTCGCACACCACGAACACTCTTCACGTTGGAAGAAATGCATGCCAAGATGCTTGAATGGGTGGTTCTCTTTCTACAAAAGGTGAGAAGCAATATTGAAATTTCTTATAAAAATAATCTATATCTGATATCCATAGAGTCACAGAATGGAAAAACATAACTTGTAAAACAAGTTGCCTTTAATCATGTGCTAGTCCTGGTGACTTATATGTACACATGCATATAGTTTTCTTGGCAGTGATAAGGGAGTGGTTTGCATTGCCTTCTTATAGAATGTTGTTGTTGTTTTCCCTTTCAGATTTAGCATATTTCCAATTTGGCTTTAACTCTTAAGGGGTTAAAATAGATGAAAAACCAAACTGGATTTGAAAGACCTGTTCAGTCTTGTTCTGTTCACATGTTGGCCATCCAGATGTCTGTAGGAATCTTACAAACTGAATAATAGCACGTTCCTTCTCATATTTCCCAGGAAATAATCCCAGAGAAATAACACATTGCTCACAAGAGGGGTTGTTACTTAAATAATATCCATTATTGTCTCTTCCTCCATTAATTGATGTCATTGATACTTAAAGCCATTCAGGTGATAGTAATTGATACATCTTGATGAAGACAATTATATAGTTAAGAATATGTTGCATAAAAAAGTCTCTATGTCCATTTAGGATCTTTGGTTGATCTCAATTCAAATATTATTGAAAAGAGAAAGAAAAACAATTTCATACCTTTGCTTCATATAATGTGTAATAGTTTATTTCTGTGGCATGTTCTCTTTTATTCGGTCTTTTTTTTCAATGCTAAAAACTCCCTAATGTTCCTACAGCTCTTGGATAATTTTTCTTGCCAGTCACACACTTCTGCATCAGCTGCTGCTGCTGTGAATCCCCCAACAGTAATTTTAGCAATTGCTTATTATTGGCAAAGAGCTAACATTGTTTGTTAAAAAATATTTTGTGGAGTCCTTAGTGCTCTCTGGGCTTGGTTGTTTGCTTGCAGAGGTTTTATTACCCAACTAGGTAACATCATTAGTGCAGTGAAAAAATGTTTTATTATTGCTACCAAAACCTAATTTCTTCTTAAGGAAACTTGTCATTCAAAGCAAATAAGTTGAAATATAACAACCAAATTTGCTTTGCAGACGTAAGCGATTTACTATTCTCTATTGTCTGTTTAACTCATTAATTATTTAAACGTTGATTGATTGATTTTCATAATCTAAGTAGTAAGCTGATGGTTATATGAGAAAATGAGTAAAACATATTTGAACAAGATGGAAATCCATTGTAGGAATAGGGATTAGAATTCTTAATAACAGAGGCTCTAATTTGAAGCATCATATTATTAACTGATGCTTCAAATTAGAGCCTGTGTGATTAAAAATTCCAGAAATGAGGGCTATTTTCATTAGATGACAACCAGAAATAATTCCTGATAAATATTCGTTCTCTGTTTCTTAAACGCACACATACAAACACAGTTGTAATACATTGTTCATTAAATAATGCCATTATTTAATTTTATGAAATTGGCTTTAAGACTTTAGGCTACCTTTCGCTTGTTTATTTTATTGATACTTCTTTGCCATGAAAAAAGATGGTATCTGCTATTTCTGATTAAAAGCTTGTTATAGAAACTAGGCAAAAATACTTTAGGTCCGTGATGGCGAACCTATAGCACGCATGCCAGAGGTGGCACACAAAGCCCTCTCTGCTGGCACGTCGCTGTCGCCCCAGATCAGAACTCCTTGGTGTTTCTTTCGTGAGCTTGTTTCCCTGCAGACGACAAAACAGAAGCTCACAAAAGAAAACTTCTTGCCACACTGCCGGTGTTGGGATGCCCCACCTCCCACCGGCCAGCTGGTCTTTGGGTCTCTGCTGCGCATGTGCACATGCCCGTGTGCATGTCCATGCATGCACACATTTGTGCCTGTCTATGCATGCACATGTTTGTACATGTCTATCCATGCACGCCTTTCAAACCTTTAAATTTGAGTATGCGCGCATGCGCAGTTTGGGCACTTGGTGCCTAAAAGGTTCGCCATTATTGCTTTAGGTGAAGATGATTTTTTTTTTCAGTATGACATTTTTTCGAATGTCTTTGAATTCACTTTGTCAATTATTTTTCAAAATTAAAATACTATCTTTTCATATTTTTTTGCTGCAACTTGAATCTTATATCTTTTTCTTAATTTGCACAAAAATGCATAATTTTAACTCCCGTGATAGTGTCAGTGTGAAAGGTTCTCTTTTATACTTGCAATAGTAGTAGGGAAAATTGGCAACCTTGTTTTTTTAAAAAAAAAAAATCTTTACCTTTTATATATCACATACCACTCAAGGCTATTTATGATATTTGTTCATAACTGAATTATGATTAGTACAACATACTTTTCTATATCAGAAAATTTTGAGACAAATAACAATAACAAAAATAATTATTAAAGGTAAACCTAATGAGAAACTAATGCAAAATAAATCAGTCCTAACAACAATAACAAAGCTTGTATTGAAAAGACAGTGAAGAAAGAAGTGTAATAGTCTGTTGGTAAGGATATTGGAAAGCCTATATTTTTAGCTAAAATTTGGACAGATTAATAAACAAGAAGATGGATCAAATCTTTTAGCTCTGCCTGGAAACTACTAATACATAGTAAAGTTATTGAACTTGTATGACTTTAATAACCAACCAGGTCAGAAATTTGATTACAGTTCAGTAACAGTTTTCAAAGACAAACCCAAGTAAGACATCACAAGGGCATGGTTTATGGATCTAGGACAGGGGTGTCAAACACAAGGCCCGCAGGCCACATCCAGCCCATGGTGTGGTCAGATCCAGCCCAATCTACCCAATGCGAAGAAGAAACATCAGGCTAGCGTGGTTCAGCCTGGTCTACCCAATGAGAAGAGGAAACATCGGGCCAGCATGGCTTCAGCCCAGTCTATCCAGTGCAAAGAGGAAACATGCCAGCAGTTTGGGAAGTGGCATCAAGCTATCCACTCCCACCCAGTCAGCCACGCCCAGTGAGTGGCATCAAGCTGGCCACGCCCACCCGACCCCCTGAGGTCAACCACAGCCCTCAATGAAATTGAGTTTAACACTCCTGGTCTAGGACAACTCATCATGGCCAATTCACTGTGACCAATTTACCATGATCAACTTGCCATGATCAGCTCACCACTGTGGGACAATTCACTGCAGGACAATTCAAGACAGGTTTAGTTTCTTGTGTTATTCAACAAAGCATTACAAAAGCTGGTAGTCATAGGAATGATTTTCTTTGATACAATAGGTAAAATAACATGGTCAACAAAAATAAAAGGAACTAAGTGAATCCCGCGGCGAGTTGTCCCGCAGCAAGTTGGCCATGGTGATGTCAAGCACTGAGGAAATCAGGAGGTTCAGGCAGTTCAACTGAGTATAAAGATTTATTGCAAGCTTAAGCTGTCTACAAGAATCTGAGCTACTAACAGTCAAAGCGAATTGGTGGTAGATAAGAGTAAAAGGAATTCAGACTTCCGGCTGATGTCACGGGGAGATCGGACATGAGGAATGGGTTTCCGTGCTCCTACGCCAAGTTCTCCCCATTAGAGGGCTACAAAAGGAGCTAAAACCACCCTTGTAGGGGTGGTGAAGAAAAAAGGGGTGCCCTGCAGGTGGCAGTGAGTCACAATTCTCCCGCTTGACACAGGGCTTTCTTCCCTCATCTACGACAAGGAAAAGAGGCAACCATTATGGCTGTGAGAAGCTGGGACAGCTGAGGCAACAAAGAAAGTGCAGGAGTGGTATAGATGAACAGTGATTGGAACTGGGTGAGATTATTCTGTTTTTTACCTAGAATCTAACAATAAAAGGGGGGAAAAGTCCAGGAAACGAGACTCTTAGAACTATCTGTTAAAGCGGCAAACAACTACTAAACAACAACTAAAATCCCAGATGCGAAAGAAGGGGAGAAAAGTAAAAAACATTTAAAACATAGAAAATGAGATTTTTAAACCAGGTAGGTGCTGTTTTGGAAAGACATTTAAAATGCTGGAACTATCTACTTAAATAACTGACTTTGCTTCCATGAATCAAATTAAAATTGGATTAAATACCTGTCAGATTTGAGACAACACTGAAACTTAAGCTGAGGGCACCACCTACTGATGAATGGAAAATATACTATACTCTTACAAGTCTGGGAAAATTTCTGATAAGAGAAATAAATAACATTTATCTGGAGGACTGTGGTGATACATACTGTTCTATGTTATCTACTTTATGATTACTGGAGGTTCAACTGTAAGAACAAGGAAGATACCTAAGCAAAGTGACTCTTGAATGTTAAGATATATGACTAAATCTATAGAATTGACGTAAGGAGATATTTGGAAAGCTTCCTGGACTACCGAAATGGAACTGATCGAACAATCCTGGGATATAAAGAACTATGATTATTGTACTCTCTGAGGAGCAACATGAATATATCAAAGATACTTTAGAAAGGGAGATAGGGGCTTGGGCAAACATTTTGGAGGCCTGGCAGCATGAGATGGTAAAGATGGGAGAAAACATTTAGACTGAATAGTAAAGATGTAGATAAAGACAAAGACCCAAGAGAGGAGTATGGGAGGCAAGCCAAAAAATGAATAAGAATTAAAGTATTAAAAAAGGCAAGAGATGATGGATAGAAAGGAATTGCCTTTTAATTTAAGGAGGCCTGACTAAAAGGTAGAATAGAGTAGAAATAAGAATACACACTTTTATATAATATAATAGAAAAAAACAATAGCTAGACAGAAAAATTAGAGGTTGAAAGATAGTATTATTATATATGTTTAAATAAGGTGATTGGCATTAGAATGGCGCATTGAAACATTGAACAATTAAATAATAAAGGATTATATCTCAATACAAACACGTGTATCAACAGTAGGACTAGTAATGGTGGCCTGACTAAAAGCTAGAATAGAGGTAGAACTAAGAATTAGGGGGCTTATTAGTATACACATTTTTATATAATAGAATAAAAGCAATAACCAGATGGAAAGAGTAGAGGTTGAAAGATGGTATTACTATGTTTGCTCAAATAGTATTGTGATTGGCATTAGAATGGCACATGGAAACACTGAACAACTAAATAATGAAGGATTGTATCTTAATATAAACATGTGTATTAACACTAAGATTACAAAAGTTTGACTAATGTAACAAATATTATTAACATTATTGTTATTTGTATCAAAATGAATGATACCCAGATGCCAAACTGTTCATGTATTAATGTTGATGTATATTTAAAAATAAAATAAAAAATATATACAAAAGAAAGAGTGAAAGGAATTTGAAAGCACATGGGCTGTTTGCAATTATTTTAGTAATAGTTTACTAAATAATTAGAGGGAGGGAAGTAAGAAGCACACCTCATGTGGGATTTTTCCAACTGCTTCATATTTTATCAGTTACATAATTAGTCTGATTTATATAAGGCAGTTTAGTATAACAACTATAAAAATAAAACCAAGTTGGTTTTGGAAATACTCTTTCATTGTAAACATCCATTTAAGTTAGAATAAATAGGACTCAGTGTTTAATGCATGGCTATATTTAAGTCATACTTCTAATGTCTATTTCCCACACATCCTTGGGCTCACAATTTTTGTAATGCAAACTGAGATAATTTAGGAAGCTGCCAGCTTAACTTCTCAGAAACCCTTTTGTTCAGTTCCCCAAGCCACTTTCTCTGCTTGGAAAGGCATGTGTTTGATTCCCTCAAAGTGCCATCGTGGAGAAAAACATGTCATCTTAAGTTTCCTGGTCCACATAGAGTAATAACCTTTCCCAAATGTAAATGTGTCTGTCATCTTTCCCAGCCTTGTGAGTAGCGTTGCTCTGCCCCGCCCCCTCACCTTGAGTCATTCTAGTTTCCCCAGACGCTTCTCTTAGGAGACTTGTCAATCAAATCCCCAGCAGTTGTGGTTGCCATAGCAATGTTTCTGGGCTAAGTGGTGGGTGGTGAGGGGGTGGATGGGAATGAATAGAGGAGAGGAGAAAGGAAAACAAAAGCTGGGCCAACTTGTTATAATTTAATATTTTGGTTCCTAATATGTTCTTAAAATGGTATGTGTTAGGAATTGTTAGTGGCGAACAAACAGAAGCATCTATGATAGAAGACAGCTATTTCATATTTAGTTACAGACCAGCACCTTAACTGGAGATGGGCTTCAGCTTAATGACCTTATCAAGGGTTTTTCATTCACCACCTTTTGAGATCAGATTTCACTCAGTTGCTAAGAATTAATACTGTTTTTCTATCAACATAATACACATATGCTTCAGATCATAGGGAATCGGTTCCATGTAATTGAAAAGATCATTAAGGCTAACCCTTAAGCCTCAGAAATCAGTTTCCATTTGGCGAATAGTTTTTAACATTCAGAGTTAAAAAAATTCTAAATTACTCAAAGCCAAGTTATTTCATTATTCAATATTTTAATTTTAATTTTAATGCTTACTAAAAAAGAGGAAAAATTAGGTTTTTCATAATCATGATTCATTGTGAGAAAATAATGTTAACAATTTCATCAATCCCATAATTATAACATCTTGTTTTAATTTGTCCCTTAGGGGGCAACCTTTTGAAGGGCAGTTATTTTTTAGCTCTTAATAACCATAAAATAGAAGACTTTTCTGCTGCAATTTTGACCACAACCTCTGAAAGAACAGACCTAATCTGAGATGTTTTATTGAAAACAATATAAGAAAGCTAAATCCTTGGGTGAAAATTATCTGACTCATTTCAGATTGGGTGCGTGGAAAATCAACTTTTCTTTGACAGTGTAAAATATTGTTTGCCAATTAAGTCAAGCAAGTATGAACAAGGTTTAGTGTGATCTCAGACTATATGTCTACATATAATTCAATCAGAATAGAGCTGGAAGGGACTTTGAAGGTCTTCTAATCCAACCCACTGTTTGAGCAGGAGACCCTATAGCCATGATGGCGAACCTATGGCGTGCGTGCCAAACGTGGCATGCAGAGCCCTTTCTGTGGGCATGCACGCAGTCACCCCAGCCTAGTTCCAATCGCATTTTTCCATCACGTTTCACTCAATCAATTCCAATTTCTCGCGAAAGAAAAAGATCTCACAAAGTTGGAATTGATTGAGTGAATTTTTTAACTCATGCGCTTCATAGTGGGGGAGACGATTTCCCATCCTCTTGAAGCCCATTATGATGCAGAGCCACAATGCGATCCTGCGTCATCTCAGCTGAGCTTAGGTGTGCTACTCCTGGGTTCGTCGGCCTTCAGACATCATTCCCACCACTCAGCCCCTGTTCAGGGGTTCCTTTCCCCCCTGCCATGGGGGGGAAGAAAGAAAGAAACAGAGGGAGGCAGAGAGAGAGAGAGGAAGGGAGGGAGGGAGGGAGGGAGGAAGAGAAAGAGAAATGATATTACAAAAGTTTCTTTTTTATTGTTGCTAAACATAATGTTTCAAAAGCAGAAAAAGTCGCTTCAAAGGAGTCTTTGAGGGCTGAATGCCAGGAGGCACAGATTCCCTCTGCCTTCTGCATTCCCACCCCATGCTGCCTTCTGCGTTCCTATCCCGCGCTGAAGTGAACCAAACGGGTCTCCCCACTAAGCGCCCCCGCTGATCCCGCTTACAAACTCCACCTAGCGTGGTTCCAAATGTTCAGCTTGCATGTCCCTCCCAGCCACTGCCAGCGCCAGTGCCGCAGAGAGCAATAGAGAGGGAGAGTGGGAGGGAAAGAGAGAGAGAAAGACGGAGGGAGGGAAAGAGAGAAAGAGACACAGAGAAAGAGTGGGAGGGACAGGAAGAGAAAAAGGGGGGAAATAGAGAAATGATATTACAAAAGTTTTTCTTTATTATTGTTGCTAAACGTAATATTTCAGAAGCGGGGGGGAAAATGAAGGGGCATAAAATTGCATTTATCATGTTTTTCTTAGAACAATTAGCTGAACTCTGCATTGTTTATCACTGCCCTATAGAATTTCAGACAAGTGGCTGTCCAGTCTCTTCTTAAAAATTACCAGTGATGAAACACCCATAACTTCCAAAAGCAAGCTGTTTCATTGGTTAATTGTTCTCATTGTTAGAAAGTTTGTCTTTAATTCCAGATTGCTTCTCTCCTTGATTAGTTTCCATCCATTGCCTTTTGGTGCTTTGGAAAATAAATTGACCCCTCTTCTTTGTGGCAGCCTCTCAAATACTCAAATATTGCTATCATGTCAGCCCCAATCCTTCTTTTGTCTAGAGTTGCTCTTCTCTGCACTTTTTCCAAAGTCATAATATCTTTTTTGTAGTGTGGTGACCAAAACTGGATGCAGTATTCCGGGTGTGGTCTTACTAAAGTTTTATAAAACAGTACTAATACTTCATGTGATTTTGATTCTATGTATGTGTTTATACAACCAAGGATTGTATTAGTTTTTTTGGCTACTGCTGCACAGTGCTGAGTCATGTTTAAGTGATCGTCTACTAGGGCACCAAAGTCCCTCTCACAGTTCCTGTTTTTGAGCCATTAGGTTTTGCCTAATCTGTACTTCTGCCTTTGGTTTTATGTAGTAAGCCTGAAAATATTTTTCTAAGGATCTCAGATGGTCCTTAACTTACAATAGTAATTGAGCCCACACTTTCCATCATAACTCATGATGGTCATAAAGCAGGTCACTAGATAACCAAACCTGATTTTATGACCTTCTTGCTGTGGTCATTAAGTGGATGCCATTTTTTACTGAAAGTAGATTTCTAGCAAAATCATCATAAATTGCTATCATGTCTCACAGGAAATAGGTGAACAGATGTGAGAACTTCAAATCCAAGTCACAAATCTCATTTTCTGGGTCCATTATAAGTTCAAACAGTCCCTAAGTGATTGGATGTAAATTGAGGATTGCCTGTATAAAGCTGAATTATTTATTTATTTGTTTGTTTGTTTGTTTGTTGTTTGTTTGTTTGATTGATTGATTTATAAGCCGCCCTTCTCCAGAGACTCAGGGCGGTTTACAATGCTTTTAAGCAATATTAAAAGCATTGGATTAAATACCTGTCATACCAGGGACATAAAAACATTTAAAAGATTGTTCAACTTTGTGTGCTGTTATTAAATTACCTTGTAGGCTAGTACAGGAGCTGTTTGGAAGCTAATGTAGATATTGTTTGCAATGGAATTAGAAATATGAAGTTCTTTCTTTATGAAATACATTTCAGATAGACTTGAAGTTTTTTTTGGACAAGGTTTCTGGCTTGTGATGGCCAATATTTAATGTTAAATAATTTGTTTTGAGCTACATTTCCATTTTCCTATCTAGTATTGTGTTTCTCATTATTGCCTTATTACTTCAAATATTTGAAATTAATCTCTTTTATCTCTTGTTAAGATGAAAATGCATGGGACAAGTCTAAACCCCTTTCTTAAAATGATGTTGACATCTCATTGACTCAAAAGGGGAAATGAGATATAAAAAAAGCTTTACTGTGTGTCAAACACATGCATCTACAAAATAAGTAACAACATTGATCTGTAAAGAAAGGTAAGGGAAAGTCCAACATATGCAAAATAGTGGTTAGGCCAATCTAAAGACGTTCTTCAGCATTCTTTAACAAAGACTATATTAGACAGGCAAATGCACTCAACAGCTGCATACAGCTCCTTGATATGCCATCCTGCAGCATCCTGAGATCATGCCAGCCAGATTCAGATATTTTGCCAGGAATTTTTTAAAGAGGGCAGAGACTTTAGGAAGATACATTCTGCTCATATACCTCCCAAGACCTGAGCAGAAATGAGACTGTTGTAGCTCTCTGGCAAGATGAGATATTTTTTAGAATAACATTTTTGCACTAATCTTCAGATGAAAAGACTCCCAGGATAGTTAACAGCTTATTGAAAAAACCTAGATGATTCCTCCCTTTTGGTTTGTAGAATAAAATATGGAACATAAAAAGAAAATGAGGAGGAGGAATTTTAAAAAAAGAGATGGAAACAGTTCAAGAACTTGATGAAATGGTTAGAGCCCAGAGACAATGTAAGGAAACAGGAGCCAAAGGCAATTGTTTTCTACCCTGCAGTTGTACATTGTTTACCCTCTCTCTCTCTGTCTCTCTCTCTGCCTCTCTCTCTCTTTCTCATACACACACACACACACACACACACACACACACACAAATAAGGAATTAGAACATAATGATATACCAGTGAACGGATGAGTTACAAAAAAGAAGGAAATCAGACTTCTGAAAAATAGGAAGTATATTAGCACTCTACAGTAGTAGTACTGGCACTAACCAGGGTACTTGGGTGATAAACATATTTTATGTGTGTGTCAGTGAGGGGGAATTTTTAAAAGGTGACGTTTTAGCAGTAGTTAAATTTTCATAAGAGAGAGTGTATGACAATATAGTGAATTATTTGCTCTCTCCATTATCATTATGGCCATATAGGTATATATTTATATATATTTGCCCCCATCCTTTGAATGGTATGGTGGGCGGGAACTGCACCAGTGGTGGGTTGCCCCCAGTTCGCACTGGTTCTATAGAATTGGTAGTAAATCCGGAGGGAGGCTCGGCCAATTAACCCCGACGTCATCAAAATGCTTCTGCGCATGCGCAGAAGAGAGTGTGCAAGTGAAGTGAGCGCACACGTGCGGCCCCATTGCAAACCAGTAGTAAAGGTAAGTAGAACCCATCCCTGAACTGCACACCAAAAAATTGAAGGACAATTTAAACTTGATGTATAATTATATCACATGAATAACATTATTTACAATAATTTAGTGTACTTAATATATTCCAAGTCCAAACTTAGCTTTGTTCTCATGTATGTATGGTGTGTTTGTGTGTATGTGTTTGTAGCCAAATTATATAAAAAGTAACAATTAAAAATTACTGATTAAAATTAATTGCTTGTAAACTAAGCAATATTGTTTATAATATTGATTGATCCCCATCAATTTTCCTGTCTTACAAACACATTCTCACACATAGACACACTATACAAACATATAGTCCCCCCCACCAAAAAAAGAGAGAAAAGAATCAGCTAAAAAAGGAGAAAAACAGGATGTAAGGGAAGGGATGTTCATTCTAGTAAAGGATAGAAAGAAAAAGGAAAGAGCAAAAGGAGATGGAACAATATAAAGTGATAACAGTACAACTAAGGAAAAACCGGAAAGACATATGGAGAGAAAAGTAGAACTTGTAAGAATTTAAGCATTCACTAGATAAGCAAAGAGGGGTCCTATCCTTGTACACTTTTGTGTTACTCTTTGCATATGCCTTACCACCACATTGTATAAATAAAATTGAGCTGTTCTTTTAGTTTAAAGAACCTTCTTATCCTGAAAATCCATAATTGCACGTCTCATCAATTTATTTATTTTGGTGCAGTTTCCCTCTTCATTAAAACTTTTCTATTTTTCATATACACAATTCTCGTTTTCATTATTCCAACAATTCCTATATATGTCCCATTCAAGCTGGATAGAATTCATAGTATTGAACCTTATGATACGGCAGGGGTGAAATGCTCCTGGTTCGGACTGGATCGGGCGATTGGGTAGCGATGGCGGCGGGTAGTTCGGAGAACCAGTAGCAAAAATCCCTGCCCCCCCATGCCCACCCAATTGCCCGGTCCCCACTTGCTCACTTGGCAGCTTGCTGCTTCTTTCGGGCTCGCTCGCTTTTCCTGCCTTGCTTCAGCTGCTGCAATCAATTGCATCAGCTAGCAACTGAATCTGCCTGCCTGCAATCAATCCAATCGGTGAGCAACTCAATCTGCCTGCCTTGTGCCTTCAATTTGGTATATAACTGGGGTTTTTGCTTTTTTTGGGGAGCTTTAAAAAAAATAGTTAATTGGGGTTTTTTTAGGAGTTTTATTTTTTTTCGACAGCAATTTAAAGTTAAGGAAGTTTTAAATTTAACTGCTTTTATCTAAAAATATAAATAAAATAATAAAATAAAATATTTGTGCAGCTTTCTAAGATTTGGTGTGTTTCTGTAGTGTTTCACTCTAACTACACAAACACACAAAATCTCACAAAGCTCTATGTTTTATTTTGTGTGGAAAAAGTATGAAACTTGGTTTTTGAGCTTTTTGTGGCTCCTGCTTGTGAGGTTCCTGCTTGTTGCAGAGGCCATTTTGGGTGACGTGCATCTGCTTTAACATTGTGTGTGAGTCAGTTGTGTTGTGTTGTGTGTTGTGTGTGTGTAAAGTGTGAAAGTTGGTTTTTGGTAACTCTTATTGTTTTGTGTACTTGATTATTTTTATTATTTATTATTATTGGCCATGCATACCTGGTCACCTGACCACCAAGCCACACCCACCGGGTCACCTGGCCACCAAGCCATGCCTACCAATTAAGCCATGCCCACAGAACTAGTAGGGAAAATTTTTAGATTTCACCCCTGTGATAGGGGTGTGTTGTATTGGTATATATTACAAACAGGCTTTCTCTTTCCTTTTTTCCCCCTCTTTCTTTCTCTTGAGGAAGGTTGTTTATTTGGTCTTCAGTTGCTATAAATATTGTTTCTCATTACTTCCTTGGCTGAATTTTACATCTTCTCCTAACTTGATGTAAACCACATTTATAGAGGTATATACAAGAAAGGCTGGTTTTTGACATCATCTACTATATATAAAATATTGATAGTTGTGTTTCTAATTACACTGGGTAGTTAATTAATCCTAGTGTAAGTGGAAAATTTATGCATCCTAGGGATCTGTAGAATGCCAGCTCAGAAACAGAATCAAAGTTCTTCAGCATTTGTGAGGGAAATAGGAGTTATTTGCATACCAGTAGGAGGAACAAAGGCTCCTTTTAAGCTGAGCTGAAGAAGAAACAAATATTATCCCAAGGAAGCAATAGGCATTTTGAATTGAATGTAGCCATTGTGATTGCTTCTTAGAGAACATTACTTTCTAACTGAAATCCAATATGAGCCTCCTGGGAGTTTGGAATTCATATTTGTAGAGAGCGAAGGGAACACTATTTGCAGAAATCTTACTGATAAGTTTGTCTTCTTATAAAATAAATACCTTTCAGCAAAAAAAAAAAAAAAAAAAAAGAACTAGCAGATCTGTATCCAGCATATCAAATTACTTATATTTTAAAAACTTCATCCACAAAAAAAAACCCCAACGTGGCTGCAGTTATAGAACAGTGCATCATCAAAATGGAAACTCAGGCTGGAAAATAAGATCAGCATGCTAACATTAGATGCAAACAAGCTAGAAAATGAATAAAGAAGAGAAACTGAAGAACAAGACCAAAGACTATCTGGTCAAGAAATATAACCTAGAAACAAGGAAGATTAAGGAGCACTGGAAACAAAAAGCACCATAATATAGTCAAGAAGATCAGATGATACAAAGCTTGAATTTGCACACTATAGGCAGAATCTCCACTTTCAGTTTAATCTGAAATGTTTCTGTCAATCCATCAATGGAAAGGCTACAGTGAACCAGCCTGCACCCTGATGAAGAAACAGTATTGTTCTGAGCCCAAGAACAATACAATAAGAATGCAGCTTGGATAGAGGAGTTTGTTAGGAATAAAAAAGAAGTTGAAATTTAAGAACTAATAATAACAGCACCAATGGTGGAGAAAAGGTCAAGGAAGATCAAGAATTGATCAGCAGCAAGTGAAGATAAACTGCATGGGTTTTGATTTATCTACACCCATTCATTGCCAAGCAATTTAACAACATACTGCAAGGAGGTGAAGATTAGTTAACATTTGGCGAACCTATCTGATAATGGAAAATTCAACAAAAGGGCAGCACCAGGCAACTACAGACCAATTACCTTTTTACCAATTTACATTTTTACAACTTTCAAATTGCTAACTAATGTGGAGCTGATGCAGGTCAACACTATCTAGTTGAAAACAATGTCTTTCTATCTGAACAGAAACAGAACACCAAATAGCAGAGGAACAAAATAACAGTTTCTAATTGACACCATAATTTTGTTGTGAAAGCTACAAGACAAGGAAGACCAACTTGAATGTAGCTTGGATTGATTATGAGAAGGCATTGACTTCCTATGTATGATTACATAGTCAGTAGCAAGAGTCAGTAGAAACACCAAACTTTTGCGCAAAGATCAGTGGCATAATGGAAGAGGTGATTGCTAGTCAATAGCTACACACTGGGAGAGATTAATATCAAGTGAGGAATCTTTCAAGAAGGCTCACTACTGTTGCATTGATTCCTTTGTCAACAATGCTGAATAAGTCAGGCCATGGCTATAAAAAACCAAAATCATTTGTCAGTAATATCCTTTACATGGACAATCTGAAGCTATATAGAAAAACAATGTCTGAAATAGAATGACTACTCAACATTGTTAATATTTACAGCCAAATATTGCAGTGGAATTTGGACTGGACAATGGGGGAAAATAGTAAACTGAAGGAATCAAGATAACCTACAAAAATAACTACAATGTCTGGATGAAGACAATTGCTACAAATACCTGGACATCCTTTAAGCTGATAACATCAAGCATATGAAGTCAAGAAGGTGGTTAGAAATAAGTCAAGAAGGCAGCTAGGAAGAAATACTCAGTGGAGGAAATAGCATCAAGGCAATAAACACCTGGGCAATTCCAGTGTTTATTAAGTATATCATGTGATCATGACTTGCATGTCACATGAGCATGACTTGCAATTTCCTTTTGGCTTCCCCATTAACTTTTCTTGTCAGAAGCCAGTTCAGAAGATTGCAAATGGCAATCACATGAGTGCAGAACATTGCAAGCATTGTAAATGGATTATATTGGGGGCAATAAATATGTCCATTATATTGAGAGATGTTCTCCAGATGTCAACATAGCCCATTGTATCAAAGGTCTGCTATAAGAGAGCACTTTAAATTCAATGGACACTAATTATATTATAAAAAAATGATTTTTGAAGAAATCATAACAAGAAGACATAACAATTAGAAAAACAAACAATGGATTTCACCATCTGTAATAGGCAGTATGGAATAACCCAGTGGTGGGTTGCTACCGGTTCGCACCGGTTCAGGAGAACCGGTAGTAAAAAAAAAAAAATTAGTCGCTCGGAGAACCGGTAATAATGGCTGTCTGGCCATGCCCCCGAAATGGTTGCCCGGCCGCCATGTTCATCGCTGCCATGTTCTTCATGCATGCACATCCTATTGCCTTGCAAGTCCAATGGGATGTGCATACACAAAGAACATGGCGGCGATGGCAGCAGCTTGCCTTCAGAGAAAGCGGCTGGCAAAGAAGCCTTTTCAGCCACTTTCCAGCAGCAGCGGCTGGCTGGGGGCTGCCGAAAACTCCAGTCAGCTTGCCTTCCTGACTCTGGACCAAACGCAGCCAAAGGTAAGCAGCTGAACAAAGAGGCAGTGCTGGGGAGGAAGGCAGGCAAGCGGGGAAGGGCACATGGAAGGCAGGCAAGCATGTCAGGGCCACCCGGCCGTAAGGAAGGGAGCTAGCAGCTCCCCTCCCTTCCCTGCAGACTGGCATGCTTGCCTGCCTTCCATATGGCCTTCCTGGCACTCCCCCACGCCTTTGCCTTACGAGGTTGGGAGACGTGCCGCTTCCAGCCCGGCCAGTGGGTGGGTGGGTGGCCCTTCAGGGAGACGGAGTCATTGTGCTGGGGCTGAGAGGAGCAGCGGTATTGCGGGAAGGCAAGTGGATTTTCCAGAGCTGCTGCACATGTACACCGCATGTGAAGGGAGGCAGACACCACAAAAGCCATGCAGGAAAACTCCCCAGGAATACCAGGACGCCCTGCTGTCGCTGCCGCCACCGATGCCTGCCACCACTGCCGCCACCTCCTCCACTGCCTGTTGTGGCAAAAGCCATGCAGGAAAACTTCCCGGATGTTCCAGGACGCCCTGCTGCCACTGCCGCTGCCTGTTGCGGCAAAAGCCATGCAGGAAAACTTTCCAAGTGTTCCGGGACGCCCCGCTGCTCCCGCTGCCACTGCCTGCCACAGCAAAAGCAGCGCAGGAAACCTTCCCGGGTGTTCCAGGAAGCACCGGTGCTGCTGGTGTTGTTGCCACCGCCGCTAGGCACTTTCTCTTGGGCCTCCTGGTCTCACTCTCCTAGACTTTGAAGGAGTGAGGGGGAGAGAGAGAGAGAGAGAGAGAGAGAAAGAAAGAAAGAGAGAGAGAAAGAGACAAAGAAAATGAGAGAAAAAAAGAAAGAGGGAGAGACAAGAAAGAAAAAGAGAGAGACAAAGAAAGAAAGAGAAGGAAAGAAGGAAAGAGGAAGGGAGAGAGAGAGAAAAGAAAGAATGAAAGAAAAGAGACAAAGGAAGGAAGGAAGGGAGAGACAAAGAAAGAGAGAGAGAAAGAAAGAAAGAAAGAAAGGGGGAGAGAGAGAGAAAAGAATGAATGAAAGAAAAAGACAAAAAGAGAAAGGAAGGAAGGAAGGGAGAGACAAGAAAGAGAAAGAAAGAAAGAGAAGGAGAGAAAGAAAGAAAGGAAGGGAGAGAGCAAAAAAAGAAAGAAAGAAGAAAGAAAGAAAGACAAAGAAAAAGAAAGAAATAAAGAGGAAGGGAAAGACAAGAAAGAGGGAAAGAAAGAAGGAAGAGGAAGGAAGAGAGAGAGAGAAAGAAAAAAAGAACGAACCACAAACCCTGGCACTAGACGTGGCTTCAGAAGATGCTTTGAAGCAGGACAGCAATCTAGGGCTGGAAGGGATCTTAGAGGCCATCTAGTCCAACCCCCTGCTCCAGCAGGAAACTTTACATCGCCTGGATTATTTTGATGTCTGTAACAGAGAGGAAAATTGTCAGAAAGGAGAAGAGTTTACTAGGACAAGGCTGCCATGCAGAGGAAAGCAGAGATAATCCTTGACATATGACCAGAATTGAGCCCAAAATTTTGGTTGCTAAGCAAGAGCGTTGTTAAGTGAGTTTCACCACATTTTACTCAATCCGTGATCTCTCCTGGCTCTAACAGTCATGTGCAGGCTAGAGAAGTAAATCTAAAGGCGTGTTTAATGTTCTAAATGTACAGAAGTTATAGTTAAATGTGTGGCAGAAAGTGGACTCTGGGTGTGTTTTTCCAAATGTAGTAAGTGAGGTTGAATGTGTATAGTTTTAGAAGAGATGTGTGTGTATGTGTATATACACCATGCACATACACATACAGTATATATAGTAAGTAATGTATCTTTTTGTGTGCCTATACACACTCTATACTATGTAATATGTATGTACACATATGGCATATGTACAAAGGATTAAATAGTATATTTTGGATGTTCAGTAGTAGTAAATAAATGGACAGGGAAATTGTATCTCGTTGAGACCTTTGAGGCGAGGAGAGGCCAGGCACCCTAACCATAACCCTTGACATGAGTGACGTCAAGTAGGCCACGCCCACCCAGTCACATGATCATCAGATAAGCCCACCCAGTCACGTGACCACCAAGCCACGCCCACAGTCACGTGACCACCAAGCCACGCCCACCAAACAAGCCACACCCACAGAACCAGTAGTTAAAAAAATGGAACCCATCACTGGAATAACCTAAACAGGAAGAACAACCTCAACCCAAGTAATGATTAGATAAAAGATATCTGAATCCAGGACAGAAATGTATTTTGAGTGTTTCAGACATGATCCCATAGTTCTCAGGAAACTAAAAAGAGGGAGGGGGGAAGCACATTCAGAGGCACAAGATTCTGTTGATGTAACCTCATGATAAATATTAGCATTCATATCATAAATCTGATCTATCTTGAAAATCTGATACCATCCTTTAGGGTAGAGAAAGTGGTCTTTTAAATAGCTAATTATGACAAGTTTTAATTTAATTTACTTAATAATAATTGCTGAAAATGTAACAAATTGGCATTTCTGAATATTGGCTGCAAACTTTCATGTTGTGAAGTCAATCTGTAAAATTTATGTCAGAATACAGATGCTATATGGCATCCTGGCATGCAATTTATTCAGAAGGGCTTTTATATGTAGTTTTCTGAGAAAATGTCTTTTGAGAAAAATTTGTAAAAGGATCAAATAGATTTCTATCTATATTTTCATGAAATACAACAAATCAATATGTATCTGCTCCTTGGTTTTAACTGCATTAACCACACAGGTTCTCAGACAATTTGCAAATTTGTTCTCTTGATTTGCTATTTAAACATTTGACTTAAGTGATTTGTTTTTCTCTTGATGTAGAGAAAATTATCCCATTTAAAAATGCTACCTTTTTTACAGCACAAGGGAAGAAATTAAATTAAATTTTTATGTAGTAATTATTATTCTTGTAATAGGAAGTCAATCCTACTTCTATTTTAGGAAAGTTAAACCCCATTAAACTCACTATATAAAAGTGTTTTATGGTATTTTTAACTGATACTCCAATTAACAATTGTATAATTTTTATGGAAGTGGGTTGCTTATAAAGGTAAGTTGTGGTTTGCTTAACTATGCCATAAGGTAATTTTTTTCTGAATGACTACTTCTGTAGGTTTGGAGAGGTACATTAGCTCGACTTCAATACAAGAGGACCCGAGCTGCCCTCAAGATTTTAAAATGTTACCGTCGATACAAAGTAAAGTCTTACATCTGTGAGGTTGCCCGGCGATTTCAAAATGTGAAGTCTATGAAAGATTATGGGAAGCATGTGAAGTGGCCTAATCCTCCAAAAGTTTTGCGACGGTTTGAAGAAGCTCTACATGCAATCTATTACAGGTAAGAAATTGAAACAATCCCTGTCTTGAGTTATGGAGCTTGGTCAGTGCCACACAGCATTTCCAGCGTCTCTCTGCGGAGTTATCTTTGTAGATTGAATAGTACAGATGCTACTTCAGAATGTGTCAACCACAGAAAGAGTACCGTTGCACATTTCTAATGATATGAGTCAGTTGAACATCTTTTCTGAATGAAAATACTAATATTAATGGATAATTTTGAACTTTTGTTTCGAAATCCTTTCCTTATATCAAAGTCCTGTATGACTTCTTTATTTTTTTTCTCAGATGGAGAGCACATGAACTAATCAAAAATATCCCACCCAAAGATTTGCCACAAATCAAGGGAAAAGTGGCAGCATTGGAGTTGCTTAAGGGCCATCGAGGGGATATTGGATTGCAAAGGGTCTGGCAGGGTAACTACCTTGCATTGGTAAGTATAGTAGAACTTGTTAAAATTCAGTTGCAATACTATAAAAAAAATGAAAACATAGTAACATGTCAGGAGTAAGTTTAACCAATCAAAAAACATCTATATCAAGATGGATGCCTCTGCTGGAATTTTTCAGTATGCCCCTGTGTCTCCTTAATTTTTTTTAATCAGACACTTGTGGGGGAAATAAGGATAATTGGAATAACAGCAACAACAAAAATTGTGGTACCTGCTATCTAGAACAGCAGTCCCCGATATGGTTACCACCCTGATAATGTTCAGAAATTCACTGAACATTTGACTATTTTCCTGGCCTTTGGGCACAGTGGTGATTGAACCCTATAGGATGCTGTGCTTGTTGTAGAGAGTTTGACTTTTGGACGTCTATGTTCTGTCTCCTTATCTTTATTCCTGATTTTTTTAAGCTTAAGATAATGGAGGATTATCGCTAGAGTTTTATTATGAATACATATTTGAGATTTTGATTTGGAATGGTAAAGGTGCTCTGAACTTGTTTTAATAATAGATACATTTCTTGTTTCTTTAAGAATCCTGGTAATTCTCAGGCTGCGGATTCATTCACCTCTGTTACTTCTGAGTTGCAACGCAAGGACAAGTTCATGAGAATTCTTTTCTCTTCTCAAGTTCGTAAGGTAAGCTGGAGAAGATTGGAAAAAATCCTCTCAAACACCGTGTTTTGGAGAAAAAGTAGGCTTCAGGGGAAAATAAAGTTTTTATGGTTGACAGAAATAATAGGTATTTGTTAGCACAATAGTAAGTTAATTCAGTGGTGATGACCTTCTGGGTAATTAGGCCATGGTTTAATTATTTGGTATCCTGACATTTCACCAGCCAACATGGCTGGCATCTTCAGAGTTGAAAGTGGTCTGCTCTGGAGTGCACTTAACTCCCTCCAAGTTCTCTTTGTTCTCTGCATAACCATGATTTCCATCAGTCCTATTGTTTGCTTTGCTCAATTCATGTCTTTTAGAGTGCTGGGTCTCAGAATGTATTCTGCCATGTAACTTGTTTGATGAAAACAGCCTCCTTTTGTTCTTTTCATGAATTCCAAAGCCTGTCTCTATTATTTTTTGCTGTCATAAAATCCTTTCTATGACTTTAGCTTTCTCAGATATTTATTTTCCTATTTATTTTTGCTCGCAGTCAGTATCAGAAACAAGTTCATGTTTGTTGGCACTGTAATGTGCAAAACATAGGTGCAGAGTCCCTAAATTCATAATGGATACCCATTGGGTTACTGCTAGTCAACAGTTTCTAGGGTATATCCTTCTGTATTTGTCAGAAGCTTTTTTGCACCTTATGTATTAGTCTTGGATAAATTGCTGGTGTATCATTTGGAAACCATTGATGATAGAAAGCATTTGTATAACAGCAGCGATATTTGCAGCTACTTTGTTCTGAACATAGAATATGCTAATAGCAATTATTAGAAGACTAGAAAAGAATTAGTTGCCAAGGTAGTGAAATGGTGAAATAGAAAGCCTAATATGGAAACCTAGCTATTTTGGTGCACCTGGGTGGTGAAGCAATGAGGAGAAATTATGGCTCTGAGGCAGAATTGGCAAGAATGTGTGCAGCCTGTTGATCTAGTGACTGCTCTGGTACTAGTATATAATGATTTCTGGCAAGCCTAAACAATATCTCAAGTTAAAAGCTCTCAGATAATATAATTTGTTTATCCTTTTACTAAAAACCTTCAGAAAGACTTTTAAATAAGAGTATAGTGTACTAAGCTAAAAGGATTCTTTGAATAAGACAGCTGTAGGACTCTTCATTTTATTAAGACATTGGTCCATTAATGTTCTGAGACCATTTTGAAGTAATTCCATCAGTAATCTACTTGTGTAGCTTCATTTGTCCTCTAACATTTTATAATTTCTCAAATGATGTTTAGAATCTATTTCTGTTCTTCCCTTGCTACTCCTGAACCTTTCCACAAGGCCCTGCAAAACAATGGTCAGTATTAATAATCTTTATCTTTTGAAGTCATATTCAGCATGCTCCCTCTCCATGAGCATATTATATTACCAAGCAAAAGGCATGTTGTCATTCACATGATTGCAATGACAATAAATCAGGCAAATACAGATAAAATTAGTATTTCTATCAAGCCTTATTACTATATATACTGTATATTTTTCTCAGCTTTGTTCCAGGATAGTTGATTGTATCTTGAAAAACTTCTTTGCTGTGTTTGTCTGTGCGAAATCAGGCAAGATTTGGCACTGAAATGAAAACATAGCATTTAATGGATTCTTCAGGTTCCCCTTTTTGTTAAATATATTGGGAAAGAACTACTGCTATGTTCAAAATCTCCAATAAAGATGCAATCCGTCATTTAAACGTAAGCTTTCTTCTTTTCTTCAGTACAAAGGACAGCTCCTTGTATGCAAGTCAGGATGCTGGTATTACAAGAAATTGTGACGTCCTTGTTTTCTTGGAAGCCTGTATGAGCATTGGTCATTAAATGTGATCAATAACTTGATATGATTCAAGTGATAACAACCAAGAGCAAAATAAAAACAATACCAATAATTACCATATTTTTCCATCTATAAGATGCCCCTGTGTATAGGAAACACCCCCCACCTTTTTTACCCAAAATTCAGAAATCAATATTTTATACGTTAAATAGAAGACATTTATTTTGCAGAGTAAAACATTCGCTTATCAGTACCAGTGTTTATTTTTTTGTTTTCTGACATTTTGATGGGCTCAGAATGCTTCAACATTACCACTCCCAGTTGCATCTGGGCACTGGCTACACACTCCCTGCAGCATCAGCTGACATCAGTTACATAAGGCTCATGATTGGAGGAAACCTATTAGCTTGTCTCTGCAATCAGAAGTTTCGCTTGTGAGGCTAATTTGCAGAGATAAGGTATCGGCAGTTTTGCAACCATAGTTCTCCTCTTGGCCCTCTATGTATAAGACTCTCCTCCATTTTTAGGTAAATATTTTAAAGAAAAAGTATCATACATGGAAAAATATGGTACTTAACATGACACAAAGTAAGAATTCCTAGATCCAGCTAACTGATAACTTAACTTTTCATGTTACCTCTAGCACATTACATTCTGAAATTCTTGATATGAATTGTTTGTAAAAGGGAATCATGTTCAGTTAATTAATGTAATGTGCAAAAGTTACATTCCTAGTTATTCCAGTTATTGCTGATACAGTATAGACTGGCGACAATTAACTGATTCTTTCAAATCTATCTACATTTAGACAGTCTTGCCTTGATTTTGATATGTTTGAAGGGCACAGTGTTTTGTTCAATAAATTTGGCCAGAAGATATACATCTTAATGACATTCAACTGGCACATACATAGTTTTTTAGCTGCCTCTTTGTATTTTTTCTGCAAGCAAAATACTAAACTTGTTCTTTTGTTTATTATCAATGTTCTTTTTCTTGCAACTGAAAGGTCCTCTTTTTCATCTTTACAAGCATTTTTAAAAATGATTTTAAAGTTACTTCAGGGGAGATCTTCTGTTTAAGAAAATAAATTTAATTTTTCTTCTGCATTTGCACCCCACCCAGTTTAGAATTCCAGTCAGAAATAGTTCCTGGGTTGCCATTTGCTTAATGTCCATACCATAAAAGATAGCAAGCAGTGACAAGGAGGTATATTTATAAGCAATGGAAAGAAATTGAGAGTAATAGTTGAATGGGAAGGACATGCAATAACTTTAGAAAAGAAAGAGAAATCAAGATAAATTGTGCAAAGGTGAGTACACAAAAAAGACCAAGAATGCAAAGACCTATTGGAGAAAATTTAAAGAATAAATGTTATGAATATACGGAAGAACTGTGCAAAAGAGATGCCGAAATTGTGTGTTTGCGTGCAAATTCTGTGTGTGTGTGTGTCTGTGTGTCTGTCTGTCTGTCTCTGTTGCAATCTTGATTTTTAAAGATCTTTTTAATAGGCATGCGTGTTCTTTAATTAATAAAATATATTAAAATATTTTATAAAATAAAAATAAACTGGAGCACAATAAAGTTGAGGTTAGATGTTTTGGACAAGCAGTGCAAAGGCAGCGATAATTGGAGAAGACTCTGATTTTTGGAAAAAGTTTGGAAAGCAAGTGAAAAAGAGTCTAACAGAAAAAGAGTCTGATAAAAGATAAAATAGCCAGATACCATCATTGATGACCTAAGTATTGACTTACAAGAACTCAAAAGAAACAGTTACTAAAAGATAATTCCAGCAAATTTAGGTCCTTTGAGTCACAAAAAATTGGAAGTGACTAAGTGACTGAACAACAGTAACTCTCAGGAAAGTTATGCTATATGCTGAGTAGCATATAGCAACAATGAGAATGAAAAGCAATAGTGGAGGAGGAATGGGCAAAATCAAGAAAAACAGAACCACAGAGATTTGAGTAAGTTATCTTTAATGTTAGGTGAGAATAAACCTTGGAAATTGTAATTGGAAGAGAAAATATCTTCCTTAGCTTCAAAGTAGCAGCAGACCACAGCAATTTCCCAGAACAGGAACCAGTCACCCTAACAGTATCAGACATCCAGTAGTGGATCAAAAACATGAAGAGCTGGACAACACCTGGCCTGAACATGATCCATGCCTAAAGAAACTGACACCTAGCAGCACAGACAAACCAGCAGCAGGCTTTCGGTCAAACTGGCCAACACAAGGAAAGATAGTGCTCATTATGAAAGATCCCCACAAGGGAAGAGCACCATCCAACCTGACAAAAACCTGCTTCCCCACAACATAGAAAATCCTATCAGACATCATAACTATCCAGTTTTTGCTATAATTATTAAGCAAATCACAGCAATATTTAAAGCAAACCATGCTGTCATTAAGTGAACCTAATTTCAAAAGCTTTTGACTTTGTCAAAAGCCCCCTGGGAAGGTCACATGATCCTAGGATACTGCAACTATTGTAAATACATGTTGATTGCCAAGCACCTGGATTTTGATCATATAACCTTGGGGATGCTGCAGCAGTTTTAAGCTGAGGTAACTCATTTTTTACATATCATCATAACTTCAGTCATTAAATGAATGGTTGTAAGTTGAGAACTACCTATGAGGGAGTATTCTTGTGATGTCCAGGAGAGATAGTACATGCAGCCTGGTCAAATTTAAGACCTAGCAAAATTTCAAAATTGTGATAATGGAGAGATAGAAAACGGCACTACCCATTTGAAAAGACTTCACACGCTGTGTAGCTGGAAACCAATCTTGCTTGATTTGAAGACTGTTTATCTCAGATACACTGGTTAAAAATACTTCTGCTGTTTTTGAAATTGAATGGATGGAGGTTGTCCAGCGAGAGCCCTATAAGGAGCAAAGCTTGACAGGGTCCTATCTCTAAGAAACTTTGTCATGCCTCTTTGCCAAATTGGTCTGCCTTGATTGTGGAGCATACAGAAGGCTCTTTGTGGGCAGTGTGTCAGGTATTCCTGCTTCCAATCTACTTGAGACTTTATAAATAGGATCTGAATATCTTGAAATGTGTCACAAAAATAATTAGCAGTTAGAGCAGTTCATGAAAAGCTGGTGTATATCAATAGAGTGGGTGCTAGAAAGCAATCTGGCTGCTCTATTTTCCACTTAATTACAATTCTCAACATGGAATCCTCATTATATCCTGTTTCTAAAATACCAGAAACAAAGGTTGGAGGTATTTCCTGAACATGATCTCTATATGAGGGCCATAGTGTAAGTTTCATTTTCTAGCTTTTTAAGTCAAATGATATATAGAGTTAGCTCCTTTATCTCAGATTAACTCATGGAGATTTCTAATAAAATGGGGTATAATTTAAATATGATGCTTTGCTAGCAAGACAGGTCAGTTTATTGAGATTAGAGAAAGTTTCAGGAAAAAAGACTAAAATGTTCTGTTCTTTCTCTTTCTCATATTTAACATTCTCTCTGCTAAACAACCATCATTTCATGATAACAGCACACAGTGATAAATCAGTGGCAAAAATATTTCCTTTACTCATCTAATTGATGGCCAGATTATCAAAAAATCATTGTTTTTGGTTAGTCTTTTAGCATTCCCTAGACTGAGACCTAGAAGAAGAGTACTCCACAGCTGTGTGGCCAAAATAAAGAAATTTTGTCAGATCCCAAAAGCCAAATTGTTTGGTGAATGATGATATTAGCCTGGCTAGGTGGCTCAGTGACTAAGACGCTGAGCTTGTTGATCAGAAAGATCGGCAATTCGGTGGTTCAAATCCCTATATAGGTCTCCTGCATGAGCAGGGGGTTGGACTAGATGACCTCCAAGGGCCCTTCAAACTCTGTTACTGTTAAATATAAATCTGAAGCAAATCTGAAGTCTGGGGTAGTTCAATGTTCTTTATGTCAAAAGAATACCTTAAACTGATATTGTTACAAAAGGCTTATATAAATATATACAAATGTGTACTAATTTTTATAATACTATTTTCTATGTATATATAGTTGAAATAAAATTCAATTCTGTAAAATAAAATGTACATGTTTTAAGGAAGAATTTGTCAGATTTCCTTTGTAGCAACCTGGACTTCAAACAGCTAATCCCTCCCCCCCAAAAAAAGTTCTCAGAACTCTAATGCATGCTGTTGGTGTTGAAATATTAAAATTTCAATGTCATCAATTCCAGCGAGCAATCTTATTTTCAAATGAGATCTATATAATGCAGTCCAAGATTCTTGTTTTTACAACAATAATTCTTTCAGTTTGTGTGTAATACATTGTTTTTAAGATAATTGTAATACTAGCGTGTTTTCATTATTTGCAGGTAAACCGCTTCAATAAGGTAGAAGATCGAGCAATTTTTATAACTGACAGACATGTTTATAAGATGGACCCCATAAAGCACTACAAAGTAATGAAAACTATCCCACTGTATAATGTAAGTATTATTCTGTTAGCTTCCTGGATATTTTCTTTGGGATTTATTTTTTATGCATTGTAAATTGCTTTAAAAAATTGTGGTTATGCAACAAGGAAGTTTCCATTTGTTGTACTGTTTTCTTGCTATATATAATTTCCAGTGGTTGAAGATTTCAGCATTATTTAACAGAATGTGATCATCTTAAAATAACATTGACAATCCCAACCAGAGAAGTAGATCTTGAAACCCTTATCCAAATTTTGCTTTTAGCTATTGTACCTATTCATGCATTATGATCTCAATACTTTTCAGTATAATCATACAGTATCTACTGACCTTCCCCTGCCATTTCCTATTGTCATAGCAATCCTTTGGTCTGTATTGCTATATTGTTCAGTTTTCCTGCTGTATGTTCACACAGTTGCTTAGTGCAGGATGGCTTATCCCAAATTAAGAGGTTAGAATTTATTTTAAAGCAAAAACAGTGATATCATCTGCAATCTGTGTTCCTTCATCTCACAAACAATTCTTTCAGGAGCTGGGTGGGTGCCCTAGGGTGGGAAATACATTTCTCCAATTATAACTTATTGTTGAAGTTTTGCCTGTTTTGGGAATGACTTATCTTGAATAGCTTTAATTACTAAAATCATATGCCAAATTCATATTAAAATAGCTTGGTTTTTTGACACTGTTAAGAGTAAAAATGCTAAGTAGCTGTAAGAGAGAGAGGGAGGGAGGAGAGAGAATAAAAACTATTTTTTTTAAGTTAAGTAGGATGGTCCATTTTCAATTCTTAAAATGTGTACCTTATGATAGGGCCAAAATCTCATTGTTTACGATATTTCTCTTGAAGGTGCAGATAGACAAATTACATTAGTTGCTGTGAGAAACTTCCTAAACAGTTTCTTCCTTCCTAGCAGTTAATTATGGTTTAGAGAGGACCAAGAGAGAAGCAGCTTTCTGTATACTACATTAACATTCTTACAGTGAAAAGTTTAATAAAATCAGCTTACATATTGGCTTTTCAAAATTAGTCAGACTTTTTTTTCTTTTAGCATATGTTCATTCCTTTAAGGCAGATGTGTGGAGTTGATGCTCCATCAAGCTTACTTCCAACCAATTTATAATTAGTTTATATACTGGTCCTTCTTATCGAACAATAAGCTTGACTTCCCCCACGGAAATTTGGAATTTAAATGTTATGAGAACAAGAATTATATGAGACAAATGAAGGCATTTAAATTATTTAGAATTGGAGATTTCCGGCTGTGTTTCCGGTGGTGTCGAAGGCAAGGACCACGAGCTCTGCAGCCCCGCTCCAAGTTCTCCCCGTTAGAGGGCTCCAAAAGGAGCCATAGCCACATTGGAGGGGTGGTGAAGTAAAGGGGGGCACCTTACAGGTTGAGGAGAGCTGCACCTCTCCTCCCTGACTTGGAAAATCCCCCTCATCTAAAGACAAAGAGCAGCGGACGTCAACATGGCTGCCACGAAGCTGGGGACAGCCAAAGCACCTAAGAAAGTGCAGGAGCGAACATATTGAACAATGATTGTTTCTGGGTGAGATTATTATTCTTCTACTTAAAAATTGACCCCAGGGGGGGAAAAAAATCTGTGATAAGAGTGTCCAAAACAATAATTGGTTAAGCTGTGAAAATAAGCACCTCTGAGGTCTATGATGAAAAGTAAGTCAAGAGCCCTATCTACTGATGAAAGGAAAAGTAACTCCTAGACTCTTGGAAATTTATAGAAGAAAGGGGTATCTGATATCCAGTGGAGGGCTGTGACCTTTAACTGTTTATTGTCTTTCATTTACCAGAGGTGGACATAAGAGAGACATTTTATAAAAGAAACTCTGGGAAACTAAAATAAAAGACCAAAATCATAGAGCAGATTCAAAGAATACAGAAAATAGCTTGGATTATTAGAATATGGAGTAAATGTTGGAATTGACCCATCTAAATAAATGACTTTGCTTGGAAATAAATGGCATTTGACTGAAATTAACATCTGCTGGAAAAAAGGCACCATGGAAATCTGAGAGGAATGTGCCATCTACTAATGATTGGAAACGTATAATTTTGAACTCTCCTTGAAATAGATTGAGACTTTTACTGTTTAATGTACTTATATTTCTATCATGACTGGAGTTGAAGGAACAGCTGGGGAAATGAGAGGACTTTTTAATGAGATGACTTTGTTGTTCCAAAGTATCAAAATATCAATGGATGGTGTAGACGAGAAAATGGAAAATATTCTGCAAAGAACAATGAATAAAGACCAAACTGCCAAGGAATTGGTGGAAACAATAGAATGATTGGATGAAATGGACTACTTAAACCAGCAAATTGACTACAAACAGGGAAAAAACAGGGATAAAAAAAACCAGCAAATGAAGCAAGAGCTCAATGATGAGGAAGACCAGACAAATGGCAAGCAAAAGGAGCGGAAAGAACAGATGAAGTGGCGATATCAACAAATAAATCAAGAACTGGAGCAAAAAGTAGGACTGACAAACCAGCTGATAAAGGAAGAAAGATCGAAGAAAATAAAACAGATAAATCAACAATTGGATAGACAGGAAGACATCTTTGATAAGGAGACTGAGACATGGACAGGCATTTGGGAGAATTGCCAGCATAAGGTTGTACTGGGAGAAATGCTTAGACTGAACAAGAAAGATAGAGATAAAGATAAAGATGAGGAGTATGGGAGGCGAGTTAAAAAATGGATAAAAATGGAAACGCTAAAGAGAAGAGATGATGGATAGAAAGAATTGCCTTTTAAACATTAAGGGAGCTTGTTGTAAACTGATAGAGGCAGAAATAAAATTAGATAGGGGAAATATTAGAATGTATATTTTAATAGAATAAATAAAAATAATAGAAAGATTAGAGGTTTATAGATGTTAGGCATTTTTTTCCTGCTATTATATTATGAGGATCACCTAAGTTTGATAAATGTGATAATGATTACTAATATTGTTATTGTAATTTGGATTAATATGAATGATGCCCAGAATCAACACTGTCCACATACAATATAGATGTATATTTAAAATTAAAAATTAAAAAAATATAATAAAATATTTAGATTTGCATTTTGGGTGGTTTCGCCTAGCTTCATCTAAAAGCTTAAAATCTCTACTAAACACATAATTTAGCAATTGCTGGGATCAGTTTTGCTAATTATAAGAATCCATATAATAACAGATCCAAGTATAACTTGAATAAAAAGGAACTGAGAGGAACAAATGAAGTGATTAGCATATTCAAATAAAATCTCTCTTCTTCCTCCCCAGTTGGTTATGGAAATGTTTTCAATAATGGTTGCTATGTATTCTGTGGTATAGCTAGTCTAGTTCCTTAGCATCAATGGGGCACATTTAGCAACACTTGCTCTCAACATGCTGGCCCTATGTGGGTGATTTTGCCCAGTACAATGTTTTTTTCTCTTCTTATTGTATTGAAATGCTTTTTAAAAAATAATAAACCACCAACTTCAAGGTTTTAAATTGCTATCCAGTTGAAAAACATCAAGCCAATTACATTTATTTTTTATTCACCCTATTTCATAATATAAATGGTTAATATATTGTTTGTAGCTTTTATTTTTCTGGAGAAACCCTGGAAATTAGTTTCCTTAGAAATTTTGTGAAGAGATTAATATTCAATTATTGATGTTTATTTCTTCCTCATATATATCTCATTTTTAATTTTAAATAATATATGGTGTCTGTACTGAAATCAGCCTTGTTGAGCTTCATTTGTCTATCAACCCATGTACACTATCATGGTTTCTAAAGCTTCCTTGTCAACATTGCAATATCCCCATGGGACCTGTTGCCATAGCAGGCATCAGCTGATGTCTGGTTCTCCTTGTTTTCTATCTTAGGTAGCTATATCTGTCACTTCCAACCTTTTAAAAAAGGGATATCACCAAGTAGAAATATTTATTGGGGTGTCTTTGACTCTAGAAGTAGAAACAGTTATTTTTGGATAAGGACAATGATTATATTCTTGTTGCAAAATAAACATTCCAAGATGGAGGAAATTTTGAAATATGGAAGAAATATGTTCACTTTATATTTAGCAAGAGTGTGCTGTATTTAAAAGTTTTCATTTGTTAATGTATAATATATTGTTTTTACTAAAAAGAAAAGTTGTACATAGTATTACTATTGCTTCACACAATTTTTATTAAAATGAGCCAGGATTAATTACTGCAGTCAACCTGGTATGTTAAGAATGTGGATTAATGTATTGTAAAATATATCACAAAGCAATAGTCCAGTTGCTTCAGTGTGTCCTATTAGGGCAAACCACCATTATTCATGCCATCCCCCAACTATTAGAATAAATTTAAATCAATGATAGCATTCCTAGGCTTAGGTTACATTAATTACCTTTCTGTATCAAAAATTACCAAAACAAATTGCAGACTGAGACTGCATTTACCTGTAATGTTAAGCCAGAATTCTCCAACAGCACTTCCATTTTCCTCCTTAATCTCATCTCATTGTGAGATGATGCAGCCTAAATTGAGGATTCCTTTAACTGAATATGAAATATTAGCGAACCTTATAAGTGAGATGCTAATAATGTAGTGTACTTGCTTGAATAAATAGGGTTTAAACTGGATTTACATAGTTGTCATTTCTACCTATAAGTATTGCTATTTTTGGTTCTCTTATAACACCAGCTTTCTGTTCCACAGAACATGACTCAGTCTTAATTTTCCCATCCAGATCTCTTTACATTCTTTAAGAAATTAATGGTCGGGATAATCTAAATATAGTGGAACATTCTTGTATATGTATATGTATACTTTTGCTATTTTTTAACATTGAAGCTTTTGGAGAATAGGAGTTGAGCAGGGATATCAAACTAGCGCCCCTCAGGTCGGATGCATCACATGCAGGCAACGTCCGCCCCAGCTCTGTGAAGGGAAAAAAGTCACAAAACGTCACTTGAAAGCAACCTGACGTGGCAAATTTGACACCCGTGCAGTAGAGCTAATTATCACTCAAGATCTTCTTATTCATGGACTGGGGACAAGATGATAAGGGCAATGACAAAGTGACATGGGAAAATTGATATTGTTGAGACACAATTGTTCCATGGTTATTTGCATGTGGGAATCTGGCCTAAGAGAACCATTGTATAATAGATTGCCTTGAAGGCAACAAATACTCTAAAACCCTTGCCTTTAGTCTATAAAGCACGTACTACACCATAAAATGTTGCTAGCTTTAACATTCTTGTTTCATGCAGCTAACAGGACTGAGTGTCTCTAATGGAAAGGATCAGCTTGTGGTTTTCCATACAAAAGACAACAAAGATCTAATTGTCTGCCTTGTCAGTATGCATTCACTTAATGAGAACAGAATTGGGGAGCTGGTTGGAGTCGTGGCAAATCACTTCAAAAGGTAAATATGAATGTACACCTCTGAGTCTGAAACAAATATGAAAGTACTGATTAAGCCAATTGATGGTATAGATAGTCCTTGATTCATAACCATTCATTTAGCAACTGTAACAATGGTGCTGAAATAAATCCATTCCTTGCACTTATGATTCTTGCATCATCCTCATGGTCACATGATTGTAGTTCGGGCACTTTGAAACCAGCTCGCATTTATGACCAGTTGCAGTGTTCTACAGTCAAATGATCAGGATTTGCAATCTTTTTTTGCCAGTTTAGGGCAAAAGAAAATGCCATTTGGAAGAATGGTTTGCACTTACAACCTCAGTGTTCACTTAATGAACATTGTAGAAATGGTTGTAAAATTGGTCTGACTTGACTTATGACCACAACAATTTACAATGAAAATTCTAGTCTTAATTCTTGTCAAAAGTTGTGGTCTTTTTTCTGTCCTCTCTCTACAATTTGATTCTTGGAATTTCCTGTCTTCTTTCTTTTTTTAATTTGAAAAATTTCTGACTTTGATACTGCTAATTTGGTTTGTTTTGGCACTATTTGATACCTTTCTATTATTTCATTTTGACCATTGACAAAAATTGGATCTAGGTGGCATGCATTTTTGTAAAACAATGCAAAGGGAACTTGTAAACATGACTTCTAATAACTGTCCTGCATCAGTACAATTTCTTTTGCAACAAGCAATGTGTTCTGCTGTGCTGTACTATATTCTCAATAGATTTTTTTAGTTAGAACTTACATTTCCTGCTCACCCTCACCAGGTCTGTGTATTTGAAAAGTATTCAGCTTCCATTTCATAGTTCCTTTCCCTCCTCATCTTAACAAAAGCCAATACTGCAGCAGGGACCTATTTCTTTTACACTTTAGTTTTTTTTCCTTAAGTCTGTTTGAAGTACAGATTTAAATTATGAATTTCTTAAATCCGTTTGAAGTACAGATTACTAATAGCTACCATCTTCATACCTTTAAAAAAGCATGTTTTGGCATTCTTATTGTAATTCTTATAGTTTTGGTACACTTTAATTTTCCTTATTCCATAAGGAATAGGATAGGAATAGGATCCATAGTCCACTAAAACAATTTTAGTTTTATGGAAGATAGGCATTATCATGGAGATACAGTGCTGTGAGCTATCAACCCATTACTTCATTTTGCTTGGCCCTGAGAGAGTCTGGTCTAAATGGAAAGAAAGGTCCATCAATATTACTATTTAAACCAATTTCAGCAAAGAGCCATCATGTACATAGTGAGCTTGGTTTTGAGGTCTTCTATCCATATTAAGTATTTTGTAAAAATAAATCTGTCAGCTTCCTAGAAAAGCAATTCACTTGCCCTCTATAATTTTTTGCTAATCTTGCATTAAAATAGCCTGTTTGGTATAGTGGTAAAGGTCAGAAGAACGGGACTGACTAATAAAAGGACCATAAAATGGAATCAAGAACTAGATTTTTTTCTTGTCTGAGTTATGCATTAAGTTCAATAAAATTAATAATTGAACATAAATTTTATTTCTAGAGACAATTAATGCATTCACTTCTTTTTGTGGTAGTTATTTAGAATTTAGCAAAGAAAGGTAAACATAAGGTGAATAGACAGGAATTAATTACTAAAAGACAGATTATAAATGGGAAAATTAAGCTAGGTTCCTGAATCTTGTACTCCAATTCCTTTCTTAACCCTAACCTCCACCATTCATTTTCATATACACACATGCATACATACATGTAGTCCTTGACTTATGACTGGTTGCTTAGCGACAATTCCAATCTATCTCTGAAAAGCTGCTTATGACTCAGTTTCAAAGTTACAGCAGTTGCAGCACTCCTGTGGTCACCTAAAAACAAAATCCAGGCAGATTTGCTTCTTACAATCTATCACAGGGATGCTGCAGGAGCCCCCCAGCCTAACTCCCCCCCCCATCCTACAACACCAGATCCCACACTCCTCCCCACCTCAATCACCAATCACTCACTTTCTATAGATGTCCAGAATTTTGCATTGTGGAAGGAGAACAGGCTGCTCTACCCCTCAATATCCCTAGACTCTGTGACTCTGTCTTGGAAGTGAGTGCCATTTTCGGAGCAGCTGCAATGAATTAACACTTAACATCCACATTTGGGATAGCAGAGATGACAGTTTTTAAGTGAGATGGTCATATGGCCTTATTTAAAGACCATCATGATTTGCAACCAGAATAAGCAGGTTCCATTAAAATTGTATCATTTTAAAATTGTATCATTAAAAATGAGGCCTGCTTATATTCACTTTTTTTATATTGTTTCACTCTTAAACATTCCCATTCCTGAAGATATATGTATAGAGAGAAGGTGAATAAAATACAGGTTGTCCTCAACTTACAACAGTTCTTTTAGTGACTGTTCGAAGTTACACCGTCACAGAAAAAAGTGATTTATGACAATTTTTCACACTCAGGACCATTTTGTGGCTTGGCAACTGATTCATATTTATGACAGTTGCAATGTCTTGCAGTCATGCGATCCATTTTTGTGACCTTCTGTCAAGCAAAGTCAGTGGGGGAAGCCAGATTCACTTAACAGCCATGTTACTAGCTTAACAAGTGCAGTGATTCACTTAACAACTGTGGCAAGAAAGTTCATAAAATGGGGCAAAACTTACTTAACAAATGTTTCACTTAACAACATATATTTTGGGTTCAATTGTGATTGTAACTCAAGAATTACCTGTAATACTATAGTATGCTTTTCTGCTTTCTTCCCACATCATCTCAATATGAGATATTAAGTTATTTGTAAAAAATAATAAAGATGGTTTACAAATAAATAAAACAAAACAAATCCAAATCTGAGATGTGGTTGTGGTTCCTCCTAGCCTTATTGCCTAGTTTTTTTGTTTTTGTTTTTGTTTTTTTTTTTGTTTTTTAATTTGATTTATATGCCGCCCTTCTCCGGAGACTCAGGGTGGCTTACAATGCGTTAAGCAGTAGCCTTCATACTTTTGTATATTTATACAAAGTCAGCTTATTGCCCCACAAACTGGGTCCTCATTTCACCTACCTTAGAAAGGATGGAAGGCTGAGTCAACCTTGAGCCTTGGAGAGATTCGAACCAGCAGTAAATTGCAGGCAGCTGTGTTAATAACAGGGTGCTTAGACCACTGTACTATCAAGGCTCTGTACTGTACTAGACCACTGTACTATCAAATTGATTGTTTATAGGAATTATTGATATGCTGATTACTGAGTTCGTAAGTTTTTCTTTGTGCTAGAAGGTACAATACTGCATGATTTTTTTAAAAAAAAACTATTCATACGTATACACACACACACAAACATTCACATACACCCGTTAATCTCAGGATAAACATATATAAAGTACAGAAAATGAGAAAAAATTGTAAACTAAAGAAATCAAACACAAGGAAAAAAAGGAAAAGAAGAAGAAAGCCTAACCAAATCTGGTTTATATCCGCAGTTCTCAGTACTATTTCATAATGTCTGTCTTTGCACCTGAATAGTACAGTATAACTTCACAGTATAACTCCATAGGGTAGTACTCTTCATAACATGATTCTTTTCAATTGGTTACAAAAAGTTTCAGCATAATTTTCTTGAAGCCTACTTTCCATTCATTCACTTGGGAAATTAATTAATAGACTAATATTTTTTTTCACACATACAGAACTTGCAGGTGTTCTTTTCTGCAGTTTTCTTTCATGTCCATTTTTCTGCTTTCAACATTAACAATAACTATTCTGTCTTGCATTCAAAACCTTTCATCATTCACAGATCCTTCATTAATTCTCTCAATCTTTCGTCACTGTCAAGTACTGCTTTTAGATTCATCTTTGGCTAACCTTTTTCTAACCAGATACCAAACAATAATCATTCTCATTCTTCTTTGGCTGAATCACTTTTTCTGTATGCTGTCATCTCATTTCCACCTGTCCATTCTACTTAACTTAATAGGATGACTTGCATTCATTCAGAATACAACTTTTCTTTAGATCACAGTCCTAAGTGGTTAGCACATTAGGACCAGTATGCCTCAACTAAAATCTGAATTTTACCGCAGGTGCACTTATGTTATACTATTAAAGGAAGGAACATTCATCTAAAATAACCTGAAAGCCAACTTACATTACCCAATATCACACATGAAGTATATGAAGTGAACTGACACATTTAGGATACAGAAAGGAAGAAAGATACTGTGATCTAAGTACCCAGATGCCCTATTTAACCAATGATCAAACTTGATGTTGAGATGAGCTTCAATGTGTTATGATGGAGGGGGGTGCAGAGGGAGGAAAATTGTCATCACTGCAAACACTGTCCTTCCCATTTTAAATGTGCACAGACAAGCTGTTTGACTGAATGGAAAAAAAGGTATTTGCAGTATAAAGAATTCTGTGCAATGAAGATGCCCTTTAAAGAAGATGAAAATTTTGCTCCCATCTTATCCAAAATGACAGTGGGCAGCTTTCAATACAATAAAACCATAAATATAAAAACATCAAAAGTAATAAGAGAATTAGATAAAACTAAGAACCAAGGGCACAAGCAGTACGGAGATAGGATTGTCTCTGTTACTCCACCAGTCACCTCCAGGGTAAAGTGCCCCTATTGGAGCCCCAGGCAACTGGCAGAGCCAAGTTTTAATTCCTTTCTGGAAGATCAAATGGGTGGGAATACATCTCACCTCTGGTGGCAATATATTCCAAAGAGCAGGGCCATGGCAGATAAGGTTCTTCTAGATTTTGCCAGCTGAATTTTAGTGACCAACAGGATCCCAGCATGCCAAAGCAAGTGGGGTGGCCCAATCCCATTGAAGTAAGACTGTTCCTCAAATAGAATTTAGTTATACATGTATACATTAACTGTCCTTTGTCATATATTAGACAGCCAAACTATCTGCAAAGGGATCTCTCCTACTGATCTTAATAATTGGGTACATTCACATTGGGAGAGGCACTCCTCCTCAAGAATTATAGCTTTAAAAGAAAAATCACAAGTGAATGATTCCATTATCATTATCATCTCTTAGAAATGGGATATGTAATAGGATATCTGAAATTGCTGGGAGGAGGCAGTATTTTGTGGAATGTGAAACAGAAGATAGCATATAGGGACAACTGTGACAAATTGTCCTCAGATGTTTTGTATGAGAAGAGCAGGCAGGACTGGGGGACAGAGTTAAGCACATCATCAGTATAGTCATTACATTCCCACAAATGGTCCAAGCTCAACCTTGAATTCCATTGACCCTTTCTGCTGCCAATTTAGTATTGAATGTTAATTGACTAGATTTTTGTGAATAGAATTAAGCAATAAATCTTTTGAACTGCAATTTAATGTATGGTTTTAATTCTTTGCATCTGACATGTTTAGAATTGTGTCCATGGCTAGTAGGAATATAATTTAAATGGGGAAGATATATATAAAGAAACCCATTCCAATATATTTTCTTCCCTGTTGAAATAATACACCTATTACCCTTGCTGCTGCCCTGTTATTGAGAAAACATTTAGCTTAGTATTCCAAGTTTATATAAATATCTTATGAATTGTATCTGAATATCTTATTTGATGTGATCTTTCTGATAATATAAAGTCATTTCATATGAATAACATCTGGATGTGCATTTTTTGTTTTTCCAATGTTTGTGTCTAAAATTGAAATATATTTTAATAACTGTTGTGGTATCAGATATCAACAATGCAAAGTGCAAAATTAGTATTCCAGTTCTGTATATCTTTTCAATTTTTTTTTCAAATTGTTTCCTATTTTATTTAATTTGTAAGCCAGGTGATAGATTTGAGATTACTCATTTTAATGCTGTGCCCCTGAATCATTAAAACTCAAAAACAGTGACAAATTAGTTGGTTATTTATAACTAACTAATTATAAATAAATAACTAATAACTAATTAACCTTTTTAAGTGAGGGGTTGTACTGTTGTCTTGAATTATAATTAATGTATTATACAATACTAAACTATGATTGCAGTATTTTTATTTTGCTTTGCTTTATAATTTAATTTTATTTGTAGCATTGTGGAGTCTCTACCTTTATTTCATCCAGTACAAGTAGTCCTTGACTTACAACAGTTTGCTTAGTGACCTTTCAAAGTTACAACAGCACTGAAAAAAGTGACTTGTGACCATTTTTCACACTTATGACCATCACAGCATCCCCATGGTCATGTGATTTACATTCAGATCAGGGGTGAAATCTAAAATTTGTTACTAACGGTTCTGTGAGCGTGGCTTGGTGGTGATGGGGTAATGTGACTGGGTGGGCATGGCCAACTGTTTTTTTTCTAACTTTTAAAAGCATTTTTTCTACAACCTTAAGAGATTGCAGAAAAAAATGCTTTTAGAAGCTTCTGACAATCAGGCAAGTCAGCTGGGATCGCCAGAGGCTTTTAAAGGCATTTTTTCCCTACAACCTCTTTGGCTGAAGAGGTTGCAGGAAAAAATGCTTTTAGAAGCCTCTGACGATCCCAGCTGAGCCGCATGATCATCAGAGGCTTTTGTTTTTTACTTTTAAAAGCATGTTTTCGGCCAAAGAGGTTGTAGAAAAAATGTTTTTAAAAGTTAAAAAACAGCCTCTGATGATCTGATGATCGCGTGGCTCAGCTGGACATGGGGGGCGTGCAGGGATTTTTGCTACCAGTTCTCTGAACCACCCGCCGCCATCGCTGCCGGATCAGGCGATCCAGTCTGAACCGGGAGCATTTCACCTCTGATTCAGATATTTGGTAAATGGTTCATATTTATGACGGTTGCACCAGTTATGACACCAGTGATTTCGAAATGATGTAATTCTTGCAGGGACCTGGGAATCTTTTGATGGGTCATTCCATTGCAATATGATGTAAAGCTTGTGCAACTTTCCCATAATCAGAATTACTGTTAACAACCAGCCCCCATTTGTAATTGACACCTGCCATGCCCATTCTAGATGCCATGCTGTCTCAATATCAGTGTCGTCTTTGACTAATTGCTGTCCAGGTTTCTACAACAGGTTCCAAAATTTGAGCCTGAGTATTTGATTGTCACAGTCCCTGTTTATAGTTAATAATCAATTTGCCTCACATTTTTGCCACTCCCTTTTTAAGGTTGTCTTCTAAGGCATGCGGGGGGGCAGGGTATGTTAGATAGAAGTATACTAGAAGAGAGTCTGGTGGGGCCTGGTGGCTCAGCAGACTGATAGCATTGTGATTAACACCAGCTGTCTGCAATTACTGTAAGTCCGAATCTCACCAGGCTCAGGGTTGACTCAGCCTTCCATCCTTTCTAGGGTAGGTAAATTGAGGACCCAGTTTGTGGGGCAATAAGCTGACTTTGTATAAATATACAAAAGTATGAAGGCTATTGCTTAACGCATTGTAAGCTGCCCTGAGTCTCTGGAGAAGGGCGGCATATAAATCAAATTAAAAAAAAAAGTCTATATCTAAAAAGCAGTGAAAGAATAAATTAATTAAAGAACAAAAGCAGCATGCATGTGATTACGTTTTTCTTTTTGATCCTTACATTTTCTCTTTTTTATTTCTGGCTTATATCTATTCTTACTTTTTTGTTGTATGTTTAAAAGTGACTTTTTAAATTTATGAACGAAAAAAATATTTAAATTATTTTTGCAAACTTGAAGGAGATTGGGGAGTAAATCACTATACAAAAACGGTTTCATATAGGATTTATAACAAAATGAAGAAATTATTTGATTTCAAGACAGCCTATTCATTCTAATAAATGCTCTCTTGAAATTAACCTGTTTTCCATTATTTTGGAAGAAAGAAAATCCATTCTTAGAAAGATGCAGGAAGAGTGGTAGGAATAAGCAATTTAAACTAAGAGTTGGGAATCATCAGTTTAGGATTGCATACTTTTTCCCTCATTGCTACATCACTGTTTCCCATCTGATCAGGAGTGTAGAGGAGCATTTATTATCTAAGAGGACTGTTGTATAGAACCAGGCTTGACATTTGTCTCAGTCTCAAGTGTAGCCGAAACAGCTTATGTGTCCATCTGATAAAGGCCATCTCTGAGCTAAGGTAAATTTTGAAAGCACTCAGCAGAGGGAGCTGGTGAGGTGGCCATAAATAATGTTTTTAAAAATACCGTCTTCTTCCAGTTCCTATTTGCCTCCTATGAACCATGGAAATGCCCATTTGTTTCCTTGGCAATTGTACATTTCCCCTGATTCCCCAGTAGGAAGCCAGAGCATTCAGACATTTGCAACAATGCCTATGTTCTATGTTCATTCATTATTTTGATATAACATTTCAGATAACATTGGCTAATGGCTAATTGACAGGGTCCTCTGAACCTGCATTGCTACAGATTGAGGGTGATGACTATATCCTTGAATGTACTGAAGATTGTTTGTTAAGCACCAGTTGTGGGTTTTACTCTGTTGGGAGATTTTTGTTTGTTCTTGTAGGTTGCATTGCTTAAGATAGAGCTATATAACTGCCATATAAGTCAGAATGGAAGAAAAATATAGATCTAAAATATTAAATGAAACATATGCAGCATTACCCTTAGATGCATCTGTCATAGTGATTTGCCATATCTTTTGTTTCACTGCAGCTGCTTAAGAAAACCCACTGTAGCTGAACATTTCAACAACTTCCATATTACAAATATTAAATGTCAATCCTTCACCTCCTTTTTAAAAAGTATCATATTGCTTGGCAACCTTAGACAGAGGCTGGTTTTGTCCTTTCTTGTTTAGCAGAGTTTTAAAGTTCTTAATTCAAACAAGGTTCTGATGCTTAAATATACATTGAAGTTTTAATTGCCAATTTTGGAAAGTTAAACATCTCATTATGCATTGTATAATGTGCTATCAATATATCTATGTTTTTGAATTCCCACCCAATTTAAGAGTCCCACCTATGAGTTTCATATTCTCAGCATAAAAGTTTGTAAACATAACAGAGAGACAAAATGAAAGTGGGCAACAGTTTTTAAAAATATTTAAATACAAACATGGATTTGCGTAATCAAGATATCTTGTTATTTCAGTCTGATTGAGTAAATTCTGTTATATTCATTCCTGTGATATTCTAGTGAATATGACAAGAAAAACATATCATGAAATTTGAGATCTGAAACTAATTCTAATACTGTAACAATGTTTTAAATATAAAACATTGAAGAATTTTTGACCTAAAAGCAATAAACACTATTTCTTATGTGTAGATATCTCATATGAGGAATGCAAATCAGTGTTATATAAAAACGAGAAACAAGGAATTTTTTTAAATGAAGCTGACTACAAGGGTTATCTTGTTCACTTCCATGGTTGACCTCCTTTATTTTATGTTGTATAAATGAAATCATAGTGTTGATAAGATCATACCTAGAATATTGTGTCCAGTTCTGGCACACATTTTAGGAAGGATTTTGATGAACTGGAGCGTGTTCAGAGAACAGTTAAAATTGTAAGGGGTCTAGAAAGAAAATTCTATGAGCCATTGAGGATGCTTAATCTGAAGAATACTATAGATTAACATGATAGTTGCTTTCATGTATCTGAAAGATTGCCATATAGAAGATAATGCAAAAATTGGTAAAAAATAAGGGGTTAAAATTATAAAGAAGTAGAGTTTGGTTTGGTTATGCACTAGGAAAATATTCCCAATGGTAAAGTTGTTCAACAATGGAATGAAATATAACTTTCAATTGGGCAAAATTGGAATGTATAGGGAACAAGTGAACCAAGGTAACTCAAATGGGCTAATATACACAATGCTGGGGCTCATGATACCTGCAGGAAAGAAATTGGGGGAAATTGTGGTCACTTCTGTGTGACCACACCTTTCAACTACACTTCGTATAACCATGTAGGATGCATGGCATATGGGAAAATGAGAGGGGTGTATCCCCACCCTCTTTCCCACCTCTCTCCAATATCTGTGCCCAGTCAGCCAGTGTCAAGGTCTGATGAGCTAGCAGCCATTGGTTACTTTGGAACGAATGCTGAAATGGAAATTTCTTAACAGTAGTTGGTGGTTAAGGAAGGATGAGGGGACAACTCAGATGCCTGCTGGCGAGGTAAGGCTGGCTGGGAGACACGAGCAGTCAACGGAGTAAGCCCTCTTTCTTCCTGGAGAGGGAATCTTTGGGAACATACTAGAATGGGGTGGAATTTTCCACATGCTCCACAGCTCCCTTTGTTCCCCCCTCCACCAACAAAATGGCAGGCAGACCCATGAGTCAACTGAGGAGTGGGAGGAGAAGACTTCACCCCATTTTCCTGGGGGTCATAAGGGGAAAGAAAACACCTCTATTTTATTTGAAAAGAAGAATGGCCCAACAGATCACAGGCTGTCTGTAGTTTCTTAAAAAAGGCTAACGCACGCACAGCAACGTGAACCCTCTGCACATGCCCCACCATCTGAATCATAGAAGCTGTACTGGTAAGCCAAGTCTTAGATCACCATACTACTAATATGAAAAATGTATGGGCTGAGATGACTAGTGAGAATAGAAGAGGTGGTGTTGAGTGATTGATCCTGAGGATTCAGCAAAAGGAAATTAAAGAACCAAAATGGCAACATTAGAAATAATGGTTGTGATTTACTGTGTACATTGTGCCTTGATGTGTATGACTGCTTTTCTCATTAGCAATCAGAGATATTGTCAATAAGATTACTCTCACTTGTACTTACATGAATAAGATGATATGTTTATTTTTTCTTATCAAAGTTGTGAAAGTATCAATCATATTCCTCTCTCTTAAAATAAAGAGCAGAAAACTATGGGCCATTTTCCAGAAAATGGAGTTGGTTTCATATTATAATTAAAATTATGAATCAGAATTCTTGCCTAAAATTTGACCTTAATTATAAAGTTCAGTGCTTTAGGCAATGCAAACCTCCAACTGAGATATGAAAATAAGATAGATTTCACTTGTAGAATTGTAAGGATTACAGAGATTGTCAGATATGAAACACTTGGTAATATTAATGTTGTAGTCTTTATTATAACCTCTAGATTGAAAGTAAGCACAATAGGTATTTCTTAACCAAATATCCTTAGTGCAAAGCATATGTCAAGATGCTAAGTATTCATTTTATTACCATACTTACCATATTGCCATCATTCTGTCTCTCTTGTCACTGAAGAGCTACATCTTGAGGAATCTCTCAATATACGATCAAGTCCAAATAGCAAAGGCATGTATGAGTTAAGTTTTATTTATTTTTTAATATTAAAAAAATGTCACTCACATCCCACAGTCTGCCCAAGACATTTTAATTTCTGAGGTGGATTAGCAAATTGTTCCCTCCCTGCTCAGCAGATCTGTTGTTCTTAAGATCAGTCATCTTATTTTGACAGAAATTCCCAGAAACATCTCCCACCAGGCCAATTGAAATACGGTAATAATACATTAAATAGTAAATGTATCTATTTAACTAGGAAGAGCTAGTCGCGCCCTATACTCTGAAGAAAATAAAATACAGTTCAGCAAATGCTTAATAATTTTTAAACTTCTGTGTAATTCCTAGATGTTTACTGAAATCTTATCTACTTCCCTGCATTTAATGAAATAAGCTGTTGCTCCGAAATGCTTATGCCCCAGTAAAGTTTATTAGTCATGAAGGTGCTACCAGATTTCATGTTTATTTTGTTTCCATAATCTAAAAAGGCTCTTCTCTCCCATTTTTCCCATCCTCCCGATTTTTGCCTTCCCTTAAGTAACTGTTTCATCCACTTCCATTAAGTATTGCCCTCGACAGTAGCATAGATAACATGTCTCAGTCTTAAATGGTTCCCTTGAGGGGAGGTTAGGTGGCCCTGAAAAAAAAGGCAGGGACTACAATTCATGTTTAGGCTGCTCTTTGCATGAATAAATTTCTTTTTTTAATGATGGTGAGCAAATGCAGTCCTGAAGAAAGAACTCTTGTACGGCTTAAGAACATTTCAATTCAAAAGAAGGTCTGATTCTAATTGTTACAATTGTTAATTAAGGATTTTGGAAGAACTATTCCTTTCTGAAAAAGATATTGGACATACAGCCAACAAAGCATAACTGACGGGACATTGCCTGCAATTATAGCTAGCTCTAAGTTTTAAACTGTAGTCCTGTCTGGAAAGATTTAGATCTGAATTTACAATAGTTTAGTGTACTCTGAATAAAATGTCATGATAGTCAATATAGTGGAGTTGGGTTTTGTGAGTGAGTGAGTGGATTATATTTAAAGTTTCCCATTACATCCAGTAAACTGAATTTTAAAATCAATCCACTCATCACACTAAAATACTGCTTTCTTTTCTTAATTTGTTAGCAATTAAATAGTTCTAGCTATTGAAGAAATTGTATCTGCCTTTAAATTAAAGCTACTTTAATTGTAGTTTTAATTTTCTTTCTCAGTAATCTGAATACTGTCAAACATGAATTTTATGATAACTTTAAGCCTTGGGACATAAATGTAACAGTGTTTAAAGATCTTATATAATTTGAATCTGATAACAAATAATTTAAATAAATTGGCCTGAATAGCCTTTTTAATTTCAGAGACCAATAAAGTTGACATTTACCTGTTTTCAGATTGTTTGCATTGTGGTAAAGTTTAACATATGGAACATTTATGCGTGTTCCTTCCAGCACTCCATATATAAGGCATGTCAAAATGGGATAGAGTAAGCATTCTGTGTTATTTTGGCATAATTACCCTATTTAAATATCTAAATTCATGTTATTATCTTGGGTGCCCCAAAATATTACCCTGAGGTATTCAGTATGTCTTAGTTCTGTTTTCCACTTTATATCCTGTATTTGTTCTGCCCCAGCTACAGATCCCAAGGAATGTAGCACGCACATAACTCCGAACAACTCGGTTTACTACAAATACAGTGTTTTGCAAATGCAGGCTGTTAATAAAACGTCCTTAACAACCTGCCAGAAATTCCACAGATTAGATAAAGTCTTACAAGAGTTGGCAATTAGCCCAGAAGCAAGGTTTGCAAAGAAAATCCATATTCGATGACCAGCAAGCGAACATGGGGTGTTTCCTGCAACGTTTACAAGCTGTGTGCAAATTTAAATAGGCTAAGGGAGTGGCCAATTAGCCCAAGCCATACTCTCAAGGAGACATCCTCCTGAGTAACCACTCCTGCCTTTTGGCAGCTCTGCGTGCTCGTGCATTGAGAAGAGGCTCCTCTACTTCATCCTCTTCACTTGAGGAGCCTCTGGAGGTTCTGAAGACCCTGACTGAATCTCTGCCTCTGGCAGCACATCTTCTTCAGCCTCCTCACTGTCCAACTCGAGCGCCGGCTGCACAGGCTGCTGGCGCGACACCACACCAGCCTCCTCATCGTCAGGATCAGCAACAATCCGTGCAGGCTGCTGGCGGGCCACAACACTATCCCTCACTACAGGGCCCTTCCCCCGAGTCTGTCGATCTGGATGCGGTCGGGATGGGAACTGCTCGTGAAAGGTGCGAAAAAGGTCTGGAGCATGAACAGAGGCCGCATCCTCCCATGTGAAGTCCTCTGGCCCATACCCCTCCCAGTTGATGAGGTATTGGAACTGACCCTTCAACCACCAGGACTCTCAAATGCTCACAACCTCGTACTCCGGTGATCCATCTCTGTCATGGGGCGCTGGCTGAGGACAGTCAAGTCGACGGAGCGGACAAGTAGGCCGTTCGGGAACCAGGAGGGATCGATGAAACACTGAATGTCTTCTCAAAGACCGAGGCAGGGTCAGGTTGTAGGCCACTGGATTGGTGACCGCCTCTACAGGGAAAGGTCCATTGAACCGATGGTCCAGTTTTCTCACTGGCCAGTCTGAGGGGAGATGCTTCATTGACAACCACACATGATCCCCAACAGCCAACGGTGGTGTTGCCCGCTGAGAGCAGTCTGTGGCACTTTTATAATCGTCCTTGGCCTTGTTGAGGTACTGTTTCACTAGCTGATGAAAGGCCTGTAATTCAGCCAAGAATTCATCCGCTGTTGGAATCGGGGAGTCAAGGGGCATGAGTGGGAAGAAACCCGGGTGATAGCCCAGATTGGCTAAGAAAGGGGTGGTTTGGGTGGAGGTGTGCTGGGAATTATTGAAAGCAAACTCCGTTACTGCTAAGTACTCTGTTCAATTGTCCTGTTGTTGATTGACAAAGCAGCACAGGTATTGCTCCAATATCCCAATGACCTTTTCAGTCCCATCGTCAGTTTCAGGACGATGAGCTGATGAGATCTTAACATCTAAGGGCCGACATCACCCCTTTCCAGAACTGGGCGGTGAACTGGGTCCCTTTGTGCGATACGACCCTATCCGGTAGACCATGAAGCCGAAAGACATGTTGGATGAACATGCGGGTGGTGGCGCGAGCTGTCGGCAATCCCTGACAGGGTACGAAATGCACCATCTTCGTCAACATGTCCACCACCACAAACACAGTCGTGGGAAATTCGGGGACCAAAGGATGTGTGGATCATGAGCCCGAAGCCAAGCCAGGCCCAAAACTAAAGGGAAATGTAGTCCAGACGTAACGTAAAATTGGATAGCCTCCTCATGCTTACCGATGGTCAGGCGCACGACATGAGTGGCGGCCTTAATCGGCCTGGACAGAAGCACCCGACCATCAATGGTCTCCACGACTATGGGAGGATCCACTGGACACAGGGGAATGGCAAAGTGATTGGCAAACTCCTCATCCATGAAATTGGTTGTCACATCAGAGTCCATCAAAGTATGAGCTGGGATCCCTTGGGGGTTGTCGGCAAGGAAGATGTTGGTGTTTAAAATCAAATGGCGAGGGGGTCCATAATCCACCTCCACAGGCGTGAGCTGGTGTTGGTACGTGCCCGACCCAGGGTGTCCCCTAGATCGGGCTCTGCCCGTTTCCCGACAGGTTAAGCGTTGACTGTGGTACGGGATCAGGAGCCGACAGGCCATGTCGCTTCTTGGGGCAAGAGGCAGCGAAATGTCCAGGCTCCCCACAATATAAACACAACTGATCTCCATGGGCTCCTCCCTTGGAGCCGGAGCCTCACGTACAACTGGGGTCACATGGGGTTCCTGAGGGGCATGACGAGAGGACTGACACTGTAACCTCGCCTCAATCCTGAGGCACAGACGATACAGCTCGTTTAGGAGGAATGTCCATTCTGGCCAACTCATCCTGTAACGCCTCCGACAAACCCTCCTGGAATGCATCCAAAAGTGCTGCCTTATTCCAAGCTGAGTCCTTAACAAACGGAACTCACTAATGTATTCCTGAAGGGGTAGCCGGCCTTGCTTCAAGGACTTCAAGCGTCTGGTGGAAGTTTGGGCTTTGATATGGTCCTCATACATTTGCTGCAAGTGCTCACAAAACCCCCGAAAGTCATTAAGCAACGGGCTATTTTGGACCAACGGGGGCATGGCCCAACGAGCTGCAGTTAATTGCTGCCGAAGTAGTACATTCTCGTCCCTCAGCTGCTCCATCTTATTCAAGGCTGTTGTGTGTTTTTTTTCAGGCAGGAAACTGTTCTGCCCCAGCTACGGATCCCAAGGAATGTAGCACACATAAAACTCCAACAACTCGGTTTACTATAAACAATGAGTGGCCAATTAGCCCCAAGCCTTACTCTCGAGGAGACCTCCTCCTGAGTAACCACTCCTGCCTTTTGGCAGCTCTGCGTGCTCGTGCATTGAGAAGAGACTCCTTCACTTCATCCTCTTCACTTGAAGGAGCCTCTAGTGCAGTGTTTCTCAACCTTGGAAGCTTGAAGATGGGTGGACTTCAACTCCCAGAATCCCCCAGCCAGCACTGCTGGCTGGGGGATTCTGGGAGTTGAAGTCCACCCATCTTCAAGCTACCAAGGTTGAGAAACACTGCTCTAGTGGGTCTGAAGGCCCTGACTGAAACTCTGCCTCTGGCACCACATCTTCTTCAGCCTCCTCACTGACCGACTCAAGCACTGGCTGAACACCACACCAGCCTCCTTGTCGTCAGGATCAGCAACAATCCGCGCAGGCTGCTGGCGGGCCACAACAGTATTCTTTGTTCTAAGTACTTTCCTGACTTGTTCATACTTGATGTGTGTTAAGAAAGCTAAAAGTTTGACAAAAAGGCAAAATGAGCGTTTCCAATGGGGGAAAAACAGAGGTTCGGCCTGGTTCAGGTGAATTGCTTGTTACAATTCTGCGCAGTTCAGTGAACCAGCAAATCCCACCACTGGCTGGGTCTCAGCTCCACCCCAGCCCACATCTCACTTTCCGCCCAAATTCTCCACACCTGCTGGGCCTCACCTGCCTGCGGGCGGGGGGGGTGACCAGGGAGCACAAGGCTATGCAGCCCGCATTGCCCCTCTGCAGCTGCCCTTGCCCCTCCTTCCCTCGCCCGCCAGCCTGCACACTTCAGATAAGTGCAGGCTGCCGCTGTGAGAACAATGTGAGCCCCATGGGCTGGAATGTATGGCTGATGGTGTTGTGGCCCATCAGCAGCCTGTGCAGCTAGTAGCTGATTCAGACAGCGAGGAGACTGGTGTGGTGCTGCGCCAGCAGCCTGGGCAGCTGGCACTCGAGTCAGACAATGAGGAGGCTGGAGAAGATGTGGTGCCAGAGGCAGGGATTCAGCCAGGGCCTTCAGAACCTCCAGAAAGCTCCCTTAAATGAAGAGGACGAAGAGGAGGAGCCTCTTCTCAATGCACGGGCACGCAGAGCTGCCAAAAAGCAGGAATGGCTCCTCAGGAGGAGGTCACTAGGCGAACCGGTTGTTAAATTACTTGAAGCCCACCACTGGGGAAAAATGATTATGCTATACTAGGGGTCTACAACCTTAAACACTCAAAAAGCCATTTGGATCCATTTTCCACAGAAAAGAAAACACGGAGTCACAAAACCCGGGTGGGCCTGGCCAACTCAACATTACTCCCACCCAGTCACATGACCTGCCCCAGCCATGCCTATGGGTTTTGTGGCTCCGGGTGTTTTCTGTGGGAAATAGGTCACTCTCTCTCTCTCTCTCTGTTCTGTTTTTCTCTCCCTCTCCTCTCCCTGCCTCTTTCTTTTGTTGTTTCTTTCCTTTCTTTCTCTCCTCTCTCATTTGTTTCCCTCTTTTTCCTCTCCTCTTTCTCGCCCTTCTCTCCCTCATGTTTCTCTTTTTTCATCTCTCTCATATTCTCCCTCCATCATTTTCTCATTTCTCTTTCTCTCCCCTTTTCTCTCTCATTTCTTTCTCTCTCCCTTTCATTTCTTTTTCCTCTCCCCCCTCTCTTTCTTTTTTCTTTCTCTCCCCCTTTTCTCATTTGTTTCCCTCTTTTCCCTCTCTTATTTCTCTCTCCCTCTCCCTCTCCCTTCTCTCTCTCCCTGCTCTCTCATTTTTCTATTTCCCCTCTCTCATACTCTCCCTCCATCATTTTCTCATTTCTCTTTCTCTCTCTTATTTCTCTTTCTCTCTCCCTTTCATTTCTGTTTTTCTCTCTTTTTCCTCTCCCTCTTTCTTTCTTTTTCTTTCTTTCTTTCTTTCTTTCTCTCCCCTTCTCTCTGTTTTACTCTTTCCCTCTCTCTCATTCTCTCCTTTCAGCTCATTTCTCTCTCCCTCTCTCCCTTCTCTCTCATTTGTTTCTCTCTTTTCCTCTCTCATTCTCTCCCTCCATCATTTTCTCATTTCTCTCTCTCTCTTTTTCTCTCTCATTTCTCTCCCTTTCCTTTCTATTTTTCTATTTTTCCTCTCCCTCCCTCCCTCTTTCTTTCTTTCTTTTTTTCCTTCTTTCTTCCCTTCTCTCTGTTTCCCTCTCTTTTACCATTCTCTTTCTCTCCCTCCAGCTCTCTCTCCCTTCTTTTTCTCTCTCATTCTCTCCCTCCATCATTTTCTCATTTCTCTCTTTTTTTCTCCCCTTTTCTCTCTCATCTCTCCCTCTCTCTCTCTCTCTCTCTCTCTCTCTCTCTCTCTCTCTCTCTCTCTCTCTTCCCCCCTTTCTCTCATGTGTGTGTGTGTTCCCTCTTGAACCATTTCCAAACACAGGCGAGGGTTGGGGGGTGTTTTTTTTTTATTATGTTCTTTCTTCTTCTTAGGATGCTTTTTACCATATGATTTAAATCAAGACTCATTTCAGGTTCCCAGATAAATGAAGCTCTTTCTTCCCCCTGCTGTAGCTCCCTGTCGGCTGGCTGGCCCCTCCCCATCACTCCTCATGTAGCCTGAGAAGGTAAGGACAATGGCGGGATGGAGACTCGCCTTGAATGAGAGGGAAGCACTCCTGTACTTGCCTCTCATCTTGCGGAGGCTTCTTCTGGCTCTTCTTAGTGCTGCACACACCTCGATCGCTTGGGGAGACGCGTGACTTGCTCTGTGCCCCGAGATGTTGGCCTGGGCCGGCTGCAGCCAATGCCTCTGCATTGTAAAGGAGCGTCCCCTTCTCCTGAAGCCCATTATGATAAGCACTAATAAGAAGCGCCAGAAGAAGCCTCCGCGAGATGAGAGGCAAGTGCAGGGGTGCTTTCCTCTCATTTGAAGTGAGTCTCCATCCCCGCCATCGCCCTTACTTTCTCAGGCTACACGAGGAGTGACAGGGAGGGGAGGGCGAAGGGCAGAACCAGCCAGCCAACAGGGAACCACAGCAGGGTGACAAAAGAGCCGCATGCAGCTCTGGGGCCGCATGTTGCCGACACCCGTACTATACAAATAGTGCTAACCTAAATGAGTGAAACTCTTAATTTCAATTGTAATTCAATTAAATTAAGCCATTTTATTTATTTATTTGTTTGTTTGTTTGTTTATTTATTTATTCATTCATTCATTCATGTATTTAATTTCTGTAGCTGTCCATCTCAATCAGGGACTCTGGGTGGCTTGCAGTTAAAAAATATGTAACAATTAAATAAAATAAAAACAATAAATATCTTAACACAGCCTCCAGTTGAAGCAATGCAACATGGAATCTAAAATAACTTCCTTGAAATTTAATTGTTTGACCATCAATTTCTAAGGTCCAATATAGGGGTCTTAAAAATGAAGTACTCTAATACATTACTAAGATCTAGTCAAGAATACTTCTTAAAGCTTATATGTACCTCTTTTTTTTTTAAAATGCTCTTGCAATGTGGAATGTACTTCCTTTAGACCTACCATTTTTAGACAAGGAATCTAAGCACACCTTTTTCTCATAAGGGAGCTACGTATAATTTTCTCTCCTCTTTATCTGTTACAATATTTCTTAACATATTTTTATATTTCTTATTTATATAGATCTTACATGGCAATATATTGGAGAGATAGTTTCTTCTATCTTGTACAATTGAATTCCATTACTATAAGAAAGTTGTAAGTTATCCGTTGCAAGGATCTGGTTGTATGATTCCCAAGAACCAGTCATGCATTTACTTCCCTCAGCTCCAGTACTTATTGCTCCAGGAATCTTTGTGCACATTCGCAGGCACATAGTCTTGATCTTGATACCCATTCACTAGTGGAAACATTATGGAATTGTCAAAAGATCCATCTGGCCCAAGCAGCTGTCCTGGCATTTTGTTCTCTGTTTGCTTGGGAAATTACAGACTTCATTGTTCTCTGGCAGACTTTTACTTTTGCTGCCACTACTTTTGATGGGAAGGAAAGGAAATAAGGACCATCTGTCTAATAACTTTAATCAGAAAGTGTTTTTCTCCTTCCCTCAACAAGTTTTTACTTTTCAGAAAAAAACTTGTCAGGGTGCAATAGTAATTTCTGGCTATAGACAGCATCTTAGGAGTCCCTAACCCCTGGGTGGAGCATGTAGGGAACCAAGCCGCGCAAATGGCTGGAGAGCACATGAGTGCATGAAGCTCCATTTGCAAAAGTGGCATGCATGCAGGTGAAACCATCTTCTCTCACCACTACCACCACCACCACCACCACCACCACTGGTGCCGGTCTGCAAAGCCAGAAAGGTTGTGGACCACTATCTTACATTACATTATATTATATTTGTGTAAGTAGTTGTCTATTAGCTTTGTTATGCCTGTACGGTTGATTTTTAAAATTCCAGCAAATAATAATCTTTGCTAATGAATAATTTTTCAGATAGGAAATTAAGGTACTACCACACACCAGAATGTAATTGTGTTCCCCTGTAAATCAAACAGCTGCCATTCTGTGTTGATGGCATTCTTTCAAATTATTGTTAACAATATTCTCTGCTTTTAAAATAAAAATTCTGTCTTGGTTATTATGTTTATTTAAATTAATACAGTTTTCCATTTTTAAAACATGGGTGCTTCACAAATTAAAATTTTAAAACTTTAAAATTAGTGATTGTTGTTGTTGTTTGTTGCGAAGTCGGGTCCGACCCATCGCAACCCCATGGACAATGTTCCTCCAGGCCTTCCTGTCCTCTACCATCCTCTGGAGTCCATTTAAGCTCACGCCTACAAAATTAGTGATTGCATGCCCTTAAAAAAGTATAATGTATCAAGATCCTCAGCAATCCCTGTTTTTTAAAGGCAATTTGAATTTGATACCAAATTTGATATTTGTAGACCAGTAGCTACAAAATTGACATGTATATATATTTTCCTTCTGCAGCATGAATTCATTATTAAAAGTAGGCAACAGTATGGTTTTGCCATAAACAAATCCAATTGTTCCTGTTGGCTATTTAGAAGAAATTGATTAGGGTATGGTTTATAAACTATAGATCACTCCATCTGATGTTTATCATTTAGGGTATCTAAAGATTCTGGGCTGTTCTGAAAGGAATATTTGAAGAAATGGTTCATAGTTCGCTTTAGTGTCTTTCTTTAAAAAGAGTTAGCTAAAGTTCATAGTACAATTTTTGAAAAAAGTCCACTCTTACGAATGTAGAGGACCTTCTTACAATTCTTTAGTATAAACAGGATTCAATGAGGTCCTGCAAGTGTGACCAACATTTCTATTCCCTGACAACTGTATAAGCATACTATACTTGAAAAATAATGGACTAGTTGTTATCCTGCAGATGTTGTTAGGCCTCAATTCCCAGCACAAACTAGAAAGGCTAGTAATGACAGAAGCTGGAAGCTGCCTCAGCCACATCCTGACTGTCCGAATCTTTTTATTGCTGATTGATTCACCTGGGAGACTTGCAGAAATATATTATTTGATAGATTCAGATCAGAAGAAGACCTTAGATCCCTTAAAGATGTAGAACATTTTTTAAAAGATAAATTACATACAGTTATATTTCTTTAAAAGCAGAGAGTTATTACTTGAAATTTAAAAAATAGGGTATAGTTAAGTAATTGGCTGAAAAATATTTATTCTGATACATGTCATACAAATCTACTATCCAAAGGCCTTTGCTATTTTTTGTTTCATCATTAGTCTAATGAAGATATGCATTTCTTGGAATTCAACAGGGTTTTTTAAAGTGTTTCAGCTCTTGGAACTGTACAAGAAAAGCACTGTCCTATTGCATCTATTATTTTGGTAAATCCAAGGAGGCAAAATGCTTGTTTTCTGTAGTTCTTTTTTCAGCACGTCTTCATGAAGAACATGTAATTAAATCAATCCTCTTAAAATCTGCTCAGATTTTACTGTAGTACTCAATTTTCCTGTATGAGTAGAGGCAGGAGACACTGTCAAGAGTATTGCTTGTAGTATTTTGCTAACTGACTAGCTGTACTTTTTGCTGATTGATCTGTCAGTTCTTTGACAGCATTCAGTGCAATGTGGCATGGCATATTAAGAGTGTAGTATTAAGCAGACTTGTATAGTTAGACTTGTTAAGTGAGTGCGATTACTAAATAAAATACCTATAATTTCTCTACAGATAACATGATTCAGTTATTTTCTCTTTAGTTTCCTGGCTGCATATTATTAAGCATGAAACCCAACAATACAGCTTTGGTTTCTTCCTCTTGTAAGAAATATGGTGGATTTTTCTGAAGTATGACGGGTGCTCATCTATCTTCTAGAGGGCTTAAAATCTGCTTTGGTAATAAGATAATCTGTTCTTGTCCTTTCTGGGATTTGAAGGCAGTTAGGACTACTGTGGATAGCTTTAAAACAATAGAGAGGAGAAACTGTTGTGATGTGTGAAAGTATATAAGAGTATATGTACATTGGAATCTTCTTTTAGTCCTAAAAATGCTGCACAGAACAGTATTGCTTTGTCTCCTGGGAAGTTACTTTGAAAAGTGTAAAGGAGGGGCTAAAATTCAAGATTGAATATCTTGAATACCTTGAATACCTTGCTAAAAATGCCTTTTAAGCTTTTTCCCTTCTTATTTATCCTTTCTTATATATATATATATATATATATATATATATATATATATATATATATATATATATTGATGCATATATCTTGGTTATCTAGGAAATCCCCTTTCCTCTAGTAGGGAGAGTTTCATTTTAACTGCTTATTAATTTTGAAAGTCAGAAAACCCATGACACATTAATTATTCTATAGGAAAATTGTTTCCTGTATGTTTTGGAAAACTAGAGAGAGACAGGAAATGTCACACTTGTGACCCTTATAGAATTCCTCATTTCAATGAAGTGTTTTTATTAAACATTTCAATGTCTAACATAGGTGCCAAAGACTGACATATCTGAAACTCTCTATGATAAGAAAGTTTTCATAAACTTCCACTCTCTTATATATTAAAAATCAGTGAATGGGCCTGCCTAGGCAAGCCTGTTTCCTCTAGTCATGAAGTGGAAATTCCAGTTTTTTTTTAACAAATCAGCTGACTGTTCAAGAGATGTTGAATAGTTCTGTGCAAATCCTCCAACCCCCAATTTCATGTTCTATTTTTATCCCTAAAGATAAAATCATTATTATCTAACCTCCAGTATTTTATTTACTACATTTATAAATGGCAAGATTCCTAAAAATCAAATTCCACATGTGGTTTTAAAAGTTGTTACCAGACAGCAAAGAAAGCAAAGACAACACCTAGTTTGCATGAGTTATTTTGTTCAAAAACACATATGTGACGAATTTTCTGATTGCTGTTGCTGCTTTATATTTCTACTTGGGTTGTAGAAGTGGTGTCCAAAACAAAGCAGTTTAATTTTAGCTATGAAAATCATATTATTAGCAGCAGCTTAGAGGGAAGTGTAGAAGACAGTTATCTATGCCTTTGTTATAAAACAATGAGCAGTGCCTGGCAGATTCCCTCTGATGAAAAATCTAGGTTGCAGTTTAACAGACAGAAGAAACAAAAGGCAGCTCATAGAGCAGTTCTACAAAAAAGAAGAAAAGCTATACATTAAATTATATACAGTACAAGAACTGATTGATTAATCAGTTCCAATAGAACTGCTTTTATCTTGCATAAATCTTATTTGGTTCTCTTACTTCAGTTATTTAGAGATCTTTTCTCTGGACGCCTTTCCTACAATGTACATGTTTTCTTTGAATATATGATGTGACTTGTATAAATAGACTTGTTAAGTGCTGGGACTACTAAATAAAATACCTATAATTTCTGGACAGATAACATGATTTGGTTATTTTCTCTTTAGTTTTCTGGCTTTAGTTTTGGATGAATATGAAGATAGGAAGCTGTATCTGGGCAGCTGGCTACATTTGAGTATCATACCATGAAATTAGCAGCAACATATCTCTATGCTACAGTGATAGATCCCTCCTACACATTGAAGTATTCAAACCAATCTTCCTATTTTGAAGATGGCTGTCCCAAAATATCTCTGGTTTAAGTAGAGATAATAGTAGTTGTGAATTAAGATATACGTTGTACAGTAGAGGCAAAGCACTTTGAAGTAGGTATCACCTTCCAATTTGCTCTGGAGGTCTGGTTTATTTCTGAGTCTGATCTCAAGTGAAGGACTATTCCCTTCTCGGTTCTTTTTCCTACAGAACATGCAGAGAATTGCACAAGCTGGGAACATCTAAACCCTTAGACCTTCTCTGTTTCATTGTTTTTTCTTTGCTTTTTCCATGTAGTTTGCTACAGATTCCATAGCCAGCAAGTTGATAGCCAGCCTCTCATTCTCTGTGGACACATCAGATTTTACTAGTAACTGAGGTCAAACAAATGTGTGGTCTCCAACAAAGCATCCACACATTATAATACGACACACTTAGCTTGCAGAAAATCCCTAGTTAAGCTCTTCACATTTCCAAATAAAAGGTCTTGGGTACCAGAAGTAGGGAAAACCCATGTTTATATCCATGGAAAACAATTGCTAGTAAAAAATAGATTATGCTAGGCAAGGTAGTCTTGAGTCAGTTTAAGGCTGTTTTATATACAGGTTAAAAATAAGTAATATGAAAACAAAAGTATAGTTGTATTTGCTCTGTTCACCTAGATTGCCCAACTTGAGTTATTTAGCATTTCACTCTGCTGATTCATAAGAGGTAGAGGCAACACCATGGAATGGCTTCACTATCTGTGAAAACCAGGTTGGGTGGTGGTACAATTAGGTTAGTGACAGATACCCTGTGAGAACTGAAATTAATCTAGCTCTTGTTAATTTCCTCTAGAGGAGCAGTACTTCAAAGCAATGAAATGCCGAGCTGGTAACACTGACAAAAGCCATTCAGTTAATTTGTATTTTTTAGCATAATGAGAGTTCCAGAAGGCAGGGGAGGAGGCAATGCCCTTACTGGGGATTGCCACTTCATCTCATTCTTCTCCTTATTCTATACTGAATAAAGGTTTTGAAAATGAGGGGCAGAGATCCTCCTTGCATTATTGAATGATCATATGGAATTATTAAATTATTATAACAGTAGACATCATCCTGGACACTTTAAAATTCAAGATCCATGGCATAATATTTTGATTAGTCCAATTGAATATTTACAAAATAGTTACAAACTTTCACGTTTTAAGAAGTGTTCATTTAGGCAAGGCAGAAAACAGATTTAAAAAATGAAAATTTGTGGCTGTGCATGCAATTACATTGTTAGATATAGTGATGGGAGCCTGGGCATGCACATTGAGTGTTATCAGGTACAAATATGATATTGAACTATATCAAGGAATCTTCTGGAGCATACTGGGGAAAAAGTAAGCAAACATATGTTTTGAAGTTCTGTTTTTAAAAATATAAATTCTAGCTATTTAAACACTCCATGTTTGTAAAAAAGAAGTAGTTTTACTGAGTTTGAAATTATAGCAACAAAAGAATAGCAAGATCTGAGCCAAAAGGCATGAAAGTTACATATTGAAAGTTTTCCCAAATCCCTCCCCCCAGGAACCCAGGCTGAATGTCCAGTCTCCATCCCGTATGGTGTCATGTGGGGCACATCTTCAGGTATTTTCGTCCATCTGGTATTCCATGATGGTTGATCTTGACTAGGTATAAACAACTCCATTCAGCTGTGCAGTAGATCATGAGAGCACCCTCCCTTTTTGTTCACACAGGTCATCTTCACCCCAATTCACTTCCCCACCCAAATGCCAATCTTCCCCCCCCTCCCCGTTATTATGGCAGCCGATAGCAAGCAAGCATCAAAGAGGCTGACATTTGGCCCTCCTGCAATAGAGGTGTTAGCCCTGGAGAAAAACACAACAGAAAATAGGCAAGATAGAAATAAAGCAAAATATGAGAGCCTTTTCATTAATACATTATGAGTTGTCAGGGTATTTAGTGTGAAACAGTTGTAAGAGTTTTGGGGTTCTGACATCTCGAGTGTTCACCCATTTAGATTGAAAGGAAGGAAAATGTTTCCAGGCTACCAAATACTGTACTTTCCCTCTATGTTTCCTGGAATCCAGTATCTCTTTGACCTTGAAATGCTGAAATGAGGAGGAGAACAGGAGGGGCAGGTTGGTCTGGTCGAAGAGACGAGACATGTTCAGGTTTCAGCAAACTAACATGAAACACAGAGTGGATCCTTCTAAGGTTTTGTGGTAGATCTAAGTGTACCATGACTGGGTTTACATCCCTCCAGCTGATGTTGGTTTAGAGCTCAGTACTGCAAAATCTCCATTCCCACCCCATTCCAGGGGAAGGATACTGCAAAATCTCCATTCCCTCCCCACTCCTGGGAAAAGGATATTGCAAAATCTCCATTCCCATCCCACTCGGGGGCCAGCCAGAGGTGATATTTGCCGGTTCTCCAAACTACTCAAAATTTCCATTACCAGTTCTCCAGAACCTGTTGGAACCTGCTGAATTTCATCTCTGAGTTACTCCAGGGAAAAGTTCCTCCAGAATTTCCATTCATCCTATGCCCAATGACCATTTGGCTCGGATCGGTTTCTCCTCAAACTGCAACTCTGACAGCCACTCCGTCTCCTCCCGACCACGACAGGACTGGGAGGGGGGTGTTGACCCAGCAGCTCCCATATCCCCTTGATCGCTGCCCTGGATAGACATTCTTTGCTCAGCCCCCATGGTAGATTTGATCTCCGGGTTGGTTGATAAATCACATCTTGCTTAGTGTTAGGCATGTCTCCCATTCAAAACCCAAGAAAAGAAACCCCCAACTCCATGTTTGTAGAGAAGAGTTTGAAATGATAGCAACAAAAGAAAAGTAAGAACTGAGCCAAAAGGCACGAAAGTTACATATTGAAAGTTTCCCCAAACAATTCAGCAAATATTGTGGATTTGTTAAAGCAGGGATGGACCATGCTTGACCATAAAATTCCCTTTTTTTGCAGTCCTCAGAGTTGTCTTTGATCATGACTATTAAAACTGATTTATATTTCCTGCCCCTTAGAAGTGAAAATGGTGTCCCAAAATGTTAAATGCTACCCTTGACCTTTAACAAGTGTCCATCTCTGCTTTAGAATAATACTCTTGAAAGCCACAAAGGGAGGGGAGAGGGCTCTAAGTTTTGACCTAGGTATACTCTTTCTTGGTAAAAAATACTTCAGTATTTAAAAAAAGAAAACAGGCAGCTGTGCCTGGATTACTTGTGCCCATGAAGTAATTTTATCTGTTCTTGATGGCCCTGTAAAGTGTCATTCTGACCTAGATAGTAGATTTTTGCCCTCTTGTAAAAAAAAACAGTTTTGCATATGAAGTGATTAACAATTAATGTTAGAAAGGGATTGTTTTGCTTATGTATTATAATATTTATCCAAACTGGGAAGTGGTGATTATAATAGATTATTTCAAAAATAGAATAGCTTCCTGAATAAACTGGCATTGAAGATATAGAAGATGATATAGCCTATTCCATTTGGTAAAATTTTATGAGTTTTTCATTTTTTTCCCTTGAAACAGTTCAAGTCAATCTGTTCCTTATATTTATTTATTTATTTAAAAAAATAGAGGAAATGGGTTGTTCAGATTAAATTAAAGGCCTTGATCTTTTTTTCAGAGACCAGTACTTCATCTGATATCAATTATTCTTTGTTGTAAAGGGAACTTTACCTTACTTTAAGCTGAAAGTCCATCCCTGAAGTACCAGGGAACAAACCACACTGTTTCATTTATAATGAATTAATTGATAATAAGACCTATAGAAACAGATAATTAAGTGTCTAGACTGGTACACTTAAGGAAGTGTTTGTGTGATTTACATGTTGTGCAATAGAAACTGCTGAGCAGCTGTGATGTTTAACATTGTGAGTATACAGTATTTCCTCTCTGGGAGCCAGTTGCCAGCTGACATTGATGATGTCACTGGCTGAAGATTCAGTGGGTGGTTTCATGCTATCAGAAAAGATGTGTCTTTATAGTAGAGTACACATTCATTTCAAGATGGCAGTGGGAAAAGTTTCTATCTGAAACCGTAGATAATACCGTTTACTATTAATATCCTCTACAGCGTGGCTGAGAGATGCGGTGGCTCAGTTGCTAAGACGCTGAACTTGTTGAACAGAAAGGTCGGCAATTCGGTGGTTCGAATCCCTAGTGCCACATAATGGGGTGAGCTCCCATTTCTTCTCCCAGCTTCTGCCAACCTAGCAGTTTGAAAGCATGTTAAAATGCAAGAAGAAAAACAAGGACCACCTTTGGTGGGAAGGTAACAGCGTTCCGTGTGCCTTTGGCATTTACTCATGCCAGCCAGATGACCACGGAGATGTCTTTGGACAGTGCTGGCTCTTCGGCTTTGTAATGGAGATAAGCACTGCCCCCTAGAGTCGGGAACGACTAGCACATATGTGCGAGGGGAACCTTTACCTTTACAGCATGGCCACCTTTTTAGATAGATAGATAGATAGATAGATAGATAGATAGATAGATAGATAGATGATAGATAGATAGATATTCAAATCCAAGTAAGGGTATGGCTAGCTGATGAGAGCTGAATAGCTTGAAATAGATCTATACCAGTCTCCCTTTATTTCTTTATCAGCAAAATGTAAATTTGGTATAAAATGGTTTGTCATGAATGCATTAATATTGAAAATTTAGCAAAGGAGTAATCATTACTTAGTCTTCTCTGTTGTTTGTATGCTTTGGTTGCATAGCTCATTACTGTATTACCTACTTTCCTCCAGTATTTAAACTGATTACGGGTGAGATGTCCTACATCACTTGGAAAATAGGGGACAGTATAAGTGTGATTGTAATCAATAAATCATAGCCTACATAAGTATTTTTGATAAAGGGAAAGGAGTCCTGGTTCAGAAAATTTTCTAATACTGAAGCATGTGAATTTGAAATCAATAATTAAACCAAAAGCAGTAAGAAATTCTGACTGAATTGCAAAGTAAACTCAGTGCAAAACATTTTTGAAATTTGAGAAGAATGTTCACTTCCAGTGCTATGACATCTGACCGAAATTAAAGCTAGGGCAGTGGTTCTCAACCTTCCTAATGCCGCAACCCATTAATACAGTTCCTCATATTGTGGTGACCCCCAACCAGGGGGGTCTGTGGGCGTGGCTTATTTTGTGGGCGTGGCTTGGAGGTCATGTGACTGGGTGGGCGTGGCTAGCTGGTCTTGTGACCGGGTGGCCATGGCTATGTGTATAGGGACTACTCAGAGGGCTGAAAAAAGTCATTTCTGACAGATCCTCGCACTTTTGACTGGTCCTCACACTTATGACCATCTTCACATTTATGCCCGTGCAGCATTCTTAACAACCGTGTCACTCATTTCACAATTGCTTCTCTTCACCATGGTGACAAGATAGGGCAAAAACGTAAAATGTGAGGACAGTCGTAAGTTCGAGGACTGGTCAAAAGTGCGAGGACCAGTCAAAAATAACTTTTTCAGCCCTCTGAGTAGTCCATATGCACAAAAGGACTACCCAGAGGTCTGAAAAAATTTATTTCTGACAGGTCCTCGCACTTTTGACCAGTCTTCGCACTTATGACTGGTCATCATTTATGCCCATTGTAGCATTCTTAACAACGATGTCACTCATTTCACAACTGCTTCTCTTCACCATAGTGACAAGCTAGGGCAAAAACGTAAAATGTGAGGACAGTCGTAAGTTCGAGGACTGGTCAAAAGTGCGAGGACCAGTCAGAAACAACTTTTTCAGCCCTCTGAGTAGTCCATATGCATAAAAGGATACAGCAATAGAGAGGGAAGAAGGAAGGGAAGGGAAATTAGAGTAGGAGGGAGGGTAAGAGAGGAGGAGGAGGAGAAAGGAAGAGGAAGTAGGGAGGAGAAGAAGAGGGGAAGGAAGAGAAAGTAAGAAGGAAAGAAAAGAGAGAGGTGGTAGGTTTGAGGAGAAAGATTACTGTACAATAAAAAAGATGAAAGGGAAGAAAGCCAACCCCAAACAAATATAAAGATATTAAGATAAAGAATGAATTGTTAAACTTTAAAGAATAAAAGAGAACAAATATGAATAAATAACAATAATTAGAAACACACATACAAACATACAATGTATTTTCTTTGAACAGAGTATTTGGCCGGTTCACAAATTTAAACAGTGTTTAGTCATTTCAATTAAATTTACAATTTCTATATTTCCTTTTTGCCATATTTATTCCTCATCTATTTTTGTAAAAAACCAATATTACCCTTCATCCTCATCTCTAATGTTAATCAAATTCAATTTTCCCCTTCTATTCTATATTATACCCCTTCCCATTGTCATCTATTTTTATATCCATCCTCACATTGGTTAATTATGTAATATTACAGTTGTTTAATATAAATTCAACATTTTAATATAAATCAATTAGTTATATAACTACCTTTTTTGTATATTAATCAATATGAACATGAATATTCCAATTATTTCCTGCAATCCAATTTCTTACAAGTCAATTAATTATATTTACCAATAATAATAAACCAAATAATTTCCCCCATATATTCCTCCAAACCACAACTTAACCATTTCTGCTTTCAGAAATATACAATTAATACTATCTCAATTATTACAATTCCCTAGTTAAATAGAGCTTTTTTTCTTTTGTGTTTTAAAATCTTGAACTCTCCTCTTTTTCCCTAAATTTCCCATTGTTTGCACCTACCTTTTTTGGTGAGGAAAAAGAAAAGAAATCTGCCTGCCTAATTTTCCAACCTTGCAGCAACAGCAAAGCAGTTTCAGTTTTGTTTTTCAGCATAGCTAGGGGAAAAAAAATCTGCTCCAGGACTCTTTGCAAGGAAGCAGCAGAGCCCTGAGCAAAACAGCTGTGACAAATCAGCTGAGAGTCGGGAGGCCATCTAATCAAGGGCTAATTAGCCTATGCTGAAGCTCCGCGGGCCAATAAAATTACAAAAAAACACCGAACCATTTGTTAAATTGCTGGCTCGCCCGCCCCTCGCCCACCACTATTTATTGGCAATAAATAGTGGTGCGGAGGGGTGGGGAAAGCCAGCAATTTAACAAACGGTTTCGGCAGAATCCCACCACTGGCTATAGGGCGGCCCTTTGAAGCCCCACGGCAAGAATTTAAACAGTTTTTTTTCCTCTAGCCATCAGCTGGGACTCAGGAGGCAGCAATAGATTGGGAGTGGGCAGGGTAAGCGAACGGCCGGTGATCCAACAGAGCAGAGAGTAAGGGTGAGTGAAGGCGTGGGGGGAGGTGAGAGAGGGCTTTGGTGACCCCTGTGAAATGGCCGTTCGACCCCCAAAGGGGTCGCGACCCCCAGGTTGAGAACCGCCGAGCCTTCTGAAGTTCCTTTAGGCTATCTTTTAATCATGAAATTATTCTATTCTGATGCTTCTAATGGCTGTGCATAATTCCCAAGCTTTAGCCTTGAGATTCAAAGCACTTATTCTCACAATTGCATTACACATACTTTGCAGTGTACATAAATCGCAAGGTTATAGATCCTACCCCATTTCATCTTGGGTAGGGATGAAATTATATGGGCTCCATTGGATCTGACAGTACACAATGAAGCTAATTAAGGCAAAGGAATACCTATTTAGTGCCCCATTAGTTTCCTACACCATGGAGTATTGACTAGTCTTCATTACACTGACCATTCCCTCAGTGATGCAGAGAGAAGTTACAATAGCAACTTGCCTTCTACTTGATTTAGAGGAAGAAAGGACTTATGGGAGTTACTGTTTTGCAAGTTGGATTCCATGTGACTAGGTTAACATTTAATAATACCGTATTATTGTATTTAATTATTGTAATAGTACAATAATTACATAATGTAATTAATGATAAGAATTTTTCTCACAGCTTTAGCATTTTTCTGACCTGATGTTTGAAGGCCAATTCCTTAGCCAAGATTTTCACACTACAGAATCATTTGTGCTTGCTTAGGGAAAAAATCTTCTATATGTCTGCATCAATCTTTTCCATCAAATATCCCTGTGTGTGTTGGACTATAAACTTATGATCACAAATGGAGATTGCCAGGGCTGTAGAACAATATAACTGTTGGATTGAGGAAAGCTAAATACCATAAGATTTAAAGAGCCATTGTAAAGTAAAAATTGGGGGGTCTTTTTATTTATTTATTTATATAAGTTGACTTTGAATAGTTTATAAATTTTAGTTAATGAAAGTTCTTATTCCTGCTGATTTCATTCCAGGTGGTTCACAAGTAAACAAGATCAAAAGGAATAAAGTCATGTAATACTATAAGAAGGAATAAAAGGCAGCAACTGGGATAGGAGCAAAAACAAACCCACACTGTTAAAGGAACTGTCAGTTGCTATCCTCAAGGTCTTCCACCAGCAGTGTGACAGGGTGAAATTAAATAAACAAATGTTAAATATCTTGACAGTTAACATCCACACACCACCACCACCACCCCCTTGTTTGGTGGAAAAAGAAAAGCCTTGTCTGGTTTCTTTTCTTTCTGAGGTCACAGAAAAGTGTTTTTGTTGGTAAAACGGAAATGTATAGTGGTCTTTAACAGGAACACTCTTTTATGAAGAATCTTTGTATTCGATCTCTACAAACCTATATGCTGAGTTGAATAGGGGATAGCAGACAGAGAGAAAAGCCTTTCAAGAGCAGCAGCAGCACCTTTGAAAGAAGTTCCTGTGATTCCTTAGAACATGTGCAGGATCAGCTCATTCCCATCAAACTTGGCCTCACGTGTCAATTAAATGTATCTGCTGTCATGTTTAAGAAAGGAAAGGAACATAATAAAGACACTCCTGTATGAATTGTGGAATGGAACTAGGACATCTGAGTGCCCCAAAACTGCCCTAGATATTTTTGTGGTATTGTTGACTTGACAAAGGGAGAAGTGCTGAACAAAATACTGGTTTTTGCTGAGTAGTAATTACTGCCTTTTCTAGGATACACCTTGCCTTTTATCAGTGAAAAGAGATTTGTTTTTCCTCTGGAATAGTAACTGCAAGCACATTTCACTATATTTTGCTTCTCTGTTGCTGAGAGTAAGCCAGCTCAGGATGCTTCCCAGGATCAGAACAGTTTGATGGAGTATTTTGGAGGCTATCAAATAATTGATGACAGCCAAAAAGTCAAAAGAACAGCAAGATAAAAACTACCAAATTGTATATATTTTACATCCATTTAAAATAATAAAATATAAGATATATAGCAATAACAATATAAGGAAATGAATATAATAATGGTAATTTAAAGTAAAATACAAATAAATAGATGAACGTCAACATTTTCAACTATGGAGAACTGTGTAGGGTGACTGCCACATTGATAAATCCAGAAAGAATCCTTTTCTGGAATAACTTAACTCTTCTGGCCATTCTACGGTAGAAGTTTATAAAAAAAACTTTGGGACTTAAGTGATATAGGACCGTGATGGTGAACCTATGGCACACGTGCCACAGGTGGCACACAGAGCTATATTTGTGGACATGTGAGAGTGTTGCCCTAGCTCAGCTCTAGCATGCATTGGCCAGCTGATTTTTGGGCTTCTGGGCCCCCCGGAAGTCTGGAAATGGGCCGTTTCCGGCCTCCGGAGGCCCTCCAGGGAATGGGGAAGGCCATTTTCGCTCTCCCCAGGTTCCAAGAAAGCCTCTGGGGCCTGGGGAGGGCAAAAAATGGGCCTACCAGGCCCACTGTGTTATCACGTGCCAAAAGTGGGAGGAGCACGGGGGGATTATGTGCGCATGCACAGGGGGTGGGGCGCATTGAATTATGGATGTGGGTACACCCGCACACGTGCTCCCCCCACTTTTGGCACACAACAGCAAAAAGGTCAGCCATCACTGATCTAGGACTTCTAGTTCCAGAAATATTATATGTCTTATAATTTACCTACAACTTTATATTACATTTTTGTTATGTTACTGTTAATATTGTGTTAACTAACACTACCTTTTGCTTTTTATATACTACTCAAATTGCTTTTCTCCCCTCATTTTTTTCTTAGATTTTGATTCTATACAAATGTAACATTTAACCAAGTTAATACAAATTGTGGCCTATGATAATATATCAGGATAGCACATGGCTAAGTATTTATCAGGAATTCATTGACAATTAGAAATTTACCATAAGGTCCTATTGTACTAGCTGGGTACTATCTATTATCTCTTTTTCTATCTTAAATGTCTCCAGAGAAGGGGATATCCAAGGACATTTCAAGAATATGACAGAGGAAGTTTCTGAGGAAAGTGACTCAGGCAGTTGAAAAAAGGAAGTACTCTTTGGTTGGTTTATATAAACATGAGAGTGACCTAGTTCCATCCTGCTCTTCCCACCTACCCCCTCCCCCAAGTGAGGCCACAGCCTGGACAATAGAAGCTGATTTTCAGTTTTTAATACCACCAAATTACATTATTTAGTGGTAAAATGGGCAGATTTCAGTGAGGCGATTGTATAGCATCTTTTAAGTTTGGGAAGATTTTACTGAAAGATACTGGTTTGCCTCCTAAAGGCTTCTCATTCTCATTCTTAAAACTTCAAAAGAGGTCAAGAAAGGAGGCATTCAAAATGATAGAAATAATTTGCACCAGTTCTACCCAGCACAAAAGCTGAAAAATGACAATAAAGAGGCTGCTTTTATGTTTCATATTTCCATCATAATCTTTCTAGTGACCTCACTGTATCACTAGGTGACCTCTGACCCTTCAGAAGATTATGAGGATGAGTTAAAGCCTTGTACTATCAGGAGTCCTGGTCAACAATGATGACATGCAACATAAATTCTTAGAGAATGTTAGAAAAATACATTTATCAGAGCTCCCTCATTAATAGGGTTGAGGCCTCTACCTCTAGAAATGCCAATAATCTAGCAGGACCAATGACAATTGCTCACACCGCCATCTCCACCCCTTGAGGGCTAGATACTTGATTTCTTTTGAAACAAAAATTGAGCTTCTCATTAGTCATCAATTATGAGTTACTTCTCTTTAGCTGCATAAACTTCCAAAACTGTTTCAGTGGCTACGCCCTCCTGGGTTTAAGGCTGAGTTTGCTTGGTTGTTGTTACTTTAATTCAGGAAACGATAGCTTAGTGGAAAGTGAAACTTCCAGACTATCAACTTGTATCTGAAAGTTTCAGATCAACGTGTGGACAATAAAAACTGTGTGGGTGAGTACTAAAAATATTATGCAGAAAACGTCAACAGGAGACCTATGAAGATCTAAGGATTTGGTATATCGGGATTTTATGAAGTATAAACAATAAATCCCTACATAATTAGATAATGTGAGAAATTTTCTTTTCATTTCATTTTCTTAGTTGGAGACAAAAGTGTTTATGAAAAGAGATGCAATCTCTGTAACAAAGATTTTCTTTAAAACTGTGATTAAGTTTTTCTATTGAAATTTAATAGTACCAAATTGTTTTGCTGTTGGTGAAAACCATTTATCACCAAGGTGGTGGATATAATGATTAGAAAAGACTGCTGCGTAAAAATGTTTGTATTTTCATGTTTTATTTTAGTAGTTGAATAAATTTTCCATAATTTGTTTTTGATAGTACTATTATTAGGGATAATTAAAATGACATTAAACATACATATTTTAAGCTCTCCAAAACCATTTAGCTGATGGTACAGAATGTAGGAAATGAAGAAGGATCTTAATCCATCATAATATTTGTGTTTTTGCAACTATATTTCCACCATTCCTTCAGGTGCTCAAGATAGAATATTTCCATTTTTCTATGAAACTGCTCAGTGAGGTAAGTTAGGCTGAGAGAACATTTGACCAAAAATAATCCATTGAGTTTGTGTGGCTGAGGATGGATGTAAACTTGAATGTCCTTGGTGACAGTTCAACATCTTAACCTCCATAACTTACAGCTACTCTTCCCCCAAACTAGCTGTATGTTATGGAGGTTAAGATGTTGGACTGTCACCAAGGACATGCAGGTTTGCATCTATGTGGGTGTGTATACAAATACAAATTATTTCGCATAATAATTGTGTTACAATGACCATAATTCGGTTTGACAACTCCGTTGCTAAGTGAAACTATCATTAAGTGAAACATTATGTTACCCTACCAGAATTAGGTTGTAGTTCTGCAGTTGTTAAGTTTGAATGGTTGCTAATGGCAGTTGTTAACCAAGGACTACCTACCTATATGTATACATAAATAAGAAATTGGAAGGAGTGATCTTAATTCCCACGTAAGATTTCTTATGTGTAAAGAATGACATTATGTAAAACCGAATGCTAGTAAGCTTTAGATATTCAACATGAAATATTTTACCTTAAGGGACTACATGGTTGTAAAAAGGAAGTTTTATAATATCTTATTGGTTCACCCCTCTCCCAGGGAAGGAATTGTTAGTAAGCCAGTATAGGAGACAAAATGCAAAGAATGGGGGAAATCAGTTAAAATAATCATAATAGATTAATAATTGTTGGTGAAATAGGTATTCTTTGGTAGAAGGACTCCATTGATAGTGAAAGATGCCGTAGTTGAGTGGGGGATGGGGAAGATGTATTGAACTTGACAATAATTACAGGTCCAGTGCAGAAGGAAGATCTCTAAGCAAGAGTGCAGGTTTCCATAGCAACAACATCAGTAGCTGAATGACTTTCTATCACACTAAGCTGGTGATTTAATGAGTTCATTACTGAATTCCAGTGGAAAACATGAAAGCCTGGGTGAAACATTGCTGCTATAGCTTGTGAGACATTGCTGTGTGTGTGTACATTAGAAGAGAGAGAACCGCATACAAACACTGTAATGTTTGAAACAAGCTTTCTTGTAGCAGAAGCGAAAGGATAGGTGAGCCACCACACAGTTCCTTACTAAATAGTAACCAATATTATGAGTCTATAATAGCCTATAAGAAAAATTGGATGGGTCTGGCATGACTAAAACCTTTAAAGGAGAGACGACTTTTAGAGAGGAACACAGAGCTGCTTGGATAACGAATGCTTGACTGTCCCCCCACCCCCCAAATTAGCAATAGCATGGAATGTAAGGCTGAATCAACCTTGAGCCGGTGAAGATCAAGCTACCGAACTGCTGGCAATCGACCGTCAGCAGAAGTAGCCTGCAATCCTGCATTCTAACCACTGCGCCACACAGCTCTCTCTTCATGTTTTCCAATGGGTGGGAAAATCCCTTTGCATCTCCTGCTAGAGTTAGTAACTGTGCAGATGATAGCATCAGGATTAAAAACAAAAATATGGAAAAATACAATAAGAAAAATTCAAAGGCCTCTTCTTGGTCTTTTTTATTGACGGTTCAGAAGTATCTATAATAAAGCAATATGTGGGAAGATTTGCTTCAGTAATAATAACTAGGAGATTCTTCCACAATGTCACCTCTTTGATGGAGATCTTCTAATCTAATTATTCAAAGTAGGTTCTAGGTCCATGATGGTGAACCTATGGCACATGTGCCAGAGGTGGCACGCACGCCCTCTCTGATGGCACGTGAGCCGTCAATGCCAGTTCAGTTCTGTTGCGCATGCATGCACGCCTCCCACCAGCCAGCTGATTTTCGGGTCTCTGCCACACATGTGGTGCGAGGGGGGCGTGCGGAGGGGCACACACACATGCAGGGGATGGGGTACATGTGTGGGGGCAGTGCATGCATTGCATTTGGGGGTTTTGGGCACATGCGCGTTCTTTGGGTACTCAGTCTGGAAAAGGTTAGCCATCACTGTTCCAGGTGATAAATCTGCTAACCAGAATTAGCAAAATGAGATATATGTAGACATAAGCTTGCAGGAAAGAAGCATTTGACTATAGTATACAGTATTTGTGTTTGTATGGGTCTGTTAATGGTTATATTATAGCTATTTTTTTCAAATAACTTGATTTTTTTTAAAAATTATAAACATTTCAAATTTTTATTCTATAAAAATTCTGATTAGCTTCTAAACAAAATTAGTAGTAAATATTCAGTCGGCCATCAATACATCCCAGTCCAATTCACCAAATTAGAAAATATTGATTCTGGAACCATGATATTCCTTTCACTCAATTTTTATAAATATTTAAGACATTATTTCAAATTTTTCAAATACTATTTGGTCTTTTTTTTCAAACCTCATTTGTGATTCCTCTCCTCATCTGCAAATTTCAAATCATCTGCAGTGGCAGAAGGTTCAAATTAGGCTGGCAAAGCACAATTGAAACATCTGGATGTGTTGATATGGATAGTGTTACAACATCTCTTTCTCTGTTATTAACTTACCTTTTTCAATAGAATAAACACTGCTGTTCTTCGAAGTGCAGCCCAGTATTGTGCAGGAAGTGAGTGAGTGAAAGAGAAAAGAACCTCACCAACCCTGACACTAACTACAAAAGTTAACAGTTGGTTTGTTGAATCCTGGTAATCTTCCTTCCATATCCCAGATACAGTATATGCAGCAGGAAGACAGTATAGAACACAGAATAATAGGATTGGAAGGGATATCAGAGGTTTTCTAGTCCAACCTCTTGCTTAAACAGAAGATCCTTTACCATTTCTCTTCTTGAAAGCTTTCAGAATGGATGCAGTATTCTGTTTGTGGTCTCACCAGTGCAGTATAAAGCAGTAGTATGACTTCATGTAATCTTGAACTATCCCTCTGTTGATACAACCTAGGACTGTATTAGCTTTTTTGGCAACTGCAACATATGGTTGGCTCATATTTAACTGGTGATCCACTAGGATACCTAGATCTCTCTCACAGTTGCTACTCTTGAGCCTGGTACTATGTATTCTATACCTATTCTATATTTCTTACTAGCTGGTCTGAACAATGTGGAGTTGCTTCCATTTCACATAATAGTGAATCTCTCACAATCACCGCCCTTGTCCACCCTCTCATTGGAATAACTTCATTTTGTTGATTCACTTGCAATTGAAAGTTGTTCCTAATGTTCTGGAGATGTTGGGATAGTAAAATTATGTTCTATTAAAATATTCTCCAGTCTGACCCAACTTTATTAAAGTTCTTTAAGGGGAAAAAAGAGGAAGTGTTTCAGAGAAAAGTAAAAATGACAGATCCACTCCATTCTAAAAAAAAAAAAAAGTTATATGCAAAACAAACACTCTGAAGTAAAGATGTGTTTGAAAAACTGCAAATATTTTGTAAATAGTTTTTTTCTAGTTTCTGTTGTGGTCTAGTGATTAATGCACTAGGCTAGAAAACCACTAGTCCTGCCCTAGACACTAAACCATCTGAGTTACTTTGGCCAATTACTCTCAATCCAAGCAGGCAATGGCATACCACCTCTGAAATCGTGCCATGAAAACTCCAGAGATTTATCCAGGAAGTTGACAAATTGACTTGAAAGCATATGTACACATTCTTTTGTTCAGCACTGTTGCTTAAAAATGCTTTACTTCCAGCAAGAAATATAAAGGAAATATAACATATAGTTTATCTGATTCAGTATAGAATAATATTATAATATTAATAATTCAGTATATGTACACCAGTGTGTACACAAAAATATAGGTATCTGTCTATAATTAAATAAAAAGATGAAAGCAATTTTCATTTTGCTTATCTCCAGTGAAATATTTTTTCATGTTGTTTTTCAGTTGTTCTTCATGCAAATGAACTTGGTTCCTAATATTGTATTGCTGCTTGCTTGATATCCCTATTCTAAAATTAACTTAAACACCATGGATCCTAGAAAAGGAACCAAGCCTTCCTGATTAGAGTTCAATAGGTTTTAAGGAAAACGCAATCTATTTTCTGATAATAGTTATAAAGTCTTATATGCATGGTACTGGACTGGAGGAAAAATATAGGGGGAGTTGTTAACTTATCTATATCAAGTGGATCTAGGTGATACTTTGAAGAATAGATTCTGTATGTATAACTTGATGCCTTTCTTTGCAAGTTGCAATTGCTGCTATATGTAGATAAATTCTTAGAAGATTTGAAATTTGGACAAATTCATTGTGTGGAATTCTGCTTTCGCCTATTAAGTTGAATATGTTACTAAGTCACAGAACTATGGTGTTTATAAAGTAGGACAGCTCTTCCCTCCATTACTTTATTGCAATAATTATTGCTACAAAGAAGAATATGTACATTACAGGAAGTTACATGTATTTGTTCTGTTATTTTCACTTTGCAAAATATGGCTTTGTGGGTTGTGGTTCAGATAAGGTACCCATTGTAACTTGCAGTATGCTTAAACAGGTTGATAGTCTTTATGACTACATAAATTTTCTATAATTTATTTTGTATACATTGTGAAATGTTGTATTTTTGTGTTTTCATTCTCCCTCTCCCCAGCAGACCACATATATATATTGTTATATACCTACCATATATATTCAGATATGAGATAGAGTTCAGATAATTTTATTCAGATAAAGTTAATTTTCTTTGTTTGGAAAATTGCAGAACTCCTATTTATAGAAATAGTTTTTTATGGTAAAGCTTTTTCAGTTTGTGATCTAAGTATTTGAGCCAAGATAGCTTGAAGTAGGGCTGCAGTATCATAGTTCGCTCCTATATTAAAGGCTATAACTTTTATCTTTATTCTTGAATTGATTTATTGTCATAGTCTCATGGTAACTTATAATGTTATGCCATATCTAAACTTTTTCTGCTAATTAGAATGAGTTCTAATATCTTGTCATGATTTATAACAGGAAGACTATGATATCTAGTTCAGCAGGGTGACCTCAGGCCAGTCATTTTCTCTTTGTCTTATGAAGAAGGCAATGACAAACTATTGCTGAAAAAGTTACCAAGAAAATTGCAGGAACTTGTCCAGGCAATCACCAGAAATCAAAGGTGCAAAAACAAACAAAGAAATGATAATATGAAGCAATACTGAAAAGAGACGGCAAAATTCTCTTGTTTGTACTTTAGACATAGGATTCCAAATACAGTGTAAAATTAAAATAAAGCACATTTGAATGTTTGCTTTGCATGTAGAAAGTCCCCAATCTTGCAGTTAGCCATTATAGGGAATACAGAAAATATTAAATTAGGCCAGATGGATAGAACAAAAAGTTTTATCTTTTTCTTTTTTTCACTCCAAGTGTTATCATTTTGCTGGTGCTTAATAAATAAACCACCAAGTAATGTTAATCTCAGAAAGAGAAGAGAACAGTATCATACTGTATTTTTCAGCTGTTCTGCCTGAGTTGGATAACAGCAGATGTCTATTATCTCAACCTTCTTTGAGGTATTTTAAATGCAATACAACAACTGGCTTCTCCACCCCATCTTGGGGCCCAGTCCAGCTGGGAAATTAAGTATTTATTCTGATAGAATGGTGTATCTAAATTGGGAAATGGCTATCTCACTGGAATCTGTAGGAAAATCCTTATAAAATGGCTTTGCTGCTTTCTTGGGAGGTAGCTGCTTAGGCGGAAATGTATTTTGCTCCATCCAGAACACTGTTTATAAAGACAACAATATTCCCAGATTTAATCAAAGTTTCCCTGTTACTCCAAAGTGGATTGAATATATTCTGTTTAAAACAGCCTTAAAAATATAATTTTGAATCTTCCCAGGTTCAAAAAAATAATTCTTTTCTTATACCTTTGGTTTTAAAATATTAAAATTATGTGTTTTCTTAATGTTCCTGAAATATATGGTTTTATTTCTAGGAATTACCTTGGATATTTCTGTTACTATTAACCAAGTGTTGTATAACCTACCATTATCTCTGCCCTTTGAAAGTTAAGACATATGGCAACATCATGCTATTTTCTCCATTAGTCATCTTAAAAACATATTTTACAATCCAAAATCTCTATTCTTCCCCAAAATGTTTATTGGATAGCAACTATTGTTAAAAACTATTTTAATAGTAATTATAATATAAATCAAGTACACTGCCTTAGGTCAGCACTGATAATACATAGTTTGTAATACTTACTATTATGTATTTAATATTTTATTAGAAGCTACAGGTGATTATAATCAAAATTTGCATCTAGGAATTCACTAGATCTTTGGGCTGGTTACAGAAGCCTCTAGTATCACTTACTCATAATGGTCGCAATTCCTCTGTTCCTGGTTCCCTTGTTAGTATTTTACTCTTCTATGCTTACTCATAGAACAAACAGACTATCTAAAAGGAATTTTTCCCTCTCAATGACTGCAAATATTATTATTGATTTTTGATTTTATTTAGTTTCAGTGGTGGGGGAACGCAGAGTGGTTTCTCTGGTTCCAAAATAAATTCCAGAAGTGTAGATCCATCAAAGTAACTGAGGATACCTAAATTATCACTTACTTTGAGGGATCCTTGGTAGATTTGCTTTTTAAAGTGTAAACTATCCGAAGTTATTTGGAGACATGCAACTTCTAAAGTTAAATAAATAAATACATATTGTTAAAACTATTAATGCTCAAAAAGCTTCAACTGGGGAATGTGATTAAAACAGACTGCCTATAAAGTATGCACACAATTAGCTCTCGCAAGTTTAGATTGAAAGCCGTTTAAGGAAGATGCATGGTTCTTAATGTGATTTTAAGATCTTTTTAATTTTTTAAAACGTTTTTTGGGGAAACAACTCTATTAGCTGTCCTTTTAATCCATTATTTTAGTAAGCTAAGTCAGCACAAAAATCTTCACCATCCAGGATATCTTTTAATGAAGATGTTTTCCTTACCTTAGACTAGATAATAATCTGCTCTAGTTGTAGAATAAGCCAGTATTTATTCTTTAACGGTTAAAATTTTGCTACAGGATATCTAGAATACAAGGCTACGTAGATTTTTTTTCTTCATTCTAAAACTACTAATTTCTGAATTAAAAGTTCACATTGGGCAAATTTGAAAATGCAATCACTAAACCAGGCCACTGCCTTAAGAGAGATAATCTTTGATGGCAATAAATTGCCCTTTTACAAGCTTATACCTATTCACAGGGGAGTCCCAGCATGGCAGCTGAAGCAAAAAGGGCAAGTAGTTTTACTTCACAGATGGTGGTTCAGAATTTGACATTTGCTAAAGTGCATTTGGAGTCACACTTTTTCATTCCAAAATGTATAGGCTAAAGATTATATGGTCTTTTAAAGGAGATTAGGCAAATTTGGGAAATGGTACTTTAGTTGGACTCTAAAATCTTTATGGCAGCATCTCAGCTAGCTTCAATTGTAGAGTTTATCAAAAGCAAGTAGGCCAAAGCTATCTGTTCCTGCTACACTCCCCAAAATGAAGATCATTTCCATATAGCCTAAAATAGGTGTCCTAGGAAATAGTTAATATATGTATATACAGAAATATGTTTATCAATAGCTATATGGACAGGCTAGATAAATTTGAGTGCTGAGATCCATGACACCCTATAGCCCAGTTTCTTACTCCTAAAAGTAGAGCATTTTTATCCACTTCCTCTCCTCTCCCACATACAAAGAAGACTCACTTGTGGGCTTCAAAGCAAAATGAACTACTCGGCAGAAATTATATTGCAAAAATCTACTGAAAACTGTAGAAAGCATTTATGATAATAAACTAGTGATAATGTAGGTGTAGCACATTATCTCTCAAATCAACAATAAAACACCATAGTAGTGCATTGTTTGGTTTATTTCCTTGAAGCATAGGCTACAGTTCCTGCCATGTGATATTTATTATTTCTTCCCAGTTCCTTTCACGTATTATTTTTGATGTGTTGTATTATTTTTCCCTCAGGATGGAAGAATTATCTGGTGAGTGTATTGAGAAAAAATCTTACTCACTCCCAGCTGGCTAGTCATAGTTATTGTGAATCATCTGGGTACAATAGGAAGGTGTAGTCAACTACTTAAAAGTGTGCCCTTTCTGACAGGTATTGTACACTCCCAAAAAAGCGGAGTTGGATCATGTTTATTCCTCCCATCACAAAAATATGAAAGAAAACTTCAATACTGCTAAATAACAAATTTCAAGTAGATTATGATACAAAATTTGTTTAAGATGACAGTTACCGGTATTTTTATAGCAAAAGAAAGTTTTAGCTACTATTCCTCTAGAAATTGTTTTATTTTACATAACTTCAAGATTATAATGTTCAGGTCAGAGTATGAGTTGTCCTTTTTAATTAATATTGTTTATCTTGGTTTGCTTTCTCCCTGCAAATAACATGAAGTAACAGAATATAGATTTCCTTTTTCATACTATTTTTCCCTTTGACACTCTATGATTCTGAAAGAATGTTTCTTCATGGTTCATGTCTCCTTGGTGTTAGATTTTTCATAATTTAGAGTTCCCATTGCTTGATGTGCTTCCTTTTTCTGGATGCATTCATGTAGCTTCTTTTTACATTCTAGTACTCTGTCCCTTGGATGTTGGCTCTTGATTAATCTCTCTGGGGAGCGTGAAAACTAGAATGTGGGCAACTTGTAAAGAATTCAAATGAAATAAGAGATCAGAAGAAATAAGGACAGATTAACATTTATGTAGCATGTTAGAACACTGAACTCTCTGAACCCTTATAATAATCAGTGTTTGCTAGGGTAATCAGAGTGATTCTGTGGCAGATTTGGAAGGCCTCAACTTGAGGAAAGATGCTTTAGAACACTTCTGTAGATTGGTGAATACCTCCATCCCCATATAGTAAGTGATAGTGGTAAGAGATCAAACGTAATTAAATTCATATCATTGACAAGGTTGGAATTGAACTTCACTGCTTTTGGTTCGGTCTTTTAACCGCAGTTGTGTAAATCTTGATCCAACATTATTAATACTAACATTGAGCTTTTTGCATTTGAGTGTAAAAATGAATCAGGCAAGTCAAATATTAAGTCACACAGAGAATCCACCAGATTGTGCTTTGGCAGGATGGAAGTATCTCTGTTCGGGGGAAGGGAAGAAACCTTTCTATTCTTGCATTGCTCTTACTATATCTGTTTAGGATTGAGGTTCAAGAAAAGAGGGAAGGCCAGGCTCTGTTCTGCAAGTATAATAGTTGGCTATTGCTAGCCTAGAGAAAAGAAAAACAGTCTTGATGAAAGTATCCAGATGTAGTTTTTAAAACATGCTGATTAAAACAAGTATGCAGCTGGACAAACATGGCTGCTAGATCTGTCAGACAGGTGCTTGATTTTCATAACTGATATGATAGGGCTTTCAATGGGAAACTTCTGGAGTTCAACAGGTAGGCTGATTCATAACCATCAATACACCTAGTTCACCCAGCAACAAGGACTCTGAGTGCAGTGCAGGAGAATAAAGCAGAAAACCCTCTAGTGCTTCTATTAATAACTACCTCTTGCTTTGCTGTTTCCTGTTGTATATCCTGTTCAGTAAGCAGGTTTGGATGCTCCAGGATTTGAAATGTACAGATACATATATGCACAATTGTGTGGATAAACAAGTTAGTTGGAATGCTGTCAGATAGTAAAAATGCATATTTTATAATAAATCTATGGTTGTGATTGTAAACAGGCATCTGCTGAAAAGGCAGCAAACATATCTTCTAGCTTCCTTCCCTACAAGCCTAATAAGAACCTGTGTTGTTTTCATCTTCTGGTTGGCTGGCAATGATGATATATCAGATTGAATGCTAAAATCAAGGTTACTATGGTGACTGAGACTGAAAGCTATAGTGTTTAAAACAATGTTTTTTTCTCTCCAGCCTTCACCACCATTTTCTCAGCCTTACTTTCACCCTACACATGTGCTTCCTTTTCTCTCACTGTTTCATTAAAGCTGTGTGGGTGACCTTTTTTCAGTTGTAACTATCTCTATCTTGTCAAGTTTCTTCCATTTTAATCTGGATTATTCAAGACTAATTATACTCATAATAATTTCATAGTACACTGATCTAAACACTAGCCAACCACCTTAGGTAGCTTGTTTTACAGTCCCAATCTATATATTAAGACTATGTTACAGAGTGGTGTCATATGTGTGCAGATTGTAATACAAGCGTCCCTCTACAGTTACATAGCAATTCAGGATTCCTTCAGGATGGGCCTAGAGATTCCAGGAAATAAAGTTAGATTTCAAAGCAAACACTTCAATTCTCTGAACTATGGATATTCAAAAGCTGACTTTAATTTATGATGGCCAACTCTCTTGGGCATTTGGGAATTTTTCTTTATCTTTCCCTTCCATCATGAATCCCACCAATGATGCTGCTAGGTTTTTCAAAACACGGGGAACTGGAAAATTGGCTCTGACTGTTTTGTATTACTTTCATGTCCTTCATTTTGGCTCTAGCTCTCCTCACATAATATTCCAATGCCAAAACGTTTGTAGTGTATGTTAAATAATGTTTTAATGAAAAGGATAATTTTTATTAATTATTGCTACTCACAAACCAGGCATATTGCTGGGGAATATTCCACTTTCAAATAAGTGATTTTTTAAAAATTGTTTTTATGTAAATGTTGTATCAAGGTCTACAATACAATTTAAATGAGACAAATCTACTATGTGCTACTCTATTACAGTCAATGGGATTTATATACTGTACATATAAGATGTCCACAACAAATGTACCTGTTTATTTTAGATGCCACACAGTTCTTAAGAGCTTATAGACAAAGCACAAAATAACAACCACAATAATTAACACATTTAATTTTTTTTTGTAGTTGAGACCAAGCAGATCTTCTTGTCTAGGTAGGTGGGGGTGTATACCTGCTTATCTATCAATTTATCATTGCAGGTGGCAAACTCAAAGAAAACAACTGCAGGTCATTTTAACCATGAAATCAGAAAGGCATGGAAAGAAGGCATTTCTTCATATTGTTTGGCCATAATCTATTTAGGACTTTATAGGTCATGGCCAACGGTTTGAAGCATCTCCCAAACTATTTGCAAACCATTGTAAATGTGTAGCAATAGAATGGACATGTTCAAAATGGCCAATCCTCAAAGGAAGCTCCATGACTATATGTTGTGGTACTGCAGTATTGCAGGCAGGAGATTACCAGTGCAGGTTATGTGATGGTTAAAGGCATGGGGAATTTAAAACTGACAAGTTGGGAGCAGTGAGCACCCCCAAATTATCAGCCTGCTTCTTATAGTGGTGTCTTATTTCCAGGTAGAGTAGATTGGCCTATTATAACAAATATTATGAAACAAGTGTACTGTAATTTAAATCTCCAGAATTAGAATTGATTTGTCTAGTAACAAATAGACATCAGGTTGGGGACTTGTACCAGAACAAGCCAGTTTAGATGTCTTACCTTTCTCTCCCATTATGAGAACATACAGTACTCTCAATCATCTGCATTACTTGTTGCTGTAATTTCGGTGTGTCAAGAGGCAAAAGCAAATTCCTGGTCATAGAATTGGTAATGTGTATTCTTGAAGATAATTAGTGAAAATGTAAATCATAATCTTTTAAAGGTATGGCTGTGGGTGATGAAAGCAATAGTTCAATTGAAAAGTACTATATCAGAGATGACTATCATAAAGAGAATCTGTACTTGCTCTGTCTGGGCTTGAATTTCATTTCTGAAACATCCATTTCCATCATCAAGAATGAAGCAATGTTTCAAAAGTCAGATGTTGTTGAAAGCCCTTTGCGGTTATTCTTACTGTTGCTACAGTTCTTTTCCTTTTTTGCACATGTGACGTTGCCTCAGAAATATATACATGGATATAACAGACTTTAAAATATGTTTTTAAATTGGAAGGAGACAAATTCCTAAAGTAGAAAAGCAAATGCTTATTTTTCATCCTTACTTCAAGGATAGTAAAGTAACTTTCACCACTTGTTTTCGTAAACGGGAACAAGTTGACCCAAGATGGAGCAATAGTAGTAGGCAGAAAGTTAACTTCTCTTTATGCACATTGGATGATTCACTTCTGAACTCTTGCAAGGCAAGAGGTTACTAACTTGTTTATGGACAAGTGGCTGTCTGCAAATGAATCTGCAAAATTGTTTGCAGTTTTTTGAGAGGACAAAGTGTTCTGTTATCCTGACCTTATTGCTAGTGATTTACATTATATTTCTCTCTAAGCACCAGTGATCTGTTGTGACTTTAAGGTGCATTTACTGCATCTAAGTCTGCTAATGCCCTGCAAAAATAGCAGATTAAGCAGGGATTTTTGATGCAGCTTAGTGTGGTGTAACTAAAGAAATATTCAACGCGGACAAGGAATGACTTTGCTGTTTTACGTGTCTTCCTCAATTTTCGGTTCTCTGCCAGAGGCCTGGGAGTTTGAGGGTTCTGTACAGTATCTTAGCTGTTCCTAACACTGCACTCTTCCAAACATAGAACTCTAATATTGTTCCTGGGATCTGTTGGAGCCACTCTTCAAGTTTAAGAGTCCTACCACCACTGGGACAACTTTGGCTTTATGAGCCATGGTGGCATAGTGCTTAAAATACAGTACTGCAGGTTACTTCAGCTGATTGCGAGCTGCCAGCAGTTTGGTAGCTCAAGGTTGACTGAGCCTTCCATCCTTCAGAAGTTGGTAAAATGAGGACCCAGATTATTGGGGGCAATATGATGACTCTGTAAACCACTTAGAGAGGGCTGTAAAGCACTGTGAAGTGGTACCCGGTAAGTCTAAGTGCTATTGCTATTTATAGTTTCCATATCCTCGCCAATTCCTCCTTCAGGCCCTGGTACTTCTTCAGCTTTTTATACTCCTTTTTAATGTTGCTGTCACTGGCACATCTATCACCACAATCAAATATTTAATATTAAGAGCACAATGCAATTTAGTCAGAAATGGGCCTATGGAATTTAATAAACCTTTCTACCTAGGATTTTGAACAGAAGTAAAAAAAAATAAGTACCAGGTATACTAGGGAAAAGAATGAAAGCATGAAGGAAAAAATATAATTTTGATGAAAAGCACAAGAGTAATACACTAGTAATATGGGTCTGGTTTGCAAAAGTAAATATATGTATATATGTGAAAGCTTTTAAAAATTATGCTGTTAGAAGAAATATCCTTCTGGTTTCAGCTCCAAGTGGGAAAAAAGACACTGGAAACATGGAGACTGCTTGAAAAGATGGTTTAATGGTGGACAGGATCACATGGTTTGAGTTCCTGAACAGAAAAGGGGCGAGATACAGCGAGTCCCTGGGTTTTATGCTTTCTCTGGCTTTGAACTTCCTGGGGCCCCAAAAGAGTATCCTGATTGGTTGTCAGACTCCCAGGGGGTAGGGGTTTTAGCTAGCCTTGCTGGCTGATGTAATCTTCCCAGGTGCCATGTGGTGAATTTCTGCTGCTAGATGGGTCCCATTGTGTTAGTTTCTGTTGCTAGATGGGCCCTATTTTGTATAAAATAGAACACCACTTAGTGGGGGCCAAAAGCCCTACTAAGCAGGTATATACAAAAGTATGAAGGCTATTGCTTAAAGCATTGTAAGCTGCCCTGAGTCTCTGGAGAAGGGCATATAAATCGAACTAATAAACAAATAAACAAACAAACAAACAAACAAACAAACAAATAAATAAATAAATAAATAAATAAATAAATAAATATTGTGTTGCAGATGATGATCCTTTGACGAAGGATTGAGTTTCTGCCTCTGGCCCATTGACAAAGGGTGGGGCAGGAAGGTGGGAGCTGCTTTGTCTTTAAAATATGTTTCTCCATTTTTCAACCAGGGAAATATAATATTCTGCCTTTTTAATATTTCCTAAAATATTTCATTCTTCTAGGAAAGGTGCTAACTTCCTACAATGCCTTATAAGATTTATTCTCATTTTTCTTTTATTACAACATATATTCAAAAAACAATTAAGAAGAAGTAGAAAAAGAAGGGGGCTGTAAAGAAATTAGAGCCAGTTTAGCGTAATGATTAAGGGACCAGGCTAAAAACTGGGAGAGTTACTTTAGGTATAAAGCCAGCTCGGTGATCATGGACCAGTCACTCCTCTAGAAAGGAGGCAAAGACTCTCCTGAACATCTGGACATTTTGGACTTCTGAACATCTTACCAAGAAAACTGCAGGGAGAGTTTTTTATACATAGAAAAATGATTTACAAATGGCATAAAATGAAATAGAGGCAGACCATGTTTAGCGACCACAATTGGGATTGGCAACTGAATTGTTAAGTGAAACAATAACTATGCCTATGATCTTTGCTTCACAGATCTTCAAAGGTTGTAAATTTGAGGATTGGTCATAAAGTTACTTTTTAATCAATGTTGTAACTGAATGGCATCTAAATGAGGTAGTCACTAAAGGAAGATTACCTATAATCAATATTATAGTAGCATAAAGGTGATTGTGCATTGATTTAGCAATTTAAGACCAATATCAAAATCAAATCAATAATCAGTATTAGCCAAGACCACCAACATGCTACTAGCAATTAATAGGACTTTCAGTCTTATCTAAGGAAATCTGTCCTTATAACAAATCAGGCAAAATCTAGTATTTTAAAATCTTATGATCGGATAAGCTTTTGAATGTGGTTCAAGTCCATGTGCAGCATTAAAGTCCATAAATTACTTTCAGGTTCAATTAAATTCAGTGTCAGATTTTTTTTAAAAAAAAATACAAAATTGATTGTTTTTACATTGATACATATTCCTATAGTTTAGTTTGTTATTAAGAAGGAATTATGTATAATTCTCAGAAAGAAATAAACTATCTTAGTAGCTGTTATCATGGACACGGTCAGCTCTGTATATTTTGTAGAAAGGTAACTATTTTTCCTGTTAAGCCCTGCTTAACAGAAAAAAAAATTGATTCCTACACTGAATTATCTTCCAAAATTGTTGGGTTTATAACATTTATGTCAAATCTGGAAAAATGGTTATTACATTTCCTGCATTTTTGAACATTAATTATCTATTTTGGTAATTAAAATGAGGGTGTAATATTAATTTAAAAAATGAAAAACTGGAATGTATCAGTTTTCCTGAGTGTAATTCTTTTTTTCAAGAAATTATAGAAGAGCTTTTTAAAGTTATGGATATTTAATCAACTGATCTGTTGTCTTTTCTTTAAAGGAGACTTTCATTTCATTTTACCCAGAGTACTTAAGAAATCAGGCATAAATTGTGGCACCAGCAACTAAGCTAAGCGGTCGCTAAGTGGGAAATCATTTAACATTCCTGCTGGAAAAAGACAAGACTGCAATACTCAGTTTCACACTTTTGGCTTTTGTTGCCATTCTTTTATTTTGTTTGGCTTTTGTTGCCGTTCTTTTGTTAGCATTCTCTTGCCATTTGGAATGCTTGAATGCCTGCTTCCTGTCTTGAATTCATCAAAAGCAATGCAATCTTGCTGACATCCTGTGATGGGGAACCATGGGCATAATATGCAAACAGGTTGAAATCTCTCTCCAATTACTCCAGTCTATGAGGTGTAGAGAGAGAAAAAAGGCAAGTGATTTCTACATGCAATCTCTCCTTTGCCTTTCCCTCTCTCAGTGCAATCACATTGCTTTTGATGTGTAGAGTAGCAAACAGTTTACTCTCTTGAAATCCCTTCCTCTCCACTCTCTCTGCTCTGCAAAGGGGAAAGGGTCAAGCAAAGGAGTCATTGTATTCAGAAATCACTTGATTGTTTAACTCCTTCCCCTGGCAAACATTTCAAGGGAATCCTGTCAGCTTTTTCATAGCACACTCACAATTCCCAATCCCAAGCCGCCAGTGCAAAGATATTGCTTTTGATATGTAGAAGAGAAACAGCTCATTCTTTTGCTCTCAGTTAACAATGGCAATTGGCACCATGACATCATGTGACCATGCCACTTAGCAATGACAGTTTCAGTATTTCTGGTTGTGGTTATTAAATGAATCCTATGATGTGAAATATGACATCATTCACTTGCCATTTGTGACCTTCTGCTGACTCCTATGTTGAATTTTCTTGTTGGAAGCCTGCACATGATCACATGATCACGAGATACTGTGATGTTGTAATTACAAGCCAGTTGCCAAGCACCCAGAACACAATCAAGTGACACTGGGGATGCTGCAAAAACCTGAACTTCAACAGCATCGCATGTAACACTCATTCAGCACATTGAACAAAATTTGAACAGCCGCTGAGTGAGTGATCATTAAGTGAAGACCACCTGTAATTGAATTTTCAGAGCACGTGATGAGCCCTCACCAAATGTCTGCCACTGGCATTATTCCCCATGCCCTCAAGCTACACAATGGAAACAGCCAATCACAGAACAGTTGTTTTGATTAAACTAATTCCTACTACTGAATCTCGCCCTTCTTTCCAAGTGGATTTTCAAATTTCAGCTTCTCTTAGTTATTTTTGCCTGGGTAGATGAATTATTTTTGACAAAGTACCTAATATTTTAACTTTCAAGATGTTCCTGGAAGTTGGTGCTTTGCTTAGCAATTTGGCAGGGCCCCATTTTTTATTAATTAAAAAATTTTAAATGAATTCAAGTCATATTAGGCTAAAGGTTGGCAGACACCTTGATAACTATTGGCTGCCTGGTCCTGGATTAGAAAGTGCAGAGTTTTAGGATGATCACGTGAGCAGAAGAAAATGTACAATGATGAAAACATATTTCCTCACTAATGACATGCATGAAATGGTTGATACCTGTGTGTAACTTCTATCATGCAACACAATTCTGAACATTTTATAAAAACTGGCTCCTGGCCACTCATAACTGTGTTGCAGTAATGGATTTGTATGCAAACCTATTTCATAAAACTGAGGGTGAGGGATATTGTAATTATGGTTATTGGAGGTGATGATACGTGAAGAACCTTATTCCTACTCTTTCTGTATCGGTTTTCTGCCTATAATTTTTCTGATCTTAAACCAAGGAATGCTTAAGCTATAATTGGCCAACAACACAAGATGCCAGACCTTATCATCAGTGATTAAAGTAATTCTTTCTTTTCTTCATTTGCCTAATCTGCTGTAATCTCTGCCTGCTAATCATGGCCTCCCAAGTGTTATGAGGTGCATCTCAGGTTGAAGATAGCTAATATTTAACAGTGATGTTTTCTATAATTATGAAATTGCACGTGGTATCCTTTGCAAACTTCCCAAGTGTAGATTTTTTGTCTCCTTTCTCCCTCTACAATATATTCTTTAATCCAGAGTTCCCCAACCTTCTGGCTTTGTGGACCGTCGGTGGGGGGTAGAAGAGATGGTTCCACGTGAGTAGTGAGGAAATGCACATGTACAGCTCTGTTTGCATGAGGAGTGAGTTGCTCAGCCACCATTTGTGCAAATGGAGCGTGCATGCTCCCTACTGCTCACACAATTGGGGATGCATGTGCATGTTCACCCATTTCACAATCCGGTCCGAACGGCTCAACACCCAGTAGTGGGCCACAGCCTGGCGGTTGGGGCCCCTACTTTAATCATCTTCCCTCAAGAATTAATCCTTTTTATTTCATTGCTCTTTTTATCTACAGTGAAAACCGTCGCCTGCAAGTAAACATCACCAACCCTGTCCAGTGCAGCATGCATGGGCGAAAATGCAGCATCTCAGTGAAAACCAAAATCAACCAATCAGAACCAAACTTCATCAAGGATCGGACAGGTTTCATCCTCTGGGTACCTGAGAATTAATTTTACTCTTATCACTAAGCATCCTTCCACAATCTACTGATGCTTTCAATCTTAGTGCCTTGAGTTTTATGGGGGAAAGGATATGAAAGTATTGATCTGTGACATACATCTAGACATTGTTAATGAATTGAGAATTTGAAATGCTTCCTCCATTAAGCCAACTATGATTTTAAATTATTGTATGATCCATTGTGTACCAAAGTGGCTTTTATTAATGAATTCTCCAGATATATAAAATTATTGTAGAGCTAATAGTTGAGATTGCAATGGAAAGAACCAAAAGTCTGTATGAGAATAAACAGAAGGACCCACTTTGGATTTTACAAATACCAAATCTTAATTTATAAATGGGAGATATTTGGGGGAAAGAGATTTTCTCTCTCTTTCTCTCTCCCTCTCTCCCCCCTCCCCCCATCGCCCCCAAACTCACTTCATATGTTGTAGTGGGGAAAATAGGAGAAGGGTTGAGATATGTTCACTGACTTATTTATAAAAATAACAAAGGTGGGATACAAATTTTTAAAAATGTTTCTCATCCTCCTTTCAATATTCAGCTTGGCTCAGATTCTCCTTCATGATTGATTGTCAGATGCTACTCCTATTGCAAACATTGGAGTCCAATGCTTGGGCCAATATATAATGTGCTTTCTTTGAGCAACTGGCATTATTCTGGCCAGCTTAGACTTGTAGTTGCCTTTTGTTGCTTATACAGCCCTCTGCTGAGGTGTAGTTATAACCTTGTTAACAGGGCTTTGTTTCTTCTTGTGCCAAAAGAAACATGTCTTATTTTACATTGATGGAGAGCACTTCCAGCATCTTAAAACAAGGGAGGAGATTGCTATTTTAGACCGTTTAAAGGTAAATAATTGTAAACCTGACACTGCTGGACAGGTTGGGACTTAAATAATTATAACTGCACACAGCCTAAGAATAAAGCAATGATGTAGAGCTAATTGCTTCAGTATGCCTGCTTTTGTTTTAGGTGTGTGAAGGCAGCACTTACCATTTCTGTGAGCTGGGGCACAAAATGGCAAACAAATGTTGCTTAACTAGCTAGCTAGAAGTCCTACTTGCTTCTGAGTCATTCTTTAATATGGCTTATTTCCTAAGTAGGATTATCTGCCTCTGCCCAAGATGAGTTATTGCTTTTCTTTTCAAATTAGCTTTTCAATGAAAAGGATTGCTATCTCTACTCCTTTCTTTTCCCTTTCTTTTCCTATTCATTAGCTCAATCTTCTAGTATCTCCAAGTGCTCTTAAAGGGGCTTCTTCAATCAAGTGCCTTCCAGGTAGGGAATCTCATTCTAAACCCCAATTCCCAGCCAGAAACCAACTGACTGTAATTTAGGCAAAATGAAATGCAGTGCAGATGGAACTTACAAGCAGAATAGGAGTTGCCCTGGAAGATCAATGTAACTGTAGAAATCTCTTCATGTGTTTTCTTCTTCGTTTCCCCAAATGCCAGCACATCCATGATGAAAAGCAAGTGGTAGAGCCTAATCCTTCATTTCAACTGAAAAGCAAGCTAGCTTTTGATCAGTCCAGCTACCTAAACTGAGCATTTATGGTCCTATCTCTACTGCCAATAGAAAAATTGATTGCCTCAAATCCCTGGTGCCTTCAAATGTTTACTTTCAAAGCAGCCAAATTAGCCTCAGAAGTTTTAAAATTAGCACTTTTATTTAATATTCCAAAATGAAGGCTGGATTTGAATGATGACCAAATTTATGAAAATTGTATGAGTTGAAATCTTTCCATATCAAGATACAAATCTATTAAATTGATTATATAATGTGTAATGAAGTATTTTGATTTAAATGAATTAACAGTATTTCTGACTTTGATTTGTGTGCATGGTTGTGTGGGGGACATACATTATTCTGTTTGATTTAACAAAGGTAGTTTCTCCTACCAAAACAGGAAGAGGAAATTCCTCCTCCTCACAGTACTTTGCAGAGCGCTCAGTCAACAGGGGGTATTGAGAACTGGGCAAGGGGCTCCAGAGGGAAGAAAGTCTTAAGTGTATGAGCTGCTCATATGATACTGGATTCTACCTTATATGTGTATTTCTGGGTTTTATCTAAAAATTAACTATTTCTTAATTGTATGCCTGATGATTTAAGAATGAGGTAATCATGTAATTAATACTTTAAAATAGTTTGCACAGAAATATGGACACAAATCCTATTAATAATTAAGATGTATTTTTGTTTACATAATTGAAATAAAAGGACTCTCATTTATACCCAACTCCATTTACTTGATTTTGATTCTGCATTTTCTGAAATGTGTTTGACTGACTCTCCTTTCAGAGAAAAAAAGAAAGCAGTGTCATAATTTCAACTAATCTGTCATTTTTGCCAACTATGGTAATAGACTTCTTCCCTATCACCACCTATATTACATGATCCATTATTTTAAAAAATATAATCTCCTGGTTTTATTGATATTTAAATCATGACATCTCCAGGCAGTTGGTTAAGATAAATATCTACTTCATGACTTGAGTGTGTACTCTTGCTTAAGGTATAGCATCTGAGAGACTACATCTATGAATCAAAGTAACTCAGTTTTAAGATCACATTGGTTGAAACCTGTCACGTTTCAAGATAAATTCAACTGTTTTTCCAAAGCTCCATTTATCTGTTTTTCATTGTCATCTTCTCACCATAGACAGAAGCTTTTAAAAAATTCCTCTGAAAATAATTTGTGTCATGGATGGTCAGTGCATTTTATTTTTAATCAGCACAGTACAAAAATAAATAAAAATAGGGAGGCATTAAGTTACAGGCACACACAGCTCTTTGACAGTCTTGTCATATTTATAAACCTCATACTTAGAAACACACTATAGTACACATACATACAAAAGACCATTTATAAATTAAGTAATAATAAGCAATAATACCAATTTTGGTCAACAAATATCTACAGAAGGGATTGCACACTAAAAAAAATATCCAAAAACTTTAACATACATAGACATATAGAATTTAGCAGATCCTGTTTTCTTTTCTCCCACTTCCAAAATGTTCAAAAAAAATGTTCAAGTGGAAAAAAAAATGGCACACATTTTCTTGTGTTTTTTTTCCTTTGAGAAAAATAGTTTAGAACAGAGCTAAACATTAAGAACTGTGTACAATTAATATCAGAAAATATCTAGAAGTCTTGAGATGAAATACATTGATTTCAAAAAATGAAAGTATGGATGAAAGCAGTAAATCTGCTTGAAATTTGTGCATGGTGAGTTATTGTGTTTCTATTTTTTTTTCTTTTTACAATCAATTCTTCTAAAGTTTTGCCTGCTGTCAAAAGTCACAATGCTGCTTTTGGCATGCACAGTATTACTGTAAAGCAATAATGGAATGACAGAAAAGGATTAGGTTTTCTTTTTCCTCTCGCCATAAGCATAAATTTTGTTCTGAAATTATTCATTTCATACAGCAGCATATTAAAGACTCAGTCTTTGCTCTTCTATATCAAGTACGTCAGTTGACCTTTTCCCCCCCACTATAAAACAGTAAATATATAGGTTCAAGCAAAGATAGTTTTGCACATCAATTATACCACCAAGTCACATTTGCTTCCCATGCAGTGCAATCTAAAGCACACCTACTCAGAAATAAGTTGTGTTCAAGGAATCAGACTTATTTCCATGTAAACATGCAAAGGATTGCAGCTTTAAGCTTTCATATCCATATGAGTACAATTGTAATTTGCCTTTATTATATAGTCTTCATTAAAAAGGAGAGGAAGGGCAAAAAGATTTGTTGCCATTTGGAACAACCAAGGGAATGATGTCTTCAAACACATTCCAGAATTTTGTCTGAGCCACTACTGTAAAGTATTCCAGAACTCAGCCATAATACTGAATGAGAAACTGGGGTCTCCAAGGGAGACTGATATGATGATAGATGCCACCCATTACAGAGAAGCAAATGGTTTGCAGGGAAGAACTGTAGAGGAGCCCTCCCTTCCTCTTTAATGCTAAGGCTCAGTTTTCCTTTACAAACTCAGCAGCAAGCTTAACAGTATCTCACTGCTTAATGGCTCAGATTTTGGCCTAGCTTTTGAGGCAGTGGCAAGACCTGCTGAACAAACCCAGCAGCTGCTTAATCATCACAACATATGCATTTGGTTCCAGTCTACTGCAGCCTCTTAGCTTTGGCCTTTTCAGATTTCACAGCTTTTAATGTTCCTCTGTATTTTTAATAGTGCTTTGCTGTTTTCTAAATTAATTGCAAGCTACCCTATTTAAAGACACAATTTAGTTCTCCCTCTGCCTTTCTGCTGGAATGCCAGCATCCTCAGCAGTAGCATTAGAAGAGCCTTCTAGAATATTTCTAACTTATCCTTTTATCCACAGCCTTCTTTACCCCAGAGTATTATTGCCTTTATACTATTTAACTGTCCAGCTTGTGAGAACTTAAAACAGTGAAGGAGATTACCTCCATTCAAAAAGTTCACATCTTCCACAGAACCCTATATCTGGACTATTGACATTTAATACATATTATTAGTAACTGAGGGAAATTTAGTCTCCCCACTACCCTTTCTTTTTATATATTTTTGACTATCCCTGAAGATTAGAGTATTTTAACCTTAACATATTGTTTAGGAACTAGAGAACTAAACAAAATAAATATCTAAGCATCAAAATTGAACGTTAATCAAATATTTAGATGTTCAGTGTGGGGAAAAATATTTAAATTCTTAGATGTTCACATATAATTGTAAGTCTACAAGGTGGAAGAGAATGTCTCCAAGCATGGGAACAGATTTGTGGCCCAAAAGAACCTTTTGCAATATTACTCTACAAAATATACAAAATATCTGAATATTTTGTATTTGCTGCAGGTTTAGATTACAACTTATCTTCACTCACAGTCCTCAACACTATAATAGAAGGGAAACCTTTTATTATCATTCAGTGGATTTCCTTGTTCTGCTTATTGTGGCTGTTACTATTTTTCATAAAGTATGAAGAGTTTTGGTTGGCTAAACACACCTGAACAGTACTGTTCTGGTTGGGACTGCAAGGAACCCCCCCTTAAAAGAAAAGCATTTCTACAATGAAATTCAGCACCATTTCCTACATTTAATAACATACGCCTAGCATTTTTCAATAAATAATTGAATTGGGGAACTTTATTGCAGATGCTCAGAAAAATCTCAAGGGACTGAAAGTCAGCTTGTTGGAACAGCAAAATTATATTATGCAAATATCACCCCTCAAAAGAATTAACCATTTTTGACCAGTCAAATATTAACATACATCACTTGCCACAAATCAATTACCAGCTAGTACCAATTGCCTGGGATTATTTTGAAATCTCACCTCCCAATCCATATTGAGGCTTATATCTACCTTAGCAAGAAAAGATTGTCAAGTCTCATCTTCACCTTTTGATACTGATATTAGAGAAAACCTACAGGGGTAGGTTTACCTACTAGGTAAAAGGCCCCCAATGAAATGGGTGCAAGTGGCGATATCATACACAAAATGAGGTGTGTCTCTTGTATATTTTCTGACTTTTCCTTACCCACTTGTTTCTCAATATAATCACACTGTCGTGGAGTAAGAGTCCCTTTTGAAGGCCAGTACTGAGATGATGTCATCTTGTTGAAACTGGTGTACAAAGTAATATTTAAATTACTATTTTTTAAAATCCATTCGTGGATCCCTTTTCTAGAATACCAGGTGCTAGAACATCTACTAGATTTGGTCTTTATCTTCTTAAGAATTGTAAATATGTTCCTCCACTGCCTTCCACTGAGAAGAAGTAAATCCTGCAAGCTAGTTCACCCCAATTCGCAAAGTGTTTAGGACAAACGAAAGGTGAAAGGATGCCATGATCCTGTATTGTGGTGCTTGCTTCTCCACTCTATTTTTCCCTCTCCTGGTTTACAATCTGGAAAAGAAGCCATTTCCACCACATGCAGCAAAACTGAAAACCAAACAGGCAAACCCATTTCATTTCTTGTCAGTTTTGATTGATAGAAGCCAAGGTAATAATGGTTGAGACCAGCGGTGGGTTGCTGATTTCTTTCAGGCCTGTCCAGTCTTACCTATGTGTCCTGGCTTGTATGGAAAAGAAACATAACATAAAAACAAGATTAAATGAAAGGGTGAATGATGGGGAATTTTAGCTCACCGATCCAGGCCAATGAGCAGCCGGTTCTTCTCTTCTTGGCTGCTCTCATTCTTCAGGTCAGCAAAGACCTGAGTGAAATAGTGTGGGTCAGCATTGATTTGCAACATTTTGGGACTCATGAGGTTGATGATGGAGAGGCAACGATCCCAAAATGCCTCTTTACAGCTCTCTACCAGAAAGGGTTTGAGAGGGTAGGAGATCTCATTGCCCATATAGGAATAGGAGAGATAGAGGCAGGTAAGTAAGACAGCCTGAAGATCATGGTCCGTGGCTACTTCAGATGAAATGACATCCCGGCAAAGCATATATAAAAAGACCACATTGGCTGGAGTGATGAAACCTTGGTCTTGCCAGCCTTGCAGGAGGAGAGATCGGTCCACACTTCTAAGCCACAACACTGGGTCTGTGGGGGAAAGGTGCTTCAGCCTGTAGCAGCGTCTACAAAGGAATGCCCCCAAGCATCTTAGCAGCTCGCTGGTTGAGGCTTGGACAAGGACCCTTTTGGGGGTGCCAGATGAGTTGCAGCTGGGGTGGGGTGTTTTCTTGACAGAAGAAACGGTGCCCTTGGAGCTGGAAATCTGGTGATTTGTAGGCTGATTGCCCTGGTTCTGGGCAAAGGTGGAGAGATTGGCACAGGAAAGTGATTTCTTTAGATTCTCATTGTTGAGGTGTGTAATGTTGTTCTGATAACTGTTGTTGGGCTGCACCTTCTTGGAGTTTTTCTTTTTGGCAGATACAGCTGCGATGCGTTTCCAAGGCAGCACTGAAATGATAGAGTGGCGCTTCAGGCTCTTATCCTTGGCATTCTTACTGTTCTGGACTGCAGTATAATGCCCCACTGTGGTTGAACCATCCTCAGAGAGGGTGGCTTTCCGGTAACTGGGTGAAAGGCTCAAGACAGTGCCCATGGTGCACGGGCAGGGGGGAGCAGAACAAAGTGGACAGAGCTGGGTGCTGACACCACGAGGGCACGGGGGTCTCTGCTTCAACTCTGCTGGCTCTCCTTTCCGTCACTGCCTCAAATAGCTTGGATTCAGAAGTTACCTACCAAAGGCAAAAACAATTCCAATAAGCCCAGGCTGGGGTTGTTTTCTCCCAGATATACAGCCCCCTGCTTTTTAGTAATACTAACCCCATTCAATTATATTCATTACTAAGAGCATTATTATGTTTATTATTACTTTTCTCCATTTCTCCCTTCCAAATTAAACTGTTCTGGGGGGGTAGTCAATGGGGAGGGGGAGTCACATAACACCTGATTTGGACACGTGCAGAGACTGCTCTGCAAAATGGGACCTTGAATTTCAAGCCCAAAGCCTTGTAGGAACGTATCTCTAAGACACACACAGAGAGAGAGAGAGAGGGAGAGAGAAAGGGAGGGGGAGAGAGAGGGAGAGGGAGGGAGGGAGAGAAAGAGAGAGAGACCAAACACTTTCTGGTTTCCTTTTCTATAAATGGCCTACATACTACTACTCCACAAAAGCTGAAGGAAAAAGCTAGGTATCTTTAGAGAGGAAGGCTACAGAGATACCCTTGCTCCAATGTTATGCTGGCAAGTGTATATGGGTGTATAAAATGTGTCAGGGATGCTTTCAAGAGAGGGAGCCATATTAGTTGGCCACAGCAAAACAAAGAATCTCCTAGCACCTTGTGGAATAATTGATTTATCATGGAAGATGTCAGATGCTTCTCCTTCTCTCTAAAATAAAAGGTCTCTTTCCGTCCATATGCATGTAAAGACAGAGGGAGAGAAAGATTAGCCACCCATGTTTTTAATTAGACGCCCACCATGCATATTTCCCCACTCCTGCCTGCCTACCAAACAGCTAGAAACGGTAGTACCTTTAAGAAGATAAATATTTCTCTTTCATCAAATCGCCTTTCTTCTCTCCATCCAAGCTTTGCTTTTTTTTTTTCCGGGCGCGCGCGCGAGATAGCGCTGGGCTCCCGCACATCCTCCCTCCCGCCGCAATGTTGCTGCATTCCCCCCGCCTCCCCCTCCCCGAAGGACGCGATGGCGCCTGTCCTCCTCCTCCTCCTCCTCCGTTCCCCTTCGTGCCGCGGTGTCTCCGTGGTACCCACCGCACTGCGCGCCCTCCGGGCACCGTGGTTTCTGTCCAGGGTCCTGCAGGACCGGCTCGGCTCCGGGGGCTCCGGGGAGGCGGTAGACGGGCGGGTGCGAGGCCGTCCAGCTTCCCCAGCCCGGCTCCGGCGACTCAAACGAGGAAATGCATGCAGAGGTTCGTTCCGTGCACGTTGCAGCGGCACACGGAGGGTGCCTGCTTGTCTGCCGGCCGGAGCGCCGTCCTCAATGCTGCCCCCTGGACTGGCCAGTCGCTCCGTCCCGAGAACGGTGCCGGAGCCCCGACCGGCTGGTGAGCAGCCTTCCTCGGCACCGCCTCAGCTGCTTAGCCGGCTGATTCACCGCGCCTCTCGCCTTAACTCCGACCAGACGGCGCTCGCTAAGCCCGCCTAGCTCCGCCTCCGCCTCCACCTCTCACTCCTCGTCTCACCGTAGCCGCAGCGTGCCTGCAAAGCAGGGCGACCCCCGGTGGACACCGACACAGCGCGGCAAAATGGCACCGAGACTGCTCCCGGGTTGCGCTCTTAGTCTCCCGCTTCCCTCCCACCCCCACCGATCACTGTCGGAGCGCGCCTCTGCGCGGATGCAGAGCGAAACGCCGGATTGGTGGCCTAGAGACAGCCGGTTCCTTCTACGGGAGCGTTTTTTCTCCACTGAAAGGGTTCTCTGTAAACTCAAATGCTTCAAACAGCAACCAGGACTCCTTTTGACCACCGCATCGCGTGTCCTTTATTAAGCCAGATTGAGCTGAGTCCTGGGGCTGTTGTCCTGAATGTTGTGCATCCGCTAAATCATGGTATTTTCTTCTGTTCATAATTTCTGAACAATAATGGAGGGACTTCTACTTCAATTTTTGTAGATAAATTACATTGTGACCCAGAACTTATGCAAAGAATAAATAACTATCACCTGAGCAACTATTTTCAAGAGCGGAATTCTCATATTCATAACGCAATAAGAGTGCCTTGATAAGCTCTAAAAGCTCTAAAAAGCCCTCTAGTTCTTCCCTGGAAGTTTAACCCTCAGATAACTATTGCCATAAAACATTTTACATCCTTCCATGATAAAGCATTGGGGAAGATCCCTGGAGAGTTAAATAATTCGTTTTTAATTAAATCAACAATGAAATGTTTAATACCAAATAATTATCCCAGGTAGAAAAATATGCTCAAGATTTTTATGCTTTTTTTTTTAAATGGCAACCACTGTGGTACCATAATGAAAACATGGGGCCCACATGGGAGAGTCTCAGGTTTCTAGGTCACTCACCCACAGCCAGAGAAGGCCTCTGAATGGCTTTGGCCCAGATTCTTTTCTTTAGCCCAACCTGCTTCACAAAGAAGTTGTGGAGAAAAAGGGATAGAAGTATGTCCAGTTGTTTGTGTTTTTTTGCGCTTCTCTGAGAATGACAATCAAACAAACAAACAGTTAATAAAATTGGACTGTAGCAGGATTCAGAAGAGTATATCTAAGTATATCTCACCTCAATCTCACAAAGACAGAGGATATAATTGCTGTCAAACCAGAATCAATCCTCAGCTAAGTTGCCTGGGCTCAACCCTGGACCAACTGCCAAGGGCTACGCAGAATGCTGGGTCTCTTCAACATCATTCCAAAACTTTAGTTCAAAAACAGCTGATGTCACAAAGGAAAAAAAACCTTCAAAGCGAGGAGGCTATGGCCACTGGGACAAAGACCACTGTCACTAGGCTACTTCTTCCTCTTCCAAGCATCCAACCTTGGCTGCTCACTTTTAGACCTTGTACCGTGTATTGATTTAAAGGTGGGCGTGGGGGAATAAGCAAAAATCTTGCCAAGAAAACTGGGGTGGGGGCTATTGTTGCCTTTGAATTAGTGTTGACACCAGCAACTGTCTGGACTAGCCCCTGAAATTTTCTTAACAAGGTTTAAGGGAAGCCCAATCTTCATGTCCAAGGAAGGATTAGAACTCACAGTCTCCCTGTTTCTACACTCATGCCTTAACATTACACCAAACTCATTCATTTGCTTAGAAAATGGCAAGAATGACTAACCTTGCAGATCATGTTAAGCCATGACTAGCTTTAAACCTTTCCTTAAATATAACATGATTGGCTGTGTGCATACAGCAAATAAATCTATAAACCATGGTTTACAACCACAATGTTTAGAATAACACAGAATATGCTTCGCTCTACACAACATACTAAGCCACGAAGAGACGATGGCTGTAGCATAATTTGTGATGATTGACATAATTAGCACTTACAGTAACTCATACATGTACAGTACTATGTACTTGGTCATCAAATATTACTACAATAGTGGCCAAAATTGTGGAAATCTTTTGTGAAAATTGTATTTTTAAGGTTGATGGCTAATAAGACCACCTTTTTTTTTTTTTTTTTTTTTTTTTTGAGTTTCAAGATAATCATATTCCACTGCTGGAATGGCCTGGGAATAGCCCAGACCTTAACCCAATTGAAAATCTATGGAGCAGACTAAAGAAATTTGTTAGTCAGAAGCGACCCAGCAATAAACCCCAGTTAATAGAAGCAATCATTCAATCTTGGTTTCACATTATAACGGCTGCAGAACTAAAAGACTTGGTTCACTTCATGGGAAGATGTTGTAAGGCCATAATTCATACTAAAGGTTACCCAACTAAGTATTAACTCTCATAATTTTTGTATATCTTGTTTTTTCTATGTGTTTTCTTCTTTATACTGTAACTGCTATTCTAATGGCAAATCCTTCATAAACGTTATTGCATTACATTCTTGATTAAATTATCTTTCCATTGATATCTAATTTTATGGTACTACTCCAAAAAAAAAGAGGTGGTGTTATTTGCTAGTTTTAGAAAATACACTTTTCCCAAAAGGTTTCCACAATTTTGGCCACTGCTCTATTTTTAAATACTGTAATCACAGTAAAAGGATGCTGCAGCCATTGCCTAGGTCACTCCATGTATGAATGCAGGACTGTTAGTTGTTTTCTTGCTCAGAGAAGAACCCAAGGGACCTGTCCTTATAAAAGTGTTTGAGTGGTCTCAAAAATCTTAACAAGGTTCCCACAATATTAAAGGTGCAGGGAGGGCATTCCTTTGAGATTTGTGGCACTGGTCAGTTCTAAACAAAACTAAGTAAATATTTTCAGGTCAAGAAGATACACTATAAAATGAAGATCACAATAAAGTGGAGAGGACATGATGAAAATGTGGGAGAGACATGATTTTTTTTCTGAACAAAACTGCACTGTGCATGATACCTGAATCTTGCTTTTGAAACATTAAATGTTCCTAAATAGTCAAGTTTCCACTGAATATTAATTTCAGCCACAATAATGATTGAGGCTTAAGGTCTAAAGTAGGCAATTTTAGCATTTCTTCCATTTTTTTCTCTCTGCCTTCATCAACTTCATCCCAGCTTTGGCTACATAGTCCAGAGCTGGTTCTCCAAAACATTTTGGCCAGTGGACACATCTGGAATATTAAAAACATCCTTGTAAGATGGTTGCCATGGGAGTGGGTGTGCGGCCAACACAAAATCTCAGTTATACCAGAGGTCAAACACAGCTCTGGGGTGCAACCACCCACTTTTTATAAAATATTTCTTTTATAAAAATTGCCTCTGCAATCTATTTTTCCAGTAGCATATTTGAAAGTATGACTTATGTTTGAATTTGGTCCTTTGTTTTATAGTATACTGACTTCCTATTTAATCAAAATAACCCAGGAAAACAATTAGGTAGGGTAAAGATCTTGATGTGCCAAGGACCAAGAACTTGTCAGCAGGTAATCTGCTACCTGGGCTCCATATCAGGATCCTTGTGTCCAATAGGACCAAAGAAAAATACCTTACAGCCAATTGCACCTTCCTTCAAATGATACACTAGATCTTTGTCTTGTATCTATTTAATTTTGGAACCCTTCCCCCTCCCCCCGCTGAAACCTATTTTTGTACACAAAAATGAGAAGTTAACTAGTGAGAAGTTGTGAAGCTATATAGTGAGATATTTAAACTTTAATAAAAGCTATACTAAGGCATGGTTATTTAAATCATTATTTGTTGACAAAGACACAATTGGTTGCATGTGTTAATGTTTATGAATATACAAACAAGTGGGGCCTGCAACCCTATTTAGCCATGATTTTAATAAAGGTATTGAAATCAGCAGGGTTTACATTAATAGTAATTTAAACTTCTGATACCAATAAATCTACTGTATGCATAGTTATGTCAAAATATAACACTGTTTTGTGCATGTCAGTTATATACGCAATGCATGAATAATATCTAGTTTTTTCAGGTTTCTAGTCAAAGAAGGAAATTGTTCTTCCTCTCTAGTTTGATATGAAATGTTAGCTATCTGTGTGCCAACTGATCATGTTGTTAACCTTTATGAGTAAATAGCAACAGTACACAAGAAAACAGCTTATGCCATGCTAAATCTGTTCAGTTTTAGAAATGCCAAAGAATACTATGTTGCTTACTCTGCAAATAGTGCCACCAAGTGACCATAAATTGTATTACACCTCTTGTGACTACCAAGTAAAAAGGAATTGTTCAAATATCTGCTCATTGCAAAGCATTTGGCAGGACAAGCTTTCCCCTTACATAATAGAAAACACCATGCAGGCTGGATTCACAAAAAACCAAGTCCTAGGACTGCATGAACAAAATATTTGTTTAACTAACATTTGTGCTACCAGATCTGGGTTGAAATACCACAAAAAAAACACAAGTTGACAGCAAAAATTAGCTTCATTGATTGCTTTGCTGCCATCCAATTCTGCAGAACAGAGATAGATTAGCATACCATACTATGCCCAAACATAAACCATTGTATTTCTTAACATAAAGGCCAATTCCATACAAAATACTAAAATAATGGCTATGTTCTCTTTATATGCTGACCAACAAACTAAAGTTCATTTTAGCCTAAAGTAGGGTGTTGTTTAGCAACTTAGCCAGGGAGTGCCATCTTTCTTTTGTAAAAACACAGCCTTCCAGAAAGGTGTAAAAACTTGGCTTTGTGGCTTGGCTTGGGACGCACATAGGAGCATGAATCCATGAGGTTGAGTAGCACCCTGAAAGCATTCCTCCTGTCTTTTAATTAATTTACAACATTCTTTGCCTCTTTTACATTTTATATACTGCTTCTCTGCTTTTTTATATTTTATTGTCCACCATCGAGTACCTCTGTGAAAGAAGTGGGCAGTTCTTAAAATAGATGCAAAATAAAATATCTTGTAAGTTAGCATAAATAACATTCACTCGCCCATTTTTGTATTTCTATTAATGCTTTCAAAATTAATAAAATATGCTATTTACTGAATTTTTCTGTCATTTATCCACTTCTCAGGCGGCTTCCAAGGATTTCATGAGAAATCAGTGAGCATTTGCAAACCAGAAACATTTTACCACAGCCCTTCCCAAAATGGCACCCTTCAAATGTTATGCCAATAGAGAATTTTAGTTATTGGGGGTGCCCACAGGGAGGGGTCAAAATAGGTGAGATGGTAGTTATATCTACATAATGTAGACCTTTTTTACATTGCTTGTAACAAATGGGCAAGACTTTGATCTCATGGTCACATACGCTACTCTAATCTTTTCTTAATATACCTGTGAACATCTCTCCCTGTGAAGAACAGAAATGGCTTTGGATTGATGCCAATCCCAAAACAAACATTGAAGCATGGACATGCATTGACATCAAACTACCTCCAAATGCCTTCTCTGAATGCAGGGAAGTTTGGGCATTCAGCAGGTAAATTGTGTTGGCATCCAAGAACTGCAGAGGGATAAGGATTTCTTAATCTTCATGTAGAAGCTGACTGGAGTAGAATTACTGCTAGATCCAAACTCTCGTGCACATACATACATACACACACACACACACACACACACACACACACATACACACACATGCATAATACTATAGAAATCTGTATATGATGTTTGCTTCCCCCACCAATTAGAACATTTATCCTGGAACAAAATGTTGAACAGTTCGTTGGCTGCTAGATGTTGCTGATAATCTTCCCTCCTTCAGTGGGAGCCTGCAAGAAAATACCAAGTTTGGAAGCTAAACAAGGAAATCAAAAAATATTCCAGAACAACCAAATCATTCCTATAACTGTGGCAAGAAAACAATATGGATGACATCATCAGGAGCCTAGTTTGTCTCAACAAGCTTCCTTCCCTTTCATTTTCCCTTCCTTTTCCCTAGTCCTTTTTACTTGATTTTCCTCTGTAGTCTTTGCTGCCATCTGGTGGTAAGAATAATGAATAGCAGGGCAGCCATTCCCTCCTATTGTTTTACAAATATATTACAGTTTACCATAGATCTCACCTCCTCACAAGCACATCTATCAATATTTTCTCCTTCCTTTTATAAATGTGCCTAGCAATTACTCTTCTTTATTCTTTCAGTGTCTTTTCAAGATTGACACCCATTCCTTTATTTCTACTAGTGTTGCTTTCTTTCACAGAACTTTAAAGAGAATATGGTAGCATCTTTTCTAGCTAACAACTTTTATTAAAAGACCTGTTTTCATAGATACATTATATACATCTGATGAAGTGAAATTTAGCATTTTAAGTGAGGTGGTGGGCAGTGATAGAAGGAGTAGATTGGCTATGCAGATGTTATAGGTCATTGGTCACATAAGTTATATGTGAGACAGATGGCAAGTACTTTGTCGATTAGGAATTATAATGTATTAAAAGCCCATTGTGTTTGCTGAAACCTTCTCTAATCACATGTGTAAATTCAGCAACTTCTCCCTCAATGATACAGGTAGTCCTCAACTTACAATCATTCATTTAGTGACTTCAAAACAGTGTTGAAAAAAGTGACTTATGAGTCCATGCAATTATGACCATCACAGCATCTCCATGGTCACATGATCAAAATTTGGGCACTTGGGATACTTGCAGTATCCCAGGGTTACGTGATCACAGTTTGTTTTCCCAGCTGGCTTCTGACAAAGTCAATGGGGGAAGCCGTATTCAGTTAATGGCTACAACAAAAGTAATAAACTTGGGTAGTGACTCACTTAATGGCCAATTTAATAGCTTATTAATAAAGCAGACTTCAATATGACTGTTTAGAAGCACCACAGAATGAAAAATGGCAGAACTGGCATCAGAAAGTCTCAGCTGTGGCTTCAACAAATACAATGTCCATGGAAACGATGTTAACATGCCCCACATGTAACCTGCACCTACATAACCTGACTGTCTATGCTTCCTCCCACTTTACTCAAGTTTAAATCTTCAATCAATTTAGTCCAGCATTTTGCAAACTTAGCAACTTTAAGATGGCAACATTGGTAACTTTAACATCTTAAAATTGCTCAGTTTGAAAAGTGCTGATTTAATTCACTCTAGGCAGCTGATTAAATGAACTGTAGATTATGAGAGTTTATGTCTTTTAATAAAGTTTGTTGGTTGGAAAAAGTTTTCCCTAATTTTTTGCCATTCCAGACTATCATGGCTTTCCTCCCACAATTTCCTTAGCAAGGTACCTTCCTAAGTGGCTGTTTTATCCAAGGAGAAAAAACATTACATGAAGCCACTGCGTAGAGTTTGGATGAATTTGTCCTTAAAATAGTTCAAATAAGAAGCGGATTCCCTTTTTAGGCAAGCAGTGCTTTTTCCAGGCCTGTTAAAACATGCATTTTTCTGGGCTTAATAGAAGCCAGTACAGCCCAGGATAAGAATCCCAGAAACCCCATTATCTAGAAAGTGCCAAATTCTCTATTCTATCTGATTATGTGAGATTAAAGGACATAACAAGGCAATACACCAGCACTTAGATTCCTACTGCAATATGTTGGAACTTGTGTGTAAGGAAGTTTTTTTTTAAAAAAAAATTGTAATCAAGTATGAAATTTCACTCTTGAGTTGAAAAATAATTACCAGTACTTAATGTAGCAAAATTTTTAAAATATTGAAATTCAAGTTGTTTAGAAATAGTCAAGACTGGTAAAGAAAAGATTCATGGCACTCACTCAAGGACCCTTTGTTCTGATTTCATCTAGTCTGTTTTACTCTACCTTTAATACCAATACTAGAGTGAAGTTTTATGTGGTCTGATTCAAACTAAAGCTACTCCAAAACCTCTGGAGGAGAAAAGAGAGGCATATAGTGGTTTAAAGAGAAGAATTAATCCCTTCCTTCCAGCAGTGCAGTAACTCACCTCCAGGAATTGCTTGGGAATTGTGAGATTCCTAACAATCTGCTGAAGGATTATGGGTTCTCCTTTCACTTAATCTTCTTTCTTCCCAGGTTTCAGAGAAATGAAAAACTGTTGGTTAAGATCACAGGGGTTATGAGTCCCAGATATTTAAAATTTTAAGTGGGAGGGATCAAATTTAAGACTCACATCCTTTGGCTCTTGTGAAGCAAGTGTTTCTTTTTCAACAAACGAGCTGTAAAACTATATGATTGATATAATATCCCAGCTGTTTCATTTTAAGCTGCCTAAAAGATACCTACTCTTAAATTACAGCAGTCATACTCTTCTTTGCTGTTCTGTGATTGTCACCCAAAGCACCAGCACGGAACTGTGATTTTTTTCTTTCTTTCTTTCTAATTTCTTTGCAGCATTCCCTTTCTAGCTCCCTCTCTCCATCTGGTTTCCCCCCCTCCCCCCAGTCTGTGATCAATGAACTGCAGCTGCCCTGTGTGGATTCCTTCCATATTGCCTTGGCTTCTTCTTGTCCTCCATTTCAAGAGGAGGGAGTATAACCCAGTGGAGTAATTATGATGAACTGGGGATATGATACCTGAAAAATGTCATGTTAGTGAGAAGACAAATTTCCCAAACTCAAGCCTGAGAAATAGGAAAGGAGAAAGGACAATGAAATAGAATATCTTGGAATAGGCCAATAACTTTTCTTTGAATCAAGATTTTTAAATGAAGTCCATAGAAGATAGCCATGGCTTTGGAACAGGTGAAAAACTGATAAAGAAAATATATTATTACATTAAGTATTAAACTTGAAAGTGAGCAGGTAAAGGGGACGATAGTTTGGGCTAAAAAATTTTGGATATGCAATAGAACTGGATAAATGGCAGAAACTGTGGGATAGAAATGTTAAATTGACTATGACAACTGCATATAAATAAAATTTGTATAAAATGTTCTATAGATGGCATTTTGCACCAACAAGATTGCCAAAAATGTATCAAGACAGATCCATTAAATGTAGGTAGTGCAATCAAACACTTGGTTCATATTGCCATATGTGGTGGACATGCTTACTATTAAGGACAAAGAAGAAACTGAATATTTTTTGATATGGGACCTATTTTACCAACGGTTAGACAATAGAAACAATAGAGCCATGGCTTATGCATCAAGTATGACTCTCTCTTGGGATGCCACTGCTAGTGGGAATAAAGAATCAGATAGTGAGACAAATCTCTTAGTTTGCAGAATCTGATACTCACTCTTGCTAACATTTTAAGAGTTGTCTTTTATTTTATATCTACCTTCTTAATTTCTTAAATTACAAATTGTTATTGTAATATCCAGTCAAATATCCAGTCCGGTCAGTTTCTATAACTTTGTACAAGTGCTATATATAGTATGCGCAATGGTGGAATTCAACCGGTTCTTCCAGATCATGCGAACCGGTAGCAGCAATGATGGGAGGCTCTGCCCACCCAACCTGACATAAAGTGCACCTCCTGCACATGCGCAAGCTATGTGCATGCATAGATGAGGTGCGTGCGAGTGGAGCAAATGCACGCACGAACGCACTCACATTTGCGAACCAGTAGGGAAGGTAAGTGAATCCCACCGCTGAGTATGCACAGGAATAACTCTTTCATAACTTTTCAGTAGTAGAATGGAGGAAGAGGAGGAGGAAGAGGGAGAAGGGAGAAGGAGATTTCAGTGCCAGCTCTTCCAGATCTCTCAAGTTTCTTTTCTGTTTATTGCAGGTTTAATCTTTAATTTGCATTATCCTCTTCTGCATTTGGCAAGGACCCATCTGCCTTGTATATTTTCTTGTGTGCCCTGCAGAATCTTGTCAAGAAGATTATGCTTGGTCAATCTTTAAAATATAAATAGAAAAAGAGCCCATCTGGCAAAAAGGCTGGTGCAATTAACCAGAGTTTTTCAGACAGATTATGATGGGGAGATTGTGTTGTGAATAGTGATATTGATATCATAGCTGAAATTGCCAGCAGCATTGACTTCAGATGAATTGACTCTTAATCATTGTTTTAAGCCTCACGTGTGCTTCACACACATTTTCTGCTAGAAGGTGGAAAATCGACACCTCACTTTTACCTGAAAATAACAACAGCAAAAGATTATTAGAGTCAATTGACATGGATTTTTTTACTTGCAGCTTTTTTCATATCGGTATGACTTCTCTATTTTGTATTTGCAAATCCATACTCCCCCTTTCCTCTAAACTAGAAATGATATGACTGTGGACTTCAACTCCCAGAATTCCTGGTTGGCTCAGGAGCTCTGGGAGTTGAAGTCCACAAGACATAAAAAGGCCATAGTTCCCCACCTCTGTGAGTCATTCTAAACCAATATTTTTAAAACTTAGCAACTTTAAGATGTTTGGATTTCATTTCCCCAAATTGCTGGCTGGGGAATTCTGGAAATTGAAGCCCACAGATCTTAAAAGTTGCTAAATTTGAAAAAGATTGTTCTAAATTATAAATCAACCCCCCTCCCTCATTCTGATTCTTTCCCACCTTTTAAGAATTAGTTTAGACATTTTTTCTTTTTGTTGTTAAGATTTTAAAGGAAGCAAATTCTAGCCATTTCAGGAATAAATGTGACTAACTTTGCTTTCTCTCAATGGACTTCATCTCCATTTGCAACACACCAAGAAAATCCATGACTAGATTTTTCCTAAACATGATAGAATGTTGTGAAATCCAGCAGCATCAGAAATTCTGGAGAGCAAATTTGCTACATTCAGGCTAAAAGAAAAAATACTGCCAGGGGGGGAGATTAGAAAAGGAAAGAATGTTTGGCAGTTCTTCCCTATAATGAACTATTGGATCAAGTTGCTGGGCATTTTCCTGTATAACACCAAGGGCGAGGCAAACAGAATACACAAAGAGAAGTCATGTGGGTGTGGTTTTCTTAACCACCAAGACAAATTTGGCTGCCTTTGCAGTTTACGTGTCATATATACAGTTAAGATTTCATTATCAAATTTGTCTCCTAATCTTTTAGACATTTTGTTTATAACATTTTACATATATTTTTCTGTTTATATCTGATTTTTTTCTTAAATGGAAACATTTAAAAATAGTAGAAAACTGTCTTGAGTATTGGCTATGATACGTGCCATACTGATTTTACAAATACCATTTCATGCTATTCACAACTGAGCTTTGCTGCAAATATACAGAACTGTGTTACTATTTCCTGGCTCCTGCATCCACCATGTTTAACCCTGACAAGGGAAGAATATATTTGGACTGAATGCTGTTAGGGGAACATTGCTTCATTATAGTACAAATAATTTCTCCCAGTTGCCCTAAGATCTTGTTTTGTTTGTTTTTTCAACCCATGAATGTATTTTATTATCTAGAAGCAGAAGCAGAGCATCAGGAACTCTCAGGTAGTCCTCAACTTATGACCGGTCACTTAGTGAAAACATTCAAAGTTATGATAGACCTCCCCAGGGCTACTTTTGGCCTAAATTCAAAGTTTCAAGGCTGCCAGACTCCCTTACCTTGGTCACATGTTGGCATTTTGGGCACTTGGCAACCAAGCTGCATTTACCATGATTTGCAGCATTCCAAGATCACATGATCATGATTTATGACATTTTGAGCCAGAAACTGGGATTTACTTTGGGAGTCTAAGCAAGAAATCTCCTACCCTTTGTACAAAAAAATCTGTAAAATCTGGCAAGGTCACCCATTGATGACCAGCACAACTTACAATTGTAAGTCTGGTCTCAGTTATAATAATCATTCCAAGACTACCTGTACTTTGTATAATTATTTCTCTCTAAAATAAATAATTCCATAATAAATGCCGTATGAATTTTGTATGGTTCCCAATTGATCCTGAGAAGATAAACAAGATTCAGATTTTTAAAAAATGGTTTGAAAAATAGAAATCAGCAGGAAGGTTTGTCAGTCATCCAAACAAACAATATTAGTGATGTTTGCTCATCATTACAGATGATGTAAAGCTTCAGGGTCAAATTAATAAAAGCGCTAGCTTCTTATGAAGTAAGAAATTCTACAAGGGCAGAATGAAACATAATGACTGTAATGTTATAAATTGCCAACAGATGGCAGTACTGACAAGCTAGAAATACTGAAGTGATCTTTAGCATTTATTCTTTCACTTTGTTTGGTAAAAAATGCTGTGAGAAGCGATGGTGCATTAGTGGTCTTTAAGCAATATGGCATGATAGAATTTTTGACTTGAGTTCCATCAACTGAAATTCAATACCAAATGCATTATTTATGGGGATCACCGTGTTGGTGTGGGCATTGTGTATTGCTAGGCCAAAAAAAGAAGGAAAAAGCAAAGATGGTGAACCAGAAAGAGGTTATTTGTGTGATCAAAATGATGTGGATGACCTGTGACGAGCTGCACATTAGAAAGGCTGACCAATTGATTCAGAATCAGTATATAACTAAACAGGAAATTGCTTCAAAAAATGTAAATGCAACATGATACCGCTAGGCCTGACATCTCATGAACCACCCAAGAGGCAACTGTGGAGTTGTATCTCACCCACCATAACAGTTCACACTTGCCACCACACCATTTCTTCTTTCCCCCAAACTGAGGGGATACTTCAATGCAAATAAAATACTATGTAGAACCCAGCTAAAGACACAAAATAGGAAGTCATTACAGCTTTCGGAAGCTTGTCCATCTTTGGCAGAAGTATGTAGTAAATGGTGATGATTATGTGAAGTAAATTCAGATAATAAAAGAGCTAATTCAAAAGATTATTTTCCTGCTTCATTTATTAAAATATTTCTTTAAAATAAAAATATGGAGGTAGGGACAATGTTTTTCTTTCAGCCTTAATTATAGCTATGAGATGAGCTTCTTAAAATAATTGATCAACAGAGTTTATAAACATTAGTACAAAACTGTCATTTAAAAATTACAAAGCATGTAACAGTTTGGAAAATATAGTAAAACAGAACTGGAAAGAAACTATTGGAATAAGTCAGGTTTCTTGCAGGACTAGGTGGTGCATTCAGACCAGCGAGGGAAGGAAACTGATTCACAGGAATTCCCCACCACCATTGCCGCCTTCTCTTGCCACAAATGCCACCTTTGCTTCTCAGGCTATGAGTACGATCAAGGTACGGCTCTGGGAAGATCAATGGTGGTGTTGAATAATTGAAGAATCATGGGGAAAAGCTAACTTCTAGGGGCCTTCACACCCAGTTACTCAGTTCCCCCCATTATATTTCTTTCCTGCTTCTCTCCTTCCAAGTGCTTATTCCTCTTTTCATTCTTTCTTTCCTTCTATATATCTGACAAATGCATTATCTAGCAAGTGGAAACCTGAGTCTGCCCTTGAGTTCCCATGAGGTTCCTGTTAATGAAAACTATGTGAGCTTAGGTACATTTTTTTCAGTCGAATTTTCCATAAGCTATCATAACCTGTCACGTATTCTAGCCTTGAAAAGTAAAATAGTAACTTGGGTTACTCTGTCAGCCTGTATCTATGTCATATCCCATCCATGGGTTTTGTGATAGGAAGAAAACCCCAAGGGCATATTAGGCAACTTGGCACAGATTGTGCCAGTTTCTAGCAAAGCAGACTTCAACAAAAAGGTGAAAACTGACCCTGGATGTCCAAATCAAAGTAGTAAGTTATTGCCTAGAATGCCAGCAAAGCAGGATGGGCCTCTGGTTTCTGGTTTATTTCTAGTTTTCTCTTAGGTGATGAAAGCTCCTTGTCTCCACTGTTTCTTAAAAGCAGGCAGGCTGATCCTTCTGGGCCCTTCTCCTTCATGAATGGTTCCATTGTGTAAACATCATCCTCTATTTCTTCACCCTGGCTGGATCTGAGACTGGAAACAGACTTGAGAAAGAGAGCTTAACACTCCCGCTTTTATTTTGAAGGATAAGCCTCTACTCAAAGGGGGAGAGGCAACTAGGAAAGAGCAAGCAACAGTGAGCCCCTTTTTTCTCTATCCCTTCAGCAGAAACTGCAAAACTGGGGTGAAATGCTTCTTTGCTTGTGGCGTCTTTTCTTCAAAGTTAAGACCCTATCCCATCTAGTCAGAATTTGTATCAGAGTGGCCAAATGAATACATTTGGAATCTCACCCCTCTCCTCACTCCCAGATCCCTTCCTAGCAATCAATATCAATATTAAGCCCTGCAGGCTTTAAGGCACATCTATGCAGCCAATGAAATATGCTTTCATGAGGTGCCACACAAATTAGCTCTTTCCCCCAGCAGATCTCTGTGCCGCCTTGTTAACAAAGTAGGAAAGTGCAGCTTCACTGACAGTTTACTGGAGGGCAAGTTAAGGTGTGGTGATTAGTGGATTTGTCTGGCAGTGGAAAAACACCCACCAATTACTCCCCTTGATGTGGGCTAGGAAAGGAGGCGGCTTCTAAGAAAGGCTACAATAGCAGGTTTAATCACCTCCCTGAACTCTTAAATATAAGCACCAGGCATTTGTTTCTATGTGGACCTGACATACAAGTTTCTATAGAGAAGTCCTGGTCTGCTGCTTTCTCCAGCAATGTGGGCGCTGCTGTTCCTCTTCTGTGGATCTTCATGGCTCATCTTTTAGTCTTGCTCTCCATCTACGGGAAGTCCTCCTAGATTCACAGCTCCTACAGGTGGTAACCTTCTCACGGCCAAAGGATCTTCTCACAATCATTCACATTTTGCTCACTTCTCAATTGAACTATTGCAATGTACTAAGGTTGTAACACCTAGTCCAGAAAGAAACAGCTAGAGTTAATTATGGGTGTTTTCTAATTTGTCCGTTGTAGAAAGTTAGCACCCACCCATCTCCTAGAAGAATTAAATATTCTAGCAAATATTAAAAAGGCAGAATATTTCCCTTAAAAGAGAAATAGAAATCTTAAGGGACACAGAACCTCAGCCCCAGCAGATATTTTGGTGCCAGCTTATCTACAAGACAAAAGACCTTCAGATCCAGGATGATAGGATTAGCCCTCACTCAAGATCCAAACCAGGACAAAACCATTAAGCCATAACAGGAATTGCCCAAAGTCCCTTCATTATATCACCTGCAAGATTCAATCAAGACTGGGATTCAAGACAACCTACAAAGTTACCCCTGCATGGCCCCATGGGAGCCTGACAACCAATCAGAATACACTTCTTTCACAGGAACAGGAAGCAAGTTCAAACTCCAAGAGAGTTCAAACTCTCACCCATGTGCTCAATTGCCTAGGACCTCAAACCATGCGGTCCTTTCCACCATTAAACCATCTTTCCAAATAGCCTCCATGTTTCCAGTGTCTTTCTCCCCACTTGGAACTGAACCCAGATGGGCATTTCTTCCAACACCATATAATACCATGATTTTGAAAACTGCACTACTTCCCAAGTAGCTTTTGGGTGCAACTGAAGGTTCTAGTTGTCATCTTTAAATCCTTAAATGATCCAAAATTTTGACATCTGTAGAGTTGCTCCCCACCTGTCCCTCAATACTCATTAGAAAGTTAGGCAAAACATGACTTTTTCATCACATCCTGGGGCTGGAATGATACATTTGGTTCTAACAATTTCTAGAAATTTTCTTTATTTGATGATTCACACACATATTAAATTCCAAGGCTTATATAGTTAATATTTATGAATGTTGTTGCTACTTATTGTCTTTTGAATCATCTTAACCCGATCTACAGTTGTTGGAAATATATACGTTGCTCAGAGTTGCCTTGGATTATATTATTTTATAAGACCAATAAACTAAGTAAATAAGAAATGGCAGCCTAGCACCATAAAGCAAAGTGGTCACAGAGGGAAACCGGCAGTGAGCAGAAAGGGTGTGTATCCACAGTGAACCAAACAGCCAATAGGAGTTGAGTAGATTTCAGCCTTTGCTGCTCCATCACCACGGAAGCAACAAAACAATGCATGTAACAAGGCTTATATTGCAACTCATGGGGATCAATACTTCCACACTGAATTTAAAAACAATCCCTAAATCACCTAAGTGAAGGAAAGACCAGAGGTGTCCTTAAAGAACAATTAAATCAGAAATCTTCAAGCCAAAATTACGGGGATGTATAGATATGCCCTGGAATTCAGGAGGTAGTACGCATCTCTCAGTAACAGTTACTGCTATGCTTGCCTAATTTTTCAGATCAGTCCTCTTTTAAAACAATCCAAATTGGCTGTCATGAAAAAAGTGTTCTGATGACCCCGAATTTTAACTGTAGGGGTGGGAAACTCTCCCTTCACATTATTTATGCCTTAAATTGACTTTATATATTTCTGTCATGTCTCCCATTAAAGCACTTTCTTGCATTCCAAGCTAAAGTGCCTTTATTGTGCTATTATTTTCCCAATCATTTTGGTTGTCCTTTTCTGCAGCTTTTTCAATTTTAAGGAGCAATAAGCACCAAACAGTACTCCAAGCACAGTCTCACCACCCAAGGCTTGCTTTGCCACTCATATGGACAGGCAGGAGTTGTGGAAGCCATAGAAAGCAGCAGCTGCTTCTCTTCTGCTTAAATACACAAAGCAACCTGGGGAGAAAGTATTAGGAGGCCCCTCTGCACACCCATTCACTGACCAGATTCACACAACATAGTGAACCAAAGTCATGGTTTACAAGACAAATTAATAAGCAAATTGAAATGCTTGGTTAACAGAGCACGTGGGCCAGCAATTTACCCCACCCCATTTTCTGTGAATTTTAAGTTCACAGGACTTTGGCATAGTGTATCACATGATTTTTGCCACTCTGTTCTGTGGCGGACTGTTAGCGATCAATTGAATGTTGGGTTGAAGTAACTGTACCTTTTATTTCTTCTCCCAATGATTTTCAGTACGGGATCATCCCAAGGATTTCTTGGTCAACACTGGAAATGGATTTTTATCCATTCTCTCTGTTTTAATAAAAAGTTCAATGATAGGATTCTTTTCCTTCAAAATAAAAGTTGCTATCTGGTTATCAATGAAGACAAATGCAATCATCTGCAGGGGTATTTAGCCTAAATGCTCTGAAATGTTGCTGAACAATAATCTCTGCTTCTCATAGTAAGCAAACTGCTGGGGTTGCTTAGTATTGTGGTTAACACCATATGGAGGCCATTGCAATTCCTGCTGCAATATCGCTAGCAAATCTCCAGGGTGTCTTTTCAAAGGATGGGGAGAGGAATGAATACAAAATAATGTCTTCTTTATTTTGGATACAGAAATCAAGAGATAGATCAGCAAGGTGGCACTTTTGTTGTGAAATTTCCCCAGTACAAACCACTGATGTTAAATAACAAAAAACCTGTTCTTCATTTTGCCCAAACAGCGTTATTCCTGTCTGTGGCTTTGCAGGTATGACAAACACCCAGTGGCCTGTTGTAATGGAGAATTGGGCCCTGTCTGCTGATTGTGCTTTTTGGGTTAGTCCCAGATGCAGGACAGATTTTTTGACCACTTATTCTGTGGCACAAAATATTCACTTCTCTGAAGTCTAAGCTTCCTCAGTATTTTTTCAATATAAAGCAATAGTGACCAGGAGGATTCAAGTCTGTGGGTTATTTTCAATTGATTGGCCAGGACTTTTGACTGTCAATTATTTAAGAGTACTAGCAATAAACGTTTTCCCCACCCCCAGACAATACACTGATCTGTAGAAAGCCTGGGATATACCTTTATTTTGTGCCAGAGATATGTTAGCTCTGCTCAAATCCCCACCAACACCACCTGTATTCAGAACACTTTTGTTTGTTTGTTAATGATTCAAGTGGTGAAATTTAAAGCAGATCTCCCAAGCCCGAAGAAACTTAATCTGGATGTAAAATACAAATGCAGAAGTTGGGGTTTTTTTATTTCAACAAGCAAAATATAAATACATTTCGATATAAATAAGACTGTCTTGCTTCGTTTGTTATGAAGATTTAAAAACAATTGTAGCCTTGCAGGAACTCCTCTCCCCACACCATACAGTGGGGAGCCGCATCACCTGTTCCCAATCTTCTTCCATGGTTCCCATGTCGTAATCCTTCCTCCCAGCTGCACAACAGGCAGAAATCCAACAGATGCATCTTCCGTTGCTGGTGTAAAGGGGCAGCAAATTAAAATTTCTACGGTTAATTTCCTGCTTGTTGTCAACCGCTGTTAAGGGGCCAGAGGAGATGCGTATATCACAATAAGATTCATTTGCTAAAGAAAAACGTGTTCAAACGACTCTCACGCACCCCCTCCCCCCATCCCACGCCTTAAGATGGCAGCATTCCTTCTATGCATTCCTCCACACACACACACACACACACACATACCCTCCTGTTTCCAGCATGCACTTCTTCTTCGGCTCAAGATGAGGCAATGCATCTTGGGATTTGTAGTACGCCCCGTTTCATCAGGCATTGGCTTCATATACAAATGCAGTCTATTTCTATTCAATGAACGTTTCCTTTCCTTGTATTTTACTATGATTACTATTCCCACAATTTCTGAAGGCAAGCTTCAGGAAATGTCCCCTTATTTCTACGTTGGTTCTCTTCCTGATCAGTTTCCATTCGTTGCTTCTTGTTCTGCTTCCATCCAGATGCTTTGGTGAATCGGTTGACCCCTTTTTCTTTGTGGCAGTCCCTCAAATATTGGAACACTGCTACCATGTCGCCCCTAGTCTTTCTTTTCATTAAAGATCCTTCTTTAATGAAGGGTCTGTTGAGATCCTTCTGGATCTTGAACCTAACTTCTGGAATGCTGGTTATTCCTGCCAGCATGATGCCATTTGCAAATTTGATGACTTCCTCTTCTATCCCTCCTCCAACTTGTTTATGAAGATATTGAAAAATACAGGGCCTAAGATAGAGCCTTGAGGTATCATGCAGATGCAGTTCTATTAAGGACTATACAGTACAACCTCTGGTCATCATAATTTGTTCCATAATTTTGGTCACAACCCGATTTGGTCATGACAGAAGGGGAAATTGGCTGCAGCCATGTTTGATCGTCACCTGAGTATGTGTTCATGATCAGATTCAAAAATTTTGTGATTTTTTTTGGTCGGAACCTGATTTGGTCGTGGTCAGAACTGTTTGTGATCAGAGGTTCTACTGTACTGTTCTTCCTATTACAATTTACAACCCAGAATTGGGTGGGACCCTGGAGGTCTTCTATTCCAACTCCCTGCTAAAGCATTCTGGATAAATGGCTGTCCAATCTCTTCTTGAAAACTTCCAGTGATGAAGGACTCACAACTTCTGGAGGCAAGCCATGATTAATTGCTGTTACAGTAACGAAATTTCTCATTAATTCTACACTAGATTTCCTTTTGATAATCTTCTATCCATTATTTCTTGTCCTGCCTTCAGATGCTTTGGGAGATAGGTCAATCTATCTTGTCTGTGACAGCCCCTTAAATATTGGAAGACTGTTATCATGTCACCCCTTCTATTTCTTAGATTAGACAAACCTAGATCCTGCAACCGTTCATTGTAGGGTTTAGCTTCCAGGTCCCTAAATCATCTTTGTTGTTGTTCTCTGCATTCTTTCTAGATTCTCAACATCTTTTTTGTTAAGTGATGACCAGAACTGGATGCAGTATTCCAGATGTGGTCTTACAGTTGCACTATAATGTGGTATCAAATGTGGATTAGACAACATTGCTACTAGATGGATTAGTAACTGGCTAACCAACCTCATTTAACATACAAATTCTGGATTTTAAATTTTAATAGAAAGAATAGTATATATGTAGTTTCCCATTAATATTTCTAGTGTAGCCTTATCAATATTCATTATTTATAAGACCCAATTTGCTCACCAATTTTTGGCCAGGTAAAGGGCACATGACTAAAGCTTCACTGTGTAAAAATAATGCTGTTATATGCACATGTATGCAGAAATAGAATACACTCCCTTGGAATTGCTGCAATCTTAATGGTATACATTTTGCAAAATAATCACAGCAAAACAATCTTAGGGCAGAGTTTTCAATCAATCAATCTGCCTGTTACTGGGCAGGATCACTGAAAAGGAGTGTTATTCTCCAAGCTAATCAAAATTAAAAATCCTGCAAACAAGAATCTGGAGGCGAGGGAGAAGGACTGTACCTTAGCTTTATCTCGTCTAGTGTGTTGATTATACACGTGCGGGAAACATTTGCCTTAAGGAGCAATCCATTATGTGCCACCTCTTTTTTCCCCTTCTGAGCTGGTATGGGCTAGACACGGATTGATTTTATGAGCAAAAACTAAGCCTTTGGCGGACTTTACCATTGCTATGGTAATTGCCGTGGGATTACATGTGTGGCTGCAGTTACCAATTGCATATTGCTGGTAAAGAATTACAGTAGCAGGAAGCAGTGAAACAATTCTGGTTCTGTACTGCCATCTGCAGGAGATTATGCAAATAGCTTCTGATTTTTAGTGTTCTCAGTACAGTACGTATAAATCTAGGTTGGAGTATTGTTCCATTTTTAGTTAGGAATTTTTTTAAAATGTAAGAGTGTAAGAAAATTTGACCTCATGATTGAATTGGGAATATCTGGTCCTGAAACACTGTTGAAATTAAGTGTGGTCTTATTTGATGGAAACTCCACACAAAATCCTCTCAGTTAGGTAAAGGAAGAAACAGTGATGGTACTCAATTGTCAATAATAATCAGTATTAGGTAACATCTTCTTATTTGTTCCTTACTTGCTTTCTAAAGGCATCATTTATTAATTAGCCACATTGCTCCTCAAGAAGGAATTTCATTCAAGACTATCCCATTTATCCAAAGTCACACCTGGAAAACCTTCCCAGGTGTTCTTAATACAGAAAAGAACCTGCCAAAAATCCACAGTGATTTCAAAACCACTGGTGTCTGAGAATTATATCTGCTATTAAACGTGTTCAAGCAGAAGGGAGCCAGTCTATATTGTAGAGACCTGACTGAACTTCTAATGCCAAGCTTTAAAGCAGTGTTTCTCAAACTTGGCAACTTTAAGCATGGCTGCCTGGGGAATTCTGGGACTACACATCTTAAAGTTATTGAAGTTGAGAAAACTGTTTTAAAGAATCAAAACTACCACTCCATCTAAAATAACTAATGGTGAGTTAATAAAAAATGCAGCTGAGGACATTTCATCAGGTGGGATATACAGTAGCTGCACTAGGAATGCAGTAATTATAAAACTCTAAAATAAATGAATTTCAGGAATAAATTCTGGATGAAAAGCAATCCACAAAGGGGAAATCCTGGATACAAGATACTGATCAGCAGTTCTATAATCTTGGCTCACAAGAAAAACAGAAAAAGATCCTCACCTAAAATTCCAGATGGATAATGTGCAGTTCTTGATTTACAACAGGGTCATCAAAGTCAAGGCCCATGCACTGAATCTGGCCCATGAGGTGCTTAGATGTGGTCTGTGGGGCCATCCTAGAAACAGCGAAGGACCGGCCTGCGGTGCCTCTGCAAGCAAAAATGAAGCTCAGAAGGGCTGTGTGTGTGGCCCTCCCAAGCTCCATTTTCACTGGCAGAAGGTTATAGGCAGCTGTTGTAGGTGGAAATGGAGCTCAGGAGCCTGTTTTCACTGGCAGAGTGCTTGGGCCACCCGACACCAGTGACATTGAGCTCCATGCCCCCCTGGCCCTCCACCCAAGGTCAAACACAACCCTGATGTGGCCCTCAATGAAATCGAGTTTGACACTCCTGATTTACAGTATCGCTAAGCTGCAGCTCTCAGTATTGCTCATATTGGCAGAGGTCGATGGGAATTTTAACTTGAGAGATGGCCACTTCTGCATTTGATTTGATGTAAGACTCAGGAAGGAACAAATGAATATATATATATATATATATATATATATATATATATATATATATATATATATATATATATATATATATATATATATATATGTTTTCTCAGGTTTTCGCGGGTGTTTGTATGTAGGTCTTTGGTTATTCGGGTCTTCTCCCACGTAAAATTGGAAGTGTCTTGGAGACGTTTCGACGAAGTCTCATTCGTCATCTTCAGGCTGGTGTTCTCGGCTTCGTGCTTCCAGGAGCAATGTGAGATCGCAGCTGTCTCTTCCTTTTAACTGCTAGTGGGGGTGTGAGCTGATTGGGTGGGAACTTGGCTGTGTTCTGATTGGGTGGAGTTGTGTTCTGATTGGTTAGGGGCTCGGCTGTGCTCTGATTGGATGGGGGGTTGGTTGTGCTCTGATTGGCTGGGGGTGTGTTCTGTTTGGGTGGGGGCTTGGTTGTGCTCAGCTTAGTCTGAGTTGCAGGGGGATTTGAGCTGGTGAGCTGCGTTGTTGTTGTTTGGCTTCGTGTTTGTGGCCGTGCGAGCTCTTCATGGTGGGTGTCAGTCTGCTTCATGTATGGATTGGAGAGGTTTAAAGTGGCTAATGATGCAGCTGCAGTCTGGCTTCTGGTCCTTGGTCGTGGCTCATTATCAGTGTGGGTTTGAGTCTGCTTTCTGCGTGGATGTGTGGTGGTGACATCCTGTGTGGCTCTCGTGAGTGTGGGTCTGGTGTCATTTGTCGTGTTAGGGACCCGTTTGTCAATAAGGGCGGGTTTCCAAATGGCTGGTAGGCGGGAGGTATCGTCTCGTTTGTTCATGCTGTGTGGGCGTTTTTCTATCTCGATGGCTTCTCTGATTATTCTGTTGTTAAAGTGTTCAGTTTTGGCGATAGTTCTGGTCTTTTTAAAGTCAATATCATGTCCTGTGGCTTTAAGGTGTTGGACCAGGGAAGAAGTTGGTTCTTCTTTTCTGACTGAATTCTTGTGTTCTTCTATGCGTGCACTTATTCGTCTGTTGGTTTGTCCGATGTATGTGGTGGGGCAGGCGGTGCATGGGATTTCATATACTCCTTGATTTTCTAACTCAATTTTGTCTTTGGGGTTCCTTAGGATGGTGGATATTTTTTGGTTTGTGCAGAATGCTGTCTTGATGTTATGTTTGTGGAGGATTTTGCTTATTCTGTCTGTGGTGCCTTTTATGTATGGGAGGAGGGCTTTGCCGTTTTCTTGTTCTGTGTCTTGGATTTTAGTGGGGGTTTCTTTTTGGATTAGGTTGGTGATCTTATTTCTTTGGAATCCATTGGATGTTAGTACGTTAGTGAGGGTGTGTAGTTCGGTTTTTAGGTGTTGTTCGTCAGCTAAGCGTTTTGTTCTGGAAATGAGTGTCTTGGCTACAGAGTTGATCTGGGCAGGGTGGTGGTGTGAGAGTGCGTGCAGATAGCGGTTTGTGTGTGTTTTCTTCTGGTAGATAGTGTGTCCTAGGGAGCCATTGGATTTTCTGTAGACTAAGACATCCAGGAAGGGAAGTTGGTTGTTCGCTTCTGTTTCCATGGTGAACTGTATTTTGGGGTGTAGGCTGTTGAGGTGTGTGAGGAAGTTGTCCAGTTTTTCTTTACCATGTGGCCAGATTATGAAGGTGTCGTCCACATATCTGAGCCAGAGTTTGGGTTTATGATCAGATTTTTCTAGAGCTTGGGTTCCAAAGTATTCCATATAGAGGTTGGCAATGAAATACAGTTCACCATGGAAACAGAAGCGAACAACCAACTTCCCTTCCTGGATGTCTGGATGCCACAAACACGAAGCCAAACAACAACAACGCAGCTCACCAGCTCAAATCCCCCTGCAACTCAGACTAAGCTGAGCACAACCAAGCCCCCACCCAAACAGAACACACCCCCAGCCAATCAGAGCACAACCAACCCCCCATCCAATCAGAGCACAGCCGAGCCCCTAACCAATCAGAACACACCTCCACCCAATCAGAACACAGCCAAGTTCCCACCCAATCAGCTCACACCCCCACTAGCAGTTAAAAGGAAGAGATAGCTGCGATCTCACATTGCTCCTGGAAGCACGAAGCCGAGAACACCAGCCTGAAGATGACGAATGAGACTTCGTCGAAACGTCGCCAAGACACTTCCAATTTTACGTGGGAGAAGACCCGAATAACCAAAGACCTACATATATATATATATATATATATATATATATATATATATATATATATATATATATCACAGTGCATAAAATCAGTCACTGCTACTTGTTTCATGTTCCAGCTAAGGATATGATCTTTCAGATGCTGAGACTAAACCTAATACTGAAAGGATATCCTTCAAAGCTTTCCAGATGCTGCTGTTCCAAGTCACTTTGCCAAGCCGAAACACAAAAAAAAAGAATAAATACTGTTCAGAGTGTATTTAAATATACCCTCCTTGGCTCTTAACCAATCACAGTTCCTGCTGAGCTTCATTGTGGATGTTCATTCTAAAGCCTAGATGCATTACAGCATGCCCAAGTTTTCAGTCTAATGCATACTTTTATAGGAATTAATCTTAAACTTAGTGGAGCTATTGAGCTGCTACTATGTGCAGTATAGGTTTGAAAAAAAGGCACCTTAATAAAATCAATGTTGAATCTGAATCCATGACCATCCTTTTACTCACCACATTAGAACTATTTCCTTGGCAGTTCTTGTGTACCCTTGGAAATCCATCAACTCCACTTCATTACATTTACACAAAGGCTTTTGCTTTCATCCATGCATACTCTAGCCCAATACCCTGCAGATGTCTTAGAGTTGCTACCAAGAATTACCAACTAGCATAATATATAGACACCTATTCAAAATTAAGAGACACTAATGCTACAGAACTTGCCTACAGATAATATCGAATTATAGGCTTTCCACTTATTCCCTATGGCTACTGAAAATTTGATACTGATTATAAATCAAAATGTTAATCTACTGGATGGTTTTAATGGGCATCTTTTAAAAATGAATGTTGGTACCATATTTTTATAAATATAATCTAAACTAATAGTGTCTTAGAAAGAAGTTGACAAAATGTTAGCTCCCTACTGATTCTGTAGCAAAAAAACAAAACAAAAAGCCCTGATTTAATTTTGGAAAATATCATTAGAAAGTTACTCCTAACTATCCAGATGCAAAGTCAAAGATAATTATGCACAGGAACCAGCAGCTAGCAATTTTCCAGCTAACTATTGGACATGATCGGCTCTTAAGAGGCCACCTGCATATTAGAATCTCTGTTGTACCTCTGCATGATAAACCTTGCAATCTGTCCAACAACTTCTTTTAGCTCTGCTGGAGATAGATAATTCAGTATCTCTCTCTGTGAGGCATGACTGAAACATTTAAGGATGCAACATCACTTCTAAAAAAGCAACAGCGCATGGTTACTTTAGTTGAGACAATGTTTTAGGCTGGCTGCCTTAGAAACTAAAGGGGCAGTCAGAGCTACAGTTTCTGCAGAAACTGAACATGGATACCTTCTCAAGAAAGGTTACTCTTACTTATATGGAAGATGAGAGTAAACAGAAAAGATGTAACACTTAACAGTATTGCTGTGGGAACACTGAAAAACACAACTTTTAAGAGAGAGATCTATAAAAGTCCCTCAGCAGAATTCCCCAATCTAGTGCTGCCTTGTTATGCTTTATTACAAGGCCTATGATCCCCAGAGAACATTACTGTTAACGCTGCCTGAAGGCTAAAGTACAAATAGCTTCAGAGAACTATGATTGGCTCTCCAAACATGTATTCCTTTATTGCAAAAGGAATAAAAGCTCACTGATTATGGGGGCATTTTTGCAGAAAAGAGTTTGTTTTAATCCCCACACTGATTTCTTCTCTGAAATGGATTTTTGAAACAACTTCCCTGGATGATATGAGATAACCATCATGGTGGTCTTGTGTTTCCTGAACAGAAATTCATAACAGCCTTGTGTAAAGGACTAGCAATCTTCTCTCCTTTGTTACTTTCCCAGTTGAATTACAGCCTCCATGCTCAAGCTGCAGGTTATTAGGGGAGACTAATGATCTACTGAAAAATGCATTGTAATATTCAGTTACATATCATGTTAAGCTTCGTTGCTCCTCCTACATCTCCCCAACTTCAAGATGGGTTAGAACTGGAGGGGGGGATTCATGAAGTCCCAACCCATTTAGAAGGTCCCAGATTTGGGAAGGCTGTGCAAAATCAGCTGAAAATAAAAAAGGGAAAATAGTATTAATAGTCCAATTTCAGAATGAACTGTGGATAGGAAAAAAAAAAATCAAAGTCAAGCAACTTAAGAAGTTGCCTGATCAGGAATTCTGTTGTTTTACCACTTGCTGGCCACAAAAAGTACAAGAATTTGATAAGTCAGCCAGCATGCTATGTGAAAGGCAGTTGCTGACATTCACTACCTGGAATCTGGTTTATCTCCAAGGCAAAAAACAAGATTAGGAAATGCTGCAAATCCTGACCTGAAGAAATGGAGATATTGATTTCAAGAAGAAAATACTTTTTAATTATTGGTGAATAAAAATATTTATATAATGGATTGCAACAAGGTATGGCTGAGCTAGAGAAAGCAACCAGATTCATACTTGTCATGAAAATTCCAGGTCTGCAGACTCTGAGGGGGAAATCCATTCTGAGAGAAGTTGGTAGCAAATCACTTTTGTGCCACTCAAGTGAAGAAAAGATCATGAAAATATGCAGCTAGCCACAGAGGTGGAGTTCAACCTAAAAGAGACTTGACTTTAAAATTAAAAAAAAATTAATCCTATCTTTATTATTTTTATAAATAACTCAAGGCAGCTTAATATGCCTTCCTCCAATTTTTCCTCCAAAAAAGCAATTCTGTGATGAAGTGACTTGGACTGAGAGAGAGTGTGAGAGTGAGTGATTGGCCAAGGTCACCCATCACTGTCATACCTAAACTGGGACTAGAACTTAGAGTTTTATTCCTGATGCCTTCAAACTGGGTTTCCTTGGTGTTATATCAGACATTATAAGCAAGGTCAAACATAGGAGATCTATTGGGAAACACCCTCAGAAATCTCAGTTAAGTAAAAATTACTTGTAATGTGCCTGGTTGATGATGAATGCATTAAATCCTTGAACAAGCTTGCCTCATTCCTGCATTACAGTCTTACTGAGAACGAACATATTTTCCTTTCCTCAGGTGTTTTAGGAACCAGTTTATAGATCTGAAGGACTGTTTTCCCTGCTGGTTTTATTGTTATGTCATCTGTGGCATTTATTACTTGTTCTTGTCTTTTTTATCTTCTGCATTTATTATTGATGCTTTTGATTTTTATACTGTTTTATTATCTTGTACAACTATGGGTTCCAAGTTGCATTTTTTTAAACTGACCAGCACATTATCCAGGAAAATAAGGTGGATCACAAATGTAATAAATCATAGAGCTTTTTATTTCATCCCAGGACGGTAATTGGGAGGACAAAATTGTCAGTGGCACACTGTGACTCCCTTATGGTCCTTGGTTAGCAAATGGTAGCTCAGAGCTTCTCAACCTTGGGAACTTTAAGACAGGTGGATTTAATTCCCAGAAATACTCAGCCAATATGGCTGGCAAGGGAATTCTGGGAGTTGAAGTCCACCTGTCTTAAAGTTGTCAATATTGAGAGACACTGGGTTAGCTCAATTTACAAAAGTAGTTTAAGATCAGTCACTGAAAAGGAGGATAACACTTAATATAATTATCACTTTTAAATTTTTGTCATTTGTGTGGTTCCCAATCTTGGTTTTCATTGCTTTGCTTTTTAATGTTTTAATTGGCTATCAACATTAATTTTTTGTTACCGGGATACAGGATAAAAGCAAATAAATTTTGTCTCAAGGGTGTACTTTTACCTGAATCACTATTGCCCTTTGTATTGAAAAATCAGTAATTTATTTTCCTTTTCCCTGGATTCTTTTACATCAAGTTTATTTGTATTGAATGCAAAAGAATAAAAGCCTGCTAGACCTAATTAGATTTCAATCAGCCATCTGAGCTGGGGTTACAAGAGACAATGCTGTCCTCAAGAGCTATTCTTTTTTAGATAGGAGAGCGAGCTAAACTGATGGAGAAGTTACAAATTAACAGAAACAGTATTTTTATAACAATAATATCTGAAAACCTCTATTCAGGATTCCCTATTTAGTTAACTCTAGTGATTTGGATTTCATTTTGCACAATCCTCTGGTCAGTAGGAAGAAGGGGATTGCCTGACACTCTAAAAATGCAGCATTTTACATCAAGAGATTTTCACTTTAATTCATGGAATCTTTGGATCTAATGAAGATGGCTTGGCAAATATATCAATACCTTGGATTTTTAAAAGGCATATAAGTACTGTGTTTTTTAGTCAAAAGCCTCGGATCTTTAATCACTAACAATTCTCAGAATTATGCAAATGTACACAATGTAGAATTTTGATTGATTTCCTGGTTGCCAAGTTTTAATTTCCCAGACATTGCTCCTGTCCTGTGCCTTTAACAGAAATTTTCTTGCCAACTTAAGCAGGTAACCTTTCCACAGTCTCTGTGCCAGGAAAAACTTCCACCCTTCATTTGAATGTTGCTTTTAAAAACCAAAACAAAAGTGTACCCATAAATTGGCAGTGCTAGTGTTTTCTTACATGGTTGTTATTTTAAAATATATGTAAATTTTCCCAATACTAAATGATCTTGCCACGGTATTTTCTTTAGGAAATAGGCTTCTTTGAGGAAAGAAATATGTAAGGAGAATTGATAGAAGAGGACATTTGCGATATTTCATTTTTAATTTGAACTCCAATGTTCACTAATCCTTCCCCTAATACTGGGGAAGTAAAAATAGTGCCCAATTTTCTTAAGAATTTTCTTTCTTATTAAGACCAGCTGCCTGCAATTACTGCAGGTTCAAATCTCGCCAAGGCTCAAGGTTGACTCAACCTTCCATCCTTTCTAAGGTAGGTAAATTGGGGGCAATAAGCTGACTTTGTATAAATATACAAAAGGATGAAGGCTATTGCTGAGCACATTGTAAGCCACCCTGTGTCTGCGGAGAAGGGCGGCATATAAATCAAATTTAAAAAAAAACAAAAACCAGTTGTCATGTTGAAGAGAACAATGTGTACTGGTGGTCCTTGATTTATGATGGTCTCTTAGTGACCATACAAAATTCTGATGCACCACCCAAAAAAGGGGAGGCTTACAATCCAGATTTGAAGTTGATTTCAGGAGTTTGGAAACACAACTGCATTTATGACTGTTTGCAGTATCCCATGGTAACATGATCATGTTTTATTATAGTTTTGCCAAAAATCAGCAGTTCTGGTTTTTGGCAAAACGACATCCATAGTGAACCAATGGTTCACTTAATAACTGTGGCGTTCACTTAACAAACACAATATTTGCTTAACGACCACCACAAAAATACCATACAATCTTAATGAACTTGGCATTAATTTAATGACTGTCGCAAAAAAATCATAAACTCAGGATAATTTTACAACCCTCACAACATATCACCATAATGGGAAATTCCATTACAGCTGTATGTTGAGGATTACTTGTAATCCAGTAATTTTTGGACTCCCAAGAGTGGGGAAATGCAGCAATTATAACCGGATGAAAAACAGCAGCTTTGGATAAAGCCATGTATACCTACCTTGTGGAAAGACAAGTAGACTAGAATGGTAAGTGCAGAGATGAAGCACCAGTGGTCGTCTAGATACCACCTCATTATATAGGCTTGGAACTGTAGCTCAACTGCAGTTTCTGCTGCCTATAAGTACACCTAAAACATGTGAATCATTATAGTGATTTAGCAAGACAACCTCTTGCCCAGACTAAAGTCACACTGCATATTGGACCGTGAAGGAGTTAACCACATTTTAGCCTAATACATTGGCTAAACATACCATGGCCTTTGAGGTTTATGATCAAATCTGTCATGTGAAGTCAAAACGTTGGGCTCTACAAACCACATTTCAGTTAGTCAAAGATCAGTGCATTGTGCATACATAGTTCACATGAATGATAAAGAACCTGTGGCCTTTCGGGTGTTGTTAACTACATATCCTAGAAGACCAGCTCACATGGCAAATAGTAAGCAATGCTGGCTGTTGCAGTACCTCAATGTATGGGAAGCGACATATTCCCTACCCTTGCCAAATGTGAATGCACACATTTTTTAGAAAAATATTTGATTTCTATAGCCACCCATCTCAAGAAGTTACTTTAAGCGGCATACATCAAAAATGGAAGTGCAATTCAGAGGTAGAGGGAAAAACAGGGATGGATCTTAGCTACAGCTAGTCCTGGGGGCCTTTTCTTCCCTGGCATGCCTTCTCGTCAGCTCTTTGCTCACTTTTCCTCCTGAGAATGAGCTCGTATCAGAAAGAGAAAAGACAGCTTCACATTCAAATGTACATGGCTTAATTGATTTTCAGTCGATAGTTCCTAGCTGCAGATGTGAACTTCCAGAATTCCATTGGGAAATGCTGTGTTTGAGGTGACATGCAGATTCTGGTGGGTGCAGCCCTGCAAAGAGCTTCTTTTGATGTCTAGGCTAGCTTGCTTTTACCCTCTTTTGGTGACACGCCCTAAGATAAGTCTTCTGTTTAATGGCCCTTATAACAAAACAAGAGAGAACAGTTGCTTTCTGGTACTTGCCAAAATTAAAGCTCTAATTTTTGGCATACCCAATAAATATCCATGTCTCAGCTTTTCTTGAAAAAGTTGTTAACAAAGAGAGCAGAAAGATTCCAATGGTGGATTTGCCTAATAAGATACCCTTAGTTTGTATAGTATTTGGTAAGAGTGGTATTGACTTGCTACTTTCATGTGACTATGATGTGAGAGCTATCCCAAGTGTTACATATATTATATTTTTTATACTGCTTATAGGGCTCACATTTTTTTAAAGCCACTCTTACTACTTTTGATAAACTGGGTCAACTGGATATTTGTTTTCTCTCTGATGAACTCATTTATCACATGAAGTAAGGTTCTATTTAAAAAAAATATTAATAGAATATTTCAAATATTTTTGCATTTCATTTTCTCACAGAGCTTCAAAGCTGCTAAGCAATATATAATTGATCCACTACTAATATATTAAAGTCAGAAATATCAGCTATGGTGGTGGTTAGATTATTAACCCAAAGCATGGGAGAACACCTGCAGTGAACATGCTAAACCTGGCATGCAAATATTTTCACAAGATTTTGCAATAGGCATTGACACTGAAAAAGATCCAGTATTTGGTTGCCACTTGTTTAATTTCAAAAGATATGGATATTCTCAGCCAGGGTTCAGATGATAATTGCACTGAACAACGAGGCTTCCGGTGGGGAGACTATCATGGAGACTTGATCTCAGGCCTTAAAGGCTTTAAAGATCAAAAACAGCAGTTTGTACTGTGTCCTGCAACATATTTGAAGAAGCAAGTAGACAAGGTAACACTGACAAAGTAGGTTTGTGTTGTTGTTGTTGTATAGCACTTTCATAGCCAACAGTGCTCAGTAGTAATCCCATATCTGAAGCGGTTAAGTTTTACATCAAACAGATTTAAAGAGTTATAGAATTAATGTCTTTCACAGTAGGAATAAAACTGCCACACCACATTTGGCATCAGATACCACTGATATCATAGCACAGTATTTCTCAATCCTGGCAACTTTAAGAGATGTGGACTTCAATTCCCAGAATTCTCTGGGATGCTAGTAGGGAATTCTGGGACTTGGAAGTGCAGACCTCTTAAACTTACCAAGATTGAGACATACTGCAATAGCAGATAATCAAATAAGTACAAGTCAGCACCAGAGATTTTACTTTTTTCTGCATTGCTTTCTTGATCTATAGTTTCCAGATTTCTGCAAAACCAGGTTGGGGAGGCCTCTGTACTTTCAGCCATAATGCCACTTGGGCTTCTAGAGTCCAGCTGGTATTCAGACTGTGCAGAAGGAACAGATGAACCATTAGCCTGAGCAGTAACGAGTTAAGCATCTCCATGCTGCAGGTGTTTACCTCTTTCCTTTCACAGTTTATGGAAACAGGATTAGGAGGTAAACCACCCAGATTATGTGCTTTTGCACATTAAGAAAAAAAATATTGGCTTTGTTTACAGCAAGTGCATGGTGCAATTTACTCCCACCAGGTAGGCTTCCTTAATTCAGTTTTACATGTCCTTTGCACCCCAAATGGCTCCATCTTAGATATCTTATCTATAATAACAGGATTAAGATGAGCCTGATAAGGCAGTCTTTTCAAGTTCAAACTACACATTTACAATTAAGGTAATAATTATGTAAGTCATCATTTTGATAAAAATATTCAAATCTATTTCAACTCATTTCAGCAAAAATGTTTCTTTAATCGTAAGAATATGAAAATAATGTTTTACTATACTTGTAAAACTTCTGTTTATTGTTATTAAAAAAATCATAAAGCTTGCCAGCCCATTGGCTTTTGTAAGTAGCAGCATTTCAGGACCCCAAACTGGCTTATGATTTTTTATTAAACCCATTTGGCTTCCAGGGAGCTGGCGTTGGGAGTAATTTGTAAAATGCCAACACCATTCACTGTGTTTTAAGCTGTGGCTATGGTGTAATTCAAATGTTCATAGTTAAAAACCACTATTTCCTTTAAGAGGTGAACATTGGGAAATAGGAGTAAAGCTTCCTTCTTACATTTTACTTGCAAAGACAGGAATTTTAAATGAACTCAAATGTTATGCCAAATTCCCTTTATCTTAGTCAGAAAAAAAATCCCAAAAGATTGCGCAAACTACACACAAACACACACACACACACACTTCATCATTATATTTTGTTGTTCCAATTAGCAAAAAATATCTAGACTCCTTGTATATGTGGATTTTTAACCATAAATTTCAACAGTTGAATTCCCTCATGTTGAAAGGCACAAAAGTTTTGCTATGGACAAATTTTGCCAATCCCCAGAAGGAAAAAAATTCAGAGGCAACAAAACTATTGCCAGATCTGCACTGACTCTAAGCAAGAGCTAAGAGTTACGAACTCTACAGCTTCTGCAGCTGTGAAACATATTTATTCATATATCTTACACCACAAAAAGTTGGGCTGAGAAAAAAATGCTACTTTTTATAAATACTTTCCTCCTAATTATTGAAAATCAAGGATATAGAAAAGAAATTAGATTATGATTTCAAAACCAAGTTGGGTATTTCTGGATGAAATAGCAAGCTATTTTGCCTGGCTTCCTCCCATAAGGTATGTAATCAGCCAGACCACTTCCTTTCAGAAGAGCTCTACGGTCCGTTGCCTTGGAGTACAGATACAAGCAGTATTTCATTCTAGAAGGCAAACTAAAAATTCAAGATCTCTCCCTGGTATCACAGTTGAAGTTCCACCCTTCCTGCAGTTTGGCGGCTGAAGGGGTGTGGATGACATTACATCCACTCCTAAAAACACCGTCCCCCAAACGAGGCAGAGAACTACTTTCGAATTTCCCCCAAACTTGGATGAGTCTCTCCTCTGGAAGAAGCTGGAAAGCCCCTTCCATAAACTGCCAACTCTTCACCTAATCAACCTCCTCCCATTCTCTAAGAAAGAATCCTTAGACATCTCAGCCTCCAATACAGAGCAGTAAGATTTATTTATACACTTTGGCCTTCAGAAGGCTGGTTTTGTCTGTCAAGCTTCATTTGTGGCATAAACCAGCTACCCAACTTTCTTATATTCCCTAGATGTGTGTGTTTGTGTGTGTGTGTGTGTGTGTGTGTGTATGAAATTAAGACAATCTTCAGTCTAAAGCAATTTGGCTAGTGAAAGGGAGAAGTGGACAGTAGAAAGTAGCAGGATAGGAAAAGTATCCATGGGACAACTGAAGAAGGGGAGAACCAATGATTGAATTGGCCTCAGAAAATAGTCAGGTGGCACTCTTGAACCAGGATGTACCTACAACCTGGAATGATTATGCTCACCATATGATTCTGGATTCCAGTTGGGTAAAAGAGCTGATCAATCAATTCCTGTACCATCCTTCCCAATTTCTAGGCTATTCTGGGAGGGAAAAGCCAAAGCAGCTCATTTTTATCTGTTAATGCAAAAATGTTTTGGTGGCCAATACAACTCTAAAGCATGAAATTTATCTAATCACTGAAGAGAGTTGTGCATTTTGGTTAAGAAATCTAGAATGCCCTCTAGACAAGTCCATGACTGCCTTCTTGCTATTTTCACAATTAAACTCAATGCTGTCTGTTGTCTTAATCAATACTTAATCAGTATTTCTAATTGTTAAGGGGTTTGAATATCAGCCCATAATTTACAGTCATGGCTGCATTCTAGATTCTCTTCCACAAAGATCGACTGGTAGGCATGAAGTGAGGCCTTTTTTCTGTCACAGTGCCCCTCAATATTGGTACACCTTCCTAGGGAAGTTCAGCACGATTCCTTTAAAGAGAAAACAAAGATTTGAATTGTTCCTTACATATCTTAATGGTCAGGTTAGCGCTGACCATTTAAAGATAACCAGTTTTGTTTTGTATTGGCTTTATTTTTAAATTTAGTTCATCTATTTCCTAAAGAACCCCAGTGGTTTATAAGACAAGCCATAAATATTTACAGATTATTAGTACCTAAACAAAATTGTCTAATATACTACTAAATACATTTCTTTGCTTTTAAAAATAAGGAGGGACAATTTATTATTAGGAGGGAAGACAAATATAAAACATGGGAGTATACTATGAAATTGGACAGCATTATGTCTGTCAAGTCTGTGTATGCACCATAATAGAGTAAAATAAAATGCAAGTTTTGTGGCAAAGGCAGAAGTCTGTATTCACTAAATCCGCTCCCACATTTTTGTAGATTGAATTCATCAGAGTTAATGAAATAGTGTTGGGAGCACAAAAGGATCCCACCTTCTGTAACATTCAACACTAAAAAAAACCCTATCCAGTTGATAGCTTGGATAAAGAAGCTACCCAAGTAAGAACTTCTCTCTCCATGTTCATTTGAAAGCAATTCTCAATTTCAAGTGGGAATTGCATTAAAAGAAGCTACCATAACTGTGGCAGATCCTATGATTGCTTACATTTTATTCCCATCAGCCTCAGATGGCAGTTCTAATAGAAAATGATCTTTTTTAAAGATTATGATTCCCAGAACCAGATTACACTAGGCTACCTGATGCATAGGATCATAGCAGTAGCTTTCATAATGTCTGCATGTACACATGATCTTTTTATTTGCATTATCATGATTGGGGGGTGGGGGAGATAGGCTTCCCATATAGATAAGTTGCCACATAGTTGAAGAAAATGGGCTAGGCTACTAAACTAAGATAAGGGCAGAATATCTGGCAAAACTTGTTTTGTAAGATAGGTGGCTATATCAATTTGGCCAACAAAATAAACACAAAGAAAAGTCATTGACTACTATGGTACTAACTGGGCTGGCCATTGGAAAACTCCTTTTTTGCTATTGATTTAAATTACAAAGTTGGGTAGCACAGCAAGGTCATCTCATTCTATCCAAACTAAAGCCTACACTTAAAAAAATAAAATAAAGGTGATTTGCTATTTCCTTCTCAAGTATTATCTAATAATTATTTATTAAAGCAACAAAAGTGTTTGTGGATAAATAGCAAGCAGTATCCCTGCAACATTTCCAGTGATAGAAAACAGCAGATAGGCAACAGGATTTGAATGCTCTACCTCTACTGCCTTGGGCAGGTCATACCTGCCCATCCTCTGACTCCAAAGTATAAAGATGGGAACAGAGACTTACCATGCAGGTTTGGTGTGGAGCCAAACAGAGCAGCTAAATAAAGTAACTTGCTTTGGCAGCTCACCCCCTGCCCGCCCCATAATTATCAAACATATAACAAATAAAGAATGCTCTAGTAAATAAAGTAACTTTGGACGACTGTGATGTTTCTCTTTGATCTTCTATTAGAACAACCACACAATAGTTTAGAATAATCCATCCTTTCCAATTCATATTCCTTTAAAGCAATATGCAAATGTTGCCTGGAAAAATTATTCACAATATTCTCTGCCAAAAGAAAATATTTTGAATTATTTTTCTAGAAATCACACCAGAATAATTATGCTGACATGACCTTCAGTTTATTTAAACTCTCTTCATGAATCAGGATAGCCTTTCCCCCACCTCCCCCAGAATGTGACTATTTTACATGTCCCTTCCCATGCCCCATTCCCTCTTCACCAATTGTCTGTCCTTTACAAGGATCACAAATTCTGTTTCTGTATGAGTCCAATGAACTTTTAGAAATTTTCCCAGGAATACTGGATATTCTGTGTTCTTATTTTTATAAACAAATCCCAAACCCCTTGATTACACATAATTAAAAAAAGCACACTATATTAGAACTATCTTCAAAAACAGTGTAAGATTGTGAATTTATTCTGATTAGATCACATAAAGTCCTGTGTGTGTATGTGTGTGTGCGCGCGTGTGTGTACACACACATACACACATGTACTCCCACAATATGAATACAGCATCTTGGGATGGTTTCTGTCCAATTCCTCTTATGTCCTCAGAAAATGTTCAGTTTCATTCTCCCAGTTCAGAGAAATTGTTCTCTTGTTCTCTGCCAAGTTCCTTTTCTTTCAAGAGTTTCTGGTTCTCAGCTCTCAACCTGTCCAGTTCCTCTACTAACTGACTTACCCTGGGGTCCTCTGTTGAATCCCCACCAAATTTCTTGTTCTCCATCTGTAGGCGGTTGTTCTCCTCCTCCATCTTGGAAAGACATTTCTCCAACTCCAAATATTCCTTGATCAATTCCTGTTTGCTCATATTCTGTAGACTCTCTACATGATATCTCTCATATGTCTCTGAAAAATCTTTCTGAAGGAATTCAGTGCCATCCCCTCCCATCCCATCACTACCCCCATCCTCCTCTTCCACAAAGTCTTCCTCACTGGTTTCATCTGACTTGGTGGTAGATCTTTTGGGGCAAAGGCTTGTCTTCAAATCTGGTTCTTCTTGATCATGATCCTCCATTAAAAACTGTGTGGTGTTGTATGGTGCAACAGGCTGTCCTTTAGCAAACATCTCTGCCCGCATCCTGGAAGCCCGTTGACTCTGCTTTTCATCAAACTTCTTCTTCTCTTCCCAGCTGAGTTTGTAATAAGGCTTCCAATGTTTCTTCTTCTTTGAAGGGCGCCTCCTATGTTTCTTTTTGCCCAGTTGTTTTTCTTCTTCTCCACCAGACTGGGATCTGCAACTCTGGTCAAAAGTCCCACAGTATTCCTGCTCCTGTAGGTCCGATTGCTCTCCATCTCCTGCATCTTGGGTGTCTGCAGCTGCACCAAATGTCTGGTCCTCAATCTGATTAATCCCTGAGGCATCCAGACTTTGGCTTCCTTCAACCCCAGGAACTGTGAGTTCTGTATCAGGAAAGGCAACATCAGCACTGACCGGCCTGCCATCCTGCTGCTTAGCCACCTCTCTTGGTTGCCACCTATCCACAATCTCTCTTCCTTGGAGCAGTTCCTGGTTAGTGGGTGGAGATCCAACAAAAGGTCCCCCTCCACCAGAATCTCCTCCGCCTGCACCCCTGCAGGGGGGGAAAGGTGTTTTGCCATTAGACTGTTGCCTCAGATTGGCAGAGAAGGCAGCATCAGCCATAACTGGTGCTTTTAGCAATTTCCTCAGCCCGAAGAAGATTGTTGGCTAATAAGTCCGAGACGTTGACTCCCTCTCTTCTTGAAGGAGGGAGAATTTAATTAGCCCGCAGTTCCTTGCTGGATGGTGCTGGGGCTGCCAGCTTCACAAGTTCTGAGAAAGCAAAGATTTTTTTTAACACTTCAGCCCAACTTGCAATCCTTTACAGAACTCTTACTGCTTAATAGTTATCAGGAGTATTAATCTGGAAGACTTTCTTGCTCTTTCTTAAATTTCTAGAGTGTTACAAACATTAAACTTTGCAGGAAAAGAAAAAAAAGACCGGCAAGCTGTCTTGGTCAGTCTTTAAATGTTCGTTACCTTCTCTGGGAAGTGTGGAAGCATCCGTTTTTTCCTCCAATCTCTACTTCTCCTGTTTGTCACACTGTAGAAAAGATGCACATCTCAAATTATAAAAAGATTAAAGGCAAAAAGAGTTCCAGCTAAAGAATGAGCCACCACAAGAGACAGTATGTCCTTGAAACACCTTGCACGCAACAATTATATTCTTTTAAAGAAATGAAGACAAAAGGCCACTGAAGAGTTAAGCAGCAGGGTTCTCACTCCAGCGTAAGTGATAAAAATGTTAAATGTCCAAATCCACACAATCAAGGGTTAACAGTTCAGGCACGAAAAAGTTGAAGGCAGTTCCAAAGCCAAGAGTCTAAGTGTGTAACAGTTCTTCTTTTTTCTTAACAATCTGGATCTCAAAAATCGGTTGAAAAATATTTCCGTCCCAAGCTTCAATCTATGAAAAACTCTCCAGTCCCGAACGAGTTAAAGATGGTTTCCTCCTCCTCCTCGGAGAGGAAAGAGTTAACTAAACGAGGGAAGGTTGGCTCCTCCACGCACACCCAAAGTTCCAATCGCCCCCTCCCTTGCAGTTAACCCCACCCCTCCTTCCACCGCTTTCCTCCCTTACTCAAGCGCCGCCAGTTCTCAACTGCTACTCCTAGCGCGTTTCCTCGCCTTATATAAACGAACCAGCCCCTTCAACGCAATGCGCAGCCGCTTCTCATTTTCCTGGTCCCAAGGTATCTCGGGATTTGTGGTTTCTCCTTCCGATCGATTGCCCAGTTCTCTTTTAACACAATGACTACCCTTCCCAGAATCGCGGCAAGGGACTGTTGTTTAGCCAATCAATATTCAAGGAGGGCTGGAACAACAAGGAAGCTCTCTCTGGTAGGCTGCCTAAATAACTAAAACATCAATGGCTATAATGGGAGCCCTTCAATATTAACTGAACCAATCAGAGAAGAATAGTTGGAGGCGGTGTAGGAGGTGGGAATTGGAATATACCAACTATTTATGTGAATTTTGAAATCTTAACGCTTATTAAACCGGCCTTTTTGAGTCCTCCTATAACTCACCTTCAAACGAATGTCACCTCAAGCACTTTATCTGTCATAATAGAGTTGAAGGAAAATAGCTTCGTAATTTACCCCTCGAGAAAAAAAAATATGGTAGTGCCCAAAAAGTAGTTCCAATGTAAATCTAAAGATTAAAAGGATTTTGTAATGGGTCACTCGTTTAAGATTGAGGAATTTCAGTAACTATTCGAGAATTTAGGGAGAACAGTGATGTCATCTAGTGGCAAAAAAGATTTGGACAGGAGAGTTGAGTAGGAAGCTCTTGCTGGCGGAAGGTCACTATTAGTTGTGTAAAAACCCCCAGCTATGTTAACCTATGACGGTGACTGGGAGTTGTAAACAAACCGAAATTGGAAACAAGTTCCGTCTTAAAGGCATAAAGGCACCCCTTTCGCTAAATCAAATGATGTAATTGAAGGCCTGGAAAGGGGATTGCAGTCTAGTGGTTAAAGGCTGAGATTTGGAACTCTTCTTCTTTTGTCAGAGGAAGATATGCCCAAGTTGCAACAGATCAAAGTTGAAAGAGTTTATTAACCAATTCCTGCTAGTTTTTCTCTCTGGCTGTGAAGAAAGGGTAGAGAACGGTGACTGAAAAGGAAGCTGCAGAACTTGAGGTCTGCCAGCTCTTCCCTTCTAATGTTAGAAGCTGGCTCAAGTCATCAGGAAACAAATGCATTCTGTATATGCTCAGAGACTAATTTATTTTCAGTTCTGTTTCACCCGTTTCGAGCCCTATGGGCTCCATATAGCTACCGTGTTTTCCCCAAAATAAGACCCTGTCTATTTTTTTGAACCCTGAAATAAGTGCTTGGCCTTAATGCCTTGCGCTCAAAAGGCCGATTGGGCTTATTATCGGGGAGGTCTTATTTTGGGGAAAACAGGGTACCTTCAACAGTGAAAGAAAATGGGTTTACAACCTTCTTCCACTGAGCTGAAGCTGGGACTCAGACCCAGGATGGCATTGAACTTCTCTTTTGCAGACCCTCACCTGAAAGGGCTGCTTAAGAGGGAGAGGATTTCCTTTGCCATCCACAACTGTCCACCTCTTCCATCACAGAATCCTGACTTATCTTTCACTGCTGTTCACATTGTGGAATTGTAACAGGACAAGCATTTGGTTAGCTTTTACAATGAAAAAAGTGACCCAGGTGCATAACAATTTTGTAAAGAAAAGGTAAAAGGTAAAAAAATTGTTGGGGCCAAATACTGTAGAGCTTTTGAAAATTGAACTAACCTCTTGAAAGTAACTTAGAATCATAGGAAACCTGAGAAGTGATTAAATTTAAAATGCCAGCGTATTATCCTTCCTGTGAAAACATGTTCGCGTGACTGTAATTGCATTAAGCTAATTCTATAAAAACTACATTTTTAAATTGCAGAAAACAAGAGTTTTAGGCACTGGGTTTTTGAAGAGTTTTAGCAAAAAAAGCAAAAAACAGTTACACCTCAACTAGCAGGAGGGAAGTTCAAAAGTAATGTTAGAAAGTGTTACTTCACAGGAAGATTAGGGGACACTAGGAACCAACTTTCAGCAAAGGTAGGTAGTTGATCAGTCATAATTAACTGAATTTAAATATGCTTGGGGGAAAAACATGTCTATCATCCAATGTAGGTACTAAGTAAATAATAAAATAATGGCAAATCCAGTCTGAACATTTGGCTAAACCCTCAAAGGGCAGACTGGATGGATCACTGGCTCTTTTTCTGCAGTCTGTTTTTTATGTTTCTATGCTAGTTTCCTTATTCATTTCAGTTCAGCACAGGCTGCCATGCTAAGTTTGCTGCATACATACTGCAAACTAGAAGATTCCTTATTGATACGCAACATTTCTCTATAATGTAATCATATTGAGAATACTGTGAAATACAGTGCAAAAAAGATGAAGCAAGTAATACAACATTGTACAGGCCAAAATACAAATCTAACTCCAAAACAACTTTCCTGTAAATCAACATTCTATTTCATTTTTATTTTAAAGTACTGTATTTTTCAGTCTATAAGACACACTTCCCCCGCCCCCCAACCAAAAGTGGATGGAAATGTCTGTGCATCTTATAGAGCAAATGTTACCGAAGCCCCACCCATTCCACAGCCCCCACTCTTTGGCCGTTTTTGGCCTCCACACACCCTGTTTTCGGCATCTGCATGCCCTGTTTTCGGCCTTCGAGCACCCCATTTTCAGCCTCCACATGTTCCGTTTTTGGCCCGTTCCAGGCAGCGGTGGTGGTGATCCCCACCGCCTGGAATGGGCCAAAAACAGGACGCATGGAGACCAAAAATGGGGCATGCGGAGGCTGAAAATGGGGCATGCAAAGGCAACGATAGGCAGCGTCAGTGATAGGCATCGACGATCCTCGCAGTCTGGAACAGCTGATTTGCGGTAATCCAGGAGGCCGATCCAACCGCCAATCAGTTGCTTGTGCTAAATCAGGTTGTGATAATGTGCTGAAGCTGACCAGGCTGTTTGCTGTTTGCTGTAAGGATGCTAGGAGGATGAATACCGAAGGATACTGGGAGGCAGAGGCAGATTTTTTTTCTTGTTTTCCTTCCCAAAAACTGTGTCTTATGGTCCAGAGTGTCTTATAGTGCAAAAAATACGGTACGTTTCTCATTTGGAGAATCTGTAATTTATCACACAATATAGTGAACCAAGTCTTTGTCATCAAGAATCAAACATTTTAAAAAGTGAAATACGCAGGTTTAAACAATTGAAATTTCAAAAAGTAAAAATAGTATTTTTACTGCTGACCTATTCCATAGTGGATTTAATATCTTATCCGAAGCATATAAATCAGGACAGACTAAATTCTGTCATACAGTACAAGTTTAACCTGAAGAATATAGCTTCTTTTTTGTGATTTTTCCCGAATTACTCTCAATTACAAGTGTGAAATATATGACAAAATTTCATACCACTTTGAGGCAGACCATACAGCAAGGCTATAGGATAACTTTGAAGATTCATGTAACACTTTTAATGTAAGAAATTTTCCAAACCCAGGAAATTACAAAAAATATTGGCCCCATTAAATCTATAAAGATGGTTAAGTCCTATGAAAGTAAAATGGAGAAATTGGGCTCAGAATTGTAATTGCCTAAGGTCCTCATTCTCATCCTATGGCAAAGTCAATCCTTCAAGTCAAATGCTAGCTTTAGAAGCTAAATGCCCTCATTACATTAAACCATAATTTACTTTAATCTTGGTTAGAGCAACCAGATTCTAATACTGTGCTGAACTGAATCTAAATAATGACCTAGATTAGAGTCATGTTGAACTGTATCTTCTGCAATAGAACTGAATAGAATAATTCAGAATAATAAGAATGAAATTCTCAGTACAGAATAATGCATTTCTCAGTATATTTATTATAGTTATATATCACTTTTTGTGCAAGAGCTCATGATGACCTTGCATAGTGTTTCATCCTGTTTTTCTCTATGACAAGAATTCTGTAAGGTAGAATGGGATGAAAGAGTGTGAGTGGTCCAAAGCAGTGGTGCATTACCCCCCGGTTCGCACCGGTTCTATAAAACCGGTAGTAAAACCGGCGGGAGGCCCCACCCACTGACCCTGACATCATGAAAGCAGAAGAGGCCCCATTGCGAACTGGTAGTAAAGGTAAGTAGAACCCACCCCTGGCCCGAAGTCATAGTGTTTCTGTGGCTGAGAATACATTGGAATTCGGGTTTCCCTACTCCTAGGCTAACATCTTAACATTATCATACTGACTGTGATAGACATGATTCCACACATTTAACATGGGAATCATTACACCTACTCTTTGAGGAAAGGTGAATTCTCCCCAAATATGTGTGTGTTTGTGTGTGTATGAGTGTGTGTGTGTATGTATATATATATATTTTCATGTTTATCTATTTCAAGTATTAAATTCTAGAGGCCAATAATTCCTGTTAATTTTCAGATTTGGGCAATTTTGGAATATATACATATAGCACCATTAGTTGAATGGGCAGTATTTGAATTTAAACATTAAAACTCTAGCATTTCTGGAAACGATTGTCTAATAAAAATTCAATCCTTCTTTTGCTAAATTGACTTTATGGGGAAACCCAATTTTAATAAAATGATAAAAATATGAAAAAGTGATATGGAAAAATTGGATGGAAATTGAGATGTCGTTCATAGTTCATCAAACAGATGATGATGAATTTTAAACATATTCTCTGTTAGAGACAAATATCTACCCAATGTAATCCAATAGCAATATTTACAGTGACAACATTTGCCAACAACATTGTTTTGACCAGCAGCACTCTCAGATTTTGAACACCTGAAAACTTGTTAATTTTTTTAAATTTAAGAAAGACCCAGTTTGTTTGTATAGATATTTGTTATCAATAAATCAGTGTGAAGAGAAGATAAGGGCTTGGGCAGAACCTCCGGAGGTACAGCAGCAAGAAATAGTAGAAGTGGAAGAAATATTTGGGTTAAATAGTAAAGATGTAGACAGAGACAAAGACCCAAGGAAGGAGTTTGGGAGGCAAGTCAAAAAATGAATAAGGATTGAAATACTAAAGTGGGCAAGAGATTATGGTTAGAAAGGGAATGCTGTTTAATATAAAATTGGCTCTATTGAGAGCTAGAATAGAGGTAGAAACAAGATCAAGGGGTAATATTAATATACATATTTTTTTTAATATTATATAATATACTAAAAATAATAGCTAGATGTAAAGATTAGATTTTGAATGATAGTATCATTATGTACGTTTAAATAATATTGTGATTGTTATTAGAATGGCAGATAAAAACACTGAACTACTAAACAATGAAGGAACACACTCTAATAAAATATGTATAATTATACCACAATTACATAAGTATGATTAATGTAACAAATATTAATATTAATATTATTTGTATTTAAATGAATGATACCCACATCCCTCACTGTTAATATATTAATATTGATGTATATCCAAAAAATTTTTAAAAAATCAGTGTGATATGCAGATGTTAAGAAATGAGTGAATTAAGTAATTACAGGTTCCTATATTGCCTAGGTCAGAGATCAACAACTGGTGGTCCGTGAGAAAATTCTGGTGGTCCTCAGCACACCCAGATGGAGGAGCTGCTCTGGGATGACCAAAGGCCAATCCTGCGCCTAGAGCTCTGGAATATGGGACTGGCCAGGCAGCTCATGGTAGGGCTGGAAATCTCTGCCATAGAGGGAGGTATGTGCAACTTGCAACTTTGCAGGTGGTGCAACGTGCAAGGAGTAGCGCAGCCCTCACTAGCCAAAATGAGGTAATGGTGCTGTTGCAGCAAGGGGGGATGGTGGCGCAGCGGGCTGAAGCAATGGGTGTTGCCAACCCGTGGCTCTTTCGTCCCCCTGCTGTGGCTTCCTGTCCCGGGGCCAGCCACCCACCAGTGGCTGGCCCCGCCCCTCATCCTTCCCTCCCCATCACTCCTTGCCTGGCCTGAGAAGGGAAGGGTAGGGGATGGAGATTCGATCCATATTCCAGGGTGGGAGCAAAGCTTCATCTCTTGCTAGATCTTGCAAGCATTTCTTCCAGCCCTTGTTGGTGCTCTGTGCATCTCAGTCTCTTGGGGAGACATGCAACTTCTTCTCAGCCCCAAGACACTGGCCTGGCTCAGCCCAGCCGTTTCTTTCCGCCGCTGCTGCTAGTGCCTCCATGGCCTGCCTGCTGCTCTTGCAGCACAGTTAAATTTAGCACAGTTCATAATGGGGGAGATGGCATCCCCTTCTCCTCCTGGAACCCATTACGATGGGGAGCATCGGCTGCAGCCGGGTTGGGCAAGTGTCTCAGGGTGGAGAGCAGGTCGTGTGTCTCCCTGAGCGACCAAGGTGCGTCCAGCATCAACAAAGGTTGAAGAAGCGCCTGCGAGACCCAGAGAGCGCTGGAGAATCAGAATGAGAGAGAAAGGAGAGAGAGAGAGAGAAAAATAGATGAGAGAGACAGAAAGAGATGAGAGAAACAGACAGACAAAGAGGGAGGGGGAAGAGAGAGAGATGAGAGAGACAGAGGGGGAGAGAAAGATGAGAGAGAAAGAGATGAGAGACAGACAGACAAACAAAGAGAAGGGGGAAGAGGAGAGAGATGAGACAGACAGACAGACAAAGAGAGTGGAGGGGGGGAGAGAGATGAGAGATCCTGTTTTTTTGTTTTCTGTGGGAAACTGTTGTGGCCCCGCCCTCCGAGCCTATCTCATCGGAGGAAGAAGGCTCCGAACATGAAGAAGAGGAGTCGGCCAGGCCTCCCTCTCCAGGCCCCTCCCCTCTGGCACTGCCTCAAGTGCCGGCCGAGGAAGAGGAGATTAGCCAGGAGCCAGGTGTCTCCGATGAGAGCGAGGGAGGTGATCTGTCGTTCCTGGATCCACGCCAACAAAGGCATGATAAACGGCTGCAGCAGTTAAGGAGGCGTGCCAGGGATTATAACTGAGTCACTAGACCACACCCCAGAGACTATATAAGAGAGTGTGGTGGCCATTTAAGACTCTGTGACGAACAAAAACTAACTCTGGCTAGTCACTTGAACAACGTGTAAATCAGCCGAAGGGATATTGTTTGAGCTGGACTATTTACAATTTGTATGTATTTTATGTTATCTGTTGAAGTAAAGCTCTTGGCAGACGGTTTTGTTGCCAAGTTTAGATAACAACTTGTGTGCGTGCCAAGTGCTTTCTTAACCCTCGGCTGGCTATGTTTGTGTGTGGGTGGAGACGGGGACAGAACAGAAACAGGTCCAAATGGCTCTTCGAGTGTTTAAGGTTGCAAAAACAGGCGGCCAGACTAAATCCTGTTACTGTGAGTCCAGACACTTCAGAGAGCGGTGCGCTGGATTCATATTAGTGGTCTGCAGCATTTAAAATTATGAATTTAGTGGTACCTGAGGTCCGAAAGGTTGGTGACCTCTGGCCTAGATTACTGGAGAAAGTTTTAATTTATATACCAATAATATCAATGTATCTTAAACTATGACAACAAAGTACTTGGACTCTATTATAGAGTCCAGTTATATTAAAGGATTATCTACAACAGCATTTTATTTGAGATGTAATAAGGATAATGCTTCTTTTAAATAAGTTTACAATGTTCTACTGTATATTTATTAAATTTTGGGAGAAAAGTAGTGGACTATATAAATGTGATTGTGAGACAAAAGCTACAAATTTTCAGATTATAATATTCTTTTGAACTACATACCTAGTACATGGAATTTAACAGCTAGAAAACATAAATAGATTCTCTGATATTCTAGACAATATGGGTGGTAGATAAATCAAATAAATAAAAATAAATATAGTATCATTGGAAATATAAATATGAATAAAATTCTTTTATTCAATGGATTGCAATGAATCTATAGTTCTAGACCAGTGATGGCTAACCTTTTTGCCATTGTGTGCCAGGAGCTGGGGGAGTCGCGCGCACGCGTGCCCACATCCATAATTCTATGCGCCCTGCCCCCGCGCATGCGAGCGTGACTCCCCCACTCTCCCCCAATACCCCCTTTGCTCCTGGCACGTGATGGCACGGTGGGCTCGTTTTTCTCTCTCCCCACGCTCCAGACCCTTTCTAGGAGCTTGGGGAGGATGAAAACACCTACCACCCTGCAGGCCCTCCAGAGGCCGGAAATGGCCCATTTGCCAACTTCCGGTGGGACCGGAAGGCCCATTTTTCGCTCTCCCCAGCCTCCAGAGCCTTTCTAGGAGCTTGGGTAGGGCGAAAACAGACCCCCCCCCGCCCCCGCGGAGGCCCTCCGGAGGCCAGAAATGACCCATTTGCCGACTTCCGGTGGGACAGAGCTGAGCTCACGTGCCCAACGATATGGTTACACGTGCCACCTGTGGCACACGTACCATAGGTTTGCCATCATGGTTCTAGACTTTGTATGAACAAATATAATGAAGTATGGGACTCATTCATCCAAATAAAATAGGTTAAACAAATATATTAAAATATATATGTAATTGAATAATAATTGCAATAGATAACTATATATAGAATTGTAACTATTTACTGTTAAAATAATATATTGTACTTTTTTCTTTTGTATTTTACTTCACTTTCCTAAAAATGCACTTTTTTCTTTTCTTTGATAATGTATGTATTTTTATTTTTGCATTTCTTTTATTTCTTTTGCATTATTTTATATTTATTCTTTTTTTTTTTATTGAAAAAGTTTTCAAATACAAGTTTTCCCCCTTTCCCCCCCCCCCTCTTCCCTAACCCACCCTTTCCACCCAACCCCCCCCCTGTGACTTCTTCACAACAATAGGCTATTTCATAACTAGTTACATACATAATATCTTTCCTTTCCCTTAGTCCCTTCTCGGAATACTGACCCTTAGCATATTAATCTTATAACTCCCATTTTTACGATAATCTGCCCTTTTTCTCCTCCCCTAAACTTATAGTGTATTATTACAATTTAACATTTAATCTTTTATATATATTAATATAACATTTTAAAGCGGCCTTCTCCCTACATCCAAATTTAACATTTATTCAATTCTGTCCAATTCCTCCACTCCTCTAAATATATGACTTAGAATCATACAATACAATTCTAAATATAATCCACTGCCCACTTTACTAAAATATACACATATCTATATATGCATCCCATTTTATAAAAAAAAAAAAAAAAAAAAAGACAATAACTTTAAATTTATAATCCATGTAATATCTTCTTTGGTGTCTTTCCACTGGATTGTTAAATCCTCCACTCCCCTAAATATATGACTTAAAGATCCTTTTTCTTAAACTAATCAATCAGTAAACTAACCTATTTCAACCCTTCAGTTCCTACAAAATCATGCAATACAATTCTAAATATAATCCACTGCCCACATTACTAAGATATATACATATCTATATATGCATTTCATTTTGTAAAAAGAAAAAAGACAATAACTTTAAATTTATAATCCATATAATATCTTCTTTGATGTCTTTCCATTGGATTGTTAAATCCATCACCCATAATAGAGTAAAATAACATGCTGGTGCAACAGTTTGTTCAAAATCTTCAATCGTCTTCTGCCCCCATCAGTAGTAGATATCCTCGCATCTGTATAAAAGTAAAAACAACCACCCGAGTGACATTATAATTATGATATATCCATATGGTTATAGTTGTGGTATTCATCAGGATTGTTAATTCCCATCATCCTACTGAATAACATCCAGATCTTCTGCATGCCCCAGCGTAACTCTCCTGCCTTATAACTCAAAATAATTATAATATATTTACCAAAAAAAAAAAAAATTCCAGAATAGATGATTCAAATCCAACAGAGTGAGGCTCTTTTCACATCCCAAAATCATGGCCTTGCAGAGATCTGCCACAATCCTCAGGATAGTATCAAACAATTGTTCGCCTCCACTATCTTTTCAAATATTCATTCGTTTTTTAAAGTCCCTGGCTTCACTGTTGCATAGTTTAGAAATTGCTGTTTCTATGAGATCTATTTCTTTTCTTTTTCTTTTGCGGGTTGAATTTCTATCCTCGTTTCTTGCCTACCAATTGTGTGTCTGCTGGTTGATTTTCATTCTGCTTTATGGGTTGTTCTTGTTGGGTCAGTTTTATCATCTCATCTTTCTTCTCCGTCACTTGTATGTCAACTGATTGATTTGCGCACTTGTCTGTGACTTGATGGTTCATCAGCTTGATGTCGGATGACACTACTCTCTTGTTTATAGACAGACCAGCTGGGGTATCCAGGGGATCCAAAGACAATTTATCTGCAACAGTCTCTGTAATTTGATATTTTCCTTTTGTTTCCAACTCCTTTTGCTTATCCTGTATTATGCCTAAAGGTGTTAAATTCATTTTTAAAATTTTTTGATAAAAATCTTCCGCTTTTTCAACAGTGTGCAATTGATATCTTACTCCTTGATATCTCAATATTAAACCAACTGGGGTGTCCCACCTGAATAGGATATTTCTTTTTTTTAATTCAGTCACGAGAAAGCCAAATTTCTTCCTCTCCATTAACATCTTGGGCGGGAGCTCCTTAAAAATCCAAATCTTTCTTCCATGAAATTGCAAAGTGGAATTAAAAGAGTTCTGCACAATATTATTCCTAATTTCTTTATCTGTAAAATAGATCACCACGTCTCTAGGCAATTGCCTTTGCTTTGCCAACCAGGAGTTTATTCTGTAAATTCTATCAATCCTGCAATACACTTCATCAGGTTGAACCTTTAAAATCCCAGCCAGAATTTCAGAAGATATTTTCCTTAGATCATCTCTATTATTTTCCTGCAAACCTCTCAGTCTAATTGCATATTCTGTAAAATTATATTGAATCATTAAAACTTCTCTTTCAATCCTCTGTTGTACATTTTCTTCATTACCAGTCTTTTGGTCAGTCTCCATTTTAGATTTGTCTTCTGAGCTATTATCCTGAGTGTTTATCAAATCCTTTTTAATTTTTTGAGTCACGTCATCCAAATTCTCCTCAATTTCCTTCATTTTAGACTCTAATAATTTAGTCTTTGTATCCACCCGAATCAGAAAGTCTGATAAACCATTAGCAGATTTTAAAATCTTTTGATTCAAAAAGTCAAACTTTGATTTCACCAATTCACCAATTTCTTTAATTTCCTGCTTAAATTTTTCAAGTTGCTGGTTCACAATCTCATCCCTTCTTACAATCTCTTCAAGGAGAAATTCTAATATATTAAAATCAGGTTTCTGACACTGGAGAGTTAGAATTTGTTGGTGCAGTTTCTTAAGGGGGGAAGTTCCCCCCCCCCCCCCCCGTTTGTCCAGCTGTGTAAGTCCCGATGCCATTTCCCACACAGGCAAGATTTAGCAAAAAAGAGAGAAGAAATAGAAAACGAAAGGACTTTCCCTTAAAAAAAAAACAACAAAAAAAAACTTCTTTTCAATCAACAGCACAGGAGCGAGGTTTTATCTACAAATGTAGCCAGTGATATTTATTCCGCTACATTGTAGTAATAAGAAACGGAAGGACTTTCCCTTTCAGCCCTTCTCCAGCCACGGCAGACGCCATTTTAAAAGGCTCTTTTTCCCTCTTTCCTCTCCTCTTTTCTCTTAAATAGTTTTTTGAAGGGTAAAATACTTGCGGTTCAGTATTAAGGGTCCAGCTCGTCCTTTCTTTAATTATTCTGTTAAATTCGCAGGCTTGCTCTTGACGCCTGGCTCTGCATAGGCAGAGGTCTCCCAAAGCCCGGAGCAGCGGCAGGGGATATGGGGCTTCTCATCCGCTCTGTCCCAAAAGTAAAAAAAAAACTTTTGGGACTCTGCAGAGAGTTCTACCCACCCCTGCCGGCTCTATCTCCGTTTCCTCTTGGAAACGGAGTTTTTTCGAGCCGCCATTCCGCTATAAAGGCGGCTCTGACAGGCAATGAAAGCTGACGATCCCAAAGGAACGTCTGGCGGCGGCCAGCAGCAAACCGGAAGTCACTTTTGCATTATTTTAAAAACAGTAAAATAATAAATGCAAAAAAAATCCACATTTAGGAACATATGTTCTGAAACCTGGATAGGGTAATACATACATGCAATAGAATAAAGAAAATAAGATGACATAAGCCTTGAAATTATTTACTCATAAAGAATACTGACTATCTAATTAGTGCTGTTTAATTTGCCTGGATCTATCCACATACCATACTGGTTGGAGTAATGGGAGTTGTGGTCCAACAGACTTGGTGATCTCAGGTGATGGAATGTTGTATTGTTTATTGTCAGTGCAGGATATCACATAGGGTATGTTGTGAAAAATGAATTTATCATGTAGTATAAATGTGTAATTAAAGTAAATATATTTATGTTTCAGAGTGTGCCAAGAACTCACTCTTCCTTAGCTTTGGCAATGACCAAGCCATTTTGGGGCTGTATCAATAGAGGTGGTTTGGGGACTTGAAAGTTAGGGTTAGAAAAGTAGTTTTTCTGCTCTGCAAACTGCTTGCTGTGTACAGCATCATATAAGACTAGTTTGCACAGTCAATCATCCTGGGTTATTTTGTAAAAAATGGAAATCATGGTGCCTTCTGTCTAAATAACATATACTTAATAAGAATATTAAGTATGTGAAAGCTAATTTTTGCAAGTGATAAGAATGGGTTCTTAATATTTGTTTTTACAAACCAAAAATAATCCTGTTTTTCAGAGATGCTTTTTTCTCTAGTTCCAGAGAATCTCTTGTATTTTGCTTTCCATGGGAGCTGAATATTTATATGGTTGACAGCAGAAATTTTTCCCTCTGCTAAGCTGCAACCTGAAATTTGGATGCCTGCTGTTGGGACAGTCTGTTCCTTCATTGTATTCAGAAGGCACACCAAAAAAAGAATAGAATACCACTAGAAAGATATCCCTACAATTGTCTTCTTGTTTTTTTCCCCTTGCAGATTGTGAGAGTCCTTTTGTACTCAGAGGGGAATGCAAGATCTAATCCTTTCTTTACCTGGGTTGGTTTTTAGTTTGTTATCCCATGGCCTAGTGCTACCAACAGTTGCTTAGTGCAGTGCTGGTAGAAGATCAACAAGGTTGCTGGGAAGTAGTTTAATTTAGGTCCAGATCCAGACAGAGCTGATCTCTAGTTTTAGAAACTTGCTTTTCAGAATTGACAATGTTGGAATGAAACTATGACATCAGCTAAGATGTTTAAATGGCCAGAGAAAATCAAAACAGAAACAGGCCAGTGTTCTCTTAGGTCACAACAAGAGTTTGCTGGGCAGAAATCAACAGATTAAGTTTTTTATAGCAAACACTACTCAAATTACAATTAAAAGGCTCAGTTAACTACAGGAACACAAAGAGCTGTCAACCCCAACTCAACTGGATTTAATTGTACATAGCCAGCAGCAACAACCCATGTGCAAAAATACAATTTAGCATAGGGTAAGATGTGAAATTCCATAAATTAGCACATATTTTTAGTTTCTATGTGGCAAGGCAGTTCTAGATACCCTGGCAATGTACTTTGTTAAAGATTTCTGAAAATAGTCATGAGCAGAATATAGTAGGAGATAATTTGATTTGGGTCCTTCAAAAAAAATCTAATGACTAACTTCCATTGATGGGAATGCCCTAACTATGACTAAATTTGGCTATGTGATGTAATGTAATCTGGATTCCCATGAAAGAGGAGTTGCATTTCAGAGGACAAAGAGACAGCAAAGTTTAGATAGTTTGATCAGGAAGAAGAGAATTGAGGTACTAATTGCCTTAGTTTGGAAAGTTTTCTGTCTATAGGTGAGGAATATAAAAGGAAACTGCTCAGAAGTAATTCTATATCTTTTTTTTTTTTTTTTTGGATCATGGGGCCTCACACAACTCATTAAGGTTAAATCAAGCTGACTTGATCAGGCCCTTTTATAAAGTAGCTCAACCTATATTGAGAGAGGCCCTATGCATTTGGCAACCAAAATAAATGTATGTGATTGCAAAATCCACGTAGACATACAGTATGTCTTCCCCAAGAACTGTGGTAATATGTAGGCCTTTTAGGTTCAGTATGTTGCATATGTTAATTACCAATATTTTGACCATTGAAAGTTACACCTCAGGATTAATTAGTTTAATGGTTATCTTATGGATTAATTTTTGAATATTTTCAGGGCATCCTACAAAATTTATTCCATAAAAGAATAGTAATGAATGTTGTTTTATTTTGTTGGCTAAAATAAACCAATTGTATTGTTTTAGTTACAGTAGCAATTTTACCCTAAGCTTTGGGATGCATCTAAATTTATATTAAAACATTTGAATGCTCTAACTTGAGCAAAATATAACTTTTATTGTTTTCTCAAATTACCTAGGTCTGTTATCAGAGAGAAAAGTCTGCAGGATGATCAGGAAATAATTGAATAATTGAGCAAGGATTTGTTGTTTGCCACTCTAAAAGGCTGAACTGCAGCCAACAGATTTAATTTATGAACTGTAGATCTTGGATGAACCTTAGAAAAATGCACTTTTGAGTTAAAAATACAGTTACCAACCAAAACAAGTACTTTAGGAATTGGGGTGAGGATCTTCTTATCTGCTGACTTCTTATATTAGGCAGTGTGTGTCAGTGTTGACCTCTGGTGATTGTCTGGACTAGTTCTTGCAGTCGTCTTGGTAATTTTCAGAAATGGTTTACTTTGCCTTCTTCCTAGGGCTGAGAATGTGACTGGTCTAAGGTCAGCTGGCATGTGTTTTAGATAGAACCAGAACACGTTGTCTCCCAGTTTCTGGCCTGGTATCTTAACTATTACATCAAACTGGCTCTTTAATATAAATATTATATTTACTACAGATTACTTCCTGTTCCAATTCTCCTGCTTGTCCAGTGAGAAATGGTAAATGGTGAGATCTGCCTAAATAATTTATTTTAGAGATAGAGACAGGTCACCAGCTTTTCTTCTATGAACTCCCCACTTCCTCTCAGTTCGTAATAAGATATTAGTCTATGTTTATGCCAGGAGTAGACAACTCTTGGGGGACAAGAGCACATCCAGGTTTCCAAGAATATGTTGCAGCACTATCAAAAATCTTTTGTATTTATAAAATAACACCTTTGATATGCCAGTAAAATGTTTATATGGTCCACAGACCAGAGTAAGCAGCACGGCTATCTGCCCAGTCTGAGTGTGCAGAGAACACTTGTTGAAAGTTCCCACCCATGTAGAAAAAGCCAGTCTGTCGCTGCTTTCGTGCTATCAGATTGCAATGTATGCATTTTACGAGCATTCCCTTAGTGAACGTTCAAAGTTACGTGATAAGCGCCCCCTAGTGTTTACAAAGAAGTCCCAAAACTATGAATGTTGCAGCATCACAGCAATTGTTCGCGAACGACCCCAGAGCCTCTGCAACATTCACCCTGCCTATTTCCCTCCCACCCACCCCACATGGTGGGTTTTCATAGGCACTAGGCCTGTGGATACTGTACTCACCTTGTGAAGATCTAGAGATCTTTTGTTTTCTTCGCCTGTTTTGATCCTTTAGGCCTTCGGTGAGTATACAGAGAATGTTGGCCTAAAGTACTACAAGATCACATTTATTATTTTTATTTTATTTTATTAAATTTCTATACCGCCCTTCTCCCGAAGGACTCAGGGGGGTGAACAGCCATGAGATAAAACACATAAATACAAAAATTTTAAAATGAATTAAAAATGAATTAAATAATTTAGCTGAATTTAAAATACCCCATAATTTAAAACAAATTAAAATTTACAGTTTAAAAATTTACATTTAAAAAGGGGAGAAGATTTAGGCCAGGCCAGCTTGATGGAATAGGAAAGTCTTAAGCGCGCGACGGAAGGTGTGCAGATCCGGGATCCTCCGTATCTCGGGGGGGGGGAGCTTGTTCCAGATCGTAGGTGCCTCCACAGAGAAGGCTCTCCCCCTAGGGGCCGCCAGTCGACATTGTTTGGCCGACGGCACCCGGAGGAGCCCCTCTCTATGGGAGCGTATTGGCCGGTGGGAGGCTATTGGTGGTAGCAGGCGGTCCCATAGATAACCTAAGGTCCTAAGCCATGGCGTGCTTTAAAGGTGATGACCAAAACCTTGAAGCGCACTCGGAAGACCACCAGGAGCCAGTGCAGCTCGCGCAGGAGAGGTGTTACATGGGAACTCCATGTTGCTCCCATAACCACCCGCGCGGCCGTACTCTGCGCCAGTTGGAGCCTCTGAGTGCACCTCAAGGGGAGCCCCATGTAGAGAGCGTTACAATAGTCCAGACGAGAGGTGACGAGGGTGTGAGTGACTGTGTGTAGAGAGTCCCGATCTAGAAAGGGACGCAACTGGCAGATCAGGCGAACCTGATGAAAAATCCTCCCAGTCACGGCTGTCAAGTGCTCTTCTAAAGACAGCCATGAATCCAGGAGGACGCCCAAGTTGCGAGCCCTTTCCGTGGGAGCCAATGATTCGCCCCCAATAGTCAGCGATGGTACCAGCTGACTATATCGGGACATCGGAAACCACAGCCACTCAGTCTTGGATGGGTTGAGCCTGAGCCTGTTTCTCCCCATCCAGATCTGTACGGCCTCCACGCACCGGGACATCACTTCAAGGACATCGTTGGGGTGGTCCGGGATGGAGATGTACAGCTGGGTGTCGTCAGCGTCCTGATGGTATTTCACCCCGAAACCACGGATGATCTCACCCAGCAGCTTTACATAAATGTTGAACAAAAGGGGCGAGAGCACCAACCCCTGTGGCACCCCACACATGAGATCAGTAGTGCAAGATCTCATGTTATTGATCCCTTGTGGTCAAATATTTTAGGCCTCTGTTCTCTGCAAACGAAGACCTGGATGAGATCTGCAGCAAAAGGCTTTGCAAATGGAGGGAAGGCCTGAAGCTTTCCCTCCGTTTCCAAAGCCTTTTGCCATCTTTGCAAAAAGCCTCTGCAGCCCAAAACAGAGCTCCAGAGGGACAAGCGCGCCGCTCTGAAGCTCTGTTTTGGCGTGGGCAGGTTTCACCTGGCATTTTGCAGCCTGAAATGGAGCTCCGGAGGGGCGGATGCGCCCTTCCGGAGCTCAGTTTTGTCAAGTGCAGGCCTCATCCAACACTTTGCAGCCCAAAATGGAGCTCTGGAGGGATGGGCATGCCTGAGACCCTGGGGAGAAGATAGCATGCTAGATCTTCACATGGTATGTTATCCAGCGGGGCAGGTTGAATGGGGTGGGGAAGTAATTGTGAGGAGAATGAGATATTTTAATGGGTCAAGGAGGCTTTGGGTAGTCTTTAGCAGGTGGCCTGTTCCATCACTAGGACTCCCATGGCCTTCCCCGCCTGAAATAACTCACGTGCACATAACGAACAGTGCATTCGATTAGCGAATGCATGTGTGAAAAGAGGGAGTGATCCTGTTCAAAGTACGAGATTCACTCGCATGAATCCTCGGGTTGGGCAGGCTCCATTACATTCATAACTCGAGGACTACCTGTATTCTAGTTTCTTAGGATGTTCCATACTTTTTCAGCTTTGTCCCTTTTTTCCATTTTATTTTATTTATAAGCGCCTATTTGCCTAGGGATATTCTTAAAAAGAAAGTTAATTGAGACTGGTACTCCTTTGTTTTACAGAATGCTAATTAGTTTTATTTTAAAAGATGTTTCTATTTTTTTAAAATGAGGAATGGTAGGAAGTCTGATTTATACAAAGAGAGAGCACACCTGGATGCCTATCCAATGGCAGTACTCATGTTGTATGTAGCTTAAATGTAAAAAAAACATGTGCTCATTTCCTATTTGACTTTAGGCAGGAGCAATGGCATTGCTCGTATTTGTTTGTTCATTGTCACCACACCTTCAATTTGTAGATGACTAATTTATGAAAACATTCCAAACCATTTTCTGCAAGTTTATTGGAGAATCAGATTGCAATGGCCATGCATAATTATACACGTGAACTGGGTTTGCAAATGTCTGGAAATTAGTAATGAGCTGCCCAAATATCATATTGCTGAAATATAACCATAAAAGATAGATTTCTGGGAGCACAACCTTTGTATCTTTTGGTACTGCTAAGCTTTATATCACGTATTTTAGTTGAAATCTACCTTGAAACTTGCATAGAAGGGCAAAACATTTCAGTTGTGCCCATTTTGATATATAAGTGCATGATTTGCCAAACACCTCTATGATTAGATGTCCTTGAAATGTTAATAACTAAAAGTGCAGCTCCCATGCCATAAAAAAATTAACTACCCCATGTTTTTCCGAAAATAAGACCCTGTCTTAATTTTTTTTTTTGAACCCTGAAATAAGTGCTTGGCCTTATTGCCATTCACTCAAAAGCCCAATTGGGCTTATTATCAGGGGATGTTTTATTTTGGGGAAAACAGGGTAATTCTTTTCTAAGTCAAAAATGGTTAATTATATTAGCTGGGTTAACCTGCATGCTAAGCCATAAACCAGAGGTGATTTATTTAACAACATATAACACAGGGAACATGTCATAAAATTGGGGGTTTTCCATTTTTTTCCAAGTTGGGATAAACCTCTCCTCACTCGTAGACCTCTCTGTGCCCCATGATATACAGAGAAACTGAGAGGGATGAAATGCATGAGGAGACATCTAGACCGTCCCTGGCAGAAGACAGGGGATGAACTCGATCGAACACGGGTAAGAGCTGCTAAGGCCTAGCTTGTGGTGATTTGTGCGGCAAAATGTAAATACTTCTCCACAGTAATTGTGTCTGTAGATAATCACCCAGTGACCCTCTTTAAGGTGAGCTGCCTCCTTCTGGGGAAGAAGGTGATTGAGGTCCACCTGAAGGGGCACACTGAGGAATTTGCAGTTTTTCTGGAAGACAAAATCACTCAACTTTGTTCCCAGTTAGATGCTGGCCTGGTTGCTGGTCCGGTGGAAGCCTGAGAGGTTTTCGCCCTGTTATCTGGGAGCAGTTTGACCCTGTTATTCCCAAGGAAGTGGACAGGATTCTAGGGAGTATGCGCACAAGCACCTTAGTTTTAGACCCATGTCCCTCCTGGCTTCCTAGAAGGTGACAGGTAGGTGGACTCTGGCAGTGATTAATGCTTCCCCACAGGAGGGGGTGGTGCCGCAGCACTTTAAGGAGGCTGTAGTCCGCCCTCATCTTAAGAAGCCATCGCTGGACTCCACCTGGTTGGATAATTTCTGACCTGTCTCCAATCTTCTCTTTGGGGAAGGTTGTTGAGAAAGTGGTCACACAACAGCTCTAAAGGTTTCTGGATGAAATGGATTATCTTGACCCCTACCAATCTGGATTTAGGCCTGGGTTTGGGACAGAAATGGCATTGGTTGCACTTCTGGATGATGTCTGGTGGGAGCGGGATGGGGGTAGTGCATCCATCCTTGCTCTACTTGATCTCTTGGCGGCTTTTGATACTCTCCTGGGGCGGCTTCGGGGTTGGGAGTGGGAAGCCTTGTGCTATCCTGGTTCACTTCATTCCTCTGTGGCTGTTCTCAGTCAGTGTTGATAGGAGGGGAGAGATCCAGCCCTCGCCCACTGCTTTACGGGGTTCTGCAGGGCTCAGTACTCTTTCTGCTCCTGTTCAACATTTATATCAAGCCGCTGGGTGAGATAATCTGTCACCATGGACTGAGGTATCACCAATATGCTGATGATACTCAGCTGTATGTCTTGTCCCGTGGTGAGTTAAGTGATGCTGTGTCCTTTCTCTCGCAGTGTCTAGAGGCTGTTAGGGGCTGGATGGAGAGCAATGGGTTGAAACTAAATCCTTGCAAAACCGAGTGGCTCTGGGTTGGGGTTCGTTGGCTCAGGGAGAATTGCCACCTTTGGTCTTTGTTGGGGTGGCACTACCCCAAACAGACCCTGTGCGTAATCTAGGGGTTTTCCTGAACTTAAAACTCCTGCTTGAAGAGCATGTGGCGGTTGTGGCCAGGAGGGCCTTTGTACAACTGCAGATTGTGCGCCAGTCATGCCTTTTCCTGGACCAACAGTCCCTACTCAGTGTCACTCATGCTATAGTCACTTCCCGTCTTGACTATTGCAACACGCTCTGCATGGGGCTGCCCTTGAAGAGCATCTGGAAGCTCCAGTTGGTGCAAAATGCAGCGGCCTGCATGGTTTTGTGCAGACCCTGGTGTGCACATGTATCGCCTCTCCTGCAGGAACTGCATTGAATGCTGATTTGCTTCCAGGTGCAATTCAAGGTGCTGGTTGTCACCTTTAAAGCCCTTCATGATTTTGGACCAGGTTATCTGAGGGACCATCTCTTGCCGGTCACATCTAACTGACCCATCAGAGCGAGGAGGCAGGGAATGTTGTGGATCCAATTCCCAAGGGAGATACTCCTGGTGGGACCCAGAAGAAGGCCCTTCTCCATGATTGCTCCCTCTCTCTCGAACATCCTTCCCCAGAGATTAGAATGTTCTCCACTCTAATACTCTTCTAGAAGGCACTGAAGACCTGGTTCTTCCAGCAGGCCTGGGAAACCCAGAGTGGGATGGAGCCTATTAAATGCTGTCACCGGGGCAGGAGTGGGAAGTGTTTTTGTTATATTGTATCAAATTTGTTTGATTCTTTTTGTTAGTTTTTATTGTTGTAAATGTGGTTTTATATTCTGTAAGCTGCCTTGAGTCGCCATGGACAAATAGGCAGCAATATATATCCAATAAATTAAAAAATAATTAATTAATTAAAAAACACATAGTATTTTAGAAATTATACTATTTTTGTGAGTTTTAAAATATCACTCATTTGGTCATCACAGGGAAAATGTATTCTAGGGGCTAAAAAAAAAGAACAGAGGCTGCTTGCAGCACAAGAACACTTGTTGCCCTCCACTCCTGTTAACTGAGTTACAAACAAAATGGTTCAACTCAGATTTACTATTCAGAAAACTGAGGTAATCTCTGGCATGTAGAGTTGCTTGGAAGAAGAGGGGGTAGTGTGTGGAAGGCTACTTGTACAATGCTATACTTAGCTCCTGATATTTACTCAGAATCTTTTCTTATAATTTGAAATAATTGGTACAAGTCCAATCCTCTTGAGCAACATAAGATAAATGTGTTTCTTCAGCTATATGAGCTTTTAAAGATTTTCTTCTTCAGGCGAGATATACCAAATAGCTCTTTCAGATTTGCCTTATTGGATTTGAGTGGATCTTTCACTTTCTGGTGTCCTTATAAGTGTCTTTCTGAATATATTTCATTTTGTCAGCAATCTTCTTGTAATCCTCAGAACTGGATGCAGATATTTTTATGTTAACTATATGCAATGCTTCCAAAATGAAGTGACAGATAATAAGGAATTTCAGTATTGAGGGAAAGGCATTATTGTTCATTCTCCTGTAGTCGGGCACGGCAGTCAGGATGGGTGGAGACTTGGTTGAGCTTTGATTGGACCGGGTCTGCAGATTGAAAGAAGTCCCTCCTCCTGGCTGTAGCTGTCAGTTTTTCGACTCGGTCGAGTTAGGATCAGTCGTGTCTAGAGACAGCTCTTCAAATTTAAAAAAAAAAAAAAAGGAAAAAAAAAAGAAAGAAAAGGAGCCTCTTTGATTAGAGGTTTGACTGGCAGCCCGTTCCAGCATGAGAGCATGTTTCTGCTCCGCTGAGGACCGCTTGGCGGTTAGATTGCCAGTTGGTAATCTCTTCGGCCACGCGCACGAGTTCGCTCCGTCGCGTTCGGCCTTGGAAGCTCTGACGGCGTTGGGGGAGTGATCGGACGGCGGTTTTGATGGCGGCGACTGCTGCTCGCCCTGAGAGCTTCGTTTTCTCAAAGTGTCCATGCCGGCTGGCTGGCGCTTTTCCGGAGAGGCTCTTGTGGATCGGATTGGCCTCCTCCTTGCCGTGCAGTCAAGCGCCTTCATTTAGCGGCTTCTTAGCGCGTGAAAATTCCGTGCTTTATATTGCAGTGCTTCGACTGGCTGGCAAGCACTCGCGAGCCTCAGTTCGGCCCGTTTCAAGACTTCTCATCAAACGCAGTGAGTTACGCCCTCACGGGCCAACATTAGGCCCCTTTTTCTGAATCATACTCCTTAGCAGCCATCTTATAGCCCTCCTAAAATGGCGGACGCCAGGGCTCATGGTATTTCCAAAACAGGAAAACGCTCCCACAAGCAAAGGGGCTTAACTGGGGAGTCTTCCTCCGGCAGTCATTCCAAAAAGCCTAGACTACAAACATCCCAGGAGGCCCAAATGTCTAGGGATGAGGAGAGACGTCACAAGGCCATAGAAAAGGTCTGTAACAAAGCAGCTTCCTCAACCAAGGTTCAGTCTGGCTCCTCATCTGACCCGGCTCCTTCAGTGGAGCCCATTCCTGTTGAGGCCAATTCCTCATCTATCTTGGTGCCTAATCTATCACCTGATATTTCTGTCACAGAGGATTTTGTTGCTTCTGATACAGCAGTGGTTTTCTCATCTGGGGTTTCTCCATCCAGCAATCCTCAACCTGTCCAGCAAGCAGGAGTGGTTCCCCAGACTACCAGGGATATTGTGGCTCTGGCATCTCAAGGCCATAATCTAGAGCTTACTCCAGCCTTGGCCCAATTGATTGCAGAGTCTATTAAACAGGGCATTGCTCAGGGATTACAGGAGAGGGCCTCCTCCAAGGTTTCGGATTATTTGAGTCACCATGTTCCTTCAGTCACTTCTCAGCCCTTGCAGGCTTCATCTCAAAATCCAGAATGAGCAGTTTCCCCATCTAGAAACAGTCAGGGATCCCTTTCAGGGGACGAGGAACAGGCCATTATTGATCAAGATTTGTCTGAAGATGAGGGCCTAGAGCCCGATCAACCCTCCTTTGTGGGCCTGTTCCGCCCTCAGATGTTTCGCTCATTATTGCATAAAGCCCAGATCACAACTGGGTTGGGCCTTCCAGCTGCTAAATCTCAACCTCAGCCAGAGGCACTGGTTACTTCTTCTTCTCTATTTGAGGAACCTACAGTACAAACTGAAATTGTTCCAGCTCCTAAACTTTTTGCAGATGTGTTGCAGAGGCAATGGAAAAATCCCAGTACTGGCCCAATTCCGAATAGTTTGTATAGACGTTTGTATAATTTGGCGGCGGAGTATGCTTCTCTCTTGCAGATCCCAGTTGTGGATGCCCCAGTGGCAGCTCTATCCTCGTCCTCTCCATCTTCAGGACCGGCGGAGGAATCTCTTCGCCCGGAAGAATGTAAGACTGAGTGGACTCTTATTAAGGGCCACCAGGCGGCGGCCTGGTCAGTCCAGGCGGCATCAGCAGCATCCTTTTTTAACTGAGCGTCAATTCTTTGGTTAAAGCAACTGCAGGGTCACATTTCCCCTTCTGATGTTCGAGCGCATCAGGATATAAACAAGATATTAGCTGTGGTGGAATTTTCGGCTGACGCCACCTTGAATGCCACTAGATTTTCTGCTAAGGCCATTGGTTCTGCAGTTACCACTCATCGGTTACTCTGGTTAAGATCTTGGCAAGCTGACGTTCGCAGTAAGTGGCGCCTGGCTTCATCTCCATTCACAGGCGATAAGCTGTTTGGGGCTTCCCTGGAACCCCTTCTTATCGAGACCAGGGACCACCGGAAGATTTTACCTGCAGTGTCTCGTCGATCGGACAACCGTTCATCTGGATCCTTCCGGCCTCAGTCCTTTCGAGGTTCCGACTCAGGCTATTATCAACAGAGATCTCATCGTTCCTACCAGCAAAGGGGACCCTTCAATCAAGATAACCAGGTCAGACAGGGATCTAGATTTCCCCCCAGGAGGGCTCCCCGCGGAGGTAGGGGGCGCCCCTTCAGAAGGGTCCGTTAAGGGTCTCGGGCCTTCATGGCTCGGTGGCCGTTTGGCTCTTTTCTTCCCTTCATGGGAGGCCTCGGTGACCGATGCTTGGGTAAAGAATACTATTAAATTTGGTCTTTCACTAGAATTTGTTTCCATTCCCCCTAGCAGATTTTTACGTTGTCCAGTCTCCCTTAATAACCTTAAAAGGGCCCAGGTGGAAGCTGCCATCCACCACTTATTTCTATTCGGGCCATTCAGCCGGTTCCTTCTAACGAACGGGGCCAAGGGTTTTATTCCCGCCTTTTTCTTGTGCAAAAAGCTTCCGGAGGCTGGCGACCAATCCTTGATTTGAAATCATTGAACCGGTACATAACATATCGCCGGTTCAAGATGCATTCCCTGCAAACTATTTTACTTGGTATACGAGAAGGAGATTTTTTGTCATCTATAGACTTAACAGAAGCTTACCTTCACGTTCCCATCCTTCCCGATCATCGTAGGTTTCTCCGCTTCTGTTATAATAATAAACATTATCAGTACAGGGCCCTCCCATTTGGTTTGTCCTCGGCCCCTAGAGCCTTTACTAAAATAATGGCGGCCCTTATGGGCTACATCTCATCCATCCCGATCAGAATTTCCTTCTATTTAGATGATGTTCTCATATTAACCCAATCAAGACAGCAAGCGCTGTCAGATATCAGTACCACCCTGCAGGTCCTCCAGGAACATGGGTTCTCCATTAATTGGGATAAAAGCCACTTGACCCCTACCACCCGCATTCAGCACCTGGGGGCGGTAATTGGCACTCTGTCATCGGAGGTTTTTCTGTCTCCTGACCGAATTGACAACCTGAGAAATCTAGTGGCCTGTATACGCGGACAGAGGTCATCTTCCCTCCTTTCATTATCTCGCCTCCTTGGCAAAATGGTCTCGATCTTTGGTATAGTCCCTTGGGCACGTTTGCACTGCCGGGATTTACAATGGCTACTACTTCCATTTCAACGCTCGCATAGGGACACATCGGCCACAAGATTGGTTCTACCGCGTCCGGTACTCCACTCTCTCTCCTGGTGGACTTCGGAGGCAATTCTCAAAGGCACCAGATTTCGGGAACCTCAGCCCCTTCTCCTCACGATGGATGCCAGTTTGTCCGGCTGGGGTGCTTACTTGGGCCCGAACCTGGCACAGGGTCTTTGGTCCCTCCAGGAACAACAGATGAATATCAATGTGCTCAAACTTCGGGCTATCTTCCTCGCTCTAAAGGCCTTCCGAACTCTCGTCCTCCACCAAGATGTCCTTGTTCTAATGGACAATGTAACTGCCAAAGCGCATGTAAACAGGCTCGGAGGGACCCGTTCCAAGGCCCTGATGTGGGAAGCTCAACGCCTAGGTTTCTGGGCGGAAAGACACTTGGCCTCATTACAGGCAGCACACATCTCGGGGGCCCAGAACCGGACAGCCGATGCGCTCAGTCGGTCAACAATGGACAACACGGAGTGGTCGCTCCCTCCCCAGCTATTTCAAGAGGTGACCCACTGCTTCGGTCAACCAACGGTGGACCTTTTCGCCAGCGTGACCAATCACCAACTCCCACACTTCTTTGCCAGGTTTCCGTGTCCGGGAGCGGAGGCGGTAGACGCTCTGCGGACTCCTTGGCCGTCCAATCAGCTGCTGTATGCCTTTCCTCATACCAAGAGTATTGCGGAAGCTACTACAGGAGCGGGCAGAGGTGATACTGATTGCTCCTTTCTGGAATCGACACCCCTGGTTCGCTGACCTCAAGTCTCTCTCGGTGCAGGCCCCGTGGCGAATTCTGGACGATCAAATGGTCCTGGTTCAAGGGCAGCTAGAACACCCGGATCCACACTGGTTCCAGCTCGCCGCATGGAGATTGAGCGGAGTCTCCTAACCAATCTTCCTCTCTCCACGGGGGCCATATCCACGATTCAGGCATCTTGGCAAGCTTCAACTACCCATATTTATGAGGCTACCTGGAAGGCCTTTTCATTGTGGTGTGGCAGACACCACCAGTCACCTTCGTCTGCCTCTGTCATGCTGGTTATAGAATTCCTCCAAGACGGCTTTGTTTCTGGTCTATCGTCGAATACGTTACGGCGCCAGGTGGCAGCTCTTTCTACCGTCTTATCTGGCTCCTCGACAGAACCTATCTCCAAGAATCCACTCATTCGTCAGTTTCTACGTGGAGCCTCCAACATTAGACCATCTACCGTTCACAGATACCCTTCCTGGGACTTACCAACGGTTCTGGCGACGCTCACCGGTCCTCCTTTCGAACCACTTTGTGATGTTTCCTTGAGGCATCTTTCCTTTAAGGTGGCCTTCCTAGTAGCGGTTACCTCCGCCCGACGAATTTCAGAGATGGCGGCCCTCTCCATTCGTAAAGAGCTATGCCTATTTCACCAGGATAGGGTGGTGCTGAGACTAGACCCTTCCTTCATTCCGAAGGTTAATTCCATTTTTCACCGAGCACACGAGGTGGTGCTCCCAAATTTCTGCCCTTCCCCTTGCCATCCCCTGGAAAGACGTTGGTACCCCCTCGATGTCCGTTGGGCCATTAAAGTGTATATATCTCGTACAGCATCTTTCAGGCATTCCGACGCATTGTTTGTGTCTTTCCTGCCGGCGTCTTTGGGATCGAAGATTTCTTCAACCATGCTGGGTCGTTGGATTAGAGCCTGCATTTCAATTGCCTACGAGGTTCGCTCTCTTCCAGTCTCACGCAACGTCACCGCTCATTCCACACGGAGCACGGCCACATCGGCGGCTTGGTCCACCCGGGCTTCCATTGACGAGATCTGTCGGGCGGCAACTTGGGCCTCCCTGACCCCATTTATCCGCCACTACCGCTTGGACAAATTCGCTTCGGCGGATGCAGCATTTGGTCGACGGGTTCTTCAACAGGTCCAAGCTGCCTCCTAGTCCCGGGTCGGCCGGCTCCCTCCCGACTGGACACCTGGCTTTGGTATGTCCCATCCTGACTGCCGTGCCCGACTACAGGAGAATGGGCGTTGGTACCTACCTGATACGCCTCTTCTCTGACTGTCGGGCACGGCAGTCAGCCCCACCCTACATGGGGCCGGCCCTGGTGTAGTCGACCTCAGGGAGGGGCGGGGATCCTAATGTTCTTCATCATCCTAGACACGTCTTCTGCAGCTACTCCCTCGTTTCAAAACTGACAGCTACAGCCAGGAGGAGGGACTTCTTTCAATCTGCAGACCCGGTCCAATCAAAGCTCAACCAAGTCTCCACCCATTCTGACTGCCGTGCCCAACAGTCAGAGAAGAGGCGTATCAGGTAGGTACCAACGCCCATTCTCAGAGGGATTCTTCGGCCTCTGATTTTAAGTTGAGGTATGAAATTAGTCATTACCATGTCAAGTTGTCAATCTCTTGTTTCTAGAATCAATGGTAAGAACCTGATAGTAGCAAATGTGAAAATCTCCCTCCATTACGTGACCATTTTAATAGCATGATGCTCACATTAGGCCCTTGAACTGACAGCTTGACCAGTATTCCTAATTCTTTATCCCTTAGTTGAAAGAGGAAGCACAGGCAAATGAACAGAAATCTCTTCTTAGGAATTATTTTTTTAACCAGGGTTTTAGGTTTTTTTGGAACAAGTAGGTGTTATAGACAAAGAAGAAGACTGCAGATTCTTTATTTAGCATGAAACTATTTTTCACAGCTGTAATGGTTTTAAGCTGTAATGATTTTTTGTCTGAAATAAAAAAAGACATTGCCATATTCGTTTATCCTTACATATTGGGGAGCTGGTAACAGAAATGTTCTTTTCCTGGATTACCCTGTTTCCCCCAAAATAAGACATCCCCTGATAATAAGCCCAATTGGACTTTTAAGCGCATGGCAATAAGGCCAAACGCTTATTTCAGGGTTCAAAAAAAAATAAAAAATAAGACAGGGTCTTATTTTTGGGGAAACAGGGTAGTTAAAAGTTTGTTTAGCATTCCCCAGCCATTCAATTTCAGAATCAAAGCAAAGTTAAAGGTTCCTTTTTTAGAAAATCACCACAAAGTTAAAGTCCATTGGCTTATCAGGATATATGTTGTCAAAGCATCATTTTCCCTTTGCATCTTTCTTCATCCTGACTGAATAAGGACTCTGTACTTTAATTTTCCTTTGCGCTCACCTTTATCTTTGTTTTACATTTAGTTTAAATATCTTCTACTCTGAACCACAGGATTGTAGCAAGATAGATTGATAAATATGAAAAAGCATGGTAAATGTTGGTCAGGGTCTAATGTTTGAAGTTCAATCCCAACTTTCGAGGCATTTCCAGGAAGTTTTTCTCCCTTGCTATTATTAAACGACAATAAGGAATTCATCGCTTCTGTCTCTGGAAGTAACAAACTAGCCACTGGACAACAAAAGGCCAAGCCAGCAAGAAAAACCAGGTATGAGGAGACAGATGTACAGGCCAACTTCGCAGTTCCTGTGAGATAAAAAAAAATGATAAGAGACTGAAGAAAAAATTGGAAGTGCTTGTCAACCTTACAAACAAAGGAGATCTGCTTTCTCCAATCCATTTAATATTTCTCAGATTAAGATTCAGATAAAAATGATTAATAAGTGAAAGTAACCACTTTTGAAGTTTTATTCTTTAATCAAATATTCTTACTGCTTAATGGAGATTGATGGTGTGGAAGGGGAGGAGTAAATATGTTAATACTAATATAAAACATTTTGACATAAACTTAGAGGAGTCTTGTGCTTTACTACTATTGCTGTCTATATTTCTTATTTAAGGCTGCACTCCTCTCAGAATTAGCAGCCAATTATCTAATACCATCTAAATAGCTGCTTGTATCAATGCATTTGGAAAATTTCCCATCATGAGTCCCCATACCTTTGCATCAGGTACTTTCGATGGAAGGCAAGGTTTCAACATGGATGTATGGTGCTGAAAGACAGAAAAATCAAGATGGTTGTGACAACTAGAACACTACTCCCATCTCATTCTATTTTCTAAGCAATTTTGTTGAAAGTGTATTTCAGATATCAGAATAATTGGGGGTAACTTTATACATGAATGGGAAATGAGAGATACATGTAAATTTTTAACAATGTTTTTAAAATCCGAATCCTTGGCAATTGTATGTACTTTTACAACTCTTGCCTATATCCATTTATATAAAAATGTGAATTAAGGCAGATGCCTTTTTGTTTTTTGTATTTGTTTTAAATATACCATATTTTGTTTTTTTGTTTTTTACGGAAACACTTGCTTTCTTCTCTTAACAGATTTTGCCACTGTCAGTTAGTGTGAAATCAGACAATTATCAACTAATCCAGGTAGTCAGTAGGGTTATAAAATAACAATGTTCATAATAGTTCAGAAACATCAGTAAAACCTGGAAGGTGGAGGCTAGGTATGACAGAAAGAAATAAAGATAAATTCAATGGCGTTGGGATCTAAGCTGAGGATTTAGAAGTATATTGAGATCAAAACAGAATAATACTACAAAGCAGAATTCAGCAGCCACAGCTAAACCACTGTGGCCCTATACAAGTTAGCTTGAAAAAGCTGCCTGGAAAGTGAATTCAGAGACCCTAATGCAGCCAGCTAAAAGGGTCTTGCCCATGTTCCTCCAGAGCAATAGATACAGCTTTGATGCATATCAGATTCTTTTCTAAAGATCTTAATACAAAAGCAGTGTACTGCTTGTACTGATGAAGATATGAAGAGTTCCAGCATGTGAAAAAATACACTACAGTACTAGAAGAAAATTAGGATCTTCTATTTGCATTTTGATTCTACTGTAGTTTAAGATTTTATCCTAATAAACTAATGCAATATGGGCAGTCCTTCAGCATGATAGCACCCTATTGCTCTTTTAAGGCTGAATTAGTTTATAAAGAATTTGATACAGAGTATTCATGCTTACAGTTCTAAAATGGTAATTCTGAAATTTTCCCTCTTGTTCTCCCCACACTTCCTTTTGTTACTCCCCTCCCTCTCTTCACCCTATATCAGTGGTGGGTTACTCCCGGTTCACACCGATGCACAAGATCTGGTATTAAAAATTTGTAGTAGTTCGGAGAACCGGTAATAACATTGCCTGGACACGCCCCCGAACCGGTCCCCGGCCCGGTCGCCGCTTGCTTACCCCACCCACCTCATCAGAGGCTTTTTAAAAAAAAAAACTTTTAAAAGCATTTTTTCTACAACCTCTTCGGGCCGAAGAGGTTGTAGGAAAAAAAATGCCTTTTAAAGCCTCTGGCGATCCCAGCTGAGTTGCCTGATCGTCAGAGGCTTCTAAAAGCATTTTTTTCTGCATCCCCTTCAGCCGAAGATGTTGTAGGGAAAAATGCTTTTAAAAGCCTCTGGCAATCCCAGCTGAGTTGCCTGATTGTCAGAGGCTTCTAAAAGCATTTTTTTCTGCATCCTCTTTGGCCGAGGAGGTTGTAGGGAAAAATTCTTTTAAAAGCCTCTGGCGATCTCAGCTGAGTTGCCTGACTGCCAGAGGCTTCTAAAAGCATTTTTTTTCTGCAACCTCTTCGGCCGAGGAGGTTGTAGAAAAAAAAAGCCTTTAAAAGCCTCTGGCGATCCCAGCTCAGTTGCTTGATCGTCAGAGGCTTTTAAAAGCATTTTTTCTGCAACCTCTTAAGGTTGTAGAAAAAAATGCTCTTAAAAGTTAAAAAAAAAAGTTGGCCACGCCCACCCAGTCACATTACCCCCCCCAATTCATGCCCACAAAATAAGCCACGCCCACAGAACTGGTAGTAAAAAATTTTAGAACCCACCCCTACCCTATATTTCCTCATTTCCATCAAACGGGGTTAGGGTTAGGGTTGAACTTGTAGAGCTGCAGTTTTCAAAATCTCTACGCAAGAACTCCAAGACTTTTGATTTGCAACTTGTCCCCCACATACTCATTTTTCATACGTTGCTTTTAGAGCTTTCTGAGCTTCGCAGTGATTTGTACTTTTATAAACCAACATGCTAGTCAGCTATTAGAGGAAGCAATATACCTGCAAAGCTGCCCATGATTCCAAATTGTTGAGTCTTTCCATCACTGTTTTCATATCCTGCTGCAAAGCTTGAATGGTGCTCATCACCTGCAAGGTCATGTCCTTCTGGGTCAAGACATTTATCTGGCTCTCTCTGGTGGCTTCAGGGTTTTGGCTGATGTCAGGTGGGGCAGTCTGCAGGTGTACAAGATGAGATGAACCCAAAAGATCCATTGAAGCTGTAGCAAAAAAAAAAAAAAAAAAAAAGGATAATGAGACCTTGCTATTTTAAATGACAAGTGTCCCACAAGTTAAATCTGCCTGGATATCATATCTATCCTTGTGTGTCAGATTTAGATGGGAAGGCGGTGAATAAGATTTAAGGGACTTACATGGTTTCATTTAAATGCAGCATTTCTTTCTCTCTCTCTCTCTCTCTCTCTCTCACTCACTCACTCACTCACTTGAGCTTCTTTCCACTTGCAATAAAGGGTGGACAGCCTAAATATAAGGGGTACCAATTTATCAAAACTAATGACAAGTTCATGTATTCCACTGAAAATAGCAGAGCCAAACCTTGTTTGGAAGCTATGAAAATAAAGGAACACTGTTCCTAGTCCCTAGTCCCTAATGTTTTAATATAATCAAACAACAGGGCAATCAATAAAAACAAGGTAAGGGGAGTGACAAAAAATGAAGGGAAGAATAATGACCAGCTAAATCTCACTAATTAATCTTCCTTAAGGTCAAGACTTGAGCTGATCAGGAGAATCCTCCAACATAACCAAGGTAAGAAAGGATATCTCTGCATTATCAGTTAAACTATATGCTATACAAGGCAGCCGAATCACACTGAAGGATCTCTATATTCAGGGTTTGTACATTGTGCTCCAGAAAACCACCATCTCCAGCTTCTTGAACAATGCTAAATTTCTTCCAGGAGGTAATGACTAGTGGTGGGTATCTGACTGCTACACAGTTCTGGTGTTCATTTTTCAAATAAAATGCTCCTTGTAATAAATCATCAAATCAGGAAGGAAAACTTGTATATATCTGTCTATAGGAATGATACTGAATGGAAAAGGACTTTCACATAATGGTTCATTCAATCTCCAACCTCTGCTCTCATTATGTTTTAATACAGCTCGTGGCATACTTTCCCTCTCTTTTCCATTGATTAATGTGTAAATGGAAGTGGATAATAGATTTTGGTCATATTCCTGGTTGGCTCTGGCTGAAATACGGTACTTGATAAAATAACTGGGCAGAATTCTATAACATCTCTCATTAGTACCTCAATCCTTCTGAAAACTTACTTTTATGACTGCCCAACTCAATACCTAACCCTATTTACTTTTTGTTCTCATCTTTTCTCTCAAGGATTATTTCTACAATGGAAACACAACAGAATATATATATAACTGTATAACATGATTAGAGACCTAGAATGCGATAATTTGTGTATAATTGGTGATTTCAATGCAATTGTAGATAGAGAATTAGACTATAGAAATGACAAACGAAAGAAAGGTGTTAGAAGGATATTATCTAATTCATTTTTCAAGATGGTGGAAGAATTAAGCATAAAGGATTGTTGGAGGGAAAGAAATGGGGATAAGAAACAATATACTTATTATTCAGATAGATATCAATCTTGGTCTCGAATTGATATGGTTTGGGCATCGACAGATTTGAATCTGGGAATTGAGGAAGTTAATATTGACATAAATTCGTGGGCAGATCACAATCCCATTAAAATTAAATGGAAAGGGCAAAAAAAGATGAGGTGGACCCTTAAAAAAGCAATCTTGAATCACAATGAATTTAAATTAAAGATGGATGATCAAATGAGTTTGTTTTTTCAAAGTAATAAAAAAGAGGATACGAACAATCAGAACCTGTGGGACATGGCAAAAGCTTTTATGAGGAGTATCGCAATATCATACATGGCCAAAGACAACAAATAAAAAAGACAACAGCAAAAAATTTAGAGGAAGATCTTAGCAAACTAGAAAAAGAGCTGCATAAAGAACCCATAAAACGGGAATTGAAACACAAAATTAACACAATTAAACACAAATTAAATATCATTGAAAAGGAAAATATGGCACAACAAATGAAAAGCATTAAATATTTTTTTTGAGAATGCAAATAAGCCAGGAAGATGGCTGGCTTATAGACTAAGAAAATGGAAAAAAAAGAACCAGGTTAGTAAATTACATAATGAAGAAGGAGAGTTAATTTATCAAAATGAGACAAAGAGGAAGGTAGTGTATGAGTTTTTAAAAAAACTATATGAGGATAAGGAGAAGATAGAAGAAGGTAAGATAGTGCAATACCTACAAAAAACAGAATTGCCCAGAATCTCAGAGGAAGTTAAAAATTTATTAAATAATGAGATAATAGCATGGGAGATATTGGAGGCAATCAAAAAACAAAAAAATATTGTGGATGTCCTTTTAGTAGTAAAAACATACGTTCTCTGCCAAACGTATACATTATACCTTTGCCTTTATTACTTCAGAATAAAAGCGAATTAATTCTTTTTCAGACCTGTTTGCACTCGTGGGTGAAACATAGGATTTTGTTGCCAAATGAGCCACAACACCTATAGGCATGTCCTAGACCTGTCTCTGCTTTCTTTCTGAAGCAAAAGATTATGTGTCCTTTTTATTTATCTTCCTTCTCCAGCTAAGGATACTCTAAAACTTACATCCTGTTTTCTCTGTAGCTTGATTCCTGGGAGGGTTACTCAAGGGAATGCTTTGTTTGGCTGATAGCCTTCTGGCCTATGGAGAAAAAAAAAGTAAAAACTAGACTTCTAGAGAATCAGTTTTTTTTGCCACTTTATTTACTACAGTGTTCCCCTCTCCAAATTCAAATTAAAATGAAGATTAATTGTTAGGAAATTACCTAATTTTCTGATGGAAACCATACAAAATGCCTTAAGGGATTACAAATGTTATTCTGTGGAGAGGAAAGTCATAATGTAATCCTAGAGCTACTGTATCTGGAGTAGGGGGCCTGAGAGGCCAAATGTTCAAATGGGACAATTTGCCCTCCTTAGCAATGCTGGGGGGGGGGGGGCGGCTTGTAACCCAGTTTTTTTATGACAGAACACTAAAAGCCAAACATGAGATGCCTTTTTATTATTATTATTATTATTATTATTATTATTATTATTATTATTATTATTATTATTATTATTATTAATTAAATTTGTATACCGCCCTTCTCCCGAAGGACTCAGGGCGGTGCACAGCCAAATTAAAATACATACAATACAAAATTTAAAATAATTTAAAACAAGATTAAATCCAATTGGCTTCCCGAAGTATTAAAACCCATTACCCTTAAAAACCCTTTAAAAAATTTTAAGCCAGGCCAGCTTGCTGGAATAGGAAGGTCTTCAAAGCTCGACGGAAGGTATGGAGGTCTGGGATTAGTCGTATTCCTGGGGGGAGCTCGTTCCAGAGGGCAGGTGCCCCCACAGAGAAGGCCCTCCCCCTGGGGGCCGCCAGTCGGCATTGCTTGACCGACGGCACCCTAAGGAGGCCCTCTCTGTGGGACCGAATTGGCCGGTGGGAGGTTATCGGTGGCAGAAGGTGGTCTCGCAGATAGCCGGGCCCTAAGCCATGGAGCGCTTTAAAGGTGAGAACCAATACCTTGAAGCACACCCGGAAGACCACCGGGAGCCAGTGCAGCTCGCGCAGGCAAGGTGTCACATGGGAGCGCCAAGTCGCTCCCATAATCACCCGCGCGGCTGCATTCTGGACCAGCTGGAGCTTCCGAGTGCTCCTCAAGGGGAGCCCCATGTAGAGAGCATTGCAGTAGTCCAGGCGAGAGGTGACGAGGGCATGAGTGACCGTGCATAGGGAGTCCCGATCCAGAAAGGGACGCAACTGGCGTATCAGGCGAACCTGATAAAAGCCCCCCTGGCCACGGCCGTCATATGTTCTTCTAAAGACAGCCGTGCATCCAGGAGGACGCCCAAGTTGCGAGCCCTCTCCGTGGGGGCCACTGACTCGCCCCCAATAGCCAGAGTTGGCACCAGCTGGCTATATCGGGACGCCGGCATCCACAGCCACTCGGTCTTGGAAGGGTTGAGTCGAAGCCTGTTCCTCCCCATCCAGACCCGCACGGCCTCCAGGCACCGGGACATCACTTCAAGGGCATCGTTGGGGTGGTCTGGGGTGGAGATGTACAGCTGAGTATCATCAGCGTACAGATGGCATCGCACCCCAAATCCACGGATGATCTCGCCCAGCGGCTTCACATAAATGTTGAACAGGAGAGGCGAGAGGACCGACCCTTGCGGCACCCCACAAACAAGGTGCCTCGGGGTCGACCTCTGCCCCCCTGCCAACACGGACTGCGATCGGTCGGAGAGATAAGAGGAGAACCACCGTAAAACGGTGCCTCCCACTCCCAACCCCTCCAGCCGGCGCAGCATGATACCATGGTCGATGGTATCAAAAGCCGCTGAGAGATCTAATAGGACCAGGACAGAGGAACAACCCCTGTCCCGAGCCCTCCAGAGATCATCAACCAACGCGACCAATGCCGTTTCCGTGCTGTACCCAGGCCGGAAGCCAGACTGGAACGGATCCAGATAGACAGCTTCATCCAGGTACTGTGGGAGCTGTCGCGCAACCACACTCTCAACAACCTTCGCCACAAAGCGAAGGTTGGAGACAGGACGATAGTTTGCCAAAACAGCCGGATCCAGAGAAGGCTTCTTGAGGAGGGGCCTCACCACCGCCTCTTTCAAGGCGGGAGGCAAGACACCCTCGCTCAGAGAAGCGTTAATAATCCTCTGGAGCCAGCCTCGTGTAACCTCCCGGGTAGCCAGCACCAGCCAGGAGGGACACGGGTCCAATAAACATGTGGTTGCGTTCAAGCTCCCCAGCATCCTGTCCACATCCTCAGGAGTCACAGAATCGAACTCCTCCCAGATGACATTCTCAAGACCCGCCTTAGACACATCGCCTGAACCCACCCAGTCAGAGTCCAAGCCGTCCCGAATCTGAGCGATTTTATCGTGCAGATAACATGCAAAATCCTCAGCACGCCCTTGCAAGGGGTCTTCCCGCGCTCCCAGATGGAGGAGGGAGCGGGTCACCCTAAACAAGGCGGCTGGGCGATTATCTGCCGACGCGATAAGAGCGGAGAAGTAATTACACTTCGCCGCTTTTATCGCCACTAAGTAGGTCTTGATATAAGACCTCACTAGTGTTCGGTCAGATCCAGAACGACTAGCCCTCCAACTACTCTCTAGGCGTCTTTTCCGGCGCTTCATCCCCCTCAGCTCCTCGGAAAACCAAGGAACTGGGCTGATTCGGCGCCGGGTCAGAGGCCGCAAAGGCACGACCCGATCTAAAGCACCAGCGGCCGCCCTATCCCAGGCGGCCACCAGGTCTTCCATCGAGTCGTGAGCCAGAATCTCAGGAAATGGCCCAAGCTCCATTTGGAACCTATCAGGATCCATCAGGCGCCTGGGGCGGAACCACCTAGTCGGCTCCGCCTCCCTGCGGCAGGGTGTGGCGGTCAGAAGGTCAAGTCTAAGGAGAGAATGGTCTGACCATGACAGGGGTTCAATGACTATATCCCCTATATCAAGACCATTCAACCACTGACCAGAGATAAAAACCAGATCCAGAGTGTGTCCTCCTATATGAGTAGGGCCATGAATTAACTGGGTCAGGTCCATGGCTGTCATGGAAGCCATGAACTCCCGAGCCACCTCAGACGTTTCACCGATAGACGGCAGGTTGAAATCCCCCATGACCATTAGCCTGGGGGTCTCAACTGCCACCCCGGCTATGACGCCGAGGAGCTCGGGCAGGGCCGCTGCCACGCAGCAGGGAGCCAGGTACGCAGCCAGCAGGCCCACCTGCACCCCATGGCCCCACTTCACAAGGAGAGACTCACATCCGGCAATCTGAGGTACAGTGGCCTCCCTAGGATTGAGACCTTCCTTTACAATAACCGCCACTCCTCCACCCCTACCCTGGGCCCTCGGCTGATGAAATGCGCGGAAACCCGGTGGGCACATCTCAACGAGGGGAACTCCCCCCTCCCGGCCCAGCCAGGTCTCTGTAATACCCGCCAGGTCCGCTCCCCCCTCCTGAATTAACTCGCAAATGAGGGGGGCTTTATTGACCACGGACCTGGCGTTGCACAGCATCAGCCTAAGACCAGGGCTCTGAGACTCTGGACAACCCAGGGAACGAGATGAGCATTGGGGACCGGAGCACATCACCGCTTGAAGACAGCAGGCACGTGCCCCCACCACACGATGTGGCCCCCTGCTCCCATCATATCTGCCCCTCCCACCAATAATCCCGATGGAATCGCCCTCCTCCATACCGACACTAACCCCCTCCACACCCCGCTCCGCACCTCCTCGGACACAATCCCGTGCCGGGCCTGGCTCACCCCCCACCAAAACACCCTCCCTCCCCCTAAAACCCCTTAAAAGATTACATAATGACAATTTAAAAAAAAACCCTCAACCCCCTCTTAGCTGCTTTTATCTCCCTATTGTTATTTCTAATGGGTTTTCAAATTTTACTTCTCACAGTTTATATGTGTGTGAATAAATGAAAATTAAACAACCAAGTAGTTTTGCCTCAGTCCATCTGCTCAGATCTTGCAAGCCTTAATGTACTAAAAAAACCCCACCTTTGATACTGTTGCACATTTTATCTTACCTAAATTCATGTATCTAGAAAGGAACTTTGCTTTAGTTTGATTGAACAGCTCAAATTACACAAGTCACTCATTACATATCCTTAAAAGATGGATCTTTAGATAAACATGGTTTAGGACCATGGGCTGATTAAATAACTTTTAAAAGAATCTGATCACAGCAAAATTAATTCTGTGATAGAATTTATTAGATATAGCAAAACTGACAATGGGAGAGCAGAAAATAATTTCTTGCAACCTCCCTAAACAATTAAATTTGTCAGTGTTAGGATCAGAAGACTCTTCCTCATGGTTTCCTAACTATGCTTCAGCCCTGACTCAGAGACCATTTTTATGCTGTGTCTTCATAATCTTTATTTCCTCCACACCAACAACTTAAAGCTGCCTTTAATTGTTCCAGTTTTAAAATATTTTTTCCTCTTTTGCTTACAGAGTTTTCGCTGTGGATATGATCCATTAATGATGTGATTACTGGTGCAGTCAGGAGTGGGATCTACACAGTTTCTACTGCCTTCTTTAGGTTCATGGAGGTATATGGGCATTATCCTTCAAAGCCATTCTTGCTTGGGCTGCAGGAGGGTCTGGACACACAGAGGCCTTTGCCTATGTAATGCCTGCTGGGGGTTCTCTGAAGCACTTGTAAAGTCTTACAGAGATTCCTGGTACGTACAAGTTTATAAACACAAATTTAATATTCTTCTGGAAGAGGGATAGATTTGTTTTTTTAAGCTAAGGTTTGTCAGAACACTAGTTCTGTGCTGCAGAGTGGTTAAACTAGGAATGAGTTGGGTTCTGTCAATAATGCTTCAACAAGTGAAGCATTGTAAGTTTACTGACTCCTTCTGGCAAAAGATAATTTTGGTGTTATGGTAGTGCCATTTTACACACTGAATAGGCCACTTCTAGGTGCTGCTGGCCATGGCCACTTGATGGCAGCAGTATCTGAGATGGAGTTTGCTTATTATTGATGGCTTCTTCCTGTAATTTGGCAGCTGGGTTATTTTTGACATGGGTTTAGCACTCTTTCAGAAAAGTGCTAGACCTGTGTTTAGAAACAGATAAATTGACAAGCAGCATGGACCATCTCTGTGCCTGAGCTGTTTACTTATTTATTTATCAAATTTATACAGTTGCCCATCTCATGAGAATGCTTGGTGGGAGGGGAAACAAAACAGAATAATCCACCAAGTGCTTTTTAAAAAAATGGCTTTACATTCAAACATCCAAAATACCACCAACTACCAACCACTACCTTTGCTAATGAAGCAGAATAGTGACCAACATTAAGGACAAGACAATTTACAATGGCATACTTTTCTAGCAACTTGTGTACTGGATAACAGCATTTTAGCATAGGCCATTTGGCTGTGTTTAAAGGCAGAGTTTTTAGGCTAAGCCTCCTCCTTCTCTTTTCATTTCCATTCCTTGTATCATTTCATCACCTGATGAGGTTCCACCTGTTCTAGGCTATCACAGAACACCTCATTCTCAGAATCATTTGTTACATGGCTGCTCTTTATAGCTTTGTTGCCAAGGCCAGGTCCTGCAAGAGAAAAAAATGGCTCAGAATAAAAATGATAAAGTAGAATAAGAAAAAACCAGAGCAGATATGTATGGTTGTGAATACATGTGCAAGTGATTGTATCTTACAAAATCTGAAAATCCAGATGTCGGGTGTTATGTCTTTCCCCATAAATTAGGTCCAATAAGGGAGGCTTTAGTACCTTACTAAAGTTTTAAGTGTTTAGAGGCAAGATAGAGATGATGGATGGGTGATCCTTTTTTTTTTTTTTTGCTGTTATGATTTGCTTTTTCCTTCCTCTCTCTTTTCTTTTCTTTTTGTAGATAGGTGACATGACTAGAAGTTAGAAAGTATAGACAGAAAAAAGGTTTTTTTAAAATAAAGTGTGACATGATTAAAAGCTAGAATAAGTGATAGAAATAAGAGAAGGGGGATTCTTATTATTATAAATTATTATTTTATAATAATAAAAGTAATAATAAAAAATGGAATAATTGAATAGTGATGGACTATAGCCTAATATAAATGTGTATTATTATTAGAAATATATAAGTTGACAGAACATAATAATTATGAACAATTTTATTAGCTTTATTTGTATTAGAATGTATGACATCCGGATGCCACACTGTTCATGCATTTTGATATTTTTTTACAAAAATAGAAAAATAAAAAACTTAAAGTTTTAAGTGTTTAAAACTGTTTTTGTGGGCATATTATTTAAATTGGCTTTGCAAAATGTTAGATCCATGAGAGTCTGGTAATTGCAGTGGGTATACATTTTATAAAGAAAATAAATCTGACTTGCATAGGTACCTTATCTGATTTACAAAGAGAAGGAAAATAATGCAGAGTGGTCTGATTTGATCCAATTACTTAGATTATGTACAGCATATTAAGATCCAATAATCAAGCTGGGAATCAATAAGCCAATAGGCTGATTTCTAAGTTATGACATTAGTTTTTAGAAAGCGGAAGGATGAGGAGGAAGAAGGAAAGAGCCACCTTCTTCAAATCAGATATCTCTTGCTCAAATAGAAATGTCAACAAGATTTGGCTTTGCATAAAATGAAATCATACATTGTTATGGCTTCTCTGAAGAAAACCTGAAAGTTCTATCCAGAGATCCAATGTTCCATCACAATGACAGCATCGGTTATTTTAAAAGACATCTTTTGAAGAAGGAAGTAATTTCACCCTCTCACTACACACTTAGTTCTTAATGAGTGAATTCATAAGGAGCAAGAAACAAGCTACCAGCTCTTCTAATTATACAAATATAATTTCCTCATAGGGGTGAATGCTTGCAGTAAAGGTAAAATCTGACCTCTGCCTTGACATGGAGTAACTTCACTCTATAACAATGATCCTACAGTAAAAATGACTGCATTATTCAATATAAAGTGAAAGGAACGCACGTTATCTACTGGGAATATGTGTAGTATACACAGGGTACATACATCGCCCCATTATAGCATTTTATGAGATGCACTTGCCTGCTTGCTTCCACTCTTCATATACTTGTGGATTTGGACAGATTTCAGCAAGTCCATCTAATGAACTGTTTCGCAAAGACACAATCTCTGAGTCTGGTTTTACTGCAAAAGAATAGAATGTTTTTCAATGTTGATAATTAAAAGTCTGGGCTGTATTAATTTTCCCCTATCAGTACTACATATTTAGTATTAGGGTTAGGTTTGGGATTAGGTCTAGTTTTGTTATTAGGTCTGTAGAAATTATTCAATTAAGTGCTTTGCTGGATCTGTACTTCAAAGCCAATAAGCTTTCGAGCTCCTTGAAAGGTTGACATGACTGCTTTTAGGGACCTCGGCAAGGATGGAAATCTAAGCACACATGCCCAGAAACTTTAAGACAGCCTCAACACACTTGTGCCAAGTCTTTGATCATATATGATGCCCTGGAAGATTTGAGGAACCAATCTTGCCAAATGATTTGCATAGCCTTGCTTCATATCATGCTTTAATTTAATTTAAGCACAAAGAGTATTATTTATTGAAGTTAATGGCCACAAGGCAAATAATATCCAAGCTGGGCATGACTGTTTCCAGGTTTCTGGAATTCCAAGTCAAGCTCATGATTTAAAATGGATGATTAGCAGAGAGGGGGAGTAGTCACAGAACAGAGCAAGCAAAGAGCTCTTTAATTACTTTCGCAGTATAGAACAGTTTGGGCAGAAACAGCATCTTGGCTGTAAAGATCTTTTCATGTGTTCTTTAATACTTGGAAAAGAAAGTTCCTAAAAGATGGTCAGAGACTCTTATTACACTTTTCATTCAGGAGTTGAGGTTGGCATGCATAGAATTCCCTTCTCCTAATTTATTCCAAAACCAGTCTTCAGTGTTGCACAGTGAGCCATGAATTACTCATCCTATTTTAGCTTGAAGTATACATTAGGGAAGTCACCATTGGCTATATTCACACAACTTTTTAAAAATAGGATTAACAACTACTTTTCTGGGTTCACATAATACACTGAATCATAAGTCAAACAAGCTTGATTTGTATTATTGTTCAGCTACAAAATATTAACCACAGTTAATCCTAACCAAATGTAACATTATATGTTTTGATTGAATACCTGCTAGGTCTTTAACTAACCTGCAAAGTGTGTTATAAACCCAGTCATTGAGTGGCTTTTGCTCATTATTGCAGGAAGAGGTTAAGAGTTGGGGACAGGCCAAATTTCCTTTTAAGTCAACTGATCCCAAGCTGTTCTGTAGATCTTTTGAGGGCTGCTTCCTGTGCCAAAGTCCCAAACAGGTCAAAACAGGTTTGATTGCTTCACTCCAAACTGATGAGCTACTTGAGCAATTTGGAGATAGGTCAAAGTATCTAAGATTAGGGCTTGGGAAACAACATGAAAAAATCCCATCTAGTTGAAACTCCCTGGCCTAGAGGACCAATATTCCATAACCAAACGTGTCTATCAAGATCTTTAAATTCCCAAGAAGAAAATACTATGCACACTAAATTGCATGGAAGCACCAGCAAAGTGACTTCACACAGGAGAAGTCAAGGAGCCAAGAAGGAGGGAGAGAGCAAGATTACTTTTAAGTTTAGGTTGTGGATCTTGAATTGTAAAGAGTATATATCTAATCACAGCTGCTGCTGAAAGTATCCCAAATGCCTCCCTCTCAACCTGCTTTTGCTACCCACAAGCATACCTGATTTTTTCTTGAAGAAGGATTCAGGTGGTCTGGGCATATCATGGATCACTTCATAGAGGGGTTCAAAGTATGAAAACATATCCTCTGAAGCTTTGTCCATCGGCACAGTGTTGATGACCTGCCAGAAAGTCTAGAAATGATCCCAGATGGTACAACACCATTCCCTGGGTCCCCATGAGAGATCTGGAAGCAGTTGCAGTGATGGCATTGTTGAAACAAAGAAAGCAAGACCTGACCTACTGGGAGGCTCCTGAGATGCCTTCTTGATTTTCATAAAAGAAGAATAGCAGGATCTCTACTCCCACTCAATAAAGGCATTCCAGCTCATAGATGGGTACCTACCTGGGAAGTTCTCTCCCTACTTGTTTTCCATTTAAATATTTTTAGAATTAGTTATATTTCACTAAATTGGCCAGAAGACTTATCTTTGAAGTAGGGAAAAAGAAGCAATGGATTTTTCTAAGTCTTGAATGTGAAGTCAGAATGACATTCATATAGGACTATATATTTTTTTGCAGTTGTTCCACATCTTTTACTATATATATGAAGATCAGAAGCTTGAAGCAGAGTGGAGGGCAGAGGAGTGAAAGTGGTCAAATTATGACATAAATCTGCCTGCAATACAAATCTCCAAACTTGGATTCTGTTAATACTTTCCAATTAAGCATGTAAATATTAGTATGTACCTGTGTTTCCCCGAGAATAAGACTGGGTCTTGTTTTCTTCTGGGGCCCAAAATAAGCACCAGGGCTTATTTTCGGGTGGGGGGGTGTCTTATTTTTTCCCCCCCATGTATGGGAGGCCTATTACTTCTGCTTGCTTGTGGTGGGGCAGGAGATCATGTGGCGCACCAGTGCTGCTGCTGTGAGGCGGGGGGGGGGAGCTACCCCATGGGACCTGCACTGGCTTACTTCAGGGCCCCTTCAGCCAGACCACCCACGCCCCAACATCTGCCTCGCCTTGAGGCCGTGGCATCATTATACCTGCTCCATTGAAGACACAAGCAAGCAGAAGTGGGCTGGCGGCCAGATAAGCTCCTGCTGCACATGGCTGTTGGTGTTGCCGCCATGAGGCAGATGTCAGGCATGGATGGCCTGGCTGTGAAGGCCATGATGTAAGCCAGTGTGGGGCATGTGGGGCAGTTTCCCCTCCCCCTGCCTTGCCTCCTAGCTGAAGCACTGCGAGCAACCAGATGGAATGGTGGGCAGGCAGCTGAACAGACTCTTACTGTAAGTAGCGCTTATTTTGGGGTAGGGTTTATATTAGGAACACATAGAATAGCATGCTAGGGCTTATTTGCAGAATAGGTCTTATTTTCGGGGAAACAGGGTAATAGCTATTATGATATAATAATTAGCATGTTTGTAGTTAGTATATAGTTAGAGCATTACCAAATAAAATATATCATATAAACTTAGTTGTATAAATTTTAAGTCCTTAAATTCAAGCTGAATTTCCTGTTGGTTGTTTCTTTCTTGTCTTCTCTCCTTTGCATCATTTAGCAATCTACTTACAGTGACACTCCTCACTTTAAGGAGTTCCCACAACCACCTCATCCAAAGCCCTACCAACTGGCATTAATATTTTGCACCATTTACCTTCTGGGCTGCCTTCTTCATTTCCATAATATAAGCAGCCATGGCTTCCTCTTTAGTCATCTTTCCCAAGCTTTTCCAGGCATCCCTGCCAAAACCCCAAAATATCTCTTATCTTGGGCAAGAGCTTTATTTAAAAAAAAAACCTGCCAGAGATTGAACTAGTCTGAAATTCAGAATCTCTCATAATGGTTCTTTCTTAATGATTTCTTATGTGTGAGCACTACGGATAATCACTCAGGGATGACTGGTCATCAATTTGTGTATGCTATGAATCATATTCTCTATTTCAATTTCATGAATACTTTAAAATATTTACAGTCCAGTTTGAACTTTTCAAGCAGAGGACACTATTTAAAACAAATATAAATTTTTAAAAATAGATTGGCTCTGCAAGCAGTTCTAATTGAGGTAACTCCATTGACATTGATATAATTTAGATTAATAATAGATCTTCATCGAGAATAATTAATCCTAGATCCAATTCAGTTAAAAAATAGCAAGTGACAATGATAAAAATAACAGAATTATAGAATTTATATGAGAAATTTCCCAAAAACCCTTGTAGTTCTTCTAGTCTGTAGTCAAAATCAGTGGTGTTCAGGAGGGAGGCAGTGTCAAAATAGACAAGATGACAGTTGCACCTTGGGAATAAAGTCCCACTTTTTGTATATGTGCCAATGTCAAAGGATGGGACTTTTGGGGTGATGTCATCCCCACCTATTTTGTCCTGTTCTGTAGATAATGCTGTTCCAGATAGACAGCTGCAAAGAAAGCCCTGTTTCTTGTTATCATAATTCTAATTTCTTTACAGAGGGCGAAACAAAGCAGGACAAAAGCACTTTGCTGCAATTAGTTTAATTAGGCTGATACAAACAGCACATCAACTTTTTCACTCTCCAAATCTATGGGACTTTTTAGATCAAAAGTAGCAGTTTTGTACTGGACTAGTATCCAGTGCAATTGAACAATATTAATTGGGTAATTAATTGGGTAATATTATGTATGTCCATTAGTTCGCAGATATTGTGCCTGCTCTAGAATTGAAATAACATCAGAGGCTGGATTCTAACAAAATCTCTTAGCTAAAAACAAACCTCAGAAAGACAATGCTTCATTTGGAACTGGGAGAATTTGTCACTGGCTTTCTTACCATTTATATCTGCCAATAGGATCCCAAAATCCTGGCCTTGGGATCTGGCATTGACCCATTGTTGCTTGCTTGTAGTAACCATAAAAACGTAGCATTTCTTCATACGAAGGGCGATAGGAACCTGAGGAAATGGAGAACATGTTCAGGATCCTACATGGAAAGGGGTATTTGATGGCAGGATTTCATTTTTAAGGTTCCCAATTGTGGTGGAACTACTGGCTGAAGGGGAGGGTCAAGAGTCATTCCAATGTAAAGTCTATTTGGGGGAAGAAACATCTGAGGTCAAACCTATTAGGTCTATACCTGCTCATTCCCAAGGAAAAGTAACAGTCTGGCGAGATTTTTGTAATAGATGAACAATAAAATATATATTGGACCTATCCATCAGTTATTCTGGTTGCTTGTGCCTGACACCAATCTGTCTCCAGCTATAGTATAAATAAAACAATTGAATCTAAGTTCACATATTTTTTTTCTTTAGGGCATTTAATAAGGAGGCAATAGGTGTCAATATATAAATACATAAATCCAGTGGTTTTCAGCCTAGTCACTTAAGCTAAAACAGAGGTTGCTATGCAGTTGCTCCTTTTGAATATTAACCAATAATCATTATTGTTTAAATTCTTCTACCAGGCCTCTGCCAAAGTGAGTGCTATATGCAAAGAATGAAAAAAACTGTAGAATTCTACATCAAGACATACTGCTCAAATTGGGGAAAATAACAAGTTTAACTTCTTTTCTGAATTTAGAAATCTGGCTTCTTATTCTTTATGGCTGTTCAGAGAAGCCTGACGACTTTTGCATTTGGTGTCAGCCCTTATAGGTGAGCTAAGTAACCTGAGAGGATCCCCAAAGGGATTCTTACCATTCCTGGGCAAGCCTTGAATGACCTGGACAGCTGCTTCAAACTGCGTCTGGCAATTCGCTTCTTCTGTCTTCAACCCCATTGGTACCTAGTCAGATTTTTAAAGAGGTTGAAATTTGGAATGTGCAGACTCCAGGGGAAAAGGGTATAGAGATGAGTGAAGTGGTAAAAAGAAGATGAGTGGTAGAAAGAAGTGTTAGAAAGAAGGATTTTTCTTCCAATGAGTTTCTCCTGTAACTCATAAGTCAATGATTTATGAGTTACAGCAAGATCCTGTTAGAGAGCTGTGCTTGCCCCAAGATCCTGTTTATTATTAATTAACATTGTTAGTTAAAATGAATAATCGATATTTATAAAGAAAAATGTGTTTACAAAGAATATTTATAAGATAGTTGGAGAAGTTAGTCCATAAAATCATAGTTATATAGAAGAGGTAAATGTCCATAGATATATCGCCAAATTAACTTCCAAATTCTTGATTGAGCTGCAATTTAATCTCTTACTCCTAATGATGATTTCAGATAGTGGGTTCCTAACATAAGCAGTCAAAGATATGTGCAGCTATTCTATCTTTCCCTCCTTATCATATTTTCTGCCATTACAGAAAAAGGTGTTTTTTTAAGTGCGAAGTAAACTCTGGAAGGTTAAAGGAAAATAAGCCTCCTCGCTATTAAATTCTGTGACCAATGTGGAGTGATTGTTGCAGAAAAATCACATCTGGAAACACCTAATTCCAAAATGCTTATCTTATTGTGAGACATTCTAGATCTTAGGCAGGGAGAGATTCTCTTAAGAATCTTCCCCATGTGCCACTTTCTCTGATTGAGCACTGACACCATACTCAAAAGCAACCAGGCACATTTCCTTCTGGCTTAGGTGAGCAAAGCTCCAGTTTCATGATCTGTGGAGCTTTGCAGGGCTTGAAAATCAGTTGTTTCACTGATGGAATTTTAGCTTCACTTTGCTTCATTGCCGCATCTGAACTTAGAACTTATTTTCCCTGTCAGCCTTAAGAGCAACTCTTATCCGATCAGTTTCAAGACTTTGCATTGCAATCAACAAATAAAGTTTTTGGGAAGCATGCCCAGGCAGGCCGGCATGCAAAACTAGTGTCATACCATTATCATAATAACTTTCAGTTGAAATTCAAAAACAAAAATAATTAGGTCTTGGCAGCCAGGTAGCTTTGCTTTACAGATAGTCCTTGATTTATGATCAAAATGGAGCCCAACATTTCTGCTGCTAAAGTGAGACAATTGTTAAGTGAATTTTGCCTCCTTTTATGACCTTTCTTGGCACAGTTGTTAAGTGAATTACTGCAGTTAAATTAGTAACATGGCTGTTAAGTGAGTCTGGCTTTCCATTGACTTTGTTTATCAGAAGGTCGAAAAAGGTGATCAAATGACTCTGGGACATCAGAATTGTCATAAATATGTTGCCAATCGTCTGAATTTTGATCACGTGACCAGCTATAATGGTCGTAAGGTTGAAAAGCAATAATCAGTCACTTTTTCCAGCATCGTTACAACTTTGAACAGTCACTAAAATGAACTGTTATAAATTGAAAATTAACTGTAGTATCCAGAGTTCAGATTTTTTTTTTGCAAAAATGAACAAATCTAAGACTATATTCAATCTTGAAAACAAATAGGGTGGATGATGACAGCCAGTTTTTCCTAACTTTTATTTATTCTATTAGTCTGGGTAGTATTGCTCCTGAGCAAGTGCAACATTGAAGGAAAGAAACTTATGCACTCTTCTATTGGTTGAAGGACTGTTTGGCCCATGTTGTTTCCTGCTTGGCCTAAGTTTTCAAAGACTGAAAGAATGAAGATGACCATAATGCTTATCTTAACTGACCATAGGCAGTTTCACAATGTTTTAGCTTTTCTCAAAACTTGACAACATTAAGATGTGTGGACTTCAACTACCAGGATTTCCCAGCCACTTGAAATCCACATTTCCTATCATTGCCAAAGTTTAAAAAACATTGCTTTAGAGGAATTGCATGTAAATGACCCACTGTGAGCTTCTGCTCCCACCAGAATCCTCTTATCCCATCACATACAATCAGTGGTGAAATCCAATTTTTTTACTACCGGTTCTGTGGGCATGGCTTGGTGGGCGTGGCAGAAGGATACTGCAAAATCCCCATTCCCACCCCAATTTGGGGCCAGCCAGAGGTGGTATTTGCCAGTTCTCCGAAATACTCAAGATTTCCGCTACTGTTTCTCTGAACTGCTCAAAATTTCCGCTACCAGTTCTCCAGAACCTGTTGGATTTCACCCCTGCATACAATGCAAAGTGACAAACATGTTAGGCTTTGACATGGGAAATCTAGGATAGAGTATAGGTGGAGGCTCTAAATACTGGAAGCCAGCATTTAGAAAAATAAGAACTTCCCAGATTAGATCAAAACCCTTTCAAGTCCCAGACTGTGTTTCTCTAATTGACCAACCAAAACCAGCTGAAAAACAAACAAAAGGGGCAGTTGTATGATAGCTTGTTTCACATCCCCCAGCCACTGGCAATGGGACACAGCCTGTCATTTACTGAATATAATATTTAATCACATTGCTAAAGTGCTATTGTCTGCCATAAATTTTTCTGCAGGTAATCCGGATGTTTATATTAGGAGTACCTACTCCACTGATACCAAGAGATGCCATTTCCTCAACTAAATCACTCAGACAGTACCAATGGAGTATTACATTCAGTCATATTCTATAGCAAGCACTGCAATCACATGACATGATTTCTGTTTTCAGAGCTAAGATGATGCCCCTTGTTTGCCTTATCCATGCAACCCGTGCTCCAGTACTTCAGGTATTAACTTTGACGTCCTCTTCCATCTTTCTCTTGTAAGACATTCCCAACCTCCTCATACAATGCTGGCTGAAATGCTTCTTACCTAACTCAGATGAACATCTGTAGCAACCATAAGTGCTGCCTCCCCACGCATTCCAAAACAACGATCTGATTTCCTATTCCCATTCCTCCCAAATGCCAATTTATTCAGCAAAGTTTACTATTCCTCTGATAATTTCAGATGATGCCTCTGCATTTTAAAACCTAACCATTCCTATGTGAATTCTGATCACAAATTTACAAATTTCACAAATTTCTCTCGCCTGATCCTTGTGCATCGGCAGGCCTGCAACCCCGTTTTGCAACTGCGTTTCATTATTTCTTTGTTTCTGGGTCAACGTGGAAGCTCGGGTCTTTACTTCCGTCTTTCTTGGCCTGCCGCAAAGATTATTGCCGAAAGGACATCGGCTTACCGCAAGGACTATATCTCCGGCATCTAATGTCCGCCTGGGAACTTAAATCCGCTGCTCAGCGACGATCTCCTTTTTTCCTTTCAACAATTATGACACGGATATCCCTTCACCAGCCCTACCTCGTACTCGGTTGCACAAATTGGTGTGCTCACTTCCCTCTGTGGCTGCACATCGCGTTTGTTAACTTCTTGATCATTGCAACAGCAGCTGTTTCAATTTTGACCTTCTGAGTCCCGCCCATAATCGCCCGTATCACGGTGAAACGAGATTCAGCAAATCATTGCACAGCCGAGAAGGTTACGCTTCTCATCTCGGCCAATCAGTAGAAGCAGCCGTCTTGATGCTACAGACCTCTATTATCTTGTGTCTCGCCGTGAGTTTTGTTTCGCACCTCTGTAACTTTACCTGTAAAATGTTCCTGCCAGCGCCTCCTCCTGGGAAAGAGCTTGTTTTTCTCCGTTTAACGAGTCAGTTCTTGGGTTCATTCGAAATGTACACATGCAGATGTGGTTTCCTAAATGTTTCTTGTAAACTATATAATTGCCAACCTCGTGAATTACTTGTAAGATAAAGGTGTACCGAGTTTCTTCAGCACTTGTCAATGTGAGTTGAAAAAACTTATCAGAAGAGCCTGAAAGTCACAGCAAAAGAGTATAAAAATCACATGGAATCACTATTCATCTTTATTCATTTGAATGAAAAGTATTGGTTTCTTTTCATTCTTAGCAAAAAAAGGAGGGTGGAAGTGTTATCAAGTTGAATATATTGTTGTGAATTTATGCTGAATTCCAAGCAAATATATTTGTATATTATGTCAGATAAAATGGAAACAATTGAACTTTGGGGCCACCTTCTCTTGGCTGCAAAATTTCAGAACACTACTAAATGGCAGAGAAGGGCTAGTGTTCTGTATCCTTTTTCCACCATCCATAGTTTGCAACCTAGCAATGGCAGCTGTATTAAATATTTTAACTGCGTAGTAACTGGGCAAGAGACTCAATGGGGATACTTAAAAGTCAAGAGAGAGACTCTGAGCTGTTGCCCAGAAACTGCACTGTATTGGCTGATTTTATTACCTTTGAAAGATATGCTTTGAAGATACAGCATAGAAATTATAGAGCAGAAACCCATGGACTTCTCAGTGCCAGTTTTTAAAAACATTTTTATATTTTAACTGATTGTATTTTAGTTTTTAAAATGATTTAAAATGACTTTTCATCTTTTATTAACCCAGACATATGATTGATTAATCAACCATATGTGACCATATGATTAATCAACCGTATCCAAGCCTGGATAAATGGGGGTAGGGGGAGGGTTAGGGAAAGCAATGGTGAATTATCCTGTTAAAAAAAAATCACCAGAACACTTTATGTCAATAACTCAACATGACTCAGATGTGGACAACCAACAGCAGACCTTCTTGGATGGTAGCCCTCAGTCTACTGGAAAAGAGCAAGGGTTAGCTTTTAGTAGTCAGGGTTTTTACAAAGTTGGAGGAAAACCTTTGGGAAGCCCAACAACTGATGGTGGTCATGACAAAAGAGATTGCCTATACTACACAAAGTTATATCAAATTGGAACCTGGAAAGTTAGAAACATGTCCCTCGGGTAACTCAAAATTGTAAAAAGAGAAATGATTTGAGCTAACATAGACATCCTTGCATCAGTGAGTTACACTGGACAGGCAGTGGAGAATTCAAATCACACAATTGTATGGTTTATTATTATGGAAACAATATCAGATGAAAAGGAGTTTCATTCTGCATAAGCAACAAGTGGCTAAATATGTTCACAAAGCATACAGTGATAGCATAATATCTGTCCAAATTCAAAGCAAGCCTCTCAACATCAACATACTACAAATCTACGCCCCAACTGTAGAATCAGATGATGATGAAATAGAACATTTTTATAATGAGCTTCAATGTGCTCTCAAGCAAATAACAAAAAAGGATTTTTAAAATATATATTATGGGCGATTTCAATGCAAAAGTAGACCAAGGAGAAGTTTCAAGAATAGTAGACAAGTTTGAACAAAATGAAACTAGTGCAACTGTCAGGAAAATCATCTCAGCCTAATGAACACATGATTTATACAACGCAAGCGAGGTTTAAACACATGGACAGCACCAAATGGACAATATTGAAATCAGATATATAATATTTTATGCCAAGAACACTGGAAAGATTCAGTTAAGACACTTTCCTGGTGTTGATTGTAGCTCAGACCATCAGCTATTAGTGGCTAAAATGAAGCTCAAACTGTGCAAAGTGAAAAAAAGGTATTATCCCCCCCAAATACCATCTCACATTTTCCCCCACTGTTGTTGCTTCTGTGCTGAGCTCTGGGCCATTTAGAGTTTGGACTGTTTGATGGTAGTGGTGGTGAGGGAATGGATGGGGAATAGGTGGTGGTTGGGGTCTTCCCATTTTCACCTCCTCCAAGGGAAGCCCCCACCTGCCACCTCCTCCCCACTGCTTGCCCTGCCCACCACTGCCACTGCCGAATGCAAACAGCATGGAGTTCAGCATGGAGGCAAGGATGATGGCTGTGGTGAGGGATGTGAGAATAGAAAGTGCCCAGCTGTCATCTCTTTATTAAGACCAGTGCTAGCTAACATCATCAAAGAGCCGAAGTGGTGCAGTGGTTAGAGTGCAGTACTGCAGGCTTCTTCAGCTGACTGCTAGCTGCAGTTCGGCAGGTCAAATCTCACCGCTCAAGGTTGACTCAGCTCAGCCTTCCAGCCTTCCGAGGTGGGTAAAATGAGGACCCAGATTGTTGGGGGTAATATGCTAACTCTGTAAACCACTTAGAGAGGGTTGTAAAGCACTATGAAGTGGTATATAAGTCTAAGTGCTATTGCTATTGTTGTCTCATTTCCTTCCCTATTGTGAAACACTTTTGTTTATCCATTCAATAACGTATTGTCTATTGTACAGATGTTCTGGCACATATTGTCATATTATGCTTCTTATTGTGGCAGTGGCATGACCTGTACAGTCAAAGAAGACAAGAAAGCAAATTCTCTTTTGCTCTTTTCATTAACTATAATACTAGCTGTCTTATTTTGTGCCTCTCAATCGTTGCTGAAATCCAGTGTTGTACATTTGGAATTGCATCTTATATATATGTCATATTGTGTGAAGAAATAATGCAAAGTTTGGTATATTCTTAAATACTCCTATGTTGCAGGGGTGAAATTCAGCAGGTTCTGACAGGTTCTGGAGAACCGGTAGTGGAAATTTTGAGTAGTTCGGAGAACCAGCAAATACCACCTTTGGCTGGCCCCAGAGTGGGGTGGGGATGGAGATTTTGCAATATCCTTCCCCAAGGAGTGGAGAGGGAATGGAGATTTTGCAATATCCTTCCCCAAAGAATGGAGAGGGAATGGGAATTTTGCAGTAGCCTTCCCCTGGAGTGGGGTGGGAATGGAGATTTTGCAGTATCCTTCCCCTGCCACACCCACCAAGCCACACCATGCCCACCAAGCCATGCCCACAGAACCGGTAGTAAAAAAATTTGAATTCCACCACTGCTATATTGGTATAGATGTATCAGGGTAGTATTGGCGAACCTTTTCGGCACTGAGTGCCAAAACGGGAACAGGCACATGCACATGCACGTGTTGGAAACTGGAAGAGCAGCTGCTCGGTACGTATGCACATGCCGGGAAGATGATCTTCCACCTGGTCTTCCAGTTTCTAGCACACATGTGCCTGTGAAGACCAGCTGGTGGTGTGCATGTGTGTGCCAGAAATCAGAAGAGCAATGGACAATGGCTCATATGCCCAGAGAGATGGCTCTGTGTGCCACTTCCGGCACGCGTGCCATAGGTTCGCCATCATGAATATAGGGTGTTCCAAAAATCAGGTCTTGTAGACAATTTATTATATATATTACACTAAATGTTCAAATTGGCTGACTTTGTTCTAAACACTTTTTTTACTCATTTGATTCATGATCTTTGAACATTCTTGAGTTCAATATCATTTTCACTGGAAAAAAGCAATAAAACTTTTGATATACCCTACATATATTCATACATATATAATGTTCTTTTCCAATCAGATGAGATCTTCTTCCATATTTGTTGACATAGAGTTTTTAATCCATAGATTGCTTCTTCTTGTGAAGCTTCAAAGTGGCATTTCATCTGTGCTTACTGCTTTCCTACATGCATTGATTTATAGCCTTTTATATCTTTTTTTCTGTTGTGATTGGCTCCTTAATACCATTTTCCTACAAATGTTTCTGTCATTCTAAAATTCTGCTTGTAAAGGTTTGCAAAGTATTTTTCTTTTTTTTAAAGTATAACTTTTATTGAAATCTTTTTTAAAAAAGATTAAAAACTAGTGCAAACTAATGTAAAGTAAAAAAGAAAAAAGAGAAAGCAAAAAGAGCCAGTTTGGTCTAGTGGCCAGGTACCAGGCTAGACAGCAGGACACTGTGAGTTTCAATGCTATTTTAGGCATGAAAACCAACTGGGTGACTTTGGGCCAATTACTCTCTCTCAACCCAATTCATCTCACAGAGTTGTTGTTGTGAGGGAAAATAGTAGGAGAAAGAAGTGTTCTTTATCACCTGGAGTATGCAGCAGCGCGGGTAGTGATGGGAGCAACATGGCGCTCCCATGTAACACCACTCCTGCGTGAGCTGCACTGGCTCCCGGTGGTCTTCCGGGTGCGCTTCAAGGTGTTGGTTATCACCTTTAAAGCGCTCCATGGCATAGGGCCTAGCTATCTCCGAGACCGCCTGCTGCTACCGACGACCTCCCATCGACCCATGCGCTCCCACAGAGAGGGCCTCCTCAGGGTGCCATCAGCCAAACAATGTAGGCTGGTGGCCCCCAGGGGGAGGGCCTTCTCTGTGGGGGCTCCTACCCTCTGGAATCAGTTGCCCCCGGAGATAAGAAGAATCCATGACCTCAATGCCTTCCGTCGTTCCCTGAAAACCCATCTTTTCCAACAAGCCGGGTTGGCTTAGAAGAAATTTTTAAATTCTTTTAATTAGTTTGTGATTCTTAACTTTCGGCCCAAATTTATATATATTTTTAAATGTTTTAATATTCGTATTCTATGTTTTTTATCTTGGCTGTACACTGCCCTGAGTCCTCAGGGAGAAGGGCGGTATATAAATTGGAAATTAAATTAAATTAAATTAAATTAAATTAAATTAAATTAAATTAAATTAAATTTGTAAAAATAATAAAGGCAGAATATATATAAGTTGAGGAAAAGAAAAAAAGAAGCAAAGGATCGGCTTCTTATATTCTTCATAGTAGTTATAAGCACAATTTTCCATTTTCTTATAACACTTTCAATTATTTTTTTTGGATAATTTTGTTTAATTTTCCTGTGATTTTTTTCTGACCTTCCTAAAATATATTTTAACTTACGTTATTATTTTCCTCTATTTGTTGATATTCTTGATTGAGATATTTGGTCTTGTGATTTCTTACTTGACACTGAAAACTGTGCTCATTGTCTGCATCCTTCTAAATGTCCAAAATTCTCATTCTTTGTTTTTCCATGACTATTATAATAACTTGTTCTGAAAGTCAGATAAATATGGATCACAACTGGGAGATAAATGCATTTGGCCTCAAGATGGTGCTGCTTCCCTGTTTGGACAAAATCCATTTGTAAAATAGAGCATGCCAAGGTACATGAATGAAAAATCTTACTTTTAACTGGATATGTGCTGGATTCAGTGGAATTGAACATCTGTACTTGGAATCAATCTTAAAAATGGAATCCCTCGTTTGTTTGCATTGCATTTGGATGGGAGTTGTAGAAGTTTGCACAAGTAAAAGAACTGTGAAACCTCTTCTGATTATATTCATTTAAAATGTGCTGGAAGAAATGGATTTTTATCCCTTTAAAAGGTGAAATATGGATAGGATCTCTCCTCAAGTGACTCAGTTAGAGGGATGTGTGCATGTCTGTGTGTTGGATGGAGGGGTATATAGCTCTTTCTGATTTGGGAGTCCTCATTTTTGCCCTGTATGGTATTGCTAAGTGTGACAGTTCTCTTTTGCTTGTCTTTTCCTCGTACCTGTGGTTAGATTCATGCTGCCTAGTAGTATATAAACCATGATTTATTGTATTTTACATAGTCGCTCAACATATTGTACTATACGTTAATTTTATTGGTTGCCTTCAGCCAAAATTCCAAGCCACAAAGTAAGCAACCTTGGTCTAATATTTTTCAAATTGGAAACCCATGCATCTTAAAGTTATAAAGTTTGAAAAACACTGGTCTAATATGCAGTGGGAATCCAATCCATGTACTACATGAGTCTTTTCGAATGTGTCACTCAAATAAGAAAAGTTTACTCAATGAACTATATTTTCTTTATTGTAAACAATGCCATCTTTTTAAACCACACCTCCCCTTCCTCCAGGCCTGTGCTATACCCTTATTTTCCATATCAATGGAAGGGATGTTGTTTTATGAAGAGGAAAGTTTGTTGAAGTGGAAACGGGGTAAGTGGGAGCCACCCTGCAGTTTACAGTACTTCTGGAGTAATCCCCCGACCCTATTTTATAAATATAATGCAATAATTGCAAATGTTGTAGTAGGGTGCAAATCAACCAGAAATTGTTTTTTCCTTCTTCCCCGAAGTTGCCTTCCCTGCTCTTTGAAATTCGAGAGGGCTATTCCTTGGGATGATGTCGGGGTGCGCGCCATCTTCCCAGCCGCTAAGGAAGGTTGTGAGTCGGCGCACGGATCCTCCAGCCAGACAGCCCAAGGGCGGGAAAGAGTTAAACCTCTCGCCTCGACTGTAATTTGAGAATTCCTGGCAAGCTCTGCTTCTCCAATCTGCGCGCGGCAGCGGCGAGTCACAAAGGAGGCTGGACAAGCAGAACTTCAATCTAGAGGGTAGGGCTGCCTCGCAAGTGGGGCGACAAGACGATAAAAGGGCTTCCTCAGCTCCAAACCGGAGGATAGGTGAGCCAATAAACTCAGTCATGTTTTGCGGAAAATGGAAAAAGTCCCGCTTGGAAAGTTGTCACCACCAGCAGCAGCTTTCTGCCCATCGTGGAGGAACTGCCAAATCCTCGGGGCACCGCGCTTTCAAAAAATTGGGTAAGTGAAGTGCCTGGCGAGCCGGGTAGCCCCGGAGCAAGGAAAAGGCGTGCCGCGCCTTACAAGACCTTTGCTAGTTGTTTTAGTGGGTTCAGATGCAGCGCTGATTAAAGTTAGGGCTCAGCTCTGGCATCTTTTCATCTTTGCCGAAACTCAGTCCTGGAGTAAAGTATGTCAGTCTAGATAGAAGAGGACCTCTGAGCGGCTGCAGAGTGCACTTCCTCGTCACCCAAGTAACTCCCGAGTTCGAACGGACTAAGGGGTTGATACATTTATGGTGTAAAAGTGCGGACATAAAAATATTTTGTTTTTCTCTTGAAATGTTTACAGTTTTTTTAAAACATACCGTTTATCTAATTGAATAACTTATTCCTATACAAATCCTTATTTATTTAGCGTATGGCATACTAATTTCCTTTTTTTTTTTTTTTTGAGACTCCAGGAAAATATGTGAATCAGAAGGAATTGACAGAACAACTGGATGACTTGATCTGGGTTTTTTTTTTTTGGTTTTGAAACTTGAAATTAAAGAATTAAAGAATTAAATTGATCTTGAGTCAAAAGATAGAAAAACATATTTTAAGAACAATGAGCAATCGTTTCTCACTTAGTAGGGTGACAGGAGTGAAAAGAGAATAGTTATTTTGTATTATCAATTGAGTAAAATAATTCTTGACCTTCATTGTTAAATTAAAAAATGTAAGCTATGTAAAAGGTGAGGCTAAATTAGTACATTAAAACTGTGATAATCCCCTTTAAACTATAAGATAATAAATCTGTTCATAACATATGCATTTAAACATACCTCTGATACTTATATAATTCTTAATATGCTCTGTTATTTCAGTTTTGTATCCATCCAATATGTTCTGAATATGATTAAGTTTTTATGCCTTTTTCTTTCGTGCACTGATCCTTCAAAAAGTACCGTATACTTCTCCGTTCCTGGAGAAGAGGTTTTACTTGCAGATTTATTATCTTTATTCAGGGAATCTTGAGATATTTATCTCAAATAGATTAGGCAGGGAAATATTTAAATTTCCTAAGAAAATACATAACCCTGCATCAGGTTATTTTTATTACAGGAAGGCGGGGTCATTTAAAATTAATTGCTGTCAAAGATCCACTCTGGAAACTAATTGCTGTTCCAGGAATTTAGCTTTAAAGTATGGAAAATAATTAATAGTGGAATGTTCTTTTTTGTGGTGCATTATCTCAGCAACCATGTATGTTCTAATTGTAATTGTAATGCCTATAATTTATTTGGAACTAAATTATGTAATATCTACTAGGAAGTAATCAGAGTACATAGAACTCTGACTGCAAATTTCCTTTCAGTAATTTATAGTTGATGTAGGAGTTGTAATTGTCAGAAAATATTTATGTATAAAATTAAATATTGTATCAAATACTAAGCTAAGAATGTACAGCTTTATAATTTGCAGTGACAAATATTTTTTTTTGGTCTCCTAATAGCTGTCCTTAATAAAAGGGTACATTAACAATAAACATTGTAATTTCAAGTTAAGTAGATAACTTACAGAGATAAAGAACTAATTTCTATGGGCAGATATTTCATGCCAGACATTGTGGGAACTGATTAAACTAATCATTTATGAATTCCCTATCCATTTAAAAGATTCTCAAGATGATGTGCAATAAGTTTGATAACTTCCAATATTCAGAATTATATTTTTTCTCAGAAATAGTGCTCTTGAGAATAATGGAGGTAGTAAAATGAATACAATAACGCCACCACTCTCTATTAGAATGATTTTTAAAATATTTATTTTAAAATTTCTCTTAGAATTAATATATTGGAGCGCAAAACTAATGAGTGACATTTAATTAAAAGAAAGCTGTTTTAAGTCACTTTCTGTGAAGTATGAATGAAATGTATTTATTAAACAGTAATGTGTTAAACAGCTTTAAATATTGATTTGATGGTTCTTACATTAAAATCTTGCATCTTTTATTATAGCATTCCTCAACTTGATACCATGTAGGTGAATTGGGACAAGCGCTTCCAAAAAATTCCCAGGCAAAAGGTATACAGCATATACTGTACCAATGAAATTGCTATTTTAGCACTTGTAGAAGCAACAGGTTGGGAAAGAATGGAGCAATGCAATATGGTCCTATTTCCTACAAGGGGAAGAACTCTGCACTAACTGAAGTTTTTGTTATCAAGTTTATATTCAGTTATTATATACACACATACAAATGCATGTACACAAACAGTACGCTATTAATTAGAATTATATCCTACCTTTGTGTCTATCTGACAATAAAGGTGATTTACAGGAATTACAATGATAAAATATCAGAATAAAATAAGCTCCGCTAAAATAAACACTAGATCATCTGCAAATGCCTGTAGTTTATATTCTTCTTTTTTAATTTTCATCCCTGTTATCTCTTCGTTTTGTCTTATATTTCTGCTTAACACCTCTAATGTCAACACAAATAGCAATGGGGATAGGGGACATCCTTGCTTTGTTCCTTTCATAATATTAACCTTCTCTGTCATATCTCCATTTATTATCACCTTTGCAGGTTGCTTACTATAAATTGCTTCAATCATATTTATAAATCTTTCCCCAAAGTCCATAGTCTGCAATTGTTTTATCATAAATTGCCATATTATCAAAAGTCTTCTGTGCGTCGAGAAACATCAGTGCCATTTGCTTTTCTGGGTTTACTTCATAATATTCCGAAGTATTTAAGATTGTCCTCATATTGTCTCTGATCTGTCTCTTTGGTAAGAAACCATTTTGATCTGTGTAAATAAATTCATTTAACAATCTCTACAATCTATTTGCCATTATTAATGCAAATATTTTATAATCCACATTTAACAAGGAAATCGGTCTATAATTTTTAACTTGTAAGTCTGTGTCTTCTTTCGGTAAAAGAATGCCTCTATTCAAGAGTTGGGTATTTTTGCATTTACTAAAAGTTAATTAAATACTTCCAACGTTGTATTGCTAATTCTGTCCTGTAATATTTTGGACAACTCTGCTGCAGGAGTGAAATGCTTCCAGTTCAGACCGGATTGCCCGATCCAGTAGCAATGGAAACGGGTGGTTCAGAGAACCGGTAGCAAAAATCCCTGCCCGCCCCCCATGCCCAGCTGAGCTGTGCGATCATCAGAGGCTTTTTTTCTTTTAAATGGCTCTGACAATCCAAGCTGAGCTGCGTGATCGGCAGACGCTTTTTAAAAAACCCACTGCCAATCAGGCAACACAGCTTGGATCATCAGAGCCATTTAAAAGAAAAAAAGTCTCTGCCGATCAGACAACTCAGCTGGGATTGTCAGAGCCTTTTGAAACCTCTTCGCCAAAGAGGTTGTAGAAAAAATGGTTTTAAAAGTAAAAAAAAAAAATTGTCCACACCCATCCAGTCACATTACTCGCCCCCCCACCAAGCCACGCCCACAGAACCGGTAGTAACAAATTTTAGATTTCACCATTGCTCTGCTGGCAAACCATCTGGACCTGGCATTTTACCATTCTTTTGTTTCTTAATCCCTTCTGTTAATTCCATAATCGTTATTCTTTCTTCCAAAGCCTTCTTGCATTTTTCTGGTATTTTAGGTAATTCAAGAAATTGAGTTCTAGTCCCACCTTATGCATGAAAGCTGGCTTGGTGACTCCAGTCATTCTTTGTCAGCCCAATCTACCTCACAGGATGGTTGTGGGGAAAATAAGTGGTGGAAGGCACATTTTTTACCTTGCTTTATTTGTAACAAAGGTAGGATTTTAAAAATCTAATAAATAGCAATGATAAATTATATTTATATTATATATTATAAATTATATTTAAATTTATATAATTTAAAATATAAATTATAAATTTATATAAATTTATATAAATTTAAAATAAAAAAAATAATCAGAGGAATCCCAGAGTGAACTTTGGAATGGCAAACTTTGTGGAGAAGTTTTCTGTTAAATGTATATGGAGATTTTCAGACATCTAGGCCATGGTTGTCCCAAAGGTACCTTTTCATGAGGCAACTGAACTTTCTGGTTTTTCTTTGAAGACGTTTTGCTTCTCATCCAAGAAGCTTCAGCCCTGAGTTGAAGAAGTTTCTTTGATGAGAAGTGAAATGTCTTCAAAGAAAAACCAGAAAATCCAGCTATCTCTTGAAAAAGCACCTTTGGGACAAGTTTTGTGTTATTCCAGGATGTCTCTTTAAAGTTGTAATAGTAATAGGACCTGCAGATTTCAGATTTTGATTTGCTCTATAATGTAGTTATACTGAGATTTGAGATGGGTGTCACTCTCTTGAGTCTATTGATATAGACATATTTATACTAAATAATATATTAAGCCAAAAAGAAGATTGGCAGTATGTGATTCTCTAGAACCCAATGTAGCAGGCTAGGGAACTAGGTCATCATGAAAATCATAATAAGATTTACTTATTTGATCAGAATACCTTATATAATTATGGAATTGTGTTTTACTAACCACTATTTAGCATGCTGAATGAACTCAGGCAGGGTCTTCATGTTACCATCTTGCTGTATTAAATGTATTAATTCTGGAGAAAATTGGATTTAAGGAATATATACATAATGGCATATATGCAGAAATGTGTTGAATGGAGCTTGCAAGAATCCTTTGTTAAATGTTGAGGATGATTGGAGATCTTATTAAAAAAAATAGCTTGATAAACTTTAATGTGTGACATAGATGGTGACAAACTAATGCAATGAGAAGCACTGAGGAGAGATCAGCTGACAGTGACCTAGTTGTGATAAGGCAGGCAGTGTAAGAATAAGTTGCGTAAATTCAATTCCGCATAAGGGAGACTGGGTAGAAGAGTGCTTTAGGAACAGAGGATGGTTTTTGCTTTTTTACCTGGTGAAATTTTATGTCTCTCAACAAATTGTTTCCAAATAGAGGAACAAGATGTCTGGTTTTATGAATTGGCAGCACCTTTCTGCATCCATCCCCCTAATCTCGTCAACTTTAAATTGAGTGGACTTTCAATTCTCAGAATTCTCCAGCCAGCATGTGGAAATCCACGGCAGGGAAATTGGAATCTACCCATTTTAAAGTTGCTAAGGTTGAGAAACACTACTCTACTCACTAGGGTGGGACTGAGCAACATCTGAATCGGGTTGTAAATTTCCCACAGTCAGAGAACAACAACATGATTGTGAGCTGGGTGGTTGCAACACAGAGGACGGATGGAGAGGCTTCTCCAAATTGGTAAATAAATGGTCAATTATAGAAGGCAAGAAGAAAAATTAGATGTAAGAGGAAGGGATGGAACATTGTTTATATTTGTAGAGGTATTTTTGGATTATAGCTTCTTCAAGTTATCTGCAGTTCTTATTAACTCGACCTAAGTGATTCATTCTTGTCTCTTGGATGAACTTCTACTTCCATCTGACTTCTACTCTCATTAACCTTGTTGGCCTTCTGGTAAGGACTGATGAGAGTTGGGGTTTCAACAACATTTTTACCTTTGTCATCCTTGTATTAGGGAATCTTGTATTCCTGCTACTTAATATGTCCTTTGTAAAGGGAAGGAGGGAAATATTAATTTATATCCAAACTACATCATCACACTAAAAAAACTCTAGGATGAAGCTTCCTGGTTTATAAGTATTCAGGGTTGTCTCCTTATATTGCAAGGGCTTTGTCAAGGCTAAAAACAGTATAAATGCACAACTTATGTTCCCATTTAGTGATTTTCCTTTTTAAAAATTCTATATACTTCCATGCCATTGTCTTAAAGATAAAAGTAAAGTTTTTTCCATTGGAACCTTTTTTTAGAATTTCAAAAATCTAATCTTTATTATTTTTGTCATCTCAAGGTGACAAATATGTCTAATAGTCCTTCCTCCTTCTATTTCCTCCCCCCCACAAGAACAACCCTGTGAAGTGACTTCAGCTGAGAGAATGAGTAGCTCAAAATCATCCAACCAGTTTTCATGCCTAATGAAGGACTAGACCTCAGAGTCTTCTGGTTTCTAACTGGTGCCTATACCAAAGTGCTTGGTGACTTATAACAATGTTGTGCAATTTCTTGGCCTTTGTAAGGAAGTGGTTTGTCATTGCCTATTTCTGGGATGCTTACACATTCCCATTTTAACCTCCGTCTTACATCCAAAGATAAATCAGGGCTAAACTCTTATTGAATTTCCAGCCTAGTCAAGACTTGTCAAATGTAGCTCCTCACTTCACTGTTAGAAAGAACGACAAAATTATAATCTGTAACTTAAAGTGTTCCTGTATACACATGCGCAAGATAATTTGTGTGCAGATTTCCTAATAGCATGAGTGCAAAATGTGAATCCTAGGGTTTTGCAAACCTACTTGCCAAATGTGTTCAAAAAAATTAGAGATATGGACAGTAGATTAGAAGAGGTTGAACGTGATAAGAGTGGATTAGGATGGGAGATGGACAAATCAGAATTTTATTTAAGATTTCAAAATGTTGAAGAAGCCAAATGTGTTCTTGTTGTGCCATCTCCTGATGTGCTGCACAAAATCTGGTGTGACCCTTGAACAAATGGAAGTTTTGCACCCTTCTCTTACATGACTTGAAATCATTAGAAAGATGGGATATGAAAGGATCATATTCGGTAACGTGCAGCAATTGTGACATGGAATGCACTCCCTACCTAAACTAGAGACAATAGATGAAATTGTGCATTTGCGTTCTGCACATTGCAATGCAAATAATGTGTTGCACATTGTATGTGCATTTTCAAGTACTCCTCTTTTCCACAAGTCTTCATATGAGATCATGTGAAGGTTTTCTCTTTAGTATTAAAAACAATTCTACAATGGCTAGATTTCAATGTTTGACTAAGAAATGATAGTAGCCTAATTTGCAACTGAGCAAATAGAATCAATGGCTTCTTAATCTCTTGTCAGACTGCTAGATTTGTGAGAAGCTTGCTGAATATCGAAACGTACAAAACTCAATCTTTCTAGTCCAGTGTTTCTCAAACTTAGATAAATTATCCAAGATTGAGCAATAATGGTTATTTTGTAGCTAAAGACACCCAAATCCATTACTCAATCAAAACAGGAGCATTTAAATTGACTTTACATGTTTTACTTACATTGGGTAAAAAGGAGTTTCTGATAAAGGATTTTGTGTTATAGAGGAAAAAGTTTGGGAAGCTGTTATCCCTTTGTTTCCAAATATAACCAGGGAGATCACTCAAGAGAAGAAATAGATGCAAAACATTTTGAATGCAAAACATTTAATGCTGATCTGATCTTGTCAAACTGGAGGCAGACGATCACTTAACCTGACACAGGACCATTAGAAGATCTGAACACTTTTGGTATTGTCAGAAGCCATTAAAACCAGGGATGGGTTCTACTTACCTTTATTACTGGTTCGCAACGGGAGCATAGATCATCCATGATGACGTCGGGTGGGTGGGCGGAGCCTCCCACCACTTTTACTACCAGTTCGCAAGAATCAGACTGAACTGGGAGCAACCCACCACTGATTAAAACCCTTTCATAAAGGTCAGACCAGCATGTATTGCTCAGGATACAATTGGTTTGAAAGTGAAACTTTTTGCACACTGCTGCTCTGAGAAAGCCTATGAGCAGAACTTAAAGGCAGAGCACAGTGCTGGATAAACATTAAGAAACACAGAAACATTCTCATGTATCACTAACAGAACAATTTTATGACATAAGTAAAGCCCTTTTGTGTAGGCACTAAATAGTACTGATAACTACAGGCAAAGACTAAATAAAAAGCTTTCATGTCTTTTGTTTAAAGCAAGCAATCAAACTTTCCTAAAGAATATTTATTTACAAGGAGCAGTTGAGGTTTCTTATAGAAATTTATAGCCCAAGGATTAGACAATAAGATTCTACTTGAAAACATTTTCTTTCACTAAAATAGTGCTTGTTTGACAGAGAAAAATTGTCCCCTACAAATGTTCTTGGTCTAATGCCTGTTTGGTTTATAATAAATCATGTATATATAATAAATTCAGTGTGCAAATTATAGTGTATTTAGTATGCAAAGTTAGCCAAGAATTGGTGAAAGATTGTCCAATTCTAACTAGGAATGTATCCAGATATCAAACACTTAATGCTACCAATAAAAAATCCTATATCTGTCAGTTTTTGTTTTGTAGAAAGTGAAAACATGAAAAAAAAACTTGAGGGAAAATATGGGTGGACTACATATGGAAAATGACACCATCAAGCCTTCTAATGAAATCACAGGATTGGGATTCAAATTATAGCATAACCACTGTCTCCAAGATTCAAAGTGCTGCTTGCAAATGAATCTATGGTATACATATGTTAGACAAGAAACTTTATTTCAGTCTTGATTAAAGTTCAAGGTATTTGTAGAGTAAGAGATGTTTATTAAAAGTGTAAGTAGTATAGAATAGTTTCAGAAGCAACAAATAATTATGGGTTTTAAGATAGATTTGAGAATAGTTAACATTCTTTCAAAGTTTAAAACAACTTGGTCTTCCAAGTGCACAAGAATAAAATGTTTACAGTCAGCAAGCAGCAAATGCTCTACTGTATGGTGGTGATGGAAATTATAGTGCAAGCTGGTAGTGCAAGCTGGGTGAAAACTGCCTTCAGAAAAAGAGTTGCTGTTTGTATGCTACCCTTTAACCTATAGTAAGGATGTTTGGATTAACCCGGCCACCTGCTACATAGGAGAAAGATAATCCCTACACACACTTTTACCTATCTAAATTGGGAACTTTTTGAATTTCATTGCCTCTGTGGAAAAAATCCCCAGGGGTATCACCCAAATTCTGTTGGGATGCAGCGTATGCCAACTAATAACAATATTGAGCACCAGCAGCCCTCTTGGACTAATTGAGAAAACCATTTTCCTCTCTCCACTATGCTACAACCGGGACTGGACACAGATGTTATTTAAAAGATCAGGACAAACCATTTTTAAAAATTTAACTACTGTTCTTAAGAGGAGAAAAAGAAAGGAAGGAAGGAAGGAAGGAAAGAAAAGACAGAAGGAAAAAGAAAGAAAAAAAGAAAGGAAGAAAGAAAGAAAAAGAAAAAGAAAGAAAGAAAGAGCAGGGAAAGGGAAGATAAATAGTATGTATGTTTCATATTGTTTATATGCTTGAATGTAGCATTACATTCTCTGCTTCTCCATTATCTGCATTTATAGATTTTCAAAATGTTTCCCTGAATGGTTTTGCATCTATTATGTGTTCTGAGTTCCTTTTTTTTTGCTATGACCCCTAGTTTATGCAGGGAATACCTTTTATAGTAATATTTGGTCTTTGTTTGCACTGGGTCAGCAAACATTAAATGTCATCCAAACATTTAAAAAGTTTCCATGATGCCAGTTAGATCTAAAAGTTTGATAATTCTATTAGTTGAAATATCCATAGAGTACCAAGGTAGGCCTGGTGTGTATTTGGAAACTTCTGCTAATACACCAAGGGATTAAAAGGCTATTGTTGCCTGTATAGACAAGCCTGAACTTGTTTTATCTGTTATTGTACCAATCCTAGTTTTAGAACTACAGCTATACAGTTATGAATGTTGTTGTCTCAAGTCTTGAAATATTAGTCTCCATGGAGCTGCACAAAGCTGAATTCCATGCTGCTTCATATCAACATTGTCTTAGGAAATGCACTTAATGGACAAGTAGAAAGTGCACTATACAGGTAGCCTTCGACTTACAACAGTTCATTTAGTTACTGTTCAAAGTTACAATGGCACTAAATAGTGATTTATGACCATTTTTCACACTTACGACTTTTGTAGTATACTCATGGTCACATGATCAAAATTTGGATGCTTGACAACTGACTCATAATTATGATGGTTGCCGCAAAGTCAATGGAGAAGCCAGATTCAATTAACAACTGTGACAAGAAAGGCCATAGGTAAAGGTAAAGGTTCCCCTCACACATATGTGCTAGTTGTTCCTGACTCTAGGGGGCAGTGCTCATCTCCATTTCAAAGCTGAAGAGCCAGCACTGTCCAAAGACATCTCTGTGGTCATGTGGCCGGCATGACTAAATGCCAAAGGCACACGGAATGCTGTTACCTTCCCACCAAAGGTGGTCCCTATTTTTCTACTTGCATTTTTACATGCTTTCAAACTGCTAGGATGGCAGAAGGTGGGAGAAGTAATGGGAGCTCACTCTGTGGCGCTAGGGATTCGAACTGCCAAACTGCCAACCTTTCTGTTCGACAAGCTCAGCGTCTTAGCCAGTGAGCCACCGCTCAGTGTTGTTGTTGTTCAGCACTCAATTTCTATATTATAGATATACACTATATGTATACTAAATTGACATTCACAAAATTAAACCTTGCCACACAGCCCAAATTAAATCAATATATGTAATTATTTTGAACCTCTAGAGTTCTTTTCCTGAAGGCAAGCACCCATATGTACTGTAGTTCCCATATGGGACCTACAGTAAATCTATTTTGTTGACTTTTCCTAGTACAGGCAAAGAAAAAAAAAGGGTGGGGGAGTAAGGTTGTCCCTCAGATAACTAGGTCTCATGCCATGAAGGGCTTTACAGGTGACAACCAGCACACCTAGAAATTCAATGGTAAGCACTACAGCTCATGTTGTAGATGTTTTGTGTGTTTGCACAAAGGCTTATGATACTGCACTTAGACCGGCTGTAGCTTCCAAATGCTCTTCAAGGGCAATCCCATAGAGAAAATATTACAATACAGGTAGTCCTCGACTTATAACAGTTCATTTAGTTACCGTTCAAAGTTACAACAGCACTGAAAAAAGTGACTTATGACCGTTTTTTACAGTTACAGCCTTTGCAGCATTCCCATGACCATGTGATCAAAATTCAAATGCTTGGCAACTGGCTCATATTTCTGTCTGTTGCTATGTCCCAATGTCATGTGATCACCTTTTGCAACCTTCTGACAAGCAAAGTCAGTGGGGGAAGCCAGATTCACTTAACAACCATGTTACTAACTTAACAATTGCAATGATTCATTTAACAACTGTGGCAAGAAAGATCATAAAACGGAGCAAAACTCTTTTAAAAAATGTCTCACTTAACAACAGAAATTTTGGGCTCAATTATGGTTGTAAGTCAAGGACTAGCTGTATATCTTCTACATGACTAAAATGAGAGTGACTATGAGAAAGGATTCCTGGTCCAGAAAAGAGTGCAATTGATACACCAGATGAATCTGTATAAAGTCTCTCCTGGCCACAGCTGCTACCTGCTCTTTGAGTAGAAACTGTAAATCTAGCAAAACCCCCAGGTTATATACTAATTCTATTTGGGGAAGTACAATCCCATTTAGCACTAAAGAAGGAAAGTTCCTGGCACTGGAAAAATCACAAAGTCAATCAAGCTTGAATTTAAGTCTTAACTCCTTTCTATCCAGACCCTTACAGTATCCAGGCCCTGGATAAGAATCTGAAAGCATTGACCAGAAGTTACATATGGCTGAGTAATCTAAGATCTACTGAATTTTCTGATGCTGGCCTTGAGGCAGTTTCCTGTTCTCTAGACAAAAATGGGAATCCTCAATTCAGTCTTGCGTATTTACTTCAGAAAATTTATATGGCTGCCCAACTCACTCTCAGTGACTCTGGGCAACTTACAAAGATAAAACCCCAATACAAGAACAATCCATTTGATAGGCCTCATATCACTCTGGAGTCTCTAGCCCTCTGATGGCAAACCTATGGCATGTGTGCTGGAAATGGCACACAGATCCATCTCTCCAGGCCCGCCAGCCGTTACCCGTTGTTCCCCATGAGTGCCGGGGAACTGCTCTTCCGGTTTCCGTGCATGCATGCTGAGCAGCTGCTCTTCCGGTTCCCAAGGGTCCCTTGCACGCACACTCCCGTTTTGGCACTCAGTGTCGAAAAGGTTCGCCAACACTGCCCTAGCCCATTGGCAGAACCATGTCTTCAGGACCTTGCAAAAGAGTATTAAAATGGGGCCAGCCTTATCTTTGCAGGGATGTTTCACAGGGTGGGAGTCTTCACAGAGAAAGCCCTTCTTGGTATAGCTTCATGGACCACCTTAGGAAATGGGACCCATAGTATTCCCTGCCTCATCTGAGAGACGAGTAGGGCATAGGTAATTGTGAACAGGGATTATTGGTCTAGGAAAGGGCATACAATCCATAGTTGTGCAAGGGACTTCCTGTCCATGACTGCTACCTGCTCAAGCAGGAGTTGTGAGTCCAGAAGACTCCCCAGATTACTGGATCTGTCTGGGGCAGTGCCACCCTATCCAAGACCAGAGATGGCAGTTCTCCCTGGGCTAAAAACCCTAAAGCCATTCTGTCTTGCCAAGGTTCCGTTTCACCTGTTGCTTCTTATCCAGCACTTAATGGCCTGCAGGCATTGTGAGAAGAAGCTCATGGCATCACTTAACTCATCATTGTCTGAGACATACAGCTGGATGTCAACAAGACAGTAGTTGGTTTCACTTACCTTTTCTACCGGTTTGGAACTGTGAGTGCATGTGCGTGGGTTCTTGCTTTGCTCGTGCGTGGCACTTCTGTGCATGCGCAAAGTGTCCGTGATGATATCTGGGTAGGTGGGTCCTCCCGCCACCAATGCTACTGGTTCGCCCGAACTGGGTGAACTGGTAGAAACCCACCACTGCAACAAGACTTTGGTGATAGCTTAGCCTTTGGTGGCAAATGATCTTATTCGATGGCTTCATGTATATCTTAGCAGAAGCAAAGAAAGTACCAAGCCCTGTGGGACTCCGCAAAGCAACAGATGAAAGCTGGGCTTGTCACTTGCTTTATCAAAATGAATTAGCAGGTATTTATAAAGTCTAATTATGGGCATTTTTTTTGTTTCCTGGTATGACAGAAAATATGACAACTGAGCAATACTTGGCTGTAGACTTCCATGCTGATAAAACAAATAGAGAAATGTGGGAAACATTACCTGAAAGAAGAAAGCATAGGCATTCATTTGGATTAACAAAATTTTGGTGGTTGTTAAATTCTAGCACGATTCTTACTCACGTGTCTTTGTACAAAGATAGTTTAGCGATAGCCTGTGTGACATATTCACCTACTGTTTTACAGGTAAGATAGAACTAGAGAGCAGCTTGATAACCATGCTAAAAGCAGATATTTTAACAGCTCTGAAGTCAGCAAAACCATTCCTCTGGAAATATGTGTTCTTCCATTCAATACATAGATTTCTCATTTTTTGTCTTAACAAGATGGCATTCCTTGGAATATCTAAATAAAACATATATAATGAGATAGAGTTCTCAAAAGCTCAAAATGCCAATATTGTGAGTAGTATTATATATCCATAGAGTGGCATGAACTATTTAATTAAGGTAAATTCAGATTGTTCAGTTTTGTCTTGGTTCCATCCACAAAAAGATCAAGTATATCTTCATCTCCTTAACTTGATGATTGTATAACTGGTATAAATAAGATAACTTTCACATATCAACTTCCGTAATTGGAATTTAGATGAACATTGAACATCTTCCATGTCATAATCAAGCCTTCTAACAAATGGCTTACAAAGAAATAATTCCAATTTGCTTGTTAGAATGATAAGCTTTAAAAATCAGATTTAAGTCTGCAATCATCAAGATTTTATTATAATAATTTAAAACTGAACCTGTGATTTTGGTCAAATCTTGGGCCATTTCACTTCAGTTGGACTACTGGAAGGTAGAGCTCAACATTTCACTTCAAGAAGGAATTAATATTTTTCCAGTTTCTTTTTCAGAGATTCACTAACAGTGCTGCCTTATGTAATATGGCAAGGGTGTGTGTGCATGTGTGTAAATGTATATTGATTGCAAGGCTGCCTTGAAAAATACTCACAGACACACATAACACATTATCAGGAAATCCTGTAGTCTAATTTATTTGTTCTGTGACTGACTGGCTTCTAATGCATTATCAGAGTGAATGAGATGCACAACCAAATTATGACTTACAAGATAGCTACCTGACAAGATTATTAAATATTGATTGTTTAAATGTTGCTGTTTCCCAATCTATTGATATTGCAGAAACTGGAAATAACAAATCTGAAAAGGGCCTTAAGCGAATCTGGTGTGTATCTACCTACTATTCTGAATGCTACCCAGTTTTTGTGTCCAGTGTGGGAACCATAGAGCACATTATTTGCAGAAGAAAGCTCTTCTTTTACTCCATGAAAAGCAGCTTTCCGATTGGCTTTTTTAAAGTTGCTTGCATCATGCCAAAAAAAGGTTAAGAGAAAAATGGCATCTGCTCCTTCATACTGTGCTAAAAATTCTGGCAAGGTACGCAACCATCAGATTTGGATGTGAAATAAACTTACATTATTCTATGAGACGCCACTGGTGCTCTGCTTTTGAAGTCACAAATTAAGTCTTTAACATCTTCATTAAAATGAAAAGAAAAAAATAACTAAACTGAGTCACAAAGAGAACACTCTTCTTCTGTTTAATAAAACTATCTGAGAACAAAAGCTTGAATGAATATGTGTTCTGGAATAAGAGTAGTGGCGCCTTTGCAACAATGAATTATTCTAATTGCAATCTATTATGCTTTGGTCAGATTCCAAGTTGAATAGATGCCCAATTCTGGACATTGCATAACAGCTAAAACTCCATGCTTCTGTGATTCTACTGATAATTGTGCCCCAAAGTAGGGGCACAAATAAACTCAATGTATTATTGTGTTCCTCCATGACCAGACGATAGAGGCTGCCTTTGTCTCTTTTCAAATGTGTGCTGGGCCATGTTTGTAAATCCAATTTTGAATTGTCCGAGACTCAACCCAAATGGGTACAAGAATTTGCAGAGCCTTTTAAAATGTCCAATATTGGACACATGCAGGGGTGAAATGTACTGGTTCAGACAGGTTTGGCTGAACCGGTAGCGGTGGTGGCACGTGGTTCGGAGAACCGGTAGTGGCAGCAGCGCGAGGCTCCACCCACCCTCCTGGATGTCGTTACTTCCTGGTTTTAACTAGGCAGTAACCTGTTTTTGACTCTCTGCACATGTGCAGAAGGCTTTGTGCATGCACAGAGGGTCCAAGTGTGCCTGCGACACGAGCGAGCAAAGTGAGTGCGTGTGCAAAGAGCGCGTGCTTCTGAACCGGTAGGGAAGGTAAGTAATTTCACCCCTGGGCACATGACCTTTGGTTAAGGTGACCAGATTTTAACATTGGTAAAGAGGGACATTGTGGGCGTGGCTTATTTTGTGGGCGTGGCTAGCTGGTCATGTGACTGGGCGGGCGTGGCTAGCTGGTCATGTGACCGGGTGGCCATGGCTATGTGTATAGGGTAAGGTGAACAGATTTTAACATTGGTAAGAGGGACACCATTGTGGGCGTGGCTTATTGTGTGGGCGTGGCTTGGAGGCCATGTGACTGGGTGGGCGTGGCTAGCTGGTCATGTGACCGGGTGGCCATGGCTGTGTGTATAGGGACTACTCAGAGGGCTGAAAAGTCATTTCTGACAGGTCCTCACACTTTTGACTGGTCCTCACACTTATGACCATCCTCACATTTATGCCCATGCAGCATTCTTAACAACCATGTCACTCATTTCACAACTGCTTCTCTTCACCATGGTGACAAGATAGGGCAAAAACGTAAAATGTGAGGACAGTTGTAAGTTCGAGGACTGGTCAAAAATGCGAGGACCAGTCAAAAATAACTTTTTCAGCCCTCTGAGTAGTCCATATGCATAAAAGGATACACCAAGAGAGGGATGAAGGAAGGGAAGGGAGATTAGAGTAGGAGTGAGGGTAAGAGAGGGAGGAAGAGAGAAGGAGAAGGAGAAAGGAAGAGGAAGTAGGGAGGAGAAGAAGCGGGGGGGGGAGAGAAAGTAAGAAGGAAAGAAAAGATAGAGGTGGTAGGTTTGAGGAGAAAGATTGCTGTACAATAAAAAAGATGAAAGGGAAGAAAGCCAACCCCAAACAAATATAAAGATATTAAGATAAAGAATGAATTGTTAAACTTTAAAGAATAAGAGAACAAATATAAATAAATAGCAATAATTAGAAACACACATACAAACATACAATGTATTTTCTTTGAACAGAATATTTGGCTGGTTCCCAAATTTTGGTAGAGCCTTGGTAGTACAGTGGTCTAAAGCACCCTGTTATTAAAACCAGCTGCCTGCAATTATTGCAGGTTCGAATCTCACCAGGCTCAAGGTTGATTCAGCCTTCCATCCTTTCTAAGGTAGGTAAATTGAGGACCCAGTTTGTGGGGGCAATAAGCTGACTTTGTATAAATATACAAAAGTATGAAGGCTATTGCTTAGCGCATTGTAAGCCGCCCTGAGTCTCCAGAGAAGGGCGGCATATAAATCAAAAATTTAAAAAAAAAATTTAAACAGTGTTTAGTCATTTCAATTAAATTTACAATTTCTATATTTCCTTTTTGCCATATTTATTCCTCATCTATTTTTTTAAAAAAACAATATTACCCTTTATCCTCATCTCTAATCTTAATCAAATTCAATTTTTCCCTTCTATTCTATATTATACCCCTTCTCATTGTCATCTATTTTTATATCCATCCTCACATTGGTTAATTATGTAATTATGTAATACAGTTGTTTAATACAAATTCAACATTTTAATATAAATCAATTAGTTATATAACTATCTTTTTTGTATATTAATCAATATGAACATGAATATTCCAATTATTTCCATGCAATCCAATTTCTTACAAATCAATTAATTATACTTACCAATAATAATAAACCAAATAATTTCCCCCATATATTCCTCCAAACCACAACTTAACCATTTCTGCTTTCAACACAGTATACAATTAATAATATCTCAATTATTACAATTCCCTAGTTAAAAAGAGCTTTTTTTTCTTTTGTATTTTAAAATCTTGAACTCTCCTCTTTTGCCCTAAATAATTTTCCATTGTTTGCACTTACCTATTTTGGTGAGGAAAAGGAAAATAAATCTGCTGCCTAATTTTCCAACGTTGCAAGCAAACTGCAAAGCCAACAGCCTGTTTTACTTTCAGTTTCGTTTTGAGCTTGGTTTGCACAAAGAGGAAAAAAAAACTGAGCAATTTAGCAAGAGCAGAGCCCTGTGCAAATCAGCTGAGAGGGGGAAGCCGAGCTAATTAACGTAGGGCGGCCCTTTGAAGCCCCACGGCAAGAGTTTAAACAGGTTTTTTCCCTCTAGCCATCAGCGGGGATTCAGGAGGCAGCCGGGAACCAGGAGGCAGAATGAAAAATCGGGACTTTTTTAAAACGCCGCAGGACGCGGGACAAATTGCTCAAAAGCGGGACTGTCCCGCCAAAAGCGGTACGTCTGGTCACCTTACCTTTGGTAACACTATGTGGATGATAAACAAGAGTCAGAATTTTCAACTCTGAAAGACTGAGATTCATCTGAATTTTTTTTAAAAAAAGGTGGGGGGGAAAGGATATTTCAAAGTTTGTTTCTGTGCTCTGATCCATAGCCGGCTGTAAAAAAGAACTGAAAGATGCACAAATTCCAGAGTATTTTTATTTTCTCTGAACTGACTTTATGTACTCAATGCTCTTAAATTGATTTGTCTATGGAGATCCTCAGTCATCCAGAATGACCTGGATTATCTTGCACTTTCTTTGTTTTTCTTTGAAGACATTTTGCTTCTCATTCAAGAAGCTTCTTGTGTTCAGAAATGAACAAGCTTCATGGATGAGAAGGGAAATATTTTCAAGGAAAAACAGTTGTCTTTTGAAAAGCACCTTTGGGGCATCAAACTGCTTTCTTAACAATATGATACATGCAAAATAAAATTATTGGAAAATAGTTGTAATGTAAAATAATATGGATGTTAACTATACAATCTGTAATGATTTACTCAAATTAGCACATTTTAAAGAAAGTTCTTGTGAAATATTCAGAATTTTTTTAAAAAATAATTGGAGTAAGAGCTAAAGGAAAATCATTGTAAGCTCAGAGTCTGCTAAGACTTGGCTATAGAGAGTGTTTTCTGGATTTGGACAAAAAATACTAGAGGCTATAGTTTTAAATGTATGCAGAACAATTATACCTCTTAGACAACTCCTGACTTAAGTGTTTTTTAGATCAAACTCTTCAATTCCACAAATTGTCTAGGACTGTGATAGCGAACCTATGGCAAGCGTGCCAGAGGGGGCACACAGCGCCCTTTTTGTGGGCGCGTGAGCTGTCACCCCAGTTCAGCTCTGTTGCGCATGCGCACAAGCCTCCCGCCAGCCAGCTGGTCTTCAGGTCTCTGCCACGCATGCACGGGGGGCAGGGTGTGTGTGGGGGGGCTGCATGCATATGTGGGGGTGCGCACATGCATGGGGGGCAGGGCTTATGTGCGCATATTGTATTATGGGGGTTTGGGCGCATGCACATTCATGCATGCTTGCTTGCGCTTTGGGCACTTGGTCCAGAAAAGGTTAGCCATCTCTGGTCCAGGAGATCAACTACTTCTTTTTTTATTCATCTATAAATCTTCCTCCTCCTCTATTTTTCCTTTGTGTTATTGAATTCTTTCATTCATCCTGGCTATTTAGAGAGATCTAAAGGAATCCTGACTTAAATTTCTAACAGAAAAACTGAAGTTTCATTTTTAATAGAGCAGATTAAGAAAATGTATTCACTATTTGAGGGAGAAAAGGAATACTATATATTAGCTACCCTATGTCACCCTGAGCAGGTCAAGTTCAGGTGAGGAATCATATTAATTTTTGTATTCCTAATTTATAAAAAACAAACATCCAGATTTTAAAACATGCAACAAGGATGAGAGCTTAGAATAAGAAAACTTGTTCTACCTGTTTGGCAATGACCAACCTACATCATCTCCCAAAAAAGATACTTGATGGGTGCTTCACAACTAAGATTTGACCATCCTCTACTTAACAAGAATGTACCAGATGGAATCAAAGATTGATTTCATCTATAGCAATATCCTGTTTTAAGGTCTTTTTAAGAAGTTCACAAACAAAATCTTATGATAACTTTGTGGGGATTCTGTGCCGCTGAGATTGTGCACCAAGTTGTTCAAGTTCTTCTAATCTAATTAATCTAATCCAGAAGCTCCACAATCCATAAATTTGTATTGAGAGCAAGTCATTCCAAGAATATTCATAAGGATGATAGTATGCATGACATAATACATTAAATAAATACACCTATAAGTCTCAAATATGTAGCTCATTACACCTCATTATGAATTCTTCTTCCAATCTTACTGCTTGCTAGCAACTTTTCTTGGTTGCAAAGATAGGAAATTCTGTACTAATTTCTGCATTGCATGATTGGGCTGGATGTCAATCTCTTCTGACAAAAAAGAGTCACATGGTAATCACTCATCCTACAAGAGGGCTATAAATTGTCCAACTTGTTGCTCTGAGGTTGTCTCACTTACATGGAAAACCAGCCTATGTGGAAATACTGGACTAAGGCAGTGGGGTGAATCAGTGGTGGTAATCTTATGTTTACTAACTTGGTTACTAATTGCACGATGTCAATATTTTATTGGAATGTTAGAGAGCTTCCTGAATAACTGTCTAAAGTTAATAATCGGGTACAAAGGGACCAGTAAAATTAAAACAAGTCCAGACAAGATAGGTGGTATTTTTGGTATGTACAGTACAGATATATCTCAGAAATATTGTGGGTTCAGTTCAGACCATCAGAAATATTGTGGCTCAGTTCAGACCGTTTGATAAAGCAAATATCACAATAAACAAATCATACTGTGTTTAGTTTCCTAGTGCATACAGTACAGCATATGTTGTACTGTAATCTATTATGTGTGCAATAAAAACATATTTTTTGTAAAACTCCCAAATAATAATTTTAAAAATGCTACTCATCTTCTGAATCTTCTGCAAGTTAATAGTCTTTTTGCTGATAGTTGTTGTTCAGTCAGTAAGTCGGGTCCAACTCTTCGTGACCCCATGGACCATAGCACGCCAGCCACCTCCCCCTCCTCCACTTTCTCCCTCAAGTTTATGCCCACTGCAAAGATGACACTATCTAACCATCTCATCCTCTCTGCTGTCCCTTTCTCCTTTTGCCATCAATCTTTTCCAATATCAGATCTTTTCCCAGTGAGTCCTTTCTTCTCCTTAGCCAAAGTATTTGATCTTAAGCTTCAGTATCTGCCCTTCCAAATTTTTTCTGGTAGAGGCTCTGTTTTAAAAACAACAACGCAGTATCTTTGTAGCACCTGTGTTTGTACTGAATCCATTAAATATCCAAGTATGTGTATACCAAAAGATATAAATCAATGGTGGCATGTAATATAAATAAAATATAGAGGTTTCTTCAAATATCACTAGATGGATGGCATTAAACTTTACACTTTGGGAGAAGATTGAATGCTCTCAAAATAAATGAAGAAATGAAAAAAAGGGGAAGAAAAGGAGACAGAGGAGATAATGTGAGGGAAGAGGGAAAACGAAATAAGACTAGAAACAAAAAGCAGTATTTTCTGATTTTTTTAGGGGTGCAGTAAGATGCCTATTAAAATTATAGTGTCAACTTTCTGCTTATACCTAATAGTAATTACTACCTGTTTCTATAGCAATAACCCATGTAATTGTCAAAACAGAAAGTCAGAATTTCGTGTTTTTCTCTTTTTCATGTGGAAAGTCCAGAAACAGAAAACTATTTACATTCTTGTCCCTATTTAGTGCACTCAACTTCATTATCTCCTCCAACCCACTATCTTTTCAACCCATTCCTCCGTTGTGGAAGTTAATGCTTCTTTCCATTTCTGGGTATATAGAATTCTTGCAGCCATCAACATATATAGCAACAAAGTTTCATTCCCCTGCACTATTTCTTTATCTAATAGTCCTAGAAGAACAGTTTCCGGTTTCCATTATAAGCCCATGTTTAAAATCTTCTGAATTAAATCATGAATCTGTTCCCTATATTTCTTTGCCTTATCACAAGTCTACCACATGTGATAAAAAGCATCCTCCTTACACTTGAATTTACAACAGATGTTCAAAATACCCTGATACATCTTCAATAATTATCTGATGTTAAGTACTATGAGTACATAATTTTATAAAATCTTTAAGAATATGGTTCAACATGAATTTTGTACTTTAGTCCATATATTTTCTCATTGCTCTAGCATTATATTATGATCAAAAACATTTCCACATTGAATCATAGTGTTTGATACATTCACTTTTCAGGTTCACCTGTAGCAACATTTTATAAATACTATCTATAGAATGCTGATCATCAGTACAAAGTATAATTTCAAATTTATTTTTAGCAGCTTGTAAACCACAATATATTTTTATCCAAAGTAAATCTTTCAGTTGTAGATAGATAAACCTGTGACATGTACAACCTTCTAGCTCGTAAGTATTATTTTGATTTGAGAATGGATTCACCTTGAATAAAGGATATTATTTCATTATAAATTTACCAACTGGAGCTCACTATCATTTCCTTTTCAAAAAAAAAAAAAAAAAGCTTCTTGAGGTAACACCCAGAGATATTATAGAAAAAAAGTCTTTGTATTAAATCCAAGCACTAAATGCCTACACACTCCACACGCCTAACAAAACGATTCTTAAAATCCAAAATTCATTTTAACTTTAGCATACCATAGATAGGTGTAACATCCAAACATCAGTTCACGACCTTCCAAATCCAATTTTTATTCTTCAGGGTTATTCACTCCTTTAGCCAAACCATATAACATCCCTCAAAATACAATTTTAAATCCAAACCACCTCTTTCTTTGATATCCTGAAACAATTTATACTTAATACTTGGGGTTTTTTTCCTTGCCAAATAAATTTAGAAATTTTCTTTTTTTTTTTAATTGAAAAAGTTTTTCAAATACAAATTTTCCCCCTTTCCCCCCACCTCCCTAACCCCCCCTCGCCCTACCCTCCCCCTGTGGCTTCTTCAGGGTACAACCCAAATTCATAACAGATTATATAATACTTTGCCATCCCCTTGCTCCATCCCCCATATGCTGACCCTTTCTTTCTAATAATATTATTATATCCCCCTTATACTATACATTTCGAAATAAAATTCTACTATAAAATTATATAATAATTCCTAATTTAGCATAGTAATATTATTATATCCCCCAATTTAACAATTTTTACTCATGATCTACTCTTTTACTCCTCCCCCATACATATATCTCTTAAATCAAATCTTTTTTGTATATTAATATGACATTTCAAAGCAACCTTCCACTATAAAACTATATAATAAATCCTAATTTAACGTTTATTCAACTCATAGTCTGCCCATTTCCTCCACCCCCATAGATATATCTCTTAACTCAAATCTTTTACATATATTCATATCTAAACATAATATCCCTTTTCTTCAACTAAACCATCAATAAGCTAACCTATCTCCACCCACATTCCTAAAGAACTACCATACATAATAGTTCTTGATCTCTTTATTCTTCTGCCCACACCACTAAGTATTCCCTTATATAAATAAAATCCTCAAATGACTTTAAGCTTGTAATCCATATAATATCTTCTGTAGTGTCTTTCAGCTGGATTGTTAACTCCATCACCCATATTAGGGTAACATCACATCCTAATTCCAACAGTATGTTCGGTATCTTCAATTACCATCTGCCCCCATCAAGAATAGATGTCTTGATATATAAAAAACAACCACCCGAGTGATTTTATATTTGTATTCCATATAATGTCTATAGTAGTGTCTTTCATCTAAATTATTAATTCCAACCACGGTAATAGGGTAACGACCAGATCTTCTGCGTGTCCCAATCCCATAACTCTCTTGCCTTGTAGCTCAACATAAACGTAATACATTTATCAAAGAATCCAAAATAGATAATTCCAATCCATTCAGTTTAAGGCCCTTTTCACATCCCAAAAGTACAGCACTGCAGAGGTCTGTCACTGTCCTCAGGATAATATAAATCAATACTTTGCCTCAGCTATCTTTTCATATATTCAATCATCTCTTGGATAACTGGCATTGCACTGTTGTTTAGTTTAAAAGTTTTTGTTTTTGTAAGACCTGCTTCTTCTTTTCTTGACTTTTTGTGGGTTAGATCTCCATCCTGATTTCCTTTCTATAAATTGTGTATCAACTATTTGGTTTTCATGCTGATCTATAACTTGATCTTGTTGGTTTTGCTTTTGTGGCTTAAGTCTCCATTCTGGTTTCTTTTCTTTAAGTTGTATGTCAACTGATTGATTTCTATGCTGGTCTGTAACTTGATGAATCATCACATTAGAATCCAAAGCCACCTCTCTTGTATTTATAAATAGTCCAGCTGTAACCTCTGAAGGAGAATCCAGAAGCTGCTCATCTACAAAGTCCTCTGTAACTTGTTGTTTTTCCATTACTTCCATCTCTTTCTGCTTATCCTGAATTTCTATCTCTTGTTGATTTTGCTTTTCTTTATTCCACTCATGTATTATACATGAAGCTGTTGAACCCATTTTAAGAACCTTATAGTAAAATTCTTCCGCTTTTTCAACAGAATTTAGTTGATATCTTTCTCCTTGATATCTCAATATTATGCCAACTGGGACATCCCACCTGAATGAGATGCTTTGTTTGTTTAGCTCAGTCACCAAAAATCCGAATTTCTTTCTATCTTTTAATATCTTGGGCGGCAACTCTTTATATATCCAGATCTTTCTTCCATACAATTGTAGAGTTGAATTAAAAGATTTTTGCACAATATCATTTATTTCTTTATCTGTAAAATAAATCACCACATCTCTAGGCAATTGCCTTTGCTTTGCAATCCAAGAATTTACTCTATAGGCCTTGTTGATCTTACAAGATACCTCCTCTACCTACCTCCTCAGCCAGAACTTCAGCAGATATTTTTCTTAAATCATCTCTATTGTTTTCCTGTAATCCTCTCATTCTAACCGCAAATTCTGTGAGCCTGTATTGCATCATTGTAACTTCTCTTTCAATCCCTTGTTTTATATTTTTTGTATTATAAGTCTCATGATCAGCTTCCTTTTTAGACTTTACTTCAGAGCTATTGTCTTGAATATTTATCAATTCATTTTCCATTCTTTGTATTTTATTGTTCAAATTATGAATTTTATCATCAACTTCCTCCATTTTAGACTCTAATAACTTGATATTTGTATCCATCTTTATAACTATTTCTGAAAAAGCATTAGTCACTGTTACAATCTTTCTTTGTAAGTTATCATACTTTAATTGTATGAATTCTTTAATTTCCTGCTTGAATTTTTCAAAATTCTGGTTCACAATCTCGTCATGTCTTGCCATTTCCTTCAAAACAAATTCTTTTAAATTAAAACCATCCTTCTGAGTCTGTAAACTCGAAACTTGCTCACATAATTGTAAATGGGGGAACCCCCCCCCCCCGCTGCTTCGGCGAGGGAAATAGGGAGCCTCATCCTGCTTCGTCCCCAAGAGTAAAGGAAAAATTCTGGGGACTTCGCAGAGGGTTCTACCTGCCCTCGCCTGCTCTATCTCACATTTCTTTATGGAAATGGAGTTTTTCGAGCCGCCTTTCAGATGTAAAGGTGGCTCTTTACGAGCGACGGGGCTGGCGGTCTCAAAGGACCGTCTGGTGGCGACGGAAGTCAAACCGGAAGCCAAATTTAGAAATTTTCCATTGCTTGAATGGAGCCCCAGTCATCATTATTTGCAAGGTCTGAAACAAAAACAATGTCTTTGATAGGACATCCATCCTGATTACGAAGATCTTACTTAACAGAGATTGTTGCAATTTATAACACTTTTGTAAACCTTTCTTAGTGTCATTCCAAATGGATACATATTTATTTTGAAACAATTTAGAGTTTGTATTTGACAATATACTCCTAGACAAGTAACCTACTTTTCCACCTTAAAACCTGACCTGTTTGTTTTCATGGTCGTGTGCAGCTATATTTTTACTTAATATTTTTGTTTTCTGTTTTATTTATTTTAAAACCAAGCCAAAGATCCAAAATAATTCTTCATCAAATGTTGCAAAATATTTTGGTGATCTTGCAAATATAAAACTTAAATAATCCACAAAGTTTCTTAACTTATATGTCTGTTTCTTGATTTTCACACCATCATCTCGCCTGATATCTTCTATTCAAAACATATAGGACTAAAATAAAGAGCAGTGGTGACAGGGGACAACCCTATTTGTATCTTTTTGTAACATATATTTTATTCAGTTTGTCATTAACAATATTACACGCGTGTTGGGATTGCAACTCAAACTAATACCTTGAATGAATTGCTCTCCCAAATCCATTTCCTCCGAAAACCTGAAGAAAAGTATATCATCATGCTTATCTATTATCTTAGGATCCAAATATATAAAATTATAGTACCTGTGGAACCAAATACATCAGTCAGAAAATTATGGAATGGAGTGTAATATTTCGAATAAAAAAGGCTTAACCCCTTTTCTCATGCTAAATTAAGTTTATGGGAAAGTTCAATTTTATAAACTGGTGAAAAGATGATGATATGGAAAAATTGGATGGAAGGGATATTGAATTTGGACCAATTACTAGAGGTGAAAGTTGAAATTCTAATATACTCTGTGTTAAGAATCAAATGTCATCATGTAACCCAATGCTAATATTTACAGTAACAACTTTTGTTAACAACATTATTTGGACCAGTAGCATTCTCAGCTTCTGAGGCACTGAGATACTTAGGACAATTTGTTAAATCCTTTGAAACTAAAAAAACCACCCTACTTGTTGTTTTTTTGTTTTTTTCTGTCATAATTTTAAAAGTAATATAAGAATAAAAAAAATTCTGTGAAATTCAATAAAACAAAGCACAATAATAAAATGAGGTATTTTTGTAGCTATTTAAAGATTAATTTACATTTCTAAAACTGCTAAGGTCTTCGTCATCATGGGCAAACTTTAACAAGGTCTACTACTGGATAAGAATAATCACAATCTTTAGTATCCCTCCCCAGCCTATGGAAGGCTTCTTCTCTGTTTTGTGGTTACAGGAGCCACATGGAGCAAAGTCAATGGCATGGTCAAAAGATCTGATTGAGAAGCTTTGAGGTCTGCCCTTGGCCACGTACTGAATTTTACTAACCACATTTCTTAAAATATTATCGTTGGTGTTTTTCCAGGTATGGAAACTAAATGACATATTTTGTCACACAAAATTATTATTTTTATTCAGGTATTTCATCTGTTTTATTACTACTACTATATTGTTGTGATTTGTTCTGTATTTAATTCAAATGAAGTTCCTTTAGTTCAAACTACCTTTTATTGATATATAAGATACAGATATTTTCCCCCCAATAGAAACACTAATCTTGCTACTAAAGCATGGATAAATTACACAGTTGGACATTGCTAATATATGGCACTACTTCATTGCATTAACAAATTCAATTAGTTCAGAATAATACATAATTGGGACTCACAGGTGAAGGAATTTTGCACATTTTTTTAAAGAAAATTAAGGTAAATAAAATGAAAATGCCTCTGTCCAATTACAGAATGCATTTTCTTTATCCTGAATAAGAATGGAAGAAAAGCTTCATTGCATCACTGATTATTTGCCCTTGTCTCTTTTGCAATATTCTCCTTCTGCTTTTGCACTATCCATAGAGTCACTTTTCACATGATGCGTTGATGTTGGTCATGGGCTCAGACAGCTACATCTACTCAGTAAATCTCACAATATAGGAAAACAAAGCTAGGCTTACATTTTTGTGCAATATGTCATTCTGTGTGAAATGCCCAGCTCAATTTTATTTCAGCTTTACTTCTCACAGCATCTGAATCATTTCATTACTGCGTCATAGAAACTGCCAGTGGGTATTGCAGAAGAAATTCCTTGTATCTATATTTAACCTTGGTGTCCTTATGTAAGTCTTCCACCCTCCAGGTCAAAAACAGTTCTGCAAGACATTCTATTCATATGTCATCTTGTTTCCACCAACATTGTTCTGAACACTATTTATACCTTGCCAAATGTTTTTGCCTTCGATTCTAGCAAAATAACTCATATTTCTGCCACTGTGTACTGGAATTCAGAGGAGGACATAGGGATTACATGCACTTAACTAAATTCTGATGCACATATAGTTTTTAACTTCAGATTTTCAAAACCAAAAAGACTCTCAATTTAACTGCAAACTATAACAAACAGTTTTTCTGTTTTTACCTCTCATTCTTCCCTTCCTAATTACTGTTTTTCACTTCTCATTCTCTTAAAAAGAAAAAGAAAAAGAAACAAACCTAAAACATAGATTATACCATTAAAATGTTATCCTTGTGTGAAATTGCCTTTTTGTTTTTGGTCCCAAAATGCATAAGAATAGCAATAAATTCACTATGTTTATATCCATCCCCTGGCAAATGCAAGTGGCCAGTGTTTTTCCAACCACCTTGAGCTATTTGCTTGTTTTTAGATTCGAAGCATTTAAAAGGTTAACCAAACGGGATTTACTTTTTGCAAAACCAATGTTGATTTTTCTTCAGCCCTGTCCTACTATGTGCTTGATAATTTTATCTTTAATAACACATTTGAACATATTAACTCAACCAACGTTAAACTAGACATCTTCTAATTTACTGGATTGCCTCAGGATTCTGGACTAAAGAAAGCTATACATCTGCAGTTTTATGATATCGAAGCTAATTTAAGGGACACGTTATATACATTTTATTGCAATTTCCCCTCATGCCAACAAGGAATAAAATGCTTTTCAAATTCTCATGGCCACCAAATTTTGTATTTCACTGCTGCTACCCTATGGTCATGCAGAGTTTTGCAAGCCAGATCTGGCAATCCTACTGTAGATTAGCTTCTGAATCATCATTCAGTTTCCCTTCCTGATATGCATAATCTATATTTTCTGCAGGAATTTCATTAGATTATAATTCCCGGTCAGGATATAAATGCTGGGTTGACCTGACTTCATTTTACTTTTTGACAACTTTATATTGCCACTTATATTATATGTAACAACCCGAAGTGTCTGAAAAACAAAACACTTGGATAATAAAAACACAGAAAACTTTAGCAGACTACCAATGCTATGACAATACCCTTGCAAAAATCACAGAAAATGCAGAGGTCACCTCCCATCATGCCACAATATCTGAGGGAAACACCAGATCTTTACAGCCTTTTGGACGAAACAAAGCAAATGGGGGTGGGGGGTGCTATTCCATTGAGTAGGAACAGCTATGGAAAAGACTTGCTTTCTAGGTCCTTGCCAGACAACAACATCTGGAATGAGCCAATCTTATTCAATCTGATAGGATGGGAAGATGTTCTTAGGGAGAGGTGATCCCAAAACTATATGTACCATTGCATTGCATTCTGGACCAGTTTCTGGGCAGCCTTTAGGAACAATTCTATTTAGAGTGCATTGTGGTAGGTCAAAGAAGTGACTCGGCAGGAATGACATTGAGCAAGGTCTTCTGATCCAGAAATGGTGCAATTAATACAGGATTAAATTTGTGCAAAAGCCTTCCTAGTCATACGTGTCATCTGCTCCTTGAGCATGAGTTACAAATCAAGAGTTGCAAATTGTTTTTCAATTCTGCCCAGGGGAGTGACACCCCATCGAGAATTAAATAGAACTTCAGTTCCTCAGATCAACTGGAACCATAACCCCCAAATTACTCATGTCAGATGAGCACTGATGAGTTGACGACATCTAAATGGACTGGTTTTTGGAAAGGATGTCTGTATTCACAGTTGTGGAGAATGAAGAGTTTTTTAAAAGCCTGGGATTAAGAAGAAATAGGGCACAGGGGCTTAATTTTTGAAGAACAGTCTACCTCCCCTAGTATCAAACCAACTGGTTCGAATTGGCATGGCTGGCACATTCAGGGTTCCATTGATTAAACAGTGCCACCTATTAGGGCCCTAAACATGACTTCTCTATAGTAGCACCTGTCCTCTGAAATGAAAATCCCCTTCGCCCCCATTCAAACAGTGCTCTTATCCTGCTGGGGTTTTGAAGAGCTTTACAAAACTGGTTGTTTGCACAGATCTTTGAAGAGAATGACTGGTACCATTTTCTTTGTTTCTGTTCTTGGTTTATTTTCTTTGCCACCATTGTTCTTCTGTCTTGGATTACTGGATTTTTTGTTTGTGTGTATGCTTTCTATTGTTCTATTCTTAAATGTTTTAACAATTCTAACCTGCCCAGAGTTGGAGACAGGTGGTATCTAAATTTGATAAATGATAATGATGATTAAGGAAAACATTAATCCATTGAGAAAATAGTCTTTACAAGGAAAACAAAAGAAAGGCAATAGAGCTAGTGAAGGAGAGGCAGTAGAAGTAGTTGAATGATGCACGTCCTGAGTTTGGGTACAGGGGAACAGGCAGATATTTCAAATGAAAGAAAGGGTGACAAAAGAAGGAGATTCTTGCTTTTTGCCATGGAGAGAAGAGGAAAATGAGTAGCTTCCACCCGCTTCTCCATTTTAAGAGTGTCTGCAGGGTATGTTCACAAGAGTTAAGATGGCATAAGTGGGGCATCAGCAAAAATTTAATGACATTAGGTAAACTTTTATTGGGGACAGAGGAGAAAATTATCAAAGCAATGTATACATTTTTACTAGAATATAAAATGGAGGAAGAGTGTATTAAAGAGACAATGGTGGTATGGGCAAAGAACTTTGGGTACAATATCAAATTGGAAAAGTGGGAAAAATTGTGGGGGAAAAACAGGAAATTAACTCTGGCCACGTCGTATAAAGATAACTTATATAAAATGTTTTATAGGTGGCACCTACCACCAGCTAGGCTAGCCAAAATGTACAAAAAATTATCACCTAAATGCTGGAAATGTGACCAAATACCGGGCACCTACTACCACATGTAGTGGACATGTAGAAAAATAAAAGAATACTGGCAAAAGATTCGAATGTGGTTGGAAGAAATGACCGGACAGAGATTGGAACTCAAACCAGAACTATTCCTATTAGGAATTATAAAAGAAGATCTAAGTAAAGGGTTAACATATTTAATACCGCATATCATAACAGTTGCAAGAATAGTTTATGCCCAACAATGGAAGAGTGAAAACATACCTAAAGAAAGGGAAATAACAAAGAAAATACTATGCAGAATGTGATAGACTGACACTGGAACTGAAAAATAAAGGAGAGACAGAATACTATGAGATTTGGAATAGATTTTATCAATGGTTAGACTTAAGGAATGGATGTTGGAACGGATAAGAATAAGCATGCGTAGATTGAAACAAGAGGCAATATATGTAATATGTAATTGTAAGCGTGTATAAGAGGTTAAGTATGTGTATATAGTTAGTAATGTATATTAAATACATAAGAGGTTTGTGTTACACTTTGTATGGTGGAGAAATTGCCAAGATGGTTCCACCATGTCCAAATTTTTTTAACAATAAAGTTTTTTTTTTTTGTAAGAGTTAAGATGGCAGTTGCAACAATGTGACCAGGTTTTTTTTATGAGTGTTGATTTTTTTAACCACATCCTACAGATACTCATGCTCCATTTACAGTCATTTCTAATGCTTTGCCAGGATATTTAATTTTTTCTACTTAGCATACACACTTGGATACTGAAAGGTCTGCTCCAGGGGTAGGTTCTACTTACCTTTACTACCAGTTCGCAATGGCGCCGCGCGCTCTTTTGCGCAAGCGCAGAAGCGTTTTGATGACATCAGGGTTAGTGGCGGATCCTCCCACCGGTTTTACTACTGTTCTATAGAACCGGTGCGAACTGGGGGCGACCCACCACTGGTCTGCTCTCTCTCTAGTCTCCCTCTTAACTCTTCTCTCCTGGTTCCATTAGGTTTCCACCGATTTCTAAGCATTTATGTCGGCTGTTTTAAGGAAGGGTAATTGTGTCTTGTTTACGTTCTGTGTAACAGCCAGGGAATACCCCCTTCTTGTTGAAAAACACCAGTCTGATAAGACAGTGGAATGGCAGAAAAAAAGTAACAAAGGATAGTTTATGAGATATGAACTAAATTGTCCCCAAAATAAAACCTGATCCATTGAGGTTTTGTTGAGGCATAAGCATTTTCAGGATTCCCCTATCTTTTTATCTAATTTATAGGAAAATAAAGCTCCAGAACAGCTGATGCTTTCTATGGTCTGTACAATTCTAAAAATGACACAGCACTTAGTTTGTGGAATTTAGGTCTATAAACATTTACTTTGGAGTACAATTTGTTGAATCAATAAGATTACTTCTGTGAGGACATGTGTAGGATTGTTTCTTTGGAACAGTCGGTTGCTTTTAATTAAATTACTATAAGTTTGCTAAACCCCTGCAGTTTAAGTTTTTTTCCCTGTCATTTTCCTGCCTTGTTTCACATTTGATTTTGGAAATCTTGTGGTGGTTTCTGGCATAACTCTGCTCCTCAACTATGCAATATGGATAACCAGCATTATCAAGATGTTTGAAGGCTTAATATATCCTTACTCTAAGGCAGTGATGGTGAACCTTTTCGGCACTGAGTGCTGAAAAGGGAGTGCACGTGCACGCTATGTGCGGGTGCACTCGCTCGTCTGGCCGCAACCCAGAAGAGGAGCTGCCCAGGGCAGATGCGCGTGCCCAAAAATGAACTTGCATGCGTGCCCACCAGCTAGTCTTCAGAGTTTCTGGCATGCATGCACACATGACATTCAGCTGGCGGCGTGCATGCTCATGCAGGAAAACAGAAGACCAGGTCTTCCAGTTTCTGGCACTGCTGGACGCATGGCCAGCTGATTGTCGCATGTGCATGTGTGCCAGAAACCTGGAAGAGGAACGGGCACAAATGCCATAGGTTCACCATTATGGCTCTAAGGTGACTTTTGTCTCTTGCCTGTATTGCTTTTTTCTCTCTCCAATAATTCATAAGCTCCAAGTGCTTATTTTTTTATTCTTATTTTTTTATATAAAATTGTCCTGTTCAGAAAAATTGCACTTGGGGTCTTGAGATGGAATGATGTGACAAATAAAACATACAACTCCTGCATGAGTCTAGCTGAAAGATCCAAGGTTCTTCACATAAATAACTTCAGGTTTGAAAGTGAGTGCAAACATTGTGCATATAAAAACATAGATAAGTGGGAATACTTGCTGTATAATAGGAAAAGCATGCAAGGTTGGTGATGTGATTCCCTTCCCAACAGATTCTAAGATGATAAAATCCATCTTCTTAAAAGAAGTGGCATATTGATCTGCTTTTATCACTGTTTTGTTATTCATATGTGAATTTCATACAAGATATACCTGTATTTTGCTTATTTTTAATGTTGAAATCTACAAGGGATAATATGCTCTTTAAAAAGATAATTCTGTGTTAAACACATCTGTTAAATCCATGGCTGACCCTGTAGTTATTCTTACACATCCTTTTGACCTACTGCCACTCAGCTGGCTATAAACAAAATCCTCAAAACACAGATGGGATCTGTGGGATGGATAAAGTACAGAAAGTGACAAGTTGATCTGGCCAAAATCAAAACTTTTATAGTCCTCTCTGCACTGTAGTTAAGCATCAGAGCCAGGAGAAATATTTTTTAAAACAACAGTGATGATGCGGTTGTTCCTTGTTAAAAGATCAGCTAAAATCTCTAGCTGTGGCCAAAACCTAGGAAAAAAGGCATTGGCTTTTTTTCCTTCTTCAGAACAGCTGGAAAAGTGATAACACTGTGTATGGTGCCACTTTTGTTGTATTTACTGTATTGGAATGATGATGACAGTAACACAAATGAAGCTCTCTCTATGAGGAGTCAGCTGCATTGCAAACAGGGATCTTTGCCGATTTTTGTATCAACAACATCCCCAACCTTTCTTCCTCCACCCCATTGCATTCCAGCACCCCATGGGTTTGCATGATCTCTGCAAAAATTACACCACTCCTGTGTTCCTTCTTGGAACAAATAACAATAACTTCCTTCCTTCAAAGTGGAGCCTTATAGCCCAGGAGCAAGACATTTCTCACCATGAACAGAAATTATTCTGCCTGAAATATGGAAAAGAACTCCACTTTTGACTTTTCTTTTAAGTTTAGAATTGAAAGACATGTATGTGTACATGCTTGATATTGTGAACAGAAGGAAATACAAGCGAGATCAATACTTTTCAGCCGCAGAGGTTGAGAAACAGCGATCTAAATGGTCCTCTTATTTCCCTCCATATTTATGATTCTTTTTTGCTTTGTTTTGCTGATCTGAGGTCAGGGAGAGATTTAGAAACTAGATATTTTCTCCACCCTCCACTTCTTCAGCCCCTTTTATTTCTCCATGTTATTCTGTTCTGTAAAATATGTCCTAGCTATTCTATCTCTGAGCTGAGAGGCATTCTCCATTTTCTTCTTTATTGGAAAAACATTCATCATCACAATACAGTAGGTAGTAAAGACATCGTTTGAATATACATCTTTCTCATTTACTAAATTCCATTTACTAAATTTTCCGATTTCAATTACTTCTCTCCCAGCTGCTCTTGCTATTATCATTTTTGGCTGAATGTTTCTGTGTGTGTTTGTGTGGTGCAGGTTTTCCATTAGAGAAGTTCTTGTATCAGGAGGAAGTAGCATTGAGGTTTTAAAGAAAGGTTTTAAAGAAAAAAAAAAGTGTCTATATGCTTTAACTTGACCTACATTCCACTCAATTGGTGGAGAAAGCTGTTCCTGTTAGCTTTGTTGGCATTACAGTTAACTACCGACTTCATTGTAGGAGCAGGATAAAGACATGTGGGTACCACCTTGTGTTTAAGCAAAATGTCTCAGTTGCATCTTGGTATTCTAGTTGGGGGGGTAATTTCAATGGATTGCCTTAGTATAGCCATAAGAATCTTGCTTGCTTGAAAAGTTGGAGGGACAGTCTTCTGTACCTCTTCAGGGGAGTGTCCAGTTTAGGCATTGTTACTCCAGGTGAAACAACACAAGCTACTGCTGGATGAGTTGGCTGGTCTCCTCTCCCCATTAGGCAGACCCAGCAGGATCTGTGTCAGCTCGCCGCAGCCATCTCACTGCAGAACAACTCACCATGGTCCATTCGCCACAGGCCAACTTGCTGCAGGACAGTTCAACAATTAAATTTAATTATTTAAAACGGTTAAAAATTATTTTAATTTTTGTCATTCAGATTTCATTTTGTCCCTCCTTTAGCATCCTTTCTTGAATGATTCTATTCCTACTGTTTCTTCGATATTAGTGTAATTCTTATCCCGCAGTGAGTTGGCCATAGCGAATTGTCCCATGGCGAGTTGGCTGTCATGAGTTGGCTGTGGTGAGTTGTCCCATTTTACTGTAGTACAAGTTGTCTGTTTACGATCAGTTGCTCGCAGAGCTAGAACATGAAAACATACGGAGGCAGCAAATTATGTTCTATACTAGTCTGTTTATCATCCAGAGATTGAACTTGCTTGGAACTCTTTCTTTTCTTAAACCTATATAACAGAGTTATTTAACCAATCCCCAAAACTCAAGTGGCATTGTGCCTCCAGGGAAGTTTGAAGCAAGAGGGGAGCACAATAAGGACAACATATTTTGGGGAGAACCAGAATGTAAAGAAGGTTGTTTTCATCAAGGAATAGTCTCAATTTCTGTAGGGTAAAAGTAATGGAGGGGAATGCATGGGGATATTTTGGAAGAGGGTCTGGATGATTGATTCTCGAATAATTAATGTTCTTCCAACATTGTGTCATAGAGCCAGTGTGGTGTAGTGGTTAAGTCATCAAGCTAGAAACAGGAAGATTGTGCTTTCTAGTCCCACCTTAGACACAAAATCAGCTGGATGACTTTGGACTTGCCACTTTCTCTCTGCCCTAGGAAGCAGACAATGGCAAGCCACTTTTGAAAATGATGCCAAGAAAACTGTAGGGACTAGTCCAGGCAGTCATCAGGAGTACACACATACACACACACACACACATCCCAGTGCATCATATTGGTGCTATTCCTGCCTGTGCTTCCAAAAATTTCATAGCTACACTTGCTAGCCTGAGCCAAATGTAGCAGTGGTGGGTTGCCCCCGATTCGCACTGGTTCTATAGAACCAGTAGTAAAACCAGCGGGAGGCTTCACCCACCGACCCTGATGTCATCAAAATGCTTCTGAGCATGCACAGAAGATCGTGTGCGTGAGCGAAGCAAGCACGCGCGTGCGGCCCCATTACAAACCGGTAGTAAAGGTAAGTAGAACCCACCCCTAATATATACATATTCTGCATGTTTATTTGTATATGTAAACATACATGGAACATTTAAAATCCCGAATAAATTACTTGCTAGGTTGTTTGCCAAGATATATTATTATGGAATGATTTCCAAATTATAATAGTAATACCTTATGCATAAGCGTTTTCCTTTCTAAACAAGTTATAATAGATTCATTCAGAAATTTTCATATTTAACTTGAATAATCCAGATTTCAGTCATGTGTGCCTTTTGTACGTTGATTTTACTGCTTTTCTTCTGTTTTTTTAAATGATATCCAAATGAATTTTACCTCTGTGCCTTTTCTATTACTTTCCTCATCTATTTAGAGGAACTGAACAATTTCTGCTGATAGTTTTTAGGAAACGCTATGAAGCATTCTGCTGGATAAGCGGCAGGCCAGGCATGGCATAGAAAAATATCTGCCCCACCTGCGTTTGGAATTTCTTAATATATAATGATACTGTGTGTCTCTTTGTTTTGTATTTTTTTTCTGTTATCCAAACACTTAAATTATATAGGCCCCAACAGAAAGTGGAGGATAATAATTTAGTAAGAAATATAAATCTTTTTCAACACAATTGCCCAGTTAATCTCTGAATGTGGCAGGAAAAGCAATCTTTAATATGGCTATTAAGCCTTTTACCTGGAGATTAAATATTGAATATAATCTCATCTATTTGTCCCTTTGGGCATCAAAAACTGGTAACAGGGATTAACCATAGTTTTTGTCTATTTTTCCAGAATAAAAGGTGCAGTAACTTTGCATCCTATCAAAGTGTCCATCTGAATATATTTAGTCATATGTATCCTGTAAGTGGATACATTTACTGTGTGTGGAAATTCATTGTTTGTATTTCCATTTTTATTTTCCTCATTCCAAGTATAATACTGCTCTTTTTTTGCTTTCATTTTTTAGAAAGCTTAAACCACAATGAAAAGTAATATTGAACTACTTTTCTCTTTTGTGCGTTTTGCCAGTGCTTCAATGTTTTCCATATTCCAATCATCTTCTGAGCCATAAAGACTGAGGTTGACAAGAATTATGATCCAGCATATCCACATCATGGAGCTGTTCGAACCTTAAATGTCTTACATATGCCAGTTTGAACAGACTTGCATACTCATATTCCTCTGCTCCCTGGTTTGGTAGAACTGGTCATCTAGAGCAGGGTGTCAAACCTTATTTCATTGAAGGCCGCATTAGGGTTGTATTTGACCTTGGGGGGCTGTGTGTGTGTATATGGCTGGGATGGGCATGGCCAGCTCTATGTCACTCATCGAGGCTCCGTTTTTGGCCATGACAGCCTCCTGCAGCCCCCATTTTATGGAGCTCTGTTTTCACTGGCAGAGGCACCGTGAGCCGGTCCTTCATTGTTTCCAGGGTGGCCCTGTGGGTCAGATATAAGAACCTGTAGGCCGGATCTGGCCTGCGGGCCTTGAGTTTGACACCCCTGATCTAGAGTTTGATAACACTGTTGTTGCTGTGGAAGGCTTCTCGCTTACTGATGGGATACAAAACATGATCCATGGTCTTAGGTTTATAGTTGTGATAATGTATGCCTCCTAATTGTAAAACTTAAAATCCCAATAAGGTACAAACAGAATATTTAAAAAAAATACTTGTCACTGTCCTCAGTTAAACTTCTCTGAATGCCCTGTGGGAAAGGACTTTTTTTCCATCTGTTTGTTAAAGGACAAGGTGACTTTAGGAGGCCAGCTGAATGAGTAAATATCTCTTTCTGTATCCTGAGCCACAAATTTTCACAAGTAGGCATTTAGGACATCCTCTTGTGGCTAGAAAATATATTAAGATGTAGGGTAGAGTATCTTCTAAGAGCATTGTAGGAAACAGTGCAGTACCTTGGAAGCTTGGAAGCCTACTATCAGCTAGAGCAACTCCTGCACAGTAGTAATTATACTGTTGAAATGGGTAGGCCAGGTCAAAAAGTAGGTTGCTGCATTTGGTGCCAACTACAGATTTCAAGTTTGCAATTCTTTCTGTGCATGTGATTCAGCTCTTGAGAATGGCAGTTTCTGGCTAATCTTTGCTATTATTAAAATCGATGCTGTCATTGGAGATACAGTACAACAATTTGGATCAATAGAGTCAGGACCCAGGAAAGGCATGACTTGCTCTATATGACATTGATCTTGATTTGATTCATAAAACCGAATATCTTGCCTATTTGAGTAATTGCCTGTGCTTTGTCTTTTGGATCTGAAACCTGACCATCACCCCACTTTTGTTTTTGTCTTCTTCTGATCTTTTGGGTTTGCCTTCTCTAGAAATTGAGTACTGGCTCATTTTTCATTGTGTCATTGTTCTGAATCATATTGGTGTTGACAAAGAATCAGAAAATGTGCAGGTTAGACATTGATAATTAGATCTTAAGAAGTACCGTAAAAGTTTCCAAACCTTACCATAAAATGATTTTTCCCAAAAATGTTAGAATACAGGCTTTTTAAAACCAAAAGATTGGGAGAAAGGAAAATGGAAATTGTGGTTGTTTTCTTGCCTCTTGAATTCTTCTGGATGGTGTTGACTAATTATAGATAAGTGAAAAGTTAATTTGATCTAGTATTTTACAGATTCCAAGATTTGCCCAGAAAACAAAGTTCCTGCAGTCGAGTTCTAAATTATGGTAGAAAGCAATGCCTCTTGTTCTTTTATTTCAAGATGCACATTAAGTACTAAATTTTCATCTTTGCACCCTTCCGCTTTTTCTCTAGGTTTGACGGATGATGAAGATATTAAGGTGATGCTGCAGGGAACCTTTTTCTGGAAAGTCAAGACTTATCAGCCCCAGAAACAAAGGCTGTTTCAGCTTCTTGAAGATGGGATGTCTGTCTGGTTTGAGACTCGTTTTAAAAAGGCTCGCTCCAAACATATTTGTAAGTTTCAAAGTATTTACAAGTATTTTATTCTGAATTTTACTAAGTATGTTAATTCCAGCTGTTTAACTTACATTCTTATGATTTAGTATTTGCAATATTTCTGGGCTAAACACTTAAAAAATCATACTGTTGTTTATTCCAGAATTAAGAACTCAGACATCTTCCCATCTTTGACATTCAATGTTGATAAGCTCAAAATTGATGTTGGTGAGAAAAGATGGAGATTCATTAAATTTTGCATGGAAGAGGACTATAGTGATAGAGAGAAAAGGAACACACACACACACACATACCCCACACACACTATCTAATTATGTATCAAGTATTATAGGTTTCCTTTTGATCTACAGCTTCAGAATTTCCACCATTGTGGAATAAAATGTTAGCATAGTGCTTAGTGATTGTTTATTCTAGATACTTATTGGAGGCTACAATCAGTACAGTGTCTGTGACAAGACAGAAAAAAAATCATTTTTTTAAAAAAAAAATCTTGGCTTTGTCTTTGACAGTATTCTTTCCTCACAGGTAATCACAGCTAAATTTTCCTGGGATTAATGTAATTCAGTATAAAACTGTCATCAGATTATCAGATCGTTGTAATTCAAGTTTTTCTTGTTTGTATGCACCAGTTGTCATTTTCAGCTTCCCATTTAAGTCAGATATGAAATGTTTATTCAAATATGAAAAAATGGAGCTTGAAAGCAGAGCAAAATTACTTTTATATCCTTTTGCAAAAGATTAATTATTTTCAGTAAATATAGAATATCACATAGACTTTGTTATACAGAGTAAAACATTACAAAAATCATATCACATTTTAGTTAACCAGATCCCACATAAACCAATAACAACAACCATCTCAACTTTAATTAAATTCACATGGGTTATATTTCTCATCATTTCCTCCTTTTATTGTTGTAGTTTTTAGATGTTTTATACAACAGTTGTGAGTTTGGTAATCCATTTTGTATGAAGAAAATGAAAACAAGCAAACAATTACACCAGATTCACAGAAAAGGTTTAACTGTAAGAAACAGTGCTCATTACATTTGAATACGTCACTGTTGTTCTTTTTCTAAAGACAGATTGTCAGTTCACAGTTAAATAATATGTCTATTATTTTTTTTAATACTTATAACTATCAATATTCATTAAATAATGAAGCCTTTTACTTCTGATCCTCTCCTCAGGAAAAGAGTTGTAGCGATGGACAAAATTTTCATCAATTTAATTTCTAATTGCCACACTGTTAATTGGGCAGTAATTAAATAAGGTTATAGATGATATTGAACTTTATCAAAAATTCAGAATTTTTGTAATAGTGTATAAGGAGTTAAATGGATAATGGATATGACTTATGTTGTTGCATTCATGTTCTATTTTAGTTCTTTGTTTCTGACTTACCTTTTTACCTATACTGAAAACAATTAAAATATTCCTAAAAAAGAAAAAAGGAGGAGAGGGAGGACAGGAATAGGTGGTCAATTATATAAAAAAAGAATTGTGACTGAGGACTTCCTGATTCATGGCTTTGTTCGTTAATTTGTAAAAGTAGGTCTTCCCATTCGCAAACAAGAAATACTTGTACTCTCCTGACTCCTGTATGAGTTACTCATGGTTGATTCCTCTGAGAACAGGGTGTGAGGTAGGAAGGCATGGGTTTATTTGTTTTCTTTGGACATTTTTAAAAATTTGATAGGGGTAGCACTGCCTTGCCGGAATGCATTTTGAAAGGTAACTATTTTATTAGGACAGGGTGAGGCAAGGGAAAATTGCACGAAGATTAAATATGTTGAATTGTGGCTTGACTGCTAAATATAAGAGCTTGGGTGTAGACTTGCTTGGGCATGTGACACTGAACTTGCCTGTGATAACTGTCAGTCAGGTGCTCTTGCTATCCATCTCTGTCAGGGGGTAACTCACTAGGCCAGGCATATAGTTTTCTCATGAGGAGCAACTGTCTAGGATGCAAGTAGATTGTCTCACAATCTCTTCTTTGTCCAGAAAGATGACGGCCAGCCAGAATTTACCATCTGGCTGGTAATCTCTGCTGCAATGCCATTCCCAATCTTTCAGAGATGTCAGCCATAGATCCTCACTTGGAAACAAAAGTACTGGGATTTCTGAAAAGATTTTAATTGCTTGTAGGCTAACATAATAAAATCTTGAAAAGTCATAAAAACAATTTTCAAGATGAATTTATTTCTGATATAATTAAGGTAGAATTAGTTTCAAATGTTTCTTCCTCTCCTGAACTAAATCATGTTTTCTATAATAGTGCAACTTCCTCTAATAACAATTTTCTTCTTTCTGTCATGTTCATAATATCTATTAGACATCCAGTCACAGCTATGCAAACCCACCCTCCCTACCTTCCTTTACATAAAATGTTGAGATTACCTTACATTAATTATTCTCCCATTGTTTCTCACTATTTTCACTTTTTTTCCTTTCATGTTGGGCTGTGACTTTAGTGGCAGAAATCATTACATTTTTAATTAATTTTTCAAGAGTTCTTATTAATTTTTCCTCTCAGAATAAGATTATGTCACAAGACAGATTCTGATATTGCTGAGCACATTGTAAGCCGCCCTGAGTCTCTGGAGAAGGGCGGCATATAAATCAAATTAAAAAAAAAAAAAAAAAAGATTCACTTGGCTTGGAGGGGAGGGAGGGAGGATCTGCAGGCACTAAATGTAGGTGTACCTGCTTCCATAGGTAGTGTGCATTTTTTAACCCATAAAAGGAATAATTTTAATCACTGTCTTCAGGAAAAAAGAGGATTGAAAAATTTGGAATTTCAGATTTCATTTCTTGTTTCATCTTTTCCCAAAACTTCTTGCCTTCTACTTTCCAAACTATAAGAACTTCTAAACTAACATTAGGAAGCCAGTGTAAATGGGCCTCTTGTATATATGTATATTGTTATTTTTATATGAATGAATAAACATTCTATGAATGTGTCAATTTTAAATATGGTAAAAATAGATCAATACAGGTAGAACAAACTTACAATAGTTTGTTTAATGGCTGTTCAAAATTAGAATGGCACTGAAAAAAGTGACTTATAACTGTTTCTCACACGATTGTTGCAGCATCCCCATGGTCATGTGATCAAAATTCAACTGATTCATATTTACGATGGTTGCAGTGTCCCAGGATCATGTGATCACCTTTTGTGACTTTCTGACAAAGTCCATGGGGAAGCCAGATTCACTTAAAAACAATGTTACTCATTTAACAATTGCAGTGATTCACTTAACAACTGTGACAAGAAAGGTAGTAAAAAGTCACTTAACAAATGTCTCACTTAGCAACAGAAATTCTGGGCTCAATTGTGGTCATAAGTCGAGGAGTACCTGAATAAACCATATAAACAAAAGCTCTGCTATAAGTGGAAAAGGGGTCCTGAGAGCAAGAAGTTCAAGAAAATTATTTGAGATAGCCTAACAGAGAAGAGGTGGTATGTTTCCTTGGCTGATCAAGTCAGTAGTTCTCTCCTAAATTGGAGCTTTTTTCTCTTGTGCACTGCTTGGAGAGTCCAAACATGGGTTCAATTTGTCTGATTGGCCAGAGACTGAGTTGCAAACTCTTTGGCCACACCTCCTTCTCCCAGCTGAGCCTCAGTTTTTTCAATTCAGTTGGCCTAGAGAGACTTATCTTTAGTTGGTTCTTCAATTTATTAATTCTAATTAGGAAAATTGGACAAATTAAAGAAAAAAGCATCATAAAACCTTTATTCCAGACAATTTTTTTCTTATGAGTTTTTGATAGACTCTTGGGTGGGAAATAAAGAAAACTACCTTTTATCACAACCAAACACTGCTCCCTCTACTTTGGCTCCACCTTCTATCTGCTGCTCTGGAATGATGGGAATTGGAATTCAGTACAGTTGAGAGACATCAGATCAGGAAGGGTTAATTGGCACTAATGACACCCATTCTCCAGGGTCTCAGAGACTGGCTTCTCCAGCCCTATGGTGAAATAATTGAGTTGAATCTTGAGTCTTTTGCCTGCTCATTCTATGCTCTACTATTTGCTTATTTATCAAATGTATATATAGTTCATCCCATGGTGTGAGGCAACTATAGTCTTTCCCTGCTTTCTTATGGCAAATGAAAACATTTTCACTGAAAATGGTAGGTATTTTTAATTGTTATCTCTCTCAATGAATGACTCTCTTTGATGCCTTGTCTTTCAGTCTCCATCCTCCATGTTGAAAGTGTACGTGAAGGTTACCAATCTGAGGGGCTTCGGAAATTTGGTGGTTCTTTTGCAGAAGAGCAGTGCTTCACTATAGTCTTCAGGGGGAAACGGAAAAACCTGGATCTGGCTGCTCGGACTGGGATTGAAGCCCAGCAGTGGGTGAGGGGACTCACAAAACTGATGGACAGATGTGAAACCATGAGCCAGCAAGAAAAGCTTGAGCAATATCCTTTCTTTCTATATCGGCAAAGTCTTAGAAGTGTGGTAGATATTATTCCCCCTTAAATCTGTGGCATAGAGAAAGGAAGATTTTGTTGAATCAATATAAAACCCTCCTTTCTCTTTTTAAAATCTATGCCTCTGCTTGTGTTAAGTACTAGATATCTGAGTTTTAAAAATACAGACGGTACCATATTTGAAATGGGATTTGGAGCTACATTTGGTTTCATGGGTTGCTGTGCACGGGTGATGCACAAAAGAAGCAAATAGAATTAGGGAGCATCTTATTCCTATTATCTTGTAGCATCTTCCATGGCAAGGGAATGCTGTTATACCATTATACTGTATGTAGGGCAATGACCACAGAGTAAAAAGTTGAATTATGCCTCAAAGGCAAAAATGCATCAGCAAAGGAATTCTATGGCAGTGATGTTGCTGGAGTAACCAGGCTCTGTTTGAAAACCCTTACCTAACAAAAGTGAATCTATTGGCTTTAGAAGAAGCCATTTATTTTTTTCTGAAATAGGTTATATAGCCAGGTTTATAGGTTATATAAATTTTTCTTTTCTTACCACTTGAATTTGATAAAGACATGTTAATCGTATGTCTAAGAATTACGGTAGATAAAAATTGCTCATTCAGATATTTGTGGATAGCTGCTATCTTTGTACCCTGTCTTCTGCATTTAAAATATGCCCTAACACTCTTTCCCTTTTTCAAGAGTTTGTATTAAGGCTCATCTTCACAATTTTCTTGAATTAACTATGTAAGACAGAAAGAGAGTGAATTTAAATTTTAAGGCAGATGCTTCCCAGTTTTTTACATTGTCCTTACATTAGGCCCTACCTGGATCCATGGCATCTTACATGAAGCCGACAAGAACAAAGACAATAAGATGAGTTTCAAAGAGATCAAAAACATGTTGCGAATAGTAAACATAGATATGAATGACATCTATGCCTATCAGCTCTTTAAGGTATTTGTATTATTCTCTGTCTTGTCTTCTGGGTTCACAAAAGTATCTGTTCAAAAGTCTCATGACAACTCATGTAGACGAGAGAGAGAAGTGTTGTGTCTCGATTTGATGATTTTATGTTCTTCTTTAATGCAACTTTTGATAATAAATAATACAGAACATGGGTCCCAGGACATAATACTTACTATATGTCATTCTGAACCAAGTAGTTTTTAATGTTCTTCGTAATTTCATGTATTTTTCTGTTACTGCAGTCTAAACGATGTATGTTGTGCAGATGTGCTTTGTTTTTCATTTCCTGTTTTAATTGCAGTGTAAAGGGGGGAAAAGCAGGTAGCTCTTAGTGTAGCGCAGTCTTTTCCAAACTGTTATGCTTTAGACATATTGTATCTAAAGCATATCTAAAGCACATCAGTTTGGGAAATCCTGGGAATTCCTGGCAGCTGTTTTACCTCAGAAATTGGGGAATTATGGTATCAGTACACCTGAAAGTTGCCAAGCTGGGAAAGTCTGAAAGTTGTCCTTTCTCATGTTAGACATTCAGTTGCTAATCAGGTGCCTCTGATACAGTTTTCATTGCAGTTCATTTATTCCTCTGTCTCTCTTTTACCAGGAGTGTGACAAATCAAACAATGACCGCTTGGAAGAATATGAGATTGAAGAGTTCTGTACACGATTAATGAAACGGCCTGAGTTGGAGGACATCTTCCACCAATATTCAGGCGAGGACTGTGTGCTGTCTGCTGAGGAACTGCAGGAATTTTTGCATGACCAGGGTGAAGAAACAAGCTTGCAACAAGCTAAGCATATCATTCAGACGTATGAGCTCAATGAGAAAGGTATGAATGTGTTACGTGTATCTCAACAATATGATAGTAAATTTTCCTGCAAGCCAGTTACAATATTTTGTCCTCCAGGCACTATTGTTTGTTATGGTGCTATATTGCAAGAACATCCAGAAAGAGTGGGGTATTTAGGTATCCAATACTGACAGGCTTGTAACAAATACAGTATAGGGACTACTAGGATTGGGAGTACTGCAGAAAAAAATGATTTGTTTGGTTTTAGTAACTGAATTCCTTTGATTTTTTAAATATTGTACTGTATAAAGTAACAAAGAGAGGAAATAGTGCAGGCCAAAACAGGAAATGATCTAGTAAAATACTTCTGGCAGAGATGGCTAAATTGACTGTTTTGACCAAAGAAAAGAATATAAGTACTTTTGTTTCTACCTGGAAACTGCTTCTGGATTTTGTGCTTGAGGTGGAAAAAAATTAAACTTTGATTTTGGGCTTTATTGATTTAGACTGATTTGTTGTATAGAAATGGCTAGTTATACTATTATGGAAAAGTAAAAAGTTGAGGTTCGATGTTAATGCATTATTTTACTGCAACAGAGGGAGTCAAGAGTCAATGCCTTTTTTTCCTTCCCCCCCCTCTCTTCCTCACTTTTCTTTCCCCTTTCCCTCCCCACCTTGTCCTAATATTTGCTTTTGTATTTTTGTATTTTATTCTACAATTTAATAAAATGTTATAATTGATTTTTTTTAAATGTAAAATATTCCAGATTTTATTAGCAACCTAGATATTTTTAAAAGAAACTTGATATGGTATTTAATATATTTTATCGTACTGGCAAACCAAAATAAGTTACGGCAAGACTACCTTGCGCTTTCTGTATTGCAGAGACAATGTTGGTGCTGGTGTAGCAGTCTGGCCTAAATGGCATTCTTGCTGCCATTTATGCAAACAGTCTTAGATAAATTCAGCCCGTAGCACCTTCAACTATTAAAGATTCAACCAATCTTTAATATTTTGTTTATAAGTTAAATTCATTTTATTTGATAATAAAATTAACAATAAAGTGAAGTTACTCTCAGCAATATAATACCGTAGTAGAGTCTTCTATGAGCTGAGCTTATCTACTTGTAGCTACATGTATTTTCCTTTGAGTTACTGCCACTGTCACCTTCTGAGATTTTTGTTTTTTTAAATGTATCCCAGTGTAGTTTATAGCCCTGGAATTTTCTGGTTGTCTTATCAGAAATACCTTTCAGTATTAAGTATCAGAAATATTTATCAGCACTGAACCTGTTTATTTCTTTATTTTAGTCCAACTAGAGTCACGTAGATGCTGCTACCCTAGATGAGAAAACAAATGAGGGGAAGATGAGCTAGATATAAGCTCACATATAAAATGCAACTGTTAGCTGTAGTACTTCCTCTTTACTCTTAGAAAATTCTAGACACCTTTGGAATAGAGAAGCAAAGAAGTCACCTTTGCCCAGCTCTTTAACTCAGGCCTAAAGCTTCAAGGTCACAGTTTGTATAACATGTATGGTTTATTGGATGATTTACTTGTGTAATTGTTTTTCTCTGGAACTTTGTTTGGTACAACAATAAATCAAGCAAGTTCAGTTTTGCTAGCAGTATACAATCAGTGCCCATGTGAACATACAGAAGAGATTGCAATCCTTAGTAGGAAATGTAAAAGATAAGGAATGTCTTCTTGTAAAAATATCGAACAATCTTTCAGATGGCCCTAGATCTCATATTTAACCCCCATCTTTTCTTGAGAAAGTGACTTTATTCCTTATTGGTATTTTGTTCTGTATTCTTCAAGTCGATCCAAAGCATATTAAAACTGGACAATTAGACGTGCAATCACTGTATTGAACAGGTATTTGTGTACATAGCCAAATTCTGTCTTCTATACAAGGAAATGTGCAGGAGCCTGATTCATTCTTTCTACATTTGCTCATCTCTCTCTCTCTCTCTCTCTCCTTTTACACACACACACACACACACACACACACACACAGAGAGAGAGAGAGAGAGAGAGAGAGAGAGTATATATATATTCAAAGCCATTCTATATTTTGTGGCCAAAATATCTTGTGTCCAGATCTTTTACAATCAGAACAACAACAATTTTTATGACATTTTAATTAACTTTTAACTTTTGGTCCATTTGCAGCCGTGCCAAAAATACATATGTATCTGCGGCCATGGGAGATGCATTTTTGGAACTTATTTTTTCTTTTCCATGTCTAATTTTAATTGTGATTCAATGTTCAGGGTTGCAATTACGGTAGGATACACAAAAATGAATGTTTGTATTATGGACAATACATTATTACAAGCTCCTATTCTTTCCTTGGTTTCCTTCTTTCATTTTGTTTTGGAATTCCTCTTTTTTACTTCGAACTCTCTGTATCATGATTTTGTTAAAAATACTTATTTCTACTTCTCTCTCCTAGAATTTTTTCCTACTATTCTGTCTTGCATTCCCAGGTGCCTCTCTGATTTTTCCAATGGATAATTTATGGAAATATAAGTTCTTTGAGGACAAATGTTTAATATCCTTCCAAGCCCTCCTCTTTTTGTCATATATTGACAATGGCACTTCCTGCCCCAGTTTTTTTGACCCTGCCTGAATCTTTCTCTGGGGCTCTGCCCTCTTTCCTTTGACCTTAACATTTCAGTCTACTATCAGAGAATGATGCTTTAACTTTCAAAACATTACAAAAATAGTTTTCATCTGTCTCTACAGCAGCCATAAATATCTTTGCTTAAGCTAATATTTCTCAACCTCAGAAACATTGAGCCGTGTGGAGTTTAACTCCCAAAATTCTTAAAAATACTAAGGTTGAGATACATTGGTCCTGACCAGGGGTGTCAAACTCAATTTCATTGAGGGCCACCTCAAGGTTGTGTTTGGCCTAGAGTGGGCATGGCCAGGGTGAGTGTGGCCAGCTCGATGTCACTTGTATCAGAGACACCTGTGGTAGAATCCGGCACGTGGGCCTTAAGTTTGACAACCCTGGTCTAGACCATGTGTGGGCTGGCACTGGGCTTCGAAATCTACTTCGTTTTCCTCTAGAACCAAGGTCCACCAACCAGTGGTGGGTTTCAAAGTTTTTTACTACTGATTCTGTGGGTGTGGCTTGGTGGGCATGGCATGGCTTAGTGGGCATGGCTTGGTGGGTGCGGCGGGGGAAGGATACTGTAAAATCTCCATTCCCTCCTGATCAGCTGGGACTTGGGAGGCAGAGAATAGATGGGAGCAGGGCCAGTCAGAATTTTTACTACCGGTTCTCCGAACTACTCTAAATTTGCACTACCGGTTCTTCAGAACTGGTCAGAACCTGCTGAAACCCACCTCGGCCACCAATGGCTTGTGGGTATATTTTAAAATTACGGAACAAGAGTATTTCAAATATGTTCAACCAAGATGTTTTCTATCGATGTCTGTGCTAGCCTGAAACCCCAAGCCAATATAGTCACAATTACAAGTTTATAAACTTTTATTAATCTGTCATAACACTTTCAGCAGAAGCTAGGGCAGAGACAGAGGTGGGTTATTGGAGAACAAGAAAGAGTTGAAAAGATAATGCAGAGTTTCAGCTATATTGGAGGTGCAGGGCTGCTTTGAAGAGGCTGAAGATAGAAAACTTAGGTCATGCAAGAATAGGCTGCATGTTAAGAGCCAAAGAAATCCGCAAAGCTCACTCCAACAGGCAAAGGTGAACATGGGGCAGGAAATGATGGGAAGCAGGAGAGTTGTTCTCAGCAAGGGGAAGTGGTCTGGAGGATGCTCAGAGTTTTGGGCTTTGCCTAATCGGACTAGTTGATACTTCTCCTTTTTTTAAAAAAAGTTTTATTTTCTTTTAATGCATACATTTCAACATTCATTAAACAGTGTGTTGTCTGGATACAATTTTTTTTGTGTCATAACAGTTTAAGCTTACTACCATATTCATTATTTGTATCTACTCTTATTTTAATACTAATACATAATACTTAACTTATCTATTATTGTGTCTTAACTTATTTAACTTTATAATATCTTACTTTCATATTTATTCTCTAATCATTGATAAAATAAATCCCATATATTATTGTAGTCAGATTCTTCTTTTTCTTTAATTGCAAGTGTTAATCTGTCCATTTCTGCACATTCTAATATTTTCTTAATCAGATATTCCCTTCTCCTGAGGAATCATGCAGATATCTGCTCTCAGTCCTCTTTAACTGGTGATATGATTTAGAAATTGGCAGTCTTCCAAGGCTGAATCAGCAGCCACTTGTGCTGAATCTGAATCACAGGTCACAGGATGCTTACAGCCTCTTCCTTTTCAAGCTAAGAATTCAGTAGGCTCTCCTCAGAATCAGAGGAATCCGTAATACAACATATTTTTCTGGTTGTTTGTGTTGACCTCTATGTGTTGATATTAACTTAATGTTCTGTTGAGAAAATTGTTTATTTGCCAGTATTTTGACCCTTTAAACTACACTAGAAATCTTCAGTCTCAACACTCATCTCTGATTTTTCTCTCTCCACAAACTTCTCAATCTTATCTTCAGGGCTTCCACATCCTTTCTATTTTTAACCCGTTGTTGTCAGCCTGTACCTTTCTTAGCTACTGGAGGACCTGTCTCAGCCTCTGAAATTCTACTTCTTTCCTGCTCCTAATTTCTGTCTCTCAAATTGTCTCAATATTAACACTTTTTATATTGTTCTATCTTCTAATCCACTTTTTCCATGACTCCTAAGACACTGTTATGACTACCTCTAAGTGCATATAACTAAAATAATTGCAGATTATTTTCCTGTTTACTGCTGTTCCACTCATTTCTCATTCTTTTTCATCTCATCTGTGTATACCAGTTATTAGATTGTGAACTTCTTCAAGGAGGGAATCTTTAAACCTATTCTTTGTAGAGCTCCATTTACTGTATTGTAGATGGCATCGTATAAATAACAATATAATATTGCCCTTGAGTCTTTGGAAAGTTATCATCTCTGTGTAGCCACAAAAATAGATGTTTATTCTGCAAAAGATGCTCTATTATGGATGGTGGCTGCTGAATATACTGTGTTTCCCCGAAAATATGATCCACCCCAAAAATAAGTCCTAGCCTGATTTTTTGGGGTGGGTCTAATATAAACCCTACCCCAAAAATAAGCCCTAGTGAAGGGGTGGGCGTGGCCAGCACAGGAGGCAGCCCTTCCCTTCCTTGGTCACCTCATGGAAGCTCAGCACCTTAATTGCGGCCCGTGGATCAGCTGAGCCAGTGAGGGCCAGGCAACTCAGCTCAGATCTCTGGGGCACTTCCCCAGCCACCGGCCTTCCAGGGTCCCATTTGCCAGCAGTTGTGCTGCCCTGCACGAGCTCCATGGTGGCCCTGCAGCAGGATGGAGGAGGGAGTGGGAGATCACCCCTTCCTCCTTTGCACCTCAAAACCCTGTCTTCCATGGCTGCCAAGCCCTCTGCCTGCCACCCTCTCACTGGAGGCAAGATGTGTAATTCAATACCGGAATTACCCATGGAGACCTCCCAGACTCTGCCATAGCTTTGGAGCAAACCTCCTTCCCTGCGTGAGAAAATTCCCCTCCCCTTTTCCTACCAATCGTTCTTTACTTGGGATTGCAGGACAAATGTACGTCCCCAAAATGCTTCATCTGAAAGCTTCAGCCTTGCAATCCTGGGATGTATGTCTGTGTTGCAATCCCAAAGAAAGGATGGTGTGTGTGTGTGTGTGTGTGTGTGTGTGTGTGTGTGTGAGAGAGAGAGAGAGAGAGAGAGAGAGAGAGAGAGAGAGAGAGAGAGAGACAGACAGAGAGAGAGAGAGAGAGAGAGAGACAGAGAGATCCGATCCAACCTGCCTTTTACGAACTTTTGGCTGCAAGCAAGGAAAGCAGAAGCAGCAGAAACCCTGGTTTCTCTCTCCCAAACTCCACCAGAATGAGTCTTTGTGAGGCTCTGCCGTTCATGCGTGCAATGCCACAACAAGCCTTGCAGGGTTCGGTTCCAAGAAGCTGCGCCAGTATGTCAAACCTTGCAGCACTGTAGCCGCACTTGAAAGGGTTTCCTCTCCGCCGTTTCTCTTTCTCTCTCTCACACACACAGACATTTGATGAGAAATGGCAGAGGGCAACCGGGTAAGGGGGCTGAGCCTCCCCTGCCCAGAAGCAGCGTGCAGCCTCTCTCAGTAACAGGTTTTGCGGTGCAAAGGAGGAAGGGGTGATGTCCTCCTCCCTCCTTCATCCCACTGCAGGGCTGTCACAGAGGTCTCTCGGGGCAGCGTGACCACTGGCGAAGGGGGCCCTGGCAGCCCGGCAGCAGGGGCGGTGCTCCGGAGATCTTTGCTGAGTTGCCCCATTCCAGGCAGAAGCAGCTCAGCCAGGAGAGTGATGAGACCCCACAAGGCCAGCAGTAACAGGTGCAGTAGGCCTAGCATTCAAGTAGAGGCAGGTGGGGGAGAGCCAATTCCGATGTGCTGCAAGGCCTTCGGTTTCATTGTAGCAGCAGCCTAATCAAAACCCAAATGCCAGGTCTGGCGGAGTGCAAACCATGGTTGCCGCCTGCTCCAGAGCCACAAGGTTAGCTGCGGAAGAGAGGGGACCTCTGCTGTGAGGTTGCCTGGTGCCACAGGCAGGGCTGGGGCTGGCAAAAGTGTGCTGGAAACATCTCCAGGCACTCTGAGAGAAAGAACAAGAGGCAGCTTCTGGCCCTTGTTGGCTCAGCTGATCCATGGGCCATGATTAAGGGGCGCTCGCTGCCTCCTGCACCTCAAAAAAAAAAAAAAAGAAAAGAAAAGAAAAGATAGGAAAAAGACCTCCCCGAGAATAAACCCAAGTGCTTATTTTCAAGGCTAAAAGATAATAAGACCTGGTCTTATTTTCAGGAAAACATGGTGGATATTACGGTATCTTCTTCCTTCATCTCCAGAACAAGATCCATGAGATGATGCTGCCACTTTTTTAAAAAGTGGACTCTTTGATGGTTTCATCACAGTATTAAAACATAGTACCTTATCATAAAACCAATCCAATTGTATAAAAGATTAAACTAAAAACAAAACAACAACAGTAAAAGAGTCACTGAGAATGGAAAAAGTTAGAAGCGCACATTCACTCACAAGAATTTATCATGATTTTTTGGTCCTTCATTTTTCCTTATTCTTCAAAAAGTAGACTGAGGAAGAAAAAAAATGAGGTGACACCACATTATGTATTTTGTTCGTTGCAGGAAGAGGGAAAGAATGAGATGCAGGTATTTGGAATTCATACAACAGTACCTTATGAAATGTATCTGGTCAACCTGTTTCATGGATTGTAGTCAAACCTGCTTCACCAACTGTCTCTATTCCACAGCCAGGCAACACAATCTCATGATGCTGGATGGTTTCACAATGTACTTACTATCTTCAGCGGGAAACATCCTCAACCAGGCCCATGCTGGGATCTATCAGGATATGAACCAGCCTTTATGCCATTACTTCATCTCTTCCTCCCATAATACCTACCTAACAGACAATCAGATTGGAGGGGCCAGTAGCACTGAGGCATATGTTCGGTAAGAAGTTTTCATGACCCGCCTGTGAACAGCTATAGCCAGTATGGGTCAAATTGAAGAACCTGATAGAAAGGGAGGTAGCAGAGTAGGTATTGTTCTCAGAAATACACAAAGTTCTAATTGAAAACAAGTCAGAATGTCAGATATTTGGGGGCAGAGCTAGGGATGAAGATCCTATCATATCCTGAGAATTGGTAACCACCTGGTGTGAGTTTATATCTATGATTCATGGAAACTGAAAGGGAACTGAGTGAGCAACGGATTAGGAGAGGATAACTGGTTAATGGGAATAGGTATAGTTTGAACAGAACAAGATGAACAAGGCCAAGGCAAGATGACAGAAAGGAAGAATTAGACTGGTACCTGGGAGGGATTGCCCTTTCCATCTCTTTATTCACTTTTTTAGCATCAGGTGGTTCCATTAATTAGGTAGCATGTAAACTTATTATTCACATTCATATGATAAAAATTATCCTCAACTGTCCTTAAATGAATGGTTTAGGGACCATTTTGAACAAGATATAGTGAAGAGCAGATATAGTCAGCAGATATTATTTGCAGTTCTTGTGAATTGAAGAAAGTAAACAAGAACTCTCTGGGAGTTCTGGTATTAGATCCAAGCATTTGACTCCTTGTAAAAGCCAGAGAAGATATCGAATTTGGCCAGTTCAACAGGAGAATCAGATTACATATTAGTAGCCATTGGACATAAAGTCCAAAAATTAAACCATTTCTTTTACATCACCTGTCCAGTCTGACTACATTTCCTGAGTTTGATCTTCATTTGTCTGATCTGGAATATTATCTTTGTTTTATGAATATTACATAAAATGATTACAATACAACTTCTATATTAATTGGTTTGATTATGCTACCCAGCATAACCCATTGCTTTTCTTAGACCGTCTAATATCTATTTATATAATTTTAGATGTGGGTGTTTCCTGAATTTCAATAGCGCATATAGTTTCACATATTCTAGATTTGCTTCAGAAGCTTTAGAGAAGCATCTTGATCACATAAAAAACTGAGCATCTTGAGTGCCGGAATGAAAACAATAAATTCTACTATCTTTCTACTATCTATCTGGACCCGTACCAGTCGGGCTTCAGGCAGAGGTACAGCACAGAAACGGCATTGGTCGCATTGGTGGATGATCTCTGGAGGGCTCAGGACAGGGGTTGTTCCTCTGTCCTGGTCCTGTTAGATCTCTCAGCAGCTTTTGATACCATCGACCATAGTATCATGCTGCAGCGGTTGAGGGGGTTAGGAATAGGGGGCACCGTTTTATTATTTATTTATTTATTTATTTATTTTTCATATTTGTATACCGCCCTACTCCCGAAGGACTCAGGGCGGTGAACAGCCATAATAAATACAAATACATATAGAAGTTAAAAACTATTAAAAACAGATTAAGTAATTTTGCTCAAAGATTAAAACATCAAATTTATCTAATAGAGGTCTAAACCCGATTTAAAAAGCCAATTTAAAAAGCCAATTTAAAAAGTTTTGCGGTGGTTCTCCTCCTTCCTCTCTGACTGCTCGCAGTTCGTGTTGACAGGGAGGTAGAAGTCGACTTCAAGGCGCCTCGCATGGGGAGTGCTGCAAGGGTCGGTCCTCTCGCCCCTTCTGTTCAATATTTATGTGAAGCCGCTGGGTGAGATCATCCGTGGTTTTGGGGTGAGAGTCCACCTGTACGCTGATGATACTCAGCTGTACATCTCCACCCCAGACCACCCCAACGATGCCCTTGATGTGATGTCTCGCTGCCTGGAGGCCGTGCGGGTCTGGATGGGGAGAAATAGGCTCAGACTCAACCCCTCCAAGACTGAGTGGCTGTGGTTCCCAGCGTTGCGATATAGTCAGCTGGTGCCATCGTTGACTATTGGGGGTGAGTCTTTGCCCCCCACAGAGAGGGCTCACAATCTGAGCGTCCTCCTGGACACACGGCTGTCTTTAGAAGAACATATGACAGCCGTGGCCAGGGGGGCTTTCTATCAGGTTCGCCTGATTCACCAGTTGCAGCCCTTTCTGGATCGCGATGCCTTGCGCACGGTCACTCACGCCCTTGTCACCTTCCGACTGGACTACTGTATGCTCTCTACATGGGGCTCCCCTTGAAAAGCACCTGGAGGCTCCAACTGGTCCAGAATGCAGCCGTGCAGGTGGTTATGGGCACAACTCATTCTGCTCATGTGACACCCCTCCTGCGCGAGCTGCACTGGCTCCCAGTGGTCTTCTGGGTGCGATTCAAGGTGTTGGTTACCACCTTTAAAGCGCTCCATGGCATTGGACCTGGATACCTTTGAGACCATCTTCTGCCACCACTAGCCTCCCACCGGCCAGTCCGCTCCCACAGAGAGGGTCTCCTCAGGGTGCCATCGGCCAAATTATGTCGGCTGGCGACACCCAGGGGGAGGGCCTTCTCTGTGGGAGCCCCTACCCTTTGGAATGAACTGCCCCCAGAAATGCATAAGATCTCCGACCTCCATGTATTTCGCTGTGCCTTCAAAACCTTGTTGTTCTGCCAGGCCGGGCTATCAATGTAAAGATTTTAATTGGTTTTAAATGTGGGATTTTAAATTTGGGGGTTTTATAATTGAGCCAATTATTTAATAATTTTAATTATTTTTAAATTTTGTCTGTCTTTGTGCTTTTAATCAGGCTGTACACCGCCCTGAGTCCTTCGGGAGAAGGGCGGTATAGAAACATAATAATAATAATAATAATAATAATAATAATAATAATAATAATAATAATAATAATAATAATAATAATAATAATAATTATTATTATTATTATTATTATTATTATTATTATTATTATTATTCCACTATCCATTCCCAGTTGCATTTCTGAAATGCAAAATCTATTTCTTTATCCTTTTTTCCCTCCCATTGGCAGGGCATTAATGAAGGGGTGCCGTTGCGTGGAGCTGGACTGCTGGGAAGGTTCTAATGGAGAGCCCATTATCTACCATGGCCATACTCTTACCTCCAAGATCCTCTTCCGGGATGTAATTGAAAGCATCCGGGATCATGCCTTCAAGGTAGACTAAACTACAATACACAAAAGTTTTATACTTGAGAACTTCTTTTTTACTACAATCTTAATGTCAGGCGCAAAAAGCCAGAACCACTTATAAACAGGCCCAAGTAGATAATTTATTGTTGATCACCTATATTACAGGAATCTTAACAGACTGTCTGACTTTCGTTGGGAAGTGGCAGATATAGACCTAGAGTTTGATCTCAGGAGTTTCCTTTCCTAACCAAGCCTAAGTTGGAATGTCTCTTTATTACCCCTAGAGGAGCCCACTCTCTTTTAGCCAGTGATTGCACCACATTTAATGATATCATTCATATGCAGCATTATTGATTAAAGCAATAGTTGAAGTAAAAAACATTCATGATTTATATATGATATCGCCTAGATATTTTATTAGAAGAAGCATTATTTGTTGTGTGAAACAAGAAGAGTTTTCAATAGAGGCTTCCCAGCACTCCTTATCAAGTAGCATTATATTGCTCATATATTGGCAATGCAACATTCACAATAGTCCCTGTATTGTTTATGCCCCAGCATTAAATTTTTAAAAATATTAAAGATTTGTTGAAAGCTTATGAGATCTTTGGGATGCCAAAATCTTAAAAGATCTGAGGCATTTAAAAAATGTTGAAAATTTGCACGCACTTTAACGTATCTAATAGAAATAGCCTCTACTTTCTTTTCATTCTCATTTCCTAATAAATTTATTTTTTTTCAAAATAAAACTTTGCTTTAGAACCATCCAGAATAGGAACAGTACTTCTAAGATGGTGCTTTGTCACTTGCTATTTTAGTAATTTATATAATTTAACACTGTATATTCCTTCTAGCCTAATTGTACAACTATTGATTGATAAATGATAAATTTGCATAAGGTAGGATGGATTTTTCATGTACTCTTCACCCAAAATTTTTAGGGCCTTAAAAATCAATGCAACAACAGAATTGTTGTGGAATGTTCTGAATATGTGGGTAAGAATTGTTCTGGGGAACAATTCTTAATTATGTAAATATCATAACATATTTACTTTGGTTCATAACAGCAATAGCACTTAGACTTATATATCACTTCACAGTGCTTTACAGCACTCTCTAAGTGGTTTAAAGAGTCAGTATATTGCCCCCAACAATCTGGGTCCTCATTTTACCGAATTTGGAAGGTTGGGTGGCTGAGTCAACCGTTCTCTTGGCAAATAGCAGAATTAGCCTGCATTCTAACCACTGCACCACTACAGCCCAATACAAATAAAATATTTAGGGCCTTCTAGAAAATGTACTGATTTATTCTTCTGGAGTAGCCCCTATATTGTCCAGCACATCATATGAATTAACTTGGCAACAAGATTTATATGTACAAATACGCTTGGTTGTCATCATATATTTTCATAGATAATATCAGTTTCAATAGTTCTGTAGTTTTGTTTTCCCACTGTTGAGACATAACGAAGAAATGTTTATGTACTGTTATTCGTATTTTATATTGCTTTTAAAACCATAGATCTGCAACCCACATGAAAGAAAAGCAGATCTATACAAAACTATATCCAAAAGTTGCCTCTGAACTAGCAGGAAAAAAAAGTTGCTATGAACAATAGTCGAAAAGGCTGCTATAGAGAAATTATACTTTACAATCCTACTTTATGTCCCCAGCACTCTTCCTATCCTGTGATTCTTTCTCTGGAAAACCATTGTGGCCTGGAGCAGCAGTCTACAATGGCCCATCACCTGAAAACTATTCTAGGGGACATGCTGTTGATCCAGCCATTGGATGGAGACCTGTCCAAACAACTACCATCACCAGAGGTAATATAACCAATTATATAATGAAAATATATATTTTCATTATATAATTGGCCAGCATTGCATAGGTGGATGATCAACGTCTTTCTTAGTAATCTACAGGCTATGCAAACCTCACTGAGGATCATAAAGGGAATTTGATTTGATGAATAGAATCTTTCCAGGCTTCACAGCAAGAAGCATGAATTCAACAAATCAACATTGCTTTGTTGCCATTGTCCGATTTGTATTTGTACAGTTTCACCATCCCAGAAATTTGAGGGATTACAAATTGCACTTTACCAGCTTCTGCCATTTGCAGTAACTGCACAGTTTTAAATGATTATTTTATGTTTTTTAGTTCTTTTTTTTTTGTGTATTCAAAATGATTTTTTATGCTCTTGACTGTCTTACAATATCACACTTGAAATAGTGTTTTATGGTGGGATTATATAATAAATAAACAATGGTTTGATCTAGTGGTTAAGGCACCAGCCTAGAAAATAGGAGAGTTTGAATTCAGTGGGATGACTTTGAGCCAATAAGCCCAACTCAGCTCACAAGGTTTGTTGTTGTGGGGAAAATAGGAGGAGGAAGTTGTGTTGAATATGTTTGCTGCCTTGAGTTATTTGTAAAAATAATAAAATTGGAATATAAATAAATAAATAAATATTTTATTTTTCATGCCATATTGGTGCTTCACAAAAATCTTGAAGTTTGCCAAATTAAATGAACAATAAGAGCATTGCAAGCTATACTTTTGCTGATTTAGGGGTGTAGGAAATTACAACACCCCCCCCCCGACTCAGCTAATTAAGATTATTAGGAAGGATTTATTATAGAGCTAAGTTTATTGATTTTTCTTTCCTAAACCTTACAGCAATTGAAGGGGAAGATATTAGTGAAGGGGAAAAAGCTATCAGAGAACAAGACTGATCCAAGAGTTTACTTGATCTCCAATCGTGAGAAAGAAATGCAGGAGGAAGAAGACCAGAGGGTGAGGTTTAGATCCATGTTTTTGAAAGGGTGATTAAATAGAGAGTATTAGGGAAACCTCTAAGGTGGACACTCTGTAACAGCAAACCAAGACAATTGAGTGTCAAGAATGCAGTTGAAGTAGCACTGTTGCAAAAAGGATGCAAGTAGAGTTTTCTGGGTTCTAAGACAAACTTCTCAGATGGAGCAAACTTTAAATTTATCTCAACTTCTTTGCTTACATCCAACAGTTATCTGAATTTGTGTAGCCCAGATATTGTTGTGTAGCCAAATGTGTCAAGAGCATGAGGTAAAGAGTGATCATTTTAGGGAAACTCAACAGCACCCCCCCCTCAAAAAAATCCATGCCTCTTAAGATCTAAGATCACTGTCTTCTTGCATTTGCTATATTTATGCTACTGAGAAAGAAGAGGGAGGCTACAAATGAATATAAAACTTCACTAAAAACTGAATATTTTTAGTGGAAATTCACAAACATCTTCTTCCACCTGCCCACCCCCAAATAACCCAGTAAAGATCAAGCATGATTTATGGCCAGAGAGTGATGAGGAATGGAAAGTTCAAAATTGGGTGGGATAGAAAGGAAGGAGTACCCAGAAGAAATCAGGTTAGAGTTCTTAACAGAGCATTGCAACAATTTAAGACATTTCACTCTTGTTGCTTTGGAAGAGTTTATGTCATCAAATGAGAGCATCATTTCTTCTGAGGTGGAAAATTGGGGTCTTCTGCTGTCAGAAGCTTCCTTTTAAAAGTGTCAGAGCAGAATATAAATAGGGTGGTCAGCTGTGAGCCAAAAGACAAACATCATCACCTAAAGTTAAACAGCCTCTGTGTATTTTCTTTTAGACATTTAAAGTATTCTTAGGAGTTTGCTGTAATTCAAAGTCCTTGTTTTCTTAAAATAGAGAAAATAGTAATCAACTCCCTTTTGGGCAAAGTCTACATTAAATGCTTCAAATTGGGGACTGCTGGCAAAGTGCATCAGTTCCTATGATTCTTAGGAGTGTTTGTATGTATAGTATAATATGTACCTATGATGGGTAAACTTTTAAAAAAGAATGTATATTTACAATAATGAGTTGACTGTTGACTGGCAAAAATCAATTTTTCTTTCATACAATGCCTAGTTTTTTTAAAAAAAATGTAATGCTGAAAATGTGACTGAATAAAGAGCAAAAAGGATTATTAGACAAGTAGATAGAGAATAAATATAATAAGAAACTATTAAATTATGATCGCTGCATGGAAACAAGATCAGAGGTTGAAGTTCTATTAATAAAATGTCCTGGGAACAAAACCTGAGACAGTAATGCCTTCATTCTTTTAGTTGTCTTCCAGAAGCATCTGGTTGGCCATTGTAGGAAGGAAGTGAGATCCTGGATCATTAATAAAATCCAATAAAATTGCTCACATTTTCTTAAACTCCTCCTTTAGAAAATACAACTAAATGTATTTTGTACACACAGAGATCTTCTAATTTCTGTTTCTGCCTCTTTCTTCAGTTTACATCTTCTCTCCAGGAAATCAGACCTTTGCAGGTGAGTATTCTTTCCTTCTTGGAAGAGATCCCAACATGGCTGGTAAGTGTGATGAGCAAGCAAGCAACGTAGTCTCTTACCTACTCAAATGTTACATAGTCAAATGTTGCCAAATTTGAGGATATCCTCTTCATCTTGGTTGATGATTAAAATATTGTGACAAAACAAGGGAAGAAAATGGCCTTCTTCATTTCCTTGAAATCTTTTGTTGATGACCGTTCCAAGGGTAGAGGGATAGGTGTTCTGTAAAGATCATAACATAACCATGTTGAAAGAAAATATCCCAGGAAAAGAGAGGTGCTATTTTCACAGGGTGCTATGCTCACCCACAAACTTAATATCCACAATTGCTTTTAACTGCTTTTCATGATGATTTCATCACATGCCACTGCAAGAGGATTTGTTGGCAAGGGAAGTTTAACATCCAATTCAGGACCCATGAATTTCATTCTTTGTGCTAAAAGGGACATGCCCACTGCTCTGTGCTACAGTGTCACTGCTACAGATAGCTTGGTATTGGACCCAGAAGAAGTATCTTCAAAAGATATTTGTGGTAAATACATCCTTACATGATCACCTAATAATGCTGCCACACTTACCAGCCATGTTTCAAGTTGAACCTTACTTTTAGTACCTCAGCCATTTAGTTTTCTTGCTGGTTCTACAGAAGTTTTCATTTCTCTGATTTTTCTGAGATTTTTCGGACTTCCAGGCATTAAATTCCCAGTCTCCTGTCCAAGTATATTTGGGGCCACTCTGCTTAGTTTCTGAGAGCTGTCAAAGGTTGGCTAAATACTGCCACCTGCTGAAGCAAACCTATGTAAGTAAGTCCACAAATGATTTAGCTAGATCTCCTAACCCCTGAAAGACATCTAGCAAACAGAATCCATGGTATGACCCATCAATGGCATTAATGAAGGTGGGAGAGAACTTTCAACTAACAAACCTTTCCTCTCTAGTTAACCGGAAGATATTCTAATCTACTTAACAGAACCGAAGTAGTAGCTAATTGCAAGCCTGAATTAATTTGTTTGCAAAGTAGGATGTGTTACTTGAAGTGGATTTTTAAATTAATTAAATTAAAATTAAATTAATTTTTTGCAAATGGCACTTCTTCCTTGCCCCCCAGGCAAAGGATGTAGTGCAGATTTCACAAGAACTCTCTGATGTGGTTGTATATTGCCGGGCTATTCCATTCCAAAGCCTGTCTGATGCCCTGCTCCACCAGAAACCTTCAGAGATGTCATCCTTCAGTGAGCGGAAAGCCAGGAAGCTGATCAAAGATTCAGGTATGGGAAATTATTTTTTTTGGGATACCAAGGACATTATGATGTGCTGGCTTGCTTTGTGGCTCAGTCTGGCTCTGTTGGCTGCCTAAAGTACAATTGAGTCTTTTAAGGTTAGAGTATAATCCTGGATACTATTGATTGTGATAAAACTAGTGAGAACATGGATATGTTAGTCAAGCAGGGCAAAACTGATTTATTCATGACCTTGTGTTCTAGCCAGTTCTAGTTGGGGTAGTCCTCATTAAACGTCCACTCATTTAGCAACCACTTGAAGTTGTTTTTTTAAAATTTATTCTTTGATTGATTTTAAAATAGGGACAAAAGAAATGAAAAAAGAACAAAACATAAAAATATATACATTATCAAAAAACAAAGCAAAAAGTGAGGTTAAAAAAAACAAAGTAAAACATAACAAAGAGATGTAGTTATTATTGAAATACATGTAAATTTCTAATACATTTATATAACTATCCTTTTTATAACCTGCTATGTTTTGTACAAACAAGTCTCATATTTCATTATAGTTGTATGTACTTGTAGACAATCTGCTCATAGGTGGCAAGTGCAATCAGGTCCTTAATCTATTGAGTAAAAAGGACTATACATTTAACTTTCTGATGCTTCAATATTGGTATTTTGTCCATAGTAACAGTATGGAGAATCCATTTGTGTTGTCCAGTTGTCAAATTCTAAGTACTAAGTAATGTAATTTGGAAGAATATTATTGCCTGAAAATGTTAGCTTTAATCACCCAGTTACATTTACATAGTTCACTACTTTGCTCGCAAAACATAGTAAGTAAAGGACTTACTAAGAAACGTATGTTTTAAAGAAGCATTATCCTTACTACATCTTCAATAAAATGCTGGCCTAGGCAGTCCATTTCTATACAGATGTAAAGGAGTCTAAGTATTATTTGTTGTTGTTGTATAAATTGCAGTTTAAGCTCCATTGACACTGGTGGTATAGAAGTTAAAACTCCACGCCTAAGCAATGTAGAAACCTCTAATTCTTTATTCCAGTCATTTCTTAGCATATAAATATCAAAATGATTTCTTGATAACCGATATCTATAGAAATTAATAGTAGAGGGTTTTTGTTTTTTTTTAGTTTTAAAAGATTTAACAATTTGCTCTAGTATCTTGGGTGTTTCAGAAGATGAGAATACTGGTGATCTAAAAGCTGTTAGCAAATGTTGTAACTGGAAATGTTCCCATTGGGCTATAACAGATAAATGATATTTGTTTCTTAACACACAATATGATAAAAAATCCACCCACATCATTTATCAGTTGATCCAAGATCAATATCTTCACTTTCATCCAAATTTTCCATATCATCCCCTTTGTTCCAATTTCTAAACTGGGTTTCTCCACAAAGTTAATTTAACATGGGGAAAAGGGTTGAACTTTCATTAGACATTCCATTCCATTAGTTTTCTAATTGACGTAATTATTTCCAGAGATGCTAGAATTTTAGTATATTCTGTCCAACCAACCATTCTACCCTATATGTAAATTCCAAAGTTGCCCACATCTGAAAATTAATAACAATTGTTGGCGTCTGATATTTAATACTTGGAAAGGTAAATATGATGGGTTCCAGGTTAGGAAGACCAAATTCTCCCTCATTAATTGGTAATTATATTTTCTATAAATATATTCATAGAATCAAAGACTCCCATAGAGTTTTCTTAACAAGGAATTGTATTATATACAATAATAGTTAAGATTTAGTGACTATGTATCAATATCTGAAACTTCAGTATATATTTTATTTATAATTTATATTATTAATTTAAAACTTTTATACAGCTGCTTATAAGCAATTGTAAGTTGCTCTTAATCAAAAATTAAAACAGCATAAAAGCAACATTAAAACTATAAAAACTAAACACATTAAAAACAAAAACTTGGAACTGGGTCAAGCTTCTGATGTGCAGTCACCTCATCTTATCCCAGCACTTGGGATAAAAGCCAGCTTTAAAGCTTTATGGAAGGCTAAAAACATGGAGGCCTGCCAAACTTCAAAGGGAAGAGTGTTCCATAGGGCAGGGGCTGCCACAGAAAAGGAAGGCTTCATAGTTCCCATCAGGACATATTTAGAGGAAGATATTCAGAGAAAGGGACTAGTATTGTGCACATCTATCTGACTTGGAATGGTAGATGTTAGGAGAGCTATATCTTTTGGTGTTCACATACCTAGATATTTAATGGATTGGGTACAAATACAGAATTACCATACTTTTCAGAGTATAAAAAACACTTTTTCCCCTCTAAAAGAAAATGTCTCTCTAAAATTCCCCCTAAAAGGAAATGCTGGTGCATCCTATACACCGAATATGGCCATTTTTGGCTTCCCAAAACCTTGCCCTGCGTGTCCCGTTTTTGGCAAAAATGGCATGCGCAGAGGGTTTGGGAGGCCTGTAGAGTGCTCCTGGGGACTGGGGAGGGCAAAAACAGCACGTGTGGGGGGTTTGGGAGGCCAAAAATGGGCCTGTTTTGTGCAAAAACAGGGAGTGCAGAGAGCTTGGGAGGCCAAAAATGGGGCTGTTTTTTACGAAAATGGGACTGTTTGGGAAGGGTTTGGGAAGCCTGCAGAGGATGCTCCTGGGGCTGGGGAGGGCAAAAACCAGATATGCGGAGGCCAAAAACTATTTTTTTTCTTGTTTTCTTCTTCAAAATCTTGGTGCTTCTTATACTCCGATGCATCTTATAGTCCAAAAAAAATACAGTAATATTTCTTAAATCAGGGATGTTAAACTAAAGGCCAGGGGGCTGGAACTGGCCCATGTGGTATTTAGATTTGGCCCATGGGACTACCCTGGAAACAGCGAAGGGCCCGCCCACAGTACCTCTGCCAATGAAATGGAGCTCTATTTATAAGACCTCTTGTAGCCCTCTGCCAGCAAAAACAGAGCTCGGGGGGCCTGCAAGTGATCTACCCATTTTCTCTGGCAGAGGGCTGCAGGAGGCCGTCCTGGCCAAAACAGGGTCCTGGGGGCCATTCATGCCCCCCCAGCTCTATTTTTGCTGGCAGAGGGCCATGCCCACTCTGGCCCTCCCCTACCTGAGGTCAAACACAATCCTGATACGGCCCTCAATGAAATCAAGTTTGACACCTCTGCCTTAGATAGTCGTTAAGTATTCATATTTCTTAAATGGATGGATATTTTTCACCTATTTTGACCTATAAGCATCAGTTCTGAGTTGGACCAGTTGGTAGAGTAACTTACTATTTTGCTAAAGGCATCAGTTTTTTACATCAGCACGGGGATAGCAGTACGAGGTTTACAAATTAAAAAAAAAAGAATGTCATCTGCAATAAAATCAATTTGTGTACAGAACCATATGATGATTCCGAAGGAAGGGTATTTCCATTGGGTTTTTGTAATTGTGGACATGTGGGCATTTGGCAGCTAGCACTCAGTTAAAACGTTCTATGGTTATGAAATTGTTATTTGCTACCTTTGTTAATGGCTTCCAACAAGCAAAGTTATTGGGGAAGCCAACAGTCGGTAACCAATGATGATCACGTGCTCATGGAATGCCGTGACCATGTGGGATTTGCTTAACAACTGCAACTGGGAATGCTGGAACTTCGGTCATAAGTTGTCATGGTCATGTTACAGCTCACCTTATGACTGTGTTGCTTAGCAACAGAATTCCTGGTCCCAATTATCATTGATAAGTGAGGTCTATCTATATTACTCCATCACTGTCAGTTGCATAGAAATCAGCAGAAATCAGGACCACTTCTTTTTGATCTAAAGCTGAAGCTTCTTTCCTTTCTGCAGGAAACTTTTTTGTCCGGTATAACACCCAGCACCTCAGCCGTATCTACCCACTGGGTCTGAAAATGAACTCCTCCAACTACAATCCTCAGGAGATGTGGAATGTCGGCTGCCAGATTGGTAAGAACAAAGAGGAGTAATCCATGTCGTGCACTTCATTCCTAGTCACCTTTTCTCTCCCATGGTTGCACTCTGTTGGACTTGCTTTGATTTCACAAGTGAATCATAGATTGGAGGAGTATTACCCATAACCCCAATATCTGAACAGGAGAGATATGTACTTCCCAGTAACTTGGAATTTACAAACCTACCAATAGTCATCCTTGTTTTACCCTGAAAAACTAAAGTGGCTTTGGAGAGAAGCAGGAAGTTGAGGATGAGCAGTCCGGAGAGAGCTCAGTCCATGACAGAGTGCCAGCTTACTCAGACTACAAAGGCAGGCCAGTATTCTGTTTTTGTGGAACACTGTTCTCGTGTTAACTAATCCCTTTGGCTCTGCGGCAGCAGCACTGTAGAGTAGCAGAGACCAAGCCTGGAACCACATTATCTAGTAACCAATGAGAATATCACGGATCACTTGGTGCATCTGGCATTGTGTAGATCTTTTCATGTTATTGTTTATTCACTGGAAGAAGTTATCTTATGCAAAGAAAGAACATGGTCCATTGACCCAAATAGGATGGGTGATGGTTGTCGGCTTGAGGTTGCAGAGTTGAAGAAACTGACTCTGAGACCATTTGGATTTTAAGTAGATGCTCTGCTGTTGAGACCTTTCCTAGAGGTTTTAAGATAATGTGCAAAGCCAAAGCATTAAAATATTTTGTTCTATAGTATTTTCCTTCAGCAGCTTAGATATACTTTGAATTAAATGTAACATGTATTTCTTATAGCAAATTAATGATCACAAATGAAGACGAATATGTGTCCCAGGATTAATAATAGCAATAGCAATAGCACTTAGATTTATATACCGCTTCACAGTGCTTTACAGCCCTCTCTAAGCGGTTTACAGTCATCATATTGACACGTAACAATCTGGATCCTCATTTTACTGATCTCGGAAGGATGGAAGGCTGAGTCAACCTTGAGCCGGTGAGATTCGAACTACCAAACTGCTGGCAGCCAGTGATCAGCAGAAGTAGCCTGCAATACTGCTTTCTAACCACTGACCACCATGGCTCATTAATAATGCATTAATAGGAGGGAGTATACTGACCACAGATATCTTTGTCTTTATACTTCCCAGATCTGCTGCTATTTTATTCCTCATTACTTTTTATTTATTTATTTTGAAAAATTTATTTGCCATCTATCTCGTTGTGAGGCTATTGTAGGAGGGTTACAGTAATAAAAAAGAAGTGAATGAAAGGAGTGTGAACAGAAGTAAAACAATAAAACTCAGAAAATAACAAATGAAAAGGGAGCACAACAAAAATACACCAATATGATGACAAAAATTTTGGTTGGAGGGAAACAGAGAGCAAGGGTGGGAGGTGGAATCTGCCATCAATCCAGCAGCCACCTCCATTGTGGAACTCCCACATTTGGTCCCCAGGCCAACCGGCAGATCCACGTTTTCAGGCACTTGCAGAAGGATAGGTGGGTGGGCACAGATTTTACCTTAGAGGGTAAGATGTTCCAGAGAGTGGGCGCTGCAGGATCTTCTGAATCCTGACAGTTTTTTGAGTGATGGGATCCAAAGTAGATACTATCTGTTGGCACAAGAATAGGTTTATCCTAGTGGTTCATCAGCTAGCCTGGAACTATGCCATTAATGGCTCTAAAGGTCATAACCAATACCTTAAACTGCACTTGGAAGCAGACAGTAGCCAGTGAAGTTTGTGGAGGTGTAATATGGGCCATCCTAGGGACCCTAAAGACTGCTCTCGCTGCCACATTTTGCACCAGCTGTCTGTGCTGCTTAAGTTCTTTTTGGATGTGCCAGTAGATACAAAGTTTTATAAATCTGCACCATGATAATATTCCAGTTTTATGATCTGTTTAATCACTTTCCTTTCTATGGTCATATTTCAGTGGCACTGAATTTCCAGACACCAGGTGCTGAGATGGATTTAAATGATGGGCGCTTTTTGGTGAATGGCCGCTGTGGCTATGTGCTGAAACCTGCTTTCTTATGCAATAACCAGAGTCATTTTGACCCCAAGGTTCCCATTCATAGGAATGGCCAGCACCCTATTGCCCTCACCATCAAGGTATAGTAGAATGTAGGATGCCCATATGTTCTTTGAATTGCTTGCTATATGTATTTAGGTGCATATAATGGAAAGTAGATGGAACAGTAGACTTAACAAGAAACATTATTGCATAAATCCTATTGCATGGCTTTAATGTCATAACCATAATTAAATATACTATTTCCAGATTCTACAGAAACTGAAACACACAAACCCTTAAATATAAAACTTTTGCTTAAGCATAAAAGAGCTTCCAGAAGATCTTTCCAAAGGATCTTTATTATGTTAATAACATTTTGGAAGAGAGCACCCAGATGATGCCACCTTTTATTTATAACAATCTTTCTCTACTTTATTATGGTTTTGAACTTGTACATAGACCTGCCTTTAAGAGCCTAAAGCAGCATCCGTGTATCTTTACTTCCCTCATTGTATCTTATAACTCTGTAAGGTAGTTTGGTTGAAAAATATTTAAAATTTTGAGTTTTTTCTTTTTCCCAAAGAGAAGAAAGAACTTTGCTAAGAGAAAAGACCGAATAGCTAAACAATGTTTTTTAATAAATACCCGAGAACTGCAACTATCCTGGGTTTCTAACTCTTAGGCTTAAAAGTTATTTCAAACTAGTATGACCAATATCCACTGAAATCTCAAGTGCTGGAAAAAGGACTAAATAAGTTTTACTGTGGTTGGTGTCAGACTTCAATGTTTCTGATGGAATATATTATCATGCAGTCCAGATTTATATATTATATCTGGAAAATAGCTTTGCATCATTTTCAGACTTTGCAGACATCTATTTTTCTTGGAAGACATTAATCCCCAGGTATAGAGTTTTAATTTGATGAAAGCAGTGAGCAAATAGGTTCAAAAGAGGATGAGGCTTCTGTACTTTCATTAGCTCAATTGAAGAGGGCATTGTGGCAGATATGTAGTTTTGCGCATTTGGCCATTTTAGCCAAATTAAATCAATGGAAATTAATTCTGATTTTAGGATTGTACCAATTAATACATTCAGCCAATTTTGTGTACATTGTTGGTTTTTAACAGTTGCAAGAGTGTGCAGAAATGATTATGATTTTTTTTCTCCTTTCAGGTGATTACAGCTCAACAACTTCCAAAATTAAATAAAGAGAAGAGTTCTTCCATTGTTGATCCTTTTGTACGGATTGAGATTCATGGAATTCCTGCAGACTGCTGCAAGAAACAAACTGAATACCGGTTAAATAATGGTGAGACAAAGCCTAGGAATGAAAGCAATAAGGAGAAGCAAGGGTAGAGAATTATTGGTTGTACTGGATCCACCCAGCATGATGAATAGCCATGAATTGTGCAGTTAGTTCATCAGCATTTGATGGACCACGATATCCTTCCCCCTCCTATTGGACCAGAGAAGAAACAAAGCCAGAGTTTGAAGAAAATCCCAGGGTTAGTTCTTAATATTTCCACATAAAAAGGAAACATGAGTAGCAAGTCTAAAGAAGTCCTCTGGACATGCTTTTTGCTTTCGACCTTAATCAGTGAATCAACTTAATAACCACAGGGTCGGTATAAGAACCTGGTTTATTCTGAGTTGGCTTATCCGTACAGATGCTTTTGCCATGCTTTCCTATTCTCCCTGCTCTGAAAATCCAGGATTATCTTCACGGAATGTCTTGTGCTGACCTAACATGCAAAGCACTTCTTCTATACAGGAAGACCTAAAGCTGTCTCCAAATTTTCAGTGAGTTGACAGTATGATAGTATTGTGAGGACATACTCCCAGCAAGGAATAAGTGGAGCAAGCTTCTTTGTGCTGGGATAACAAAATTGTGTGGGTTTTTCAGATTCTTGGTTCATCCTTTTCCTTTCAAGAGAATTGGGAGAAGGTTATTGCAGGTGAATGTTTAGCTAAGTACAGGATAAGGCAACTTCTTATATCCACCCAATGCAGTATTTGCATTTATTAAAATCACATCATCTGTTGAATACAAACATTTTGTCAAAAACAAATTGTATTTGAACTTGAAAATCTATAAATAGGACTAGTGGAAAAAAAAGGTCAAATTCAAAAGTCTGAAAAAATAATTTTCTGAAAATTTGTAGATTTCAAGCAATATTTTTATTATTATTATTATTCAAATTTCTATACCGCCCTTCTCCTTTTGGACTCAGGGCGGTGAACAGCCAAGATAAAAAACATCTATACAAACATCACAGTTAAAAAATAAAGTTAAAATAATTTATAAATTTGGCCCATAATTTAAAACTTGTCAATTAAAATCAATATTAAAATATTAAAACTAACCCTAAAATCAAGACAGACCGGCTAACTGAAAAAAATAAGTTTTTAGGGCCCGACGAAAAATCCGAAGGTCGGAGATCACTCGTATCTCTGGGGGTAGATTGTTCCATTGGGTAGGTGCCACCACAGAGAAGGCTCTCCTCCTGGGGGTCATCAGCCGGCATTGTCTGGCCGACGGCACCCTGAGGAGGCCCTCTCTGTGGGAGTGAACCGGCCGGTGGGAGGCTATTGGTGGCAGAAGGCGGTCCCGTAAGTACTCTGGCCCTAAGCCATGGAGCGCTTTAAAGGTGATCACCAACACCTTGAAGCGCACCCGGAAGTCCACCGGAAGCCAATGCAGCTTGCGCAGGAGAGGAGTCACATGGGAGCGCCCCGTCGCTCCCATAATCCCCCGCGCAGCCGCATTCTGCACCAGTTGAAGCCTCCGGGTGTACCCCAAGGGGAGCCCCATGTAGAGAGCGTTACAATAGTCCAGACGAGAAGTGACGAGTGCTTGAGTGACCGTGCGTAGGGAGTCCCGGTCCAGAAAGGGGCGCAACTGGCGTATCAGGCGAACCTGATAAAAAGCCCCCCTGGCCACGGCTGTCATATGCCCTTCTAAAGACAGCCGCGCATCCAGGACGACACCCAAGTTGCGGGCCCTCTCCGTGGGGGCCAATGATTCGCCCCCAATAACTAGCGATGGCGTCAGCTGGCTATACCGGGACGCCGGCAGCCACAGCCACTCGGTCTTGGAAGGGTTGAGTCGAAGCCTGTTTCTCCCCATCCAGACCCGCACGGCCTCCAGGCACTGGGACATCACTTCCAAGGCATCATTGGGATGGTCTGGGGTGGAAATGTACAGCTGAGTATCATCAGCGTACTGATGGAACTCCACCCCAAAACCACAGATGATCTCACCCAGCGGCTTCACATAAATGTTGAACAGGAGGGGCGAGAGGACCGACCCTTGTGACACCCCACAAACAAGGCACCTTGGGGTCGACCGCTGCCCCCATCAACACGGATTGCGACCGGTCGGATAGGAGGAGAACCACAGCAAAACGGTGCCCCCCACTCCCAGTCCCTCCAGCCGGCGCAACATGATACCATGGTCGATGGTATCAAAAGCTGCTGAGAGGTCTAATAGGACCAGGATAGAGGAAGAACCCCTATCCCGGGCCCTCCAGAGATCATCCACCAACGCGACCAATGCCGTTTCCGTGCTGTACCCAGGTCTGAAGCCGGACTGGAGTGGATCCAGATAGACAGCTTCATCCAGGTACTGGGGAAGCTGTCGCGCCACCACACTCTCAACAACCTTCGCAATAAAGTGAAGGTTGGAGACTGGACAATAGTTAGCCAGAACAGCCGGATCCAGGAATGGCTTCTTGAGGAGAGGCCTCACCACCGCCTTTTTCAAGGCGGCCGGCAGGACACCCTCGCTCAAAGAAGCGTTAATAATCCCCTGGAGCCAGCCTCATGTAACCTCCCGGGAAGCCAGCACCAACCAGGAGGGACACGGGTCCAATAAACGTGGTTGCGTTCAGCCGCCCCAAGATCCTGTCCACGTCCTCGGGAGCCACAGGATCGAACTCCTCCCAGATAACACTCTCAAGACCTGCCTCAGTCATCTCGTCTGAACTAACCCAGTCGGCGGCCAAGTCTTCCCGAATCTGAGTTATTTTATCATCCAGATACTGTACAAAATCCTCAGCTCGGCCCTGCAAGGGGTCCTCCCGCGCTCCCAGATGGAGGAGGGAGCAGGTCACCCTAAACAGGGCGGCTGGGCGGTTATCTGATGACGCAATAAGAGCGGCAAAATAGCTAGATTTCACCGCTTTTATCGCCACTAGGTAGGTCTTAATATGAGACCTTACCAGTGTCAAGTCACTCGGAACGACTGGCCCTCCAACCGCTCTCTAGGCACCCCACGACCCCACTTCACAAAAAGGGACTCACATCCGGCTATCTGAGGTACAGTGGTCTCCCTCGGATCAAGACCTTCTTTTAGAATGACCGCCACCCCTCCCGCCCCTGCCCTGAGCTCTCGGCTGATGAAATGCACGGAAGCCTGATGGGCACATCTCCACGAGGGGAACTCCCCCCTCATGGCCCAACCAGGTCTCCGTGATACCTGCCAGGTCCGCTCCCCCCTCCTGAATAAGATCACAAATGAGGGGGGCTTTATTTACTACGGACCTGGCATTACATAACATCAGCCGGAGACTCGGGCGCTGAGACTCTAAGCAGCCTGGGGAATGGGAAGAGCTAAGGGGACCGGGGCATGGAATCGCTCGGAGATAGCGAGCACGTGCCCCCACCACATGATATGGCCCTCTGCTCCCGCCATACGTGCCCCTCCCACTCAGCGTGTTAATAGAGAAGCCCTCACTAGAGGGCATTCTAACAGTCCCCTTTCCCCCAGAGTCCGCACCCCCTACGGCACCATTAATAGCAGCCGGACTGGTCTCCAACCCCCGTGGGTTTTCCCCCAAACCCACATAACGTCCCCCACCCTCAGAACCCCTTAAAAGTCTATTTAAAAAAGTCTTTTAAAAACCCCTCAATCCCCTTTTTGCGACATGCCACGTCTCAGGGTCCCAAGATCCGTCATTAAGGTGGGCCCTCGATAACATAGAGGGCCAGGCATGCGAGAGGGGGGAATCTCGCAGCACAAGAAGCTTTGCCCTATAATACATTTTAACACTAGAGTGATAATACAAGTTTGGCCTAGACATGGCCTAGGGGTCTATAATGATGGTTTCAAATGTCCAGGAAGCAAGACTAAGATAATCGGAAGAGTCACCATTACCCTCTCACAGTAATGGGTAGGAGTCCTCACATTCAGTCCAGCTGAGGGGAACTATCCAACCACCCTCTCACGGTGGTTGGCCATCCTAATCAGGCAAGATGGAAAAAGTCAGGAAAAGTCCAAAAACCACCTCTCACGGTGGTTTGGTGTTCCTGGCCCTGAAAAGATGAGTCCCATCCGCGGCGAACGTAGTCTGGAACTGGCTCCATCCATCCTCCCGTAACTGCCTTGTCCTCCATACAGCCAGGAGATGGGACGAAAGACAGAGCCAGGTCCCAAGATTTAGTATAGGTTATACTGGAATCTGGCTTTAACAAAGGATCTCCACACTATTTCTCTCTTGAAATTCTATTTCTTGGATTTTCTCTCTGTAGGATTCAACCCATGTTGGAATGAGACTTTGATGTTTCAGATACAAGTTCCAGACCTGGCACTGGTGCGCTTTGTAGTAGAGGATTATGATACAACTTCCTCCAATGATTTTGTGGGACAGTTTACATTGCCATTGCCCAGCATTAGGGAAGGTGAGTGATTTTCTTCCAGAATCAAGAAAGCTTGAGCAAGGTGTTGTGCACTTTCTAGAAGAGCCTGATGGTAATCTGCCTAGAAGTAGCAGAAATTATATATAATTTTAGATTAGGTGATTTTATGTCTGATTTAGTGGACTTTTATATCTGTTGAATTGATCTACCACGATAAAGTACCAGCCCTGATGGGCTTGACATAGAAGTTTGCCTGTAGAATAAGTTCCTTAGGTGAATTTAAATAATGGCACAAAGCCAGATGTTTCAAAGGAATTTTCAGTATTAAACCATTCCAACAATTATGTTTCAGACATTTTACGATCAGAGGCTGCAGAATTTGCAAATTGCTACATTTGGTGTGAATCCCAGAGATATCAGACTGCAGATTTATATAGATTATTCTGTGATTTAAATTCTCAGAAGTAGCTATGAGCTACATGATGATAAAATAATGAGTCTATATAACAGAAAAGGTCATGTAGAAGAAATATATGCTAGTTAATGAGCACCATAGACCCATTCTCAGAGATTTTCCTGTAATTTTCTCTTTAGGCTATCGGCATATCCATTTGCTTTCCAGGGATGGTACATCCCTATCTCCAGCTACACTTTTTGTACATGTTAGATGCAGGAAGATGTGAAAGCTATAATAAAAGTTCGATTTGGAAAATGTGAAAGTGGATTGAGAAGGTCCAATCAGCCCTCAGAAGAATGGATGAATAGCTGTGCTAATTCTGGATGCCACCTGCTATTAAATCAAGTGAGGTCGGAGCCACTGAGAAGAACCAAAGTGTTGCAGCCAGAAGATCCAGGCTGAGAGAACAGCATGTCAATCCTCACTTGAATATTCAAGCTATTTTATTAGGGTCATAATTTAAGATTCTTTGCTAAAAGCTATGTAACCTAAAGACTCCTAGAATGCTTTCCTAGACGGGGTTTTAATCTGACTAAATATTCCATTTTATTCACTTCTTTGCAGTGGCCTGCAAAAAAGACACACTGAGAGTAGGGAATTTTTTGTATTATTTCTTTGTAAGTCACAATAGAAGAAGCCCAATGAAATGATGTTATACGATATCTTGCAAACTTGGGTTAGGGCCATTGAAATCTAAGGATGTGAGATAGATTGACTTGTGACCAAGATTAATGAGTGAAGATGGTGTGATCTTTGTAGTAAAGGCCTAAGACAGTGAAATGTGACCCACCAATTGAATTGAGGAATTTGAGTTAGCACAACTGATTTAGAATCTGATTGAGTATATATGCACTTTGACAGGCCGAAATAGAGACTGGGGCACGAAACTAGATCTTTATTTATTTAGGAAACAACAAACTACTACATGTAGCCAATAACTTAGGTTATTTCAAAGATCATGTTTCAAGTAATGAACAGTAGATGGGAACTTTTAAGACAGAAGATTGTAGAATTTAATGACAACCCCAGGAGTATCATAGATATATGAAAATCCTGCTCCTCACTTCATCTACTTGGTTAGCTTTTCATGATACTCCAGGACAATTTTAATGAGATTTAAATACTAATTGACAAATTAGTATTAAGTTGCTATTCAGAACATATTTATATGGTCTTTATTCTGGACAAACACTAATAATTATTCTTAAGTTTATTTTGATACATCACATAGATTGATAGGAGGAAAATATGAGTACTCCTACACATTCTCAGACTCATTTGTGGAGAAATGTACTTTTAGAAATTAGATTTGAAGCAATGCACTATTTTTCCCTTAGAACTTTTCATTGTGAACTATAAAAAAAAAAAATCACCAGAGCATTAAGGATGAAATTATTTTTGCTATATTGTTTCTCCTGGTGAATTTGAAATAACTATATATAGCTTTAGAGCATTTAATCTTTCGGTATAAATTAAAATCAGCTGTTGGCAGCTAGTGGCTGTTTTGGCAATTGCTAGTTAAACTGTCACCCACAATGCATTTCAAAGGATTTTACACTACAATCTTACATTATCCTACTACTACTGGGAGTCATCAAGTTAATCACTGCCTTTTAATATTACCTTTTACAAGATTGTTCTTGTGAGGAACACATACATACACATGGTGTTTTGAGCTACTAGAGGAAAAGCAGCCTATAACAATAATTTAGTGAGGTTTTGTTTAAGAGAGCAATTACATGGGTATAGTTTTAACTGAATTTTTTTTTATTTTTCACCATTAATTGCAGCTTGGATTAGATGGGAGATAAATCCATTGGAAATTTATACTACGCACCCATGTTTAAGCTATGGACCATAGCTTCACAATAAATATTAAGGTGTCATAAAAAAAAAACAGTAATAACTCATTTGATGTGGTTTTTCAAAGCATTTCAAGTAGCATATCTTATAAAATAGTCTACTTTTACTTTGCAATAGTTTCTTGAAAGAGTTGGTTCATCATTTATAAGCAACTTCTGAACATTTAGTAGCTGCTTTTATCATACAACCTAATAGTTCTTATTTTTTGGTTGTTCAGCCTCAATACCTAGGGTGCAAGGTATTTCCCAAGCATTCAGAAAGAAGCCAAATGAATCTGACAGCTGAACTTGGATGACAACATACATAAGAACAAGAAGGGCATGTAATTATTTTAGCGCTACTTATGAACATTTTCAATGAGGCTTCAAGTAAAATTTTTTAATGTTAATTCTCACTGATAGTGCCCAGATTTTTAGCAAAGACATCAAGACGTCTGTTTGGCTGCTGCTCCTATTTCATTTTTGGCTCAGCAGATTCTCCTTTAGATTTGCCCTCCCCCCTTCTGATTTTTCTAGTCAATTTCCAAACTATGACAATTTCCTTCCTATGTCCTACTTACAACTAGATTCACTTCATGAAAACAGCAGCTATTTACTCTCTTGCAGGATATAGTTACTACTTCTAGACAGTAGAAGGCTTGTTTACTACAGCACTTTAGATCTGTACTCTTGTTTGGAGATATTCTCTTTTAACTTGGGGTAGAATATCTGGGGCATCAGTCCTGACACAGCAAGGAAGAGCTAGGCTATAGAATTGGCCTACACCTATTGTTAGACAAGTTCAGATTTCTCTTTTGGTTGTGCTTTGGGCTGCTATCAAAAGTGTGAGGATCAGGTTTCCATTTTTTTCTCCTATAGTATTTGTAAAAATAAATAATGGGCATATCCTTACCTTATGGAACAGAGGAAAGATGACCAACCAATGGTAATGTCTGGTCATGCAGCATGCATTTCAATCTCTTGGCAACAATACAGGATGCAAGACAACATAGGGCAACAGGAAGGGGGTTTGAATAACAGCTACACGTAACTTATAAAACAGAAACCTATTACTGCAGTTTTCAAAAATTAGTCTAAACTGGCCTCCCACCAAAGCGGTGTGAGATTGGGCCTTGACTCAAATCCCAATTTTACTGTAACACAGTGTGACTTTATGAAACAAAGTTCAAATATGGATGGAGAAGCAAACTATTTTTCTTGAGATTTTTCAGAGGAAGGTTATAATGGATTATAAATTTAACAATTAATAAAAAAGAGTTTTTCCTGGATATTCTAATTTTCTGCAATAGATTGTGACAAAGTGATCAAGATTTGCTAGATTATTATTTAACAAGATTATTTGCTATATGTATTTAATCCCGTATGTTCTGTGGTGTATAGTAGTAGACCAAGTTCACTTTTGAATTTAGCACATTTTTGCTGGAGCCTATTTAAACTGAATGCAGTTTACAAATTCAGACCTGACCTCTCTATACACAGAAGTTTCTCAAAGGACTGACATGTGTTCATTGTCCTACCCCTCTTCTCCAATGGAAAAAAGACACCCCCCCATGAGCCTAAACATCTTCTAGAATTTGATTTTGTAATTATCTCTATATTAAAGAGACTGTTGTTTGTAATGTATTCAGTAAGTAAAATGATCTAGTCAGAGAAATATTTAAGTTCAACACCCAAACAAGACAAAGAATAAAGCTGTAATTGCTATGAGGAATTCTGAAGATCAGTTCCTTTAATGTGTGTGAAATTTGGGCAATACTGATTGGGATAAATTTGTTCTTCTAGCTTCTATAAACAAATTTAGCCACAAGATTTTTGTTTTGTTCTTGAAAAGCAGATAAGATCATAAATATGGTTCCCCTCCTAAAATTCCTATTTCCTTGGGTTGTGCACAAATAAAAGCTTTTCTCCCATTTGCCAAAACATGTTTGAAAAATGCTAACTACTTTGTAAGGCAAGTATATATATTTTATGGAGAAATAAATTTTATGGAGAAAGCCACTCACATTTACATGTGCAAATGTGTAAGTCAAAACTCATCTTCTGGCCACAAAATTTATTCAAATTGTCTGAAAATTTTATACCAAGGCAACAACAGCACTTTGATCAAGGTGTATAGCTGAAGTCTGTTATACTTTTCTTACAGAAATTGAGAAGCAAATCTAAGTCTTAAAGGGGAAAATGTTTCCACATTATGATTTTTTTTCTACTGCCATGATGTCTGTCTTTTAGAAATGTAATTTTATAACTATTTATTAATAAGAGAGAAGATTTATCTATCTGAGATGGCTGTGGCATTTTATTACAAGTAAAGTAACTACACGTCACTTCTATACCTGGACAATAAGGAGGAAATCAAACATTAAATTAGAAGTTTGCTCAAATCCAATGATCCTTGTTGTTTTTGCAGGCTAACCCATCAATTAAATTATATAATCCTGCCAATCAGTATATTGCTTCCTTATATAAAATGGTTCAAATTTTATTCTGTCTTGTTTCTCAAATAAACAGCATTATTTTGAAGGCAACTTTCTTACTATATCATGGGATTAAGAATTATCCCCTCTGAATAGACTCCCTACTCTTTACACAAGTCACTTTTAATTGCAAGTTATGAGAGGAAGGAGAATCAGCCCATGTTATGCAAATAGTAATTTATGAAAATGTCATTCTCCTAAAACACTGCATATGAAATTAGTGAATCACTCAATTATACTTGATATATCCTTCATTATTCAGTAGACGCAGGATGGAAGGAGGTCTAAAATAAAGGGTCTGAAAAAGTGAACAGTAGAATGTGGAAGAGTTTTCAGGTATGTGTGTAGAATGATGCTAACAAATAATGATCTGCTGTCTTGTCCAATGGATTGGCAATGAATTTATGTCAAGTCATGCTTGAGCATATTGGAGAGGTCTTAAGTGCATCCCATCCATACAGGAATTTATACAGTGGGAATGTACTTGCCCTAATGTTCAACTACCACATTATTTCTGGCCCTGTATTTATGCCCTATTTTAACAACTACTGCATTGCTATTCTTATTTCTATTTTTAGGATACAAGCTAGCTATTTTTTTAAATTAATGCTTTTGCATTAAATGTGCCATTTTTTAAGATGGGATTCTATAATTGGTATCTTTGATGAAAATTAAGTTCTTCAGTTCTCCCTTATGAAGCACAGAAGGGACAAAAAGGGTTGTTATGCATTTCACACATTCAGCAAATATTACAAAGGGATCACAACATGCACAAGAGACCTGGGAGTCCAAAGTTATCATCAACATGGTTCACATCCAGAACTGTAACAGAAATGAAAATAAAACTACAGTAACCAAACAAAAATGCCAGAATTTGGTCTTCCTAAGTGTGTACAGAATCTGAATTCAGCAGCATATCTGCAATATAAGCAGATATTAGAACTGAAGCTTTCAAGAGCATTGTTTTCTATGTTTCCCACATCATATATGGGAATAATTACATCCCAAAAAAATTACCAGTGAATTGTCCATACTATATAAAAGGCAACTTGGACACTTAGCAAAGGCAGAGAGATCATATTGAGGTTTTATCAGTTATACTGCTGTCACTGGGAAAATTAAGCTAACTATGCAAATAGAAGGATTTTTTAAAAAGTGTAGATCTCTTTCACTAATTGAAAGGAAGGACACAAGAAATGTGCAGTTTTTGGGGAAAATATAATACTTTTCCACAAGATTTGTTTTAAATTTCCAAAATGCCTTTTTTCTTCAAAGCAAACACAGGGCAGTATATAAGCTCTTGAATTAGGCATTTTGTGCTATATTGTCTATTATACTTTTATCTGCTAACCATCACATAGATAATGCTTACTAAAAGTCATATAGATACAGTACATGCTCCTTTATCATTGTATTTTCCCTGAAATTAAAAAAAAATCTATAATTGCAGACATTTCATTATGCCAATAAACTAATCTGTGCAAGATAAATTAACCTTGATTTATACAGCATGAGCCAAGATTTTCACTGACAAAATGAGATGAGATAATACTAACCTTCCTAGTCTCATACTAATAATCTTTTAGAATATTTTTTTGTTGTCATACCATATTGTGGCATGATAGTTTGAAATAGTGCACTGGAAAGGCCCTTCAGACATTACTGAACTATAAATCTAAGCCCTCATCATCATTGGTCCTGCTGCCTGGACTGCTGGGAATTGTAGTGCAGTGTAGTAAAGTCTAGACCCAAATTCATCAATATGAACTAAACTAAAACTATATCCAAAAGCTGCTCTTGACAAAGAAGTACATCTTCTTAAAGCATGCTTGCTTCTAAATTCACTCCTACCAGTCAAATAAATTTTGGGTCAAGTTTTAACTGAGCAGTTAAATTGAGCCTTTTCCCCAAAATGGAATAATTAATAACTGTGTTACTAATTAACAACTGCAGCTATTCACTTAACTGTGGCAAGAAAGGTCATAAAATGGGGCAAAACTCACTTAACTATTGTCTAGGTTGCCAGTGGGAATTTTGTGCTCAACACTGATTGTTAAGTCAAGACTAGCCTATATAGCCTAACTAACTAACATTTATCCCACCAACAGAGTTCTTACATCCTATAAAATATATTTTATACAAAATGTATATTGAATACATTTTGATTATACATTGGCATTTTCATTCTAGCTTGTCTGGTATTTTCTGTTCTACATTTTACGTGAACACTAGCAAAATTGCTATATTTAATCCACTAGCAGAGCTTCTGATTTTATCAGCCAATTTTCATTGGAGGAAATGGTCATAAACAGTTCTTTTCAAAGCTAGACAATATAACTTGATTGCAAGACAGAGAACTAACGTTTAGAACAGTCAATGTGTTAGCTACTATAGCTAGAAAACAAACGGAGATCAGAACTGACAGACAATAGCTAAAATTCATGATATTAAATACCCTCCAATTACAATTTCTTGGAAGAAACTGGAGAATTTCCCCAACAGAACCAAGAATGGATTCCATAAACCAAAAGCCACAAACTGTACATTTGGTTATTCAAACATTATACTATAGTTTTATTAGTGCACATCCAGGGAACAATAGCTGGAATTCATACCCCATTCCACCATGAAGTAAAGATCATCCATCATTAAAATAGCCCTTTGGTTTTTAAAAGAAAGTTGTCTTAACAAGGGATTGGAATTAAAAAGGCCATAGTGCTATGTAAAAACTGAAAGCTGGCTTTAAAACTTCCATTAACTAGGCCAATTATGTACTGCAGCTCAGAATCATTTTTGCCTCACAAAAAGAGGGAATACACCTCTTTTGGGAAGAGGGAATGCACTGTACTCTTCTGACAGAAATCCAAAGAGCCAAATTTTTGGTCTTTTTTTTTTGAAAAAAGCATCATAATAAACCACCAGGCAATTAATATTTCTTTGAACAATAATTCTAAGATTAAAAAGCTATGCTGCCTGATGGTACCACCCCATTTTCCACTTCAGATGAACAGCAATCATTGTTAAAATATAGAATATATAATATAATTTTTATTATTATTCACCCGTTAACTCCAATATATGCCAATTGTAAAATTGTGAGCTAGTTCTCAGCAGTTACATTCCCTTGATCATGTTGTATGAGGGGAAGAGGGAGGGGAAAGGCCAAGAGCTGGTAGAAATACACTGGTGTGCTCAGTGGCACGTGATACAATCATCAGAAATGTCAGGTCACATAGCTAATGCAGTGGGCACCAGCTCCTCCCCAGGACTCTGTCACTTCCATGGAACTCTGAACCATGAGGACGGCAGTTCCATGCTGGTAATTGGCCCCAGCCTTCAGCTTCCGCCTGCCCTTCTTCGGAGAAAATTGGTTATTGCAGCACCAAGCCAACCTATGGAAAACGTTCAAGATAAAAGGAAGGGTTAACAAGTGTTTTCATGCTTTTGACTTAGCAGGTCTATGCACAACTCACCTGACAGGTGAGCCCTGCTTTATACTCACAGCAGGTTGTCTCTTGAATACTGAAAAGGGGTTCGATAATCAGTGCTGGCCTTTATATTTTTTCAGATTTTACCTATGCATAATAGCTAGAAACTAAGGAGGGAAAGTTAATTTTTTTCCAGATTTACTCTAAAGGAAGTCTGAATTTGAGACCCCTTTCCCAAAGATCAGGTAAAAACAAACAAACAAAACAGGCAGATATCCTGCTTATTCTGCCAATTAAGGCATCCCCAAGCCTCACTAAAATCATTGCTGAAGATTTTTCCTCCTAGCAAATGTGTTCATATGAAAATTTGCATGTGTGTATTTCAGCATTATTCAATAATCTGGATCCAAAGAAGTATTGAATTGGAGCATGCATATTGTACTGATTGAGATTTCCTTAAATCAACCATATCTCAAATCAATCCAGATCAATGCAAAACCCTAATGTACACAAGAGTATTATATATGAACTGGCTAAAGACTATACTAAGAAAGGATGCAGCAGGATTAAAAACAAACCTTATTCCTATTGAATTATTAAATGTCTGCAAATTAAGGCTTTCCACTGATCTCTCTGCATAAACATACAAATCATTTCCCCACATAGCATTTTCTCTTATACATATTCATACAGAGAAAGATAAATTGTTTGTGGGATTTGGCTCAGCAAGCATAAACTTAAATAGCTTACTTTGTAGTAAAATAACTGATTTCCATGAGCGTTACTCCCAAACAACATATAAAAGCTGCTGCTGTACTACTGAACTGTTTTTCCTTTTGCCTCTTTCTTCCTTCCTAACCTAACATACAAGAGGCAGGATTTTACCCACCTTTTCTGCTCCCATGCTGGGGCATTTCCAATTGTAGAAGTAATACTGCAAGTTTCCATCACCAATTCCAAATTTCAGCTTTTCCAGGAAGGTCTTGTTTTCCATAAGATCCAGTGCATTGAAAACATCAAAACCCTTCTGCAAAAGGAGACAGTTAAAGAAAACTTGGTGGGTATATATTTTGTAGCTCCATAGTATTAAGAAGAAACACATTTTGCTCAGTTGTAGCAGAATTAATTTCATTTAAAAAAAACCCATCAAGTAGTGAGCATTCTGCATTTTTTTCATCTCTCAAACTCTTAAAGAGAGATTGATTGCATTATCACTCCCCCCCACCCCAAAATGCTACAGCATTTAGAAGCAAACCAAGAAAGAAACTCACCAATTTGGCCAGTATGAGAGCATCATTCATGAGGTCAATAAGAGGTGTTTTGGTGTGGACATTGTAGAAAGAATAGGCTGCCTTCAAACTCTTGTGTGTAGGATGATTCATAATAGTGGAGGGCAGTGTATAGAAACTCAGGAAATCTGTCACCTTCCCATCAGTGTTCTGTTGAAAACAATTAGATTCTTTAGAATTAATTTTTTTTCATCCTTCAATCAGAGGAAACTAACTGTAACTTTAGCACTATCATCAGCTATTATGCCTGTTCTCCAGAGTTTAGCATAGTAAGGAAATTTTATGGCATTTCCGCCCTTTTTACATGTGATTCTGGGTTAAATATGAAATAGGATGAATAGGAAATCAGGCAGAAGAGCTCTATGTGCCACTTCAGTCTGCAGGTGGTGAAAATGCAATATGAATTTTCTGTTCCTTTCCTCTCTTCCATTCCGTCTCAAGTTCCAGGATTTTAATAAATAAGAATACATTTCTCTAGGATCAGAGAATTTTAAAAATGGCTTTCAGTTTCTGAAATTGTAAAATATAATTGATGGCCTCAGAATTCCACCACTTCTTTCACTTGTATCTGCAGGTTTCTGCTCAAGTTGCTTTAAATCCAAAGTCTTTAGATATAGCAGTGCCTAAGAGCACCATTTACTTTTTGGATTGTTGGAGCTCCCTGCTCCAAATGTTTGTCATCCAAATCAGCTGGTCTTCAACTCCCATAATGCTCAGTCCCATAATGGCCATACTAGCTGGGCATTATGGAAGTTGATGTCCAACAAGACATATGAAGAATGTTAGGTTAGGGAAGACTGTTTTGCATTTTCAGGGTTGTTTCTCTATTTGGACACTAAGAGAAGAATTGAATTCTCTTTCCATGCATAATAGCACGCTTACACAAGATCATGAACATACTGTGAAATCTATGTTTCAGTTTTGCATGTTCAAATTCTGTGCTGAGGTAAGACATTAAATCATACAGCCAGAATATAAATTGACCTTAACACACATATGCACACTTTCTCATAAACACTCTGCTGGTATATTTCAAAACAATGGTGAGCTGATTGGACTAACAAAAAAAACAAAAAACAAAAACCCTCACCTCAACAACAAATGTGTCAATGATGTTGAGCTGAGGCAAAAACCAATGCTCCACTTCTTCTTCAGTCATCATAGGGGACAAATGGAATTGTTTCAAATATTCTGCCAGAAGTTTGTGCACAGCAGGTATATCTTTGCGCTCCATTTGCCGTAGCCCCGGTGTCTTAGTAGTCTAGAAAGAGATATAATTCATTCATTTAGAAACACTCTCTATATTAACTAATTTACTTGGCTGAGGATGAAGGGAAGTGTTCCTGTCAGTTTTCAAGCTATATTTGAAAGACTCTCAATGAAATACTATTCCTTAATGTTACATCAGCTTTGCATGCAAACAATCCTATATTTCAGTCAGCCCCTGACAACTCTATAAAAATAGTATGCTACCTGTCAAGGTGACAACACTGAATTAGAAGAACTCAATTCACACTATAAATTACTATACTATAAATTAGAACTATAAATTAACATAGGCCTGCTCCTACAATGTCTTGATTTTAGAAGCAAAGAAGGAGCCGGTCAAAGAACATTTAAATATAAATACCTCATTATGATGGGAACTAAATTGAACAATTCACACCATTGTGCAATCATTAGCAGGGAGAATGTTGTCTCCAAAGCTAATGATCCAGAAGAGGACCAAAAAACAAACAAACAAAAAAAAAAACAATAACCAAAAAACGCCCCAACAACCACACACATTTTCCTTTCCATTCCAAGCTATTGGCCAATGTAATATGGTGTGGGGGGGGAATCTAAAAATGACCATAGTCTTAGTATGAGGGGAATAATTTCCCCATCATTCCCTATATCGGCATTCTCAAAATATCTTGACAGCCATTTTCTTTATGAATTAGAAACAAATTTTCTGGAATAGAAAAGAGCTCCCAGGAAGTGTTAATGCTTGTGTTTCTATAAAAATCAGACTTTCTAGCACAGAAAATTTTATCCAGAGGTGAACTAAACAATAATATGTGAGAAGATTCAGCAGTGCACTGGGAGTAACCAAAATTATTTAAACATATCTGATGATGATGATATGGAAAATTACCTCCTCATAGAAGAGGATGAATAAAATGGGAAAACCAGAACAATGTATGTAAAAATGCATCAGTTAATGTTTCCTATAGATCAAATGTCAAACTCGTGGCCCATCGGCCAGATGTGTCATGTGCTGGCCCTGCCCCCACCCAGTTTAGCGAAGGGGAAAAAAGTCCTGATACATCATGTGATGTAGCCGTGACGATGCTAGTTTGACACCCCTGCAATAGACTGACACTCAGGCTCCATAGGAATTATTTATTATTTCAATTATCGCTTGTGGGATAAAATGGTTATTTTGAACATGCAATAATTTGCTCTGCTACGCTTTGGGAACATCTTTTTAGATAATTTCTGGAACTCCTGAAGAAGTGGAATGCAGAATGTAGCAAAGCAAAACACAAACACAAGCCTATCCTAACATGAAAGACATGAAGACTAAATATTTTTCAGCACTGAAAGTGCAGCTTAAATATAACTCATGAAATGTTCTCCCTCCATTAGATTTGATTGTTGTTATTTTTTAAAATCCTGAGTGACACTCTAAGAAACTAAGTTTGTAGGATAGGTAAAAGATGGTTGGCAAGATGGAACATTTCTTGAGCTTCTGTTATAAAAAGAACTTTTTAAGGTAGCATCCCTGTCAATAACCACACACCTCGGGAAGCCGATAAAGCTTCATGGTACGTTGCATAGTCATGTTCCTACTGAGGTGGGAAAATTTGACTTCAATCAGCTTGCGTGGATTCAGTGACCGATGCCAATACCTATTTAAAAAAGAAAAAGCAATATCCCAGGTTACTCATTCCATTCATATGTTCTTCAAAGGGTATGTGTGGGTGTGGGTGTGTCTTAGAATCTTGAAACCTATCAACAAGGCTTAAATACTGGCCCTACTGTTTCCAAATACACACTGCTTTATTTTCAAGCTAAGGTAACTAATTAATCAGCCAGGTCAAGAACCTCCATGTTCTACTTCAGTAACCTATGCCTAAAGAAAATGTTGTGTGCCTCCAGTTTTTTTGCGGTATGTAAGGATTTTTCAGCTCAAACGTGTCCTCTCTTGCTCAATAATTCCCTTTTCTGGTTTGAGGACTACTTTTCTTTTCATTTTTAAAGTAAAGGGTGCATCGAAGAGATGAGTTTTTAAGCAACAAAAAATGAACAAAAATAAAACATATAGGGAAGTAAAGTAGAAAAGGAAAGAAAACCAAGGAATTGATGCCTACCTGCATGTCCCAACAGGCTTTGGTAGAACTACACCAGCTGTGTATACTGCCTGAAAAATCCCTTCCAAGTGAACTCGTCGGGTGATCTCCCGTATCAGAACAGGTGCCACCCTTTTGGAACGCAGTTTCTTGTGCACACAAAGGAAATTTATTTCTACCATCTTCTTTTCCCTTTAATGGAAGAGGGGAAACCATTACTCCCCACTGTCTCTCACAATTTGGAGGAATAAAAAAAAGATGTATTTCTGTATTTGCCAAAGCCTCATCTTTTTCTTCTCTCCATAAAAGAGCCTAAAATATGTTGTCTCTCTCTACAACATAGAGTTATTTTCTCTATTTCAGGATGTTTACATTGCCATACATTTATATGATTTTTAAAATGGGAGGATTTGGGATTCAAACCTTCCATGAAGTCTTGCTTATTTATTCCACAATGATACCTGCAACAAGAAGCTGAAAAACACTCTATAAACGCACAGAGCAGAGGTGGGTTTCAGGAGGTTCTGACCAGTTCTGGAGAACCAGTAGCGGAAATTATGAGTAGTTCGGAGAACCGGTAGTAAAAATTCTGACTGGCTCCACCTCCATCTATTCCCTGCCTCCCAAGTCCCAGCTAATCGGGAGGAAAGGGGGATTTTGCAATAACCTTCCCCTGGAGTGGGGAGGGAATGGAGATTTTACAGTATCCTTTCTCTGGAGTGGGGTGGGAATGGAGATTTTACAGTATCCTTCCCTTGCCATGCCCACCAAGCCATGCCATGCCCACCAAGCCACACCTACAGAACCGGTAGTAAAAAAATTTGAAACCCACCACTGGCACAGAGCTCCTAATTTGAAAGAATAAAATGTGAGTTTACTTTATTTGTTCAATTCCAAGCTCCAATTAACTCTCATCAAGGAAGAAAAGAAGGAAGGGTGGAAAGGAGGGAGGCAGTTGGGGAATGGCAGCTCTTCGGGGCATAACTTGACTTACGTTTCATATATGAGGATAGCAGCTGGAATAGCACTAATGAAACCAACCAACTTCTTGCTTGAGATCACTCTGACACCACAATGCCATTGGGGAAGCCAGCCCGGAGGACGCAAAGCCCTGGAGAAAATCCAGAATGTTGTAAAATAAAATGTTTTTGATTGAAGAACCTGCAGTATGTCACCATTTAATACAAGACATTTACAGTGGCCAGAGAATGGAGCCATGTATGCCAGCATTTGGGAGACAAAGGAAATTTTATGAGGAAAGAGGAGCCTTTAGGCATTTAATAACACATTACAAAAATCCCTTTCAACAAATTGTTTCACTTGTCTGCTTTTCATTCATAAGGATTCCGTGCATAAATTAAAAGCAAGTCTATAAAAGGTACTATGAACTAAAATTGCTTGGCACTTGCAAAAAACAAATAGAAGACTACTTTTTCTTCACGGGAAACCAACTGTGTTTTCAAAGTGACGAGGAGTAGGACAGCCTCTTGTTCAAGGGCCCAACATGAAAGCCAAAGAGGCTAGTAAAAGAAAGTTGGAAGAGTCATCCTTGCTTTTCTATTCCATTGCAGCAGAGAAAAGAATGTTTCTTCCTTCATAGCCAATAATAAAACTGAGCAAGAAGAACAAGCTGTTTACTCCTTCACCAATCCATTCAGTTGGCTGGAAAAAATACCAAATTATTGAATGCCAAGGCTGCCAGATAAGAGAACAAATGCAGTACTAACACAAGCTCTTATTCCAATAGCCATGTTGATTCAACTGTCAAGCCTGAATTTGATTGGGGTGTGGGATTGTCTGTATCCTTGATTACTCTGACATGAATCCAGTTTGACACAGGTTGGAGCTGACAGTGGGGGAGGAGAGCCGAGGAGGAGAGAGCCTTCAGCCAAAACAACGTAGCTAGCCGATGAATCAAGTACATTCGAACAGCTGGCTGCCCAGAGGAAGAGAAGAGAAGTCGCCAAGCAACCAGCTGTCATCTTGGTTGGACAATGTGACAGTTTGTTTTGGAAAATTGAGAAATTATTACTTACCGTATTTTTCGGAGTATAAGATATACCTACCTTTTTTGGTGAGGAAAAGAAGAAAAAGAAATCTCCCTCTGCCTCTGAGCAATTTTGCCTCAGCAAACAGCAAATAGCCTGCTTTACTTTCATTTTCGTTTTCAGCATAGCTTGATTAGCATAAGGAAAAAAAAATCTGCTACAGCAATTTACCTCTTTGCAGCAAGCAGCAGAGCCCTGCGCAAAACAGCTGAGAGCAAATCAGCTGAGCTGGGAGGCCGATCCAATCAACTTGTGCTAATTAGACTGTGCTGAAGCTGAAAGGAGCTGTTTTTTCTTGCTGTTTGCTTGCAAGGAGGTAACTGCTGTGAGGCACAGGCCAAAGGGTGGAGGCCAGTGGTTGGGCGGGGCTACATTTGGTGTATAAGACGCACCTAAATTTTCACTGCCTTTTAGGGGGGAAAAGGTGCGTCTTATACTCCGAGAAATATGGAGTATTGGGGTGGAAAGTGCGGGAACTTTCAGTATTGACTTTCCACCAATAGTGCCAAGATGATGTATCTAAATAAATTTGTTCTTTGAGGAAATTTGTTCTTTGAGGAAAGAGCCTTGATGGTACAGTGGTTTAATGCACCCTGTTATTAACACAGCTGCCTGCAATTTCTGCTGGTTCGAATCTCTCCAAGGCTCAAGGTTGGCTCAGCCTTCCATCCTTTCTAAGGTAGGTGAAATGAGGACCCAGTTTGTGGGGGCAATAAGCTGACTTTGTATAAAATATACAAAAGAATGAAGGCTATTGCTTAACGCATTGTAAGCCGCCCTGAGTCTCCGGAGAAGGGCGGCATATAAATCAAATTAAAAAAAAAAAATGCAATACATCTAAGTTTGATTTGTAATGGGTGCATTACTTGGAACCTGATATTAAACCAGTACTCCAAAAATACTTCACTTCAACTGGATCTACATTCCAGGGTCCTGAGCCCCGGCTGCTCCCTGGTCAGCCCAGGGAGCAAGAAGAATCAGGGAAGATGGAGGAAAGGAGACAAAGCAGACAGTGGCGATGGAGGCTGCCTGAGCAAATGGCAGGCCCCTGCGAATGCCTGGTGGCTGACTGAGGCATCGGTGGAGGACGCTATGCTGATACGTGCATGACTAGTGACCAGGATCCGGGTCCCAGCTGGAGAAAGCCCAGGCCAAAAGGAGAGAGACATCTGGCTCCACAGTTCATTCTGGGGATCGGCGGGATACCTACCGGAGGCGTCGCCAAGGGGACTGATGAGGCCCTTCAGTTCTGAGTGAATAGAGGCCACATGGTCCCATGACACCAACCCACGATCGGGACCTGGGGATCCTCCCAAGGGACTTCAGTGGGATGAGCAATGGCTGCCCGAGGCTGCAACAGAGCCCGCCAGAGAGCCGAGAAGACCGCCCTCCTGACTGCTCTTGGCCCGTGGCCGAAGCGCTGGCTTGGCCAGTGGTTTCCTTTGCAGCCGGGAGAAGCTCCCGCCCTGCCCCTGGAAAGTTTCGGCAGAGACCACCAAAGCTGTGATCTGCCAAACTTGGATGAGTTGGACCCCTCGGAGCCACCAATCAAGGGTGGGGCCTCACCCGCCTCACCGACTGCTTCTCCCCTCGGTAGCTTTCAGTTCAGAGTGATGCCATTTGGGTTGCAGGGAGCACCCCCATCTTCATAGCTGATTAAGCGAGGTCCTGCATGACCACCTGTACAAAGAGGCCCTCATGTACCTGGATGACATTCTCATCTTTATCGAAACCCTAGAAGAACATGAGAAGCTAGTGCGCCAAGTGTTAGAGAAGCTTCTGGCAGCCAGACTATACACAAAGCTGTTGAAATGCAAGTTCTACAAGACTTGCCTAAACTACCTGGGCTACCGAGTGTCAAATGAGAGAATAGAGATGGATCCAGGAAAAGGAAAGGAAAGGAAAAGTAGATTGGCAACCCCCATGCATGCACAAGCAACTGCAAAGTTTCCTGGGGTTTGCAAACTTCTACCAGCAATTCATCCCTGCCTTCGCCAAAATTACCCGGCCTATCACCGAACTGTTGAAAACGGAGAAGGGCCCGCAACAGCCACGGCCAAGTCAACCCCTAAAATGAACCCTAGAATGCCAACGTGCCTTCAAGCAGCTGTAAGGATTGTTTGCCAAAGAGCCAACCCTCAAACATCCTGATCAGACCAGCCAGCGATGTGGCCATTGCAATGGTCGTCCTCCAGAAAAACGCAGAGGGCAACTTACAGCCCTCCACATACATCTGCAAGAAACTGATGGAGACTGAATGGAGGTGGGCAGTGTGGGAGAAGGAAGTTTATATCTGATGGGCCCTACTGACTTGGAGGCACTTCCTCAAGGGTGGTTCCGTACCTTTCAAAGTATGGACTGATCACAAAAACCTGGAGGCACTAAAGACATCCCACAAACTTCCCCAAAGCAGGTCGCTAAGTGCAATACTTCAAACTATTCAATTTCGAACTGAAGTACATCCCAGAGGGAAAGAACCTCTTGGCTGATGCTTTGTCACCTAAGCCACAATACCACAGTAAGTGGGAAGAGGTGGTTCATGCAATGATACCCGCTCCTCAACCACCATCGCAAGCATTGACCCGGGCCAGGCCACCTGAAGGAGAGCCAAGATGAGGGGGGGGAGGAGAATGACCCAAAAGCTGAAAGACGAGTTGCCAGCTGACCCATGGCACAAGGACAACCCAGGGATACAACCCTCAAGGATGGACTAGGCTGGAAGGGATCTAAATTATATGTGCCCAACAGCTTGCAGCTCCAGGTCCTTCAACAGAGTCACAACTCCAACAAGCAGGGCATTTTGGTTACTTGAAGACCCTGCACATGGCCGGGAGACAATTCTGGTGGCCAAGGATAAAGAGAGACATTGAGGACTTTGTAAAGAGCTGTGCCATTTGCATGGTGATGAAGACGAGGCCAGGGAATCCCCCTGCACAACTCCAGCAAGTGGCAGATCTGTTCCGACCCTGGGAAGGGATAGCTATGGATTTCATTGTCGAGCTCCCTGAAAGTGGAGGAAGTACAGTCATTTGGACCGTCATAGACTTGTTCTCCAAACAGGCCCATTTCATAGCTTGCCTTTAAGAAGCTCGGTCCCAAGTTCCTAGGACTGTTCCCCATAGTGAAAAATGATAAACCCAGTCACAGTACAACTTCAACTTTCCCGGTTGCTGGGGAACAGTGTTCCACTGTAGTCTGTTGAAGCCAGCAGTGAGTTCACAAGTCTAACCAGTGGATCGGACACCCTCTAAGCCCATGGTAATCAAGGGTCAAACTCACTATGAGATAAAAAGAATCTTAGACTTGAGACTGCAAAGGGGCAAATTGGAATACTTAGTGTACTGGAAGGTGTTCCCATTTTCTGAGGCCACCTGGGTGAAGAGCTGGAAAGTAAGTGAAGATAGATTGGTAAAGCAGTTCCATGACAAGTACCCCCAGAAATCCAAGGGCCCTCCCGGGGGAGGGAGAGGGGGCTAGTGGCATTGACTAACCCCACTGTGCTTTGTCTCTTACAGACTTGTCCCTTCAATTGAGGGGAGGACAGCCTGTCAAGCTTGAATTTGATTGGGGTATGGGATTGTTTGTATTCTTGTTTATTCTGACATGAATTCACAGTTTGGAGCTAACAGTGGGAGAGCTGAGGAGCAGAGAGCCTTCAGCCAAAACAATGTAGCTAGCCAATGAATCAAGTACATTCCAACACTGGCTGCCCAGAGGAAGAGGAGAGAAGTCACCAAGCAACCAGCTCTCATCTTGGTTGGGCAATGTGACAGTTTGTTTTGGAAAATTGAGAAACTATTACTTATATTGGGGTGGAAAGCGCAGGAACTTTCAGTACTGGCTTTCCACCAGTAGTGCCAAGATGATTTATCTAAATAAATTTATTCTTTGAGGAAATGCAATGCCTCGGAGTTCAATTTGTAATAGGTGCATTACTTGGAACCTGACATCAACTCTAGCTAATACATCCATAGTAGGTATATTAAAAATAAATCACTGGGCCTGCCAAACCTGCCAATATGGGATTACCCTGTCTGAAAGAGGTACCATTTTGAACAATAAAGAAAGCTTACATTTATTTTTGTTTTTCTTCTGACTAGCTCCAATTTACGTGAACTAATAATAATAATAAGCTTAGGCTATTCCTATCTAAAGAAGGATCACCTTATTGGCAGGATCTCACTTAAACTTTAAAATGTTTTTTTTCCTACCAAATCAATTTAAATGATCATAGAAGGGAAATCCACTAGCTAATACATTAATATGAGCCGTTCTTCTTAGTGGGCTCTTTTGTCACACAGAAGAAAAAAACGACTGACTTGTCAAATGTTTACCTGAAAGAAACACAGGCGCTCATTCACTGTATGCAAGGACTCCCAAAGTAGGACCCCATCATAGTTTTCAGATCTTTATTTGAAATACTATGAACTAATTGTCTGTTCTTTATTTTTCTAATGTTTTCCTTTCAGGTTATGCATGTGTAACACATTGAATTAAATTACTTTGCTAGAAGCAGCATTTCAGCTTGTGAACCTGTAAGTGCAGACTTGCCTCCTATATGCTTACTATAAAAGTAGGTTTGCCTAATGCAGATAAGAAACATTATCCTATCTCCTGTGAAAGGGGCTTTCAGTCTTTTGACAATAAAAGATTTTAAGGAATATGTAACATGTCAAGATGAACACAATGAATCTACTCTCCAGCACTTGGAGAAAACCTCTGTGTTATATTTGTTGAAAGGAAGTAGTTTATCTTTATTGTCTTCTGTACAAGAAGAAAGAAAAATGGACAGACATCTCTGAGATATTCAGGAAAAACTATAACTCACCATAGGAGAAATTCAGGGGAATAATCAAACCTAAACATGTTGTCATCATCTTCCACATAGTTTTCATTCAGGAGAGTATACAGTTCCTTCAGCTAAAGAAAATAAAAAGGAGAAGCATAATCTGCTAAAGGAAGCAAAGCTTTCTCTATTAAGAGAAAACAGGGCACCTGATTATTATTAGAGGTTCACTGTGGGGAAAACAACCAATACACTATGGCAGAGTTAGAAATGGCTATAAGAAAATTTTGCTTCTGTCAATGGATTTTAGCAAATAATTTTTATCCAATTCTAGGGAAGCAATAAAACCTACAGATTTACAGCACAGTTTGTGCATAAAATTTTAAACTAAAAGGACCAGTTTTTAAACTATAAAAGTATAAATCAACATTGGCTCTAAGGTAAGGAGGTATTTCATATTCTCAATGCATGAGATTCTGAGTTAAACTGCGACTCAAATGAGTAGAATATGAAGAGAAACCCAGAGACAGCAAAATCAAGCGAGTTAGCCAAGCTAAACACTACAAAATGAAATTGCAAAACAATTCTGCAAAAGATGCTCTCACAAAGTCTACAAAAGAAACTGTTTTTAGAAAGACTTCTGAAGGTGGCTGGGAAAGAGAAGAGGAAGTACAAAACAAAGTAGAGGGCAGGTGCAAAAGCAACTATATCAATCACTTGTGTCTAACGCAAACAAGAAGAAAAAGGAATATAGGATCATTAATAAAATGCTTGAGAGTTCAATTAAAAAAAACTGGACTCTAAAGCTAGAAGATGCTAGAGGAAGTGATGAAACATCATAATATCAGAAAGAGGGGTGACGGGTGACGGGAGGCAATAGTTTTAAAAAGAAACTTAAAGGATGTTTAGTTCTGCCTCATCCCTACTCACCACACCTCGATCCCCCAAGTCCAAGGCATCCCACATAAAGCCCTGAGGCAAGGTATAGGGCTCCTGACGGATGTTGTCCTTGTCTGGTTCAACAGGTCCATGAGTGTTTACTACCTCACCTGAGAGAAGGGAAACAAGAATGAAAGCAAGTTGTCTCCATAGGTGAGAATTCACTCTCCAAGAAACATTCCTAGCCTTGCCTAGTCAGTCTTTATGTCTAAACTCACAAACTGCTTTTTTACCTTTTGTTTGGGCAGCTCCAATCATCCATGCCTCTGATTCCTATGGCACTATTGCTACAAGGCGGACTTAGAAGAGAATATTTACAGCTCAAGGTTGAACAGCCTTGTCCCCACTAGCTCATATTTTATTCTTGTTTTCAGTCTACTTCTAATCAGTTCCTGGATTTGGATCGGTATTGCTTATAATTTGATTCTTCTTCTGTCTCTCAATGTTGCATGAATGTACAGGTAGTCCTTGATTTATGACCGCAATTGGGACCGGATTTCTTGTTATTAAGTTGTTAATGGTAGTTAAGTCAAGATACCCATGTTTTACAACATTTTTGAAGTTATCATTAAATGAATCACTGTGGTTGTTAAGCAAACACCACAATCATTAGTGTGAACCCATTCTTCTGAACAGGCATTATTTGCCAAAAAAACTGGCAAAAATGTTGCAAATGGTAGGCATGTGACTGCACAACTGGTCATAAAGGTGAGCCAGCTCCCAAGCATCTGATGTGCAGTTATGGGACATCAGTAAGGGGATATATGTATATGGTACATTTTACAATAGCCAGAAGTGCTTGATGGCCATAAAGCACCCATTTTGGGCTGATAGTAATTTTCAATAGTCATTAAATGACCAGTCATAAGCCAAGAGTTATGTGTACAGTTTGCACGTGCTTTGTTTTCCTTAAAACAGAAAGAAGGGGAAAAGATAAAGACCCTCTTTTCATACCTACCTAACTTGGGCACAGGCTGTGTATCCCAGAACTGATAGCTGCGTTTAGTGGCTTCTTCCATGGTCTTAGCAGGCCCTTGTCCTACAGAGAAGAGCTCAATGGCTTTTTGAATCTCCTGCATCCTTTCTGCTGGCAATGAATTCACCTTTATATGAACCAAATGTAGAAAAAATAATAGACTGACCAGCCTTCATTACTTGTCCTTTGAGAAAAGTTAAACAGTTCTCTTTTTTGGGGGGAGATATCCTGCTTTTCTTCTCTAAAGACTACATAAAATGCATATGTTTTCCCTTACATCACTACCTATCCTGAACAAAAGCAAGAAATATTGCACAGTCAATCACACACTCTCCCAAGGAACCACCTCCCCCAAGAAAGAGCTGCTAATTTATATCACTGTTGGTAGATAGACCATGACCAGACAGATTAGGATTATTCCAACTGAAAGAAACAAGCAGCTTCAATTTGGATTCTTAGCATTTCTAGTTGCACATATACCCCAAGGTAAATATGATAAGCATTATGTTCCAGTATATGCATATGCTGGTATGAAGGTTTGGAATTAAACAAGTAATCTATTGAAAATATGTTTTTACCTTTGCAGATTGATCTTGGACTAAATCAAATTGCTCCCCCTTTTCTTTCTTCCGTTTCTGTTTCTTCTTCTTCTTTTTACACACGCTTTCATCTGTTGAGCTTAAGCCACTGAAAAACAAATGGAACATAAGAAACAAACCTAAGATATTTACTGCTAACAGGATTTTGAGAATGGAGGAGGAAAGGAGAAGATTCAAGAGTTCCTTCCTTTAGATTGTTAACTATACAACTTTGGGTAGTCTCAAGCTGATCAGAGAAACCATTGCTAGGAATTAAACCATGATGGTTTTCATATTTTTTTTCCAGATATTATCCTACCATCTTTTCAAATACAGGATCAGAATGAAAGAGAACCATTTAGTCACCAAGTCCTAAATTAATTCCTTGCATGAATCCAAATTAAAGCATTCAAAACACACGGCTGTTTAGCCTCTGTGAATGACAGCACAACTCTTTCCAGCTAACTGCTTTCACTGTAAAGCTGTTCCTATTGATAGGGACACTTTCCTAATACTTAACTGGAATTTTCATTCTTTCTAATTCGCTGACCATTCTTCCTGCCCTTTCCTGAGCATGTTTCGGTTTGTCTGAATTCTGTGATTTGCTAGGATTGAACAAAAAGTATCTCTGTGAGGGAGATGGGTGGTTCATATATCTGATAAATAAATAAATAAAAATAAAATACTCAAAAGGAAGTTCAGTCAATGTGGAATAATGTGGAAATATTAATTCTGTGATTTGGATTCTAGACTTTTAAATTAAGTATATTAACTATACTTAATAAGCCTAAAATTGCATATGCATTTTTGCAGCCATTTTATACTGCTGACTCATAATCAGTTTGCAATAAACTACTATTCTAAGAATATCTTCATTAATTCTCTTGCCAAGCCAACTCCCTCATTCCTACCATGCTTGTGCATTTTATTTCTGTTTCCTAAATAAGTATTTCTCTACTGTTTTCAGCCCTTTTTTCTAATTTATTAAGATTTTTCTAAATATAGCTATCCCAACCAAATTTAGGCCATTTGCAAATCTGAGCAATATTCCCTCCAGCTCCTGATACAATCCTCAAGAGTGAATCCATGATTGCTATTTAAATTGGAAGATAACCTTAGGCAAATATTCTCCTAAGGTTATTTAGCTATCTATACATCCTTGCAATTGTCATACTATCCATAATATCCTTAGCTGGCTTACTAACATGCTAATGCAAATTATCAACTGCCTTTTATTGGCCTTCAAATCAGAGTCAGTTTCTATTGCTCTGAAAGATTGCACAAACAACCACAAAATGCTTCACATTTATTGTGAAATTACCCATGTATCTATATGATACTACCACTCACAATTCTATCATTTCCATCTCTGTGTAATACATAACATAGATATTGTGTTTATGGGCAAATATAATCAATGTCTCATGAGAAAAGATTAGGGGTAACCAAAGGAAAATGTTGGACTGTCTTCTTGTCCCATGAGTGGAATGAATGGAATTAAACTACATGTTTTATACAATTAATAAATTTTCCTTTGATGTGCAAAAAGACTATAATCTGTATTCTAGTTTTGTGAGGAAATAAAAAAGGTTGATCACAGCATATTATATGATTTGTTTGCATGAGTAATGTAACTTGCTTGGCTGTTACTCTGATGCAGCACATTTTCCTTTCTTAATGATACTATATTAATTTTTTGAGTCAGAGGCCATGGCAATACTGTAAAAAACTTCAAAATATAGCAACTTATAATACAATTCTATACAATCAACACAACACACACTATTAAAAATTATTGAACTATTATTTTGCTTAGCATTAAGATAAAAGACTCAACTATTTGGATAGTAATAAACTTAATAATTATTACATTAATAACAATATAGCATAAAATAATTGATCAATACAATAAAATAATAATCTTGCACAGAGTGGGCAATCCTTCTGTGCTGGAGATTTCACTTTAAATAAATTTGGTTGTCAAGGCAACACGGGATGTTTTGGTGATGCAACATGTATTTAGTTGGCATAATGAGGGGGGAGGGAGATTACGAAAAAAGTTTGAAGACATATCTAATAAAAGCTTTTGTTTATCCTGACCTACAACTTTAAATTATGAATTATTATGAATTGTTTTCCAAATATATTTCTTCTGCAACACTGCAGAATAGCAATCACTGTAGACAAATATTACCACTGATCTTCTACTTCAGCTGATCTGTCTCCAACAGATTCCACTTTAAAATTGTTCCAACCATCTTTGATGAAACATTTATGTCAATTCTTTTGAACATTTCAAAAGAAACATTTTTAAAAAATCATACAAATGGGACTGCCTGGGCATTTTGCAAAGATCTTTTTTTAAAAATTAAATCCTCAAAATTGGAGTCAAGTGCAATATCATGAACAGTCAGTTCAGAAATTATTTTTCTGAACCAGAATTCAAACTGGTCCACAAAAATTTTTCAATTTGATTCCAATTTTAATGGCTTTATTCAGGTAGAATAAGTGATTGTTTTTGTTGTTATTTTGAAATAATTAAGAGTTGAAAATCTTTATTGGAAATCACTTGGTATCAACCAATCGTACTCTATCCAATCCTTATCATTCTGGAATTCAGAATTGGCATAAAGCACTGACAAGGCTTCATGACTACTGTGAAAAACTTGTTTGCAGATAACAGAAGTTGCCAATCTGGTGCCTTCCAGCTGTTTTGGCCTATAATTCTCTAATCCATTAACATTGCTTATGCTAGCATAGCAGCTTTCGAGGTACAAGTCATTTAATAACTGTTCAAAGTTACAACCTACCCTCCCAAAACTACATATGATCCCATTTCACAGTTATAATGCCTGCAGCCCCCCACATACATTTGCCCTTACAACCAACTGGAGGGATGCTGCAACATGCCCCTCCACCTATTTCTCCCCATTCTTCCTTATTGCGTCCCCACAGGCACTGAGCCCGTTTTGGATTTCACACATTCCTGCCTACCCCCAGTCACTGTTCACTTACCTTTCAAAGGTATCCAAAGCTCAGGAAATCATCTAGAAAAGCTCAATCCATTGTTGGGCCATGCTAGCTTTATGCTAAAATAGCTAATGCTGGGTCGGCTAAGGTTACCAGTGGAAAGCAAATCAGCAGGGTTTCTTCTTTTCACTAGCAATAACTTTAGCTCTCTCAGCATTGACTGTGTTAGTATAAAGTCAGCATAGCTAAGACTGGGGGAGCTAATGCTAGCAATGAAAAGGAAACTGCATGATTTCTTCTCCTTAATTGTGCCACATGGCCCAGCAACAAAGCAGCTTCCCTCATTACCCTGAGTTCTGAGGATCTTTGAAATACAAGTGTGAGATTGTGACAGAGTGGACAGTGATGATGTCTATAGGGCTGTGGAGACCCAAGGGGCTGGAAGGGGAGCATGGGTTTCTCTGGGTCTGGGCCTTAGGAAGTCTTGGAGGTCCAATGTAAGTGGTTTTGTGCTTGCACTAGACTTCTCAGGGTCTCCCCCAACTCTGAGGCACCTCATGCGCCACTTAATGATCCATGCATTCGTTTAGCAAATGCATTAGGGAGGGCAGAGAAGGGGTATCATTAATAAAGCAGTTCACTTCAGGCTCCATTACTGTCGTTATCACGAAGATTACCTGTATTGTAAATTGAGACTGGATACTGTTATTTTAGAAGTCTGTAATGTTGCTCATTCTTCAGGTAACTTAACATTATTATCACTGTTAGCTTCCACTATAAAAACATTATGGTAGACTATCCAGAACTACTCAAAATAGCTTGCTTCGCTGGTGATTAAAATGTTCCTTCCAACAGAAACATAAATTGAACTTCTTGAAATTTAAAACCATTGCACCAAATCTCTAATATATTGTCTGTTGAATCATGCCCTCTCAAATGTAGAAGCTAGTATAAATTCTACTTGACAAATACACATTTAATCAGCTACAATACTGTGAGCAAATAAACTTTCCTAAACCCCAAGGGATAGCATGATAGCAGATATAAGTCTGGGCAAAATATTACGGTGAGACGGAACCTACATGCTTTTGGTTGTATATAGTGGAGAAATCAAATGAACAAAGAAAACTAAGCTATGATATAAAGATATAAAGCTCTGCAGCACAGTTTAACCACAATTCTATAGAAAAGAATAAAACACTTTCCATATAACTCACATAATGTCCTATTGTCAAAAATGTGTAGTTGTTGTGGTTTTTCTTCTTTTTTATGCAACATCACCTGCAAATATGGCAATCAATATACATAAAATGGTAAAATACATCCAGTTACGGCTTACTAATGCATAAACTCAATCACTGAACACATAGGTTGTGTTTAAATAGAGAATTAAAAAAAAACATGGTTAAGCTGAATACAACTAAAGAAAAAAGAGAAATGCAATTTGCAGTATAGTGTCAGTCTTACATTCTAGATCAGTGGTCCCCAATCTCTTGGGCTCCATGGACAAGCAATGGTGGTGGGAGTGGGAGGGTTTCGCACATGCAACCTAATCCTGTACATGCGCAAACAGAGCTTTGTGTGCTCATCTGCCAATGGGCCACAGACCAGTATTGGTCAGCGGACTATAGGTTGGGGACTCCTGTTCTAAATGAAAAAAATGAAGCAAAAATAGCCCTAAATAGAAAAAATAGTGCTCTTTTTAAACCTACTTAATCTTAAAATGATAACCATACCATGTGCCACATGCTGAGAACAAAAGTAAGCAAGATATCCCGCTGGGTGTACAAATGGCTCCAAATGACTGAAACCACACACAATGGAGGAAACAAACATAACATAGTACAACCCAGGGTCTCTGAACATTACAACAAATGAAAAAAACCTATAAACCTAGAGACATATAAGGCATTTTTTAATCTTATGTCTAGCACACAGAAAATAATATAAGGTCCAGAAACTGAGCGGTTAATCATCTCTCAACGGACTAAAACAAACAAGTTTTCTTTAAATTACAATTTAAAACATAGGAACTATTATAAGCTGCTCAGTCATTTTTGAAACAGGCAACTATATATATGTGATATGGGGGTTGCAGTGGCTCAGCGATTAAAGATGCTGAGCTTGTCAGCTAGAAAGCTGACAGCCCAGATTTGTGACCCAAGTACCATGTGAAGGGATGAGCTTCTGTTATTTGCCTCAGGCCAGGCCACCTAGTAGTTAGAAAGCATGCAAATGCGAGTAGATAAATAAGTACCACTTTAGTGGGAAGATAACAGCATTCCATGCATCTTGCTGTATAATCATGCTGGTCACATGACCATGGAAATGTCTTCAGACAATGCTGGTTCCTCAGCTAAGCAACAGAGATGAGCATCGCCCCCTAAAGTTGGATACAACTGGGCATGGAAACCTTTACCTTTATAAATTTGACAAATTGTAAACATTTCAATAAGAATTGTTTTGTGTACATAATTAAGATACACACATTTTTACTCATTAATAATGTTCAGTAATTATTATTAATATTTTATTATTCCTCCCTTAATTGCTGGCTTGTTTAGGGACCATTCAGTTAAAAGTAACTTTATGACTGGTCTTTGTATTTACAACTATTACATGGCCCCATGGACAAGATTTGAGCACTTCGCAACCAGCAGGTGTTGGAACTGTTGCAATGTTCCGCAGCCATCTGAGTGCCATTTGTACACTTCACAGCTTGTTTCCAACAAGTAGTCAATGAAGAAATCGGCAACAAAATCACAAGCTGCAGTCATGTGATATTGTGCTTAATGATCATGGGTGATTCACTTAATGATCGCAGCATAAATGAGATTGTAAACTTGTTGCAATCATGTGATATCTTGTGTAATGACCATGTTTAGTGATGGAGTTGCCAGTCCCAAATATGGTTGTTAAGTGAGCGCTACTTATAATGCTGTTTCCATTAAGATGGATTAATCTTTAACTCATATTCTAGAAATTCCAGGAATATTAAAGTTGTTCAGTGTCCATTTGGATTCCCATACTTCTACACTTTTCTTTCTTCAAAAGAAGCCATTGAATTATACAAGCTAGGTTGCACTAAAAGAATACAGGAGTCATTTGGAAGTTGACTCAGCCATATTAATACAGAAAATTTTCAGGAAGCACAGCCTCGTTTAAGGTACATCAGTTCAAAGTGAAGTCACATGGCAGAGAAGAATAGCTTGTTACGCTGACAACCGTCAGAGGAGCTTCAACCAAATTAATCTGAACCCTAAAGACAAGAAAAAAGAACTAAACTGAGCTTTTAACCATCTTGAATGCTCTCCCTCTCCAGTGCATTTAAATGTTCAGAATTACTGGATTTATGCACATAAAAACCATTCTGGATCATTTGAATGAAAATATTCATGATCCAAGATGTCATAAAAAAATGAAAAGCTGCTTCCTGTGATCACATGGTAAGAATGACTTAGCAACAAAACTCTCAAAAACAACTTGTAACAGATGCAGTAAGTTTTGAAAGAAAACAAAGGTAGTAACCTCCTTATAAGGCCTTCATTGCAGAAATCACTAACATTTTCTAAATATTCCCAAAACACTGAGCAAGATCTATTTATTTCTATGATTTTATCATTCTAGCCAGAATATAGAATTTAAATTCAAGTCACTTATATCTTTTCATTTTTATTCAGCTCAAAAACCTAATCCATTGCTCTGAGATTACTCTGGGTTACACTATGACTACATTGTATTGAATATCTTCACAGCAAACAGGAGCTCTTGAGTGGGAAACAAAGATGGTGATTTGGGGAGGGGTCAGATCTCTCTTTACAGATAATTCTGAAGGAAAAGCTATTCAGTAAATCTTTTTTACAACTTAAAACCAAAAGGGTTGTTTTTTTCCCCGAAATGTTTCAATTATCTCACCTGATACAGGTGTGAGAAGTTTTTCAATCCAGCTGCTGCTAAAATGGATAAAAGATAATTTGGGAGATTTTAATCAAGTTTTAGATTGCTCATTAAATTACAGGACCATCTAAATCTAATTTTTACTCATGGAAATTATTGCATGTTTATATGTTCAATCCAGAGATAAGAGGTGACTTTTAAGTCATTTTTAAGAGGAAACACTCCTCTTCCCAGCTTTCTATCAAACTTTTCTTAATGACATTACTGTTTGGTATTTTGATAACATAGTAGAAGAAAGAGTTGCTCCATGTTTTCCAGAGGATATTTAAATATAACTTTATTGATGATATCTGCAGCATTTTTTTCTAATTTAACTACATTTTGTATGAAAAATTCAAACAAGTTCTTGCTTGTAATACTTGTAATAATCATGCTTGTAATAATTCAAAATTATAATTAATATTGATAGTGTCTTCCTTTATTTCCAATACTCCAAGACATATAAACAATAGAATATTAATAATTATAATACTGCACACATATGAATGCAATAACAACATCATGATTTGTAATATAATAGAAGAACAAATATATAATTTTATTAAAGGATCCATTTTTATAAAACAGATACAAGAAGAGTTTTCTTTTTTATGGTCATTTTATAAATGTATTGGTTGTTTGGGATACATTAAAGAATATGCATGAAGTCATATATTTTTTCTTATGCTTTATGGAAGTTAAATGAAATTTCGGGGTGTGTGTGTGTGAAGAAATATTAAAATATTTCAAAACTTAATTTCCTTGACATACTGAGAAGCATATTAATTGAATCATATAAATTAACAGAGTTGGAAGAGATTAGAAAACCTGACAAATTATTAGACTCTGGGTTGAAAAAATACTATAATCCATTTATTTAAGGACACATGGATTAATTAATCAATATTCTGACTCAGTAAATCAATATGTTCAAGTTTAATCTTGAGTGAATACTAAATCAAATGTAACTGAAGAAACAATATTTTAATATAATATAATTATATAATTATATAATTTTATATAATTATAAACTAGTCTAAAGTAATCTGATGAGCTTTTGTGTTGAGAGCTGACTATTCCAGGCCAATATCTTGATTACATCACTTATTGCACTTGGATACTTGTACAAAGAGAATGAGCCTTCTCTAAGGTTCAACGTAATCATTCATTTGAAGTAAATTCTTAATAGAATTATCTTCTAGAAAAGATTCCAAGCACATCTAATAAAGTTTAATGTAACTTTATTTAAGATGACCCCATTCTCATAATCTAAACATTGTGACAATGGGTGGGGAGAAAAGTAAATATTTTCCTTTTGGAACAACTGTTTTATTTCAGAAAAAACGGTCACATCTATTTGATGTTTCCCCTAACAGTACTTTAATCAGTTCTATTCTTTGTATAGACTGCACTGTGCCCTGGATTAATCTTAATATCGCTCTGTACAGAAATTCTCAGTCTGAAAGTAGCCTTTTACATAGTCTTTGGTATAAAACTAAATTACAAAAGGCAGCCAAATGAGACAAATTGTCTGAAGAATACAATATTTCAAGAAATGCTGATTTGTATCTGTCCCTATATTAGAGCCATGCATAAAAGCTGTGAATATAATACACTTATTTTGGGATTCTCCTGAGAAATCTTAAATGCAAAAAGCAAAGTCTGATTGGAAATTCCCCAACCTCAAATTGCATAAAAACTGCAATGTATAACCAAATCCTATATAGCTGGTCTGACTGAGAAGCCATTTAATCAGCTTCTAGCAGGGTGAACTTATTTATTTATATCAAAGTAACCAAAGTGAGTTTCATTACATACAGTGTGCATTTAAAATTTTCATTTAAATAAAAGTTCATTAGTTTTCCAAATAGTAAATCATGTATTTTCTAAATATGTACTAACATCACAAAATTTATTTATACTTTTTTTTTATTTATACTTTTGACTGCAATTGACTTCAGTGGTCAAGTCTAAGAATATACTGGTAAACACATAGGCAAACACAAGGAACTATTAAAGAGATTGCTAGTTTGTTTCACTATTGCTTCCCTTACTTCACGGCAATAAACTAAAAAAGCAAAGCTTTTGCTCAGTCTTTATACATATCTTTTCAAGGCCAACTAGCAGATGCATTATGATTACTGGACAGAGACATTTATTGCTGATTTGTCTTGAAATCTCAACATTTAATACCCAAAAGTACAATATTATTCTGAAGTATAATGTAAGAGATAACTGCCAATCTAGTAAGTAAATTCCAGAAAATATATGTTAGCCACCTTCACTAACCACTTTTTGAAATATCACAAAGTTTCATCTTGTTCAAATAGTAATTAACTATAGAGTTCCACAAGATTTGTTAAGAAATTTAAGATAAAACATTATTAATATCATATCCTGTTTTCCTCTTCCATTTCCACATGGAAAATAAACCACATAAATATTTTCTGTTCTGAGGTATTCTGGGAATAGAGATGGACTAGATAAATTTCAAATTGAACCCAGGGTAAAAAAAACAACAATCCTTGGAATATGGGATTACTCTATTTGAGGTAAGATTGTACTCCACCTAGAAAGCCAAGCTAGATTCAAAAGCACCTCCCCAAATTGTGGATGTGTTTTTTAAAAAAGATGTTATGACCAGCAGTTTTGATTAGATATGGTATGTCTATTTAAATTATAATCACTCCTGGAAAATAAGAATCTGGCTACAGTTGTAAATATGCTCAATGGAACCCTTACATATATCAATAGCATAGAACATTTGCAGTATTCCCAATTAAGATATTAGGTTTCGTGTATAATCTGGGAACAGAACATCTGATTAAAATAATATTGGTATATAAATCTGCTTGTATCCTCAAATCATCATCTGAACATACTCCAGCTGCATGGGAAAACAAAGTAGATAAATTGGGGAACAAAGCAAAGTAGCCTATAAATTTTTGTCCTAAATTTGTATTTTGTTTTAAAAAAACCCCACTATTTTATTATTGTCCATGTTTTACTGATTTCTGAGTGGTTTTATGTAACTTTTCAAGTACAACTGGAATAATAAGCTTTTAAACAAATGAATATATGTAATACAAGGTTACAGAGTCAGACAGGAAGAGTAGAGTCATAGTACTTGTGCTAATTTGGCTCTTTTGAATGCCCCAAAATCACATTACACACTAGCTGTATTGAAGCTAAGCACTTCTGGATCAGTGCAATGTTAAATACTGCTTTGAATTCCATAATGGAATCAGATTTTTAAAATCAATCTTTGCCATTCCATATGATAAAATAAGTCACCTATAAACTCCATTCTACAAGGGAAAGTTTTTATTACACAAATCACCAAGACTGAATTATTAATTCAGATTCTGATAGCTGACTTGCCATCTGAAAAGAATTCTGTAATCTCAACCAAATCAAAGGTGTCAAGCATACCACCACAGAGGATATATTGCTACAATTCTCGTTGTGATGAATCAATATCATTTTCTAAATTAATTTTAATAGACCACATATTCATGGGTTTCTTTTGCGAATGGGCCTGCAGTTAATATTTTTTGCCTCTTCCTCCCTCCAATATGATAGGCAAATATTCAACAATACAGTTCCTATCATAACTGCATTTCTGTACAAGAGTCGATAGGGATAGGAAATGCCTTAACTAATTTCTGAATAGTCATGAAATTGTTAAAGATGTAGGAGCACCTTTCAAATAAATTATGATATAATACAGTAGAACATAATGGGAAATCTATTTTCACACATTATACAGTAGTAATAGCACTACACAATAAAAAGCTTGTTTTGTGAGAAACACAGGTAGATGGTGTAATCTTTGGTAGTGGGGGTTGTTACTTGTCTGAGAAAGAGATCACAAACATTCAAATGTTGGCTTATCAAAGAAAGCTTGCACATTACCCCTCTTATTATTGTGTAAAAGTATGATTCTTATTTGCTAACCACAGGAAAGCCTGAATAAATTTATTATCTTTTCATGCCTGAATACATTATCTTTTCCTTCAATGAACCAAAAACTGGAGGACATTGACATACATTTGAAGCCTTCCTTTAGTTGCAGGGAGTATGTTACATATAGTAAAAGGAATGTGGACATTATCAATGTCATGAAAACTTGCTACTTGTGTGGCAGTTTGACCTAGTTTAGAAGAATATTACACTGCAAAATAAGCAGTCCTATACTGGGTTGCCAATTATCAGAGGCTTCCACATTCTGTACAATTCAAGATTTATGGAGTAAGTCATATAACCCACACTGACATAAATTAGTAATTCCTGCTGGATTCAAAAAAAAATATTTATCCAAATACATTTTAACTTGATATTTTGTATACCTCAGCCAATCCATAATTTACTCTGAACTATTTTTCCCCCACTAACTTCATTCTTTATATATTATGTTCTTTGCCTCAACTTGTTGAATTTTCTTTTTTCTTAACATTCAATCCTTTGAAAATATTTTTTTCTAGGATCTGTTTGAGATTTACATTGTAAGGAAATGAATAACTTCTTCTTTCATAAACAATCTCATAGCCATGCTATGCCCATTTTGTGTCATTATATCAACACAATCACTTAGTATCAGAAACTGCATGTTTCTGTCCTTACTAAAACAGAATCTTATTTGATTTGATGATTTGATGTTCTTTTGTTTTCACACTGGATTGCCTTGAAGCTGAGCCAAAGGGAGGAAAATCGTGATCTAAGCAGCTCTGGACGCAAACCCCTCGGTAGCTCTTAGTGTGACTAGCTAAAAGCATACAGTAAGAGATGCAGGGAAACATGCCTGTGTAAGACTCCGAGGAGCCATTGTCAAAACATATAAAACTGAGCTGAGATGATGGAATTTTTTTCCCCCTCTATAAAGAAAGCAAGCACCCCGAGCCATCCCTGGCCATAATCAGCACCCTAATTTAGCCCAAATCACCAAATATCTCAGCTAAACTATGGTCCCATTACGGTCTTGGGACACGCGTCAGGCCCGACAATTGCTGAGTTTTTCCAGTCATGCTGCTGTCGGCAACTGTGGTCGGTGGCCATTGGTGCTTCTTAAGAAACAGGCAAAGCAACCAACCATTCAGCATACAATAGCTAGCCCACCCACCCAATCAAGTGCTACGCAAAGGAAAGTGGGCTAGGCCTCGCTCACGTTCCTCCTTTCCTCCCCCCCCTTCTACAATAATACTACGGCGGCTCCGCTGCGAGGAATTTTGGTCCATCAGACTCAACACCCGCTTGCCTTTGGTTGTAATTGTGCTCGTCATCGTTCTCACAATCGCTGCAATGTTGATGATTATTCTCCTCGCCTGCTGTCCCTTTCACCGCTGTCTCACTGTCGTCCGCCATCTTGGTAAAGGGAAGCCTCGTCGACTGACGCGGTTGCGCAGTGCCCAAAGCCAAATCGCGATTGGACGCTCAATTGCAGTGCGCCGTGGGACTTGTAGGCAACAGTGTAACTAAGAAACCCCTTATTAAAGCAATAGAGGGCGTGGGACTAAAGTACCCATGAGTCTTTGTGGAAAAAAGGTTCCCCAATACTAAGCTAGCTATCTCTTACCTCCTCCGGCTATCTTGCTAGCAGAGTTGCCCCAAATGACAGGGAAGAATGGAGTCTTACTTAATACTTACTTACTTACGATTACTTAATTGTACCTCCAAATTTTGACCTGTTTATAGCAAGTAAAAATATTAAAAAATAATATTAGAATAAAAAGTGCTAACTAAAAAAGGCAAATGATCAATATAATATTAAATTCAATACAAAACACTTCATAAAACTACTCAAATATCATTTAATCCCTAAATGCTGAAAAGAACAGAATCAATTTAAATGCTTTTCTAAAATTCAGCCAGATGGGGGCTGAGTGACCCTCTAGAGGGAAGTTTTCTTCCATATAATGGAGTTCTAATTTTGAAATAACCTCATTCTAGATAGGAACAGTTTTTTTCAGGGACAGATTAAACCTATCTGCCTAGATTATTTTGTTTACTTGTTAGATACTCTGTTGTATTTACTTGACAGTTTAATTATATTTCATTAGATTTTATCAAATTGTTTGAATTGTAGGTGATGTCCAACTATTATTCTCTTGTCCTCTATTTTAATCTTGAAACTGGTAGGTTTTTATCCAGTGCTTCAGAGCACTTCAGAACCATCTTCTTGGCCTCTGTGAGAAACAAAATGTTGGATTAAGATGGTTTTGGTTTGGTTCGGGAGCATTATTATGTTTTTACTGATCAAGAGGAAAAAATTCAAAAGCGAAAATACTCAGCAGAACTGAAGACATATTTGAACTTTTGTATTAATCTGCTTAATTATAATAAAGATATTTTTCCTGTGCTATTGTGGGATTTAGGCTTTAGTCCCATAATTTTCCTAGAAGGTGATTCATTGTCAGCAGAACTCAATGCAGAGTGGATGGCAGGTATGAGGTTTATACTGAGCATCATTGTAACAGCCACTTTCCAAACAAACTGGCTGTGATGAAAATTAGTCTTGACAATTGTACCCGGTTTATTTAAAACTAGAAAAGGCATACATTAGTTTCATCTTAGAAATTGCTTTTATACCTAGGTTCATTCCCAATATTCTTGTAGGAAAAAAAGTGATTCTGATATTTTTGGATACATGTACATAATTTCAAACTCCACAAAAATAATCTAGGTTTTATATAACATTCTCAGCTATTTGCTATTAAGGAATAGGTCAACTATGTGAATGAATAAAGTTCCTTGATCACGGTTAAGCCTTGGACATCAGAATTATGCAACAAAGTATATACATAATAGTTTTTCTATGAATATGAATAGAAAATAATGTAGTCTATAGCCTTTATTAACCTATTGTATATAAAATGCACAAAATATGTTAAAGTGATGGATTACAATTTCTATAATTCCCAGTTCATGTAGTTATCAGAAAAAGATTGCACAAAGAAATTATAACCAATGCATCTAGAAGATACAATTTGAGGAAACTATTAAAGGGAATTGTACATAATTATTTTTCCTGAATCAATCAGTCAAGGTTTGTTACAATAAGTACATGTCTTTATATATCTAATAAATCTGATTCATTCTAATAATGCAATCTTAAACATTTACTCAGAAGGAAGGTCCACAATGGATTTATTTCTAGATACATGAACATTTTACCTCAACAGGTGGCACTAATGGACAAGCTGATCTTTCTGAAACTACCATAAGAAGGGTTGAGCTTGTTTAACATTTAGATGGGAGACCTAGGAAGCCCAAACATTATCCTGGAAGAAGGAAATGGAAACTATTTCTGTATCATTGCAAGAAACCTGTAGAGATGTTATCAGGAGCCAAGCTTGACTCAAAAGAAAAATAACCTGTAGATGGGAACAACTGCCTATTCATTTTGTAGAAAAACCCTTAATTCTTAACTTTTGAAGTTACCTTAAATATGCCCTTTCTGAAATCACTTTTATTATATATGTAATTTTGCAAATAAAAACAAAATATCAATTATGAATATATAATTGTGACTATACCACATTACACAACATCTTTGACCCATTTTTAATTCAGTGCTATATATTATCGGACTGACTGAAATTCTCCAAGGCTTTCAAAAGTTTTCCAGACCTCTCATCTATTTGTATACTCAATATGCTAATAAATTAATTATGTTTTTGTAACTAGCTTTCTTCATAGAGCTTAGTTTAATTATGCATGGTTATCTTCACAAATGTTATCATCTCAATAGTCCCATAAGATCGGCTAGTCAAAAGTCATTCTATGAGTTTAATAACCTTGCAGGGATTTAAGCCATTGTCATTCCACTCAAAGTTAAAATCAAACAATATTTTCAACCCATGAGGAAACCATTGGCTTTGCTTTTGTTTTTTAGTTTCAAGTCAATTGCCAAAGGCATCTTTCTCCCTGAATAGACTTTACTGTGTATGTCAAATAACAAGACGAATTTTGTACTGGATTCTTCAAAACCATCCTAGCTGAAATCATTCAAATGGACCTCAAGGAAATCCTTTTCCAACAAGTCCTTTGAGATGCATTGACCATGCAGGTTAGGAATTCCGAAAATATTAAAAGCTTGCAGGATAAATACGTTATCCCTAATTTTTTCCTATAATTAAGAATTCAAGAATTGGCCAATCTGATTGGGAAGACCAGGAATATTTCAACGATTACTATTTGACGAGGGATTACTTCCACCAAGAATCAAGCAGTGCTCCTATTGACTCAATAAGAAAATCAATTCTTAACTTTTATTAAACACAACGGAATTTTGACAAGAATAGATCAACCTCGGTATCCCCTGCCGCTCTTCGCTTTTCTTTGCTTGGCTTCAAGCTGGAAAAGTCAAACTCAGTTTGGGTAGTAGGGATTGGATGGAATTCCCAGCGTGATTTCTTTCAACCAGTAAGGAATGAGAAAAGTGAAATGTACATGAAGCCCAAGAAGTAATCCGTAGCAACCTTTCGAAATAGGGGAAGTGCTTGAAAGAATTCAGATCATCGGACGAGAACTGGAAGCCGTGACACAATAGTCATTCTTCTCTTGCATGGGAGAATAAGTTTCCTCCGCCAATTCCAGATACTGGTGAGGCATGGGCAAGATTATTGTGAACATAGGCAGAGTCCTTTCTCTTCTTGAACAATCGTAGTATTCATTCCCTTAATTCTCCGTTTATATGAAAGGGATGACAGATTGGTGTAGTGATTTTAAACCCCAGCCCGCCCCGCTTTTTTTGTAGAAATTAAGGTGCAAATGGTACGAACTGTCATAGAATTGCGTGTACCTTTATTACATTTGAGGAAAATTGCATTGTTATGTACCTGAACAATGCCAGTAATGGATCGGAATAAAGATACTGAAACCCGCGCACACTTGTGTTGTAGGAGACAGTATGAGAGTAATTTTCATTATCTTCTTCCGGGTTGTCTTTTCTATTTAATCCCCAGGAGAAAAATCAGCCAAGTTCGGCAAAAATGTACCATCCTGTGGGCGGATGGGTTAGAAGTGATTTATTTAATAAATCCAAACCTTGAAACAAAAGATAATATTCATAGTAATACTTAAATTTGAAATATTAAGTTCCAGAAGTGGGGATCTTATTAACATATTTTGAGTAGTGCTTTCAGAAACTGTTTGGGGTACTCTAATTGAAAATTGTTTTATAACCTAGCTTGAAGGACTTCAAATTTACTTTCCGTGCTTAACAGATTGCAATAATGATTTGGGAATAATAATATTTGCAATTCTTACTGGTATTGAAGAAGACAAATGGGCACTTGTCCCTGATCTGCTTTAGAAGTTCTGAAACAAAGTGTTGCTTTTCTGGGGGGGGGGGGGGAGGGAAGTGGGGGAGAAAGCAACTAGCAATATTATGGGTGGGGGAGTGAAATGAATGTGATTTCTATTACAAGACAGTTAACAGCTTGAGGAATAGACAACCTTTCTAAATTGTGCATGCCTCATTTGAAATATACATGGGTGACATCCCATTGCTTCTGTGGTGTGTGAAAGTTGGCAAGAGAAAAATATTTTTAATGCAAATTAATAAAGTTTACATGCAGTGGACTATGTAGTTCAAAAAAGGAAAAAAGAAGAGAGATAGGAATTTTGAGATGCTTATCATGAGACATTTCTTTGGATGCCAAAGTAATTTTAAGGGACAAGGATGCCCCTAAAGAAGATAAGTGAATGAAACTATATTTTATGCACGGATTTAAAAGTTCCAAAGCAGTTTGGGGGCAATGGTTTGTAGTTTTTTAAATAGCTGGAATTAAGGTATATAAAAGTGCTTTTTGTGCTGGATGTGCATTTGAATGTATGACAGAAAAGTAATTGCCAAGTTAGGTAAGTCTGATAATAAATATACAGTATCTCTAAACTCATATTTGGTTTCATTTTTAAAAAGTGTACAAATTATGTCAGGCTTAGTATTTTCTTTCTTTTTCAGGACAAAATGTTTTTGGTGGGATTGACAGGTGGCATTGCATCAGGAAAAAGTACAGTAGTAGCTCTGTTGCAAGAACTGGGTTGTGCTGTAATTGATGCTGACGTTATAGCTCGGCAAGGTGAGTTTTCTATAAAGTTATTTGCTTGCAGATGAGTGTGATTTGCCAGGGAATCACTATTTAGAAATCCTATAGAATTCCAAATGGAGACATTATTGGAAATGTTTCCATATTTCTTGCTTTTAAATATGACATTTCACATGTCTTGGAACTAATGTACATATCACATTTCTCTTTTCTAACAGCCTCTAGTGTTCATCAGATCTGTGAGGCTAGTTGGTATACTTTTGCCTTTGTACTAAATTCCATCTGAAGATTTTCTAACCATGTATGTGGATATATGTCTCTACCTCTCTACCACTTAAATCCCATCACTAGACATACCACTGTCTGAGGAAAAAAATCTGCTGGGTATTTCACCTTTTTAACTCCTTAATTTAGTATAAAGATTAGCCTTAAAAATCCTTTCTTTGAGGGTTGGGAGTAGATGAGGGAATTTATTTTATTGGACCATAGTTGAGGCACTTGCAAAAAGAATTATCTGACTTTATTCTCCGTGTTTATTTTGCTATTTCCACTTGCTCATCCCAAAGTAGAATATATGACTGATTTATGACAGTATTTTTAATCATTTGAGACATGTAATATAAGAAAGAAAAATGCTACATACCATGAGTCTTAACTGTAGAATTCATTGCCACAAGATATTATGATATGTGTTGGCATTAGAGCCTTTTTGAAAGGCATATTTCAGATGCTGCCTTGAGAGCAAGAAATGCATCCTGACCATTCAATTCCAAATTGTTGATGATGAGATGAATGCAGCCATATTACCTTGGATAAATACATTATTTCTGCAAAGAAAAAAAATGCCATCGAGATATATGATTGTCCTATCCCATCAGACCAATTTCTGTGCTTTAATTTGGTCTGTGATCTGTGAATAGCTGCTGGAGGTGCAGCAGGATTAATACAACATTTGGAAGAGAAGTATGTTTTTAAATAGGAAGCCTCATTCAGGAGATAAGCAGACTAAAAATTGAATTAATAAGTAAAGGTTTTTTTTCTTGCCTCCCTTCTTGCCAGCTGAAAGTCTTTGCAAAACATGTGGACCAACTGAATACTGACCCTTTAAGAAATATTTGGTGGCTCTTCCTGCTATAATGTTTTTTTTCCCCAGTGGTCCAGCCATACTTCCAGGCATATCGACGTATTGTGCATTCCTTCGGTCCAGAAATTCTTTTGGAGAGTGGTGAGATCAACCGTGAGGCTTTAGGAAATATAATTTTTTCCCAACCAGAAAAACGTCAATTGCTAAATTCCATCACTCATCCTGAGATCCAGAAGAAGATGTTAAAAGAGATCTTGAAATACTTTGTCTTGGGTAAGCAGCTGGAGAGTTGATATTATTTTGTAGAATCCTTGGGGCACCCCTCCTGCTGACAAAAATGATAATATCTCTGTTGGCCATGTGTCCATTTTATTATTCTATGACAAGGGAAGAAAGGGCTGAAAAGGCAACTTTGCTGGCTCCCTTTGGGACATATTGTTTGCAATCACCCTTTTACTGCTTGCATCTTGAGGATTCTCTGTTCTTTTTACTTGCCCTTTGCATTTTTAGTCCCTTAATGTGGTTTTAAAGAGCATACACAAAAGAATCTTTAGGCAGCATTGTGTATAGTGTCATGCTTCCTGAAATGCTCACACGTTTCTCCAGTACCCCAATTTTCCTGATAATCTTCTAAAAGCACTCTTTGAATTTGATAAGATAAAATAATGGCTTGACAGTTGGGATTTCTGCAGAGTCTTTATATTTTTCCATTTACTTTGTGATAACAGTGACAACTACAGCCATCAAACCAGTCTAATCCAGTAGGGTCCAAATCACTCTACAGAGGATGTTATTTCTTCTGTTCTCCATATGAGCTTGGTGCACTTAGAGAAGGAAATACCTATGTGTGGATGCTGTTTGTCAATTTCAGTTTGGCATTTAATACAATCATTCCTCAGTATCTAGTAGACAAACTGGGCTTTTTAGGCTTTAATACTCCTTTGTGCAACTGAATTCTTGATAGGCCCAGTATGTGCAATTTGGGACTAATATTTTTAACACCACTTTCTTGAGCACAGGTTCTCCTCAGGGCTGTGTCCTAAGTCTGCTGTTGTTCACCCTGTTGACCCATGACTGTTGGTCAAGGTTTGCCCCCAACCATATTGTGAAGTATGCAGATGGGCCTTATTCAAGATGACTATGGGGGTGCTTACTGCAAGGAGGTAGGGTTTGGTAAACTGGTGTAATTAAGTGTTGTCTTAAACGTAAAGGCAGGCACAGCCACACACTATTAATTATTGACCTGTGGAGGTGATTAGCAGCATGAAGTTTCTGGGTGTGCAGCTAACGAGTAGGGTAGTGAGACACTAGTGAAATGGGCACAGAAGCGCCTGCATTTTCTACGTCACATGGGAAAAGTACATGTTCCTTCCCCTGTCCATACCACTTTCTATAGAGGGACGATTAAGACCACCCTGTCATATTGCATTACAGTCTGGTTTGGAAACATTACTGATGCTGACAGGAACAGAGTGGTGAGGATGGCAGAGAAGATTATTGGCAGTCCACTTCTGTCTATCGAGGACATAGCATATAAGCAATGGTTGAGCAAGATTTACAGTATTGCTTGGGATGCTACACATCCTCTTCATGACCTGTTTTCCTTGTGACTTTCTGGGAGGAGGCTTTGTGGTATCCATCTAAATTCAGTCACAGTTTTGTTTCATATAGTATCAACCTTGTGAACTCTCAAGTTTCCTCTTTCCACAATGTATTCAAAATGGACAGTGATTAATATATATGTGTGTGTGAGTGTGTGTGTGTGTGTATATATGGGTGTAGTATGTATATGTATGTAGCATGTGTATATGTGTGTTATGGGTAGATATATACTTTCTTTTGAGAGCAGGCAACAGAGTGTGCTCACAAGTAAAAAAATGACAATAAAAGCTATCTTAACTTACCAATATTATCAATGGCTGCTTTGGAGTCTTTATACAAAAAAAGGACCTGGCGCTTATTAAGGGCAAATAGAGAAATAGCGATGCTATGATCTTCAATTTCTAAGCCCTACAAAATTATAAAAAAGAAATGTGTGAGAAAAGAGGAAACAAATGACCGTCTTCAGACTCCCATTCTCCCTTTTTTTTTAACCAAATAAAAATTATGAAAATTATTTGGAGTAGAGTAATTTGGGCCTCCTTATTCAAATCTGTAGTAATCAGAGTGTATGGTATTTTATCAAGAGTTTCCTAAGGGAAGAAATAAATAGGCCTAACTCCCCAAATCTAACTCCCCAAATCAGGAGCCTGGATAGCTCTGCAGACAAGGCACTGTAATTTAACACCAACTGTCTGCAATTAAAGTAAGTTCAAATCTTGCCAGGCTCAAAGTTGACTCAGCCTTCCATCCTTTCTAAGGTAGGTAAATTGAGGACCCAGTTAGTGGGGCAATAAGCTTACTTTGTATAAAATATACAAAAGTATGAAGGCTATTGCTTAACGCACTGTAAGCCGCCCTGAGTCCCCGGAGAAGGGCGGCATATAAATCAAATTAAAAAAAATAAATAAATCTATAGCCATCAATAATGCTTTCTAGAAAACAGAAAGGTCACTTGGAAAAATCAGCAAATATAGTTGCTTGTATTAAATATATCAATAACTGGGAACAATGATGAACCCAAAAACCTTTTGGGGTACAGATTTGTGGGTAAGGGAAGAGTCATTTGTTTGAGAAGGACTTAAGAGGCAACAGTGGACTCTGTTAAAATGTGTAGAATGATCACAGATAAGGGAATATTGCCTGTATAGCTAAAACAGATTGGCATGAGACTATAATAGTTTTATTTAGGTATCTGAAATATAACATAAAGGCGCTTCATCTGTGGACCATATTAAAAGACTCTGAGATACAACAGTGTCAGCTAATGAGGAACTATGCTCTACACTGTCAGACGTATTAGAAGCTTAATCAGTAGCCATGAAAAACAAGAATCTTATGTTATCATATTTTCCCATCTTGTGGAAGGAGGAGTCCAAGACTAAGTCCAAGTCAATCACATCTATTCTATTAAGGTGGGAAATACAGTGGTGAAGTTTGGAGAGTAGACAGTGAGGAAAGAGCTGCTGCAAGATATTCAGTGAAAACTTGACTTAGCAGAACCTTTGTTTAACAGATTTCTAATGCTATGAAATATCAAGCAAAGGTCAATGTGGATGTCACTGCCTAAATCACAGACAAGCCCACTGCCTTGATTTCAAAAGTCTGTTTGGAGAATTCTACTTCTATGCCTGCAGCAGCATGTTTTCTTCTACCTAGTTATACATTGCCTCCCACTTTCCTTCTATTGAATAAGGAGGGAAAGAAGAGATTCCAATCAGACTCTTCAGCACATGTGTACTCGCTGTCTTTTTTTTAGGTACTTTCCCAAAAATTCTGGGTTGATTTGTTCAGTGATCCATTTATTTGATTTCTCAGCTGTCCACAGTATTCTCAGGATTTTTTCCCCTTTACTAAAGTTCAAAATAATCAATATGCTTCCTAACCTGATTCTTCAAGATTTGTTTCCATAGCATGTCAAAGAAAATGTTATGGCTTGCCTGATTCTGATCTTTGTAAATATAGACACATCACAGCATTTGAATAACAATTTTGAAATCTTCATGACCAATTTGTCAGGTGCTGGTCTGCAGTGTATTTCTTGACTGCTTATTCCTATATTGCTGACGGTTAATATTGCAAGGCAGAATCTATCCACCAGTTTGCTTTTTTCATTGACATTCCTACAGCTGGTTATTCTGCCTGTTGTCCTTAGTTTGGTCTTTTTTATATTTAATTTTAGTTTCATTTTTTTCATTGTGCTCCTTGACTTTTATTACTGGAGCTTATAGATCTTTTGCTTTTGCAAAATCTGCTAATCTGTCAGGTTAGTGTGATCCGTATAGTTCATATTATCCTTCTTTCTCCAGTTTTAAAACCATACTTATCTTTTTCTAATCCATCTTCTGTATATATACAGTCAGCAGGTAGGTTGAATAGATAAGGGAATAGAACAAAACCTTGTTACACTCTTTTGCCATCCTGGAGCCAGTCTGCTTTTGCATCTTCTGACCCATCATCTGGCTTTCTGATCTGTACATAATGAGGACTGTGCAGATTGTTCAATGACGACCACAATGTGGGACGAGGCACTTAAAGTATGTCCAGGCAGGCAGACTGAAGAGCACTATGGAATACAGGTGGATGGTGGGGGAACAAGGGTATGGGCAGTCATTGTCTTTGCTTGTGGAAGGCAGGCAGGGAAATGCCAATCATGTGACCATGGGACACTCTCGTAATTGTGAATCATTGCCAAGCACCTGAATGGTGATCAGATGACCACAGGGAAGCTGCAATGGCTATAAGTTGACAGACTGGTTGTCATTCAACAATAATGTAATGCTAAACAAGTGGTCATACCTTAGGACTGCTTGTATGTATTTGCAGCATCATGCACGAAAAGTTTATTGCTATTGAAAAAATGTTTCTAATAAAGAATTAATTTAATTTAATTTAATTTAATTCCAGGCTATCGATATGTGATTCTTGATATCCCGCTCCTCTTCGAGAGCAAAATGCTGACCAGATTCATGAAGCACACAGTTGTTGTGTATTGGTAAGGAGAGTACTCCTCTGGTAAGGAGAGTACTGGAGAATACTTTCAGTGCTAATGATTTAGATGGAATGAAAGTCAGAGAATGGGCTAAGTACCATATTTTTCGGAGTATAAGACGCACCTTAGTTTATGGGCTGATTGGCAGGTGGATCTATCTCCTGGAATACCCCCAATCAGCTGTTCCTAGAGTTGAATTTTAGCAACATGTTCCTTGGTTGTGAGCTCTGTGCCTTGCTTTATTTTGCTTTTTTTTTTCTGCCTCTGAAAGCCTCCGAAACAGAGTTTCAGAAAAAAAGCTCTGAAGCTCTGTTTGGGGGCTTCTTTTCTGAAGCTTCGTTTCTGATGCTTTTTTCAGCCTCTGAAACCTCCATTTCAGAAGCTGGGCAGGGCTACATTCAGAGTATAAGATGCACCCAGATTTTCACCCCTTTTTGGGGGGGAAAAGGTGCGTCTTATACTCTGAAAAATACGGTAATGTATTGTTTTCTTTAAATGGAAGTAGGAGTAAAAGGCATTTTCATGTAACTATTAAAAGACTATTTAACCCACGGTAGAGTTGAAAAGCCTATGGGTCATGGAATTGTCCTTAAGAGTTGAAGGGCTGTTGAAATGGAGTAGAGTGATTTGTGGTCCTTCCAGGAAATTGCAACTGTTATAATAAAGCTATGTGACCTGAGCTCTCTTCATCCGATTCTCTGCATTTCAGTAGTTTTTTGAATGAGAAGCTTCATCTATATGGTTTTCAGATCTGGCATTAGAATTTCAGTCTATTTTCAAAGGCAGGGTCTTTCAATGTAGCATACTAAATGCATACTGTCTTTTGAATATGGATTTATTCATAATCTATATATATAAAAGCAAAAAACATGCAGCATCACAAAATCTCCAGAACCGTAAAGTCTATAAACTTGAAATTTGGCACATATGTTCCTCTTGGTTCTAGCTTGGTGCTTGCTTAGAAAGGATTTTTCAAAACAACCATCAAAGCATTAGTATTTCTTATATTATTATTAACACGCTCTGATGCTAAGGAGTTAGACGTTCTACTCCCCCTATCCACCTGAAAATAAGTCTGTTCCAGCTACCACTTTGATGTGGCCAGCGCGTGACTCATCCAGCCTACAGACTGGGAGTTTGGAGAGTATCAATGGGGCCAGCCTGAGCGAGAGAAGGGGATAAGATACGAGAAGCCTCTGTGGGGAAGCCTGAGGGAGAGAAGGGGATAGGAGAGGATCAATGGAGCAAGCCTGAGGGAGAGAAGAGAATAAGATAGGAGATGCCTCTGTGTGGCAAGCATGAGGGAGAGAAGAGGAGAGGAGAGGATCAATGGAGCCAGCCTGAGGGAGGGAAGGGAGATAGGAGAGGAGAGGCCTCTGTGGGACAAGCTTGAGGACAGAAAGGGAGAGGAGAGGCCGATCATAGCTACTCATTAATTTTCAAGCTGAAAGTGTCAATTTATCAAGCCCGATCACATAGTTTCATAGTGGAGCATGGGTATTCATCTAGTGCATTTATATGTTCCAGTCGCCACTTGTTTCATTTTGTATATTTCTGTAGTTGGTCGGGAAGGAATTTGTATTCCTGTTCCTCCAATTACTATTACTGCTATGAGTCAGAACCTACAGGCCCCATCATACTACAAATGGTCATAGGAAAAGCACATATCTGCTCTAATGTAATTCATCTTGTTTCTGCAAGACCACCTCTTGATATCTAAGGAAATAAGGCAGATGGACAGGAAAGCTCGTTGACAAAATTATTTTAACTAAGTTTGCACAGAGGCAGCATATCTCATTTTCCAGTCCATCATCTCATGGATATGCTGAGCTTTCTGAAGGTTCAAACCTCAAGACAGTGGTGCGTTATGGTGGAGTAACTGAAACATCCTGCTTCCTGAGTTGTGCATTCTTTTAGTCACTGCTTTGTACTTACATATTCTAGCTTTTATGTGCATTATAAGACTAAGGCATTTGAGACTTGAGATGGGTGTTGGAGGTAATGTTTTAATTCTTTCATCTGTTATGTTTGTTATACATGCTGCTGTTATTCCACTATTAGCAACTTCTCTTTTTCTGCCCCTCGGTGCTCCTGACTACAGTACTTTATATCTTTTGCTACTACAGAATGTTCAATTACAGGGTGGGGGGAATAAAAGTATGATATTTTGAGATTGTTTTGGGAAAAGAGGGTGGGGCAAGGAACACTATTAATTTCTTTCATATCAGAGACTTCAGTGGAAGGCTTCATAAAGGAGATTTCATTTATCTAAGAAATCTGTCTTATATTTCTTGTGTGACTGAGTTTGCGGGAAGTGCTAAGTTGTAAACCATTGTTAACAAAGCATATTGGGTAAGTTAATGCAACACACCAACACACCAAAATCAAGCCAAACACATTATACCTTAGGGAGATGTGTGAAATAAGTTTTGGTCATGATGAAGTGAAGGCAACATAAAGAATATTGGAAACTCTTGAAAGATCACCGGTAGCTCGAGTCTAAGAAATAGTGGTTAATTTCTTCTGCTGATCAATTGTTACTGTTGGGAATAGTACAAAGGGAGGGTAGTTAAAGTTTTCACCACTACTACCATTAACAATGAGAAACTTAATCAAGGTTGTTGCTTCATGTGCACTAATAACATTGTGGAAGCATCTGTCTTGCATGCAATGGGAAGGGAGAAACAAGTTGAAAGCTTTTCTTCTCTCAGTGATCCTGGTCTAGATGAACATTATAGGTACAATTTGGAGAAAATTCTATTTTAATTGAATTCATTTTCTTCTCTTCTATTAGTGACCCACAAGTCCAGCTGTCTCGCTTGATGCAGAGGAATGGGCTGACTCAGACAGAGGCAGAAGCACGCATTTTTGCCCAGATGCCCCTTGCTCAGAAGGTCAAGTTGGCTGATCATGTCATTGATAACTCAGGAGATGCTGAGGCCACCAAGAAGCAAGTCCTGAAATTACACACAGAGTTGGAGAACTCCTTGGAGTACCTTATGGTGCGCTTATTGGTTGTAGGAGCAACAGTGGGAGTGGGAGGCCTCGTGTACTTTCTAGTGCAGCAGCTTGCGTGATAGACTGTTCTTTCATTATCAAAGAGGGCAGAGGAAATCTAGACCTTTAATTTAGATTGCATTGCATTTATGCATAAAAGATTGATAATGGGACAAGAAGGGATTTTAGTGGGGACTTGGATTAGTAAGCGGACCGCTGGGTTAGGGGTGGTGATTGGGGAACAGTACATTAATTTAATAAGCAAAGAATTTAAGTGCTGTTCTCATATTAGTTTTTGGAATGAGAATAACTGCAAGTTTCTTTTAAAAAAAACTTATCGTTGGATGAGATCTGCTATTAACCATCTCTTAGAAACATTTACTTTTGTGGCTCCTTTAAAGATAGCAATAGCATTTAGACTTATATACCACTTCACAGTGCTTTACAGCCCTCTGTAAAGCGGTTTACAGAGCTAGCATGTTGCCTCCAACAATCTGGGTCCTCATGTAAATCAACATCCATTATTACTTCTGTAGGAGTGGGTGAGCAGTAAAAAGTATTATGGAGATGCAGAGAAACACTGCAGAGTCCACTTTTGAAACACAACTCAGGCTGAAACATACTCCTATAATCTTACAGTTAGAGAGCTTTGGAACATGCCTAAGATACTCTTAAGGTTGTATGTTATTATCTTATTCTACTGCACCAAAAAGAGTTGGAAGTCAATTCTTTTTTTTTTTCTTATCCTTTTTTCCTCTTTCCCTTCCCCCATTATTCTTTTTCCCCGTTATTCTAATTTTTCTTTGTATTTCTGTATTTTATATTTCAATAAACACGAATCATGATGGCGAATAACTGGTTGCAATCAGATTGTTGCTCAGTTACATTACAATCTTAATATAAGATTGTTGTTCATGTAAAGTTGCTACTGTTGCTGATGTATATAAAGAAATTACAGATCATATTAATACATTCATTATTTTGTAATAGTCTAATCAAAATGTATAGAAGTTGTGCAGGAAAATAAAGTTGAAATGAGGATCAGCTCCTGACAAGCCTAGTTTTGCGTTCCAGTGTGAATGTTAGAAGGTCCTTGTTCCATCACTATAAGCAATGTCCATATATCAAGGAGTTAATCATGGCTTGCAGGCAATATATTCAATAAATTCAAGTACAGTAACTTAATTTTATTTCAGAACTGTATGGTTCTGTGAAAGTAGATATTAGTATAGAGAAATGCTTCATTCATATTCTTGAAAGGGTTAAATGTGGTCAATTCATTTATAAATTTTGGCTTATTTTCTTACACACTCCAGTTATTCATCTTTGGTACAAGTGGAGTTTCACAGCTGCATCCACAAATATGAAATTGTAAGGTAACTGGACTCTCTTTTAGAGCCAAGAAATGTGAAGTTTTAACAATGCTGCTCATAGGACTCAAAAAGCTAAGCTAGCGAGAATGTGTTGGTGCAGTCATACTTTTTTCCCAAATAACAAATCTGTGTTTGCCATGTTAGCAGGCGCCAAGTATAATTCAGTTTTCCTTAAGAATATATATATAGTATGTTTCATAGTGGTATGTATGTCCCTGCTTTTGACTACACTGCGTTTTCAAATGTGTACTTCAGGCAAATATTATTTGTACTACTGATTTTTCTACATTCCTGTCAAAGTAAAAGCTGAAGGAAGGGGTAGGTAGTAGGCGAGTCAAAAATCTTAACACTTGAATACTATAGGTTTGGAGGATTTCTCAAGGCACAAGGAAGCCAAAGGACAGAGAGCTCCCCCCACCCCACTCCAAGACAACTTAGGAAAAGATGCAAAATGAATCATATTTATATTTATTTATTTATATTTTATTGAATTTGTATACCGCCCTATCCCGAAGGACTCAGGGCGGTGAACAGCCATAGAATAAAACATATAGATACAAAATTTAAAATAAACTAAAACGAATTAAATAATTTTGCTGGACAAATTTAAAACCCCAATAATTTAAAACCAAATTTAAAATTTCCATTTAAAAAGGGGAAAAACTTAGGTCAGGCTAGCTTGATGAAATAAGAAAGTCTTGAGCGTGCGACGGAAGGTATGCAGATCCGGGATCTTCCCTATCTCCGGGGGGAGCTCGTTCCAGATGGGGAGCTCTGCCCCCACAGAGAAGGCTCTCCCCCCGGGGACCGCCAGTCGACATTGTTTGGCCGACGGCACCTGGAGGAGCCCCTCTCTATGGGAGCGTACTGGTCGGTGGGAGGCTATTGATGGTAGCAGGCGGTCCCGTAAATAACCAGGTCCTAAGCCATGGAGCGCTCTAAAGGTGATAACCAAAACCTTGAAGCGCACTTGGAAGACCACCGGGAGTCAGTGCAGCTCGCGTAGGAGAGGTGTTACATGGGAGCGCCACGTCGCTCCCGTCACCACCCGCGTGGCTGCACTCTGCGCCAGTTGGAGCCTCCGAGTGCTCCTCAAGGGGAGCCCCATGTAGAGAGTGTTACAATAGTTCAATCATGGATTGAAAAGAGGGAATTTGTAAAAGAAAAGTACAGGTAGTCCTCTACTTATGACCAAAACTGAATGCAATATTTCTGCTGCTAAGCAAGACAGTTGCTAAGTGAATTTTATTCCATTTTATGACCTTTCTTGCCACAGTTGTTGAATGAATCACTGCATTTGTTAAGTTAGTAACACAGTTGTTAAGTGAATCTGGGTTCCCCATGACTTTGCTTGTCATAAGGTTGCAAAAGTTGGTCACATGACCCCAGGACACTACAACCGTCATACATATGGGTCAGTTGCCAAGCATTTGAATTTTGATCACATGACCACAGGGACGCTGCAACCATTGTAAATGGGAAAAATTGTTATTAGTCACTTTTTTTCAGTGCTATTGTAACTTCGAATGGTCTCTGAATGAACTGTTGTAAGTCAAGGCCTACCTGCTATTCTACTAGGTAGAATAGAATAGAATACTCTATTTGGCCAAGTGTGATTAGACAGACAAGGAACTTGTTTTTGATGCAGAAGCTCTCAGTATACATGCAAAACAGAGTAATAATTATCATATTAATGGTATCAATAAGAGAAGGTAATAGAGAAGACAAGAAAGATAATAATAATGCAGCCCTTCTACATGGATAAATATCCTTGGACATAAGGCAAGGATTATGTGGGAATTAGTGTTCAGCAGAATGATGGCACGAGGGGGAAAAACTGTCCCTGTGTTTAATTGTTTTGGCATTCAGTGCCCTATAGCAGCATCCCAAGGGGAGGAGTTGAAACAAATTATGTCCAGGATGTGAGGGGTCTGCATATATCTTCTCAGCGCTCTTTCTGACCGGAGCAATATACAGATCTTCTATGGGAGGCAGGTTGGTTGCAGTCTTAACTATCCATTGGAGTCTTTATTTGTTCTGTTTCGTTTCTGTACCAAACCAAACAATTCTAGAAGTACAAATGACAGATTCAATAATTCCTCTGTAAAACTGTATCAACAGCTCCTGAGGCAGTCTAAATGTCCTGAGTTGGCACAAGAAGAACATTCTTTGTTGTGCTGTTGTGTTGTTCTACCTAGACATACCATTAATGTCTAGAAGTCATAGGAAACATTATTGGATATGGGATATCTTTCTTTCTTTCTTTCTTTCTTTCTTTCTTTCTTTCTTTCTTTCTTTCTTTCTTTCTTTCTTTCTTCTTTCTTTCTTTCTTTCTTTTTTTCTTTCCTTCCTTCCTTCCTTCCTTCTTTTCCTTCTTCCTTCCTTCCTTCCTTCCCTCCCTCACTCCCTTTCTTCCCCCTCCTCCTTAAGATTCTACATGTTTTATTTTCATGTGGAAAGGTGTTATGTGACAAAATGAAGTTTAAAGTATTCCCAACCTTGACAAAAAAGAAATGCTACCAAATGTTTTAGCTCTACATGGAGGCCCCTGTGGGGTGCTGGGGTTGCATAAGGTTCTTAAATGTTCCAAACATGGTTTAAAGTTAGATTAAATATTAAATTTAATATTAGATTAATATTAAATTTATTATGGCTAAATGGGAAAGAAGAAATAAAGTCGGAGACTGTTTTATTATTGACTTGGAGTCAAGGGCAATACTGACTTTGAAAGAAGGGGATAAAATAAGATAGTGGATAGAACTATTTTTTTTTACATGAAATTCAATCAATCAATTCATTCCAGGGGGTACCTGCCCTCTGAAATGAATTGCCCCCGGAGATTCTTATGATCCCTGACCTACGTACCTTTTGCCATGCACTTAAGACTTTACTGTTTCAACAAGCTGGGCTGGCTTAATAACGAATTTTAATGGGTATTTTAGTTTTTAATATAGGGCCAAATTATTTAATATGTTTTAAATTGTTTTTAAATGTTATGGATATGTGTATTTTATTGTGGCTGTGCACCGCCCTGAGTCCCTCAGGAGAAGGGCGGTATGAAAATTTAAACAATAAATAAATAAATAATAAATAAATAAATAAATAAATAATATGTGACATGAAAAGGAATGGGGCTTTGGTTGCAGGGTTTCATATACTATATTGAGTTGTTTTTTTAGCCATCCCCTAGTCATCTGTGCTGATTGCAGGGTTAGAAAATGCAGACCCAGGGTGTATTAAGTCTACAAACCATCCATTTTTACATTGATGCCTTCCTGAAGTGTTGTAAAGGTGGATGTTAGACTTCTATGTAAGACACTAGCTTACAATCCAACCAGACAGGAAGTTATCAGACTGGATAATATTGTACTAGACTGATGAGACCTTTGTGCTAAAAAAGGAAATTTTGTTTAATTTTTACTGCAGCATTGTGCCATCTGCAATAGCTAAAAGGCAGAATTCCAGATAATTATTTTGAAATAATCAGCCAACTATTTAGCTATAAGCTTTAATAATAACACTTGTGAAAGTACAGACAGGCAGTGCCTTGTATATCCAGCAGAGGGCAGTGATAGCCTAGTTTCATTCTAGCTGGTTAAACAGTTCAAAGAACAAAATTATTTTGTATTTCTGCATAACCAATCTGTAGAACCTGTGGTTCCCCCAAAAGAAAATGCAGTAAGCACTATATTCTCTGCATTATAAATTTTCTCTTGATAAACAATGCAGAGAAGCCCTACAGTCAGCACTTTAATTTGATTTTTGCTTCGGAAAAATGACCAAATAAGAAAAATGGTGGATAAAAATTAGGTTAAGTCATTTGACACTGATTGGCTCTACTACCTCTCTTTCTCTTGGCTTAAATCTTACTTTTGCCATCAGCAACTAATATACTGGACCACTGCTACTTTCATAATGCAGCTGTTTACATTAAAGGCTAAATTACTAAGAGTTTGAGAAGTTGGAATGCATAAAATATTGAGGAAGGTGGGAAGTAAAGGAGAGAAGCAAGTACAGAAGAATTGCATGGAATAAATGGGCTCATGGAAATATTTCAACCATTTCTAATTCATTGTTCTTCAGATATATTGCCCTATAATTCTTGGAATTCCCAGCCAGCTTGAATAAAATGATAAATTCTAGGAGATGCCATATAGATTGCTGTAAAAGCTTCTAAATTTTTTGAACAGAGAATTTCCCCATCCAATTATTTTTCCAGGACACAGCAATCAAGTGTTTCATATTTTTATACAATTACTATTTTTTTTCCTTTTCATTATTAAACAAAGATAATTCCAAAGCATGTGTACAGTAAGATTAAACAACAAGAAAAACTGCAGAAGATAATAAAATCCTAGCTTTGCTGGTTATAGAGGGGACAAATCATCTATTATACAAAAGTATACAAAAATTGTCAGATATATAAAGACTTAATGCAATGAAAACCCACTTTTTCATGTATTTGATGTTGGTAGTGCTGGATTGTGCCTATTTCTGTATATATTTTTCAATGAACTTCTAATAATATAATTTGCATATCCTAGAATATGTTTAAAACTCACATTCTATTAATAAAACAATGATGGAATCAACATGATTGTCTCTTTGTGCACATAGTAGTAAACTAAGCCTTTGTAAACCATAGTCAGACTTGGATGATTTAGTAAGACTTACAAAGGTAACTGTTTTTATGCTCCAGATGTAACACAGCAATTGTCTGGTTCAGACCCAAGATTTCCCAGCCAGATTCCTCCAAGAAGAAGATATTATCCTGCCATAGCCTGCCAGCTGGATGACTTCTTCCCTTTCCATAAAAAACATAGTATTGACTGACAAATTGTTCTTTCAAAATTCACCCAGTGAGTTGCAAGAAATAATACATGTCAAAATTCTGTATTTCCCCCCCAAAATATCTGAGTGTAGATACACACACACACACACACACACACACACACACAAGGTAACAAAGAAAAACAGTCATGGAAAGGATGTGTAGCGTCCATGACAAAACTGCGGACCCTGGTCAAGCAGCACTCCTATGCCATGTCCTGAACAGAAGGAAGTGAATTTAGAATAATCTTTTCTGCCGTCCTCACCACTCTGCACAGCCTTCCTGTCCAAAACAGTAATACCTCCAAACCACACAGTAATACAATATGACAGGATGCTTTCAATCATCCCTCTATAGAAAGTGTTAAGGATAGCGGAAGGGAGATATGCTCTTTTCATACAACACAGAAAAGGCAGGCGCTACTGTGCTCACTTCACCAGTGTCTCACTGGTGAATGAATGAAAGTAATTGCCGAACACAACTATAATTGAAGATCAATTTAGGGATGGACAGGGTTTCCTTTATTTCAAATTTTCCCACCCTGGTACTTTCCAGGCATCTTGGAACTATAGCTTCCAGATTTATCAGCAAGCATGACCAAAGGGTTTTCAGTGCACTCCTAAAACATCCAAAGGGCACCTGGACAAGTTTTATTTCCACTTTTCACCCTTGTCTTGGGGTGAAATGCTCCTGGTTCGGACCGGATCGCCTGATCCGGTAGCAACAGCGGTGGGTGGTTCAGAGACCTGGTAGCAAAAATCCCTGCCCGCCCCCCCGTCCCATTGCCCAGCTGAGCCGCACAATCATCAGAGGCTTTTTTAAAAAAAGTTTTTAAAAGCATTTTTTCTACAACCTTTTCGGCCGAAAAGCATTTTTTCGGCCAAAAAGGTTGTAGAAAAAATGCTTTTAAAAGTAAAAAAATAAGCCTCTGAAGATAGTGCGGCTCAGCTAGGATCGTCAAAGGCTTTTAAAGGCATTCTTTCTACAAAAATACCTCTGAAGAGGTTGTAGAAAAAATGCTTTTAAATGCCTCTGACGATCCAAACTGAGTTGCCTGATCAGCAGAGGCTTTTTTTCTTTTAAATGCCTCTGACGATCCAAGCTGAGTTGCCTGATCGGGAGAGGGGCTTTTAAAAGAAAAGAAGCCTCTGCGGATCAGGCAAGTCAGCTGGGATCGTCAGAACCTTTTGAATTTGAAAGCATTTTTTTACAATCTCTTCAAATTATTTTAAAAGTAAAAAAAAATAAAAATGGCTACGCCCACCCAGTCACATTACCCGCCCCCCACTAAGCCATGCCCGCAGAACCCGTAGTAACAAATTTTAGATTTCACCACTGCCTTGTCTCAATATAAGAAGTTTCCTGAGGAAGGCCCAAAGTAGATAATAGGAAAGAAAGAAAAAAAAAATCATAGAATAGGTTAACCAGGAGGCAAGTTCAAAAAGTAGAAGACCAGTACAAAAATAGTTAATTTCATTTATATATAAGTTCTCTTACTACATTTGTATGCTGCTAAATCTTTAGATTCATGGCAGCTTTTACTTCCCAGGTGTTTAGTACTGTAATTTGTTCTTTCTATCCAGTAAAATCACAATTTGGTTCCTTTTGAAAACCGCATATAATGAATCTCACTCTTCCTGATTTTAATCTGCTATTAAATATGTCTGTAAGAATCCTTGCCATTTAAAACAACTGAGATACAATTTTGAGCTTTACATATTACATATATACATCTGTTGTACAATAGCAGCATAGTGAATAGCAGATATTTAAAAGAAAATATAGGAAGTATGGCACCTGATGAACAGGAGAGATTTTTCAGATTTATAAAAACATTCTTTAAAGTTAGTTAAATGAATTTACTAGGTCATTCCATGACTAAATTTTCAAGATAACTTAGGATTCATTGCCTTCTTTGTTTTGCTTTTACATCTTGGGGTATATGATGACATAATAGTTGTACCACATCATGAGGTCCAGAGCAGTAGTAATATTGCAACAATTCTTCCCATAATAGTTTTGTCAAGAAAAAGCATTTTGCAGGATTCATTAAAAAAGAAATGGTTTGGCATCAAACAATTGTAAACGAGTGTACGAAAATAACACAGCAAACTGAGAGCTGAAGGTATATGAAAGCTCCCTTGGATGTGACAAAAACATTTACAATCTTGGTAAGGTGTAGCATTTTGTTTCTCAGTGGAATCGTGGTTGATTTTGAAATGATGGAACTTATGATAACTTGCAAAGGAAATCTGTAATTATGCACACAGGGTACAGTTTTTCTACTACGTTCACTCTGGAGTATTATAAATTCCATCATAAAACAATATTCAAAAGCAAGCAAATAAAGAACCTAGTAATAAAAAAAAAATCTCCTGATTAGGTTTCCTCAACATGATAAGGACTATCAGAGTTGTATTACAAAAATCTTCATAACATTAAATTGGAGCAAAGACTGTTTTCTGTATCCCTTTGTTGCCCCCTAGTGGTCATCTGGATTTCTGCAGCGTAAATTATCTGGCTCTGAATAAAGGCATCCTTATTATGAAAAATTGTAGCATGACTATCATGCATAATTACATGCATAATTACTTATAAGACATTCCTTTGAACTTAGCAATTCCCTGCTCTCATCATTCATTTATAAAACACATTGTTTGTATTCAGGCATGTTAAGCAGTAGCTTATTGAGTTATGATTTCTTGATTAAATAAACGTTTGTAGAACATGTGAGGGCAGAAACCATCATTTCCAAATCACAATGGCTAGATTCACAAAACATTCTAAGTCTAAATCAAGCAACACAGATTATAGATTGTTGCGAGGTTTAAGCCATTGTAGCTTGTTTAGAAACATAATTAGGGGTGTCAAACTCGATTTCATCAAGGGCTGCATCAGGATTGTGTTTGACCTTGGGGGGACGGGGTGGGCATGGCCAGCTGAAAGTCATTCCTATTTGGAAGGGCCACATGCAGCCCTCCCGAGCTCCATTTTCACTGGCAGAGGTTGCAGGAAGCTGTGGCAGCCAAAAACAGAGCTTGAGAGCCCATTTTCTCTGGCAGAAAATTGCGGGCCCGGCCTTTGCTGTTTCCAGGACAGTTTTAAGTACCCTGCAGGCCAATCTGCCCCTAGGCCTTGAGTTTGACACCCCTGAGCTAAGACATGGCTTAGTGCAGTGTATGAACCCAATCGGTGAACTTTAATAAAAGATCTTCAGTTAGATGAACTGAAACATTTAGCTCTTTAACAGAAGTGTAAACAACATGCAGCAAAGGAGTGCTACATACCAAATTGGCACCTCATCATTGGGTAAAATGCATCATGGATTTGGTTATTTTTCTCATTCTCTGACTTTTGAAAACTTCATTGTTATTCATGGATTTTCCTGCAGAAGGAGATATTTTTTTTTCCCCTTCATGGCACCCAGCAAATCATGCAATGGCTTCTGGAGTGACCCTCCATTGCATTTTCCCCCATGCCCTTTTGATTAACAGTAAAGGAGGTTTCATAATGACTTTTCACTCTTGCACATATATTGTACAATTTTCCCCCATTACCAAATATTTTACAGCATTGTAACATGAAGCACAATTGACTGAACAATGCTCGAAGTTCTCATCATTGCAAGTATTATTTATAATTAAACAAGAGACTTTGCCTCCATCAATTAAGGACCAGTCAGGCTCTCCAGGTTAATATCAGGATCGATGAAATGCAACGTAGGGAGGTGCGTTAAGGAAAGGGTATGTGGGGGCACATATAATAATAATAATAATAATAATAATAATAATAATAATAATAATAATAATAATGATGATCTCATTTGAAGGATTTTCTTCAATCTTAGCATTTCCCTAATATTTTCATCTGAAGCATCCAACTAAGAACTATTTAATCACATGGCTAACGGGTAGAAGTCTGCTTGAAAGCTACTGTTTGCCTGTCTACTTGGTTCTACCCGCCCTGTTATTTTCTGCTTGGCTTGTTAGCAAACGAAACTATTGTCTCTCTTGCAGCAATTTAGCTTAGATTTGGTGATGGTTGCTTCAAGGACTTTCAAAGGCATTCTCAGAGTTGATCTGTGTCATATTGCAATTTGGCAAAGGAATTGGTTTCCAGATAAGGGACTACCTTGGCTTGGCTGAGTACTTCAGGCTGTATAAGGCTTCCGTTTAGTAGACCAAGATGGATATGAGGATCTTTAGCACGATATTTTGATCTACCATTGCTCTTGGAAACTTTACTGTCTATGATATTGAGGCTGCTGTTAAGAGGTTAGAAGCAGATCTTTTTTTGTTATGAAGAAATTAAGACCATACAATGCTAAGCTATGGTGGTCTTTGTTTGATTTTCGCTTGGTGAAATATATGGACTTAGTTACATATTTGCTTTTTGGCTAGTGTTAGTGCTAGTGTTAGTGTTTTTTTTAGTGTTATGTGGGACACCAGTTTTGTGTTGATGGGTATATTATTCCAGCTATTTTGCAGCAGCACACTTTTTCCAAGAGCTGTAACTACCTAACCAGTAACTTCTAAACAATGCATAAATGAAGAAACAAGTTCCACCTCTCAGATGAGCTGCAGCTGCTACAATATGTAGCAGCTAATTTGGACTTTGGAATTACAGAGTTGGGAAGGACCATTTAGGTCACCCACTGAATTCCCTGCTCAATGCTGAAATCCAAATTAAAACATCCCAGACAGATGGCTGTCGAACTTCCACATGAACACATGCAATGACAGGAAGCCCATCATCTTTCTGGATAATTGGTTCCACTGTCAAACTCAAAGAAGTGAGTCAAACTCAAGAAGTGTGCCCCTCACCCACAAATATTCTAGCATTGTTTCATGGAGGCAAGAATAATTTCTAATGAGAAATGGGGCCAAAGAGAACTGTGGAGCTACTGCAGAAACTTCCTAGAAACTGCAATTTAAAGGAAAATGTTGCCCAGAAACAGGTTTGCTGACGTTTCCAATCAGAGCAGATTCTGAAATAAATTGGTTCAGCTCCCTGATATTATGTAGAGATGGATTTGCAGCTAGTCCCAAAGTGGTGCAAATATTCCTCTAGAAATATCCATGGTATTCACATGAATTAGTCGCTGCTTCAGGCAGCAGATTTGGATCTATGAAAAGGGAGGAAAATATTATAACTGTTGTTAATGTATCTGTACTTTCAGGGAAAAAGAAAAACTAATTGGATGCCTGTTCCAAAATAATTCAGGGGGCAGGATGCCATTTTCTGCTCTACCTTGTCAATTCCAGTTTTGAACATTGTGCTTTTAGGATTCAGGAGTCATTTTTTTAATAAATGCAAATTGCAGTAATGCATGATACCTTTCTCTTTTTTCATGTACCAGGATTCAGAACAGATTTCTACTAAATGAATTGGGTTTTGCCATGTAGACATTAAATGAGATGGCAGAAATTTGTGATAAAAAAATCACTGTTGTGGTAAAGCAAAGTGTAGTGCTTCAGACTGAAAAGTGGGTATGGACATTTGTGATGCATATATGGTAGACCTGTGAACCCAGGAAAATACACATTTGAGTTAAGGAGGACCCAACAGTTTGTGACAAAGTAATTTGGAGTGAGTGTAGCTCTGCTGGCAGCTTAACTCAAGCAATGAATTCAAAGCCCCATCCCCTTGCACACGGTGGCTTGATTGTATAGGTGTGTGTCTGCCCTCTTTACTTTTTTACCTCCTTGTGGATGCCCTTGGAGGTTTGAAACCTAGTTTATGTGTTCATCTAGAGTAGAGTTTGTCAACTTTAGCAACTTTAAGAAGTCTGGACTTCTTAAACTCTCTGCTTGCCAGGGGAATTCTGGAAATTGAAACCCAAACATCTTAAAGATGCCAAGGCTGAGAAACACTGATCTTGAGGATGTACAAACACCAGACTTGGGAATGCATAATGGTCCTGATCAGAATTCAGTTTTAAAAAATGCAGATGAAACTTTTGTTATTTTGGTCCGATAAGCTCTGTAGGGATTAAGCAGATGAGGGTGTGTTTAGTAACTGGGTGAATGTTTCTCAGTCAAAGATTAACCTCTTTTGGAATGCTAAACATTGTTCACTGGAGTGACAGCGATGGGAACACTGGAGCATCTCTTTAAAATCCTTCCCGATCGATCGGCTGTGTCTGGATCTAAGAATATGTGGCAATGTTAACAGCGGTTCCTTTCTTGTCCTGCTTCCTCTTGCTTCCTTAATTGAAGTTTGTTTGAAGACATCCTGAGAACACAAACCAAATATTTAGTTGCTGCAAATTGGCACTTCGGATCAATTACTCGTTGATTTGACAAGTGTCACTTTCTCCCCTGGCTATTGCATTCCTTTGGGTTCAGGTATCAGCCTCTTAAAGCGTACGAGTCCCCCTCCATCCCCCAGCTCTGATCTGATGCTCTCTTTGCAAGCACGTTTTTCATCAGGCTCAGCAATCTATCACCCAAGCTGACGAGATTTTCAATGAAGAAAAGTCCTTCTTTGCTAATTCTTTGCGTGCAGGCCAGTGTCTGCCAGGAACTTTCCCTCTCTCCCCCCTGGCTTTCAAAGTTGGAGAAAAATGGGTCTTGTGTCCTTGTGCATTTATCACTTTGGTTAGTCCGTGACTGCAATGCAACAGGACCAGAGTAATTTATTCATTTTAAAATAAGGTAAGGAGACATTTTTACAGAAAGAGATTTCCTGTTCCTCTTAACATCATGAAATTACAGTATTTTGTCCTTGTGTAAACAGCTCCCCAAAGATTTTATAGCCAGAATCTAGATCTCGGTTTGCCTTCTTGAACTATTTGCATTGAGATTAGGTTTCCCAATTTTGTCTTCATACTGTTTGATATCACATTCTTCAACCAGTGTTCTACAGTTTGAGCTTCAGCTGTCATAATTCCTTGTTAACACGTCTTTAAAGACCAACTTGGTCAAAATATGGCTTACCTCATAGTAGTCATCTGGGCTGCAAAACTCCAGATCACTACTACATGGCAGCAAACATGTTTGCAAAGATGCATAAAATGTATGCTGCATTTTATGTTTGTCTGGAAATATGGACTTGGTATGATTTAGTATTCCTTCTCTACCTTTTTTGCTACGTTTGCCAGGAAAGGAGCTGATTAGAACTAGTACTTCCAGACCTTAGCTTTAATGAATTTTAGAAGAAACAGAAAATCTAGATTAGCCCTATCTGATGAAATTACTAGGTTCACTTGAAAGCTGATTACTTTGATTGGAAAGAATTTAAACAAAGGCCATTTCCTCATCATTAATTTATGGTGTCCTAGGACACCAGTCCTAGGTGTTCCAGCCACTTCTGTGGTGATATAAAATCCATTCTTTAGTAATACATTGACATAGCAATAGTTAAATGACAATTCACATCACCAGTGGAGAAATGGCCTAAACCTGAGTCATTAGATGGTTCATCTTTAAGATCCTGCCAGTTATCTATGATAACTATCTATGATAGTTATAGGTAGGAAGTAGAGCTTGTTTTAAAATAATTTCCACCACATACGTTCACTATTTGGACATGGAAATGTCAGTTTTATACCATGTGTTACTCAGTTACACACAAAAGATGCTAGTTCTGATGCAAAGACATCACCTGCCCCACTTTAATCTAGAGCTTTAATATTTCCTGTGGGTACACAGTCTCATAGAGAAGGATAAAATAGTGTAAGGAGGAAAATAGCAAAGCCAGTGTGATTTTTATTTAGTGCAACTCAAGAAATTGGGTGGGGGAAAGACAAGGAAGAGATGTCAATCAAATTGCAGCAGGTGCAATTATTTTGTGAATTGAAGTGCAATGTGGCAGTTGAGATGCATCTCCAAAGTAAATCAATTTTTAAAAAATCTAGGATTGCGTATTTGGATACTGATCAGTGCAACTTTGATCAGTAAAATGTCTTTCTGTTCCGTCAATGTTTGTTGTCATACAGCTAAAGGCAAAAGATGCTATTTGCTTTTGCTCTGTCCTTGCGTAATGTTGCTTGGCAGCAGAAGCCTAGGCAAAGTTTTACACTGGATCCAGATGGATGATCCCTTTCATTCCTTGAGGCCAGGCCCCTGGAAGATACAATTGCTTAATGCACACCTACTGAGCCAGCCCCTTGTTTATTTGTTTGTCAGTTTAGGCTCTTGTTATAGTCTTGTTCTTTTTCTGCCCTGATGCTATTTTTGTATAGTCTGTCTAAATACTTAGGCTGTTTTTATTATTTTCCCATTTTAAGTCAGCCTGGAATCAGGCAGTTTCTAAATCTAATCAATCAATCAATCAATCAATCAATCAATCCTTTGTCTAAATGAGTGCTTATATATAGATTTCCATACAGTCAGAGTATCCAACCTCTTTTGTCCTAGTCCTTTAGACTGCTTTGCACACCAACTAAACTGCTTGTCTATAGACTCCTGAAGAGAACTATAGATGAATTATAGATCAGCACAGCTAAAGGACTACAAGTTTGCGAAGATTCTGAATATGTACTTATATTTATATTCTTTATTTAATGTAATAGGAATGACTGCATTTTAAAATCCTGATGGATAGGATTTAGGCAAGCTTCCCATGATCCTCCAGCAGGATAGTTTGTTCTAATGTCAAGGTGGAATATATTATACACTAGGTCTATAGGGTGCTGCAGAGCAGTCAAGAGTATGAACACCCATTATGCAATTCCAGGAAAAAGCACTATTGCTTTAAGATATTATTAAAAGCTGCAGGTTCTCACTCTCACGTACTTCAAAATAATTTTGGGAGACAATCCAGAATCCTACAGGATTCTGTTATATACAAAGGAATCCACTATAACTGCAAACTGTACAGATGGTATAGTTAGTATAAACTAATGATTCTTAGGGCAAACTTTTACTCACCTTGCTGCAGAATTTTTATGTTTTTTTAAATTTTAACATATACTTGTGTTACTTTCACATGGGCAGAGATATTCCTTCCTTCCAAAAAACAACATAAAGGTGATTTCAGAGCTTTTTTCTTTTTTTTTAGTACAGTACATGCCTATTTAATCTTTTTGCGATAAGCAAAGGCCACTGGAATTGACATTTCAATATCATTTTTTATTTGTAGTGGGGCAGAAGCAAGATCCCGTTCAAGAAATGATATGGATACAGTGTCATAATATTATAAGTTAAGAAGCTAGAGTCTTGCCTGTTCTCTCAGCTCCCCTCCCCCAATTCAAATCAACACATGCCACTTCAATATCTGTGCTTAAGGTACCACTGTGTGCTAAGGCTTATTGTTAACTTTGATCTAAAAAATATGTGTCAATGGAGAATGGAAATTGGACTGCTATCTTTGATTGGCACTTCGGTAAACATAATAAAAACAGCAAGCAAAGGCAGAGGATAGAGAAGGATGGGGGGTTGTGAAAAGAATAGTTACTAAGGTTGTATATTGCACATTGCTGTAGTGATCATCACAGGCAGGAAAAGACAAAGTGTTGTGTCATAGGCGCTTTCAATTCAAATAGAATGCCATTTCATTTTTTTCCCCATTTATAATAATATTACTCAATCTCTAGATACTGGGAAGCATGTTATGGGAAAGTGAATGGGTGTTTTACATTCTCAAACTAAGCTGGGATCATCCCAAAGGAGGCACCTACTCATTATTTTATTTATTTTATTATAGTTATATTCCATGGCCACTATAAAATGACCCCTGGCAGTTTACAAGTTATTCAAAAAGAGAGGCACATCTGATTAAAAATCTCTAGAATTCATACAGCATAAAATAACAAAACACTATATTAATTCAATGTATTCAATATAAATATATTATTAATCTTAAACAAAAAAGCTCTAGGGGGGGGGGAAGCTAGTCTGTTTTCAGCTAGAAGACTGTTTCCACTGGAAGACCACCGAGGGCTGATGTTGCTACTGAAAGCAGAATCTTTACCTCAACCCCCTTTACATACTGAAAGGGACGAATTATTAATTCTTTGTCCCAAAGTGATCTGGCCAAATCTAGTTGGTTTAAGCAGTCCTAGAAATACCCGAGTACCAAGCCATGAAAAAGGTTTACAGATGAAAACTAGCACTTAACATTGTACCCAGAACAATCAGGAACCATGTGCAATGCATGTGAAAGCAGGCAGGGCTTCCCCAGATCATGCAACCCCGTAACCCATAATATTCCCATTATGCTGATGTTCAATGTATAGTAGCCCAAAACCTGTTTTTAAGTGTAGGACCTAGAATCTCCTATTTCTTTTCTATGCTTTTATGTTAAATAAGAACATGTGGAATTTCACTGTCACAGCAACACAACACTTTTGGGATTCCTCTGGTGTTGTATTTTTACTGCTTCAATGTTGGGCAGCGAGGGGCAAAGCTGCATGAAATCTCCCCGCTCCAAGGAAAATAAAGAGGTTCAAACATAGTAGCTTCATTTTTTTAATGCACACAATTTTGTGTTTGTCTTTATGTAGACCATCTACACACGTACAATGGCTATTTTACATACGGTAGTTGAGGAAGCAGATGATGGGGCTCTTGCAGATCTGGAAAAATCATCCATTGAATTGAAGATAATTTTACAATAAAGGTGGCAGGAATTTTAGGTGTTGTCCAATGCTCATCCAGCTTTTAAACTGCAGAATGTCCATGAATTCAGTTTCTGGAAACTGTATCAAACTCTCTGCAATTCTAATACTTCATTTAAGTCAGACTGGATCAGCTTCTGTAGTGTCTGATGTGTCAAGAAAACTCAAATGTTTAGAAGGTTTGATTTAGTGCAATCAACACGAATGTATTAATTTGATTGTATACAATGAGTTTTCTATCCCAAGAGCAACATGTGAAACATCTGCCATATGGGCATCGTAAGGATTTTCATGAAACCGCTGGCCTCCTTTCTAAGATTGTGCCTCTTTCCCCTGAGTGCCAACTTTCTTATGTGCTCCACCCAACTGCCTCATTCTCTTTTGTTCTTTGAGTGTCAGAGGGAGAGGTAGAATAGAAGAATGAAAACAAGAACAAAACACAATAGGTGCAAAAAGAGAAAAATAGTATTTTCTCTTCATTTTGGTTTTGTTCACAAGCACTACCAGTCCTGCTCCCAACCACTTTTCCCTACTGAAATTTGTTTTAAGAAAGATTTTTCCTTCCTATTGAAGAGATTCATTCTTTGTCTGCTGGAATTGTGTGGTCCCTGATTTGCATTTGATAAGCAAAGAAACAGCAGTGTAGTACAAAAAGTAAAATTGTCAACCAGATCTTGTGATTACTTTCATGATCTAGTGACACAGTGTTTAGAATGGAGTATTGCAGGCTAACTCTGCCCACAGCCAGGAGTTCAATCCTGATGGGCTTGACATTGACTCGGCCTTCCATCTTTCCAAGGTTGGTAAAATGAGGATCCATATTGTTGAAGACAATATGATGGCTCAGTAAAACATTCAGAAAGTGCTGTAAAGCACTATGAAGTGTCATATAATTCTAAATGCTATTGCTATCTTGATTTCATTTTCTTCCTAATTTGACAATTTGAACCTGGATCCACAAATGCTTTTTGTCAAAATAAAGCTGTTGATTTTAAAGATTCTATAAAATTCTTCATATAATAAGATTTTCCTCTGAACATCTGAACATTAGAAAACTATGGGGTATATGGACAAGGGGAATACAGTCATGGCCGTAAATGTTGGCATCCCTGAAATTTTTCCAGAAAATGAAGTATTTCTCACAGAAAAGTATTGCAGTAACACATGTTTTGCTATACACATGTTTATTCCCTTTGCGTGTATTGGAACAAAACCAAAAAAGGGAGGAAAAAAAGCAAATTGGACATAATGTCACACAAAACTCCAAAAATGGCCTGGACAAAATCATTGGCACCCTTTCAAAATTGTGGATAAATAAGATTGTTTCAAGCATGTGATCCTCCTTTAAACTCACTTGGGGCAAGTAACAGGTGTGGGCAATATAAAACTCACATCTGAAACCAGATAAAAAGGAGAGAAGTTCACTTAGTCTTTGCATTGTGTGTCTGTGTGTGCCACACTAAGCATGGACAACAGAAAGAAGAGAAGAGAACTATCTGAGGACTTGAGAACCAAAATTGTGGAAAAATATCATCAATCTCAAGGTTACAAGTCCATCTCCAGAGATCTAGATTTGCCTTTGTCCACAGTGCGCAACATTATCAAGAAGTTTGCAACCCATGGCACTGTAGCTAATCTCCCTGGGTGTGGACGGAAGAGAAAAATTGATGAAAGGTGCTAACGCAGGATAGTCCGGATGGTGGATAAGCAGCCCCAGACAAGTTCCAAAGCAATTCAAGCTGTCCTGCAGGCTCAGGGAGCATCAGTGTCAGCGCGAACTATCCATCGACATTTAAATGAAATGAAACGCTATGGCAGGAGACTGAGGAGGACCCCACTGCTGACACAGAGACATAAAAAAGCAAGACTACAGTTTGCCAACATGTACTTGACTAAGCCAAAATCCTTCTGGGCAAATGTCTTGTGGACAGATGAGACCAAGATAGAGCTTTTTGGTAAAGCACATCATTCTACTGTTTACCGCAAACGGAATGAGGCCTACAAAGAAAAGAACACAGTACCTACAGTGAAATATGGTGGAGGTTTACTGATGTTTTGGGGTTGTTTTGCTGCCTCTGACACTGGGTGCCTTGAATGTGTGCAAGGCATCATGAAATCTGAGGATTACCAATGGATTTTGGGTCACACTGTAGAGCCCAGTGTCAGAAAGCTGGGTTTGCGTCGGAGATCTTGGGTCTTCCAGCAGGACAATGACCCCAAACATACATCAAAAAGCACCCAGAAATGGATGGCAACAAAGCGCTGGAGAATTCTGAAGTGGCCAGCAATGAGTCCAGATCTCAATCTCATTCAACACCTGTGGAGAGATCTTAAAATTGCTGTTGGGAAGAGACACCCTTCAAATAAGAGAGATCTAGAGCAGTTTGCAAAGGAAGAGTGGTCCAAAATTCCGGGTGAGAGGTGTAAGAAGCTCGGAAGCGACTGATTTCAGTTATTTATTCCAAAGGGTGTGCAACCAAATATTAAGTAAAGGGTGCCAATGATTTTGTCCAGCCCATTTTTGGAGTTTTGTGTGACATTATGTCCAATTTGCTTTTTTTCCTCCCATTTTTGGTTTTGTTCCAATACACGCAAAGGGAATAAACATGTGTATAGCAAAACATGTATTACTGCAATACTTTTCTGTGAGAAATACTTCATTTTCTGGAAAAATTTCAGGGATGCCAACATTTACGGCCATGACTGTATGTGAGCAAAGGAAAGATAGAAGATTATAGAAGATATAGAAAGAATTAATAAATTATCTGCTCAAGTTGCAGGACTAATAAGTAATAAGAGGTGAAAATGTCTTTAATTGGAAAAAAAATTCTCATTCCAAATTGGAAAAATCTATACAATACAATACACATTTTCAAAATTCAAAAATGAATTTCAAAAACTAACCAAGATAGTTTAAATTTCCATCCTAATGGTATATTTTTACTTTTGGAATAATAATCTAGTTCTCGTCTCTAACAACTTTCCCAGGTCAAACTTTTAGCAAACATTAGCAAATTTTCCAAGCAACTCAGCAAGGTCTGCTTAAAAAGGTACCATTTTGAATCTCTCTTCTATTTTTCAGCTCCTGATGAAAGAAGTTCCAACTCAGGGTACCAATTCCTGTCACTCAGCACACACACCATTCTCCATACAGCCTGACAGCTCCATTAATCATCCCCAGACACTTTCTGCATCATTAGTAGCACGAGAGACTTTCCCAAACTGGATCTTCATAACAACCTAAGATCAACATATTTTAGCTGCCTCCTCCCTTGCTTTCCATGGTGATTGCTGCAGCTCACCAAGGATGTCCTTTTAATGACTCCATTTGGGCTGGATACATTCAGCAAAGGTGTGGTAAGAAGGTTCTCAGAGTTTGCTGCTTTTAGTAAAACGCTGTCCTGCTGCAGACTCAGAAATGTCTGAGTCTGGCTAGACACGCTGGGAGAGCAGGTTATCAGGATCAGATAGTATTAATTTAACCCTGAAATTGATTTATTTTGACCAGCTTTCTCCTTTGGGCTATACATTCACCTGCATATGTTTACATATGCAGATGGAACGAGGAAAGGAATGCTGCATCCTGGAATGATTGGGATTCAAATAATAATGCTCTTTTCCTCCTTATCCCCCTATTTTCTACCCCTCTCCCCATCCCCAAAGGATATCCAGATGCATACAGAAACACTCCAAAAATCTCCTTTCATACTGATAGCTAGCAACATCTCTGTAGGATAACCCCTGGTGGCTGGGAGTCCTAAATGTTTCCCAGATTTCTTTATCTTTAACCCACATACAGCAAGCAAAAAATACACTCATTTTGTTAATGTAATGTATATCAGCAATAACAAAAGCCATTTCTGTTGGAAACCTGCATGATTTAAAAAGCAGCAGCTGTGGGCATTAATAAAAAGTCCACTTAGTAAGCTCACACTGTCAAAGCTTCTGGATATCTGCCTGCCTGTATGAAAGGGTTTCCTTCTCCATCTTGCTGCACCAGTGGCACGTCTTATTCTAACCGCCTGATTTATGTTCTGCAATTAATTGACTTCCTTGCTTCCCCATGACGGAAGGTGGATACTTGGAGTACCTCAATAAGGAGCAATGATGAATGGGGTCAGTTGCAGGAACACCACTTCTCTGACTTTGGAGCACCTTTTCTGCTGCATTTTTCCTTAATAAACCAATGCATTCAGTGAGAGGTCAGAGTGTGGTATATAAATATTTTGATGCCAGATTATCTTGGATTTCTTCCTGCCACAGTTTATTTTGCAATGGCTCTCCAGCAGTGGTGTCAGACTGTGGTAAGATGGCTTGTCAGTACAATTTCTCATCACTGTCAGCAGAGATGCCTGTTTTTCTGGCGGGGGAGAAAAGGAGATGAGTAGAGACCATGAAGCCAGCAGGAAGTTTCCCTTCCTTAAAGAACTATTGGCTATGTGTAGACTAATAGGATTCAGGGTTCTTTTTTTTTTTTACTCTTGAATTGCCCCACAGCTCCTGTTAAATGAAATATATCATGAGCATTCTAGCATAGGCTAGCATGAGATATTCAAATGTTAAATGTGACAAATTAAAGTGATAAAAGTAAAGTAAAATGCTGGCCAGATGTTCTATTTGGATAACAATTACCAATTTGAAAGTGATTTTATCAGACCCTGACACGATTGATGGAGATCTATTACAAAATATCAGATACTGATTGGTGGACTCACCTGCTTCTTCAATCTTTCCACCCATTCTAGGAAAGGAGGCACCAATAGATTTCATTTCCATGAGTAGTGCTTGATGCACCTTTTAAAGAAGTCCACTTTTGGAGATTCACCAGTATTTGACACATTCCCAGCTGGTACAAAAAGCAAAACTCTTATCAGTTTCAACAGCTAGAAGGCAGGCAGACAGGCTACCCTTTTACTAGTGTGTGGTGAACTTTTAAAAATATCTAGCATTTACCGGTCCACTAGTGGATGAGCAGGGTGGAATTCAATGTTTTACTGTTGTTGTTGTTTTTACTAACAATCACTTCTCCAAACCTGTGATGCACACTGATTTGTACATGTGCATAGGAGTCAATAAACCAATGCTTCAGTACACTGCTCATGAGAAGATAGAAGGAAGCCATGTGATGTTTATTTCTTGGCACGTAAAGCACAGCAATGGTCAAGCTTTATGTGGGTGTGTTTCTTTCCTAGGATACAAATATCAAAAAATAGCTAAGAGGTAGAAACCAGTGACCAAGGAGAGAGGTGTGCCAGTTACTCCACACAATGACCAACAGGAAAGGAGATGTTAATGAGATAAAATGGAATGGAATGGGAGAGGGGAGGGGAGGGGAAGGGAGGGGAGGAGAGGAGAGGAGGGGAGAAGAGAGAGAAGAAGAGAAGAGAAGAGAATAACTTTATTGTCATCTGGAATGTACACTAATCGGCATACATAAAATGAAATTTCATTGCATACAGGTCTCAAAGGTTTACCACCTCCAATATACACCACATAACCATGAATGAATGAATGAATGAATGAATGAATGAATAAATAAATAAATAAATAAATAAATAAATAAATAAATAAATAAATAAAGATAAATAATGCATATACCCACAAATATGACACAGAAAAACAACACAGGCTTGTTCGGATGTATACATGTACATAGTGAGAAAAACAAATCTTCAGAGTTTACCAGATGGATGGCATAGGAAACAAAGCTGTAACAAAGCTGTTACAGAATTTGATAATCCTGCTAGAAATATTTTGAAACTTCCTCCCAGAGGGAAAAAACAGAAACAGACTGTAAAGTGGGTGTGTGGAATCTCTAACAATGCTTTGAGCTCTAAGCACATAGCCCTTGTAAGCAATATCCTGAATAACAGGAAGTGAGCTTCCTATAATCTCCTTGGCTGTCCTTACGACTCTCTGTATGGACTTTCTATCTGAGGCACTGCTGCCACCAAACCAAACAGTAATGCAGTTTGTTAAAACGCTCTCCATCGTGCCTCTGTAAAAAGTGGCAAGACATAAGGACAAAGATGTGCTCTTCTCATTCAACGCTGCTTTGCACACTTCATTAAGAATGAATTAAAGTGGTGTTGAAACAGAACCCCACAGTGTCATTGTAGGCTGCCTTTGTGTTAGGACAAAGAGAAGCTGAGAATAGTTACTTGTATGTCCGAGCACTTTCAATATAATTGATGAAGCACTGCCTGCCCATGGTTAGAATCCAGTGGAGAAAAAATATATTTATACAGCTTATATTGTATAAACTTATTTATAATAAGTTAATATAATAAACTTATTATTCTTGTATTCATGGGCATTAGCTGTGGTGATTCTTAAGGATATAGACTGCTTTTATAGCAAGAATTAGTTAATGATTATTGTCAGAATGGGATATAAATTCAAAAGCATTCTACCCCCAAATGCCAGAAACATCCCTGAGAATAGTGATCAATTTATGGGGTTTAAAGCCTGTTCTCTTGAAGTCATCTGAGACCACAGAGCATTTTCTCTCTTAGATATGTTGAAGCAAGTCCACCCACCATTTGCTACCATTCAAGCAGTAGACCATGGAAGTTTCTCTCCTAAATTGTAGGTTCCTTGGGAAATCACTCACTGCAAATGTCTGACCAACCTGGCCAAACTAAGACAATTGGCAGATGTGCAAAAGTTGAATTCAAGTATCATCCTAATTCCAGCCCATAAAAATGTTATTATAATGAAAATTTAAAGTGTTTATATCATTAAAATGATATGTGAATTCAGAGACATCTGGTGCTGGGTAAGATTTGAACAAGATCCAGAGCATTTGCCATCCACAGCCTCAGGAAGTAATGTGGAGCAGTCTGTTCTGGATAATTATTTTCTTTGCTTGTTTGTTTGCAAACACATAATCTTTTCACATTTCACATAACAGTCAGTTTGCCAACAGTTCAAACATTTGTCCGCACGTAACTGGGATTAAGGAACATTCAGACTAGTAGCAGGATTTCTAAGCAAAGTTGAACAAAATCATATGTTGGGCTTTCAAAGCACACTGCTATGCTTGTCTCTGCTTCCAAACCAGATCTTCCTTAAACCAACAGTTACCAGAATGTTCCAAGTATGAGTCTCCTACCCAGTCATCAAACCACATAGGAACTGACCTTAACTGGCAGAAAAGGAGTGATTTTCCATCAATCATCAAGCTTCTTACTTAATTAAATATTGGTTTCCCCTTCCTTTGATTAAAGAAGATCTTGGAAAAAATTCTCCTCATCTTCCTTGCTGCCAAGGAAGCTGTTAATTAGAATTAATTAGAATTTATTTTATTTTCAAAGATGTGGGCTGCTATTTAAGAAAAACAGCTCAAGTCTTACCATGTCAAGATTTAATTTCTCAATGAACAATAGCATTGGAAGTGATGAGAGTTGGGAAGCCCCCTAATCCAAGATCAGATTCTTTACTCCAAAGGCCACCACATAAGATTATTCAAGGGGAAAGTATTTTTAACTGGTCTCTTAAATCCTTCTTTTTATGTAAGTGATACCTGTGATTTTCTTTAAAAAGAACTCTTTTCTTTTTGTGCCATGCCATGATCTATAAACCATAATTCCCCAATCCTTCTGTACTGTGCTTCAAGCAAAAATCCCATGGCTGCTTACTGTTAGATCGGCGCAGGAATGGAAGACGTGACCAGCTCGTTACATGAGTAACTTTTATTAAGAACAGAAACAGTAGCAAGACTGGCTGCGCGCTGCCGGAGCTCTCCTTATATTCGCTCCGGCAGTCGCACCGCCCCCTGACAGGGATTCAAACTTTCCCGCCCGATGGCTGGCAGCCAATCCGGGCGGATGTCCTTATAAGGACATAACACTCCTCCCCCCTTAGTCCGGAAAAACTTCAAAGTTCATTTATAAACGTTACGTAGTCCCGCAGGTACGTAGGACGCCTCGGCCCCCTAGCTGACCTGCGCAGTCTCACTTCTTCCTCGTCCCCGACCTGGACGGACGGGGCTTCTGTGTCTCCTGGTTCCCTCCCCGGAACCGGGCTCGGTTTGGCTGGCGAGTGTGCGGGGTCACCCCCAGCGCCTCCGGCCGGACCGCAGACCCTGGATGGCTGGTTCGGGTGGTCTTCCTCCTGGCCTGTGGATCTATTGCCTCGTCTCGGTTGCTCGGTTCCGACCCGGGAAGAGCGTCTGAGTCTCGGTAGGTTTGTTGCTTGCTCTTCCCTGGCCTCCCGGGTGCTGCGGTTCGGTTGCGGTCCGGTTTGCTGCTGGTTGGGCGGTGGTTCCGCTCGGTGCCCTCGGGTCCGGTCCGCCGGCTGCGGGTGGTGCTGGCTTGCGTTGTGCTGTCCGACCTCGCAGGGGTGGCGTTGGTCCCCTCGGTCAGGCTGGCGTTGGTCTACCCCATCTGGTTGGTGGTGGTCGACCTGGTCGGGGTGTTGTTGTGGGGCTACCTCTGCGGGGCGGCGGAGGTCTCCCCTGCCGGGGTGGTGTAGGTCTACCTCGCCGGGTTGTTGTCGGTTTTCCCTTCCCCCTAGTCCCTGGTCTACCGTCAGGTGGTGCCTGGGGTCCTCCTGGTTGGGTTGTTGTTTCCAGGTTGTCTTCTGCGATGGGCGGGGGTCCCTCTCGCCGAGGAGTCGTGTGCCACCCTCGCCCATGGGTAGTGGGGTGCCCGTCTTGGCTGGGTCCCGGTCTACTCGCCTGGAACTGCGGTCTCCCTGGCTGGGCTGGTGATGGCTGCCGTCACTGGTTGGGTGCGCTGCTCCTCCTCTGGGCAGGTCCCGGTCTACTTGCGGGCTGGGTTGGTGTTCCCTGGCCCTGTTGTGCCGGGTGCCCACCTGGCTGGGTTGGTGTTGCCATCCCCCGTGCAGTTGGCCCCGGTCTACCTTGCTGGACTGCCGACGTGACAGTACCTGGTAGTGGGCTGGGCCGACCTCGTCGGGATGGCGCTGTTCTGCCTCGCAAGGGTGTGGTAGGCCTACCTCGTCGGGGTGTTGGAGGCCTACCTCGTCGGGGTGTTGTAGGCCTCCCTCGTCAGGCTGGTTTTCGTGTGCCCCCCCCACCTTTTTCGGAGTTGGTCGATGTGCCGTCTACAGACCTGTCCATCTTCCAACTCGACGGTGTAGGATTTGGGGCCGGTTGTGCTGGCAATCTTCCCCTTCAGCCACTTGGGAGAGCCGTTGAAATTCAGCGCGAAAACTGAATCTCCGTTGCTGAAGGCGCGAAGCGGGCGGCTGGCGGTTGCGGTCACTTCCGGGCTGTATTGGGGGTGCAGCCGGTCCAAGGGTGACCTCAACCTTCTGCCCATCAGCAGTTCGGCTGGGCTCTTGTGGGTAGTGGCATGTGGCGTGATGTGCTGGGTGAGGAGGAAGTTGTCTATGCGTTCTTGCCAGTCTCCCGGGCCCATCTTGGTGAGGGCTTCTTTGGTCAGTCTGACCATGCGTTCTGCTTGTCCGTTTCTGGCCGGCCTGTAGGGGGCGGACAGGGCGTGGCGGATGCCCAGTCCTGCCAGGAAGGACTCCATGGTCAGGGATGTGAGCTGGGGGCCGTTGTCCGAGACCAGCACGTCCAGTAGTCCATGTGTGGCGAACAGACGGCGCAGGGCTCGGATCGTCGCTTCAGTTGTGGTAGATGCCATGGGCACCACCTCGAGCCACTTGGAGAAGGCATCTACCACGATGAGGAGGTGTCGCCCTTTCATCGGGCCCGCGAAGTCGATGTGTATCCTCGCCCAGGGGTTGCTGGGGGTCTCCCACTTCGCGACTTTGGATTGCGGCGGCGCTGGGCAAACTTCTTGGCACGGGTCGCATCTGGAGACCCATTGCTCAATGTCTTTGTCCATGGAGGGCCACCAGACGTAACTCCGTGCCAGGGCCTTCATGCGGACGATGCCTGGATGCCTTTTGTGCAGCGTTTCTAGCGTCCGCCGTTGCAGAGTGCTTGGGATCAGCACCCTGTCTCCCCATAGCAAACAGCCTTTTATGGTGGACAGCTCCTTCTGTTTCCTGGCGAACGGGCTAAATTTCTCCTCTGGCTTTTCCGATGGCCACCCTCTGAGGATCCAGGACTTCACTTGGCGGAGTGTGAGGTCCTTTTGGGTGTGGACGGCCACATCTGCGGATGACACAGGACAGCTGGCGTCGTCATCTATATGGAGTAGATGGAGCGTGGGGGCTGGGTCTTCGACTGGATTCTTTGACGGGCATCTGCCTAGCGCGTCGGCGTTTCCTATGGCTGTGCCTGGCTGGTGCACGAGCCTATAGGAGTAGCCGGCTAGGAAGATGGCCCATCTCGTCATCCGTGGGGACATGAAGGTCGGGGTGGGTTGGTCGCCTGCGAGGAGTCCCAGGAGTGGCTTGTGGTCGGTGACTATGGTGAAGCGTCTTCCATAGAGGTATTCGTGGAAACGCTTCACTCCAGCCACGATGGCCAGGGCTTCTTTGTCCAGCTGGCTGTAGTTGCGCTCCGCGCCGGACATTGTCTTCGAGAAGTAGGCAATTGGGGCTTCCGTGCCGTTGGGCAGTTCATGGCTGAGGACTGCCCCCACCCCGTATGGAGACGCATCACAAGTCAGCTTGATGGGCAGCGTCTCGCTGTATTGGATGAGGACGCTTTTGGACGTCAATAGTCCTTTGATGGCCCGGAACGCTGCTTCCTCTTCCTGGCCCCACTTCCAGGAAACCGATTTCCCCAGCAGGCGGTGGAGCGGCTCAGCAACTGTGGCTTTCTGTTTTAAGAAAATGGCGTAGAAGTTGAGCAACCCAAGGAAAGCCTGAAGCTCCGTTTTGTTTTTTGGGCTTGGAGCTTCATGGATTGCTTCCACTTTTGATTTGGTGGGGTGGATGCCTGTGCTATCAATGAGGTAGCCCAGGAACTCGACTTCCTGTACTCCTATGATGCACTTGTCCCGCCTGACCCTCAAGCCCTTGGCCTTGAATCGCTGCAGGACAAGCCTGAGCCTTTCAAGGAGTTGAGCTCTTGAGTCACCGGAGATGAGCACATCGTCGAAGTAAGGCACCACCCCTGGAACGCCTTGGAGAAGGCGTTCCATCATGGATTGGAAGATGCCGGGGGCAGCGCTGACTCCAAATTGGAGGCGGTTACATTTGAATGCCCCCCTGTGCGTGACAATTGTTTGAGCCTCCGCCGTTTTTTGGTCTACTGGCAGTTGCTGGTAAGCCTGGGCCAGGTCCAGTTTCGCGAAAATTGATCCAGATCCCAGGGAATGCAGCAGGTGTTGCACCACTGGGACTGGGTATGCGCTCTGTGCCAACGCCTTGTTGATGGTACAACGGTAGTCGGCGCAGATGCGCACAGACCCATCATGCTTCAGTGGGGTCACAATGGGGGTCTCCCATGAAGCATGATCGATCGGTTCCAGGACGCCCTGGGCGATCAGCTTATCCAGCTGCTCGTCTACTTTGGGCCGCAGGGCAAACGGAACTCGGCGGGGCTTGAGCCTAATTGGGGTGATTCCCTTGTCCAGATTGAAAGAGATTGGCCTCCCCACAAATTTCCCCAGCTTACCATCGAAGACTTCCTTGAACTCTTCGATGAGGTTGTCGAGTTCGTCCCTGCGAATTTGGTTGATGCCTTCGATTGAAAACCCCAGCGGCTTGAACCACTCCACTCCTAGCAGGTTCGGTCGGCTGTCCTTCACGACGGTGATGGGGAGCTTGCCTTCGAACTCTTTGTAGGTGACTCGGATGTAGGCTCTTCCTAACACTCCAATGGGGTTTCCCCCAAAGTCGACGAGCTTGGAGTGTAGTGGCTTCAGCTCTCGCTTGGTGATGCTGGGCTGCAGGCGCTTCAGCTGTTGCCAATCCATGATGGAGTAGACCGAGACCGAGTCTACCTCCATGTTGCAGGGTGCTCCTTCCACGTGGATGGTCACGTGGAACTTGGTGGCGTTGTCCGAAGTCGTGTGTGCGATGGTCGTCTGGTGGACCGCTCCGCTCCGGGGAAACTCGTCGTCTCTGCGTCTGGGGGGGCCAGAGGACCGTTTGGATGATCTCTGGTACTCCTTCCGATTCTCGCGGGGACGGTGGCTGGAGGGCTCTGGGGCTGGTTCCTCGGCTCTGCAAGCTTCGGCGATGTGACCCCTTCTGTTGCAGCGTCGGCAGGTCGCATCTCTCCACTTGCAGGTCGACCTGGCATGGTCCCCTCTGCAGCTGGCGCAGCGCTCCCCCTTGTAGCTCCGTTGGGCGGTTTCCCGCCTTGGGGGTCTGGATACTTTGTGTACGGTGGACTCCCCCTCCGACTCGGATCCAGCTGTGGAATCCTCTGTTGATGATTGCGCTGTGGAGCGAATCTTGTGGATTCCCTTAGCTCTGCTTACTGCGGCAGCTGCTTTCTCCGAGATTTCGGATGCGGTGGCTTCCTCCACCACATCCTTGAGCACGAGTTTCTTCCTGCTCAGGAATTTCTTTTGCAGGCCTCTATCCCTCATGCCGAAAACCACGCGGTCAGCGATGGCATTGTCCACGTGGTCGAACTCACAGCTGGCTGCGATCTGGCGTAGGGCGGCCACGAATTCCTTGATAATCTCACCTTCCTTCTGGTCCCTCTGATGGAAGGTGAAACGGTTCGCCACCGGTGTTCCTGTTGGGACATAGTGGTCCTCCAGGATCTGCAGCAGGTCTGCCCATGGCACTTCTTCGATGTCTCATGGTGCTACGAGATCGATTGCCATGTCGAGGACCTCGGAGCCGCAGTTGGCCAGGAAGATGCCCTTTTTTCGGTCATCATCGGCATCCCTGATGTTGTTGCCTCTCAGGTATTGCCGGAATTTCACTACGTAGGATTTCCACTTGTCCTTCCCTGGGCGGAAAGGAGCAAGGGCTGGCAAAGTGACTTCAGCGGATGCCATGCCTTTGGAAATGCCTACTGTAGTTCCAGGTGCCGGAGTCTTGGTCTTGTTGGCTTGGTGCCGTGAGGTTCGTTTCTTCTCTCTAGTCCTTCGTCGCCAGTGTTAGATCGGCGCAGGAATGGAAGACGTGACCAGCTCGTTACATGAGTAACTTTTATTAAGAACAGAAACAGTAGCAAGACTGGCTGCGTGCTGCCGGAGCTCTCCTTATATTCGCTCCGGCAGTCGCACCGCCCCCTGACAGGGATTCAAACTTTCCCGCCCGATGGCTGGCAGCCAATCCGGGCGGATGTCCTTATAAGGACATAACACTTACTTTATACAAAATTATTCAGGCAGCATCCTCTCACTTTATTAGACATCAGTATGATGACTACATCAGGTCCTCATATTCTAATTAATGATGCTGTTATGTCAGCTATAAATCCTGTTAGTTTTGCTCTTCCATTAATAGTCATCATAAGAAAGACTGCAACAATACTATATTTAAGACTTTCCAATATAGAAAGCAACATACATTTCAAATGAGAAGTAGAATCATTTTTCAAAATCTCTAGAATTTTCTTCTGCAAAGTTCAATAATATACACGTCCAATGATGATGCTCAATTCTTCTTCACTGATATTTCATCAGTTTTTAATGCATAGGATAAGGGGAACCCGGGCTGAAGTCTTCTTAAACTGTAAGTGAATCAAAGGGGCTTGAATGACGTTTGGGACTAATTTTCATATCCTGAGCTTTTCCTGTGTACTCCACAAAGTTCGAAGGCTGGGGCAATGGAGCTTTTCTCCTTCCCTGGTCTTGAACCTGGTTCCCCTGTGGGGTAGCTTGTTTGAGCATTTGGGCAGCTTGCTTGCTCCCTGCTGTTATTTCAAGGCTCTTTCACAATGGGAGGAAAGGTTTGAGTTGGATTCCTGCTGACTTCCTGGCTAAATCTCCATAACCTCATGCAGCTTACACCAACACCTGCAGATGGACTGGAAAGTGCATATTGATCCATTAGGCTTTGCAAATGACTCTGATCAAAGAAAAAAATGTGTTGATGTATGTGTACAATTTGTCTTACCTTCCCACAGTGCAAAGGGAAAAGGGGGGGATGTGATCCTGATGTTGTCTTAACTTCTTCCAGGCAGCTGGTAGTATCTCTCTTCTGTCCCATGTAAGCCAAGCTGCAGCTACAATTTGCAAGTGTATTTTGGTCAAAGCTTTTGCAGAAATCCAGCCAATCTGGAATAAGAAAGGGTCCTATGATAGGCTGGCACAAATAGGCAGGAGGATGATGTCAATAGCATCAAAGTGGCAGATGTAATTCCAATAGTCAAAGCCCTGTCATTTTTTACATGCATTGACATCTCCCACACCCTCCCACATACTGATGTCCCTGCATGTAGGATTGATGGGGGAAATGGGAAAATGTACTTTATTACCCTCTTCACTGATCTAATATTTTCCCATGTTAGGTTATATCAGGGGTGAAATCCAGCAGGTTCTGACAGGTTCTGGAGAACCGGTAGTGGAAATTTTGAGCAGTTCAGAGAACCGACAAATACCACCCTCTGACTGGCCCCAGAGGGGGGTGGGAATGGAAATTTTGCAATATCCTTCCCCCAGGAGTGGGGAGGGAATGGAGATTTTGCAGTATCCTTCCCCTGAAGTGGGGTGGGAATCGAGATTTTGCAGTATCTTTCCCCTGTCATGCCCACCAAGCCACACCACGCTCACCAAGCCACACCCACAGAACCAGTAGTAAAAAAAATTTGGATTTCACTACTGGGTTATATGGTGTCAGAGAATGAGATTTGAAACTAATTTCCATATCCTAAGCCTTTTCCTGTGCTAGGAGAGTGGGAAAAACACAATCACTATTTCCTCCAGAATAACCTGGCATCTTGAAGAAGAAGCCAGTTTGAAGCCATTATGGCTCATAGAGCAGTGGCATATAGAAGTATACCAATAATTGCTCACAGTACTGCATTCTGGACCAGTTGCAGTTTCAGAGGAGTCTTCAGGAGCACATAGTATGTGTTGCAGTAATCCATTCAGGAGATGACCAAGGCGTAAGCAGTGCCTCCTGATCCAGGAAAAGATGCAATTGGTGGATAAAATGGATTTATCCAAAGGCCCTCCTACTCACAGCTGCCTTCTGTTCTTCAAAGAAGAACCACAAGCCTAGAAGAACCCTCAAATTTTGCACCACGTGGGGGGAGTGCTACCTCACTAAGAATTAAGGAGGGAAAATCCCTGGATCCATGTAATCCTAAAACCTGAAGCCTCCAGATACCGAAGAATTAACCCTGAAAGTATTACTTGATTGGCTCATGATAGAAATATTTAATTGTATCATCAGGGCTGGGGAGAGCATGGATGGATCCCACAAAAAGGAGACTCTGCAAAAAAAAAAAAAGTGTCACAAGACAAACCTCTCCCCCCAATCAACACTGACTGGAGACAGGTCAAGAGGAAAGAAGAGAACTGCTGTTAACACTGTGGGCCCCCCATTCCCAGTTCCCTGAGGTTGTTCAGAAGCATATCATGATTAAGGGTATTGAAAGATACTGAATGATCATGGATAGTCAGAATGGATGCAGTCCCTCAATCATCTCATTTCTGCCAGAGGTCATCCACAAGCATAATGCTGTCTAGGTCCCATACTGATAATAGTCCACATAATTTGCCTTTTCCACAGACTTCCAATTAAAACTATCAACTTTCTTGAAAAGGAAAGGTTGGAAATAGCACACAAATAGTTGGCTCCAGTGATAGTTTCTTAAGAAGAGAGCAGCTCATCACTTCCTTAAGTATCAACAGGAACATCTCTCTCTCTCAAGGATGTACTGATCACTGCCTGAACCCAAGTACTTGTTATCTTCCTGAAAGCCTGAAAGAGTTAATCAGGAAGGAGCTCGGTCTAATACACAGGTGGCTGAGCTTACAGCCCCGAGGACCCTGCCTGCTTTTTTTCAAAATAATAAGGTCAAAGTCTTCCTAAATAATAAAGCCAGGCCATGCCTCAGTCATCTCCATGGGGATCTGCCAGATAGTGAGCTTTGGGAATCAACTTTATCTGACAGATACGTGAAGTATTCTTCACAATTGTCCTGTGTAACATTTCTGGCTCCATCCATCCAAGGAAACACCAGGCTGCTCTAAACAGAACCAATGGTTGACTATTTATAAGAGTAGAAAAATAAGTATGTTTTGCCTCGTTTGCAGCTATAATCCATGAAGGGGAAGGTAGTCCTTCTTGGAAATGAATTCAGCCAACTAACACTTGGGTCGATGAAAACAGATTTTATTAAAAGAAAAGGGCCTCCTTGGGGTGCCATCGGCCAGACAATGTCGGCTGGCGACCCCTAGGCAGCGGGCCTTCTCTGTGGGTGCACCTACCCTGTGGAATCAACTGCCCCTGGGGCTCCGGGTGGCCCCTGACCTTCGCTCTTTCCGCCGTGGCCTTAAAACATGGCTATTTCACCTGGCTGGCTTGGACTAAAGGGGTTTTAGAGGGGATTTTAATGGTTTTTATAGTTTTATTGGTTTTTTTTTAATTGAACTTTGTGTGTTTTATTGTTGTGAGCCGCCCTGAGTCCTTTCGGAGATAGGGCGGCATGTAAGTCCAAATAATAAATAAATAATAAAATAATAAAAGCATTTTTTGCAAAGTAGGGTAGTATCCCAGCAGACCTCAACAAAGGAGTTTGAGCCAGGAAGCCACGCCTGAAATTTTCAAAAGCATAACATTTTACAGTTCCCTATCCCGATGCCCCCCACGCCCCTCCTATATCAGGTTCAGTGACTGATTACCACTAATCTGTGACACCTTCAGAGACAACATCACCTCTTTCTCTAATTACATGTTTATCAACTACCCATACAATATTTTGCAAGCATGGCTCTTTCTTATCTCTATTGCCTTGGCATTAAAGAGTGTCCCCATAGCTGGGCCTTTTTCTAATGGGCCTCAAACAAAAGATCTATTCTAACACAACCTTGTTACATATTGGTATGCTTTCAGCATGTCTTTTCTCTAACTATCTTAAAGCGGAATAATGTCTAACAAATGTAACCGAGTAGCAAAGCTGGAAGGGATCTGCAGGTCATCCAGTCTAACCCACTGCCTGAGCAAAATTGAATCTTTAGTTATATGCATTTCTAACCTATATACCTACATACTATTTTATTTTTGAATTTTCTTATATCCTACAGTCCTTAATAGAGGCCTTTACCCATTTATGATTAGATTTGCTCCTTGTTGTCCTCTAGCAGTGCTCTAGATATCTTCTGCCATTTCATCATCTGTGCCCTATGTAAACTAAGGCAGGGGTGTCCAACCTTGGCAACTTTAAGACTTGTGAACTTCAACTCCCAGAATTCCTCAGCCAGCAAAGCTGAACTAAGAGGAATCCAGGGCTCCATGCACAAGCAAATGCTGCACTGGCATAATCAGAATTAAATATGTAGCTATCCTCTCATTCCAAACATCAACCAAGGCTCCATGCCAACCCAAAAGTGATCTGTCTATATCAAAAGAGTGATTGCAATCATTCCAAAACCAGATCATGCCACCATTGTCCTGAGACAAAAAAAACCCCAGATCCGATGTATGACCCTCCCTTTTTGTACTGGGCCCTTAATTAGGGATACCAAATATTTGAACAAGCAAAGGACAATAGGACAGATACAGGAAAAAGGAGAGCACCTTATTTAATATTTGTATTCACATTCATTGGAGAGGAAGGGATTACAAGTGAGACACACAATGGGGAATACACACTGAGAGGAATGTAATATGCTGACTGTTTGCATAGTAGGCTCGTGTTGCAAGCTGCAAGTGGGTTAGGAGGGTAAAATCTCCAGCAAGTAACTGTTTAAAATGTTTAAACTTTTTCCGTTTCTGGGAGAGTTTGTTAATTTATGGATAGCACTTATTAGGAAAGCACAGAAAAAAGCTACTGAGTTAAATACTCAAAAAGCAAGACAAAAAGCAATTTGATCTTAAGGTTATGCCTGCTAAACAGAGGACACAAGGACAAAAAGAAGGACATGTCCTCCTTTTGCCAGATGTCAGGTAACCTTACCCTCAATGACTTGGATCAGGCCCATGATGGAATTGATGCCATGAACTCCTGAGCTCATACAAATCCACACCCAAGAAGGTCAGATTGATGTAAGTCTGGGGGAATTATTTTGTTTTTAACTAATTTTTAATATTTTAATTTAGAATTGTTGCTTTAACAGTTTTTATTTATTTTGGTTGTCTGTAAAAATGAATTGAATGCTCTCCAAAGTCACTATGTGAGATGGGTGGCTATACAAATGTGCTTAAATAAATAAACTCCACTGCTAACCCAACCATAAAGTCAACAGTTCAGGCAGGGAACCTTTTACACAACGAGGAGTCTAGTATCGCAGCAATAATCTCAACTAATTCTTAGAGCCCAACTTTACAAACATGGCTTCACATCCAGTTATTCATGAGGCAGGCCTCAGGAAGCTGGATGGCCATAACTACCCTGTATCACTCCTGCTTTTAAGCCTTGATGCCACTCAAAGCTCAGTTGGGCACATTACCAAGAGGGAGACTCCCCCTTCTGTACCCATCTAGGTCTCCACTCTCCTATCTGTAATGAAGTCACGGATGATCAAGCCTTTATTAAAGGCTGACCTGGCATTCCACAGCAGCAGCTGAAAGCAGCAGCCTCCCACTGGGGTCATCCACAAGTGCGATCAATGCTGTCTCAGTCCCATACTTGGGCCTGAAGCCTGAATGAGAAAGATTGATTTTTCATGCAATCTTGTCTATTACAGTTTCTTTCTCCAAGCGTATTGCATTTTTATATTGTTCGACTAATGTGCATTTTGATATGCATATTCATGCAATTTTGTTCCACAGTATACCTTTATTTGAAAACTGCAATATGAAAAAGATACTGTTGGTTGAAAATTCACATTAAAATGTGTGCAGATTTCTTCATCTGACCTACTTTTATAGAAATCATTCTTGGTGTCTTCAGCATCAAGCAAAGATTTTGATTTATTTCACTGACTGACAAGTGCATTGATTTCGATCCATACATGGGAACAGGAGAATGCCCTGTGACAAGTTTGTACTGGGTCCCAGCAATGATGTTTGGGCTGTGAGTGATTCTCTCAAAGGCTATAAGGACCTATGGAGTAGACATTTATTTACAATGTTTTTCTTACCTCTGACTTGATAATAGATCATTTTACTCTAATTATTTACATCTGAAAATCAATCTCTGTCCACTTCACAAGCCAATGTGTCATTCCTGACAGGGACTGCATTGGTAGAGTCACTATGCTTCTCTAGTAACATCCATTTGTTCTCAAGCAGCAAATTTGTTCTTTGTATTAAAATGTTGTATGTGCAATTTTTTGTGTCATCCTTCCACCCTCATTCTCCCCACCCTCCTCAGAACCTAAACTTACTCCATCACAAATTTATGACAGGTTGAGAGAGGTTCCATATGGCGACAGAATTAAGAATTCACATGGTCACTGAGAAACGGGCATACTGTAAAGTAAACTAACTGGGATTTCTTTCTACAGATAGAAAACTGGGTAGCTATAATTCTATGCAACACAGTGCATAGTTCTGTGTATGATAAACCAGAAATCAGCTGCTAAAACCTGCCCCATCACTGCATTGCTTGAGGCATCATCTGCTGTGTTTCTGGCAGACTGGCAGTCCAGAAACTTTGTCAGATAAAACTCTCTCTCTTTCTCTCTCTCTCTCTCTTCACACACAAACACACACACACGCACACACACACACACAGAGAGAGAAAGAGAGAGATTGAAGATGTCTGTGAGTACGTATGGTGGGTAGCACAGAGGCAGGAAAATCTGTGGCACTGACAGGGTAGTTGAACTTCAACTCCCTCCTCATCTTGGACCAGACTGACTGGGATAATTGGGGACTGAAGTTCAGTAACACCAGAAATACCATAGATTGCAAACCTCCAGATTACCATATTGAAGAAACAATTTCAAGGCTCCACTGAACCATGAAGTTCACTGCAGGACATAGTAGCCATCCCTAATTTTCAGGCTAGCCAATCTCATAGCACAGATGTGACAAGAAAAATGAGTGGGGGAGGAATAAATGTGGATGTTACTTGGAGGGAAGAGGGAGTTTGATGTATCCTTCTGGGGTCACTTGTCGGTAAATACAAATGGAATCCAGATGCAAATTCCATTCAATCAGAGTAGACTGATACAGAGAAGAACATGGCAGATGTTAGGGACCAATAAGCCACATAATCTGTTTTCCTTGCCTGTATAGAAATTGTATTAAATAAATACACTAGGACATGTAAAACAGAGATGGACAATTCCATTGAGGTTAGTAGATCAGGTATAATAGAAGTAAGAGCCATTACTCAGTGGTCAAGGAGATAGTGATACTGGAATTGCACAGAGACATGACTCAAAGAGATTGGATATTAAATATCCAAAGGCCCAATATTTGCTTTTGCCTTTTCTGGTCAAAGACTTGACATGCCTTTTTCTCTTTAATTTCCAGGTAAATCTTGAGTGGGAATGCACAATGCCATGATTTGGAGTTGATTACTGCTGAATTTTGATGATATGAACTTAAAAAAATCTTGAGTGAGTAATTTGTGTATTTATTTCTCTTCTATATTAAAATTGTATACAAGTTTCCCAATAAGGGTAAACTAAACTTGAGCCACTGCATCTCTCTTTATAGAAATTAAACAATATTCTTCCTCTCTTAGTATGTAACATTATACCATATTTCCCTGAAAATAAGACCCTGTCTTATATTTTTTGAACCCCAAAATAAGCACTTGGCCTTATTTTTGGGGAGGTCTTATTATTTTGGGGCGCGTGGAGCAAGATGGGGCTCCTCTTGCCATCTTACCTGATTTGCAACTCTGCATTTAAATATTTTTGGGGAGGGCTTATTTTCGGGGGAGGTTTATTTTAACATACGCGCTCAAAAGCCCAATTGGGTTTATTATCAGGGGATGTCTTATTTTCAGGGAAAGAGGGTAATATATGCTCTCATTAACAGTTCACTGTTACTAATTTCTGGACTTGCAAAACATCTGGGAATGTTTCACTGTCCAAGAATCAAGACAGAGAGAAAATGATCAAGGCTGATAGAATGTTTAGCTCCCTTTGGGAGCTAAAAGCTCAGTAGGTTCAATATTCAGAAGAGAAATTCCATTTTCGTGCCATCCGCTAATGTAGTCACCAATAGCATTTCAGTTTGAAATATGGCAAAACCATTCATTTTCAGCACTCATGGTTTGCTTTGGGATGAAATGTTAAGTGTGACAAGACCTGTTTTATTATTTGTAACACATAATCCTTTTAGATATGTTTTTAAGAAGAATTCTGGGGAAATATTACTGTATTTGACTTGCATTCTGTTTGCTTTATTTCAACAGCAAGAGATCTAGAAATGTCCCTCATTACTTTTCAGACTACATAGTTTCTAATTAAGACAGATGGGAACAGTCCTTACTTTCTGTATGGAAACTAATCACAACAGCTGATCAAACATCTAGGATGAAGTCAGGATCTGTGGGAAATATATTTTGTTTTCAGTTTTCTGAAGGATTTCTATATCTCACACAATATGGCAATTGTTTCGGCTTTCCTAGCTAAAATCTATGTTTCTAAAAATGAAGTTCCAATAATAAAAAAAAATTGCTTGTTATTTTCTTCCCAAAACAGTTTAGGAGATCCCCTAGTACAACCTAACACTATTTCTGTGCCTGATGAGATGTGATTTGCAGGTCTGGAAATTCTGTTTCATTCCATCTCAAAATGCAACCTGTATAATCATGGCACAAACATCTGTCACATATTTCCTCTTTTCTTTTCCCCTGTATTTTAATTTTCTTGTCTGATGAAGAACCCTAATGGAAACCTGTGATTAGCTTGGAAAGCTTCAGCGGGCCTAATAAAAGAATTTCATCTATGGAATATGTTTCAATCAACGGATTCTTTGTCTCTGGAAGACGATATTTTGAAACCAACATTTGGTGTGTACGGAGTCTGAGGTGCTATCAGTTTAGATAATGGACACTTTAGAATCTTCCCAGTTTTAACATCAGCTCAGAATTCAAGGGTGCCTTGTCACACAATATAGTAGCATGGCACTGCATTAGATCAATGTTAAAAAGCACTGACTAACCAGTTTGTGAATATGGGCCGGAGAGGTGAAAATCTGCTGGGACACAGAGATTCAGAGCAGCAATTTGAAAATAGAATAGAATAGAATAGAATTCTTTATTGGCCAAGTGTGATTGGACACACAAGGAATTTGTCTTGGTGCATATGCTCTCGGAGTACAAAAGAAAATATACATTTGTCAAGAATCATAAGGTACAACACTTAATGATAATCATAGGGAAACAATCAATATAAATCTTAAGGATACCAGCAACAAGGTTACAGTCATACAGTCATAAGTGGGAGGAGATGGGTGATAGGAATGATGAGAAGATTAATAGTAATGCAGACTTAGTAACTAGTTTGACAGTGTTGAGGGAATTATTTGTTTAGCAGAGTGATAGCGTTTGGGGAAAAACTGTTCTTGCGTCTAGTTGTTCTGGTGTGCAGAACAATTAGAGTGTCGTTTTGAGGGTAGGAATTGAAACAGTTTATGTCCAGGATGTGAGGGGTCTGTAAATATTTTCAGATCCCTCTTTTTAACTAGTGCAGTATACAAGTCCTCAATGGAAGGCAGGTTGGTAGCAATTATTTTTTCTGCAGTTCTAATTATCTTCTGAAGTCTCTGTCTGTCTTGTTGGATTGCAGAACCAAACCAGACAGTTATAGAGGTACAGATGACAGACTAATAATTCCTGTTATCAGCAGCTCCTTGGGCAGTTTGAGCTTTCTAAGTTGGCACAGTTGTTCTAAGTTGTTGTGCTTTTTTGATGACGTTTTTGATGTTGGGTGTCCATTTTAGGTTGCAAGATATAGTACAAGCTTAGAAATTTGAAGGTGTCTACTGTTGATACTGTGTTGTCTAGTATTGTAAGAGGTGGTAGCATGGAAGGGTTTCTCCTAAAGTCCACCACCATTTCTACAGTTTTGAGTGTGTTCAGTTCCAGATTGTTCCGGTCGCACCACAAGGCTAGTTGTTCAACCTCCCATCTGTATGTGGATTCATCATTGTCTCGAATGAGACTGATCACTATTGTGTCATCTGCGAACTTCAGTAGTAATATTTACATGTTCTAATATGTGAAACCCTGAAAGGATGGTTTCCTCGTAGTCCTCCTTGTTGCTACTAAAACTGAAGGTCTCCAAAACTGAAGGTCTCCATAGAGTTCCTCCCCTAATAAATCCAATTGATCAGGAAAAGAATCATTTCATCTTTTCCTTTGGGAAACTTTGCCAGAAAAAGCAGCAAAGTTGTTGTGCTTTCCATCATTTCAAGCTGCTCACTTGCTCTGAGGAAAGCTTTATGCTGGGTTTTGGTGTCCTGGAAATAGTGCGTACTATCAATAGTTAAACCAACAATCTGGCTTACCTCCAGGTCCAGCTCAAGACATTTTATAGCCTGGAGCAGTTTGGGCCAAGATTGTCAACTTGCTTTGTCACTAAGATGCCAGTTCTGATCTCCCTTAATGGTTCTTTCTCCACTTGCACAGTGTAGTTCTGTTTGAAGCAGGTTGCTTCAGATTTCTGTGTAACGGGAGGAGCTGTCTCACTTCATTTCCAACCCATTCAGGATTTAGATTTTTGTTAATGTTAAAAACAGGACCAATATTATCATATAGATGAATCAGCCTTGGATTAACCATTAAGCAAAATAAGCTTGTGCTTTATGGCACCAACAAGGAAAGAGAAACACAGGAATATCTTGCCCTTAACTCTTTCAGTGCCACATTTGACTTAGCTGACATTTTAATTGGCTGTGTTTGTCTTTAATTGCTTAAAAAATGTGAATAGCTAAAGTTTTAAAGTTTTGTTTGAAGGCGTCATCAAATATCACATTTGTTTGTATTTCACGATGTTGGACTGTGCTTGGGGCATCAGTTAGCCTTAATCTGGCCCTAAACTGAGTGAACCTACCTGTTTTAAAGTAGGCCATGAAAGTGGTTGAGGGTACATGTGTGTCTTTGGGGTGGGGAGAGAATGGGAATCAAGAAAGGCAAGAACTGATAGTTTTGATTCTAATGTAGAGAAGCATTTGGTCTCTGCTTCTAGCAACAACATGTTAGGGTCAGCAATGATGAAGAATTATAAGAATCTGTAAAAAGACTGGACTTACTCTCAGTCCCCACCCCAGGGGTGAAATCCAGCAGGTTCTGACAGGTTCTGGAGAACAGGTAGCAGAAATTTTGAGTAATTCGGAGAACCGGCAAATACCACCTCTGGCTGGCCTCAGAGTAGGCTGGGAATGGAGATTTTGCAATATCCTTCCCCTGGAGTGGGGTGGGAATGGAGATTTTGCAGTATCTTTCCCTGCCATGCCCACCAAGCCATGCCCACCAAGCCACACCCACAGAACCGGTAGTAAAAAAAATTGGATTTCACCACTGCCCCACCCCCCAGGCAGTGAGATAATCAGTAAGATTTTTGTCTTATGTCTACAACATTTGTGCATACAATGATTGTCATATGTTTGCATATGTACATATGTGGTCATGAGTTGCGATTTCATGTCCCTTCCAACATTCTGACACAATGAAAGTCTTGACAGAACCAACTGCAAGAAGGAAAGATTAAATTATCGAACAACTAAAACTTGAGTCTTCTTCTTTGGCTCATTAATTTCCCAGGAACTATTAGCTGTCAGCAGCCAGTGGACCTTACACTCAAATTACTAAAACTGAATTGTTAATTTCTCATAATCCATCAGCCAACTGACGTTACTAGCTAATATTAGCAGTGTTGGTTTCCCCCATGTAATAAAAGAAGAAGAAACAGCTTCTGAATCTGAACCTAAAACAGTGAGGGTGGGAAGATCACTGGGGAGGGGGGCACTCCAAACAAGACTGAAAAGGATAGAGGCTTAAAATGAATATTGTAGGCTGTTTCAGGTGGACATGCAACTGTAAAAACAGTTTTCAACAATCATCATACAAATAAATTAGGCACAAACTAATCTGGCTTTTCCTTTCAACAGCTGTGTTTAAATTAAAACAGCTGTGGAGAACTCAGAAAGAAATGCGAAGTGTCATAGCTGCTGAACTAAACACCGCTCTCAAAAGAACCACCAAGACCAAAATATCCTCCCTTGTCAAGATTACATGGTGAGTAACAGTTATACAACATATTGCCCTGCAAAGAAAAAATATACTGGGAAATGGTTTTATTTTTAGAAAACAGTGCATTTCAACTTTTTTTTTTTACTAATACAAAACCATGGACAAATATATTCAGATTGTCTAGTGAAATTGGTACCATCCATTTTTGATGAAAATATATGTTTTGATTATTTCTCTGTTGCTCTTGTTTACACTTAGCTTCTAGAATAAATTTAAAATTAGTACAACGTTTCTGTATAAAGCTTCCTCCAAAGACATAAGAAGGCTTTTTTAATTGAAAGATTCCCATATACATTTTATCACAAAGAATTCAATGTAAATATTCTTAGGCATAAGAACACAATTTATTATTTAATTTATGGCTAAACTTGTAAATTTAATATTTATTTAGCAAGAAGTATATTTTTAAAAATCATATTTCAACTTCCGGTGGTTTTTAAATAAAACACTACAAACTGACTAAGAGCTAGAAGAAGCCTCTAGTTTAAATCTCACAAAATGCCAGGTTCATCAATGTGACCTTTTCAACTTTATCTCCCATAATATTTGACTTGAAGTCCCATAATTCTTGGCCAGACTAGAAATGGGAGTTGAGGTTCATACTTGTTGGGAAAAGAGAAAAGGTAGGCATGCATGAGAGAGTTGGGGGGAGAGGGAGAAGAAGAGAGGGAGGAAGGGAGAGGGAGAGAGGGAGGGAGGGAGAGGGAGGGAGGGAGAGAGAGAGAGAGAGAGTGGGAGGGAGAGGGAGAGGGAGAGGGAGAGAGAGGGGGGAGAGAGGGAACATACTGACAATCAGAGGAATTGATAAAGAATAAAGGATGAGCTTGGCCAATAAAGAATTCTATTCTATTCTATTCTATTCTATTCTATTCTATTCTATTCTATTCTATTCTATTCTATTCTATTCTATCCCAATGAATAAATACTTTATACAGTGTATACTTGTGGAGAATTTTAGATTCCAAAATGCATTCCAAAAAATGGGTATGGCTTATCTACAAGTATGTATGGTAATAGTTTTTAAAAGTATACTACTTCATATGTTGTTGTTTTAACCATTCAGTCATATCTGACTCTTGCGACTTAAGTGTTCTCTATGCTATCCTGTCAAACACAACCTCTTTCAGTTGTTGGATGTTCATCTATATATCAGTTTTGATATTATCAGGCCAGCATATTCTTAGCTTGCCCCTTCTTCTCGTTCCACTAACCATTCCTAGCATCATTGACTTCTCCAATGAATTTGGCATGGCCAAAGTAAATCAGATGTAGTCTTGTGATTTTGGCTTCTAGTGTTGTTTCTGGTTTGTTTGTTTGTTTTGTTTTGTTTTTTTAAATTTGATTTATATGCCGCCCTTCTCCGAAGACTCAGGGCGGCTTACAATGTGCTCAGCAGTTTTATATGATTCAGCACCTCTCTGTTACTTACTCTGGTTTTCCAGGGTAACACTATTCATATATACTCATGGATAAGCCCATCCACCGATAAGCTATTACTTAAATTTTTAATCAAAATACTATAAAAATGTACTATTCATGGATAAGCAATTAAATGAAAATGAAAACATATGAAAATTTCAAGGGCCACTTTATCTGTGGGTGGTGCATTTTCATGATATTTTACTTAAAATGTTGAGGGTCAACTTATTTACAGATAAACTTATCCATGAATATATAGTGTACATCAATTTAGGAGCAAAAGGTACATACCTTCCCCAAATAAAATGAACCTGCTGGAAATATGTGGAAAAATAGGCAGCTGGACTTGGGACAATTTCAGAGGTCGGGAGAAAACCAACAGGCCTTTTTCTACTTGCATTTAAGCATGGCACCAACAATTCCTGGTTATATCTTCTCATGAGATTGTTATCATCTCCTCCACAGTACATAAATGAGATAAGGGTGAGCTCTTCTTGGTTCTACTGGTGTTAAATTGGTCATTTATGCTTTCTTTTGATAATCCCAGGTTGTGTCATTCACTTCATGTCAAAGTCTAACACATCTTTGTGTTCCCTCCATTACCTTGGAGCAGGGGTGAAATCCAGCAGGTTCTGACAGATTCTGGAGAACCGGTAGCAGAAATTTTGAGCAGTTCATAGAACCGGCAAATACCACCTCTACTAGCCCCAAAGTGGGGTGGGAATGGAGATTTTGCAATATCCTTCCTCCAGGAGTGGGGAGGGAATGGGGATTTTGCAGTATCTTTCCCCTGCCACACCCACCAAGCCACACCATGCCCACCAAGCCACGCCCACAGAACCAGTAGTAAAAAAAATTGGATTTCACCACTGCCTTAGAGGGAAGACAGGTGACTGCACTGACTGATAATGGAGGCAACAGAGGCAAGACAAGAATCAGCCATAGGACAATCTATTTCCTGCTGGCCGAGTTTTGTGCCAGCTCCCCTTTCAACATTGGGTAAAAGCTCAGAATCACAACCTTTAAACAGAAGTCACCATATTATTATAAAAACTGCCTGGACCACCCTAAGCTTTTGGCAGTAAGAAAAATAAATTCAGCAGATTTTGTAAGATTCTGTTCTTTGAAGTTAACTTTAGATTTGTTTTTAAGTGGTCCCTGCTTCTCGGCTTTCAAATGAGGCCAATAGCCAGCCAAAATCTTAGGGAAAGGGCACCCTCAAAATTAGGGAACAGTTTGAAGCTACTGCCTAAACTACTCCTACTTCTCATAAACTCCTAAAAATAATAAAAAGGTTTGCTTTAGTAATTTGCAAAGAATATAATTTCATCTTGTTGTAATAATGTGAAAAGTCCATTAGGTCTGGTAAGGCATTTAATTATACCACATCTAATATATGTACTATATGTCAAAATAATAATAAAAAATGTCTACAAAATTTGCTTTCTGTAAAGCTGTCTTTCCTAAATTCAACTATTTCTATATATACAAATCCAATTATCTATATTCATTCAAAAATGGTTAAGGCAATTCTTCAAGAAAAGAAACAGAAAAATTCCAGGAAATATTCCATATTCTATGAGCAAATTCACAAACTGGACCATCTGATGGTCTTCATTTAGGAACAATTTTTTCCAAATGGAGAGTCAATTTATGTTTTCTACCTTTTTACTGAGTAATTACATTTTATATAACCCTTTGTATTTCACATAAAGGGTTAAAAATTTATTTGTTCCATGTTGGAGCAAATCCTTGCAACTTGCCCCCATAAAAGTATTCAATATCTTAATTAGGTGTCAACTAATTAAGGGTGTAATCATTGTGACTATAATAGCTAATGCTTGCTGCCTTGAGCTGTCTTTAATAATAACCTATTGCCTGTTCGGAGATATTATAGTATTTTCTTTGATTCTATTCATTCACTTATCTGTTGTCATCTTTGGTTTTCTCAACCTTATCAGACATAATCATGTTCTGTGTCCATCATATGCTTGCATCACATGCCCAAGTATATGAGTTTCTCCTCGTTGATCATTGCTTCAAGAGAGCAACCAACCTTTATTTGATCCAAGATTGAATTAGTGGGGATTTTTTGTTTTTGCAACCCATGGTAACTATCTCCAAAAATTCAAAGATCTGCTGCTTTCAGTATTCAACTTTCACAAACTACTTTCTGATTGAAAAGACTTTGGTTTAGTTATTTGCTCCTGATTGTCCACGAATATCTTTTTCCTTTATGATTTTTTTCTTCTATTCTTTTCCTCTTTAGGTTTAATCTCTATGGCTCCAGCACATTATCCATTTCCCCCCTCCCCCATTCTTAAGAGCAAGAAAAGAAAAGTATCTATCGCCTCAATTTTTTTCATTGATTGTAAGTTCATTAGGTATGCATGTTGACACTCACATTCCCTTTGTCTCTTAACCTAGTTTTTTCAGTTTCTTTTTTTCACTTTCATAAGGAGCCGTTTTAAGTTATGTTTATTTTCATCTACCAAAGTGGGTTCATTTGTATGTGTCAAATTGTTAGCAGTTCAACCTTCAGTTTTGATTCCAGTTGTTACCTAAATTCTGTCATTCTTCTAATATAGTCCCTGTCAAGTTAAACAGATGTAGGAACAATATGTAACCTTGTTTTACTCTCTTCCTATTCTGAATCAGTATGTTTTTCCAAATTCATTTCTTATAGTACTTTCTCATTTATTGTTAAGATTTTTCCAGTAGCAGCTAGGACATCCTTAATATGTTCCACATGCTGGCATAATCTACTACACAGTCAAAAGCTTTTAAGCAAAAGTAAACTCTCTACTTATATTTCTTGTATTCTCCATTATCTGCCTTAACATTACCACCTGATATTGTGTCTATACATTTGGCATCTCACTAAAGAGATTTCTAAAGAGATTTCTTTGCAAGGTTATGTTGTAAGCAACACATTGCTTATATATAGTGTTAGTGAAATGGTTTGATACTTTTCATATTTTCTTGTATTTTCCTTTCACAATATAAGTATAAACACCAAACATTTTCAATCTCCAAGCCGCATAATTTTTTTCCATGTTTGTTGACATTAAGCACTTTAACTGCCTCTTCTTCAACAAGCATTAAACTATTCAGTGAGATACCATCTGTACCTAGTGTTTTCCTACATAATAGCTGGTTTATTGCTAATCATACATCACTTTCATATTCAGATTATGAAAGCCACTGAGATCTTTACTTCTTTGAAATTTTTGGAATATTTTTGAATGTTGGTTTTCACGTTTCATACAGTATGTTTTCCTGTAGTTCCCCAAGTTGTTTTTTGCCTGTGCAATCTGCTAAATCTTTCTGAGCACTGATCTTGTATTCTTACTGTATATTCTCAAAGTTATAACTTACACAGTTACTTTCTAAAATTGTTTACGTTTAACCAGCATGTTTGAACCAAAAATTCATGATCTGTTCCACAGTCAGCATATGGTATTCTCCTGACTAACTGGATTGTACCTCTCCAGTTTTATTTTGTTATTAATTAGTCTAGTTGATTTTGAAGTATGGTAATGCTGATGTATAGAGTCTATATTGATATTGCTTGTTCCAGATGTGGTGGTAAAGAAAGAATTCTTTTTGCAAACTTCAGTTAAATCCATCTCCTCCATTATTCAAATCTTCCTATAATTCTAGGTTCCTCCAGTTTTGCATTCCAATCACTCTTTATTAGTACTATGCCCTCTTGCAATTTACCATAGAATTCAATTATTTATTTATTTCAATCTATTTTGAGCTCAATAGTCAATAGCCCTGCTATAAAACATCCTATACTCATTCATTTTCTCTCCTTTTTTCAAAATGAACATCGTCACCACCAACAATACTGTCAGAAAAAAAAATATGATACTTGATGATTAGCTGATGAACATGATTTCAAAATTGTTTCAAAGGTGTTGCTGTAAACAATCTCCTCTCTCAATTCTGGTGGATACCTCCCAGCAGAGTCAGTATGTTTTAATGATTCCTCTATATGCATGTGGGTTTTTTTCAGTTCTAGTGTTGATGTTAGAGGTTTAAGTAATGAAATGAAGAATTTTATTGCAGTCATTAACCGGCACAGATTTAAGAAAGATGTCTACTTCTTTCACCATAATTTCACTAGGGAAAAGAAATTCAATAGCTTCAGTTTTCAGATGAACCCATTTTTCGTGTGTGTGTGTGTGTATGCACTGATTAATTTGATGATGGAAAAATACCACCACGCCACCTTTGTAAGTTGCTGTGTTTCAATTATTTCCAGCAAAGAAACCTAGAATAGATGTGCACATTATAATGACCATGGTGTTAGCAAAATAGGGCTATATTTTTTATCAATCAAAGTAGGTGTTGAATTTCAAAATGTAAAAGCTGAAATGACAGAGATGGCTCAGCTTTATCATTTAAATTATATCAGGATAATTTCGTTTTCTCTAGGGAAACCTCATGAAAATACGTTGTGGAGATATCACAGGGGCACACCAGCAACCAAGCAGCTTGGAAGTCCCTGTGAAAGTCCTTGCAGCTACCCCAAGACATCCCAAGAACTTTAAAAGGAGCTCCTAGCCAATCAGACTTCAAAGGAAAGGGTAGCCAGCCAAGGAACTGTGGGACCAGTTTGTACATTGGAGCCAGCACATCTATGAAAGGATGGTAGGTGCTTGGGATCAAGTATCTAGCACTGAAATGAAAAATTCTGGGGCTCATTTCTATTTTCTAGGAGAGCCCAGTTCAATCAATCTAGCCTAGCAGCTTATTTCCCCTGAGTTAGAAACTTTTCATTAAAACAATGATTATATTATTAGTTCACTTGATGACTTTTGGCCAGTCTGATATATGTTAGCCTTCTTAATTTTCTGTGTCTAGGCTAATTACACCAAATATTGTACTATTCTAATCTATATTAAGAACCTCAGTTTGGGAAGCTTATCTAATATTCTATACCTATATTTACAGCCGTGTCTATGTCTATATCATCTATTGGCTCTTAAAGTGTAGTTTGGGCCCTTTCAGGCATCTGCAAACAAACAAACAAACAAACAAACATTTTACAATTTTTACAGTTTTAATCTCTCACATAATAAATTTACAAAACCAAAGCTCTTTGGGGTCCCCAATCATTTTTAAGAATGTAAAGAGGCCCTAAAACCAAAAAGTATGAGAATCAGTGATCTATATCATCTATATCTAATCTATGACCAAATAACTTTTATCCTAGCTCCCCAAATTTGAAAATTAACATGGAAAATTCCTTTCTAGCCTTGCATGACTTGCACTAAACATAATACAAAATTGCTCAGGCAACAATCTTTTTTTTTTTTTTTTTGCCAGTATCATCTCTGTAGCTCATGAATGAAGCAGTCATTGGGAATATAGGCTTCCATTCTACTTGTTATGTCCTTATAAGGACATCCGCCCGGATTGGCTGCCAGCCACCGGGCGGGAAAGTTTGAATCACTGTCAGGGGGCGGTGCGTCTGCCGGAGCGAATATAAGGAGAGCTCCGGCAGCGCACGGCCAGTCTTGCTACTGTTTCTTGTACTCAATAAAAGTTACTAATGTAACGAGCTGGTCATGTCTTCCATTTCCTGCGCCGATCTAACACTGGCGACGAAGGACTGAGAGAAGAACGAACCTCGCGGCACCAAGCCAACAAGACAAGACTCCGGCACCGGGAACTACAGTAGGCATTTCCAAAGGCATGGCATCCGCTGAAGTCACTTTGCCAGCCCTTGCTCCTTTCCGCCCAGGGAAGGACAAGTGGAAATCCTACGTAGTGAAATTCCGGCAATACCTGAGAGGCAACAACATCAGGGATGCCGATGATGACCGGAAGAAGGGCATCTTCCTGGCCAACTGCGGCTCCAAGGTCCTCGACATGGCAATCGATCTCGTAGCACCACGAGACATCGAAGAAGTGCCATGGACAGACCTGCTGCAGATCCTGGAGGACCACTATGCCCCAACAGGAACACCGGTGGCGAACCGTTTCACCTTCCATCAACGGGACCAGAAGGAAGGTGAGACGATCAAGGAATTCGTGGCCGCCCTACGCCAGATCGCAGCCAGCTGCGAGTTCGACCACGTGGACAATGCCATCGCTGACCGCGTGGTCTTCGGCATGAGGGACAGAGGCCTGCAAAAGAAATTCCTGAGCAGGAAGAAGCTCGTGCTCAAGGATGTGGTGGAGGAAGCCACCGCATCCGAAATCTCGGAGAAAGCAGCTGCCGCAGTAAGCAGAGCTAAGGGAATCCACAAGATTCGCTCCACAGAGCAATCATCAACAGAGGATTCCACGGCCGGATCCGAGTCGGAGGGAGAGTCCACCGTCCACAAGGTATCCAGACCCCCAAGGTGGGAAACCGCCCAACGGAACTACAAAGGAGAGCGCTGCGCCAGCTGCAGAGGGGACCATGCCAGAGCAACCTGCAAGTGGAGAGATGCGACCTGCCGACGCTGCAACAGAAGGGGTCACATCGCCGAAGCATGCAGAGCTGAGGAACCAGCCCCAGAGCCCTCCAGCCACCGTCCCCGCGAGAATCGGAAGGAGTACCAGAGATCATCCAAACGGTCCTCTGGCCCCCCCAGACGCAGAGACGACTAGTTTCCCCGGAGCGGAGCGGTCCACCAGACGACCATCGCACACACGACTTCGGACAACACCACCAAGTTCCACGTGACCATCCACGTGGAAGGAGCACCCTGCAACATGGAGGTAGACTCGGGCTCGGTCTACTCCATCATGGATTGGCAGCAGCTGAAGCGCCTGCAGCCCAACATCACCAAGCGAGAGCTGAAGCCACTACACTCCAAGCTCGTCGACTTTGGGGGAAACCCCATCGGAGTGTTAGGAAGAGCCTACATCCGAGTCACCTACAAAGAGTTCGAAGGCAAGCTCCCCATCACCGTCGTGAAGGACAGCCGACCGAACCTGCTAGGAGTGGAGTGGTTCAAGCCGCTGGGGTTTTCAATCGAAGGCATCAACCAAATTCGCAGGGACGAACTCGACAACCTCATCGAAGAGTTCAAGGAAGTCTTCGATGGTAAGCTGGGGAAATTTGTGGGGAGGCCAATCTCTTTCAATCTGGACAAGGGAATCACCCCAATTAGGCTCAAGCCCCGCCGAGTTCCGTTTGCCCTGCGGCCCAAAGTAGACGAGCAGCTGGATAAGCTGATCGCCCAGGGCGTCCTGGAACCGATCGATCATGCTTCATGGGAGACCCCCATTGTGACCCCACTGAAGCATGATGGGTCTGTGCGCATCTGCGCCGACTACCGTTGTACCATCAACAAGGCGTTGGCACAGAGCGCATACCCAGTCCCAGTGGTGCAACACCTGCTGCATTCCCTGGGATCTGGATCAATTTTCACGAAACTGGACCTGGCCCAGGCTTACCAGCAACTGCCAGTGGATGAAAAAACGGCGGAGGCTCAAACAATTGTCACGCACAGGGGGGCATTCAAATGCAACCGGCTCCAATTTGGAGTCAGCGCTGCCCCCGGCATCTTCCAATCCATGATGGAACGCCTCCTCCAAGGCGTTCCAGGGGTGGTGCCTTACTTCGACGATGTGCTCGTCTCCGGGGACTCAAGAGCCCAACTCCTTGAAAGGCTTAGGCTCGTCCTGCAGCGATTCAAGGCTAAGGGCTTGAGGGTCAGGCGGGACAAGTGCATCATAGGAGTACAGGAAGTCGAGTTCCTGGGCTACCTCATTGATAGCACAGGCATCCACCCCACCAAATCAAAAGTGGAAGCAATCCATGAAGCTCCAAGCCCAAAAAACAAAATGGAGCTTCAGGCTTTCCTTGGGTTGCTCAACTTCTACGCCATTTTCTTAAAACAGAAAGCCACAGTTGCTGAGCCACTCCACCGCCTGCTGGGGAAATCGGTTTCCTGGAAGTGGGGCCAGGAAGAGGAAGCAGTGTTCCGGGCCATCAAGGGACTACTGACGTCCGAAAGCGTCCTCATCCAATACAGCGAGACGCTGCCCATCAAGCTGACGTGTGATGCGTTGCCATACGGGGTGGGGGCAGTCCTCAGCCACGAGCTGCCCAACGGCACGGAAGCCCCCATCGCCTACTTCTCGAAAACCATGTCCGGCGCAGAGCGGAACTACAGCCAGCTGGACAAAGAAGCCCTGGCAATCGTGGCAGGGGTGAAGCGCTTCCACGAATACCTGTACGGAAGGCGCTTCACCATAGTCACCGACCACAAGCCACTCCTGGGACTACTCGCAGGCGACCAACCCACCCCAACCTTCATGTCCCCGCGGATGACGAGATGGGCCATCTTCCTGGCCGGCTACTCCTATAGGCTCGTGCACCAGCCGGGCACGGCCATAGGAAACGCCGACGCACTCAGCAGATGCCCATCGAAGAACCCGGTGGAAGACCCAGCTCCCACGCTCCATCTATTCCACATAGATGACGACGCCAGCTGTCCAGTCTCCTCCGCAGATGTGGCCGCACACACCCAGAGAGACCCCACCCTCCGCCAAGTAAGGTCCTGGATCCTCAGGGGGTGGCCATCGGAACAGACGGAAGAGAGGTTCAGCCCGTTCACCAGGAAACAGAAGGAGCTGTCCACCATGAAGGGCTGCCTGCTATGGGGAGACAGGGTGCTGATTCCAAGCACTCTGCAACGGCGGACGTTAGACACACTACACAACGGGCACCCAGGCATCGTCCGCATGAAGGCCCTGGCACGGAGTTACGTCTGGTGGCCCTCACTGGACAGAGACATTGAACAATGGGTCTCCAGATGTGACCCGTGCCAAGAAGTCCGCCCAGCACCGCCACAATCCGAAGTCACAAACTGGGAGACCCCCAGCAACCCCTGGTCGAGGGTCCACATCAACTTCGCGGGCCCGATGCAAGGGCGACACCTCCTCATCGTGGTAGATGCCTTCTCCAAGTGGCTCGAGGTGATACCCATGGCATCTACCACAACAGAAGCGACAATCCGAGCCTGTTTGCCACACACGGACTACCGGATGTGCTGGTCTCGGACAACGGCCCCCAGCTCACATCCCTGGCCATGGAGGCCTTCCTGGCAGGACTGGGCATCCGCCATGCCCTCTCCGCTCCGTACAGGCCGGCCGGAAACGGACAAGCGGAACGGATGGTCCGGCTCACAAAAGAAGCCCTCACCAAGATGGGCCCGGGAGACTGGCAAGAACGCATCGACAACTTCCTCCTCACCCAGCACATCACGCCGCATGCCACCACCCACAAGAGCCCGGCCGAACTCCTGATGGGCAGAAGGCTGAGGTCACCCTTGGACCGGCTGCACCCCCAATACAGCCCGGAAGTGACCGCAACCGCCAGCCGCCCGCTTCGCACCTTCAGCAAAGGAAATTCAGTTTTCGCGCTGAATTTCAACGGCTCGCCTAAGTGGCTGAAGGGGAAGATTGCCAGCACAACCAGCCCCAAATCCTACACCATCGAGTTGGAAGATGGACAGGTCATGAGACGTCACATCGACCAACTCCGGAAAAGGTGGGGGGGAGCACACGAAAACCAGCCTGACGAGGTAGGCCTGCAACACCCTGGCGAGGTAGGCCTACGACACCCAGGCGAGGTAGGCCTGCAACACCCCGGCGAGGTAGGCCTACAACACCCAGACGAGGTAGGCCTACCACACCCCTGCGAGGCAGAGCAACGCCATCCCGATGAGGTCGGCCCAGCACACTACCAGGCACTGTCACGTCGGCAGTGCAGCGAGGTAGACCGGGGCCAACCACACGGGGGATGGCAACACCAACCCGGCCAGGTGGGCACCCGGCACAACAGGGCCAGGGACCCCCGACCCAGCCCGCAGGTAGACCGGGACCTGCCCAGAAGGGGAGCACCGCACCCTACCAGTGAAGGCAACCCACGGCAGCCCTACCAGGGAGACCTCAACGCAAGGCGAGTAGACCGGGGACCTTCGCAGATGGGCACACCACAGCACATGGGCGAGGGTGGCACACGACTCCCCGGCGAGAGGGACCCCCGCCCAACGCAAGAAACAACCCGGCAACAACAACCCAACCCGGACGACCCCAACCACCAACAGGCGGTAGACCAGGGACTAGGGGGAAGGGAAAGCCGACAACAACCCGGCCAGGGAGGCCTGCGCCACCCCGGCAGGGGAGACCTCCACCAGCCCGAAGAGGAATCCCCACAACGACACCCCGACCAGGTCGACCACCACCAACCCGACGGGGAAGGCCAGCGCCAGCCCGGCCGAGGAGACCTGCGCCACCCCTGCAAGGTCAGACACTGCTACCCGGGCCAACACCACCCATGGCGAGCAGACCAGACCCAAGGGCACCGGGCCGAACCACCCTCCGGACCACAGCGAACCGGGCCGCAGCAGAACCGCAGCCACCAGGAGACCGAGGAAGAGCAAGTGACAGCCGGGGTCTTACCGAGACTCAGACGCTCTTCCCGGTTCGGAACCGAACAACACCGCCGAGGCGAAAGATCCACAGGCCAGGAGGAAGACCACCAGAACCAGCCATCCAAGGTCTGCGATCCGGCCGGAGGCGCGGAGGGTGACCCCGCACACTCGCCAGCCGAACCGAGCCCGGTTCCGGGGAAGGAGCCTGGAGCCACAGGAACCCCGTCCGTCCAGGGCGGGGACGCGGAAGAAATGAGACTGCGCAGGTCAAGTAGGGTGCCTAGGCGTCCTACGTACCTGCGGGACTACGTCATGTTTATTGACGAACTCTGAACGTTTTCTTTGGACTAGGGGGGAGGAGTGTTATGTCCTTATAAGGACATCCGCCCGGATTGGCTGCCAGCCACCGGGCGGGAAAGTTTGAATCACTGTCAGGGGGCGGTGCATCTGCCGGAGCGAATATAAGGAGAGCTCCGGCAGCGCACGGCCAGTCTTGCTACTGTTTCTTGTACTCAATAAAAGTTACTAATGTAACGAGCTGGTCACGTCTTCCATTTCCTGCGCCGATCTAACACTACTGTTTCCATTCTATTGTTGTTTTTGTAAACATATGTGGGAAGATAGGAGGAAGAGCTGCAGGCTAGGCAAGGATCAGTTATGAGGCCGTTGAGTCTGTAGAAGGAATGAGGTGTGTGGCAAATGTCTCAAAAGGGACCCTCCCTAATTTCTTCAAATGTAAAGGGAGACGGGAGAAGAGTACTTATTGTGGCTAGTGATCACATTGTGACAGGCTATGACTTTCTTTAACCTTTATAAAGCTATCTATCACCTAGCCAGACCGTATATAGATTTTAAACAGGCAGTACCACAGATTTATTTTGTCTGTACATTTTTCCTAAATCTTTCCCTACTTCCAGATATTTTGGACTACAATTCCGAGTTAGGTCTGCTGCAGGGGTGAAATGCTCCTGATTCGGACCGGATCGCCTGATCCAGTAGCGATGGCAGCGGGTGGTTCGGAGAACTGGTAGAAAAAATCCCTGCCTCCCCCCCACCCATGTCCAGCTGAGCCACATGATCAACAAAGGCTGGTTTTTTTTATTTTTAAAAGCATTTTTTCTACAACCTCTTCGGCTGAAAAAATGCTTTTAAAAGTAAAAAAAAAAAGCCTCTGATGATTGCGTGGCTCAGCTAGGATCCTCAGAGGCTTTTAAAAGCATTTTTTCTACAACCTATCTGGTGGCTTCTGCTCTTTGTGATTGTGGTGACATGCAGACAACAACACATATGTATATCTGTCCTTTGTGTCTTGAACAGTGGACACTTGAGGACCTCATGGCAGGGCAACAGAATGCAATTAATGTTGCTAGTTTCTGGGCAAGATCTGTTTAACTTGTATATATTTTAATCTTGTATTTTACACTTTAAATTTTATGTTATATAGTATGTCTTATTTTAATTGTGATGCTTCTGACACAAACAAACAAACATATAGATAGAAATATGGATCACCCAATGAAATTGGTAATAGATTTAAGTAACACAAAAGAAAGTAAATCTTTGCCCAATATACCACCATGTAACATTTTTTGAAGAAAAAAAAAGATGAGAGCCAGTTTGGTGTAGGGGTTAAGGTATCTGACTAGAAACTGGAAGACCTAATCCTAACGTAGGCCAATCACTTTGTCTCAATGGTATTAGTCCTATGGCATATACCGGTAGTAGAATGAAATATTTTTGGAGGCAAAATCAGCTGCACAAAAATGCCATGTTCCTTTTCCTTTTTATACCTTCCCTTCACATTTCACACTGTTAAATCTGCCTATGCCCTTCAGATGAAAAGACATTGATTTGCCCACAGATATAACCTCTGGCTCCCCATCCTGCCCAGCCCAGTTTCCTGTGTAATTATGCAAAGTAAATAACTGCCACACTGCTTCACATTGATTTTGCAGGCAATGCTGTTTGCTTAACCTTTTGAGAGAATCTGCTGCTATGGTGCATCTTAGAGGCTTTCCTTTTCCCACCAACAGCACTTTTTCTGCAGTTAATACACATATGTGCGTGTGTACGCGCGCGCACACACACACACACACACACACTGTACCTTGGAGATTCAGTGCCCTTTCTTAGTCTGGAGAGGCTTGTTGAGGATGAATTGCTGCTATATGTCTTTGATCTGGTTAGATTGCCCCATTCAGATTGCTTGTGCAGAGCAATCTCAGGCACTTTTAGTTGGAATTAAGTTCTGTTGTGTTCATTAGGTTTCTGGATAAGTGGGGGATGAGTCTGCCGCCTTAGGGAGATTATGCACTACAGCCGAGAAATGTAGCCTAGCTGAGAAGCCTCTTTCTGGATTTCACTCATTCTTCTATTTTAACCAGAATAATGACCTGCCTAGACCCCATTTTCAGTGCCCCAGTTTGATGGTTTCTTTTTTTTAACCACTCCTCAATTTGTAAAAAGAAAAAAAAGTCCAATTACATTTGTCATTTTTACTAGCACTTGGGCTAGAAGGGGAAAATGTCAAAACCATTGTTAGTTTCACCTGATTAAAAATAAATCAACAAAGCAAAAATAGATCCATCTTGTCACTGTTGTATTGTGCCCTAAATGAACTTCTATCAGACAGAATTACAGTTTCATCCATGAAGTTATAAATAAACAAAGACTGGTCCACTATTTTCATTAGTTCATGTATGGAATGAATAAGTAAATAAATATTCAATTGTTTTGTTGCCCCATTACTGAAATTACTTTTTTAAAAAGTCCAATATTTAACATTTCCACTGATGAACTTGCCTTTTTCTTAAAAAGGGATAGTAGCCAGTGACTGGAGCAGAGGGGGCATTTCTGTTATAACACACAGTACCCAATTGGAATGGAGATGTTTGCCCAAAAACTGACAGCAGCAAAAGACAGGTAGACACTGCATTTCTAGTAGTGGCGGGGAGGGGAGGGCAGAATATAGAATACAAGCGTTGGAAGGGACCTCAGAGCTCTTCTAGTCCAACCCTCTGCTCAGACAGGAAACCTATACCATTTCAGAAAAATAATTGTCCAATCTCTTCTTAAAAACTTCCAGTTTTGGAGCATTCACAACTTCTGGAGAAAAGTTGTTCCACTGATTAATTGTTCTAACTATCAGGAAATTTCTCCTTAGTTCTAAGTTGCTTCTCTCCTTGATTAGTTTCCACCCATTGCTTCTTGTCCTGCCCTCATGTGCTTTGGAGAATAGCTTGACTCCCTCTTCTTTGTGGCAACCCCCGAGATACTGGAACACAGTAGAGGAACAAGGTAGAGGAGAATATTTGTGTTCCTGCCCTCCAGAAATGGTCAAGGGCCAGTATATGTGTTGGGATAAGCTGGTTGTGAAGATCAGACCATAAAGAGAACAAGTATTTCTGCTTTCTTTTATGGACATGGATTAAAACTGTATTATGGGTGGTGGGGGGGAAGAATTTCATCTCCTTTAGTTACATGTTAAATACCCTGTTATTGTGTCTATCTTTTTCTGATTAATCAGAAGATGTGGGATAGAGGTATAGAATGTAAGTATCAAACTCTTTTTTAAGCTGGTTTGACTTGGGGTGAGGAATGTACTGTGTCTGTTTGCACCCCAGTTGTTTTTTTTTAATGACACTCTTGCAAAATACAAGAGTTGCTAGTGTTTTCACAGGAATTGACCCTTCCATTTTCAGCAGTGGTGAAATCCAAATTTTTTTACTACCAGTTCTGTGAACATGGCTTGGTGGGCATGGTGTGTCTTGGTGGGCGTGGTTTGGTGGATATGGCAGGGGAAGGATATTGCAAATCTCCATTCCCACCCACTCTGGAGCCAGTCACAGGTGGCATTTGCAGGTTCTTCGAACTACTCAAAATTTCTGCTACCGGTTCTCCAGAACCTGTCAGAACCTACTGGATTTCACCTGTGATTTTCAGGATATTTTATGAGAGGTGCAGCCAAGACATGTGGCTTCATCCATTGCTCTATTATTTCTTGCTTTCCCCTTGTAATAACTTTTGTTTGGTAAACACAAACTTTGGGAAATTATCAGGGAAATATAGTGAATAAAGTGAAAGATGACAGTAATGACTGGAAATCCCTCCCCTTAATATTTGAAGAATAAAAGCAACTGTACAGTAAATTCCTTATTTAGAAATACCCATGATCTCTAGTATTTTCAGATAGAACTGGAAAATATTGCTCTTTGAAACCCTGTGGAGTCCTTGCCTTTCTTCATAGTTTAAGCTAGAAGGACCACTGTTAACCCAGCATTAGGTTGCTTTATAGATATTCAAGATCAAGTATGGTTTCTTCTTATTTTAACAAATTCTGGGGGTTAGAACAGATTATGGGAAGTATATTATGATAACAAAAAGACAATAAATATAACAATCAAATCCAAAATAAACTGTGAATTCTGCCTGGCACACTGGTGACCTACAATAGTCCATTTGTAGTTTTTCTTCCTGGGCACTTGGGGAATGAACACCATAACAAAGCACTGATGCTCCAGTTATGCTAGAAATCAACAGCTCACAAAGCCTAAACTTGTCATTGCCTTACCTTGATGATGACTTTCAGATGCTCCCCAGCCACCACGCTGATGCTTCTCCCCTCCCTTTCTTCTTTGATGCTCTACAGTACCATGCTAGCAGCTTTCTTTTTCCTGATTCAACTGATATGACAAGACAGGCTGGGAAGAGAAGGTATCACACCCCCTTGCCAGTCCAGATACAGAGCTACCCACAAGACTGTGCTTTTGGTAATCATTCCAAAATGCCAAAAATAAGATTTGTGGGTCAGCTATGCAAAGTTACATGAACTAGGGAAGGTGGGGGGAATAAATATTTTTGAAGATAAATTTGATACCTACTGGCTTCATGGACATTTCCATGTGGTTTGTTTTTTGTTTTTGTTTTTTGAAGCAATCCAGAATCCAATAATTTTCCCATGTCCTTTTCCAGGGTGGTAGTTTCCTATCCAAATACTAACCAGCCCAAATCTGCTTAGCCTTTGGAATTCAATCAAAGTTACTAACTGCCACCACCCATCTTGATGGCACAAAGCTACCAAGGGGAAAAAATGGGTAAGAGGATGGGGGTTATATGTTTCACTTGCCTTAAATTATCCTTCCCAAAACTCAGCTCAAGCACAAACAAAATTCATCCCTAGTTTTGGATCTAATTTGAACTAAATGTCTCATGAAATGAGATATAAATGCATTCCCAATTCACAGAAAATGAGTATCCCTTCATATCTGCTAAGTTACCTTATAGTCTAATTTGGATATCTCTATTTCTACCAGCTTATATTACAAAGAATGTCAATTTCTCTCTGCTACTTTTATTGACTGAGCTGATTAAGGAATGCCCACAAATAATGTAAAAGAGAAAGGTTCAGTCATGGAATGTTAAAACGAGAACCAATGTTTTGGTGATGGGAATTTGGATAGTTAAGATATATTTTTGTTTTGTATGAGAGAAATGTCCATAGAGACTGAAGAGATCATGAGGAATGAATTGTCAAAGAAATTGTATGAAGATTTTCCACTTAACAGAGTCTATGGAAATTGATTGAGGGTGGTAGCCTTATGCATTGATTCCAAAGTTCTTTGGCTCAAGAATGTTATTTAATTATATAAAAATGAGGCCACTTGGTTGGATGTTGCAGGATGAAACACTGAGAAATTTCTGCAGTTATCTTTTTTTCATATAAAAATAAAAAAAAATCTAAATATATTAATTTTGTTCATTAAATAAAGACCTATACAGAGTGGCTTTGTATTATTTTTCCATTAACAACCATTGCAAGGCTGGAGCAAATTTGTCTTCAGGATATCTTTATTCAAATATCACAGTTTGCCAGAATTCGTGACTGCTCAGTTGTCATATTTTCCTATATTCAACAGTCTAAAGTCTAGGTTCCTTACTACTTAAAAACTTGGCACTTTTCCCCTTCATTATCTAACACTGGAACATTGTAAAACCTAAGATTAAGGTTAAAGACCTTAAAACCTCAGATAACAACTTTCAGCAAGATTTCAGCCACAGGGCATGATGTCTTATTTAGGAAATTAGACCTTAAAGTTCTAAATTTTTATGGGAGAGTAGTGCTAGATGATGGAGTAGGATAGTGCTTGAAAACCAGTTTGATATACAGGTGAAAACATCAGACTAGAGATACCTTAATCACAAAGCCAGCTATGTGACTTTGTACCAATCTCTCTTTCTCGGCCCAAGAAGGAGATAATGGCAACCCACTTTTGGAATCATGACAAGGAAACTGCAGGGACTGCAGTTATCAGGAATCAACACTGACTCAAAGGCAAAAACAAAACAAAGATGGTGTTATTCTTGGTACCAGGAGATTATAAGGGCGATAGTGAAGAAATTAAGAACTGCACCTAAAGAAGACAGTGCCAGCGTCTCTCAGTTGGAAAACTTTCACACTGTCACTGTCTCTTTACTAATCTCATAGGCTGTGAACTTAAAGAGAGGGGTGATTCTGCTGTGTAAATATTAATTTAAGTCTAAATGTAAAAAACGGAATAAGATTGTAAATTCCCAATCCTGCTCCTTGTAACCCAGTTAGTCCAAAATTAATGGCAGTAAACTTGGCTGGGAAGTCTATCATAGAATATAGGATGCTTCTCCTAAAGGGGAGGAGTTAGATTACAAACTGAGAAAAAACTGCAACCACAACAACCAAAACTCAATATACATGTTATGGTTACAGTGGCTTACTCCACAGTCTTGAAACCCAAATTTTCTGCTCTACCTGGAGGTCATTTATTAGAGGAATTAATCTGGATGTTTCTGTATTAAAAGCATGTACTCTAGCAACAGGTAATGGCTTTATAAGTATTACTAACCTAATTGTTATGCTGAAGGCATAAGAGCTGGGAGAAATCCAGTGGTGCATGCATGGCTTTCTGGACAACTGAGCTTAGGAGCAAGACATGACATCATTCAACATTATTTTAGACAATTGCTGGCAGATTTATAATTTCCCTATGTATCAAGTGCCTTTTTTTTGTACCAAGGACCAGCGTCCTAATTTCATCCCATCCAGTCTATATTACTGATTAAACGTATGGTGAAGATTGTCAAGTTAATAGACACACTGGAAAAATGCATTTCGAACCAGCGGTGGAGTCACAGTTCCCAATGTGCTTTTTTCCATTTTAGCAAACATTGTGGGCTTTCTGGCAAACCATCTTGAGAAAGAGTAGGTACTATATTGGCTTATATTGCGTCTGGAATCCCAGATTTACATCTGAAATCCCCTAAAAGAAAGGCAGATGGCATTCTATAATATATTAACATTAAAATAGAAATTAGCATCCTTTATGGAGAACCTGGATTTTTTCCCCGTGTCTTTAAAGCAATCAATCTGTTAGGTTCAGTGGTGGGTTTCAAAATTTTTTACTACTGGTTCTGTGGGCGTGGCTTGGTGGGCGTGGCAGGGGAAGGATACTGTGAAATCTCCATTCCCACCCCACACCAGGGGAAGGATACTGTGAAATCTCCATTTCCTCTCCAATCCAGGGGAAGATTACTGCAAAATCCCCAATTCCTCCCAATCAGCTGGGACTTGGGAGGCAGAGAATAGATGGGAGTGGGGCCAGTCAGAATTTTTACTACTGGTTCTCCAAACTACTCAAAATTTCCGCTACCGGTTCTCCAGAACTGGTCAGAACCTGCTGAAACCCACCTCTGGTTAGGTTTTGAAAACCAGATTTTAAATGAACAAGTTCCTGATTTTGCCTGGAAAAATATAACAACAACATTAATAATAATAATCATCGTAGGAGGGAATCCTTTTTAAAACGTTGCGCCTACCAACGCATTCCCTTCCACCTTCAGTGCCATCTTGGGTAGGCTGGCAAATGCCTCATTCAGATGTCAGAATCCCGCCATGTCGTTTTCGATGTGTCGGGATTTGCCAGCAATTGGTCAGAAGGAGAGAGAAGATGACTCATTTAGCCCACAGCCTCAGTGAAGAATATTTTTAGGAGCTCATTAAAAGAGAAAGGAGACTGAAGAATAATGATCTTAAAAAGAGATGCTAGTGAGAGAAAGGAAGGGAGTCAAAACTTAGCTATTATTTTTTTATTCCACTGACAGCTCTTAGCACTGCCACTGGGCCTGTCAGATGGAACCACAGCATGTTTGAGACTAATATGGTCAAGACCTTTTCTGCGTGCACGTGGGTGAGAAAGAACTGGGATGCGTGCCTTACAACAGGGTGTATATAGGCAAGGCTGCTCATCAAGCAGTCATTTCAGAGCTTGGAGTAAACTATGGGGAACTAAGTTTGGGCACAAAACATCACTTGTCTCCCTGTATCTGTAGACAAAAAAAAAAAAACCTTTCAACCCTACCTCACATCCAAACACACCCAGTAGTTATTTAAAGTTGACAATGAATAAATACAACGTAATTTATTATGAAATAAAATCTTAGGAATTTGTTTTAATCTTTTCTATACATTTTGACCTCACCCAAAGCAGGGGAATCCAGGAAGGGTTAAGAAAGTCAAGTTATCTGCTGCAACTGTGCAGTTGAAGCCTTGTCTTGCTTTTTACATGCTTTGCCTATGCATGATGGACTAAAAAAGAGGGGGGCATGGCTTTGATTGGATAGCCAAGGATAGCATCTGGACTTTTGACCCTGATTTAAGAAGTGTGTTTTCAATCCTGTCTATATGAGGGCAACCACAATCACTTTGAGAGTGTAAAAAATGTATGTGCGTAGGAGAGCTCTTCATGTTCATATCATTTCAGGAGGTGTATGGAGCTGAACTAGTTTTCTTTGGATTTAATTTGGAAGAATGGGGAGGGGGGAAAACCAATTCCTTATTCCTTTTTTTCATTGGCATGAATTTCAGATTGTAAATCCTTCCAGGAAGCATCTATATAAAATCTATGCCCAATATGATTGATGTGATGAAGTCTATAGAATCTACCTTATCAAGATAGAACACAAGCTTTACAATTTTCTTTTAACAAAGTTAACAGCTATATAATCTTTGTCAATAATTGGTGGGCAGCACCTAGTCCACTTCTAATAGATTTGATCTAGTGTTTAAGGCACTAGACTTGAAACCAGAAAACCGAGGAAGTTTGGATCATTCATCTCTCTTAGTCCAACCCACCTCAAAGGATTGTCGCTATGGGAAATGATGAGGAGGAAGGAATATTGGTATGTTTGCCATTTTGATTTATTTATAATAAACACAGGTTAAAAAAAACTAAAATAAATGAATAAATATAATGGGGAAATAATAGAAACAATTGTTATTTTACATTCTTCTCACTAGAATTAAATCTGAGCTTGCTCCTGCCATGGGTAAATTACCAACCCATTTTATAGGAGCTTTAGTTCTGCATAGAAGGAGGTTGGCAATCTAATCTTAATTAACTGCTAGGCTAAAGTTAGCTCTCTAGCTCTTTTTCATCAGATCCAAGGGACTACGATATAATGCTGGAATGGAAAGTGACTGTGTGTATGGGGCCCATGCAAGATAGTCGTATTGTTGGATCTGAGTATGGATAGATGAGAACAGCTGATCCAAGAATCTCCTCTGCTTTGAAGTATGCTTTATTTCTCTTTACAATTTTGGATGACTGCAAGGATATTTAATAGGCAGTAGTGACAAGGAATAGATTTTAGTAATAGGTATGTTGTTCTTTTTCTTGGAAAAGACGGATCTGTTCACACAAATTTATGCTGCAATAACATGCAAGTTGAGTGAAATATACTCATATCAATGTTCAGACATGTCAATCCCCCAAGAGTTGTGACTAGACACATAGCAAGTTTTGCTATGCATGCAGCTCTGATAAGGAATGTAGCTATGGATTCGTTTCTGCATATAGTGCAAATTGTAGTCCTAAATATTCTGGCCGAGATTTGTGGCCCCACATTGTGGATGTAATGTCCCAAAGGGATTATCCTTGGCTCAGAGCAAAAATCAGCAGTGAGAAACTCTTTCCTATTTTATTGGAATATAATTTTATCACTTAGTATCTTCTAATCACCAGGTCCCATGAATGGTACAGAAATACATCTAAATGGTAGTATGTTGTTTAAATATGCTGCAGTCTGCCCTGTGAGTCCTTTTAGGTGACATTACATGTCTAATGTCACTATCAATCTATCCATTTTCCAAATATCAGGAGAACATTGAGCCATCTTAAATGAACATAGGTAGTATCCTAGACATTCAATAAATTGGAGAATAACATAGGGAGGGGTCATACCTGGGTAACCTGTCACTTTGAACCTATAAATTGGTTTAGAAAATTGGGAGTGCAAAATCTGAATTTTAAATTTGATATTTCTCAGGTGACTTTCAATTTGTTGAGTAGAGTTTTGGCTTTTAATGAGCAACCTTAAGTTCTCCTCTGCGCACATGTCTGTGTGTGTGTGTGTGTGTGTGTGTGTGTGTGTGTGTGTGTATGTGTGTGTGCACTTGGGAGAGAGCATGACAGTTCTTTCTCAGCAGCCCAATTAATTCTGATTAGCTCCACCACACCCCCTTCACTATGGAAGGGGGTAAGGTTACACAGAAAACTTATCAAAGTCTCAAAGAAACACAAGGCCTTTTCCAAAATTTCCATCCCTAAACACAATGTTTTATAACAGTGAGAGAAATGGAGCAGATGGGTTTTTAAAAAAAAATCCTTAATAAAAAAAAAGAAAGGAAAAAAAAAGCTCTAGTTAAGATAAATTAAATAAGAATAATTCCCTGCCTATTCTGAAACTTTTTCTCCTTTTTTGGCCCAGGGTAGTATCTTTATCTGTTGCTACAGTAAGTAAAACTGCAGGTCATAAATGACTAATTGATTTCTTACACAAATTAAATTTGAAGTACTTTACATGAGCAATGTGAGAAAACTAAAGAGGTCGTGGAGGCTATGCTGCATTGAGAAACAGACAAAGAAATTGATTTGAAAATCAATGCTTTGAGAAATGATTAAATGTTCTCCTTGCCAAAATGGACCTAAATGAGTCTCTGAGGTTCTCACCAAGATGAATTAATTAGAAGATTCTACAGATGCCGGTGGGATATTATGTTTGAGCTCCAATTTGTTCTTCTAACCCACTGCATTGTGAAGAAATGAGGAAGCATATCAAAGACCTTGTGGAGAGGATGAAGAAAAGAGGATTCAATATGTTGCTGCAAGGATTTTGAGTAAGTTGAATCTTTTTGCCCCTTTTGAGGCCTCCTTCTTTGCCCCTCATAACATAGCTAGAGCTGGACAAAGCTAATTCTCCTAGGAGGCATAGTGCAAAAAATGGCTACTGGATTCTTGCAGTCCATTTTGTCCTTTGGAGCCAGTGGCCTCTTTGATGCTGTTGTAACACTACTGCAAATACAGCAGTAGTTTGGTAACACTTTAAGCCTAAGGGAATGAGGAAGGTTTTCTGCAGGAAAGGTTTTGAATTGGGAATTTCTACTCTAATATCAGTGTTAAATTCCTCTACATCTTATGACATAATGAAGCAGACAGTGTAAGTCCATACAATGTTCTTAAATACAGAAGATACTCAAATTCAGAGATACAGGATTCTAGAACATTCTCTCAATTTTTCTTTTTCCTTTTTAAAGTAGTGGCATATACGGTTCATCATTTCATATAAATTATAACAAACCAACAAAATAATTAAGCTAGTATTGTTGAACTCCTAGGGAGAGGAATCAAAGCAGCATAGGATGATGTAGGTGTCCCCCTGTAAGGGAGATATAATAGTTTGATGATGCAAAAAACTCTGGGGACATCACTGAAAATGCTACCATCATTATTATACTCCCAAATTTGCTTCTTGAGCCACATGGCCAAAGCTAGGGAATTTTAAAATCCCATCAGTGGAAGACTTAGATCTTCAGGTGGTTCTCATTTAATGACCCCTTGTTCAGCCATTGTTCAAACATGTTATAACCATGAATGAATGGTATTTATTTATTTATTTATTTATTTATTATCGGACTTAGATGCCACCCTTTCTCCACAAGGACTCAGGGCGGCTCACAGCAATAAACAACAACAAGTCCAATTAAAATTCAACAATAAAAACTAAAATTCCCATTAAAGCCCCATTCAGTCCAGGCCAGCTTGGCGAAACAGCGATGTTTTAAGGTCACGGCGAAAGGAGCGAAGGTCGGGGGCTACCCAGAGCTCCAAGGGGAGCTGGCTCCAGAGGGTAGGTGCACCCACAGAGAAGGCTCACTCCCTAGGGGCCATCAGCCGACATTATTTGGCCGACGGGACCACAAGTAGGCCCTCTCTATGTGAGCACACGGGGCAATGGGGAGCTGTTGCTGGCGGCAGGTGATCCGCTAAATACCCCGGGCCTAGGCTATGTAGGGCTTTATAGGTAATCACCAACACCTTGAACCTCACCCAGTGGGCAACCAGTAACCAATGCAGGTCACACAGGAGGGGTGTGACATGGGAGCATCAGGACACTCCCATCATTACCCGCGCGGCCGCATTCTGCACCATCTGAAGCCTCTGAGTGGTTTTCAAGAGCAGCCCCATGTAGAGAGCATTGCAATAGTCGATCTGGGAGGTGATATGTTCACCCACTCCTCAAAGATCCCGCTGTTATAGTGTCCTTGTGGTCATGTGATTGTTATCCAGTTTCTCAACAATGAGGGTTCTTTTTTTAGCCAACATTCCTTTAAAACATCCGTCATACTTCCCATCCCCTGATGAAATTGGAAGCTTAAAACATGTCTTCCTGAGGAAAATATTTTATAAGAAAATGGACTCCCAAATAATTAAATTAATCAATAAATGCTCCTGATGGGAGCAACTTTGATTAGCAGTTATAAACGATTGATGTTGTAGTGCAAAACATCTGAAAAATCCTAGCTTAAGAAATCAGTCAATATTTTTATTACAACTATGGCCTTGTTCTCATTGTGCACATAACAAGGGCAAGTATGTGTGGTTGTAGTGTGTTATGGAATACCAAAAATGGATTAATTAGTTCAGTTTAGATTTAGCCTAAAGAGATCCTGTCATGCATGGGTTAAAGAACTTTGCCCAGTAATGACAGTATCTAAATTAATCAACTGATTACTGTTAGTATAATTATCCAGTTATCCATGGGACTTCCATTGTCCAATGGAACCCTCTATTCTCAGAATGGTATATACCAGTGTTTCTCAACCTTGGTAGCTTGAAGATGGGTGGACTTCAACTCCCAGAATTCCCCAGCCAGCAGGAGTTGAAGTCCACCCATCTTCAAGCTTCCAAGGTTGAGAAACACTGGTATATACAGTCCATTTACTCTCTCTCAGAGCAGAGAGATACAGATATTATCGTAAGTCATATTCCCTTGTGCAGGGCTTTACATAACTTCCACCTCCCCTCTTTGAAGAGGGGGTGGGGGGATTTCTCTATTTTTACCCAGTGCAATCCTGTACGATAATTTTAGTTATATTGAACTCTTGCACTTTAGACAACTATGAAGATTGTGTTAGCTTTAGGAACTATTCAGGTCCTGGCACTCAGTAGAGTTGCTGAAAGTGATATCTAGAAGCTCTCAGAATGGTATAAATCATGTATATATCATTCTGAGACCTTCTATATACCTCCCTACTGCAACTCCAGGACCAGAGTAACTCTAAAGCCAAAGACCAACATAAAACAAGGCAATATAAAATCTATTTTTAAAAGAAATAAATCACACAATAAAGAGGAGGAAATGTAAGCGGTAAAGTCAAAAGTGCAGAATGATGCCCTCACAGCCATTGTAACTGAGTCCATCCACCTTGTTGTTGATCCTCCTCCTTTTGTCTTTTCTTCTAGAGAATACCATTGCTTGAGCTATTCTGATCTTTATAGGTACGGACACATCACAGCATCTGAATATTTCTTTCCAAGGCCTTCATGGTTGATTTAACAAGAGCTAGCAGTCTTTTTGCTGTCATCTAGAGCTGGGATCCCCAACCTTTTTGATTCTGCAGATTGGCAGTGGCAACTTTGGCAGGTTGAGTCTGGCGTGGTGGTGATGGACTGGTTTCGGCAATGCAATCTAAATCTCACACATGCACAAATGAAACTTTCCGGGCTCACCCGTCACCATGACCTAGTAGTGGTCCATAGCCCCTGAATTGGGAAACCCTTATCTAGAGGTCACCTGGTTTTTTTTAACCCAAATATGAGAGCCCTAACTTTAAAACATGTAGAATAGGAGTCCAGTATCATTACCCCATCTGTACTTAAGGCCAGAGTGAAGTTACAAGCCCATATTGCTGTGATCTGCAACTATTACTTCTGGCAGCTGAATCTGCCCTTCCTTTGACTCCTAATGTTTTCCTTAATCTTCAGCATGTTTACCTGGCAGTAACTCCACCTGAATCCAATGAAGCATTGCAACATGCAAAGGATTAAAATATTAATCTCTGATTTCCTTTATAAAAATGCCTAGGAATGCTTTTGAAATCTCTGGGTTTGCTCTCAGATAAATAATGTATGCATGAAAGTTGGGGTGGAAATATATTCACATAAAAAAATCCAAATGCAAACAAAATATTTTTCCTAATAATTTGGGTTTTAAAATAGGGCATGTGTCAGTATGCTCACAGAATCTCAGTATACCATCTTGAGGGGATGTCAGCAGATACTGGCTGCTAAAGTAATCCATGGATTAGAGACAACAATTTGCTTAAAGTAATATGAGAATATTGGAGTAAAAGTGGGCTTTCAAAAGACAGATGCCAGTATAGAAAAGGCTCTCCTTTTGAGCCCCACCAGCTGAGCCTCTTTGGCCAAAGATATCAGAGCATGCTCCTTCTGCCTGATTGAAGAGGATGGGTAGAGTTCATTCCGGAGATACAGTCAGTGGTGAAATCCTCTGCGGTTTGCCACCAGTTTGCTGCCCACGCATGCATGGTGTGCGCCAAACGCACACTTTGTGCGGAAAAAGGACCCTAAACAAAGTAAGTAGAACAGCGGGAGGGAACAGCTGTGCCGCATGATTTAGGAAATCCTGCTTTCTAGCGAATCTAAATTGCGTAGCACAGCTGATCGTCAGAAATACCGGTTCAGACGAACCAGTAGCTTTTTTTTTTAATCACTACTGGTTCGCCTGAACTGGTATAAACCAGTAGGATTTCACCACTGGATACAGTCCTATAGTACAGTCCCAAAACATGAAGGGCTTTAAAGGTGAAAAACAACACCTTGAATTGCACACAGAAGCATATTGGTAGCCAATGCAGCTCATGAAGCAGTGGTGTCACATGAACCAAGTAATCAATACCATTAACTGTCCAACATTGCTACATCCTGCCACAGTTGAAGTTTCCAAATACTCTTCAAGGGCAGACCGTTTAGAACATGATGCATAGTGCAATCTGGAGGTCACAAGAAGATGAGTGACAGTGAGCAGGGTTCCTGTTCCTGGAATGGGTGCAAGTGCTACACAACCAAATTGCACAATGTCTGTCCTAGCCATGCCTGCTACCTGCTCCTCAAGCTGGATCTACAAATCCACTGGGTCTATCTGGAGCAGTGCCACTCCATTTAGAGACAAAGATGGAAGGTCCCTGGAATCAGGAAATCCAAAAACCGAGAGCGATTTGGTTTGGCTTGGTTGGGTTTAGCTAAAGCTTGTATATGGGAATAATAAGAATGGAACTGAAAGAAATGCTAAAAGGCTTAATATCTGAAAAATATTGAAGAACAGGAAATCATATATGCTTTGGAAATTTTGGAACATTATAAGGCTGCAGGTGTAGATTATGGAACTGGAGAAATGTTAAAATATGGTTGTGCTTTCCTTTGGAGTGGTGCCTCTTGCTTTGTGTATGTAAAACCACATCTTTGCCTGACTATCTTTGCCTGGCTATTGAAGGATAGGCCTTATCATTCCCCTATAAAAAGAAAAAAGAAAGCTAGCTTAAATGTTCCTTTGTAAGTGTGCCTGAGAAATTATTTAGCCCAATTCTGATCAGACTTGGAAGAGTGGTTTGGTTATGTCAAACAGAACAGATACAGAACAGATTTTTGGTTTTCAGCAGATAATTGAGAAAAATATGAACATTTATGACACATTTGTTGTTTTAGACAAAACATGATACAATGTATAAATTTGTATTATGGGATTTTTTTCACAACTCTGAGAGGGAATGTTGATTAACAAATCTGATAAGAACAGTACAGTATGTGATAAAGGATGCATGAGAATAAGTGGAGTGTTTAACAAATGGCTCAGGAATGAGTAAGGAGTAAGATAAAGATGTACAATTGGTTGTTTAATGTATTTATAAATAAATGTATTAATAAGTATTAACAATTATTGCCATGCTGTTAGAATTTTATTGATTAAAGAACTGAAAATATATGTATTTTTATGTATTTACATATAGAGGTGATGCTATGCTATTAAATGAGCACTCAAATCGTTTTCAGGGAATATAAAATGCTATATATGATGCAATAAAGAGCAGAAAATCAATGTGTCAAAGATCACAATAGGAAAATATAACAACTAAAAGTAATAAATGTGTGCATACTTTGGTTAGAGCTTGGAAAGTTTGTGATTTATAAAAAATATTAGCTAATTTGCGTGATGCAGCATTAAGTATGAATCTGACAGTTAATCTATAAGACTAAAGTAGTTGTAATTGATAATAGAAACAATGTGGCCAACTGCCAAATTATACATACATGGAGAAAAACTAGAACAAGTAGATCACATTGTATAGCTTGCTGGAATGTTTTGAAAATGGACGGAGACATTTAAAAAGATTAAATTCTGGTGGAAAGATGATGAGTAGAAGTGAGTATGTGAGGAGAAACACAAAAGTAGAGTGCAGCAAGAATGGTTACTTAAGAAAGTTGTGTGATAAAAGATCAATTCAAGAATGAATGGATGCTGAATGAATGTGGATTGAATACAAATGTGAGTGACTAATATGGAAAAAATATACTTGGGTGGTTTGGTAACAGAGAGAAAAAATGAATTAGGTTTTTGTTGTAAAACAAGTACAGGCAAGGAAAGTGAATAGACTGAGAAGAATGGGAAGATCCTGATTGAAGGAAGCTGATAAAATCCTCAAAAAGAAAAAGGAAGAAATTAAAGAAAGGCAGTGTATCAAGCTATGGATGTATGTGGAAGCAGACAAGATAGTTTGCCAGGATTAGAAGATAGGGAGAGATAGTTTGTTGTTATAAATTAGGTTTATCTTTATTTTTTTTCTTATCGCATGCCTTTAATTTCTTAGGCTTACTATTTACACTTTACTGCACTCTTCATGTCACTTATCCCAAAAGGGAAGTACCATCACATAGTACTTACATATGTAAAGATCATTGGATACAAACAAAAAGAAAGAGAAGGAAGAAAAAGGGGTCTAATGTCATTACCTTCTTTCCCAGAAGCAGTGATTTTATGGTAAAAGCATTAGTCAAAATTTACCACAAGTCTTCATAATGCAGAGAGGTTTGCTCTATCAGAACACATGCCGTAATGGATATGTATATTTAGTTTGTAAAAACTGAGCAAATGTTTAGAATGCATACTGAAATTATTTAACAAGCTTTGTTTGATCACTGCACTTTCTTGGAGGCATAGTTAACATTGCATCTCTTGAATGGTATCAGCTGCTAGAGGAATGGTCCACTTATTTTATACAACAACAACATAATGACCTCCTCTTCCTCTTCCCATCCTTCCCTAATGCCAGGAACAGTGGAGAAAAGAGAAGAGGACGGGGGCCAGAAGCAAGGTGGATGAATTCAGTGATGAGCGTGCCATTAGAAGACTTGAAAGAACAGGTTATGGGCAGCTCCTAACGGTGAATATCTACGTAGTCACTAGGAGTCAAAAATCATTTAATGGCATCTAATCAGTCAGTCTTCTTTTTCTCTTTGTTGAGAGAAAGTGACTAACCCAGTGCCTAAGGTAGATTTAGTATTAAGGTCTTTATTAGTCCAGGATCTTAACTTTGATTAGACCAAACTGGCTGTCATAATGGCAACTTAGCGAATAGAAAGGAAAGTTGCTATTTCTATGAAACAAACCATTCTGTTTCTGTACTTAAGAATTAAAAGTACTTCATGTGTGTGAATGTTTTCAGGTCAGTGTTAACTTCAGGCAACCATCTGGAGTAGTCCCTGCAGTTTCTTGGCAAAATTTCAGAAGTAGTTTGCCACTGTTTCCTTCCTAGGGCTGAGGGAAAGTGACCGGCTCAAAGTCATCCACTTGGCTTTGTTCCTAAAGACTAGAACTTGTAGTCTTCCAATTTCTAGCCTGGTGCCTTAATCATTACACAGTCTGGCTCTCTTCTTCATATGCATATGCACCTAGACAAATTATTTGTGTGTCCAATCATACTTGGCCAATAGAAAATTCTATTCTATTCTATTCTATTCTATTCTATTCTATTCTATTCTATTCTATTCTATTCTATTCTATTCTCTCTTCTTCATAATAGGACTTTGTAGAAAAAAACCAAGATGGTGCCTATTCTTTCTCTTTACTGCTGAAATATAATTGCAGCAAAATAACTGACTTTAAAATGGATGGAATTTCTAGAAATATTTCTTGCAAATTCAGTATAGATTCACATTGTCTCACATTGTCTCCACATTAGATTCCTTCTGTTCTTTCTGCACTTATTAAGTCCCCATTCTGCTTTGGAAAAGGGAAAAAAGCAGGATGTACAGAGCCAGTGAGAACAAAATACTGTTAAAAAATGCATTAATGTTCCTCTTAACAAAGCCACAATTCTGTCTTGACAGGTTGCATTTTTCCTGCATTTCTTTCTAGTGCTTCATTTCCCTTTGGGTACCTGTCATTTCTTATCAATGGCAGTTGATATGGCAGACAATGGAATGCCCAGCTTTCACCGCTGTAGGCAACTGCTTGCTGCAGGTCAGACCAAGCTCTCTTTTCCCAAAAGGGTCCCATCTTGTTTAACCATTTTGTGGCTCTCTTTCCACCAAGTCATACTACTCCCTCTACACGCATTCACTCCATATCATATCAATATAGCAAGACATTTAGGGGAGTAACAGAATTAACTCCAGAATTTTAAGCAGGGGTGAAATCCAGCAGGTTCTGACAGGTTCTGGAGAACCGGTAACAAAAATTTTGAGTAGTTCGGAGACCCGGCAAATACCACCTCTGGGGCCACCTCTGGTTGGCCCCAGAGTGGGTGGGAATGGATATTTTGCAGTATCCTTCCCCTGGAGTGGGGAATGGGGATTTTGCAGTATCCTTCCCCTGGAATGGGATGGGAATGGAGATTTTGCAGTATCCTTCCCCGGCCATGTCCACTAAGCCACACCATGCCCACCAAGCCACACCCACAGAACTGGTAGTAAAAAAATTTGGATTTCACCACTGGTTTTAAGCATGCTTACCCTTGATTTTAGTTTGATTAGAGCAGGTCAAAGTCCTAGTATGCAGAATTATGCTGAAAGCAAAAACTAATCAAAACCACAACACTTAAGGGTTAGCTGTTTTGGTGCACAGGGCAAAACTATTGTGAACATATTATGAAACATTATGAAGTAGGTAATATAGCCCAATCAAACCCCAGTGGGAGGGCTCAGACTATATAACATTAACATCCCAAAGATGCAGTAAGGGACGTATAGCCAAGAGCAACATGCATCTCTCTGTAAATTCTGACAGAATCAGATCTGATAGAATCCCATTGCCTTTAGTGACTAATGCGCTTGGTTTCTTTCATAGCTGTTCCTTGCAAAGGGCATTGATTTCACATAAGAAAGAGATCAAGTCCCTGCTAAGATTTAGCAACTTAACAGAGTTCACCATACTTCTCCACTTCTCTTATTGATGCTGCTGCTGCAATAGTCCTTCTTCTCCCACATAGCCTCTAGCTTTCTTCGTGGCAACCTGCATCTTTCTGAGATTTTGTCGGAAATGGGCACCCAAATTCACTCTCTGACAGCTACTTTTCCAGACTTTAGTATGCTTTTGAATGTATAGTTTGTCAGGACAGCTAAGGACTGTGATGACCTTCTCGTGAACAGCCAGATACTGAGAAAGAGAAATTCTGCAAAGGACCCAGTCGTGTTCTAATGGCCATCACCTTTAAGTGGTTTATTATTGATAAGATTTGGACTTTCCCACCCCCTCCCTTTGCTGCTGTACCTCCAGCTGTTCCCCCCTCCTGTTTTTTCTCCTTCTTCCTAAGCTCCCCAGTGATATGAGGATAAACAGGCAATGACAAGATTCAGGATTTGGGGTAGAAAAAGGGAGGAGGAACTGCCATGTGGCTCAGAGGACTTGACAAATGATTGCTGTAGGGTATATTTCTGAAAACGGTTGCATTAATGATGATATCAAAGAGATTTTTTTTCTGTAAGTTTTTAAAGAATAGTTTTAAAATAATAGGTGCTTATTAATCATGTACAACAAAATGTCTTATTCCAATAATCCAAATTGTGTTCCAGGCAATCCTCTCTTATAATATCTGTTTTATTACATAAATATGGTCATTTTAAACCTATATAATATATGAGAGGACAAATTCTTAATGACTGAATGATATTGGACTATGTACCATTCAGTCTCAAGAGAGATATGAATACGACAAAGAAAGAAAAGCCAGAGCAGACTAACAAATGAAAATATTTATCCAACATCCTAACTCACACATTTTGGAGCTTGTTTTACATAAATTTGATTTGTTTTCTAATTGGTTGCACAATAGACATTTGCTAAATATTTTTAGGAACATGAAAATCAAGTTTAGATCTTAGAAAATTAGATCTCAATTAATCTAATATGATCTACTCTGACTTGCACATTTATCCAGTTCACAGGCACAGGTCTTCCTTATTATTAAGAACCATAATATGAAGACACCTTCATCCTGTAGTACTGAAATAGATGAAAGGCAGGCAGGCAGGCAGGCAGACAGACAGATGAGAGGGAGGGAGGGAGAGAGAGAGTAGATGAATTAAAACATTGTGAGAGAATAGAGTAAAATGATTTGGTGATGATCTCTAACTCTGTGATTTCCAAGCCATTTTTTTCTTTCCATCAAAATTCAAGACAGTTGTTTTTTTCCATAAAAGTGAATATAAGGACCTTCAAATTGCCCACCAACATTTATCAATATAGGCACATACTGTAGTTCTGATTTCTCCATTCCCATTGTATCCAGATATATTGTATTTCTCCTTGTGCAATACAAAAATCATAGAATCAAAGTTAGGGAGGGTCATTCAAGCCATTTACTCCAAGCCAAATAAGGAATACAGATTAAGCATCCTCAATAGATGCTTGCCCTAGCCTCTGCTAAAATACAGGTTTAAAAGGAAGCTCTTGGTAATTGTCAACTATCTTTACTGAGTGGGAGCCTTTTTCCTAAGATTTTAATCAAAACCCAGCCTTCTATAATTTAAATCTTAATCTTGTGTTCTGCATTTTGAGATAATTTTTAAATTTGAATCTATCACACTGATTGTTACCTGGTTGGATAGTGAAACATCTGCTAGCAAACAATCATGTTTGCAGAGTGCCAAGGACTGTCTGTTTGTCTGTCTGTCTGTCTATTTATCAGTAGTATATGCAGATTTATGAAAGTCTGGATAATTTTTCATCCTCTTTTTCAATGAAGTCAAAGTAACCACTTTTGTCATGAGGAAACTGGTGAGCTATGCCAATTATGTCTGTTTCTCAACTTTAAAGACAAAAGGTCTACAAAGGAAGAGAACACAGCCCAGGAAGCAATCTAAAATGGTTTGATGTTGCTCCAATTGCCCCAGTTGGAAATCTATCAGGTTTGATATGTACCTGATTTGAAGGACACTGAAGACTTTGGATCTTTCTTTACTGCAGAGCTGAGGTGCTCTCCATTCACCCATGAGAATTATGCAGAAACCTATTCTGGCATAAAATTTGCTATTTCTATTGCAACCACTATCTTGCCTCAGCTACCTCTTTTTCCAGTAGTATTAGCGATGTGACTTCTCTCCAAGGTAATGAGTGATAAAACCAAACAGATTTTATATACTTAAAGTCTACTCTTCAATGATATTGGAATAAGGGGAAAATTAATTTAAATCTCCAAGATCACATGAATTGTACTCTATATTTCCAAAAGAACTATCTGATGTCGGGCCAAACCTTTATGCATTATGTTTCCAAAAAAAATTCCAAGGAACATGTGAAATGATTAAGAACTAGAAGAAAGCAAATATTGTTCCTGTCTTCAAAAAAGAGGGAAAGAAAGGAAGATTCAGCAAACGTACGTTTAACTAACAATATTTTCTAAATACATAATTTTTATTAAAATTTCTAAACAAGAAGATAAAAACTAATACACAGAATTAACATAAGGAAAAAGAAATAAAAGAAAAAGCAAAAAGTGTAAGGAAACAGAAACAGAAGAAAAGAATATAAAGTATCTATTCTTCACAGTTTTAAATACAAATATATTTTAAGCTCTCTAAAGTTACATCATGTTAATATTTCTGTAATCTATTCTATCTAATAATCAGAACTCTAAATCATCAGTTTATGAAATGTTTTCAGTTTTATGCAAAAAGTCTATAAGAGATTTCCAGTCACCAGTAAATGAAGAAGTCAATTTATTCATTTTAGCAAAATCTGTCAACTTCAACACCATTCCTCCATAGTGGGTAGTACTGAATCTTTCCATCTCCATGCATATAGTAATTTCTTTGTAGTAATCATATGTTAAAATAATCTTCCATAACTTTTTTCTGTTTATCCATGGTCTGACATTCATATTTGAAAAAAAAATGTAGCAGATAGTAAAGAGGTTGATCTGTAAGGACTGATCAACCTAATCATATTATTTTTTTGATCAAATAACTTTTCTAATAGATCATGGGAAAGCTATAAATATGATATACCTTGATTTCAGCAATGACAAAATACCCCATAATATAGTGAATGGCAAGCTAGCAAAATGCAGGTTGGGTGACCTGACAGTTATAAGGATTCATGGAACAATAGCATGGAGAAGTGTAGATTGTCCTTTACTAGATGTGTTCAAGCAATGACTAAAATGCGATTGCTTTGTGTACTTAATTTCCAGTGCTGTACCAAACAGACAATTACCTAAATACCCTTATATGATTGTATGAGATTAAACAACATAATGTTTTTATATGGTTAGTGCATGTAAGAAAGGACTCTTGGGTTTAATATGCCATTCTGTAGATTGTTATACCGTTCCTTTACTCTCTATCTACCATCAAGGGGTCATAAACTGAGAGTTAATCTTGTTCATCTAATCTATAATAAGTTTAAAATATAAATATAAAGCTAGTCTTCTCCTTGAACTGACCTCATAAGACAGTAATTTGGAGAAAGAGATTTTTAAATGAGCTACTGCTGACATTGCAAATTTCCCTTGTTCAGAGGGATAGCAGCTTCTTGGAAGGCCTTCTTGTTGGTGTTCTGAGCAATCAGTAGATGGCAAATTTTTTGCAAGATCTTAGTTCCTCTGCAAGTGAATGAAGAAGCACTGTATGCTAAACCAACATATTTTTCCTAGCTTCTGTTTTCTTTGCAATCAAGCAGATTTTCACTACTATCCAGGCCTTTTCTACCATCTGCCCTTCAAATGTGTTAGAACCACAAGTACCTGCAAATTGGAATAGTAATAATCTCAGTACAGCACCGGTTTGGGGAACATTATCTTTAAAAAATGATTAGTCTGTGCTTGGCCTAAATTTTCTACTCTTCTGTATAAGAGGCTATTCTTAAGTATCTTCTTGATGTTTCTTTCCAGGCCAGCCAATCCTGCAACTTGACTGTTAACAAGTTGCACAGATCTAGAGTAGCCTCTCACTGTTCCCCTATCCAACAACAACCATTGTCTGATTAAATCTGGCTAATTATCAGTCAGTATCAGACCACCTTTAGTCTTCTGGCTGCTATGCCAGTTAAGCTTGCATCACTTCTAGATGGTCAATTTTTCAAGAATACCATGCAAAGCAGTTCTCGCTTATAGAAATAGTTTCAGCAGAGCTTTAAAAAAAACATGTAGCAGGATGGAGTATTTTAAGCAGTTAAAATACTACCTCTTCCAATATTCTTTCTAACTTTCAGAGCATTTCTTTGCATACTGTATTGCTTATTTTCTATTCTTTTGTTGTAAACAATAGACTTATGCCTCTCTCATCCTTTCTTCTTAACCCCTTATCCTTTCCAATGCCCTTATCTATCATTTATTTCTCTCTAACTCTACTAGTTTTTCTCCATTCCCACCCTACTCCGGGGGAAGGATGTTGCAAAATACCCATTTCTTCCCGTTAAACTGGGACTTGAGAGTCAGAGAATAAATGGGAGTGGGGCCAGTCAGAATTTTTACTACCAATTCTCCAAACTACTCAAAATTTCTGCTACCGGTTCTCCAGAATTGGTCAGAATCTGCTGAAACCCACCTCTGAAGTGCTAACTCCCAATTGTATCTGGAGGCCCCAGGAGGAAAAAATATATGCATCTTTGTAATTTCATCTGCTATTACAAACTTGAATTTTCCAGATATTCTTGACTAAAATTCTTTGTTACCTGGAGATGCTAGGAATTGTAGTCCAGCAATTGCTTGCCCTCTTCTCTGTTTTTATCTTTAGTTTAGTGCTATTATTTACAGCAGTGTTTCTCAACCATGACAGTTTCAAGATTTGTGATCTTCAGCTGGTTTACAGTGTACAGTAAACTGTTGAACTCCATGCAGATTATGAATCACTGGAACATTTCCTTGGGATGACTTGGGGAATGAGGTTTGTTCATACTTGGATACTTATATAGAGAACTTTAAACAGAACTTTTCTGTTCTGACAACTTTTAAAATGTGAGGATTTGAACTCTCAGAATTCTCCAGCCACATCTAGCTGGACATCTCTGGAAATTGAAGTCTACACTGTTGCTAGTTGGTTATCCTGGTTAGGCCCAATATAAGAGACTGTAGACTTTCTTGTAATAATAATATTTATTTTCTTCCTCAGGAACACATTTAGACAGCCATCAATCTGACAGGAGCGAGAGCTTATATACAGAGGAGGCGGGGCTAATGGTAAGTAGTGACCAATGATAAGTGACACAATGACATCACACCATGACATATATACAAGCACACATATTTACAGATATCAGGTTAGGTATTTTCAACTGTAACAAATCCCCCTCTAAAATACCTAACTAATGGTGAGTTATTAAGATTATATATGTACATTGAGTTTGGAAGTCAAATACACATGTTGTTTGGTTGGTAATGGCTTAGTGAATATATCAGCAATTTGTTCACTAGTATCGCAATGAACAGCTTTAATGAATCCTATACTTGACAGTTGTCTTACATGTTTATATTTGATATCGATATGTCGAGATCATTGACCTATTGCTTCGGAAGCTGATATATCTATTGCTGCCTTATTGTCCTCATTGATAATAATTGGATAAACAGGTTCATCCCACACATTATATAACAAATCATCGAACCAAATTAGATTATTGACTGCTTTGGATAAGCAAACATATTCGGCTTCCGCCGTAGAGGTGGCAATTAAGTTCTGTTTGCCAGTGTACCAGTGCACCGCACAACCATTTATAAGAAAAACATATCCAGAAGTGCTTTTCCTGCTTTTTGAATCAGTAGCCCAATCAGCATCGGCGTAGCAGGTCAAAGTTGGTTTTTCAGAAATGAATGGTTCTAAGAATAGACACACATTAATGCTAGACTTCAGATACTTTAAAATCCTCTTAATTCCCTCCCAATGGTATAAGTTAGGATTGCTTACATGTCTTGACAACAAATTTACGGCAAGGGTGATATCAGGCCTGGTCCAATTAGATATATATAATAAGGACCCAATAATTGATCGATATAAAGTGTTATCCTTGAATGGTTCGTACTCATTGTACACATTCCTATAAAAATCAGTTGACATAGGAGTATCACAAATTTTTGAGTTAATCATGTTACATTTTTGTATGAGTTCCATAATCTTGTCTTTCTGAGATAATTTGAACCCCTTATCTGTTTTGTCAATTTGGACTCCTAAATACTTATTTACCTTTCCTAATATTTTTAAATTGAAATTTTTGCCTAGTTGTTCAGCGAAATTATCACATTTAATCTTGTCACGTCCAAAATATAAAATATCATCAACATAAATCAAAACATATTCAATAGAATCATCATTTCTTTTCGTGAAAAAGCAAAAATCAGATGAAGTAGCTACAAAGCCTATATCTTTAAGTATCTTTGATAAACACTCATACCACCGCTTACCAGACTGTTTTAGTCCATAAAGGCTCTTATTCAATAGCCAAATTTCTCCCTTTTTTGTATCTTTTCCTGGGGGTGCTTTCACATAAATTTCTTTATCTAGATCAGCGTGCAGGTAGGCTGTCTGCACGTCAAACTGATATACTTCCAGATTTAAAATGGAAGCTAACACTAATGCTGTTTTCACACTTTCTGATCTAACGGTTGGTGAGTACGTGTCTTCATAGTCATCCGGAAATCTTTGGGCAAAGCCTTGAGCCACTAACCTGGCCTTGTATAGGAATTTACCATTCTCTAGCTCTTTGATTTTATAGATCCACCTAGTGCCAATGGGGGATTTCTCAGTGGGTATGTCTGTTGGTGTATATACATTTAGTTCTCTCAAACTGTCCATCTCTTTTTTCATTGCTTCCTCCCACTTACTTTTTTCTTCTAGAGGTAACTTAAGTATGTCATCATATGTGTTGGGAGTCAGGTGTTTAGCTTGAACAGACAGTACGTAATCATCTAATTTTTTAGGGATTGTGCCCCTATTGGATCTAATGGGCCTATTCTGGGGATGTTCATCGCTATGCATATACTTAGCTTCTTTTTCGGTTAATTGATCTACCTTCAAAGTGGGGTGTCCTTTTTTCCATTCATCATTAACTATTTTTGGGCATTTGATTCTGTTTGTGGATGTGGATTTGGGGTTTGTATCTGATATATGATGTTCTGCGTGCGTGTGTCTAATATTTTTTTGATTCTGGGTAAATTTCATTGAGATGTAATTTTGACCAGTTCATGTGTTCATGAAACACGGCAGATCTGGATACAATGAAGTGGTTATTTTTATCAATGAAGCGATATCCCTTGGTTCCTGATTCGTACCCCATAAATATCAGTCTTTTGGATACTTTCTCTCCTTTGTGCCTTAATTGTGAGGGGACATATACATCAGCAGATACACCAAATACGTGTAAATGCCCAATTTTTGGTTTCCTTCCATACATGAGTTCGTATGGGGTCTTGTTGATTGTACTGGACCATAAGCGATTTATAGTGTAATTGGAATAAGTAAGGGCTTCAGCCCAGAATGATTGGTTTAAACCAGCATCATCTAACACACATTTAACCATGGTTTGCAGCAAACCGTTTTTTCTTTCAGAGACTCCATTCTGAAATGGGGAAAACGGACAAGATTTAAAGTGCAATATTCCTTGTGATTTTAGCCAATTTGAAAATTCGTTGGATAGGAATTCCGACCCCCTGTCAGTCATTATTTGTTTAATTTTAGTATTGTGTTGCGTCTCTACCATTTTAAAGAACTCCTTAAATTTTTTGAAAACCTCATTTTTGTGATTAAGGGTGTATACAAAACCGAATCTACTGTAGTCATCGACTATGGTTAGAAAGTATCTTTTTTTATATTTAATTGAGGGTTTTAATGGGCCTACTACATCCATGTGAATTAGTTGAAAAACTGATTGTGTGGTGCGAGTGGCTTTTTTGGGTTTTGGTTTGTTTTTAATTTTGGATGAACTGCACACAGAGCATTCTAAGTAATTTTTACAGTTCTTTATTTTTAAATCTTCGGAACATTCTAACATTTTTCGTATGACGGGAAAGCTTGCGTGTCCTAGCTTTCTGTGGAGTAAGTGACTACAATTATCGTGAATAGGTCTTCCATTGTTTAAATTCTCAGACATATTAGTATCAGTGTTTGATGCATTATCATTATTACTTTCATCATGGCTATCTGAATTTGGCTTTTTGTTTCTTAATTGATAGTTTGCATAGACTAGTTCGTTATCTTGTGGCAGTAGGTATGTTAGTCCATCATTTGTAAATAGTTTACCTATGTCTCTGTTGTTCTTAGTCATAAATACCTTTCCACCTCTGAAAGTGGTTTCTATTCCATTCTCTATACTTAATTTTAGAGTTGCCAATATGTTATTTGGAATTTCGGGCACAAATAGTACCCCCTCTAATTTCCCTATACCCTTTATATGCGTGTCTCCTATTCCTCTCACTAGGACCTTATTTTGGTTTGCTACTTTAATGTAATATTTCTTTTCAGTGAAGTTGCTTAATATTTCTCTATTATGAGTTGTATGACATGTGGCTCCAGAATCTATGAGCCAAGTGTTGAGTGAATCAGACATCAAAATGTCATTGTTTCTTATTCCATATAGTGATCCTTTCTTATTTTCTCTAGGGTTATTTCTGTACATTTGTCTTTCTTTAGGGTGTGGTGATTCTCTTCGCTTATACTTGTAATCTGGGGAAGTTCTGTCTAAGAAGTGTATTCTCCTATCCTTGTGTTGATATGAGTCACTGTATCCTGCATTCTTGGGGCAATCTCTACTCTGATGTCTTTCAGATCCACATATGAGACATTCATGTGGGTACCTATCTCTGACCCTAAAATCAGTTCTTCTTTGATTTCTACCTTCCCTTTGTTGTGTATATCGCTCTTTTCTAAGTCTATCTTCAGTAATAAGCTTATTGGTGAGGTTTTCTAAAGTAATTTGTTCTATACTTAGGTTATCTATTAAGGTAATATAGTTATCCCAGCTGTGATCTAATGAGTTAATTATAATGCTTTTCATGGTGTTGTCAGAAATGGTTTCCCCCCTTTGAATAAGGTCTGCTCTTACAGCGTTTAGATTCAAGATATGTTCACTCATGGAGGTATCATGTTTTAGTTTGGCAGAATAGAATTCCCTAGAAATTTTTGTGGTGGTGGCTACACTTTTACTATAGAACAAATTGAATAATTTTTGGTATGTTTCAAATACAGTTAAATTATGCTCTATACTGGGAAGTATACTTGGGGAAATAGAGGCAATTAATATATAATATGCTTTGTGATGGAGGCAGTCTATTTCATAGGTCCAAGGCTTATCTGGTGGGTTATCAATAAAAAATAAAACATTCTCTTTCAAATATGTAATCTGTAAACACTGGTTCCATTCCATTAAGTTGCTTCCATCTAATCTTAACTTTATAAAGTCTGAAGGTATTGTCCCTGAGTGTTGTGAAGTGTTATTCATGTTTAGTAGCTGTCCATGATTTAAGACCTTAGCATACTCACAATAAGGCCTGGGTATGGTAGATGCATGTCTGTATTTACTTATCTCTATGTTGCGCTGACTTGTATTTATGTTTTCTTCTTCTTTCTTTGCAGGCTCGTTCTGGGCATGCTCAGTACTCATTTTTCTCCAGCAGCCGGCGAGGGAGGTTCCTGTGTCTGCAGCTCCTGGAGTGAAGTCCCAGACGGCCTTCTGTTGCTCTGCTTTGTTTCCGGAGGGCCTCTGGTGACTGAAGAATGCCTGGGGTGCTGCTGTACTCGTCGGGGAGTCTTCTCTGAGGTCGTCAGTAAGTGGAGCTTGAGGTAGGCCGCCATTGCCAATGGAGCCGGGTTGTTCAGGGAGTTGCTCTTCGGTAGGTAAGTATGATTGCCAGCTTGTCTTTCTTCGGGTGGCTAGGCCTTTCTTTAGACAGTCTATTTCTTTTTGGCTTTTGGTAGATGGTAGTTTAGAATTTTCTATTTCATTTTCTGGTTGTTTGTTTGGTATTGTTAGTTTAGTCCCGAGTGCTGCAGTCAGCACCTGTATAGCATTGTCTATTTCTACTTCAGTAGGTTGAGCTTTGTTTTGTTTAAGTAACTGTTTTTTATTTGTTTTTGGACTCGGGTAGTCATCTTCTTGGTAGGTTTTGTTTTTTATTTCGTAGTTTGAGGTTTGGAATTCTTTTAGTAATTGGTCAGGCATTTTAGAGGTATTAGGTGGGTAAGATGGCTGCCATGAAAAAGGCGGGAAGCTGTCGCCATCTTCGGTGTCATTTTTGAAGTCAGGGGTTGAGTTTCTTACCTTGCAGTTTTCTTGTTTGTTATTTTCTTTATCTGCTGCTGTTCCGTGGTCGTTTATCATGCTGCGGATTTTCACAAGCAGATTTGATTCAACTGTAGTTGTTTCTATTAATTCTAGTATTTTTCTTTTTACCTCATCTTCTTTGTTTGGTGTTGAGAAAGTTTGTTCTGCTCCAGCTAGTGGTTGTTTGTTTTGTGTTAGCAGTTCATTTTCTTGTAATTGCGTTTGTTTCTTAATATTTTCAAGTGGTGTATATTTGTCAGGAGTTAGTTGAGCTGCCATTCTTTTCGTTATGTATCTGGTGGCAGGTCTTCTTTTGTCGTTATGTGAGTCTTGCATCTTTATGTTCGGTTGGGCCTACCAAACCATCCTCTTGCTACCAATTTGTTGCTAGTTGGTTATCCTGGTTAGGCCCAATATAAGAGACTGTAGACTTTCTTGTAATAATAATATTTATTTTCTTCCTCAGGAACACATTTAGACAGCCATCAATCTGACAGGAGCGAGAGCTTATATACAGAGGAGGCGGGGCTAATGGTAAGTAGTGACCAATGATAAGTGACACAATGACATCACACCATGACATATATACAAGCACACATATTTACAGATATCAGGTTAGGTATTTTCAACTGTAACATACACACACATACATACAGCAGCTATAGACAAAACAATCAAACAACAAAAAGAGTAATAAAATGTGCATGACAAATAACAAAGATATCATTAATATTAACATTAAACATAAAATGTCCATGCTTATTATATGCTGAAACATATTTCTCAGTCTACTTATCTTAAAGTTGCTAAGGTTGAGAAACACTGATTTAGATGAAGAAAGTGTTGAAAAGAATGTCAATCTGGGTTCAGTTCCAAGTGGGGAGAAAGACACTGGAAACATGGAGACTGCTTGGAAAGATGGTTTAATGGTGGACAGGACCACATGGTTTGAGGTCCTGAGCAAAAAAGAGCACATGGGTGAGAGAGAGAGACAGACAGACAGACAGACAGACAGAGAGAGAAGGCGGGAGGGAGGGAGAGAGAGAGGGAGAGGGAGAGGGAGAGAATCTATTGGGCCCCATCTTAGAGATTCCAGTTCCTGTGTAAGGGCAGGTATCCTGATTGGTTGTCAGACTCCCATGGGCCATGTAGGGGCAACTTTGCAGGTTGTCTTGAGTCCCAGGCTTGGTTGAATCTTGCTGGGTGATGTAATATTCCCAGGTGCCATGTGGTGAGATGGGTAGAGGGCTAATCCTATTATGTCCTGAGGGTGGAGATCTTTTGTGTTGTAGATAAGCTGGTCCAGCCTTTCTGGGGTTATTAGCAAAGGTGGGGGCTGCTTTCCAGAAAGTTTTTCCTTTTCTCATCCAGAGAGGTATAATATTCTGTCTTTTTAATATTTCCTAGAATATTTCATTCTTCTAGTAGAGGGGTGGATGCTAACTTCCTACAGAAGCAATATTCTGTCCTGGTCCAAAAGGCAGCAATAGACTAGGTTCCTATCATTATTTGTAGCACAACAAAAGTCCAAATCAAGACTCCTATACATGGTTTTATTTTTAAAAATGGCTGCATATGCTATAAATAATGCTGCTTCCCCCAAAAGTCAAAGTTGTTTCAAATAATTTCTCTGCCCTAGGAGTGAAAGGATAGCATCTTCTAACACACCTGAAGTAACCGGCCATCTAAGGAGTTCTGTCCGTAGGAAAGATACAGATTGTCCTCCAGTTCTCTGCTATTATACTTTGCCTCATGATATCTGCCTTCTGAGACCTTTACCTAATGATAAAATTAGTCCATTTGCAGTATGTTATTGGGCATGCATAACATTTCTGCATCTGCTTGTAGCAAAATGAGTCTCTCCTATATTTGGGAATCAGCAGTGCATTTCCATGTTCCTACAATATTGTCTGGCTTACATACCACTTGGAAAGCTGAGTTGATTAGTTGCTAGTTCAATTCCTGCTTCAGAGAAGATAATTTTGGTGTAGTCCCACTGGAGATATGGCGCAGGGCGTTTCTCATTGATGGATATTTCCATCTCATCTTGGGCTCTTGGAATATCCATCCTATAGCTACATTACCACCAAGGTCTCCTTTTCTTCACAGTTCTTCTGAATAGTTTTACAGAGCTGTAATTTAGCTTTTGAATAACCCTTGCTTCAAAAAGTAACGGAAGTCAGGGAAAAATAAGGAGGAAGGCAGAGTAGAAGATAATTTTTCCTTGCGCTTTCCTACTGGGTAGCTGGAAAGAGCAGTGGCTTGCAAATGGGAGGACAAAAAGATAATGATGGGGACACTTCTAGAGTGGTATAAATCTGCAAAAGAGGGAGTGTTTTATGACCTAACCATCCAAGAGGCCTTATGAGATTGGTATATGGCATTACAATGGTGGGATAAATGTCCTCACCATTTGCATTTTTATTTCTGATTACTAGTTTTTGAGTTTAGAAACACTGTCCTGCAAGGCAAAATTAGTGAGTGGTGTCAAAGTATGAAGGCTCTAGGAATGGAGTCTGATGAACCACTAACTTGCGAGTTGTGTTATAGCAAACTTAATAGAATTGGAATGTTAGTTCTTACTGCCCGACAGAACAGTTTTATCAGCTGGGTCAGTAACTGTTGGTAACCTTATCTATGGATTCAGTGAAAAGATACTGGCATATCATCAGGCATGGCTAATCTTTCTCAACCCAAATCAAAATAAACTTCCAAAACAAAAATTGTTCAGTTAGTGTTCCATGATTCATGTACTTTTTGAGTTCAGGATCATTCATTATTATAGAATCTTCATGTTTCAAAAATCTAATTCTTTCTTCATTGAACATAAAGAGCCAAAAAAAAGATGGCCTTAGCCTGACCCATTATAACAAGAAAAGAGGAATGTATTGATCAGTCCAATGATAAGCTCTGTTAAAGCTTTCATGAGACCCAAATCCTATTATGAATATCCATGTTTGAAGAAAAAGATCTCCAAACTCTTTGTCTCCACCCCTTCTTCAGAGGACAGCCTCCTGTACTTTGATTTATTTTATTTTTTTACTTCAGCCTATTTAATATAATTTCCAGCTAACATGATCCCCAACTGCAATTTTCTGAACTAAAAAGTATGGTGCATAATGCATCCATCCTTTCTCTTTACCATAATTCGTGTCTCTTTTGAAGTCCTTAAAATCATTTGACAAATCCTGTTACTCTTGATTCCAAATTAAAACTAAAGGGCAAAGGTTAAATATCCATGGCAGGCCTACTGGCTTCAAAACAAAAAAAAAGTTCACATTTTCAGGCTCTACAAAGTGAAATATATCAATATAGCACTTAAAATGTCCTTCATTCCCTTTAAAATACATCCTGGTGGCACAGGGCAAATGCAATGATGACATAAAATAGGATTATATTGCTGCTGTTATCACAATAAATTCTAAAATGGACTTTGAACCATTTTTGAATCCATAAAGATATTTTTTTTTACATTTAGCTAGTTTCTTAACTATTTCATCGCCTTAGGGAAAAGTAAATCATGAATGAATGCATTAAGAAAATTCTATTAACTGCCTGGGACATTACCTGTTTCCAGAGGTTAACCAGACATCTGTCATAAAAATGAATGCCTCTTTTTCTGAGATCAAACACTTTCTAACAGAAAGTCTCAAAATCAACATAATTCTAAATCTATCCCCCTTTCTGTGGATCACAGAATACACTGTAACAAGGACTGGCTCTGTATTTCATCTCCCAATAATTTAAAAGAGATCAGGCCATAACATCAATTTCATGAACACAGAAAAATATAAATGTGCCGTAAAATCTTCTATTATGTTGGAGATTGTAAACATTTTATGTTATGGATGTCCAAAGAAGGTAAGCAGAAAACTGTTGAGTCCTTGGTAAGTATTGCTTCTTTAAATGGATCTTCCATAGAATCTCAGATAGATATACATGTTTGTTATTTTAGAACAAGAGTTCCTAAAAATTTTGCCATCACACCTCCCTTTAGTGTAGTCTCAATATACACACTTTCCCTAAAAAACCAAGCACCAAAATGAGCACAAATGAACAATGAAAACAATGCAGTGAAACTTTGGGAAATTTATCTTCATCTTCGAACCGCTGCCCCCCGCCGCAGGGAGGCGGATCCAATTAGATGGATCCGCCCCAGGCGCCTGATGGATCCTGAGAGGTTCCAGATGGAGCTTGGGCCATTTCCTGAGGTTCGAGCACATGACTCGGCCGAGGACCTGGTAGCCGCCTGGGATCGGGCGGCTGGTGGGGCCTTGGACCGAGTCGTGCCTCTGCGGCCTCTGACCCGGTGCCGATCCCATGCGGCTCCTTGGTTCACCGAGGAGCTGAGGGAAATGAAGCGCTGGAAAAGACACCTGGAGAGCGGTTGGAGGGCCAGTCTCGCTGAGTCTGATCGAACACTGGTAAGGTCGCATATTAAGACCTACCTAGTGGCGATAAAGACGGCAAAGTTTAATTACTTTTCCGCCTCTATTGCGTCATCAGGGAATCATCCGGCCACCCTGTTTAGGGTGACCCGCTGCCTGCTCCATCCGGGAGTGCGGGAGGATCCCTTGGAAGGCAGGGCGGAGGATTTTGGACAATACCTGTATGACAAAATCGCTCAGATCCAGCAGGATTTGGACTCTGACTGGGTAGATCAGGGCAGAGTGACGAGGAATAGTCTTGAGAATGTTATCTGGGAGGAGTTTGACGCTGTGACTCCCAATGATGTGGACAGGATTTTGGGGAGACTTAGTGCGGCCACATGTTTACTGGACCCGTGTCCCTCCTGGTTGGTACTGGCTTCCCGGGAGGTTACACGAGGCTGGCTCCAGGGTGTTATCAATGCTTCGCTGAGTGAGGGCCACTTTCCCGTTGCCTTGAAAGAGGTGGTGGTGAGGCCTCTCCTCAAGAAGCTGTCCCTGGATCCGGCAATATTGGCCAACTATCGTCCTGTCTCCAACCTTCGCTTCCTGGCGAAGGTTGTTGAGAGTGTGGTCGCGCGACAGTTCCCACAATTCCTGGAGGAAACATCTTATCTAGATCCGTTCCAGTCGGGTTTCAGGTCTGGGCACAGCACGGAAACGGCATTGGTCGCGTTGGTTGATGATCTCTGGAGGGCTCGGGACAGGGGTTGCTCCTCTGTTCTGGTCCTGTTAGATTTCTCAGCGGCTTTTGATACCATCGACCATGGTATCATGCTGCACCGGCTGGAAGAGTTGGGGGTGGGAGGCACCGTGTTGCGGTGGTTCTCCTCCTTTCTCTCCGACCGATCGCAGTTTGTGTTGGCAGGGGGGCAGAGGTCGACCTCGAGGCCTCTTATCTGTGGAGTGCCGCAGGGATCGGTCCTCTCGCCTCTTCTGTTCAACATTTATGTAAAGCCGCTGGGCGAGATCATCCGTGGCTTTGGGGTGAGATACCACCAGTATGCTGATGACACCCAGCTGTACATCTCCACCCCAGGCCACCCCAATGATGCCCTTGAAGTGATGTCCCAGTGCCTGGAGGCTGTGCGGATCTGGATGGGGAGGAACAGGCTCAAGCTCAACCCTTCCAAGACTGAGTGGCTGTGGCTCCCGGCATCCCGATATAGTCAGTTGACTCCATCACTGACTATTGGGGGAGAGTCTTTGGCCCCCACAGAAGGGGCTCGCAATCTGGGAGTCCTCCTGGATAGGCAGCTGTCCTTGGAGGAACATCTGACAGCTGTAACCAGGGGGACCTTTTGTCAGGTTCACCTGATTCGCCAGTTGCGGCCCTTTCTTGATCGGGATTCCCTGTGCACAGTCACTCATGCCCTCGTCACCTCTCGCCTTGACTACTGCAACGCTCTCTACATGGGGCTCCCCTTGAAGAGCACCCGGAGGCTCCAACTGGTCCAGAAGGCAGCAGCGCGGGTAGTGATGGGAGCAGCATGGCACTCCCATGTAACACCGCTCCTGCGCGAGCTGCACTGGCTCCCAGTGGTCTTCCGGGTGCGCTTCAAGGTGCTGGTTATCACCTTTAAAGCACTCCATGGCATCGGGCCTAGCTATCTTCGAGACCGCCTGCTGCTACCAACGACCTCCCATCGTCCTGTGCGCTCCCACAGAGAGGGCCTCCTCAGGGTGCCATCAGCCAATCAATGCAGGCTGGTGACCCCCAGGGGGAGGGCCTTCTCTGTGGGGGCACCTACCTTCTGGAATCAGTTGCCCCCAGTGATAAGGAGAATCCAAGACCTTAGCGCCTTCCGCCGTGCCCTTAAAACCCACTTTTTCCAGCAAGCCGGGCTGGCTTAAGAAGAAATTTTAAATGTTTTAATTGGTTTGTATTTTTAATTTTGGGCCAAATTTATATATATATTAATTGTTTTTAATATTTGTATTTCATTTTTTTTAATTCTGGCTGTACACCGCCCTGAGTCCTCAGGGAGAAGGGCAGTATATAAATTTAAAATAAAATAAAAATAAATAACTCTCCTAGACGCTGTACCTCCCAAAGGAAGGTACACCGTCCTTCTTTGGAGGAAGAACCAATGTATCAACCTCCGCTCTTTCAATGCTTACTTGCTCGGCTGCCATGGAGTGGGGAAGGGGGAGCTAGGGGGATTCTTGGGGGGTGGAAGCGAGCTGGAGGAAAACAAAAGTGAATTTTTACTGCACCATTTTCTTTGAAGCTGATAATGTTTCAAGGCCAACAGTCGTGGCATAGCAAGATAATGACACTGCCAGACATGTGTTCCCAGATTACCCCTTGAGGACCTGTGGATTGGATGATTTACGCTGGACAGTTGGGGGGGGGATGCTTTCTATATGTGATTTTCGTGCCTTTGCTTCAGACCTTGCTTTTCTTTGGTTGCATTCAGTTCATACTCAGTAAAAGTACCTTTCTCTATGAAAATGGAGTTGGGGTTTTTCTTTCTTGAGTATTGAAAGGAGGCACACCTGACATTAAGCAAGGTCTGAAGCAAAAGCGCGAAAATCACAGCCCAGACGTGGTGGAGAAGATGGCCCTAAGACTAAAAGTGTTGAGAAGGCCCATCGCATTCTATCAGTTAGATGGATCAGTGGCAGGAGGGGGCCCAGCCAGTTTTGTGACCGAACCAATTGAGATGCAAATGGGGGATCACTTAGAGACTCTTAGTTTTATTGTGGCCCCGGGCATGGAGCAGCCCCTCATACTTGGACTGCCTTGGCTCCGTAAATGGAACCCACGCATAAACTGGAGAATGGGAGTTTTGTGCATTCGCTCCGAGAAACCAGGGAAAGAAAGGGAAGAACCCCATTTGGTGGACAGAGTGGAAAACGAGGGGGTGGCAACGGCAACAGACCACATTGAGCGGGAGGAAAAGATTCCAAAGGAGTATTGGGACCTCTGGGAGGTTTTCAGCGAGAAGGCCTGCCTTCTCCCCCCCCATCAGCCAACGGACTGTACCATTGAAATATTTTCTGGAGTAAAACTCTCTAAGCCAAAAATCTACCCCATGACCACCCGGGAGCTGGGGGAACTACAAAACTTTATTGACAAAAATCTAGAATGGGGTTTTATCCAACTGGCCAGGCCAAGGGTGGCAGCGCTGGTACTTTTCCGGGGGAAGAAGGATGGATCCTTTTGCTTAGTGGTTGACTATAAAAACTTGAACGCCATTTGTGTAGAAAATGTCTACCCCCTGCCACTCATGAAGGACATGCTAGCCCACCTAGGCAAAAGGAAAATTTTCACCAAACAGGATTTACGGGAGGCCTACTACAGAGTCCAGATTAAGGAAGGGGATGAATGGAAAACTGCTTTTAACTGCTCACTGGGATGTTTCCAGTTTTGGGTCCTCCCTTTCGGACTGCAAGGAGCCCTTGCTGGGTTCATGCAATTAATCAACGAAGTACTGCATGAACATCTCTACAAGGGGGTGCTGATCTACTTGGATGACATTCTTATCTACACCAAAAACATGGACGACCATGTAAAGTTGGTGAGGACCGTCCTGAAAAAACTCAGGGCTGCTGAACTTTATACCAAACTATCGAAGTGTGAATCCACCAAAACAAAATTGACTATCTGGGGTACTGCATCTCATCTGAAGGAATTGAGATGGATCTGGAAAAAGTCCGGGCAGTGTTGGAATGGGCCCCACCACGCACCCGCAAACAACTACAGAGCTTCCTGGGATTTGCTAACTTCTATAGACAGTTCATCCCCTCGTTCACCAAAATCGCATTGCCAATTACAAATCTTCTGAAGGCAAAAGGAGAAATAAAACCAAAGCCCTCCCGGCCCCTCGAATGGCCTATGGACTGCCAAGCAGCATTTGAAAAATTAAAATGGTTATTTGCTGCTGAACCAGTCCTAAAACATCCTGAGATGGAAGCCCCTTTTGTTGTACAGGCTGACACCAGCGATGTAGCTGTAGGGGCAGTACTACTGCAAATGAATGCAGAAGGAAAACTGCAGCCCTGTGCCTATACCTCTTGTAAGCTGACGGAGACCGAGAGGAGATGGGCCATATGGGAGAAAGAAGCTTTTGCAGTTCATTGGGCACTATTAACATGGAGACAGTTCCTTGAGGGGGCTAACCCATTTGAGGTGTGGACTGACCACAAAAACTTGGAAGCTTTAAAAATGCCTCGTAAACTCTCCCCAAAGCAAGTCCACTGGGCTCATCACTTCAAACGATTTAATTTCTCCCTGCACTACCTTCCTGGAGGGAAGAACTTCATGGCAGATGCCCTTTCTAGACTGCCGCAATACAATAGTGTTAGAGAGGAGGTGATTCAGCCAATTATCTCCTCAATGCATCTGGCTGCACCAGTAATTACTAGAGCTGAGGCAAAAGCAGATCCAACTCTGTCAGATGACTTGACTAAGCAACTACAAGAAGCTTTAGAAACCGATGAGTGGTTTCTGGCCCACTTCAGGATGGACTTGCTTGGGTGGGAGCCAAGTTATATGTTCCCGCCAGTTTGAGAGCAACAGTTCTACAGCACGCTCATGATGCCAAAGTTGCTGGGCATTTCGGATTTGTGAAAATGCTACATTTAGTCAAATGGCAATTCTGGTGGCCTGCACTCAAGAAAGACATAGGGCATATGTGGCCAGCTGTCCCGTGTGTGCTTCAGCCAAGAGACCTCCTGGGAAGCCACCTGGACTACTTCAGAGTGTTGCCAGATCGGATGCCCCATGGAAGAAGATCTCCATGGATTTTATTGTAGAATTGCCTGAAAGTGGGGGGAACACAGTTATTTGGGTGGTTACTGATTTGTTTTTCAAACAAGTGCACTTCATTCCATGTTCCAAGATCCCTTCCACAAAAACACTTGCGAAAATGTTTGTCCACCATGTGTACAGGTTACATGGTGCTCCAAAATGTATAATCTCAGACAGGGGAGTTCAATTTACCTCCCATTTTTGGAGAGAGTTCCTAGGGTTGATTGGCACCACCTAGGGCCGTGATGGCGAACCTATGGCATGTGTGCCACAGGTGGCACGCAGAGCCATATTAGTGGGCACACCAGCTTAGCTCTGGGGCGCATGCGCGCGCCAGCCAGCTGATTTTCGGGCCTTCTGGGCCCACCAGAAGTAGGGAAACAGGCTGTTTCCTGCCTCTGGAGGGCCTGGGGGGGTGAGGAAGGCCCATTTTTTTTCTTACCTGGCTCCAGATCCTCTCTGTGTATCTGGGAATGGCGAAAATAGCCTTTCCCACTTCCTTGGAGGCCCTACGGAGGCTCAAAGGGCCCATTTCCCCACTCCCGGTGGGACAGGAAGTGATGTTTTTTTCCTGTCCCCAGCCTCCAGAGACTCCTAGAGAGGCTCCTACAGACTCCTAGAGAGGCTCCTACAGACTCCTAGAGAGGTTCTGGAGGCTGGGGACAGCAAAAAATGTCACTTACTGTCCCACCGGGAGTTGGGAAATGGGCTTTTTCAGCCTCCGTAGGGCCTCCAAGGGAGCGGGAAAGGCTATTTTCGCCGTTCCCAGATACACAGAGAGGATCTGGAACCAGGTAAGAAAGAAAAACAGGCCTACCAGGCCATCATGTGCCAGGAGCGGGGCGGAGAGGGGGAGGGGGGTTGCGCACACATGCGCATGGGCATGTGCGTGTGCGACCCTCCCTGCCCCCCCTCTCCTGGCACGCGATGGCAAAAAGGTTAGCCATCACTGACCTAGGGTTTCAGCTCTGCCCACCACCCCCAGACAAATGGGGTTTGTGAAAGAACAATTCTGTATTGGAACAATATCTGAGATGTTACATAAATTATCAGCAAGATAACTGGGCAGATTTATTGCCATTTGCAGAGGTAGCCTATAATAACTCCATACATAGCAGCACAGGGTTTACCCCTTTCAAGGTGGTCTCCGGCCAAGATTTTGTGCCCATTCCAGAGTTGCCTCAAGAGAATCCACAAAACCCCTCCCTGGTTGATTGGATCGAACAGTTATGGGGCACTTGGTCAGTAACTTGTAAGGCACTCGATGAAGCGCATCGGGCTCATAAAGCCCAAGCCGATAAGAAAAGGGGTTAGGCACGGACTTATAAAGTTGGTGATATGGTTTACTTTTCCACCAAATACTTGCAAACTACCCAAAAGTCTAAAAAGCTTGGACCTAAGTATGTGGGCCCTTTTCTGGTAGTTCGGGTCATTAACCCAGTCACGGTACAATTGGAGTTACCAAAAAATTTAAGACGAATTCATCCGGTATTTCATGTCAGCTTACTAAAACCGGAACATTTGTCCCCTTTGCATCCAGACCAAGAATCTCCTCCTGTCCCCATTTTGATTGAAGGAGAACAGCATTTTGAGGTCAAAGAGATCTTAAATTCCAGAAAGCATCATGGTAAGGTGCAGTATTTGGTGGCCTGGAAACATTTCCCATTATCTAAAGCTGAATGGGTTAATAAACGAGATGTTCGAGCACCAAAGAAAGTACAATTGTTTCACACCAAATATCCTGATAAACCTTAATTTGTTTTATGTATTATATGTTTATCTTCTTTTTATCTCTTCCAGGAATAATGTCTCTTCTGCAGGGGGGCTGAATGTCAGCCTCCGCTCTTTCAATGCTTACTTGCTCGGCTGCCATGAAACGGGGGAGGAGGAGCTAGGGGGATTCTTGGGGGGGAAGCGAGCTAGAGGAAAACGAAAGTGAATCTTTACTGCACCATTTTCTTTGAAGGTTTCAAGGTCAACGGTCGTGGCATAGTAATGTGGGAGCACACTGCCAGATGTGTGCTCCCACATGACCCCTGGAGGACCTGTGGATTGGATAATTTACACTGGACAGTTGTGGGGGATGCTTGCTATATGTGATTTTCGCGCCTTTGCTTCAGACCTTGCTTTTCTTTGGCTGCATTCAGTTCATATTCAGTAAAAGTACCTTTCTCTTTAAAAATGGAGTTGGGGTTTTTCTTTCTTGAGTATTGAAAGGAGGCACACCTGACACAACGTCTTCAGTAATCTGATTTCATTGTTGTGTTGTACCTTAAACAAATTAGTACACTCTGATTTGGTTACCCTCTGAACCATTCTGAATCACACAGACTATAACATTACCTTGGTTGCCTTAGCCATTCCACTACACACGCATGTGGTAACCTATGCCAAATGGGACAGGCAGATATTAGGAGGTGATAAAGGCTTGGAAACCTCCACATGCATCACTTTTTCTCCAAGTATTTATGAGTGCTAGTTCTTCATTAACTCCTATTTGCAGCTAGTGGACTCTAATCCAAGCAGAAAAATGTTATAATCCCAACAGAAACGATGGGAAAGCTTGTTTAGTTTTGCCTATCTACATGGTGGAACAATGATAAAGAATAATGCCTTTATTTGAAATATTGGTTACTTCTTCCCACCATCTGAAAATTTAGTCATTTCTTCCCTTTGTATGATGCTTCTTAGTTAAACTGTAAGGGGCTGAAGTATGTGACTGAGATTGAACACATATTGGTTAGCATTATATTACTTCTTACAATACTCCCGGGGATCAGAGAGTTCCAGGTACCTAGCTGAAAAAGCATTGGTGATCTATAGAGTTGGATATTGTACATTAATGTTTCCCACTAGCATATGGTACTAAGGGGAAAATGCTTCTAAATGTGCCCCTTATAGCTGCTTGTCAATTTGTAAAGCTAATTTCTTCTTCTCTTTCTCCCTTTGACCTCCAGCGGCTTCAAATGTTAAATTGGCTGTTTTATTATTTATGTACACATCTTTTTGCAAGATTCAATGGATGGAGACAGTGGAGGAGGAGGAGTCCATAACAAATTACATCCCCAATTTTCTGTCATTTTCTCTTAAAAGCTATTAAAATGAAGTCATTCCCCAAAATTGGCTCATTGCAAAAGAAAATGGGCAGATTTTGTGTTTGATTTAGTATCTTCCTCACACCAAAGCATTGATTCTTAGAGAGTATTTGTGTGTTTAGAATAAAGAGACTCATATAGTTCTGCTCTAGTTTTACTTGTGCTTACCAACATGTGCATAGGAACACACATGCACATGTAGAGCCAGTTTGTCCCAAAAGCTGGGAGCCAGAGCAATTAAAGGTTAAAATGAAGCAGAAACAAAAGGAAGCTTTTCAAGCTTACATGATGGTCCCAGCTATTAAGTTACATACTAAATCATGGCTGCTCCATTCTTCATAATAGCCCAGTGCTGTTCTTCTGCTCCTGGTTGACCATCTTCACTCTCATCCTACTCTCCTGAGTGTAGAGGAATTATTGAGTCTGTCATCTGCACCTCTATAACTGTCCGGTTTGGTTCTACAGCCCAACAGGACGGATACAGATTTCAGAGGATAATTAGAATTGCAGAAAAAACAATTGCTACCAACCTGCCTTCCATTGAGGACCTGTATACTGCATGAGTCAAAAAGAGGGCTGTAAATACATCATCATATATCTATTCTATCCCACCTTTTCTGGACCCAATCATACCATATTTTCCAGGTGTTATAAAATTCTGATGTATATATATGATGGCAAATATGTATCTATAAAGGAATGACTTTATATTTATGGACAATGTAATTATACCATGGTGGCAGGATTGTATATTTTATTGGTGTATTGGTGTATAGAATATATTAATAATTTTTTTTTTAAAAAAAAGAGGGCTGTAAAAATATTTACAGACCCCTCACATCCTGGACATAAACTGTTTCAAATCCTACCCTCAAAACAATGCTATCGGGCACTGCACACCAAAACAACGAGACACAAGAACAGTTTTTTCCCAAATGCCATCACTCCGCTAAACAAATAATTCCCTCAACACTGTCAAACTATTCACATTAGGCTACATTACTATTACTATTAATCTTCTCATTGTTCCTGTCACCCATCTCCTCCAATTTATGACTGCATGACTGTAATTTTGTTCCTTGTATGCTTACAATTTATATTGATATTGAATGTTTCCTAGTATGGTTTGATTGCTTATTGTACTCTATGACTATCACTAAGTAATAGATTATGATTTTTGATGAGTGTTTTTATTTTTCTTTATGTACACTGAGAGCATATGCATCAAAGACAAATTCCTTGTGTGTCCAATCACGCTTGGCCAATAAAGAATTCTATTCTTTTCTATTCTATTCTGTTCTGTTCTGTTCTGTTCTGTTCTAAAAGCAATAACTATCCCTTCTCTGCTCTAACTGGGACCTACTCTTTTATATTAAGGCTTGTATCACTCCCTGCAAGTTTTTGTTGTATTTATCACTGTTCATCAGTTGTCTACTTGTATGTCATGGGATGCAACTTATTTCAGTGACACACTTGAGGGCAGGTTGGAAATGGCTGTATAGGTTCCAACCTTGACAGTTTTAAGCTTCCAAGGGATAATATACTCTGAAGACAGTATTAAGTACTCTGGAGGAAAAGATCCCTGCTCCCACACTTAGTCAAAAGTTGTTGTGAAATTTCTGTGCAATGTCATTGTGAAAGCACTGATTTATCTATGGACACCATGATGAAAACGTCAGCTAGGCAGATTGAAGAGGAAAATGAGGTGGAGAGAGAGGCAATAGGAGAAGAGAAAAGATTCACTTATGAAGCCGAATGATGTGGAAGTCCTATTTTGGATTTTATTTTGATACGGTGGTTTTTTGCTTTAATTTTAATGAAAATGTAAAACGTGTAGCACATTCACATGGATTCCAAATATGTATTTTTGTTTTTATTCTTTTGTTCGCTACCTCATTATTCCTAACTCATTTTGCTACATGCATTGATACAATTGGGTGATACTGAAGGAAACAATGTAGCTTTGGATTGGAGAGGAAAATAGAATAACATAGTAGAGTAGAAGTCAATCATGTATCCATGGAAAAAACTGAAATATAGGCTCCTGCTGCCTTCTGGCCCAGATTTATCTACAGACATTTTAACTACACCAGCCTTCCTAAATTGGTGTAATGGCTAGGAATTCTGGGAGTTGAAGTCCTAACATATCTTAACAGAATAACAGAGTTGGAGGTCTTCTAGTCTAACCCCCTGCTCAAGCAGGAAACCCTATCCCATTTCAAACAAATGGTTGTCCAATCTCTTCTTAAAAATGTCTAGTGTTGGAGCACTCACAACACTGAAGGTTTTTAAGAAGTGATTGGACAACCATTTGTCTGAAATGTTATAGGGTTTCCTTCTCTTGAGGATGTCAGGTTGGAGAAGGCTTAGTGAAATAGTTGGTCCTTATAGTCTACTTAGATGCAGGATTTTTTAATTAATTGCTGTTAATATTTCAGCTAAAGTAAAGATCTTTGAAAGGACTGCTAATCACTGATCACATACATTTGTAAGATTTACCCAAGACTTGCCTAAGACTTCTGAATGAGACTTCTGCTTTCTGAAAGCACTTTCCAAATCTGGAGTTTACATATTTGTGTTTGGCCCTTTCAGTGCTGAGACAACCTGACCATTATTATCCATATCACAAATAATATTATAGTCATACAATGGACCACAATCATAGATTGTATATGAGGCTGCCTTTGGAGACAACAAAGATATTTCAGCTGAATCAGAGAATGGAAGTTAGATAATTGCCTTTGTTGGCTAATTAATCCCAAAGACAAAATGCTGATTTTAAACTTCAAAACAGATTTCCTTTGCAAAGGTGCAAAATTAGGACTGGTAATTCAGCATTTACAGAGAGCTTTTCCCCACCCTGGAGTGCACTGCCTATAAACCCCATTGCCTGATTTTTGCTGCAATACCAAGAATCTACTTGGTTGTATTCTTATAGCTGTGATGTCTAGAAAATGCACTTTTTAACCTTTAATTATTGGGGAAAGCAAGGAAAAAGACTGAAGCAGGAAAATTTCATATTATCCTCCTCTCTTGAAAAGTCATGGCAAGCAGCAGCCACAGCAATAAGATGGCTGGTAATTAAAGCACCTTTGCTTCTCTGTAGAGAAGTTTGAAGGTGTTATTTTCCAGTCCATCGAAGCACAGAAAATCCATCTGGGGCAGACAGAGCCAATGCTTAGGAAAGGAAACTCTTGAGAGGTGGGGCAGGATTGGTTGGAATAAAGATATTTCCTTACTAATAAGGATCCCTTAGAAAATCACAACTCTAGTTTGCAGAGGAAAAGTATCATTGCATGTGGGGGAAGCTTAATTTAGATGCAGAGGCACAAAAATAAATAGAGAAAAGTGGGTTGTACGCTATAATCTTATATATGCATACTCAGATTTAAAGCTCATTGAGTCCAACAGGATTTATTCATATGTAAGTGTAAGTAAAATAACAGCCTAAGCTATATCTTGTGTCTTTAGAAAGCAATAGAAATGACTAAGGGAAAAATAACAATGAATTGCAGGGAATGTCTGCGAAATTATTGTTTCTAATCCTAGACATGTGCACATACTTAACACTACATGATTTGCATATTGATATTAATTTATGTTTATATTCAATTCTCAATCTGACAATATTCCAGAAATTGCTGTTAGAAACTGAACACGGGAATGCACAAAACAAAAAATATTTTGTCTGAATCTCAGAACAAATATATTAGAAGTTCTGCTGAATCATTCTGGACGGGCACAGCTCAGCAGAAACAGAAGTCAGAATTGTTGTTACCGTTTGAAGTTTTTGTCTATGTTCTTGGACTTTTCTCACTCTTCCCCACCAAAACTAATACTCAGAACTGTAGGTTAGTTTGTAGCAACCACAACACAACCTACCAATGTGTACCATACAGGTAGTCCTTGATTTACATCCATCCATTTAGTGACCATTTGAAATTAAAACAGAACTGAAAAAAGTGACTTATCACTGTTTTTCACACTTGTAACCATTGCAGTATCTCCATGGTTATATGATCAAAATTCAGATGCTTGGCAACAGGCATGTATTTATCATGGTTTCAGTATCCCAGGTTCATGTGATCAGCTTTTGTGCCCTTCTGGTAACCAAAATCAATGGGAAGCCAGATTCACTTAGCAACTATGTTGCTAACTTAATAACTGCAGGGATTCATTTAACAACTGTGGCAAGAAAGATCATAAAGTGGAGCAAAATTCGCTTAACAACTATCTTGCTTAGCAACATAAATTTTGGCCCTAATTGTCGTCATAAGTCAATGACTATCTGTATTCATACCAAACAGACATGTTTTGGTTCAGATAGAAACCAAGTAGCTCTTTGGTGTACGAACCATTTTGTGTATCTGTAGTTCTGAGTTATGATTTGGCTGCAGATAGCCTTAAAAACTGCCATCTTTCAGAAAGATAATAGCAATAGCACTTAGGCTTATATACCACTTTACAGCCCTCTCTAAGCAGTTTGTAGAGTCAGCATATTGCCCCAACAATCTGGGTCTTGATTTTATCAATCTCGGAAGGATGGAAGGCTGAGTCAACCTTGAACTGGTCAGGATCAGACTCCAGATTATAGGCAGAGTTAGCCCATAATACTGTATTTTAACCACTGTGCCACCACCACTCCAAGATATATTACTATAGAAGATAAGTCTAAACAAACTACTAATATGCATGTTCAATCAACTATCCAGAAGCTAAGTGTCAATTGACACTTTGGTCACTTTCTCCCTCTGTCACACTTTTTGATTCTAAAATAAAATTCAGACTAGATAACCCTTCAGAAGATGCTGTTCCACAAACATTTATCCCCTAGGCCTAGTGAATGGTATATGTTTATCCCATTAATTGGTTGGTTTGGTTTATTTGATTTGTATACCGCCCTACTCCCGAAGGACTCAGGGCGGTGAACAGCCAGCAATAAAATACATAAATACAAAAATTTAAAAAACCAAATAAAATCAAATTAAATCATTTTGGCCCAGACAGATTAAAACACCCCAATAATTATTGCCTTATCCAAAGGAATCTTGCCTTAACATGTTTAAAGCAAGTTTTCTCCACAGTTTTGCATTTCTACTTTGCCATTATTCTGAAAGCAGCCAAATGCTGTTCGTTTTCCATTTTTTCTGAACTTCTCTTTTGAAATTTGTTTAGCCAACACACAATGCCCTTTCTACCTGGTGCTGTTCCTACTTCCTTACATGTAAATATACTTTTCACTCACTTCAAAGAGGATTTCTTTTTAACTTTGTTTCTTATAGACTGGTTAATTTTAAATCCATCCATCCATCCATTCATTCATTCTTACTATTTATGACATTCATATTCCAAATGTTTGAGCTAAACATAATTATACAGGCTTCTGATTTTATTGTGCTGTTTAATATGTGTGCATGTACATAAACACACACATACAAATAACATAGGCTATATGTGCAGGTTTTATTATAGTGCATTTCTGCATATCAAGAGTTATTACCTTATTTGATATTCCTAAATATAAAACAAAACAGGAAGAACGAAAAGCTGATTGAACTGTAAAACCTTGAAGTTTTAATAATTCTCAAAATCAAGACAGATGGGGTATGAGGAAATATATAACACCAATAGATAATTCCCAGTCTCTTTTTTATTTTTGTTTTTATCCCTCTTTTAACAGTTCTCTCCAGGACTGTTCAGAAAGAAAAACATTTCCTCCTCATTGTTAAACTAAAGTATTGTCCACCCAACTTTGAGCTGGCACAACACAATACCAACTTCTCCTCTTTGATAGTCCTTATCCTGCCTCTTTTGGGTCTATTACAAATCATTATGGGATGTTTAATGAATATGCAACTCGTGAAAGGCAGGTGATTGATTTTATCACTGATTTTGCTGCTGTTCCCTTTCAGCATGTTACAATCAGTGGAGAAAACATCCACCAATCAGCGCACATCAATGAGTAGGGTCTAAGTTCAGGACCTTCCCTGTCATTTTTAGGTTGATTTTGTTTGCTAAAAGCTTAAGACCATTTGGGCATCTTCTAAGTTAAAATGATATAAAATAAGGGTGGGGGGAGAAGACTCCAGAGTGGAACTAGGAAGGAAGCAGACTCCATCATGATTGTGCTTCTAGCTTTCAGGGTCCTATAGAGTAGGCAGTCTGAGAAATGCTAGCTGCCAGCAGCCAGCATTTTTTTATACTTTAGGGGAAGCAGGAGTGAAATTGATAGAGAAAGATCCAAGCCAAGTTGCAAATAAGCCATACCCTCTTCTTGCCCATGTGAAATAGTGCAGTTCTGCCCTCCTTCCTCTTGTTGGAAGCCTGAAGAAAAGCTAGCATAAAAACAACATAGACACAAAAGGAATTCAAGCGACCTACTGCTAACAGGGAAGGCAAAGGGTGGGAAAGAAATGCTTGAGGTGGAGGCTGCATGGTTACCAGTGTAGAAGGGCAACCAGTGGCTCCCAAGACAGACTTCTGAGTCCACCAACTAACTGGTCTCCTGAGTTCACTTCCAAGGTAAAAGCTGGTAAAATATATAATATTTTGTTGTATATACATCTTGTAGGGCAGTATCGGGGTGGGGGGGGAGGAAGGGGTAGGGAACACTGACTTGTTGGTATATTTAAGTTAATTTAAGTGGTCACCCTCATGGCAACCTTATGAGTACAGGAAGGAACTGGTATTATCAGGACAAGTGTAAATGGGAACAAGGACACAATGAAATTTCCTGAAGTTGTTCACAAGATCCTTGGGAGTCTAAACTTAGTAATAACATTTAAAACAATATTTTAGTTCTTTTAGATGAGGGCTGGTTTAGCTATTTGGATAAAGTGTGTGTGGGGGGGGGCAGACTTCAGTGGCTTCATTCAAATTTTTCTTCTTTGCCCCAAGCACCAGGTTACTTCTCCCTTGCAATCGTAGATTGTTCTCTTCCCCCTCCCTGAAGGGGGTGGAAGAAAATTGAGTAAGGAGGGGAAAAGGGAAAGGGAAAACAAATCAATGAAAGCATCTTACTAAGATGTATCCAGTAAAGAACGTGCTGGCTCTCTCTTCTCTCACTTCTCTGCCTGCCTCTTGGTTCACTCGGTTTGTCTTTCCTCTTTTCTTTAATTTTTCTTTTATTCTAACCTTCACCCAGCCCACATTTCCATATCAAACCTGGGATCATACCTGCAGCAGTTATAAAAAGGCCATCAAAGAGCAGCAGTCTTAAGGGCGATACTCCAGCCAACGAGGGGACGGCGTTGTTTTTCCTTTCCTTTTTCACGGACGGACGACACACACACACACACACACACACACACACACACACGGCACAAGAACACCCCTCCACCTCCTCTTCCCCAGCCGGGAGATCTTTCTTTCTCCTTTCCTGAAGTTTACCCTCTCTGCCCTCCCCACCCGCCGCTTTTCTTCTCCTGCCAGCTTGCCCCGGCCATCCGTCACCATTTCCACCACGGGGAGGCAACGCGCCCAGCCCCTTCAGCGGCTGAGCATTGGCCGGAAAACTTTGGTCGCCGGGGCCATCGGCGTGGTGATGATCTTGATCCTGGTGATCCTCATTCCGGTGCTGGTGAGTTCCGTGGGCATCGACGGACACTACGAGATGCTGGGCACCTGCCGCATGGTTTGCGATCCCTACCTGGGCAAGACCAGCACCACGACCAGCGCCAGCAGCATCAGGAGCGAGGGCGCCGAAAGCCTCAGTAGCGCCAGTAGCGACCACAGCGGACTGCCCCCGCCATCCACCCTCGTCCAGGGGCCCCAGGGCAAGCCGGGGCGACCGGGCAAGCCGGGCCCGCCGGGGCCCCCGGGAGAGCCGGGTCCCCCGGGTCCCCGGGGTCCCCCAGGAGAGAGGGGAGATCCTGGGAAAACCGGTCCGCCTGGCTTGCCCGGGCCGGGGCTGAGCACTGGGGCCATCAGTGCGGCCACCTACACCATGGTGCCCCGCGTGGCCTTCTACGCCGGCCTCAAGAACCCGCACGAGGGCTACGAGATACTCAAGTTCGACGACGTCGTAACCAACTTGGGAAACAACTATGACGCCGCCACGGGCAAGTTCACCTGCAATATCCCGGGCACCTATTTCTTCACCTACCACGTCCTGATGCGCGGCGGCGACGGGACCAGCATGTGGGCAGATCTATGCAAGAACGGGCAGGTAGGCGGGCGCCTCCGCTTGGCTCTCCTGGCCGGCCGGTAGGGGAGTCTTGGCTTCCTAGACGCAGTTGTCGGTCCCTCGGGATGGGAAAGGTGGGAGAGGGGACCTTCTGCCGAGCGGTGTTTTTAAAAGACCTGACGAGCCATTCTATTTACTGGAGGTAAGGAGGCCTTCCCCGAACCATTTGGGGATCCTGGGATGCCGCCTCCCCAAAGTGCACAGTAACTTTAGTCCGCAGGTGTGCAGTTGGCGAAGGTGGCGCCTTGTACCGCGAAAGCTGAACTGCGATACTCTCGCGGTCAGTACTAAAACCCTGCCGAACGGAGAGAGGCTACTTCTGCGCAAGTATATAGTGTATAAAATTCTGCGGGAGATAATTTGTAAAAGACCTAGACCTGCAATTACCTCGCTGGGTAATTGCAAATATGTGGGGAGAATCCCTTCTTCTATAATAGCATAGCTGTCCAAGAGGTTGTGACAGGGAGTATCAGTGGCAGATATGCCGTGCATTTTCCCCCTTCCTCTGGAAACGATAGGAAGCTCGATTCAATAACCAAACCACAAAATATTTCGCTTATAGAAGGATAGAAGCTAAAGGATAGAAGAAGCTTGTAACTTTCTTAATAGAAACTTAGGTGCAAGACTCCTCAACCTTCTCTTTTATATCTCAGCACCCCATACAGAGACACAAATTCAGCAGTTCCGTCTTAATGCATCAAAAGACCGTTAAAATCCAATAAAGTAATGGTAATGTCTCCTGTCATTTATATTCCTGCTCTTTATTCTGCCCGTTGGGATGAGGGGAAAAAAAGATCAGTGGTAACTAACACTCCCCCCGCCATTCTAGTGCCCCCCCTCCCCAGCTCTTATCCACACCTCTCTAGTAAGCAACCTGACCTTATTTTACGGCATCATTTGATTCATGCAAACCTTACTGAATTCAATGGAGGTTACTCCCTAACACCCTTGGAATAAGGGAACCACTGGGCTTCAGTACTAGTCAAATACACTGAAATGGAAAAATCGCTTTAATTTGCTCATTTAATTGTCTCTTTTTCTGATTCTCAAAATGTGTTGCATTTCCGTTTTAATGCATATGCATGCACACACAAGCACACACAGACACAGATACCTATGTTGCTTTTCTTTAAAATAAGTCCTGAATGGTGGGAAATAGCCTTTCAAAAAAGGAAATTAACTGCCTCTTCAATCACCCTGTCCAGGACCTCAAAAATCTTTTTTCTCACCAAATCATTCCTTTGTGATAGTACAAGTTAATATTGCCAGTGCCAGAGGGAGACTAACAATGAGTTCTTGATGCTTTCTAATTGAATTTCATAATTGAGTCCAGCCTCTGCAGAACAGCTTTTCATGTTGTATCCAACTAACATCTTTCTCTCTCTTTCTTTTTTAATGTTCCTCCTCTCCTTGGTAATCCTTCAGCACTGCTTAACATGTGTTTACACAGATATTAGCTTGCAAAGATATCACCTGTGTAGTTTTCATTAATTAATCGAACAGAAATCTCCACAGCTATAATGCTATCCTCACAATCACAAACTTGAGTTCAATTTCCAAATACTTTAGGTTTGTTTCAATCCAAAGGTGTAAAAATCTTATGGCACAAAAGAGAGGAATAAATACTGCATCTAACATGAAGAAAAGCAAGCAACACAATGTATTTGTTCGTCTTTAGGGTACCAGAAGACTTGTTGTCATGACTTCAATCTCCTGCTCACCCATAAATATTTGTTGAAAAGGTGATTAAATTCACTTGTAACTGCTCTGATACCGTGTCCTACAAAGAAATCCAATCTTTAATCAATAGCTAAGCGGTTAGCATAAGCTTAAATATGAAACAACACACACATATACATCCTTGTATGGCTATCTTTAAAAACTTTACTGCAAACTCATTAATTCTCAAAGGTCCAAGGGAAGAAATCTAAGACAGGAGACTATAAATTTTATTATTCCCAGATATGTTTATATTTTAAAAGATAATTTTCTGAAGGTAGAACCCCAAGGTGTAATATTCAGCACAGGGAGGCTCTTCCCTTAAAAAAATCACTGCACATTTCTCCTGCCAGTAGGCAATGCTTGCTACTCAAGTCTTTCAAATTTTTATTTATTATTTTTTTCTTGTTTTAACTGCCTGCTAGTGAATATAATATTTATATACTTTTTATGTTTTTAATTGTACACTATCCAGTGTCATGCTGTGAGTGAGATGGGCAGCTTCTGATTTTGATTAATAAAAGCATAAATAGAATTTTAAAAGGCAGATGAGGGGGAGATTCTTCAATTGTTTGGGTTTCCCCTAATGGCTTGACTTCCTCATCGTTTTCTTCTAACTGTGTGCTCTTTTGCTTTTTCATTTATTTATTTATTCAAATTAGTTATAGCCATCCAACTCAATGAACTCTGGATGCTTTCAAGCAAAGCTTGTGGGAGCTTCAAGTACAGCTCCTTCATCTCTGTTTTGATGGTTTATGAGTTCTCTGACCAGATCATTCTCTGCTTAAAAAGAACTCTGATTAAAATGCTTAACAAAATCTTTTAATTTAAAGAAAATGACACAAAGATTTCTCATTGCTTTATTTGACATACTATAAGTCAGCATCCCTACCCTTACAATATTAACTATTGCAGCCTGTTTCTTCTTGTTGTTGTTGTAGGGTTGTCTTAAATGCAACAGTGGCTCAAAATACTTGATGTGAAAGGCAAGGATGCCTTTCCCATATCATGTATAAAGCTTTACTGCTGTGACAGTTGAATTTAGTTGCATAACTGATGATAGGAAAATGTGCTCCCTGTTAGTTTGGTTGGTGCAGAATAAGTCATCCAACACATATGATTTAGTCCTCAAACATTTCACCACCATCTCCCAGTATCCTTTTCTTGAAGCAGCCAGCTCGCTCTGTCTAATGTTAGAGCAGGTCTAACATTCCAGACTACCGTAGCGTAGGCTCTTACAGAAGTAATAAATGGCTTCTCTGGGCATATTAGCGTGTGTAGTACTATATTGTCAGGCAAGTGTTTGCTCTCCTGGCAGGTTTCCTGATTTCTTAGATTGCCCAGAATTGTCACCAGTTCATTGAAGAATCTCTCTGCCCTGAACAGTTGCATGAGAAGCAGAAATTTGACAGGTGCCACCTTATCTGATATGGAAGTGTAGTAATGGAACAAAAAGGTATCTGCTGAATTTCTGCTTCTTATGCATGTCAGGACTCAGCTCCTCCAATAAATAGACATAGAAATGAAAGGATTTGGGTGACTACTTTTACTTCTGTGTACACAATATAAATTATAATTGTCTTCATGATTTATCTTATGTCATGTAAATCCCATTTTGGCCAATTTTACAATAGCCTACTGTACAAATTCTACAAAGATTGGAAGTGCCCATCAACCACAAGATTCAATTCAGATCTCAATTTGGGAAACAATTTACTCTGAACTGACTAGAAGACTATCAAAGTTGATTTTAGGACCTGAATCCAAATTTCAGTGAAGAAATCAAAATATTGGTGTTTGATAGATTTGAAATGAACAAATAACTTCTTCAAATTCGATGAAGTTTGAGGGAATGCTAGCCCTTTATGACAGTATGAAGCCTGCCAATTTTCAGACTAATAGATGAAAGGTATTTTTGTGTTTGGTATGTTTATGGATTGATTTTTTAAAAACCAAAAAAGTAGCTGCTGATAATGTTTTCTCTGTAAAATTGAATCAAATTTTCAGTAAGTGGCCTCTTCTGATGGAATAAGGTGTATCAAATTTGAAATGTCTAGTCTAAAGGGTTTGTTTCATTTGCAGAAGAGAAGTCTTGAAGTCTTATTATTTAGGGGTTTCAAGAAAAGATTCCCCTAGTTTTTAAAAGAGATGGCCTCAGCACTAACATATTAGCAAAATATTGCAATTATTATTTAATTTTATGTGCAAGTAAAATCTTGTATTTTGTGTACTTGATGGGACAGAAAAGCTTCAGGAACTGCTCAGTTGGCATAAAAAAATCACAGTAGGAAGAAATGGATGTTGGCTATGGAAGATATCCACAGCTTAACGAAAAAGGCTTCAGCAGTCAACATTTTCAAAATCTATCTGCTTCATCCTTCTACATCCTGCAATTATGGCCAATTATTTTCTTATCTGTTGCTGAGAAGAAGAAAAAAGAATACTATCAGAGAGCATGGAACTCTTTATATGGAAGTTTGTCTGCCAATTAGTGTTCTTCTCTTTGAAGTACCTTTGACACGTTTCCAAGGGAATCCTGAGGATTCTGCAGAAAAATAATTAATAACGAGAAAAATAGATAAACAACTTTATCAAATTTCCCTTTGTTTGTGGGGTTGGCTTTTCCCAGTCTGGCTTATTTGCAGAAGTGTAATAATTATATAGTTTAGTTGTGGAAAAACAATGCCCTCGTCTATATTATTGTCCAGATTGCAGTTCCCAATCATCCCAAATTCTCAGAATTCTGGGAGTTGAAGTTCACATAGTTTAAGATTGCCATGGTTAAGAAACAATAATCTAGGGATTGAAGTAGATGTTCTGGAAGGAAGTTCCAAATATAATAGATAGATAAAGTGGCTATAGGAACACTTTGGTTTTGAGTTTATATATATAAAAAAGACATATGCACCTGCCTGCCCCCTACTCCACCGTCCAAATAGTGTTCTTATTCATTGCTTTTAGCAGGTGTTTTATGTCCATAAACTGAGCTTAGAACACCCTGAAACTCTAGAGCTAGATAAATGAAGGCCAGTGAAGGTCAGCAAAATTATGAGAACTGAGAATAGAAAAATAAAAAAGGAAGTTTTCTGGAAGTAGGTTCTTTGGTCACTATACTTAGCTTTTTGATCATATTTTGCTTCTGAGAAATACTGTATCTGTATTGCATTTCAATAAACATTGTTCTAAGACCAGTCTCCATATTTGCTACATCTGGATTTTTCTATACAACAATGTTCCCAAGGCTCACCCCGACACCCTTCAGAAATGCAAAGTCCAAGAAAAGAAATGGCATGTGATTTTTAAAGCTTTGATTGTCAGTTTTTAATGGGGATGCACTTGTCACACCTTGAATGTCACACCTGAATTTTCTTCAGTGTCACAGATAAGATGGAGAGAGGAGGAGAGAAAAAGCAGAGTTGTTAAGTAAGAAAATATGATTCTCTGATTCATTTTGTAGGTCTGAAAAGTCTAAAAGGCCAGCAGGTGCTGTGACTTTAAATATTTAATAACTTCCCAGTCAGCAAATATATTTTTCTCTTCCTTTTTCTCCTAGTTTCTCCTTGTCTGTTTCCATTTTTTGCAAAGCTCAACTCAACAATGTACTGCAGAAGATAAAAAGTGAAGCATTGTTGTGTACAGAATGCGACCCTTTGCCATCTAAAATATTAACTTTCTCTCAATTCTCCATTTCTGAACCAAGAATAGCAAATGGCTCTTTGTTAACTGCTCCAAGTGTGATATATCACATATAAATCAAAATGGCTGTGGGCAAATCATGCCTCTTTCCCATCAATCCAAAATGTGAGGATGACAATATTAGCTGACTTCACAGAAGGTGTCAAGGTTTGATGGTGGGAAGGAGAGGAGAGACACTGATTACTGTGTTAAGTACTTTATAGCCTCAAGACCCAGTTCTGTCATGTCTAGGTATAAATGCTCACAGAGGGTTCTCAGCTTTTGAACGCAGCTCTCCAGAGTTTCCTTTAAAAGCAGCTTGCTCTGTTGATATTAGCAGGTAATAATGCCAATCTCCATATTTGAGAAATGAAACATTCACTGCAGCTTAAGACTCCTTGAAAATGTCAGTTTGGGGAAGGACACTTTGGAGTGTTGGAAGAAATGTCCATCTGGATTCAGTTTCAAGTGGGAAGAAAGACACTGGAAACATGGAGACTGCTTGGAAAGATGGTTCAGTGGTGGACAGGACCACATGGGATTTTTTGGGGTTCTGGGTAAAATGAGCACATGGAGTGGAGAGAGGAATATTTTTATACATTCTCTTGGGCCCTGCCTTAGAGTTTCCTGTTCCTCTACAAGAAATGTATCCCATTGGCTGTCAGACTCCCAGGGAGCGGGGGTCTTAGTTAACTTTGTAGGCTGTCTATGTCCTAGGCCTGGTTGAATCTTACTAGGTGATGATGTAATGAAGGGGCTCTGTGCAATTCCTATCATGTCCTGAGGGCCATGTCTTTTGTGTTGTAGATAAACTGGCCCAGACTTTTGTCTTGCAAATAACTGCCTCCCTGGGGCCAGGGAGCTGGGGCTTAGTTTCTGTTTTAAGATTTCTATTTCTCTTTTAGGGGAAATATTCTGCCTTTTTAATATTTCCTAGAAATATAAATATTTCATTTTTCTAGAAGAGGGGTGGGTGCTAACTTCCTACAGAAGCTCATGCTGCCTCCATGTTTTATCACTTTCCAAACTGTCCTCTATAGGAGATTATATCTATCTCTTATGGTGCATAATGTAAGGTAGGTCATGATGTTTTTAGTCAATTAATGGTCTTATTCCAAACTTTATTCTTCTATTTGAGGATATAATCTGTTTTAAATCAACAATATGCATTAGCCCATAATATTTCTGATTTGCTTTTGATTTAGCATGTTGCGTGGATCCAGCTTTATGAAGGTTTATGAAGGATTCTTATATACAACCCAGACCACAGAGATATTCAGCAAACCACAATAAAATAAATGATGGCATAATTCAATGCATCAGGTCAAACTCAGGAATGTACCATAGATTTGTTTTATAAAATAATCCATAATATGCATAGATCATGCTAAACAAACAAACCACATTATTATTTAGTATGGTGCATGAACCTTATACTTGTTAACTGAGGAATAATTAAATCCCAATGTAGTGTTCTTGCTTGTGGTTAGTGTGTTGAGGGAAGGTAGACAATATGATTTCTAAGTCATGGGTTACCATTTAAAATGTTACTGCATGTGAATTTAGGTAATTTATCCATTAGGGCAGGATTAAGAAAACTATGGCATCATATGTTAGATTTTTGTTACAACCATAGCTGTATTAAATATAAATACCCAGGTTTATTGTATTGTGCCAACAAGCTTTAAGATTGAAACACTTTATTCTCCTGGTTTCTGAATGTTCACCTAATCCTGCCACTTTCCTTCATTTAAAAATTATCAGAATGTCAGGGACAATACAAGAGTAAAAGCCTTCCTTTTCCATCCATAAATATTATCTGTGAATTAGGGACCATTGCTGAGATTAGAAAAATTGGTGAAGATACCATTCAAAGAGAGGTCAGGAGATGCAAATAATGAAAGTAAATGGCTAAAACTGAGGCAGGAGTGGAGCAGAGAGATAAGCTCTTGTGGAAAAATTAGAATTTCTACTATGCATGTTTTTTTTATCATATAGGAGTCAAAAGCTGCACAGAACTTAATATAACTGTTTCATCTCAAAACCCCACCCCTTCAAAACATGTGTTTTGCATATCAAAGGTCCCAGGGTTAATCCCCACCACTTACAGATTTTAGAATTAAGTGAAAAGTACAGCAATTTTTGAACAAACCACTGCCTTAAATTCTCTTCTTCCTTCCTCTATTCCAACCCCACTCCCCGCAAATTGTGCAAACCAAAAACCAAACAACATCCTGGATAATTGGGGTGCAGAAAAAAGCTGGTACAAGCCAGTGCAGCCTTGATAATTTTGGACCTATGGTTTTGTGGTCAATTAGAGTAAAAACCTGAAGTCTCATGTTAACGAATGTAGCCAATTAAAGCTGCTTGGAATGATTCTCAGCCATAAGCCAGAGGTGCTAAAATCCCCACTTCTGCACAGCTATTAATGGGATAGGCAGGGCTGAGTTTAATATGGGCCCGCAGCAAATGGGGGCGAGTGCTATGTTTATCCCATTTGCACAGGAAGAGCTCTTTGATTCTTTCCCGATTCCAGTTTTTTTCAGCAAGACTTCCAAGAATGTTGCATTGCAGTATCCAAAATTAAGATACAAATTGTTATTGTTAGCACAGTATAAAGAAAAAGATTTCCTTCATGAAGCCTATTTTCTAATAACATGACACTTCTCCCATTTGTAATGTGTGTGGATGTATGTATGCACCCACAGCCAACCCCCCCACCCCAGCTTCTTCAACCTTATTTTTTTCCATTTTCTCCAGAAGAGACCTGATCACTTTTAATTCTTGGACTAAGTGCTTTTGAGTATGTGTAGAAAGTCTCTAACTGAAGAACTCACGATGTATTGAGTTTTAGAAGAATCATACTGCATAATACATTTCACAGGGAGTGTTTTCCTAGCAAAGTCAAGGAGTTCTATGTCTTGAAAATTAGTTATTTCAAAATAATACTGTACAGTGCCGGAGACAGAAAGTGAAGCCTAGCACATTCAGCTCAGTGTTTAAGAAGCATGTTCTGTGCCAGTCAGTACAATTAGGAATACAGATAGTCCTCAACTTATGACCACAATTGATCCCAAAATTTCTGTTGGTGAGGCAGTAACTTTTGCCTCATTTTACAATTTTTCTTGCCACAGTTATTAAGTGAATCACTACAGTTCTTATGTTAATTACATGGTTGTTAAGCGAATCTGACTTTGCTTGTCACATGGTCGTAAAAGGTGATCACATGACCCCGGGACACTACAACCATCATAAATATGAGTCAGTTGCCAAGCAGCTGAATTTTGATCACATGACCATAGGGATGTTGCAATGGTCGTAAGTGTGGAAAATGTCTAAAAGCCACTTTTTTCTGTGCCATTGTAACTTTGAACGGTCACTAAATGAACTGCTGTAAGTTGAGGTCTACCTGTAGTACAGGATTTTGGCCTCTCAAGGAGCTGTGCCTCAGAAAGAAGATTTTCAAACAGGCTGCTGTTGGTGAAAATCCTGAGAAATTCTCCACCCACCCATTTGATACTCCTCTTGGAACTCACCAGCAGCTAGAGCTGAAGAATTGAAGGGCTTTGTAAGACAGCCATATTTTTATTTGTTTAATTAATTGCATTTTTTTTTTTTTTTGCAGTCAGTAACAATCTGGTGGACAGGTATTGGCTGGTAAGAATTCTCATATTGAATGTAGAGTTGTTGTTTTTTAAAAAAATATTTTGGTTTCTGCTCACACTAATTCCTTCCTACCATGCAACTTCTACAGTATTTATTGAGCAGTATACTCTTTACTTTGTTTTATGTAGCATTTTTATTGTTAGTGAAAATAACTCCAGCTGATTCTCCAGTTGACCCTACTGATAAATGTCTAAGAGCCATTCAACTCAGTTATCTTCTCTTCAACTAGCCTATTGATCCCTCTCTGTCAGTTCCTCTTGTCCAAAAGGAACACACACACTGAAACATGCTCTACCAACCAAGATCAGGACAAGGGGCATCTGTAGCAGAAAAAAATAGCCATAATAATCAGCAGAAGTTTCAGAAATAATAAAGGCTAAACAGTACAATTAGGAAAGAAAATACAGAATGAAGTTATGTTAAGAAAGCTTGATCAAAGCCACCAGGAAGCAAAGTCACTGAGATTGTAGCTAGTCTTTTGTCCAAAGATTTTATGGAAAAACAGCAAATAATTCTATCAGACTCATGCAGTGTTCAATAGTTCTTCAGAATCAAGGGTTACTCAGAGAAATTCCTGATATTTCTTCCTCCTCCTATTTTACCCTGAAGTCACTCAGTCTTCTCCTTTCAGTTCTTTGTTTTAGCTGTGGTTATTCTACTGCTTGGGGATTGCATAGTATCTTCAGGAACAAGAATTTGAGCTTACACTACATGGTCTAAGTGATTAAGTGGCACCAGGCTAGAAAGTGGAGACCATGAGTTCTAGTTCTGCCTTACCCATGAAAGCCAGCTACTCTCTCTCAGTCCACTTTACAGGATTATCGTTGGGAGACAATAGGAGGAAGGTGTGTTGGATAGGTTCATCACCTAGAGTTATTTGTAAAAATAATAAAGGCAGGATACAAATAAATAAATAGGTTGTCCCAAGTCTGATTCTGAGACCTGAAGATAATCTTTCTTAAATTGAATGGATTCCTTCTCTATTGCATCCATCTCTTCTTCTGAGAATGATTGGTCTGAGGTAGTCATGATAGTCAGACTCTGAATGGCTTCTTCAGCTTTCTGCTTGGCATTCTTCCTCTATATTTCCATCCCACCCTGTAACCAGTGATACAGGGCAGTATTTCAACCACTATAGCCCTCCTTACAATGGAAATGTGATGGACATCTTATATTTCTGCCCAAGGTTATAATTAAAGTAAAGAAGCCAGAAGGTCCTAAAGGAGAAGAGAATGGCAACAACTACAACCCTACTTTGGCTGCTATATCAGAAATCATTCTTGCCTGAATAATAGAAGCACAAACTTATTGTCTGAGCCTCAAATCAAATAGCTCTACTTACTTTTTAAAATACAAACCTAAACCTTTCATTCTTGAAAAGGAATGAACTAGTTAATTTCTCAATTTTAGGAATTTATTTATACTTCTTGAAAGATGCCTTCTTCCCTGTTCTCTGTAACACACTCAGCAGGGTCTCCACCTCACACTCCAAGCTGAAGCAAGGTTGCCAAACAAATTCTCTTGTTATTTAAAGGTACCAAAAGCAAAGGCAAAACTAGTTCACTCCCGTTTGGAGCTCAGCATTTCTCATTTTAGCAAAGTCAGGCTGTCTTCCAAATCCAGAATTATCTGAAGGACAAGCCTTCCAAACATGGGGGTGAAACCACTACACATTCTCTCCATCCAGATCCTTATTTGGGGGCAGTTGTTCCTTCTTGTCCTTCCTTGACTGTTACTGGTTTTGGCTTGTAAAAAAAACAGCAGGATATTATCTGATTAGTTGCTTGCAGAAGATTAGAAATGCCTCCTCCCCTGCAAAAGTGGCCTCTGGAATGGTGGAAGAGACTGCTAAGTGACTGCTTTTATTGAAAGCATGCTGGAGGTATAGTTTAGAGAAATTCAGGGAGCAGCCTATCCTTTGTACCCAAAGTCCTCATCAAGCAATATTGTCATCAGACAATGCCAGATCTTCATGGATTTCATTGCTTACCTAAATCAGCCTTTTCAGCCAAGTCTCCAGATCTGTATTGATGATAAATGCAAAAGATTGAGAAAATCCAAGATTGTCACGGGAGGACCTTCTGATTTGAGTGGACTGTCAGTCAAATTCAAAATGCAAACCATTCTTCATAAATGTGTTCAGTTTTCTGTCTTTTTTTAACACAATGCATAGGGGTTCTTTTAGCGGTCCTTTAGGTATGGTTAGAAAAATAAAATTTGAAATAACACATTGTAAGTTTTGTCAGGAGTGCCATAGGAAATGAGAAAGAAGCATGGGAAGGATAGTGCTATAATCAATTAAAAATACACCAGAGGGGAGAATTATGGTGTAATTATGGTCAATTTACTAATGCATTTGGCCTCTTTCCTTTAGTAGATCTTAAGATATGGGTTTTTATTTTCACAACTGTTGCAATGATTATCTAGGTCAGCCTTACACAATTATGCTAGCTGGAGATGAAGAGTGTTGTAGTCAACATGCCTGGAAGGCATCAGGTTGAAAATGACTGATCTGGACAATACTTGGAGAAAAGCACTTAACCTTTCAGTTTCCTTATGAATTATTGGAAAGCAAAATATGCTAAATTAGGATGAGAAGGAACCCCCAAGGGAGGATGAGGGATTTGGTGGGTTGTAGCATCCGCTCACCTGCACTTCTAAACTGTCATTCACAGGGGCTCTCAGAAGAGCATCCTCTCATTTTTCATAATCAGTGGGCCCCGCTGCCCTTGCTCACCATGGATAAAAGATGCCAGATCGTTAGGATCGTAAATCAGCAGTGGCACTTCAGGAGCACCAGCGTCCCATGTAATTGCAATCTCTACTGGTGATCAGAGCTATTCTGGTCCCTGGAGAAAAATAACTCACCTCTCAGCTGCTGTTGTCCTTCTCATCCATTACACCAAAGGGTGAGAGCTACAAGCACCAGGAAGCCTCATTCAGGGAATCAGTTACATAATGCACAGAGAAAAGCAGACCGTGTGTGTGATTGTGAGATCTGAATCTGAATTATTCCTATACCACATGAATTATGTACGAAAACAACAGCATTCAAAGAGCTGTTTTTAAAAAGAATGGCATAAAGTTCTCTCTTTCCACCCTAGGAATTCAGGGTTCAGCAACCAGTGGAGTTTCCCCGAATATATGCAGAAATCTTTCCTTCCTTCTCTTCATATTGTCTAGCATGCTGTCCTAGTCATACTGCTCAGAAAGATACCCAGGAATAACAGTGCTGGCACACCATCATCAGAAATTACAAAGGTTTGGAAACAATGGCGGCCTGGTGCCATAGCAACTGGGAAGCTTTTGAGGACATTCAATGTATTGGTTTACATAGCTTTACAATCACAAATGTCTTTAGGAAGGGGTGGTTTTTTTGGTGGGGGGAATAAGAGATTTACACAAATCTGTGCAGAGAAAATACGTAAAACATGGGAATGGATAATTTATTTTTTATTTTTGGTAAAGATAGGAAACAGAGTTTGGTCATGGAATAGACCTGGTAAAACCTGAATAGCAAAATGAGACATCCAGTTACTGATTATCTTGAAAGGAAAATGAAGAAACATTGATTTGTTGATTGGCCAGCTTCAAGGAAAAAGGAGTGAGCATTGTTTGGCTAAAGGTTTTCTATATGCAAGTCTACAGACATGACTATGACCATAGTGTTTTAATATCAGAATAAATCTGCAAATGGTGTAGACTCCTTATCAATCTTGGTACAGTAATTATTGATCTGGATTGAGGAAGAATGGGGGATAAAAAAGTTGGGGCTTGGAAGGATAATATTCAACAGATAAAAATTTGTGATGTGGATTATCAGTGTAATGTTGTGTCATTTGAAAAAAAAATCAGCAGAGGATGTTGTGCAGTCATACCAATTTATACCTAATTAAAAGAACTCCTTGATGGAAAGTTTTTGGCTGGAGGCCTTATAGCAGATAATGCTTTCCTTAAAAGGCATTTAGCTTGATTTGTTTGGTTAAATCTTCTGGAGCAATCTGCCTCTCAGGCATATTTCTGAATTACTCATAGTGGATTCTGTATTACTCACAGATATTTTGAGGATCTATGTTTGGAGATGGAGCCTGTTCAGTGTTATAAGAAAAACCAGAAAGTAACATGGTCTCTTGCCAGATTAATAAAAGGTGTTTGAAAGAATAGAATAGAATAGAATAGAATAGAATAGAATAGAATAGAATAGAATAGAATTCTTTATTGGCCAAGTGTGATTGGACACACAAGGAATTTGTCTTTGGTGCATAGGCTCTCAGTGTACATAAAAGAAAAGATACATTCATTAAGAATCATAAGGTACAACACTTAATGATAGTCATAGGGTACAAATAAGCAATCAAATCATACTAGGAAACAATCAATATAAATCATAGGATACAGCAACAAGTTACAGTCATACAGTCATAAGCGGGAGGAGATGGGTGATAGGAACGATGAGAAGATTAATAGTAATAGTAATGCAGACTTAGTGAATAGCTTGACAGTGTTGAGGGAATTATTTGTTTAGCAGAGTGATGGTGTTCGGGAAAAAACTGTTCTTGTGTCTAGTTGTTCAGTTGTCAAGGATGAGAGACTGCCACTTTCACTATTGCAAAATAATTCCTTTTAAGGAAAAGCTATAAACTGAATCACAAAAACTATCCAGATTGGTTAGAATTGTGCAATGCATTAAGTCACACACATAGAAAAAATAAAATCCAAATTAACAGTAATCATGCTTATCACATTGTACAAAGGAATCGTTAGCTGACCTCACTAAGCATTTGGGCGAACCCAGCCAGCAAGTATTTTTAGAAAAAGGAGTCTTTTCAAATGAATAACAAATCATTGCACATTTATTGCACACATAGGATCTGTCATTTGCAAAGACCATGACATTACCACTTTTTGTTCACAAAAACTTGCCTTGAAAGAAGAACTACCCTAGGTGGGCTGAATAAATCTGGATGACTATAAGCAGAAAGAATTAAGGGCTTTCGCTATGTCTTCATAGACATTTATTAGTTGCGCACATTTTTTAAGCCTCCCAGATGTGGCATGAATAGCTAAAACACATGTGAGTGTGAAAAACTGTATTACACTGCAAGCTGGACATTTAATTCATCTCATAGCTTCTCTATATAATATATACATAATCTTTGAATACTGTAGATAGGATGAGAGTGAGGAGATGATCTCACCAATATTTAATATTTGGGCTTCTCTCAAAATATATGTTAAACTTCCCAGAGTCAGTATACATCATTTTCATTACACCAATTATTGCAATAAATAAAGGAGGGAGGGTGGGAACCAGTTATGTGCCCCCAAATGTCAGTACCTCTGTTGCAAGAAATCTATTTCTTGGCTAGCTGCTAAGATGAAATGTGAGGATTTTAAAGAAAACAAATTTCTATTTTAAGATGCTATGAAATGGAAAGATTCATAGATTCGTATCCGGTTTAAAAAAATAAGAAGTCTAAGAAGCAAAAGCAAGGGGTATGAAATTAACAATTAGTATCTGATATTAGATGGAATGAATACTTGGTTGTATCATTTTCTAGCCTTTCAAAGATGCTCTTTTAATTATCATAATTATTTCTATATGTACAATAATGTAGCAACTTCTTTTAGACTGTGTGTGATGAATATTATTATTCTGAGGATTAATAAGCATCCTGCCTAATGATAGGTAATTTATAGTTGAGATGCTCACTAACTTGGGATTTAAGAAAACTAGGAGTCAGTATACCCAAAACTATTGGGGGATTAATGTATGTGGGCCTGAGGAGCTCTTTGGAAAAATTCTGACTGAAAGAACAAAAGATACGACAATGAGCAACATTTGGGGAATGCTTTAAGAATTTATGCTGGGCAACAATGGGCAAATCAGATTTTTGCTATTTAGCTGGTCATTGAGAAATATATTCACATAAGAACGTTAACAATGTGTATGTTGCTTTAGGGAAAGCACATGAGACATAATGAATAGGGTTGAGTTATTATAAAATTTTTGAATGAACACGAAGTTAAAGATTGCTTGCTGAATGTAGTATGAGTGGAGTATACTAAAGCATACATGAAAATAAGCTAAATGTTTGGTGAATGGATCAGCATTAAGCAGGAAATAAGACAAGGATGTATAACAACCCCTTGATGATTTACTGAATTTATTATCACTTTAGTAATAATAATGTTAAAGATGTGAATGTGTGTATACGTTTGTTGGTGAATGAAGGCTGTGATTTATAGAAAATATTAGAGTATATAATATAGATGATTGTGTAACTTGCTAAAATGTTTACTAAAATGTGAAAATGGGTAGAGACGTTTTAAGATGCACAAATCTTAGCAGAAATGTGTATATGCGGACTGTTGCAAAAACAGCAATATATAACAGCATTTGCCCTTGTTCTTATAGCAAAATGAGAGTTGGTATGTCAAGAGAAGCACAGAAGTTGAAGGCAGCAAGAATGGTTACTTAAGAAGTATTTGTGATGGAAGAAGAGATAAATTCAAGAATGCCTGGGTGCTGAATAAATGCAGATTGAAAGGGAAAATGAGTGATTGGTACAGTGCAACAGAATTACATTGTAGTGATTTGGTTATTTAGAGAATGAGGGAGGATTCAGTTGTAAGATAAATAAATGAAGGAAAAATGAATGGATTAAGAGGAAACAGAAGATGCTCCTTTTAGTCCACAAGATTTTTGTATGATTTTACTAAAATTCTATCTTGCCCATTTCTGCATAATCAGTAAGATTTTTCAAAAATGTACTTCAAAAGGTAAATGTATTTAGCTTCCCAAGGACAGTAGCCAGGGAACTATGAAATTTGGCACATTTTAAGATTCACATTTGAAAAATATGATTTGGTATGAGCATTTGTAGAAATTGATTTGTCAGGCATCCTTATAACAACCTGCAGAAAAAGGAACTTCTCAGTTCTGTGTATCTAAATACAACCTGATCCTAATCTGCATTGAAATTTCAAGTCTGTTCTGAAAATCTCTCATAGGATTTGGAGGCGTTAATTGTCTTCTTATGACATGCTTATCCATGATTAAATGAACCATGGTTTATTTATCCAATTTCTAAGCTGCCCAATTAAAAAAACCCAAACATCTCTGGGTGGTTTTATGAAGTTAAAAGCATACTATGCTTCATTCTTGTTTGCACAATATATTGAAAACTCACCACAGGGACTGGTTTTGCACAACATGCTAGGCTAAAATGTGGCTGGCTAGCTTGTGGCATAGAATGAATGAACCATCTGTTCCTGGGTCAGCAGGCAGATTTGGCTCCAGAATTTACTCTGCCTTGGGTTCCACACTCCTACTGGCAGTCCCATTTCTCTGAGATATACACCTTGTTTGAAAGAAGGAGAAAAAAAAACAGCATCAGAAGCCTGTTTCTGGAACATCAATTTATCTTCACTAGTTAACAGATAATGTCATAACAGGCTCATGTACTGTGACAAGGCAGCTCCTTAATGAGTGGAGATAAATGGCCCTAGTGACAATGCCAAAATGGCTTTTGCTGCCATTGGTGTTTAACAAGCAAGTGCATTATAGAAAGACTGGCAGTGAAGGAGAGATGCACAACTAGGGTGGAAAATAAAGCAGCTGCACTGGCTGTCTGGAACCCCTTTGCTTAAGTTCTCTGTCAGTATTCAAGGACAATCTTATTCAACCCAAGCCTTGGTTAATTTTAATCAGGACAGCTCTAACTTTAAATCAATATGCATGCACTTCAGACTTCTGTTTGTACTTTTTCTCCCTTCCTGGTTCTTGATTTCCTGCACTCTTTTGGCTCTATTTGTTTATGCTGTGAGAGCCTTTCTCTCATTTCTCTCTCTGATGCCCCCATCAGCATACAAGAAAGAGGCTCTTTAGGTTAGAGCATAAAATCAAAATAAAGGTGAAAAGTACAACCCAGGACAACTGTGTGTTCCTGCTCAGGTTCAGCCTTTTCCTATGTTCTGCTGAAGTTGATTTCCCTGCTATTTGAAGTACTGAAAATTGGTGCAGATAGAGATAAAGTCCTGGGTCCTGTTTTGGTATATTGGGAAATTTGGTCATGCTCAGAATTTCAAGGATGAATATTTTATGGCAGTCAGCAAAATGGAAGCTGGATATATTCATCCAAAGACTACTGTTGTAAAGGTGGAAGTACTTGTGCAACTTTCTCTAAAATTATCAGGGAGCTGTAGTTATTTTGTGGCACGAATCTATGTGTGTTGGCTGAAGTCTGAAATAGAAAGTGCACATAGCAGACAATGGCAGAGAGAAAGCAGAAGTATTTGTATGATCATCTATAAAGGCTTGCCTTAGTTACCCTTGGAAGTTAAGCAGAGTTAACTCTGGTTAACACTTTAATCAAGGACCAAGTGAGCATATCAGAACTGATGGCTAAGATGGAAACTGAAAAACAATGAAAAATCCCTTCCATAATATTGTCAAGAAAATCACATTAATGGAATCAGCAAATGCTTGATTACAGGATGTCTATACTTTAAATATATATAAAAATATTATATATATATATATATATATATATATATATATATATATATATATATATACTTGTATACTTTATAGGACACTGAGCTTGTCGATCAAAAGGTTGGCAGTTCAGCGGTTCAAATCCCTAGTGCCGCATAACGGGGTGAGCTCCCATTACTTGTTCCAGCTTCTGCCAACCTAGTTCGAAAGCACGTAAAAAATGCAAATAGAAAAATAGGGACCATCTTTGGTGGGAAGGTAACAGTGTTCTGTGCGCCTTTGGCATTTAGTCATGCCGGCCACCACAGAGACGTCTTCAGACAGTGCTGGTTCTTCAGTTTTGAAACAGAGATAAACACGACCCCCTAGAGTCAGAAACGACTAGCACATATGTGCGAGGGGAACCTTTACCTTTACCTTTTTTATACTTTATATATATTAACTTATGACACTGGCAATTACATCTGTTCTAACTGCATCACAGTGGGCTAACATTCATATGTTAAAAGTGAAAGTCCCAAAAAGTCTCAGATGGCATGGAATTTGGGCACATTGATGGCAAGTAACAGGAAGTGTTACTCAATGCCTAAGAAGAACATCAAATTGAGGAAACCTACTTTAAATGGAATATAGGAATTTCCATATGCAAGATATCTGTGTTCGACTTTACTCCTGCACCTCCTTCATGAACGGAGAATAGTATGAGGGACCTTACATTGCAACAGCATATCAGGCCAGTATGTTTAAGGGCAAGAGGAATGACTGTACCAACTGGGGGCATGTGTGGAACAGATAATGAACTTCCTTTGCGTTAGGGCTGCTTATTTCCATCGAATAAGTCAGCTTCAACGGGAAACACAAAGCCCTAATTAAGTGAGCTCTTGAGATATAAATTGATCACAGGAGGCTCAGCTCCTGAGTGATGAAGACACTTACTTTCTTGCTGTCTAACACCCACCAGGAGGCTAAAGCTGAAGATAAGTCTGCAAGAGAAGCACACTATCTTTGACTCAGAAGCAGCTGTGCTCTAGAGTTACACCCGGAAAGCTTGGAGGAGGGCAGTAACAGAGAATGTGTCATATGCAGATTTAGAAGAAGTAGCAGGATCAAATCCAGCTGTGTCTTTTCTCACACTTGCTAAGAAAAGGAGAAAAGGACTCCTTTCCCCTGAAATTGTCATCCAGTGAAATGCAAATATATAAAGACAGATTAACACATGCGCACATGCACAAATGCTACACACACACCCGAAATATTTTTGTGGGACAGGACAGCAAAGAGAATCCCCATCCTTTCACAGCAATTTGCATAATATTTAAAAGTGTTTCTCAAACTTGGCAACTCTAACATGTTTGAACTTCAATTGGCTGAGGAATTGTGGTAATTCAGACATTTTAAAGTTGCCAAGGTTGAGAAACACTGATCTAAAGCCTTCTGAAGATGTTTGGCATGGGAGCAGAAAATCTGACAAGAGTTCCTTTTCACATACTTGTCAATAAAAATTTACTAAATAATATAGGGCTGAATCCTGCTGCTTGCATTCATCAGATCCCTTACTTTCTGCAAAAGACACATCTGTTCTTTTTTTTTTTTTTTTTTTTTTTGTAAGCAATAAAAGAGTTTAGCAAGCAAAAATTGCCATGTTGGGAAGGGGAGGACCCTGATGTTGGAGACGCCTAAACAGGACTGTTCAACTTAATGCAAACTCCACCTTCCATTTTTCCCCAGATCATTACCCAATTACACAGGTAATTATTTTGAAAAATGCTCGTGGTGAAAAAGCTCCAATGCTTCTGCAAGTGCATGGTGACCTTTTTTTAAATTAAAGAAAATTTTGAAGTTTAAGGTACTCCTAAGACTATTCAAACATAAAGCAAGAACTCTGAAAGAGGCTTGTTATCTCCTCTCTCTTCCTCTCCCTCTCCCTCCCTCCCTCCTTCTCTCATAAATGGTTTGCTGTTGCCACCATCCTAAAGTACCTTAACCTATCTGGTTTCTCCTCTGATGCTTTAACCTCTATATCAAATACCTCAATACAGGTAGTCCTCAATTTATTGCATGATTGGACCTGGAGTTTTGGTAATAAGTTTTTGTGGGCATAAGTTGAATCGCCATGTGAGCAGACTAAATTTTACAACCATTTTTTATGATGGTTCTTAAACTATCACTGCAGTTGTTAAGTGGATTACATCATCATTAAGCAAATTATGGTCATAAATATGCATTCAGTTTATCCAATGGCTGTTTCTGGCTGGAAAATGAAGGTGGGGGAATCATATAACATGATTGTCTGATCTTCGCCAGATGCTGCAACTGGTTGTAAATGTAAACCAGTTGGCAAATGCCCAAAATGCAAACGTGACTGAAAGTGTGGTGCAGCAGTCATAACTTTCAAGATGCATCATATGTAACTTTTTTTGAGTCCTTCATAACTTTGAGTGCTCATTAAGTAACCAGTTATAACTTGAGGATTACCTGTATTTTTTGTTCTCTTTTAATTCTTTCCCCCTTCGCCAATAGAGCAAATTAATCAGGAACAAACAATTCAGCAATGTTATAATAAGAACAATTCTGTAACTAAAACTTAAAATTTTCAGCATTTGGTGGCACCTTCCGTTCTGTCTCATCATAGGATTTACCCAGTACAGCACTATTCTATGACAGGGCTACTTCTGGGATGCAAAATCTGGATGAACACTAGAAGGCAGCAGAGAGGCAGAGGAAACTAATTCTGGCTCTTCCCAAAGATTATATATCCTCCTATAGTGTGTGTGTGTGTGTGTGTGTGTGTGTGTGTGTGTGTGTGTATACATATATATATATATTCATATGGCTGCCTACCTCACAGTTGTGACTTACCAGTTTTAGAGACTTTTACAGATAGATGGAAAGAGTAGGATAGTTCTTGACGTCTGTCACAGGAAAGGGATCCATCTCTTCAGCAATACTTTCTTAAGAGGGAAGCAATTAGGTTACAAACACTCCTGCAACTGACATGTTTCCCATAATATAGCCGTAGAGCTTCAACATCCATTAGGACTGACTCTTTCTCACCTTGTTTTTTATCCTCTTGCTATGAATCAGCAAATTGATAGATTTTTCCACTGATAATTTAGGACTTTTCAGATGACATTTCACGGTATGTTCTTGAGTTCTTATTAGCCTGGGAACTGTCCATTATATTCAGAATGGTTTGTTCTAATAGTAAGTCTTATATCAGGAAATGAGGAAAAACACGACTTTAAAACAAGAATGCTTACATTTACCCCCACTACGGATTGGGGATGAGATGAAGGCAATGTCCAGAGTCTATGTCCTTTAAATCCATTTAATGAGGCACCTTTGTGCTGACATATCTCCTATGCTGCAGGATATGCCTATTCTCTGATAACATATGAGCAGGGGTGGGCTTCAAAATTTTAGCAAGGGTTCTCTGCCTGGTTGTTGGGTGGGCATGGCCATGGTGGGTGTGGCGAAGTTGGCCTCCTGACCATGGCAGGGAGGAATTTTTGCCCTCCCTAGGCTCCGGAAGCTTTTCTTGAGCCTCCAGGAGGGTGAAAATGGCCTCCCCAGGCAGGGCCGGATTTAGATTGAAAGAGGCCCTAGGCTATTCCACTTATGAGGCCCTTTCACCAGTGGTGGGATTCAATTTCTTTAACAACAGGTTCTGTGGGCGTGACTTAGTTGGGGGTGTGGCTTGGCAATCATGTGACTGGGTGGGCGTGGCTAGCTGGTCACGTGATTGTGTAGGCGTGGGTAGCTCGTCATGTGACCGGGTGGGCGTGGCTATGTGCATAGACTTTTTTCAGGGGGCTGAAAAAAGTCATTTCTGACTGGGCCTCGCACTTTTGACCGGTCCTCACACTTATGACCATCCTCACATTTATGCTCGTGCAGCTTTCTTAACAACCATGTCACTCATTTCACAACTGCTTCTCTTCACCATGGTGACAAGATAGGGCAAAAACATAAAATGTGAGGACAGTCGTAAGTTCGAGGATTGGTCAAAAGTGCGAGGACCAGTCAGAAATAACTTTTTCAGCCCTCTGAGTAGTCCATATGCATAAAAGGATACAGCAATAGAGAGGGATGAAGAAAGGGAAGGGAAATTAGAGTAGGAGGGAGGGTAAGAGAGGGAAGAAGAGAGGAGGAGAAGGAGAAAGGAAGAGGAAGTAGGAAGGGGAAGAAGAGGGGGAGGAAGAGAAAGCAAGAAGGAAAGAAAAGAGAGAGGTGGTAGGTTTGAGGAGAAAGATTGCTGTACAATAAAAAAAGATGAAAGGGAAGAAAGCCAACCCCAAACAAATATAAAGATATTAAGATAAAGAATGAATTGTTAAACTTTAAAGAATAAAAGAGAACAAATATGAATAAATAGCAATAATTAGAAACACACATACAAACATACAATGTATTTTCTTTGAACAGAGTATTTGGCCGGTTCACAAATTTAACCAGTGTTTAGTCATTTCAATTAAATTTACAATTTCTATATTTCCTTTTTGCCATATTTATTCCACATCTATTTTTGTAAAAAACCAATATTACCCTTCATCCTCATCGCTAATCTTAATCAAATTCAATTTTTCCCTTCTATTCTACGTTATACCGCTTCCCATTGTCATCTATTTTTATATCCATCCTCACATTGGTTAATTATGTAATATTAGTTGTTTAATATAAATTCAACATTTTAATATAAACCAATTAGTTATATAACTACATTTTTTGTATATTAATCAATATGAACATGAATATTCCAATTATTTCCATGCAATCCAATTTCTTACAAATCAATTAATTATATTTACCAATAATAATAAACCAAATAATTTCCCCCATATATTCCTCCAAACCACAACTTAACCATTTCTGCTTTCAACACAATATACAATTAATAGTATCTCAATTATTACAATTCCCTAGTTAAATAGAGCTTTTTTTCTTTTGTGTTTTAAAATCTCCTCTTTTTCCCTAAATTTCCCGTTGTTTGCACCTACCTTTTTTGGTGAGGAAAAAGAAAAGAAATCTGCCTGCCTAATTTTCCAAGTGCAAAGCCAACAGCCTGCTTTACTTTCTCTTTCGTTTTTCAGTATAGCTAGAGGGAAAAAAATCTGCACTCTTTCCAAGAAAGCAGAAGAGCCCTGAGCAAAGCAGCTGGGGGTCGGGAGCCGATCTAAGCAAGGGCCAATTAGCCTATGCTGAAGCTCCGTGGACCAATAAAATTACAAAAAAAACACCAAACCCTTTGTTAAATTGCTGGCTCCCCCGCCCCTCGCCCACCACCATTTATTGGCAATAAATAGTGGTATGGAGGGGCGGGGCAAGCCAGCAATTTAACAAACGGTTCGGCTGCACCACTGGCTCTAGGGCGGCCCTTTGAAGCCCCGCGGCAAGAATTTGAAGTTTTTTTTTCCTCTAGCCATCGGAGGCAGCAATAGACTGGGAGTGGGCGGGGTAAGCGAACGGCCGGCAATCCAACAGAGCAGAGAGTGAGGGTGAGTGAAGGCTGGAAGCTGCTTTCTCCATCCTGCTCTCTTGCGTCTGGAGCCGGTGGGGAACCATGTGGCAGCTCACGTGGATCCCAGGCAGCGGAACTCAGGCTAGGGAAGGGGTGGGCAATTGTGGCTCTTTTACAACCTGTGGCCTTCAACTCCCAGAATTCCTCAGACAGCCAAGCTGTCTCAGGAATTCTGGAAGTTGAAGTCCACAGGTTGTAAAAGAGCCCCAATTGCCCACCCCTGGCTACGGTAGGCTGGCGCCGTGTGGGTGGGAGGCGAGGGGCGGGCGAGCCAGCAATTTAACAAAGGGCTTGGCCGAACCCCCTAGAACCCCCAGAATCCCACCACTGTGTAGGCCCCTCTTGATCTTGAGGCCCTAGGCTGAAGCCTAGTTAGCCTATAGGAAAATCCAGCCCTGTCCCCAGGCTCCAGAGACCCTCTGGAGGCCAGAAATGGTAGACCCATTTTTCACCCTCTCTGAACCTCCGTGCACATCCTGCACTTGTCTGCATCTAAAATGGGCTGCGGGGGACTCCAGGAAGGGGCGGGGTGGAGTGGACGGAGCCAGCGAGGAGTGGGATTTGGAGGTTCTCTGAACTGCACAGAATCTTAGCTAGAGGTTCTCCTGAACTCCTGCGAACCCCCAGCACCAGGAGTCCACCCCTGCATATGAGTAAAGACTAATACAGAATTTCCAGTCATTCGTTATAAAGCATATTTGCAGGGAAATAGTAGCTACTGAGAAGTATTTAAGCTTCTACCATCCATGCCATCCATTCTTTTTCCATACCCATTTCTCCTCATCTAAATCTAAACACACATACACACCAGTGGGTTGCCCCCGGTTCAGACCGATTCGCAAGAATCGACAGTAAAACCGGCGGGAGGCTCCACCCACTGACCCGGTCATCATCAGAAGTGATCTGTGTATGCGCAGAAGAGCATGCAGGGGCACGATGTGAACGTGTAAAGGTAAAGGTAAGTAGAACCCACTCCTGATACACACACACCTGTCATGAAAGAGTAAAAAAAGTCAAGATGGCAGTCACAACTGTGCAACTGATGCCAAGCAGCTGAAGAGACAGCAACTGTTTAGCTGCTATCATGATCATCTCATTTAGAGCACAATTCTAAAGTGCTGTACAGATCATATATATATATATAATTTATTTAATTTGTTTTTTATATTCAAATGAGGAGTGGGTGAAAACACAATCCATCTTCATTTTGAAATAAAAGCAAATTTTAAAAGGTAGTTCCAAAACCAAAAACAATGGCAATTTAAACAATGAAGCCCCATTGTTTCCACCAAAGTCAATATCACAAAATTGTCTTCTCTAACATTTGTAGAAAAAAACCTTTCTCTTTCAATTTTATTTGTAGAAATGAACAGTCAGAACAGAGAGCGCTGAGAAATATGATCATCTGACTTGTTTGCAGATGAAGGTGTTATTAGAAGCCTAGAAAACGGAAGAATTTAAAAGATACCATTGGACACTACACACACACATACACACACACACCATAGTTTGTGGGAAGGAGAAAGATACAGGTCAGATGTCTATCAAAACGATCTTCAGCAGAAACAATAAAGTAGCATGGAGGAGAAAGCTGAGACTGACACAGTAACTATTAGTAACAGGTAAAGAGGCATAGGACCAGCAAAGACAGTCACACACACATACACATATTTACACACACACTGTGCTGGGACATACTTGTCCCACGTTAGCAAATGAAAACAATTTAAGGAAGAAACATCCACTTTTATTACAGATTGTATATTTTTATACTAAAGGTATTGCTCTTTTGCTAGCCTTCCCTTTCCCCAATTGCTCAGCCAAAAGCCATACAAGCTGGCTTTGTCCAAATCGCTTTGCTCATTTAGGCCAATGACTTCTGTTTCAGACTGCATTAGATCATTGGCAAATACTGTTAAAATTATATGACTGATTCTGGTTACTAACAGTACTTCACTTTGAGCTGGTGGAGGAATTAATTCTGACAAATTTACTGGTCACTTAGTACAGCAATGAATAAGACTGTGCAGTGCTTCAAATTTGATACCAAAATAGTATGGATGCTTAAAAATATTGATAAATAATCCTCTTTATAAATCTATAAATCTATAAGTGATATATGCTTCATATAAAGGGACTTCCTAGAGAAAGCTCTTTATTAATTTAGGTTGGTTTTGTAAGTGCTTACTCTTTGCATGAGTAAGCTTCACTGCATTAATTATTATTTCTGAGTAAATATGCAGAAGAAGAAAGAGGTAATGGATTAGGCAGTAAATGCGAAGTTTGATTAGTAGAGACTCATATCTTTGAGAGATTCAGTAATCTTTGAAAGACTCTCTAAGACTGTTCTCTGCACAAAAGAAGAAACAGAAGTAATTTGAAAATTACAATTGAAATAAAGCAGAAAGTAAGTTTTTGTTTTTGTCACAAAAAATACTCCCCCCACTCCCAGTATTCTGATGGAGTGGTTAGTGAAGGACTGAGTAAGGAGTGAAGCAAAAAGGAGCATCCCAAATTCCCCAATCATTCTGTGCCACATACCCTAATCTGGGCAATGATTGATAGTTTTTTCCTACTACCAGCAAGTGACACTGGGTAAGAAAGGAATGAAAGCTGGGGATCCACCACTCACTGCTCTGAAACTGTCCTGCATTATATTTATAAAGACAGCATCACTTACCCGCCTCACTGTTTGATGGAACCCAGTCTGTAAATGACAGAAACAAAATTGTGCAGAATTTAAAGTGTAGAGAAATACCAGATTTTTTTTAAAAAAAGGTTGTTTTGAAAGAGAAATGGAATATTTACTTAAAGAATATCTCGAGTTAAAGATGAATCACTAGAAATTCAAGAAGCATTATTTATTGACTTATATAGTATATCACATTTATATAGCCACCCATCTCATAGATTTGTGACTCCTGGTGATGTATGTTAAAAAGAGATAATAAAAACTGACAATTAAAATTGAACAATTAAAACACAATCAAAGCTACTAATGACTGAATAGCAGAGAATTATTGTTATAAATAATAAAGCCATGTCATCAATTCACTATGATTCTATGACAGTACCTCCTTAGCAGACAGGACCTGCAGCATACCTCTTTTGCTGGACCAAATGGCAGTTATAATTGGGTAGAGGCAATCCTTCAGAAACTCAACCCCAGGCCATAAATGACTTTAAAGATAAAAACATCTTGACTTGCACCCAGAAGCAAACTGGTAATCAATACATCAGAGCACGATGATTTAAGGGAAAAGATAGCTACCCACGCCACCATATTTTGCATGAGCTAAAGATCGTGCATACTCTTCAAGAGTAGAGTGTGTTGCTGTATTATATTCAGGAAATGACCAGAGCATGAGTGATTGTGAACAGACCCTCCCACTCCAGGAGTTGTGAGTCTGCTCCTACCAGTCACTATCTAAAAGTGTCACCAATGTCATTTCCATACCATTCCCAGACCTTATTGAAAGGGTTCTAGATAATCTGCTTCATCCAGAGCTCTCTGAAGTTGCCTTCCCACAAAAAGGGAAGTGAGATACTGGGCAAAAATTGAAATGATTATTACAATTATAATTATCACAATGATAATCCAGTGAACAAATACCTCCTTAAGAAGCAGAAGAATTATCCCTTCAATCAAAGAAGAATTCATCACCACTAGATCCCATCACCACTAGATCCCATCTACATAACACCTCCTAGGCAGCTTTAAGCAGTCAGGTAGGACATGGATCTAAAAAAATAACTGAGCTCACAGTCTTAGGAATCCTGTTAATCTCCTCAGGCCCAATCAGTCCCAGATAGCAGAGCAAGAATCTGCACCAGCACCTACTTAACACTTGCATCAAGGACAGCATCCAGATAAGAATGAATGTAGGGGATTTTGTTTGACAGATCCTAAGCAGATTCCTTCACAAGGCAAGAGAATCTCTGAGCCCCCTCTAGCCAAGAGGACTCAAGTCACCTGAAATAAGACTGTGAGGTGGCTGTCTCTGGATGCCATAATGGTGGAGAAGTATTGCTATTTTGCCACTCTTACTGCCACAAGGTGGGCCACAAGGCACCCTGTTATTAAGACCAGCTGCCTGCAATTACTGCAGGTTCGAATCTCGCCAAGGCTCAAGGTTGACTCAGCCTTCCATCCTGTCTAAGGTAGGTAAATTGAGGACCCAGTTGTGGGGGCAATAAGCTGACTTTGTATAAATATACAAAAGAATGAAGGCTATTGCTTAGCGCATTGTAAGCCGCCCTGAGTCTCCGGAGAAGGGCGGCATATAAATCAATTTTTTTTAAAAAAAAATAGCTATTTTAACCTGTATTCAGTCAAGTTTATCCCTTGATGTGCACCGGCAGCACTCTAGATGTCTCTTTTCTCATTTCATCTCCTTCAGTTCATCTGTGAACCATGAAGAATGACAAAATCCATGAGTCATGAGTGGCTGCACAGGATCAGGTGTAGCCTGATCCAAGCCTCACAGTCTTCCTATTCCAAATGGCCACCAAAACTTCAGATGGACTATGCAGCAGATCAACAGGAACATCCCCCAGCTTCCTTTGAAACTCATTGGAATCCATCAGTTATCAGAGGTGGACTGATCTAACCGGTCCTGCCTCCCTGATGCAGATAATGGCACCAGAGAATCACATAATAATCAGGCTATGATCTGATCATGACAAGGAGGATACTAGAAGTTCTTCCAATACCAGATCATATAGTTATTGCTCCAACAGAAAAATCACACTTGCTGTATGGCCATTGTCCCACGTCAGGCCCTGGGTAACTTGGGATCGGCCCATGGCTGTCATGGTAGCCATAAATATCTGAGCTGCCTCAAATCCTGTCCATAGTGAAGGCAAATTGAAGTCCCCACAGAACCATAAGTTTGGGGAACACCACAGCAACATCAGATAGGGGGTTGCTATGCAAAAGTGAGGCTGTACAATAGCAAAGATTCCAACTGATCCCTAGAGCCAAATTTGATGAACAGGATCTCATTTTCAGAACTATGGAACAGCATCCCTGAAAACCTTAACATTTTCTCAAATGACAATTGCCACACTACCACCCCTGCCCCAGGTCTACTGATCCCAAACCTGAAACCCAGTTGGGCACATTTACAAAAGGTGACCCCAGCCTCCTTTTTATCCTAGCCAGGTCTCAGTAATATATACCACGTAGGCTCACTAATCTGTAATTAAATTACTGGCGAAAGAGGCCTTATTAAACACTGGCCTGACATTTAGTAGCAGCAGCTAGACGTCAGGGCCTCTGAAGGCTGCTAACAAGGCACAGTGGTTGTATTCCAAGAGTTGGAATATGAAATTGATATAAGACGTTGGTCTCATGTTCCTCAACTACCACTCCCAGCCTCCCACCATATCTACCAAAGCTCATCAACATTATGATGTTCACACTTGCCCCAGTTCCCCCTGAGGCCCAACATCTCCTTCTACCACCTACCACCAGTTTCCAAGATTGGAGATCTGTTCCTGTTCTCAGTATCATTCATCCTGGGGAGTGCTCTCAGTGGCATCAAAAGGGTGTATCTGCAACCACCTCCTCATTCTCTTAACAAAATACTCAACACACCTCACCAAGTGTTCTTAATGACCTATCCAGGGCCCCCTCTCAAATTACAACCACATTTACTGTTCTTCCCCTCCAGGTCTCATCCACGGAAGGAATCAGTACAATCCACACAACAATTAGCCCATAACTACAAATGTCATTTCCAAACCAGCAGAAAAGGATACGAAAACTTCTACAGGGAAGGGATCCACAGCCAGCAGAAATACCAGTCAGTTGCTGACACCACCTTCATTTAGCCAGTGTCACACACAAATATTGGAGACTTGGAAAGTCCTTAATGCAAAACCCACAAAAAGCACAGGGAGTCTGCAAGAAATGTCATGCTGAGATGCCAACAATTTCACAAAGCAAAAAGCATTACAAAACACCACACTGAAGTATCGGCAGCTCTGGCATCAAAGATCCCTAGAGACCTCAAAATATGATTATCATCAAGCAGACTGCCCCGTCACTAGCTGAAATCAATCAGCTAAACATTGTCCTTATCATTACTATGGTCCTCCTGTCAGCAATTCCGCACAAAAAAAAATCCATGTCAGGAGTAGAAATCCTCAGAAAGAGGCAAAGCTGTGAGGACACTTCTGCAACACCAGCAATCCTCTGTCTGGATCTGGGTTTCAATTCAGGTTGATAGGTCAACAAGCAGTGGGTCATCAGAATATATCCATGCGTAGCACACAGAAGAAGTTTAACATAGTATGTATTCATCATATTTTCATACTTTAAGACAAAGAGCACAATACAGATGGTTCTCAACTTACAACCAATTGTTTAGTGACTGTGCGAAGTTACAAAGGGACTGAAAAGAGTGACTTGTGAATGTTTTTCACATTTACAACCATGGTAGTAACATCCCCATGGTCACATGATCAAGATTTGGATTCACTTTATAACCATGTTACTAACTTGACAACTTTAATGTAACAATCATGGCAAGAAAGGTCGTAAATGAGGCAAAACTCATTTAGCAACTGTCTTGCTTAGCAACATAAATTTTGGGCTCAGTTGTGGTCCTAGGTTGAGGACTACCTGTATGACATAACTTTCTTTTTCAGATGACTGGAAACATGTGTATCCTTTAGAAAAAGAATATATTCTTCTGTTCACAGAACATTCTCAGAAATCTTCCTTTGCTCAATGGCTAGTTCATTGTCAATTCAATATAGCCATAAAAATGCAGCTCTTATTTAAACAGATCAAAATATGATGGCTGTAAGATTACATAGAGGAACTTTTGGCTTGAAATTTACCATTATAATTTCATTACAGCTAAGATATTGTAGTTTATTATTAGTACAAGAAGATACTGCATAAAAAAACCTCTTTAATTCATATTCAGAGTCTCTTCCAAACTAATGAGTGATGTATTTTTATCCAGAGTCTAGTAAAATGTTTATGAGAAAGCTTGTTTTTCTGGCTTCAAATAGAAAGAAACCCATATAAAATAAAACAAACAGATACATTGATGAATAAATTGAAACAAATAGAATCAGGATCCAGGCAAAACCTGAAATTGGATTTAGAACAAAATATTAAAGTGTTTCATAATCAACTAGACTTAATGGAAAAATTATGAAGAGATAAAGATTGCCAAATAGAAATATTTTGAAAAAAGTAATGAACCTGATAAATTTTGGCATATTAACTGCAGAGGGGGAAAAATGTTACTTTAATTTGGATTGGAAGAAGGTATGTCTCAGCTCCAGAGGGGATGATGAATTAATTTGTTACTTATTTTCTATTATACAAAGAGATACCAAGTCTGGAGACAATTGAGGAGTATTTAAATATAACACAGGTCATGTAATTTATAGATCAACAAAAAGCACATAAAACAAAATAAGCAATATCAAATTTGAAGTTGAATAAATCTCTAGGGCCGGATGGCTTTTGTGCAATATAAAGACTTTTAAAGAAATCTTGATGAAACTCTTAACCCTGGTAATGAATGAAATATAGCTTCAAGAACTTCCTTCCTTATGGCAACAGGCTTTTACCTCTTTGATATACAAATTATCCAATTTATCCAGAGTCATACAGACTTAGCTCTTTATTGAATATAGATTATAATCTTTTTAGAGCTATGCTTGCAAAAAGATTGAATGGCTTTTTAACTGATCTAATCTATCCTGATCAGACAAGATTTGTTCCAATGAATTATATGAGAGACATATAGCTGTTGATAAATCAGAAAAATAAAAAATGGCTATTCTCTTTGATTTGGAGAAAATGTCTGATAGATTGGAATGGGACTTCATATTCATAACACTGAAGAAAAACTGATGCTCAAATTTTCTTATATAGATACTAAACATTTATAATGAAGAATCCAAATATTCATATATATCATCAAGGTAATATTTCAGATTGGATCCCATCATGTTGTGGCGGTGTTATTTTAATACAGTAGAAGGTTTATATCTATACTTTTGGTTCTATAAAATAGCAATATATAGCCTGTAAGAGATTGTTTGATTATAGACACTGCATTAAAAAGTTTTGAATAAATATTTTACCTAAGCAGCAGAACTGTTGATTAATTTTCTCTGAACTTTATTTTTAAGTAATAATTTCTTCTTCCTGCCAGAAGGGGGCTTAATTATGGGTTCACTTTTTCACTCACTTTTTTTTAATGGTAAAATTATAGCTTTTCAAAAACCACAAGAAAAAATAGTGAAGAAAAAATAGGAAATAAATTGATCTTCACAGGCAACAGAAATTGAACAATGAAGATAAAATTAAGAGAGTGTTAATTAACACTCTGGTTGGAAGCAATATCAGAAGAGATGAAAGCTGCAGATGTTATTAAAGACTCAGCAATCTTAACCCTCTTAGCTCTTTTGCTAGTCCGTTTTAAAGAAGTTAACTTTATAATTGCATTTTAAATCTATAATTTCATTTTAAATGTAAATTGTAACATATCATAACTAGACTCTAGGGTGGGATGGAGGAAACAAAACAACAATAAAAAACATTATAAAGGGAAATTACATACTTAAAGAGATATTATTATATTATTTACTTATAAGGAACTCAATAGGAATGCTTCCCTCAGACCTAAGCAACTCTCATAGAGAATGCATAATCTGGTAGGAGCACAATACATATTCACACAACCAATTCTCCCTCTCTGCCCCCCAATAACTTTGTTCACAGCTTTACAGGTAGTCCTCACTTAATGACTGGTTGCAACTATTCAAAGTTACAATGGATCCCTCTCCCCCCAAAAAAGTACTTACAACCCGGTTTTGGTGATCTGATGGAAGCAACCCCACCCATGGTCATAAGACCACATTTCAAGAACTTGACAGCTGGCTTGCCTTTATGGTCAGTGGAATAGAAAAACTTCTATTCGTTTTTCTCAAACACAAAGTTTTGTTTCTTCCTTTCTACCCCATAGAATAGCTTCTCCCTCCTTTTAGAAGAATTCCAATTCCATAATTTTCTTTCAGGCTTCACTTTGTTTGGTAAGAAGCCCCTATCCTCATTTGTACTGAAGCATCCTTATTTTTTTTCCTATCAGGCCCTTGAATCAAATTCCTATCACATTGCTTTTCATACCATGTTTCCCCGAAAATAAGACCCTGTCTTATACTTTTTTGAACCCTGAAATAAGTGCTCGGCCTTATTTTCGGGGAGGTCTTATTATTTTGGAGTAAGAAGGGGCTCCTCTTGCCATCTTACCTGATTTCCAGCTGTCTCCCTAACCCTAACCAGAGGAAATGGTGGGAACCGGCTGCACATGCGTTTAAATATTTTCAGGGAGGGCTTATTTTTGGGAGGGCTTATTTTTTGTGGGGCTTATTTTAGCGCCTGCGCTCAAAAGCCCGATTGAGCTTATTATCAGGGGATGTCTTATTTTCGGGGAAACAGAGTAGCAAAGTCTAAACAGTTCATACCTATTTTAGGTATGAATTTTATTTATTTCAGCTCTACTATATGATACACGATGAATAATTATGTTGTCATCCATAGCAGAGTTTTGTGCACAGTAAATGGATTTACAGTATTTTTCGGAGTATAAGATGCACCTACCTTTTTTGGTTGTTGTTTTTTTCAAAAAGTTTTTTTAAATTTTTTAGAAAAACACACATACAAACATACAATGTATTTTCTTTGAACAGAATATTTGGCTGGTTCACAAATTTAAACAGTGTTTAGTCATTTCAATTAAATTTACAATTCCCATATTTCCTTTTTGCCATATTTATTCCTCATCTTTTTTTTTAAAAAAAAACAATATTATTCTTCATTCTCATCTCTAATCTTAATTAAATTCAATTTTTCTCTTCTATTCTATATTATACCCCTTCCCATTATCATCTATGTTTATATCCATCCTCACATTGGTTAATTATTTAATATTACTACAAATTAATACAAATAGTAATACAACTTCAACATTTTTATATAAATCAGTTATATCTTTTTTGTATATTAATCAATATGAACATGAATATTCCAATTATTTCATGCAATCCAATTTCTTACAAATCAATTAATTATATTTACCAATAATAATCAACCAAATAATTTTCTCCATATATTCCTCCAAACCACAACTTAACTATTTCTACTTTCAACACAATATACAATTAATAGTATCTCAATTATTACGATTCCCTAGTTAAATAGAGCTTTTTTTCTTTTGTGTTTTAAAATCTTGAACTCCTCTTTTGCCCTAAATTTCCCATTGTTTGCACCTACCTTTTTTGGTGAGGAAAAAGAAAAGGAAATCTCTCTCTGCCTCATTTTGTCACGTTGCAGCAGAGCCTGCTTTACTTTCAGTTTTGTTTTTTCAGCATTGCTAGGGGAAAAAAATCTGCTCCAGCACTCTTTGCAGCAAGCAGGAAAGCCCTGCGCAAAACAGCTGAGAGCAAGTCAGCTGAGAGTCGGGAGACCGATCTAATCAACTTGTGCTAATTAACCTACGCTGAAGCTGAAAGGGGCTGTTTTTTCTTCCTGTTTGCTTGTAAGAAGGTAACTGCTGTGAGGCACAGGCCAAAGGGTGGGGGCCAGTGGGTGGGCAGGGCTACATTTGGTGTATAACACGCACCTAAATTTATCTTTTGGGGGATAAAAAGGTGCGTCTTATACTCTGAAAAATACGGTAAATAAACTGTTTTGGTAATGCTAGTATAGCAATAGACTTATATGCTGCTTCATAGAGCTTTACAGCACTCCCTAAGTGGTTTACAGAGTCAGCATATTGCCCCCAACAATCTGGATCCTCATTTTACCAACCTCAGAAGGATGGAAGGCTGAGTCAACCTTGAGCCAGTCAGGATCAAATTCCTGGCAGTGAGCAGTAAATGAGCCTACAATATTGTATTCTAACCACTGCACCACCACGGCTCATTCAATTATTTATTTATTTACCTAGATATGGGTCTCGCTTTCCTGTTGTGAGTACAAAACGGAATGTATAAGTATTCCTTCCTTCCATTTTGCTCCATACATCAACTTGGAAAGTTATGTTAGACTGTCCCAATATCAGTTAGTGAGAATCAGCAGCTAAAGATAGATTTATTTGAGCCTGGATCTTTCTGCTTCTTGATCACTACCCCATTGTGGCACATTATCAAAATGATACAAATTATCTCAACAAAATATTCATAAGCATGCTGCTGTTGGCACTGTTGCATGTTGAATGTATTCAGTGGTGCACATTCAAAGAATCTTCATATCTATTATAGCATCTGTATTTTTCTGCTCCACTGAAACCCTGCAGTCTGTGCAAGAGAAGTCACAGGGTTAACTATTGTGTTTTTCCCACATAATAATAATGCTTGGTATACCTCATCCATCACAAGCAATATAATTATAGATACTTGAATGCTCTGGATTTGCATTATTCTGGAATTCCCCTCAGCTAAGACTCATAGTTTGGGGGCTAAAAAAATCAATTTTAAAAATGGAGCTTAATTTCATTTACCAAAGTGAAAGGTAACTTTTTGGTCCTAATATAGATATCTGGTAAAATTTTTGTGTGACTCTCATTTTCCTACAATCACATCTTCCTGCTGAAAAATGTTCAGAAGATAATTTAAGAAGAATATAACAAACATAATTGGTTCACATATTGAAAATTTGAAAACCATCTATGAAAGTTTGTTTTCTGTTTCTAAAAACAAACAATTTTAAAGTTTGATCATCTATTCATAGGACTACTATTTTATTAGTTAGTGAAAAGCTAAAATGTTAAGGTTTGAAAATTTAGATAGACACTATAGATTCTAAACATGTTCCACGGTCTGCAGTACAATCACTGACATAATTATCTCCTCTCTTGGAGGCAGAAGAAAGAAATAATATTTTAATGGTTTCACAGAAACCACAAATGTCAGCAATGGATGTTCTGTTGTTACAGTATTTTTAACCTCTGTGATCTTATCCCCTTAGTTCCTGTGGCTAATAAGTCTCTTGACATAGTGGATATTAAAGGGATCCTACATATCTTTCCAGATATATCCAACTTTGTAATTTTATAAGGAATGCATGGTAAATTTTCTAGTTCCTTCATGTTTCTGGTTGTAATTAAAAGGATAGTGTATTAAATTGTATTAAAAATGGAAAATATTCCCACTTTGGCCATAAAACAGATCTATATTCAATTGTAATTATAGTAAAATCTGTGAAAAATGAATGCCTTTCTACAGCTACTTCTTTGTGTTTGGACATAGGTGTGTGAGTGTGTGCATGTATGTGTGTTGAATACTGTCTGTCTTGGTTACAAGTCAGGGATGAGAACCAATGTGGTCAGCCGAGAGAGCTTGATCTGTGCCTGACTAACAAGATGATTAGGGTAGTAAAAGGCAATTACCCAGTTCTTATTGTGAAAATAAAATGATTGCTTTTGGATCTTTTTGAGGAGGTGAGAAGTGCTCATTCTAAATACTCAAGGAGCCTCTGGGAAATATTTAAAAGCATGATATAAAAACTCTTGAGAGGTATTTGTTTCGTCTGTTATCCCTGCTCTCTAAGGATCAAATGTCTTACTTTGGGGAAATATGAGGCAGAAAAATATAAACCAAAAAATGAAACCCCGTGCAAATAATATGTTAGATCGGCGCAAAAACAGCAGGCGAGAGTCATTAGTGAATTCAGCACCTTTTTATTTCCAGCAAAATGTGACTGCGCTCTGCCAGCTGGGCTGCCGGAGCTCGCCTTTTTAAGTAGCTCCAGGCAGACCAGCCGGCCAATGACAGCAGGTTAAATCAGCCAATCAGCAGTGAGCATGAAACCTTATGCAGATTCTAGCCAATCCGTGGTGAGCATGAAAACTTATGTAGATTCTAGCCAATCCGTACATAACACCCCTCCCCTCCTAGAATGAACAGTGTCCAATCCCCTGCCTGTGTATAGTCCTCTAGGTAGGTGGGGCGCCCCGGCTTCCTACTGGACCTGCGTAGTTCACTTGTCCCCGGGATCATGACTGCAGCAGTCAAGTCTGGTGTTCCTCCGGCTGCCTGGGAAGGAACCTTCTGGAGCTCCCCGGCCCGCGAGTCGATTTCCGGCCTGGTTCCTTCAGCTTCCGAACCCGTTGCTTCCCGCTGGATGCCCTCGATCCCAGAGGAATGGTCACAGCTCTGATTGGCGAGTAGTCCCCCTGTTGGGCCATCGGGTAGGCCTGGTTCCTGCTCGTCTGCTTCCCGGCCAGGGGTTGAGCGTGCTCGTCAGGGTGGAGACCTCAGGTTCTGCAATTGTTGCTCTGGCCTTCCGGTCACAGTCCAGTCGCCCTGGTTCCTCAGCTCAGTGTCCCCAGGCAGTGTCTGAGTTGGTCGATATGCCTCCTCCAGATCCGCCCATCCTCCAGCTCAATGCAGTATGACTTGGGGCCAGTGACAGCAACGACTCGGCCCGCCAGCCAGGTCGGGTACCCCGCATAGTTGTGTGCGAATACCCGGTCCTGTACGTTGAATGCCTGCATGGACTGTGTGGAGTCTACGGGGGTCTCAGGAAGGTAGTCCGGGTGGTATTGGTCAAGTTTCGACCTCAGTCTTCTTCCCATCAGCAACTCCGCTGGGCTTTTGTTGGTGGTCGAATGAGGGGTGATGTGTTGAGCGAGGAGGAACTGGTCAACTTTTTCCTGCCAATTCCCTGGGCCCATTCGGGTAAGGGTTTCCTTGGTTAGTCTCACCATTCGCTCGACCTGCCCGTTGCTTGCTGGGTGGAAAGGAGAGATGAGTATGTGCCGGATGCCTTGCTCTGCGAAGAATGCCTCCATGGTCTTGGCTGTCAGTTGTGGGCCGTTATCGGAAACCAGGACGTTGGGTAGATTGTGGGTGGCGATCAGCCGTCGGAGGGCTTGGATGGTGGCTTCTGTCGTGGTTGTCTGCATGATGATCACTTCTAGCCACTTGGAGCCTCTGTCCTTCTACTGGTCCTGCAAAGTCAATATGTATGCGGGACCAGGACCCCTTGGCTGCTTCCCATTCATGAGTGGGTGCCCATGGTGGTGCTGGTCGAGCTCCTGGCAGGGTTTGCAGGTGGCCACCCACTCATTGTCCATCTGGGGCACCAGATGTAGCTCCGGGCTAACGCCTTCATCCTCATGATCCCACGTGCAGAGCATTCATGGCGCGCCTCCGAAGCTTTGGGGGAATGACGATCCTTTCTCCCCACAGCAAACAGCCCTTAATGGTTAACAGTTTGGTTTGCTTGCTGTAATAACTCTTGAACTCCTCCCCCAAGTTCTTCTGTGGCCACCCCCTCAACACTCAGTTCAGAACCTTTCTTAACGTTTTGTCTTTTTGGGTGTGTTCAGCGATGTCTCTGGTGGTCACTGGGCTGGCCGGGTCGATGTCAATCAACAGCACTTGGGTAGTGGGTGCGGGGTCTTCCACCAATTCTGGCAGTGGGCAGCGGCTGAGAGCGTCGACATGGCTGATGTCTTTGCCAGGGCAGTGGATCAGCTCGTAGTCGTACGCCATGAGGAAAATGGCACATCTGGTCATCCTTGGGGACATGTATGGCGGGGTTACCGGTGAGGAATCCTAATTGGGGCTTATGGTCGGTTACAATCTCGAAATGCCTACCGTATATATACTCTTGGAACCGCTTGATCCCTGCCACCATAGCCAAGGCCTCCTTATCAATTTGGCTGTAGTTGTGCTCAGCTGATGACAGGGTCTTGGAGTAGCATGCTATCGGTGCTTCCATTCCGTCTGGTAGGCTGTGACTGAGGACCACCCCAACTCCGAAAGGGGAGGCGTCACAGGTGATCCGAATCGGCAACGTATGATTATATTGGATCAGGACGCTGTCGGACGAAAGGAGGTCTTTCACAGCTGCAAAAGCTTGGTCTTCCCTCCATCCCCAGGTCCACGGTGTCGTCTTCCCCAGGAGTTTGTGGAGCAGTTCAGCAATGGTGGCCTTCTGTTATAAAAATGTGCTGTAAAAGTTTAACAGTCCCAAGGAGGCTTGCAGTTCTGCCTTATTCTTTGGGGTGGGAGCATTCTTAATGGCTTTCATCTTGCTGTCAGTCGGGTGGATGCCCGACCCATCTATTAGGTAGCCCAGGAACTCTACCTGCCTTACGCCAATTTTGCATTTATTAGGGTTCACTTTGAGTCCTTTTTTCTGGAACCTCCCCAAGGTTTCGCGCACGCGTTCCATCAACTGGCCTATTGACTACCCTGATATAAAAACGTCATCAAAGTATGGCACCACTCCTGAGATCCTGTGCAGTAGCCGCTCCATTAAGCACTGGAAAAGTCCTGGGGCTATGCTGACCCCAAACTGCAACCTGGTACATTTAAATGCCCCCCTGTGAGTCACTATGGTTTGTGCTTCAGTGGTGGCTTCGTCTACTGGCAGCTGCTGATAGGCTGGGCAAGGTCCAGTTTGGTGAATATCTTCCCGCTTCCTAGGGAATGCAACAGATGTTGCGCCACGGGCACTGGATATGCAATCTGCTGGAGGGCCTTGTTCAGTGTACACTTATAATCCATGCAGATGTGGACGGACCCATCTGGCTTCACCGGGGTGACTATGGGAGTGTTCCACATCGCTTGGTCGGTTGGCACGAGGATTTCCTGGGCAATGAGTTTGTCTAATTGTTCCTCGACCTTGGGTCGCGAAGCAAATGGTACCCTACGGGGTTTGAGTCTGATGGGGGTTACATGGGGGTCTAGGTTAAATGAAATGGGTTTCCCGTACATCTACCTAGCCCTGGTTGAAGACGTCCACAAACTCTGCCAACAGCTGGTCCAGTTCATGGGTGGTTACGTTGTGTAGTCCGGTGATGTCCAGGCCCAGGAGTTTAAACCATTCTACTCCCAGCAGTGATGGCCGGTGGCTGCCAACGACCGTGAGCAGCAGCCAGCCCTGGAACTTGTGGAACGTTACTTTGACCTCCATTCTGCTAGTACCTCTATTCAGTTCCCTTGATAGTCATTCAGGCAGACCTTTGGCAGCTTCAGGAACTTCCTGCTTGCAGCTGGGTTCAACTTCTTGATTGTTTGCCAGGATACTATTGTAAAATATGACCCTGTGTCCAGCTCCATTTTGCATGGTTCCCCTTCAATGGTCACGACTGCGTGGTATTTCTCCTGCTCATATGTATCTGTGTGTCCCACGGTTGTGTGATGGATTTCTCTGGAAGCTTGGTATTGGTCCTCTCTTCGTCTGCTCCATTATTGGCCGGCTCTAGGGTTCCCTGGTCTTCCTGACAGGGCTATAGGCTTTGGCTGAAAGGGAATGGGATGGGGCGCTTTGCAGGCTTCTGCAATGTGGCCCTTTGTTTGGCATCGGCAGCATGTTGTGTCCCAGAAACAGCAAGCCGCCCTTATGTGGAAACCCATGCAGCCCGGGCAATGTGGCTGCCTGCTCTCTGTGTCCCTGGGGTTCTGCTGCTTTTCTGGGTGCATGCGGTGGATGGTGTTGTCTGTGTCATCCCAGTCGTCATCGTACTCAGGGACTTCAGTTGACCAGTCGGGCTCCTGTTATGTGTGGCGCACGCGCTGGTCTTCCTTATGTTTGCCACTGAGTTGTCTGATGATTCTGCAGCCCTGGCCTCCTCGACAACGTCCTTGAATGAGACCTCTCTCCTTATCAACAGTTTCTTTTGTAGAGCGAGGTCCCTCATCCCCAGGATGATCCGGTCCTTCATCATTTCTTCGGGATTTATGAACTCACATCTGGTAGTGATCTCCCAGAGGCTGGCCACAAAACCATTGACAGTTTCTCCCTCTCATTGGTGCCGGTGGTAAAACTCATTTCGGCTGACCATGGGGGCAGCAGATGGTACGTAGTGGTCTTCCAGGGCACGTTGCAGGGTGGCCCAGGCGACGATCTCCACATCTGCTGGGGCAATCAGCGTCTGTACCATTTTGTAGATCTTGGTGCCGCAGTAGGTCAGGAATAACGCTCGCTTCCTGTTGTCCGGCCTATCCTGGTAATCGTTGGCTTCCAGGAACATTCTGAAATGGCCCATGTATGTGTGTCAGTCTTCCGCCTGCGGGTCGAAGACTGTTGGGGCCGGCGATACTTGTGATGCCATTCGTGCAGGTGGTCGGAGGTCCTTGTTTCAAGACAGCTGCGTGGTTCACGAGGAGGTTCTCAGGTCCCTTTTGTCCTTCGTCACCAGTGTTAGATCGGCGCAAAAGCAGCAGGCGAGAGTTGTTAGTGAATTCAGCACCTTTTTATTTCCAGCAAAATGTGATTGCGTTCTGCTGGCTGGGTTGCCGGGGCTCGCTCTTTTAAGGAGCTCCAGGCAGACCAACCAGCCAGTGACAGCAGGTTAAATCTCCCACGGTCCAATCAGCGGTGAGCATGAAACTTTATGCAGATTCTAGCCAATCTGTGGCGAGCATGAAAACTTATGTAGATTCTAGCCACTCGGTATATAACATAATATACAGGCTATGATCTCCTAAAACAACCCATTTATACAATTTCACCTAATATTTTTGATCCCATACAACAGCCTAAACCAACAGCTGATTCCAGAGGCTGGTTTGTGTGACCCATGTAGCTAGAATGGGATTGGCCAAATTGTATATCAATGTGCAAGGTAAATACAGTCCCAGAGTTTAAGTCCGATAGATCATCAAGGCAACAATGCCGTTTTAGCAGCTTTTTTGGCATGTCGGAATTGGACTTGCAGAGAGGTAAGTGGTTGCATCAATAATGTTCAAAGGAGAAAGCACTGTGTTTAACAGTAAACATTCTTGTACGCGGAGTTTGGATTTTGAGCCCCATATCAAATCTACTATTACATATTTAGTACCAATTAAAAAGCTAGATCAAAATCAAGTATTATAAGAACAGATATGATGCCCTGATTTTGTTGAAGTGATAATTGCAATAGCTTCCCTGACTATTTGTAAAGATGGTGTTGTAGTGGCACAGAAGTTAGGCCAAAAGCTTCTTTGGTCACTGGGAACAGTAATACTGTGTCAGGTGTAGATTTGACTCCCTAATGCTCTTCCCTCTATACACCCAATGAAGAGATGTCTCCAAGGTTTGGGATTGTTCAGGATGAAGAACTTTAATGCATGAAGTTAATATTACCTCCTCCTTTCTGCAGATCCCCTATTTTATCTCCAAGGGCAAGTTGTGGTAATAAGAGCAGCAGCACCCCTTCACCCCTACCATTCTGGTAGCCCACAGCCCACAGTTCTGAAAGACAAGTAACTGCACAGTTGCTGTTTGTTCTGTATTCCCAAGCTGAAGGATGACTGGAGCAAAGCCAAGCAAAGAGGTTCTTTAGTGGAGGGGTGGGCATATGTAGCCCTTTTACAACCCGTGAACTTCAACTCCCAGAATTCCTGAGACACCTTGGCTGTCTCAGGAATTCTGGGAGTTGAAGTCCAAGGTTGTAAAAGGGCCACATTTGCCCACCCCTGCTCTAGTGGGCCTGGCTCTAGATGGGAGAGGAGACCACCAGCCCTAGCACAAGTCTCATCCATATCCTTCATTTGTTTAGAAGCATCCAAATACTATTTTGGGGTCATACTAAATAGCAACCAAGAGCATATTTACACTTAGTGATTGTTACATAACTTTCCACCTTGGTGAAATTTAGCCCTTTTATATCCCCAAATCAGACTTCAAGCTGGTCACTTGCAATGAAGGTTTACTCCGTTTTGATTTCCCCTATTAAAGGGAATTAAAGTGAGCTGATTAGGAAGCCAAAAATTAAATAGGAAAATGCAACAGAGATAGTCCTTCTTCGGTGTTTCTGAATCCTGATCCTTTCTTGCATATTGGCTTTGAGAATTTTCACTGCTGCTACTATTTCACCTTTTGCTTCCTCTCTCTCCCTCTCCCTCTCCCCCACACCCCAACTCTCCCTCTGTTCCTCTGCTTTCCCTCAAACCTTCCTATAAACTTTCCTCTCCTAGGTGCGGGCCAGTGCCATTGCACAGGATGCTGATCAAAACTACGACTATGCTAGCAACAGTGTTATCCTACACCTGGATGCTGGGGATGAAGTTTTCATCAAGCTTGATGGAGGCAAAGCCCACGGAGGCAACAACAACAAATACAGTACCTTTTCAGGTTTCATAATCTACTCAGACTGAGGCTGGAAAGAAGCCTACTGACTCCCAGCCCCCTGGATTTCTCCATGTGGCAAACTTGGCTGCTGAATCCATTAATACTAATGTCTTTGCATACAGCCAATCTCTCTCCATGGGTTATATGAAAGCAGAGTTGGTTCACTTTGTTTTTTCCCTCTAGTGGGCACTGGAATGGCCAACTGATGATTCAATCACCATCCCCATTTATTTTACCTTCCATTGTATCATGAACCACTAAGCCTTTCAACAGTATTAATACGGAGGATGAAGAGAAAGAGAGCCAAGGAGCCGGGGTGAGGCTTGAGATGTAGTCTGGAGAATTGATCATCCCATTGCCCTTGAACGCATTTTCATTTCCACCCTATATGACTTATTGAGACATGCTGCATGCTATTGTATTGGGAGTAGATTCTATATGTAAGAAAGAGGTTATGGAGACTTAACAATCAGTGAAGGGACTATGTGTATTGCCATCTGATCCTCCCAAGATATATTTATATGTATCTTTTTAACCATGTCCAGGGCTTCCTTAAGGTTAAACATCTTATCTGAATTTAAAGCAACTACCATTTCCAGCTAGCATAAACCAGAATGTGAAACCAACCAGGAATGGTGATTGTTCTGAACTTGGATGAGTCACTAAATTAATCTACTCAATTTAGTTAAAGAATCTTCTGGCACGGGAGTAAAATAGTGGCATACATGGTCCTGGAAATCTTTTAAGAGTTGTTTAGAATATTGTGTGAATGCCCTCATAATATCTTTACTAGAAGAGGGGATTACTGAGATTTAAAAATACTGTGCATTGTTTTTTTTTAAAGGTAAAGTATTACTTTGCCAAGTTTCAAATGCATAGAAAAATATTAACCTTGGATTTCTGTCCCTCCATGAGGGTAGTCCCAGGTGGTTCTGCTTGTTGTTGGTCAGGTAATTATTGGTCATGTATAACCGAGTGAGTGGAAAGTCATAATCTTGTCTTTCCCAACCCAATCCCTAATACTGGTGGTGAAATTATGCAAGTTTTCTAATACAAATGGAGAACCCAGGACTGGTGAAAGTTAATTCTGCTCTACCCATCCCCTCCCAAAAAAACAGATGCAATCAGGTTAAGTCAATAATTCTATTAAGTATCCAGGATCTCATGCACATGCATTTCTGTATTGTGTACATGCAGGTTTACACATACAGTATATGTGCGTATTATCCAAACAGATCTACTACAAGAATACTATATAACTGTATTGCCCCTCTCCTCAACTTCCAAGAGTTCTTAGAATGAGAATATAACCTCAATTCTTTCTTTGTGATTTAGTATTTTAATAGAATCTTACTTTGTTGAGTTTTTAGAGGGTGAGATGAGGAAGCTGATTTTTCTTACCAAAGGAAGGGAAAAAAAGAGAAAAACTTAATTCAAGCCGAGCTCTTCCTTTGGAGTCTCTGTCTCTTCTTCACTGGGTTGCTTCCCAGGTGACTGTGGTTTCTTTCTTTTCAGAATGGATGGGTCTAGGGAGAACAGGATGCTTCTGGGTCCTCATCAAGTCTCTGGCCATTAAGATTGGAAAGATCAGAAGAATGACACAGGGTTGTATGTGTAATTTTCAGACTCATGTCAGACATATTTCTCTTTTATATATAATTTGTCATGTTGGCCTTTGCTAATCTTTCTGACCACAACTTATTTCTTATTTAAAATATGAAAAAATGATCAACAAGGTGAAGCTTATCAGATCTCCCCCCACCCCATACAGCTTGTTTATTGAGAATGTATGTTATTGTAGGTCAAAAGTATAGTTTTACTTTCTCTCATACATTCTATAAATTCATTATGCACATCCTATTGGCTGCACATGGAAATGATCTCTACAGGGCCGTTTGAAATGAAGCTGTTATATAAGAAAAATTCTTGGTAATGCGATCCTGCATTAATTGTTTACCATATGGGCAAAAGAACCTGAGCATAAAGTGTGGGCATTCAGCTTCCCAGATTTTTGTGGTCTAAAATTTAACAAGCTGGGGTCATTGACTCAACTCCAGTTGGTTCCTATGCTCAGTGGTGTTCTAGTAAATATTTAACACCGACTCTGCCAGCTCCATTGCTTCCACTGTGTGGTGCTGCTAGCCACCAGACAGCTGATCGGTGCACTAGGTGTGGTGGCTCAGGTCTTCTCTTCTTTCATCTGGCTTGCAAAATTCCAAAAAAATTAAGAATTGGTGCTTGCAAGTACAAACCAGTTCCAGCACTCCACTGATTTATGCTGATCTTTAATTATAAAACAGATAGAAATACTTTTGAGTATATACAAAATATAGTTCTTAGTGCCACAAGTATATAAACATGATTTCCATACATCAGAAAATAAAAGGCAAGAATTCTAGCTCAAAGGATACTGTTTACAGATGCTTGAGTATAGAATATCTTAATATAAAGGTTTATTTTATTACAAGTGAAACAAAACAGAAAAGCTACCAAATTCCATAACATGTTTTATTGCCATCTTTTTTCCCCACAGAAATGCTTGAATCTCATTTGTTAGATTAGTTTTTCAGTGCCTAATGTTTAAAGATGTTTTGGATTATAACTTCCAGTTTTTTATCTAATGTGGCCAGAACATGGTCCAACATGGAGAGGAACAAGATGAAGGAGACTGAACTATTTCAGCTGTACACAAACTATTTTATTCCAACATATTGTTATCCAGAAAAATAAACAAAAAATTAATGAACCAAGACATTAAGCTAAATTAAAAAAAAGTGCAGTATTATAAGTATATTTTCACAAATGAGTTTATTGGGATTTACTGCTAGGTAAAAAATGTACTGTATTTAGAAATAGATATGGTAAATGTAACTCAATACTTAATGATCAAATTAATAAGAATGAAATAGTGAAATACATAAATATAGATTGAAAATGAAAATATGCAGATGTTGAAATATCCATAAATACATACTGCAACTCCTTACATAATAATTAAACACTAATAGAAAGCCAGCAGAGTTTTCTAGTTTGAATTTTCCTCATTCACTGGAAATATACTGTATACATCAAAATTCAGAAATTGCATTTCCATAAGACAATATGTTTAACCTGAAAATCTAAAAAGCTTCACCTGGTCAAATGACAGTGTGTGTAGAGAGATTACTACTGTGTGTTAGGATGTGAGGCATCATTCTGTTTCCTAAAAATCTTTATCAAATGAAGGAAACAGACAGAGCAAACGTGGAATAAAAGATATTGCATTATCTAGGGTTTTTTTTACTCCCAATTATTGGCCCTGACAAATTTGGTAAATTAAAAGACATTTCAAATGTTTTTTTTTTTTTTTCCTCATCAGATGCAGAGAAACTGAGATAAGAAAATCCCCATAGTAGATTTTCCTCCATCCATTTTTGGCCAGAAAGTCAGTCTTATTTGTCAGTATATCAATTTTTCATTCACTTTTTAAGTACTTTTTATGGCCCCCTGACAATCCTCAGATCATGCGGCTGCAATTGGGCAGTAAATTGAGCAACAGTGGACATATAATTTCCTGCCAGTTTTCTACTGAAAAAAAGAAAAAAGAAATGATGCATAAAGAATTGCATGGTCTTCAGTCATTAATTGATAATTTGAAAAAGAATCCTTGCTCCTGTTCTCACAATGTACAAAACATTTCCCCAGAATTTTAGATTGAGCCACTGTGACTCTGGGTTGCTGGAAAAAAAATGTGTGGCTTCATCCCTGATTTTTTTAATATAAAGATCATATATTCTTAATACTTCATATTTTTAATAGCAATAAAGGGAAGTTCATGAAAAGAATATGTGGGTCTGTTTTCCAATCCTCTCCTCTGCTATTTCTACTGACACACAGGATCAAAATCACCCCACTGCTTTGGGGAAAAATAACACAATTTTTTTCTACTTTTAAACACTATTTTCTTGTGATTCTTAGATTTTTCTTCTAAGATGCCTTAGAAGTATTTATATCCTAAACAGAAGGAGAAAGTGTATTTTAAATACCATCAAAACATTGCTAAGAGCCAAGATACACTTCCTGGTTTGCTGCTGAGATGGCAAAAATGGATGTTGCTTACCATCTGTTTGGCCATAAGATATGATTGATATACCTCATCAGGTTTAGAAGACCACAAATTATGCAGGTCTGCCATCTACGTATCTAAAGGCAATTCCATATTATCACTGTTTCTATTCTGCAGCCTGCTGCTCAAAGCCAATACTTTCCTCATCACTCACTTCTACTATTCTCTACTAATATTATTAGTAAAGATTAGTAGAAATTTCTGGAGACAATTCATGCTCTTTCAGTTGACCAGATGAGATGACAATTATCATCTCCTTCCATTGGTGACATCCACCACCCCTCCTGCTCTTTAGCTGAGCTACTACCAGTCCCAGAGTAATCAAAATCCACTCCATGCAACAGGAATATAAAATAAACGGTTGGTTTTCTTTCCTCGTGCTTTCAGTTCATATTGCGTGTGTTTGTCTTGCCATTTGGAAATAGAAAAAAAAAGATAATTTGCTGCAGAAAGGCCTTCTGTTTGCAAAATTGGCTTTCCTCATTTCCAAAGTCACCCAGCTGGCTTCATATCTAAGCCAGAACTAGAACTCACAATCTCCTAGTTTCTAGCCTGGTGACTTAACCATTACACCAAATACCAGTAAAATAATACCAGTAAAATAAGCATGGGAGAGTTAACCATAATTCAAAACAAGCCCAGTTGTGCATAGTTAAACTAATCCCATCCTTGTCAATGGCTGAATAAATAAGCTCCAGTACAGAATTCACTATTGTATCACAGTGGCAATATCAAACACACTTTCAAAATCTTGATTGTCTACAATGCCCAAGCCATACTTACTCCTACCAGTCTCTCCAATGTATAAGGGACTGGTGATATTATGAAGTCTTGTGGATACTAGCCAGGAAAAAGAGTTAATGGAGTGCCAGATCCCGTCTGGAGAAATGGAAATGGGGACCTGTACTCTTCAAATTGTATTCTTTGAATTACTCAGAGCCACAATCATAATAAGGATATTTGATTTGGGTCATCAACTTAGCTGATACATTAATTGTCTTGTAAAAAATATGATAAATCTATTAAGATCAGTCTTTTAAAATTATTTGACTGAACTACTGATTTCTCCTTTACACAAAGCACCTGACAGAAGTCATTTGAGATATGTGTCATATACCCAATATACCACTGTCACTAACTAGTTGGCTGTCCATCAAACTGTTTGACCTAATATTGCTGGATCTTTCTTGATTGTTGGACTAGTGAAACCAAGCAAATTACTAAATGAGCACTGGCCAAATCATACAAATTTACTAGTATAAATTCTAGGCCAATATAATGCATGTGAGTACCAAATATGGAAATTTATAGCATGAAAAAGAGAATACCCAAGAATAAAATATCTTCTCTTATCCAGATTCTATGACATAGAAATTAAATTGCATAAATTTATAAAAATTGACTGAATTATAATTTTATAATTAAAATGATAAATCAGATTTCATGGAGAGAGAACGAGGGAGAGGGAGAGGGAGAGGGAGAGATCTCATAATGGATCAGGATTGGCATCACCGTGAATAGGGGGGCATGCCTGTCCTTTTTATTTCTGCTTCTCCACCATGGGAAGGTGAAAAGCAAAATGGCTATACAATCAGAATGTCTAGAGATGTCTCATTTTTGTAACTCTATAGGGAAGGCAGTTAATCCTTCATAAATTATTTGCATTGTGCCCAAAAGAATTATTTTAGCCCCAATCCAAACAAACCTGAGGCTTTTTAGGGCTTAATCAACCCCTTACTGTCCCATCACATTAATTAGCTGGCTCCATTTTCCTATTGGCACCACATTCATCTGCCTCCCCCCCCACGACCTAATTAAGTATGTCACATGAACAGGACCTGTGTGAAATATTCACCATGAAAAACTGCTATATTATCAAATAGTCTATGAATAGCAGTTTTTTCTATATTAAGGGCATTTGGCATTGATGAGATATTGTTTTTTAATAATTAGCTAGATGTAAAATTAAAGACAGAAGACATTTATTAATGTCCGTATTATTGGTCAATTTTGAAGATACTTTTAAAATGTTTACTCTGACAAATTCTAGTCAGTAAAGTTTTCTTGTAGCATATATTAGAACCTATTTGCTTTTTCTTGAACAGAATCCATTACTGATGAATCACTCTTTAATTGGGCAGTTTCTATTCTGCAGCAAGTATATTTAAATTACTGCATTCTTCTCATAATATTTTAAAATGTTATTTCTCTCTTATTGTGAAAAGTGCTATTTTGCTATATTAAAAAAATGAGAGAAAATAAGTAGAGAGCCCATTCAATTTTGATGGGGAATATAACTGCTTGTAGCATCACCAAGAGATATTTTATTAATAATGGAGTTGTTGCTAAATAAACCACATGGACAGATCCCTTGCCTTTACTTAATTTAATTGTATAATAAGCAGAGAAATTAAGTCAGAGAAGAAAATCTGTAATTAAAACAAAATACATCTTAAAAATCTCTGTTATAATTTTCCTTTTGCACATGTTCTCTAGCTGTGCTTTAAGTGAGATTGCCCCAAATGGGTTTGGAAACAGCTTGGAGAACAATACAGACAGCTTTAAAGTGCAACAGTTTGATCAGAATGTCATTTTTAAAATTAAAAATAAATATATTTGCAAGTCCTACTGAAGTACAGTAGTCAATCTCATGCTTAGTAGCTCATTTATAGTTCAATATATCAAAGGATCTTTGAAAATTGGGTTGAATAAAACTATGATTCAGTTAACATGTGTTGATATTGTTGTACATATGCAACTTATGAGTAAATAGAGTATACATTGACGTAAATGTGCTATTCCCATTACTGATCCTATCTTGCGTTGCCTTCTTCACAGTCAATAAGTCACCTGACTAAGTCCACCAGAGTATAGACACCTTAATGTTGCCCTTGAATGGTGTTAGAGTATAAGGAGAAAATACCAGCTACAGCTAAACTTGATTTAAAGCTGTTATACTCTTGGATTGGAGATTCAACACAATGGAGATATAGTGGGAAGAAAAAAAAATGCTGCCAGGGCATATTTATACTGTAATTAAATGCAAGTAGGGAAAAGCTTGGAGAAAGGCAGCTCCAGGCTAAATGCTGAGGAGGAGGAATCAGTGTTAATCTTTCTAAAAATAATAATATATCTATCAAAAAGGGAAGGAAAGAGATATTCCCACATCTTTGAGATAAAATAACAAATAATGAGGACAGAATGACTTAGGAAAAAAATAAGTGCATTCTATTCTCTTTGAGGAAAAGAAACTCATCACCAGTCACTGACACTAATAGATAAAAAAATAAGGATCAAACCATTTCTTCTTCCATGGCATATAATTAAGTTTATTGCTACAGGGAGTTCTGAATGACTTTTAAAGGATTTGATGAAAACTGAGAGGAGAGTTTCAGTCAATAAGCTTGATGCACCAATGGGAAATCCTTCCTCTGTGCTTGAGAATAAAGGTATAAAACCCTTGTCAGAACAGAAAAGGGTGAAAATGCTATTTCAGGGTGCATTTACTACTCAATAATTGAAATCCATATTGTCCTATTAAGTTTTCAAGCTCCAACTTAACTAGAAGAAATTTGTTCATCTATGCACCACTGAACCAAAACTCTTGTATCTGTTTGCCTGTTTCTAATCGTAAATTGGGCAAAACAATGCTTCACAGGGCAACAATTTTTGAACTAATGTATCTCAAATGGGATAACTTATAAAATACATCCAAAATCTGGGACCCATCACTCCTATGAGATTGAAATTTGGCAGAGTTGTGACTGTTTCAACATTGCCACACTCTTGCACTGCTATTGTCACATGATTGTCATTTCCAATGCTCTCTATCAACTTTGCATAAGGAAGTCAGAAATCTCAGGCTGGTAGGCAAATGAGTGGTTGCTGCCAGATGGAGGAAGGAATAAGGGTGTGCTGGAGGTGCCACACTATCAGGGAAGGTGCATGAGAGGTGCATACAGCAGGTTGGGATGGATGCAAAAAAGTGTAAGGGTTTGTGTGAAACACATGAGTTAGGGATGTGGAGAAGATGTATGAGATGCACTGCGCAAGTTTGGAAAGGTGCACAGGCATGTGCAAGAGGTATTCCACAGATCAGGAATGGTGCATGGATGTTTGAAAGGTAGTGAGTGAAGTGCATGGGGAGTGCATGAGCTTTAGGTAGGGAAATATCTCTGAAACAATGACTCAACAGATCATGGGTTATCTAGTTTACATAATGAGAATTAATTGTCAAAACAGCAGTGTTGAATCTTCATTTCCTTGAGTGTCTAAAAATCAAAATGGTAAATCAGAACCATAACAGCAGGTGAATCTCTTCTTGTACATGTATAAAACAATCTGTCCTTCCCCAACATGGTACTCTTGAGATTTGTTGAAGAACTCTCTTATCCTCAAACAGGTAATAGTAACAGAGTTGGAAGGGACCTTAGAGGTCATCTAGTTCAACCCCCTGCTCACGCAGGTATCAGCACTTTGAAATTATCCAGATCAGGAAACAGACTTCATGGAAGAGTAGAATTTAGCTTTATTGAGATAGGGAACAGAATCTTGCAAGTCCGATTCAGCCTCACTCTCTCCTTTTACCCTAAGAAGTCAGAAAGAAGTATCTTTCCAAAGACTAAATGAATACTTCTGTTCTTTTTATTTTTGTAACAGCTTCTGAATAGTTCCCTCAGGGCCATCTCCATGGCTTGCTATGAATGAAAATAATTGACCCGCAGCAACTAGATGGCCATAGGTTGCTTACACCTGATTAAAGAACTTATCATATATTGGGGTGCAGGTCTTTAATATATTTATATTTAAAATTGCTCCAACAGATATGTCTCTGCAAATCTACAAAAATGCAAGTGAGGGAGATTACTTGCACTATCTCTTTCATTGAAATGATATTGGTTGACATGGCTGAGGAAAAGGACAGCAATTTATCTGACAATAGCAAATGTCCAATGGTAACCTAACTGGACAGGCTGCCTTTTGACATCTGTCAGGCCCTGTTCATAGCTGCCAGCCACTCTCCCTAAGTGGAGACCAGACCAACTGTGCTTGAACACAAGGCTTCAAGAACTCTTCCACGGGATGAAGGAAGAAGGATCAAAGGTCAAGGATTTTGCATATTTCTGGGAGAGAGAATGCAAGGACTGGCTTTGCACACAAAGCAGACAGTAAAGCATTTGCACTGATACCATTTAAAGCTGGGATCCAAGTTTCAAAACCTATACAGCTGCTTTGAGTGCATAGTTTTCTGCATACAGGTTTCACAGAATGTAGAACTAAGTGCCCAGAATTCCTTTTCTCATTATATATCTACCGTATGTGCATGCATCATCTGTATATATCTGTATATATAAATATATATTAACTCTGTACCTCTGTACCAGGTAACTTACCTCTTATCGCTTTTCCTTTCTGTCTTACCAGCGTGAATGTGGCTTTCCTATTTCTTCAGATGGTTGTTTTGAACTGCTTTTTTATCCCTTGCCCTGTTTACTTCTTATCTTCCTTTGGCTTATGGCAGGATTTTTCAAAATAGATTCCATGACAACTTGATGAGATTCTGTTAGAAACTATGAACAACAACAACAATAGTTCACTCAAGCCAATTTTCTATCTCTAGGGTTTCCAAAAATCTTCCTCACACTTGCTCAAACTGGTGTTCTTAGTTGGGGGAAACAGATGTGATGGTGTCTCATGTGGCATACCTCTAATTATTATATTACCCATAATGGACAGAATGCCATTTGTATTGTATCCCTCCTTAACTAGACTGCTACAGCACCTTATGAGTATCAAAAATTGAATGGATGCATCCTTTCCCCAGCTGTTCATTCCCTTCTTAATCCTAAATCCTAAAAGATGGAATGGGAGTCAATGGAAAGAAGTTGTTATTTGCAATAGCAACTTTAATCACAGGATTCAAGAAGTCAGCTAAAGCAGATTAATGTGGAAAGGAATTGTCTTCACACAACAAAGATTTAGAGGTTATTTTCTAGAAGGTTGATGATTGTTTTCTGCAGTTCTTTTCCCCTTCACAGACTCTACATTGTTATACAAGCTAGGCTTCTTTTCATTAAATACCAAATGTCAGATATCTGCAGCTTGCAAAATTTTATAAGGGATAAAGGATATTTGGACCAAATTGGCCACTGCTGACATCCCTATATATATACTAATATTTGCCATTTATTCTGAACAGGGAAAGTGCAGGGAGGAGAGCAATCTGAATTTTAGGTATAAAAATGTAACAATATAAATAGCCATGTGTTTCTGTGAATAATATACCTGCATGCATCATCACAATAACTAGACTGCTCAGGAGGGTGACAAAGACAATACCAGAAGGATGAAGGGACAGAGATGTTAGAATTTCCACCCAAAATATTAGGAAACATGCTATGGAACATTCATTTCTATATAATTTTTTAAAAAGATTTTTCTAGCTAAATCAAATGGCCCCATTTCTGTGTTGACAGTCAAGAATGAGACAGCCTTAACACAACTGTTAAAACAAAACAGTTGTTTTGTTTCTTCCTCAGTTTCACTGACAAAGAAAAGAAAGGAAACGAAAGCTTAGGAGATTCACATACACAAAAAAATAATTTGAAACTACAGTGCCTCCTGACATAAACAGCAGGTCATTTAGAGTGGGGGGAGGGGCATGAATTGAACATAAAACATGGTCAGGTAACTTTAATTATTTATCAACGTTATTTGCTGTCCATCTCAAGGTTCAAGGACTTTAACTAATGGGGATGAGGTCATCTGGATGCTCTACGAAATGACTGCAGTAAACAGTTGCCATTGCACATTAAGAGATCTGGAAGTAGCTTAGGTTGTAGAGTGAATAGGGAAAGTGTGAAAATAATAGCCATAGCTAAAGTTCCACTATGGTTGCACACACTAAGGCAACTTATTGTTTTTTCTGTCAACCTTTGGTGTCAAGGCACTCAGGTCATTAGGCTATCCTAAAGCTATGCTTGGCTGTCAGGTAATCTAGTAAACCATTGATCTAATAAACCTCAGTTTAGCAGATTTGGAGTACTAAATCTCATAGCCTGTCCGTACATCCTCTGCTGCTCTGTGTGTGCTAAATCCTGATTGCCATCCTTCGCATCCTATTCATTATTTTATGCACATGTAAAATGTTGGTATAAAATATATCATTTATATAAAAACAAAATATATAATTATGCATGTGTATAGTATCCCATTTATTATTTGATGTGTGCATAAATTCCACTGGGGTTAAAGGGATATTGTTTTAACAAATACCATGCCCCTCCCAATATTAGTCCATTAAAATAAGAATTACTCTGTATTTAAATTGCTAGGCTACCTAGTTCCTTGGATAAACGTGCTAGAGATTGTGTTTTAAATTTTGCATAGAGAATAGAATTGTTTCAGTTACAGGAGTTGGCTGTGCTATTTGCCTCTATGAATCTCAAGTCAATGACTTCTGAAAGTTCCTGGCCTGATTGCTTTAGGCTTATTGCAAGCACTCCTAATGAAAACAGGATCAGATTATGCCTGGAGTACAAACCAACCTTTCTTTGAACCTCCTGTTTGGGAATGTCTGTTCTGCCCTTTCCATCCTATACTTTATTACTGTTTGAATAATTGTTTCAGACGATAATTGCTTAGCAGCAAATATCCATTTTTGAAGTGTATGCTTTAATTAGCTTTCTTTTTTCAAGAATGTAGGAGAGAAAAAGAAAGAAGCACATCCTCAAAATAAAACTTCCTGGTTTGAGTTGGGAGAGCTCAAGTGCCATAACAGAAATTGCAGCATTAGCTGCAAAATGTAATGAAAAACTGACAATTAATTCCTGGATTTCCTCCAGCCAAATATTCTGCAATTCTAACCTTTGGACTAAGCTGGATCTGAGGGCAATTTTTAGTTTAATTGGGGGAGGGGGTGGAGTACTGTAGAGAAGAAAACACATCCTTACACAGGCAGATTAAAAGACAAAGAATCAATATTTCTCCCCCTCCCTGCTCCATAATTTCTAGGAAAGAAGTGATGATGCTATCATTGTCATCTCTTGGTTTAAACATATTTTTAGCAGCTCTGATGCCACAGAATCTTCACAGATTTCCAATCCTGAGGAGGGGGATGTCAGCAGCATAATGTTGATGAATTGTATAGCTGCTATATTGCACATGAAATATTAGCCTGGATAAGACAAACCCCCTATCTGGGACCTCAAGAAAATACAGTTGCTGGCATGGAAACAAAACAAAACACCTTGAAAACTGAAGGTATGAGGACTGCAGAAGAATCAGGAGTCAGAGACCAAACAAGCTGGTGGAGTTTACATAGCTATCATAATTCTTACTTTGTCACTGAGATTTTGCTCAAGCAGTTTAGTACTTAACATTCAAAAAGCTCCTGGGAAACCTATCAGGGAAACAAAAGTAGGAATTAATAAGGAACTAAAGCACAATATATGTTTTCTAAATAACTAATTCAGCTTTTCAGTAGAAACAAACACTATGAATTGTTCTTGCTGTAAATGAATTAATTTCAATCTTGAGGATGAGGAGCAGTTCTCTCCTTCCTTTTCTTACTTGTGCATAACTTGTACATTTAGCTGTTGGGCAGTTCATCTTGTGTAAAGCCCTTTGCTGTCACCATAGTTCATAGTGTTGCAGGGGCTTGTCAAACTGATGCTGCTTGGCCACAGTAAAACTATTTTCAAGAACCAGAAAAGTTTCCCTTTTCGCCTCCTCCACACTTGCCTCCTTCTGTCAGGAGAGGCTATCTATGAACATTGGATTTTGCCTTGGATAGCAGAAGGCTTGATTAGCAAAGGAAGAGGGCACCAAAGGTAGAATTCTCATTCTTTCTCTCATTCATTCAAACACAACATACTGGTACTTCAAAACTTAAAGCATTGGAATTGTTAGAAAAATAATTTGGGGTTCCAATTCAAGTTGGGGTTATACAAAAACAAATCAAAATAAAATTCAGACATACTATGAGAGGAGGAGATTCATTTATTCCCCAAAACAAAAAGTCTATTCCTGGGTGTAGGCTACAGAGAAAATGGGGTCCAGAGACTTTGTTTTATAGGTGGGACTGATTCTTGATGTGGGGTTAAGAGGGGCATGGTTTGTGTAGTTGCTGGTTCTAGTGTATGACTGTCAAAAGTAATTGTCAAAGGTAATTGTCCTCCCTGTTCAGATGTGCAGATTGAGGTGCTCCTGCCCAGGGTTTTGATCCTGAGGTACCTGTGAAATCTGTAAAGGAAGATTGCCCCTAGGTGTAAATTATTATGAGGGGATCTGCCATTTTCCCTTATCCTGAGAGGATTCCTGTCTTCCTGATGGAGCCAGTGATTGCTAAAAAGGGGGGCAAATCAAAGGCCTTTTAACTTTCAATAGCAGGACTATAGGAATAAACCTTAGGTCACAGGTATGGACACCAGGTATCCAGGATTGTTGGGGCAACATGCAAATAACTGTAAACTGCCCAGAGAGTGCTGTAAAGCACTATGGGGCATATACAAATTTAAATGCTATTTATTTCTGGTAGGTTAGACAACTAATTAACTTTTTTTTGTTCTTCAGATTAAATAAATGTGTATTTTCCCTGTCAGTTTGCCAAGTTAATGCCACTTTTCTGCTGTTTCAATAAACCAAGTCACCAAAATCTATTCATCTGTTTAACCTCTTTGTACAGCTTTTCTTAGCATCAATGCACATTTGGCTTCGGGGGCAGGAGGGGGGGCGAGACTGCTCTACTGATTCAAAGAACTTGTATTCTACAAGTTGGGAATAGGAGAAATGTAGGACAAGGAGGGTAAACAAGTAATGGATGAACAAAGAAAGACTTGCCAAGGACATTTTGCAACCTGAAATAAAGAAGTAAATACTAGAGATGCACCGCCACACAATCCCAGGGAAAGGTAAAGCTGCTTGAAAAAGTTGTAAACTGGTCCAGGTGTCCTCTAAAGCATCTTTTTAGACTCAAATAGAAGCACTGCACACCTCAGAGGAAACCCACACACTCTATTTCATACAGAGAAGTCGACTGGATTTGCAAATGAGTTTTATTTACAGATTGGCAGCAGTTTGCAAGTTAAAGAAGTTAAGGACACACTATGTGTCACAGCAAACTCTGTCCTCTTATCACTATTCACTGCCCCACCCTCTAGTACCTTCCAGGAGCCATGCTGGCTATGCAGTTGGGGAGCAACATCTAGTGCCTATGGCTGCCACTATCACCACATTCCTTCTTCCTCCAGATTGTAGTTGTTGCTGACCTGTTTGCCTGCTCTGGAATGCCTGCAATCTCCATTCTGTGCTGCAGATCAATGCTTGTTTGTTTTTTCCCCAGAATGTGCCTTCTTCTCCCATGCACTGTGTCCTCAGGAAGGACATTGGTCAGAGCTATTGATACAATAGCTAATATAATTTAAAATTTAGATTTGTAATTCCAATGTCACATTTATATCTACATTTCATCTGCAAAACATACATAGGGTTGTCTTCCCAAAAAAAGAACAGTAGGTGCAGTTCTCTGGAATTGCCTCACTCACATTATTGCACCATGAGGAATATTCTTTTTTTTAAATTGGATGAACGATCACAATTGAAATTGAGGCCAAATTTATATTACTGAGAAATTTGTTAAGTGAGTTTTGCCCCATTCTATGACTTTTCTTGCCACATTTGTTAAGTGAATCACTGCAGTTGTTAAATTAGTAATATGGTTGTTAAGTGAATCTGGTTCCCCCCCCTTTTTTAAATTTGATTTATATGCCGCCCTTCTCTGGAGACTCAGGGCGGCTTACAATGCGTTAAGCAATAGCCTTCATACTTTTGTAATTTATACAAAGTCAGCTTACTGCCCTCACAAACTGGGTCCTCATTTTACCTATCTTAGAAAGGATGGAAGGCTGAGTCAACGTTTAGCCTGGTGAGATTCAAACTTACAGTAATTGCAGACAGCTGGTGTTAATCACAATGCTTTTAGTCTGCTGAGCCATCAGGCCCCCTTGACGTTGCTTGTCAGAAGGTTCCAAAAGGTGATCACATGACCCCAGGACATTGCAACCATCATAAATGTGAGTCAGTTGACAAGCATCCAAATATAAATCACATGATGCTGCAATGATCGTAAATGTGAAAAATGGTCATAAGTCTCTTTTTTCAGTGCTGTTGTAACTTCAAATAGTCACTAAGTAAATTGTGGTAAGTTGAGGACCACCTGTATATTGATTTACAAAGGTGGCAATTGACACAGAAAATCAGGATAATTTTTATTTATTTTATTTTATTTTATTTTATTTTATTTTTCAATTTATATACCGCCCTTCTTCCTGAAGACTCAGGGCGGTGCACAGCCAGAATTAAAAACATGAAATACAAATATTAAAAACAATTAAAATATATATAAATTTGGCCCAAAAATTTAAAAATCACAAACCAATTAAAACATTTAAAAAATTTTAAAATTTCTTCCTAAGCCAGCCCGGCTTGCTGGAAAAAATGGGTTTTAAGGGCACGGTGGAAGGCACTGAGGTCTTGGAGGCAGGCAGCTCATCTGACCTTGTGATAGCATACCTGTCCTTCAAAACCAACACCGAGCTTCTCTTTCCTTTTACCCAATCCAATACTCACATGAGCAGAACAGCAATCATACCAGTAAAATATGCCACACTTAAGCTGTATGTTCTCTCCAGATTCTAATATTTGATGCATCCCTTCAAAATATGAGGGGGGGGGGGGAAGAATCTAATCTAATATCTATTCAGAGTATTGGATAAGTTTTCAGTGACAAAGCCCAGACTTAGTATGTCTTGAAAGACATGGAATGTTGTGTGTGGTTGGGGTTTTCCTTCCCTTTTCCTGATTTGGGAAATTCTTTTCCTTTTTGAATGTGTTGATTTGATATTTGTGGCCTGTACTAATGTTTTCATTTTCCTGTTTTTAAGAAGTGGGAAACTCTGCCATAGAAGTTTAGCAATTGAAATTCAGCTATGAAATAGGAAAAACCTTCTGGGAGAGAAAGGAAAAGGCTTTTTAATAAGCAGTAGTCTCCTGCAGCTGTTTTGTAACAGGCACTGTCACATCCCCAATGTCAAAAATACAGCTAAGTCCTGAAGACAAACCACCCCAAGTCAAGCCTTCAGCACCCCTTTTGCTATCCCAGTCAGCCTGAGTGAGCAGTCCTGCCATTAACTGATAGCTCATATTCTGAAAATGACACTCCCATGCCTTTGTGGCTCCAAAAAGGGCCACAGGCTTTTAAAGTTTTGCAGACATGGACAAAGCAAAAAAGGATTTCATGACTTTGGCAGAATTCTTAGTTCAGATCCACACTGTTCAATTATCAACAGCACAGACCACCCCATCCCCTATTTCTCAAGTGCAAGAACAGACAAAATTGTCCTCAATTAATTCTCAGCTCACTGCAAATGCAGTCTTGCCTGTGTTTTGAAACTGTCTTCCATCCTGAGCCATCTTAAGTCCTTCCATAAACTTGATCCATTGCATCTCATTCAAATCTAGCAACATTCCAATTCTGGCTAGAACAACTGGGATCCTTCCCAGTATCTGGTCATTATAACCTACAGTGATTTCATACTGGTCTACAGGAATATTATTTTCTCAGATAGTCAGCAGCTTCCATTTTTCCTCTTCCAGTTCATCCATAAAGACCTTGGAGTTTGGTAGTCTTATGGCCACAATTGTTTTTTCACTTATTCATTGCCACAGTTTCTATGGGCCCAGAATGAAACAATGTTTTTTTTACTTTGATCACTGAAGCAATAATGATACAATAAAAGAAAGAGGAAAAAATCTGTGCTAGAGTCAAAGAAAAAGAATGTAGGAAGGGCTGTTGGTGAAGGAATCCATATGTTGCAAACATATGGAAAAGGAAATGGAACTACTGAGGAGGGAAGAGAGAAAGCAGGCAGCGATAAATCTATTACCTGCCAGTCAGTAGAGTCAGGACCAGTCAGTAAAGTATGACTTTCCTGCATTGAGGAAAAAGTCAAGATACAGGGAAATGACCAGGGATGAAATGGTCCTGGTTTGGACCGGATCGCCCAATCCGGTAGCAATGGCGGTGGGTGGTTCGGAGAACCGGTAGCAAAAATCCCTGCACCCCCCACCCATGCCCAGCTGAGCCGCATTTTTTTTTTACTTTTAAAAGCATTTATTCTACAACTTCTTCCGCCGAAAAAATGCTTTTAAAAGTAAAAAAAAAGCCTCTGATGATCGCGCGGCTCAGCTGGGATCATCAGAGGCTTTTCAAACCATTTTTTCCTGCAACCTCTTCCAGGGAAGAGGTGGTTTAAAAAAATGCTTTGAAAAGGCTCTGACTATCAGGCAACTCAGCTGGGATCATCAGAGAGACTTTTAAAGCATGTTTTTCTGCAACCTCTTCAGCGGAAAAGGAAGTTTAAAAAATGCTTTGAAAAGGCTCTGACAATCCCAGCTGTGTTGCCTGATCGGCAGAGCCTTTTCAAAGCATTTTTTTGCATTTGCAGAAAAAATGCTTTGAAAAGTTTTTTTTAAAAAAAAAGTTGGCCAAGCCCACCCAGTCACATTACCCCCCCCCCAAGTCACGCCCACAGAACTGGTAGTAACAAATTTTACATTTCACCCCTGGAAATGACCAATTAGGCTTTATACTGGCCATAATTAATTTCCAAGGTAGGTGGCTAGTTAAGAAATATAATCAATCAATCAATCAATTCAGCCTGAGAACCAACCTAACTCTATTGTGAAACCAGTGTAATTCAATTGGAATTTGTTAAGTCAATTTTGGAAGCAGCATGGGAGTATCCGTCCTTACTCTGTCACAATTCGGACCCTTGTGCTGTAGACTAGATCTTACCCAGATTCTGTTAGGTTAAACCAGATCAAGTGACATTTGCACCTTTTCTTTCTCATTTTCTTCACTGAGGTGTGGAAATGAAATGTAAACTTGAAGAAGCTTACGTTTGGTGAAATGGTTAGTTAGTTTACTTTATTGTCATTGCACTTCATACAACAAAATTAAATGCCATCTTCAGTGTGGCATTATAACTATAAAAATAAAACACAAACATACATCCTTTGCATTCTATACAATTAAATTGAAAACCCCTGATATTGCATTAATATTGCATTCACCAAAGCAATGATCTTTGTGGTCTTGAAAGCAATTGTTCAAAGTTGCTAATCTGAGGAATTTCCATTACTCAGTATTACAGTAATACTCAGTTGCACAAGCTAGCTTGATCAATATTATGGAATTCTAAAATTCAGAAGGCAGGAAGTTCCTCATCCTTCTCCTACTCTAGTTTGTCTCAAGGGCAAAAGAATGTGTGATGCTATAAGATTCTGAAAAAACAATGACTGAATTTCCTTTTTTTCTTTTTCATCCTAATGCTATATGCAGCCATGAGGCAATCTCAGTTCAAATGGTAGTTAGAGCAATGGGAAATATTTTTAATCTTCTTCACATCATATTCCTGATCCAAATCTCTTCTACTCAGAGCATCTCTGGCCCAATAAGGGAAAACATATAAATGATTATCTTTTGGCTGCATGCAAGGAAAGCAGCAGAAACAGCAGAAGTTTTTCTTTCTCTCCCTCAAACTCCGCCTCTACGGCTTCCAAACCCCAGCCAGGGCAGTGGCCGCTCTGGGAGTGTGCTTTCCACTCTATGGTGACGGCTGGACCTGGATCCTACAGGGGGAACTGGCCCAGGCCATGGCTTCTGTGCGGGTGCTGGGCGCCGGCAGCATTGGCTACAATGACCTGGTGCTCACCAGCTTTGCCCACATCGATGTAGTGAGGCCTGGGAGGCACGCAACCGGGGGGGAGGGGTGAGTCAGGCACTCACACGGCTTGGCGCCTTTGGCCCTTTTGCATTCTACACACACACACACCGCGGGAGGGGAGGGGCTTGATGGCGGCGTGTAGAGGGAGCCTCTCTCTGCCGGACTCCCAGCTGTGAGTGCACAGGCCACCTGAGGACTCCTGCACCCCTGAAATAATAAGACCCCCAATAATAAGGCCAAGCCCTTATTACCTGTCCCCTGTCTTATTTTCGGGGAAACATAGTACCTCTAATCATTATTCTATGAAGAAATCAGAACTTGAAATACCCATTATGTACAGTAAACTAATTTTATCCAAGTTATATCCAAGTTCAGGGCTTTCTGTGATCAAAATAATAAATGTAAATGTTTTAACAACATTTAGGATACTACTCTTAAATATTTAATTAAGGTACCTTTGTTCAAGCCATTGCACACTTAACTAGAATCACAAAATAAAAAATATCTACAGCTACAAAACTATTGTTATGTTGCTTATATTTTTATTGTTGTTCTCTGAAATAGTCAGGGTTACCATGGGTGGCTATATAAGTCGTTTAAATGAATAAATATTCTAAATCAGGATATCCATTAGTGCAGACACATTAAAATAAGAAATCTTTTGGTGTTGGTGAAACCAATTAAGCTAACTATGTCCGGCTGAACCGATTTATGTCACAAAAATTGATAGAAATATGTATGAGATACTTGGCTGACATTAGCTGAACTACTTCAATTGTAGAGAGGCGAAAATTTTTTACTGGACAATAATTCTGTATCAAATATGTAAGAAAACTAGAGAAATATTATACTGCCAACATGAATCAGATGTTATCATCTTCATCCTAATTTTCATTTTAGAAATCCCTTTTCTATTGCAAAAAACATCAGTTGAAAAAGTACAGTAGTTCTCAAAACTTTTTTTCATGTCACTGATATTTTTACCCACAATTGTCAGAAAGCTACCAGAATTCCTGAGTATAATATATGGTGTTATATAGGAGTTTAGTTTTAACAAATGTTTCTCACTGCTTGAAGCTGTAGAACCAGTCCTAAAGCAGGGATAACAATTGGATTTGGTGTGACTGCAGGACATAAATCTCCATTCTTCATGATGAATTTATTCTGTATGAATAAATTTCAATTTATTCATCAAAACTTCAAACTTTCTGATGCAGTCTAAAATTTAACCTAAAATTGTATAATATACTTTTTTTTTTGCCTGCATGTACATGTAGATATAGGTTGATAATGAGGTATAGCACTTTCACAGAATAGTTGACAGAGGTCAGTCACTTCCTCTTCCATTCCTTCAATCTGAGGGAAGCAGAGAACAAGAAGTTTTGACACCACACATGGTTCTGTGGGAAATGTGGGCTAGGAATAACTACTGAGAGATGTTGCTGGAGAAAAAGACAGCCCTTGATTTGGCCTGGCAAACTTGCAGTTGCCTCTGCTTCTCCCTTTCTCTGCACTGTGCTGTATTTGAACGAAGCCTCTCCCTGGCTTTCTTTTAATTTTGTCCTTTATTTCTGTTCCTTCATTTCTCTGTCATTTATGAGCAGTACTGGAATTTATAATCCAGGACACAAAAATGTCTGATTCCTTTCTGTTTTACAAGATTGTTGATATTTAACAAGGTTTGACAGGCTGTTTTTTTTTTTTAACCAAACAATTCTCTGGACTCAGAGAATGGATGACTAGAGGCTAGTCTGTGGAAGAGCAAAAGAAGGACAGCTGACCAACCACATCTTTGCACAGGAATTTGTCTACTAATGAGAGCTCTTTATTCCAGAATGGGATAGCAGAAAAACATCAGACATTGATAATTCCTTGTTCTTTGTTGAGTTCAAAGGGCATGAATGCCATTGAGCTTATTATTAACAGCTCTTAGATGGAGGCAATCCTATTAACCAGTTCAGCAGCCTTGCAGTAGCTATAACTGTTATTCCTTTCATTGCCCTAGTTATTTCTGCTCTGGAGAACTCTGGGGATATATTATCTTGAGCTTATGTCTATGCAAATCAATAATAATTATATTATTATAACATGTATGTAATGAATGCTGTCTTCAGAACCCTTATTCTTCACAATTTTTACAATGACCCTATAATCCAAGGGAAGATCTGAATCAGCAATAACTTTCTGTATCTTTCTATATCATAGGATAATTAATTTGCTATACCAGTTTGTAATAAGCTCAAAACTGATCTATCCAATTGGGCTATAATACATGCTGTCGAATTTTATCTAGTAATGTCTGAATTGCTTAATATGATCTTTTACTGATCTTGGAGAAAAGCATGATTAACTGATCTCTATGCTACTCAATTAATGCAGAAGTTTTTTAAAATATTAATTCATAATTTAATGTCTAGTTCTGAAAGTAGGGAGTCTTAAAGAGAATGCTTGGGACCAGTTTTAAAATATCTATCTTTGAGCCAAAATCTATTTCTTTTTATCCTCAAAAAGTACACACTCTATGTGAGTTGCAACCAGGGTGGATTTGATTTAAATCAAGTTGATTTAAATCACAATTTAAATCATGATTTAAATCACAATTTAAATCATGATTTAAATCACTAGTAAAAAGGCTTGATTTAGATCAACTCGATTTAAATCATAATTTTTAAAGAGCAACTGTCATCTCTGCTACTCCTTTGACTCACTGTTGACTCACCGATAGTCCCAGTGTTGCAGAATATATAGCCTTGTGCTACATAACTAAGCTCCATTTCATGCTGAATAAACTAAATTATTTATGTATCTTAAATAGAAAACTATCTTACGATAGATTTTTACCCCAAAAGTTTTTTATTAAAATAAATTTGATAAAAATAAAAAAAATCTGATTTAAATTAAAAAAATCCAATTTAAATTTTAAAAAATCTGATTTTTTTTATTTTTTTTAAAAAATCATTGATTTTTTTTTTAAAAAATCGATTTTTATCCACCCTGGTTGCAACTTTTTAGTATCATTTATACTTAAATTAAGTTTACTTTGTCATTGTATCTCATACAACAAAATTAAATGCCATCTTCAGCGTACATTAGAACTCTAAAAATAAAACACAAACACACATTCTTCACATTCTATGCAATTGAATTTAAAACCCGATATTGCATTAGTATTGCACTATACAGTAGAATTCAATATGGTTACTGCCCTGGGATAGAAGCTGTTTTTCAGCCTATTTGTCCTTGTTTTTATTGTCCTGTACCGTCTGCCAGATAGTAAATGTTCAAAAAAAGGATGCCCAAGATGTGATGGATCTTTAAGAATGTTTTGAACTTTCTTAAAGCGGTGGGAGCTATAAAGCTCTTCCAAAGAAGGGAGAGGGCAACCAATGATCATCTGGGCAATGATGTTAACCTTCTGGAATGCTTTCCTATCTGCCACTGTGCAATTGGCAAACCATACACAGGTGCGGTAAGTTAAAATACTCTCTATGGCGCAGCGGTAGGTCACCAGCAGTTTTTCATTCAGTTGTTTCCTAAGTGTCAAGGTAGTATAATCTCTCCTGGACTCTTTTGTCCAGTGCTGCATGGTGAGCGCTCCAGGTCAGGTCCTCTTTTATGATAACACTCAGAAACTTAAAACTGGCCACTTGCTCCACTTGGTCTCCATTAATAAACATGGGCTGGATGTCTGATCTATTCCTTCTATAGTCCACTATAAGCTCCTTGGTCTTATTTATTTATTTATTTTTATTTATTAATTTAATTTGTATACCGCCCTTCTCCCAGAGGGACTCAGGGTGGTGAACAGCCAAAATTAAAAAACATACAAATACAAAAGTTAAGATAATTAAAAGAATTAAATCATTGGCTACCCAATTTAAAACCCCAAATCCATAAAATTTAAAATCCCAATTAAAAACCATTTAGGCTAGGCCGGCTTGATGAAATAAAAACGTCTTCAGGGCTTTACGGAAGGTCCGGAGGTCCGGGATCAATCGTATTCCAGGAGGCAGCTCATTCCACAGGGCGGGTGCCCCCACAGAGAAGGCTCACCCCCTGGGGGCCGCCAGCCGACATTGCCTGACCGACGGCACCCCGAGGAGGCCCTCTCTGTGAGAGCGCATTGGCCGGTGGGAGGTTATCGGTAGCAGCAGGCGGTCTCGCAAATACCCTGGCCCTAAGCCATGGAGCGCTTTAAAGATGAGAACCAACACCTTAAAGCGCACCCGGAAGACCACCGGGAGCCAATGCAGCTCGCGCAGGAGAGGTGTTACGTGGGAGCGCCACGTCGCTCCCATAATCACCCGCGCGGCCGCATTCTGCACCAGCTGGAGCCTCCGGGTGCTCCTCAGGGGGAGCCCCATGTAGAGAGCGTTACAGTAGTCCAGGCGTGACGTAACCAAGGCATGAGTGACTGTGCACAGGGAGTCCTGATCCAGAAAGGGGCGCAACTGGCGTATCAGGCGAACCTGATAAAAAGCCCCCCTGGCCACGGCCGTCATATGCTCTTCTAAAGACAGCCGTGTGTCCAGGAGGACGCCCAAGTTGTGAGCCCCCTCTGTGGGGGTCAGTGACTCGCCCCCAATAGCCAGCGATGGCACCAGCTGGCTATACCGGGACGCCGGCATCCACAGCCATTCGGTCTTGGAAGGGTTGAGCCGAAGCCTGTTCCTCCCCATCCAGACCCGCACGGCCTCCAGACACTGAGACATCACTTCGAGGGCATCATTGGGGTGGTCTGGGGTGGAAATGTACAGCTGAGTGTCATCAGCGTACAGATGGCATCGCACCCCAAAACCACGGATGATCTCACCCAGCGGCTTCACATATATGTTGAACAGGAGCGGCGAGAGGACCGACCCTTGCGGCACCCCGCAAGCAAGGCGCCTCGAGGTCGACCTCTGCCCCCCTGCCAACACAAACTGCGACCGGTCAGAGAGATAGGAGGAGAACCACCGCAACACGGTGCCTCCCACCCCCAATCCCTCCAGCCGGCGCAGCATGATACCATGGTCGATGGTATCAAAAGCCGCTGAGAGGTCTAACAGGACCAGAACAGAGGAACAACCCCTGTCCCGAGCCCTCCAGAGATCATCCACCAATGCGACCAATGCCATCTCAGTGCTGTACCCAGGCCTGAAGCCGGACTGGCACGGATCTAAATAGACGGTTTCATCCAGGAACTGTGGGAGCTGTTGCGCAACCACACTCTCCACAACCTTCCCAACAAAGCGAAGGTTGGAGACCGGACGATAGTTTGCCAAAACGGCCGGGTCCAGAGAAGGCTTCTTGAGGAGGGGCCTCACCACCACCTCTTTCAAGGCGGGAGGCAAGAAACCCTCTCTATTGATGTTAAGGACCAAGTTATTGCCTCCATATCACAAAAGCAACCGGTCCACCTCATCTCGATAGGCAGACTCATCCCTCCATCCACCCACCCCCGGAGATGAGTCCACCATTCTCATTTTTCTGAAGAAAAAAGATGCAAAGTTGTTAGGGGTGGGTCCTTGGTGCTCTCTGAGCTTGATTGTTTTCTTGTAGACATTTTCCAAACTAGGTAACATCATCATTGCTAGTCCTGATAGTACTGATGATGTTATCTATTTTGGGTAATGAAATAGGAAAACAACAGAGAGCACTGAGGATCCCTCATTTAAACTCTGAACTATGGATATACTCCTTTATTATCTAATTAGTTATTATTATTAGTTAATCATGCAAAAGTGCTCAAGGCAAATAACTTTTCATTACACTTTTGCAAATGCTGAGTGCTTGAATATTGCTAAATGACAGGTAAGTCACTAAATTACAGGCTGCAAGGCAGAGTAAAGCAAATATTAAAACCTAATATTTGGGTCTCAGAATCTGGCACTTATGTAATATAGTGTAACAGCAGTAACACCTGTTTTTTTATGTAAATAAACTGCGGTGGAATCCTAGGTGTTCTTTTGAACGCATCAGTCAAAAGATGCTGCACTTTTTGCAATTTAAAGAATTGCCTTAAACAAAATGGATTTATCAGTCTTTAAAAATCCCTTCCACTAAATGACAAATACAATTCACTATTTTATGTTCAATTTTACCAGAGAGGCAGTGGTGGGATTCAGCCAGTTCGCACCACTTCGGGAGAACCGGTTGTTAACTTTCTGAGCAGTTTGGCAAACTTGTTGGAAGAAATCATTAGGGCAGAAAACCGGTTGTTAAATTATTTGAATCCCACCACTGGAGAGAGGGTTATAGTAGAAGAAACGTGATCTGACATTCATTTGTTGTATAGCAGACATATATGCTGAGAACAATCTTTCAGCGAACATCAGTAATACAGCTCTATTTTACTTATTTGCTGGAATGAAAACAGTGTGGCTGCAAGGTCGATGGCTGGGAGCATAGGGTAGGAACAGCTGATTATTTTTGTAGAATACCTTACGATCTCCAACCTACGTGAAACGGTTCTGACTGTAAAACGTGAAAGCAGCTATGCGAAAACGCTTCTGACTGTAAAAAGAAATGGTATAGAAAGCATTAATTTCGTCTATTCTCAAATCCGTACTTTAGAGGAAAAGACAAAAACCTCAGTTCCTCCTACTTAAGAGAATCAACTAGGAAGTTCAAGAATATTTACTTTTGGGTTACTTTTTGGGCGTCTGCTCTGCGGAGAAACGACTAATTTCTACGCCAGACTCCCATCTTTCCTCAAAACGATCCTACCCAGAATGCATAGCGCAATTCAGGGGAAGCTGACTGACCAATTAGAAGAAAGTGAAGCTCGCTTTGAAAGCCAGCCGACCAATCGGAAGTGAATGAATAGGCGGTGACAGGCGATTTGAACTTTACAACGGGACTGGCGGCAGACGCTGTTCTCAAGAGTTCGTTGGACCTTGGGAATAATCCGTTCTGAGTCTTTCTCTTTCCAACAGCCGCAGGATCCGGTGAAGTAGTTTAGCGACGGCCTAGAATTCGGTTGCCATTTCCAGATCTCGTCGGCAGCCGAAACAGTTGTCGGATTGGCCTTCTGCACACAGTACTCGGTTCTTGTTGAGATCCCAAGTCGGTACCGAAACTAACTGTCGTCGTATGGGGAAAGCGGGGTGGCTGTTCGGTGCAGACACACTTGGAGAAGTGACTTAGGAGTAGCCCTGGTTAATATTAATGTTATAATTAATAAAAGAAGACGTTTCAAATGCTCAAAATCTGTCAGGTCTACTTATGAAATAAAGGGATTGTATTCCTTTTTTAAAGTAAGGGACGCGGTGGGTCAGTGGCTAAGACGCTTGTCGATCCGAAGGTCGGTAGTTCCTTAGCGCTGCCTGACGGGGTGAGCTCTTCGGCTTAGAAACGGAGCCCCTAAGACACGGAAAACGGGGGAACCTTTGTACCTTCACGGTTCTGGATGGTCATAGAGAAAAACTGTCTCTCGGATCGTTAGTAGGTCGAAAACGACTTTGATCACATACAATCAAATGCTATTTATTCTTGGTCGGGTTGCCCACAAGTTAATTTGAAAAAGGGTGTTCGTGCCTACTAAGATAGACTTTTCCATGTCTGGCTAACCCCACCCTCCACCCCCAAGTCCTATAGTAATTCAATTAGGCCAACGATCCGGAGGGCAAAATGTTGGGGTAGGCTGTTTCTTTACATTCCTAACTCTCCACTGTTAACAAAAATCTGACTACTGTATACTCAATTTTCATTTTGCTTTTTTTCTGGGCCTCTTGTTTTTTTTTTAAAAAAAATGTTAACAAGCAAGTTAGGAAATTATCTTGGGGCAGCATCACACTTTTTTTTTTTGGTATTTGTATCACTTTCTTGATGCTGAAATACACTTAGATGAAAAAGAAATGTGGCATCTCTACATTCTTTTTCTTACATAGCTTGTTTAAAAAATGTTGGAATTATAATTTTGCATTACATGATGCTATTTTCCTAAGCTTTTGTTTCTGATCTAATTCCAGTATGTCCCTTAAATTAAAATTGGGTAAGGTGATGGGAATTAGGATCACTAGGAAATAGCTTGATGTACATGACGTGAATCTTAAGGTGAATGTGAAGAAGCTCCTTACTACAAAGCCATCAGAAGTGATTGCTCTTTTCAGAGAAGACAGGTCTTATTAAAACCCACATTTATAGTCTTGCAACAAATGAATGCATTGATTAGCCAGTACAATCAATCAATGAATGTCTTTTGCCCTTAATCCCTTGTGGCTGAGCTGAGTTGTAAATTTGTTGCCTTAGCAGCATTAAAGCAAGCAAATTTATTGTCCTTTCTCTTGGGCATTGAACTTCAAGAAGGTTGTTGAGACTTTGGAAAGAATGCTGAGAAAAACTATGTGGCTGGATATTATTTACTCTTTCTGTATTTTGAAATGGAATTGCACTCAGTCATGAATAAATAGACAGCAGGCATCTATCTATCTATCTTTCTATCTATCTATCTATCTATCTATCTATCTATCTATCTATCTATCTTGTATAGATTTGTGCTGAACTGTATTAGGGTTTCAATATTCTGATACCCTGTGTCCAGTTGGAGAGACCTTTCAAGAACTCTTCACAGTTTCTTAGGTTTAAGAAAGATATGAATCTGATACTGCACATATCAACATGTTCCCATCTTGTCCCTGACACAGCATTCTCTAATAATGGTACTCATACCACCTGCTGAAGAAGGCAATGTAACAGTAATGGTCCGAGTGCAGTCACAGAGTCTACGAGAGCAAGTAGGAAACCGGCAAAGAACAGTAAAAGTGCTCAGGGAACAGCATGCTAGTGTTTGACCCTGAAGAAACAAGCCTGCTGGGCTTCCAAATTCATGAGTCTGTCTCCCAGAAGAAAGACAAGAATATGAAGTTTATTTTTGATCAGGTGTTTGGAGAAATGGCTACCCAAGTGGAAGTCTTTAAGAACACAACTAAAAGAGATCCTGAATGGTGTGCTGAGTGGCCACAATTACTCTGGTAAGGAATCTATTTTCCTGGCTTCACAGTATGACAGCAGCACAGCAAAAAAACAGCATGTTGCCTAACAAAAAATATATAAAAAAAGAAATAACTTTCTGCTAACACTCATTGAACTAAATTTTAAGCTTCCATTGATCATATCAGATTGTGTCAGTCTGAGAGTTTGGCCTTGCTGCCTGTAACTGATAGGGATTTTAATCTAACATAGGCAAGATATAAATTAGTAAAAATGCAATGTCAGTTGGTTTCAGTTTAATATTGAAAATATAGCCAATTCTATTTCCAGCCTCTTCTCAATACTGAGCAAAGGTAATTTTTGTAATACTTGTAATTAACTCCTTGCACTTTAGAAGAGAGTATTTGTACCTCAGGGTTGAACGTGGAGTCTTTGGTGTTCTCTGAGCTTGATGGCTTTCTTGCAGATAACTAGATAACATCAATGCTAGAAGGTAATGGGGTTTGTTCTTATTTTAGTGGCTTGCCCTGTCAGTGTTAATGGGAGTGTTCTTGGTGATTCCTTGACTAGACTGTTGTTATTGTTAGCTTGTTTGTCTGTGTTAATAATTGCTTGATGGAGTTATTGTTTACTTGATTGTCTGGTATTAATTTGGATGTTAATCTCTGCTCATATGGGTATTGATTGCTGGTGAGGAGGTGTTTTGGTCTTTTTGTTTCCTTTTGGTCTTTTTGAGTCTCTTTTGAGTGGTATATAGATGTTGTTTATCTCTATGTGCTTGTTGATAACTGATTTGTCCAAGTGCCAGGTCTCCAGGAATTATTTGGCATTTTTGAATGAATTTTTGAATTTTGAATTTTTGGCTTGATCTAGGATACTCACAGTTTCTCAGTTGAAACTATTGTTGAGTCTACCCATGTGTTGTGATATTAAGGAGTTTTCATCATGTCTTCTGACTGCTACTGTAGTTGGTCTTCATGGATGTACTCTGCTAGTCTTCTGCCTATTAGTTCTATATAACTAATGGCTGTTACAGTCCTTACACCGTAGATTATAAATGACTCCTGTTTTTTCTTCTGGGGCTGCTGGGTTTTTGGTTTACTTAGGATGTTTTGGAGGATTCCTTGTACTTCATTGGAAGAGGTGCTAGCCAAAAGGTCATAGGCATAATGATACATTATTTCTTCCATCTCCAGGTAGATGCTGAGAATGTGTACATTTGCTACACGATGCAGCAAATGTTTCTTTAGGAATAAGAAGATACAACTGTTGAAAAAAATTAATTTAAAAACATAGTTAGAATCCACTGCCCATTTGTGCAAGAATAATTAATTTTAGGTGCCATACCTCATGGATCTTTCTTGTTTTGGTTCTTAAAGTTGAATATTTCTGCTCTTGAAAGTTTGTTGAGCAATAAAACCTCAGTGATTGCTAGGGGTTGAAAACTATTTGATGGCACATAATCAGAATCTGAAATCAAGATTCTTGGTGTTTGAGTTTGTAAAGGAAACCTGACTAAGTTGGGTGAAAAATAAAGTTTGCTGAAAATAGATTGAAGGGAAGAAAGAGGGATGCATGTGTACTCTTTCAGGTATTTTGGCCTCAGGGTTTGGGTAGTTTTAGCCTATTTTGATTCTAAAACATCTTAGGATAATATGGGTTATATTTGGGAAATTTCTCTGAATGATTGTCTTCCTTATTTTCCAGTATTTGCATATGGTGCAACAAGAGCTGGTAAAACATATACCATGCTGGCTGGGATCAGAGAAGGAACCTGGTATCATGTACCTCACCATGAAGTAGCTGTATAAGAAAATAGAGGTTAAAAAGGAAGAGAAATTCTGTGAGGTGTTAATCTCCTATCAAGAGATATTGTTCATCTCTAGCAACTTTTTCCAGAGAAATTTTGTTACATTTTTTGTCTTAGTAAAATGGAAGTGTTCATGCCTTCTATGAACTGGTATTCTAGTTTAACAAGTCCAGATACGCACTAGTGGCATGTATGTGCACATAATTACTGATTCAATATGGGTTTTATTCAAAAGCGTTGCTTTTCCTGGGGCCAATGGGTAGATGAATATTGCATACAGTGTTATATCTGAGATGCTTGTAGAAATAGTGGCAGTGTTGGAAATATCAAGGGTGCACAATTATTTTATTTATTTTATTTTTATTTGGACTAGAGGGTAGGGTGTTAGAATAGCATACAGGCCTTTATATATAGGCGAAACTCAAAAAATTAGAATATCATGCAAACGTTCATTTATTTCAGTAGTGCAACTTAAAAGGTGAAACTAATATATGAGATAGACTCATTACATGCAAAGCGAGATAGTTCAAGCCTTGATTTGTCATAATTTTGATGATTATGGCTTATAGCTCATGAAAACCCCAAATTCACAATCTCAGAAAATTAGAATATTGTGAAAAGGTTCAATATTCTAGGCTCAAAGTGTCCCACTCTAATCAGCTAAGTAAGCCATAACACCTGCAAAGGGTTCCTGAGCCTTTAAATGGTCTCTCAGTCTGCTTCAGTAGGAATCACAATCATGGGGAAGACTGCTGACCTGACAGTTGTGCAGAAAACCATCATTGACACCCTCCATAAGGAGGGAAAGCCTCAAAAGGTAATTGCAAAAGAAGTTTGATGTTCCCAAAGTGCTATATCAAAGCACATTAATAGAAAGCTATGTGGAAGGGAAAAGTGTGGAAGAAAAAGGTGCACAAGCAGCATGGATGACCGCAGTCTGGAGAGGATTGTCAGGAAAAGGCCATTCAAAAGCGTTGGGGACTTTCACAAGAAGTGGGCTGAGGCTGGAGTCAGTGCATCAAGAGCCATCACACACAGACAGATCCTGGACATGGGCTTCAAATGTCGTATTCCTCTTGTCAAGTCACTCCTGAACAACAAACAACATCAGAAGCGTCTTACCTGGGCTAAAGACAAAAAGAACTAGTCTGTTGCTCAGTGGACCAATGTCCTCTTTTCTGATGAGAGCAACTTTTGCATCTCATTTGGAAACCAAGGACCCAGAGTCTGGATGAAGAATGGAGAGGCACACACTGCAAGATACTTGAAGTCCAGTGTGAAGTTTCCACAGTCTGTGTTGATTTGGAGAGCCATGTCATCTGCTGGTGTTGGTCCACTGTGCTTCATTAAGTCCAGGGTCAACGCAGCCATCTACCAGGAGATTTTGGAACACTTCGTGCTTCCTTCCGCAGACGAGCTTTATAGGGATGCTGATTTTATTTTCCAGCAGGACTTGGCATCTGCCCAGACTGCCAAAAGTACCAAAACCTGGTTCAATGACCATGGGATTACTCTGCTTGATTGGCCAGCAAACTCGCCTGACCTGAATTCCATAGAGAATCTATGGGGCATTGCCAAGAGAAAGATGAGAGACATGAGACCGAACAATGCAGAAGAGTTGAATGCTGCTAGTGAAGCGTCCTGGTCTTCCTTAATACCTCAGCAGTGCCACAGGTTGATATAGCATCCATGCAACGCCGCATTGAGGCAGTAATTGATACAAAAGGGGCCAAACCAAGTACTGAGTACATATGCATGCTTATACTTTTCAGAGGTCCAATATTGTTCTATGTACAATCCTTGTTTTATTGATTTCATGTAATATTCTAATTTTTTGAAATTGTGAATTTGGGGTTGATAAAACCTTTTATTTAACTTTTTATATACCTACGAACCATACTTAAGAAGATAAACACATACTTTCTATGGTATAAATCTATCACAGGATAATATTAAAAGACCTTATGTTTATATAAAATGATTTACTCCACCTTGCCCGATAAAAGTGAGAGCTGAGGGACCATCTGGAATAATATGGCATATATATATATATATATATATATGTATGTATGTATGTATGTATGTATGTATGTATGTAGGTAGGTAAGTAGGTATAGATATAGGTGTGTGTGTGTGTGTGTGTGTATACACAGTCAGTCATGGCCGTAAATGTTGGCACCCCTGAAATTTTTCCAGAAAATGAAGTATTTCTCACAGAAAAGTATTGCAATAACACATGTTTTGCTATACACATTTATTCCCTTTGTGTGTAATGGAACAAAACCAAAAAGGGGAGGAAAAAAGGCAAATTGGACATAATGTCACACAAAACTCCAAAAATGGGCTGGACAAAATCATTGGCACCCTTTACTTAATATTTGGTTACACACCTTTTGGAATAAATAACTGAAATCAGTCGCTTCCGATAACCATCAATAAGCTTCTTATACCTCTCACCCGGAATTTTGGACCACTCTTCCTTTGCAAACTGCTCCAGGTCTCTCTTATTGGAAGGGCGCCTCTTCCCAACAGCAATTTTAAGATCTCTCCACAGGTGTTCAATGGGATTGGGATCTGGACTCATTGCTGGCCACTTCAAAACTCTCCAGCACTTTGTTGCCATCCATTTCTGGGTGCTTTTTGACGTATGTTTGGGGTCATTGTCCTGCTGGAAGACCCAAGATCTCCGACGCAAACCCAGCTTTCCGACACTGGGCTCTACAGTGCGACCCAAAATCCATTGGTAATCCTCAGATTTCATGATGCCTTGCACACATTCAAGGCACCCAGTGCCAGAGGCAGCAAAACAACCCCAAAACATCAGTGAACCTCCACCATATTTCACTGTAGGTACTGTGTTCTTTTCTTTGTAGGCCTCATTCCGTTTGCGGTAAACACTAGAATGATGTGCTTTACCAAAAAGCTCTATCTTAGTCTCATCTGTCCACAAGACATTTGCCCAGAAGGATTTTGGCTTACTCAAGTACATGTTGGCAAACTGTAGTGTTGCTTTATGTCTCTGTGTCAGCAGTGGGGTCCTCCTCGGTCTCCTGCCATAGCGTTTCATTTCATTTAAATGTCGACAGATAGTTCGCGCTGACACTGATGCTCCCTGAGCCTGCAGGACAGCTTGAATTGCTTTGGAACCTGTTTGGGGCTGCTTATCCACCATCCGGACTATCCTGCGTTGGCACCTTTCATCAATTTTTCTCTTCCGTCCATGCCCAGGGAGATTAGCTACAGTGCCATGGAATGCAAACTTCTTGATAATGTTGCGCACTGTGGACAAAGACAAATCTAGATCTCTGGAGATGAACTTGTAACCTTGAGATTGATGATATTTTTCCACAATTTTGGTTCTCAAGTCCTCAGACAGTTCTCTTCTCCTCTTTCTGTTGTCCATGCTTAGTGTGGCACATACAGACACACAATGCAAAGACTAAGTGAACTTCTCTCCTTTTTATCTGCTTTCAGGTGTGAGTTTTATATTGCCCACACCTATTACTTGCCCCAAGTGAGTTTAAAGGAGGATCACATGCTTGAAACAATCTTATTTATCCACAATTTTGAAAGGGTGCCAATGACTTTGTCCAGCCCATTTTTGGAGTTTTGTGTGACATTATGTCCAATTTGCTTTTTTTCCTCCCCTTTTTGGTTTTGTTCCATTACACACAAAGGGAATAAACATGTGTATAGCAAAACATGTGTTACTGCAATACTTTTCTGTGAAAAATACTTCATTTTCTGGGAAAATTTCAGGGGTGCCAACATTTACGGCCATGACTGTGTGTGTGTGTGTGTGTGTGTTTATGTAAGTTTTCACGGGTATGTATGTGTGTATAGTTAATATTTCGGGTTTCTTCCCGTGTAATTGTGGATATATCCCTAAAAGGGTAGAAGCGACGTTTCGACAGAATCCCATCTGCCATCATCAGGCTTATGTCAGCAGTCATTTTGTACTAACTGCCATTGGTATTTCAAATCTGGTGCCAGATTTGAAATACCAATGGCAGTTAGTACAAAATGACTGCTGACATAAGCCTGATGATGGCAGATGGGATTCTGTCGAAACGTCGCTTCTACCCTTTTAGGGATATATCCACAATTACACGGGAAGAAACCCGAAATATTAACTACACACACACACACACACATATATATATATATATATATATACACATACACATACACATACACATATATATGTGTGTGTAGTTAAATGTAGCTGCCTGGTTATCTGGTGATCCCTTTCTAACCATCTAATCAAATTAGTGATTAGATTAATTAAGCAACTCTACTAGTTTCAGTTTTTGTGCTCTTCTATACTAAATGTAATTAACTTTGACAAGTATATAGATTTTTGTAGAGATTGCTCAAGGAAGAGGGAGGTGACGGTTTAAAAACGGGGCCTTTTTGTTTGTTTGTGCTCTTAATTCAGAGTCTGACATGTATTTGCATCTCTCTGCACAGTTATAGCTACAATCCTAAGCAAACTGGTCATTAAATCCAATTGAAAGATTGCATTTTATATACATGCTAAAATCAGAAGCAACCATTTTCTATCAAAGCCTATTAGGATTCATCGCCTATTTAAAGGAAAAGATTGAAAAACTAAAAATAAATTTGGTTGCCAAGCTAATAGACAAAGTATAGCATAGAATTCCATTATATAGGATGCCCATTGGAAATACTCAGTTCTGGGTTTGCAGTGTCAATATATAAACAGAAATTTGGGGATAATGTACTTTTTCCTCAATAAGTAATCAGCTTTAGGTTTTTAGGTGCCTGCCTACATTTTCCTCATTGCTCATATCAATTATCTAGAGTCCCCAAACACTAATCACTTATTTTGTTTTTCATGGGTTTAAGAAGCACAATTGGTTGAAAGAATAATTTCCAAGTTTCTAGTTCTTTGGATTTGGAAAAGATTGTGCCCTTGGCTTCTGCTGAAAATCTGAACTTTGAGACATCCAAAACAGTCAGTTTTTGTCTTAAAGTAGAATGATGCATAACTTTTGCTTCTAGGTATATAATGAGCAGATTTATGATATTTCGGAATCAAAGAATCCACTGGCTATTCGGGAAAATCCAGAGAAAGGTATCTTGGTGCAAGGTCTTTCAGTTCATAAGATGAGTGATATTTGCATTGTATGAACTTCAAGGATGACATGCATTTCATGAGTGAATAGACATCCTCAATTATTCTTATAATGTTGATATAGTTTCAGCCCTATATATAAATTGCTATACAGACCACATTGATTTGATGCTTGCTCAGAGAGCTTTATTCCACATTGTAGTTAAGGAATGGTCATGAAAAAAGGGCCAGACAGAATCAGATGGAAATAAAGAAGTAGCTAACCAAAGCTGAAGGGAGGAGGGAAAGAAGCAAAAGTTTGAAAAAGGGGTTTGTGAATAGGAATGGGCAGAGAAAAGAGAAGGACTAGGGTGAACTTAATATTAATTTTCACATGGCTGACCAGAGAGAGTCAGCCAGAAAGTGTTGCAGTAGTTTTTTATTGTGCCTCTTAATGTGGAATTTGGTGCTGGGTAATAAAGTCAATAGTCCAGTTGCTGCAGATTTGATTTTTCTTCAGCTCTTATTGGCTAAGCTGTGAGATCTCCCTGCAAATAAGATTTTGATGCTCCTTAGACTTTATCCTTCCAAATGACATGTTACAGCAGCAAAATGTAATCAGAACTACTTTGAATACTTGTCATATATTGGTCATGTAAGGAAGTCCAAAATGATTTGTATATATCTTTCTATGGAAGTAACTATTTAGGAAGCCTCTTTGTAGAGAGTGTAGCTGCAAAGAGTGTTTTGCCAAATCTTTCTTTCCCTTCATCCCTTTAACCAAAATCTGCTATGCAGTTTCTAGAGATGCTGAAGCAAGGAAATCTGAACTGTACCCACCACCCCGCAGACATTAATGCCACTTCTTCACAATCTCATGCAATCTTCCAGGTAAGTATAGTAGGATTCATCAGAAATGCTTAATAGCTTCTTATGAGACATTGTAATTAGGGAAAATTCCTCATTAATATCATTAATCCATCAATCTCATTTTCTCCTTCAAGAACATCATTACCATAAGATCTTCTCCCAGCATGTGAATTCTTGGAGGCATCAGACTGGCTATTATTGGAAGTAGAGTGCTGGATAAGATGGATTCTTAATCATGTAGTTCTACTGCCTTCTTTTTCTATTGAAAGGGAGGAGGAGATTTTTTTTTATGTATACCCTTTACTTATTTTATGGCACTCAGTATTTGATTAGGCAAAGGTAGGATAGTGAATATCTACTTTCCTTTCAGCTAATGACAAAGGTAATTACATTGATTGGTTGTACTTGAAAATGATGGAGCACCTCTGAATTTTTTATAGTGTCTTGCCTTTCTGCTGAAGCAGAGGCACATAGTTTTTAGAAATTGAGATTTGGGTGATCCACTTCCTCTTTCCAAAAGGGTTAGCTTTAAAGTACAGAAATATGAGAAATACTTGTCATCTACCTAGTGTTTTTCTGTGAGTCTGATATATTGGAATGGCCCCTGAATGGAAATAGCAAACCTAGAAGAAACCATAAAATCCATAGTCAGGCAGTACTTTTATTACTAACAATGAGCACGTCCATTACATAGAGAATATTTTTTCAAGTTCTGCAGAACTGAATAGTACAAAATATATAAGAGTGATGCAAAGAGGAAAGACAAATCAGAACAAAAATTCTGCCTAGGCAGCCAGATCAGCCGAATCAACCCTGGCAATCAACAGATGTCACGGCCTGATCGCCCCTCACATTTATAGAAGGAAAAAGGAAAGACAAATCAGAGCAAAAATGAGAAAGATGTTATAGCAATGCATTTGAACAGTGATTCAGTCCAATTTGAATAGACAGATTTCTCTTGAGATTTGTCTGCTCTTTAGACAACCCAGCACTCTGGTATCTATACCGAACTCTGCCATTTTTTGCAGATCTGCGTGAAGCAGCAAAACCTTGTGGTGGGCATGCATCAGGATCAACTAGTGGCAAAAACGAGCCTGGTTGATTTGGTTGGCTCTGAACGTGCCTCTGCTGCCAACACCAAAGGAGAACAACTCCATGTGGGTGCCAACATCAATCGATCCCTACTGGCTCTCATCAATGTTACTAATGTCCTGGCAGATGCCAAGGTAAATTATCTCTTACTCCTCATCTACTGCTATTTTGTCTCGACAGCATTTATAGTATAGGGACTCCTTTGCTTTGTATTTTTAATTCTAAATTTACACATAATTATTCCCTCTCAAATCAAATCAAACCTTTATTATGGCCTCATAAAGGCCATATAAGATGGAAAGGAATGGGATAGTGGAACAATGGATATCTGATCACAACATTACAGCCATCATTTCGACTTTTTAACCATGCCCTGCAATCACGTTTGACAGCAAGATACATTGAAAAAGCAGCTCAGCTTGCTGTATTTCCTCCATATAGATATCCTTCCAATGTTTCCATTATTAGATTCACATTCCCCTGAATATATGAATAAATGTGCAACCGCTATATTGAGGAATGTATATGATCTACTTTTATGAAATAATGTTACTAAACTAACATCTGTAATCCTTGATAGTTTTGTGTCTTATAAATTGATAAAGATAGGGCAAAAATCTTAAGCTTCAACTCTGGGAAGGATTTTTCTCCTCCAGAAAGACAGATGATACTGTAATACTATAACAGCATGGAAGAGCCAGTTTAGTGTAGTGGTTAAAATGCTGTCCTAGAAACAAGGAGATTCTGAGTTCTAATCCTGATTTAGGCATGAAAGCTGGGTGGGTGACTCTGGGCCTATCACTCTTTCTCAGCCCAATTTACCTCACAGGATTGTTGCGAGAAAAATACAAAAAAGGAGTATTATGTTTGTTCACCACCAATAATAAAGGCAGGATTAAAAACTAATAAATAAATAATCTTCTAAAATAAACAGCACAGCGTATATTTCAGATATATAATTCATATACTCATTTGCTTTAGACACAATAGGAATACATGGAGGAATAGTGTTAGTAATGGCAGAAGAATTATATGAAACAGTTGTTTCTTATAGAATCTCTAAATCCTCCATTAATTTTGTTGATACACAGAATAAAAAAATCCACATTCCATACTGGGACAGCAAGCTAACGCGCCTCCTAAGGGATTCTATTGGTGGAAAACCGTTGGACCCTCATGGTTGCAGCTATTAGCTCCTCAATACTTTCCTATGAGGACATATACAACACCCTCAAATATGCAAACCGGGCTAAAAAAATCAAACTTTTAGTAGGTACCAAAAGTTGCATTTATAGCGTAATTGCTTGAAAATTATTTTTTTTACTTTTGCTTCTGGATGAATCTTACCCATGTTATTACCGTATTTTCCGGTGTATAAGACGACTGGGCGTATAAGACAACCCCCTACTTTTCCTGTTAAAATATAGGGTTTGGGCTATACTCGCCATATAAGACTACCCCTCTTCCAACGCACACCAAATAAAAATTAAAAAACATCAGATTTGATTTCAATATGGTAATTTTAATTCAAATGCTTATGACACGCAGGTACTTAGCAGGAAAACTGTCACTTATAAACATAAGGCTGTTTGTCATCAAACATGTCAACATAAAACAGTGCAATTGGATTAAACTTTTCCTAATTCACTCTAAAGCTGAAAGGAAGGATAAGACAATAAACCCATGGGAGCTGCCATGCTGTTTGTTTTCTAAGCTGTCAACCAAACGAACTGATTATGATAGGAGGAAGATAACAAACAATAGAGAGCCAGTGCCGGGCAAGTCCCTGGCGAGTTAGTAACGCCCATCATAACTGCAAGCTATTTTTACAGGTTTTGCTGGTGTGACAGTTTCCCTTTAAAAGCCTTCAAAATCCTCCTGTTCGTCATCTGATATCATAAGTACATCAAGGACATCTTGTGATACATTTGTAAGGCAGTCATCATATGGATCTAATTCTGTATCAGATGGTGTGGTCTCAGCTTCGGCTTCCTCACCATCTTGCCACAAGTAGTCATCCTCCATACCATCTAATGAATTTGATATGCCACACTTCTCGAAAGACTTGATTACTGTTTCTGCATCAATATCATTCCAAGCTTTTATGACAAACTTGCACAAAACATCCAACTGTGGAGCATGCATGTTTCCTCCTTTTGTGAATGACTTTTCACCGCTAACCATCCACTCATTCCACTGTTCTCGAATGCGATCTTTAAATGGCTTGTTTAGGTACACATCCAGTGGCTGTACCAACGATGTCAATCCTGCAGGAATAACTGCCGCATCTGTGTTTATTCTTGCAAGCCTTTGCTTGGTGCTGGGAGTTAAATGAGCCCTGAACATATCCTACACCAGTAGACTACGTTTTTGAATAAGTCCACCTGGTTGCCTGCTCCATATATTATCAAGCCATAGCTTTACCCCTTCTTCATCCATCCAGCCTTTTTCATTCACATGTACAAAACAACCAACAGGGAACTTTAGTTTCGGCATTGTTTTTCTTTTAAAAATAATCATTGGTCTCAGTTTGGAGCCATCAGCTGTGCATGCTAGTACCACTGTAAAACTGGACTTCTCATGTCCTGTTGTTTTAATTAAAAAAATGTTTTTTCACCTTTTGGATGGACAGTTTTATTTCCAATCATATCAAAATTCATTGGAGTTTCATCCATATTTCCGATACTACTTAACGCATAGCCATGTTTCTTGCGCTGTTTTATTACGTATCGATGGAAACTATTTACTTTGGCATCAAGATCTGGAGATAATTTTTGTGCAATTTTTGTCTTTTGCCTCAGAACCAAATTATGCCTTTCCAAGAATCTAGTACACCAGGATACAGTGGCCTTAAATCTGTTGCTGTGATCTGGGTTAGATTTGGCCCACTGAAGTGCAAACAAACGTATTTTATTTCGTGTCACTACATAACCGTTTTGGCGATGCTCATTCACCATGTCTGCTACATGTTTTTCGAGTTCTGGCCAATGTGGGGTGCCTCTTCTTAATGCACACTTACCCCTTGGCATACTCTTTAATGCTTTTACATTTGCTTTCCAGTCCCGAACCATCTTTTCTGTTACTCCATATTGTCTTGCAGCAGCACAGTTATTATGTTCCATGGCAAAGTTTACAACTTTAAGTTTAAAACTGGCTTCATATTTCTTTCTTCTTGCTGGTGGAGCCATGATGGGGTCTTTACTGTTATATTTGTATACTATACTGTAGCTACTGTTGCTGTACTGTATGTATTGTTGCTGTACTGTAGAGAAAGGTAATGGGCTACGCTACATGTAGAGGCAAGAGGGCTATTTTGTACCAGGTTTTTCTCGTTGATCCTGGCTCCAGTGGTCAGGATTGGGTAGTGACACGCTCCAGTTATTGATTGAGTCTGCAAAGCTGAGAAGCTCCTCCCCTTTGCCTTGCCTCCCAGCTTTCTGACTCAATCCGGTTGTGAAAGGCACGTTTGAGCCTAGCTCTGGCAAAAGTTTCCCTTTTGCCACCAAATTTCATCTACAGCTCCCAAAAATTTTTGGTAGAGCTCCCAGCGCGAAGGGGTTCGTACCCGAGACCGCTGGAGGCCAATTTTTGGCTGGTGAGGACTGTAGGTTCCCAGCTGGTTGAGCCTGGTCCTCACCCTAGCGTGGAGGGCCTGTTCCCTCTACTGCTGCATACAAGGGGCTAGCCTCTTGCCTGGCCAGGCAGAGGCTTTGGAGAGGCTATCGGGGATCCGATAGCCAGCAAATTGCGGCGATTTTATCAACGGAGCCGCTTTGGAGGCTGACCATGAGGCCTGAGGCCCTTGTTAGCCGCAGCCCCTGCCGGGCGGCTTCTGGGCTCAGCGCAGCAGCGGAGACCCTCGTTCTGCAGCCCCAGCCCCTCGGGTGGATCGGCTCTACTGATCATCTCCCAATTGCCCGGATTCCAAATGTAAGTAAGAGGGGAGTTGGATTAAGAGTCCGGGCGGCCATTAGGGTTTCCTAGGCCATTTGTAATGTTCCGGTGGCCATTTTGAGTGTCCCGGCGGCCATTTTAAGTCCCGGCGGCCATTTTAAATGTGCCGGCGGCCATTTTGGGAAGGTCCGGCGGCCATTTTAAGTGTACCGGTGGCCAATTTGGGAAGGCCCGGCGGCCATTTTAAGTATACCGGTGGCCATTTTGGGAAGGCCCGGCGGCCATTTTAAGTGTACCGGCGGCCATTTTGGGAAGGCCTCGTTGCGACTAGAGGCCTTGTGAGGGCTAAAGGCCTCTTTAACTGTCGGCCTTGCCCTTTCTTTCAGCTTCCCCTCTGAATCCTGCCCTTCCCTCAGGGGAATTGAGGAGTTCTCATGGCTTCCCATTGGCCTTCCAGATCGGCCAAGCAACCCTTACAGCAGGAAGAACCTGGATCTTCTGACCCTGTTCCTGCTAAGAAAAGCAAAAAAACCCATCATACCACAAAGGGGTCTAAGCCTTCCCAATCTTCTGCTTTGTCCAGGGAAGAGCTAAAGCGCCATAAGGCTATTGAAAAGGCGATCCAGAAGGCCAACCAGGCAGCCTCCTTGCAGGAGAAAGCCTCCATTAGCCCCCATCCATCTCCTGGGGTAGCCCCTTCTGCAGGTTCAATACCTGCTCCTGCAGGCCCAGCAAATCCGGATCCCCAGGTTCAGCCTGAGAAAGGGGATAATCCGGGCCAAGTTCTATCTCCTGCCTTGTCTCCAGATAGGGACATCCCATCATCTGAAGGGCCTAGGGAGGTCAATGTAACATTATTTGGAGCTCAACCTGAAGCTTCTCCTGTCCAGCCTCAACCCAAAGAAAATCCTGCACAGGCCCCCGCCCCTATGGCCCCTCCTTCCTTGGCCTCAGGCAATCAGATCACCTCTGATCTGGCTTCTTTCATCAGGGAAGCCATCAAAATGGGGGTTAGGGAGGAGTTGCAAAAAACCTCCTCTTGGGGCTCCAGTCACTCTTGCTCACAGGTTGATATTGAAGGCTCCATTGTCTCGGCTGCTGAGGCAGCTCTTCATGGACCAGAGTCTTTAGCCCAGGCAGGGTCACCTGATCATTCGGACAGGGAATCCTTAGGAGCTCCTGATCCTCTGGACCAGGATTTGTCGGATGACAAAGGTCTGGCCCCAGACCAACCAGCATTTGTGGGTCTTTTTAAGCCCCAGCTTTTCCGTTCCCTGCTCCACAAGGCCAAGGCCGTCACAGGTTTGGGTTCCTCTCATACCTCATCGGTTAATGCGGGGGAAGGCCCTTCCTCTTCCATTCCCCTCTTTGAGGAACCTGCCATTGAATCTGAGGAGATCCCTGGCCCCAAGATATTTAAGGATGTTCTTCAACGACAATGGGCGGCCCCTGCTTCTGGACCCAGCCCCAATGCTAATGACAGACGTCTCTATAATTTGGCACCTGAACTGTCCTCTCTTTTGCAGGTCCCTTCAGTAGACCAACCGGTAGCGGAATTGTCAGCCCCCTCTAAATTGACGGGGCCTCCTGATGAAGGTCTACGCCCGGAGGATAGACGGCTGGAGCATTCCCTAGTTAGATCACACCAGGCTACTGCCTGGTCGGTCAAGGCTTCCTTGGCCGCCTCCTTTTTTAACCGAGCCTCTATCTTATGGCTTCGCCAACTCCAGGCCAGACTCCCGGTCTCCGACCTGAGGACCCACCAAGATATAAGCAAGGTTATAGTTGCCCTAGACTTTTCAGCGGATGCTACCTTAAATTCTTCTCGCTTCGCTGCCAAGGCCATCGGTTCCTCTATAGCTGCTAGACGCATGCTCTGGCTCCGACAGTGGCAAGCTGATGCTAAATCTAAATGGCGCCTCGCTTCTTCCCCATTTGAAGGGCCCAAGCTTTTCGGCGCTCCTCTGGAGCCCCTCTTGGTGGAGTCCAAGGACAAACGCCGCATCCTTCCTAGCTTGTCCCGGCGATCTGACTTCAGGTCCCAATCCTCCTTCCGCCCATTCCGGTCTCCTGAGGGTGGTTTCTCAGGAAGCCGTGGTCAATGGTTTCCTCCGCCTAGACAGTTTCGACCTCAGGACCGTCCAGGTCCCCCTCCTAGAGGTCCTCCCAGACGGCCCTTTCGAGGGGGCAGGGGGCGGGGATTCCGTAAGTCTCGCTGACGGCCTGGTCCAGCTACCCATTGGAGGCCGCCTGGCGTCCTTCGCCAGCCAGTGGGCAGCTACCTCGTCGGACGCCTGGGTCAGGAGGACTATCAGTTCTGGCCTCTGTCTCGAATTCCTCTCCTCCCCCCCAGAGAGGTTTCTTCGCTGTCCCATCTCGCAGAGCTGACCATCCAGGCTCTTGGTGGCCTCTGCCATCCGTCACCTACTAGAGATTCGGGCCATCGAACCTGTGCCCCAGGGGCAGCACGGACAAGGCTTCTATTCACGCTTGTTCGTTATTCGAAAGTCCTCAGGGGGGTGGAGGGCGATTTTAGACCTCAAATCCCTGAACCGCCAGATCGTCTACCGGCGGTTCAAGATGCAGTCCCTCCAGACCATCTTGGAGGGCATCAGGGTTGGAGATTACCTCTCGTCAATCGACCTGACGGAGGCGTATCTCCACATCCCCATCCTCCCGGCCCACCGCAGGTTCCTTCAATTCTGCTTCTTGAACCAACACTACCAGTACAGGGCTCTCCCATTCGGCCTCTCATCAGCCCCCAGGGTATTCAGGAAATTGATGGCCGCCATAGCGGGCCATCTCAGGGCCATCCCAATCCGGATGCAGTTCTATCTGGACGATCTTCTGGTCCAGTCAGTCTCGGAGCCCCAGGCTCTTCGGGATCTCTCGACCACTATCCGGGTTCTGGAGGCCCATGGGTTCTCCATAAATCGGGCCAAAAGTCATCTGGTCCCGACCACTCGTCTCCAGCATCTAGGTGCCGTCATCGACACGGGTCAATGCAAGGTCTATCTTTCCCGGGATCGCCTGGCCAGTCTGCGGTCTCTGGTCAGGGCAGTGAGGACAGCGAAGGGCTCTTCCCTGGCCTCCCTCTCCCAACTCCTAGGGAAGATGGTATCTTGCATTGGCATAGTTCCCTGGGCCCGTCTCCACTGCAGGCTCCTGCAGTGGTTCCTCCTCCCTTACCAGAAACAGGGGTTGGGGTCCTCCCATCGATTTGTCCACCTTCCCCCCAAAGTGCTCAGGTCCTTCGATTGGTGGAACCCGGGGGCCCTCCTCCAGGGGAGGGAGTTCAGGGATCATCAGTGTCTGATCCTGACTACGGACGCCAGCCATCACGGCTGGGGGGCCCACCTTTCCTCTTCCCTCGCTCAAGGTCGATGGACTCGAGCGGATTTAGAGCACAACATAAACTGGTTGGAGCTCCGGGCCATCCACCTGGCCCTTCGAGTCTTTGCCCGCAAGGTACAGGGCAAGCATGTCCTCGTCAGGACGGACAACGTGGCCGCCAAGGCCCACGTAAACCGCCTAGGAGGGACCCAATCTCGACACCTCATGGAGGAGGCCGAGAGACTGGGCTCCTGGGCGGAGACACACCTCAAATCTTTGAAGGCAGCCCACATCTCCGGTCTCCAGAATTCTCAGGCGGATTGGCTGAGCAGGACCACGGTGGACCCCGGGGAGTGGTCTCTGGACCCTCCGCTCTTTGCGGAAGTCATATCCTTGATGGGGGTTCCAGTCCTGGACCTTTTCGCCACACAGTCCAATCGACAGACCCAGAGGTTCTTTTCACGGTTTCCGGAACCAGGAGCGGAGGCCGTGGACACTCTCCACAGCGCATGGCCCCCAGGCCTTCTGTATGCCTTCCCTCCACTCCCAGTCATCGCCAAGGTCATCAGGAAGATGCTACAGGACAAGGCGGAACTGCTGCTCATCGCCCCCCATTGGCCTCGCCGGCCTTGGTTCGCGGATCTGATGGCCCTCTCGGTTCGGCCTCCATGGCGTCTTCCTCCGGACAGAGTCGTCCTCCGTCAAGGGTCTCTTCTTCATCCGGACGCCGCATGGCTACAACTAACCGCCTGGCGATTGAGCGGCGTCTCCTGAGTTCCCGTCGTCTTCCGCCCAGAGTCGTCACGACTATCCAGGCGGCTCATAGGCCTTCAACCACTCGGATCTACGACTCCACCTGGAGAGCATTTTCGTCTTGGTGCGACAGACATTCCATCACCTCTACAGCAGCCTCCACGGAGCAGGTCCTCATCTATCTTCAGGATCGCCTTGACTCAGGTTTGGCTCCCAACACACTCCGCAGGCAAGTAGCGGCAATTTCCTCCATTCTTTGCTGTGGTTCACGGGGTTCCCTAGCCTCTCGCCCGCTTATTCGGCAATTTCTCAGGGGAGCCTCCAACCTTCGGCCTGCTCCTCTCCATAGATATCCCACCTGGGATCTTCCTCGGGTCCTGGATGCCCTGACCAGGGCCCCGTTTGAGCCCCTTAGGGAAGTAGGATTACGGTTCCTATCGTATAAGGTAGCCTTCCTTTTGGCCATCACATCGGCCAGGAGGGTGTCGGACTTGGCTGCCCTCTCAGCCCGAGAGGACCTATGTATCTTCCATCCCGACAGGGTTGTTCTCAGATTGGACCCCACCTTCCTTCCCAAGATTAATTCCCCTTACCATAGGGCCCTGGAATTAGTCCTTCCCGACTTCTGCCCTCATCCTACTCATCCACTCGAGAGGGCTTGGCACACACTAGACGTCAAGGGCTCTCCGCATTTACCTCCGACGCACCTCTTCTCTGCGCCAGACTGAAGCCCTCCTGGTTTCATTTCAGCCATCCTCCTTAGGCAAGAAGGTATCGGCAGCCACTTTGGGGCGTTGGATCCGCGCCACCATCGCAAAGGCTTATGAGGTCCTCTCCATCCCGGTTCCTCGCCGTATCACGGCGCACTCTACCCGTAGTGCGGCCACTTCGGTCGCTTGGGCTACTCAGGCTTCCCTGGAGGAAATCTGCAGGGCTGCCGCCTGGACTTCCCCCACTCCCTTTGTTAGACACTATCGTCTCGATCGGTTTGCCTCGGCCGAGGCTGCCTTCGGGCGCAGGGTCCTCCAACAGGTTCATCTGGGAACTTTCCCACCCCCTCGGGCGGGTCCCTCCCTACAGAGTTAGGCTTGGGCATGTCCCAATCCTGACCACTGGAGCCCGGATCAACGAGAATGGGCGTTGACTTACCTGAACGCTTCTTCTCGTTGCACTGGCTCCAGTGGTCAACCCCACCCTGTTGGTGCCCTCGTTGGTGGGGAAGATTCTGTGGATCTCTCTTTCGTTACCTTACAGCTCAAAGTGCCTGTCTGCGTTGCTGTCTTTCATCAGAAAGCTGGGAGGCAAGGCAAAGGGGAGGAGCTTCTCAGCTTTGCAGACTCAATCAATAACTGGAGCGTGTCACTACCCAATCCTGACCACTGGAGCCAGTGCAACGAGAAGAAGTGTTCAGCTAAGTCAACGCCCATTTTCCTTCACCCATGCAGCCTTGTCATGAATCTGAGTTGCTGGCACTGACTGATGACGCTAAGGGAGCGCCGACAACATTGACAGGAAGCTGTGCCGATCTAGTCAAGGCTGCATGCTGCTGAATGCTGGAACCAGCTGGTTGCTGAGCGGAGCTTCTCCCAGGCATCTAGGGGGATATTACCAACGCTCCAACTTCCCCAGCTGACCCCCACTGATGGCGAGCCCCACCGGTCTGGGGAAGTCAGAGCGTCGGTAATATCCCCCTGGATGCCTGGGGGAAGCTCCGCACAGCAACCAGCTGGTCCTCCTTTCCCCACGGCTTTCCCGTTGTAATTAGTGCTGCTGCTGCCGCCGAGGCTGCTCCTTCATCTCCGCCCACCTCACCAGACCCAGCCCGGCCAGCACCGCCGTGGCTCCCGCAGTCCAAGCGGATCGGCGCCCGGGCTCGCAGGCGAAGGGTGGGAGTGCGCAGCAATCGACGCCAATCGCTGCCACCCACCATCGCCCCAACGGGAAGAACCGCCCAGCAGCAATTCCAAGGAGCCCGAAGCGAACATACTGGAGCAGCGCGGGCCGGCCCGGAGGCTTAAACCCCGGGAGCCCAGGTGCCGAACCCCGCACAGCAGAAAAGACATGACAGCCGGTGCCCAGTTCCTTCTGCAGCCGTCCGGATCGGCGCCAAGCCAGGAAAGTGCGCTGCGCACTCCCACCCTTCGCCTGCGAGCCCGGGCACTGATTTTATATATATGAAACTAATGACATTTGGAGCCTAGATTTTTTCCTATAGTTTTCTGTAATTGTACAGTACGGATGCTTCTAAGTGACTTATTTTCTTCTCCCAAGGAAAATTACTGGGTGAGGTCAAGGGGCCATGTGTCCCAACAATCTTTTCAGTATTGTACATCATGTTTATAGAATATATATATTGTGAGTAATTGATAGAAATTTATGCTGTTTCAGACTTTAGAATCCCAAATTTTATATTTGAAATAATAATGATGTAAATATTTCCCATTCCTTTTGTACCAAAGGTTCCAACAATCTTTGGAGACAAATTATATTCCACTGGCATTTGGCAGTCTTCCATTTTTTTGGATATATTTTTGACAAATTCTATGCAAATTTAATTAATTTAATTTCTCATGTAGGGGATTAGATTTAATAGGTTCTATTTCTTTTTCCAATATGTTGAAATTCATTAGGTCAACTCTGGCAACATGGGCAAGGATGACTTAAGCCTGGCATATTTTGGCTTGCTGATATATTTATGAATCTCTACTATTCTACAACATGTTCTACTTTATTGAAAACATAGGGTGGGAGTTCCAGTTTGTGATACAGTATTAATCCGTGTTAAGCCTTCTTCAGTTCTCATGATAAACATTTTTTGCTTTCTATTTTTTGCCCTGGTAAAACCTAACATGGTAAGGCTGAACCACACTAGCAGCAAATATGCAGCTATTTGTGAGCAACTAAAGGCAGAGGTAAGAGGCTCTGATATGTCTCAAACCCAAAAGATTTTTATTGGGGTGAGAAGTCAATGAAAGGCAAGCGTTCCATATAATAGAATAAGATTCAGTATTTTGTTTGATTCCTCTGGCCTAATGCACATTTAAGACAACCTTAGCTGTTGATGCATCCATCAGAAATTCTGAGGATATTGATTGTTTAGAAAAATGTCAGTTGGTAATCCATACCTACCATCTCCAGACAGGGCTGAGAAAGATTCTTATTGGCAAATCCTTTGGAGAGTAGCAGCCTAGGGCATTCTATAATAAGTAACCACTGTACTTTTGAAGAAGCCTTTTCAGTGTAGAGGACACTGCTCATTGTGAGACATGTTGGCAATACAAGATAAAGATGCAATCTTTCTGTTAATGTAGTGTTCTAAGTATGCTGTAGTAAATATAAGCACAAGGCTGTCTGATTTGGTAGAGTATTTGATTATTCTTGTTGCTGGTATCCATATTAATGCCTGAATTGCCAGCTACTTGCAACTCCCAACTGGGATTAGTTTAAGGGAGAGAAGGCATCGAGAACACACTTTATTCACCAACCTTTATCACCACAGGGTTTCAGTCAGGGCTACATGTTTGTAATGTGGATACTTTAATTTATCTTAGGTAATTCTAACTTTAAAATTAAAGTTAAACTCTAGCCAAGTAAGCATACCGTTTTGTTTCTTTCAGGTGGCATACTTAAAAGGGAGTCTCTGAATTTATGAAGAAAAAATGCCAGAGCTTAAGTCCTTCCCTGGCTCCTTGTACTTCTGAGCAGATGGAGCTCTTCAGGTGGTCCATTACCTCTAAGGCAGAGTTCCCCAACATTTCCAGTTTTGCAGACTGGCAGGGGGAAGAGGATGGTTTTACGCGAGCGGTGAGCAAGCGCACCTGTGCACAGGTACACTTGCTTTCTACTTGCACAATTAGGGATGTGCACACACATGCTCACTTGCCACTTTCATAGCCCAGTTCCGAAAGGCTCAGGGTCCAGTAGTAGGTTGTGGTCCGGGAGTTGGGGACTCCTGCTCTAAGAGGAGAAAAGGTAGTAGATGGGCAATGTGTCAGTAAATATGATCACTTCTGTGTGAGTCAATACCTTTTATTTTTATCTTCTGAGTTCCAAACTGGAATGCCAAACTCTTATCTCTTCCCAGAATAAATATCTGTGTTATCTCACACTTCGTTAATAAATTTGGGTCTGTATTTCATTAGAAAACAATCAACTGAACAATTTTATTCCATAAAGAGGGGAATGGGCAAATTGAACTGGCATGTTTTTGATTCTGTTGAGGTTGATATTAAATATTTTTTCATTCTTGTTTTGGAAATAGATCAGAAGATACTTGCAAAAGTGTTGCAAAAGGATGATTGCACAGAAATGGGACCTTCCCAAATTTTGAAACAAAATTGCTCAAGAAAAAGTCTCATGAAGGAGGTAAGAGCACAAGAACTATGAGAGGAGGCTAAGTCAGAGTCTAGCACATGGATAAGTCCAGCACATAGATAATTTATCTCACAGTTTTTGTGAGAGTTACTTAGCATTACATTTTTATTTCATCCAAGCTGATTTCTCTGTGCCTAGTGTGTAAATGAATCCTATGAACATTTCTAAACTAACACCCACCAGTAATTGCTCCTTACTTCCTCACCCTGAAGAGGTGAGAATTCAAGTTAATTCACATGGATGGAAAATCTGAAATGCTGAGTTTGATTAGGTTTCTGCATTTCTCAAGCAAGAAGAAACAGTGAGGGTCAATGAGAGGGCATTAATTGAGTATACAATATAGCATTTATCATAGTAAACTTTTTTTTCCAGGTTAAGTTGGTTTATCAATTGTTTCAGTTGAGTGCAGTTGCTGAAGTCCTTGTTTCACAAACCTGCCTCTGCACCAGAAGTGGTATTCAGCAGGTTCTAACCAATTCTGGAGAACTGGTAGTGGAAATTTTGAGTAGTTCAGAGAACCGATAAATACCACCTCAGACTGGCCCCACCCCCAACTATTCTCTGCCTCCCAAGTCCCAACTGATTTTATTTTATTTTATTTATTTATTATGCGATTTATAAACCGCCCTACTCCCGAGGGACTCAGGGCAGTGAACAGCCAAGAGATAAAACACACAGAATTACAAAATTTAAAAACAGTATAAAAACCTAATTAAATAAATTTGGCCCTGAACAGATTAAAACAACCCTAAAATTTTTGACAAATTTAAAATTTACAATTAAAAAGGGAGGTTAGGCCAGGCCAGCCTGTTGGAATAAAAAGGTCTTGATGGCGCGGCGGAAGGTGCGTAAATCCGGGATCCTCTGTATCTCCGGGGGCCCCCACAGAGAAGGCTCTCCCCCTGGGGGTCACCAGCCGACATTGCTTGGCCGACGGCACCCGGAGGAACCCCTCTCTGGGAGCGAATTGGCCGGTGGGAGGCTATTGGTAGCAGCAGGCAGTCTTGTAAGTACCCAGGTCCTAAGCCATGGAGCGCTCTGAAGGTGGTAACCAATACCTTGAATCACACCTGGAGGACCACTGGGAGCCAGTGCAGCTTGCGCAGGAGAAGTGTTACATGGGAGCGCCATGACGCTCCCATAACCACCCACGCGGCTGCATTCTGGACCAGTTGGATCCTCCAGGTGCTCCTCAAGGGGAGCCTCATGTAGAGAGCATTACAATAGTCCAGGCAGGAAGTGATGAGGGCATGAGTGACCGTGCATAGGGAGTCCCGATCCAGAAGGGACGCAACTGGCAGATCAGGCGAACCTGATAAAAAGCCCCCCTGGCCACGGCCATCACATGTTCTTCCAAGGACAGCCGTGCATCCAGGAGGACACCTAAGTTGCGAGCCCTCTCTGTGGGGGCCAGCAACTTGCCTCTAATTGTCAGATATGGCACCAGCTGACTATATCGGGACACCAGTAACCACAGCCACTCGGTCTTGGATGGGTTGAGCCTGAGTCTGTTTCTCCCCATCCAGATCACACGGCCTCCAGACACCGGGACATCACGTCAAGGGCATCATTGGGGTGGTCCGGAGTGGAGATGTACAGCTGGGTATCATCAGCGTACTGGTGGAACTGCAAGCCGAAACCACGAATGATCTCACCCAGCGGCTTCACATAAATGTTGAACAGAAGGGGCAAAAGGACCGACCCTTGCGGCATCCCACACATAAGGCGCCTCGAGGTCGACCTCTGGGCCCCTGTCAACACAAACTGCGACCTGTCAGAGAGAAAGGAGGAGAACCACCGCAACATGGTGCCTCCCACTCCTAACCCCTCTAACCGGCGCAGCATGATACCATGGTTGATGGTATCAAAAGCCATTTAATAGGACCAGGACAGAGGAAAAACCTCTGTCCCGAGCCCTCCAGAGATCATCAACCAATGCGACCAATGCCCTTTCCGTACTGTATCCAGGTCTGAAACCTGACTGGAGCGGATCAAGATAGACCACTTCATCCAGGTACTGGGGGAACTGTCGCACCACCACATTCTCCACACCACCTTCACCACAAAGCGGAGGTTGGAGTCTGGACGATAATTCGCTAGAACAGTCGGGTCCAGGGAGGGCTTCTTGAGGAGGGGCCTCACCACCGCCTCTTTCAAGGCGGCGGGGAAGCAGCCCTCACTCAAGGAAGCGTTGATAATCCTCTGGAGCCAGCCTCGTGTAACCTCCTGGGAAGCCAGCACCAACCAGGAGGGACACGGGTCCAATAAACATGTGGCCGCGCTAAGTCTAACCAGAATCCTGTCCACGTCTTCGGGAGTCACCGGGTCAAACTCTTCCCAGATAGCACCCTCAAGACCTTCCTCCATCACCCCGTCTGGACCTATCCCGTCAGAGTCCAAGCCTTCCTGAATTTGAGCGATTTTGTCATGCAGATACTATACAAAATCCTCAGCTCTACCCTCCAAGTGGTCTTCCCGTGCTCCCAGATGGAGCAGGGAGCGGGTCACCCTAAACAGGGCGGCTGGGCAGTTATCTGCAGACGCAATAAGAGCGGAAAAGTAATCAGACTTTGCCGCTCTTATCGCTACAAGGTAGGTCTTAATATGTGACCTCACCAGTGTTTGGTCAGATTCGGACCGGCTGGCCCTCCAACTGCTCTCTAGGCATCTTTTCCGGCGCTTCATTTCCCTCAGCTCCTCGGAAAACCAGGGAACCACCTGGGATCGGCACCGGGTCAGAGGCCGCAAAGGCACGACGCGGTCCAAAGCTCCAGCGGCCACCCTATCCCAGGCGGCCACCAGGTCTTAAGCCGCGTCATGAGCCAGAACCTCAGGGAATGGCCCAAGCTCCGTCTGGAACCTATCAGGGTCCATCAGGCGCCTGGGGCGGAACCACCTGATCGGCTCCGCCTCCCTGTAGCAAGGTGTAGCGGTTTGAAGGTCAAGTCGAAGGAGAGAATGATCTGACCATGACAAGGGCTCGATCACAATATCCCCTATATCAAAATCATTCAGCCACTGGCCAGAGAGAAAAACCAGGTCCAGAGTGTGTCCCCTGGTGTGATTGGGGCCATGAACTAACTGGGTCAGGTCCATGGCCGTCATGGAAGCCATGAACTCCCGAGCTGCCTCAGACGTTTCACCGATAGATGGCAGGTTGAAGTCCCCCATGACCATAAGCCTGATCAACCGACACCTTTTGTACATATATAACACATATATTGGAATCAAAGAAACATTGCAGATGATTTTTAAATTTCCCATAACCTGCCTTTTTCCAGGGATTGAAAGGAAACAGAGACCAGCCCACTCCATTCCATTGTATACACTTATTTAAACTTTAACACTAACTAGCTCTCCAGTTTCAAATCTCATAGAACTATTTTATTGCAGGCTTATAATAGCTACTTTGCTGGTAGCCAAGAAACAGTACAGTTGGTTGAAAGTCACCAACCTACTTACTCCTGAAATTATAGCACAGTTTGAAGAGCTGAGTTCCATGGAGCACTAAACATTTCCATTTTGGATGGGCATGATGAAGAACCAGATGTGCAACAATTTATGAATCACGATTCTTTGGGTAAAATTCAGAGAAGGGTGAATGTTGAAAGTGCAGACCAATTCAGGTGTAGTGAATGCCAACAATGTTTGTTACTGTTTGTTTTTCTATCATAGCTATCCTCCCTGCCAATCTTCCTGCAACCAAGCATGCCAGTCCTAAAGTCAATCCCAGAATTCAACCTGCTGAACCAGAAGCTGAGCTGATTCCACATGCTCTCTTGAAGATGCCCCACTACTCAACAAAGAAGAGGAGGAAGGTATTGCAGTTTGAAAGAAGCATTTCACCTAGCCAAAGATAGTATGCAAAGTGCTGTCGGAAGGTTTGTCTTTCATCCCAGAAAGTGGATTCTCTGAAGGAATGGTCTGATTTTGCCCAAGTAGACTGTACCAGCACCCCTCTTGGAGTGAAAGCAAAATCTTCCAGACCAGTTGATCATCATATTCCATTATTTATTTTATTTTATTTTATTTTATTTTATTTTATTTTATTTTATTATTTTATTTTATTTTATTTTATTTTATTATTTTATTTTATTTTATTTTATTTTATTTTATTTTATTATTTTATTTTATTTTATTTTATTTTATTTTATTATTTTATTTTATTTTATTTTATTTTATTTTATTTTATTTTATTTTATTTTATTTTATTTTATTTTATTTTATTTTATTTTATTTTATTTTATTTTATTTTATTTTATTTTATTTTATTTTATTTTATTTTATTTTATTTTATTTTATTTTTATACCGCCTTTCTCCAACAGGACTCAGGGCGGGGAACAGCCGAGATAAAACATAACATATCAAATTTAAAAAACAGTTTAAAAGACATTAAATAATTTTGGCCCTCAATTTAAAATAACCCAGTTAAAACCAATTTCAAATTAAAACCGAAAGGATGGGATCAAGCCAGCCCGGCCAGATGAAATACATGTGTTTTCAGGGCCCGACGAAAAGTCCGGAGGTCTGGTATCGTGCGTATCTCTGGGGGTAGGTCGTCCCAGAGGGCAGGTGCCGCCACAGAGAAGGCTCCCCCCCGGGGGTCGTCAGCCAACATTATCTGGCCAACGGCACCCTGAGGAGGCCCTCTCTGTGCAAGCGAACTGGCCGGTGGGAGGCTATTGGCGGCAGAAGGCGGTCTCATAGATATCCCGGCCCTAAGCCATGGAGCGCTTTAAAGGTGGTCACCAACACCTTGAAGTGCACCCGGAAGACGACTGGAAGCCAGTGCAGCTCGCGCAGGAGAGGTGTCACATGGGAGCGCCCCGTAGCTCCCATAATCCCCCACGCGGCCGCATTCTGGATGAACTGGAGCCTCCGGGTGCACCCCAAGGGGAACCCCATGTAGCGAGCATTGCAGTAGTCCAGGCGGGAAATGACAAGTGCCTGAGTGACCGTGTGTAGGGAGTCCCGATCCAGAAAGGGACGCAATTGACGTATCAGGCGGACCTGATAAAAAGTCCCCCTGGCCACGGCCATCATATGCTCTTCTAAAGACAGCCGTGCATCCAGGAGGACGCTCAAGTTGCGAGCCCTCTCCGTGGGGGGCAGTGATTCGCCCACAATACCAGCGATGGCACCAGCTGGCTATATTGGGACGCCGGAAGCCACAGCCACTTGGTCTTGGAAGGGTTGAGTCGGAGCCTGTTTCTCCCCATCCAGGCCTGCATGGCCTCCAGGCACCGGGACATCACTTCAAGGGCATCGTTGGGGTGGCCTGGGGTGGAGATGTACAGCTGAGTGTCATCAGTGTACTGATGGAATTCCACCCAAAGCCACGAATGATCTCACCCAGCGGCTTTACATAAATGTTGAACAGAAGGGGCGAGAGGACCGACCATTGCGGCACCCCACAAACAAGGCGCCTCAGGGTCGACCGCTGCCACCCTGCCAACACAGATTGCAACCAGTCAGAGAGGTAGGAGGAGAACCACTGCAAAACGGTGCCCCCCAATCCCTCCAACCGGTGCAACATGATACCATGGTCGATGGTATCAAAAGCCATTGAGAGATCTAACAGGACCAGGATAGAGGAACAACCCCTATCCTGAGCCCTCCAGAAATCATCCACCAACGCTACCAATGCCGTTTCCGTGCTGTGCCCAGGCCTGAAGCCAGACTGGAGTGGATCTAGATAGACAGCTTCATCCAGGTACTGTGGAAGCTGCCGCGCCACCACACACTCAACAATCTTCGCAATAAAACAAAGGTTAGAGACTGGACGATAGTTAGCCAAAACAGCTGGATCCAGAGACCTTCTTGAGGAGGGACCTCACCACCACTTCTTTCAAGGCGGCCGGTAGGACACCCTCGCTCTAAGAAGTGTTAATAATCCTCTGGAGCCAGGCTTGTGTAACCTCCTGGGAAGCCAGCACCAACCAGGAGGGACACGGGTCCAATAAACATGTGGTTGCGTTCAGCCGTCCCAGAATCCTGTCTATGTCCTCAGGAGCCACAGGATCAAACCCCTCCCAGATAGCACTCTCAAGACCTGCGTTAATCATCCCGTCCGGATTTACCCAGTCAGAGGCCAGGCCTTCCCGAATCTGAGCGATCTTGTCATACAGATGCTGCACAAAATCCTCAGCTCGACCATGCAAGGGATCATCCCGCGCTCCCAGATGGAGGAGGGAGCAGGTCACCCTAAACAGGGCGACTGGGCGATTATCTGATGATGCAATAAGGGTGGCAAAATAGCTAGATTTTGCCGCTTTTATCGCCACTAGGTAGGTCTTAATATGAGACCTCACCAGTGTTTGGTCGGATTCGGAACGGCTGGTCCTCCAACCGCTCTCCAGGCGTCTTTTCTGGCGCTTCAACTCCCTCAGCTCCTCGGAGAACCAAGGAGCTAGGTGAGTTCAGTGCCGGGTCAGAGGCCGCAAAGGCATGACACGGTCTAAAGCCCGGGCGGCTGCACTATCCCAGGTGGCCACCAGGTCTTCAGCCGAGTCATGAGCCAGAGTCTCAGGAAATGGCCCAAGCTCCATCTGGAACCTATCAGGATCCATCAGGCGCCTGGGGCGGAACCACCTAGTCGGTCCCGCCTCCCTGCGGCGGGGTGTAGCGGTTAGAAAGTTAATTCGAAGGTGCGAGTGGTCAGACCATGACAAGTGTTCGATGGCTATATCCCCTGTATCAAGGCCACTCAACCACTGACGAGAGATAAAAACTAAGTCCAGAGTGTGCCCGCCTCTGTGAGTAGGGCCATGAATTAACTGAGTCAGGTCCATGGCCGTCATGGAAGCCATGAACTCCCGAGCCACCTCAGACGTTTCACCGATGGATGGCAGGTTGAAATCCCCCATGACCAAAAGTCTGGGGGTATCAACCGCCACCTCGGCTATGACGTTGAGCAGCTCAGGCAGGGCTGTTGCCATGTGGCAGGGAGCCAGGTACGTGATCAACAAGCCCATCTACGCTCCACAGCCCCACTTCACAAGAAGGGACTCACATCCGGCTATCTGTGGAACAGTGATCTCCCTCGGATCAAGACTTTCCTTTATAATAACCACCACTCCCCCGCCCCTGCCCTGAGCTCTTGGCTGGTGGAATGCACGGAAGCCTGGTGGGCACATATCTACAAGGGGAACTCCCCACTCCTGGCCCAACCAGGTCTCCGTAATACCTGCCAGGTCCACTCCCCCCTCCTGAATAAGATCGCAAATGTAGGGGGCTTTATTTACCACGGACCTGGCATTGCACAGCAACAGCCGAAGGCTCGGGCCCTGAGAGTCTGAACAGCCTGGGGAACGAGAAGAGCTATGGGAACCGGGATGTGCCACCGCTCGGAGATAGCGAGTGCGTGCCCCCACATGATATGGCCCTCTGCTCCCGCCATATCTGCACCTCCCACTCAGCGTATTGATGGAAAAGCCCTCAGCAGAATGAACTCTAATGCCCCCCTTACCCCCGGAATCCGCACCCTCCATGGCCCAACTGGCAGCTGGGCCAGACCCCTCCCCCCTGTGGGTTAACCCCCAAAACACACAACCCTCCCACCCCTTAGAACCCCTTAAAAATCTATCTAAAAATTTCCCCAGAAAACCCCTCAATCCCCTTTTTGCAACATTCCACCTCTCGGGGTGCCAAAGCCCGTCATAAAGGTAGGCCCTCAATAGAGTGGAGGGCCACACCTGTGAGAGGGGGGAATCTCGCAGAATAAGAAGCTCCGCTGGCGAATACATCTAAATAATCGAGGGAAGCCCATTATATTGCCCATTGACAGTTTCTAAGAGTCGCATGCCCTTGGCTTCCTCAACCATTCAGAATTGATCTCCTTTACAAAGCTTAAACATAACTTTTGACCTCTGAGGAATCCTGCCCCCCAGTCTTGAAGGTCAATACTGTGGAATGCCCTGGTTGGGAAAGTGTCCACATGACTCCAACCATCAGGGCATGCCGCTTATACCCAGGTAGGATCTTCAGAAAGGCAACTGTTTCCAATTATCTTATTTGCAGAGATTTAACCCAGCAGTTCTTAGATTCCAGTGACTCTAATAGGGGTGGGCATTCTGTTGTCCAACTGTAGTCTCAAACAAATGGCTTTTGTGGAGTTCAGAGAATTCCACAAAAGTTATAATTGATTTTCAGCAACATCTGCTAAATGTCATGATGGCGGTACATTGACCAAAAACTCAGATGACATGTGTGATATCCTGAGTAATAATCAGATGGCAGGCTAGTATATTAGTCACTGTCTTTTTAGGATCCGTTGAAAAGATCAACAGATCCAGAACAAACTGTGAGTAAATGTGGATCTCTACATTATATGAAATTTACAAATAATATTTGCCTTGTTCTGTGTCCAGACAAGATGAGGCAAGATTTGTGGATTTTGTTTCATTTTGTTGTTTTGCAGTGATAAACTGGTTTGGAAAGTAATAGGCAGTTAGTATGGCTGAATCCAAAGTTGGATGGGCCTGGTTCCACACTTCCTACTATTCTATACCCATGCACCTTCCCTTTGTAACTTGTGATCTTACCTCACCTAAAGCTGTTGAAAAATAAAAGATTATGGACAGTTTGCTGACATTTCCAGCAAACATGTTCCCAACACCATTCATCAGTTTGCCTCGGGGTTAAGGAGTATAATTTGATTCAAACACTAATCCTGAGGGAAAGTAGAGTGTATTGTTTAAATGCTACTAGTCTTTTGGGAAAGCACATTTATTTATTTATTTACAAAGAGTAGAATGGACTGTATGATTACAGACTTGGTGGCAGGTGATTCCTTGATGTTATTGGGGAGATAGCAACTGTTTTTTGGAAGCTTATGGGGATTAGTTTTTCATGGATAGCAGAAATGACATCACTTCTTGCACCAGTCTGAAGTGATATACTTCATTTCAGTCTACAACCACGTTCTTTGCATTCTTGATGTGGTCATATAAACCTTTGCCTCTGGGGGCATGACATAAAATAACATCGGTTTACAAGTAGCCTTCAAATTACAGTCATTTGTTTAGTGACCGTTTGAAGTCGCAATGGCACTGAAAACAGTGACATGACCATACTTATGATCGTTGCAGCATCCACAAGGTCACATGATCAAAATTCAGATACTTGGCAACTGACTGATATTTATGATGGTTGCAATGTCTGGGGATCATGGGATACCCTTTTTGAATTTTTGATAAAGTTAGTGGGAAAACCAGATTCACTTAACTATCATGTCACTAGCCTAACAGTTGCAGTGATTCACTTAACAGCTGGGGCAAGAAAAGTCATAAAATGGTGCAAAACGTACTTAACCACTTGCCTAGCAGTGGAAATTTTGGGCTCAATTGTGGTCATAAGTTGAGGACTACCTGTATCTGTTTTTCAATCTTTTGCTTAAGGATGGATGGAATATATACAGTCCATTGTAATAGATTCTTGGTATGGGAAGCTATACAAAAATTGATTACCTATATTCTGAATGTGTGTAAGAATAGGCAAATTTTTTGGTTGTTGGATGGGGAACTATGTCAAATAGCTAGGGAAGTTTAGAATATTTTTCCAAATATGATGCTCTCAATTATGTTGAACTTCAACCCCATCATCCCTGGCTTCCAAATATGGCTATAATAAAACTGTTCTCTCTCTTTTCAGTTCTACTTCTCACTTGCCAAGCAGCTGCATTGGTAGGTTCCATAAAGTCTTCAGATTGTGAATGCACCAGGTAAATTTGCTTTAGGAAGTCAATGGACATATTCCATATTGTAATTTCAGTGATTTTGGGATGGAGTTTCAGTTGGTAGTGGAAAATCAGAGAAAATGGAATTAATGAAGAAGTTTCTTATTTTAAAGGGCTATCGTTCTATTCTCAAATGAGTGTGTAGAAGTATTGATGCTGATTTATATTTTCTGTTCATTTCGTATTTGTATTGGCAAAATATGTGCATTCATATTTGCAAAAGCATGGAAATTACAAATTAGGATGATCAGGAAGACAGGGCGGAAGATTTCGGACAATACCTGTATGACAAAATCGCTCAGATCCGGGGGGATTTGGACTCTGACTGGGTAGAACAGGGCAGGGTGACGAGGAATAGTCTTGAGAATGTTATCTGGGAGGAGTTTGATGCTGTGACTCCCGATGATGTGGACAGGATTTTGGGGAGACTTAGTGCGGCCACATGTTTACTGGACCCGTGTCCCTCCTGGTTGGTACTGGCTTCCCAGGAGGTTACACAAGGCTGGCTCCAGGGTGTTATCAATGCTTCGTTGAGTGAGGGTCACTTCCCCGCTGCCTTGAAAGAGGCGGTGGTGAGGCCTCTCCTCAAGAAGCCGTCCCTGGATCCGGCAATGTTGGCCAACTACCGTCCTGTCTCCAACCTTCGCTTCATAGCAAAGATTGTTGAGAGTGTGGTCGCGCGACAGTTTCCACAATTCCTGGAGGAAACATCCTATCTAGATCCGTTCCAGTCGGGTTTCAGGTCTGGGCACAGCACGGAAACAGCATTGGTCGCGTTGGTTGATGATCTCTGGAGGGCTCGGGACAGGGGTTGCTCCTCTGTTCTGGTCCTGTTAGATCTCTCAGCAGCTTTTGATACCATCGACCATGGTATCATGCTGCACTGGCATGCACTTGACTCCATCACTGACTATTGGGGGTGAGTCTTTGGCCCCCACAGAAAGGGCTCGCAATCTGGGAGTCCTCCTGGATATTCAGCTGTCCTTGGAGAAACATCTGACGGCTGTAACCAGGGGGGCCTTTTGTCAGGTTCGCCTGATTCGCCAGTTGCAGTCCTTTCTTGATCGAGATTCCCTGTGCACAGTCACTCACACCCTCGTCACCTCTCGCCTTGACTACTGCAACGCTCTCTACATGGGGCTCCCCTTGAAGAGCACCCGGAGGCTCCAACTGGTCCAGAATGCAGCAGCGTGGGTAGTGATGGGAGCAGCATGGCGCTCCCATGTAACACCGCTCCTGCACGAGCTGCACTGGCTCCCGGTGGTCTTCCGAGTGCACTTCAAGGTGTTGGTCATCACCTTTAAAGCGCTCCATGGCATAGGGCCTAGCTATCTTCGAGACCGCCTGCTTCTACCGACGACCTCCCATCGACCCATGCGCTCCCACAGAGATGGCCTCCTCAGGGTGCCATCAGCCAAACAATGTAGGCTGGTGACCCCCAGGGGGAGGGCCTTCTCTGTGGGAGCATCTATCCTCTGGAATCAGTTGCCCCCAGAGATAAGGAGAATCCAAGACCTCAGCGCCTTCCGCCGTGCCCTTAAAACCCACTTTTTCCAGCAAGCCGGGCTGGCTTAAGAAGTAATAAAAGTTTTAAATTGGTTTGTGATTTTTAATTTTTGGGCCAAATTTATATATATTTTAATTTTTTAATATTTGTATTTCATGTTCTTAATTTTGGCTGTACACCGCCCTGAGTCCTCAGGGAGAAGGGCGGTATATAAATTGGAAATAAAATAAAAATAAAAATAAAATCATAAAATCCACATCATGGGTGTAAGAAACTGGTTCTGCAATGTCTCATATTTTCTCAAGCCAAGCAAATTTTTTCCCCTTCTTTCAGTTTCAATTCTCTTCAGGCTGTATACATTTTTAGCCTATTACTTGGTTGTTATGTCAGTTTTTAAGCACATACAGGAATTTCAATAATAGTGCCAATACTGTCCTATAAATTGAATGTTTATGTGTATGCTGTTTTGAATACTTGTTAGTTGGCCCCTTCTCTATTCAAGCAACAATCTAGTTTTATGTGAGGTTGTTTTGTTATTTGTTAAAGGAGTAAGTGTTTTAAAATGGTAGTTGTCATTGCTGGAACAGAAGTAGAGAGAATAATCCCTAGTTATTATTATTTACAGTTTTACCTATGGAACTCCCATCTTAATATTTTCCCCCTCTGCTCAAGATGTCCATCTGGCATCCCTGCATGAAAATGGTGCTAGAGATTTGTTCATTCCTAGCAATCAGCATTCTACTGTAGGCTCACTCCATTAAGTTTCTTTCAAGCTGCTACTTGAACATTTTAACATTCTGACACCCTATCTCATTAGCTTCATCTATTCTTATATAACAGTATCTGTATCTGTATATTTATACCTACATTTTTAATAGCAGGTGTACATTGAATTAACAGATGACATCTGAGTTGCCATAAATTATTAGGAAAAAACAGCAAACCTAAAGTGTAAAGTTTGTTTCAATATTATACAGTATCTTCCATTGTAATGATAATACGGTGCTCAGCATGTATCTGTTGGGTAAAAAGAGCACTCAGTTTTCAAAACTAGCTCATTCTGGACCTAAATTAATGATTTTATACCAAAGTGAATGATTCTTCATTTAGTCAGCTTCTCTGACTGGCTTTTATTATTAATAATAAAAGCTATTTCCTCCCCCGTGGTGCACTGAAGATAAGTTTGTAAACGTGTGAACTGAACAAAGTAAGCTGCCAGGACCACTCTGTAACATTGTGCATTGTACTGATATTGTTTATGATACAAAATGAAGTGTTTTTTTTTAAAAAAAAAAAATCCACTGTTAACTTTGCTATTTGTCTTCTTTTTGTACCAGAATTCAAGTATGGAAGGGCAGGTAGTAATAAAGATACTCTTTAATGGCATGTGGAAAAACTGGAGTCCCAGTCCACATGACAACCCTATTTTCAGGAGGGAAGACAAATTATGTTCAGTTATCCTTTAAAATAAATATGGATATTTCTTATCTATGAAGCTTTCAATGTAAAATTTGCTGGAGTCAATTAAAAGCACAAGTGGTGCTGTGAATTAGTTAGAATGAGTTAGCTGGCCAGCCAAGCCCCTTTTTAACAGATGTGTCGGTGCAGTAATTTTAGAATTAGGGTTGGGACTATTGAGAGTTATGCTTTATGCTTTCCTAAAAGTCCCTTGTGTGCATGGAGAAAAGAGAAGAACGAAGAACATGGAATATTTCACAAGGGTTATATTGAAAGGGATAGTGCTCTCTGGGACAGTGACATCGTGTCTCACATAATTTTTCTCATTCTCACTCTCTTATTAAATATTAATCAAGCAGCTAAAGTTGTAAGGAGATAAAATGAAAGAAGCTAAAGGGCAGTAATCAATGCTCCCATTTTATAATCAGATCAGACCTTTTTGCAAACTGTCCCAGGCAATAGAAACAAAGATAGATGACCAAAGCAAGATGGAATTGATTGGATGGAAAGATTATGTCTACAGTGAAGAAAACTGATTCTGATCATTTGAGATACTACTGGGTATATCATGTGGCTCAGTTAAATGTGTTTTAAACATGATTAGATAGATTAGTAACATGATTACTATTAATCATGTTTAAAATGTCTTTTAAACATGATTAATAGTAATAATATTACTATTATCAACCTGTCAAAAGATTTACCAAAAAGAGATCATAATATTTCTTGAATTTCAGGGCAGGATTTTTACCAAGAGTCTTTATCAGTCAAGGCCAGTCACATTAGTTATTTTTTGAAGGGAAACAAAAATAACTCAGTAAACCTTATGTAACAAAATTAAAACATCATTGATTGCACTGTTCATTTTTAGGTAAACAGTATGAATCAAAAATAAATACTAATAGAAGTCACAAAATGGTGAGAAATATTGAAAAAAAGTATGGGATGTTATATTACTTTACATCTTGCTCCAGTAGATTTAGCATGACATACTGTATGAGTTGACCAACTTGATGACTGGTAGGGGGTGTTTGGAACTCTTAATAGCTTTTTTTTTTTTTTAATTTGATTTATATGCCGCCCTTCTCCGGAGACTCAGGGCAGCTTACAATGCGTTAAGCAATAGCCTTCATACTTTTGTATATTTATACAAAGTCAGCTTATTGCCCCCACAAACTGGGTCCTCATTTCACCTACCTTAAAAAGGATGGAAGGCTGAGTCAACCTTGAGCCTTGGAGAGATTTGAACAGCAGAAATTGCAGGCAGCTGTGTTAATAACAGGGTGCTTAGACCACTGTACTATCAAGGCTCTAGCTTACCGTGACAATATACCTTGTGACCAATTGTCCAAACTCAAACAGGGGAAAACTAAGGTGAGGATAGGTGCATTATCTCATGAAGAGTCAGAATGAGTTTACTGAACTATGCACTAAATGTGGTATAGAAGGCCATCCTAGCAGACAAAGAAGACTATTTATTATTTTATCATGTGTGGTTTTACTCCTGATTCCTCCATCAAGAACAGCATATATTGATATTCCAATTTGTAGTTCACAACAAATATTCTGGTACATTAACATTAAACAAAGCTTTATTGAATTTATCAGCTTTGATGTAAATACTGAAGAACAGTTATCTGAAATGCAAATTATCAGCTTGGGAAAAAAAAGGAACATTCCTCTTGATTGCAGAGAGCAAAATTTTGATAACAGCTTTAATCTGTTATCTTGATTGTAGAGAGAAAATAAAAAGTGTTCAGGACTGCATTGTGTTCAAATATTAACTTATCCTACTTGTTCTTCTAATTCTCTACATCTTATAAGTATTAATGCCGCACCAACCTATATTGATACTTTCAACTGTATATCTTGTTTATGGGCAACAACTTTTTTGTTTTTTTCTGGACAGAAAAAATATACAGTTCAAACATACTAATCAACATGGGTCAATGTTATCCATCCAGTCACAGAATCTTCTGGGTATTCTGCAAGCAATTGAATGTACTCTCAAATTAAACTTGACGCTTGAAGCTCAGTCAAATCCAGAAGCATTGAAAAGACATTGACTCATGTTCATGCCTTTTGTTAGCAAGCTTTTAGTACAAGGTGTTTTCAAGTACTGATGACAGAAGCAAGATTTTACAAGCCAGAGAAATCTATTCTGAATCAAAAATAGGTCTCATTGCACATATTATTGAAAAAGTAATACAATAGAAAGATTGGTGGCTCAACATGTTTCGGGTAGGATATCTTGCAGCAGAAAGTATGGGAACTTGGCAGTAATTAACTGAAGCAGAAAGTTGAAAAGAGTACATGTGGATGCTAGCAAGGTGTGTCGTGCTTTATCTTATGATGAATTTTTATTCAAAATGATTTTATTTTATTTTTTTGATATTATGTGCAAATTGAAATGAGGTTCAAAGCAACCAACATATTTTGCATTCCATTCAGCTCTAAAATATGTGCAATTGGAACAATTGCAATTACGGTATATAAGAACAAGAACAGGAAGAAGCTTCTAAATCGTCTGCTTTTCAAACATCTGACATCTTTCTGAATATTTTTTCTTGGGGAATATTGCAACTGGAAAAAGAATAATCCAATCTACTTGTGGGGGAAAGGTAAAACTTTGCCTCATTAATCTTATAAAAATGTTTTTACAGAAAAGCCAAGTAACCCATAAGTAATTTTTATCAGAAGACATCTTTTGAATTGAGTAGATAGAGCAATTGCTTTAAATTGAATTGATCTATCAGTTTATTGCCTTATTGGTCCATTAGAATAACAACAACAAAATCATATCTGGATATTACTATTTTGAAAAGCAACAGTTAAAAAAAATTTATACAATAGTCAGCAATGTATAGTTGAGTAAAACAGAATCCTTTATGCACGAGACTATGTATATGGGATGGGGTACAGGCAAGGATCAGCAATTTGTATCAAGCACCATGTGGCAAATTTCTGAACTCCGAAACAAAGGCAACTATGATGTAGCTGATCCTGCTACTTTCTACATTTTACAATAAAAGATAAATCTTCTGCAAGGCAATTTAAATCCTTTCTCATGAAACAGACCTGTTTGCCCCATCTCTCTCCATGCTTAGATCCTGGGGGTATGGCAACTCTAGTATTTCCTTTAAAAAAGGAAATACATTGGTGAAGGGCTAAGTAGTCTTACTACACATTTCATTTCCTAGCTTTTCATTTATAGTAAAACATCGGGGGGGGGGGGGATATAAGGCATTGCCATATTTAGCTTGCCATCCAAAAAACATGGAAATGTGCAATTGCTGTCTTATCAAAATTGGAAAATAGTGCAGGTAGCAATTAAAGACTCCCTAACATTTCATATTCCAATACCAAGAAAATTCAACCTGCTAGAAAATGATGCATTATTAAAGGTGGTATTTAAGCTACAAAATGTGATTGTTATTTTGTTGCTATTTTAGAAAACTCATAGTATATTATGAATTTGCTGACGAAACAAAATGCTTTTATTTCATTATGGAGAAGCTAAAATTTGACTGTGTCTATATGAATATCCTAGGAAGAAACAAATTGTGTGTGGGGGGGGGGGAGTTATAGAAATGTTCAGTGGCATCCATGGAAAGGAGTCAGAACACTCAACATGGCAGCTTTATGACTGAAGCTCTGCTCGTTTTAATGTCTCATGTGATTCATGAGCAACTATCATGCAATCATGGCTACCATCTTCACTTTTTGAGCCACCCCAGCAAAGCCCTTGGAGATGTACCTGCAATCGCAAAACAATTGACTTCTCATGGTTTACAATCCAGATAACACCAGCCAACACTTTTTTTCTGTCACAAACAGAAAACAAGACTAACCTGATCAATAAGTAATGGTATTATTTTAGAACATAGCAGTAGCACTTAGATTTATATATCACTTCACAGTGCCATATAGCCCTTTCTAAGCTGTTTACAGTGTCAGCATATTGTCCCCAACAATCTGAGTCTTCATTTTACCAACCTTGGGAGGATGGAAGGCTGAGTCAATCTTGAGCTGGTGGGACTTGAACTGCCAAACTGCAGTCAGTCAGCAGTCAGCAGAAGTAGCCACAATTACTGTGTTCTAACCACTGCACCATCACGGCTCATAACTGCAAATTCCTTTCTATGTTTTCCCAGAAGTTAGTCCTAGAATTATCAGATATGATTAAATAAATGTTGTGGATTATTGTTGTTTGCCTTGTTTAGAATTAGAGAATAGGTCATGACTTGTTTAAAAGTATGTTGGAACTCGAGAATTTACCAAATTCAGAACCTGGAAAGGTGTGGAGCCTTTTTTGAGGTGGGTAGCAGATAAAGATTGCTGCGTTTTTCCTAGTAAAGTTAAGAGTAATGAGACCAGCAAAAGAAAACATGAAAGCTGGCAAGGATTGTGTGAAAAATGCTAACTCTGCAATGTACATACATGTAAAAAACTTCCAATGATCAGTCTTTGCAGGATACTTCAGTCCTTCCAATTTGTGATTTATTTATGAAAAAAAATTCTGTTAAGTTAGGCCTTTGAGTTTACCAGCACTGTTTTTTTGGAACAGATGTGTAAAAAAAAAGTAAAGCTGTGAAAGAAAGTCCCCCCTTCCCTGCTGCCCAAGCACTATATTTTTAAATCTGCTGGTTGTCCTAAGACCATTAAGTAGTCTAATTCTCAGGGGTACAGGTTCATGATGCAATCTCTTCTGACAGCCAATCATACAACTTTGCTAGCCTTGGGATTGGTAAAAAAGCAGTATCTGAACATTCTCCCCCTAGGGTGCGGTTATACCCCCACCTCCATGCTCACACATGTGCTCCTACTATGCTTCCTGACCTAGATTACGGAAGAATTGTCTCAGAGAGAATCTGGTTTGCAGATGGGGCACAACTTTGCCTCATGCAAAAAGGTTAAAATTAAAATTCCAATTGCCTTTGAGTTTGTGCCTCTCATTAGGAGGTCATGGGGAAAGGACAGCTCTCTGCTGAAAGAAGTACTTGATTTTATTATTAGGGTGCAGTAGTTACAAATGACATGCCTGCTTTGATCCTGTCTTGTTGGAGAGGTAAACAAATGGAGAGGTTTCACTGATTCTTTTGCTGGTCACTCCAAATACCCTATTATTCAGTTGTGGGCCTTTTATTCCTCAGGTGCAAAGCTATCACCTTAGAAATAACAAGCCTGCTGAAGCAGTACAGTGAGATGCCTGCCATGGTTTGATCCTCTTCTCCGCCTGTCTGCTCTCGCTCTTTGAAGATGCAGCAAAGATACAATTAAATACTACAGTTCTTTATGTCAGAACAAAAAGACATGACACGAGACCTTGTTAATAGTCTGGGATAAGACTGGTTTATAGTAAAATGCAAAGATTAAACTGGTTAATTTTGGTAAAATGAAACTCAGTTAATTTCACTTGGTTACAGTTTTTAATTCTTCCTTTAAATCAGTGGTATATTTTAAAAAATAGTTGGATGAGAAGGCATCCATTGGAGAAATCTGGTTTGAATCTCCACTCAGGCATGAAGCTCCCTATTGGCCAGCTCTCAGGCTAATCAGCCTTGCAAGGTTGTTATGAGGATAAAAACAGGAATTTATTCACTATCCCTTGGCATTTGAGTTTCTTGAGGAAGAACAGGACTGAAGGGTTGTTGCATAATATTAATATTTAATTAATGCAATTTTTACCCCCACATTTTAACTCTGTTATGTTGTCATTTTGCAATGTGTTTCCAAACAGACCATTCAAATACTGTTGCAATCCTTGACTCATGAAAATTGTATACCCTTCTTAGACCAGGTTAATACATTTGTTCCTTCAGAACAGTGCATACTATATGGATAAATATCCTTAAACGTAAGACTGTGGGAATTAGGTGTTCAGAGTGATGTCATGAGGGAAAAAAAACTTTGTGTCTAGTTGTTTTGGCATGCAGTGCCTTCTAGCCGTGATGGCGAACCAATGGCACGTGTGCCAGAAGTGGCATGCAGAGCCATCTCTCCAGGCATGCCAGCTGTCACCTGTTGCTCACCCGAGTTTTGGCGTGCACATGTGTGCGGCCAGCTGGTCTTCATGCGTGCATGCATGCCAGAAACCAGAAGAGCAAGTGACCGGCATGTGTCCCAGCGCACACATACACACCAGGGAATTACTCTCGGTTTTTGGTACTTCTGTGTGTGCGCGCCGGGAGTTGCTCTTCTGGTTTCTGGTGCTGCCCCTCACCCCCCGCGCGCGCTCCCATTTCAGCACTCTGCCAAAAAGGTTCACCAACACTGCCCTATAAAGAGCATCCTGAGGGGAGGGGTTGAAAGAGTTTATGTCCAGAATGTGAGGGATCTGTTGCTGTTTTTTCAGCCCCCTTTTTTTATTCTTGCACTATACAAGTCAGTGGAAGGCAGGCTGGTTACAATTGTTTTTTCTGCGGTCCTATCTGTTGAAATGTATACCTGTCCTGTGTGGTTGCTGTACCAAACCTAGACAGAGTCCCATGTAGTATGGCTGTATTACTACTATCTCATCTTTTCTACCACCTTCTCCTATTGGTATCTTATGATTATATTACTTTATTGTTCACTGAGACCTTCTGCATCTGAGACAAATTCTTTGTGTGTCCAATCACACTTGGCCAATAAACCTATTCTATTCCATCCCATCCCATCCCATCCCATCCTGGGGTGGGTTCCACTTATCTTTACTACCAGTTCGCAGCGGAAGCACACATGCTTCTGCACATGCACAGATCACCCGTGATGATGTCGTGGTGGGTGGGCGGAGCCTCCTGCCGATTTGACTACCTGTTCTATAGAACCGGACTAAACCGGGAGCAACCCACCACTCATACCATCCCATCCTATTATTTTATTTCCAGGATGACAAGGAAGTGAACGTTTATGGTTATGTTATGTTTATGTTTATTAAATTTCTATACCGCCCTTCTTCCAAAGGACTCAGGGCGGTGTACAGCCATATTAAAACACATATAAATTTACAAAATTTAAAACAATTTAAAATTGAATATATAAAAAATTTGGCCCATAGATTAAAACAAACATACACCCATTCTAAAATTCGTATTAGGCCAGGCCAGCTTGTTGAAACAAAAGGGTCTTCAAGGCGCGGCGAAACGTACACATTCGTCTCGGGGATGAGACGAATTTCAAGGGGCAGCTCATTCCAGAGGGCTGGTGCCCCCACAGAGAAGGCTCTCCCCCTGGGTGTTGCCAGTCAGCATTGTTTGGCTGACGGCACCCTGAGGAGCCCCTCTGTGGGAGCGTATTGGCCGGTGGGAGTCTGTTGCTGGCAGAAGGCGGTCTCGTATATACCCCGGTCCTAAGCCATGGAGCGCTTTAAAGGTAGTGACCAACACCTTGAATCGCGTTCGGAAGACCACCAGGAGCCAGTGCAGCTCGCGCAGGAGGGGAGAGGAACATGGCCGCATTTTGGACCAGTTGGAGCCTCCGAGTGCTCTTCAAGGGGAGCCCCATGTAGAGAATGTTACAGTAGTCCAGACGAGACGGGACGAGGGCATGAGTGACTATGCAGGGCATCCCAGTCCAGAAAGGGACGCAACTGGTGTATCAGGCGAACCTGATAAAAAGCTCCCCTGGCCACAGCCACAGAAGTGAATAAGCTATATACCCTCATAGGCTGAATATATTAGGGAAACAGGATTGGAAGAAGAGGACTGTTAGAACTGGAGGAAGAAATATCAATAATCTAATCTGGCTACCAAAGTCTGTTTTGCCAAATTCTGTCTATACCGTCATTTCCTGATCTTTATATAGATTTTGCACGAAGATAATGAGATGTTCGTGTTTTTCTAAGCACATTTCATAACTTGATATGATCAACACAACCAAAACAGTGGTGGGATTCTACCGGTTCAGACCAGTTCAGGTGAACCATTAGCTCCGACTTTCAGCAATGAGCGAACTGGTTCGCTACGATTTTGATGTGGGCCCACCTGCCTGCCCGCCCCTGTGTTATACTCACCTATATTTCCATTTCCGAAGCCCAGTTGATCGGTGCGGCAGAGTGGATTACCGTGCCTCAGCTGTCTTCCTTGCTGGCAGCAATGAGGAAGGTGAGTTTTCTCCATACTGCGCACATAGCGAGAGCGTGTGCGCAAAGCACGCATATAGCTAACCGGTTGTTAAATCGGTAGGATCCCACCCCTGAACCAGTAGCCTTTCTATACTCAGTGAAGAATATGTTGTTTATTTTTGACATTTTTAAGCTTTCTCAGTTACCCAACATGTATTGGCAATAAGGGGAGATTAATAGACATGGATAAATGTGGGATTCCCAATAGGTTAATAGTAGAATCAATTAGGATCACATGAGGGCACATGGCCTAATCTTTGCTAACTATTGCTGCCCCCCACTCTAATTCTCTGTGAGTCAATGAGTGAGTTGCTGAGGAGAAAAACATTCTCCCTAAGTAGATGAAGGAAGATTTCATACAACATTGATGTTCAACCTTGAATACAGAGATAATAGGTTTGGCCACACAGATGCAAAGGAGGGAGGGAGTGGCAGAGAAATCAGAGTTAACTGATTTGATCAGCTTGTTCCTGTAATTTTAACTGCTTAATTTGGAAGTTATGGCAGTGAGACAGACCAATGTGTCCTTCTTCAACACCAAGGATACCTACTTCACCTGACTGTATTTCTTTCCCAATGCTTTTAAAAATAGACATATAAATACATTGAAAGTTGGCATGCTGCAAAGCAATGTGTCAGTTCTAGTATCATCTATTTTTACCAAGAATGTCTCTAGGTCCCACATAAGCTCCAGAGGTATTTTTAGAAAGTTATGGATGGCTGCAGTTAAAAAGAAGGCTTTGTTTGGAAATATCACTGCCCAGCAAAAAAGATGAAGATAAACAAGAAGCAGCAGAGATGCTGGGGAGGAGGAGAAGAAAGCATATCACTTCATCTTTTGGTAAATGGCTGTTTTGTGCTTGACCAGGGGACCACTAAGGCAATCATTCTGGGAAAAGATCCATAGCAAATTCAAATTCAAATCGTTATTGTCAGTGCACAACATATGTACAATGAGATTGATTGAGCTCCCCCAGTGCACACCTCACCAACACAAAACAACTCACAGTGAAGATAGAAAATCCCTAACCCAATAAATCATATTAACAACCACCCAGTCCAAGTCCATTGTACTACATAGTTATGATGTTATTTTGCATTCAGGAATCTGACAGCCCTCGGATAAAAACTGTTCTTCAACCTGTTTGTGCAGCTGGCTATGCTTCTATATCTCCTTCCCAATGGTAGGAGGATAAAGAAGTGGTGACCAGGGTGTGAGTCATCCCTGAGGTGTGAGCATACTCTTAATGTTTGAATGGGGAATTGATAATAGGTAGGCTTTGGTTCCAAAAGTTCCCTCTGGGCTAAGAAATTGAGCCCACTCTGGATCAACCATTAGAGAAATGAATAAGCCTTATACTTGTGCATCAAGGAAGACCACAGAGTGTGTGTGCCCCCCCCCCCCCCAAACAGCTGTCAGGCATGCTACTCGAGCTTATAGGAAATTTTTAAAAATGAAATATACTTTTCAGAATTTTGGGGAAATGTTGCACAGTTTGATTGGTTATAGAATTAGATTGTTACTCAATGGTAATGTATACACCTTTCAAGGTATCCCAGCCTGCATCTGAGGGTTCATCTGGAGAATTCTGTTCATTTGCATCTGAGATAATACTGTTCATCTGAAATAATACTGGGAAATTTTATTTTTTTAAATGGGTTAAGGTTCTATGTACCTTTTAAGTAGTAGCTAACTTAAACAAATCAACTAGTGCTACTTTGTATCTCCATACAATATATATATATATATATATATATATAAATAAATCTGCTCCAAACCCCTAAACCAACACCATGTCTCCCTTGATGAGGTTTTTTGACTGCCATACCAGATTTACATCAGCTGAAAGCAGCTGTAAAGTGCTTGAGAATGGATTTGTTCCCCTTCCATTAGAAGAGCAGTGTGGCTTTTGCCTATCCTCAGCATATGCCAGCAACATAGTATAGTACAGGAATAATAAATCCCATATATATATATATTATTGTTTACAGGTAATCCTTGTCTTATGATGATACTCCAGACCAAAATTCCCATTACTAAGCTGTGTAGTTGTTGAGTGAGTCATGGTCAACTTTACAACCTTTTGGGATATAATGGTTGAATAAATCAGTGCAGCTGTTAAGTGAATCACACTATCATTACACAAATCTGGCTTCTCTCATTGACTGTCAGAAGCTTGCTGGCAAATGGAAATCACATAATCCCAGGATGCTGCGACAATCAAATACATGCTGTTTGCCAACTGCCTGAATTCTGATCACGATTGTGGAAACACTGCAATGGTCGTAAGTGCAAGGATTAGTCATAAGTCACTTTTTTCAGTGCTGTTTTAACTTTGAAACAGTCGCTAAATGAATGATTCTAAGCCAAAGACTACCTGCACTGTCTTGACTGTTTTTAGGCAGAATGGCATTGGATCAAGCTTTTAAACTAAAATAAAATAAGAAATATTTATGTTAATTCATATTATTTTTCAGATATATAAGCTGTTTCCTATAACTTTTTTACTACATTTTTTGTTTTTGTTTCTCATGATTGGCAACTTCTAAGAGGCTCTTTTTTAATAACCAATTTTGAATAAAATATTTGATTTGTGATCAGGCACTTTCCCTTTGATCTGGAGCCCAAGCAGGTAAAATGTTCAGCACTGCAATTCATAGCTGCCATCTAGTGTTATTCCAAAACTAAGTCTGTTTTATTTGTTCACAGTTCCTTTCCAGTGGCCGTAGTCTAATATATCTGGTCAACTAGCCAGAAATAAATAAGCTGATCAATATTGAGGTAATTGTTATTCAGAGGTCTATTTCTAAATCTATGTCTGTCTTGTGTTGTTGCTCTTTCAAAAGACAAAATTTTCCATCCATATGATATTGCTCTTGTATATGTCTAATCACTGCATGTACACTTCCAATAACTATTGACATTGCCAATTATTAAGAAAAACCATTCCCAAATCTGATGTACTCTTACTGCTGACTGGAGATTGAATATCAAGTCTTCTGGAGAGTTGGACTAGAAAAAAACTGCAATAAGATCACAGCTACTTGGACTTCCAGTTTGCTTCTTGCCACCGCCAGACGATCCCTCCGGATCGCCAGCCCCATTGCCTGTAAAGAGCCGCCTTCACAACTGAAAGGCGGCTCGAAAAAACTCCATTTCCATGTGGAAATGGAGATAGAGCCGGCGGGGGCAGGTAGAGCTCTCTGCGTAGCCCCAAAAGTTTTTTTTTTTACTTTTGGGGATGAAGCAGATGAGGCTCCCTATTTCCCTCGCCGTCGCTCCGGGCTTTGGGAGACCTCTGCTTATGCAGAACTAGGCGACAAGAACAAGCCTACAAAATTAACAGATTAATTAAAAAGGATGTGAGCTGGATCTGTGACCCTGAATCGCAAGTATTTCATTTATTTTATAACAGTTACTGAAGAAGGAAAAAAGAATTTTTAAAAATGGCGACTGCCGCGGTTTGAGAAGGGGATGAAAGGGAGAGTCCTTCCATTTTCTATTAAGCTACAAAGTAGCGGAATAAATACTTCTGGCTACAATTGAAGATAAAGCTTCACTTTTGTGTTTTCTTTTTCCTGGAGATCTGATATTGATCTTGGTTGGAAAGAAGTTTTTTTTTTCTCTGCTTCTCTTTTCTTTTCTAAAAAAGTTTGTCTGTGTGGAAACATGGCATTAAAACTTACAAAGCCGGACAAACAAGCAGTGGGGGGGATTCCCCCATTAACAAATTACGTGAACAAGTTCTAAATCTCCAGACTCAGAAAACTGATTTTAACATAATTGAATTTCTTCTGGAGGAGATTGTAAGAAGGGATGAGATTGTGAATCAGAACTTTGAAAAATTTAAGCAGGAAATTAAAGAATTAGTGCAATTAAAGTTTGATACTTTGGACCGAAAGATTATAAAAATGGCTAATGGTTTTGCAGAATTTATGATCAGGTTGGATGCAAATACTAATTTATTAGAGTCTAAAATGGAAGAAATTGAGGACAATTTGGACAATAGAATACAAAAATTTGAAAATGATTTGACAAACACTCAAGACAATAGCTCAGAAGAAAAACCTAAAATGGAGGCTGATAAAAAGACTTGTAATGCAGAAAGCATACAACAACGGATTGAAAGAGAAGTTTTAATGATGCAATATAATTTTACTGAATATGCGATCAGACTGAGAGGATTGCAGGAAAATAACAGAGATGATTTAAGGAAAATATCTTCGGAAATTCTGGCTGGGATTTTAAAGGTTCAACCTGAGGAAGTATTTTGTAGGATCGACAGAGTTTACAGAATAAATTCCTGGACTGCAAAGCAAAGGCCTAGAGATGTGGTGATTTATTTTACAGATAAAGAAATAAGAAATAATATTGTGCAAAATTCCTTCAACTCTACTTTGCAATTGTTTGGAAGAAAGATTTGGATATACAAAGAGCTCCCACCCAATATGTTATTGGAAAGAAAGAAATATGGTTTTCTGGTGACTGAGCTTAAAAGAAGAAATATTCTATTCAGGTGGGACGCTCCAGTTGGTATAATATTGAGATATCAAGGAGAAAGATACCAATTAAATACTGTTGAAAAAGCGGAAGAATTTTATCAAAAATTTTTGAAAATGAACTCAACATCTTTATGCACAACACAGGATAAGCACAAGGAGTTGGAAATAAAGGGAAAACATCGAATTATAGAGGCTGCCGTGGACAAATTGCCTTTGGACTCTTTAGACACCTCAGCTGGATTATCTACAAATATGAGAGAAGTGGCATCGGATTCTAATGTGAAGATTCATCAAATCACAGACAAGCATGGAAACCAATTAGCTGATATACAATTGATAAAAAAGAAATATGAGTCACAAAAGCAAAACCAACAAGATCAAGTTATAAAGCAGAATGAAAACCGATTAGTTGATATACAACCTGTAGAAAGGAAACTCGGATGGAGATCAAACCCACAAAAAGAAAAGAAAAAAAGAAATAGGTCTCACAAAAATAAAAATTTCTAAATTAAGCAACAGTGAAGCCAGTTATTTTTAAATGAATGAATATATGAAAAGACAGTTGAGGCGAAGTATTGGTTAACATTATCCTGAGGAGAGTGATAGACCTCTGCAATGCCATAATTTTGGGATGTGAAAAGAGCCTTAAATTGTTGGATTGGAATTATCTATTTTGGATTTCTTTTTTTATTGATAAATGTACTATATTTATATTGAGCTATAAGGCAAGAGAGTTACGCTGGGGCATGCAGAAGATCTGGTCGTTACCCATTATGATGATGGGAATTAATAATCCTGAAGAAAGCCACAATTACAGATATTATATGGAATATAATTATAATGTCACTCGGGTGGTTGTTTTCCTTGTTTATATATAATATATGAGGATATTCATTACTGATGGGGGCAGATGATCATTGAGGATTCTGAACAACCTGTTGCAACCAGGATGCTATGTTACCCTAAGATGGATGATGGACTCAACAATCCAGTGGAAAGATATCAAAGAAGACATTATATGGATTGTAAATTTAAATTCATTGATCTTTTTTATATAACGGAATTTTTTTTTTTAGCAGGGCGGGCAGTAGATCAAAGATATTAAGAATTGTTGTGTATGGCGACTTTATAGGAAAGTGGGTGGAAATAGGTTAGCTTACTGATTGTTTAGTTTAAGAAAAGGGATGTTTAAGTGATATATTTAGGGGAGTGGAGGAAATGGACAGAACTGAATAAATGTTAAATTAAGATTTATGGGGAAGGCTGTTCTGTAATATAACATATATATAAGTATGGAGGAGGAGGGGGAAAAAAGGCAGATTGTTGCTAGATTGGGAGTTATAATAATATTATTATGTTAAATTAGAAGTTATTATATAAGGTTATTTTGAAATGTATGGTAAGGGGGAAGTAATAATATTAATAATATTATTAGCATGTAAGGGTCAGTATCTAGAGGAGGGAGTAAGGGGATGGTAAAATATTATATAATCTGTTATGAATTAGGTTTTTGTTGTGAAGAAGTCACAGGGGGGGATGGGTGGTGAGGGGGGATTGGGGGGAGGGGGGAGAAAAGTGGGGGTAAAATTTGTATTTGAAAACTTTTTCAATAAAAAAAAAGATCAAAGCTACTTGGTACCCATAACTTCAGTTCCTATCACAAGTCCTGGTCCTATCCTTTGCAGTTCTTTTATTCCAACAAGATTGGGACTTTCTCACTGCCTCTGCTTTAGACGTTTTGCAATTTCTTGTTTAAAGAGTTGGAAGAACACAACTCAGTGGTGAGTTTCAAATTTTTTTACTATCAGTTCTGTGGATATGGCTTGGTGGGCGTAGCATGGCTTGGTGGGCATGGCAGAGGAAGGATACTGTAAAATCTCCATTCCCATCCCACTCCAGGGGAAGGATATGCAAAATCCCCATTTCCTCCCGATCAGCTGGGACTCAGGAGGGAGAGAACAGATGGGGGCGGGGCCAGTCAGAGATGGTATTTACTGGTTCTCCGAACTACTCAAAATTTCCGCTACTGGTTCTCCAGAACTGGTCAGAACTTGCTGAAACCCACCTCTGATACAACTCTCATTTCTTAAATGCTACAGCAGTAAAATATCTGAATGATCCATTGGTATTTTCTTTGTATTATATGGTAGATTGGTATATTTTACACTAGTTTGGCAGGGAACTACTAAGACACTCAGGACAATAGAAAGCTTCTCTATTTCTTTATTTTCTCTCTTTTATTTATTTCTTTATTGTAGGCCAGCACAAGAGGTAACAGGCAGAAGATCATTAAAGAGAGATCCAACCTAAAACTAAGGAGAAATTTCCTGAAAGTAAGAACAATTAATTAGTGGAACAGTCTGCCTCTGGAACTTGCAGGTGTTCCATCACTGGGAAGTTTTAAATGTTTCTATTATTCCATGTTCTTTCAGTTTCTATTATTCTATGTTCTTACAATGAACATTTTCCTACTTCCAAAAGATACTCCCTGTGTGTAAAGATATCTTCTATTAATAATGTTTCCCACTCAAGAACTATAAGATGGAAGATAGCAGAAACTCTGAAATTGCTCATTAACACCTAGTATTCATGAAGGAGACAAAGCAGGAATAAAGATCACTAGACTCCTATTATACCCACTGCAGTTTTTTCTTCTTCCCGTGATTCACATTGTAATTAAGTTGCTTTCTCTCCCCCCCCCTCCTCTCTGCTATAATGATTATTTCCAAATGTGTGCCTTGCATATTAGTGCAACTTTTATACATATTGTCAGTTCTTTTTCTCCCCTTTTTTAGTCATGAAGAAATCCGGTAAGCACACTGCTTTGCAGTTTGGAGCCTCAAAATGGAATCCCTGGGCAGCTTGTTACATTATAAAAATCTTGCTGAGCCTTGTCGTAACACTGCCCTTCTTTAAGAATTTCTCCCTCTCTGTTGCTAGTGAAAGAATAGAAGGCCACCTGCTCTTCTCAGTTTTACAGCCCCTGGGCACACCAGTGTCCCTATAGACTCTTCCCTTGATGCCTTCTAAGGTTCATGCTCTGCCTGAATTTTTTGGTTAATAATATTGTAATATTTTTTTAAAAAAGAATAATTAAAAATGCCAGCCTCTAGCATCTTCTTTATTTCCAAAAATGGATCCCATAATCTTTCCTACAAAGTACAGTTGATGGGGAATGGCACCCCAATGCTTTGTTTGAAAATGTTCTCAGTTGCTCAGAAAAAAAGATAAGAGTTTATTAACATATATAAAGACACATCCATCCATCTTCATACATACATACACCATATAACAACAGAAATAAATTTTTAATATAAAGGAATGCAAGACTGAAACCTTTATTATGAAACAAATACCTTGATGTCTTCTCTTTCATTTCATTTCCAATGCAATATTTAATTTGGAAGAAAAGACAAATAATTGTAATGCTTGTAACAATCGTAATCCTGAATAGGATTAATAATGATACAATATCCATTTCTTAACCATATTCAGTATTTTAAGGTGCCCTAATAATAGAATACCATAATCTAGTGTACTATATAAATATCATTATTGAAACTATATTTTATGAAAATCGAGAAGATGAAGCAATAGATGGCTGAATTTAATAACAATGTTAAAGAACTGAGCTACTGAATTTAGACTTTATTAACACTATGGATATATTTTTAGTTTCTTCCAATGGTACTCATTTAATCACTACTCTGTAATTTTCTTATTTTATTAACACTTATATTTTTGGTTGTACCTCATATCTTTGGGTTATTATATTTATCAATCAGTAACTATATAAAAAAGAACAAAGGCAAAACTAAGCAAGATCAATATGGAACAGCCTGCTGGACAGAGAGACTGAGGAGCATTCTGGTTGATGAGTGGTTATGTTCCCTGTGACAGCCATGCTCAACACCCCAATTCACATGCTAGTTTCTAAATGTCCCCCTATGCTAATGTCTGAATGACTCAAGTGTTAGGTTGGATCTTAACTCCCAGCATACATATCCTTATAATTTCAGGTACAACAAATCATGAAGACATTAGCTTAGCAATTGTGTGTTAGAATATGTCACAAAACTTGTGGTTCTAAGCCAATGTTGCACAGGAGCTGCAAGTTTATATGCATTAAAAAAACAAAGTAGGAAAAGTGTTCAAAACATGGCTTTTTAATGTATTCCCAACCATTTTTTCAGAAGCAGCCCATAAGAGGCATCTGTATTTTCTTTTCCATAAAGGAGAAACAAAATACCGCTTGGATGTGGGAAAGTGTTTCTTTTCTCCCCTTGTACTACAAGATGTATATGCATGCAACTGGACAGGGTGAGTCTGGCTGCACAAGGTCTCCTTGAATATGGGGTGCTGTGGGGGTGCCTTGAATCCGCAGCCAATATTTGGAGTCTGCTCAACTGCCTCTCCCATTGGGATGCAAAGAAAGACATTTTTAGGATTTCCTTTTCACAACCACAATGGGTTCCAGCCTATTTTCAGACTTGATTGTTCTTTTGCTGTCTTATTCCTCTGCATCAAATCTGATCCATTCTGCTCAGTTTTAAGACCTTTATTATTATCTAAGAGGCAGAGCCCCATCCCCTTTCAATCGTTTACTTCCAATATTGAGTTGAGTTTCAAAGTATTTTTAAAAAAACCTGCTGCAAGCATCCAATAGTACAGACTGAATCAGCTAAAGCTGAGAATTGGATCCATGTAGCAACTATTTTCCCCCTCTTGCTCTGTTTAGGCTATTATGGCCCTGCTATATATTTGTCATTGGGAAAGAAAAAGCAAACTAAGCAATGAATAGTTCATTTTTGATTTTCTAGTTGTAAATTCTCTTACTTTACTGCCTTTAACAGTTCAAAGAAGTCTTTGTGTTGAGATACTGGCAAGAGTAAAATGCATTCTATTTAATTGATCTTATTAAACTACTTATAAGCTAGTTAGTGGTCCTTCTGGGATATTACTGTCCTTTTCTTGTCCTTGTTTTCCAAATCTATGTCCTGGATTTTTAGCATCCTCGACCATCAATTTCCAGAACCCCACCTATTTTTCAGACTACTTCTCTGGTCTCCCACCAATTCTGTTGTTCAAGAGGGAAAGTCAAAAATGACCCCCCCCCCCCCACACACACACACCACTTTGACTGGGAATAAAGAAACTTTTGTGTTTGCTCTGTAGCCTCATTAGAGTCTCTGATTCCCTTCATCTGATTCTGATGTCATAATGTTCCCCTGCCTCTCTGGCTATTAAACAATGAAAGGTGGCATAAGACATGGGCTGCAAGTGGTTTGGCCGATGGTCAGCTTACCCACAACCAGAGTATGACAATGAAATTTCTTTCAAAATCTATCCAAAATCCACTTTGCCCTATTCATTTCTCCCAATTCTGGGTTAACTGGATTTGAGGTCAACAGTTCAAATTCAGCTGCAGGTCACTGTGAGTGAGAGTTATTCTCGGTGCCTGCTTTTCTCTACTTTTAAGCTCTTGTTAATTGGTCCCAGAGTGGCTTCCTTGGCAACAGTGAGAATGCCAAAATGAAAACAAGACCCTGTTGTTCCACCATTAAGTACAATAAAATGATGTAACTAGCTTGATGTTACAATCAGGCATGCAATTGGTTATTTTAAATCCATGTATGAGCTTTGGTTCACTCTGTGTGTTATAAAGGCAAGGTGGATGCACAGCTAATAAAGATGTATAAGAACTTTATTATCATTTTCTAGTAATAAACCAGCAGGAACATCATCTAACATCAGAATTCAATCCACTTAGGCTGCAAAGAAACTTCTGAAGAAAAAAAAAGGCTAGGAAGGCATCAACAAAGGAGATCAAAATAGCAAAGAGAAGCTACTCCGAAAAACTGAAGAATTAATATAAAATATAATCAATCAATAAAATATAATAGCAAATGTGTGGGGAAGCCTGAAGAACATCATTGGCTACAGCAATCTTCCCTCCCTTCAAAACGATGCTATAGAGCACTGTACATCAAGACAACTAGATACAAGAACAGTTTTTTCCTGAATGCCATCACTCTGCTAAACAAATAATTCCCTCAAACTGTCAAACTGTTCACTAAGGCTGCATTACTATTGCTATTGGTCTTCTCATCATTCCTGTCGCCATCTCCTCCCACTTATGACTGTATGACTAACTTTGTTGCTTATATCCTTGCCATTTATATTGATATTGATTGTTTCCTAGTATGATTTAATTGCTTATTGTACCATATGACTGTCACTGGGTGTTGTGCCTTGTGATTCTTGATGAATGTATCTTTTCTTTTATGTACACTGAGAGCATATGCACCAAGACAAATTCCTTGTGTGTCCAATCACACTTGGCTAATAAAGAATTCTATTCTATTCTATTCTATTCTATTCTATTCTATTCTATTCTATTCTATTCTATTCTATTCTATTCTATTCTATTCTATTCTATTCTTGAAGAGAATCATCAACTAGTGGATGACTCAAATGTGTTCTGTTGTAGGTTTGAGAGATCACTGTCATCTACCACTACCTTCCCAACCTCAAACACACCAACAATAACCAAATCTCCTACATCTATGTCCAACCCTCTGCCCCTACCCCTTGATCCTAGAAAAAGATGTGCGAGGTCTATTTCATAGGAAAAAAGATAAGAAAAGTACCAGCACCAGACAGAGTAATGCCTTCTTGTTAACACCATCAATAAAAGAGCACAACAAATAATGTTCTTCCTATGCCAACTTAGGAAATTCAGACTGCCCCAAGAGTTGTTGATACAGTTCTACAGAGGAATTATTGAGTCTGTCATCTGTACTTCAATAACTCTCTGGTTTGGTACAGCAAGTAAACAGGACAGGACTGGTATAGACTCTAATGGATAGTTTAGAACTACAGAAAAAAACAATTTCAACCTATTGTCAAAAAGCTAATAATCCATAGAAGACCTGTATATTGAGTGAGGCAGAAGGAGGTTGAGAAAATGTCTACAGGCTCCTCACATCCTGGACTTAAACTGTTTCAATCCTCCCCTTAGGATGCCGCTATAGGGCATTGCCAAAACAACTAGACACAGGGACAGTTTCTAAGTATATTTATCCATATCCATATTCTAAGTATATGTATCCATGTTGTATGGCTGTTGATAAGATATCCTTCTCATCCTCCTTACTACCCCTTCTTATGGTATCATCTTATAATTATTATAACTTTGTTGCTTTGCATATGTACCCTATTTTCCCCAAAACAAGACATCCCCTGATAATAAGCCCAATCGGGCTTTTGAGCGCATGGCAATAAGGCCAAGTGCTTATTTCAGGGTTCAAAAAAATATAAGACAGGGTCTTATTTTTGGGAAAACAGGGTATGCATTGACAGCTTCTGCACCAGAGACAAATTTCTTATGTGTCTAATCACACTTGACCAAATAAAGTATTCTACATTCTAATTCAGCCATACCTAGAGGGCCACAAGTTTACCACCATAACAAAAATCATGGAAGTCACCCATCCACTCATTATTTTTGTTCTCATTCATCTCTCATTCTTATTATAATAGCTCTCAAGCTTGTTATAAAATTATATATCTGTCCTACAATTAGCTTGGGACATAATGGGACATAAATGCAAGTAATAAGCCAATAAATAAAATCAATTGCTTCCTAATTTCCCCAAAGGTGTCTGCATTTCTAAATTGTCACTTAATATCACTTCCTGCAGGAGTGGGCTTTTATTAATTCCTTGCCTTCTTGTTTTAATTATATAAACATTGAAAGAAAATATCATAGAAGGAAAACAGGAGATAAAATAATCCTTTTGAGGAACATTAACTTTTAAAGGGCAATTCAAAAGCATTATGAATGGGCCAAACAGAAATCAGTTTACCAGTTATCCCTCACCTATATTCAGCAGAAAATAATAGGTCAGGCTTTAGCACTGCACAGAAAATCTTTAACTAAATTTGATAGTGACACAATGAAAAGTCTTGTGTATGGGAAAACATACTGCTTGGTAATACAGTGCAATATTAAGTGCCAATGGATCTATTGCATTGATTGGTTACTTTGATGCAGTGGTTAAGGCACCAAGCTAAAAAGTAGCCCTGCCTTAAATATAAACCCAGCTGGGAGTTGGGAAAATGGGAGGAGAAAGAAATATTAGGTATGTTCACCACCTTCAGTTACTTATAAAAATAATAAAGGTGGGATTTAAAAAAAAACATGACTAAATTAATTGCATTTCCAATAAATTGCCAAAAATGTATAATTACAACACAGTAGTATTAGAGAACTATACAATATTTCTATGCAACTGATCTATGCTGTTTTTGAGAAACATCGGTACAGTAATAGAATCCCCAGAGTGAAAGATCTAGGGGCATCCAAAAACATTGTTGAACAGGCGTAATGTAGGTTACTGTAATGTCATTGCAGAGATCTACTGTAAGGCATTTGAATAATAACTCTGAAATTCTTCCTTGGAAATTGCACAGTGTCACTTTCACAGTAATGAGATGTTTAATGCAATATTATTGTAGTTACTGGAATGAATATGTGTGTGTGTGTGTGTGTGTGTGTGTGTGTGTTTTCCTCTAGCCAGGTTTTTCCTACATAACCAAGGTTTTTCTGCAGTCCTAGCTCAGTAGAATCGCATCCACTCGATTCTGGGCTTTTTTGTTTTTTGGCAGCCAGCAAGTTCTGGTGCCAGGTGAGAGACTTATATAGATCTATTTCCAGCTCGTTTGCTTTCATCAGTAAGTCACACCCACATCTTATGTATCCTCCCTGTAAAGCAGTGGTTCTGAACCTTCCTAATGCCGCGACCCTTTAATACAGTTGCTCATGTTGTGGTGACCCCCAACCAGGGGTGGGTTCTAAATTTTTTTACTACCAGTTCTGTGGGCGTGGCTTATTTTGTGGGTGTGGCTTGGAGGTCATGTGACCGGGTGGCCATGGCTATGTCTATAGGGACTACTCAGAGGGCTGAAAAAAGTCATTTCTGACAGGTCCTCGCACTTTTGACTGGTCCTCACACTTATGACCATCCTCACATTTATGCCCGTGCAACATTCTTAACAACCATGTCACTCATTTCACAACTGCTTCTTTTCACCATGGTGATAAGATAGGGCAAAAAATGTAAAATGTGAAGATAGTCGTAAATTCGAGATCTGGTCAAAAGTGCGAGGACCAGACTTCCGGTTTGCTGTTTGTCCCCACTGGACGCTCCTTTGGGATCGTCGCACCCACTGCCTGTAAAGAGCCGCCTTTATAGCAGAATGGCGGCTCGAAAAAAGGAAACGGAGATAGAGCAGGCTGGGGTGGGTTGAGTCCTCTGCCTAATCCCAAAAGTTTTTTTTTTACTTTTGGGACGGAGCGGAAGAAACTCCCCGTATCCCCAGCCGATGCTCCGGGCTCTGGGAGATCTCTGCTACAAGCAGAGCTAGGTGGCAAAAGCAAGCCTGTAAACTTGCTAAACTAATTAAAGAAGACATGAGCTGGACCGCTGACCCTGAGGCGCAAGTTTTTTTTTTTCTTATTTTAGAAAAGTTACCGAAGTTGTTTAAGAAGTGTAAAGAAAAAAGATTTTTAAAATGGCGATTGCTGAGGCTTGAAGAGAGGCTGAAAAGGGAAAGTCCTTCCGTTTTCTATTACAAAGTAGCGGAATGAATACTTCTGGTCGTAATTGAGGCAAAACCTCACTCTCACTCTTGCTTTTTTTTTCTTTTTTTTTTTCCTGGGGATCTGATATTGATCTCGGTTGGAAACAAGCCTTTTTTTTCTCTCTCTCTTTTCCACTAAATCTTGTCTGTGTGGGAAATGGCATCGGGACTCACAGAGCTAGACAAACGGGGGGGGGAATTTCCCCCATTAATAAATTACACCAACAAGTTGTAACTCTCCAGTGTCAGAAACCTGATTTTAATATAATAGAATTTCTTCTTGAAGAGATTGTAAGAAGGGATGAGATTGTGAACCAGCAACTCGAAAAATTTAAGCAGGAAATTAAAGAAATTGGTGAATTGGTGAAATCAAAGTTTGACTTTTTGAATCGAAAGATGCAAAGACTAAATTATTAGAGTCTAAACTGAAGGAAACTGAGGAGAATTTGGATGACAAGATTCAAAAAATTAAAAAGGATTTGGTAAACATTCAGGATAATAGCTCAGAAGACAAACCTAAAATGGAGGTTGACCAAAAGACTGGTAATGAAGAAAATGTGCAACAGAGGATTGAAAGAGAAGTTTTAATGATTCAATATAATTTTACAGAATATGCAATTAGACTGAGAGGTCTGCAGGAAAATAATAGAGATGACTTAAGGAAAATATCTTCTGAAATTCTGGCTGGGATTTTAAAGGTTCAACCTGATGAAGTGTTTTGCAGGATTGATAGAATTTATAGAATAAACTCCTGGTTGGCAAAGCAAAGGCAATTGCCTAGAGATGTGGTGATCTATTTTACAGATAAAGAAATTAGGAATAATATTGTGCAGAACTCTTTTAATTCTACTTTGCAATTTCATGGAAGAAAGATTTAGATTTTTAAGGAGCTCCCGACTAAGATGCTAATGGAGAGGAAGAAATTTGGCTTTCTAGTGACTGAGTTTAAAAAAAGAAATATCCTATTTAGGTGGGATGCCCCAGTTGGTTTAATATTGAGACACCAAGGAGTAAGATATCAACTGAACACTGTTGAAAAAGCAGAAGAATTTTATCAAAAATTTTTAAAAATGAACTTAACATCTTTAGGCACAATACAGGATAAGCAAAAGGAGTTGGAAACAAAAGGAAAACATTAAATTACAGAGGCTGTGGTGGATAAATTGTCTTTGGACTCTCTGGATACCCCAGCTGGACTGTCTATAAATAAGAGAGCAGTGTCATCCGACTCCAATGTGATGAACCATCAAGTTACAGACAAGTGCGCAAATCAACCAGTTGATATACAAGTGATGGAGAAGAAAGATGAGATGACAAAACTAACCCAACAAGAACAACTCATAAAGCAGAATGAAAATCGATCAGCTGACACACAATTGGTAGGCACGAAACGAGGATGGAAATTCAACCCGCAAAAGAAAAAGAAAAGAAATAGATCTCATAGAAACAGCAGTTTCTAAACCAAGCAACAGTGAAGCCAGGGACTTTAAAAAATGAATGAATATCTGAAAAGATAGTGAAGGCGAACAATTGTTTAATACTACCCTGAGGATTGTGGCAGATCTCTGTAATGCCGTGATTTTGGGATGTGAAAAGAGCCTTACCTTGTTGGATTTGAATTATCTACTCTGGATTTCTTTTACTGGTAAATATATTATAATTATTTTGAGTTACAAGGCAAGAGAGTCACGCTGGGGCATGCAGAAGATCTGGATGTTACCCATTAGGATGATGGGAATCAACAATCCTGATGAATACCACAACTATAACTATATGGATATAATTATAATGTCACTCGGGTGGTTGTTTTTACTTTTATATATATACGAGGATATCTACTACTGATGGGGGCAGAAGATGATTGAAGATTTTGAACAAACTGTTGCACCAGCATGTTATTTTACCCTATTATGGGTGATGGATTTAACAATCCAGTGGAAAGACACCAAAGAAGATATTATATGGATTATAAATTTAAAGTTATTGTCTTTTTTCTTTTTACAAAATGGAATGCATATATAGATATGTGTATATCTTAGTAAAGTGGGCAGTGGATTATATTTAGAATTGTATTGCATGATTTTGTAGGAATTGAAGGGTTGAAATAGGTTAGTTTACTGATTGATTAGTCTAAGAAAAAGGATCTTTAAGTCATATATTTAGGGGAGTGGAGGAATTGGATAGAACTGAATAAATGTTAAATTTGGATGTAGGGAGAAGGCCGCTTTAAAATGTTATATTAATATATATATAAGATTAAATGTTAAATTGTAATAATACACTATAAGTTTAGGGGAGGAGAAAAAGGGCAGATTATCGTAAAAATGGGAGTTATAAGAATAATATGCTAAGGGTCAGTATTCTGAGGAGGGAGTAAGGGAAAGGAAAGATATTATGTATGTAATTGGTTATGAAATAGCCTATTGTTGTGAAGAAGTCACAGGGGGGGATGGGTGGTGAGGGGGGGTTAGGGAAGAGGGGGGGAAAAGGGGGAAAAACTTGTATTTGAAAACTTTTTCAATAAAAAAAAAAAAAGTGCGAGGACCAGTCAAAAATAACTTTGTCAGCCCTCTAAGTAGTCCATGTGCACAAAAGGACTACCCAGAGGGCTGAAAAATGTGATTTCTGACAGGTCCTTGCACTTTTCACCGGTCTTCACACTTATGACTGGTCATCATTTATGCCCATTGTAGCATTCTTAACAACCATGTCACTCATTTCACAACTGCTTCTCTTCACCATGGTGACAAGATAGGGCAAAAACGTAAAATGTGAGGACAGTCGTAAATTCGAGGACTGGTCAAAAGTGCGAGGACCAGTCAGAAATAACTTTTTCAGCCCTCTGAGTAGTCCATATGCATAAAAGGATACAGCAATAGAGAGGGATGAAGGAAGGGAAGGGAAATTAGAGTAGGAGTGAGGGTAAGAGAGGGAGGAAGAGAGGAGGAGAAGGAGAAAGGAAGGGGAAGTAGGGAGGAGAAGAAGAGGGGGAGGAAGAGAAAATAAGAAGGAAAGAAAAGAGAGAGGTGGTAGGTTTGAGGAGAAAGATTGCTGTACAATAAAAAAGATGAAAGGGAAGAAAGCCAACCCCAAACAAATATAAAGATATTAAGATAAAGAATGAATTGTTAAATTTTAAAGAATAAAAGAGAACAAATATGAATAAACAATAATTAAAAACACACATACAAACATACAATATATTTTCTTTGAACAGAGTATTTGGCCGGTTCACAAATTTAAACAGTGTTTAGTCATTTCAATTAAATTTACAATTTCTATATTTCCTTTTTGCCATATTTATTCCTCATCTATTTTTGTAAACAACCAATATTACCTTTCATCCTCATCTCTAATCTTAATCAAATTCAATTTTTCCCTTCTATTCTATATTATACCCCTTCCCATTGTCATCTATTTTTATATCCATCCTCACATTGGTTAATTATGTAATATTACAGTTGTTTAATATAAATTCAACATTTTAATATAAATCAATTAAATATATAACTACCTTTTTTGTATATTAATCAATATGAACATGAATATTCCAATTATTTCCATGCAATCCAATTTCTTACAAATCAATTAATTATATTTACCAATTATATTTACCAATAATAATAAACCAAATAACTTCCCCCATATATTCCTCCAAACCACAACTTAACCATTTGTGCTTTCAACACAATATACAATTAATAGTATCTCAATTATTACAATTCCCTAGTTAAATAAAGCTTTTTTTCTTTTGTGTTTTAAAATCTTGAACTCTCCTCTTTTTCCCTAAATTTCCCATTGTTTGTACCTACCTTTTTTGGTGAGGAAAAAGAAAAGAAATCTGCCTGCCTAATTTTCCAACGTTGCAGCAACAGCAAAGCCAACAGCCTGCTTTACTTTCAGTTTCGTTTTTCAGCGTAGCTAGGGGAAAAAAAATCTGCTCCAGCAAGCAGCAGAGCCCTGAGCAAAACAGCTGAGAGCAAATCAGCTGAGAGTCGGGAGCTGATCTAATCAAGGGCTAATTAGCCTATGCTGAAGCTCCGCGGGCCAATAAAATTACAAAAAAACACCAAACCATTTGTTTAATTGCTGGCTCGCCCGCCCCTCACCCACCACTATTTATTGGCAATAAATAGTGGTGCGGAGGGGCGGGGCAAGGGGCGGGCTTTGAAGCCCCGCGGCACGAATTTAAACAGTTTTTTTTTCCTCTAGCCATCAGCTGGGACTCAGGAGGCAGCAATAGATTGGGAGTGGGTGGGGTAAGCGAATGGCCGGCAATCCAACAGAGCAGAGAGTGAGGGTGAGTGAAGGCGTGGGGGGGCAAGAGAGGGCTTTGGTGACCCCTGTGAAATGGCCATTCGACCGCCAAAGGGGTCACGACCCCCAGGTTGAGAACCGCTGCTGTAAAGGTATAGTATCTATTTTCTTACTTCTTCGTAGGATTTATGTGTGTTTTTCCTCTAGCCAGGTTTTTCCTGCGTAACCAAGGTTTTTCTGCAGCCCTAGCACAGTAGAATCATATCCACTTGATTCTGGGCTTTTTTCTTTTCTGGCAGCCAGCAAGTTCTGGTGCCAGGTGAGAGACTTAAATAGCTCTATTTCCAGCTCATTTGCTTTCATCAGTAAGCCACACCCACATCTTATGTATCCTCCCTGTAAAGGTATAGTGTCTATTTTCTTACTTCTTCATAGGATTTATGTGTGTTTTTCCTCTAGCCAGGTTTTTCCTACGTAACCAAGGTTTTTCTGCAGCCCTAGCTCAGTAGAATCACATCCACTCGATTCTGGGCTTTTTTCTTTTCTGGCACCTGGCACCAGAACTTGTGTGTTTTTCCTCTAGCCAGAAAATATTTAGCTCAGTAGAATCACATCCACTCGATTCTGGGCTTTTTCTGGCTAGAGGAAAAACACACATAAACCCTACGAAGAAGTAAGAAAATAGATACTATACCTTTACAGGGAGGATACATAAAATGTGGGTGTGGCTTACTGATGAAAGCAAATGAGCTAAAAATAGATCTATATAAGTCTCCCACCTAGCAGGAAGAACTTGCTGGCTGCTAGAAAAGAAAAAAGCCCAGAATCGAGTGGATGTGATTCTACTGAGCTAGGGCTGCAGAAAAAACTTGGTTACGTAGGGAAAACCTGGCTAGAGGAAAAACACACATAAACCCTACGAAGAAGTAAGAAAATATACATACATACATACATACATACATACATACATAGTTCTTTTTTTGTAGGTCTATATTTGCATTACTTTTCTAGCCGGGGTTTTTCCTTCGTAAATCAAGATGTTTGCATAGCCATAGTTAAGTGACATCCCAAATCTTCTAGGCTTTATCAGACATTTAAGCAACATTATGCTGTCTGCTGCAAGACTTAAGGGAGACTAAGATAGATCTATTTCAGCCTTATAAGGCCTCATCAGTTAGCCACACCCTCATTTTATGACTCCTCCCTGTAACGGTCAAATATGTGTGTGTGTGTGTGTGTGTGTGTGTGTATATGTATATGTATATGTATATGTATATGTATATGCACAACCAAGCCCCCACCCAAACAGAACACACCCCCAGCCAATCAGAGCACAACCAACCCCCCATCCAATCAGAGCACAGCCAAGCCCCTAACCAATCAGAACACACCTCCACCCAATCAGAACACAGCCAAGTTCCCACCCAATCAGCTCACACCCCCACTAGCAGTTAAAAGGAAGAGACAGCTGCGATCTCACATTGCTCCTGGAAGCACGAAGCCGAGAATACCAGCCTGAAGATGACGAATGAGACTTCGTCGAAACGTTGCCAAGACACTTCCAATTTTACGTGGGAGAAGACCCGAATAACCAAAGACCTACATACAAACACCCGCGAAAACCTGAGAAAACGTATATGTATATGTATACACATACACCTAGACCTTGAGTATGGTAGCAACATTTAATCAGCTATCTTGCAGGATCATCACAGGGTGAGGATGAAAATAGTTCATGACAGCAGCTGCAACTCTATGACTGAAACCCTACCTCTTTTTTCACATGAAATGTGATTTTTTTTTAAAAAAAGGGCAGAGCTTCAACTGCACAATCACATTCTCCATTTTAACCTTTTTGACCATCCTCTCTGGATGCAAGACAGGAAAAATGCATGGTGCAAAATATAACAAGCACAGTTACATCCAAAGGAAAATACAGCTTAAAGTGTGTGTTCCAGTTGCTATATCTGATCTTGTTTACTAGAATAAATCTCATTTAAAAGAAAAGCTACAAAAGGTCTTCAATGCCCCTAAGACTAGCCACCTCCTCTATTGCTGAAGCTGCGTTGTTTCCCAGAACTTTGCAGGGCTGAAATGTCCAACTGAGTTTTATAGGTAGTTCCTCAGAGACGTGCCAGGTTCCCCGTCATGTGGGATAAAGAAGATTTAATTGCTATGCACAGGGAACTCCTTCCCCCCGCCATCCTATTCACAGCATTCAAGTCTTGCCCAACAGCCAAACAACAGTCTTTTCTTTCTGTTCCAATGGGTGACATGCTTAAAAGACTCAGGAGCTGGCAAACAACTGCCTTGACCTTCACTTTGGGGGGGGGGGGTTGCACAGAGAGGGAATTAAATTTGGAGATAAGCCAGGGACAAGAGGAGCCACAATCTGTTCTATAAGTACATTGTAAAATTTTCCCAAATAGCAAGTTAGTCACAATGATACTTGGGTGCGGCTGGATGTCAGTGAACAGGATGCTCATGATATAGGATAAGGTATCATAAGGGCATCAATAAATGTGGCAGCAAGATTATATGTGCAAAGGCATGGAAACTACTAATGTTGTAGGTCAACTACTGCAACTTTTACAGTATTGTAGTAAGGTAATTAGTACAGATAGTCCTTGAGTTACAACAGTTTGTTTAGTGACTGTTTGACGTTACAACAGCACTGAAAAGGGTGATTTATGACAGTTTTTCACACTAACAAACATTGTAGCATCTTCACAAAATTCAGACATTTGGCAATTGACTCATATTTATGACGGTTGCAGTGTCCCAAGGTTATATGATCCCCATTTCCAGCTTTTTGACAAGCGAAGTCAATGGGGAAGCCAGATTCTCTTAACATCGGTGTTACTAACTGAACAACTGCAGTGATTCACTTAACAACTGTGGCAAGAAAGGTTGTAAAACAGGGCAAAAGTCACTTAACTATTTAGGTTAGCCATAGAAATTTGGTGCTCAATTGTGGTTATAAATTGAGTACTGAACAGGTAATCTACGAATCCCTTAGTGAAAGTTTGAAGTTACAACAATAAGCACCCCCTAGTGTTTGCAAATAAGTCCTGAAACTATAAATCTTGCAGCACCATGGCAGTTGTTTGCCCTTATGAACAACCACAGAGGCTCTGCAACATTTGTTCTGAACATTGCCAGCCAAAATGGAGCTTCTGAGGGCCAGATTTGGCCCTCCAGGGCTCCATACAGCTGACCGTGGGCCTCCCCTGGCTCATTGCAGGCCAAAATGGAGCTTCTGGGATCCCCACAGAGGGCTATGCAGAGCGTCAGAGGGCTGGATCCGGCCCTCGGAAGGTCCATTTTGGCCTGCAACGAGCCGGGGGAGGTCCACTGAGGGCAAAACAGAATCTCAGAGGCCGGATTTGCCACTCAAAAACTCCATTTCAGCCTGCAACCTGCTGGGTGAGGCCTGTGGAGGCCCAAATAGAACTGCAGAGGGGCAAATGTGGCTGATAGGCTGGAGAGGAGATTGCTAGAACTTCACAAGGTAAGTGATCTGGTGTGACAGGTTGGGGAGGAAGCAATTATGAGGAGCGTGAGGAATTTCAGTGGGTCAGGGAGGCCTTGGGTGGTCTTAAAAAGGTGGCTTGTTCCATCACTAGGCCCCCCCCATGACCTTCCCCACCCCGAGATTCCTCATGTGCACTTAACAAGCCACACATTCCATCAGTGAATGCATGGATGAAAGGAGGGAGTGATCCCATTCAAGGTATGAGATTCACTCCCACGAATCCTTGGGCTATAAATGGAATGGGCAGGCTCCATTACATTCATAACTCGAGGACTACCTGTATCGAAATTTCAGGTCTCAGCTGAGTTCTATTGAGTGGCTTTAAAAGTTGATCATGAGCATGAATGTCATTTACTCATTGGGGAGTGGTCCTCAATCCTTGAGGTTAGTGGTCTCCCATTTGGAATTTGAGGGGCATGTAGAGTGTACTAGCAATATGAAAGATGGTGGTGGGAGATCTTTATTCATATTACGACTGATAAATTTCCAGTTTACGAGAATCTACCTGCCACTTGCCTAACTCCAATGCAGTAATTTTTCTAGATCTCTCCAAACCAAACATTCAATCACGTTATTTTTATTTTGTATAAAAGTTTATGGATTACTTTTTGGGCATAAGCATTCATGGAAATAAAGATGACAAGGGAAGCTAATGCAGATCAGATGCCCCCTTTAATTACTTTTTAAAGTGCAAAATATCAGGCAATAAAGTCATTTTTTCGAGCTGTGTTTTTTCCATATGTTCTTTGCTTGTTCCAGCAACTGTAAGATTTCTTTCTCACCAGCCACAAATGACAGTAGCTCAGATTTGGTTTAGCAGGTTGAGATTATAATTTGGAATCTGCACCCTACCTTTAAATAAACCACATGCAAGGTGAAACTTTCCAGGAGTTATATTCCAATATATTGAAGACTAAACCTGTTCAGTCTTGTTTATATCACTATATAAAGCAATTTCTATCCTACTTCAGAATATATCAGTAAATTCAAATTTTTTGCTTGATGTTCTTGCATGGTTTGTTTTTTCGGAAAGTAGGGAAGGAAGTGGGGCAATGTTTGAGAGAAGCATTAGCTAAAGGGTTTGTTTAAAAATCGCATTCAGGCAAAGAGGACATAAGTCAATACGTTTCTGCTTACTCTAGATTCTGGAGATCCATCTCCCTTGTTGGAGCTCCAGCAAGATTGCACCTTGCTCCAGCAAGGTGCAAACACTCAAAAGCCTGAGAATGAACATGGTGAATAGACCAAAACATAAGCTTCCTACATATTTTTTTCTATGACAGACCTGAATACATTTGGGAATACAGTAACCCCCCTCCCCTAAAGCCAAAAGACTTCCTTCTCTTTGATTATTGTTTTTGTTCTGTCTGTTCATTTGATTTTTACCATTTTTACCATTGGATAAACACATTTAGGCTTTCACATGTGGAAGAAACAACTTCAAGGCTCTTGCCTGAGGGGTGGCCAGAATAAACTTTACAATGATCAAACCATCCTCTTTGGACAAGATACAAAGATATCTTATTTTTTAAAAAAACCTTACATGAACAAATACAGATGATTTGGGCTTGCAGTTCCTATATCATGTGACTTTAGACCAGTGGTGGGGAACTACGGCCCCTTTATGGCCTGTGGACTTCGACTCCCAGAATTGCAGCCTTGCTAACTCAGGAATTCTGGGAGTCGAAGTCCACAGTTCATAAAGGGGCCATAGTTCCCCACCCCTGCTTTAGACAGTTCATATTTCGAATGAGCTGGTAAAGTAGAAGGCAGAAGTGTGACTTTCAGCCTAAATAAAAGCATTACCCCTAAAGCAATATATGATCTAAGAAGTATATTTGGAAGCTTTTGCTGGCATGAAGTTCTTTAATCATATACCACTTGGGCCGTCTATGGTTTCTCAAAGTTCTCTTTGACAGAGGTTTTCAACAATGCTTCCCCTCCCACCCCACATCCATTAACTTTGATTTCTTTGTTTTTGTTAATTTCTTCCCTGGGGACACTGTGTACTTTCAGCAATTCTCAGTTTTCCTGACAATGGCAATTGGGCTGGGAAGTTGGTATCAATCTTGTAATGATGAGCATGAAACTGGACAGTTTGGGACAGGGCATAGAGTACAGAGCTCCTTCTGTTCTAAGAAAAAAGCTCATGCTGTGGCCTCAGGTCTATTAGTAAGGCCCTTTGTGGGACTGTCTGCTTCTGGCTCCAGAGGGACGCAGGGCCTGGTCAGCCAGGACTGTTCACAAAATGGGGGGGGGGGGGTTTGGTAGTTAAGAACTGGAATGAGATGAGACAGCTGCAGACCAGGGGTGTGGCAGGCAGACAAGCAATTGGCTCAAACTCTTTCCCAATCATGGTAATTTCCAGAGAACTGGGAGCGTCAAGGCCTATTTGCAATTAAAATGGTACTATATAATAATAAGGTGGGAAAGGTCTGACCAATACCTTAAATGAATGTGCATTGTAATTGGCAAAATCACTGTTTGAAAGCAACCAATGTTGTGCCTGCTCTCCACCTACTTATCCCAGCAGGGCCAGAAACCAAGAATCCAGTTAATGTCAGCAATAATGTGACTCATTCTTGGTGGTTCTTTTTGCCATCTTCTCCTTTTTTATTCTTAGAAACATAAACTGGTTATTTAAAGTATAATTTATCCCTATTTAGTTCTTAATCTTGTTCAAGCAAGAGAAAGATTCTGACATACACAAGCACTGTCTCAGGCCAGATATCTGATATTAGAATGAATTAGTCTTGATTAAGAGCAACTTTCTTCAAGATGGGATTTATCACTCAAAACCTGAGAATATCAAGTTTCGGAAGGCTAAGAGCATATATAGAAATATTTTCCAAGCACATTCTGGTCTGGTATCTCTTTATAAAACTAAGATAACTGATTGTGTACCCACTCTTGTTAGTTCTGTCCCTTTTAACGGTACCAACTTGAATTGAAAAAAAATCTAAAATTATGGGGGATTAATCTCGTCCCTGTCTTTAAGGATCTGCTGAAACTGAAAGTCAATCAGAAGTTTAAAATTAAATTTAAATCTGATTTAATTAGTTTTTCAGCTATCTGTTTATGAGATGAATCAAACTCTTGGCATTTGGATACTTAAAGAAAATGCAGTAGATTGCTGAGAATGACATAGACAGTGCTATTCACATTCCAAAAATGCTGTACTTTGTTATACTTCTCCGTCTGAAACTCTTTCCTACTGCCTCCCTCTCTTAGACCAAGGTAACTGAGGTCTAATGGGGGGAGGTGAGAGGTGCAAGGGGATCTAACTTTTGATACCTAAATATTGCCTTAACATGTGAGTTGCAAGGAGATGGTGGCCATCATAGGCAGACAAAGTCATCCAAGCACTTTCTCTCTCTTTTTGATCAAGAATGCTCAAAGCTCTTGCCTAATGTCTTTCTTTTCTCTCTTTGCCAGGGCACAGGGCACTTGGCATGGTAAATATGAAATATGTTGGGGCTTGGCAGGCAACCCATTCCTCCCCCTCTTCCAGCCCTTCACAGGCGTATGATCAGGCAGGGATGGTTAAACCTTCTGCATAAAACCCTGTGCAGCACTCATACAGAAAACCCTGAATTTGCAGAGCCTGCAAAAACATTCTGACCATGGAAGGACATAGACTCTCATCATACGGAAGGCGCTTCGGCTCACAATCCACCTCTGTCCACCATGCCTTGAGGAGGTTCCCGCCAGGCCGCAGATACTTTCCTCCATCTCCCACTACCCAGTTCTCTGTCACTAAGCTGAAGACAGCGAGGCTAAGTTTCCATTCTGGCCCCAAGTTCTCCTCTGATAAGGTGGATTTTTCTTTGGCAGATGCTCTCAACAGTGAATTCAAAGAGACCCGCAGCAATGAGAAGGTGGAAATGATGGAGCTGAACGACCGTTTTGCCAGCTACATTGAAAAAGTTCGCTTCCTGGAGCAACAGAACAAAGTTCTTGTTGCTGAGCTCAATCAACTTCGAGACAAAGAGCCCAATAAGTTGGCTGACATTTATCAGGAAGAGATGAGAGAGCTACGTCATGAAGTAGACCAACTCTCCAACTCTAAAGCCCGGCTGGAGATTGAGAGAGACAACTTGCTGGAGGATCTCAACAATCTCCGGCAAAAGTAAGAAAGACTTTTCAGTTTTCATGAGGCGGGGGCAGAGCATTGAAACCCAGAATTATAAGTGGAAGCTGAGTGATGCTAAGTTTTAAAATGGTCTAAGACTAAGATTTCCAAAGTGATCATTAGTCAAGATCTGTATCTTCTGTATTTGAAACCAATTTTTCAATCAATCATATTAGTTAAATAATTTTAGGGACATATTTGCATCACCTTGCCACATTCTGCTTGACTATGGAATTGGCTAGAGCAGCTTTCTCCAAAATAAAACCCTTCAGATATTAAGACAGCAACCCCTAAAATTCCAGTTAGCTAGAATTTTGAGAACTGCAATTTCAGCACATCCTAGAAATTCCACATTGAGGAGAAATACTCCATAGAGCATAGAATTTCAGAAAATCTGATTCTTCAGAAATCTATCGTTTCTTCAGCAAGACAATTAATAATGGAAGACTTATCTTAAAAGATAAGGGAAGTAATGAAAGCTTCCAAATCATTCTAATCTTCTCCTGCAGTACCAGGCAACAGCAGAGGTTTGGGAGAAACATTTTCTCCAGTAATACAACCTGATAGTGAAATCTGAATTTCTGGTCAGCATAACTTATAAACTGAGTGTGAATTAATGTAAAGACTTTCCTGAAGATAAAAAACTTGGAGGTAGGCAATTCATTTCATAGATAGCTTCTAATTATCTGCATTTCTTATTTCTGAATTATAATTGTTCATTTACAGTATTCCTGGGAGTTTTCAAGTAGATAGGAAACCCAAGTAAATATATACTGCATATATACATAATTTGTCCCAAAGGTGCTTTTTCTGGAGGCAACCTGGACTTTCTTCTTTTTTCTTTGAAGACATTTCGCTTCTCATCCAAGAAGCTTCTTCAGCTCTGACAGGATAGTGAGGAATGGAAGGATTTATATTCCTTGCAGACAGCTGGTAATTTGCTTTTAGAGGGTCCCTGAAGCACTTGGAGGTTTATCTGTGTCCTCAGGGTCACCTGAGTAGTGCTCCTGGTTCCTGCAATTTTTCCTCTGGAAATCCAATCCTACTCCCATACCATTCAAAGGGTGTTCATCCCAAATTGTATAGCTAAACATACAGGGTCAACTCAGGTGACCCTGAGGACACAGATAAACCTCCAAGTGCTTCAAGGACTCTCTAAAAGGATGCAAATTATCAGCTATCTACAAGGAATATAAATCCTTCCATTCCCCATTATTCTGTCAGAGCTGAAGAAGCTTCTTGGATGAGAAGCGAAACATCTTCAACGAAAAAACATGAAAGTCCAGTTGCTGTGGAAAAAGCAGCTTTGGGACAACCTGGACAGACTTTTATACATAATTTAGATATATTGGCTGGTGGGAATCAGAAAGCGACATTTTTCTGCAATAGTCCCTTCTTTATGGAACATTCTCCCCTTCTGAGATCAGAGTGGTCCCAACCTTGTTAGCCCTAAAAGCCTATGTTCCCACACTTGAGCTGCCGAATGTGACTATATTGCTAACGGGACAAATTTCTTGCTCTTGTCTATCATGAATTGGATATTTTTAATGTTCTTTACTGGTTTTGTTGGTTTTGCCCAGTCATTGACTGAGATGGGTGGCCATAGATATTAAACAAACAAATTACACCATACTATAGAATGTTCAAGCCAACAGAGCCAATATAGAAATTAAATTTGCTTTAATTTAAATGTAACTCATTTCATTTAGTTAATTTGTATTTATTCCAAATATTTAACAAATTTCTTCCTTTGGTCCCAATTGAAATTAAAAACTCATTGTCAACTTTCAGAAGCACTGTAGGGCAGTACTCAGTTCTGTTGTTCCATCCCCAATTCAGTAGAGCTACTGTCCTCCCTTGAAACTCAAACTATTTTTAAAACAAGAACAGTATAGGTGTTATATTAAGAGCAAACCATATAATTTTCAAAATCAAGAGAGTGCTGGCCCCATTATTAGACAGAAGGAAGCATTTTCCTCAGTTGGCAGTTGCTGAGATAACAAAAGATTTCTATCATTCATAAATAACCTCAGCTACTTTGCTGCATAATCTTTAATCAACTGCGGAGGAAGGCTTGCCCAAGCATCCCCAGGACTGAGTGAAGGTTTAACTTCTATACATTGCACATGGAACAGAGGAGGGTCTAAACCGTGTCCTCTGGGCCAAGTAGCAAAATGACTTTGGGCTGCCTTTTTCAAAGGAAATCCTTGGTTGTAGAATATGGCAGATAGTCTTTAGATGCTGGGCTGGACTTACCATTCTTGGAAGAGGGAGGCCTACGGTGAGGGAGACTATGATTTGAAATGGATGGGACTGTGACCACTATGAAAGGGAGCAAGGAAAATATATTCCTAGAATTTGGGGGGGAAGCTTCCTTATTTTATGGTTTACATTACAATTTGTATATATTTTGTGCCTCCAAATGACAGTAAACTACATTGTCAGTTCTTAGCAATTTGGGATAGAGGAGAGCTACTGGTTAACCATCCCACCTACACAGCATCATCACAAAAAGTCCCATCTGGAATGGATGCAGACCAGCAGGAGGAGAGCTATAGTAGCCTTAGAACTGTCCCTCAAATATGGGGGATCTTTTTTAACAAAAATAAAAAATAAAAATTGGCATGCTTCACATTCCCTATAAGTAAGTCGGTTCCCTTCCTATTTTTGCAAGCCTGTTTTCTTTCATTCCCTACTTTCCCTTTCCTTTGACTTTTTCATTCTGTAGGCTGCTGTGACACATTGCTTTTTCGAGCGTTACAATCTAGACAGACACTGTTTATAGGTGATTTTTGGATTTAAGATTAAGACTTGCCTAGAATAAGAAATATTTTTTATTTATTTGTATCCCGCCTTTATTATTTTTACAAAAACCTCAAGGCAGCAAAGATATCCATCACATCTTCCTCCTCCTGTTTTCCCCACAACAACCCTGGGAGGTTGGGCTGAGAGAAAGTGACTGGCCCAAGATCCACCAGGTGGTTTTCATGGCTAAGGCAGGATTTAAATCACAGTCTCCTGGTTTTTAAACTAATGTTTTAACCACCAGACCAAGCTGACTCTCTGTATGATCCTATAGCACCTTGCTCCCCAATATTGCAGCTATTCACACCTGCTCTGAAGAACTGTACATGTGGGTTGTCCTGCTGACCAGTTAAAAATATCTAATAGATAATAGATAACAAGAAAAGAGACTAGCTAGCTCTGAAAAAATATAAAAATAAAAATATTTCACATTATTTTCTCCTCTGGAAATTGCATATTCCTGAAGTGCCTTCCCTCAGAACCAAGGGTTTAAATCAGTTAAAAGTCCTGACATTAAAAGAATGAAAGGTTGAAAACTGTTAATCACATCTCACTATATTTGTCAGATTCCCAGATCGCACACCCACGCAAAGCACACAAAAGACTCTCCAGGTTTCCTTCCTCACAATGGCTGATGGAAGGGTAAAAGTTGATTTCCCTCCTTGCAGCTCCTATTGGGCCTTCAGTATATTCCTAATAAAAATAAGTTATTATAATTATTATAATTTGAAACTTTTACTGCATGCAGAAGTTTGGAGGAAGAGTGTGTATGAACTGCAGGAAATTTGCAAAGGTTTGAATGGAGGCGTTGAACTTGATGTTTGTCCTTGAGTATAGTGTCTGGTGGAAGAGTACTGATCATTCAATAAACCTGCCTTACTTTTCCACCCTTCTCTCTCTCACTCTCATTTAAGATTACAGGATGAGATTAATCTGCGCCTTGAAGCTGAAAGCAATTTGTCTTCCTACCGACAGGTAAGGTGGCAAAATGACAAGTCCTGTCTTGGAACAATGGAAAGGAAATATAAGAAGTCCTCAGAATTGTTGCCTGATTTGAGATGGTGGTTCTTTTGTTGTATTTCACTACAGGAGTATTTGCTGGTAGGGAGTCAAAAAAGTCAAGATGGCAGTCATAACCAAGTGATCAAAGTCCTGCTCTTTCTTATGTGCATTGCAACACATGTACAAAGGGTGAGACTTCAATCATATGGTTGTGTTTACTATAATGTAGTCACCATGATACTCTGTGGACACCTTTTGCACATAGAATTATTCAAATGCTGAAATTAGGCTACTTGTATGTTAGTTGAAGCAGCCTTTTAGGTATGTTCATTGTTTTCTGATGAAACTAGGAATTTTTGTAAACTTTAAATGAAGAAAGAAAGAAATATTCAGGGGTTTAGTATCAAGCATTTACTGTCCTTTGGCCTATTCAGATAGCTGCTCTTTATTCTGGACTTCATATACTTTATTCACTCTTTTTAATAAGTAATATCATCAGGAGTGTGTCACTTTTTCTGAACAAGGAGCAACCCTTAAACTTGAACTGCACCTCAAGAGGTGTGCTTCAAAATGTAATGGATGGATCCAAGATAAAAATTAGAAATTAATTGAAATCACATGTATATCTTAATAATTATGTTTACATAGTTAAAATTACATATAATTAATATGATTAATATTAATATCATGTCATATGGAGAGTCATAAAGAGGGTCTTTTTAGCCTCCTGAATATTATTTGATCTCAGATGAGATTGAAACAAATGCAGATTTACAACTTTTATCATTCACTTCCTGAACTATAGACATCACAGTATATGCTATCACTATGGATAGCATATACGGAATATGCCCATATATACTTAACCAATATAAACCAGCTGATTAGATAAAAATACGCCAATCTGCATTTTGCTATATCATAGTAAACAAACAAATAAACAAATAAGCAGATTAGATCAGATCCGAGTTTTTGAAGAACAGAGATAGAATGCCCTGCCATGAATGATGTCTTGATCTGTGTGATAAGTCTGAAGTTAAAGAGGTAGAAGTAGTAGGAAATTTGGGGGAAACATATCCGAGTATAGTTGTAATGGTGTTCTGTGGTGATGATAGATAAAGATGTATTTTGGAGTTCAAAAATCAGAATATAATAAATTCAGAACAATTATAAGCAGAAACCCATAACAGAAGCTAATGAGAAAAAGAGAATGAGATATTTATTTATTATTTAGTTATTCACTTATAAAATTTGTATAGCACCCAAGTCATTCAGGGTAACTCCAGATGGCTTATAGAAGTGAAACTCCAAATCTAAACCCAATAAAACTCACCCCCAACCTCTATGTCAACAATCAAATAAACAATTTGATGGACTCCATATTGCCTTGGGGTCTCCAAGCCCACTGGCAAAACCATACTTTCTGGGGTTTTAAAAAGAGTATCAAGATGGGGGCCAATCTTTTCTCCAAGGGTATGATATTCCACAGGGAAGGAACCACCACAAAGAAAATCCTTCTTGGTCCCACTAGATCAGGGGTGTCAAACTCAAGTCCTGTGGGCCAGATCTGGCCCAAGGGGTGCTTAGATCTGGCTTGTGGGGCCGCCATGGAAACAATGAAGGACCGGTCCATGGTGCCTCTGCCACCAAAAATGGAGCTCAGAAGGGCCACATGCTGCCCTCGTGAGCTCTATTTTCACTGACAGAGGGTTGCAGGAGGCTGTCACAGCCAGAAACGGAGCTCGGGAGGATCACATGTGTCCTTTGTGAGCTCCGTTTTCGCTGGCAGAGGGTTGCAGGAGGCCGTTGCAGCCAGAAACAGAACTCAGGAGCCCATTTTCGCTGGCAGAGCACTTGGGCTACCACAGGTGCCCCCAACATGAGTGATGTCAAGCTGGTCATGCCAACCCTAGCCAAGCTCACCATGGCTCCCGAGGTCAAACACAACCCTGATGCAGTCTGCAATGAAACCGAGTTTGACACTCCTGCACTAGATGGACCACTTTAAGGAAGAGAATTCATAACATACCTGCCTCCCCACCCTTTAAGAAAAACACTGGTATATCAGTTGCCTAATTCCTAAAGAAGGAAATAGTAAAAGCACATTTTCAAATAATTCCAGTTAAGAAAGAAAAATGAGGACAGCAGAAAAGGCTAATGCAACCAAATAAAAACTTTACTGAAAATCTGTTTTCAAAAAATGCACACAAATAACAGAAAAAGAGTCACATCACAAAAGAATAATAGAAAGAAGTAGCCTGAGATTGGTATTATGAAAGCAAAAACTGCTTAGTTAGTGAAGGATGCTAAAAAATGACAAAAAGGACTTCTTTAAACATGTTCAAAATAAAAAGGAGAAGGAAAACATCATATTATCAATTTCTCAATGAAGAAGACCAAATGCTAAGAAAAAACCCAAAAGACAGAGCTATTCAATTCCTATTTAGTTTCAATCTTCTCCAACAAAAATAAGAATGTATTCCATCAAGAAATTGAGAAAAGCACGTTGAAGGAACAGGACCAAAACCTGAAATTGATAAAAAGATAATCAAGAATACTTATTTACTTTGAATGGGTTTAAATCTCCAGAGCTAGATAAACTATACCTAGCTACTCAAGAAACATCTTATTGATAGTCTGGCTGAATACTTTTTAATCTTTGAGAAATTGTTAAGAATCAGCGAAATGTCAAGCATCTGGAGACAGCAAATGATATCACTGTCTTCAAAAGAGTGTGTGGGGGGGAAGGATACTGCAACAAACTACAGACCTATCAATCTGGCACTGATACTGTACTTGAGAAAATTCTTGATCATTTTGAAAGAATCTTGAAAATTAATCTAATTACCAGAAATCAGCATGGATTTAACAAAAGCAAAGAACAAATTAGTTTATTGGTTCTCTGTTTCTCTCTTTGGTCCCTTCAAGTCAGTATTGACTCCTAGTGACCATTTGGACAAGTCCTGCAGATTTCTTGGCAAAATTTTGGAAGTGGTTTGCCATAGCCCCCTTCCTAGGTTGAGAGAAAGTGACTTGCCCAAGATCACCCAGGTGGCACTAGAATTCACAGTTTCCCAGTTTCTAGTCTAGTGACTTAAGTATTACTGTATACCAACTGGCTCTCTATTGGGGTTCCGTACTATTCAATAGCTTCTTTAAAGACTTAGATGAAGGTGGAAAAATCACTTATAAGACTTGCAGGTGATCCACAATTATGTGAGATAGCAATCCCTAGAAATAAAATTCAAAACCATTGCTTTAAGTTAGAAAAATTGGCTGAAATGAATGAAATTTAACCAAAAGAAATGCAAAATTTTCATTTAGGAAATAAAATAAAATACACCGATATGTGTGCATTAATATGCACACATGTGAAAAAGATCTTAGAATAGAATGCATCTGTAAACTGAATATGAAGTAGTAGTGAGATATAACTGCAAAAAAGACAAATACAATTTTAGGTTGCACCAATGAAAGGCTACCATAGTTTCCAAAATATCCAGCAATTCTCAGGCCAAACAAAAGTATTATGTCTCCAGCTTTCAATGCTGCAGAAACAATGGGCAAAAAGCCATGAAGTTGGAAAGGCAGATAGAACTGGCCTATTTTTAGTGTTCGCAAATAGGCAGGTATTTTGGCAATACTGTAAGAGGTTTCATGCAATTCATTTAAGTTTCATGTAAGTAAACCGACTTACTTACCTGTGTCATTACTGAAAGCAGGTTCAAAATATGGGGATGAGTATCTGAAATATTAACGCATTGTAAGCCGCCCTGAGTCTCCGGAGAAGGGCGGCATATAAATCAAATTTAAAAAAAAAAAATTATGGCCAGGCCTGGTGTCAAGTCTAAGAAATCAAATTAACATAAGTGATAACTACGTAGTAATACTGGTGACAACATGGTAACCTGTCCCAGTCTTTTTCTTCTGTTACATTTAAGATTATAATTTGGAGATTTTAATAGTTATGTATACTCAAGGCATTCTCAAATAAAGCCATAGTGAATGCAGCCTCTGACCTAAATGGTAGTATTGCAGTTCTATATTATCTGCCTTTTTTTTCAAACCAATTTTGTGCAGAATTTTGCTTGTAAACAAATGTATAACATACTATTTTATTCCTTTCTTTTTAAGTAGTTAATGAATTTCTTCTTATTCACTTGCTATTGTATCTCCTAATTATCCTTAATTAACCAGTTCCAGTTCCCACTGAGAATCAGTGGCTAGTGCAAGAATAGGAGAATATATTTTATTACTAGGTTAGATTTGCAATCAAGGAAAAAATATTGTATACATAAAACAAAATTTTTATGAATGGACCATGCGCAGTAGTAGGGTTGCCCTCCCTCCCCTCTCCCCCACAGGAGATCAGATGGAACAAAGTGCCTTTCTGGAGAGAGCTTTGTTGCACACATTAGATTTCCCAAGAGGAATAATGGCATATTTCACATTCACATCATAAATATATCTTCTCTGAACTGAGTATGAAAAGTGTCATTCCTCAATAGGGGATCAATCCCCAAACTACCTTTTGTGCTGTCTATACTTCTGTAGTTTAATAAGGTATCGTTTTATCAATAAAAGGATTAAAAAAAGTCTTATTAATAAAATTATTCAGGAAATACATATGGGGTGGGTATAATTGCATTCAAACATTGTTTCTCAATGCTTGTTGTTTTAACTGTTTATAATTGTTTTAACAATTATACATCTCCACCCCAGACCACCCCAGAGATGCCCTTTCCGTGATGTCCCGTTGCCTGGAGGAGGTACGGGCCTGGATGGGCAGAAACAGACTCAAACTCAATCCCTCTAAGACTGAGTGGCTGTGGATGCCGGCATCTCGGGTTTCAGAGGCACCATCACTTTTGATAGATGGGGGAAAAATTGCACCCGTTGATAGGGCTCGCAACTTGGGTGTCCTCCTGGATGCTCGGCTGTCCCTAGAAGGCTATCTAATGGCCGTGACCAGGGGGGCCTTTGCACAGGTTCGTCTGGTACGCCAGTTGCACCCTTTCCTGGATCGAGATAACCTTCGCACAGTCACTCATGCCCTGGTTACTTCCCGCTTGGATTACTGCAATTCCCTCTACATGGGCTTGCCCCTGAGATGCACCCGGAGACTCCAGCTGATCCAGAATGCAGCTGCACGGGTTGTTACGGGTGCCCCTCATTACTCCCATATAACACCTCTCCTGCGTGAGCTGCACTGGTTACCAGTGGTTCTCCGGGCCCGCTTCAAGGTGCTAATCCTCACCTCTAAGGCCCTGCATGACTTAGGTCCGGGATATTTGCATGACCTTCTCCTGCCTGCCTCTCAACATCCTGTTCGCTCACATATGGCCGCTCTCCTCAGGGTTCCGACGGCGAGCCAATGTCGCCTTGCTGTGCCCAGGGGTAGGGCGTTCTCTGTGGGTGCTCCCACCCTCTGGAATGAATTACCTACTGAGCTCTGGACGGCTCCTGATCTCCGTTCCTTCTGTCGGGACTTGAAGACTTGGCTTTTCAAACAAATAGGCTGACTCTGATTCCGGGTTTTATTAGTTACTATTACTTAATTATTTGGATTAAATTATGATTTTATTGTACTTGTTTCTTAACTTGTGTTCGCCACCCTGAGTCTTTCGGGAGAATGGCGGCATATAAATACATGTAATCAATCAATCAATAAATAAATAAACTGTTCCTATACTGTTTGTATCCTATTTAAAATAATGCTTTTAATTTAAAAATAGATTATTTATATGATTGCTATAATGAATCACTATTGAATAATGGGCAAAAATGGCAGCATTGAGTCAGCTTCTTGATCTGCTCAATACATCTCATCATCAATGGATGAATTAAAACAGGGTCTAGCAAAGGCCCAGTGCTGAGGCTTAGCTTTTCCTCCCAAATTAGCATATATAGGTTGTCCTCAACTTACAAGTATTTATTTAGTGACTGTTTAAAGTTACAATGGCACTGAATGACTCATAATGACCATTGCAACATCCCCTCCCATGGTCATATGATGAAAATTCAACCACTTGGCAACTGGCATCTATCTATGATGGTACCAGTGGTCAGGGATCATGGGATTGTCATTTGAATCCTTCCCAGCCAGCTTCCAAAAACAGTCAATGGAGGAAGTTGGAGTCACTTAATGACCACATGATTCACTAAGCAACTGTAGTGATTCACTTAACAACCATGGAAAAAAGGTTGTAAAATTGGGCATGACTCACTTAATGCCTTGGTTAGCAACAGATCTTGGCCTCAGTTGTGCTCGTAATTTATGGGGCTATCTGTACAGTTAATCCTCATTTAGCTATTGGGACCAACAACTCAGTTGTTAAGCAAAGTGGTCGCTAGTAAAATCACAACCCTGCTTACAATCTTACTTGAGTTTTCTCTTGCTATACAGACCTGCAACAATTGCAAATGCAAGGACTGGTCACAAAGTTACTGTTTCATCATATAACTGCAAGTAATTGTTATAACGGGAAATAATAGTCATAACTGCAAAGGATTGCTAAATGAGTCAGTGACTGAATGGACTACCTGTATTGTTGTGAGGCTAAAAGAAATTGAATGGAGATGATTTTCCCTCTCATATCCCAGTTTTTCTGTCCCTACAGGATGTTGATGATGCTGCTTTAGCCCGGATTGATCTGGAACGCAAAATTGATTCATTGCAGGAGGAGATTATATTCCTAAAGAAAATCCATGATGAGGTACAATAGTCCACTATTGCCATTCTGTGGGTTGTTTTTAACTGAGTATGGAAGGGAAGTTGAAGACGCAGGTTATTGCCTTGCTTGACAATGTTCGTTTTTTTAAAACATCTACAATTAGGCTGGGTTTACGCATTGCACAATGCCATAATTGTTTGGTTTTGTCTTAGCATGTTTGAACCCTAATTACGAAGTATTAATCTACCAATGTGTGAAGCAGATCAGTTTTCAATTACAGGAAAATTGGATAGCAGCTTCCCATAACCTGCTATCCTGAAGATGTGCATGTCCAGCCAGCACACCCAAGACCCATGTTGGGTGGAAACTGCGGAATCTGTAATATGGATGGGAAGAGATTGGGAAATATTGCCATACAAAATATATGTTTGTTATGTTGTTTGGAAAGCTAGCCTGCTTGTCATAAGATTGATTATTTTACTTTGTGCAAATTTTTTTTAAATTATGTTTTGTTGCTCAACCTTATCTCCCACTCCCATTCTCAGTCAAAAAGAATTCCAGAATGCAGTAGGTTTAACTTCTTTTAGAATGGGGTCACTAGAGTGTTACATTACAGAAATCAATAACATTCATAGTTTGCCTTCCAATAGATAGTCTTCATAGTTCCAGCATGGCTCCCTAATTGTTAGTCTCAACTTTCCTCAAAACTAAAAATTGATTATGTTGTGCTATTTTTACAAAGTTATCTGAATTGTGCATTTAGGAAGAAGAATGAACAATCCAAATGAACAGTCTTCTTATTCTTCTGGTTAAGAGCATTTCATCACCTTCAGTTTATTTACAAAAATCTTAGAAAGGATTTTGTGCAAAATATCTTGCTCCCTTTTATTCAGAGTCCTGTATATTCAACATTTCTAGACTAGAAGTATCCTGAGGAGATTATTTAGTTTTGAGGTACATAGTTTTTAATGGGATGAGCATCACATAGTCTTGTTCTGCAGCATGTGATGTGCAGACACCAAAGAATATTACATGGAGCCAAGAAAAGTATTATCCTCCATATATTTCATAATATTCAATTTCATTTAATATATAGTATGGGAATAAATTAAAAACCAAGACTTTGGAAGACTGCATGCAACCCCAAATTCTCAAATTGTACACCCCTGATTTAATCCAGTCAGAAGAACCATAATCAGAAAAGGAGTTATTTCTTTTACCCACAGACTGTACTTAATTTACTTATATTTGAGCTGCAAAAAAAACAGTTCAAAAAGGCAACTTGGGCTGATCTTGAGAATGCTAAGTGGGGTTGATCCTAATTAGTTTTTAGATGCAAGGCCCAGCCTAAGATTATATTGTGAAATTGAAAAACACCCCAATCCCTTATGTACTGTTGCCAAGATAACTGCATGGGTGTCTCCATATAGTCACCAGAAGTTAAAATCAACTCAAGAAAAACATTACTCATTTTTTAAAAAAAAACACTCCACTTTGTTTAGCCCTTGGCCAAACATAGCCTTCCAAGCAACTGCCAGTTCATGTTTCTCTGCTTGCTTATGAGCTATAGCTAATTGGTAGCCTTTAAGCCACAAGTGTTTATGAAATTTCTGAGGTGAAAAAAAAATCATTTGGTCTCTCAGAATAGGAATCATTGCACTCTTTGATTCTCCAATATGATGGAGAGCGTTAAGAGATCCGTCTCTATTTCTAGTCCAAAGCTGGAGGTACAGCCTCACTTATGGAATATACAGGTATGTCAACTGTTCCTTCTAAAGTTATTTCTCCCCAAAAAACTATTTTTTCTTCTAACTTCTTTTATGATGGTCTCTTCAAGCAATGATGTTTCCATCAGGTGCTCTAACATATCACTAGGAGAAAGCTTCCTGAGGAGCTTATACAAGCAGGAAAAATCAAGCCAAGCCATTTTATAGGGATTGTGAAATTATTTAGAAAGCGTTAAAACTAACAATAACAACAGTTATAATACTACTAGGGTTCAACCACAATTAAAATTATTAGTTAAAAAAAGCAAATTTTTTAAAAACTCTATAAAATCAATATGCATTCTACAATCCCAATTAAATTAATACCTATAGAGATAGAATTATCTCTATAGGTATTTAATAAAGACTAAATAGATTTACTAAATAGATTATGATTGCTTTTGCTGATACAAATTTTTATGAAATCTTATAGCACTCTGATTAAATAATGAGCAACCTGAAAAAGAGGAGAGTGGAAGCAAAGAGGTAAGAAATGCTCCATTTTGGTATCCTCAGGAGGATTAGAGTCAGGTAAAGTGTTACCCTTCTCTTCACAGGAAGGAGAGTTCTGATCTACTTTGCTGACAAACATTAGTACTAAATCAGCAACAAACATACACACACAAACACACAAACACAGTGTTATTTTTCACATGAGCATATGAAATTTTTAGCAATTGATTGTTCCTCTGTATTTAGTTTCTTGGGTGATCAAGAAACTTTAGACATTATCAGCCTACCTCAATAGAACTGTTGGGAAAATCCATGTAGGAAGACCATCACATGCACCATGTATAATACCCTGAATATCTAGAGAAGTGTGGAATATAAATATTTTTTTAAATGAGCAAACATAAATACAATTGAACAGTAGATGTATTGAGGGAAACTAATGCTGACATTGCAGACATAACTAGAACAATTGCCCTGAAAATTCTGCCCAAGATTTCATTGTGGAAAGCTTTCAAAGATTGCTCTTTGAAAAACCTCATAGGCTGTGAATTCTTGAATTCAGTCTTTTAAGAGGACTTCTTTCTTTTTTTGGTTGTTATAGTGTGAAAACAAAATTGATTGGATGGTTAGTTAGAAAGGAAAAAGACAGCCTTGTGTTAAAAGTTGGCAATAGGGAATCCCAATAGTCAAGGATGAATTCCAAAGGTCATAGATCTGCCCACATTTTCAGTGCTTTGGGAGGAACAATCAAGGGTCACCACTCACTTTGAGAGACCACTTTCATACAAGCAATTGTAAAATGGTAACGTAAAACTGTTCTGAACTGAAGCACTTGATATTTGGGGAAGGAGAGAGAAAGGGTTCCAGAAAACCAGGTGCCATTGCCAGAAAGGTAAGTATATAGAAAATTTGTTACAAATGAAAGCAGGTGCCTTTAATGATTCAGCCATCCCTTTATACCAAATAAAGAGCACATGCAAAAACCATGTTATCCTTTCCATACCATTTGTTTGAATTTGTATGTGTCTACATTCTCTAGGGTTGCTTCATTTCACTTCAGGAAAACCCAGCCCTGACCCAAGTCTGATTTTATTGGTTTAAAAACTTTTCCATCTCTCTCAGGAACTGCGGGAACTGCGAGAATATTTGCAGCAGCAACAGGTTCACATTGAGATGGACATGACCAAGCCTGATTTGACATCTGCCCTGCGTGAGATCCGCATCCAGTATGAGTCCATGGCCACAAGCAATATGCAAGAGACTGAAGAATGGTACAAGTCAAAGGTATAGCCACAATATAATGGACAGGAGTAAGAAGAACTATCAGCTAGGGAATGTAGCATAATTAAGGGCTTCTGCTCCAATATCTTCTGGGCAGCATTTCTGATACTAAAAAAAGTGACAGGGCTAATCAAGATGTAGGACATTGACTGGAGTAGGATGGGTAGCAACAAGTTTCTCTTCAGTGTCAGAAATTCAGGCTATCAATGTTATTTATAAAAAAAAAAGAGCGCTGCCTATTTCGCAGGCTCTAGGCAGATTATCTTTCACTTCTTTGCTATATGAGTGAAATTCCTTTGAGGGGAAGATGAATCATATTTACTTTGATTGTAGGAATAAGGACAGGGATATGTGGCTAAAATCAAAGATTCTTTTGTTCTCCTCCAACTGTATCTGTTGTTGTCATTGCCTTCATTATCATTATTTAAAAAGTTGATTTTTTGGGGGGGAAAAATACAATTTGAAACCCAGTCAACAAAGAGCAGGAAATTAACTGTTTCATATTACCTGTTATATGGAAATTGCCAGCCTCTGATTTTCCTCTCCTCTGCCCATTTGAATTCAGATTTGGTGTTTCTATTGATAGGGAAGCTAAAGACTCTCTTAATGGCACAGATCCAGGCATAGTTAAATGGTCATCTTCAGGAACTGAGGTGATGAGGGATTGGAAAGGTCAGATAACATTGTTTACATTTCTGGTTGCAACTTTTGAAAACAACTGACTTGTATCTGATAGTTTGCAGATTTGAGTGACGCCGCAGCACGAAACATTGAGGCACTGCGTCTAGCCAAGCAGGAAGCTAACGAGTACCGCCGACAACTGCAGGCTCTCACTTGTGATCTGGAGTCTTTTAAAGGATCGGTAGGTGGAACTAATTCTGGAAAAGCCAACAAGTTGAAAACATGTGGCTAGCAGGAGGTTGGCTGGTCCCAACTCATAGTTTCTGGAATAACAGAGTGAGGGTAATTAATAATGTTCTCCTCAGTTACTTCAGATTATGAGATAAAACAGAGCGTTTCTCCACTAACTAAAATAATATATTTGTCCCCCCACACACATACAAACTGCTCCATCAGTGGCCAGTCTACATAACTGCATTAGAGGATGATATGGAACTTCAAAAGCCCTTCCATCAGTTGTGCTCAGAGCAACCAACGGCTATTGATTCCTTCTTTCTCAATAAACATAATGTAGCTTTTACTTTCTTTGTATTCCAAGAATTTCTGTATTTTAATATTTTTATTAGTACAAAGATACCAAAAAAGTATGTGTCTTCATTAGACAAAATTCTAAATATGTGAAATTGCGTTTGTTTTTCTCACTCTATTCCTTTTAGACCAATGTTTCTACACATTTGCAACTTTTAAGATGTGTAGACTTCAAATCCCAAAATTCTCAATAGTGGTCATGTTGGTTGGGTAATTCTGGGAGTTGGTTACTTTTAGGGACCATAGTGTGATCAACATTGATGTCACTTAGAGTTTCCTGTGAGCTGAAGCTAGGAGACGACTGTTCCTCTGTGCAGATTATAGTAATGGTTGATCATTGCCTTACTGCCTCATCAGGAAACTTTTCTTCCTTGCAGAATGAATCTTTGGAGAGACAACTGAGAGAGATGGAAGACCGCTATGCTCTTGAGACTACCAACTATCATGACACAGTGATTCGATTGGAAGAAGACAGTCGGAATTTAAAAGAGGAAATGGCTCGTCATCTCCAGGAATACCAAGAACTCCTCAATGTCAAGCTGGCATTAGATATTGAGATTGCTACTTACCGCAAACTCTTGGAGGGAGAAGAGGGCAGGTAAAATGCAGATCCATTTCTTGTACTGATTTTGTTGCACAACAACTTTACCAGTGAAATTGCTGAGAATCTTGTCAGTGGTTAGCCTTGCCCGCTCAGAAAACTGCAGTCTTCATTTGTAAATTAGCTTTGCTCTAGATACAAAGCAGAGTGAGCTATTAATGTCCTGAAGTTATAGAATAAATTGTACCATATCACACTGGAATCATATTTTAAATTTTCTCCTTATGTTAAGTTCCTGCAATTCCCTCAAGCAAGGAACTGGCAAAAGAAAGAGCTGTCTGAGTTTTTAGGAAAGCACAGGCTACATAACATGTAAAAAAGGAGTGCTCTGTAGCTATCTTTCCTCCATTTTTTAAAAACTATCCCAACAGATTATGGGATCAGCAAGCTGAAAGAAATAATTTAAAGCCCAGGCAAGAGATCAAGGAAATATTTTCCATGCTCTTGAAGCTGGCCAAAGGGACTGAAAAGCCACCCAAGTCTGGGAAGAGCCAAACATTTTTCCTTAGAATAGATAGGCTGAATTGGAAGAGTCAGAGGAAAACTGTCATCTGGCTGAGTTTGCTTGAAATTGCAGCAACTGACACTATGAAAGAAAGGCAATGTCAAAGCCAGAAAGAAATTCAGCCGGGTGGGAAAAGCAGACAGACCTAGGGCTATTCTTATGAAGAAGCTCTGTAGAAGTTAACTAGGACACCAATTAAGACCTATTAAAGAGCCACCAAACAGATCTGACCACCAACTATTCTCCACCCTGTGTGGTACTTTCCTAGAAGAGGAAAGGGAAAGACAGTGAGTCAAGGAGCTCCCATAATTACAGTGAGCACACATCTTTATTATTAGGGACAGTCTTTTATTTCAGAAAGCTGTACTTTAGATAGTTGTAATTTAATTACTTTCTGGGTTTTGCTCTTGAATTTTCCTTTCTAAAGGAAAGATATAAACACTTTTAAACATTATGAACTTCTTTCCAATTTTCCGCTTTCAGGTTTGTCCTTTATTTTTTTCCCAAGAAAATATGACTCCTGTACTAATGACAGGACCTGCATCATACCCTGGAGGGCCAGATAGGGTCAAGAGGTTAACTTCTAGTGCAGTAGCCCCCAATGTTTTGGACTAGTTCCATGGAGAGAGGCTTTTCTGCAGACTGGAGTGGTTTCATGCACTGCCTACATCCTGCAGATGGGGCTTTGCTTGTTTCTGCTGCCTGGTTTCTGGCATGATGCAGCCAGTCCACAGACCAGGGATTGGGGACCCTTGTTCTAGTGGATCATAAAAGGACTGTAAAGACCCTTCTCAGTACACGTTGCCTAGCCTTACACCCTTAGAAAGTAGCTTGGAGAAGAATTTAACTACCAACTGGTAGCCAACCTGCTAATTAACTGCCAATTATCTAAGTTGAACCTACAACAATTTCAATCTGTTTTCTACTTGCAGGTGGGTAGGTAGATTAATGGATGGATGAATATATAGTCATATAAATAGATACTAATTTGCATCTACAATTTAAAATTATAATCTATTCTCTCCCTTCAGAGTTCTTCTGGCTCATTGTACTTGTGGAGATCAGGTCTCTTTCCAAAGCTGGGAAGAAGATTATGAAACATCATGAGAGAGATAAAATATATACCTCTGGATTGACTTGCTGTTATTCAGACCCACAGTTTAATATTTTAAAAAGTGATCCAATACAATCAGGTTTGAAACAAGACATGCCCCTGTCCTATTGAAGTACAGTGTATCATATAAATTCATATTTTCAAATTCACCATGCTAAAATTCTTCATTTCATTCAGGAATGTGTGTGGAAAGCTCCTGACTATTATCCTGGGATCTGGAAAAAAAATGGTTGTTTTGCAATTTCATTTCAGTTTGAGCAACAACTTTGTCAGACTGGTTTGTTTTTTCAGTAGTGTTTCTTTGATCTTATACCTTGTCTAAAACACAGTCTGAAATTAACTGATGAACTGGACAAAGATTGGGAAAGAAGGGAAAAACGAAAAGATTAGTACATAATTCCCAAACCAACATTGTTCCTTGTTTATTTCTGCAGGATTACTATCCCAGTACAGACTTTTTCCAACCTTCAGATCCGAGGTGAGATATTCCTTCTCCTTCCAGGTCAACATATGTGGTCCCTCCTGCATGAATCAGTACTTTTTTTTTTCTTTCTGAAGAACTAAATGCTTTGTGTTCCTATTTCCTGACCAGTAGGCTGAAGAAAGAGGGTTTTAAGTACGGTAGCTGATTTTCTTTGGAATAAAGAACCATGGCAAAGTGCCTTTTTTATGGAAATATAATTATTATTATTATTATTATTTGCAATCCTTTCAGTAACCAAAGTTCTCAGATTATAAAATAACTTCAAACAGTAAAGCTCTGGAAACATTAAGAAGAATACAGTAAATATAAGAAGGATCAAAACAAACAAACTTGTTTATAAACTTGTTTAATTCCTGCCTAAGTCAAATAATTCTGAAGAGGTTTCACAAACATTGAGATTTTTATTTGAATTTTTTTAAAAAAATTATTCCTTGTTCAAGTCATTAACTAAATCCAGAGTATCCTTTCCCTTCCTCTTGCATCTATAGGGAAGTTATATACCCTTGAATGGCAATTTACTATCTCCTCTTTACAGATGTGAACAAGTTCAGTAATACTGGAATGTTGGATCATCTCAAGGCCTTTTGTTGCAGTCCAGCACAGAAACATTATAGGTCCTGACATTCAGTTTAGAACAAAGTAGATTGCATTTATTTGTCTGTTTATTTATTTAAATTTATTTGCTGCCTATCTTGGCATAGGCAACTCTTGATAAATCTCTGCTTCTGACTTCCAAGCCAGTCATTTAAAAATTCTTACCCTTGATAATCAACTCCATGAAGCACAGAAGCATTACCATGTTAGATGTTATTTGTTCTTGTGTTGATTTTTTAATACATCTTTCTAAATTACCACATTTTTGTTTAGTCTAATTTAGGAGAAACTGTTTAAAATATTCCAATCTAAAATTTGGGTCTATCTTATATCCTTAAAAGATTTTTAATGTCTTCTAACATTAAAAATGTCATTATGGATTAGTTATGTCCAACAAAATTAGTTCTGTTTAGCCTATTTGCAGCACTATTTAGCAAAGTTTCTTCCATGTTTCCATGCTAGGTATTAAATGAAACAATATTAGAGAGTGAAAGATAAGATTTTTTTTATCAGAGTGGGGTTTTTTCCCATCTCACGGCTCTAAGAAAGTTAGCATTTTCTTTGTCATTACTTCTCTTATGGTTTCATGTTTCAAACCTCACTACAGATCACCAATGATTCCCAAGTCAAAGTTATGCTCAGTGGTAGTGACCCACTTGTTCTTTCCCTCTTTACCAGAAACCAGCCTCGACACAAAGTCAGTTTCTGAGGCTCGTCTGAAGAGGAGCATTGTGATCAGAACAGTGGAAGCTAGAGATGGAGAGGTAGGCAATAGCTACCTATACATTCAAAGCCTTCCATTTTTTTTTAATCATAGAGTTCATCCGATGAAATGTTTAATGAAAAATCTAGTTTGACCTGTTATTTTCAAACATCTGAAGCATCCATGAGCATAACTGCTCAGAATCTCCCTAATTATTTTTCATTCCCTTTCAGCTAAGGAATTCTTAATTTACAGATTATTACTCTGTGATGTTTCTTTCTTTCATCTTTTTCTGCCACCAATAGGTAAATGACATTATTCTTTTTAGTTTTCAAGCTTCTTTATAAAGTGCCAGTAAGACAAATTAATGTTTATCATCCTAACTTGTTGAACCAAATCTTTAAATAGCCAGTATTAAGGGATCAGTTTAGCTCAAAACTGATAAGCATAGTATTACATCAAGAAAAGGGAAAAGGGCATAGAAATTATGTCGTAAACAGAACTTTGAGATCGCTCAGTACAGTGCTCAAAAATCTTTATCTCCTTCTCAGGGTAACAAGAACAATTAATTCCCCCAACCTTTTTGAAATGATAATAAATAATATCATTGTAATTACTGCAATGACAGTCTTATTGTTCAGTTGTAAAAGATAATAATACTTGTAGCCAGTTCCCATGTTCTCCTGTACTGGGATTCCTTGTTTTTAAAATATTTAAGAGTATTCTGGTACAGTTATTTTCTTGCTATGTCTCCAATTTACCACAATGAAAATATTGGTAAGATTCCTATCTTATAAATAGGAGCGTGCACAATTAAAAATAATGTTACTTGTTCTAGAACCAATGTATGACAATATAGGTGATGAGTATGAAAAATGAAATTAGGAGAGAATGGAGAAATAATTTTGTAATTATTATTTTTTAAATGATTTTATTGAAGATTATAATTGTAGTAGTAAAAATTAATGCAAATTAAGTAAGAGTAGAAAGAAAGAAAAATGCAAAGGATCTTCATCACAACTGGTATAAGCAAATTTGATAATTTTTTAACCTCCTTTTAATTTACAACCCATGATTTCTTCATCTCATGTCTCAACTCCTATCTATAAACAGACCAGAAAGTATTAATATTTCAGTTATTGTATCATTAAGTGTTGCCAGAAATAACAACATATCTATTTTATCCTTGGTAAATAAACTGTGACTTCATATTCCTTCCTTTTACTTCTAACAATCTTAATCTTTAGTCCATATAAGTAATGCAGATGCAAATTTCTTTTTATTTCTTTTGTACCTGTTCTCATCTAAGCTTTAACCAACCTCATATAAAAGGATTATCAATCATTTTCTTTGTTACTTGAAATTCCCTTTTGATTTTTAAAGCATCAACCAGTTTCTTTTGTTTTCCCAATGAAGCATCTTTTTCTATGTCATTCTTATAGCCTGTAATTTGTAGATTCATCTTCAGTGCCAACACACTGTTTTATTGGATAAAACTTGTTCCTCTTCTACCATTTGTTCCAAAACATCTTTTAGACACAGTCTATCCATAGAAGTAAACATCACTACTGATACTGTTGATATTAACTTCAGATTCCATTTGTTAAAAATATCCTTCAGTATTTTCAATGTTATAATATTTTACATCATTCTGTAGCTGCTATTCAGGTTTATTTTTAATTAAAATCTTTAGTTCCCTCTAGTGTCCATTTAAAAAAAATTGATCTCTTTTATGTCATTGAAAAAAATTACAACAAATCAACTTTTCCCATAGGACGAATTCTTTATAATTAATTCCTAAAACTTATTTCAAATTATCTGGAAATTTAACCATTTATAACTTTCTAAAATCAAAGTTTTAATTAGCTTTTTGCTGTTTATTTTTTTTTTAAAAAAAAAAACATTGTTCTTAAACTTGTAGCTAAAATTTTCTTTCATTAAGGATTGAAGGCAGACTCACCCAGTGTTTTCAGACTTGTCAATCTTCCATTGCTGGAAGGCCTGTGGCAATGGCTTATCTTCATAAGTGTGGAAAAGCCTATGATGCTGTTCTGAAAGTGATAGAAGGGTTGTGCTTGTCTAAAAATATACCCGAAGATATAGAAGAAGGCATTTGAACATGAAGCTTATGGGGGGAAAAAATATTAGGTCTTTCAGCTAAGGCCAAATTTTCTCTTTAAAGAGCTTTACAAATTTGTCATTTGTTCAATAGCAAAAAAACAAAACAAAACAAAACCACAGAGCTGAAGGAAGACCAAAGGCATATTCTTAATCAAGTAAATAGTGATGAGATCTTATCCAGCAAGATTCACATTTACTTTTTTTAAAAAGCCAAATAAATTCAACAACAATGTAAATAGGCTAAGGGAAATCTTATTAGTCTTTTTTCTTAGCTGGAGTTGAGTAGAATCTCAAGTGCCCTCTTGTGCTTATAAGATAGACTGCAGTTAGTTAAAAACTTTCTTAGCTAAAATGTTCATTTTGCATGTGGTACGTGTCACTTACTATTATCAGGTGACAGGTACTACATGCTCGTTCTAATGTGTATATTACAAACCATTAGTTAAATTAATACACGAAGGTATTATTACAGTAACAAGTGCTGAGAGCTGGATTAATTGCTTAATTTTTAGTATTATGATAAAAATGAGTGAATACCAAATGTTTGAAGGGCTGTCATAGGGAGGAGGGTATCAGTTTATTCTCCAAGCATCTGAGGGCAGGATAAGAACAATTGGGTGGAAGCTAGTCAGTGCGAGATTCAACCTAGAACTAAGGAGAAACTTCCTGACAGTGAGAACAATTACTCAATGGAACAATTTGCCTCCCAGAGTTGTGGATGTTCTGTCGTTGATGGAGACTGCACAACCATTTGTCTGGGATGGAATAATTAAAAGATTTCCGAGATCATAGATTCTATGATTCTATATTTTAAATTCTATTTAATCTAGAATTGGTAGAGAACTATGGCGTTTTGATTTTTTTTTTTTAAAGAATGCAAAATGAAGCATGTCTGGACAAAATGAAGAGAAATGTCGCAATTAACACCAACTGATATAACTTTCACATTCTCTCTAAACATTGTAGGTGATCAAGGAGTCCACCCAAGAACAGAAGGAAGTGGCATGAAGTAAAAACCAGTACATGGAAGAATTTTTCTAGGTTAGGATGCTAAGAGAGCTTTGCATCCTTCCAGTCTTCAATCTTGGCACAGAAACAGTTTTGGATCTGCAGCAACCATTGAAAATAAGAAATATGCAAATTTAATTACCATGCCAGAAAATAACCAAATAACTCAGTAGCTGATGCTTCAGCTGACTATAATGGCTTTTTTGAGTTTATTTTTATCTTCAATATTTCTCTTGCAGTGACCTTTGGAGTGTCCCAAATAGCACAGTATTTAGACCTGGCTATACAGGTAGTCCTCAACTTACAACAGTTCACTTAATGACCGTTCAAAGTTACAACGGCACTGAAAAAAGTGAGTTATGACTTTTTTCACACTTACCACTATTACAGCATCCCCATAGTCATGTGATCAAAAATTAGACACTTGGCAACTGACTCACATTTATGATTGTTGCAATGTCCCAGGGTCATGTGACCTTCAGACCAGCAAAGTCAATGGGGAAGCCAGATTCACTTAACAAACATCTTATTAATTTAAGAACTACCATGATTCACTTAACAAATGTGGCAAGTAAAATGTGGCAAAATTCACTTAACAAATGTCTCACTTAGCAACAGAAAGTTTGGGCTCAATTGTGGTCATAAATCAAGGACTACCTGTATTTTGCTAAATGATTATTCTGGGCTGGCTTAAGAGCCATAACTTGACGTTTCTCATTAGAACCAATAAATGAATAGGAATCATGTTACTGTCGATTACATAAAAGTGCTGGTTATGTTTACATGTGAAAATCATTGACCTAAGAGAGTGTAATTTAGAAGTAAGCTTCTTTACTGAAGATGTGTGTCAGAGATTGTAAAGCTTAGATCTATTATTTCTTAGTAATGAAATCAAATAGATTACTTGGGGACGAAGGAACTGATGCATGAGGCACACCCACCTTGGTTTTTGTGTTGGGATTACTCTCATTTTCTGGCAAAACATGATTTTAAGAAATGTATAACAGACTGAAATTTGGGGGCAAAATATCTTACTTTGAGTTTACAATGAAAATAATTCATGAGGAAGTTTTAGCTATGTACCGTATGTTAAAGTCATAGGTTCTTTTCTAGGGAAAATATGCAAAGATTACCAAGGGCTTCCTGTACCTTTGCAAGAGGGAACCCTGGTCAGCAGGAGGCGAGTTTTATTTTAAAAAAATAATTCCATTTGTGGTTTGCTTACTTCACATAATATAGAATTTATTTATTTGTTATTATTACCTGTTGCCATTCTTCCAAGAGCACAAGGCAATTTACAACAGAAGCACCTTTCTCTTTTAAAATTATCACTCATGAATAAGTGATTAATATTTTTAGTTATTTACATTCATTAATCTTGTATTTTTCCCTCATAGCAATTCATTTTGTTCACCTTTTACTGCCATGTAGTTTGGAAAAAATTCCAGTAAAACCTAGGTAGTGGCTGAAATTTGTTTCCTATAGTATATATGCCTTCTGTCTATTATCCTGTGTGCTGATTTATTGGTTATGATAGATAGCAGTTTTCCAAATAGATGAATGTGTTCCATGTTTCACTTATGTATGGAAATGGCTGAACGTACATGGTGAACATGTAGAGGTCTCAAACTCTTTCTCCTAGAAGGCCTATTAGTCTACATGTCTTAGTTCAACTTCCCTCTTTGAAGTAGTGCTTGGTAGTGGAAAAAATAAGAGGAAAAAATGAGGGGGAAAATGAAATGTGTCTGTAGCACTAAAGCATGCAGTTAAGGGCTAAGTCCTTCTTCCTTTTCCTCTTTGAGAGACAGATCAATCTCACAAGAGAGAAATAAAATAAATTTTTATTTTTTTAAAAAGGGGGGAAATATAAAAATACTATTTCAGTTTTAAGAAATCCCATGCAAAAATAAGTGAAAGGGGAGATAAAAATATAAAATTGTTCAAATCACAGATCATGACTTTAAAAAATTTCCCATAGGAAAAAAAAAAGGGGGGGATATATGGCTATGTGTAGATCAAAAGATATTGTTTGTCTACTCCTGTTTTAGAGACTTTGCTGTAAAGAGATTCCAAGTTGTATAATACAACACTGATCTTATACAAAGAAAATAAATACCCCCCCCCCATTAGGCTTTGGCTCAGATAAGACTATAATATAAAATTTCTAGACAAAAAATTACCGTACCTATTATTTCAATGATTACAATTTCCCTTTGTTTTAATTGTTCCTCGATTTCCCTCCACTCAGTTAATTTTGAAATTGCCAGGGAAATGGAATGAGGTCCATTTCTTTTATAAATCCTGGTTCTCAATCACTTGCTTCCCTGATCCTTGGAGTTCTCCAGTAGGGACAAAACTGGAGGTACGTACCTGTTGAACAAAAAGCATCTCTCCTGTGAATGTTCATGTGGGTTTAAATCCAGATGCTGGCAGACAGTAAATGTAAAATGTAATTACCTTCCCATTAGCTCCAACTGATAGACGTTTATTTTAAGGAATTAATATATTAAAGACCCTAACCCTGATCCTAACCATTATTTCATCCAAGCAATCTTGTGTTGTAAATTAGGTTGAAAAATACTGACCAGCTAAGAATTTGTAACTGTATCTCCTGCATTAAAACTTCATTGAACATTGATTTCTTATAGCTTTTAGTACCTTCTGAATTGATGAGCCTGTGATTTATATTCAGCAAATTGTATGTGTTATGATCCAAGTAAAAAGAGGACATAGTTGCATTCTTCTAAGTGCTACCAGCCATTTGACTCTAGGCGGATAGTGTGCAGTGGATGAGGAGAAGAAGTGATGGGGGAAAAAATCAGAAGACAAAGTGGCAGAAGAGAGGAAGATAGAGGAGGAAAGGTTAGGTGTTCACGAAGGGCAGTGACAAGTCTGAAGAAATCAAAAAAATTAAAATTGATATGATTGATTTCAAATATTGAAGCAATTGCTCTAAATCAGGGTTAGGCAACCTATGGCACTTTGAAAGTTACTGAATGACAATTTCCAGTTTCCCTAAGAATTCTGGCTAATGCCTGTCCTAGTCATAAATGACAGTCCACTCTGTGCTGAAGGCTCAGAGGGTTATTCTTTATCATTGCTTCAGCTTAAAGCAAAACAGAATTCAGTTGCAGAGCAGAAAAGATACAAGTAAACCAGTAACAGAAGTTACTGTTACAATGTGTTGACTAGGAAAGGAAGAAGGCACCAACTCTTTCACAGAGCATGCCTGTAAGAAGCATTGAGGCAATTCTTTTTTTTTTTTAACTAAATGAACACATTTTGAGGGGAAAGGGTTTTGAAGAGTGACTGGGTTTTCCCACCCATTATATCAGCCATAATTTCAAGCATAATTTTAAGATATCAGCCTGCTTAATGAAATAACACATAGATCTAGGGACATAAATTTCTTAAATGACCAGTTTAGATGGCCGTATGAACACTGTCACTTATCTATTGTTGTTATACAAATGCTACTAATTGCATTTTTCACTTTTGACACCCTGGATTGCATGCACTTATGCATGGACTACATGACTTGCTGTTGTTATTTTTAATGGTACTTTGGAAAAGAATACTGAATGAAGTTTATGCTTAACCTCTTCTTTTCCTCCTATGTTTAAATTAGTAGCTCTGACTATGGAAGAAATTGCATAACTTTTATTTTTCGTTTAAAAAATAAAACTAGGGAATATGGTGGAACTCATCATTTTTCACCAAAAAGAGTTACACGCAACTCATCTATTTTCCAGTAAAATTAGCTGTACTAACACTACCATATATACATTAATAAACTTTATGACTATTTAATATTTTGGATATGTTCCTTTTAGAATCAGTATACCAAAATACTTCATAAGTTTCATTCTCTGCTTTATATGCTATCCACATGAACATACTTGCATATTTATAGTAATAGATGAATTTCTAATTATAGTTTTACAGAAGATTATATGTAAATGTTTAACAGAAACTAAATGTATGAGACTATAGCAATGTCATTGTTTAAAATTGCAAACGTTTATTATTATATTTCTTTTACAATTAAACATTACATCAAAAAATTGCTTTAGTTTTTCACTGCTTATTCTGTTTCTTTATTTGATATTCTCCAAAGAATTCTCATAGTGGCTTACAAAGAAACAAAAACAATTATAAAAACATGTACATAAACAAAATACATGTTTCTCTTAATATAAAAGATGCACAAAATCAATTGCTTGTTTGTTACATGAATTAAACTGGGTAAGAAATGAATTACCCATTTACTTTCAACTGTCAACAGACTAATTGCTCTAGGTGTGATTGCTACAGATTTGTGATATATTGTTCAGGTATATTTCAACCTGTACTAGTTCAGCAACAGGAATCTCAAACTGAAAATGCTCAGTTAATTATTTTTCTGGATTTTTCACAATAGATATGTATTTTAAATTAGTTTACCAGTTGGGGTATTATTAAGGCAGAGAATTCTACAGTAAAAAAAACTTTCATATTGCCATATTTAATGAAAACATATTAGTGTCCCTGCCTTCTGTTAACAGTTGCTTACTCATTGTATATTAGCTCTCATATTTAAGAGAGCTGATTGACTAAAATTTATCTTCAATGAGAATTATACAGTGTTTTTAAACTAAAATACTTAATTGATAAAGAAACAGTTACTCAATTAATTATCAAATTAGTTGTGAGACAAAGCATCATCATCACTTATTAGGCCATTATAGTCATTTTCTTGAGATGCTATTCCATATCTGTACATTTAAACACATAGAGGCAACAGCGAACAATGTGAATGATGATAAAGAAGATGGTAATGAGCACATAGCTTGTGATAATAGCCTTAATAGCATACTGACTTTCAGGATCATAAAAGCTTCGTCTGTGGCGACTTTCATATACTACAGATAGCCGGAATCCAGCAACTATTTCTCCTTCTCGCCAGCAGTAATAAATACCTTTGTCATTCTTCTGGGTAAAACGAATGTGGAGGTGATTTCCATGGTCAATGAAGACCCTCATGGTCTTGTTAACCCCAGTGAGAAACCTACTGAGATATAATCGTGTTGAATCTTTATCCCAGGCAACAGCATGCTCTGGCCTAGCACCAGGGCAAGTAATGATCAATCCTCTGCCAAGGGACTGCTTGTGAAATTGAATAGGGATGTTGGAAACCCAAGGTTTTTCTCCAAGCTTTGAGATAATATTTGAAATGGGTGCTTCTCCTTCATTTGAAGGTGTCTTCCCCTTACAAGATACCATGCAACTTCGTATTACAACTTCAGGCTTTCTCATCTGAATACCATAAAATAAATTCTTTGGGATTGACTTTGAGCCACAAGATGCCACCTCTTCTATAGTGGTATGGTATCGCCTAAATAGAGAAGAACTCTTTACATAGCAAAGCCCAATTCTCCGTTGTTCACCCCTGACATCACAGCGGTTGCATTTAGTCCAGTCCCAGAAAATCGTGAGGACCGTGAAATTTGTTTCATGGAGGTCATTCTGTGGATGCTGTCCCTCATCTGCAAAGGCAACAGCTATTCTCCTTGAAGGCTGTACATCTATATCATAACCATAGAAGAAATCCCCTTTCTTTGTACCACAGATATAATGCCCTGAATCTTCCACTTGAATCCGGAAGACAATGAGACTGAACATCCTAATGCTGAAACGACGAAGCATGTCACTGCCTGCCTTGATGTGGCGTGAATCTACTATCAAAGTGCCATCAAAATCTGTCAAAACCTTAGTTTGCTGACTGCCTATGCTTTTTTGAAAGTACCAAACTACAGCAGTTATTTCCTCTGGCTTACACTTACAGGGTAATTCAAAACTCATATCAGCCAAGTAAGCAGCATTCTCAAACATCAAGAAAGCTGGGCAAGGATTCTTTTTGAACACATCTTCTTTTTCCATAATAGCAAAGGCATGAAGAACATCAGCAATGCCAAAGACCATAGCTATCACATAGCAACACATCCTGCTGACACCATTTGATAGCTGTTCATATATTACCCAACAGTTTCCATGTTCTATAGGAGAGGCTAACTACTAATTCTGGAGTTTACATTTTAACAATGCACATCAATGAAGAGAGCCTTCATTCTAGAATTGCTGTTGTTGTTCCAATTCTTTCAGAGAGGACTTTTTAACAATGTGTATCATATGTGTATATTATCCTTTCATAAGAAATAAAGACTCTGGAATTACTTCTGTGAGTTCTAGAATGCCAACTAAATTCTGATATGGACAAATCTAAGCCCTTGAAAACCGTTATGACTGATTGTATAAATGAAGCTGCCTCATAATCAGAAAACCTAGGATCACATTCTGTTCTGATGTTGAGAGATTTTCAGACTGTACTGCCATTTCTGTAGCATAATTACTGCAATGTAAGTTATTTCCTGACATCTTAATACAAAAAAAAAAAAAAAAATCAGTTATGTAATTCTTTAAATGAATTTAATGCAGTTGAAGAACAAAAAGCATTTTCCCATTTGCACCTAATGTAACTACAATATTAACACACCCGATAACCTGTATGGTTTTTGTGTTTTGTCAGGTATTCATGACAAACATTCATCTTATTCCCATCCTATCAGCCTATGACTGAAAGGATGTCATAAGGCATCCTTCGTTTTACTATTGTAATGTTAAAGACTGCATCCATTATGCTGAAAGCGATGGTGAATGGGATCAGAGCTGCTGATTGGCATTTCAGGCTGATATGAGCATGCGCTTTCCCCTTCAAGTTTCCCAGAACTGATCATCTGACATAATTGCATAATAGTCTAGACTGCTCAATCATCATTTCATTAACTGCTTCATTTCACCAAGGTTTAATCCAACATCTAAAATATTTTTTGGGAAGAAGACTCAAACAGAGATTCTTTCCTTCCATCTGTCTACCCTCCCTATTATTTGTGGGTTTTTTACTACTATAGTATACTCTAAATAGAACTTCATAACATATCAAGTTATATAGTTAAGTATTAATCACAATTAAGATGAATTAGACCAGTTGTGATGTAGATAGCCATTTGATGGCTAAAACTTATACAATGTCTTTTGTGGAACACCAAGGGATCTAGAGATTGGGACAATGATACAGGTGAATCTGGTAGAATCATGTGGTTATTGCTTTGAGTATGAATGTTATAATTTGAATTGGACCAAAACCTGGCTAAGTAACTCTGAGGAAAGTCCAAGGAATTTCTGAACTAGATTAAAATATATATATATGCACTTTGGCATAATATAATACTCCTCTTACAGCTCATTTGGTTATGTTCAAATGATAATGCTAAGCCCCCAAATCTGATCTTCTTGACTGAAGCATATATGTGGTGTTATGCTGCTTTCTCCTACTTTCACATTAATATCTTTTTATAATGCCGTTTCTACCTCAGTGTGCCCAAGATGATACAAGGCCAAACAATTTGACCACTTAATAATAGCAAATTTCTTGATAATGCATAGTCTGCATATTGATCTTTAATAAAATAACGAAGATGAATGAAAATGAAGAGCTATAGGCACTCTTAGCTTGCTACGGCCTCTCAGGTATATGTGACATTTCTGATGGGAAGGATGAAAGAGAATACAAAGAGTAAAGATTAAGTACTGTGTAGGTTCTAGGTCAGTGGTTCTCAACCTTCCTAATGCCGCGACCCTTTAATACAGTTCCTCATGTTGTGGTGACCCCCAACCATAACATTATTCCTAAAACCATTGAAAATATGTGTTTTCTGATGGTCTTAGGCGACCCCTGTGAAAGGGTCATTCGACCCCCAAAGGGGTCGCGACCCCCAGGTTGAGAACCCTGTTCTAGGTATAAGACAGTTCCATCTGATAACATGATACAAAACAACTTCTTTAAATTTCTTCTCAAATGTTTTATTGTAATGCTGGAAATAACAGAGTTTTTAAAATTTTTCTCTATCAAGACTAAGTTAGTTGATATTCCAACTAATATACAGTGGTATCAAGTTAATATTAGCCTGGAAATGCAATACTATTTTTGTTACAACAGAATGTGTGAGTATATTGCAGATACTCAAAAGCTTGCTTCCAAACTGTTAACTGGATTATGGCTATGGTGAGTACCTAGAAATAGAGCAGACAGCAATCTATCATACCTGGCACTGATACTGTGTAGTTGTAAAGAATAAAATGCATTCTCTCAAACTGTCATAATAAAATCATATTTATGTTTAATACTTGCTTTTATGTTCTTCAATCTGAATTAAAAGTTCTTCTCTTTGGTTTCAGCTGAGTTGCTTGCTATGCTTATCTATTAGTCAAAAAACCCTCTATCTAAATATGCTCAAAGAGCCCACCTCCAAGTTGTCAATAGTGCCTTTGATACTTCAAGGACTAAGCCTTCTAACTAAAGCAGAAGATCAATCAAGATATGTTATAAGAAATATGACAAAAGTACTCCAAAAATAAATAATGCATACTTTTAAACTGATAATCGTTTAAGTTGATATAATATTTTAATGCAATAGAGACAAAAAACAAGAGGCGAGCATTCTCTGATTAGGTATCTATTTTTCATATGCTTTTATTTTTCCAATATATACTAAAAAGGCTGATAGATATGTTTTTAACAGGCACTCTAGTCCTTTCTTTATATTACAATGTTTCCATCCTTAGTTATTAGTATAAACTCAAGAATTGATCAAAGATATTTGGTAAAGGCTCATCAGTTTTAACACTTTTTTTTCAATTCCTTTACCTCCTTGACAATGGATTTGAGTAGCATCTGTACCATCTTCATTTGGAATCTGTTGAATTTCAGAAAAATGGCCAAAGTCAGTTTCTATTTTTTGCAATTTTTCAAACAACTGCCTGCAGTTTTCTTTCTCTTTCTCACTAAGAAGTTCAATGTTTAGTCCAAAACGTTTGGTGCCTGATAAATTCTCCAAGATATCCAAGATAAAACTGCAGTCTTTAATGCAAGCATTTTGGTTCAACACCACTAGAAATTCACCTAAGAGGCCAAAAGCAAGATCAGTTTGGAAGATCCGGCCCAAGTTTTGGGATCCAAGTTGGAGGAGGAGGAGATAGCGATCCTGATTGTTTTTCATACATCTGCGCCAATCTCTGTAGAACTCTGCAGAAGTCTCAGGCAGGCGATCTAATTCCTAGAGAGTTTTTAAAAACGACATAGTCCTATTGCCTAGGTAATATTGTACTTTCCAACTCTACAATTAATAACTTCTTCATTTTTTAAGTATCAATTAATGTTTTATGGAAACTGAAATTTAAACAGGGCTGCTAGAAACAGATTTTTAAAAACAAAAAATGGCACAATATATTAATTAATGATGAGCAATCAGAAGTAGAAGAGATCAAAAAGGAGAAAAGCAGAATACAAAAGCATCATTTCTTTAAAAATATATGCTCTCACCGTACTGTATATTTTTGGGTTTAATTCTTCAACAAAACAATAAAAACTAGAAAGATGGATAGGATGGGTAGGATAGAATAGAATAGGACAGGACAGGACAGAATAGGATAATAATAATTCCATAGTATTGTTAGATTTATTCAAATATTGAAAAAAATCTTCTAGTTTTAGTTCCTAAATTAAATAAAAAAATAAAATTACATATAAAGAATTACTAAACATGAAAGGGGAATTAAAATCAAGGAATAAATTAAAGGAAGAAGGAATTGAATTAGAATGGTGGATATACCTATAAATACAATCCAAATTTATGAAGGATAAAAAAGAGCGGGATATAAAATTAGAACCATCAAAACTGGATAAAATTTTACTAAGCACAGAGGGAATGGCCATAAAAAACTTGTACCATTATTTATTAGAACAAGATATGCTCGAAGAACAAGTTAAGGAGATGATGATAACTTGGAATAGATGTTTTGGGTACAGTATCAATTTGGACAATTGGCAAAATTTGTGGGGAAAAAATATCAGAATCACACTGGTGGCTTCTTATAAAGAAAACCTGCATAAATGTTGTACAAGTGGCACTTCCCACCCACAAGATTGGCAAGAATTAGTAAAAAATACTCCCCAATTTGTTGGAAATGTGAGGTAGGGTCATATTACCATATGTGGTGGAAGTGCTCAAAAGCCAAAAGTTTCTGGCAGCAAATAAGGAGCTGGTTAGAAGAGATGTTAATGTTTAAAATAGAAGTTAAGCCGGAATTTTTTTTACTGGGCATGACAGATGGCAAATATGACAATAATGTAACCTATTTAATATTGCATATACTTACTGCGGCAAGACTAGCATTTGCTCAAAAATGGAAGTGTAAAGAAATACACTCAGAAGAAGAAGTAATACACAAAATTTACAGCTGTGCAGAGATAGAGACTCACTTTAGAACTCAAAGACAAAAGTGAATCAACATACTATGAAGTCTGGAATAAATTTTATAATTGGTTAGATAAGAGGAAGAATGCCAAAAACAAGGGATAACGAATGTCTGGAAATGTATATATCAATATATATCAATATATCAATGTATATTGAATTTGTGAATGTAATATAGGTTTATTAAATATATGCATGGTGGTTTAGGAAGTAAAATACTGCATACTTGATATATAAGGAGATATGTAAATTTGTATATAGATCAAGGACTAGATTACTTATTAACTTGATTTAGACACAAATATTAGAAACCAGAGAAATTGAACAATGTCCATTGTATTACTTTTAAAACTAATAAAATATTTAAAAATAAAAAAAAAACAGATTTAATTTAAAAAAATATTTGGAGAAACATTTCAGCTCATAGACAGAATTACTCTTACCTGAGGCAAGTCTATCTTACTCTCTTGTTTGTGATTTGTTTTAACTGCACAGGTGTTCCACAACACATTTCTGCCACTTCCCATTTTGTCCTTTTTCTCCAGAGGTTTCAAATGGGAGGCTAGAACAATATCTCTGCAGACAGAATGGAAGAAGATTCTAGAGACATTTCAGATAACCATTTTAGTAACAGCAACTTGGTTTAAAGCTATTAAATTCTCATTTCATCTAATTATTAAAGAAATAGGAAAGTTATATCATACATCTTGCCTGGTTGCTTAACTGTTAATTTATGGGAAAGGCCACTCTACCATATAAAACTCTGGATAACTTAAAATCAGGGGCGGGTTCCAAATCCCATTACTACCGGTTCACTACCAGTTCGCATATGCAGAAGCATCTGGGTGGGTGGGCAGAGCCTCCTGCCGCCGCTACTGATTCACCCGATCCAGTGAGAACCGGTAGCAACCAACCACTGCTTAAAATATACAATATGCAATACACAATAGACATTGCAACATGTAGGAGAAAAAATGAAGTAAAGAGGACACTCTGCTTCTTCAATTTTAACTGGTGAGTCTAGCCTTTGTGTTATGTACTCAAATTGTTGCTTCTTTGCCTGAGATATTATGCAAAATAGTAGAAGGCAGAGTGATTTAATTGTTAACTTATTTGACTCTCTTCTCTCAGGTATGCAGAAATTAAAATCAAAGATAATGGAAGCTGTACTATGTTGCTAACACATATCACAGAAATGAATGTTTTCCAGTGTTGTAGTACATTTCCTGCACAAGATAAAAGTACTGGACAAGAAAGTCTCCTAGATTGCTTTCTAATGTCTAAATTCCATGATTAATATTTAAGTTGCTATTCAGTGTGTAAATATATCATCCAACCTTCTATATGCAATGAAATAAAATTAAAGAACTACTAATGTTATGAGACAATTATTACTCTCCAGTTTTCTCAGCACCAATAGAACAGAGGAAGGCAACTCAAAATAATCACTGTCAGTATGAAAATAAATCACAATAAATAAATATTATGCTTTCATCCAGAAAAGTTCAGGTTCTAAAAATAACCAGACTTACAAAACTTATATGTATTATTAATTTAATTATTATATGCTCAATAAGTTTGCTAAATTCAAAGGAAATTGCCTTCATAAATAAATATTTTTATCCATATTCTGCATCAAATCAATAAAGGAATCTGAAAATCAAGAAACCTGAATTCTTCATAAGATGATACTTTCTGATGTACTGCTCGGAATTTAGCATCATTTTCTCTCTGGTATTTCTCATCTGTGGCAATAGCTTCTTCCAGCTCTTTCTCCAAAGCATGGAAATCAATCATGCTTTCCACTTTGGGAACCTAAGAACAACACAGCTGACCAATAAATTAGATATTTAATTTGAAAAGCTAGATTTCTCTTTCAAACACTTTCATAATAGAAAACAATCAGCTTCTTATGATTATCCTAAACACATTATTTTGTCCAATTTTGCTAAATGATAAAATATTTGAAATACATAACCTTCAATTTCCATTAGTATAGACTACTGAAGACTTTGTAATACTCATTTTATTTACAAATATAGTAGTAAACAGAATAAAACAGTAGCCATTTGCACTGAGCTACTTTATTTTTAGTCAGATCACAACTGTAAACTCTCAGTATCTGGAATCAGCCATCCAAGTCAATCATGTATTGTTTAATCACTATTCAGTGAATAAACTATAAGCTAAATCAATACTGAAAATCCTCTTCGTTGTTTAGCATGATACATGATTCATTTGATGCCTGATGCCTGTTCGGATTTTAAAAACTGGCTCCATACTGGTTTTTTGGTACTGTTTTTCTAGCTGTGAAAAGTATCATTCTCCAACATGGTAATGTGAAAATAAATGAAACAAATTGTTGCAGGGATTGCATTTTATTTTCTCTAATATATGTAATAACCCCCATCCTCATCATTCTGTGATTAGTGAATTTATTCAATAAATTCAGTAAAAATAGACTGACAGATATAATTTATTAGTCAATTCAACCACTTAAATTCTTGCAAGTAGATTCTAATTAACTCTCTAACAAGCATTTTGGTTTTAGGAAAAATTTGTCCTGTAATCTACAACTCCTACACTGCAGAAACATTTGGACTACACAACTCAACCAGGGTAAAGCAACAGACACAATTTACATAGACTTCTGCAAAGTTCAATGGTACACAACAAACTACTGTTAAAACTACGCTCTTACGGCATTTCCAGATCACTGCATAAATGGATAGCTGCATTCCTGTCAAACAGGCAACAAGTAGTCAAAATAAGGAGTGCCCTATCAAATCCTGCACCAATTAGCAGTGTCCCCCAAGGCAGGGTTCTAGGACCCATTCTCTAATTTATATAATTGACCTTTCTAATCATATTATAAACTGCGTCCTCTTTGCTGATGACATAAAACTATTTAACACCAGCAACAATACTGCTGCCCTACAAAGTGACCTTGACTGTGTCAGAATGGTCGAACAATTGGTAGGAGTACTCATTTCAAAAGATCTAAGCCCCAGAGCTCACTGTAACAGCATTGCCAAAAAGACATTAAGAGTTGTTAACCTCGCCCAAAATTGGAAGGGGAAAGACCTACCATCTGAAGACTTGATCTTAGGGGAAATTATTGAATATGCAGAAGCCGATAGGCTAACAAAAATTTTGAGAGATCAAAAAGAATCCGCATATTTTCAATGTTGGGACCAATGGTGTACTTGGCTAAATAATAGAATAAAAAGAGGATAAGGTTAGCGTAGCTTTTACTTTCTATTTGTATATTTGGACTGAAGAAAATGTATTGTGTAAGGTTCTCACCGCGATCTATATGTTGTTATATATTCTGTTTGCAAAGAAATAAATAAAAAATTTTTTAAAAAAATCCCAAAAAAAAAAAAGTTAACCTAATTTTGTGAAGCTTCTTCTCCAGTAACATTGTACTGCAAACAAGGGCATACAAATTTGCCAGACCAATTCTCAAATACAGCTTGTACATTAACACAATTGAGACATTATATACATTAACACAATTGAGAGAGTCCAGAGGTATTTCACGAGAAGAGTACTCCGCTCCTCTGCTCGCAATAGAATACCTTATGCCACCAGGCTTGAAATTATAACAGTGATGGCTAACCTTTTTGTCATTGCGTGTCAAAAGCTGGGGGAGTGTGGGGTGGTTGCGCGCGTGCGTGCCCACACCCATAATTCTATGCACCCTGCCCCCCCCCATGCATGTGTGCGCGACCCCTCCTGCTCCCCCTGCTTTTGGCATGTAATGGCACCATGGCCCCGATAGGTCCATTTTTTGCCCTCCCCAAGCTCCAGAGGCTTTCTAGGAGCCTGGGGAGGGCAAAAATAGTCTTCCCCACATCCCCGGAGGCCCTCCAGAAGCCAGAAACAGCCCATTTGCCGACTGCCGCTGGGCCCAAAAATCAGCTGGCCAGCGCATGCATGCGTGCTGGAGCTGAGCTAGGGCAACACTCGTGTGCCCACCAATATGGCTCTGTGTGCCACCTGTGGCACGCGTGCCATAGGTTCGCCATCACGGACCTATAACTACCTCGCCTACAGTCTGACCTAAGCATAGTACAGAAAATTGTCTGCTACAACATCCTACCTGTCAATGACTACTTCAACTTCAACTGCAATAATACATGGGCAAACAATACCCATAGATACAAACTCAAAGTAAATCGCTCCAAACTCAATTGCAGAAAATACGACTTCAGCAACAGAGCAGTCAATGCCTGATGCTGTTGTTACATCCTTCAAAACCCCAAAACTTTAACCTTAAACTGTCCACTGTGGACCTCACTCCATTCCTAAGAGGTCCATAAAGGGGGCGTGCATAAGCGCACCAGCGTGCCTACTGTCCTTATCCTACTGTTCCCATTTATCCATACTCATTTCTTTCTTTCTTTCTTTTATTGCAAAAGTTTTACAATTACATTTTCACCCCGTTTCCCCCCCCCCTCAACCCACCCACACCTCCCAACCTCATCCTCTCTAACCCTCCCTAACCCTCTCCTCCCACCGGACTTCCATACAATATACTCAGATCAAGAGAAAAAACCCCCTTTGTATAAAACTTGAACCCCACCCTCCCCCTTATAATTTTTCATCTTCACTACATTAAAATATTTCTATCTTAATATAACATTTTCAAATAAAAACTATTTGATACTTCCTGGTTTGATATTTGTTCTGAACATAATCTATCCATTTTTTCCATTCCCATTCATAAGTCTCTTGTGAACAATCTTTTAAATCTTCGCCATCTCTGCAAAACTGGTCATCTTCAAAGTCCATTCCTCGATCGTGGGTAAAGCTTCATTTTTCCAATATTTACCTATCAATAATCTCGCAGCTGTTATCATGTACAATATCAACTTTGTTTCACCCGAAGTAAAACCCTTAACTATACCCAATAAAAACAGTTGTGGAGAAAATTGAACTTTTTTCTTCAAAACATTCTGCATAACCCACCAAATTTTTATCCAAAAAGCCTTAACTTTCTTGCAAGTCCACCAAACATGATAATATGTAGCATCTAAACAATCACATCTCCAACATTTTGGCTGAACATTAGGATACATACATGACAATTTTTGGGGGTCCAAATGCCATCTGTAAAACATTTTATAGAAATTTTGCCTTAAATTCTGCGACTGTGTAAATTTAACGTTCTGAACCCAAATTTTTTCCCATGTTTCCAACATCACTGGTTCTTCAAAATTTTGTGCCCACTTAATCATACAATCTTTAACCAATTCAGTTTCTGAATCCCTTTCTAACAAAACATTATAAAGCCTTTTAATATGCACTGGATCTTTCTCTTTTATATGTCTGACCAATTCTTCCTCATGCAACATAATACCAGTTTTTTGGTCCTCTTTCCATCTCAGTTGAAGTTGATTATATTGTAACCAAGTTAAGTTAATCCCTTCATCCAGCAGTGTCTCTAATGTCTTCAGCTGCCATCTGCCCGCATCTGTAAAAAGAACCTCTTTATATAAAAACCCCCGGAGTGACATTATATTTGGATTCCACATAATATGACCAAGATCCAACCATAACGGTATTTTGTAATCCCATTTGAGTCGGTGCTTCTTCCAAACCCTCATCAAAGAGTCTCTAAGTATATGGCTTTTAAATACTTTATCCACTTTGTTCTCGTAGAATAAATAAGCATGCCATCCAAATTCAAGATCAAAACTTTCTATATTCAATATTCCAATCTTTTTCCTTCCAAACCAATCGCTTGCTTGAGTCAAAGCTGCTGCTTCATAGTATAATTGTAGGTTTGGAAGTTTAAGACCTCCCCTTTCTGGAACATCTTGCATAATTTTCAATTTCACTCTCGGTTTTTTCTCGTTCCAGACAAACTTATTCACTCATTTCTTGTGTTTATACTTATACCTGTTTATATGTTATATTTATATGTTATGTTTATACGTGTTTTATCATACATGCTTGACAAATTAAATAAATAAATATAAATAATAATAATAAAAATATAAGGAATTTGCTATTGAATGCTCCCTTCTTGTGGGTCATTTTTTTCCCCAACTTCCAATCAAGCCTATAGCCCTGGACTTTGCCTGGATCGGGCACTGACGGATACGAAGTACATCAATATGAAATAGTAAGCAGACAAGCAAGAACATAATCAGCAACTCTCCCAGAAAATAGTAAACAAGTCAGCCCGAATTAATACTCTTTTGGCCACTCCATATTCAATGGCAACGGATTTTACAGGTTTATGTTTTACTTTACTATCCCATGCATACCCATCACCCCAAAAACTGCTCTCCATTTCTCTCGCTAGCCTGGCCGTTACCAGATAGAAGGGAAGGTTTTTCCACGTTTGTGGAAACGTAGTTCGATTCCCCCCCACGCCTCGCCTAGGCCTCCACTTTCAATAGCAATTAAGCGTCGATTCGGTTTCCATAGCAATTGGAAAACGAAATGGCGAGAGGGACCTATAGCGATCGAGGCAGTCTATAATAAACGCCTGATCACAGTCCATGCTTATGAAAAATTTCAATTTTGCTGAGACGGCCCGAAATCGAATCTCTAAGCCCCTCTCACTCTCCAGCATCAAACAGAGGGGGAAAATGTGGAAAATCAATCAGGCTGCTAAATGGACAACTTTATCCGGAGGAAATTGAAGGGACTTTTTGGGCCACGGTCGCATCGTGCGCCGGCAAAGGGAAACGTCTCGAGCGACGCGCGCTTCCCGAGAAGGAGAACACAAAAAAGGTAAGCGCCCGCGTGCGTTACTGTTACTGTTTCTTGTAAAACCTTACGATATACAAAAAAATGCTTATTTTTAAAACCAATAAACGGCCGTTAGGTTGCAAAATATCTTTCAGTAGTACGCGCTTTATACTTTGAACGAAGGTGCTGGAATTCGAATAAGTGGATGATATGGCAACGGATTGAGACTTTGGGAGAAGGGTACCCATGGGAGCTAATGGGAAGATAGATTTGCCCTTTCAAATGGTAGAGAATAAATGTCTACACATCTTAAACAATATTTTATTGAAACATCTTTATTAATTGCAGTATGAAAGATTAATATATAAATAATCGTCCTCTGAAGTAAAAAGGACTCAAAAGTAAAACCATACGCTTGCATTCAGATAGACTAGGTTTGTGGAAAATAAAGCTACAGTTACAAGATACATTTCTGATAAGATGCTATTTGTTGTTGCTTTTTCTTTTTTTAACCTGTAACAGAAAGCTATTATATTCTAAAACTGGAAGTTTCTGGAAAACCACTATTGAATTAGAACAACTGATTCTAATTATTCTTATTCTGGATAAGATGAGTGATGTGATATTAGGGCAATTGTGGCTAAAAAAGAGTTGGAGAAGTTATACCTGATAATTAAAACTAGGGAGAATCATGGAAGGTTGATGAATAAAAAACAGCTCTTGGATTAATACTGGCAGAAAGCTAATGAATTGGTAGTTTATAGCGTGAAGCTGAAAATAAAATGTGAAACTAAAAACAAAGAATAAGCTGTTTAGAGTAGTATTAAATAGTGATAAAGTATCAAACTTGCAATAAAACTAAGGTGTTAAGATAATAAAAATTGAAAAGTATCCCAATATGAATCTTGCAAACAGGGGTAAGGCACATTAAATAACTAGCAAAGCAATCAAATATTAAAGTGATATTTTCAGAATACAAACTAGCTCTATTTTAATTATTTATTTTTATATTCAAGACCCAGCAACATGGATACAGACCTATATGATGAATTTGGAAATTATATTGGTCCAGAGCTTGATTCTGATGATGATGATGATGAAATGGGTCGTGAGTCAAAAGATCTTGATGAGGTACTGATTTCATGTTTGTGCTACAGACAGTATTCATGCTTAAGATCATCCTTTAGTTTTTTTACATGCAACTGTAATTCAGTTTCTGTTATGAATAGATTAAGGATTAAGCTGTTAACCTTGCTCCTGAAAACAGTGTGAGCCTTAATTTTAAGAGTAGCTGCTGCTTGCTGCTGAGAAAGTACTTCCTTGTTTGGCAGCATTTTATGAACTATCCAATATGCACATATGTTTGTTTGCAAGTTATAACTGAATGTAGATATCAGCCCTAAATTCTGTAAGTGGAACTCTATTGCTAACAGTTGGCTGAGGACAATTGATTTTGATTTCAGCCTGATGATGATGATGATGATGATGATATGGGAGACCACGATGAAGACCACCCTGGGATGGATGTAGTGTTACATGAGGATAAGAAATATTATCCAACAGCTGAGGAGGTATATGGTCCTGAAGTAGAAACTATAGTGCAGGAAGAAGATACACAGCCTCTTACAGGTGAGAAATTTAAATGGTAAGACTGTTGCACAACTTGCTACACTCTTCTCCAAATCTTAGTTCAGTTTTGTTGGATTACTGCAGAGTGGCTGTAAATCCAGTTGGCTTGCTTGGGAATGATAATATTTTGCTTATTTTATTTATTACTTTTATTTTTGATTAGCTAAAGATAGTGTACATGCCTAATGTTGTGCTTACTATTTTTCTTACCACAAAAATCTGTGAATTGTGTTTGGCTAAGAAAGAGGGACTGGTGCAAAGTCACCAATGGTTTCATGCCTGTGGCAGGACTACAACACATAGTCTCTTGGTTTCTTGCTCAGCACTTTAGCCACTACCCCAGAATGGCTCTCATGGTTGTAATTTTTCATATCCCATTGACACAAGGTTGGGAAAGACTGTTCCAATTAACCTGGCCAATGTGTTGGCTAGGGGGATTCTGGGAGTTGAAGTTCACTCTTAAATTTTCTAAATTGGGGAAAAACTGTATTAACGTGATGAGAAAGTAACCAGGATAGATTACAGCACATCTGGTAAATAAATATACTTCTCTAATTGAAAGGTACCTATAATGCAATCCCAAAAAATATTTGTAGAGTGTACTATCAGATATTTAGCTCAGATATTTGCACAGAATAACATATATGGACACGGATTTGCCATGCTATATTTTAGGCCAGATGTTATACATCAGTAAGAACTAAGACAAATATATTGTTCAGCCTATTGTGCTATTAGTACATTCACTATTTGATACTTGGAAAATATTCCCAGCCTCTTTTTAAACAAAAACAAATCTCTTTTTACTTGTCATGTATAAATCAGAAATCCAGTTTAAGATTTGTGACATGTATTTTTGAAACTTTTCCCATTGATAAATGATTTAGGAATGCCTTGTTTTCCCATTAAAGGCAGTATTATTTCAATGCTTTCTTTTCCTACAGAACCTATTATTAAACCAGTGAAGACCAAGAAATTTTCCCTCATGGAGCAAACATTGCCAGTTACAGTATATGAAATGGAGTGAGTAGAGCTTTGGATTTATTTGTTTTCCCTCCAACCCTTAGTGTTTTTGCTTCTCTCTGTTCTTTTCTTCACAACTTCTTTACAAATTGGCCACTAAACCTTTTAGTTGTTACAGTAGCCATCTTAATTTATATTATATTCTGAGAGATGTAGTCCAATTTATATGCAGTGTGCAAGTTTGCTTAAAGATGCCTTAGTTCATATTATAACATCTGTGCTTCTGCATTATTCTTCTAAGTCAATCTTAATCTATTTTTATGTAATCACGCTTGCATGGTCTAGCCTTTGTACATGGTCTACCCTTTGTATTGTACTCAGTTAGCAATTCTTTGTCATAGGCTCTTTCCTACTTATCTCATTATCTGCAGAACTTATAATCAGCACTATAGTAGTTTTTATTCTCTATTCTCAATGTTTGCTGCAAGCGTCCAGTAATGTGAAAGAGAGATGAGGAAATGCAGCATATTATCAACATGAATTATAAATTACAATTATTAGAAACAGATAATTTTTATTGAACTTTAATTGATATTGATATAGAAAATATACAGCTGCTCATCTTGCTTTCTTCCCATCTCAATTCAATAGGGCAATAAAGAAAATAAATAAATAAAAGAAAATTTTCCTTAGGCATTGATAATCACTAACAGCTTTTTCCTCTCTTTGATCTTTTTCTCTTAGTTTTCTTGCAGATTTGATGGACAACTCAGAACTGATCCGGAATGTTACACTTTGTGGACACCTACACCATGGGAAGGTGAGCATCTATTAAAATGTTCACTCATAGGGTCGGTTAGTTTATTTAATGAATTAATTAATTTATAAATTAATAAATATAGTAATAAAGAATCTGTGAAATGATTCTAAGCTTTATTAATCATTATAGAATTAAATCTGGTGTCTCAAGTTTTAAATTAATTTGAAATGAATGTTTTTAAATAATTTAATAAAAACTTAATGGTGCTTCTCATAACATTTTGAACATATGAAAGCCTCTGTAAAAACAGGAACCATTTACTAAGAAAAGCTCATATTTATTAGACAGATGAACCAGTGAAGATACTTTAAACTGACTTCCTCGATTGTTGAATTTGATGATCTAAATACCTCCTTCCAACTCTTATAATTCTGGGATTTGAGAGCAGCTTTTAACATTAGTGGCATACACAGTATATTTAAACAGAAAAATCTGAAAGATTTTAATAAGTTTTAATGTTTAATATATCTCTGAAATATGTGGAACAAGAGTGTCTACAGTGTGTGTGTGTGCATGTGTGTCTGAGTGAGAAACAGATAGAGAAAAAAAATGGAAAATGATAGTCTCAATAACATCTTGACTTTTTTAACACTCCCCACTCCCATGCTATTTAGTTGTTATCTCAGAACATGGGCCATCTTGTTTCTAATTGTAAAAAGAGCTAAAAGAACCACATCTTTATACTTCTTAACACTGTGTATTTTAACTAATTGGTGCATTATTTCTTTGTTCTTTTCTAATGCCTTTAGACTTGTTTTGTGGATTGCCTGATCGAACAGACACATCCTGAGATCAGGAAGCGATACGACCAGGATGTAAGTTCCATGATGCTGTTTCATTTTTTATGGGAAGTAGGTATATGATACTATAAGCATATAAAAGTGATTAGTCTTCCAATTATAGAATCCATTATAATCCAGATAGTTTTCTTGGGATTTTTGTGCAAGGAGTCACAGGTTCAGTTTTATCTTCTGCCATGGAAATTCGATGATCATTTTGGGTCCTTCTCTCTTATATAGCAGAGCTTCATAAGACTGTTAGAATGAAATAAAATGTGAGCCCCATATAAGATGTTCCAATCTCTTGGAGGAAAAGCAGGTTATAAATCTAAAGAATAAAAAATAATAATACATAACAACAGGGATCTCTGAGATCTCTTATGTGTCTTATTGAGGAGAGATTGGAAAAGCAGAAGTAAAGGAAGCGATGTTCATTATTACTTAGCTGTCTGGATGAAATATTCTGCCTCAGTTAATCCAGTCTGAATGATGCCATTTCTGGTTTTTTTCAGCTTTGCTATACAGACATTCTATTCACTGAGCAAGAAGTAAGTATATTTAGGTACACATATATATATATATCGACTATGGCCTTTTGTAAGTTTTACATCTGTGATTCTTTTCACCTTTTATAGTGTCCTGAATTAACTGTTTCATTATATTCCTACTATGTTTTGAGTCTTAAAAACTCTATAAAACCAGACAACAATAAATTTTACTTCAATTGTGGCACATATAAAAAACCTGTTATCTTGGGCAGAATGTCAATTCTATTCACTATATCTTTTGTAGTGACCTATCAGGTTATCCTTGTAACTTTATAAAAAAAACCTTATTGCTGTTAATTGTCCTAAATCTAAAACTAATGTATGGAATAAGGAACAGGTACGTTTTCAGTTGTTACTGGAACATAATTCCCAGTAATCCTAGCTGGTATAGCTATGCAAACTAAGACTGGTGCAAATTTTGTTTCAGCAATATCTTAAATCCTATCCCAATCCACATTTAATATTTTCTTTATACAATTACTGCATAAGGAAGCAGTTCCATTTATCTCAACAGAACCTTCTGACAATGAGTTCTACAAGTGTAAACATCTTCCTTTTCTCCCTTTACATGTATAAATTTATACATTTCTGTTTTTATCTTCTGCTTTCCTTTTTTCCCTTAAGTTTAAAAATTCTAATTGTTTTGCTTTTCCAGGAAGAAAGATGTTCTAATTCAACATTATTTTGGTTGTCTTTACTTTTATGTTGGTTTTTCTTAGGAAAGGAGAATCTGATCTGACCTAGAATGGATAAATATAAGGAAATTCTGGGAATTTTATTCCCATTCTTATCTATAATACAAAATCTAGAAGAAAGGTTCCAAGTTCTTATAATATTATCTATCTTGATGCTCAAGAGTTTTCATGTTGTCAAATACCATACAACAGACCTTTAATTTAATATTTTGTACCTAGAATTTTAGGAATGTTCAGTATTCCTAGAAATATGTAGAATTTTGTTGATTCTTGCTATCCTCTATCCTTAATTTGTGGTCCTCAATTTCAGATTAAAGAGTTATTTCCATCCCTATCATGATATTCTTTTTATTTCAGAGGGGTGTTGGGATTAAAAGCACACCAGTGACCATTGTCCTTCCAGATACCAAGGGCAAATCATTTCTCTTCAATATCATGGATACACCTGGTAAGTTGAATCATCAGGAGACCTAGAAAACAGCAGAAATTTGGTCTAATAAGTTTTTACCTACTATATTTGAAAAGAGAATCTTAAAATAGTGGTACATTTGTATATGGAATATAACAAAATTTTAATACTGAATGATGTACAGTTCTTGACATCTGCATCTTTTGAAGTTCTATATTTAATTAATTACTGGTTTCAAATCAGTCATATTCAAACAAGATTACAGTGAATATAGTGAAATGACAATTTAAACAACTACATAGAAAACATATAAATTACAATAAATAAATGACTACAATGTTGTAATAAAAGTAACTCAAGAAACTAAATTGGCAAGATTATGAAAATGTTTGCTGACATAATTTTATTTTTAATAGTTTCCTAAAATTGTTATTAAAGAAAAGGTGAGTGATTTCTAGTAGGAGGCCATTCCCAAGCAATGAGACTGTTTCCTACAAGATCTGATAAGCCTGGCTAATATAATTGTGAGAAGGCAGTCTTGCGATACACAGGAGTCAAGGCATATTTTAAAAGGTCTTTATAGTTCAATATCAGCATATTAATTTACACTCAAACACAATCAGTTGCAGAATTTGTGTTACAAAGTATCAATGTCAGGTATTAATAAGAATGCAGACCATTGCCTTCTGAACCAGTTGTAGTTTTCAATTTTTTTCCAAGGATAATCCCATGAAATGCACATTGCAGTAATCCAATCAGATAGTAATGGCTAAATCCTTTTGCATCAAATGGGTTCACTCTTTTTGCACTATCCAAAGCTTGGTAAAGGTCCCCATAGCTATGGCCTCCACCTGCTGTCCTACTATAAGTAATAAGGCAAGGAGAAGTACCAGATGATGAATGCCAGGAACAAAACATCAGGACCAAACGTGACGTTCCAATTAAAGTTCTGTTTTAAAACTAATTTATTACTAGCCATGTCTATGCACAAGATTCTACTCAACTAACTTTACTACTGTCTTGATGTTAGATAAGGTACAATGGAATTCAAGACTTAATATGTTTGGCTATATAGAGATTCTAAGTTGATTCCTCTTTGACTCTGTTGTGGCCTGCCGGCAGCCAGCAGAGCTGACAGCAGAGTTAGACAGTGAGGAGGTTGGGAAGGAACTTGGGCCAGTCCTGGGGGCTGGGGAAAGCTCGGACGAGGGTTCCCTCGGAGGCAGAGAGGGAGTTAGACAGCAGTGAGACAGAGGAACAGCTGGAGCCCGTTCCCAGTGTGCACATGTGCAGAGCTGCCCAAAGACAAGAACAATTAAGAAAGCAAGGTAGACTCGGGAGTAAGGCCACACTTTGGAGATGATTGGCCCCTGCCATAGGACATAAAAGAGAAGCGAATGGGATGTGGGCTTTTGCAGGAAGCAATTAGTTCATTTCGTTTCAAAATTGGAAAGTTCTGTTCGTGACTCTAATAGATTCGGTGCCAAGTTTGGCCTTGCTCTGCATTTGGAAATTGGTTCTCTGGCACTATTCCAAGTGAGATAAGGTGGGGGTTGATAAACATTCCTCTGAAAAACTGTTTGCCAAAGCCTTGTTGACTGTGAATGAACAGAATTCACAGTTGTGTTAATAAAAGAGGTTTATTACCAGGATTAAAACTTTGCTTCATGCTTTCTAAGGAAGCCTAGGTCAAAACAGATGCCGCCTCCAGGTTCTGCCACTCCTCCTACAATGGACTTGATATTTCTAGAGCGGGTATTAGCAACCCATGGCTCCAGAGCCACATGTGGCTCTTTCATCCCTCTGCTGCAGCTCCCTGTCGCCCTGTTGTGGCAGAGGGATGAAAGAGCTGTCGCCCTGTCACAGTGGTAGCGATGGCTGGAGCCTTAGTGCAGGACCGAAATGCTCAGTACTTGTCTTTGCACGAAACAGCATTCCACTTTCATTGCGGTACATTTGCTGTTGCTGCCTCAATGGCCTGCTTGCTGCTCTCGCAGCGCTTTGTGCAGCACAGTGAAATTTAGTGTACTTCACAATGGAGGCTGGGTCCCCTCCTGGAGCCCATTACAACGTGGAGCCACAATGCAACCCTCCATCATCAGTGGCTGGCTCTCGCCTCCTGCAGAGCTGCCAGTGTTGTAATGCCCTGCCTTCCCGCCAGCCAGCTGGTCTTTGGCTCTCCACAGACCATTTGATCATCACGTGCTGCTCCTGGGCTCATTGGCCTCTGGACGTCAGATTCCCACCACCCAGCACCAGTTCAGGGGTTCCTTCCCCCCGATGGAGGGGAGAGAGATGTTGTGTATTTTAAGCGTGAAATGTGTCCCTGAAAGTGCTGAAAATAGTTTTGCCATTTTGTTCATAAATTCATTGACAGACAGAAAGAGAAGGGTGGGGGGAGAGAAAGAGAGAGACAGATAGAGAGGGAGAGAGATAGGGGAAAGAGAAAGGGAAAGGGAAAGAGAGAGAGACAGAGATAAAAAGGTGAACAACATTTTTACAGAACTATAAATATGTTGAGACTTTTGAGGCAAGCAGCCAGGAGATGAGGCCGGGTATGACAAGAAGTGGCTGGGAGGGGAGGGGTTAGGCAGTACTAGGCATTTATTTATTTAATTTATATGCCGCCCCTCTCCGGAGACTCAAGGCGGCTCACAATACATTTTTTTAAAAAACCATTCTAAAAACATTAAAAACATTAAAAAACATTAAAAACCTTAGAACGAATTCACACCATTCATGGCCGGATTTCGCCAGATCGCAAAGCGAGATCAATGGCCCCAGGCCTGCCGGAAAAGCCAGGTCTTCACAGCTTTTCGGAAGGCCAGTAGGGTGGGGATGGTCCGGACATCAGGAGGTAACTGGTTCCAGAGAGCTGGGGCAGCCACAGAGAAGGCCCTCCCCCATGGGCCCACCAGCCAGCATTGTTTAGCTGACGGGACCCAGAGGAGACCAACTCTGTGGGATCTTATCGGTCGCTGGGAGCTATGCGGTAGAAGGCGGTCTTGAAGATAACCTGGCCCTGAGCCATGTAGAGCTTTAAAGGTAATAACCAACACCTTGAATTGTGCCCGGAGACTAATAGGGAGCCGGTGCAGCTCATGGAGAATTGGTGTAATGTGGGTGTATCTAGGTGCACCCACAACAACTCGTACGGCTGCGTTCTGGACCAGCTGCAGTCTCCGAACACTTTTCAAGGGTAGCCCCGTGTAGAGCGTGTTGCAATAATCTAACCGTGAGGTGACAAGGGCATGAGTGACTGTGAGGAGCGCCTCCTGATCCAAGTAGGATCGCAATTGGTGCACCAATTGCGTGCACCTGTGCATTGCAAATAATTTAACAGCCAATTCTCTGCCCTAATGACTGGCTGCGTAGGCGTGACTGGGGGGATCATGTGACTAGGAGTGAGTGACGTTGAGTTGGCCACGCAACCCAGGTTTTGTTGCTTCTGGTGTTTTCTGTGGGAAATGGGTCCAAATGGTTCTTTGAGTGTTTAAGGTTGCAGACCCCTGTTCTAGAGTAATGCCTACCCATCCAGAGATACATTGGCATTAAGAGAACCTCTTTGTATAAACAGTAACTCCATCTCATTAAAGTTCAACTTTAATTGTAGTTCACAAAAGGACCCTCCAGATCCTTTAAGACTCCAAGCATTGTGACAGAACATTGACAGTCTCCCATACTGCCTGAGGTGGCAATATAAAATTGGACGCCATCAACATATTGATGATACTTCATCAGACTATTGGATGACCCCACTTAGTGGCTTCATATAGATATTAAAATTTTAATATCTTTTAAAATTGATTTGGAATAAATATTTGGATTTCACATTATTGTACTATCTCATAATTTTTCAGGTTTCTGGGCCAGGTTAAAGACAACGGTGCTACTACTACTACTACATTGATTATGATGGCATGCAGTGAAGAGGGGGTTGAGGGTTTTTTTTTATTTAAATTTTTAAAGAAAATTTTAAGGGGACCCGGGAGGAAGGGAGGGGGTTGTAAAAGTGGACCTGGGGGGAGGTCCAGATAGCTACTGAGCGGGGTGATAGGTTGATTGGCTGCAGCAGAGGGGTCGGGAAAGGAAATTTATCCGGGGAGCAGCGGGGCGAAAGGAAGGGCAATGAAATTGAAATAATGACTGGGAATGGCAGGTATGACGGGCGCAGGGGGCCATATCATGTGTCGGGGGTGCGCATATACTGTTTACGAGCTATTGCGCACTCCGGCCCCCAATGCGTGACTTGTGGCCTGGGTTGTGCAGAGTCTCAGGCCCAGGGTCCGCGGCTGATGTTGTGTAATGCCAGGCCCCCCTCATCTATGATCTTATTTTGGAGGGGGGTGCGGACCTGGCAGGTATTACGGAGACCTGGCTGGGCCAAGCGGGGGGGTTCCCCTCGTTGAAATGTGCCCACCAGGTTTCCTTGCATTTCATCAGCCAAGGGCCCAGGGGAGGGGTGGGAGAATGGTGATTATTAGGGAGAGTCTTTGTCCAAGGGAGACCACTGTTCCTCAGATAGCCGGATGTGAGTCCCTTTTTGTGAAGTGGGGCTGTGGGGTGCAGATGGGTTTGCTGACTACGTACCTGACTCCCTGCCATGTGGCAGCGACCCTGCCCGAGCTACTCGACGTCATTGCCAGGGTGGCGGTTGATACCCCCAGACTTATTATCATGGGGGATTTCAACCTTCCATCCGCGGGTGAGGCGTCAGAGGTGGCTCGGGAGTTCATGGATTCCATGACGGCCATGGACCTGACCCAGTTAGTTCAAGGCCCCACTCACATAGGGGGACACACTCTGGACTTGATTTTAGAATCTGGTCAGTGGTTGAATGATCTTGGTAGAGGGGACCTAGATATTAAACCCTTGTCATGGACAGATCATTCGCTCCTTCACTTGGACTTTCCTACCGCTTCCCCCCACCGCAGGGAGACGGAACCGACCAGATGGTTCTGTCCCAGGCGCCTGATGGATCCCGAAAGCTTCCTGACGGAGCTTGGGCCGTTTCCTGAGACTCTGACACATGACTCGACTGAAGAGCTGGTGGCTGCCTGGGAGAGTGTGGCCGCCGGAGCTTTGGATCGCGTTGTGCCTTTGCGGCCTCTGACCCGATGCCGATCTCAATTGGCTCCTTGGTTCTCTGAGAAGTTGAGAGAGATGAAGCGTCGGAAAAGACGCCTAGAGAGCATTTGGCGGACTAGTCAATCCGATTCCGACCGGACACAGGTGAGGTCTTATATCAAGACCTACCTAGTGGCAATAAAAGCGGCGAAATTTAACTATTTTTCTGCTATTATTGCATCTGCAGAGAACCGCTCAGCCGCCCTGTTTAGAGTGACCCACTCCCTTCTTCGGGGGGGGAGTGCGGGAAGATCCCTTGCAGTGTCGAGCTGAGGAGTTTGTGCAATTCCTGCATGATAAAGTCGCTCGGATTCGGGATGGCTTGGACTCCGATTGGATGAGTCCAGGAGAGGAGACGAGGGAAGGTCTTGAGAATATTATCTGGGAGGAGTTTGATCCTGTGGCTCCCAAGGATGTGGACAGGGTTCTGGGTAAGATTAGTGCCGCCATGTGTTTATTGGATCCGTGTCCCTCCTGGTTGGCACTGGTCTCCCAGGAGGTTACACGAGGCTGGCTCCAGGAATTTATAAGTGCTTCTCTGACTGGGGGTGCCTTTCCTGCCACCTTGAAAGAGGCGGTAGTGAGGCCCCTCCTCAAGAAGCCCTTCCTGGATCCGGCTGAATTAGCCAACTACCGTCCGGTCTCCATCCTTCGTTTTGTGGCAAAGGTTGTTGAGAGCGTGGTGGCACGACAGCTTCCCTGACACCTGGATGAAGCTATCTATCTGGACCCGTGCCAATCGGGCACCCCAGGCAGGGGTACAGCACAGAAACTGCATTGGTCGCGTTGGTGGATGATCTCTGGAGGGCTCGGGACAGGGGTTGCTCCTCTGTCCTAGTCCTATTAGATCTCTCAGTGGCTTTTGATACCATCGAACATGGTATCATGCTGCAGCGGTTGAGGGGGTTAGGAATAGGGGGCACCGTTCTGCAGTGGTTCTCCTCCTTCCTCTCCGACCGCTCGCAGTTCGTGTTGGCAGGGGGGCAGAGGTCGACCTGGAGGCACCTCGCATGGGGAGTGCCGCAAGGGTCAGTCCTCTCGCCCTTTCTGTTCAACATTTATGTGAAGCCGCTGGGTGAGATCATCCGTGGTTTTGGGGTGAAGTGTCATCTGTACGCTGATGATACTCAGCTGTACATCTCCACCCCAGACCACCCCAACGATGCCCTTGATGTGATGTCTCGCTGCCTGGAGGCCGTGCGGGTCTGGATGGGGAGGAACAGGCTCAGACTCAACCCGTCCAAGACCGAGTGGGTGTGGCTACCGGCGTCCCGATATAGTCAGCAGGTGCCATCGCTGACTATTGGGGGTGAATCTTTGCCCCTCACAGAGAGGGCTCGCAATCTGGGTGTCCTCCTGGATGCACTTTAGAAGAGCATATGACAGCTGTGGCCAGGGGGGCCTTTTATCAGGTTCGCCTGATTCGCCAGTTGCAGCCCTTTCTGGACCGGGACGCCTTGCGCACGGTCACTCACGCCCTTGTCACCTCCCAGCTGGACTATTGTAATGCTCTCTACATGGGGCTCCCCTTGAAGAGCACTCGGAGGCTCCAACTGGTCCAGAATGCGGCCGCGCGGGTGGTTATGGGGGCAACTCGTTGTGCCCGCGTGACACCCCTCCTGCGCAAGCTGCACTGGCTCCCAGTGGTCTTCCGGGTGCGATTCAAGGTGTTGGTCACCACCTTTAAAGCGCTCCATGGCACAGGACCCGGGTACCTTCGAGACCAAGTTTTGCCACCAATAGCCTCCCACCGGCCAGTTCGCTCCCACAGAGAGGGTCCTCAGGGTGCCATCAGCCAAGTTATGTTGGCTGGTGACACCCAGGGGGAGGGCCTTCTCTGTGGGAGCCCCAGCCCTGTGGAATGAACTGCCCCTGGAAATACGTAAGATCTCCGACCTCCGGCTGTTTCGCTGTGCACTGAAGACCCTGTTGTTCTGCCAGGCTGGGCTATCAACATAATAATTTTAAATTGGGGTATTTTAAATTTGTGTGGTTTTAAATTGAGCCAAATTTATTTAATTATTTTAAATTTTTAATCGATGTTTTGTCTTGTGTTTTTAAATAGGCTGTACACCACCCTGAGTCCTTCGGGAGAAGGGCGGTATAAAAATATTATTATTATTATTATTATTATTATTATTATTATTATTATTATTATTATTATTATTATTATTATTATTATTATTTATTTATTTATTTATTTATTTATTTATTTTTAAGGATTGATTCCTTAAAATAGTGGCATTTTTTAAAGGCTAGTTTCTTTTTTCCTAAGCCAACTTGGGGATATTATTGGTTATATTTTAGATTTTACTTATAAAGTCTGCTGGTATTCTACCTACCACAGGGCTACAAATTTTCTTTTTACAACAAGTTCAAGCCAAGTCCTTTTCAAGGTTTATTTATTCATGGGAATGTGTTTCCATCAATTTCTGGACACTGAAAATCAGCAAATACTTTTAAGAATATTTTTATATTGGCAGTATTCTCTATTTCTCCATCAGATGTAAAAAATGCCTTTGACTTGTAATGTTCAAAGCTTTGAAGCACAATAGACTGATTTCTCATGTTGTAATTAACCTTATTTCCTAAGGGAAAAAATGTACTGATTTCTCATTTTTTAACTGTGTTTTTTGTTTTTTTAACTCCTAAAGGTCATGTAAACTTCTCTGATGAGGTCACAGCAGGTCTTCGCATTTCTGATGGTGTGGTACTTTTCATTGATGCAGCTGAAGGGGTGAGTGTCTGTGTTCTCTTATGCTGTTTTTTTCCCACTGGAAAAAGACACAGTATTGCAGATAAACAAGTACTGGTAGTTCTCAACTTACTACCTCAATTGAGTCCAACATTTCTATTGCTAAGTGAGACATTTGTGAAGTGAGTTTTGCCCCATTTTACCATCTTTTTTGCTGCAGTTGTTAAGTGAACCACTGCACTTGTTAAGTTAGTAACATGTTAAGTGAATCAGGCTTTCTCATTGCCTTTGCTTGTCAGAAGATCACAAAAGGCGATCACATGACCCTAGGATATTGCAGCTGTCATAGGTATAAGTCAGATGTCAAGTATCTGAATTTTGGTCACTGATCACATAATCATGGGAATGGTTATAATGGTTATAAATGTGAAAAATGGTCATAAGTCACTTTTTTCAATGATGTTGTAACTTTGAACTTCAATGTTGTGAATGAACTATTGTAAGTTGAGGTCCATCTGTACACAGATTGTCTAGACAGAAAGGAAGAACAGCGATTCCCCCCCCCCCCCCCCCCGATTCTGAAAGAAGAATGTTTCCAGCCTAAATGATTACACAAAATGAAAAGGAGAAGGAGAGTTATTGTTTCAAATATCAACTCAGATCAGGAAAAGAAACATGTTACATTCACAGTTCCCAAACTCTATCACAGTGCACTGGGGCATTGCAGTGAACTCATAAGAATGCCACAGGATTGAAAACTTTCAGATTGAGATGTAGTAGTTCACAATTTTGACTTAGAGCACTATGAAAAAATGACTAAGATGCTAAGAGAATCTTGAGGCAAGAAAGACTGGAAACATTTGAGTTACATTATTAAAATGTACATAGAATTTTTTAAGGAATCCAGCATTTGAGCCTCAAGATGGTTTCTAAAATTTCTATTCTCACAATTTCAAGGAAAGACTACCGACTGCATATCCCAGTGTCTTTCCTCCTCTTCCTTTTGAGTCATTTTAATTGATAGCTCGATCTGTTAAGCATGAGGTTTTATCCAAGATTGCCCGTGCAGAAATAGAAAAGGTTATACAAAAGCTTTCCTTTTTTGGTAATTGCATCCTTTCTGACTTTTTTCTCTGTGTTTGTATAGGCTTAGGTGTCGGTGTACTCTAAAATATAATGCAATACAAATTAACACCTGTTATTGGCTAATATTTTATGTGGTATAGAGATTTATTTTGTGAAAAGTCATTTTTATTTTAATATTTATATTAGATTGATAGATACATAGATCAGACAGGCAAGTTTACAGTTGAGCATACTTGTTATGTAGGCTGCTCCTCCATTAGATAAGATTCACTGTTTTATTCTTCAAGTCCTACTTGATGCCTTTATCTATGTCTTCCTTTAGGTCATGCTGAACACTGAGCGGTTAATCAAGCATGCAGTACAGGAAAGATTGGCAGTGACAGTGTGTATTAACAAGATTGATCGGCTGATATTAGAACTGAAGCTGCCACCTACTGATGCCTATTATAAGCTGCGGCACATAGTGGATGAAGTCAATGGCTTAATCAGGTACAGAAATGAGACCACTTATAATAGATACGCTTCAGTCCCACTGCCTCAACATTTAATACAGCTATCAATTTTGGAACATCAGACTTCATTAAACTTCACATTTTTAAAATGTTGAATTTGGGAACATTCTATTTTAAAATATCTGGGTTTTTTTTAACAAAATGATTTTAAAATTACACCTAGAATGTAATTCATCTTATGCTCATATAATTTTACTTATTGCTGTAAACATGTGCTCTTACACCTCGGATTCATTGAATAAAACTTTTAGTTAGCAATTTAACATTAATTAATTCAAAACAAAAAGCTTTTGGCAAAAGCTTTAATGTGGGTTCATGTTTATCTTATGATCTTACTGTTTCTCTTGATGAAGTTGTTTGATACTATATTTTCTTATTTTCAGCATGTATTCCACAGATGAGAACCTGATCCTTTCACCTCTTTTGGGCAATGTCTGTTTTGCCAGCTCTCAGTATAGCATTTGTTTCACACTGGGTTCCTTTGCCAAGATATATGCTGACATGTATGGTAAGCATTGGACAAAATAACTCGGGTCAACTATATTAAGACATCCTCTTATCTAAAAGGCTAATCCAATTGCAAAATCCATATGTTCTCTGTCCAAATGTTTGCTATATTTTATTTTTTCAGTGTTGATGTATGGATTGTCTATATATATTAAGATTTACCAGTTGCAAATGTTACATCACAGTCAAACAAGCCCAGCAGTAGAGGCTTTCCATTGATAGAGCTGTACTGTGTTTTCCCAAAAGTAAGACCCTGTCTTATATTTTTTTTTAACCCTGAAATAAGCATTTGGCCTTATTGCCATGCACTCAAAAGCCCAATTGGGCTTATTATCAGGGGATGTCTTATTTTGGGCGAAACAGGTTATAGCTTGAAAGTAGTAGAGATAGGAATCTGGCTTGTCTGCTATTCAGTCATAATTCCTAAGGAAACTTTACTTGAATAAATAAATGATCCATGTATATTTTCCCATAGTCATAAAGTTTAGCATGTGTAGATTTTAAAGGCTGGGGCTTACGTTCTTCACAATGATGCTCCCTGAGAAACAGTGTTGATATTATGTTCATCACTTAGTGAGCGGCATGTTCTCAGAAGGTAATCTCTTTCTACTAAAGTTTACTAGAAGGTCTTGCCATTTTTTAAGAATCTTTTAACTAGCTGTCCATCTGTCCATCTTTTATAGTGAAAAACAAGTTCCAAAAGCTGCTGAGCAAAGATTTAGGAGATCTTTCAAACTGGAGTTCAGTTGATTACAAAATAATAAATATTAAAATTTCCAAATTACTTGAAGTATTTTCCATTGTCTGTGACTTCCTTTATTTTTTATCTTTTTTCCCCTTAACTCTATGCATCCCATGTAAGAACACCTAAGAGCTAAAGAATTATTATTGAATAAGAACGTCTATCTTGCCTCTGTCATAACCTCATTTAAGTATTCTTGTAAGGAATTTACCCATTACACATTCATGATATATATTTATATGATATGTGCAAATACAGATACAAGCTCTTGGACCATTCTGATCTTCTGCAGCTATGTATATTGGTCTCTTGCATTGTCACACTCTTCTCTATTTTTTTCTTATTTATTAAATCACTTTAGCATCCTCTCAGTTTGTTTAGTGTCTATGAAGATTCTTAGTCATCGGGAATGGTTGTCTCAAAAGTGCTTTTTCAAGAGGCAACCGGAGTTTCTGGGTTTTCTTTGAAGATGTTTTGATTCTTATCCAAGAAGCTTCTTCAGCTTTGACTGGCTGGTGGAGAATGGAAGGATTTATATTCCTTGCAGGCATCTGGTCATTTGCATTCTTTTAGTGAGTCATTAAGGTCACCTGGAGGTTTATCTGTGTCATCAGTCACCTGAGTGGTCTCAAAGGGTCTCACTTTGTTTCTTCACTTGCCATCCAGACTATTCATCCAATTTTCACAGTCTCCAACTTCTAATCAGTAATCAGCCTTCTATTTGGAGTTGTAATTCATGTGTGCTATATTCAGTTTCAGTTAGTAATACTGTATCTCAAGTTGTGATGGGCAGAGAAGGGCCACTAGTAAAAAGGATTCAAATGGGATGCTTTAAAATATAGAGAGCACACAGGTTTCTAATCCGTTGCTTCCTTCATTAAGATCAGAAGGGCGAAATATGGTCTGGTGTAACATGTATCATGAAGGGTTGCAACTTTTTGTAAATTGCCCAATTGCTTACTGAGGGGGAAATTTCAAGATAGATATTCAAAAGAAGAATTTAGATTCTATAGTATCTTCAGAATTTTCCTCCTCAAGTGACAGCATGTCTATTTTCATTGCAGCTCCTCATTAAGTTCTGCTTCATTTTCTTATTACATTAGAGTGCAACAGAGGAAAAACTACTGGAAATTGGCTATTGTACAGATTGTTAAAACTGAAATGAGATTCCACATCTTTCTCTTGTTACAGGAGACATCAATTACCAGGAATTTGCTAAGCGACTGTGGGGAGATATTTATTTCAACCCCAAGACGTAAGGAGCAACAATTTTTTTTATTATCTATTTATTTTATTAGATTTATATGATTGCCCAATGAACAATATTAAAAAAGTAAATATATATATAAATAAGATTAAAACACAGAAGCTCAGAATTTTTTTCAAAAAATGATCAACACAAGGAAGAACGGGGTTCTGTTACACATCTGTGCCCCAGACTTGAGTGCAAAACCATGTCTTCAAGGCCAATAGGAACAGGGACAATCTGATCTCTGGGTGCCATAGCAAAAAAGTTTCTCATCTGAGTCCTGTCAGTCAACACTCATTAGCGGACAAGATTGAGTGTATTTCTTCTGGTAGATTGAATTGGAGAATAAAATGGCATTGTTGAGTTTTGCTTTCCAGTTACTTTAAGACATGGCTAGAATGTTCCTAAGCATATTGGTACAACACCAAAAGAAACTATCAGCAAGAGATAGTTTGTGGTATTTTTGCTGACATGGTGAGTAAATGGGGTGAATGGATATCTTCGTCTATGAGAGGGGAGCAATGGATTTTTTCTTTTGTGAATGCACATCCATGCAGAATTGAGATGGAATATTACAATAGAAAATAAAATTGAATTGAATTGAATTCTTTATTGGCCAAGTGTGATTGGACACGCAAGGAATTTATCTCTGGTGCATAAGCTCACAGTGTACATATAAGCATCAAGTCATCAATCATAATTATAGTTACAATCATTAATCATAAGTTACAAAACAATGAATCACAAGAAACCAATAGGTGAAGATAATAGGAAAGATGAGAGAAGATTAGAAATGAGACAGTGCTGTTGGAATTAAGTGTTCAGCAGAGTGAAGGCATGGGAAAAATGGGGTGTTTTGGCATGCAGTGCTCTATAGTGGCATCCTGAGAGGAGACATTGAAATAGATTATGTCCAGGATGTCAGGGATCTGTAGATACTTCCTCAATCCTCTTTCTGGTTCGTGCAGTATACAGATCCTCAGTGGAAGGCAGGCTGGTTGCAATTGTTTTTCCTGCCGTCATAACTATCGGTTAATGTCTGTACTTGTCCTGTTTGGTTGCTGTGCCAAACCAAACAGTTTTTGAGGTATATGTATGAACAAATGCATTTCTGGTTATTCTGACAAACAAATCAAACTGCTTTCTCAGGTATTCAGAACCTGAGTCATTTCAGAAAAGATTTTGATATCTGTAGTTGCATTCCACCTGGTATTTAATCTTCAATTTCACTCATCTGATGTTCAAGAGAAATGCATGGGGGCAGGGGAATTAAATTGTAACTATTACTCTGATGGTATGATTGGGAAAATAAAATGGGAGCATTTTTGAGTTTTTTTCCAGTTACTTTGATACATGGCTACAATGTTCCTTAGGATCTTGGAACAACACCAGAATAGGATTTTTAAGTGTGTCATGCATGTTCAGTTATGTATAATTTTGTACGTTCTAGGAGAAAATTCACTAAAAAAGCACCAACAAGTAGTTCCCAGCGAAGCTTTGTGGAATTTATTCTTGAGCCTCTTTACAAAATCCTGGCCCAGGTATGTTTTTAACTCTGGAAAACGTATTCATGTTTTCTTTGGAAATATTGGAAATGTAAGCTATTTTTACAATATGAGAATCATGTCATTTCAAGAAGAAAGATGAGCAGGAAAAAAAAACATCCTTCATTTCCAAGAATAAAATATTTGGGGTATTTGCCTAAAGCAGGTATATACTTTTACTTTGCTACATGTATTTAAGCAACAATATGACAGCCATCTGTCAGCAGTTGTCTGCTTATATCTAGAGAGTAGACTTCCAAAAGCTCTTTTAGCTCTGGGATTCTTTATCTGACATGTATCCTGTTTGCATAAACTTCAGAAAATAAAATGGTTTTCTTCCTTAGTTCAAAAACTAATATTGCTTCCTATAGCGAGAGATAAACTAGTGAATTAAAACAGTTCAGGAAGAGATAGACAAAGCTTTTTAATAGAGCAAACAGTTAAATGTTCTGAGAAGGATTGTTCTATAACAGAGAAAAGACAACCTTCAATGTAGCAAACAAATTTGAGAGGATGCATCAATCTAAGAGGAAGTTAGAAGAAAGGTTGTTTCTTTTGATATATTTTTATTTTAAAGCAATTTATAGCCAAATTAAAACTGTTCAAATGGAAGGTACTTTCAAAGAGTTAAAATTATTGACAAAAGAATGTCTGATAAAGCAGTAACAGTAAAAACTACAGATTTTTTTAAAAAAAATATTACAGGATTAAAAATAGCACAGCAGGATCTTTAAAATGCCTGAGATAAATAAAGAACCTTTAATAAGCACAGGCAAGCCAATGAAGATAATGCTGGGTGTACCTCAGTTGGCTTGACATTACTAGTCAGAAGACTACTACTGAAAAGACCTACACCTGGTTAGATGTTTTGCATTTTAGCAGGAAGGGTAATCAGAGCTGATCCTCTGAAGAGGATTTTGGTATACAAGTAGGCGTGCAAACAAATTTACATTCTTTCAGTTATTTTAGATGCTTTGTCCCTTTACTTTGTCTCTTCTCAGATACAAAATTGCTTTTCTTGGTTTATTCAAAAACAAATACATATAAAGGCAACCACGATTGAATCTGACAACTTGTTGAATTGACTGAGATGGTGCTTTCTAACTGAAATCAGTGTGTGCATGAGCTACCAGTGCAAATGCATTGCTTTTTATGTATAGTTCCCACTGTGTGACTGTTTATTCTCTTGTAATCCCTTTCTCTCCAATTTCTCTGCAAGGAGGTAAAAAAGAAAAAGATCAGGTCATTACAACATAAATCAGTCACAGTTTCACAGTTCCCTTGATCAACATAAAGAGTAAAATATTATTCATAGATTAGTAGATCATATATTAAAGCTTGACAAGCATGAAGCAAAGAATGTAAGGCAGTTTCTCTTCTATGGCAGTATGCCAAATGTTCTGAAACCAGAGCTCCAGTTACACTTCTTTCTGATGTTTAGTTATAGATATTCAGTCAGCAGTCAGAAAAAAAAATCACTGATTTTTTAAACAGAATATATGCATTGAATCCAGAGATATATTCAGCAAAGCAAACTGGAGATACACATTAATTACTGTATTTTTCGGTTTATAAGACACACTCTCCCCCCCCCCAAAAAAAATGGGTGGAAATGTCTGTGCGTCTTATGGAGCGAATGTTGCCGAAGCCCTGCCCACTCACTCGGCCTCTGCCTCTGAGCAATTTTACTCCTTGTAGCAAACAGCAAGCAGCCTGGTCAGCTTCAGCACAGCCTGATTTAGCACAAGCAGCTGATTGGCAGTTGGATCTGTCTCCTGGAATAAGGCAATCCCTGAAGCCTGGAACAGCTGATCAGCGATATTCTGGGAGGCAGATCCAACTACCAATCAGCTGCTTGTGGTAAATCAGGCTGTACTGAAGCTGACCAGGCTGTTTGCTGCAAGGAAGCAAATTGCTGGGAGGTAGAGGCAGATTTTTTTCCCCTTGTTTTCCTCCCCAAAAGCTAGGTGCGGTTTATGATCCTACGCATCTTATAATGCAAAAAAATAACGGTATTTGATTCATAACTTTTGAAATCTCCAAGAACAACCCAGAACAAATGGGATAAAACTACCACACATTAAAATATGTATCATTTACTTTACATAAAGTATTTGAACATAAAAGATGGGATTTTCTTATTAATTATTGATAGATTTTCTTATTGGTATTTTAAAAAACACCATCTATAAAACAATTTCAGAAGAAATTCTTTATCTTGGGCCAAAGAAGAAGCTACTGGTTTATGTTTCATATCTTATTCCACTTTTGATAATTAATCATTTTGTTAATCTTTTATTGAAAATAATTTTCTAAGACCATTTTAGAGTACTTAAGAGGTAGTTGTTTTTCCATAATGTTACATAATTTAGAAATAAGACATTTACATGAATCTCGGAGGTTCAATTCCAGTTTTTCAAAATTTGTCCAGGGTCTACTTGCTTGGGCTTTACTTATGAATTAAAAAGGAATTATCTAAACAGTAAGTGGTGTAACCAGGTACAGCTTAGAGGATTTTGTTCATCAATTATCATCTCTAAAATAATAGGTTTGCTGGAACCTTCAGTCTATAATTGTTTATTGGTCCTTAGCTTAGAAAGTAAAGTGACAGAAGCAGGAAGGGAAGAAGCGTTGTATTGTGTGGATCATATTTGTATTGTCAGTGTAAATCATCTAGTCACTTCTTCCAATGAATATAATCTTTACTACTTGCATCCTTCATTTATTGTCCTACATCCATTTTGCGCAGGTAGTAGGAGATGTAGATACTACCTTGCCTCGAACTTTGGATGAACTCGGAATTCACCTGACCAAGGAAGAGTTGAAATTAAACATCCGCCCCCTCTTGAGGCTTGTGTGCAAGAAATTCTTTGGAGAGTTCACAGGTAAAAATAATTATACTTTTCCTAACTCCCTAAATCTTCCCAGGCTAAGGATTCCTGAACATGTGTTGTAATAACTATTCAGTGTTATCTGACAGAGAGCATCCTTGATTTGAGACAAGCTAACATAAAACTCGATGAATGAAAACTCAAAGTAACAGGATGAAGAGAAATGACACAAGACTTGTTTTACTGCAAAGATGTTTCTGAGTAAGCTACGTTATTTTTTCTGGAGAAAGAAGGGCAACTTGTTATGGATGTAAGCCTATCCCTGATGATACACAGTGTTTTTAGCTCATCAAGTGCCCTTGGACCAATCACTTTCTCTCAGCCTAATCTTACAAGGATAGCATGAATTTGACTGCTACATAAACCTGAACTTCTTAAAAAAAATGACAGCATTAAAGTATTATAAAATTTAAGTGTATTCTCCTGGATGTCTCAGTTTTATTCTCTGCTTGTTACTGTACCCTTTATAGATTAAAAGAATTGTTATTAGAGTGGGCCTCAGAGTAATAATAACATACTGCTTATGTTCGTTTATATATTAGAAGATTTATTAGGCTCTTTTCAGTATACAAGATGGTTTTCAAAATATTTTAAAAGACTAAAAATAACACACAAATCAGAACATTAAAAGGAACCGTACAAGTGCTAAATGTCTAATCACTGCAGAGTAATTAGCCTAATATGGATTGCAATGAAAACTATTCCATTGTTTCTTTAAAGTTGAAGTGCTATACATACAGTATATTGCAACAGAGTTTATATATGCTGAAAAGTGTTATTTTTCTTGTATATATTGAATCCTCTGCATTTCTATTTTAGCTGGCTACCCTAATTTTTTATTTCTTTAATTATGAATGTTGTTTTATTTTTTATCATTCTGTTTAAAATTCTTATGTTATTTATGATTCATTAAAATGCAACACTACAGCAGATAAAATCTTTTAATCTTAAAATCATACATAAGGGACAATGCCCAGGTGAACACAATTTAGTTTTACTTTGGAAAGATTGTCAGGTGCCAAGAATGCACTCAGCTGTACAAAATAGTATTCCATCGGGAAAGGATAAAAGTGTTCACTATAAGGAATGTTTTTTATCTTCTAATCAAAGAATCTGAAGATGAATCTTATCAGAATATCATGTAGGGAATGGACTGGCATGAAATGAGATGTATCCTCAGTTATATATATATATCTTAGATAATTTTAGAACTTTATACCCTCAGCTTGTTCATCTTTCTAAACTGATACCTTCCAGGTTTCTACAATATAATTTCAGACTAAATAAAGAAAAAGATTAAGTTGCTGTTCTAAAACAGATGCTACTGTGTAAAAAAATAATAATACAATTTAATATAGCAGGTATTCTGGACATGAAAGAGACGATAATGCAATGGAAAATTAGAAAGAGGCAGAAGCTTCTATCTCTGCCTTTTCCAAATACAGATGTATTGCTATTTCATTTACCTTTGTTCTAGGTTTTGTGGATATGTGTGTGCAACACATCCCCTCCCCTAAAATAGGGGCAAAGACCAAGATTGAGCATACTTACACAGGCGGAGTTGACTCTGACCTAGGAGAGGCCATGAGTGAATGTGATCCTGATGTAAGAATTTTATTTACTCTTCCTTTGTTTGTATTTGGCATCAGACTGATTTGTGCTGTTGTGCTTGAGTAGCATTTTATTGTATTTTACTACATTTTATGTTATTGTTACTAAATAAAAGAAGAAATGTAAAAATAACACAGAAGAAAAGAGGAGCAAGTTTTAAACTGAAGCATTGCCTTTCTCAAACTTACAAATGTGTAAGTTGCTTGTTTCACTTTAGCAGTTTTTTATTCCAATGCAAATTATGTAAAATGTTTGTGGTTAGATAATAGCATTGCTGAATCTCACTGATGAAATATCCTTCAATTCATTGCTCTTTAGAGTATAGTGTTTTAAACTGTATATGTGCTGCATCTACAATTTGGAAATCAGTTTTCTGAGGATGGGTACAAAAATTGTTTTAAGCTTTGCAGGTGCTGAAAATTATAAGACAGCATTTTCTATCTCATCCTTTTGCTAATGGATCAGAGGAGTAAGGAACCAATTGGGCAGAGATGGCTGACTTATAGTAGTCTATTTTAAATGCCTTAGCTTCAGGCGTAGCATGTTATTTCTCTCAGAAACATGGAGTCTGTATAAAAACTATGTAGGGCAGCAAATTTTAGTCACTTGCTTGTTCTAGTGATGAATAAAGATGATCAGAATGCACAGATTGTTGAAGAGTGAATGAGGCTGTGCTTTGCTAGGAATGATGAAAGCTAGCCATCTGCAACAGGCATATGCCCAAGAATTTTTTTTTAAGACTCCACCCTGAAGAAAAGTACAACTGTCGCAAGACACAAATTTATTTATATTTGAAAAATGAAGCATAATCCCCAACATCAATGTATGGCTCATGTTGTGTACCACTGGGGCATTCCCACAGGATTTCTAGACATCTTTCATAAATCCTATGATGGTTCCTTCAATTCAGAATACTTCAATCCCATAAAATAAATACACTATTAAAGTGATACCAGCCTTGATAATGACCATTGGCCATTCAAAATTTCTCAAATGCAGCCTTGGGATTCAGTAAACCAGAATGTCACTGTGACTACCGATTTCAAGATTTCAATTATTGTGATGATTATATTTAAAGAAATTATATATGGTAAATTAAAGGGTGATTTTTTACCAAAAATAAAAATTCTTTTGAAAGGGTCCACTTATGTGCCACACTACGAAAATGTATAGTACAGATGATGGGGTCCAATTCCATGCATTTGGTAGGGTGTTAAGTGGAACCATCCATGCAGAGCAACCTGTCAAAGTCCTTGGAGAAAACTACACTCTAGAAGACGAAGAAGATTCACAGATTTGCACTGTGGGACGCCTTTGGATCTCTGTAGCAAGGTAGATGATTCTTAGAAATGTTTTTTTTCTTTATTTATTCGTATCCCACATTAGAATTTATTATATTATTACTATGTGCTAATAAACCGTCCACAGTCACCTGGTGAGATGAGTGGTAATTTCATAGATAGGCAGGCAGGCAGACAGACGGAAATATCAAGCTTTCCAATGGTGATTGAGGATTTGAGTGGGTCCATAATGGTATTTGATTAATCCAGACTTACTGCTGAGCATCCTTCTCAGGACTGTGTTCCTTCTTTCAGCCAATTGAACCTTTTCATTTCTTAAAAGAAGAAAATTGCTTTTGAATGAAAGTTCGGTTATATTTTTCAGGGTGCTACCTGACCTATACCAACACAGCTTCAGATCCTTTTCAGTATTACCTATTATATCCAAGGTTTTTTCCCCTTAAGGGAAAAAGATGTCATTGATCAGCTTTTTCCTGAATGTTGTGGGAGCCTGATATGGACGACCAAGAATGATACAGTTATGACAATTATTTACTTAAGACAATCTATTTTTTGAAGATTTCACATGCAGGGTTTTTTAAGTCACATAATTTGTGTAATGATCTTTTTAGTTCCTTTTAAGAAAGTTTAGAATTTCTAATCAAAGAAAGTCTGCTAGAATATCCTTGTATCGTGAATCAATGAATACCAGAAATACATTAACTGATATCTTTTTTCAGGTACCATATAGAAGTTAATAGAGTGCCAGCTGGTAACTGGGTGCTTATTGAGGGAGTAGACCAGCCTATTGTGAAGACAGCCACTGTCACTGAACCCAGGGGCAATGAAGAGGTATCAAAGTTAATATAAAGTTGTTCTCATAGATAGTGAGAAGAACAATGTTCCTGATATCCATTTGCCAGTCCCTTCATCCTGACTATTTTTAGTTTAATGTGCTAAACTATCAACTTTGGTGTGTGTTTTGTATATTAAGCAAAGCAAGATATTAGTAAATAATTTGGTTAGCTGGTTCAGATATAACTGGAATAAAATATAGTGTGTTTTTCTGTCTTTCAAAGTAGTAAATTAGGACTGCCTAATATTTTTTATTAGCTCCATGGTCATTTCCCATTTCCTCCAGCTATAATTGACTCCAATGTTTACTACCTTTCATTCTGGTATTGAAGCTCTCCCACTTTGGAAAAGCAATTTTGTGGAGAGCATGGGTTTAAAAAAACCTATTTTGAATAGTTTTGACTATTTTGAATGGAAGACTGAACCATGAGATGAAATTCAAAAGCCTTTTTCTTCTCAAAGAACTGTTCTTGACCAAAAGTACAGAGGTTCTAAAAATGTTGAAGCAATGGAGAAAAATGTTTTTTAAATATTTTTTCAAACATTTGTATCTGTAGTCTTGGCTCCTTAGTCAAGTTCTTAGATTTGTTAAGGTATTTATGGCACTGCATTTATCTTCAGCTCTAGGAGCAACATTAGTCTGATAATTGCTTTTCCAAGTCCTTATTGTACTCAGAATTAAAAACTTTGATCCTGTCCCATTATGATGAATCAATTTCACATTCTGTGACTACCAATTTAGAACCAAGCATCATTTTGTCTTAGCAGATTAATGATTTCTCATCATCATTGCTATATTCTCAGCACCCCTTCTGAAAGTATCCTTATCTATCTCTAAGTTATCATTTTTTATAGCTACACAGCAGTCTGCTATTGTAACTGCAAATAAATAATTGGTTTTACTGCTGCGGTCTTCAAAATAAATAATAAGCTTGTCCTTTTGGTCATGCATGCTGATTGAATGTTTTCTGATACCAAAAAGCTTAGATTCTAATTCCAGCCTGTTCTACAAATTTTCTAATAACTACTGGAAAAATTTCAGATGTTGGTCAACAAAATCTTCTATTGTCATATTTGTACGGAAAACAATGACCAGTATGCACAGGGAAGGTTCTGTGGCAGGAGGCATTCATTTGAAGTAAATGAAGGTTTTTGGAACTTTCTCCCTAAAACTTCGAACTGCTTGTAGCCATCCCGGTCCTGTGGTTAACCCTAACCCTAGTTTTTTTTTAATCTTCTAGAAAGTTGTAAACACCTGGCTCTCTTCTCAAATATTTTAGGATAGGATTGAATCAGGAAATCTGGTATCTTATGGAAAGGATTTGTTCTGTTTTTATTATTATATTTTTTTATAGGTTGTTGTTGAAGATCATTATGTGAAATAGGTGGCCCTATAAGATAATGAATCTCCTCTAGGGGTTTCATACATCCTAGGACACAGTGAGAAGAAGCCTTAGCCTCCAAATACATCAGACCAATGGATATAATAATGGGTGTAGTCTCATGTTATTTGAAGGCCCAAGTTTCCATGTTCTTACAATAAGAAAAAATACACAATGTTTTTGGAGAATTTATGGGAGGGAGGTCAATATCTACCATCAAAGCTCTTGGAGGAATGCAAATGTGATGAATTATAATAATTACCTGTTTTCTTCAGGCTCAAATATTCCGTCCTTTGAAGTTCAATACCACATCTGTGATCAAAATAGCTGTGGAGCCTGTAAATCCATCTGAGCTCCCCAAAATGTTGGATGGCTTGCGGAAAGTCAATAAAAGCTATCCCTCTCTCACTACCAAGGTGCGTGTTCAGTTCAGAAAGTTGACAGAGGGGTGAAAACAGTAAATGAGAAATGTAAAAAAACTCGGCAGATTGTAACATTCACTAGCTAAACAGATAGTTCTCAATTAATAACCACTTGTTCCTCAACTGCTTGAAGTTGCAACAGTATCTAACAAGCGGAACTAACAATTTATTCTCAAAGTTCTGGTCATTGCACTGCCCCAGTGGTCTTGTGCTCCAATCTGGTTGCAGCATTCCATAGTGACCTGATAATCATTTGGAGGCTGCCCACAAGCAAAGTGAATGAGGAAGATGAAAGGAAGGTTGCAAGTTTCTCCTGCTGCTTTTTCTCCTATGGAACCACCTACAAAATATGTGGTCCCAGGGATCTTGTACTTCATAATGCACTTATACCACAGCATGTTCTCCCTAGCCCAGTCCACACACATTTGTACAACTTGCGTGCACTCGCAGAGCATCCCCCATCTCACTCCTTAGTACTCACCCACCCTCCGACCTGCTTGTGAGTCATCTGACAAGCATCAGCTTTCCATTTACTTTGCTTTTGGGAACCTGGCAGAAAATTGCAAATCACAAGTTGCATATGAGGCACTCATTTTGCAACTTACAATTTTCACTTGACAAAAGCAACAGGCACTGCTGTGATTGCTACTGCTAAGCAGTGCGGAAATTATGGTCCCAATTATTGTTAAAGATCGTCTGTATCCTGAGATTTAAATTCCTGTCCCAATGAAAAAATGTTAATTTCTCCTCATAACTTATATGATCAGTCACTAATAGCCATTTCTTAGTACAAGAATCTTAGTACAAGATTCTGGGCTATTGTCAGGATTTCTTCCATAGAAGCAAATAATGGCTAAGGTATTTTTTTTATCTAGCATCCATCATTCAAATGTACATTGCTTTTGAAAAAGAAGATTTAATTATCTGTCTATCCAGGCCCTCTATAATCTATATGTCCCATAAATATGGAAACTTCAGTTCCCCAAATTTCCCATTCAGTATGACTGCTGTTAAGAATTCAGGGAGTTGAAGTCCATGTATTTGAATGATGGCAAAATTGGGGAAATCTAATTTAGTCTTCGTATCTTGCTTCTGTTACTATAGCTAGGTAAAGCTGCTAATCTATTTTCTTATATTTTTATGTTCTATCTGTGCCTTATCCAGGTAGAAGAATCTGGGGAACATGTGATCTTGGGAACAGGAGAGCTCTATCTTGACTGTGTAATGCATGATCTTCGGAAAATGTATTCGGAGATTGATATCAAGGTACTAACAATGCAACCACAGCAAAAATATAGTGACAGCATGCACACAATAATATCATCCTGTAAGTGACACTCACACTTCAATATCTGTCACAAGTACATAAATGGTGACACCAGGATGATGACTTGTTATGTACCTCTTAATCCCCTCTCTTATAGATACCTAGGAAGGAGTTTGCCTTTTTAATACTGCCCCTGAATTTGACTTCTATATGTGGCTTTTCCTGGCTCTCCCCATTTAAAATGAGTTGGGGGAAATTGGATAATTGGCCCTCTACCCATTCTCATTATTTGTTTTTCAAAGGTAGCTGATCCTGTGGTCACATTCTGTGAGACAGTTGTGGAAACATCTTCCCTGAAGTGTTTTGCTGAGACACCCAATAAGAAGTAAGAACTTTGATGAGAATCTTAAAAATGAGCCATAATGTGATATGATAAAGACTAGTGTTTGCTATGTTGTCTGCTCAAAACATTCAAGAAACTATTTACTTACTTAATTACTTATTTATTTATGTTACCTGTTTTTAAAACCTCTCATGATTTGGGAAATAGTTGATTTGGAAAAGTATCTTTGGATGCCTATACATTGAACTACAAAAGCCATTTTAAATCTTCCCTCATCATATCTATCCAAATTAGTAAGTTATTTCCATTCCTTCTTTGGATCAAAGTATATTCTCTCCAGTTATTGCAGTTTTTCAACAATATACAGTATAGTATTGCCTAGAAAAAAAGTAGACTAGCTGTAAGGTATTCTGCAATGCCCACAGGCCCTCTTACTAATAGTTGTTATTTGACTCCTTCAGCTCCCTTCAGAAAGAGAATAAGGACTATATTGGTTTGCAAATAATCTATTGCGAGCCACATTCTTGCAGTGGGTTACATCAAGTATGTGGTGCCATCTCTTTTTCATTTTCTTCTCGGGTTTTATGCTCACTAAATTGGGACTGATACCGTAGTTTAGAGTGATTGTTTCCAGAGAGTTTTTAAATTGGCTCAAGGTATGTGTGTAGCCTGAGGCACACAGACTGCTTTTTTAAACTCTAAAAGACTTCAATCAGATGAAGAGCCCCAGTTCATCTGCAGGTTCCAAGCAATGAATAAAAATTGAATTCAGATTCCTCCTTATTATAATATTCTCAAATAGAAGAACAGTTTCAAGTAAAGAATTTACAAATTGATATTTATCAATGTCTTCATTTTAGAAAATATCCAGTCTGTCAGCCAAATAACATTTATATTTTTGTTCAGAAACAAGATTACAATGATTGCTGAGCCTCTAGAAAAGGGTCTAGCTGAAGACATTGAGAATGAAGTTGTACAAATAACATGGAACAGGTATGAATTTGTATGAATTTTCTAGAGACCTGCCAAGGTGGGAGCATTCATGAAATAAATAATTTCTTTAATTCTGGCCCAGCTTTACCACTTGAATTGTGGGTATGCTGCTGTGAATAAATTGAGCCATTAGAAAAATTTTAAGCTGTCTGACCTTTGAGTTCTCTCTTTCTGCTCTTCAAATATTTATATATCTCTTATTAGGAAAAAGCTGGGTGAGTTTTTCCAGACAAAATATGACTGGGATTTGTTGGCTGCTCGTTCTATCTGGGCCTTCGGACCAGATGCTACTGGACCAAACATCTTGGTGGATGATACCTTACCCTCAGAGGTAAAGATTCTACAGAAGCTATTTACAGTAGAACTTGTAATAAGCAATCTTCTTCTTCTTCTTTACTTCCTCTTTTACCTCTTTGGGTGTCAAGGGAGATAAGCATCTTAAATGGATATTCATATCTAGGAATATTTAATTGAGCTATGTTATACTTAGGAAACAAGCCCCTTTTAATTCAAAAAAGGTGCTTAGGTGTAGGAGTATGAATGTAGCACTCACAGACTCATTAAAATAGCTGCTTCTTTCCCTTGGATCATACTGTTGCTCCCACATAATCTTGAGAAAAGAGGTCTCTGTTTTAAAAAGTTACTATATGTGCTATGATTTACCAGACATTGCAAAACAAAATTTTGGAACTGAATCAAAGCACTGTACAGTCCAAATATTTAATCCCGTATCTCTGAAATATGGAATGGAAATTATGGTAACAGAGAGCTAAACAAACAAGCAAAATGTGAGCTATATTGATCTTTAGTCTCTCCAGTTCTCTTGGTTTGGGGTTGAAAACTTCCACTTTCTGAAGCCACTGTTTTTCTTGCTATCACAATGAATAAATATAGGAAAATTAATCCTGGTCTATGCTTCTAGCAATACAGGGTATCATGAAAAAGAAAGAAATCTGGAGCTTTAGAGCTTGGAACTACTTTGTTCCAGCTCTAAAATGTAGTGCTGTAATACTTGCTTTTGGGACTGTGTTTTTCCAATTACTGCTATACAGACACAAACTGAATTCACACATCGTGGGTCATAGTTTCATTTCACCATAGCTTGTTGAACAACTCCTTATGACCTGTTCCATGCATAATGTAATCCATGAATGGCTTAATATACAGAGACTGATTTCGCCTATCTGATAACACTGCTTCTTTTGTACAGGTTGACAAAACCCTTTTAGGTTCTGTGAAGGACAGTATTGTGCAAGGCTTCCAGTGGGGGACTAGGGAAGGGCCCCTATGTGATGAATGTAAGTAAATGTTCAAGACAGCCAAATGCCCATTCATAGATTACTCATTTATTTAACAAACAGTGTCAAAATTGAACAGCCCTGTCAACAGAGGGAAAGGGATACAACATCATCTATCTCCAGACTACAACACAGTCCTTTCAACAGTTTCAAGAAGGCTCTACACCCATTTGCACTACTTAGGTGACCTTGACTACACAGATAAATATCCAGGTGGCCTCAATGCTCTCTAAAAGAATGCAAATGATCAGCTGTCTGCAAGGAGTGTAAATCCTTCCATTCCTCACTATCCAGTCAGAGCTGAAGAAGCTCCTTGGATGAGAAGCAAACTGTCTTCAAATAAAAACAAGAAAGTCCAGTTGCCTCTTGAAAAAGTACCTTTGGATTAACAAGCAATATTTTTCCAGGAAAGAGTTTCTCAGGGAACTTGTTACAAATTTTTAAAATTTATTTTAACACCATTATCACTTTTCAGAGGAATCAAAGAATTAGAAATTATGCATTATATAATATGGGTCAGAATGCTCCTTTGGCATACATTGTTTTAGGTTCTTGTTATTGAGAATCAGAAGTTAGTTCAAGCAATTGAAACAGCCTACAGATAGTTCTTAACCTATAACCATTCATTTAACAATGGTTCAAAGCTACAAGAAAAAATGACTTATGATCTGTACTCACACTTACTACCATCATAACACCCCCATAGTTTTGTGATTGCAGTTAGGGCGCTAGGCAACTGACTCACACCTGCAACTAGTTGCGGCATCCTGTGGTCAACATAATCATGATTTGCAAACTTTTTCATCAGTTGTCTATTGGGAAAGCTAGATTTGCTTAATGACTGCAATTATTTGGTGAGTGACCACTGTAAAATTCGTTGTAAAATTGGGTCCAACTCAGCATACGACCACAACCACTTAACAACAAATTCTGGTCCCAATTATGATTGTGAGCCAATGTATGAATGTTTCAGGGACCATTGGAGCCCAGCATATAAAATGTGTACATTTTGGGATACAAGTACATTGAGAATAACTTGTAGACTTGAGATATTCTATTTGTTTACGCTCACAGCCTCCTAAGTTAATACTGCATTTTTAATCATATGAACAAACCTGTTCTTACTTACTATTTTCTATGCTCTCTTTTTCACTAGTGATCCGCAATGTGAAATTTAAGATATTGGATGCTGTTATTGCTCAGGAACCACTACATCGGGGAGGTGGACAGATCATTCCAACAGCCCGTCGAGTGGTGTATTCTGCCTTCCTCATGGTAAGAAACTTCTAACATGGAAACCGCACTATCCTGGCTCAGTGGGCTTGATATGCAAAACACACTGGCTCTCCAGCTGGACCCAGCGATTCCCTCCCATCCAATGATGAAAAGGAGAAGCAACCATTATGGCTGCTGTGAAGCTGGGGCAGCTGAAAAAACAAAGAATGCTGGAGCGATGTAGATGAACAGTGATTGGAACTGGGTGAGGTGATTCTTTTTTTTACTTAGAACCTAACCCCAAAGAAAATAAACCCTGGAAAAGAGACTCTTTCAAATGCTTGTCAAAGCGGCAAATAATTACAGAGAGAAAAATTATAGACCCAAAAGAAAAGGAACTAAAGGGAGAGCGCAAAATCTTTAAAATATAGAAAGATTGGATTTTTAAACTTTATTGGCAATATTTTGGTAAGGTATTTTAAAATGCTGGAATTATTTCTCTGAATATTGACTATTTGCAAAAAACTGAAATATCTGTTAGATTTTGTGCAATGTTGAAATTTAAGCTGAAGGCGCCATTTACTGGTGAATGGAATATATACTAAACTCCTACAACCTTGGGAAGTACTGATAAGACAAAGGGGGGAAAAAGTGGAAATAAATAACACCTGGAGGACTGCTGTGTTATCTACTGTTCTATATCTGTCTACTTCATGATTATTTGAGGTTTAACTCTGAGATTATGGAAGACATGTAAAGAAAGCGACTTTTAAAAGCCAGGATCTATGACTGAACCTACAGAGTGGACTTAAAAAGACATTTAGCAATCTTTCTGGATTACCTAAATGGAACTAATTGACTGTGGGACACAAAAAACTATAACTATTGCATTCCCCTGAGAGGATTAAGGCTAGGATTAAGTAAACGGTATCTAAAATGGCTTTCTGAGGTCATAGACAATTGAGACTTTGGGGTGGTGACAGACTACTGACAGGCTATTGAGCAATATTTGGACCTATCAAAATAAAACAAGTTGCATTAGGGGGAGATGAGTGGATTTCAAAAAGAAATGGTGTTGATGCTCCAAAGTACTTAGGATATGTTGATAAAGAATCACAGGGAGATAAAAGACTTAATGTATGACATTGTGGGGAAATCAGAAAATGTTCAACAAGGAACAATGAATAAAGAGCATAAAACAGGAAATAGAGGAGATAATAGAAAGACCAGAGGAAAAGACAGAACAGATAAATCAACAAATAAAACAAGAAGAGAAGAAGGAGAAGACAATAAAGATTTATGAATCAAATAAGGGACAATATATATTAAGAGATCAAAAAATGAAATAGGATAAAAAGAAAGATATTTTTGAAGAGAAGACGGGCTTGGGCAGAACCTCCGGATGTACGGCAGCAAAAGATGATAGAAATGGAAGAAATATTTGGGTTAAAAAGTAAAGATGTAGACAGAGACAAAGACCCAAGGGAGGAGTTTGAGAGGCAAGTCAAAAAACAAATAAGAATTGAAATACTAAAGCAGGCAAGAGATGATGGTTAGAAAGGAAATGCTGTTTAATATAAGATTGGCTTTATTGAGAACTAGAATAGAGGCAGAAACAAGATCAAGGGGGAATATTATACATATTTTTATATAATATACTAAAAGTAATAGTTAGATGTAAAGATTAGATGTTGAAAGATGGTATCACTATGTACATTTAAATAATAATGTGATTGTTATTAGAATGGCGGACAAAAACACTGAACAATTAATGAAGGAACACACTAATACAAATATGTATAATAGCACCAAAATTACACAAATATGATGATTATTATTATTATTATTATTATTATTATTATTATTATTATTATTATTATTATTATTATTATTATTATTATTATTATTATTTAAAAAGATGATACCCAGATGCCTCACTCTTCATATAATGATATTGGTGTACATCCAAAAAAATAATAAATAAAGTAAATAAAAAAATAAAAATAAAATGCTGTAGTCAATAGTAGCTATTGGGGTTTTTCCCTTGGAATAAGTGGGAAAGGAAATGGGAAATACATTTACTCTTGGAAAAACAGAACCTTATTAGTTATGAGTTTTTTTGGAAAGCATTTATCTCCAGCTAAACTCTCTTGCATGACATTTTCCTCAGGCCACACCACGGTTAATGGAGCCATATTATTTTGTGGAGGTACAGGCTCCTGCTGACTGTGTCTCTGCAGTGTACACTGTTCTGGCCAGGCGTAGGTAAGTGGCAACTTTAAATTATCTTAAAGTTTAAAATAATATTGATTGAAATACTCTCTGGTGACATATTTCATAAACCTGGTACATAGTTTCTTGGAATTTAGTATTTAAAGTACAGATTGTTCATATGTAGCAAGCACTGTTTTAATCTTTTCTAAACAAAGGAAGAGAAGGATTGAAAGAAGGGGAGGGATTGTCCCTTCTCATGTAAGGGTGAACAAGGGTTCTATCGAAAATCTCTGATAGTGGCCAGGCTGACTTCTCACTGCTGCTTTAGGACCAAACTGTATTTTCACACTGGAAAAAAAATGGGAAAGAATGGTGAAGAATGGGTCTGTTGACAATTGCACTGTTTGTTTGTTTGTTTGTCTGTTTCTATCTCAAGATACAGTCATGTCCAGGAATATACATTCTTTTTAAAAGTGTTTGTTCACAAAGGACTTACTACCCTAAAAATTACATAATGGTACAAAGTCAAGGCAACAAAAATGTATACTAAGCAAACTAAATCCTGATTAGAGATGAAATGGATAAAATCAAGATAAAGCTAGAGCCATTATAAAATATTCTTGTATAAAAGTGTACTATAAATAAAACAGGAAAATATCAGTTCATTAAAAAGAGAATGTAAAATCCCCAACCAAAAGCAAAAACGATAACTGTTCCAAAAAGTTATTACAAAGAAGGGGCGATATTTTGCTCAGGAAAAAGGAAAATGGTTAGTAACATTTTGGAGCAACATCTTCCTGATCATGAATTCTATTATATAATTTTGCAACATCATACATTATGATGGAGCTTGCAATAGGAAATATGAAATGCTTGGGATAACCTGGAAATAAAGGTATGTTGTATATGGCAATAATATAGACAAGCATTAGAACATGTTCAGTTGTTTCTGTCTCCTATTAGCAAGAAGTAGCAGTTGCTGTTTTCTATTTATTTATTTTGTAATGATGGTTCTGACTTGGTATCTTTTCTGAAGACAGATGAGAAATTTATCTCCATCATGCCTCGTTTATGCATTTTGCAATGAGTTGGTTGTCTTCACCAAAACACATGTTTACATCCTTCCTTGTTCCTTTTCAGAAAAGGACATCACACTTGATCTGTTCTCCTCCCACCCCCGCCCTTGCTATGTTTTGATACCTCACCAATTTTTCTTTATAATAAAACTTGTCTGTTTCCTTATATCACACTGTGGCAAACATATAACTTCTGAGTTGGGAATATGAATCAAAAGAGTTTGCTTTCTTTTTTGTATTTATGCAGAGGCCATGTGACTCAAGATGCACCAATCCCAGGATCCCCTCTGTATACTATCAAAGCCTTTATCCCAGCTATTGACTCATTTGGATTTGAGACAGACCTCAGGACACATACCCAGGGACAAGCATTCTCACTCTCTGTCTTCCACCACTGGCAAGTAAGTGGTATGGAGACATTGTAAGTAGATAGATGAGAAAAAGTTGAAGATCCAAAATTCTTAATTTTTTATTCAAGCTCTCAGCCTGCCCAGGCAGAATTCTTTAAAGAAGTGCCACGGATTTATGTAAGAGACCCTGTAAGACATTGAACATTTATTGATGAATTACCACATGCTTTTGTAGGGAAAGAGGGCAAATAGCATGTTCTGAATTCTGTGTTACTGATACCTTTGTTTTACATAAGTTCTATTTTTGGAATGGGGGAAGGGTGAGAAATTTTGCCAAGGTGGAAGAACAGATTCCTGTTGGATACCCTGAAATTTTTGTCTCCTTGGTCATTGGTATTTCCATTCAGCATTTTTAATTTTTTTCCTTTAACATCGCCTAAGCCATTAAGAAGTCAATATTGGGTTTCCTTCTGAATTTGAGCAGTAAGCTTTTTACAAACCTGTTTCATGGTTGCTATATTTAACTACAACAGAAGGAAAGATGTTTAAACAGTAGGGGAGGAAGGATTTTTACAACAGTAGGAGGGATCTATAAACTATAGGTAGTTTAATCCATGCAATATGTTTTAAAAGGAGATCTGTGAAGAATGCTTTAAAAAGTATTCATTTAATGTGTGGATTCATTCAGTAGAACCATGTTGTAAACATTACATTATTATTTTATTAATATTTCAACATGAAGATTTTGAACATTTTATGTGTCATGACTGATTGGAAATTCAGCTAAGCATTTACTAAATGTGCCTGACATTACAGATTGTGCCAGGTGATCCCCTGGACAAGAGCATCGTGATCAGACCTCTTGAGCCACAGCCAGCCCCCCACCTGGCCAGAGAATTTATGATCAAAACTAGACGCAGGAAGGTAAGATGAGAAGCCAATTTATCTCTTGACTTCTACAGTTCTTTTACTGCAATGGAATTCAGATTGTTGCCTCCTCCTCCTCCCTCCCCCCCCCCAAAAAAATCTAATGATCACCATTCATTATTTCTCCTCCAGGGTCTAAGTGAGGATGTGAGCATCAGCAAGTTCTTCGATGACCCTATGTTGCTGGAATTGGCCAAACAGGATGTGGTACTGAACTATCCCATGTGATTATGCTGGGTTTGTCTCAGTTTTTCCTCCTCCTCCTCCTCTGTCACGTAGTAGCATTTTCCCAGCAAGGCTGTTTTATTCTTGCTACTACTATCCCATAGTCAAGACAGATTCTTGGCATACCAGTTTTATAAGAGCACATCCCAGCTTTGTTGTGAACAAACCACGTTGGCGATCATCCTGCTTCATTCTTCAAAAAGGCTTCGTATCTTCCCTTAGAGAATTGAGCTGTGCTCAGGTCCTCAACTTACTTCGTTGGAAAAGCATAATTTCAAGCCCTTCAATTGTGTTCATTTTTTTTTTTTAGAAAAAAAATATGCAACCAATGGTAATTTATCTTTTGTCTAAAACAATACCGAGCTGCTTGAAAGATTGGGGAAAATTTTAATCTCTTCCGTTTCAACTGAATTGTGATTTAATAATCCAGCTTGCTCACAGTGGGTAGCATGGTGATTGTTTACTGCCAAATACTGTTTGGATCGTGAAAGATGAAGAACTCAGCAACAGTTCTATAAGAGAATATTTACTGCCCTCTTGAAGTTAACAGGAGATACAAATGTATAAAGTCCCATTTTTCTTGCTTTCCTAATTAATTAAAGTTTGACTTTGAACATTTGATTTAGGTTTTGATGTCAGAATATTATAAAGAGAATAAATATTTTTTATGTCTTGAAATACACCTGTCTGAGTCTAATTCTTCGTTTCATTTCTGTATGTGAGAGTGAAAGAAATCTCTCCTTCCACCAGTACCATTCAAAATTATACTGAAAGTCCCATGTTTCCTCTATTGTTGAAGTTTGCTAGTGATCTTTTTTTCCCCCCATCTGGGAAGAATTTGGCAGAGGCCAAAGACTCAAGCAAAACTGTCTTTTATTGAATTGAGTTCCATAATTATTTAGGCTTGCAGTGTTAAATGTTTAGGATCTGGAGTGGCCATTATCAACTGTTCTTTCCTAAGCTGTAGTTTTAACTGGAGATGACAAGGATTGAGCCATATAGGTCTGCTGCTAAACTATGGCTCTATTTCTTCTTTCTATATCCTTCATTTAGCAATAATTATCCAATAAAAAACTTGCTTATATGTTTAGCCACCAAATGGACAAGGAGCCATTTGCTATGGCTCCCTGTCACGGCAGAGGGATGAAAGAGTTGTCGTGGTGGCGGTGGCTGGAGCCTTAGTGCAGAAGCAAAGCACCCCTGCACTTGCCAAAACAGCATTCCGCCTTCATCATGGTGAATTTGCTGTTGCTGCCTCCATGGCCTGCTCACTGCCTTTGCAGTGCCTTGCACAGTACAGTGAAATTTAGCATGCTTCACAACGGTGGAGACGGGGTCCCCTCTTCCTGGAGCCTATTATGATGCGGAGCATTGTCTTCAGCTTGCTCTTGCCTTCTAGATTGCTTTTTCTGCAGAGCCGCCAGTGTTGTGATGCCCCGCCTCCCTGCCAGCCAACTGGTCTTTGGTTCTCCGGCAACCGACTGATTGTTGGCAAGCTGCTCCTGGCTCGTCTGCCTCCGGACATCAGATTATTATTATTATTATTATTATTATTATTATTATTATTATTATTATTATTATTATTATTATTATTATTTTTATTTGTTCAACTTGTGTGCCGCCTTTCTCCGAAGACTCAAGATTCCCAGCACCAGTTCAGGGGTTCCTTCCCCCCCCCAGGGGAGAGAGACAGAAGGAGGGAGGGAAAGATACAGAGAGAAGGGGGGGAAAGAGAAAGAGATAGGGAAAGGGAAGAGGGAGGGAGAGAAGGGAAAGAGGGATGGAAAGATGGAGGGAAAGAGACAGTCATGTGACTGGGTGGAAATGAGTGACATTGAGTTGGTCATGCCCACTCAGGTTTTGTGGCTCCTGGTGTTTTCTGTGGGAAAAAGGTCCAAACAGCTCTTTAAGTGTTTAAGGTTGCAGAGCCCTGCGCTAAGAGAACTAAGCAAGGGAATGATCCTCAACATCCTCTGAATGGACATGTGCCCCAAGCCAGCCAACTTGGATCTAGGAACAGCTTTATGGCAAGACCAAACATTCTTGAGGGTACACAAGAACAAAACCAAATTAAAAGATGGAGGAAGGAGATTGTTAAGCAAGGAATAACATTAAAGGAGGATTTGGCTGAAGGATTTGACCTGGCTTATACTACTTGGAGTACTCTGAATATGTGAGACCAATATGGGTGAAGTGGAGGCTTTTAGCAGATAACATGCTGTGTGAATGTGGAGAAATGCAGAGCCTGGCCCATCTGCTGGTATGTTGGCTGCTATCAGAAACATTACTGATAATGACTTATTTTTCGCCAGTGACAACCCAAGATGATAGATTAATTCTGGCAGTCTAAAGTTTGATCTAGACATGGAAGAAGAATAAAATACAAATACTGTACATAGCAGCTGGGCAAAATCTATCATCTTTGCCTATGCATTTCTAGCATTGCATCGTGGTATATGTCCCATATTTTATACTCATGTTTGTGTAGCCCTATCTTCCAAATTACAATATGTATTGTTCATAATCTTGAATATCACAATTCCTGAAAATTTGAGTTCATAGAATTCAGTGATGTTATGAAGAATTTTGTGAGAGGACAAAGAAAAAATTAAAAATCAAGTTCTAGATTATTTGAAGGGACTAAAGATCTGAGTAAAAGGAACAGATATAAAATTAGTTTATTTGATCAAGGTTAAAATAGATAGGATATCTATTTTATCTCTGTGATGACCCGGGCTTGGCACAGAAGTGACATAGCTGAAGCGAAGGTTTAATTCCCTTTTATTGCTCCAACTTTTCCCCAAAATACCCACAGTTAACTGCCAATTCAAGAGCAGAGCTCTAAACACACACACAGCTTCCAATAGTTCTTGGCTGCTATAGATCTAGAGGAGCAGCACAGTCCTGGGAGCAGAAGCAGCATGGAAAACCTGATCGGGGGTGAGGGGGGGTTCCTATTTGCTCAGAAAGTTCACTGGGACTGCAGCAAAAACCCAGAGCAGAGTGGTGTTGCTGCGAACTTGCACACAGCCAGGCTAGCCAAGGTAAGGTAAGTTGAAGCAAAGCAAAGCAAAACAAGGCAAGGCAAGGCAAAGCAAGGTAGCAAGATGTCAATTGCAAGTGTGGCTGGAAGAATGCAATGCTTGTTCCCAACAAATTCCCCTCCCCACAGCGTCTCCTTAAATTCTATTCCCCAGGTGAGCCTTCGGACAAGGAGCAGGTGTCCTCCTCTCGAGTTGCTGGGTCACCCTGCGCTGATCCCGCCTCCTCTCCATTCTCTACGCTCGGGAATGGGGGGGGAGACAGTTGCTCTTCTCTGCTGCCTGTCCTTTCCATCTCTCCCCTCGCTTGGTCGTCCTGTGCCCTCTCTGATGACCCTTCCCAGGCCCGAGGGACTTGGAGCTGCCTCAACCTGCTCCTCCAGGGCCAGAGAGATTGTGCCATCTTCCTCTGTCGGCTCCGTCTCCTCCTCCTTGGACCTGGCCTCGGATGGGCCCATGACAACAACAGTGGACTTCTGCTGTCATCAGGAATGAAATGATGAGGTTTTATTTATAGATAAAAGGTAAAATAGGAGAAGTAGAAATAATTGCAGGCTGTGTGGCTTTGTCCCACAAGTGCCATTTTTCAGAATGGACACAATTCATTGTGGCTGCTTCAAAAATGGCACCCACTTCTGAGATGGAGCCACATGACCCAGGGATGCTGAGGAACAGGAGAGCAGCCTGCTTGCCTTCCCCAATGTGAGCCTGGAGATTTTCCAAAGTATTATTGGGGGTGGGGAGAAGAGTGGGACTCAGTGAGTGGGAAATGGAGCATAGCATAGGGAGGCTTTAGGATAAAGGTAGATTGACCTGGCCCTGCACTAGGTCTCCCAGAATCTCCCCCATCATTCAGGCACCCTGTGTTTCACTTAACAACTTGTTTAATGACACATTGGTAAAAGCGGGGGTGGGAATTGTTAAGCAAGGCAATCATCTGGTCTATTATATTTTTCCTTCCAAACAACAAGATGCTGACAGTTTGATATAGTAGAATTCTAGACTCTTAAAGTGTTTAAAGAAAGGGAGAGTCATTTTCATATATGCAGTATACTAAAAAGAGGGAAAAATGGTTTTGGGAAAGACTAAGTATCTTGTAGGGATGCTCCTTTGTAGCTCTTTTCTAAATGAATATGGTACTGTACTTTTCAGTAACACGTTTCTAAGGAAAAAACATTGGAATGCGGGATTTAAAGGAAACACAAGCTATATTAATGAATAATAGAAGCTCCAGGGAGCATTTTTTTCTGGAAAGCAAACCAGGGTTCAGTTTTGTTAGAGTAGCCACTAGAAATTTCAGAGCCATTGACGGTAAAAAGACAAACCATTGCCAGCCATATCCCCACTATTTCTGATTGAGGAAATGATCTCTATATAGGCTATGAACTCCACCTGAGAGAGGAAGAATACTGTATTATTACAGCAATGGGAATTGGAAAATGGATTAGAAAAAATACATTACTGTTTCCAGCAATCAGCTGATAGTGTTATTGTAATTAACCACGTGGGGCAATTAATTATTTGGCCACTCTTGTGCTTTTTTCCCCACTTCCTCTTTTCAAACTTCATACCAGGCTTAGAAGCCAGGTTCTATATATTTTAATCCACAATATCATCTTCACATAGTACTCAATTTGATTGCAGCCTTCTTTGATAAAGTTTGTCTTGTCAAAATCAGTCTTGGCTCCTGCTGTTCTCTGAATTTTAACAAAAAGTTCTTTAAAGCACACACTTCCTTAAACAAGAAAAAAACCGAGTTGGATCAGTTGATTTCCATGGTCTGAGTAGTAGTGAAGTTGCAAAGGAATTGATATTTCTGACTTTAAGTTTTAAATCAGTCTTCTCCAGTCTGATACCATAGATCTGTGTTAGTCCAATAATGCCTAAAGTCACACTTGCTGGTGTCTGGGAATTAGGGGAATTGAATCCAGAATATCCAATAGTAAGGGGCTGCTTTACATTTCACATTGTAAATTGTCTAGATTACCGGGTACCAGAATGTGGTTCTGCTATACAGCTAGGGCTACATCTGGTAATATACTTTAATCTATAAACTTAGTTCTCAAAATAACATAATTTGGTTGAAATGAGCACTTTACACTTCAGATGCTTCTGGATCATCTGTATCAAGGCAGATGATCCACCTCTCTGTGGTTTATAACAAGTTCATCAGAGATTAAAACCCAGGAAATGCTTCCTTAGGTCGAAGGAAGACTTCGAAAAATTTGAGAGCAGAGTGGACCTACGATAAGATACAAAGAACCAATCCTGGATAGAACCAACAGAGGAGCCGGCACCTGGGTGAAAGCTGGGAAGTATGGAAATAGTTGAGTAGACTGCACGGGTACAACAAGATCCAGAGACACTCTGAACAAATGGGCTACCTGGTGGCTTCTGCCATTTGCGATTTTGGTGACATGTAGACAACAACGCATGCTGCCCTTTGTGTTCTGATGAGCGTACACTTGAGGAGCTCATGACAGCACAACAGACCACAATGTTGCTAGTTTTTGGGCAGGAGCCTATAGATATTTGATCGTGGCATTAAAAATACAATTCCTATTAATCACTGATGTTCATTGTTATTTATAAACCATCTACATCTACAATATCAGCAACTAAAGATAAATTCTATAACCTAAAATAGGCAGGGCTTCTATTTGCTCCTCTCTTTTTCTACATGGTGAGAGAGGACTATCTAGTCTTAACGCAAAATCTCCTAGATTGTAATATTTCTGTTCACATTTTATCACCCATACTCTAAAGGCTGTGTACAATTACCAAATAAGGAAAAACTGGGATCTGTCATATAGTTTTAAATTCCATTCAGCTATATTTTGTAATGGATTGTTGCTGCTGCAGCTTATTTTGGGAGGCCTATAAGAAAAAGTGGGATTGACAAACTGAGTTTATTTTTATTAAGAGGCTGTGTGAGAGAGAATTGAATTGGCAAAGAACAGCTACAAGTATTCTTTTGAAGAGAAGATATAGCTCAATGACAGTATATATCCCAGGCAGCATAAGTTGAAATATAAGCCCTCTCTTAGAATTTGAGGTGAGAAATCTATACTTCTGGTGATTTTGATTAATTGCAATTTCTGAGTTCACTGTTGGCCAAATTGGTGTGGACTTGTAATTGAACAACTTCTGGAAGATCACAGATCCTTCACCTCAGCATATAGCTTTCTGCAACTTGGAAGCTTCAAGAAGTTTGGAATCCACCTACTATCAGCATAGCTAACCATTGGCCATAGAGGCTGGAGGTGATGAACCTTTTAATTCATACCAACTGGAGGACAGAAGCTTGGGAAAAGCTATGCAGAGTTCTGACTATATAAAGCTACATTTCTAGCTAACACTTCACTGCTCATCATGTTTTCTGCTCCTTTTCTGCCTATCGTAAACATGCTTAGGGGCCTTTTTGTCTCAGTATTCCATGCCTGCTGTAGCCACAAAAACACCCTGGGCTTTGTTCTTTCTACAGTTGCTTTGACATTGTTGCAATATTTTCAGGATCAGACTCAATAATTAAAATAAGAATAGTATGTTTAAATAAAGCTCTGTTTAATCACAGATGGCATTCTATATTCACTGAATATTCACAAATAGAAGCTCTGAAAAATGGCATACAGCTCCTTATATATACAAGGGGAGGAGCTAGATATGGGAGTGGTTAGACATACATACATTAAGCAATGGAAATAAATTAACTCTTGATATACTGTACAGATACTATTTACATGATGGAGAATAAAGCATTTACTTGTGACAAATCCCCCTCTAAATGCTGATTCGACATATGACAATAATTACATTCAGATTCAGAACAATATAAAACTTGTAGCTTGGTAGTTAAGTATTTGTGTTGTTTAGAAGGTAAAGGTTTTGTCAAGATGTCAGCTATTTGCTCTGATGTTTCACAATGAATAGCTTTAATAAATCCGTCTTGTGATAATTGCCTTACATGTTTGAATTTTATATCTATATGTCTAGATCGCTGTCCAATAGCATCAGATCTAGATATTTCGATGGCAGCTTTGTTATCTTCATGTATGATATAAGGCAATGAAGGTTTTTTCCAAATATTAGACAATAAATCATTAAACCATACTAGGTTATTTGATGCTTTAGACAGACAGACATATTCTGCCTCAGTAGTTGATGTAGCTACCAAATCTTGTTTACCAGTGTACCAGTAAACTGGGCAGCCGTTAAGGAAAAATATATAGCCAGATGTACTTTTTCTACAAGTGACATCACCAGCCCAATCTGCATCTGCATAACATGTGAGAATGGGTTCATTTGTATTATTGGGTTCTAATAACAAGCAGAAGTCTAAGCTATTTTTTAAGTATCTTAATATCCTCTTGACAGCTTCCCAATGGTATGATAATGGTTTACTGACATGTCTGGATAATAAGTTAAGGGGTAAAGCAATATCAGGTCTAGTCCAGTTAGAGATATAGAGAAGAGAGCCGATAACAGACCTATACAATGTGTTATCTTTAAATTCTGGAGATGACTCATCAGTGTTTCTTAGAAAATCAGTCTGCATGGGAGTATCACATGGTTTGGCATCATTTAGGTTACATTTGTTTAAGAGTTCTATAATTTTATCCCTTTGGGAAAGTTTGAATCCCTTCTTTGTTTTGCTGATTTGAACACCAAGATATTTGTTTACTTTCCCTAATGATTTTAAGGAAAAGTGTTCATTGAGTTTTGTTACAAAAGTTTCTCTCCTTTTAGTATCTTTGCCTATATATAGAATATCATCAACATAAATCAATACAAATTCTGGAGAATCACCTTCACTCTTAACAAAGAAACAATTGTCAGCAGTAGTGGCAACAAAGTTCATAGTTTTAAGTACTTTGACTAAACATTCATACCATCGCTTGCCAGATTGTTTCAATCCGTAGAGACTTTTGTTTAATAACCATATATCATTTTTGTTTGTATATTGACTATGAGGAGCTCTTACATATATATCTTTATCTAATTTGGCATGTAAATATGCAGTTTGTATATCATATTGAAATACCTCGAGATTAAGTGCTGATGCTATAACTAGAGCTGTTTTAACACTCTCAGTTCTTACAGTAGGAGAGTAAGTGTCTGTATAATCCTCAGGATATTTTTGAGCATAACCTTGTGCGACTAGTCTGGCTTTATACAGTGTGTTACCTCCTTCCAAATTCTTAATTTTATATATCCACCTGGTACCAATAATAGTCTTATCCCTTGGGGCTTGTGTGGGTGTAAAAACATTCAATTCTTGTAAGCTATTCATCTCCTTGGTCATTGCTGATTCCCACTTTTCTCTTTCTTTGGGGGGAAGTTTCAGCACTTCTTCATAAGTGTTTGGTGTTACTATTTCTCCATTCATATACATTACATAATCTTTGTATTTATTAGGCACCTGATTTCTGTTACTTTTGGTTGTTCTCACTGGTATACTATCATTGTCATGTAAATACCTTGCTTCCTTTTTTGTTACTGAATCAGTTTTTATTTTGTGTTGACTATTTGTCCATGTTCTAACTTTGTTTTTGTGTGTGCTGTTATTGTTTTTCTTTTCAATATTCTTATTTTGATGTTCAGTGTCTGAATTGGTGTTTGGGAATATTTCATTAAGGTGTATTTTGGACCAATTGGCCTGTTCATGAAATACTGCTGTTCTTGAAATTATGAATCTGTTATTGTTATCAATAAACCTGTATCCTTTTGTGCCTGTTTCGTATCCCATGAATTTAAGTCTTCTGGATACGTTTTCACCTTTACGCCTTAATTGTTTAGGTATATGTACGTCTGCAGTGACTCCAAATATATGCATGTGTGTTAACTTAGGTTTCCTACCGTACATCACTTCATATGGTGTTTTATTCACTATGCTGGACCAAGTCCTATTTTGGGTGTAATTGGAAAATTGTAAAGCTTCTGACCAGAATTGTTTACCTAAACCAGCATCTTCTAATGTGGATCTAATCATGGTTTGTAGTGTCGAGTTCTTTCTCTCTACCACTCCGTTCTGGAATGCAGAGAAAGGACTAGATGTGTAATGCAACATCCCTTTATCTTTTAGCCATCGTGAGAATTCGTTTGACATGAACTCACATCCTCTATCTGTCATAATTTGTTTTATTCTAATGTTGTGTTGTGTCTCTATGTGTTTGTAAAATTCTTTGAATTTCTGAAATGTTTCATCCTTATGTCTTAATGTGTAGACAAACCCATAACGACTATAGTCATCCACAATGGTTAGAAAATAGCGTTTTTTATATGTGATTGATGGTGTCAATGGGCCAACTAAGTCCATGTGTACTAATTCAAAGATTTGTTTGGTTGACCTGGTTGATTTTTTGGGCCTGGGGCTAGTTTTGACTTTTGTGGATTTACACACTGAGCATTCTAGATAGTTTTTACAGTTTTTTATTTTAACACCATCAGCATGTTCAATCATTTTTTGTACTACAGGAAAACTAGCATGTCCTAATTTTCTATGTAAGATATGAGCACATTCATCATGAATGGGTTTGCCTATATTAGGTCTTTTATCATTGGATGAGTTTTTGTTGTTATGAACTACCTCATGTTCCTCATTATCACTATTACTATTTTCTTCGTTATTTATGTCATTGTCATCCTCTATGTTGGAATCAATATTGTGTAAACATCTTTCATTTGTTATTAAGTAAGGTAAGCCTCCTTTTATAATGACAGTACCTACGCTTGTTTCATTTTTCTTTAAAGCTGCATTCCCTTTTGAAAAGACTATGTTTATGCCAGATTCTCTGCTTAGTTTTATTGCACTAAGTATGTTATGAGGTATTTCAGGTATTAACAATACCCCCTCTATTTTTCCTAGGCCAGGTAAGATTATATTTCCTCTACCTATGACTTGGACCTTCTCTTGATTAGCTACTTTGATTACAAATTTATCTTCAATAAACGAAGATAATATATTTTTGTTGTGTGTAGTGTGATTTGTTGCACCAGAGTCAATGAGCCAATCGTTATCTTCTGGTCTATGTATGTTGTTGTTGTTGTGTTTGTTCAGTCCATTCAATGAACCAGATTTTCTATCTCTTGAATCATCTCTACCCCCTCTATGTTCCTTATAGATGGGTGGACTTCTATATCTATGTCTGTCAGTGGATGACTGTCTGTTGTGATATCTATCTCTATGATCTGTCCTATGTTTATCTCTGAGGAATTTAGGACAATCTCTTCTATTATGCTCCTTGGACCCACAATTATGGCATTTGATTGGTTCATGGTATCTTTCTTGAAATGCCACTTTCTTATATTGCTTATGCTCTATGTGATTATTATAACGATTTCTTCTCGAATTGTCTTCAGCTATCAACCTATTAGAAAGGTTTTCTATGGATAAATACCCTAAATTGATTGTATCTAAATGGGATATATAATTATTCCAAGATGGGTCTAATGAATTGATAATAACACTTTTCATTGTTTGATCTGAAATTATTTCTCCTCTTAGTTGTAATTCTGCTCTGACTTTGTTTAAGTATATTAAATGTTCACTTATGGTGACCCCAGATTTTAACCTGGCTGAAAAGAAATCCTTAGACATTCTTGTTGTAGTGGCTACACTATCACTGTGAAACAGCTTAAACATGCATTGAACAATTTCTGATACAGTTAGATTTGACTTAATACTATGATACATAGCAGGAGATATACTGGATATTAGTAAGAAAAATGATCTATGGTGTAGGCAATCCAATCTTAAAGTCCAAGGTCTTTTTGGAGGGTTAGTAATGAAAAACAATAAATTTTCTTTCATAAAGACAACTTGGAGCTGTTGGCACCACTCTTGTAAATTAACACCATCTACCCTCAGTTTTGGGAAATCATTGGGTAAATTCCCAATGTTGTTAGCTCCATTACTTACAACTGGAGGAAGTCCATGGTCTTCTAAGTGTTGGTAACCGCAGAATGGCATGGGGATGCTAGCGACGACTTTAAATGGCAGTCTCTGTCTTTCTCTTGATATTTCAGTTGCGTATTCATCAATTATTTCTTGTTCTGCTTCCATTTCTTTAGTATATGCCCTGGTGTTGGGTCTTATTTTTTTGCTTTTTGATTTTTCTCTCTCAGACATTGTTGAATTTTTTATTGAGTCAATTAACCATCCTCTGCTACCAAATTGTTGCAATATTTTCAGGATCAGACTCAATAATTAAAATAAGAATAGTATGTTTAAATAAAGCTCTGTTTAATCACAGATGGCATTCTATATTCACTGAATATTCACAAATAGAAGCTCTGAAAAATGGCATACAGCTCCTTATATATACAAGGGGAGGAGCTAGATATGGGAGTGGTTAGACATACATACATTAAGCAATGGAAATAAATTAACTCTTGATATACTGTACAGATACTATTTACATGATGGAGAATAAAGCATTTACTTGTGACAGACATTGCTCCTATGTTAGCATAATTTTGAAAGCAAACTATCAAGGATGCTCCTTACCAACCAATCCATAATTTTTTCATCAATAGATATTCTTTGTTATCTTATTTTTCTTTTCTTCTGGGAAGATAGGCACCCAACCTGAAAATGCCTCAGATCATTATAAATCTAGTTTTTTTGTAAATAAAAACTATACCACAAGCTTCTGTTTTGTTTTACAACACATTAACTTTCCACTTTTTTAAAATTAAAAGTGCCTTGTCAAATAAACCTGTTATTTGTGTTTATATATGTGTGTTCATATGGTATGTTTTGTTCTTGCCTCTTTACAGCGGATATAGAAAATCTATACATCTCTGTTAAAATGCCAGATTTTTGAGTGAAAAAAAATCAGACCAAGATACATCATTTCAAAATTCTTCCCACCTTTAATATAATATAATATATAATCTATACAATTTAGTTGAAAAAAATGAAATCTTTTTAGGGGACAAATAACAATAAAAACTTACAATAATGTGGTTGTACCTTAAACCAGTGGTGGGATTCAAATAATTGAACAACCAGTTCTCTACCCTAATGATTTCTTCCAACAACCAGTTCACCAAACTGCTTAGAAAGTTAACAACCAGTTCTCCCGAAGTGGTGCGAACTGGCTGAATCCCACCACTGCCTTAAACTAATACTTTGTTGAAGCACTTTTGATTTAATGACAGCAGTCAGTCTTTTGGGGTAGGAGCCTATCAGCATGGCACATCTTGCCTTAGGAATCTTTGCCCACTCTTCCTTGCAAAAGTGCTCCAAATCTGCCAGACTGTGTGGGCATCATGTCAAGGAAACAATTGGTCTATTCATGGGAGAAAATGGCAAAAAGGTTATGAGCAGCAGGGAGAAAGCGGAACTGCTTAACTCATTTTTTGCATCTGTCTTTACACAAAAGGAAAAAACAGTCCAACCAACAGTATTAAAAATACATACTATAAAATGCATGTTAGGAATGCAAATCAAAATAAGCAAGAAAATGGTAAGAGAACACTTATTCACTCTAGATGAGTTCAAATCACCAGAACCAGATGGATTATATTCCAAATTTTGAAAGAATTGGCAGACGTGATCTCAGAACCACTGAACCATATCTTTCGAACATCCTGGAGCACCTGGAAATTATCAGATGAATGGAAAAGAGCTGATGTAGTTCTCATCTTCAAAACGGGAAAAATAGATTCGGGAAACTACAGACCTATCAGCCTGATATCAATACCTGGAATGATTCTGGAAAAGATAAGCAACAAATCTGCCAACACCTAGAGGCAAAGTCATAATGCCAACATGGGTTTGTCAAAAACAGATCATGCCAGACAAATCTTATTGCATTCTTTGACAAAGTGACAAAATTAATGGACCAGCAAAATGCTGTGGATATAATTTACTTGAACTTCAGTAAGGCGTTTGATAAAGCAGACCACAACCTACTATTTAATAAGATAGAAAAATGTGGGTTAGACAGCATCACCACCAGATAATGTAATTTGCTGACCAACTGCACTCAACAGGTCGCCCTCAGTGAAACTGCATCTACATGCAGGGAAGTATGCAGCAGTGGAGTACTCCATGGCTCTGTCTTATGCCCAGTACTCTTCAATATCTCCATCAATTATTTAGACGAAGAGATAGAAGGGAAACTCATCAAATTTGCAGATGACACCAAGTTAGGAGGAATAGTCAATACTCCAAAAGATAGAGTCAAGGTGCAGAAGGATCTTGACAGACTTAAACACTGGGTCGTATCTAACAAAATTAAAATAAATGGTGAGAAAAGTAAAGTTCTACACTTAAACAAGAAAAATCAAATGCACAGGAGTAGAATAGGTGGCACCTGTCTCAATAGTATTAACAGTGAGAGGCAGGGGTGAAATCTACTTACCTTCCCTACTGGTTTGGAAGTGTGCATGCTGCGCATGTGCATCACATGCAATTTTGGACCCTCTGTGCATGCGCAAAGCCTTCTGCGCATGCGCAGAGGGTAAAAAACAGGTTACTTCCTGGTTTCAACCAGGAAGTAACAACATCCAGGCAGGTGAGTGGAGCCTCATGCTGCCACCGCTACCAGTTCTCTGAACCACCCGCCGCCACTGGTTTGCTTGAACCAGTGAGAATCAGTAGCATTTCACCCCTGGTGAGAGGGATTTAGGAGTCGTAGTGGAAAATCACTTAAATACTGCAGCTGCCAAAATAGCCAACACAGTTGTAGGTTCCATTAAGAGTGAGATAGAATTAAGATCACATGAAGTATTAATACTATTTTATATTGCCTTGGTAAGACCACAATTGAATATTGCATCTGGCTTTGGTTGATATGATACTTAAAAAGATGTTGAAACTCTAGTAAGAATTTAGAGAAGAACAACAAAAATGATTTGTGGACTGGAGGCTAAAACAAAGATTGGTGGCAGGAATTAGTGGCCTAGCTTAATGAAAAGAATTCAGAATGAAAAGAATAGGGGTGAAAAGAATAGTGTTCCTATTAGCTAAGAGGCTGCCACAAAGATGGGATCAACTTGATCTCCAAAGCACCTGAAGGCAGGACAAGAGAGTGGAAACTAATCAAGGAGAGAAACAACCTAGAACTAAGGAGAAATTTCCTGATAGTTAAAGCAATTAGTGGAGTGACTTGCCTCCAGAAAGTGTGGTTGCTCCAACACTGGAGGTTTTTAAGAAAATATTAGACAACCAGCGCTGCTAGCTGTGGGATTCTGGGAGTTGAAGTCCTCCCATCTTCAAGCTACCAAGGTTGAGAAACACAGGTATAGGGTCTCCTGCTTGAGCAGGGGGTTGGATGAGAAGATTTCTAAGGCCCCTTCCAACTCTGTTATTCTGTATATAGCCCTCTTCAGGTCACCCCACAGATTTTCAACTAAATTCAAGTTCAGGTTCTGTGTGAACCATTCCAAAACTTAGATCTTTCTCTGGTCATTCTTTTGTTAATTTGGAGGTATGCTTTGGGTTGTTATTGTGTTGAAAGGTGAAATTCATCTTCATCTTCAGCATGAAGATGCTATAGCATAGGGTTTTGTATCAAAATTGATTGATACTTGGAACTGTTGATTATTTACTTCACCTTGACTAAAGTCCCAGTTCAAGCAGAAGAAAAGCAATCCCAAAGCGTAATGCTGCTGTCACCACCATGCTTCATTGTGGGTGTGGTGTATTTTTAGTGATGCACAGTGTTGTTTTTGCACCAAATGTACTTTTTGGAATTATGGCCAAAATGTTCAATCTTGATCTAATCAGACCATAACATATTTTCTCACATGCTTTTGTCATATTTGATACAGATTTTGGAAAATGTAGCTTGGATGTTTTTCTTTGTAAGAAATACCTTCGATCTTGCGGAAGGAAGTAGCAAAACTACATCATGTTTTATTAGGAATTAAGTAGCTGAGGAAAGGTTATTCTGAAGTAAACCTATTTCTACATGGACACTAAGAGCTAACACCAATTTTATGTACATCAATCAGTCAATATCTTTCCAGGAATTAGCTCAAGTACAGGCAAGGAAGTCTCTCTGAATTAAAATGATTGTATAATAAAAAGTAGGAATAAAAAATTGACATATTTTACAATGGATAAATGAGAAGTTTTAAAGAAAAGTATTTCTTTAAAATAAATACTTAAAATAAATAAAATTTAAAATAAATTTGAAGTAAAAGGTATTTTACTTCAAAGTAAAGAAAGTTGTCAGTGGAAAGAGGGGAGAAACCTACCAGTAATTGCTTGCCTGAGCTTTTGGTGACAAAGAAGTTGTTCTTTTTGTGCTAAATTTAAATCCATTTTATCTCTTACAAATCAACTTGAACAGATTGTTTAATGCTCTGATCACTGAAAATATTCTGAAACATTAACATGATTTTATCTCCTGGAAATGGTTATTTCATCAGTCTGGTTCTTTAATTTCTTGTTATGACAGACTGATTGTATTTTTACAACATATTATAGTGAATGATGGCTAATGATTGATTTCCTATTGATACAAAGTAGCTGATTACTTAGTGAACTCAGAGTTAGGTGTGAAGAATTAACAGAAAATTGATTATTTGGGCAAATCATGGGTATGAGTCTTGCGAACAACCATTATGATAGAAAAGTAGCATAACAAGATTTTAAATAATTGCTTAATATAATCTATTTTAACAAAATCATAGATATAATAAAAAATCAGAATTCAAAATCAGAATTAAAAATACAGTATTTCAATGGAAAACAGGACGTGCCTCTTATCTGCCTCTGTTTCTCTTTTCCTCTGCCTGGCTGCCTCCTTTTTTTCCTTTATGATTTTCTATCTTCCCACTAAATACAGTGCATTTCACACACAGGATGTTTACAGCAAAGGCCTCGGTTGGAGCAAGCAGCTGCTCATATCCACTCCCCAGGCCTGTGATGGAAGGAATGTAATTGAAAACACTGGCCCTTTTTCAAATACCAGGTCTGATGGATGTAGAAACAATGTCAAGTGGAAAACTTTCAGTGGTGGTGTGCAAATATATCACAGTGATTCAATTAAAAAGAGCACAATTTTCCATTCAGAAGAATGAAGCTGAAAAAGATGTATAACAGCCAATGTCATGCAATTGTAAGGAACACATTCCTGGCACCCCATTTCTTGCAGTGAATAGTGGCAAAGAAGATGGCTTTATGTTCTCCATTCCCACTAATAGCCCTAGTGTCATTCTCTAGTTGCTCCAGAACCCTCCAAGGTTCTAATATGCCTTTGCTTATCTACAACCCTTTGGAATCCCTTGAAATAACTTAGGGGAGCACTTAAGAGCAGAGATTGAGTTTATCACTACTATCAGTATTTTTTACTACTGTCGTCAGAATATTCCAATAAAAAACCCAGAGGAAACCACAAGCAATAAATCTTAGTTTAAAATCAGAGGTTTATTTCATGAGCAAATTGAACATGAGGAAGCCAACATACAGAATACAACTTAACATTAAAAGCCCATTGCAATGAGGTCCAGAGACGGCAGCTAAGTCTGGCAAGGAGTAGCTACGGCCAATGGCCATGAACTAGACCTCATCTCTTTCTTTTATACCTTATTTCTAACAGTTCTCAGCAGATGTATTTCCTGCTGAATCAGTTCCATGTTCCCAATATTGACCATCAGTTTCACATGAACATGTGAAATCTTTTGCCATCTGTTATTGTTACTTCCTCTTTTTTTTTTTTTTGAATATTTCTTAATTTTCCTTGGTTCAAAATAGCTTCTGAGATTATCTACTTAGCAAATTTAAGATTAATTTATGCCAATGCAGCTGATTACAAATATTGCTTTATCCTTGCGAAATCTTTATAGCTTGCACCGTTAATACATGGCAACTCAATTTGAGGCCTACCTAGTTTTAATCTTGATCCATTCCTTTCACACTACCATATATAAAACAATTTCTCCAGCTCATTTTAAATACTGAACACACTTTAGATAAAGCTTCTCACTATGTGCAGCCCAAGGCAATACAAATTATTTTACAAGAAAAACAAACAATTGCCCCTACTGTCCAATTCTAAATCCAGTGGTGGGCTGCTGCCGGTTCGGACCAGCTCAGGCAAACCAGTATTTGTGACCTGTGGGCGCAATCCCATCCTATATTGCTGTTTTTTTGATGCCGCACACATGTGCAGAAGGCGCAAGTGAATTGCTATGTTTTTTGATGCTGCATGTATGTGCGGATGGCATGCATGAGTGAATTGCCGTGTTTTGTGATGCACGCATGCACAGATGGCACACGCATGAGCGAAGCACCGCTCACATATCTGGTGCTGGGCGAACCGGTTGTTACAGTATCTGTCTAAGTCCATCCTAGTCTGAAATCAGAGCAGAAATCCATAAACTAATGAAGTATCCATTTCATCACCAATGAATAGCTTTAAGCACTTAAAACTTGCTCAATCCAAGCAGTTAATTAACAGAAAATAGGTATGCAGAGCTATTCATTCTGTCCTGTAAGATTCTTTACGCTCATAGATGTAACATGTTGCTTAAACCTAGAACATCTGCCATTTCTACTTAGTTGTAAATAGAATTTGAAGTCAAGGTTAGTTATTGATTTCACATTCTACATAGCAATAAATGGAAATGACAGCCTCTCCAGATTCAGCCAACATGCTGAATCTCAACTGAATCACTTGTGATAGTGGGGAAGGTTCACAGGATGAGGTTACAACAGCAGCACATATTTTCTGTTAACTAAGTAACATAGTTAAGAATGTCTATAGAGATTCTCAGTTATTCAGGTCATGGTTGTCCCAAAAGTGCTTTTTCAAGAGACAGCTGGACTTTCTTGTTTTTCTTTGAAGACATTTCGCTTGTCATCCAAGATGCCTTTTCAGTTCTCTTCGGTGCCTCTTGAAAAAGCACCTTTGGAACATAGCTAAGAATGTTGCATAAAAACACCTTCTGAACCCAATTCAATTAAATAATAGCTTTTGTTTTCACAGTTTATCAGCTGGCTTCACACATTATGCTAATCTATGATTTCCCTAACCATGGCTTATTGATTAGCTAGATTTGTAACACATTGAGCCATGATTTATAACCACAATGTTTAATCATACTAAATTAAAATTAAACCAGCCACATTGCAACTGCATGTAGCTTTTGAGAGCTATATTCTCATGTTCCTGCTTACTAATTGCTGACATCTGGAATGGCGTACCCTGAGAAAACTAAAATACAAGCCTTCTGAGTCATGGAAAGTTAGAAAACAAAATAAGTGTATGGTTACCAAGGCTACCCTACGCTGAGCAGGGTGCAGAGCACAGCCTTAGCTATAAAGGAATTTCTTTAGTTACCAAAGTAAAAACATATGTTTTCTATCATCATAAATCACGCTAACAATCACAACTCTGTTTTTAATTGTACATTCAGTGTTAACCCTTTCATAACGTTTTAAATGAAACCAAAAAGCATAGAAAACACAATAGGAATTTTAATGCAAAATTAAGAGCCAATATTTTGAACGTTCAGTTTTGGGAAAACTTCCTTGCTTATTGTCTTATCATTCTGATCATGCTACTTTATTTTATATCTTCCTGGCAATGTATACCTGGCTTTTATTTTATTGATTAAAACATTTTAAATCTAATTTTCATCTTTGGGGCTACTAGAACAGTAACTGTGTCCTGTGGAAAGGAGAAGTAAAAAACTTCAGGATTGCAACCTGACCACACAATTAAACCCTGTTGCTTTTCTTATTTGTGCATTATGGTCATGTAATGCACACATACAAAAAATGGCAGGGCCTGAACTGTAGCTAGCTTCTTAACTTTTTTGTCCCCAGGCATCCCTTCAATTGTGATCCTGCAGATCAATGCATGCATACTATAATAAAAAACCCCAAAACACTCAAAATAATAAAACTGTTATCATCATCATCTTCAAATCAAGAATTTTGTTGTTGTTAGTTGCAAAGTCATGTCCGACCCATCATGACCCTATCAACAACGTTCCTCCAGGCTTTCCTGTCCTCTACCATCCTCTGGAGTCCATTTAAGCTCACGCCTACTGCTTTAGTGACTCCATCCAGCCACCTCATTCTCTGTCGTCCCATTCTTCTTTTGCCCTCAATCTTTCCTAGCATTAGGTTCTTCTCCAGTGAGTCCTTCCTTCTCATTAGGTGGCCAAAGTATTTGAGTTTCATCTTCTGGATCTGGTCTTCTAAAGAGCAGTCAGGATTGATCTCCTCTAGGACTGACCAGTTTGATCGCCTTGCAGTTCAAGGGACTCACAGGAGTCTTCTCCAGCACCATAGTTCAAAAGCCTCAATTCTTTGGCGCTCAGCCTTTCTTGTGGTCCAACTTTCACAGCCATACATTACAACTGGGAAAACCCATGAACAGTATCAAAAGGCAAACAAAAAAATCAAGAATCGAATCGAATCGAATCGAACAGAACAGAACAGAACAGAACAGAATAGAATTCTTTATTGGCCAAGTGTGATTGGCCAATAAAGAAACACAAGAATTTGTCTTGGTGCATATGTTCTCAGTGTACATAAAAAGAAAAGATACATTCGTTAAGAATCATAAGGTACAACAATGATAGTCATAGGGTACAAATAAGCAATCAAATCATACTAGGAAACAATCAATATAAATCGTAAGGATTCAGCAACAACTTACAAGAAAGAAAATCAATCAAAATTAACAAATCAAAACTTCAGATAAACAAACTATTTTAGCTGAAACAATTTCATTATTAGTCTCCTGTTGGTGCCAAAACTGAGATGTTCTTCCTTTTTGATATATAAGGCTCTAGATACTTATAGGAATGGTTATGTTTATTGTATGCATATTCAGTGTTGCTGTCACTTGCCTCTATCTTTTTATGGCAGAATTTATAGTCACTAATATTTCTAATAATATTTTTCTCATTTGAATTTATCAATCTTTGTTTTAATATGATAGACAAAGTATTCAACCATCATTCAACCATCTTTTCTAATCATGTAGGACAGGGAAAGTATTTCTTCTCCTTCTCTAATTCTTTTTTGAGTTTCATTTCAGTATATTTCAAAGAAATTCTAGTCTGAAAAGCAGAAGCCAAAACAAAAAACAAAACTGGTTATGAGTTTGGCAGCTAATATAATGCCTTAGGAGGGAAACTATCAAATCCACAAAACTATATAATGTCTCTTTTAATATGACATACTTAATAAGATGGGCAAGGCAGATAGGGGAGCAAAACGTGTAAGAGGGCAGGCATGATGTCATGATGCAATGGCCATGTTTTTTGCATGCCTGCAAGGATGACAAGGGGGAAATCAGAATGATGCATACAATATCACAATGTCACAACACAAGTCCTGCACCTTTGCTATGTTCATTGCAAGCTTGCATGGATTCCCCAAAGGGGCAGAACTTGCTGCACAATATTCCTTTAATTTTTCTAATAAAAGCAGTAGGATAAATTTGGTTTATAGATGCCAGTGATCCAGCAAGTTAAGAATCTGCCAAGTCTCAATAAACAGAAATGCATTTAGTCATTTAGTCATTTATTTATTCATTCATTCATTCATTCATTCATTTATTTGAATTTGTCAAACACAAACCAGAACAAGAATAAAAGAAAAAAATACAATGACAGGGACGATAGGCACGTTAGTGCACTTATGCACGCCCCCTCTACTGACCACTTAAGTATGAAGTAAGCTCCATAGAAGTCAATTTGTGATTGAAACTGTGAAAATTTGTAGCTAAGACAACTGGATCAGGTAGAGCATTCCAGACTTCGACAACTCTATTACAGAAATCATATTGCCCATCAACCTGCTCGATTGTACTGATATCAGATACAGTATATGATCGGGATTTCAAACAGTTGAATAATACTCTAAGATTGGTCTAGCATAAGTTTTATAAGCTCTAATTAGCAATACAAAGTTTCCAGAAAAAAAGCTTCACAAAATTAAATTTACAATTCTTAATGCTTTTTTAGCAATGCTGTTACAATGAACTTTGGAGCATAGGTGGTCAGAAATAAGTACACCAAGGTTCTTGACAAAGTGAGGGTCATCTGTTAGATCAATACCACCTAGCTTATACTTGACATTCTGATTACGTTTACCAATATGTAAGACAGAGCATTTATTAACCGAAACTTGAAGTTGCCTCAGATAGATGACCATTCAAATACATAGGCAAGATCACTTTGCAAAACAGCAAAATTATCTGTAGTATTGAATAATTTTACATCATCGGCAAAAAGGACGTAATTGCTTTTAAGTTGATCACATAAATCATTGATATAAAGCAAGAAAAGCGTGGGGCCTAAAACCCTGCCTTGTGGAACACCACTGTTAACTGATGCAGGATTAGACAGCGAGTTCCCTATTTTGACTTTCTGCAGTCTAGTAGACAGGAAAGTAGCAATCCACTTGTGCAAAGGTTCAGAAATCCCATAAGAGTTTAATTTCAACAGCAGTTTATCATGTGCTACTGTATCAAAAGCCTTACAAAAATATATGTAAATTGCATCTACAGCTTTACCTTGATCAAGATATGTAGTCCAGATGTTGTTACAGTGCAAAAGTTGTAAATTACAGGAAGAGTTTTTCCTAAAGCCAAAGTGTTTGTCGGATAGCAAGTTGTTTGTTTCTTAGTGGTGAATGATGGATTGGTTTATAATTGATTCCATAAATTTGCATGTAACACAGCATGAAGAGATTGGTCTATAATTTTCAACTGAACTAGGGTCACCCTTTTTAAAGATTGGTATAACTATAGCTGACGACCATAGATCAGGCAGAGAACTAGTTCGAAACAATACTTCAAAAATTGTACACAAAGGTTCAGCTAGGATGGTAGCAAGCTTTTTCAAGAAAAAAGCACATAATCCATCTGGGCCTGTGGATAGCAATAGCTTTAGATTACATAATGCTAATTCAACATTATCTACTGTAAATTTAATATTCAGGAATTTGCTACAACTATTTATGGTTCGACCTGTGAATGAGGGATTACATTTGTTTGCCACCCATCTTGCTGCAAGTCGATTCTGGGTGGTTAACATCATCATATTACATATATTATATTTAATATCCTTCTTTTCATTCAGGAATTCAAGGTACTTTGAAACATCAGTCTTGATCCAGAATGAAAATTACATATTTTATTGGTGTCAATGATATTTGGTAGCAATGGTTTACTGAATATATGCAACAGCAAGCTGTGTGCTTTGTGGGCTGCATACGGCATATGTTGTGCAGGCCCGTCTTGTGGAAGATGTGATTTTGGGTATCTCTCGGTGCCTCCTAATCTACAGTGGCACATAGACAGAATTCAGCATCTCCTCTTTAGCTTCTATTGCACTTGCTCTTTTTAAAATAAGATTGCTAAATTTGGGGTCTTCTTTCCTGTTTTCTTCCCTACCTGCACTCACATACAAAGGAGCAGTTTCCTTGCAAAGAGCTCTATGAAAGAAAAGGAAAGGCTATGTCACACTTGCCATGCCTTTAAGGAGGTACTAGAAAGGAAAGCAGCTAATTTTTCAGAAGTAAGCAGGACATTTGAGAAAAAGGACCAGTGTTTTTTCTTTCACCTTTCAAACCAAGATGTATTAAACATAATTCTGGAGGAACACAAAACAGTTCCTCCAACAACTTTTCCTGACACATATCAAAAGTCTCATGCATCCTTCCCTAGCTCTACCCATTTGGGATAATAGAAACAAAGTTCCTAATCAGACTTCTGCCCAAAATAAGCACCCTAATATCTTCTCACTATTCCAAAGAGAAGTAAATCCTTAGATTTGCTATCACTTCTTGAATACCTAGTACAGAAACACTCAGCATTTAAGAGTGCACAAAAAAGATAACTGTTCAATACATTTTATTCATTCAATACATCAAGTAAGAGAACAATACACTTGCCAACCTCTTCATGTGGATATCCCCTTCTTGCGAGGGAAGGGCTTATGTGTTCTCTTAAGGTTGAGAGCTATGCTGGAGGTATACTACAAGAAAGTATACTAGAAGGGTCACCTAAACCAGACAGGTCTCAACTCTATTCATCAGTATGCTGATGACACACAGCTATACATCTCCACCCCAGACCACCCCAATGATGCCCTTGCTGTGATGTCCCGTTGCCTGGAGGCCGTGTGGATCTGGATGGGGAGAAACAAGCTCAGACTCAACCCCTCCAAGACCGAGTGGCTGTGGCTTCCGGCGTTCCCGGTATAGTCAGCTGGTACCATCACTGACAATTGGGGATGAGATCTTCCTCCCCACAGAGAGGGCCCACAACTTGGGTGTCCTCCTGGATTCACAGCTATCTTTAGAAGATCATTTGACGGCTGTGGCCAGGGGTGCCTTTTATCAGGTTCGCCTGATCCGCCAGTTGCGTCCCTTTCTGGATCGGGACGCCTTGCGCACGGACACTCATGCCCTAGTCACCTCCCGTATGGACTACTGTGATGCTCTCTACATGGGGCTCCCCTTGAAAAGCACCCAGAAGCTCCAACTGGTCCAGAATGTAGCCGCGCAGGTGATTATGGGCGCAGCTCATTGTGCCCATATAACACCTCTCCTACGTGAGCTGCACTGACTCCCGGTGGTCTTCCGGGTGCGATTCAAGGTGTTAGTTATCACCTTTAAAGCGCTCCATGGCTTAGGACCTGGGTACCTATGAGACCGTCTTTTGCCACCAATAGCCTCCCACCGACCAGTTCGTTCTCACAGGGAGGGACTACTCAGGGTACTGTCAGTCAAATTATGCCGACTGGCGACTCCCAGGGGAAGGACCTTCTCTGTGAGGGCTCCAACCCTTTGGAATGAACTGCCCCTTAGATACAAAATATCCCTGATCTCCGTGCTTTCCGCTGTGCCCTCAAAACCCTGATATTCCAACAGGTAGGGCTAAACATATGAACATGTTAATGTTTTTAAAATGTTATCTAATTTTAGGTTCTATTTAATTGGGCCAAACTATGTTATAATAATAATTTTAATTAGCAATTTTATGATGTTTGTGTATCTATATTTTTCTTGACTGTACACCGCCTTGAGTCCTACAGGAGAAAGGCGGTATAGAAATATAATAAATAAATAAATAAATAAACTAAAGAACTGGACTAAGAGACTAAAACAAACCCATTTACCATGATGAGACAACAGAAAAAGAATCCCATACTGGATTAGTCATCACTAGAGTTAATAAGGACCCCTTCTCCACAAAAAGTTATATAGGAAAGGTCTCAAACATGTCAGATAGGGTGCCCAATGATGGGCAACAGGAATCCCAGTTGCCAAGATAGCCAGTGGCATAATCAAATGTCTGTGTTGTACAGAGATACAGCTGATAGCCAAATGCTCCTTCCTCCAGAGCCAGTCCCAGTCAGTGTTCATGGGGGTGGGTGGGAGGGGGGAGTCCAGCTCCAATTCCTGTCTGCAGATTCCTCAGGCTCAATATCATCTCTACACTTGTTAAACTTTCACATGAAGCTACTGGGTGAGATCATCTGAGGACAAGTATTAGGCTGATGTCACACAACTTTACATCTCCCCCTTGGCTGCCCAAGTGATACCATGGAGGTTGTGTTTTCATGTCTGCAGGCTCAGTGTCTAGGATTTGGATGGGGGACATCAGACTTCATCCCAATCCTAGCAAAACTGAGTGTCTTATGATCCCCTTGAATCTGGGGATTTTCCATTGTTAATTCTGTATGAGGTTTACTACTTCAGACAGAACCAGTATGCAATTTAGGGCGGGTGTGTGTGTGTTCCTCATGGACATTCCTACTCAGAGCTGGCAGCTTTGTCCAGGAGGAATTTTGCACAACTTGTTATATACTAATTGCACTCATTCCTGGACCAGGAAACTCTACTCACAATCATTCATGCCTTGTCTCCTTCCAAATGCACTACTATAATGTGCTTTACATGGAATTTCCCATGAACAGCATCTAGAAGCTGTGATTGATGCAGAATGCAGTGGTGCAGGCAATTATACACACATTCTTCAATCAGCATCTTAGACTCTGCTCCACAAGATGCATTGCTTGTCTGTATGCTCCAGTGTTCAATTCAAGGTGTTGGCAGCGACCTATAAAAGTCCTAATGCCCAGTCATGCTACCCATCCTATTATGTGTGGCAGGTACCATTTGTTAAGGAGTGCTATTTGTAGAGCACAGGAAGAGAATCTTTTCTATGGAGACTCTCAGTCACCCAGGTCATGATTGTCCCACAAATTGCCTTTTTCATGAGGCATCTGGACTTTCTGTTTGTTTGTTTATTTTGGGAAGATGTTTCACTTGTCATCCAAGAAGAATTTTCAGCTCTTCTTGGATGAGAAGCAAAACATCTTCAAAGAAAAAACAGAAAGTCCAGTTGCCTCTTGAAAAAGCACATTTGGGATATTACCCTTAAGGACATCACCTCCCTCCCCTCAAGAGATTAGATTGGTAACAATCCTGCTGGCCTTTTTGTAATGCCTTAAAGATATAGTTTTGCTACTGGGCTTGGGAATCTGGATCTGCAGCAAAGACCTTGCAAAGGTTATGTTGATTATATTGAGTGTTGATTGTTTTATTTTAATTCAGTTACTGGTTGTGTGAGTGTTGTTTTCATTGTTAAATGCTTTATGGTGTTTTTAATTATTGTTAATCACCCAAAGTTGTGAATTTGAATTGGACAATTTTATAAATTGATGGATTAATAAATACATTCATTTATAATTCATAAATAAATTCATAAATAAATAAACAAATAAGTTCAGCAATCTCCTTCCTACCTAGTCAAAACTGGAGCTCAAGCACCCCTCTTTTTTGCATTAACTGTTGCTGAGAGAGGGACAGGAAATTATTCTTTTATCATTTATTCTGCCTCCTGTTGCTGGAACAAGATCTTAGTAGAAACTCCCCAATCTCTTGCTGAGATACCCAGGTTTCCTGACTCTGCTTCCCATCATGTTTCTCACAATAGAAGACAATGGGACTGAGAGTACAGTCCCACCCAGACAATGAAACCCTAACTCAACCTTGAACCAAATGGATATTTTTGCTTCACAGGATCTTTCCATGAATTACTTCCCTAACATCTTGTGGTAATGAATCCCATAGATTAATTGCAAGCCTTTTTTTAAATCCCTGATTCATCTCCTGCCAATGATCCCAAATGTTTTGGAATACTGATGAATGGTTTAATGTAGAAAAGAAAACTTCAGAAACACCGACAACCTGAACTTTGATCAATTCAATTAAGTTCAGTGGCTCGGTTTACACATAGGATGCTAAACCATGGTTCATTCTAATTCTAATTAAATGAAAATATAATATTTGATCCAACCATAACAACAAATCATAAAACATAATTAATAACTAGATGGTTATGTTATGCTTAATTACCCTGTAAACCAAAATTAAACAAATCATATTATAGTATGTGTATCACACTCATATGTGAACATTTCCTGGGCTAGGAATGCAACACTGAGAAAAGAAACGTCTTCTGAATTTTTGTTTCCTACTTCTTGTAAGCTAGATTGTTTTTGTAATTTCCTGGTTTCAGATTTTCTGATAGTCAGAATGACTTATCTTATCTAAACTAGTTTTAGTTTTGTGTGTGTGCAAGTATGTTCAAGAAAGGGACACGGTGGCTCAGTGGCTAAGATTCTGAGCTTGTCAGTCAAAAGGTCGGCAGTTCAGTGGTTTGAATCCCTAGTGCCACATAATGAAGTGAGCTCTTGTTACTTGCCCCAGCTTCTGCCAACCTAGCAGTTCGAAAGCACGTAAAAAATGCAAGTAAAAAAATAGGGACCACTTTTGGTGGGAAGGTAACAGCGTTGCATGTGCCTTTGGCATTTAGTCATGCTGACCACATGACCACGGAAACATCTTCGGACAATGCTGGCTCTTCGGCTTTGAAACAGAGATGAGCACCACCCCCTAGAGTCGGGAACGACTAGCACGAGGGGAACCTTTACCTTTACCTATGTTCAAGTCAAACTTTATCCTTGACAACTGCCTACACAGTACCCACAGTTTTCTTGGCAAGATTTTTCATAAATGGTTTTCCTTGTTTCTTCCCAGGACTGAGAAAATTTGGCCTAAGGTCTCCCAGTTTCTAGCCTGTTGCATTAACTACTATACCAAACTGGCTTTCCTAACTGTTGTGAAAATATCCCAACTTTCTGAAATTTACTTTGGGCTGTTTTTATAACATTGTTGGTATAGAGAAATCTTTATTTAAGGAAGACCATAGGGCAGAGTGCCTATTAAAGCCAAATGTTCATTAAAGCCAGACTGAGGTAGACAAAATTTGCATATAGATAGTCCTCAACCTACAACCACAAATGAGCCCAAAATTTCTGTTGCTAAGGGAGATGTGTTAAATAAATTTTGTCCCATTTTATGACCTTTCTTGCTGCAGTTGCTAAGCGAATCACTGCAGTTGTTAAGTTAGTAACATGGTTGTTGAGTGAATCTGCTTTCCCCATTGACTTTGCTTGTCAGAAGGTCACAAAAGGTGATCACATGACTCTGGGACACAGCAAATATCATAAATACGAGTCAGTTACCAAACATCTGAATTTTGATCCCATGACCATGGGGATGCTGCAGTGGTCATAAGTGTGAAAAATTATCACTTTTTTTAGTGCTGTTGTAACTTCAAATGGTCATAAAGTAAATTGTTCTACGTTAAGGACTACCTGCATTGATGTAATTGATATTTTAATATAATTTTTATCAACTTACAACATGGGAGTGATATTTTAATGGATTGCTAATGTTTTATACTCTTCATGGATTACTGCCTTGTTGTGGCGAAGGGGCTTATGTAGCTCAATGAAGCTATGAGCTATGCCATGCAGGGTCACCCAAGATGGACAGGTGATAGCAGAGAGCTCTGACAAAATGTGATCCACTGGACAAGGAAATGGCAACCCACTCCAGTATCTCTGCCATGAAAACTCTATGAACAGTATCAAAAGGCAAAAACATGATGCTGGAAGATGAGCCCCTCAGGTCAGAAGGTGATCAATATGGGGAAGAGCAAAGGGCTAGTACTAGTAGTACTAGAAAGAGTGATGTGACTGGGCCAGAGCCGAAAGGACACTCAGCTGTGAATGCATCTGGTGATGAAAGGAAAGTCAGATGCTGTAAAGATTTTCTCTCCATAGAAACCTGGAATGTAAGATCCATAAATCAAGGCAAGCTGGATGTGGTCAAACAAGAGATGACAAGACTGAACATCGACATCTTAGGAATCAGCGAACTAAAATGGACAGGAATGGGTGAATTTAATTCAGATGACCATCAGGTATACTACTATGGGCAAGAATCCCTCAGAAGAAATGGAGTAGCCTTCATAATCAATAAAAGAGTAGGAAAAGCAATACTGGGGTACAATCCCCAAAATGACAGAATGATCTCAGTTCGAATTCAAGGCAAACCATTCAATATCACAGTAATCCAAGTCTATGCTCCAACTACTGGTGCTGAAGTGGATGAAATTGACTGGTTCTATGAAGCCCTACAGCACCTTATAGAATTAACACCAAAACATGATGTCCTTGTCATCATGGGGGATTGAAATGCTAAAGTAGGAAGCCAAAAGATAACTGGATTAACAGGCAAATTTGGCCTTGGAGTACAAAGCGAAGCAGGGCACAGGCTGATAGAATTTTGTCAAGAGAATATGATGGTCATAGCAAATACTCTTTTCCAACAAGCCAAGAGACGATTCTACACATGGACATCACCAAATGGTCAACACAGAAATCAGATTGACTATGTGCTCTGCAGCCAAAGATGGAGAAGCTCTATACAGTGAGTAAAAACAAGACCAGGAGCTGACTGTGGCTCAGATCACGATCATGAGCTTCTCGTTGCAAAATTTAGCCTTAAATTGAAGAAAATAGGGAAAAGCACTAGGCCACTCAGGTATGAACTAAATCATATCCCTGATGAATATACAGTAAAAGCGACAAATAGATTTAAGGAATTAGATCTGATAGACAGAATGCCTGAAGAACTTTGGAAGGAGGTTTGCAACATTGTACAAGAAGTAGCAACTAAAACCAAAGAAAAAGAAAGGCAAGAAAGCAAAATGACTGTTTGAGGAAGCTTTGCAAATAGCTGAGGAAAGAAAGGAAGCGAAAGGCAAGGGGGAAAGAGAAAGATACACCCAACTGAATGCAGAATTCTAGAGAATAGCTAGAAGAGATAAGAATTCCTTCTTAAATGAACAGTGCAAAGAAATAGAAGAAAACAATACAATAGGGAAGACCAGAGATCTCTTCAAGGAAATTGGTGATATGAAGGGAAAGTTTCATGCAAAGAAGAGATTAAGAAGAGGTGGCAAAATTAAACAGAAGAACTATACAAGAACGAGCTTAACATCCCTGATAACCATGATGGGGTGGTCACTGACCTTGAGCTAGACATCCTAGAAATTGAAGTCAAATGGGCCTTAGGAAATCTGAGCAACAACAAAGCTAGTGGAGGTGACAGTATTCCAACTGAGCTATTCAAAATCTTAAAAGACAATACAGTAAAAGTGCTACTCTCAATTTGCCAGCAAATTTGGAAAAGTCAACAGTGGCCACAGGATTGAAAAAGGTCAGTTTATATTCAAATTCCAAAGAAAGGCAATGCCAAAGAATGTTCAAACTATCGCACCATTGCACTCATTTCACATGCTGGAAAAGTTATGCTTAAAATCCTACAAATTAGGCTCCAGCAGTATGTGGATTGAGAACTACTAGAAGTACAGGTAGGATTTCGAAGAGGCAGAGAAACTAGAGATCAAATTTCCAACATATGCTGGATCATGGAGAAAGCTAGGGAGTTCCAGAAAAACATCTAGTTCTGCTTCATTGACTATACTACAGCTTTTGATTGTGTGGATCACAATAAATTCTGGCAAGTTCTTAAAGAGATGGGAGTACCAGACCATCTTATTTGTCTCTTGAGAAACCTATATGCGGGTCAAGAAGCAACAGTGAGAACTGGACATGGAACCATTGATTGGTTCAAAATTGGGAGAGGAGTCTGGCTTTATACAAGGCTATATACTGTCACCCTGCCTATTTAAATTATATGCAGAGCACATAATGAGAAAGGCAGGGCTAGATGACTCAAAAGTTGGAATTAAGATTCCTGGGAGAAATAGCAACAACCTCAGATGTACAGATGATACCACTCTAATAGCAGAAAGTGAAGAGGAACTAAAGAGCCTCTTGATGCGGGTAAAGAAGGAGAGTACAAAAGTTGGCTTGAAACTCAAGTTTAAGAAAACTAAGATCATGGCATCCGGCTCTCTCAATTCCTGGCAAATAGATGGGGAAGAAATGGAGGTAGTGACAGATTTCATTTTCCTGGGCTCCAAGATCACTGCAGATGGGGACTGCAGCCAAGAAATTAAAAGACACTTGATTCTGGGAAGGAAAGCTATGGCAAATCTAGACAACATACTAAAAAGCAGAGGCATCACCCTGCCAAGAAAAGTGCATATAGTCAAGGCTTTGGTTTTCCCAGTTGCAATGTATAGCTGTGAAAGTTGGACCATAAGAAAGGCCTTTGAACTATGGTGCTGGAGAAGACTCCTGCGAGTCCCTTGGACTGCAAAGCGATCAAACTGGTCAGTCCTAGAGGAGATCAACCCTGACTTGTCTTTAGAAGGCAAGATCCTGAAGATGAAACTCAAATACTTTGGCCACCTAATGGGAAAGAAAGACTCATTGGAGAAGAGCTTAATGCTGGGAAATATTGAGGGTAAAAGAAGAAGGGGACGGCAGAGAATGAGGTGGCTGGATAGAGGCACTGAAGCAGTAGGCATGAGCTTAAATGGACTCCAGAGGATGGTAGAGGACAGGAAGGCCTGGAGGAACATTGTCGATGGGGTTGCAATGGGTAGGACATGACTTCGCAACTAACAACAACAACAAATGTTTTATAATTACAGATACTATTACATATTTAAATTTGATTCAGTATTAAATCTATCTTACTACTTCCCACATTTCAAAATATTGGGAATTTTAACTGGATAAAGATTATTATTTCTCTCCTATTTATTGCATCCAGGAACTACAATTTATATATTGTAAAGCAGGGAATGCTTCCTAAATGAACTTCTTCAAGTTCTGATGCAAGAGTCCCAAATTATGTTCAATTTCTCTTTGTCAATTATTCATATTATGACAATTATAAGTGGCAATTCTGCCCAGTGGGGAAAATGTTCATAATTCAGAACACTACAACAGGGATTTTTTAAAAAAAGTTAGACTTCCTGACCTATGTTGGGAGAAGAGGGCAAATTCTGCTTGAATGTCAAAATAACTAAGGACAATCTTTATCTGTTTCAGATGGGATTGGGTTGCAGTGGAAACAAGTTGGGAAGGATATGGCAGAAACAAAGAAATTTCTGGGGAATGGCATAGTGCAAGTGGGGAAGAATTCCTACTTATGACCATCAGCTCTGTCAGGTAGACCACAGAGGTTGGTTCTACTTACCTTTACTACCGGTTCGCAACTAGGCCGCGCAAGTGCAGAAGCATTTTTATGACGTCAAGGTCAGTGGGCGGAGCCTCCCACCAGTTTTACTACCGATTCCATAGAACCGGTGCGAACCGGGGGCAACCCATCACTGGTAGACCAGACTAGGAAATCAAGTCAACAGAAAGGTTAAAAATGTTTTTTATTTAGAGTGGCTATAATAAAAGAATCTTGCAAATTAGATTATGTTGCACCTCCTTCTTTTTCTTAAATTCATTGAATTAGGGAGGCATCCACCTGAGTCACTTCCAAATATTATCTCTTTGTTCTGGATTTTAAAAATTATTCAGTTTTTTTTGCTTAGATAGTACTGGTAGTTCCTGCATATCTCTGTCAAGACCATCTTCCTTACTCTCTGTATAACTAAAGTCTGTTTAACTTACCTTTGATTATGAGATTAAGACATTATGCAACCAAATGGGAAGGTTGAGATAATCAGGGAAGCCTTGATTAAATGGATCCTTCATCATGATGTGTAAATTCAGGTATCAAATCCCAAATAAGGAAGGAGAGGAGAAGTGGAAAAAAAAGGCATTTGGGGCAAACAGTTTGACCTCAGACCGTACAAAAGAATCACAAGTTAATACAATACTTTGGCAGCTGGGTGGGAAAGGACAAGGGAGTGGCTGGAGCTGGATATCTGCTTTCCTTTGCCTCTGATCAGACAGTTGCCATGCAAGAATGCACAAAATAATTCCTTATTTCCTATCTCTATGCCCAGTGGAAAGAGCAAAGGGAGGGTTTGGATGCTATTGTGGCCTCCATTGTTCATTAAGCTAGCTTGTCCCTTTCCTTTCCTGGCCAAAAGGTCCAGGAAAGAAGGCTTGAACCCCGTGCTTTCTCTATTCAAGCTATACCCATGGGAACAATTTGGCAGCTGGGTGTTCTTCCTTCCTTTTGGGATATACAATTGAATGGGTGTGTATGACTCATCAGTGTATGTGTATGGCAGTTATTTTTCCTTTTGTGTTCTTTTTTCACACACACATAAGCACACACTCAAAGGAATTCAAACTACAGGGTGATGGGATTCTTAAACTAGTGATGCTTTCATAATGAAGAGCAAGATGGTAACATATGCACAGGCAGGCTATGTGCTGGGAGAGAAAACACCATTGTTGCTATATTTATACTCCACCATTTCTGTGACAGCCTTGTTTTTGCAGCCTCCAGAGTCACAATGTCATGCCATAACATTGGCCTATCTCCAGTGGCATTTCAGATTCAGGTGTGTCACTGTGTAATTATTACTCTGCCCTAGGAGATCAGTGCAAGGAATGAGTGGGTAACATCCAATTTCACAGTATCCTCAGACTAGCCCTACCATATAGGTTACTTTGACCGATAATGATTTCCCAGGATCTGTCAGTGGACTCTATGACTGTATCAGAATTTGAAATTGATCCTTAGTGACTACATATCATGAAAGCTTCCATTGGAATATCATTGTAGGATCAATGATGGACTGAAAGGGGAGGGCTTGCCACAAGAGCAGGGGCCGGTGTCACTGCTGCTCCATTTTTTGGTGAGTCAAATGTTTATCCTTCCTTTACTAAATAAGATAACCAACTTGCACCTGGTGCATTTCATATGTGCCACATTACAACTCCAAGTTTTCCCAAATCCAAGTATCTCACAAGTTTCTGTGTTGCTCTTTCATGCAACTTTTGCATCCTTTTAAAATGTCTGTTTTAGTTAATACAGAGGAAGAAAAACAAAATTAAAAACTGTCTAAAGCAGTGTATGGATGCATGTTTATCTGTGTATGGTCTGGGTATTTTAAATAGGTTTTGAAAGAAATATGGCTATAGAAAAAGTAACCATAAAATAGAGTATTAACAGTGAAATAAAGAAAACATTTCCATTCAGTTTTAAACAACGTTCTTTTTACTCCATCTGATTCTTTTTGTCTCAGTTACTATTACCTCATAAGCAACTTCTTTCATCATAGTTTACAATTTATTCAATAATTAAGCAACAAATAAGTACTGTAAACCATATTACGGACTAGTAAATTGTATGAATGTAGCCACCAAGTAGCTGTCCCAAACCAAACAAATAATCTAATCAGAGAATATTTTGCTGTATTTTTCTATTATAATCATATCCCAAACTTGGCATATTGAGGTCTGCCAAATGTTCATATTTATCTATTTAGACAATATTTTAAATATTAATATATCATTAGATGTGATTTTCCAAATTGGTGGAATTTACATAAATTAGATTCTAGTCCCATAATCTTTAGCCAGCATAACTAGGAATTAGAAGAGAAAGTCCAATAGAAATGGAGGGCTTTGGGTTGAAGAAAGTTGGCAAAGTTTAAGTCAAATTTGCAGGATTAATAGATATCTACTTCTAGACTCCAACGGGAGAATGACATTTAGAGGTACTGAAAATGTGACATAAATATATTTTCTATTTCCATATTGTTTAAAATCCAAAGCAATCTTCTTAGATGGCAAATAGTATTGATAATATATTTTTCAGATATTATCACTGACCTTGACTATTGTAGCTCTTGTTTTACCCATATAAAGAAATATGACGTGTTGAAAAGCCTACCAAAGTTAAATCTGCAATAATCATTCAGTACATAATTGTTCCACAAGCACAGTAGCTGTAGCAGTGACTTCATCATTAAACATGGAGATAAAATAAAAGAAGAACTAGAAATTCATTTAAGAGAAACCAACAACCTAAATAATGAAGATGTTGAAGTGAAATGGAATAAATTTAAAAATGCAATAGTAGAGGTAACAAACTCAAAACAAAGAGAGAGATACCACAAGAAACAACAATGGATGATGCATGAAATTCTTCATCCCGTGGATGTAAGAAGCTCTTATAAAAATAAAAACAAAGAAAAATACAATGAATTGCAGAAAACGATTAAAAGAAAAATTCGACTAGGAAAAGAAAAGTGGTTTGCAAAGAGATGCAAAGAAATAGAAGAGACAGAACGTTTTCATGATAATTTCAGTTTACACAAAAAAGTGAAAGAAGCAGCAGGCCTCTACAAAAAGAAAACCAACAACTTAGTTGAAAAGGGGGGGAAATTATCTTGGATGAAGATGAAAAACTAAAAAAATGGAAGGAATACATTGAAGAACTTTTTGAGGACATTAGGAATGATATTGGTATGGGAAATATAACAACTGGACCAAACATCACTATGGAGAGATTGAACCAGTAGGGGGTTCCATTTACTTTTGCTACTGGTTTGGAACCGAGAGCGCATGAATGTGCACGCTCACTTTGCTCATGCATGGTTCTTCTGTGCATGTGCAAAACGTCCGTGATGACATCCGGGTGTGTGGGCAGAGCCTCCCGCTGCTGCCACTACCAAACCGGGGTAAACTGGCAGAAATCTCCCACTGGGTTGAACATGCAATAAAAATAGTGAAAAAAAGAAAAGCCACAGAACCTGATGATATCCCAGTAGAAATTTTAAAATTACTGGAAGATAATGGGAAGAAAGTTTTACTGCAGCTCTTCAATCAAATATATGAAACAGGAAAGATACCAAATGATTGGCTTTGTGACAATCCCCCCAAAAATAAATGCAAAAAAGTGTGCCAAATACAGAACAATAAGCTTAATGAGTCATGCCCTGAAAATATTCCTGAGAATAATTCACACAAGAATATACAACAAAATTGAAGAGCATCTAAGTAACACACAATTTGGTTTCAGAAACAATCTTGGTACACAAGATGCCCAATTTAGCATTCAAGTTCTTGTACAACGTTGTAGAGATGTCAGTCACAGTGTTTACATTTGCTTCATTGATTTTGAAAAAGCATTTGATAAAATAAGACCCAACAAACTATTACAAGTCCTGAAACAAGTGGGACTAGATGACAAAGACATCCGAATCATAAAGAATCTATATTGGCATCAGATAGGAAATATGAGATTAGGCCAAAAATACTCAAGATGATGCAGAAGTACGAAGAGGGGTCAGGCAGGGCTGTATTCTGCCTCCACTATTGTTAAATATCTACTCTGAGTCAATTTTCAATGAAGCACTGGAAAACTTTGATACTGGCCTCAAAGTAAACGGTGTTTGGATCAACAATTTAAGATATGTTGATGATACAGTTCTGCTCGCCAGTAAGCATGAAGACCTTCAGCTCCTCAACAGAGTAACAGAAATATCTGAAAAATACGGCTTGAAGCTTAACACCTCAAAAACAAGATCATGGTGGTCAGCAAACAATCCATTAATTTACCACTGATAAATTTGGAAGGAATACCACTAGAAAAAGTTGAAAGGATCACATATCTTGGTTCTAATTTACATGAAAGCTGGGAGATGACCACTGAAGTAAAGACAAGGATAGAGAAAGCTTGAACAGCATTCTTCAAAATGAAAAAAGTCTTCTGCAGTCATGACATGAGCCTAAGACTGGAAATGAGACTTGTCAGATGTTACATCTTTTCTATCCTGCTCTACGGCATAGAGAGTTGGTCTCTGACAGAAAGCCACTTGAAGAAACTAGAAGCATTTGAAATGTGGATTTACAAATGACTGTTATGTATAAACTGGGTTGACAAAATCAGAAATGAGGAGGTGATAAGCCGCCTAAGAAAGCAAAGAGAAATCATCAAAGCCATTAAAAAGTGGAAGTTAGAATATTTTGGACATGTGATGCGACACCTGGATTACTTCACTTAATCCTCCAAGGAAAGATTGAAGGCAAACGAGGTCCAGGCAGAAGAACATCATGGCTTCAAAATCTAAGGGACTGGTTTGGACAAAACTCAGCAGCACTTTTTGAAAAAAATAGGATCATCAATATGTTTGCCGACATTGGCACAAGAAGAAGTACAGTAGTTGATGCTGCTTAATTATATTATATTAATCAAATAATTCTATCTCCTGCCTCTAAAGTTATGCTATTATTTTGTATCTTAACCATTCTTTTGATTTTCCCTTTCTTTTCTTTTTCTCCATATCATGAAAAACTGCATGACTATAAGGGACTATAAATTCTTCCTGAGGATTGCACATTTGATGGTGAATGTGATTAAAAATATTTATGTGATGCCAGAAGACTGTTTCAGCCTCTCTGCAAGCCAAAATGCCATGCAATAGCAAGAAAACAGCACTGGTAGATATGCTGGACTTTCCATTCATGAGAGCATGTTGCCTTTATTAACTGCATGCAAGTTAAGTCAAACCATTTGGGAAAGGGCTTTGGCTGTTACAATTATGGTTCTTCCCCAACAACAAAACAAGAAACCTCTGCTTTTGTAACGTGCCAGCTACAACTGGAAGAAAGTTCATTATAACCCTTTGTCAGATAAGAAACAGCTTTCAGCAAGTGCTTACAGACTTCTGCCCATCCTTCTTTAGTGAATGGAGTCTTCATTGCAGTACATCCTGGAGCTAAGAGGTTGCCAAAAATGCTCAAGGCTCATCTATATATTCCAAATTACTACCGCTATATACATTCATATATTAAATATTCAGATTGATATATTTAAAAACAACAACTTTATGTCAGGAGTGAAATCAAGCAGATTCTGACAGGTTCTGGAGAACCGGTAGCGGAAATGTTGAGTAGTTTGGCGAACTGGCAGCGGAAATTTTGAGTAGTTCAGAGAACTGGCAAATACCACCTCTGGCTGGTCCCAGAGTGGGGTGGGAATGGAGATTTTGCAGTATCCTTCCCCTGCCACACCAACCAAGCCACACCACACCTACCACGCCTACCAACCGGTAGTAAAAAAAAATTGAATTTCACCACTGCTTTATGTTAATACATGGTTTACTTATGAAACCATAATGGTTGCATTCATAACAGCATGCAAAGCCAAACTAAAGAAACCATTATTATAGTTTAGTGAAGAGCATCCCCAAATAGCTAATGTTAAGGATTTAGGGACCTGAAGTTCACACAGTTTGGAAGTGGCTTAATGGAAGAAGCCTGGTTTTCTGTCATGCATGAATCCAATCATTGAGCCTTGGTATTTCAGCTCCTTTGGCTCCCCACACAATATTTAAAGCTTCAAAGACCTATTTTCAAACCTAGGATTCCCTACAGCTTGTTGAAAGTTGAATGTGAAGTCATTATGTGCAGAGTGCATTTCATGAAAAGCTACACTCTTTGCCCTCTCTGCCCCAGCTATCCACCCATGGTTTAAGTCTTAATTTTGGCTAGCAGCTGGTGACTCTGGGCGAGCCCTTTGGCCACTTTGTAGTTATGAGTGATCCCTGATGAGACAGGCTGGCTTGCTTGAGCAAAGCAGAGCAGCATATCTGAGAGCTGCCCAGAGCATTTGGCACAAACTGGGCAGCTGCGCTAAATATAGACTTCTTGGGGGACAGCCTGCTGAGGAAGAAAGGGGTAAAAAAAGAAAAATTCTGTTTCAGTTTCTCAGATCATTGCTGCCAGGGGGATGGCCGTAATGCAGTTAATAGATGGCTTAGTTATTCTGTGTCTTAGAAATTGTGAGCAGAGTTTGATTTATGTCAGGGCTCAGCTCTGAGTTTTGAAACCTATCAGTCAATTAATGTGCTTCTAAGGATGTATAGAATGCAGGCTTTAATTTGCACTCAGGCTCAGCAGAATCTGCAATTTATTTCTACCCAAGTCACTTATTCCGACACTACTTTGATTAAAGGCTCCTTTCAGTTTTCCTTCATATTATGCACAAAGCAAACAAGTGAAAAATTAACTGTATTTTACTGCAAATAATGACTAGTTATTAATAATCTGTCATAAGGAAAAAGCTGCATGTGCAAACATATAATTTCAATTCTCTTTCTTCCAAAAACTCAAGGCAACTTGGATAATACTCAGAGCAATTTTATCCTTTTGAAGTAGGCTGAAGTGGCTGCCTCAGTCGCACAAAATTTCATGGCTGTGTCTAAGTTTGGACCTGAGGCTTGCCCCAGAATTCAATTCACTAGCAATCACACCATACTCAAACTGGTGTCAGTTTTGAATCTGTTTATCTTTTTACTTTGGTGTAGAGAAATGTAAAGTATTCTAAGTAAAGCAGGCAATGGCAAACCATTTCCAAAATCTTGCCAAGAAGATTTTGTTGGAAAGACTAGTCCCAGCACTAGCCAAAAATCAACACAAAGGCACTCCCCTCAATATATATGTACAGTATGTATGTGTACGTATGTATGGTATGGTATGGTATTGTGTTTGTGGTGGAATGTAGTGCAAACTATAACACATAAAAACATTATCCTAAAATAATCATCACTAAAAATATAAGACAATAACACCAAAATAAAAAATCATTGGCAACAGTTCAATCTTATTTAGGCAGCACTAATTTCCAAGAGCCTTTTTGGGAAATAAGCTAAAAACTGTTAATAATTTTAAAGTCATTTCAGTGGGAGAAGAAATGCCCCTTGAATTTCTTAAATAGTTCCATTCTGGATGTCTCATCCCAAATTGTTGCTGACACTTTGCTCAGTTTCCTTTTGTGTGAAGTGCAGTATCTGAAACGATAGAGCAATAGCCAGTTGGATAGGATGCAAGTCACTAATGCAGATATCTGTGGAGATTCTCAGTCATCCAGGTCATGGTTGTCTCAAAGATGCTTTTTCAAAAGGCAACTGGATTATGTTTTCTTTCCTTGAAGAGGAAGAAGACATTTCGCTTATAACCCAAAAAGCTTCATCAGTTCTGGCTGGATGTTAATGGGGGAAGGGGAATGGAAGGATTAGTTCTGGCCAGCATCTTTGAGTCACTAGTGTAGAATCTAAGGCATTTCAAGGGACACATGGAGTCCTATAAAGATAGAGGTTTGTGGCTGAATTCAGAAATGCACTAAGCTATGATTAATTAATTATACTTTGTTGCCTAAGTGGCAATTGGTCTGATGCATACAATGACCTAAGTTACAATTAATTATGTACAAACCACAATGCTGGATTTTGATAACAAGTCAAGCCTATATGCCCACTAAAAACAAATTTTAATTTAGCATGATGTCAATATACCTTTAGGCTGATAAAAGGAAACAAAATTATGTGGGGACTGTGAGAGGTACGTATTGGCTTTGCTTCAGCTATCAAAATACAAACCTGATAAATATGTATTGTTAACAAAGATGAATTGGCTGGAAAATCTAGACATCATATGGGAGAAGGTTGAGGCTATATAAATAGCCAATCACCATACTGTGGCAAATCTCTGAAAGTGGAGGCATTGATTTGCCTATAGCTTTGGAAAAAAAAAAGATTGGCCTGGGCTTTGAATGCTTCATTAACAAAACAACACTGACAAACTGGAAGGAGGAGTGGAGGACACAGTGACTGATTGGGCAGCCTCAGGAGATGATGTTATGAGAAAAGGAGCGAAAATTTTCCAGTGTGGCAGACTGGTGAATATCAGAAGACATTTACTGAGATTACACAAATACAAAGATTTTCTGGATGTATGTTTGCAAAAGTAAAAATGACAAAAATTATCAATAACCAATTGCACTTTGCATTATTTATTATTTCTGCAAGCTTTGCAAATCCCACCCAAAAGGCACGATAAACAGTTCTGCAAACAAGGCTGAACAGCATTTCGTATTGTTAAGTGCATTATCAGGAACCAAAGTATCACCTCACTTCTGTGCTTGTTAGGGGCTCTTTTGCAAAGAGATTTATATGTATTTTCGTTGATTTTCATTGGGAATGGAGACGGGGGAGGGAGGGAGGAAAGGAAGCCTCGGAGATCGTATCCGGACCTGCTCGTCGTGTCTAGAGCACTAGAGAAGTTTCAAAAAGCGGGGCCTTGTGAGGGTGGCCGGTTCGTTCTCTCAGGATCCGGAGAGGAGTCCACCATCCGCACACGATGACATGGCCTGAGACAGGCGGGTAAGTCCAGAAGCGAAGAGTAGAGGGAAAGCGGGAGACACGGCGAGAACATAGGTTTGGGGGGGACGGGGACGAAGCCACGTGGGAAATAGGGGAGGCTAGAGATTCCAACTGGGGTCTTTGGGGGACGGGGAGATTTAAGGGATGGGGACCACAAAGTTTGTCGCCTGAGGGGGAGGGGGGAACATCTTCCTCTCGCTCTTGAAGGTGAACAGAAACAGTTGAGAGATATTTTGAAGTTTCATTGAAAGCGGGGGGGGGGGGCGCTCATTTTAAAGTACTTATGGAAAGGCCGGGAAATGGCGAAGCGGAGGCAAAAGGCGGGATAACAGAATTACGTTCCATAGAATCTCAATATCAACATCAAGAAAATGTTATGGGGCGGAGGCGGTGCTGGAAGGAAATATTACTTAAGTAGTCAACACTTTAAAAACAAACAAACAAACAAACAAAAAAACAAGCGAGGTTCAGATGTTTAAAATCAAAGGAAAAGGGCCGGTTGCTATCTGGGTTATATTCTGCCTCTGGGCCTGCGACAAGTGCCCCAGCAGATTATAATACTGATGCAGTAATGTTAACTATAGAATAGTAAATGGTACAAATAAAACAAAATCGAGAGCAGATAAGGACGACTTAGAAGGGGGTATTGCTGTGGAGGGAGGGAGAAGAGAAGAGTGGGGTGAAGTTTCTACCCACGAGGAAGAATAGAAGATATAAAGGCGGGTGATTCCTGGAGATCCGAACAGAGTGTATTTCAAATGGAAAGGAAGTGGAGAAGTAGAGGAGAGATGAATCCTGTTGAATCAGATCCAGGTTTTTAAGTTTTGGCCACCTTTTTAATGCAGGCAATTGGTTTATATGGAGCCAGATTTTTAGTCCAGCCAGCTCACTAATTTCTTTCATTAGCCCTTGCACCGTTATAGCTTTAGTAACAAAAGTGAGTTATGCTGCTTCTAAATGTAGAAATCTGATTTTATCTGTAAACTTTTATGAACAATTTCACCCAGCTATGACTTTATTCCTAATATAGTTGGGAACTTATTTATAAGCTTTAAGTAGTGCAGGCTATTATTTAGTTTTCAGATAGTGCATTCCTTGTCTGTTGGTATTTCTGCTGCATTTGGAGAGGCAAGTTAAGCAGTATCTTGTGTGATGAACCAACCTTTTCTGAATAAAACCAAGGGCAATCTTGCTTTATATAGGTGCAAATGGTAACATACATTATATCCCAATGATGCTAATTATGATGATTAATATTAATTATAATTATTACTACCACTCTTGTATACATGCCACTTTGCAGAATAATATAATCAAGAAAAAAGTTAACAGTTTTGTGCCAATGAACATGTTATCTGTTTACAGTGTTTTTAACACTGGCCAAAGAATAATGCTTCTGGGAACCCCCAAAGAAGGATATAAGAGTTTTTACTCCCTGCAATTGGTATGCTAAATAATGTTTTTAATACAGTATTTCTAATACTGATAGTTTTATCCTCCTTGAATATGGCTACTTTTCTCAAGTTAGTAGTCATTGTTATATCTGTTGATACTGGATTCCATAGTTTAGTTACATGTTGTGTGAAGAAGTACATTCTTTACTCAGTCTTAAATTTCTGATCCTTTAGCTTCCATTTTCTTGCATGATAAAATAGAGTAGAAAAGTATTTTGACAGCCCCTTTCCATCATCATGCAACATTTTTATTTTATGCATTTCTGCAGTATTTGGTCATTTCAGTTGTCCTTTTATACATGTTCTCTATTTAAAATCTTAAGGTTATATTGAAATTTGTACAAAAACTTTATGAAACTGGTATTTTTCTTTATAATTGTCCAAGAAGAAATATTGCCTTTTTCATACATAATTTCAGATCAATGCAAACATGGGGTTCAATAAGAAAGTAGCAGCCTCTTGGCATTTACAGAATATTGGTCAATATTAGGATTGGTTAATATTGGCAAGATGGCAAACAGCATCATTGCAAGCCCACTCCTTTTGATCATGCATGCCAAGTCAATACATGTATAATACTCCATCTGCCATTTTCAAATTTTGACACACCCGTCTTGTAGATGATTCTGAAAATATAAACAGGGTTTATTTTTAATTAATAAATATTGTATTTTCAATGTGATCTGGTTTACTGCTAAAATTATATGCTGTTAAAATATGTATCCTTTTATTGCTCAAGGTGAATGCAAATGACAATGTACCAGCCTCATATTTTTCCCCACAATAGCAGTCTTGTGCAGTTGGTTGAGGTGAGAGAGAGTGATTAACTCATATAAATCTCCATGGTAAAGTAAACTATAACCTGTAACTCCCCAGAATAAGTGCAAATTGGTAACTGCTTTTATCAAGTGCTAAGATCAGTGATTAGCATATCATGGTCAAACACCTATAATAGGATTCAATCTAGATTTGATTATTATTAGATTTATGTCTTCATATTTTGTTCTTAGGAACTCAAGGTTGCATATCTAGCCTTTTTACCACTTTCTTGCAGCAACAACCTGGTGGGTAGATTGAGCTGAGAAATAATAACTTTAAAAGTTATCCAGTGAGTTTCCATGGCTCACAGTTGACTGGGTATTCTTGCTTCTACATCCAACCAATGTATTGCACTGACTGACAAATAATTGTAAGTCATGACTTAAATCACTAAGAAAGATTTATTTTAATGGTTTAAATCATGGTTTATTCACTAGTCTGGAATATTTTCCTATAAAAATGCCTTCTTAGTCAATATAAGATCAGAAGATATTTGTCACTACTCAGAAAAAGATATAGATTTATTTTTTAAAAAGTGTATGCCATAATACTGCAATTAATTTATAAATTGTACAAATTTAATTTTAATTTAAAAATGGAATCATTTCACAGTTTTTAGTACCAAATAGGGATTGTAAAATTTACAGATTTGCAAATGAAATGTTCTGGAGAACTCAGGAACTGTTCTCCCCCTCCCTCCCCCTTCCCATCCTGCTATTTCAAGACATAGTTCTGCAGTTTCCTGACGTAAATTGAATTGTGTTTTGGTCAGGGAGCTGTGTCTTGGACCTGACTGTTTAGGTCAGAGTACTGTGCTTGGGACACACATTCTGTGTCCCGAAAAACATACACAGAGCCTGTTGGATTGGAGGGTTTATTCCAGAAACTGCTGCACTGCCCCTGGAACTGCATGGTCTGAGGAGCATCAGCATGGACAGAGGGGAAATAGAATGGTTCTGTTCCTGAATTAGTAAGTTTTGTAAATCTTTAGCAAAGAAATATGTACTTGTAAAGTCATTTAAAAATGAATCAGTGTCAGTTCAGTTGTAGTTATTTATTGTTTGAGGGAATCATAGCCACTAAGAGAATGATAATCAGTTTTTCAATTGTATGAAACATCTTGTTTGAATTTTACAGAGGAGATCAAGTGTCAGTTCTGTTAACCTACCTCTATATTATTAAATAGAAGCTATATTCATAATTATTTCACTGTATTGTACATTAATTTTGTAAAATGTTTTCAGAAAGTTTTGTGGTTAAAACAAAGATGCTTAATTTTGAATTTTATCTGACCTGATTAGAAATAATTCTCACTTCATTCAGTGAAACTTCTTAACAAAAATGCTTAAGATTACAGACACTATTTCAGTGGAATTTCTCTCTTAATGACTATCATTGTGATTCTCCTGTCTTTGACTATTAGAGGAGACATTTCCTTCAATTGTAGAGAAGAATGGAAGGGGAAAATATGAACAAAATGTTATATGACCCAAACTATTTTAATGAAATAATCAGTTTGACCTGTAGGTTTTAGGAGGGTGCAAGTCTACATCTGCAAAGTGATTGGACTGCACATTCACATTGTTATTACTCAAAAACCACTGTGAAAACAGAACTTAATGTCCCCCTGGCGAATGGTTGAGATGCATATAATGTTCATGCACTGTAATAAGGGGAGGAGAAAAGGGCTGTGCTGTGTTGTCTCAAACAATAGCCGGCTTAGAACGTATCTCGGTGGCTGTCAAAACTTGTGTTTTGATGAGCCCAGAAAGCATTTGGCCTTCTCAAGGATGTTTTCCTTGGGCAACATCCCTATGTTCAGCATCTTGTTTTGTGGGGCATTTTTTATCACATATTTCTTGATGACTTCTTGGGGCTGAGTTTCTTTTCCTACCCTTCTGGAAACTGCTGGAGACTGTAAGTAGCTGGAGACTGTAAGTATTTATACAATGTGGGTCTGTTTCTTTAAAGGAAAAAAAATAATTAGGTGCAATGTAAATCTTTCAAGCAAATTGCTTGAAATTCTGCTTTCTTTTAAAATAACATTAAAATATATGTTATGTATGCTTAATATGAGGCATATATTAGTTTGCACATCTTTAAGTTTCTTGTCTTTTGAAATAATGCAAAATTGTACAATGAACTTTTATGGTTTAAATTCACTGCTCGAAAAATGTTTATTGAATTGAAGTGTTTATGGAAGGCATATCAATAATTGAAGAAACAGCAGTTATTGAACATAGATGACTATAACAGCAGAACATTATTCCTGATTTTTGGATATTCAAAAAAAGTGACAAATTTCAGAAAAAATAAATTTATTTTACCATTTTAATTCTCTGGATTTATTTATTATTTATTTATCACAATGAATTGTATGCCACCAAAATCGTTGGACACAACGTGGCTTTTATGGATTAAAGACCTCCTTTTTTATGTCTTAATTTTTTCAAAAACATATTTCACTGGGCATGTAAGTTGCTGCTTTTAGCTTTTTAAAAAGTTATTTTTTAAAAAAATAGATACTATTTTTACAGTTCAAGTGTTTGGAAAAAAAGAAGCACTAATATCCATTAAATTATTAATGTTTTGTATTGCTAGTTTATAAGCTTAGGATTCAAACTTCAATTGAAACCAAAGCTGGACTTTTTTCCAAAAGATTTCTTTGTTTCCCTAACTCTTACACAGATGCACTGTTACATCTAATCTTATTGCTTCCTTTGTTTCTTTGAAACAGATTTTTGCAAGTTTGCTTGTAATTCTGAATCAAAGAAAAAATCAAGAGTTAAGGTATCCACCTTTTATCAGTTAAAAAAGGAAGAATTGGAGGAAAAGTGCACTCTAATAGCAAATTTCACATCATTTTTTGGGAATCGTAAGAATTACAGGGAATACCTTTAAAGCAACCAGTGATGGGCTGTGTGGGTGCAAGAAATTTATTTAATGTTTAGAGCAATACCTAAAAATTAAGGTATTTCCCTAACCCAGGCTTTCACAAATGAATGTCTAAATGTATGTTAGCTATGTGCAAGTCCTTATTTGTTTAAGGTTTAATTAGCTCCTTCAATTGCCAACAAATCCAAGGATTGCAATACAAACCTCAAAAACAACCATCACATAGTAAGGTAAATACCACCCATTCAAATTGGGAAATAAGAATATAAAACAATATATATCATACAGGGTCACAAATCACTCTGCCCTTGGCTATGTTTAAAAAAAAGATCTTTTTTCTAAAGCACAAGTCAATGTTTGTCCCCTAAGGCAGATGTTCTTTGATAAAGGGTATTAGAGGATTGCTCCTGCAACTCTTTGCTGCTATACCAATTAATCCATGCTGCAAGTTACAGACCAAACCTTTGGGGGCACACTTTCTGGTTTAGATTATGTATTGTGCAGTGGATTCACAGATTAACCTAAAACCATGATGGAGAACCTATGGCACACATGCCAGAGGTGGCACAAACAGCCCTCTCTGTGGGCATGCGTGCCGTCCACCTGGTCGTCAGGTTTCTAGCGCACACATGCCTGTCGGCCAGCTGGTCTTTCTCTGTGCCGGAGCGCTGGAAACCCAAAGACCAGGTGGTCTTCGTATATGCTGAAGCACCAGAAACCTGAAGACCAGGTGGACGGCACGGGGATGTGCACCAGCCAGCTGGTCCTTGGGTTTTCGGCACTCTGGCGCATGCGCTCCATTTTGGGCAAAAAGGTTTGCCATCACTGACCTAAAACATGGTTTATTGGATCATGGTTTATTTAACAAATAATGGTTTATTGGTTTAGAAAGTACACTAATTATGAATTATAAAATACAGTTATTGAATTATCATAATTATGGTAAGTCAAAATGAAACAACAATTTGGCGAGATTTAACAAAATAATATCAATAACAGAGTTGGAAGGGACCTTGGAGGTCTTCTAGTACAACTCACTGCTCAGCCAGGAGACCTTATACCATTTCAGACAAATAGCTGCCAGTCTCTTCTTGAAAACCTCCAGTGATGGAGACTCATAACTTCTGTAGGCAAACTAATTAATTGTTCTAACTATCAAGAAATTTCTCCTTATTTTTAGGTTGATTCTCTCTGATGAGTTTCCATCCATTGCTTCATGTTTTGCCATCAGCTGTTTTGGAGAACAGATTGATTCCCTCTTTGTGGCAGCCCATCAAGTATCGGAATACTGCTATCATGTTAGTCCTTCTTTTCATTAGACTAGATATAGCAAATTCATGCAATCATTCATCATATGTTTCAGCCTCCAGTCCCCTAATCATCTTTGTACTCTTCTCTGCAGTCTTTCTAGAATCTTAGTGTCTTTTTTAGATTGTGACCAAAACTGAATGCAGTATTTCAAGTGTGGTTTTACCATGGTTTTATAAAGGGGTACTAATACTTCACAGGATCTTTATTCTATCCCTCTATTAATGTAGCCTAGGGCTGTGCTAGCTTTATGTGCTGCCTGCAGCGCACTGCTGGCTTATATTTAAATGGTTGTCCACTAGGACTCCTAGATCCCTCTCAGTTTCTACTATTGAGCCAGGTATCGCCCATTGTATATCTGTGCATTTGGTTTTTCTTGCCTTTGTGTAAAACCTTACTTTTCTCACCATTGAATTTCATTTTATTAAATAGGGTCTAGTATTCGAGTTTGTCGAGATCCTTCTGTATCTTGAGCCTCTCTTCTGGAATGTTGGCTATTGCCTCCAGTTTGGTGTTGTCTGCAAATTTGATGAGTTCTCTTTCTATCCCCTCATCTAAATCGTTTATGAAAATATTTAAGAATACTGGGCGTAAGGCATGATTGTCTAAGATGTGTTTGAACCCATTGTTTGTCTTACATTCTAGATAGATTTGGGGCCCAGTTGAACCTCAGTATATTAAATACCGAAGATAGATAACTACTCCTTACATAATATGAAATAGTTTGTAAATACATTCAGTAGCACAAAAGTAAAGCACAGATAGTCTCCTAGTTATACACTATGTATTTTTGCTGCTGATTCATACTGTTTCCTTATTTGCAGAATTTTGCATTTTATTTTGCTTTTATAAGTCAACTGCCCTATTATTAAGAACATCTCTAAAATGTTTTTAAGCTTCTGAATTTATTACTTGTTGAATGCATTTGACAAATGTATTACTCTTCATTTATAATTATTAATTTTCCAGATAAATGACTCAGTTTTTCCTTTGGACAATGCAACTTTAAAATAGAGTTGTCTTGACTTTATTCAGGATATAATAAAGGAGGGAGATTTTTTTCTACTTTAACTATAAAGGGGAGGAATCTAAACTTAGAATCACTTTTCTGATAGTATGGTAAATGTTCTGGGATCAGTAATGGACTTGAAAGAATTAGTGTCCTTAGTGATGTTAGTAAGATTACTTTACAGATATGGCTATACCATAATCCAGTTTTCTGTAGCTTGTATTTTTTTTATTTATTTATTTATTTAAAACAGTACGTCAAACAAAAAAGGAATAGTCCAACAAACGATCGCGACAGAAACTTTACATAATATTTACACTTTCTACGGTATGTAGGCTTCAGTCAAATTTAACAAAAGTTAAACATAGTCCTGGCTATACTTGACTTTTTGGGTGTCTGTTGTTCAACCAAACATACCATTTGTCCCAACATTGGAAATATACGGAGTCCTTTTGATCTCGCAATGCTTTAGTCAGTCTGTCGGCTTCCGCATAATCCAAAATTTTCTCCAGAATCAAATCTTCAGCCGGCAGGTCTTTCCCCTTCCAATGTTGGGCGAAACATATTCTTGCTGACGTGGTGATAAATACACACAGACACCATATATTTGTGCCTATATTATCTGGCCTAATGTTCAGTAGATAGTACTCTGGTTTCAGAATTAGGTTATAACCTGTGATTTCCATAATCCATACCTGTATGGTTTTCCAGAATTCCCTCGTCCTGGAACAGGTCCACCACATGTGGAAATAGGTGCCGATCTCCCCGTACTTCCAACAGTTTGGTGAGAGATTTGAATACATTTTAGAAAGACGAGCAGGTGGAAGGTGCCATCTATACAGCATCTTGTACACATTTTCTTTATATGATGTTGCCCACAGGAGTTTCATATGTTTGAGCCAGATTTCTTCCCATTTGGTCAAATCAATTGGATAACCAATATTTCTCCCCCAGGCAATCATAGAATCTTTAACTATTTCATCCCCTATCCAATAGTCTATTAGAAGTTTATATATCCTTGATAACATTTTATCCTCTTTTCCTAGAATAATATTGTCCAGATCATGCTGATTCAAATTAATACCAACTTGTTCCCTATCTTTTTTAAATTTCGAGCAAATTTGGGCATAAGCCCACCAATCCAGTTGTCTTCCCTGCAACTCCAACTCATTTCTTGTTTTCAGACTGCCATGGGGGTCCAAAAGTTCCCGGTAAGAGAGGTGATTTTCTTTGTTATATAGAGGCCTATACGTTATAGCTTCGAGTGGGACCAGCCAGGAGGGGACTGAAAAGTAAAATTTATCCTTAATTTTCCTCCACGACTCAATTAGAATATTCCTCACATAATGTCCTGCAAGGCACCTGTGCTTTGGGATTTTATTTTGCCAGAGAAAATAATGCCATCCTTGATGTAATCCCTCACCTTCCAAAATCAACAACCTCCTTCTTCTCAGCAATATCCAATCCCTAATCCAGACTAAATTTGCGGCCTGATAGTAGTATTCCCATTTTGGAACACCAAATCCTCCTCTTTCTTTAAGTTCTTGAAGCATTTTAAGTTTAATTCTGGGTTTTCTATTTTGCCAAATGAATTTAAGGACATAGGAGTTTAATTTTTTAAAAAAATTGTTATCCAGTCTAACTGGTGCTGTGTAGAATAGGTATATCCATTTCGGAAGTATATAAGTTTTAATAATTGCTATTCTACCTAGTAGGGATATCTGCATGTTCTTCCACTTCTCTAGATCCTGACCTGTTCTCTTGAGAAGGTTCAGATAGTTGTCTTCTTTGATCGTGGAGCATTTGGCTGATATAATAATGCCTAGATATTTTAGTTTGTTTACAATTTGGAACCCCAAATTCACTTCTAATTCTTTCCCTTGCTTTACTGTTAAATTTTTGGCAATAATTTTAGTTTTTTCCCTATTGACTTTTAATCCCGCCACCTTACCATATTTTTCTATTTCCTGGGTCAGACACGGTCCCGATATCAACGGATCTTCTAATACAAATACTATGTCATCAGCGTAAGCCTGCACCTTATATTGTTGATTTTGGATATAAAGACCTTTTATCCCCATATTACGTCTAATTCCCCTCAATAAGGGTTCTAATGACAGAATAAATAGCAACGGGGAAAGCGGACACCCTTGTCTAGTTCCTTTCTCAATATCAATTTGACCGGATACATCACCATTAATTGAAATTTTAGCAGTCTGCTTCGAATAAATTGCACGGATTGCCCGAATAAATCTTTCTCCAAATTGCATATGTTGCAGTAAACCTATTAAAAAACTCCAGTTCACCCGATCAAAGGCCTTATGTGCATCCATGAATACCAGGGCCAATTGTTTATCAGTATGGGTTTCATAATATTCCAAAACATTCATGACTATTCTTACGTTATCTCTAATCTGTCTGCCTGGTAAGAAACCATTTTGGTCTTCATGTATAAATTGGTTAAGAAACCCTGAAGACATTACAGACATTGTTGGCTGAAGGGATTAATTTAACTTGGTTACAATATAATCAATTGCAATTGAGATGGAAAGAGGACCAAAAAACTGGTATTATGATGTATGAGGAAGAATTATTTAGACATATAAAAGAGAAAGGCCCAATGCATATTAAAAGACTTTATAATGTTTTGTTAGAAAGGGATTCAGAAACTGAACTAGTTAAAGACTGTATGGTTAAGTGGGCACAAAATTTTGAGGAACCAGTGATGTTGGAAACATGGGAAAAAATTTGGGTTCAGAATGTTAAATTTACACAGTCGCAGAATCTGCGGGAAAATTTCTACAAAATGTTTTATAGATGGCATTTAGATCCAAAAAAATTGTCGTGTATGTATCCTAGTGCCCAGCCTAAATGTTGGAGATGTGACTGCTTAGACGCTACATATTATCATGTTTGGTGGACCTGTAAGAAAGTTAAGGCTTTTTGGATAAAAATTTGGTGGGTCATGCAGAATGTTTTGAAGAGAAAGATTCAATTTTCTCCACAACTGTTTTTATTGGGTATAGTTAAGGGTTTTACATTGGGGGAAACAAAAATGATATTGTACATGATAACTGCAGCAAGATTGTTGATAGGTAAATACTGGAAAAATGAAGCGCTGCCTTCGATTGAGGAATGGACTTTGAAGATGGCCAGTTTTGCGGAGATGGCGAAGATTTCAGCATATTTAAAAGACTGTTCTCAAGAGACTTATGAATGGGAATGGAAGAAGTGGATAGATTATGTTCACAACAAATATCAAACTAGGAAGTACCAAATAGCTTTTATTTGAAAATGTTATATTAAGATAGAAATATTTCAAGGTTGAGGATGAAAATTTATTTGAAAATGTTATATTAAGATAGAAATATTTTCAAGGTAATCAGGATGAAAATTTATTTGAAATTGCTATATTAAGATAGAAATAGGTTAATGTAATGAAGATGAAAATTTGTAAGGGGAGGGCGGGGTTCAAGTTTTATATACAAAAGAGGGTTTTTCCTTTTATTTGACATGAGTATATTGTGAGGAAGTCTGGGGGGAGGGGTGGGTTAGGGTGGGTTAGGGAGGTTGGGAAGTTTGGGGCGGGTTGAGGGGGGGGAAAAAGGGGTGAAAATGTAATTGTAAAACTTTTGCAATTAAAAAAAAAAAAAAAAGAAACCCTTTGAGCCTCTCTGCTAAAACCGCTGCAAATAATTTATAATCCGCGTTAAGAAGTGAAATGGGCCTATAATTCTGAATCTGAGATAGATCGCTATCGTCCTTTGGCAAAAGAGTTATTAGTGCTTCTGTCCATGATTTCGGGGTCTGTCCCTCCCGAATTACCCCATTAAATAGTTCAGTCATATGCGTACCTAATGTTTCCCAAAGTGCTTTGTAATATTCAATCGGTAGGCCATCTGTACCGGGAGTTTTCCCTGTCTTTTGTTTTCCCATGACCCTTTCAATTTCCCCCTCCGTAATTTCTTCATCCAATACTTCCCTAGATAAGCCTGGTATTTTGGGTATGTCTGATTCCTCTAAGTATTTCTTTATTTCCTGCTCAGACTTATCTTCCTTACAATATAAATTAGTATAAAATTCCTGTGCAATTACTTTCTTCCCTTCTTCCCCTGTAATCCAATTGTCTTTCCCATCTCTCAAATTATGAATTCTGTTCTTTTCCTTTTCTTTATTTAGACGGTAAGTGAGCCACCTCCCTTGTTTATTTGCCCTTTCAAAGTATCTTTGCTTCATCCATCTTATTTTTTTCTCCAAATCCTGTTGATCTAATAAATTAATTTGGTGTCGTGCTACTTTCAAATTCATTTTAAATCCTATATTGCTTGGATCCTGCTGTAACATAGCCTCGCTTCTTACCAGGTCATCCAATAATTTATTACGCTCAGCCCTTTCCTTCTTTCGTTTCCCTGCCATATAGTTAATCACCAAACCACGAAACACAGCCTTCGCTGTGTCCCATACGTTGAAAGGGCATGCATCCTCCCTGTTATTTTCCTGAAAAAAGAACCCCATCTCTTTCTTTAGGTGTTTTAAGAATGGCTCATCTTTAAAAACTCCTTTGTCCAATCTCCACTTAGGCCTTATTTTCCGGCTTCCCCATGTTATCCAAAGAGGGTTGTGGTTTGCCCACTCATTGACGCCTATTTCTGCTTTCTGTATCCCCTGACTCAATTCCCCTGACAACCACGCCGCATCTATCCGCGACCAAGATGAGTGCCTGGCGGAGAAGTATGTATATTGTTTATCATCTGGGTGCTTTTCCCTCCAAATGTCTCTAAGTCCAAATTCTTCTTGTATTTGCTGCCAGATAAAAGGCAATCTTTTCTTTACCGTATTCTTTTCCCCTTCCTGCTTCCTCTTTCCAGATGTATAATCTTTGCTTTTATCCTCTATAGCATTAAAGTCTCCCACTACACAGATATGTGGGTAATCATATTCAACAAGTTTAGAGTGTAAGATCTGAAAAAAAACTTTCTGATTTCCATTAGGTGCGTATATACAAACCAATAAACATTTTTTATCCCATATTTCTACCTCAACCATCAGCAGTCTCCCGTCTTCATCTGCAAAAATCAGCCTCGACTTTATGTGTTTTTGTACATAAATAGCTACTCCTCTTTTTTTTGTTTCTGCTAGGGATGTATATAGATGACCCAATTTGCTATAATTCAATAGGTAGAGATGATCTCTTTTTATATGTACCTCTTGGAGGCATACTATATTCAGCTTGTATTTTGAATTAATGTTTAATTTTAGCAAATAATGAATTTTTATTTTTGCATAAGTGTTATTAAATCTGGATTTGAAATTAAATAAATGGACTAGTTCTAGGCTTAGTTTGTAAGATACATTAAGAAAGTCGAGATACTTGACCTCTTACAATTTCCCTGAATTAAAGTATTGTATGGGAGGAAAAGTGCTTATAAGAACTGTGTAGCAGCCAGGATTCATAGGGGAAAAAGCAGTTCACTACAAGGCACTTGTCACACTTCCTTAACTCAAATGTTTTTCATGAGAGGAGTATGTGAAAACTCAAGAAGAATGACAGGTTCTTTAAGGAGCATTGACAGATGTTATGTGAGCAGCCCCATGGATTCCAAACCACCTTCTTTGAATACGGATTGATGAAGAGCCCTATAACTCATTAATCTCCCTTCCTATTCTACTCAGATACACACTGTCATAATTATGTCAAATCATTATGAATCAATGTTTTTCAACTTTTGGGGGTTACTGAACACATTTGGAACTTGGAGAATATGTAATGATTGCCATGAAGTGTTTCACTCCTAAACAAATAACCAATTAGTATGCAAAAAAGAAGTGCATATATATAAAAATAACTGTATTTATCCCTCAAAATATTCCATCGTATCCCTTAGCTCCCCCAGATACTTCTACATTGTCCCAATTTATCTTGCTTGGTAGGAAAAGAAGGGGAAATGGACTTTTCTTCTAATAAAGCACTATGTTGTAGCCACTCATCCTTTTCTAAGAATGCCTGTGGGATCTTTGTGGAGCTCAGATGCATTGAAAATACAGATAAAGCTGAGGCTGCAGTTTTGCTTTGCAGCATTCTAGTCTCCTTTTTTTAGTTCAATAAAAACAAATAAAATCATTTTGGGCAGGGAACTTGGCATACACCAAAGGAAATAGTATTAGATATATATTGCCCACATGCCCAATAACATAATCATTATTGTCAGTGGCTATTTCATTCCACAAATTCTTACAATGCTATCAGAGAAATAAACTTAAAAATATGAAAGAACTTGAACACATGATATATCTTTAATTGCTGTAGAAAGTATTCCTTATAGCTTGTATACACATGTCTATAAAAATAGCATTTGCATCTTGAGGGATAGTAACTGTCAGAAGCCATTGGCCATGCAAAATATAATGTATTTTGGTATGTAGAAATTACTGGACTTCCATATAAATCTTACAAAATAAGTATGGAGAATAGATCTGGTAGAGATAAGTAGCAGTGAAAACTATTCCCACAGCAAATATACAAGGACTTAACAACCAAGAATGGAAACCCCCATTGTGCTTTGCTTGTGTTTCCTATCACCAACTGGTTAGCACTAACTTTAATGCGTTGTTGATCTAATCCAGCAAAGAAAATAGTCTGAGATTTGTCTATTGTTGAATCCTATGTGTCAGAAGTAAATTCAGAATACTTAGTACTGCTTCTGGATGTGAATAAGTTGGGTGCTAAGAGGGTAAAGAAGAAAGTGCATATTTTAAAAAGAAATTTAGAGCTACTGTGAAAACGGCAAGACCATGTCAAACCTTCCTCTTCCCTGTCCTCACAACAAAATCTACTTTCTTCAGCCAGTAATGCTGTTTATGGATGGATAAATTATACCACAAATGAAGGACAGATCTTCCCTCTGTCCTTCAAGACCATGCTGGTCTCAAGGAGTTTTGTGAATCTTGGATTCTGTTTGGTTTAAATCTTCCTGCAGCCAAAATTTCACAAATGATCTTAAGGTAGTTGCTGCTCGATTAGTCTGAATCCCTGATCTACATTTTCAGTATATTCATGTTGAATCATAGGGCTGTTGCATGGAAATAAAGTATATGAATAGATTTGAACAAAAAGCCCTCGTACATTCTAAGAATATTGCTCATAATCTTTGGGGAAAAGGACAAAAATGCTTTGTAAGTGGTGCTAATGTTGTCATTGCCCTATGCCCTGCCTCCCCCATGCAGGCTGGAGACATCAAATAGAATTGAGATGCATTGAGAGCTCTGTCTTCACATGCGTCACAAAAGGCTAGTATGTGGTACTTGTTACCCTTGTCCTATGAATGGCTCATTATTTCAGGATATAACTTCCTTTTTTTAAACCACCCTCTTCTTCCCAGTCATGAATAAAAATTATGTATTGAATTTCCATAATGATGGCTCAACTGTGATGTGATAATTTTCCTTTTCCTACTTTTGCAAAGTTTAAAAACCTGTCAATAATCAAAATACTACTCAGCAATGTAATTTTGCTATGATTTGAAACATAGCTATGCTTTGACAGTTTATTTTAAAATCCAGACTTGAACTTCAAAGATCTGTGTTTGAGGCTTCTGGTTTACCAAGATCTAATGAAATAATAGAACTTAATATTAAACTTTTTAAAGAGCAGGTTTTCAAATGGCTTCAAACATACATTTGTGATCATGATTGAGGCTTGGCTGTTAACAGAAAATTTTAAATATTTTGAGAGTCCTTGATTATTGTTGATTTTGCAGTAATATCTATAGAGAAAAAAAAGGCATAGGAGTCCTGAAATTAATATGGTAGATTGCAAGAACAGTTTATTGTTTCTCTAATAAAAAGTAAAAATATATATATTCTGAAGACCTACTCTGAAGTCTGACTTCTGAATGTGCACCTGTCATTCACATTGCTTTGATGTCTATTTTCAGATCCTTTCAGATAGGAAGGAAGGAAGGAAGGAAGGAAGGAAGGAAGGAAGGAAGGAAGGAAGGAAGGAGGATTTCTTTAAATATTCCCAATTTATCAAACAGAAAATGCTCACATTCCTGCCTATCAGATATGTGAATTAACAATACAATTAAATGAGTTGTAGACTGAACTTGTGATATGAATTGGGGCTTCTTCCTGAGCTATAAATAAAATGGGGGTGGAGTTGTGTTTATGCTTGCAAGTTTAAATTTGAATCAGGTGAGTTAATCCAAGAGACATTTCCCTATGGAGTCATAAGGCAGCAAAATGTTTTATTTGCTTATATCCAAACAGATGCTTCAGAATACTGACATTAGGAAAATGCACCGCAATATATTAACCTTTACTCATGATTTGTTGCTCATATCCATATCAGCCAGGTCATACATGCAATATTGATAACCTACTCCACTTTAGCTGACAGATTTAAACATGTTTAAATATGTTTAAACAATTTGATAACAAAGCATTGATTTGAATTAATAATGAACTCAAAAGTTATAGGAAAGGGAACAAAATGTGCTGAAGATTTTTAAATGAAGAGATTACCTTTTCAAGGATGAGAATTGGATTCTTAAGATGTGCCTTTTAGTTTAAAAACCTGCTTATTTGAACTATATGGAATCACTTTTTTTAAATAAAATATTGCTGCAGATAAGTCTTCCAACTCACAGAGCCTTGTAAATCCAAGGGAGATGGGCAGTTAACAAGTATGAAATAAAATAAACAAACAAATAAAGTGACAAAAGCTACTAGTGTCCGAAAGTTTTAATGAATCTGCCAGGAAGCTGGTAATCTGCTTTTCTTTATGCAGATAGAGAAACCTGAAGGATTTAGGTGCTACTTCTGCAATGCTATGTTTTTATTCTCTGGCTGGTAAGAGAGAACTCATGGAAGACAGAGTGGTTTTGTGTGAGGAATGCACAGTGGTTCAAGCCTATTTTGAGGAAGAAGGCCAAAAAAAAAAAGCAGTTTGGAAGTATTAATTGAATAGTGACTTCTGCTTTCTACCAATAATGCATGCTATAATAACTCTGGGGGAACAGGCTTGATTTATGCATAGCATATGAGGGATGGAGTTTATCTGCCCTCTTAACTTCCTTACATAGAATTCATAACCTGTGGCTATCAGTAGAATTGTTACATAAAGGCAGCTTTCCAATATGAGAAAACAAAAATAAAATAAACAATAAAACCTTTCTCTCTCTCAAATTTATGTAGCTATCCATCTCACTCCAGGCAACTCTGGCTGGCACATAACAATAGATAAAAAATGAAAATACAAAAATAGCAAATGCAAATATAAAATACCATAGTACTAAATACCCTTAAAAACTGGAAATCTCATGGTTGAAGAAAATAATAATGGCGCTCTCAACTAGAGAAGTCTGTGATTCTATGAGGGCCCCAGGCCTAGCAGCAAAACTAGAACTTGAGGAGCTTTTGGAATATCAAAAGGGGTGATGCCAATCTAATTTTGGAGAGCAGAATATTCCTTAAGACAGGGACCACAGCAGAGAAGGAACATCTTCGAGGACCTTTCAAATATAGATCCTTAGCCAAAGTATTTGCAACATACCTTCTCTGTAAGATCTGCTGGGATGGACTGATGAAAACAGGGAAAGGCAGTCCCTCAAAAAGCCTGAATCCATGTCATGAAGGGCTTTAAAGATTAAAACCAGCATTTGAATTGGACCTGGAAGCAGACTGGCAGCCAATCCTTCTTTGTCCTAGGAACTCACATAACTGCCCACACTGCTACATTCTGTAGCAACTGAAGCTTCCAGGCAGCCCCATATAGAGGGCATTGCAGTAGTTCAATCTGGAGGTGTGTAGAACATGAGTGACTATAAACAGCCTGTGTCATCCATGAATGGCTTTAGTTGGCGCACCACATAAACCCAGTAAAGGCCCTCCTAGGCACAACTGCCACCTATTTCTTGAGCAGGAGTTGTGAATCTAAAAGAACCCTTAAATTGTACACTGGATCTGTCTAGTGCAACCCCATCCAACACTAACTATGGCATAGGCTTGAATTGCTGATCCCCCAAAACCAAAGCAAACTTGGTCCTTGCCAGGGTTCAATTGAAGCCTGTTGTGCCCTAACCAGATCCTCACAGTTTCCAGTCTCTAGGCACGGGAAAGATGTTCATGGCATTGCTAATTCACTGAGGTAGACATGTACAATTGAGTATCAGCAGCATTCTGATGATATCTCACTCCACGATGATGGATGAGCTCACTCAAATCACATTTTCATTAGGAATGTGTCATATATGTGATTGGGTCTGATTTTGTTCTTTTTCCTTCATACAAGCAGAAATCAGTTTCTTTATGCATATTATATTCTGTTGTTTGAATATATGGGCATGTAATTTGAGTTGACCAGCACATTCTAAAATGATTTTGTGTTTTAATTTCCAAAGGCAAACTTAAGGGTTTTTGTTGTTGTTGTTATTTCGTTAAACTGATACTCTAATCCTTGCAAGGCCCGATTTTGTTATTGGGGCATAATGATATGTTCTTAGGATCAAGCAGGATTCAGTATCTCCTATTTTCCATAATAGATTGTTAGTTTGTTTACCTTTCTTAAAAGATGGAACTCTAGTGAGAGTCATTTCTTTTACTATTTTACATGTTGAAAATATAAATGTTATATTTTAAAACTACATTGCCCTAGGGGAGAATGAAGATTTTGATGTTTTCCGTTCAGTCATGTCTGACTTGGCAATTCTACAGGCCAGATCTCTCCACATCTTCCAATCTTGCACCACTTCTTGTACTTCTTGTACCATGTACTTTGGCGGCCTGATTTACTTTTATCACTAATTCTTCTAAACCTATTTGCTTTTTCCAGTGAATTCCCCGACATGACGTGGCCAAAATAAGTGAAATGCAGATTTGTGATCGTGCCTTTTAATGACATATATGGTGTTATGTGCTCCAATACTTGCTTGTTAGTTACCTTCACTGTCCAAGGAATACTCAGGATCCTTCTCCAGCACTCAGCTCAAATGAGTCAACTTTCTTCCTATCTTGTTTTTTTAAGGTCCAACTTTCACAACCATAGGGAATATGGGGAACACAATAGAGCGGACTAACCTATATTTGGTTGCTAGGCTGATGTCCTTGTATTTCCATTTTTGGCTCATGTTTATCATTGCTCTATGATCCAGTGCAATCTGATGTTTTATTTCTGCACTACATTCATTGCTTTGAGTGATCTGTGATCCTAGGAAAGTGAATTTTTCCACACATTCTAACTCTTCACTGTTAGTGTCTGTTTTGAGGTTTCCTTCCTTGCAGTGGTCATGAGCTTGGCCTTTTTGACATTCAGAACGAGACCAAAATTCTCACTTTCTTCTTTAATTTTCTTAATCAAATGTTCTCTTTGGTTTCTGAGAGGAGAGTTGTATCATCAGCATATTGAAGATTGTTTATGCTTCTTCCTATCTTTGTCCTGATTTTTGATTCTTCAAGATCTAGCTTCCTCATGATCTCTTTGACATACAGGTTGAATAAGAAAGATGAGAGAATGAAACCTTGACATGCTTTTTTTTCTATCTTAAACTAATCGGTATCTCCATAGGGTCTTCACACAATGGCTTCCTAATTTGTGTACAGTGATTGCACCAACCTAGCCAGATGTGCCCAAATCTTGTAGGGCTCTCCACTGTCATGTAATAGATGAAGCATATGTACATGATGTTTTGATATTCTTGCCATTTGTTTTTGATGGACAGTTCTTTCCCTTGTTTGTTTTTAATGATGCCTTTACGAGCAATACAGGTTGTCCTTGAATTACAACAGTTCGTTTAGTGACCGTTCAAAGCACTGAAAAAAGTGACATGACTGTTTTTCACACTTACGAGTATCCCCATAGTCATGTGATCAAAACTTGGATGCTTGGCAACTGGTTCATATTTATGAGATCATGTGACCACATTTTGTGACCTTCTGACACGCAAAGTCAATGGGGGAAGCCAAATTCACTTAACAACCATGTTACTAACTTAACAATTGCAATGATTTACTTAACAACTTAACAAGAAAAATTGTAAAATAGGGCAAAATGCGCATCAAAAGTCTCATTCAGCAACATCAATTTGGGGTTCAATTGTGGTCGTAAGTCCAGGATCACCTGTAAATAGTGTTTGGATCTATTTGACTTGCATTCCTGGTGTGACCTTTCATGTAGTTCACTTCAAGCTGTTTACATCACTCATCCTAATAAACTTCATTGTCCTTCTTTGCTGCTCTCTGGAAAGCAAAGTTCAGTCTTTTTGGTTTTTCCCATTTGCCTGCTGCTTTTTCTGGTTTTTTTTTTTGTTTTTTTTTTTCTCAGATATTTTGATGGTTTCACCTGAATGCCACTTGTAATTTTCCCCTGGCTTCTTGTATGATGCAGTTCCAACGATAATCAATTGAATGACATTACCACAGTTCATCAGGTGTCTTCTCAGCAGTATGCAATAATTCAAGTCTATTTTTCATCCCAATTGTATACTTAACAGGGATTTTGGTTATATCAAACGTATTTGGAGCTGCTGTCTTTTTGATGGTGCAGTTTGATCTTTAATCTTGCCCATCAACAATTCATGAACTGCCATCAGCACTTGGATATGTCTTAACAATAAGGCCTGAACTGGTCCGTTGATGATTGCATAAGATATAGTCATTCTGATTATGCTGAAGTCCATTTGGTGAAGTCCAAGTGTATAAGCAGCAATTCTGCTGATGAACCCTGTATATTCATGATTCTAAATCAGTTTTCTTGGCAAAATTGTAGGGGAGCATAAGACTTATCTATATGGTGGTAGATAAGTTACCACTTAGTTTCACTAAGACCCAAAAAGTTGGATCTTTTATTAGGGTGTTAATGGATATCTTCAGTTCATCTTCATGAATATTCTCTGTTTTAGCATCTTAAGATTCATTATAAACAGAAAGACACCTACTATCTTTCTCTCTTTTTTCCTCACAGATTAATAATAAGAGGATGAATAAAGTTGACATTCGGTATGATAAAAGGGCAGTCTTTGAAAACAGGGCTAACCACTTTCAGATATAAGTATGTTTTAGTGGATAGATAGCAGTATTCACATATAACTAATTTATTGGCCACTTTCTAATATTTTTGGTAAAGGGGGGACATGTGCATGACAAATTTACACACACACACATACACACACACACACACAAATGTTATATATATAATTTATTTATTATGGCATAATTTTTCAGGAATTACAGACTGCTGATGTTCAGTGATTGTAGTCCATAGAAATCTTTTAAACCATTAAATTGCCATAAGTTCTTTTTTCCTTCAAGCTTCTCAAACTGTCAACAGCTTTCTCTTGTCCAGGCTCTTCATAGTCCTTACATGGTACATTAGGAATAAATTCTGCAATAACCAGTAACAACATCACCTGTAATACTAAGCTTGAGGGCTTTAACTCGGCATATATATTCAGCTTGACTACTACCATTTCTCTCCTTTCATTATCCCCTAAATGATTTGCCTTGTGTCAAAAGAACAGTTTGTACTGTGAAAGCAACTTTATCTTTACCTCATTTCTATCACAGATAAAAAGATACTTCCCTCTTCATTGAAAGGATACTGATGCATTGATCCAGCTATATGCAATGTAGTTTGAAGCCCAGGGAATTTTCTTTTGTTAAAGAATAACCATCACCCTACTACTCAAATACTAGTGATTGGATTTTTTTCCCCTTTCATTTAATTGTGCCCAGTTCTTGAAGACTTCCTTAACAAGTCCCTAAAGAGTTTTCTTGGGAAGATTTTTCAGAAGTCATTTGCCATTGCCACCTTCCTAGGACTGAAAGAAAGTGGCTGGCCTAAACTCAACCAATAGGCTTTGGGTCCAAGGCAGGACTAGAACTCCCACTATCCCGGTTTCTAACCTGATGTCTTAACCACTACACCAAACTGACTCAATTGGAGATAAAGATGCTCAAATTAGGAGGTATTCCTTCTCTGACGGTCTTGAACCCTACTGTATCATTTAACTTTCTACTTGCTGATGTGCAAGGTAGACATACCAATGGATGAGGTTGGTTCAAACAAGGCAAATGCTTCTATGAATAAGTACATCCCATTTTTTCTGGGAAGTGCTTTTGAAGTCTTTCACTAATTAAAAGATCATTTATGTCCTACTCTCTGGAGAAGCTTTTATTTCTGTGCACATATTTTACACTGTATTTTTTTTGCTATGTATAATGATATACCATTTATCTATTACGAGAATGGGTAATATTGTTTGAATCTATTTTTTAAAACTCTCTTAATTTACATTATGACTTTTTTTAAAAAAAACAACAGTTATCCTGTCCTAGCTATGATGTGTGTAGGTAGACTTTTGAGTTACATACAATCATTCATTCAGCAATCATTCAAATGTATGTGGTGCTGAATGAATGTTACTCCCCGAAATTATGGTCATTGCAGTGCCCCCTGCAATCATGTGATCAAAATTCAGGAATATGGCAGCCCACCCACACTTAAAACCACAGGGATGCTTCAACTGTTGCCTTTCTCTGCCCTTTTAGCCACCCTGCACAATGGTATACCGTGGCATCAGTACTGTGCCAGTACTAGCCAGCTGCCACCATCCCTAGGCCTGCACCTCAACCCCTGAGCAATGGCCACCAAGGAGTGCTGTCTCATCTCCTCACTGGGCCAGCCAGTCTGTGGAAAGTCCCTACAATCACCCTGCTGGCTTTGCCAGCCTGCACTCTATATTGGTCCTGTGAGAGAGTTGCCCTGTGCTCCTTTCATACTGCCAGGGCTGATTGGGTGAGTGGAGTGCAGGATGGCAAGGCTGGCGGAGTTCAAGGTGACCAAAAAGCTGGAGATAAGAAGGTACCCCTACTCTTACCTTCCTGAGACTTTGGAGTGGAAGGGATTAAGCTGGAAGTGGCCTGGCCTGGAATGGGTCCTCATCTAATGACTGGTGGAATTTGGTTAATCACAGTGACAAGGAGTGCCGGCATTGCTGTTGGCTAAGGATGTAGCAATGTGATGTTCACATTATGACCGCATCACTTAGTAAAGGAAATTCCGGTTCCAATTACCACGACAACTTGAGGACTGTCTGTATTTGGCATGTTTCTTAATTGGAAGTTTTTAAGTAAAAATATTTTTCAAATGTTGGGAGAAAATACATTAATTTCATTTAGTGCTTTTGTGTATAAAAGACACTTAGTTTTCACATATCAAAAATACATTATAATGCCTCTATTCAGGAAATAATTTTTAGTATGCCAAATGGGGATAGATGTAGATGTTCAGCATAACCCTGAAATACAAAACCACATTTGGGGAGATAGAGAGTTCTAACATTCACCCACACTTTTTGAAGATTGTGTTACTATATTTGGTTTTCCAACCAGACGGCTGCAATCTGAGAAAAGGTGAGTGAAACACTAAGGAAGTAAACGTGCTGCTGCTGCTTTCGTGTGGATATTTCATAAAACTGAATTAGTCATGTATGGCTATTTCACACTAAACGCATAAAACTCCCAAAGGGCAGACAGGCTACAAGAATGCTACCCATACATGGCTTGAAGGAAACAGGTTTTATTTATTTTCTTTTTAGATAACTAAATACCCCAAATGATGTAATAGTGGATATCAACAGACGTGCTAATAACATGCTCTTGAGATGATTAAATATTTTCTGCATAGTTGCAAGGCTAGACATGTCAATGATAGTGGTCAGCTGCTGAACCAGATTTTCAGAGTAGTCTGGATGCATTTAGTACATGACTTGGTACATGACTTCCTGCAGGATATGTTTCATTCTGTATGTTGTCTCTGCTGCTGTCATGTCCATTTAATCCTAGGTGAAAACATGCTGCTTTGTTTAATAATATGGCTCTTCTCCATAGCTCCAAGCATAGTTGGAATTCTTCAGCTGTAATTCAAATTCAGCAGGCAAGCAATCCTCTCAAATCTAATATTTATTGTCTAACCCAAGCCATCAGATTTTTAGTAGGTCTGCAGTCATTATACTTCATTTGTACTTCCCTCACTTATTTTTCAGTAGTTGTTCTTCTCAGAAGCAAGTTAACAAAAGCTGTTCTGTAAGTTTTTAGCATAATTTAGCATGAACTGGAGAAATTATTTAATGTTTATGACATGATTAGCATTGTTCCTTCAATTTTCAGATTGGGAATGCATCATAGTATCAATAGTATTCTGTTGTGAAGTGGATCAAATCACAACTGCTTATCTATCAATAAGTACCCAGCAGCTTTCAGGTTGGAAATGAAGATCTCAGTTTAATACACCCAGACCCTAACAGCCAGTTGAATACACCCAGTCCCAGACCCTTACATTTTCAAAGGACTTATAAATTTGTTTTCCAAATGTACCCAACGGGGAAAGTAATCATAACATACTTCCAGAAAAATAAAACTGTTGGAATAAAGATCCAATGAGATAATTGGAAAACATGGTAGATTAGAAGCATGTTCTAGGGCAGGGGTGGGCAAATGCCAAGCTGTCTCAGGAATTCTGGGAGTTGAAGTCCACAAGTTGTAAAAGGGCCACATTTGCCCACCCCTGTTCTAGGGGCCTTAGCTACTATAAATGTATGTATAAAATATATATTACTAGTAATCTTTCCTCAAAGATTTGATGGGAAATTTAAACATATGTGCTGAAGTTGTGTCCGTCTGTCTGTCAGTCTGCCTATCTGTCTGTTTATATAAATAAACTTATTATTTTTCCAAATAACTCAAGGTGGTGAACATATCCAATACATTCTTCCTACAATTCTTTTGTAATAAGTCTACCACAAAGGAAAATCTCAAGTAGCAACCCGATGAACAAATAATGGGGGGAAACCAGTATTTTTAAATGTGTTTAATAAAATCAGCCTTTTCAGTGTCCAGAAATTAATTTGATAAGTTGAAGAAAAAAATATGTAGCATTAGTTTATTTTTGAGGAACAGATTGGCTGAATTACCATTTTGCTTTCTGCAATGTAAAAAACAGAATGGCCGAAGAGGCCAAAAAAAAAAAAAAAAAAAAGGCCTCGGGACTGCTTTTCAAATGTTAGTGTCATTAAAAATTACAGCCCTCTTTTTAGTATTTGTTCTACAAATCATAAATATTTAAGAAAAACCATAAAATCATCTTGAATTCCTGGTATGTGATGTATACATTTTTGTTTTCTAATTATATGGACAGATTTATGGAAAGAGGAAAGAGAAGAAAATTGCTTGTGAATGTATAACTGCTTCTCTTCTTCCTTTTTATTTTCCTTATGTTCCAATACCTGGATTTGCCTCAAGGTGGGTCTGGAAGAGATAAGCCATGGCTTGTTAAAATACCAAAGCAGGCTGGCAAAACAAAACTCCTGTTGAGAACTGAAAACTGGTCACTTTTAAATCCACAGCTTTTTTTTTAATGCAACTTTTCTTTATAACATGTCACATGAGACGAAGCTTGCAAGAACTGAATAACCCTTTTATTTGGAAAAGGAAGTAAAATGACTAGAAAAATAATCTTGGAGGTCGAATGTTACAGAGCTGACTGCAAAAGTTGTGGTATTGAGTTCTTGGAAAATTTGGATGCATACTTAACCATTTGTGTATAATTTTTTATAATTCAAAATAAGAAAACAGTCAAGAGGTGTAAAAAATGGACATATTTCAGCCCCTATTTGGCAAAAGTAGAACATTTCTGAACATTTTCTGTAACTAGCTAAGAGACTTTCTATTTTTGCTTTTGAATTTTTTTCTTAACTTGTCCTTGTAGAACTCTTCTAGCTCAAAATTATTCCTAGGTCTCCTTGCATGTTTTACATGTAGAAATTTTTCTATATCTCAGCCAGGAATGCTCAGCCAGCAATGTGACCTCCTAACACAAACTCCTCTTCATATCTTTTTACATGGGATGTCTGTGCACATATAAAAAGGGTAGTGTTAATGTTGCAATGCCCACTTTGTCACTTGCTCCCTTTTGCTCTTTTGTGTGGATCCACATCTCTCCACAGATTGTTAATAACAGTCAAGTCTGGGATTGTAAAGGTGTTTCAAAACTTTTATTTTTCTCTCCTGTACATATTTCATAATTTATTTGGAAGTTGGGTTATAACTACAAATATAAGAACCCAAGGAATTTAAATTTTTAAGAAAATTTATTAATCAGCAACTCTTGTTTTTGAATAGCAAGTCTTATTCCAAAATCCTCACTTTGCTATAAAAATGTTGAAACTTGACCTAGAAATTTTCTTGGCTTTCTTGAAAGGTACATGTGAATTGCTCCGTTCTGAAGGCAAGGTACTTCCAAACATGGTTATGAAATTATTTCTTTTTTTATATACAGCATCTATATAGTGTCATTTCTAATGTGATGTCTATATTTTTTCACAGAAAATCTGTTTAACTATTTATTTACTAGATTTATAAGACTGCCCAACTCAGTGTGACTGTGGGTAGCATATATCAACAAGAAATAATAAATCAAGGAAAAAACCAATTAACATAAAACATAGAATAAATATAAAATAAAAAATGCTGGCCAAGCGCAACAATAAAAACAACCAAAAAGAAATTCTGTTCAACTGGACCAAAATGCCTGGAGAAGAAGCCTGGTTATAACAACCCTTTCCCAAAAGTGAGCAGAGTTGGAGGCTATCCTATATGGAGGGTGGGAGGAAGCATTCCAGAGTATGGGCCACCGCTAAAAAAGTGGTTCAAGTCCCATAAGGTGGTAAAGTTTAAAGGAGAAAATCTGGAACATGCCCTATCTGGCAGGCAGAGGTTGTGGGAAAGGTTGATTCCAAAAGTAACCCGGTCCTTGCCATGTAGGGTTTTAAAGATGATAGCTAGCACCTTAAATCACACCCAGAAACCTGTGGGAGCCAATGCAGCTTGCGGTGTAGTGGTATACATGGGTATAATTGTGGATATAACTACCTGAGCTGCTGCATTTTGGACCAACTGAAACTTCTAGATGTTTTTTATAGGCAGCCACATGGACAGTATGTTGTAGTAGTTTGAATTAGGTTACTAAGGGGTGCATGACCATGAGCAGAATCCAAGAATGGTCACAACTGGCACATGAGGCTGTTGGGCAAAATTCCCCTGGCCACAGCTGCCATTTTCATTTTGAGCAGGAGCTGTGAATCCAGGAGAATCGCCCAGATTGTATACCAAGTCTGAACAAGGCATTGCTATCTCATCCTGGGCCAAGGATTGACACACTCCAACTCCCAGATCTAGAAGATCTAAAACCCATTATTATTACACAGTCTTGGCAGGACTGAGCCACAACCTGTTCTTCCCCATCCAGTTCCTCACAATCTTTGGATACTAGGATAGAATGTTAACCTCACTCAACCGGCTGGGAATAGAGATGTACAACTGGGTATCATCAATGTTTTGATGATACCTTGTATCAACAAATAACCACACCTAATAGCTTCATGTAGCTATTTAAAAAGAGGAGGACACCACTGACCTCTGGCTGAACTACTCCTTTCCCATCAACACTGATTGTAACTGACCATAGCAGAAGGTGGAGAACCACTGCAAAATGGTGCCTCACATTCTCAGGCCCCGAGAAGGATACCATAGTTGATGGTATCAAAAGCTGCTGAGAGATCAAATAGTACCAGTATGGATTCACCACTCCTACTCCAGCTTACTACAGGTCATCAGTAAGTGCAATCAAAGTCATATGAAAACTAGATCCCAGTCTTCATTCTCTTTCCTTCCTGGAAGAACCTATTTTCCACTCATTAAAAAAAAATGTTTTTTTCATTAAAAAAAAAATGAAATAAAATGAATTAGAGCAATAGAGCCAAACTACACATTTAACACCCTCTGTTTGTTTCTTACAAAGCCTGTGGATAATATAAATCATAAGGACTAAGGGGCATAGGAATTTTTTTTTTGTACTTTCTACTCCCTGCCACTTTCAAGATGAAAATATCCTTGAAACAGTGTCCATGTTTCCATCATATGTGGGTAGTTATCACTTAGTACAGTGATGTATCATTGATAGATATATATATATATTTATATCTATAAATAAATATATATCAAATATAAATATATATATTTGCTGTTCTGTTTTAATCACACTATTCTGTTTTAATCACACTGATTCCCCATGCTACAGAAATATTATTTAAAGAGAAAAAGTAAAAAAGAGGAAACAAAAATGCAGTCATGTGTTTATCATCATGTCAGTTTTAGCTTGTCATATGATGTATCATAAATAAATGTAGTGAATTAGCATTTCGGAGGGTTGGAATTTTCCATTATTGTTAAACAATCTTTAAATAGCTTTAAAAAAAACCATAATGGCTATAGTACAGTTGTAATTATCTCACTAAATGTACATAATTAAAGCAACAACATTTTACAGGTAATTCAGCCTATTAGTGGACCTTGAAGCAAAATGTGGAAATGCAGTGTATTATGAAATTAAAACTTTTTATATATTTGTGAGAAGAGAATTTGTCATCCCCTTTATTTAGCAACTCCACTGAGTTCATAAACATACAAATAAGTAAGTGCATATATTTTATTGGGCAAAAAATAAATGCTTTAGCTGTTATCCATTTTAGCCCCAGCTGCTTTTAAAGAAAGTAAATTGAGAAATTCATTATTTTCCAGATGTTGTTGAATTTCTCTTTGTTAAAATTAAACAATGATGGATTTTACGATTTAACAGACAGCTAAATGGAATATTTCACAAATTTGAAACCTTGTTGAAACTACTTTGATGCATACAGATGCAATCCTACTCAGTCTACTTGGACATTCCATTGGATTGAGTATAACCTCCAGATTATATCTGAATACAACAATTTTGAACTACTAAATTTTAATAATCCTTAGAAAAAGGAGAATCCAATACGCATTATTTTCAGAAAAATTTCAAATATATCTTTACTAGTAAAAAATCTAGTAAAATCTGAATTCCTATCTCGTCTTTCACCAATTTTTTTTCACATACAGAAAGGAAAGCCATTAGACCTGAGAATAACCCTTGGTGTAGAATTCTACTCCAGTGGCTTTGTGGCTGTACTCATGTAGTTTTCTTGACAATGTATGTCATGCCTTCCTCTAGGATGATTTTTCCAGTATAGTCAGAGTGCTAACATTACTTGGTGATCTCTTATCCTAATTAATATTTGGACAGGAGATCACCAAATAAAGTTAGGATTCTGGGCCAAGTGTTGGTTTGCTTTTTTTAAATTAAGTTTAGCTGAGATCAACTAGTGCTTCCATCTAGTGGGACAACAAGTATATATACACACAGATTGAATGAATCTACAGTAATTGACTTTTAAAAACATAAGTTTTAAAGATAAAGTTTGCTGCTGTTGGACTTACTCCCTTTTTCCTTTCCTAAGGAAATCTATCTATACTAAAAGTCTGAGAGTAGCTGATGTTATCTTTTGTGATTTGATAATCAAACAATGGTTAAGTCCCTCGATTTGCTGTTTTACTAGTTCCACAGATAACTGACATTCTTGCTTAATTTCTTACTGCTCTTTATATGCCAGATACATATTTGCTTATTTTAGGTTGATTTTAAATAGATTTCATTCTTTTGCCATAGCTTAAACAAAATTCCAGCACTGCAGTTCTCATTTAAGTTTCATATTCAGGTTAAGAAAGTGGGATGAAAGTGCAATGTCATATTTCAATTATAATGGAGAATTGTTTAAGTTATCAATGTAGTTGCTAAAGGAGAGCATGCCTTTAAACTGTTACAATACAGTTCAGTTAGAATGTGTGCTTTCTTCAGGAAATGCATCAATTAGATCAAGGTTTCTCAAACTGTGAGTTGCCTCCCTTGGGAAGGTGCAGCCAGAGCCAGAGGACGTGGGAAAAACCTTTTAAGTTGCATGTTGTTATAATAAATCCCTTTTCCTCCAAGTTTGACTGTATTCTTTTCATTGTTCATTTATATTTATTTTATGTTTGAATTTTTAGGTGAAGTGTGTACATTAAAATTACACGGAAAGGAGACGTGATGACAAAAAGTTTAGGAAGCCTGAATTAGATAGCGAAAATGAAATAAAGTATTCTTCAGTTAAAATAAAAACTTTATAAAGAACTTTAGAATGTATATTTTCTTCAGGAAAATTCAGGCAAAATATAAGTGTAACATTGAACAGTGGAAACATATTTTAAAATTTTCTACTAGGCTGGCTGGCCTTTGTTGGAAACTGGATATCACAGATAATCCTCGATTTACGACCAGTCACTTAGCAACTGCTTGAAGTTCCAATGGATCCCAAAAAGGGTACTTGTAACCTGGATTTGAAGTTTTGACAGCTATCATCCCCCTCCACAGTCACATGATTGAATTTGGGGCTTTTGATAGGACGGAACATTTATAATAAATACGTTCTGCTTGGGCAAGTTCAAATTAACAAAAGTAGAAATAAATCATGTCAATATAAAATGTTAAATATTAAATGGAATCATTTTTAGAACTTATTTTCTCATTTATTTCGGGATGCAATAGAAGCAGTATTTAGAAAATTGTAAAATCATGTATTGTTCACGTTCAATTCTGGCATATTTTTCCTTTGTTCAAATGAATATATTTAAAACCTTTTCTGTTCCCCTCCCTTATTCTTAGGTAAACATCTTTGACCACGATGAGTTGGAGTTTCTTGACCCGTCTACTTGAGGAGATCCACAATCATTCCACATTTGTGGGGAAGATCTGGCTGACTGTGCTGATTGTATTCCGCATTGTTCTCACTGCTGTGGGAGGGGAATCCATCTATTATGATGAACAAAGCAAATTTGTTTGCAATACAGAACAGCCAGGTTGTGAAAATGTGTGCTATGATGCTTTTGCCCCCCTCTCTCATGTGAGGTTTTGGGTATTTCAAATCATCCTAGTCTCTACTCCCTCAGTAATGTATTTAGGCTATGCTGCTCACAAAATAGCTCGGATAGTGGAACATGGCGAAATGGAACGGAAGTTACGAAGCAAACCTCTTCTAATGCGTTGGAAACAACACCGAGGTTTAGAAGAAGCAGAAGACGATAATGAGGAAGATCCAATGATGTATCCAGAGATTGAAGTAGAGAGTGAACGAGAGAACAAGCAAAATCCATCCCTCGCAAAAATAAAGCATGATGGTAGGAGGCGAATCCGAGAAGATGGGCTTATGAAGATTTACATCTTTCAACTGCTGAGTAGGACTATATTTGAAATTGGCTTCCTGATAGGCCAGTACTTACTCTACGGATTTGAAGTCAGTCCAACGTTCCTTTGTAGCAGAAATCCGTGTCCCCATACTATTGACTGTTTCATTTCAAGACCCACAGAAAAAACCATATTCCTGCTCATCATGTATGGTGTGAGTGGTCTGTGTTTACTTCTGAACATTTGGGAAATGCTTCACTTGGGATTTGGCACCATTCGGGACACCTTGAATAACAAGCGGAAGGAGCTAGAAGATTCAGGAACCTATCATTATCCTTTTATTTGGAATACCCCATCAGCTCCTCCAGGGTACAATATTGCCATGAAACCTGACCAGATTCAATACACAGAGTTGTCTAATGCCAAAATAGCACATAAGCAAAATAAAGCCAATATTGCCCAAGAACAACAATATGGCAGCAATGAGGAGAACATTCCCACTGAACTGGAGAATATCCAGCGAGAAATCAAAGTAGCTCAGGAACGCTTAGATCTTGCCATCCATGCATATAATAATCAGAATAATCCATCCTGTTCCAAGGAGAAGAAGCCCAGAGGCAGCTCAAACAAAAGCAGTGGCAGTAGTAAATCAGGGGATGGGAAAACTTCTGTTTGGATTTGATGCTGTTCACTTGACAGGGAATGCTACCGTTTTCTTGTAGCATATTATATCTAGCAAATTGGGTGCGAAATATTTCCAGTAAAAAATAATTGGCCTTGCTAAAGTTCAGAGATATTTCGTGCTGCTAAATGGTACTGTGCAAAAGAACAGAAGAGAAAAGTAGTTATGCTCACAAACATGTATTCATGTATTCTTCCAGATCTGCAGAAGTCCCAGGGATTTTTTTAATTATTTTTGTTAAAACAGTTTACACTGAATGTACAGTATTATGGTACCTTTTATTATGCACATTTTTGTATTTGTATATTGGATATCTCAGTTATACATTTTATATTAAAAGGAATCAAATAGGAATTTTCAACATTTTTCTAAAGCATTTTTCTCTTCACATTTCATAGAGATGGTGTGATTTACTTTGAATTTCATAGAGGTTTGAATTATGGAACAGATAATTCTGGATGACTGTCATGCACTTTCTGCATTCTTGTCCAAGCCAAATAAATTAAATATTAGGTTAGTGAAATACGTCTTCAGATGTAGTCAGATTTTTTTTCCTGTAGTGAATATCCTTGTATATAAGTGGGCCAAAAGAAAAAAGAATTTCAGACTGGCTTCTAGCACATAACCTTGCATTCAGTTTATGAATCTTCTGAGAAAAAAGTGCCTGGAATTGACAATATTTTCTGAATTAAAAAAAGTAAGAGTTCAACCACTGTGAAAATAAAACTTCATATACCTGATAGTTAATTTAAAACATATATTTGATATTGCAAAGTAGGGAAAGCAATTGGGTATACTCTAGATAATTTATACTGCAGCCTCCGAATTACTGACATTGGTTGGAATTTTAGTCCAAAAATCTAGTTTGCCTATCCCCACTTTAGGGATGACTTTATCAATTCTTGATCTTGCAAACAATTTAAAGTTTAGAAAGAAGACAAGTTAAATTATTGTTGATACAAAGAAAGGCCTGCTTTCTTGAAATTTGAACCAGTATTCAAATGGTGAGGAAAAAAATCTTGATTTGAGGGAAATATAAACAGAATTAAAAATATTTGCCTTTGTTTTGAAGTGGGAAATGTTATTTTAAAGACATGTGATGTACAATATAGTTCTTCAGGAAGTTCTTTATTGTGAGGAACGAGGAATTGGGAATTTGAAGTGATGGAAAAATTTGTACTTTAACACATATATTTATTTTAGCAGTGTCCAAGGTCAGTCTTCCTCCTTGGTCTTTTAAATTCCTATCCTGTTATTAATGTATTGCTTGCAAACAGCAGCAGGAAGCTACTTGGGAGCATATATTCTAGTCTTGTGAAACTGCAGGCTGTTCTAATTACAGACATAGATCCTTTGAAGGAGTTTCAGCTCCATACAGCAAATTGGAAATCTTAACTTCTTTCCTAATAAGAAGACAAAACAATTAGCTTTTGGAGTTTGCCCATTATTTGGTTCATAGATTCAATGTATTTGAATTGCTGTGGTTTTATCTATTATGGTGCTGAGCTGACAACATTTGCACAATTTGGTAAGTAATACAGTTTGGATTTAATGCAATACATGCTCATTAGAAAATGGCTTTGTGTATTTTACTTCATTCAAGATATAGTAAAGTCTGAATTAAAAGCAATGGGTAGCAATGACACTATTCAAAGTGCTTGCCATTTTTCCTACTGCTGTGATACTATCACTGAATAAACTGGATTTGCAGAACCTATCAGAAATCTAATAGCTATTTAAGTGGAAAATGGGGTTGTGTCCAAATTTAGATACATTCAATCCATTTTTGGTAGCAAATTGAGCTGCTTGAAATAGATACTGGTTGGGGATACTTAACAAGCAGGATAGGTAATGTGAGGAAGGACGGGTTATTCCAAAATTGGACAGGCATCTTTTTTTTGTGATGTTTAAATACAGGATACATCTGCCTGACTATTCCATCCACCACACACAAAGCCCATCTCATTTAGCAGAATCCCAAGTTTTTTGTGCAATATTTTAAAGAGCCTAGATACAAATGCATACCAATGTGCTGCTCTGCCTAAAACTTGAAAAATTGAATTGAGAAATATGGGTTTTGAATAAGAACAATATGCTTCTATTAAAAAATCTGTATCCGAAAAATTATTTAAGGAAATGTTGTCTTAAGATTTTATTTCAGTGTTGGTATTTAGCAGAGGTTATTCTAATTAAATGATGTAAATTTCTCCCAAGCTACTTTTCTTATCACTTCAAATTCGGGGGCTAGGTGCATGTTTAATTTTTGTTTTACTGAAAAAAATCAGCCAAGATTTAATATTCAGCTTGTGTTTATAATTATAGAATGCAATATTTATTGCCTTTGGTGACATCTTATTGGCAAGGGCAGTAAGGACAGAGAAAACTAAATGTTTGTGTACATTGATTAATGTTTATTAGAATTGTAGAACTGATCCATTCTCCTCCCTGGACTCTGACAAGAAGCTGCACTGATGAGAAACTATTTTGTACTTTTTTTTCTCCCTAGAATTTAGAGGCCTTTTGAGAAGTTTTGACATTTTCACTTTTTTTTAATTCTAAAAATTTATAGATTACCTTTCTTGAAGCAAGTCTCAGTTTGCAACATATGAATCAGAAATGGAAAACCTGTGTTTACAATAACCCCAAGGCTTATAAAGAGAAGGCTAGATAAATTCCTTAGGACTTTCCTAAGACAGTACTCCCATAATCCTCATCATTAATCATGCTGAATGTAACCGATAGGATTTGTAATGAAATACATTTGGAGAGCATCTGATTCTGCTTGTTTTGTAGAATTTCAGCATCATTTTTTAAAAAAGGGATGTTTGCCGTCTGTTTTCTTTAAATGCATAAATAAGACTGAGTGTAAAAATAGTGAATAGTTTGCCCAATACTTTGAAAACATCTGGCTTCTTCTAGAAGTAGCGTAATAGCTAGAGTTTCCCTAAAAGAGAATCTTTGATAGATGAGTAGGCTTATAAAAAAGTTGTTTTAAACATATAGCATTGATTTGCCATTTTAGGACCCCCTGCACCAGAAAAGTACTGTACCAAATTTTGCAATTTTTAAAAAAAGATAGTTTGGATGCAGGAGGTAGAAATACTGTGCATTTATGAATGCCAGCAGGAAATACTCAGCTTTTCAAGGACAATTTCAATACAAAACTACATTCAGTGAAAAGCTGAAAAAATTTATCAAGTACCGGTAAATATTTTCCGGAACCTTTATTCATCTGCTGAATTGAATTTAATCAAGTAACAAAGTTAATAATCAAATATTTGGATGGTGCTATAAAAGGAAAGGAGAGAAATTAGTTCATGAGTTTTATTCTGAAGTTTGTCTTGAATAAAATGCAGCCTGTGTTGGATACAAGAAGTCTATTTCACCCATAATTTCATGTGTATGCATGTTTCTTCTTGCACTGAAAGATGCGTGGCATACATACAGGGTTTTGAAACATGAAAGATCATGTGTGTAACAGTAGCTGTTTCCATGACAGCAGATCCCAATATTGCCTTTCAAATGCCTTTCTTCTTTTTTTGCTTGGATAAAATATTAGCTGATAAGATAATTTTAATTATTTAGGATCCTTTTTAGACAAGCAAAGTGGGTGGATTGAGTCACATGCCTGTTCCCACACACATCCCATGTCCACATAATAAAATCAAGGTTTTCATGCTTTTGGAAAGCATTTTAGCTTTAGATAAGTAGCTTTGAAGATGAAGCAATGGGAAAATGTTTTCACATTATCGTGTTTCCCTGAAAAAATAAGACCCTGTCTTATATTTTTTTGAACCCTGAAATAAGCGCTTGGCCTTATTGCCATGCACTCAAAAGCCCGATTGGGCTTATTATCAGGGGATGTCTTATTTTGGGGGAAACCGTACTGTTTTCAGACATCAGCCTCAAGTAGAATGAGTGTTAGAAAGTAACTCAACCCATATGGCTGTTATGTTTGCCTTTATTTAGTTCACTTCTTAACAAACTCCCGAAAGTCTAATAATGCATTCTACAAATAAAAGTACAATATAATGTTTGTGTCTTCAAATTATTGGAATGGCTGCAACAAAATATACAATCTCCTCTGATGTACTTTTAGGCTATACTACTTTTGCATTGTTGCAATCTGCCCTTTGCAGTCCAAGGGGGAGGGTGAGTCAACATTTTGTAGGATACCTGTCCCTATAAGGAAGGACAAAACCTAGATCCCAAAAGGTATTGTGTAAAAAGAAAGATTGAATTCTTTCCCCTGCTCCCAAAGTCAAGTGAAAAAAACCAAAATACTTAAAAACTTTCCATTAACCTAATCCATGAGTGAGAAACCATGTGAAAACCCTCTCATGTAAATTTCTGTAAATTTGATAACAAGTAGAATTAATTAAGAATAAAAAATTGCAACATTACTTTGATAAAATTTTATTTGATTTTTCCATACAACCATAGAATCAAGGTCTGGTAACAGAAAACATCTGTCACTTGCAAGTTGAAGATCTATTTTAAAAAAAGGGGGGGGAGCAGCATCAATGTGCTCATTCTGCATGGGGAAAATCACAGGACAGAACACACTGAGATCATAAAAGACCACTGAGATAATAAAAGACAACCATCTTCCCTACCAACTGCTCAGGTGCCAAAATCCATGTATCATCTGAAACAAAACAAATATCAATTACTTGTCTCAAAAGCAAGCTTGCATCTCTTTGCAGAAGTGCTAAGCCTTTCTTCAAAAAAAAAAGGGGGGGGCACTATGTATAAACAAAGAGTCAGATCTTAAGAAGAAATTGCTATTATACCTCATGAAAGGGTGGGTTAGGCAGCCCTTCTTTAAACAAAAATGACTCAGACACCTGCAGTGGTTCATTTGGACAATTAGCATCTGTATTTTGCAAACACTTATCAGAAAAAGACACTTTTGCTCATCAGAAATCAGGTGATGCCATCTAGAGCAATACACTAGGCCAAGCGGGAAGAAGACAGGGTGAGGTGGGACAAGGCTGGAAGGGGCAATGTGGCAAAATCATCTGCCAATCTTAATTTTTTTTTTCTTTTTTGGAAAGCACATTGAAACTTCCCTCTCTTTCAAAGTTAAGGAATAACTGAGGCAAAGAAAATCATTGCGCCCATGAAACCTTCAGAGCAGAAGCTCAGGATGACAGCTTTTTCAGATTCCAGGTTATAGCCCTCATGACTTTGGACAGGGCAGTGAATCATGGATGGAAAGGGGAAAAAAAGAAATGTAGAAGTAAAGGGGTTGACTTAATATAAGTGAAGATGGCCTATTTGGCCCATAGTGTGATGACAAGTGTAGAATAGAAGGCATCCTTTAGAATCTGAATAGCAATTCGGCAAAAGTGGCCCTAGTTCATTCACCTTATACCACTCTTCCTGAAACAGCTCACTCTAACTCAAGGCCTCAAGCAAATCCACCTAAAAAGGCACTTCAGAGCAGGACATGGGCTTTAATAGAATGTGGGGAGATGGTGCCAGTGTCCCAACGGAGAGGCTTCTTTCTGTAGCAATGAAATCCAAACCAGGAACAATGGAAGCCAGAAGGACAGCAGTGGCGCCGGTCATGACAGCAGGTTCCCTGTGAAATAGAAGAATAGGCAATGAAGGACAGCAATCCTTAATGAAGAAACGAGAAAATGGCTTGAAATCTTTGCATGATTCTCAATAAATCTACAAGTTGAGGAAGGAAAAATATTTAGTAATTAAAGACAGAAATAGCTTTAAATTATGAATCTACAATTTATGTGTAATGCAGGGGCTTACATTATATCACAGCAATAGTAGGTTCTTCAGCTTCTGAAGAATTGTAGTTTCTTTTTTAGTAGTCTACCTGGCCTTACCAAACTTAAAAATGCACACATTTTGAAAAGAAGCGCTGTACCCATTGAATCTGAACATAATGATATAATCAAACCTAATTTCACCTGCCTTATTGGTTTTATCAATGCACGTGAGAAAGTTCAGAAGAACTCAAAACTTTGCATAGAAAATTTATGGTGGAATTTGAATCTTTATTCCTAGCAAGGCTGCCTTTGTTTTTTGTACAATGACAAAAACAATATTCTAGTAGAATATTGGTCATCTTACTGTGCAGAGGAACAACATACTGTACATTGCTTTACTGATTTGGAGAGACCCGTCCTGTCTGCCCACCCACCCATGGCCTCCTTTGAACTATTCACAGTGACTGAATCTAAGTCTGGGCCGGGTATCAGCAACCTGTGACTCTAGAGCTGCATGCAACTCTTTCATGCCCCTGCTGTGGCTCCTGGCTGGATGAACCCACCACTGGCTGGTCCCATCCCTCGCTCTCCCCTGTGAAAGTAAGGGCAATGGCGGGGGATGGAGCGGGAGTGAAGTGCCCCTGTACTTGCCTCCTCTCATGGATGCTTCTTCAGGCCTTTATTGGTGCTGCGCGCACCTCGGTGGCTTGGGAGATGCACGACTTGCTCTCCGCCCTGAGACACTGGCCCTGCCCGCCTGCAGCCGATGCCGCTGCTCTCGCCACCTCCATAGCCTGCCCGCTGTTCTCCCAGCATAGTTAAATTTAGCACGCTTCACAATGGGGGAGATGGCATCCCCTCCTCCTCCTGCAGCCCATTGCAACACAGAGCATCGGCTGCGGGCAGGCTGGGCCAGTGTCTTGAGGCGGAGAGCTTCTCAGGGCAGGCGAAGAGTGACTGGGAAGGGAGAGTGAGAGGCCAGCCAGTGGTGGGTTCAGCTGAGGGAGCCACAGCAGGGGGACGAAAGAGCTTAATTTATCTGGGAACCTGAAATGAGTCCTGATTCAAATCTTATGGTAAAAAGCAACCAAAGAAGAAGAAAGAACAACATCAGCAAAAAAAAAAAAAAAAAAGAGAGAGAGAGAGAGAGAGAGAGAGGGAGAGAGAGAGAGAAAGACAGGGAGAAGAGAGAAGAGAGAGATGAGGGAGACAGAGGGAGAAAGAGAGAGAGAGATACGCATTTCCCCACAGAAAAGAAAACACTGGGAGTCAAAAAACCTGGGTAGGCGTGGCAGGGGGTGTCATGTGAATGGGTGGGAGTGAATGATGTTGAGTTGGCCACACTCACCCAGTTTTGTGGCTCCTGGTGTTTTCTGTGGGAAACTGATCCAAATGGCTCTTGGAGTGTTTAAGGTTAAGGTTTGGGCACTAACCTTTTCATAAGGGCAGCAGGCCCAGCCACCGCTCTTGGCCTTGCAGCAGGTCTGGCCCACATGGCAGTAGTGCTGTTCACCACACAAGACATCCTTACTGGAGACAGCAGTTTGTGATGAAGTCAGCAGGCCCCCTGCAGCGTCAACAAGGCCTGGCCAGTGCCGTTTCTCACAAGACTGGGCTGCCACATTGCAGGTATAGCCAGAGGGGCAGCAATGTTGGTGATCCTCACAGCAAACGGCCTGTAGAAAGCAAGAGAGGAGATACTGCTTGATTTGAGATAGAAATACAGCTTATGGTGGAACATTGTAAAGGAACTAAATAAAACTAATTTTATAATGGCTCTATTTTGCTTCAAAGAAACCTTCGTCCAGAAACACCCCTTTATTCCTTCTTTTTCCTATTTCCTTGTTAAATTTAAAATGTCTGAATTAAGAAACATAGAATAGATATTTTTTCTTTAGATAGAAAAAAACAGAACAGCTGAAAGCTCTGAATGGCTCATGGATGACATTTCTCTCAAGGAGACTCTCAGTGAATCTCCAGATATAGTGCTTGTTCTGCTAATAAGGAAATCCTTAGCTTGGCCTCCAGGCTTAATTCACAACTATAACAGGATTGTGAAAGGGCACCTTTAGGACTGTAGGGGATTAAATTAATGGCAAGTATGGAAGTAAGTATGGAAGCTCTTGTTGGGCAGCCTAATGCAAATACTCGAATTTCTTTTCATTAACTTTCAAGCCTGTAAAGATCCAGCAAAAATTTGAAACTCACCTCATACCCCTCTGTGCCCAGAAAAAGAAACTGTTGGAAGGGCACAGCTAGCTTTGTTTTAAGATTTTAAAAAAGCCAAGATAGTGGCTATGACCACATGATTAAAACCTCACCCCTTTTTTACTTATGGCTACAATTTTGGCTTTTTTAGAAACTACCCCCCGCAATGTCCCTCTTCATGGACCCACCCTAAGCAGTAGATGTGACTGTACTGCAGAAACCCAATTCCATTTGTGTAAATAACCCTTTGTTCTCTTTCTTGTCAAGGCTCTGTTTCTTCCTTTGTTCTTGCTGTTGTGGTAATGTTAAGATGCTGGCCTAGAACTTAGGAAACTTATGAGTTCTAAGCCTCCTTCAGGCACGAATGCTGATTGGATGACAGGGCCATCATTCTCTCTCAGCCTAACCCACCTCACAGGATGGGTTAGGCAGGATAATTCAGTCTGTTCAATGCCTTATGTATTTTAAAAAGTGGGATAACAACAGTTTGCCCTGATTAACAGGTGCTATGATCATGTACGATTTTATGGGAGCAGGCATGGTATCATTTCTACACATAAGATGGCACCTGAGCAGGAAAGAAGTGGGAAATTATGCTTGCACTCGCACTGGGCAGCTGGCAACAACTCCAAGGACCAGAAAGGTTCTGGCAGGAGGTCTGCCCTTCCTTGCAGCTGGCACTGCCATTGCAGACAATGCGATCCTTTTGCAATATCTTGGCAAGCAGTTTGGGAACCCAAAGCAGAGATTGTTTTGATTCTTCACAACTGCCTGTGGCTGGATCGAAAATAGAGCCATTGGGGCAGCAATGCAAGTGGTCTGAGCTGCAGACCACCTGCAGGAAAGACAGAAAGCTGAAAAAAAAGCCAAGTTAAGCAGAATCCAAAAGTGCCACGAAAAGAGCTTGCATGAGATTGCTCAGTAATACTGCACTTTTTAAAAAGGCTTATTTAAAAAAAGGTGTTAGTCGTAATCTGGTGAGTTGGCCTTGGTTTCAGATGCCACTCTCAACAAAGATTCAAATTATTTAATGTAGTCTTTACAAAAACATTTTCCTACATTTTTAAACTGCCATAACAGATTAGCTAAATATCTGCAAAGGAAAAAAGATAGATGTCATGTCCCAACATATGAATTATTAATACTGTTGTTGCTCTCTAGCCCCATTTAGTGGCCGGAGGGACAAATACCAATTATATTGTTTGAAGCTGATCCAACCCCTTTACCCATTAGCCTGCACTCTCAAAACAAGTGCACGCTGGGAAGCCAGGCTCCATTTTCCTTTAGCATTTGGAGGAGACAGAAGCCAAGGAGAAACCCACATCCCACACACGGAGCATCGCTGGTGAGATTTAGATTGTTATGTTTAGTAGAAACTCAATACTGTTTATCTTGTATCTCATTGTATGTATTCCTATTTCCCCCCGTTTCACCATATCCTGTTCTTTCAATAAAGCATCCAGATCTACGCACACAGTCTGTTTTATTGGAGGGTAGGTGGGTTTAGCCTGCATGTCGAGCTGCATACAGACTAACGTGTAGTGAGCACAGAACAACAGGACATAATGTTTGTGAAAGGAACAGCATCAATGCCTGCATTAGCAGATACTTTACTTTGTTTTCATCTTGTTTTTAGAAGCTGATATAAATTTAGAAGATTTATAATAGCAACCCTGATTCCTATCCAGCTGACTCTTCCAGCTTTCCCTAAATTAATGGATTTTGTATGTGATGGCCAAGAAATCCCATCATTCCCAGTTAGCACAACACAACTCTTCTCAGACAATCTTTTATTTCTTGGCTACAGTTTTTGCACTCTGAAAAACTGCTTGGGAGACTTCTTCACTTTTTGCATTGCCTAGATGAGCTATGGAAAACAGACTGGTATTGGTGGAGGGCAGTTGCTACTAAAGGCTGCAGCATGGCTGCTGTGAGAAAGGGTGGTGTTATATTCTCCTACCTTCCAGCAACCCTGCTAAAGTTCACTGGGAAAACTTACAAATGTGTGTGTGACCTGGAAAGATTGACCTCTGCCAGCATATATAGAAGTAGCATCAATCTTCCATATTTATCTTTTTAACTGATCATCACAAGACTCTGGTCTTGCATTAATCATGCCTTTTCACATCAAGGCTTCCTCGTCAAGCTTTCTGAAGCCTACTTACTTTTGGAAAAGGACAACAACCCCAGTTGCCAGAGGCCATTTTGCAGCAGGTCTCCTTATCTTTGCAGCTGCTGAAGTTATCACATTTCACCACTGTCTCCTGCCTTGCCAGAATGGGAGTCACCAAGATCCCCTGGGAAGGGCCCCCACTTTTGATGCAGAAACTGTGTTCTATATCACAGGTGTAACCATGAGGACAACAGTGTGCTTGGTCTTTGCAACAAACTGCCTATGGGAAAGAAATAGCTATGGTGATCCAATAAGCCAAACACCATTGTTGAAATTGTTCTATGAAAGAAAAATATTAAGGTACTTAACAACTGTTTGAAGTTATGACAACACTGAAAAAGTAACTTTATTGCTAGTCCTCACATTTACCACCTTTGCATCCCACAATCATGTGATTGCTACTTGTGCATTGCACAACAGGTTTCTGACAAGCAGAGCCAATGGACAAGCTGGCAGTAAAAGTGCACATCACAAACATGTAGTGCCTTGCATAACAATCCGTGGTGACTTGCTTAATGAACAGATGGTAACGAACATTGTACGCCTTTCAAGGTCATGTGATGTTTCACTTAGCAACTGCATTCCTTAGCAGCAGAGTTGCCACTCCCAACTATGGCTGTTAAATGTGTCAGCCTTCCTACACATACAACTTATATCACTTCATTATTCTCATGGTAAAAGTTCTTTCTTGTACCATATTTGGAACGTGATTTCCATCACCACCTACTTACAGTGAGATTGCATGGGAGAGAGAAACCTGGGCTTCAAAAATCAACTATCAAAATCCCATTCCATCAGCAAGCTCCGATAGCTTTAGGAGTGGGGGATGGAAGTTACCTTGCAAAACACATGGAGGATATCAGGTTGGGGAAAATTGAGTTCATTGATTAATTCACCAATAAAAGGCTTTCTCATAGTAGATCTTCCAGTGGAATGGCCTGTTGTCAGGCTGTCCCAAATGCCTCAAAGTAATGTATGCAAATATATTCTTCCTATGAGACTCCGTGGGTAATTGATCAAATCAACCATTTATCCAAGAAGGAATATTACCTACCCTGCCTTGAAATCCTCAATTTACCTGAAAGAGGGGGCAGCATGCCCAGGCTCCTAAACGCATGCAGCATGTTTGTCCATCTGCACAGCTAAACTGGTCATCACACTTCACATCCCTGCTTGAAGGGAAGTTGCCAACAATCGCTGTTGTCTTCTCCACCCAAGGCATACGATCTCCATCTTTTAGGCAAGTGCCTGATGAATCATAGATGTAACCACTGGGGCAGCAGTGAATCTGATCCTGGCAGCAAGTGGCCTGGCAGGAGAGAGGAAGGTCACATCAGTGGCCTACTGGACCAGAAGGAATTCCTACTCTGAAGTAAAGTAGACAAACCAAAGACCCTCAACTTCATCTGAAAACCACTTCTGATTGGAGGCTCAAACTTATGATACCCTATTTCTTGCTCTCCATCTACAAGAAGCTGAAGAATATGGAAAAGTGCAAGTTAAGGCAGAGCTTTTTTTTTCTAGATCCTTTCCTATGAAATGAAGACTGAAGAACCTACAGCCCATGTGAAATTGCTGATTTGGCCTCCTATAAAGCTGCCACATCAAATTGCCAGTGTTAGATATTTTTTTTAAAAGGCTAAAATTGGTGAATTTGCTTTTGTATTAGTTCCCTTTCAGCCTCCAGATCTCAAACCCCATCAAAGAAAAAACTGAAATATGCCCCACTGCTGATTTTGCTGCATAACTTCAGAAAACTTTGGTTCCCAAAATGCTAGGTTTTAAAAAATGTTGCTCTCAGCTATGAAAAAATTGCCTGATTTTTTAATAGACCTAGGCCTCTCAGGTAAGCAGTTGTAAAACCGTAACTGGAAAGTATTGGAGTCAACAACTCTGCTGCAGTTCTGCAGAAACAAACAATACAGAATGGATGAGTAAACAAAAATAAACCCCCTTCTCCTTTCCAAGACCTTCCCCCTCCAACTTTTAACACAGGAACATCCTGAAAAGCCTAGCAACTGAGATGCATATAATTTAAGAAGGAATTACAATTTTGTGCACACCTCAAAGGGTCCCAGCTATGAGCAATCTAAGTGAGAAATGAGAGGTGAACTAAATTAGCAGAACCTGGGGAACCAGCACTTACTGAGATTAGTTCCCTTTTGTTCCTCACTCATAGACTAGACTCAATTCTACTCTTTCCTTTCTTGCATCTATTTACATAACTATGTAAATACTAGGAAGCTCCTGACAGGAAACAAAGCAATTTCACATTTTCTTTGATCCCCACAATAGCATTAAATAAGCTTAGGTCTCTTCTCACCTGTGTCAACAGGCAGCATCCCCAAGCGCCTGTTATAAGGCGACAACAAGTCTGGCCATCGTGGCAAGCTGTGTAGGGATCACACTGGATCATTCGATCTATGGAAGATGCTGTAGAGCAGGAATCTATTTCTGAAACTGTTGTGGAGCTTGTATCTATTTTTGGCACCAAAGGAATGCTTTGGCCGTCTTTCAGGCAGGTGCCTTCTGACAAGTTGCACTGGTAACCCTTTGGACAACAATGGGTATGATCTGGGCAGCATATGGCCTGGAAAAGACACAAAACACAATTAGACCATCATGGAATTCTTTGCCCAAAAAGGAGGTAGGAGGCTGTGTTTTGTTTTGTTTTTTTATTGAATATCTATCTGGCCAGTTGTGCCAATTCCAACTGATACATGCTTTTTGAAGTCTCTGCTGAACTTTCAAATAGCAAATACCAGGATAGAAGCTGGTATTGCTGATCTGCAGAGTATATGCTCAGTTCCTCTAAGACCAAAAATCTCTCCCGACCACCACAAGTATGCCCCCCTCCCAGCTTCCAGGTTAATTAACCATGTTTTCTGACAAACATAGTTCCTCTTACCTCCTCTAGGGGGCAGCACCCCCAGGATCCTGAGATTGTCTTGCAGCAAGTATTTCCATCTGGGCATGTAAATTTTGCATCACATTGTATATCATGAGCTGCACGATGAGAAAGAAGTTATATTTAAAGAAGAATACAAAGCCTTCTCCAAGTGCTCAGTTTGGGAAAAGAAAATGAGAGGTGAAGTCTTAACAACAACATATACATCTGCACTCGTAATTAGTTTATAGCAATAAGTTCCTCAGTTAACTTGATTTCTACAGAATGTGAAACAAAATACTATAATGTGTCTCTAATGTGCTTACTTTGATTTCTTTAATGTTAATGCAAAAATTATTCTCCTCTGTGGCTCAGCTGGGCATGGGGGGGGGCAGGGATTTTTGCTACCGGTTCTCCGAACCACCCACCTCTGTCGCTACTGGATCCGGGGCGATCCGGTCTGAACCAGGAGCATTTCACCCCGATCCTAGTCTCTTGCACATTACGTCTTAGTGAGCAATGCTTCTGGTTTCTACTATTTCTATGGACACTGCTTGGAACAGGAAACTTGCAATCTTTAAAGCTACTAACTTCCTTTGGAAGAAAGTATACTGGTACATATTTTCTCAGAAAACTAGATTCTGCCCCTCATGCCATATTTTACAGTTTTCTGCACCTGTGGAGGAAGAATTGTGCCATACAAACCTGCTTCTTGAATTAGATCCACCAGCCATCTAGTTCTTGTTTCCCTCAGTGGCTTCCCAAATTGGCCACAAAGGCCCTACCATATGGTGAAATGAAGCAGCTGCTTTGAGCACTGAACTGGCAAAAATCCCTACTTGCTACCCAATCAACGATCATTTAAAATAGAAATTAGTCCAGCATCCAAAACACATGGGAAATATTTTTATTTTAAACAAAAGAAAAAAACAAATGCTATCCTTCTTTCTTCTCAGTGCCTTAGGCTGCCTTTCTCATTTATTCCAAAAAGTTCGTGCCTTTTCTTTAGCATTCAATCTTCTTTTAAAAATTGGCTCTCCTCTCTAACTACATGAAGCTTCTTCTGGCACCCTTATTCTACATAGGACACTTCCTTTTGGCCAGCGACCTGTCACAGCACTTAATCATCCCACCTGTCTGGAGGCCTGCAGTGAGGTGGGTGATGGGCCATGATCCCTCGGGCATCATGGTGCATATGGAATGCTTCAGGTCACACTGGGTGCCCTGTGGACAACAGTGAAGGTGGTCACTGCAGCACACAGCCTAGTAAGAAAAGAAAAGGAAAAGCTGAAAGCACAAACATCAGATACAATAAGTAACTGTCTGCACCTATCAAGTTTGGACAAATGGGGGTGGGGGGAGAAAAGCTGAAGACATGGTGTTGCTGGCTCCCATCTGAGCTGAGCACCCCATCATCATTCTTCAGTTAAGGATAGTGTGGCTTATTTAATTACTAGGCTATTAACTTAGGTCTCCTTGTGGCGAACAAGTTTATCTGGAGTTTGCATCTTAGATTGAAGGAGCCAGACTAATCTTAATAGCTCAGGTGAAGTCTATAGAATTGCAGTAAGTAAAAATAAATAATTTCAGAATTATATGTGATTAATTATTTTTGTGTAAGAACAAGGAGTGGGATGGAGAAGACTACAAAAAACTTGAAAAATGTTGGCCATTTAAAATGACCCCTAAATTTAATTGCTTGGGTCCTAATGCCTAAAAATATTGCAAACCATTGTAGCAAATAATTTGAAACAATCAAAATATAAACATAAAATGCAATATGCAAAGAAGATAGAACCAAATACGCACAGATAGAACCAAAAGAGAAAATCAGATCACCAACTAAAAGTAATTCTAATGGAGCGACACAACTCATCCTAATAGCCATGAAAACAAGTAATTCATGGCACACTATACCGTGTTTCCTATTTTCTTTTGACCCCCAAAATATGGCCTTGGCCTTATTATCAGGTGGTCTTATTATTTTTGAGGTCCAGGAGGCCCCTAAATCTCAGCCCGCGGCAGGGGGACTGGTGCCAGAGCACCCACCAGCTGCTTCACCGGTGCTGCTAAGGCCGCTGCCTCCAGCAATCATGGCAGCTTTTTCGTTGCTTCCAGTGTAAACAGTACGAGGTGAGGTGGGGGGCGAAGGGTGGGAGAACATGCCCCACACGCACCTGCCATCCATGTGAAACAGCCTCGCGGAGGCAGCTCCCACAAACATTAGCTCGCACGCCCCTTCTCTTAGTCCGCAAAAAGAGCGGCTGCAAAAAAATCTCTTGGTGGCAAGAGTTTTTTTATGGCCGTTCTTTGTGGAAGCCACTAAGAGAAAGGTTGCATGAGCTAGGGTTTGCAGGAGCGGCCTCTGTGAGGCCGTTCCACATGGATGACAGGTGCGGGTAGGGTGCGTGGGGCATGATCCCCCTCCCTTTCCCCCCCTCCCTGGCCTTGCCTCCTCACGTTGTGTTGTTTGTGCAGTAGCTGAGCATGCATCTAAGTATTTGGGGGGACTTATTTGGGGGGGGCTTATTTTAGCCCATGCGTTCGAAAACCCAATTGGGTTTATTATCCAGACAGGTCCTAGTTTCGGGGAAACATGGTAGTAATTCATTTAAGATACCAGCAAAAGATGTGGGAGAATAAACAAGGCAGAAAATCTTTAATGAAGTCATGCTATCAAATATTCCTTGGCTAAAGGACTATCCTCTGATCAATTTCATACCTTCCTAAATCCCAATATTAACTCTTTGGAAGGCAATTAGCATCCAGCAAAATTACATAGGTAACAGAGGCCATTCCAGATTTCTCAAAGAAAAGTCCAGGGATGCATTAGGATGTGGATGGAGGCTAAGGACATGGAATTCCCCAATATCTCTCACTCCCACCATGATCAGGGACAGTCTTGATTGAACAATGCAGGCACTCCTTCCCATTTGCTCCTTTGGCCAAAATCTATTCTAGTGTTGCAGCCTGGCATAGTTACGTGTCACCAGAGATGGCACTGTGATGCAAGCCCTGCCCCTTTTGTAAACACACATACAAAAGGGGTTGGGGTTGCACTTAATTTAACATCTATCATCTTGCTTTTTTTTAACCCCGCCCCACGCCAGCAAATGTCAATAGACACACATAGGAGACCAGGATGCTAGTTGGGTAATCCTACCCTGTACTTCTACCCTGTACTTACGTTTTGTAAAGGGCAACAACCATATTCGCCGGTTGGGAGCAGGCAGCAAGTGGCCGCATCTGGACAAGAAGAGTGATTACCAGGACAGATGTTTCTTTGAGTCAAATCTGCAAGATGAGCAAAGATTACCTTCTCAAAAGGTGAAATAAAAAGCCTCTGTGGGAAATATGGGCAGTGTAATGGATTGCTATCACCTTTGGTGAGCATAGGACCCTGAAGAGAAAGCATCACCCAGCCTACTCAACCTAGCAATTATAATGGATTAAAGCAGGAGTCCCCAACTCCTAGGTGCAGATCGGTCCCAGTGCCAGTCCATGGTCTGTTAGGAACTGGACTGTGCAAGCAGTGGGAAAGCAAGTGAAGGTTCATGTGTGCATGTGCAGGATCTAGTATGCACATGAAACCATTCCCTCCTTAGTGATCTGTGGAAGACAATTTTTCTTCCAAAACTAATTCCTGATACGAGAAAGGCTGGAGACCGCTGGATTAAAGTGCAAATCTCATTATGGAACAACAGAAAAGTTAAAATAAACCTAGTTCTATATCTTTACTCCATACTTAACACCAGGGTCCGTTTCTTTGCTGGAAACTTCTTTGAAAGAGGCTGTTTCCCAAAAGTTTCAAGGCATCGTGCTTCAACTAGATCACAAGTTGTGCCTTGTGGACAGCAGTGAACCTTGTCTGCACAGCAGGATGCCTGGGGAAAGAAGGGGATGAATGCACCATCATTCCCCACCATTATCTTTTCCTATAGTGCTCAATGAACAGCCTTGTACCAACAAGCCTCTTAAAAGTTTTATTAATCAAAACAGCACACTGAAATATTAACACAAAACCCAGACGTTTACTGTATGTGGAATGGAATATTGAATATGAAGAGTACTTTCTTGCTTCAATGATTTCACACTGCAACTTGCTTTGTGATTGTTTCTTTCATATTTTAAGCAAATATGAACTTATGGACCAACAACAGATTTATTAAATAAAGTTGTTTTTTTAAAAAATATGAACTTTTATAAGAAACAAAATGAAGCCTGTAATGTGGCAGTCTAGGTATAGAAGTCACTTTCCTGGAAAAAAACGGATATTGTTACATACCATTTGATTTGATTTTCTGTGTTGTTTTATAGTTTTCCCTACTTGGTAATGTAATGAGAAGGCTGGTAGAAATCTTACTTCATATTTTTTTAAAAAATACATCTAGTCTCTACAGTTGCAGAGTTACATGAAACGATTTCCTTTGGTTGGACTCTGAGACAAGCTGCTCAGAACTCTGGTTGACCAGAAACTGTAATGCAAGAATGTAATTCAGTGTTTCCTCTACCTATTAAAACCCCAAATGAACTATGCAACTGAGAAATGTTTTAAAATATTGGTGACATTTCAGCAAACTGAAGAACCTAAATGTTGGCCAACACTTTCTTATATTTTAGGAAAGCCAGTGCAGAATTGTGAAGACTTCAGAATAAGATGTTTTATGATGTAGTGCAAAACTAAACAAGTTTTGAGGGACCATGGATCTTGGGAGATGAGAGTGTGGGAGACCAGCCTACAGTAAATCCATAGTAGGAGGTGACTGAAATGTTTTGTTTCGGGGCACATATTTAACAGGAGGAACAGTAAAAATAGGACTGGAATGCCTCTGAGAGGAACACCATGATTCTCCCTATCCCCAGTCCTAGGAAAGCACCAAAAATTCATGTTACCGGAATTCAGTCACTGATTACCTTCCACTTTCAGTCTTGTGGGTTTGTAGGCCAAAAAGATTCAAATGCAACAGAATGTTCCACTGAAATTTAGCCTTCACAAGATACTACTAAATGTAATTATCGGTAATTAAGAGTGATGCAAGTCATTTGCAGTTGCTTGCTCCACAAACAAAGAGTTTCTGACTCCAAAGAATCTCTGGACTGATGGACAGGAGAGTGTAATTCAGTGACTTCTTCATTTTTTTAAAAAAAATCAAAGAGCCAATTTTTATCTCTGTCTGCATGAAAATACCTTCACTTGCCCATATCTAAGCTCCCATACCTCTGGCATCGGACAACATCCCCAGGATTCATCAGCCATCAAGCAACAGGTGCAGCCATCTGGGCATTCCCATTCGCTATCTGGGCATTGAACAGCCCTGACTATGACAGCAGAGGTTGAATCTGGAATGCAAAATAAGTAAAACTTAGAAGTGACATCTTAAGTTTGAAGGCCTGGAAATGTAAAGTCTTTCTCTCTTCTGCATAAAACTGGCATTTGATTTGTCTATGCCACGAAGTTCCTGTGTAAGACGAGATTGTTTTTGAATCAAAATCAGCTTAAAATAAACTTCCTGGCCAAATAAGCACATGAAAAGCCAATATACCAAGCCTTAAATCTAACTTAATTTACCAGTATATTAAAATTAAATCTACTTAGTAGGATTATTCTGCAAACATCATTTGGTTTAATCATTCATCCATTGAACACATTTATAACTGGCAACAACTCTGGAGATCGCATCTCTTAAGGCTTTGGGTGGTTGCAATATGGTTTAGGAGCCTCAGATTGTGTACTTCAGTCCCAATTGGTAAAATAACTTATTCTAAATCTTTTTGTTAAAAAAAAAAAAAAAAACAGATTTAGCCTATCTTATTTGCTTAACCTGGTGAAACAAATATATTCCTCTAAGAAAGTTCCTTGAATTAAAGTGGGAGAGATTATTTTTGTAACTGAAGTATTGTTACTGTTCCTATGACTCAAAATTATTCCACCTTGTCTCCAAATACCTTCATTTTCTATGCAGACTCTTCCATCAGTGCTGCAGTGGGTGCCAAGGGGGCAGCAATGGTGTCCATCAGCACAAGAGATGGCCTGGAGGTGAGATAAAAGAGAGGCAAAGGCCCCAAAGTATTCAGAACAGCAATACAGCATAAGATCTCACTGGAAATTGGAGTGTTACAAGTCCTGAAGTTTAACTTCTCAAACAGATGTGCCAATTACCAAATATGACTGTGAACTAGCTGGAGAGATACAAAGGATATGTGTGCTATTTTGGTTTGTTGTACTAAGGATAGGGAAGTAAATGAAGCCACTGCACATGAGCTCAGAAGGTTTTTTTTCCTCTTCCTTTCGTTATAATTTCTGTTTGCTTTTTACTAAGATTGCAAGTAGTATACTTCTCTTCCCGTTAGTTTTCTTAGTCAACACATTTCTTTCTCTACATACTTGGTACTTTCTAAATGTGTTGGAACTATAGTTACCAGAATTTCAACTAATATGGCCATATGCCATGGAAATTTTGGGAATTTTAAAATAAAAGGTTCCAAAGCCATCAGTTATCTATACAGTTCTAAAATATTTCAACCTAATTGTTTCTCATTTCTACTTAACCTCCATCTAGGAACCAAATCCAACAAGAAAGATATGGGAAATATATTGTCCTCTAGAAATGATAATGTATCGTTACTGCCTATCCTCCCCGATATAATTTAGATACAAGAAGCAGTGATTGAACGATATCTGAGGAACCCATGATCTTTAGATATCCTTGTATTAGAATATTTATCTTAGCTTCTCTGATCTAATAAACCTCCAGATATTAGGAACTTTCAATCCAACTTTCCTAGATAGCTGGATCACTGGATACAATGACTATAAAGAATAGAAATTATAGACTTCCGGCAGTGATGTCATCACGGATGGGTGAGGAAACGGAGGCTCCGTCTCTGATACCCAAATTTCCTCATTAATTGCTCTTTAAGGGCATTCCCGAGGGATTGGGAAACGAAAGAGGAACTTGCGAAGCCCCCTGGTGTTGCGCTGTCATCAGGGAGGGCGAGCGATCAATCTCTTAAATTGGTGGAGAAGAAGTCGGCCTTATTGGCGGACAGGAGTGATGGCGCCCACCTAGATCGAAGCAAAAAGTGGAAGCAAATCCGAGTGACTGTCAGATAGATCACCTACAATACAGGCGGTAAACAGGGGACACGCGATCGAATCAGAGGAAGACAAGTGAGTTACAACAGCGGTGATACAAGAGGAGAAGGAAAAAAGGGGAAACAACTACAGCGCAGAAGAGAGGAACCCATAGAATGACTAAGCAAACATAGGAAAAGGAGAAATAGCGCTCGAAGCGGTGTGAGTGCGGACTTTTACAGTTGAGCAAAGGGAGCAGCCTGTGGATTCTGTGGATACAGACAAGCCGTTTGAACCTGGGAATTATAACTGATCCAACCCCCAAAATATCGGAAAACTGAGTGCAGAGACTGAAATACCACACTAAGTGGTGAAATTCACGGATACAGAAGACCTGTCTGGATTTCGGACTTTGGATTTACAAATAACTTTGGACAATAAGAACTTAAGTTAAAAAAAAAAGATTTGAAAACTGAATGCAGAGATCCGATTAGTAATAAAAAAAAGAAGTAATAAAAAAAAAAAGACTGAGACGGACACAGATCGCGTTTTTTATGACTGTGAAAGAACGGATTGAGAGGTAAAGCAAGAAGACAATAAAGACTAAAGAAAATAAAAATTAAGTGAATTATTAATTTTGAACTGTTTAATTAGTTAATAAGTTTAATATTTAAAAGAAATATATAAGTTGATAATATTTTTATAGCTATAAATTGTATTGTGAAATTGTGATTAGATAAGGAATTATTGTTAAAGTGAAAGGTTGATTTTTATACAAAATAACAGATGAGTTGACTGTATGTCTGAGACAGACTGATTGAAAAAGGGGGTAGTTGAAAAGATTGCTAATTAGAAAATTAAGAAAATTAAACTAAAATCTTGATTGATAAGTAAATTGATTTATACTGTGAATAAGAACTAATTGCTCAATTGGGATAACTGGTAATATAATATAATATAACTATATATAAGCTGTGCGGTGTATAAGCAGTGTTTGGAGGGGAAAAGAGATACTAAGGAATAACTTAATAATTGATGTTAAGGTTGGAAAGCTTTACACGAATATTGGAAATGTCTACAACATCCACCATAACAAAGACAGGGAAAAAACCTACAACCAATACGTTAGTAATGACTCCTACCCCCTCACAACAAAAAACAATAGATAGCATGATGGGGAAAGAAAAAGAAAAACTGGAAATGGCACCAAATGTAATACAAGATATGTTTCAAAAGATCCAGGAAACACTGCTCCAAACACAAGAAAAAATAGCTGAAAATCAGGAAGAAATGAGAAAGTTCCATGCAGAGATTAGAAATGAATTAGGAGAAGTCAAGGAAGATATCAAGACTATGAAGGATAAAATTGGGGGCATTCAAAATTCTGTAGCAGAAAATGAACAGAGAATTAGGAAAACGGAAACAAAAATAGATCAGGTGGAATTAAAAGTAGAAGCAATGGAACAAAAAACCCTACAACTAAATAAAGAAATGTCAGATTCCTTGGCCATGCTCGAAATGGAAAAGGCCTCATACTTCTTGCGTTTTCAAAATATTCCAGAAGAAAAAAATGAGTTTAGAAGGGAAGATGGTGGAAATTATTTCAGGAATGATCCAAAAAGAGCTAGACGAAATAAAAGGACAATTGGAAGAAACTTACCGTGTATAAACAAATTATATAAGAAAACACAGACTGGCGAGAGAAGTCCATGTCAAATTCTTAAAAAAATCAATCCGAGATGAAGCCTATAAGAAATCTAGAGAAGAAACGGTGATCTATAATGATAAAGAAATTATAATCTTAAAACAGATACCCCGAAGAGTAAGAAATCTACGACAACAATATCAGTTTTTAACACAACTATTGATCAAATACAAGATAGTGTACAGATAGCTGCCAATAGAGGGGATCTTAATTATGTGGGAAGACAAAAAATATAAAATAGACACTCTAGAAAAGGCAAGAGAATTTCATAACACACACTTTAGACTAGAAGAACTAGAAGAAGAACAGGAAAGCAAGGAGGAAACAGATAGTAAAAGTCAAGAAGAAGAACCAATAGAAACAAATCAAGAAAAAGAAATAAGGCAGAGGCAAGAAAAAGAGAGAGAACAGAGAGAAGGTGCAAAAGCTAAGGCATGGATGGAAACAAGAAACACAAAAAACCAGATACGATAGGCAATGGATGAACAGATCAAACTCTTTTCGGTAAACATTAATGGCTTAAATGCCCCAAAGAAAAGGAATCAAATTTTCACAAAATTACGAAAATTAGAAGCAGATGTGATATGTCTGCAAGAAGTACACATTCAAAAAGATTATCAAAAAATCCTAAAAACCCCAAATTAGGAAAACTATATTCATCTCTGGCCCAAAAAAAGAAAAAAGGAGTAGTGATTTACGTAAAAGAAAAAATACAATCTAAACTAGTCTATACCGATGAGCAAGGTAGAGTGGTGATGGTTGAACTAGAAATAGGAAAGAGGAAAATGTTAATTGTAGTGATTTATGCACCTAACCAAAAACCGCTTTTTTTAAAAGATCTACATATAAAATTAGCAGAATTAGAATATGATGATATTTGTGTAATAGGGGATTATAATGCAATAGTAAATGCAAAGAAGGACTACAAAACTGGGGAAAAAAACAAAAGAAAAAAGCAATACTTCCAAAAAAATTATTTACTATGGCTGAAGAACTAAACTTGGCAGACGTATGGAGGGAAACACATGAAGAAGAGGCCCAATACACCTTTTACTCCCATCCACATAACTCCTGGTCAAGACTGGACATGGCATGGATGACCCCAAATATCAAAATAGAAGTAGAAAAAATTGAGATAGGCACAAACCAATGGGCAGACCACAATCCACTATTCATAAACTGGAAAGGGGAAAGAAGACGTAAGAGATGGACAATGAACCAAAGATTATGTAAAGAGAAAGAATTTAATTCGATGTTAGAAAAGGAAGTAAAAATATTTTTTCAGATAAATAAAATAGAGGAAACCTCTTTACAAAACACATGGGATACTTTAAAAGCATATATAAGGGACCTAGTAATAGCATATACGAGGAAAAAGAATAAAGAGAAGAAAAAACAATTAGATAATTTAGAGAAAGACCTAAAACAAATAGAACAAAAACTCCAGGAAAAGCCCCAGAACAAAACAATAAGAGAAGAATGGGAAATGATTAAGCATAAATTGAATTTGATAAACCAAATAGAACTAGCCCAAAAAATAAAAATGGCGAAACAAAATTATTTCTAACACGCAAATAAAACAGGCAGATGGCTAGCCTATAAACTGAAAAAAGAACAGAAAAAAAGAATGATATACCAATTGAAAGACGATAAAGGAGAAATTCAACATAGTAAAGAGGCCAAAAAAGAAATTATTAAGAAATTTTATACGAATCTATATAACCAGGGGAAAATAGAAGAAGACAAGATAAAACAGTACATAGGGAAATCAGGAATGCCAAAAATCACAGAAGAACAAAGAATAACTCTCAATAGGCCAATAACCAAATTAGAATTAGATGAAGTATTGAAAAAGCAAAAAAACAATAAAACACTGGGACCCGACGGGCTACCGGTAGAAATATACAAAACAACGCAAGAAGTATTGGGAGAGAATATGTTGCGATTATATAATGAAGCTATGGAGAAAGCCAAAATACCAAATTCATGGACAGAAGCCATAACAACAATCATTCCAAAAGAAGATACAGATCGCCAGTTAATACAAAACTATAGACCTATTTCATTATTGAATGCCAATTACAAAATATTTGCAGCAATCTTGGCCGAAAGGATCAAATCAGTATTAAATACATATATACACCCAGACCAAAATGGATTTCTGCCGGGACGCCAAATAAAGAACAACATGAGAATAGTACTTAATGCTCTAGAATATTATGAATCACACCTGGAGAAGCAGGCAGCATTGGTTTTTCTTGACGCCCAAAAGGCCTTCAATAATCAAAATTGGAAATTTATGATTGAACAACTACAAAATATGCAAATTGGGGAAAAATTTGGGAAAATTATAGCAGAAATCTATACCAAGCAATCAGCAAGGATAATTATGAATGATGACATAACAGACAAATTTAATATAACAAAAGGAGTCAGACAAGGCTGTCCACTTTCCCCCTTACTATTCTATCATTGGAAATCCTGTTGAAAAAAATTAGAGAAGACCAAGGAATTGAAGGTTTAAGGATCAATAGAGAAGAATACAAAGCTCAAGCCTTTGCTGATGACCTAGTGTTTTTGACAGAAAATCCTATGGAATCTATACCAAATTTGTTCCAAAAAATAGAAGAATTTGGAGAAGTGGCCGGACTAAAAATCAATAAAAGTAAATCGAAGCTAATTGTAAAAAACCTTACGGAAATCCAAACAAAAGAATTGACAGATAATATACAAATCCAAACAACAAAAAAAATAAAATATCTAGGAATCTGGTTATCTACAAGAACATCAGCAATTAAAGAGAACAATTATGATAACTTACTAGAACAAACAAAGAAAGACTTAGAAAAATGGGAAAGTTTACACATTTCATTCCTAGGAAGAATTTCGGCCATCAAAATGACTATATTACCTAAATTTTTATATTTGTTTCAGGTCACCCCAATTAAAATAGATAAACCGTTTTTTGAAAAGCTGAATAAAATAACATCTAAATTTATATGGCAAGGGAAAAGGCCACGAATAAAATTTAAGCTGCTTCAGGATACAAAAGATAGAGGAGGAGCTGCACTCTCTGACTGGGAGGTATATTACCAAGCAGCAGTACTATCGTGGGTCAAAGATTGGATAGAATTAAAGGACTCTAGAATTTTAACAATTGAGGGACACGAACTCCAAACTGGCTGGCACTCCTTTATGTGAGATGAGAAATACAAAACACATTCATATTTTAAAAGACACACAATAAGAAACTCATTATTACAAATTTGGCTTAAAATTAAAAAACAACATTATATGAAGATACCAAATTGGCTAGCACCGGCAGAATCAATTAGGCACCCAAATTTAACAGATAAGACAAAAATAATTAGATATAAAGATATAATTGACTATCAAGGCAAATTAAAGACAAAATAACAATTGGAGACAGATTTACACAGAGAAATAGACTGGTGGACTTATACTCAAATACAATCCAAATACAGAGAACATATAAAAACATATGAAATTTATAATCAAAAACAAGAAATAGATAAAATTATATTAGATTCAGAAAATAAATTAATTAGTAGAATTTATAAATTTCTTCTACGCTATAAATTGGAAGAAGAGACAGTCAAAGAAACGATGATTAAGTGGGCTCAAAACATCAAACACACAATACCTTTGGAAAAATGGGAAAAGTTCTGGCAGGTAAACCTAAATTTAACGAAAGCAACGGCGTACAAGGAAAACCAACTGAAAATATTTTATCGGTGGCATATGTCTCCAACCAGATTGGCAAAAATACAACCTAAAAATAGCCCGATTTGTTGGAAGTGCAAAAAAGCACAAGGGACATTCTATCATTTATGGTGGATGTGCCCGGCAGCAAAGAAATTTTGGTCTAACATCAAAAAATGGTTGGAACAAATAACAAAAACACAGATTGAAAAAGAACCAGAAACATTTCTATTAGGAATCTTTAACAAATCATATCCTAAGGATATCAAATATCTCACAATTCACATATTAACTGCTGCAAGAATAACCTACGCAAAAAATTGGAAGCAAGAAAAAATACCAAGTGAAACAGAAGTAATAGGGAACATTTTAGAATGCGCTGAAATGGATAGGTTAACCAAAGAATTACAAGAAAGAGAAGAATCAGACTATTATAAAATATGGAATAATTGGTATAATTGGTTAAAAATCAGAAATATACAAAAAATATAGGGGAAATATTACCGATTTAAATATATATATATATAATAAAAAATGTTATTAGATTAAGGAGAGGTGAGGGAATATATCATAAGTAGAATTGTAGAACGTCACTCTGAAAAAATGCTTAAGAAGAAATTACACTCTTTTTGTGTATGTTGTATAAATGGTTGTTGTGTATATGTTACGTATGTCTTTTTTAATATTTATATTCAATAAAAACTACTTTTATAAAAAAAAGAATAGAAATTATAATCTTCTACATTGGATGGCCACTGGAAGTTAAAAGTTGTTCATTTAATCTGTTACATTTCAGTTCATACAGAGCAAAGTAGGGTTGGCATGCAGATAAGAACAATTCAGGAGGTATGGGCAAATCAGTTAAACTTGCCCTATTAAAAAGGGTGTTCTGATCCTTGCCAGTCCTTATCTTATTTTCAGGTCCAAAGCTCACCTCCTCCCAAGGACAGCAGGCAAAGGTGGAATTCAGGCTGAGCTGGCAGGAGTATGTCACTGGACATGTGCTAGCATCAGGACACACAACACCAGATACCTCGTTCCTGCTCTCTGGGGGCAACATGCGGAGGGATGCTCCTGTGAACTGTAAATGAAAAAAATGAGGCAACAACACGGCAGGCAACTTTGTTCCCATCCCCCAAGATACTATGCAAGTTGATGATCACGAAATAGCTGTAAAAAGGGAATATATATTTATATATAATGTATGTTTAGTGTTTGGTGTTTGTCATACTGTTACAAATAAAAATAAAAAAATTATCAAAAAGTATCAACAACTCCAGAGAAGCTGGATGCCCTGTAACAAAGCTGTAAAACAACAATATTCAGACTTTTTTTAAAAAATGAAGTCCTTGGTGTTCTTGGAAAAAGCATATATCTCTTTGACCTACATAAATTCTCTTCTATTGGCATTTTTCCTTACGTTGTTTTATTCATGTAATCAACTCAAGCTTTGCTAATGGAAATGCTTCTATCTTTTTAGGAAACCATTTTCTGCCCCATCCTTAGCAGAAGAGTAATATAACAAAAACTTATACCTGAGGCTGATCGCAGCAGGTATACTTATCTCCATCAGGGAGCTTGCAACATGTTGAAGATCCTTCACATTTCTGCCCATCAGGGCATTGCAAAGAAGAAGCTGTCCTGCTGAATACCAGGAAAACTACGAAGTGCACCCACATCCTAGCCATGAACCTAGATAGGAGAATAATAAAGAAGTGAGGTGCTTTTTTTTTTAATTTGATTTATCTGCCACCCTTCTCCGGAGACTCAGGGCGGCTTACAATGCGTTAGGCAACAGCTTTCATACTCTTGTATATTTATACAAAGTCAGCTTATTGCCCCCACAATCTGGGTCCTCATTTCACCTACCTTTGAAAGGATGGAAGGCTGAGTCAACCTTGAGCCTGGTGAGATTCGAACTTACAGTAATTGCAGACAGTTGGTGTTAATCACAATGCTTTTAGTCTGCTGAGCCACCAGGCCCATTTCACAAGGCTTCAGAGCCCCACTGCTGTCAAATACTCAGCCCCCAAAGAAGAGTCTCACCAAGCCCTTCCTCATAAATTAAGAGCTGCTGATGACCTTAATAGTGCAGAATTCTGACTTATAAGCTATTTAGTGACTCAGCAAGAAAGATCAGCTAAAAGAACCTCATGTGACAGTCATTAAAAGCAGGAGGGTAAGATCACGTGGATAAGCTTTTGTTGTAAAGCCTAGGAAAACCTGATAGCAGGAGATATATCGCCACTAAGGCCAATGTTTTATTCAGTTTTTTTCTTTCTTTCAGAGAAAATGTTTCAGAATTACATTATTCATGTAATGAGTCAAACAAATAAAATGTTCAGAAGAAAAGAGCAATTCATTTGAACATTTAATGTAATTTATAAGGGCTCAATTTTTAATACTATATAACATTTTTGATTCATACAAATGAATTTCGATACAAATGCTCCAAAGTATTTTTAGAATTTAATTCAAAGCATTGCACAACTCATCTGTGTGTGTATATATACAGATACACACACGTCTATGTGCACTCTTGCCCTCTCTCTCTCTCTCAACCATATCTCCCTAGAAATGGATAAATACCCCATGAAAGTTCATAACTGATTCAACACCCTGCTAGAAGAAACCATACCCAGCCATGTCCAATTGTACATTCCAGTCTTACCATAATTCTAATTATCCCCTTCCAGCACAAGAAAGTTGTAATCTATAGATGACAACTAAAGATGTGAGATTGGAGAAGACTGAGATATCTTAATCCCACCACTGACTTTCTCTACAAAGCCTTATATATGTATTCCAGGATCCTGCTGATTGGAAGAGTACTCAAGCCCCAGTAATTAACATTCTGAAATTATTATTTCACCCAGAACTTCTTGTATTTTATGAAGATTAAGAAATTAAAATGCTTCAGGGCGCCATTTATGCCCAGAATTTTCAGTGAATAGATATGTTTATCTTAGGAAACAAATCATACCAACTGATATCCTAGCTACCTAGGTTTAATACTTGAATAGCATCCTACTTCCGACATCCCAGAGTGAGCTGTATCCAAGACCACAAAGTCGAAGTTTTTTTTATTCCCCTCTGATTTAACTGAGGCTAGTTTACTGATCAATTGTCAATAAAAAGTTATTGATTACGATTATTACAACTATAAAACAAGTTATACATCTAAGCATTTTCAATTGATGCAGAAGTCACTTAGAAAAGGGCCAATTAAACCTCTGCTACAGAAGCTCACAAATTTTAGCTATTTAGCTGTTTGCAAAAAAACCAATATTCAAGTTGATATATATACTAGATCTCATTGTACACTCTGATCTAGAAAAAATTATTCAACCCAATCCAACTTGTCTTTATCATTAATTAAGCAAGTCAAGTTGTACTACTCACATATTTATTATATGCTTCATAATATATTACCACTTATGAGTTGCCCCACAGAGTTAGTAACCAGCTACATAATATCATTATCAGAATGAGGCAGGAAATTGAAACAAGGAGAATGCCTGTGCATGCACAATGTGACAATTCAGAAACATCTGCTTATGAGAATGGTGAAATTGGTTACCATTGGTTACCAGTTCCTTCTTTTTGTTTCCATATTCTCTTGCACCATTTGATAGTCATGAATGAATTCCAAGTTAGTTAAAATGCATATGCATATAATTATCCCAGGTCCTATGTTCACAACACTTCCCATAAGCTCTGGTCCCAAAGCCCATGGTGCTCCAGAGCAACTACCACTTCAGTGGAGAATCATTTGACCAAAAAATAAATTGACCTCAAGTAGGGGGTTGAAAACTGCTAAAAGCATGTACTCCACTCATTCTCATGCAGACCATTTAGAAATTTTAGATGCTTACGCACAGTTCCTCAAACAATACTATATATATTCTCCAATCTCAATAACATATGCACACAAAATTCACAGCCCCCCCTCCTCTGATAAGCCACACAAATTGAGTAACCATTTTGTCTGTTCCAGCGATAAAAAAACTTCCTTTTTTCACTCCCTCAATCTCAGAGAGCTTTAGTTGTTCAGAACTAAATTTTTTGTCTCTCAAGGCAAATCTGAGTTTGCTAAATGAAATGTAACAGCTTGTGAACCCATGCAGCCCTCAGTTTTTTTATACATACAGTTTGTGGTTACAAATAAAAGATCTGAGATCTTGTACTGAAAAACAATTACTGCAAGAAGAGAAATTACTGTACTTAACAGCATGTTGCATAAGATTTGAGCAAGGCTGGGAAAAGGAAAGTGAGGAAGATCAGATTTTGTCAGTCCTCCAGGAAACATGATTAGAAGAAATAAATCTATTTTATTATAAGGCTACATTACAAATTTCTTGCCACTACATTTAATTGCTTGATCCATTAGGGTGCATCCTTCCTAGGTTTCTTTCTCTGACCCCACAAAACCACTGGGTCTCCTGCCTTTCTTGTCCAATTCTTTCCTAGGCAGCATCTCTTCCCCAAAGCCATCCACACATTCCATTACAGATCCACTGAAAATCAGATGAACTTGAGCAATGAATTTCCGTTCTTCACTTATGCAGTTCTCAACTCTATCCTGAAAATGAAAGGTATGACAGGAGACGGTTCCAAACCCAGATTCTTCCAGCAGCCATCTGGTATGAAACATAGGTTTGACTACCTGAAGCACTGAAATTTACTTCTGCAAAATAGCTCCAGCGAGAAATGGAGAGAGAAATCTGTGCTCTGGGACAATTAAATCAATTGTTCCTTCCCAGTCAGACACACAATTCTCAGCAGGCATCAAGTGACTGTAAAGAAAATCAAGGCAGAAATTCATTTGAAAATCCAGGAACTCCATTTATTACCCTAAAATCTCTGGGGGCTGTTGAGGAGTGCTAATTTCCCCTCTTATGAAATGCCTTACAAGGGTTTTTTTTCCCCCCTAGTCATCTCTCTGCTCTAACCTTTTTCATGTTTTGGAAACCATGTTTTGTTGAATGGAAAAGTCAGGGAAACGGCATGCTGTGTGTTCATCTAGGTCAGCAATATCAGCATCAGAAGAACCTGTGAATGTAGCAACTTGCAAATAGTTGCTACATTAAAGAACCACATTTCCAAATGCTGTAAGTCTGAATCTGTACAGCTATATACATCTGCATCTCACACCACAGAGCCATCCAAACCCAACAAGCTGCTTGATTATCTCCGGTAGGAAAAGCATCTCTTAAAAGCACTAGGGAGGAAATTCCATTGGACAGAAGACTTGGACCTGGTGGTTCCCATCACACACTTAACTCCTCAGGAGGATTGTTTTAATAGGTCATTCTCGGCAGTCTGGTGATTCAAGGAGGAGTCAACAGCTTAAAGAGGGCTCTTAGTATTATTGGCCTCAGGCTAGTACAGGCAGGATGGCTATGTCGACATCTGCAAGAGCCAAATCCTGGCTCTAAGGATATCCCGCAAAGAGATGACGAAGGATTATTCCTGCCCCCCAATCCTCCCATCAACTGTGGGAGACGCTGAACGAACGCGAGCATAGAAAGGTAGAGCCCCATCAGATCCCCCCCCCATTTTGTCTTCCACAGAACCAAGCAGTAAAAACTAAGAGTGATCCCCCCAACTTGGTTCCCCCTCCCCCTGCATGTCATACACTCATAAGCATCCGAATACAGCCTAACGGAGCAGTCTACAGAAAGGACGATGGAGCCTTTCCACGTCGCCAAACCGATGCGCCAGAAAACTCACCTTCGGCACCGGCGATCCCGATGTTGGGGCTACTAAACCTCTGCAGCAGCAGCAGCTTACCTTGCAAGTAAGCAACCAAACTAAGTCTCAAACCAGGCCACGCCCCTCTAATTCGGTTTCACCCTCTCGCCCTTCCCTTCTCCATTGGGATTGGCTACTTTTTCTCCAGGAGGGCGTGGAGGCGAAAGGGAAACACCGTAGCTCTTTGTTTTGGATTGGTGGGTTTTCTACCTAATCCCACCTCCCCAGCTGAATGTAGAATGCCGAAATACCACGAGATCATAATTAGCCGAGACTCAAACCCTCCAGAGGTTCAAATAAGATTTCGGGGGCACGTGACAAGGTGGGAGGCGGGATTTACCCGGGTGGGGTGGGGTGGGGTGGATCGATTCAAGCACCGGAACCTGTTATGTTGATTGAGCGGCTGCCGGGGGCGCAGGCCGGAAGTGGTAATCAAAAAGAGCGTCTCTCTCTTAAAGGTGTACACAGTGTTTCGAGTCGCCGCTCCAGATATGTGAGGGCGATGATTTTATTGGCCCCTTTCGAAGACATGACAAGGCATCCAGCCTTCCGGGCACTTTAGGCAAAACAAAGAAAGTAGGAGGGGAGGAAAGGTCTATGGCCCTGGGCTGTAGGTTTCACAAGGCGTGTGGGAGTACTTCCCTGCTATTTCAACTTAATAGTTTCAGTCTTCAGTCTAGTTTAGAGGGTCGAAGTCTATGCATATTAAAAAGGCTGCGGTTGAGAAACACTGCTCTGTCCTACACTTCTGCCTTTTAATGCTTTGTTTCTTATAAGATTATCTCCACTTATCGCTTGCTGCTTTAATAGCGTTAGTTTCCGATAATTGCATTACAGTTAAGTTTTGTTTATAACATACCACTTCAAGACTGCAGCTGTGTGCAAGAGTTAGGCAAAGGCCAGCAGCTCACATAGGGTATTCACTACATATCGAGGAGCTACTGAGAACATTTGAAATCATGTTTTTAAATTAATATGTGACCATTAGGAACCAATAGAGAGTGCAATTTCAAGTACTTCCAGCATTCAGAATAATGGGATTTTTCTCCAAAGTTTTATCGTGAAATTCAGTAATTAGTTAATTCAATAATTTACAGGAAATGCTTAGTAGCTGAACAGTGTCTTTTGGTTGATAATAGTAGACATTGCCCATCTGAATCCCTTTTAATTATTAGAGCAACCAGGAATATATAGCACATGGTACCTGTGTTCAGAGGTATTTTTTCCCTGTGATGTCCTAAATGAGATTAGTTTTTAATTGTTTTCTATATGGAAAGAGTTTTTTTCTTTTTTAACCGGAGTAAAGTTCTATTTTGTAAATGCCTCCCTCCATTTTTGTAACCTAAGCTGGTATAGATCAGAAAATATCTTATTAAAATTATTATTTATAAAATATTAAAAGTGGGAAAGTATAGATGAAACAGGTATTTTTAAATAACAAACTTGAATATCCTGTTTTTCAAACCAGTGACAGATTCCTTAAAAATATCTCCTTTGATCTTAAAATGCAATTAATACAACAAATAAATTTATGTGTACTGGACACCTTGGAGAATGCTTAGTAAAGGCAAATTATTGGTAGTCATGCTATTAAGATTTTAAGAGCTGAAATGTTAACTAGTATAGTTAATATACTATACGCCCATTTAAAAGGGATGCTGTGGCTAAGACACTGAGCTTGTCGATCAAAAGGTCGGCATTTCAGCGGTTTGAATCCCTAGTGCTGGGTAATGGCGTGAGCTCCCGTTATTTGTCCCAGCTTCTGCCAACCTAGGAGTTTGAAAGCACATAAAAAATGCAACTAGAAAAATAGGGACCACCTTTGGTGGGAAGGTAACAGCGTTCCGTGCGCCTTTGGTGTTTAGTCATGCTGTGACCACAGAGATGCCTTCAGTGCTGGCTCTTCAGCTTTGAAACTGAGATGAGCACTGTCCCTTAGAGTCAGGAACGACTAGCACATATGTGCAAGGGGAACCTTTACCTTTATTAACTATACTAGTTAGTTAATGTTAACTAGTATAGTTAACTGAAATGTTAACTTTCTTCTTCTTGTGCCATATCTGTCATTGGACGTTGGCAATCATGTTGGCAATCCTATTTTTGTCAACAGCCATATGAAAAAGTGCTGTTGAGTTTTGTCCAAACTAGTTCCTTAGGTTTTGAAGCCATGATGTTCTTCTGCCTGGACCTCGTTTGCCTTCAATCTTTCCTTGGAGGATTAAGTGAATGATGCCGTATTTTTCTGGGTGCCACATCACATGTCCAAAATATTCTAACTTTTGCTTTTTAATGGTTTTGATGATTTCCCTTTGTTTTCCCAGGCAGCTTATCACCTCATTATTTGTGATTTTGTTAACCCAGCTTATACATAACAGTTGTCTGTAAAATCCACTTTTCAAATGCTTCTAGTTTCTTCAGGTGGTTTTCTTAACTAGAAATATTAACTAGTTATAGTTAATATACTAGTATAGTTAATATACTAGTGCAGGGGTGGGCAACTGTGGCCTTTTTACAACCTGTGGACTTCAACTCAGTCTGGCTGTCTTAGGAATTCTGGGAGTTGAAGTCCACAGGTTGTAAAAGGGGCACATTTGCCCACCCCTGGTGCTTTTTGGTGTAAATTTTTAAGCCGAAAAGTTTTGCCAGTGCAGATTATAATAACAAACTTTCACCAGTATCCGTAATAGATACTGGTGATAGCTCATAGAGCTATCCGTAATAGATACTGGTGATAGCTCAGAGCTATCAAGATTTGGTCCTTTGCTGAGAGTCTGTATCCGACGGTCTCGCGATAGCTATATAATCCACAACTAGGGGCGGGGCGAGAAGATCGTGTGTGTGTGTGTGTGTGTGTGTGTGTGTGTGTGTGTGTGTGTGTGTGTGTGTGTGTGTGTGTGTGTATGTGATCGTGGAATGGCTTTGTTACTCGCATCTTTGTGCGGGGGGGGAGGGGGGCGGCGGAGGGAAACGAGTCTCACAGCTTCTCTCTCCCTTGACCGGAAGCTTTGCTTCCTGTTGGGAAGCGGGGGGGGGGGGGGCTGTCGGAGGGCAGGATAGAAGCTGGAAACGACTCCCGATTTAAACGAGCCAATGGAATTTGTGGCTGGTCCCCCGGTAGAGTCGCACAGTGACATTCAGTGCCAGCAAAAGGGGAGGATCCCCCTTGGCTGACGAAGAGCAAAGGTTCTCTGTCAGGGGAAGGCAACGGTAACTCGTTAGTGAGGTATAAATTGTTGCCGGCGTATTAGAACAGAAAAACACGAGCAAAATTACAAGAGATTTTTTTTTTATAGAATAAAATTGTTTATTTTTGCTATTAGACTAAAATGACATGGCCTTAGCCCTGCTGATAATTTTTAAAAGGATGCCTTGACAGGTGTATTGTAATGAATTGTACGAAGAATGGCGTTTATGTCCTCCAAAGATGATTTTCAACAATACCTTGCAAGAATACTTTTATTTCTGGAAATTAACCATAGGGAAGGCATTAGGAGGATTTTCTTCTTTAAATAAAAGGGAGACTTTGCAGTGGTTGTGTTACCAAAAGTGTGAGATGATATATCATAATCTTCCTTAACCTTATATTTTTGGGATGTGTTGAATCAGTTTCCACTTCCTTAGCCAGTAGTTCATGCATTTGTATAACATCTGTAATGAACTAATGAAGGAACTTGCTGGTCTCCATTTCCCAAGTTTGTCATGCAAATTATTAAAATGCTTACCTACATTATTGAGAGGACAATAGGCTTGTGGAGTATTTTCAAGCATCGAATTATTATCATCTATTTCCAATTTAAGAACAATGCTGCTGCACTGCTTTTGCAGCATCCCCCTCACAGGGCCATACAGTGAGAAACCAGTTTTAATAACATAATTGGGAGATCTTTAAGGGGTATTAGTGCTATAGATTTTAAAAAACTCAAAAATGTTTTTAAAAGGCATTGGGGAAACCACGTATCTATGGTTGACAAGTTCCTGTCATTACTCGAACAATATCTGATCTGAAAGAGACTTATCTCCACACAGTGCGGGACATCATTGACATACAACGCACATTACTTTCGTGTTCCTTTTCCCGCTTCAATATTCAGTAAACTTTAAAAGCCATCACTCATAGGTTTCTATCATCACTAAATGCAAAAGGGAGAAGACTGGAATGTTAAAAGAATATCAGGCAACTCACTTATGAACTAGCCCAATAATATGAAACTACTTTTATAAGACAGGTTTTATTTAAAGACCTAATTTTCTGTATTGCCGTTCTAAAGATTTATTCTCTATAAACAGCAACTATTACCTCTTGTTTCTGATAAACAGATAGAAGAAATAATGAACCTTGAAATACATTCTAATTTTATTTACCTATCGGCCAGCAGCCTTTCCTTATCCATTCTTCTATTCTGCCCTTACAGGTCTGAAAACTGTATAAACAGCTGCCTTAAAATCACCAGAAGTCACACTGAGGGAATCTATTTCTTTTATCTACAGACATGCTGGATGTGGGGGAGGAGAGTCTGTATCCTTTTTAATATTTTTAAATACATACAGTACTTCTGTAAGTCTCAGTTTTTCCACACACTGTACTTTTCAGTTAATTTTGTTTCCTATTCTATTACTGAAATTTATATTCTAGGCCAGGGCTGGCAAGCTCCCGGCCCACGGCCTAGATGTGTCATGTGCTGGCCATACTCATTTTAGCGAAGGGGGAAAAAGTCCCGGTACGTCACGTGATGCCACTGTGACGACGTGAGTTTGACATCCCTGCTCTAGGCTAATCAAAAGCTCCTGGACAATTCAAACACTGATGGCATCAAAATGCGATAATGCAATTAGGTGCCTTATGTGCCAGAATTGCTTTTATGGCTCTGTGGTTTTATTCCATAAAGATGATAGCCACAATGTACAGAGAGTCTTTGACTTACAACAGTTCATTTAGTGACCATTCAAAATTACAACAGCACTGAAAAAAGTGAGTTATTATTGTATTTCACACATAACTACTGTTGCAGCATCCTGAAGGTCAGTGATCAAAATTTAGACCCTTGGCAACTGACTCATATTTATGATGATTGCAGCATCCCATGGTCATGTGATCACCTTTTGCGACCTTCTGACAAGAAAGTCAATGGAAAAGCCTGATTAACTTAACAACTGTATCAGTAACTTAACAACTGCATTAATTCACTTAACAACTATGGCAAGAAATATCATAAAATGGGGCAAAATTCACTTAACAAATGTCTTGCTTAGTAACAGAAATTTTGGGCTCAGTTGTGGTCGTAAATCGAGGACTACCTGAATACGTGCTCACATTCTAACATTTTAAAGAAGTTAAACCTGTGAATCAGAACAGAAATACCTCTTGTTATGAATCAAATAATAGCTAAAGCTTTAAGTTATACAAATCCAATCAAATACTAATTGATAGCCAAGACCTAGATTTTCTCTTATCTCACTTATTTCAGCTAGACTATCTGAATTTTTTGTAGTCCCAAAGACTATATAGACTAGCCAAGATCTTTAAAAATATTTTATCCTTATTCACATTGCTCCACATTATTCCCAACTTTCATACAGCTCCTTCTGCCCCCTCCCCCACCCAAATTTTTATTCATCACCACAAAATGTTTGAAATTGCTGTATTTTTAAGCAGCTCAAACGTTTAGAATAGAGTCTAGACTCTAGAGCAGGCAATCCAACTTTAGTCCTCTCCATCCCACCCACACAGCAGTGACTAAGACTGCATTGTTCACTTTGAAGGCTGCTGCTTCTTGTGCAGGCAAACATATGTCCTTTCCACACTGAATAATGTTCACTGCTTCCATGTATAAATGTTAAGATTAGCATATTGTATCCATTCACTCTATTCTGATGTTTGTGCGAAGGGGGAGGAGGCCAGACTGCTAAGACAGCTATAGTTACTTTATTCCTTTTCCTAACAGTAATTGTAATTCAGGAATGAAGTTTCCCCCCAATATTGTCCCTTGCACTTGCCTTCCAGGTCTTATGTTATTATTAAAGAGTTATAGCTTTGAAAAGAGATAGTATAAATAAGCTACCAATAAACCAGTAATTCCCTCTCTTGTGTGAGATCTGTTTTTCGAAAAGGTAATCCTTCTATTAGTTTCAGAGGGACATCAAAGCTTAGAAGAAAAATAAATCCTCTTGGGAGAGGAAATCACCACTGTGCAATGTTGCTGTGATAAATTCAGAAGATTTATATATTAATACCATTCTAAAGAACAAATAGGAAGGTTCACCAACAATAGCCATTGAGTCCTCTATTTTGCCAAATTTGATCAACTACAGTATTTTTTCTTCAGATCATTAAAAAAAACTCAAATGCTTGTTTGGCAGTTTGAGTTCACTGGAGAAAGTAGAAGATAGTTAAAGATACATGTATATCAGAGGGCATACCTTGCTATTAGCTCCTGGATGCAAATTTTTTTTCAGCTATAAAATTATAGAAAGCAGCATTGTACATTGATTGGAAGTAAAAAAATTCTGGTTCGGAGGTTTTGTGTGGGGTGACAGAATGATTAATACTTCCTTGACTTTTTTAAAACTTTCTTCAGGTTTGACTAAAATCCCACTCTCTTTGTAGAGAGCTATAATTATCAGATCACACCAGTGTGATATCTTAAAACCATGTTAGGCACAGCTTTCTTGAGAGAAATTAGTGATTAGCTGGGTAGTCAGGTTACAAATACAGAATTCTCTTGCACTACTCAGATAATATCTATCATTAGTGGAACATGGAAAGAGACAAAATGCTTTGAGAGAATGGTCTTGCAGTGTCACTCGCAGTTGGAAAAAGGTTATACCTGATTTACAGAACATAAATAGTTCTCAAATGAATAGGTTGCAAAATTAATCAGATATGAACATTTTCTGCAATTTTGGGTCAAGACTTTATGTAAGTAATTGGATTATTTCTGAAGCAGTTTGACAAGTATTAATCTTGCATCAGTCACATTGGGTACTGGGGAGTTCCACAATTAGTGATTCCAATGATGGTCTTTCAGGAAAAAAAATCCTATGAACATAAAAATTATTCAATGTAATGCTATGGAAGAAGGCAAAATATGGAAATTACTTAAATAATTAAAAGAAAATAATCTCAAGGCAATTATTGAACTGAAAAAAATAATTTGAATTATAATGGAAAAAAATAGTTTTATACAAATAGCGCTCAGTCACAGAACCTTTTTTCATTAGTAAGGCTCATCCCTGGAGCAAGCAAATAAAAACCAATATTTTTGAGCATATAGTAAGTGCTCCTCTCACACTGTAAATTATGTTCTATTCTGAAAATATCAACTAAAGTTGAAATGAATAAAGACCTATTTTTAAGTCAGATTATCCAGATCTTGGCAGAGAAAGAAGTGCCCTTCAGAAAAGACAATATCTTCAAGCAGAGAGAGAAAAATGACAATTAGAAAAAATAAGAAAACCAGGAAATGCAGACAAATAGATCAAGTAACTAAAACAGTAGGGGAAGATGTGCTCTAGGTAACCAACTTAGGCCTCTAATGAGGAATCTGTCCTTTCTCTAGCAATTTTCAGGGCTGGAGATGATGGGTGTGGGTTTGAAAGAAAGAGAAATGGATGGGATAAAATCCTACCCACTTTCAATTCTGGCCCAACTGTCATTAACATGTAGCCTCCCAGTTTACTTCTAAAGAATGTTGCCCTCAAAAGTTAAGAATTCCCACCTCTATTTTAAGGTCTTCAAATCTCGGTATAAAGGCGAGTCTTAAATAAAATGTTTCTCCAAATTATTTCAGCCTTTGCTGCCTTCTGTTATTACAAAAGGATGTGAGCCTGATTGATAAAAGTCCAATTGTCTTTAAACACAAAAACAAAATGCTAAAAAGGCTCTTAGATTCCACTTTCTTATTTGCAGCCACTATGTGCCCAACCCCATTTATTATCTTTCAATTTGATTGATAAAAAAAAAAATCAGTGTGGGGCTGTCTAGTAGTTCCCCATTCCTTTCTACAGATGAAATCATGTGCTACAATGGGTTCCAAGATCTCCACAAATGCCTTACTTGGGATTGCTCATCATGCCTATTACTTTTGTAAGACCAAGTAAGACCTGGTCCTGCTGCTCTTTAAGATCCCAAACACCACAACTGTGTTGCTGGTTGGCTCAATTCCCTAAGTCTGTGCTGATGGCTTAGCAAGTTGGCCCCTATGTTTACAAGCAGAGATGTGTCAGTTGGTTTTTCCTTCAGCAATCCCCCTTCTTGATCCCCCTGCCAAGCACTTACTGCAGGAAAAAAGGGGATTATACAGAAAGGAAGATCTGAGCAGCTATGAACAGATGGTATGCCTGTATGCCTCTACAGATATCAAGATTTCATTCACAGCTGCCTGGTTGGGCGGAGGGAGGGAGACATTGGGGCCAGAAGGCACTTGGAGGAGACAGAGGAGTTGCAGGCACAAGGAAAAAAGGGGGAGGGGGCACAGAGATGACTCCAATAAGGAGTTCATTTGGCAGCGAGGTCAGACACATCTATCCACACATACATGGCTCAGACTCCCACCCACCACTGATGTACACGCATGCACACACATATGTATATTACCCACACTAATGCCCAAATTTCCCCAAACCCACCCCCCTTGTCTGGGCCCTGTACTGTAATCCAAATTGTTGGATCATAAAAGGATGACAGGCACAGATGGACATCAACCTAGAGCCCTGGGCACTCACCCCTCCAAGCTTTTGGCTTAGAAAATCCACAGGACTTAATTTTAAAAAAGAACTGTACAAAGCCCTGAGGGCAAGAGGGTTGTAGAGTTGAGTCATGCCTTTCCACTGCACCTCTGTTCCCAAAGTGTCAGGACAGAGGGACAGCACTAGTTCTGGTTATACCAAACTGGGTGGGAAATAAGGGATTCTAGGAACTGGAACCACATGGGACAAGCAGTATCCTCTCCACAGATTGACAAGAGTTACAGAACAATGAAACTTCCTTCGCTGTCATTACATCCTTTGTAACTTCTGTGCCCCGGATTGCTTGGTTCACAGTGGTTGGTGGAAACAGAAAGAGGCCAAATTTTCTTAGGTAGTTTGCTGTGGCACTTCTTAACCTGCCTTGAGCAAGACAGCATCTTTAGTGGCTGGGGGAAAAAAACATTAATGCAGCTTGGCTGCATTATTTCTTGCTCTGTTCATTCATCTCTTCTGTCAAAACATAAGGGCTTCAGTTCAGCTGAGCACTTGAGATGGAGAGAAAAGGAAGCCAGATGAGATTCAAAGGCAATACTGATCTCCATGGTTCTGATGCCTTATCCTCCCCCACCCAAAGTATACAATGAGGGTGAACTGTCTTCCTCCTCCTGGCTACTTCACATTGAAGACCATGAGAGGTCGTTCTTCACGTTTCTGCCATGGACTCTTCTTGTCTCCCTGGTCATCAGTTCCTTCAGAAGGCTCGTTGCTGTCATCCTCTGGGCTGGTCATTGAGTCACGGCGCAGTTCGCTATTGCTGTTGCTGCTGCGAGAGCTGTTGCCACGGCTGCGCCCATGTCGTGGAATTGTAGCAGCACGGTGGTCAGTGTTTTCATCCAGCAGAGGGGTGAGTGAGTTGTCCTCGGGAGAACAAATTGCAGTGCGGCTCTCGCTGCTGCTTTGTTCTGTGTCAGCATCGGCAAAGACCAGTTTAGAATATGTTGGACCCATGCGCTCCTCCTTCAGGCGCTTGGTGGGCTTGGCTTCATTGACATCCACACCTGAGTCCAGACTGGCATCATTGCTACGATTCCTCTCAGGGCCCTGGAGATCAATGTAAGAATGACGGACTTGAGAGGAACGTCCATCCAGAGATACAAACCAGGCTCGTGGATGTGGCTTTACACCCAGTTCCAGCAACTTCTTCTCAGTCAGTGCCTGTAGCTCCCCATTTAGTTGGGCCATAGTGGACTCATTCAACAACACGGGTATGGTGACTGAACCACTGACAGATTGTGTGTGAGGTCCCCAACCCTTCCCCTCCGGGTCTTCCACTTGATGTTGCTGTAGTTGGAACTGTGGATGTTGAAGCTGCTGTTGGAGGAGTTGCTGCTGTCTCTGTTGTTCCTGGGGACCAAATTGATGAGGGAGTCCCATAGTGGTTGGGTCCATATCTGGTTGATTTTCAGAGCCCGTATTTGTCTGCTCTGTTGGAGCCAGACGCATATAGTGGGCAGGAATTACAAGGGTTGGCATGACATTTCGGTACACTGTATCCTTCATATGGTCAATAGAACCACAGAAGATCAGCTGTCCAGGTTGACTCAGAGAGGTGGGACGGGCCAGGTGGTCTACAGACTGTGACATCATGAAATCAGGAGGTTTGGCATCCACTTTATGGGCCATATAATGGTCAAAAGGAGCTGGGAGAGATGGTGGTGATGGGGGCTCCTGCAAATAAGGCTTGCTATCATTCCGTGTTTGTTTGCGCTGTGTCTCATTGCACTTGTCTTCCACACGCTGATGTGAATAGTTACGCTTGTAATCTTCCAAGAGAGGGGGTTCTAGTGTGCCAGAGGTATCCATAGACCGGGCTGCTTTCAATGAATATCCCTCCACCATTCGGGGATAATCATCCTTTGGACCACCACGCTGGCTCAGTGTGTCTACTGTGGAGGCCTTGCTAGCATGACGAATTTTCTGGTTTGGCATTTGCTTGAAAAATTCCTCACGGGAGCTCTCAAACTCCCTGGAAGAGGAGAAGGCTGATTTGAGGATGGGTGTATGCACATCTATGTCCCCATTGGATGAAGCTGTCTCCATATGGCTGGTACAAATAAGATTAATCTGTGACATTGATGTAGCTTGATCTTTCTTGGATGCATCCAGAGCCCCAGAAAGCTGAAGCTTTCTATGTTGTTGACGTGGCTTGAGACATAGTCTCCTAGAGAGAAAGAAGTAAAGAAAGAAAATAGTTACAAAGATCTGTACAGATGGAAAGGTATCATAATTCAAGTTATGACGTATCACATCCTCTGCACAGAAAAGATCTTCTATGATGCCTGAAAATTCCCATCTTATTAACTTCAACTGGAATATCTCTGCACAAACATTTTCCAGAGATATTCCTCTGGAAAGGTCTCACTTAATAAGGTGGGTGAGAAGCTCTTTGCTGGCCAGGCACTAAAGCTCCACTACTGCCACTGGGGAAGAGAGAGAGGGAGATCCGATCCAACCTTGGAGGGCTGGCGGTGATGTGCTCTCTCTCACTCTCTCTCTCTCTCTCTCTCACACACACACACATATACACACACAAAGAGGTCCCTCCAAGGCAGCCACATCCCTTCAATAACCTGCTTTCCAGCCTCCGTTCTCCGCTGGGTGTGCAGGGCAAGAAGTCTGTGGGACTACGGTAAAAAAAAAATAGTCGAGACCTTCCAATTTTGCAATATTTTTTTTTCATGAGAAGTTGGAAGGTCTGAATTACGGTATTTTTTTTTACTGTAGTCCCACAGACTTCTTGCCCTGCACACGCAGCAGAAAACGGAACTGGAAAGCAGGTTAGTGAAGGAATGTGGCTGCCTTGGAGAGTGTGTGTGTGAGGGACCTCTGTGTGTGTGTGTATGTGTGTGTGTGTGTGAGAGAGAGGGGGGGGGGGGCACAGGTTGGATTGGATCTCTCTCTCTCTCTCTCTCTCTCTCTCTCTCTCTCTCTCCCCCAGCAGCAGTGGCGGAGCTTCAATGCCTGGCCGGTGAGGAGCTTCTCATCAGCAGCTGTTGGCCCAGCTGCTCTGAGACCCTTCTCAGCTGCAGCAGACCCCATGGTGCTGATGTCACAGGTGGAGCTGTGCTGCCTGTGTCGCCTCACCTGCTGCCACCTTTGGGCTGCTAAGTGCTGGCCTGCATGCCTATTCAGTGCTGTGGACATCGGGCTTACAGCTTGCTGAGCCTGGCACTTTTCAGGCCCTGACGGGCGCTGCAGCTCTCTTATCAGCTCTGCATGGGGCAGCATAGACTGAGAAAAGGAGGACAGGCAGGAGAAAGCCCAACCCAACGCAAACACTGCCTTCAGCTGCCTCTTCATTGTGGTGAAATTCCTCTTTGAAAGGTTGATCTGGAGGTGTGGGAGGAGATTACCATGTTTGCTGAAGATGGCAGCCTGAGCAGCACCTGCAAAACAGCTGTTTCATCAATGGTGGGATAGCCTGCTGCGACTCTTTGGGAAGCTGGTGCAAGGGGCCACTCACCCCCCCTGCTGCATAACGGTACATGGGTGGGGGAAATAAGACCTCCCAAAAAGAAGCCCTAGCTGTTTTTTCGAGGGTCAAAAGAAAATAAGACCTGGTCTTATTTTCAGAGAAACACGGTAATGGAATATGAGAAAGATCTTCAGAAACAGAATGAAAAGATGTTGCCTAGGGAACGGTCAGATAAGAGAGAGCGGGCATAGCCCATACCTGCATAATAGGTGGAAGAAAGAAATTCAGAAGGGATCCTCCCTAATCTCTTAGGCTATAAAGGAGACAGTGGGAGATTTGTGCTTTCACGCTTGCAAAATTCTGTTACAGATAGTCCTTGACATCTGTAACATGTCATTCAACAACCATTTATTCAGCGACCTTCAAAAATCACAACAGTGCTGTAAAAAATGGACTTACAACTGTATCCCAAAGTTATGGCCATTGCAGTGCATGTTTGGTCATGTGATCAAAATTTAGGCCCTTGGCAGTGTGCCTGCACTTAATGACTACAGGGATGCTTCAGTTCCTCTCTTCCATCTCCTCCTATCTCTGCCCTTTTGGTTCCCCTGAACTCCATGGCTTTGCTGCCAGTTGCAATGATGATCAAATTACATACGGCCTTCTTGCAAGGCTTTTGAGGCTTTCTAAAACATTGCAAGAAGGCCACATGCAATTTGGACAAAACTGTGTGCTACATGGAGAAAAGAGTAAGTGGCCTTGAGAAAAAGGCCTGGCAATGCCAACAGCTGCCTTAAAAAGGGTCAGGCTGAGCCAATGTATCAGTAATAGGATGAAGATGGCAAAGATAGTGGAATGCAGCGCAGCAAGGGTGACTAGCTTGGGGCAGCTGCTTTGTGTTAACACAATTGGGGTTTCTTTGGCACTTGGCACTTTCTGAGGTGTAGCAGCTTTTCACTGCACTTACCGTATTTTTCGGAGTATAAGACGCACTGGAGTATAAGATGCACCTTAGTTTTTGGGGAGGAAAATAAGAAAAAAGCTGATTGGCAGGTGGATCCACCTCCCGGAAAACCCCAAATCAGCTGTTCCCAGAGGTGAATTCTAGCAACAGGTTCCTTGGTTGTGAGCTCTGTGCCTTGCTTTTTTTTCTGCCTCTGAAACTTCTGAAACTCTGTTTCAGAAAAATCTTTTTCCTGCCTCTGAAAGCCTCCAAAACAGAGCTTCAGAAAAAAAGCCTCTGAAGCTCTGTTTGGGGGCTTCTTTTCTGAAGCTTCTTTTCTGATGCTTTTTTCAGCCACTGAAACCTCCGTTTGAGAAGCTGGGAGGGGCTACATTTGGAATATAAGACGCACCCAGATTTTCACCCTTTTTTGGGGTGGAAAAAGGTGCATTTTATACTCTGAAAAATACGGTACTTAGGACTCCCTCCATTTCCTGAGTAAAGATTTGCATGCCTGGAGCTACAGCTGCAATTGGGACTGTTTCACTTTATGGCTACATTATTTAGTAACAGAAAGTTTGGTCCAATTGTGGTTTTAAATCAAGGACTACCTGTAATGTAGCCTTACAATAAAATAGAATTAGTTCATCTATTTGTGTTTCCTGTCTGGTTTACCTGAGAAGGCTGACCTTTTTGCAAGTCTGCTATTCTCTTCCAAAGAGGAATTTCAGAAATGGCCTCCAGTCTTCAAGGAAATCTGCTGTTTGTTGAGCATCTGGCTGCTATGTTGTTGTAACACCAGCAGCAGTGGATGCACAGATGACCAATTTGCAGAATGCCATGATATAACTAACAGCTGGGGCAGAATTTGTTTCAATCTTTGGCAGCACAACAGATGGCAGCTCAACCAATGCTCCTGAATTCCTATCGGAGCTAGCCAGAGAAGTTAGAGGGGGCCACGTCTGAGCTTCTTTCTCTGCCATTATGAATCTTTGATCTATGCCTTATCTGACGATTCCATAGGCAGCGTCTCTTCATCCTGTTTCTCAAGCTTTTCTCACCCTTTTTCACATACTGTCACAATAGGAAAAAACATTTCCACCTTATGAATTGTTTCCTCCTAGATAAGCAATACCCAAATTAGAAGGCAGGCAGACATGTATAAATAAAAGTATTAATAGAAGAACATATTTTTAAAAAATAAGCAACTGGCAATTTTGGGATCACAGCAAACCAAGTATCTACTTAGGGTCATAGAGGAATCAAAGAAAGAATGACATGGTTATCAGGAGTCAATGTATAATTCACTGCCAAATATGTTTCCATATGCGTAAAAGAAGATTAAAATGGCTTTTTTCCAAAGAAAATAATTGCCCTTCCACCCTTGTGAATTAAGGGTTTGCTTTTAGTAATAGTCCAGATCTTTAAATCATAAGTTCTTTTTCCTTTTGAATTCCCACCTTTCTTTTGGGACATTTTTTCCCTCCATTCCATAATAAACCCTGCAGTTTTTTTGGTAAAGTATTTCAGAATTGGGTTGTCATTGCCTCCTTTCTAGGTCTGAGAGACAGTGCATAAGGTCAGTTAGCTGGGCTTGTACCTAAGCCAGGACTAGAACTCATATTCTCCTGGTTTCTAGCTTGATGTCTTAACCATAACACTAAATTGGCTCTCTTGGGATATCAGGGAATTCTATAATTTAAAATCAGCATAATGAGCAACAGAATCTAAATGTATTCTCTGTGTGTGTTCATTGCTATGTCCAGGTCAATTTTCAGATCTAACTTACCTGAACTGCATGAAAATTTATCAAGCCCTCTATTTGTGACATTTGTGGCTCTCTAAGGAGATCAGTTTGAATAAATCTTGGTTTGGATCCCAAAGAACTATATTTGGTGATAAAAGGAAGGTGAGTATAGTTCCAGACTTTAAACTGGGTTCATTTCTGGCTCTGAGTTTATGAAACAGAAAAAATACTCTACTTGCTAGAAATACACACTTGTCCAAGATTCTTAATTCTAGCACATGTTTCTGGACTTCTGGAAATAAAATGTTTTGTTGGCGTAAGTGAGAAGGATTTGAGATGCACCAGTGATCATGGATAACCCTTACTTTCTAAGGGCCTGGGTTCAAATTCCCCTTGAAGCTTAAGCTCCTGACCTATATTACTCTTCCCCATTTTCACACTGAATTGCACATGTTTCCTTCAAGTCTGAGGAAAAGGCACTTTTGCACACTTGAGAGACACTGTCCTTTTTATTGTATGTTATACACACATATACCATATTTTTCACACTATAAAATGCACTCCCCCCCCCAAAAAAAAGTGTGTGGAAATGTCTGTGTGTCTGTGCGAAGGCTCCAGTGTTCCCCAGCATTGGCAGCGGCTCAGCTCAGTTGACCAGTGGTGGGCACAATGGAGCAGAGGCCTGATGAGCCACGTGCTGGGGCTGCGATAATGTGCTGAAGCTGATCAGGCTGTTTGCTGTTTACTGCAAGGATATTAGCCAGATGAATAGCGGATGGATTTGGGAGGCAGAGGCAGATTTTTTTTTCTTGTTTTCCTTCTCTAAAGCTAATGTGCGTCTTATGGTCTAGTGTGTCTTATAGTGCGAAAAATACGGTACATATTTATAGTGTTCAGGAGTTCTATGGCCTGAAAAAGTTTGAAACCTTTTAACTTAACTAAAATATGGCATGAAAGGCCAAGGTTGAAGAAAATGGGCCCTGGAGATGAGGACAGGAAAGAAGCTGATCCATTACTAATCAGCTACAAAGACTGCCTGACATTGTCCAGTGACTGGTTTGTGTTTGGAACAGCTGTCCAAAATTCCAAAGGAAACTTGCAACCCTCAGTTCAGCTGCCATGCCTACACTCTGTCCCAACTGATTGCATGCAGGAGTGTATTGGTTTCAAAATGCCCTGCCTGAAACTCACAGAAGTAAACATTCTATTATGCTGATTTTACTGATGGTGGGCAGTTGCAACTTCTGAATTTAGGTGGAAACAGGAGATGCACATAATTTCATGGATTCAGGTTCAATTACTGCAGTAATTCAAATAAAATGAATATAACAATATCCAAATAAAATAAAATAATTTGCAATAAGTAAGCCTTTGTTAAAGTCCTACCGTGTTTTCCCGAAAATAAGACCGGGTCTTATTTTCTTTTAGACTTGAATATAAAAACTTGGGCTTATTTTCGGAGAGGGGTTTTTTTTTTTTTTTTTGGAGGTGCAGGAGATGGTGAGCGCGATCATCTCATGGCTGCTGGGCCCCTTAACTGTGGCCCACAGATTAGCTGATCCAGCAAGGGCCAGGAGTTCAGTCTCTCTGGGTGCCTGGAGATATTTCCAGCGCACTCTTGCTAGCTTCAGCCCTGCCCACAGCACCAGACAACCTTGCAGCCGAGGGCCCCTCTGTTCCGCAACTCACCTTGTGGCTATGGAGCAGGCGGTGAGCCCAGTTTGCACTCCGCCAGGCCTGGAATTGGGTGTTGTTTAGGCTGCTGCTACAATGAGGCAGAAAGCACCATTGGAATCGGCTCCCCCCCCGCCCCCCCCGCTGCCTTTACCCGGCTGCTGCTGCTTGAGAAAAGGACAGGCAATTGTGGAAGATTGTGGGAAGCGGGGGGGGACGGGACCGATTCTGATGGGCCACATGGCTTTTTGCCTCATTGTAGCAGCAGCCTAAGCAAAACCCAAGCTCCATGTGTGGAGGAGCGCAAGCCGTAGTCGCCGCCTGCTACAAAGGCACAAGGTGAGCTGTGGAACAGAGGCCCTCGGCTGCAAGGTTGTCTGGCAATATGGGCAGGGCTGGGGCTAGCAACAGTGCACTGGAAATATCTCCTGGCAGCTGGAGAGACAGAACTCCCGGCCCCTCGCTGGACCAGCTGATCCGCAGGCCACAGTTAAGGGGGCCAGCAGCCATGAGGTGACTGGGGAAGGGAAAGACTGCCTCCTGTGCTGGCCACACCCACCCCTTCACCACGGCTTATTTTTCGGGTAGGGTGTATATTATCAGTCCCCCCCCAAAAAAATAGGACTAGGCCTTACTTTTGAATAGGTCATATTTTTGGGAAAACACGGTAATGTAGGGTTAGAAGTTAGAAGTTTCAAGTTAGAAACAAGTGGTGAGGCAGAAGGAGAGATGAGAGAAAGAGTGGTACTTACCTGCAATAGTAGATAAGCAGGCAGAGCAAAATGAGGACCAGCAATGCCAGGGCACCCAAAATAGTAAGTAGAAATATAGTATGGTAGGTAGCAATATCTTTAATTCCTGCTGTTGAAGTTCCCAGCCCTGCAAAGAAGCAGCTTTTATGATTAGATAGTATGGGGCCCCTTTTCACTCGACTTGGAAATCGTATTTGTTATCTATTATGAGAATCTATATATAAAGCCCTTTAAATTACATTCTCTGGATGGCTTACAATTGCGTTTTTTTTTTTAAAAATGCAGTTTAATTAAAATAACATAAATAACAATTAAAAAGGTCAAAGCATCAAAAGATTTAGAGAATAAGATATTCCTCTGGAAAATTTGTGTAGAAAAGATTGGGGTGGGTGGGTGGGTGAGAATAATAAACACCCCCACCCCTTTTGTACATGTGTCATGATATTGTATGCACTTATGAACCAGATAGGGCATGTGTCCCAAAGTTAGAAGAAAAACATTCCACTCAAACTGAGAGTTGTTCTAGAAATTAGAATCCCAAAAATGCCACACCCCAAAACAATTCCCACCAGTATCAAACTCTTGGCAGTTTATTGCAACAGGAAGCAAGATTCTTTCTGGGTTTAGCAAGATTTACTGTAGAAAATAGGATAAAGTTACAGAAATCTATCTCAGATAGATTTAATTTTCAGAAATCAAGTTAACCCTCGATTAGTTAAGACAGAGACATTTTCACTCTTACAAAGGACCTCCGTGAGAACTGTGCCATTCTCCTAACTGATAATTGATCCAACATGTTAATCTTCCTCATATCATGATACCAGATATGCAAGAAAACACCTTGCGTGCACCGAGATCAGTTTACTTCTCAGAGAGTTTGACAATTTTACCTGATACAGGCGACAGCATAGCGGCTGCCCAGTAGCCTAACTGTGGAGACACAAATGTCCAGTACAGCTGATTTCCCTCCTTGCGGATAAGTCCAGTTCCATTCCGGATCCACAGCCCTAAGAAGAGAGTATATGACTGAGTCTGAAGTAATTAAAAAAGCCATCTGAATAACCTGAAAGAAAGGGAACTACTCACCAGCACTAACCTCTCAACCCCTCATAATCAAAATTATTCAAGAACATATGGATATATTGTAATATTGTAATCAGTATCTGTATTGTGCCATACCTAGTGTGCTTTCATATACACAAGAAACACAACATTGTGATATGGAATAGGCTACCTAAAAACATGATGTGGATCTCAAAATATCTACCCTAGCTGAAATTCTAGTACCATCATTTCACTTAATAACTTCAGCATTAACTCTAACCAAACCCCTAACCTGAAAGAGGCTAGGAGACCTTGACTGACCCTGCCTATCCCAATATCAAACAGCATTGAACAATGCTATTGTCTGGTATTGAACAGACAGCATTTTGCTTATATGCTAGGATAGGGGTAAACAAAGAAAATGAGCTCAGATTTAGAGGGCATTATAGAAATAAAACATATATATCCATATCAATTCTAGATTGGAAGGCTGAAGTACAATACAAACTAAACTTAAAGAAAAATAGTACAAAAAAAGAATAAAAAGTGCAAGAAAAAAGAAAAAGGGGAAAGAAAAAGTTAAAAAAAGAAAAAGAAAATACATGAAGAAGTGACCTTCCATCTTCATTATTACAGATTTGTATTATAAGATCTGCACCAGGAGTCTATTCCTCTACACTATTACAGTAGAACACTTCCATCAATCTCATCCTCATTCTTCTTTCTGGGAACAAAATGCTTCCACATCAGATTTGGTTCTTGTAGGCATGGTTCTTGTTTGCCAGCACAATTTCCTAATGTTTTTCCAGGCGCACTTATAAATTTTATGATCCCGCCGAAAACATGCTTCTATGGGTGAAGGAGAGGATGTTTGGATCCTATTAATCACTCAGTGTGCTTCCTGCCAAAGCCTCTGTTTATACAAGCAGTATTGTTCCTTGCTTCACATGTTTGTAATTATTGGATACAATAATGATCAAACCGTTAAAAATATGATTCAGAAGCATTCCACTACTCACCGCTCTTGAGGTCAAAACGCCAGGCTGGCACACTGGTACTTGCTACAGCAGCTGTGTCAAGTGGCAGTGGGATGGAGAGGTGGACTGAGCCAGAAAGCTGGACTTCTGTGCTATTTGCAGTGAAGAGGTGGACGCTGACTGCAACAATAGGCACCAACTCCAACCAAGTATTACTAGCTGTACAGAGAGAATTAAGAAATAATGACTCTCACATCCCCAGAGGCCCCACAGCCACATATACATTGGATATGCATTTTCAAGAGACAAAATCCAAAAGATACTATTCTGCGCAGAGTAATGTATGAATTGTGGTAGATTAAAAGGATTTTTAATTATAATCATGTATTGTTAAAATACAGAGTTACTCTACAAAAAACGGGGAGGAGATGGAATTCAGAGGGACGGAAAGTTTCTTTGTTCTCAGTGAGCTGTGCTTGGAGGCCTTGCAGGAATTGGGCACTTGAGAAAACAAATTTCATGTGACTGGGCTAAAAATTGAAGTCCAAACTACAGAATGCTGGCATAGTTGGAAGATAACATTTAGTTAATTGCATGAGAGTTATTTAATTTATTGTGTTAGCTTGATAGATATGTGCTCACTCAGATTTTTATAGATTGCTGAATGCTGGGTTTCAACCTCATGTAATTCATAGCAAACATTATTCTTTCAAGTCTTTACTTTGTTTCTTATACCCTGCCCCCCCCCCCCCCCCTTATTTGGGACTGGCTATAAGTTACAATTTATTTAATAACTTATTCCAGAGTAAAAGGGATTTGATGTTCTATTCCATATTCCAGACGGTAGTGGGGAATCTTCCTATTCAAGGATAGATGATGGCAGTGTAACTGGCTGCTCAGTTGGAACTCTGTAGCTGAACATCCTGAACTTAGATATAAAGGATATGGATCTCCTTCTCCCATCCTCAATACAACAACAATAAACTAGTTAAATATATATTTCATATCTCCAAATCTGGTGTCAGAGATAAGCTATAATATAATGGGTAGCTTTAATGCTCCACCCCTCCCTATCCCACATTCCATGATGGCCCCTTACCACTGCCATTACTTTCAGCCCCGATGAAGGACGGGAACCCTCTCATGTCTGGCCCACCACTGGCGGCAGTCAAAGTGGCTGAAAGCTGGCTGTAGGTGGAACTGCGGGACAGGCGAGCAGATTTGCGCTGGAACTGTGCCCATGGCTGGCTCTTAGCTCCTGCAATAATCAATACTTAAATCTTCTGGTCTAACTGGGCAGTATTCATAAAAGACCATAGAATCCTTACTTTTTGGTGCTGTGCCTTAATACACAAATTTACAATGCAATAACTCAAGAAAGTATCCATAAAGATTTGGTCGTTAGCTACAAGATGCAGCCTTCAATAAATTCAGATTCTAGTATAACCCCTATGTGTGGGAGAAAACAAAGAAAGAGGTTATCTGTATGATAGTCGTATAAAATTGTTCAGCCTTTTTGAACTAAATTTGTATATGATCTTATAAAATTGTTCAGCTTTTAAAACTAAACTTGAACAAAGAATTGATTATGACCCAGGTCATATATTAGATCCCAAGTTGCCCTTACTAAGTTTTTTTGATAATCCAAATAACACCTTGAAACATAAAGACTTGATAGTTTTCTTATTGGTTGCAGCTAGGCAGGTAGTAGCAAGGTCCTGGAAAACAGGAAAGGCTTTGAATAGTTCCATATGCTTTGATTGCAAAGATGAAAAAAAAGGTGGTAATATCATGATAATACAGATGACATCTGAAAGTCATCACGGATCTGATAGACCCCTTGTACAGGCAGTCCTCAAATTATAACCACAATTGAACCCAAATTTTCTGTTGCTAAGTAAAATATGTGTTAAGTGAATTTTGCCCAATTTTACGACTTTTCTTGCCACAATTGTTAAGTGAATCACTGCAGTTTATTAACACAGTTGTTAAATGAATCTGACTTGCCCTTTGACATTTCCTGTCACAAGCTGGCACAAGTTGATCATGTGATCCCGGGACATTGCAGCCATCATAAATATACACTGCAACCATCATAAATATGAGTCAATTGCCAAGTGCCTGAATTTTGATCACATAACCATGGGGATGCAGCAATGTCATAAGTGTGAGAAACAGCACCTTTTTAGTGCTATTGTAACTTTGAATGGTTATTAAATGAACTGTTGTCAGCCAAGGATTATCTGTAGTTTGCCTACCGAGCAAATAAATCAGCAGACGATGCTGTCAATTACACTAAATTCTGCAGCATCTTGAATCTCCAGGGTCCTATGTACAGGGCTTTTTGGGGGACTTCAGTTTAGCATTCAATACCATCATTCCAGAATGTTTATGGAGATCCTCATTCATCCAAGTCACAGTTATCTCAAAGGTGCTTTTTCAAGAAGCAACTGGACTTTCTTGTTTTTCTTTGAAGATATTTTGCTTCTCATCCAAGAAGCTTCTCCAGAGCTGTAGAAGCACCTTTGGGAAATCATTCCATAAATTCTGTACTCTAAATTGATCCAGCTTTCTGTACGTATTCATAGTTGTAGATGGATAATCAGTTTTTTGAGAGATAGGAAGCAACAGGTAAGAATAGGGAAAATTATATCTAGTACCATTATATTTAGTAATGAGCACAGGCGCCCCTCAGGGCTATGTGCTTGCTTCATTGCTTCCCCCTCCCCCCAATCCCCATATACCAATGACTGTGTCTCACGGGAACTCTCTGTTAAATTACTGAGGTTTGCAGATGATACTACGGTCATTGGCCTTATTCAAGATGGTGATAAGTCTGCATATAGTTGGGAGATTGAATAATTGGCCCTGTGGTGCAGGCATAACAATCTAGAGCTGAATACGCTTAAAACTATGTAAATGAGAGTGGATTTTAGAAGGAGCCCTTCTATTTTACCACTTCTTACCATATTTGACAGCATAGTATTGACACCAGAGTCCTTCAAATTTTTGGGTTCTATAATCTTCCAGTACTTGAAATGGACACTTAACATTAGAATCATCATTAAAAAGGCACAACAAAGAATGTTCTTCCTGTGTCAACTCAGGAAGTTCAGACTGCCCCAGGAGCTGTTGATAAAACTTTTACAGAGAATTATTGAATCTATCATTTGTACTTCTAGAATTGTTTGGTTTGGTACAGAAACCAAACAGAAGAAGTACAGACTCCAGTGGATAGTTAAGATTGCAGAAAGAATAATTGCAGCCAGCTTGCCTCCCATAGAAGATTTGTATATTGCTCAGGTCAGAAGGAGGGCTGAGAACATATCTGCAGACCCCTCACATCCTGGACATAAACTGTTTCAACTCCTCCCCTCAGGCATTGCAGGCCAAAACAACTAGACACAGAGATATTTTTCCCCCTCAGGCCATCACTCTGTTGAACACTTAATTCTCACAGTGCTGTCTAATGTCTATATATATTTACCCATGTAATATGGCTGTAGCATTATTGTTTATCCTTGTCTTCTTTATTCCCCCTTCTATTGGTATTATTATGATGATTATTATCATTCTGTTGCTTTGCATGTACACTGAGAGCTTCTGTACAAGAGACAAATTCCTTACATGTTTAATCACACTTGGCCAAATAAAGTATTATATTTTTACTTTGCCTGCTTTAAATGTATCAATTACATACAACAAAGGTATATTAATTGTCTACTACTATTCTCCAGATCCCTAGATAATTTTAATGAAATAAGGTTGTATGTATTTTATTTGTATATGAGCCCAGCATAAAAACTGCAGAGGTTCTCAAACTTTGTGATATTATGATTTCCTGAAATGACAAATAAATTATATCTTCCCCATAAATAAAATCAACAATTGTCAGGATCAGGCAAGAAATTAGTATATCACTTTTCAATTGAAATTTGAAATCAAATTTAAGGTCATAATTTAATACAAAGGATGAGCTTGTTTATTTTTGCATAATTTCTGAAATACGGAGACTTTATATGAAAGTATAGCTAAACTGTATGTTTCAATGAACCACTAAGTCCTCAAAAGATGGTACAACCTCCTTTACTTATGACCATAATTGACCCCAAAATTTCTATTGCTAAGCAAGACAGTTGTTAATGGTTTTTTGCTCCATTTTATGATCTTTCTTGTCACAGTTGTTAACTGAATCACTGAGTAACATTAGTTAATAACATGTTGTTAAGTGAAATCCATTGACTTTACTTATCAGATGGTCACAATTGCAACCATCATAAATATGAGACAGTTGCCAAGTGTCCAAATTTTGATCACGTGACCAAGGGGATACTGCAATGGTTGTATGTGTAAAAAACAGACATAAGTCACCTTGTTTTCAGTGTCATTGTAACTTTTAATGGTCACTAAACTTATGGTTGTAAGTTGAGAGCTACCTGTACATGAAACAAAGTTAAACACTACATTTTTCTGCAAATTGGAACAGAAGCTTATGTGCAACTGTTTAGATTCAAAATAAGAAAACTGAATATAGCAGATACAGAAGTTTCAGTACTCTTCCAATTGATCCAGTGTTATTTACCCCTGTAAAGTTGTCAATAAAATCCATAAAAGTTATTGTCTCATTAGATCTACAATTAGCCAGGAGAAGATAATTTAACAAATTAATGCATACAGTATATGATCCTTCCAACCTTTAAGGTTATCACTATTGTTCCATCTACTTTTAACAACAACCATAGGGTCCTTCAAAGGATGAGCAGTAAAGACCAAGATAAATCAGTCTTATAAACTAGACAGCTTTAAAAACAATATCTAAATTCTTCCTGCTAACAATTTTAACTGTCAGAAATCGAAATTATTGAAGGAACTGAAGGAAACTCAGAAGACCAGAAGTTACTGCAGGAAATCCAGAACACCAAAAGAAACTTCTACTAGAATTGCTCCCAAACTGATAAACAGAACCTGCAGATCACTGTTAATGGCTTGCTGAATAGTTTAACTTAGGGGTGTCAAAGTCAAGGCCCACAGGCTGGATCTGGCCGCGGGGTGCTTAGATCTGGCCCACGGGGCTGCCCTGGAAACAGCAAAGGACCAGCCTGCGGTGCCTGCTAGCATTGTTTTCGGCCACAATGGCCTTCTACAGCCCTCTGCCAGCGAAAATGGAAGTCGATAGGGGCATATGCAACCCTCCAAGATCTGTTTTCATTGCCAGAGGGCTAGCAAAACAAACTAAAAGCAAAATAAAACAAAAGGAGAAATGTTTCCCCTTTTCCATTAGAGCATCCAAGAAGTTTCAGAAAAGGAGAAAGAGGAAAGACAAAGAAAAAGAAGGGAAGATGGGAATAGAGCAAGGAAGGACAAGGGAGGAAAGAGGGGAAGGAAGAAGAAAGAATGAAGAGGTAAGGAAAAAGAAAAGGAAGGAAGGAAGGAAGGAAGGAAGGAAGGAAGGAAGGAAGGAAGGAAGGAAGGAAGGAAGGTTGGTTTACCATGTTTAGCATTTAGTTACCAGCAGCCCTGTTGCCGTTTTGCCATCCCCTTATCTCCTCCTGACCTCTCCTGATTGTCTCCATCCTGTTGCTGAGAATGCTTTGGTTACAAAGCCGGGTCTCATTGCATGGAGAGGGAGTGGGCCTCCCTCTGACCCTCCCTCCCTCACACACCATGAGCAACCTGGGCAGGGTGAGCAAGAACAGCAGCATCAGCCTTGAGGAGGAGGTAAGTGCAGCCAGGCACCCCCTTGGGGAAGTGGGGCTGGGCTGGAATGTGGAATCCTGGTGCCTTGGAAGCTGGGCACTTACCTTCCTAGGGCTGCCTAGGGCTCTGGATAGCCTGCGCCACTGTCTGGGGGTCCTCTGCATGGCCTGAGAGGGATGGTGAGGCTCCTCTGGAGGACAAGGGTTTGGCACTCTCCCTGGTCTCGCCTTCCCCCGCTGGAGACAATGGATCCCCCCAGCCCTGCCTAGGCCCCCACAAGTGCCCCTGACATGAGTGATGTCAAGCTGGTCACGCCCATCTGGGCCACGTCCATCCCAGCTCCCAAGGTCAAACACAACCCTGATGAGGCCCTCAATGAAATTGATCTTGACACCCATGGTTTAACTGAAGTAGTTGTCTACAAGTCCACATTACAACAATCTTATGCAACATGATCCACATGATAAAAAGAAAACTATTCTCTGACTTCATCCTCAAAATCATAGAAAGCATACAAAAGAAAACCTTGTTAAGCCTGAATTGCTTAGATTGAAGCGGTTTGGGCAGAGAAACAAAAACTGTTCAACCATAACACAGAAAAAAACATTTAACTAAATAAATACCTTGTTACATGTAGATGTTAATATTTTCAGGTTGTGTGGCAGCTAGTAGCATAGATTGTGTGGGTAGACTGAATACAACTAAAATCAAGTATATTAGAAACTAATGTTTCATGGTCCAGGTGAAAAAGAGTTGGAAATGTCATTAAGTCAATGATTCAAAATAGACATTCAAACTGTGAAGCACTTACATAAAAGAAAAATAAAGGTTTTGTGATATTTTTCATAGTTACTGGACTTGAATATTATGGAAAATCTTTGCAGGAATCTTACATGTGCAATATTTGAAAGGAAATCTAAAAATTTTTCTGAGTTACAAGAGTTGTACAAGAAAGAATGGGAAAATTTTTCAAAAGAATAGGGGCTATAAGAAACATTTGAACGCTGTTACTTTTGCCAACAGATGTAAAAGAGTTGACTGAAAGGATATCTAAATTTCTCTAATTGACATTCACTGTTTTTTTAAAATTTTGTATCTGTAACTGCACATAAATAGTAAGCATGCATTCAAATTTGCAGAAAGAAATATTTACCTCTGCACGATGGAGAGTGAATGCAAGTCTGTTTATTTTGTGATTAATTGAAACATACAGCTTAAACAAACTAACTCTTTCATATATTGTACCATTTTCAAACAGCCACCCACATTTATTTCTGCTCAATATTTGTTCTTTATAAGCAACAAGTATACAAAATCCTCACACACACAAATTAATTGTTGAAGATGGAATCAGCATACTGATAAATTCCTTTCTTGTTTTGTTGTATGTGTTCATTTTGTTCATTGTTTCAAAATTCAGGAGAGATATTGTCAGGAATTTTATTTCAAAGCAGTGTCAGAAGACACACCAATGAATTGCTTGTTTTCAGTAGTAGTAGCAAGTGCGCAAGCTAAGCACTGAATGGATTCACTAACTTCATTAACACATGAAGACATGAAGACAGACTAGAGCTTTGCTACATGCCACACTGCTAGAAATGCTGGAGGCCAATGAATATGTTCAAGAAAAATCAAATCCAGTTATCTGCTATTGATATTAATCTTAAGTGAGAATTCTGAAAGCACACACCACCCTCATTTTATCATCCCCCACTTACCAGCACTCTCATCATATGGGCTCCTGACTCCATCAGGACTTATTGAGAATGTTTCAACTCATTTGCTTATGATTTTAGCAAAGGCCCAGTTCACTCGTCCCATTACTTAACCCAGAATGAATACATCTTAAAGTTTTCTATCCCAAAGTCTCTGCAAAAGCACTTGAACTTATTCTTTTTTGTACAAGTTGGTATTAAGTTGCTATGGAGATACAGAGCTTTAGAGATGAAGAGCCTGGATCCCATCATATTTTCTATTGTCCAGCAAGTTCTTAACATAAATATAACAGTATTAAGAACTTGCTTAAAGCTTCAGTGACCTATTCTGGGGCTCAGAAATACAACTTCTACATCCCAGCAATTATGTATTCTACTGATTGAGAACCTTTGCTTTAGATCACCATTTAATAATAGGGCACAGGAATTGCAGTAGCCTATTCTGCAGAATCCATTTTCCCTGCTCCAAAAAACAGTATTTCAATTAGGTGGAATCCAGTGCAGTGACTGAATGCCCTACTTTTTTTTTTTGGACATAATGGATCTTGGGACCTACCTGGAGAACCAACAAGGATTTGTATCAAGTCATCATAAAGGATAAGTGTTGCAGGACGCTCTGGAAGCAGATAGAGACTTACAGAAGCATAGACTGCAAGGGAAAAAAAACCTGAATTAATATAAAACTCCCTTTTCCTTTGAAGGAGATAGAGGCTAATTCTATCATACAACCTGTCTTTTGAGGCATAGTACAAATAAGGGATTTCTACTGGGATGATGGCAAAAAGAAAATCTGACCAAAAATGTGGGGGAGTGTACATGCTTTTCTGGATTGTGGTTTTAATCTTTTGCAGTAGCTCAACTCAATTCTCATTATGTAGACAATGGATTGAACATCCAAATTTACAAAATATAATTTGTGGCTTCAAGCTGCTAACTGCTTTTCATTTTCTTTGCCTACAATCCTTAGGAGCAATAATTCCAAATCAGGGACATTCAGAGAGGAAAGGAAAGTCAATGATGCCAAAAGGTAGGAACAAAATGATAGCTCCTCTCCCCTTTTTGAATGATTGTCATTCTGACTGTTGTCAAACAATATAACTGCCCTTTTCTAAATGCAAAGCACAATTCATTAGTTCAAATATCACAGCAAATATTAATTTTATTTCCAATGAAATCAGGATGATAACAACCAGCTCTGATCATTCCAAGTTTTGGTTTGCTATCTACATCATGTTACTACTTCAAACATATTTAAATAAGACATCTTTTTAAAAAGTTTGATTTAAAAGCTAACTGAAGCATTATGTTTATCCATCTCTTTTATTAGTATTTATCAGAATAGGAAAGTTTGATTTTCTCTCTTCTCTCTTTTCTTAAATAAATTTTCTCTGTCTAATAAATTATTTACAGATCTAATAATTGAAAATTATTTACTGATATGGTAAAGGGAAAGCTTAATAGAAATACAGTGAGAGAGCAGGAATATTCATTAAATCTACAATAGGTTCTGAATATTCTACTCAAATAGAGCAATTCCATAATGAGTCAGCCTGGATTTTAATCAAAATCTGCAAATGCGTTTTAAAAATCTGATTCAGACAATTTCCTCAATAATGTCTTACCTATTTTTTCTGGTATCACTCTGCCACTATGAATGACTTAAAATCTATTTTCGTTAGTGTTACATGACCACAATGATGTTTGGATGATTCCCTAACATTCTAAAAATCACAAGGAGAGTGAAATAATTTTGGCTGAACTTAACTTTAATCTCAATGCAGATATACTATCCATGAATAGAGCTGAAGCAAAGAAGAAAAAAATGAAACTTGAATTAGGAAAGGAGGAGAGAAGAAATGGGTTACCTTACAAGTTAACCCTGATTTCTTATAGTTTTCTTTCTGTCAAATTTCACCACTGAGGACACTTAGAACCTTACCCTTGACCTTGCTATTTTATTAAAATATGTGATCCATATTTGCATGCAAAAGAGCCAAGAAGCCAAAGAATTTGTTCTTGGCTTCTAAAAAAAGCAATATCAGGAGTTTCAATTCACCTTTCGATAAGATAGATTTCAACTTCTAATTATTGGAATAAGCCAACGAGGAATAAACAATTTCACAGTTCATTTGTGGTAAATGAGGATTCCTGCAGTATTATCCATACAAACACAGATAAAGTAACATCGTAAACAATGGCTATCTGTGCAACCTCAGTTCCAGTTATATTCAATCTTATCTCTACAGAAGAATATCTGCTTTCCATGCAAACCTGCATCTTCAACTGCATCTGAGATATTTCTCTTTTCATTTAATCAAATCTCAAATATTCAAGACTGAACCTTTCAGCATTCTTCCAACACAGAGACCAGAATCACAATGAAAGACTGCCTCCAATTACATAGTCCATAAAATACCAAGATTAGTATTAAGTTACTAAGAGATTCAGATATAGCAAAATTGCAATTTCAATATAATAATTAAATGTCTACTTGAAGTGGATTTAGATAATTAGAACTACCTAGACGCATCTGGAGTTGCAGAACCATCATTTTCCCAGTAATCTTTTCCAGAAAATGAATGTTTTAGATTACCTTATGATTGCACAGAACTCTTGGATCTTACAAAATACCTTTAATGCAATCTTAAAGGAGGCACTGATAATTATTGCACCAGTACTTCTTTCATAGCATCAATACCTTTTATGTTCTACAAGTTGAAGATATTCATAATTGCAAGATTGCTGAAATTAGATCAGTACGTCATTCAACCTTAGATGGAACTGATTGAATTTATCCATGATTAACAAATACGCAAAGAAATATAGTCATCTCTATATAGGAATTTAAATGGACTCTACTTCTAGGTCAGCTTGATCTGTCTCAATAATTCCTCCATTTCTAATTCCCAAACACCAGAGTTAAATTCTTTTAGTCAGTTTCTCATATCTTCACATGTTTGTACCAGCCACCAATTTGAGACTAATCAGGGAATAATCTGTCCATGATAAAAACCAAAGAAAGCTATGTCACATTCACTAGGCAGTATCATCTCCATACAAATGGCTAGATTCAGTACGACTACATGCATGGGTCCAGATGCCAGCTAGGATATGGTCTTCATGAAAGATGTAGCATCCTAGGATGCTCTTGATTGGGCAAAGTGGACACTGAAATTCACTGACAAGGTGCCTAGAGCAAACCAACATCAGATCAGGTTAGTATGCATGGTACATAACAATATTCCTACACAATCCCAGCCACCCAAATGCAGGAGCAAGGAGTTAAAATTGGCAGACTATCAGATGCTAGAACTGATTAATGACCAAGAAGTCCAAAGATCATGACCACTTCATCCCCATACCCTCCAATCCTACCGTGCTGCAAAAAAATAGATTGTCTGGTCTCCTCTATCTACAGGTAGTCCTCGATTTACAACCATTTCTTTAGTGACCATTTGAAGAATAAAAAAAGTGAATTTATGACAATTTTTCAAATTTACGACCACTGCAGCATCCCCATGGTCAGAATTTGGACACTTGGCAACTTGCATGATTTATGATGGTTGCAGTGTTCCAAGGTCAAGTAATCATGTTTTATAACCTTCCAACAAGCAAAGTCAATGGGGAAGCCAGATTTACCTAACGTGTTACTACTTTAGCAACTTCAGTGATTCCCTTAACAACTATGGCAAAACACACTTAACAACTCTCTTGCTTAGCAATAGAAATTTTGTGCTCAACTTGGTCTTAAGTCAAGGACTACCTGTAGTCTTAAATCCTTGATAATAGATATTGTACTGACCTATCATTGAGGAAAGGATTTAAACAAGATGGTAAGGAGTTCCAGGGACCACATCAAGTACATCAGTTAACTATATGTGGCTCACAATCTATAAGTAGTCCAACTCTTTTCCATTGGAACAGTACTATTAGAACAGTGCCACACATATTTTGTACAACTACAACAAAAAATTATTATTCAATCCACATTATTTTAACTTTTTTTTCTGAATTTAATTGCAGAATACATTCAGATGGATGTTTTCTTCTATTTTATAATGAAATATTATGAAATATAATGAAATATGAATTTTTCCATTATTATAACAACACATATTAAATACAAATTTAATGACTTTATTGTATAACAGATTTGAAATTTACACAACAATGCTAAGATTGGTTGATTTTAATCTTGGTTAATTTTTGTGTGGAGTAGTATGTCATGAACTCAATAATATGGTCATTCTAAGTTAGGATCAGTCCCCAAAGAAGCTCCAACTATTCTGTGTTAATTATGGGTTCCTGATTTTAAGCCAACCAATCTGTTTGGTCCTACAGAATAGCTTCTCTAGGCAGCTTCTTGAAATTGTTTTTTCTTTATTTTTATTTTTTTTACAAAGCCTCCCCCCCCCCAATCTTTCTCTATGAGCAAAGGGAGTAACACAGATTTAGGAATGGAATGGAGTTGACTGAGTCACTTTCTCCATGCTGACTCAGTTCAGTTAAAATTATTGACCAGCAATGGAACATTATAAAATTAATAGAGCCATAAAATATAAGTACTAAAATGCTAAAAGTTGAATATTTAAAGCTACATCACCATATTATAAAATTATTTTATGCATAAAATTTTAAATAATAAGTACAAGGTATACTATATATTTTTTTGTCATTACAGTCCATGGTGATGTTAACCTTGCTTAGATCACTGTGGACCCTTATTTTACTTTAAAAAAAAATACATGTATGTGTTTATGTATATCTATTTCTACCAGACAAGTTTAAGATGGTCTTCATCCTGCCTTCAGCCTTCAGAATTTAATATTTGCTGTTCGAGGCAGCAGTGGCAACTTTCTCTACCTGATGGTAGAACTCATCCTGCATAAAACAAGTTAGTCACAGAATTGTTATGAATTCTAGTACAGCAAAGTTGATTAAGAACTCAATTCAATTTACAACACACGCTCTCCCAAAGTTGGTCAATTATGATCCTAAGTTTGTGTTCTTTCTTCTATACCTAAAAATCCAGATACAAAGCAGAGATTTTACTTGATGATCATCTCTAAAGATTATGAGTTCAACAAGGCATCAGGGAAAACCATGTTTCCATCCAGTTCATGGTTAACTATTGTAACTGCTTCAATGTTTTAACTGTCTTGGTTATTTTTTAATTTGTTGTTACATTTCATAATTTATGCTCCCCCCCCATTCACTTGTTGGGATAGGCCACTATGGAAATCAAATAAATGAATATATAAAATGTTTTACAATCATGAAAGAAAATCACTTGCAAACACCAAAGCTGTAATAATTTATTACAATTACCCAATTCTGCCATTTGGATTTACAGTTACTCGGCAAACCTTCCATTTAAACACAATGCTCATACCAGAGGTGAGTATGCATTAGAAGGACACAATGTCCCTGATAAGAAGATCACTTTATTGACCCAACAAATGGGATTTGGAAGCAGAAGTCATAGTTGGCTTTTAAATGGTTATTGTCAATAGTTTCTGATTTTAGGCAGGAAGTACAGTAGGAGGAAATCAGCAATATAAATATAGATATCAGTGTTTTTATACACATGTTTTATAGTTAAGATATAAATACAAGCTTAAGTGCAAGCATACTGTGTAAGCATAATTTACTGAATAAATTTTTAACAAGATAAAAACAATAAAATTATTAGAAAGGAATTAAAGAGGGTAAGAAAGAATAGCGAATCCGAAAGAAAATGGAGTAGAAATAGAAAAGGAAAAAAGACCAAAAGAAAGGATTATAAGAAAGCAGCTTCTGAGCTTTTTGACAACAGATATAAATGTGTTTTGTCTCTAAATAAATAGTATAATTATAACACAATTTTCTTCTTTTCATAAGCATTAACCCACAAATCACACATTCATTTTTCGAATTTTTCAACAAAAAGTCCATAACAGGCTTTCAGTCACTGATAAATGTAGTTGTCAGTCTTTCTCTAACTAAATTAATTTTGCCACCTCTGCAAATTCTGTCAACTTTTCCTTTTTCTTCTCTTATTTTTATTAAGAAAATTTCTATTTTCTTTTTTTACTATTTGCTGTTTTCATTTATTGTTTTAATTTTCTATTATGATTTTTACTTCGTGAAAAATTTCTTCAATAAAAGAATAAAAGAAAGAAACTATTTAGGTATTCTCAAATCCATCCAGTGAAGTGGTCACTCTTGATTTCAGTCTAACAAGAAGCTGATTGACTTTAATTTAAATTGAATTTTTTAAAAAAGTTCGACTTTTCTCAACAGCTACATAGCTATTGTTCTCCTGCAATATTGGTTATTTGTAGGGGCGTCCATAGTAGATTGAAAACAAGGCAATCAGAGGAATATCCTTTTTAATGTGAATTACATTTATCACACATATAAAAGCAACAGGGTTTTGATCGCCTAGTTGTGCCTAGCATTTACATCATTTTTATCTCCCCTACAGATGAACCCCTGATTGGTTGCTATTACAAACTTGGTAAAAGAATGAAAGTGTGCCCTTGTTCAGATGCATATACTGTACCAGGATTTTTTTGTAACAGAGGACTGAATTCTGGCCTGGAAAATAAGTTATGGATGTATTTCCTAGTAAAGTCTTACTCAAAACAGCTTGAGAAAGCTATCAATGTGACACTTAAAAGTCATATGAGATCTGTCTCGGCCTACGATTGGAACATTATGCTTCAAACTATATTACCTGTGATATAGGAGTGTTGCATGTGCTTTCAAACCTGTCTTACTATTGATTCCACTTTCTTTCTCCTCTTCCCTACTCATAAATAACTACTGATATTTAGACAAACCACTATCCATATCAATCTTTGACTCTCTGTGAGCAGCCTTCTAATAAATACTAAGGCAACAGCAGTCCAAATCTAGGTCCATGCCATTTATGTCCAAGCCAGATGACAGCATACTTTTATCACTATACAAGTAGCTATTTCTCACTGGGATTAGCAACCATCTAATTATGCAACACCAGTATTCCCAGGGCACTCCAGATGACTAACAGAGATGGAATAACATTTGTCAATTTGTTCTCTGTGTCTTTTGTTCTTAGTTGGTTTTAATGGAATATTAGACATGACTATGGAAAATAACTCCATCATCCATTATTACTACCCATAATAAGCACATGACATCCAAAACATCTAACAACTCTAAATAATTATTTTGCAACTGAAGATGCCTGCATCGATAACTGAAGACCAATATCCAGTTGGTCATTATGAGAAGCAGAATGCAGACTAGATTAAGTTTGGTAATATCTAAGTAAGCTCCCTTACATGTTGATATGGAATTCATGTAACTCAGTGGAATCTAACTTTTTAGTATTGAATTGGCCAAAGTTCTGAGATGATGCCATTGTCTCCAGGAAAGGGCTGCTTAAAATATATGAAAAATATTAAGTACTCTTATTTTATTTAAGATAGATGTATGCTACATTCATATATTTGCTAAACTTCATAATTTTTGGATTTTCTTGCAACAGTGGAAAGTATCTTGATAAAAGATGTATCTTTTCTTGTGCCCATCACACCCATGTCTTTCAACCAATTTCCCATCACCACGTACTTTCAACCAGGGGTGGGATTCAGCCGGTTCGGATTGGTTCGGGAGAACCGGATGTTAATTTTAATCTGGTTCATTGAACCGGTTGTTCCAAGGACTAGCTGACCCCACCCACTCCACCCCTCCCAGAAGTCTCAACGCAGCCCTTTTGAATGCCAGGTAAGTGCAGGGCGTGCATGGAGGCTCTGGGAGGGTGAAAAACGGGCGTACCGGAAGTCTGGAAATGGGGGAAGCTGTTTCACCCTCCTGGAGGCTCCAGGAAAGCCTCTGGAGCCTGGGGAGGGTGAAAAACGGGCCTACCGGAAGTACCAGAAGTCCGAAATGGGCCCATTTCCGGTCTCCGGAGAGCCTCTGGAGCAGTGATGAAATGTAAAATTTGTTACTACCGGTTCTGTGGGCATGGCTTGGTGGTAGGGTAATATGACTGAGTGGGCGTGGCCAACTTTTTATTTTTATTTTTAAAAGCATTTTTTCTACAACCTCTTCGGCTGAAGAGGTTGTAAAAAAAATGCTTTTAAAGCCTCTGACAATCCCAGCTGGCTTGCCTGATCAGCAGAGGCTTTTTTTCCTTTTAAAAACATTTTTTCTATAACCTGTTCGGCCGAAGAGGTTGTAGAAAAAATGCTTTTAAATTTTTTTTAAAAAGCCTCTGATGATTGCACGGCTCAGCTGGGCAATGGGTGGGGGGGGGCAGGGATTTTTGCTACCGGTTCTCCGAACTACCCACCTCCATCGCTACCGGATTGGGCGATCTGGTCCGAACCAGGAGCATTTCACCCCTGCTCTGGAGCCCAGGAGGCCATTTTCGCTTTCCTGGAGGTGCCAGGAAAGCTTCCGAAGTCTGGGGAGGGTGAAAACACCCCCTTCTGCCATAGTGCACGAGGCCGAGTATGCCACGCCCCCATGGCCACAGCTACACAGCAACCAGGCAGCGAACCAGTTGCTGAAATTTTTCAATCCCACCCCTGCTTTCACCCAATAGTTGCCAACACTCACGTGGTAGTTTGTTGACACGCCAAGGAACAGAGTTTGTAACAAAGCCATGCTTGGAGGCCATAACAAGGACCCAGGTGCCCAAGCGATAACTGATGGGGAGCATACTGATACCCTCGTGGTCAGTAGTGCCTGAAGCCAAAGATGTTTGGTTGCCATACACTTCCACAGCTGCCTGGGAAAGTGGGGATAAATCGCCATTTTCGTAGACTTGGACTTTGATCACCACTTCTGGAGGAAAGAGAGAGAGAGAGAGACCACAGAAAAGTACATGTTAGTATACAAATCTTCCTCCCACTACTCCATGATTTGAATATTTATGCATTTTTATTATTCTTTCTAATCATCCTTGGTAATTGTATTGTCAAATCCAATTGTGTTAGCGATTTAGCAAACATACAATTAATATGGGACAATCAATTTCCCATATTAATGGGAAATAATGGGATTTGGGCAAAACTTCAAAAAAAATGATAAAAACCATCTATGATAATCAGAGGGCGAGCATTCTAGTAAATGGAGACAGGACAAGAACTTTTCAAATCAAGAAAGGAGTAAGGCAAGGCTGCCCCTTGTCACCGCTATTATTTATTTTGGCCCTGGAAGTTTTGCTACGAAACATTAGAAACAATGAGGAAATCAAAGGCCTAAGAATTAGAAAAGAGATTTATAAAACACAAGCCTTTGCGGACGACGTGGCGCTAATATTAGAAGATCCATTGATATCTGGACAAAAAGTATTAGAGGAATTGGGTAAATATGGAGAGGTGGCAGGCCTTAAACTGAACAAATCTAAAACCAAAATACTTACTAAGAATGTAACTGAGTCGCAGAAGAAAGAGATAGAAGAAATTTTGGGCCTACAAGTGGTCCCAAAAATAAAATACTTAGGAATTTGGTTAACCAAAAGGTGCTCATCCCTAAAAGAAGATAATTATACCCCATTAATTAATAAATTAAAACAAGATTTGGATAGATGGAAAAAGGTTAAATTATCACTTATAGGCAAAATTGCGGCAATCAAGATGAACATTCTCCCCAAGATCTTATTTTTATATCAAAACCTACCAGTAATTTTAGAGAAAAATTTTTTTCTCAGAATTAAATAAGACCATTAGGGAATTTGTTTGGGAGGGGAAAAAATCAAGGATCTCACTTAAAATTCTACAGGAAAAAAGGAATGTGGGAGGACTTGGAGTCCCAAATTGGGAAACGTATTATAGAGCGGCAATGTTGATATGGATAAAGGATTGGATCACCTTGGAGAATAAGAGAATCTTAGTGTTAGAAGGACATGACCTACAGAAAGGGTGGCATGCATATCTATGGGATAAAGACAATAAAAAGAAAACTTATTTCCACAGGCATAAAATCAGGGACTCCCTAATACAAACGTGGGTGGGGATCAGGCAGAGATACTATACCAAAATCCCAATCTGGCTTTCTACGGTAGAGGCAATGATTTACCCCAACAGGTGGGGAATGGAGAAACTGTGCAGATACAAAGACATTGTCGATGGAGGGGGAAACATTAAATCAAATGAAGCTCTGAGAGATCAAGGTATAACCTTAGATTGGTGGACCTATCTACAAATAAAATCAAGATACCAGAAAGATAAAAGATGAGAATGGCTTAGAATTAGGATATAATGGATTAGACAAAATTCTGATGGGACAAGGGAAAAAAGCGCTGGCCAAGCTGTATAACTATTTATTGGATGAAGATAGAGATGAGGATATAATTAGAAACCAATTGAGAGCATGGGAGAGAAATATTGGACACAGTTTGGACTTTAATGAATGGGAAGAAGCCTGGAATAAAAATTATAAATTAACTAGAGCAGCCACGTATAAGGAAAACCATTACAAAATGCTTCATAGGTGGCATTTAGCACCTGCAAGACTAGCAAAGATGTTCCCCAATGCACAGCCAAATTGTTGGAAATGTGGCCATGGTCATGGCACCTTCTTTCATATGTGGTGGACATGCCCCGAAGCAAAAAGGTATTGGAGCAAAATTCAGAGATGGTTGAAAGATATACTCAAAGAAGAAATTGATTTGAATCCAGAAATATTTCTCCTGGGAATGGCAAAGAAAGGGTATGGAAAGGAAAAGGTCCACCTCCTAATACACATAGCTACAGCTGCCAGACTAGCATACGCTCAATACTGGAAAAAGAAAGACCTACCACCAGATGACCTTATAATTAATAAAATATTAGAGTGTGCAGAGATAAGTAAATTAACACACGAGATAAATGACGATGAAAACTCTGATCATGATACTGTGTGGGGAAGATGGTACGAATGGATAAATGATAGAATTAAGGAAGGAATAAAAGGTGCAGAAATTAATTAGAAATGTGTAGTATAAATGACACCAGACACTTACTCATGTATATATGTATAAACACTGCGAATCCGATGTTAAACAGAATCGTGACTATATTTTATTTGTGTAAAAAAAAACCCCAATAAAAATTGTATTAAAAAAAAATCAATTTCCATTCCACCTCTAAAGCCTTTATAGTCTACTTCCTTTCTACATACAGCATTTCATCTGTTTTTTAAGTTCCTTCCTATTTGGTTACTCAATAGCAATATAATACATCATCTGCTTCTCTAGTGTCTGACAACAATAGTTCTATTGTTTGTGGAACCAAATAGGATACATTTTCTCAAGACAATACAATCTCTCAGTTCCTTCATTGAAACTGCTTTTTCCCCTCAGCATTTTGTGTCTGACATTTGCACATTTTAATTGGAACACCACAAGAAGTTAGGTTTTGGTTTATACATTGTCAGTCTCAGAAACAAGCAACTTATAGTTAGAATGGACTTCCTTCTGACTCCAATTCTGAGTACCATTTTTTAGAGCACCCCTGTTAAAGAGAGGTTTAAATTTAGTAAGTAAATTCTTCTGCAACCTCAAGATGGGGAAAGAGTGATCACAAAACAAAAAAGGATACTCAAGCCCAAACCAGTGGATTTTCTAAGGCTACTTGCTTTCCATGCCCTTAACGTAATCAAGAACTCATATAAAGGAAAATTTCTTTAGACACAAAACAACCAAAGCAAACAAACACCTGAAGCAGAGCTAGTAATAATTGAAAATAAAGTACTCAATTGTTCTATTTCCCCAGTATGTGTTTTGTTTCACTGAATCTCTTGTCACTTTCTGTACATCAAGCAGGAGTGGTTCACATCAACTCATTTCATTGTATGATTGAAATATGATGATTTGTCATAGGTGACAAAGATCACTTTGCAGACTGGTTGCCTCAAATATTATTCACATTTGGTGCAAATGGAACGATCTTTAAATACAGACATGGATTCAACTCCAACTGGCTCTGAATTACAGCTCTCTAGGGTGGGGGTCGGCAACATGCGGCTCTAGAACTGCATGTGGCTCTTTGGGCCCTCTACTGTGGCTCCCTGTTGGATGATCCCACCATTGGGTGGCCCCGCCACTGCCCCTTCCCCTCACTCCTCTCCTGCCCTGAGAAGAGAAGGGTGACTGCGGCAGATGGAGACTCCCTCTCTATTCCAGAGAGGGAACGAAGTACCCTTATATTTGTTTCTTTTTCCAGCCCTTGTTGGTGCTTTGTGCACCTTGGCCTCTGGGGGAAGACGCGTGACTTTGCTCTGCGCTGAGACACTGGCTGGGCCCCCGAGCTGCAGTTGATGCTTCGCGTTGTAATGGGCTCTAGGAAGAGGAGGAGAGGACGCCATCTCCCGCACTGGCAGCAAGCAGCCACGAGGCGGCGAGAGGAATATGAGGAGTTGCGCCCAAGCTGGTGTCTCGGAGTGGAGGAGGTTGGGTGTCTCCCTATATTCCCCTTGCTGCCTCCATGGCTGCTTGCTGCTCTTGCATTTAAACTTAGCGCGCTACAAAATGGAGGAGACAGCGTCCCCTCCTCCTCTTCCTGGAGCCCATTACAACACAGAGCATCGGCTGGGGTGTCCCAGCCGGTGTCTCAGGGTGGAGAAAGTCATGCATCTCCCAACAAGGGCCGGAAAAAGAGGCAAGTAGAGGGGCACTTTGTTTCTGCTCTGAAATATGGAGCGAGTCTCCATCCGCCTCCACTGCCCTTCTCTTCTCAGGGCAGGCGAGGAGTGAGGAGGAGGTGATGGTGATGGTGAGGGAGCCAGCCAGCCGACAGGGAGCCACAGCAGGGGGACAAAACAGCTTCATTTATCTGGGAACCTGAAATGACTCTTGATTTAAAATTAAATTATATGGTAAAAAGCACCCAAAGAAGAAGAAAGAACAACATCAGAAAAAAAAAACCCAACCCTCGCCTGTTTTTTGAAATGGTTCAAGAGGGAACCTGCCCACACACGCGCGCGCACACACACACACACACACGAGAGAGAGAGAGAGAGAGGGAGGGAAAAAGAGGGAGAGAGATGAAAGACAGAGATGAGAAAGAGAGGGAGAGGGAAAAAGATGAGAAAGAGAGGAAGAGGGAGAAAGGTAAGAGAGAGAAAGAGGGAAAGGGATAAAGACGAGAGAGAGAGATGAGGGAGAAAAATGAGAAAGGGAGAAAGGGGAAGAAAGATAAGGGAGGGAGGGAGAAAGAGAAAGAGGGAGAAAGAGATGAGAGAGGGAGGGAGAGGGAGAAAGATGAGAGAGAAGGGGAGAGAAAGATAGAGAAGGAGAAAGTGAGATGAGAAAGAGGGAGAAAGAGAGCAAGGGAGAAAGAGGAGAGGGGGGGGGAGAGAGAGACCTGTTTAAAAGAAAATACCCGGAGCCACAAAACTTGGGTAGGCGTGGCTGGGGGGTGTCATGTGACTGGGTGGGAGTGAGTGATGTCGAGTTGGCCATACCCACCCAGGTTTTGTGGCTCCCGGTGTTTTGTTTTCTGTGGGAAACGGGATCAAGTGGTTCTTTGAGTGTTTAAGGTTGCAGACCCCTGCTCTAGGGATAAGACTCCGGCTCGAAAAAAGTCACTGGATCAAGGGGATCTGGGACAATAATTGCTATACAATCAGATTTAATTAGCTTCCAAAATCTTTTGATCAAGCAGTCTTGTAAGAAATGTAGGTAGCTTCAGAGTACAAAACGTGTGTGTTTTTTTCTAGTGTTACATATCTAACATCTACACATCTTTACTAATATGATGATTTTAGATATTCTGAAATACAAGTCTCATAATCTCCCAAACAGAATAGACCCAAAATGTCTATGAGCTAGCTCCAGATAAAACTGCAATTCTGTAACACTTAACAATACACACACACTCACATACACAAATAACAATTTAATGTCATTAGTGAACAATGTCAATGTTCAAAAGAAGAAATAAAATAAATCCAGATGGTTTCAAAAATGGGTAATAAATTAGTGTTCTTCCAGATGTTGCTGAACTACAACTGGTAGTTCAAGCTACGCAATTATGAGAGATGGGAGATATAATTCAAGAACATCTGGAAAGCTGCAGGTTGTCTATCCTAGGTTTACATATTGTGACAGGAAGGGGTGAATATGGTAAAACAGAGAAGACTAATACACATATATAGTATTTACATTCATTTAAAACAGAGCATGATATTGAAAAAATGGCTGAAAATCATAAACTTTTTTTTTAAGGAGAGAGTAATGAAGTCATACAGCTGCCTTGCAAAATGGTTTCAGCAATAAGAGGCAGCCAGGGGAACTAATGGACTTATTTAGGCAGCATGCTATATTTAATAGAATAGGTAAAAGTAAAGATAAAGATTCCCCTCGCACATATGTGCTAGTCGTTCCCAACTCTAGGGGTGGTGCTCATCTCCATTCCAAAGCTGAAGAGCCAGCGCTGTCCAAACATGTCTCTATGATCATGTGGCCAGCATGATTAAATGCCAAAGGCACACGGAACGCTGTTACCTTCCCACCAAAGGTGGTCCCTATTTTTCTACTTGCATTTTTTACATGCTTTTGAACTGCTAGGTTGGCAGAAGCTGGGACAAGTAACAGGAGCTCACCCCGTTACGCGGCACTAGGGATTCGAACCGCTGAACTGCCGACCTTTCAATTGACAAGCTCACTGAGTCACCTCGTCCCTTTAATAGAATAAGGGAAGGACAAATTGTGTTCAGAAGCTTCCCCAAAATCTGATACCCTCCAGAAAAATTGAACTATAATTCCCAATCAAGACAGTCAATTCTGGGAAGAGATGGCGGGAATAGTATCTGGAAAATACAAAGCTGGGGAACTCTGCAATATGCATTCAAAAAGGAAGCATGGCCATTTCCAGTTATCACAATCAGGTGAAATCAAAATTCACTTCAACTAATCCTATATCTAGATTTTACTTTAAGACAGCTGCTTTCAGTAACACTTAAAAACCATTTATTGTTTTGAATTAGCTTGAAAGTAAACCCATTACCAATGAGACCAAATGTTAGGGGTCATGACAGGCAAAACCAACATGCCAGGGATGCAGAATTCAGTTGTGCAGTCCCACCCACTGCCTTCTTTTATCTTGGTGAAGTATTGAGGAGAAACTCCTTTTGATCCCACACTTCTAGGAGCTAAGAGGAACTGGAGCTAGAAGGCACTATTTCTCAAATGGACTGTCAAATGGACTCCCTGCAGATATCAAACTAATCCCCTCCTTGAAGGCTTTCAGGAGGTTGTTGTAATGGAATGTAATCTGGATTCAAGGAGGGGCTGCATTCCAGATGGCCAAGAGAAAGTTTCAATAGTTTGGTTGAGAGAAAGAGAGCTCAGAATATTCCTCCCTAGCAGTTAATCAGAGTATATATTTAATGATGCAAGTAGTTTTAGTTTGGCAAGATCATAAGCAAGAAACGGGGGAAAAAAGTGCTCAGAAATAATTTTACATAACCTGATTCTTGGAACCTCACAGTTGTTAAACATTGAGCTTTTCTAGAGAGTATTCTAATGATGTTCACTCACTGAGCCATCTCTTTTTTACTTTCTATTTTTGTTATTTTTAGGGTAATATTCTAAATCAGTTGCTTATGATTTGTTTTTGATGTTTTAATGTACTTTGGATGTTTTATTTTTTTGCATATTATGCAAATTTCAAGGGTCATCAGATGGAGCCAAGATATAAATTGGCAAATAAATAAAATTTTGAATCTCTTCTAAAACATCCAGGATTTTACCCTGGAATAAGGGATAGGCAGGGTGTCTTGGCTGACTGCACTTTTTGAGACCTTGGCAAGCTCCAAGATGATCTTTGTTAAGAATATCATTTTGATCAAGACTGCAAGGTTCTCAAATTTCCTCAGAAGTCTTGGTGGCTGCTTCATTTTCTACCCAATTGAGGAGGTAAAAATGGAAGAGTTCAACATATTATCCTGTATGCCAGGGTATTATATAATGAGAAATGAGAATTTCCCAATTTCAGAAGAATTCATCTCAAAAAGTTTAGAGAAGTACTAAACAGCATCCCACAGACAGAATTCCAAAGAAGGGATTACAGGAGAATCGCACTATTCCAAATTAAAAAAGAGAGACAGCTTAGAACATACCACGGATGTATAGGGAATAGTTAGTATGTGAGCATTTAGATAAAAATGCATTGCTTGGCAAGATAGGTTTATCAAACAAGTCATCCCAAATCAACCTGATCTCTTTTTTATTGACAGCAACAAGTTCAGATGACTGCAATGTGATGGATCTGGCATTTAACAAAGACTTCCATGCTATCCTAGTAGAGACGATGTCAAAATGGACTGGACTTTGCTAATATTAGATAGACGCCGAGGTGGTTAAATAATTTTACATCAATGGTTCCACATCCAGTCAGAAAGAGGCACCAATTGGCATACCATAGAACTCTGTTGTAGGCTTAGTTCTGCTCAACATATATGTATATAATTTGAATGGTGGTGGTGGTTGGAAAATATTAAATCTGCAGAAGACTCAATGGCATGGGGGGATAACAAACATCCCAGAGGACAGTATCAAGGAGGACCTTAACAAACTGGAACAATGGGCAGAAATCAGGAAGATGAGAAATGCAATGATTTTCACTGCGATTATAATAAATCCCAGTAAATAATAAAAGTAAAAAAATAAAAAAATACATATATGATGGAGGAGCACTGGGTAGCAGTAGATGATGTCTTGGTAGATCACAAACTAAACAAGAACCAGCAGTTTGATATAAAAAGGTAAAAATACATCTAAAGGTATGTTTTAAGCAAGAACCATGTCTCAATGTTAAAATGTCATGAAAAAGGACAAGAATAAATATGATTAATTGAAAATAAACAATGTATAGATGGATGGAAACAACAAAGAAAGGACTAAGTAGGGTTCAATAAACCAACTATGATTATGCTGTGTTTAACAGCCAGAAAATAAAAATGAATATGCTATGTTTAACAGCCAAACAAAATGGTTATGCTGTGTAACAGCCAAAACAAAACTGAATATGCTGTGTAACGGCCCAAAAATAAAAATAAAAATAAATGGATGTGGAAGGGGGGGGGAAGAAATCTTACGGCAAATGGTTGAAGACATTCAAAATGTTTTACTAAAGAAAGAACTGCAGGAAGACATAAGTATTTTCAACTATCTAGAGGGTTTTCATGCAGATGGAAAGATTGCTCAGTATTGTTCCAGAAGATAGAACAAAAAATAAAAGGTCTAAATTATAAGGAAGTTTCCAACTGAACACTAGGAAGAACATTATTCAATAATAGAACAAAGTGTTTTGGGAGACGGTGAACTCTTCTTTGTTGGAAATATTTAAATTAAGGCTGGATAGCCAGCTATTGAGAATGCTGTAATGGTAGATTCCTGTAATGGGCAGAAGACTGAATTAGATTATCTTCAACATCTCTTCCAACCTGTATGTATTATGCTCGTTTGAAAAGAAAAAATAAGAATTAAATATAGTGGTATGGAGCAGATAGCTTATTTTGAATCAAAGTTAGATATTGAGCAATGGCTATGGAAAATATGCAATGCTAACTATGAGATATAGTAAGACATAATAATTTAATAAAATATTAAAACTGGGCATTTATACAATTAATGACAGATCATAATTCTTGCAATAATGATGTTAGATAAACATGTAATTAATCTTTATCACAAGAATTTTAAAAATCTTGTTTTAGGATTAAGAAAATAATTTAGAAAGTATGGCTTCTGGTTAGGTTTGAGCTTCAGGGTGCTTTTCAGAATTATTAATAAAAAGACCAAGTCAGTCCATGCAAATATGTTGCTCTACTCTTAAATTTTCATTACAGACAACTCCTAAAAATAACTATCAAAAGGGTTTACTCAAATACTTTCCCTCTTTAGCTGATTTTTTTCTATCTATGAAAAATGGTAGAAGAATCGAAGGAAAATATGAAGTTATATATAAGTAAGGACAGATATTACTATGACTTTTTTGATAAAGAAGATTTTGATAAATATAAAACTCATTTGAAAGCACTTCTATGAATTTCCCAAAAGAGTTGAAAGTGGGTAGTGATTCCCCAAAAAACAAATACCGAGTTTCTCTCCCTAAAACAAGTATTGTTGAATATTTCTATTTTTCAAAAAAATATTCAAAACCGTTAAGTATCGACAGAATTAAAAAGGGCATCACTACAATAGCAGTGATCCCTGTCTTTCATTTCCTTGGATCAAAAATAGCATTCTCTCTAATTTCAGCCACCAGCATCATATCCCACAAACACCAGAATTCAGGTCACCCCCACCCCACCCCCAGCCCAGCATTCCTACTCTTATCTCCCAAGCTATTTCCCTTTGCTTCCTGTCCAATGCTTCAAAATGCGCCCTTGCTTCTTTTCAGTCTTGTATCCCCACCCTAACTTCACTGCACTGCAGACCATATATTATCTCCAAATTACACAATCAGTTTTCTCTTCTTTAGAATTGTATTTTGGGCAGGCCTACTGTATATGACAACCCTGAATCAGTTAACAGTCAGGGTTTTCTTCCAAAAGAACCAAAGAATCTGAATGAAGATACTAGAAACAGATTTCAACTTCGCTAATTAACAGGATTCTATACCTTAACATTATGAATGAGTGGGGACACATATCAAAATCTGCCAGCCAATAACCAGTCTTAAAGTTGATACAAGGAATTATTGGGTTAAAACTACAGTACTTGTTCAATAACTATTCAAGTTACAACAGTGCTGAACGAGGAGGTGATTGATCCTTAAAGTTGAGGCCATCGCAGTATCCCGATGGTCACATTATCACAATTTGGGCACTAGACAGTTGGCTCACAATAACAACAGTTGCAGTGTCTTATAGGGACATGATCATTATTTGTGACCTTCCCTGTCCTCTTCCCACAAACAGCCAATGGGGAAGCCAGCAAGGAGGTTGCAAGTTGCTCTAATCATTTTTTGCCAGACCACCTGTATCTAAAGCACCCACTTGCCCTTAATAGTGCCTACACACAACTCCTGTCTATGCTTTACAGCACATATCTGTGGCAACCACCCATCCAGCTGCCCACACTCCTACTACCTACCCATGGCACCTATCCACCCACACTCCATATCACCTGTCTGTGCTCTGCATCGTCTGTCCCCATTCCTACCCACTGGGATGCCCACTAGCCCGCTTGCCTGAGACTTCTGCTTCTTCCCATGTCAGTAATGTGAGGCCCTTGCTTAACAACCTGCACAGTCATGGGACTATCAAGACTGCCTTTGCTAAATGATGTGGTCATGTGACATTGTGCTTTAAAACTGTGTTAGTAGTGATGGAAATTCCATAAAACTAGCTCATTTTCTTTTGAAATCAGATTTCATTGAGGAATAAATTGTTGAACTCGCATCAAAAGGTTCCAAGCAATATAAGAACATCTCAAAAAACACAATATGTCTTTAATGCATTACAATTGCTAACTGATAATCTGTTATCATTTTCAATCTGTGTCACACACAATTTGCATCTGTATAACCAACCTGTCTTCTACTTTCTTTCGTCTTCCTTTCCCTAGCCTCCTTATCCCAATTTAAATCTTCCATTAATTTAGTCATTCTATGAATCTGATGAAGTGAGCTGCACCTCCTGAAAGCTTATGCCTTTTAATATAATCTGTTACAGAGAAAGATTCTCCTTGAAATCAAATTCTATAAAGTAATAAAATGAAAAGTTTTAAATCCAATAAACTACATCTGCAAAATTCCATTTTCACCTCTAGAATATTATATCTTTTATTTGTTTGAAATCTTCAACATGCTGTGCTTTAGCTGACCTTGATAGTTCATTAGAGCTGCATAGCTGCTTGTCACACCGTTTCTAATTTTTTCCTCTGAATGACAGACATTTCTTGGTATGCAAGTGTGAAGAAAATACTCCTTTTAGGACAGTCTTATTAATTCCAATTAGATGGGACTAACTAAGATAGAACTAGTGAGATGTAACATATTTTTGCAGCATATTCTGAACTCTTTTTGTCTTGTCATAGGGTTTATATTGAGAGAACCCGGAGCAGAAAGAAATAAAACAGGCTTTTCTGCTATATTATGTTTCCCCTGTTCTGCTATATTAATTTAGAGTAGTTAATTCCACACTGAAATTTGTTATGTATGTATATATATATATATATCTTACTTCTTCGTAGGGTTTATGTGTGTTTTTCTTCTAGCCAGGTTTTCCCTACGTAGCCAAGCTGGAGCTACAAAAAAACCTTGGCTACTTAGGGAAAACCTGGCTAGAAGAAAAACATATATATATATAAAACTTTATATCCATATATAGGATAAATATTCAAGCGAGTAGGAAAGAGAAAACATGTGTTGTTTCCTCCTGAAATACCCGTATAATATTTCAAATAGAAACAGAGTTGTAAACTCTACAGCATATACTTTGAACTCCAGCCAACCCTTATTCCCTCCTATGCTTTATTCCTTTCCAGGTGGATTGAGTAGATCAATTCCTTCTTTTATATTTTCTTTTATAAGAGACACGTAAACACATAAACTTGCTAGCCTACATTCTACGTAATATACATGTTGTTCATTAGAGGCAATATCCAACTTTTTTCCCCCTATGTATTGTTCTTGCCAACTGTGGTCCAAACAAGTTGTGCTATGGGAAAAGGCATGGCAGGCAGTCTGTTGGAATCCCGCCCCCCCCCCCCCCCGGGACAGCTGCAGGCACTCTCTAAAATCTTCCTTCTGTCTTGCTGTCAGTTAGTAAGCCCTAAAGAGTTTTCCCCCAATCAGTGCTGAACCTCTTATTACATGGCAGCAGTGAAGCTTGCAATTCTGGCACTTGTCCCTAGAGTCACAGACGCAAATCTGGTGATAGGCAGAATATCAGATAAAGTCAAGAAGGAGAAGGCAATAGGAAGGAGGCACCCACAACTAGAGGAAAAAGTGCACTGCACTCCAACTAACTATGGAGTGCATGAGAAGATAGTTCCTGACATTAATCAAAAAGGAAGATTTAAGACAGATCTACATAGTTCTTAATTTTGACTTCAGCACATCTGGCTAGCCATTCTTGAAGGACACATGCATATCGTCTCATTCCCATCATATAGCTGAGGCCAATTAAATTTGGAATTTACTGATCCAATGTGGAGGTAGTTTTTCCCCTTCTCATAGCAGAAGCTGATATCCTTGTGGTTTTTCACACTTTAGAGGTGACTATGGTGAAGAGGTGGCAGGGGCTGGGAACTGGTGGAGGAAGGAAGGAGAAAAAGAAAGAAGGATTTCTGATGCTCTCTATCAGCTTCCTACAAGGAAACTCAATAGGGAAGTGGGCAGTGTGTCAGAAGTTGCTCCTATTCCCACTGTCATGTATTGAATATAAATATAGTTGTGTTAAATCCTGCTAAAGTGAAACTAACCTTTAGATGATCCGAACTGTTAACTTCAACTGTTTGGAGGGAAACTTGAACATTCATATTTGGGCGGGCTTTTTCAAGTATTATGATTGGTTGAGGCCCTGTGGACCCAGAGTATAAAAGTACAGGGATTTGCCAGTTATGACTGAGTTCCTGTTGAGTCAATAAATGCTGTTGCATCTATGCTGGTCTGTTCTTGCCTACTGCAGCCCACTACACAATAGTGGCGACGAAGGTGGGATGCTACAGAGGAGAAAGCTGCTGCTAATCAAGAGACTGAAGTCACTGGGTGTCAAACCAAGTAAAAGCCCTGGTGAAACCACACTTCCCGCCCTGCCTTCCAGTAGGACACACTGGAGGCACAGACATACTTGAGGGATCCATCCTCAGGACTCCTAAGTGCAGCCCAGTTCCAAGCACAGCAGTACAGGCATTAACCAGCCCTACAGGGGGCGTCTCAAAATGGCTAAACTGAGAAGACTCAACAAGTTCGATATTACTCACCTAGAACAGTGGAGCTCATAACTTCTCCCAAGTAGACAACTATCTCCAGGCTATCCAGTAGGGTTACTGGTGTGTCTGCGTTTGATATCGCCAACAACTTGATAACGCTGGCATGCTGCGGGGGACAGCATGAAAGAACAGAGTGCAGATTCCACACAGCAGTATGCCGTGTGTGTGGAAAGCAAGGGCACATTGTCAGAGTTTGCAGAGGTCATCAGCGGGAAACAAAACCTGCGACACAGCAACACAAGGGGAAAGGGCCCCCAGGACAGAACAGAGTTGAATACAGCTCAGGAAGGCATAGCATCCAATGCACAGGGGCCCAACGCCCCATCAAAGAAAAGATAAGACTCCAACTGAAACTTCAAGAGGTCCCATGCTCCATGGAGCTAGATACTGGATTGGCCCTGTCCATTATCCCCTCCACAACTTTTGACCACATTTGCAAATGTAGCCGACAGCAGATCATCGAGCTTAGTACTAATGGACTTCCAAAATCGTCGTGTTCCCGTTAGGGGCAAAGCTACCATTAGAGTACAATTCAGAGAGTTTGAGGGTTCCCTCAGCATAGTGGTCCTAGAGGGGCCATGCACCAGCCTCAAAGGACTGGACTGGTTCGAGGCCCTAGGCATCAGGGTAACAGGCATCAATTGAACCCAAATAGCCAATCTAGAAGCGGTATGCCAACAATACACTGACATATTCAGCACTGAACTGGAACAATACAAAGGGGTACCCATTGCACTCAACCTTGATCCAGCAGTAACTCCAATCCGATTAAAACCACATAGGATTTCCTTTGCATTGAAGCCTAAAATTGATGCAAAACTAGACAAGCTGGTACAGCAGGGAGTGCTCCAAACCATGGACTGTAGCTGTTGGGAGACTCCCATAGTGATCCTAGTTAAGCCTAATGGGGACGTTCACATTTGCACAGACTACAAGTGCATTATAAACAAGGTACTACAGCAACATGCTTACCCTGTACCAGTGGTAAGCCACCTCCTTGCATTGTTCCAGGGAGGCCAAATCTTCGCTAAGCTAGATCTGCCCAGGCCTACCAGCAGCTACGGGCAGACGATGCTATCACAGAAGCACAAACAAGAGTCACACACAGAGGTGCATTCCGAGTGAACCACTTGCAGTTTAGGGTAAGCATAGCACAAGGGTTGTTCCAAAGTATTATGGAACGAACATTGAAGAACATTCCCAGTGTCTGCCCATACTTTGATGATGTCCTGATCGTGGGGGAGTCAGCAGCAGCCCTGGCGGAACATCTCCACGCAGTACTCCAACGTTTCCACAAGGCAGGCCTAAAACTCAAGAGGGAAAAGTGCCAATCGGCGTGGAATCCACAGAATTCCTGGGTTTCCACATTGACACTGCCAGAAGCCACCCATCTGAAGCAAAGCTAAAGTCAATTCAGAGAGCCCCCAATCCAAAATCCAAGGGGGAGCTCCAAGCATTCCTGGGTTTCCTCAATTTTTACCACTCCTTCTTATTGCATAAGGCTGCCCTGACAGAATCGCTATACTGCCTATTGGACAAGCACCCTGGATCTGGTCAAGCACTCAAGACAAAGCTTTTAAGGCGGTAAAATCATTGCTATCCTCAGACTCCATCCTAGCTCATTTCAACGAAACCCTACCAATAACACTAGCCTGTGATGCTTCACCATACGGCACTGGGGCAGTATTAAGCCACAGGATGCCAGATGTTAGAGAGGCCCCCTCACATACTATTCTAGAACATTATCACTGAAAGGAACTATGCTCAGATAGACAAGGAAGCCCTCACCATAGTGGCTGGCATTAAGAAGTTCCACAACTTCTTATATGGACACTTCTTGAAAAAATGAACTGTCGGCCCACAAGGGATGTGTGCTGTGGGGCAGCAGGGTCATCATTTCACCCAGTCTTTGCTCCACAGTGCTGGATTCCCTATATGAGGAGCACCTAGGAATTGCTCGGAAGAAGGCTCTAGCCAGGAGCTACTTGTAGTGGCCAGGCCTGGACAAAGACATTGGGAATCAAGTAACGAATTGCCAGGTCTACCAAGAGACCCAACCGGAGATGCCACAAACACCAGTGCACCGTGGAAGACCACGCACCCCCACGGTCTCACGTGCACATTGACTTTGCAGGCCCCTTCCATGGGCAAGTGTTCCAGATAATAGTGGACAGTTATTCCAAGTGGTTGGAAGTGGCACCAGTCTAATCGATGACAACAACCAGGGTCATCTGAGACTTGTGCCGGCTGTTCGCCACACATGGTCTGCCAGATATAATCGTGTCCAACAATGGGGCACAATTCACGGCAGAAGAGTTTCATTCATTCCTCAACACCAACATCTGCTCCATTCCACCACGCAACCAACGGTCAGGCCGAATGAATGATCAGGACCACAAAGGAGGCGCTCAAGTGGATGACGAATGGGGACTCGAATCACTGCCTGGCGAACTTCCTCCTGTGTCAAAATACAACTCCCAGTACAACAACAGGTAGCAGCCCAGTGGAGCTGAGGTGGGGCCACTGGCTCACAACAAAGCTCAATTGACTTCTCCCAGGCAGAGTAGTGGCGGAGACAGCTCAACCAACCCCCCACACCCAGGAAGCCAGGTGAATTGGTCTGGGCCAGGAATTATGGGAACGGGGCAGTTAGGATAACTAAGGTAATGGGCCCATTATCATACGAGGTTACTCTGAGGAATGATCGTACAATCAGATGCCACATTGATCAGTTACAGCATCTGCAGGCCAGACCAGTTCTGGACAAGGATCCCAAGGCTTTATCAGATCCACTAGAGAACTGTTTTCCTCAAGGTTTGCCTACACCACCCATGGCTGCCTCCAGAGAAATGGAGGTACAAAGGGCCACAGAGCCGCTGCCACTCAAGGACAACCAAAACACCATCAAGACTCAGTCCAATTGGAGATGGACAATATTCCACTTAAAATAGGACTATCCAGTAACATTACAGTGACTCACCAGGAGCCATGGGGCCCCCAACCTATCTTAAAGACTATGAATATTGAACAAACTGAGGGTAAGAACTATCCTAGGGGGGAGGCGTGTTATGTATTGAATATAAATATAGTTGTGTTAAGCCCTGCTAAGGTGACCTTTAGATGACCCTAACTTTAACTTCAACTGTTTTGGATGGAAACCTGAACATTCATATTTGGGTGGGCTTTTTCAAGTATTATAATTGGTTGAGGCCCTGTGGGTCCAGAGTATAAAAGTACAGGGATTTGCCTGTTGTGACTGAGTTCCTGTTGAGTCAGTAAATGCTGTTATATCTATGCTGATCTGTTCTTGCCTACTGCAGCCCACTACACAATACCCACTGCTTTTTTGCAATACCACATATCATTCTGTTTCTGTTTAGGTAAGGAAATACCTCTGAAATGATGACCCAAAGGTCACAGGTTGTCGAAGAGATGGCTAAACATGTCACTTTGTCCATATAACAAAATTTGCCTCCTTTCCCATTCCAGCTCATATCAGTGGGAGAGATTGATACACTTTTTTTTATGTCAGCTGGGAAAAGCACCAATTGCTGCCTGTTAACTTGCCCAATGATAAACTGTTAGGAAAACATCATTTGCTGCCCTAGTTTCCAAGGCAGAGTAGAAACTAGCTATGTCAATAGAACAAATTAAAGATGGCAGGGGAGGGACTTTATGCTATGTCACAGCCTAAAGCAACTGCATTAAGCTGGCTGTCTCTTTAGCTGAGGTAGTGAAAGTAGCAGTTAACTGAAGAAAATGACTATAAAGACAAATCCTGGATTTCAAGAAAGAGGATTTTAATAACACCAGAGCAATGATATTTAGAATCCATGGCAGGAGAATCTAATGGAGAAAGGGATTCAAAATAGATGAGCTCAACAGTAAACAATTCTCTGAGAAGAACAGGGAACAGAAGAATGTGGCTCCAAAATGCTGAAGATCTGAAAAGAGAAAGACTACATGAAGGAAATAAAACAAGAATCTTGTCACAAAGGAAAAGGAATGCAGGCAGATAGTCCAGTACTGCAGAGGCATATCAGGAAAGTTAAATCTTAGGATGTAAAGACTAATTTAAAAAATCCAAAAAACAACTTTTTCAGATATGCTCAAAAAAGAAAAAGCAAAGATCAGTATATCAGCTGCTCAGTGAGGAAGACAAGATGTTGACAAGTAACCAAAAATATCAGAGCTAATTAAATTCTATGCTGAGTATAGCTTTCTCCAATAAAAACTATGCAAGTATCCCAAGGAATTGTGAAGAATGGAATAAAAGGGAAAAGTTGAAAGTTGAAATTGATAAAAACATATTTAGAGAAAATCCCTTTACTTTGAATTTAAATCTCTCAAATCAGATGAACTGCACCAGGGGTGAAATTCACTTACCTTCCTTACCAGTTCGCCAATGTGTGTGCGCCATCTGTGAATGTGCAAAGCCTTCTGTGTGCGTGCAGAGGCTTAAAATGTCCCCAAAAAGCGAAGTCATGACATCCACGCGGGTGGGCCGAGCCTCCTGCAGCTGCCGCTACCGGTTCGCCTGAGCCAGATAGAACCGGCTGAATTTCACCACTGAACTGCACCCTTATCAGCTCTCCCAGGTAAACCAGACAGAAAACATGAGCAGAGGAACTAATTCTATTTTATTGTAAAGCAAAATTGACAGAATCTTCCAAGTCTGAATATATGAAATTCCCACCATCTATTACATCCAGATCAATACAGACAGATCCTCCCTAAATTTCTTTTTCTGATTGTTAAGCAACTGGGGGTTCTACCCTCTCCTATTTGTTAGTTCCCTGACAGCATCTCATTCCCTCAGCTCAAAGTCATTCCTACATACCATTACAATCCTAGAGGAATTAAAGAACCAGTGATGGTCTGACTAAACCTTTATATATTTATATTTTAGAAAACCTGGAGAAAGGCCACATAACTGAAGAAAACCATTGCTTCTATCTCCAGAAAGAAGAAAAATAAACTCCAAAAAATTAGTCAGTATGACAATGATTTATGGAAAGTCAATCAAAAAGAGATTGATTTGCAAGTACCTTTAAAGCAAAGTATAAATTATAAGAAGTCACAATCAAAATGTCAGGAACAAATCAATTTTATCCCATTATTTTATAAAAGCTATGGAAAATTTCCTTAATAGATTGTGGAAATGTGGACATGATATAACTCAGTATCAGTAAAGCATTTATACAAGTATCTCATGGCATAGATTAGTAAAGTAGCTTAAGGATGTCCTCAATGATATGACAGTTAAGTAATTATTCTACTCTGTTATGCATAGATTAGACCCCAACACAAATAATAGGCCTATCCAGATAAAAGGAAATATATTATTATTATTATTATTATTATTATTATTATTATTATTATTATTATTATTATTATTATTATTAATTCGATTTCTATACTGCCCTACTCCCAAAGGACTCAGGGCGGTGCACAGCCAAACAATAAAACACATCCATACAAAATTTAAAAGTAGAATAAAATCAAATTAAATAATTTTGGCTCCGACAAAATTAAAACCCCATCTATTTAAAACCAATTTTAAAATTGAATGTATAAAATACTAAAAGATATTTAAAAATTAAAAATCTTTTATGAAAGAGGGAAAAAATTAGGCCAGGCCCGCCTGGTGAAATAATAAGGTCTTTAAAGCGCGGCAGAAGGTGCGCAGATCCGGGATCCTCCGTATCTCCAGGGGGAGCTCGTTCCAGATAGTAGGTGCCCCCACAGAGAAGGCTCTCCCCCTGGGGGCCGCCAGTCGACATTGTTTGGCCAACAGCACCTGGAGGAGCCCCTCTCTATGGGAGCGTACCGACCAGTGGGAGGTTATTGGTGGTAGTAAGCGGTCCCGCAAGTATCCAGGTCCTAAGCCATTGAAGGACAATGAAGAAGGCAAAAAATTAAGACCTATGAACTGAATGAACTATACAGGTATATAAATATATAGATAACAGCTACCAAATACATGAAAGGATATCACACAGAAAACCCGATCTTTGGTGGTGCAGGATATGGAATAAGGGAATAGATTTCAGATTCAGGAAGGCAGATTTTGATAAAATGTTAGGAAAAAAATTGTAACAGTGAAAACAGTCCAACCATGAAACCAAGCGCACTGAAAGATGGTAGGTTCTTTTTTAACTGTGTTCAATTAGCAGCTAGACTATAATCTGTCAGATGGTTTAATTTGGAGTTTTGCACCTGAGTGAAATGTTAGCCTTGATGGTCTGAATGACCTCTTCCAACTGTGATTCTACCACGGGCTTGCTAACAAGCCTTGAATCAGCAAGGCCATATTTATTAACAGAGTCATACTAATTTCATCAAGTGTCTGATCTCATAATCTTCCTTTGTTTTTTCTCCCTCCCTCCCTCCCTTTCCTTCATCCTACCCTACCCCCCCCCATTCCCTTCCCTCCATTATTTGGTATGCCTAGAGAATAAGAGAGAACACAGTGGTTCAGTGGCTAAGACGCTGAGCTTGTCGATCAAAAGGTTGGCAGTTCAGTGGTTCGAATCCCTAGTGCCGTGTAACTTATTACTTGTTCCAGCTTCTGCCAACCTAGCACATAAAGCATGTAAAAAATGCAAGTAGAAAAATAGGGACCACCTTTGGTGGGAAGGTAACAGCGCTCCATGCGCCTTTGGCATTTAGTCATGCTGGCCACATGACCACAGAGATGTCTTCAGACAGCGCTGGCTCTTCGGCTTTGAAACGGAGATGAGCACCACCCCCTAGAGTCAGGAACAACTAGCGCATATATGCAAGGAGTACCTTTACCTTTGAGAATAAGAGAACATTCTTCCCTAATTTTTGAATAGGGTTCAAAACAGGTCACTAATAGTAGGAATGACGATACCACAAGAAAAAGTTGTATAGCAACCACTTTAATGTTAATAAAAGGGTCTGTGCAGAGAACATTGTGCATTGTTCAAATAGCTATTTCCAGAGTACCTTAAGAAAAAAAGTGTAATAGTTAAATTAGCTGCTGTTTTCTGCTATTTCTTTGTGTTAGAACAAATGGAGCCTTGAAATGTGACAGTTCTAATAGGAAGAAAAATGGTAGCAAATCCAGTTGCCCCATCCTCTAACAATATAGCAGGCAGACTTTTGTTGAAGAATATTGTTGGATTCAGATGATTCCCAGATGTTCATCTTGCTCCAGCAACAAGCAAAATTCCAATGGTCTAATCTACTTTTACAGCAGTGTTTCTTAACCTGGGCAAATTGAAGATGTGTGGACTTCAACTTCCAGAATTCCACAGCCAGGTTTGTTGGCTGGGGAATTCTGGGAGTTGAAGTCCACAGAACTTCAAGTTGCCAAGGTTGAGAAATACTGTTTTACAGGCTCCAGAGGGGCCAAAGCTTGGGTAGAATGAACACACATAGGGAAGAAAGAGGACAAGAGACTGTACACAGAGGTGGTCAGCAGCAGCCAAGCAGCAGCCAAGAGCCGAATGCCACATGAAAATACTTCAGCAGATGCTACCATAAAATTGCTGCCATGAAAGTTGAAAAGTTTCCATTTACTGTTTATTAGATCTGTCATACTCTTATGTTTGCTGTCTTTTCCGTTAGCCTACAAGCTGTTCTTTACCACTAATCACTACCTTTAAGAATTGGGATCCCTTCCTCCAGGTAATACAAGTCCTACCACGCAACATTCTGATATATCCCAAATACTGTATCAACATATCTCAGGATACTCAGTTTTGGTTTATTGGTGTACTATGGTGGTGCTCAATGTTTCCCTGCATTGGTTCATAATACCTATTAGTGATTGGCTGTTGGAGGAAAGCTGTGTTAGTTTAGGACACACAAAAACAGGACTGTGGTAGCACCTTTTCCAACTAACAAATGGTATTAAAAGTTGTAAGCTTTCATGAGCTGCAGCTCACTTTATCAGGTGGTACATGACTGAATCCTAAGGGATACTATATCACTGTCACTGAGGCAATAATACCCATGGTACTTATGGAGGCACCTATGCAGTCTGCATCTGACGAAGTCTATAAGGGATCCAAAGGATTTTGCTAACTACTGACTAGTTTCTTTGGGGGGAAATGTTCAAGTGACTTCAATTCCACCTTCATTTTTGATTGACATTGATTTCCATTTCACTTATCTCATGTGTCCAGTAGACTGCCCAATAGGAAAATTTATATGATAGCTAGATTCCCTTCAATTTCTTGGCCCTTCTGCAATGGAAATTAGATGTAGTAAAAAGAAAATGCCAGATTCTCATCAGAAGCTATAAATGTAAACTAGGTATTTGTTTGAAGATGTCTAACGTATCTATGCAGATCTAAGCCTAAATATTATCCAAAGCGTTTTAAGTATTTTGGATTTCAAGGAAATACTGAATGCAATAAATAAAAATATCTGCAATAAAATAGATGCTGAGTGAAGACCTACCTGGGAATTGCCCTGATCACAGCAGCCTTGCATTCCATGATCATGTCACTGATGTCTGCATTTCCAGAACTATGGATGTCAAAACTAAGGGAATGAAGGCTAATAATTACTTATAAGATCCAACACTCAGAGGAGGCTTTAGGGGCATATACGGGACACAAATTAGCACTGGGATAAAACCATTAGTGAGAGATGGTGGCAGCCAAAGCACCATTTGTCAAGTGAGGTAGCCTCCTTCCAATTCATTAATTATGACGGTGTATGTTCTTTACAAAGACTTTTCTGCATTGTATGCTTTGCTGGGATGAAAGAGCACTTTGATGTAAATGTGGCATGCCTACAATCTTACAGTATGTCTTCTCTTTTACTCTGCTCCATGATTACTTGCTACCCCCGATACTTGAATTATGGAAGAATGTGGAATACTATTACTGGTATCACTTAAAATTGCAAGAGATGTATAATACACAGATTTTTAACAAAAAACAACATTGTGCAGAGCATTTATGATAAACATATACTAATAATCTTACTGGATAATGAGATGGGCAGCATATAAATTTAATAGATAAGCACTGGGCTACATTCTTTCATTAAACACTTTACAATATCTTTGAAAGCTTATCTTTGAAATCTGTTTTCAATATGTTTTTGGGATCAAGTTCTGGACAATAGTAAGAAAGCAAAGAATATCTAAGTGCATTTAGAAGGACTCCCCTTTGAACTAAATAAGATGATAAACTACAATCATAAGGATTATGAGAAGCAGGATATGCATTAGGAGGGTACCTCATTGTACATTTGTAGAACAAAAGCAGAGGGGACAACTATAGAAATTTCAAGCAGAGTTTAATTTGGAATGGAGACTTCCAGAGCAATCTATTGACTAAGGAAACATGGAATTAACTAAGGCAACATAGCTGTCAGCTAAGGAAACATTGCCAGGGGCTACTGCTAATGTAGGGACAAGAGATTTTAATGGCATAACAGTTAAACAAGCATGACCCAAACTCATGCTAAAGTACCTAAGTACTTTTTAAGCTTAGACATTAAAATATTCAACTATTTTATTGTGCATATTTTATAGTCCAAGAGACATTTACACAAAGCCATAACCAATGTCTAAGGATATTGGTGAATTAGCATTGTTGCTACTTTTTCTGAATTGTGAATAGTTTTGACTGTAACTGACATACAACTTTTAACCTAATATATAATCTAAAGATAAGACACATTAAACCACATTTCTTCCCAAATATAAAATGAGAATGGGAACTAGCCCAGATACAGAGTAATGGAGTATTCCTTGTCCTATTCTTTAAACAAAGAAAACCAGAATAAGTATATCTCCTGTTTGATATAAAGAGGCACAGGTGAGCCTTCCTTTTTAAAACTAGACTTGTACCATGTTTGTCAAGATAGATTTTTTTTCTTTATTCTTCCTATGAAAACACATAGTGAAAGACCAGGCTGGAGAGCTTGTGGCTTACTGCCAACCATCCATCCCTAAATGTTGTTGATATATGAATAGGTTGGTGTGGCTGTCAGGAGCAGCAGGTGCACAGGCAACCTGCTGATAAGGGGGCGGAACCAGTTCTTCCAAAATGCAATGGCAGTTTAGGGAAGTTGTAGATTTCCAAAAATCATAGAATTTATTATCCACTTGTTGAGGTACAAATGAATTAATGACTTACTTGCATTGCATATAATAAGGAGTTGTCACATCTACCCACTTTCATACTCCAGCAAGCACACATAAAGGTTTCATTATTTCGGTCATTCATATACAAAAATATGCAGTTCACCAGCCAGAATAAACAGAACTTCTGTCTCTGTTCTGCCATGTGAACCCAAGACATAAACAATAAAGACATGGAAGGCCACTGAAATTAAATGAGACGTAACTGCACAAAAACAGCGTATACTCATATGGTGGAGCCAGACTCTTCTGATTTTCAGACTCATTCGGTGACACTCCTCCAAGGACTTTCATTGCTGCCATTTCCCACCAACACAAGAGGATGTGTCCCTTTGGAACCTATTCCATAAATGGTCACAGACATTCAGGGGCACATGCCATATTCCAAGTGAGATTCGCTTGCTGGATGTACATGTTGCAAAGAATGATCCAGAATTAAGGCAGGGACCCAGAATTAAGTTATTTTGCCACTTTGAAAAATACAAGTGGCTATCGAATAGGGGTAGATAGAGGAAATAAAACTAAAAGGGAGATAGGAAGATGGACATGGAAAGATACAATGTAAGATGAATAACTAAAATCTAAATTAAACTGACAGCTTCAACCTACATCTGTATTTGAATGCCACAAATCGGACATGTCATGTTTATTTCAGACAATAAAGCTCAGACATTTGAGGACAGTTTACACAAGAATGTGTGTAGATCTATAAAACTATGGGAAGATAAACAAAGAGAATGCTGGAGCGTCAACAGGTACAGCAACAGAGGTCAGAGAGGATGTATAGAGAAAGAATGGGTGTGGACCAAGTAGGAATCTAGGAGGAAGAAGGCTGGATAAGAAAAGGGGCACATCTGTTAGAGAAAAGGACAGAAAGGCAGACAAAGCCCTGGAGAAGGAAGTAGGAGGAAAAGACCCTGGAGGAAAAAATCCTAGATGTGGCTGTGTGGGTAGGGGGAATCAAGATTGCCATGTAAGGAGATGGAGTAAAGTGAGGGAGGAGAAAAGGAGGATATGAGAGATGGGGAAGAGATGGGCAGAGGGATTGCTACCCTGGCTGAGAGATAATATCGGAGATTTAACCTACCCTTAATAGATAGTCCTCTTTCTTGTCTCCCCTCTCACTCCATGCCTGGGAGGCGCAAGTTGCAGCCATGCAAGGGTACCCAATCAGACCCCTAGTAAGCAGCTGGTTGATTCCTGCCCCATTTTGACTTTCTTTGTCCGGGAGGGGCGCTCTCCAAGGGGAGAAGACAATGCGGCTTCCAATATCAAGAAAGGCGCGATACGGGGTGGGGGACGACGACGCGTGATTTAAAAAAAAAAACACGCGTGGATCTATCCATTTTCCTTCTTTTCCCCCTTTCGTGCGTCGCATCTCCTTCGTTCTGCTACGCCACCTCTTCCAATCTTCCCCATCTGACTTCGTGCAGAGAAAGTCGGAACGTTCAAAGAACGGCAAAAATAAAAGCACGTAGATCTTGTCCCCACCCCGGCACGACTCACCTTGACCGAAAGCTCGAAGGGACCGGGTGGCAGACTCCAGCCTTCCTCCATCCGAAGCATTTTAAGGCACTGCGCCCATCTCTCCGAGATGCCCCACCCACCCTAGCCGCGGAGAACGAGAGGGGCCTCGACAACCCCGCAAGCTCCCTCCACCCCGCCGCGCCCCGTGTGCTTTTCCCCCGCCACTCTCGCAGCCACTCACCCTGCGGGCTGGGAGGCTCCCCCGGCTGCGTCTTGCCCAGAGCTGACCAGCAGGAGCCGACGAGCAGTGATAAGAGGATGGCGAAGCGCATCGCCACAGCCGGCGCCCACAGCATTCTGGCCGCCCCCACCGGCTCCTGCTACCCGGCCATGGCGCGTTCAGAGAAGCCTCGGAGGCAACCGAGCTCGCTCCGCAGGATCCGGTTATGCGCCGGCGACAGCAGAGGCGGCGCTGCGATGCTGCCCCAGTCCGGCAGCCCCTCCTGCCCAGCAAGAAGATTGGGGGAGCTCGAACGGCTCCACCTACCGGGCGAACGAGCACCGCGATCGCCTCGCTCTTGCAGCCGCGGCTGCCGCCTACTTCTTCTCCAATGCTCCGCCCTTGCCTTACCTCACCTAGAAACTGTGATCAATACCGACCTGGGGTCCTGAGGCACGTAAGGAGGCGCATCTCCTATCAGCAACGCTTTAAAAATGTGTTTCTGAGCATGTGCAAAACATGGCTGCTGTTCCAATTAAGTTTTGTATAGACTAATGGTGAGCGAATGGGAAAAAGAAAGACACAGAAGCGAACAGTCATCCTCCTGAAACAATGAGCAATGAACAACCTTTTACTCATGTGAAATAATGTAGTAGACCATGATGTTTCCCGACTCAGGAATTATTCACAAGCAATTATATCCAAAACACTAGTCTGATGTAGTCTGTGTTTTCCATTCTGGGTCTCCCTGCATGGTTTTGGGGTGAAACAGTAGTTGGTAGGTTTCATATGCTCCTAGGGAGGGCGGGAGCTTGATTAAGGCCTGACTGGTTCCTCACCAATATAAGCCTGCCTTGGAATATTTCCCATAGTCTTGTCCAGAAAGGGAACAAGGAGTTGGATTCAAGCTGCAATCAACACATATTTGCAGGAGGAGGAGATGCCAAACCAACAACCTTAAATGAGGGATCTCCTTGGATCTAACATCTGTAGACTGCCTTATCTCTATCAGCCCTATAGAAGATGATATATAGAAGGTAGTAGGACACTGGGTTGTTTGGCAGTCAGAATTCAGGCTGGGTGCAGGATTGAAATCCTATGGGTTACTCTCACTGATGATTTGTGATGGGATTGTGTCATCCCAATGAGAGAGACCAGAGCAAGAAATCAACGCTATAGGAAGACTAAAACTACTTGGCTGTCACCAAAGTAACTTGCAAATATGATTATGTTGCAGTCTCCTTTTTTATATTTCTGTGAATTAAGGTGTCTTGAGTTACTACTGAAGGATAAATCTATAATTGTACTTACAACTGCTATAAAGAAGATGCCACTTCTTTGCCCCTTTTCTCTATTTTTCTTTTTCTTCCTTCCTTGCACTTTTAGCTGTTTTTGATTTTTCTTTTTTCTTCTCATTCCATATTAATTTGTAGTAGTTTTTATTTTAAAAACTTTAAATACAATTATATTAAAATTATTTGTAATGTTTATAAACTACAGAATTGTGTGGCAGAGAGTTTTCAATAAGGAAATGAAGACAACTTTTTTAAAAATGAAACTCTGAAAAGGCAAAGATACTATTAGGGTGGAGAGTAGGAAATGAATTGAAATATGCTTTGCACTAATCTGAATTCTTGTTTTTAAAACAGCAATTATATGAAGAGATGATTAGGAATAAGACCACCTGGGCTAGAGAGAATAATTTAACCCACCTGAGTAAAAATAACTATAGAAAGATTATTGTTGGCACTATGGAAAAAAGGGATTAAATTGCATCATCTCAATCTTTGTCGTGCCAATCACCTTTCTGCAGCTTTTTGCCACTGAATTCTCATTAAGAGTTTAGATTTGATAAGACACTTTTAATATAATGGGTTGATCCCAGATTTAATCATATAGTACAGTGATCTATGGCACACGTGCCAGAGGTGGCACACAGAGCCCTCTCTGTGGGCATGTGCACCATTGCGCCAGCTCTGTTTTGGGTCTTTGCCGCCCATGCGCATGTGCCTCCTGCTGGCCAGCTAGTCTTCGGGTCTCTGCCCCGTATGCCTGGGCTGTGGGCACGCATGCATCCATGCCTTACAGTTTGGGCAGGGTACAGGTGCTTGTGCGGGGTGCAGGCAGATGCGTGGGGCGCACATGTGTATGGACACGCGCCTTGCAGTTTGGGGGCACGCGCCCACTTTGGGCACTCAGTGCCTAAAAGATTCACCATCACTGATATAGTATTTAGGGCAAACCTATTGAAATAATCTTACTGGTTTCAGTGAGTTTTTATAGATCACAGTTTTTCAAACATGGAACTTTAGATGTGTAGACTTCAACTCCCAGAATTCCCAAGCCAGCATGTGGGGGAATTGAACTCCATAGATCCTTAAAGTTGACAGGCTTAAAAAACACTTATCCAGATGTTATCATTTTTAACCAGACTTGTAGCTTGCTGAGTGGGCAACATATCCTTGAGATGCTCCCTGATTCCCTAAAGGCCCTCTCAATACAGAGTATTGAGAGGGAAGGGACACTTCCCAACTTTGAATTCAATTATGCATTATACACAATCAGTATCCCAGCAGGCATGTTTTTAAATAATAAACCTTTCTGAATGAACAGATTGTTTTCTCTTGCCTATTGTGGCTGGATGGATTTCTATACTACTATAACCAGCAATAGAGTTACTTTTGTTCCTGCAGCATCCCAAAATCTGTTTCCCTTGTAAGTATATATCAGGACAGTGGTGAAATCCAATTTTTTTTACTACTGGTTCTATGGGTGTGGCTTGGTGGGTGTGGTGTGGCTGGGTAGGCGTGGCAGGGGAAGGATACTGCAAAATCTCCATTCCCATCCCACTCCAGGGGAAGGATACTGCAAAATCTCCATTCCCTCCCCACTCCTGGGTAAAGGATATTGCAAAATCTCCATTCCCACCCCACTCTGGGGCCAGCCAGAGGTAGTATTTGCCAGTTCTCCGAACTGCTCAAAATTTCTGCTACCAGTTCTCCAGAACCTGCTGGATTTCACCTCTGTATCAGGAACATGGACAAAGAGTACTTATAGAGGAAATGAAAAAGGAAAGGTTATCAGTGGTCTATATTACTGCTCTTTTTCAGGCATTTCTCCCAAATCTGCTTTTCTTCTAAAAACTGCTAATTGCTGAAACCATGTCCTGTATTTCTGTGCAGTCAGTTGAAGGCTCTTAAGTGAGAAACTGCTGTATCAAAGCTTTTGTTAAGAGACTAAAAATTCTTCCCTGTTCAGACCAAATTCAGAGATTCTTCAAACTATCAATCTTCTGAACAACTTTGTACTTCTGAAGAACAAGTTTAGTTCCAGTTGGCTTTAAACAGCAATAATATACATTCTCCCTAACTCCCTCCTTCCCATTTCAAGGTGCTGGTGTCTTGAATATTAACAAACTTCAGCAGTCACGTGGCTTGCCTCTTACATGCTCTGAATAACAAAAAATGTTTTTTTCAAAAATCCCCCAGAAAAGAAGGGGGGGAGGGAGGGAGAGAGAGAGAGAAATCACTGCTAATTTGCATATAGTTTTCCCTTCAAAAGAAATCTTCCAGTTTCAATTAACTAATTGGGACAATGATGAAAATAAGATTTAGTCACAAATTAATAGCTCCCAACTGCTGTGCAAAGAACTACATGGTACTGACAGAAGGCAACAAACCATAACTTTTGAAAAAGAGTCTATATAACTTGCAGGTTTTTTTTCAAAATATTATGGCCGTTGTTCTACAATACCAAAACACACCTTTAAAGAATCTAAATCATAGCTTTTGTTGATTGAACAGCAGGATATTTTATAAATCAGTAGAACATGTTTCATGCCTTGTGTAACCAGTTGTTGAGTTCAGCAGCCCCCAGAGAAACAAGACTCCTGAGGGAAAAGATTCAGTAGACTTCTCTTGTCTGCATCTTCAGCTTTGGAACAGACCCAAAATGACTTTAATCTCTATTGGACTAGATATTGCTGGGGTGATGTTTGTAATCCCAGAAGCATCAACACCACTCGACTTCCCCATGGACCACAAAGAATCAAAGAAGCCAATATTGTTAATGTAAAAAGTCTTAATGTTTACTCTTTTTAAAAAATATTGGGAAGGAATTGTATCTTGGAACTGATTGGTTGTGAATTAGTAATGGTTAATTGTTTCTCAGCCCACACATTTTTTACAAAAGTGTTTATACCTTAATTATTAAGAAATATTGCAGTCTGGAACAGAGTTATATAATAAAGGAAAATGATATAAAAAGGAACAAAGTACACTATACAAAAATATTATTTAAAAGAGAATTAGAATTTTCTTAGTTGCAAGAATGTTGATGGAATATGGACAGTTTTCATATGCATTTAATACATTAGGCCGTTTTTAAATACTCACTCACTCTCCCTTTAATAAGCAAAATGTTTTCATTTAAGGTTGGGAAGGATTCTTTAAAGCAGGGGTGTCAAACCGGCAGCCAGTGGACCGGAGACGTCACATGCAGGCCACGCCCACCCCAGCTCTGCGAAGGGGGGTAACGTTGCAAAACGCATTATTATAAATAAGTGAGTTTTTGAATCTGCAATTGGTAACTCCACTTGGGTACAAAGAAAGCTTTGTAGCCAGGATCTGATTTTTGAAATCGAGGAGCTGATGAAAATATGAATTGCCCATCTATGAAGTGATTAAAAATTATATTCTTTACAAATTGCCTGTTGAGAATATGAACAGGAAAGGAACGGATCCATTCAATAATGAGATTAGATATGGAAGGAATAGAATATCCTATTGCCCCTCTCCAGCTGACTGAACTCCAGGATCATGAGTTAGCTGCTCTTCATCCTCGGTGGGTGGTCGCTTTCTCTTGAAAAAGCCTGTCTATTGAAGAAAAGATAGTGGGAAAAATAGAGTGAGTAAGAAACAAGTCCCTTTAGGCAAGAAGTAGCTTCTCATAGGTTAGGTGTCAAACAGCCATTTGGACCCGTTTCCCACAGAAAAGAAAACACTGAGAGCCACAAAACCCTTCCCATTCCAGACTATTTCTTGATTGGCCACAAAACTAGCCTATGAAGTTGAATTAAATGTTCTGTTTTCTTCTGAAACTTTTTTTGGACTTATCCATGGTTGGCCTACTGGAGGTTGAAAAGCTCAATAAATCGTGTGCCATCGATGTCACACATTGGTGGTTTGATGCACATTTTGAGTGACAGGGAGCCGCAGCAGAGGGGTGAAAGAGCCACATGCAGCTCCAGAGCCGCAGGTTGCTGACGTCTGTCATAGGTGGATGCTTCTGAGATGGCTAAACTATACTACACACAGCTATACATTTATTTAACATATTAACTGAAGAGCCCAGAAACGAAGCTAGGGTACCTTCCAACTACTATCTCAGCAATCTCATAACTGCCAACTATTTATTCATTTTAAGGAACAGAAGGAAAATCATCTGTTTGATCCTTTGTTCAGACCCATCAAGGCAATTTCTATTCCAAAACTAGGTTGGAATTGGCAGTCAGAGGGGATAGTCCCAGGACAGGATCGTTTGTTACCATCCTTAATTTTACTTAGACATTGCTTTTTATTTTCTATTGTTTACATATAAGCTTATGCAACCAGCAGAGATCAGAAATTTAATCAGCTATGTTCTCTAGATTACATGATGTATCCCTGGCTACCTTGCCTCCAAAAAACAGGCCCTGGCTTGCTCTCTCCAGGACAGCTGCAAACATGAAGAGGAACACGCATTTGGATTTTTGCATCCTGTGCTTTATAGTCAGGCTTCCCTGCCCAGGGTTTCACATACCTTCCAAAGAACAATAATGGAGACTGCAAGGAGGAAAAGTCCCACCAACACAGCTGTTAAGATCCACCATATAGGGATGTCTCTCTCGGCATCAGGATTCACCCATTCCACCAGCGTTTTAGCCTATGAGCAACAGGAAAGAGATGGTAGAAAGAAAACCATATGAATTAACAGGTTGATATTTTAGTGCAAAGTGGCAGAGATTTTGTAGCCAAGAAAAAATAATAAAATAGTGATTCTCATTCCCAACTCATACTTGCAAGACTGTTAAAAAATTGAACTACAGTTTATGTTTTGGAGGGGAAGATTTTGCTAAATTGTTATTAGTCACTCTGTCAATCATATCTTGGATTAGGAAAATAAAATATCATTTTGCCTCTACAAATAATCCATTTGCTTCCCCTTTGTAAGGCCAGGAAGACTGAAACTTCAGAATAAAGGTGTTTCTGATATAGCAAATCCTATCAAATCCTCAAGTTTTAGAAAACATACTTGCCCAATTTAGATTAAGCGGGAAACAATGGCTAATCAGAGCCTTTGTGGTTTGAGATCATTAGCAGAAAGATAAAGGGCTGCATATGTGGATAAAGGGCCATTGATAATCTCAGTTTATTAACCAAAATACAGTCATCCATGTGAGCACAATATTATTTAATTCTCCAGGTGTCAGAAACTTTCCAGAACTATCCAGGAATGAATAAGGTAGTGCTCTAAATTTTTAAAATGGAAATAAAATGTTTCAGGGAAATATTCTATTAACTTTCATTCCATCTCTAGCACTTTCAGCATTCAAGTTACAATATACAGATTATTGGAGGTAGAGGGGGAGAAAGAAAAGTCTCATACCAGGCAGGTTAATATTTAGCCCTGAATTTATTAAATTAATAAATGCTGTGATTCAAAAAAAAATATTTTGTTTGATTTTCAAAGACAAAATTCAAAGCCTGTTGAACAAATGTTGATATTGATAGAAAACTTCACATTTGCTAATAGCGCTGATAATCCCGAAACATTGCGGTCTGGACTTACCAGGGCAGCCCCATTGGGTAGAACTTCTGGCTGAATGTTGTAAGGCATCCCTGTGGCAATGAACTGGGCCCGGGATTGGATAAGAAGCTGCTTTGGAAACTGTTGTGTAAGGAGGAAGTAGCATGGATATGGTTGTGTATTTCATTAATACATGGAATGGGAGAAGGCAGAAAGAGGTTAAACATTTGCTGCTTCCTGGAATATCTACTGGCTTGTCACCTACTCTAAAATCTAACACACCAATTGCAGTAGCCTAATGTGATATAAAACAACAGCAATCCATATACAATCCAATCCGTCTAACAACAACAAACAATATATGATAGGTTAGGCTACAAGATTCAAGATCAGTTACGGAATACCTTGATTGATTGGGGAGTTCTGCCTAATTCGCTTTCGGTCCTACTTCAGTCCTTTAATCACAACAATATATTGCACTTACAACCCTCTATATTCATCCACCAAGTACATCCTGTGCTATGATCGTTATTCTTTCAGCTCCACAGTCTTCATTGTTCAAAGGGCTTCTGTTTATTCTTGCAACGACGCCACTCTTTCTCACTTGCTACTTCTTATGCTTGAGTATGCCTGCTTCTTTTTTTATTATTATTTGCTTCAGATCCCTCCTCAGGGGCCTCTTTTCCTTAAAGCCTTGGGCACAGCTCTCTAGTTTCCATGGCCTCCTAACAGGATACATGTGGAACCCAAGCCATCCCATTGTTTCTCCATTTACCCAGCTGCCTCTTCTTTTTCTGTTGATCCTGCACTGAATGTTCCATTTCAGTTCTGTGAGACAAGTACCTGTCCTTTTGGATGCCACGATGTTTCAGCATTCTGATAACATATTGAGTAAACAGTCTATATAATTTCAATGCAACATACCTGTTGCCCCTTGGTAAACTAGTGGGACACCTCATCTTCCTTAGCAAGGCTTTGATTTAGCAGAACAGATCTTTCAAGGAGAGATAAAAAACTGGACTATACCTATTAAAATATAATCTCTTACCTCCTGGAAACTTGGCAGCCACAGTACTGAATGAATAGTCACCATAGCTCCATGGCCCCTCTCCAATGTTCCCACTTGACAGTGAATGACAGCACACAGTTGGCTGCTACAATTCTGAAGACAGAAAGGATTAAATGTTTTAAAATCAACTAAAGTTTTTTTGAAAACATGATGAAATGTAGGATATATATCTAATCAAGAATGCAGTTTACACTCTTAAGTGTACCATCCAAGCTGGGTGCTATAGAATATGACAAAATTTTGGCTGTGTCAGCATGTCTCTGCTGGCAAATGTTAATCATCATGCCCAACTCTTATGATTTTCAAAAATCCAGACATTCTCGTCTTATAAATTTCCCTTTCATTCCTGCTGCTTTCCCCATATTTCCCTCCCCACACACACACACAAAAAAGATCCTTGCAATGGTGGTCCTTTTCGTCCACAATAATAGAAAGTACTGGAAAAACTCCTATTTATATAAGTGAAGTGGGACTATAGCAACTTCTAACTAGGGCAGAATGTGTCATGTGTAAATGCCTCATTCTAAAATGAAAAATATATATATCCATGGAATGTCAAGAGTTAACTTATTCTCCTATCCCTGATGTATTCCTCATTAACCACTCCCCATCTCTAACTCAGCCTCCTTGGTATAAAAGGGGATGCACACCCTATCTCCTTGCTTCTTTCTGCAATCACTCTGTGAATAAAGAATGCCTTCTGTAAATAAACTATCTTCTGTTTGAATATAAGAAGTCTGAATCTATTATTGAGTCTGATCCTCAAATTACGGCAACAATCTGGTAGCAGAGGATGGTTGGCTGACTCAATAAGAAACAGACATGCCAAAGAAAGAAAACTCCAGAAACAAAAAAGACCCAACACCAGGGCACACAACAAAGAAATGGAAACAGATCAAGAAATGATCAATGAATCTACAACAAAAATGACAAAAGAACCTGAAAACTTCACTACAGATGATGAAGAGATAATCGATGAACCCGACGACCAAGAAGCGAGCGAGACAGAAAACAACACACTCAGATTAGAAATACTAAGACTGCTGAAAAGCCAAAAAGACAACAAAAATCTCATTGCGAACCTCCAAGACATCATAAAAGATAGTGGAGCAGCGAGAGAAAACCACATCGACACACCAAAACCTAAAGATCACAAAATGGTAAGCGAATTACCTATAGATGAAAACATAACTAAAAGAAAGACTAACAGTCCCGCGCAAAATTTTGAATGGCAGCCATCTTGATTTTGTCAGCCCGCCAAAATGGCTGACTCAGAACCAATCAGAAAGCAGAGTTCAAAATGGCTGGCGCAAAAGGCTTTACACAGCATAAGAAATAAAAAAGAAAAATTCTACTCGTCAGAAGAATCTGATACAGACACCGAAGAAACATCAACCGAACTACAAATCGAAACAGCTATGAAAACACTTTTTGCAGCCTTCGGCCCGAACCTAAAAATCTCAAAGAAATCTACGAAAGTACCAAAGACTGTAAATCAAATAACAAAGAAAGGACAAACTGCACAATCCAAAGACAAAGATACAGAAGCAAATGAACAAGCGCCCCTGCTTCCGTCCACTCCGAATCAACTGACAAGAATGCTAACGCCCGAGCCCAGAGAGCCTTGCAAGTATTCGCCCACACCACAGACGCTTCTGGGAGCCAGAAAATTCAACCGAGACGGCCACGATGAAAAGAAGCAAGCCCCGATCCACACCTGGACACCTAAAGTCGAGCCAGAGAGTGAGTCATCAGAGGAAGAGCACTGCGAGGGAGCTACAGCAGCAAGAACCTCTCCCGACAGCTTCAGGAACGAAATGATCTACGCGCATGCGCAAATACGCCCAGACGAACATAGAGACAACAAAGATCAGAGGGAACTATTCAGACTAATCGCGAGTATCCCTACACCATTCTGCAATTATCAACATATATAAGACCATGGACAGCCTCCAGTTGTAAGTAATGCAACAAATAACATTGGGAATTTGCCTAATGATTTTCCAAAATTGAGAATAGACGGTGTTAACTTACAGGAATGAAGTCAGCAACTCCAGGTTGTTTTCTTAAAAGAAAACTTATTATTTTTTATAACTAACCCTCCTAAAAAACCATGGACATTGAAATTGGACTGCCTACATCACAGAGCATTTTATTTACTAATCTCTAGTATATCACCTGCTATTTATCATAGTATTAAGCATAATCTAACTGTCTCAGAAATAATTCATTGTATGTTTAAATTGTTTCATAGTGAAAGTGTGGCAACCACAACTAGAATGTCTAAAAACTTTTTCTCAGCCAGGATAAAACCTGGGACTACCATAAGTGAACATCTACTATTACTGAACACAACTAGAGCAGAACTTCATTTAAGGGGAGAAATAATATCTGACCAGACAATGAAAAGTGTCATTATCAATTCATTAGACCCATCATGGGACAACTTCATATTACATCTAGATACAATTAACTTAGGCTATCTATCTATAAAGAGTTTATCAAATGGATTAATTGCTGAAGATAATTTGAGAAGAAGCCGCTACAGTACACACAAAGAATATAGACAGGTCAAAAGAGTAGTATTCCAAGACAGGCATCAGGACATAATAGAATGTTATAACTGTGGATCTAAGGAACATTATAGGAAAGATTGTCCAAAACCTCCTAGAGAGAGACAAAGACATGACACAAGAAACAGATATCACGATAGACAATCATCCATTGACAGATATAGACACAGAAATTCTCCAAATTTTAGAGAACATAGAGGGGGCAGAGACAACTCAAGGGACAGGAAGTCCAGATCATTATACAGATTAGATAAACACACTATAATCAAAAGTCAAGACTCAAAAGACAATGCTTGGCTCATTGATTCCGGAGCAACAAATCACACAACACATGATAAGAAAATATTATCTTCCTTCGTCGAAGATAAATTTGTAATTAAAGTAGCAAACCAAGAGGAAGTCCAAGTTATTGGAAGAGGAAATGTAGAATTACCCAGTCTAGGGAAAATAGAGGGGGTATTATTAATACCAAAAATACCTCACAACATTCTCAGTGCAATAAAACTAAGCAGGGACTCTGACATAAACATAGTATTCTCAAAAGGAAAAGTGACTCTAGAGAAAAACAAAATAAATATAGGTAATATAATTTTCAAAGGAGATTTACCATATCTGATTACAGAAGAAAAATGGTTACACAACATTAATTCAAACATAGAAACTAATACTAGCACAGAAGCAGAAAATGATATAGATAGTGACAATGAAGAACATGAATCAGAATGTAATGATGAAACTACATCTGATAACAATACACACAATAATAAAAAACCCATAATTGGAAAACCAATTCATGATGAATGTGCACACATATTACATAAAAAATTAGGACATGCCAGTTTTCCTGTAGTACAAAAAATGATTGAACAACCTGAAGGTGTTAAAATAAAAGACTGCAAAAATTACTTGGAATGTTCAGTATGCAAGTTTTCAAAACTGAGAACCAAACCCAGACCCAAAAAGGCAACAAGATCATCAAATCATATTTTTAATTTAGTACATATGGATCTGGTTGGCCCATTAACTCCATCAATTACATATAAAACACGATATTTTCTCATTATTGTAGACGACTTCAGTCATTATGGCTTTGTCTACACCTTAAGACATAAAGATGAAACATTCCAAAAATTTAAAGAATTTTATAAACGTATGGAAACACAGCATCATACACAAATCAAGCAAATCATGACAGATAGAGGGTCTGAATTCATGTCAAAAGAATTTTCTCAATGGCTAAAATCAAAAGGGATGTTGCATTTCACCTCTAGTCCTTTCTCTGCTTTTCAAAATGGAGTGGTAGAACGATGAAACTCGACACTACAAACTATGATTAGATGTACATTAGAGGATGCTGGGTTAGGTAAGCATTTCTGGTCAGAAGCCCTATTATATTCCAATTACACACTCAACCGACTTTGGTCTAGCGTCATAAACAAAACACCATACGAACTGATGTATAGTAAAAACCCAAAATAGCCCGCATGCATGTATTTGGAGTGACAGCAGATGTACATATACCGAAACAATTAAGACGTAAGGGGGACAATGTGTCCAGAAGGCTTAGATTCATAGGTTATGAAACAGGTACAAAAGGATATAGATTTATTGACAATAACAACAGATTCATAATTTCTAGGACCGCTGTTTTTCACGAACAGGCCAATTGGTCTAAAATACATCTCAATGAAATACTTCCAATGACAAGGTCTAATGTTAAAACACAAGGTAGAACAAGACAAGAAGGGCAAAACTGTAACACACAAAAGGATAATACCAAAACGTGGATTGGAAATTGTCCCAAAATCAAAATAGATTCATTAACACAAAAGGAGGCAAGATACTTACATGATAACAATGATAGACCAGAAAAAACAATCAGATGTAACAGAAATCAAGTACCTGAACGATTTAAAGATTACATAATGCACATACACAATGAAACACTAACACCAAACACATATGAAGATGTATTAAAACTCCCTTTGGAAGAAAGAAACAAATGGGAACTAGCTATGGCCAAAGAAATGGACAGTTTACAAGAACTTAACGTGTTCACTCCAACACCAGTCCCAAAGAATAAGACAATTATTGGCACTAGATGGATATTTAAGATTAAAAACCTAGAAGGGGGTAACATATTATATAAAGCAAGACTGGTAGCACAGGGTTTTGCTCAAAAATACCCTGAGGATTATACTGACACATATTCTCCCACGGTAAGAACTGAAAGTGTTAAATCAGCTTTAGTGATAGCCTCAGCTCTTAATCTTGAAGTTTTTCAATACGATATACAAACCACATATCTACATGCGAAACTTGATAAAGAAATATATGTAAGAGCTCCACATAGTAAAAACACAGATAAAAATGAGACATGGTTACTGAACAAAAGTTTGTATGGATTAAAGCAATCCAGCAAACATTGGTATGAATGCTTGGTCAACGTACTCAAAACCATGAACTTCAATGCCACAACAGCGGACAACTGTGTTTTTCTTAGAAGGGAAGGTGAATCATTAGAATTTGTGTTAATTTATGTGGATGACATTTTGTATATTGGTAAACATAAAGACAAGAGGGATATTTTTGTAAATAAACTAGGAGAACATTTTTCATTAAAATCATTGGGGAAAGTAAACAAATACTTAGGAGTACACATTAGCAAAACTGAGAAAGGATTTAGGTTATCTCAAAAAAATAAAATAATTGAACTTTTGAACAAATGTAATATGAATGATGCAAAGCCTTGTGATACCCAATGCAAACTGATTTCATAAAGAATATGAATGAATCATCTCCTGAGTTTAATGATAATACACTTTATAGGTCAGTTATTGGTTTTCTTTTGTATATTGCTAATTGGACCAGACCTGATATTGCTTTACCCCTTAATTTGTTATCCAGATATGTCAGTAAACCCTTAATTTATCATTGGGAAGCAATTAAGAGAGTGTTGAGGTATTTAAAACACACTTTAGATTTCTGCCTATTGCTAGAACCAAATAATGTTAAAGAACCTATCCTCACTTGTTATGCAGACGCTGACTGGGCAGGCGACACTAAGAGTAGGAAGAGCACTTCCGGTTATGTATTCTTCCTTAATTGTCCAGTTTACTGGTATACTGGGAAACAGGATTTAGAAGCTACTTCAACGACAGAGGCAGAGTATATCTGTCTGTCAAAAGCATCTAACAATCTCATTTGGTTCAATGATTTATTAACTAATGTCTGGAAGTGTCCATCTCAAACCTTCATTATATATGAAGATAATAAAGCTGTGATAGAAATATCGAGAGCAGATGCTATTGGCCAAAGATCTAGGCATATAGATATCAAATACAAACATGTAAGACAATTATCTCAAAATGGATTCATCAAAGCTATTCATTGTGACACTACAGAACAAATAGCTGATATATTAACTAAACCTTTACAATCCAAACAACATAAATATTTAACATCAAAACTATATGTTCAATATTATTCTAATTCTGAATGTAATTATTATGTGTTAAATCGGCATTTAGAGGGGGATTTGTCATGTGTAAATGCCTCATTCTAAAATGAAAAATATATATATCCATGGAATATCAAGAGTTAACTTATTCTCCTATCCCTGATGTATTCCTCATTAACCACTCCCCATCTCTAACGCCGCCTCCTTGTTATAAAAGGGGATGCACACCCTATCTCCTTGCTTCTTTCTGCAATCACTCTGTGAATAAAGAATGCCTTCTGTAAATAAACTATCTTCTGTTTGAATATAAGAAGTCTGAATCTATTATTGAGTCTGATCCTCGAATTACGGCAACAGAATGAAACCTCTTTAACTTGTAATAGGAAGGAGAGGCTGCAAAATAAAAAAAGACTTCTGTGTTCCCCCACAGGAGAGTCCTTTCCTTAACTTATTTTGCTGCACTGGCAGAAGAGCCAGTATGATGGTGGGAGGAAGGGAGGAAGGAATAATGAAAAGACATCAAACCACTGAAGCGGAATTGAACGGAACCAAGGCAAGCAACAGCCCTTCCAGACATGAACAGCTGACAAGTAAATGCCAGCTGTGGGACAGCTGATACTTTCTACTACTGTGGACCAAAAGTCATTGCAATAGACTTTTTTTGTGCGTGTGTGAAAAGTGCAGTAACACAACAATCATAATAATGCCACTGGTGCTGCAGTTGGCTCTTGCAACCTGGCATCAGTGATGAAAAATAAAAAGGGCAAGGGCATCTGCAAGATAAGTTAAAATGACCAAGGAGGGGATGTGACCATGTAACTGAAGTACTGGTACCTTCTCTTTCTAACATGCATCATACGATTTTATCCTACTTTTTGCACTAGGTCATGAATGAACAGAAATCAAAGATCTCTTCACACACTCCCTACCTATAGTATGCCCTGCAGTAGATGTAAAAGATGTAAAAGAAAGCAAGCAATGCATTAAAAAGTTACAAGAGCCTTTCACAGGCATGTGAGCATGTGACTGCAAACTTGCAATTCAAATCTTCTCTGAACAGCACAACAGCTGGGGAAGAAAATTATGAATCAGGAAAATCAGGACACCAAAAGATGATTCTAAATCAGGAAAACTGGGACATTGGAAACTCCATGGAGGACAAGAGAGAAAAAAATGATTGCAGATGATGAATTTGCACATATAGAAACAGGATAGCATAGAGGAGAAGGTGTTATGGTGAGAAATAATTGCAGTAGTAAACTAAACACTCCCTTTGGTAACAGAAGTGTGACTGAACAGCTACCATGCAGTAATATTTTGGATTTCAATGATAACAATTTCTTTCTTTGGGAGAATTATAGAAAGGGGAAGTAGATGTGGATTAGAGATGGGATAGCTTTTGTATCACAGAACCTGCAAGTTTGTTTAAGTAACCAAGGAGAGCTGGAAAGCCTCTCCGTTTCCAAGTCTTTTTAAGAATAAGTCCCCACCTTAATATTTCAAATTGAAATAGTATGCAGTTATGCATAATATTTATGGAACTGTAATATATAGAATACTTACGTCATTTACTTTCAGATCAACACTGCAAGATATGTAACTCTCAAGTTTACAGATTGGGTCAATGAGTATCTCATTTATGAAGAGCAAAGAAATGGGACTCAGGTCCAGTGTGAATTGCTTTGGATTACCCTATGAAATTTAAACCATAAAGAACCCTGAGGCAATCTCTAAGCATCTCCCTCTCCCTTCAAAGACTCACCACTTCAATATGTTCCTTAAATGTTGAAAAGCTGACATCACGCCTCTCACGCCAATGCCAATTGCTGGGGGCAATTGTGGGCTCCTGGACATTTAGCTATGATGAAAAAGAAACACTCAATTATGATTTACTTCTCTCTCCTTGCTTCCTTACTGCATGTCTGCTTTTATGATAAACAAAATATTAAGGGCTTCCTCAATGGACAGATGGTATGTTTATTATTACGGAGATAAATTCTTTGTGGCACAGTGCTCTTCCATGCTGAATTTGAAAATTTGAATTTGAAAATATATTATAATAGAAAAACTAGAAAAATATATTATAATAGAAAATATATTATTATAGAAAAATAGTTAGCTTTCCTTACTAATGGTTGTTCAATGTACTGTACATACAATATGCTAAACCACAAATTATTGTATACCACAGTGATTGGGTTGACACAGCACATGCAATCAAAATCCAACATGCCCCATTATGCTTAGTTCAGGGTAAAAAGTGATACCATAATGGATAATTTTGATACAAATATTAGTCAGCTGTTTCAGATAATCAGTAGTCCTACGTAAGGAAGCATAATCCTTATCTTTCCTGAGTAGTTTTAATACCATATGTAAAATAGATTTTAAAGATCTATCCAAAATTAGAACAAATCAAGCGAGGATATAGCATGATCATCACAGCCTTAAGTTCCTTTTCTTCATTCTCTGACTCAAATTCTGGTTGCATACACGTATGCAATCATCTGGAACTTTTGAAGCCAAAATTTGCAGACTGTCAAGGGAAGAGCCATTTGTAGATTCTGAATGTTGATAATTTCTCCAGAACCCCTCTGTTTCGTCCAATCAGATTGCGGCATAAAAAATTCCTGATAGCAAGCAGATTATGCCATTGGTCAATCCCATTAAATTAAAAATACTCTGACTGATTCACTCTACTCTTTTTTTTTTATTGAAAAAGTTTTTCAAATACAGATTTTTTCCCCCTTTTCACCCCCCTCCTCCCTAACCCCCCTCCCCCTCCCCTCCCCCTGTGGCTTCTCCAAAATAAAACCCAAGTTAGTAACAGATTATATAATACTTTACCATCCTTTTTACTCCACCCCCCATATGCTGACCCTTTCTGTCTAACAATATTATTATATCCCCCTTATACTATACATTTCAAAGTATCATTCAGCTGTAAAATTATATAATAAATTCTAATTTAGCAATTTCTACTCATAATCTATCTATTTCTTCCTCCCCCATGCATATATCTCTTAATTCAAATCTTTTACATATATTAATAACATAACATCCCTTTTCCTAAACTAAACAATCAATAAGCTAACCTATCTCCACCCACTTTCCTACAGGTCTACCATATATAATATTTTCAATATCTTTGTTCTTCTGCCCACACTACTAAAAAAAATATTTCCATATATAAATAAAATCCTCAAATGACTTTAAACTTGTAATCCATATGATATCTTCTGTAATGTCTTTCAACTGGATTGTTAATTCCATCACCCATGTTAGAGTAACATCAAATTCTAATTCCAACAGTATGTTCGGTATCTTCAATTACCATCTGCCCCCATCAATAATAAATGTTTTCATATATCAAAAAACCACCCGAGTGACTTTATATTTATATTCCATATAGTGTCTTTTGTAATGTCTTTCATCTAGATTATTCATTCCAACCACCGTGTTAGGGTAACAACCAGATCTTCTGCATGCCCCAATCCCATAGTTCTCTTGCCTTGTAGCTCAGCATAAACGTAATCCATTTGTCAAAGAGTCCAAAATAGAAAGTTCCAGTCCGCTCAATTTAAGGCCATCTTCCACATCCCAAAATTACAGCATTGCAGAGATCTGTCACTCTCCTCAAAATAGTATAAACCAATACTTTGCCTCAGCTATATTTTCATGTATTTAATCGTCTCTTAAGTAACTGGCATTACACTGTTGTTTAGTCTAAAAAATTTTATTTTTGTAGGACCTGCTTCTTCTCTTCTTAATTTTTTGTGGCTTAGATCTCCATCCTGGTTGCCTTTCTATGAGTTGTATATCAACTGATTGATTTCCATGCTGGTCTGTAACTTGATAAGTCATCACATTAGAATCCAAAGTCGCCTCTCTTGTATTTATAGGTAATCCAACTATAACCTCTGAAGGAGAATCCAAAAGCGGCTCATCCAAAAAGGCCTCTGTAACTTGTTGTTTTTCCATTACCTCCACCTCCATCTGCTTAGCCTGGGTTTCAATCTCTTGTTGATTTTGCTTTTTTTTATTCCCCTCATGTGTTATACATGGAGATGTTGAATCCATTTTAAGAACCTTATAATAAAATTCTTCCGCTTTTTCAACAGTATTTAGTTGAAATCTTTCTCCTTGATATCTCAATATTATTCCAACTGGAGCATCCCACCTAAATGGGATTTTTTGTTTCTTTAGCTCAGTCACCAAAAATCCAAAATCCTATCTTTTAGCATCTTGGGCGGCAGCTCTTTAAATATCCAAATCTTCTTCCATGCATTTCAAGAGTGGAGTTAAAAGACTTTTGCACAATATCATTTCTTATTCCTTTATTGGTAAAGTAAATCACCACATCTCTAGGCAACTGCCTTTGCTTTGCCATCCAAGAATTTGCTCTGTAGGCCTTATCAATCTTACAGAATACCTCTCAGGATTAACCTTTAAAATCCCAGCCAGAACTTCAGCAGACATCTTTCTCAAATCTTCTTTTTTATTTTCCTGTATTCTCCTAATTCTGACCACAAATTTCATAAATCTGAATTGCATCATTGTGACTTCATTTTCAATCCTTTGTTTTATATTATCTGCATTGTAAGTCTTGTTGTCAGCTTTCTTTATTTTTGACTCTACTTCTGAGCTATTTTCTTGAATCATTGTTAAATCATTTTCAATTCTTTGTATTTTATTATCCAAAATATAAATCTTATGATCAACTTCCTTCATTTTAGACTCTATTTCTAAATTAATCTCTTTATCCATCTTTATCATTGCGTCTAAGAAATTTATCATATGTTGCTTAAATTTATCATATTTTTGTTGAACCAACTCTTTAATTTCCTGTCTAAATTTTTCAAGGTTCTGGTTCACAATCTCATCATGTCTTGCCATCTCCTCCAGAACAAACTGCGTTAGATCTTTAAAGCCATTCCTCTGCATCTGCAAGCTCAAAACTTGCTCATGTGGTTTATAAATGGGGGAGCCCCCCAGCTGGGTTGTCTGGCTTTGTCAGTTTTAACGCCATCCTGCCACACAAGCAGATTTTTTTTCCCTTTAAAGAAGAAAACTTCTCTCCAAACAATATTAATATCAAGTCTCTAAGAAGGAAGAAGCATGAACTAGGAATTTTTCTCTTCAGTTCTAGCCAGCGCTGTTGTCTCAATTACTTTGTAACATATTTAACTAGTCAAACGGAAGGACTTTTGCTTTCGGCTTTTCTTCTCAAGCCTCAGCCAGTCGCCATTTTAAACTTTCTTTTTTTCCCCTTTCACTCTTCTTTACTTTTAAAGTCAGTCTTAGGGTTATTGGAAATACTTGCAATTTAGGGTCCCAGATCCGGATTTCATCCTACTTGTTCAGAGAATCTGTTAGTTTTCATTAGTTGGTCTGGTCCCATCGCCTGGCTCTGCAAAGCGCAGAGTTCTCCCAAAGCCCGGAACAGCGGCGAGCGAAAATAGGGAGCCTCATCCTGCTTCCTCCCCAGAGATAAAAAAAGAACTCTGGGGACTTCGCAGAGGGCTCTACCTGCCCTTGCCGGCTCTGTCTCTCGTTTCCTTACGGAAACGGAGTTTTTCGAGCCGTCTTTCAGCTGTAAAGGCGGCTCTTTACGGGCGACGGGGCTGGCGGTCTCAAGGGACCATCTGGCAGTGACGGAAGCCAAACCGGAAGCCTGATTCACTCTACTCTTGATGTGTGCTTGATGACAAATGTCTTTTCATTATCAGCTTCTTGAATCCTTAACCTGAATGTGCCATGGATTAATTCATGAATGCAAATGAGATGTTCTAGCATTGTGTAATAAATCTTTCTGTTTCCTGTTGTTCCTCCAGATAGTCCTACCTTTAGAGGGTTGGTCTCATTTGTAGATAAACAAACGATGTTGCCTTCTGTGCTCACTCTTGTGATGTAAAGCAAGGACCCTTTCCAGAAGTGATTGGGGAAATACACAAGCAGATCAGCTCCAGATACTGTGCTAGGGCCTGCATTCTGCAACTAGAGAATGGTGGTGAGAGGTAGGCAGACATGGAGAAAGAGAAAGAAAAAAGATTGTAATAGGAAAAAATATCAATATTGGGCTAAAACATCATATTTCCAATTCATGTATCTTTCTTGATACCCGATAGATATGCTCTATTTTTGGTCCATAGTCATCAACTTCATTACTCTTGTTCTTAAAGTTCTCAAGTGTCCATGGGAGCACAGCTGTAGCTGGTATAGAGATTCTAGGACCAAAGAGCGCAAAATACAAGAATTAAAATTATCAGGCCAACGGATTAAAAAAATAATCTGCACTCACAAAAAAATAGTATTCTAATGGAAGAGGTTGAGCAAAATGGCTTATACTCACCCAAACAGCTCTACCTGTGCATCAACCTTGAGTGGCACCTGCAACCATGCTATATTGCTGTTGGGTTTCTGGCTATTCTTACTGCAGAAGAAATTTGAAGTTATGATGAAGATGTCAGAAAGGTTCTCACCTTTGAGGCATCCCCAATATTTCTTTACTGTATTAGAACTGTAGTTGATTCAAATCAACTTGAATAAGGGACGGAAAAATGTTGTGATAGGAAAGCTATCTACAGAAAATGGTTTTGTGAGTGGGCAGATGGGAGAACAATTGGTAATATAGAAGGATTCAAGATGTAGACCAGTTTCACAAAACAAACAAGATATTGAAAAAAGGGCATTAAAACACTAACACATATACACATATCCCCTCCAGTGGAATACTGATAAATATATTACAACAACATTAGTTTCCTATCCCTTGCAAAATAGGCTACCCAAATTTTTAAACGACTAATCCATTTGCAAATTATTAACCTATCGTCTATCTATTATATTAATGACAAAATAATTAACAGGAAGAACAATAATAAAAAAGCAAGATTAAAATTTTAAAGCCCTCTGTTAACAAACTGGTATTGTAATCAACTTGTAGAAAGTTTATCATGGTTTCTTATCTATCCTAAATCATTCCACAGTTAACACTAATTCATCCTGGATCAAATGTCCACGTATGTTTTTAATATCATCTCGTAACAATTGTTGTCTAGTTAAATATAATAAGGTCGTTCTCCAAAGTCGATTTATCTTCCCAAAGAACCCAAATGAAATTGTTTTCCATTTAAGCATTACAAATTCATTCAGTTTTCTGCTGTTATAAAGGAATGCAGGCTTGAACTTCCAAAAGACATATCCAGTCCACACAGTTAGTTAAAAGTCTGTAAGATCCATATTTCTTTCAATCTTCTTCACAGAATCTGCCACTTTTAAATAAAATTCTTTTTGTGAATCTGATTTCTCTAAAGTTACTTGCATCTAAATAGCTTTCATAACCATTTTCATTTCATCAAACTTCTTAAAACTTTCAACTCGGGCTTGTACATTATCAAACAGTCTTTTTTCAGCTGCCAGACATATTTGCCTGTCTGTAATTTGATACATTGTTGCTCTGTGTAATTTAGGAAGAATAGATAAGAGAACAAAGGAAATAGAAAATGTTGAAGTAATATTCTTCAGAGTGAAAAAGTAAATAGCAACAACATTTATACTTGTATACTGCTTCATAGTGCTTTACAGCAGTTTTATAATCTCTCTAAGCAGTTTACACAGTCATCATATTGGCCCCCAACAATTTGGGTCCTCATTTTACCGACCTTGGAAGGATGGAAGGTTGAGTCAACCTTGAGCCTGATGAGATTCGAACTGCCAAAGAGCAGGCAGCCAGCAAAAGTAGCCTGCAGTACTACATTCTAACCACTGTGCCACCATAGCTCATAAAGAAGCAGGGAAGATATTTTCTAGATATTTCAATCCAAAATTTAATTTTTTTAAAAAAAAAAGCTCAACTTTTTGCAAATTAATAAAATGCAAAATACCTGAGGCGAGTGTCCAATATAGATGTAAATTAAATGAAAACACTTTCGCTACCCAGAATACAGTGTGATTTTCTTATGGAAAAGCAAAAATTATTTAAAACAATGGAACTCAACATTAAAAAGGTGGGGGGGGGGAACCCAGATAAAGTCCAGCAGGGAATTAAAATAGATCAGCATTCAATCACCTAGTCAACTTTTAAAAATAAAAAAACAAAGTGAAACAGAAGCTTCAAAAAGTGAAGTTAAAACCCAGGCACACTTAAGAAAATGAGCTGACAAGAGGAAAGATGGATGACTGCTGACTTCCTGATTGTTCCAACAGTGGAACCACTACCATATAGAACTGCAATCTTTAAGATTCCTCTTCCCCGAATATGCTATTGTCAGACCTCTTATGTAAGCTTTTGCCATGTCCCACAGATTTTATTATTTATATTAGCCCTGGAAACCCTCCTAAAAGAAATCAGAAGAGATAATGAAATAAAAGGCCTAAAGATCAAACGTGAAGAGTACAAACTCCAAGCTTTTGCTGATGATATTGTATTCATTACAGAACAACCAATAACAACCAGCACCAAGTTACTAGACAAGATAGAGAAATACGGGAGAGTAGCTGGACTCAAAATTGATAAACAGAAAACAAAAATATTGACTAAGAACCTTACCAATCAACAAGAAAAACAATTAGAAGAGAAATTAGGCATACAAACGACAAAAAGAGTAAAATACCTAGGGATATGGCTGACCAATAAAAGTTCATTAATTAAAGAAGATAATTATGATAAATTAACAAAACAAATTAAGAAAGACTTAGAAATTTGGAAAAAGTTACAGCTATCTCTTTTGGGAAGGATTGCCTCCATTAAAATGAATGTGTTGCCTCGAATACTATTCTTGTTTCAAGTGATTCCAATAAAACCAGGGAAGAACTTCTTCAAGGACTTTAATAAACTAATTGCAGACTACATATGGCAAGGGAAGAAGGCAAGAATTAAACTAAAACACCTACAGGACTCAAGAGAGAGAGGAGGATTGGCATTGCCCGATTGGGAAATATATTACAAAGCATCAGCATTAATTTGGATCAAGGAGTGGATGGAACTCAAAAACCATAGACTATTGAATTTGGAAGGATTCAATCTTCAGCGAGGATGGCATGCCTTCTTATGGGAGGCACAGACAAAAGGCATGAATATTTTCAGAGACATACAATCAGACACACATTATACCAAACATGGCAGAGTATTAAAAAGGCACATTATTACAAAATCCCGGAGTGGTTGTCAACGATGGAAGCCCACATCTATCCAAATGCCATGGACTATAACAAAACGAAAACTTATAAAGATCTGTTAAACAATCGGGGGGAACTAAGAACGAGGCAAGAACTAAAAGAGATGGGTACAGACATTGACTGGTGGCCGTATATACAAATAAAATCAAGATACAATAAAGATTTGGCTCAATTTGAATTTCAAAAAGGTCAAACAGAATTAGATAAAATTTTGCAAGGGACATAGGACAAACTGATCAAAAAAATTTACAATTACTTATGAGGATATAAATTAGAAGAAGAGATAGTGAAAGAAAATATGATAACCTGGGCAAAAAATTTCGGTTATAGTATTAAATTAGACAAATGGGAAAAACTATGGAAAATAAATATAAAATGACAATGTCTGTATCCTATAAAGAAAATCTCTATAAAATGTTTTATAGGTGGCACTTGCCACCACCCAGATTGGCAAGAATGTTCCCCGGCACGCCATCAACATGTTGGAAATGCAACCACCACAAAGGCACCTATTACCATATGTGGTGGATCTGCCCAATGGCGAAACAATATTGGCAAAGGATCAAAATACAAATAGAGGAAATAACACACCAAAAGATAGAACTAAGACCAGAAAGCTTCTTATTAGGAATAGTTAATGGATACTATGAAAAAGAAACAACCTATTTAATTATACATATGATAATAGCAGCACGAATACTATACGTGCAACACTGGAAGAGTAGTGATATACCAACACCAGATAAAGTAATCAATAAAATTATGAAATGTGAGGAATTAGATAGACTCACAAAGGAATTACAAAATAGGGAAGAACATGACTTTTACTTAGTATGGGAAAAGTGGTATAGTTGGTTGAAAGATAGGAAAGAGATGAAGCAATAGGAAGTAAATAAAATGACCAAATATAATATGGTGGAAACAAAGAACAGACATAGGTCAACAAAGACCAATATTAGATAGATAAAAGGGAATGACCAAATAAGGAAGAGTCAAAATACAAAGAAAAATGTATATTATAGTTGCGACAAACTGGACACTGTATTGAAATGGATATTTATATGTTTTTATGTTTTGTACGTTTCATTGTTCTGTTTAGTTTATACTTATAAATAAAAATTGGAAGAAAAAAATGATTTAAAAAAAGAAACAATTAATAGGTTTGTATTTTATATTTACCTGAAAACTTTGAGTAGTTATTATTTTTAATACATAGGTTGGTTTTGGGTTGTTGTTGTTTTTGGAGGGGTGGGAGATAGCCAGGAGATTTAATCCCAAATTAACCAAAGCTCTAGTCTCATGATTAGAAGAACAGTTTACATGCAGAAAAGTTCCATCAAATGTTCCTAGAATGGAAGGCTCTTCAGATGGTCACTCATGCCTAGCCACCTGATGTGGTTGCCTTTGAAAATTACCCAGAAACTAGAACTTGTCCAGGATGTGACATTGTGTTTAATACCCAGCACGGCCATGTAACACTGCTGCTCTACAAACTGCATTGGTTGCTGGTGGGCATCAAGGTGACATTCAATGTGCTAGTTATTACCTATAAAGCCTTTGATGGCATAGAACCAGAATAGATGGTTATTTGGGGAACTGCTTATCTTCTATCATTTCTGTCTGTCCAATAATATCACGAAGAGCGAATGCACTGACGCTTCTCTCAATTAAGCAATGTCTTTTATCAGAGTTTAGACAAGATGACTGCCCTCTGGAATAGATCCATATAGGTCTTACCCTGATGATATTTAAAATGTCTTTTTAAAACCTGCATGTTCTTCTTCTTCTTTTTTTATTGCAAAAGTTTTACAATTACATTTTCACCCCATTTCTCCCCCCAACCCACCCCTACCTCCCCAACCCCCCTAACCCTCCCAACCCCCCTAACCCTCCCGAACCCCCCCTAACCCACCCCTCCCCCCCAGACTTCCACAGAGTATAATCCAATCAAAACCCCCTTTTTATAAAACTTGAACCCCTCCATCCCCCATATAAATTTTTATCTTCACAAAATTCAAATATTTCTATCTTTATATAATACTTTCAGTGAAAAGCTATTTGATACTTCCTAATTTGATATTTGTTCTGCACATAATCTATCCACTTTTTCCCCTCCCATTCATAAGTCTCTTGTGAACAATCTTTTAAATATGCTGAAATCTTCACCATCTCTGCAAAACTGGCCATCTTCAAAGTCCATTCCTCGATAGTGGGCAAAGCTTCATTTTTCCAGTATTTACCTATCAATAATCTCGCTGCTGTTATCATATACAATATCAACTTAGTTTCACCCAATGTAAAACCCTTAACTATACCCAATAAAAACAATTGTGGAGAAAATTGAATTTTTTTCTTCAAAACATTCTGCATAACCCACCAAATTTTTATCCAAAAAGCCTTGACTTTCTTACAAGTCCACCAAACATGATAATATGTAGCATCTAAGCAGTCACATCTCCAACATTTTGGCTGAACATTAGGGTACATACATGACAATTTCTTAGGATCTAAATGCCATCTAAAAAACATTTTATAAAAATTTTCCCTCAAATTCTGCGACTGTGTAAATTTAACATTCTGAACCCAAATTTTTTCCCATGTTTCCAACATCACTGGCTCTGCAAAATTTTGTGCCCACTCAGGGCCGGATTTAGATTGGAAGAGGCCCTAGGCTATTCCACTTATGAGGCCCTTTCACAAGTGGTGGGATTCAATTTTTTAACAACAGGTTCTGTGGGCGTGGCTTAGTTGGGGGTGTGGCTTGGCAATCATGTGACTGGGTGGGCATGGCTAGCTGGTCACATGACTGTGTAGGCGTGGGTAGCTCGTCATGTGACCGGGTGGGCGTGGCTGTGTGCATAGACTTTTTTCAGAGGGCTGAAAAAAGTCATTTCTGACTGGGCCTCACACTTTTGACCGGTCCTCACACTTATGACCATCCTCACATTTATGCCCATGCAGCTTTCTTAACAACCATGTCACTCATTTCACAACTGCTTTTCTTCACCATGGTGACAAGATAGGGCAAAAACGTAAAATGTGAGGACAGTCGTAAGTTCGAGGACTGGTCAAAAGTGCGAGGACCAGTCAAAAATAACTTTTTCAGCCCTCTGAGTAGTCCATATGCACAAAAGGACTACCCAGAGGGCTGAAAAAAGTCATTTCTGACTGGGCCTCACACTTTTGACCGGTCCTCACACTTATGACCATCCTCACATTTATGCCCGTGCAGCTTTCTTAACAACCATGTCACTCATTTCACAACTGCTTCTCTTCACCATGGTGACAAGATAGGGCAAAAATGTAAAATGTGAGGACAGTTGTAAGTTCGAGGACTGGTCAAAAGTGTGAGGACCAGTCAGAAATAACTTTTTCAGCCCTCTGAGTAGTCCATATGCATAAAAGGATACAGCAGTAGAGAGGGATGAAGGAAGGGAAGGGAAATTAGAGTAGGAGAGAGAGGGAGGAAGAAAGGAGGAGAAGGAGAAAGGAAGAGGAAGTAGGGAGGAGAAGAAGAAGGGGAGGAAGAGAAAGTAAGAAGGAAAGAAAAGAGAGGTGGTAGGTTTGAGGAGAAAGATTGCTGTACAATAAAAAAGATGAAAGGGAAGAAAGCCAACCCCAAAAAAATATAAAGATATTAAGATAAAGAATGAATTGTTAAACTTTAAAGAATAAAAGAGAACAAATATGAATAAATAACAATAATTAGAAACACACATACAAACATACAATGTATTTTCTTTGAACAGAGTATTTGGCCGGTTCACAAATTTAAACAGTGTTTAGTCATTTCAATTAAATTTACAATTTCTATATTTTCTTTTTGCCATATTTATTCCTCATCTATTTTTGTAAAAAACCAATATTACCCTCATCCTCATCTCTAATCTTAATCAAATTCAATTTTTCCCTTCTATTCTATATTATACCCCTTCCCATTGTCATCTATTTTTATATCCATCCTCACATTGGTTAATTATGTAATATTACAGTTGTTTAATATGAATTCAACATTTTAATATAAATTAATTAGTTATATAACTACCTTTTTTGTATATTAATCAATATGAACATGAATATTCCAATTATTTCCATGCAATCCAATTTCTTACAAATCAATTAATTATATTTACCAATAATAATAAACCAAATAATTTCCCCCATATATTCCTCCAAACCACAACTTAACCATTTCTGCTTTCAACACAATATACAACTAATAGTATCTCAATTATTACAATTCCCTAATTAAATAGAGCTTTTTTTCTTTTGTGTTTTAAAATCTCTTTTTCCCTAAATTTCCTGTTGTTTGCACCTACCTTTTTTGGTGAGGAAAAAGAAATCTGCCTGCCTAATTTTCCAAGGTGCAAAGCCAACAGCCTGCTTTACTTTCTCTTTCGTTTTTCAGTATAGCTAGGGGGGAAAAATCAGCACTCTTTGCAAGCAAGGAGCAGATCCGTGAGCAAAACAGCGGAGAGCAAATCTAAGCAAGGGCTAATTAGCCTATGCTGAAGCTCTGGGGGCCAATAAAATTACAAAAAAATCACCGAACCCTTTGTTAAATTGCTGGCTCCCCCGCCCCTCTATTGGCAATAAATAGTGGTGCGGAGGGGCGGGGCAAGCCAGCAATTTAACAAAGGGTTCGGCTGCAGCACTGGCTCTAGGGCGGCCCTTTGAAGCCCCGCGGCAAGAATTTGAAGTTTTTTTTTCCTCCAGCCATTGGAGGCAGCAATAGATGGGGAGTGGGCGGGGTAAGCAAACGGCAGAGAGGGAGGGTGAGTGAAGGTGGGGAAGCTGCTTTCTCCATCCTGCTCTCTTGCATCCGGAGCCCACGTGGATCCCAGGCAGCGGAACTCAGGCTAGGGAAGGGGTGGGCAATTGTGGCTCTTTTACAACCTGTGGCCTTCAACTCCCAGAATTCCTCAGACAGCCAAGCTGCATCAGGAATTCTGGAAGTTGAAGTCCACAGGTTGTAAAAGAGCCACAATTGCCCACCCCTGGCTACGGTAGGCTGGTGCCGCGCGTGGGTGGGAGGCGAGGAGCGGGCGAGCCAGCAATTTAACAAAGGACTCGGCCGAACCCCCTAGAACCCCCAGAATCCCACCACTGTGTAGGCCCCTCTTGATCTTGAGGCCCTAGGCTGAAGCCTAGTTAGCCTATAGGAAAATCCGGTCCTGTGCCCACTTAATCATACAATCTTTAACCAATTCAGTTTCTGAATCCCTTTCTAACAAAACATTATAAAGCCTTTTAATATGCATTGGACCTTTCTCTTTCATATGTCTAACCAATTCTTCCTCATGCAACATTATACCAATTTTTGGTCCTCTTTCCATCTCAATTGAAGTTGATTATACTGTAACCAAGTTAGATTAATCCCTTCATCCAACAGTGTTTCTAATGTCTTCAAAACCTGCATGTTCTTCAATGCATTGAGACAGGGTGGCTGACGAGATCCTGATGATTGTGGTTTCATTTGGATCAGTTCTCTTCTGGATGTCTGTGATCTGTTCCCTAATTTTATTGTTCTTGCTTTAAAGTATAAACTGCTTTATATTTTGTACCTGTTTAGAGAGTCATTTAGAATTATTTTAAGTCAGATAGCCTATAAATTAAATAAATAAGTAAAATAATAAAAAAAAAAGATTCCTCTTCCCATGAGGATTCATGGCTGTCCAAAAGCCATCTTGGGCCATTCCTAAATGCTCCCATTCAAATCTAGGGAGCAGTATTGTCAAAGAACCAACTCTGGCAGCAAAATCAGTATATTGTCAACAGAAAAAAGAAAAGTACCTACCATTCATCAGCTATGTTGAGGAAGAAGTATCAGTATTTAGATAGGGAGGATAATGTGTGTATATGGGTTCATGTATGCACATGAATTCAATGCACTTTTTTCAATGTCTTGTTTGTTTTGTGTATTATTTTGTTTGCTTGTTTCTGTAAAAATTTTTGGAGTTTGTATTTTAACTTTTTTTAATGAAATAAAAAAAGATAAAAAAGATATAGGGCAGTTTCTCTGGGTTTTGATCGGAGAGTGCTGAAGGACACTGGTACAATAGCAATTCCAGTCTAGCACCACCAAATCTGCCTGGATTACAATTTTTATGGAAATGTGTTGCATGATAATGGCTTGGAATTCAGAAGTTGTAGTTCATCTGGGAAGCTTCAGTTTAAAGGCAGAAATTGGTTTCAGAGAGTAAGCCAATGAAACATGGCTGAGTGTTACCTCTTGAGTCGTAGCACGAAGGCAATGCTACTATTGGCATCTTCTAACTGGCTGATACTTAGTTCCAAATCCATTTTGATCTGTAAATAATAAGGGGCAAGAAGAAAGGTGAGAATGACCACATTAAAATCAAGGTGTCGAGGAGAGTTTAAGACAAATAGGTTAAGAAAAAAACAATGGTTTGCTTTGTGCTACGATTTCTCAATAATTTACCTATGTTCCAGTAGATGCTAGACTATGGATTTATTTGTGGTATAATATGAATCAGATAAGACATGTCATAATAATTCTTCCTTTTTATGTGTTAATCAAAAGATATTAGTAACAATTCTGTTCTGTTTATATGAAAATAAATAAATAAAAGTGTCATGCATTGGTGGAAAAAGCATTGGTTTTGAATAGAATCTATTCAATTCTATTTGCCAAGTTAAAGGAACTGTAGTATATTTTTGTCTATTACATGGAGAAAAACATTTTTTCATTCCTTTCTAGATTTTTGTTACTTTTTCAGACTTCAGAGCAAACTTGAAAACAAGTCCATTTTAGAAATTAATCCCCTACCTCTGTGTGGGATTTCATTGGGTTGCCCACTTCACAAGATACCAACTGGGTTTCATTCGTCTTGCGGAAATTACAGATCAGTTTCTGCAGGCAAAAGGGATGGAGTGTATGTTCAGGTATACTTAACCTTGGAAGACTGAATCAGCACTATGACAAAATGAATGGAAGAATTTTCATACTATTGCTACTCAACTGGAAAGGTTGTTTCTAGGACATCAGAACCCCCTTTTGAAGTAAAACTAAATTTGTTATATATGGTAGATTTTCTCATCCATTTTAGCACAAAACAAATCAGAATCAAAGAAAGATTGTTAAATTTCAGAAAAGCTTATAATGTATCTATGTGGGCTTTCCAGTTGCAAAAGAAAAAAAAAATCCTAGATGGCTTTGAATTAGGATACTTGCAACAATAGCAGTATAACTGAAAGACACTTGAAGAGTATAAGAGTATACCTACAATCTAGAGCAGGGGTCGGCAACCTTAAACTCTGAAAGAGCCACAAAAGTCCTAACAGGAAGCCCCCCGTTCAATTCTGGAGCCAACCGGAAGTCCAGTTCCCCCACCATAGAGACTCCTCCTAGTGTGATGTCTTTTTTCCTCTACTTATCCTAACCAAAAGCCCTATCAATTGTTGAGCCGACCAGAAAACCCGCCTCTTGCCATAGAGTCTCCTCCTGGGATGCCATGCTTTCCTCCTTAAATGGAAGCTCCTCTCCAAATTGTGGCTCCGACCAGCGACAGGGAGCCGCAGCAGAGGGATAAAAGAGCGACATGCGGCTTCAGAGCTGCAGGTTGCTGACCCCTGATCTAGAGCCTGAGCACTGTTATATGGCACAGTTCTTTAGTGTGCAGCAATTGATTTTAGACACTCTCAATCAAATGTACTGCATATATAATTTAACATATCCAAATGTATTTATTGTTATTTATTTATATTTTCTATTTCTTAACCATCCATCTCCTTCGGAGAGGAGGGTTGATCCAAAGGTTGATCAAGTTTGGTAAATCTGAGCTTTCAGCCAACTCAGGGTTGACCTGTGATCACAAGATGCAAGAAAATATAAATATTTTTAGGAAATAATGTTTAAAATACACTTTTAAGAATGGAATAAACAAGGTGAAAAATTTGTTTTTCTTGGCTCAATTCCATAAGAGACCTAAAAGACTACAAGATTGCATTTTTTGGATCAACATTTAGCCACAATGACAAAACCTTTTATCCATGGTGGGTAAATTGGCCTTCAGATATTCCTGAAGTGCAATTCATAGCAACTTTAGTCAAAATGCCATTTAGTGATTAATGCTGGAAGCTAAAGTTCAACAATTGTATCTGACCTCACCTGTGTGCTGCTGTTAGCTCTTTGGAAGTAAGCCCCAAATGGCAGCTCCACTACTAACTCAGTTTCATAGGCTCCTTCTCCAGCATTTGTTGCTGTAATCTGGATGAGAACCACATTCTCAGCCCCAATAAGTAGGAAAGCTTCATTCCTGAGACATAACAACATAGAAAGGAAAAATACTAAATAATGGCTGCATTATTCTTTTGCATCAGGAATTAGAATATTGCAATTGGTGAGACAAAATTGTTGATTGAGGTTTGAATATGCAGCAAGGTCAACTGGAAGACCGGGTGGAAGTTGAAACATTTTGCTGGATTAGAAAGGACATATTTCTCCTTCCCACTCATTGATATCTGACTGCCTTTCTTTATTCATTTAAGAAAATGAATGGCATATGATTCTTGAACTGTCTAAAGGAAAAGGAAGATACAAAATTCAGCATCATTTTTTGCATGTCTACTTTGTACTAAAGATCTGACTGTCTCGCCCAGATTGTTAAGAGTTACATGAATACTAATGTAGATTTCTGCAGAAATATTTGGTAAATCTGAGCTTCCAGCCAACTCAATCATCAGAAAATATTTTTCTTGCAATGTCTTAACAGTGTTAATTGAAACTATAAGTATCATATTCACTGACAAATTTCTGGTATTGCACAAAATTTGAGGGCACCTTAATGTTATGGTCATTTTACTTCTTTTGAAGTAATGTTATACAATATGATTACAGATTGGGAAAATGTTGGTTTTTAAAGATACTCATAATGTACTTTGAATTTAGTATGTTCCAAACAAAGATCATTTTTTGTGCACTAGGAATAGGAAAAATGGAATTAGCAGAAGGAAAAATGCTATATTTGTGGTATCATAATATTTATGAGATGGAAAAATGATATAACCCTATATATCATGAATTGGATTCCACTGATGTGTGATTTAGCAATTTTTGAGAAAATTATATAATCTGTCAACTGGAAATTGGACAGGTTAGAGTGAAAGCTTAGTGTCTCCTTTTAAAGACCTCAGATGAACTTGGAATATATTTTTAATTACAACTATGGTTTCTTGTTTCTATGTTTTCTTTTGTTGTGGCCTCGAGGGAGGCCACTGTTCCTCAGATAGCCAGATGTGAGTCCCTCCTTGTGAAGTGGGGTTGTGGGGTTCAGATGGACCTGCTGACTGTGTACCTGGCTCCCTGCCACGTAGCAGCGGCCCTGCCCGAGCTGTTCGATGTGATAGCCGGGGTGGCGGTGGATACCCCAGACTTATGGTCATGGGGGATTTTAACCTGCCGTCCGTCGGCGAGACATCAGAAGCGGCTCGGGAGTTCATGGCTTCCATGACGGCTATGGACCTAACCCAGGTAGTTCATGGCCCGACGCACACAGGGGGACACACTCTGGACTTGATTTTTGTCTCAGGTCAGTGGCTGAATGATCTAGATATAGGGGATGTAGTCATCGAACTCTTGTCATGGTCTGATCATTCGCTCCTCCGACTGGATTTCTGTACCATTGCTCCCTGCCGCAGGGAGGTGGAACCGGTTAGGTGGTTCCGCCCCAGGCGCCTGATGGATCCAGATGGATTCCAGAGGGAGCTTGGGCCATTTCCTGAGGTTCTGGCTCACGATTCGACCGAAGACCTGGTGGCCGCCTGGGATAGGGCGGCCACCAGAGCCTTGGATCATGACGTGCCTTTGCAGCCTCTGACCCGGTGCCAATCCCGTGTGGCTCCCTGGTTCTCCGAGGAGCTCAGGGAAATGAAGTGCCGGAAAAGACGCCTAGAGAGCAGTTGGAGGGCCAGCCAATCCGAATCCGACCGGACACTGGTGAGGTGATAAAAGCAGCAAAATATGAGTATTTCTCTGCTCTTATCGCGTCATCAGATAATTGCCCAGCCACCCTGTTTAGGGTGACCCACTTCCTACTCCATCAGGGAGCGAGGGATGATCCCTTACATGGAAGAACTGAGGACTTTGCAATATCTGTATGACAAAATCGCTCAGATTCGGGAAGGATTGGACTCTGACTGGGTAGTTTCAGTCGGGGTGACGGAGGCGCACCTTGAGAATGTCATTTGGGAGGAGTTTGACCCTGTGGCTCCCGAGGACGTGGACAGGATTCTGGGCAGGCTTAGCGCGGCCACATGTTTACTGGACCCGTGTCCCTCCTGGTTGGTACTGGCCTCCCGGGAGGTTATACGAGGCTGGCTCCAGGGGATTATCAATGCATCTTTGAGTGAGGGTAACTTCCCCGCCGCCTTGAAGAAGGCGGTGGTGAGGCCCCTCCTTAAGAAGCCTTCCCTGGACCAGGCTGTATTAGCAAATTATTGTCCTGTCTCCAACCTTCGCTTTGTGGTGAAGGTTGTTGAGAGTGTGGTGGCGCGACAGTTTCCCCGGTTCCTGGAGGAAACGGTTTATCTAGATCCGTTCCAGTCGGGTTTCAGGCCTGGGCACAGCACGGAAACGACATTGGTCGTGTTGGTGGATGATCTCTGGAGGGCTCAGGACAGGGGTTGTTCCTCTGTCCTGGTCCTATTAGATCTCTCGGTGGCTTTTGATACTATCGACCATGGTAGCATGCTGCACCGACTGGAGGGGTTGGGGATAGGGGGCACCGTGTTGCGGTGGTTCTCCTCCTTCCTCTCCAACCGGTTACAGTTCGTGTTGACAGGGGGATAGAGATCGACATCGAGGCGCCTTGTGTGTGGGTTGCTGCAAGGGTTGGTTCTCTTGCCCCTTCTGTTCAATATTTATGTGAAGCCGCTGGGTGAGATCATCCGTGGTTTCAGGGTGAAGTGTCATCTGTATGCTGATGATACTCAACTGTACATCTCCACCCCGGACCACCCCAACGATGCCCTTGATGTGATGTCCCGGTGCCTGGAGCCATGCGGATCTGGATGGGGAGAAACAGGCTCAGGCTCAACCCGTCCAAGACCGAATGGCTGTGGCTTCCGGCATCCCGATATAGTCAGTTGGTACTATCGCTGACTTTTGGGGGTGAGTTGTTGGCCCCCACAGAGAGGGCTCGCAACTTGGGTGTCCTCCTGGATACACGGCTGCTGTGGCCAGGGGAGCTTTTTATCAGGTTCGCCTGATCCACCAGTTGCATCCCTTTTTGGATCGGGATGCCTTACGCACAGTCACTCATGCCCTCGTCACGTCCCACTTGGACTACTGTAATGCTCTCTATATGGGGCTTCCCTTTAGGAACACCCGGAGGCTCCAACTGGTCCAGAATGCGGCCGTGCAGGTGGTGATGGGGGCGACTCGGCGCTCCCATGTAACACCTCTCCTGCACGAGCTGCACTGGCTCCCAGTGGTCTTCCAGGTGCGCTTCAAGGTATTGGTTACCACCTTTAGAGCGCTCCATGGCTTAGGGCCTGGGTATTTACGAGACCGGCTTCTGTCGCCAGTAGCCTCCCACCAACCAGTATGCTCCCACAGAGAGGGGCTCCTCAGGGTTCCGTCAGCCAAACAATGTCGGCTGGTGGCCCCCAGGGGGAGAGCCTTCTCTGTGGGGGCACCGACCCTCTGGAACGAGTTGCCCCTGGAGATACGGCGGATCTCGGATCTGCGCACTTTCCGGCATGCCTTAAAGACGTTTTTGTTGCATCAAGCAGGGCTGACCTGACCATATTTTTAAAGTTGCTTTAATTTTAAATTGCTAACTTATGGGTTTTTAATATGGGGGTGTTTTAACTGTGGGCCAAATTAATTTAATTGGTTTTTTAATATTTTTTTAATTTTTGTACTTTCTGTATTTTATCTGCTGGCTGTTTACTGCCCCGAGTCCTTCGGGAGAAGGACGGTATACTAAATAAATAAATAAATAAATAAATAAATAATTTTCATTGCTTGGGGTGAATTGTTCATTGTATATTATATATACTTATTTAAAAATGGACCAATAAAATTATTTTTAAGCATCATAATAAAAAAATTAGTGATGGTGACCTTTGTCCTTCTCATAAACTAGGTCACTTCTGCAATTTGGTGACATGGTTTACTATTGGGGATTTATAGAAATCCTACATAAGATGGCCGCCTAGAATTGCTTTCTGTGAAATTGGCAGCCATGTTTAATAAAATAAATAATAAAAGACATAGAAAAATTACAAACATTATTAGCATATTACTATGCTTTTTTTCCTCACCCCTCAGCAATAGTGGCCAACTCAGTCTAAACTATTGGTGCTTACGTGTGAGCAGAGAGTTTGAGATCTGGAATGCAGATGTTGTCTTCTCCACAATCTAGAATGATGCGGGTCTGTGGATAAGAGGAAACAAACAGCTATCACTGAATGAATAGCAAATATAATTTGGAGGAAAACATGGACTGCTACATACACAATCCATGCTATTCTTTGTGATTCCTAGCTAAGAAATATGTAAGAAAACCTCTTCAATCTGGAGATATGAAGATATCAGATATGAAGTAGAAAATTCAAAGCATGCAGAACCTCTCACTAAGTCCAGTTAACTATCTACTGTACATAAAGTACTGCTGCAATTGCCCATCTCTTAAATTAGATAATTTCATGATAAATAAGTAAATGAAGCCAGACAAAAACTAGATCTAATTTAGATTAATCTCCTTTTCAACTGAATTAACATTATATTTGTGTTTACAATTAATATAACTAGGTCCCTTCTATTCAATCGTTTTCCCCCTTCTTTCACATTAAAAAATATAATTTGGTGGCAACTTTTGGAGGCGCTCTGGAAGTTGCATTTAAATCCACCAGGGCCCTCAGTCTGCAAATCTTTTATGTACAAAACCTATTTTCTTTCCACATGACATACATAATCTCTAATTAAAAGCTGGTATCCAAAATCATAAAGGACTGCTCCAATCTCTCTATAAACAGGGACTAGCTAAATAATTCAAATTTATATTCGTAATAACAGCATTAAAATTCTCATGGCACCTTAAGACTCAACAGTGTATTATTGTCTATGATCTACAATTTGTGATGTGTGGAATGTAGTTCTGAAGAGGAATATTCTGTCTACTCAGATTTGTTCTTGGGCATGCATTGCATAGGCTACGTTTCCCAAAGCCACCTCTTTGGAAATACTTATTTTAGAGATAAACTTATTTTAGAGCTCAACAAGCATTCAGACAAGGAAACAAACAAGCAAACCACATATCAAAATAATAACCACGATATCATATGAAAAACCATAATTAATGTGGTAGTTCCCAGTGCACTTTGCTTTGAGCTGAAGAAGAAAGAAGTCTCACCTGTTCCTGGACCATCAATTGGCCAGACAGAATAGGCTGCAGAATTCCAGCTCTGGAGAAGGATGCCAAACTGAAGTTGAGACTCACAACAATGGCACTCAGTTTGTCTTTGAAATCAGCTTGATCCTGGGAAGGGGTGTATGTAAAAAGCAGTTTACAGATCCCATGGGTTAAGTTTTTCCCAGCTGGATTACTTCCAGGTGTGTAGGATAACAGCTCCATCACCTCCACCTGGTAAATTTGGAGCTGTAATTTGACAAATCTGGAGGACATCCAATTGGAAAATGTGTGCTCAAATTACATCTTTCTGGAAGATTTGTAACTCTAACAAAGAGGTGGGGAACTTCTGATTTTCTAGAAGCCACAAATTCTCATCTCTGCAAAGAGAAATTTCTAGAGGCACAAAAGAGTTAAGTAGTACTTGTCAAACTGAAAGACACAAAAGTCCTGCCAAAACAAAAAGGCGGTAACTCTAGTATCCATAACACTGTTTCTCATCTCTATAATTCTACGAGCAAAGTCTGATCAGGAAACAGTCTCTCAATCTCATTGGGAGACTCCCAATCTCATTGTTGAGCATGTGAGGAAATCCTCACATGCTCAACATCACAATGGAATGGTTAACCTCTGCATTGTAGTAGGCTAACATAAATAGCCATAATGAAATTATTTTTGATTTGATGCAGTGAAAAATATGCGGGAGCTTTGCCAAAAGCAAAGATACCAACCATATTTTTTAGAAAAAAAGAATAGAAACTGTCCAGTTTTTATTGAACTGTGACTCTTAAAATCCCTTGCCATTAATCATGGTTGCTGGCTGTGGCTTCTGGGATTTGTAGATCCTTCACATCTGGAAGTTGCTCCCCTTTCTGAAGATGTTGGGAGATTAATATAACAATAGCATAAATAATTTTATTCCAAGACAGGAAAGTACCACAAATGGGCCAAAACCTCCAAGATCAGACTTGTAAAACAACAGATTAAAAGTTCAAACATAAGAAGGTGGCCTTGGTACTTCCCAAATTACAGAAGGGAAAATGCACTCAGCCTTCTTTATTTCTCTGCAAATCTTGGGCTGCAACGTTCAAAGATGAACATAATTTCCAACTACTGCTCAAGCCTTTCCTACTATTCCAAACACATGCACACAGAAACAAAGACAAACTTTTGATGCCTGAGATATCTACCCGTAAGTAAGCCGTGACATTCTTACAAGTCAGGGGAATTTTTTTGGACAATTTCAGTTGGAATAACTGGCTTGGTTGGTTGGTTTGCAGCAATAAAACCCGCCTCCCAAATTTCTGCTTCATATGATCCAGCTGTAGCTCTGTGTTTAGTTCTAGCAGACACAAGGAAACAGGCAGAAAATAACATGAGTCTGATGAAGATTAATAGAAAAACCACAATCTACAATATACTGTACATGTTGATAACTAGAATATAAAACACTTATCTTTTGTTGTACAAGACAAGGCTTTTGGCTCAAACATCTGCAGTGTTCTTATAGTCCATACTTACTTTGTTCATTATGGATATGTGAGTTTCCAGAAGATTAAGGAATGTGTAACGGAAAAACTGTACACCCACATAGCGATTTAAGACCACCCTCTAACTTGAGTACCGTCCAGAAGTGCTATCTGACAGCAATACTATGTTGTTTAGGATTAAGGGGAATTGATCTAGCATTCTATGGGGCATGAGATTAAGATCCTTCCCCCATTTACTACTACAACTAATGCCAAAATAAACCAAGGTGGAAAGGTGGATGGGTGGGAAATACGATTTAATAACTCACTTCTTAATTTCAGCTGCTTTCTCTTTAATTTCATTTCTGAAATTAACTCACAGCTGAGTTAAGAAACAGATTCATCTTGTTTTTTTCTTTCTTTCTGAAGTGCTAAACATGCTGATAGGTTAATAAACAACCATGTTTTCATGCACATATTAAAAATTAAATTCTAAAGTTGCTCTGGTCATAGAAAAACTGTGGGCACAAAAAGAAACCTGTGGCAATCAGGCAAAGCTACACACATTTGTTAAATGTCTTAAGAGAACTACGCTGTTTCCCCCCCAAAATAAGACATCCCCTGATAATAAGCCCAATCGGACTTTTGAGCACATGGCAATAAGGCCAAGCACTTATTTCAGGGTTCAAAAAAATGTAAGACAGGTCTTATTTTTGGGGAAACATAGTTCTTAACTTTCTACAAATATTGCTTAAGGGAGTACTGAATCTAGTTAATCCTGTCTCATCAGAGACTCTGCGCAGTAAGAAAAATTGTGTTGTCTGTAATACTATCTCTACACTAGTGTTTCTCAACCTTGGCAATTTTAAGATGTGTGGCTTCAACTCCTAGAATCCCCAATCATCATGGCTGGCTGGGGAATTCTGGGACTTGATGTCCATATCAGTAGTGGGTGGCTACTGGTTCACCCTGGATCGGGCAATCAGTAGTGGCGGTGGTGGGAGGCTCTGCCCACCTGCCCGGATGTCTCTGCGCATGCGCAGAAGCTTCTGTGCATGCGCAGAAGTGTTGTGCGCGAGTGAACCGGTAGCAACGGGATTTGAAACCCACTACTGGTCCACATACCTTAAAGTTGTTAAGCTTTAGAAATACTGCTGTAGGGTATTGCTTCCAAGTTTCTGAAAAATCTTTCATCTTGGGGAACCCTCAAACCTCAGGATTTATATTGTCTTGATTTTTACCTCATTCCTCTTGTTATCTATGTACATCAGGGGTGTCAAACTCGCATTGTTATTGCATCATCACATGATATATTGTGACTTTCCCCCCTTCGCTAAACCGGACATGGGGGTGGCCAGTACGTGATGCATCTGGCCCAAGGGCAAGTTTTCCGCCCCTGATGTATATGATCGTGACCACAATGGCCTCTGCTCCTCCAAATTACTGGTTCAACACTCACCAATTTCTGATGGAATGTTCTTTCCTAACATTCGTACACACATCTGGATGTTGAAGCTGCATTGATGAGGAAAAAGACGAGATTCATTTTACAGATCAAACAGAGCATACCCAACTGAAAAATAACTAACCATAGAACCCGCTTTTCTGAACCCCACCTGTACAATTGCAAGTTTTATTATATGTTTAAATAAATTATTAATTTCATGAATTTATTTGAGGGTGAAGTGTCTTCTGCATGTATAGAGTGGGAATTTGACCTGAACATGGATATCCTTCCCGCTATGCTTACCAGCTGGCCTGTGCTCCTGGGCATGTTTTCGACTCTGAATCAAGCACATCAGGTATGGAAAGGTGGGCTTTGAGTGTAATCATTGGCTGAGCTCTAAGAAAGACAAGCATAGCATTATTATAGGTGCATAGGTGTATATGCAGCTGGGATAAATGGTAACTAAAGGATCTGTGGCAATGTCAGAAATCTTCTTACTCATTGTTGGTGGATGAGACAGAGGACTTTTCCAAAATTTCTAGTCATGGACATATCCTGATGGATGGGTAAAATTTCTCTACAATAAAATTTTCTGCTTTTAACTACTAATTCAATAGTATCCGTATGCTGGGCCAGTCTTTTCCAATTTCATGCCCTTCTATAGTGTTTTTCTACAGCTGATGGGAGCAATAGATCAACCTATTAGAAGACACTGCATTAAAGAAAGAAGTTCTGGTGTCAAGAGCAGGATCACATCACTCAGACCTTCCTCTGAGTGGACCTACTTTGATTGCAGGTTCTCTTTCCTTTTCCCCTGTGCTTGGGTGTATATCAACTTTTCCCAGCCAAAGGGCTTCTGTGTGAGTGGAGACAAGAACTGTAGAATTCCCACCATATCTGAAAGCCTTCAGCTTTGGGAATGCCAGCATATGCTTTTGTGAAGTTTGACACTAAGTTATATGCAAAACTATGATGCAGTATAATAGATTTGGGTGGCCTCTAATTAGTTTTAATTCTTAGATATAAGGTCACTTTTCATCTACCCAGGTATAGGGAATAGCTTTTATAGACTTGATTTTAGTAAAAAAAAAAGAAAAAAAAGATTCAGTTTTGGGCACAAGATGGAAAAAAATGCTAAGACATTTTCCAAGATATTCAGGTGATAGATCACTATTGCTTAGAACTGTTTCTTTGCTCAATTAGCTTTCTTTCCACAATCACCAAACTTGTCAAAGTGCAAACTCAACAATTCTATTTGCAAAGTAAGAACAACAAACACCATAATTCTGTAAGTTTTGGCTAGGAAATTACCCTATTTGTAATTTAACTTAGTGTTTCCTATGGCAAAATTCTAGCTTATTCATAATTACAACAAGTCCCATCCCCCCCAATCAATAGGATATAAGGAAATCCTATATTGTAAACAGTTCTATATTTTTGAATTTGGCAAAACAATATTAAATAAGATTTTTAGGCACCCGTTTGCCTTTTCAATAGTTCCTTGAATTCTTTTTCTTTCTACACAATTTCATCTTCATTTATAAATTCACAGGCATTTGTTAAGTAAAAATGAAAAATAAAAAAGAGGAAGAGATTATCACTTACCTCTTCCTTTCCATCCATAAGAGAAAAGTAGCATAGAAAAAAACTTATGTCAAAATGAAGAAACTTTGCCATTTTCCAGACATTTTCTAGTCCCCACACTAAATCAATTGGTACAAATTCTTTGCAACCCTTTCAGCAAGTGTCCAGTATGTTTCCCTAAAGAGTGGGGGCTCTTGAAAGAACACATGACAGTTCTTGAAAAAGAAAGATGATGCCACAAATTTCAGAAAAAAAGCACTGACAGATAGCTGCACTTCAAACTATGAGATCCAAAGGTCTTGGCCATACTCACTCACCTGTAGACAGCTACCTTGTTGGTTTTGAAAGCACCAACTAGCACATCTGGGTGTGAAGAAGAAGATAAAAAACAGGGGATTAAGGATGCAGCATTCCACCAATCATCATTCTGAGCCCCCAGTGCTACCCATCTCACTGAAAAGAATAGCAGTCAATCTAAGCTTTCCTTGTAAAAAGCACAGGATTTTTCACATATTTGTATCTTTGACTAATTAAAACATCTTTTGCAATCTACCTGTGGCCTAAATTAGTTTGTCCCTAACTACGTTCTCCTACATTGGTCTGGTTTATAGTTTCTAGTCAACAAGACCAAAGATCATGCTAGTTTGGAATTATGGAAGTCATTCCCCTTATTGTGATTGTCGTGCTGATATACACACTATTAAACATATTGTGCAAGACTGCCCAGGACATGCATTCTCTGGTTCTTTAGAAGATCTACAGGAAGCAATACCAGGGGTGATCACTTGGGTAGCTGAACTGGACATCCAGCTACAAGACCATTGCCATATCCCCCATAGAAGTTTTATATATAACTATGTGGATTGTGTATATACTGTATGTTTACTTCTCTCTGTCATGTTTTCATCATATGTTAAACAACAACAACAACAATAATAATAGTGATAGAAGTCATCAATGGAAGTTATCATACACTTAAAAGGGCCATGCTAGAGGAAAACTGGTTGAGATCAAAACAAAGTTGAAGTTTCTTGGGAAACTTCAGCATTGTTCTACTTCGGTTCAAATAGCAATAGCATTTAGCTTTATATACTGCTTCACAATGCTTTACAGCCCTCTCTAAGCGGTTTTCAATGTCAGCATATTGTCCCCAACAAGCTAAATCCTCATTTTACCGACCTTGGAAGGATGGAAGGCTGAGTCAACCTTAAACCTGGTGAGATTTAAACTGTCAAACTACTGGCAATCAGCAGAAGTAGCCTGCAGCATTCTAACCACGGCGCCAGCACGGCTCTTACAGATTAGGCTAAGTATATGACATAACAAAATATTGTATTACCAGGATAGCCATTAAAATCAATGTCAGAGGCTCCACGGATGGCAAAGCCAAAACCAGCAGACTCAGAAAAAGGACTCTTGAGGATTTGGCTTGGCGATGCGCTCAGTCCTTCACTGTGCCCACAGTAGATGTAAACCTGGCCACCTCCATCTTTGCCCGCAAAGGGTGCTCCTATGGCTATGTCTGTGGAAACAAAATATAATGGCAAATATTTTCCATGGGGAAAATACAAGATGAAAAAGCCAAAAGAAAAGGAGGGTGTGGAGAAGCATTACAAGGGGTATTTCCAAATGCTGAATTAAACTGCTGTCCTTCAATCTTTAGCAAAAACGAGCCACTGAACTGCCAACCTTTCGATCAACCAGCTCAGTGTCTTAGCCACTGAGCCACCATGTCCCCTTTGGTCATAGCCCAAGTTAAATAAAGTGAAACCAATAACAGATTGGTGTCACAAAGGTAGCCTAATTTTATTTTTACTCAGGATTTTCCTTCTTTTCTTTTCTTTTCTTTTTGTTTCTTTTCAATACAGGCAATTAACTTTCAGATTCTTCATTGTTCTCAGGAAGCAAAGATGAGCAAGACGTTGATCCATCAGTCTTGCACTTAGCAAGATTATCAAGTTAAAGCATTTACAGAACAGCAGCAAAGCAACTGATGACATTGCACAATTCTGATATTTCACTACCAGTAGTACATCCAGTGTATCTAATTCTTTAGGGAGGTACAGCAGAATAGCAACAGATGGACTGGGTAGAGATGAGAACACCTCTCTGATCTCACCCACCAATTGAGTTTACTTCAGAAGTGGCAATGCTTAGCAGGTTTTACATACTTGTAGCTGTCATTGGACACTATAATTTAAGGATAAAACATTATTTTAACCCCAGCATAGTGAATGATGCCTTAAGTCTGCCTCATCTAAGGGCTAGGGACTAAATGAAGACAAAATCATAAGGACATGGCAAAACAGCAACCACCACCACATTACCACAATAGGTTTTTGCATTTTGCATTTGTATTATTTGTAACAATAAATGAATGTTTGTGCCGTGGGCAGTGGCAGACGGTTGATGACAAGACCAACTTCAAGCATTAGGAAGATAGAAGTTTAAACTGAGGGCTCTTTGAGTATCCTCCAAATTTAGGTTCCAAGAGACCAGTAGACATGGATACTAATGGGGTGGTGAAAAGGTACTGCAGATGACCAAGGTTACTTTCAGGTGGATCTTTTAAAAAGATCTCAGCATTGACAGCAGGTTCCCTGTAAGGAAGAATGCAGCTTCTTTACAACCTCAAATGCATGCTTATTACCATCTAAACCATTCTAAGACCAGGGACCAATGCTTGCTTGTTTGTTTATGTATAAAATTTATAGGCTGCCCAACTTATCTCAAGGTAACTCTAGGCACTATTTAAATATTTAAAACTAGACTAAACATATCATCCATAGACATCTAGACTCAGCCACAAGGAATCCTAGATTGTGTGATGATACAGTGGTCTCTCTTTCAACAGTGGGAGGTAGCTGAGCAGAGATACAACAGAGATTTTTCAGATTGCTTTCCTCCCTATTTCTCATCCATGCCTTCTTACCAATGTAGCCATCCTGATCTATATCACCCAAAGGAGCAATAGCCATGCCGAAACGGCCATAGACATCTATGCCAGTCAACTTCTGCCAAGGAGTTCTGTAAGGGCGTGGGCTCCTCCGCTGTAGGTATAAGTAAACTCTTCCCACTTCATAGAGTTTCCAATCTGAGCGGCGCTCCATGAAAAGAGGGGCACCCACTAAAAGGTCATCTTTCCTGAGACACAGAAAAGAGGTTATACATAGCACAGTCTCCATCTCGGCTAAAGCAAATACAAATAACAATGGTAAGTGTAACCTGCCTAACACTGAGGCCTTAAATTACAATAGATTTGCAAAAGTTTAACTATGGACTTTTCAAGAGGCATCTACCTAGCCATAATAGGAACCAGCATACTGGTTCAGGCAGACCTTATGGTTGCTCCATAAGGAGTCCTGCATACTCTTTCAGGTTACATTATAGTTCCTTCCACCACCACCACTGAGAGATCATTTGAATTTCTTCCAAAAAAGAAATAAACAATGTGCAGCAGCATTGTTATGTATCAGATTCACAGACCCCACATACCACTGAAACATACCTAAGAAGTGTAGTACTTATTACTGGAAGCTGCATCTACATAAAGGAGATTAGGAAAACAGGACCAAGAATACATATGTGCTTTGGAGTTGTAAAGGAAACTGCAAGGGGACTGTTATTCTCCAATAACATCTGTTCTGCTGTTTCTTTTTTAGACTGTTTCCCAGGACTCACACCATTCTCTTATGTGAGTACTCCTGAGAATCTAGGCAATGATTCTTCTCTAGTATCATGCCTGGATTTTAATGAGAACCCAGATACCTTCCCCTTTCTCTTCTCTGAAAAGGCTAATTTGTTTTGAGATCAGGGAAGGTTATCTTGTTTTGAAGGAGATTTTGGCAATAATCAACACCTGTAAGACCTGGCATAATAATGTTGTTTTGTAATCAGTAAAGAGCAAGCAGAAGGATCAATGTAGGTGTGTTCTTACAGACCCTTCTGCCTGTCACCTTAACGCTATCATTCTCAAATTAGGCCTCTTCTGTTTCCATTTTAAAATAAATTAATACTTCCAGTACAAGATGATAAAGAAGCACTTTTCTTCTGTGTTTAGGAATAGTGTTTTTGTGTATGCCTGTTTACTTTAGAGCTAGTCTTGACTGTTGAATATTAGACAAGCCTTGTGACTTCCTTAGCAACATTTTCAGGAAGGGTTTCCTATTGTCTTCTTTCTAGGATTGAGAGAACATGGCTGGCCTAAGGCTACCTGCCTGCCTTTGTGCCTAGGACATTGTGACAATTCACACACCCCAATTTCTAATTCAGTGCCTTTAACCACTACACCAAACTGACTCTCTATGACTATATTAAGGCAATACAAATCAATGGGATATGATTTTATTTATTTATTTATTTATTTATTTATTTATTTGTCCAACTTGTATGCCATCTTTCTCCAAAGACTCAAGGCGGCTTACAATGCATTTAAAAACCATATATAAAAACATTAAAAATTAAAACATTAAAAACAATTAAAATCCATTCACATCATTCATGGCCAGATCTCGCTAGATCACAACGAGATCAACGGCCCCAGGCCTGCCAGAAAAGCCAGGTCTTCACTGCTTTTCAGAAGGCCAATAGGGTGGGGATGGTCTGGATGTCAGGAAGTAACTGGTTCCAGAAAGCTGGGGCAGCCACAGAGAAGGTCCTCCCCTGAGGGCCTGCCAGCCGGCACTGTTTAGCTGACAGGACCCAACTCTGTGGGATCTTACCGGTCGTTGGGAGCTATGCGGTAGAAGGCGGTCTCGAAGATAACCTGGCCCTGAGCCATGTAGGGCTTTAAAGGTAATAACCAACACCTTGAATTGTGACCGGAGATCAATAGGGAGCCTCTTAGATCGGCGCAGGGAAAGAAAGACGCAACCAGCAATGGTCCATTCAGAACCTTTATTCAGCTCAAGAATAGGAACGAGCGGCTGTGCTGCCGGGGCTCTTTTTATACGTTCCGGCAGACTCAGCCGCCCAATGACAGTTGTTTAAATCTCCCGCCGGTGGATTAGCCAATCCCCGGCAGATGTCCTTATAAGGACATAACAGAGCTAGTGCAGCTCGCGGAGAATTGGTGTAAGGTGGCTGTACCTAGGTGCACTCAAGACAGCTCGCGCGGCTGCGTTCTGGACTAACTGTAGTCTCCGAACACTTTTCAAGGGTAGCCCTATGTATAGCGCATTGCAATAATCTAACCATGAGGTGACAAGGGCATGAGTGAATGTGAGGAGAGCCTCCTGATCCAAGTAGGGTCGCAATTGGTGCACCAGGCGAACCTGTGCAAATGTCCCCCTAGCTACAGCTGACAGATGTTGCTCTAATCTTAGCTGTGAGTCTAGGAGGACACCCAAATTGTGAGCCCATTCTGAGGGGGACAATTTATATACAATGATATATATTGTATCATTACCTACAGTAGAGGATAATAAGAGATATAAGATATAGCACTGCTGGAGGTTATAAAATGATTCACTATTTTTATGGCTTTAATTGATCTTTAATTCAATAATAATGAGGACATTTTAAAAATTATTATTAATGTATGTTCAAACAAAATTGAGTCCAAATGACAAATATTTTACAATATGAAAGATGAAAACTAAATGATTGTAACATTGTTGGGTTCAGGCTTAATCATGAATGTAATTTATTTCAAAGAGCTTGATTAAATCTTGATCCAGTCTAATAGAAACCATCATAACAGCTTATGGATCAGCAAAGGTAGACAAAATCATATTACAATACTGTAAAGTTATTAGATTGGAGTTCTGCCACTCTTTTGTACTTGTGCTCTATTTCTTCGTTAATTGTTGCAGATTCACACTTATGGAATGTAAATTTGAGTGAAAAAATATAATAGGCACTATTACAATCAGTGATGGGTTGCTACCTGTTTGCCCCAGATTGGGCGAACCGTTAGCAGTGACAGCGGGAGGCTCCGCCTAGCTGCTCAGATGCTTCTGCGCACAAAAGCATCACGCACACGCAAACACTCCCACACACAAAACATTAGCGATGGGTTTTGAAACCCACCCCGATTACAATCTTACTTCTAATGTGTTTGATAAGGCTTTTAATGGAAAAAGTTGGTAACAGTATAAGGGTGTTAGGAGTATTTGTTATATTTGTTACATATATATATATATATATATATAAAGACAGAATTGTAGCTCCATAATATCTTTTTATTGGTGCTAGTAGGAGTATCAGGATTCCCTTTGCCAAAATTTCAACAACATCTAGCTGACAACAGAGGGCAGCAAATTCCCAAAATGGGCATATGAATCTCTTTGGATGCAAAAGGAAATCCTGGAAGAAAAACTGGAGGAAGCAAGTCAATTGATAGATAATTTCAGCATGTAAACTTTTTGGCTAACTTAGCATTTGTAGCTGTACTCTAGGGATAAATTACAAAGACCTGCATTCAGTGCTCCTCCAAATATCCACTCAGAAAGGTGTAGATGAAGGAGGCAATGACAAAGGGCTCACTGTCAGCCCCTGGTTTGTATTAGCAGATCAGGACACAGAGAAAACAGGAGCAATTGGCTACATTTATGGTGGCTGCTAAGAATTTGATTGTAGCTTCAGGGCCCCAGAAGTAAACTCTATTTTAGTCATGTAATCAAGAGGATTTTATGATTTAAATGCTCTTGAAACCAAAACACTTTACAGTCTCAAAACTTTCTTTGTAATCAGATAACAAACACATTCAGTAGATTGTTTTTCTAGTTTAGCAGGACTTGTTCTTAATGGAATGGTGGATGATTGGAACAAAAGGGATCATTTGGGATGCTTGTGATATAATGGAAATAACTAGTTCTTGCCACATGAATCATTAAGATCAATGTCCAGAATTATTTAGCTACCAAATTGACTATTTAAGTTAAAGAGAGAGAGAGAATTTCAAAAATTTAGGGTCTTTTATTTCTATCCACAGCAGATATCTTTTTTGGCTATGATTATCAAATGGTGCCTTGAGGAGCACTGAGAAAGATGGCTGGAAACAAGGGCAACCAACGGAGGTGGTTACAATTGGTAATGGGGATAGGAAACTCTATGATGGTATTCATCTGCTGCTAACAGCTAATCAAGCTGTAGAAGAAAAAGTGCTTCGGATGGCTACTCTCTTGCTTGTCCTTTATGATATTAAACTAAGCATGTGGTCCACACAGACCAGGACTTAACTGCTGTCACAATCTAGAAAATTATCTTTATCCACTTTCGTTTTTCCTTTTTCTTTCTTTTCCTTACCTTTCTTTTTTTTTTATATGCTCTTATTGTATTTACAAATTCTAACTTAAAAAAACACAAAGAAACCGTTTCTCTCGTTCTCATTACACTAAACCATAAACTGGCAGAGTTAACATAGCCAAGCAATTAGTGTTGAATTCTAGTTGGCTTTCTCTTTTGAAGCATTTGAATAAAATTTCTATTCATGGACATCCAGTACACTGGCTGTTTAAGAGGGTTGGTGGAAGGAATGAGATGTTTGGAGGGCATCTGAGAAGACTAATGTAAGGATTACAATTCTTCATAGACTTGAATAAAATTGGGATGAAGCAATGAAGACCTTCCTGAAAAATCTCACATTCTTGCCATTCCTCTTCTTGTACTCATGGGTTGAATGATAAACTTGGGGCTATATATCTACCGTTTTTAGACAACCATAGTATCTGGCAGTAGGTGTCTTTTGGTGTTTATTTGGAAGTAGAAATAATAAAATCAGCATCTAAGACTACGCAACTAACTCCTTGACTATATTTTTTTAAAAAAAGCAATGAGAAAAAAAACAACTAAAGAGTGTTTTTTCAAGCAGCAACAACCCTTGTTAGCTAGGCTTGCTCATATTCACCAAATAATTTGTGGGCTTTAATGCACAAAGTATTGTGCATTAATACTTTGTGGGCTTGTCTAGGACCCCCATTATCTGTCATCCCTGGATTTCCATCCTAGTATCTAGTTTTAGCACACTCATGCTTCTGAATCTACTCATTGAGTCCCTGCTTTTACAACAGTCTTTGTATTAAGCCTTCACAATGCAAGATGACAAAGTCCCTAATTTCAGACCAAAGTTTGGTGGATTTAATAGCTATTCCTCTGCCCCCCTAAATCAGATGCAATTTAAATTTAAGCTACTTTGGCCCCTCTTTTGGCCTTACCCATCTCCATTGATATCAGCAACTGCCACTGTATGCCCAAAATATGATGCCACCTGCAAAAGGAAAGAAGTGAAGTTAAAACCATCCTGGGAACTTATGTATTTGATACAATGATAGCTTGCCTTCCCATCAAAGAAATGGCCACATGGGAATTACTTTACGTTAGGAAGCACTGGCTAATTTCCAATTCTACTAGTCCAGTGACCTTCTGAAAATGTTTTAAGAGCCATGAAGAATAAGGACTCAGGTTTACTTATCCAGCAATCCCATTTGTATTTTTAGGCTGTATGAGAAGAAAAATGTTTACAATGAACCAAGTGAGTAGAATCAGCAATAGTGCAAAATGTAAGTAATATTAAAAATAGCAATAGCACTTAGACTTATATACCGCTTCAAAGTGCTTTACAGCCCTCTCTAAGCAGTTTACAGAGTCAGCATATTGCCCCCAACAATCTGGGTCCTCATTTTATCAACCTGGGAAGGATGGAAGGCTGAGTCAACCTTGAGGCAATGAGACTCGAACTGCTGAAATGCTGGCAACCAGCAGTCAGCAGAAGTAGCCTACAGTATTGTACTCTAACCACTGCACCACCACCACCAGAGTGGCTGTATTTATTATCTAAATCTCCTGGTTATTCTCCACCCTGTCCAACTGGGAAAAGAGTATAAGGAAGTCCTCCCAAGCATCCTGCTTTTCAGGTAGGGTTACAAAAGCAAGAATTCCCAGCTAGCGTACATTTCAAACATATCTGGAAGTAACCACTAGACCAGTGGTTCTCAACCTTCCTAATGCCGCGACCCATTAATACAGTTCCTCATGTTGTGGTGACCCCCAACCAGGGTGGGTTCTAATTTTTTTTTACTACCGGTTCTGTGGGCGTGGCTTATTTTGTGGGCGTGGCTTGGAGGTCATGTGACTGGGTAGGCGTGGCTAGCTGGTCATTTGACCGGATGGCCATGGCTATGTGTATAGGGACGACTCAGAGGGCTGAAAAAAGTCATTTCTGACAGGTCCTCGCACTTTTGACTGGTCCTCACACTTATGACCATCCTCACATTTATGCCTGTGCAGCATTCTTAACAACCATGTCACTCATTTCACAACTGCTTCTCTTCAACATGGTATAAATTCGAGGACTGGTCAAAAGTGCGAGGACCAGTCAAAAATAACTTCTTCAGCCCTCTGAGTAGTCCATATGCATAAAAGGATACAGCAATAGAGAGGGATGAAGGAAGGGAAGGGAAATTAGAGGAGAAGTGAAGGTAAGAGAGGGAGGAAGAGAGGAGGAGAAGGAGAAAGAAAGAGGAAGTAGGGAGAAGAAGAAGAGGGGGGGAGAGAAAGTAAGAAAGAAAGAAAAGACAGAGGTGGTAGGTTTGAGGAGAAAGATTGCTGTACAATAAAAAAGATGAAAGGGAAGAAAGCCAACCCCAAACAAATATTAAGATATTAAGATAAAGAATGAATTGTTAAACTTTAAAGAATAAAAGAGAACAAATAGGAATAAATAGCAATAATTAGAAACACACATACAAACATACAACGTATTTTCTTTGAACAGAATATTTGGCTGGTTCACAAATTTAAACAGTTGTAGGAGGTTAGCACCTACCCCTTTCCTAGAAGAATGAAATATTTTGGGAAATATTAAAAAGGCAGAATATTATGTTTCCCTGGATAAGAAATGGAGAAGCATATTTTACAGACAAAGCAGCTCCCACCTTCCTGCCCCCCACCCTTTGTTAATGGGCCAGAGGCAGAAAGTCAATCCTTTGTCAAAGGACATTTGCAACACAATAGCAACAGAAACTAACACAATGGGCCCCATCAAGCCATGTGATCCTGTCCACCATTAAACCATCTTTCCAAGCAGTCTCCATGTTTCCAGTGTCTTTTTCCCTACTTGGAGCAGAACCCAGAAGGATATTTCTTCCAACACAGTATTTAGTCATTTCAATTAAATTTACAATTTCTATATTTCCTTTTTACCATATTTATTCCTCATCTATTTTTTAAAAAAAACAATATTACCCTTCATCCTCATCTCTAATCTTAATCAAATTCAATTTTTCCCTTCTATTCTATATTATACCCCTTCCCATTGTCATCTATTTTTATATCCATTCTCACATTGGTTAATTATGTAATACAGTTGTTTAATACAAATTCAACATTTTAATATAAATCAATTAGTTATATAACTATCTTTTTTGTATATTAATCAATATGAACATGAATATTCCAATTATTTCCATGCAATCCAATTTCTTACAAATCAATTAATTTACCAATACTAATAAACCAAATAATTTCCCCCATATATTCCTCCAAACCACAACCATTTCTGCTTTCAACACAATATACAATTAATAGTATCTCAATTATTACAATTCCCTAAACAGAGCTTTTTTGTGTGTGTGTTTTAAAATCTTGCCCTAAAATCTTGCCCTAAATTTCCCATTGTTTGCAGTTTTCCACCTACCTTTTTTGGTGAGGAAAAAGAAAAAGAAATCTCTCTGCCTCATTTTGTCACGTTGCAGAAAAGACCCTTCTTTAGTTTCAATTTCAGCATAGGTAGGGGGAAAAACCTTGCTCCAGGAATTTACCTCTTTGCAGCTAGCTCTTTGAAGCCCCGCGGCAATAATTTAAAGTTTTTTTTTCCCTCTAGCCACCAGCTGGGACTCCGGAGGCAGCAATAGATTGGGAGTGGGAGGGGTAAGCGAACGGCGACCGGGCGATCCAACAGAGGCAGAGGGTGAGTGAAGGTGGGGGGGGGGCGAGAGAGGGCTTTGGCGACCCCTGGGAAATGGCCGTTCGACCCCCAAAGGGGTCGCGACCCCCAGGTTGAGAACCGCTGCACTAGACCATTATTGATGGGTCAGAAGAAGCAAAGAAAACCATGTGAGAGAAAGATTTATTTTTTACCTGCTCACTGGAGATAGTCCAGAGAATGTGGAATTTATAGGCCCAGGTAAGAATTTCTACCTAAATAAAAAATGGGGGCAAAGAATCAAGTAGATTAAAGCTCTATCCTCTCAAAGTGATCCAGCTATTTATGTTTTTCAGGAAACCAGAATATGCAGTATTTTCATATCCAAGAATATGAAAACCTGATATTGCTTGGCTAAAATTTCCATGCCTTTGCCCATTGGTCATGCTGGCTTGGCAGATTGGAACTGGAGTCCAAGATGTTATCTAGCCTGACCATCAAAAAGGTTGCATGCATCCCCTAGAGATAAGAAGTAGAGCACAAAGAATTCCAGATCAAGAGGGAATTGGGGACATAAAAAACCTATATTCCAAATAGACAAGCATTCCCTGTGGCAGTCATTCTGGACAAATCCCCCTAGAAAAGATCCTAACATGCTCACTGGCCCAAAACAAGTGGGAACACTTGCTATGTGACTGTCACTGTTTTTTATGAACCCAGACTTGTTTTCAGAGCAGTGAAGGGAGAAAATAATAAACTATTGTTGAATCCTAGAATAAATGCAACAGGGACATATATAAAATGTTTTTCTGCAGACATGGAAGGAGACCATAATCTGTGCCATTGTTCAGGCATGCAACCCAGGGGTGCTATTCAGCAGGTTCTGACAGGTTCTGGAGAACCAGTAGTGGAAATTTTGAGTAGTTCGGAGAACCGGCAAATACCACTTCTGGCTGGCCCCCGAGTGGGGTGGGAATGGAGATTTTGCAATATCCTTCCCCCAGGAGCGGGGAGGGAATGGGGATTTTGCAGTATCCTTCCCCTGCCACACCCATCAAGCCATGCCCACCAAGCCACACCACGCCCACCAAGCCATGCCCATAGAACCAGTAGTAAAAAAAATTGAATTCCACCACTGATGCAACCCAATATAGACTTGATATTGGGTCTATGGAGATTCTTAGTCATCCAGGTTATGGTTGTCCCAAAGGTGCTTTTTCAAGAGGCAACTGGACTTTCTGGTTTTTCTTTAAAGACGTTTCGCTTCTCATTCAAGAAGCTTCTTCAGCTCTGACTGGATGGTGGGGAATGGAAGGATTTATACTCCTTGCAGACAGCTGGTCATTTGCATTCTTTTAGCGAGTTGTTAAGGTCACCTGGAGGTTTATCTGTGTCATCAGAATGCAAATGACTAGCTGTATGCAAGGCATATAAATCGTTCCATTCCCCACCATCCAGTCAGAGCTGAAGAAGCTTCTTGGATGAGAAGCGAAACATCTTCAAAGAAAAACCAGGAAGTCCAGTTGCCTCTTGAAAAAGCACCTTTGGGACACGACGAATATCAAGTCCAGATTCAGAGTATGTAAACTGAGCCTAAAGGAGCTCCCTAAAAAGGCTGCTGAGTAGCCCTATATATACAGTAAATAAGCTGTTAATGTTTGGTTTGCACTTTTTTCTCTGGAAGAGACAAAATAAGTGCACCACCCTTTCCTTCATAGTTCTTCTGCTTGTGTCTTGTACTTACCGCTCCTTGTGTCAGGCTCATGTTAGGAATGCCCACTACATATTCTGCAAATAGAAGGGTATCTCAGTAGTTACAAAACACCTGGCAAGCTAATTCGTTCATGAGCTAGGCATGGAATTCATGCTGAAAATCCTGTTGCCTACTAAATTCCTGAATTTTGGGTGGGGAGTACTAAGATTAGAGAGGCTTAGACATCCTAATCAGATATTAAACAAATACTCTTGAAAAACTGGGTGTTCTTGGCTAATGCGATTGGAAACAATTGAAGTGAACATTAAAATACTCATTTTAAATTCCTGCCAAAAAGATCATAAAGTTCACTAAACAACAAAATAGCCAGGAAGCAGATCTCTTCTTAACTCTGTTGATCCCAACCAACTCCAGAGGAAGTTTAAGAGGAAAATTTCAGAGGAAAAGTAATCTTAATTTACCTTGTGACGTTGAGTCTTCATTAAACTCCCCCAAAGCCACAGAGTAACCTGCATGGAAGGAAAGATTGGGCAATTTGTGGGCAACTCACTTGGACATGAAGTACCTGTTTCCTGAATCCTAGGGCAAGGCAATCAAAATAATCCCTAGGGAATCAAACAGGATGACAATGCTCCTGTCGGCAAGCATTGTAAGTCATTCTGGGCAGTTTGACCATCTAGATATCAGGTAATTTTTATTCTGCACATCTTAGTATGTGTTTCTACATAGCCTTTATCTGAACATGGGCTCCACGTTCCACAATTTTAGCATGGCATAGCATGCCCCAGTGGAGAACTGTCTTTTGCTTAAGGCAGGGGCCGAACCCCTGGGCAGTCGGCCCACTATCAGGCCGCAGCCCATTTGCACAAATGGCAGGTGAGCGTGCATGCATACCTCCATTTGCACACAAGTGCCAGGTACTCATGTTCATGCGCGCCGCTCCATTTGTGCAAATGGACATCCGTGACTTGCACATATGGAGTTGCACATGCTCACATACATGCCTGCCACTCACACAAAACAGTCTCCTACCCCCATCCCTACCAGTTCGCTAAGATGGAAAAGTTGGGGACCACTGGCTTATGACATACTTATAACTTTTTTTTCTTCTGTTCTATTGTGTCAAATTATTGGAGATCGCCTGGACTAATCTCTGCAGTTTTCTTAGCTAGGTTTTTCAGAAGTGGCTTGTCTTTGCCTCCTTCCTGGAACTGGGGGAAGGTAACTATCCCATGGTAATTACCCAGCTTGCTTTTTGCCCAAGACGGGACTAGAACCTCAAGGATTCCTTGAGACGGGACTAGAACCTCAAGGTTTCTAGCTGATGCCTTAACCAAATTATCTCTCATTTATAGCATGCATTCATCCAAACAAAAGCAGACATCAACAATGTGATCTTGAGCACAGAATTCTCCATCTAGAGTATTTCAGCTTTCATACTAAATTTCCCTGGGCTGTGCAACAAAATGGGGAGAGTGATCTATAATACTTCTAAATGAATGGATAATGTTAAAGATCCTTATTTATTTATAAAATTTATTAGCCACCCATCTTACCATAGGGTAACTCTGGGCAGCTTACAGTTACATCTAAGCTAAAATATAAAAAGTTAAAATAAAACCTTAAAACCAAAGACACATGGGGAGGGCAGGGCCAGAGCCCGGGAGAGGGCGGAGGGTGGGTGGGAGTGGGATCTGTTATTACTCAATCAACCACCTCTATTTTGCTGTTCCCTCACTGAGGCCCCAAGCTGACTGGCAAAGCCACATGTTAAGGCCCTTATGAAAAGATAGGAGGAGGATTGGGGCCAACCTCATAATGGGGGTGGGAAGGGGCAAGATGTTTCAGAAGCCAAAAATAATATGCAGGCAGCATATGATTTCTGAAGCTAAAGAGAGATAATTTTTCAGGAGGGAGTAATAGTTGAAAAGTTAGGCCTAGGAAAGGTAGGGTACAGGACATTATTTTAAAAGGGAACAGTAATTGCTATTTACTAAAAAATTAAGCTCATTTAACAATAGTTGTGGCATGACAAGGAAGGTCAGGGTCAAAAATAGGTAGGTAGGTAGGTAGGTAGGTAGGTAGGTAGGTAGGTGGGTGGGTGGGTAGGCAGGCTTCTCTCTCTTTTGCTCCCTCATTTTGTCTCTTTCTCTTTTTTCTCAGCCAGCCAGCATGTTACAAGGAGATGGATTTAGCACATAGTTGAGCTGATCCCTTGTAGAACCTGTTTGAACAGAAGTGTCCACGGCAGTCAATTAACTCTGCAATTGAAGAGCCACCCCTTTGTGTAAATGCCTCTGCAGGCCTTCAGTTGTAATCATGCCTATCATCTTGACTTTTTAAAAAAAAACCTTCCTCCGTACAGACACCCTGGTTTAGAATTAGGCCAAGGGCCACTTCTAGTATGAAAGTGGTTGATGGTTCACTTTTGGCATATCAGCAATGAGCAAAAAGAACTGGTATAGCTAGTTTTAGTCAGAGAAACCCCATTTTGTTGAAAACTTTTCATGTTTTTAGCTTTGGGGCTTCTCATTCTTGGGCCTCACCCTCTTACCTTAAACCTGGGAGGCTACCTGATAGCCTGATCAAGGAACTCAAACAGCAGTTTGGTTCAGGGCTAAAGTCCTTTTCCTGTTCCAGATAAATTAGCTAGAAAGTTTTGCATAATTCATTATCAGCCGTATCAGTTAAGGACAAAAGACGGAGGGCTATAATGTTTTTCTAAGGAACCCATCTTTGGGGAGGACCATCCTCCACCAAGGGTGTGAATATTTTGTTGCTTGTTACCTATGGTTTGCTAATGAGCATGTGCTTTTGTTTTCGAAAGTGTATAAAAACTATTCTATAATTTGTGTGTGTGTGTGGGTCATCTCTCTTGATTTGTGATGTAGTCCCAAGAGCACACTTCCTTGTGCTATACAGAACAAACAGGTTGCAATTTCCTGCATAGTGTGATAATTGGCTACTTTGCACCAGAGAAAAATAAATTCAGCATTTGACTGGACCAATTCATGGTTTGGCCGTCAAGCACAAAGGAAAAAGAGATCCCTAAAAAAAAAAAAAAAAAAAAAAAGAGGAACATTTGCTAAGTACTTTGGGTCCAACTCCTAAACTCCTCTGGTACATGCCACCTTGACCTTCTATATGCACCCAGAGTCTGCTGAAAGAAAAGAATGCTAACTCACCTTGGTATCCATCATCATATTTATTCGTTATATAATCCTCTGTTATCAGTTCTGAACTCACGTACCACAACAAAACGGAAGGTGAATCAGGATATTTTGCTTCAACATCTGACAGGGCAACTGAATAGAACAAACCTAAAAAAAGACAAGTGACACATTTCTCTAGGAAATGCAGCAGGACTCTAATTGGACAAACTGCTAGATGAGAGACTGCAGGTCCAGAACATCTACAATACGTAAGTATTTCTCAACCTGAGCAGTTTTAAAATGTGTGGACTTCAATTCCCAGAAATTCCCAGCCATATACTGTATACTTCCTTTCCTGTTTCTGACCTGATTGCATCAATAGCAATAGCACTTAGACTTATATACCACTTCACAGTCCTCTCTAAGTGGTTTACAGAGTCAGCATATTTCCCCCAACAATCTGGGTCCTCATTTTACTGACCTCAGAAATCAACCTTGAGCTGCTCAGTATTGAACTCCTGGAGTGAGCATCCCAAAGGTGCTTTTTCAATAGGCAACTGCACTTTCTGATTTTTCTTTGAAGACATTTTGCTTCTCATCCAAGAAGCTTCTTCAGAAAGTCCAGTTGCCCCTTGAAAAAGCACCTTTCGGATAACCATAACCTGGATGACTGAGAATCTCCATAGACACCTGGAGTGAGCAGTGAGTTAGCCTGCAGTACTGCATTCCAACTACTGTGCTACCATGGCTCTAATATCATGATGGAACTGAACAAAAGTCACTTTTAGTCTAGCATTTTATTCCCATGATAGCTATAAGATATCTGCAGATATCTACAAACACAATTAGTATAATGGGTCTAATTGAGTAGTTGTACTCAATGGGTAAGTACAATTAGACCCAGCCTCCTCCAGAAACTAACTAACAGGTAGTCCTCAATTTATGACCACAGTTGAGAGCAAAATTTTCATTCCTAAGCAAGGCAAGTGAGTTGAGTTTTATGTAATAACCTTTTTTTGCCAATGAAACATGCGGTCATTAGGCGAATCTGATACTGGGCTGATAATAGTAATATAGCTACTACGATATCATCATCCATGAATGCTGTTCAAATCAGATGTCTATAGATGTTTATTCAGCTCCCCTCCCATAAAGCATGAAGGCATTATTCCTCCTGCCTGTCCTCCCCATTTTCTAATTTAATAGGTTTAGCTTTACATCTACAGTAAGATTGTGAGGTTGAGAAAATAAAACATCACACTGTATATTGTATTAGTACTTGTTTTCCCCTTAAGCTAAACAGACCAAGGTACAACTTTTCTTCACAGGGGGTACTGCTTCAATTCATTATCTATTTTTATTGCTCTTTTTGGCAACTTCTCAATATCTGCAATAAATAATTGAAATGATTGACAAGTACAGGACATAGTATTTTGAGGACAACAGGTTTCTTGGTGTTCACAACAGTTGATACATTTACCTGTGAAGTAATATCCACCTGGTGCACCAAGCATCAGCCTCCCAGACTGTGGGAAGAAGACAAAAAAAAAAAAAAAGGGGGGGGGGAGGGGGAGAAGTATAGCCCAAGTCAGCCAGAGACTAGTAGAAATACCTAAGAAGTCAGAATATGAGTTATATCTATTTCACAATCAGTTTTTGCTGATTATCTTCCTGAATTTTGCAAAAAGGAATATAAAAAAGACATGGTTAGATTATGATTTAATCATTATGGCATATAAACCATAGGATAATGTCTAAGTGTAAGAACAGGATCCATTCTGGGTCAGCCACCAGGACTAGAGATTTAGGTTTATTAAATCTCTGGTCCCAGTGACCGACCGCCCCAGACTGGACACATAAATTCACCTTCATTCCTGAGCGCAAGAACTATTATGGTTTATACAACAACAAAACATATGTTAGCACAGTGAGTCAACCTAGCCTTTATATGCCTGTTTTTTTCTGCCTGCCTGTTCAGGTCTTTGCAAGAAAGATTCATGTCCACCATCAGTGTTTTCAGCTTTTAGTGGGTAGATATTTGATGTAAGCTGGCTATATGTCACTGGAGAAATACCTGCTGTATTGTCTCTTTACAGTTAGCTTTCTTCAGAACCATCTTGAATCTGCTAGTGATAACAAAATTAGTATTGTAGAAGCTCCCATTGTCTGGCAAGCTTGTTCACATGACCACTGAATCATATGGCAGCCAAGGCTAAAAGCCATTGAACACTGTAGATAAATAGGTAGGTAGGTAGGTAGGTAGGTAGGTAGGTAGGTCTAGGTCTAGTCTAGGTCTAGGTCTAGGTCTAGTCTTTATATTGTTGAGTTATATACCCCTATGGGACATAGATATTCGTAACAAGCACGTGCATCAACCGTGTCAAAATGATTCAAGAATCATAATGCCATTGTCAAATGATGTAATTAATATTTACACTAAGCCACATTGTTTGTGTGATGGCACATACTGTATGCTCCCAGTTTCTATTCCCTTCACCACCAAGAAGACCAAAGGATACACACCTCATTGCTAGGAAAATCAATTTTCATTTGTCATCGCCCTATCAACGTCTTCAAGAGGCTGGCTTACATATAACAGCAATTTTACTTTACAATAAGCTGAATCAGTGTCTTGCCTTCCCAGATTACCAGAAACACAAGAAGCATTTAAGTTTGTACAAGTTATAGACAATTCCATCACTACTTTCTCCTGGAATTTTTTCTAACCATGCTAGCAAGCAGTAACCATGCTAGTCAGCCACTTGGAGTTTGCAGAATGGTTGTCTCCTGCCCATTGCATTTTTCTCCTGCAAAACTCACCTGAGAGATGGTGCAGCTGAATCCAATTTCACAGTAACGCTTGTCTTTTTCTAATGAAATAAACAGATGAGAAGTTCAAAAAGCAAGTGACATTAGAGAGCCTTCCTAAGGAGGGATCCCAAAGCTCTTCCCTTACCCATTTTTCAAGCTTACCCATTCTGTTTGGCAGCCTAGACAATTGGTGTATCAACTGCCAAGGACAGATTTCATTATTTTTCCTCTTCAGAATTTTAGCGCTCTAGTTATCTTAGGGCCTTAACCTTAACCCTGCTTCATTTATATATAGATTTTGATAATCTCAGTAAATATTGATAATCTTCCTATAACAGACAGGCATTTCTGCAGGCAGAATTGTAGCCTGCATGGCAGCTGGTCAAAACATGCAAAGGACAGTATTGCCCTGGATAAATCCCTATTTTGTAGTACAACTATTTTGTAGTCTTCAATTTACAATCATTCATTTAGTTACTGTTCAATGTTGCAACAACACTGAAAAAAATGACTTATGACCCATTTTTCACGCTTACCACTGTTGCAGTATCACATGTACATTTTTCACATGAGCAAAATTTGGATGCTTGGCAACCAGCATATATTTATGATGGTTGCAATGATGATCATGTGATAACCTTTTAAGAATTTCTGAGAAGCAAAGTCACTGCGGAAGCCAGATTCACCCAACAACCATGTTACTAATTTAGCAACTGCAGTGATTCATTTAACAACTATGGCAAGAAAGGTCATAAAATGGGGTAAAACTCACTTAATAACTCTCTTGCTTAGCAACAGAAATTTTGGATTCAATTATGGTTGTAAGTCAAGGACTACTTGTATTGTGTTGGTCACATAATCATTTAATGCATGATTTAATGAATAAATAATTAAATATTTTACTTCTATATTCTATATCATTTAGCTATTCTTTGGTCTTGCTTTGCTTTTGACAAACATAATAAGTGACAATTAATTTTTTACTATTCAAAGGGAATCAAAGGACTTAGTGATGACATTTTATGTTGTTTAATTACTGATTTTCTGGAGGAACATGATATGTGTTTAAAAAGATTATCTCATTCAACTGAAATTTCCTCCCTCCCTCCCTTCCTTCCACCACATACTTCAACCTAACAGGAAGATCTCCCATTACCCAAGCCCTTATTTATTTATTTTATTAATTCCCCTGGGATTTTTTTGCTTGCTTTCCCAACCCAAGTGGGACTTTCCTATTCTGAAGATCAGGATGCAACTCTCAAACATGCAAAGGTGTCACTTAGTATGTGTAGAATGCATTTTTCTTCTCATGTTTGAGTGGTCATAGTGCACATCAGCAAATAAGAGCCATAGACTTCAAAGCAAGGTTTACTCTATTGTGTTTCCCTCAGAAAATACACACTAAAAATGAATTGTAATATATTAAACGAGAATGTTATGAAAAATTCACTTTTCTGAGGATGGTGATTTTTCATATTATTTTGATTAAAATTTGGAGAGTCTGCTTCTTAGGGAATCGATTTAATTCTGCATATACTGAGTACTTTATCTACAGGATAATGTGTACTTTAAAAATGCTGAGAGAAAAACCTAATGTATATACTCACTCACAGACAAGCCCCTCCCTGGATAATCTAAACCCAGTTTGGAGGAGACATATTTTGGCACTTAAAATTCTCATCTTATCGATGAGTATCATCAGTGTCTCTAAGAAGGCTTATGTGATACAATTCAGACAGCCCATTTGTGAATTATTTACTTAATATAGCACAGCACTACTAGGTCAATTTGCATAACCAGGCATGAAGTAATTTGGGGCCAAAAAGCTAAGCTTCCCTGGAGAAGAGCCTTGATGGTACAGTGGTTTAATGCACCCTGTTATTAACACAGCTGCCTGCAATTTCTGCTGGTTCGAATCTCTCCAAGGCTCAAGGTTGACTCAGCCTTCCATCCTTTCTAAGGTAGGTGAAATGAGGACCCAGTTTGTGGGGGCAATAAGCTGACATTGCATAAAATATACAAAAGAATGAAGGCTATTGCTTAACGCATTGTAAGCCGCCCTGAGTCTCCGGAGAAGGGCGGCATATAAATCAAATTAAAAAAAAAAAAAAAAAGGCATCTTCACAACCTGTTGATTGGCTGTAGTCCAGTGGTTGGTTGCCCCCGGTTCGCACCGGTTCTATAGAACCGGTAGTAAAACTGGCGGGAGGCTCCGCCCACTGACCCTGACATCATGAAAATATAACATATAATATGACAGAAGAGTGCGCGCGCACGGCCCTGTTGCAAACTGGTAGTAAAGGTAAGTAGAACCCACCCCTGCTGTAGTCCCAGCAGGTCACTAGGCCATGGAAGATTTTAGGCATGGCATCTTCCTTTAGATAGCCTACCTTCCTCTTTTCCTCACTATATGCATGCAATACTCACCACCTGAGCTTGAATTGTAAGTAGAGTGCATTTGGACGTTACGGCATGGAGAGTATTCAGAGAATTTCTGACGGTCTCCTGTGGCCAAGAAACAGCTGCCCACTGGAGTTTTAGTGGTCTCTTCCTTATTCCCTATGGCATTCCAGTGTTGCAGTGGGGCACAGGCCTGACAGTTTGAAAGGAGGAAAAGGGGATGTTGTAGCACTAACAATCAGTGAGACACAATGAGCTTGTTGTAGAATAAATGTGGCCAAACAAAACAATTTCAAGTAAATCAGCAAAAGGGTCAAACTAACAACTGAACATTTTGTTAAGCCATAATCAGACTTGTCGTTTAGCATTCCCTAAAAGAACCATCATTTCTAGAAGATCCCACCTATGTATAAGATTCTATTACATACTTGCACACCCAGAGCTGCATGGGCCTGAAAATCTACATACTTTCCTGTAGCGATCAAGGAGGTTAAACATATGGAGAGTGGGGATAAAGACCAGTGGCCAGACGGTTTATCTAATGTTCTTTCCCTTCATTCTTTTTTGACATTAGGAAGCTTTGTTATAATAGAGAATAGATAATAGCTCTCCAGATTTTCACTTCAGCTCTGACACCTCTCATTGACTTGGTTGGCTGGAGCTGAAAGTACCCCCCGTTTCCCCAAAAACAAGACTGGGTATTATTTTCTTTTGGGTCCCAAAATAAGCACTAGGGCTTAATTTCAGAGGGTGACTTATTTTCCCCTCCGTGTACGGGAGACCCACTTCTGTTTGCTTGCGGTGGGACAGGAGGCTGTGCGGCTTGCCAGTGCTGCCACCATGAGGCGGGGGGGGGGGGGGAATGCAGCTTCCCCCTGCACCAGCTTATACCTCAAGGCCTGTACAGCCAGTCCACCCATCCCCAATACCTGCCTTGCCTCACAGCCACTGCACCAGCATCCCTGTCCAACAGGACCCTGCGTGGCTGATGGTCCACTTCTGCTTGCTCACAGCTGCAACAGAGCAGGAGGCTGCACAACACACCAGTGCTTATACTGTGGCCATAAGGTGAAACGGGTGAAACTGCCCATGCACCCTACACTGGCTTACCTCAGGGCCCTGCAGCCAGTCCACCCGTGCCCCAACACCTTCCTCACTTCGCAGCAGCAGCAGCAGCAGCCCTGTCCAGCAGGACCCTGCATAGCTGCCGGCTCACTTCTTCTGCTTGCTCAGGGTTGCAACAGAACATGCACCGACACCTGTCTCACCTCGTGGCCAAGGCACCAACACACTGCTCAGCCTCCTGCTCCATTGCAGTTGTAAGCAAGCAGAAAAAGTGGGCTGGTGACCACTTGGGCTCAAACTGCACATGGCTGTTGATGCTGCTGCTGCAAGGCAGGTATCAGAGTGTGGATGGCCTGGTTGTGTGGGCCCTGAGGTAAGCCAGTGTGGGGCGCATGGGGCAGCTCTACCATCACCCCCCACTTGCCTTCTGGCCATGGCACAGCAAGCAACCAGATGGAATGGGCAGCCAGGCGGCTGCGCAGGTTCTTAAGTAGGGCTTATTTTCAGGATAGGTCTTACTTTTAGGGAAACGGTATTTGGAATTCAAAAACATCCAGAGGACCACACCTTCCCTGTCTTTCTTAGATTAAAGACAAACAATTTCTCATTTCTGGTTAGAAAACTAGGAATTTACAAATGAATGTGGGTCATAACTACAATGAAGCGCCAATAGCACTCGTACAAAACTTCACTGGAGAATTTCTTTCAGCATGCCTCTTGAAAATGAACCAGAGATGCAGAAAATTATACAAATACAGCCTTCATTTAATATTTCAAAGTAATCACTAGAGAAGCAAGGCAATTCCAATTAATTTGGTTCTTTATCAAACTCCCAAATGTCTTTGTGGGGATCTTATTATAATTTGTTGTTAGCAATTTATTTAAATTTTTAATTGATTTTGGTCCTGATACGGCACTTCAGATTTTTTTAAATGGCTTTATTTTTTTAAATTGAGCTATAATAACTGAGGGGAAATATTTTCAAACTGGCCTTTAAAAATTAAATCTGAAATTATTTGGCTAAACATTCAGCTTTTGTTAAATAGTATTTCATCAATTTTGGCATTTCTTGGATAGAATCAAAAACCAGTACCCACCATGATACTTTGTTTCCAGGTGTTTATAGAAGCTCCAAACCACTGTTTAGACTTGAAGGTTTTCACAGTAATGATACCAAGTTTAGCCATTTGATCACCTGGGTAGCAATAGTGGCATGGACAAAATACAAAAAATTAAAGAAGATAAATGCAGTAAGCATTAGCCTGCCCCCAAATAATTCCTGAGCTATGGATCTATGGTTTTGTACTATTGTGGCTAAAATTACATTTCGTAATCTTTTGCAGATCAGTATGCTGGCACTGAGTATAATCAATACTAGTGAAAATGAGTAGGACTCTCCCTTTTCTCTCATCTCTTCTGCAACTTCCCTATCCTGTTTTTACTGTCTCTTTCTCTCTTCTCTGTCCCCAACCTACTTTCTTACACTTCTTCTTGCTCCCCTTTGGACATCAAGATAGTGAAGCTCCAGGTGAACTGAACATTTGGACATGGTTTTTAAAATTAGAGCAAAGGCCACATAGGATCTCAGGCCACATGAGTAAAAAAAGGTAGGATGGTACTCATAAGACTTAGCTATCCCAAAAGCTTTCAAATGGTTTTCTTCTCCATCTTCCCATTTCCTGATGATAGTATCAATTGCTCATAATACCTTTATGACCAGATTGTAGAAAGCCACTCACCTTTAGTATCAAACTCAATAGGGATGCAGTTGCTACCATTAGGTTTCCAAGGGCACAAATATACAGCACCTGCTTCTATTACATCAGGCTGCGATGTGTTGGCCCGAGGGGCTCCCACGACTACATTCATGCTAGAGGGGAAAAAAGCGGGGGGTTGTATCTAGGTAGACAAGACTAGTGATGGGTTGCCCCCGGTTCGGACCGGTTCGCAAGAACTGATAGTAAAACTGGTAGGAGGCTCCACCCACCAACCCCAATGTCATCAGAAAGCTTCTGCGCATGCTCAGAAGCGTGTGTGCACAGCCCCATTACAAACCGGTAGTAAAGGTAAGTAGAACCCACCCCTGGACAAGACCATCCATTATGAGAAGACAAAAAATCTGAATGGACTTCTGTGACATCTGGAGGGATTCTATTACACTTTGGATGTTATGCTACATTAAACTTTTGTTAAGTTTGAATGAATTTTCCTGAAGAAAAAGAAGACTAATCGAGGATATATATCATTCACTTAAAAGATTCTGTTGTTAAGATGTATTTGGACATGAAGTTATAAAGCATGCAAGATGAATTGAAGTAAGAATTTGGTAGACATGGCTCTCCTTTTAAACTAAACTCTAAATGGTTTTACCACAGAAACAACTGCTTTATGATTGATGCTTCCAATAAGTTTGCTGCATCTGATTCCTTATAGATTCCAAGTTACATTCAGCAGTATTTGGTTCTGTGAATTGCACAGAATAATGAGTGATGGTGATGGATGATGGTTCATCTAGAGCAGTGGTTCTCAACCTTCCTAATGCCGCGACCCATTAATACAGTTCCTCATGTTGTGGTGACCCCCAACCAGGGTGGGTTCTAATTTTTTTTTACTACCGGTTCTGTGGGCGTGGCTTATTTTGTGGGCGTGGCTTGGAGGTCATGTGACTGGGTAGGCGTGGCTAGCTGGTCATTTGACCGGATGGCCATGGCTATGTGTATTGGGACGACTCAGAGGGCTGAAAAAAGTCATTTCTGACAGGTCCTCGCACTTTTGACTGGTCCTCACACTTATGACCATCCTCACATTTATGCCTGTGCAGCATTCTTAACAACCATGTCACTCATTTCACAACTGCTTCTCTTCAACATGGTATAAATTCGAGGACTGGTCAAAAGTGCGAGGACCAGTCAAAAATAACTTCTTCAGCCCTCTGAGTAGTCCATATGCATAAAAGGATACAGCAATAGAGAGGGATGAAGAAGGGAAGGGAAATTAGAGGAGAAGTGAAGGTAAGAGAGGGAGGAAGAGAGAAGGAGAAAGAAAGAGGAAGTAGGGAGAAGAAGAAGAGGGGGGGGAGAGAAAGTAAGAAAGAAAGAAAGAAAAGACAGAGGTGGTAGGTTTGAGGAGAAAGATTGCTGTACAATAAAAAAGATGAAAGGGAAGAAAGCCAACCCCAAACAAATATTAAGATATTAAGATAAAGAATGAATTGTTAAACTTTAAAGAATAAAAGAGAACAAATAGGAATAAATAGCAATAATTAGAAACACACATACAAACATACAACGTATTTTCTTTGAACAGAGTATTTGGCTGGTTCACAAATTTAAACAGTTGTAGGAGGTTAGCACCTACCCCTTTCCTAGAAGAATGAAATATTTTGGGAAATATTAAAAAGGCAGAATATTATATTTCCCTGGATGAGAAATGGAGAAGCATATTTTACAGACAAAGCAGCTCCTACCTTCCTGTCCCCCACCCTTTGTTAATGGGCCAGAGGCAGAAAGTCAATCCTTTGTCAAAGGACATTTGCAACACAATAGCAACAGAAACTAACACAATGGGCCCCATCAAGCCATGTGATCCTGTCCACCATTAAACCATCTTTCCAAGCAGTCTCCATGTTTCCAGTGTCTTTTTCCCTACTTGGAGCAGAACCCAGAAGGATATTTCTTCCAACACAGTATTTAGTCATTTCAATTAAATTTACAATTTCTATATTTCCTTTTTACCATATTTATTCCTCATCTATTTTTTTAAAAAAACAATATTACCCTTCATCCTCATCTCTAATCTTAATCAAATTCAATTTTTCCCTTCTATTCTATATTATACCCCTTCCCATTGTCATCTATTTTTATATCCATTCTCACATTGGTTAATTATGTAATACAGTTGTTTAATACAAATTCAACATTTTAATATAAATCAATTAGTTATATAACTATCTTTTTTGTATATTAATCAATATGAACATGAATATTCCAATTATTTCCATGCAATCCAATTTCTTACAAATCAATTAATTTACCAATACTAATAAACCAAATAATTTCCCCCATATATTCCTCCAAACCACAACCATTTCTGCTTTCAACACAATATACAATTAATAGTATCTCAATTATTACAATTCCCTAAACAGAGCTTTTTTGTGTGTGTGTTTTAAAATCTTGCCCTAAAATCTTGCCCTAAATTTCCCATTGTTTGCAGTTTTGCACCTACCTTTTTTGGTGAGGAAAAAGAAAAAGAAATCTCTCTGCCTCATTTTGTCACATTGCAGAAAAGACCCTTCTTTAGTTTCAATTTCAGCATAGATAGGGGGAAAAACCTTGCTCCAGGAATTTACCTCTTTGCAGCTAGCTCTTTGAAGCCCCGCGGCAATAATTTAAAGTTTTTTTTTTCCCTCTAGCCACCAGCTGGGACTCCGGAGGCAGCAATAGATTGGGAGTGGGAGGGGTAAGCGAACGGCGACCGGGCGATCCAACAGAGGCAGAGGGTGAGTGAAGGTGTGGGGGGGGAGAGAGGGCTTTGGCGACCCCTGGGAAATGGCCGTTCGACCCCCAAAGGGGTCGCGACCCCCAGGTTGAGAACCGCTGATCTAGAGGCCCCCAATCCCTGGACCAGTACTGGTTTGTGATCTGTTAGGGATTGGGCTGCAGAGCTGGAGGTGAGCGGCAGGTGAACAAGTGAAACTAAAACCATCCCCCCTCAGTCTGTGGAAAAATTATCTCTCATGAAACCAGTCCCTGGTGTCAAAATGGTTGGGGGCCGTTGATTTAGATTCTGCAGACACTCATTGGCCTAGTTTGCATTTTACACTAAGGAATGGCTCTGTGATGACGAGGGACAAGGAGGCTTTAGGACGACAGTGGATGGAGTAAGTGTTGAAAATATGCAGAATCTTGTCATACAAAGGAATAAAAAGATTTTTCATTTCTATTCTCCCATTAGGATTTAGCATGGGGGCACAGGTCATGATTAATATTAAAACACTATGGTTACAGTTCTCATGTGTTTCCAATTTTCAGCCTTTGCACCACCAATATTTAATGGAGTAGTTGGAAGATATTTCTGGACCGAAGTAACAGTTGTAGAAGTGCAATTAATGTCATTTGACTCCTGTATCGGATATAATTTATTGACTAAAATACAATTGGCAGGTTTCCTCAATAGGATTGATGAAGTGCAGTGACTACATTCTTAGTAGTTTCCTGTATCATTCTATAATAGCCAACAAGTTATATTACGAGCTAACTCATTGTGGAAATGCAGTCTTAGAATGTTTAGTTTCACAAAGGGATATTCTCTGTTTGAAGATCTATCTAGTAAAAAATCCTCCTAAAAAAATCAAGAATTTCCAAAGGCAGCATGTGTACAATAGAGTATGAAATTCCATCTTATTAGAAATGTATCTTCCAACTTTTCACCTTTGAAAAGTTGGAAACTTAGTATATTATAGCTCAATCTTTCATACTATATATTTCTTTTGTTTTTTGATATTTGTTTCAAGACATGACCTCACAAGACTAAAGCTATGCTTTTTGATTCAGTGTTCATTTTTAGTTTAATTGCATACATATGGGCCTTCCCTAAAAATAACTACATTGTATTCTGTGTGAAAAAAATATGCAGATAAATGTTTTGGATTGCACTGTTAGATTAATGTTTCTTTAGTTTAATCTAAATCTGTTGTAATTTTTAGAACTAGAATGAATCATGGTTGTATTGCATGAATCATTCTGCAAGAAACATGCAGGAGGATATTAAGAACAATTCCTATATTCATTTTAAAACAATGTAAAAACTGCAAAAAGGTAAACTTTGCTGTGCCATCTATGGTAATTAGTTACAATTATCCTAGCAATGTTATCAGAAAGTTTAATCAAGTGTGATCATATGATACTGGATGATTTATCCTAAATACCAACAATTTGATTATTTGGATTTCTTCTATTTCTGTTAGATCTAAGTTAGTGTACCTTAGACAATTACAAGCATGGCATGAATGTTAACTTTTAAAAGTATGTTTATTGTATTTGATTTTTGCTTTCTCTCTGGGAAGGTCAGCTGCACCATAAAAACAAATCACAAATGATGATGGGCTAATATGGATAATCTTTTTCTGCTCTAAATAAATGGAGAGAACAAGGGGAGTGTGTATTGCATATGTAATGCAGAGAGCAGTTTAAATTTAAATTTAAATTTCTCTATTGAAGACTCTGAAGCAGAAAGAGTTCTCTTTTACCTTTAGTAATCTTTTGAAGAGTGGACACCTCACACAATTCTTAGGTTGTATGTCTGTATAAATTATAAATACGCAGATCTATCAGATATTATCAGCACTCCCTGCTTTAGGATGTGCTGACTGGAATTGCTTGGTGTCCATTGATCAGAAAGTAAGTTACATGGGCACCAGTAACATAACATAAAGATCAGTTTTTTTGGAACAGGTAACAGAAATCAATTTCCCAATCACGTCTAGGAAAGAATGTATATGCACAAAAGGATCTGTGTCATAATCAAGTTGAGTGGGCTCCTCCTGCCCATCCATTAAACCAGGGGTGAAATCCAGCACGTTCTGACAGGTTCTGGGAACCGGTAGCAGAAATTTTGAGCAGTTCGGAGAACCGGTAGTGGAAATTTTGAGTAGTTTGGAGAACAAACAAATACCACCTCTGGCTGGCCCCTGAGTGGGGTGGGAATGGGGATTTTGCAGTACCCTTCCCCTGGAGTGGGGTGGAAATGGAGATTTTGCAGTATCCTTCCCTTGCCATGCCCACCAAGCCATGTCCACTAAGTCACACCATGCCCATCAAGTCACGTCCACAGAACCGGTAGTAAAAAAAATTTGGATTTCACCCTGCATTAAACCCAAGTAAAGAGCCACCTTCAATCTTTGAATAATGTTGGAAATCAGGAACTGGCAGAGGATAGAAAATCTAACTCAGCCTCTCCAAACCTGGCAAACTCCAGCTATGGTGGCCCTGTCATTTCCAAACCCAATTTATCTAAAGAACCCTATAGATTGTAATAACATTAGGAGATGTAACTTGGGTAACAAATATATGAGTCAGCAATGGAGATGTTAACAGAGAACACTAAGCCATGATATAGCATTATAGATTGTTAGGAAATCATGGATAAAAGTTATAGCTTTATGAGTAAGTTAGGCCAGGTATTTTCAATTTTTTTCTATGGATTTTTTAAATTTAACACCCCTCCCCCAAATCTCCACTCTAGTGATGGAAACCAGCTGTGTTCATTCCCACCCTCCCTTAATCTCTCATGGACTCTCATCAAGTTCTCATGAAATCTTGGGGTTCTGTGGAAAAGTTTTAAAAAATCCTGAAATAGAGGCTTTGGCCACTGTAGCAACACTCGGTGGTATTCCATTTCAGTGTTTAATTGTACTACCAGTAGTCTTGAATTTATAAGCACATTTGAAAACAGAATCTTCATTCTTAAGCAAGGCAGTTAAGTGAGTCATACCCAAGTTAATCTTTTTGCCATGGTTGTTAAGTGAATCACTGCAGTTATTAAGTGAATCATGTCATTAAGCAAATCCTAGTTTCCCCCATTGACTTCGCTTGTTGGAAGACAGCTGGGAAGGTTGCAAGCAGCAATCACGTGATCCTGCAATCACGTGATCCTGCAATTTTCTTAAATACATACCATTTGCTAGCACCCAATTGCTGCAATGGTTATGTGAGGACTGATTGTAAGTCACTATTTTCAGTGTTGTTTTAACTTTGGTCACTAAGTCAATGGTTTAAGTCAAGTACTACCTGTATATTAACAAAGCACCATTCTATTTTCTTTAACTTTAGCATGTTGTAATAAATTTTGCTCAATTGCTAGTTTAAGAATGAATAATCATTTGATTTTCATTCTTCAAATGAAATTTTTGATCTGGAAAAGTACTCTCTTTTTAAGAAATAAATTATATGTAGTTACTGGATGTTGAGAATCAGGAAAAGATAATTATGGAGATTATCGATAATTATCACGGAATTATTGAGGTCCTATTTTTGTAATGTCCAACTTTAATGAATCTTCCCAGATTCATCAGTATTGTCTTGGAATTTGTGTGAATTATTTTAATATTTTAAATAATTGCTTAGATTTTAAACCCATATTCAAGATTTCACAAAAATATAACATCATTAAAGTTCTCTGCTTGGGAATATATCTCTAGTACTTATAAAAATAAATAAATTGTGCTGACCTGTCCCAAGAAACTAATTACCTTGTATTCCCCAATTCCTGTTATTTTAACAATGCCAGAGTCTACTATTCTCTGCCCAATAAGGTCCTACCTTCCTTTACTGTCCTGGAAGAAGTCCAAGGCAAATCCAAAATAACTTCCAGTAGGGCCAGAATACACAGTGGGGGCATCTGCATGCAAATTGAGGGTCCATCCTCTTTGGCAAAGGAATAGAAATCCCATCAGGAAGGCCCAGATCATGACAAGCAAATCCAAGGATCTGTGGCCTTTAAACATCTTCATATTCTTTCTCTCCAGGCACTATGCTGTTCATACTATAGCACTAATTCTATCATTCTCCTAATAACCACAACCATGACACATTTCCTAAACTGCTTCCTCCCCACAAAGCCATCATGAGCTAAAGATACCAATTTATCAGACATCCTGCAGACGTTTCACAGCAGGAACTGGGGAATATTAACAATAAAACATGAGAATGATGGAATGCTTGCTCTTGAAACAAGCTGAAGCAAACTTCTATTAGGGCCCAAGAACTGTTGCAAGGAAGCATCAAAACCCCCCTTGACATTTTTTGGGTTAATTTTCATACATTGAATGAGTTGGATGGGGACCTGTTAAAACAGATAATTGCTGAAGTATCCTGTGAAATTTTGGAATGGAGGGGAGGCAGATTCAAGTCAGCCCTGAGTCCTAGTGACTGCCTGAACAAGTCCTTGCAATTTTTGGGGGGCCAAGGATTTTGCCATTGCCTCCTTCCCAGGCTGAGAAAATAACTGATTTAAGGTAACCCACTTTTGTATCTTAGTGCTTAAGGAGGACTGGTTTCCATTTCTAACCTGATGCCTCATCACTGTACCAAACCAGTTTTTATATACATGTTAATTTATCTTTTAACTGACAAATGAGCAGTGACAAGAATGTAGCCTTTTCTCAGGAAAAGCAGCTTTTTAATCAATAGAAAAGGGGTGGGGGGAGATGTTAATATTCTGGCCAGGAAACTCAGGTAATTTTAGGTAAGGAAAAAGATGAAATTCTAAATAATTCAAAATGAATTGTAAGCAATATTGATTGACAAAGCTGTTTATTCCAGGAACTGATCCAGAGGAACTTGAGGCAGAGCCAGATGGTATCTGAAGAATGAAGATGAAGGAAAAATGGGTAACTTGGGATGATGGTGGTGGTTGAAGATAGAAGGCTCCATCCTGCCAGCTTGAGGTTTGTGCCAGTGATGCTTAACCAAGCATATATAAATCAAACCCACTTTTTTACTGCTGCTTCTCAAGAGGGTTGCAGAAGAGTTGGGGAAGTCCAGCAGAGACAACTATTAGTGTTTTAGGTAACATCATTTTCATTGTGAAAGCCTTTTCTCGTTTCCATTCAAATAGAATTAAAAATTATTAGAAAGATTTTAGTATGCTTTGTGGGATAATTTCCTATGAATTTCCTTGTGACAAATTTCCTAACTCTTAATATATGGCAACTCTATGAGCAGGTTAAGTTTAGTGGATTTTTTTTTTTTTTTTGCTGACGTTACAAACTTGCCCTCTCTACAGCCCCCTTCCCCCCCCCCCCATAGCAGATGTTGGGTTTCTGATAGATCCTTATGTAAGATGCTAAGAGGAAACAAGTGTCATCCTTATAAATAGAATACTTTTCTCCCCAAGTTTCCTATATGTAATTCAGATCACAAATTATGAGAGATTCACTAAGAGGGCTACTTTTTTTAAAAAATCATCAGCTAGCCTCTATTCATTTCCTTTCTAAGGAAAGAGCATGGACTGTTATCAATCTTCAGGAAGTCTTGTTATCAACATTAGCACCAAGCATGTTTCATAATTATCCTTTCCTAGGAGAATGAAATATTTTGGGAAATATTAAAAAGGCAGAATATTATGTTTCCCTGTATGAGAAATGGAGAAGCATGTTTTTAAAGACAAAGCAGCTCCCACCTTCCTGCCTCCACCCTTTTGTTAATGGGCCAGAGGCAGAAATTCTATCTTTGTCAATGGACCTTATCTGCAAGACAATGGGACCCATCTAGGACGAAACTCACCATATGGCACCTGGGAAGATTACATCAGCAAGCAAGGCTAGCTAAGACCCCCACCCCCTGGAAGTCTGACAACCAATCAGGATACTCTTTCTGGGCCCCAGGAAGTTCAAAGCCAGAGAGCATAAAACCCGGAGACTTGCTGTATCTGCCCTTTTCTGTTCAGGAACTCAAGCCATGTGATCCTGTCCACCATTAAACCATATTCCCAAGCAGTCTCCATGTTTCCAGTGTCTTTTCCCCACTTAGAGCAGAACCCAGAGGATATTTCTTCCTACATTATCATAATTAAAAATTGTTTGTAGAATTTTTTGTTATTTTTATTCACTGGATTTATAAGATGCTCCAATCAAACTGGATGTAAAGGATGTAAAACAAAAGCGTGTGTGTATGTATATGTATGTATGTATGTACTGTATTTCCTGAGACGAATACCACCAGCTTAGCCACTAAACAATTATTTATTGCCTTTCCTGCATACAATGTCAGGCACTGATCTCTTTCAAGCAATATTTTTACCAATTTACCAGGCTAGTAATACATATTTTTGAATAAAAGCTTAGATGTAGCTATTGAATTCCACACTTTTAAATAAACTACACTGCGGCAGATAAAATCGTGACTCTGTCATTTGGCACAAGACTTGCGTGCATGAGATCAGACGTTGCATTATGTCAAAACTCTCATTACAAACTTTAAAAAAAAAAATTTGATGTCTAACCTACAGAGATTCCAAATTACAAATCAAGTTAGGCAGAGGAAGGTTAATACCAAATAATGTCTTGTACTTTAGGGAAAGAATAGCTAGAATAGTAACAATAATGTGTCTTCAACAGAACATCACTAGAGTCCCAAGGCATATTTATTGACAAGAACAATACATATACCGTCCTGTATTTATTTTGCATTGCTGTTAAATTGCCATCTGATGAACTCATTTAATTCACTTCAACTGGGTTCTAGAAATGAGTTTATGATCAGCCTCAGGTTTCTGTTGAATATAAGAGGTATTTTAATTATCTGTATTATTTGTAATATTTAAAAATACTATATAAATACTGTTTTTCAAGTTACATTTTTAAAACAATGAAATCTTGTTAGTATTTGCTTATGATGCAATCTTATATAGTAAGAGTGTATCACATAGAAAGACTGCAAGTGGCATTAAATTTAAGAGTACATTACCTCAACTTGAAGAGCGCCAATTGAAATGACTACAAATAGCCTTTAGTCAAAAGCAAATGTGATGAAAATAATTGAAGTGTATTTTTAAATCAGATTTGCAATATATATTAAGCCTTTAATCAGTTAATAAAGTAAATAGAGTAATAGATCTGGCATTACTATGACAGCCTTTAGTAATAGAAATCAAACAGTCTAGGTTGTGTAGTTTTCAAACATAAGGTCTTTGCTGTACAACATAGGACATGAAAAGGACATCAAGAGTTCTGAGATAGGACTTTTAATTTGAACATCAGTTTTCAAAATCTGTATTAACTGACAAGAGTTATTTTAAACATACAAAATGATTCTCTCCCATCTGAAACTATGGCTCAATTAGGTTTGCAGGACAAAAAGAATTGTAAAATTGACTTTGTAGCCTTATCTGTTGGGAACAGTGGGAACTGTTCCTGCTTTGCATACATGTACGGGGCCTTGTTATCAACCTAGTAGTTACTCCAGTATGCATGGAGAAACCAGCATAGGCCTTATCAAAAAGCCATATACTGACTAGACGATTCCCTTTAAAAAGTATTATTAAAAATGAAATTCCTCTAGACTAATGTTTTCACTCTTGACAACCCACAATTCCTTTTCCTTTACACTAGCATTAGCCCAGGTGTCAGTGCTATAGTTATTTTATTCTTAATGCTGGTGATGGGCCTGAAATTTCTTAATAGGTTCAGGTTGACTGCTTGTTGATATTCATTGATCCATGTTTGACAACACAAGCCTATAAACATTCTACGCATGGAGTATTTTCTATAAATTAGTATAAAATCATAATCTCTTCTGTATAGTTATGAGTTCATTGTAGTAATAGCAGCTGGGGACATACACGTATTTTCTTGGGGCTTGTCAAATTCCACCTGCTTTTTAACATTAAAAAACACCAAAAATAGGAGGCTACTATGCTTCAAAGAGAATTAAAAGCACTTTTATTTCAAGAATAACACCCAGATGGAAGCTGTAACTTTGCTTGAAAAGTAAAAATGGCTGGTTACAGCTCAGTACTCTACCTAGAAATATGTCCTCATGCCAAAAACAATTGTTAAGTGGATTAAGAGGAGGTAACATATAGTATAGGTAACATATGGTAATGGAGGGAGTTGCCCTTCCTGACAGATGTTGGAGGTTGAATGACAATTGTAGCAGCTTCTCCACACTCTACAATTCCACTCTCTCCTCCTGAGTTAATTAATAGAGTATTTGAATTTTTCTGCAGGGGAACAGAGAGTCATTTTCTTCATTGCCTTAAATTACTAATTCTTTGGGTAGACCTGAGTGTTTTCTCTAGACTGAAAGTGCAAGAGATGGTAAACAAAAGCCTTCTATTGTAATCTTTTTTCCAAGTTTCTCCATGCTTTTTAAAAGTAATGTTTGAATAGTATATTGGAACATCAGTGTGAATGGTATTTTATACCCAAAAATTTTTATAAGTTGTATTTCACATGCTTCCAAGTATCAGAATGAACGTTATTGCACATGCAATATGCAGTTCACATATGGTTAGATAAACCATATGTAATGTATTGAGCCAGGTCTATAGGACTTCTTTCTGCTAAATCCTATTTAAAAAGTGGGTGTGACAATATGAGAACTAGCAACTTGATTCTGCTTCTTTGGAAACAAGAATATACACTTTCGCCCACGCAATGTTTATTATAAAGTTCATTTTCCTCATTTTTATAGCATGTATGTGATATATATATACATACATACATACATATACATATATATATATATATATATATACACACACACACACACACACACATACACACACACTCTTACATGTGACAAAATTTAATATAGCCTGCTGATACTGAAATAAGAGTGTGTTCTTTGTTGGAACAGTTCTTGTAGAAGTCCAGTCTCCTCTTGTGCCCCATTGGAATGCTGGAGCTTGGGTCTTAATCTCAGGGAAATGAAGCACTCAATAATTACAGTAATACTGTTTTGCTACCTCAGTTTTCTAAGCAATTACCATAGATACTGACTTCCTTGGTCAGTACAGCTTTTTCCAGTGCTGTTTTTTTAACTAGCAGAGGAGAGGAAGCCCAGAGCCTGAAATATTCAGATAAGCAATTAACAATGGTTATATTGGAAGTTTTGGAGTGAAGGCCATTTTCCATGATCAACATTAGCAGTAGTTGGACAGTTATGTTATAAATAGCCATGGCTTCACAGAAAGCTCACTTTCTTTTCTTGCCTTCTTCCCCCCTCCCCCAGATGAAGAAATTAAGTAGAAGAATTAAATGTAACAAAATTATTATGTCTCTCTTAAGGCAGACATTCTCTCCATTAAAAGGGACAGCTGTGAAATCAGGTAACCTTTCACTTCCTTTTTTGGAAGAATCCGAATAAAAACACACCACTCAGAATCTTTCCAAAGCATATACAGTAAAGGCACACGTTTAAACAACAGCCTTAACATAAACACAAGTGTGCGTGCATAGATACACACACAAAAGCACACACACACACACACACACAGTCACACACCTCTATATAGAAACTTTGTTGCTGCAAAGACTTACGGTAGGTCCCCCCAAAAAATTATTAGACTTTTGAGATTTTTCTGTGGGATACACCTTTTCTTCTGATTTGAAAGTCATTTGGACTTCCTTTTTTACCCATTCAATGGGTTACTTCTCTCCAAATAGCAGCCTGGCTCCTGACAAGAGGATGCGGTCAAGACCAAAGTATCACACAGGCTCCACAGATGTTCCAAGATATGTCACTATAGTCACTGGAATTCATTAGCTATGGTACAAAAAGGTTCCTATCACTGCTCCTTACTTTATTCCAAATCTTGTCAAATTTTCTATACTAGGAAATAATTCCTATTTTTTTATTTTCCATGGTATCCAAGAAAACAAAACTGAGTTTGAATAGACATGCTTGAAGTCTTCTTATGCCTTTGCCACAATGAGCTCTGAACCTTTGTTGCAAGCTTTCTTTCCAACTACATCAAAATGTATAGATAACTCAAACAACCTGAACAAGTACCACTCAGAGAGCAAGCTATAAAAATGTTATTGCAGTATACTATCATTATGGAACATTTGTCAGAAGAGCTACAAAAAGCAGCATTGACATGTACAGAGTTCAGTGCAATTTTTAAAAACCTTTTCTTTTCTGAAAAAAAAAAAAAAGTTAATAAGGAACCATCAAATATTACAGAGGACAGAATACAAGTCATATTCTGGATGTTCCCAGGATTCCAGTACAACATATTGCTTCAAAGACTGATAAAGGAATTATTTTCTGTTTCTATTTCCCCTTGGGGCAGTGGCACAGGGAAGATAGCAGGGCCAAGCTTGCTTGAGAAGAAAGCTTGCTGTTTGTAGTAATCAGCAGGTTGTTGAAAATGGTTCTTGGTTGGATAGAGAGAGGAAAAGAGGAATGGGTTGAATGTCGACTATCTCTTGACTCTTTTGCTTAAAGTTTTAAGCTTTAAAGTGAACTCAAATAAATAGCAAATAAAAGAAGGCAAATAATTTAGATATTATTCACTCAAAATTTCAGGATGGAGAAGAAATGATTTAAAAACACAAGCATCAGCAATTAAAAGGGACATATCTGCTGAAGAACTTCACATTCATATAGATGTGAGTAAGTCACCTCCCTGGGTGCAGAGGACCCTGAAAATACTGACAAGCATAACTCCAGCAACATTTTCCCCCTTTCCATGGATATGTTACATTCACTTCCCCTTTCCACACCCAGTTCTCCCATTTCACTATTCTCAGATGGTGTCAGTCATGGCCTTCAGACAGTCTGTACAAAACACCAATGCACACAGAGATATATGCCCCTATGTTCTCCCCAAGAGAGGCCACATCTTTCTCACTTCTTCATGTGCCGTGACTAGGAGGATGCTGCAAATCCTGCCCTGAGAAAATGGGATGCAGAAGGGGATGGAGATGTAATGCTGTGGCAGCAGCGGTTGCTGGTCGGGGAGCTAAGAGAGTTGGGTAGAGGGCATGAGGGACAGGATGAAAAGTGAAAGGACCCGGGTGGATGGCAGAAGCAGGGATGATATGGATGGGGTGGCTGGCCAGGAATGTAGCAGGGTGCCCTGGGATGATTGAATGAGTTAAGTGGGATAATGAGATAGGTGTCAAATGGGGCTGGGGAATGTGATGTACTTGAGCAAGAGGCTGGGGATGTGGGTGAGGGTGGATTCCTATGGCTGCAGCAGCTGCTGCTGCATGATGCTGCAGGATGGCATGCTGCACAGTTGTAATGGAGGTGGCTGCAGCTGCCGCAGGTTGTTGGATATGAATGGGCTGCAAGGCAGGGGCTGTGGCAGGAGCTAGGGCAGCTGAGGCTGGAAAGGTCTTGACCTGCTTGGCAAGAAACTGTTGCTGAATATGCTGCTGAGCTGCTTGCTGAAGCTTGCTATATTTCTCCATCTCTTCTGGCGTGAAAGTGATGGGTTGGCTCTCCAGAGGTGCCAAGGAAGAGTCTTCAGTGCCTTCAGGCTCCCCACTGATGCTGGGCTCCCCACTTTGTGCTACATAGCTAGGGAAATGCTCGACATCTGGAACTAAAGGTACCATCCTTCCTTCTATAGAGACAGATTGGTTTCCACTGTCAAGAGGCTCTAAAGCTTCATTTTCATCGGGATCAGGGAGGAAGTTGTGCGGCACAACCAGGTCACCAGATCCATACTGCTCTGGGAGTACTGGGGCCTCAAGAGGAACAGAAACTAGGTTTGTGGCTACTTCTGGGTTCTGATCAGCTGAAACATTGTCCTGTATTTCAGTCACCACGGTTTCCTCCACTTGAGGCTGACTTGCTGAAACAATGTTTCCACTCTCATGAGTTGTTTCATCCAGCTCTGATAGTTCCAATTCTTCTCCTCTTTCTAAACCAGATTCCTCACACTGCTTGGTGCTTGGTTTCCTAACTGCAGGAAGTTTTCCAATTAATGGAAGAACAGGCTTATTGCCTAATGAGGGAGGAAGCTTTGGGCCAAAGTAGCCCTGGGGTGGATCTTTCAGTTTAATTCCTACCTTGTGAGATCCTGAAATGGGATCATCATTGCTGCTAGATTTCTTCTCTACTTTTCTACACTGGATTTTTTCCAGAAGGAGTTTAGCTGTAGCAGAATTTTTCTCCTCAGAGTTACAGCTGTTCCCAAAGTTAGAGCTGCTGATCTTTTGAGAGAGACTGGAAGCTCCTGCAGCTTCTTCTCCTCTGGCTTCGTCCTTTCTTGCAAACCCTTCACTTTGTCTGACTTTGAAATAATGAGGAGATTGTGAGCGATATATCTTCGACCGGATGAAATCACGCCGGCCAGATCTTCTTTCCCCAGGGCTTTCATGACCACGGGATCCCTTCCGTGAGACAGATCTTTGTGAAAGGCTTCTTGTGCTCCGACTACGTTCTCGGCTGTAACTTCTACTCCGTTTCCAACTATGTCCTGTTCGGCTTCTGCTCCGCCGCTTACTTCGACTGTGGCTACAGCTACTGCTGCGTGTCCTTCCTCGACTTCTAGTCCTTGACCTCCCTCTGGTGTGAGTTCGACTTCTGCTCCTGCTCAGAGATCTGCTTCTGCTTAGGCTGTAGTCATCTTCTGAAGAGGAGTACTTGCGCCTCTTTGACCTGCGCTTGGAACTAGTATAATCTGAATCATCCTCTGAGTCATGGGAGTGCTTAGTATGACTTTGTGATCGGTCAGTGTAATCGCTATAGCTATCTTCTGAGTAGCTATGGTGCCGACTGTACCGACTATTGTCAGTGGAAGCATATGAAGTTGATGAATAGGATCTCTGAGATGATCTTCTTGAGGAGTGCCTATGCCCTGACCGGGAGCGGCTTCGTGAACAGTCACTGCCAGAGTCATAATCATCACTATATTGTGATGCTGATTTCTGCCTGAAGTGCTTGTGGCAGGAGGAATCTCCATCACTCTCATAGCCACCACTACTCTGTTGTCCTCGATGACTGGGATAAACTGAAGTTGAGGCGGAAGGTCGCTTTTTGCTTGCAGACAAAGACTGCTGCAAGTCCCCCTTGGTTTTTTTGTTGCCATAATCTTGGGAAGAAGTACCACCATCCTCTTTCTTACTGCTTTCTTCAATAGAAAGAGACTTCCTCTGAGAGTCTTGTACACACCACTTCCTTTTTTTAGAATAGCCAGTATCCTCAGTCTTTTGCATCCGTTCAGCCTCAATGGGAAAAGATGATTTGTTCTTTTTGTGCTTGTGCTTCTTCTGCTTCTTGGATTTATCTTCTGCTAAGTCCCCTTCTCTGCTTTTCTCTTCTGCCTCACATTTGCGCCTGTGTTTACGTTTGGTTGATTTTTTGTGCTTCTTCTTCTTTTTGTGTTTGTGAGACTTCCCCATTTTGTCTTTGCGACTAGTAAGATTGCCTCTACTGCTGTCTTCCAGATTTTCACTTTTGCCAGTTCTTATAGGGCTGATTTCCTGCTTGCCACACATTACAAAGGTCTTGCTTTCCGGCACTGTAGTTGAACTGCCAGCTACAATGTCCTTCTCTTTGCTTTTGCTTGCATCACTATCTTCGGTAGCCTGCACTTTTTCCTTTGAAAGGTTTAGTGTACCTTTCTGTTTTTCCGTTCCTTTCATTTTAGTGTCTTTGTTACGAGACCGCTTAAAGTCAAAATATAAGGGATTGCAGCTATATGACACAGAGGGTTCTGCTCTGGTGAAGATCAGCAGTTCTGAAGGCCACTGGAGGGTGGTGCTCTCATCTTTACTCAGAACAGGGAAGAACGGCCCTGTTAAATGTTTAGGCCCTTCTGCGGTTTCTTTACTAGTTCCTGGAGCCTGGGGAATCTCTTTAATGACATCTGAATCTAGAGAATTATTTCCTTTAAGTTGTTTTTCTTCTTGCTTGCCTGTTTCCCCCAAAATGTCCTTATCTTCCATTTTGTTCATTTGGTTTGCAGGACTCTGCTCCTTCTGAGGGATCACACATTCTGCTGCTGTTTCCTTCTCATCACTTTTTGCCACTTTGAGTTTGGGGGAATTGTTTTGTTTCCTTTCACGAGCTATTTTTTTGCTTGCGGCTTCTGCTTCTACTTGGTCCGTTGCCTTCATAAACAGCAAAAATTGAAAGTTGGGCTTCACTTTACAATGTGCAGGGGGAATATAGTGATAATATTCTGGTTCTACTGCCACTGGTCCATCATCTCGTTTCATTTTTTTAAGCTTTGATAATGTAGCATCTTTCTCCTGTGATTGCTCATCTTCTTCTCCCTTGCTGTCAGAGCTGTTTGTTCCCTCAATTTCTCCCATTTTTCCCACCAAAGTTCCAGAATCTGAATGGGCTCTTTCATCACTTTTAACTTCATCATCAGGAGAACTGGATTCATCCACATGGTCTTTGAATACTGAAGCAATTGATTCTAGCTTTACAGGGGCCTTTTTGGCAAATGAGAAAGACACACCTGTTTTGTTAATTCCCAGACCAACAGCTTGTGATATCTGGGCAGGAACTTGAGCAAGTCCAGGACTATTACTGATTTGTCCACTGCTGCAAGTTATACCCTTATCCATGGTCATGTTGCTAGCTTGCCCCGAAGTTGGTGAGGAGGAGGAGCAACTACCAAGAAATGTTGAATCCACATCATCCTCTCCTCCTTCTTCATCTACTGCCACAGTAGTGGTTCTAAACATCGGCCCACTTCCTGGAGCACTGGAAAACAGAGAAGGAGAAAAAGCAGACCGAAAAAGAGAATAGAATACATGATTATTATCATTTTCACCTTAGAGTTACACTCAAAACTTTATGCATATACAATCTTTTTATCTTTTATACAATTGCTCTGCAAGCAATGAATATATTCAGTAACCATTGTTTTGACATTTCTATTTCCTTACAGAATTTGTTTTAACAAATTACTCTTACAAGCACTATGGAAACATTACTTTGTTCTAAAGCAGTGGTTCTCAATCTTCCTAATGCCACGACTCTTTAATACAGTTCCTCATGTTATGGTGACCCACAACCATAAAATTATTCCTAAAACCATTGAAAATATGTGTTTTCCGATGATCTTAGGCAACCCCCTGTGAAAGGGTCATTCGACCCCAAAAGGGGTCGCGACCCACAGGTTGAGAACCACTGTTCTAAAGCATACACTTGTGAGAAAGTGAATTAGCTCACCATAAAATTTAAAATTAAATGTATACAATTCCAGCCTTCAAAATCAAGAGGGAAAAAACCCTCAAAATGACTGGGAACAAAGTACACACAATTTGGATACATACAAGAAACTTCATATGAATAGATGCCCCACTTGCTTTTGGCTTAGGTCTTTTTCCATATAAAATACCAGAACTGGCATTAATAATTTCATTAATAATCATTTCAGTTCATTTTTGTACTCATATCATACCTGTCATTTTTAAAAAAATCATCATAGATAAGAGAGAGGATGGGCATTTCTGTATTGAGGAAATGGCAGATTAAAGTTCTGGTCTCCAAATATTTAAGCAGCCATAGCAGCACTTCATTCTGTCTCTAATCTAGTATATGACTTGAAATAATTGCATATTTAGTTACAAGTCAGTCTAACTTGCATGTTAAAACAAAACTGCTTTTTTTTTAACCAACACTGCAAATTCTGTCAGCTCAAATATCACATTGCAAGGAATATTGAGGACTAAAAAGGGGACCCTGCACCTGCAGAAATACGCTAGGAAGAAGACTGAGGACTAAGTAAAAAAACTGAAAGGTACCAGGAACCATGGCAGGCAGCTTGAGTATTTTTAAGGAACAAAATGGCCAAAAGCTCTATTTAAACACACACAGCCCACTCCGACTCCAGCTTTAAATATTCTGCATCCTTGTAGTAGCTCATAATTCACCATTCAGTTTGCTTCCTCTGTTCAGCCAGCTCATGCAGACGGCGAAGGGCTTTCTCCTGCTTTCTCTCATCTTTCCGGGATCTTGAGGAAACATTGCGAGCAAATTCTCTTTGCTTGAGATCTTTTAATCTCTGTGCAAAATAGGAGAAGAAAATGATTATATAATTAATGGAGAGAAAAACAAACAATTCTTTAAAATACATCAGACAAAACTATAAGTGGATATAGTTTCAATGACCTCAGGAGAAAAACAGATTATAAAGCAAAATTCATACCTTATGAAAAAATGTTTGACTGATCACCCTAATTTCTAAACACTTTAATGATTTAGCCTTCACAATCTCCTGTTCAATGTCACATTATGATATATGTAAATGTATTACATATCAGTGCAAGCAGGAAACAGCAAAAGCACGCACAAAAAAAAAAAGCATTTATAAATGTAAAGATTCAGCATGCCTATATACTTTTTCTATGCAGCCTGCTGCAGTATGTTACTCTAGATGGTTTATCCATAATTCACAACATTCCCAGCAAATTTGGTCAGGGAATGGATGGAAATGAAGCCCAATTTGGAAAGTAATCAAATCTCAGAAATCAGATTCAATATGTAAGAACAAAAGCAAGAAAGAACAAGATTCATTTGAAAGAGGAATGTTGCTTTATTATGGTAAGCAGTAATTTTATATTCAAACTGTATAAAGCTGGAAAAAAGAGGCTATTATTCTTGTAACATAATTAATAACAAACACATTTCTTAGGAATGTTATAAGAGACTTCTGGAAAGGTAATTTAGAGGTCACTTGAAAAGACAAAGCTGGGTGGATATGTACACAATTCTAAAATTGTGCAACTGTTTTCTTAAGAATTATTATTTCTAAAATATTTAGGAGATGTATACAAAACTATATTTGTTTTGTAATAGGAATTCTGAAGAAACCTTGGCTCTTTCACTCTGAGAGCTATATGAAATATATGGACATTTTTGTTTGAAGGACAATATATAAATCAAATAAATGCATACAATTTAATTAGAAAAAGCTGCAGAACTCTCTTATTTTAATTCTGTAATGTGTAAATGTGCCAAGTGGATAGTTTACTTTGCTCATTTTAACATAGACATATATATTGATGTAGGAAACTCAAATTTCATGAAAAGGATGAAGACAATACCCAAACTGGCAAATTATGCAGCAATAAAGCCCTTGGTGAGCCCCAAATGCACAGCATAGTTCTGCTATTAAAGAAAATTATACCCCAGTTTTAATGATGGGTCATGAGAATGTCTTTTGTGTAGTACTTTAACAAATGGGGAATGAAGAGCACTGTGCGTTGTGCACAACTGGGAGGTTTGGCATGATTATATGGTTGTACTTTATACTGGATGTCATGAAATGGCTTTAAAGGAGCTTGTTTTATGTTTCAAGTGGTAAGCTTAGATTGTCTTTAGTTACTGAAATCCTTTTCTGTGCACTGAAGAGGATAGCTACTGTTACTAAGACTGTGAGCATTCTTAATTCTAAGACCTCCATTTTGCACAGAAGCAACACAATTCCAGATGAAATTCTAGTTTCATCAACTGGTACTCATTCTGTCCAAAGTTCCTCTAAAAGAAGAACATATATTGGTAAACATTGCCTCTTGACTCTCTGGACTACTAAGTGATATTGCTACTATTACTACTTTTATCCTCAATTTAAGGTCTCCATATATTGAATTTTACCCCCACCAATTTTCACACTTAGATATAAGTAACCGAGTGTGGCTGAAGGTTCACAAATAGCCACCCAACTAACCTCAATTAAACTTGTCACCATGGATTTATCTGTGCAGAATAAGGAAAACCATCACTTTTTACTTTCCTGCATGGAACAAAGAGTTTTATATACAATGGGCTTTCTCCACTAGGTAGGATATGTGCTCGGTGACTTCAGGGAAAACAAATCCTGCAGGTTTTATCTATGCTTTAGTCTTCAACTGCAAGAGTGAAAGAGTTGGACTAAATCAAATAGAACTCATGTCACTATTGATTCCATAGAAGCACATGTATAAGTATTTCTTCCAGTATTAGTGTGAAAATATACAATTGGAACACTATCTTATAGTGCTTCTCTGTTTTATGCATAATCTATCTTTCTTCTTCAAAAGAGAATAAGAACAGATAAAATAATAATGCTGGAAATGATAAAGATTTATTCAAAGACAGATGAGTTATCAGACTGATAGGCTGACTTAGCCCTAGTAGTTCCCCATCCCTAATGATTAGAAAAAAACTCAGTTTTGGTCATGACCCATTTCAATGATGTATAACTTTATTGGGACCCAGGGCCACATTTAGCTTTTGAGTGGTATACTAGAGAATGCATTTCAAAAGTAATTGGTGAATCCAAACAAACACTATATTTAGTGTAATGTACATTTAAATATGATTAAAATGCAGTTAAAATGATTACTTAGTGATCAGGTATTTAATAATTTCTCATTCCTGTCCTATTACACATTACTATTGTGTAAAAGACCACACCCATGTCATTCAATGCACTTTAAGTATCATAGTTGCCTTAGTGCAGGGTGTCAAACTCGCAGTCCATGGGTTGGATGCGTCATGTGCTGGCCACACTCACCCACATTTTAGCAAAGGGAAAAAAAGTCGTGATATATCATGTGATGACAACATGACGGCAAATGTGATAATGTAAGTTTGACATTCTGCGTTAGTGTATTCCTTCATAGTAACTAATGGTAAAATGCCAGAATTTCTTTTGCTGTGTCAGATAACATTAGAATTATCTATTCAAATCTACTTTATACTTACAGAAGATGGACAATTAAAAAAAAGAATGTGAAATCATTCCAAAATAAGAGGGTATTCTTTTATCTATGTACATATCTTTAATTATGCATTTTGTTTATATTGACTAATATGAATCAAAATTATAAGTAGCCATAAGTATGAAGAGAATTGCGGTGAAATCTGCTATATAGTCATGTGTGATAGTTATAGGACTATCATATTTCAGTTGAAAACAACAACCATTACCCAACAGTTAAGAGACACGGACAAAATAGTCACTCCTTGTTAGCAGCTAAGGAATGTTTTAGTGGTAATTGCATTATGAGATCCTCAAACTAGAAATTCTTACCAGCAAATTTTATTAAGCTTTGATGACATAATACAAATTTAAATTATGCACTCTACACTTATGTTTAGAACAACACCTGCGAAATGGATTTTTTTAAAGTAGCATTCCAGCTTTAGTCTGGTCCTTTCTTTGCTACTTGGCTTCTCTTCAACATAAGCCTGACATTTCTATAGTTTGCACTGTGTGTTTAACAAAGTCACCTATGAAATGCATAAAAACCCAATTAGTTTCTAAAAAACAAAGCTTGTCTTCTAATTATATTGTGGGTTTTTTTTGTTTTTTTGTTTTTGCTAGCTGTCAAGCTCCATCTGTTGGCCAAAAATTCAGGGTATAAATAGAACAAATCAAGCTGCTTTTCTTTTAGGAAAGAGATTGAGGTAAACAGAGGTCAGGAAGCAGACTTCCAGAAGAAATTGACCAGCATACATTTTTGTAAAAAGAAAAAAAGGAAAACAAAGCAAAGCAAAAAATAGTTGAAGAAAAACGAATGACTCCATAACAGATATGAATCTGTGAGAATTACTTTTAAACCTTTCTAGAATTTTAGCCAAAGTTGCAGCATTTATTCTTCCACCAGAACAAAGCAATATTTCTATGCTTCTGTAGTTGCCAATCTTTCCATTTTTTTCAGCTATAAAAGTCACAGTAACAAAAAGGAAATAATTATTCCATGAATATCTTCAATAGGTTAACAAAATTTTGATATTTTAAAACAGGAATAGGCAGTTTTTGGAGACTGCTGGAACATCTGGAATTTTGATAGCACATTGGGTGCTTCCCCACAAAATAGCAATCATGAGAACTTGTGTAAACCCCAAAATAATTATAACAGTCAACCACAAAATATATATTTATGTATGAGAAAGAAAACTGGAACTTTCAGGAAGTTAGTAAAAAGAGAATTAAAAGGAAACTAGTAGGAAAGTTCAGCAAAGGAAGCCCCTATCAAAAATTCCATCTAAGTAAAAAGTACACAATTTGCTTACCTGAGAGCCAAGAAAAGAACAACAATAAATACTTTCCCACTGGCAATACCTTAAGAACATGAGTCTGTGATCTTGACCTGCTGCAATACATTGTATTCTTGCCAGAAAACAAACTTGCTTGCTTGCAAGAATTGTATATCAAATTGCAAGAATTATATATCAAGAGTTGCAAGAATTATATATCAAACAAGCAAGGTTCTACAACAGGAGTCATAGAGGAAATAACTTACTGTAAGGAAACGAATCAGAGAGCTAGTTTGATGTAGTGGTTAAGGTGCTGGCCTAGAGACCGTGAATTCCAGTCCATCCATAAGTAGGAAAGCCAGCTGGTGACTTTGAGCCAATCATTCTCTCTCTCTGCCAAACCCATTTCACAGGGTTGTTTTTGTGCGGAAAATAGGAGGAGGAAAGACTATTATATATTTGCTGCCTCGAATTACTTATGAGTAATAAAGGTTGGATAAAATCTAAAGTAAAAATCTAATACATGCATACACACATACATTACAAACAGTGGATGAAAATGCTAAGCATAACCAAAGATACAGAAGATATTCTATGCTACTGGAACTCAGAAATGCCTGAGCCCCTACCAGAAAAAAAATAGCTGTAATCTTTTGAGGAAAATAAAAACACATTGCAATGTGAGATACAGAATAATAGATCCCTGAAGGGTACAACAGTTACAGCTGCTGATTCACTACTACAAAAAGAAGAGCGCACTGACTCATTTACATTGGTTTAAAGTGGGGGCTCCCTGGGAATCCCAAATGTTTCACAGCTGCAGAGTGCTGTGAACAGAACAGCTGATGAGGTCTTAGGACCATAGGAGGATCAGAAAGACTTAACATAGTGCCTGTGAAGGATGGATGGATATTGTTTTTCTGTGATTGTTTAGTGTGATTAGATGTAGTGCTATAGGGTTGGGAGATATGGATGGATGTGCCTGGGACAGGAGAACTTGGGCAAACTGTGAGGAGATACAATTAATCCTTGAATTACAAGCATTCGTTTAGCAACTGTTGAAGTTACAGTGGCACTGAAAAAAGTGACCAATTCTCGCACTTACAACCATTGCAGCATCCCCAAGGTTTTGTGATCAAACCTGGGTGCTTGGCAACTGGCATGTATTTATGATAGTTGCACTGACCTAAGATCACATGATCACCATTTGCGATCACCAGCCAGCTTCCTATAAGCAAAGTCAATGGGGGACAGGGTGGATAAAAATCAATGTTTTTTTTTAAAATAATAAAAAATCTGATTTTTTTTATTTAAATTGGATTTTTTTTAAATAAAATGCTTTTTGAGGAAAATAGATTACCATCCAAAGGTTATTCCATCATGAAATAAAGATTAGTTTTTTAATTATGTAGAATAAGGCTGTATATGTTTAATTTTTTTGGTAAATAAATTCCATTAATCCATTCACAATGTCATGCTCTTCCAGAGGTTTTTGTAAGATTATTGGGCTTTCTCTGCCTACAAGATATTATCACAGATGCTTGGTTTACTTTTGCAGTTCTCAAAACTGAATGACTCAGTAGAGATCACATGCCTCTTCTTCACAGCAAAAATGTTATAAAATGAACAGAGTTGAGAAAAAGACCTTAATCCTATTATTCTACAAACTTATGAATACAGAATCAACCCCTTCAGTGCTAAGTTTCAAGAAGTTCAGTGAATAGAATAGAAACAATATTTTTCTGATTGTTTGGAGTGGAATAGATCTGCACAAGAAGAAAGTGAAACTGATCAAAATTCTGAATGCTGGGTCGTCGCTAGAAGGTCTCTTTAAGACCGCCAGCCCCGCCGCCCGTAAAGAGCCGTTTCTACAGCTGAGAGGCGGCTTGAAAACTCCGTGTTCCTGAGGAAACGTGAGGAGAGCCGGCGAGATCAGGTAGAGCCCCCTACGAAGCCCCCAGATTGTCTTATTTGCTTCTGGGGAGAAAGCAGGGTGAGGCTCCCTATCCAGCTCGCTGAGGCTCCGGACTCCGGGGACAACTCTGCATTCAGCAGAGCCAGACAACGCGACCAACACAACCAGCAAAATCCAAGAGAATTATTAAAAATAAACAGGGTGGAATCTGGACTTGAAACTCAAAACTGCAAGTATTTGTATTAGCCCTGTGATTGAATTTAAGAACGGAGAAAAAGTGAAAGTTTGCTAAAATGGCATCCGGCTTCAGCGGTAGGAAAAAAGCTGAAAGCGAAAGTGGATTTGTCTGAGTGTTTTAATACGCTACAAAGTATTTAAAGCAACAGCGCTGGCTAGAAGGGAAGGTTTTTTTAAAGTGATTTAGATCTGTTCCTTCTCCCTTAGAGACTTGATTAAAGCTGGGGAAATTTCTGAGAGGATTCTGTGGTGAAAAGGGAGGGAAAACTTCCTTCTTAGAAAGAATCAGACTGCGTGGCAGAATGGCTTCAAAGCAGACAAAGCCAACCACTAAAGCTGCAGGGCAGCTATTAAGTTTGCAGACTCAGAGCCAAGCACAGGAGACTGGTTTTAAAGATTTGAAGGAATTTATTGCTGCGGCTCTGATGAATCAAAATGAAGTTTTGGACCAGAAATTTGAAAAATCTCAACAGGAAATTAAGGAGGTGGTTCAAGAAAAGTATGACAAGATGAAGCATGACATATTGACAGTTGTGACTGGCTTTTCAGAAGTAGTTGTTCAGATTGATAAAAAAGTGGAAGAACTTAGTTCAGAAGTAGAATCTAAAATGTAGGAAGCTGATTATAAAATTTCTAATGTTGACAATAAAATGCAAAGGATTGAAAATGAAGTGACAATGATGCAATTTAGACTCATGGAGTTTGCTGTAAGATTGAGAGGAATAAAAGAAAACAACAGAGAGGACTTGAGAAGGGTTTGTGCTGATGCCCTGGCTGTGATGCTAAAAGCTAACCCTGAGGAGATTTTGTGCAAGATGGACAAGGTCTACAGAATGAATTCTTGGGGGACAAGGGAAAGGCAATTGCCTAGAGATGTGGTGATCTACTTTACAGATAGAAGAATAAGAAATGATAACTTGCAAAAGTCTTTTGTTTCTACTATTCAAGTGGATGGAAGGGAGATTGGGATTTACAAAGAGTTGCCACCTAAGATGGTAAGAGATAGAAAGGATTTTGGATTTTTGGTGACTGAATTAAAGAAACAACAAATCCCATTCAGATAGGATGCTCCAGTTGGCATAATATTGAGTTATCAAGGAGAGAGATATCGATTAAATACTGTTGAAAAAGCGGAAGAATTTTACTTCAATGTTTTTAAAACTGGCGCAACATCTCCACGTACATCCTCAGTGATAGGCATAGAGGAGGGCGATAAAGAGAAGCAATTTGAACAAGAGCTTGAAGAGCAGCGGAAACAGATGGAGGTAGAGGCAATGGAAACTCAAGGAGCAACAGGGGTTTTTTTTGGATGAACCGTTGCTGGATCTTCTTTGAGAGGCTATAGGTGGACCACCCAAAAATACAAGAGAAGTGGCAGTGGATCTCGAGTTGATGTCGTATAAAGCTAAAGATCAGCGTATAACTCGAGCAGCTTATAAACAAATTCTAGAGAAACAACAACAGCAGAGGTCTAAGCCACCACAAGATAAGAAGGAAGCCAATGGTAAAACACAAAAATCCGAAGCTATGGGAGGAGCTAAACCGAAGACTACCAGTTTGGAACAGAAACTTCAGCAAATGCTCTTAACGCTTCAGGAGACTACAAATGACAATTAAGTTTTTATCTTGGAATGTGAATGGACTGAACTCACCTCAGAAAAGAAGGAAAATATTTCATTATCTGAGACAATTTAATAATGATGTTATTTGTTTACAAGAAACTCATATTAGAATACAAGATCAAAAATATTTGATAAATTCTAGATTAGGAGCACAGTTTATAGCCTCAAATCCGGAGAAAAAGAATGGTGTAGTGATTTATATAAATAAAAGATTGCCAGCTAAAATTATAGAAGCAGATGATTGTGGAAGATATATAGCAATTGAACTTTATACATATAATGGTCCAATTTTGGTGATTGGAATTTACGCTCCTAATCAGCAACAAGAAAATTTTTACAAAATATTGTACTCTAAAATACACTTGGGGAATCACACTCTGGACTTGATTTTTGTCTCTGATCAGTGGCTGAATGATCTAAGAATAGGGGATATAGACATCAAGCCCTTGTCATGGTCTGATCATTCTCTCCTTCACATGGACTTTCAAGTCACTTCCACCCACCGCAGGGAGACGGAACCAACCAAATGGTTCCGTCCCAGGCGCCTGATGGACCCCGAAAGGTTCCTGATGGAGCTTGGGCCATTTCCTGAGGCTCTGGCTCACAACTCGACTGAGGACCTGGTGGTCGCCTGGGACAGGGCGGCTACTGGGGCCTTGGACCGCGTTGTGCCTTTGCGGCCTCTGACCTGATGCCGATCTCGTCTAGCTCCTTGGTTTTCCGAGGAGCTGAGAGAGATGAAGCGTCGGAAAAGACACCTGGAGAGCAATTGGAGGACAAGCCGATCTGAATCTGACCGAACACAGGTGAGATCTTATATTAAGACCTACCTAGTGGTGATAAGAGCGGCGAAGTCTAGCTACTTCTCCGCTCTTATTGCATCTGCAGAGAACCGCCCAGCTGCGCTGTTTAGGGTGACCCGCTCCCTACTTCAGGTGGGAGTACGGGAAGATCCCTTAAAGGGTCGAGCTGAGGATTTTGTACAATTCCTGCATGATAAAGTCGCTCAGATTCGGGAAGGCCTGGACTCCGATTGGGTAGATCCAGGGGAGGAGACAGGGGCAGATCTTGAGAGCGTTATCTGGGAAGAGTTTGACTCTGTGGCTCCTGAGGACGTGGACAGGATTCTGGGCAAGCTTAACGCTGCCACATGTTTATTGGACCCGTGTCCCTCCTGGTTGGTACTGGCCTCCCGGGAGGTTACACGAGGCTGGCTCCAGGGGATTATAAATGCTTCTCTGAGTGAGGGTGTCTTTCCCGCCTTGAAAGAGGCGGTTGTGAAGCCCCTCCTCAAGAAGCCTTCCCTGGACCTGGCTATATTATCAAATTATCGTCCAGTCTCCAATCTTCACTTTGTTGCGAAGGTTGTTGAGAGTGTGGTGGCGCGACAACTACCCCGATACCTGGATGAAGTTGTCTATCTGGATCCGTTCCAGTCGGGCTTCAGGTCACGATACAGCACGGAAACGGCATTGGTCGCATTGGTGGATGATCTCTGGAGGGCTCGGGACAGAGGTTGCTCCTCTATCCTGGTCCTATTAGATCTCTCAGCGGCTTTTGATACCATCGACCATGGTATCTTACTGCACCGGCTGGAGGGGTTAGGAATAGGGGGCACTGTGCTTCGGTGGTTCTCCTCCTTCCTCTCTGACTGTTCGCAGTTTGTGTTGGCAGGGGGGCAGAGGTCGACCTCGAGGCACCTTATTTGTGGGGTGCCGCAAGGGTCAGTCCTCTCACCCCTTCTGTTCAACATTTATGTAAAACCGCTAGGCGAGATCATCCGTGGTTTTGGGGTGAGTGTTCATCAGTATGCTGATGACACACAGCTATACATCTCCACCCCAGACCACCCCAATGATGCCCTTGCTGTGATGTCCCGTTGCCTGGAGGCCGTGCGGATCTGGATGGGGAGAAACAAGCTCAGACTCAACCCCTCCAAGACCGAGTGGCTGTGGCTTCCGGTGTCCCGGTATAGTCAGCTAGTACCATCACTGACAATAGGGGATGAGATCTTGCTCCCCACAGAGAGGGCCCGCAACTTGGGTGTCCTCCTGGATTCACGGTTATCTTTAGAAGATCATTTGACGGCCGTGGCCAGGGGTGCCTTTTATCAGGTTCGCCTGATCCGCCAGTTGCGTCCCTTTCTGGATTGGGATGCCTTGCGCACGGTCACTCATGCCCTAGTTACCTCCCGTATGGACTACTGTAATGCTCTCTACATGGGGCGCCCCTTGAAAAGCACTCGGAGGCTCCAACTGGTCCAGAATGTAGCCGCGCGGGGGATTATGGGCGCAGCTCGTTACGCCCATGTAACACCTCTCCTACGCGAGCTGCACTGGCTCCCGGTGGTCTTCCGGGTGCGATTCAAGGTGTTAGTTATCACCTTTAAAGCGCTCCATGGCTTAGGACCTGGGTACCTACAAGACCGTCTTTTGCCACCAATAGCCTCCCACCGACCAGTTCGTTCTCACAGGGAGGGACTACTCAGGGTACCGTTAGTCAAATTATGTCAACTGGCAACTCCCAGGGGGAGGGCCTTCTCTGTGTGGGCTCCAACCCTTTGGAATGAACTGCCCCCGGAGAAACGGAATATCCCTGATCTCCGTGCTTTCCGCCGTGCCCTCAAGACCTTGATGTTCCAATAGGCGGGGCTAAACATACGAACATGTCAATGATTTTTTAAATGTTATCTAATTCTGGGTTTTATTTAATTGACCAAACTAAGTAATAATTTTAATTAGCAATTTTATGATGTTTGTGTGTCTATATGTTTCTTGACTGTACACCGCCTTGAGTCCTACGGGAGAAAGGCAGTATAGAAATATAAATAAATAAATAAATAAATAAATAAATAAATAAATAAATAAAATATTACAATGGGATTATAGATCTATTTTACTTATGGGAGATTGGAATGGAGTAATAGATTCCAAAAAAGATAAAAAGAGTTTGGCAAAGTCATGTGTTAAATTACCACAGATCTTTTTTGATATGAAAGAAGATTTGGAATTGAAAGATATATGGAGAGTGCATAACCCAAAAGAACTGGACTTTACTTTTTTCTCAGATAGACATAGATCCTTCTCTAGGATTGATTTTATCCTACTTACGGCTGATTTACTTCTAAAAACAAAGAAAACAAAGATATTTCCGAGGACTTTAACTGACCATAGCCCGATATGGATAGAAATAGAAATGGGAAAGAATGAGAGAAGATCGTGGAGAGTAAATGAAAATTTGTTTAGATATGAAAAGAATGTAAATGAACTCAAAAAACAAATGAAGGAATTTTTTGAAATGAATTTGAATAAGGGTACCCTACTGAAATTGTTTGGGACGCGAGCAAGGCGTATATGCGGGGGGTACTGATCTACATGAATTCTAAACATAAATCAAATCGACAAAGAAAAAGATTAGAACTGGAAAGAGAGATAAAGAAAAAAGAACAGTTACTCATAAAAAATCCAACAGATGAAAAACTACAAGGAATTATAAAACTTTTGAAAGATCAATTTCAAATGCTCACAGCGGAACAAGCAGCAACTAATTTACAATTTGCGAAACATAATACATTTTGCAACGCTAATAAACCGGGCAGGTGGTTGGCTTACACATTGAGGAAGCAGCAGAGTACTTGGACTATTGGCAGTATTGAGTATGGAGGGAAGGAAGTTTTTCAACAAAGACTAATCAAAGAAGCCTTCTTAGATTATTATACCAAACTATATGCCAAAGATGATATACAGAATGAACTTATAAATATCTAGAAGAAAGGAGAGTTACAAAAATTTCTAGTGATCAAAAGGAAAGAACGAGTCAACCAATAACAGCTGAGGAGATTGTTGTTGCTATTAAACAACTGGAAACAGCTAAAGCTCCAGGGACGGATGGTTTAACTGCGGTGTATTATAAAACTTTACAAGTAGAAATGATTGAACATCTTAAAGACTTATTTTGTAGCATACAACAAGGGGGTAAAATACCCCCTTCATGGAAAGCAGCTTTTGTTTCATTGATACCGAAAGAGGAAGCAGGTTCTACAAAACCGGAAAATTTTAGACCAATATCTCTCCTGAATACGGATTATAAAATTTTTGCAAAAGTATTAGCCAACAGATTAATGCCAGTTATCCAAGAGGTGATTCATCATGATCAAGCAGGATTTATAGAAGGCAGATACATGAAGGATAATGTGAGGCAAATTATAGATTTATTGGAATATCTTGAGAAGAATAAACAGATCTCTGCAGTGCTGGTTTTTTGGATGCGGAGAAGGACTTTGATCGAGTGAATTGGAACTTTCTATTAAAGACTTTAAGAAAGATGGATTTTGGGGATCAGTTTGTGCAGGCGGTTTCAGCAATTTATCAAGAGCAAACAGCACAAATTATTATTAATGGAAGCTTAACTACAAACTTCAGTATAGAAAAAGGTCCAAGACAAGGTTGTCCATTATCCCCGTTGTTGTTTATCTTAATTCTAGAAGTCTTGTTGAACACAATACGGGACTCGAGTACTTTGAATGGAATAGTTATAAGGCAAGAGGATTACAGAACAAGGGCATTTGCAGACGATCTGGTTGTTACCCTAACACGGCCGATGGAATCAATAATCTAGATGAAAGACATTATAGAAGAATATGGCATGGTATCAGGATTTAGACTGAATCAGAAAAAAACCAAGATGATAGTTAAAAACATGACAGAAGATCAAAAGAAGGAACTTGAAAGTAAGGCAGCCTTTGAAATAGTACCAAAGGTGAGATATCTAGGAGTCCAAGTTGCAGATTCAAATATAAAACTGTTTCAAAATAATTATGAGGTGTTGTGGCGAAAGGTACAAAAGGATATGGAAACTTGGAAAAAACTGCAGCTGTCTTTACTTGGAAGAATAGCAGCAGTTAAAATGAATGTTCTACCGAGATTTTTATTTTTGTTTCAAATGATTCTGGTGCTTAAAAGTGATAAACAGCTGATAGAATGGCAAAAAGGAGTGAATAAGTTTGTTTGGAATGAGAAAAAGCCAAGAGTTAAACTGAAAATTATGCAAGATGTTCGTGAAAGGGGTGGCCTTAAACTTCCAAACCTACGACTGTATTATGGAGCAGCAGCGTTGACACAAGCAAGTGATTGGTTTGGAAGGACAAAGACTGGAATACTGAATATACAAAGTCATGATCTTGAACTTGGTTGGCATGCATATTTGTCCTACGAAAATAAAGTGGATAAAGTATTCAACAGCCATATATTTAGAAACTCCTTGATGAGAGTATGGAAGAAGCACCAGTTCATATGGGATTATAAAATACCGTTGTGGTTGGATCTTGGTCATATTATATGGAATACAAATATAAAGTCACTCGGGGGGGGGGGTTTATACAAAGAAGTACTTTTTAATGATGGGGGCAGATGACAAAGACACAAAATACATTGTTGGAAGAAGGGATTAATTTAACTTGGTTACAGTATAATCAACTTCAATTGAGATGGAGAGAAAATCAAAAAACTGGTTTAATGTTGCATGAAGAAGAATTGGTAAGACAGATAAAAGAGAAAGGCCCAATGAACATCAAGAGGGTTTATAACGTTTTGTTAGAAAGATTCAGAAAATGAATTGGTTAAAGATTGTATGATTAAATGGGCGCAAAACTTTGCAGAACCAGTTATGATGGAAATGTGGGAAAAAATATGGGTTCAGAATGTTAAATTTACACAGTCACAGAATTTGAGGGAAAATTTTTATAAAATGTTTTATAGGTGGCATCTAGATCTTAAGAAATTGTCGTGCATGTATCCTAATGTTCACCAAAATGTTGGAGATGTGATTGTTTAGATGCTACATATTATCATATATGGTGGACTTGCAAGAAAGTGAAGGCTTTCTGGATAAAAATTTGGTGGGTTATGCAAAATGTTTTGAAGAAAAAACTCCAATTTTCTCCTCAATTGTTTTTATTGAACATAGTTAAGGACTTTTCAATGGGTGAAACAAAATTGATATTGTATATGGTGACAGCAGCTAGGTTACTGATTGGTCAATATTGGAAAAGGGATGTTATGCCTACTATTGAAGAATGGATTTTGAAGGTGGCCAGTTTTGCAGAAATGGCGAAGATATCAGCATACTTAAAAGACCGGACTCAAGAGACCTATGCACGGGAGTGGAAGAAATGGATAGATTATGTGCAGAATAAATATCAAACTAGGAAGTACCAGATAGCTTTTAGTTGAATGTTGTGTAGAAATGTATAGTATACAGGGGGTAGAATAGTTCAATGTCATCTAGAAATGTATAGTACACAGGGGGTAGAATAGATGTGCGGTAAAGTATGATGATATAATATGATTTGGATTTGGATTTCACTTTGGGGAAGTCATGGGAGGAGGGGAGGGCTAGGGAGGGTTAGGGAGGGAAAGGGGGGGAATGGGAAAATTTGTACTTGTAAAACTTTTCAATAAAAAAAGAAAAACAAAAAAAAAAGAAGAAGAAGAAAGTGAAACTAAGTGAGAGGAGGAAGGGGCAAGCAGACAAGCAGTACAAAATGAAAGTGAAACTTTCTGAGCATAATACTGCACAGCCACAGATAGACAAGTCTTTGGATCTTTTTGTGTGTATGACCTAAGATTTATCACATTCTTTCCTTGGAGGAAAAAACCTATAATGGCAGCAGGCCGTAAAAGAGACCCAGCTTGGCAATATTTTAATGAAGTTCCTTTACCTATCGGTAAGGCAGGCAAGCGTGCAAACTGCAAACACTGCAACAAAGAAATGCAAGGCCTGGTGGCCCGAATGAGGCAACATCATGAGAAATGCTGTGATGAAGATGACCAAAGAAACACATTTGAACAGGCAGGATCTTCAGGTTGGTAAACATTTTTATTGAATCATATTTCTAAAGACTGCCTTGAACTGTCATGTTTGAGCAAAATTATATTTCTTATTATTACTGCATGTTACTGTCATTTGGTACGGTTATGAAGAAAAGCAAATATTCCTTTTGGGGCAGTGCTGTGTACAATAAGCAGAAATTGTATAAACAATAAAATAACAGCATTGACTTTTTTGTTTAGGGGAATTCATGGATTCTGGAAACTATCCACCTTCAAGGTCACCATCCTCCTGTTCTACAGTTTCAGAGTTATCCATCCAGGATAGTGCTTCATTAGCATCATCATCATCAGACACCCACAGCCACATATCACTATTACCTAAAAGAAAGAAAAAACCCTTCCCTCCTGGAACCACCATAGATAAATTTGTGATAAAAACTAGCAGTTTAGAAAAAGAGTTAATTGATGAAAAAATTGCCCAGTTTGTTTATGCAACAAACTCTTCTTTCTGTCTGACTGACATTTCATTAATATGTTTCAGGCACTGAGACCAGGATACAGTCCACCCAGCAGAGCAGATGTTGCAGGGAAACTGATGGATAAAGTGTATGACAGAGAAATGGAGCAATGTGCAACAGCTCTGGAGGGTAGAATTGTTAACCTAAGTATTGATGGGTGGAGTAATGTCCACAATGATCCTATTGTATGTGCTTGTATAACAACAGAAGAAGGGAAAGTCTTCCTTGCACAAACAATTGACACGTCAGGAAATGCACACACAGCAGAATACTTACAAGAAGTTGCAGTAAAAGCTATAAATAACATGTGAACAAAAATTCAAATGTCTAGTATGCAATTTGGTCACAGACAATGCTGCAAATGTATCCAAGATGAGAAGAAATTTAGAAGAGCAGGAAGGGAATTCAAAGCTAATAACATATGGTTGCAGTGCTCATTTGCTGCACCTCTTAGCCAAAGACTTAAGTGTTCCAGAAATAAAGACTAATGTTGTTGAAATTGCTAAATACTTCCGTAACAATCATTTTGCTGCAGCAACTCTGAAAAGGATGGGTGGAACCAAGCTAACGCTCCCACAAGATGTTAGATGGAACTCTGTGGTGGACTGTTTTGAGCAGTATATCAAGAACTGGCCTATTCTGATGACTGTTTGTGAAGAAAATCGAGATAAAATAGATGGCACTGTCACGGCCAAAATCCTCAACATTGGGCTTAAGAGAAATGTTGAACATATGCTGAGCATCCTGAAACCCATCTCTGAAGCTTTAAACAAAATACAGAAAAATAGCTGTTTTATTGCTGATGCTGTTGAAATTTGGAAGGAACTGAGTGAACACTTAAAAACAGAACTACACATGGACAGAATTAAATTACAAGCATTAAAAAAACGAATGGGACAAGTACTGTCTCCAGTACTATTCATTTTTTGGCAAATATTGTCAATATCCAGTATCAGGGTCAAAACTTAAGTGCTGAGGAAGAGGAGTTAGCTATGACATGGGTATCCAGCAATCATCCATCTGTAATGCCAACCATAATAAACTTCAAAGCTAAGGGGGAACCATTCAAGAAATATATGTTTGCTGAAGATATTTTAAAGAAAGTCACACCAGTGAACTGGTGGAAGTCACTTAAGAACTTGGATTTAGAGACTGTTCAAGTAATGATTTCACTTTTAACAGCAGTAGCTCCTTCTGCAGGCGTTGAAAGAATATTCTCTTCCTTTGGACTCATTCATTCTAAATTGAGAAATCGTTTGGGACCCAATAAAACAGGAAAGCTTGTTTTTCTTTTCCAGATTATGAACAAAGAAGAAGATGAAGATGATGAGTGAGCTACAGAGGACAGTATTTAAGTTTTTCATGTGTAGGCTGGGCTGACAGTCTAAGTTTCTTAAAATATATATATTTTGTTTAGCCAAATTAGTTAACAAACATGGATGCTTATTTAAGCAAACAACATTTATTTATTTATTCATTTATTTATTTATTTATTTATTCATTTATTATATTTCTATACCGCCTTTCTCCCGTAGGACTCAAGGCAGTGTACAGGCAAGAAAAATATAGACAAACAAACATCATAAAATTGCTAATTAAAATTATTACTTAGTTTGGTCAATTAAATAAAACCCAGAATTAGATAACATTTAAAAAATCATTCACATGTTCGTATGTTTAGCCCCGCCTGTTGGAACATCAGGGTCTTGAGGGCATGGCGGAAAGCACGGAGATCAGGGATATTCCGTATCTCCGGGGGCAGTTCATTCCAAAGGGTTGGAGCCCCCACAGAGAAGGCCCTCCCCCTGGGAGTCGCCAGTCAACATAATTTGACTGACGGTACCCTGAGTAGTCCCTCCCTGTGAGAACGAACTAGTCAGTGGGAGGCTATTGGTGGCATGCTGTAATGTTATTGTTTAGTTGAACAAATCTATTTAAATTGTTATTATTAAGGTAATGATTATTTTTCTCCTTCCTAAGTAAAACAGAAAAGTTGTCCAAATATGAATGATTAACCTATTAAACTGGGGATAAAAAAACTAATATGAAAAGTTGTTATTCTAAAAATCTTCATCTACTTGCATATTAAAGTTATACCAGCAAGAATTAGTCTTTATGTAGAAAACTATGATTTAAATCAAGCCTTACTGACTAGTGATTTAAATCGTGATTTAAATCACTTTGATTTAAATCAAATCCACCCTGATTTTGGGGGGGGGGGAGCTGGATTCGCTTAACAACGCAATTCACTAAACAACTGTAGTGATTTGATTAATAATTGTGGCAAAACGGTAGTAAAAGTAGGTGTGACTCACTTAAGAACTGCTTTGCTTAGAAACCAAAATTCCGATCTCAACTGGGGTTGTAAGTCGAGGACTATCTATATGAGGCATTATTGGTACAGTGAAGGGCAGAGCTAGAAGATGGGCCACACTTAGAGATACCGGGAACACTGTTTGATAACAATCCTGATTACTTGCCCTCAGTAGTCACTATTGGGACCAGACTGATGGTGTCTTGGTATCCCTGGCTACAGCTTCTTCTTTTTTTTTATTAAAAAGTTTTATAAGAAATACAAACAATTTTCTCCCCCCCCTTCCCCTTCCCCACATGAATTATACATTTTCTTATACATAAGAAATCCTCCATATACATGTTTCCCTTAAAGAAAGCATTAAAATAAAACATTTTAATTACATTCGGAGTTGCTCTTCTCCTTCTTCCCTCATTCCACAACAACCTTCTTCTCCTCCTCTTCTTTCCCGTCCCTCCCTCCTCTTCCCTCCTACTTTCTCCTACCTCTTCTCCCACCTCATCCTACTTCCTTTCCCTTTCCCCCACTTCTCTCTTCTTTTCCCCCTTCTCGCCTTCACTCCTACTCCTGTCCACTTCCCTTCCCTTCCTCCTCTCCTTTCTTCCATTCCTTTCCCTCCCTCTCCTCTTCCTACCCCCTCCTCCTCTCTCCTTTGCTGTGAAATATTTTCCTCCTTTAGTATCTGAGCAACTCCTATATTCTAGAATACACTTTCTTCTGCTAAAACATTTCTCTATTCATCACTTCCCCCCCCCCGTCCCTTATCCCCCCCTCCCCACCCCACCCCTGACTTCCCGGAGCAAAAACAGGGTATAGCATCTGACAAACATATGCTAAAATAAACTAACAAGTTATAAAGTTCAAAGCTCCCACATGTTCTTTAACTCCCTTTGCTCCAATTCAACAATCCCCTTTTATAAATTCTCAATACCAATTAAATTAAATTCATTCTTCCTACTTATATAGAAAAAAAAGAAAAAAAAACCTTTTTCTTAATGCATAATCCGATACTTTAGCAGTCTTACAAACAATAAAAATCATGAATAAATTCCATTTCTATACCAGAAAAAAAAATTTTCATCTTAAAATCTTACACATTTTATCTCATATATCTTTTAAAATAATATAGTCTAATGTTAAGCATTTTAAAAATCTCTTAATACCTTTAAAACACTTATTTACCAAATATAAATTTCAGAATCTACAGGAGGGTATCTTTCAATTTTTCAATTAACCGTCTTAATACCTCTAACTTTTTAAAGAACCCTTAACTATCCAAAACTAATTATCAGTTTACAATAAAATTCTGAGTTTAACATTAATCCTCTTCGCTTCAAAGGGTTATACATCCTAAAAGCTTATACAATTTATCTCATATATCTTGTAGAATAATATAACCTTATGTTAAACATTTTAAAAATCTTTTAAAACCATTAAAACACATATTTGCCCGATGCCAATTTCAAAATCCACAGGAGAATATTTTTCTTAATCTTCTGTTCTTCACTTCTTTTTATATTTTTTCCAATCCTTTTTTTTAATAAATTCATTCAACAATCCCCCCCGTTTTATTTTGGAAACTTTTAAAATAGTAATTTGAGGTTGATGTTTCTGAAATACTCGCTCTCTTCTTGAAGTCACATTTTCTAACTTGAAATCCTCATTTTGTCTCTTCTGGCTTGTATAATCATTCAATCCATTTCTTTGTCCATATAGCCAAAATTTGTTGCCATAAAGATTGTCAGCTTGCAATAAAGAAACCATTTGTTGCTTTTCTGTCATTGGAATGGAAACGTCCACCAAAACCTTTGTTTCAGATGTACCGGCCAATCTCTTAATCCTGTCCATTTCCTGATCTTCCAAAAACAAATTCTTCTGAATAATTTCCTGCTGTCCCTGGAACAACTGCTTATAATTTCCCAAGCTATTTTTTGAAAAAGCCCTTTCGATTGTATTCAGCAAGGCTGAGGTAAAAGAGTCTAGAAGTTCTTGAAAAGCCTGGACAGTCACGGCTTGGGAATTTGCTGATTCACCAGCCCTGTTGTCAGCCATATTTCAGCTACTTTGTATTTCTCCAGCTATCAGGACAACAATTCAACTTTTTTCCACACAGTATAAAGACCAGATTTTAGTTAAAATCAGAACCAAATTCTTTTCCTGGCCGCTTCCATTTAAAACTTTCTCTTAGGGTGTAATCCAGTAGCTGTAAAACGTTAACAAGCCTTAACAAGCACTTTCCCTGGTAGTTTCCTCCTCCCGCCCTCAGGCGCTATTTTCTGCATATTAAAACGGAGTTAAAGTGTTACTTGCAAGTTTCCTTTTGTTTTCTCCTGATTTGCTCCGTCTGCTATCAAAGTAAAGATGTTAAAAGTCCCCCCTGTTGATTTTCTGCAGATTCTGGTCGCAGCTTCTAGCTCCGCTTCAGCGGAGTCATCTCTGGTCCGGAGTGGCTTGACAGGCTTCAATAGGGAGCCCACACCCTTTGCACCCCAGGATCTCTCCTAGCGCACTTGGGGGGCTCTACCCCCGCCTGTCGACTCTTCTCTCTCCCCTTTGCCCGGGGAGAGGGTTCCAAGCCTCCAGACAGCAGTTTTTCGGCTGTTCTGGGGCTTTTACGGAACCAGAGAACGGGCGCTCAAAAAAGAGCGTCTTCAAAGCTGCGGAGCCAGGCAGGAAGTCCCCTGGCTACAGCTTCTGAATGCTAGGTTGGTGTGTAATAAATATGCCTTTGCCCACGATGTAATTATGCATGAGGCTGCTGATCTGATGTGCAACTACATGAAACCTCTGGATGCAGTCATCCATCAGTGTGAGGTTCAGTATCATTAGTATGTTGATGATATCCAACTATATATTTCAATCCTGGGCTGCTTAGGTGAAACTGCTGATGTAATGGCCCACTGTCTGGAGACTGCCTGGGTTCAGATTGGGAGGAACAAATTTTGGTTCGATCCTGAAAAGACTGAGTGGTTGTGTTTGTTTAGCCCCATGGAAAAGGGATATTTCCATAACTGATCCCATGTTCCAGAGTTTGAGAAAAGGACAGGAGGTTTTTTATTGCATGCTAGAAGCATGGGTCTTCCAGCAGGCCAGCCTTCAAAAGGATCTCTTTCTCTGCTAGACAAGTTTGTAATGGAAACTAAGCTGTCAATCAAAAAGATCGATGAAGGGTGTAAAATCAATGTCAACATTATAAACAGTGTGACCAGTACAGATTCTTCAGAACAGATTTTATATTCTTAAATTTTGCTGGCACCAACTGCAACTTTTTGATATTTTTTATGGGTAACCCCAGTGCACATTTTATGATGGGACCAAAGCATAAACTACCTCACCAATTTAAACCTGCTCAGAAACTATTCCTACAACATATTCCTAAACATCAGGTTGCAAGTAATCAGCATTTGAGGTTCTAGCACCCTATCTTCTGTTGGTAACTCAGAAAAACATCCAAAAACAAAAGTTGGGAACCCAATGTCTATTTTCTAGTCAAAAAAATAACTTCCTCTTAAAGAAAAAACTAAAACAGATGCTGCTTTGACTTACTGAGCAAAGATAAAACTGGCACCCTTGATGTTTTGGTTAAGATATAAAAGGGATCCTATTAAATCAAGAAACATCAAGATGTAGTTGCTAGAAGTGGAAGTGTTAAAGGAAGAAGACAAACATTAAGCAGATTGAAGGAAGTTCAACAGTGTCAGAAACTGACATTCACACAGCACAAACAATGTAAAGAAAAAAACCCTGCTTTTTACCTGTTTATGAGCATGGTCGTAGGAATTTATGTGGTTGTCAAACTCCTGGTGTTTCTGATACTGCTTATCACATAGCTCGCAATAAAAATTGGCTCGAAGGTCTTCAAGTGCCTTGGCAATTGCCTTTTCTTTGTCCACGTAATCCTGCAATAGTAAAAGGAATAAGCCTTAAGCTCTCAGAAGAAACTAGCATCAAACAAAAATGTCCATGGAAGGCTTTCATTACGTCATTTAGCCTCCTGGTACAGGGCCTCAGCTCTGCAGTAATTTTTGTACTTTTGAATAATTTTTACCATGTTTTCAAAGTTCAGTGCTGCAATTACAAAAACCTGATGAAGCAACTTTTTTTAAAAAAAAATTGATTTATATGCCGCCCTTCTCCGGAGACTCAGAGTGCCTTACAATGCGCTAAGCAATAGCCTTCATTCTTTTGTATATTTATACAAAGTCAGCTTATTGCCCCCACAACTGGGTCTTCAATTTACCTACCTTAGAAAGAATGGAAGGCTGAGTCAACCTTGAGCCTTGGCGAGATTCGAACCTGCAGTAATTGCAGGCAGCTGGTCTTAATAACCAGCTTAATAACAGGGTGCCTTAGACCACTGTATTACCAAGGCTCTTCTCATTGTTTCAAGAAAGAATTTATAAAAAAGGTGTTTTGTAGGTCTTAAGAAGTATAGTTTGACTTCTCACTTCATTTCATTAACCTCACCCACTGAAGATTATTATTTACACAAAAATATTAAGTGTAATTCCCAGTTATCAGACTACTTAACTCACTGCTGAGATAACAAAAATTATTTGATACTAGTTCAGAGTACTTACAACCTATAATAGGTCATCAACAAAGTAAGCATTTTGAAGAGAGGAAAATACAGTAGATTTTTATTAGCAGTGAGACTTGTTCAGATGAGGATGGAGAGGAAAATAACTAGATAAGATGCTTCTTAGAAGATTCAAAGGAATGTCACTTGAGATTCGCTAGAGTGCAAAAAATGTCCCAAAAGATGTATTCAAACAAAGAGTAATTTGATTTCAATGCAATGTGATTTCTTACTTTCTCTTTTGCTTCCTACATAAAAGAACATTATATTTTTTTTCCAGAAATCATGTTGTCAAAATCTGGCATTAGACTACCAAAGGTACAATTTCAAACTATTTGGGAAAGAAAACATCAATAACAAAACTTGTAAATGATTTCTATAAGACCTTAACACACCTAAAAATGAAAAACGATGGCAACCCCCTTCAAGAAATTATATCCATCTTTTTCAAAATATCACAAAGTTATCAACCAAACTAAATTAAAATGATATATCCCATGTTGCAAATTTGCCAATTCCTACATTAGATGGTGCAGGCACCTTGTCATGTCACAGAATCTTTCTTAGGCAAACCTGCTTATAAAATATTAAATGATTCTACACTGAGATGTTTTAGAGAAGGTTAGACTATCATGTAATGGAAAATTCTCCATGATTCTTTAATTAGTTCAGCAGAAAGTACCTTGTATTTTTGCCTGAGTTCTTCAGTATCTTCCTTCTCCACTTCCAAGACCCGCCTCCTTTCTGTAGCATCTTCAGCATAATCAAGCTATCAAAGCAGAGACAAATCAAGTAGTCATACACATTGGGCATTAAACTCAGTGAGCAGAAAATATTAATAAATAATAACATATCTTATTATTTTAAACAGTCTACTTCATCTGCAAGATAAATAAAAAAGTGCAATGTACTCATGCTAAAAATCTTTAGAGGAGACATTTTATTTCAAGAAAATCTAATCTATTTTGGATCCCAAAAAGAGGACCCATTTTTTTTGAAGTAGAAATATATTTTGCCCCCCAAAGAAAAATTGTGCAAAGTACATACCCACTCACTGCCAGTTAAAAATATAGTCTCATTTTTCTTTCCTATGACTACATGAAAAAAATCCTTTCTCTCACACTGAAATATATTTTCAAGGCCTGTGCAACAGCAGAAAGCATAGGCAGAAGGAGCAGACTCCAAAGCCACCAATATCATTGTATTCTGCCCAACCTTTTTTTAAGTTTACCAACAACTTCAATCAACTTAGGTTTTAAGAAAACAATCTTGCTCTCTATGAACAAATTGTGATTTGATAAACCTCTTGAAAGCATTTCTCTGTATTTAAAAAAAAAGTAGGGCTGTACAAATTATTCAAAGAGTTTAAGTGTCAAAATTCCATGTCCTCTCAAAGACCTTCTGTAGCCATTTCAACAGCATATCTACACTATCTAGCTCATCATGAGTTTCTTGGGGTGCTTTCTGCACATATACAAACATGCAGGTAGTCCTCAATTCATGACTAGAAATGACCCCAAAATTTATGTTGCTAAGTGAGACATGTTAAGTGAGTGTAGCCCCATTTTACAATCTTTCTTGCCACAGCTGTTAAGTGAGTCATTGCTATTAAGTTAGTTACAGTGTTGTTAAGTGAATCTGGCTTTTCCATTTACTTTGCTTATCAGAAGGTCCCAAAAATTGATCAATGACCCCCGGACTTTGCAACCATAACATATATGAACCAGCTGCTAAGCATTTGAATCATGAGGATTCTGCAATGGTTGTAAGTGTGAAAAACGTTCATAAGTCAGTGTTTTTCAGTGCAGTTGTAACTTTGAACAGTCACTAAACAAACTGTTGTACCTGCATTGAGGTACCATGAAGAAGTCTTTGCATAGGTGACATCAACCCTTTCAGAGAACACAATTTTTTGAGCAGTAGTTCAGAGGTTCTTCCTTCATGAAATGTTCTTCCAAATGTTTTGCAGTCTATTTGAAAAGCTCTACCATTTTCTATGGATATAGGAGCTCCAATTTTCAGGTGATTTATGTTACAAATAATTTAGTAGATTCTTTAAAATGTGCATCTATTACAGACTGTGCCAAATCTCTGATGGTTAGCTAAAGACAGAGATTCTTTGTGTGGAAATCAGAATGACTCTTTTCTGACCTTATACTAGGATATCTGTTTCCATATCTGAAAAGCAGAAAGTACTGTTCCAGTGTATTTAATAAATAAAACCTGTTGCATTCTTCAGGCATTAAGTTACATATATTACTTCTGAGTGTGTCTTGATAGCAGGGGTGAAATGTTACCAGTTCAGGCCAGTTTGCCCAAACCGGTAGTAAAAAATACTACTGGTTCGCTGAACCGGTAGTAAAAAAATATTTTTAAAAAGTTCCTCCGATCAGCTAAGTCACGCGAGATCGTCAGAACTTTTTTTTAAAAAAAACATTTTAAGCATTTTTTTACTAGTGGTGGGGGCAAACAGGTAGTATAAAAAATGCTTTAAAAAAGTAAAAAAAAAAAAAAAAAGCTCAGACGATTGTGGGGCACAGCTGTGATTGCCCGAGCTTTTTTAAAAAAAAACTTTTTTAAAGCATTTTTTAAAACCACTAATTGAAGTATATTCTACATTTATATTATATTGGAGCACTATTATTTCCTTGACCAAAAGATCCTTCCCCACTGATGCCATCTATGTGCGTTGGATTATAATTATTAGGGTTAGATGATGAAAACTGTAGTCCAGAAACACATAAGTTTGAGAAACATTTAGATACGTTTCATGATTTTAAAATATATGTACATATCTTAATCTTGCCTGATACAAAACTATGTTGCAGGGACCACTTACCTCCATTTCCATCCGTCCCATGCCCATGACATCATATTTGACAACGATAGGGATGGGATCTGTTCTACCTGCAAGGGAATCAGACCTATCAGTTGAGTGACTAGGACAGAACGATTATCCTCTGGTAAGTCGCTTTGTACACATTGGTTTGGGGTTGGTTAGAGATCTTGCCTTTGGAGTGCAGAGACCAGAAAGCTACAGAGAACCAAACACAAGCCATTCTCACAGCTTACAATCATAAGTCTATATATCTTGATTGCCAGACCTAGCCTTGTTTTCTCTTTGTTGCTTCTAGCTTTTGGCCCAAATATTTGAGCAAGTGAATACTAAAATTAATGATTTTTACATTAGATCAAAAAAATTGAGGAATGGGAAAAATGCATTCTCTCAGATCATAGGACACAGATTACCAATGTCCATCAACACCCATAATTAACATGCAATTATTTCAGACTTTTGGAAGATTAACCTTGCTGTTAAAACCTTGCTAGATTCCATATGGGCTCTTTGGATTCTGCCATATCCTTTCCTTATAAGCTGTGAAAAGGACTAGTTGCGAAGAAAACTGACTTTGAACTAATCAAACTATGCTGAAGATTCCATATGTATTTTAATTCACTCATAACCAGCCAAACAAAGCAAAATGGGGCAGACGAGCACTTCGACTATCACAGCCTTTGGGGTGTTTATTTTTACATCACAACATGCGCTGTGAGTTGTGATGTAAGGGCACTGGTAAAAAGGAATTACTTACCTTATCTGGTGGATACCTTGAGTGAAAAAACAAAATATTTACTTCCCTCATTATCAAACTTGGGGGGGGGGGATTGGTGTTAACAATATTCCTCTCATTCAAAAACACATAGATTATACCCTTGGGCCAAAAGATGTCCAAGCTTGAATTGTGCTGAAATAAGGAAACTGGACATGTGGCATAACAGATAATATTTTCAAATACTTGAGTATTTGCATTTCTAAAAAAATTGATAAGTTATTTTTTTGACAGTTAGAGTAGCCCAACTGACAAGACTGTACTTGGGAAATCCGAGTTCATGTCTCACTACTGTCAGAGGACTTATTAGCTTTGTTTCTATTTCTTAATTATAAAACAGGAATTGTAATTCCTCACAATATTTAACATGAGGTTTAAATAAAGTTTTGCCCTTGATGTGCCATTAAAATAGAAGCAAACCAATCCCCAATGTAAATTTAATTTGGGAATACATTTCAACATTTTCCAGGTTGAACAACTCTTCTAAAAATTTCTCAATTTCTGCTGTATCTCAAATTTAGAAACCTGGGTAGGGTGATCAAATTCGTAAACACTAGCCATCTGTGAAAAAGCATTTTAAAGTACCATTTTTATTTAGATATATATATACATATATATATATATACATATATATACACATTTTCAATAAGAAGGGTAGAGGACGAAGGGGATTTATGCCCAATTGTAATACAAAACGATGACTGCAGTTTTGAGCAAAAGAACCACATTCATAATACTGTATTTTAAATTATATATTTTTCTTTTAATTTTTACATGTTTATAGGAGTGACATTTGTTCTGTCCAAATGAATATGACAGATTCCTTTATAATATGAAGAATACATTAGTACTTTTGCTTCCTAAGGCAGTCAATGTTTTCAATTTCAATTATCTACTGAATTGTCATAATGACTACTAACAATCAGTATGTACTTGGGAAAGGTGGGGGAAGATCAAGTTTGGACAGTATTAGAGATTTGGTATTTGAAGTGAATCTCCACAAATTTTTGGCAGTTCTAACACAAACATCCCTTTTGAGCATTAAACCCTTAATGAACAAGGATCAGACATAAAAGAGTGCATGAAGAAATGGAAAGGAAAAAAAGGGAAACGAAAAGACCAAGCAGAAAAGATGAAGGCTACAACAGAGAAAAGTAAGCCTAACATATTTGGTGCTCTGATGACAAAAAAGAAGTAAATTCAGTCTGAAAATTAAAAATTACCACTAAGTTTACCATCACCACAACAAGTCCCGGATCATTATGCTGTAAAAAAGAAACACCATTTGTTAGGCAGAAACTGTCAAGGGGCAGAAAAAGGCCCTATGCAGTAGACAGGTGGGCAGGGGATATAGGGGAGGGGGAGAAATCAGACTGACGCTAGGATTTCCACCCATCCCATGCCACCTTTTTTCTGGAAATAGTGTATGTGGAGTAACACTAATTTATTTTTAAGATGCATTCCTCATATAACTGATACTGAACATTCATGCTAAGAGTTTTAATAATCATGGCACTCATAATTTTTCAGATTAAATTAGTTGGGGGGCAAGGATGGCTGTTTTGCAGTGTAACAAGTGCTAAGAAATAGCTTTTTTTGGAATGTTCCCCAAACTTCTGATAATCTCATCCACATAATAAACAACATTAAATTGTTGGAAGGAAACACTGAACCACATTCGAGGAAAATTAAGTCTCTTTTATGTAGGGTATGTATGTATGTATGTATGTATGTATGTATGTATGTATGTATGTATGTATGAATGAAATTTATATGCTGCCTGTCTCCCCAATAAGATAATAACTCTGGGCAGCTTAAAAATTAGTAAGTTAATGAGAAAATACAAAAGAACTTTCCCCCAACTGCTAGTGCATATACTGTTTTTTTTCTGAGAGCCCTCACCTAAACCTGTAGTAATTCAGCTCTAAAATATATTCACTACTTCAAGAAATTGACCAAAGGATCCAGTAATATGAATAAAATTCAATCATCCACTGTTTTGCAGGTCTACATTTTAAAATGGCCAAGAGATAAGTAGTTGAATATTGGGCAAGTGGTACAGAGGGAGTGAGTAACTATTCTCATCCCGCTTGTCAACATCCTTTCTCCAACTATGTCAAATAATGGTAGGTATAATGGTAGATATTTTTTAAATCCAGAAAACAGCTCATGGCAAAAGAAATAAATAACTATTCTAAATGGATCTATTATTATAATTCTAGTTAACAGCCTTCAAAAAAATAACTTAAAGTTTCTGATATTGAATATTACAAAAAATTAAGGAATGTAAACTGAACTACAACACATTTATTTTGGTCTTTGTGTACCCTTTATCCCATTCTCTAATTATCAGTATTGTTCTTTACCATTCAAAATATAAACTATTAGGAGTCATGGTTACAGGCTATACAAACTATTCTGAAATAAATTATACTAATATTATTTATTTGTATTAAAACATTCATGCCATTTTTGGTCAAGAGCTACAAGGTTTCTTTTTTTTTATTGAAAAGTTTTATAAGAAATACAAACATTTTCTCCCCCCCCACCCTTCCCCCTCCCCTCCTTCCCCCCCAACCCCCTCCCTAGACTTCCCAAAACAGGCACAAGAGCTACGAGGTTTCAATGTAGTAATAGAATGTAAAAAAAAAAAAAAATTAAGACTAATAGAGAATAAAATGGGCAGCAATTAAAAATAAGACAGAGGTGACATTGAGCAATGGCAACTCAAGCAAGGAAATACATTTCTGTTATACCTCTAGGAGGGAATAAACATCTAGATAGGTTTCAGAGCTATTTACCACAACTAAGGCAGCAGCTTTGTCCAATATATATACCAACTTAGCTTTACTTTAGAATGTAATTTCTCTTATCCCATTTTATGGGAAAACCTATTTGGAGTATTTTTACATGAAACCATTTCAGACTCTGAAAGTAGTGACCAATCTTTGGAATTCAGCAGTATCTGATCAAAAACTGTGCTAGCATTATTACCATAGGAGCAGCATTCTCTTCTAGCAGTAGATGCAAATATATTTCAAAGACAGTGTCTATGTAGAAATTGTAATATGCTAATCTGAGTGTGAACAAATTATATTCAACAATAGCCAGACCTTCCTTGTCTGTGAAGGATAAAAACCTATTAAGTTAATTTGTGTAAATGTTATAACTGCAATTTGACCATCCAAGTAAGAAATTCACATCCAAAAACATTTTGAAAACAGTGGTATCATGTCTTTAAAAAGGCTGAAAACCCATTCCTAGAAATTAAAGCAATTTGTATCTTAACTAAATTTTGTCTTTTTTTTTTTTTTTTGCTCCAAGGCTCAAAGGTTTCTACTGCCTTTTTATATATACCAATAGTCCTCGACTTACAATCTGTCACTTAACAGTCATTTGAAGTTATGGTCGACTCCTCCCACCAAAAGCTATCTATGACCTGGCTCTCAAATTATGGCCACTGCAATGCCATAACTATCTGCCTCCTGCCCGTCCCCCCAATATCAGGTCCCTATAAGCCTTTTCTTTCCTCAATAGTTCTCTGTCGTCTTAAACCATTTTCCCACCCCACCAGGCCTTAACATCCTCCTCACTTACCTTTGGAAGAGCTTTGAACTCTTCCATAGCACTGGAATGGGCTGCTTTGTTGCTTGGCTGTATGGCACGATTCCAGAATCGCACTCTGCAGCCCATGGACAAACCGCCCCATTTTGCTGCCTTAAGAGGATTTGCACAGTGCTGCACAAGCTTTCTGCAACTTCCTGCAGCGCTTTGCAACCTCGTAAAGCAGCAAAATCATCACTGAGGAATTCTGTGCTGCATTTAACAATCTACTGAGATTGTGTCAAATTTTTCAATTTTTAATTTCCAAATATTAGGGGTGCTCAAAAGTTGTGACATACCTTGGGGTTTTTAAAGATATTTTAGTTACCTTAATATAATTTAGATGTACTTGGTAAGTAACTACATAAACATCATAACTTTTTAATATTTTGTTTGTTTCATTTTGCATGTTTGTTTCACAATTATATTGCAGAGAGCTGGGATGGGGGAACCGTTAAATGAGATACTTCACTTAATGGCTATTATGGCATGTAACAATTATGAAGATACTCCATCCTGGTCATATTTGGAGGACTATCTGTAACTGAGTTTTGTTTTCTTTGCACTCAAACCAATGACTGCACTTTGTGGGATAACTTTCCTCACTGACTTCATATACTTATTAGAATGGAATAAAGCAATAATTCTCTGTGGCCAGTATAAGAGTACAATTTCATTTCCTGCCCTCAAGCTAGCCTCTTTCTGACCCTAATCCCCGAAGTCCAAACCTAGCCAGGCACCTGAAAGAATAGTATGATTGATGATCTGATCTGAAAGCTATCAGAAAAATCTAACTGAACAAGGATTTAGTGCTTATTTTCAGTTTTCACTCCAGCTTAAATTGCCCATCAAAACAGCCTTGGTTTCCAACTAAACTAAAAATCAGACAAAACTGGGTCGAATATAATTTACAAATTTGATTATCCATTTTTAATGGTTTTCCGATTACTGAATATTGGGGGAGATGGACCTCATGAGATAATCAAGATTTTTTGGGAGTTAGTAACTGAAGTACAGCCTTAAATAAAGAAACAAGAATCACAAATAGAAGGACATTTAATGCTACAAATCTATTTTAAAGTAAGTTTTTAGAACGATTCTGCAAATTGGTTTTATTGCTGCCTATTAATTTTTAAACTCCATTCAATGCTCATTAACAATTTACAGTAATTTACAAAAGAAATTTTTATCTGTAAGAAACTTAAATACATACAATGAATTATTAGAGAATCAAGCAGTATATCAACAGAATAGAAAGCATCAAATGAATTTTAAAACTATCTTTAAAATAGTATTTAGGAAAGTACCAATCAGTATCATAACATGTCTGAAATAGCACTTAAGTTATTTGGATGTTTTTTTCCTGATTATAAAAATGCCCTTATGAAAAGAAATTTAAATTTCCATTGCCTCAGAGTCTCTACTAACAATTTAGTCTACAGTTCTATTTATGTTGTTAGAAAACACTAGCAAAATGGAATATATTATCCATATATTGATGTCTGCAGTGCTATCATTACTGCTCTGTAAACCAAACGAAAAAGCTAACAATTGTGTAAATTATGGATGTCAATTTAAGGTTAGAAAAAAAAATGTACTTCCTTTCCATGAAGAACTCTTGAAAAAAATACATCTGAGGAATCCTTCAGAATGATATGATATTAAAAGTGCCACAATGGAGTGAAGAAGAGAAGAGAAGGAAAATGTTCCTCTTTAACATTAATCTTTGCTGTAGGTCACTGCACTTGTTTAAAATAAAGGAATTAATAATGTACTTAGGATATATGTGATGAGGAAAACCAGGCAGGCAACATTACTGTGTGGGTGCTTTTAAAAGAAAAAAAAATCAATCCACAGACAAAATGCAAGATTTGCAAAACTCACATTTCAGTTTAATATAGACTTTTTGAATTTCCATCTTTTCTATGAAAGATTATTTAACAAGTAAGCTTTAAAGTATTAGCCTACCATATAAACTGATCTGGTCATCTGAATTCACATGCAAATATACATCATTACTTCTTCCCCAGCCAAGACCAAGGCAAGAACTCTAAATTACTGTACATAACACAGCGTTAAAGAATACCAGACTATTGTTTTAAGAAACTACACTCAAAGGATCAGTTGCATAATCCCTTGTATACAAGAAAGGGGGAAGAAGAGTAAAGAAACACTCTCTGCATAACACCAAATTAAAGGTCTCCTAGACATTACAGATCCTAAGGGCTTGTAAATATTCATTTCCACATATGTTATGCATTCTAAAACATAGTGTCCTCAAGCCTATTTTTAAAAGGTAAATATAACAGCATCTGGCCAATTCTGAAATATCAAAGAGGCAAGAGATGAATAGATAATATTTCTATTCCTTCTGCTATCTTACATTTGCTCAATCTTGCTTCTAGTGTTAGGCAATCCTTCTTTTTTCTAGGAAGCCTTAGAGATGTTAATTCAATATGAATGAAATTAACCTTTCCAAACAATGCTGAAAGGTGATACATAACTTTGTATTAAGTCATCTACTAATTTTCACAGAAACAAAAACAATAAAGAAAAATGGTTTAACTTAAAACTTAAAAATACCACTCACTATTCTAACCTGAACTATAATACTATTGCCTTTTAAATTCTTATGGTCTTCCTTATAAAATATTAGCACCAAACTCACCATCCTGTTTGCACCTGCAATAGCTCAGCCTTCAAAATTCTTTCACTTATCTTGCTTGTCTTAACTTGTCTTAAACTGTTTGGATTTTTTTCTGATAATAAAAATGCCTTTAAAAAGAGAGGTTTTATTTTCTATTGCTTAAAAAACTACTAACAATCTAATCTACAATTCTATTTATGCTGTTAACAAATAGTAGCAAAGTGAAATACACAATCCATAAATAGAAGTCTGCAGCACTACCATTATTGCTAAGTAACAACCATTGATAACATCTGTAGGAATAGCTACCTCCCCCTAAAAATGGTTTGATAATGCATAAAGTATTTGGTAGAGGATGGCCAGGGGACTGGCCAACCTCCTAAATCTTAAACAGATTAAACAGGATATAATAGGACATATAATATAAATGATAAGAAGGAAAAAATGTAAAATAGATTGAAAACTCTTGATGGCCTGTGATTTACAGAAATTGGATTAATGTGCATATGACATCGCATATATAGGTCTAACTATTCAAAAAGACAAAGTTATTTTTAATGCTAATCTTGCCAGGATTTCAAGCTGTATTGACAAAGTGTATAACCAGCACAAACAACTCAAGTTTATGACCCCAACTGAAATAGTCATTAACAACATATCCATTTTCACTATCTTTTATAAAAATCCTAATGTTATCCATAGCTTTGATAATAACCACCAAAAGAGGGAATTTGAGAACTAAACTAATTAATATCAAAGCCAGATTGAAAAGCATAGTGTACAAAAGTTGTTATGTCCCTGCTCCTAGGTTTCAGGAGAAGTATCTCTACTATACAATATTCTTTAAAAGACAGAATTCCAGGCTATATTTATATACCTTTTTTAAGGATATGCAAATATCTGAAATATAAATTACAGAAACAAAAGGAGGAAGAGAAGAGGTGGTCTTTTGAGTTGTCAGTTCCGCTGCAGTTTTCTTATTCCTTTTACATAAATGGGGATTTAAAGAAGCAGAATGTGCTTGCTGAATGATGTACATAAAGGAACTAACATTTTGGAAAATAAGAAATATATTATAGGAGACACATAGAAACTGTCACACATAAAAATATTATCCACTTAAACAAAAACAAAAAATATTCTAAACTATATTTTAGAAAAATGCCATAAAGCAGCGCTAACTATTTAAGGCAAAATAAAAAAATAAAAATCACACCGAGCAGCAGATAATGCAAGTGTAAATTGCAAACACAAAAAGGCATGCTAAAAGTTAAATTGCAAGTTTTAAGAATAAAATATTTTGGCACAAAAAGGACATTAAACTCTTTATGTTCTGACAAATATACCAAGGCTACCACCCCAATAGACAGAGCCTCTCTACCAGTTCTATATAATATTAATGACACTACACAGATGTGAATCCAAGAATAGATGTGGATTTGCCTTATAATAGTAGGATTTGCCTTCTAGACATTAACTAGAAGGTTTGTGAAAATCAGGAGACACTGATTCTTCTCAATCAGTAGCTGGATGAATCCAGCTATATGTTAATGCAGTGTATGCTAATTGATAAGCTATTTTACAACTCCTTTACACTGGATTCTCAGAATTATACTGTGATTTGGCATGATGTATGAATTCAATAGTATGATTTCACATAACCAAACAAGTAATATGTGGCAATATTTGGCCTAATATATAAACTAATCCATTAGTTGTGCTTCAGGTTATGTTACATCATGATTTAGTAATACAGGCTAACATGATCTCCTCCTATAAACTTCCATTGTTCTTAATTAGAGTTACATTAATAGTTTAATCCATTCATCTTAATTTGAGGGGATACATAAAACCAGGATTCACCAAAACCTTTCCTATTAAACCTAAAGACATTGTCTAATTCTTAACAAGTCTATATCCTCTATCTGTAAAACTAAACCGGTTCTTTTTTTTTAAATAATTTTTAATTTTAAATACAAATAATGCAAACATAGTATATATAAATATAAATATAAAAAAGGGAAAAATACAAATATTACAGTGCACACACACCCATTCCCAGAGACTATTTTTTCTCTTATATTTCTTCTTCTATAACAATTAAAAGATGCCGGTATACTATATATTCCAATTGTACCCTTATCCCCTCCAAAACAACATATATTCTTGAGTACGTTTATTCCCTTTGCCTTCCACTAACACTGTTTTTATAAAATTCCCCCATATTTCATTATAATTGTTTGCTTTTATCATCCCTTTTTTAAATTTAATTTGTTATTAATTTATCATTTGTTGCCATACTCCAAATTTCATTATACCACTCATTTCTTTAAATATCCCAATTTCGTCCCCAATATTTAGCCATCACTAATCTAGCTGCCATTATCAAATTTACAATCAATTCCTTTTTTGTGTCATTTATATCCTGTTTTTCCACCAGCAACAGTAATGCAATCCTTGGTGACATATCTAAATTTACATTCCACCACCACAATCCCACCACATATGTTTATATGTTCCAACCTCTTTCTTGCACCTCCAACAAATATTTGTATATTTATCATCTATTTGATTTAACTTACGTGGCGTTAGGTACCACTTCCATATCACTTTATATCCATTTTCCTTAACTCTGACATATATACTCTCCTATTCCAAATATTTTTCCAATCATATCATTTATTTCTCCTAAATCTGATTCCTAAATTAATTTTAAACTTTTTGCCTGCTCTTCTAATTCAGTTAATATTCTATATATTTTCCCAATTCTTCCTTTACCTATATATTCTTCATTCACCTCACATTCTTTTATAATCATTTCAAATTTTGTTAACTGTCTTTCTCCTCGAATCTTTCTTCCACTTTTATCCATTTCTCTAATTGTATTAAATTCAACAATTTAATTTAATATCTGATAAAATGTTCTTTAGTTGGGTTATATTCTTTATCTTGTTCTTCCAGTATTCCCATTTATATATCTGATTTTCTTTTAGTTTACTAATCCATTCTTTCAATTCACTCTTAGGGAATTTCCATTTACACCACTGGTGTTAAAGGAGAAATTCCTGGCATTAAGCGGTATCTCCATTTATTCCATAATTCTATCAAATTTTTAAAAAGGGATTTTGAATCCTCCTAGCAATTTTTTAATATCCTTTTTAAACCAATGTTTCTTTAGGATCACCTATTTCCCTTAATCCTTTCAACTCTATATCCCTCCATATTAAATCTCTAGTTAATGCTATAATAAGTTTCCTAACAGACAGGAAGCAGCAGGTGAAGCTAGGCAAAATCACATCCGATATCTGTACAATTAGCAAAAGAGCCCCTCCAGAGCTGTGTGCTCTTTCCACTACTCTTCTCTCTATACATCAATTTATTTATTTATTTATTTGTTCAACTTGTATGCTCAATGACTGCATCTCTAAAGATCCCTCTGTTAAAGTACTTAAGTTTGCAGATGATACAACAGTGATTGGTCTCACTGGAGACAACGATGAATCTGCATACAGAAAGGAGGTTGAACAACTAGCCTTGTGGTGCAATCAGAACAATGAACTAAATACACTCAAAACTGTAGAAATAGTGGTAGACTTTAGGAGAAACCCTTCTATACTACTACTTCTTACAATACTAAACAACACAGTATCAACAGTAGAGACCTTTAAGTTTTTAGTTTCTATCATATCTCAATACTTAAAATGGACACCTAACATCAAAAATATCATCAAAAAAGAACAACAAAGAATGTTCTTTCTGCGTCAACTCAGAAAGCTCAAACTGCCCAAGGAGCTGATGATTCAGTTCTACAGAGAAATTATTAAGTCTGTCACCTGCACCTCTATAACTGTCTGGTTTGGCTCTGCAATCAAACAAGATAGACACAGACTTCAACAGATAATTAGAACAGCAGAAAAAACAATTGCTACCAACCTGCCTTCCATTGAGGACCTTTATACTGCACGAGTCACAAAGAAGGCTGTGAAAATATTTACAGACCCCCTCATATCCTGGACATAAATTGTTTCAACTTCTAATCTCAAAACGACACTATATGGCACTGCACACCAGAACAACTAGACACAAGGACACTTTTTTCCTGAATGCCATCACTCTGCTTAACAACTAATTCCCACAACACTATCAAATTATTTACTAAGACTGTATTACTATTATTCTTCTCATCCTTCCTAGTACCTATCTCTTCCCACTTACGACTATAACCATGTTACTTGTATCTTTACAATTTATATTGTTTTATTTGTTTCCTAGTACGATTTGATTATTAGTATCCTATGACTATCACTAAGTGTTGTATCTTATGATTCTTGATGAATGTGTTTTATTTTTCTTTATGTACACTGAGAGCATATGCATCAAAGACAAATTCCTTGTGTGTCCAATCACACTTGATCAATAAAGAATTCTGTTCTGTTCTGTTCTGTAATATCATATCATATCATATCATATCATATATGGGACCACCTTTAATTGATTAGCTACCTAATAATTTCTAACATTTGGAAGACCCAGCCCACCCTTTTTTAATGGATCATACCATAATGCTTTACTTATTCTTGCTCTCTTACCTCCATTACAATACACCTCCAGCAACCTTTGTATTTGCTTTAATTCTTGATCTGAAAATTTAATTAAGATCATCCAAAACAAAAAAATAATTTTTGGTAAAACTTTCATTTTTATCATTGCAATTCTTCCAAACTATGATAATTTTACTTTCTCATATTTATCTATTTTATCTTTTATATCTTTCTTTAACTTTTCATAATTTATTTTCTTTAACTCTTGAATATTTTTGGGGATGTCAAAACCTAAATATTTAATACTATCTACTATTTTTAATTTATATTTTCCTTTCAATACATCCACTTCTTCTTTACTATGTTTATATAACATCATTTCTGGTTTTTCCCAGTTTATTTGTAATCCACTATATTTCCCAAATTTCCCAGGTGTAAATATATCCTCTCTATAATAACTACGGGATTTTGAAATGTTAATATGTATCATCCTCAAATAAATTTATTTTAGTTTTCTTCTGTACACCAATTCCTCCAATCAATGAATCTTGTCTAATTGCATTTGCCAAAACCTCCATCAATAATGGAGATTATTGGGGATAAAGGGCAACTCTGTCTCGTTCACTGGCTTAAAGTTATTGTCGCTGTAACGCCATCATTTATAACTATTCTCGCTTTAATCTCTGAATATAGTTGATTTATCAGTTTTCTATTTTTTTTTCCAAAACCTAACTTCTCTATTAATATCTTCAATGTAGGCCATTCCACACAATCAAAGGTCTTAAATACATCTTATGCACCTGACAACAAACCGGTTCTACAATTAGTATAAAAGCTGATTAAAGTTGTAATTCTACTTAAAAAGAAACAATATATGTAAGTTCAAGATTTTATCCAAAATTAAATGTTCTCTTTCCATCATGACTATGGCTCAAAAAATATAGAAAAGAACAACAAATTGTGGGTCAATATTCATTCATTCTTTCATTCACCCATCTTCCATACATGATTCTGGGTGTCTCACAATTAAAACAGAATAAAAAATAACCAGGATTAAAAACAAAGGACATAAAATAGCAGCCCAAAGGACTCACCAACATTCAAGCAAGCCATGACATGGGCTCAGCTCTCTCACACACCCCAGGCTCAATAGCAAAGTCAAGTTTTTAGTGCCCTGCAAAAAGTCAGGAGGCTCCGTTAAGTATAATTTCTAGGGGTATATTGGATGAACAAGAGTTTGAGCCATTCCTACCATAGCAGTCTAAAATTTCAGATGGATCAAGATCCTAGCATAAGGTTTCTGTTTAAAATTTTTAAGACAAGTACTTTATTAAAGACTGAAGATCTCTTATTAACTCTGCTGAAGAAGGAAAAATGAATTGATGATTTTTGGATTTGCCAATTAAAAAGAGTTGCATATGGGAAGAAGGGAAACATGATGTAATTTTAAAGAGGGAGGTGTGAAGATTTGTTTGCATGTAATTGCTGTAAAACAGATCGGGAACAATTTCTTTAGAGATTTTTCTTATTTCTAATTATAATTTCTCTTTTATACATTTCCTATTTTCTTTTTTCCCCCTTTCTCTAATTTCACTTTTTATTATCTTATGTTACTTTTTATATCTGAGAAAAAATTTAAGAAAAAAATTAGAAAAGGACTGTGTTCAGAAATTTAAATTGCTTGTTGATGTTTTGTAAAGAATAAAAATGAGGCCAAGTGGGAACATCCATTATTACCTCTTTCTTCATGAGAGAGTAGAACAAAAGGAGCATTGCTAATGCCTCCACCCACAGCATCTCAATTAGAATCAGTAGTAGTAGGCCTTCAACACGCTCCACTATTTCTTCTACAAAAAGAAATGTGGAGGCATGTGTTTAATAAGCCCATGAGCAAGATGCAGATTTTAAATCCAAAGAACATTAATGTTAACCGTCTGTGGAAATAATTCAGGACCTCCTAATTCAGACTGTTTCAAATTCTGCGCTCACTGATAACCTATCCATCAAATATCCTCCAATATTATTCTACCAGAGATTTTTTAACATAAGATAATGATTATTAGCTCTGGTATTATTACATCATCAGTCAGAGGCAATAAGCAGTATTTTAATACCAGTTGCAAGAAAATGCCAGAGAGAGAGAGAGAGAGAGAGAGAGAGAGAGAGAGAGAGAGAGAGAGGGAGAGAGAGAGAGAAAAAGAGAAAAAAAGATACTAGTAAGTTGATGCTAGCATGTTTCCCCGAAAATAAGACCCTTATTTTTTGGGGGTCTTATTATTTTGGGGCACAATTTGGGGGTGGCAGATGGGGAGGGGTTGGGAGAGTGAGAAGCAAGGGGCAGGAAGCCCTGCCATGCCCGGTGAGGGGGGGGGGGGAAGAGGCAGCAAGAATCATAGCTGCTTTTGCAGCCTCAATCAGCTGCAAAAGCAGCAGGAGGCCCCACGGGTCTCGCGCCCCCTTCAAGAACAGTCTTACCTCAGTCAGTTGCCAAGAGCTTGGCCCCGATTCATGCTCCCTGCGGTAGAGCCCACAGCCCGGTGCTTGAGGGTCTTGGGGGGGGGGGAAGCCTCTTTACAAACCCAGCCTCTCTTTCAGGTGGGCAGGAAGCCCCCTCCTACCATGCAGCCAGCTGGTTGAGAATCAGGCAGTCCTGGGAACTGTCCCTGGCTGGACACGGAACTCCAGCAGGAAGACATCTCCTTTGGGCTACCAAGCGCCAGCCTGCACATCTACTTTATGCTGCAGGTGCCAGGTTACAATCCTGGGTCTGGTGGGTGCTGCAGCTCTCAGGCCAGCTGTGTGCAGAGCTGGCACAAGAATTGCAGTGGCCGCCAGGGCCCAAAAAACACCTGGCTTGGCATAGCTGTGCCCTGGCTCCTGCAACACCAAATAGGAGTACAGGCTGGCGCTCAGCAGCCCAAACATTTGACAATGCAGGCCAGTGCCTATCAGGCACTCAAACACTTTTCACCTGCTTCGTCTCCCTCTGGGCAAAAAGGGTGCAGCAGTTCAAGAGATCAAATTTCTCTCTGTGTGTGTGTGAGTGACAGAGAGAGAAAAAAAGAGAAACGGTAGAGGGGAACCGGGTAAGAGGACCAAGCCTCCCCTGCCCAGAAGCAATGTTCAGCCTCTCACAGTAACAAGTATTGCCTGCAATTCTCCTTACTGTGAGAGGCTGCATGTTGCAACGAAGAACCAAGCAAGGCGATGAGGGTGGTGGTGGAGGACAAAGCAAGGCAGGGGCTGCGGAGCTGCCCCAAGGCCCTGCATTGGCTTACCTGAAGGCCCTTCAGCCAGGCCACCCATGATAAACCCTCCCCCTCCCCCTCCCCCTCCCCCGCAGGGCAGCCACATCTCTTCACTAACCTGCTTTCCAGCTCCATTCTCTGCTGAGCGTTCAGGACAAGAAAAGTAGTCTGTTGGACGAGGGTAAAAAAAAATAAATACCGGTAGTTCAGACCTTCCAACTTCTCATGAAGAAAAAAAAAACTCACGAAGTTGGAAGGTGTTTTTACTGTAGTCTCACAGACTACTTTTCTTGCCCTGCATGTGATAGTGGAGGACGGAGCTGGAAAGCAGGTTAGTGAAGGGATGTGGCTGCCTTGGAAGGTTTGGGGTGGGGTGAGGGACCTCTAAGTGTGTGTGAGGGGGACGGGGATGGAGAGAATATTGCTGTCAACCCTGGATAACAGAGGTTGGATCCCCCCCCCTCTCTCTCACACACACACTCACACACACTGTTCTTTGTTTGGGATCGCAGCACAGATGCCCCTTCCAGGATTGCAAGGCTGAAGGCTTCGAATGGAGCATTTTGGGGATGTGTGTCTGTGTTGTGATCCCAAGTAAAGAACGATTAGCAGGGAAAAAAGGGTTCCCCCCCCCCCCCCTGCAGCCTATCCTTTCTTTGGGATCGCAGCACAGACACACATCCCCAAAATGCTCCATCTGAAGCCTTCAGCCTTGCAATCCTGGCAGGGGTGTCTATGCTGTGATCCCAAAGAAAGGACAGGCTGCAGGAAACGCCCCCTCCCCCCCCTTTCCCTGCCAATCGTTCTTTACTTGGGATTGCAGCACAGACACCCCTGCCAAGATTGCAAGGTTGAAGGCTTCAGATGGAGCATTTTGGGGATGAGTGTCTGTGCTGCAATCCGAAGTAAAGAATGATCGGCAGGAATAGGGGAAGGCGGCCAGCAGCTGGGGATGTGCTCTGGAGATCTGGGCCGAGTTGCACAGCCCTCACTGGCTCAGCTGATCAGCGGGCAATAATTATGGGGCTGAACCTCTAGGAGGTGACTAGGGAAGTCACCTATGCTGGCCATGCCCACCCCTTCACTAGGGCTTATTTTCAGGGGCGGGCGTATATTTTATGCCCACCCCAAAAATCAGGCTTGGCCTTATTTTCAGGACATGTTGTATTTTCGGGGAAACATGGTACTAAATTGATTATGGGCTTTTCTCATTCTTGTGGGGAGGCAAGAATAGAACAAAGAAATTTCTACATTTCCAATCAGAATTCTTTTATTGTCACAAGAGATTATACATGCTTTGCTACATTATATATTGAGAATTCTAGATCATCAAATTAATCAACAAAAGCAGAAACTGGAAAGATTTGAACAAACACCTGCTCAGCATAACTTATCTCCATAATACATTGGACACCAACCTACTTTCCAGTCCTTGCTGAAGGAATCTGAAGAATCCGGAAATATATGAATCAATTTCTATTTGCTGTTTCCTGCACTATATGCAGTATGCCTAGCAGAGATCACTATTGTATTTGAGTGCCTCAAGGAATGGAAATTTTTGACCCCATTATTAAGACACTGCTTAAGAATAACATCTGGTTATTCTATTAGAGAGACATATTCAGAGTCAGCCTAAGCTTCGATGATGGATAGGTCCCTGGAATAGGTGTCTGGGTGCCATGTGTGTTCCTTGTTCATATTCATCCGACCTCAAAACTATGTCCCCTGTAGTCAGCAAAGAACAATGAAAGGATCTAGCTCTTCAAAAAAATTATGTTATGAGATATTCTGGCTAATACTGGTACGGGATGGGAATAGGCAGAATAGTCCCAGAGGCCAAAAGGGTGAATGCAATGCATTGACCACTTATGCTCTGCTATTCTGGACAAAGTATTTTTGCTTGTTTGCATTTACAAAAAGTTCAACAGCTGAGGCCTGATTCTCCTTGAGATTGGATATGTACTATGTGATATTTCCTGACACCTTTATGTATTCTGCTGGTATCAAAAGAAGACACCTTTCTGCTAAAGTGATCACTTTCTAGTGCTTCAAAAATCTTGATCTTCTTTGGTAATTTACCTGGCCCTTATTGAGATGCTACCTCTATGTATCAAGACTTGACACTTTTTTACTCTGGGAATCAAGGCAATTTAAGTCAGATGCGCAGCTCTGAGTTTCAGTTGACTGACAGAAAATAAGTATGGATCATGGAATGATCACATCCTCTATTTTCAAAAGGGGTGTCCCACTTAGTGTTCTGATTGGTTTCCTGAGCAGACCTTCTTGAAAACATCGACTAGAATGAGTCACCAATGTAGGAATTGGGCTGCTTTCTCTGGTAGGCTCATCAAAAAGTGTACTTTTTCAGCGTATTTGAAGGACTATACACAAGAAAGTTATATATCGGAATGGAGAAGATGGATTGATTATATTCAAAATAAGTATCAGACAAGAAAATATCAAATAGCTTATAAATGAATGTTAAATTTTAGAAGTATTATGTTATCCATTGTGGAGTTAAGGTTTCAGGGGGGGATGTGGTAGTTCAAGAATAGTTAGGTTAATTTAGTTTTTGATTGTTAACTGAAATATCCTGTATTTTGCTCTGGGAAGTCTGGGGGGGAGGGTGGGATGGGGGAAGGGGTGGTGGGGAGGGAAAAAGGGTGGGGGGAATATTGGGGGAAAATTTTCTTTGTAAAACTTTTTAATAAAAAGTTTTTAACAATTTGTTTCTCAAAAAAAAAACATTGTTAGTATATGATGATTCAAAAATCAGGAGTCTTGTAGCTTCTTTCCTAAGAATTAAAGGTTTAGGTTTTGTGAGTTGCAGGTCATTTCATCAGGTACAATGACTGAACTAGGTGGAAGTAAAGGCATATACATGGGATTGAATCCATTCAAAGAGAAATCCCGTTGATTTGGAACATTGTAAACAAAGCTAATAAATCTTGACTGGCCTGATAGAAACATGGAAATAGGTTTTTGATAAATTTGCTGAAGCTAATAAATTTCCTGATGAACCTAATCTTTTCTCAGAGAATTCATGAAACGTATATAGTACTCCTATTTTTTTCTTATGAGGTAAATGGGATGAGAGAATGTAATTGGAACAAAACCATTTAATGAATTTCCATGGCTGAGTGTTCCAAGTCTTTAGCCAACATATTTGCCAATACACTACACTGAATTTCTTGACTGATTTCAGGATTTCCATCTTGAATGTTCTCTGTTTAATGAAACTTTTCAAAATACTGAGGTTTAGAATTGCTTTTCAACCCGCAATTTGGAAAATTATGAAAAAGATAGAAAACAGACCTGGGAAATGGCACAGGCATACACTCTATGGCATCTAATTTTAGAAGGCAATTGACAGCATACTCTGCAACATATGTCTTTTATTTAGATGGAAGAAATGTTTATCTTTTAAGAGAAGTGCTTTTGACCTTGTGCTAGAGGCCTGCTAATAACTTGCCTCTCAAGAAGGAAGTGAACTCTGCTTTGGCATCAGAGGTGGGTTGCAGCAGATTCTGACCAGTTCTGGAGACCTGGCAGCGGAAATTTTGAGTCGTTTGGAGAACCGGTAAATACCACCTCTGCCTGGCCCCTCCCCCATCTATTCTCTACCTCCCGAGTCCCAGCTGATCGGGAAGAAATGGGGATTTTGCAGTATCCTTTCCCTGGAGTGGGGTAGAAATGGAGATTTTACAGTATCCTTCCCCTGCCACACCCACCAAGCCATGTCATGCTCACCAAGCCACACCCACAGAACCGGTAGTAAAAAAATCTGAAACCCACCACTGTTTGGCATGATCATCTACCTCCTAGGTTTTATGCCACAGACTCTGATGAAGACCCATGCTTGATACTACAGTTCTGGTTGAGAATAGAATTGTGTCTATGGATGAAGAACATAAATAAAGCTGCCATTAATTACTATTTATCCAAATCTACCTTATTTACTGACTCCTCTGGAAAGAGAGAACATGCCCACAATACTGGGCCCTTAATCATAACAAAGTATTTTTTGCTGCTTGAATTGCAACCTCATGAAACCTTTTCTATGATCTAATTGTGTGGATCCTTGAGAGAGTTCCACTTAATCTACTGAATACTGGAGTCATGACTGGATCATCTATGATTAGGATACTCAGTATGTCTATTTTCTATGGCAAGATGATTTGTTGGTTAGGGGAGGGATGAAGATTGGCTGGAGAGGAATGAAGGTTTGATTGGTTCTATATTCATGTCCTTAAGCACTAAGTTAAAGAAAAAGGGGAAAATCAATTCTGTTTCCAAAAAGTTCTCTGAGAAGATTTCTGAAGCCATTGATTATTAGGCACAAACTGAATGTACTTTGACATTTGCCTATTACTGCCTTGAGAATCTTCATCACCTTGCCAAGCAACTTGGAATATAGTTTTGGTTTGAACAATTTGTAAAATGTGGATAGGCAAGCTTCATCTTTAGAATACTCACTGTTTTCCTGTTCACAGCAGAAATCACAGGGTTTCCCTAGACCAGGGGTCTGCAACCTTAAACACTCAGAGCCATTTGGACCTGTTTCCCATAGAAAACACCGGGAGCCACAAAACTGGGTGGGCATGGCCAATTCGACATCACTCACTCCCACCCAGTCACATGACACACACACACACACAGCCATACCTACCCAGGTTTTGTGACTCCCGGTATTTTCTTTTCTCCGGGAAACAGGTCTCTCTCTCTGCGTCTCTCTTTTTCTCTCTCTCATCTCTCTCATCTTTCTCTCCCTTTCATCTCTCACTCTTTTTCTCCCTATCTCTTTCTCTCTCTTTCTCTTACCTCTCTTTCTGTCATCTCTCTCATCTCTTGTTTGTGTGTGTTCCCTCTTGAACCATTTCAAAAAACAGGCGAGGGTTGGGTGTTGTTGTTTTTTTGATGTTGTACTTTCTTCTTTGGGCGCTTTTTACCATATGATTTAAATCAAGAGTCATTTCAGGTTCCCAGATAAATGAAGCTCTTTCATCCCCTTGCTGTGGCTTCCTGTCAGCTGAATCCACCACTGGCTGGCCCCACCCCTCGCCCTCTCCTTCCAATCATTCCTCGCCTGAGAAGGTAAGGACGGTGGCGAAGGATGGTGACTCGCTCCATATTCCAGAGTGGAAGCGAAGTGGCCCTGTACCTGACTCTTCGTCTGGCCTTTGTTGGTGCTTGGCACACCTCGGTCGTTTGGGGAGACGCACTACTTTCTCTCTGCCCTGAGACACTGGCCTGGCCCAGCTGCAGCTGATGCTCCATGTCGTAATGGGCTCCAGGAGGAGGAGGAGATGCCATCTCCTCCATTGCAAAGCGCACTAAATTTAAGTCTGCTGCGCAAGGCACTGCAAGAGCAGCGAGCAGGCCATGGAGGTGGTGAGAGCAGTGGCGTCAGCTGCAGCTGGGCCAGTTTCTCAGAGCAGAAAATCACACGTCTCCCTGAGCAACTGAGGTGTGCGCTGCACCAACAAGGGCAAGTACAGAGCTGCTTTGCTCCCACTCGGGGATATGGAGCGAGTCTCCATCCACCGCTGTGGCCCTTACCTTCTCAGGGGGAAGGGCAAGGGGCAGGGCCAACCAGTGATGGGATCACCAGAGGACCACAGAGCCACATGCGGCTCCGGAACTGTGTGTTGCCGATACCTGCCCTAGACCTTCCTGTTTCCATTTCATTTGGCAAGAGAATTTAGCTTGACACTGCTGTTGAAACTATGGAACCTAGATACTTCTGACAAATCCTAAGTGAGCTGCTGCTGGTGATGGTTGACATCCTTCCCACATCTATTCTTCCTCTTCCTCATGTTCTTGAATTTCTTTCTTGTCTCCTGCATCTGTTTTTGATTGATTAAAAGGAGAGATATGAGGAAGAAGGAGATGTAGATAATGAGTAAGATTAAATAAATGGATTAGTCATGGACAACTTTTTAACTGAGATGATGGCACATTTAGAGGCACATCCTCTAAATGTGTGCATTATGAATATTTCCTAGCTGACCAATTTTTCAGCTCAAAACAAGATTTTGTATGTTCATAGAAAGAGAAAGCAGTGATGTTCTCTGTTGCTCAGAGAAGCACGTCCATATGCTATTGCACCTTTTCCTTCAGGGACAAAATAACTGGAAATAAAACAGAGGTTTGCATATCTGCATTCCCCATAATGGTTCGCCTTTCCCTCCATAGACATATAACTGTGGCTGCTCCTTCTCTTCACTGCATTCCTGAGAGTAGAAATAGCACAATTAAGCACTGCATCCAAGTCAATCAGAAGAAACCACTTCTCATTCTTAATGTTGTATGGGAAACAGCGCTTATCCGTGACGTCTGTGAAATCGCTATAAGGATTGTCCAGCTATACTTCTGTGCTTGGTAACTCTTCTATTTCTCAGTTAATAGGTGAATGGGACTATCTCCCTTTTTCTACTTATTGGTACTGTAGGCAGCATGCCAGAGTATACAGCAATCCATAATCCTCAAATGTTTTATGATCCTACTACAATATTCTCTATACAATTTACTCTCAGTGCTTCATGACTGTAACAAAGTCAGGATAAAGATCACGTTGTGAGATTTTCCTGTCATCTTGACTTATTTCTTATCTTTTCATGTTCTTTTCCAGAAGCAGAAACTGACCACAAGTTATTGTTCTTTTTAAGAAGGTATAGCCAAAAACTGAAGGATTTTACTTTCAAAAAGGAATTCTTTTCGACCCTACTTTTTCACTAGAAGAATTCTCCTTCCAGTTGACTTCATCATTCTGGTGACAAAGAATATATTAGTTATCCTAACATATGGCTCATGGGACGCAGTCTATTTTTACTAAGATGTAATTTCATTAATTGCACTAAGTATGAGGAATAAGCAGTCTCCAAAAATGTAGAGAAGAGAACTAGGGGATCAGCCATATTGGGCTTAATTCTCACTAAAGAAATGAAATGATAGAAGGTGTTGAAGTTACAGGTATCTTGGGGGAGAGTGATCATGCAATATTGGAATTCAATATTATACAAGCACAAACAATAGAACAAAGTCAAACTAGAGTCTTGAACTTTAAGAGAGCTGATTTCAATAAACCTAGAGACAGCTTGGGATAAATTTTATGGGTGAGAATCCTCAAGGGAAAAACAATCCAAGAAGCTTGGGAAATTTTGAAAAATGAGATTATAAAAGCCCAGTGTAGCATAATTCCAATGAAGAAGAAACATAACAGCTCTCAAAAGAAACCAGCATGGCTGCGGAAAGAACTGTCAAATAAATTGAAAGATAAAAAAGGACAAGTATAAAAAGTGGAAAGAGGGGCACACAACTAAGATAGAATATCAGCAAATAGTCTGGAGCCTGCAAAGATGTCAGGAAAATCAGGAAAGCTAAGGCTCAAAATGAACTAAGGCTTGTGACAAAAGTAAAAAATAACAAAGCTTTGCTGGCTGAGGAATTCTGGGAGTTGAAATCCAGAAGTCTTAAAATTGCCAAACCTGGAGACCCCTGCCCTAGACCACCTTAGGAACAAAGTGGTGGGTTTTGCTGACATTTCAGGAGGAAGGGAAGGGAGGGAGGGAGGGAGAGAGAGAGAGGGAGGGAGGGAGGGAGGGAGAGGGAGAGAGAGAAAGAAAGAGAAAGAAAGAGAGAAAGAAAGAGAAAGAAAGAGAAAGGGAGAGAGAAAAGAAAGAAAGAAAAAGGAAGGAAGGAAGGAAAGAAAGAAAAAGCGAAAGAAAGAAAGAGGAAGAGAGACACAAAGAAAGAAAGAGACAAAGAAAGAGGAAGAAAGAGAAAGGATGGGGGAGAGAGAGAAAAGAGAAAGAGAAAGAAAGAAAGAGAAAGAAGGAAAGAGGAAGGAAGAGAGAGAGAGGAAAGAAAGAAAGAAAGAAAGAAAGAAAGAGAAAGAGGAAGGGGAGAGAGAGACAAGAAAGAAAGAGGAAAGGAGAGAGAGAAAGAAAGAAAGAAGAAAGAGAAAGAAAGAGGAAGGAAGGAAGGGTGAGAGAGAGAGAGAGAGAAAGAGAGAAAGAAGAGGAAGGAAGGACCTCAAACCCTGGCACTAGACGTGCCTTCCAAAGATGCTTTGAAACAGGACAGCAATCTAGAGCTGGAAGGGACCTTGGAGGCCATCTAGTCCAACCCCCTGCTCCAGCAGGAAACCTTATATCATCTGGATTATTTTGGTGCCTCTAAATATGGAAAATTGCCAGAAAGAAGAGTGAGTTTACTAGAACAAGGCTGCCATGCAGAGGAAGGCAGAGATAGTCTTTGACTTATGTCTACAACTGAGCCCATAATTTTGATTGCTAAGCAAGAGCTTAGTTGCTAAGTGAGTTTCACCACATTTTACTCAATCCATGACCTTTCTTGGCTTTAACAGTCACATGCAAGCTAGAGAAGAACATATGAAGGTGTGTGTAATGTTCTAAATGTACAGAGATTATAGTTAAATGTGTGGCAGAAAGTGGACTCTGGATATGTTTTTCTAATGTAGTAAAAGTGGACTCTGGATATGTTTTTCCAATGTAGTAAGTGAGGTTGAATGTGTATAGTTTTAGGAGAGAGAGAGAGAGGGAGGGAGGGAGGGAGGGAGGAAGAGAGAGGGGGGGTGCACGTACATACACATACAGTATATATAGTTTTTGTGTGCCTATACACACTCTATATTATGTAATATGTATGTACACATGTGGCAAATATACATAGGATTAAATAGTATAATTCGGATGTTCAGTAGTAGTAAATAGACAGAGAAATTGTATCTTGTTGAGGCCTTTGAAGCCAGGCACCCTAACCCTAACCCTTGACGTGAGTGATGTCAAGTTGGCCATGCCCACCCAGTCACATGACCACCAAGCCAGGCCACCCAGTCACATGACCATCAAGCCACACCCACAGAACCAGTAGTAAAAAAATTTGAAACCCACCACTGGACCCACCCCCTTAGGCACGTGCATAAGAGGCAGTGAGCGCACACGGGGTCTGGCATCCCTGGGGACCATCTTGCCCCACTGGCTGACTGCATCCTGAGTGCTTCCCTTTCATCCAGGACGCCAGCGCTCGCTGCCTCCTGTGTGGATGCCCAGGGGATGGGGCCAAGGCAGTGGGGTGATTTCTCGCTGGCTCTGGGACAGCTGTGTGGGTCAGATCTAAGGCTGACTGCAATCAGGACTGGGTGGCTGGCACGAGTGCCTGATCGGCCTTGGCCAGGCTAAGGTGATGCAGGCTGGTCCTTCGCTGTTTCCAGGATGGCCACACAGCCCAGGGGGTGAGTTTGGCAGTGCTGCTGGTGGTTGTGCTACCAGCGGCCGTGGCTTTCCCATGCGGGGGCTGGGGCAGTCTCAGTGAAAGGGAAACATCATGGGCTGTGAGGCCAGGCTCAGAAAGGGACAGGGGGAGAGGAAAGATACTGGCAGTGCTTTCCTTTTACTGGAACAGATCCTGCCCCCCCATTGGAAAGCTCGTGCCGAGAGCCTGCCCCTGACACCTGTCCTTTGAATCCATTAGGCAGGAGTTACACTGGCAAAGCTGGTCTGGGTTTCCTGATCTGTGGGTGGAGGAAAGCCTGCCAGAGCCCTGCCCCATGCCCTGCACTCTGAGGCGGTGCCAGCAGATGAGGTTTGGTCAGGGGTGGGGCCGAGGCGGTGAGGTGTCCCTCACTGGCTCCAGGGCAGCCATGCAGGTCAGATCTAAGGTTGACCATGTTCCACCCGGATGGCTGCACCAGGTTGTGGATCAGCACCGCTCCTGCACCAGCACCTCCATGCCCCACTCTCTGGCTTGGCCTCACAGCTTCCTTTCACTGGGACTGCGCCACCCCAGTGTAGGAAAGTCATGGCTGGTGGCAGCGCTGTCAATCCTCCTGCCCTCCTCCCTTCCTCGGAGGAAGATTGGGATGGCATGAAAAGCGTTTGCAAGCCAACAAGATTTTGGGGTGGTGAAATCCCTTGCTTCAAACCTCCCATCGGCTTGCAAACACCTTTTGTACTGTCCCAATCTCAGCATGAGAAGTGTTTGCAAGCCAACAAAACTTTGGGGCAGTGAAATTGCCTTGCTTGAAACCTCGGCTTGTAAATGCTCTTCTTGACTGGAAGACTGGAATGGTGTGTAAGGTATTTTCAAGCTAATGGGAGCCTTCAAGCAAGGCAAATTCACTGTCGCAAAATCTCATACTCTTCAGTCAGGTTTGGTACAAGCCTCAGTTTGCAGAGAACAGAAGCGTAAACTACTGTAGTGCAAGATCAATGGTGCAAGATCTCAGCTACTGATCTTGTGTGATCTTGCATTACAGTACTGCACAAACTGCAGGGCATTGGTGCTTGTGCACAGTTGAGGAGGGTGCCTGCGGGGGTTGAACAGTACTGCACAAACTGCAATGGGGAGGGGGGGTGGAAATGGGAAGCCACTGTGGGCAATGGGCAGGCAGCAGTGGGCATGGGCTTCCCATTTTGACCTCTCCCCACTGCATTGCCCCTGTGCCTGGACTTCAGCCTAAAACCGAACAGGCAGTTCAGATGCCCCCACATCGTGCCCCAGCACCATTTGACACCCCCCCACAAGCACCCTCCCAGCTGCATGCAAGCAACGATGCTCTGCTGGGGCCCCCCACACTCTGACGCTCACCCTGGAGCACCCCTCCCAGCCTTGTCTGGCCCATCACAGGTGCCCCTTGATGTGAGCGGCGTCAAGCGGGCCAGGCCGAATTGGCCATGCTCACCCAGTCACATGACTACCCAATCACACCCACCTGGCACTTTGAGGGCAACCATAATGCTGATCCATCCCTCAAAGAAATTGAATTTGACACCCCTGTGCTATAAGGTTTCCTGCCAGAGCAGGGGATTGAACTAGGAGACCTCCAAGATCCCTTCCAACTCTGTTAATCTGTTAAAAGTAGATAATTACAAACTCAATGTGTCTTCTAAAACTAGATTTTTTTTTTAAAGGGTGTTAGAAAATTTGAATGTGATATTTTCAATGTTTTGAAAAATAGTTTGGTCTAGAGGTTAAGGTGCTAAAGTAGCAATGCAAATCCTGAGTGCTAGTTCAACCTTAGGTACAGAAGCCAAAAGGATGACTTTGGGCTAGTTACTGTCTTTTAGTCCTAGGAAAATATCAGTAGCAAAAATATTTTTCAGGAAGCTGCATGAATTTGTCCATGTAGACATCAAGAGTTAACACTTGCTTGTACACAGAACAAACAAGAAATACTGAATGTAAATGGTTCTATAAAAATTCATTTGTTATGTGTTCTGGGGGAACAGCCATCATAGTGTTTTCTGTGACTGGGTTCTTTCTAACCATTTTGCTTCCAAATATTTAGGACTTAGAGCAAAAGTACTGAGTATTATTCTTCACCGAATAAGTATCTCCTTGTTAAATGTAAGGCCACAGGAATAATCGCTGCAGCTTTCTTAGAAATTCCCAGGATCAATAGGCAAATGAAGAACAGCAAGGCAGAAAACAGGGGAAAAATGACTGATACTTCCAATTCTAATATTATAAGCGACTGTTCATGATTAAAGCTGTATCTTGATCATCAATGAAGCCATACTATAGTCTTCCTTGTCTTGTGGACATTAAATTACCACAAACACTTAATCCGTCTGCAACCATTTTACTGAATTTTCCTGTTCCTTCTTATACCATCTTGTTTTACTGTCAATCACTTTATCAAACAAGCTATTTGTTATAAATCATTTATTATTCTTTCTTTTTATATGTCACCATGGGCTATTTCAGGAAGAAGGTAAAATAAAAGCACTCTGTTGCTGGTCGTTACCTGAACAAATTCATATTTTTGGCAATAACACAGAAGCAGTTTACCCATATAATGTTTTCAACTACTAGCCTTCAACCATAGGATTTCCTGTAATCTCCAGAACAAGTATTAGTTATGTCCTATCTATTTAGCTTTTTTAGAGATCAGCCAGGGCTGTCTGTGGGCTACTGCCTCCATTTAGGGAAACCACTTTATTTTCAATTTCGATCTTTCAGTTTCTCAATGAAAAAATCCCTATATGGTTTCAACATGATCTCTTCCCCAATTTAGGGATATAAGAAGTGAATATGATAGCATGTATGTATTGTACAGTATTTCAAATATGAATGTAATGATTACTACTTGGAGTGTTAAGATATGTTTTAATAAATAGCTTTCATTATCAGAGAAAAGGCCTGCCAGTTTGTTAGTTCATAGAAAGCCAGTATAAAAGAAAAAGAGGAATATTCTTATGGTTTGTTTCCCAGGAAGCTTGATTACATTGCATTATTGTTTATTTATTTAGTGTTACTTTATGTATTATTAGGCACCACTTCTTAACCAAATTAAGATGGGTAACCATATAAATTCCTTTTTAGAGCATCAAGATCATTTAGCAGAGGAGGACATTAACTAGAGATTACAAGTAGAATTTTGCAAAAATCTAGCATGAAAAATAGAATAATGTGGCTGAATTAGCTACATTAAATACCTATAAAAGTATTGAATAGTTATGTTTTTTAAAAAATAAATTCTGCTATTTTCTCTAAAGTATTAGTATTTAAGAGTAATACTATTACTCTATTACAGTATTTTCTCTAAAGAACAAAAAGTTAAAATACCTCTATTTTACTTTTTAGAAATTTCAGTTACTGTTCTTGGATAGATTTTAATGGGTAGATTTTAATATACCAATTCTCATTAGATAGGAATCTTAAAATGAGTCTTCTAGATAGCTCCTATGCAGGAATTCAGATAATTGTAACACTGATTCATGTCAGCAGGGACATATAAATAATGAAAGCTAATAGACAATAGCTTTCAAAAGAGGTTCTTCAAAGTGTGCTGCAGTGTTGATGAAGCAATTTTTAAAATCATTATAGCAACCACGGATCTTTCAGACTCACATGGCTGCTTTAGAAATTGCTCCTGCATGTGTAGGCATACACAATTGTTTTGCTTTTGTAACACTTAGTGAAACAAAGCAACATGTATGCATACAAATGCAATGACAGAAGGGAAAAGCCATTGCAAACCTGAGAAAAGAGACATTTTAATAATTAAAAAAATACTAAAAACATGCTTGCATGCATTCTAGAGCACCTCTCTGAAGTATTTCCAAAAGATTTTAGCTTTAAATTCAGTAAATACAGAATATGTTAAAAGTATCATGTGTGATACAGTAGAAATATCACACACACACATGCAGGTTTGTGAGTGTGTTTAATCTTAAATTGAACTAATTTGCAATTACACAAATAAACATCAGACAATGTAGTTTAGGAATTCATATTTTCATTGTAACTTTCTGCAATTAATTTTGTTCTTCGGAAATAACAATCTTTCCAATTCAGGAACCATATGAAACCACTTCTATACCTTAATCTGTCAGAGTGTGCACAGTGTGACAATTTTGAGACAACCCAGGAGCAAAATACAGTAAACAGAGGTTTGTCTTCAAATAGTGGTTTATCTACAAAGAATATATACATACAAGTACTATGCAAAGGTCAAACAGTCAATCAGCAATTTACAGCACAGAAGCACACAGGGGGAGAGAGATACGCCCCAACAGGGCCTCTCTTATAATACAGACTCTTAAAGTGGTAACAGTCAAATAACCCTGCTGACTCATTACTACCACTGCATCATCATTACAAAATTACAGTATTACAGTATTACAGCAGCTGGTCCAGCTATTAAATCATCATTACCCTGACAATCAATTAACCAGGGAACTTTCTTATTCATATAAATATAACTTAGCTTGCTAGGCAGCACTTAATAATTATTCTGGATTGTTCATATAGTATAAAAAAATCTGACCACTTTCATTAATGGGTAAACTTCACTGGAGCATAATAGGAATGAAACATATTAGAGGATAGGCAATGTAGTAAGTTCCAATATATGTTTGGATTCTACTTTCAGAATGACCTTGTTATTTTACCTATCCTAAATGGCTTTGTGGCTACTCACTAACTTTGTATTGGTTATCAAAAACCTGGCTACCTAACTGAAGTGTACCACAGCTTTAAAAAAAGTAATATTCAATATATGTACATATAGTATACATATAGTTATATGGGCTGATGTGTGATAGGGTGGGGAATCAAACTGGGAAGAAAAAATCAGAAGTTTGTATTGGGTCAATGCTAATTATAAAAAACATTCTTCTAAGCAAAATGTGTAATCTCTCAGAAGCAACGTCAAGTGAATAAATTACAGCAACAAATAATTTGTATTAATCAAATTTATGTAGGTTTTGAAACTTACTATTTAAATTAACATTACTATGGTAGTTTCAAGTCTTATATCTCGAATGCAGACAATATTCAATTTTTGTCTAATGCAATGCAGACAATATTCAATTTTAGCCTAAAATCTAGGTATCTAAGGTTGAAAATCACCTCCTAGGTTAAAAAATAACTATTTTCTGAAAAGGAGATTTATTGCATTTTTTCTTATGTTTCATCCACCAAAGGTGATGATAAAATCATGGTGACACAATGACTAAACAATTTGTGTCAACAACAGAATGGGTTTCCCATCCATACTACCGTATTTTTCGGAGTATAAGACGCACCTTTTTACCCCCCAAAAGGGGGTGAAAATTTAGGTGCGTCTTATACACCGAATGTAGCCCTGCCCACCCACTGGCCCCCACCCTTTGGCCTGTGCCTCGCAGCAGTTACCTTCTTGCAAGCAAACAACAAGAAAAAACAGCCCCTTTCAGCTTCAGCATAGGTTAATTAGCACAAGTTGACTAGATCGGCCTCCCGACTCTCCGCTGATTTGCTCTCAGCTGTTTTGCGCAGGGCTCTCCTGCATGCTGCAAAAAGTGCTGGAGCAGATTTTTTTTGCTGAAAAAACGAAACTGAAAGTAAAGCAGGTTCTTTGCTGCAACGTGACAAAATGAGGCAGAGAGAGATTTCTTTTTCTTTTTTCCCACCAAAAAAGGTAGGTGGAAACAATGGGAAATTTAGAGCAAAATAGGAGGTTCAAGATTTTAAAACACAAAAGAAAAAAAGCTCTATTTAACTAGGGAATTGTAATAATTGAGGTACTATTAATTGTATATTGTTTTGAAAGCAGAAATAGTTAAGTTGTGGTTTGGAGGAATATATGGGGAAAATTATTTGGTTTATTATTATTGGTAAATATAATTAATTGATTTGTAAGAAATTAGATTGAATGGAAATAATTGGAATATTCATGTTCATATTGATTAATATACAAAAAACATAGTTATAACTAATTGATTTATATAAAAATGTTGAATTTGTATTAAACAATTGTAATACTAAATAATTAACCAATATGAGGATGGATATAAAAATAGATGACAATGGGAAGAGGTATAATATAGAATAGAAGGGAAAAATTGAATTTGATTAAGATTAGAGATGAGAATGAAGGGTAATATTGGTTTTTTTTTAAAAAATAGATGAGGAATAAATATAGCAAAAAGGAAATATAGAAATTGTAAATTTAATTGAAATGACTAAATATTGTTTAAATTTGTGAACCAGCCAAACACTCTGTTCAAAGAAAATACATTGTATGTTTGTATGTGTGTTTGTCAAAAAAACAACAACAACTTTTTTTAAAAAAAAAACAACAACCAAAAAAGGTAGGTGCGTCTTATACTCCGGTGCGTCTTATACTCCGAAAAATACGGTAAATAAAAGCTGCAATATCCAGCTTTCAACTTCCCTTAAATAAAACCTTATATAGATACATAATTCAGAATACTTGACTAATATATATGAAGAGAAACTGAGTGTAATAATGATAAATGTAAAACTTGATAAGTACAAGGGCAAGAAGGGAGGGAAAGAATCTAAACTGGAAATTTAATTTGAAGGACACTGAATATTTTAATGGTTTTACATATATATATATATATATATATATATATATATTTACTTACCTTGAAGAGATTTCCCCAAGCCTTGGCCCAGCTTCCAACCATGCTTCTGTAGCAAGCGGTGTCCAATATTATCCTGACAGACAGAAGACAGAAACAAACCAAAAATATTCCAATAATATGTTCTTCTTTTACAATGATATTTCAACACATGGCGAACAAGGTAATTTTCTACATGTATGCATGCAAAATAAATGAAATAAGAACTACTTAAGGGCAACAATTGCCCAATAAAAGGGAAAAGATATTTACATAAGAACAAAACAAAAAAACTAGAACACCTGCTAGTAAGATTTTTCCACAGGAACAGAGTTCAGGAAGGATCATCATACTTTCTGATGGTGTGCTGGGCAACTTTTGTGCATAATAGGAAAAAAAAGCAATGGGGAAAAATAAAGAAATTGACATTTAAAAAGCATTAAATCAATCTAGTTATACAATCATATCCATCACCTAAAAAGCGCCACTTGATTTTTGTAAAAACAAATAAACAAACTAACTAACAATGTGTTTAGTTTATTTTTTACTTGTTTGTGTCAGACTTTGAAGAGAGCACATTAAGTTGTTAAGTGTCAGACTTGCCCCACCACTAGAAACCAAAACACAATCAGAGCAAAATCCATGTTAGATTTGATTGTTTTTTTACAAATAAAAAAAAATACATACATACAAATATCTATATATGTAGTATATATATATATATAAATATATATATGCACACACATATATATGCATATATATACATATATATACATATATACAAGCACACACACACATATATATATACACACACATATATATGAAAATTAAAACATGCAGCCATTATTAAACTAAAAAAGTATAGCAAAGTTAGTAAAAATACAAAAGTTCAAATTTAAAATATTAACAAATTAAAAATAATCAAAGTATATATAAATAAAATGAACTCAAGCATAGACTGGATGATGCATTACACATGTAAACTAACAGAAATACTAATATGTTAGGATGAACAGGCCTAGCAACAGCAAGGAACCATTAGTGCTTGTAGGGACAAAACACAACAAGCATAATGTCTCATCTTTTAAAAAGAAAATCAAAATGGACTAAAATTAATAAGAGGTAAATGTAGCAATTCAATGTTAGCTTTTGACATCAAGATAAAGTAAGAAACTAACATATACCTTGTTTCCCCCAAAATAAAGACATCCCTTGATAATAAGCCCAATCGAGCTTTTGAGCACATGGCAATAAGGCTAAGCACTTATTTCAGGGATCAAAAAAAATATAAGAGAGGGTCTTATTTTCGGGGAAACACGGTATATAGCTAGAATGAAATTAATTTCAAGAAAAACACTGGATTCCCATGTCCATATAATATTAACAGGAAGGAGAAAGATTACAGGGAATCATGTATGGTAATTAGTCCTTTCCCTTGATGAATCTCCCTTAAACGCTCTCCCTAAATTTATTTTCTTCACCTGGAATATAAACTGAAGAAATTAAATATAAATTAACTCCCCCTTTTCTTAACACTCTTAACATGTATCTTCTTCCAGAATCTCTTTCCCTTATTTCAGCAATGTATCTGATTTTAATGCTATTAGACAGAAGAGCTTTAAAAAAAGTCACAGCTCTGTCAATCTATTTCTTCTACCTGAATTCAATTACTTCAATTCAATATTCTGCTTCATTTATTTCAGGGATGAACTCTAATTTAAATCCAGCCCTTCAGGCAGCCTTGTAGAAATCGGTGGTCTCTATATCTGTTGATCTATAACTTCTATCACACACTAGGCCAGACATGGACAATGTGAGGTTCTTATTATTAAGATGTATTTTATGAAAATTGTTATCACTTTAATTGTATGTAAGAATATCCCTGAAATTTGGCCATCATATAATGATAATGCACTTTTAATGCAGATATAAGATCCCCAGGCTCTCAGATGATAAAGCTAGTGAAGTCTCATTTTCACTACCGAAAATTTTGCCGATTGGATAAGGCAGAAGTTTGATTCAATGGTCAGCAACTCTGTGTGTGTGTGTGTGTGTGTGTGTGTGTGTGTGTGTAGGCAGGTGTTGTGTGTGTGTGTGTGTGTGTGTGTATGCATTTATGTTGTAATTTCACACATATCTATCAAGGCATAGATCTTATTAAAATCAGTGGGACTTATTTTTAAATAAATAAATAAATACTTTTCCTTTGGGACTACTAGGGGTGCTGAAAATAATAGTGGGACCATATTATGAAAAAAATAAGAGGCTTATCTACCCCTCCTTTTTTCCCTCGGGTTACCTAATCTCCCCCTCCCCCACCTTCACTGACATTTATTGTTCTTTTGCTTCTGTTGTCCATGCTTAGTGCTTGCTTTACTGATTTCTAGTGGCTGAATTAGACTGAGAGATTGTCTCTTTGGCTAATACTTTCAGTTTAAAACTTTTCTAAATCTTTTTAAATACTGACTTTTCTAAATATAGAAAAATGCAGCCATTTTGGATAGTTATTAACTGAATAGTGTTAGTATCAGGCTAATACGAAATTCTGATAAAAAGAACTGTGCTGTACTTCCATTCCTGCAAAAGGAAACAATTATTGCTCAGATGAGACATTGTGCTACACATGTTGTGTGATGAATGCACTAAAAAGTAACAGACAAATGAAGCCATTATGCTATTTCCAAAAGCAGTGCAGGTGGAGTGAAAGCATTTCCATACGAACCTGGCTTTAAAAACTGGGCTGTCAAAAGAACAGTTAAATGTAACACAAAGTAAGAAACTGTCCAACCAACTAGTGGTAATTTGTTGTTTTTAATGTGTTTGTCTTGTTTTTATTCACTGCTTGCAAATAATGTTTTTTTAAAAAAGGAACGCATAAAATAAACACAAGACTAGCTGGGAGTTTTAACAGCATTGTGACTGACATTGTGAAAGAGGAGGAGCAGGGAGAGAAACAAACATTAAAACTGAACATAGGGAAAGAGAATAAAACTGAGGATGGTTGTACACATTAGCACCACACTTGCCAAGCCACTCAAGAGATTCTGTATGCTTCAACATACAAGTTGAAGTTTCTAGCCTATAAAACTCCTATAACTTATGAAGATATATAAATTTTCAGATTTCACATTATTCTTCTGTGGATAAAAAAGGTACACAAATCAAAACATTTCTTTTAAAAAAGGTAATAGGTAAGGATACTTCACTAGATATCTTCAGCAATTAACTGTCTCCCATTAAATTCTGTTATACATTTGAGGGATTAGAGATATAAAGGCTTATGAATACAAAGTTCAATTAAATTAGCTCAAAAAGATTTTTGTTTAATACAATAAAATAATATCACTATCACCTCCTGAGTGGCTCCAAAAGGTATGCTGACTGTGCATCAAAGAATTTAAAAGCAGGAACAGCTAGGTGCTATAAAGGGTGCTTCCATGCAAAATAGGAGGGGGAAAAAGAACAAAAGCCCCAAATTTAGAGCTTACTGCATGACACAATGAAAGCAAGAGAGAAAAAGCCCAAGAGTAGTGCTACATCATTCAGCATCTGCAGAAAGCACAATATTTAGAGTGCTTGGCAATATACAGGCAGCTGCTAAGTATCAAATTGGCAGCCCTGTGCAGATATCATTTTGGATCCAGGGGAGTCCACAGATCAGTATAGATATGCAATGGGACAAAAACTAAATCCCCCAAATTACTACAATATTCTTCTTTTTGCATTCCACAAGGGGGCTGAAGAAATAATTTTGACCATCTTGCCTACAGTATTTGATGGTCATAAACAACAACAATATATGACAAGAAAAGCAAGAAAGAGAAAATATGGAACTAAACTGTCTATCTCAACAAAGTGTTAAAACAGCCTTGCTAATATGAAGTACAATTGATATAGATGAAAAAAAGGGGGGGGGGAACTGTGTTGTTTGTTAAGTATTTGCTTAAATTGCTGCCCTTTCTCAATATAAATAGTTAAAACTGGAATCATTACAAGATAAGAGCTAAGATGTGGGGGAAATCAATTATCTAGTCAGGCTTTGCATGGCAGAGGATAAAAAAAGAAAGCTTGAAGCAAATAACTCCTATTTTTAACAGGGAAAGAACTGAAATTGGCAGAGTCTGTAGTATCAGACAAGAATTCAGGTTCAGGTACCCTTAGCCCTTGTTAAAAGAGGATTTTACAAGGAAATCAGTGTGCCCCAAAGTATAATGCTTCGTTCTTAAGCAGCTTTCATAGGTTACTTTTGAGACAAAAGTAGATGCTAGAACTACATGGTTGTGTAATAAATAATCTTCATATTGCTTCTGTCACTCAGAATAAGACAAGGATTGGAACGTCTATTTTCCTATTTTCTGAGTGCTATCTATATTTGTAATAATCAATTTTTAAAATGCATCCTAAGAGTTATACCCCTCTGCATCAATTGATCAGAAGAATGGACTCAACTGGCTGTTCAGTTTTTCTTTGTCCCACACAGCTACCAATATTCTTTTAAACCAGCGGTTCTCAACCTGGAGGTCACGCCCCCTTTGGGGGTCGAACGGCCATTTCACAGGGGTCGCCAAAGCACTCTCTCGCCCCCCCATGCTTTCACTCACCCTCACCCTCTGCCTCTGTTGGATCGCCGTTCACTTACCCCGCCCACTCCCAATCTATTGCTGCCTCCTGAGTCCCAGCTAATGGCTAGAGGGAAAAAAACTGTTTAAAGATCCGCCCTACAGCTAATCCGTGTTAAAAGAAACAAATGAGTAGACCGGTGCCTGCAACAATAGAAAAAACAGCCCCTTTCAGCTTCAGCATAGGTTAATTACCATAAGTTGATTTAATCAGCCTCCCGACTCTCAGCTGATTTGCTCTCAGCTGTTTTGCGCAGGGCTCTGTTCTGTTGCTAGCTGCAAAGAGGTAAATTGCTGGAACAGATTTTTCCCCCCGAGCTATGCTGAAAAAGCGAAACTAAAAGTAAAGCAGGGTCTTTGCTACAACGTGACAAAATGAGGCAGAGAGAGATTTCTTTTTCTTTTTCTTTTTCCTCACCAAAAAAGGTAGGTGCAAAACTGCAAACAATGGGAAATTTAGGGCAAAAGAGGAGGTTCAAGATTTTAAAACACAAAAGAAAAAAAGCTCTATTTAACTAGGGAAATGTAATAATTGAGATACTATTAATTGTATATTGTGTTGAAAGCAGAAATGCTTAAGTTATGGTTTGGAGGAATATATGGGGGAAATTATTTGGTTTATTATTATTGGTAAATATAATTAATTGATTTGTAAGAAATTAGATTGAACGGAAATAATTGGAATATTCATGTTCATATTGATTAATATACAAAAACGATAGTTATATAACTAATTGATTTATATTAAAATGTTGAATTTGTATTAAACAACTGTATTAAATAATTACATAATTAACCAATGTGAGCATGGATATAAAAATAGATGACAATGCGAAGGGGTATAATATACAATAGAAGGGAAAAATTGAATTTGATTAAGATTAGAGATGAGGATGAAGGGTAATATTGGTTTTTTAAAAAAATAGATGAGGAATAAATATGGCAAAAAGGAAATATAGAAATTGTAAATTTAATTGAAATGACTAAACAGTTTAAATTTGTGAACCGGCCAAATACTCTATTCAAAGAAAATACATTGTATGTTTGTATGTGTGTTTCTAATTATTGCTATTTATTCATATTAGTTCTCTTTTATTCTTTAAAGTTTAACAATTCATTCTTTATCTTAATATCTTTATATTTGTTTGGGGTTGGCTTTCTTCCCTTTCATCTTTTTTATTGTACAGCAATCTTTCTCCTCAAACCTACCATCTCTCTCTTTTCTTTCCTTCTTACTTTCTCTTCCCCCCTCTTCTTCTCCTCCCTACTTCCTCTTCCTTTCTCCTTCTCCTCCTCTCTTCCTCCCTCTCTTACCCTCACTCCTACTCTAATTTCCCTTCCCTTCCTTCATCCCTCTCTATTGCTGTATCCTTTTATGCATATGGACTATTCACAGGGCTGAAAAAGTTATTTTTGACTGGTCCTCGCACTTTTGACCAGTCCTCGAACTTACGACTGTCCTCACATTTTATGTTTTTGCCCTATCTTGTCACCATGGTGAAGAGAAGCAGATGTGAAATGAGTGACATGGTTGTTAAGAATGCTACAATGGGCATAAATGATGACCAGGTATAAATGCGAAGACTGGTCAAAAGTGCGAGGACCTGTCAGAAATCACTTTTTTCAGCTTTTTGTGCTGAAAGGACTAGTCAGAGGGCTGAAAAAGTTATTTTTGACTGGTCCTCACACTTTTGACCAGTCCTCGAATTTACGACTGTCCTCACATTTTATGTTTTTTGCCCTATCTTATCACCATGGTAAAGAGAAGCAGTTGTGAAATGAGTGACATGGTTGTTAAGAATACTGCACGGGCATAAATGGGAGTATGGACAGTTGCAAAACAAAATGGCAGCTCAGAGCTGAAACTCCGAGGCTGGGAGGGAGATGTTTTGACATTTTCAAGAGTGTGGGGGTCAATTAACCATCCACAGACCCCCCCCCTCCCAGCATGCTGAGGTATTTTCAGCTCAATAGAGCTGTGGATGGAGCCCAAGGATAAAACATGAGCCAAGCCCGAAGATCAACTGTTTGTCAGTAAAAAGATTGAGGGCGGTGGGGAGAATGTCAACATCAAAGCCTGGCTGTCATGACCGGGTCAACCACTGAGTCTAATACAGCTGATGAAATGGTTGGCGAGACGGTGGCAACAGCGACTCCGGATCGGGTGTTGATAATTATGCCTGGGCTAATAGGCGCTGCATGTAGCAACACAGCGGCGATGATGTCTATGGCAAGGGGGGTTACCACAATGGCGAGGGGAATGGCGCTAATGGCAGCGACAGCGACGGCAACACCAGGAGGCTGCAAGGAAGCCCTCGTTGTTAATAGAGGAGACGGCAATGCTGCAAAGGCTATAAATGTTAGGATCCCTTCATCCTCTAGGGATCTGTTGCACTCCTCTTTCTTGAAACTCTGAGGACTTATTAAACTAATTGAACTAAGTAGCCTGAGCAAGGTGATGGATAGGGACTGAGGATTACAAACTGGAGATGATGACTTACTCTCCCCCTCAACTGTCCCTCTCTCCTTAATCAGATCTAGATATATTACGACCACTCAGCGTTAACTTGCAATCTTAGATCGATCTGCAGCTTTATTTACCACCTATTCCCCAAGATTACCCTGATTATTTAACCCTAAATACTTTGTCCAAAAGTAAGGCTCTGCCTTACTTTTTTGATCTAATCTTCGGCCATCGCTGGTATCAGGACTGGAGGAGATACAGACATCGAGAGTCTTGGATTATGGGAAGATAAACCACCTTCTCTTTGTTTGTTTCAAATAGTTTGGTCGCTGTGAGAGGACGACCCTTTGAGACCTCTACCCCCACCTCCTTTGGATGGACTTACTACAACCACAAGACTTCCCATCGTCGTGAGAGGGCGATGATGTTCCGATGTATTGACATTTGTAACATACTGGTCTCCCTTTTACATCTATTTCCTCCCTTATTTTAATTACCTGTCTTAACCATCTCTAACACTCTTAGAAGAAAATGATCCTTCATCTCCTTCAACTCGCTCCTATCTTTGATGTATTCAACTGCGGAGCTCCTTGCACTGCGAGATTCCCCCCTCTCGCATGTCTGGCCCTCTCAGTTATCAAGGGCCGCCCTTGAGGATGGGTTTTGGAACCCTGAGAGGTGGTTTGCAAAAAACCGACGGCTTTGGGGGTTTTTAGATAAATCTTTAAGTTCTATTTTAAGGGGTTCTGGGAGGGATTGTGGGAATGGATCTGGGGGGATCCATAAATCCACTGAAAGGGGTAATGGGTCTGATAATCATGGTGGGGAGGATGGGGACAGAAATCTGACAAGGATGCAGGGGGATGAAGCGATGGGCATTAGTATAGTAAGTGGGAGGGGCAGATATGACGGCTGCAGGGGGCCATATTATGTTTCAGGAGTGCGCACTCATTGTTTACGAGCGATTGCCCACTCCGACCCCCAAAGCACTGCTCGTTTCCCGGGTTGTTCAGAGTCTCAGACCCTGGGTCTACGGCTGATGTTATGTAATGCCAGGTCAGTGGTAAATAAAGCCCCCCTCATTCATGATCTTATTTCAGAGGGGGGTGCTGACCTGGCAGGGATTACGGAGACCTGGTTAGGCCAGGAGGGAGGAGTTCCCCTTGTGGAAATGTGCCCACCAGGTTTCCGTGCATTCCATCAGCCAAGGACTCAGGGAAGGGGTGGGGGAGTGGCAGCAATCATTAGAGAAAGTCTTTGCCCGAGGGAGGCCACTGTTCCACAGATAGCCGGATGTGAGTCCCTCCTTCTGAAGTGGGGTCGGGGGATTCAGATGGGCCTACTGATTGCGTACCTGGCTCCCTGCCACGTAACAGCGGTCCTGCCTGAGCTGCTCGACATTATAGCCGAGGTGACGGTGGAAACCCCCAGACTTATTGTTATGGGGGATTTTAACCTGCCATCTGCTGGTGAGATGTCGGAGATGGCTTGGGAGTTCATGGATTCCATGACGGCCATGGACCTGACCCAGGTAGTTCAAGGCCCCACTCACTTGGGGAATCACACTCTGGACTTGATTTTTGTCTCTGATCAGTGGCTGAATGATCTAAGAATAGGGGATATGGACATCAAGCCCTTGTCATGGTCTGATCATTCTCTTCTTCACATAGACTTTCAAGTCACTTCCACCCACCGCAGGGAGACAGAACCAACCAAATGGTTCCGTCCCAGGCGCCTGATGGACCCCGAAAGGTTCCTGATGGAGCTTGGGCCATTTCCTGAAACTCTGGCTCACAACTCGACTGAGGACTTGGTGGCCACCTGGGACAGGGCGGCTACTGGGGCCTTGGACCGCGTTGTGCCTTTGTGGCCTCTGACCCGATGCCGATCTCGTCTAGCTCCTTGGTTTTCCGAGGAGCTGAGAGAGATGAAGCGTCGGAAAAGACGCCTGGAGAGCAATTGGAGGACAAGCCTATCTGAATCTGACCGAACACAGGTGAGATCTTATATTAAGACCTACCTAGTGGCGATAAGAGCGGCGAAGTCTAGCTACTTCTCCGCTCTTATTGCATCTGCAGAGAACCGCTCAGCTGCGCTGTTTAGGGTGACCTGCTCCCTACTTCAGGTGGGGGTGCGGGAAGATCCCTTAAAGGGTCAAGCTGAGGATTTTGTACAATTCCTGCATGATAAAGTCGCTCAGATTCGGGAAGGCCTGGACTCCGATTGGGTAGATCCAGGGGAGGAGACAGGGGCAGGTCTTGAGAGCGTTATCTGGGAAGAGTTTGACTCTGTGGCTCCTGAGGACGTGGACAGGATTCTGGGCAAGCTTAACGCTGCCACATGTTTATTGGACCCGTGTCCCTCCTGGTTGGTACTGGCCTCCCGGGAGGTTACACGAGGCTGGCTCCAGGGGATTATAAATGCTTCTCTGAGTGAGGGTGTCTTTTCCGCCGCCTTGAAAGAGGCGGTTGTGAAGCCCCTCCTCAAGAAGCCTTCCCTGGACCTGGCTATATTATCAAATTATCGTCCAGTCTCCAATCTTCGCTTTGTTGCGAAGGTTGTTGAGAGTGTGGTGGCGCGGCAACTACCCCGATACCTGGATGAAGTTGTTTATCTGGATCCGTTCCAGTCGGGCTTCAGGTCACGATACAGCACGGAAATGGCATTGGTCGCATTGGTGGATGATCTCTGGAGGGCTCGGGACAGAGGTTGCTCCTCTATCCTGGTCCTATTAGATCTCTCAGCAGCTTTTGATACCATCGACCATGGTATCTTACTGCACCGGCTGGAGGGGTTAGGAATAGGGGGCACCGTGCTTCGGTGATTCTCCTCCTTCCTCTCTGACCGTTCGCAGTTTGTGTTGGCAGGGGGGCAGAGGTCGACCTCGAGGCACCTTATTTGTGGGGTGCCGCAAGGGTCAGTCCTCTCACCCCTTCTGTTCAACATTTATGTAAAACCGCTAGGCGAGATCATCCGTGGTTTTGGGGTGAGTGTTCATCAGTATGCTGATGACACACAGCTATACATCTCCACCCCAGACCACCCCAATGATGCCCTTGCTGTGATGTCCCGTTGCCTGGAGGCCGTGCGGATCTGGATGGGGAGAAACAAGCTCAGACTCAACCCCTCCAAGACCGAGTGGCTGTGGCTTCCGGTGTCCCGGTATAGTCAGCTAGTACCATCACTGACAATAGGGGATGAGATCTTGCTCCCCACAGAGAGGGCCCGCAACTTGGGTGTCCTCCTGGATTCACGGTTATCTTTAGAAGATCATTTGACGGCCGTGGCCAGGGGTGCCTTTTATCAGGTTCGCCTGATCCGCCAGTTGCGTCCCTTTCTGGATCGGGACGCCTTGCGCACAGTCACTCATGCCCTAGTTACCTCCCGTAATGTAATGCTCTCTACATGGGGCTCCCCTTGAAAAGCACCCGGAGGCTCCAACTGGTCCAGAACGTAGCGCGCGGGTGATTATGGGCGCAGCTCGTTACGCCCATGTAACACCTCTCCTACGCGAGCTGCACTGGCTCCCGGTGGTCTTCCGGGTGCGATTCAAGGTGTTAGTTATCACCTTTAAAGCGCTCCATGGCTTAGGACTTGGGTACCTACGAGACCGTCTTTTGCCACCAATAGCCTCCCACTGACTAGTTCGTTCTCACAGCGAGGGACTACTCAGGGTACCGTCAGTCAAATTATGTCGACTGGCGACTCCCAGGGGGAGGGCCTTCTCTGTGAGGGCTCCAACCCTTTGGAATGAACTGCCCCCGGAGATACGGAATATCCCTGATCTCCGTGCTTTCCGCCGTGCCCTCAAGACCATGATGTTCCAACAGGCGGGGCTAAACATACGAACATGTCAATGATTTTTTTTTAAATGTTATCTAATTCTGGGTTTTATTTAATTGACCAAACTAAGTAATAATTTTAATTAGCAATTTTATGATGTTTGTGTGTCTATATTTTTCTTGACTGTACACCGCCTTGAGTCCTACGGGAGAAAGGCGGTATAGAAATATAATAAATAAATAAATAAATAAATAAGTGTGAGGACCAGTCAAAAGTGCGAGGACCTGTCAGAAATGACTTTTTTCAGCCCTCTGAGTAGTCCCTATACCCACGGCCACCCGGTCACATGACCAGCTAGCCACGCCCACCCAGTCACATGACCTCCAAGCCATGCCCACAAAATAAGCCATGCCCACAGAACCGGTAGTAAAAAATTTAAGAACCAACCCCTGGTTGGGGGTCACCATAACATGAGGAACTGTATTAAAGGGTCACGGCATTAGGAAGGTTGAGAACCACTGTTTTAAACCTTCAGTTCTGGGAAATGTGAGGAATAGATTTGCTGTTCACAGGGATAGATGGTAAACTAGTGTCCATATGGGCTGAATATTATTGTAACTATTACCAGAATAATACCACTATATTCAACCCTGTCACAATTGACACTATAAAATAAGATAGGTTACCAAAAATAAGAAAAAATGTGAAGATAAGCCTAATTCTATAAAGCCAAGTTCTAAAAAATGTCCCAACTTGGAGGGATTCATTTCATCCTTGAAATAACTGAAGTTTTTTGGTTAAAGGATTGATAATCTGAAATCTCTTTGCATCTGTGGATTCAGTTACTGACCGAATTTATTTTTTCAATGTTAAGTAATAAATTATCTCAATAATATAGTGTCATAAAGGAGATGGACCTAAAACATAAGCTTACTTGTGTCTATAGCAAAGTAATGCACAGTAAATTTCCTATTTTTATTACCAAATTATGAATGCTAATTTCAGCTGCATCATTCTTAATCAATGCAGTGATCTGCAGACTCCCAAACCAATCTGTTACAGCTACCATCCAGTTCTGTTTTGTAGCAATACAAATCAGGATCACCTCAAACGATAATGCTGCAGAGCCACATATAAATTTAACTGCGTTCCCAAGCAAAGCCATTCCCCAGATTTTTCTAAAATTATTTGTAATCTCCCTTGGACATTGCTGCCAGATCCAACTGGTCATTAAATCCACTTATACTTTAGAAGATTTTTACCTACTATTGTTCCATGCTATGTAAAACCATTTTTAGTTCCAGCTGAAAAAAAGGATTTTATTTACTAGGAAAATGTTTTCAACACAAATAAACATTACTTTATTACTACCTGAAATTGAACAAATACGTTTGTGAAATAAAATCTTAACTTTTGCACCAAATATAATACAAGCACATGAACTCAATATGTGGTGCAGCATAATGTTCAGTATTTCCATTACTAGACCAAAAAAAAAAAAAAAAAGGAACACAAGAGTTGACAAAAACAAAAGTCATTCACTTAGAACCAACCCCTAGTTGGTTCCTCTTGCTTCCTGCAAGAACCATCCCTCTCTATGAGCTGGCTGCTGGCTCTGACTTTCACCTGCAAAAACAGTCAAGAGCTGAAAAAATAAAGGCAGCCATTGAAATTGTCAGTCACAAGACATTCTTCTAAACGATGGATTTAAATTATGGTGAACCTGGAAAAATATTTTTTTCCTGTTAATGATTAAACAATCTTAATTACTTTGTTAATATCTAAAAGTCAATAGTTTTGGTCTTTTCAGTTCTTAACTCTATCCTCATATATTTAATTCCTCTCTGAAATTTTCTGAAATATTTCTGTAAAGGCAGAATTCAAAATATCCCATTAAGCTGTAACTTTTGCTTACAAGACACAGTGGGCTTTATTTGTATCAGAATAAAGCAAACTTTCTGCTTTAGCACAATGTATTAGTATAGCTAAAAAGTCTCCCCCCAGAAACTTCCTACACCCAGAAACGGTGTAACAAAAATTACCTACTTTAATAATCAAAAGAAGTTTTGTTTGAGATCACACCAGCTTTAAGTTTCTAAACATCAGAGACACACTGAATTCCAAAAATCTAATTCAAATTTTCTACAGTAAATGTGAATAAACTATTTTTGATATAAATTGTGATGATTAAAGTAGGTTGACTCAAATCTGAGTTCTATAAATTCATATTTAGTTTCCACTAAAATAAATGGAGTTTAAACAGTAATAAATTTGTCCAATTTCAAAATTTAAATAACTTATTTTGGATCCAAACAATACAAAAAGCAAAAATAATTTGCATAAAGTTAAGAAAAATATACCATGGAACACTTTAGCAGTACATATAGATTCTAGAATCTCTACTCCTGAGAAAGAGTGTGAACTCAAAGGATGTTTTTAGACTTCTGGGAAGGTTGGTTTTTAAGTTTTTGGATTTAATTCATTATGCAGATCTGTGGATCAGAATCAAACATTTGGGCACTTATGATCCTTTTAAAGTTGTAATGTATCTTGATGCACTGATGCACTGCAATGAAATAGCACTGGGCTTTCCTATTACATTTCTTTTAGGATGGTCAGCAATATGTATATTATAAGCATTATGATTATGGATCACAGAGGCATTTACCTTGTAATAACATCTCCAATACGCCATATAATATTGCTCCAATACTAACTATTTCATGACATTTACAGAGGGAAACTGGCTTTGCATTTCAATTGATATGTGTGCTTATCATGCAAACAAAGCTGAATTATTCAACAGAATCAAATGCAGCTGCATTACCACCATCCTTCCCACCCTCTCTGCAGCATTATTTCATGTGTCACCAATGACTATCATGCCTAATTCTAGCATCATGCCAGCACAATGAATAGATACTGAATGCAGTGTTTGTTGGACAGAAGAACAGAAATAAGAAATGGGAAGGGAGGCGGAGAAGGGGGAAGGAAGAAAGGAAACCCTAGAAAAGAAATTAAAAATGCAGACCGTGCAAATACAAACCAGGTCATGGCTGCTTAGCTAATTTGGACCAACTGCTGTGAAAGAAAAAATGTCGAACACCCCAAGTTGTGTAAATTTCTATGAACATCTCAACACGCACACAAATACACACACACAAACATCAATCTATTAAACAGGAAAGCATGTATATATATTTAATCTGTATATATATTTTAATCTGTGTATATATTTTAAACTGTGTATGCATAGATATATACATAGATTAAAAAATATATAGAATATATGGCTTCTTAATACTGTAGATTTTTAAGCATTCATGAATATAGTGAAATTTAGAATAAGAGTTAGTAGCCTTTAGATAAAATTTTAATTGAGTTGCCTTAACTTCTTCATAGCTGAGGGCTATATGCATTAATGATCCAAAGAAGATACGACCAGAGAGGTTACAATGGGACATGGTAGGAATTGACTTAAGTATACGGTAAGGAATAAATACTGTATTTTGAAAAATAATTAACCAGAAAAGTTGAGGAAAGCAACCACTGCTAATAATGATGGCTAGGTTACTCTGCTACTCCAATACAGACAGTCCTTGACTTATGATCACAGTTAAGCCCAAAATGTCTGTTGTTAAGCGACACAGCTATTTAGTGAATTTTGCCCATTTTATGACCCCTCTTGCCACAGTTGTTAAGTGAATCACTGCAGTTGTTAAATTAGTAATACAGTTGTTAAGTGAATCTGGCTTCTCCATTGACTTTGCTTGTCAGAAAATTACAAAAGGTGATCAAATGACCCTGGCACACTGCAACCCTCATAAATATGAAACAGTTGCCAAGTGTCTGAATTTTGAACATGGGGATGCTGCAACAGTGAAAAATGGTCACGTCACTTTTTTCAATAGTGTTGTAACTTGTAAAGTCACTAAATGAACTGTTGTAAATTGAGGACTATCCATACTAGGTCCATGTGGCCTTGTTCTCTTCTCTACAGTTTTATATAATCTACCTTTGAAATAATCAAAAAATTGAGGAAAAATAGTAGTATTCTTAGGGCTCCATGGATTCCAAGACTCCTAAGAAAGATTCCAGGATCTCATGGAATTGCCTTTATTACTTACTTCTAAGTTCTTTATTATAGGATTGCCTTACAAATTATGCCAGAACTGATCAGGCCATGTGCCTACCCACAGTGCAAAATTCCAAGGACAATTATAATTTGCCATGAGAGGGAGGAAGGTAATACAGGTGGTTCTTGATCAACAGTTAGTCTAGCAATTGTTTGAATTTATCACAGCACTGCACTGAACAAGTAGTGGTTATAACCAGTCCTCTTATTTATAGCCACTGGAGCTTTTTCATCATTATTGTCATGTCCTTGTCAACTTCTAACAAGCAAAGTCAATAGGAAGCCATCAGGAAGTCACTTGTCACAATGACATGAGGTCATCATTTCCAGGACTTCCAGAACAGGCATGGTCATATAACTTTTTTAAATTTACGATCATGTTGCTTAACATCAGAGTTTCCTGGCCCAATTAGCATTGCTAAGCAAGTGCTAACTGTAAGCAGGAGGTTGGCAAATGCAAATCTGTTCTGAGACTAATAAGTGATGACAAGATACACTTGGGAATTCCTAAGCTATAAAATACTGTACATCCAAAAAACGAAAGAAATGGACAAGAGCAAAATGGTTAATGGATTGGATATTCTTTATTCCAGTTCTGAAAATATTGGGAGGGGGGAAGTTACTTTGTTTTTATTTTTAGAGCCTCATCCAAATCCTTTAAACTGCTGAATTTCAAATAGATATTTATATAGTAGAAACTATAACTATTTTATTCCAGAAGAAGAAAGCAATACAGAGGTATGATATATGGCAAAAATTCAAAAATGAAAGATACATTAAAAAAAAAACAAGTGGAGAAGCAAATAAGGCAGAGACTTCATTCTTCCTTGTCTATAGCTTTTCTTTAGCAAATTCATAACAGATCTTTTAAAATATAAAAAAACTATGACTGTATTATTATTTTGTGACTTGTCACTTATTTATGCCAATGTTGCTGTTTTTATTCTGTATTCTCCTTCTCTGGGCTAAACTGAATGTATAAGATTTCTCAATGTTCATTAATCTGGAAATTAAAGTAGTTATTTTGTTATGTTAGGCTTTTGATGTATTAATGTTCAAAAGAACAACACTTAATGATCTATCTTATTTTAACACTAATGTAAGATTGGCAAATATACTAGTATCTATCTCTTCTAATAAGAATGTGACTGCATTTAAGACAAAGAATATGTGAGCACTACTTAGCTTTACCAGGGGCTTGAAAATGAAAAATTAGGTCTTACCGATTCTATAGGCTTGTCTAATGACGCCTGCTCAATCTCCAGGTGGCCATCTTCATACTGATCAAAGTGATTACCCTGCAAGAGAAGAATCATATATTAGTCCCTCATTGTGATATAAACTGTGCTTGAATTACTGTTAAAATGCTCACTAACAATTACTACCTATAGTTTCTCAGCCTACTTCATCTGTTAATTATATTATAAGCTCTGTATCAGCTCAGTACTATCAGTTTACTATGTCTTAAAAGACAGAAAATTTTAATCTAGTTTCCAGTATACACATAATGCAACAACTGCATGGCATATTTTACTAGATTTTAAATATCTTGAGATTACTTACTGACACACCAAGTCACTCAAGCGTAGTCATTGCTCCACAGAGCAACAGCTAACTGAATGTTAGATGAAGATGCATCACATTTCAAAGCAATTAAATTCTCATATTTTTCTGCAAATCTCATATAAAGCAAGCACATTAAGCAGTTATTAAAATAAATTTGATAAATATCACAATAACAGTATGGCTATAAGCATCTATGCTGCCACAAATAAATTTCCGCAAATATAGCTTAGAATAGTAATTTTAGAATTTTTCCAAGTATCTTTATTTTTTTATATTTTTCCCATTTTTCCAATTTACATAACAATAAGCATTTTTTAACAGTACCGTGTCATTATCCAAGTATCTTTAACCTCAAATATTTTTTATTTTGAGTTTTGAGTTTATTTTATAAATATTCATAAATTTGAAAATTCCAAAGTATTAAAATCCACAATTTTTTGTTTCCATTTCTCTATAGTAATAAACTCTTACTGGCCAAAAACAGAAGCCAGGATCACTACTTTTATTTTATGTTCATGTATACCCTGAGATTTTCAGCTGCTTTTTTTCCTCTGAGATTACATTTTTATTGTTGTCCTGGGCCTACTAAAATTAGCACCTCTTTAAGAATTATTGCAAAAGTAACAACTGTACTGACTAGTAATATTTGCAGGACTGAGATTGCTAATAATTTGCCCAAATGCAGGCTTTCTCTATAGAGAACACACTGTCTTTGCCTTGGGTACAAGCCAGGGATGTTCTATCTGGATGTTCAGATAGAATTCTGATTCATTACATCTATAGTTAGCTAACTGGGGGTTCTTTCAATCAAAATCTTGCTGTAATAGTTGACCTTTAAAATCCTAAATGGCTTATATTCTGACAATCTTAGAGACAAGATTCTCCTGCTATGAACCTGCCCAATTAACTAGATCAGATCCTAATGCTTCCACCCCACCCCCACCAGCAGTCCTCTATCTTAAGGTGTTAACCTGATCAGCTTCAGGCAATGGAATACATTCTTTAAGGAAGTAAATTTGGTTTCCCATTCACCCAATATATTATTAACTGTCAAACCCTCACATCCTTCATTAAGATTTATTTCTACCAATATTATATTTTCCATTTCTCTTGTTTTTAAAGTGGCCCGGTTCAAAAAGTTTGAGGCCCCCTGCTCTAGATATTTTGTAGTCTGTGTTATCAGTATTTGAAATTCAATCAAACTGAACTTGAATTTTTCACCTTGTCTTTGTAATTTCTTCTAGATTATTGCTCATTTGGGGATACTGAAACCATAATCAAACTGCTGAAATTCTAAGAAAAAAGTTTTGAATAATTCCATTTTTGTTGTAATCTTGTAGACCATAGATTTTTTTTCCACTGATTGATTTTAGCAAATATTTCTTCATAAAAATATATATTTAACATTGGACAGAAAAAATAAATCCATACTATATTTTTATAGAATGATTTTCTATACTTTTCATATTTATGTCGGCCTGTCCTTAATAAGCTCTGCTTCTTCAAAGGATGCAATGTATCCCATATGGTGCTAAAATCCAGTCTGTATTCCAGATCATATAGATGACCTGACAATATATTTTCAGATTTGGTATATCTAGTTCCACTTTTTTTTATATCTTGTAAAATCTTAAATTTAATTCTTAAATGTTTAATATCTACTGTTATATCCTGCCTCATCATTCTCCCCAAGGTCAGGGGGCCCTGACTTTGATGGCATCTGGAAGGGTCTGAAGATCTGGCTTGCCATTTGTCCTAGAGATCAGAGAGATGAGTTGTGAAGCCCAGAAACCTCTGATGCTACATATAAGAAGCATGACTTAAACCTTTCCCCCGTTATATCTACCCATCCGATCAGGCCTGGAAAGAGAAGTACGTTGTGGGTCCCACCAGTTAGGGAATGTCATTGGGTGGAACCTAGGAAAAAAAAATTTCTGCCACAGCCTCCAGCTAGAAAAGTATCACTCCCCCAAATGTTAGCCTTCCAGAAGACCCTTAAAACATGGATTTATCAAATAGCTTTGGGATCACGTAATAGATGGAACCTGTTACGATGGATGTAATGTAATTATATGATAATTAATGGAATGTGCTCCGAATGTTGCCTGCTATTATGCTTTTTTGTTGTTTTTTGTTTTCATGTTTTTATATATACTGAATTTAGGCTTTTCCCCTAGAAACAAATTATTTAAAATCCTAATTAGAATCATTTTCAATCAGAATATGATTCTATTTAGAACTAACTAGACACCTGTGCTTCGCTACAAAACTATGTGCTCAGGCTTGATAAATTGACATTTACAGCCTGAAACTTAATGTATAATGTGTAACTCTGTAGCATCAGAGTGTGTTAATATAATGCAACTAGCAGTTGGAAGAGAGGGGGAGGGGGAATAGAATATCCCAGCCCACAGCATCCATCAGTATTCATCTGGCTAGCATCCTGTCAGTGTGTGAGAGAGTTGAGGGGTGTTTGGAAACTCAAACAGTATTTGCTGTGTGAGCAAGAAGGAGACAGGAAGGAGGCTGGGCGTGGCTTAGCAGCCTCAACTGTTCTGTAGTAAAGCTGCTTGCTGCTGTGAAAGTGAAAGTGAAACTGAAACTCTTTTCCTCTGCTTGTGTTTTGCATTTGGAAGAGATTTCTTTTGAGGTGGGGAGGGGGAGTAGAACTCCTTAGCATCAGGGCGTGTTAATAATAATATAGAAAAAATTAATGCTCTGATGGTCATTTCAAAAAATTCTTTCTTAGTGAGCACCTAGAAGCCAAGAGGAATTTATGTGGCAAATTTCAAGTTCTGGAGATTTAGTGATTACACATGAGTGGTTTTTGCTTTTATACATATAAATTAAAATTTTAGATTTGATTTGTCTAATTTTATTTGGGTTCATCATGCTAATTTTATGAAGTAATTTATTCTGAACATAGAATATTTTTTTCTGTTCAGAATCAAGTTAAAAGCAAAATTTCAGTTCTAGCACATGTGGAGCAATGATGGGAATAACCATATTACTAAGCATAAACACTATAAGATTCTCTAATGCACTATAGTTAGAAACAAATTCAATTCAGGTTGAAGCCAGTGCTTGCATATGGCTTTTAAATTATTGCTTAAAATCATAACTTTTTCCATTATGATTTAGGTTCTGGGATTCTCCTTATTTTTCTAATCTCTCAGTCATGGCAGAGCAGAGTGGATAAAAATCAATGTTTTTTTAAAAAAATCAAAAAAAATCAGATTTTTTTTTATTTAAATCGGACTTTTTTGATTTTTATCAAATTTATTTTGATAAAAAAACTTTTGGGGTAAAAATCTATCGTAAGATAGTTTTCTATTTAAGATACATAAGTAATTTAGTTTATTCAGCATGAAATGGAGCTTAGTTATGTAGCATGAGGCTGTATATTCTGCAACACTGGCACTATCGGTGAGTCAACAGTGGGTCAAAGGAGTAGCAGAGGTGACAGTTGCTCTTTAAAACTTATGATTTAAATCGAGTTGATTTAAATCAAGCCTTTTTACTAGTGATTTAAATCATGATTTAAATTGTGATTTAAATCAACTCGATTTAAATCAAATCCATCCTGTGGCAGAGTGCTAAAGGTTCCCTGACAGTAAAATTTTCATAGTGGAAAGCAAACATATCTGACCTTTAGGGCAGGTGTCAGCTTTCTGGAAGATTTGGAATCCTTTCAGAAAAAAGGAAGAGTAAGCTTTTGACCGTGAAACAATGCAGAGCATTCACACTACGGTAGCTTCTTTTAATGTCTTCTTCTCAGCATTGCTCCAAAGAAGATATTGCACCATTCTCCTTGGGGAACAAAGTCCAGCCAGTAAATCACAATGTCTTGCCTTATTAATTTTATCTCAACACTGATTTCACTCTCTTTTTAATCAACAGGCCAGGTAAATATGTTGAATATATTCTTATTCTAGTCCTTCTTTAAGCATAAAATCAGACTGGGAGATTTGGGGCTAGGCACTCTTTTTCAGTCCAACTGATCTTATAGGGTTCTTGTTGTGGAGAAAATAGGAGGCAGGAGTATTACCATAGTTATGTTTACCACCTTGAGTTATATATAAAAACATCGGATAAAATAGTAATAATAATCCCCTCAATGGATTTCCCTTGTTATGGGGGAGGGGCTTCTGATTCTCAGTGAGAGTTTTGCTGGTGACAGATGCTGGTATAAAGTACAAGGGGTCACCTTGTGACAAGATGGATGACAAATGGATTTGATTAATAAAATAATAATACAGGGGTACCTTGGTACTCATCATTAATTGGTTCCGGGAGGTGCAATGGGTATCAAAAATGAAGAATAACAAACTTTTCCCATACGGAATAATGTAGTGGGTCACAAGGCAGCTGATTCCAACAAATTCTAGCTTGTGGTGTTGAGTACCAAATAATAATGAGTACCAGGACAAAATATTTTGCATCAAAATACTTTGATGAGTTTCAAAGCAGTTGAGTACAAAGGTACCATTGTAATAAATATGCAAGAAAACAGAAGAGGAGAGAAAGAGATAAAGAAGAGATTGCATGAATGTGTAAGAGTGGTAACTATGCCTATCAACTTCTAATTATTTTTCTTACTCTATCATTATTTTGGCTTTCAGTTTTAACAATATTTTCTTTAATATAGCCTTATTTTACTTTTTTTGAAGCTCAAACAGGGTGGATAAAAAATGATTTTTTTAAAAAAATAAAAAAATCAGTTTTTGAAAAAATTCAAATCAGATTTTTTAATTTATTTTTTTTTCATTTTTATCAAATGTATTTTAATAAAATGCTTTTGGAATAAAAATCCATCTAAAGGTAGTTTTCTATTTAAGATACATTAATAATTTAGTTTATTCAGCATGAAATGGAGCTTAGTAGCATGAGGCTGTATATTCTGCAATATTTACATTTTTGGTAAACGCATTCAATGAATCCAAGCTCTGCAAGCAGAGATAACATGCACTGCATTGATGCATTCACACAATTTCACAGTAACCATGAGATAAATGATAAAACAAAGTTCAGGAATATTCCTTTATCCCATTGTTTTGCAATTCTATGTACACTACAAACTCTATGATTGTTTGAAGAGAAATACATCTGTACCAGGCTCTAAATGTAAGGAGGAAGAGCAAGCAGTAAAAATGAAAGTAAAATCTTGTTATGAAATGGGGTTGAGGGGTACCCCGGACCGTGAACCAGCTCATGAGTAAACACACTGAGACTGAATGATTCTGACAGAGGCGTCTTGTGTAAAAATATAATTTACTTTAAAACATTTAAAAAGCACTATGTCTTTAAGAAAGCACATTAAAAACAAAGTCTTATCTGGGTATGTGAAGCAAGGCTATCTCCCTAGATCCCTCTCCACAATACCGAAACAGTTCACAAAAGAATAAAGATAGCATGAAGGTAAGCAGCTTCGGCGTCGATATATCATCAAGGCAACCATGATGGGAGCAGCACGAGCTTCACAGCTGAAAGTCACCTGAAGTAAAAACAGCTCAAACAGCAAACATTGCTTGAAGCTTGTGGGAGGAAAAAGGTCCAGCAGCAGTCCCGATGATAGCTTGCGTGCTTCAAAACAGCAAAAGGCAAGCATCCGTGGGAGTCTCTCTGCAACAGCGTCTGGAGTCCTTATCTGCATTCTTCTCCCATCTGCGGCGTTGCACCAAGCTTCCTGCAGGAGCTGTGCATTTAGGCCTAGAAGTCTAGGCCCGAGTAGCAAGCGAAAGGTCCTTGCTTATATAAGGAGTCAACCTGCATTTATCTAGGGCGGGGAAGGCTTGCAGGTAATTACAAACAGGAGATGGGTGGCTTAAAACCATACTGTTTGTGAGTAGGCAGATAGCCACAGCAATCCTGGAAACACTCGTGACAATCCCCTTCTCTGCGGCTATTTGACTCGTTAACATACATTCTACATTGGGTACATATATACATCAATGGTAGGTACATTCACATAGCCATCGACATTTTACCCAGAAGATAGAGGTGTTGGTCACGGGGCAGCGGTTTGGTAAACACGTCCGCTACCTGTTCTTTGGTTTCACAATACACAGTCTTAATGAAACCTGTTTTCACCAATTGCCTCACATGTTTGTTTTGTATATCAATATGGCGTGATCTCTGGCCTACAGCATCGGCTTCCGATATGTTAATGGCAGCCATGTTATCCTCATAGACTTTTATAGGTTGCATGGGCTGCCTCCATAAGCTTACCAGAAGATCGTCAAACCAAACTAGGTTATTGGAAGCTTTGGACAAACTGACATACTCAGCTTCCGCTGTGGAAGTTGCAATTAACTTCTGCTTCCCAGAGTACCAATACACGGGGCTACTATTTAGGTATACAATGTACCCCGAGGTACTTTTTCTAGATCTAACATCCCCTGCCCAATCGGCATCCGAAAAACAACTCAATCTTAATTCTTTAGTTGCTTCTGGTTCCAATAACAATGAATAGTTCACAGTACCCTTTAAGTATCTCAGGAGTCGTTTAATTCCGCTCCAATGGTACTGGTGTGGGATGTTCAGAATGTCTAGATAACACATTTACACTTAGACTGATGTCCGGTCTAGTCCAATTTGCAATGTACAACAGCGACCCAATCACGGACTTGTAAAGGGTCTTATCCTCAAACTCCGTGCTCTCAGTGTACATATTCTTAAGGAAGTCTGTTGCCATAGGGGTATCGCATGGCTTCGCCTCTACCATGCTACACTTTTTAAGCAATTCCTGAATTTTATCTTCCTGAGAGAGCCGAAACCCCTTCTCGGTTTTTACGAATTGCACCCCTAAAAATTTGCTAATGTGACCTAATGGTTTTAAGGCAAAACTCTTACTTAGGTCCTCAGAGAACTTCTTATGCCTGTTCTCTGATCTGCAAATATATAGTATGTCATCAACGTACAACAGTACCGTTTCCCTAATGCCCTGATCTTCCTTGACAAAAACACACTCGTCAGCCGACGATGGTAAAAAGCCCATCTCTCTCAGGCTTTTAGTGAGACACTCGTACCATCGTTTACCAGATTGTTTTAAGCCGTATAGGCTCTTGTTCAACAACCACACATCATCTTCCCGATGGCTTACTCCCTGAGGAATCCTCACGTACAGCTCTTTGTCTAACTGGGCGTGCAGGTATGCGGTCTGAATGTCGAACTGATAGACATGTTCGCCTCGCATGGTAGCAATAGAGCTGTTCTCACGCTCTCAGGGCGCACCGTGGGCGAGAAGGTGTCCTCATAATCGTCAGGGAATCTCTGCGAGAATCCCTGCGCCACTAGTCTCGCCTTATAAAGCCCCCACCTTCAATGGGCTTTTGCTTGAAAAGCCACCTGGTGCCGATCACCCTCTTGTCTTTGGGCAATCTTGTTGGCATGAATACGTCCAGCCTTTTCAGGCTGTCTAATTCCGTATCCATGGCGGCCAGCCACTTCTGTCGTTCATGGTCAGGTAAGGCCAACACATCCTCATATCTCTGAGGGGTGGCCAAAACCTGGTCGACTGAGGTAACAAAGTCGTCGTACCTCTTAGGCTTATTGCCCCTGGTAACCCTAACTGGTCTGCCTTTAGGAGAGTCACTCACATCAGAGTCGTCCAATGAGTCATCTACCTCGTGACTATCACTATGCGTCTCAGAAGCTGGGTGCCTATCCTTCCTGGCTACCCCCATCTTACGCTTCAATACCCCTTTCAAGGGTGCCTGGGATGCACGCTTCCCAGAACCAGATGTATCCCTATCATCGGATAGGTTCTCCGATACATCCTCCGATTGCCTATGACAACTACGGGAAGGGTTCTGAGTAAGAATCTCATTGGCATGGATCTTACTCCAATTGGCCTCTTCGTGAAAAGTGGCAGACCTTGATATCATTAATTTCCCGTTAGGGTAGGCAAACCTAAATGCCTTGGAGCCCTGCTCATAACCAACGAATCTCAGTTTAACAGAGATTGGGTCTCCCTTTCTCCTGAGCTCCTTCGGGACATGAACATCGGCCATCACCCCGAAAACATGGAGGTGTGCCAAGCTAGGCTTATGGCCGTATAGCACCTCGTATGGGGTCTTCTGCACCACGCTAGACCACACTCAGTTCAAGGTGTAATTCGCGTATCTAACTGCTTCTACCCAGTACGCGAAGTCTAGTCCGGAATCCTCTAGGGCGCACCGCATCATTGTTTGTAATACGTCACTGCGCTGTTCTGCAACACCATTTTGAAACTTAGAGTAAGGCGCGGTGCGTAAGTGGACTATGCCCTTACTCCTCAACCAGCTGGAGAACTGATTCGAATTAAATTCAGTTCCTCTGTCAGTTAAGATCTTCTTAACTCTGACCTGGTGCTGGTTCTGGACTAAGTTACAAAATTCCTTAAACTTAGTCAATGTTTCACTCTTGGACATTAGGGGAAAAACGAATCCAAATCTGCTATGGTCTACTATGGTAAGAAAGTACTGTATCTTACCCACGGAAGGTGCGAATGGACCCACCAAATCCATGTGGACGAGCTGAAACGGGTGTTCAGAATACCTCTGAGACCTCTTGGGCGCAGATTTCACCTTCAACTTTGCACTCCTACAAATTGAACAATCTAGAAATGTGTTACAGTCATTGATCTTGGTTCCCCTTGAATGTTCGGTTACCTTTTTCACTATAGGAAAACTCACATGACCTAGCCTGCGATGCATCAAGTGAGCACATTCATTATGCAGCGGCTCACCTATAGCAATTGCATTAGCATTTTCAGGTTCCCTACTATCTGACTCTAAATTAAAATTTAAAAACTTTTTATTAACTTTACATTTGTCTTTACAAGGCTTCCTCTGGTGAAAGTCTTGATCCTCATCACCTAGTTCTAACTGTGATTCATTGTTACTACCAAATGAGATAGTATAATTGCTATCACTGCAGGTCTCAGCATTCGTATCGGGGGAATAATAAGGCAAGCCACCTATCTTCAAAACTTCCCCAATCACACATTTGTTGTTTTTGATCACAGCTGTTCCTCCTGTGAACAGAATCTCCATTCTAGGGTTCTCACATATCCTCATCAAGCTTAGCAAATTATGATCTATCTCTGGTACATACAATGCTCCATGAATCTGTCCTATCCCAGGGATATAAACATCTCCAATGCCAACAACATTCACCTTTTTACCGTTTGCAACTTTGACCATGGATTGATGCCTTCTCATATTGACAAACAACCTTCGGTCACTGACAACATGGTTACTGGCTCCACTGTCCATTAACCATAGTTGCTCTCGCTGTTCCCTTGTAAGCTCTGACTCAGTAGTTTCCACTATACCTACAGAGCTATCATTAAACCTGGGATTGTTCCCTTTGTTGCCTCTATTTCGCTTTTTACCCCTTCTGTGGTTAGGAACATCTACACTTGGCTTTCTACCAGGAGGTAATGGCCTCCTTTTACATTTATTATCAGAAGGTACCTTTGAGCATGCCCTAGCATTCACATTTTGTGGGCAATCCCTTCTATAATGTTCTCTTGAACCACAATTGAAGCATTCTCCGATAGTATATGCTCTATCTGAACTATCGGGCCTTCTTAAAGGTTTTTCCTTTTTGTGAAAAGCCGCCCTGTATTTTCGCAAATTATCTTCAGCAATCAGTCTGCCAGATAAACACTTCTAAAGATAAGTTATTACAACTAACATTATCCAGTTGCGATATAAAATTATCCCAGCTAGGATCAAGGGAATTGAGTGTAACAGTAATGAGGGTTTGTTCAGACACTGTTTCCCCCCTCAACATCAATTCCTGCCTTAACCTGTTTAACTCACATAAGTGTTCATTAATATCTACTCCCACCTTCAACCTTTCAGAATAGAACTCCCTATAAACTCTGTTTGTAACATGGGAGCTTTTTGAACAAAATAGCTTATGCAGTTTCACCCAAACTTCTGTTAAGGTCAGGTTACTAGGTATACTGGGATATAATGCAGGGTCAATGGACATCAATAAAATACAAAAGGCCTTATGGTGTAAAAGATCAACTTCTAAGGACCATGGTCTAGGTGGGGGTTTTAGCAACAACGATAAAACATTCTCTTTCATTAAAATTACTTGGATACTCTTAACCCATTCCTTAAAATTTCCTCCACCCACACTTAAACTTTTAAAATTAGGAGGAAGGACCTGTACATTATTTAACATGGAAACAGACATTAATTGATGTTCAAAATGTGGTCCGTCCTGGAATGGGCAATAAGGCATTGGAATGGAAGCACACAGCACAGTGTCTTCCATTTGGCATTCTGACTATCGTTCCTCCCCAATGGGAGGGACTAAAACTTCACGTTGTGCAGATGCAAAGCTCATCCTGGTTTGATCACAAAAGCTCGAGGGTCCTCTCTGGTGCACATCTCTAGGAATTATTGGACGCGCTCCCAAATTCCTATCTTCAGTTGAGGCAGCCTCCGGAACCGTCCTGGATGTAGATGTTATCACGGATGGATGTATCCCACTTGTGGCATGCGCTGAATTAGTCACAGACATCAGGGGTACTTTGGTATGTGCAGCTACTACTTGTTGAGCCGATGGTGCCTGCAAACCATCGCCTAAAATGGTTGCCAAAGTTTCTATCACACTTGCAACCTTACGCTCAACATGAGAGTCTCTTAAATTTTTAGCAGAAGTCACTGATGTCATCAAGGGAGCTAAAGTCTTTATGGCCTGATCTATGATGGCTTCAACAGCAGGTGGCGCAATATCAACTTGGCCATGCTGGTTTAACAAAGAAGCAGGAACATTCGAATCAGGCAGTCTGTTATCCCCCATTTTCCACTTATGGTCTGAGGTAGGGGTTTTTGGAAAAGATTGAAAGTCTCTTACCGATCCGGTGTTTTCTAGGACTTCGATCTTCTTTCCTTTCACGGCTGGATTCTTTAATAATCCGCTAGAATCAGCAGTCAGGTTCTGACTTACTGTGGGAAACCTAAAAACTGAAGGATTGCCTTCCTAAACTCATCATCCACCTCTGAATTTGTTTTCAAGACCTGAAGTGGCGTTTTTCCAGTCTCTACTTCTTTAGGTGATGATGGTTTACTCACTATCTTAGGCCCTTCAGAAGTTGAGGCCTCTGCTCCAAAACTTACAGCTCCACTATTCTCTAAATCAATTAGAGTTTGGGGTTTTTCAGCCAAAACATTTTTGGCCTGAGCCCCAGACAGTCCAGTTTGTGACTTCATACTTTTTGCTGCTGCTGCTGCCCCAGTCAACATATGTTCAACTGCAGACATTCCAGTCTAGCGCATTACCACATGAGTGTAAGTTCGTTAAACCATCCTCTGCTACCAACTGTTATGAAATGGGGTTGAGGGGTACCCCGGACCATGAACCAGCTCATGAGTAAACACTCTGAGACTGAATGATTCTGACAGAGGCGTCTTGTGTAAAAATATAATTTACTTTAAAACATCTTTTATTTATTTATTTGTGCATTGACAACATTTCTATCTGGTATTTACAAAAGATTACACTGCTGGGCTCTCTCTGAATATACTATAATTATACATTACAACATCCTAGGTTCTTGGAATGAATTTGATATATCTGAAGCTAAACAGCTAAAAAAACTGGTAGCTGTGATTTCTCGTTACTTTTTATATAGTAATAGTTGTTTGATGTACAATAATCCATCAAAATATACATGATTTGGGTGCAATCGAAGATCAAATTTTTAACAAGGCAAATAAAAAAAAAGATTTATTGCAGTACAGAACATGTTTTCTGATTATCTGATCACATTACAGAGCTCAATACTACATGTAACAGAAAACACAAACCACAAAAAAGTAACTTACTCCCTGTATCATGCAGCTGCACAACATATGGCCCAAAGGCAACATCAGCCCACCAACCAGTTTTGTGTGCCCCATTGATTATTTTTAAAGCTTAATAAACCCATAGCATCAAAGCTGCTATGGCAGATCCACTGCCAACTAATTTTTTGTAGCCTTTTGCTCTGAAAGACATGCTGCTTGCCTCCAACACCTCTAGGCCTCAAATACAGACAGCTTTAGTACAACTGCTGGACTGCCTTTAAGTGTTCAACTGAATGCACTCAAAACATAGATGGACCAGAACAACAATTATGTAGCTTAATATAAAATAGTAAAAGTTGTAAATACTACAGTAAACAATTCCATTTACATTATTTCCATCTTATAAATCCTATTTCTAAAATAAATGCCATGTAATTTTGAGAATGTCTTATTACTGAAAAATTCTAATAGCTATTTTTCTCCAATATACTCAGTGAAGTTTAGCAAGCTAAAGCTTTCTGTGTATAGTATGCATTGCAATATGGTTTTTAGTGACTTGCTGATGTGCTAGCGTGAGTCAGCAAATGGGGGAGGAAAAAAAGAGAGAAGCAGCTCCATTGTGGCCTTGAAAGGGAACTACACTGTTGCAAGGGCTAATGAGCTGACCTGGCTCCTAGCTATGACTATTGTGGGGAGATATAGAGACAGACAGCTAGACATTGGTCTAGCCTGGTATGTAGGTGTAGGGGACTAGCTACCTGGAGGGGAGGGGACATTCATCTCCTCAGTTGTTGGGGGACATGCTGGCCATCTGATCCAAAATCAGAAAGAGAAAAATGAGAATAGAGTGAATGAAGTTATGTGAGTGTATTTGTTATTGGTTCCTGGATGGAGAAGAGTCCACAGGTAACTTTACTGAAGAAAGGAACTGAAGTTCCAGAAAGAGGACATTTGTTATTGTGAAGCCTTTCTCTCTGAGGATGGACTGGGCAAAAGACCTTGACAGAGGTTCTTCCCTAAAGGCGGAAAAAGTGATCAGTTGAATAGATCCGCCAGAAGAAGTCAAGCTGAGCATACAGCAGTAAATCTAATACATTCCTCTTTTCACTCTCTTTTGATAAGCCTGGTAACCTGGAGGGAGACATAGGTAAAGGGAAGCAGTTAGGAATTTGTTCTTTTCTCTATCACTTTTAGTCTCTTTCAATCCTTCTTTTGCACATCTAAGTACCTACGAGACCGTCTTTTGCCACCAATAGCCTCCCACCGACCAGTTCGTTCTCACAGGGAGGGACTACTCAGGATACCGTCAGTCAAATTATGTCGACTGGCGACTCCCAGGGGGAGGGCCTTCTCTGTGGGGGCTCCAATCCTTTGGAATGAACTGCCCCCAGAGATACGGAATATCCCTGATCTCCGTGCTTTCCGCCGTGCCCTCAAGACCCTGATGTTCCAACAGGCGGGGCTAAACATACGAACATGTCAATGATTTTTTAAATGTTATCTAATTCTGGGTTTTATTTAATTGACCAAACTAAGTAATAATTTTAATTAGCAATTTTATGATGTTTGTGTGTCTATATGTTTCTTGACTGTACACCACCTTGAGTCCCACGGGAGAAAGGCGGTATAGAAATATATATATATATATATATATATATATATATATATATATATATATATATATATATATATAAATAAATTAAGCAATTAAATTATTTCCTTTTCAGAATCCCCACAAACCAATGCTTCTTTTTCTCAATCCACTCCAGATTGTCCCAGTCCTTGGTCCAAATATTTAGAAATCTTGCACTGATTGATATAATTATCATCAGTTTTCCAGAAATGATGTTAAATAACACTTCTTTTGGAAAATGGAATGTTTTGTTTCCTGTGGTTCATGACAAAATTTCCTCTTACCGGTAGTAGTACAGTTAGTGCCCAAAGATACTGTCTCAAACCTCGATGTAGAGAACACAACAGCAGCCTCTACATACAAAAGAACTGAGACAGATTAATTTGGTTAATGTAGGAATTCAATTTTTGATAAAATTATACCACAGAATTCATGTAAAGTTTAAAAGGATAGCTACTAAGATTTATTCTTGTTTCACTCACCCCACCCCCTTAACAGGAATTGAGAGAAAAAAAACTGATGGAGGGTCACAATGAACATGCGCAGAATTGTTTTAATGTAATTTCATAATCAAAATAAGTAATGATAGGCCAATTTTCCATTCTTCAATAGAAAAAGTAGCCATTTCTCCCAAAGATTATTACTGGGAATTGAATCAAAAGTTGATTAAGATTGATGAAGGCAACACAAACTTTTCACTGAGGATGAAAGATATATTTGTCAGATATATGATAGCGAAAGAGGCAGTGACCATCCTTCTCTGAAAGAAGTTTGCTCTATTCCTAAAACACAAACTTGAACTACCCAACCACTAACTAGTACACTATTCTCAATAATAACCTAATTCACTTTCACCCCTGTTGCTTTCATGAATGGATGTTTATTTCAAAGGTTAGTAAATTTTATTTTATTTTAAATGGATCGACTGAAGTGGTCTGGGAAGACCAAAACATTGGCTAGCAGTGTAGTGCAGTGTTTCTCAACCTTGGAAGCTTGAAGATGGGTGGACTTCAATTCCATTCTGGGAGTTGACATCCACCCATCTTCAAGCTACCAAAGTTGAGAAACACTGGTGTAGTGCAAAGCACATGTTGGTGATATTTGGGTGAGGAAAAATCCTTCAGAGTTGATTCCTGGTAACTTCCTGGGTTAGTCCTTATTTATACAAAGTTCCATATTTGTATAATGACACCATTTTTATAAGCTGTTATATCCTAAACATTTTTGTTTAACAAGACTGCATTGAACTTTCACAGTATTTTTACTTTGCAAGAATATAGACTTTATTTTTATTCTTGCAAATACTGTACAAAGTAAGCCATGAGTTTAGGATTTAATGCTGAAATAGAAGATGACTCTCTTATTCACCATTATATTCTGCTTAGCAAAGGAATAGAATAGATTTAAACCTGACACTGCAGCACTTCAAATAAATGAATGTCCCTTTTAACCTTTTATGCATAAAGCCTGCAAATACAGATACATTAGTGAAATGCAACAAAACTCTCCTGGGATGTTGTCTGCAGCATATATACTCATGTTATCCAGATTTGCAGAATCCAAAATATATTGTGTTCTGTCTTCCCAAATTTAAGTCTAGGCAGAAAATAGTTAAACCTGAACCAAATCATTTAAAGGAATACTGTACATAAATACAGGGTAGTAGTTATATTACTTGTACTAATGGATTTTGTGTCATCATAGTATAAAAGCAGAGTAGTTAAAATGTGAAACTCTAGAGTCTAGTTAAAAGAAAGTTTATTTGATGTAAGCCATAAAACTATTCAACCTATAAAACATCTAAAATTGAAGCTATTGTTTAAGTTAAGGAAGAAGATGATGTCGTGGCAATTGGCAAACTGAGTTGGATTTAGGTAGTGGCTATTAATACCTGCAAATTTTATACTAATGTTTAAAGAAATTATGCAGGTTCCTAGGGGAAGGGAAGGACACCAAAAATATAGGAATATGCTTCTAGGGATCACTTTACCCTTTAGAAAATTCTTGAAGAAGTAGAGGATCTAAACATAAACTGTCAGTTGTTCTGAAGCCTTTGATTGAGAGAATTATATAGTGTGTCCACCATTAGCTGACCTCAATGGATGGGTAGAGATATATAGAGGCATAAACATTCCTTAAGTAGATAAACCACACCTATGACAGCTGGGTTATCATCTCTTAATCTGAATCATTAGATATTCATTTATGGACAGTTGTCATTGTCCCTTAACAGATGCCAATGTTTATATTCATAATAATCTTACTTTGTACTTATTCACAAAACAAAACAGAATATAGGTGAGTAGGCTATACAATTACAAGATTTAAACATACTACTATATTTCCTCATTGTACCAATTTACAATTCAAGTAACCTTGTTTAAGGATATATTACAGGTACAAAATAAACTATGAATTTAAGTGATTTAATGAATATTAATCTGCCTGGTCACATGAGAGAAGCCAAAGTTTCCTTAGGATCCAGCCAAGAAAATCTACTCTCAAAAAAGATTGTTCCAATTTTATCTTTTAGACTTCTAACAAGTAACATTAGCAGTTGGATTAGTACATTTTTTTTTGTAAATATTTTTCATTTATTTTTTCAAATTTAAACATAAAAACATTACTTTCAAGAGCAAAAATCTCAATCCGGTCATAGATGGTTGCCGCACTTACATTCCTTTCACAAGCTCAATTCACAATTTCCATTACATCTTTTATAAATAAACAAAAAAAGAAAAAAAAGAAGATAAAAAAGAAATTCAAAACTTAAGAAAAATCCAATTTTACCTCAAATTTAACATTTTCATCTATATAAATCCATTATATCTATTCAAGATTAGTTTCAAATTCACTTTCACTCATTTTTACATCTTCATAACAATTCAAAACATATATTTATTCTTCTTTACCTTATATCTTATACAAGTCATATCAAAATAATTTTTACAGTATTCTAACCTCTTGTTAAGTGTTTACCTTACAATTTTATCACCATTTATTCTTAATTTCAATTCAATACCACTCCATTTTTATATTTTATAAAACAGTAATTTGTCTAATTTTAATCCTTTGACCCTTATCCTCAAATCAGTTTACCTTAGTTTTTTTTTCCTCCCAGTTTACATATTACACAGATTTCTCACAAAGGCATATTTTATTTACTCCAATTTCTAATATATTTTCCACTATATCTCCCTATAATATTTAACTATCTTCCAGCTTGTTCTATTTGATTAATTCTCAGCTTAATCCCCTCCAAAACACCAACTATTTAGTTGATTTCAGAATAGTTCCTCAATCTCCTCCAACTCTCCTCCTGTTTGTTTGACTGTTTCCAGCATTTTGTGGGCTGATTTCCAGCATAATCTCCTCCTCAACTCCCTCCATTGTTTGGCTGATTTCCAGCATAGTCTCCTCCAACTCTCCTCCTATTTGTTTGGCTGTTTCCAGCATTTTATGGGCTGATTTCCAGCATAGTCTCCTTCTTAACTCCCTCCATTGTTTGGCTGATTACCAGCATAGTCTCCTCCAACTCTCCTCCTATTTGTTTGGCTGTTTCCAGCATTTTGAAATAATTTCCAACGTATTTCCACTGAGTCTCAAACTGTTATCCATCCCACATGTTTTAACTGTAATATAATTATCTGTTTTATATCATTTTTCCATCCTGCTCTTTCAATTTAAATCTCAGTATATTTCATAATAGTCATCATTTTCAACTTATATTACCTTAATTCAAGACTAATCACTAGCATCTGTGTATCTTGTATTTTGTTCAATCAATCCTTATTCATCAGTTTAACATTTGTTTGCAAATTAAAGTTAAAATGTATTACATCAAACAATACATTTTCTTAAGATTTTCCTGCCTCAAAATATATTCTTCTTTATTATTTTTATCCCCTTGATATCATCCACTATTTTACTAGCCACCTCTTATTTTCTGTTTTTATTATTTTACAACCCTTCCTGTTTTTGTCCAAAAATCATATATACCTAGGCTTTTAAACTTTATCATACATACATAGGCTTTTAAACTTTACATTTCAGTTGGTCACATTTAAATTTATCCACTTTAATTCTTCCTTTTCTTCCTTTTCCTCTCTGTCCAAAGTGCTCTATTTTAAGGTTCATCAGTTCAAAGTAAAGAATTTCTGTATGTCCCTTTAAAACTTTTACAATGTCTGTTCCAAGCGTAGTGTCTTTGTTAACTACGCCATACCTAGTTTTGTCAGTCTCCATTGTTAAAATCCAAAATGTTCTTTCTTTCTTCTTTCTTCAAATCATCTGGGGCAGAGTAGGAATCTCCAAAATCTCTATATCCAATATTAATTTCAAGTAATCCAAGATAAAAAGCCAATTAACATGTTTCTTTTCCACCCAGAAAGGGAAATCTCTTCAATCCACTTCCCTGCTTAATCACTGCAGACTCCATGGCTATTTTGTAGCCATCCGTCTATTTATTTATTTATTTATTAAATTTTTATACCGCCCACTCTCCCGAAGGACTCGGGGCAGTGAACAGCCAAAATTAAAAACACACAATACAAATATTAAAATACATTAAAACAAAATTAAATTTATCTTTGGCTTCCCCAATTTAAAACCCCTTACCCATAAAATTCCCCAATTAAAAGATTTTTAACCCAGCCCAGCTTGCTGAAATAAAAGTCTTCAGGGCCCGGCGGAAGGTCTGGAGGTCCGGGATCAGTCGTATCCCTGGGGGTAGCACATTCCAGAGGGCGGGTGCTCCCACAGAGAAGGCTCTTCCCCGGGGGGGGGGGGGGTCACTAGCCGACATTGCCTGACAGACGGCACCCTGAGGAGGCCCTCTCTGTGGGAGTGCGTTGGCCGGTGGGAGGTTATTGGAGGCAGAAGGTGGTCTCGTAAATAATCGGGCCCTAAGCCATGGAGCGCTTTGAAGATGAGAACCAATACCTTGAAGCGCACCCGGAAGACCACTGGAAGGCAATGCAGCTCGCGCAGGAGAGGTGTCACGTGGGAGTGCCATGTCGCCCCCATAAGTACGCGCGCGGCCGCATTCTGCACCAGTTGGAGCCTCCGGGTGCTCCTCAAGGGGAGCCCCATGTAGAGAGTGTTGCAGTAGTCCAGGCGGGAAGTAACGAGGGCATGAGTGACCGTGCATAAGGAGTCCCGATGCGCCCGGAAGGGACCATTGTCGGTAGAGTACATCGAGGAAAAGTTTCGGAGCGGGAACAGTTTCGGGCGCCACAGTAGATTCCGCAAAGAGAGCAGAAGCAGGATCCGGTGGTGCAGGAGTGGAGGCAGGAGGAGGAAGCTACCCAGATGGGTGGTGGCAATGGCCTTAAACAGCAAGGACCGGAACATTTGTGGGTTAAAGAGCCCAATAAACGGAGATTGATCCAGGATCAAGCCCTCATCGTCAGAAAGGCCCGCATCTGGGGCATCCTCATGGTCCGAGGCTGTGGCTAATTCCCCGGAATAGTCATATTCTTCAGGGTCCAGGTTGAGAGACCTGTCATCAACACTACCATGATGGATCTGGGAGTGGACCGGAGGAACTGCCGGCAATCCCACTTGTTGCAGGCACTGAGCAAATCCATCTCTGATGACCCTTGTTAGCATAGCCTCAAAGGCTTCTGGTGCCTGGGATGGGACTACGGGCGTGGGGAGGGCCTCAGAAGAAGCTGGAGAAGGACTCCTTGAGGATAGAGTCAGAGAGTATCTGGAACAAAGGTTCTTTCCCAGGGGGAGGAGCTGGACCCGCAGAAGGAGGGCGATCTGGGGAGAGATCCCTGGGATCACGGGAATCAGTTATGCCTTGGGAATTCTGGGATGGAGGACGGACAGGATGGGCGGATTGGTGGGCTGCCTTGGAGAAAGCCTTCTCCATGGTACGATGGCGGCGCTGTTCATCCTTGGATGTGGAAGGCGCCGAGGCCTTGGACGCCTTGGATTGTTTGGCGGGGGGCTGTATCGAAGGACCCTCCAATGGGTCAGTGGAGACGGCAGCAGTGCGCCTAGAAGAGCCAGAAGTCGAGGCCTTTGATTTGTCCCCCATAGCAACAATGCCGGTAATTCAAAATGGCCACCGTCAAATTCACGCCAAAATCAAACGGTTAACTCACTGTCTCAGCAATCCGAAGGGTCCCTCAAAGGCAGAGGCCAATGCAGCCGACAAGCCGGCAGAAGGGAAATCGCTAGCTCAAGGCTATTAATGCGATTTGAAACAGCGAGGCAAGGTTCCAGCTGAGGGAATTTGCTGCTGGGCGAAAAGCCTTTTAAGTGCAGCTGCGGCTCGTAAATGAAATCGGAGATAAGTCCTCGTTAAGGGAGAGCCCGGCGTTCGAAGATCTCCAAAGGCTACAGCCGGGCGAAACGCTGCTGGGCAAAAGCCTTTGAAGCGCAGAGGGAGCTCGTTAGAGAGATCGGCTTTGAAGTTAAGGCCGCTGCGAGGGAGACCTGACAGCCGTCAGGCTCCTAGCCAGCTCCCCGGCTTACAGCTAAGCAGTGCCGATCCAGGCGAGCAGAATTAAACAGCCGATCAGTCTCAAGCCGATGGTAGGGCGAGTAGGAGAGTAAACAGGAACCAAAATTAAAATAAAATAAAATAAACCAAAAGAAAGGGAAGGCCAGAGGAGTAGCAAAAGGCTGGAAAGACTGGAAGACACATCTAATCAGCATAGATCGAGTCGAAACACTGGGCCATGAGGGCGGAGTTTCTGATTGGCAAGACTCGATCAATGCTGCATAGAGGAAGTCCTTCCCCAGTCTGACTGCCTTCCCTTCCTTCGTAGAAAGGGGCGCAACTGGCATATCAGGCGAACCTGATAGAAAGTCCCCCTGGCCACGGCCGTCATATGCTCTTCTAAAGACATCCGTGCATCCAGGAGGACACCCAAGTTACGAGCCCTCTCCGTGGGGGCCAATGTCTCGCCCCCAATAGTCAGCGATGGCACCAGCTGACTATATCGGGACGCCAGCAGCCACAACCACTCAGCCTTGGAGGAGGTGAGTCGGAGCCTGTTCCTCCCCATCCACACCTGCACGGCCTCCAGGCACCGGGACATCACTTCAAGGGCATCGTTGGGGTGGTCTGGGGTGGAGATGTACAGCTGGGTGTCATCAGCGTACAGATGGCACTGCATCCCAAAACCCAGCGGCTTCACATAAATGTTGAACAGGAGAGGCGAGAGGACTGACCCTTGTGGCACCCCACAAACCAAGTGCCTTGAGGTCGACCTCTGCCCTCCAGCCAACACAGACTGCGACCGGTCGGAGAGATAGGAGGAGAACCACCGTAAGACAGTGCCTCCCACTCCCAACCCTTCCAACCGGCACAGCATGATACCATGGTCGATGGTATCAAAAGCCGCTGAGAGGTCTAATAGGACCAGAACAGAGGAGCAACCTCTGTCCCGAGCCCTCCAGATATCATCTACCAACGCGACCAAAGCTGTTTCTGTGCTGTACCCGGGCCTGAAGCCGGACTGGAACGGATCTAGATAGACGGTTTCATCCAGGTACTGCGAGAGCTGTCGCGCAACCACACTCTCAACAACCTTCGCCAAGAAGCGAATGTTGGAAACTGGACGATAGTTTGCCAAAACAGCTGGGTCCAGAGAGGGCTTCTTCTGGAGGGGCCTCATCACCGCCTCTTTCAAGGCGGGAGGCAAGAAACCCTCACTCAAGGAAGCATTTATAATCTTCTGGAGCCAGCCTCGTGTAACCTCCCGGGTAGCCAGCACCAATCAGGAGGGACACAGGTCCAATAAACATGTGGTTGCGTTCAACCTCCCCAGCATCTTGTCCACGTCCTCAGGGGACACAGGGTCAAACTCATCCCAGGTAACAGTCTCAAGACACCCCCTCAGACAACCCGCCTGTACCCACCCAGTCAGAGTCCAAGCCTTCCTGAATTTGAGCGACTTTATCGTGCAGATAATGCGCAAAATCCTCAGCACGTCCTTGCAAGGGGTCTTCCCGTGCTCCCAGATGGAGAAGGGAGTGGGTCACCCTAAACAAGGCAGCTGAGTGATTATCTGCCAACGCGATAAGAACGGAAAAGTAATTACACTTCGCCGCCTTTATTGCCACTAAGTAGGTCTTGATGTAAGACCTCACTAGTGTACGGTCAGATTCGGAGCGACTGGCCCTCCAACTACTCTCTAGGCATCTTTTCCGGCGCTTTTATCTTCATTAGCTTCATTTTCTTTTAGAGGTATTAATTCTCAGAAATATCCATTTCTCCTCTCCACTCCAGTTAAAGGCACAGTCAAATTTCAGAAATTTATTAATGCCAAATCATCCAGTTTAAGTTTACTGCAACAAAGTTCAATTTGGGTCTTTTACCCATTTTTTTTCCTTTTCAATCTTTAAGCCCCACAGTCCAGCAGCCGCTTTTAATTTTGGGGTCTTATTTTCCAATAGTTCCAAATAGGTAAGTTATATTGCCTGGGTTGGTGTCACTCACCCGGCTTCTTGATTTTTGCTCTTTCTTCATCTTCTTCCTCCAGCACAATCCTTGTTCCCGGTTGCCGCAGTATCAGGGCAGCCGCCATGGCTGCCATTCCGCTGCCGCCGACGTGAAGGAGAAGCCTCCGGCCCCGAGGAACCTGCCCGTTCCTCTCGGCTGCCCAAGGCGATCTTTCTTGTCCCCCTGTCCCTTCAAGACAGGGGAGGTCCGCAGACCTATCGGTAGCAGCTTAGCAGAGGGGATTTGGCAGAGCTCAGCGGAGCTCGCCATTTCCCTGTCTGTGTCCCCACGGCGCCAACCGGAAGTCCTTGGGTTAGTACATTTTATTATTGTAACATAATAGTTTGCCGGTGGTTCTTGACATATGACCATAATGGAAAGGGACATTGACTAACCTGAACGTCCGTTTTATCCTCGCTGCGACGACATTCCACCAATTGGGATACTCTCAGTCTTACTGGACAGCCTGGGTGCCACTCAAACTTCCTCTACAGCTAGGATACGCCCACACCTCCTGCGCATGTCCAGTCTTTTCACGAAGTTTCATCTTCATATCCTTGACCTCTTGTTTATGTCCTCAATTTCAGACTATATTCTATCTCGGACTGCAAACACTGTAGCTGTAGAGGAAACAAAACAAATTCCCCCAACCTTGGCCAGGCGATGGACTTCAACAGGGAGGGACGGAATGTCGTCGCAGCGAGGATAAAACGGACGTTCAGGTTAGTCAACGTCCCTTTTTCCACCTCGCTGCTCCGACATTCCACCAATTGGGACATACCCAAGTCTTTCTTTAATGGGAGGGTTTTGAATCCATCCCCTGGCCCCTGTTGGGAATTACGTATTGCAAAACTCTTCTACCGAATGATGCATCCGCTGACGCATATGCATCCACTCGGTAATGTTTAATAAAGGACGATATTGATGACCATGTGGCCGCTTTGCAAATATCTTCTATAGAAGCCTGTGTGGCCCAAGCAGCTGATGTAGCTGCACTTCTAGTAGAATGTGGTACTATGCCTCCTGGTATCTGGCAACCTTTCCTTTTATATGCTGAAGCAATGCAAGCCTTAAGCCATCTGCCTATTGTAGCTGAAGATACTTTTTTTCCCATCGTCGATGGCAAAAATGATACCAGCAATGCTTCCGACTTATGGAATGATGCTGTTCTTGTAATATAACACTTCAATGCTCTACGAACATCTAATGTATGCCAAGCCTTTTCTAATTGATGTTTAGGATTTGGACAGAAATTAGGTAGTACAATGTCTTGAGATCTATGAAATAGCGAATTAATTTTTGGTATGAATACTGGATCCAGTCTCATCACCACTCTGTCTGGAAAAAATATACATAGATCTTTACGAATAGACAATGCTGCCAATTCCGATACTCTACGAGCTGATGTTATGGCTAGTAAAAAGGCTAGTTTTATTGTAATATGACGTAAGTCCGTATCTTTAATAGGTTCATATGGTTCCGAAGTTAATGACTGTAGTACTAAGTTTAAATCCCAAGTTGGATATCTGTGTACCACTGGTGGTCGTAAATTTGCTGCTCCATGTAAAAATGATCTAATCCTAGGATCTTGAGATAAGGAATGACCTTTGTCAGTATTTAACACTGTTGCTAGTGCTGCTACCTGACGTTTTAATGTAGCTGGAGCCAGACCTTTGTCAAATCCTGACTGTAAAAATTTTAGAACATCTTGAACATTCGCCGAAGTAGGATCTGTATGATGATCCAAAGCCCATCTGGCAAATTTTTTCCACGACGCATTATAAATACGTATGGTTGCTGGTCGTCTGGCAGCTTGAATAATATAAATTACTTCATCTGGTATTTGGTCTTTTATTAGATGAATTCTTTCAAGCGCCAGACGGTCAACTGGAACCATTCTGGCTCTGGATGATAAATTGCTCCTTGACTCAGTGACATTTTGTTTACTGGCAACTTCCATGGCTGTTGGATCGAACAATCCCTCAGGTCTGCAAACCACTCTCTGCGCGGCCAATATGGTGCTATTAAAATCAGATCCGCTTTCTCCTCTAACATTTTCCTGATGACATGTGGAATGATGGGAATTGGAGGAAATGCATAAAGTAGCCCCCGAGGCCATTGAACTCTCAGCGCATCCAGAGCTTCTGCTCCTGGAACTTGAAATCGGGAAAAAAATCTCGGAAGCTGGGCATTCTTTTCCGTTGCAAATAGATCTACCTCTGGTTTTCCGAATCTCTTGACAATCTGCTGAAACAAACTCGGGTGCAACTTCCACTCCGATTGGTCGATGATTCCCCTGCTCAACCAATCCGCTTGTTGATTTTGTGATCCTGATATGTGTTCCGCCTTTATGGAAAGGACGTATTTTTCTGCCCATTCCATTAGTCTCTCTGTTTCGTCCATGAGAATTTTTGATCTTGTTCCTCCTTGTCTGTTCAGATGCGCCTTCGTAGTTATGTTGTCTGTTAGAACTAACACATGTTTTTTTGTTACTGAAATTTCTTTAACGCCAATCTGACCGCTCTCAATTCCAACAAATTTATGCTTTGTTGTTTCTCCACCTGAGACCAAGTGCCTTGTGCTATTTGAGATCCCAGATGGGCCCCCCATCCACTTAAACTGGCATCTGTGGTCAACTTGATTCTGACTGGCTCTAGAAAAAGAGTTCCCGCACTTATTGCAGAAGACATCCACCATTCTACTGATAGTCTCACTTTGTGAGGAACTACAATTTTGTTTTGAGAATCCGCTATGCCTTGCCTCTGGAAAGGCAACATTAGCCACTGTAGTTGTCGAGAATGACATCTGGCCCAAGGCACTATGTTTATACAAGAGATTAGTTTTCCTAGCAGTTGAGACAATAGGATCAATGAAACAGTCTTTTGTGATAGAACCTGAATTATCAGACTCCGAATGCTGGATTGGCGCTCTGGCGATAGAAATACTAAGCCCTGTTTGGAGTCTATTACTGCTCCCAGATGTATAATCCTTGTTGTTGGTACAAGGTGACTCTTGTCCCAATTGATAGTTAATCCATGATCCTCCAATGTTTTGAGAACTACAGTTCTGTCTTCGTTCGCTCGGTCTATTGAAGACGACAGTATCAATATGTCGTCCAGATAACAGACAATCCTTACTGATTTTTCCCGAAATGTTGCGGCAACCGCTGCCATCAACTTCGTGAAAGTTCGTGGGGCCGATGAATGGCCAAAAGGCATAGAGCGGTATTGGAAATGTCGATTCGCATAAGCGAATCTTAGATATTGTCTGTGCGCCTGGTATATGGGCACATGTAGATACGCCTCCTTCAGGTCGATGGATTGCATCAGATCGTTGGATCGGATACAAGCCAATATCGACCTGAGGGAGTGCATCTTGAAGCGGCGATATCTCACATGAAGATTCAACAGCTTCAAGTTGAGGATGGTTCTCCATCCTCCCGAGCTCTTGGGCACAAGAAATACTATTGAATAAAATCCTTTTTGTATCTGGTCCGGTGGAACTGATTCTATGGCTTCTATTTTTAGTAAATGTTGAATTTCCAGATTCATGAGCTTTTGTTTGTCTAAATGCTTTGGAAAGGGGCATTGTATAAAACAATTTGGAGGAGTTGACGTGAATTCCAGTTGTAGACCGTCCGATACTGTGCGAATAATCCAGTTGTCCTTTGTTGAAATCTCCCACTGGTGGTAAAACAACTGGATTTTTCCCCCAATGGGACAAGGAGTCAATGAGTCATTTACCCCTGCGGAATGAACAAAAGCTCGTTCCTCTGAATGGACGTTTGAAACCTGTCTGGCGTCTTCCTCTATCACGGAATGCTGCTCTTTCTGAAAAATTGGAATATTGTTGAAAGGATGATCTAGGAAAATAGGAACCGCTAGGTCCTTGCTCTTGTCGAAAGGGCTGCCTTGGATATGGTGAGAAACGACGATCTGGACGTCTATATGATGACGGTAACACCTTCTTTTTATCACGTCCTTCTACTAATATTGCATCCAAAGAAGAACCAAATAAAGACTGGCCTTGATATGGTGCAGCTGTAAGACGCCATTTTGATTTCATATCTGCTTTCCACTGTTTCAACCAGAGTAGTCTACGAGATGTTATTGTGGAAGCCAACGCTCTGGATGCAAATTTGGCTGCATCCAAAGCTGCATCAGCCGAATACTCTGCTGTAGCAATCAGCTTTGCTAGATCATGTTGGGTTCTTGCATCTTGTGGAGACACCCTCTCTTTCAACTGTCGAATCCAAGTTAACGAAGCTCTACTAAAAAAGGACGCAGACGTTGCTGCCTTAATAGCCCAGGCGGCCGCCTGATGAGTTTTTTTGAAAGTCATGTCTGCACGTTTGTCTTCTAGTCTCAGACCTTCACCTGCATCACTACCCAACACCGATGGTGAGATAAGGCTGGTCATTGGTTCATCAACCGAAGGTAACTGAAGAAGGGTTTCCAATTCAGGTGAACTACAATAAAGCTTCTTATCAAAAGAGTTAGGACTTAATATAGATCCAGGTCTCTCCCATGGTTTCTTAATGACTTGAGAAAACAATTCTGGTAAAGGAACATAATCATAGTCCTTAGACGGAACTGGAAATAATTTGCTAGAAGTTCCGGCATGTGAATTTGAATCCAAAGATTTATCACTACTCAGTTCCATATTTGTTGCTATCCTTGCTTTACGCAAAAGGGATTTAAACATTGAAGGTTTAAATAGATCTTGAAAGGCAGGTTTATCAACCTCCATCTCATCATCGTCTGACAACTCAAATTCTTCCAAACAATCTAACTCTGGATGTTCCTCCTCAATATGTCCACACTCAGCCACCAAATGGTGAGTTGGATTTTGATTAACATTAAAGGATGTCGATGGTATTGGTTCTGCTAAGAACCCAGACTGTTGTAGCCCTGCTTGAAATATGCGTGTAAAGGTTTGTGAAAGTAAGGCCTGAAAATCTAAATTTTGGCCTTGAATTGACCCTTCTCCCACACGGAGGCCAGCGGCTGTAGGGGTGAAAGTAGCTTCAGGAGCATGCTGAATTAAAGGTTGTTTACTAGTTTCCACATTTACCCTGCTCTGGGTATTTGAATACAAATCATTAGCTGGCAAAGGCATGTCTTGAGTAACTGAAGTAAACTCATCTTTCTGCCAAACACTCTGTACTTCTTCTTCCAATGGAGAAATTAAAGTTTCACTAGTTTGAGGTAACAGTATCTCCTGTTCCTCTCTTTGGGGTCTAATTTGAGTAGCCATTCTGGCCTTATTAAATTGTTTTTCAAGGGCATTATGCCTAAGTTGTTCTTCTCTTGAAAGCTTTTCCACCTGTCTAGACATAGGTTGGTCCACAAACTCTCTAGCTCTAGCCTTTCCTTTTTTTGATTTAATACCCTTAGGTGATGGCATTCTTGGAGGTGAGACAACTTGATCTAGTTCTGAGGAAAACTCCTCTGCCATTTTTTTAAAAAAATATAAATATAAACCCCACAATAAAAATAAGAATAAGAATAAATTGTTACTTTCCTTTGAAGAATGAATTCAGGAGAGTAGAAATTGATACACAATGTCTGTGGTCGTTACTTAGTATCCTCCTAAACAGCCTCAGAACAGCTCCTGCTGAAGGCACTCCCTCAGACTGCTCTGTCAATTGGCGGCTGGGCACTTCAAACGGCAGACAATTAACAGCGAAATATCGGAGCCTCAGCCAACGCTCCTCACTGCAGCCTCTTTCTATTGCCGGTAACTCTCCTGATAGTCGGAGTTTGCTACAGCGCAGGTACTCCCAAGCCGCTTACAGATAGATTCAATTAAATTAAAACTATGGAGGGTTTTAAAACGGGGGCGGTTATCCCGGCACGCCGGTTAACCAGCTCCCCGCTCGCGGCTCCAACGGCTGCTTGGAGACCGTTACTAGGTCTGCATTCTTATGCGCTGATAGATCTATCCCAAAGCGATTAGTGCCCCAGCCAGGAAACGCGAAACCGCTCAGCGCTAAATCCTTTTGTTATTTTAAACGTAACCCTCCTAATAGCTAATCCGGTCTAATGTTTCACTAAAACACCAAATCTGACAGTTTTGACTGATCGCAAAAGGCACACCAGTCTAATCACCTAAGCCTGAGTGAAAATGCGCAGGAGGTGTGGGCGTATCCTAGCTGTAGAGGAAGTTTGAGTGGCACCCAGGCTGTCCAGTAAGACTGAGAGTATTCCAATTGGTGGAATGTCGGAGCAGCAAGGTGGAAAACCTGGATTTCCACTGCAAGTTATGAGTGTTTTATATTAAGGCCCCCACTTGACCATGTCTGATTTTATGATATTTTTTGCAGCAGCCATTACGAGAACACCATGGTCGTTGAGCAGATGCAGCAGTTGTTAAGTAAATCAATGTATTCCTATTGGCATGTTTTTTGCCAAAAAAACAGCAAAAAAAATCATAAATCTTTAGAACACGGCAATAGGCCATAATGGTGAGTCAATTGCCAAGCATCCTAAATACAGGCATGTGACTGCAACTAAATGTGCAGCCACTGGAACTGCAGAACTGGGCTGTAAATTGTAGGAGTTTGTATACGTGCAGGAATTTTCCTAATCTCGAAGGCAAACCTCAGATAAGGAAGGTTACATGCACGTAGGTGCCAGGAAATGACATTAGAAAATAAGACCCTAAATCTGTAAATAAGAGAGGAAATGGGATGTATGTTAGACTTTAACTATAGCTAAACATTATAAGTGCTTAAGCAAGCAGTAGTAATGGTTAACCAAAGATCTTATAGTTGCTGGAAGACTTGTGAGCCAATGATATGCTGCCAAGTACGCTGTAACTTGAAAGTAACAAACTATATAATGTCACTATGTAAGGCAATAAAGTTACCACATATTTTCTCAACCTCTCTGTGTGTGATCATTTACAACAGTAAATCACTTTTCAGTCTGTTGTAATTTCAACCGGTCTGCTAAGTGATTGGTCAGGACTATCTGTATTTAAAGAAGAAGAGAGTATAGATAATGGTTCCCAAACTTTCTTGGTCCACAGAGCTCTCAATGTCTTAATAATTTTTCACTGTGTCCCTAAAATGATGAACTACCTCAAGCAAGTAGTTATGATCCAACATGCCCCTACAAGTTTGCAGCACCCTAGGACAGGGCTGGGCAATTGTGGCCCTTTTACAACCTGTGGACTTCCACAAGTTGTAAAAGAGCCACAATTGCCCACCCCTGCCCTAGGACACTGCAATACAAAGTCTGGGAATTATGACTATAAAGTTCAATTTTTAAGGGAAAATACATTTTCAAGTTATTCAAAGTGATATCAATGTCTTCATTGCTGACATTAATAAAAATTCATGCGGTAATATTTCCATTTGCCTATGTATCAGCAACCTGAATGTAAAGACTACCACTAGTTGTCTACTAACTAGTTCAAAAGCCTATGTCGTACCACATGCACTGCTAAATTATAGTGTAATATTTTACTGTAAGGTAAAACAATCTATAGAATGTAGTGAGATCACATAGTCATTTTTGTCTAATAAAAATTGGAGGAGGAATAAGCCAGAATTTAACAAATCAAACAAAATTTTCAGCAAAATTTGTGATATATTACTTGCCAAATGAGAAAAATGTAATTTAAAAGAAACTCTAAATGACTCAAAAATTATTGAAATTGATTGTTAAACAATGATTATATTCATTCCCAAGCATAAGCACTGATACCTGTGAAAAAAATTCAAAAATTCAGTCTGCTAAATAGACATGGAATTCTGGTTTAGTCTTCTGAGCGTGCAAAAGATGAAGAGAACATCTTTTGCGAGTTTGGGATCATGTTAGAATTACTTGCTATATCAGAATCCCTTGCTGTTTATTGTTGGTGATAGAGTTCCCTTGGCTTATGGTGCTGGGACACTTTAATTTGCCTTCCCTAGTGCATCTTTGAATTCATACCCATCACCTGATTCAACTTATTAACAGCCCAACTAACTACATTAAACTTTTTTTTTAGGGCATTGACATGAAGTGCTATCACTGGGGGTCCTAAAGGTGCTTTTTCAGGAGGCAACTGAACTTTCTCATTTTTTGAAGATGTTTCGCTTCGCATCCAAGAAGCTTCTTCAGTAACAGAGCTGAAGAAGCGTCTTGGATGAGGACAATCATGACCTGGATGCTGAGAACCTCTACAGACTACCACTGGGGATATTACCATCAGTTCCTTATCGTGGACACGATCATTCCCTATTAAAACTGGAATTTACTAAGGTACTCCTTACTACAGAAGGACAGAATCTATGCAATCAATCCATCCCAGGTTGAATGACGTCTTAGTCATTGCTTGGAATGAAAAGATGATAATGGCCTTGGATAAAATTGTATCAATATGGACTTTTTGCATGCAGACCCCAGAGGGTCTCAATTTACAAAGAACATCCAGAAGATAAAGTTACAGAAAAGATACCTATAGTACTTCTTGGCAGAAAATAAAGTGTGATCTAACTGAACACAGGTAAGAGCCTTCCTTAACTTATGCGAATAGGAATGGCAAAATATATTTATTTCTCCCCTCTTAATGTGTCTTCCAAGTGACAACCAGCAGCTTTGTTCAATGTGACTTAGTCTTTTCTGATAAGAAAGGATCAGGGAAACATTTGCAAGGTTAATGTGAGAATTGCTTTTGGAACCTGGAGATAAAATTACTTGGATTCATACTGAATTTGATTCCAGTTTACGCAAATCCTATGGAAGTGACTGAGACATGATCTTGTGTTGTTATTTTGGAGGAGATAATGCTTTTAGTTCTGAAGAAGAGGATCTTTGGAGCCGTTAGCTATTAGGGCCTGTATTTTAGATTTGTACCCCTCCAGATTGGTTAGAGCCTTAAGAGAGTGAGCATATAGGTGGATCTGTCCACCTATAGTACTGCTTGGAAGAAACCATTGCTGAATTGGGCACTATTCATCCTGATTTTAACTGTCAGCCCTACTAGTTACACCAGCCCAAGAAATAGCTCTAAAGGATGATTAGAACTACTTTTCTTGACATGTCTATAATGACATAACCTTAAATGTCCAATTGTGGTGTACCTCCTCCTCCTCCTCCTCTTATACATAACTAAATTAGGGAAGTGTCTGCCTGATCCATTTCCAAATGTTATTTTCTGAATGACATTTGTTGTTCTGGAGTCAAAAAAAAAATCCAACCCTCTTCGCTTAGGTAATGATTTCTGTATATTTCCATCAATATCATGATCCTTACTCTCTACTCCAATATCTAAAAAGATAGGTTATTGAATTGATCCTAGAGGAATGAGTCCTTTGGAGTCCTTCCAGTTTGGTTTCAGACTGAGACACAGTACAGAGAAAGTATTGGTTACTGATGGCCTATTGACCAGTACAGGATGGGGGAAGCCATCCATCCTGATTTTTCTTGATCTCTCAATAATCTTCTTTATCACTGACCATGGTTTCTGGACTGGCTCAGAGGGTTGGGAAATTTGTTACTGTACTTCTTCATTCATCACCATTTCCACTCATTGTTGGTATGCAGTCTATCCCAGGCCTCTGTTTTAAAGGGTTTCCTCATGGCTCTCCCCTCTCCTCATATCTACATAAAGCTGTTGGAGGAAGCCAACTATAGGTATGGGATACAATATCATCAGTACACTGATGATACTCAGTTATGTATTGCTGCTTTTGCTCAGCAATGTTGTCAAGGATCTATCCCAGTTTCTAAAAGTGGGCACCTGAGTAGCAAGGCTGAATGTCTGTGGGTCCTTGATCCGCCTGATCTCTGGTTTGGAGATTTTCACTGTTGACTTTGAGGAAGGGGACACTCTTCAATTCAGAAGCAGAATACAATCTGGGGATTCCTTTAGAAACACAGTTCCAGGAGACCAGGAGGACTTTTGCATAACTTGATCTTGTGCACCAATTGTGGTCATTCCTGAATTGGGAGGCTCAAATTAGAGAGTCACATCTCAAGTATATCTCTACAATGTGCTCTACGTGGGCAGCCCTTAAAAGAACATTTGGAACCTTCAGTTGGTTCAGAATGCATAGGAAATTATGAATGCATCTTAGTACACCCATGTAACATCATTATTTTATAAGCTGCATTAGTTCCAATATGCTGCCAGGTGCAATTCAGGGTGCTGGTTATTACCTATAAAGTCTTGTATGGCACAGAACTGAGTTATTGTCCTTATTTCCGATAATAACTGTCTGCTCCACTTGTTCAAATAGGATGCACATGCTTCAGTTCTTTTCCCAGAAGTAGTATCATCTGATAGAATTCTGGAAGCATGCCTTTTCCACTGGGATGCCTACCATCTGGAATGATCTCCTCAATGTATTATTGCCTTTGACCCTTTTTAGAAAGGCTCTTAAAACTTAGTTCTTTCGGCATTGGGGTCAAGGTGATTGAAGTTGCTATTGGGAACAGGGTAAAATAAAGTTAGGTTCCTAACTAAAATTTTAGGCAGCCACACAGATCTCTTAAAGAAATAAATTTTAAACCCTCCATGCTATTTGTGCCTCATGATTGGTGTTATGAGAAACTGGGTTATAGTTTCATATATAATCAGATTTACCTATATTTCTAAAATAAGACAGCACTTTGCATGATAAAATATGCAAAAATAGTAAGATCCTTTTCTAAGATGCTCAGAAGCTAAATTTTAAATTAGGGGGATAAGAGAATCAAAAATGAATCAGAACAACAAAGGCAAAGATATAAACATGAGAAATATTACTTACCTATAACATAAATATAGGAGATAACATCCCCACTAATACTGGCAGAGGAAGCTACTGTATATAAACAGGAAGCAAACTTCACACTCACTAACCTTGATTATGTTACCTAGTTAGAAGATGAAATGTCTGTAAGCAAGCAACCAAGCTCAAAGAGCATCAAAGACTCCACAATTCAGCCCTGGGCTATGTACTATATATCTCTTCTACTGAATGTAAATGGTGCGTATTTGTTATATTATATCCTCTTTATCAATCAATATAGGTGAAATGAAGGCCAAATATGCTGGAAAAAAATCAGTGGTGTATGCTTCCTTTTTCATATGCTTGTAGCTAGATTGTCTCCCATTTTCTCTTTTTTAGTTTATCTGAGTTTTGTTCCTATTTTTTCCCTTAATTAAAAAAAAATGTTTCACTAAAGATGAAAGTTGTTTTGCATGTATTTAATTTTAGGACTTTTGTCATTTTTTTCTTGTAATGTATAAATAAAATTTGAAAAAGAAATTGCATCCTACTAAATTGGACCTCTGTTCATTCTGACTAAACAATTGGAGAAAGAACCAGGCCTTTCTAAAGGTCTGCAAGGTCAGGACCAATCATAAATATATGGGTGGGAGAATTTCCAAAGGTCAGAGACTGTCACCAAGAAGGCATGCTCTCTAGATCACACAGGATGACACTGTTTCAGAGGAGGGACCCAGAGTTTATCCTTCTTTTGCAGCATGTGGAATGAAGGCAGATCCCACGTATAATCTGTTTCTATTCTATTCAGGGCTTCATAAATACCATCTTGAATCCTGTAGGAAGCCAATGTAGTTCCCTATATTTACAAGATATTGTGATATTGAAAAACAGGGTTTAATCTTTGATTTTATTTGTATTTAAACTATACTATTTTCATAGAAAAGACTACCAGAGAAATCAAAAAGGGATCTGTGTGGAAAGGAAGAACCGTACATATATTATCTTAAATTTATTAAAACAGGATTAACAAAGCATAATGAATAATAAGTAATAATTTTTCCCATATAAGCATGATTTGAGACATGGGTAATGTTTGTGGATCTTGAGGTATGTACATATCACATTGCTGCTTAGTTAACCTTTAGTATTGTTTTTATTTTTGTGATTATATACATCAAAAGTCACAAATTTAAAATCTTCTAAAATATAGTCTTTAATTAAAAAATTGGGTTATCTCAACTTTTCTTTCATCATTACTGTTATGTGAGAACTAGAAAAACCAGTCAGATGCAAAGAGCTTCAGACTAGACAGGTCAACAATATACAGAGGTCAACCACTTCTCCAGAGTGGACCTACTTTTCAGTCATTGGGACAAACAATCAAAAATATCAAACTGTAAGATTTTATCTAGAGAATGTGTGTGTGAAGGGAAGGGGGGGTTGAGTCTTATGGACGATTTTTTGCTGTTTATAGCATTCCAGTATCTTTAATGAAAATAGTTTATTAACAGCAGTACCAATGAATCTCTTATCCGCAAATGTTTTAACAACAATCTGGTTATTAAATTTAGTTCATTATCTTTCACATTTAGAAATAGAGGACTGCTACTTAATCATTTTATGTAGAGTTGGTTCAATGAAGTTATTGTTTTAATTATTCAAATATGTGTACAGGAGTTACTTTATTTTCAGGGCTGTGTGACATGATCCTGCAGCTCCTTTAAAGTATTGCTGACAGGTTCTACGTTTATGTTCTTTGGAGATCTAATTTGAAGCTCTCTATACTGCCAGTTATTTTTTTTATCATCAGAGATTGTATCCTTTGCTCTCTTAGAAGAGAATTGTTTTCTAACTGTCCCTCACAATATCTTACACATACAAGATAAAACAAGAAAATATGATCCAATTACTACCATATTACATCTCATTAAGAAAATCAAGATAATGAAGATAAATGTCTCTACTTAAAAGATTTACACAGTACATTTTTAGACATATTAAAACCATATGATAATTTCAGGAGAATAAAAACCCAACAATCAATTGAATATTTCTATTAATGTTTAAACAGTAGTTAGCTGTCGGACACAACTTTGCAACTAACAACAAAGCTGTGAAACATTTATGAAATAACCATAAAACTGCATATATTATGTCATTTTTATATGCAATAACAAGTTTTATTTGGAATATGATTTCACAATAAAACTGAAATTAACTGTTGCATTTTTAAGATAGCAGTTTAAAATTTTGTTATCCTACAGAACATATTATATGTCCATTACTAAAAACATTCCTAAAGAAATGGAAGGGGATGTACAACTATCTCCGATTTATGTATCAACATAGTTTCTTGTTTTCCAAACAGTTCAGAGATAAAGCCCTATGGCTGAAGGAAGAACTCCAGAATTATTTCTGCTGCAAACTAGAGTTCACATTTAGTCTCCATCAGACATCTGGAAAGAAAAGCCAATATTCATTCTCTAACTCCCATTGCTATTACAGATAGGTTCAGCATAATGCAGTACTTTCTTCTGAAACTGCAAAAAGCTTTACTTTTATGCAGGGAATAGAAAAAATAAATATGTCCATTTTCTACTCAATAGGCAGTGTTTTTGAAACACAAAGCTTGTATAATGTAATATACTCATTTCTAGCAAACACTGACATTTTAAAAAATAGAAATCTGAATGTAAAAGTAAATATAAATTCTACATCTAGATGTTTACATCAGAAGGAATCAGTTGTGCGAAAAAAGAGATTCAAGAGATACTAATATTTTTTGTCAATGCTCAAATGCTCAAGACTTTTAATTTGTGCAGTGTGTAATCATGACAAGATTTAAATGATTATAGATACAATCTTCAATAAGCAAAAACTCTTGACAATTTTAAACTGCTGCTGCATGCCCACAATTTCTCCTGCAGAGATTTGTTCCTGGCTGGCAAGAAAACTTAAGCAATAAAGAGGAGTCTGCTCTAATCCTTTTCAAGTAGAAAAGTGAGATGAATTTATTTTAAGTAAATATGTAACTTCAAAAGCTTTTATAGTAGTGATTACCTCCCCCCATTTGAAATAAAGCCTATTGCCATTACATTTTAAAGGCTCTAATCTTAAAAGGCTAATTAATGGATGACATAAGAAACATAATTATGTAACCTTATTGAAGCCTAACAGATAGGGAAAGGCCAACTAATGATATACACAGGATGGAAAAGAAGTCATATAGGTAGCTGATCCTTGTTTTCCCATCACCATTCTTTAATCTGCATCAGGCAGCAAGAGCTTTGATTTTACAAAGCTACAAAAAACATGAGCAGAGGATTGTTTTCTTTGGAATGCAAGATCATCAATATGGAAAAGATGATATCCTCATTAACAAGGATCAGCACTTTGTTTTTCTCTAATACAGTATGTTGTTCCAAATGCCAAGGGCAGAAGATAAGAGAAAACACTGAGCAATACATTTTTAGCATTTCCACTTCCATCTGATTATTACCAAAACATTCCCTTCACCATAAAATACCCATGTTTTTACATTAAACTGAGATCTGATGGAGAAACCATCCTACAGCAAGAAGCCTCTTAAAAGTAACTGGAAACGATCATTATCCAGAAATTCTACCTAAAAGTGTGTGCATTATACTGGAAAGGAAAGGAGGCCATTTCGAATCAATCTACAGTATTTAAATCCTTGGCGGAAGGCAAGGAAGCTAAAATACGGCTAGTAATCCTAAAACGTTTCTCTTTCTCTTATCCCCCACTATAAACTAAAGGGAATAAAAGCAGAATATATTACAAGACTCGGATGTATGCATGAAAGAGAGAGAAAACAAAGAACCTGGTCTTTAAGAAACTGATTTAAAACGTGCAACGGAAGAGCATCCTCTCATTACCAACCAAACTTCAAAAGAGACACAGATTCCATGCTATCCCCTCTGGGGAGCTAAGTCTCCGGTGCAAATTTGACTTGGAAACGGGAAATCTCGATTCCCTTCCCCCACCCTCAAAAAAAAAAAAAAAAGCAGCAAAAGGACAAACGCTTCAAACGGCTCCCCCAAAGATGAACAGAGTGGGCGACGGAGACCTGAAGGAAGAGGCCTGAACTGCATGGAATAACACTTAGACGCGGGAGTGGGCACCACTATTTTCCTTTGTCCCCCCACCCAAAAGGAAGAAAGGAGAGCACCCATATGCTATAGCCAAACACGGCCGCCATTTCTCGCCGTGGGTATCGGTACCTGGAAGTCCCTGTCCTCGTTGAAGCGGGAAAACCTATCCGCCATTTTCGCTCGGTTCGCCTTTATCTTAGGAGACTGCGACGAAGAGGAGCCTTACGTACTTGACGTGCGCACACCCAGGGCGATCGACGGTCTCAGATTGATAGATTCATACAAACGTTCAGCTTCCGAGCCTGCTTCGCCTTTTTTTTTTTTAACTTAGAGTTTTCTCAAGAGTGCGATTGTCCAGCAGCGCCCCCCACCTTCTCCCTATTAAAAGGCAGCGAAAACAGAACTGCCGGTTCTTTTTAATATATGGGGGGAGGGGGATGTTTAAAATCAGGTTAAGCTTGTGTTGTGTTTGGTAGGGAACGCTGGGTTTGGATTAGATTCCAGTTTAAGTAAACTGCTGCAACCTACCCGAGTAATTATTTAGTATTGGAGACTTTTCGTTAAAAATTCAAAATTTTAATGTAGGAATATCACGTATAAAAATCTGAACGATCGAAATCTGACAGCCAAGAAGAGTCGTCTGTCAACAACCTCCAGCAAAAAAAACAAAACAAAACAACCGCCCACTGGCCGAGTAATGTCTGGCGTAGACACTATTTTAAAAAAAAAGTTTTAGTGTTCAGAAATGTTTGGCTGAACTATGATTCAGAAAAAAAAAATCATGCAGGGTGCTCTCCGTTACATCGGCCAAGTTATGATTCTGCATACAGTCACTTTCGCTTGCTGGTTCTCCTTTTGGAAAATAAAAACTGCTTTAAGTTTTACCATATTTTTCTCTAGGGAGCAGCACCCCAATACTACACATTCAGAAAGCTGACTCCTGGTCGAGGGTCGCCGAGAGTTCTCCAGATTCCATTCTTCTGTAGCTCTAACTGCTACAGCTCCAACTCGGTATATGCCTTTCCACAGCTTCTCCTTAGTAAGTGCAGCACCCGAGAACCAGAAGCAGCCTCGCCCCGTGTTTAGTAGCTGTGGATTCCTTCCAGCCACCTTTGTCCTTACCGTGTCCACGTCCTTCAGGGCTAGAAATCTCCTGAAGGAGGTTCAGAACTTCGTCGCCTTTTAAGGGCAGAAAAACGTTTCCTCGGAGAAAATATAAAGCCATTTAGAATTGCACCCTTCTATTCTTGGTATTTATTATAGCCGACCCTCGAGAGGTACTAAATGACAGTGGTTCCCAACACTGAGCTAGTTCCCTTCTTCCCACGCTCGGGAAGTGCTTTATCTGTGGGAGGACTAGCCACCTACTGCTTAAGTTTCCTCCCACTCTCGACCACTTTTAGGCTGTTTATAAGCTCCACGGTAATTTGGAGGGAAAGGAACTCGGCCAAGCGCTGCTGGCTGGGGATTCTGGGAGTTGAAGTCCACCCATTTTCAAGCTTCCAAGGTTGAGAAACACTGGCCTAGGGAATGAATGGTAACAAGTTTCCCACTGGAATACTTTATTCGATTGACTTCATGAGGTTATCTCAACAAAAATCAACTTCACATGTCTTTATTACTACAATGATTAACCGAAGTTAACCACTTAAAAGCTTCAATGGGAAACATGTCAGTATTTGCCTACTTTCAAGCTGAAATTAGTAGGCTCTTAAAAGGTTTGATGTACAGTATGTGAGTCACTTAATGAGCTTAGTATAAAAATATGAATGAATAAATACAGAAATTATAGTTGATTGACAAATTGAATGCTTAGTTTAGTATCTTGATGATGGGTTTTGGAACCCCGAGAGGTGGCATGAGGCGAAGGGGGAATGAGGGGTTTTTAATGTAAATTTTTAGTGAAATTTTTAAGGGGTTCCGGGGGGAGGGTTGGTTTAGAACTAGGGTTGTGGGTGTGGGGGATAACCCACCGAGGAGGGGGCCTGGTCCGGCTGAGGGGTGCAGCATGGGGGCTGTGGGACTCGGGGTCAAGGAGGGGGTTAGAGCTTGTTCCGATGATAGACTTTCCCTCAGTACTGTGGGTGGGAGGGGCAGATATGGCGGGAACAGGGGACCATATCGTGTTGTGGGAGCGCACGCTTGCTGTCTTCGAGTGGTGGCGCGCTCAGGCCCCCAATGTTTTACTCGTTCCCCGAGCTGCAGAGATCCTCAGGGCCTGCGCCTTCGGCTGATGTTATGCAATGCCAGATCCGTGGTAAATAAAGCCCCCCTCATTTGCAATCTTGTTCAGGAGGGGGGAGCGGACCTGGTGGGTATTACGGAGACCTGGTTGAGCCAGGAGGGGGGGTTCTCCCTCGTTGAAATGTGCCCACCCGGTTTTCGCGCATTTCATCAGCCGAGATCACAGGGGAGGAGCGGGGTGGTGGTGGCGGTTGTCATTAAAGAAGGTCTTGGGCCAAGGGAGGACACTGTTCCTTAGACGGTCGGATGTGAGTCCCTCCTTGTGAAGTGGGAGCCTTGATGGTACAGTGGTTTAATGCACCCTGTTATTAACACAGCTGCCTGCAATTTCTGCTGGTTCGAATCTCTCCAAGGCTCAAGGTTGACTCAGCCTTCCATCCTTTCTAAGGTAGGTGAAATGAGGACCCAGTTTGTGGGGGCAATAAGCTGACTTTGTATAAATATACAAAAAGGATGAAGGCTATTGCTTAACGCATTGTAAGCCGCCCTGAGTCTCCGGAGAAGGGCGGCATATAAATCAAATTAAAAAAAAAAAAAAAAGTGGGGTCATGGGGTCCAGATTGTCACTGCGTTTTTGTATTTACCAGATGAGATCATATTTTTGGACTCTAATACTTTCCGTAGCTTGCCAAGTTTTCTTATCAGTAAGCTAACTATGCATGTCCGCATTCCTTTCTTCCTACTTCTAATTTTCTTTGTTCTCTTGCCAAGAGGTCCGGCTGCAGAGAGGTGGCCGGCAGGAACGTTGCCAAAATGTAATTATTTAGATTAGTGAGATGTTTTATTTTCTTTATAACAAATAAATGAGTTTTTCTTAGGAAAAAAATATATCTTCGGGGTTTATTTTCTTAAAGTATACTTGAAAGGAAAAGTCTCGATCCACGTCGCTAAATCAAGGTGCAATTACCCAAAAGCAGAATGGGATTAATTAGCACCCTGACACCTGGTAGCAGAGGATGGTTGATTTATGGCTTTTTCCTTGCTGGTTACTTTGATGATTAGACCTCTAGGCTAGTTTAGCCAGATGATTATTTTTTGTGACTGCAGAACGCTGATTAATTGTCTGCTAAGATGCCAAAAAAGAAATAAAACAAATATAGAATGCATTTTGCCGAAGATATAGATATCTCTGCTCTCTCTAATGAAGAAGCGAAAAGAATTCTAAAAAGGCTTCAGGAGGAAAATAACAGAAGAGCTGCTTTTGAAGGTGAAGCACTACGACTGAGGTCAGTAATGCCCCCTTCTAATTATGCAAGATCTCAAACTGTCTTCCTAGAACCTTCTGAATTTGAAACGCTTGGGGCAAAGCCAGAGTTTCTATAAACTGCCGAGCATTTTTACTCCCACGCAGAGAGAGAAATAATTCATTATTCTCCTCGCAGTTCCGATCTCTCCCTTCATGAGCTAGCTGTAAAAAGCTATAGTGATCTGATAAAAATTGTTGAACATGAGCTATCCCAGGCAAAAATGTCTTTATCTATGTTTGAGCAAGATAAGAGAAAGTCTAGTGCTTTTAAAATCTCTGAAAACGCCATTTTGCCTTCTCCTTCGGAGCCAAAGACACACCCCCTGGTGGATTTTGTGTCAGGCCAATCAGAACAGAGAGCTGTGCACACGTCACATTTGTCACATGATGTTCTCTCTGATCAAATTACCTATCATGCCACCAAAGCAGAAAGATTATCTGAGCTGCCCGAAACTAAAGTTGCAGCACCATCTGCTGGTGAAAGTAATTTACTAGAGAAAGCTGAAATGCACCGCATCTTGAGAGAGCAATTACAATTGTTGCAGAAGACTCTATCAGAGATGTCTTTCACTCACTCAGATATTCAGGTGCAATGCCACAAGTGTCTCCACAGGTTCAATCTTCAGCACCCCCTGGTGGTGCTGGTGTCCTTTTAGATGGAACACAACAACGCTTAATGCAGCAAAGGCAAATGACTGTGTCCCCAGCAGGTCATGTTAATATAGCAGCTCAAATGCAACAGCCTCAACCACAAATGCATGCACACGTGCCTCCAGCTATACAACCAGGACCAGCTCCTGGTCCACCTCCAGCACAATAAGCATAGCAAATACCACAGGTATTTTTACCGGCACAGCCAGCATACCAAATGCATGTTCCTCACCAGGCATTTTCTGTTGCTCCACTAGCTAGTGAGTCGAAATTAAAGATGTCAGGACAGAATTATAAGGCCTGGGTCAGTGAGATTGGATTATTACTTCGCAGAGAAGGTACTCACTGTATGGTTTTTAATCCTCCTGCTCAGCCATGGACTCCTGCAATAAGAGACTTAGAGACTAAAGCTTGCGCAACATTATTGATGTCTATGGATACTGAACTGCAGGTTACCTTTCCGCCTGATGCAACAGCCCAACAAATTTGGGCCCAATTGGAAAATTGCTACAGGCCCGTTTCAATTGAATCTTCATGTTTGCTCATGTCTGAGTTCCATGGTTCGAGATTGAAACCTGGTGAACAAATTGGAGGACATTTGACCAAACTGAAAGGAATCAGAAGAGAATTGAGAGAAAGAGGCTATAATATTGATGATATTCAAATGATCAGCATTATTATTAACTCATTGAATTATGAATGGAAAGATGCCATCACAAAGATTAATCTAGTTCCTATTGCTCAATGCACAGTGGACAACGTGTGCAGACTTTTAATTGAAGAAGAAGCACTTATGCTAGCCACTCCACATTTGAGAGGACCACCCACATCAAGAGCTCCAGCTAGGCTGGAGATTATCAACCTGGAAGAAAATCTTCAGCAAATGTTCCTATCGCTTCAAGATGTCCCAGATGACAATTAAGTTTTTATCTTGGAACGTGAATGGACTAAACTCATCACAGAAGAGGAGGAAATTATTTAATTATCTGAAACAATTTAATAATGATATTATTTGCTTACAAGAAACTCATATTCGAACACAAGATCAAAAATATTTAATAAATTCTGGATTAGGAGCACAATTTATAGCCTCTAGTTTGGAAAAAAAGAATGGAGTAGTGATTTACATAAACAAAAGACTGTCATCTAAAAATATAGAAGCAGATGATTCCGGGAGGTTTATAGCAATTGAATTTTATACAGAAAATGGTCCAATTTTGGTGATTGGAATTTATGCTCCTAACCAACAACAAGAAAATTTTTATAAAACATTGTATTCTAAAATACTACAATGGGACTACAGATCTATTTTAATTATGGGAGATTGGAATGGAGTAATTGATCCCAAAATAGATAAAAAGAGTATGGCAAAGTCAAGGATTAGATTGCCACAGACTTTTTTTGATATGAAAGAAGATTTGGAATTAAAAGATATTTGGAGAATACATAACCCAAAAGATTTGGACTTTACTTTCTTCTCAGACAGGCACAGATCCTTATCTAGGATTGATTTTATTTTATTATCATCTGATTTACTTGCAAAAACAAAAAAAAAAACAAAGATTTTCCCAAGGACTCTAACCAACCATAGCCTGGTATGGATAGAAATTGAAATGGGAAAGATTGAGAGAAGATCATGGAGAGTAAATGAAAATTTGTTTAGATACGAAAAAAATGTAAATGAACTCAAAAACAGATTAAAGAATTTTTTGAAATAAATTTGAATAAGGGTACCCCAATCGAAATTGTGTGGGATGCGAGTAAAGCGTATATGCGAGGGGTACTCATTCATATGAACTCTAAACACAAACTGAATCGACAAAAGAAAAGATTTGAACTGGAAGTAGAAATAAAGAATAAAGAACAGTTACTTATTAAAAATCCAACAGACGAAAGAATAAGTGGTGCTATAAAACTTTTGAAAGATCAATTCCAAATGTTTATGGCGGAACAAGCTGCAACAGATTTACAATATGCGAAGCATAATACATTTTGCAATGCCAATAAACCGGGCAGATGGTTGGTCTATACATTAAGGAAGAAGCAGAGTATGCGGACTATTGATAGTATCGATATTGGAGGGAAAGAAATTTTTCAACAAAAATTAATTAAAGAAACTTTTGTAGATTATTACACCAAATTATATGCTAAAGATGACATACAGAATGGACTTATAGAAAAATACTTAGAAAATAAAAGAGTTACAAAAATTACTAAACAACAAAAGGAAAGAATGAATCACCCTATAACAGCTGAGGAGATAATTGTAGCAATTAAACAATTGAAAACAGCTAAAGCTCCCGGAACTGATGGCTTGACTGCAGTGTATTATAAAACTTTGCAAGCAGAAATGGTGCAACAACTCAGAGACTTGTTTTGTAATATACAACAAGGGGGTAAAATACCCCCATCATAGAAAACAGCTTATATTTCTTTGATACCAAAAGAGCAAGTAGGTCCTAAAAAACCTGAGAACTATAGACCAATATCTCTTCTGAATAATGATTACAAAATTTATGCAAAAGTATTATCCAACAGGTTGATGCCAGTAATCCAAGAGGTGTTTCATGACGATCAAGCGGGATTTATAGAAGGCAGATATATGAAGGACAATGTAAGGCAAGTTATAGATTTATTGGAATATCTTGAGAAGAATAAACAGATCCCTGCAGTGCTGGTTTTCCTGGATGCGGAGAAGGCCTTTGATAGAGTGGACTGGAATTTTCTATTAAAGACTTTAAAAAAGATGGACTTTGGGGATCAATTTATACAGGCGATTTCAGCAATTTATCAAGAACAAAAGGCACAGATTATTATTAATGGAAGTTTGACAACAGATTTTAATATTGAGAAAGGAACAAGACAAGGTTGTCCGTTATCCCCACTGTTATTTATTTTAACACTAGAAGTCTTGTTGAATGCAGTACGGGATTTGAGTACCTTGAAAGGAATAGAGATTAGGCAAGAGAACTACAGAATAAGGGCATTTGCAGATGATCTGGTTGTTACCCTAACACAGCCGATGGAATCAATAATCCAGATGAAAGACATTATAAAAGACTATGGTATAGTATCAGGATTTAGATTGAATCAGAAAAAAATTAAGATGATAGTTAAAAATATGACACAAGATCGAAAATACGAACTTGAAAGGAGGGCAGGTTTTGAGATTGTACCAAAGGTTAAATATCTAGGAGTTCAGGTTGCAGAATCGAATATGAAATTGTTTCAAAATAATTATGAGGTGTTGTGGTGAGATGTTCAGAAAGATATGGAGACTTGGAAAAAAACTGCAGCTGTCTTTACTTGAAAGAATAGCAGCAGTTAAGATGAACATTTTGCCAAGATTTCTTTTTTTGTTTCAAATGATTCCGGTGCTTAAAAGTGATAAACAATTGAAAGAATGGCAAAGAGGACTGAATAAGTTTGTCTGGAACGAGAAAAAACCGAGAGTGAAACTGAAAATCATGCAAGATGTTCCAGAAAGGGGAGGTCTTAAACTTCCAAACCTACAGTTATATTATGAAGCAGCAGCCCTGACTCAAGCAAGTGATTGGTTTGGAAGAAAAAAGACTGGAATATTGAATATAGAAAGTTTTGACCTTGAATTTGGATGGCATGCTTACTTACTTTATGAAGATAAAAGTATTTAAAAGTCATATACTTAAAGATTCCATGATGAGAGTTTGGAAGAAGCACCGATTCAAATGGGATTATAAAATACCGTTATGGCTGGATCTTGGTCATATTATGTGGAATACAAATATAATGTCACTCAGGGGGGTTTTATATAAAGAAGTTCTTTTTACAGATGCGGGCAGATGGCAACTGAAGACATTAGAGACACTGTTGGACGAAGGGATTAATCTAACTTGGTTACAGTATAATCAACTTCAACTGAGATGGAAAGAGGACCAAAAAACTGGTATTATGTTGCATGAGGAAGAACTGGCTAGACATATAAAAGAGAAAGGTCCAATGCATATTAAAAGGCTATACAATGTTTTGTTAGAAAGGAATTCAGAAACTGAATTGGTTAAAGATTGTATGATTAAATGGGCACAAAATTTTGCAGAACCAGTGATGTTGGAAACATGGGAAAAAATATGGGTTCAGAATGTTAAATTTACACAATCGCACAATTTGAGGGAAAATTTTTATAAAATGTTTTATAGAAGGCATTTAGATCCCAAGAAATTGTCGTGTATGTACCCTAATGTTCAGCCAAAATGTTGGAGATTGATTGTTTAGATGCCACATATTATCATGTTTGGTGGACCTGTAAGAAAGTGAAGGCTTTTTGGATAAAATATGGTGGGTTATGCAGAATGTTTTGAAGAAAAAAATTCAATTTTCTCCACAATTGTTTTTACTGGGTATAGTAAAGGGTTTCACATTGGATGAAATTAAGTTGATATTGTATATGATAACAGCAGCGAGATTATTGATAGGTAAATATTGGAAAAATGAAGCTTTGCCCACTATTGAAGAATGGACGTTGAAAATGGCCAGCTTTGCAGAGATGGCGAAGATTTCTGCATATCTAAAAGATCGCTCACAAGAGACTTACGAATGGGAATGGAAAAAATGGATAGATTATGTGCAGAACAAATATCAAACTAGGAAGTATCAAATAGCTTTTCATTGAAAGTATTATATAAAAATAGAAATATTTGAATTTTGTGAAGATGAAAAATTATATGGGGGTTTGAGGGGTTCAGGTTTTATAAAAAGGGGATTTTGATGGGATTATATTCTATGGAAGTCAGGGGGAGGGTTAGGGGGGTTTGGGAGGGTTAGGTTGGGGAGTATGGGGTGGATTGGGAGGAAAAATGGGGTGAAAATGTAATTGTAAAACTTTTGCAATAAAAAAAAAGACTTACCTAGTGGCGATAAAAGTGGCAAAATGTAACTATTTTGCCGCTCTTACTGCATCATCAGATAATTGCCCGGCCACCCTGTTTAGGGTGACCCGCTGCCTGCTTCACCAGGGAGCGCGGGAAGACCCCTTGGACGGTAGGGCCAAGGACTTTGTGCAGTATCTGTATGACAAAATCGCTCAGATTCAAGAAGACTTGGACTCTGACTGGGGGGATGGCGGGGGCAGGGATGGCGGAGGCAGGTCTTGAGAATGTTATCTGGGAAGAGTTTGACCCTGTGACTCCCGAAGACGTGGACAGGATTCTGGATAGACTGAATGCAGCCACATGTTTATTGGACCCGTGTCCCTCCTGGTTGGTGCTGGCTTCTCGGGAGGTGACACGAGGCTGGCTCCAGGGGATTATAAATGCTTCATTAAGTGAGGGTGACTTTCCCGCCACCTTGAAAGAGGCGGTGGTGAAGCCTCTCCTCAAGAAGCCTTCCCTGGACCCAGCAGTGTTAGCAAACTATCATCCAGTCTCCAACCTTCGCTTTGTGGCGAAGGTTGTTGAAAGTGTGGTTGTGCGACAGCTTCCCCAGTACCTGGATGAAACGGTTTATCTGGATCCATTCCAGTCGGGCTTCAGGCCTGGGTACAGCATGGAAACGGCATTGGTTGCATTGGTTGATTATCTCTGGAGGGCTCGGGACAGGGGTTGCTCCTCTGTCCTGGTCCTATTAGATCTCTCAGCGGCTTTTGATACCATCAACCATGGTATCATGCTGTGCCGGTTGGAAGGGTTGGGAGTGGGAGACACTGTCTTACGGTGGTTCTCCTCCTATCTCTCCGACCAGTCGCAGTCTGTGTTGGCTGGAGGGCAGAGGTCGACCTCAAGGCACTTGGTTTGTGAGGTGCCACAAGGGTCGGTCCTCTCGCCTCTCCTGTTCAACATTTATGTGAAGCCGCTGGGTGAGATCATCTGTCGTTTCGGGGTGAAGTACCATCAGTACACTGATGACACTCAGCTGTACATCTCCACCCCGGACCACCCCAATGATGCCCTTGAAGTGATGTCCCGGTACCTGGCGGCCGTGCGGATCTGGATGGGGAGAAACAGACTCAGGCTCAACCCATCCAAGACTGAGTGGCTGTGGTTTCTGGCATCCCAATATAGTCAGGGGGTTGGGGGCAAGCCGTTGGCCCCCATGGAGAGGGTTCGCAACTTGGGTGTCCTTCTGGATTCACGGCTGTCTTTAGAAGAGCATTTGATGGCTGTGGCCGGGAGGACTTTTTATCAGGTTCGCCTGATCCGCCAGTTGCGTCCCTTTCTGGATCAGGACTCCTTACGCATGGTCACTCATGCCCTCGTCACTTCCCACCTGGACTACTGTAATGCTCTCTACATGGGGCTCCCTTGAGCACCCGGAGGCTCCAACTGGTGCAGAGTGTAGCTGCACGGGTGGTTATGGGAGCGACGTTCCCATGTAACACCTCTCTTATGTGAGCTGCACTGGCTCCTGATGGTCTTCTGGGTGCGCTTCAAGGTTTTGGTTACCACCTTTAGAGCGCTCCATGGCTTAGGACCCGGGTACTTACGGGACTGACTGCTGCCACCAGTATCCTCTCACTGGCCAGTACGCTCTCATAGAGAGGGGCTCCTCAGGGTGCCATCGGCCAAACAGTGTCAACTGGCTGCCCCCAGGGGAAGAGCCTTCTCTGTGGGGGCACCTGCTATCTGGAATGAGCTCCCCCCGGAGATACGGAGGATCCCGGATTTACACACCTTCTGCCGTGCCCTCAAGACCTTTTTATTCCAACAGGCTGGCCTGGCCTAACCTCCCTTTTTAATTGTAAATTTTAAATTTGTCTAAAACTTTAGGGGTGTTTTAATCTATTCCAGGTCAAATTTATTTAATTAGGTTTTTATACTGTTTTTAAATTTTGTAATCTGTGTGTTTTACCTCTTGGCTGTTCGCCCTGAGTCCTTCGGGAGTAGGGCGGTATATAAATCTAATAAAATAAAATAAATAAATAAATAAACAAACATGCACCGAATTTTTAAAAATAATTATTAGGAGAAAAAACATTTGATTGTAGATTATAAGTATAGTGTTTAGGTACACTGTCTTTTTGATGCATTTACATCTCCCCACCCCTCTTAATCATATCAGTAAAATAAATTTATATCCTCTTCTGTAAATTCTCTCCTGAAATGGGCCAGCCTTAAAAAAAGCAGGAAATTACAACTGTCCTAGCTATCTTTGTGGGCTTCCTGCATTTGAAATTGGTTATCAGTCACCCAAAATTGATGTAGGAAATGCTTACCCTGAAGAGTGATGCACCCAAACAATTTGTTCCTACAAATTCACCCTATGCGTTTAGATGATGCATGACTTGTTTTATGATTATGTCTTCGTGGTTTGCTAATTTATGTTGGGCCTGCTTCAAAGAGGAACAGGGATGCAGCCCTTTTAAAAAGCCAGTTGCATCTTTATGCAGGCTTTTATGAGCTACTCTAAAGTAGCTACTTATAATAAGTCCCATTAAAGACTTGATTACTTTAATTAGTCATATTTATTAAAACATGTGTACTTTTTAGAGTTTTCAAAGCCAAAAGGAGGAATGCAGTTGCTTTAAAGAGATTTTGCTCTTAGGCTCCCTTTTCAAAGTAACTTTATTACATTTTCAAAGCTTGCACAGTTTTTAATGCTAAAAAATGATTATATAAATCCAGTTAATTGGATTAGTTCAATAAAACACGAACCAGTCATTCTGCCTTTAGAATGTCTTGCCGAAGGGTGGGTTCTACTTACCTTTACTACCGGTTCGCAGCGGGGCCGTGTGCATGCGCAGAAGCGTCTGCACATGCGCAGAAGTGTTTTGATGATGTTAGGGTCGGTGGGCGGAGCCTCCCACCGGTTTTAACACCGGTTCTATAGAACCAGTGCGAACCGGGGGCAACCCACCACTGGTCTTGCCTACTTTCTTAATTTTTCTGGCAATAAGCAAAGACATTTTTGCTTGGATGTGATTTTAAAATTTATAATTTTATTTTACTTTATTATCCAGTATAAATAATATAAATAAATAATAAATAAAACTTTCATTGTTAGCCCAAATGATAATTCTACTGCAAGAATTTTTGAATCAAGCTTCCTAAAATCCATTAAAGTAAAGAAGGCATTAAAAATACTGGACACATTACTTTTGTGGAATTGAAATTTCCATGATATTTAGACCAATTTTATTCCCAATGTTGGGCTGTTGCAGCATTTCTACAATCACTTGACTAATATTTGATGCTCCCTTCCTACTTCCCATAAGCCAAGTTTTTTTGCAAGCACGTGGTCATTCTGTTCGTCAGTTTAGGTAAGTAAATATTGACTTATTGAAATTTGTTTGCCACTATAATTTTTGTTATATGTCTACATTTATTTATCCATGTAGTATGGCTGTATTATTTACCTTATCTTCTTTACTTCCCCCTTTTATTGGTATCATTATTATGATTATCATCATTATTCTGTTACTTTGCATGTACACTAAGAGTTTCTGAACGGAAAACAAATTCCTTGTGTCTAATAACACTTGGCCAATAAAGAATTCAATTCAATTCTAATTCTATTTATACTATATACTCTTCTTAAATGATCATGGAACTGTATAGAACTGGGGTAAAAATATACGGTCATTGAAATAATAGTAAATATTATTGTCATTATTATGGTTAATATTTCATAAAATATGAGAAATATGGTCAGCCTAAAATTTAATCTTCATTCTCCTCAATGAGACTGCACTACTATACCTTTCTCTTAAAGAATGACCCAACAGATCATAGGGTTTCTAGTTAAGTCTAGTTAGAGGTTTTACAACTAGTCTAGTGGTGCGACTGGAACAATCTGGAACTGAACACACTCAAAACCATAGAAATGTTGGTAGACTTTAGGAGAAACCCTCCTATACTACCACCTCTTATAATACTAGACAACACAGTATCAACAGTAAAGACCTTCAAATTTCTAGGTTCTATCATATCTCAAGTCCTAAAATGGACAGCTAACATCAAAAATGTCATACAAAAAGCACAACAAAGAATGTTCTTTCTGTGCCAACACAGGAAGCTCAAACTGCCCAAGGAGCTGCTGATACAGTTCTACAGAGGAATTATTGAGTCTGTCATCTGCACCTCTATAACTGTCTGGTTGGGTTCTGCAACCCAACCAGACAAACACAGACTTCAGAGGATTATTAGAACTGCGGAAAAAATAATTACTACCAACCTGCCTTCCATTGAAAACCTGTATACTGCACGAGTAAAAAAGAAGGCTGTGAAAATATTTAGACCCCTTGCATCCTGGACATAAATTGTTTCAACTCCTACACTCAAAACGACGCTATAGAGCACTGCACACCAAGACAACTAGACACAAGAACAATTTTTTCCTGAACGCCATCACTCTGCTAAACAAATAATTCCCTCAACAGTTAAACTATTCACTAAGTCTGTATTAATATTAGTCTTCTTATCGTTCCCATTACCCATCTTCTCCCACTTATGACTGCATGACTGTAACTTTGTTGCTTACTATTGTATCCTTACGATTTATATTGTTTCCTAGTATGATTTCTTTTTTTATTGAAAAAGTTTTTCAAATACAGATTTTCCCCCCTTTTTCCCCCCTCCTCCTTAACCCCCCTCACCCTCCCCTTCCCCTTCCCCTGTGACTTCTTCATAATAAAACCCAAATTCATAACAGATTATATCATACTTTACCATCCACTTACTCCATCTCCATATGCTGACCCTTTCTTTCTAATAAAATTATCATATCCCCCTTATACTATACTATACATTTCAAAGTGACATTCTATTATAACATTATCTAATAACTCCTAATTTAACATAATAATATTATTATATCTCCCAATTTAGCGATTTCCGCTCATAATCTACCCTTTTACTACCTCCCATACGTATATCTCTTAAGTCAGATCTTTTATGTATATTAATATAACATTTCAAAACAACCTTCCACTATAAGACTATATAGTAAATCCTAATTTAACATTTATTCAGTTCAGCTACCCATTTCCTTCCCCCCCATCGTTACTCAAATCTTTTACATATATTCACATCTAAACATAATATCCCTTTTCTTTAAACTAAACAATCAATAACCTAACCTAGTATGATTTGATTGCTTATTTGTACCCTATGATTATCATTAAGTGTTGTACCTTATGATTCTTGACAAATGTATCTTATCTTTTTATGTACACTGAGAGCATATGCACCAAAGACAAATTCCTTGTGTCCAATCACACTTGGCCAATAAAGAATTCTATTCTATTCTATTCTATTCTATTCTATTCTATTCTATTCTATTCTATTCTATTCTATTCTTTAACATTGGAGTACGGAGTAATGATTTTACCTAATCTGGTATTATCTTCTGTAACTTTATATGTCACTTATTTTCACCAAATTTTATTGTGCCAGTGAGCTAGCTTTGAAAAAAGTGGGTTTGGATTGTAGGAGAGATACATTTATAAATTATTACTTACATTCAATGGGACCTAGATGTGAAAACAACTTACTCCAATTTTCTGCTTTGAAAATATTTTGACATGTATGGTACTGCCCCCTGTTGGCCCAGTACAGTAAACCATTCAGGCATACTGTACAGTTCTTGACTTACCACAATTGAGACCCACAAATTCATTGTTAAATGGTGAGGTTGTAAAGTGAAGCATTGCATCACCACACCCAATTTTACCACCTTTTTAGCCTCGTCAATTATGAGAAACATTATGTGACTGTGATTTGTAGGTTTCCCTGCCAGCATCCTCTTTAGCTTAGCTTGTCTAAGTCAGCTGAGAAGGTTGCAGATGATGAACACGTGACTGGGATGCTGCTAATACTGTAAATGTGAACTGATTGACATGTGCTTGGATTGCAATTACATGACTCTGGGGATGCTGAAATGGATGCGTCATAAATCAATTTTTGAGCATTTTAGAACATTGGCTAAATGAACTATCAGTATACAACAATCACCACAATAACTGATAGAAAGAAAATCTATCATGTCATAAAATCTCATGAAACACTATCTAAAGTTCCTAACTATATTATTTACCTGCATAACTCTTGACTATTTTGCATAACTGCAGATGTGCCAAAGTTACAGTTCCCTAATTTATACAGGTAGTCTTGACTTACAACAATTGAGCCCAAAATTTCTGTTGCTAAGTGAAACAGTTAAGTGAATTTTGCCCCATTTTGCAATCTTTCTTGTCAGAGTTGTTAAGTGAATCGCTGCAATTGTTCAGTTAGTAACATAGTTGTTAATTGAGTCTGGCTTCCCCATTAACTTTGCTTGTCAGAAGATGATCACAAAACCCCAGCCCAGGACATAGTGTGACAAATGCACTCACCAGTCAGAAATTGGACAGAATTATTAAGTGAAGCAGCAAGCAGTTTATTGTACAATATGTTCTTTGCTAGTGTGGGTGGCTAACAAAGTAGGCACGTCAGCTAACCTGACTTTGGAGCTGCAAACATCTCCTACCTTTTTCTTATAATTCTAAGCCCTAAGCATTTCTTGGTGTTCCCTAAAATGTATGATACCTGCAAAAACAACACTTAGCTATTATTTTGTTACAATTACAACTGTGATAAATACATGTAATTTGCCAGGCATCCAAATTTTGATCATGGGACCATAGTGGTAAAATTCAAATTTTTTTACTACCGATTCTGTAGGAGTGGCTTGGTGGGCGTGGTGTGGCTTGGTAGGCATGGCAGGGGTAGGATACTGCAAAATCTCCATTCCCACCCCACTCCAGGGGAAGGATACTGCAAAATCTCCATTCCCACCCCACTCAGGGACCAGCCAGAGGTGGTATTTGCTGGTTCTCCAAACTACTGAAAATTTCCGTTACCGGTTCTCCAGAACCTGTCAGAACCTGCTGGATTTCACCCCTGGACTATAGATATGCTTCAGTGTTTGTGTGAAAAATGGTCATAAGTCACTTTTTTAAGTGTTATAACTTCCATCACTAAATGAACTACTGTAAGTTAAGAACTACCTGATGAGGAGTATGATCACTATCTTTGGGGATTCAGACATTAGAATATTCAGAACTGTCTAATTTCTTTCTATTCTAAAATGAGAAGCAGCCGGGCTACATTCATACAACAATCCATGATTTGACCCCAACTCCCTGTGTTTGACTACATACTGAGCTGTGAACTAACCACATGGAGTAGACTTGTGCAATATACTAAAACACAAACAGTATCTAAGAGTAACATCTTGCCATGTTCTGCATACTATGTCCCCTTAACTGACATACTTAAGTTATTTTTGTGACCAACCACATTTTACCTTACATATTATTCAAACCCAGCCTGAAGCTCTGTTACACAAAAGCTTTACCTAAAAGCCATATAATATAGTTTGGCATATAATTCTTATATTCAGATGTCATGCTACAGTCAAATACATGTTGTGGCTTAATGTGATAGCCTGCTTTGCAGATTATATTAAGACAAGTTATTTTTTTAGTACATACTGAATCACCAACTATAGTACCGTATTCAATGTCACTGCAGTTCAGAATACTATTTATTGCAACCCATCCCCTATTGTTCCCATTGTTGTTTTTCTTTCGCTCCTTCAACATTGACCAGCAGGGGGCTTCATTTAACCATATTAAAAATGTGCCCAACTCCATCATACACTTGGTTTTCAAACTGTCTCAGAGGATAGAGTTGTATGATAAAATGGTGGGATTCTTGGAATTTGCAGATACCAGGTGAAATTCTGAGGAAGACAGATGTGATCTCTCACATACAGTGACCATGTTTAAACAATATTCCAGGCCATAAACTGTCACAGGTAAATGCCTTATTCTCAGATATAGGAAATGTATGTATATAGTACATCAAGGGTTAACTTATTCTTCCTTCCTTAATGTATTCATGTATAATCACTCCTACCCCTAACTCCGCCTTATTGATATAAAAGAGCATGCATGCTCCTCCTTCTTGCTTCTATCTGCAATCATCCAGACAATATAGAATGCCTACTGTAAATAAATAATACTTCGTTTGAATACTACTCTTTCTGAATCCTTCATTGAGTCCGATCCTCGAATTATCGCAACAAACTGGTAGCAGAGGATGGTTGGCTGACTCAATAAGAAACAAACATGCCAAAGAAAGAAAACTCCAAAGAAAAGAGAGAAAGACCCAACACTAGGGCACACAATAAAGAGGTAGAAACAGATCAAGAAATGATCGATGAATCCACGACTGAAATAACAAGAGAACCTGAAAACTACACCACAGACAAAGAAGAGGTAATTGATGAATCCGATGATCAAGAAGAGAGCGAGACAGAAAATGATACGCTCAGATCAGAAATATTAAGACTGCTGAAAAACCGTAAAGATGACAAAGATCTCATCGCGAACCTCCAAAATATTATAAAAGACAACGGAGCAGCGAGAGAAAAGCACATCAACACACCGGAGCCTAAAGAACTCAAAATGGTGAGCAAATCACCTACAGATGAAGACATAACCAAGAGGAAGACTAACGGTCCCACGCAAAATTTTGAATGGCAGCCATCTTGGATTAACCAGCACACCAAAATGGCTAGCTCAGAACCAATCAAAGAACAGAATTCAAAATGGCTGGCGCGAAAGACTTTACCCAGCATAAAGAATAAAAAGGAGAAATCCTATTTTTCCGAAGAATCTGATACAGACACCGAAGAAACGCCAACTGAAATACAAATCGAAACAGCTATGAGAACACTCTTCGCAGCCTTCGGCCCGAATCTAAAAATCACAAGAAAATCAGCGAAAGTATCAAAGACTGTAAATCGAATAACAAAAAAAGAGCAAACTACTCAATCCAAGGACACAGAAGCAAGCGGACAAGTGTCCCTACTTCCATCCACTCCAGCCCAAACAACGAGAGCGCTGACGCCTGAACCCAGGGGACCCTGCAAGTACTCGCCCACACCGCAAACGATCCCGGGAGCCAGAGGCCTCAACCGAGACGACTACGACAGAACGAAACAAGCTCCGATCCCCACCTGGACACCAAAAGCCGAGCCAGAAAGTGAATTGTCAGAAAAGGAGCACTGCGAGGGAGCTACAGCGACGAGAACCTCTCCCGACAGCTTCAGAAACAAAATGAGCAACGCGCATGCGCGAACTCACACAGACGAATATAGAGACAGTGAAGAACAGAGAGAACCATTCAGACTGATCGCTAGCATACCTACACCATTCTGCAATTATCAACACTTACAAGATCATGGACAGCCTCCAGTTGTAAGTAATGTAGCAAATAACATTGGAAACTTGCCTAATGATTTCCCAAAATTGAAAATAGACGTATTAATTTACAGGAATGGAGTCAACAACTCCAGGTTGTTTTCTTAAAAGAAAATTTATTATTTTTCATAACTAACCCTCCCAAAAGACCATGGACTCTAAAATTGGACTGCCTGCATCACAGAGCATTCTATTTACTAATATCTAGCATATCTCCTGCTATCTATCATAGTATTAAGCATAATCTAACTGTCTCAGAAATAATTCATTGTATGTTTAAATTGTTTCATAGTGAAAGTGTAGCAACTACAACTAGAATATCTAAAAATTTCTTCTCAGCAAGGATAAAACCTGGGACTACTGTAAGTGAGCATTTACTATCACTAAACACAATTAGAGCAGAGCTTCATTTAAGGGGAGAAATAATATCTGATCAGACAATGAAAAGCGTTATCATTAATTCATTAGACTCATCATGGGATAATTACATATCACATTTGGACACAATGTCAGTAAACCTTTAATGTATCATTGGGAAGCCATTAAACGAATACTAAGATATTTGAAATACAGCATAGATTTCTCTCTAATATTAGAACCCAACGATGTTAAAGAATCTATTCTCACTTGTTACGCTGATGCGGATTGGGCAGGTGACACTAAGTGCAGGAAAAGCACTTCTGGTTATGTATTCTTTCTTAACAACTGTCCAGTCTACTGGTATACTGGAAAACAGGATCTTGTAGCTACATCAACAACTGAGGCAGAATATGTTTGTTTGTCAAAGGCCTCTAATAATCTTGTATGGTTCAATGATTTATTATCAGACGTCTGGAAAAGTCCTTCATTGCCATTTGTTATACATGAAGATAATAAAGCTGCGATAGAGATATCTAGATCAGATGCTATTGGTCAAAGATCTAGACATATAGATATCAAATACAAACATGTAAGACAATTATCTCAGGATGGATTTATTAAAGCTATTCATTGTGAAACCACAGAACAAATAGCTGATATATTGACTAAACCTTTCTAAAGGCAATCTAAACAACATAAATATCTAACTTCAAAATTACAAGTTTTATATTGTTCTGAATCTGAATGTAATTACTGTTGTATGTCGAATCGGCATTTAGAGGGGGATTTGTCACAGGTAAATGCCTTATTCTCAGATATAGGAAATGTATGTATATAGTACATCAAGGGTTAACTTATTCTTCCTTCCTTAATGTATTCATGTATAACCACTCCTACCCCTAACTCCGCCTTATTGATATAAAAGAGCATGCATGCTCCTCCTTCTTGCTTCTATCTGCAATCATCCAGACAATATAGAATGCCTACTGTAAATAAATAATACTTCGTTTGAATACTACTCTTTCTTACTACTCTTACTCTTCATTGAGTCCGATCCTCGAATTATCGCAACATAAACCATGGCTTAACATGTCATATTGATTGTGTTCAAGTTAACAAGGCTTAATTGAGCAAACATCATGATGGTTTAATATGATTTGATTTAAGCATTTGTTTGATTTAGACTTAGCATTTATAGTTGTAAACTATAGTTGTTAATGTGTTGTGATTTTTTTGCCAATTCATTCCTGTTTTTCGATATAAGCTATTACAATGAAGTGCAGCTGCATACAAACAAAGCAAATTTTTAGTATTAATGAGCAAAGCCATATAAATGTCAGGCTGTTTGGATTTTCCGGTATAGCAGTACCTCGATACTCTGCTGTTTCAAAACTCACTGAATTTGGTATTCAATGCATTTTGATGCAAAAATGTTGTCGTGATACTTGTTTGTGTGGTTCTTAACATGCTGCGATAGGAAGAGGGATGGCTGTGGAAAATGGACAGGAAGTCGGCCATGCTGGGAAGGTTGCTGCAAAAGGAAGAGAGGGATGGCTGCAGAGGAAGGACAGGAAACTTCAATGACTGCAGAGCAAGGACAGGAAGATGGCCATGCTGGGAAGGTCACTGACATAGGAAAAGGGACAGACGGAAAATCCTTCCCAGCTGAAACAAAGTGTCATGTGGCTTGTTTGGCATTTGTTATTTTTAGTACTCATCATGCTTCCCGGAACCAATTAACGATGTGTACCATAGTATCATTGTATAAGAACCAATATATTTTGGATCTTCCAGGCTGTAACTAGAATCATGCCATGGAGATGGCTTTGATGGAAATATTCAGAAGTTGTTACAAAAACAAAAAAAAGTCATCATTTCTTGCACCATGGAAAGACAGTAGTATTACCCGTAGACAGAGATTCAAACTGGCTTTCCCCTGACTCACAGGAAAAAGGGAGAAAAATACAATCAGATTTGAAAGATTTTGTTAATATAGCCTGCTCTATAAATCAAACTTCTAGTCTTCTTGTGAAGCCTGTTCCCTAATCTGAGCAGCCTTGAAGTGCTGACACATGTATTGTACAAAGCCATCCTTTAAACATATTTGCTGAATAACTCACAATGGTCTGGGGTCACAAAACAGGCTAAGGCAAAATCAAACCTCGTTATGAAATTCAACAGCATATGAACTTCATCTATAAAAGTAGTAAAATCAAGAAGTTGCAGATCAGTGCATCCAGAAGATAAGACTGCAGAAAGATGATTCTGATAAGATTGTTTGACTTCCCCTTCACTATGTATTCAATTTGCATTTCATACCAGCAAAACACTGTCCTAGACAAAGATGAGCAACAAACTGGTCTATGCTTGAATTTTCTACTTGTTGGAGTCAGAGTATTAGCCAGGCTGAGTAGGACAAAGAAGACTCCCAGTTGGAAGAGAATAACATGGCAATGAGAACCGGGAAAATTACATATTGGATTAGTTTGTCTGTTTCACTGTATAATAGCACTGACAGGAATTCATAACCAATTCTGTCATTGCTATGTGGGGGGAACGTAGCTGTAATTTCCTTCTGGGTGGAGATTCTTTAACCTCATTCCCTGACTGAAAAACTAAATATCAGTAACAACCAAAAACGGATTTCACAACCTTATCCTAAGATCTGGAACAATAAGCAATTTTTAATTATTGTTGGAATATATACAGTGGGAAAAGGTGTTTGACTCAATAATCCAGCAAGCAATAATTAAGGCATTGCTCAATCAAGGTGTAACACTGCTTACATAAACGTAATACAATCAATATATGAAAAAAATCAATATATGAGAAAACAATGGCAACAATTTGCCTTAATGATCCTTAAGGTGGAAATCAACATAGAACGAGGTATACGACAAGGCGATACAATATCACCTAACCTTTTCTCAGCCTGCCTTGAAGAAGTATTTTGCAAGCTAGACTGGGCAAAAGATGGAATAAAGATCAATGACATCTATTTAAATCACTTAAGATTTGCAGATGATGTTCTCTTTTCACAAGACCCAGAAGAGCTGCAAAGACACATACAAGAGCTGCATGAATCAGGAAAACCATTTGGCTTAAAAATAAACCTGCTTATTTTTAATAAATTCACCAAAGAAAAGAATTTTTTTTATATCTGGAGTAGAATTAGACATAGTAGACCACTACTTACACCTTGGCCAATGGATCTCAATGGAAGGTGATACAATAAAGAAAATTGAACGGTATGTTAAATGTAGTTGGTAGGCATTTGCAAGCTAAGCATAATTTTCAAGAACAACCTCCCTCTGTGCCTGAAGAGAAACGTTTTCGATCAGTGTATGCTACCTGCTCTAACATATGCTGGTGAAACATGGACATTAACCTCACAATCGATACGAAAGCTATGAGTGGCGCAAAGAGCCATGGAAAGATATATGCTCGGCATTATAAGACAAGAGAAAAAGACCTACATATGGATTAGAGAACAAACAAAAATATATGATATCAAGAGAATAAAAGAATTGTAATGGAAATGGGCTGGTCACATAGCAAGAAGAACTGACGGCAGGTGGACCAAGGCAATCATAGAATGCATCCCATTTAATAAAAAGCATCCACGAAAGAGACCTAAAACAAGAAGGATCAACAATATCAGCAAGTATTGTGGGCCCAATTGGCAAAACAAAGCTCAGGACCGTATTGGTTGGAAACACACAGAAGAGGTCTTCATCCTTCATTGGATAGACAATGCTAAAGGGATGATGATGATGATGATGATGGTTATGACAACAGCAACAATAGTGGGAAATGTACAGATCGCTGGAGGGATGTCAGTCCCGGGGGCAGGTGCTGTAACTGAAAAGGTCTTTCAAGATGTCACTATTTAATTGACAGAGTCCAGAGCATGCTCACCAAAAAGGCTGTATCTATTTTCTCCATCTGCTCCGGGGTGAAATGCTACTGGTTTGGACCAGTTTGGGCGAACCAGTAGTAAAAAAATGCTACCGGTTCAGACGAACTGGTGTTTCCAACGATCAGCTGTGCAGTGTGATTTATATTCACTAGAAAGAAGGAAATCTTGCTTTCTAGTGAATCTAAATTGCCTGGAACAGCTGTCTCCCCCCCCCCTGTTCTGCTTACCTTAGAAAAAGCTTTTTAATCCTCCTTTTTCAGCGTTGCACGGTAGTGCCTGCAGCGTGCAAGCGCACAAAGCGTGCATTTGGTGCACATCATGCATACGTGCACACAATGAACCAGTAGTAAAGCGAACTGGTAGCAGACTTCGGAGCATTTCACCCCTGATCTGCTCACCTTCATGTTGTCCTTTCCATTCCCTGGGAAGCCACTGATTCACACATAACACACACCCAAAAGTTTACACTGTAGAATTCTAAATCTGGTGTCTTCCAGATGGGCTGGCTTACTTCTACATATTCTCAGTCAAGATATTATATGGAAATTGCAGATTAACAGGGAAGGTTGGTATAGGCGGGGACTGCAGCTCCTGGGGAGAGGAGGCAGTTTAGATATATAATTATATTGGAAGGCAGGATTCATATAACACTGGGCATCATATAGTATGATCATGTCAATTTAGTCAATACTCAAAACATAAAAGCGATGTTCCCTCTAATTTCTGACATGCTACATACAGAGAAAACTTATTTTCTGCAGCTTTTCAAAAATCAAAAACAATTTATGCACCATAGTGCAAACAAATAAATATATTGAAAGTAAAAGTAACAGTCACATGTTTACATATTTTTATAATTATAGATAGTATTTGATGAACCTGGAATCTTGGATTGCCCTTGGTTGTTGAGTGAAACAGTTGTTAAACAAGACATATATGACTGCTTTGCTCAACAACTGCAATCCTGACATTCCTGGTTGCAGACATCAAACAATCATGTGGATCCTTAAATGGATGGAGTCCCAGGTGAGGAGTGTGAGATACCTTGAAGGGGAAATCCTGGGAGGTTCTGTTCAGGAGTTGAAAATCCTTTCTGCTAAAATCCAAGCATGATTTTTAGTCCTTAAAACAGGCCTTTCAAACTGATGGCCCACGGGCCAGATGCATCACGCACAGGCCATGCCCAACCCGGCTCCACAAAGGCAAAAAAGTCACGATACATCACATGATGCGATCGAGTTTGACACCCGTGCCTTAAAGGGATAGGCACTCATGCAGGGCCTGTGCTGGACCTCCCAGTGCCTCCACCACCAAACTGCAGCACCCCACACTACTTAATTTATTGTACTGTTTCTCCATTCTTTGCTTGGATTTCAGCTCCCTCTCATCTCTAGGGGCTGGCTGAAAGAGCTGCCTGCTGAATGATGCCATGTGATTTGAGCTCAAATCATCAAGATAGACATCCCTCTTTCATTATTTTCCCATATTTTCCTTTTCTGGGTGTGTTCTGAACATATTTAACCTTATTAATTTTAAAAATGAATTGCTTATTAACAGCAGTGCACAGATATTACTGAATCACTTTTCCTTAGAAAAGAAAGAGGATCAAAGGAGCGTATCATGAGCCATTTCTCAGTACAGAACAGGCCAGTAACATTGCAGGAAGCTCTGGGGTCAGGCCTCATATGTCTCTAACAGGATCCTGTTAGAGGGCAAGAGCTACAAGGCTGCAAAAACTGCTTGTCTACTATCCTGGGAAAAAGCTGGTGCCGAGCAGCTGTTACTGTTACAGTTAAGCCAAAGCAGTGGCCTTGTGCAATTTCATGATGCCTAAAGTATTATTTTGGAAGAACTTAATTTTGTGCCATTCAATTTTTATCATGTATATGATTTTTACAAATAATGTGGGAGGGAACATAACATAGGAGAGTCAGTATTAGGGTAAAATTGTACCAAAGCAACTGTGAATCAGCATCTCTTTCCTCCATCCATCATGTCCTATAAAAACCTGTGGGACAATGTTCACACAGCTCCTCACAAGTCCTTTAGAACAAAAGAAGTTGGACTTGTAGAAATGCTGGAAAGCACAATGCTCTATTATGTGACAGCCTGCTAAAGGTTGATGTCCTCAGGTCATTATTGCTAAACAATTCCCAACACATTATCATCCTTAGCCATCTAACTAATGAAAAGAAGACCCTTGATATATTGATGCCTCCCCACCATTGTCTGGTTATCAATCAAGATTAGAGGAAGTTATATGAGGCCTCTTCCTTTACAAAGTGACCTAGTTATATAGTGGTATCTCAGTACTCATTGTTAATTGGTTCCGGGAGGTGGGGTGAGTACCAAAAATGATCAGTACTAAACAATTTTTTCCCATAAAGAATAATGTAGCGAGTCACAAGGCAGCTGACACCGACAAGTTCTAGATTGTGTGTTGAGTACCAAACTACGAACACCAGGACAAAATTTTTGCATCAAAATGCATTGAGTCCCAAATTCAATGCATTTCAAAGCAGTTGAGTATCAAGGTACAGTATATGAGTATATGAGTATATGATTTGTGCTTTAGATCTAACAGACAGGAGGAGATATTACAATGTTAAAGGTTCATTGAGACGTGTGGGTTGCACAATTCAGACCAGTCAGCAGCAAAACATCCTCAAATAACCAGTTATATACTTTAGTACCATATATACATTTGGATCTACATTTATTCATATTCAGAATAGACCCATTATAATCAATATGACATGTTTTAGTTTTTAACTGAGTTATGTCTTTTTAAGTTAAAAGGCCTATTTTATGTCTGAATTTGTATAGAAAAAAACTCTAGCAGGGTGTGCCAATTAAAACCAAGCGTTAGCAACTAGACCCAAGCAATAATAATGTTACCGTTAATTTAAAAAGCAGTTAATCTTGTTTATTATTGTTATGCACTCTCCTAGATTTATATTCCCTTGTTTTTTTATTTACAGAATACAATATGATACATGTAAATTTTATTATATTTTTTTCATTTTAAATATAGTCAAAATGTTTTAAAAAGCAATTCCAGTCAAACCTCAGTGACTGGTTTTAGTTGATATTAAAGACATATTGTATTGTACAGATGTCTGAGGATTTAAACAAAATGGTTGCACCAATTTTGTTGATCTAGTTAGAACATTTGAGGGGCATAAAAAATCAACTTGTTTAGTACAGTGGTTAAAGGCACCAGGCTAAAAATTAACAGACACTGAGTTCTAATCCTGCTTTAGGCAAGAAATGGCTGGCTGACTTTGGTCAATCATTCACTCTCAGCTCTAGGAAAAAGGCAATGGCAAGCCACTTTAGAAAATATTGCCAAGAAAACTATGTGGATTTATCCAGTTAGTTATAGATAGTCAATACTAAATTGCGCACGCACACACAAAGTCAATGTGAAATTGGGAGTATCCCTACACACATTCAACATGCATCTCAAGTTCAAAGCCCAGGGTAGGACCACATCAGTCTGCACATCTAAACATCAAAGTCCACTTGTCATTGTACTGGTATACTATATACTGTATACTGGTCAAATTACCACTCTACTGGTGGACCCCTAACAATGTAGAATACCTTTAACCATTGTGTGTGGTTGAATGACTAAACTACTTCCAGCAGTTACCATTTGTGTTTATTCATGACCTGGCTCAGGAAATTGGACCAAGAAAATTCTTCTAACAGTTTGGCAGATTAAGTCCAAGCATTCCCTCCATTTAATCAAAACCATCTTCTGGTTGTTTCTCGATAATCCTATGTTTAGCGGCTATTTTACTGTTCAAGTTACCTTAACCTTTAGGAAGAAAGAAAGAATACAAACGTTTGGAGCAAACCCACAATTTGCCAGATGGCAAGGAAATACACTACCAATAGTTAAGAGGATCACATATTTTTCTCCCAAGTGGGGCGGCCAGCTGCTTTCTATCCCGCTCCCCTCCTTACCGGAGCAGCTAGCTAAAGTCCCCACCCAACCCACAAACCGCCTGGCCTATAAGGGGCTGAGTGTTTGTCCTCTCCTTTCCTCGGACGTGTTCCTTACGTAATTGCAAGAGAATTCCGCCAGAGGACGGTGTATCTGGAGCCTCCCCAGCGCGAGGGGTTTTAGAGAAACCCGTTCCTGGGGTAAACCCAGCCTATACCTCCGCCTTAGCGTGACTCTTCCTGCCTCCCTCCCCACTTGCCAGTCTACCTCTTTCCCCAAAGGCCCCTCCTAATCCCTCGCTCCTCGCCGCGGGAGGCCCTAAGCTGGCTTTTCAGGCTCTTTCCTCAGCGCGCTCTGGCTCTCGGCTCTTTCAATGCCGCTCCCTGGCAGGAGACGTGTTGGACAAGTGGAGGGATCCGTCCCCCGCCAGCAAGGTCAAGGTGCGCTTAAAGGCAGCTTCTTCACTCGACTGGGCGGCGGGCGCCGATGGGCCAGCTTTGAAGAAGCGCAGGAACAATACCAAGGTTTGTTCCCATCGCCACTACCAGCTTTTCTTCACTTTCACCCTCAAGTTACCCGGGAAAGGAGACCAGCCTCCTGGCCCCCAGCCCAGATGGGCCACCAAGTTGCCTCCCCAGGATATTGTGCTGGTTTTCTGGGGAAAGTATTTTGCCCCTAGTTTTTTAGCAGTGAGTACTGGTGGCTATCACCAGCCTTTTGTTCCCTGTACATTTGACAGCTGGCTAAAATCGCCTGACTTGGAAATAAGGTGCTGAGAAAACCTTGTGGTGCTGGGAGAGACCCTAAATTTGCAATACAGGAAAAAGGTGCAGCCTTAGGAGACAGAGAGGGAGAGAGAGAGAGATGTTGTTTTTTATGACAGCCTCAAAGTCTTGGAAATCCTCTATCTCATATCTAGATTAAGGTTTTGCATGCTATGACTGAACCAGACAGCAGCTGAAAAGAACCATCCTCCAAACTAACAATCCATGGTGGGTTTACTGTTTAATAAGAATAACAGTCACAACAACAATACAATCAACTGTCTGCAGCTCCCCACCCCCCACCCCCACCCCCATAATAACGAAAAGCTTCAGGAATCATCTTTGTTCTGTAGCTACCTATTAAGTCTATTACAAAAATCAGAAAAGTTGGTGGCACATTAAATTTGACACATGTCTAAAAGCATTCCACAATATTTTTGTGACATATTTCGAGTGTGAAAGGCTTCCCACATAGCAATCCATGCACAACAAACTTGTTAAGCAGATTGCTATTTTCTGTGCCACAGTTTGGGATGAATGAGTTAGCCTGAGAGAGAGAGAGAGACCTCTGTAATCATCTTGTTTCCACTTGCAACTTCTCTGGAGTTGACGTTGCTCTCCTTGTAGAGGACATGATAACTCATTCTGACTGAGAAGGAGACACAAAATGAATTGTCACCCTCACACTGTCATATCAACAGGACAAGAATTTGCACGGCTGCTGCTCATTCAAGAATGCTAACATTTAAGAACGACTTAAATATGCAAAGTCAATAATTTATTTCCTTGTAAATACAAATTCTGAAGCCTTAGAATGAAGAGGGTAAAAAGAAAGCAAAGTGTTGGGAAAATGTTGATTTTGAAGCAAGACAATAATAATAGTTATGGTTGTAATGTAAATGTTATAATATAGTTCAGTACTAATAATAATTACATCTTAATAACCAGAAAATGTGAATATTCATTGTTTTAGTTTACCTTCTTTCATTTCCAGAGTTTCCATGTAGATCAGAGATTCCAAAGGCTCCAAAAGCTTTAGCTATGGCTACCAAAACCACTCCAAAAACTACTGTACCACTACACTGGTTTTTTTATATGGGAAAATATTAAATACATGGAGAGTAGCTATTTAATTAAAATCAAAATTAACTTTTGCCTTGGTTTCAGAATTCTTTGGAGTATTGCCTCCTATATGCTGTTCAAGTTCAACTCTCCTTCCTACGTTTTACTCCCCTCCTTACACAAATAGTCCTTGATTTATGACCACATTTGGGATTAGAACTTCTGCCATGAAGCAATGCAGTTGCAAAGTAAGTCACACCTGATTTTAGAACCTATTTAGCCTCTGTTGTCAGGCAAATCACATGGTTTGTTAATAAATTTGGATTCCTCTTTTGTCATTTGCCATTGCTTGTCAGAAGCCCCCTGGGAAGGTTGCAAATAGTGACCATGTGACACCCCCCTCACCCCCCCAATACTGCAACTGTTGTAAGTGCATGCAGGTTTCCAAGGCCTGAATTTTGATCACATAATCGCAAGGATGATGTAGTCATTAAACAAATGGTTGTAAGTCATGGACTATCTGTATTGTGAGTCTTTTTCAGAACAAAATGTACATTTAGTCTAATTAAACCCATGGTAGATATAATTATACTGTAGATATTAATTGGCCATTTCTTCACTGAAACCTTTGTTATTGGGATAAAATCACTGACCAGTAAAGCTGGATATAAAATGATTGGAGAACTTGTTCATTTTGGATTGCTATCAGCTTGAGAGTAATTCACCTTTTCTTCAACTGTATGTGCAGTTAAACAAAAAGAAGCAATTAAAACACTGAGCTGGATCCAAAGTAGGTAACTTTGTTAAGAAATTGACTTCTTTGACCCTTCTTTCCCATGCCAGTTCCTTCAGTTCCATCGTCTCTTGCTAAATGAAGTAAAATGGAAGGAAGATGTGGGAAAACCCACTTCAGTCAACATGAGCATAAAAATAGTTGAAAGTTGGAAGCAACTTATTATTCAGCATAAATGTTTATGAATACCTGGTGTGATGATGTGGATCTATTATATTGTGGGAATGTATATCCTGTTTGGCTCCACTTATTTCCACCAATTTATATATGAAGCATAATGAAAAGCAAACTCAGATGTCTATGCTTGCCTTGGACTTTATTACCACTTAGAGGATGAAGTGAACACATGACACTGTAAACACAGAGGTGCCTGGTGAATTCTAGCAACTGTAATTTCAAAAAAACTAGAGAACACAAGAGTAGGAACGCTGTATTGGGTTAGTACCTCTTCTGGTGCCCAAGCCTCTTCTATAATTTTACAAAGGCCATCTGAGCACATCTGAGGTTCTTAAATTCAAATAATATTGGGTTGGGTTAGGATATCTTATGGATCCCTATTTTCTATGAATAGGGCAAGCCCAATCTATGAATCGTGAGAACTCTTACTGTTGGTAAGAAATAGACTACAAATGTGAAATACATTAGATATGTCACATTTCGTAGTTATGTGATTTTCTACCCCAGCCCAGCTTCACTGGATTGATGATGCCAAGTATGTAATGGTAGTTCAGCCTCTCCCATTGATTTCCATAGCAATGATCCTCTTTTTCTCCTTGGCGGGCAGCACTTAGTCAGGCCTTTTGTAGCTGGTTTTAATTAAAAGACTCTTAAATGTGAGACAAAAGCAAAGCTGAAGGGGTATGTGCAGAATAAAATATCAGGAGGAAGAGTCTTCTTTCCTCTTGTAGCATGCAAGCACTAACACCCCCTCCCAAATTTCCAGGCATCAATGCTAAAACCCTGAGCAAGAACATTCTCAGACCCTTCAAGAGTAATTTTGTAAAGAGGACACTGTGAGTAGAGAGACTGGCTGTGTGGACTTGAAAAAGAAAGTATAGAAATTTTGCTCCCCTTAACAACCTAACCTAGGGGTGTCAAACTCGTGATAACACGTCGTCATGTGACATATCGCAACTTTCCCCCCCTTTGCTAAACTAGGGATGGGCATGGTCAGCATGTGAGACATTGGGCCCACGGGCAAGTTTGACACCCCTGACCTAAACCATTGTGGCATAATTGAACAGCTCTTTTATTGTGCAGGTATCTAGGCAGGAGGCCCTTTCAAAATAAATTATTGCCTTTTATTGTGCAGGTATCTAGGCAGGAGGCCCTTTCAAATAGTTAAATTTTAATAGTTATTGCTATTAAAATTGCATATTGACTGGGAAATTGCATTAAAATTGCATATTGACTGGGAAATTGCATATTGACTGGGAACAACACACAAAACCACCTACGTTAATATACAAGTTATATATAGCCTGGGTCCAATAACACCATAAAAATTCACTTTTACTGCATTACCTGTTGGAAAACAGGTGTTGGAAAACATCACCTGTTGGAAAAAAACCATCAGCAATCTTTCTTTTTTCACTTCCTCTCTCTAATAATGGAGCTCATTTCCCTATAGATTTCTTTTGTCTGTGGCATGATTTAGCAAAATTAAGCATACTGAAATTTGGCTAATCAAAATATGATTATGCACAACTATTTACTAGAATTTATATATTACTCTAATCCTCAAGAGACTCTTAGGATTTGCCTGCCCTTTTACAGTAAGAAGGTTACAAAACAATGCAAATTACAATAACCCCAGGGCTTGAGGAATGGTCAAAACCTTATATAAAAAATCCAATTAAAAATGGGGAGGGGGTCTGTATTCTATACTCAAAATTCTTTGGACAAGGCATGTTTTAAAAACTTTTCCAAAAACCAACAGGATTCGGGACCCACCCAAGTTGAAGAGTATGCTTTTGCTAAGAAGATGATCTGCAACAGACAATGCTTGTTCTTTTATCCCATTGAAGTCAATGAGTTTACAAATGACTTTTTTTTAAATTTATTTATATGCCACCCTTCTCCAGAAACTCAGGGTGGCTTACAAGGCGTTAAGCAATAGCCTTCATACTTTTGTATATTTTATACAAAATCAGCTTATTGCCCCCACAAACCAGGTCCTCATTTTACCTACCTTAGAAAGGATGGAAGGCTGAGCCAACCTTGAGCCTGGTGAGAATTGAACTCGCGGTAATTGCAGGCAGCTGGAAGCTAAATACTACCTTTAACAGTAGCATTAGTCTGCTGCGCCACTCAGCTACAGCTACATTGCTACATTGCTGTAGCTTATGTCACACTTTTAGTTTAGTTTATGCAATAGCTTTACTGATTATTATTCAAGTAATAATCAGTATGTTACCCGACTAACCTGTTTCCCTGAAAATAAGACCTCCCCGGATAATAAGCCCAATCGGGCTTTTGAGCACACATGCTAAAATAAGCCCTTCCCGAAAATATTTAAACACATGCGCAGCCAGTCTCCGCCATTTCCTCTACTTAAGGTTGGGAGATAGAGCTAGAAATCAGGTAAGATGGCAAGAGGAGCCCCGTCTTGCTCCATGCATCCCAAAATATTAAGACCTCCCTGAAAATAAGGCCAAGCGCTTATTTCGAGGTTCAAAAAATATAAGACAGGGTCTTCTTTTTGGGGAAACACGGTAGTTGCCGATGATTAGAATATAACACAATTATAGTACAGAACACGGAGCATCCCCATGTTCCAGAAAACACCAGCAAAACCAATTATCCATCTATAACAAGGCACTGATAAATCCTTTCTCCTAGCAGTGAAGCACATGAGGATAGATATTTCACATCGCTCACAGGACTCAAAAGATACATTTGAGTGCCATAATATCTTTAACTGTAAACAATTCATGTGGTGCAATTTGGATTCCCACCTAAATTTGGATAATTTTCTCCCACCTACAAAAATATCTCTTCTGCCTTGTTCTATTCCATATGGAGCTGGAGAATTTATATTTTCGTAAAGTTTATATCAGTGCCAGAGAAATCAGCTATAGAGCTTGATCTCAGCAGAATTTGTTAAGTATCAGGCCTCAGAATAGGTTCTAGGATGTGTTGTTAGACCAAGGAATGTCTTAACTCCTGTAAGTTTATTATTCTTCCAGTATCACTTTATTCACAACTACAGATAATTAAAAACGGCAGATATTGCCAGACAGCTCATAGGCCTAAATACATTTAAGATATATAACAAGGTAACAAGAAAAGAGCTGGGAAAGGTATTAAAGCTCAAGCTCATCTACCAAAAGTGTCATGTACAGATGAAGGTGCTAGACTTGGAACTGAGAGAGACAGGTTCAAATCCACCCTCAGCCATGAAAGCTCACTTGATGACTTTGGGCCAGTTACAATTTCTCAGCTTGGTTTACTTACGGAGATTGTATGAGGGAGAGATGAAGGAAGACTACTAGGTATGTTTCCTTGAATGTAAGTGGATTACTATATAAATCTAACAAAGAGTGAAATTTTGTGTGTGATGTACATGCAGATGAAGATCCCAAAGCAAAAGTTATGGTGTTGAATGCTTCTATAAGAGACTGCCCATTGCTATGCCTTCTTCCAGAGTACTCCAGTTCTCTTTCCTAAATTTCTGTACTCCAACATCCTTCTAACAGTAAGTTGGCAGTCTTTCTTTGATGCACTGTTTTGGATCTTCTCTCCCATTAAATTCCTACCTTGTATACTGTTTTAGTAAATCATGAACTTCCCTCAGCAAGCAGTTACCTCCCACTTTAATGACTGCTACTCTTCATCACAGATTTCAAGAGGAGAGAAGCATAGTGGTCAGGAGAAAAGTGGTCCCCCCACAGTGTTGAGTAATCAAAGCCCAAAATTCAAATCTTGATTCCCAGGTTTGTGTCTAACAAGCTACCTAGAAAACTGATGCAGAATGAATGAAAAAGGTTGAAATAGGGTAAAGACAGAGAATAGGAAAGGTAGTTGGTATTGCTGCCCTCAGGGTGGGGAATACAGTACAGCTAATTATTTCCATGTAGCAAATCTCCTACACAGGATAAAAATTTGTCATAGCAGCCCAGAAGATTCTCCAACCTTATAAATAGCTGTCCCCTTTGGCATTTTGTCACATGCAAACGTGAACGGCTGGTAGTATGTGGAAGGAAAAGGAAACAGCACCCAGACTGGCTGAACAAGCCTAAAGCCCACCTGCAGTCTCTTTTAAACTTCTTCTTTTGTAGTATCACGTTCCTTAGGAGAGTTAAAATAGTTTCTGACTGTCCCAGCAGCTGGGCATACTTTGCCAAAATCTATAGCAGGCTGGATTTCTCGCGTACTCTATGACTGCAATTCTCAGAGCAAACTGAATTCCTCAAACATGCACACTATACTGTCATGAGGTCCAAGCAGATTCTGATAACATATACTTGCTCATCACAAGGTTTGTAGCTCTAATCCTCACTCAATCTATTTTCAGTGTTACACCATTCCCCCCCCTCCCCAAATTTGGCAACTTTAAAATGGATGGACTTCAAGCCCCAGAATTCCGCAGCCCAACATTCCCTAGCATGCTGATTAGGGAGTTCTGAAAGTTGGAATTCATCTTAATGTTGACAAATTTGAGACACTCTGGGTTAGACTGAGGGAATCATACCAAGTTCAGATGGCATGCTGGCTAGGAAATTTTGGGATTTGAAATCTACCCATCTTAAAGTTGCCAAATTTAAACTGACAAAATCATACCCTCTGTTGCTCTCTGTTCTCATCATCCTGGCAACATAGTCTTACATAGTAGGAAGAAAGATTCACTTGGCTCAACCCCTTTTGATAAACCCCAGGCTTCTATCTATAAGCAATCTCAAACTGTACAGTAAATACAATGTTATTCTATTATTATTTAAAACATTAATTATTGTGTGATGTGACTATTAAACTCTTGATACCTGACATCAGAAGGGCATATTTCTTTGGCTCTAAAAATTCATGATACATACATTCATATAGAAAATACATATTTCCATATGCTGATAGAGCAGATCTTATTGTCCAGTAGAATAAGGAAGAAAAGAACAGCATTTTTTGCTTCTTTTTAAAATATATCACAACTGATTTCTTACGGTAATACCAAGATAACTTCATTATACGACAATGTCGGCTGGCGACCCCCAGGGGGAGAGCCTTCTCTGTGGCGGCACCTGCCCTCTGGAACAACCTACCTCCAGAGATACGCACGATACCAGACCTCCGGACTTTTCGTCGGGCCCTGAAAACACATCTATTTCATCTAGCCGGGCTGGCTTGACCCCATCCTTACGGTTTTAAATTTATAATTGGTTTTAATTGGGTTATTTTAAATTGATGGCCAAAAGTATTTAATGTTTTTTAAATTGTTTTTAAATTTTATATGTTGTGTTTTTACCGTGGCTGTTCACCGCCCTGAGTCCTGTTGGAGAAGGGCGGTATACAAATTAAATAAATAAATAAATAAATAAATAAATAAATAAATAAATAAATAAATAAATAAATAAATAATAATTAGGGTTCACATTTTCTACATATACTGGACAGATATCAAGACTATTCTCTTGGGATTTCACAAACTGTACAGGTAGTCCTCGAGTTACGAATGTAATGGAGCCTGCCCATTCCATTTGTTACCCAATGATTCGTAGGAGTGAATTGCGTAACCTGAATGTGATCACTCCCTTCTTTTGTCCACACATTCTCTAATCGAACGCGTAGCTCATTAAGTGCAGATGAGGTACAATATCTCAGGGTGGGGAAGGCCATGGGGAGGCCTGCTTCAGACCACCTAGGGCCTCCCACAACCCACTGAGATACCTCATTCTCCCTCTCCTGGAGTCCCCACAATTACTCCCCCACAACCTGCTGCGCCAGATCATTTACCTTGTGAAGATCTGTCTTCTCTCCAGCCTCTCTGTTTCTTTGCCTGCTCCTGATGAGCAGTGGAGCAGAGGGAGAACAGGACAAGCACTCTGTGCTTGGCTTCTCTGACTCACTAAGGCTGCCTGCCACTTCTGGAGTGGCGGACAGCCTCAGTGAGTCTCCTCCAAAGGCTTCCAGGATTGGCATGGAAAAGTGTTTGCACACCGAAGGGAAGTTTGGGGCAGCAAAATCATGTTACTTCAAGTCTCCTGTTGGTGTGCAAACACTTTTCGTGCAGACTGGAAGCTTCTGGATGCCCTAATCTTGCAAGACTGCAAAAGCAGATGTGTGCCTGAAGTCGCAAGAGATCATGCCCTCCAGAAACTTTTGGCCTCTGGCCAAAAAGTGTTTATGCACCTATGGGGCACTAGTTCAAAATCCCTATAGGACTTGAAGAGGCCTTTGCCAAAGAGAATGGAAGCTCTGGAGGGAATGTACATCACTCCAGGTCTCCATTTTTGCTGGGAAAGGCCTTTTCCTCAAGCCCATGGGGTTTTTTGAACCAGTGCCCCAGAAGTGCATAAACACTTTTGGCCTTTCTTCAAGCATTGAAGCAGGCCAAGAAAACAAAAGCTCTCTAAATCTTCACAAGGTGAGTATCCACAGGCCTAATACCTTTGGAGACCCAGCACAGGGGGTGGGGGTGGGAATAGGCAGGGTGAATGTTGCAGAGCCTCTGTGGTCGTTTGTAAGGGTGAACAACTTCTGTGGTGCTGCAACATTTATAATTTCAGGACTTATTCATAAATACTAGGGGGCACTTATCATGTAACTTAGAACGTTTGTTAAGGGAAAGTTTGTAACTTGGGGATTACCTGTACTTTGCACACAATGGACAATATAATCTATTCTGTTCTGTTCAAATTGAAAATTATTGGCTGCCCATCTTACCATAGGGTAACTCTGGGCAGCTTACAGTTACATCTAAGTTAGAACATAAAAAGTTAAAATCAAACCTTAAAACCAAAGACACATGGGGGAAGTGGGATCTGTTATTAATCAACCACCTCCATTGTGCTGTTCCCTCACTGAGGCCCCAAGCCGACTGGCAAAGCCACATCTTTAGGCCCTTATGAAAAGATAGGAGGGTTGGGGCCAACCTTACATTGGGGGGCAAGATGTTTCAAAGGGCAGGAGCAACAGCAGAGAAGGCCCTCCTCCTGGACCCTGCCAGCCAGAATAATCGGACTGACGGGACCTGCAGCATGCCTCCTCTGCTGGTACAAGTAGTATGGGCCAATTCTAGAGCGGGTGAGACGGTTTCTCAAGTAACCTGGACCCATGTCATAAAGGGCTTTAAAGGTGATCACCGATATCTTGAATTGCACCCAGAAGCAGGTAATCAGTGAAGCTCACAGAACAGTGGTGTCACAGGTAGCATTCTTCGGCCCCCCAAAACTACCCACGCTGCTACCTTATGCCCCAGTTGTAGCTTCTGAATGCACTTCAAGGGTAGCCCCATGTAAAGTACATTGCAATAGTCCAGTCATGAGATGACTAGGGACTGAACAACTGAGCACATGGAATCCTGTCCAAGAAAGACCGCAACTGGCACACAACAAGAAGTTGCGCAAAGTCTCTCCTAGCTGCGACTGCCACCTGTTCCTTGAACAAGAGTCATGAGTCCAGGACTGGGACTCATAAGTTGCGGACTGGGTCTTTCTGGGGCACTGCCAGCCCATCTAGGGTCAAAGATGATAAAGTCACTGATCTCAGAGCCCCGCATACCCAAAGCCATTTGGTCTTACCAGGGTTCAGTTGAAGCCTGTTGTTCCCCATCCAGGCCTCCCACAGCCTGCAGGCACACGAAAGGGCAGCCACAGTATCACTTGAGTCATCAAGAGTGGGAGTTGGCTGTCATCAGTATACAATATATACCTCAACCTATGGAAATGGATGATCTCAACCAGCGGTTTCATATAGATACGGAAAAGGAGTGGAGAAAGTACCAAGCCCTGCGAAACACCACAGAATAGCAGTCGAGGACTGGACCTGTCACTCCCAATCAACAATTGGGACCGTCACAGAGAAAGTAGCTGAACCAATGCAGAACTGTGCCACCCATCCCCATCCCCTGCAACCGACCTAAAAGGATACCATGGTTAATGGTATCAAAATCTGAGAGGTCAAGGAGAGCAAGGATGGTTGCACTACTCATATCTCGCTCTCACCAGAGATCATTGACAAGCACAACCAATACTGTCTCCATCCCATAACCAGGCCTGAATCCTGACTGAAAGGGGTCCAGATAAACTATTTCATTCAGGACTCTCTGCAGGCCACCACCTTTTCCACCACCTTTGCTAAGAATGGGAGGCTGGAAACTGGATGAAAATTGTCCAGGTATGTGAGATCCAGTGAAGTTTTTTTAAGGAGGGAAAACCAGGGCTTGCTTAAAAGCATCTGGAAATGTCCCTTCCTCTAGTGATGTATTAATCACTGTCTGGAGCCAACCACTAGGCATTATCCTGGAGGCTTTCACCATCCAGGAGGGACAAGGATCTAACTGACAGTTAGTGGCACTGATAGCATCAAGGGCCCTGTCCACTTCATCAGGGCCAACTGGATCAAACCATTCCCAGATAACAGGGCAAGACCTCTCCCCTGCCATCTCACATGAGCTATCTCCATGCATGGGCTCCAATTGGGAATGAATCCAAGAAATTTTGTCCAGATGCTGAACAAACTCCTCTGCCTGGCCCTGCAAAGGATTACCTGACCCCCTCTGACCTAGGGCCTCTGGGCAGTACTCTGAGGATGCAATAAGAGTAGAGAAATACTGCTGTTTCGCTGCTCTTATCGCCACGAGGTTGACCTTAATAGAGGTTCTAAATTGTGTCCAGTCGGAATCATCCCTTGTCTCCCTCCAGCGGCGTTCTAGAGTCTCTTGGCCCTTTTCTGAACCTTTAGTTCCTCCCTAAACCATGGGGAGGATTGGGAATGGTGATTCAAGAGAGGCTACATGGGAGCAATCCTGTCCAAAGTTGGGACCGCCCTTAAATTCCAAGCCACTGCCACAGCTTCAGCAGGAGTATTACATGGAGTCTGTTACAAGTTTTTTTTAATTGCACAAATAATAAAATTGTTGTCAAATATGAAGATGCTGGCACATATTCCATATCCAATTCCAGTTTTTCAGGGCAGGAATTCCTTCAGTTATTCCCAGAGAGCATATATGGATAAGGGCTGAGAAATGCCTTTTTAAAAAAAATTATTAAATTTGTTTGCTTCTTCAAGCACAGCAGCTATATGGTTTCTTGAGTGCAAATATTATATCCCATGTGAGAAATGCAACTTTTTCAGAGATCAGCATGGAACTATAAAAGACTATTTATTCTTTTTGTCTGCCTATCGTCAAGCTGTTTACCCTTCTCCTTTAAAAGAACTACAGCACCAATGCCACAATTTCCTTCTGCATGGTTAAGTATTCCATCCAGGCGAAGCCTGACAAGCACAGCTGCAGGATCCCTGCTCTGGCTGCTATCTCCTTGGCTTTCCTCTGTGTAGCCCCCATGCTGAGTCATATGAGGGCCCTCAGCTGTTCTTACTGAGCTTGGACAACTGGATTGGGGGTGATTGGAAGACAGGCTTAATACTTCACTAAGCACGTGGCGTATAATCTCCCCACATGGATTTCAGTTTTGAGAAGCCAAGGCTGAAATCAGTTTGGCTCCCAGTTCCTTTCCTTCACATAAAAGGTTTGCAAATAAGGTCAACTAAATTCTTCAGGAAGAACCTTTCCAGTCCATCCCATTCCTACCTTTTAAAAAGGCAGATGAAAATTATATTACTTCAGTAAATTTCATATTATCTTTAATTCTTCCTAATTACTTATCAGGACCTATAACTCAAAAACCTCTTTCTCCCCAACAACTTTGTGAAAAATTCTTTCCTGTACTTCTCCAATTTAGGAATACAGCTCTCAGGAATGCCCCCATCCTTGATTTAGTATGTAATTAATGAATTAAAGGGTTTGTCTTGATTTTCAACATTATTCATGAATTCTTATATTTAAAATGTGAATTTTCATGGCATTTTTAACCGATGGATGGGGTTGGACTGCTGGAGCTGATACCTTCTGCTTACTCTTTTTACACATTTTCCCACAATCCTCCCAAGAATGTGTGATTGTTATCCTTTGTGTTTGTTTTCCTGACTGCCATTCTCCAATTTCAAATGCCCTCTGCTGATTCTCCTCTTTGTTTTCTCATATTTCCACTTTCTTCATAATCCTGGGGAACTCAGGAACACTACGAGTAGCTCTGAAACGCTTTGTGGCTGTGAGAAAGCCCTGTCCATTAGGTCCCATCCCACTTCTACAAGCAGAAGAGGTGGGTAAATATTTCCTTACTATGTGAGCAGGGGTGAAATCCAGCAGGTTCTGACAGGTTCTGGAGAACCAGTAGCGGAAATTTTGAGTAGTTCAGAGAACTGGTAGTGGAAAATTTGAGTAGTTCAGAGAACCGGCAAATACCACCTCTGGCTGGCCCCAGAGTGGGGTGGGAATAGAGATTTTGCAATATCCTTCCCCTGTCACGCCCACCAAGCCACGGCCACCAAGCAACACCAGGGCCACCAAGCCACGCCCACAAAACCAGTAGTAAAAAAAATTGGATTTCACCACTGTATGTGAGGATTTATTTATTCATGTTTGGTCAGGCCATGCCAAAGTACTTCATAGACATAAAGGCTGAGTTCCTTCTCTCTTTTGAATCAGTTATGACTCCTGGCAATGATTTTTTCTGGTAGCCTTTTTGAAAGAGGTTTGCACTTGCCTTCTTCTTAGAAAGGGAAGGAGTTGTTGGCTCAAAGTCAAACCCCTTTGGTTTCATATCTAAGCCTGGACTAGAATTAACGTTCTCCTGATTTCTTGCACAAAACTAAAAGAAGGTAGTTATTTCACTTTGACATTATATGAATATACTAGCAGAAATGATAGGTCATCCTGCTCAGAAAATGGCAAAAAATAATAGTGATCATAGCGGAGTGGTATGCAAGAGAACTCAGTTCACTTCAGCATTAATCAGGACAAACTATGTAAGAGATAAGCTGCTCTCCATTAGTGGTCTGGTCCCTTGCAAACATTTTACACTGTGCATGAGATCAACTGCAGGTCACACCAAACTAAAAACATTTAATCCAGTTGTTCTGCTTTGGAATATCATATAGACAAAATATTGTCCTTAATGCATAAGGAAATACCAAACTGTTCTTAACAAAATTTCCTCATGCTCTAACTAGTGTTTTTCAATCTCTGCAACTTTAAGATGCATAGACTCCCAACTTCTAGAATTCCCTCAATATGCATGCTCATATGAAAATGGATCTTCTTCACAACCTAGGATAGATTTATCAGTCTACATAATGTGGACAATACTTGAACTGAATGAATTAATTCAATATATTATATTACAGGTTGCTTACTAAATTGATTTCTATATCAATTACAAAATCATTTAAAACATGTAAATACCGGTATATTAACAAATAATAGGAGAAATGATTTTTCAAAATTAAAGTAAGTTAAAAGTTAATGATGAAATCAGAAGTCTTTTGATAACCCTGCTTAAGCAATGTTCAAAATTATATATACATATATACATACATTATACGTATTTAAAATGACAGTAACTGAATATTTGGAGATTCTCTGTCTCTCTGTCTCTGTCTCTGTCTCTGTCTCCCTCCTTCCCTCCCTCTTTCTCCCCCCCACCCACCACACAAATATTCAGTTGCAGGCATTTTATTAACCATGTCACCCCAATTATATTTATTTAAAATTTGATTATATGAGGATTTCTACTATATTGCATTTTAATTTTATTTATTGATGAGCCAATGGCTATAATAAAATGTGTTGCTGCTGTTAAACTAATGTTTTGAAGGAGTTGGGAGAGGTGAACCACTTCCTTGGTGCTCACCTTTCTCTTGCTGTTTGACATAAGGCATCATAAAAAGCCATAGGGAGGGAGTAATCCAGTAGTGGGGGGAGGATACCAACAATTTGCTGATGATATCTAACTTTATATTGCCACCTTGGGCCACCTAGAGATTGACAGTCTTGTCTCTATCTCAAGTTTTGGATTCACTATCAGCTCCAGTGTTGCTGGAGTAATGGTGCTGCCCCTGAGGGTATCCCTGTGACTTGGGGGTTCTTTTGGATTCATAGCTGCTGTGGATGAAGGCCTTTGTCAAGTTCCATCTGATGAGCCAGTAGAGTCCATCCCTTCAGTGAAAGAAACTGGCTTTGGTGACTCATACCCTTATGACTTCTCAACTCGATTACTCCAAGGTACTTTATATGGGCTTTGAAGACAATTAGGTCACTTCCTATTGACTAGTGCTACAATCATATTATACCTATTGGCTACCAGTAAGTTTTCAGATGCAATTCAACGTGATCATTTGAATTTATAAAGCTCTATATAATTTGGTACCAAGATATCTGCAGGGCTGCCTTCTCCAATTAGAATTTACCCATCTGAGGTGTCCCTCCCAGGAGGAGCTGTAGGGGAGGGGCTCCAATTGTGTAAGGTTGTAAACTCCAGAAGTAGATGTTTTTCCATAGTAGCATCTACACACTGGAATAGCCTGTCCCTAGAACAGAGGTTCTGAGCTTTGCCAACATGGAGATGTGTGGATTTCAGCTTATTGTCTTTCTTACTAATAACATTCTGGAAGTTACTGAAGATAAATACAAATAAAACATCAAAAACAAATAAAAATGAAAAATAGCAGTTACAAAGCACAATAAAAATAAAATATTAGTGGCAAGCAAGCTCACAAGGTCTTGTCACTCGTATTTTATTTCTTATTGTGCTTTGTAACTATTATTTTTCATTTTTATTTGTTATGAGTTTATGTTATAATATTATTTGAGATTGTGAATTAATTTTCTTACTGTGAATGTTTTATTGTAATTTTATGTTGCAGTCACAAGCCACTGTGAGTCAAGATGATCTGGTGGCAAATACAATTAATAAAATGATAAATTTCCTAATGAAAATGTTTTGTGCATTTGCAAAGATATTTTATGTCTTTTTTTTATTTTTATTTTTTATTTTATTTCAAATTTATATACCGCCCTTCTCCCTGAGGACTCAGGGCGGTATACAGCCAGATAAAAACATAATACAAACATTAAAAACAATTAAAAGAAATATCTCTGTTTGGCCCCAAATTTAAAAAGACAAAACCAATTAAAATTATTAAAAGAATTTGTTAAGCCAGCCCGGCTTGCTGAAATAAGAAAGTTTTAAGGGCGCGGCGAAAGGCACCGAGGTCTTGGATTCTCCTTATCTCTGGGGGCAGCTGATTCCAGAGGGTAGGTGTCCCCACAGAGAAGGTCCTCCCCCTGGGGGTCACCAGCCTACATTGTTTGGCTGATGGCACCCCGAGGAGGCTCTTTCTGTGGGAGCGTACGGGTCGATGGGAGGTCGTCGGTGGCAGCAGGCGGTCTCGAAGGTAACTAGGTCCTATGCCATGGAGCTCTTTAAAGGTGGTAACCAACACCTTGAAGCGCACCCGGAAGACCACTGGGAACTAGTGCAGTTCACGCAGGAGCGGTGTTACATGGGAGTGCCAGATTGCGCGCCCTCTCCGTGGGGGCCAAAGACTCGCCCTCAATAGTCAGCGATGGAATCAGCTGACTATATCGGGATGCCGGGAACCACAGCCACTCAGTCTTGGAAGGGTTGAGCTTGAGCCTGTTCCTCCCCATCCAGATCCGCACAGCCTCCAGGCACTGAGACATCACTTCAAGGGCATCGTTGGGGTGGCCTGGGGTGGAGATGTACAGCTGAGTGTCATCAGCGTACAGGGGTGAGATACTTTGGGGTATCTCACCCCAAAGCCACGGATGATCTCACCCAGCAGCTTCACATAAATGTTGAACAGAAGAGGCGAGAGGACCGACCCCTGAGGCACTCCACAAATGAGAGGCCTCGAGGTCGACCTCTGCCCCCCGCCAACACAAACTGCGACCGGTCAGAGAGAAAGGAGAACCACCGTAACACGGTGCCCCCCATCCCCAACTCTTCCAACCGGTGCAGCATGATACCATGGTCGATAGTATCAAAAGCCGCTGAGAGGTCTAACAGGGCTAGAACAGAGGAGCAACCCCTGTCCCGAGCCCTCCAGAGATCATCAACCAACGCGACCAATGCCGTTTCCGTGCTGTGCCCAGGCCTGAAACCCGACTGGAACGGATCTAGATACGACGTTTCCTCCAGGAATTGTGGAAACTGTCGTGCGACCACACTCTCAACAACCTTCGCCACAAAGCGAAGGTTGGAGACAGGACGATAGTTGGCCAATACTGCCAGGTCCAGGGAGGGCTTCTTGAGGAGAGGCCTCACCGCTGCCTCTTTCAAGGCAGTGAGGAAGTGACCCTCACTCAACGAAGCTTTGATAATTCCCTGGAGCCAGCCTCGTGTAACCTCCCGGGAAGCCAATACTAACCAGGAGGGACACAGGTCCAGTAAACATGTGGTCGCATTGAGTCTCCCCAAAATCCTGTCCACATCAACCGGAGTCACAGAGTCAAACTCTTCCCAGATGACGTTTTCAAGACTGTTCCTCGTCACCCTGCCTGGATCTACCTAGTCAGAGTCCAAATCCCCCTGGATCTGAGCGATTTTGTCATACAGATATCGTCCGAAATCCTCAGCCCTGCCCTCCAGGGGGTCCTCCCGCACTCCCGGTTGAAGCAGGGAACAGGTCAACCTGAACAGGGTCGCCAGACGATTCTCTGATGATGCAATAAGAGCGGAAAAGTAGTTAAACTTTGCCGCTTTTATCGCCACTAGGTAGGTCTTAATATGCGACCTTACCAGTGTTCGATCAGATTCAGCGAGACTGGCCCTCCAACCACTCTCCAGGCGTCTTTTCCGGCGCTTCATCTGGCAGTTCCTCAGTGAACCAAGGAGCCACGAGGGATCGGCACCGGGTCAGAGGCCGCAAAGGCACAACTCGATCTAAGGCCCCAATAGCGGCTCGATCCCAGGCCGCCACCAGGTCCTCGACCGAGTCATGTGCTAGATCCTCAGGAAATGGCCCAAGCTCCATCTGGAATCTATCAGAATCCATCAGGCGCCTGGGGCGGACCCATCTTGTAGGCTCCGCCTCCCTGCGATGGGGTGTAGCGGTTTGAAGGTCTAGGCGAAGGAGCGAGTGATCTGACCATGATAAGGGTTTTCTTAGTTAAAACAAACTATGACTAACAGAACACGAAAATTTCAAAACAGATCAAGTCATGAATCTTAACTCAGATTTGACAACACAATTTGCATATGTTCCAAACTTGTAGAATTACATTTTTTTCAGAAGGATCCAGCCACTGCACTCTGACAGTTACACCTTTTGGTGTTGTTGTTGTTGCTGCTTTTCTTTTTATCTAATTTAAAAAAGAAAAAAGAAAATCAGAAAAGAAACCCTGACATTCATATATCTGCTAAATTCTAGTTATTCCTGGTTGAACATTCTATGGATGGAGCAGTAAGGAAAAAAAGTTTTGTCACAAAGCCAAATAAATAATTCTCCTGACTGAATTTTCTTAACTTTTAACAGTGGCAGAAATAGATTTGGGGGGGGGGGAAGGATGGTAAATAGCAGTGAAGTAACCAGTTTGTGTATGAATTTTTGTGTTGGGCAGAAAAGAAGTTCTCTTTACAGTCACCTGAAATGAAATGTTCTCTAGGAATTCTCACTGATGGTGTGCGAGTAGAAAATTGTGTGTGTGTGTGTGTAGTTGCCTGATTTTTACGGATGGGGGGGAGAATTCTTCCTTGCTCGCCAAAGGTTGGAGTAGGAAAAGCGGACTGACTAGCTGGTGAGCAAGAGCATCATAAATCACTGTTTGTCTTAAATGGTCAAATTATTCCCCCCCCCCCCAATCCCAGCTCCAGATCTTTGATTCTGGGATCCTATACCCCCCTCCTCCAAGGCTAGGAACAGCGCCGATGGTTTCAATTACACCCTGAAAGGCAGAGAGGGGCCTCTTTTCAAGGCAGACCAGCCTTCTCCTGCTCTCAACAAAAGCTTAAGTTACAGGAAAAGGAGAGAGCTGAGTGAAGGAAAGAAGTTGGAGTGGAGGGGGGGAGAGAGACACGGGGAGCGGAGCGGGGGAGGCTTGGGTGGGGGAAGAAAATCCCAAAAGAAAAAACTGGATAGAAAAGAAAGAAGAAAGAAGAATGATGGAAAGAAAACAAGCAAGAAGGAGTGGGGGCAGTGGGAAGAAGTATGAAAAAAGTCATGAGTGAGAATGAAAGTTTAGGGGAGGAAAGAAAAAGAGCCAGGCCATTCTTTCCTTTCACTAACACTTATCCAAAGAACTTCAAATCATCCTGATTTATGACCAAATCTCAATGCTGGCAATCTTAACCAAGGCACATGAGGTAGAATTAAATAAATCCACTAACCAGTTTCACTCATGGCTGGAATCTTCCAAACAGCTTCTTTCTGCTCTTCCTCCAGAAATAAATAAATATCGGGCAGCAAGGCAATTGAAATGCTATCCCACCAAATGCTGTCTTTTGCAATTTGTGTAAATATGCAAATAGCATTTATTTGCATACTTTCTTATTTACATTGTTTATTTATTTTGTTGCCACTTGTCAAGGCGAAGGCAAAATGCTCTGGGTAGCACAGAAGCTCTGCTCCCTGAAGCTTGCTTGCTCCACTTCCCCTCCTGAGAGTTACCAGTCCCTGTTCTTTTCCTTTCAACTGCCTCTTTGCCACTGGGTGATGTGTGAAAGGCTTCTCATCATGAAAGCAGAGTGTCATCTCCAGTGTTTGTTTTGGTGGTCAGATAATTTTGGAATTATCTATATACATAATGAACTGTATACATATACAGTTCAGAAATGAAGTTGCTAATAATTGGAAAAGAAAAATATTAACATCTGGTGGGGCCTCTTGATGAAAGTAGGTGCAAAAAATTGTCTTCTCAGAACCTATGGCTCTCCAGATTTGCCAAATTACAACTCCCATTGTCTCTTATCATTGGCCCTGCTGGCAGGGACTGCTGAAAGTGGTAGTTCAGGGAGCCCATTTCTTATCTCACACAACACAGGATCTGTCATGTGCTTTGGACTATAATCCCCACTACCTTTACATACCAAAACTGTGGGGCATCAGATTGGGAAAAGCTGATTTGAAGTGCTTTGATATTCCATGAGTTTTCGTAAATCTGTCAGCAAGCAAAACTTTATAAACATGAGAGCAAGCAACCTAACATAAAGCCAGATTAGGTTTGCAATGAAGATTAAAAGGGAAAATCTAATGTCAGCTATATAGGTGGTCCTCAATTTATAACCAAAATTGGGCCCAAAATTTCTGTTGTTATTATTTTGTTGAATTTTGCCCCATTTTATGACCTTTTTGCCACAGTTGTTAAGTGAATTACTGCAATTGTTAAGTTAGTACACACAGTTGTTTACTGAATCTGGCTTTCCCATTGACTTTGCTTGTCAGAAGGTTGCAAAAGGGGATCACGTGACCCCAGTATATTGCAATTGTCATAAATATGAACCAAGTGCCAAGCATCCAAATTTTGATCATGTGACCATGGGGATGCTGTACCAGTCGTAAGTGTGAAAAAAGTCATAAATCACTTTCAGGCCCGTTGTAACTTCAAATGGTTACTAAATGAACTGTTGTAAATCGAGGACTACCTATAATTGAAAACAAAAAAGTGCTGGGATAACTTGGGAATGCACTTCACTTTAACAATCAGTTATCTTTAGCGACCTTCCTCTTAAATACTGTTAGAATTCCATGAGAATTTATATGTCTAATTAATTGGGATTTAAACCAATTATAGATAGTAAACAATAGTTTATGTCTTTTTAGATTGCGTGAATATAGCAAATTATTATCTGTTATGAATAAAGTACAGTGTACTTTACATGCAATCAGATATGTCCACCTAGTTTCTTTCTAGTTGGGTCTTTTCTGATGCTTTACTTCCGTGTCCCCCAAGTATCACTTTTTTGCACTCCTTTCTTAAGTCATAGTTTGTAAATCATAACTGGAGTTCAAATAATACACCTATTTCAAACCAAGCATATAATTAGTTTAGCATGACACATGAATCCAGTGACTGATATTATTTGCATGACAGATTAAATCACAAACTAGTCAAGTACAATTTAATCTTGTAGTTTCTACTAGTCCACCTCTTGTGGTTAAATTATGATTCAGTGTCTTACAAAGCTGGCATTTGGGTTGAAATTTTGGTTAGCTAACTCCTGTTGTGCAAATACAGTCATGGTTAAGTGCATTGTATAGATTTCTCATATCTCTGAGCAGCTATGTGCCTTCTTCGAAAGAGTCATGTCTGTTTTAATGAGTCAGAGTCAGATGATACATTTGCTTTCTCCTATTGAGTATTCTGAAGCATTTATCAGCAATTAAACCCAAAGTACTACACATAGAAAGGTCCTGAGGAAGAACATTATTCCAGAGAACAATCAGTTCAGGATCCTTCACTGACTAGAGAAGCAATTGCAAAGGGTTTCATCTCACTGCCAGGGTGAAGCCTCTGAGAAAACGAAGAAAGCAATCTTGTTTCTCTCACTAACCAGGCTCAAGGACTACTGGGAACATAAGGCCCCTTGCTATTCAGGAAAATCATAAAAGCAATCTGATTACTTCCATCAGATGGAAGTCGTTACAATGCTTGGTTTCCTTTTACAACTTGTTGTAGGTTTTGTACAAAAAGGAAGCCAGACTGACAGTCATTATTCTGCCATTATTCTGGTTTCTGATGTTGATATTTGATAGTTTCTAAAGACAATCAAGTATAGCTACATACAGAACATTAAGTTAGTCTTAAAATGAATTCAGTTAGCCGATGCATTATGGTGTTATGTGAAGTCAGCTATTGTACCAGCATGTTGTGTGAATCAGGTAATGTCTTCATGCTAATAATATAGCATAAGATGCAATTTGCCATTGTGATTTGTTAATCTAGGATTAGGTTTTTCTGTGTTTCATGAACCCAGCTGAGTATGTAACTGTGGGTTGGTGTTGCCCCAGGGATAAAAAGAAGACGGGAATAAAAGCAGCCCAGCCCACTGCACAGGGATGCTCAGCCAAGAAGCTTCAGTTCAGGATGGAATGGAATGCAAGAATGTTCCAGCATTATGCAAGTACATTTTTTTTCTCACCACAATAAGAATGGAGAACGCCTGAAAAGCTTCACATAAAACAGCAACATGAAGCAACATACAGTCTGTGATTCAGTTCCAGAAGTAGAATCAAACTCAAACTCTGAGTGTTTTGCAAAAGATCAACAAGGTACTGGGGCTGATCAACTCTTCTACTAACAACGATAGTTTTTTTTCTTTTGCCTAAATGAAATGCAGAAATGAAAATTATTTGCAAGCATTGCTTGCACAAAAGGACTGGGATCACATTTTACTGTATCATACTATAGACCCCGATATGCTCAAAGGTAGTCCTTGACTTATGACCACAATTGAGCCCAGAATTGATGTTATTAAGTGAGACAATTGTTAAGTGAAATTTGGCCTATTTTACAACTTTTCTTGCCACAACTGTTAAATGAATCACTGCAGTTGATGCAGTGACATGGTTGTTAAGTGAATCAATTTCCCCATTGACTTTGCTTGTCAAAAAGTCACAAAAGGTGATTCCATAAGCCTGGGATACAGCAATGATCATAAGTATGAACCAGTTGCTAGGCATCTGAATTTTGATCACATGATCAAAATAGGGCTGCTACAAAGGTCGTAAGTGTGAAAAATGATCATAAGTCACTTTTTTCAGTGCTGTTGTAACTTTGAATGGTCACTAAATGAAGTGTTGTAAGTTACGGATTACCTGTATTTCTATGAGTGCCTTTTCTTTCCACAGAAAACCATACTGCTCAGCAAATGGGTTTATCTCTCCTCCCATTTGGGGTAACTCTTACTAATTGTCCTGGCTTGCCTTAGGCTTGGAATGTTCTGTGAACCTACAAATTGCTGTCTCTAGATAGCATGCTTGAAAAGTTCTTCAGTTTTGATCTCTAACTTGGTGGAACCGAAGTACAGTACATTTAATATGATTGAAACCTATCCATCCTTCTGTAAAAGAGATATAATTAGTTTTAACCAAAGAAACCCCATTTTGTTGAATAACTTTCATGTTTCTATCCTTGGGGCCTCATGTTTCATTCTTATGCTTCACATCCTTACCCTAAAATTCTTGGAAGGCTACCTGATAGCTTGATCAAGGAACTCAAACCAGTCTAGCAGTTGATTCAGCTAAAATTCAGCCCAACTAAAGTCCCTTTCCTATTGCAGATAAATTAGCTAGAAAGTAGAATTAGCTAGACAGCCTTATCAATTAGAGACAAAAGGCTGACGGCTATAATGTTTTACTAAGGAACCCATCTTCTGGGAGGACCATCCACCACCAGGGGTGTGAATATTTTGTTGCTTGTTGCCTATGGTTTGCTAATGAACATGTGCCTTTGTTTTGTATAATAGTGTATAAAAACTATTCTAATTTGCGTATTTGGGGCTCTCTCGATTTGTGATGTAGTCCCAAGAGCTGTACAGAATAGACAGGTTGCAATTTCCTGCTTGGTGTGATAATTGGCTACTTTGCACCAGGAAAAACGAATACAGCATTTGACTGGGCTAATTCATGGTTTGGCCATCACCTGCTCTACAGAGCACTATATTCTGGCACATTATTATATGACTATACTTCAATTATTTGGGAATTTGCTGTTCAAAATATTTTATAATAAAACAGCTCCTTAAGGAGAAAGGTTAGCATGATAATTAGGTTAGAGATTTCTTGCCCTTTCAGCATGCTTGTTTTATAGTCACATGTAGTTTGGTCACAGTGGAGAGAAGTTTAGTCTGACAGTGACTAGATTTATAGAACAAGCTAAGCCAAAGTGTGGCTTACTTGTTGATGGAAACTAGCCAACTGCAGTTTAATAAACCACGATTAAATAAACCATGGTTTACTGCAATATGTGAACAGTGAATGTTTGCAATAACGATGGCGTTCAAAAATATAATTTCTCCATCTGGATTCCCATAATGTGTTTGGAGTTCTTTATTTGATATTGGTTTATTATGTACTTTCTTACGTGAAGAACTGGGAGTGAAAAGTAGTAGTTATCAGAGATACAATTCAGCATTAAGCTGTTGCTGCATTTAACCAGACCAGTTTTGCAAAACAAGATATTGTTCTTACACTATTATGCTTGCAATAAAAATACAAAAGGATCAGGGGTGAAATGCTCCCCATTCAGACCAGCTCGGGTGAGTAGGTAGCGATGGTGGCGGGCAGTTCGGAAAACCGGTAGCAAAAATCCCTGCCCCCGTCCCCCATGCCCAGTTGAGCCCCGCAATCATCAGAGCCTTTTTTCCCTTTTAAATGGCTCTGACCAGCCAAGCTCTGACATTCCAGCTGAGTTGCCTGCTAATCAGGCAACTTAGCTTGGATCGCCAGAGCCATGTAAAAGAAAAAGTTTCTTTTTTTCTCCCCTCCCCACCTCTCCCAGCCTCCAGCTTGCTTACCTTAGCTGCTGATCGCATGATGATCGCAATCCATGCATCAGCAAGCAACTGAATCTCCCTGCCTGAAATCAAGCTCATCGGTGAGCAGCTCTTTCTGCCTGCCTGCCTTCCTGCCTAGACTTGTGGACTTCAACTCCCAGCAAAGCTGGCTGAGGAATTCTGGGAGTTGAAGTCCACAAGTCTTAAAATTGCCAAGGTTGGAGACCCCTGTTCTATTGGGTAAGTTTTTTTCCCCTTTGGGAACTTTAAAAAAAATAGTTAATTGGGGTTTTTTTTAATTGTTCTTTTTTTAGACCTACCATTTAAAGTTTAGGAAGTTTTAAATTTAGCTGCTTTTATATAAAAATAAAAATAAATTAAAATAAAATAATATTTGTGCAGGTTTCTGAGATTTAGTGTGTTTCTGTAGTGTTTCACTCTAACTAGACAAACACACAAAATCTCACAAAGCTGTATGTGGAATTTTGTGTGTGTAAAGTGTGAAAGTTGGTTTTTTGGGCTTTTTGTGGCTGTGTGAGGTTCCTGCTTGTTGCGGGGCCATTTTGAGTCTAGCACAGCTGCTTTTACATTGTGGGTGAACCAGTTGTGTTATGTTGTGTTTTGTAGGTTAAAAAAGGGCAAAGAAGTGACATTGACTTGGCCATGCCCACCCAGTCACCTTACCACCAAGCCCCGCCCACTAATTAAGCCACGCCCACAGAACCGGTAGCAAAAAAATTTAGATTTCACCCCTGAAAAGGGTCCTCCCCTCAATCAAGAAATAATAATGCAATAATGGACAGCTATTAAATATCACTAGCAAGAAAATGTGGCGTGTGTATATGTGGGAGATGGGGGCAGGAGAATCTGAGACACATATAGAACATTTAAAGAATTCTGGTCCTATTTCCTGGTCATTTTGTACCAGAAGTAGCTTTTATGGTGGTCATGAATGGCAATTCATTTGTCTGTAGGAATGTAGAACTGAAGAGTTTTGTGGTTGGTTTGAATTGGATCAGGTTGCCCCAGCCCGGGTTATTTTAAATGGGGAAAAAAAATCACGAATAGTTTGAAACAAAACAGGCAGCCAAGTTTCAAAGAACACAGAAGCAGCTTTCCTGGGGTCAGCTACACCAGGGACAAAAGCCTAGCTTGGTGCTGGCTGTTTGGAAAAAAAAAACTTGGAAAGTGGGAGGAAAAAAAGATAGCACAAAGTGGAAGGTGTGGTTTTTTTTTGTTTTTTTTTTAAAGCATGATCAAGTTGCAGGAGAAAATGGGCCCAGATAAAAGCCTTGGGTCAGGCAGGAGAGAAGTAAGAGCAGGGCTTGAAATATGACAGGGGAAAGAATTACAACTGCAGGAAGATAAGAGGTTGAGGGTAAGCCAAGATGGCAGGAGGGGGAAGGGAAAGGAAGAGGCTAAGTTGGCAGAGAAGGGGAGAGATAAGGGAAGAAAGGCTTAGGGTCAGTTGTTCAGAAAGAAAGGCTACAGCCTGATCCTATTACACATACCAGATTCTGCCGCAGTTTAGTGTCCTAGTGGGGAGAGAGACACTCTGTAGGGAGTTATATGAAAACCAATTTTGATAAGAAATAAACCTTCCACCAGACATTTCTAATAAAACAAGGCAGTCATAGTGCATCTACTGCCACATCAAGTGGCTGATTTAGAAAGTTCTGAAAGTTTATTTCTGTTGTATTTTTACTGCCATGGGAAAGGAGAAACAGTTTTGGCATATCCTACTTCAGGGTTTATCTGTTTTAATGGAACTTATGCAAGAAAATAGCCCTATGGATAGGATCTAGGCCTGTAGAAATAACCTGACATGTTTTATCATGAGTCAATCTGTCTCTTCACTGTTTTTGTTTTTGTTTTTTTGGCCAAAAGAACAGACTCACTAAATTATGTATTCCTAGAAAAGTTAGTTGGATTTAATTTTCTTGATCAATCTGTCTAGTTGATTAGTTCCATCTGTCTTTAATTTGGATCTAACCCAGTCTTCATCATGAGTAATTGAATAAAATATGTATCATTTTTATTTTTTTAAATTTCAAAAAGATTGAAGTATTTCTTAAGTGTGGACTAAAACTGCTAGATGTTTAAAACTATATATTCATTTCACTATATACAAATTACAACTTAGTGTATTAAACTAGTTATTTTAATATCTAATCAATCATAATTTCATAGTTGTTTAATAATTGAATCATAATTTTCCAACCCAAAGTTTATCTTCTAATAGTACTGGATTTCCTTTTAGATCCTCATCCCACCTCTCCAACAGGCATGAAAGATTCCAACATAACATTATCAGTAATTAAAATGCAATCAGTGTTGCTTTCAGATCTGTTTGGTAATAGCCCCTAAATTTAGCATAATTATGTCCAGCCTCCTTCTTTTCCAGTCTAAATTCTGAGCTTTCCAAATAAATCTTAACACCAAATAAATCTTTACACCAATGTGTGAAAGACTGTCTTTGCACAGAGGTGCCCCTGAGAAAGAAAGGAGTGGTAATGGGCCTTCTTTGTTAAAGAAAAGGGGCAATTATAAGTGAGGAACAGCATCTGCATTCAAAGGGTTCTTTTAAAGAGCCAAACTCCTTCTTTCTCATTTACAAGAGATTATAGGAAGGTAAAGAGAAGGCAGAGGAGAGCTAGTGTGATGTACTGGTTAAGACATCTGGCTAGAAATTGGGTGACTATGAGTTCTAATTCTGTTTTAAGCACAAACCCAGCTGCATAACTTTGGGACAGTCACCTTCTGCCAGTCTTAGAAAAGAAGTAGTGGCAAACAACTTTTCAGAAGGGTGTGTCCAGGCAGTCTCTGAAAATTTGATACAAGAGGAGGGGGAAAGAAGAGATTTAGGTTGGCTGGGAATAAATATTTTTGAAGAAGTTCTTTATTAGACATATACTTATTACCACTTTAAAAATAAAAGTACAAGGAGGATGAAAAAGTTAAGCAAGAGAAATACCTTTTACTTGATCCATCAGTTTTTATATATCATGGCAATAAATGTAGAAGCTCTATGGCAGATTCAACTCAGTAGCCATCAATGGGTACAGTACTTATGTAATTCCAAGGTTTGGTGGTGCTTTCAGTGTTTGAGGAATTGTATGTGCTTTTTTCCTCACAGTTTCCACATTACTTTCCCTTTTGACTCATCAATATTACAAAGATCCATGCCATAAGGAAGTGGCAATTAGGAGTAGATTTCAGGCTGCTGTGCTCTGGATTATAAAAGAACTGTTGCAAAACAACAGACTGTTTTATTTAATCAAGAATTGGGTCCAAATTCTTCATCTCTGTCATCTATCCATAGCATCACAATCAGATACTCTGAATCTGAATACAGAAATTAAATTTTAAAAGATTATAAGAAATAGGTTATTGATTTCTCAATTCTGATGATATAAGGCCTTTTGAGCTTTTGTCACTGGTATTGACAAGTGGTATTACACCTCTCAATTATCTATAATTTTGAGAACATACTTGGTTTGCAACTTTCCCAACATTCTTCTTCCAAAAGATACATTGGGGTTGCATGGAAAACTATCACTTTCCCAGGACATACAGCTAATGACGATGGATGCTGAAAATAAAAGATCTACATTTGGAATATTATCCATTCCTGTTGAAAGAAATTGGTATTGAAGAAAAATAGTCATCAGCCATACTTTCTCCTATCAAAGTATTGTAGAAAAGAAATAATCTATGCTATACCATTTTGCTTTGATCAGGTAGGCCATGTCATTTATAGTCACTAATACTTATATTCATAGATTGTGTCACTTTTCTGTGCCCTTCTGGATGAGAGACTCAACTCATTCACTTCAATATATTCTGGCCATAGTTCCAACAGTTCCACTGTCCTTGAGTCCTAATTTTTTCATGACTAGAAATGACAAGAAGGATAAGGAAGTCTTGTACTTTGTGGAACATAGGTTGCATATAGTGCTATTTCTGTTCCACAGAAGAACCTGGGTTTGGGCAGGCACTCATTGATCTTCCACGCTTAGTATTAACCTTGATTGTCCCCTTGATCTTGTCCCCAGTGATCACAATAGGTTTAAGGTATCCTTAATTACATGAAGATAACATTCAAGTATGTGAAAAAATATTTAAAAATATTCGCCACCAAATATTCGAGATGTAGTCCAGTGAGTAGTCCTTGGTGCTCTCTGAGCTTGGTTGTTTTCTTACAGACTTTTCATTACCCAAACTGGATAACATCATTAGTGCTAGCACTGTCTGCAAGAAAACAACCACACTCAGAGAGCACCCTTCATTTCAACCCTGACTTCAAAATATTCTTCTTTATTGGTATATAGTCCAGTGACCAGTAATGGGTGGGATCAGAACAGTTAACCATTTCATCCAATCTCTGTAGTCTTCTTAAACCCAAATTGTGCAGCACAATTATGTGTAAATGAAGGACAATAATGCTGAGAAATTAGCCAATCACTTTGCTTACCAAATCAGAAGAGATGTAATAGAGGCAGCGAATTTCATGTGGCATAGTATAGTTTTCAACTGACTTAGGGTTAGATGGTTAGTCCTAGCACAGCACTGAAATGCAAGTTACTCTGCCTAACATTGCTCCTAAATACTTTCCAATCTAGCTTCCACTTCCCTCTCTTACTAAGGGCTATCTAATGCAGCCCTCTTTGCACTTCCAGTCCAAGGTTTGCTTACTATTCCCATCCCACTCATAGTCATAGTCCATATTGCAGTTTTGGCAATTAGCACAATTAGTATCCGTGGTACTACTCCGGTTAAGAGTATATTCCCCCCCCCTTTTTTTTGAGTTTGAAATAACTTTTGAGATGCTGCCGAGCTAGGCTGCACTTGTACTTGGCATCAGGGGCATTTGGTATTTGGATGCTCTCTACAGTGTTGGAGCATTTGCTATAAAGGTCTATGTTAAATCAAAATACTTGACTGTCGTCAGACTAATTATAATCTGTATTAGCAGCAGTACTGCGTTCAAATCATGGGAGGTAACGTCAATTGTAGTCTGTTTTGGTTAGACCACACCTGAAGTACCATGTCCACATTGCATTTTAAAAGGGGCACAATGAATCAGGAATTGATTCAGGGGAGAGCTGCCAAAAAAGAAAGGGAGTTGGAATGGAAAGCCATCCTCTATGAACAGTGAAGAAAGGAATTGGACATACGTAGTTTGCAAACCAAAAGACTGAAAAGAAATAGGCTAGCTATGTATCAATATCTAGAAGGCTGTTAATGGGGTAGACATGTTTTTGTTTAAAACCACAAAACAGGACAAAGACAATAAAAGTTAAAAAGAAAGAAAATTCAAGATGAATGCTATTTTCCTAATGATGAAGAATATTAACCCATGAAACAATAAGCCTAAAACAGGGATGGACAAATATTTTCAACAGGAGATGGATGATTATCTACCCTCCTCCATTCTCATCACAGAGGCTAATATTATTTAATCTGAAGGAACTAAATTTGAAAACCTCAGGTTGTTCTATAAGAAAATAATACAGATAGAAAGGCCTCTAAGCCTGCCACACATGTAGTTTTGTTTATTGAAGAGCAATGATAGCAGAACATTCTCCCTCCCCCCTCTCTCATTATGTTAGCTGCAAAGATATGGGGGAGAAGAAATAATCTTTCTACCTAGATAGTAACAACTAATCTATTGTCTAACAGAGGCCTTCCCCAAACAAAATACCAGGGAGTTCACTAGTTTAAAAAACAAAAGAAACACAGGCAATAGGAGGGTGGGGGGAAACCTGTGAAACATATTAGTGTGTGTTCCAGGCAGGGTTTTTGTGTGTGTGTGTGTGTGTGTGTGTGTTTTGGTTGGAAATTGTTTTCAGAAGGAAGACATAACTGCCTTTACACGTTATTTATTAGAATTTGGGAAGAGGGAGGGAGCTGAGTTTGCCTCACAACCAAGGTAATCTGCCTGCTAATAATTTAATTATGACTGGAGGTGAATAATGTTAATCCAAGGTAAATTATTTCTCCTTTAAAACAGCCACAGGACACCCGGGCAGAAAGAAATCTGGCTTTCGGTTCATGCTCTCATTATTCCTCCCCCACCCCACCCCGAAGTGGCTGACCAATCCCAGGAAGGAAGGAGGGGACGAGGGCTGGTCCCTGAATTTGAATCTGATTGGGCGACAATAAATTTTGGGAAGGGGTTTAGGCATCTCTTTGATGGAGATGCAAGCGGCCGGGCGGGAGGAGGGAAGGAGAGGAGGGGCTGGCCTGGAATTGATTAAGTTGGGAGGAGAAAGAGGAGAAGGCTGGGCGAAGCTCAACTCAGCCCGGGGGCCCTCCTTTGAAACAGACTAATTGGGGAGGGAAGACACAAAGGGAAGCGAAAGGCGCTTGGAGAGACGCGCGGTGAGGAAGAGTTCCCGCTGGGTGAGTGGAGTTTTGCCTCCGTCAGCTCTCCGAGGCTGATCCCAAAAAGTTTTGCCAGGACTAGGGTCCCCGAAACAAGTGACAGATCCCAGCTCGTCCTGGGGAGGAGACAAAAGCGCTCGGGTATCCGTAAGAGCTGACGGGGAGCAAACCACCATGCGCCTTGCCGACGCGTCCTTGGCCCGTTGCCTGTTGCTGCCGTTGCTCTTGGGATCCTGCCGGGCCCAGTTCCACGGAGAGAAGGGCATTTCTATCCCCGACCATGGCTTCTGCCAGCCTATTTCCATTCCGTTGTGCACTGACATTGCATACAACCAGACGATCATGCCCAATTTGCTGGGACATACCAGCCAAGAGGATGCTGGCTTGGAGGTCCATCAGTTCTACCCTTTGGTGAAGGTCCAGTGCTCCCCGGAGCTCAAATTCTTCCTCTGCTCTATGTATGCCCCTGTGTGCACTGTCTTGGAGCAAGCCATTCCACCTTGCCGATCCATTTGTGAGAGGGCACGTCAAGGCTGTGAAGCCCTCATGAATAAATTTGGCTTCCAGTGGCCAGAACGACTGCGCTGTGAGAACTTTCCCCGCCATGGAGCAGAGCAGATCTGTGTAGGGCAGAACCATTCAGAGGAAGGTGGCTCTCCAGCATTGATTACAAGTGCCACTCCAATTGCTGGACAGGGTACTGCTGGGCCACCACGTTATGCCACTCTGGACCACCCTTTCCACTGCCCACGAGTTCTTAAAGTGCCGAGCTACCTCAACTACAAGTTTCTTGGAGAGAAAGACTGCGCAGCACCATGTGAACCCACCAAGAATGATGGGCACATGTTCTTCAATCAAGAGGAGATTCATTTTGCACGCATCTGGATTCTCATCTGGTCTGTTCTGTGTTGTGCCTCTACTTTCTTTACTGTCACTACCTATCTGGTGGACATGCAGCGCTTTCGCTACCCAGAAAGACCCATCATCTTCCTCTCTGGCTGTTACACCATGGTCTCTGTAGCCTATATTGCAGGATTTGTATTGGAGGAACGGGTGGTGTGCAATGAACGTTTCCAAGATGATGGCTATCGGACAGTGGTGCAGGGTACCAAAAAGGAAGGCTGCACCATACTTTTCATGATGCTGTACTTCTTCAGCATGGCCAGCTCCATCTGGTGGGTCATCTTGTCCCTCACTTGGTTTCTTGCAGCTGGCATGAAGTGGGGACATGAAGCCATTGAAGCCAACTCACAATATTTTCACTTGGCAGCCTGGGCTGTGCCTGCTGTCAAAACGATTACCATCCTGGCCATGGGGCAAATTGATGGTGATCTCCTCAGTGGTGTCTGTTTTGTGGGGCTTAACAACATAGACCCACTTCGGGGCTTTGTTTTAGCTCCCCTCTTTGTCTATCTCTTTATAGGCACCTCATTTCTTTTAGCAGGCTTTGTGTCACTTTTCCGTATCCGTACCATCATGAAACATGGGGGCACCAAAACAGAGAAGCTGGAGCGTCTCATGGTGCGCATTGGGGTCTTCAGTGTCCTCTATACAGTGCCAGCCACCATTGTTATTGCTTGCTACTTCTATGAACAGGCCTTCCGTGAGCACTGGGAGCGGAGCTGGATTAGCCAAAACTGTAAAAGTTTGGCCATTCCCTGTCCACTTCAATATACCCCACGCATGACCCCTGACTTCACTGTCTACATGATCAAGTATCTCATGACGCTGATTGTGGGCATCACTTCAGGTTTCTGGATCTGGTCTGGGAAAACCCTTCATTCCTGGAGGAAGTTTTATACCAGGCTAACTAACAGCAAACATGGGGAGACTACTGTTTGAGAAGAGATAATGGAGAAAGCAGATTGCCAGCTCCAGAATTTCAAGAAAATACCAGATCTGCCTGCATCTCCCTCCTTGAGCTGATTCTGTTTGTATGTATGGGGAGATGTTATTTGGAAAACCTCCCTGCAATTTGGGGAGTGGGGCTTCTTTACTACATAAAGCTGAAAACTCCTCTGACAATCGGAGAGGAAAAAAAGAAAAACAAAGGAGAAAAACTCCAAGTATTTAAAACTCTCTCATTTTAATTAAAACAAGTTCTAAACTTCTTTGCTTTAGGTTTTTAATTAACTATTAAAGGGTGTCTTTTTGTAATTAAAATTGTAAATAGCATTTGTAAATTTAATTATATATTTCTATTTAAAAACAAGTAAGAGAACAGCAGCAAGGGCTTTATTTTTCAGAAAAAGTATGGAGGGGTCAAAGAAAGAAAAACTATTTTTTCATCTTCTTTTCTTTGAACTCTATTTTCCCCCCTTTTTCCTTTGCTTTCCTCTCTCTCTGGAGCCAGGAGTATGTGCTGTTTGGGTTGGCCCTTAATAGGCTATTTTTGCCTAAGCTTTTCATGAGAGCCAGGTTTTGTATCACTCCCAGCACCCAACCCACCTTAAACATCTTCCATCAACTCCCTTTTGCATGCTACAGTTTTTGATATATTTCCAGGAATACTTCTTCCATCTCATTTTTTCTTTTCCAGATTGAAAGTTTGGCAAACAATGTTCTTTCTGAAAATATATTTGGGGGTGGGTTTGGGGAAGATGGCTGAGCCTTCTCGCCTTTGCTGAAATTTGGGCCTTAGCTGTGCAGATTTTCTTATGTTTATTTCTTTTAGAGAATTATGACCTCCAAGAAAGTTTTTCTTGCTTTAAGCCACAGAATTCTTTTTCTGTTACATTTGTATGTTTCTATTTTTTCCTAGATGTTTTGTACAAAAGGTAGCTTTTTAAAAATGACATTTCCTTTATTAAACAAACTTGTTCTTTGCAAATTCAGTTTGAGTATTTTTCAAAAGCAGCAGCGGCTGTCTCCAAAACAATTTATTGGTGAGCTATCCACTTAGCTTCTAGAAAATAACTAAAACCTGCAATTGATATTTCACAGCACAATATCCATTTGCTTGAAGAGAAGGATCTTAAAAAAGCTTTTTTAAAAAAAGCTATTGGGACATGCTTAGTGGCATTTTAGAAAGTTTAAAGGGAATTTATCTCTTTCAATTGAAAAATACTGTCTTTTGAGAAGCATAGGAACCTTTTTTACAAGTTTTTCTCAATATAGGAGAAAAAAACCCTACATTTCTGTCTTCTACAATTTTCTTCTTTTGAGGATGTAGACTTTTCTCAACTTCTATTACAACTCTTAAGAAATTTCATAGATGTTTGGGTAACTTTTCTAAATGCCTCTTACAGGAAAATAACAATTTATTATTCAATAAAACAACTGTAATAACAAAAAAGCAATATATTCAATGAAAAAGCATTAAATCTAAACCATTTTTTTTCTAAATCAAACGTCTCTGATTTGGAATTGATTTCCGACAACATTTAGGAACAATCTCAGTCTAAGGTTTCCATGGAAATCACTGCAGATAGATTAATTTCTTACCATATTTTATGAAAAAAGCATTAGAAACAAAAATGGTAAAATTCTTTTTTGAGTCCTTGCATATGATGACTGCATACGTATGCATTTTGCATCAGTTATGCAAGCTGTGAAAAGATATGGCTGCTGTAATTTTTTTCTCTTTTTACTCCCAGTATGTTGAGAATTTTGGCAAGCCTGTATCATTTTGGCAAGCCTGTATCATTTCGTTGAAATCTTAACAATTGGATCCTGAGCATTTTTTATCAGAATTAAGAATTGCTCTCAAAATTATTATAGTAGAAGAAATGTTTTCTAAAAATTAGTGTTTTCATTTGAAAAATTATCAGTATTCTAAATAATATATTTCTAACAGTTCACTTTTTAAATTTTTCAGAATATTTGAATTTGAATTGGGGTGGGATTGGAATCAGCTGGAATTATTTATAAAGAAAGACAAAGTACCATTTTTTGAGTTAAAGTTTCTAAAAGGCTTTACTGAAGCCGCTCCAATCCTACCTAGAAGTTTGCTAGCAAATTCCATCCATTTCTTTAGCGTGATAACCACTCTTTGCAATGAGTTTAAAGATGGAACAGGATGCTAAAGGATACATGGAAGAAGTTAAGAGAAAAAAGGAAACCTATTGTTGCACAAATCTTTTTGAAAAACTCCTATTAAATTTCAGATTTTTCCCCCTGTGGCAGACTCTGATGGCCCTTCCTTCCTCCTGCCCTTGGCAAATTGTCATTCTTAAGACTGCTTTTGTGTTGCTAATGGTATTGGTTGCTTTCTTGTGTCATTTAGTATGAAGTTTTAAAACTTTGAAAAGAAATAAACAATTTCCTTCTCCTTTTCCATCAAAAGGATCATAAAGGAAACAATTTGGTTGGGTGAGGAAACAATAATGCAAAATGGGATTTATAATACTAGGGGTAAGCAGAGGGAGGAAGTAAGAAAGGCTTCCGATTTTGAATCTTGCATTTTAAAATGAGATGGAAATGGAAACCTCTATTTTTCTTCTTAACACTGCTTGCACACACACACACACACACACACACACACACACACACTCTCTCTCTCTCTCTCACTCACTCTTTCTCTTCATCAGAGAAAAGAGTGTGGTTTAAAGCCCCAAATCAAAGGGTGACTAAAGTGAACCAGATGGATCCTGGAATGCTATAAACATATGTCCACCTAGGACAAAAAAACCCCCACACACATTCTATCTGGTTTTATTTCTAAAAAAAACGTTATTGTGTAACACAACACTCATATGGTTTGTACTTGAGTGTTGCCTACTATGCAATGAAGCATGTCAATATCTCTATTATTTCCAGTTACAGTGTTTTGCCTTCTACCATAATACTGGGTTTTTCCCAAAGCATCTGGTGACAAGAGGTTGTAAATTAGAGGTGTTTTCCACAGATTCCAGTAGAGCTTCTGAATTCAAGAACAACATTTTGTCCAAAGCTTTCAACTACAAATGTCTCTTCCCCCTCCCCTTTCCCCCCCTCTCCTATAGGTATGAGACAGGGACATTTTTCGCTCCCCATTAATTTATCAAGATCCAGTTTTGGTTTTTTTCCCCTAGCTAGCTCATATAAAAATTCATATTAAAACCTAATTTAGATGGCATCAGTGGCTGTGCAAAAGGATTAAGCTCTAAGTTCTGTTATCGTGCTTTTTCCATTTTTTAAAATAGCCGATTATATCTACATAGTTCTTTTTTTTCCAGCATTTCCTATAAACCTGTCTTATGAACCCTGCAAATACATCAACAGATGGTTCTCATTAGTCCCCTTTTTGGCAAAGGTTTTTCAGCTGCTTGCCCCACACAAGCAGGGACTACACCCAAACTTTTAGTAAACCCCCTCCCCCTTTCTGTGTCCTCTGGACAGAACATTGCAACGTGGACCAGAGGAGAGCTGAGAGTGGGCTCCCTCTGCCAAGGAATGTTGGGGCCATGGGTTTATCTCCCCCCTTTTGTTCTTAATTTAATCCTTCTGGTTTTAGAAGCCTATGGAAAAGAAAGACCATCTCATGTCAGAATGGCTTATGTCAGGCAAGCGCTTTTCCACATATGTGTGTATTTTAACAAATATCTAAAGTTCATTTCTTTCTCTCTCCTGCCCCTCCCCTCCAACTCCTTCATGTTTACCCTCTTTCCAGGTCAGTTCGACTTTTTCAACCCCATCCTCTTTTGGCTTCCTTGCCCCCTTTTTGTTTGCAGCGCTAATTAAGAAGGGTGGGGGGAGGGAAATAAACTTTTGTTACCCTTTTGCAAGCTAGCATGATTTTTTTAAAAAAAATCAATTTAACTTAAAAAAAATGAATCGATCTCTGACTCATATCCTTCCCTCCTCCCCAAAGTATGTTGCATAGGACATTTTTGCATTCCCACTTAAAGTTGACATACAGGCTTTGAAATGGAGATTTCTCCCCCAGTGAAGCAGAGGCCTGCTTAACACATTAAGAATCCCAGCTGCCAGGGAATGAGAGCAAAGAGGTTTGATCTGTGCAGGGTGGATTCCTCTCCTCTTCCCGCCCCCATTGAAAAGACAAGAGTGTGGGGGTTGTTCCCTGCAATAAACTGTTACAGACCTAGAGCTATTTGGGTGGGGGGGGGGGATGGAATATGAAATTCCTTTGCGGCAGACGGGAAGGCTGTCCAGTCGTGCAGACAAAAAAGCCTTCTTTAAATGACTCACAGTTGCAAAGAGTCAACCAGTTCTGTTTAATGAAATAGCATAAAGGAGGGGTTGGTGAACAACTGTATTCCTAACCAGGCTTCAGTTTCAACTCCTATCAAGACAGGCTTCTACGAGTAGAGCAGCTGCCATGCCTGACTCTTACCTCCTCAATAAAGCCTCAATTCTGCAAGCCTCTGGCTTCATGAGGCTTCAATATGTCTTTAAGGGGCACTGCAATATTTTTTTGTGAAGTCAGACAGGGACCCAACAATGGTTAGTAAGGATATTAATTTTTAAAAACTGGGTAAGCAGAAAGTCCATCTTATCAAGTCAGCTTGGTTAACCTCTATCCAACAAGGCTGATCAGGATTTTCTGGGAAGATGAATGAAGCAAACCTGTGACTAGTTTTCCCTGGAATATAGGAATCCATAATGCATAAAGGATAAAGGCAGACATAATGTCAACTCAAGATTTTTCACCCAACTGCTGTGCCTGGCCTTGATGGAAATGACAGGTGTGCATACCAGCATTTGAACTCTGCCTGAATGTCCGTTCAGTCCTCTCCTATGCTTCAGGTGGATCTTCCACCTTGTTAAGAACTTTTAAAAAGCTTTGCATGAATATTGCAAGTGCTAAAGAAACGTATTTTAAAATGCAAAATAAAGGATTATCATGTCTTAAGTGAGGCAGAATTGTGATAATGCCGGGAAAGTCCCAGCCTTGCACTTGCAGCTGCTTTCTTATTCAATCTAGCAAAACTATTTTTTCTTCTCAGGGTATAGCCTGTATACCCAGGGCTGTAAAAGCACTATGAAGTGGTATATAAATCTAAGTGCTATTGCTATTGCTATCCATTTAGTGACCCCAAATGTGGCACTAAATGGACCCTTCCAGTCTAGTAGGACGGCTTAGTTTCTTACATATTACTAAACTTTCAAATGTATTCATTTGCTTTAACTATATTTATTAAAAATAAAATATTTTTAAGAAATATAGTTTAAGCAATTCCCCTTCCTCATTATTCCTAGAGAACATATATGATTCTTTTAAAACTCCAAACATTGAAGGATCATATCCTACCCGCCCGGTCTAGTTGTGGGAGTGCATGACCTCCCAACCGCCCCCCACTCTCTGGAACAGCAGTGATGGTGGCAGGGAACATGGTATCACCTGGCAGCAGGGAGGGAGAGGGAGAAGGGGGCATCCGCTAGCAGAGAGGGAAGACTGCGAGGTTGATGCTTCTGGAACAAGGGGAGCCAGGAAGTGTCTGGGTCCAGTTCACTCGGCCTCTCTTCCTCTCGCAGCTGTGTGTCCTCCAACTGGTATGGACAGCAACTACAGCCTTAACGTGTTGCCAGTGCTTCTGCCAGTATGCCGAGGGCATCAGCTTTATTAAGGTGAGGGGGAGGGCATCTGGGTAGGCCCCAACCAGCGCTTTTGGTTGCCCGTTGCTGCCGCTGGCTGATACCCCTTTGTTGCCCAGAGTTCCCTGGCAATGCCCATTATATCTCCTGGCTCTAATGGTCATGTGCAGGCTACGGAAGTAAATCTATGTAATGTTCTAATGTACAGAAAAGTTATAGTTAAATATATGGCAGACTCTGGGTGTGTTTTTCAAGCTCATTAAGTGAAGTAGAATGTGTACAGTTTTAGAAGAGCCTGTTAGTGTGTATGTGTGTGTGTACGTACACACACAATATATATAGTACTTAATGTATCTTTTTGTGTGCCTAAACACACACTATACCAGTGTGTGTAGCTAACCTTTTTGTCGTCGCATGTCGCCACCCATAATGCAATGTGCATCAGCCCCCTGCACATGTGCCTACCCTCCTGCGCCCCGTTTTGGGCCTGGAAAGCCTCCTCCACCAGCCTTTGCCAGTGCAAATAGCCTGCTGCCGCAGCCAGTGGCTCCTGTTCCTACTGCCAGTTTCACACTTTGGGCAACATCCAGCATGGCTGGCATGGCTGGCTGGCTGGCTGGACACTGCCCGGAGCACGAGGCTGGCAGGAGGATGGTGGCAGTCCATTCGCACCAGCAAAGAGGCAGTGGCAGCTCCTCCTCCTCCTGTCAGCCTTGTGGTCCAGGCAGCATCCAGCCACCCAGCCAGCCATGCCTGGCATCGCCCTGCGGCAATTCTCTTAGATCCTGGGCAGTGCAGCTTTGGGGCCTTTCCTGGCAGCGGCAGCGAGGCAGGCAGGTGGGCGGGCGCAGGGGAATGACTGGTGGCAGAGCTCCTGGCTGGCAAGAGGGTGGATGTCCTGCAGTTGCATGTGGGCATTGACGGCATGGCCAGTGCATACACGTGTTAAGAGGAGCTGCCCAGTTGCCATGCGTGCATCAGGAAATGAACTTCCGGTTTCCAGTGCACGCATGTGTACCGGCCAGCTAGTCTTCTGGTTACTGGCACGCATGCATGCACAACAATCAGCTGGCCGGCTGATCTTCCAGTTTCTGGCACTACCGCACACGTGAAGGCCAGATGATTGTCACACATGTATGTGCGCCAGTAACCAGAAAACTAGGTGGCCAGTGCGCATGCGTACGCCAGAAACCTGGAAGAGGAATGGGTGATGCCGCGCGTGCCAAGTGACATGGCTCTGTTAAAATTGAATAAATTTGGAGCCCTGGCAGGCTTCAAAATAAATAAACAGAAAACAACAATGCTGATCAAAAATATATCTTCTCAGGATAGTGATATATTGAACAAAAAGTTCAAGGGTTGAGAAAAAGATGAAATACTTAGGGGCTATGTTGACAAATACAAATATAAAATTATTTCAAAACAATTATGTGTCTCTTTGGAGAGAAATTAAACAGAACTTACAAAGATGGGATAAACTGCACTTATCATCATTGGCAGTGGTGAATTGTAAAATTTGTTACTACCGGTTCTGTGAGTGTGGCTTGGTGGGGACCTGGCTGCAGAAAAAAATGCTTTTAAAAGCCTCTGATGATCCCAGCTGAGCCACACAATCATCAGAGGCATTTTTTTAACTTTTAAAAGCATTTTTTTGGCCGAAGAGGTTGTAGAAAAAATGCTTTTAAAAGTAAAAAAAGAAGCCTCTGATGATTGCATGGCTCAGCTGGGCATGGGGTGGGAGGAGTGCAGGGATTTTTGCTACCAGTTCTCCAAACCATCCGCCGCCATCGCTACGGATTGGGCGATCTGGTATGAACCGGGAGCATTTCACCCCTGATTATTGGGTGGAATCTCTGTAATCAAGATGAATATTTTACCAAATATGCTTTTTAAAATTTCAGATGTAACTAATACTTGCAACTGACAACCCATTTAAACAATAAAGGAGGATATTTCTAAGTTCATATGGCAAGGGAAAAAACAAAGAATTAGATATAAGCTACTGCAAGATGCTAAGGAAAGAGTTGGTTTGGGCCTACCAGACAGTTATCTAAGATGTATAAAGGTCTGTCAAATGAATGTTGGAAGTGTCAAAGTAAAGAAAGTACTTTTTACCATCTATGGTGGACATGTGATAAAGCAAAACAATTTTAGAATATGATTCATATTTTAATACAGAAAATTCTGAAAATGGAGATAAAAATGAAACCAGAACTTTTCCTTTTGGGCCTAATGGAAAAAGACCTGGAGGAAAAAAATGGAACTTTGTTACTATATATGTTGACAGCAGCAAGACTATTGTGTGCACAAAAATGGAAGGACACTTTGATTCCTAACACGGACGAATGGCTGCAGAAGTTGATGGAGTTGGCTGAAATGGCAAAATTGACTATTTTGATTAAAGAAAAGAATATAAGTACTTTTATTTCCACATGGAGACTGCTTCTGAACTTTGTGCTTGAAGTGGAAAAGAATGAAACTTTGATTTTGGGTTTTACCGATTAGATTGGTAGATCTTTATAGAAATGGCTTGTTCATATTATTATGAAAAAACAAAAAGTTGTGATTTGATGTTAATGCCTTATTTTACTGCAACAGAGAGAGTCAGAAGTCAATGTTTCTGTTATGTATTGTATATAGTTGTCAGTTGAAGTTCTCAGACTGGTCTTCTATTAGAGTGGGAAAATACTCTCTCCTGATCGATCAGCTTCCCTATAAAAGGAGCTGTGTCATCCAGGGAGCAATAGTTGCCTCACAGGCAGTATTGAATAAAGAGCTGTTAGAAATCACTCTGGCCTCACCTCCATTCTTCACCAGAACATAACAGTTTCTTTTTCTCTTATCCTCCCTCACTTTCCTTCCTCCTCTCCCTCCCCACTGTTTTTCTATTTACTTTTGTATTTTGTATCTTATTTTATCTTATAACCCAATAAAAATGTAAAACTCAAGTTTAAAGGTGTGCACCATTATGCAAGCACGTCATTGTAAGGTTTTTTATTATTATTTTTCCTCTCTAAAAAATTTCAGTTTGTTTTCAATTGAATTATATAGCTTATATGTTATATTAAAGGTGGAAAAAATTCTGAAGTGGTTTATCTTGGTCTGATTTTTTACACCTCAAAAAGCTGGCATTTTAATACGGATGTGTAGATTTTTTCATATCACTGTAGAATGCACCCATATATTTTCAGTCCAGTTATGGTAGGTTTATCCCAAAGTCTTCTAAGGGGCCCTTTATGAGCTCTAAAAAGCCCACAGATGGGAAATCTCAACTAAATAATATAGTTAGGTTGGAGCAGAGGCCAACAATGTCCAGGAACTGAGGGTTTGGTGAGAGTTCCTTTATATGACCCTACATTATGCATACCGCCTTTGATTGCAAAATTCCAAACAATCCCTTTTGCTGCCATCTAGTCTCATTAGGAGTTTGGTAGCCTAGATATGGATGGAATGGCTAGCCTAGATCCAGTTATACCAGTTCCCAGCTCTATAAGTAGCCCTCAAGTTACAATCATTCATTTAATGACCATTGAAGGTTACAACAGCACTGAAAAATGTGACTTAAAATGTGTCCTCTCTTTTATCACCATTATAGCATCCCCGGGTCATGTGATCAAAATTTGGCCGTTTGGCATCTGGCATATTTAGAACAGTTGAAGAGTTCTGGGATCATATGATCTCCACTTGTGACCTCTTCAGCTAACTTCTGACAAGCAAAGTCAATGGGGTAAAGTAGATTCACCATGTGATTTACTTAACAGCTGCCATATAACAACCATGGCAAATAATGTCATAAAATTAGGTGTGACTTACTTTTCAACCATCTTGCTTGACAATATTCCAACTGAAGTAATAAGTCAAGGATTACTTATATTATATTTTTCCTAGTTTATTTACATATCCTGCTTTTATTATTTTTACAAATGACTCAAGTTGGAGAACATATCAAACACACCTTCCTTGTCTTATTTTCCTCACAACAAGCCTATGAGGTGAATTGGGCTGAGACAAAGTAGCTGGCCTAAAGACATCCAGCTAAGGAGGGATTAGAACTTTCTTGCCTGGTTCCTTAACCACTAGACCAAATTGGCAAACGTTTATATACTTGACCTATACTCCAAGATACCAAGAGTAACAATATACTACTTATTTGTTTTGATAAACAATGAACCAGGGGAAGGGGAGTGGGGGAGACCCCTTGAGAGCAGGATTTTGATGGCTGGAGTTGAAGGAAGAAGCATTCTATTTTATTTAAAAGATGGCCTTCCTGCTATTTGCCAGACAGAGGAATTAGGTAAAGTGTCTCTGCTTTGATGTGGATTAATTACCTCTGCTATGTTTTTCCAGATGGCTCAGTTTGGCTCAGTTAGGGAAAAGTCAATCAAAGTGCCAGAATCTAAGTGTTCCTCCCCCCCCCGCATTATATTCTTTACTTCTATCATCCTAAATCCAGTTGTTTCTTAACACTATTAAAGCAGTTGAAATTGTCCATTTCTGTTCCTATTTGGCCCCTTAGGAACTGTTTACTTAACAATATTTGTATGCTATCCCCAAAATAAACTTCACTATGTGACAATAAAAAATCTAAAACAACAGACTTAAACCTTTTGAAAACATAATAAATAGGGCCATAGAAAATAAAATCTATTTCAGCCATAATATTTAAATGTCAATTTTTTAAATGGTCATACTGCAGAAATTAATTTAAAGCCCTGGATGGACAAAAAGGTTTTTAATGTTCCAAAGCCACAAGGATGTCCTTCCTAGGAAAGGCAATGGCAGGTGATTATTTATCTTATATCTTAATGGTTACTAAGTTGATGGACCACCTTACTTCCAGGGGGTTACTTATCTTACTTACTCCAAGCAAAGTATCTGAAAATCTGGGTTAGGTCTCTATGGGTGGTTATGAAAGAAGGTGGTTGTTTCCTAACTATAAGATTTCAAAGATTAACCCACATTTTAAAGTAGATCTGCAAACTGGTCATCTCCTGAATCAATGTTGTTGAATTAGAAACTACTTCCTCTTGGTAAGAGGTGCAATGGTTCCATGGTTAAAGATGGCGAGCTTGTCAGCTGGAAAGATAACAGCTGGGGTTCAAGATCCAAGCCCTGTGAAATAATAATAATAATAATAATAATAATAATAATAATAATAATAACAACAACAACAACAACAACTACTACTACTACTACTACTTTATTGTCATTGTACGTGTATACACAGTATACCCATACAACGAAATTCACTTAACACCCAAAGACCTGGTCCAACACACATAACAATCCCCAAACACCCTCCCACCCACCACAAATTCCCCACCCTAAACCACCCAAACATCCACACACAACAGACCAAGTAATACTGTCCAACAGTTCACTGATGGTGGTCCGAGTTTTAATTGTTCTGTATCTTCTGCCAGAAGGCAACAGACCAAAAAGATTATAAGCAGGATGGGAAGAGTCTCTGAGAATGTTATGCAACTTTCTCAAACAGCAAGATTCAAAGATGTCGTCCAGGGCTGGTAGCTGGAGTCCGATGATATTCTGGGCAGTTTTAATGATTCTCTGTAGAGCTTTTTTGTCCGCTAAAGAGCTGCTCCCATACCATGCAAGAATGCCGTATGTCAGGACACTCTCAATGGTGCTGCAGTAGTAGGACAGAAGTAGATGCTGAGATAGATTTATCTTCCTGAGCATTCTCAGGAAGTACAGCCTCTTCTGTGCTTTCTTCACAAGCATGTTAGCATTCATAGTCCATGAGAGGTCCTTCGAGATATAAATGCCCAGAAATTTAAAACTACCACCTTCTCCACCTCCTCACCATTTATGTACAATGGTAAATGTACATCTCTCTTCCTCCTCAAGTCAGTTATAAATTCTTTAGTTTTTGTGGTGTTAAGTGTGAGCATTTTTTCTTGCCCCACCTTGAAAGCATGCAAATGTGAGTAGATAAATAAGTATCAGTTCGGTGAGAAAGTATCAGCATTCTGTGCACTTCAGGGTATAGCTATGTTGACTACATGATCACAGAAATGTCTTCAGACAACACTGGCTCCCTTGGCTAAGAAACAGAGATGAGCATCTTCCTTTAGATCAGAAATAACCGGACAGGGGTTACTACTTCTCAGTAACAGGACAATGTGTCATAAAGGTACTGTGCAGAGGTGGGTTTTACTTACCTTTACTACCATTTTGCAACGGGATCGCGTGTGCGGGTTTGCTTTGCTTGTGTGTGCGCGCCTTGCTTTTGTGCATGTGCAGATCGCCGATGATGACATCTAAGGCAGTGGGCGGGGCCTCCTGCCGGTTTTACTACCATTTCTTGTGAACTGGTCCGAACCGGGGCAACCCATCACTGGTACTGTGGGAAATACCTAAAGCAGATAAAAAGCACTTCAAATCCCAACAGTACAAAATTGATTCATTAGAATACACTGATCTGCAATAGCTCTTGAACTCCATTCAGTCCCCAACTCTTTTCTCTATAGCTGAGAAAGCCCAAGGAATTCTACCCATGTTTTCTCCACTCTACAACTGGATGGTGGGGAACAAGTTACTGTTTCAGCAAACCTAATCAAGATCACTTGGATGAAGAGGTTAAAACCTCCTTCTGTTCTAGGAAACCTGAGCAAAATTGTTGCAACAGCAGTAAGAAAACAATGATGTTTCTCTTGTCATGATCCTTGAGAGAGATTAAAATCAAGAACTCTTTTTCAGAAATCTAGAGAATAGTTGTGCACTGCTGATGCTCTGAACATGAACTAGTCTGTCAGGTAAGAACCCATCCTACATAGATAGATGTGGTGTGTTATAAGAATCTTGACAACTAGCAAAGCACAATAAATCATGGTTCAGTTTGCCATGGGTATGGACAGGCAACATTCCAAAAGTCTATGAGATTGACCTATCTACTCATAAATTCCAAAGAATTTTTCCTGGGCAAATGTAAGGTTGTCTGCCCATTTCTTCCTTAGACTAACTCCATTTGAAACAAGTTAAACATCACTCAGTAGTGATCCATCTTATCTGGACTACCTTTTTCTGCTTGCTTTTTTCAACCCATTCCCTTATATAGTATTGGTTGGAAGGAGGAGGAGGAGGTACCTCAAACCAAATCTCTAGTTGAATCTCCCAACAGTTTTTAAAATTGATATGAAATAGAAGAAGGAACAGAATCTTAATACCTGATTCCTAAGAGGTTAAATAACCACCTGAGGTCTTCCAGCATCCTTTTCTAAAAATGGAATTTAAGCAGCCAAGGAGTCATTGTCAAGATTCTTACACTCAACCTAGGAAGCTTATCCAGAAAGAAACCATGGTAGATGGAACCAAAAACCAGAGAGAAGACTATGATAATTAACATTATTTTGTCTTTGGAAAAGGTCATTGCAAAGGGAAATGTGCACTTCTACTGTGTTGAATTAAGGCTCCCATAATCCCCAATTAACATGCCAGTCTGGAAAACACCCTAAATCTTGGTTAAAATAAGTAGGCAAGAAGTAAAATCCATCTGGCTTTGACCTGACTATTTTGTTAATTTATGCTAATTGCAACCTTTGAGGGATAATTGTGGAAGAAGGGTGTGATGGAGATATTCAGCTGATTGCTCCTCTCCCCCCTCCTTCTCAAATGAAGTTGAATATGAACTCCACTATTTCATCCATTCTTTGTGTGGACAGGAGTGGATTATTGGTTTCTCTTGAAGAAAAGCACCCTTTGCATTTAAACAGACAGACTGATAACATAATTCTTGGGTATACCACTATAATTCAAAGTCAGGGAAGGACTGGCTGCTAAGGCTTTCTTTCTTCCCACCCCAGCTGCTCAATCTGCACAGAACAAATCTGGAGAGGGGGAAACACCTAGGTACATCATCAATAATGGGACACTGTTCCGTGCAATTTTTAAATGGGAGGAATATGTAAAGCTCAAGTGTAAATCACAGGTGGTTACAGTACAGAAACCTCTAGAGGAATGGCTACTACTCTCCAACATTATTTTTTTTTTGCTATACTTTCCTGCATCTTTCTATTACACTGAAAACTTGGCAATTTCCAATGAGGTATGCACCAGTTTAAGCCACTTATTTCCGAAGCAAAACATCACTGAAAAAAGTTCTCCTTTTGCAGTTTTATGTCTATTTTGACTATTTTATATCATCAGATTGAATCTCTGGCTTTGGAGGGCCACACATTGAATACCAATTAGCCAGGTCAATTTTAGCCTTATGTGTTGAGTGAACACAGCCTATGTGGACGTTTATGATTTAGTGTGTCATACAAAGCTAGAAAAATAAAAAAAATTAATGAGGTAAAATGCATGGCCTCATCCATGGAACATAAAGCCTATTGTTCAAATAAGTATTTTGTGGTCTTAATATACTGAACTATCTTGCAGGTGTTTTTTGTATGGATGACAGCAAGAAAATTCTATAAATGACTTTGTAAATTTATAAATAATTGCATTTTCCTTTAGTTGAAATGTGTATTAATGTTTATGGTAGAACAATAGATTATCATTTTATAACTTCAGTAGTAGATTTGTTTACAAGAAAGTAGCGCAATACTTTTGGGAAAAATGAGCTATGCTATGATTCATGCCTAGTGGCAATATATGCCATGTATTGCCAGTAGACAGGCTATGATATAAATTATGAAAGCAATTAGATTTAGAAAAGATTAATATGCAAAGGAATCAAAATATATAGAACAATCAGAAACTTGGTCAATGAATTTTGCTCTGCAAAATATTTTATTGTTTTAAAATATTTAAAACAATTTTTTAATAGGAGTGTTATTTAGAAAATCTTAATTAATATGAGAATGACCATAAACCAGACAGCATAGACAGAGAAAGGAAATTAACTTAAAACCAATACTAAGAATGGACAAGCTCAGCAAACCAGATGTGAGAATGTGTCACATTTTACATTTATTCTGTACACTTGTTTTGTATATCTGAGTGTGAGGGAGATGTAGACAAAAATCAGTAAGCATACTGAGAATTAACTGTTCAGATTTGGTCAGCTTGCATTTAAATGTCACCTGCCCAATGTTCATGATGCTATCTCTCACTGTTATATCCTGTCTTCTTCCTTTTTGAATCTCTGGATTGCTTTTATGGATTACAGGAAGTGCCACTTGCATATATGATTCAAGGCTATCAGGTATAAGAAACCCATGTAATGTAGATTCATTTTACTGCATTGCAAAGAACACATATGCTCACAAAAATGACAATAGTTAAACTATAAGCAGAATGCAAAAGAGAAATTCCAGAGCCATCCATTTTTCTGAAATACTTATTTACACATTTTCAATCCTATGTTATTCAGAGATTTTGCTTTTTCAGTGCATCTTTAAAATAGGGCAGGTTAAGGAAGTAGCAGGGTAGCGTTTTGTTCTTTACTCTATAGAGTGGAAATACATTTTGATTGCCAGCATAAATACTTCAGAGGAAAAGGTCATGACTGGTAACAAAAGGCAAAAGGACAGTTCTAGCCTTTATCCAGCTCTCATGGAGAAAAAGGGAGACAAAAACAAGCCCACCTATCCATTACCTGGAAGTAATTTGGCAACAAGTTGCTATGTCAACAAATTATCAAACCTTTCTTAGATAGGGTAATAAAGAATGAAACAGACTGGGCATTGCAATCTGCTCTCCTACGAAGCCTGAAATAACTTTTTCAACTTTAGAAGAGGAGAGGTTTAATTAACAGACTAACTAACATACCAACTGGGTTCAGTTAAAGAGATATTGTAACAGCCTTGACTCAAAGAACTGGTTCTACCAGTTCTAATTGACCTGCAAATTGCTTATAGTTTGTGCCTACAATGTGACCAAGTGTCTAAAGGTTGGTCTGATGCAGGGGTGAAATCCAGCAGGTTCTGACAGGTTCTGGAGAACCGGTAGCAGAAATTTTGAGCAGTTCGGAGAACCGGCAAATACCACCTCTGGCTGGCCCCAGAGTGGGGTGGGAATGGAGATTTTGCAGTATCCTTCCCCTGTCATGCCCACCAAGCCATGCCCACCAAGCCATGCCCACAGAACCAGTAGTAAAAAAAAAATGGATTTCACCACTGGTCTGATGCGTAGGATGAGGTTTTAGATTTTGGCAAAATCCAGCAAACCCAGGGTATTCTTTCAGGCTGATTCTGGGCTCCATTTCAGTGTCCCAAAAGTAGTGTATAAATTCCAGGCAAGGAAATCATAAACTTAGATAAGGCCTTCAGCTAGATTACTTTGGCCTATGATGTAAAACACAGAGATCATATTTGGGGATGAGAAAACCAATAAGAAAAAGATATTCATACAAACAGCCTGGTCTTAGAACAAGAGCAACTTGCAAATATTTGCCTCACAACTTTTCTGGTTCAATACTCCAAGTCCAGGCTCCAGCAGCACCTCCCATCCTGGGAAGTGAGAACCCATATTGCAGTACAAGATATCAATCACTGTAAATGTGTCATATGCCTACAGTACTCCCACTCCCCATCCTCATCCCAAACCCTACTTGTGGAAACAGGCTATCTTATTAAAACAATTCTTTTTTCTTTTTCTTAATTTCTTCTTAATTTTTTTAATATGAACATTCCATCTTCCATTAAACAGTGTGTCATCTGGGTAAAAATATCTCTGCGCAATAACAATCAAAATTTACAACAGTGTTCATTACATTGATATTGATTCTCTGAACTTACAATAGTAGTATTGAACCAGGGGTGGGTTCTACTTACCTTTATTACTAGTTCACATCATGCCTGCACACGCTCTTCTAATCTACTTTGATGATGTCCAGGTCAATGGACGGAGCCTCCCGCTGGTTTTACTACCGGTTCTTGTAAACCGGTCCAAACCCAGGGCAACCCACCATTGTATTGAACATAATAATCTTATTCATTCTTTCCTCTTAACATATCTTCTAATAGGAATATAGTAATAATATTAAGCATAATAATCCTAATATTCATAATAATAACAATCATATTGTTTACACCTCTATCTTAACATATTTTCTACATTTCACTTTTTTTCTAACTTCCATTTTTATTCTCTAACCATCCATAAAATAATTTCCATGTCATATAATATTTAGTTTGTTCTTTCTCCTTAACGGCAAGTGTTAACCTATTCATTTCTGCACATTCTAATATTTTCCTAATCACATTCTCATCAGTAAGGATCTCTTCACTTTACCAGTTTTGTGCAAATACAATTCTAGCTGCAGTTAATACATGGATTTGTTTAGAAAAATAGCACAAGAACAGTTTTTTCCCGAACGCCATCACTCTGCTAAACAAATAATTCCCTCAACACTGTCAAACTATTCATTGTCTGCATTACTATTAATTTTCCCATCGTTCCTATCACCCATCTCCTCCCACTTATGATAAGGTGACCAGATTTTAACATTGGTAAAGCGGGACACCATTGACCGGGGGGGGGGGGCGCTAATCAAAAATAACTTTTTCAGCCCTCTGAGTAGTCCATGTGCACAAAAGGACTATCCAGAGGACTGAAAAAAGTGATTTCTGACAGATCCTCGCACTTTTGACCGGTCTTTGCATTTATGACTGGTCATCATTTATGCCCATTGTAGCATTCTTAACAACTGTGTCACTCATTTCACAACTGCTTCTCTTCACCATGGTGACAAGATAGGGCAAAAACATAAAATGTGAGGACAGTCGTAAGTTCGAGGACTGGTCAAAAGTGTGAGGACCAGTCAAAAATAACTTTTTCAGCCCTCTGAGTAGTCCTTATGCATAAAAGGATACAGCAATAGAGAGGGATGAAGGAAGGGAAGGGAAATTAGAGTAGGAGTGAGAATAAGAGAGGGAGGAAGAGAGGAGAAGAAGGAGAAAGGAAGAGGAAGTAGGGAGGAGAAGAAGAGGGGGGAAGAGAAAGTAAGAAGGAAAGAAAAGAGAGAGGTGGTAGGTTTGAGGAGAAAGATTGCTGTACAATAAAAAAGATGAAAGGGAAGAAAACCGACCCCAAACAAATATTAAGATATTAAGATAAAGAATGAATTGTTAAACTTTAAAGAATAAAAGAGAACAAATATGAATAAATAGCAATAATTAGAAACACACATACAAACATACAATGTATTTTCTTTGAACAGAGTATTTGGCCGGTTCACAAATTTAAACAGTGTTTAGTCATTTCAATTAAATTTACAATTTCTATATTTCCTTTTTGCCATATTTATTCCTCATCTATTTTTTTAAAAAACCAATATTACCCTTCATCTTCATCTCTAATCTTAATCAAATTCAATTTTTCCCTTCTATTCTATATTATACCCATTCCCATTGTCATCTATTTTTATATCCATCCTCACATTAGTTAATTATGTAATTATGTAATACAGTTGTTTAATACAAATTCAACATTTTAATATAAATCAATTAGTTATATAACTATCTTTTTTGTATATTAATCAGTATGAACATGAATATTCCAATTATTTCCATGCAATCCAATTTCTTACAAATTAATTAATTATATTTACCAATAATAATAAACCAAATAATTTCCCCCATATATTCCTCCAAACCACAACTTATGCATTTCTGCTTTCAACACAATATACAATTAATAGTATTTCAATTATTACAATTCCCTAATTAAATAGAGCTTTTTTCCTTTTGTGTTTTAAAATCTTGAACCTCCTCTTTTGCCCTAAATTTCCCATTGTTTGCAGTTTTGCACCTACCTTTTTTGATGAGGAAAAAGAAAAAGAAATCTCTCTCTGCCTCATTTTGTCACGTTGCAGCAAAGACCCTGCTTTACTTTCAGTTTCGCTTTTTCAGCATAGCTAGGGGAAAAAACATTTGCTCCAGCAATTTACCTCTTTGCAGCTAGCTAGCAACAGAGCCCTGCGCAAAACAGCTGAGAGCAAATCAGCTGAGAGTCGGGAGGCTGATCAAATCAACTTATGGTAATTAACCTATTCTGAAGCTGAAAGGGGCTGTTTTTTCTATTTTTGCAGGCACCAGTCTACTCATTTGTTTTCTTTTAACACTGATCAGCTGTAGGGTGGCCCTTTGAAGCCCAGTGGCAAGAATTTAAACAGTTTTTTTCCCTCTAGCCATCAGCTGGGACTCAGCAATAGATTGGGAGTGGGCTGGGTAAGCCAATGGGGACCATTGATCCAACAGAGGCAGAGGGTGAGGGTGAGTGAACACCATATATTCCTGTTCTTCCACCGTTCCCTAGCTTGTCATGCATTCTTTCCAAAAATTGGGACTTTTTTAAAACGCCGCGGGTCGCGGGACAAATTGTTAAAAATCGGGACTGTCCCGCCAAAAGTGGGACGTCTGGTCACGTTGACTTATGACTGCATGACAGTAACTTTGTTGCTTGTATCCTTACTATTTATATTGTTTCCTAATATGATTTGATTGCTTATTTGTACTCTATTACTATCATTAAGTGTTGTACCTTATGATTCTTGACAAATGTATTTTATCTTCCTCATGTACACCAAGGACAATTTCCTTGTATGTCCAATCATACTTGGCCAATAAAGAATTCTATTCTATTCTATTCTACAAGCAATCCTTGCCTTAATTTGAAAAGTAATTTACCAAAAATTAATTCAAATATTCCAATTAACTTGGAAAAGGGAAAAAATAGTCTGAAAGACAAAAAAAAAGGAGGCCTCAGAGTGCTTCACTCACTTTGGACACATTGTTTTCATTGATCTAATGAACTATTACCATCCATAAGAAAAAAAGTTCATTCCTATGCTAAAGGATGGGTTCTTCTCCTCATTCAGTTCATGCAGGGTCTAAAGGCTTGCACAGTACATGTAGCTGCGTGATCAGAACATCACAAACTGTCTATGGAGCTTCTCAATCATCCAGGTCATAATTCAGTTTTCCCCAGGTTTTCCAACTGATTCAGTAAGAACCGAAGTAGCTTATTTGATGAAAAGCTAAACATTTTAAAGGAAAAAAACCAAGAAAGTCCAGTTACCTTTTAGAAAACCAGTTTTGGAACATCACCCACAAGAATTCATTCCACATGGTCTCCTGCACCTTTTGCAAACTCAGTTAAATCAATTATGCAAATGAAGTAGAACCTGTCATGTGCCACTGTATTGTTGGTCCTGTCACTGCCCAAGACATAAGAGGACTAGTTTATTTGCAACCCCATAGTTATGTCTCTTCTTGTAGAATTGGTTCTATTGTCGGTACTATTATGACAAGTCTTTTACTTTACCATGGCACTGGTGGGTTTGCAGATAGAACTTAGCAAAGTGACATCCCTTCTCTTCTTCTCAATGATAGAGAGCAGGACCAAAGACCATGTTTTCCTAGGACTCATATTCAGCAATTCCCCTACTCTCTCCCACTCTGGCTCTGGAGCACCTGAAGGCACAGACATCTTAGAGTGCATATGAAATGGTTATTTCTGCCATGTTGAAAGAATCAGTTCCTTGGCAGAGAAAAGGGAAGAATGAATGCCCTCTGAGTCAGTTACTAACAAGATCAAACTGAGGTAAGGGGTATGTCAAGAGCCAATTTAAGGAATAGACAGATCACTCTAAGTCATGTTTAATATTTTGGCTTGCCTGGGCCACATTGAGTGAAGAGAAATTGTCTTGCACAGCATATAAAATATATAATGTAGTTCAAGTATGTGTGTGTGTGTGTGTATTTATATATAAACATATATTTATACACACACACACACAAGCTTCCTTTATTTTTATATTGTTATTATATCTTATGGGGCTGCATTACCAAGTATCCAGGGCTGCATGTGGCCTATGGATCCTGGGTTGGATATGCCTGCTCTAAATCATAATGTGGTTTGATATAGTTTGGCTTGTTATAGGGAATGAATTCAATCATTATGATTTGTAAATCATTGTTTATGGCTAAATATATTATGTGAATAGCCATGTGATGCATACATTATCATGAGAATATCAGCTGTGGCTTATTGATGGATAAGCAAACTGTGACTTATTGTGATGGGTGAAATCAGTCACTCTGTGGTGTTCTTCCTGATTGACTCAGGCTCTACTTCTCTTGCCTGCAGGAGATGACATTTATCTTGAGATTCCCCTCAGGCAAAATCTGAGTATTTGTCCATTAACAAGTTCCAGCTCTTAAAGTAACCAACATGGTGCTAACATAGATTATTGGGTCTTTAGGCCAGCAGCTGGGGGGGGGGGGTGTCAACAGATGTCCATAATAATTGCTGTAAACACCGGCCTTTGAGTATAGAGGGCAGGTGTAAATGAATGGAACACTCTTTCCCTTCTCCTCTAAAATATGATTGTTGCTGGCAAAAATAGCAAAAAGTCAGCAGGCTCTGGTTGCTTCTAATGTTTGCTGTGGGGCTTCAAGTTACCCTTTCTGATGTATCTACATTAGCCCTGATCAAAAATATTTTACGAGTAGTCTCATTCTTTTGGTCACAGAATTTTAGGCTCCTCAGTTGTTGGTTTTCCTAGTTCCCACCTTCCCTAACTACTTGACAACGGCTCAGTGATTCTAAGCTTTGTGCTAGGATAGTTAGCAAGCACCTTGGGGTGGTACTGTTTAGTGTGCAACAAAAGAATAACCGAGCAGTCAGTATGCAGGTTTGGAAACGTACAGAGGACCCTAGTTCTTGCTGTCTGCAACCAAATGGTTTATGCACTGGAGGGCACTGTGGCTTCATTGTGTTTGGTCAGTTGTACATGCATGGGCAAAGCTAGTGTGATTTTATGTGGACATCTTCCCACTGCCATGTGTGGATTAGGTCTTTCTCTGTTTGGCTGAGGCAAGGTTACTATTGCCGTGTTATCCTATGATTGAAAGAATTAACGAAGTTGTTTGGGATGCTGGGCATGTGTCTATAATGGGTCCAAGTTGTGATTTGAAGGATGACTTTTTTTTCCCCTCTCAACTTTTTAATTCTGGAATGTAAGTAGCAGAGTATATGACACCTGTTTTACAGTGACCTAAGAAGCTTGCTGGTGGAGTAAGGCCTTAGGATGAATTGGCTCAAGAAGTACTGAAAGCACAAATGTTGAATATAGGTAAATGTTCTCTCTCTCTCCCTCTCTCCCTCTCTCTCTCTCTCTCTCTCTCTCTCTCTCTCTCTCTCTCTCTCTCTTTTAAAATCAGTTTCTCATTATCAATCTTTAAGAAACTTAAAGACAGGGAATCTTTAACTCTTCCCATTCCAATCAGTGGATTGGCTGCTGGATTAGATGGGCCAAAGATTTGATCTGAGAGAGCATTGCTTATGTTCAGAAACCTATGACCATACGTAGATTCTTCATTTGCCTTTCCCACAACTTTCTAACCATCTTTCCCATTAAAAAATTCAAAAAGTCTGAAAACCTGAAAACACATGTCATATTTTCTGACTTTAAATTGGCCTAGTGAAAATAAAGCCTTAAATATCAGTTTTGGAATTTTAATATAGGCTATTGAGGGTGGTGGGGGAGGGAGTTAGATGGTAACATCTCACTCCTTCTCTTTCTGGGTTCCTATCCCATCCCCAAACATTATTTGCTTCCACCTAGCAAGCATCAATCTCTCCATCAATTACTTTCCCCACTTTCTGTTGTACCTCTCATAGTGCCAAGCCAACTATGACAAGAACAACAGAGGAAAAGAGAAAGAGGGAGGGGGGAGCATAGAGAACAAAGCCCATGTGGATGGAGGGGGTTTATTTCCTCTCTTCAAACAACTCCAGATGCTGAGACATGCACTGAGCCAACAGCTGAGGCCTCAAGATGGACAGAAGGGGGTGTTTGCATGTGATGGGGGGGCGACTATATACAGGAAAATTAAATAAGGAAAATAGCACAAAATAAACAATGGGAAATAGGACTGAGAAAAGTTTAAACAGACAAGAAAGCAGAAAGGAAAAAGAAATGTAGCAAGAAGATTAGAGAAGAATGTTCAAGAATAAAAGTAAAGAAGCAACAAAAAAAGTGTAAGGGGGGAATGACCTAAGCAGCATTAAGGGAGGGGTGATGGGGAAGGAAGCAGGAGGCGGAGAAGGGAACTCTGTTCTATGTATAGAAAGGAATGATTGATGAGTGCCCAGAATTGGAATATGTCTCTACATTCCATAACATTTTTCCTGAGGCTGAGAGAAGCCCTAGGGAAGAAGGAAGAGGCTGTGGTGTAGCTCTCTGGAAAACATTTAAATCATGAAAGACTCTGCATGTTGTACTAAGGTGACACTAACTCATGCAGACCCAACTGCAGGACCATGCAGCATGTGGTGGAGATTTTGGAAGTACCAGAAAAATGGTAGAACCAAGCAGCATAGGAAGATTATATATGCCTGCCCCTGGCAAATTAAACAGTATTCTTGATGTCTTATTCTGGTGCCTGGAGGTTGTGGGGATCTAAATGGGGAACTGCAAGCTTCAACTGAACCTTGTCAAGAATGAGTGGATCTAGATTTGGGGGTTGGGATTATACCATCTTTGACACTGATAGGGTTGCACTGCCCCAAAAAGTGTGTGTGCAACTTAGCAGTCTTCCTAGGGTTACAACTCCTGCTTAAAGAGCAGATAGCAATCATGGATAGGTGGCCTTTGCATAGCTTCAAGTTATGCATCAGTTGCAACAGTTCCTGCAACTGGAGGTTCTGCTCATAGTCATTCATTGCCAGCTCGGCTACTGTAATGCGATATTCTTCAAGCTGTACTTGAAGAATATCTGGAAGTTTAAGCTGGTACAAATGCAATGGTGCAAGTAGTTATGTGTACCCCTACAATAGCAAACATAACACCTTTGCTCCACATTGAGTGCCAGTTTCCTATTGGGTCTACTTGAGGATGCTGGTTTTGACTTCTAAAATTTTCATGTCATTAGGCTGGGTTATTTGAAAAACTGCCTCTTCTCAATTACATCTACCTCTCACATCTGCCAAACAGTTGCAGCTGGCAGAACTCAGGAGACAGGCTTTTTCTGCTATAGGCACCTACACTGTGGATCAGAACTCCTCCAAAGGTGAGGTTGGCCCCATCTCTTCCAATCTTCAAAAGTATCTCAAAAATCGGTTGTATCAATAGTCCTTGAAGATAGAAGAGAATGGTGACCTGATGAGGTACTCTGGTGGCATTACTTGGCACAGGACAGTGGAAGCAAGTCCATAAATCTGATTTCCCATGCCATCAAGCATGTCTTAGTTCCACAATGGCAACTGTATTCCCAAATCATATTCTTTAAAGCTCCAACAATATTTTCTTGTTGCTATTGCTGAAAATTATAATAATTATTTCCCATCATTTTGAAACAGAAAACAACATGAAAAACACAGCGTAACTCCTAAAATAGGCTGATAATAGAAAGAAAAAAATAGCCCCACTCACTTTGCATCATTGAGTTCAGCAATGGACCTCAATTTCTCCCAAAATGTTTAAGTGTAGCCTCTCTACCATTACTCATCAAAATGTTACCAAGACAATTTTTTAATATTCTTAGCTGCCATGACTCCTTCCTGCTTGGTGTATGTGGCATTGTGTATGGAATTTAACGACATTTAGTGGAATCAGACTGATGGACCAGCATTGGGTTACCATACAAAACATTTTGTTCCCTAGCTGCATTACTCACATTAAATGGGCTGAGGGAGCCAAGAGCTAACAACTCAAGCAGTGAGCACTCGATCTAGGCATTGAATTTATTCTTAGATCTTCAACATTTTCGCACCTCTCCATGATTGTCCTTAGTCATCACTGTTACTTTCACTCACTTTTTGTTCCCTTTATCAGACTATCCGCCTAGGGTTGTTATTTACTCATTGTTCATTTATATCAAATTTGCATATCTAATTTATTTAGAGCTGACAATTTGGTAAGATTAATTATAATTTAAATAGATATAAATTTCACTACAGTAAGTGAGGAACATGGGAATTTTGTGACTTGTCTACATGATGATAATAGAAAGCTTCAATGCTGCCGTATTTCACATCATAAAATGCTTAATCTTTAAACTAGTCTTAGATTGGACAGTCATTCAAACAGGTCAAATGGCCACCTCACATCTACTTCAGAGCGGTTCACATTTTCTCTTGTGCACAGCAACTTTGAACAATACTCCAAGATGTGAACTGAGTAAAGAATTTTTTCTTTTAAGAAAAATGTTCTGACAGGCATCTTAAGTGTTTTTACTTTTTAAAGTCCTAATATCAGGAGGCAAGAAGAGGAGACCAGAATTCTTAAGAAGCTACACAGACTTTTTTCCCCCAAGAAAAAAAATGCTTAAGCCACTTCGTGGCATCTTCCAGAGGCATTGAGGGCAGTCTATATACTAAACCTGATGAGTGATGAATGATGGAGTTATAATACAGCAGCCTAGAGATATGATAGCTTAAAGATAATTGGGGTAAAGAGTTGTGAATGTGATCATTATTGTATTTTTCTACACTGTAGTTACCATAGCTATCATGATCATGATCACTTTCTCATTGGTGTATGCCTTATGGTTGAGTGAGAGAGTTTCACATAATGCATCTTAGTAACATAATATAGAATAAGAGAGTTAGAAGGAGACTAGAAGTAGAGTATTCTAGTCCAGCTCTTGCTTATGCAGGAGACCCTACACCAGTGATGGCTAACCTTTTTGCCGTTGCATGCCAAAAGCGGGGGGAGCACGGGGGGAGGTCACATGTGTGCATGCCCACACCCATAATTCTATGCGCCCCGCCATCCTGTGCATGCGTGCGCAACCCCCCTACTCCCCCCGCTTTTGGCATGTGATGGCATGATGGGCCCGGTAGGCCCGTTTTTTGCTCTCCCCAGTTGGGAAACGGACCATTTCCAGCCTCCAGAAGGCCTCCGGGAGGGTGGGGAAGGCTGTTTTCACCCTCCCCAGGCTCCTAGAAAGGTTCCTAGAAAGGCTCTGGAACCTGGGGAGAGTGAAAAACAGGCCTTCCCCACCTCCCCGGAGGCCCTCCAGAGGCCGGAAACAGCATGTTTCCTGATTTCTGGTGGGCCCAGAAGGCCCAAAAATCAGCTGGCTGGTGTACACATGCGTGCTGGAGCTGAGCTCGTGTGCCCACCAGTATGGCTCCGCATGCCACCTGTGAACCTGCCATAGGTTCACCATCATGGCCCTACACCATTCCAGACAAATGGCTGCCCAATCTCTTCTTAAAAACTTGTGGATGGAGCAGCCACAATTTCTGAAGGCAAGCTGTTCCAATCTGTTAGCATTATTTACTACTGTAAATAACCAGGATTTGCTATAGAGCTGTGGGTGATCCAATCCTTCAATAAATCCAAGGAATCACTATCTTCAGATTGTATATTGTGCATTTGCTGACTGAAGTGCCATAGGTTGTTTTTAAGTTAGCCACTCTTGTCCTCACAGAATCACACTGTTAATATTGATTTTAATTTATATCTCTTTAAAGTTTATGATAGTGTAATGCTGCCACTTCATTGCTGTAACTTCATATGTTTCAATATAAGCTGGTGTCTGACTGTCACAGTAGCAGTCCAATCCTCTGACATAATCTGAGGATAAGATTTCTGATATTGTTTAAGATTTTGTGGTCCCAGAATGGAGCAAGAACAATGGGCACTTTGGGGGCATTTTCACACAGCACTTCAGCAACCTTTCCATGGCACCCCTACATTCCTTTGTTCCCACATTAGTGTCCTCTATGGGCAGCCCAAATATTTTTTTTTCAAGTTCTGCTATCCAAATCTCAAATAGCAAAACCAATGTGCAACCTGAGATGCTTGAACTCTGCAGGATTTAGAGCTGAACAACTTTCCCATTGGCTGAAACTCTTGCCAGTGCCTACCTCCTGATCTATAACTTCCCCTTGTTGCGAAGTCTCCAGAACATTACACTGGTCTAGTGCTTTTTGCAGGCAGACTGTTCTCTTCCCCTCACCCATCCCTTATTACAGGCTGAGCAACACAAGCATTGGGAGGATGCATTGGCAGGAGGTCAATCTCTGCTCTCCCTGAATGGTTGACTGGAAGGAGTGTTGGTTTAGCTAGGCTAAATGAAGCAATGTTTGAGGATTGGGGAATGTTGAACCATAGAGGAATGGCCTTTGAATACATGCAACAAGGCCATGAGCAGTAGAACATGATCAATTGGTCATAATGCTGGGAAAAGACTTGTAATCCACAAGTTACTTGCCTGGACTGTGAGATACAGAGAAGAAATATCTGATACATGCTTCATTTGCTCTCTATTATAATCTCCAAGGTCTCAAGATAAACTCTGAAATGAAGACTCTCTGAAAGGCCAAACATTCCCTCAATCTCCACTGATGTTTGGGCCATAAAAGAGGCTACTTACTTGGAATGTGGAGGCATTTTGTTTACAGGGCTGAGTCAAGGCGCTAATATTCAGTTCAAGTTGAACCTGTCTGACAATATCATTTTTTAAAATTTATATCCCGCCTTTAATATTTTTACAAACAACTCAAGGCAGTGAACTTATCCAACATAACTTTCTCCTATTTTCTCCACAACAACAACCCTATGGGGTGAGTTGGACTGAGAGAGAGTGACTGGCTCAAAGTCACCAGCTGGTTTTTGTGGCTAATGCAGGACTTGAACTCATGGATGGTCTCCTGCTTTCTAGCCTGATGCCCTAACCACCAGCCCAAGCTGGGTTTCCAGTTACAGTATACTGACTTGATTATACTGACTTGATTCATAAAATTATGTTTTACAAAGTACAATAGCTAGTTTGACATATCACACTGAGCCAAAACACAAACTACATAATGATTTAGGACATTTTTAGATGGTATCCTTTCCATTCTGTAAATTGTCTATAATGGTGGTATCTGTGGAAGAGGTGATACCATCAGGTTTAAAGGAGAATTGATACTTGGCTGCTGAACCTATCCAGAACAATTATGTTCCTTTTTAAAGAAGGTAGTCGGGTTCTAGCTCTAAAGAACCCCGGACGAAATGGATTATCTTGACCTATTTTACTTTACTTTACATGGTGTGTGCACTTCCGAACTGGTAAAGAAGGTAAGTAGATTTCACCCCTTACATAGTTGGTGTGGGGCAGGGTGCATCCATTCCTTGATTTCCCAGGAGCTCATCAATTATGATACCCTTCTGGGACAGCTTGGGGTTGGGAGTGAGATGCACCATTTTGCAGTAGTTGTCCTTTCTCTTTAGCTAGTTTCAGATGGTATTGAGGGGGTAAGAGGTCGCACCTTTAACTCCTTACTTGTGGGGTGTTGCAGGGTTTGACTCTCCTGTTTTAAAATCTATGTGAAACCAGTGGGTGAGGTCATCTGTCAAGAGGTCAGGAACAATCTGTCATTGTTGAAGTCCTGGACAGTGCCTGGAGGCTGTGCAGATCCAGATGGGGAGGACTTAATCTTGACCAGATGATGTGACTTTATTTGCTCTCCCTCCAGTTGTGGAGATATTTCATCTTTAATCTTCAGTGAGACTATACTTCCCCATGAAAAACTGGTATGGAATCTTGGTGGTCCTCTTGAACTCCCAGTTCCTGTTCAGAGAGCAGGTAGGGCCAAGAGGATCTTTGCACAGGTTTACCTGGTGTACTAGTTGCACCAGCTAGACTGGGCATATTCTGAGTTCCATTGATTAAACAAGGTTATTTTGCAGAACCCAAGAAGTATGCCTTCTCAATGATGCCTCTTGTTTAATGGAATCCTCAGAGGCCCAACTGCTCTCACTTTACTGATTTTTTTACAAACTTTTTAAACAAACGTAAAAGCTTGGTTGTTCTCCTAGACTTTGGGGTTGAAGGTGGTGGTGTCCCTTTGGGTTTTGACATTTTTTCTGGTTTTTTTCCTCCTTATTATGGAGTTATATTCCTTTTCACTGTTATATGTTCTGAGTCATTGTGGAGTTAGTTGGCCCCAAAACTAAAACAAACAAACAAACAAACAATGTTAAAGTTGACAATTTGACAATCTTTATTTCTGCTAACCTTTGAGAATAGGCAAAGGATATTATAAGAATCTCCTAGTTCAGTGTTTTTCAACTCCAGCAGCTTTATTTTCCTTTATTTGTAATTTACTAGTATGTTTGCTTTAGTATGCTTGGACTTCATGTCTCAATGTTCTTCAGCCAGCATGGTGAAGTCTGTGCATCCTTAAAGTTGCTGAAATTGAGAAACACTGATCTAAAGGACCAACATAAACTATTTCATCAGCAGCCTCCCTCCTGACTTATGACAATTCCCAGAATAGTGAAAGTCCCCTTGCCTCTGCTTCAGGCAGAAAGGAGGGGGGATGTTTCCCTTATGTTTTTAGTGTATGCTATAATTTGTCTGTCAGTTAAAATGTATTGGCATGAGAGAAAAGCTGTCTAGCAAAAGATTGTTCTTCATGCATACACATTCTCTTTACTGTTCTGATCATGGTATCACGCTGTAGTTTTGCAGTCAGGTGCTTTCCCCAACATTTGCTACCATAATTATAGCTTTCAGGATTCAGTCTATATGAGGACATCCACACGACATTAAAACATGTAGCCCAAATGCCTTTTGAGCTGTTTCCAAGTCTTCGTGCCACAATATTCTTCCCATTCTCACACCATAACCAAGGAAATTTAGTTTTGTAGTTATCTGATTTCAAATTAGTGTCGTTTTCCATCTTTCCCCTTAGTCTCATCACCTGCACTTCAGCAACAAGTGCAGGGATGATCAGGCATAGACTTGGATCTGCCCACTCCTAGTGGCTGTTTTCAGTTGCTGCAGGCATTCCTCTCCCTTTCCAGGGATTTCCCTTCATGGCTTTTTGGTCTGGACAGCAAGAGAGATCAGGCATTAAACATTTCCCCAAATGATGCCTGACCAGCACTTTGCAAAGTCGCCAGTAGGGCATTACATGGTCTCCTTAACTATACACATCTAGCATTCTCACACAAGATTGATAAACACTTTTAGAGAGAGAAAAATGTCCCGAGAGAGTTCATGTGATGGAACTGAAGTGGGAAATCCACTTGCCAGAACCTGTCAACAGCCCTCATCAGCTGCTTTTAGTTGGAGTGAGAGAGATACAATACAATGATGAAAGCATGTGAGTAGGCAAGTGAGATGGTGAGAGAGCATGGGAATCAACAGCATGCACAAATGAGCAACAAAGAGTACATTAGACAGAGAAAAAAGTGAAATGAGCAAGTGAATTTTAATATAGCAAGCCTTAGAATAAGTATAAGGAACAATCAAGACAAACAAGGCAGACAGATAAAGCAATAGAGTGAAGGATAAAGCTAGAGAGGATGCAGGAGATAGTGTGACCAAATAAGAGAAAAATGCAAAAGTCAGTGCGAGCAAGTAAGATCCATGGATCATTTGTGGAGAGTTCTGCCAACTTACCCAGAGGCTAGAGTTTGACAGAAAGCTACCACCATGGCCAGTTGAGGAATTCTGGAAGTTTGAGTCTGCAAGTCTTAAAGTTGCCATGTTTGGAGACTCTTGATCTAGTCAATTGTCAAAGCTCACCTTCTTTCCAAGTCCGATCTCACATTGAAAATGATTGGTAATTGTCAGAAGGAAATTGACCGAGTGATGCACCTTAAATTGCTTTCATTAAACTATCAAGACAATGACACTTGCTGGCCTTTTCATCTAGCTGGCAAAATTTGGGCTGGCAAAATTAGGCTGGCAGCTTTTGGCACCACACAGGCTTGGGAAAAGTGCATTAACCCCTCAATTTAGCTACAGTGATTGGAGGCAGTCATGACTCACTGGTGGTGGGAAGCTGGTGGAGGCATTTTCTTAATGCATGTTGTTGATATCAACAGGAAAAACCAGGCTAGGCCATTTTTAAAATGGGGATTATGAAACTGATTGAAAAGACTATGATCCATTCCCAGAGGAGATGACCTATGAAATCTCCTTGAGAGCTTTGGGAGGTGCAAAAAGTTCCAACAGACAAAAAGGCTTACCCCCAATCTCCACCAGGATCCAGACTCCAAACAGCAATGCTTCTTGTCATTTGAGCTATACAACAGTCAAGCAAGAAGAAAATCAGTTTGGCTACCCAAGTAGGACCAGGTGGTAGTCACGTGACATTGATGTGGGAATAGTATCAGAGCCTTGTGCAGAAATGCCCTAAGAATGCTAAATGATCCTAGCACAGATTTGTTCACAGCAGAGGTTGAGTGGAGTCTGTGTAGACAGCCCTGTCCTATCCTATTAGATTAAGTGTTCTCAGTTAGTAACATGAGCCCATTTATTAGGCAGAGAAAGCATTTAACTTGTGAATGATGTTAATTAGTTAGTGTAGATGTTACTGGGTTGTTGTTGTTTGCAACTATAGTCTTCAAATGCCTGGTCACCTTGCTACTTTTCTCACATAGGAGGAAGAGGATGTTATAAGTAGGCAGTCATCTCCATCTGGCTTCTATTTGGATCAGCTATAGATGAAGTGGTTGCTAACTATGAAATCTGGTGCCTAAAGCAGTTGCATTGTTTCATGATGAAAAAAGGATTTATTATACTGTTAGAGCAGACCAGGGCATTTTATGCTTCCTAGGTCACATCCGGCCCTTTGGCTGTCCCTGTTCGGCCCATGTGAGGTCAATTGGAAATTAAAAATCAAATGTAAATAATTGTAATGCAGGGGATGGGAGAAGAAGCTGAGTCGGGTCGGGCTCTGTGCAACTGTCATGTGCTCCTGTATTTGGCTGGCAGTCACAGGAGAGCAAGGGGAGAGAACATTTTTCTTCCTCTGCACAGCACTCACCTCTTGCTTGGAGCAGTCTGAGGTGGCAGCGCAGTGCATGATGGAACCTGGGTTTAGCCCCCACCACCACTTTGGTTGAAGTGTGGCCTTGCAGGCAAGTGGATGGATGAATGGAGCGCAGCCAAGAACTGTTGGTTTGGTCCTCCACATCAGTACCAGTTCCTCATGTGGCCCCTTGGGAAAATTAATTACTCGCCCCTGTGTTAGAGGATTGTCTCTTAGGGCAAAAAACATGACAACCTACATGTCACACTCTTTTTGTTGCTGAAATATTTTTCAACATCAGGCATTGGGGAAGGGTCATGCCTGAAGTGCCAGTGAGAAGGTATTCAACTTTTTCTATTAGATTCTTGACAAAAGTAGGCTTTCCAAAGCTGCAACATTCATAGCAGAGGAAAATTCCTACTGAAATCAATGCGGGCCTTGGGGCTGAAGGGTTTAAATGAAGGTGTCAAAGCTTGCAGACATCTTTCTGTTCTTCAGTTGCCAGAAGGATTTAAATCTCATCCCCAATTATCTATTTTTGATTACTTAATGGATCAACTCAACTTAGCTCAGAGTTACTCTAGAAATAATACCTTTGTGATCTTGCAGATTGTTATGCAACTAATGAAGAGTCAAAGGAGCAAGCAGTGTTCATCCATAATATACCATTTCCTATTATATTTAATCCTTAGCTTAGTTTGTACTCTTCTGCTAATATTCAGTTCTCTTCCTGTATTATGATAACACTTGGTTGACACTGGATAATTTGTGGTCATCCTTTCCATTCCAGACTTGTCACCCAGGCAGAGATTTTTTTGTCCTTCAGGAGAGACAGAGTTTCTGTGCCCACATGCTATACATTGCCCAGCATCCTGGTCATGCTAACACTAGTAGCCTCAACCCTGCCCTTATCCCAGTAGAAGAGGCAAGAACTGGAACAGCACAAATACTTAGGATGCTGCTTGTCCTGTTCGGTTGGGGACTTCACGCAAACTTCCATGTCTGCAATCGAGAACATTCCTCAGGACCTGAAAGAGTAGCTTTGCTTTCTTTCCAAGCCTTCCTCTAAGATGTGGTAGCCTCTCAGACAGTGGTTTGGTGAGCATCAGCCCCAGATTAACTTTCCCAACATGCAGTTCTTCCTCCCAAGGGCTCTCACCTTCCGCAAAACAATGCCCTAATGGAAAGCGAACCTCCCCAGACTTCCAGACTTTGGGGAAAGAAGTTCCGGAACAGCTGTCCCCGAGTTTGCAGGAGGAGGAGGAGGAGGATGGAATTAGCCTTGGTCTGAGAGTTGTGAAGGGAGGAGGCTGTCAGCAATGGGGATGGCTATGAATGCTGGGAATGTTTATGCAGCTGCAGTCTATTAAAGAGGGGGGATCCTTTCCTTTTATTAATCCCAGCCTTAAAGCTCAAAAGGAGCTGGAGTTTCCTACAGACAGGCGTGTGCACACTCGCTTGCTCACCCATGTGTGCAAATAGGTGCATTGTGACTTCAGGGCTATCTCTGGGGCTTGCAGTTTAAGTCTTCATATTTCCAGTTTGATCTGCAGCTGACCGGTACTCTGTGCAAGATGCCTCCTAGCTGGGCCAACCATAAATATTTGATAAGGGAGAGAAAGCACATTAGATGTTCTCAGATATATCCTTTGTTATTGTTTTACGTATCAATATGGATTGGAAAAAAGATTTTCTTGAATCAAATTTGAATTGAGCTATAAACAAAGTTGTAACACCATTAATTGATCAGAATTAGCCAAATGATCTGGGTAATCAACAAAAGTTCTGAAACCCAGAGTCCCTTGTCCTAGCCATAATCACTTCCCAACACACTTACAAAAGAGTTTCAGCTATGTGGATTTTATATAGGTCAAACTCTCCAGAAGCAGCGAATGCAGAATTAATAAAGACATGCCTACTACCATATCGAAATAGAATTCATCTTGATTTGCGTTCTGCCAGGATGCCTTGTTCCCAGACACTCTGGCAGGAACTGAATCTTGCTTATGGTTGACTTTTTTTAAAAAATTGACTTTCTAGATAGTAATCAATTGCTAAACAAAACCAGGCTCTTTCTCTTTTCCCATCTAATCCTTGTTGATCCTAGTGTGATTTAAGAAGCAGTTGGATTACTTCATTTAAAGTGTTCTTCTAACTAGCTGTCCTTATTGCTGATCAGATTTGGGGGTGGGGGAATGTTAGTTTTAAATTGCTTTGTGAGGGACTGGGGAGTGGAAATGGTGTGTGAAAATGCCTTAGAGTTGTTCAATGAATGCTGACTCAGAAATAACTCTTACAATGTTCATTGAGGCAAACCTGCATGTTATTTTACTGCATACTTCTGGTGCAATCAAGATTTTCTTTGAGGATGAAGATTTAAGATTTGTTATTTTTATCCCAGTGATAACTTAATTTAGGCTGCAATCCTAAACATACTTATATAGAATTAAGTCCCATTTAATTCTAGATAAATATTTTATGTAATTTTTTTAATCCCAATGAAAAATTTAAATTTAGCATATTCAGTGGGATTTTCTCTTGGATAATGTTAAGTTCCACTTCAGTGAACTGAACTAAATTCCATATGTGTGCTTGGGACTGCAGCCTAAAATATCACAACTGATTTCAATATGTCCCAAGAAATGTGTCCAAGTACTTGACAAACAGCAGTATGTAGATGCTGTGGCACAAGAGGAGGAATGTAAAATGGCTTTGGAAAAGGACCACATTTGGTTTTAAGTGCCTCTCTGGGCTACTCTCCAAATAGGTGGGATGAGAGAGAGAGGGAGGGAGGGAGGGAGAGAGAGAGAGAGAGAGAGAGAAAGAGAGAGAGAGAGAGAGTCACTATGAAAATTAAATTCAATTAATATTTGGATTGAATTAAATGTATATATCTCTTCTGTCACATTACATTTTACAATTTGGTGACAAGTTTTGATAGGGATAGCTGTGTTCAAAATTTTGAAGGAATACATGTAGCCCTAAGACTCAAAATGTGGCCATTCAAAGTGGAGAAATACATTGATACCTCAGTACTGAACTGCACTGAAATTCATCTAATTTGGTACTCAATGCATTTTGACAAGAAAATTTTGTCCCTTGACATTTGTTTGGTATTTAACATGCAAACTTGCCTCGTGCCTCACTACCCTTTGCAGCTGAAACAAAAGGTGACACATTAGTCACTTGGTAGTCCTCTTGCAGTCTTATCTCAGCTTCTGTAGTCATTTTGTGTATTTTTGCACTTTTTTCCTCATCAATATAGGTAAGGTAAAGTTTTTATTTTATTTAATTTTAGTATTTATTAATTTGTAGGTTTATTTCTCATATAAGATAATTATTTACAACCCTATCTTTTTACTTATCACCTTAAAAATGTGCATTGTCTTTGGTTTGGGAATGCATTAAATTTATTTACATTATTCCTTATGGGAAAAATTTGTTAGGTACTTATCCTGCCTCCCGGAACCAATTAGCAATAAGTACTGAGTACCACTGTACCTCCTTTCAGTTTTAATTTGATAGCCCTTTAAGCCTATTCTTTCAGATTATTTTATTAGTGGGCATTCCTTAAATTAAGAAAGGGAGGTCACTTTTCATATTCACCTTTAAAGCCAAGTTCTTGCTCTCTTCCCTTGCCGTTTAAGTGGTCAATACAAACAAAGAGAAATCAACTGTGATTTTTTTTTTTCAATAAGCTATTGGGGAATCAAGATAAACCTGCAAACAAAAAGAAAAACATACAAATTCATGGCATACAGAAATTCAGTAACTGCAGAAAGGACATATTTCTGCCATATAGAAAGCAAGATGTAAAGCAGAAGACTTCAAGAGTGCGTAAAAGTATTCAACCATATAACCTCCCCTCTGCAGTCAAAAGCAAAGCTCTACAACTTTAAAGTGATTTGAATGAAGACCTCTTAATGAACAGGCATTTTGCTTTGGGCAAATATAATATCCAGTCTACATGGCACTGCTTTCTCTCTCTCTGGCAGACATGCACAAGTACACAGATTAACAGACTAACACAAATACAGAGGAGCACATCATACAGAATTTAACAGTTGAAAACAATATGACACAACAATATAATTGCAATAGGACGCTCTAGGCAGCCATTGGGATGCAATGTGCCAGGATATAACATCACCTGCAGCAAAATAAATTGTGATGAGATGTAGCCAAAAACCACACTTAGCAACAGGAATAATGGCACAGCAGGACACCATGGACAGCAATAAGAAGAACCCTGCACACACAGCTTTATGCCAATGATTTCTACCATTTGTCCTTGTTAGCATTCTACATCTCTCCCAGTCTTGTGCCAGGTCTGCTCTGGCTTCAGTGGAAGATTGCATAATTGCATCTTTGAATATGTGTTTCCCCTGAAGCCTTTCTCACAGCAAGTGTTGTTCTCTAAGTATCTAAAAGAAACTGAGTTTGGCTCAGAAACCTTGGGTTCTTCATAAGGGCTATAGAACTCAGAGAGCATGATGCTGGGTAAAAACCCCAGTTTTTACTAGGGTACAATAATGTCCCCTATAATATCTGTTAAGCTGGGTCAATATTGAATGACTAGCATACATGGAATTTATCTTTTATTTTCCAAACAAAAGTCTGTTTCTTCTTCTTGTACCATATCTGTCATCGGACATTGGCAATCATGTTGGCGATCCTATTTTTGTCAACAGCTGCATGAAAAAGTGTTGCTGAGTTTTGTCCAAACCAGTCCCTTAGATTTTGAAGCCATGATGTTCTTCTTCTGCCTGGACCTCATTTGCCTTCAATCTTTCTCTGGAGGATTAAGTGAAGTATGTCATATTTTTCCGGGTGTCGCATCACATGTCCAAAATAGTCTAACTTTCACTTTTTTATGGTTTTGATGATTTCCCTTGGCTTTCCCAGGCAGCTTATCACTTCTTCATTTCTGATTTTGTCAACCCAGCTTATATGTAACAGCTGCCTGTAAATCCACATTTCAAATGCTTCGAGGCTCTTCAAGTGGCTTTCTGTCAGAGACCAACTCTCTACTCCGTAGAGCAGGATAGAAAAAATGTAATATCTGACAAGCCTGATTTCCAGTCTTAGGCTTATGTTGTGATTTCAGAAGACCTTTTTCATTTTGAAGATGCTGTTCGAGCTTTCTCTATTCTTGTCTTTACTTCAGTGGTCATGTTCCAGCTTTCATGTAAATTAGAACCAAGGTACTTGATCCCTTCAACTTTTTCAAGTGGTATTCCTTCCGAATTTATCAGTGGTAAATTAATAGGTTGTTTACTGACGACAATAATCTTGGTTTTTGAGGTGTTAAGCTTCAAGCCATATTTTTCAGATATTTCTGTGATTCTGTTGATGAGGAACTGAAGGTCTTCATGCTTATTGGCAAACAAAAGTATGGAAATATATTTTTAATCCAAAAATATAACTCCAAAAACTAGTCAGTGCTTTTATGAAAATTGTTAGGAAAGTAAGCTCACTGTTATTTTATCTGGAGCACTCAGTCTACCAAACAAACTGGCTTTCTGATATTTTTTTTTTTTCAATCAATCAATTTTATTTCCAGGCCTGTGGCCCAAAGTTACAATATCCAAACCTGGAGATTTGATGGCCCATGATCACATCCATTCCTTCAACTGTTCTGGCCAAGACCACTGCAGCAGCCATAGGGTGGCAGAGGATGGTGGGTGGTAGTGGTGCAGAATGGGTGGCACAGAACTGGGACTGGCAGCGGCCCGGTACTAGTCCCAGTTTCTCATATGGCCCCTTGGAAAATTAATTGACCATCCCTAAACTTGACTTTGAATAAAAGAGTTTAATGTTTAATAAAGTACAGAATAGATTTGAAATCCTAGCTGACTAATTTGTTATTAAAAGTCTTATTTTTATAGCCATAGTTATAATCTGGCTGCTGAGACTGTAGCATTGGGATTTTCATTAGAAAATAAAATTTTTACATATTCAGAAGTTTGTCTTCTTGTTTAAATTGTAAAATAGGTCAGATAACTTTCCTCTTAAAGATTTACAAAATTCACAGTACAATAAAATATGACCACCAGTTCAAGATTGGCACTGTTACTGGGATAAAATCTTTAAGAGATGGGAAATTTTTGAAATCTACCATATAGCAGAATTAACTAAGACAGTGCTAAAGAGAAAAGCAACAGCAAAGAAGGAACAGCTAAGCAGAAAGCAAAGATGACCATTCTCCAACTGGCTTCACTGGAATGAACTCTGAATGTGAGAGCAAGTATAGTAGGAATTCTTCTACATGCTACTATGTGTTGGAAGGAAAATCCATCTGGTTCAGTTCCAAGCTGGGAGAAAGATGCTGGAAACAACATGGAGGCTGATTGGAAAGAGAGGTTTATTGATGAAGCAGAACCACATATGATTCTGGTCAGCTGACAAAATGGATTGAGAATGGATGGGTTTTATAACTTCTTTGAGCTTCCTGTTCCTGTGCAAGAACATGTCCTTTAATATTCTATTGGCTGTTGTCAGATTCTTATGGCATCATGTAGGGATTATGTAGGGGTCATAGCTGGCTCTATAGGCAAAATAGGAAATGCAAATCCTAGGTGTTTGTCTGAGCTAATCTGGTCAACTTCTAGCTTATTGTTTATCTGAGCTCCCAGGTTTCTGTGACTTTGAAGTTTGGACTGCTCTGGGGGTGGTGCACTGAAGGGGCTTGTGTTCTGAAAGGTGTTGGCCAATTCCTATTGTGGCTAATGGCTTTCATCCTGTGTTGGTGAGAGGCTGCTTTCTAATCCTACCATTCTGCTAAGGAGTTTCAAAATATCCTGTCTTGAATGGATTTCTGCCTACAGTATTTCTTTGCTTGTGAATGGAGCCATCTAGTCTTCCTCTTTCAATAAGCTCTTTATCTCTTGTGCTGGCATCTGCTGTGGGCTATTAAAAAAGACTTGGGGGCTGCTTTCTGTCTTTAAGAGCATGTTTCTCCATTAGAGAAATATAATATTCTGCCTTTTTAATATTTCCCAAAATATTTCATTCTTCTAGGAGGGAGGGGGCTTCCCACAATTGGGAGCCTATCCATTGTTATAATCAGTGATGTGATCAAAGTAAATAATCAGAACCCATATGGTGCAGATATCACCAGGTCATAAACCCAGATGGATATGATGAGTCATCCAATCCATCAGGAAAGGCTGCTTGTTGACCCTAAAGTTAATGATTAACATAACCCTCCATTTGACTGCATTGACCTCCGTCTCCCTACGGCTTGACTCTACTGAAAATCTATATTTTGAAGCAAAACCTATTTTGACTCTTTTTGAAGTAAACAAAGCCCTAATAAAGTTCTGTTTGTGGTTTTAAAGCCAATAATTTAAATAAAGGGAAAAAGAGCTTTTAAAATACAGCCTACTTCTGAAACCTTGCAAACGTACATGTACATAAGTTTGCAAAGTTGAACTGAAAACGCATGTACACACACACACTTTCCTTTCTTTAGCAAGCAATGAATAAAATAAACACAACAAGCATAGCCTATTTTGAGCCTTTCTGGAGAAAATAAAAGCTAGTAAAAGCCTCTAAACTTCTATCAGTAAAGATCTAGTTCAGGGGTGGGTTCCACTTATCTTTGCTACCAGTTCGCAATGGGAGCACACGGGCATATGCGCGTGCTTTGCTCATGCGCAGTGCTTCTGAGCATGCGCAGAGCATCTGTGATGACGTCCAGGCAGGTGGGCGGAGCCTCCCGCCGCTGTTACTACTGGTTTGCAAGATCTGGACCGAACCGGTAGCAACCCACCACTGATCTAGCTGCAGATCTGCAACTGAGCAGAGAAATATTCTCACAATGGCTGCAGAGATGTGCAAAGAGTATCATGCAAGAGGTAACTTACACGTATAGGCTGCTCAAAGTAACTTTTAAACATTTGCAACAGATATTGTGCAAGCGTAACTGTCTGCAACTTAGTAAAGGGGGTGTTGGCTACAAATCCTGGCACACCTGGGCAGATGCATGGACATTTTTTAAAGTCAGATTGAAGCTGATTTGTTTGATGTGAAATTAACTTTTGAAGCTTTGAAGGAAAGGGTAGGAGAGTTTTCATTCTTCAATCACACAGTCTTTTTTGGAGGAGAATGTATAAGTCAGAGTTTTACTATCTTGTTATTGTGGGCTCTGCAACAAAGCAAATGATTAAGTACGAAGAGTAACAAAAATAGTACTTCAAGTTAGTTCTACATCCTACATCCTAATTTTAATTTTTGTGTTATTTTTAGAAACAGTGAGGTCTTAGGATATTAGCATGACTCAGATTCGAAAAGCCTATATCAATAAGAAAAAAAAAACCCATTGTTGTCTGAAGGCTTGTCTATGTGACTAAGATGAAGAAGTTGATGGCTGCGCTGAAACAGAATTAATTAAAACCTTTTGCTGTAGCTTCACAGAGCTGAGACTCTTTTCAGTTTCATTCTGTGGATAGGCAGCACCTAGAAGCAATCTACAGGATTGTTGTTGGTCTTGCTTCCCAAATAGCTGATTGTCCAGAGTATTTGAGCAGTATTGTCTTCAACATCTATGTGGTTTCCTTTGCTAAACTTGCTTCTGCTAATCTGGTTTAGGTAATATTGCTGAATCTTTTCAAAATGCAGTTATCTACGGTCTTTTAAAAATTATTTCTAAGTATAGTAAAGACAAATCTGGAGAGGTTCTTCAATTTTGTGTGTGTGTGTGTTTGTGTGTGCGCGCCATATTATAAAGTTTTATCATGTTAATTACCAGCACACTGTCAAACACCACCCCATCAAACCCATGTGTATTAATATATTCATTGCCTGTTTTGCCATAGCTTATGCATGATCGGAATTGCACACTTTTCTGGGGTGGGTTAGGTGACAGTTCTTTGTATTATGATGCAGATATCTTTACCAGCAAGGAAGCGGCATGGACACCAAGTAACAGTAACAAAGTAGGAAAGGACCTTGGTAGTTCTCTAGTTCAATAGACCTCTACTATTTCTGATAAATGGCTGTCCAGTCTCTTCATAAAAACCTCCAGTGGTAGGGCACCCACAACTTCCGAAGGCAACTTGTTCCATTGATTAATTGTTCTTATTGTTCGGAATTTTCTCCTTAGTTCTAGGTTGCTTGTCTCCTTGGTTATTTCTACCAATTGTTTCTAGTTCTGCCTACAGGTGCTTTGGTAAATAAGTTGGCCCCCTCTTCCTTGTGGCAGCCCTTCAATTCTTGGAAGACTGCTATCATGTCATTCCTGATCCTTTTTTTCACTAGACTAGGTATACTCAGTTCCTGCAATCATTCGGCATATGTTTTAGCTTCTAAGCCCCTAATCATTTTTGTTGCTCTTCTCTGAACTTTTTTTTTCAAAGTCTCAACATCTTTTTTGGTATGGGTGACCAAAACTGGATGTAGTATTCTATGTTTGGTCTTACCAAGGCTTTGTAGAGGGGTACTAGTATTTCATGTGATCTTAATTCTATCCCTCTGTTAATGCAACCTAGGATTTGTAGTCCCTACCACACACAATTGTCTCATATTTAGATGGTTGTCCACTAGGACTCCAAGAACCTTCTTGAATCAGGTTTCACCTAATCTGTACCTGTGCCTTTGAGTTCTCTTGCCTTAGTGTAAGACCTTGATTTTCTCTACGTTAAATTTCATTTTGTTGGATAGGGCTCAGTGAACAAGTATATCAAGATCCATCTGGATCTTGAGCCCATCTTCTGAGATGTTGGCTATTCCTGCCAGTTTGATATAATCTGCAAATTTAATGAGTTCCCTTTCTCTTCCCTTTTCTAAATAGTTTATGAAGATGTTGAAGAGTATGGGCCTAATACAGGGGTATCCCACTACTTCTTTCCTTCCATATAGATATAGTTTCATTAAGGACTACAACTTGAGTGTGATTTCTCAGCCAGTCACAAATACATCTGGTGGTGATGCTGTCTATCTTACATTTTTCTAGTTTACCAAAAAAAATAGATTGTAATCAAGTTTGTCAAATACCTTACTGAAGTCCAAATATACTATGTCAACTGCATTTCATTGATCCACTAATTTTCACATTGTCAAATAATGAAATAGGATTTATTTGACATGATCTGTTTTAGACAAATCCATGTTGGCTTCTAGTAATAGCTTTGCTTGCTTCTAGGTGTTCACAGATCTGTTGTTTGATTATCTTCTGCAGGGTTTTCCCAGATATTGATGTCAGGCCAATTTGTCTACAATTTTCTGGATCTGTCCCCCCCCCCCCCCCCCGCTTTCTTAAAGATGGGAACCACATTGGCTGTTTTCTCCAGTTCTGCAGAATCTTTGAAATATATGATTTAGTGGTTCTGATATCTCTTCTGCCAGTTCCTTCAGTACTTTGGGATATAATCCATCAGGCTCTGGTAATTTGAACAAGCCTAGGGCAGACTGATGTTATTTTACTGTTTCCTTGCTTATTTTAATTTGCATTCCTAGTCTGTGTTTTACAGTTGTGTTATTTGTATGTTGGGCTGTATTTTTGCATGAAAATAGATAAAAAGAATGAATTGAACAGTTCTGCTTTCTCTATTATTATCTTTTGCTTTCTTACAATTTTCTCCTATTAGTGAGCCAATTGTTTCTTTGATTTTTTTGCTATTTATATGTTTAAAAACTTTTTAAAAATTATTTTTGACATTTGATGCAAATCTTACTTCATTCTGAGACTTAGCTTTCTTGATATCATGTTTGTAAATTTGGGCTATTTGTTGGTAATCTGTTTTAGCTATGTGTCATTCTTTCCATTTTCTGTACGAATTCTTTTTGTCTTTCAGTTTATCAGAGAGATCTTTGTGAACCATAGTGGTTTCCTTTTGGATTTCCTATTTTTCTTTTTCAGTGGTATTGTGCTAGACTGTGATTTATTTTTGATAATAGTTTTCAGAATTTCCTAAGCTTCTTGGATTGTTTTCCCCTTTAAATTTTTTGTCTATGGAATCCTTCCCAAGTTCTCTCTGAGTTTGTTAAAATCTGCTCTTTTAAAGTCTCGGACACTGGTTTGATTATTCTCTGTTGCTTGTGTATGTGTTATGTTGAATTCTAATATGGCATGATCACTATCAACCAAAATTCCGGTGACTGCTGTTGGAAGAAATATCCATCTGGGTTCAATTCCAAGTGGGAAGAAAGGCACTTGAAACATGGAGACTGCTTGGAAGGATGGTTTAATGGTGAAGAAGAACCACCAAGCATGTGTGATTCTGGGTAGAAGACCACATGGAGGATATATATGTGTGTGTGTGCGTGTGTATATGTATGTATGTATATATACACACACATACACATACATGCACACACACACACCCTCTCTTGGGTCCCACCTTAGAGCTTCCTGTTCCTGTGTAAGGGCAGTATCCCATTGGTTGCTGTAGGGGTCATGTGCAAATCCTTTGTCTGAGATAAATCTGCTTGAACTATGGGCTGATGCAATGTCTCTAGGAGATTTCGCAATACAGTGAGCCCTACTGTTAGATGGGTATCATGTCCTGAGGGCTTTGTCTCAATCCCATCACCCTGGAGCTGAAGTGGGGAGGCAGGGAGCTGCAGGGAGTTGCTTTGTCTTTAAAAAAAATGTTTCTTCTTTTCTCATCTAGGGAAATATAATATTCTGCCTTTTTAATATTTCCTAGAATATTTCATTCTTCTAAGAGGAGTAGGTGCTAACTTTCTTAACTTCAATCCCCTTTATCATTTCTTCTCTGTTAATATGATTTAAGTCCAATATAGCTTTTCCTCTAGTTGCTTCCTCTACTTTTTGGATTACAAAGTTGTCAGAAACCTGTTTGATCTCCCATATGATGCAGAGTTTCTTTCCCAGTTGATGTCAGGGTAGTTAAATACATAATTATTACTGTGATGCATTTTCTATATATATATTTGTTAACTGGTTAGCAAAAAGTTCATCTGCTTGATTGGGTGGCCTGTAGTATATACCTATAGCAATGTCACTCTTTTTTCCTTTTATATTGACCCATATATATTCAGGTGTGTGTGTGTGTTCATCTTGGTCTTGTATATTTCTATAGATATTTAGTAATCTCTTATATATAGTGCAACTCCCTCTCCTTTTATTTTTGTAGATTTGTTCCTTTTGAACAATTTGTATCCTTCCATCAGTACCATTCCAGTCATGAGTTTCTTCCCACCAAGTTTCTGTAATGTACATACTTTTGTGTACTAGTGCTTCTAGTTCACCTGTTTGTTCCCCAAACTTTGCCCATTTGTATATAAGCACTTGAGACCTTCCACAGGCATATTTTCTACACCTCCCACTTGGTGCTTTAGCTTTCCTTTTTTTTTCATCACTCCCTACCTCATTGTTTGTTTTTTTGGGGTTTATGATTGATTTTGTGTTCTAAAGATCCTAAAGATTGGCCACTCTCCCACCTCAGTTTTAGTTTAAAGCCCTTCTGATGAATTAAAACTTAACCATGGGAAACTGTGATTGTCCTAAATCAAGCCAAGTCCAAAAACAGGGAATTTCCAGAAGCCTGGCACTCTCAATGGACAAATAGATATAAACAATAGCTATATACTATGCCAAAGAGATAATCAATAAGCCAAAAAGAGCACAAAAAAATCCCCACCTCCCCATCAGCAATTAGCACTGAGATGATCATAGATTAACTTCAAGATTAACATCAGACCAACAATCAAGTAAACAATACCCCAATCAAGGAATGGCCAAACAAGCCAACACTAAACAGCCTAACCAAAGAATCTCTAAACTACCCCCACCAACATGGATAGGGCAAGCCACTAGAATATAAACTGAGAACAAACCCTACTTCTTCCTAGCACTGATTGTTTTACCTATTTTAGGTAATGAAACACTTGCAAGTAAACAAGCAAGCTCAGAGAGCACCAAGGACCCCTCATTTCAACCCTGAGCTACAAATATTTTTCTATCTTAGTCTTCACTGAATGGGATAAATGGTGCAGAAGGTGAAAGGGCTTATGATGAAGAGTACACATTAACCTACTTAATAAAATTAACTATCAGAGCCTGAAAGGTTTGATGGATGTTTAATGTCTGAGGAGAAGGATAAGAAAAACAGCAGTGCAGCAGCATAGAATGGTTAGAGATAAGAAATAGCGGATGCTAGAAAGAGGGTTATTTCAAAAAATTCTAAAGGAGATGTCCAATAAAAGGGCTGTGAAGAGGAAAGACTGCTGTATACTACTTTAAGTTTATAAAACATAATGGAAAAGTGTAAAGTTTGTACATCCTTTCTCTTGTCAAGTTTTGGAAAATTATTCTTTAAGAAACATTAGAACTTGGTGATGCTGTGTTGTCTCAAATGCTTCAAAATATTACAGGCTTTTACACTTCCTGGCAATGTTTGTATAAAGTACTACTTAAAACATAAATAGTAAATTTATGGAGGGTCTTTCACCATATTTTGAAGATAATAGTAATTTCCACAAAATAGGGAATTTAGCAGTAGTACATGACTACATAATCTGTGTCCATAATCAAATGGAAAAGGTCTTTGTATAGAATATACATCATAGAAACCTGATAAAAAAATGAAAATAATCATTCCAGAGTCCAAATATTTGATTGCACCCATGACCAGATGCAAATTGTTACTTGGAAAGGCAAATATACTCCACACCAGTGGTTCCCAACCCCTGGTCCATGGCCCATTACCGGTCTGTTGAGAACCGGTACGTGCAAGCGGAAGACGAGCATGTGAAGTTCCATTTGTGGAAGCAGCAGGCATGCACGCAAAACCATCTCCTCTCCTCCTTCTACCACCACTGCTGCCAGTCCCTAGAGCTGGAAAGATTGGGGACTACTGCTTTACATAAAGCTTTGCTGGGGATTGAGTGGGTTTGTTCTACGATCACCACTGAAGACTACATTGTCAGGAAACCTAATCAATACTTGCCCAAGAAAATCAATTGCCCAAGAAAAAGATGTTCCTGATTGCACATAAGGCTGCCTACCAGAATACTGTAAATCTTGATGTCAATTTGATCAAAAGGATATCTATTAGCAAGGCTTCTGCATAGCCCAAATGCATCCCAGGTGTCACTTTTATAAGCTTTACAATGAGAGAGACTGTCAGGAGTTGCACTTTTAATTCTCACTGATATCCTGCATCAAGTTTTAGTTTGGCTTTCATATTAAGACAATTAATTAGCAGTTTGTTTTGGGGGACAAAAAACAGCAAAGAGCCCAGAAAATTTTATTGATGATTCAAAGCTGTGTATTTTGCTGTATACTTGAAGTTGGAGTTTCCTTCAGGCAGCAACAAGGTATTCTGCATGAGTTCTTTCTGAAATGCTCCAGTTGTAAACTAAGTTCCCAATGCATCACTACCAAAGTTTAGCCCAATAAGAATACCAATGGCATCACTGTGTGATGAAAGTCTCCCATTGCAACATCTGGTAGTGGTTAAACAGTGAAACTCAGGACTAGTGATCAGGGCTGCACATACACCATTTTCAATATCTGTTCCAGTAGTCTTTACAATGTTGCACCAAGTTTTTAAGACTGTGTAATGTTTGCCAGTGAAGGGGGGTGGGGGGGGAGAATCCAGGGGCATTCCAAGGGGAGGGTGGATAAAGGAGGGATTTCAAGATACATACCATTTTCAGATCTGGTTTGTATGAATGTCACTTGAAAAAGATCCAGCTCAGATTAAGCACATTCTTCAGAGACCTCATGGATAAAGGTCATTTTGAATTAGAATGTGTCCTGCTTGTCACAGCACTTCCTCTTCCATCAACATCCCCTCTTTGTATAGTACAGTTATTTCATGATGTTCTTTTTAACTTGGTGCATAACTCTTCCAGATTATAGCCATATCCAATCTTCTGCCATCAAAAAAATGAGCTCATCCACATCTCTAACAATATTTCTGGCTGCAGAGTATATGTGCTGTTAAATAATGTTAAGCTTTATCTCAGAAAAATTGTTCCATGGACCTCAGAAAAGTCCATGGAACAATCTTTCTAAACTTGGCCAATATGATGAGAGTTCCTCAGAAGCCTGCAAGATCTCTACTAGCTTGTGGTCTGTAGTAAGCAATGAAATTTGAGGACTTCCACGACCCTTGATCAAAACCGCGCTTCACATTTTTGCAGCCTAAAATAAAGTTTAAAACCATTTCCCCATGTTTAAAAAATGATTATTATTTTTGTTCTGGACAGTTTTAATTTCCACAGTAAGTATATTGTTATAATGTTTGCTCACCACTTCTCATAGTTTATCATGATAAAAACACTATACAGGATATATAAATACACACTAATAAGACATAGAAATCATAGTGCCTGCATAAACATATATAGATAGTCCTTGCTTAAAGACCATTTGAAGTTACGACTAATCTCTCTAGAGCTAGTTATCATCCATTTTTGAAGTTCTGACAGCTGTATACAGACCCCACGATGATGTGTTTACATTTAGGGCACATGGCAAGTGGCTCACATTTATGTTTGCAGCATCCTGCAGCCCTGTGACTATGATTTTCAGTGGGTTTTGTCAGTTTCTGTCTTTAATTCCAGTTTTCAGTAATAAACACCGATTGGAGAAAGTGGACTCATTTAACAACTGCCACAGATGTTTATGATTGCTGCAAAAAAGATCATATAATTAGGAGTGGTCATGTGGTGACTTGCTTAACAACTGCCACAATTTATGACTGTAATTCTGGGCTCAATAACAGTTGTAAGTTAAGGACTACCTGTAACATGTTGAAGCCTTCAGTAATGTCTGCTGCAAATAGGAATATTTTGAAACAGCTACAAGAACAGACCTAATGCATGTAAGTACAGTGAGTTACAACCACAACTAGCCAAAAATTTCTCTTGCTAAGCAAGAAGTGAATTTTGCCCCATTTTACAACCTTTAGTGCCACAGTTGTTACGTGAATCACTGCAGTTATTAACTTAGTAACATGGTTGTTTTGTGACTCTGGCTTTCCCATTGACTTTGCTTGTCAGAAGGTTGCAAACAGTGATCACATGATCCTGGGACAGTGCAACGGTCATAACGGAGTCAGTTCCCAAGTATTTGAATTTTGATCATGTGATTATGAGGATGCTGCAACAGTCATTAAGTGTGAAAAACTGCCAGAAGTCACTTTTTTCAGTGCTGTGCTGTTGTAACTTCAAATTGTCACTAAACGAACTGTTGTAAATTGAGGATTATCTGTATTAGTAAAGTTTTCACTAGCTAGAATGACAACTATATAATTGCATAATAAATCTGTAGTTATAACCCCCAGCTCCTCTGGAACCCATCTGGGTCCATTAGTTGATGGGGGCGGACCAATCTGCCTCCCTGTGGGGGTGGGTACAGCTCTTGAGAAACTCATTGTTACCAGACTGTGATCCAACCAGGGCAAGGAGACCAAGGACAGGTCCACCAATTCCAGGTCACATAGGCACTGCTTTGACAAGAACACCAAATCCACTGGATGACCTGGGACAGGCCCATGGAAGTCATGGTTTCCATGAAATCTCGGGCTACCTCTGACCCCAACCCCAGGGATGGCAGGTTGAAATCCTCCAGAACTATAAGCCTGGGGAACTCCAGCCCTGCATTCTTTCCAGAGCCCCAACATTTTTTTATAATATGGTGATCAAAACTGGATGCAGTATTCTAAGTCTTACTAAAACTAATCACTCCAAATTAAATGAAAATACCTTACAGAGAGAAAGAAAAGAACTTAAGAAAAAATACAAGGGTGAAAGAGTATTTTAAGGATCTGCTTCTTTTCATTTCTATTCTCTACTCTCTTAAAAGTAGATTGAGGATCCATACCCTCTTTACTTCCAGTAACTTAAGAAGGCTAACGAGAAGGAAGAATGTGTCATTCAATTGCTGCCCTGTTTTAACTATTGCAGGTCCCGAAGCTACAGACAATTTCCCTCCCTCCATTCCCTTCACACAAAAGAGTCAATTTCACCCGTGCTTGTTTTGCCTAGGTTACTGAAAGGAAGCCATGAAGCTGGCAAATCAGCATTCTCTTTCAGGATTTGCAGCAGGTCATGAGCAATGAATTCTAGTAAGGCACAAATTCTCCATGGCCACAAATACAGAATAAATATAAAGGAAGAGCTAAAAGGAACTTGTCTCAGTTCTCCAACAATCAACTAAAAATAAAATAAAATAAAAAGATGAAAAAAGTTGTCATAAAAGACAGAGTAGGAATACAAATTAAAATAAGCAAGAAAATGGCAAGAAAATGCCGGTCCGCTCTAGAAGAGTTAAAATCATCAGGACCTGATGGATTACATCCCAGAGTTCTGGAGGAACTGGCAGACATGATCTATGAACCACCAAATCATATTTTTCAAAGATGTTGGAGTACCCAGTAACTACCTGCGAACTGGAAAAGAGCTGATGTGGTTCCCACCTTCAAAAAAAAAAAAGGGGGGGGGAGGGGAGAGAAACACATCAAAAAAACTATAGATCATTCAGCATTGACATCAATACCTGGGCAGATCCTGGAAAAGATGATCAAGCAACAGATCTGCGCATATAATCTGTAGATGTTTATATAGTCTCATATATAAAGTGTGAAATGTGTGCACAATTCTGATTACCATATTTCTAAAGAGCTATTGGATTGCTGGGAATTGACAAGCAGCCAATTCAAGCAGTCAAATGAATGGAGCAAAAGTTTTTTTTTTTTAGTGGCAATTTAGTGGTTTGCTAGTACCTTCCTCTAGATTTTTTTTTTTTAAATTTCCTAGTTTAACCTATAATCTTAGTGTTCTTTAGATGAATCTCAATCCTGTTTAGTTTTGGGGCACAAAGCTGGCTAAATGCTGCCACCTGCTGAGACCCTAGTTTTTGGCACAATATAACAATCCTTCTTCCCCATCTGTAACACACAATGCTGCCCCCAGAAAATCTTTTTCTGATTTTCATTTCAGTTTCTGGCTCTCCCCATTCCACCACATTTGCACTGTGTATTTCTCAATTACAATAATCTCTTGACTGAACCATTGCAGCTAGCAATTGATTATGCCACTTCTATGCATAAATACCAGAAGTGGGAGGGATTGGGCAGTCCACTGAAACTGCAGGAGCAATTTTGATGAAGGATCATAATGATTTTCTGGGAGGGGGATATATCCCAAAAGTCAAATAAAATATTTCATAAATATAAGTGACTGAGACTGTCTCTCTGTCATGCTTAATGATGTTCAAATTAACCAAGCCATAGATACAAGTATTGGTAATAACTTTTTTTTTCTCTTTTTCTTCTCTCTACCGCCATTTTCCCTTGCAATAATTTTGAACAATTCTCTAGTACTATCTGCCACTCCACAGTCAGGCACACTACAAGATGACAGAATAAATTGGAAAGAAAACATATATGTCCATAGTGATATATGCAGACCTGCACAATTACTCAATCCTAAAGTAGGTCATGAATATACAGTATTCAGGTTTACAACCAGGACAAATGTATAGGCCAGTTAAAACTATAATGCTGAAAAGGGCTCTCTGGAAGAACTAAAGGAGCAAGATGCTTCAATGGAGGAATTCAGAAGGCAATCTTATTGTTCTTATTTGAATGCTTTTTAGGAAGAGCAACTCTATTTGAATTAAGAAATTAACAGTGGATAAATAAACTTTCTTGGCGGATTCAAGCAACTTTTGAGCAGGAAGATCTCAACCTTTTAAAATATATATATATATATATATATAAACTGAAATACTAACTGAAAGAAATGTATAAATGTTCCTTCATTTCTAAAATATATAGCGTCAAGCACACAAATTTTATTATATTATACATAATTTTTCCCTATTGTGCATTCAGGATTAAGCCTTTGCTGAAATAGAATTCAATAGATTGGTGTACATATTGTGCTAAACTGGAACCAAGCAAATAATGTTATGGTTCAGAGGAGTTCAGGTAGTTCCCCGATTTACAGTACTTCATTTAGTGACTGTTCAAAGTTGCAATGGCACAGAAAAAAGTGACCTATGACCATTTTTCACACTTATGACAGTTGCTTCATCCCCATGGTCACATGATCAAATTTCAGATACTTGGCAACTTATGTGGGTCTTCTGACAAGCAAATGGGGAGGATTCATTTAATAACTGTGTTATTAACCTAACAACTGCAGTGATTCACTTAACAATTGTGGCAACGAATGTTGTAAAAATGGGACAAATCTCACTTAACTGTCTTGCTTAGCAACATAAATTTTGGGCTCAATTGTGATTGTAAGTTGGATATATAAGTATGTGGATCTGTCACTAGGGTTTGTAACCATGTTTTATGATAGCCTAGTACAATGTGTAATATCTACAATATGTACAATATGTAAATCTAACCAGCTACCATTTAGTCAACCAATCGTATCTAAATAGATCATACTTTAACATGATGTTGGATATTACTAAAGACAGACTTTGATGTAGATTTGCTTAGAGTTAACACTTCTGTTGAACTTTCTCATTCCTTTAGGCTGCATTATTTGTAGATTGTGTATCATCCTTTCATTCTGGTGAAAATAAGACCATAATACATAATGGTACATACTTGCCACTGGAAATACCTGGGTTTGCAAATAGTTTATTTTATTATTTATTTATTTTATTAAATTTATTGTCACCCATCTTAAAACAAGGTAAAACTGGGGCTACGTAGCAGTATGTCGTAATCATGGTTGTTTATTTATTTATTTATTTATTTATTGGTTTGATTTATATGCCGCCCTTCTCCAGAGACTCAGGGCGGTTTATAATGCGTTAAGCAATAGCCTTCATACTTTTGTATATACCTGCTTAGTAGGGCTTTTGGCCCCCCCAAGCGGTGTTCTTTTTTATACAAAGTCAGCTTATTGCCCCCACAATCCAGATCCTCATTTTACCTACCTCGGAAGGATGGAAGGCTGAGTTAACCTTGTGCCTGGTGAGATTTGAACTTGCAGTAATTGCAGGCAGCTGGCAGCTAAGTGCTACTTAACAGCACTTTAGTCCGCTGCTCCACCAAGGCTCTTGTTGAATAAATGATAATAGATTGGTTATGTTTTGCAGTATAATAAGACAAACATACATACTATATATATAAAAAGGGTCCAGCCACTGCCCTTCCCTTCCCAATATTTTTTGACTTTTCCAAAGATTTTATAAACAAATTATTATTAGTGATAACTGGAGACACTTTGTATATGCTCACTCATACTCATTAACGGAAATCCTTGTGGTTTAAAAATGAGTTGTACAGTGACTTAATTACATAATTACATAATCTGGAGCTAAGTACTCATTGGAGTACAGGTTGAAGGGAGCTGACCATGTTTTGCTAGATGAGACCAAAGGTTTTGTCTTGTCTTGCAATTGATCTCCAACAGTTGATAGCATTCACAGCACTAAATCATAGTTCAATTAAATAGTTCTATAATATTAGCCACAAATGATTAGTATCATAGATCAAATTAAACAGTAACCATGGTTTATAAAGCATTATAGCAAAGCTCATTCTTCCTATTAAGTGAACTACATTACACATGTCTGTGCTGTATGTTTCCATGTATCGGCATAATTTGAATGTCTCTGGAAATCTCAAAAGGATAACAAGAATGCATCAGCCTTCACTTGTTTTTCATTCCCTGTACTGTATCTGCTCCTCAAAATCATTTTGCCCCTTAACATGAAGATCCCATTAAGGAAGAAATAGACTCCAATTCTCAAAAACCAGTGCTAACATTGTCATTGGTTAGGGCTGAAAAATATTTATAGCCTATTTTGCAAGATTAATTAGGTTAGATTTGATGGGATAGACTGAAATCTATAATATCCTTCACTAGCACATTATGTCCTGTTAAAAAAAATCAAAATAATTTATATTTGCTTCACCTTTCTCACATATTTGTGAGATCTAGCAGTAATTAAACAAGAGATTTTAAGAAAAATATTTATCAATGCAAACCTTTCCAGCTTGAAAGCAGGGTGCACACGTTTTAGAGCAAACAAATAAAGCGAGCCAGTAATTTTGGCAGAAAGTTTAAAAAAAGAGAGAGAGGAAAAAAAAAAAGAAAACAGACATCATAACCTAGCAGTGCTTGCTAGACATTAATCAAGCAAGCTCTGTTTATTTTTTTGATAAGAAGGGCATCCCCTTTCCCCTTTGCCTTCCTGACTTAAACATTTCTCAGAAACTGAGATGTCAAGAAAAGCCTTTTAAAGGCACACCAGAAGGATTTTCTTTCATCTGCTTGTCTCAAGGGCCCTGCCCTTACTTACAGTCCACAGCATGAACTGAGAGTCTTTCTTTGTTCTACCAATAGCGCTTCATAATTTATTCTTTCTTAGTTCCTCCTTTTTCCTTTATTGGGAGATGGAGGTAGGGGCATTATTCTAAATTTCTTCCATGCTCACCAGTGGTAGATTTCAAAATTTTTTACTACCGATTCTGGGGGTATGGCTTGGTGGGCGTGGCATGGCTTGGTGGGAGTGGCTTGGTGGATGTGGCAGGGGAAGGATACTGTAAAATCTTCATTTCCTCCCAATCAGCTGGGACTTGGGAGGCAGAGAATAGATGGGGGCGGGACCAGTCAGAATTTTTACTACTGGTTCTCCGAACTACTCAAAATTTCCGCTACCGGTTCTGCTGAAACCCACCTCTGATGCTCACATTCTGGGGATATCAAACTCACAGTGTAAGTTCACAACTCATTTAAATGATCACCTTGCAAATGCAGAGGTCAATAGCAATGGACAAAAGGCAGAGGTACAGATAAACTGGCAGCCGGAACTCAGCTGCAAGAAAGTACACATAATACAGTTTGCTGGCCCATTGCTTTTCCAGCTCACTGCTCATGGAATCTATATACGGGGTTGTTTTCCTCATCGCTTATCTCTGACTGGGTAATTTTTTTCCAATATCTCCCTCCGTGCTGTGGCCACGCCCTGCTATCCCATGATGCATCAGTCTTTTTACTCAGTCGCTTCCAGACTGGTGTATTTCTCTCTTCGTGGTGAAAATTTAAGCGTTTTTTTAGCTCCTGCGCTAGGTTTTTTTCTTTATTTTTTCTTAGAATATTTTTCCTTCGGCTGAGCCCTTTATTTCTGCTGCAAGATGGGGGTTTGAGTCGGGAGCCTTCCCCTCACCCTTCGCTGGGGCTTTTCTGACATCGGCTGCCCGCAGCTGGGGATTCCGTCCTTCGGGGCGATTCCCTCCTTGTTTTTATAGCCGCCGGTGTGCGCGAGGGACTGTCGGCTGCTGCTGCACCCCCCACACCACTCTTTGCCATTTTTTTGCTTGCTGGGCTCGTAGCGGCGGCTCCGGAGCTCTCCGCATGGTTCGCCCTGCAGGCTCTGACGTATTCCACACAAGTTTGCTCCTCTCCTGAGCGCCTTGGTCGCTGGCTTCAGTTTAAAATTTGGTGCCTTGCTGGGATCGGCTGCAGAAATCTCCATTGGTGGTGAGCGGAGTAGGTGTCTGTCCTTCGGGCGGCACCTACATCTCCTACATTATCCGGGCCATAAGAGTTCTTCTCAGGATTCCCTAGTGACAGCCCGCGCCCTTGCAAAGGCCGTTGCGAGCCTGCAGCTGCCATTTTAGTCTACTCCTTGGCGGCCATTTTGTTCGCTCACTTCGCTTGCCCGCTTCCTTCCGAGCGACGCCGAAGCTTCCTTTGTGGCGAATTTTGCTTTTGAACTTTCTGGCCGTTTGAGGTGAAATTGTTTTCAACCTTTGGCTGCAATTTCAGTTGATTGATTGCCCTTGCAGTCCCTGTCATTTTGGGACCTTAGGCGACCGCTGCCTTTGTTACTGATTTCTGCCTACCTGTTGGACCGTTTTTTTCTGCTATTGTTCTCTGTTTTGAATACCTTTTTTTAAAAAAAAAATTACATAAAAAAAATTAATTAAAAATTAATTTAAAAAAATATTCACTACTGGCATCAAAGAGTAATTGTGCGGTCACAATGGCGGATGCTTACCTTTCCTCAGATATGGATCATGAGCACAGCCCACCTAGGGCCCCTTCCAAACACAAGTCCAAATCACGTGCCAAACCTACGTCGGCCTCTGAGGATACCTGCCACCTCAGGTCATCGGCAGCAGATAAAGACGCTCAACGCCGCCACAAGGCCCTTGAGCGTCATTTTGATAAGGCCAGACAGACCTCCTTGGCCTCTGTTTTTTCCGACTGATCCACCTCTGATGTCTCACGGCCAATCGTCTGTGACATCACTTGCCTCGACTTCTCAAATATTGCCGTCTTCACCTTCTCGCCCCTCGGCCTCCAACGAGGCTCAATCGGGTGTCTCTGGCAGACAGTCTAAACGAGCCTCCGTGTCATTACCGGATGTTTCATCTGTGGGTCTGGGTGGACCGTCTCATCCTCCTCCGGGTCGCCCAGAAGCAACCTTTACTCCGACCTCTGCCGGTCTCCGTGGCCCGGATGGTCAATTGTTGATGCCTCAGATAGATTTGCAATCCTTACTCTCCAATGCCTTGTCATCTCTGTTGGCAGCTGGGATTCATCAATCTTCTTTACAACAGGTCCCGATTGTGCCTCCTTCCATGCCTCCTTCATCGGTCCCAACTCGTGTCAAATCCCCTTCACGTTTGGCACCTGCCTCATCGGATGAATCTGATTGTGGTGACGAACCTATGGAGGATCTGGAGCTTTCGGAAGATGAAGGACTTGCGCCTGATGTGTCCGCCTTTACTGGATTATTCAGGCCTTCCTTGTTTAAGTCCCTTCTGCATAAGGCACGGCAGACCACCAACATGACTGAATCGCCTTCTTCGTCTTCTGACGCTGCGTCATCTACCACCCCTCACGAGGCTCTGTTTTCATCTTCTAAGCAGGGCAAGGATTTCATTCCCTGCCCTCAACTCTTTTCTGATGTATTGCAGCCTCCCTGGTCTCAACCGGGTTCGTTAATGGGGCCCAATGCTCTAGACAAGAAACTCTATTGCGCTGCACCAGAGTTGGACGCCTTATTGTCCTTACCAGTGGTGGACCCTCCGATTGCTAATATGTCTTCGTCCTCGCTGGTCTCCACTGACTCCCTGGATGCTCTTAAATCTGAGGACAGAAAGTCGGAGCTCTCTTTTCGCAAGGAGCATCAAGCTCTGGCCTGGGCGATTAAGACTGCTACCGCTACTTCCTTTTTCAATCGAGCGACGCTACTTTGGCTGAGGCAACTCCAGGACAAATTACCACCGGAAGATACGCGCCTCCATCAAGATTTGAACAAAATAGTTGCTGCCACCGAGTATTCGGCGGATGCGTCTTTGAATTCGGTAAAATTCACTTCGAGAGCTTTGGCCTCGCCTATAACATCACGGTGCCTGTTTTGGCTTAAGAACTGGAGAGCTGACTCCAAAGCTAAATGGAAACTGGCAGCGGCTCCATATAAGGCCCCGTCTCTCTTTGGTGCTGCCCTCGATCCCGTCCTGGTCGAAGACAAGGACAAACGTAAAGTTATGCCTACTTCGTCTTATCGCTGCCCTGAGCGCCGCTATACACCCTACTATCAGCGACAGTCCTTTCGAGCGTCGTCGGGATCAGGAGCTCCCTACTCCCAGGGCTCCTACTTTCAAGGTCCTGACCGTTCGTCCGACCACCAGCGCTTTCGAGACAGGTCCCATAACGCCACCACAGCCAAGCATCCCTTCCGTGGTTCCGGCTTCCGTCAATACCGCAGAGGGAAATGACTACACCCTGTTGGATCCCATTGGTGGCCGCCTCCATCTTTTTCATCATCAATGGGAACAGTCGACCACGGATGCGTGGATTCTTCGTACGGTGTCCGAAGGTCTGGCCATAGAGTTCCTGGATCGCCCTCCATCTCGCCATATTTGCTGCCCTCCTCTCCAAATGGAGTTGGACCACCAACTACGGAGGGAAGTTCTCCACCTATTACATATCAAGGCAATAGAGCCAGTTCCTCCAGGGCAACGGGGCGAGGGCTTCTATTCAACCCTCTTTCTGGTTCCGAAGCATTCCGGAGGTTGGAGGGCCATCCTCAACCTGAAACAATTGAATCTGTCAGTATCTTACTGCAGATTCAAAATGCACTCTCTGAGGTCCATCCTTGGAAGAATTCATCGAGGGGACTTCCTCCAGTCAGTCGACCTCAGGGAGGCATATCTGCATGTTCTGGTCCTACTGGCACACCAAAAGTTTCTGCGTTTCCAGATTGGGGAGGATCACTATCAGTATTGCGCCATGCCCTTTGGCTTATCAGCCCCAAGGACCTTTACAAAGTTGGTGGCGGTAGTGGCGGCCTCCCTCAGGAAGATTCCTGTCAGAGTCTTATGTTATCTCGACGACATCCTGGTCTTGTCATCGTCCAGGGGTCAAGCGTCTCGAGATCTTCGCAATGTCATCGAGGCTTTTCAGATTCACAGTTTTTCAATAAATTTCCTGAAAAGCCACCTTCATCCTTCCACCTCTCTGCTACACCTGGGTGCGGTTATAGACACTGTACAAGGGCAGGTTTTTCTCTCCCCGGAAAGAATTCAAAGCATCTGCGACTTAGTCCATCTAGTTCTATTGCAACAATCCATTTCTCTCCTTCATCTCTCTCAGCTGCTGGGAAAAATGGTCTCGAGCTTCTCAATTGTGCCATGGGCTCGTCGTCACACGAGGCCATTACAATGGTTTCTCCTCCCTTTCCAACGATCAGGCCAAAGCAACTCTCTACACAAGGTGTCCCTTCCACCTCAACTTCGTCTCTCCCTTCGTTGGTGGTTAGGACCGGGGCTTCACAAGGGCTCACACTTCCTGGTTCAAGACCGCCTGACCTTGACCTCGGATGCCAGCCTCCAAGGCTGGGGGGCTCATCTTCACAACCAGATTGTACAGGGTCGCTGGTCCGGGGCCGAGAGATGACTCAACATCAACCTGTTGGAATTGAGGGCTATTCGTCTAGCTCTGTGTCATTTTCAACCTCAATTGTCAGGTCACCACGTTCTGGTCTTAACGGACAATATTGCAGCGAAGGCCCATATAAACAAAGAAGGGGGCACTCGGTCGAGACTCCTGATGATGGAGCCCAAACATCTTCTGCGTTGGGCGGAGACGCATGTTCTATCGTTGAGGGCCAATCACATTTCCGGCGTGGAGAACCCCAGGGCCGATTGGCTCAGCAGACAAACCATAGACCAGTCGGAATGGCAACTTCACCCCGGTCTCTTTCGCACGGCTTCTTTCATCTTCGGCGTGCCCATGGTGGACCTTTTTGCCAGCCTGTCAAACGCCCAACTGCCACGATTTGTGACTCGCTACCCGTGTCAGGCGGCGGAGGATCACAACGCACTCAGGTGCCACTGGCCACCGAGTCTGTTATACGCCTTTCCTCCAATTCCCCTGATTCCTCAGGTAATATACAAACTGCTGGAGGAACAAGCGGAGCTCATCTTGGTGGCTCCCGATTGGCCACGACAACCGTGGTAGCATTGTCGGTCCTCCCACCGTGGGTGATTCCGCAAGAACGTCTGTCGCTTCGTCAAGGGGCCATCGCCCAGCCAGACCCAGGATGGCTCAAATTGGCCGTTTGGCGTTTGAGCGGGTCATCCTGCAAAAAAACTGTATACCGGACTCGGTCATAGATACGATTCAGGCCTCCAGAAGGCCTTCGACATCTCGAATATACGAATCCTCCTGGAAAGCTTTTTGCTCCTGGTGCGCTGTCAAACTTGTTGACCCTACCTCGGCTCAGATTGTGGATGTTTTGTGTTTCCTACAATCAGGTCTGGATAAAGGCTTGTCACCATCGACCCTTCGCCGTCAGACTGCTGCCTTATCCACGGTCATTAGATGTCCTCCTTATCCTTCTTTATCTCTACACCCGTTACTTAAAGGTTTTCTTCACGGGGCTGTGAACCTCCGTCCACCTCCTGTTCATCGTTACCCAACTTGGGACCTCTCACTCGTCCTCCAGGCTCTTATGTCTCCCCCCTTTGAGCCCCTGGGTTCTGTTCCTCTCAAGTATTTATCCTACAAGGTGGCCTTCCTATTGGCAGTCACCTCTGCAAGACGTGTTTCTGAACTCACAGCCTTATCGATTAGAAAGGATCTCTGCATCTTTCACCCTAATACCGTGATTTTGCATCTGGATCCTACTTTTTTACCTAAAGTAAACTCCTATTTCCATCATGCCCAAGTGCTCGTGCTCCCGGATTTTTGCCCCTCGCCCAGGCGCCAACGGGAGAAGGACTGGCATACCCTCGACGTTCGCAGGGCCTTGCATCGCTACATTCATAGGACTGAATTGTTCCGGAAGTCTGAAGCCCTCTTAGTTTCATTTCATCCTTCTTCCCTGGGTCAGAAGATATCTTCAACCACTGTAGGCAGATGGATTAAAGCGTGCATTTCTACGGCTTACCAACTTCAATCCTGCCCTGTTCCTGATCGTATTTTGCCTCACTCTACGCGTAGCGCTGCAACTTCAGCCGCCTGGGCTACGCAGGCATCGGTCTCGGACATCTGCCAAGCCGCCATGTGGCCTTCTGCTACGCCGTTCATTAGACACTATAAAATCGATACATATGCCTCGGCTGAGGCTTCATTTGGACGCCGTGTTCTGCAAAGTGTCCTTGCAGGCCAGGTTTCTGGGAGCAGTTTGTCTCCCGCCCTTGGGATCTGAACTTTGGTATATCCCGTATATGGATTGCATGAGCAGTGAGCTGGAAAAAGAACGTTGTCTTACCTGAACGTTCCTTTTCAGCTACACTGTGAATGCAATCCATCCCCACCCTGTTGTTGCTTTGTTACTACTTCCTTTTACTGGTTCCACTTCTTGTAATTCAATTATATTTACTTACCTGATTCTAATCCTCACCTAGGTGGTCGCGCCTTTGTTCAAAGACTGATGCATCATGGGACAGCAGGGCGTGGCCACAGCACGGAGGGAGATATTGGAAAAAAATTACCCAGTCAGAGATAAACGATGGGGAAAACAACCCCGTATATGGATTGCATTCGCAGTGTAGCTGAAAAGGAACGTTCAGGTAAGACAACGTTCTTTCTACATATAATTTCTGTTCTAAAAAACCTTTTGCTGGATACTCCTATTTTGTAGCTGAGAAAACTGTTGAGAATTAAAGAGGTTTTTGATGCCATCGATCATGCTAACATTCAATCCCTACATATGGGGATTAATCGTAGATAGTACTATATTGTGATGGTTCTCCCTTTTCAGTGGTCAGATGGATTTGCTGCTGGCAGAGGGATAGAGATCAAGCCAGAGACTCTTGACATGGGGAGTACTTCAGGGCTTGACCCACTCACCCTTCCTATTTAACAATTATGTGAGACTTGGGTGACATCAGCCATTAATTTGAGGTCAGATACCGGTATTATGCTGATGATCTCCTGTGGTACATCTCAACCCTGAGTGACTAGAAGATGCTGTCCAGGTGTTGTATTGGTATCTGGAATCTGTGCAAGAAGGGATGGTGGGAGGAACAGGCTCAAACTCAACCTTGACAAGACGAAGTGGTTATAAGTATTTGAACCACCTGGATTTGAATATATTCCACCTTTAGACCTGAATGCACCTCTCTCTCTGGGATTATTTTGCAATTTGGAGGATCTTCCTGCACTTAACAGTTCCTGCTCAAAGAGTAGGTAGCAGTTGTGACCAGGAATACCTTTGCCTAAATTCATATAGTATGCCTGTTTTACTCATATCTGAACCATATGATAATCAGTCATTCTATTTTATCCTCATATATGGACTATTATAATGTACTCTTTATGTGTTTATCCTTGAAATCAACTTGGAACCTATATTTGATCCAGCATCCAGAAGCATGGGGAGTGAAGGGCATACCATGCTATTGCTTCATGAGGTACAATGGTTACCGATCACCTTCTGGGTGCAATCATATATGAAGCCCTTCATAGCATATGGCTGGGTTACTTGGGAGACTGTCTCTCCGTCATAATTTCTGCCTGTCCTATACAGTATAATCAGGAAGAATCAACATTCTGGGTCACCTGATGGACCCAGAAGAAAGCCTTTTCTGCTACAACACCTGGACATGCCGGAATGATATCTTCCCAAAGATTCCTATGGTGTTCATCCTAGTACTGTTTAAATGTGTCCTTAAAACCTGACATTTACTCCAGACCTTGGGTTAGAGTATCTTATAAGATGTTTGCTTATAAGATGGTGGTCTGGGTGGGTTTTTTTTAAAAAAAATATTTGTTTTATATGATCTCTGTAATATCCAATCTGGGTCTCTTTAATATTCTATTTAATTTGTCTCATGATGTACACTGACCAGAGTTGGAAAACAGATAAAAACAGATAAGCCCCTCTCCCCATCCTGTGCTTTCAAGATCTGTCTTCCCACTAGACAGAATGAAACTACTTCTGAATATAAAGTCTGAACAAGAATGCTTAGAATTTAGCCTCAAACAGAACAGATCTTCTATGCTAGGGTTAATTCCTACTATTAAGGAAAAATTAAGCAGCTTCAGCTCCCATGATTCCTAGCTAAGAAGAACATATTTGAAGGGTAATATGTTGTGGAAGTAAAGGTGTCACGAAGGACATCTGGCCAGTAACTGCTTGAGCTCCATTCAGTCGCCCCAAATCCACCTTGATGCAAGGGATTACAGGGCTGCTAAAAGAAACAAACAAACAAACAAAAAAGTTGTGTAAGTATGATAAACCTTCACCAAGAGCCTTATTAATTAAAATACCACACAAATGTGAAGGGACCAAATCCATGTAGGTAGAGAAGATGTAATTTAAAACAAGTATTTAATGATTGAACAATCAGATAAATTAGTTTGAATTTTATATTCATTCTGATCTACATGCTTCTGTAATTCTGGATTGCCAGGAGCTAATGCTTAAGTGGCCTAGCACACTGCAGCTTGATTAACATATCCAGTTTTGCTTCTGCAGTTGCGTTGCTTCTCTATAACAAATGTGGAGTAGAGAGATTCTGCTCAATCTTCATAGTCCTACCACAAAAATTGTGATTTTTCAAATGCAGTGTTTTTCAACCTCTGCAATGTTAAATATGTGGATTTTAACTCCCAGAATTCCCCAGCCAGTCTCATAAATTTACTGAAGTTGAGAAATACTGCACTAGAAGTATGAGCTATAATTTCTTATTTTACACTTAGCCAAGAATTCTGACCTGAATTCCCAGGTTTGTTACAATATTGTTTAGATGCAATGAGGTAACAGTGTTATTTTCAATGGTGTATGAATAGTATAATTTATTGACACATGTGGTGTCTGGGTTCGGGACACTAATAGCCACTGGAATGAGCAGAAAATGATGTGAAGAACATTTGTTATGGGAAAAAAGGACAGAAAGCAGTATGTTGCAGACTTTTTTTGAGACCTGGATCAGAAAAGTGGTTAGACAAAATGGTGAGATAACTTTTTGTTAGAGTGGACTGCAATTTGTGACAGAAATGGATGGTAAAAGCATCCATTCAAGTTCCCAGCTTCTTATCCTTTCTAGAAACTGAAATACAGTATATACAGAATGTCAGCCACTTACTTGTTTTGAAAGAAAGGCCTACATATTTCTGTCTTTCTGTGCTTCTCACACATTAATACTAGCATGAGAAGAAAACTTTGCACCAGAATTACAATCATATGTTCCACTGCACGCCACCCGTGGCCTAGAATATTTATTGCAGATGCCCATATTTCAGATAGGGGTTACATTAATTAGAACTCACTACTGGAATACATTTTTAAAAGCAATGGTCAGTCTTAATAGAATAACAGGATAACTAAGTTGAAAGGAAACTTTGAGGTCTTTTAGTCCAACCCCCTGCTCAAACAGGAGACTTTATACCATTTCAGACAAACGGCAGCCCAGTCTCTTAAAAAGCTCCAGTAATGAAACACCCACAACTTTTGAAGGCAAGCTTTTCCACTGGTTAATTGTTTTAACTGTTAGGAAATTTTTCTTTATTTCTGGATTGGATCTCTCCTTGATTACCGTAGTTTCCATCCATTGCTTCTTATCCTGCCTTCAAGGGCTTTGGAGAAGTGCTTCTTTGTAACAGTTGCTTAGATATTGGGAAACTTGCTATCATATCACCCCAGTCCTTTTTTTCATTAGACATAGTCAATGCTGCAAATCATTCTTCATATATTTTAGCTTCCAGTTCCCTAATCATTTTTGTTGCTCCCGAGACATCTTTGTCTTGGGAAAGAGAGACATGGAAGATAAAATTAGCATACATTGAACAACTGTAACTAACTTGTATATGTACATCTGGAGGGGTAAATAAAGGCTTTAAAGGAAGGAAGCAAAATTTCCAGTAGGGTTCAGCCGAAGAACTATATTTCTAGGTTTGAAATAAAGTAATGAATATTAGACACATTTCCTGTCTGTGGTAGGACTCCATGGCTGATTCCCAAATTTTATTATGCAGTCAGGAATCCAGATCCTGGAAAAGACTTAGACCAAGATCTCAATAATTTATTCAAAGTAATTCTGGGACTACACTGAAGCATTGTGAGTCAGCAGCCTGGGAAAACATATGCTTTTGTCCAATATTTACTTCTACTTTTTCATAGACATGTCATCCATGTCTATGTGCATTCTGAGTTAGAGTGAATGGAGCAGTGTGCCTTCTCATGGGACACAGGATGTATGTCGATAAAGAAAATATGGTGTTTTCACAAGCTATTTGCTCCAATACTACAAAGAAGGCACATTCTTGCATATGCTCTTACCACTTGAAGCATAAATAATTAGGAGGATTGAACAAACAGGATGCTCAGAGCAGTACATAAACACATTAAAGTAGATATTTAAAAGTTGAGTTCTTTGGGCTTTTACCATGATGCTTTGGATGAGGCTACTATTAGGCAGTATTCCAAAATACAGTCAATCAATCAATCTTTATTTATTGATTAGCTCTTGGGCCATATCAAAGTGCAGCACTCCAGAAACAATTATTACAAAAGTTTGGTAGAAACAATTTAAAATGAAATTAGAATAGGAATAAAACACGATTTAAAATGAAATTAGAGTAAAATACGATATAGAATGAAATCAGAATAGAATACAATGATTTGAAATACAAATTAAATATGATTAAAATTATATTACAATGTCACCCCTGCATCTACCCAATCAGTCTTAAAACTACTATTAGAATTACATTATTAAATCAAGTGATCTTTCCTGCAATCTACCACCTTCTGTTGCAACAACTTTGTCCTTTTTTTCCATCAATTTTACAGCAAATTTAGCAATCCATTTCACCAGCTGCAAGTTACAGCCTAACAAACAATGTTGCAAGAAGCGCTCTTTAGACTTAGGGGTGCTGGCGTAAAAGATCCTGTCCAGCAAAAATACAGTCATTCCATGCCACTTTGACAGCACATGCTAGCATGTGATTCATTACCTATTCAAAATCTGCTGAAAATTGGATTGCACAATACTGTATCTTAAATACAACTTTTTCTAGTGGTCATCACACAATAAGCCAAATAATAGATATACCATCTTGTTATTAATTTTTATGGACCTCCTTTTGCAGCTAAGTATCTTTTTCCTATTTCTTCTGGCCTATTCAAATCCTTGTAGATTCCCAAGATTACATCAACACTAAGAGGGGGAAAAAGACCAATATAAAACTCAAAGGAAAATGAGTCAATAGATAAAAAGAGAAATAGAAAGCGTAGTGTGGTCTGGACACAGCAGGTTTTCTAGAGATTTCCAAGAATTCAATTTTTTAAAAAAGCATTTCACACATCAAATGCAAATCCCTTCTCTTGATATAGGCAAGGGGAATTAAAGAGGGCTAAAGAGGGCTATGGACTAGCTATTGGAAGAGCCTTGGTGGCGCAGCAGACTAAAGCACTGTTAAGTAACACCAGCTGCCTGCAATTACTGCAAGTTCAAATCTCACCAGGCTCAAGGTTGACTCAGCCTTCCATCCTTTCGAGGTAGATAAAATGAGGACCCGGTTTGTGGGGGCAATAAGCTGACTTTGTATAAAAAAAAAAAAGAACACTGCTTGGGGGGGGGGGGCGAAAGCCCTACTAAGCAGGTATATACAAAAGTATGAAGGCTATTGCTTAAACGCATTGTAAGCCGCCCTGAGTCTCCGGAAAAGGGCAGCATATAAATCGAACCAATAAATAAACAATAAATAAATTGGGGGGAGCAAAAAGTACAGGTTCCCCTATCCTTCTTCTTTACTTCCACTTTCCCACCTCCTTCTGCATGTCACAGAAGACCCTTTGTTATTACTTGCTATATGCTTACCATAAATTGGATGACTGAAGTAGCAATTTTATTAATGGTTTTAAATCAATTAAGCATTGCATAGCATTGCCTCCATTTCAAGGAAGCAGACTAATGACATTGAGGCAAAAGGTCAGAACTCCCAAAGAAACTTCCTTATTGGTCATTAGGTCCTCTTTGGTTGGAACTCATCTGTGCAAGTGATCTGTTACTGTTATTATTTCATAATGCTAAACTAGTGTTTTCCTGGGATATCACTACATTTGTTTGTTTAAAGATGTGACTAGCAATTTTCTGGAAGAGCAATCAGTCTCTCTCTCTCTCTATATAAAAAACCTGGTCAACATGCACATATGCAAGAAGGAGTGATGAAGTATGATGGTGGTCGTGGCTAGGTGGTCATGTGACTGGGTTGGCACAGCTAGGTGGTCATGTGACCATGTGGGCATGGCCAACTCAATCAACATCACTTCTTTGACCTAATGACAGTTTTAAGCATAAAAAAAGATATACCAAAAGATAGTTTATTATTAATTTATTATAAAAGAGGTACACAAAATTGGATTGTTACAAGAATTTTAAAATATTAATGAAAAACTATTAAATACTTAACAAAAAACAATAAAACTTATCTAAGGTATTGCCAAATCGCAGTTTTATTGGCTGCCCCTTTTTTCACTTTTATGCGAGCATCATCAGCACTGTGATTTGCTCTCAACCATTTCTTAACTACAGGAATAGGGTCCCATTCCTGTAGGGGTAGGCCAATTAAATTAATGGTTATTAAATCGGTTATATTAGAAACGATTAAGCGACTTCTGTTCTCTGAACATATGACGTTTATTTGTGAAAAACCCTTTTCCGCTTCTGCTGAATTTACAGCAATTGTTCTGACAGTAGCTTTCGCTTTTTTAATACTGTCAGGAATTGCATATTTCTCCAAATCTTTCAAAACATTTTCTATAAAATCCCTATAATCGGTGATATTAATTTTGTAATTAAAAATGTCACTAATGCATCCAATTCTTTTTCAGCTGCTTTCCATGGAACTACTACTTCTTTAATATTCCAGTAATCTGGCTCCAAAAAATTTAGACATTGTAATTTATTCGTGTCTAGAGACTGGCTGCCTGTTTTTAAATGTTCACAATCCATTAGGCTTTTCTTTAAATTGGTTATGATGCTTTCTAAAAGTCTTTCCTGAGGAAGGCTAACAAATTTTCTACAAATTTTATCTTTGAAGGTTTCTGAAGTAATGAATCCATCAACTTTTTGTTCATATGCACCCTTTTACTTTCTAAGCAATTCAAATGATTTAATTGATCTTATCACCATTTTTTCAACCTTTATGATGTCTTAGTTCTTGCTTGCAGTCCATTTGAAAGAAATTTCTTCTAGAATATCGATTATCAATGCCAAATCAGTCATAAAATGTATATTTTCAAGATGGGCAGCCATACCGAAGTATTTTTGATTTGAATGAAAATAGTGATGTAGCACTGGATAAGCACGCCACACAGCTACGGTTGATCTTAAACTACAGGCAGCCCATCTTGGTCCAAAAAACTCTACCAATCTTTATGATGTCAATTTCAAGTTCTTCGGATATTTTGTTAAATTCAATTTGGTTCTTATTGGATTGATGAAAAATAGCATATATCTTATCAATAAATATTTTAAAATTATTTACTTGCTTTATTTCCTTTATGGAGTCATCTAAAACAAGTTGGAGACGATGGTTTAAAAGCAGTACCACATTATGATGTTTGGAAACTCTTTTGCTATTCTAGTGCTCACTCCAGATTTTCTCTCAAGCATAACCCTGGCACCATCAGAGTAAAATGCTGTTAAATGTTTTTGTAGGTAGTTCTTAGTAAAGCCAACATTTTTAAAACTTTCCATAACTGAAGAACATATTGTCTCTACATCTTGTTTTTCAAATTCAACTAGCTCAAGGAAAATTGTTGGTGAGTTAACTGAATCCTCAACTTTTAAGTAAAGTATAAGAACTTGTTTGCAAGATATCGTTGAGGCTTCATCAATAATCAAACATATTTTCAGATTTTTTTCAATAATTTTAGTAAATAATTGTTTTCTAATGCCTTTTGCAATGAAATCAACTATTTTCACTGCAGTTTTACGTGAATGCAATCCTATTCCCAGATCTACTCCATTTTTAATTTGTGATTCTATCTTACCTTCTACATCAGAAAATGGTTTTGATCTTTGGGCCAGGTTGTAAACTATATTGAATACTCAACAAGTACTACCTAAATACTATTCTGTCATCTTGTCCAGTCCTTTACTAATTGCATCCTCCTCACACTGCTTCAACTTCTCTGTGCAGAAGATGTGAGCTTTGGATAAAAAGTGCTCTTTCATCTTTTTCCTACAAGAGGCTGTTGCACCTCTTTACTTTTCCCAGAAGCCTCTATTTCAAAATGTTTCCACTCCTTAGCTATGTGAATACTTTTTCCTGCTGCTCTAATGTCAATTTTTTTGCAATACTTGCAGCCTAATTTTTTTTTGGAAACTGCCAGTCCGTCACATTTCTCCCTAAAGTTGATGTATTGTTGCAATGTCCAGCAGTCAGGGAGATTATTTGCAATGTCCGAGTTATCGGAAGTACTTGCTGTGCTCGTGCTGCTTTCTCTAAGTTGGAGTGTTGTGACTTTTTTGGATCTTCCAACCTTCATGGTCCCTTCCAACTCTGGGTCTACTGCTGGGCTCATTCCTTGGGTCTTCTAGTCCAGCCCCCTGCTCAAGCAGGAAACCCTATACCATTTCAGACAAATGGCTGTCCAGTCTCTTCTTGAAACCCTCCAGTGATGGAGCACTTTCCACTGATTACAGATACTTCTCGATTTATGATCCCATTGGATTACTGTTTGATACCTCAGAATTATTAACTCTGGCGGCCCTGAAGGAGTAGGGTGCAATTAACAGAAACAGGAGCAAAGGGGGCAAATTCTTGTCATGGCCAACAATGAAATTCCTTTTTTAAAATGTTATTAGCTGTAAGAACGATGTCAGAAATATTATTGCCATCAGGGGCAAAAACCCACACAAAATAATTGGTATTTTTCTGAACAGATTGCTATTTCCTGATGCCCACTGGTACCAAGCCAGGTCAGTCACTGGTGGGTGTGTAAAAATAAGACAAATAACTTCCTGATCAAAACTGCCCACCCCCGAGACTTCTGGTTTGGCTTCCGTCGTTGCTAGACGGTCTTTTGGGACCACCCCCTCCGCTGCCAGTAAAGAGCCGCCTTTACAGCTGGGAGGCAGCTCGAAAAACTCTGTTTCCTTAAGGAAATGTGAGGAGAGCCGGCGAGAGCAGGTAGAGCCCTCTGCGAAGTCCCCAGAGTTTTTTTTTACTCTTGGGGAGGAAGCAGGATGAGGCTCCCTATCCAGCTCGCCGCTGCTCCGGGCTTCGGGAGAACTCTGCGCTTTGCAGAGCTAGACGATGTGACCAACCTAATCAGCGAAAACTAACAGATTGCTTGAATAAGCAGGATGAAATCCGGATTTGGGACTTTAAATCGCAAGTATTTGTAACAACCCTATGATTGATTTTAAGAATGAAGAGAGAGTGAAAAGGGGAAAAAAAAGGTTTAAAATGGCGGCTGGCTGAGGCTTGAGAAGAAAGCTGAAAGCGAAAGTCTTTCCGTTTGAATGGCTTAATATGTTACAATGTATTTGAAGCAATAGCGCTGGCTACAAGAGAAGAGAAAAATTTCTGTTTCATGCTTCTTCCTTCTTAGAGACTTGATATTGATATTGTGTGGAGAGAAGACTTTTTCTTTAAAAAGAGTCTGTTTGCGTGGCAGGATGGCGTTAAAACTGACAAAGCCAGACAACCAAGCTGTGGGGGGGGGGCTCCCCCAATTATAAATCACAAGAGCAATTTTTGAGCTTGCAGATGCAGAAGAATGGTTTTAAAGAATTAAAGGAATTTGTTGTGGAGGAGTTGGCAAGACATGATGAGATTATGAACCAGAATCTTGAAAAATTTAGACAGGAAATTAAAGAGTTGGTTCAACAAAAGTATGATAACCTGAAGCGCTATATTGTAACAGCTTTGAAAAGTTTTTCAGAAGTAATTATAAAGATGGATAAAGATATCAATTTAGAAATAGAGTCTAAAATGAAGGAAGCTGATTATAAGATTCATAATCTGGATAATAAAATACAAAGAATTGAAAATGATTTGACAATGATTCAAGAAAATAGCTCAGAAGTAGAGTCTAAAATGAAGGAAGCTGATCACAAGATTTACAATATAGATAATATAAAGCAAAGGATTGAAAATGAAGTTACAATGATGCAATTCAGAACCATGGAATTTGCGATCAGAATGAGGGGAATACAGGAAAATAACAGAGAGGACTTGAGAAAGATGTCTGCTGAAGTTCTGGCTGTGATTTTAAAGGTCAGCTCTGAAGAAATATTCTGTAAGATTGATAAGGTCTACAGAGTAAATTCTTGGGTGGCAAAGCAAAGACAATTGCCTAGAGATGTGGTGATTTATTTTACTGATAAAGGAATATGAAATGATATTGTGCAAAAGTCTTTTAACTCCACTCTAGAAATGAATGGAATGAAGATCTGGATATATAAAGAGCTGCCGTCCAAGATGTTAAAAGATAGAAAGGACTTTGGATTTTTGGTGACTGAGCTAAAGAAACAAAACATCCCATTTAGGTGGGATGCTCCAGTTGGTATAATATTGAGATATCAAGGAGAAAGATATCAATTAAACACTGTTGAAAAAGCGGAAGAATTTTACTACAAGGTTTTTAAAATGGGCCCAACATCTCCACGTATGTCATCAGTGTCAGGAATACAGGAGGGGGATAAAGAAAAGCAAAATGAACAAGAGATTGAAACTCAGGCAAAGCAGATGGAGATGGAGGTAATGGAAAAACAACAAGTTATAGAGGGCTTTTTGGATGAGCCGCTTTTGGATTCTCCTTCAGAGGCTATAGCTGGATCACCTATAAATACAGAGGTGGCTTTGGATCTCGATTTGATGTCTTATCAAGTTAAAGACCAGCATGTAATTCAATCAGCTGATATACAAGTCCTAGAAAGGCAACCAGGGTGGAGATCTAAACCACAACAAGTTAAGAAAAGAAGAAGCAGGTTCTACAAAACTAAAAAATTTTAAACTACAATTCTTTTTTAGCCAACAGATTAATGCCAGTTATTTAAGAGACGATTAAATATAATAAGCGGGATTTATAGAAGGTTGATACATGAAAATATAGCTGAGGCAAATTACAGACTTATACTATTTTGAGAAGAATAACGGATCTCTGCAGTGCTGGTGTTTTTGGCATGTGGAAGATGGCCTGTGATTGGGCGGATTGGAACTTTCTATTTCGGACTCTCTGAAAAATGGATTACATATATGTTGAGCTATAAGGCAAGAGAACTATGGAATTGGGGCATGCAGATGATCTGGCTGTTACCCTAACGTGGTTGTTGGAATTAATAATCTAGACAAAGACATTACAGAAGATACCATATGGAATATAAATATAAAGTCACTCGGGTTTTTTTTTATATATACAGAAATACTTATTAATGATGGGGGCAGATGGTAATTGAAGATACTGAATATGCTGTTGGAAGCAGGACTTGATGTTACCCTAACATGGTCGATGGAATTAACAATCTAGTTGAAAGACATTACAGAAGATACTATATGGAATACAAATTTAAAGTCATTTGAGGGTTTTATTTATATATGGAAATATCTTTTAGTGATACGGGCAGAAGAATAATGATATTAAATATATTATGTATGGTAGACCTGTAGGAAAGTGGGTGAAACAAAACTGATATGGTACAAGGTGATAGGTAACGTTATCGATTGCTTAGTTTAGGAAAAGGGATGTTATGTTTAGATATTAATATACTTAAAAGATTTGAATTAAGCGATATACGTATGGGGGTGGAGGAAATGGGTAGATTATGAGTAGAATAAATGTCAAATTAGGATCTATTATATAGTTTTATAGCCGAATGCTGTTTTGAAATGTATAGTATACCGGGGACATAATAATAATGTTAGAAATAAATGTTTAGCACGTAGGGGGTGGTGTAAAAGGGTGGTAAAGTATTATATAATGTGATATTAATTTGGATTTCATCTTGCAGAAGCCATGGGGGGAGGGGAGGGGGAGGGGGGTTGGCGGGGGAGAAAAAGGGGGAAAAATTTGTATTTGAAAAACTTTTTCAATAAAAAAACAAAAAAAAAACAAAAAACCGCCCACCCCCTTGTCAAACACCTGCTGGGACAGTCACAAATGGCAATCTCATGACCCCAGGACAGTGCAATGGTCATAAATACATGCCAATTGCCAAACAGCCAAATTTTGATCATGTGAGCATGAGGATGCTGCAATGGGCATAAGTGCAAGGACCGATCGTAAATGTGAGGACTGGTCATAAGTGTGTTGGGAAACTCAGCTAGTCCTCGACTCACGACCACAACTGAGCCCAAAATTTCTGTCGCTTAAGTGAGACATTCGTTCAAAGTAAGTTTTGCCCCCGTTTTACGACCTATCTTGTCACTGTGGGGAAATGAAGCACGGCAGTTGTGAAATGAGTGATATCATTATTAAGAATGCTGTGATAGTCATAAATGTGAGGACCGGTCATGAGTGCAAGGACTGGTCATAATCCACTTTTTTCAGCCCTCTGAATAGTCCCTATACATGGGGAAATAAAACTCAGCTAGTCCTCAACTCACGACCACAACTGAGCCCAACATTTCAGTTGCTTAAGTGAGACATTTGTTCAAAGTGATTTTTGCCCCCATTTTACAAGCTACCTTGTCACCGTGGTGAAGTGAAGCACTGCAGTTTTGAAATGAGTGACACAGTTGTTAAGAATGCTGTGATGGTAATAAATGTGAGGACCGGTTGTAAGTTTGAGGACCAGTCATAAGTCACTTTTTTCCAGCACTTCAAATAGTCCTTATGTGTAGTAGGGTTGTACCAAGCTGGATGTTCTGAAACACCCCAAAACAACAGTCAAACTTGGGAAGAGAAAAAATATCTGGATTTCAGCTATTTTAAAATAATCCAGGAAGCTTTTCTTCCCTGGACCAATTTTCACCTGTCAAGTGGACTCTGTCTGAAGTGGGGGGTCATGGGAGTGGGGGATGGGAGACGCCTAGCTGTCCTGACACCAGGTCAGCTTGTATAGGCTCCAATTTCCTCCCCTTTCCTTATTTTAACAGATTAACAAATGGACCTTGTGGGTCATCTAGTCCAACCCCTGCCCCGCCCAAGCAGGAGACCTTACACCATTTCGGTACCCAACTGTACACCATGTAAATAGTGAATTTTTAAATTAATTTAATTTTTTAAAAATTTATTTTTTAAAATTATTTATTTAAAAAAAAAAGAGAAACTTATCCAAGGCAGGCAGGTCACGTGGGAGGCAGGCAGATTCAGGGAGGCTTGTAAACAGATCAGACTGACAGTGTTGGCCTGGGCCGTGTAAAGCAAGGCAGCAGGTAAGCTGGAGGCAATTTTTAAGAAATAATATTATTTCACTTCCACGGGGACAGCCGGGAAGGCCACAGGGAAGGGATTAGGGAAGGCAGGCAGACCAGGCCAGGGACGGCAGGTAGGCTGGCCCACTTAAGTTGACCGGCTGGGGCTTGTGGTGGCGGCAGCACCTGCTGGTCCCGGGTCAACTCGACTGGGGCTTTTGGCAGTGGCAAAACCCTGCCAAACCCTGCCAACCCCGGGCTGACTCGACCGTGGCTTGCAGCAAAACCTGCTGGCCCCAGGTTGACTAGACCAGGGCTTGTGGCAGTGGCGGAGCTAGCGGTGGCCGGCAGAGCTAGCCAAACAAGGCCAGGGATGTGGGTGGGGCAGATTGGTAACTAGGCCATGTGCCACATGCAATGGAGACGCGGCGGCAGAGTTAGCAGCAGCCAGCGGAGCTAGCCAGGCAAGGCAAGGGATGTGAGGGGCAGATTGGTAGCTAGGCCGTGCGCCACGTATGAGACGTGGCAGCGGCAGCAGAGCTAGCGGCAGCTGGCGGAGCTAGCCAGGCAAGGCCAGGGACTTGGGGGGGGGGAGATTGGTAGCTAGGCCACATGCCACATGCAATGGAAATGCGGCGGTGGTGGAGCTAGCCAAGCCAGGGACATGGGAGTGGGGACAACATAGCAGTGGCAGCCTAGGCCGGCCCATGAGTCAACTCGACTGGGGCTTGCTTGCAGAATTACCTGGAGGAGATCAGGCCATGGCGGAAGATAGGCAGCAATGGTGGGCGAAGTCAGGCAGCAATGATATGGTGGGCGAAGTCAGGTTAGCAATGGTGTGGCAGGTGGGCGAGATGAGGAGTATCTGGGCAAGAAGGGGTGGGGTCAACTGGAGTTACAATTTACCGGTTCTAAGCGAGGGAGAGGCCAGTGGTTATACGTGGGTGATACCATTGCGATCCAATCAGATCGAGTCTGTCAGTTAAAAACTCCTCCTCCTCCTGCTGTCTCCCAGCTTTCAGTCTCGATTTGAATCAGGTCTGATGCTCCACTGAGTCTCTCTCTCAAATTTATTATTAACTTTAACTCTAATCTTGCTAACTTTGCCTCCTTCTGCTCGTTAAGATCTTGAGCAGATTACTCAGCGTATAGGGCTTCGCGCCCTGCGTTTTTGGAGGCCGCTCAGTCTATCAGGGGATTGAGCCAATTTCTTCAGGCTCTCCCCTTCGTCAGCGCGAAAGGCTCACGTTTAGTAATGCTGCTAAGCCTCCCAGCCTTGCTGCTAGCAGGCTTCATCAAACTGAGCTAGCTGCCCGTTTTCTGGCTTGCTGCCTCTCTCCTTCGGCGCAATACACATTCTGCGCCTCTCAGCTGACGGCCTCGGCGATCTCCGGAGGGTTGAGCTTCAGCCGCCCTCGCCTTCCCAGACGGAGCAGCAGCGTTTGCGCTTCAGCGCTATTTCGGCGTCCCTGGGGCTTTCTTCCCCACACGCCTCTGCCTTCCTGCCCCCTGCTGCTGCATAGAGCTTCGAGGGACAGAATTTCAAACGGCATTCAATCAGGCAAGGCAGAGCATTCATGACCCCTGCGGGGGGCGGGGAAGGAGAGAGGAATTTCTTGCCCCTAGAGCCTTGGTGGTGCAGCGGACTAAAGCACTGTTAAGTAATACTAGCTGCCTGTAATTACTGCTAGTTCAGAACTTACCAGGCTCGGCCAGTTCCTGGCTCTCCAACTCTAGGCCTTCTCCTTCTGAGCCTTTCTTGTCAGCGGCCGCCATTTTCTAAAGGCAATAAGCCTCCACGAGGCAAGCGGCCGCCATTTTGTTTCAAGAATTGCTGGAACTTTATTTAATAATTAATTAGAAATTACTGCATTCTACAGGTACTGATGGCTTCGCGTTCCACCAAGGCTACCAAGAGAGGGGCAGAAGAGGAGGCTTTGCCAGGGCCTTCCTCAGCTGTGCCTCAAAAGAAGTCCAAAGGGACTCATGCCTCTAAGGAGGCAAAACGCCAGGCATCCAAGGCCAAAGAGGAGCTTCGGCTTCATGAAGCAATTGAACGCTCCATTCAAAAGGCTCTCAAGGAGGCATCTCTTAGGGAGGCCCCATCACATCCTGAACATCATCCTGTGACACCTTCGCCGCTCCCTCCCTCTTCTTCCACCCCCTCTAGGGATAGGGCCCTCCCGGGAACTCCCATTCCCCAACTGTCCCCTGATGACACTATGCTGACCCTCCCGTTCAGCCTGAGGTCCAGGAGGCCCTATTCGGGCGTTCTTCTGATCAGCCTCCAAAGGGAACTTCTCAATCTCCTACTATTGTTCCCTCCCAACCCCCCGAGGCATCTACGGAGGCACAAGCTGCTTCCCTCCTAACCCCGGATTTAGCATCATTCATCCACCAAGCCATCCAAAAGGGGGTTCAACTGGAGTTCCAGAGGCGTACAGCTTTGTGGGTGGATGCCTCAGCTTCTTCCCTTGTGGATATTGAGGGTTCTCAATATGAGGAGCCAGCTAATCCCACTGTGGCCGCTGCCCCTTCGGCTGCCTCAGAACCCCATTTGCTACTGGACCTGGAAACTAGGGAACAGGACCTATCGGAGGATGAGGACCTGGCCCCTGATCAGCCTTCATTTGTGGGCTTATTCAAACCACAACTATTTAGATCTCTCCTCCAAAAGCAAAGCTCACCACCGGATTGGGCATTGGAAAGCCCACTCCCCCTGCAGGGGACCCCTCTGAGACAACGGTGCCTCTCTTTGAGGAGCCTATTTCAGAAGTAGAAGAGATCCCAGGGCCCAAACTTTTCAAAGACGTTCTTCAACGTCAATGGTCCAACCCGGTCTCGGGGCCTAACCCCAATTCTCTGGACAGGTGCTTGTACAACTTGGCGCCTGACATTGCTTCCTTACTGCAGATTCCAACAATAGACCCCCCCGTGGTGGCTCTCTCGAGTCCTTCCAACATGGCCGCCCTCCCTGAGGAGGCCCTTCACCCGAGGAGAAACGCCTTGACAATTCTCTTATCAAAGCACACATGGCCTATGCCTGGGCGGCCAAAGCTGCCATGGCGTCATCTTTCTTTAATAGAGCCTCCATCTTGTGGCTCCGCCAGTTGAAGGACCACCTTCCCTTATAGGACGCCCGGTCCCATCAGGACCTGAATAAAGTCCTAGCGGCCCTAGAATTCTCCGCGGACGCGACTTTGAATTCGTCGCGTATTGCTGCCATGTCAATAGGGGCCACAGTGACTTCCTGCCACCTGCTTTGGCTCTGCCAATGTCAGGCCGATGCCAAGTCCAAATGGCGCCTCGCTTCATCCCCTTTCGCTGGCCCTTCCCAGAGACGTCCAGGTGGGTGGGCGGAGCCTCCTGCCTATACCGCTTTGCCCGATCTGGGGTGAACTGGTAGCAACCCACCACTGATTTGTCATGCAAATATGACTGATGCACCATCTTCCAGTCCCAACCCAATCGGCTACACCACCCTTAATTTCTCAGTCGCATTACCTTCTACCTCAACCATCTGTTCTGACCTAGCCTTAACAGAAGCAAGAAACAGACTCCTTGTCATGCAAAACCCTTCTTTATTTACCTCTTGTGAATCACCCATCAAAAAGTCCAGGCAATAGTCCTTCAATTAATTAACTGCAGTAATGGAACTTATCGATTTTTTGTGATAATTGCAAGGCTGTGAGCTCCCAGCCAAAAGGCTGCAAATTAAATTCTGGCAAGCAGACTTCGTGGCACAAAACACTATGAACAAAATCTTCAGAAATATGAACTGTCTCCTATGACAACCACTCCCCTTTCCTTCTATTTATTCCCCAGCCAGGGAGGGGCCATTTAGTGTTCACATGTGCTTTGCTGCCCGAGTTGATTCTTTGTCCTCCATTGCTCACCTCTTCTAACTGCTCTGGAACAGGCCCAGATGTTCTTCCTCCTCACTCATATCAGCCTCCAAAGGCAACTGCCTCTCCGGTGGCTGGGAAATGTTGGATGGCCCTAGCTCTATCTCTACGTCCGATACAGAGCATCCATCAGAGCCTTTCCCAGACTTCAGAACTGGCCCACCAACCTTCTCATCGTCCCAGTCTGCCGCCAGCTCCACTAGCAGCTGGCAGGCCACAACACTACCTAATAAACTATTCCAGCCTGTTCTCATTCTTTACTTGACACCATCATGTCAGTACTCACATTTTCCAGCATGTTTCATTAATACATAATATCACAAGCAATTAACCTTTTATAAAAAATATTGTATTTTTAAAAATTTAAGTAGAAATGTTAAAATATCTAAAGATGAGACCAGGTTCTTGTCTTCTGTAATAGAACCAGTGGGTTGCCCCTGGTTCGCACCGGTTCTATAGAACCAGTAGTAAAACTGGCGGGAAGCTCCACCCACCGATCCCGACATCATCAAAACACTTCTGTGCATGCGCAGAAGAGCGTGCGCGCACGAGCAAAGCACGCACATGTGCGCAGCCCCACTGCAAACTGGTTGTAAAGGAAAGTAGAACCCATCCCTGAATAGGACCTTCACAGGTAACCCTAGCTGATGTTTTTTGAAATGCATCTCAGGTCCTCCACAGGTTTAATGTTTATTGAAAATGTGTTAGACTTGTGTTTAAAGAAAATAGGATTACCAATTAGTCTTTTGAAAGATTTTAGCCCTGTCCTGCACAGGTCCATTTAAACTGAGAAAGGAAACCAGGTTCTGCCAATTGTACATTGTTACTTCTGACATCAATAAGTGTATTAGAAGCAAACAAAGATGGAACTTGCTCATTAATTGATCATTCCTTCCGCCATATTCTGCAACCTTTTAGCTGTATTGAACCAGGCTAATGGTGTCTGTAACTATGAGTACCATTTGAGACCAAAGTATTAAGGGCAGATAGAACAGAAAAGAAAAAGTGGTAGTGGTGGGGGAAACCTGCTTTTTAATCTTCCCTTGTAATTAAGATGCTTTTTGATTACAATAGTATAATGAACAAACACCATAAAAGCAGCAAGAACAGAAGAGAGGATTGCTGGAAGAACCTGCAGAAACCAGAATAGCACTAGCCTTTGTTTCAGAAAATATGTGAGGATTTAGGCAATACATTGTCTGAACAAATTGACAGCTTTTGAAAGAAGAATGGATGAAAAACTTGTAAAGATGAAAGAGGAGAAGAAGAAGTTAAGAAGAGGGAAAGCTCTGTAAAACAACTGACTGGGGATATAAAACAAATTAATAGCAAAGTGAAAATTTGCTATTAGTAAGTAAGAAGTTAGGGGAAAGAGAATTAGACCGTCTACCATTACTGGAATTAAGAGAGAATAAATTTTGTTCAAGATTCAGAGCATTTTGTTTGTTTGTTTCCCATCTCAGTATCAATAGATCTTAATTTTTTCAAGATCAACTGGATCAGTCAAATACAGCCACAAAAAAAAAATGACTTTTCCTCCCCTTTCTGTTCAATTATATATCTAAATCTCCAAGATTGCTTGGACAAGTCCCTGCTGTTTACTTGACAAGGTTTTTCAGGAGTGGTTTGCCACTGCTTCTGTCCTAAAGCTAAAAGACTGACCCCAGGTCTCCCAGCTGGGTTTGTGCTCAAGGTGGGACTAGGCCTCCCAGTCACCTGGTTTCTAGCCTGCTGCTTTAACCACTACACCAAACAGGCTCTCCTGACCTACTGACAGTAAAATGCCAAGACAGAAATTACAGTGGCATAATGAACTCCATACAAAGCTTTTGATCTACCATCCCACCCCGCTTCACTCACATTGTGACACCCATTTCCTTTCGTAATGATAAATCATTGCTATTATACATGTTTTCAAAATATGGTAATTTACTTACAAACTCATGCTTATATGCAGCTGATCCTAAACAATTCCAGTTTGATCCAGTAAAATATATTTCTCCACATCCTAGGTTTTAAATCTGTTGCTTCCGATGCAATCCCTTACTATTCAGAGCAAGTTGTTACTCTGGACAAAATTACTGGGAAAACAAAAATTAGAAAATCATTCCATGTAGCAGATTTGTGGGGTGGGGGTGGGTGGGAAGTAAGATTGGGAAAAGATACAATCTATTCTTTTGTGGCCCTAAGGAAAATGCTTCGCTGGAAAGTTCAACTGTATTCCTAGGAATTATTGCTGATCAAGATTCCTATTTTTAAAATATTATTTTAATTTATGTTTTATTTCATTTTTGAGTTTAGATTTTAACAATTTCTTTTGTTGTAAAGTCATTTTGTTGTTACAAGAGTATGACGTTCAGGTTAGTGTAATTGTTCATTCATATGCAAAATATTCTGTAATATTCTGTGAAGAAGAAAGGATTTGGAGCAGTTAGCTGTGTACATAACATTGAATCTCATTTAAAATCCAGCTTTAGAACTGCACAATGTTTTTTATACAATGGCATAAATAGATATAATTAGCCAGCCCCTAATGAAATGCTAGAACTACTCCTTGAGAAAAAATGGACAAAAATTTAAAGAAAAGTCTAAGGATATGTTTTTGCTTCTAGCACCATCTATGGTCCATCTGGATTCACAATGTGAATTTCTGAGTTTTAAATTTAAGTTCCTCAAATCAGGAGAAAGCGCCTAGATAACATAGGGATGGTCTCAAATGCTAAGCAGAATCAGAAATATAGCCATTTTGATGTTCATACTTTTCAAACTTTTTTTAAAAAGTGTTTTGTCTGAAATCCTGGAATATATGAATATTTAAACAACATTACTTCAGAATAAAGTGAAAAATCCTGTATTTTAACTTTTCATTGAAGACTTTCCTTTATTGCTCTTTTCTATATTGCAGATATGACTTCTGAGTCTCAATTTTTGTCATAGTAAAAAGTTCACTCTGTATGGATCTTTGCCTTTATTCTGCACATGTATTGGGAACTTTACAATATACTTCAGTGGGGGGAAATCTTACAATCTATGGTTGCTCCCACATTCAGCCCCACTGCCCAACAGCTTAAGCTCTGGTGTTTTAAATTATTGTACACAGTTAAGAGATGTAAATGCAAAGATTCATATGGTCAGTGGATGATACTAACAGTTATACAAACTTGCCACTTCTCCAGATACTTCCAGCACATATTTTAATAGCATTCAGTTATGGTTTGACAAAGCTGCAAGGTCTGGTTTCACACAGCATATTAAACCATGATTACAAATCACAGTTGCCTAAGTTCAAATAACAAAATACATAAAAACAAACGTTCTACTTAATGTAGGGACCTTCACCTTTCATTTTCCAGTTACGCTTCTTTTCACAACATACCAAACAGTACAGATGTGTTTGGTTTCAATTTAGTCTGTTTTAGAAACTCAGTCATTGAGTGTACAAATCATGGCTAACTATGTGTGAACATAGCCAAATGTTAATAAATTTTGGTTAAGCAAACCATAATGGAATGTTTGAACTCAAAGGTGCTTTTTCAAGAGGCAACTGGACTTTCTAGTTTTTCTTTGAAGACGTTTCACTCCTCATTCAAGAAGCTTCTTCAGCTCTGAGTGGATGGTGGGGAATGGAAGGATTTATACTCCTTACAGGTAGCTGGTCATTTGCATTCTTTTAGAGAGTCCTTAAGGTCACCTGGAGGTTTATCTATGTCATCAGGATCACCTGAGTGGCGCAAATGGGTGTGGAGCCCTTTTGCAACTGTTGAAAGGACTGTGCTGTAGATTGGAGACAGATTTTGTCATATTCCTTCCCCTCTGTTGACAGAGGGCTGTTCAATTTTGACATAAAACAGCCTCTTTAACCCCTCTTTCAAACCAGTGATCCTCTCTGTCCAAAATATGGACTTTGCTGTCTTCAAAAGAGTGACCTGTGTCTTTTAAATGCAGATGGACTGCTGAATATAGTCCTGATCAGTTTATTCTCCTATGTATACCATGACCTGGATGACTAAGAATCTCCAGACATTTGAACCGGATCTTTGTACTTAAATTGTGACATTTTGGGGCTCACTGGGACCCCACTATACCCTTAATTATGATTTGCTTTCCATGGTTCATAATTAGTATCAGCTGAGACCAGGAAACTACAATACCTCCCACTATAAATCCCCTTCCTCCTCAGGGAAATAGAGAAATTAAACATTCCTGGCGTGAGAGGAATTCCTTTCCCCCCCCTTAGTTTGAAACGCAACATATTAATATGTAATTTTTATTCCTTTCTAGCCCTCGCGTTTTATTTTAGCTTGAGTTTGTGTTTGTGTGACAGGAAAAAAAAGTTAAAACTCATTTCAACTGCCTTGGCTTATCTCCAGGTAATTAATATCATTTACCAGCTTCTCATTGGGTAGGAGGAAGCTCATCCAACTGCGTGCCAGAAGTTCCCGCCCACCAAGACTAGTGGGCGGGGAGAAAGAACAGGAATACCACTACCGATAACTACAGCGCAGTTTATCCAGGGAGCCAAATTTGGGCAAAGACGGTGCCGTGTTCGGCTATCTGATTGGTTCTCTGGAGGAGCACTGACGATAACAGCGTCCACTTACAGGCATGAGCTCTGCAGAAGGAAGGATAAAAACTTAGAGGGGCCCTCCAATGACATCTCCGAGTTTCCTATCCCTGTGGGTCTCCGCCGAGGAAGATGCGGGGGAAGGAAGGATATGGAGGGGGCGGGGAATGCCGCTTCTTATTGGTCGTCTTTTTTTCTGCGGCATCCAATTGTGGGGAGGCCTGAGCGAGGTGTGTGTGTGTGGGGGGGGGGGGAGGGGATGATCCCTTGGGAAGTCGCTTCCTTCTCTCCCCCGCCCCCTCCCTTCCTCCAGCCTGTCAGGTGTGGTAACGGTTGTTCTCCTTTCCCCGGCTGCTGTGAGAGACGCTCTCAGCTTCCCTTGGGCATGGCGGGGATTCCACGACGTCTCTCTTTGTCCCCAGGTTTCCCTGAAGGAAGGGAGTGAGAGGCGTTCTTAAAGCTGTGTAGGGAAAGGGATGGAGGTGAGGGGGTGGGGGAACGGGGTTGAGGAAGAATGCTAAACAATAGAATAGCACGCTGAGGTACGAAGCAGAAGTGGAGGGGTCAGGCAAAGGACAGGCAGGAGAAGAGAAGGGGCATGGGGCATCTGGAATCGAAAGGGGAAGTATAATGAGGGGAAAGGGGCAAGAGGAAAAATACGGAATGGGGTACAAACTGTGTAGAGAATTTAGAAGAGTGGAGGCCAGCAGATATTTAAGATACTGGAAATGTAGCTAAGGAAAATAAATGGGATGTGCAAACACTAGAAAGCAAGGGGAACCACAGGAAGTTGAGGAATTGAAAATCAGAGGTTGTAAAACCTAATAACCAAACACCACTAGGAAGCAAGGGTGCAATCATTAATTATACATCAATAATAATCGTGCTTTTAGCAAAAGGAATCGAGTGGTTTTCCAGTCATGTTTTTCCAAATGGCCCAACTTGTTGTCAGTGGAGGAATCTAAATTTTTCCTTTGGTTTGGCTCATTTATATTTACAGTTATGTGTGGGCATTTGAATAAAAATCCAGACTTTTGCTATTCAGTTTGCTAACTAATCAAAACTTTGAGTTTTAAAACTCAGAAATCTTGGCTCAGAATTCATCCAAGTTGGAGATGCAGATACTATCATGCAATTCTTTCCAAATCTTTTTTGTACATAATTCTTTAATGTAAAAAAACATGGAGAGCAATATTTTTATTAGGTCAATTCCCGGAAAGTCAACATATAGAAATGTACTTGCCCAATTTTTTAAAAATGTAAAGCAAACAATTTAGATGTGAATTAATTGTCTTTCTACTTTCATTGTTTTATACCAGCCTAAAGTAGCTTTCAGAGGTACCAGCCGCTATTTGAATAGTACAGAATCCAGTGGAAGACTGACGGATGTGTTCAATAACGTTATCATGACAGGTTGCAGTTCCTTCTATGATTGCTACAAATTGCAGGTTCAATCAGTTTTTTTTAAAGATAGTTTTACTTCAAAAACATTTTAGTGAGTTAGCCACATTGAAGCATTGTATGACAGTATATAGTCCTATTATATTGACTTTAAAATAATATTTGTATTTAAAATGCATTATGAAATAGTTCATGAGTGAGTTCAGTATTGGGGTGATAACAGAATAATCTCCAATAGTATGGGCAGCTCATCAGTCATATATGGCACCCTGTTTTTGCAGGTTTTTTATAGCAGAACAATGCCATTTTTTCAGCAAAGCATAAATATAGATAGTTTTCCATTTATTTTCAGGGAGAAATAAAAAAGGCAAGATTTTGTTAGGCTTAACATACAAATGTTTTTAAAAATACTGTCCCAAAACCTTAAGCAGAGGTAACAGTTTGAATATTCTACTGTTTCTAAAGATTCATTTCAACATCCTGTGATTCTTGGTCAATGAAAATAGATGTGCAGCCCATGCCCCAAAACAAGCTAATGATATTTTAGTATGGTTTATACATTTTTTACTCAGCTATCCTTGCCATGCTTCTGTATCAGAAAAAAGGATTGTCTATATAGTCTCTTGTGAGACTCAGAAGATACAGGGAAGAATGGGTCAAACGACAGATCTTCTTTAATTTGCTTTTTTAATTCTATGTTTTGCTCTTCTCTGTGTTTTTTGTTTTGCTTCTACAAAAACTAAATGAGAATTCAGTGTAATATACTTGATAAGTTATGAATAAAAACGAGTAAAAAAAAGCCTCCAAATTTTCACTACTTGAACAAGTATGCCAATATATTTGTTTCTCCATTTGAATGGAAAATACCTTTGCATTATTTGTCCCAGGAACTTGGAGTATAGTGTTGGGACTTACAAAGTGATTGCTCATCTAGGTCTTGTTGAGGCCCTGACTAAATTGCTTTCAAACCAGTATGGTATTTATACCAAAATTAATAAACATTTTTAATAGTACTTTATTCTGTCATTTTCATAATTCAGAAATATGCTACTTTCTAATACATGCTATAACAGCAAAAATGTATTAAGAACATATTATTGTCTGTGGTAGTTTAGAGATCACAGGATCCAGTGGACCCATGAAAGATATTACTCCAAACTCAGATGTTTTTGTGTAATCTTGTTGCAGTTTTTGGTTGTATTTTATGTTTCAGGTCTTTGGCCATATAATACAGTGAATTTACTGTATCCTCGATTTAGAACCATAATTGAGCCCAAAATTTCTATTGCTAAACAAGACAGTTTTTAAGTGAATCCTGCAATTAAGTTAGTAACACAATTGTTAAGTAAATCTGGCTTTCCCATGGATTTTGCTTGTCAGAGCAGGTTGACAAGCAAAGGTTGTCAACCTGCTTGCAAACGGTTATCACATCAGGGGTGGGTTTCACTTACCTTTGCTACCAATTTGCTTGCGTCTGCTTACTTCGCTTGCGTGTGTGCCATTTCTGCGCATGCACAGAAGCTTCTGTGCAGATCGTATTTGATGATGTCCAGGTGGGTGGGTGGAGTCTCTTGCCGCTGCTGCTACCAGTTCACCCGAAGCAGGGCGAACCAGTAGCAACCCACCACTGGATCACATGATCCTAGGAGACTGCAACTATTATGAATACATGCAAGTTGCCAGGATCCGAATTTTGATTATGGGACAATGAGGATGCTGCAACAAATATATATGTGAAAAATGGTCATAAGTCATTTTTTTCATTGTTATAACTTTGAACAGCCACTAAATTAATTATGTAAGTTGAGGGCAGGTATAGACAACTTACCACAGCCAGATTGCTGTAGGACAGCTCACCATAGCCAACTTGCCATGGGACAACTCACCATGGGATAAGAATTACACTAATATCAAAGAAATGATGGAATAGACTCATTAAAGAAAGGATGCCAAAGAAGGGACAAAATGAAACCTGAATGACAAAAAATAAATTAAAAAAATATGTTAAATAATTAAATTGAATTGTTGAATTGTCCCTGGTGAGTTGGCCGTGGTGAGTAGGCCCATTCTGGTCAAGGACTAACTAAAGTGATCTATCTGTGAAGGCATATTGGTTGATCAAGAGCAAGGCAACAGTGCCAACTTGCTACTGTGAACCCAGATATTTCTGAATTTCAAATCTGAACATAATTTACAAAGTGTCATGCTAATTAAGGCTGCTGAAAATTCTAATTCAGCATTTGGAGGGCCATTTATCCTACATGTCTATTGAATTCATGCCCAGGTTTAAATTTTCCAAAAGCAACTGGCTAGAGATTCATTTAGATCATTTACCAGGGGCAAACAAAATATTACTTCTAGCCCTCACTACTGACTGTGATGATAATGTACACTGAGAGCATATGCACCAAAGACAAATTCCTTGTGTGTCCAATCACACTTGGCCAATAAAGAATTCCTATTCCTATTCCTATTCCTATTCCTATTCCTATTCCTATTCCTATTCCTATTCCTATTCCTATTCCTATTCTATTCTATTCTATTCTATTCTATTCTATTCTATTCTATTCATGTTGACTATTAATGACCAGCTGTTCACTTTTAACAATTTTCTCCCTGATCTGGTTGGGACCTGGTCCTTTGATTTTCTTTGTTTTTTTTTAATTGAAAAGTTTTACAAAAAGTTTACATATTCCCCCCCCTTTCCCTGCCCCACCCTCCCCCCTCCCCCATCCTCTTCCCAGAACAAAATACAGGGTATAACCTTCAACAATCATGATCAATCCTAGTCTAAATAATTATAACATTCCACATCTCTTGTTCCTTCAATTCCCTAATTACTCGCCTAACTTGATTACTTAAAGACACACCAAATATCTATATAGTCATTCATAACCTATCTGCAATTTCTTATTCTGGTATTTATTTTGAATATAATCTATCCATCTTCTCCAGTCTCTTAAGTATCTTTCATTTGAATGATCCTTCAAGTATGCCGAGATTTTTGCCATTTCCGCTAGGTTTATAACCTTCATTGTCCACTCTTGGATTGTAGGTAAATCTTGCTTCTTCCAATATTGTGCCACCAACAGTCTTGCTGCAGTTGTTAAATTCAAAATCAATTTAGTCTCTATAACTATACAATCCATAACTATTACCCAGCAGAAACAGCCGTGGTGTAAATTTCAACCTCTTTTTAAGAATATTTTGTAAAATCCACCAAATTTTTATCCAAAACGCTTTAATCTTTTTACATGTCCACCAAATGTGAAAATAAGTGGCATCCTCACAATTACATCTCCAACATTTTGATTTTCTTGTGGTACACGTATCGCTGTTTAATTGAATCTACTCATCTTGCTCTTGGTGACCCTCTTTTATTCTACTTTTCTCAGTTATATTATTTAATATAATAGTTTGACTCTTATTTATGCCTCAAATGAAAACTTTGGATAGACTTGTTTGACATTTAAATTCAATAGCATCAATACCTTTACTATCTTGCTTTTTCAAATCCCAGTTTTCACTTCCATAGAATATCACAGGGAAAACAATTGCCAGCACCATTTTAATTTTAATTTTATTTATTTAGAAAATTTATATTGCCGCATATTTGCACATGGTTATTCAAGGTGACTTACAGGAATATAAAAACATATATAAAACATAAAATAATAGAAGAAAATAAAATAATATAATAGCTCCCACCCCCACCCCAGTGATAAGATATCGCAGAAGCCATTTAATGGGCTCTATCCTGCTCTCGGTTCTCCAGGCCTGTTGCCAGAACCAGGTCTTCAGTACCTTCTGGAAGAATGTTAGAGCGGGGGCCATTCTAATCTCTGGGGGAATGATGTTCCAGAGAGGGAGCCACTACGGAGAAGGCCCTTCTGGGTCCCAGGGTGCAATTAAACATAAAATGTGTGTATTTAGGGGATGGGACCCACAACATTCCTTGCCTTCCGCTCCAGTGGGTTGGGTAGATGTGACTGGCAAGAGACAGTCCTCAGATAACCTGGTCCCAAGCCACGAAGGGCTTTAAAAATGACAACCAGCATCTTGAATTGCACCTGGAAGCAAATTGGGAACCAATGCATCTCCCGCTGGAGAGGTGCACACTTAGGTCTGCACAAAACCATGCGGGTTGCTGCATTTTGCACCAATTGGAGCTTCCGGATGCTCTTCAAGGGCAGCCCCATGTAGAGCATGTTGCAATAGTCAAGACGGGAAGTGACTAGGGCATTAGTGACCGTGAATAGGGATTTTTGTAAGTATAGACAGAACATGGCATCCAAATAGCTTTTCCAAGACCTTTATTGTTATTCTACCAAGTGCATATCTGGGGAATATTTCTTACTAAGTCTATTGATGTCTCTAAAAGGCATAATTTGTTTGTTATTTACTTCCCGTCTATCATTGTGGATGACTATTCAAGGCAGATTATTTTTAAAATATATAATTTTAGTCTTGGTAATTATGGTACTTTTTTATTACAATATTCTTTGACTTTCATGACTAGATGTTGCAGGTCATTTGCATTTTTCAGCTGTCAGAATAGTGTCATCATCATAGCAAATTATTGCTATTTCTTCTTCCAGCTTTAAAACCATGCTCACCTTCAAACTCAGCATTCCTAGATATATATTCAACTTAGATGCTAAATATATAAGAGGAGTATATACAGATATTCTCTATCATCTTGATTTACCAATAATTTGTTTTACTGATCAGGTTAATAAACTTCCAGACAAAGCATAGGGCTGAAACTGTTGTTCTCTTTTATTATTTTCTATGGGATGCCTTTGTAGAATCTGCTGAGTCTACAGACATAGGTAAAAATATATACAGTATATATACAGCTTGGGAATGGTAGTTTCAGCATGCTACTTTGCCATGGTTTTTTAAAAAAAATTAAAACAAGAGATGTTATAAGTTTGGTGGTTTGGTGGTTTCCAAAAGAAGCAATAGCACATTGAAGCAAATAAATATAAAATTGGGAGGCCAGGAAGCAGAGATGTTTGTTGATATAAGATATTTTCCTCTTGAAATTGTTGTATACATACTAATATATGTTAATATTTCATTTGCATGACTAATCATTCGTTAATTAAAAACTTTAAAATATTTTACCCTACTCGATAGCCAGAGAAATTCCCAGATGCAGTGAAACATTTTGTCTTCCGTTTAAATGACATGCGACTTCAGGGAAAGTACCTGGGAGAAACGATGAGAAAAAAAGGCAGTAGGTCTTAACAGTTACATATATAATGGGTGATTGGGATGGAAACACTTCAGGTAGTCTAATGTAATGATTGCCACTGAAGGCAGCAATTGAAGGAAAGCTTGTACCTTGGTTCTTTACTTGGAAAATACAATAAATCACATACGCGTGCTTAGATTTTCAAAAAGAGTCCTAAAAGTGTTACCTATGAGATAATTACAAAAATAATAGGTAGCTGCATCACACTGTTGCATTACTTCAGAAAATGTTCCTTTTTAACTAGCAGCAGTGCTATACGTATTATTCCATTGTTTGGTATATTTATTCCTCCTATATTAAGACACTTTGGACATCCAGTTTACTACTTTTTGCTTGAGGATGGATTTACATTGTGTGATGATACAGAAGTCATTTTTAGTTGTGAGAGAATAAATTATAAAAAACGATTTATATTTTCAGTGCTTTATTGACATGTGAAATCCAAATAAACTGCATTTTTAATTTTTTATATGCTCTGGAAGTTATACTTCACTTTCTCTTTCCTGCTCTTTCCTGCTCTGTGGGGGCACCTACTATCTGGAATGAAGTCCCCCCGGAGATACGGAGGATCCTGGATCTGCGCACCTTCCGCCGCGCTCTTAAGACCTTTTTATTCCATCAGACTGGCCTGGCCTTTCCCTTTTTCCCTTTCCCCTTTCCCTTTTTCCCTTTTTTAAAATGTAAATTTTAATCTGTTTTAAATTATTGGGGTGCTTTAAATCTGTCTTGGGCCAAAATTGTTTAATTTGGTTTTACTTTGCTTTTAAATTTTGTATTTATGTGTTTTATCTGTGGCTGTTCACTGCCCTGAGTCCTTTGGGAGTAGGGTGGTATATAAATCAAATAAAATTTAAATCTAAATCTAAAATCTTACATTAGTTAATATAATACAAGAAAAATTCTGAGAATTTTTTCTACCAATGCTTGGATTAATTTGAAAATAAGCTAATTTGGTGTTATGTTGTTTGTTAAAAACATGAAATTATAAAATGTAAAATGCTGAGTATCTATTGAAATGTGAATTGTTATGTTATGTGAATTGTGAGTTGTTATGGCTTGGTAAGATCGTGAAACAATTTTGCCTTGAAATTAGTTAATAAATTGAATTGAGTAACAGTGTCTAGCTTCATGCATTTGCATAAATCTAACTTCCTAGTATTAAGCAAATAAGTCTGATGGTTCTTTTCTTCTTTATAAACTGCTTAACCTCAATACTGGAAATTAACTATAAAATTTATTTTGTAAGTTAAGAAAAGTACTGCTTTGTATATTGCTTTGTATGTTATCTTTTTTCTTATTTAAAATACAGAATGAAGAGAATGTAGACTTACGGCAGACTTACAGTACTTCACTTTCTACAGCCTCTGAATGTTTAAATCACAATGACTCTTCTCTTTTCTACGTCCCATGGTCCACTTATGCAGATGATAATAAACAACCTCCAAATTCTCAAATTAATGTAAAGAGCAGGTATATGATTTTAGAATTAAATGAACTTTGAAATTTGTTTTGCTTTCTGGCATAAGACATAATATGTTGGGAAATTTCTAAATTATTTCTAACGTGCAGCAATCTTTCTGCACAGAGCATTTTTATTTTTGCCCCTAATTTATAGCATATGTTTAACTTTTATAGAATGAATAAAATTGCAAATACTCTCCCGTATACTTCCAAATACTCAAATACTAACTCTGGATTTTGTTTTTTTTAAAAGAATGATGAGGAAAAAAGAAACCTGACAAAAGAGAAACTAAAAGGTTCCGAATAATGTTATGTCATCCTATCCCATTCTGTAAACATATTTGCCTTTGATCTACCCTTTTTAAAAACAGAAATACAGCGATAGTAGATGTAAAAATCAAAGCCTTCAAATGTCTCTCTTCTTCTAATAGCAAGATAATAATTTAAGAATTACAACTGTATATTTCACCATATCCCCTTACGTTGTACTGTATTCTACTCTGTCTGATCATTTTATTAGTCTAAATGACAGAAAGTCTGATAAGTCAACTGAAGAGAAAAAGAATCTCTTGCATTTTCTATATTTACAAAAGAAGTTGGTGTGAATCTTTAGGGAATGATGGCAACAAAATTTTTAAGGAATGATTTTGATGGTCTGAGTTTTATAAAATTATATAAAATTTTATAATTGTAAAATTATAAAATCATTTGAGCCTGAATTTTGGAATTTTTCTTGGGAAAATTCTGGCAATACTAACTGTATTTATAAAAAAAGTGTGGTTTTGGTCTTTCCAACCCATAGAATATTGGAGGTTTTTTTAATTTAACTCTGACACTTGTTTTTGCTTTTGAAAATTACATCAGTTTTATATTTTTAATGTGGATGTATTTGCTCTGAATAAGTATTAACATAAGTACAGCAATAAAACATGGCGATACAGTATTCTGTAATTTCACAAGTTGCACTGCTGAATAGCTGTCATCTTAGCAGACTATTACAAAATAAATATATCAGTGTAAAGTTTACATATCATCAGATGACTGCATGGCTGACAAATTGTTAAAGCATTTGAGATTTCCTCCAGCAATAGGAGTTTGGATATATATGAATTATAGAAGTTCTTAATTGTATGCTATTAAAATGTGAATTGATGTAAAAATATGTGTGATTCAGATCATGATTTGGTTGGGAAATACATTTTTATCAGCTGCTGTCTGGTAGGAAGCTAGCAGAGTTTCCTACCAGACAGAGAAATACAGAGAAAATTTAGTTATGCTATGTAAGAAGGTACTTGATGAAATAGGTTTTAATTCTGGATAATTCATTATATCATAAGTACAGACTATACAATTAAAAAGACCAAACGTAATAGAATTTAGATGATAAGCAACAATTCACTATACTTTATTTGTCCTCAGGATTCAAACAGAAAGAAATGACTATGGCAGTGAAACAGATCTATATGGACTTGTGTCTAACATCTTGGAAGAACAAGATAAATCACAGCCCTATTTTACTGAAGGGTTAGTACTGTATTTAGAATAGAACAACATTTTCTCATGCTTAGTGTTATAAGCAGCATTCATCATATAGCCACTTTTAACCTACTTCTAATAGTAAAAAGTTGCAATTTCCATCCCTATTTTAGCAAAGCCTTAATGCATACTTATTTTAAAATTAAAATTTCTAAGTATTTTTTCAGCCATTTCAGCTGTTTAGTAAGTGTCTTAAACCAGCAAAGCTGGCTGAGGAATTCTGGGAGTTGAAGTCCACAAATCTGAAAGTTGCCAAGGTTGGAGACCCCTGTCTTAAACAGTTCTATTTCAAAATATTATCTTATTGAAGTTATTCATTAAATAATATGTCAGTTACTTGCAACCTCCTCATATTATCAGCAACCTTTTAAATATTTATTTTTACTTTAATGTATATGTTGTTCTAAAACTATGATTGTAATAGCTTTTAATAGCTCTTTGGGTACATTAATTATAGGACACATCAAAACTAAAAGCATAAAGTATAAAACATAGTAAGGAATTGCCAAATCTATTTATGTTTCATTCTTTTAGAGCATGTGCCTCCAGTTTAAAATCTGTATGGCCTGTGAGCACTACTCGATTTACAGATCATCCTGATTTGTTGTCTGAAACAAAAAGAGCAATAGATGGAGTCATTCCTCAACAGGCTTTTTATGGCGGAGAATCCTTACCAGTTTCTGAAAAACAGTATCTACACACTGGTAATGTAACTTTGCAGCAGAAGGTGGATGACCTTTACCATGAGCTTACTAATATAGATCTTGATGAGCAATGGCTGTTTCCTTCCAGGAATGATAATCTCAGCTGTTACAATGTTCAGTCCAATGAGAATGCAAAGGCATCACAATTTCAAGACTATTCATATGCGAAAACATGTTTTACCCCACAAACCAATCTTTTAGAAGCAATAAAAGAATCAGGAGCAGATACCTACACTTATGGAAGAGAAAAAACAGGTCCTAAGGGACATGATTCACAACATCAAAAAAAAGCTGAAATGTTTCTTTCACAATTTAATAGGTATGGTGAAAGTGCTGATTATTATAGATACCTGGATTATTCTCATCTTAATAAAGTAAAGCAAAATAAAAACATAAATTATGGTGTTCAAGAGAGTAAAAAATTACCAAGTGGAACACCTGAGTTACCAATGTTAGATACAGATAATTATAGTAAAATTTTTCAAAACAAACAAGTTGTCCCAAAGAAAATGGAAGATGTATCTTCAGAAGAGCAGAGTTTTACATTTCAAAAGACTACAGGACTCATATCAGAAAAACAGTTTGTGAATGAAAATTCATTTACCCCTGACTTTGGTTTAAAGTCAGATTTTACCCTGAAGTCTCATATAGCTGTTCCAGGAAGTGGTGATTTTGCAAATGTCACAGAAAATTCAGATTATTTCAAATCACTGAATATTTTAGCAACAAACCCAGTAACTACTTCACCAAACACAAATCTGAGGCCAACATGGATAAATATACAAGCTAAAAACAGTTCTTCTGTCCCTATTCGGAATCAAAGCACCTTGATAAAATTGAGTAATTTGTCTACAGGTTCAAAAGGTTCCAATCATTCTTATGATTTTTCTCAGCTATCATCAGCCAATGTAACTTTAAATAATAATGTGTTGCTTCAGAAATATCGCCAAGAAGCACCTACAGTATTTTCCAGTTTTGATTTCAAAGATGGTGGTGCTGCAGACAGAGTTTCTTCTTCCAGTCATACAGAAGGATTAAGTAAAGTAGAAGAAAGCCTTTTTGAGTCCATTATTGACAAAAAAATTAAGCCGCCAAACGGTTTTTGTGATAACTATTCACAGCAATATGGGATCATTGAAAATGTGAACAAGCACAATTTTCAAGTTAAACCACAGATTGGACATTATGAAGTTGAGGAAGGCCAAAAACATTTAGATGGATTGTCTCAAAATTCTTACCAAGATATATTGGAGTCTCAAGGCCATTTAAATAGTCATAGACAAGGAGGTGGAGATAGTAATATTGTCAGTAACCGTGTAAATCGCAACCAAGTTTCTTGTTTCTCAAATAATTTTATGATGGGTGATTTGAGACATAGCCCAAATGCCCAACAGCTAAGTTCAAATAGATTTCCTTTGAAATCCAACCATGCTTTTGGACCGTCAGTTATTCCTTTGATGGATTCCTATGATTTGTTTTCCTATGAGGATTTAAGCCATTTGTACCCATATTTTAATGATATGATGTATGGAGACAGTTCTTTCACCGGCTTCATGCCAACATTTGGATTTCAAAGACCAGTGAAAACTCGAAGTGGATCAGCCAGTGAGCTTCATATTAGATTGGAAGAATGTTATGAACAGTGGAGAGCTCTAGAAAAAGAAAGGAAAAAGGTAAGAAACCTATGCAGAGTAGAATAGTTATTACAAATAATATATGTCTTATTTTTAAATTTCTTCTGCTAATAGGCATTCCAAATATCCACATTCTACTGTACTAAATAAAACAGAACCTAAGGTATAAAACAATGGAAAAATTAATTGTTAATAGGTGCAGCAATAGAAGACAAGCAACAGCAGTCATGTATAAATTTTCTCTAGTATTAATCCAAATGAATTCAGTGGGCTTATTTTTGGGTAGTCACATCTAAGGCTTCCCAAGAGTGTTACTCCAAATTTTACCTCTTTTCCTCATAAAATGAAAGTAGCTTCTAATTTTTGTATGGAAGAATAAAATATTACATTTGAGAACACAAGTACTTCCTTCATCCAAAAATTGAATATAGGTAGTTCTTGACTTATGATCTTAATTGAGCCCAAAATTTCTGTTGCTAAATGAGACATTTGTTAAGTGAATTTGCCCTATTTTAAAACTTTCTTGCCATAGTTATTAAATGAATCACTGCAGTTGTTAAGTTAATAATACAATAGTTAAGTGAATCTGGCTTCTCCATTGACCTTGCTTGTCAGAAGGTTGCAAAAGGTGATCACATGACTGTGGGACACTTCAATTGTCATAACAGTGAGTCAGTTGCCAAGCACCTGAATTTTAATCACACCAGCATGGGGTTGTTGCAACAGTCATAAGTGTCAAAACTGTTATAAGTCACTTTTTTCAGTGCCATTGTAACTATGAATGGTCACTAAATGAACTGTTGTAAATTGAGGAATACCTGTAGTCAGGCCATCACAAAAGGAATCCCATAGAGAGAAACAAAAATTCAGTACAGATAGTTCTTGATTTATGACAATTGAGATTGAGCCTAAAATTTCTATTGCTAAGTGAAGCAGTTGTTAAGTGAATTTTGCCCCATTTTATGACCTTTCTTGCTACAGTTGTTAAGTGAATCACTGCAGTTGTTAAGTTAATTAGATTGTTAAGTGAATCTGGCTTCCCCATTTGATTTGATTAACAATCACGGTGATTTGATTAACAATCACGGTAAAAATTGTCATAAAATTGGGTCCAGTTACATGATGATTGAATTGCTTAATGACTGTATTGCCTAATGGCTGAAATTCTGGTCCCAATTGTCATAAGTCAAAGACTATCTCTATATTGTATTACATAAGTGCACCTAACAGATGCTTCTATAAGTGTTCTTTTCAAACATACTAATTCCAAGAAAATCCATAAAACAGCAGTTTTGGCTTCATTAACATCCTCTTCTAAATTGCTTTCTTGCGGGTTGGCCACAAATTATGAAGATCAAGATAGAACTAAGTCCATAATATGCTTATTTCTGTTGCAGCTTATGTCATCATAGATGCTCACATTGGCCTTGGTACCTGATATCAGGATATATCTCTATGTTATGTAATATAGACTCCAATCCTTCTCTTTCAAGAAACTGAATAATTCGCCAGTTGAATTTTAAGATAATCTTTCCAGAGCCTCTGATCAGGGGTGAAATGCTCCCAGTTCGGACCGGATTGCCCGATCCGGTAGCGATGGAGGCAGGTGGTTCAGAGAACTGGTAGCAAAAATCCCTGCCCCTCCCCCATTGCCCAGCTGAGCCGCGCAATCATCAGAGGCTTTTTAAAAAATTTTTAAAGCATTTTTTCTACAACCTCTTTGGCCGAAAAAATGCTTTTAAAAGTAAAAAAAGTCTCTGATGATTGCGCGGCTCATCTGGGATCATCAGAGGCTTTTAAAAGCATTTTTTCTACAACCTCTTAGGCCGAAGAGGTTATAGAAAAAATGTTTTTAAAAGGAAAAAAGCCTCTGCTGATCAGGCAAGTCAGCTGGGATTGTCAGAGGCTTTAAAAGCATTTTTTTAACAACCTCTTCAGCCGAAGAGGTTGTAGAAAAAATGGTTTTAAAAGTAAAAAAAAAAAAAAAAAGTTGGCTATGCCCACTCAGTCATATTACCACCCCACCACCACCACCAAGTCACGCGCACAGAACCGGTAGTAACAAATTTTGCATTTCACCACTGCCTCTGATATTTGTTATCCTCCAAAGGGAGGAGTCAGTTCTGGATGTAAAATACACAAATGAGTTTACTATTGCAGCTTCAGGTCATAAACCCTCCAATTAAATAAGGACTTCAACTGGGGACTTCATGCCTTCCTTTGATCTGTCAGAGACTTAAGATACTTTTCCATAGTAAAAGTATGGAAAAGGCATAAACATTTCTCAGATTTTTTTTATCAAAACAATCATTTTGAGTTCTAAGACTTATTTTTTTATTTGCTCTGGGCCCCAAGGTGTTTTCTATATTTTATTTATGTACCTGTTTGTTTAAACAATTTGTATATCTGTCCATCTCCAACAATGAGTGTCATACAAAGTTTTAAAAAATCAGAAAAAATGCAAACTCATAATGTCCCAATAAAACAATAATCCCCCCAAAAACCACATCACCAACACCAATGTTGCTCATCTAGCTATCTTGCTCGAAAGCCTGGAAAAAGAGCCAGATCTTCAGATCTTTACAAAACCTTAATAGGATCTGGGCCATATGGATCTCTCGGGGGAGATCCCAGATTGAGATCTGTATAACCCATAGTAACTAAGTCTCTAAAAGTCTCTACTCATACCTGGAGAATCCATTAATCATCCTCTTGAAGCCTGCTTGAACTAAAGTTAAATATTTCAATCAGGGTGGATTTGATTTAAATTGAGTTGATTTAAATCATGATTTAAATCACTAGTAAAAAGACTTGATTTAAATCAACTTGATTTAAATCATAATTTTTAAAGAGCAACTGTCATCTCTGCTACTCCTTTGACCTGCTGTTGACTCACCGATAGTCCCAGTGTTGCAGAATATACAGCCTTGTGCTACATAACTAAGCTCCATTTCATGCTGAATAAACTATGTAAATTTATGTATCTTAAATAGAAAACTATCTTACGATAGATTTTTACCCCAAAAGTTTTTTATTAAAATAAATTCAATAAAAATAAAAAAAATCTGATTAAATAAAAAAATCCAATTTAAATAAAAAAATCCAATTTTTTTGATTTTTTTTAAAAAAATCATTGATTTTTATCCACCCTGATTTCAATGTACGCTGTATATGGTCTCTATTATGTCTATCATAAAAATACATTAATATTTAGAAGACATTAGGTTTTTTTTAATCTCTAGAGAGAATATTGACAAGGAGTCAGATCCATACCATCCACAAGTGTTTCTTGAATGGAACTCTGCTTCTTATCCTCTTGTGATGCACAGACTGTATTTTGATCAGGGATTTTACAGATTATTTTAAGATGCCTAGAGTATCATAATGGCAGGATAGGCAGCAAATAAATTTAACAAACAAACAAATATTATTCTCAAGACTTATTATTCTCTCATTAAACCTCTGATACTTTTCAGGCACCTGTCTTCAATACAGGTAAACAGCTATTAATTTGACTGAAAGACTCTCCAAGCTGATCATCCTTTCTGTTTCTAAATTCTTATACATTTTAATAATATCATTCCATGTTAATATAATTGTTATACAGCTATATTATTCTCCCATCTTCCTGTCCAAATGATTTTCATTTCACAGATTTTACTACAAATTTGATGTTTGCAAGGCATTAAAATAATATTAACTATATATCTTATTTTGTCTTACTGATTCCATTTTTGTGCCATTTAAACCCAGTTCTATGGGTAAGAAAGCTGCTAACTCTTTTTTGGCTAATTAGTTTAAAGATAATTTAAACAAAATTGCAAGTTCTATGATAGCATTTTTTTTTAACCTTTCCTTGTTTGTGCACTATTCCCAAGACTGTCACCTTAAGCATATTTTCTTCTTATGTGTTCTTATTGGAAATACGCATGGCAACTTTCTGAATATATTTTCATTAAATATTATAAGTTACTATTTCATAGTATTTAAAAAGCATCTTTTAGTAGATGCAGTTTGCCATAGATCCATTCTTATTCACATGTCAGTCTGTGATGTCACATTTATTCTGAAGGTTCCTTCTGATTTGATATAAAGGAGCTATCTAAGGTGAACCACAGTTTAAGCTTCAACTAAATTTATCATCTACTAATGATAATAACTTTTTCTCTTCCTGATGGTATCCTTATATAAATTCCTAATTTAAGTATGGCTGTAGAAAACTAGAAGATACAGCAACAACTATAGCATTTAGACTTATATACCACTCCAAAGTGCTTTACAACACTCTGGTTTACAATATTAGCATATTGCCCCCAACAATCTGGGTTATCATTTTACCGACCTCAGAAGGATGGAAGGCTGAGTGAACCTATGTGATTATATAATTGCAAGTTACATAATTTTGTTCTTTGGTTTCTTCCATACCAGAAAGAAACTTTACGTCAGTGTCCAATATCTTGTTTTCTTCAATATCAAAATTTCTGAGTTTTCTAATATTGACTATTCTAGTGAATAGTTGGAATCCAGCAACTATGCTTGGAGCTGATATCTTTATTTGCAGTGTAGTGTAGGAAATACTTCTTATCATAACTAGTTTTAATGTGACATTACTTACTTTTCAGACTGAATCTGCCCTTGCCAAGAATTACCCTGGGAAGAAGGTATCTAGCACTAATAACACTCCTATACCAAGACTGACATCAAATCCATCCAGAGTTGATCGTTTAATTGTGGATCAGTTACGAGAGCAAGCCAGAGTGAGTTATTTAAATTTCAAATGTCATATTTTATCAGCTTTGTTACTTTTCCCAAATGGGCACAAACTTCCTGCCAAAAAGAAAGATTGACCATTACATGCAGTGAAATGTCACTCCTAATAGACATGGCTGCACAAAATAATTTTATAGAATTTTATAGAATTCATTTGATGTTCAGCACAGTTTGTTCCATCTTCAGTCCTGTCAGTTTTAAGAAAGGAGGACTGGATGCAGTTTCTATCAACTTTCCTTGCTACAAGCTGGCATTCCTGCTCCCTCTTACTGGTTTTCCTCCTCCTTGTGTTCATGATGAATGATGAATGATGAAAATAGAAGCAGGCATGTGTCGGGAAGGGAAGCATCACCATGTAAAAAAGGGGTAATGCCTTCAAAAACTATGAAAAAGTACCTGCTTGCACATTTTAATTCAACAAATTATCTTCATATCCTGAATCTGAAGTTTATTAAGATTAGAACAATTCAAAGAAATAAATAAGTGAAACAAGTTACACTATATTTCTTATAGTCTAAAATATGACCTGTCTTGGCGGAGGACATAGAATAAAAAAATACTTTTAGAACACTCATGAGAGAATCTAAAAACCTGACAGCCACAAGTAGAAACAATAGTAATAAATGCATTAAGCAAAACCCATAGAAATACTATAAAAATAGTCAATAAAAAAAGCAAAATTGGCAACATCTAGACCCATACCAATCGGACTTCAGGCGCGGACACAGCACAGAAACGGCATTGGTCGCTCTGGTGAATGATCTCTGGCGGGCCCGGGATGGGGGTTATTCCTCCATCCTGATCCTACTTGACCTCTCAGCGGCTTTTGATACCATTGACCATGGTATCCTACTGCAACATCTCCAGGGTTGGGGGTGGGGGGCACTGTTTTGCAGTGGTTCTCCTACCTCTCGGGTCATACGCAGTTTGTCTGAGCGGGGGGACAAAGATCCTCCCCGAAGCCCCTCACTTGTGGGGTGCCTCGGGTCAGTTCTCTCCCCCTTGCTCTTTAACATCTATATGAAGCCGCTGGGTGAGATCATTCACAGTTTTGGGGTGAGCTTTACATCTCCACCCTGGACCAACCCAGAGATGCCCTTTCTGTGATGTCTAAGTGCCTGGAGGTGGTACGGGTCTGGATGGGTAGGAACAGGCTCAGACTCAACCCCTCCGAGTTGGAGTGGCTGTGGTTGCCGGCATCTCATGGTCTAGTGGCTCCATCACTCTTGATGGGAGGGGAGTTGCTTACCCCCTCTGAAAGGGCTCGCAATCTAGGCGTCTCTTGGATTTGCGGCTGTCCTTAGTGGACCATCTGATGGCCGTGACCAGGGGGGCTTTTGCACAGGTTTGCCTGGTGTGCCAGTTACGCCCTTTCCTAGACAGGGATGCCCTCCATACAGTCACCCAAGCTCTCGTTATCTCTCGTTTGGACTACTGCAATGCCCTCTACAAGGGGCTGCCCTTGGGGTGTACCCGGAGGCTCCAGCTGGTTCAGAATGCGGCCGCTTGGGTTGTTACAGGAGCTTCCCGTTACTCCCGTGTTACACCTCTCCTGCGCGAGCTGCACTGGTCACCGGTGGTCCTTCGGATCCGCTTCAAGGTGCTGGTACTTACCTATAAAGCCACACATGGCATGGGCCCGGGGTACCTGCAGGACCACCTTCTGCCTGCCTCCCACTGCCCTGTGCGCTCACATAGGACTGCCCTCCTCCGAGTGCCATCGGCCAGACAATATCGGCTGGTGACGTCCAGGATGAAGGCGTTCTCTGTGGGCACACCGACCCTCTGGAATGGGTTACCCACAGGGCTCCGGACGGCCCCCGACCTCCGCTCTTTCTGCCATGACCTGAAGACATGGCTTTTCCAACAAATTTGCTGATCTGATGGGTGATTTTAATTGGGAGATTTTAATTGATTATTATTTTAGTAGCTATTTTTATTGTTTTCATTGTTTTAATTTCTATGAGCTGCCCCGAGTCCTTTGGGAGAAGGGTGGCATATAAATAAATAAATAAACATCAAATTGGGCAAAGCCTTCTGAATCAGCTTAATTTTCACTCTTTTTGTTTTAAAAAATCAAAGAAGTTGTTAGGTAGCTAACAACTTCATGAAAGCTATTCCACAATTTCTGTGCTGCCATAGAGAAATGACATCTTGCTTCAGTCTGTTCCCCTCCGACCCCCCGCCTCCCAGAAGTGAAGAATTTGTAACAATTATTCCTAATAGATTTAACTGGTTGGGCCAATACTGGCTGGAGTAAGTAGTCCTGCAGATATAAGTAACTTTATCATGATCTAATTATTATAGTTATCAGGAAAAAAAAGCCCCCTGAAATATTGTTCTATCAATATAATTTTCAAAAACACAAAATGTTTTGAAACACTTAAGTTTAGAAACTTGTGAAATGGCATGGGTAAGGTGACCAGATTTTAACATTGGTAAAGAGGGACATTGTGGGCGTGGCTTATTTTGTGGGCGTGGCTCGCTGGTCATGTGACTGGGTGGGCGTGGCTAGCTGGTCATGTGACTGGGTGGGTGTGGCTAGCTGGTCATGTGACCGGGTGGCCATGGCTATGAGTATAGGGTAAGGTGAACAGATTTTAACATTGGTAAGCGGGACACCATTGTGGGCGTGACTTATTGTGTGGGCGTGGCTTGGAGGCCATGTGACTGGGTGGGCGTGGCTAGCTGGTCATGTGACCGGGTGGCCATGGCTATGTGTATAGGGACTACTCAGAGGGCTGAAAAGTCATTTCTGACAGTTCCTCACACTTTTGACTGGTCCTCACACTTATGACCATCCTCATATTTATGCCCGTGCAGTATTCTTAACAACCATGTCACTCATTTCACAACTGCTTCTCTTCACCATGGTGACAAGATAAGGCAAAAACGTAAAATGTGAGGACAGTCGTAAGTTCGAGGACTGGTCAAAAGTGTGAGGACCAGTCAAAAATAACTTTTTCAGCCCTCTGAGTAGTCCATATGCACAAAAGGACTAACCAGAGGGCTGAAAAAAGTCATTTCTGACAGGTCCTCGCACTTTTGACTGGTCCTCACACTTATGACCATCCTCATATTTATGCCCATGCAGCATTCTTAACAACCATGTCACTCATTTCACAACTGCTTCTCTTCACCATGATGACAAGATAGGGCAAAAATGTAAAATGTGAGGACAGTCGTAAGTTCGAGGACTGGTCAAAAGTGTGAGGACCAGTCAAAAATAACTTTTTAAGCCCTCTGAGTAGTCCATATGCATTAAAGGATACAGCAATAGAGAGGGATGAAGGAATGGAAATTAGAGTAGGAGTGAGGGTAAGAGAGGGAGGAAGAGAGGAGGAGAAGGAGAAAGGAAGAGGAAGTAGGGAGGAGAAAAAGAGGGTGGGGGGAAGAGAAAGTAAGAAGGAAAGAAAAGAGAGTGGTGGTAGGTTTGAGGAGAAAGATTGCTGTACAATAAAAAAGATGAAAGGGAAGAAAGCCAACCCCAAGCAAATATAAAGATATTAAGATTAAGAATGAATTGTTAAACTTTAAAGAATAAAAGAGAACAAATATGAATAAATAGCAATAATTAGAAACACACATACAAACATGCAATGTATTTTCTTTGAACAGAATATTTGGCTGGTTCACAAATTTAAACAGCGTTTAGTCATTTCAATTAAATTTACAATTTCTATATTTCTTTTTTGCCATATTTATTCCTCATCTATTTTTTTAAAAAAACAATATTACCCTTCATCCTCATCTCTAATCTTAATCAAATTCAATTTTTCCCTTCTATTCTATATTATACCCCTTCCCATTGTCATCTATTTTTATATCCATCCTCACATTGGTTAATTATGTAATTATGTAATACAGTTGTTTAATACAAATTCAACATTTTAATATAAATCAATTAGTTATATAACTATATTTTTTGTATATTAATCAATATGAACATGAATATTCCAATTATTTCCATGCAATCCAATTTCTTACAAATCAATTAATTATATTTACCAATAATAAACCAAATAATTTCCCCCATATATTCCTCCAAACCACAACTTAACCATTTCTGCTTTCAACACAATATACAATTATTAATAGTATCTCAATTATTACAATTCCCTAGTTAAATAGAGCTTTTTTTCTTTTGTGTTTTAAAATCTTGAACTCTCCTCTTTTGCCCAAAATTTCCCATTGTTTGCAGTTTTGTACCTACCTTTTTTGGTGAGGAAAAAGAAAAAGAAAAAGAAAGAAATCTCTCTCTGCCTCATTTTGTCATGTTGCAGGTTTAGTTTCGCTTTCGCCTTTGTTTTCAGTATAGCTAGGGGGGGGGAAAATCTGCTCCAGGAACTTTTTGCAGCTTTTTGCAGCTAATTAACCTAGCGGAAGCTGTTAACAGGGGCTGTTTTTTCTATTTTTGCAGGCATGGGTCTATTCATTTTTTTTTTAACACTGATCAGCTGTAGGTCGGCCCTTTGAAGCCCCACAGCAAGAATTTAAAGAGTTTTTTTTCCCTCTAGCCATCAGCGGGGATTCAGGAGGCAGAATGAAAAATCGGGACTTTTTTAAAACGCCGCGGGACGCGGGACAAATTGCTCAAAAGCGGGACTGTCCCGCCAAAAGCGGGACGTCTGGTCACCTTAGGCATGGGGTACTTTGGCAAATACAAATAGAACAATTGCCTTGGATCCACAGAAATATAATTCTTTGAAAGATTTAAAAAGCAATTTCATATTGTAGTTTTATAGTGAGGTCTTCACTATAATTTTTCTTTTCAATACTTTTGAGAAAGGGCTAAATTTCTCTTGACAGAAGTCAATTAGGATGGATTTTTAAACTGCTGTCTATTAATATTCATAGGTTGTGACTCTGCTGGGAAAGATGGAACGTCTTCGAAGTTCTCCCCTTCATGCCAATATCTGTACTGCTCTTGATAAACACTTGGAAGCAATACATGTTGTACAATCACGCAGAAAGGATGAAATTGTCAATGCTTCACATCGGCAAAGACAAGGAGGTCCCCGGTGTCAAGATGACAGAGGTAATACAGAATAACAGAGTTGGAAGGGACCTTTGAGGCTTTCTAGTTCAACCCCTACTCAAACAGGCGGCCCTACATCCCTAATCGTCTTTGTTATTCTTCTCTATACCTTTTTTTACAGTCTCATATTTCTTTTTATATCGTGGTGACCAGAACTGGCCACAATATTCCAACTGTGATCTTACTAAGGCAGTATATAGTGGTATTAATACTTCATGTGATCTTGATACTATTCCTTTGTTGATTGGTTTTTTTCACAGCAGCAGCACATTGCTAGCTCATACTTAAATGGTTGTCCACTAGGACTCCTAGATACCTCTCAAAATGAGTGTTGTTGAGTCTGGTACCATCTATTTATACCTGTGTATTTGGTTTTTCTTGCTTAAGTCTAAAACCTTAGTTTTTTTCATCACCAAATTGAATTTTGCTGGATAGGACCCAGTGTTCAAGATCTTCCTGGATCTTGAGCTTATTTTCTAAGGTGTTGTCTGCAAATTTTATGAGTTCTATTCCCTCATCTAAATTATCTATGAAGATATTGAAGAGTACTAGGCCTAGGACAGAATCTTGGGGTACCACTGCATATTTCCCTCTATGTAGTTCTAGTTCCATTAAGTGCTACATGTTGAGTACAGTTTGTCAGCCAGTTACATATCCATCTGGTAGCAATGCTGTCCATCCCACCTTTTTCTGTCTTACCAAGATGTAGGTTGTGATCTACTTTGGCGAATACCTTAATGAAGTCCAAGTATACTATGTCCACACCATTTCACTGGTCCACTAATTTAGTTACTTTGTCTAAGAATGCAATAAAATTTGGGCATGATCTGTTTTTGACAAAGCCATATAGCTTCTAGTAATAGTTTTGCTAGCTTCTAGGTGTTCACAGATCTGTTGTTTAATGATCTTTTCCAGGATCTTCCCAGGTATTGATGTCAGGCTCATAGGCCTGTAGTTTCCTGTATTTGTTTTTTTCTCTCCTTTTCTAAAAATGGGAACCATATCAGCCCTTTGATAATTCCCCAGTGCTCCAGGCATTTTAAAAGATAAGTTTCAGTGGTTTCATGATTACTTCTGCCAGCAACTTCAGAATTCTGGGATGTAATCTATCTGGTCCTGGTGATTTAATTTCATCTAGGGTAGGCAAGAGTTGTCTTACTGTTTTCTTGTCTATTTTGACTTTCATTCCTAGTCTGTATCTATAGAGATTTTCAGTCATCCAGCTTTTGAGCTGAAGAAGCTTATTGGATGAGAAGCTAAACGTCTTCAAAGAAAAACAAAAAAGTCCAGTTGCCTCTTGAAAAAGCAACTTTGGGATTCCTAGTCTGTCTTTTATGGTTCTGCTTTTGGTAGAATAGACTATTTTTTCTTTTGTGTGCAGACAGATGCAAAGAATGAATTAAGCAGTTCCATTTTCTCTCTGCTGTGATCATTTTCTCCTTATCCCACTGGGGGACCGATTGTTTCTTTAACCTTTTTCTTACTTTTTGCATGTTGATTTTTTTTTTTTTTTGGACATTTGTTGCAAGTTTTAGCTCATTCTGACCCTTAGCTTTTCTGACTTTACCTTTGCAGATTCAGACAATATCTTGGTATTCTATTTTAGTTATGGGTCCCCCTTTCCATTTTTTTATACTTGTCCTTTTGTCTTTTAGTTTAACAGAGAGTTCTTTTTGCAACTATGCTGGTTTTTTCTTGGATCTCTTATTTTTCTTTTTCAGTCGTTTTATGCTGGACTGGATTTTTATAATCTCATTTTTCTGAGTTTCTTGAGTTGTTTTCGGCTTTAAGATTTTTATCCGTGGAATCCTTCCTAGATTTGAAGTTTGTTGAAATCAGCTCTCTTAAAGTCTAAGACATTGCTTTGATTTGTTCTATTTCTTGTGTCTGTATTACACTGAATTTTAAAATGACATGGTCACTGTCCTCCAAAGTTTCTGCAGCCTGAACCTCTTCTGTCATTTCAATTCTTTTAATAAGAATTAAGTCCAGTATAGCTGACCTCTTGTTCCTTACTCTAGATTTTGGGAGACAAAGTTGCCTACTAGGTTTGTCTGGAATCTGTTTGATCTCTCACTAGGGACAGTGTTTGCCTTCCAATTGATATTAGGATATCATATGCAGACTTGTATGGGAGCCCATCTTCAGGGAACTTTTCTATAGCCTGCATAATTATTAAATTGAGAAATGAGTGTGTGCAGTACTGGATTGAAAGCAGGCAAGAGTACTTCATATCTGGCATGGGCATGCTCTCTGTACATTTTGATGCCAACAGATATAAAAACACTATATCAGATTCAAAGCACTCTTGCCCACTTCAGATTAGTTACTGCACACTTTAGTTAGAAATATACTCCATTAAAAGATGGGAAAACTATATAGATAATTTTTGCTGTTGTTTATTACAATAATTTAAGCCCTAGCAATATCAGGGTTTCTTAAATGGGAATTCCTTTCATGTTCCTTTTGGATAGGAATAGGTAATATTTACCAGATATGTATGATTCAGATATATTTTTCTCCCACAGTAGTATAAAAATAATGCAGTATTGCTGAAATCAGTAGCAGATATTGTGTGTGTTTGCATCTTAGTAATGATTTTGAGCAGTTGATAAAAATTTATGTTCTATATTTTCTTATTTTGTAGATGTTTTTGCTCTTGCATTGGCTATTAAAGAGATGTGCATAGCAACACGTAAAGCTCGTACTACACTATGGTGTGCTCTTCAGATGACATTGCCTAAAACAACCTATACATCTGTACCAGCTGAAATGGAAAAGGTTTTACAAGAGCTAGTAACATCTCAAGATAAATTATATGATCAGATGAATAGTGGCAATCCTATGATTCAAAGGGGAGATACAAAAAAGCATTGAAGAGCAAAGGCAAAACACAAATATATATACCCACACACATATATATAGCAGTACACTAAAAATGGTAAATATATGTTTAAACATTCTGTCCAAATTAAAAGTAAATACAAGAAAGTAAAGTTGGCTTATGTGAATCCAGCAGCTAAGTCATAAGTATCAGTTAACATAAACCAAGATGTCTATGTTAACTTCTGTTGGAATCAGTATATTAATGAGGCTGAACTTCTGTATTAGATTCAATAAATCAGTACCTTTTAAACTTCTAAATCCATTCTACAATGTAAGTATACACAATGAGAGTTTGGTTGTATAATAAAAATTCTTTTAGATTACATTATTACTTTCAAATAATGAACTGAGTTGCTGTCACATATCGTGTGCACAGTCTAGTAAGACAAGCTTTGATTGTGAAAAGAAAAAAGATTTCATTTAGACAATGAGTACCTGGAAACTGAAAGAAAGCAAAACTAAACACACCCAGTATGAAAATTTTAAAAATGAAAATATTTAAAGGAAGACATATTTATAAATTTGAAATCTTATTCTAAGTGTAAGTACAAAATTAACCTGATTTTCTCAAATTAGTGATGCTATCATAAAGTTATTATCCAACCATGCATGTTAGGGAACATAAGAAGCTCTGAAATCATTTGTACCTATTATTTTAAATAATATCAATAAAACATTGCCTGTTTCAAAGTATTTAAATGTAAACAAAAATTACATTTATGTAATCTGTGTCCTTACAGTTGTGCTGAAACTAAAATAATGAGTATTTTTAATACCCTTGGTTTACTTTAAGAAGGGTATCAAGAAGTTCTGAAATGCACTTTCTTTACGGTTACACTTTAGCCAGTTTGGTTTGAAATTGTTTAATATATATTTTGTTTCCTTGGTTTGCTTCTGCATACTTTAGCACTGTTGGAACGATTGCTTTTGTCTTAATATCTTTTAATATCTTTTTATTGAATATGAGTAACTTATTACATTAGCATGTTATTATGTGGCTCAGGAGATCTTGGGTTTTAACAATATAGCATGAACATAAACTGTATAATGTCTGGATAAAATTTATTAATCTGCCCTTTGCTAGGTACACAGATATTTTAAATATTTGTGTTCTTCCAGCGTTTAGAAATCCTGGTGTGCTAAAAAGTATAATCAAACCACATAAATTGCCTTTAGATGATGAGAGGAATTGATTGAGATTGCAAGAGAAAATGTAGGGAACAATTTTGATCATTGATATGACATTCCATGCTGCCAAAATAAACTGCAGATGGCAGCAAATTCATACCACTATGCTATAGTAGCCACTCAAAAGATGGGTTGAGTTTTGACATTGAAATGTTTCATGTTATGAAAACAAATATTGTACTGACTTCAGTCTCTCAATTAATAAACTGGATTTTGTTGCAGTAAATTGTGTTTTTCCTATGTCTATGCCTTGACTTTCAGAGACAAGATATTGGCAAATAGGGCTTTACAAATTTAAAACTTCAGGCTCCCTTGTTTCACTTTTCTAGCATTTTTACAAGCTTTTAGTTGTATTTTCTAATAGGATCTGAGAACTAGGGATGCACACCTATTCAATTTAAATGGGAGAAGTGTTTTGGACCCAGCATAGTGTGCTCGCTGTATCTATTATTATTATTATTATTATTATTATTATTATTATTATTATTATTATTTTATTTCTATACCGCCCTTCTCCTGCGGGACTCAGGGCGGTGTACAGCCAGGATAAAACATTGCATATAAAATTTAAAAACAGTTTAAAAAAAATTAAATAATTTCAGCCCAAGATATTAAAAATAACTCAATTAAAACCAAGTTCAATTGAAACTGAGAGGATGGGATCAAGCCAGCCCAGCTAGATGGAATAGGTGTGTTTTCAGGGCCTGACGAAAAGTCTATCATTGGCTCCTTTGACAAACTATGAATGTCCTGGAACTGCAAGCCCAGGAAAAGGAATGAGAGGTACCTTGAGCACATAAATACCAGATCCAATGCACTTTTCCCAATTTGCACATTTGTATGGAGAACTATAGAACTACTTGTTCAGTTGACATGACAAAATTTGATCTAGCCAATATTTGGAAATATAGAAAATGTAAATTTCCAGTTTTTATTGGATAGGTCAATACAGCATTTAAAAGAGATAATTTTCTATTTAATGAATTAAGTAGGGTTTTTTTGTTTATTTATATTCCACCTTTATTATTTTTATAAACAACTCAAGGTGGTAAACATACCCAATACTCAATTCCCCCTCCTATTTTTCCCATAGCAAAAACTCTGTGAATTGGGCTGAGAAAGAATGATTGGCTAACAATAATATTCTTAGATGCTGTGATCACTTCAAAGTCACCTCTGTAATGGAACTACTGTTGTTCTTGTTTGATATTGCCTGGAAATAAACAAATGGTTGAATCTTTCCAATATCATACATATAGAACTAATCCTCACTACACACACTTCAGCACAGTTCCCATCTTTATCCTCAGTCCCTTGACCACTGCAGACAGCGTAACTCTTTCTTACTTGAAAGTCTGTGCTGATCAACTGGCCCCCATCTTCACCTGCATCTTTAATAAATCATTAGAGATGTATTATATTCCTTCTTGTTTCAAACGCTCTATCTGGGGCCCAAGAAACCATCAAGGAGCTGAGTGATTACAGACTGGTTTCTCTGACATCTGTATTTAGGAAAACCTTTGAAAGATTAGTACTGATCCACCTGAAAAACATCACAGACCCGCTGTTAGACTTCCTTGCAGTTTGCCTACCGAGCAAATAAATCGGCAGATGATGCTGTTAATATGGCACTGCGCTACATCTTACATCTTGAATCCACAAGGATCTATGCAAGGGCCTTTTTGTAGACTTCAGCTTGGTATTCAATATCATCACCACCCCAGAAATTCATTCTAAACTGATTCAGCTAGTTACACCTATCCACTTATATACCATTTCCCCCCAAATAAGACATCCCCTGATAATAAGCCCAATCGGGCTTTTGAGTGCAAGTGCTTATTTCAGGGTTCAAAAAAATATAAGACAGGGTCTTATTTTCGGGAAAACACGGTATATGAATTATAAGCTTTCCAACAGATAGAAAGCAGGTGAAGCCAGTAAAATCACATTTAATACCTGTTCAGATAGCGCAGGTGGCGCTCCCCAGGGCTTTGTGCGCTCTCCATACCAATGACTACATTCTCCTAATGGTATATTGTGACTATATTACTTTGTTGTTTGTATATACAGAGAGCTGTTGCACTGGAGATAAATTCCTTGTGTGTCAATCACACTTTGCTAATAAAGTATCACTCTACTCTTCTGTTTCCATTCCATTCCATTCCCATCAGGTGCTAGAATATACCTTTTTAATCATGACCCTTTGAATCTAACTGTTGCAAAACCTTTTCCTCTACTACTTCCTCAGAGCAGTGAAACACTTCATTAAATTCTAAGTTGATATTTGGAAAAGTTATGTGAAAGTTAATATAACTACGTTTAGTACACTAATGGCACAAATAACAAGTTGGATTAGTTACGAGAGAGGTTATGTATAAAGAACAATTAATAATGCCCTATGAGCATTGGTAAATATAGCAAGGAAATATAACTTATTTAGTACTGCAAATGTAAAGATGATTTGACAGCAATGCCAACAATATATGTCACAATAGCTGTACCCTTAATAAATCTTGAACATGGAACTATTGAAATAACAGTATTAATCAACTAAGAGATCAAGTAGTCAGATCCTCCAACAAAATGTTCAAAATATTTTCTTATTTGTGATCGGATAGTTACTGGAGGTATGTCTTTGCTGCTATTCAGCTAATCTCCCTTATCTAAAAGCAAAATGATAAAAGGTTGCAATTTATACCAAGATCTATTGTAATAAATAAAAAATGGGGGAAGATTTAATTAGCCTTCCTTTACGTGATGTTCTCCTGTTCTTGGCCTTCAATTTTCAATAATTCATCAGTTAGTGTATCAGCAAGGAAAAGGTGATAATTAGGAAGGAACAGCAATTACTCAAAAACAAGAGACTGACTGCATCAAACAAGGGTAATATTCATTGTATCAAGTCTGGAATCAACTAGCCAGAATTCTGGGTACTGAAATGTTGATGCTATACTAATACTATGAAACAATAATAGGATAAATAGCAGGATAAAAGAAGATGCTTTGGGAGCATCTATTAGAATAAAGAGGAAAGCAAAGGCAATAACTTTAGGCCCCATATAATTAAGGTGACCATGCTTCTCCATCACAGCAAAACTTAAGCCAGGACTTCACTGCTATAAACACTATTCTCTATTTCTCTTTTTCTTGTTCCAAATTACTTTGCCTCTAAAATGGAAGAGTTATCTGATATTTGCTAAAAATTATCATTATATCTTATAAACATTAAGGATCAGAGAGCGATAGAAATCATCTTGAATTTAGTAGTCTGCGATAAGTATGATAGATTATAATGAATATATGGAGCAAGATGTAACATACTAATTAAATTCAGAGAGCTTTACCTAAGGTAGCAACAGTACAGCTTTGTTGAAATCACATATGCATTTATTAGGCCAATCCTGAACAAATGAAATATGTTGTCTCAAATTTGATGTCAGATGTTTACAGCATCGCGCAAAATCCAACCTTATACACTCATCATGGCATGTTATCTCTTCTTGACAAATACATGTAGCAAACTTTTTCCTCAACAATTCTACCATCTATAAGTAACCTTTGGGTAGACTGAATATTATACAAGTTCCTTAACTTTACAGTTTTCAAGAAAATACTAAATAAGAGCAGAAAATGACAAGAAAAAACAAAAAATCACCAGTTCTTTGGTTACAGATTTTGGCTATGACAATTCAGCCAAATTCTTGGACAGCAAAATTGTATACTCAAAATTTTAAATCAAAGTTTTTATCATGAGAGAGAAAACATTCCCTCTTCCTGCAAATCTTGCCAAGTACATGCTTCTGCTTTGGAAAAACAAAGAAAAATGTTCAAAAAACTTGTCTGCTTGATCATTCTGGCTGAACGTGCATGCTGTGCCATCTTTTAGATAATGGAGGGGAAGAAAGTCCAGCAGCTGTTCTTAGCTACCGCTTCCTCTCGCCTTTTTGTGTCCTCTTCTTCTCTTTCTCCTTACGTTCTTGCTTAGTCAGCTTGTCTTTCTCTCGCTGGAGTTTGTCCCGCTCTTTCTTTCGCTGGGATTCATCACGTAAATGTTCTCTCTCCAGCTTACGAGCATTCATAACATCTTCCAGGTTTGTATTTTTGAATAAAGCTAACAAGCACAGAGTTGAGGAGAACAAACCTTTTGAGAACATAAAGTTCTGACTTTGTCTAAACATACTTGCAACAGAGCCTTAAGCCATAGAAACAGAGTATAGAAGAAAAACCAATTCCACATGGTTCTGTGGAAAATGAGATTTAGCATTCAAATCTCAATTCAGACTTGCATTTCTCAGGAAGGAAAATGTAACTATTCCTCAATTTACTAAGTTTATTCTGAAGAGAAATAAAGAAAAATAAAAACATTTAACAAAGTAGAAGATGCAACAGAAATTTTTAAGAAAATAGCTGCTGCAGCTGCTGCATGATCTGTACCTAATCAATTAACTCACCAGGAAGACATTGAAGAAAGCTTGAATATCTTACTTACAAGAAAATCTTTCCTATAATAACTGAAATAAAAGGAAATTCCATTCTTCTTTACCCAAGATTCTCCTCTAGAGACTCAACACTCTTTAAAATTTTATACCATTGACACAATATGCTATCTATTATTATTCCAAGAATGACCACATTTACCTTCAAGGACCATCCTACAAAGGATACATTTGTTAGAAGCAATAGGCATTGCTGCTGCTCCCAAATCTTCATGTACATTTACTTCAGTGTACTGAGTTAAGGATAATAAAATTTTGGGAAAATGGACAAATGTACTAAATGCCTATGTAAGATACTTCATGACCATGAAAAAATAATTAAGAGACCAGAAATAATCTTCCATTCCCCTAATGAAATAATCAGAAATATTTGCCTGTAGTTTTTCTTCCATCAAGGATGGCAATATAGGTATCTTCAACCTCCACTTGTTCTTGATATCTATTAACCAGAGATTTCTTATGAGAACAGAAAATTATACCCCAAACTACCATGGCTAAAATAAAGAACTTATCAACGTGAGTGTGTTTAGTCTACGCTAAAGCCATTTAAATTATTTCGAAGTAGCTTCCTACTTACTTCAATAATATGATGGATAATGATTATACAAACATTATTTCTGACATAATCATAAAGATAACATCTGTTAAATAGATGGTATAATAATGAGACTCTTTTTTTCTGGTTAAACCACAGGTGGTTATTAATTATCTCTGTCCAATCATTATGGAGTATCTTTGCTCTGACCTACATTTAAAGTTCTTGCATACATTCTACTCCAAATTTATAACACAGATCAGGTTATAACAAAAAACTAGCTAACCAAACAATACAATTCACCCCAGCCCCAAGTGACTGAATCAGCCAGCTAAAGAACAGACACTATCAGAACTTGCAGCAGAGAAAGGATATTCCTCATCATCTGTCACTTCAGCATATTGTGCCAGGAGAGCAGCTTTCTGAAGTGTATCCTCCTTCAAGACTTCTTTAGCTTTCACAACAATTTGTGCCTGCTTTTCAATTATGTTTGTGATGGCTTGAATCTCATCTAGGAAGGAAAGCAAGAATAAGTAATTATCAAGTCCACCAAGAAGTCTTTGTTTTTCTTGCATATGAACATTATGCCCTCCAGAAGTCAGTATTTTCTCCAATTTGAATTCAATGTTTAAAAAGTCAAAATTATAACAATAACTTATGAAATAAATTTAAAAATTCCAGCAAAATAAAACTATTCATAAAAATAAAAACAATGTAAAAAAAATTGAAATCAAGTAAATGTAAAATAAGAGACTGCACAGTTGGGTACAGAAGCCTATGTCATGAAATCAGAATTGGAAAAAACAATACAAAGGAGATAACAAGTAATTTTTGCAGTAAAAATCATGCAAAAGTATCCAAATCCATGTATCCTTGAATACCACAAAGAATGCCATTTAATACCTTCTTTCTTCTCACTGATTTGAACATCTTGGGTCTCTGACCATTTTTTAATTATTTCTTTACAAACTTCTTGTAAAACATTTTCATCCTGATAAAGAACAGAGAAATTACTCAGCTGAATTAGGAAAATCTTATCTAAAACAAATATATATATATATATATGTTCTGTATGTTCTCTAATCTGAAATCCACTAAAGATGCAAATTTATGCAGTTTTTTTTATAATTATGTGTGTAATTATTACACTACCAATGGTTGAAAGTGTGTCTTAATTGGGAAGCTCTTAATGATAGTTGATGCAACTTTATCACAGAGGCTGATCATTTAGTGAAGGAATCAGTTCATAAACAGAATTATAAAGAATTCTATATTTTAGACTATGGACAGATTTAAACCATTTCCTAATAAAAACTGAATCATTTGAATTATAGCAGGAGAACAATAGAACAAATAAATATATGACTACCAGAACAAGAGAGTTACTTAGAATTTTGTGAGTCACAAGAAAGTATTTTTAAACAGTTACATAAAAACAGATTGTAAGCTATGAATACAAGTTCCACTTATTAAATGGAAATACATTGATACAGGATTGTAGCATTGCCACAAAACAAGCTGGTGTTTTTTTTTTTATGGAAAGCAAAAGAAAACATTCTTGAATTGTAGTCCTGAGACATGAGAGACTCAAAACGTTTGGGGCAACCAAAAAGACTAACAGATTCTTAAAGTGAGATGGTTGGTTTCTAAATTTGATTGATAAATAAATAACTTTCACACAGTTCCAATCCCAAAAAATTGAACTATTTTCTTGCAGATATGTTTCCAATTGTCAGCAACCAAGTTGCTATTTTTGTTCTCTTATCCCTTAAACATAAAAAGAAATGCATAAATTCTTAGCTGTAGTCTTGGTTTTATTTTCTCTACCCTTTTTAAACCTAATACTTTTTATTACTGTTACAATCTTACTATTTTACTGCTACTGTAGTTCATGGCACATTATAAGGTATGACCTGTGGTTGCAACAATAAACTTAGTTACATTAAGACTTTTCAAAACACTTAATACAATCTTGACGATCTTGATGCCAACTTTATCACAGAGCCTGATCATTTAGTGATCAGAAGAGTAGAACCTCCTATTTGTAATGTTAGGAATGAAGATGTTTGATAAGAAACAGACTGTTAATTAAACCTATTCAGTAACACTAGGAATAAATAAAATTTGAACCCAGATTTGAAAACATAACTTGTCACCTCGAGATACTTTACGTGAATAATGAAGAGATAAAAATTAAAACTACACTCGGTGCAATACACCTAAATATCTAGCTGTTCCTGGAATTCTTCATGCACACTTTGGATATATTTTAGACATACGAATAAAATATATCCCAAAAGCCAGCAAAGATACGAAATCCATTTTGATAGTGTCATACGAGGGGAAGGAAGAGAGGGAGGGAGAGGGGGGAGAGAGGGAGGAAGGAACGGGAAAAAAATATCTACGGAAGCCGGTTAGGACCAATTGGCCATCATTCTCACCGGCTCCCCCGCAGCCAAGGCCCCTGCTAGCCCTTCCAGCCGCTCTGCATCGCACTCCGCTTCCCTCAATACTCCTCGTATATATCCACCGTACACGTCTCCATCTAATCCAAGGGCCTCGAGACGACTCTCAAGCCAAGGCTCAAAAGCGCAGGGCGCCGCCATCTTGGGTCATAACCTATCCGAAGTAGCAGCCGCGAATTAATATACATGCGCAGTGCTCCGGCGGCGGAAGTTCGAACGAAGTGTACGGATTGGAGATATACGCTTCGAAAAAAAAAATAGCCTTGTGAGCTGAGATAACTCTCAACAGAAAATAGTATGAGTGCAACCGTTTAATTTAGCGGTAATTTGGTCTCAAAAAGTCTTGTCTCCAAAGGAAGTAGCGGCAAGTGGTACGATTAACAGAGTTGGAAGGGACCTTGTAGGTCATCTAGTCCATCCACCCACCTCCGCCCAAGCAGGAGACCCTACCTACACCACCGATTCGAACCACCGAACTGCCGACCTTTCTGATGGACAAGCTCAGTGTCTTAGCCACCTAGTCAGGCGAATATTGAATCATCTAAGGCTGAATAGGATTTACCATCTAATGGGAATCTAGAGTATGTAGATATTGAAAAGCATAATAGAATTACAGGCTAATTCAACTCAGAGGATTATAAGGCATATACTGCTAGTTCACTTCAGAATTTAAACTAGAAAGAGATCTGGGATGCAATTATTAAAGGTCTTTTCCCAAATGTGAATATCATGTGAAAGCTAAATCTAGTCCATCTAGAAGTGCTTAAGTACTGCACTCTCAGATCTGAACTGCAAAAGTCTGGATCATTAGATAGCAAAACATATTATATCTCTTCGTTGCCACTTAGTGTTCATCTGGATTTTTGCAACCCAGAATAAGTGGCTATATTATAAACTCCATGGGAAGCAGAACCACAAAACACCCAACACATTTAGCCTACCATATTGTATAAATTTAGTTCATCTTATTTTGTGGTTCAGTGTATTTTGTGAAGTCATTAAACTGGATTCTTTTGTGAAACAATGATTAATCATTTTTCCTAGATGCAGTATTTCATAAATAATGCTATCTTTAGATGTTTAAAATTTTTTTATAGCATTTCAAATACTGTAGTTTAGGACTTTAATTCCCAGAATTCATCACCAATCGTTTGGCTAAAAATTTTGATTCTTGCAATCCAACTCAACTGGAATGCATCAGACTAGAGAAGGCTGTTCTGGGCACAAGTGTTTTGCTTACCAGCATGCTAGCTTCCAATTTAACTTTTTAAGGCAAGGCAAGGAGAAAGATGTCTAGAGAAACAATAGGACTTGAATTCTGTATTATTAACTCCTAATATAGACCAATCAGTCTAACATTAATACATGGGAAGTTACCAAAAAAATAATAATAAAAAACAGATATGTGAATATCTAGAAACAAATAAAGTTATAATTAGTAGCTGTTTTTTTTGTTAAAAACAGATAATGGGAAACCAATCTTACTTCATTCTTTGACAAAATGATTAAATTAGTAGACCAGCAAAATGCTGTGGACATAGTATGTTTAGACTTCAGCAAGGCATTTGACAAAGTAGACCACCATCTACTTCTTGGTAAACTAGAAAAATGTGGGATAGACAGCATCATGATCAGATGGATTTGTAACTGGCTGACAAACTGTAATCAAAGAATAGTCCTTAATGGTGCTACACATACATGGAAGGAAATAAGCAGTGGGATACCACAAGGTTCCATCTTAGGCCCAGTACTCTTCAGTATCTTAGATGAGGAAATAGAAGGGAAACTCATCACATCTGCAGATGACACTAAGCTGGCAGGAATAGCCAATAGAAGCTCAGAATTCAAAAATATCTTGACCAATTTCAACAATGGACCCTACCCAACAACATGAAATTTAATGTGGAGAAAAGCAAGGTTTTACACCTGGCAGGAAAAACTAAAGGTATAAGTACAATTAGGTGAAACTGGCTCAAAAACAGTAACTCTGAAAGGTGCCTTGGAGTCCTAGTAGATGATTACTTAAACATAAGTCAGCAGTGTGTGGTAACATTAAAAAAAGCTAATAGAATCCTTGATTGTATAAATAGAAGCATAGAATCAAAACCACGTGAAGTATTAGTACCCTTTATAAAGCCTTATTAAGACCATACCTGGAATGCTGCATCCAGTTTTGGTCACATTACATAAAAGATGTTGAGACTTTGGAAAAAGTGCAAAGAAGAGCAACTAAGGTGATTAAAGGCCTGCAGACTAAAACATAGGAAGAATGGTTGCAGGATTTGGGTTTGGCTAATCTAGAGAAAAGAAGGATTGGGGGCTGGGGAATGATAGTAGTCCAGTATTTGAGAGGCTGCCACAAAAACGGCAGGTCAACTTGTTTTCCAAACCAGAGGATAGGCAAGAAACAATAGATGGAAAATAATCAAGGAGAGAAGCAACCTGGAATTAAGGAGAAATTTCCTAACAGTGAGGGCAATTAACCAGTGGAACAGCTTGCTTTCAGATGTTGTAGGTACTTCATCACTGGAGGTTTTTAAGAAGAGACAAGATAGTCACTTGTTTGAAAAGGTATAGGATATCCTGCTTGAGTAGGGGGAGCTGGAGTAGAAAACTTCCAAGGTCCCTTCCAGCTGTATTCTGATTTGAGTGTTGGGTGTTGGTTTATACCAGTGGTAGTCAAACAGTACCCCAGGATTTAATGGGAATCGTCCAGGAGTTCCACGTCAGTTTCTTTTTATATTGTAGAAAATGTATTATTACTTTGTAACAATAATTTTGTTCAAATGAAGTGCATTACATGAAATATATTTATTAAATGGATTGCAAACTGATTTTTCACAATGAGAAGGGTTCCATGGGTATGTGAAGACTGAAGACCATTGGTTCATATGAAAGAATCTGTCACAAGACTGTCACATTAGCTATCACAAATCATTATAGTTATTTGATAAATTCAGACTACAGTGGTAACTCTGTACTCATCGTTAATTGGTTCCATGAGGCGCAGTGAGTACTAAATATAAGTACCAAACAAACTTTTCTCATAAGGAATAATGTAAATAAATTTAATGCGTTCCCAAACCAAAGACAATGCACATTTTTAAGGCAATATGTAAAAAGATATAAATAAACATAAAAATGAATACTTAAATAAAATACTTTATTTTACCTATACTGATGAGGAAAAAACCCCCACAAAATACACAAAATGACCATAGAAGCTAAGATAAGACCGCAAGGGGATGTGCACAGGACAAGAGCTAATGTGTGACTAACACATCACCTTTTGTTTTGACTGGAAAGGCTAATGAGTCACGAGAGGCAACTGACACTGACAGTTTGCATATTGAGTACCAAACAAATGACAAGTACTGGGATTTTCTTGTCAAAATGCATCGAGTACCAAATTCGATGAGTTTAAAAACAGTTGAGTACTGAGGTAGCACTGTAGCAGTAATTCTTCAGGGCTTCACACAAGAAACTTCACCTTACAACCCAATACTTTTTTTAAATTGATACTTGCAAATTTAGTACATATGTTATTTCTCTTCTAAATAAAGTTTGGTTTCTAAATTGAGTAGTTGACTTCAAGCCAATATCAATGAACCATGTGCTCTTCATAATCCTCAAAGAGATAAACTATAATTCTGCATATAAAATAATCACAAATCAATGGAAAATGGGTGCCATATTTATTTTATTTTAATCTCTCCTTTATTATTTTTACAAAGAACTCAAGGCAGCAAACATATACAACACACCTTCTTACTCCTATTTTCCCCACAATATCGCTGAGGCAGGATGGGCTGAGAAAGAGAGAGACTGCCTTCAGAAGTTGTGGGTGCTTCAATAATGGAGGCTTTTAATTAGAGACTGGACAGCCTCTTGTCTGGAATGGTACAGGGTCTCCTGCTTGAGCAAGGGGCTGGACTAGAAGACCTCTAAGACCCCTTCCAACTCAGTTATTTTGTCACCCAGTTAGCTATGATTTTAACCAGTTGAATTTATTCCCATCACTTTATTAAAAACACAGGAATCCCATAGAGAGGGAATAAAAACAACACATTTAAGGACGAGGATTCTCAAGCGAAGTAATTTCATGCTTTTAATTCTCTCTCCCCACCCCACTCTCCCCCCCTCTCCCGTCTAGCGAATTTCCTATTCCGCGGCGATTCCCTTGTGCCTTTGCAATGTTCCAAGCCTCGCCCACTTCCATACCAATTATTTTGGACCTTCCCGACTACCGTAGTTCCCAAATTACTACAGATCATAGAAGCAGAGTTTTTAAATTTGAATTTGGCTTTCAGACAAATTCAAATTAGGTGTGCAGTTTACCCGAGAAAGATAATTTTTATATGTAAGTAAGACTCTTGTTTGTAAATAACGTAAAATTAACTGCTACCTCTAAATATAGGATATTCTCAATTCAAAGCTTTCAACTTTTCAGTAACATAAAAATATTTTTCCCCTTTATATTCTTTTACAAGTTGAGACAAATTAGGTTGCTGTTAGTAATATGGCTTAACTTGTGTTCTGATGAAGTTGTTAAACGCATCAGTGATTTCTTATTACCACGCGTTTTCCTTTTCCTTTTAATTAAATTGTTTGCCAGATGAAAAACAAGCACATTTTGCCAATTTCAGTTTGGACAGAGCTATCGTAAACTCCTTGAAATATTGGTGTCCTCCGCCCCACTCCGTGAGTTAACGCCTAATTACCACCTTCCAAGAACTTGTTTGCTTCTAATTGCTCGACTGTATTTACAGTCGAATGAGTGTATGATCTATCAGTAATAGGTTTACTATCAGCATGAATGAGTGTATGATCTATCAGTAATAGGTTTTCTTTAGACTTTATGCTATAAATGGAGTTTTAAACATCATGTATCATCAACTTTATATTCTGATCTTTACAGCAATTATAAATGCATTTATATTTTATTCCCTCTTTCTAGGATTATGTCATGGCTAAAATAGATATATTCTTTAGGATGTGACAAGATTCCTGATTTGTATGTATGTTTGCATTTCTCCAGGCAGTGGGCTGAAGCTTTTTTGTGTACTCATGACAACAAAAAGCTTTCTTGTCTAGTTTCTTGTTTCCACTATAGCAGTTTAATGATGAACGAAAATCAACAAATATAACAAAGGATAGTGGCATTCTCCTTTTGTTTTTGCTTCCCAGAACCAGTTGATATTGAAAGCTTATTCTAATTTTCCCATTTAACCAATTTAATCCTTTTTGTTACTATCTAATAGTTTCCGAGGATTAAGCTGATTTTGTAAATCATGTCAAGCCAGAATATTTTGTTGTATTTTTTAAAATTCTGGTTGTTAATTTGTAGTTTGCAGATAATGCTAAGTTATAGTGGATGAATACATTGTGCTGGACCAAAAATGAAGTTTGCAGCTTAGGTCAATGTATGAGAACTCACTGTGACATTTGTTCAAAGCAGGCAAGGTCTATTTTGGTTGCCAAAGTCATCACGTACAGAGAGTAGTAAGGATAGCCAAGAAGATTATAGGAAACTTGCTTTCTGTTATTCAGGATACTGTTTATAAGCACTAGGTGCTTGGAGCTCAAAGCATTGTTAGAGACCCCACACACCCACTTTATGGTCTGTTTCGGTTGCTCCCTTCTGGGTGGAGGTTTCAAAGTATTTCTAGCTGGACTACCTGATTCTGTAACAGCTTTGTTCCCTATGCCATCCATCTGGTAAATTTGCAATATTCATTTTTCTCACCATGTACATGTATACATCCAAACTAGATTGTATTGTTTGTGTCATATAATATATGTGGGTATATGCATAGGTATGTATGTATGTATGTATGTATGTATGTATGTATGTATATATTTGTCATGTTTATGTAGTGTATATTGGAGGTAGTGACCTTTTGAGAGCTGTGTGCAATGAAATTTCATTTTAATGTATGCTGATTAGTAAACATTTAAAGTGATACTAAAGTTATTCTAAGTCTAAGTCATGTTATGTAAAGAATAATATCCCATTTAATTTTCAGCTTCACTGGATGGCCATGAGCATAACAACTATATCAATTGTACAAGGAAAGATGATGAGGTTATGAATACAGCCAAACAACTTGGAGGAATGAGTATGATGGACCATTTCTTAACTGAAGTCTTTTGGAATGGAAAGCTGCCATCATAATGTAGCTAGGCATAAAGAGAACAATGTCTAGGACTTCTGTTTGAATTAGAGCTAATTCTGCAGAAACAGTTTTATAACTGCTGCATGTGCAGGGTAAGTTTAGGAATAGAATAGAATTATTGTGTGATTGGACAAACAAGGAATTTGTCTTCGGTGCATAAGCTCTCAATGGACATAAAAGATATAAGTGATAAGTCATTATCATACCGTGTTTCCCCAAAAATAAGACCTTGTCTTATATTTTTTTTGAACCCTGAAATAAGCGCTTGGCCTTATTGCCATGCACTCAAAAGTGCATTGGGCTTATTATCAGGGGATGTCTTATTTTGGGGGAAACAGGGTACTAATCATCATGAATCATAAGATACAACACTTAGTGATAGTCATAGGATACTAAATAAGCAATCGGCATAAATCATACTAGGAAACTAAATAAACAATATAAATTGTAAAGATACAAGCAACAAAGTTATAGTCATAAGTAGAAAAGGAAATAGGTAATAGGAAGAAGGAGAATAATAATCATAATACAGTCTTAGTAAATAGTTTGACAGTGTTTTGGGAGTTAGTTGTTTAGCAGAATGATGGCATGGGGAAAAAAAACCTGTCCTTGTGTTAATTGTTCTGGTCTGCAATGCCCTATAACGTTGTTTTGAAGGTAGAAGTTGAAACAATTTATGTCCAGGATGTGAGGGATCTGTGGATATTTTCACAGCCCTCTTTTTGACTCATGCATTATACAGGTCCTCAATGGAAGGCAGTTTGGTAGCAATTGTTTTTTCTGCAGTTCTAATTATCTGTTGACGTCTGTGTCTGTCTTGTTTGGTTGCGGAGCTAAGCCAGACAGTTTTTGACAGAGATGACAAACTCAATAATTCCTCTGTAGAGCTCCTTGGGCAGTCTGAGCTTTCTGAGTTGGCGCAGAAAGAGCATTCTTTGTTGTGCTTTTTTACTTTACTTTACTTTACTTTATTTTATTGTCATTGCACCTTGTACAACAAAATTAAATGCCATCTTCAATGTAAATTATAACTATAAAAATAAAATAAAAACACACAGCCTTCACATTCAATGCAATTGAATTGAAAACTTGATATTGCATTGGAATAGAATAGAATTCTTTATAGAATAGAATAGAATTCTTCATTAGCCAAGTGTGATTGGACACACAAGGAATTTGTCTTCGATGCATATGCTCTCAGTGTACATAAAAAGACAAAATACATTTGTCAAGAATCACAAGACAACACCCAGTGACAGTCATACGATACAATAAGCAATCAAATCATACTAGGAAACAATAGCAATATAAATCGCAAGGATACAAGCAACGAAGTTACAGTCCTGCAGTCACAAGTGGGAGATGGGCAACAGGAACGATGAGAAGACCAATAGCAACCTTAGTGAATAGTTTAACAGTGTTGAGGGAATTATTTGTTTAGCAGAGTGATGGTGTTCAGGAAAAAACTGTTCTTGTACCTAATTGTCTTGGTGTACAGTGCTCTATAGTGTTGTTTTGAGAGTAGAAGTTGGAACAATTTATGTCCAGGATGCGAGGGGTCTGTAAATATTTTCACAGCCCTCTTTTTGACTCATGCAGTATACAGGTCCTCAATGGAAGGCAAATTGGTAGTAATTGTATTACATGATGACATTTGAGAGGATTTTTTCTCTGTCTCTCTCTGTCTCTGTCTCTCTCTCTCAAATTCAGTTCCAATAATATGGTACTCAAAGGTGGCATATTTTGTTTTCTGGTTGAAACACATTGGTTCATTCCTGCATAGTCTCTCTACAGTTCAATAGGGCTTTTTATAACAAACACAAGAGGAGCTGGGTTTTTGTTCCTTAAGCTATTGTGGCTTCAGAAGCAGAAAGAGAGACAATTTCACAAGGACACAAAGTACAACTATTTAAGTCTCAGAATGAACAGCTTTCTCACAATTGTGGAACAATCTACCTACGGTAATTGTGGTTTGTCTGAAAGTTTTTAAGGGGTAAGACAGTAACCTCTCAAAGACATTTTAACCGGTTTTCCTGCATATTGGAGTGTGTTGGACTAGATTATCTTTCATGATTCTATTTTATGTAAAATACATGGCATGCAATTGCACTGTATGTGTGAGCAAGCTGAAACAACTTTATTATTAATCACTGAAGATAACTTATTAAAGGTATGGTTCTTCCTATTAATTGTTCCATTCACTTTCATCTCATCCTACTAAAATAAATGGCAATTATGCCTGATTTCTGCTTTTTTGTTTCTATCTATCATAGGTTATTGAAAGTTTTCTCAGTAAAGAAGTGAGTTGTGTTACATCCAGTAGCTGCAAAGGTAGACAAGAAAGAAGGCTAAAAAAGGAAATGGTTACTCTGCTGAAAGATGTTGGAAATAAATCTTTTTCAAGACTCCCAGAGAGTCAGGGATGCCCCTTGCTCAAACCAGTTGATTTGGTAAGAACTTTGGGTTGGAAAAAATGCTTACTCTTTTTTTTATACATATTTTTAAAAAGAAGAACAAGATTTTGGAATGTTTTCAAAATTAACCTGCTGGTTTGACCTCTAATTCATAAATTTGTTTTTTGTGGGGTGTTAGTGAGCCTTGCATTCCTTATGAGAACTGCTGGATAAATATCAGCCAAGTAGCACAACTTTTCTTTATTGTTCTATAATCCTGATTAACTTCAAAATTTGAAATTTGAACATTCCAAATATGTTTTCATATAATCTTTATATTTACCAAAGAATGTTCTCCAATGCTCTTTAAAACTTGGCATAAATATGCACATTCTACATATTCAATTCAGAGCTTACTGATTTACTGATTTACTCAATGAAATAGCGGGGAAGAAATGAACAAATTTCAGGATAAAACCTGGCAAGCATGAAAAAATGATGAATGTAGGCCCAGTGCAAAGATCAGCAAAGCCTAATTTATCCATTGCTGTTATAGATAACAATTTTGTTGTACTTCAAAAACTGTTTTGCAGACCCTGGTCAGTAATGGGAAGAAGCTGTTACATAAAGTTATTGGCAGTCAGGTAAGCAATGTGGCTGTTAGGTTTTCTTTATCTGTGAATGAAGTATAAGTAGGGACAAAGATGGAATTGAAACATTATCCCCAGATCATTAGGTACAATTTGTCTCACAAGGTTGAGCCTTCTATCCAATGTAGAATTGTAAATTTACTATAGATACTCTTGAAGAGAATAATTTCAAATGAGTCAAGCAAAAGTATTCAGATGATAATGGGTTTTTAAACAAATATAAACTAAACACCTGTTTCTAACCAGTGGATTGTCCAATATTCCATGAAAAGTGGGGCATTTTGAGCATTCTCTCAAAATCACTCAATAATGGATTTGTTTGTTTGGAAAAAGATACTCTGTTTTTGTGAGATCTTTCAGCAATTCCAATGATCATTTCTCTTTCAGGACAACATATGTGGCAGCAATTTCTTTGTCAATGCATGATCCTGGGGCCTCAGATTATACACACAGATGGTATTCTTGTTTCTCATGAGTTGAGATTGTAAACTGAAAAACAATCCATTCTAGCCTGATACTAACTCTTCTAAAAGTTTTACCTATGTTGTCCTTCATTCCATCCCAGATATAATACCGTCTTCTGAGTTCTGGGATAGTTGTTAGTTTTCTTACATTAAGTTTATATTTAAGTACCATTTCACCACCCATCCTTACACACACATATACATAATTAAACAGATTATTGATATTGAGCTTTTGATACTGTCTCCTTTAAAGCTATGGTTCCCAGGATATTATTAAAACACACAAGTTAGTTTAAAATAGGTTTACATTTCAGTCTTATTGCTTACTATTGTTGGCCTATGCAGTCTGTGTACTTTCTTCTTCCACTTCAGTTTAAATTTATGTTAATATTAATTAATTAATTAAATTAACCAATTTTGTTTTATACATGATGTACAATGACAATAAAGATTATTATTAATATGCCATCAATATGACTATTGATATCTAATTTTTTAATCTGAGATATTAGTGTTGTGAAAAAATAGATTTGTCTGACATTGACAAATGACAAAGATGAATTTATGATTAAGCATAAATACAAACCTACACAGCTTTATTAATATGTAATATAATTTTAAACTAGTGAGGAACAGGACAATAAATACTCAGTAGGGTCATCTATATAGTGTAGCTCCCATTTTTCTCCACATCTAGAGTGTTCAGCAGAGTATTGAACACTGTTGTGTTCAATACTAAACTGTTAATTTAACTATTAAGCAAACTCAACTGCTAGCAGTCATTTTCCAGTTCATAGAGAATTACTGGTTAGATTGATACAGAGAGTCATCAATTTGCAACAGTTCATTTAGTAATCATTCAAAGTTACAATGGCACTGAAAAAAGTGACCTTTGACCGTTTTTCATATTTATGAAAATTAACATTGCAGCTTCCCTACGGTCATGTGATAAAAATTCTGATACTTGACAACTGGTTCATATTTATGACAGTTGCAGTATCCCACGGTCATGTGATCAGCTTTTGTGACTTCTTGACAAGCAAAGTCAATGAGGGAGCCAGATTCACTTATCAACCATGTTACTAACTTAATAATTGCAATGATTCATTTAACAACCTTGACAGGAAAGGTCATAAAATGGGGCAAAACTTACTTAACAAATGTCTCATCTTAGCAACATAAATTTTGGGCTCAATTGTGCAGCCAGAGCCGGATTTGGAGTAGCAGCAAGTCCTGGCGCACAATCTACTCCTCAAATTCCCAATGCCTGAACCGGTGAGCTGGAAGAGAGATTCTCCGTCATGCTGGTGAGTACGTACTGATCAAGTGGGCTTTTTGCTTTTTTCCTCCACCTCCCCATCATGATCCAGCATGGCACAGACAGCAGTATGGAGGGGGGAAATGGGGCGTTTCCATTAGCCCTTCTCTTTTTCCCCCCATGCCTCCTTTTGCTAGCATGTGCCAGGAAAGCTTGACAGGCAATCACAATCTTTAGATGGGCTTTTATTTTGTCAGCCCAAGGTGGGAAGGAAAGGGGGATCAGAATGGTATGTAGGAAATCGCCCTGTCTCTGCAGCATCGGTCAGCCTGTGCTGTCCCTTGCCGTGAGTGATGTTGAGTTGGCTACATCCACCCAGTCATATGACCACCCAATCACACCCACCCACCCATGCCCACTCTACCAGTCATTAGGACAGAGAACCAGTTGTTAAAAAATTTGCAGCCCACCACTGAAGGTGAGGGACATGGTGGGCAGCAGATGAGTGGATGCCCACTAACGGGCACTGCCATGATGGATCTGAAATGACAGATGCTCTTTAAATGTCTAATTCTTGCTTGTTAGAATCTTCAATATTATTATTTGCAAACAAAATAAAAGTATCCTATTTAGCTTGCAGAGCTTGGATTTATTGAATGAGTTTACCAAAAATGTAAATATTGCAGAATATAGAGCCTCATGCTACATAGCCAAGCTCCATTTCATGCTAAATAAGTTAAATTATTAATGTATCTTAAATAGAAAACTATCTTTGGATAGAGTTTTACTTCAAAAGCATTTTATTAAAATAAATTTGATAAAAATGTAAAAAATCCTATTTAAATTTTAAATTTTTAAAAATCATCTAATCACCTTGGTGATTAGTTTGATCATGTACAAAATCCCTCTTATACAGATAGTCCTCGACTTATGATCACAATTGATCCCAAAATTTCTATCGCTAAGTGACACATTTGTTAAGTGGGTTTTGCCCCATTTGATGATCATTCTTGCCACAGTTGTTAAGTTACTAACAGTGGTTAAGCAAATCTGGTTTCCCTATTGACTTTGCTTGTCAAAAGATTGCATTTCCATTATGACCATCACTATCAGTACAGTGTGCTTGCCAATCAAGCATATATAGACACAGAGTGGTTAGGTCCCTCAAAGTTGTTGTGTTCATTTGAATAGATTTGGATAACTTGGTTAATGTTTTCTTGAGGAAATGTGTAATGTTACTGCCTTTAAGAGAAAAATCTAAGAGGTTCCCAGATTCTTTTATTTTTTTAAATTTCAAGCATAGATCCTCTAACTTTGTGTTATCATTTCAAGTATATCTAATGTTTTATTTTTATTTTAAGATAATAGAACTACTTCCTAATTTCAGGCAGCCTCAGAGGACATTATTCAGTTTGGTTCCAAATGTGGTTTCTCATAGATATGAAATGGAGACCCACACCCACAACTTATGAAAGCAAATTATTCCATTGGTTAATTGCTCTCACTGTTAGGAAATTTCTCCTTAGTTCTAGATTGATTCTCTCCTTGGTTTCCAACCATTGTTTCTTTTTTTAAAATAAAAAATATATTTTTTATTATTTTTGTAAAAATAAACATCTGTATTGTGTGAGTTGGTTCTGAGTATCATTCATATTAGTCCAATTCACAGTAATCTCTATCCATTTATCAAATTTAAGTAATCCTCATTATATTGTTCAAATATACATAAACGAGAAATGCCTAACTCCTCATCTTTATCTAGATCTTCATCTAAGTCTTTTGTATTCAGTCTAGACATTTCTCTATTAGATACAAACAAATTTGACTAGGTATCATTCATATTGATCCAGTTCACGCTAACAATGTTAATAGTCTCTATCGCATTTATCAAATTTATATAATCCTTTATATTATTTAAACATACGTAAAAGGAAAATGTCTAATGTCATCTCTTTTCCCCTTTTTTCTTATCTATTTTTTATATTAATCCAATTCACAATAATAGTGTTAGTAATCTCTATTACATTTATCCAAATTTAAGTAATCCTCATTATATTATTCAAACATATATAAACAAAAATTGCCTAACTCCATCTTCATCCGTATCTTTCTTGTTCAATCTAAACATTTCTCTATTATATATGAATAAATTTGACTAGATATCATTTATATTGATCCAGTTCACGTTAGCATTGTTAATGATCTCTATCACATTAATCAAATAGTAATCCTCATTATATTATTTAAATGTAAAAGAAAAATGTCTTACATCTGTTAACTTCCAATCTTTCTATTATTTTTATTCATTCTATAAACAATTTATGTTCTAATATTTCCCCTATCTAATTTTATTTCTGCTCCTAGCTTACACTCAGGCTACTTTAATATTTAAAGGGCAATTTTTCTACCCATCATCTCTTCTCTTCTTTAGTGCTTCAATTCTTATCCATTTTTTAGTTCGCCTCCCACATGCCTCATCTTTATCTCTATCTTCATCTATCTCTTTTTTTATTCAATCTAAACTTTCTTCCCAGTACAATCCCAACTCTCCCAGTTATCTGCCCATATCCCAATCTCCTTATCAAAGGTATCTTTCTGTCTCTCCAATTGTTGATTTATCTGTTTTAGTTTCTTCAATCCTTTCTTTGTCAGCTGATTTGTCAATCCTATTTTTTGCTCCAGTCCTTGTTCATTTGTTGATGTGACCAATCCATCTGTTCTTTCCACTCCTTTTGCTTATCATTTATCTGTTCATCCTCTTCATAGAGCTGTTGCTTTATTTGCTGATTTTTCTGATCCATATTTTTTCCCTGTTCATATTCCATTTGTTGGCTTAAATAATCCATTTCATCCATTCTTTCTGTTGCTTCCACCAGTTCATGGATGGTTTGGTCTTTGTTCCATGTTCTTTGCAGAATGTTTTCCATTTTCTGATCTAAAGCAATGACTAAGTTCATAATATCTTGAAACAACAAGGTCATCTCATTGAGAAATCCTCTCATTTCCACAGCTGTTCCTTCAACTCCAGTCATAATAACAATACAAGTAGACTAAACAATCACACCTCAATCAAATTCAAAGGTTCCAAAACCCTAAAAGTATGGTTTGTTAAATGGCACTCTCCTCCCCAATTTCCATACTGCCTTTTTTCCAGCAGATATTTATTTCACTCAATCTCCAATTCTTTCAAAACAGGGGCGATTGTTTAAATAAACCCATTCCAACCTTTACTCAATGTTTTGATAGTCCAAGAAACTCTCCAAATTCTTTAAATGTACTCTGTGGTTTTAATCTTTTGTCCCAACATCTCTTTTATAAAGTTTCTTTCTTATTTCTACCTCTAGTGAGCGTACGACATTAAACAGCTAAAAATCACAGCCACCAAATGTCAAGTATTTTTAGGAGTCTGGGAGTCATTTTTACTTTCATCACTAGATGACGCTCTCGATTTACTTTTCAGCATAAATCTCTTTTAAATCTGCTCTCTTCGCTCCTGCACTGTCTTAGGTTTTCTAACTATTCCCAGCTTCAAGGCAGCCATTTTTGCTGCCACTGCTCCTCATCTTTGGATGAGGGGGCTTTCCGAGTCAGGGAGGAGAGATGCGGCTCTCATCAACCTGCAAGGTAGTCCCCCTTTACTTCACTACACCTCCAGGATTGCTATGGCTCCAATTGGAGCCCTTCGATGGGGAGAGCTCAGAACGGGGCCGCGGAGCTCGCAGTCCTCGCTTCCAAAGGCTCCATAAGTACAGCCGGAATCCTCAATCAACCATTGTTTCTTGTCTTGCCTACTGGTGCCTTGGAAAATAAGTTGACAGTTGACAGTGGGACTGGTAAACAGGCTGTTTCTGGCCTCTGGAGGGCCTCCGGGGGGTGGGTGGGTGGGAATGGCCCGTTTTTGCCCTCCCCAAACTCCTAGAAAGGCTCTGGAGCCTGGTGAGAGAGAAAAACGGGCCTACCGGGCCATCGGATGCCAGGACCATGGGGAGCATGAGGGTGGGTGCGTCACATGTGCATGCATAGGGGCAGGGTGCATAGAATTATGGGTGAGGGCACCGTGCGCATGAATCCCCTTCCCCGCTCCTGGCACGCAATGGCAAAAAGGTTAGCCATCACTGCCTTATAAGAAGCTCCATCATCAAATTCGCTTAAAAGTGGTGGAGCCTTTTTAGGAATGGGCCAGATTTATAGAACTAGCTTATGAAGGAAATATAATTGGCTCCTTCAATACTTGTTTTAATTAGACTTGAAAAGGTATTTTTTTCCGTGCAATATATTATTAATTTTTTAATTTTTTAATGTCATAAAAAAACTTTTTGCATTGAATTACTGAAATACTTTTATATTATTAGGATTAAATGTCTTATAATTTTAACACTGTTATTTTGTGGTAAACTTTGTCTTCAAATTTGGCATATTTTTCAGTTTTAATCATTTTTATTGATTTTTCAAAATGCCCCTTGATTTGGATGATCTTGAAAAAGATAAGCAGAGTTAGTAGTTCCATGAGAGTTTATCAGGAAATCCCAGGTGTAGAGGCTAAGATGGAAAGTTAACAAAATATTTTAGAAGCAGTGAGGGGCAAAACACTTTTACAATGGACATTAAAAAGTTTACATAGGTTTAGAGATATAAAAAAATCAGACCAAAATAAATCACTTCAGATTTTTTAACCCTTATTATAACATATATGCTGTACAATTCAATTGAAAAACAAACTGAAATCTTCTAGGGGGAAAATAATAAGTGATTAGGAGAAAAGTTTATCTGAAGGGAAAATTTAGTGTAATTTGTGATATACAATAAGTAGGTAATTTTTTCTTCTGTGTAAAAAGAATGTAGTATTTTAATTTTGCCAGGAGATGGCAGGTCAGAACAATAAAGTATTTGCCAATATAATGGCTGCCTGGCTAAATTCATCCATATACCGGAGTACTAAAGCTCCTGTTCTTGTAACCTTTGGTGAAAAAGATGTTACAAGGATTGGTGGATCAGGCCCAATAAAGAGACTTGAGTCTTCAAGTAAAATATCTCTCCTTTTATTTGCAGGTTCATCATATCATCACATGGTTACATTAGGATCTGAGCAACATGGAGGAGTGTGCCCACCTTTTGTACCTGTGGGCGGGGATTCAGGTAAGGAGGGGCCTATGGGAGGAGCTGGCCAGGTGGGTGTCTGGGTTAACCCTTGCACTGCTGAGCTATAGCTGGTCCCTGGCACGGGTAGGGCATTTATACCTGACAAATCCCCCTCTAAATGCCTGACCTGTGTCTGTAGGCCTGACTGACCGGTTGGTACCCTGTGGTGAATGTTGAGCTTGGAAACTAAGTGTGAGTGTTGTTTGCCCTGCAGAGGTTTTGTGAGTATGTCTGCGGTCTGTTCTTCTGTATCGCAGTGTATGGCCTTTATGAAACCGATTCTGGAGAGCTGTCTCACGTGCTTGTATTTTATATCTATGTGCCTTGATCTTTGCCCTACAGCGTCGGACATGGATATTTCTATAGCGGCTTTGTTATCCTCGTAAATATTTATTGGGTAAGCTGGTTCTTTCCACACGCTGGCCAGTAGGTCGTCGAACCAGATGAGGTTGTTGGCGGCTTTGGAGAGGCATATGTATTCAGCTTCAGTAGTCGAGGTTGCCACCAAGATTTGCTTGCCTGTATACCAATGCACCGGACTGTTATTTAAGTAGAATATGTACCCAGACGTGCTCTTCCGGCCTTTGGCGTCTCCGGCCCAGTCAGCATCGGCGTAGCAGGAGAGGATGGGTTCGTTGGATTTTTCAGGCTCTAGGGTTAGGCATGCATTGGCACTTTGTTTCAGATATCTTAGCACCCTTTTCACTGCGTCCCAGTGGTATGTGGTGGGTTTGCTCACGTGTCTGGACAATAAATTAACTGATAGGGCAATGTCTGGTCTTGTCCAGTTAGCGATATACAGGAGAGAGCCTATGACTGACCTGTACAGCGTGTTGTCTTCAAATCCGGGTGATTCATCATGCATGTTTCTCAAGAAGTCCGTCTGCATGGGCGAATCACATCCCTTGGCGTCTGCCATGTTGCACTTATGGAGTAACTCTTCTATTTTCTCTTTCTGTGACAGCTGGAAGCCTTTTGGTGTTTGGTTGACTTGCACCCCCAGGTACCGGTTTATCTTTCCGAGGTATTTTAGGGTGAAGTGCTCGCTCAGTCTGCTGGCGAAGGTGTCGTGGTTCTCTTCGTGCTTGCTGATATATAGTATGTCATCCACGTAAACTAGGATGTATTCTGGCGAGTCCCCCTCCTTCCTGGTGAAGAAACAGTTGTCAGCTATGGTCGCCGTGAACCCCATAGACTTCAGTGCCTCTACCAAGCATTCGTACCAGCGTTTGCCTGATTGCTTCAGTCCGTATAGGCTCTTGTGGAGTAACCAGGTGTCCCCCCTGTTGGTTTCTTTGCTGTGAGGCGCTCTGATGTATATCTCTTTATCTAGATTGGCGTGCAAGTAGGCGGTCTGCACATCAAACTGGTGCACCTCCAGTCCTAGCAGAGATGCGATGACCAAGGCGCTTTTTACGCTCTCTGTCCTTACGGTGGGCGAGTAGGTGTCAGTGTAGTCCTCCGGGAACCTTTGAGCAAACCCCTGGGCAACTAATCTTGCTTTGTATAGGCTTTGCCCACCCTCTAAGTTTTTGATCTTGAAGATCCATCGAGTGCCTATTGTGTTCTTGCCCTCTGGGACTTTGGTTGGGGTGTAGACCTCTAGCTTCCTCAGGCTGTCCAGCTCTTTGGCCATGGCTAACTCCCACTTTGCCCTCTCTTCCTGGGGTAGTCTCAATACCTCTTCGTAGGAGTTGGGTGTGACATGATTCGTGTGTACGTGCATCACGTAATCATTTAGCCTTCTTGGCAATTGGTTTCTGGTAGACCTGACCGGTCTGTCTACTGTCTGCTCAGTGTCATGCAGATGTCTGGCCTCTCTTTGGGTCAGTGAGTCTACACTTATCTTGGGGTGATTCTCCTTCCATCCCTCAACCTTGATGCCTTGGAGGTTGGGCCTGGGCCTACCCCCTTCCCGTCTATCCACTGTCTCGCTTTCGTCTTGAGCTTGCTCAACTGGACTATCTTCTCGCTTGGTGGATACCTCATTTAAGTGTATTCTGGACCAGTTGGCTTGCTCATGGAAAGTCGCTGTCCTAGATACCACGAATCTATTATTGCTATCCACAAACCTGAAGCCCTTGGTTCCTGGCTCGTATCCCATAAACCTCAGTCTTCTGGATACCTTGTCCCCTTTTTTGCGTAACTGTTTGGGTATGTGGACATCAGCGGTCACGCCGAATACATGTAAGTGTGCTATCTGTGGCTTTTTGTTGTACATGAGCTCGTATGGTGTTTTGTCTATCACACTGGACCATGTTCTGTTGAGAGTGTAGTTGGAATAGACCAGGGCTTCAGACCAGAAGTGCTGGCCAATGCCCGCGTCCTCTAAGGCGCACCTGACCATCGTCTGGAGCGTGGAGTTGCGCCGTTCTGCGACCCCGTTCTGAAAAGCGGAAAACGGGGACGACGTAAAGTGAATCACGCCTTTGGACCTGAGCCAATGGGAGAAGTCCTTAGATAGAAACTCAGATCCTCTGTCAGTCATGATTTGCTTGATCTGTGTGTTGTTTTGGGTTTCTACTCTTTTGTAAAACTCTTTGAATTTCTGGAAGGCCTCATCCTTTTTCTTTAAAGTATAGACGAAGCCATATCCACTAAAGTCATCTACTATGGTGAGAAAGTATCTTTTCTTGTAATTTATGGATGGCCTTAGGGGCCCTACCAGGTCCATGTGAACTAGGTCGAATATTTGTTTGGCGGCGCGTAACGACTTCTTGGGCCTGGGTTTTACCTTTAATTTTGAACATTTGCACACCGAGCACTCGAGGTAGTTTTCACAGTTCTTTATTTTGACACCCTCGGTACAATTGGCCATTTTCTGGACCACGGGGAAGCTGGCGTGCCCTAGCTTCCGGTGTAGCAGATGAGCACAGTCGTCATGCATGGGTTTGCCTATTGAGGGCCCCTTTTGGGTGTGTCTGTTGTGTCGTGTCTCTTGTGTCGTGTCGCCATCACTATCTACCTCTCTCCCATCTACCTGTTCTCCCTCAGTCCTGCCCTGATCGGTGCCCTCTGTGTCCTCTGAGCTGGTGCACACGCTGTGGGCGTCATCCTCATGGAAAGTTATGTACGGTAACCCTTGGTTGACGGTTACTCTCCCTATATCTTCCCCATCCTTCCTAACTTTGACATAACCATTTGTAAAGGTCACCTCAGCCCCTGATTCCTTGCTAAGCTTTACTGCGGCTAGAATGTTGTGGGGTATCCCCGGGACTAGCAGTACCCCCTCTATTTTCCCCAAGCCTGGCAATGTAACTGTCCCTTTGCCTGTCACCCTAACCTGATTTTGGTCTGCGACTTTGATCGAAAAGTCCTCCCTCTTGAATGATGAGAGTAGCTTCTGATTGTAGGTGGTGTGATTGGAGGCTCCCGAGTCCAGGAGCCATGAGCTGGTGCCTTTGTCTTGGTATGTGATGTGTGTGCGCTCGCCTATCCCGTATAATGACCCTGTCCTGCTGTCGCGCGAGCTGTCTCTGTTCCCCCTCCTGTCCCTGGGATTGGGTGAGTCCCTGCGCCTATACCTTTCTTCCGATGTGTGCCTTTCCGTTTGTCTGTGCCTGTGCTCTGGTCTGCCTCTCTCCCTATAGTTCTTGGGGCAGTCCCTTTTGATGTGTCCCCTTGACCCGCAGATATAACATTCTGGCATGTTGTGTTGTCTCTCTTGGAAGACTACTCTCTTCTCACTCTTATGTTCTCTGGGAGGGCCGGGGCGGCTCCTTCTCAGATTATCTTCCGCGATTAGCTTATTGGATAGCTTCTCCACGGATAGCATTTCCAGACTAACGGTATCTAAGTGTGTCAAGAAGTTATTCCATGAGTGATCTAAAGAGTTAATTATTACGCTCTTCATAATCTGGTCGGAAATAACTTCTCCCCTGAGGTGTAGCTCTGCCCTGGTACCGCTTAAGGACACTAGGTGCTCACTCATGGGTGTTCCTGGCTTAAGTCTGGCAGAAAAGAAGTCTTTGGAGATTTGGGTGGTGGTGGACACACTCTCACTGTAAAATAACCCAAACATTTTTCCTATAATTTCTGATACTGTGAGGTTATGTCCAATACAGTGGTAAATAGTGGGTGATATGCTTGCAATTAAAAGATAGAATGCCCTATGGTGCATGCAATCCAGCTCTAAAGACCATGGTCTCTCTGGGGGATCATTAATAAAATGAGACATATTCTCTTTTAGGAATACCACTTGGAGTTGCTGTGACCACTCTAGGATATTGCCCCCATCCATTCTCAACTTGGGAAAGTCAACAGGTAAGTTCCCAGCACTATTAGTAAAATTACTTACTGCTGGCTGCTGTCCATGGTTCCTTATGTGCCTATAGCAGCAGTAAGGCATGGGAACGCTTGCCGGTAGTTTAAAAGTCCCGCTTTGTAATTTTTTTCTTTTTTCTTCCTCTAGGCGGAAGAGCGCATGCGCGAAGTCCATTTCAGCTCCGCCGTCGCTGTGGAAGGACCTGTTCATCGCGGCTCCGCTGTAGAGGCCTCTGTCGGTCGGGTAGGCCTCGGCTTCGGCCCTGGGGGTCCAGGTGTGCTCCGGAAGGCATCATCCAGCAGCTGCTTCTCCGGAATGAAGATCCTGGCGGCGCTGGGACTCCGGCGATGGCTGTAAGTAGCTGCCCCAATCCATGCGGTCCGGGGTGTGCGGCCTGGGCGATCGGAGGCGCGGTGTCCCTGGGGTGCGAAGGTGGGCTGGCGAGCTGTCACGGGCGTCGGTGGCTCTCGGGTGGGTGCTTCGTTGCCCCTCTCCTCGTCTTCCCTTTTGTTTTGGCCTCTCCGGCTTCTCTTTAGTGATTTTGAGGCCTGGGCCGAAGGCGGCGGCAAGGGTCTTCATGGCCCTATCCACTTGCCGCTCGCTGGGGGTGTACCAGGGGTCGGAGCCGGATTCGGTCCCCTCTCCCCGGTCACTTTCACCATGGTTTATGGTCCGGCATTTTTCGCGCGCCGGCCATTTTGAATTCTGTTTGTTGATTGGTTGGGGGTCGGCCATCTTGTCCGACCACGTGGACAAAGATGGCCGCCGTTTCAAATTTAGAGCAGGGCTTTGGGGCTCGGTGGCCGTTGGAAGTGCCCTTTTGGGCGATCCACTCACCGAGTCCAACTCCTCGAGTTCGGAGTCCGAGCCTTCTTCGCTCCTTGCCACCTCTCGGTCGATTATGAAGCTCCGCAGGTCGGCAAGGAGGTTCTTGTCGCCGGCTCGCTCTTTCAACAGCTGCAGGACGTCGAGTCGTAGCTTCTCTTCTTCTTGGTTGTGGTGGGCCCTTTTCCCTTTCTCGATCTCCCCCCTTTCTTCCATTGCGGTGGCTTTGGGGCTGGTTGAGGTTCCTGCCTTCCCTGGCGAGTCCGATGGGTTGCTTTCCCGTTGCTTCGGGGGTGTCGCCATTCTGCAGGTAGGTACGGGTCCTTGTCTTGTGGCTTGGGATCTCTGGGCCTTACCAACCATCCTCTGCTACCATTTTGTTACAAGGATTGGTGGATCAGGCCCAATAAAGAGACTTGAGTCTTCAAGTAAAATATCTCTCCTTTTATTTGCAGGTTCATCATATCATCACATGGTTACATTAGGATCTGAGCAACATGGAGGAGTGTGCCCACCTTTTGTACCTGTGGGCGGGGATTCAGGTAAGGAGGGGCCTATGGGAGGAGCTGGCCAGGTGGGTGTCTGGGTTAACCCTTGCACTGCTGAGCTATAGCTGGTCCCTGGCACGGGTAGGGCATTTATACCTGACAAAAGATGCCTCACTCGGCAGCAGTTTTTGAATCAAAATATCTCAAATGGGCTAACATATAGATGTGTCCCAAATCCAGGACCCCTGAGTCTCATGGACTTGAAATTTTACAAACTTTATAAAATTCTTTATGAGAAAAAAATTATCATAAAATATTTTACGACAGAATACAAAATAGCATAAAGCATTTCCTGAGGTCAACTCTTGATGTTTGACTCCACTGTAGTTCAAGATGGGTTGCTTTCAAGGTAGATCCATCTCTGAATATCTCCCTGAATTTTTAAGAACTTTTGCAATAAAGGCAGTACATTGAAAGCTCTGTCATTGTTCAAAGCATTGAGGAGTCTGGTAAGTAAATAATTCTTAAATGATAACTCAGGGGGTGATGGGTTGTATGGTATTTGATTACTGTTGACAAATATTTTACTGTCGGTAACTTCTATGCCTTTAGCAGTGTGATGTGTACTATAATAGTTATTAAATAAAGGTATCATAATCTCTGTCATGAAAAGACTAAGCAGTGGGGAAAGTTTGGCTTTTTTTGGCAGGGGGAGGTGTCAGGACTCTGTTAAAGTCTCATTTCTGTTCAGCTGGCTAATATAACCTTAACTGGGCCACAAAGCAAAGCACAAAACAAAGCAAAATATTTTTTCTGTGATGGGCATAGAGAGTGAATATTATACTTACCTGTAGGTAAAATATGTTGTACTGCAGGACAATCCATACCCTTTAGAAGGGGAACCAATGCTCCTTCATATCTTATTTTAATCTGTCTGTCAATTATATCATTTTGGAAAGCTGAAATAAAGAACAGATTTAGTTAAGAGGAGGAGAAAATTATATTGCTATTAATTCATCCATCCATCGATAAAATTTATTGGCCACCCATCTTACAGTAGAGTAACTCTGGGTGGCTTGCAGTCATTAAAATAGATATATACATAGTATGTATTATATATATATAAATAAATTAAAACCAAACATGAAAATCAAAGGTCACATGGGAAGGGTGGGGGGAGAATGGGGCGAAGTGGGATCTGTTACTTGATCAATCACCTCCACTATACTGTTTCCCCATTGGGAACCAAAGCCAACTGGCAGAGCCATGTCTTCCGACCCTTACAAAAAGATAGGAAAGTTGGGGCCAACCTCACATTGGGGGCAAGATATTTCAGAGGGCAGGAGCAACAGCAAAGAAGCCCCTCCCCCACAACCCTGCCAGCCAGAAAAATCAGGCTGATGCATACCTCCTCTGCCACCATGAGTGGGATGGGCCAATCGGAGTGGGGTGACATGGTCCCCCAAATAATCAACCAATGCCATAAAGGGTTTTAAACGTGATCACCAACACCTTGAATTGTACCCAGAAGCAGACTGGCAACCAACGCAGCTTGAGGAGCAGCAATGTTACAGGAGCCATTCTTGGGCCCTCCCAAACTGCCCACACTGCTGTTCTCTGCAGCAGCTGTAGCTTCTGAAAGCTCTTCAAATAGTCCAGTTGTGAGATGACCAGGAACTGAGCAACTGAGCACAGGAAATCCTGATCCAGGAAGGGTCGCAACTGGCACACCGAGTGGCTAGGTGGCTCTCCTAGCCATGATTGCCACTTGCTCCTGAAGCAGGAGTTGTGAGTCCAGTAGAACAGGGGTCCCCAAACCTGGGCTGCAGCCCACTACTGGGCCGTGGCCTATTTGCAATCAGGCTGCAGGCCAGAGAACACACACATGCAGCTTAACTTGCATGAGTGGCAGGTCACACACATCTGTACTTATGGAGCTGTGGACCAAGACACACGCACTGTGTGTGCATGCATGCCAGCCCACCATTTGCACAGTCTGGTCCTCCTCTTTCCCCCTCCTCCCCGTTGGGCTGCCAAGCAGCAAAGATTTGGGACTGTTGCAGTAGAGGCCCCAAATTGTGAACTGGATTTTTCTGGGCCAGTGCCACTCCATCCAGAGTCAAAGATAACAAAGTCCCCTGTACCCAAAGCTGTTTGGTTTGATCAGGGTTCAGTCAAAGCCTGTTGTCCCCCATCCAGCCCCCCACAGCTTTCTGGCATAGTGAGAGGGTGGCCACAGTATCACTTGGGTCCCCAAAAATGGAAATATTGGATGTTATCAACATACTCTAGATACCTCAACCTGTGGTGACAGATGATCTCGTGCAGCGGTTTCATATAGATGTTGAAAAGGAGCAGAGAAAGTATCAAGCTCTGCAGTGCACCAAGGGCTGGACCTCTTATTCCCTATCAATACTGATAGGGAATGGGCAAGGAGAAGGGAGTTGAACCAGCACAGAACTGCATCTCCCGGCCCCAGTCCCCACAGCTGACCCAAAAGGATACCATAGTCAATGGTATCGAAAGCCGCTGAGAGGTGAAGAAGAGCAAGGATGGATGCATTGTCACATCCCACTCTTGCCAGAGATCATCAACAAGCGTGACCAATACCATTTCTGTCCCAGGCCTGGATCCTGACTGAAAGGAGTCCAGATAATCCATTTCATCCAGGACCCTCTGCAGCTGCCAGACAACCACCGTTTCCATTTAACTAGATCTGTTCTTTATTTCAGCTTTTTCAAATCTAGTGCTCCCCTGATGTATTGCATTTTGATTTATTTATTTTCCAGCCAAATAGCTACATGTGATAATATTTAATATCTGTACTTGGATCTTAAAGATATAGCATAGTCGCTTGAAAAGTTGATAATCTGACAGAATTGTGATTAAACCTTGTCTCCGTTCTCCCTTTCCTTACAAAGAGAAGGAATCAAGTAGAAATATTTTGCCTTATTTCCCTCAACTATCTTTGAAAAAAATGTGATATTTGTCCCTTTAAGAAATGTTATTGTACATACAAAGATTATCCAAGAAACAACCTCTGCAAAGAAAGGTAATGCTGAAAGGACTGTTCTGATTATTGGAGTGGGGGAAGATGTATGCGGTAGAATAGTAGGAGAATTGGAAAACACATTTTTTAAAGATACAGATGCTTTTTTCATGCAATAAGAGAGATATGATGTAAACTAGTGTTTCTCTCATGACTGGCTGGGGAATTTTGTCCATACATCTTAAAGTTCTCAAGGTTCAGAAACCTTAATATAGACCATTCTTTCTTTTGCCAGACAAATGCCTACCAGAGTATGTCAAGGTGGAAATTATTGTGACCTCCATTCACCTCATACAAATGTCTCCTATAATAGTGCTTGCTTATCATAGAAATTGGGGTAAGGGTCTCATCATGAAAGCAAACATTAATTAAAAGATCCTTGATTTTTTTTCTTTCAGCTGATTGCATAATTTTTAATGATCAAATGGCAGGCAGAACTTCAAATAAATTCCGGGATATATAGGATAGTTGATAGAAATTAGAGTTGATTTGAAGAGAGCAAAATCAGATGATCATCTCTTCCATGACTTTGGAGATACAGGAGCATAAACCACAGTTCAGATACCTAGTGACATGATTGACTAAACAGACAGGAGCAAATCAGTTGCATAGGATCTGCATAGCAGACCTCTTGCTTCTGAAGATGCCAGCCAGTTGCTGGTAAAATCTGTCATCTAGACAATAGTCACTAAACCTGAAGCTCAGGACTATCACCATCTGTGAAAATCTTCACCAGTGTATTGATAGTCATTGTCTGCCACATAAGCTCTCTATGCCCAGACTGACCCCAGGAATCATAAAGATACACTACATGGGAATGATCCTCATTATTCGCTTTTAGTACAATTTATTAATGTAGTAAAGTGTATACTGCCTGGTTCTCGATGACTCTGGGTGGCTCATAATAATCAAACATTCATATTTCATGTATAGTTTCATTTTTTTAAATGCTTGCTCTAGTTTAGAATCTTGTCTTATCTTAATATGTTTTCTTAGGAGAAAACATAGTTAGTCCTTAGTTTAGGAGAAAGTGTTTGCTTCTGGATCCCTACTTTTAAAAAGTGAGTAGAGAAAGTGTTTAAAAATGCTAGATATAGTGATCTGGTTTGTCACCTTTTGGTTGCAACTGGCAGAGATTCTGAGTTTTCATTGTGAATTGGTTGCACATCTTGATATATTCTGTGCTTAAATGAGAAAAGTAAGAAAAGGCTTCAGAAGGAGGCAATTTCATTCAAAATCACCCCCCACCCAGCAACATGTTTTTTTTCCTCTTTTTGAAATAGAAAGAAAACACACAGCTTCAGAATATAATTGCTTCCAAAATGAGGTCTGGAAAGTTGGTACTTTCACCTGAGGGTGGGACTATGACTGTGGGAGAAGTACAGAAAGAGGGAGAATGAAGAATCATAGTCTCTCTCTAGGTTTTTTTTTTCCTGTCCAACAAAGTTCTGGAATAAGAAAATCTACCTTCTTTCTCCATAATTGATGGAGAACTGAAATACTATGCTACATTTATTTTTTCTCTCTAGCAAACCTATACAACTGCTGGAAAGGAGAAAAACATAATAGGGAGGTGGGCTGGAGGTTATAGGGAAAAATATCAACCTTGAGGAATGCCTTCCAGAAGGTTGATATTCTTCCTTCAAAAGTGTGTGTGTGTGTGTGTGTGTGTGTGTGTGTGTTAAGGAACAGGCCAAGTGGATCCAATCAAATTGCAATTCCTGGTCAGGCTCCTCCTCCCTGCCGACCAGAATGTTTGTCTAGGTAGTTGTATTATTTTTTCTGATGGAAAACCTCACTCTTGCCAGATCATTTTGACCTGTCACAGTGACTGGCTGGTAATGAAATGGTAAGTGTACAGTGACATTATATCTTGAACAAACAGCAGTTGCCTTGGCCCCATAGCAAGAAAAGTAGGTGGGTGAAGTCGAAAACACCAATTCAGTTAAGTGATAATAACCAAAGAACTTAGAGAAGATTTGGTGACAAGCAAGAAAAATAATTGGAGAACCTTTTGTTAGAATTAATGCTAATAAACTTACCATGGTTGATTCACCTGAGACTCTATGTTTTTAAGTCCTCTCTTAATGCTAGTGAGAATCTGGAATTTTTACTGTTGGGAATTTTAGCATTAGCTTTGCCTATCCAGCTTCTCCTTACCATACTGGCTATCTCTTCTGAGAAATGTTTAAATGTTTCTTAATATCTGAGTCTGCTGATGGATTTTCATTGTATGCATAACAAAGCCAAAGCCCATCTCCTGTTCTCTGGAGATATGCTATTGTGGCTGCCAGCCCTGGATAGTATCCCACTCACTAACAATGCTGTATTGGCTTAGTGCTGGCACTGTGCCTACTCATGAGGCAGACTGTTGTTTTAATATAATAATCGTCTTGTTGCACAGTGTTTAAGTAATGGTCATCTGCACTAGCTTGCTCAGCTGTTTTTTGCAGAGTTGGCTGCTTTAGCAACAACCCCTAGCCTGAGAGAGTTCACTATTTAATTTTAAAGAGAAATGGTAGAGTTCGGTTTTTCTGATTTCCTCTAATCTTTCTTCCAAATCAAAACTGGAAATTGATATCGATGTTGTTTCTTATATTTTGATAGCTGCAAAAAGTTGTTTCTCCCTCTTCACTCTTCACTCTTTATCTTTTATTTCTTGTAGTGAGGCTGAGACCACCATTTGTGAAAATTGAAGACCATAGCAGGTAAAGGGAGCATAGTAGAATTTCATCTTCTGGCTTTCTAAAGTTGAATACATCAGAGTTTGGCACATCCTAACGCACATAAGTTTGTCCACCTTTAGGGAATGCATGGATTGGGCATTTGTTGCAGGTAGAGTGGTTCGGATGCAGCCTAAGACTTTTCATCTGGTCTCTCGAAAGTTTAGAGAGGCCTTTGCTTCTCTCTGGAACCTCATTTCACATAATTAACCCCTAGTCTATTTTTTGCAAGTCTAGAAGGGCACAAAATAAATTGGTTTTTTTCCAGGAGTAAGGGTGGTGAAAGGTTCTTTCCAGGTTTCAGCAGACTGGATTGGGATGGTTAATGGGCCATATCCGACTCTCAGGTTGAAATTGCCCACTCCTTTCATCATCTCTTATTTTGAGATAATTATGATTATCTCCTATAATTAAAAGCGCAGTTCTCTTTAATGACAGTAGCTCTGGAATTACAATTGGTTTTAGAGCTTTAATTTATTGACAAATTATAGTTTTTATCCTGCCTTTTTTTTAATCTAATAAGCTTTCAGACATTTAAAGAGGGGGAAATTTTGTGGAAGATTTTTAAAAGTGATCTTAAGAATTGGGGCAGAAACTGATGAAGGACTTTTAATGCCAAAAACAATCCCTTGAAACAGAGAAGAAATAACTGAATAGTGAAGCTTCAGTGAAACATGATCATAAAAATCCAAACCCTCTTACATGTAGTTATTCTGTTGCTACAGTTTTATTTAACCATAGTTTTTTATCTTTTATCAGAGATCAAACTACATACTGTATAATGCATTACGTACAGTAATTTATACTAGAGATTATAGGAGATTTGTTGTTTATTAAATTTTATCCCACCTTTATTACTTTTATAAGTAATTCAAGGTGGTTAACATATGTAATATTCCTATCTTCTCCTTCCTATCTCCACAACAAGAACTTTGTGAGAGGGGTTGGGCTGAGAGATAATGACTGGCCAAAGTTACCTAGCCAGCTTTCATGCTTAAGGCGAGACTAGAACTCACAGTCTTCTGATTTGTAGGCCAGCACCTTAATCACTACAAGCTGGCTGTATAAGCTGGCTGTAACATTTATTTTCATAATTGATGTTCAGCCAAAACAAAGTGGCCATAGTCATTTGGATAGATAAACTACACTTATAAAGACACTTCAAGTTGCCTAGAATGAGTCCCAGTTATTTTGACTTCACCCAGCTAATTCTGTAGCCAGAAACTAATTTAAACCATTTACTGTCTGACCTAAATTAGCCAAAAAGTATACTGATGTTTCCTCATTGTTGATCTCACTCAATGATTTGTACAAATCTTTATAAATCTTCATAGAGCATGCATGATAAAAGTGAGCCTACAAAATAAATAATAGAGTTTCAAACAATTTCTTAGCTTACCTTCTAGAATTACCATCTAATAGCAAAGGCTATCTATGCTAGAAATTAAACATTTAATGTGATAATTTAGTTACTCAATTATTTATCTGGAAGAATACCACTTCCAGCATTTTTTGTTCCAGCATTTTTTGTTCTTGTTTTATTTTAAAACAAGACTAACCTAAATGTCTATACTTTTTCAGGATATTGTAAGCCACAAGACATTCAAGAATTTTAACAGGATTGTGTGGTCCCTGACTGACATCTGGTTATTTTTTGCCATCTCTTTTTCCCAATTGGAAGTCCTGTATACTGACTGGGAGTTGATCTAACATTTATGGAGTTCACCATGGCTGGGGAAAATGGCTGTTCCTAATTTTCTCCCCAAGATTCAGTTTTCTCCTCTTTATCTAGGCAATTCCAACATTTCTTAAAGTGTTCAAGAATTTTCCTCAATTATCTGTCCCATTTTCAAGAACATGTAGCTCATTTGAACCCAATTCAAAGTAAGTATAACTATTGGAATTGGGAAAGGAATAAAATCTATTTACAAAAGATTTAAACACAATAAGCACAACCCAAACTTCATGTGTGGTTTAGAAGCAATGAAGAATTCTATCTCCAGTAGTATTTCTCCTCACTATGTGCTCAGATGGAAAAAATTAGAAATTTTGATAAGTGGAGCTCCCTATTTTCATATTCAAAAAATAGCTTTGAATCTAGATGAGAATCATAGGTTGTGCACAAAAAAACCTTGTGAGGTTGGTTCATTGTTGTAATGAACAAAAAGCAAGGTAGAGATTTGGATTTATGTGAGGGAAAATGGGAGTTCTTATACATGACTCTTTCTGTCTCTGCAGAGGATCCAAAATCAGACAATCACCCAGTAAGCCAAGAACTCTCTTCGTTCCCAAAGCACAGAAAGGCTACTGTGAGTGTTGTGGAGAACATTTCACAGATTTACAGATGGTAAGAAAGCACCCTATCATCTAGAATTGCCATAGACATTTCTAGGCTTTACTGAGATGCCCATTTATGACAGTGTCTGTCATTCCTGGACTAGGTGCGTAAAACCCGAATTTCATGTAGTTAAAATTGTTGCTGCTAACAGCTCTTATGACTGATACATAACAATATGTTGCAAATATCTATGCATAGAATTCCATTACAATATATCATAAAATAGTCAAATACAGTAGCTAAACTAAAATGTTGGATAAAAAATATTCTCTTTCTTACCCAAATTTTCAATTGGTGAAAAGCCATCAAAGAATGGCAGTGGACAGTCCTGAGGCAGGGAGTTTTACTGCTCCCTCGCCTAATAGTGCAGACTTACCCAAGCTAGAATTATATTAAATGCTGTTGAGACTAGTGGGAGACGATCTCTATGTTTATTGCTTTAGAAATTATAAAATCTGGTAGTTTCCTTCATATCTTCTCACTTTACATTCCTCAAACAGAATGAACTGCTGGACATCATGGTAACAGAATGAAATCTGAAAACTAGACCCAATTTGAGATGTTTTGAATGAATGCCCTTGGGTAATTTAAATAGGTTATTCAGTTGTTTCGCTTTGTCAGTTAAGTTCCAGAGCTCAAAGTCTTCTACTTGTCTTTTCACAGGAGAATTTTCCTTTCTTTGTCTGGTTGGTAGATCTAATGAGATGGAACAAGGTGTTTTTTCATGCTTTGGTTTAATATTCTTATTTTTTTCCCATTTACAAATTTTGCTCATTGTGTTAACTTTCTGATGGCATTGTCTTCACAGCATCTTCAAAGCTCGCAACATCAGGAATTTGTCCTAGATTTCACCCACTATGGATTTCACCCACTTTCTTAGATATCATCTCCAAACTGAGCAGTGACTTTGTGCCTTCCTGCACTCTACTGCTGAGGTATAAGTATGATCCACAGGTACAGAAGAAGAGTATCAAAGATGATACTGTTTCAAAGTAGGAGAATTTCTGACTTCCTTTTGCTTACTGAAGATTTTGTTTCCCCTCCAAAAAAAGATTCTCCCCCCCCACCCCCCGACAACTAGTAAAACATGTAGGCAGAAGAGAGAGAGAGACAAGAATAGATCTTTAGTGAGAAATTATGTCCAGAATTTATCCTGGTTTTGAAAGCAAATTAAGGATTCTTATTCTTAAGATCAATGCAAGATGCCCACACAATAAAGCCAAAATTCTGTGTACGTATCTGGAGTAAGCTTCTACCGCTCCCCCTCCCCCTCCCTCTCTCCCTCTTTCTCTCCTGTGTATTGTGTGTTAGAGAACACAAGATTGTATGGAAAGAATAGTAAAACAGGACTAGAGGAATTTGATTATAGATTGAGTGATTGATCAATCACTCAATCACTTGATTATTTGCTATTAAGTCATTTTTGATTTCTAGTGACCGAACTGCTAGGTTTACTCCATGATAATGCCTGGTTCGAGCTCAGTGGGAAGAAAATCTTGCTGATTTGTGTAGAAGCTAAGTACTATTTTTATGGCAGTGCAGGACAATAACATAGGCAGAACACTTATGAGAATTGAAAGCTTTACATTGATACTTCCCTCTTTTTCTTTTCAGTGTATGTAATGATGTTTCTTCTGAATTTGAAATGGATGCTGTACATGTCAAAGTACCATTTTCAGGTCAGGTAGTAGAAAGTGAGATAGTTTTTGACGGCTCAGCAGATCACCTTGTTAGCTTGGGGGATCCACCATGCTTGCCTAAGGAGCAAAATTTCCTTCACCTGATAGTAATATCTATGGAGATGACCATCACATTGGTACCATTTACCTCTGACACCCATGAAAAAGGCAGAGTGGTTGCAGACACTTGCCTGAAGACTGCAGTCCCCGTTGAATGCAAATTTGGTGTTTCTCCTCAGGAGGGGAAACTCCCAACACAAGCTGGCATGTTACCTTGCAAATGCAAGCACTCTTTTGGGCAATGAAAAAAAAAAAGACAAACATTGATATCAGATAAAAGCCTGCCTAATAAGAATTTGTTCCCTACAGACCAACAAGTTGAAACAACAGGACACTTATTTCCTAGTCAACTCAATTTGCCTGCAATTCCATCATACACCCCCGGCTCTTATTGTGTTCCCCCACAGTTACCTCAGAAAGTCCTGCACTATCAGTCTTGCAAGCCTGTTGCTATAGACACAAGCTATCTCAAAAATCCAATGCAACAGCTAGACCAGAAGGAGGTGGCTGTAATCCTTCCCTGTAAGGAATGGGAATTGCACAATTCTTGCAACTTTCCCAGCATTGATAGTACATTGAGCAGCCTACCTAGATTCCATGAGGACAAATAAATACCCTGAAACTGGTGGACTGTGAGCTGGAGTGCTTCTCATCTTGCATGGATGTATTTGAGCTAGGACAGAATTTGTTGCCACAGCAACCAGGTTCAGGGCCAGACCTTTCCTTTCTTACCCATTGACTAGTCCTTCAGCAGAAGCAAAGGTCTCTTCCACCATATCTGAATGAGATGAAACACTTCTTTGGGTGCTGGCAGGTGCATCCCATCTCTCTTCAGAGAGTCCGAATGATGCTACATTGCCCGGGATCTGTATTAGCTTGCAAAATAGTAACTATGAATTCCATCTCTGTTCTGTACTCCAGTAGACATCTGAGCAGGGACAGATGAGCAGAGCAACCTTAAATGAGCAGAGCAACCTTCTGGAGATAGAAAGGGCTTCCTTTATTGGAGTTGAGAATTGCCTGAAAAATGGCCCCTAGTTAGACTTTTCTCATCAACTTCTGGCTGCCTCTCTTTTATATGTATATAACGTTTCCATGTAAAATCCCGAGTTTCTTTACCTTTGTTGCAGGAAGAAGCCATCTGCCATTTTGTATGGGCTGATTTGAGTGCATGCTGTATTTCTCCAAAGACCACCAAATATCTTTGTGTGTGTGAGAGAGAGATAGAGATTACATGTTTGAGCCTTTTCAGAAATTAAGCAAGAATATTCATCTATTTAGGTACCTCTATTAGAATTGTTACAACAGTCTTAATTGGATGTCCTAATGGGAGTATTGCCTTGTTCATTTATTAGCGGGGGGAAAGTTACAGTAATATTCTTCCTTCTCTTCAGCTTTGATACAACTTAGTGTTAAGGAGGTCAAACCAGCACAAAATTTGTGAACAGCAGTAAAGGATGGCAAGCATAGAGTGTTCACTTTCACTAATCAACCAGATTGGAGTAGGGCACGTTTATGCTCCCTCCTGTCCCCCTCTCCAGACAGCTATGTCTTTGGGCCTTTTAATAGAGGGAAGTGGAAGTAGAAAAGCTGCTTGTACATTTTGCTGTGATCTAGTTTCAATTGCCCATCCTTTTCAAGTCCCACAAGCATTTTTGTGTTTGCATATCAATATGTTTTTTAATTAATGATTTTCTTCTTCAGCTTCTTTAAGTGTAACTGAACATATTCTCTTTTATAAACTAAATTTATGTATATCACTATACCTGATGTGTGGAGTTGAAGAGATTATTAGAATTTTTGTTCATTGCTACTTGATCTGTGTATCTACTGCAGCCAATCTAACTCACAAAAAGAAAAAGAAAAAATGTATGCACAGAAGACTACGGTAATAAAAGTAATGTTATTAATAAAGCATCTAACATTTTTCAGAAAAACACATCTCCTTGTAGTACTACTACATCAGTTACCAATACCTAAAATATTTCTTTTCCTTTTTTAAGCTCCATTTTTTTTATGAGAGGTACAGAATCATAAGTATATAGAACGAGCAGTTTGTATTCTGGAAATCTCTTCTGCAACCAAAGACTCAGGTTGCACTTGCCTTCAACATAGAAACTTTGGCATGGCGGAGACATTGCTTTTTGACGCACAGTTGTTTGAGATATTAACATGGTAATTCCATGTTATATATAATCACTGGGTCCACACATCACTCTAAAATTGTAACTTGGTTAAATGAAGGAGTGCAGGAAGGTGAATTTCTTGCCCCCTCCTGTGTTTCTTTTTCAGCTTAATGATGACATACCCAAACCCATTCTTCTCTCTGTACATAGCAAAAACATACATTTGAAATGCATGTCACTTCTGTTTCAGTCCCTGGAAATATTCAGCAACTTTTACCAGAAGCTTCCATTTATATTTTCTGCTACTGTTTGCATTATAAATAATGCCTCAGTAATTGTCACGGTCTGTCTTTATTCATTTTTGTTCTTCACAGTAAAGACATTTCTCCCACAAATTTTAATTTTCTAATGAAATTGGTGGCATAAATAATAAAAACAGCAAGAATACAATAATACTCTTAATGAATGGAAACAACTGAAAGCTCTTTCACTCTTTTCCAAACACCAGGAATTTACATAGTAAAAGATAATTAAATCTAGTTTTTAAACTAAAATAACTACAGGGAAAAGATTCTAATTAAAATTAGGAGACCTGGACATTCTCTATAACTTCTTGATTCACCTCAAACAGGTTGATACAGCAACATACAAATGAAGGAAATTATCCTAAAATATATTTTTTTTAAATGGGGCGATAATACAGAAATCATTATAATGTTACAGAAGATCAATGTTTGCGTCCTTTACAAAATTCGCACTAATAAAAGAACTATTCCGGACAATTGTAGAAGCAATCATATTCTGGTTTTAAGCAGAAGTGAGAGAAAAGTTATAAAGAACATGACAGTCATGATTTAAAAAATATATGACCTCTATTTTAATTACAATAATCATAAAACAATCTAGTATGTTTGGGTACTTAGCATTTTGTGATATAAAGGCCTAGATGTGGTTATGGAGAGAATTTAAAAAGCCAATAATCCATTAAAGAACAAAAAGATGGTCCTCTTGGTATTTAGATAGTAGGTGATCTCAAAAAATTGCATCTTACAGATTTAAATTTGCATCTCTAAGTCTGATCAAAATCCTTGTTCTTAAATATGTCATATGCCATACATAAATATTGTGTAACTTAAAGGTAGGGCAGGGTACTTGAAACAATGAACAAATTGCAACAATTACTTTATAGCTATTAAAAGGTTGGAGGACAGTTTGGGAAGATAGTCACAGTTTATTTGCCTATATCAATTGACTACTAAAACAAGTTTTATAAAAACTGAATTATATCAGAAAAGAGAAAAAGCAGGAACAAGTTACTTGAACTGCTTCACATCCTTCCTTGCCAGTTTCCACACTGAGTTTGCATATGAGAAACTGGTGGGGAAGGTTACAAATGGCTATCACATCACTATGGCTCTTTGCAATGTACAGTAATTACACGCTGGACACACAAATCCCCTGATATGACTGTGGGGATGTTACTACAGCTGTTACTTGGAGGACCAGTTTTATGTCCATTTTTTTCCAGTAATACCGTAACTTTGAATAACGATTCAAATTTATGGTATCACTGAAAAAAATGGACACAAAACTGGTCCTCCAAGTAACAGCTGAGCAAATAGACGTAAACTGAGGGCTATCTATAATTGTTGGTGACTCAAACTTGTGAATGGTACAGTACCCTTTGCACAATCTTCATGGTGTACCATGTTTGCTGGTCAGTTTGCTTTAGTGTTGCCTTCTATATAGAAATGATATCTGTACAAGATTGCACATTGCTGGCTGGCTTGATATGACTTACTAAATAAAATTTAATTTTATCTAAATAGGTCAGGCTTACTCTTCTGCCCTGAGTAAAGGGGATGGAATTAAGCATAATCTACAGGCTCCCTGGTAATAGTGGAAGGCATTCTGAACCTTTTGGAAGACAAAATCTTTGATTTTAAACTCAATAAAATTGAGAATCTGGTCAATCTCCAAAGGTGCCAGCTCCTTATTATATAAATGATCAACTTGTGCCTATGATAAATTTTATTGTAACTTGACTGATTGTCAACGATCAGTTTATGTCTGCGTGAAGGAGGCTGATATATATATGACACCCCTCTCCTTTTGTGAGTTTTACTGCCTTCTCTCATGCTTGTCCATACAGAAAGTCTGTGTATGGAGCTGGAGAGCAAGTGAGCACCAGAGACGGCTCTTCCATGTTAAAAAGGCAGGAGGAGGGATCTTTGTAGCTCACGTGTCCCTTTTCTCTCTTGCTTCCCCCCCCCACCCCCCGTGCAATTCTCCACAGTTCTCCCTCACATCATGTTAGGCTCTTCTATCCATCACTGCATAATCAAGAGGAAGAAATTTTTGTCTTTCTCCTGTCTGTTTCCAACTCTTTGCTGGTTCTGATTTGCCTCTGCAAAAGATTCCCATCGCCTGTCCTGAACTGCTTTTTCTTCCACTCCTCTTCTTCCACCCTTCTCTTTCTCAGAAATAATCCAGAAGGAAGAGCAAAGAGGAAAAGCAAGGAGAGGCAAGGCAAGGACCAGTAAGAATCCCAGACTTTCAATGCAAAGCAAAAGAAAACGAAGAAAAGGCACCACAATCTGCCTCCCTTGCATGCCAGACAGCTGGTGCCAACTCTGGTTCCGATTATGAAGGCATTATGAGCTGCTCGCTCCAGAACTGGGTGTTGACAGCTTTCTGCTGCTTGCTGCTTTGTCATTCAGGTGAGGGAAAAAACTCTCTTTGCTTTGGCCTCCCAACTTTCCCCCCTTACCCCCCCCCCCCCCCGCGTCTCTCTTTGTATTGTTTTGGAGTAGTGAGCACTGTATGAGGTAGGAAGCTGGGTACAGGCACTGGAGTACAAATCAAGCAGTGGGAGTTACATTGCATACATTTCTCAAAGTGAAAGGGAGCACCATATTCCAATACTGCCTCTTTTTTCCTCCCCATCCTCCAGCAATGGCTTTCACTACTCACCTTTTGGAATGGGGCACATGGGGAAGGGGATGCTGTAATTTTCTGTTTGTAAATATATCCCTTGTTTAAAATCCATCCCTTCTTTATAGACACATTTTACATTCCATCAGCACTGGGACTGCAGTCTGCTGCGTCGACACATTTTCTGCAGTTCCTTTCTGAGGAGGAGATGGTTAAGCAACAGCTGGGGAGGGTGTCTGAAATCGCCTGTCAGGTTTACCTGGGAATGGGGCAGAGGGTGGAGGATTCCTCTGGTATTTGCCATTCAAGCTTAGAGTGACAGCTATGCTCATAGATTTCTTGATAAACATGAATGAATTGGATGAAAGAAACTGGGGAAATGGGAAAAACACTGAAATGCTTGGAAATGCAGTAACCCAGGGTTCAGCATTTTAGATGCTGTGGCCAGTCAAAAAATACATGTGATTATAACAAACAAAAAGAGACACAGTCCTTGAGTACATGCAGAGTACATTCCATTTATTGTTGTCCGGTGGCCTGGAGATATCCAAGATTGAAAGGTAGTAAATGTCGATTCCAGAAAAGGTTTAACCTCAGCACCTGTCATTTCTAGAATGTAAAGTAGTGTGCATGCCCAAAAGAAAGTGAATCAGGCCTAAGATTGTGTGAAAGGACACTGAGATGGCCGTTTTCAATATGGATTGGCTTTTCTTTATATTAGCTATGTGCAAGTGTTCCTGCCAAGCATTGACTTTTAATATACACCAAGGTTTGGCTTAGTTTAGTTTGACTAAGAATGCATTAGAATTTAGCCGTCAGGTGTCTTCTGGCACTCAGCCTACAATCTAGAACAGTTTATCTGAGTATATTCAGATTTTTGCCTTCTCCACTGATACCAAAATGACCTGTTTCCCTTCCACACCAGAATTTATGCACAAGGATTTTTACTTCCAAATAGATTGAACTCCTTTGTTGATCTTCCAGCTACTCTTTTCTCTTTGCTTTGATTGCATCTTGCACAACAATTGTTGATTTTGTTCTGTTTTTCATTTTGGAGGTTTTGTGAAGGCAGATCCACAACCTGGTGATTTGCGGAGGTGGGTCCCAAATTCCAGTTGGCGCAAAAGATGGGGTATTTCAGAAATCACATATCCCACTAGGCTGGTGAAACACAACTCTGGGGGAGAGATCCAGAAGTATCAACTGGACACAAGAGTGAGAAAAGAGACTGGTGGCAGCAGAGGAGGCGACAGAAAAGGAGGAAGCCCTGTAAGTGATTCCAAGAAGCTTCTCCCACACACCATTTCATAAGCTGGTTTTCTTTTTCTTCTCACAGCTTTGTACTAAGGTTCCTACCAATAAGGCACAGGTGGCTGTGGGAGGAGAGAGCAAACTCCAAGCTGTTCTTTGAAGCCAGATGGTATACACATGTAATGGCTGGGTGGCAATAGTTACTTCCAACTTTTTAACTGGATACTAATATTCAGTGGTGCAGCACTTTGGTTTTAGACAACTCAAGCATTTTTCTAGGACAAGAAGTGAAATGTCTCTGCTGGCATTCCATCTCCTGCCCACTGTTGCCAAAGCCAATTCTTGCCAGCATTCTGAGTTAGATATGTCCATGGGAAGGGACTTTGGACAAGTTACCCTTGTTCAGCAAGCACAAGATGTTTTCATCCCAAAACATCACTTATATTTATCTTTCCTATGTAATCAGTAGCAATAATAGCTAAGTTCATATGTCTTGCTAAGCTATGATTTACTGAATCATAACTTATTAAATAAAGTACTATTATTTGGATTTACATGGTACAGTGTACCATAAACCAATTGTTTTCCTTTCTGCAGATCATTAAATTGTCATAAAAAACACTGAAAACTATTACATATGTCGAGGCTGGCAACATACTGACTTTGGGCTCTGTGATACATGCATTCCACCGATGGTACCCCTAGGAGCCCAAATCAAATAAAAAATAATCAAAGAATGGCCATATCTAATGATATTTTGGTGCTCTTACCTAAAACACTGTAAGAAATTTGCCAAAACTACTACACCCTTGATAATCTTTTGAGACTGATAGTGTATAAATATGTGAAAGATCATGGTGAGGGGGCAAGTGATATATACTGCAATATTGTGGCACAAATCCTGCCCCTTGTGTATTTTTATGCAACGCAAGTTCAAAAGCCAAAGCTTGTGTCATGATCTCACAACTCACATTTTATCATTTTGATGTCATTATTGGTTGCAGATGCTTGTGTGTATCTCTGTAGTTTAATAGAACGATCTGTCTTTTGTTCAGGAACTACTAATGGATGATAATTAATAAACATAATAAGACTTTCAATTACTATGTGCATGGCCCATCTATGGTCCCTAATTATAGATTGAGATCACTGACAATCAATCATGGTTTAAAAAGCATACTATATAAACCCAAGCTAACAAAAATTTACTTGCAAGTCTTGCACTGCTCTATTAGAATTTGCTCAACTGATTTGATTGTGCCTGGAAAAGCAGACGATTGTCCTCCAGTTGGGTGAGGTCAAGCAGGAAGCATTACTTTTCCATGATAGAGACAGCCCTCAGGAAGACTTTTCCCACCCATCTTTTTCCACTTGGCAGAAGATGAAGATGGAATTCTTTTAAGAGGGCATAGAGAAAATGTGCCCACTTGACAGTTGTTGGTAGGTTTTTCAGTATTTTGTTTCTGTATTATAATATATTCTGTGTTTTATTCCTTTTTGTAAGCTGCTATGTATCTGTTTAGATCAGTGTTTCTCAACCTTGGTAACTTGAAGATGTGTGGACTTTAACTCCCAGAATTCCCTAGCCAGTATGGTTTAGATTTAGATTGTGGTGAGAAATAAATAAATAAATCACAATTGCTATATTTCCACAACAAGCTGTGGCTCCTCCAATAAATTGTATCATGGCTGAAGGCGATGACTATATCTTTATAACCTGCTGAAGCACAAACTTACCAACCTGTTTTTATCTAGTCTAATGTGTTATGTGAACTTGAGCTGATGATGCACTGCAGCTAACCTCATCACTCCAAAAGAAAGTAATATGGTGTGGATAATGGGATCTGGGATTATTTTTTCACCTTTTGGGGTAGATGATAGACATTGCTCTAGAATCCAATCTGAAGAATTCAAATTATGGAGATCATGGAGAGACATCAGAACAGTATAATATCAGTTAAAACTGCAACTCTTTTAAATAGAAAGTATCAGTAGTTTAAGATTACTTTCACTTTCCTATTTTCTTTATTAGTCAATTTCATCTTTGTCAGTATTTCTTGAAGTAGCACTGTTGGTAATTAAAGGTGAGCTTTACCTACTCAAGCACAATATAAAAGCAAAATATTTCACAATTCTCAATTTGTGTCCATGATAAAAAGAAATGGTGAAAGGCTAGAAAATAGAAGAACTATTGTACTTGCAAGACGTCTCAGCCACCCTTATTCCTTTTTAAAAACTCTTTAAATCTGAGTTTCCAGATAGCTGGATTCCAAGATTTTAGAAGCAGGGTATTATGAGGTCATCATTTATGTAGGAGCATATTAAGTGAACAAAATCTTGCTCAGAGCTGATCAGCTTTGCAGTATACAGTTTCTGATTTAGCATTCATGTGGGCATTAGATCAATTAATGCTTAATATCAATACAGTCATCTTGATTGCTGGTTGTGCTTGCAGATGCACTATCCAGTTAACCAAACCATAGTTTACTGAATCCGCCCAACTCTCTATGATGGCACAATGCATGGAACCCAAAGCTAGCCAAACATTTTTTAATATGCAAATCCAATTTTTGGACTATAGAAAGAAAAAATAGACAGAAATCAGAGAACATTTGCATCAAAGCAATAATATGTTATGTAGCAGTCTTAAACCATTATAGATTGTTCTTCCACGTTTGACGCTTGCCTCTGAAATGAGAACTTTTTTAAAAAATGAAAAATTTAATAATCACATTTACCTCCACTCTCTTGCCTTTATCTTTTCTAGCATTGTTGGATTACAACTCTCATCATACCCAGCTAATTATATTGTGCTTCATATTTGGAAAGCAGCAAGTTAGGAAAAATAGTCTGAATAGATATGTCATTTACTTCCTAATGTCAGTTCAACTTTCACCTTTTTGTGTTCTGCTGACTCTGCTTTCTGTTCCTTTCTCAAAGGCTGTGTTCACATATAACCCTGAGCCCCCACCTGACCACATTTTTGCTTTGCATACATACCCATCCAAGTTGTTACTCATACTGGGTTCACTAAGAAAAAAAAGAAAAAGTTGATAAATTGCAATTAAATGTGGCATACAAGCTCAGCAAATGAGAATTATGGCTTTGCTGATTTTGAATTCAGAAAGATGGGAGCCTAGATAAAATTATGATACCTGCATTATGTTGCCATGATTCAAATGGTGTGATTTACATTCTTGCATCATGAACGTTTCATTTGTGTGTGTTGATGTTATGATGCACAAGTCAATATTCTGATGCACAGAACCTGTTATGGACATGTATGGCTGTCATAGATAGTTGCTTCAGGAAAGATATGCCTGACCTATATAAGGATACTTGCATAGCTATTTATAGTGTAATACAGTGATAGATTTTTATAATATCTCAAAACATAAAACATCATTAGTTAAATATTAGTGGGAAACTTGTGCATTCCTATTGGATCTTTTAATCCCATCCGCTCACGTTTTCATCTTTCTATTGTTCTACTGACCTCAGTATGCCAACTACATACTGTAGATAAAATTAGAGATCTTAAAGCAATTGAGGGAAGGCTTATTTGCAGAGCTGCCTTAGTTTTAAAAATGCTGCCAAGCATAAGTGGCCAGGGGATGAAGCTGCAGGGAGAATTGGTTATTTTTGACAGTTTTCTTCTCTCTAAAAAATAAATAAATTAATTTTAAAATTCTAGATAATACCTACTTCAACTACTAGGTTCAGAAAGTTGCTACACTCTTTAATAATTTCAGAGGGGAGACAAATTGTTATTTATTTTTTTATTTTTTTATTTTATTTCAAAAAAATAAAATAAATAATAATTTCAGAGGGGAGACAAATTGTTATTTATTTTTTTATTTTTTTATTTTATTTCAAAAAAATAAAATAAATAATAATTTCAGAGGGGAGACAAATTGTTATACACAGGGAATTGTTTTTTTTAACTGAACATTCACAATTCAGTAAAGAAATAGAAGTTCTTCTTTGTCTCCAGTAAAGATATGTTAATGGATATGGTCTGTTTTTAATGTATCTTGTTAGATATTCTAGGTAAATGAAAGCCGTTGCTGCTATTAATTTATCCAGCCTTTTAAAATATATATAGGCATATGTCAGACATATTGTGGGTTTGGTTATAGATCATAGAAAGTAGATATTTCAATAGAGTAAAAAAATTTCTTGTTTTTCTAGTGCATATATAATTACACTATATTGTACTCTACTGTACTGTTAAGTGTGCAATAGCATTGTATCTGAAAATGTACATACCTTAATTAGAAATGCTTGATTGCTAAAATGCTAATAATCTGAGCTTTAGCGAGTTCTAATCTTTTTCTGATGGAGGGTAAAAAAAAAGAAATGCAGTCTCCATGAAGTGCAATAAAGCGAAGCATAATATAATAAGGTATGTCTGTATAACTCAAGAAGCTGAACATACTTAATAGTTCTGCTCCTGTATTCCACACAACAACATCCCTGTGAAGAAGTATCTGGATGATAAAATAACTCAGATTCGGGAAGACTTGGCCGCTGACTGGGTTAGTTTAGACGAGAGGCCTTGCAAGTGTTATCTGGGAGGAGTTGGATCCTGTGGCTCCCGAGGATGTGGACAGGATCTTGGGATGGCTGAACGCCACCACATGTTTATTGGACCCGTGTCCCTCCTGGTTGGTGCTGGCTTCCCGGGAGGTTTCATGAGGCTGGCTCCAGGGAATTATCAACGCTTCTTTGAGTGAGGGTGTCCTGCCGGCCGCCTTGAAAGAGGCGGTGGTGAGGCCTCTCCTCAAGAAGCCATCCCTGGATCCGGCTGTTTTGGCTAACTATCGTCCAGTCTCCAACTTTCGCTTTATTGCTTGAGAGGTTGTTGAGAGTGTGGTGGCGCGACAGCTTCCACAGTACCTGGATGAAGCTGTCTATTTGGATCCGCTCCAGTCCGGCTTCAGACCTGGGTACAGCACGGAAACGGCATTGGTCGCGTTGGTGGATGATCTCTGGAGGGCTCGGGACAGGGGCTACTCCTCTATCCTGGTCCTGTTAGACCTCTCAGTGGCTTTTGATACCATTGACCATGGTATCATGTTGCGCCGGCTGGAGGGACTGGGAGTGGGGAGCACCATTTTGCGGTGGTTCTCCTCCTATCTCTCCGACCGGTCGCAATCCGTGTTGACAGGGGGGCAGCGGTCGACCCCGAGGCGCCTTGTTTGTGGGGTGCCACAAGGGTCGGTCCTCTCGCCCCTCCTGTTCAACATTTATGTGAAGCCACTGGGTGAGATCATCCATGGTTTTGGGGTGGAGTTCCATCAGTACGGCTCCCCTTGAGGTACACTCGGAGGCTCCAACTGGTGCAGAATGCGGCTGCATGGGGGATTATGGGAGCGACGGGGTGCTCCCATGTGACTCCTCTCCTGCGCGAGCTGCATTGGCTTCCAGTGGACTTCCGGGTGCGCTTCAAGGTGTTGGTGATCACCTTTAAAACGCTCCATGGCTTAGGGCCAGGGTACTTACGGGACTGCCTTCTGCCGCCAATAGCCTCCCACCGACCAGTTCGCTCGCACAGAGAGGGCCTCCTCAGTGTGCCGTCGGCTAGACAATGCCGGCTGGCGACCTCCAGGAGGAGAGCCTTCTCTGTGGTGGCACCTACCCTTTGGAACAATCTACCCCCAGAGATACGAGTGATCTCCGACCTCCGGACTTTTCATCGGGCCCTAAAAACTCATCTCTTTCAGTTAGCCGGTCTCTCTTGATTTTATGATTTTATGGTTGATTTTAAATTTTGATATGGATTTTAAATTGACAAATTTTAAACTATGGGCCAAATTTAATTATTTTAAATTTATTTTTAATTGTACTTTATGTATAAATGTTTTATTTTGGCTGTTCACCGCCCTGAGTCCGAAAGGAGAAGGACGGTATAGAAATTTGAATAATAAATAATAAATAAATAAATAAGAATGGAGAGAATGACTGCCCCTTTCATGCCTAAGGGAGACCTAGAACTCACAGTCTCCTGTGAGTTTTTAACCCCGCACCTTAACTATTATACCAAAGTTAAGTGGACAGGAGAAATTCTCACTCAAATTCACACATTTTAGAAATTGATGCCTGGCCATTTTTTCATCTCAAAATACATATTTCCTATTTTGATGACTTCCTATATTTAAAATATTTGCACAATATTATTTCTATGCTATTGTAGGATCTCAGTGTCTTTTATATCATATCTTCTGTTGCAGCTGTTCCAAGATGATAGTTTTGTTAGATAGGGTGTAGGATTGTCCCCCAAGTACAGGATCTGCAAACAGACCCACTTGCAAAATTTAGAGAATTTTTGTTTCCTTTGGCTCTGCCTTCCTTCAGCAGGAAGAAAAAGCATTGGTCACACAGATTATTTTGCTTTGCTGCATTTTAATTCTGGTTCTAACCACTATGAGATCCCCTGGAGTTGTGATAGGAATTAACATTTGGTGGCATTCTGGGAATTTAATTTCAGAGAAGAGTATTAGAGATGGACAGTGAAGTATTTTCTGGCAGGACCTGCAGAACTGGCTCACTTCCCTATGCAAAAAGACCCACTTGAAAAATTAGAGTGCTTCCAGATGTACTGCTCAATGTGCTGCTAATCGAAAAACATTGTAGAGGTAGTCTATCTGTGGTAAGAATAAAAAAGGAGGGTTGTACTACAAGAGATAGGAAGGTTGTGCAATGAAAGTGTCAAGAAACATTTGTGAGACTGCTGGAGAGGTAGACTCAGAGTGGGAAAGTTATTTCCTACACCCCATGAATGTAGTGTATTATGTTTTCCATATTTCATTAACTTGAGGCCCTCTTTAAAAAAATAAAATAACATTTCCCATCCTTCAGTATTAAATGCATCATATTGAGTCCAGTTTCCAATTAATTCAGTGTGGCAGGCATACCATTGATTTCCTTGTAAAATATATTTAGCTAGCTTAGTTTGTGAGCCAGTTTAGGAGAGTTGTTAAAGCAGAGTTCTAGTCCTTCCTGAAGCACAAAGACAGGTGTGTGACTCTAGGCCAGTCAATTTTCTCAGCCCTAGGAAGAAGGCAGTGGCAAATCACTTGGAAAATTGCAGGAACTACACCAATCGCCAGGAGGCAACAGTGACGCAAAGGCACAAAACCCCTATAATAAACAATTACCTTAATTTGGACCTAACACTGTCAATGTAAAAAAGCAAGAACATCTAGATTTTGGAACAATGGTCCCCAACCTTTCATGGACCAGCAGCGGTGGCAGTGGGGGTTTTGGGGAGGGAGGGGATGGTTTCTCGTGCAAGCCCACTGCTTGCACAAATGGAGCTCCACGTGCTCATCTGCCATTTGTATGGCTTGGTTCCCAACAGGGCAGGGATTGGGGAACCCTGTTTTAGAAGGTACCCATTCTATTTTATTCTGAAAATCTCTCTTCTGGAATTATTTTCTGATGGCAAGAAGTATTCCCCCCCCCCCCCGCCCCCACATATAAGCATCTCTATCCAAGTTTTGGGTATATCTTTGTCATATATCAGTTACGAACTAACATTCAGATCCTGTTAATGCAAAATAGCTCTAGAGGAGGCAGGGTAGAACAGTAATTCATGCAGAAATGCAGCAGCCTCTTTCTTTTGAAGATAAATGTATGTCAATAATAACATGATCATACATCATTGCATATTAACTGTTCTGCGGGCATATAACTTGTCAATTACTTAGTGTCAAACTAAGTAAGACTACAAAGATTTACCAATGTTTTTGGGTATTTATTGTCTTAATTGAGACAAAGTGGAGTAAGGTAGACTATGACTGGAAAGACCCAAGGATGTACATGTGGTTTTGGATCAATTTCACAGGTTGTTATGTGGGAAAATAGGAGAAAATGCATTGTCTTGAGCTGTTGGGTTAAAAGAATGGTATGAACATTAATAATAATAGTAAAATATACTTTACTTAATTGATACTCAATATTACCATCCTTCCAAGACATTCATTTCAGAAAAATAAACTAAAACAGAACAAGTAGAAGCGAAATAATACAAATTAAAAATTTAGCCTCTCCAAACATTTAAGAACAGGAAGATTTTGTAGAAATTGAAAAGATGGGAAATTGACAAAAATTGGCAGAATAACGTAGTTAAAGGCAGTCACTGGGAGGTCTCTCTCCCCACTGTTTCCATTCTGTTCTGTAAAAAAGTTTCAGCTCTAATTTTTTTTCTGATCCACTTTTGCCTTCTACGCTTTCTTTCTTCAAAACCTCTTTAATGGATTCCATTAAACTCTCTATTGTAGGTGTATGTTAAACTAGATTTAATTGAAGGTGCGCAGAAGATCTCATCCATAATGAATTAGATAATCACTCTGCCATGATGGGAGCAAAGGTAGAATTGCTGCTGCTGCGGCTGGATGTGGGGGAGTCACACAATTTATATAACAATACATGCAATATATGGCCAATTATAGCGGGCAGGTGGTTCAAACTACAGATCCCCCTTTATGTTTTTCATTCTGTCTGTAGTTCCTCCAGAGGATAGTTTATTCTAGAGCCAATCTTACTGTTGTAAGAGGGCAGAGGACAAGTTGGGCAAGGCAGGATAATATTAAAAATTCTAATTCTGCATAGTGCCCCATTTATGATAAAGCTTGTGAAATGTTTCATAAGCTTTTCTGAGATTTTCTGGCATTATTTTGTTTTACATTCTGACAGGTTTGCATTTTCAAATTTCCAAAATTAAGCAAATCTAGAATTGCTCCCCAACATTTTTTCATTCTACATTTTTATGAAAGTTCACATGATTTCATTGTAGGATGGTTGTATTTCAAAGTTGTATCTGTAGTCTTCTGATCTTTTTGAGGCTACATTTGTGCAATAAAATGTCATTCTCTTGGAAAAAGAGAACTGATGGAAAAAAGTACTGATTGTTTTCAATATCAATTGTGTCTTAAATTAAAACTTGTTGCATATTCCTTTGAATGGTTGGTTTGATACTGGTGGACAGCTGATTAATTAATCAGGTACTGGTTTTTGTATGAACATGGAGCTAATCATTAATTTGCTACAAAAGAAAATAAAATGAGATCAGTAATTAAAGCCTCTTTGTAGGAACGGGAACTGATCAATTAAGAAGTAATTCAATGTTCAGAACAAAAAAACAAAAAACAAAACAAAACAAAAGCAGAAGAGGTGGAAACTGAAGAAAACTACTAATTTCATCAATGTAGGGAAACGAGCTTGTGATTTACTAATTGTTATAGAATAAACTTAGTTTTGGAAAAAGAGAATTGTAGGATTATATAGCATTATATTGACTATTATATGGATCTATCATTTAATTCCAAATCAGTCAATGAAAAGCAGAGCTTTGGTTGTGATAAAAGACTGAAATATAGAATGAACAGTATAGTATCTAAGCCAGATTATTTTTATAATTTATTATAATGAACTGATATATTTCTGTAGGTAAATATGAGTTTCATTTTGAAGTGGAGATTTCAAGGTTTGTAATTTTATTTCATTTTTCTTTTTGCATAGTAAGATCAAAGCAGAAACATAATAAAGATGAATATAGCAAATTAAATGCCATGTTCAGTATATATATATATATATGTATATATATATATATACACACACACACACACACATTATATATATATATATACACATTATATATATATATATAAACATGACTTCCCCCTTCAAATTTAAATAATTTTAATAACATTATCTTCTAAAATACAAGAAATATTCCAGGTTACTTTCTTGATTTATTATTTGTATATCCCTTTTTATTATTAAGACATCAGCAGTTTCTTTTATGTGTCTTATGTAGCATCTCTTTTCATTTCATTCTTGTAGCATTTTATTTTTGAATTCTTTTTCAGTCAGTCTCAGCCTTGTCTAGTAAACTTGTTCCATAACATCTTTTAAACACAGTCTATCTACAGAGGCAGACACTCTTAAAATAAATTTATATATCCATTGTTCAAAAATACCCTTCAGTATGTCCAATTTTAAAATATTTTGCACCATTCTCTTTTAATAAATCTTTAGTTCCTTCTAGTTCCCTCTAGTGTCCAACCTTCAAAAACCATCCCAAAGAACAGCATTTATTGATGAGAAGGATTATTGTAATTAATTCCAAAATCATATTTCAATTTAGCTGGACACTTAGTCCATTTATATGTTTTCAAAATCAAAGTTCTAATTTTGCTGTTCATTTCTTCCCCATCCTAAACACACATTTTAAGTCCTTAAACTTGTATATTAAAAGTTCTTTCTCTAAGAATTGAAGGAAACTCACCTAGTGTTTTCAGATTTATTGATCCAGAGATTCATAATAACTGAAAACCGGGTATTAAGCAATTCCTGAAAGTGCTTAGAAAAAGAAGTGTGCAAAAACCAATCTCCTTTTAAAGACACCAAGAATGTTTTCAGCAAGATGGCTATTCCCTTGTCAAATGAAATATCTAGCCAACCCTAAATAGTGCCAAAGAGAAGTAGAAAATTCTAGATCATATCTAGTGGTTGGAGATTTTATTTTTTTTTGTAGTGTGATGCGATAAGCATTTGATATTTTGGAGTTTATTGTAAATGAGAAAAATGGGTGTCACATATGTTTTTTACTACAGATGATCGTCAAGAAGTTTTAAAATATTACAACAAGCGTTTGGGATTTTGGAACAAATTGCTATTGGACATGTACAAAATTTAGATTACCAACCGATGGCAGAAAGAAGATGCAAAAAAGACTGGCTTTTTGCAGGCCTGGTTTATAATTGAGTAATAGAATTTATCTTTTCATTCAGGACTTCTAGAGTTTGTTATTTTGCTGAGTATGCTATTTTAACATTTAAAATTTTGTAAGCTTCCCAGAATAATCCAAAAGTAGATGACATCAGTTTGTGAAATCAAGTGACAAATAATTAATTAGCAAGAGAACTGTTTAATACCAATCCCGGAAATTCTTTTGTGATCCCAATTTACCTTTATTTTTATTTTTTTCTGAGCAGTAAAATCCTGGGCTTGAAATATTGAATATATTTTAACCATCCAATTTGTTTATATGATTGTATCCTTTGGGGAAAAAGAAAGGGAGACTGTTTCAAGTTTCTTCTCCTACTGTAGCTTTTAAATCATCTCCTCACCATGACTCAATGTGAGCAAAAGGAGTCACTACATAAACTGAAATTTGGAGTGACCTGTTTCCTCCGTCTAAATATGTTGTAAATACCAATCAAAAGGAAGTGTTAAATATGTTCCTTCTCTTTGCTATATATTCTGAACTTGTCTTATCCTTCTTTTGTGTTGAGCCTTCTATAGTGTTTTCTTGGAAATCGTGTTTTTCAGCCCTTGAAATATTCTCACCACTTCACACTACAGTTGTCTTGTCTTCTGCAGGAAAAGGAATGAATAACCACAAACCAGAACTAACTCTAATGTTTGAGTAAATTTCTTTTTCTTAGCTCTTATTTTTAGCCTTAGCCCTTCCCTCCTCCTCTATTACAAAGCCAAAAATTGCATTAGTTCAATATGCCGCAGCAGCATTTTAGCAGGATTAAATCTGAGCCAGGATTCGGTCCCAGAAGCTTTTAGTCTGTTGTCTACATTTCTCCCATTGTTCCAATCACTCTGATGATCCATTTGATTTCACATTCCATTACCAAACCTCCCTCCCATTAGCACACTGTTGCTCTGCTTGTTTATGGGCTTTCTTTGATATAATTTCATATCCCAATATTGAAGAACTTGTCCTCAGAACACATGCAATCGGTACTAATACACTGTCAACTGAAGGAAAAAAAGCATGTCACAAAATATATTGTTTGCTTGTGGAACTCTTTGCCACAAGCTCGTATTGATCACTGCTGATAGAAGGCTTTATAAAGGAGTGGACTCATTTATCGAGGACACTGGCAGCAGCCAACTTCCATCCATAGTTGCAGGCTTTTATAAAGGAACTTTTAGTTTTATGTCATCAAATAAACTGCAACATTTTAAGATGAATGCTAATTTAAAAAGAAGGTGTCAGAGAAAGAGGAAGAGAAAGCGAGTAGGATGCAGCAGTTTAAACTGCCTTCTGACATGGAAGGCCATACTCTGTGAGAAATACAACAGAACATTACAAGCTTAAAGTGGTACCGTGTTTTCCCGAAAATAAGACCCTGTCTTATATTTTTTTTGAACCCTGAAATAAGCGCTTGGCCTTATTGCCATGTGCTCAAAAGGCTGATTATCAGGGGATGTCTTATTTTGGGGAAAACAGGGTATTCCAATGTATGATTTCATGCATTTTATATTGAACTTTAGTACAGTGAAAGCCTTTACACTGCATATAATTGGAACTTTGGAATTCACTGCCACAACTACTGCTGCCTGTCATCTCAACTGGGTTCAAAACAGGGTTGGAACAATTCACAGAAATCATGAGGCTCAATGACTATTAGCCTTGATGGCCATCCACCTGGCAGACTAGTGGGCTTCCTTGTTATAGTTGGTTAGCTGTTGGTTAGCCACTGGTTGGCAACTGTGAGAACAGACTGTAGGACTAAATGGGCCATGGATCCAATTCAGCAGGACGCACACATTCCTATATTTCTGAATTCAAACTTTGTGTAGTAGGAAAATATGTGTGTTGTTGACTAAAAGTGTTACTTGTTTGTTTCTGCTCAAATTCCTGCCAGTTTCCATTTCTTGACCAAGCTGTGTGAAACTATGTTTATGAACATGAACATTGTCAGGGAATTGTGTGGGAAATATATATACAAAAGTTTGAGGTGTATGCAGACTGTGGAAGAAACTTAAGGAAAAAAAAAACCTAATAAAAACTGGAAGGAAAGCAAACATCTCCTTTGGCTAGACACTGCTGTTCTAAATACCGTACATATTTGCAAAGTGCAGTTCCCTAAGCCATTACGTTGTAGATCTTCCAATTATAGTATATTCCAATAAGCACATTAGATATTGATATTTTGTCTTATTAATGTTCAAGCAAAAGTAAAATCAGAGTGCTAGAGTGCAAAATGGTGCAAAGATCCAGATGCCAAATAGCTATCCCTACAATCCAGGGTTTCAGTTGTGCTACTGCATAGAATACAGTAAATACTGATTCATTCTCTGATCTGACACCAGAACTCATACTGGCTTTTATATCTTGCAAAAATCTTTTGGAAAAAATAATCATAATATTGACTCTGTGTCAATGTTAATTTGTGCCTGCTTTAATTAGTCCTTGCAGGTGGTCAGATGCAGCAACTCAGTTCAACTTCATACATTGAGCTTTCTCTTTCCTAAAGATCCACGTGTTGGGGTGTCTAACAAATGATCTGTAGTTTCCTGCAGTTCCAGGGAAGGAATGAGATAGACTGGGCTTGTATATAAATTGGTTGTGGTATCCAGAAATCACCTATGTCCATTATCCTTTAGCTTTTAAATGTTAATGAAATTCACAGTTGTGCAGAAGTCTAATTATATCAATTATATTGCCATATTTGTATTTTCTATAAAAAATAACATTCTAATGAAGGAATTGTTTCATTATCTATCTGCAGGTAGTCCTGGGTTAACAGCCAATTGTTCAGCAACTGTTCAAAATTACAATAGCACTAAACAAGTGAAGTTTGTGATTCGTCCTCAAAATTCTGACCATCCTTCCATCCCTGTGGTTATGTGATCATAAGCCGGCCCACATTTACGATAGTTGCAGCTTGATATAGTCATATGGATTGCAATTTGTGGCTTTTTTCCTGCCAGCTTCCCACAAGCAAATTTGGTAGAGAAGCTGACAGGGAAGATTGCAAGTTGCTCTGGTAAGTCTTCTGCACCTTGCACCCTCCTTGAGCTTCTTTATGCTTGTATCATGCCAACTGGGCTACTTGTGCACCCTCTCCCACCCAGCTGCTTACTTACCTATTGGTCTGCTTGCAAGTCCTCTAGGACTTCGACTTTGGCTGTTAGAAGCTGGCAGGAAGTAGCAAAGAAGTGCTTACCTGATGACATATGATCCTCATTTAACTGCAGCAACAGAACTGCAGGGGTTGCTCTTGCTATGCAGTGCAGTCATGGACATTGCACTTTATGACCACATCACTTAGCAATGGAAATTATGGTGACTCTTTCGCTAATCAAAAGTTGCTAAATATCCATTCCCAGAATATTGCATCATTCTGTTTTTCAAATATAGTTAGTCCTCCTTAACAACCACAATTGGGATCAGCAAATCTATTATTAACTGACATAGTCATTAAACAAGTAACTTCAATGCCTCATGACTTCACTTTTGCTGTGGTTATTATGTTATTAAGTTAAGCAAATCGCTGCTGTCATTAAGTAAGAAATCACATGGTTGCAACTTGCAATTTACCACTGGCTTTTGCATTGTTTCTGCTTCTTGGAAACCATCTGTGAAGTGTGCAAGTGATAACCACGTGACCTTGGGACTCTGCGATGGTTGTAAGCCCCATCAGTTGTGAGCTGCCCAGATCTCGGATGCGCAGATGCTGCAATGCTTTTAAGTGCAAGGACTGGTTGTAAAGTTATTTTTCAGCACTGTCATAACTTCAAATAGTTGCTGGATAGGGCATTTGTTAAACAGGAACTACCTGTATTGCACTTTCATTTGAGTTCTTTTAAGATTCAAAGGGGAAAAAAACCCATGAGATTTACCAGGTGATGATGGGAAGTCCTATTCTCATCTTTTAATATATGATAGGCAGTTTTGAGTTGACTCTTATCCAAGCTTGTTGTACAAACAGGATTTGAAAGCTGAGGAGTAGTGAATAGCTACTCATTGGTTAGCAAAGATGGTTGAATGAAACTTTCATGCAAAAAGATGTGTACTGTCCAAAATCGGAGTCAGAATCACACTCAATCAAAATTAGCTGAAGAAGCTTTGCTTGGCTCCACTAAAACATTGAGTTGAGCTCTAAGCCAAGCATAGGGTTTGGCTATTTTTTTTTTCTGCATTGTGGATAGAACTTGCCTGATTACTTAGATCAATAAAAGGCTTTATGAAGGTGATCCCACTGCAAGATGGTTAGATATCTGATACTCAAGAGAAAGTCTTCTTCTATTGGGCTCCCAGTTGTTGAATGCTTTCCTCAGGGAGCAGTGCTGGTTTTAACAAGTTTTACCTGTGAATTGATTTAATTGGCTTGATTTCATTATGCTGCTTTATAATTTATTTATTTATTTATTTATTTATTTATTTATTATTGCAATTTATATGCCGCCATTCTCCCGAGGGACTCAGGGCGGCTTACAAAAACAATATCCAATACAAATCACAATAAAATTAAAATCAACAACCCAATTAAAACAGTTTAAAATTATAACATTGTACACTCATGGTGGATCAGTTAAGTTGACGAAAGAGCCACGTCTTCAACTCACGATGGAAGGAAAGGAGGTCGGGGGCTGTCCTGAGCTCGGTGGGCAAATCATTCCAGAGGGTTGGGGCTCCCACAGAGAACGCTCTCCTCCTGGGGGCCATCAGCCAATATTGTTTGGCTGAAGGCACCCTGAGGAGGCCCACTCTGTGAGAGCGCACGGGACGGTGGGAGAGCAGCTGGAGATGGTCCTGCAAGTACCCTGGGCCTAAGCCATGAAGGGCTTTATAGGTAAGCACCAGCACCTTGAAACGAATCCGGAACATCACCGCCAGCCAGTGCAGCTTGCACAGGAGAGGTGTTGCACCTCAAATTAAAGTTAATTTGACTTTAACTTTTGTTTTAAACATAAACATTCCTATCAACAGAAGGGGATAGCTTAACAAACAAACAAGCAACAAACAAGATGTTAATAATTTGGAATGTTTGGCATTGGGGTATAGTATCCTGCAAATAATAAGTCAGTATTAAATGGAACATGTCTAGCAACATGGAATTCAGGCCCACCAGCACTAAAAGCTAGTTTTTTGGGGGAGGGGCTGCTATCCCCTAACTAGTAAGAAGGAAATGTTTTATCTCATTATTCTGCCATTTCTATTTTTTCCAAGCTTGTTTGGGGTTCCAGAAGCAGGAGGTCTACACCTGAGAAATCAGAGTTGTGCCTTTTGCTAATCTTTGGGGTTTTGAGGTCTCCAGATTTTTGCCACTGCAGAGGTGATACAGGTGGGAATGCCTTTTTCCAGGGTCCTAAATTTGAAGAACTTGGATCTGTGTATTCTTCTGACTCTCACATGTACTCCCTGAGCCTGTGAAATCAGGCCAACATACAATTAACCAGGGTGACATGCAATTTCTGACTGTTCTCTCATGCCATCTTTGCCATAAGATAAGGTGTGACCTTAACCAGGACAAGATTAATTTTTCTTTGCTTCATCATGATCCATCTTTTCTTACTGTACAGACACACAAGATCAACCCTTGGGACTGCAGCTTCCCCAGAGCAAGTGGTTCCTTGTTCCTAGGACCTAGATCATCCTCAGGCTGGGGTATAACAGAACTGAACACGCATAATGAAGGGCATATCTGAGGAAAAGCTGCCTACGGGATCTTTCCTTCTTTCCTCCTTCCCTCCCTCCCTCCCTCTCTTCAAATTTTTTATATCACTCCCTCATATAGATTCTGGGCAGTTGACAAAGTAAAATCATTAAGCATGAAATGTTCTCCAAACCTCAGCTCTTACCCCTCAAAGTAACATCAGAACAAAACCATAAATGGTTCCCAATGACCCCAAGTCAGCAAATCCTGCTGAGAATGATCTTCAGTGCCTTTTCAATGCCAGGAGCAATCATCTCTGTGGGCTACATATTGTACATCAGAAAGGCCACTGCTGTAGAGTCCAGCTTCTTGCCCACCTATTGCACAATGGAACAGGAGCATAAGGAGTCTTTCTGTAGATGACCTCACAGAACAGGCAGAATTATTTTGAGCAAGTAAGGTGGTTCCTAATAAATATTAATTCTACATTCTTTTCTTTAGTATCAGATGTATTGGGTATGATGGTTGTGAATTCATATTCAGTGATGAGGTATTCTGTATTTTTATAAAGGCACCTGTATCTTTTGTCTTATGTATGTGATGGTTGCAACAGATTAATTTGCTGTATGCATCTGAAGGGAATGGAAGGAAAGGAGAGTTAAGTTTAAGAGGGAATATGTGTGATCAAACACAATTGGTTGCATAAACAGTATTGCAGAACAACTTGTTACAATAATATGCAATGGATAAGTGCTTATTTTATATTACTATAGGTTCCCCCTCGCATCTATGTGCTAGTTGTTCCCGATTCTAGGGGGCAGTGCTCATCTCTATTTTAAAGACGAAGAAACAGTGCTGTCCGAAGACATCTCTGTGGTCATGTGGCTGGCATGACTAAATGCCAAAGGCACATGGAAAGCTGTTACCTTCTTACCAAAGGTGGTCCCTATTTTTCTACTTGCATTTTTTATGTGCTTTCGAACTGCTAGCTTGGCAGAAGCTGGGACAAGTAATGGAAGCTCAGCCCATTATGCTGCACTAGGGATTTGAACTGCTGAACTGCCGACCTTTTAATCGACAAGCTCAGCGTCTTAGCCACTGAGCCACCACGTCCCTTTTAATATTACTATAGATGAAGGCAAAAGTCAAAGAAGGCTCTGCCTTAATTTGTTTTTGTTCTTTTAGGTTATCCATCTGGCCCAAGTGAGTTTCCTCATCCCTGCCTTTGGTTCAACCTTCACTTTGGATCTTGAGCTGAACCAGTAAGTATTTACTGCCAAAATAATTGTTCTTGTGATTCAAATGTAAGATTCCATTTTTTGATTGGGTGATAAAGGAAGGGGGAAAGAGTGGTTGTTGGAGCCTCTCTGATAATTGGAGCCAAGAAATATATTCAGCAAAATTATATATAGAACTGTAAATCTTGAGGAAGTAGAAAATCACAAAGAATAAATAAGGAAGTAGTAAAAGATGTCCACATTTAAAAAAAAGAAAGAAATCTTGTCCATGTGTATCATCTCAATGCTAAACAAGGATTCTTCTTTATGATAAACTGCTTCTTATGGTACAATGGAGAACATTGGGTGTATATTTTCAACATATGTAATAAAATGCTTTCATGTAAAAGAATGAAGAATATTGAATAGCAGTTTTAAAATTTGCTATCAGAGTACAATAAATAATGCTGGTTAGATAGTGTATGCATATTTTATGTTTATATGTGATAGCAAGACTTATAGTGGACAGAGTGACAGTCTGCTCAGAGTCACATCAGGAAATCTTGTCATTCTGTAAGGTGCTTTTCACTGCCATAATGGTCTAAACATCTTTTTTATTTTTTAATGGACTCTGATCACAGACAAAATAGACTCTGTTATGGAAAACTGAGTAATTTGGGTTAATACACCATGCTAAACCACAAGTAATTTGTTAGGTTTGGGTTTCAAATATAGGTGGTCCCAACTGTTGTGATTTATAAATTATGGTTTATAGCATATTGTGTATACCAAGCCATTGTGGCATGTTTAATAAATTGTTATCAAACTCCGATTTAGCATTCCACAAGTCCAGTGTAACAATTAGTTAAGTAAGATAACAAAAGGTATACTGTCCACAATTTTCATCAAATTAAAATAGTAAACAATTATTGTAAATGCTGCACGTTATGTATTTTTTAATAGTTTAATCTGGTCTATTGATATTTGTTTATTTATTTTGTTGTGGTTTCTTAAATTCTGTAAGCCAAGAAGAATCATGTGAGATATTCAGCTGTGTGAGCTGAATAAACAAAAATAAATAATTACCATTCTGGAAAAGAGAATCAAGCAACCTAGATTGGTGAACACCTAGTGACAAAGTAATTACCTAAAGCTAACATGGGTTTATCAAACATAGATCATGCCAGACAAATCATATTGCGTTCTTTGACAAAGTGGCAAAATTAATGGACCAGAGGAATGTTGTGGATTTAATTATTTAGACTTCAATAAGGCATTTGATAAAATAGACCACAATCTACTACTTGATAAGATAGAAAAATGTGGGTTTGACAGCATCACCACTAGATGGATTCATTACTGGCTGACCAACCACATTCATCGTCTAGTCCTCAATGGAGCTGCATCTACTTGGAGGGAAGTATGCAGTAGGGTACCTCAAGGCTCTGTTTTAGATTCAGTACTCTCCAACATCTTCATCAATGATTTGGACAAAGGGATAGATGGGGAATTCATCAAATTTGCAGACGACACCAAGCTGGCAGGAATAGCCAATACTCCAGAAGATAGGTTTAAGGTACAGAAGGATTTTGACAGACTTGAACATCGGGGGCTATCTAACAAAATGAAGTTCAATGGTGAAAAAAGTAAGGTTTTACATTTAGGCAAGAAAAACAGAATGCACAGGTACAGTATAAGTAGTACTTTGCTCAATAATAGTAACTGTGAGAGGGATCTTAGAGTCATAATGGACAATCATTTAAATATGAGCAGCAGTGTGCTGCAGCTGCCAAAAAAGCCAATATAGTTCTAGGCTGCATTAATAGAGGGATAGAATCCAGGTCACATGAAGTGTTAATAGCATTTTATAATGTCTTGGTAAGGCCACACTTGGAATACTGAATCAAGTTTTGATCCCCACAATGTAAAAAAGATGTTGAGACTCTAGAAAGAGTGCAGAGAAGAGCAACAAAGATGATTAGGGGACTGGAAGCTAAAACATATAAAGAATGGTTGCTGGAATTGGCTATGTTTATTTTAATGAAAAGAAGGACTAGGGGTGACATGATAGCAGTGTTCCAATATCTCAGAGGTTGCCACAAAGATGAGGGGGTCAAGCTATTCTCCAAAGCACCTGAGAGCAGGACAAGAAGCAATGGATGGAAGCAACCAAGAACTAAGGAGAAATTTCATGACAGTTAGAACAATTAATCAGTGGAACAACTTGCCTTCAGAAGTTGTGAATGCTCCAACATTGGAAGTTTTTAAGAAGAGATTGAACAACCATTTGCCTGAAATTTGTATAAGCAGAGAGTTGGACTAGAAGACCTCCAAGGTCCCTTCCAGGTCTGTTACTCTATTCTATCATTGTACAAATCTAGATAGTGATCCTATGTAAAATATTTTTTATCCCATCTTTTTTTATATATATAACTCAAGGCAGCAAACGTACCAACATTCCTTCTTCCTCCTATTTTCCCCACAACAGCAACTCTGTAAAGTAGATTGGGCTGAGAGAGAATGAGTGGCCCACTCAGCTGACTTTCATGGCTAAGGAAGGATTAGAACTCATAGTCTCCTAGTTTCTAGGCTAGCATTACACCGAAATGGTTCTCCAGTTATTCAATCACAATAGTCTCATTAAAATTTTCATATAAAGATCTAGAAAAGAAATAGAAATAAATAAGGATTATTGACAGAAAAAATGAATTGATTTCTCTTTAAGCATGTTTTAAAACTATAAAATAAATTTGGTAACAAATTCAGGACAAACAAAGGAAGGCATGTCTTCATACAATATAAATTGTATGAATTGTATAATTTATTGCCACTATATCTAATGTTAAGGTGACCAGACGTCCTGCTTTTGGTGGGACAGTCCCGATTTATAACAATTTGTCCTGCGTCCCGCGGCGTTTTAAAAAAGTCCCGATTTTTGGGAAGAATGCTACAAGCTAGGGAACGGCGGGAGAACGGGAAGGGAATATACGGTTTTCACTCACCTTCACCCTCTGCATCTGTTGGATCGCTGATCCCAGTTCGCTTATCCCGCCCACTCCCAATCTATTGCTGAGTCCCAGCTGATGGCTAGAGGGAAAAAAACTGTTTAAATTCTTGCGCTGGGCTTCAAAGGGCCACCCTACAGCTGATCAGTGTTAAAAAAAAACAAATGAATAGACTGGTGCCTGCAAAAATAGAAAAAACAGCCCCTTTCAGCTTCAGCATAGATTAATTACCATAAGTTGATTTGATCAGCCTCCCGACTCTCAGCTGATTTGCTCTCAGCTGTTTTGCGGAGGGCTCTGTTGCTAGCTAGCTGCAAAGAGGTAAATTGCTGGAGCAAATGTTTTTTCCCCCTAGCTATGCTGAAAAAGCGAAACTGAAAGTAAAGCAGGGTCTTTGCTGCAATGTGACAAAATGGGGCAGAGAGAGGTTTCTTTTTCTTTTTCCTCACCAAAAAAGGTATATTTGTATATTTATATTTGTTTGGGGTTGGTTTTCTTCCCTTTCATCTTTTTTATTGTACAGCAATCTTTCTCCTCAAACCTACCATCTCTCTCTTTTCTTTCCTTCTTACTTTCTCCTTCTCCTCCTCTCTTCCTCCCTCTTTTACCCTCACTCCTACTCTAATTTCCCTTCCCTTCCTTCATCCCTCTCTATTGCTGTATCCTTTTATGCATATGGACTACTCAGAGGGCTGAAAAAGTTATTTTTGACTGGTCCTCGCACTTTTGACCAGTCCTCGAACTTACGACTGTCCTCACATTTTACGTTTGTGCCCTATCTTGTACCATGGTGAAGAGAAGCAATTGTGAAATGAGTGACACGGTTGTTAAGAATGCTACAATGGGCATAAATGATGACCAGTCATAAGGGCGAAGACCGGTCAAAAGTGCGAGGACCTGTCAGAAATCACTTTTTTCAGCCCTCTGGGTAGTCCTTTTGTGCACATGGACTACTCAGAGGGCTGAAAAAGTTATTAGTTTTGTTAGCTTTTATGTTATTTGCAAATAACATGATACATGATAGATAAATGGATGGATGGGTGGATGGATGGATGGATGGATGGATAGATAGATAATGGAACAATGTTCATTTGGACAAGTTTCTGAATATTTTATTCCATGATACCTTAAAGAGGAAGTAATATATGAAGTTATAAACTTTCATTAGCTGCAAGATACTTATGCCAAATAGTAGATTTGCATATATATGAGTAGAGAAAATAATAGAAAAATGTAATATCTTTTTTGGGCAGATTTGTAGATAATATCTGTAATTATCTACAAATATGACAAATTATTACAGACTTTATCTCATAGTGACCATTCAGAATGCAATAATAGATGATACAATTAATAGATAATACAATTATCATAGTTTTAATTTGTTAATTAATAGCAATAATGAGATTTAACAACGCTGTTATCTCAGTTCAGTTTTGTTTTTAAAAACTGTGTATGGAATAAGCCATGTTTTAGCTTAGATTATACACCATGTTCTTCTCTCCAAAAGAAGAGACCAAGATTTCATGGATGGATTGCAGTATGGGAGGTGTGAAATTTTTAACGTGGGAGTCCTCACATATGTCAGCATCTCCCAATGTGGTGTCTTCCAGTGTGTAGATTTCCAACACTCTTTTAATTCTCAGATATCTTGGCTGGGAGTTGTTAGAACTGAAATTTATGGCTACTTTAGTAGCAAAATCTGAGGTAGTAGTAGGCAAATTCATAGGCATGGATGTGGGTGCGTACTTTTTCTTAACATATGGTTGTAACAGAGTGTGTGACAGGATAGAAGTTACAATGTGTTGATTTTGTATTTCTGACGGCAAGCCAAGATATGTGGCAGCAAATGTGTAAGAAGGTGTGCTTGTCTTCCTGTTTGTTTATGTAGGTGGGTATGCATATGTTTGTGTGATAAGACTGAATGCTTGTTATGAGTGGAAAGGGCCACTGCAGTTATACTAGCTTTGTCCCATCTGCTTTTATTAAACAAGTATGAAACATACTTATAAATGAACACAGTTAAAAAAAGAAGAAATGGAGATGTCTAGTTCCAGAGAATTTTCTAGATACATTGATTATGTTGATCTCTGACTGTAATAAAGATTTGTTTTAATTTATTTATGTTGACAATTCTTGTGCTAATTAAAATATTGAGATATGGAAGGGGCAACACTGTTTTTAATTTCTAAAAAGGAGTTTCAATACTGAAGTACTAGTATGCATCTCCTGCATATGCCTTACCCTTCACCTCTGGTGAATTTGAAGACGTTATAACTATATAACAATGAAAGAAAGTCACTCTGTAATTGCTTAGTGACAGTCTACACTTGTTATTTATAACTTTCAGAGATGTTTTGTCAATGAAAAACAGTTTTACTGCTTCTGTTGTAGTCAAATTTCAGTCCCTCTATCTCAGAAACTATTTTGCAGTATTACATCAGTATTTGTCAGAGGTTTTTTATTTGTGGGTGCATGTGCACAAATGTGAAACAATGCAAGCAAACTATTGACTATGATTGACACCATATTTCTCATTTTGTGCATGTGATTATAGTAATAATTAATTCCACTCAGATTCCAGTGTTTGTTCATTTATTATTATTCATTTAAATTTACTAACTACCTAACTTCAGGGGACTCGTGAAAATATGATTATGTGCATAATGTATATCAGTATATGAGCTTCTATGTATACATTGCAAGTTTATACAGGATTTAAATAGGGATGTGGCTGTGAGAAACCAGAGATTTTTTTCATGCAGTGATTTATTATTATATGAGCTGTGCAATATTGTAAAGGTATTTGGCTTTTTTTCATATTAGCTCCTAAATTTGTGTCTAAATATATATCTGGGGTGAATATAGTTTGAAGCACTATACTTGAAGGGTGTGATTAGGTGAGTGCTTTTTAATGTTTAATAAGGCATCTGGAAACATTTCTGTTCATCTGTTCTTCTGCTCTATCCTGCAAATAAATTAAGTTCAGGGTTAGGCACTAGATCACTGTAAGATGAGGTTGCTGATGATGAGTCTTAGTCTGTAACTAGATATGGTATGGTAAATGAGCTGGTCAGGTAACTGAGTTTCACCCCTGGACTGTGCCTGCTTTTATCCAGGAGTCCAGATGCCCTGAAAAATGACCTGAGCAAAGCTCAATGTTCATTTTCAGTGTTGGAATTTGCTGGGGCCATAGAACTGAGGGAAATATGGAGGGCTATTTGCCAGGGACTAATAGCTGCTAATAGTAGTGCATCCAGGAAGAATGTTTGTAGAATGCTACAGATATGTGGATTTCAATCATGAAATCAATACATCTGTATTGAGGAAAGTCAAGCTTTGTTATTTGCCAAATCAGATTTGCCAAATAACGAATTCTAGTTCCTTGCTCAGTTTCTTTTTCTTTTTCACCCAAGGAATCTTCTCATGCAAGTCTTTGCAGAGAAGATCTGCATTCAGAAGCTAAGCTGAGAGATCCTAGAAGAAAGACAATGTAGAAATCATTTGGAGACCAACAGCAAGAGATTGTTCATGCCAGTCTGGAGAGCTCACAATGTAGCTCATGCTTTGCATGATAAAGACCCCGTCACAATAGTGATTCAAGAAATTTCTTATGACATGCACCCATACAAGTGCCGTGATTGTCAACTAGAGGATAGTTTAGAGTATTTATATTGAGCAAAGGAAAGTGGGCGAAGAGGGATAGGATCGGTCACAAAAAGAAATGACAAAAGTTTTGGTGTTCTCAATCCTGTTAATTTTATAAGAATGGATTAGGAAAATGAGAATATGAAGCAGATTTGATCTCAAACATAGATGAAAGTGTTTATATAACTTTTATCTTTTTTCTTTTCCTATCAGCCATCTGTTGTCCTTAAATTATGTGGAACGTCATTTTGGACAGGATGGAAATGCCAGTCACACCATGGTAAGGAATCTAAAGATCTATATCTGTATTGCTTGACTTAATATTTAAATATGTGTAGAGTGCCTTTGCATCGGAGATGGGGGGAGGGAGGGAGGGAGGAAGGGAGGGAGGGAGAAGGGGGTAGAGGGAGAAGATTGTTACAAGACCTTGACCTCCATTTATTTCAGGCTAATTCTCCCATCTGTTAAACATGAAAAAACTTAACTGGGTGGGGCAGTGGGAAGATTGTGGATGGGAGGGGTGCTGGTTGTACTTTGCAGCTGCCCAAGCAAAGATGTAGATTGCAGATGCTGAGTCTGAAAAAGAATGAATGGATGATCCAGAAATAGCCCTGCTCTCCCTGCAAAAGGAAGCCTCACAAGTAGAGCATCAATAATACTAAGTGCTTGCTAAGTGGTTGGTCACACACAGCCTCCCAAGGAGCTGCAGCCAATCCTTGAGTCCATCCACTTTATTTCCCTGCTTTGCCAGGAGCGATGGCTTCCCCCATTCTTGTCTAAGCTAACCTGAACCATGCTGTTTTCTATAAATAGTCATGAGAGGGAGGTCGTTGCTTGCTCATGCTGCAACAACCTTGAACACAACAGGCAGTGCAGGGACACTTGTGAACTGTTTCATAGAAAGACACAAGCAGGCAAAAGAAGGTCAGCAGACAGGCATGCCTTTGCACAGAGGGTACAGCTGGGTATTGGTGTCCTAATGTCATTTCAAGTATCATTTATCGTTCTTCATTGCTGATGATATTGTTCGAGTGCAGTATTATCCACACTGATTTTACATTTTAAATGCCATGCTTCTTTGAGCTGTACATTCAACATTACCACATCATACCTGAAAAATAACACTCTGCCCTCCTTCACTCTCCAACAGTGTTGAACTATTGTTCATATTAAATTAAGTAATCCTGAATATGATAGGAGTCATAGGGTACTGGATGGTAGAAAACCACATCTGGAGGTTACTGGATAGTAGAAAACTAAAACATCTGGAATCTATATCTGGAGAGTGGAAAGTATTGGAAAGTCTTATGAGAGTCTGCCTGTCTGCATACATTCTGATCTATTCTCTGGTCATCTCTTGCCTTAGTTCCTGTAATCTTCACTCAGCTTTTTCACCATAATTTCAGAAGACTTTAACTAATTTCCTTAGTCCTCTGCCTGATGTCTGTGTAGTTTATATCTCTACATAGCCATCCTATGTTAATCCTTTCTTTGTTATCTCCCCAAAAGCTGAAATATCAAGATCTGAATTATACAGGATAGGGAAAGACATTTCCCATTCAAATGAGATGGTTATGCAGTCCACACAGAGAGAACATGTGAAAATGTTTTGTTTAACAGATGTCAGGACCAGATTTTCGATACTTAAGGCCATAAACATGAAAGGAGTTCAAGGGATTTTAAGTCATCTTTCAATAGTGGACTTGACTGAGCAGATATTATGATAATCTGGTCATAGTTTTTTCCGCTATGATGAGAAGTATTATGTTTCCAAATTTATATTAAGCTTGTAAATTATCATATGCAGGCAGCTCTGAAAAATTTGTTCTCTTTTTGGCTATGCAAAGATGTGTAAGTGTAACTGTGTAACAACAAAGAAATTGAATTTCTTCTTCCATTTTACCTTGCTGTTTTTTGTAATTTTTACTTTTTATATTAGAGCAGTAGTAGTATTTATTTATTTGATTAATGACCAACTAATTTAAAACAATAATAGCAAAATGAAACAAATTTAACTCAGTTTATTTAGCATATACTAAAAGACAAATCACACATTTATTTATATCTCTACTGCTGTAATAATGTTATATCCAAATAATGACAATGTAATTTTAAAAAACCCACCAATTTCTTTTAGCTATTTGCTTTAGAGCAAGTTCTGAAAAAAGAGCTATCTAAAATAGTAGCATGCAAAAAAGCAAAGGGTATGAAATATTAAAAATAATTAAGAAAACAAAACCTAGTGCCAGAAAAATATAACTGAACACACAAACATCTTTGATATAACAAAACGTAAGTCATTAAGTTTGTTTATCTTATTCACAGGAGGAGCCATTGTCCAACAGCAAAGTGCACCCATTTGCATTTGGAAAGCCTCAAATTCAGTTTATTACTTATTTTCATAGCAGTTTTATTACAAATTACAGCAGCAAAAAACTAATTCAAACTAAAAAAAAAAGAAAATATTAGATACAAAAAATAAAAAGAAAAGAAAAAAATAAGAGTATAGTAAAGGAAAAAAGATACGTAGAAAGAAATGGCTTCCCTCTTTATCACAAGCATAAATAATTTTAATAATTTATTAAAGGTAAAGGTAAAGATTTCTCCCTGTCCGAGTCATGTCTGATTCTAGGGGTCAGAAATGCTTATTTCCATTTCTTATCCAAGGGAGCAAATGTTTTCTGAAGACATTTACGTGGTCATGTAGCCAGCAGGACTATACACTGAAGTGCACAAAATGCTATTATCTTCCCACCAAAGTGGTACCTATTTATCTACTCACATTTGCATGCTTTCAAATTGCTAGCTTGTGCAGGACTCGAGTCTTGAATCTGGATTGTATATATTCAGCACCCCAAATAACTTATTACCTTCTCTTAAAATAAACAAATACTCTCTTCTTCCCATATCCCATCTGTTATTTAGAAACAAATCCTTAAAACCTCGTCATTTCAACTCCAATCATCAAACGTGCATGAGCTGTTATAGAGATAACAATATGTGTTTTAACCTTGATCAAAGAAACCAACTCTATATTTCTTAGATTTATTTCTAACTTTCTGATGTTTAGTCACTTCAAATAGTATCCTAGAAGTTTATTTCTTTTTATTTTTTCCTTTGTCCCCGCTCATAAAATTTTTCAAATCTTCATAAAATATGTATCTGGCCTTACTCTCTTGATTTGTTATTTTGTATATCCCTTTTAATTATGAATATATCATCTAGTTTCTTTTGTATATTCATGTAACATTTTGTTTCCGTTCATTCTAATAGTATGCTATTATTAAACCCACTTTTAAATTGGTCTAAATTGGTCTGATAAAACTTGTTCCTTTCCATAATATCTTTTAAATAAAGTCTATCTATAGCAGCAGTCACAGTTAAAATTAACTTCTTAGTCCATTGTTTAAAAATATTCTTCAGTATATCCAATATTAAAATATTTTGCTCCATTCTGTATTTGTAAGTCAAATTTAAGTGTTTATCTCTTTAATTTTTTTTATTAAAAAGTTTTATCAAATATTACAACAATTTTTCCCCATTCTTCACCCCCTCCCTCCTCCACCCCCCCATCCCCCTCCAACCCCCCTCCCCCGACCCCGGACTTCCCAGAGCAAATACAGGGTATAACATTTAACAAACATAAACTAAAATATGCTAACTTTCTGTAGGCTCCTAATTCCCTCTTGCTCTTTAACTCGCTTTTCAACTAACAAAACATAATTCAAAAAGAAAAAGTTGGTTTCATTCATAAGCTATTTGAAGCTTTTTAGTCCGATATTTGTTTTGAATATAGTCAATCCATCTTCTCCATTCCGATATATATCTTTCATTTGAATGGTCCTTCAAATATGCCAAAATTTTTGCCATCTCTGCTAAATTCACTACTTTTAATGTCCATTCTTCAATAGTAGGTAAGTCTTCCTTCTTCCAATACTGCGCCACCAAAAGTTTGGCTGCTGTTATTAAATTTAAAATCAACTTAGTCTCTATAACAGTACAATCTGTAATTATACCTAACAAAAAGAACTGTGGTGTAAATTTTATCTTCTTTTTGATAATATTTTGAATAATCCACCATATTTTTATCCAAAAAATCCTTAATTTTTTTACATGTCCACCATATATGATAATATGTGGCATCATCACATTCACATCTCCAACACTTAGGTTGCACACTTGGATACATACAGGCTAGCTTTTTAGGACCTAGATGCCATCTATAAAACATTTTATAAAAATTCTCTCTTAAATTTTGGGCTTGCGTAAACTTGACATTTCTAACCCATATTTTTTCCCACGTTTCCATCATTATTGGTTATTCAATATTTTGTGCCCACTTTATCAGAGAGTCCTTAACTAACTCCGTTTCTGAATCTATTTCTACCAATGCATTATACAGCCTTTTTATATGCATTTGACTTTGATCTCTAATTTGTTTTACCAAGTTCTCCTCATTTTGCAAGATACCAATTTTCTGATCTTCTCTCCATCTAGCTTGCAACTGTAAATACTGAAACCATGTTTGAATTATCCTTTCTTCTCTTAGTTGATTCAAAGATTTTAATTGTAGTATACCTCTTTCCTTGTTAAGAAGCTCTTTGTATGTAGTCACATCTTGTTTTTGCTCTACACTTATATTCTCTATCGCATGTCTGAGTATTGCCCACATTGGTAACTTCTCGTTTAATTTATACTTATACTTTTTCCAGACACGCAATAAAGCATTCCTTAATATGTGACTTTTAAAAGTCTTATCCACTTTCTTATCATATAATAAATAAGCATGCCACCCGTAAACCAATCATATCCCTCAATATTCAATATTCTTTCTTCTGTTGAGTTCATCCAGTCACTCATTGCTGATAGGGCAGCTGCCTCATAATATAGTCTTAAATTGGGCATTTTGAGACCTCCTCTTTCACGTGTATCCTGGATTATTTTTTGTTTTATTCTCAATCTCTTCCCTGCCCAGACAAAATTATTAATACCCTTCCGCCATATCTTCAAATTTTCATCTTTTTTAAGTATTGGTATCATTTGAAAAAGAAACAAAAACTTAGGCAAAACATTCATTTTTACTGCTGCTATTCTTCCTAACAAGGATAGTTGTAATTTTTTCCAATTTTCCATCTCTCTCTGTATTTTTTGCCACAACGAATCATACTGTTTGTCTCTTTTAATTGTAACCTTATTTGCTTCTAGTTCATTTAGTGTCCAATTTTTTAAATTTTATGTTAAAAAAAAGAATTAAAATCAAAAGTATTTTCCTAGGGGAAAGATTTTTTATACTTAATTCCAAACTCATATTTCAAATATATCTGGTCTCTTAGTCCATCTGTTACTTTCTAAATAATGCTTTGGCTCTTTGTTTCAAATAGTTTTTAAGTCCTTAAACTTCTTTTAAAGAAATATGTTTTAAACAAGTTCCCCCTTCCCCCCCCAAAAAAATGTTTCCATTCTTCCTGCTCTGTTAAATACTCTATTACTCTGATTTCCAATAAACCAACTGCACATACTTTATTCCACCCATCCTTTGAGTGAGTGATGACATCAATCACTATTTTCTACATACTCCCCTCTTACTTCTGGAGTAGCATAGAGAATCTGAATGGTACTGCTGTGGTGGAGAGATTTGATTTGTCCCTTGCTAGTTGGTTGCTTATTTTGCTTCTTGTGTTGAAGAACAAGCCAATTCGCATTACAAGAATTTAAGCAGATAAAAGAAAACATTGTTTTTTACTTCTCTTTTAGGGAACAAGTGAGCACTGTTACTATCAGGGCAATCTCCGTGGAGAAGCAAACTCCTTTGTGGCTTTATCTACCTGCCATGGCCTACAGTAAGTAAGGAATGGTGAAATGGGAAAAGGAACCATGAAAAAGAAAGCCAAAGTCAGTCTGGCTGTGTTATGTTTTTTTAAATTGACTTGGATATTGTCATGTTGGGATCCTTCATAGATAAGTAGTAGTTTAGACATTTAAAAATTAATAACTCTGATAATAGACATTTAAAAAATAATAATTCTGATCAATCAAAAACCTTATTAAAGTTGCTACTTCAATGCTGAGTGGCCTTGGGGGTGATGTCAGCATGGTGCAATTGTGGCTTCTATCATACTGAAAAGGTGAGTTTAGTGCCTGTGAATAATATTTCCTAGTAATTATTAAGGGCATATAATCTGCATATAGACATTTCTTGGTCCAGATTCTCTTTTTATTTCCCTGAGTGAGAGGAATAAAGAATGTCAACTATGACTGCTTCATGGAAATGCTTAGCATGCGACTGTTTAGAAATATGCAACTTTGTCCTAATGCCTGCCTGAATATTGTTTCTTAATTTTTTCCTCCTAATGTAAACATAGTTGCTTTTGTGTTTTATGTAACCTCTTCATATTTCTTTGCACTTCTTCAGTGGTGTTTTCTCTGATGGAAAAGACGTGTACCTCCTGAAACCTCATGATTCACTTGAACATCAAGCGGTAAGGAAAGCCTGGCCCGGGTTGTAATTCCATCACTGCCATGGAGATACCTCACTTGTGTTTCATCCCCAGAGGTGAAAGGAAGTTCGTGTTGGCTCCCTTCCCTCCTGTAAACTTCTGTAGATATTGGGACTCTGTTCTAAGGCAGGGTCAGTGTCGAAGTGAGGTGTCTGGGCAAAATTACTGGCATTGAATTGCAGAGGCCCGGATTCAAATCTCTCTTCAGCCAGAAAGCTCACTTGAAGGATATCAGCAACCATTGTCCATTAGACCAACTGACATCACTAGGTTGTTCCTAGGATAAAAGATAACAATTACAAGGTACACGGTTGTTTTAAGCAATAGTGACGTATAAGAATAATACACATAAATTCTATTTATACTTTCTTGGCATAGTAATAGAAAGAGAAAGAAATGCCAGCTTTAAAACTGTGAGGTCAGACCCATGCAGGGCTAATTAACTCCAACCTTTATCAATAAATTGTTGCGTATTTTATTTTTCTCAACACTTTTTGTTGTACACTACAATCACTGTATTGATTTTAAAATTGCCTTTCTTTTTCCTAAAGGGGTATGATGGTTGCAAATCCTCCAGAAGTTGCTAAAGAAAATACCATATTCAGATTCTAAAATTTCTGCTCCAATATGGAGCTATATCATATCTGGTTCCAAAGAAATTGGGATTTTCTATAGTGCTAGATACCTTAGGCAGCTTCTAAATCTGCTCTCCTCCCTCCACAACTTGGCCTAATGTATTTCCAGCAGCCACTCTTTTGTAAAAGCCATGATAAGGAGTTTTTCAAGGTGCTTTCTTTGAATGTTGTTACCATAGCAGCAAAGGGAAGGAGATTGTATACCACCACCTCCCCTCCATAATCTGCTTCCTCTATCTTCTTACTTCTCATCAATCTCAATTTGCAGACATGTTTTATTATTGCTTTATTCCAATCAATCATTTTAGAGATTGCTCGATGAAAAACATGGTAGGAGAACATTATAATATTTCTCCAAAAAGTATTGGAGAAAAAAGAAATTGCGATAACATAAACATGAACTCTAACTTGACATAAGAAACTGATTTTCAACATTAGGGTGTTTGAATATTGTAATAGGTGAACCAGTAAGAAAGAAACAATTTTTAAGCATGAACAGGCTGTTCTTCAGTCTTGAAAAACATAACACCTTGGTGTATATGGCACTTCTATAGAGAATCTTTTCAGCAGTTTAGAAACAGTTCCAAAGCTGTGAGATCTCACAATATTGACTAAGAGAGAACTGACTCATGCTTCTTTTGGCTTTTCACTAGTTTATCTAAAATTGGGGCAAAGCTGATGTTTTCCTTTGCAAAGTTTCAGATATCTAAAGCATGTAAATGGTTTTATCTCTCATGGATGGAATTCTTGCTTCCACCCTTTGATTATTCCTATGTGATATGCACATGCTATTAATTCTCAGGTCCCTTAAGAGAAAAGATGGCTTAGTAACTTTGTGGCTTTCATAACATCACAGGGGTTGCTTTGCACACAATTGAACATAAAAATGAAAGCAAGAATAGGGGTAGTGATGCTAACAATTATTTCTTTTTACACACACCCTGTAAAAGTTTTAAAAAGTATTTTGTATCATATGAGCTTTGCCAGGTAATATAAAGAGGAATAACAGAAGAATAAAGATACAAAAAGCGAAGTAGAAGAAAAACTACTAATAAAACATAAAGTAGTGGCCAAAATTGGGAAAAGTGTATTTTTGAAATTTGATGGCCAATAATACCACTTTATTGTTTAGTAGTACCATAAAATTATATATCAATGGAAAGATAATTTAATCAAGAATGTAATGCAACAACATTTGTTCAATTATCTGTAGTCTATGAAAAGTTATAGCCAAATAACCAGAAAAAGGAAGCACAACTTGCTTAGGTTGATATCAGGTAGCTTTCCTTCGTCTGATTGTAGCCAATGAGCATGACTGTTTAGAGAGCCAATCAGGTATCATCTTGTTTTGGCAATGAGCTAATCAGATCACACTAGGATTCAGTTATTGATGTCATGTATTAAAGGTGAGAGGAGAACATTTGCCAGTGTGTTATGTGATTGCTATCAAGTTGGTTGGAGTTTTTTGTGTTCTTTCATTTAGTAAGCTTGTAAAACATAATAAAATTAAAGAAATGGTGCAAAGAGTTGACTGGCCGCCCAGAAAGCGATGTAAAATAGTATTATTAAGTGAACCAGGCTAGAAACTTAACCAAAGGTGGCATTTCTAAGTTTTTGAAGAGGTATAAGGAGACTCAGTCACTACAAACCCACACTGGTAAAGGCAGGAAAAGATGCACAACAGCAAGTGATGATAGAAGAATTAAGAAATCTTATATGACACAAGAAAATCATTTGGGTATATACAAGATGAAATGGCGCAATGCAATGTGAAGTTGAGTGCAAGGACTGTTCGGCGCAGACTGCAGGAATTTGGCTTAAAATCTAGAATTCCACAAAAAAAAAAAGCTGCTATTCTAATAGCAAATCCTTCATAAAAGTTATTGCATTACATTCTTGATTAAATTATCTTTCCATTGATATATAATTTTATGGTACTACTAAAAAAAAAAAGTGGTGTTATTAGCCATGAAACCTCAAAAATACTGTACTTTTCCCAAAAGGTTTCCACAATTTTGGCCACTACTGTAAGTAAAAATATAATAATAATAAACAACTTTTAGTAGTGCCTTTGCTCATTCCTCTCCATTTATTTTTCCAAATGCTAATCACTACCTAGATATTTGCTATACTTGAACATGAAATGGTGGAGGTTATTTTTAGTACCTAAGACATTTTATTTATCATTTTAATAGATATTTTAACTGCTTTCCTAGAAAACATTCCAAACATTCCAAACACAACCTTGATGTGTAATGTAATTTTTATAATGGAGCCATTCCTGCTTGAATTAATTTATTCAATTTATATCACATCTAACATGTGACTCAAGGTAGCTTGGAATAAAATACACAGTATGAAAAAATAAAAATGAAAAAGACAATAGTGGAGCACTGGAGCCTCATCCAACCATACAGCCAGGAGATGGTATCTGTCACATACGTAGGAGCCTGAGCTTGAGCACAAAGCTAAGTTTTCAAGTCCTTATGGAAAGGCAGCAAGGATGGAGCCAGTCTAATCTCATGGGGAATGATATCTCAAAGGGCGAGCCCCATAGTAGAAAAGGCTCTTCTTCTGGACCCCATGAGCCAACACATCTTAGCCGACAGTATCCAGAGCATGCCCCTCCTGCTAGATCAAACAGGATGGTAGAGACAAGTGGGAAAAGATAAGTAACCCAGTCCCTTTGTCTGAGACTAGAATTAGTGCCATTTGGAATAAAACATTCATCTTGGGATATCTTTAGGAACTGAGGACTGATGTAGGCTGGCTTCAGGGTAGCTCAGTGGCTAAGACACTGAGCTTGTAGATCAGAAAGGTTGGCAGTTCGAATCACTAGTACAGGTCTTCTGCGTAAGCAAGGGGTTAGGACTAGATGACCTCCAAGGTCCCTTCCAACTCTGTTACTGTTACAAGCCACTCCCCAATAAGGAAAGTAGAAGAAAGTGGAATAGTAAATATTGTAACTGTGGGACATGACATAGGGAAGAAAAAAGCAAAAGAAATACAGATAGTGTGAAATATCAGATGTAGTCCACACACCTTAAAGTTGCCAGGTTTGAGTTAAATTGTGGTTAAATCTGTCATATTAGTGCAGTCATACTGATTCTCCCCCACAATATAATAACTCAGTGTAGACAAAAAAGACCAGTACAATCAAGATATTAAGGTAAGATGTTCATAGTTTTATGGGCATTTAGAGCATAGGCATTTACTTTTCATTTTATGATGCCTGCTGAATAGAGCAGTAAAAACTTGACAGGAATTTTAGTTTGTTCTATCACTTGTTTCCAGGCCCCAACCCCTATTCCCTCCAATAAGTCATTAACTCTGATCACTGTTGCATGTTTCCCTGCCACTTGCCACTGGGGAAATTATTTTCTTTGCTAACCTTTGTATGATTCTGGACTTAGGTGGTGTTGGGTCTTTATTGGGGCTGTTCAATACAAATCAGCCAGCCAAATTTTAGCCTGTTCATTTCTACTAACCTCCAGCTTATTAAATCAGTTTATTTAATGACTGTTAAAAGTTACAACACTGCAAAAAGTAACTTCTGACCGTTTCACACTTACAACTATTGCAGCATCCTAATGTCACATGATCAAAATTCAGACTTGGCAACTGACTCGTATTTATGATGGTTGCAGTATCCTGTGGTCATGTGATCACCTTTTGTAACCTTCTGACAAGTGAAGTCAATGGGGAAAGCAGATTCACTCAATAACCATGTTACTAACTTAACTGCAGTGATTCACTTAAAATCTGTGGCAAGGTAGGTTATAAAATGTAGCAAAACTCACTTAACAAATGTCTCACTTAGCAACAGAAATGTTAGGCTCAATAATGGTTCTAAATCGAGCACTACCTATAAAGCTAGAAACTAGAGACTGATGGATGGAAATGCACATCAATAGTTGAAAAATCGATGAGAGAACAATCAAAGAGAGCTTTGTAGCAGAACATCTGTTTATATGTGGATATTCCATATACGTTCCCTGTCACCCATGTTAAAAGATTTTTGAATGATCAGGAAGACTTAAGACTTTGAAGAGCTGTCAGAATATGTGACGGTAGTTATAATATTATGTTAGCTCTAGTACAGTGATGGCTCTTTTCCGGACTGAGTGTCCAAAGCACATGCATGAATGCATGCCTGTGTGCCTGAGAATGCGCACCTGCACGACCAAACCCCCCAAATGCAATGCATATGCGGCCCCTGCTCATGCGCCTCACCTCCGCACATTTGCATGCCCCCCACATGTGCCCTGCCCCCCAAAGACTAGCTGGCCGGTAGGAGGCATGTGCGCATGTGCACCAGAGCTGAACTGAGGTGATGGCTCGCGTGCCCATAGGGCATTGCATGCCATCTCTGGCACGCGTGCCATAGGTTCGCCATCATGGCTCTAGTATGATGCAGTTCGTTGCAAAAGGACCTATGAGGCTCTGAAAAATAAAATAATGCTATGTTGGTATAGAAGTGATGGGGTAGCATGACAAGGAGAGGCCAATGTGGGGGAGGGGGAGGATGAAATTAGCTAAGGGATGGAATCCTGAAAATTGAAAGCTATGCCATACATAGAGGGGAAGGCTGAAAAATGAGATTGTAAAAAAATGAGGCAGTAGCAATCTTTATTGTACCCAGAGAAATTGAAAAAGAAAAAGAAAAGAAAAGCAGTTTTGCATTATGTGATTAAAAAACAAAAACAAATGCTGTCTAGTGTGGAGAAATTCAGAGAGGAGAGCTAAAAGGAGACGCTTAGAGAAAGAGGTGGTTAATTGCTAAATAGGGACCTTTCTACAACACCATGGTTCCATTCCCCAATCCTTCAAAAGCAGCCTGGAGCTGATTTGCAGTAATTTTCACTTCTACCGAACTCAAAAAGCTGAACGCAGCATGAGCCAATCAGTTCTTCTACCAGTTGCCCGCTAGAAGGCTCGGGTTAATGGCATTCAATCAGTACAATACCAGCAGGTTGCACTCATATACTTGGTGATGTAAAGAAAAAAAAAGTTGTTGCTTTTTCTCTATGAGAAGCAGGAATAATTTAGTTTGAGTAGGACCTTGGAGTCAAGGTGAGGTACAGTCTAACTAATGGAAAATAGCATGCCTATAAATTCTTCAGTTTTATCAGTGCAAATGGAAAATTTGCCTTTGACCAATTCTAGATATGGTAGCAACTGAGCCAAAAATGTATCAGTTTAACTATTGCATACAGCATGAGAGTATACACCTGGAGGCATCTTCTGAAACAAGGCAAAGACACTATGTGGAACACAGATTACCAAAAAAAAAGTCTTCCATTGTTACTATGGCTATGTGGGACACTAGAATTGCCCCTCACATTTGGCTTTTCAGCTCAAGATTATAGTGTAATGAAAATCAGTGTAGATTGGAACTATGGTAGCAATTTATGTTATCTTTCCAAACAATATACATTTGTCTGGAGAACTGAAAGCACTTTAAAAGCAAAGAATCTTTCAGTGCGATTTTACATTCCTGCTTGTTTGGATTATAAGTAATATGAATGAATTACATGTAAGCACATTTTCTTTAGGCCTTTAAATAGATATATGTAAAGGAAGAAACTTGCTATCATGATCCTTCCTAATCTGTGATTAATTCATTCAACTCTCACAGATTGTCTGAAAAATTATCTTAAGATAGACCCAAGAGTGAATGAAATTGCAATGAGCGGCGTGGTAGCCTAGTGGTGGAGACTTCTGCCTCCCATTTGGAAGGTTGAGAGTTCGGCCCTAGGGAGTTGGCAGATGTTTGTCTCTTAAGGTACAAGAAAAAAAAAAGTTCATCTCTATCCAGTCGCCCAAACTCTGTCTTGAATTAAGGGATATAGTGTCATAAAAAGGGAGTTTAATGAATGAAATTGCACAATTCTGACAAGGATATAGGCAGTCTGGTTTTAGTCTTCCTATACATTAGTAAAAAAAAGGTAAAGGATTTTACATAAATAACAATACTATGAATATTCTAATTAAACTGAAGAGAATTAAATATTGCCTGATACCAATGTAAATACATGCTTATTGTGGCAATATTTTTTTCTTTTTTTAATCCCCTTCAGCAGGAGCCACTTCCTCACCAGATCAACCAGACACCAGTACCTCGCATGTCCCGTGGTTGCACAGAACCAGGTAAACATGCCTTTCTATCAAGAGATTTTGGTGCCTTGTAATTAATTTTGGAATTGGGGTAAATGAGTTTCCAGCTTTTATCACTGCATTCCTTTAAATTTTTGGAATTCTGTTCTTATCATAATCTCAATAAATTACATGTATTCTAATGCACATCTGCTGCATTTAATTTCTGTTGAGTACTGAGATACAAATGCATCCTCAATGAGTGTTTCATTGCCAATCTTTTCCCCTGACTTATTTATTTGTATCTTGATGTATTTTATTTTCACCTGTTTTCTTTTCCTTTGGGTGTACTTAAAATGGTTAATCTTTAAAAAAACCATTAAAAACCCAGATTAAACTTCCTAATAAAATAGATAGCATAATCATCGAATAGTTGAAAGCCTGTTTAAAGAAATGATGGGATTTTCAAAGGAAAATGTTTCATAGTCTGAAAGAAACACAAGAAGTCTTCTGCATTTAAAGCGGAGAATAGATTTGATATTTTATTTTATTTATTATTTTATTTTATTTTATTATTTTAATTATTTTATTTTATTTATTATTTATTTTATTCAATTTATATAGTCAACTATCTCACATTTGTGACTGGGCAACACAATATTTCAAAACAACCAACCAACAAAATATAGGAAAACAGTAAAAACAAAATAATCTTTAAAATCAAATAAAAAAACTTAAACTAAAATTACTTCCCCCCCCCCAAAAAAAAAACCCCTCATAAAAGGTAGGCAAGTGCAAGTTGTGGATCAATCATAGCCAATTCTTTGCTATATTTTACTCCAATTGCAACTGCTGAACACTCTTCAAGGAATAGCCTGAGCCTTTTCTCCCCAATGTCTAATGGAATATGTAGCCAGTTGAAAAATTTCCTTTGTGGCCGGATAACCTTGGTTTTAACTCAGAAGTCACAGTATTGGTTCTCAGTATAGACCTTGAGCTACTTGCTATTTTATTAAGTTAGCTGAAGTGCCATTCACATGCATATAGAATCCAATACTAAGCTTACTTTAACACGTGAAGACTACCCAGAATCTTCAATGCTTCTTGCAAACAAGACATTTCCGATTTAGATTTCTACCACATACTACCCCAGGATTCTTCAGAATTCAGGCCATTTTTCCAGTTGGAGAAAAAACATTTCTCAAATTAATTTTGATGATGTTCATTTTGGAATGGAGAAACTGCATTTTTTTCCTGGTAACACCCCAAAGAATAATTGGAGTTTACAGTACTGCCTCTCACTGGAGATATGGTAAATCTTTTGTTCAGAAAGAAATGTTTTTCCTTTGCCTGATATTGTGAAAAATAAATACAGTTAAGAATTCCTGGACACAATTTACTGAAAATGAACAGTGTGTATGGTGTATGAAAAGTCATGCAAAATTAGAACTAAACATGTAGCTAAATTGAAAAGAATATCTAATTAAATAATACCGGTAATTGTTGGCCTTATTTTAAAACTTTAAAGGGCAAAGAATCTAATTCATCAACCCCCACCATGCCTATTCTCACCTCTTAGGAAAATGTTTTTCACCTATGAGCAACCCAGGTAGTATTTATTGCCAGAGTGCTCTGATCTTCACAATAAATAGGTTCAGTCTGTAATGTCTTTGAGCATCCAGTAATAGAGATTTATCTATGGAATTTTGAAAACTTCAGGGACAGACTGTTCTAGATTTCTGTTAACTGTATGCTTTGCATGCAGTGAGGCTCCATGAAAACATATAGCCAATTATTTGTTGGCAGGATTTTTTCTTACCAAAGAAGGGAGATGGGTTGAGATGACCTGATATAGATAGCTCTGACACTGAGCTGTAATTCTTAAGACATGTTTTCTGAAAGGAAGATGACAACTATCTCTTGTGTTTTTGCACTGAGTTTGAATAGAAAGCAGCAAAATATTTCTTCCAATAGGTAGTGAGCATTAAGATGATTTCTTCTCTCAGTCATCTCAACCGGCATGATTGGAAGAAATCATATCATAAATTGGTAATGGGTAGTTATGCTAGATATTTTCGTATAATTGTATCAGAATGGTACCATAAGATTATAAATCAGCATATATAGATTACTATACTCTCCCTTGTCTGATCACATCTTTTGTCCCAGTTTAAATATCTGAAAATCTGATTACCTATTTTTCCATATATGATATCCCTCTCCAATATATAATATATATTCTTTTCTCCCAGGCTGTTTATTTTCTGCATTGAACTACTACATTCCTCCTGGGCTTCCTAAACTGCGTCGACGAAGACAGGTAAATTTACTACATGGCAGTAATCATCAGTTTTAAAAGCAGAAGACCAAGAATATGAATTTACTGTACCTAAAAAACAGAGCACAATTTTTTAATGCATAGATTCCTAGCATGACCTATTATGCTGGGATGGTCCATACCAATCTTTTTCTGCAATTGAGAATCAAGATCATGTGAAGTATTAGTACCACTTTATAATGCCTTGGTAAGACCATACTTGGAATAGTACATCCAGTTTTGGTTACCACAATATAAAAAATGTTGAAACTCAGGAAAGAGTGCAGAGAAGAGCAACAAAGATAATTAGGGGGCTGAAGGTTAAAACATATGACAAATAGTTACAGGAATTGGTTATGCCAAGGGAGCCGAGGTGGCGCAGTGGTTAGAGTGCAGTACTGCAGCTACTTCAGCTGACTGCTAGTTCAGCAGATCAAATCTCACTGGCTCAAGGTTGACTCAGCCTTCCATCCTTCCGAGGTGGGTAAAATGAGGACCCAGATTGTTGGGGGCAATATGCTATTTAGTATACTGTCTTTGGTGTAAGCCGCCCAGAGTCCTCGGAGAGTGGGCGGCATAGAAATATGAATAATAAAATAAATAAATAAAAATAAATAAATAAAATAGTGAAAAGAAAGACTAGAGGTGAGATAAAAGCAAGTCTTCCAATATCTGAGGGCCTGCCACAAAGAAGAGGGGGTCAAAGTACCTGAAGACAGGACAAGAAGCAGTGGATGGAAACTAATCAAGAAGACAATCAATCTAGAACTAAGGAGAAATTTCCTAACAGTGAGAACAATTAATCAGTGCAGCTATTTGCCTCCAGAACTTGTGGTTGTCCCATCACTGAAGGTTTTTAAGAAGAGACTGGACAGCCATTTGTCCAAAATTGTAGGGTCTTCTGCTTGAGCAGGGGATTGGACTAAAATAGCGGTCCCCAACCTTTCCACCTTGGCAGCCCAGCCTGGCGTGAGCAGAAGGTGCTTGCACGTGTGAATCTCCACTTGTGCAAGCGGAAAGTGCTTGGATGCAAAGCTCTCTTCATATGTGAGTGGAGCTTCGTGTGCACATGCTTGCCCACTGCTCGCGTGAGTGGAGCTTTGCACACATGCTTGCCCATCGCATGTGCAGTCCGGTTTTAAACAGGCCGCTGCCTGGCAGTAGGCTGTGGCCTAAGAGTTGGGGCCCTTGGACTAGAAGACCTCCAAAATCTCTTCAACTCTGTTATTCTGTTATCTTCATGGAGTTTGCTTCCCATTCAGTATAGACCAGACATAAGCAGAATTAATACTTTTCACACGTCAATCTAAAAATCTCAGAGTCCCCATACTCTATGAACTGTCACAAATTTTTCAAATTATAGGGAAGATCCCATGTTCTCTTTCTCCCACAGAAGTAATACTATGCTAAGCAATCTATTACTGGCCACTTACACTTTTCAAAGAACAAGGAAATGTTTCATAAGAATAGAAGTTATTTATTTGCATTCATGTTTTATAGGTACTGGTAAACTGCCTATTCAAATTATTTGGAAAATTTTGTAAGTCTTCAGTTGTCTAACTTGGCCCATTTATTTATTCTTTTAAATGGATAGCACAAAGCAGGTTAAATTCTCTTCCCTTACATTTTTGTATATTTTTAAGGGTGCTTATCAGTTTGTTGCAAAAATCAAATCCAGAAAGCACACATAGGTAACTGATTCAGCAGGATTCATTAACTTCTCTTTATATATAAAATAACACATACAATACCAACAGCAGATTCTTCAACATGGTAGAGTTACAGGCAAAAAACACAGGCAGTTCAGCAGTCTAGTTTCAGTTTCAATTCTCAGCACAGCACTCAGAGCTACAGAGCCATGCCCAGGCTCCTTCCTGTCTCAGCTCCGCTTGGCTGATCCAGTTGCTATACCTATTCATTGCCTGACCTTGTTACCATGTTTCCATTCTAGTTCATGAATATTCTGACTGTGCTGGTCTAGAAACCTGGTGACTCTTAAATTCTAGTCCTGTTTTAGCCATGAAAACACTGATGGGCAATTGCCTTGAATTACTTATAAAGTAATAAAGGCAAGATAAAAATCTAATAAATAAGATAAACAAATTAGATCTTTGTTTATTTCACTTGAAAACATTATTGGAAGAAATTCCTTTACTACTTTGGGATTGTAATTAAATTTTTATTTTAGAATAACAAATGGCAGCTAGATAAATTCTCACATTCCAAGCAGCAAGGCTTGCAGGTATCCCAATTTGTGTACTATAGTGTCACGTTTAACATGTTGGACTAAAACTGGGAAAATCTAGGCTCATTAAGTGTATGAAGATAATCTCTTACTTAGCACAACCTATGTCCCTGAGTTATTCTAGGGATAGAATATATTCCTGAGTTCCCAGAGGAAAGAGAACAAAAACAATGCAATAATAAAATATTAATTACACTGAATATTGCATAAATAGGGGACGCGGTGGCTCAGTGGCAAAGACACTGATCTTGTCGATCGAAAGGTTGGCAGTTCAGCGGTTCAAATCCCTAGTGTCGCATAAGAGGGTGAACTCCTGTTACTTGGCCCAGCTTGTGCCAACCTAGCAGTTCGAAAGCATGTAAAAATGCAAGTAGAAAAATAGGGACCAGCTTTGGTGGGAAGGTAACAGTGTTCTGTGTGCCTTTGGCATTTAGTCATGCCGGCCACACGACCACAGAGATGTCTTCGGACAGCGCTGGCTCTTCGGCTTTGAAATGGAGATGAGCACCACCCCCTAGAGTCAGGAACGACTAGCACATATGTGCTAGGGGAACCTTTACCTTTAAATTGCATAATTGTTATTGAAAAGAGAGGTATGGAAGTGCTGTGTGATTTTTCATGTTTGGGTTAGTTTTGACTGATTATATACAATGCCTTAAAGTTTTATAGCATTTCACAACTTAGAAAGCTTGATGTGTAATATATACCAACTTTCTCCAATTGCTCGTTGGATGTATTGAGCTTCTCTTAATGCGTAACAATCTGCAGGAATTAAGCTGTGTCTAAATAGTACTAGGTTGTGGAAGATTGGTGGAATCCAATCTTCTGATTGAGCTTCCTTACTATAAAATGTAAGGAGAAAGAATATGGGAAAATACAAAAGCCTGTGTATGAAATATGTTCCTGGGCATGAATGGGGAACTCCTTCTTAGAGCAGGAGAGTTGCCAATGTAAATGTGTCTTCTTCTTCCCATGCCAGGTTCACCGAGGTCATCGGACTGTCCACAGTGAGACCAAATTCATTGAATTGATAATTGTTAATGACCACCAACTGGTGAGTACTGATAATGGCTTAGAAAGACAAATATGGATGGGTTTGTAATTGCAGATCCTTTAAAATGCTTTGTGGAGAGAAGCAAATGAATTGCCTGCCAGGCCTGTTTCTTTGAGCAATTTGACAAACAACGATCAGAACATTTTTTCCTTTCAGTGTCTTAAGTCTGATTTCTTTTCTTTTTCTTGTTTATAAATTGGTCAATATATCTCTGTTAGGATCTCTTCCACAATGCCATTTGCAATTCAGATAAACTGTCCATCAGCTAAGCTTGCTGGGTCAATATAATTACACTGTCAGTATGACCAGTGTAGATTGATAAAGTACACTCAAGCTTTCCAAGGCTACTGTGTCTTCCATTGGTAATTTGTTTTGTTTCAGTTCTTACTCTTGTTTAGTGCTATGCATTCAGAGCAGCATTACTAATGAATCCCTGATAATTGTTCTTAAATAGACAATTATTCAAAATTGTGATAGGGGTCTTTAATTTATGGTTTTATTTTATTTATTTATTTTTTAAAAAAATGCAAAATGATGTTATTCTTCCCTGTCCTGTTCAAATAACAATGATGAAATAACATGTATAATGAAAAGTTCTTTCTCAATATTGAACAGAAACTGGCAAATTGAAGACCACTAAGAGATGGTTTATCAATAATGTTGCTATTAATCTGAATTCTTAATTCTGACTTTATGGTTTCCTCTATAAGGGGCAACTATGAAATATTTATTTATTAAATGTATATGCCTCCATCTCATTATGAAAGTGATTCAGTTCAAATGGTTTGACACTGCCTTCTTCTAAGTTATTATTATGATATCCCAATGTAGTCTATTTCCTTGGCCTATCTTACTGAATTAATTAGTAATTAATTAAATAATTATACTATCAGGAAATACTCGACCTGAAGACCAGACTGAGAAATTTAAAAATATCTGATATGTCCCCAAAGCTATCAACATCCAAGCAGGAGTTGGCTTTTTATCAACAGCAGTTGAGCTTGATTAAAATGAAACTTCTTTATTCCAAGCAAAAAAATGGATCAGTGCTTGAACACTTGCTCAGCTAAAGATGTGATCAAAGAGTACTGCTTTGGTTAGAGAAGGCACTTTGGCTAGAACAGTGATGGCTAACCTTTTTGCCATTGCGTGCCAGGAGTGGGGGGGGGGAAATCATGTGCATGTGTGCCCACATCCATAATTCTATGTGCTCCGCCCCTGCGCATGCACACACCCCCTCCTGGCATGTGATGGGTCAGTGGGCGCGGTAGGCCCGTTTTTCTCTCTCCCCAGGCTCCAGAACCTTTCTCAGACCTTGGGGAGGGCGAAAATGGCCTTCCCCACACCCTCAGAGACCCTCTGGAGGTCGGAAATGGCCCGTTTGCCAACTTCTGGTCTCACTGGAGCTGAGCTTGCGTGCCCACCAATATGGCTATGCGTGCCACCTGTGGCACGTGTGCCATAGGTTCGCCATCATGGGGCTAGAAAATCTTGGAATTATTAAGTTAAAGGGAATCAGTAACCTGATTCTCTACAGGAGGCTGCCATTGAAATATATTCAGAAGCTACAACTGATACTGAACACAGCGGCATAGACAGTTCTGGAGGCTCTTGGATGGACCATCTCACAGCACTATTTGTAAGGTGCACTGATTGCAATCTGCTTCTGGATCCAGTTCAAGGAGTTGGTTATCTTTTTCAAAGGCCTTTATTGCACTGGTCCAGAGTATCTAAGATGATGTCTCTCCCAATGGGGTTGGCCTATCCTACTTACTTCAGCAGAAGATGTCTTTTGGATCCTATCTACCCAAGAATTTATGGTTGGTGGGATCCAGAAGAAAAACCCTTTGTGGCCCCTGTCCTTTGGAATATTCTCCTGCCAGAGATGAGGTGGGCCACCCTCCTGGCCTTTTAAGAAGAGCTTTAAAACCTGGCTCTGCTGGGGTACCTGATAGGAATGCCTTATGCTGGGAGTGGCTGGCAGGGTAGAGAGAAAATCTTCACTCTTGTTTTGCCTGTCCACTTGATTTTTAACCTCCATTTATTTGTTCTTAATTTTAATCATTTAATATTTTTTTTTACATTTTTACATGGAGTTGCTGCAACAGTAAGATGGGTGGCATATGAAATCAATCAATCAATCAATCAATCAAACAAACAAACAATTTAATACAAGTTTCAGGAAATTATTTACATGGACTTATTTCTGTGCAAACATGGTAGAAGTTCATGCCTAAGAAGATAATCATTTCCATGAATGTACAGATGTGTTAAGAGTGGAATTGACTTTATGGCTGCTTTTTTAAGTTGGGGAAAGTCATTTCATGAAAAAAGGGGTGTAGAACGGGAAGACCCTCACTATACTGCTTCAGCCTCAGGTTTCATCAGATGACGGGTGAGCTTCCTGAAACTATTTGTTCTATATTTATTCTTTTCCAGTTTGAGCAAATGCGTCGCTCAGTCAGCCTTACCAGCAACTTTGCAAAGTCTGTGGTAAACCTTGCTGATGTGGTGAGTGTGGAGTACATTACAGTTTTCTCCAAAAATTACATGCAAAAATAAATTGAGAATGAAAGAAGGGAAAATCTGACCCGATGCAGAGGAGTCCATGATGGGCCTCTTCTATAGGTCACCATCAGGTACAACTAAGCGACTCAGTCTATTGATCACTCTAGATCAATCTCTAGATCACTCTCACATATATGTAGTCTTAAATCCTAGCATCTCATTTCCACAACACACTGAAGCTAAATGCGTAAGTACACATAACCATTGGCTTTCAAGTATCCACAATAATTTTTAGACAATGTTTCCCTGACACAGACGTTTTCATACCTAGTACATGCCAATATATACTTGTGAAACGTGGAAGTGTACAATCAGAATGATTAAACAGTTAAAAATTTTCCAATAACGCTGCTTGAGAAAAATCCTCTGTGCCTCATATTGTGACCACATTTCTAATAAAGAGGTACTACAAAGATTAGATTTAGAACATCTATTGAGAACTGTGATTGAACGCCAAATGCAGCTTGTTGATGATGTCTTATGTGTGCCTAAAGACCAGCATCCAAAAATTGCACTATGTTGGATATCTCCTGGAGGAAAGAAGAAACAAGGCTGGCCTCAGGGAACTTAAAGATCTTAAGATTATTAGTGTCCCTAGGGATGATGCCAAAGATGCTGCAAATGATTGAAAACCACTGGAAAACACTTGCTGCCCAATGTGTTCTGCACATGATGATGATGATGATGACATGCCAAAGGACAACTATTTTTATTCTCATAATTAGTTTAAGAAATGCAAATTTAGTTGAGCAAACTTGTTGAGCAAAGTTTTTCACTTATTTTTTTTTTTAAATCAGTAAACAGTTTAAATAAGGAATTATAGACAAGGAGAGATAAAATATGTGTTAAATGGTAGATAAGCAAAATACTAATAGTAAGATACAAATAAGTAAATGCGATCTAAATTGCCTTGGAGACTACAGTTCTTATTGAAAATATTATTTATTTATGAAATTACAAAATGTATCAGCTTTTAAAAAAAAATTAAGAATAATTATTAAGCTTTAAGCTAATAAAAATAGTATAGCATAAATCAGTAATTAAAATTATAAGATGTAATAGATTGAATTTAATTTCCCAAATATACACATTCTCCATAGAAAACCCCACATTTTATATGCCTTTGATTCCTTCAAGGAAAGAATGGCTAGCCAAATTGTGAGCGTGTCCTTTGATGTCTAGAATAAATTTGTATTTTTTAAAAAATAATTCTTATTAAAATTTATTTCTTACATTTAAATATTTAGACTCAATCTTAAACAATGTTATTCAAGATTTCTTCCTTCTCTGTTTCTAATGAGAAGAATATAATTTCGTTGTAACGGCTAACACATACAAAGCTAATTCAGTATGCTTTGAAGGATTGAATGTATTGGTAAAATTTAATATAAATGTCTCAAATTGCAATTAGGAATTCAACTTTTATAATTTGTGTAATTTTAATGGGAATTATTTCCCCAAAATGCTGAGTTTTCAGTATTACTGTCAAATACAATCAGCTTCACAACAGAAATCATCTTATTTTCAACATTTTAGTAAACAAGAGAGAAATATGTCAATAATAAAACAACAACTATAATATTACAATATTCAAAGTAATTTTAATCCCCCCCCCAAAAAATAGATATGAAAATAAATTGTGGGAATGAAATAAACTGCTTTAATCTTCATTTGACTTCAAGGGTACATTTGGAAAATTATGGCTGCTTTGGAAAATGGGAAGGATATCACATCAGGGGTGAAATGCTACTGGTTCGCACTGGTTCAGGCGAACCGGTAGTAATAAAAGCTACCAGTTCGGACAAATTGGTAGTAAAAAAATGCTACCGGTTCATTCGAATCGGTATTTCCGACGATCAGTGATGCCACGTGATTTATATTCAATAGAAAGCAGGAAATCCTGTTTTCTAGTGAATCTAAATCACACGGCACAGCTGTTCCCCCCCCATTCTACTTACCTACTTAACCCTCCTTTTTCTGTGTGAAGCATGTGTTTGGTGCACACTGCACATGCGCACACAGCGTACATTTGGTGCGTACTGCGAATGTGCGGACAGCGAACCAGTGGCAAACCACGGAGGATTTCACCATTGTATCATATATATGGAAGGGGGAAAGTCCCCATCTTTAAAAACAATCTATGTTGGGTCACAGATTTTTAAGGAGCAGTTGAACACTCGTATCGTGTTGGTTGCCATGGAAACATGGGCATCAGGGGATAAGATCCAGACTGATGAAGATTCCCTAGAGACACTGAGAGAGTTTATGAAGTATCGTCAAGAGTCTCTTCCTGAACACAGTGATGCTGCCCATCTCTTCTCGTGAGTTTTAAATGGGAATGTGATCACTTTTATGCTAGAAAGATGCAGAATTAACTATTATAGTTCTGATAGTAAGAATAGGCTGAAGTAATCTGCAAGAGATGTTAAGAAAATCTACGCATGTAATTAAACTTTTCTTTTGCTGAACAAGTTGGCCAGAAGACTGCTTTGCTGGTAAACACATATAATATACCTCCTGGTATTATAGCAAATGCAATACAGCTTTCTATTTTATATGTTCTCTTCTATTTCTATTCCGTTTTAGACTTTTAGAATAAAATAGAGACATTCTTTGCTGGTGAAGAGTATTAAGTAATATAGTAGAAATAAGATGTTGGCAAAAAAGAAAACTTTTCCAGATTTTTTTTTATACAGATAGTCTTCATTCAAGGACTGCTTCATTTAGCAATTGTTCAAAGTTAGAATAGCACTTAGCACTTAGACTTATATACCACTTCATAATGCTTTATAGCCCTCTCTAAGCAGTTTACAAAGTCAGTATATTGCCCCCAACAATCTAGGGTCTCATTTTACTGATCTTGGAAGGATGGGAGAATGGTAATGAAAAAATGACCCATAATCACATTTACAGCTTTTACAGGTAGGTAAAGCAAAGGAAAGCTGAAGTAAGATTACAAACACAGGTGTGCTTTCACTTAACAATCGCTTCACTGAATGACTGAGTTAGTTGCTGGTCCCATTTTGAGGTCACTAAAGACGGACTACCTGTACTAGATAATAACTGTATTTCATGTTAAAATTATATAAGAGGCTCCCTGATATCTCTAATTAGTATACCAGTAAAGTTAATACCAGTTCTAGAAAGAATGGTTTTTAAAATAACAATTACTTGTGACTCGTGATTAAAATATATAGATTCCTTTTATCAGATCTCAACAAACAACAAGTTTGAATTAATGTAGATCAGCATATAAAATATGGCACAGCAGAGTCCATTTCGACTTAGTGCTAAGATCAGAATTTCTAACTGAAATAGAAATAGCTTTTGTCCTGGAATATTGCTAGGAAGTGTTCATACATGAACATGCCTCCTCTCCTCTGTAGTTCACTAGAACTAATGAGCCCACATCTACCATAATGAGGAACAAAGGTAACAGGAACAGGAACAAAGAAACAAAGGTAACAAAGAAATGAATTCCCTGACCAATCCATACTCCTGCACTATTTTGCTAGTTTCATTGTTCTAGGTTTAGTAAGTGAATGCCAAGAGGACAAAAAAATCTAGCAGGTCAAGGTATTTAGCTTTTCCTTCACCTGCATAGTAAATCTTCCTTCTTACTCTCCCAGAGGGCACACTTTTAGAAGCAGTCGCAGTGGTACAGCTTACGTTGGAGGAATCTGCTCAGTTGCTAGAGGTGGAGGTGTGAATGAGGTGAGTTGGGTTATGATGACTGGGGCTGGAGTTTAAAGGTACAGAATTAAAGCCTGCATGCTCTTCCAACTGTATCAGATTTGTCTGTTCAAAGATCTCAAGCTCATTTAGATTTCTTTTCTCATCTTACAACTCCTGAGGCTTTGAAGATCCCTTTCTCTTGTGAGATACTACTCTTCTGACCTTTAAAACCCTTTCAGAATCTCCTACTTTCTGTTAAGCCTTGTCTCCACACTCTAACAGAACTAATACCTATGGTTTTTGCCACTACATTTGCTGACATACATCCCGTATGTTTTCCCCTCTTTTTTTCCCTTCAGTCAACTAAATTTATATTATAGGACCATTGGAGTGGTGCTTCTCTTGTTTCATTACATGATTCTACAAAGTAGCTGATGTACTTGTTTGTCATTTGTCATTTGTCTGAAGTGGTGTAGGGTTTCCTGCCTAAGCAGGGGGTTGGACTAGAAGACCTCCAAGGTCCCTTCCAACTCTGTTATTCTATTCTGTGTGGGTGATTGACATGCTTATTAAGGTTGATTAAACAGTTTTCTGCCAAAGAAAAGTCTATAGCAGATTCCATATTCTATCCATGCCATTTCTAGAGACTTCTTCAACCAAGAAGAATGGCAAGTGGGCTGCTCTCTGTTGCACATCTTCCAGCATTTGTTGCCCTGAAGCAACCATCTCATTCTAGTTTCACATGAACTGAAATGGTATAGGGTTCCCTGCTTGAGAGGGAATTGGACTAGAAGACCTCCAAGGTCCCTTCCAACTCTGATGTTCTATGTACTGATAGGGCTCTTTACATGTCAATCATAGCCAGGAATTCATTGTTCTTTGCAGGGTGAGGATATGTCCCCAGAGCAAAAGGATGGGGTGGGTTAATTTCCATGGAGGCCTGTGAATAATCTGGGAAAAATCTGCCCTCAAAAATGTAACATTTTTATGATAGTTAATCACTCCATACTCAGCCTACCCAATAACTTGTTGTCCTCCTTCCCAAAGTATGGTACCGTAGGAGCGATGGCAGTAACATTAGCCCAGACCTTGGGGCAAAACATTGGCATGATGTGGAATAAGCACCGTGCTTCTGCAGGTAAGTAACTGTGTGATGAGCCAAGTGTTTTCCTAATCTCAAGGCATAATGAGAACCTGAGAATTGCTTAGACCAGTAGTTCTCAATCTTTTCTTCAGCATAGCCCCACTTTAAATACCTCTTGTAGCCACAAACTATGGCCACAAACCTCCAAGACTTCACTCAAGATTTAAATAACATTTCTTCAAGCCTTCGCGGACCCCATATGATAACATTGTGGCTCCCTACGGGCCGACAGACCATAGATTGAGAACCACTGGCTTAGTCTAACAATAATTTTGAGACTATGATTTGCCTAAAAAAACCTTGTTTCAAAGAGATCTGGAGCCCAACAGGCAGTTTTATTCGAATAAATTTAAGAACTATTCCATTCTCATGCTTTGTCTCCTGTTCTGGAGAAACTTGAAAAAGTAATTCTTTGGCTTCTAATTTAGTACTTCATTTTCTATGTTGATATTTTTCATGCATCATGAACATTTTAATGTAAAGTTGAGATTTTTTCTTTCAGATCAGGGGTTACTTTATTTTGGTTTCCAAGTTGGAAATCTGTACTTTAAAAGATTCTGAGTGGATAAGCCAAAACTGATGTTGGAGCCTAAATCTGGGTTCACTATGGTTGTGGTTTATGTTGTCAGTCCTCCAGATCTAATTTGGTTTTCTTCCACATCCTCTTTGTCATGGTTTTGGCTGCTTCTTAAGGTCATGATCATGATAGTAGAATGGGTGAGCAAGGGCAGTTCTTTTGAAGTTATTAATATGAACCTGGCTAAAGAATAAAATATTACTGCAAAAAATTGCAGATGATCTTCCTGGAGTTTCATAGTTAAAAATTTTCAACTAATTAACAGGTTTTGCATATGCACGTGATATGTGATAGATTAAAGTACCTTATCAATTATCAATTTATATTTTTGGGATCTCCTGAGATTGCCTGAAACATTCTCTAATCTGTCTGGTATGTAACCTTCATCAGCATATTGAACCTGCCTTCCCCCCCTTCTCTTTATTCCAGTTTAAAACTACATTGGGCTACTTATTAATAAATACTATTAAGTTACCTGCAGCATTTTCTTTACTCAACATTATCAGCTATTAATAATATTAGCTGGATATTGGAGGAAGTGTATTTGTGAAATAATGCATAGAGACCAACAGATTACATTCTCAGGAGGAAAATGAAGAACAATTATTAAAAATAAATGCACTAGAATACATCATTACTTAAAAAAGGAGAGCACTAATATTTGTACATGCAGAAAAAGTCTTTGATAAGTTGAAGTGGGCTTTTTATTAGCCTTTTTAAAACAAAATGAATCCAAGACAAGAATTTAAAAGTTAGACGGATAACAAACCAACAACAAGCAGCAAGAATTATTGCAAATGGAACATTTTCCACAAGTTTTCTAGTAAGGGAACCCACTGGGTTAGGGTGTTTACTTTCTCCATTTGTAATTGGTTTAGAAGTTTTGGGAGACAAAAGTTGGCAAGACAAACAAGCACTTGAAATTAAAATTCAGGGAGAGGAATACAAGTTAAAATGCTATGTAGGTGCTGTAATATCAATCATTATGCAACCATTAGAAGAGAACTGTCAACATTTGTTAGGAAAGATTGCTATCTGATTCTTCTTGATATTTTTGCCAACAAAGATTAACATGGCCATCTTCCAACAACATCTACCCTGTTTCCCCCAAAATAAGACATCCCCTGATAATAAGCCAAATCAGGCTTTTGAGCGCATGGCAATAAAGCCAAGCGCTTATTTCAGGGTTCAGAAAAATATAAGACAGGGTCTTATTTTTGGGGAAACACAGTAGTTCAGATTTTATAGAAAAAAATGGTTTAAGGCTTAATCTTAGAATAGGATGTTTTATCAAGGACAGTGAGAAAATAAATAGTACTTGATTATTTCAGCTTTAGGAATATACAATTCTGGGTTATAATTTGAAATAGGGGATTTGGACACAATAAATGTGAACTAGGAATAGAGAATGTACATTTCCCATAATTCTTTGAGAAGATGTTTCTATTTTTTTTATTGCTCCTTTTCTCTATAGGAGATTGTCGCTGTCCTGACTTATGGCTGGGTTGTATTATGGAAGATACTGGGTAAGTTGTAGAAGAAGTGAGGATCATATAAGGCCAAGGTGTTGGGTTAATATTTGAGATCAGGAACCAAGGATTTATTAAAGTATCCCCCAAACTGTTTAGATCTTAACTTTACATCTTGCTGGCAACAGAAAACTCTCTTTGATTAATTATTGTTAAATTCATCTATTTCCCTCTCTAGCTGGCTTCAGAAGAAAGCAGGTAGTGATTTATGCATAGGAAAAAGAGAGATACATCTATTCAATTTTCCTTTTTTAGTAATCTGACATCCGCTACATCTGGTTATCTTGCCAGTTTTTAAATTCAGTTTTCTATCAACCTTCCCCCCACCCTCCGCCCCTGCTGTCTTTTTCAAAGAAAGGAAAGGGAATTTAATATGTCACTAATAGACCCTTTCATGGGCCAGAGAACACCCCAGTTTAAGCCTCTGGCATCAACTGAAAACAAATTCAAGATGCAGATGTGTGGTTATATTTAATGATTTTACATCTAGCCATATTGAGCTTACAAAACTTTTAAAATAATCTTTATTAGTGATTACAACCATCCAGATAAAAACTAATAGAAACTATAAAAAATAAGATCAAAAAATAAATAAATAAAATAAAGCGCAAGAGAAAAGAAAAAAATGTAATTATAGCAGGAAAAAAATTATAAAGAAATAGCTCCGTCCCTTGTCACAAGTATAAAAAATATTTCCAACAAATCATCATTTTCTCTTAATAGTAACCAACTATTTGCTGCAGCTGCCAAAAAACCACAATGCAGTCCTAGACTGCATCAACAGATCAAGATCACAGAAGTGTTAGTACTGTTTTATAATGCCTTGGTAAGACCACACTTGGAATAATGTATCCTGTTTTAGTCACCATGATGCAAAAAAGATGTTTTTTGTATATAGGTTGAGACTCTAGAAAAAATGGTGAGAAGAGCAACAAAGATGATTAAGGGGCTGGAGGCTAAATGTATGGTGAATGGTTGCAAGATATAGGTTTGTCTAATCTAATAAAGAGAATGACATGCTAGCAGTCTTCCAATATTTGAGGGGTTGTCACAGAATAGGAGGTCAACCTATTTTCCTAAACACCTGAAAGCAGGACAAGAAGCAGTGGATGAAAACTAATCAAGAAGAGATCGAACCTAGAACTAAGGGGAAATTTCCTATCAGTGAGAGCAATTCATCAGTGGGATGGCTTGCCTCCAGAAGTTGTGGGTGCTCCATCGCTTTTTAAAAAGAGATCGGACAGTCTTTTATCTAGAATGGTATCACTTCATCTCCTCAAAATCTCTTCAAAAAGAGAATTTACATCCAAAAACACCTCTTTTTCCTTCTGTATCTCATGCTTTATCTATCAAGAAATCCCCCCAAACTTTATTATCCAATCAGAATAAATGAAAACCCATTAGTTTTATTTTATCCTGCTCTTATTATTTTTATAAATTACTCAAGGTGACAAATATTCCTTTCTCATATTTTTCCCACAACTCACCTGTGATGCGAGTTGAATTGAGAGAGAATAACTGACCCAAAGATACCTAGCCAGCTCGCATGCTTAAGGCTGGGTGAAGGAAAAGACTACTTACTTATATTAACATTACTTAAAATACATAAAATACAAAATAAATTATTTTCCCATATCTCTCATCTGAGAATAGAACCTTAAAACCTCCTTATGCAGTCCTAATTAGCAACAGTCAATTAATGATTTTCAGACAATGCATTTGTTTTAACCTTGATCAATAAACCTACTTTATATTTGTTCTCTTTCAGTTTAGCATACAAACACTTGCAGGCAGTTGCTATGGAGATAAGCAGTTAATAGTAGACCAGATTGTAAATCAGGGCCTCTGCAAAGAGACCTTGCCAGAATAAATTGCTTTGAAGTTTAAGAAGCAATAGAGTGATCCAAATTCATTCCAGTCAGGTAGACAGCCAGTCAAAAGTCAAAAGTTCAAGAATAAGTTATATGGGAATTATTATCACAAACTAAAAAGTCACATTGTTGTTTCCAATAAAGACTAAAGGGAAAGCAGCTAATAAATCTATATGCAGTTGGCTGTAATTACTCAGGCTTTGTCCTTTACTTAGTGAAAAGCCTAATTGAGTGGCTTTGATCTAATGGGCCTTGAAGATCATGCCTCATCATCTGACTGCTCCATCTAATCAGGAGATTCCTATGATTGCTTAGCCTCTTCAGATGAATCCTGGCTTGAAGAATCTTGAGGCTAACAACCAGTGGTGAAATGTAAAATTTGTTACTACCAGTTCTGTGGGCGTGGCTTGGTAGGTGGGTGGGGTAATATGACTGAGTGGGTGTGGCCAACTTTTTTTTTTAACTTTTAAAACCATTTTTTCTACAACCTCTTTGCTGAGGAGGTTGTAAAAAAATGCTTTTAAAAGCCTCTGACGATCCCAGCTGAGTTGCCTGATCGGCAGAGGCTTTTTTTCCTTTTAAAAACATTTTTTCTATAACCTCTTCAGCCAAAGAGGTTGTAGAAAAAATGCTTTTAAAAGCCTCTGATGATCCCAGCTGAGCCACCCGATCATCAGAGGCTTCTTTTTTTTTACTTTTAAAAACATTTTTTCAGCCAAAGAGGTTGTAGAAAAAATGCTTTTAAAAATAAAAAAAAGCCTCTGATGATTGCGCGGCTCAGCTGGGCATGGGTGGGGCAGGGATTTTAGCTACCAGTTCTCCGAACCACCCGCCTCCATCGCTACCGGATCGGGTGATCCCGTCCGAACCGGGAGCATTTCACCGCTGCTAACAACCCATAAGACTTAGCTGGACCAATGTTGTCAGAGTTTGAATCTGAATCCTGGCCTGTGACAATGTTCCTTCCCCTTATTCTGTACCATTTTAGTTTTTAGTCCCCTCAAATAATGTGCTAGAAGTTTTTTTCCCTCTCCTCTCAGAAAATTTTGAAACTTTAATAGCTTTCTTTCTTAAGTTTGATTTTTTTTTCATTTTTGATTTGTCCTTTATCACAGAATTTCTACATTCAGTATGTCATCTCCTTCCCTATCATTTTTGTAATGTGTCATTTCCAGATCCACATTTAAATCAGTTTCAGTTTTATCTAGCAAAACTCATTCCTCTTCCACAATATCAATTACCATCTACATATATAAAAACGAAAACCACTCACGCCGCGATCACGAAATCTCCAGAACCATAAAGCCTACAAACTTGAAATTTGGCACGTATGTTCCTCTTGGCTTCTAGGTGCTCGCTAAGAAAGGATTTTTCAAAGTGACCATCAGATCATTAGTATTTCTTATATTATTATTAACATGCTCTGATGCTAATTAGTTAGATGTTCTATTCCCCCTCCCAACCTGAAAATAACTCTGGAGAGAAGGGGATAGGATAGGGGAGGTTTCTATGGGACTGGCCTGAGGGAGAGAAAGGGATAGGATAGGGGAGGCTTCTGTGGGGCTGGCCTGAGGGAGAGAAGGGGATAGGATAGGGGAGGCTTCTGTGGGGCTGGCCTGAGGAGGAGAAGGGGATAGGATAGGTGAAGCTTCTGTGGGGCAAGCCTGATGGAGGAAAGGAGATAGGATAGGGGAGGCTTCTGTGGGGCTGGCCTAAGGGAGAGAAGGGGATAGGATAGGTGAAGCTTCTGTGGGGCAAGCCTGATGGAGGGAAGGAGATAGGATAGGGGAGGCTTCTGTGGGGCTGGCCTAAGGGAGAGAAGGGGATAGGATAGGAGACATTTCTGTGGGGCAAAGCTGAGGGAGAGAAGGGGAGAGGAGAGGTTGATCGTAACTAGCATATTTTTCGGAGTATAAGATGCACTGGAGTATAAGACGCACCTACCTTTTTTGGTGAGGAAAAGAAGAAAAAGAAATCTCCCTCTGCCTCTGAGCAATTTTACCTCGTTGCAGCAAACAGCAAACAGCCTGCTTTACTTTCATTTTCGTTTTCAGGATAGCTTGATTAGCACAAGGGGGAAAAAAATCTGTTCCAGCAATTTACCTCTTTGCAGCTAGCAGCAGAGCCCTTCGCAAAACAGCTGAAAGCAAATCAGCTGAGAGTTGGGAAGCTGATCCAATCAACTTGTGGTAATTAGGCTGTGCTGAAGCTGAAAGGAGCTGTTTTTTCTTGCTGTTTGCTTGCAAGGAAGTAACTGCTGTGAGGCAGGGGCTAAAGAGTGGAGGCCAGTGGGTGGGTGGGGTTACATTCAGTGTATAAGACGCATCTAAATTTTCACCCCCTTTTAGGGGGGAAAAGGGTGTGTCTTATACTCTGAAAAATACGGTATTCATTAATTTTCAAGCTGTAAGTGTCAATTATCAAGCCCGATCACATAGTTTTGTAGCAGAGCACAGGTATTCAGCTAGTCTGTTTATAATAGTCAATATTTTTAAATTAATTTGAGTCCATTATTCCCAAATATCTTAATCTATGTTAAAATACTTGTTCCATTCTTGGCAAGTAATTTAGATATTTCTCCTTTACATGTAATCTTTAGTATCTTCTGTTTTGCCCTATGATTTGTCCAATAAAATGTTACAGACATGTGCTTTAGTAGTATATAGAATTAGAAATCTTATTTCACATCTATCTGGACCTTCAATCTGTTTATAACTTTCCAAAATCAACACTCTAATCATCCTTTTCCTATTTACTCCAAAACTGATTTTTTTCTGAGTCTTTAAATTTATATTTTAAAATTCTTTGGATTGAATGTGAATTCAATCAGTGAATTCTATGAAACATCTGTGCCGTCCCAAGAGTTCTAAATATTTAAAAAACAGTAAAAAAAAATTCCAAAACTGGTTAAGAAATGAAAATTGGTCAAACTTAAAAGTCCTTAAAAGACAGTATTACATTTGTGATCTTGATGAACTCCCTTGACTGCCAGTTGCATTATACACAAGTGACCACAGAAACATTGGTTCCTGCTGTTGATACACCAGTAACAGCTATCTGGAGTATGTATGGGCAATCTCACAATCTCTTCTTTCTCCAGAGAGATTTCAGTCGCTCAGATCCTGCAGTAAGCTCCCAATTCAGCTATAATGTTGTCCCCATGTTCAGGAGCATCAATTTCTCACTGGAAGTCTCTGGACCAAGGAAAACGTTTTACCTCCTTTGACATTTCATTGGCTTTTAATCTTCTATTGGCTCTCTTCCTGATACACAGATACTACCTGCCACGGAAATTTTCACGCTGCAGTGTTGATGAATACAATCAGTTTCTGGCTGAAGGAGGAGGAAGCTGTCTTTTTAATAAGCCTTTGAAGGTAACATTAAAACACTTCCATTTGATCACAATTGTAAATAAGAATTATTTCAGACAACATTTTCCATCTCTTATCTTATATCTTGGCAATTCGTAGGACTATAGTGAAACCAAATTCTTATTTTGTGATCAGAATATCAGCCAAAGATTTAGGTAAGGTAGGACCATAGCTTTCTTATGGAACTTTAAGAGGTGGTACTACCTCTCAGCTGAATAGGGACATGGTGACTCAGTGGCTAAGATGCTGAACTTTGCAATCGAAAGTTCAGCAGTTCAGCGGTTCGAATCCCTAGTGCCACATAATGGAATGAGTTCCCATTACTTGTCCCAGCTTCCGCCAATTTAGCAGTTCAAAAGCACGTAAAAAATGCAAGTAGAAAAATAGGGACCACCTTTGGTGGGAAGCTAACAATGTTCCATGCGCCTTTGGCATTTAGTCATGCCGGCCACATGACCACAGAGATGTCTTTGGACAGCGCTGGCTCTTCGGCTTTGAAACGGAGATGAGCATCACCTCCTAGAGTCAGGCACATATGTGCGAGGGGAACCTTTAACTTTTACCTCTCAGCTAACCTCACAAAATTGTTGAAAAGATCAGTTTCAATTTTTAGAAAAAAGACAATTAACTCATGCTGCATTTCATAATTGTTTTCTTATCAACAATACGAAAGTAATTTGCAATTTGGAGTTTTTTTCACTTTCCTAATTTGCTCTGCAGTTTTATGATTTTTTGGGGCAATCTAAGACCTCTCTTCTTCTTCTTTTTTTTGAAGACTTGTCATCAACATGTGTTGCATAGACTTCAGTCATTGCATTTTACATGTGTTTGCTTTAGGGAAGCTTGAGTGACTTGCATAAAAATGCAGGATTGACTACTGTAAAGTAGATGCACTGTAAGGCATCCTATAGAGAATGTTCTCTTAAACATACTTGAATTAAGTTAATATTTTCAGTATTTCAATTGGTTTTAAGTAACTGAATATATAATACTGAAGGTCATTGCTAAAATCCAAGCAATATATGTGCCAATATCAATAGTCTGTTCTATATGAATCATAAAATACGTTTAAAAGTTACTATAAATTCTATCTAAGATATTGAAGATCTATTCTGATTTAATACATCTTGTACAATATTAAATCTTTGCTAACAAGAAAACCCAAATTTTTAATATTCTAGAGGCCTACTGTATATATAGAACTCTAATTAAAAAATGTTTCCAAGTAGAATTAGGTTTTGTTTAAGATTTACTTATACAAGTATTGAGATGCAAAGTTATTTGGAACATCAAGGCATACTCCCACCAATGCAATGTGCAGCCACTGCCAAAAAAAGCCAGCACAGTTCTGGGCTGCATAAACAGAGGGATAGAATCAAGATCACTTGAAGTGTTAATACCACTTTATAATGCCTTGGTAAGGCCACACTTGGAATATTGCGTGCAGTTTTGGTCACCACGATGTAAAAAAGATGTTGAGACTCTAGAAAGAGTGCAGAGAAGAGTAACAAAGATGATTAGGGGATTGGAGGCTAAAACATATGAAGAACGGTTGCAGGAACTGGATATGTCTAGTTCAGTGGTGGGTTTCAAATTTTTTTACTACCACTTCTGTGGGTGTGCCTTGGTGGATGTGGTAGGGGAAGGATACTGTAAAATCTCCATTCCCACCCCATTCCAGGGGAAGGTTACTGCAAAATCCCCATTTCGTCCTGATCAGCTGGGACTTGGAGGCAGACGATAGATGTGGGTGGGTCCAGTCAGAATTTTTACTACCTGTTCTCTGATCTACTCAAAATTTCCGCTATTGATTCTCCAGAACTGGTCAGGACCTGCTGAAACCCACCTCTGGTCTAGTTTAATGAAAAGAAGGACTAGGGGAGACATTATAGCTGTGTTCCAATATCTCAAGGGGTTGCCACAAAGAAGAGGGAGTCAAACTATTCTCCAAAGCACCTGAGGGTAGAACAAGAAGCAATGGGTGGAAACTAATCAAGGAGAGAAGCAATTTAGAACTAAGGAGAAATTTCCTGACAGTTAGAACAATTAATCAATGAAACAACTTGCCTCCAGAAGTTGCGAATGCTCCAACACTGGAAGTTTTTAAGAAGATATTGGATAACCATTGATCTGAAGTGGTGTAGGGTTTCCTGCCTAGGCAGGGGGTTGGACTAGAAGACCTCCAAGGTCCCTTCCAACTGTTGTTCTATTCTATTCAATTAATTAAACAGTTTTGGCTTAATTAGCTATGTACATTCTTTCCAGCAGGAAGTATAAAGAATCTTTGCTACACTTATCAATATTAGCTTCATGTATTTTGTGGGAATATAAGTTTAGCAATATTTAATAAGAAAATAAATTGGAAAGTCATTAGTTTCATTCTAGTTGAAATAATTTTCCAATTGCTGAGCTTTATAACAATGCCACCAAATATGGAAAAAAAAATTGGCTTGGTCATTAAAATTTCTAACAAGTGTTAGAGAAGAAGCTTTCATTTATGCATTATGTTGTTTTTAATTATTTATTTTGTTTTGTTTTAATTCTATTTTTATTTTGTTTTGATTGTTAGCGTCCCAGAGTTATGTATTCATAAATTTATTAAATTAATAAATAAGTGTTAGTAATCTATTAATTTTACATTCTCTAGCATATAGAAACAAATACTGAACATATACACACATACATATATATATATATATATTCCCAAATTTGCTTCTTTTTTTACTGTATTGTTTTCAGTATAGTTTTTAAAAAGGTCTTTCCCTATCAGTTTTATACTTTTAGGGGTTCTTTCATCACTAAGAAAGCAATTAAAAAACTTTAAGTTTCTTAGTCTTATGTTGGGCGATATAAACTGAATAAATAACTGGAGCGAGCAAGTAATGTTAACTTTATTCAAGGCTCTCTGTCTCTCTCTCTCTCTCTTTTAAATAAAAAAGAAGGGATTTCCTACACATCTTAATGATTCCTGCCAACCCAGAAGCATTAGATTTTTAAAATGACATTCAAAACAGACTCATACACTGTTTGGTAACCCAACCTGAGAAATAAGGAAATCCTTTCCATCCCAGACATAGGATTTTTCTTCCTTCCCAAACATAATCAGTGTAACTCCAGTATTATTTTTTTTTGTTCCATAAAGATGTTTAAATTAGGGCAATCTTTTTTCTATATTACAAAATACTAGATCAGATTCATAATGAAGGCATGACCTTTTTATTGACTGATCAAAGACCCCAGAATTCCAAGTTATTTTGGTACCTTTTGCTGTTCCTTAGATGCAAATAGATTGTACTATTTCAGGCAGGATAGAATAATCAAGGTTGCATGTACGGTAGAGGCAATGATTTACCCCAACAGGTGGGGAATGGAGAAACTGTACAGATACAAAGACATTGTCGATGGAGGGGGAAACATTAAATCAAATGAAGTTCTGAGAGATCAAGGTATAACCTTAGATTGGTGGACCTACCTACAAATAAAATCAAGATACCAGAAAGATAAAGATGAGTATGGCTTAGAATCAGGATATAATGGATTAGACAAAATTTTGATGGGACAAGGGAATAAAGCGTTGGCCAAGCTGTATAATTATTTATCGGATGAAGATAGAGATGAGGATATAATTAGAAACCAATTGAGAGCATGGGAGAGAAATATTGGACACAGTTTGGACCTTAATGAATGGGAAGAAGCCTGGAACAAAAATTATAAATTAACTAGAGCAGCCACGTATAAGGAAAACCATTACAAAATGCTTCACAGGTGGCATTTAGCACCTGCAAGATTAGCAAAGATGTTCCCCAATGCACAGCCAAATTGTTGGAAATGTGGCCATGGTCATGGCACTTTCTTTCATATGTGGTGGACATGCCCCGAAGCAAAAAGGTATTGGAGCAAAATTCGGAGATGGTTGAAAGATATACTCAAAGAAGAAATTGATTTGAATCCAGAAATATTTCTCCTGGGAATGGCAAAGAAAGGGTATGGAAAGGAAAAGGTCCATCTCCTAATACACATAGCTACAGCTGCCAGACTAGCATACGCTCAATATTGGAAAAAGAAAGACCTACCACCAGATGACCTTATAATTAAAAAAATATTAGAGTGTGCAGAGATAAGTAAATTAACACACGAGATAAATGATGATGAAAACTCTGATTATGATACTGTGTGGGGAAGATGGTACGAATGGATAAATGATAGAATTAAGGAAGGAATAAATGGTGCAGAAATTAATTAGAAATGTGTAGTATAAATGACACCAGACACTTACTTATGCATATATGTAAAAACACTGCGAATCCGATGTTAAACAGAATTGTGACTATATTTTATTTGTGTAAAAAAAAAACCCAATAAAAATTGTATTAAAAAAAAAAAGAATAATCAAGGTTGTAGATTAAGATCAAGGTTGTAGCATAACTAAATAGGTTTTAGTTTGATGGTTTTCTATTCCAAAGACCAAGATCCCCAGCTTTTAAAACCTCATTGATTAATGGCTTTGCTTGAATGGTATTGTGCCTACTTTACCCTGAATAAGCCAATAAATTGATACATCTCTGGGAAGGGAACCATCCAGTATATATAGATATTGGACAAGAAGCAGTTTCTTTTAACTGCTACTCTACTTTAGGAAATATATCATAATTTTAGGCATTTATGAAGTACTATATAACAAATTGGTTTCCCAATAGATACATGGCATATTAAATCCCAAAATCTCTTTGCCTTGCTATTATGTCATAAGTTTAAATAGCATTTTATCATAAACAGCATAGTGTCATTCTGAGTTCAGTTTGCTTAAATTATAGTCCTGTATCAGCTGCCAATTGGTAAAACAATGGAGGAATTTACTTTGAAATTATTGTTTCCCTTAAAAAAAATGCTTTTACTTTCATTGTTGATTCCTCAAATCTACCCCCTCCCAAAATGGAACATAAAAAGGAGAAATTTCAAGAGAGTTTCTTCATTTGTGTTGGTTACCACCTTTAAAGCGCTCCAAGGCATAGGACCTGGGTACCTTCGAGACCGACTTCTGCCATCAGTAGCCTCCCACCGGCCAGTTCACTCCTGCAGAGAGGGTCTCCTCAGGGTGCCATCGGCCAAGTTATGTCGGCTGGCGACACCCAGGGGGAGGGCCTTCTCTGTGGGAGCCCCAGCCCTGTGGAATGAACTGCCCCCGGAAATGCGTAAGATCTCTGACCTCAGGGTATTTCGCTGTGCCCTTAAGACCCTGCTGTTCCGCCAGGCCAGGCTATCAATGTAATGATTTTAAATTGGATGTTTTAAATTTTGGGGGTTTTTAATATTGAGCCAAAATTATTTAATCATTTTAAATTATTTTAATTGTTGTTTGTCTTTGTGCTTTTAATAGGCTGTATACCTCCCTGAGTCCTTCGGGAGAAGGACGGTTTAGAAATAAAATTATTAATATTAATATTAATATTAATATTTCTACTTTCAAGCGCCAGTGAATGATGTAGATGAAAATGTTATTAGACAATGTCATGAAACCTTCTAATGATTCCATTTTGTTCACCGCTATCACCTTAACACAGCTCCTTGACCCGCCTGAATGTGGTAATGGATTTGTTGAAGCAGGAGAAGAATGTGACTGTGGGTCCTTTGCGGTAAGCAACAACTGGAGCTAAAAAAAGGTGCCATCTGACTAAAAATAATATTACTAGCGTGTGATCGGAATGCTATTGCCAGTCTTTGACTTCTGAATTCTGTTTTATGCATGCTAAAGAATATCTGTTATTTTATCAGAGACTGGAGTAGTTCAGAAACAGAACCCCAACAGTGCTCTTATCAAAGGACAAATTTCTTTTTTTTTTAAGAATGTTTTTTCAGATCCATAAATGTTGGGATAACCCTGTCATTAATGCTGGATAAGATCAACCAGCATCTTTTTGTTCGGCTTTGGTGTTGTTCAAAATCCACAAAAACAAATATCGTCTGTTCATGAAATATGTATCCCCCCCAAAAAAAATGTTAGTAAAAATTAGCAACAAACATTATGGAAATTGATGTTATAAACAATATGGTTATCTCAATTGGTAAAAGGAAAAAAGAGCTTTTTTGAGAATTGATTACATCTGCATAATTTGTAAAATAAAGCAACATACGTTAAGAAAACTTGCAAATTCAAGTTTTCATATTCCTACTGTATTCAATTGGTAAGTGGTGGTGAGTTTAAAAATAAAACCCAAATATCTAAAATAATGTTAATTAAGATCTAAAAAAATCTGAGGCTGTACTTTTCTTGTTCCAACTTTGACCTAAAATCCCAAGCAATTTTCAATATATTGTTTTTCTTGTCTCAAAGGAGTGTTCCAAAGGTGGGGGAAACTGCTGCAAGAAATGTACCCTTACGCATGATGCCATGTGCAGTGATGGGTTGTGTTGTCGAGAATGCAAGGTAAACAAGTTGGAAAGGGACATCTGTCATTCAGTTCTGTGCCCATCTCTCACCGGTTTTAAGCAAAGCTATCTTTCTTGGGAGTTACACAGCAGGGCATCATCTGCTTGCATGTCAATACTGTCTACAGAAAACAAATTGTAATCAGGCCAAGCCGCAATTGGATACTAGGTGTCAGCTCACATATTTTGAGCTGCCTCAGATATGCATGGTTTTCTACAAAATATTTCTGAACAGCTCAGAGCATTAAAGTTTGCATAAATCGTGGGAGTGAAGGGGTGAATGGAGTTCAGCAGTCTCCCCCTTGAGCAAATCTTCACCTGCTTAATTCCAGCAGCTTCACAGTGTCAGGTATCCCCAACTCATGGATGGATCCCTGTGCATGTATGTCTGTGAACGTTTAATATTTACAGGACAGATCTGTGGATGCATTTGGTAAAATGCTGAGACATGCTTTCTTTTCTCTTTTGTTGCAAGGAGGAAGATGAGGAAACTAGGATTATATAGAGCAGTAAGGCCTGTTGCTCCTTGCATGATGCTAGAGATAATTTGGTTCTCCTCTTTTCCTGCACTGAGAGTGGAAAAAAAGGACAAAGTTAGAGAAAGACCTCACTAGACAGGTTCTTTGTTTTATTCTTCCCTTGCCAGCTTAATATTAAAGTCCACTTTTATTTTTCTCCCATTTTCTCCCATGAAGTATGAGCCACGGGGTGTAACTTGTCGAGAAGCTGTGAATGAATGTGATGTCCCAGAAGCTTGTACTGGGGACTCCAGTCAGGTGAGTTGGGGGAATTATAAGGAATATGATTTATGAGTAGATGGGGGTGGGGTGGGGGATAGCACTGTAACCTACTAGTCAAAACATCCATGTGGCTTCTCTACACAACAGCTAATGCAGGTTGTCTTTATTATTGAAAAGTTCATCCAGAATTTTAATTTCTAAAAAAGAGATGTTGTGAATAAAATTGGCTTGAAAGCATATTCCTTTAAAATGGGTCCTTACCTTTTCTAGCCTTCCTAACCTGATGTCTTAAATATGTGCCAAGTTGACTGAGGATTATAGAATGTTAGCTAGTACATCTGGAGTGTACTAGGTTGGGGAAAAGAGCCTTTTACCAGTTTTCCTGAGTTGTATTATCTATATTTTGTCCTTCTTGATATAATTCTCTTTTTCTCTCTCCGTAGTGTCCACCTAATGTACACAAGCAAGATGGCTACTTTTGTGAGAATGAACAGGTATGGTTGGTATCTCAGTTTCATAACTAGAATTCCTGGAACTGCAGGAAATATGGGGGGAAAGGTTAATTGCAGTTGGATCCATCTGTCAATCCCAGTAAAAGGAGTATCCTTGGAAAATTCTAATTAAATCAGATTGAACAAGGAGCAAGTTTCTCAATGGTTATTTAAACAAACAAACAAACAAACAAATAAATAAAGGTTAATGTGGAATTGTAAAGCCAGATCTTGATTCTCAAATCCCATAAACTGGGTATTACACTTCTCTGTAAAACATGCAAGCTGAGTGGTTCTAGCATGAGCCTCTTAACAAGTCCCATTTTTTGCTCTGTAGGGCCGGTGTTATGGAGGCCGTTGTAAAACCAGGGATCGCCAGTGCAATGCATTGTGGGGGCGAGGTAGGTAGCTATTCACTCTTAGAAAAGAATCATCATAACTAATGATTGCAAAATCTAAATAGCCAGTATGCCGTAAAAAGTTTTTTTAATCTCTTTGCTGCCATCTAGTGGTAATGCAAGCCTTTGTAGATATGCTTATAATTTAGCTGTACAATATAATGGCACTTGAATATTTGAGTGACATCCATACTGGAGATGGAATTGTTCTCAGGTTAGGGAAAACATATTAATTCTATTGTTATTTAATTGTGGTACAGTTTGATTCTCTTCTTTTATATATATAGCAGTTTGCTAAGCAGACTGCTTGAACTCTGTTCTGGAGGTTTTTTGGTAGCAGCTTTCTCTGGAGATAGTTAATTGCTTGAATCAGTGAGGAGAACAGGAGATGCCCCTATAACCATTTCTAGAGCTGATTGTAATCACCCATTACTAGCAAATCACTTACCAGCAAACACCAGCATTTTGTTTGTTTTTCCATCACTGTTTGCAAACAACACAAACTGTTTAGGTGGGTTTGGGATGAAAAAAAAAATCCATTGTCTTCAAAACTCATCTAGATCTAGTTTTCGGTAATGCCAGGCAATTTAATTCTGAATAGTTATGCTTGGCTTTTGTTCTTTCTTGCATTCAACTTCTGATTTTTCCAGTGCCAAATGAAGAAACCAGAGACGTGAACTTTGCATTATTTCAAGGAATTAGAAAATCATAGTGTGGGAAGGGCCACTTAGGCCAACTCCCTACTCAGGGCAGGAATTCAAATTAAGACATCTCTACCAGATGGCTCACTTTCAGACGAGCAGATGGAATGAATGGGAACTCTCTGGATAATTGGCTTCATTATCAAACTGCTTCTTACTGTTAAGTTTTTTCCCCTAACATTTAATCAGCATCTGGTTTTCCATGACTTAAATTCATTATTTCATGTCCTGCATTCTGAAAGAACAGAGAACAAGTTTTCACCTTCTGCTGACATACTTTCAAATATTTGAAAGGAGATACCTTATGCTGTCTCACCTCCACTTCTCAAGATTAAGCATGTATAGTTCCTTCAATTTCACTTCATAGGAGTTAATTTTAGTCTCCTTTTAATCCTCTTTGTGCTTTTATGAACCTGTTTCTGTTTATCTGAAGCCTTCTTAAAGTGTAGTATCCAGAATTGAACACAATATTTAAACATTGGGGTTTGATCAATGTTGCAGAATGAAATTGAGCTTTGATTGTTATTACTTGGAAACTATAATTTAGTAAATGCAACCTAAAACTGCATTTACTTTTCCTTTTGGTGGGCTGCACTAACATTATGCTGCATATTCATATTTGATTACAATCAATTATCATTCCAGTATATACTAATATCATGTATCCAACATTTTATAGTTATGCTTCCTAACTTAAAGAAGTTATGTTTCCTAACTTAATATGCATTAAGTTTCATATTCTTATTTTTAGTCATTTCTTTAAACTATCAAGATTATTTTGAATTTTATTTCTGTGTTCTAGGGCATTATTTCCCAGTTTTATGCAAATTTGATCAGCATCTCTTCATCCCTTGATAAATAAAAATATAATACAGGGCCCAAGACTGGTCTTAGAACATTTGTCTTTCTATTTTTGTGAGGTATCATTGATGAGCACTCTTTGAGCAATCTATGTACTTAATTGCTATGTCATCCATACTGTGGTTTACTAGTTTGTTAATTAAATGTAGTACTTTGTCAAATACTTTGTTGAAATAAATGTAAATTAACTCTGCAGTATTCCCAAAACCACTTATGAATTTACCCAATAAAAGTGAGATTTAGCTGACAAGAAAAATAAGTAATTATCACACTGTTTTGAAAGTGCTCACAGATTCATTATTTTATTGTCTGCTTTAAACTCTCCTATATTAGTGTCAGAATGACTTTTATGTAATCCTTTCCCTCCTTCTTGAAGGAAGCAAAACATGTTTTTTTCCAGCCATATGGCACTTCACCTGTTCTCCAAGATCTCTCAAAGATTGACCAGACCTTCAGTAAGTTCCTTTAATATCCTAGGATGCAATTCATCTGGTCCTGGAGACTCGATGCAAAGTAACAAATAATGCCAGACTGTGCTTTCATCAGTCTCATGCCTCTTCATTCTGCTCTTCACAATTTTCTGGGTCAAAATCTACCTTCTTGCTGGAGAAGATGGAGAGAAATGAGCAATTGGTCTGTTGATTCTTTTTTCTTATCATGGCTAAAGAAACTTTTTTTTTTGTTCTCAGACTTCTTCATTCACCTCAGCATGTTCTGAGTTTTAGCTTTCCTAACCCACTTTCTTGAGTTCCAGACTACTAGAATTGTTCGCAGTTGTGCATTGAGTACATCCTTTTTTAAGGAACATCTGTTCATTTTGTGCTTTTTTTCCCATTAATTTCTCTTTCGGTGGAATTCTACATAATTTATTTGAGTGTATTGAAATCTATTTTGTTCTTGTGCACCTGGATTTTACAGAAAAAGAGGGTGGTCTGAAAGATACTGACTTTCCAATTGCCTAGACCAGAATAGTCCTGGAGGAAAGTGTCCATGGATGGGGATTTTGTGTGTTTCTGCGCGTGTGCATGTGTTGTATGTACATGTTCCTGAAGTTTGACTGATAGAAGCTTGACTGATTCCACACATTAAAGATCACCTGGTTGTGCCCATAAGAGAATGGTCAGTGAAGTATGTCATTTGTATATGTGGCCAAAAAAAAAAGTATCAGGATATGATGGAAAGCATAGCTTAAATACCAGAAGATTAAATGTTGCCTGGAATAGGGACTGGGGATTGACCAGACCTTCAGTAAGTTCCTTTAAGGAAGATTGAATGTTGCCTGGAATAGGGGCTGGGGATCAAATGAAGACCATGCCATGATTACAAAGTAATAACAAGAGTTGTCAGAGTTTATTTGTATTGCAGTTGCATAAAGGAAAATAGGCCCTAAATCTTCCCTACTGCTTAATGAATCTTATGGAAGTAATTCAGTAGGAAAAAAAATTAAAGAAAAAGTCCATAACCATGCCACAGCTGTAGATATAATGCTAATGGACTAAATTTGAAGCTAACAATTTGACTACTAATTGAAATTGGCACTGCTATGCACTGTTGCTTTATTCTAAATTAACACAGAAATTCCCAATTGAACTGTAATCTTGCAAGATCCTAGCCCTTTTCTTTGCCTGTGCCAGAGATACTCACCATTATTCACTTTGCTTATTTCAACTTCTGCCAACCATTTTAACTACAAACAGAAATTAAATCCAACAGCCAAGAAGACAAATGAATCTGATTATTTGTGTATTTACCACATTTAACATCATGTACATATGTTGTGCTTTATAGAACACTGGAATTTCTATTCCAGCAGTAATCTAATTTAATTTAATTTAAAACACCCATGCATATACAGAGAAAGAACTGGAGAAGGCAGGGGAAGACTAGGCTATTATTTCAGTGACATCAACTTTGTCTTGATAAGGCTTCTTCCAGAACCCAATAACTTCCACATGAGTTGGATACCAATTCCTACCATTTATCAGGAGAGAACAGGAACTAGTTTTAATTTACAGTATCTGGAGATCTCAGATTATGACAGATTGAATAAAATAGAGCAGTTAGAGATTCTGGAAATGTTGAAGATGGATTTAAACAGAAGAGGGTACGTACCATGAACAGCAGAAAAGAAGAACAGGAAGAAAACAATGGGGGAGAAAAAGAGACAAAACAAAAACCACCCATATCAGCGCCAATTCTCAAGGATCTGGATAATCTGCCTTTTTATCCACCCAAATTGGCTCATGACTCTAGACAATCCAGCCTCTTCTTCTGGCTGTTGCTAAAATGACGTCTTCATATGCAAAAGAGGAGAGAAGGATAGGTACTTGATTTGGCACCATAGAAGTATTATTTGTCCATTATTTACTGAAGCAATTTTTACTCATTCCTTCAAACTGAAAAAACTTGGTGAGGTTTGAAGCTCAATAAAAAGCAAAATGTTTTCATCTTGGATAGCAAAATGAACCTTATAAATAATTCCAGTTAAGGAATCTGGCCTTTCAATTCTGAAAGTTTAACCCTCAAATGTTAACACAAAGCCCCATAGATCAGGTTTTCACATGTCATAGCTTGAATTTTTTTTCTTGGCATTGTTTGCACATTTCCCTTTTTAAGGATAGAAATCTTTTACTTGAAAATAGTGTTTTTAAAATCTTAAGCAGTTTTGGAGTTGGCCAAACCTTATACATCAAAAGCTAGGTCAGTAGAAGACTTCCGGATGTATAGTAAAGAAATTATTTAATTAACTGAGTTTCTTCCTAAGCTTCTCCATCCATTGGCATCACTGCTGACCTAGTGATAGAATTTATTCTCTTAATTGTCAAATATAGAATATTCTTCCGTATTTAATATGTGAAATCCATGGTTATTATGCTCTTTAGCTTGCTCTTATTCTCTTTCTCACTTCTCTTCCTGAAAAATCAAGCTTCAGCTGAAAGATTTTGCTACGAGAAGCTCAATATTGAAGGCACTGAGCGTGGGAACTGTGGGCATGAGGGGAACCGCTGGGTGCCCTGTATCAAGCAGTGAGTAATATGAGATTTCTCCTTTTTCCATAATATCCTTTCCCATAGTGTGCTGAATCAAACCACACAGAGGGAAGTCACTAGAATGCCACAACCAGTAAATTGAGGCAGAAGCCAGTCTTTTTAAAAGTATATTATGTTCCTCTCCTCCCATTCCAATTAGGGATGTGTTGTGTGGATATCTTCTCTGTGCCAATGCGACAGGATCTCCACGTATTGGTGAACTACTAGGCGAGATCACAACAATGACATTCTATCACCAGAAGAGATATATTGATTGCCGGTAAGTCTTGTACTCTAAGACCCACCTTCTTCATTCATGCCAATTTGCTGGAGAATTGGAGAGATGAAAATAGGAATGTTCTGGGCTGCAGATTGATCCCCTCCCACCATAGAGTAAGTTTTCAAATAATTTTGGGGAATGTCTGCCAGCCACAATCTTGAAGGCACAGAATCACAGATTCCTTAGGGATGTAATGTAATGCAATATAATGAAGGGGGCTATGAAAAAAGAAAGTGCCTATTGTGCTTTCTTCCTCAAACTTTTCACCATTGTCGGCATGAACAAAGATCATTTTAAAGGGCATTGAAATATTCCTTCACTTAATGGAGCTTTTTTTTCCCCACCCAGAGGTGGCCATGTGCAACTGGTGGATGGCACAGATCTGAGCTACGTAGAAGATGGGACACCCTGTGGGCCCAACATGTTGTGTCTTGATCACAAATGCCTTCCCGTCTCTGCCTTTAACTTCAGTATCTGTCCAGGCAGCTGGGGTGGCCAGATCTGCTTTGATCATGGGGTAAAAATTATAAATAAAAAAGTTGTGTTTTCTGTTTCCATTAAATAATAATGCAAAATAGAGAAAGAAATGTATCATTTAGCAACTATCTTGCCAAGTATGAGCTATATAAATGCCAATATTGTGCCATCTGCACTTTTTTCATGGCTTTCTTGTGGATTAAATATTAAAGATAAAACAGGAACATTAAAAATAGGAGCATGTCTATCTTAAATATTCCTGAAGTGTATTTGTTTATTAAATTTGTTAGCCCCCCCATCTTTTCACAAGTTGGCAAGTAATGATGGATCATAAAAAAGCTGATTATGATTTAATAATTACATGCAGTGAACATGGCCTACCTACATTATGGGATGCCAACAAAAAATGATTATTGCATTGAGAAACAGTCATTCTTCAGCATTATTAAATAATATAGAATTATTTTTTGGTGTATTGTTGGAATTTCTACTTTTCTCTCAAAAGCCTTATTGTTGCCAATTTATTGTGTAATGGTGCCCACTGAAGAAAGAAATGTAGCTCAAGTGAACACATACAAGTTTCTGGAAAAAGATCACTGGAATGGGTTTGAGGAGCCCCGCAAAAAGCATTTTGCTTAATTACAGGTCTGCAGCAATGAGGGCCAGTGCATCTGCTATTCAGACTGGACAGGAAAAGACTGCAGTGTCTATGATCCTATCCCAGACCCTAAGCCTACTGGAGAAACAGAAAAATACAAGGGTAAGTTGTGGGAGGCCCAGAACACTTTGCAGACAGCCAAAACACTCAATTAATTAATTAAGTAATTAATTAAGTAATCAAAAAGGTTTCTTGCAGAAATCTTATTCTGTCTGAATAAGATTTCAGGCATTTTCCATTTTGGATCAACTCCTGCATGCCTTTTATTTGTCCTGGTATTTCCTGATTTTTCTGAGAAAGGGAATAAGGAATAAGGAATTTCCTGGATAAACTTGCAATATATATATTGCAAGACGAGTGATGTGGCAATCTACTGTTCGAATAGCCTTTGCTTCCTTGTTCTTTACTTCTTGGAAACTCTTCTAATATTCTCCTGTTCCTATTTTCCTATTTAAAACAATCCCTTTTTCTGATTTCCAGAAGTTTTGTACTATACGTTATTATTGTAATTATTAAAACATTCCAGTTGCACAACTAGGTTCTGCACATTGTGCTGCATATCAAGAACACACATAATTGTAACACAGTTCATTTTTTGTCTCCTCTTTCTCCACAGGTCCCAGTGGTACCAACATCATTATTGGCTCCATTGCTGGAGCCATCTTGGTGGCTGCTATTGTTCTTGGTGGCACCGGATGGGGATTTAAGTAAGCAGCGTCAACATGCACATATTGTGCTTCTCAAATCGCTGTGCCCATGGGCTAGATTGCCTTGAGGACTTCCTCTCTGTTGCATGTATTCCAAGTGCCTTTTGCAGTGGCACTTATTTGGGGAAAGGGGAATTGAGTCCAGGTATGGCCCATCCATCCCCAACTTAGTTTTGGGCTGAAGGGGAGGATCCTCTTCAGGGTGGAGTCATATGAGTATTCCACAGGTAGTCCTTGACTTACAATTGTTCACTTAATGACCATTTGAAGTTACAGTGGGCTTTCCCAGAGGTACATAAGACCCATTTTAAAGTTACAAAGCTACACTCATCCCCGTGGTCATGTGATTGCAGTTTTGAGTGCACGATAACTGGTTCACCTTTTTAATTGTTTGCACCATCCCGCAATCACATGACCATGATTTCTGACCTTTTTTTGCTGGTTTCTGGCATTTATTTCTGGTTTCCAGCAAAAAAAAGTGCCAGTTGAGGAAAGTGGATTTGCTTAGTGACAGCCACATTTGCTTAATGACTGCAGTGTTCTCTGAATGACAATACAAAAGAGTAGAAAAAATCAGAGCTGGTCATATAATGCCTTGAGTTGCTAATGCAATGACTGGCTGAAATTCCAGGCTCAATTATAATTGTAAGCCACGGACTAGCTGTACTAAAGGTGTCATGCAATAAAAATGGTATTTGCAAGCTTGTTTCTATGATGCAAAACCTCCTTATGATAGTACAGCAAAAGCATGGATATTCTTGAGCTAGCTATATCTGACTACATGCCTGGACTGGAAACATGATTGGAATGATGGATTGAGTCTTTGCTGCATTTTAAGTTGAAGTGATTTTAAGAATCACTAGAAGGAACCATCAGTGGATAGAGAGTGATGGCAAAGGAAGATGTATGTAAATAAGATGTTGGTCTATGGTCTGAATCCATTTCAGCAAAATAAGGATTGGCTGCTATAGGAAAATGTGACAAGTTGAGCCATCGGTCTGAAAAAGGTCAAGAGAGACAGAAGGTGTGCAATATTATGGAGACACAAACTAATATTTAGTTGTATTTCCAGGCATGTATGATGCTTGATAGACAGACCAAAGCCACCCTCTTGTGGTGAGAGTTCATATTTAACAAATCTGAGGATAGAAGTGGGGAAAATACAAAAATGGTTTTTGCTTAAATGTGGTAAATTTTAGTTATTATCACAACATGTTATATTGGAACAAAAAGTTCAGAAGTGTGTTATGTTAAAATTGCATTGTAGTGTTTTTCCACTAATAAAAATAATATATGGTAAATTTTAGGATACTTCCTAGTGGCAATAGAGAGAGCAACAGTAAACTGAACTGGAAGAATTTCATAGTGATCTACTTGCAAGGATTGGCTGGTATTGTTGTAATTTTGTCACACAATTTCTTTTCCTCTTAAGATGCTAGCTTGCTGTTCTCACAACAGTTAAAGCAATATTTCTCTTTCTTCTCATCTTGAACATAATAAGAGAAGTATAAACTGGAAGGGGACTACAAAGTTTCCCCATTACTTTCCCCGCCCCCACCAGTTTCCTAGATATTAATGCTGCTGGTTTATGAAAGTTCAGCCAGAACCTTTTCTATTCTTGTCGTATGTATAATTGGTTTTTTGTTTTTGTTTGCCTTGGGTAAAAGTGCCATTTGGTTTTTAGTTCATCAAGTTGGGTTAATACTGTTGGCTTAGTGAGGGGAAGAACTATTTGGCAGGAGAAACTATTCAGATTGGGAAAGAGAATCAGGGCTGAGACAGAAATGGAGGGACCTGCAGATCGATTGGGGATAGCTGTTGTTCCTCTCTGATCCACACCAGGCTTCCTGTTATGTTTTGCATGGATTGACACTTGCATGAATGAAGGAGTGCCTGACCTGGGATTGCATGAATCAGATACTGATGTTGATGGGGACATTGGCATGGAGGTGGAGTGGGGAACAACAGTCCTTAAATATCTATTCCATCCTCCAAAGCAGCTTTGTAAAATCCAGTCTTAAACTACACTTCCACTATTCTCAGCTTATTGGTAGGAGATGATATGAGTGTCATCCAATATATCAATATATATTAATGCATAAGAAGTGGGAGAAGCTGCTTTGGGTACTCTGATCATAACAAAAGCTTGAGGTACATCCTATAAAGTTAACTGTATCCCACTTGGACCCCCCACCCAAGATCTCTTGCTTTCCTGCAGGTTTATTGCTGGTATGACATGTTGTATGGGTTGGTATGTTTGCACTATTGCACTTAGGGGTGAGAGAATATAAATTCCACAGCACCACTGTTTGGGAGGCTGGAAGGAAGGATATGTTTGAGGAATGAAGATGAGGAAAGCACCTTCAATTTGTAGCAAAGACAGAATAATCACTTTGGTTTCTTAGGTCTGTAACAATTCTGGAATCACAAACAACTTTTCTTGCTTCCCCAATCACATGAGCCCCAGACATTTGGAATGTTGTTTTGGTTGCAAAATTTGAGTTCTTTCATCATTGGTTTATTTTTACCATCTGTTGGGAAAGGTGATACAAGGATCGAAAAAAGTAGCAGAGGGAACTTAATGGAAGGATAAGGAAAATGGAGGACCTCTGCCCTGCAGAAAATCCCTTTTCCCTGGCTGCTTCTTCTACATTCCCTCTAATTCTACATGTGGTATTCTTGGTGTGCAATTACAAGTAAACTTTCTTTAATACAAGCAAACAACATTGACATGTAGTGTTTTCAGAAGAAATGCAGGCTAACACAGACTAGGAACGTGAGGCCCACTTGCCTTGGAGAATGTGCTGCAGGGGAGAGTGAAATGAAGGTGCTCTTCTTTGCGATATTTCCAACCTCCCTTTAAGTTCTAACAGGAGCTACATGATCTAATGGAGTTCTCCAAGAATGATGGTAATTGGATCTCTGCGCAAAAGTTGTCCTGGATGGTAAGAAGAAATTGCATGTTAGGTTAGTTTGCATTACCAACCATAGCATGTGGCACGAAGACTGGAAGCAGTCAGGCCAAGATGTACGGCTGAAGTTATCTGCTAACCCCTGCTCCCCTTCTCTCTTTCCTTTTCTCTCTTCGGCTTGCAAAGGAACATTCGCAGAGGAAGGTACGACCCAGCTCAGCAGAGCATGTAGCAGCTTCCCTGAGCACATCTCTCCATCACCTACCGCCTCCATCCCATCCTCCTCATCGCCTTCTCCCCACTTTTGCTACTTGCAATGATCATTGGTGCAGAAGGGTCAGAGCTCTCATGGAGGCCTGTCTCGGCAGAAAGAATTTCGTCTGTCCATGCATCCATCAGCCTCATTCTCCTTCTTCAGTTGCTATCTTCAGTTGCTATCGTGAGGAGATGTCTAGTGAATAAGTAAATGGTCACAGGTGTTCTATCCAGGCATGTAATGAACCCTTGGTTCTGCTCACTGGATGACAGGGATGGGAATTGATCTTTCCCCAGTTTAAGGCCCAAGTAACAAGTCCTTTATATCATGTTATGGTAAAGTGAACACAGTATTTTACTGTATAATTTTCACGGTGGGACTTTCCGCAAATGGAAATAGTTTGCAGTGAACTGTGTTGATTTTGAGATGCAAAAGATTTCCACACATCTCTGCAAGGACCTCTCCACCTATATATATATATACGATATAATATACACTTATATTGCCAAGGAGAGGGTGTGTTTTAATTGGGCCCACACCCATTCTATTATATAAGTGGGTAGGTATGGTGCTGAATAATAAAGCATCAAACTATATTATAAAACAGTCTTCTAAAGCCTGAAGACTTCAGGAGCATTTTAATTTTAACTCTTAGATTTCCCAGCCAGCTGTGGAATCTATAGTTCAAAGACACCAGGGGTTTGCCATGTTGAGGAATCGTTGCAGTCCTGAGGTATAACTAATACTCTCAGGAATCTGAAAGGAGATATATTTGAATGTATCTGCTTCTAGATTGAAATGGATGCACAAGGCCTGGTGTAACTGTTGAACCTTCCTGGAGTGTATATGTAGACTCACAAATGTTTACTTACATTTCCTGTGTTCTTTAAAATTCCAAAATACATGTGGTATTTAGAAATTAGGGGCTCCCCACCACCAATGAAGCACATGCTGCTCATTTGCAACTTTGAAAGGAAAAGTGGCCAGTAGGGAAAGAATTAAACTACATAATTCTATGATTATGAAAATAATAACAATAATGATCCTTTTGCATAGATTTAGTCTGAGTTCTGTAGAATAGAAAAGGCCCATTTAATGACACTAATAGGTTTGGGCTACTTTGTTTTGGTTTATGTACATTCACTGGGTGCAGTTCACCCAATGGGATCTTCATGAGGTGGGGACCAAAATATTTATATTGTTCATGTGGAAACAGAGCGTATAAAAGCCTACTTAAAAGTAGAGAAAAGCATCACTCGAATCATCAGAAGATTGACTAGAACCATTCTGATGTGTCTACATGTAGGGTGATTATATCTTTATCATTCTAATTAATAAGTGAAGCTCTTGAATCTTAGGAAGATTCCCCTTTCTGATGTTCAGGGCCTTATTCAAAACTTGGGGAAGATAGTCTGCCCCAGTATATGCTATATGACATACACCCGTGCTTTTCTGCTGCTCTCTGTGTATTATGCATTACTTTCTTGAATGTGATTTGGTTGCTTGCTTGCTTGGCATTTGTTCCCATTTCATGGTGTTAAGCTTCCTTGAAAGTTTAAAAGAGCCAGAGTATTGGGGATGCAAAAGAGATTGTCATCTACATTTAATTGCTTTAAACACTAGATAATTATATAATTAAAAGGTTTGTATTACTGACATATTACAAGTTAGGTTTCTGGAGGAGAAAACGTCTGAAAACCACTTCCTTTTCTATATTGGGGTAATATGACTTATGTTTCCATTGTTAGTCATGGACTGTATCATACAATAAATAAGTGCCTTTCAGTATGAACTAAATCTTCATAACATAATAAAAATATTCATGTATTAACAATAGTAAAAATATTCATGTATTAATGGTAGATCTTCCAAGGTTCATTTTAGAAAATAAATATATTTCTTTTTAAAGAAGAACGGCAGATATTGATTTTTTCCCAATATCTGCATACAATATGTATTAAAAGGACACTGTCCTATGAAGTACAGAACCTAAGGGATTTAGATGTTTAAATAAATCCTTTTAACTTTATGTTGGAAAGGATTGAAAATTAATTATTCTTTTTATTTTTCATAAGTTAACAAGTTTTCACTGTATAAGATCCTTCAACTTCTCCCAAAGTATATTTCAATTGTTTATTCTATAATTGTACTAGTAACTCAAAATTCTTCTGCCAGAAAATAATAAGATTCAATTTTAAAGAGATTTATGCTAATTATATTGGGAGATATGGAATCAATAAATAAAAATCTGGAACCAAGACTTGGATAATTTTGTATCAAGTATATTTAAACGTTAGCTTCAGAAAGTGTATTTTTAAAATAAGCCAATTCATCCCTAAATGTATCACCAGTGGTAACTGGCTTGTGGAACATATCATAGTTATAAAATAATAATAATGGAAAATATGATGACCATAAGCTGTGTTCTTTATATCCTGAGAAATATTTGGCTTTTTGAATCAATTTTGAGTTAGATTTTTTTTTGAATATTTCTATTTTATTTACAGTACACAATAGCTTTTGTTAATAATTCTGTATAAACAGAGCAAGTAATTTGGTACAAATTCAGTTTGCTTTTTTCTGACAAAGCTACAGTTAATCAGTGAAGGTTTTGATGTAACAATGAGAAAGGCTAAGAAAAAAGAAAACTAAAATCACTGATAAAACCAGTCAAGCACACCATCTGGCAAGGACCGCACCCCCCCACACACTTTTAAATGGCGCAAGGCCAAATTCCAGTGAAATGTTAAAATTTGATGGTGCAGTGGGGACAGAGACCCTATGATCCAGGTGAGGGCGAAATGCAGCCTCTGTGGATCCTTGCCCTCGTTTAGCAATGGATATTAACTCAAAGGATGTGAGAACAGGTTACAACCTGGTCCTCAGTTAGGTTAAGGTTCATGGGGTTTCCATTACATTTGTTTAATTTTACAACTTTACAATTTCTAGAAAATTTTAGCAACTGGTTCTCTGCCTGGTTTCTTGGTGGGCATGGCAATGGTGGGCATGGCCTCCTTGGCCTCCTGCACCATGGGGGGGGCTTTTTGCCCTCCCCAGGCTCTAGAGGCTTTCCTCGAGCCTCTAGGAGGGTGAAAAAGGCTTCCCCCGGTTTCCAGAGGCCCTCTGGAGGCTGGAAATGGGCCTGTTTCCAGACTTTCAGAACTTCCGGGAGGCCTGTTTTTCGCCCTCCCAGAGTCTCCATGCAGACCCTGTACTTACCTGGCACCCAAAACAGGCCGCATGGAGACTCCTGGGAGGGGAGGGGCAGGTTGGGCAGGGCCAGCCAGTCCTTGCAACTACCGGTTTGGTGAACCAGATGTAAAATTAGATCCGGTTTGCCTGAACTGGCTGAATCCAACCCCTGTGTCTGGCCTAAGATCTGTGGTAAGAAGAGGAATCATGTATGTTTTTTCAAAATATAAAATGGGCAGTGTCTATTTTGCTCCTACACTGGGAAAACAGTGGGTTAACTAACACTCACCATATTGGTATTCATAATAAAAAACTGCTTTTGTTGGGTTGAATTGTTATGAAGCAGTGGCACAGTTTTCAGTACGACAACAATTAAGCTTCTAATGGTGCCATGCAACTGCCAGTAGTGTTTCAAAACACTATTTTTCATCATCTATAGCTGCACTTTTCTCCCCTGGAAACTTTAAGATAAATGGACTTCAATTTCCAGAATTCACCAGCCAACCATACTCTCTGGGGAACTCTGGGAGTTGAAGTCCACACATGTTAAAGTCTTCAAGGCTAAAAAAACCACTGATCTACAGCACCAATTCCAGGTTTTGCTTTGGATTTAGTGAGTTCCCAAGAGAATGAGGAAAGGGGTATTCATCTGGCTCTTTTAACCAGACTAGGGAATCATCACAACAGTCCCATCCTCTCCCCTATCCTCCCCCACGCACCATCTTGCATTCCTCTTCGTACTCTGACCTTAAACAACCCCCTTGCTTCTGTGTTACAGGTCTGGAGGGGCTTAGCCCCAAATCATAGCTTGATCTTTGTGCTTCTGGGTCAGTATTCTCACCATAGGGTGGAAAAGAAGGTAACAGCACCTTCTTCCTTTTCCTGGCCAGCAAATAACCAACACCCTAATCTACCAAGTCTTCCATTGCTTCCTGGATAGACAAGGGCAGGAATGAAGCCCTCCCTTGAAGGGGTACCACATTGCTCTGCTTCACTGTATGGAAAAAGATCTTCATGAAGGACCTCCTGCTCTTTTATATCTTGTCAGATGCATCTTTTCCTCTTCTTCCAACATTGTCTGGAAAAAAAAGAGCATTTCTTCTACCTGTGCAGGTCTTCATATGTGCCTCACTTTACTAATCCCATCAAGGAATGTGCCATGTTGGAACCACCAAAATACTACACGCAACTCAGGGGTATAACAACACTCTTCAGCTTCTGGAAGATGCCACTTGGAAGACATGCAAGCGTGTTCCTTCCCATGAAGTAGTTTGAGCAAAAGTGGATATGTGGGATATGTTTGGATTCTGCTAAAATTTTGCTATGATTTCAAATCAGGGAATTGTGAATTCATGGCTAATTCTTATAAAATTACTGGGAGTGAAGAAATGACATGTTTTCATCAATTAAATCCAAGCCCCTTACTTCCATATTTTTGTTCCTAGAAGTTTGAGCTATAAGTCTTTCTATCATGCTGACTGCACCAGCCTAAATGCAAGAGCATGCCATTCTTGATTTAAGGGAAAATAACAGAAACATGATGATAGTATGCTAAGGTAGTACTCTAAATAGACCAGACTTATTACTTTGCCCTCTCTCCCCACTTCCAAAGGTTATATTTTCTGTTTTGAATGTGATGGCTAATTATGCCACAGTGGCAAATTGGTGTTGGTAATAGTGACAGCTCATAACAAAATGCTGCAAGTGGCTCTTAGTCAGGGAGTGAGGGCGGATCTAATATCACAAGTTTCATAAGTGTATCAGAGTCCTCCTGCCAAAAGTGAGAATGGACACTTTTGATTTATTTATGGTTGATCTATTCCATCTCACCCCCATTTTATTTCTTTCGTTTTAAAACATTTTTCCCCATCAGCATGAATGGAGAGGAATTATGCCAGCTTCTGAGTTCCAAAACGAATTAAACTTTTTTTTTATTTATCATAAATTATTATTTATTTGCTTTGTTTAATTGTATTCCACATTTTTTTTATTATAAAAGTTTTACAGTTACATTTTCACCCCATTTTCACCCCCCTAACCCACCCCAAACTCCCCAACCCACCCTCCCAAACCCCCCTAACCCTCCCCTCCCCCCCGGACTTCCATAGAATATCATTATCTCCTATATAAAAACCTTGAACCCCCCCAACCCCCATATCATTTTTCAAAATTAAACTTTCTTTTTGAAAGAGAATCCAATCCATGGATTTTTTTTCTTTCTTTTTTTTCTTTGCAGAGATTTGCAAAAGCCATTATATAAGCTACAGGTTTTTTATGTATTAGGTACACAATACACCATCCTTAGAAGTGGAGTGACCAATCAACCAGAAGCCAATCATTCATAAAACTGTGATTTTAACTGTGATTTCCTCTCCGCCCCCATCCCTATTCTCTACCAGGAAATTTCTGTATTCAAGGAAGCAGCTTTTAAATTTATTTTCAGTCTTTCAGAACAATTAGATGTATATGGGAACTAACTCCATGCTAAACCAAACAGATGAAATAATTCAGAGAATGGCATAAGAAGAAAAGTTAATTGCAATGGCTAAATTTTTAAAAAGGGGGTGGGAAATTCCCACACAATATGTACTTGGTCATTCTTTATAAGTGTTGTGTGTGATGAGATAAGATTTCTTTTAGTAAATTCTCTTAGTAATGTTTCAATACAGTAAGGAAAATGGCTAGGAGGTCGCACCTCAACAGCACAGCAGGTTTTTGCTGGCAGGTATTTTGTTTTAAAGAGTTTGAGAACCAAGGAAACCCAGGTGGATTTTAAGAATTTTGTTGCCCCTTTTTCTCTTAGTAGGAGAAAGCCCACCATACTGAATGGATGGCACATTTCATGGACCAGCTATTCAACATAAAACCAGCCCATCTCAGCTGGTGCTAAGTCTTTTTCAAGTAGATATTTTAAACCAAAAATCTGAAGTCCACTTTGGATCATAGTAAATCTCCTATACTAGCTGAGGACAGGATCAGATGATATTTCATATCTTGGGTCAAAAGCTTTTCTCCCTAAATGAAGGCTATCCCACCGTCACCATGGAAAGTTGCTAATGGCCTTTTCAAAGATTCTTTTCCTAGGATAGGTTGCAGGAAAGTTCTCAGCAAGCAGATTCTGCAGAGGGAAGAGTTACATATCCATTTAGCTATACACAGTAAACTGGGATTAAACTCAGATTGTTTCATTTCAGCTCTAAACAATGTCAAATCAAGAGAGCCCTGCTCAACTGTCACATCTATTTTGACCCTCAGCATTTCTTAAAACAACTATAGTTTGGATTCTGCCAGGACACCTACCCTCCCCCCCTCCCCCGCATCCCGGGCACATTTCTACATGGAATAGCTTCTAGACACTCACAGGGGTGTCAAATGCCTACCCCCGTTTTAGCTAAGGGGGAAAAAGTTAAGATACATCATGTGACAACAACGTGACAACATGAGTTTGACCCCCCTGTTCTAGAACTACACATTTCTGGTTTTTGTGCCTTTTCAAAATGTTACATTTGAAGTGACTGTGTTCTCTGTCCCTCACCCAGTGCCACCAAAGCAGAATGAGTCCTGTCAATTATCTCCTTGGGTTTGCCTTCTTCCAATGAAGAAGCATGTCCACATTGGTAATTCAAACAGTAATACAAGAGGGAAGATTCATCCTTTTAAATTTCTCAGGAACAGGTGAAAAGTTACAATAAAGTGAGTCTCAGTTCTCAAAAATTTGGGAAATTCTTAAAATTCTTAAAAAATATAACATGAATAGATGTAGGTTCAGAACTCTTGGAGATTTGATTGATTATGACCACTGTGCTTGGTCCAAGATGTTTCTTGAGGAAAATTGCAAAATTTTGTGCAAATTACCATTTGCAAGCATTGACCTTGCCTGAAAATGTGGATTGGAACGTTATCTAAGCATTTGAAAATGTTCCAATCCAGTTCTGCAAGGAAATTTTCTGCAAACTTCTCATTTGGTAGGCTCCCTAACATGATATTTATTAGTTTATTTAAAACATGTATATAGCTATCCAAATTGAACTTGGATTGAGTATGTGAGGACAGGCAACTATTCTGTTCTCCCTACGATGGTAATATAAAAGGGCCAATTCATGCCATAGGATATGCCAGATGACAAGCATGTAGTTTCTTTTGTTTTGGTGGGAACAGGGCCAAAAGGATTGTGTTTTGGTAGGAAATTGAGGTCCTTCATAATGATAATTGATTAAAATATCTTACTTTATCAATTGGCCAGGAAGGAATAGACTTGACAATAGTCTTTTTTAAGCACTGCAAAGAAGTGAAAATCACAATATCATCATATCTTGGTATTCTAAAATGTCAAAATTTGCTTAAGACCAGCTTTATATTAACTTGTGAGATCATATTACTTTGATTAGCTGGTTGTTGACATTATGTGTCTTTAATGTCTCCCAGATGTGTGAGATTATAATTTCTTACACCACAGGTATTTTGGGCAAGCAGGAAAATACAAGCATAGCATGTGCCATGTAATACTTTCCCATGATTCCTCATTTATAAAACTAAAGAGGAAGTGGTAAGTTTAAATCTTCAGAGTATTACAGCTTTATTAGGTATAAATTAGCATCTTAGCATGACTAATAATCAGTTGCAGAGGCTTCTCTGAAAACATTCCTCTCCAATATTTGCAGGCAAAGTACCAAACGGTTCTTTTACCCACTCTCTCTGTACTTTAAATCATATGAAAGTAGGGATCTCAAGTACAAGAAACCATAAACCTTCTCTCTCACATACTACAGCCAAAAAAAAAAATCAGTTCTCCTATTTTTAATAAGGAAAGAAAAAATGGAGAAGTAATAGCATATTAATATACAATATTTTGCTTTCTACTTGATAACAATAAAAAGAGAAATTCTAGGTCGGTCAAAGAGTAGGATTGGGAGATAGAATTTATTCACTTCAGATTTGCATCTCCCAACTTAGAATACAAAATGGTATGCAATGATGCATCAAAATTTGCACTTTTCCAAAAATCTGTAATAGCTTGTAAGTTGAACAATTGTGTTCATGTTAAATGTACATGTATTAGGAGAAAGAGCACATTGAGTGAAACGGGAAAAAAACTATTACAGAAATAAGACAGAGCAAACAACAGTAGAAAAAATAGGAAGTGAGTCAAATCAAAATTACTCAACCTGACTATAATGTTAATTATGTTAACTATAACATTTCACATTATTGATAGCTATTCATATGAGTGAAAACCTTTCTAGAAATAATATTTGGATATGCGGAACTCACAGGTGCAAGATAACACTGTTCTACTCTTTGGTATTTCCATTGTTCTGCTATACCTCTTTAGGGTCTTCATTCATATGAATCCCTCTCAATAAGATGCTGGCAAATTTGATAATAGACATGTTTTAGGAGAATTTCAAAGGAGAGGAAAGAAATGGTATAAATTCAAAGTACTGCTTTTTGTTTTAAGTTGCTCTTTTAAAATTATTTTCTGTATAAAGAAATTTACAAGTCTCCACAAGTATTTGTATGTTTTTTGAGATGGGACAACTTTGCATTTGGGAGACTAGGTACATTAGATTGGAGAAATATGGGAAAAAATAAGTGATCTATTTATTCAGTAATACTTTAAAATTAGAATAAGGACCCCATGAAAATGTAGAAGTTTCAGTGATTTTTTTAATGTTCTCAACTTACTTGATTCCAAGAGGAATTCTTTTTTTTTGTGAGGAATTCTTTCCTTTTGTGTGGAAAGTTATCTAATGTATTACCTATCAAGTTTTCCAATCCTAGGCAGATGTAGGCCTTTATTGTTCAATCATATGGTTTCATTACAGAGCATCTTGCCTTTGTCATGATGAATTATAGCCATTCCTTATATTATCTTTCCCTTTCCCTTTCCTTGCATAGTGGACTGACAGTGCTAGGATATTTCACATGAGTATCATTTCATTTTTCAAAGAGGGTGGACACTAATTAATTAATATCCCACTTTATTATTCTTACAAATAACTTAAGGTGATGAATGTATTACTAAGGGAGGCTGAAATTCCAGTAATTCAAATCCTGTCTTAAATACATGATACAAAGTTCAGTTGATAAGAAATAAGAAATTGTATTTAGTAGTTACATTTCTGTCAGCAAAATAGAAAACAATTAATCATTTTCCTATCTGAGAGTAGCTGCCAGGGCAACTCTGCAAATGCAAAGTGGATCAGAAACTTTCGCTCAATAAGCAGAAGTTCAGTTGCACAATGCTGGATTCATTCATCCATTCATAGCTAATAGATGGTCATGGTGAGCAGATTCTTTTAAATATTATTTTCAGACAAAAAAGCAATGTATTTCATTTCATGCTTTCTCAACCATTTGTCTGAACTGCTCTTTCTATTCCACCTTCTTTTTATTTGAGCACCACAGTATAATAAGTCTCCTGGGCAGGAAAGAACCAAATCGACTACACTGCAATCTTTCTTAACTTCCTATTTTTGCTGCAAGTCTTTTCTTCCTCCCTTATCCTTAAGATTACAGCTAGAGAAATTATTTGGGGATGTGTAGTTTCTTTTGGCTCCAGTGAGGACAGGCAGTTGGCAAACTGAAATTTGAAACAGGTAAGGTGATTTTCTTATGGCACCAAAGGTTGTTTATTTCAGAAAAATCAAGTTTTTACATTATCCAGCAAGTTTGGTGACTTTAGCCCCATTTGAATGATGTAACTTAAGGGTGATAGTAGCTGCCTTTGCAGTATGTGCACATACTGCTGTCAATGCAACTATATGCCTGTGTTTGCAGTCAGTATGAGTGAATGTGTGCAAACTCTGCGGTCTTGGTGCAATGGGCAACCAGAATCTCTTCTTTTTCTTTTTAACATTCACACAGTAGCAAGGATCAAGGCTCCTAAGAGTTCAAGGCAAACCAGTGAAGAAGAGTGAGGCAACATTGCAACAAAGAGCACAACTGCAGAAGAAGCTTACATTATAACATGCTCACTTTTGACTTGGCCATCTCCTAACACTCCAGCTTGTGGGCACCTAGAACTCAGAATGCTATTGCTCATGGATTGTACATATATATAGGCTTTCTTCCCAGAGACTTGTCTATGTATTGTAATGTGCCCAAAGACTAATTCAAATGTCACTTCAAATGGCATTCTTGTAGAAATATCTTGTACTTTCACTGCACATGCTTCATGCTGAAGGCTAAGCAAGGGAACTGCCAATCAAGGAACACTTCTTGGTCTTTGGTTTGGGCAAATGGCAACAGTTGAATGCTAGGCCTTCTTGTTTTGTGTTTCCTGCTATGCCACACACATATCTACTTACCAATATTTGCTAAAATGAAAAGACTAATTTAGATTTTCTCCTCACCCTGGAATCCTGGTCATCAGTACAATAAGGACCAATATTTTAAATTCCTACAAAACTCTGCAAATCCTAGTGTATACTATAAGAAAAAAATAGTAAAACACATTCAACTGCCATGTATTAAGAATAAACAATAAATATTATTCTCCTTTATTTGGGACTTATTGTCACTATCTTGCAACTGTTGTCTGGCAAGGCATACAATATTCTACTCCACTGGTGAACTGAAATACTTTCACGTGTCTTTCAGTATATGGTGCAGCTGTAAAAGTTATTGTGCTTATTTGCCAATTCCTATATGGCTTCCATTGCTTCTGTTCTGCCTTACTGCATAAGGATGATGTCCTGATTTTGCAATTGTAAGACATGTTAGAGAGCCAGAGTGGCACAGTGGCAAAGCATTGGAGTAGAAGCTGGGAGACCATAAGTTCTAGGCCCATCTTAGGGACAAGACCAGCTTGGTGACCTAGCTTGGGTGGTCAAATTTTACACCAATCTACAAATATTCACTATCATTCCAGTCAATCACTCTCAGAGAGAAACAGACAAGGGCAAACCATTTCTGAAATCTTGCCAAGAAAACTGTAGGGACTTGTCTAGGCAATTGCCTGGAGTCAATATTGATTCAAAGACATGTGTACATGTTTGTGCGTGTGTATGTGTGTGTGTATACACACACACACACACACACACAAACACGCAAAACCAGCCCAAAGAAACATTTTATCTTGTAGAATCTCGATTTAACTCTATTTTTAGAATCAGTTTGTTGTAGTGGTTAAGGCACAAGGAAGTTTTAGTTCCGCCTTAGACATGACATCAGCTGGGCCAGACTTTGGGCCAGTCACACACTCTCTCAGCCCTAGGAAGAAAAAAGTCTTCAAAGAATTCCTTGCCAAGAAAGCTGCACGGACTTGTCCAGGCTATCTCCAGAAATCATACAGATACACACAAACACACACAAATAAACACACACACACTCACAAACTTGTTAAGGAAAGTGATTATTGTAGTTTAAACTCTTTAGCGTTAGTACACTCTCCTTTTCTGATCAACTGGAAAAGCAAGTAATAAAAGAACCACCAGTCAGGATCATAATACAGGAATGGGTTTGGAAGATGGTGTTTGATAGACAACTCAATCACATCTCTGTCTTTAGCATGTGTGTCAAAGCAACATGACACACCTGTCAAAGCTCACCAACTCCGTGTGTTCACTGAACAGTTGTTCAGCAGAAGGCAAAAGGGTAAGTTTGGACAGGTGCCCATTCCTGTTTTATTACACATAGGTCCACTTACCAGCTTTACAAATCTGCTGGACAGCTGCTCAGTAGCTACTTTAAAATCTGCTTATGTTCTGAAATGAAATAACCTCATTGTCAAAACTCAGCAAAGAATGCCAGGTAAAGTGTAGTTCTTTGGGCTTTCCCTCTTTACCTGGCTGTTCAGCATGTTGAAGGAACTGAAGCGATGCGTAGCTTATTCTACCAGGAAAGTAAAAGTCATGGCAGAGATAACATCATGAGAATTTAACAGAAAATGTTTAGATGCAAGGTTGTTTCAGCCATAGGCTGGGGATCAAGGCAGCAGCATGCAAATACAACAAGAAGACATTGTCAAGGCATATTTGTGCCCTGGTTAGGAAAAAGGCCGTCTGGAAAAAGGCCTTCTGTCTCAGTATTTTCATATGATACTGTTTCTGTTCCCCAATCTATCCAAACCATAAGGTTGACTATTCAATCACTTTCATTGATGCAGATGTCTGAATACAGAGAACAGGCAGGGAATACCTAAAGTCATTCAGTGATCCCCAACTGAGAGGGGAATGCAAAAAACATGATCCAGACACTACTCTAATCCAAATTTAGTGGATCCACTTTCTCCATGCACAATGGATTTTTTAAAATGCTGCTCCAATCCATGTTTCATTGGCTATTTGCAAAAAGTCCAAATAATTGTTGTAAAGTGTAACTGTGAAATGTGAACAACTGTGAACAATTTACCATTCCTAATGCTATTTAAAAGTCAATTGCTAATTATGAAATGAAAATGCAACCTGCCAACATTTTTTGTAAGGTTTTCTTGGTAGCTGAAGGCTACTGAGGTCGCATATTGCTGGAGACGAGGAGAGAAAAATAGTATAATAATGTTTATATGCAACCGTCATGAGGTCTAAAACCTGCAAAAGACAGAGAGGTGGCCCTGGAGCTAAAATGTACACCTCCACCTGTGCAAAAAGGAAAGATAAAGATCATACTTCTCTTTCTATCCACAAAGCAGACCTTGAAACCATAGTTTAAGTAGCAATGTAATGTTTTGCAAAGAAGGAAGAAACAAAACTTTTATCAGCTTCATTTCTACTCCCTTTGCTTGAGCTACTTTACTAGGGAACAGTTTCAACACTGTACAAAAAGTCTGAACAGCCTACATATGGTAGATAGCTGCCAGATAGCTGAAAGGGGGAAGAAGGACAAATGAGGGAGGAGGAGGAGAGGACGCATTAACTGTTTAACATTCTTGGAATCCACAATAAAAATTACAATGAGAAACTGCAAAAAATGTATTTAAGCCTACTTATATATTAAATATCTTTTACTAACATCAGAAAGATTGGTTTTTCAGACAGAAGAATGTCGTTAGGTTTGCCTTCTCTGTGTAATTGATAAGATTTTGTCAATTTCAGGTAGCAGGGCAAGCCAAGGGTACTAATCAACTAAATAAGGTCATAGATCTAAGCTTGTTTACTTGTAGTTAGCACTTATTAGGGAAGCACTGGTGATAGGGAGTTGTTCAGGAAGAGACACAGTACTCAAAAAGCAAACAGGGCAATATTTGATTTTGCTGGAGATCTGGTAACACTAAAACGACATAAATCCTAGTTATTTTCATAAATTACCAGCATGAATACATTTGTCAGACTGTATGGAAGAAATGATGTTATCCATTCAGTTGTGTCAAACTCTTGATGATTCTATGGGCCAGGTCTCTTCAGCTCTTCCAATCTTGCACTCCTTTTTTGAGATTTTCTGTGCTCTGGCTGATGTCAACTTTGAGGGTGGTATGCAAATTTTTTTTAAAAAACCCCAGTGTTGTGAATGCTGAAAAATTTGTGAAACAATTGAGCTACTTTGCCTCTTTAAGGATTTGCAAATATTTTTCTAAGTAAATTACATTGAGATGAGATATATAGTGTGACAGGAAGATTGTATTGAGTTAACCTGAGATGAGACAAAACAATCGATGCTGAACTTCAATGTTGGAAACAAATAACCCCCCCTTCCTCCACCCCCATGTTACATACACTGCAAATGACTTGGCTCCTGACTATAGATAATATTGTAAAAATTAATAGCTTTGGAATTGATTCTGGAATAGTAAAAGATGAGTGTGTGATTCCAGTTTTTTTGCTTAGAGAAAAGGGGAGACATGATAAAGATATATCTGATAAAAATTATGCCTGGTACAGAAATTATGGACAGAGAAAAACATTTCACAAAGTGTTAGAATTTTGGATCATCCATTGTTTGGGGACTTTCAGAGCCTATAGAAAAACTTCTTTGTATAATGCATTATTAATTAACAGTATTCATAATGCATTGTTAATTAACAGATAACAATAACAGTATTGTTATCAGATGTGGTGATGGCCACACATTTATAAAAAGAAAACTGAACAAATCTATGGAGGACAGAAATATAAATGGCTATTATACTTAATAACCACACAATGTCTCTTGAATTAAAGACAATAATATATTGAATACCAAGTGCTCAGCTCAAGAATGGAAGAGGCAAATATGAGTAGATATAGCTATGACTTCAATGGGAAACTAACAGTGTTCTGTGCACCTCGGCATATAGTCATGCTGGCCACATGACCACAGAAGCATCTCCGGACAATGCTGGCTCCCTCGGCTAAGAAACCGAGATGAGCACCACCCTAGAGTCAGGCACAACTGAACTGGGGAAAACTTTACCTTTATCTTTATTATTTCCTTAAGTACTTGCAAGTTTCCAGATCTATCTAATTAGATATTACAGGCAACAATGCAGAACCAGATTTTTCTGCCCTTTCATTTGGTCTTAAGTCTGATAGCAACTGTGGTGGATCTCATTGGGCCCATTGTAACTTCAGCCTTCATTCCTTAGCCCCATCTTGGCCTTTTATGAAGATAACAAATTTCTGTTGCCTGTTGAAAGGGAAACCACAAAAAATACTCATAACACTATGTTTCATACAGTATATTTTTCCTGGAAAAATGAATTTCTAACTCCTATTACCAGATATTATGGATTTATAAATGAGACTGGAATATAAAAATATAATGACCCATTACTATCCCTGGCATTAAATCTCTGTGCTCATTTTTTGTCCCTAGTTAACAGTTATATTTCTAAGGAATATCACCTTAACATTTGTTCCTTTAAGTTAAATTAGTAACAGTTTTATAATCTGTTCTCATACAAGAGAACTATTCTTTTTTTTTTTAATTTGATTTATATGCCGCCCTTCTCTGGAGACTCAGGGTGGCTTACAATGCGTTAAGCAATAGCCTTCATACTTTTGTATATTTATACAAAATCAGCTTATTGCCCCCACAAACTGGGTCCTCAATTTACCTACCTTAGAAAGGATGGAAGGCTGAGTCAACCTTGAGCCTGGTGAGATTCAAACTTACAGTAATTGCAGACAGCTGGTGTTAATCACAATGCTTTTAGTCTGCTGAGCCACCAGGCCCATATTTTAACTAGTGAATGATTAACTTTCTGCACTCCAGCACTATTTTTAAGATTACATGCCATCAAGTTAATGTCAACTCTTAACAACCACATAGACAGAATTCTCCATGAGGTGCCCTCAACCTGGCCCTTCAGGTCTTCCAGCTATATATCCATCACTGCTGCAGTCAAGTCCGTCTACGATGCCACTAGATATTTCTATCTTTCCCGGGATTATAGATTTCTCAATGATGTTAGATATTTGCAGAGCATGTCCAAACTATAATAATTTGCATCATTTCTGCCCAAAGTAAGAACTCTGGACTGATTTATTCCATGAATAATTTGTTCTGTGATTCATTTTAATTATTTTTAAGATAACTCTAAACTGGATTGTTTAATCATGATTTACCAAATCAACATAGATCAAAAATAATAATTTGTACTATTGTAAACTAATATTTTGCAAAACCAAAAATAACATTTAATTGATTTTAAAATTGACTGCTTAGTAAATTATTAAACATATATTTAATATTTACCCTATTTTTCAAAAATACACAAACTAGTATCCTATTGTTTTAATAATGGAAAGAATAAAATTAAAATACATGCCTATATGATAAACCAATTAAACTACTCTGGTTCCTGTTCTTTGTCCTTAACATTTCAGATATCCAGCTTGATTAGGATACACTCATTTGATTTCTTAGTTTTTCAAGTATGATTATTACTAGATTAGACTACATTTGGAAAGAAGAAAAATACAATATTTGGTAAAGTTGGAGGATGCCTGAGGATGGCAGTGTGTTCCCATATCTCTTTGTTGGCAATGTTATGGGACACAGTAGCAGAGAGCTGAACAAGAGAATTGAAGAAGATTCTTGGATGAGAGGTGAAATGTTTTCAAAGGAAAAACAAACCCAAGAAAGTTCAATTGTCTTTTGGAAAAGCACCTTTGGGACAGCCATGATCTGATGATTGAGAATCTCCATAAACAGAAAGCTGAACAGACATTGCCCCTAAGAAACAACCGGCAGAAACTGAAAAATGTTTTTGCCTCTTGCACAAAAGTCACAAGAGTTTTCTCCTGTATGTTTAATATTTGGGTATGGCATGATGTCACAATTTCATTTATTGTATGGAATGTAGGCATACCCTATTTGTCACTGACTGAAATCAAATATTTTGGCAATTGGAGTTTAAAGAAGAATAGGAACTGTAGTGACGCTTGTGAGTTTCGGTATTGGAGAAGACTCCTGAGAATACTATGGACAGCCAGAAAATAAATTTTTGGAACATTGAACAAATTAAACCAGAGTTCTCAGTTGAGACACAAGCTCAAATTATTCAATTTCAGATACATTGCATAATTATCTGAAGAAGACTGCAATGTTGGGAAAGAGTGGAAGGAAAGAGAAGAAGAGTATGATCTCCAGCAAGGTGAATGGACTCAGTTACAGTAGCAATGAGTGCACAGTTGGAAGAGTTGAAAGAGCAGTTTAGGGTTAGATCATCATGTAGAAAATCTGTCTATGTGGTGGCTATGAGGCAATAGTGATTTGATTTCACATAATTACACCCCTAATTATTCTATGCCCAAATCATTCCTAAATCTCATGCCCAATGCCCAATTCCTTAAAGCCAAATTGGAATAATGCTGGAATAATTAGGGGTGTGATTATGTGCCATTTACTTACCTCATGTTCAAATATCAAGATCTTCTAAAGAATTCCGCCCTTCTAGTTCTGTGGAGCTGGGAAAGGGATGGCATGTCTCAAAGACACAGAAAAACATTCTTCCCACTGAAACTGAAAACTATTCTCTGAAGTGATTAGCAATGATGCTGAATGTTGTAGAGTTTAACAGAATAACAGAGTTGTTATTCTGGTGATGAAGCACTCACAACTTTTAAAAGCAAGCTGTTCCACTGGTTAATTGTTCTCACTGTCATGAAGTTTCCCCTTAATTCCACGTTGCTTCTCTCCTTGATTAGTGTCCATCCATTATTTCCTGTCTTGCATTCTGGTGCTTTGGAAAATAAGTTGCCGCCCTCTTCTTTGTGGCAGCCCCTCAAATACTGGAATACTGTAGCCCTTTTTTTCTCTAGACTGGCCATATCTAATTCCTGCAACCATTCTTCATGTTTTTGTCTGCAAGCCTTTAAACATCTTAGTTGTTCTTCTTTGCACTTTTTCCAAAGTCTCAACATTTTTTTTGTAATGTGATTACCAAAACTGGATTCCAGGTGTAGTCTTACTAAAGACTTATAAGGCAATACTAATACTTCATGTGATTTTGATTCTATGCTACTTTTTACGCAACCAAGGATTTTATTAGCTTTTTTGGCTGCTGCCATACACTGCTAACTCATGTTTAAGTGATTGTCCACTAGAACTCCAAAATCCCTTTCACAGTTACTGTTTTTGAGCCAGGTTTCACCCAATCTGTACTTGTACTTTTAGTTTTTTCTACCTAGGTGTAAAACATAGCTTTTCTCCAAATTAAATTTCATGTTTTTGGATAGGGTCTTTTGTTCAAGTCTGCCAAGATCTTTTGGATCCTGAGCTTGTCTTCTGGGTATTGGATATTCTTGCCATTTTAGTGTAATCTGCATTCTCTAATTTCTCTAATTTGAAATACCCATACATTTCTTTATGCATAAGCATATCTTACTAATAAATCGTATATTATCATATACAATGTCGGCTGATGACCCCCAGGGGGAGGGCGTTCTCTGTGGGAGCCCCGACCCTCTGGAATGGATGGCCCACTGAGCTCAGGACAGCCCCCGACCTTCTTTCCTTCCGTCGTGAGCTGAAGACGTGGCTCTTCCGCCAATTAAACTGATCCGTTTGGGGTACACTGGGATAATTTTAAATTGTTTTTTAATTAGGTTACTGATTTTAATTTGGTATTGTATTGTGATTTGTATTGAAGTTGTCATTTTGTAAGCCGCCTTGAGTCCCTAGGGAGAAAGGCGGCATATAAATCGCAATATATATATATATATATATATATATATATATATATATATATATATATATATATATATATATATATATATATATATGCCACAATTTTATCCCAGTACTCCAAAATGTTTACTATGGACTCAATTCTTATTTCCCCCACCGAAAGTCTTTGTGTTTCTCTCTCACTGACTCTCGTCTTTTTTTCCATCTGTATTATTATTATTATTATTATTATTATTATTATTATTTATTCACACAGTCGGCCAGATGTTCAGACTGGGTTTGACATTTTTGTCTACTTATCGGGTCCTTACTAAGGACCTGGGATAGGCAAATTTGGATTTTTGACGGTGTTATAGATATTGTCGCAGGATGGAAGTAGTTCCAAGTAAAGCCGCCTTCTGCAATTGACTGATGGCAAATCTGTCAATGCCTATGGTGTTCAAGTGGTGGTCCAGTTGTTTTGGGACTGCACCGAAGGCACCTATTACTATTGGTACTACCCTTACTTGCCTTTGCCATAGTTGTTCTATTTCTATTTGTAGGTCTTTGTATTTTGTTATCTTCTCCAATTCTTTCTCTTCTATTCTGCTGTCTCCAGGCACTGCTACATCCACTATCCAGACTTTTTTGTCTTTCTGATCAACAACTGTTAAGTACCCCAATGAGGCACTACCTTGATGTGGTTGTGAGGCTTGTGTGCTCTGAGGAAGATGCGAGCTATGCCAAAGGTTCAACCATATTGGACAGGTCACATCAGAGGAGTCAGACAAAGAGTGTCTCTCCCAGTAAAAATATGGTGAGATATAAATTTCAGAAAGCCATACCAGCTCGGATGTCGCCTGGGTTAACAAGGTCCGTACTAGATGTTGGAGATCCTGGATATCTGGTGAAAAATGGACTACAGGACTCAGAACTGTTGGCTGAGTAACCAGGGCCAGTAGCTACAGAACTACTGGAAGAAAAGGTGTTTAATGTCATAAATATACAGTGATTGAAATCATCATCATCATCTCTTTTATTCATTAAATATGAAACTCAGTCAACTGGACATTTAAAAATGTGTCACAAATATCATTGACTGGTGCTAATGGTTGATATGGGTTGCTGCCAGTGTCCTAGGTATCAACCAAGTATCTTCTTAAAATGTATGATGTTTTGAGTAGCACAGTTTTTTGCAGTTCCACTAGTGTTATTGCAGGAAGCTGCAATTTCTTCATGTGTTTTGTAAAATTCTTAAACATTGCCAAGTGCCCGATGACAATGGGTATCACTGTTACATGTTTCATCCATAACCATGTAGTTTTGATGGCCAGGTCGTGATATTTCGTAATTTTTTCCAGTTCTTTTTCTTCGACTCTGGCATCTCCTGGCACAGCGATATCAATAAACTATATGCTTCAGCCCTCAACAACCATGATATCTGGCGTATTGTTATTATTATTGTCGTTATTATTACTATTACTATTATTATTATTTGTTATTATTTGTTTATGTCTATCTATTCTGTCTATTTATCTATCTATCTATCTTATTATATTCTGCCTATATAATACATAGAATCTTCCCACATTGCTTGCCTTACCTTGGGAACAGATAGAATAACAGAATAAAATAACAGAGTTGGAAGGTACCTTTGAGGCCTTCTAGTCTAACCCCCTGCACAGGCAGGAGACCCTATAAGATTCTGGACAAACAACTGTCAAATCTCTTAAGAACCTCCAGTGACGGAGCACCCAAAACTTCTGAAGGCAAGCCTTCCACTGGTTAATTGTTCTCACTGTCAGGAAATTTCTTCTTAGTTCTAAATTGGTTCTCTCCTTGATTAATTTCCATCTGTTGCTTCTTGTCCTACCTTCAGGTGTTTGGAAAATAAGTTGATCCCCATCTTCTTTGTGGCAGCTCCTCAAATATTGGAACACTGCTATCATGTCACCCCTAGTCCTTGTTTTCATTAAACTAGACACACCTGATTCTATATCTCTTAATGCAGCCTAGGAGTCCATTGGCTTTTTTGGCAGCTACAACATACTGCTGGTTCATATTTAAGTAACCCTCTAGCAGTTGTTGGCATTGAGCCAGGTTCTACCAAATATACCTGTACATTTGATTTTTCTTGCCTAAATGTAAAACCTATTTCCTCATCTAAACCATTTATGAAGATATTGAAGAGTACTTGGCCTAAGACAGAACCTTGGATACCCCACAACTAACTTCCCAGCATGCAGATATAGTTCCATTAAGGACTACAAGTTGAGTAAGGTTCGTCTGCCAGTTATGAATTCATTTAGGGACGATGCTTTCTGTCCCACATTTTTCTAACTTGCTGAGAAATTGGTTGTGGGCTACTTTGTTAAATGCTTACTGAAATCCAGGTATACTTTGTCACTGAAATTCAAGTATACTATCTGTACCCTACTATATTATCTATAATATTACATCCACTATATTAACTATACTATAAATAAAGTTCTATACAGTCTAGGTCCATGATGGCGAACCTATGGCACAGGTGCCACAGGTAGTACGTGGAGCCATATTGGTGGGCACGCGAGCTCAGCTCTGGCACGCATGCGTGCGCCGGCCAGTTGATTTTCAGGCCTTCTGGGCTGTTTCCGGCCTCCAGAGGGCCTCTGAGGGGGTGGGGAAGGCCATTTTTGCCCTCCCCAGGCTCCTAGAAAGGCCCTGGAGCCTGGGGAGAGCGAAAAATGGGCCTACCAGGCCCACTGTGCCATCATGTGCCAAAAGCATGGGGAGCATGGGGGGGCGCATAAAATTATGGATGTGGGCAGACGTGTGTGACCTCCCGCGCGCTCCCCCTGGTTTTGGCACGTGATAGCAGAAAGGTTAGCCATCACTGGTCTAGGTGGTGTCATTCCTGGATCTTTTGCAACCACAAAATGACTCAAGGCTAATTTCCCACATGAGTCCTCCTCCCTGCCTGGGAAACACCTCTTTTCTTTTAAAATAATTTCTACTTCACATGTATCTCAATACTCTTTAATCTCTTTAATAGGAGCAGAGAGAGAGAAATTGCAAAGTTGCTTCAGCTACAGTGAACAAACAAATGGTCTATTGGTAGGAAATAAAAATTGAGTGAAGAACAGCATGATTATGAGTAAATAAAAAACAGAAAGTCCTTGACTTACAACAATTCATTTAGTGACCAAATTACAATGGCACTGAAAAAAGTGGCTTGTAAGTGTAAGCGGTATATAAATTGAATTAATTAAATTAAATTAAATTAAATTTTTCACACAACCATTACAGCATCTCCATAGTCATGTGATCAAAATTCAGATGCTTGGCAAATGATTCATATTTATTACATTTGCAATCTCCAGGAGTCATGTGATCACCTTTTGTGACCTGTCAAGCAAAATCAATGGGGAAGCCACATTCACTTAACAACCACGTTACTAACTTAATAACTGCAGTGGTTCACTTAATAGCTGTGGCAAGAAAAGTCATAAAATGGAGCAAAATTCATTTAACAACTCTCTCACAAAGCAAGACTTTGGGCTCAGCTGTAGTTGTAAGTCAAGAATTACCTCTATACAAATATAAGAGCAATAGCTAGGCAAAAGGATTGATTTTGACTTTGACTAGGATTTACTCCTGAAAAACATAAATCTTATCCACCGTGATCAGGGCCGAATTTAGATGAAAAGAGGCCCTAGGCTATTCCACTTACGAGGCCCTTTCACCTATAGTGAAAGTGTAATTTTAATTTTGCTAACAACTTGAATGTAGGCCCCTCTTGATCTTGAGGCCCTAGGCTGAAGCCTAGTTAGCCTATAGGAAAATCCGGCCCTGACCATGATGGATTTTGTAGAATAATTATAAGAAATACAGAATTAATTGTAACTACCCTATTGCAAAATGGCACCGCTTGCACAGAAATAAGAGATATAATGGGGAAGCACCTAGGAAGATCAGAGTTATTAGAAGAAAGAAGATTGTCTTTCTCAATTGCCTCATTAGTTTTAAAAGAGCAAATGGGAGTGGAGAAGGTAGGAAGTACTTGGCTTTAAAGGGGAACAAAATCCACCGGTATTTCCTCCTTTTTGATGGGGTAGAGAAACATATTCCTTCTGGGTGCCTTCACGGAAGGCTGTACCATCCAGCCACATTACAAAGTAGGGCAGCCGAGTTACAGGACTATCTGATACTTGACTGGCTGCCCAGAGGAGTGAGTGCCAAAGTTGAGAGAGAGGAGGATGCTACCTGAAGAAGCCTGAGGGCCTCAGGTTTCACCATGACCATTTGAAGGCAACAGCAGCTGTTCTGCCAACAGGCACAGCTCGTCTCCAAGCTCCCACTCCCGAAGCCAGTTAGAAGGGAGAGAAAATTGGACCCTAAAAGGGTCTTTTGTGGGATATTGCTCACTCCGTCAAACAGTAAGTAGGCAACAAAATCCCAGTTGCTAGCTGGCAGCTTTCATGCCTCACAAATCGTCTACTGCTCTTTTCTCTCCCTGGTACAGGATGAGTTCCTTAACTTCCATATCTTTTTGCATGGCTGATTATTCATGTCTAGCTTTGATTGCTCTGGGGCAAATTATATGTTGCTACTGCTGCTGCTGTTGCTATCACATCTTTGGCAGAAGGAATGTTTGGCTATGTATGTGTCCCCCTCCCCCCGCCCGCCCCCCCACCAAAACAAAGCAAAAAGATACCTTTCTCCTTTAAATCCCCGGTGGTTATAACGGGTCACTCACAATGTTACAATGTGGAAAGGAAAAGAAGGGCCTGAGGGGAGAAGTGGGGAGAGGGCAAAATAGAAGATAGTTTGGGAGTGAAAAGGGGTGTCTGTGGACCAACTCCGTGTACAAGAAGAGGTAAAGGACATGGCTGAAAGTTCAAAGAAGCTGCTTATGACTTACAAAGTGCTAAGACTCCATCCTCTTCATGCTTCACAGGATGACTTGAATCTTGGCTTTAAAAGCAGAAATACCCCAGCTCCGGGCGTCTTCATCTATCACTCTAAATATAAATACAGGCCACACAGGGGGTTACATGGAAGGACGTATAAGTGCTATTTGCTAAGGCAGCATTTAGAAAATAAGATATGTTCTGAATCTGGATTTCATCTGTGAAAGCATCAAATAAGAATTAAAGTCTTCTGACCTGGAAGTCTCAGAAATCAACTAGGTCGCCCAGTAGCTGCTACTCAAATAATGGACAAAAGAGACATCTGTCCACGTTCAGAGACATTCTTCACTGTATTGTTTACTATATGTTTGAAGTATGAGTTTAGGATTGAGACCAATATCAATTTAAAACCCTGGGGGAAGAGGGAAAGTAAATGAACTGTTCTTATATTGGCTGAATGTTATTTCTTGCTTGGGTATTACTGATATTCCCTGTATGTGATTTCATACGATCGGATCCAAAGCACAAGAACATTACTCAAATGTTGTGATGCATGTGAGGTCTCACTAAAAAAAGGGATCTTTGTGCCCAATTATGGCATGATTTGATTCATTCAAGTGCTTAATGGAGAACAAGTGAAGTTATTTTCTGTTTTTGAACTGTGGAGGGCATGACTCGTTTCAACCCAGCCCTTTGGCTTGTTGATGGAGGAAGGATACAATTTCTGTATGTTTCCCAAGGAGTGAGTTTACATCCATTCTGCATTGGAAGCTGAAATAGTCAAACAAACCGCTCTTCAACTACCCCCCTCCTGGAGCCTGTCAAAATGGGAGGGGAAGCAATAATAGATACACCTTTTTTGTCTTGATGGAGAATTATGTGCTACATGACTTACCACTTTCCCACATAGAATATCCAGAATATCCAATGTTCAAAAATATTTATGAATAAAACAATTAAAAAAAATATCCAGAAAAGAAAATAATTGTTTATGTGATAGCCTTCTTAAATAACAACTGTAATTCTTATTTTCCTGAAATAACAAGTGCTTGGGCTCAAGCCAGTGTGGAATTAGGTGAGAAAAGTATTCAACATAAGATCAAAGGTACTTTAAAATATGCACATTGTTCAGTTAAACTTGGCTCTTGTTGGAGTCTGCTGGAGTCTGGAGTCATTGTTTAGTTAGGACTCATTCAAGTACCCTGATTGGTAAAAGCAGAAGGGGTGGGGGTGGGGGTGAGAGAGAAGAAACGATATAGGAAGTCTTTAATTTATGAACACAATTAAGCCCAGAATTTATGTTGCTAAGCAAGACAGTTAAGTGAATTTTGTCCCATTTTACAACCTTTCTTGCCATGGTTGTTAAGTGAATCACTGCCATTGTTAAGTTAGTGACATGGTTGTTAAGTGATTCTAGCTTCCCCATTGACTTTGTTTGTCAGAAGGTTGCATAAGGTGATCACATCATGACCCTGGGACACTGCAACTGTCATAAATACGAGTCAATTTCCAAACATTGGAACTTGGATCATGTGACCGTGGAGATGCTGCAAGATAGAAAAATGGTCATAAGTCACTTTTTTCAGTGCTGTTGTAACTTTGAACAAAATAAATTGTTGTAACTCAAGAAGTACCTCTATATTAATCTGTTCATTTAACTACCGTACTTCATGTTGATATTTCCTGTATCCTTTCATAGAACTTTGAGAATTATTATATAGGGAAATACTAAGAATCTATATACTACTAAAACGCTACTGTTCACTTGTAACCTTCAATTATTGCTTCATAGGACAACAATTTTTCTATTAAAGATCATCAGACCTTCAGATCCTGCATTCAGACAATATGCTAAAGTAAGCCAAAGTGTGTTTATATGTTAATTATGAGAATCTAGCCATTTCTAAAAATGGGAAGTAGTCAATCACATATTATACATATACTATAACTGTATGTTGCTGACCAATGTTTGAAGTTGAACACATTGCATAAACTCATCTTGAGTGCTATAGGGTTCCAATAACGAACCAAACCAGCAAGTCGAGACGATCATATCTCTTTAAGCATAACTTTATTGAGTACATCATTTCGGCATGCATGAAGCAAAACCAACTCTAGCTAGTTCCCGCGGTTTTTGCCTAATTAAAGAATGAATTCTTTCCTCCCTTCCTTTGTCCAGGTCATATTGTCCAGTTAGGTGTTCTGGTGTCTCTATGGCAGTTCGTTCAAATCCTTGCCAAACATCTGTTGAGATGACCTTAGCTCCCATGGGATGATTTCTTCTTTTCATTTGGGCTAGCATTCCATACCTTTCCCTCTCCTCATAATCTATGGCAAATTGAGAAATGAAAAGATGGCTGTGACAGCATAGGCACATTTCAAAGTTGGCAGTTGGACCCCCCTAAAAAGTAAGAAGCACCTGAAAAATAATAAGCATATACATTAGTTATTTCAGGGGAGGTTGGTCTCTAGAAGTCCTTGGCTTCTGGGAATATTTTTCATGAAATTTCTCTACTAATCTATCTGCCTTCACATTCTTTCCTTTTACCCATCTGGCCTCTAACATTGGGGACCCCTTTCACTGGACTAGGTATTGGAGTTTCCCCTTGTATAGTCTGGAATCCAGAATCCGTTTAACCTCATAGTGTTTCTCCTCTCCCCTACTATAATCAGATCTGGAGCAATCTTAGCCGCTGGTCTTTGTTCAGACCCCACCACTGATGTAGGCAGACTGCAATGGAACACAAAATGCACTTTTCCTAATAGGTGAAATAGTTTTAACTATGACTTTTACTATGGGGAAAGGTCCTATGTACTTTGGATCCAGCTTTTTGCAAGGTAGTTTCAGCTTAAGATATTTAGTAGACAAATATACTTTCTCTCCTATGTGGAATTGTTTCTGGGGCAACCGCTTCTTGAATGCCTGAACTTTTTTACTTTTGGTCACTTTAGCTAGTGTTTGCTCTACATTTCCCCAGGCATTTTGAAGGGAACCCACCCACTCAGTCAAGCTTACTGAGGAAGGTTTACAGAGTACTCTAGGGACTTACAGAATCCCTAGGGTACTCTGGCACAGATACAAATTCCACCTCTGTAGCTACTTTAAAAGGGGCGAGTCCTGTGCTGCTATGCAGTGCGCTATTGTAGGCAACCTCAGCAAATGACAGGAAGTCTGCTCAGTTAGATTGCTGATAGTTGACGGTTTTATAGTTTATATACAGTATAGTTATCATGGTGTTTGCTCGTTTGGTGGTCCCATTCATACTCAGATGAAACACTGAGCTAAGCCCTTGGGAGGATCCTATCAGTTTTACGAATTCCTTCCAGAACCTAGCAGTGAATTGGACCTCCCAGTCTGATGATTCACTTCGGCACCTTGTGCAATTGGTAAATATGTTGAAGAAATATCTTAGCAAGTCTCCGGGTGGATGGGAGGCTTGAGCAGGTGGTGAAGTGCTTGGAAAATAAGTCTATTAATGTCCAAATCATAGTATTCCCCCCAGTCTCTGGGAGCTCAATATAAAGTACATTGCGATCTCTTCCCAGGGCAGGGTTGGCTCTGCCACTTGATGCAGCAACCCTGGGTGCTTCCCTGGTCTTTTTTTCATTGCCGCACACACTGCACAACTTTTCACATAGCTCTCTATGTTTTTCTTCATCCCTGGCCACCAGAACTGTCTCTTAATCAAATGCAAAGTCTTTAAGAACCCAAAATGGCCAGTTTGCCTGGTGTCATGGCTCCATTGCAGGTCTTGAACTCATAGGTTTTTGGGAATATATATCCTGTCCCACTTCCATGCCAGCCAGAAGTGGTATTCAGCTGGTTTGGACCAGTTTGGACCAGTAGCTCTGATAATCAACTGGCCCTCCCCACCTGCCCCCACCCTATCCTGTCCTTTATTTCCTTCTTTTTGGCTCAGCTGATTCGCGCGGCACAGCTGATTTCCGTGCCTCCGCTATTCTACTTACCAGGGCTGCCTTAGAAGGAAAGCAGCTGAGCTTCAAATTGTTGTATTTTGAATGCTGCACACAAATGCATTAGGTGCGCACGGGCGCAAAGCGCTGCTCACCGAACCAATTATTAAACCGGTTGCATCCCACGACTGATGCCAGTCCTTCTCTTGATGTTAGTTTACTCCCATGGGCTCTGAACCAGGTATCAAACTGTAATTCCTTTTGCATCTGTTGAGTCAGTTCATGCTGGGCCTGGCTACATCTTCCTCATCTTTTGCCTTGTAGTCACTTGTGCTACCTGCTGCTTTTGGGGGATGATTGCATTTACAGCTTCTTCTTGGTTACTTTTGTAATGTGGCATGTGGGATAGAGCATCAGCTAGGAAGTTCCCCCCCTCCCCTGGGACGTGCTTCAATTCGAAGTCAAATTGATTAAATACTGTGCCCATCAGACTTGTTTCAGGGAGAGCTTTTGGGGGGGGGGGTGAGGGTTCTCAGTGCTTCCAAATTTTTATGGTCAATCCACACCTCAAAGGCACTTTACTTCCTTTGAGAAATTGTCACCAATGCCCACCTCACAGCAAAAGCTTCCTTCTCCCACACTGCACAGGGCCTCTCAGTCTCTGTGAATTTTCGGGAGATATAAGCGCATGGCTGCAACTTTCTCTCTCTGTTTTTCTGGACGAACACTGCCACCATAACCACATCACTGGCATCAGCTTGGATGACGAAAGGCTCCTGGGGGTTAGGGTGTTTTAGGACAGGGTCCTCTGTGAACAGTCTTTTCAGTTCCTCAAAAGCTGCTTGGCATTTAGCCTCCAGTTTAGCAGCTAACTCAGTCGGGGCTTTCCTCCCACTCCTCCTGTTTTTAACAGTTCTGTGATTGGCAGAGTGATCTTCATGAAGGAGGGGATAAATTGCCTGTAAAAGTTTGTGAACCCCAGGAGGTTCTGTAGCTGCTTGTGAGTCCAAGGGGCTTGCCACTCTAATATGGCTTTCACTTTCCCTGCATCCATTTCTATTCCATCGACGGTAGTCTAGGCTGGTTTTGTGGAATTCACATTTGGATGGCTTGGTGTACAGGTTTCCCTTCAAGAATTTCTTCAGAACCTGGCACACTAAATTTCATGTGTTCCTCCATTTTCTCCATGTAAATGAGGATGTCATTAAGGTCGTGCTGAGGATTTTGTGCATTATCTAAATAAAGTCGCTCAAATTCGGGAAGGCTTGGACTCTGACTGGGTAGGTACAGGCGGGTTGTCTGAGGTGTGTCTTGAGACTGTTATCTGGGATGAGTTTGACCCTGTGACCCCCGAGGACGTGGACAAGATGCTGGGGAGGTTGAATGCAACCACAAGTTTATTGGACCCGTGTCCCTCCTGGTTGGTGCTGGCTACCAGGGAGGTTACATGAGGCTGGCTCCAGAGGATTATAAACGCTTCCTTGAGTGAGGGTTTCTTGCCTCCCGCCTTGAAAGGGGTGGTGGTGAGGCCCCTCCTCAAGAAGCCCTCTCTGGACCCAGCTGTTTTGGCAAACTATTGTCCAGTTTCCAACCTTCGCTTCTTGGTGAAGGTTGTTGAGGGTGTGGTTGCGTGACAGCTCCCGCAGTACCTGGATGAAACCGTCTATCTAGATCCGTTCCAGTCCGGCTTCAGGCCCGGGTGCAGTACGGAAACGGCATTGGTCGCATTGGTTGATGATCTCTGGAGGGCTCGGGACAGAGGTTGCTCCTCTGTTCTGTTCCTATTAGACCTCTCAGCGGCTTTTGATACCATGGTATCATGCTGCGCCGGTTGGAAGGGTTGGGAGTGGGAGGCACTGTCTTACGGTGGTTCTCCTCCTATCTCTCCAACCAGTCACAGTCTGTGTTGGCTGGAGGGCAGAGGTCAACCTCAAGGCACTTAGTTTGTGGGGTGCCACAAGGGTCGGTCCTCTTGCCTCTCCTGTTCAACGTTTATGTGAAGCCACTGGGCGAGATCATCCGTGGTTTTGGGGTGCAATGCCATCTGTACGCTGATGACACCCAGCTGTACATCTCCACCCCAGACCACCCCAACAATGCCCTTGAAGTGATGTCCCGGTGCCTGGAGGCCGTGTGGGTGTGGATGGGGAGGAACAGGCTCCGACTCAACCCCTCCAAGACTGATTGACTATGGCTGCCGGCATCCCGATATAGTCAGCTGGTGCCATCACTGACTATTGGGGGTGAGACATTGGCCCCCACGGAGAGGGCACGTAACTTGGGTGTCCTCCTGGACGCTCGGCTGTCTTTAGAAGAGCATATGACGGCCATGGCCAGGGGGGCTTTCTATCAGGTTTGCCTGATACGCCAGTTGTGCCCCTTTCTGGATCGGGACTCCTTACGCACGGTCACTCATGCCCTCGTTACTTCCCGCCTGGACTACTGCAATGCTCTCTACATGGGGCTCCCCTTGAGGAGCGCTCAAAGGCTCCAACTGGTGCAGAATGTGGCCGCGCGGGGTACTTATGGAGGCGACATGGCGCTCCCACGTGACACCTCTCCTGCGCGAGCTGCATTGGCTTCCAGTGGTCTTCCGAGTGCACTTCAAGGTGTTGGTTCTCATCTTCAAAGCGCTCCATGGCTTAGGACCCGGTTACTTACGAGACCACCTTCTGCCTCCGATAACCTCCCACTGGCCAACATGCTCCCACAGAGAGGGCCTCCTCAGGGTGCCGTCTGTCAGGCAATGTCGTCTGGTGACGCCCGGGGAAGAGCCTTCTCTGTGGGGGCACCCTCTGGAATGAGCTACCCCCAGGGATACGACTGATCCCGGACCTCCGGACCTTCCACCGGGCCCTGAAGACTTTTTTATTTCAGCAAGCCGGGCTGGGTTAAAAATCTTTTAATTGGGGAATTTTATGGGCAAGGGGTTTTAAATTGGAGAAGCCAAAGATAATTTAATTTCGTTTTAATGTATTTTAATATTTGTATTGTGTGTTTTTAATTTTGGCTGTTCACCGCCCCGAGTCCTTCGGGAGAGGGGGCGGTATAAAAATTTAATAAATAAATAAATAAAATAAATTAAGGTACACAAGGACCCCTTTGTACAGGTGGTCATGTAGCACCTCATTAATTAGCTGCATGAATACTGCTGGAGCTCCCTGGAGCCAAAACGGCATTACTTTAAACTGGTAGCTTCCTAATGGGCAATTGAAGGATGTTTTCCACTTGTTGCCCTCTTTGATCCTCTCTCTATAGTACATCTCTCTCAAGTCTAGTTTGGTAAAGATTTTCCCGTTGGCCAAGTGGCCCAATATGTCCTTCATATGGGGAAGGCGGTACATGTCCTCTACACACACACTGTTTATTTCTCCTGCTGGATTCCCAGTTCTCCAGGTGCGTGTATCCGTTGGTTATCTGGGTTTGTGTTAGTTGTAACCATAGGGCGTTTATTGTTCCTGAAGGGTGTGTTGTTTTGTTTTGGACTGTTTCTGGTTGACAGTGTACTGATATACCTCTTTGACCCCAGAGTTGGTCAATGTGCCTTCTCCACATTCAACCATCCTCTAGCTCCTCTCTATACAAGCGGGGGCCTGTAATGTTTACTACTTTGGCAGGGACCCAAAAAGCACCCCCCACTGTAGTTATGGGCATACACCAAGTCTCCTACATTAAAAGATCAGCGCTGACTGGTAAAGTCGGTGGGTGCTTCTGATGTGTAATTAGGGTGTAGCCAGTCTAATTTTGTTCTGAGTCTGTGGCCCATTAAAATTCAGATAGGCTTCTGTTTGTGGTGGCATTAGGGGTTACATGTTGTATCAATAGGAATTTATCAATTCACGTTTGCCAGTCCCCTGGGCCTATTCGGGATTGTGCTTCTTTGGTTGATCACACCATTCTTTTTGCCTGTTCATTACTGGTGGGGTGAAATGGTGCAATCAGGGCATGGCACATTCCCTGCTCTGCTAAGAATAGTTCGAATTGGGTGGCTGTGAACTGCGGGCTGTTGCCGGAGACTAGAATGTCTGGTAGGCTGTCAGTAGCAAATAATTTTCTTAGCACTTTGATGACTGCCTCCACTGTTGTGGAGGTCATTAGGACTATTTCTAATCATTTTGAGCATGTGTCGACTATTACCAGAAATGTTTGCCCATGGAACAGCCCACCAAAATCTATATACACCCTTGACCAGGGTGCCCTTGATGTTTCCCATTTGTGCACTGGAGCAGAGGGGGTGCTGGTCTGGACTCCTGGCACTGTGCACATGTGGCTACCGACTCAGTAATATCCTAGTCCATGTTTGGCCACCAAACATAGTTTCTGGCCAATGCTTTCATCTTTATTATACCCAAATGACCTATGTGTAGGACTTCTAATATTGGTCTCCTTAACTTAGGGGGCACTATTACCCAATCCCCCCACAATAGACCACCTTTTGAGCTGAAAGCTCATGCTACTGAGTGTAATATGGCTGAAAATCTGTGCCAACCGGTCCCTTCGGCCACCCCCTCCAGAAGCACTCATGCCAATGTTCTCTCTTGGCTGAGTGTGCAGCTATGTTGGTTGCTGTAATCTATCTGATTGATAGCTCCTCAATTAGGAGCACTGGTGAACAGGGGCTGGATCTTACATAAAGGCTACCAGTGAGCACTAGCTGAGGGTATTGGTGTTGCCCAAGAGCTTGCCAGGTTGGTGAAATAGATGTAATCGTAGGTGGCCAGGAAAATTGTCCATCTTGCCATTCACGGTGACAATATGGTTGGTGTGGGATGGTCTCCAGCAAGTAGGCCGAGGAGCGGTTCATGGTCAGTCACTAGTTTAAAATATAAAGAGGCATAAAGAGCCGAGATGGCACAGTGGTTAGAGTGCAGTACTGCAGCTACTTCAGCTGATTGCTAGTTCAGCAGATCAGCAGATCGAATCTCACTGGCTCAAGGTTGACTCATCCTTCCATCCTTCCAAGGTGGGTAAAATGGGGACCCAGATTGTTGGGGGCAATATGCTAATGCTAATGCAATATGCTAATATGCAATATGCTATATGCTAACTTTGTAAACCACTTAGAGAGGGCTGTAAAGCACTATGAAGCAGTATAAAAGTTTAAATAAATAAAAAAAATGTCTACCATATAGGTATTCATGAAACCACTTCACCCTGCAACTGCAGCCAGTGCCTCTTTGTCCAGCTGGCTGTAGTTCCTTTCAGCTGCCACAAGTGTTCTTGAATAAAAGGCGATTGGCACCTCGGTCCTGTTTGGCATTCAGTGGCTGAGACTGCCCTGATGCCAAATGGGGAAGCATCACAAGTGAGGATTACTGGGAAGTTCTCGCAAAATTACACCAAAACATTTTTGGACGATAACAGTTTTTTAATCATTGTGAATGCAGTCGCTTCCTTTCAGCCCCAGATCCATTTAGCTTTTCTATCCAGAAGTCAGTGCAATGGTTTGGCCACTGTTACCTTCTGCGGTTGAGAAATACTGTAAAAGTTTAATAGTCCCAGGAATGCTTTAGTTCCGTTTGGTTCTTGGGGGTGGGGCATTCTTGTATTGCTCTGACCTTATCATTTGTGGGTTGTAGTCCAGAGCCATTTATCAAGTAGCCTAAGAATTCAACTCAGGTTACAGCTATTTTACACTTTTCCCTTTTAACCTTAAGACCCACCTCCTGGAATCTACTAAGGACTACCTTTAGGCGGTCAAAAAGTTCCTTGTTGTCATTGGCAGAAATTAAGACATTGTCAAAATATGGTATTACCCGTGGAATGCCCTGTAACAGGTATTTCATGAGATTTTGGAATAGTCCCGGTGCCACACACACGCTGAATTGAAGTTTGTGGCATTTAAAGGCTCCCCGGTTGGTAGCTATTGTTTGAGCTTCCATGGTGGCATCGTCCATTGGTAGCTGTTGATGAGCTTGTGCCAAATCTAATTTTGCAAATGTCTTTCCTTTGCTGAGGGAATGTAAAAGGTGCTGCACGACAGGCACCAGATAGGCATTCTGCTATAATGCCTTGTTGATCGTGCATTTGTAGTCTGCGCAGATGCAGACTGAGCTGTCTGGCTTGACTGGCGTGATTATGGGTGTTTCCCACTTCACATGGTCAACCTGTTCTATAACCTGTTGGGCAATCAGTTTATCTAATTGGGTGTCAATTTTCAGGCATAAAGCAAATGGGATTCTGCACTACTTCATTCTTATGGGGGCGATTTAGGGATCAAAGTTGAAAGAGATAGGTGTTCCATTATACTTGATTTCCATCAAGCACATTCACAAATTCCTTGATCAGTTCCTTGATGCTGTTATCTAGGACGGCATGGACGCCAGTCACCCCCAGTCCCAGGAATGTGAACCAGTCAAGTCCGAGCAGGCTTGGTTTGTCAGTTCCAGTGGCCCTACAAATTCCTTGAAGGCTATTTGGAATGTTCTGCACCCTATGATGGGGATGCGGTTTCCTTGATAGTCTTTCAGCTGAGTCTTCTGATGCTTCAGTTGCTTCTTGGTGATTCCTGGCACTAATTGCTTAATCGTTGCCCAGGACACATTGACATTGATAATCCTGTGTCTATTTCCATGTCACATGGTGAATCTTTAATGAGGACTGTGACGTGGATTTTCTTCGCTCACAGTGAATTTGCTTGCCCAATAGTTGTTTGGTATGTGTTTTTAGGCTCTGCATCTTGACCCTCAGGCCCTGCGTATCATCCCTCGCTTTGCTGATGCTTCCATGGTTTTGCCCTTTTGGGATCTGTTGGGTAGTTCGGCTGGTTTTCACGGTAATGGTTTTCGCGGTAACCAGCGGTTTGCCTGGTGTGACAAACTCTTGCCAAATGCCCCTTCCATCACATTTCTGGCAAATGGCATCTTTGAACTAGCAGGCTGACCTCAGGTTATTTCTGCTGCATCCCATGCACTCCGCCATTGTCCCCTCTGAAGTTCCTCTTCTTACCGATCGGAGGTGGCAAACTTCATTTTCTTCATCCGTCGATTCCTCCCACTCTGTACTGGCCTGATGGACAGTTGCATATTGTTGGGTTTTCATACTTTTGAGTGGCTAGTGTAGAATTGATCAAGTTTTCCATGGCTCTGGCTTCATCTAGTGCCATCTGCAGGGTGAGGTTGGGCTTGGCCAGCAGCTATCTTTGGAGATTTAGGTCTCTTACCCCACAAATTATTTGGTCCAGGAGCATTTCATCGAGTTCTTGGAATTTGCAGTACAAAGTAGCTGTTCACAACCATGATGTATTCATTCATTGATTTGCCTTCCTTTTGTTCTGGCAATTGAATTCGTGTCTCCTGACGATCTTGGAAGGCATAGGTGCATAGTGTGTCCAGAGAGTATTCTGCAGTGTCGTCCATGGTACAGTCTACATGACTTCGGGCACCATGAGTGCCTTGGCTACCTCGAATACTTTCGATCCACAGTAGCTCAGGAAGACTGCTTGCTTCCTTTTGTTCGAAAGTCCCAAGAGGTCGTTAGCCTCTAGGAAACACTTGTATCAGGTCATGTGAGAGTCCCAGTTTCCTGTGGCTGGACTGAAATGCTCAGGTGGTGCATGCATAGTCATCTTGAGAGGACCGATGCAGGTTAGGCTGCATTGATGGTCGGTGAGATTTTGATGCTACGGTAGCCCGTCTTTGTTCATTGTCTTTGTTTACTCCTGGCTGAAATAGCGATCAGTTCATTTGCTTCTCCTCTCCAAATCCCATCCTCATCGCCAGGGTTAAGTGGTGGGTTGAGTGAAGAGTCAGAGAACTAAGGGTGACTTTAGCTCTTTATTGCAACAATGTAACTCCAGCAATCCCTGCCTGGCAGCTTGCCCTTTTATAGGAACTTCCAGGTGGCTTGACCAATCAATTTAAACTATTCTTCCTGCCTGGGCAGTGGACCTGAGTGAAGTGAGTGAAGACTTCATTTCTTTGGCTTCACTCAGTGTTTGCTGATTATCCAACAACTAGGTTTCTTTGCTGAAGTGGGGGCAGGGTCACCCGCCTCTCTCCTTTTCACCACCATGTGGTAGGGACCCACTTGTCTAACCACCCTTGTATTATTGCCTCCGTCATCTTTGGCACCATCATGAACCGGATAGTTTCTTGGTGCTGCTCTAACTGCATGGGCTGTGTTAGTGCATTGCCGGGGAGCCCCCTATCAGTGAATCATCCTGCTCAAATTTCATAGACTGGGATAGCTTCTTCACTTGCATCCCCAGCTTCAGCACCCTCTGCAAACTCATTAAACACTGGGTGCAGCCTGAGTCTATGAGCGCTTTTATCTCTCTCTGGACTCCCAACTTTGGCACCACAATCTTCATTGGGATTAACAAGGGGCTGATGGTCCCATTTACCATTGGGATGTCTTCTCTTTTGCCTTCACTCTCATAGAGGCTCAGCTGTTGTTTCTCCTTGGTCACAGTTCCCTCCCCTTCACTGCTGGGGGAGGAGACCTCTATGACCTGGTGCACCACATTCAACTTCTCTCGCTGTTTCTTCGGTGATTTCTTCTGCTTGGCAGGGGCAGAAGCCCTCACTACAATTCAGGGTACCAGGGACTCAGCTGCCCTGTGGTCTTGCTGGCCACGCTGGATGCACAAGCCAGCTTCACACCCCAGGGTTCTCGAGGAGGCAGCTGCCGGTGCAGGCATAGATCTCCTTCCTAGCAGATGCTGGTCTTGGCTCCTCTTCAGATTGGCTTTGGATCCCCCATGCTTCTTCTGGGTGGGGGGGGGGGGAGGCAGGTTGGTCCTAGAGAAGAGAAAGATTTATGCATTACTGTTGTAATGTCCAGGTATAAATTAAATATAAGCATAGTCTTGCTATTCCTTGAGATTCTTGTCTAAGAAGCAATCCCAAATCATGTACAGTTAATTTTTTATGAAAATTTCCAAAACTGAGAAAACAGTTTATATGAAGAAAAGCTTCCCTTTATATGAACACTTATACATTACCTGAAATGAAGAAATATTTGATGTCAATCTTCTTTTTGATAACATTTGGAAATCAATTCCAAAATTTGGAAGTAATTACTGTAATTTAACTAGCACATTTCATCACAGTATGAATAAATTATTTGACAGCGGTCCTGCTCCTAACTGTTTATGGGCAACTTCAGAGATCTTCCTCTTCTTATTCAGATTTGGGCTGGACATCTGCGTGACCTCTGCGTTGGGCAGATGTCCTTTCAACGTAAGTTTTTTTACTGACTATTTAGCACTTTATAAAAGCAATTTCCAGCATCAAGTCTGGAAACTTTAAACAGAATATGGGCCATCAGTTCTAAGTTAGACCATATGATACAAAGCAGGCCAACAGCTTTTTTGTGTGCATAGGGCAAACACACTGGGAAGCTACAAATATTCAAAATGGATGCTTGCCAAAAGGAGGAACAAAGTGGAAGACTTATGCTTAGGACTTAGGAGCCTGAGGGCGTAGGAGGCTAATGCCTCCTAAGGCAGCATTTAACATCCAGCTGCCTGCAATTTCTGCGAGTTCAATTCTCACCAGGCTCAAGGTTGACTCAGCCTTCCATCCTTTCTAAGGTGGGTAAATTGAGGATCCAGTTTGTGGGGGCAATAAGCTGACTTTGTATAAATATACAAAAGTATGAAGGCTATTGCTTAACGCATTGTAAGCTGCACTGAGTCTCCGGAGAAGGGTGGCATATAAATCAAATTAATAATAATAATAAAAAAATGCTGTACAAAACCATGTGCAGCATCCCCAATATTCCAGAATTTATAAGAATAAAGCAGATACAAACTTAAAAATTGATTTTGTAATAATAAAATATATTCACATAATGCAATATACCAGATAACAAGTGAATTTTAAAAAGGTGGGTTTTTTAAATGGCAGAATAATTGATAGATATAAGAATTGGAAAAGTGGACCAATGATTTAACTTTTGTGAGAATCAGCTTTATTGTATGTTTCTGTTATGTAAATAGATTTGTTTGGCGGGAAGTTCGAATTAACTGACCCTCAGCTGATTGGCTGACCACCACAGCTGCAAGGTATATAAAGGGAGCTGGCTCCCCAGGTCAGTAGCTGGAGTCTCACCCTATAATAAAGAGCTGTTGTCACTCACTACCCTGGCTTGCTGCGTCCTCATTCACCCAACTTAACATTGGCGACGAAGGTGGGATATTGAGGCCAGAAGCCACACTCAAGGGAGCTGAAGCCACGTTCAGAAAAGGGGACCCGAGACTGCATCTGAATCCAGCCAGGCGAGCGAGCGGAACACAGGAGAATCCCGAAACGATGTCTGCCTACACCCCGCCAGCGCCTTTCGACCCCAAGGAAGAGAAGTGGGGATCCTACATGTCCCGGTTCGAGTGCTTCATGGTGGCAAACGACATGCAAGGGCTACCGGACGTTCGGAAGAAAGCCCTGTTCCTGAGTCACTGCGGGCCAAGGGTTTTCGACACAGCCGAAGCATTGTCGGAGCCGAATTCGGTCCACAACATTTCCTGGTCGATGCTACAGACCCTGCTGAAAGACCACTATGCACCAACGCCATCGAAGTACGTGCAGCGCTACGAATTCCGGCAACGGCTCCAGCAGGAGGGAGAATCGATCAGCGAGTACGTCGCTGCTCTGCGTAAGGCCGCAACCCAATGTGAGTACCGAGACCTGGATGAGATGCTCCTAGAGCAACTAATTTGCGGAGTGAGAGATAGCCGGCTTCAGAGGAGGCTGCTTGCGAGGTCAAACCTGACTCTACTCATCGCGCTAGACGAGGCCAGGGCGCAAGAGTCGTCAGTAAAGGCCGCCGAGAGATTAAAGAGCTCCCACCTAACCAAAACAACGCAGAAGACGGCGCCAGTGCATCGAGAGGCCGTAAGCACGGCGAGCGAGGGGGAGTCTGAAGAAGAGGTCTACCGCACCGAGCAGTCCCGCACAGCCCGGAGGGAGCCCAGAGATGGATGCGCCAGCTGTGGAGGGTCCCACTCACGACAGAACTGTAAGTTCAGGGACGCCGTTTGCCGTTCCTGTGAGAAGAGGGGCCACATCGCTAGAGTCTGTAGGTCGAAAACACACCAGAGCTACAGACCACATGGCCAAACGGCCCAATCCGAGACGGCGCCACACCGAAGGCCCAATAGGGATGGCGGAAACCGGAAGGGCGCGAAATTTGAAGACGCTGGGGCCTACACCATTCGCATCGCACGGACCTGCACCTCGCCTGGCAACTTAACAGTTTCATTCTACTCTCACATCTATTAGAGGTATAGTTTCTGTGGGTGAGGCTTATGCTCCTGATATGGTTGTTTTTAAACATTTCCTTCTTTCAGAATGTTCCATTTTGGGAAACTATGATTTGCAATGTTTTTATTTCAATTTTCTCTAAAAGTTCAAAGACAGAGAACTATAATTAAATATTATACCAAACAAAATCAGTTGGAAAGGTTATTAGGTAAGAGATCAAGAGATTAAATCTTGCTACTAAGAGAGGAAATATTAAGGTTATCATAGGAGTCAATAAAACTTTTGAGTACATTTTCAGAAACAGGGATTCACTATCAGATCCATTCATTTGCATAATCTACAAATGTTTAGGGGAAGCTGGTCATTTTTTCTATTGCAGGGTAAAATAGCAATCCTTTAAAGACAAGCTTCATGAACTTGGCATGCTGATGATGTATTCAGCTTGGTTTTCACCAATCTCAGTACACACTAGGTAAACACTTCTGAAATACACCTATGTGAGTAAGACTGCTCCTTCTGAAAGACCCAAACCTCTTTTTTTTAAATATTTTTTTTAATTTTTTTAATATAATACACACTATACATATTTTGTGGACAGTGTATGACTGGGTCAAATCTTTTTTAAACAATGCTAACAGTAATAATAAGTATGCATAATCCTGATCTTCCAACATCAACAGTACCATTCTCTCTTTATAATTCTTTTATCATTTTTTCCATTAATTCATTTAAACATAAATAACATTTCTTTGTGCCATGTATTTGTTATCCCCTACTCTCAGAACCGAACCGAACCTAACCTAACAGAACAGAATAACAGAGTTGGAAGGGACCTTGGAGGTCTTCTAGTCCAATCCCCTGCTTAGGCAGGAAACCCTACACCACTTCAGACAAATGGTTATCCAATATCTTCTTAAAAACTTCCAGTGTTGGAGCATTCACAACTTCCGGAGCCACTGATTAATTGTTCTAACTGTCAGGAAATTTCTCCTTAGTTCTAAATTGCTTCTCTTCTTTATTAGTTTCCACCCCTTGCTTCTTGTTCTACCATCAGGTACTTTGGAGAATAGCTTGACTCCCTCTTCTTTGTGGCAGCCCCTGAGATATTGGAACACTGCTATCATGTCTCCCCTAGTCCTTCTTTTCATTAAACTAGACATACCCAGTTTCTGCAACCGTTCTTCATATATTTTAGCCTCCAATCACCTAATCATCTTTGTTGCTCTTCTCTGCACTCTTTCTAGAGTCTCAACATCTTTTTTTACATTGTGGCGACCAAAACTGGATGCAGTATTCCAAGTGCTACTATTTCACCAGGCCGGCCTGGCCTAATTTCCCCCCTCTTTTATAAAAGATTTTTAAAATTTTAAATATCTTTTAGTATTTTATATATTCAATTTTAAATTGGTTTTAAAAGTTTGGGGTTTTAAATTTGTTGGGGCCAAAATCATTTAATTTGATTTTATTCTATTTTTAAATTTTGTATTGTATGTGTTTTTATTGTTTGGCTGTGCACCGCCCTGAGTCCTTCGGGAGTAGGACGGTATAGAAATCTAATAAAATAAATAAATAAATAAATAAGTGTGGCCTTACTAAGGCATTATAAAGTGGTATTAACACTTCACATGATCTTGATTTTATCCCTCTGTTTATGCAGCCAAGAACTGTGTTGGGTTTTTTGGCAGCTGCTGCACACTGCTCATACTTAGATGGTTGTCCATTAGGACTCCAGATCCCTCTCACAGTTACTACTGTATCTTCATCAATGATTTAGATGACGGGATAGATTAGGAACTTATCAAATTTGCAGATGACACCAAGCTGGCAGGAATAGCTAACACTTCAGAAGATAGGCTTAAGATATAGAAGGATCTTGACAGACTTGAACATTGGGGGCTATCTAACAAAATGAAATTCAATAGTGAAAAAAGTAAGGTCCTACATTTAGGTAAGAAAAACAAATGCACAGATATAGATTAGGGGTTACCTGGCTCAATAGTAGTAACTGCGAGAAGGATCTAGGACTCCTAGAGCACAATCACTTAAATATGAGCTAGCACTGTGCTGCAGCTAGCAAGAATGCCAATGAAATCCTAGGCTGCATTAACAGAGATTTAGAATCAAGATCACGTGAAGTGTTAATACCACTTTATAATGCTTTGGAAGACCATGCTTCAGGAATGAAATGCTCCCGGGTTGGATCAGATCAGGTGATCCGGTAGCAATTGTGGCAGGTGGTTCGGAGAACCAGTAGCGATGGCGGCGCAAGGCTCCACCCACTCACCCAGGTGTTGTTACTTCCTGGTTTTAACCAGGATGTTGTGTCCACAGAGCTGATGGAGTGTAGAGCGTGCTGACAAAACGTGATTTGATTGGTTTATTGCCGCATCCCTTCAGGTGGGAAAATTAAGGCTTCCTATTGGAAGTTGTTGTGTTTGACAGCTCAGTATATAAGAGCTGTCAACTCTTTCTAATGTAGATTTTCTGTTCAGGAAAATTTTGTTGTCAATAAATGGTTCGTGTTACAAGCCATCTCCTCATTCATGGAGACCTTCACTGAGTTTATAATACTGGCGACGAGGGTGGGATTTCCCTCTGTCGAGACTCAGGCTGATTACAGAATAGATAGAAGGCAAATAGATTAAACGCTGCCTTGTTAGAGGCAATTTCCACAGCTGACACATTCTTTCAGAATGACTACCTTAACAGCATTCATAGCATATAGTCTACATACTAATGAAACCTGGCATGCCTTTTTGGAAAGATTTGAGTGTTTCCTGAGGGCAAATGATCTCACGGAACTGTCAAACACTAGGAAGAGAGATAATTTTTTAAACTCTTGTGACCACGAAATTTTTGGAATGCTTAGAGTCTTAGTAGCCCCTCAAGCTGAACATGATGTGCCATGGGAAGTACTCTTAGCAAAGCTGAGGAAGCATTATTCCCCAACACCATCAAGAATATTTTAAAAATATTTTTTTAATTAGATTTATATGCCGCCCTATCTCCATAGGACTCAGGGCGGCTCACAACAATTAAGATATACAATCTCAATCCAAGTAAGAAACATGTTAAAATACATATTAAACGCATATTAAAATACAGTAAAAATCAAAACCCCATCAGTCCAGGCTGGGCAATTTAAACAGCCATGTTTTTAGTTCGCAGCAGAAAGTGCGAAGGTTAGGGGCCAACCGGAGCCCTCGGGGGAGTTGATTCCAAAGAGTGGGTGCGCCCACAGAGAAAGCTCTACTTCTGGGGGTCACCAGCTGACATTGTCTAGCCAACGGCACCCTGAGTAGGCCCTCCCTGTGAGAATGCACTGAAGGATGGGGAGCTGTTACTGGTTGCAGATGGCCCGATAGATATCCTGGGCCTAAGCCATGTAGGGCTTTATAGGTCATCACCAGCACCTTGAATCTCACTCTGAGGGCAACCGGCAGCCAATGCAAGTTGCGCAGGAGAGGTGTAACATGGGCGTATTGGGGTCCTCCCATCACAACCCGCGCGGCCGCATTCTGCACCAGCTGAAGCCTCCGAGTGTCTTCAAGGGCAGCCCCAAGTAGAGAGCATTGCAGTAGTCAATACGGGAGGTGACTAGCGCATGAGTAACTGTGCATAGGGCATCCCAGTCCAAATAGGGGCACAACTGGCGCACCAGGTGAACCTGGGCAAATGCCCCCCTGGTCACGGTTGTTATATGATCTTTTAAGCTCAACCATGAGTCCAGGAGGACCCCCAAGTTGCATGCCCTGTCTACAGGGGGTAACCCCTTGCCCCCTATAGCCAAAGATGGAACCGGAGGTTTGCATTCCGACAAGTGATACAAAAAGAGGGAGAGTCAATTAATCATTATATGGCATCACTAAGGGCTGCCACACTAGACTGTGAGTCATGATTTAGATGGCTCTCTGTTAGAACAGCTAGTGTGTGGTGTGAGAGACTTACGGCTACAGCGCTGCTTATTAGCAAATTTGCAGACCGCAATTGATGAAGCCTGCGTGGCTGAAATGTCACACAAATCAACAGTAGAGATACAGCAATTTCATTCATCTGTCCCTGCTGGACAGTCCTCAGCTGTCCATTATGATGAGGCCAGTGACCAGAACAATACCTCCGAAGAGAAGGGTAATGTTAGTTGGCTTAAATCAAATCCTGAGAGAGGAGGGATCACTGAGAAAAAATATTTTCCTCAAACACCCTGCAATGGTTGTGGGAGAAATCACCCCAGGGCAAACTGCAAGTTCACAGCAGCCTATTGCCGCTGCTGTGGAAAAAAGGCCACTTGGCTAAAGTATTCCATGCTTCACTACCATCAACCAACCGAATGCCACATTGGAATAGGTTTTCCGACCAATCTTACAACAAACTCTTCAACAAAAAATCGCCAATGTTTATAAATAAATACTTTATTGGTTTTTAAAAAGTTTTTTACAAAATAAAAAGAGAAAATATCAAATCTCAGGTGACATCTGAGGTGTCGTGTAATTACATATATACAGTGCTTATACAATAAGTATCTTCAAAACTATCACTATTAAGACGTAAGTATATCCTTATAGTCATGTTCTATTATTTCACCATATATACCACCTTTCCCATACTGCCTTAAATTTTGAGTTCTCCTCATCTTTAAGCATACTGGTTAATTTCACCATCTCTGCACATTCCAAGATTTTACTTATTATTGTCGTCTCTGGAGGTATTTGTTTGTCCTTCCAATGTTTTGCAAAAGTTAATCTGGCCGCTGTTATGATGTAAATCGTTAATTGTATTTTGTCTTTATGGAGCCCTTCTCCCGTCATTCCCAGTAAGAAGGTTTCTGGGGATAATTTTATATCCTCTTCCACTATTTCCTGTAGCCAAGTTTGTATTTTCGTCCAGAACTTTTTTGTCTCTGAGCAGGACCACCACATATGAAAGAAGGTGCCAATCTCCTTTCCACACTTCCAACAAATTCGTGAGGCATTCGGAAATATTTTTGCTAATCTAGCTGGAGCTAGATACCATCTATGGAATATTTTGTAATGATTCTCCCTATAAGTCGCTGATTTAGTAAAATTGTAATTTCTATTCCAAGCCTCCTCCCAATCATTGAAGTTTAGTCTGTGGCCGATATTCTTTTCCCATATGCTAAGTTGGTTCCTAGCTATCCCTTCTGCTCTGTCTTCTCCTAATAGAAAGTTATAGAATCTGGCTAGCATTTTCTTTTCCATCCCCCACATGATTTTATCCAAATTGTTATACTTCGTTTCTATCCCAAATTGGTCCCTATCTTTTTGATATCTAGAGCTTAACTGCGTGTAACTCCACCAGTCCAAGTTAAAGCCTTGATTATTTAGTAGCTCTCGAGATCTAAGAGTACCATTTCTGTCCAATATGTCTTTGTTTGTGCCAAATTTTCCAATATCTCTTTTGTTAGTAGCGATCAACGCCTCCATAATTGAAAGCCAAATCGGAATTTTGGTGTAAAACCTTTGTCTAATTTCTTCCCATGTTTGAAACAGAGTCTCCCTTAATTTGTGTCTGTGGAAATATGATTTCTTTTTATTCTTTGGGCTCCATAAATAAGCGTGCCAGCCTGCCTGTAGATCGTGGCCTTCTAATGTCAGAATTCTCTTATTTTGTAGTGTGACCCAGTCTTTGATCCATACTAATTTGGCCGCTTTCTGGTATAATTGCCAATCCGGTAATCCGAAGCCACCCATATTCCTTTTCCCTTGCAGCGTTTTATAAGCAATTCTTGCCTTCTTCCCTTCCCACAAAAAATCTCGCACCTTCCTTTCCATCTCTAGAAAATATTTTTTATCCAGATTCACCGGAATAGTCTGAAACAGAAATATGATTTTGGGGAGAATATTCATTTTAATTGCTGAAATCTTACCTGTAAGGGATAGTCTTAGTTTCTTCCATCTATCTATGTCCTGTTTTATTTTTTGTAGTAATGGACTATAGTTATCCTCTTTTAAAGAGGAGTATCTTACAGTAATCCAAATTCCCAAATACTTTACCTTCTTTACTATTTGGAGTTCCAAGGACTTCTCTAATTGTTTCTTGTTTGTCTCCGCCATATTTCTTACTAAAATTTTAGTTTTAGTTTTGTTGATTTTAAAGCCAGCGACTTCACCATACTGTTGTATTTCCTGGAGCACCTTGGGACCAGATGTTAAGGGATCTTCCATTATTAAGGCCACGTCATCCGCAAAGGCTTGTGTTTTAAAAATTTCCTTCTTAATTTGTAATCCTTTAATTTCTTTGTTGTCTCTAATCTTTCTCAGTAAAATTTCCAGCGCCATTATAAAGAGTAAGGGGGACAGGGGGCATCCCTGTCTAACTCCCTTTTGTATCCAGAATATCCGTGTTATCCCCATTTATTAATATACTTGCTCTCTGTTTGTTGTATATATTTTCGATCATCTTTCTAAAATTTGTGCCAAATCCCATCAAATCAATTTGATTAATCATAAATTTCCAGTTTAAATTATCAAACGCCTTTTGGGCGTCCAGGAACGCCAGTGCCAGCTGTTTTTCCGGATGTTGTTCATAATATTCTATGACGTCTATTATTGTCCTCACATTGTCCCTCATTTGCCTCCCAGGGAGGAATCCTTTCTGATCACTATGAATCCAGCCATTTAAAATTTTTTTTAATCTCTCCGCAATTATACTAGTGAATAATTTATAATCCGAATTTAACAGAGAAATCGGCCTGTAGTTTACTATCTGCTTTGGGTCAGCACCTTCTTTCAAAATGAGGGTAATATAAGTTTCCTTCCAGGAATCTGGGATTCTTGTACCCGCTAGCACCTCATTATATATGTCCAACAATTCTAATAATAGTTCTTCCTCGAATTTCACATAGATTTCCCCCGGGAGGCCATCTGGGCCTGGTGTTTTATTTTTCTTTATTTTGGCAAGCGCAGATTTGAGTTCTTCCATTGTGATTTTATTGTTTAACATTTCTCTCTCTTCTTCTGCTATCTGTGGCAATTTGGCTTCCATCAAATATTGTACGATTTTGTCCGGGTCAATCACTTCCTCTTTATATAAGGCTTCGTAGAACTTTCTCGCTCTTTCTAGCTTATCTGTTTCTTTTGTCAGAATGTCCCCATTACTACCTTCTAATATAAGAATCTGATTTTTTTCCTGTTCTTTTTTTAATCTATAGGCTAGCCATCTCCCCGACTTGTTGGCATTTTCAAAGTGATAGTGTTTTATCCTCTTAATTTTTTGTGCCAGTTCTTTTTGGTCCAGGACGTTAAGATTATGTCTTGCCATCATCCATTTTTGTTTGGCCATTTCATCTCCCGGGTTTTGTTGGAGTTTACTATCTGCTTCCTCTAAGTTCTTCATATGGTCGTCTCTAACTTTCCTTTCTTTCTTATTTTTATATGCCATGTACGAAATCGCTACTCCTCTCAAATACGCCTTCATGGTGTCCCAAACAATTTCCTTCGCCGTATCTTGCCTACCATTCTCGATAAAGAAACGTTTAATTTCTTCATTTGATTTTGTTATAAATTCTTTGTCATACAAGAGATTGGATCTTAGACTCCACCTTTGTTGTCGTCTCTTGTTGGTATAGTACCAATGTATTTCCAAAAGTTTATGATCAGTCCACGTGTTTGTACTTATGTCTGCTTTCTTAATTTCTAAACCAAGTTTTCTAGTAGTCCAAATCATGTCAATTCTGGACCATGAATTCTGTGGATTTGAGAAAAAGGTGTATTGAGAGTCGTGGGGGTGTAGAGTACGCCATATATCTATTAAATTAATTTCATCAACAAGATCAAAGAAACTTTTTGGCAGGGGTAACCTTTTATTCCTTTTTTTCTCTCCACTTTTGTAATCTTTCAGGGGATTAACAATTCCGTTGAAATCGCCTAGCATACATATTTCCACCTGGGCCCAATTCCCTAGTTGTTCGTGTAATTTTTTATAAAATTGCCCCTGTTTCTTGTTTGGAGCGTATACTCCCACCAACAACATTTTTGCATCGGCCCTCCTAATTTCTACCATTAAGATTCTCCCTTTAGAATCCTTATGTTTTAATTCTGCCTCGATTCCCTTTTTCACATAAATCGCCACACCCCTTTTCTTTTTCTCCGCTAATGACACAAATAGCTTGCCAAATTTAGTGAATTCTAAGAAGTTTGCCTCATTTTCTTTTATATGGACCTCCTGTAAACAGATTATATCTGGATTCTGTTTTGCCAGTTTTGATAGGATTATTTTTCTCTTTTTATGGTCATTCAGGCCATTGACATTTAATGATAGGATTTTTAGGCCGTCCATTTCTTATTTCGTGTCTGGGTTCTAGTACTTGTTTGTCTTTAGGGTAACCGTTCTTACTGGTCTGGTCTTTTTTCCTTGTCCTTCCGCTTCTTCTTTTTTCTTCTCCTCCTCTATATCTTCTTTTGTGGTTTGCTCTTGCGAAGTCTCTTCTTCCGTGTTTACTGTATCAAGCTCTCCTTTGCTGGTCTGTTCTTCTTCTCCTCCTCTTATTTGATCTAAAAAGTCTTGTGCTTCAGACAGACTGTCGATTTTAACTTTTCTTCCATGCCATGATACGATCATCCCCTCTGGTAGAATCCATCGGAATACGAGATTTCTTCTGTTTAAGTAGCTCGCCAGGAACCTATAATTTTTCCTCACCTCCCTCACTCTCCTAGGAATCTGTTTTAGAATATTCACCTCCTTTCCTTGGAATTCAATCTTTTCTTCTCTCGCTATATTGAGGAGAACATCCCTCACTTTCTTCCTGGCGAACTTCACATGGACCTCCCTGGGTAGTCTGTTTCTTCTAACATAATTCGTTTGGACCCTATAGACCTCATCAAGTTCTTTAATAATATCTTGTTTGTCCTGCTGGAGGACATCAGCTATCAGCCCGGCTATTTTATCACTTAAGTCCTCCTCCTTCTCCTCTGAAATATTTTGAAGACGGATATAGTATGAGGCCTTATCCATTTCCAGCTGTAGCAGGGAGTCTTCAATTTCTTTATGTTGTAGCGCGTAAGTCCGGTCTACCATGTCTAGTTTTTTCTCGCTTTGATCCATCCTCTGTTCTACATCTTGTATTCTCCTTTCATTATTTGCGATAGAGGCCTGGATCTCAGTCATTTTTGCGTCCAAGACATGAATATCTGTTTTTAGCTCGGAGTGGCTATTTAGTAATTTCTCCTGCATTGCAAGCATAGTCTCTTGAATCAGGAATAGAGAGGATTGTACTGTTTGGAGGGTTGGGGTTTGCGGTGGCTTATCTGTCTTTTGTAGGCCTTCCAAGGGTTTCTGAATTACCGGGGATAATGTTGTTAATACAGGGTTAGATGGAACTTTTTAAACTGATTTTAGGACTGTCGATGTCATTGTTGCCATTTCTTTCAGCGTTAACTTTTGTTCTTTTATAATTTTCTCAATGTTTTTCCAAATGACCATTCAATGGTATTACCTTACTTGCTTTAGCAATTCCTCTTCTTAAGTCTATTGAGAGGTTTGCTATCTTATTTAATTTGGATCAATTCCTCACTTCAGTAAACTATCTTCCTTAAATCCAGCCTTATAGATATATATATTGTAATTTATATAGCTAAATTCAGATCTTAATATAACAATTAATATAAATCTTAAATATCAATGTTCGAAGCTAATATATGCCGTTGATATAAATAGATATAAATAGATTAATAGATAAATAAATTAATTAATGTTGTCTATAGAGATAAATGTTATATAATAAATAAGTGTAAGTAAATATATCTAGAAAGCTTTAACTAACTATATATGGAAATATAAATATAATAATTATAGTTATATAATTAATTAATTAATTTGCTAATTTTAACTCTAAACCCTTATATATACATATATAGACATGGAAATATATTCAATCACAATAAGATAAGATCAGTGTTTAAATTCTATACTCTATATTTCTTAACCATTTATCATTAATTCCCATTAATACTATTATTCAAAGCACAATCAAAGTTCCAATATTGGAAATAGATAATCAATTGATCACAAAACGTAGGCAGTGAAGATCAAAATGTCACCAATTGTATGTATCTTAGTTTTAGAGGAGTGATGGAAGGCAATTCGATCTTCTTCTCTCCGCTCACCCCCTGTTTCCAATGCGTTCCGGCAGTTCTCTATGGTGTATCCTTCTGCTAGATCGTCCTCCTGTCAATCTTCTGCCAACTCCCTCCCTCCTTCCACTCAATAATGGCCGCGCTTCCTGCTTCTTTACGGTGCTCACAGGAATAAAAAAAGATTTAGAAGAAACGAGGCACTAGCTCTTATTTGCTTTCCACTCCGCTTCCAATCACAGCGCCAGCCGCGTTAGCTCTCGCCCTCCTCTCCCTCTCGACACGATCTCCAGAGCTCTTTATAATGGTAAAACTGCTCTTTGCGTATTCCTGGTCGGCTTGTCGGGTCTCCGCCGATGCAATCCGCTCCCACTCTCGCCGCCGCCTCACACGATCGATCTCTCCTCACCTGACTCCGCCGGCCCCTCTCTCCACGCCAAACGCTTCCAAGTATGGAACGGTGGTAACCGATCTGACACGTCACCTCAGATCTTCCTCTTAGCTCCCGTCTCTTTGCTGGCTATTGCGGCTTCAGGCCCGCCATTGAAAGGCCGGCTCGCCGCGTTGGTTTGACAGAGCTGCCGGGTCCAGCGGGGGGGGGGGTTGCGTCCCACACTCTCGCTCGCCCAGCTCTCTCTCTTGTCCGCAGGTCTCTCCGGGACCTGCGCCCCTAAGGGGTCCCCAAAACGCGGTGATAAAGGGTGTAAGGGAGCAGCGATCACTCACCCGACACCCTGTCGCCTCAAGTCACCAACCGGAAGTCAAAAAAATCGCCAATGTTTAACAAGACTGTTTCACTATTGTTCGTGATCAAGAATATGCTGAAGAAGTGTCAGCCATGCAATTACAGGCTATCCCAACAACAAGCTGCACCTCACAATTAAAATAGAGGGCAAACCTTGCAAGATGGAAATTGACACTGGGTCATTGAATTCCATCATTTCCTGGTATACACTCAACAAGTTGGTTCCCAACATATCTAAATGCAGTTTAAAGGGTTGTTCCATCCGACTTCGAGATTATCAGGGCAATGCGATTCCTGTGCTGAGAAAAGGGGATTTCCAGGTCAAGAGTCCGAATTTCACTGGCAAGCTGCCCATCATCATCATAGAAGGAACCCTACCAAGCCTGCTAGGGTTAGATTGGTTCCAGTCTTTGGGCCTCAGTGTTTCCAGCATCCATTCCACCTCTTATGATGATTTCAGCGAGTTGATTGCAGAGTTTCCTGATGTGTTAGATGGCTTATTGGGTAAATATGTGGGCAGCCCCATTTCTTTCAGCCTCAACCCTACGGTTACCCCAATCCTCCTTAAACCAAGACAAGTGCCTTTTGCACTTTGTCCCAAAGTGGATAAGGAGATTGATAAATTAATTGACCAGGGCATATTAGAACCTATTGATCATTCAAAGTGGGAAACCCCAATTGTTATTCCAATTAAGCCAGATGGCACGATCAGAATCTGTGCTGATTATAAATGTTCGATTAATAGGGCATTACAATCTCACCCCCATCCTGTCCCGGTGGTTCAGCATTCTCTGGGCCATGGCTAACCTTGACATAGCGCAAGTATATCAACAGCTCCCTGTTGACGAGGCCACTGCAATGGCACAGGCTAGTGTGACACACAGGGGAGCTTTTAAATGCAACTGCCTTCAGTTGAAGGCATGAGCATAGCCCCTGGCATATTTCAAAGTCTAATGGAGCAATTACTCCATGGGATTCCAGGCGTTGTCCCATATTTTGACGATGTCCTGGTATCTGCAAAAAATAGACCTGATCTCATAGGAAAATTACATGCAGTTTTGTCCCAATTTCAACAAGCAGGGTTGAAATTAAATTGTAACAAGTGCTGGCTGGCTGTAGATAAAGTAGAATTCCTAGGATTCCTAATTGATTCAAAAGACATTCACCCGACACCATCCAAGGTGGATGCCATTAAGAAAGCACCTGCCCCTGGAAATAAAGCGGAGCTGCAAGCATTCCTGGGGCTCCTTAATTTTTGCTCCATGTTCCTACCACACAAAGTCTCAGCTGAGCCACTCCATAGGTTTTTAGGAAATAAAGTTAATTGGCATTGGGGTATATCAGAAGCTCGTGTTTTTGCAGCTGTCAAGGACCTTCTTACTTCAAAAGCTATATTGGTACAATATGATGTCAGCCTACCGCTGTCCTTGGCCTGTGATGCATCACCATACGGTGTGGGGGCCATCCTCAGCCACAAGTTTCCCAATGGTTTGGAAGCCCCAATTGCTTATTTCTCTAGAACCATGTCGTTCTACTGAGAGAAATTACAGTCAGTTAGATAAAGAGGCGCTGGCTATCGTAGCGGGAGTCAAACGTTCCATGACTATGTTTATGGACGCCCATTTGAATTAATAACAGTTCATAAGTCTCTTTTAGGCCTGATCATGGGGAACCGTCAAACGCCCCAAATCCTGTCCCCACGTATCACATGGTGGATGGTATTCCTGGCTTCATATAATTACTGTTTGATCTATCGACCAGGAAAAACTTTAAGGCATGCTGATGCACTGAGCCTCTGTCCACTTCCAACATCTATAATCGACCCCCTCCTGTATCCTCAGTACTGTTAGTTGAGGACCTAGCAGGTCCATTGACGGCCTCTGACATCGCCAAACACACAGCTCACGATAAAATACTAGCCTGCATTTTGGATTGGGTGCACAGGGGGTGGCCAAAGGACAAGGTGCCTGCCAAATTCCAGCCTTACTGGAATAGACAGCATGAGCTATCCATATTAAAACACTGCCTCTTGTGGGGAAGCAGAGTGTTGATTCCCTCTGTTTTAAGAGTGCAAACTTTAAAATGTCTACATGAAGTGCATCTGGGGGTGATGAGAATGAAGGCACTGGGTCGCAGCTATGTTTGGTGGTCGGGTCTGGATGAAGAAATCACACAATGGGTGGCCAGATGCCAGGAATGCCAACTGTCAAGAGCTGCACCTCTATCTGCCCTGGTAAGAGAATGGGAGACCCCTAGGCTTCCATGGTCATGAATACATGTAGATCTTGCTGGACCATTCATGGGGTGTATGTTCATGATCATAGTGGATGCCTATTCCAAGTGGGTGGACTTTATTATTATGGCATCTACCACTTTGGATGCAATAATCAGTGCATTGCAGTGCCTGTTCACCACCCACAGATTGCCCGATACCTTGGTGTTGGACAATGGGCTGCAGTTTACCTCTGCCACTCTCCAAATGTTCCTAGCAGGGCAGGGAATCCGGCATGCCCAGACAGCGCCATTCCACCTGGCCTCTAATGGATTGGTGGAATGAGCCGTCCGCTCAGCCAAAGATGTGATAAGTAAGTTAAGCACAGGGAATTGGCAAGACATGGTATTCAAATATCTCTTGGCCCAGCATTCAACTCCATACCCAACTACCAACCGCAGCCCGGTAGAGTTATTGATGGGTTGGCGACTTAGGACTACCTTAGATCGACTCCATCCTGATTATACAAATGAACAAAAGCCAATAGTCACTGCTCACGCTCGAACTTTTGACATTGGGAATGGAGTGTATGCTATGAATTTTGGGAGTGAACATAGGTGGGTGCCTGGTTACATAACAGAAATAACCGGACCCTACTCTTATAGGGTCACTCTCCACGATGGATGAACTGGCGGCATCACATCGACCAATTAAGGGGGCGCGCAGTCAGTCCATCCAGGCAACAACTGGCAAACACACCCTCAGGCCTGCCCATGAGCATTGAATTCCCCGATTTACCAGTGCTTGATAAACCCTCAACATATGAAGCGGCTACCTCGCCAAACTTACCTGTTGCCATTGGTCCTCCATCGCCAGAGAAGCCGCCAAGCGAAGTCGTCTCCCAACCGTTGGTAGAGTCAGAGGTTGACCGGCCACAGTTTGTTCCTGGGCCTACCGGCCCTAGTGTAAGAAGATCGGGGGAAAGCCACCAGCCTCCATCTTATTTGGCAGATTACACATGCTCCATCTTGGAGGGAAGAGGTGTTGTGTCCATGGAGCTGCTGAAGGAGCATAGAGTGTGCTGACGAAATGCAATCTGATTGGTTTATTGCCACATCCCTTCAGGCGGGAAAGTTAAGGCTTCCTATTGGTTTTTGTTTTTGACAGCTCAGTATATAAGAGCTGTCAACTCTTTCTAATGTAGATTTTCTGTTCAAGAGTTGCTTTTGTTGTCAATAAATGGTTCATGTTACAAGCCATCTCCTCATTCATGCAGTTTATAATACAGGAAGTAATGTGTTTTTTACCCTCTGGGCATGCACAGGTTTTGCGCATGCACAGAAGGTCTGCATGTGCATGTGACATGCATGTACATGCACTTCCAAACCAGTAAGGAAGTTAAGTAGATTTCACCCCTGCCATGCTTGGAATATTGCATCCAGTTTTGGTCACCACATATAAAAACATGTTGAGGCTCTAGAAAGAGTGCAGAGAAGAGCAACAAAGATGATTAGGAGGTTAAAACATATGAAGAACGGTTGCAGGAACTGGGTATGTTTAGTTTAATGAAAAGGCAGACTGAGATGATATGATGGTAATGTTCCAATATCTAAGGGTCTGTTACAAAGAAGAAGGGTCAAGCTATTCTCCAAAGCACCTATGAGATACTTTTTTAAATACAAAAGTCCTTATCTTCTTATCATATTGCCCACCATAATGCTCAGTGTTACATTGGTAGCTGTGAACAGTCTGCCTTCTGTACCATGAGCATGAGCTTTACAGGTAGCTACTGTATCAATTATCAGAACTTTCTGTTTTCAAATTACTAGTAATTTCCAGGAAATTTTATTTCTGATCATTTGCACTAATCGTTTACATAATTGCAGCCATTGTTTTGCAAAGATGCAAAGATGTTATGGAAAAGTGGAACAGAAAATGAATAAGATATAGAAATTATGGCTTTGTTAAATGCCTGCTCCAATCCAAACATTTATTAACAGTATCTGCTTCTTAATTAAGCATCCTTAGTACTGTGGATTTAACATTCTTTTATCTTGTATTTATCTCAGTACAATTTCTTCTGCAATGAGAAGCTTGCAAGATCAGTCAGGTTATGTCCTGGTGTTACTTTTTAAACTGTTCTCCGGAAGGGTATTTTAATGCTGGCTCTTGTTTCACCTCTAAGATTCTCATCCGTTAGGAGTTAAGTCCGCTTCCTTTAAGGCATCACATAATCTCAGAAAGTAAAGGAACATTCTTTGCGCAGGTTTCAGAGCAGGAAGTTTAATGTCTGCCCTCAGAATCATAGCAGGAAATAGACACAGCCAACCCACATTGGGTTACGGGGGCATTTTAGGTTTGGTAGAAGTCTGTTTTTTAGAGTTGCCCTTCAATCCAATGTTTGAAGTTAAACATTTGGAAATCTGACTTCTTCCTTACTGATTTTCTTACTTATTTCCTTACTGACCACTGTGATTGTTTCCAGATGTGTGATCTGCTTATACTGTACTTACAGGTTATACAAGAAACTCATATAGAGTTCACAGTGAAAGTTATTTCCAAGTTTGCTTGATTAAACCCAATAGTGGTAGTTCCCCAATCTGTTCAACATTCCTTTTGTTCCAATCAGCTAGAAACAGAATTCAATACAGATAGTCTTCAACTTATGACCACTGGTTTAATGACCTTTTTTGCCATAGTTGTCAAACAAATCAATGCACTTGTTAAGTGAGTCGCAGAAATTTTGATCATGTATCTCTCTGGATGCTGTGATGGTCATAAGTGTGAGGACTGGTTGTAATTAACTTTTTACGTGCCATTATAGCTTCATACAGTTGCTAAACAAATGGCTGTAAACTGAGGACTACCTGTAATGATTTCATGTAATAGAATATTGCCATGCTATTTTGCAATGTCCATCCCATGATCAAGATCTATCTAAAAGATTTTCAGAATTTCAGCTCGGAGAGCTGCAATGTTAATTAGTAGCTATGTACTTATAGCTGTGATGCCTTTTATTTCTTTCTATTAGATGAATAATTTCTGATTAATTACCAAATAATAGTTTTAGAAAGACAATTTTATCTCTTTTATTTTCAAAACTGCCCAAAACATAGTGACTGAAAGTATATGTTATACTTTATGTTAAGAATGTATATCACGTGATGGGAAACCTATAGCATGCGTGCCAGAGGTGGCACGCAGAGCCCTCTCTGCTGGCATATGTGCCGCTGCCCCAGAAGATCTCTATGGCTTTTCTTTTTTCCTGCAAACGATGAAACCGAAGCTCATGAAAGAAAAAGATCTTACCTCTTGCCGCGCTGCCAATGTTGGGATCCGCCGCCTCCTGCCAGCCAGCTGGTCTTTGGGTTTCTGCTGCGCATGTGCGCATATCCACACATGCACATGTGCATGTCTGTGTATGCAAACACGCATGTCTGTGCATGTCCACACATGCACATGTTTGTGCGCACTCACACTTTCAGTTTGGGCATTCGGTGTCTAAAAGGTTCGCTATCACTGGTGTATCAAAACAGATATAGCTGAAGGTATGACCTCCCTAATACTGCTTGGAGGATCTTGAATAGATTGAGAGGTGGAGTGCCAATAAGCTCAATTGAAGGCTCTTAACAGATAACAACACACTGTGTGAAAGACACAGAGCCTGGCCCATCTGCTGTTATGTCAGCTATTGCCAATACCAAGATATAGAAATTCTTCTATAGTGCAAACATTCATTAACAGTATCTGCTTCTTAATTAAGCATCCTTAATGCTGTGGATTTAACCTTTTACTGATAATGTAGTGATGCACATTATCTGTACTGATGACTTATTTTTGGCCAAGAATGTGGCTTTGTTCTGACAGTTTAAAATGTGAACTAGACACGGAAGAAGAAGAACCAGATGCTTATCAGTTTCTCAAGCTCTGAATCAGGGAGTAAATTCTATGTCACAAACAGATTGGGAAAAGGTTACATCATGAATTTAATACAACATGCCATTTTAACCATTTGGCTTGTAACAACAATATTTAGAAGAACAAAACATATAAAACAGCTTTTCTATTGTGAATATAATATAGGTTAAAATACATAATACAGACTGAATATACATACATAACACAGGCTGAAATAGGGAGAAAGTATCTGCTGTTTTTCCAAGAACCACAGGCTGAATTATTATGGTCTCACGTTGTTTGCACATACTCAGTTTTCTAAAGGAGAAGATTCAGTTTCAGAATGATGCCAACGGGGAATTTCCTTCTAGTGTAAATATAAAGTGTTTCTATCTAGATCTCCTGGAACTAATGTACAGTGGCTGCTGTGTTGCACTATAGGTCCAAATATCCAAAAGTATTTAACATATACTTTTGTCTATTTAGCCTACAGTTAATTTTTTTTAAAGCGAACAAAGTTAGGTTATTGATATTTTAAAGAAATGCTAACCTCTAAATATTTAATTTCAAGTACATAATTAACTTGGAAAATTTAAGCCATATAAATAGTAAAAAAAAAAAAAAAACCCATGAAAGTTATACAAAATAAATTAAACTATAGCTACAAACAAATTAAATACCAGAAAAGTTTTTCCAGTAAAAATATTTGCACCTAGTGACAAAGTAGTAACAAACCTCCTTAAAAAGAGAATTTCTGATGTTGGAAGCCACAATAAATGAAGGCCAGCCTCCATTTATAACCCACCTTACTTTAGAAGATCAGAAAGATCATATAAATATAGAAACTGTTAACATTTCAAATACCCTAGACAGAAATTCAGCAACTATTACCTCTAGCCAGGAAGGCTAACTCTGGATGTTGTGTACTTTACTCCATGGGGAGATGTTACCAGCTTGGGAAAGGCAGGTTTTGCATTTATGAGTAAAACAAACAAAAAACCTTTGTTCTTGAAAAAGACCTGAACAAAAGATGAGATATATTGTATTTATCACTTCATTTTGAGTATGTATTTTTGTATCTGTTAAGATGAACTTTAGGGTGTAATCAATGGCCTTAGAAAGAGCAAATAGGGAGGAACAACATAATATAGATGTGAAAAATCAAGTGGTTCGCATGTATGAAAAGTTAAAAAGGTTAGAGAATTTATACCACAGGGATCTGGATATCATGATTATTATTGATTCTGCATGGAATGATTATAAAATGAGATGGCAAATTTATGGTTTAAAAGCAATTTTAGTCTGAAATCTTTAAAGGGAAATTCTTGCTTAGTATAGGCAAATAGTTGCCTATTTCTTATTTCTGAAATGGCTGCAAGCAATAGTTTGCAGTTACCTGTGACCAAAGCTTAATGCTTGTGTAGCAATAAGGGCTTAAATCCTATTCCTGTGTTACACATGCTGAAGTCACTGCACTGATATCCTTTTGACTAGGGATGGTCTTGCTTTCAGTCTGAATCTCTGCAGCAAAGGAACTTTAATAACCACACTCGTTTTGGCTTCCAATTGCATCTGGATCCTTATAGCTAAGAGCCTACCGATAGGTCTCCTTGAGCCTTCTTTATACAGTATTGCCCAATATGCATGGCATCTATTTGCTTAGGAATTATTTACCCTCTACTTTTTTAAAAAATGAAGCTGTTCTTTTTAGTTAAGGAAGATTTGAAAGGACGTGACTAGCTAATAAGCTATGGCATGCAATAGCTGTGGTTTGTAAACGGAGCCAGGCTGCACATTATATGAAAAGACCACAGGCAGCTGGGTAAAGCAGGATATGAGTAAAAGGGAGAAGGGGAAAGCAGCCTAGGAAATGGACCGCAGGTGGGGCTGTCAAGTGGCAGGGTAGTGAGCCTAGCCTTGTTTTTCTTGTATATGGCTCCTCCTGCTTCTGTCCTTTCCTCCTCTTCCTTAGGAGGAATGGCCTGAGTCATCTTGTTGCTGAAACCCAACACTACCTATGATGGCTCACAACAGCTGGAGAAACAGCAAAGTGCAAAACTCTCTCCAAGGCTGCCTAGAGAAGGCAAGACACATACCACCAATTCCCCTCCCCCATAGAGTTTACTTTGTCATGTCTAAAGGAGGGAGAATTCCCTCTGCCCCGTCTCTCTTACAAACTGCCCTAGATAGGTCAGGTTCATAAATTTAGCATCAATACAACATAATATTCACAAATATACAGTTGTTTATGTTTTTAAAGAGCTTTATGACCTTTATTGACTTCATACACAGGCCATTTTCTTATGTGATAGATCACTGTTACTCTCATTTCTTAAGTTGGTTGATGAAAAGCCTTTTTCTTTCTACATAATACCTTTTGCTTGGTTTTCTTTTGCACAAACAAAAGGCATAGTTACTTGTTTCCTGTCTATTGTACATATTTCACATAGGAACTGGAGATGGCATAAAGTTAGGCCAAAAGTTTGAACTACAGTATGAATAAATTTCTTCTGACATGAGCTTATCTAAAACTTGGTTCTCTCTGCCTCATTTCTACATTGGTATCTATAGGAGTAGTCACTGCAGCCACCTAACATTATTATTTGAATAAAGATTCAAATGGATGCATTGAATACTTGTAAGCACTTTATAAATGCTTATTATTTTTACAGTATTTTATTCAGGGATTAGGATAAGGTGACCAGACGTCCCGCTTTTGGCGGGACAGTCCCGCTTTTGAGCAATTTGTCCCACGTCCCGCGGCGTTTTAAAAAAGTCCCGATTTTTCATTCTGCCTCCTGGTTCCCGGCTGCCTCCTGAATCCCCGCTGATGGCTAGAGGGAAAAAACCTGTTTAAACTCTTGCCGCGGGGCTTCAAAGGGCCGCCCTACGTTAATTAGCTCGGCTTCCCCCTCTCCGCTGATTTGCACAGGGCTCTGCTCTTGCTAAATTGCTCAGTTTTTTTTCCTCTTTGTGCAAATCAAGCTCAAAACGAAACTGAAAGTAAAACAGGCTGTTGGCTTTGCGGTTTGCTTGCAACGTTGGAAAATTAGGCAGCAGATTTATTTTCCTTTTCCTCACCAAAAAAGGTAAGTGCAAATAATGGAAAATTATTTAGGGCAAAAGAGGAGAGTTCAAGATTTTAAAACACAAAAGAAAAAAAAGCTCTTTTTAACTAGGGAATTGTAATAATTGAGATATTATTAATTGTATACTGTGTTGAAAGCAGAAATGGTTAAGTTGTGGTTTGGAGGAATATATGGGGGAAATTATTTGGTTTATTATTATTGGTAAGTATAATTAATTGATTTGTAAGAAATTGGATTGCATGGAAATAATTGGAATATTCATGTTCATATTGATTAATATACAAAAAAGATAGTTATATAACTAATTGATTTATATTAAAATGTTGAATTTGTATTAAACAACTGTATTACATAATTACATAATTAACCAATGTGAGGATGGATATAAAAATAGATGACAATGGGAAGGGGTATAAAATAGAATAGAAGGGAAAAATTGAATTTGATTAAGATTAGAGATGAGGATGAAGGGTAAAATTGTTTTTTTTAAAAAATAGATGAGGAATAAATATGGCAAAAAGGAAATATAGAAATTGTAAATTTAATTGAAATGACTAAACACTGTTTAAATTTGTGAACCAGCCAAATATTCTGTTCAAAGAAAATACATTGTATGTATGTGTGTTTCTAATTATTGCTATTTATTCATATTTGTTCTCTTTTATTCTTTAAAGTTTAACAATTCATTCTTTATCTTAATATCTTTATATTTGTTTGGAGTTGGCTTTCTTCCCTTTCATCTTTTTTTATTGTACAGCAATCTTTCTCAAACCTACCACCTCTCTTTTCTTTCCTTCTTACTTTCTCTCCCCCCCCTCTTCTTCCCCTCCCTACTTCCTCTTCCTTTCTCCTTCTCCTCCTCTCTTCCTCCCTCTCTTAACCGTCACTCCTACTCTAATTTCCCTTCCCTTCCTTCATCCCTCTCTATTACTGTATCCTTTTATGCATATGGACTACTCAGAGGGCTGAAAAAGTTATTTTTGACTGGTCCTCGCACTTTTGACCAGTCCTCGAACTTACGACTGTCCTCACATTTTACATTTTTGCCCTATCTTGTCATCATGGTGAAGAGAAGCGGTTGTGAAATGAGTGACATGGTTGTTAAGAATGCTGCACGGGCATAAATGTGAGGATGGTCATAAGTGTGAGGACCAGTCAAAAGTGTGAGGACCTGTCAGAAATGACTTTTTTCAGCCCTCTGGTTAGTCCTTTTGTGCATATGGACTACTCAGAGGGCTGAAAAAGTTATTTTTGACTGGTCCTCGCACTTTTGACCAGTCCTCGAACTTACGACTGTCCTCACATTTTCTCCTATCTTGTCACCATGGTGAAGAGAAGCAGTTGTGAAATGAGTGACATGGTTGTTAAGAATGCTGCACGGGCATAAATGTGAGGATGGTCATAAGTGTGAGGACCAGTCAAAAGTGTGAGGACCTGTCAGAAATGACTTTTCAGCCCTCTGAGTAGTCCCTATACACACAGCCATGGCCACCCGGTCACATGACCAGCTAGCCACGCCCACCCAGTCACATGGCCTCCAAGCCACACCCACACAATAAGCCACGCCCACAATGGTGTCCCTCTTACCAATGTTAAAATCTGTTCACCTTACCCTATACACATAGCCATGGCCACCCGGTCACATGACCAGCTAGCCACGCCCACCCGGTCACATGACCAGCTAGCCACGCCCACAAAATAAGCCACACCCACAATGTCCCTCTTTACCAATGTTAAAATCTGGTCACCTTAGATTAGGACCAACCCATCTTATGTTCCCCCTCCCCCCTTATATTCATATATCTTTCACTGGATTTCATTTGCAGATTAGGGATAGCATTCTATGTATCAGTAAATTACTTTGAGCTGAGTGTAGAATAAAATTGCCTTTCAGGTTTTGTAAATCCAAAGACTTCAAGAAAAATTTGGAGACATTTCTAAAATAATATGTTTGCAATTTCTAAAGAAGAAATTGTTTTTAAAAAAATCTTTGCTGCCATTCACAGCAATAGCAAAGCTATAGTTTATAGTACTCCAACAGCATTCTTTGTAAGAATAGTCCCATGGGAACAGTGGGAGTACCACTCTAGTGCTACCCCCGTAAGGGCTGCTGGAGTCCGGGTTCACTTGGCCTTCTTGGTATGGCCACCGGTCCACGCTGGTCCCTTGCTCAGGCATTTCTACTGGCCTGTAGTGGAGTGTAGTAGAGGAGTGATGGTCAGTCTCCTCTCAGCAGGCAGGTCACGTGATCAAATGCTATTCATGTGGCTGGTTGGCACATTCTTCCTCTCTTTCTCCCCCCCCCTTCCACGCCTCTGTTCCTTTGTGGATTCCTCTTCTTGCCCCACAGAAGCCTCTCCTATCTCCTTCTCTCCCTCAGGCTTGCCCCACAGAAGCCTCTCCTATCTTATCATCTTCTCTCCCTCAGGCTTACCTCACAAAAGCCTGTCCTATCCTCATTATTGCCTTCACACCTGTTAAGTCCTCAGTCTTATGATGCAATGGCGGGGAAGCTCCTGATTGGCTAAGGCGCACAGCTATCACGGCAGTAGAATAAAACCCTCCAATTGGCTGACCATGTCTGACAGCTGCAATATAAATACTGTATTTTTCAGAGTATAAGATGCACCTTTTTACCCCACAAAAGGGGGTGAAAATTTAGGTGCGTCTTATACACCGAATGTAGCCTTGCACACCCACTGGCCCCCACCCTTTGGCCTGTGCCTCGCAGCAGCTAACTCCTTGCAAGCAAACAGCAAGAAAAAACAGCTCCTTTCAGCTTTAGCATGGGCTAATTAGCACAAGTTGATTAGATCGGCCTCCCGACTCTCAGCTGATTTGCTCTCAGCTGTTTTGCGCAGGGCTCTGCTGCTTGCTGCAAAGAGTGCTGGAGCAGATTCCCCCCCCACTTGTGCTAATCAAGCTATGCTGAAAAACGAAACTATTTGCTGCAACGTGGCGACCTGGAACTCATATGAAGCATGGTTTGAATGCTTCCTAGAAGCAAACGACTACACAGACCTGGTCAGCAGTCGGAAATGCACACATTTTCTAAACTCTTGTGGTCCTGAGATGTTTGTGATGATACTGGCATTAATGACGCCACAGCCAGTCCATACTGTGCCATGGGACACCCTGAGGGACAAGCTAAAGAACCACTACGTGCCGATCCTGTCCTGCATAGCCCGCTGGTTCAATTTCCGACAGCTAGTCCAGAAGGAGGGGGAAACTATCAATCATTACATGGCCTCCCTCAGAACTGCTGCTTTAAACTTGCAATTTTAGGGACCTAGAAGACTCACTCCTAGAACAATTCATTTGTAGAGTGAGGGACCTGAGGTTGCAGAGACACTTGCTGGAGAAGAAAGACATCACCCTCCAGTCAGCAATCGAAGAAGCACATGCGTGCGAGCTGTCAACTAAATCTACGGCGGAGATACAGAAATCGCAAATTCCTATGCCTGCCAACCAGCCAACAGCTATCCATTATGAAGACACAGAACCAGGAGAAGCTATCAACGAGGGTGACAACATCAGTCACCTCAGGACAACCCAAGCTAAGAAAAGCCCCTCAGAAAAGAACACCCCATGTTCGCCCTGCCTGGGCTGTGGCAAAAATCACCACAGGTCGGCATGCCATTTTAAAAATGTCCTTTGCTGCAGGTGTGGGACGAAGGGACATTTAACACACGTCTGTCGAGCCAAAATCTCAAACAGCCAAAATCCTCCCACAAGAAGACAACGAGGCCTAGTGGAGATTGTTTCACTATCTCACATGACCAGATGTTTCCTGAAGTGGCCATCCATTGCTCTTCTGTCACTACCAGCCAGAAAATTTATCTCACGATCCTAATAGAAGGTGCCCCTTGCAGAATGGAGGTGGATACCGGGTCATCAAAATCTCTAATCTCGTGGGATACCCTTAGGAAGCTAGTCCCCACTATCACAAAAATGGTTATAAAACCTTGTCTCATACTCATAACGTCCCATTACTACCAGGAAAATTCTATCCCTATCTTAGGATGCATCCAGCTCTTGGTAGAGTTCAAGAACTTCACGGGATGCCTTCCCTTAATCATTGTCCAGGGCCATCTTCCCAGTCTGCTTGGTCTGGCCTGGTTCGATTCATTAGGGCTCAGCATAACTGGCATCCACTCCACAACATCCAATGACTACAGGGACGCAATAGCCAAATTTGTGGAGGTCTTCGATGAGGTTCTGGGTAATTATAATGGTCCCCCTATTTCCCTTAGTCTAGACCCTCAAATTGCCCCAATTAGACTAAAACCTAGGCACGTACCCTTTGCCCTGTGCCCTAAAGTCAACAAAGAGCTAGACAAATGGATCACACAGGGCATCTTAGAGCCCATTGATCATGCCAGGTGGGAAACCCCTATTGTGATCGCAATCATGCCAGATGGGTCAATCCACACTTGCGCTGATTATAAATGTACCCTAAATCGTGTCCTTCAAGCAAACCCTTATCCAGTGCCAGTTGTGCAGCATCTGCTGCACTCCCTTGGCCATGGCACAATATTTGCCAAACTTGATATGGCGCAAGCATACAAACAGCTCCCAGTGGATGATGCCGCAGCTGAGGCACAAACTATCGTCACCCACCGGGAAGCTTTTAAATGCTGGCGCCTTCAATTTGGCGTAAGAATAGCCCCCAGCATTTTTCAGGGACTAATGGAATGACTGCTGCATGGCTTGCCTGGGATGGTTCCATACTTAGACAACGTGTTAATTTCAGCCACCAGCCAGGCAGAATTAATACAAAGACTGAGAGCTGTTTTACTCCAATTCAAACAGGCTGGCCTCAAATTAAAACAACAAAAATGTAGAATATGGGTGCCTAGAGTGGAGTTTCTTATTTATCTCATAGACTCCACAAGCATACACCCAACACTATCCAAAGCAGCTGCTATAAAAAAGGCGCCAATGCCAACCAATAAGACTGAGCTACAGGCTTTTTTAGGTCTATTAAACTTCTACAGCATCTTCCTGCCTCACAAAGCCTCAGTAGCTGAGCCACTCCAAAGGCTTTTGGACAAGAAGACCCCCTGGTTCTGGAGCAAACATGAAGCCACAGTGTTTTCCACTGTGAAAAAACCTCCTAATATCTGAGATTGTCCTAGTACAATACAATGACAGCCTTCCCCTCACCCTTGTGGTTGATGCCTCACCTTTTGGCATAGGAGCAGTCCTCAGCCATAAGCTGCCTAATGGGACAGAAGCTCCCATAGCCTTCTACTCCAGAACTCTCTCTTCCACCAAACGCAATTATAGCCAAATTGACAAAGGAGCTCTGGCAGCCATTGCTGCCATTAAACGCTTCCACGATTACCTATATGGCCATTTTTTCCCCTCGTCACAGATCATAAGCTGCTACTGGGGCTTTAGGCCGGGGACAAACCAAAACCCCAGGTTTTGTCCCCATGCATGTCCAGATGGGCCAAATTCCTGGCAGCCTATTCCTATCAACTCATATACTGCCCAGGTAAACTCCTATCCAACGCCGATGCCCTTAGTCAATGCCTGCTCCCGGGCAGAGTTCTTGACCCCTCTCCCGCCCCTGCAGTCCTCCTTGTTGAATCTCTTAATTTACCTATCACAGTGGCCGACATTGCAGCTTATTCTGCCAAGGACTGCATTCTCCTTAAAGTTTTAGACTGGGTGCGAAGGGGGTGGCTGGTAGGGTAACTACCCTCTGAATTCAGGCCATACCAAATCAGACAGCATGAGCTGTCCATGCAGCACGGATACCTGTTATGGGGAATCAAGGTGGTGGTTCCCCCTAAGCTACAGAAGGAAGTCAGGGAAAGCCTGCATGAGGATCATCCTGGCGTAATCAGGATGAAGGCTTTAGGATGTGTGGTATGGTGGCCACAATTGGGCAAAACAGTCGTAAAGTGGGTTGCTGGGTGCCAGTCATGCCAACTGTCCCGTCTAGCTGCCCCAGTCGCTCCTGTCAGAGAGTGGGAGACCCCCAAGACCCCGTGGTCCCAGATCCATGTGGATTTCACAGGGCCTTTCCATGGGCAGACTTTCATAGTGGTGGTGGATGCCTACTCCAAGTGGGTAGAGATAGTGTTAATGGCATCCACCATGTTCAGTGCTGTCATCCAAGTCCTACAGAGGCTATTTACCACACACAGATTGCCTGATATGTTGATCTTGGTCAATGGGCCACAGTTAACATCAGTTCCATTCCAAATGTACCTGGCAGAGCATGGAATATTCCATGTCCAGGTAGCCCCATTTTGCCCAGCTAGTAATGGGGTGGTCGAACGGGCTGTCAGGTCAGCCAAAGAGTCCCTGGCAAAGTTTGGCCTGGGTGATTGGCAGGAGAAGGTGGCCCAATACCTCATGGCACAACACGTAACACCATGGCCTTCTACCAACAGGAGTCCAGCTGATCTACTAATGGGCTGATGGCTCCAAACTGACCTTGACTACCTGCACCCCAATTATTCAACTGAAAATCCCCCAGATTCTACAGCCACATCCGAAACTTTAATGTGAAGGATCAGGTCTATGCCCAGAACTATGGGGGTGAGCCGAGGTGGCTACCAGGACTAATAATTCAAATTACAGGCCCTGTTCCTATAAGGTCAAACTCCACAATGGATAGAATCTGGCTGTGCCACATCAATCAACTATGCAGCTGGCCTACCATCACACAACGAGAAACAGCCAACAACAAAGAACTAAGCACAAACTCAAATCCAAACAACAAACTGTTTACCCCACCTGTTAACGCACCACCAGCACCCAACTTATCTGAAGAACCAGGCCTTCCGTCCAAGATGGTCTCTGACGATTAAGTTCCAGAGGAGTTGCCGGTGGTTCCACAGGCCGAGCAGGCACCTCCTACTCCTTCAGAAGCTGCCCCTGAACTGCGTAGGTCTGCGCGGAAACACCAGTGCCCTGCATATCTGGATGACTATGCATGTGCCATCCAGGAGGGAAGGGGTGCTAAATCCTCAGACTTACGACGCAACGGCGGGGAAGCTCCTGATTGGCTAAGGCGCGCAGCTTTCATGGTTGGAGAATAAAGCCCTCCGATTGGCTGACCACGTCTGACAGCTGCATTATAAATAGCTGTCAGATGAACGAACTGTTCTGTTGCCATTCTAAATTGCTCTATTCCTGTTGCCTGTGTTAAGCCAATAAAGGCTTGTTAGCTTCAGAACCTGTCTCACCTCAGTTATTCCTAAACCCTGGTTGCCCTAGAGAGCAACATCTACTTCCTTTTCCCAGGCCTCTTTTCCTATCCTCTCAGGCCTCCTTTTCCCTAGGCATCCCTTCCTATCTTTACCTTTCAACTTTCCCCACATAAAAACCCCTCCTTCCTCCTCTCACACTCCCCCCTCTCTCATCCTTCCCACCAAAACCTTTTTTCTTTCCTTCTCCCCCCCACTCCTGCTACACCAGGAAAGACTGATGCTTTAAAACAAAGAACAGTGAGAAATGCCAAACGCACACAAATACAATCTATTGCAGGGGTGTCAAACTCAATTTCACTGAGATCTGCATCAGGGTTGTGTTGACCTTGGGGAGTCAGGGTGGGCATGGCCAGGATGGGTGTGGCCAGGTGAACATCACTTGTGTTGTGGGTGCCTGTGGTGGCCCAAGTGCTCTGCCAGCGAAAATGGGCTCCCAAACACATTTTCAGCAGTGATGGCCTTCTGCAACCTTTTGAAAGTGAAAATGGAGCTCCGAAGCTCCATTTTCACTGGCAGAAGCACCATGGGTCACTCCTTCACTGTTTCCAGGGTGGCCCCGAGGGCCAGATCTAAGCACCCCATGGACTGTAACTGGCCCTCGGGCCTTGAGTTTGACACCCCTGATCTATTGGCTGTGTTGATAAATTCAGTTAAAATACATAGAAAATACATAGAAAAACCCCTCCTTCCTCCTCCTCCATAGGCTATGATAAAAGCCTAACAGATTGTACCACTTTGGCTTATAGGTAGAGGTTCCCTAGGATTTATTTTCTTTGGTGCATCTTATAAATAAAAAAATAGTACAGCAAGGAGAGCATTGTAGTAGAATACTGTGCTTACTATCTATTGGCAAAAAGGCTTTTAGATGATGAAAAATTAAAAATTGTATTCCTTTTTATAGACTGAAATGCTACTGCCATTTTTCTGCATGTACATTGGAAGTTTAAAACTCCAAGAAGAAAGCTTTTTAAGAGTTACATGTAACTGAATGCATCCAATGCTAAAACATAAATAAGGTTGCTAATGGTGTGCAATTAAGTCCAGTCCAAAATTCTCTTTTTTCTCATTAGTTTTCCCTCCATTGTTTTGTGATTCTGCATAGAATTGATCTAGGAGCAGAATGCAAAGATGGCAGCCGTGCCCCACATCCCAGGTCCGGACTGCCTACGCCCTTTTACCCGTGAGTCCCTTAAGGCTATAGAGAAACGGATTGCAGAGCGGGAAGCTGAGAAATTGAAGAACCCACATGAGGAGGTTCTTGATGAAGAAAAGCAGCCAAAGCCTCGCAGTGACTTGGAACAAGGAAAAGGCCTCCCACTCATTTATGGGGACGCTCCTCCAGAACTCATTGGAGTTCCTCTGGAAGACTTGGATACATTTTACAGTGATCAAAAGGTAAGTAGGAAATGTTAAAGGGAAAAATAGAATTCAATAATAATAATAATTGCAGAAAGTGGCTTTACTCGGAACAGCCTCCATTCTGCGACAATATCTGTAATATCCACATCCGCCCATCCCAGGTCCTTGGTAAGGACTCGCTGAGTAGACAAAAATGCCAAACCCAGTCTGAAAATCTGGCTGACTGTGTGATGATCAATACTACTACTATTACTACTACTAATGGTAATAATGATAATAATAATGTGAAGTGGTATTATGAAAGTTTTTCCCTGACAGCCTCCCAAGTAGATCAGATTGGAAACACGAACAGTATTAAAGTATAGAATATAAAGTAAGGAATTAATTCTATTCTATTGAAACTGCATTAATAAAATCTTGTAAGTCTGAATATACATATTTCCCCTTGTAGATTTTTTTTCCTGCCCATTATTCAGTTGTGGACTCTCTCTGCCTTTTATCTGATTGTTCCTAAGGCAGCATCTCTTTTCCTCATTTCTCAGAGTTATTCATTACATCCCCAGACCTGCGCTCTCCATATATATTGGTCTACAGCTGTCATCATCTCAAAACATTAAATCATACACATTTGGAAAGCGGCAGCTTGGAGAGGGCTGTAGTATGGTAGTATGACCATATCACAATGATGAAGACAAATATAATAAAGTATATACCTCAGTCTCTGCTTTGTGACTATTTGTTCCCTGAGGTCATGTCATTTCTTCAGGATGGAACAGACTAAGACACCAAAGCTATACAGTCCAATGTCACTTTTATTATGAAGATATAGTAACAGAATCTTGCAAGCGTGAATGCACTTTCTCCCTTCCTCGCTGCCACACCCTGCACCAGCTAAAGCTTCTGAATGCTCACCAAGGATAGCCCCATTTAGAGTACATTGCGGTTGTCCAGACATGAATGACCAGGTCTTGAATGACTAAGTGAGGAATTCCCAATTGGCACAAAATACAAAGTAGTAGGACACACTGGGAAAATGGTGAAGGTTAGTATATGTAATCCAATAGTGTGAAAGAGGGGTTCTGTAAACGAATAGACCATGGCCCGATACGCATACAAACGCACTAGCATGGAAGTTGACTCAGGAGTCTTGAGAAACTACTTTAATAAAAACACATAAAAACAAAACCTACAAAAAGGCATCAAACAGCCTAAAATATTCTCCTCTCAGCAAAGTCCATTAGCTGTAATGTTCTTCCCAAGCAAGGAAGGTTTTCATATTGGCCATAACACATCTGTCAAGCTCAGTATTTCCCCACCCCCTGATGTTCAACAATTGCCATAAAATTAAATAAATATGATCCAGTAGTCAGAACACAAAGCACTGGGCCAAGCAGCTACAGCCCCTAATAAGTTTATGTCCTTACCACAGATGGTACTGATTTGCCATTTCTCAATCTAGTTTTTAGCACATCATTAAACCTTCACCACATAGCATAATTCTAACCAGTTTTTCCATTACAGGTAGTCTTCTATTTACAACCATTGGTTTAGTCACTGTTTGAAGTCACAATGATAATGAAAAAAATGACTTATGATCATTGTTCACACTTATAACCATTGCAGCATCCCCATGATCACATGATCAAAATTTGGATGCTTGGTAACTGGTACATATTTATGACGGTTGCAGTGTCACAGAACTTAGAATAACTTTATTGTCACTTTGAATGATCACAAGGTCATATGATCAGCTTTTACAGCCTTCTGACAAGGCTGCAAAATAGGGAAACCAGATTCACTCAACAACCATGTTAGTAACTTAACAATTGCAGTGATTCACTTAACAACTGTGGTGAGAAAGGTCATAAAATGAGACAAAACTCACTTAGCAACTGTCTTGCTTAACAATAGAAATGTTGGGCTCAATTGTGGTTGTGAGCTGAGGACTACCTGTATATTATTGGCAATCGTTTTACAAAGACAAAATTAACAGAAATCAGCAATCCAAGATTGTACATCTGGGATTGCACTATCTTGCAAATAATAACTTCCTTTTGCTGTTCTCAAATTATAAACTGCATTGATATTTTAAAGCATTTAAAACTGATGGCTATTAAACCGAAGTAGGCAAGAGTAACAAGTTTATATCATATGAGTAAATGTCTCCTCCCCAATTTACACTCAAGTAAAATGAGGTTCAGCTAAATTTTTAAACATTCTTTGGTATTTATTTTGGGTCAGACTAATCTTTTAAAATCACAAGAAAACTGACAGGAGTTTAAAACTCTGGGAAAACAGATTCTAGACCAGATTCCAAAATCAAGAAATATTTCAATTGAATGTACTGCTATGTTTGCCCTTTTATGTGATTGAGATCCTTCTTGTAATAAATGATTTAAAAACTTGATTTGGCAATCATCTGATTTAAATGATTTAAAACCCTATTTGTTCCGTATTCAAAATTAAAAACAAAGGATTTACCTTTATTTCAGACTGAGATTATCTAGAATTAAAATTTATTATATAATTTAAGAGCGAAACTATACTTCCATCCCAATGCCTTCCAGTTGTGCCTTGCAATTTTTAATAAAGCAATAGAGGTATGGCTAAAAATGAAGCCAAGCTGCTACTATCACATAATAAATTTTTACCTATGCCCATATGATAGTGTTTCTTTTTAAATGTTCCACAAAGGTACTGAATTCAAAATATATATCCTTTAATTAAGATGAAACCCAGGAAGGGCCCAAAGCTGCTTTGAATCATGAAATGGATGGCATATAAATGTAACTAATAAATAAATAAATAAGTTAAAATCTACATCATTATATGTAGTTACAACTAAATACAAGAAATAGCAATAACAATAGACTTATGTACCACTTCATGGTGCTTTAAAGGCCTCTCTAAGCAGTTTACAGAATCAGCAACCCCAACAATCTGGGCCCTCATTTTACTGTCTCAGAAGGATGAAAGGCTGAGTCAGCCTTGGGCCTGTCAAGATTGAACTCCTGGCAGTGGGCAGAGTTAGCATGGCAATACTGCATACTCCTAACCACTATGCCACCACAGCTCTATGTATAATGGTTGTTGTATTGAATAAAGAATTTATTTAAAAGTCCTTTCAATCTGATTAAAATAAAAATATTAGCATATTTTTAATATTTTATTTTTATTTTATAGGTAGTGATGTTTAAGTAACTTATTTTAATAACATTTTTATAATAACAATATTAATAGCTCTACATGACTCTCATTCAAGAGCAGTACTCTTCTGCAAATCTCATAAGTAGTGGTGCATGCTTTTCATGAGATCTTTTTAGGAGATTTGCAGATTAACAAAATTGGGAGGTCTGGCTAAAATAAGAGAGACAAACAAGATTGCAATCTAATCTGAACAGATTCAAGATTGAACTGAGAGAAACAAGGTGTCCTTCAACAGGGAAAGGGAGAAAAAAACAAGGCACATACAGTATACATTGGAAAAGCACCATATTAGATAAGGACTTGGATGTGAACATTGGGGAAAAGCTAAACATAGGGAAGCTGATAGACCTGATACCCCTCTGGACTGCATTGGAAAAAGTATTAAAAGGACACGAAGTCCTTATTTCTTGTACTATGTATTGGTGAAACCACAGTAGGACCATTGCATGTGTGTCAGCACTAGAGACGACATCGAAACCTGACAATGTGATTCTAAGAATCACATTCCCAGGAGGATATTGATAGTTAATCAAGTTCAGAGGAGGGCAATTGATATAGGTAATTGATATAGGGACTTGAGGATAGTATAAAGGAAATAAAAGATATTTATTTTGAGGTAAAGAAAATTGAAGGAAGGCAAGCACATCAAAGATTGCTATAGGGAAAACAGGAGCAATTTTCTATTGCCACAATAACTAGGACCAGAAATAATAGTTGCAAGTTGCAGATATGTAGATTTCACTTAAATATACGAACACACTGCAGATAAAATAGAGGAACAGTCTAGCTATGATATTTGTAGATTTTCCCTCATTGGAGAAGTAGGACAACCTCTTCTTGAGAATAAATTGGTTTTCCTCCATAGTACTGAAGGTTAGACAAAATACTCCTTGTGGTTCCTTTCAGTTCCACAATTCTACAATTCCACATTCCCCCTTCAAATTCAATGAGATTTTAACTATTTATATCTACTTTTATCGAGATTTTTAAAAAATGTTAAGTTTACAAATGAAAAAAGTATCTTTGGGTTAATTATTTTTTAAAAATATTTAAATAATTCAAGCAAGAAAAACAACTGAATGCAAATTTCCATAGAAACATTACACATTTGAACCTTTAGGAAGTTTATAAATTAATTAAAAAACCTGATAATTTTCCATGTAACTACTATTTTTTATATTGTCACCAATAATAAGTTTATTTTGTACTAATGTTTCTATGCCACTTTACTTCAAATGCTTCTATTTCAAAATGCTGATCAATGTGTATTGTCCTCTTTGACATTACCATACTTGTATCCACCATTGACAATCATTTTGGAAACATAACAGTCTACTTTTATCTCATTTGAGTGTATGAATATATTTCTTACTTTCTACTCTAATGTGTCACTGCCATTACATATTTCAGACTACATACTTCCATTTACAATTACTAAAAATTGTGGCATTTATTGGTGGCATATTTTGATTATGTTAAGGATATTGTTGTGTTAACCAACCAGCAGAGCAAGTGCACAGAGAAATGGTACTGAGAGCAATAAATACAATACATACAAACTGGTTTAACAAAGCTTTTACTTTGTAGTGAAAAACAATTGCATAGTCTTTTTATCAATCCAAGTCTTTAGCCATTTAAATCAGTCCGAAGTTACAGATATCGTCTTACTATACAAAAACAGCAGTAGGTAATAAACAGCAATTCAACGCTGGTAACAAATCACGATGGTAGCAGATCCATCCATTTCTTCACACACGATTGTAACAGTTCCAACCAACAAGTCAAGCAACAAGTCAAGCAACAATGACTATAGCTCGGCTCTCTCCTTATATACAATTTACACTAGTAATTATCCACTTAAGATAAGTGAAGTCAGCAGTGCAATGACTCAACAGTACAATTAGGATAATTGCAGTCAGCAGTCAGTCAGCAGTCAATTACAATGACTCATCAGTACAATTACTCAGCATTACATCTTAAAGTTACAGAATACATTTAAAGTGATAGAACACATATATTGCCTGGATAACTTGTTAGACTTATACCATATCCTAACAGATCATATCAGCAATATTTTTCTGTATTTTACTATCCAATATTCTGCTAATGTTACTGCTAATTATTCATGGCTCCTTATTAGATAAAATTATGCCACATCTATTATTTCTTAGACATTCCACCATCTACAATCTAGTGAATGCATTTAGTAGTGTTAAACCTCAGTCCAGGACATTACCAAAATGCTGAACTCTATTAATAGATGTTCATATACAATATACATAATTATCATCATGTATGTCATCTGATGACATCTCTTGTCAGCTGATGACATCTCTTATTGATAATTATGTATATTGTATATGAACATCTATTTGTATAAATAGTGAGAGTATTCCATTTGTAATAAACATAGTTTCAGAAAGGTCCACTGCAGCTTATTAAAGACATCTTGTCACAAAACAATCATCACAATTTAAATTTTTCTGAATGTATAATATCCAGTGTTATTATATGCTTGATGATCTCTTATAAAATTTGACTGGGTAGAAAAGATGATTGAAAGTAATATTGTGCTAGAGTCAATGTCAATATTTTGTGTCATCATTTAACAAGAAAATCAGCTGACATCCGCATAACCAGCAAGAACCTTTGCAGCCCTCTAAATTTGTTTTTCTTTTCCAATTACAGATGATTTGGTATTATACAATTAAGAGCAATAATTATATATTATGATTGTTCTTCTGAGTTGAATTACTAAATTTTGTATCTGCAGTGGCTTTAATAGTAGAGATTATGTCTCTTTGTGTTTTGATTGATATTTTTCTTTTTTTCTTCAGACGTACATCATACTCAACAGAGGAAAAACCATATTCCGGTTCACTGCCACTCCAGCTCTCTACATGTTGGATCCATTTCACCCTATCAGGAATGTTGCTATCAAAGTGCTTACACATTCATATCCCGCAGAATGCTTGAGTTGGATATGGAGTGGTTCCACATTGGGTGGAGGTTTTGGGGGCTTCTGGTCAGTAAAATATGGGATATCTGTGGCCAACCTTTACTACTGACAAAGCTGGCTAGATTTGTTGGAAGTTCATCAACACCTGTTTTTATATATGTTCTCTGCTATGGCAGATTCAAGTACCTAATTGAAGGAAAGCAGTTGCCAAGATTATGGGTTTTTAGGGAAAGGAGATGACTCAACAGAAGATCACAAATAGGCAAAAGGGGGGGCGGGAATGCTTTTAGGTACCAATACAATGGCATATATATGACCTGTATATAAAAAGGAAAAGCAGAGGAAGGTGTGTCTGTGTGTAGGATGGTGGTGTTATAGCAGATGTTGCAGAACATGTTGCTGAATAAGATATCACCTGGTAAACAAGTGAAGTATAGCTTGCAAGCCCAATAATTCAGTCCTGGACAAGAAGGAAAACCAGGAAGAATATATTAGAGCAATTTGTGAACACGTGAAGAGACCAAGAGATCAGAGTGTGTCCTATTTAAGGAGTTTTAAATATTAGTAAAACTGAGTTAAAGGCGGAGGTGGGATTTAGCCGGTTCTGTCTGGTTTGGGGGAATCGGTAGCGATGACTGCGGAAGGCTCCACCCACCTTCCCGGATGTAATGCCATCCTATTTAGCCATGTTTTCGAGACTGGGAGCATGCACGGATGGTGTGTGCTCGAGCAAAGAGCATGCACGGAAGGCCGACACGCACATGCTCACATTTGCGAACCAGTAGGGAAGGTAAATGAATCCCATCTTTGGTTAAAGGCTTAAAGGTTTTGTTTAGTAGTCAGGAAAATCCACAGATATTCCATTATCAGCCATTGATACCACTAAAAAAATTAAAAAAGAAGCCAAAATACAGCACAAGCCAAAGTAAGAAAGAATTGAGATTTAAGAAGTATGAACACATGTGCTCATGCACGCACACTTCCTCCCCACACATTTATTATACCTACTACATATACTACTACTGAATATACAAGTATAATTCACTTGTATATTCAGCTCATACTATTATATTTGTATAGGTAACTTAGTGGTTAGAATAAATTCCCTCATTTGTTTAAGTCAGAAGTGGGGAACTATCACATTTTTATGACTTGTGGACTTCAACTCAAACCACCATTTCTGGCTCAAGAATTCTGGGAGTTGAAGTCTACAAGTCATAAAAGGGCCATAGTTCCCCATCCCTGTTTAAGTGCTGTCTGTGTGTATATCTATATGAGCTCCCACCCTGACCCTCCCTCTGACATCTACCTTTATATAGAACAGGCAATACATTTTGTACCTACAATTGACAAGGATTTCTTTTAATATTAACTTTATTATATCATTTCCTTATCTAACACTGAATACCAGCTACGGTGTGCAGAAGTGGTATGACGGTCATAATTTCCAATATCTAAAACCCAATAAATTGGTTAGGTTATTTCCTTTTCTTTAATTCGCCACCATTTCCATCTCATATTCCTACATCACTTTTCACCTTCCTTGTTGGCTCACATTTTTCAAGGTAATTATATTTTTAGGGTTACTAATAACTTAACAGCTGTCTCCATCATCCTCTATAACAACATTACAAAGGACAGTTGTATTTTGGGGTTCTGCTATGTGCAGCTACCAAGGAAAGCAAGAGGGGGAATTCAAATAGCATGCTCAAGATTTTTTTCATTGAACATAGCCTTGAGCTGCATGTCTAAACAACTTTTCTTTAATTTGTTTTGCTATCAGAAAGGTACATTTTTAAAAAACAAGCACAAGGCCAAAGCTCTCTTTATAGCTTTAGTTTAATTCATTGAATGGTGACTTTTTGGACTCTGGCTGAAAGTGTTTCTACTGTCCACAAAGAATGTAGTTCTTAAGAAACAAGTATTTTGTGGGGAAGGGGTATTTTCAATAGAGGTCTGAGGCATTTCCTTGACTTTGTATTCAAATTGTTCAGTATGTTTATCATGATAACCATCTTAGCCAACTGTGTCTTCATGACTATGAGTGATCCTCCAGTATGGGCCAAAGATGTGGAGTAAGTATTCTCCTTTTTCCCCTCCATCTTTAATGATTTTATGCCTGATCCTTATTGCTTAGAATGAATGATGAAGAAAACTAATCCAGAAGGGCAAGAATTCACAAGAGAAAGTGAGACCCATGTGATCTGAATTCTCATCACTTTAACTTTTACCAACATTTGCCCACATTTCAGATATCCAGTATGTGAACAGTTTGCATGATGGTAAAGATGATAAAACAGATTTGTTTTTCAAATCTAAAATATCTTTGTATTTTTATGAAAGATAAATTTGGACAGAGAATTGGAAAGAGGACCACTTTCTTGGAAAGGAGGCAGATACAATCTTTTGCAAAGACTTACAGTGCATTTTTAATGATAAACAAAACTTTATTGGTGAAACACATGTGTGCTATCAAATTGAATGCAGATTTCAGCATCAGGTCCACTACTTTTTCAATGTTTCAAGTGGCTCCCCAGTTTTCTATATTATATCTATTAATTCATCACCTTATTAATATTTTAAAATATATCAATATAATTAAGCTACTCAGTGTTGCAAAGGAGAGTATACACACATAGCATCAGCTTCTCAGGTTTTGTGTAACCAGTTTCTGATGCACTTTGGGAAAGATACAATGACATCAGCAGGAGAGGTAGGATAAACATTTTGGACCTTTTTAGGCCTTTTTCGGGGTGAATAGTTAATCAAAATAAGTGTATGAAGAAAGCCTATTTTGCTGATTGTTTCAATTTTAATAAGTTTGAAAAAATCACTCCTAAATTTCAGGTGTGCAGAAATTTCAGCTTGCAGAAAAGATATAGTGGAAAGTCATGAAGTCCTACTTTGTCCATTTTTTAATAAAAATTCTTTAGGTTTGATGGTTAAATAGCTGCAAATTAGAAGGCTTTTAAAGTGAAATTTTAAATGTGAAGTGGAATTACATCTAGGAAATGAATATCAATCAACTTTCTTCTGTAAATTATTTGTAATTTTATCTTATTTTTGCTGCTTTTACTAAAATAGACTGTAAAAGCTGGAGTTTTATTATGTCACTTAAAAAAACCCCAATCTTTGCTTGTTCACAGATATACCTTTACTGGCATTTATACTTTTGAGGCTATGATCAAGGTACTTGCTCGGGGATTCTGTATTGACAGCTTTACATTCCTGCGAGATCCTTGGAATTGGCTGGATTTCAGTGTCATCGTCATGGCGTATGTTGCATTCTGCAAGTGTTTTATGAAAATCAGCTGTGGGAAATTGAATGGGGGTCAGCATGGAAAAAATAATTCCCTGTGATATTGTATGGATATAGCAATCCATGAAACCACAACTCTTTAACCTCATCCCCAAATTGTATTTTTTCAAAGAAGTATATTCTGTTTTCTGAGTCCAAGCAGAATTAAAGGATGTTGCTCTGTAGATGACTGGCTAGGATAGCTTTATTTAGCTCATGCCATATTTGTTCCCTTAGAGTTTTTAATTAAAAATTGAATTTTTGAGAGCTTATTAATCTGAAGGAGAACTCAGTGAATAATAAATATACACTAAATTAACAAAAACCAATAAAGAAAACTTAGTAAATTGACCCCTCCCATTATACTTATACATTGCAACCCAGTCTGATAAATAATGATGAAGGCTGGTCCCTGGGTGACCTGGCTGGTCTGTAGCTAAATTAGCTCAGAATATATTTTCATATAATTTAAATCATAGCCACTGTTTAGGTGATGTCTGTAATGAAGTTGGCCTGGCAGAGCGGATGGAAGGAACTAAATAGATATAACAGAGGATGGCAGCAGGTGGCATTGTCTCCTTTCTGTTGTCATGTCAGCCACCACTTCTTCAGCTTCCCTTTAATTTACTGCCTATGATTGTCAAGATGATGGTGCTATTGATGTAAAAAACAAATTTATTTTAAAATTGAATTATCATTTCTTTCTAGCATATAAAAAGCAAAAATTATACATACAACCTTACATCAATAAAAAAAGAATTATTTGTAGTCAGGGTTGAAATGAGGCATCCTTGGTGCTCTCTGAGTTGTTTTCTTGTATATGTTTCGTTATCATAAACCTGATATTTTCTCTATATATATCCATACCTACCTACCTACCTACCTACCTAGCATTAAGTGAATGGGACCAGCATGTCACAGTTTTCTGCTCACATAAGGATGGATAGATGGCATGCTAACCCTAACTGTTAGATAGATAACTATCCAATTTTCAAGTATTGGCCCTAAATATACAAGGATCCCAACAGGATTTCAGCAGAGCCAAATAGTAGTGTGAAATTGAACAAATAGTAGTTTTCAAGTTGAACCTAAAGAATAGGTGAATTCTGAAATTCTTTATTCCAACCAGTTGTCAACCTGCAAAGTTTTCAAGTTGCCATGAGCAGGAGGGAGGGAGAACTGATAGAGCTAATTGATTTCCCTAACGGAAGCTACATTCCATACATGCTTTCTTCCGCAATCAAAAGAAGGGTGTTGGATTTCACAGCTAGCCAAAGTGGGTAATTGGAGAATGTGATTTATGACATGACCAGGGAGGAGGGGAGAGACAGGGTCATAGGGGAACGTAAATCTATGTAGGATTAGTTCTAACTGCATCCGAATATTGCCGAAATAGTGCTCCTAATAAATGACTGTATTTCTTTTGAAGTTGGTTTATGGCTCATGAATTAATTAGGGCATCTTTCGGAAGGGCATCTTTCACACCAATGACCAAACCTAAAATAAATGCCCCAAGAATGTATAAAATTAAACCCACATTTTCCACAAGCAATTATAAAATGGACATCCTACATATAAAGCTCAAATATGATTTAAATTTGAATAAAATATGTCAATCCAGTATATATAACTGCAAAAATATATAAAATATTTCAAAAACTTTAATGCCATAAAAATCCAGATAGGTTGGATTTTGCCTAATTAACACAATTATATAATGTTAAATTACCTAAATATGCAGTTGTAAGTAAATAAATGTTTAAAGAGTTATTCACATGTTTAGTTACACTTAGCCTATAATTGTAGTAAGCAAGAATGAATCCTTCAATTGTTTTACATTTGTTGAATGCAGTACTTGTACTTAATACAGGTCTATATGATTTCTTCAAAATAAATGATTAATAAGGAGTATTGTCCTGACTTTTTAAAATTTTATACATTCTGAAATATCTTCTGTAAATTGTCTTTATACTAACAGCTTTCTGCCCTTTCTGTTCTAGTTATGTCACAGAGTTCGTAGACTTGGGCAATGTCTCTGCTCTACGAACATTCCGTGTTCTCCGAGCGCTAAAAACTATCACTGTCATTCCAGGTACATAATGGGGATGGCAAAGCTAAAGATGGTTTTAGGGATTTTGCTTTTTTATACAAATCAACTAGGCTAGTAGAAAACTGAGGTAGGTGTACCTCTTTACTGGACCAGAAATCTATAATTAATATGATAGTAAAAAGAAGAATTTTGGTTGCTTTTCTTAAAAAAAATATATAATTACGGTACTGAAGGCAAATTCTATATAGTCATCATCTGGAATTATGAGAATTAAATGAATTTAGAGCACAGCAAAAATGACTTGATATGGTTTATTAACTAGCATTTCAATTCTTTTCAAAATATTTTTTCTTGAAATATTCCTGCTAACAAATATAATCCATAAAAGATTTCTTTAAAAAAAAAATGAAATTGGAAGTTCTATTTTATTGCCTAAACAAATGGAAATTTCTCTTCTCTCTCTTCTCTGACTCCTCCCCCCAAAAGGTCTAAAAACAATTGTGGGAGCTTTGATCCAGTCTGTGAAGAAGCTTGCTGATGTGATGATCCTCACTGTGTTCTGTTTGGCGGTCTTTGCCCTCATTGGCCTGCAACTGTTCATGGGGAACTTGCGACACAAGTGTGTTCGATGGCCACCTTTTCCCAATGACTCCCTGCAGGATGCCTTAGGCCCATCCTTCACCAATGACTCCCTGCAGGATGCCTTACGGCGGGATCCATTTAACAACAGCACTCTGAATGACAATTTTACTTTCACTGGGAATGATACCTTTGACTGGGATGAGTACATTCACAATGAAGGTAAGACTACTATCATTCAAGAACTGTAAAATTTTAATGAATAAAAAAATTGAAATAAATTCAGTTATCAAAAATAAAAATGAAAAACCAAATCAGTGAGGAAAAAGAGGGAAATAACATCATAACTACGTAGTATGATGGACTTGCAGGGCCAGTGCAACGTGTAACATATTCACATTGGTGCAATAGGACTGGGTGTTTTGTTAATATGATTTATTGGGTTAGGGATTTTCTGTCTTCAGTGTGAGTTGTATTGTGTTGGGGAGGTGCACTAAGGGAGCTCAACCAATCTCATTGTACATATGTTGTGCACTGACAATAAAGATTTGAATTTGAATTTGGGAGAAAAAATAAAAGCAAACAATGTGTGTGTGTGTGTGTATGTGTGTGTGTGTGTGTGTGTGTGAGAGAGAGAGAGGGAGGAAATGCACACAGGCATATATATGAATATATATTTTAAGATTTATTTAACTGCTCTGAAAAATAATCAGGAGAAATATAGCTAAATAATAAACACCAAATCTGAATAATTAGTTAATAATTTAGCTAATGCTAAAATATATTAATATAATTTGGTTCAGTGTTTTACAAGGGAAAATTTGGCAGTTGACAACAAAAATTAAATTATTTACCATGCTGAACAATGATAATATTTCAACACAAGTTAAGAGTTATTAAGTTGTTAAAAGTTATTTATTTATTTATAAATAAAATGTATAGGTGGGCCTAATCATAACCCTTTCTGATGTTCTTCAATATAACATTTGACCAAAATGACTATAATATTGCCATTTGGATGATCATATAGTATGATCAATTTCAATTAATACTTCCTGAGACAATCTTAAACAGTTGTAATTAATATAATGTAATTGTAGAGGTCTGTAGTACAATTTATGGGTTTTTATAAATCACTTCTTGATGATCTTGATAAAAGATTTGTGAATTTGTTCAGCCATCTCAAAAAATTCCAATATGCATTTAATCTCTAAATAGGTACATTTTCTAAAGAACATGGACTTAACAAAATCATGGAATATCCCTAATTATTAAATACAAATTTAATTTGTTTGCAAATATAGACAGTAAAACATCCCTATGTTATCAATGATATGCTCTGCCTTTAATACCAGTTTTGGAATGGAAGGACAGATGTACAGTTCTGTTCTTTAATATTTCACTACCACTACCACCCCATCTTTTCAGTGTTATCATCTAAGTTGGCAACCTAACTTTGCCCTCCGTGGGAAACATCAGGATCAGAATTTTCATGATTTCTTTTCACCAATCCCTAAATCCACAAAAATCAAGTAAAAGTATTCTCTTAAAACTAATTTCAGTTTTTCCTTCTCCTTTTCTATGTACTCACAAATACACATATATTCCCAATTTTCTAATATATGAACTTTTTCTTTGTTTTTGAAGAAAGAAGTCACTAAATTACTTTAGATTTTCGTTTTCATTTTTTATTTTATTCAATTCTTTTGCACTCAATTTCTGATCTTTCTGCAAAGTAATTAGATTGCTATTGCCAAATAACTCCATTTTAAAAGACTCCTATGAAACAGATAAAATGAATAATAATAATAATAATAATAATAATAATAATAATAATAATAATAATAATAATAATTTACTCAAAGTAGTGACTTTCAAGATTATGGGAGGAAGGAAATATGATGGGTACTATATCAGAGATTCCCATTAAGTATCTTACTGTAGATGCAGCTATATGAGGCCCAAGAAATGCTTGGTTAGAATTTTGAATGAAAGTTTATTTTTTGCTTTTAGTTAAAAGCAGCTATAGGGAGGGGATTCATTTGTGATAGTATAGTACTATACCTATATGTTTAACCTCAAGGTCAAAATAAATATATATTCCCATTTTTCAATGTCATGGCTATAGTTCAACTTGATTGATTCCTACTCATAGCATCTGCATACCTGTTTTACTTCCTGCTTACAAGTCTGGCTCTCCTCCTAATTCATAATTTCTTTGGTGTTCTTCTGGCCATTTTCAACTTCAACTTCATTTTTAAATGAAGTTGAAAGTCAAAGTCAATTCTCATTTCTCTTTTTAAAATGTTATTTTATTTTTATTTTTTGTTTTCATGAAGACAATTTCTATTTCCTCGATGGTGCACTTGATGCTTTGCTCTGTGGGAACAGCTCTGATGCTGGGTAAGTGAGGTTTCTCTCAATGGTTAAATCTTTTTTGGAGTGAGGAGGGGGCTTCATGTCTGAGAAAAGAATATGAGATCCAGTTTGGTTCAGTGAAAAGGTGCCAGCCTAGAAATCAAGAGAATGTGAGTTCTAAGCCTCACTTAGGCATGAAAGCCTGATGAGTAACTTTGGGCCAGTCATTCTCTCTCAGCCCAACTTTCCTCATAGGATTGTTGTTGTGAGAAAAAGAGAAGGCAGGAGCACTAGGAATGTTTACTGTCCTGAGTTATATATAAAAAGGTGGAATAAAAACTAGTACTAATGATAATGGCTCCTAGCAACTCTCTAATTTCTCTTCCTCTTGAAAATATATATATATATAGGGAATTCCTGGTTTCCCAAGAATCCATAAAACTGACAACAATTTATTGTAAAATAATTTCAAACAATTGGGTTTTGGAATTAATTGTTAGGAAAATCTACATACAATATGATAATTGTCAGGTCATTGTACAATATTAGAAGGCAGAAATATATAATAATGCACCTAATCTATAATTTGGGACAAGAGTGGTTATGGTAACTATCTAGATTATGCCTTAGATTTAGAAAGAAAATACTTCTCTTAGAATATGATGTTATATTGGAATTTTTGCATAATCCACTCTAGACAATGCCCAGAAGGATTTGTCTGCATGAAAGCTGGCCGAAACCCAAATTACGGCTATACAAGCTATGACACCTTCAGCTGGGCTTTCCTTTCACTCTTTCGCCTCATGACTCAGGACTATTGGGAGAATCTCTTCCAATTGGTAAGTTTATATATTGTTACTGTTTCAGGAACTACCTTTAATTTTCCCCCTTTTATTTGTTCCCCTGCATTTTTGCCAGTGTTTAATGAAAGTTTTTGATCATGTGCTGGGATTGCCTTTATTTCACCAGATAGAATCAACCCCAACTAGAGAAGAGACTGAAGACATTGGTCCAGATATTCTGAGTTTTTAACTTTTCTAAACATGTATGGGATGTATGCAGGTGAAGAGTAGAAAGACTTCTTCCTCTTGTGCTATTTTTCCAGTTAAAATTTCTCCCATATGGAGTTGTATGCGGATCCCTCTTAATTTTCCTTAATAGAAGAAATAATGGGAACCAGGTAAGGAAAATAGGGTGCAGGGACCCAGCATCAGTCCAGATTCCTCTCCTTTGATAGTTTTACAAAAAGATGAAGAGGTAGGAGCTCCATTAACAGATAAGAATGTAAGGATTCAGTTGGGTCAATTCAAAGTCTGTTGTACTCTGCTTCTTTTCCATAATGAACACCAACCATAATTTTATTTAGTTTGATCCTAAGTCTGAGAATTGTATTTCAAATGCCAAGCAATTTGTGAAGTATAGCACGAAGGCTTTGAATATCTTCAAAGTACATTGCTTAGACAATGACTATCTAGAAAGGGTATATATGAGAATGGAATTCTGGATTTCCAGGTACCAAGGAGGATGAAATTCTTCTTTTTCTCTAGACCTTGCGAGCAGCTGGGAAAACATACATGATTTTTTTTGTTGTGATCATATTCTTGGGCTCTTTCTATCTCATCAATTTAATCCTGGCTGTGGTGGCAATGGCCTATGCAGATCAGAATGAAGCCACCTTACAGGAAGAAAAAGAAAAAGAAGAAGAGTTCCAGCAGATGGTGGAACAGCTGAAAAAGCATCAGGAGGAGCAACAAAGAATGGTCAGTTTTTTTTCTTTATGTCTATTTATTTTAATTTATCCAGTTCTAGAAGGTTTAAGTATATATATGTACCATATTTTTCAGAGTATAAGATGCACTTTTTTCCCCCTTAAAAGAGGCTGAAAATTTGGGTGTGTCTTATATTCCGAATATAGATTTTTCGAAGCTTTTTTTAGCCCTAACGAGGCACTAACGAGGCGCTAGCAAGTGACCCGATCTTCCCAGCTTTGCCTGCTCCCTAGACTCTCCACTGTGTTTCAACGAGGCGCTAGCGAGTGAAGCGATCTCCCTGCTTTCCTCCGACTCTTAGCTGTTCTTTAGAAGCTTTTTTTCAGCCCTAACTAGGTGCTAGCCAAGTGAAGCGATCTCCCTGTGCTTTGCCTGCTTTTCTCATTGCTGCTTCCTCTCAGCTGTGCCGTAGAAGTTGTTTTTTATCCCCAAACTAAGGACGCTAACCAGATGAATACCTGGTAGGCAGATTTCCCCCCCCCCTATTTTCATCCCCCAAAACTAAGCTGCATCTTATACTCCGTTGCGTCTTATACCCCGAAAAATAAGGTAGTTTTCCTTCCTCAAGGGATTCAAGGCAACTTTGATAGTTTGACTTCATTTTGGATGTCAGGGAGAGGACACTTCCACACAAAAAGTTTACACCAACTCTGAATCAGCTTAGGCCTCTCATAATATTCCCTACTTTGGAGACTTGACAATAGTGCAGTGTTGCAGTTCCAATTTATATGAAAGCATAGCAAAACTTTTTTCTTTTCTTTTTAAATCATTGAGCCTCTGTAGCTCTAGTAATGGGAGAGGAGGTGATAAACTTTTCTTTTTCCCACAGTTTTTAGCAACTATTTCATTTTGAAAAGCTATTTCAACATAGGCCACTTTAGAGGTGGCAATTGCAGGAATGCAGTTAACATGCCTTGTTATGTAGATAGTAGATCCAGAGGAGGTGGACTTAACACTTTCTCAGTCTGCTTTCCTCCACCAAAACTCTAACATGGTTGTTTACTTTTTAAGAAAAACCTAAGCAACAAATCAGAGCTCCTTTTAACCCCCAGCTCTACCTTCAAATCACCTCATCCCTGCAAATAGCAACTTCAGGAATTTATTTCTATCAGAATCCCATCAGAGACAAGTTTGAAGAACTTCTCTTTAGCCTCATGTTGATCCCTAAGAAGTCTCATCCCACTAAAACTGGCAGGCCAAGCTACTGTATATAAACAGGCAGCAAATCCCACACTCACTTGTGCTGATGATTACTTGGGTAATAAAATGTCTACAGGCAAACAAACAAGCTCAGAGGGTACCAAGAATTCCACAGGGTTTATTGGTATTTTTAACCAAATTCTAATCCGACCAATTATTAGCTGAATACTCCATTTTTAAAAGTGATTTAATCACTTCTATTGGCTTGAACAAATGCTTGTGTATGTGTGTGTGTAGATTGATTGAACTATTATTTGGTGTAATGTGGATAGATTAATTTTAAAAAGAAGAGTCAGTCCTTCTGGAATTCTTAATTATCTTAACAGTAACAGTGTTGGAAGGGATTTTGGAGGTCATCTGTCCAACCCCCTGCTCACGCAGGAGACCTGTACTAGGGATTCGAACCGCCGAACTGCCGATCTTTCTGATCAACAAGCTCAGTGTCTTAGCCACTGAGCCACCTAGTCAGGTTTTACATTATTATTTGGCTTGCTTATTATTTTGAGTCATTACGGTTGGTTGTACAGTCAATCAGATACCTATGGAATTCTATAAGGAAATTTCTGATACAGTGGGACAATACAGGACTGAAGTTTTTAATGGAATCATCATGGAGGGCCGAATTCCAAATTCCTGAACTGAGGCGTATATTTCCCTGATTTATTTATTTATTTTATTTATTTATTTTATTCAATTTATATACCGCCCTATTCCCGAAGGACTCAGGGCGGTGAACAGGCACAAGATAAAAATACATCATACAAAAGTTAAAAAACCAATTAAAAGTACATTAAATAATTTTGGCCCCAAAAAAACGAATTTAAAAACACCCAATTTATATAAAGCTAAAAGCAAATTAAAAGGGAGAGTCAAGCCAGTCCAGCCTGCTGGAATAAAAATGTTTTGAAGGCACGGCGGAAAGTGCGTAAATCTGAGATCCTTCATATCTCCGGGGGGGGGAGCTCATTCCAGATGGCAGGCGCCCCCACAGAGAAGGCTCTCCCCCTGGGGGCTGCCAGTCAACACTGTTTGGCTGACGGCACTCTGAGGAGCCCCTCTCTAAGGGAGCATACTGGTCAGTGAGAGGCTATTGGTGGCAGAAGGCGGTCTCGTAAGTATCCTGGTCCTAAGCCATGGAGTGCTCTAAAGGTGGTGACCAAAACCTTGAAGCATGCCCGGAAGACCACCGGGCACCAGTGCAGCTTGCGCAGGAGGGGAGTCACATGGGAGCGCCATGTTGCTCCCATAACCACCCGCGTGGCTGCATTCTGGACCAGCTGGAACCTCCGGGTGCTCCTCAAGGGGAGCCCCATGTAGAGAGCATTACAGTAGTCCAAGTGTGAGGTGACGAGGGCATGAGTGACCGTACGTAATGAGTCCCGATCCAGAAAGGGACGCAACTGGCGAATCAGGCGGACCTGATAAAAAGTCTTCCCGCCCACAGCTGTCAAATGCTCTTCTAAAGACAGCCGTGAGTCCAGGAGGACACCCAAATTGCGAGCCCTATCCCAAGGCAGAAACAGATCCATCATTGATCCATAATTATAGGCCTATATCCCTCTTGAATACCGATTATAAATCGGTACTCCCCAATTTTAGTGGGGAGAATGAAATATTTTTAAAATCATTATATACATAGCGACCAGAATGGGTTCTTGCCACATAGACAGATAAGGAACAATGTGAGGATGATAATACACGCAGTGGAGTATTATGAGACGTTTTTGGATAAGGAAGTAGCATTTATTTTTATAGATGCTCAGAAGGCCTTTGATAGGGTTAGCTGGAAATTTATGTTTGCCTTGCTAGATAAGATAGAATTTGGAGACAATTATATATGGGCGATAAGATCAATCTATTCAACTCAAATAGCTAGAGCTTTAATTAATGGGGAAGAAACAGGTAAGATTGAAATCGGAAAAGGCAAAAGACAAGGATGCTCACTGTCCCCACTTCTTTTTATATTTGTATTAGAACCTCTTCTACGGGAAATTAGGAAGAATCAGGGACTAAAGGGGTTGAAGGTGAGATCTGAAGAATATAAAACCCAGGCTTTTGCAGATGATTTGGTTTTTATTGTAGAGGATCCAGTAGAATCAGGTAAAAACTTGCTCCAGGAGATAGAGAAGTATGGCAGAGTTGCAGGTCTCCGAATTAACAGAGATAAGATGAAGATTATAACAAAGAATATGACACAGAATCATTGGAGTGAATTGGAGAGAGAATTGGGCTTTCAAGTGACGAAAAAAATTAAATATCTGGGTGTTTGGATGTCTTCCAAAAACATGTCTATTATAGCAGACAATTACACAAAGCTGTTAGCCCAAACAAAGATAGACCTAGAGAAGTGGGAGCACCTGCAACTCTCCTTACTGGGAAGATAGCTACGATTAAAACCCACGTGCTTCTGAAATGGAATTACTTATTTCAGACTGCCCCTGCGAGACTGAATAGTGGTTTCTTTAAACTGCTAGATAGTTATGTGAGGAAATTTGTTTGGCAGAAAAAGAAGCCCTGGATTAAATTTAAAATGCTCCAAGAGACTCCATGTAGACGGGGATTTGGTCTACCAAAATGGGAGTTTTACTACCAAGCGGCCAATTTAACCTGGATTAGAGATTGGATGCTTTTAAAAGGGAAGAGGACTCTTACATTGGAGGGTTATGATTTGTGTCAAGGTTGGCACCACTTCCTATGGAGAGAGAGGGGCAAGAAATGTGGACACTTTAAGAGACACTACCTTCGGAGAATTCTATTAGAATCTTGAGAAGGGGTTAGGAACAAGCATAACACAATGATTCCGATTTGGTTTGCCCCATTAGAGGCGGTAACACACTCAACACTATATAACAAGGAAACACCTTGGACTTATCAGGACTTGCTTGACCCTCAAGGGGACTTGAAGACCCATGAAGAGCTTATGAATCAGGGCAAGAAGATAGACTGATGGGTGTATGCCCAAATACAATCGAGAGTCAGAAGGGATAAAGGAGGTCACTACAGGAGCTAGATAAAATTTTATTGGGAATTGAAAAGAAATTACTTTCAAGGTTCTACCAGTTCTTGGTATCACGATGGATTGGTGAGGAGGTGATTAAGGACACCATGATTGCCTGGGGGAGGAATCTCGGATTTTCCCCAAATCTGGATAAATGGGATGCGATATGGAATAGGAATATGAAACTTACTTTTTCAACCCCCTACAAGGAAAATATTTATATAATGGTCTATCATTGGCATATCCCCCCGGCAAGAATAGCAAGAATGTTTCCGGGAGCCTCCCCAGCATGTTGGAAGTGTGGGAATGGTAGCGGGACATACTATCACCAATATTTGCCTGCTTTGGGATACATCCACCAAAGCAGGCAAATATTGGTCCAAGATTCGGAATTGGATAGTGGAAATTACAGGATATAATATAGAGCTGAAACCAGAGACTTTTTTATTGGGAATGAAACCAGATAAAATATCTAAGGAAAAATGGTACTTGATCCTCCACATTATTACCGCAGCTAGGATATTATACATGCAAGAATGAAAAAATAAATTAATACCCACAGAGAATAAATATATTTGGGTGAAAGGAAAGGGAGGGAAATGAGGGAAATTCATTAGTGGTATAGGCGCATATTTGTATACATTAGTTGCAATAATTTTGTATATATATATATATATATATATATATATATATATATATATATATATATATGTAAAGCATTGTTTTTAAAAATGGAAATAAACTTTGTAAAAAAAAAGGATATTTATCTGGCATTTTTATCTGGCATTTTTGGATCTGGCATTTTTATCCACCTATCAAGTCCTGGAATAGGCAGATGTTGTTATTTGATGGTGTTATAGATATTATCACAGGATGTAACTGTTCCAAATAAAGCTGCCTTTAGCAATTGATTGATGGTGTTTTTGTTAATGCCAGTGGTGTTCAAGGGCTGCTCCAGATGTTTTGGGATTACACCCAAGGTACCTATCACTATTGGTACTGTCTTTGCTTTCTTTTTTGCCATAGTCATTCTACTTTTATTTGCAAGTTTTTGTACTGTGTTATTTTCTCCATTCTTTGAAGAGCCCTGATGGCACAGTGATTAGAATGCAGGCTAACTCTGCCCATAGTCTGGAATTCAATCCTGATGGGCTTGAGGTTTACTCAGCCTTCTATCTTTCTGAGGTTGGTAAAACGAGGCCCCAGATTGTTGGGGACAATATGCTGACTCTGTAAACTGCTCAGAGAGGGCTGGAAAGCGGTATGGAGTGGTATAAAAATCTAGGTGCTATTTCTATTGTTTTCTATATTATTCTGCTGTCTCCAGGTACTGCCATGTCCATTTTCAGACTTTTTTGTCTTTCTTATTGATAGTTGTTAAGTCTTGGATGTTATGTAGTAGGTGCTTGTTTGTCTGAATTCTAAAATCCTAGAGCACTTTAGCTTCTTCATTTTCTGTTACTTTGACTATTTTGTAGTCCCATTAGTTCTTGCTTGTAAGAAAATCACATTTCTTGCAGATATTCCAATGCACCATTGTTGCTACTTTGTCATGCCATTTTTGGTATTTATTATTATTTTAGTACAAAGACTGTGAGAAATTGATATTTATATATCACACACACACACACACACACACACACACACACACACAGGATTGCACACTGCCTCCTTCCACTGTTGCTGCCTTAGAGTTTTAAACATCAACTATGAGCCAGCAATTTGCTTGCTATTTCATTCCTGAGCAGTGACATAGCTTCTCAGACTCCTTGCCAGATTTACTGAAAGGATTGCCAACAGGACTGGCTTCCTGGAGTTGCTTAAATAGAACACTTATAGGTAACATCTTTATCCCTTTAATAAATTCCCTGCATAAATATTCAATGTAACATTCTAAAGAACGCAGAATGGAGTGCTGGTAATCCTCATTTAGCAACTGCCTTGCACACCAACTGTTCACAATTACAACAGTCATGACCAGTCCTTGCATTTACAATATTCACAAAAATCAAAAAGCAAAGGAAAGCTGAAGATAAGCTCAGTCATGATTTTACTTGCAACTGCTTTGCTTAACAACCGAGTTGCTGGTACCAAAAATCATGGTCTACCAGCCATTCTCTGATATCCATGACAACAAAGCACTGCAATCTTAGCCCAAATTACCAATATAACTCATACCAAACTATCAACAACCTCAGACATTGAATGATTGCTGGCATGTTGCTCTTCCTCTAACAAGAGAAACAATTATTTACCTATTTATTACTTTAAAAAAAACAGTTTGATCATGTGTGTGATTTCCAGGATCTGTCATATGCTGCTGCTTATCTTCAGGCAATTTCTGTTGACAGGCCCCTGCAGCCTGTCCAAAGCAGCTCCATATCGCATGAGGCCTTCATTCTTGAGCAGCTTTGGAGAATGCTCTTTCATAGCTTCCACCGTCTCCAAAACCTCATGAAAGTACATCCCATTTTTACATGATTTTCAGGGACTCTGGAGACTGTGCAAGAGCACAGCTTTCTCATTAATTTCCAAAAGGTTCAGAGGTCACAGAAAAATACACACCATTTGTGTGTGGTTTCTGAAAACTGCATAAGAACAGGATCTGCTTTCAATAATAGTTGTTGTCGGGTGTTGATGAAGGCTGGCATATCAGCTTTGATAATGCATGTTTACCATCTTTACCTTAGAGTGTAGAAGGCCTTTGCACAACTCTATTTGGTTGCCAGTTGTACCCTTTCCTAGCGTGGAAGGCCTTTCAGAAATCACTCATGCCGTGGTCACCTCACTCTACATGCACTGTCTTTGAAAACCACTCAGAAAGTTCAACTGGTCCAAATGAGGTGGTGTGAACAGTAATAGGTATGCGTGTGTATGTATGTATGTATGTATGTATGTATGTATGTATGTATGTATGTAATATCCTTTTGTGTCACAGTTTTGAATATGCTTATGTAACACTTCTGCTTTACAAGCTGTGCTATTTGCCAATTTGGCAACTGGGTTTTTTTTTTGGTTATCAATAAAGTTCCACATGGCATAGGTCTCATTATTTGAGGGTCTGCTTATTTCCCATAGCATCTCCCTGCCTGATTTGATCTGCTGAGTTGGCATATCCAAGTTCTTTTGAACAATTTCATCTATAGGGGCCCTGAAAGTGGGCATTCTCTATGGTAGCTCTGGGCCACTAGAACAAGATTCCCCTACAAGATCTGGATCACCTGACTTGCTGCTGCTGTTGAAGAGTGGTGAAGATATGAGTCTTCATCCAGGCCTTTGGTGAGGGAGAGGGAGACCCCATACATCATTCTATCTTGTTTCTCATGCTTGCAATCTTTTATCTTTAATTGATTTTATTTCTTTGATTATTGTGAACCATTGAGATTTGGGCAATTTACAAGTTTAATAAATTATTATTGTTTATTATTTGATGCTGTTTAATGCACCAATGGATTGCACTTGAACAGTGGAAAGTTGGCCTGTGGGAAATTAATATATAGATAACTATTAAATGGCAAATGATCTAGACTTGTTGGAATCATGTATATTGGCAAACATATACAAAAACATATTGAAAAATATCTTGTTTTATCATTAGAAATAAAATAATTTAAACAAATAATAATTACTGTATTTTTCAGAGTTTAAGATGGATCCTTTTCCCCCCCAAAAGAGGGTGAAAATATGAATACTCTGAATGTAGCCTTGTCCAGTCTCGCAAATGAAGAAGCTTCAGAAAAAAACCCTCAGAAACGAAGCTTCAGAAAAAAAAGCCTTTGAAAGGCTTTTAATCTAAAATAATATGGCAAGCAACAAAAGAATCAGTAAAGGTTCTAACTAAACTATGTTAACAAATTTGGAGAATGACACAATCACCAACAGATTGGAAGAGGTTAATCTACATACCAATACCAAAGAAAGGAGATTGAACAGAGTACAGATAGTCCTTCAGAATAAAAGCCTCTGAAAGAAGCTTCAGGAAAAAAACCTTTTTTTCTGAAGCTCTGTTTTGGAGGCTTTCAGAGGCAGAAAAAAAAGTTTTTTCTGAAACAGAGTCAGAAGTTTCAGAGGCAGAAAAAATTGTTTGGGGTGGGCCTAATATAAGCCTGGAGGGATGGGCGTGGCCAGTATGAGAGGTGGTGAGTGCATGGGGGCTGATGGTGTCTGGCAGCAACCACAGCCTGCTGGCCCCTTGAAACAGTGCAAATAACAGTAAGTCCAAGCATGGAGGCTGAGGGTGGAGGTGGGGGTGGGGGGAGACAGGCAATCCAGACATGCTGCCTGAGGCTCGTGGGAGGCTTGCGCAGTGGTACTGGCAGTAGGTGGAGGCAGAGGCATGGGGATGGGGGAGGCAGGTGCAGTGGTGAAATCCAAATTTTTTTACTACTGGTTCTGTGGGCGTGGCTTGGTGAGCGTGGCAGGGGAAGGATACTGCAAAATCTCTATTCGCACCCCACTCCAGGGGAAGGATACTGTAAAATCTCTATTCCCACCCCATTCCAGGGGAAGGATACTGTAAAATCTCCATTCCCACCCCACTCCAGGGGAAGGATACTGCAAAATCTCCATTCCCACCCCACTCCAGGGTAAGGATACTGCAAAATCTCTATTCCCACCCCACTCTGGGGCTAGCCAGAGGTGGTATTTGCCAGTTCTCCGAACTGCTCAAAATTTGGCAATAATGTTAAACTATTCAACACCACAGACAAATCTATTACCCTTCAAAATGACCTAGATTATGTATCTGAATGGTCAAACAATTGGCAACTCCAAATCTCTGCTAACAAATGTTCAGTACTGCACATTGGCAATAGAAATAAGAACATCAAATATATGCTGGTCGGAAACGATCTAAAAGTTGACCCACACTCTGTCAAAGACCTAGGAGTACTCATTTCAAAAGATCTAAGCCCCAGAGCTCACTGTAACATCATTGCAAAAAAGGCATTAAGAGTTGTCAACCTTACTTTATGACGTTTTCTCTCTGGTAACTTCAAACTAGGGCATACAAAACCTTTGCCAGACCTATCCTTGAAAACTGCTCTCCTGCCTGGAATCCTCACTGTATTTCAGACATCAATACATTAGAGAGGGTCCAGAGATATTTTACTAGAATTTTACAAACCCTCTGCTCGAAATAAAATTCTCTGTACCGCCAGGCTTTTAGGCCTGGATTGCCTTGAACTACACTGTCTACGTTTTGACCTAAGCTTAGTACACAAGATTATTTACCATAACATCCTACCTGTTAATGAGTACTTTAACTTCAACCGTAATAATTCAAACTCAATGTAATTCGCTCTAATCTTGATTGTAGGAAATATGACTTCTGCAATAGAGTAGTAAATGTCTAGAACACTCTACCTGATCCTGTTGTTAGTCTCTCTAATTCCCATACCTTTTACTTTAAACTGTCTACCGTGGACCTTTCACGTTTTTTAAGAGGTCCCTAAAGGGGTTTGCATACGCGCACCAGCATGCCTACGATCCCTGTCCTACTGTTCCCATTTATATGTACTCATTTTATGTGTTTATGGCTATGTTTGCTTATTTATTTCCTTTTATTTGTGCTAATTTTTTTTCATGTGTCCATGTCTATGTCTATACTGTTACTTGTTTCCTTGTACTTGTTGACAAATAAATAAATAAATAAATAAATAAATACACACATACATTGGGTCTCCTCTGCCTGGCTCTGTTGTACACTTTTCACCCAGAGGGAGCTGAAGCCTTATCTGCTTTGCAAGCAGAGGAAGCTTTGCCTCCCTTTGGATGATAAGTGTTTCAGTAGCTACCATCGGCCACCGCCCTTTCCATCCCACTATCTGCTTACCCAAGGCCTCAATTGGGGCCAAGCTCTCAGCATACCCCAGCCTCCACCCTACCTGCCAGGAGGGTGAAGAGCCCCCGCACGGCCAGCAGCATCATGGGCAGCCATTTGGTGGCCAGCACAGCGCCTGCTGTGGCTGAGAAATATCCCAGCAGCAGCTGGACCAGCAGACAGGGCGATTGGCATGCTGAGAGCTTGGCCTGTTGCAGCCGAGAGGGCGGGACCAGCGGTAGGCACCTCCCACTCCCATTGGCCCCCATGCTTGCTGCCTCCTGCACTTAAAAAATATAGGACCTTCCCAAAAATAAGCTCAAGTGCTTATTTTCAAACCCAAAAGAAATTAAGACCAGGTCTTATTTTTGGGTAAACACGGTAGAAGACTTGAAAAACATCATAAGTAACATAAATACATACCATATGATTTCAAAATTCAAGGGAAAATTTAGCAAATCACCATTTCAGTAATGTCAACAGCCTTTTCCTGATTTTCTTATGCTAAATCTGTTATATTTTTGTAGCTTCAAGCAAATAACAGTTCTGCAGAAAGCATTATAGTGGAAAAAAAGCAAAAAGGAGAATTAGATGAAAAGGCTCAGAGTGATCAAGAGGGACCACAAGATTGCAATGGTCGAGTCATCCCACGTTTGATGTTGGAGAGATCAGCTACAATACATGAGGTATGTTCTCCATGGACCAGGAACCAAAGATAAAAACATAATCCATACAGATTACTGCCCATTCAATAGTTATAGAATTCCTCATTAGAATTGTATTGATACAAATGGATGCTTCTAGAAAAGTTTAGCGATGGACTGTAAGTGGCCCACTTCATGGCTTTCGCAACAGGCTCAGGCAGAAAATGTTTATGACATTGCTGGACTAAAAATGAAGACTGATTGAATTAGAGTCAGACCGCATTGCTGAACTCAAAAGATGGACAGTCTTTCACAGTTACAGACTTTCACATGTGTTTGAAAGGACTAAAACCTTGACCCATTGGACCTGCCCCCTCTCCTCTTTTTATATTTCTGCATGGGATGTCTTCCAGTCATCTGTACCCTGATGCTAGAGAAAACTATATGCACAGACTAATCCAACATAGGAGGAGGGTTAGCCAATTGTCCAGATGTGTGAGGAGTCCATCAAGCAGGACTTTTTCATTTTCTGTATTTCTATCCCAGTGTAATTGGAAATCAGCAAGAAACACTTACAAACATAGTTGTGAAAGCAGAAAGATGTTGTAGGGGAGTAAAGTTTGTAGTAAAGATAGCTTTTCTGCTGAGTCTGAGACAGAGCAGTAAATGTTACCCCATCCAAGTCTGGTTTCATATTTTCAGACATCAGCTGAATTGTTTTGGTACTTGAGGCATATGGCACTGATAATATAGCAATAATAAATTTAATAATTGATAATTAACTAACTGAATGTGTAGTTACTTGATATGGTTTAGTCCTAGCAAACCCTGACAGTGAAATTCTTAAAGAATTCAAGGAGTATCAACAATATTTTTTTTGCTGGTACAAAGTGACTTCCTTGGCTATATTTACTTTTGAATTCTAACCCTAATCCTAGCCCTAACCTTTCTTTAAATAGTGTCATATCACAGCAAACAGCTTGAATTACTTCCTCATTACATCTCTAATTCAAGTGCCACTTCATATTCTAATGCTAATGGCCATAGAGGCTTTTTTATTCAAAAACTTAAATTTTTGTCAATGTTTTTTTAATCTTGGATCTCATTTTTTTATTACAGTCAAATCCAAGGGAAGAACATGAGAAATCTGATCAAAACCATTTGTATGTGGATGGTGTTGAGGGGAAGGGTTTGGAGAAGCGAGTAGGGAGTGCAGTCAGTGTGGTCTCCAGTACTCTTGAAGGTAAATGCCTTGACTAGGTAGAAACTAGATTATTTTTGAATTAAAAACAGATATTTTAATAATATTTTTATGTTTAGTGTATAGTATAAGATATTTAGCCAGAAATTTTACAAATGGACAACCTGCTAGTTTTTTCCAGTAATCAATGAAAAAGTAGCCTCAGAAACATTTGACGTGCTGATGAAAGAGTTTTGAAAGAGAATAGCTCTCTGCCATAAATCTTATGCTTTTTACAGCAGCCTTCTATAATAGAAGAATGTGTCCCCATTATATATTATACACTATCCACACATGATAGTACAGTATTAAATATAAAATGGTTGTAATTTGATTGGCTGTTTTGTGCAAAAATCCAACAACCTCAGCCCAGCATAATGAGAAGATTAAAAAATTCCTTTCCAGCAGACTTGATAAGCAAATTCCAATAATTTCCACAATACAGAAGTTGTAATCTTATACTGTTTTAAGTGCCAGTTTGAGGAACAATGCATCAATCAATCTCATTGATTAGTTAGCTAAAGTTAGCACTCTTAGTAATTCATGATTTACCTCTAGTAAATCTTTTGATTTTTGTTTTTAGAATTGGAAGAGGCCCACCAGAAGTGCCCACCATGGTGGTATAAATTTGCCCACACTGTATTAATATGGAACTGTTGCCCATTTTGGGTGAAGCTAAAGCACATTGTTAAGCTCATTGTCTTGGACCCTTTTGTTGATTTGGGGATCACCATCTGCATTGTCCTCAATACTGTCTTCATGGCCATGGAACACTACCCAATGACCGAAGAGTTCAACAATGTATTGAATGTGGGCAATCTGGTAGGAGAACTGCTCTTCATTCTTTGATTTTATAGTGTGACAACTCTGAGGTGCTTACAAGAAAGAAATTATTACCACAATAATCTAACAATTGGCAAGATGGAACAAATAGGTGGTGCCTCTGTTTTCAACAGTAACCAATCACATATTTCAGATATATATCTTTGATGCCTAAAACAATTGATACACCTGTATCCTCCATGATGCTTGCTTGTTTGTCAGCCTTACTATTGATCATTTTCATATTAGTTGAGAATGAATAGCAAATTCAATATCTTATTAAAAAGCATTTTGTCTTGTCTTTATTTTGATCATAATCAATTGGCTGAAAGTGACTATTAGTTCTTTGAGAGGGAGTAAGAACTTTCATTATATTAATTACACTTTCATTAATCTATATGCAACACTATTTTCTCAGTTTTTTCCTGCTATAGTCAGAGCCCGACTCTATCTTATAGTTGCCAAGTTTGAGAAACACTGGTGTACAGCTTTCCCCAATGTTCAGACAAAAACAGATGTACAGTATTTTAAGGAAACCAATTCATGCCAGTGTTCAAAGAGGTTAGGTAAAAGATGTTTGTTTTAGTACCGATTTGGCCCTTCACTTGCCTGGATAATTTGCCAGGTCATTGGGCCTTATTTATTTATTTATTTATTTACACAAATTTATATGCCGCCCTTCTCCCTAAGGACTCAGGGTGGCGAACACAGGTTAAAAACATACAATAATAAAAGGAAATGTAATTAAAACCAATTTAAAACAGCGACAATAAATAATAAAACCCAAGAATCAGAATCAACCCATTTGTTGAAACAGCCAAGTCTTTAGGTCTCGACGGAAGGAGAGGAGGTCAGGTGCCGTCCGAAGCTTGGTGGGTAACTGTGGGTGAGCCCACAGAGAACGCTCTATCCCTGGACGTTGCCAGCCAACATTGTCTGGTCGACGGTACCCTGAGGAGGGCAGTCCTGTGGGAGCGGACAGGACAGTGGGAGGCGGGTAGGAGATGGTCCTGCAAATAGCCCGGACCTAAGCTATGGAGGGCTTTAAAGGTAAGTACCAGAACCTTGAAGCGGATCCGGAGGACCACTGGTAGCCAGTGCAGCTCATGTAGGAGAGGTGTTACACAGGAGTAACGGGGAGCTCCCATAACCACCCGCGCAGCCGCATTCTGGACCAGCTGGAGCCTCCGGGTGCACCTCAAGGGCAGCCCCATGTAGAGGGAGTTGCAGTAATCCAAACGAAAAGTAACCAGGGCAGCTTAGGTCTGCAGCTACTGCTATTTAATTCCTGGTTGCCTCATTTATGGATGAGAGACCTTAATAGTATTGTTGAGATCTGGTGGACGTAGGGGAAGTGCCTCTCTAGGAAATGTGGCTACTCAGGCTTTGGGTGTAAAATGAGCCACAATCTAAGGACATGGGTGACGGGGTAGCTTTGGTTTTCCATGAGGTTCCATGCAACCTCATTGCAGTGTAACTATGTTCCTACTCTGAGCTGAATGCCTTAGTTAGGTTGTTAGTGGAGTTCCACAGGCTTACAAACTTGGGAGACTTTAATCTGTCTTATTTGGGCACAGAAACAAAAGTGGTTGAGGAGTTTATAGCTGCCATGGCAGGCATAGCCCTGATCAAGGTCACTGAGATCTTGGTATACATGGAAAGAGGAGGAGTCACAAACTAGATTTGGAATTGGTGAACATGAATATTTTCTCTTATCCTAGACCGATTACTTTGTATTAGTCTTGGAGTTTTACGTGCCTATCCCCTGCTGTAATGGTACATGAGAATGATCTTGGGAAACAAGGGTAAGAGACAGTGGTGGGATTCAGCTGGTTCAGGCCAGTTCAGGTGAACTGGTTGTTAAAATTCTGTGCTGCCCCGTCCACCCTGCCCCACCTTGCCCAGTCACTTCTCATCTCATGCTCTTTCCCAGCATAGCTGCTGCTGCTCTTCGTCTAACTCCCTCACTTGCCTTGACCACATGGTCTCTGAGGGCCAGCCTGCCTTTGGCTGCATCCCAAGCAGCGCTCTCTGAGTGGCCCAGCTGAGCTGCCCTGATCTGCCTGGCAGCTAGAATCCCGGCTTAGCTGCCTCCCACGTGGCCTAGCCAGCTTGCCTGCCTTCTGCGCTCATGCAGTGCTCTCAGCACAACCCATCTGAGCATCCAGATTAGTCTCGGTGAGCCTGCAAGCAGCAAGGCCTGAATCCTGGCCTAGCTGCCTCCCACATCACCCAGCCAGCTTACCTGCCTTCCTCGTGGTTCCCAAGGCTCAGAACGCTTGCCAGCCCTGCCACCTCATTGCCTGTCCGCTGGCAAGCAATGGATGCTGCAGAGACAGATTTCCTACATACCATTCCGAGCCCCTTCCCCCCACCTCCTTCTTTGGGCTGACAAAATAAAAACCCATCTAAAGATTGCAACTGCTGCTGAGCCTGCCTGCTGAAGGCTGGCAAAAGGAGGCTACGGGAGGAAAAAAAGAGAAGGGCCAATGGAAATACCCCATTTTCTGCCTCCATTGGGCTATCTGTGCTGCACTGGATCGGGATGGTGAGATGGGGGGGAAAAGCAAAAGCCTACTCGGTCCATATGTACTCACTAGCACAATAGTGAATCTCTCTTCCAGCTCGTCAGTTCAGGCATTGGGAGCTTGAGGAGTAGATTGTTTGCCCTGAAGTCTGTCTGCTGCTCTTCCAAGCCCGGCTCTAGTTGCATCAGCCAATTTTCTTATAGCACTCATGCAGGGAATCCTGGAAGCGGCAGCATATTGCATGCTTTTCACTCTAAGCAGCCTGGACTGGAAAACGCATGGCTGGGGTGGAGGAGTGGTCCTCCTTAACAAGCTCCAAACTGTTGCTGCTGCTGCAAGCTTGGAAGAGCAGCAGATGGACTTTAGGGCAAACAATCTACTCCTCAAGCTCCCAATGCCCGAATCGGTGAGCTGGAAGAGAGATTTGCTGTTATGCTGGTGAGTACGTATGGACCGAGTAGGCTTTTTGCTTTTTCTCCCCATCTCCCCATCTTGATCCAGCGTGGCGCAAACAGCCCAATGGAGGCGTTTCCATCAGCCCTTCTTCCCCCCCCCCCCCCAGTCTCCTTTTGACGGGCATTCGGCAGGCAGACTCAGCAGGCAGTCATGATCTTTAGATGGGCTTTTATGTTATCAGCCCAAAGGCGGAAGGGGGGGGGAGGTATGTAGGAAATGTGTCTCTGTAGCATTGGTCATGTGACTGAGTGGATGTGGCCAACTCGATGTCACTCAGAGCAAGGTGCTGCCCCACCTTGCCATGAGTGATGTCGAGTTGGTCATGCCCACGCAGTCACATGATTCCCCCCCCCCCCCAAGCCATGCCCACCCAACCAGTCACTAAGAGAACCGGTTGTTAAATTACTTGAACCACACCACTGGTAAGAAATGCTGCCTAGAGAAGAATCAAATAAAAGATGAAGGGCACCCACAGTTGAATAACAGTAGGTAAAGAAACTTAGAAAGGAACCACATATCTTATTAGATGATAAAAAGAGATGGCAGGAGATCTGTATTTTCAGTTTGCAAAATTATATTAATGTAGCCCTACAATAAAGCAGAATTAAACATATTGTTGAGTTTCCTGTTCAATCTATTTGGAAAGCTGACACCTGTTGCAAGATGCTAGGATATGTTTGATGGATCCAGCCCAGGCACCTGATGGGATTCAGAGGGAGCTTTGGGTTATACCTATACATGGGTATCTTGGTGAATAATTTGAGGGAGGAGGAGAGGGGAGGGAGAACCTCTGCAGTGTTCTCTAGTAGCTCCCTCCCTGGAAAACTATCAAAATGTTGCCTGTCGTCCACTGAAAATAAATGAAGTGTCTGCTGTTGTTAGTTGTAGTGTATAGAAGATGATTCAGAACTACCTTTTGAATTTAATATTTTTCACTGGCATGCTTTTAAAGAAAATAAATTCCTTCTTTCTTCCCATTTTTATAAGTCAAGTTTATTCCCTTTTTCTGCAGGTATTCACAGGGATATTCACAGCTGAGATGGTGCTTAAATTGATTGCTCTAGATCCTTATGAGTACTTCCAGCAAGGATGGAACATCTTTGACAGCATTATTGTTACTCTCAGCTTAGTTGAGCTTGGTCTTGCCAATGTTCAAGGTCTGTCTGTACTACGATCCTTCCGTCTGGTAAGTGACCTTATGGGAAGTTTTCTGCAGTTTCAATATTTGATACCCCACCACTGAGAGCAAAAGCCCTTCTTGGCATAGGATCAGATCATCTGAAAGACCACTTCTCCTGGTTACATCAGACCCCTCCACTATATTTGGCAAAGTATGCATGTTATGGGTACCATCAGCCAAGGACCTTCATTTGATGGTTCCTAGGAAATGCGCCTTCTCTTCTCTGACACCCACTTTATGGAACATTCTTCCCTCTACCCTTTTGGGTATTCTGAAATGCTCTCAGGTATTGGCCATGTTGTGGGGCCTGGGGTTCTCAGGTGACTAGATATTTGCTCAGATGGTATCCATTATTGAGGTGGCCATTTTTATCCTCCCTTTCCTATGGTTTGTATTTTCACCTTTATGATATTTAATAATAAGGTTTTATATATTGTATATTTTTGTTGTTTTTATTTATTGTTCCTATTGATTCTTGTTCACTGCCAGAGTCATCTTCTGTGAGATGGGTAGCTATATAAATTTGATTGCTGATAAAGTAAAATAAATATTTTTCCTCTCCATACTAGATTAGATAGGGTTATGATGTTTGCTTCAAATTGGGAAGCAGTGCAGAGAATTACCAATTAAATTGTTAGTGTGAAAACTGGGAAATGCCTGCCTGAAGATAGTCTCTTGGCTTGCATTACACTAACTGCATGATTGCTGTTACTGGCACATTACTGGAAATAGCAAAGCAACTGCCATTACAGTAATAATGGCTTAATAACAGTTCTCCAAGTATTGTCTGGGGACGACTGCCACAACCCTTTCAAGGAGTCCACAAAGTCAAATCAATCAATCAATCAATCAATCAATCAATCAATCAATCCAATAAATAAATGAACAAAACTTTCTCAGTTCTAAATTTTAATATAGTAAATATCAGTACATACAGTCCACACAAACCAAAACTCTCAATCATTTTTAAATATGTAAAGGGAGGGGAGGCTGAGACCAAAATATTTGAGAACTACTGGCTTAATATATTCTAATATTGCCATACAGATTTAGTCTTCTAAATTTCTTCATTATATTTTGTTCAACAGAAAACAATTTCTAACCCTTGTGGAGCTAGCATAAAATTCATGTGCATAAGGGCATACATACGCCATGCATGTAAAAAAAAGAAGAGCAGCACAAATAATTGTGCATCATGTTCTTTTAGCTCTCCCTTCTTCATAGCAATCCAGTTTACATCATTGCAATTTTTGCTGACATTTTAAGAAATACAGTTTCTAGTTTTTTCTCAGTGGGCCTATTTAAGATGCAGTGATTTGGGGAGGAAATGGAAAGCCACCTAGGTAGCCTATGATGATTATTGTACATGCAACACACAAATGGCCCTTCTGTGTTATATATTGAAACAAGAAAAAAAATAGCAAAAAGCTGTTATGATTGGAAACAACTCAGGTCTAAAATGGAAACAGAAGTTTGTGATTTCAAAATATGTAATTTTAATGTATTAGAAGTGCCTTTATTACTTTGGCTAAAAGCATAATTCGATAAATTAATCATGATCCATTTTCCTTTTTCAGATGAGGGTTTTCAAGCTTGCCAAATCTTGGCCAACTCTCAATATGCTAATCAAGATCATTGGGAACTCAGTAGGTGCCTTGGGAAATCTCACTCTAGTCCTGGCTATCATAGTTTTCATCTTCGCTGTGGTGGGCATGCAGCTATTTGGGAAGAGCTACAAAGAATGTGTCTGTAAAATTTCCAGTGACTGTGAGCTGCCACGCTGGCACATGCATGACTTCTTTCACGCCTTCCTTATTGTCTTCCGCATCCTCTGTGGAGAATGGATTGAGACCATGTGGGATTGCATGGAAGTGGCTGGACAGCCCATGTGCCTCGTTGTCTTTCTAATGGTCATGGTCATCGGGAATTTAGTGGTGAGTACAGGAATATAAGACTGAGGAAATACAATAGAGCATGGGTGGTGAACTTTTTTTTTACTTTTAATTTAGGTTTATGAAAATTACAGAGGTATGTGAGAAAGACTAATGTTACTTAGAAGGGGTTCAGTCCTGTGTATGTTGTGGTAAAAGACTTGGGATGTTATTTAAAGGCAGAAAGGTGTGCCTTAATATGTTCATTTTGTCCTTAAATTTCCTATTTTAGAAAAGACAAAATAATGCTGCTGAAAATTAGTTATTTTATATTGGATTGCTTTGTTATGCTCTCCTTGATGGAAACTTCAAGAGACTGTACAAATAGGCCACAAGTTGCCAACTACTGCACCTTTTAAAAAAACAAAATGATCAGATCTTTTTTCAGTTTTGTTTGTAAAATACAATATTTGTTTAAACTTGATATGAACTAAAAACTCCCTTTTTAGATTTTATACATACAGTATATATATGTTTGTCTATATATATGTATGTATGTTTGTATATATGTGTATGGTATATATATATATGTGTGTGTGTACGTATATATGTGTGTGTGTGTATATATGTGTATAATCCTCCAACATAGTGAAGAGAAAGTTGCTATCACAACTGGAGACAGACTAACTATACATTACATCCAGTACTTAAGAAGACCTGGAAAACCAAGTGGATGTGCAACCAACATCTGAAGCTGGAATGTCTTTATCACCCTCTCCATTACAGAGTGCTACTGCTGATGTGAGGCATAAGATCATGGCTAAACTAGCTATAATCAACCCTCAAAACTGATTACCAAAACTCAGCAGAGATGTACCATCAGATAGTATGCTAGAAGATGCCAATAGAGCCATCAGAACAATCCTTACTACCACAATAACTTAAACCAATGGACTCATCTATGCTACAGCCACTGTAATCCTGGAGATGCTTGGCTACACAATCAAGAATAATAGCAGTACTTAGCTTCCCTGGAAAATAAGATTAAAGTTTAAGATCAAAGCAACTTAGAGAGAGGTTAGTCAGTTGGTGGAATAAGGTATCAAGATTGGAGATTAGCTACTGAAAAGAAATGCAAGGGCCTGACTCCATCTGAAGTCCTCTAGACTGCTAAACAAAGGCTTGTAGCACTGGCTACCAGATTAAGGAGATACATTAGAGAAGCAGAAGCCAAAAAAATAAATGGATGTCTTCCAAAACCATCCACAGGGTACACCCAAGTACAGTGCAATAACATAGTAACACCAAAAGTAAAAAACTGAAAAATAATCAAAGAAAAATATGGGTAGTAATGGCTACTAGTAAGGAGATACAATAGAGAAGCAGAGGCCAAGGTGATAAATGCCCTCTTCTCCAAAGAACCATCAAAGGTGTAATCCCAATTGCAGTACAGTGCAGCAGCAGAGCCACCAACAGCATAAACTAAACAGTGCTGGAAGGACATATGGGAGAAAGAGAAGACACATAACACCAGTACAAAATGGCTGCAGGACCTGAGAACAGGCCACAGCAATATCCCAGAATAGGGACCAGTCATCAGTACAGTAGCGGACATCCAATAGCAGATTAAGAACATGAAGAACAAGTCAGTACCTGGTCCAGACATGATTCACGTGTACTAGCTAAAGAAACTAACAACACAACTAGCAGCACAGATGAACCATCTGTTAATAACAGGCTCCCACCAAACTGGCTACCCCAAGGAAGGACGGTATTGATCATGAAAGATGATCAACCAGGGAACATCATCATCCAACTACCAGCCGATATTTACCTTCTCACAACATGGAAAGTCCTATCCGGCATCAGAGCTGTCAAGCTACAGAGTCATAGTTGGCCAGTACATGAGCACAGCATCAGGAACTACACCAGAGGTTCAAAACATAAATTGCTCATACATAGAGTAGTCACCCTAGACTTAAGGTCTAGACAGATCAATCTGAGCATAGTTTGGGTTGACTACAATCTGTGACTCAATGTTACACACATGGTCTGTTAATAGCTGACACTATACAGAATCAACAGGACATTAAGGGCCTTCCTCAATAAGTCAATGGGACTTTGGAAAAACAACACTAGAAGTCATTTCAAGACAGCTCACACAAGTGGCCATTAATTACACATATACCAAAATAATATGCTATTCTGCATAGCCTTGAATAGCCCCTCATAGCCCCTCAGTCAGATAATCACAAAAAATGGATATAGATACAAATTCAAGAGTGGGACTACCATCAGCCCTCACTTTTACATGGATGACAGCAAGTTGTATGGAAAAAAAATGAACAAGACATCAACTCACTGATCCATCTGACACTGATCCACAGTAAAGACATTGGGATTTCATTTAGACTAGAGAATTGTAGTCAGATAATAGTCAAGAGAGGGAAAATAGTTAAGAATGATGTGATGGAACCGGGAGGGGGTCATATAGCAGACATATGGACCATTACAAGTACCTTAGTATCCCACAGTCATATGGGAACCACTTTGAGGAGGCAAGGAAAACAGCAACATCCAAATACCACTGAAGGAACAGACAGGCCCTGAAAAGCCAGCTCAATGGGAAGAACCAGATCAACATGTATGCTTTGCCAGCCATCAGATATCCTGCCAGTATAGTGAACTGGCCAAAGAAGGACAAGGGACCTGCCAATGTGAAGAACCAGAAATTCCTCACAATGTATGAAGGTTTCCACCCCAAATCCAACACCTAGATACCATATACCAGACAGAAAGAGAGTGGTCAGGGTTTGGTAAGTATCAAAGCCACTTGCATGGATGAAACCCAGAACATCCAGGAGTTCATCAGAAAGATGGCACCCAAAGATGAGCTACTGAGAGAGTACCTGAGGTAGTAGCAAATGTGAGAGAAAGATCAAGTAGAGGAAGTGCCATGGCAAAACATGGCAAAACAGACAGCTGAGGTGGCTGACATTGGGAAATTCTGCTTATAGTTAGAAAGGGCTGCACTAAAAGACAGCACAGAGGCACTTGTCATAGCAGCACAAGAATAAACACTAAACACCAGATCCATAGAAGCAGAAATCTACCACACTAGACAAGATCTAAAGTGCAGACTATGTAGAGATGTGTATGTGTGTTTGTGCACATACACACATGTGCAGGTCTACATACAGGCACACCAGTGTGTTTGGATCAATTTTGACTCCTGGCAACTGCTTCAATATGTTTGTGCCGTTTTCTTGGCAAGATTTCAAAAGTGGTTTGCCTTAGTTTGCCTCCTTCTAGGGCTGAGAGAGAGGAACTGGCCCAAGTTCTAACAGCTAACTTCAGGTGTATGGCATAGTCTCCCAGTTTTTAGTCTGATGTCTTAAGCACTTTGCTAAATTGGCTCTAATATTAGATTAAAGCTACATGTTAAAGGATACTGCATTGTATTAAGGATTTTAAAATGAAGCAGATTTGCAGTAGTAGCTACAATAAACAGTATAATATGAATCATGGTAAAGCTTTGTGTTAATAGAAATCTAAACTTTGGATGTGATACAAGCCCATGTATAATTATTATCCATGGATGGTTTCTAACTTGAATTTTGTATTGGATTTGTGTTTCAAATACGAAGCTATTTTTGATATTATTTGTATATCCCATTAATTCCCACTGCTATATCTAACTGATACTTCTGACTTTAAATCAGAAGTATTAAATTTGCAAAGAATTTTTAAAATTCCACTGGTTTGCCTCTTGGTCTTCCCATCTTATTGGAAGCAGGAAAGCAAATATATATTTTAGATCCTGAATTACCTCTCAGTTTGCAAAAGAAAGATGTTATTTTTGCCAAATTTTCAATCTACTTGCACTTTCTTATAACCAAAAACAATTCACTTCCAGTCCTACAAGCAGATTTTGTAAGGAAAAGGAATGTAAGGAAAGGTGGTTTTGGTGCTCTTTGAGTATGGTTATTTGTGGCAGATGTTTTATTACCCAATTAGGTAATATCATCAGTGTATGGGGTCTACTCTCTGTTTATATATGATAGCTTGCCCTACCATTGTTAGTGGTCTTGTGTTTTGTTTTGTTTTTTTAATTTGATCTATATGCCGCCCTTCTCTGGAGACTCAGGGCGGTTTACAATGCGTTAAGCAATAGCCTTCATACTTTTGTATATTTATACAAAGTCATCTTATTGCCTCCATAATCTGGGTCCTCATTTTACCTACCTTAGAAAGGATGGAAGGCTGAGTCAACCTTGAGCCTGGTGAGATTTGAACTTGCAGTAATTGCAGGCAGCAGATGTAAGTGGATGTTAATTAGTCTGCTGAGCCACCAGAGCTCGTTGGTAGTTCTTGACTGGATTTTTGTCTTTTGCTTGATTATTTGTCTTGAACTCCCTGCTTACCTGGGTGTTGGCAACAATGCCCCACTCCCAGTCTCTTTACCATGAGCATGGATTTGACTTTTAATACACCAGTGGGTAAAATTCTAAGCAAACTATTTTATTACAGGAACTTCTGCTTTTAGTTTCTAGCAATGCTTATAGGGTTTGGGTGCAACCTAGAGGCAGTACTGTAAGATAAGCTGATCCTAGGGGATGATGCTTTGCTTTGTAGCTTAACAGCTTTCTATTTAGCTTTAATACTAAGTATCTCAAAAAAAGAAAGAGACAGGTGGATACCAATGGAGGCATGTATTCTACACACATAGGCAAATATAGAAACAAATATTTCAAAGATGAACATAAAAGCTCTTCCCCTAAAAATTATTTTTGTACAAATCAAGATTTTGCAGCAAAATCTTGAATTTGCTGTTCTAGGTATATAGTTGCTGTTGATAAAGATTATTCTCATGAATGTGCATCAATCTCATCCTTTGTGGAACATGAAACAATCTCTGGGAAGACTGTGAAAAGGAATGAAGATTACTCAACACAAATTCCCAAAGTGATAGATTCAGTATACACAACTCAATGTGTGAATGAGAAGCATTTATCTGGAAAAAAAAATCTGTGATCTGCAGGCATTCATTGAAGAAGCAGAAAGGGATAAATCCTCTTCCATCCAGGTTAAGTTGGAGAAACCCTGCAAAGAAAGAAAATATACCCTACAATCCCCCTAATTTTAATGCTAGAAGTGTAAGTAATCAGGTATCAGTGTTGCTGCCCAACATCCCACCAATTGCTAGGTTCAGATTCTTTTTCTGCCAAGAGTTTTTTCTCCACAATTTATTGCTGGATTCAAATATGGTTGACTTATTTTAAATTGAAACACATTATCTCTATGAGAAAATAAGCAAATGGAAATGCAATTTAGGCAAAGAAGCTAACAAACAGAAAGCCTCTCCACAATACTAAATAATTCCATTTGTATGCATGTGACTTCCAATCTCCATTCTGTTATCTCTCATCTCAAGCCAATAATTTTTCATGTTAAGAATGTTGTAGTTTGACCTAAGAAACGTAGTGTATTTTTTGAGACTCTTAAGCTAGCTGTCCTTTTTCATGACTATCAAGTTATCATGATTTATGAGATTTATAAGAGTGAAAATCCCTAACTTGAGTCAATGTTACAGTTATTAGTGATTGCCAGCTATAAGTAGTATTTAAAAGAAGCCTCAAGAGCTTAAAGGAAACCAAAGGAGTTTATATAAAAGTCCTAGTTAAGTCATGAGGCATAAGACATGTGTAAATAGCCATGACCTTGAATATCAGCAAAATCCCTTCTCAAATGTATTCCTGGCAGGATTGAAGCACAAACATCAACAGCTGTGAGTGGGCAGGAAGCAGGCTTTTCACAGCAAACACATTCCACTTTTTTGCTGATGTTACTGTACCAGCATACCAGTCCTAAGGGTTTTTTGTATATAAGAATATTGTGAGAATGCACAGGATTTTCCTTTCAGCCAAACATGGCAGAACAAAAGCAAGATCCCAAATTCAAAATTTTACTGAAGCAAATAGATTCAGAATCTTGTTTCCATCAGGAGCCAGACAGATGACTACAAGAAATCCCAAAGTAGATCATGCAGGGTCCTCCTAAGGGCTGTTTGCACTTGAAAATGGGTATTCATGGAATATGGCTTGTGAATATTGGAAGATCTACTTATTCATCATGGCTAAAAGTAGGTGAATCACTAGAAATTTGTCTAATCCTATTATGAACCTATATATAATCATGGCCATCACTCACTTGTTGAAAACAACTCTTGTAAATTAATGATATATTATGTGATGAAGGCCTTTCCTTTTTCCTGGTATGAACTGTTGCTGGTATTGTCTATACCACAGTGACTAAATCCTGAAGTCCAACACTGCCTATTGCTCATCAGATTTATTTCATGAGAGAAGACCTTTCTCTCCTTTACCTACTTTCTTCTTTGGCGTCTCCCAGATCATCATGGTTGCCACCATTCTAAAAAATATTAGGAACACATAAGCCAGCACAGGTTTCTTTCCAGATGACCAATTGCAACATGCAAAATAGTGCAAATAATAAGTCTTTCACGTAAGTATAGGTCTTGTGTGTCATTGTGAATTAGCAATCAGTACATTGTGTTATCTCATAATATTCTTTGCCAAACTGAGCAAGTGCTTTTCCATCATTTTTTTCAAAAATGAACAAATATTTTAATTTTTTTTTTTTTTTGCTTTTTGAATGTAATAATCTTGAATCAAGCAAGAGTAAATCAAGTTAGATTTTATATTATTATATACAATTGGATAAAATATTGGTTTCTTTTAGGGAAATTTAACTTGGGGAGATATTTGCTATAGTTTTCTTTCCATCTTCCTCTGGACACTGTCTAAGAAGCAGATCATTAGGAAGGGAGTATTTTATTTATTTTAAATAAACCTTATCCATAATTTATATATTTCATTGGCTTTTACTGTACTGTATATTCTTCACAATTATCAGAAAGTAGGCCATAGAGAAGTTGATGTAATAGTGTAATACAAATGAGTTATGACTCAAGGCCTGGATGTGTTTCAATGTTTTAATGTAATCAACCTGCCACAAAGTTCCTGGCTGACAAATTGATAAATAAAATAAGGATCAGACTTTGTGCTAATATGCAAAGAATAGCATCTTGTTAAAATAGCAGGAAGTGCTTGGATAAACTAGAGGTTTGAGGCAACAACATAATCTTTGAAAAACAAACAAATTGTGTTGTATTAAATTTATATTTACTGACAAAGAAATAAAGGGAGAGTAGTATAGATCTATTTACAGTAGCTCTCGTCAGCTAGCCATATCCTTCTGGGATCCAAATAGCTAGCTGACAAGAGCTAAATAGCTTGAAATAGATCTATACTAGTTTCCCTTTATTTCTTTGTTGGTAAATATAAATTTAACACAAAAATAGTTTGTTGTGAAAGTGATTGCCTGCAAAGGCCCATGGATTGGGGCTGAAAGGCAAAAGTGGGAGCAGTAAGCTCCATCCCATATTTGGGTAGACAAGGTTATCCTGATGGACCGGTCTCACCAGAAAACACTTAAATTGTGTTGTAATACAGTATATACTTATTTTGCATGATTTATATAAAATTTGGATTTTTAAAAATGAGAATATAGATTATTTGGCAACATAAGATATTTTCTTACATTTCTTTCCATTATCTTTATTTTTCTTAAATCTTGTGAATTGGCTGGCAGAACCTATCCTTGGTTATTTCCTCCTGTTGTCTTGTGGTCACATCAGCACTAGGGACAAAGTCCCCATTTCAGAACATGTGAAAGCATTCTGAATAATTTTTTAAAGTGATATTTGCTTTTGCCCTTTTAGGTACTCAACCTGTTCTTAGCTTTGCTGCTTAGCTCCTTCAGTGCTGATAGCTTGGCAGGATCTGATGATGATAGTGAGATGAACAATTTGCAAATTGCAATTGGCAGAATCAACCGAGGGGTTGATTTTGTAAAGAAACATGTCCTCCTGTTGCTTCACAGAGAACTGAAAGAGAAAACAGAGCTATCATCTGAGGAACCAGATGATAGTAAAAAAGAAAACTTTGTTCTCAACCACATGGACACTCTCAACCATGTGGACACAAGCCAGGATTTCAAGTCTGAATACATGGATGAAATAATAAAAAAAGATCAACTCATTGATGAATTGGGCCAAATGAACTTCATTAATAATCCCAACCTGACCATAAATGTGCCTATAGCATCTGAGGAGTCTGATCTTTATGATGAAACTGATACAGGTGAAGAAACTGCTGATGACATCAAGGTGAGTTTCCCCCCACCCCCCCACCCCCCCACCTCCAAAGAGGTTAGTGCAGAGATGCAGCTGGCTGGAGTTTGTTTGAAACATATTCACATTCAGGATCTTTTGATGAGACTATTCTCAAAAATGTTTGTCCAAAAGGTAGATTGTCTATCATTACCAATTGCATTATGCATTGAAGAGGATTCTAGAACAATTCTCGTTCACAAGTTATGTAGCTTTATGGAGAGAGTGAAACTAGATAGAAGAAAAATTGAATGAGTAGCACTTGAGAAAAAAAATTACAACATCTCCAAACATACAGTATATTTCCATAATGCCATTCTTTTTACATAACTCCTCTTACAAGCCTTTAAAAATATCTGTTGTTTTTCAAATGCATCATGTGATGATGATGATGATTATCTTCATATATCAGCGTGCTGCCTCCATGGAGAAAATCTATTTATGTAGTCACTAGGACTCAAAAATGACTAGATGGCACATAATCACATTATTGATATCTCCTAGTTGGTGGTTTATATGCAACAGTATGATGACTTACAAGGTAACTTCTATTAAGAAATTATTCTTTGGTTGCAAGGAATACAAAATCTCATTTGTATTGCACCCTTGATCTTAGCAGGAAATACTGAACACAATGTGGGAGTTGTTAAAGTAACCTAATGTGCTCTTTTTTTCTCCTAGTAAAATATGTTATGTGAATGTCATGATTAAATAATATCATGATGGGCAGCAAAAGTCAATATAAAGGAGCCTATTTAATGATGATATAAAGTAGATAAGGACCTAAGAGAGAAATATAGGAAAGAGTGTGAATTAAATGAAATGGAAGAAAAATTGATATGTTTTGTGTCTGTGAAGCTAAGAGAAAGGTGAGTAGTGTAGATCTGAATGAAGATGGATAGATCTTGAAGAGTGGAGTTGATGGATACATGATGGAAATGAAGGTGAAGCTTTAATTATGAACGATATGCTGCGAATGTTTCTACCTATGAAATACATGTCTGAATCTAAATGTGTTATGTTTCCTTTAGATAATAGATAGTTGAAGAATCCTATTGGATCATTTTCCATGTTTTATTTTATTTATTTTAAATATTTTAAAAGTCAAATTTTATTTGACTTTTAAATCATAAGCCCTGAAGTTATTTCATATTATATGGAACAATTAGAAAGCAGATAGCAAGAAGATATGGATTACAAAGTTGTGAAGGGTAGGCTAACTTTTAAGCCAGCTTCAGAAAATTCAGTCCTTATTGTGATACACTGACAATGGAACTGGGCTGGGCTCATTTTGGATTATAGTCACTGCAAGACCTGATTCTTGTGCCCCTGCCTTTTGCAGCTTTTGTACAAGCTAATCTACCCATGCTTCCTTTTTCCTATTTCCTTTCCCAAACTGCAGGAAATAAAAAGCAATGATCTATGATGTGCTTGCATTTCTTAGCATCCTATCCCCTTTCCTGCAATGTAAGGCTGTTTCTAAAATCCAAATATATAAACTATTGCACAGGTATACTTAGTTTGCAAATCCTTTCTTTTATTAGAATTAAACAGGAGCATTAATTATGTTGACAATCTCACAAACTATTATTGCTTCTTAGCTTTAAACCAGGAGTGTGAAACTTGATCCCGTCGCTGGCTGTATCAGGAATTTGTTTGCCCTTGGGGGGCTGGGGTGGGCGTGGCCTGGGGCCAGGGTCGCAAGGGCTGGTCCCTCGCCGTCTCCGGGATGGCCCTATGGGCCCACTCTGCGGCTATTGCGGGCTGGATCTGGCTCATGGGCTGCAAGTTTGACACATCTGCTTTAGACATCTGGGCCAAGGAGACACATTCCAGGCCACAATATCCCCTACTTTCCTTCCTTCTTCAGTGGTCTTTCCAAATTCAGGAATGCTTCCGTGGTCTTATCCTGGGTCACTTTAGAAGTCTTTAAGAGCTAAAGCTGTCTAACATTCATCTTGGTTCACCAGCTATCCAAATTTAGCACCAAACAAACTTCCTGCCAGCACATTAGCCCCATTCATACATCCCTTCTCCCCAGGAAGCTTCTATGCAAGTGCAATTGCTTATCTCTTTAACTGAACATTTTCCTCAGTTCAAAGCAACACTTTTCCTACCTCTGTCAAAATATAAGAATAAAGCATATGTCTGGACAACCACATGACAAGAGTGTTCTCTTTCTTTATTCTGTCACAAGTATTGAAACTCTGGTAGAGTTTCATTGTTTCTAGATTTTTCCATATCTTAACTGCAAAATCATGTTCTTTAATTCCAGTAATGAGCTATTTACTGAGATGAATAAGAATAACACGCATCTGTAAATGAAGTTGTTCTGGCCTTACTCTTTAATGTTAACCTCCTCTGAGTTAGAAAAATGGCCCAATTCTGTGCCTTCAGGGTGATAAAAACATATAATAATTTCCAGTCTAATCTGCAAAACAATATCTTGCTTTCAAAAGTGGCTATGTAAATCACTGGATCCCGGATAAAATTCAGTGAGTGTCTTCAGATATTCAAGATATGCTGAATTATCTTTTTATTAGTCTCCCAACACAAACTATTCAGTACAACCATTCTTAAATTTAGGGTGAATACTTTGGACAGATCTACTCGTGCTTCCTAAAATGAACCAAAGGTTTAATCTGTTATTCTCTTGCTATATTCAGAAGCCACTGTCGGATGGAACAGATTCATCCATATGCAGCACTGTGGATTACAAGCCTCCAGATCCTTTGGAGGCGAAAGCAGAAGTTGAAGAAAATATGGAGAATGACGGTCCAGAGGAATGCTTCACCGAAGGTATCATGGTCAGAAAGCAAGCCCCACTAATCAAATTTGCAGATGATACCAGGCTGGAGGAGAATTGCTAACACTTTAGATAATAGATTAAAAAATGGAGCATTCTGCAAGTGGGGGCGGTGGTGGGAAATCCACCTCTTGCCTTTCAAATTTTGCTGCTTTCCTGCTTCCCGTTTGCCAGCACATCTCTGGGTGATTTTTCTTCTGGTAGAGTGCCGAGTTGGCTTCACACCTAGTTGCCCAAGGCAACTTGTTCTGCATCCACCTGGCCATGCTACCCCCTAGCCCCCCACACCTGGTGCATCCATCTAGCTCCACTGACCCAGACATCCTGAGTCAGCTTCCCAGAGTCAGCCACACCGAGCTGGCTACACCTAATCCTCCATGTCAACCTGGCCACGCCCACCCAGCCACGCCCACCTGGCAGTGCTCAAATGGCCGTGCCCACCCAGTCATGCTCACCTGACTGCAATGAGTTGTCATAGACCTCTATTGACTTGGGCAGGGGGTTGAACAGAGGAGTTCCGAGGTCATGTCCAACCCTATTATTCTGATTGATTGATTGATTGATTGATTGATTTTAAATTTGTTTATCAACCATCTTGCAGCAAGGTGACTTTTCTGTGCTTTTCAAGTATTCTCTTCCAGCACATGTGAAAAAAGAATGCTCCAACATGTACATAATGCTAATTATGTATTAATTATTAAGGATAATTATTGTTATCCTTCTCATATTTCCTACTATCTTCTCCTATTGGTACTTTAGGATTATATTCTTAAAATACCAATAGGAGAAGATAGTAGAAAATATGAGAAGGATAACAATAATTATCCTTAATAATTAATACATATTACTTTGTTTATGTTACTGTTGTTTGTATGTTGTTTATATTATTATTGTTTATATTACTTGTTGTTTGTATGTGCTTCTGCACTGGAGATAAATTCCTCATGTATCCAATCACACTTGGCAATAAAGTGTTCTGCTCTGATTCTATTCTATTCTATTCTATTCTATTCTATTCTATTCTATTCTATTCTATTCTATTCTATTCTATTCTATTCTATTCTATTCTATTCTATTCTATTCTATTCTATTCTATTCTATTCTATTCCATTCCATTCCATTCCATTCCATTCCAAATTCCTTTGCTGCTATTATAAGGGAGTCCCAAATTGTGTGGTCAGCATCAAGAGCATATGTAGTTTGTTATGAATGAAAATTTCAAGTTCACAGCATAGATTTAGAACAAGGGAGAACAGCTGCAATGTTAAATGACTCACTCTTTCTTCCCTTGCAGCCTGTGTTCAAAGGTGTCCTTTCTTGTATGTTGATATCAAAACAGAAAAGGGAGCGAAGTGGTGGAATCTTCGGAAAACATGTTTCAAAATTGTAGAACACAATTGGTTTGAGACCTTTATTATCTTTATGATTCTCCTCAGCAGTGGTGCCCTGGTGAGTGTTTCTCTTTTGCAGTATGTTTTCCCCTACAGTAATACAAGTTAGAATGAGAATGATTTTAAATTGCTCTCATAATATGCTTCTTCTAACAATATAGGATAGAATATAGGAATCTTCCTAGTTTGTTAGATTCCATAAGTACCATTATGTGTTCAATTTGAGGAATAATAACACAAGTCAATTCGATTCAGCAGATTATGTTTATGATCATATTGGTGATCCAGTCTCTTCTAGAAAGGCAGTTTCAGTGTAACTGAAAGTGTGCTGCCCCCAGATAGGTACCAGTGCCTCTATGTTCTCAGAATAAATAAACTCTTTGAACTATTTATTTTAGCTAAGTGCCATCACTTAAAATAGCTTACAAGAATTAAAATAATGCAATACATGAAAGCAAGAGCAGATTACTCTCTACATTACACTTCAAGAGCGGGAGAAATTATTAGTTTTACTGCAGTTACCTGTTACTACATTCTACAGACCGTTTTGCAAAATTTTCTTGAACTGTGGGTCCAAAGTTTGCCACCCCCACCTGAATATCTCTCCGTATTATCCCTGTTGTTCCATCAGCAATTACTCCGTCCTTTGATATACCATCCTACTCCTTTAATTCCATCCCAGCTTCCACGGATATTGAAGGGAATGAAGACACTAACACTATGAATCCTTGTTTGCCCCCTGATTATTTTGTTAGGGAACGGACCATCTTCTCTTAAGTCCTTTTGGACTCTGGACTGGTCGTCATGAGAGGGCGGCCATGGAGACTTTTATTCCCCCTGGACAGAATTGTAATTTTCAGATTTCTCATCGCTATGAGAGGGTGGTTATTGTTCTAGTACATTGGTGCTCTACATAACATCTTCTTCCCCTCTACTATGACCATCTCCAACACCTTCAGAAGATTGTCTCTCATCCCCTCCAGCCTTTTCTTCTGTTTACGGTGTACTCAGCTTACACTGCGAGACTCCCCCCTCTAGCAGGTTTGGCCCTCTCAACTATTGAGGGCCGCTCTTGATGATGGGTTTTGGAACCCTGAGAGGCGATATGCTAAAAAATGGAGGCTCTTGGGTTTTTTAAATAGATTTTTAGATCCAATTTTAAGGGGATCCGGGAGGAGGGTGGTTTTTAACAACAAAAATGAGACGGGGCGGGGGGGTCTCTTAAGGATCAGCAGTCATGCCATTCTGACTGTCCCGGCGGATTGGGGGGGTTGGGAGTCGTAGAGGATGTTCAGAGAGGGGTGGGACATTCTATACCTGTGATGGTGGGATGGGGCAGAAGAAATGGAAGTAGGGGTCAGGAGCATCACACCAGATGCATTCAGGTGGTGACCTGCTCCCATGCCTCCTGCCCACCCTGCTTTCCTGGGGATGCGAGAGCGAGGAACCCTGGTCTCTGTCTGGTGTATGTGAATGCCAGGTCCGTGGTGAATAAGGCCCCCCTCATACGAGATCTTATTGATGAGGAGGGTGCGGACCTGGCCTGTATCACAGAGACCTGGTTGGGGCAGGAGGGGGGAATCCATCTCTCTGATTTATGCCCCTTGGGCTTTCATGTGCTGCACCAGCCACGACACTAGGAAAGGGGCTGGTGGGGCGGCCGTGGTTGTTAGAGAAAGTCTTAATCCTAAGGAGGTCACTGTCCCTCAGACAGGTGGGTATGAGTCTCTTCTATTGAAGTGGGACCCTGGAGTTCAGTCGGGCTTGTTGGTCACATACCTATCTCCCAGCTACGTTGCTACAGCCCTGCCCACACTGCTCGATGTCTTGACTGAGGTGGCACTTGAACTCCCCAACCTTTTGGTTGTGGGAGATTTCAATCTGCCTTCGATTGGCGAGTCATCTGAAATAGTCCGGGAGTTCATGGCCTCCATGGCAGCCATGGACCTGACTCAGGTTATTCAGGGCCTAACTCATAGGGGAGGACACACACTTGATCTGGTTTTTCTCTCTGGGCAGTGGATAAATGGTCGTGGTAGGGGGGAACTTTCCATCACCCCCCTGTCATGGACCAACCATTCCCTCCTTAGACTGGACTTTCAATCTGCCAACCCTTGCCGCTGGGAGGCGGGACCCATAAAATGGTTCAGTCCCAGGCGCCTGATGGACCCAGAGAGGTTCTTGATGGAGTTTGGGACATTCCCCACCTCTCAATCCTGTGATTTGGCTGAGGCTCTGGTGGCATCCTGGGAACGGGCAGCTACCGGCGCCTTGGACCAAATTGTACCTTTGCGGCCTCTGACCTGACGCAGATCCTGGGTCGCTCCTTGGATTTCCATGGCGCTCCGGGAAATGAAACATCGGAAAAGATGCCTAGAGGAGAGTTGGAGGTCCTCCCAGTCTGAGTCTGATCGAACACAGTTAAGAACCTATATTAGGTCTTATCTAGTGGTGATAGAAGCGGTGAAGCAAGATTACTTCGCCGCCCTCATTGCATCTGCAGAAAACCGCCCAGTGGCCCTTTTTCATGTGACCCGCTCCCTCCTCAATCAGGGAGCAAGGGAAGACCCTTTACAGGGCAGAGCTGAGGATTTTGTAAAGTTTCTGCATGATAAAATCGCTCAGATCCGGATTGGATTGGACTCTGACTGGGCAGAATCCAATGAGGAGACTAGGATAGATCTTGAGAGTAATATCTGGGTTGAGTTTGACCCTGTTTCTATCAAGGAAGTGGACAGGATTATGGGTAAACTTGGTTCCTCCACTTGCTTATTGGATCCTTGTCCCTCCTGGTTGGTTTCGGCTGCCAGGGAGGTGACTAGGGACTGGATCCAGGCAATTGTCAATGCTTTGTTGAAGGAAGGGGTCTTTCCCACCTCTCTTAAGGAGGCGGTGGTTCGACCTCTCCTCAAAAAGCCTTCCCTTGATCCAGACTCACTTAATAACTATCGTCCTGTCTCCCACCTTCGCTTCATTGCGAAGGTTGTTGAGACTTTGGTGGTGCAACAGCTCCCACAGTTCCTGGAGGAAACGGAATACCTAGACCCGTACCAATCGGCTTCCGACGAGGGCACAGCACGGAAACAGCATTGGTCGCTCTGGTGAATGATCTCTGGCCGGCTTGGGATGGTGGTTGTTCCTCCATCCTGGTCCTACTTGCTCTCTCAGGGGCTTTTGATACCATCGACCATGGTATCCTACTGCAGCAGCTTGTGGGGTTGGGGGTGGGAGGCACTGTTTTACAGTGGTTCTCCTCCTACCTCTCAGGTCGCTTGCAGTTTGTATGGGCGGGGGGGGGGCAAAGGTCCACCCCGAAGCCCCTAAATTGTGAGGTGCCTCAGGGGTCAGTTCTCTCCCCCCTGCTCTTTAACATCTATATGAAGCCGCTGGGTGAGATCATTCATGGCTTCGGGGTGAGATATCATCAATATGCTGATGATACCCAGTTATACATCTCCACCCCAGACCACCCCAGAGATGCCCTTTCCGTGATATCCCGTTGCCGGGAGGCAGTGCAGGCCTGGATGGGTAGAAACAGACTCAGACTCAACCCCTCCAAGACTGAGTGGCTGGGGATGCTGGCATCTCGGGTTTCAGAGACCCCATCACTTTTGATAGGTGGGGAAAAACTTGCCCCCATTGATAGGGCTCGCAGCTTGGGTGTCCTCCTGGATGCTCGGCTGTCCCTAGAAGACCACCTGACGGCCGTGACCAGGGTGGCCTTCGCACAGGTTCGCCTGGTGCGCCAGTTCCGCCCTTTCCTGGACCGAGATGACCTTCGTACGGTCACTCATGCCCTGGTTACTTCCTGCTCGGATTACTGCAATTCCCTCTACATGGGCCTGCCCCTGAGATGCACCCGGAGACTCCAGCTGATCCAGAATGCAGCCGCATGGGTTATTACGGGAGCCCCTCGTTACTCCCATATAACACCTCTCCTGCGTGAGCTGCACTGGTTACCAGTGGTTCTCCGGGTCCACTTCAAGGTGCTGGTTCTCACCTATAAGGACCTACATGACTTAGATCCGGGATATTTGCAGGATCTTCTCCTGCCTGCCTCCCACCATCCTGTTCGCTCACATAGGGCTGCTCTCCTCAGGGTTCCGACGGCGAGCCAATGTTGTCTGACGGCGCCCAGGGGTAGGGCGTTCTCTGTGGGTGCTCCCACCTCTGGAATGAGTTGCCTACCGAACTCCAGACAGCTCATGATCTCTGCTCCTTCCGTCGGGACCTGAGGACTTGGCTGTTCAACCAAATAGGCTGACTCTGATTCTGGTTTTATTATTTATTTTTTATTAGTTAATTTGGTTTAAAATGGGATTTTGTTGTACATGTTTTTAACTTGTGTTCGCCGCCCTGAGTCCTTCTGGAGAAAGGCGGCATATAAATACATGAAATAAATAAATAAATAAATAAAGTAAAAAAGTCACTTGATTAATATGGGTTGCAGAGAGAGATTTATGAATTTATGAAAAAGTTCTAATAAAACTTTTGTGTCAATTACTATAAAATTTCATTATATCTATTTGTTCTTATCATCCTGAGTCACGTAGTCTGCCTTCCTCATATAGTTGTCTTTGAATGGAGCAGATGGAAGAATGTTAAACTGAAACTGTGACAAAGTTCTATGATTTGGCATTTCCAAGATGATAACATACTCAATGAACTGTAGAGTCAGATTTCATCTCCAAAACCTAGCATGACTACAAATAGACTTACGTCACTTTACTATTTAGCATCATGGACTCAGTAATCTAAAGATAGCAAGCAACAACTCTGGAGAGAGCACTTGGGTTAGCAGTTCATGTCATAATGTCCTCTTGCAGGTCAAATGAAATTTATTAAATTCCAAAGATTATTGAAACAAGCAGGTCCATTGGACTGAGATTAAACTTCAAAAATTAACCATTACCAGCCAAAGCTGAGTCTTCATCTTGAGTAAGTCAGACTATCCCCAAGACATTGTTCAGAATGTAGTACTTGCTCTGCAATTCTCCTTCATAAATGTAGTACCAATTAACTGCAAATAATATCCAACAAGATTTATCTTGTTGATGATATAGATTTCTTGTAGGAACAAACTATTATGGTTCATTAAGTGGCTAATAAAGCAGTTCGGTAGAATTTTATCAGCCCAACCAGTAGTAAGAAATAAAGAAGAGGTTACATCAGGATTTCAAGTGGTAATTTTGAAGTTCCTTGTGGCTATTTGCAACAAGCAACCGTTTGCCTCTGAATCAGTTGTAGCATAGTCAAAACCTAATGGACATGACAGATCTCTGGATGCAGCAAAAACTATTCACCTGAGGGAAAGTGATTCATCAATCTATAAACAAAATATTTAAATTCACTAAAATGTACTATTGGTCAGGAGTTTTATAATTTGCTAAATTATTTTTAAACGGTAGAATATGTTTTATGGAAAATATGCACATGGGAATTAGAAAGTAAACAAGTTCTTAAAATGGTAATTTAAAAAGCTTCATATAGGTTCTTAAAATATTTTTATATAGTTCTCATGCTCATTTAATATAGTGCTCATTTAAATTTGATAAGCCTATATTATAACATATCAAGCAAAAGAAAACAAATTAGCATTAAACCTGATTAAAATAAATCACATTGGAAAATGCTGTGTTAATTAAAGCAGTAATAAGAAGATATACCAAAATATATACCAAATAAACTCACATGCCTGATATCATTATACAAGAGAAAAATGGTTTTTTAAAAAATAGAAAAATAGCACTCAGAGCTTGTGGTAAATTTCTGTTCTTTCAAAAGAACATCTCCAAGATCTGATAAGATGTACATTTAAAAAAAACCTCAGGGCAATGAAATGTTTAAGGCATTATCTAGGTCAAAATTTGATGTTAGGCTTTTAATACTGTTATTTTCTGCTGAAATCTTGAAATCTCACCATCAATAACTTAAATAATGATGTAGGAAAGTAAGCATAACATTGAGGAAAACATGCACGTACTTATTGCAAATTTAAGTATTAAACATTGAAGATGGGATTCCCAGGAATTTTCTACATATTTCCACACCTATCTTTACAATGTCCAAATCCTTGTGTATATTCATTACATCTCCTGTTCAGTAATACAAAGTTATGCCCAGAAGGGTAAAAGCCATTCATGCTGTGGCTACTTTTACTGTTTTTATGTCTTGTCAAAAGGTCTCACAAACTGCTCTGCCTTAATTCCCCTTTCAGGCTTTTGAAGATATCTACATAGAACGCAGACATACAATTCGCACCATCTTGGAGTTTGCTGATAAGGTCTTCACATATGTTTTTATTCTTGAGATGCTGCTTAAATGGGTAGCCTATGGGTTCAAGGTCTACTTCACCAATGCTTGGTGCTGGCTGGACTTCCTCATTGTTGATGTAAGTTGCAGCTTTCTGGAAGTAAGCAATCTGGGAAAGATTCCCAAAGATTCCTTTGGTTTAGCATTAAATCTGAATGTGATTCTGAATAGAAAGATTCCATTTCAAATTTTAGCTCTCAAGATAAGAGAAAACAGCTTCCTTCTGATGAATATCTAAGGACACTTGAAATGAATTCAGGAACTAGATTCTTTCCCCATAGCTAAATTAAAATGCTATTGACCCATGACTAAGTTGGCAGGAAACTATGCTACCTTGTAATTTGATGTTCCTATTGATGATCCATATTCTCCCTCTTATTGAATCTGTTCTGAATGGCTGCTGAATGATGTTCTCTTGTTTATGATTTTCAGCCTATGATCAGCCAATCACTTATTTAATTCTAAAGGCTTTTTCATCTCCTTTAGGATCTTATTATCCATATTTTCCGGAGTATAAGACGACTGGGCATATAAGACGACCCCCGACTTTTCCTGTTAAAATATAGGGTTTGGACTATACTCGCCGTATAAGACTACTCCTCTTCCAACGCACACCAAATAAAAATTAAAAAACATCAACTGGCTCACTCACAATGTAAAAGCAGCTGTGCCAGAGCCAAAATGACCCCTGCAACAAGCAGGAACCTCACACAGCCACAAAAAGCCCAAAAAAACAACTTTCACACTTTACACACACACACACCACAACACAAGTGGCTCACCAACAATGTAAAAGCAGCTGTGCTAGACCCAAAACGGCCCCTGCAACAAGCAGGAAACTCACACAGCCCCAAAAAAACAACTTTCACACTTCACACACACAAAATTCCACATACAGCTTTGTGAGATTTTGTGTGTTTCTGTAGTTAGAGTGAAACACTACAGAAACACACTAAATCTCAGAAAGCTGCATAAATATTATTTTATTTTATTTTTATTTTTATATGAAAACTAAATTTAAAACTTCCTAAACTTTAAATGGCTAGGTCTAAAAAAGAACAACTAAAAAAACCCCAATTAACTATTTTTTTAAAGCTCCCAAAGGGGGGAAAAACTTACCCAATAGAACAGGGGTCTCCAACCTTGGCAACTTTAAGACTTGTAGACTTCAACTCCCAGAATTCCTCAACCAGCTTTGTTTTGCTGGCTGAGGAATTCTGGGAGTTGAAGTCCACAACTCCCTGCCTGCTTGATTGCAGGCAGGGAGTTGCTTGCTGATGGAATGGATTCAGGCAAGCGAAGCAAGGCAAGGGTTGCGACTAGCAGCTAAGGTAAGCAAGCTGGAGGGGGAAAACTTTTTTCCTTTTACATGGCTCTGGCGATCCCAGTTGCGTTGTCTGATTAGCAGGCAATGTAGCTGGGATCGTCAGAGCTTGGATGGCCAGAGCCATGTAAAAGGAAGTTTTTTCCTTTTACATGGCTGTGGCGATCCCAGCTGAGTTGCCTGATTAGCAGGCAAAGCTTGGATTGTCAGAGCTTGGATCGCCGAGCCATTTAAGGCTCGTCAGAGCCTTTCGGGCTGGTCTTCCTGGTTACAGGAGAACGACACCCGGCGTATAAGACGATCCTCGAATTTTGAGAAGATTTTCATGTGTTAAAAAGTCGTCTTATATGCCAGAAAATACGGTAGTTGGCAGGAAATCTTCCACTAATCATTGGACTTCAGCAGAGATGGTGTGGGTTTTATTGCAAGACATCATCTGATGGAACAGAATAAACAGTAGAATGCTAATATATATATATATATATATCTTATTTCTTCTTGTACAGAACTGAAAGACTTAGTTTCAATACTGCTTTTCTCCCCAGCAATTAAGGAAGGCAACAGAAAAATTGCAGACATAGCTAACTTGGAAGGGAGGCAATGTGTATGAATGAATCTGAACTATAAGGATGCTACTAAGCATCCTTCTGAAATAGTCTACTCCTGATCATTGACTCTCCATCCATCAGTGTAATGGATGGCAAACTGCATATGTACACAGTCTTGTAACACTGCATGTTGTCTGCTTACAGCAATACAATATTTTAACATTGGTACAGCTAAAGATAACTCCCACTTTCATGGGCTGGGCACACGATAAAGGCAACATCATGGGAAAATGGCACAAAACAATATATTGCCAGGACATGTTTATATCATGGTTATATTAAAGCAGCATATAGCTCAGGGGATTCAGGAAATCTGACCCAGATGTTCCTATGTGCAAGATATGGGAATATATTCCTTCTTCTATAATTTTATCATTTGTTACTACTAATCATTTCATTTTCTTTTTAATCAGGTCTCCATAATTAGTTTAACAGCAAACTGGCTAGGCTATTCAGAGCTGGGAGCTATCAAATCCCTGAGGACACTCCGAGCATTGAGGCCACTTCGGGCTTTATCCAGATTTGAAGGCATGAGAGTAAGTGTGGTGTGACGATCCATGATTTTATTTCTCCAGTTTCCTTCCATGCCGTGGGAATTTCAGAGGGTATGAATATAATCTCTATAGAAAATAGCAATAAAAGCCCAAACCTACCTTGAAAGCATTTACAGTATTTTGACTGGCCGTAAAGGTTGCCATTTTTTTCTCCACTGTATTTACATTTTGCTGTCTTTGAATGAAGTTATAACAATAGACATGGAATAGTTCCATTTTGTTCTGAAAGATGATCACAATCCAAGACTATTGGATATTTAGAATAAATATTATAAATAGATGGAAATGAAAATTGGGGACATTTACTCCAGGGAAATATGATGATGAAGATGAGGAGGAGGATGTAGTAATAGTGATGATGATGCCCAATTCTCAATGACTCTAAACATCTCAAAACATTAAACAAAGAAGTTACCAAAAAATCCCATATAAAATAAAAAAACCATGGCAAGTGGCCTGGGTGAAGAGTCAGGTCTGTCCCATCCCTTGCCTTTACTTTCCAGAGAACAAGGAAGGGTCTCTCCTGAAATGATTCCTCCACCCTTATTCCTTCTGTGGCTAAATAATTCTTGTATGACCATTGCTCTGGCTTCATTTCTTCCTCCTGTCTCCCGTTCTCGTAGCCCATTATGCCCCTAGGCAGTGGGACAGATCCTTGAGAGTTTCACTTTTTTTTTAATTTTTATAACATTATTTTAAATTAGATTATAAAATATGCAATTATTTATTTATTATGATTATGATTTTTTAGGAACCAGTTCTCTTGATTCTTGCTTTACATAAATGTATAGACTATTCGTATCTCAGAATGATCTATAGCAAATGAACCCACAGATTGCCAATAATTGTGAAATGTCTATAGTTATGCTAATGTTGCATTTTACTGCCTTTTCTGTACTAGTATAAATTTAACTTGAATTCTCATCTCCAGTCTAATTAAGAATATAAACCAAAAGCACCTTTTTAACAGGACATATTCTGAATTTGTGAAAGGTTTTGAAGTTGATTTACTTTTATTAAATCCTGAGTAAATTCTTTCTCCTGATACTAGGTGGTTGTAAATGCTCTTTTGGGGGCCATCCCCTCCATCATGAACGTTCTCTTGGTATGCCTGATCTTCTGGCTCATCTTCAGCATTATGGGGGTGAACCTCTTTGCAGGGAAGTACTATCGCTGTGTCAATACCACCACCGGCGAGCTCTTTGAAATCCATCATGTAAACAACAAAAGCGACTGCATCGATCTTATCAATGTTGAGAATGCCACTGATGTCCGTTGGGTCAATGTCAAAGTCAATTTTGACAATGTGGGCTTAGGCTATCTCTCCCTTTTGCAAGTGGTAAGTAAGCATTCTTTCCCTTAAAAAATGTTCTATTTTAGCTGAAACCTGTCTTTCTTATATAGAGGCTCATATGAAAAAATGCCAACTAAAACATTGGCTAAAACTATCCTTCTCAGCTGATCCTTTGACCTATTTAATCCTAGTCAATAAATTGATTTCTTCCAGGAAGAAAAACATAGCTTGAACCCAAATTATTTTGACCTGTTTGTAGTCCAGTTCAATTTTTAGAACACCTGGACCTAAAAGAAACACTCCAGAGAAGAAAGAGTAAGTTGATCTGGATGTGCAGAGAGAGGGGACAAAAGCCTCTTTTTATTGCAATGGCATTCATTTTAGTAGATTGTGGCTATCTCTCTCTAATTTATATTTTTTCCTATTAATTTCCTACGTTTTCTTCTGATTTAAACTATCTTCCCCTAATTTTCCTTGAACAAAACCAAATTTTCTCTGCTTTGTGATCAGGGCAAAACACATCCTTCAAAATATGTTTTTTATTTCTACACACTTGTGTTCTATATTGCTTGTGGGGAGGTGGGGGAGGTCTCCTATTCCTTCAGAATTATCTCTATTTCCCCCTATAAAATAGGAATGATAGTGTTTACTCTTTACCCTCATTGAAACTACCAGTATTCAAAACACTTTGGATCGTATATCCCCCCCCCCACCACCACCACAAAGGGTTCACATTCCAGCCAGTTACACTGTACAGGAAAGATAATTTCAATCCAATGGAGATGAGTTTCTACTTTTTTTTTTTATGAAGAAATTACATGCATATACTATTCTATTCTATTTCTATTTCCTCTTCTCCATTTGTTCTTTACAAACTAAGCCAAATTATTCAGAACAAACATAATTTGTTCCTCCTGTATCTGCTCAATCAATATATATATATTAGCAGATGGTTCTAATTTTCATTAAAAGGAACATCCTAATTAGATGATATAATCTCCTTTCTCTCACTGTTTTAACAAAGTCGCTTGTGTGATTAAATAAACATGGCTGTCCTCATCCTTTCTTATTCTCTCTTCACAAGGAATATTTTTTATTCTTTTTCTTTAAAAAGTTAGAAAATGAGAATGAAAGATGTAACTTCCAACCTGAGGTGCCCATTCTGGGCTATAAATTTACATATATTTTTTATAAATTCAGAGTCCTCTATTCTCAATCAAAATGAATATGTCCTCTGTTATTCTTCATTGTAGGCCACTTTCAAGGGCTGGATGGACATCATGTATGCAGCTGTTGACTCCCGTGAGGTAATTTGGAAAGACAATGTTGCTTTGCCTCTTCTGAAGCTTTCATGGAGGAATTAACAAGGGGTTCATTACTTCCTTTGCTTTTCCAGCAGGAGGAACAGCCTCAATATGAAGTGAATCTCTACATGTATATCTATTTTGTCATCTTTATTATCTTTGGGGCATTCTTCACTCTCAATCTCTTTATTGGTGTAATCATTGACAATTTCAACCAGCAAAAGAAAAAGATAAGTATCTTTAATTTGTTTTATTTATTTATTTATTTTGTTCGAAAAGCATATGCTTTCTTTCAAATAAGTAGTTCTGGAGAGGTTTTTACCAACAGCACAGAAAATCAAATTACCCAAATTGCATGGTCCCTGCAACTATTCAATGTGGCAAGACTATTTGCCTTTTGGCTGTTCTTCATATGAGAAAAAGGGTACAGTGCAGCCTTCTAGTGGTTCAGGTTATCCATGGCAGAGGCCAGTTCTGGAACCTTATGACAAATGCTGGTTCTGATTTTCCATAGATTGTTATCTACTTTCCAAGTAGATACACTAGAGCTGACCAAGGCAGATGCATGGGATAATCTTATAAACATTAGAACTGATTCACAGATTGCTGTGAATAATCTGTGAGCCTGTAACTGCAAATTGGATAACTGAATTATAATTAAGTTTCAGGGATCAGATTGAAGCCTACTTTGAGTTCCCAGAGCCTAAGAACCTGTCCTGAAAACCATAGCTGTGGTGTAGGTCATGTAGCATAATAATCCATGAACACACGCAGAGTGGAAAGTTAAACTGAGTGAAAGCTCATTCCTTCTTAAAAAGCATATTTAATTTACAAGGAAGAGAAACTTCCCCTGCAAATGTCTTCAGAGAAAAACCAGGAAGTCCCGTTGCCTCTTTAAAAAAGCACCTTTGGGTGCAAATACACATTAAGAAATCCTTTTATTAAAGCATTCCTACAAATTTGGAGGGGAGATAACAAATACATATTACCAATATTGACATGCTTTGGGACTTTGATGCATGGTCTCTGGTACTAACTTGAATATTATTATTATTAGTATTATTGTTCATTGCAAGTTAGCCAGATGTTCAGACTGGTTTGGCGTTTTGTCTACCGATTTGTCTTCCTTACCAAGGACCTGGGATAGGCAGATCTGAATGTTTGATGGTGTTACAGCTATCATAGCAGGATAAAAGCTGTTTCAAGTATCTTTTGCAATTGACTGATGGCGAATTTGTCAATGCCAATGGTGTTCAAGTGGTGCTCCAAGGTTTTGGGATTACTCCCTAGACACCTATTACTATTGGTACTACCCTACCTTGCCTTTTCCATAGTTGTTCCATTTCTACTTACAGGTCTTTGTATTTTGTTATCTTCCTTAGTTATTTCTTTTCTATTCTGCTGTCTCCAGGGACTGCCACATCCACCATCCAGACTTTTTTTTTGTCTTTCTTATCAATAATTGTTAAGTCTGAAGTGTTATGTGGGCAGGTGCCTGTCTCTTTGAATTCTAAAGTCCCAGAGCAATTTAATTTTTTCATTTTCTATGACTTACTCTATTTTATGGTCCCACCAGTTCTTGCTTGCAGGCAATGATATTTCTTGCAGATCTTCCAATGCACCATTGTTGGTACTTTGTCATGCCATTGCTTGTAATCAGTCGGTGCAATCTTCTTGTAGCAGCTTACCAAGTGGTCCACTGTTTCTTCAACTTCTTTGCATAGGTAGCACTTATTGTCTGTTGCTGTCTTCTCAATTCTGGCTTTGTATGCATTTGCCCTTACGACTTGATCTTGTGCAGCCAGAATTAGTTCCTTGGTCTCTATCTTCAACTTTCCTGCTCTTAGTCATTGTCAGGTCTTGTTATTATCTGCTTTCCGTGCTATTATTTTTTTAATGTAGTGGCCATGTAGTGCTTTGTCTTACCGTGCCTCCATTCTATTCTTCATTTTGTCTTTCTTGTAGGCCAGTTTGGTCTCTCCAGTAGTCAGTAAGCCTTCCTAGCATTCTAATTTCAGTGCATCTTCTTCATTGTCCTTCAGATATTCTCCCAAAGCCCTTTTTTCTTTTTCAGCCATCTGATATATTTGCAACATTCCACGTCTACCTATTTCCTTGGCAGGTGGCGTCTGTCAATGTCATTGTAAGGATGAAAAGCATGATTCATGATCATTATTTTTCTGGTCTTCTTATCCATTGTTTTTAGTTCTGCTTGAGTCCAGTCCACTATTCCTGCTGTGTATCTAATGACTGGAATTACCCAGGTGTTGATTGCTTTGATGGTATTTCCTCCATTGAGTTTAGACTTTAAGATCTTCTTCACTCTCTTGATGTACTCACCACTATTTTTTTTCTTGACTTTAGTGCAGGGGTGAAATCCTACCAGTTCAGACCAAACCGGTAGTGATGATTGGCATCGTAGCAATCATCCCTGGTGGTCCCACCCCCACCTGCCTGGTCATCTGCTCAACAGGTCAAATGATCAAATTAGCAAGAGAAATTTGGCTAAATTATTGAAGGATGTGAATGAAGCTGTAAAGACTACTCCAACAGAAACATTAGTTCAAACAAATCAGCTATTGTATGCAGCATCTTATGTTACTACTGAAGAATTGGGCTTGAAAATTGGAAAGAATAAAGCAATTAAGAAGGGAAAACAATTTGGCACTGATAAAGGTGCAACAATTGCTGTTAAGTCAGGAAACACTGTTGAAGATGTTGGATTCAAACTTGATAATGAAGAGATGATAAAAGAAGTAATACCAGAAGAAGGATACAAGTACTTAGGAGTTTGAAAGCTTCTAATCTGTTGCACAACCAACAGGAAGGAAGCTATTTCAACAAAATACATAAAGCGAGTCTGGAAAATCTTGAGATCAAAGCTGAATGAAGGAAATATCATAAAGGCAATTAACACCTGGGCAGTGCCTGTAATATGATACTCAACTGGAATAATTAATCGGACTCAGCTAGAACTTGATAACTTGGATTTAAAAAAAAGAAACTAATGACAATGCAACATGCTTTGCATCCAAAAAATGTTATTGATCAATTGTACTGCAAGAGGACTCTTACAAATGAAACTGTGGAAAAGGAAAAACACAGCTTAAATGATTACATCAAAAAAAAGCTAAAGAGCATCTGCTAAAGATGAGAAACTGTTGAAAACAGCAAGATTGAAAGCAGAATATCAAAAGGGAACAATTGAGCATCGAGTTTCTATCTGGAAAAAGAAGCCTATTCACAGTCAATGCCTAAAGGACATTGAAGGAAAAGTATATACAAAGCTAACATGGAGCTGGTTGAATTCAGGGATGCTGAAGAAAGAAACTGAAGGCTTCATTTTGGCTACCCAAGAACAAGCCCTGCAGACCAATTCCATGAAAGCAGAAATTCAACATGTCAGTAGCAACAGCGAATGCCACTGATGCAACAAGAAAGGTGAAACAATGGATCGCCATATCAGTGGCTGCAGCAAAATCTCACTGATTTCGATCATGTCATGATCAAGTTGCCAAAATCATTCATTGGAAGCTTTGACAGAAGTGGGTTTGAATGCAGCAAAAATTACTGGGAACACCAAATAGACAAAGTTCTTTAAAATGAGCAAATCAAGATCCAATGAGACTTTTGGATCCAAACAGATGGACCAGGGGTGGGGTTCTACTTACCTTTACTACTGGTTTGCAGCGGGATCGCGCGCACATGCTTGCTTTGCTCGTGCACGCTCTTATGTGCATGCACAGAAGCATTTTGATGTCATCGGGGTTGGAGGGTAGAGCCTCCCGCTGGTTTTACTACTGGTTCTATAGAACCAGTGTAAACTGGGGGCAGCCGACCACTGAGACAGACATTGGCCCACAACACACCTGACTAATATCAATATTGTGGAAAAGAAAAAAGTCTGGTTTATTGATATTGCAATACCAGATGATGCACAAATTTATTTATTTATTTATTTATTTATTGGTTCGATTTATATGCCGCCCTTCTCCGGAGATTCAGGGCGGCTTACAATGCGTTAAGCAATAGCCTTCATATTTTTGTATATACCTGCTTAGTAGGGCTTTCGGGCCCCCTAAGCGATGTTCTTTTTTATACAAAGTCAGTTTATTGCCCCCACAATCCGGGTCCTCATTTTAGCTACCTTGAAAGGATGGAAGGCTAAGTCAACCTTGAGCCTGGTGAGATTTGAACTTGCAGTAATTGCAGGCAGCTGGTGTTACTTAACAGCACTTTAGTCTGCTGCACCACCAAGGTTCACCAAGGCTCTAATTGAAGAGAAACAACTAGAAAAAAATAGCAAAATACTGAGATTTGCAAATTGAAATTGAACTGATTGTAGAGGAAGAAATCAACAGTTGTACCAATAGTAATAGGAGCGCTTGGAGCAATACCCAAAAGGTTGCCTAGATACATGGAAATTTTGGATTTATCAGATCTGAATATTCTGACACTGCAAAAAAAACACCAAACTTGGAACTGCCTATATACTCAGATGTTACCTTAATAGCTCTTAGGTCCCTGTTAGGGCTTGAACTGTTAAGTTTTTACAAGTTCCAGACTATGAATCGAACTGAAGATTATTATTTAAATCTTAAATAATAATAATAACAACAATAATGTTGATGATAATAATAATACTACATGATTTCACATCATGTCTAATAAGGGTGATTCTTTTTTTACTTTGGAGGCAAAGATATCTTCATGACAGAGGAACAAAAAAAATACTACAATGCCATGAAGAAACTAGGTTCAAAAAAACCAGTGAAGCCCATTCCAAGGCCCCAGGTATGCCATTCTCAGGATCCAAGTCTGTGGTCAGTGTCCATGTGAATTTTTTTCTCAGAAACACCCCCCCACACACACACTTGTATTTAGATACAAAAGCTAATCTAACTACCGTATTTTCCGACGTATAAGACGACCCCCGACTTTTCCTGTTAAAATATAGGGTTTGGGCTATACTCACCGTATAAGACTACCCCTCTTCCAACGCACACCAGATAAAAATTAAAAAACATCAACTGGCTCACCCACAATGTAAAATCAGCTGTGCTAGACCCAAAATGGCCCCTGCAACAAGCAGGAACCTCACATAGCCACAAAAACCCCAAAAACCCAACTTTCACACTTTACACACACAAAATTCCACATACAGCTTTGTGAGATTTTGTGTGTTTGTGTAGTTAGAGTAAAACACTACAAAAACACACTAAATCTCAGAAAGTTGCACAAATATTATTTTATTTTATTTTATTTTTATTTTTATATGAAAGCTAAATTTAAAACTTCCTAAACTTTAAGTGGCTAGGTCTAAAAAAGAACAACTAAAAAAAACCCCAATTAACTATTTTTTTTTAAAGGGGAAAAAAACTTACCCAATAGAACAGGGGTTTCCAACCTTGGCAACTTTAAGACTTGTAGACTTCAACTCCCAGAATTCCTCAGCCAGCTTTGCTTTGCTGGCTGAGGAATTCTGGGAGTTGAAGTCCACAACTCCCTGCCTGCTTGATTTCAGGCAGGGAGTTGCTTGCTGATGGAATGGATTCAGGCAAGCGAAGCAAGGCAAGCATTGCGACTAGCAGCTAAGGTAAGCAAGCTGGAGGGGGAAAACTTTTTTTTCCTTATACATGGCTCTGGCGATCCAAGCTGAGTTGCCTGATTAGCAGGCAACTCAGCTGGGATCGTCAGAGCTTGGATCGCCAGAGCCATGTAAAAGGAAAAAGTTTTTTCCTTTTATATGGCTCTGGCGATCCCAGCTGAGTTGCCTGATTAGCAGGCAACTCAGCTGGGATGGTCTGAGCTTGGCTCGTCAGAGCCATTTAAGGCTCATCAGAGCCATTTAAGGCTCATCAGAGCCTTTCGGGCTGGTCTGCCTGGTTACAGGAGAACTACACCCGGCGTATAAGACGACCCCTGACTTTTGAAAAGATTTTCATGTGTTAAAAAGTCGTCTTATACGTCTGAAAATATGGTTAGTCGGAATATTCATTGTCTCACTAAATGATAATATATTATTTCCACAGTTTAGTGACTTTTCTTAACTATAAAGAAATAAACAGAATAAGAGTTGCATGCAAAACTAAGTTAGTTTGCAAAGGTCAGTAATTTCTTTTCAGATACATATATGTAAACAAAATATTCTTACTTATGCCAAAATTTCTATAGGAAATAAAGGAGCACAGTCAATCTTTGATTTAATGAACTTTGGTTGGGCAGGTTTTGGACACAACTGGCAAAAGCTCTCGTACCATGTGTTTCTGCACATGCATAAGATCCCATTAGGATTTAATGGAGATTTAATGGAGATTTTGACTTTCCCACTCTCTGGTAAATTGAGAATTTGCTGTACAAGACTCTCAGTATCATAAAAATAAAGAATACATCTCTCAATACATAACCCTTTAGAATTATCACAATTGCTTGAAGTCTATTTTTCAGAAGGTAAAGATGAAGAAAAAGAGAATTGAGGTCAGGTTTCTAACAAGTTTTCATATGCCCTTAATTGATTACTATCTTTTTCTACCAACTTTTTCTATGTCTTTCTTTCCTTTGCATCCAAGTTTCTTTTTCCTGGATTCCAAGTTCTTCATTTACTACTGTTTTCTAATACCAACATCTTACTTTTTTCTGCCCATTATATCTACTGCAGTGATTTTTATAGAGGCATTATCATTAGCTTTTATAGCTATTGTGAAAGTGAGTACTGTAAATTAATGGTCCCTACAGAGGCAAACTGATATTACAAGTGATTCCAGCTAATTCCTTAGATCATTATCTCTCCCTCCAATGGCTCAGGTCTTAGAGGATAGTGATATCACCACAAATTGTGAGATTAAAATATTTCAGTTTACTTTGTAGAAGTTAGGAAATATTAAAGGTGACACTGGATGAATTAGACTTTACAAGAAATATCACAGCCCAACATTAGCCATTTTCTCACCAAAGTTCAACAGCATTATCTCAGCAAGTTCTGAAGTCCATTAAATGGACTATGAGTTACCCATCCCTCTCATAGGAAATCTCACAAATCATAGGGGTCAGGTGTCTTAGCATAATGATGAGATTCTAGGGCAATACATGATCTTGTTTTTTCTCAAAACATTAGGAATTTTTATTTTTTAAAAAAATAATAATTCAGAGTCAAGAGACATTTCTTATTTTAAAAAGTAATGTTTGCTACTTTTTGTGTCTTCAAAGAAGCTTCAAAACAGTAAAAATTGGAAAATTTTACTTTTGGGTAGTATACTGAATGATTTAGATTTAGCCCCTTAGCACTTCAACTTTTTTCTTTGAGTTTTCTCCATTTCTCTTCCCTTTTTTTCGTTTCCATGTTTGTCATTGTTCATGTGTCTTGCACCCTTCCTGTCTTTCTGTCATACACACATGCATATCTACCAATTATTGAAGAACAAGTATCAAGGGATGATCTTTGACTTTGTGACTCAGCAAGCTTTTGATATAGTCATCATGATCCTCATTTGTCTTAACATGGTAACAATGATGGTGGAAACAGATGACCAAAGCCAAACCAAGATAAATATCCTTGCTCAAATCAACTTGATCTTCATTATCATCTTCACATCTGAATGTTTTCTCAAGATGATTGCCCTGAGGCACTACTTTTTCACTAATGGCTGGAACATCTTTGATTTTGTTGTGGTCATTCTCTCCATTGTAGGTAAGAAAAAAAAATAAGCATAACTGATTTGTTTCTAAAATATTTCAATCAACGGTATGTTCAATGGAAATAGTAAGGCATGAATAAAGGTGGTATAGGATGACTACAATTAGCTAAAAGCTATTATGTAACCAACATACTCAAACCCAACTCCTGGAGCAGATATGGGCATATAAATAATCATGTAATCAATACCTTTTTCAAATCAATATTAATCATGAAGGCATGCATGAATAAACAATTTAAAATATTTTTAAAAGTGCCTAAAATGAAGAGAAAATCAAAGGTGAAAAAAAATGATAAAATAGATTTATATTTAATGGCATGATATGCCCATGTACACAGGAAATTGAAATTGAAATTGAGCTGACAAATTGTACCAAATAACAATTGTAATCATTATTACTAAAATAGTATTCCCACTTTCTCATTAACAAATCTTGAATGTACTATCGATGGTTGGAGATTGTGACAACAAAACAAGCAAAAAAATCTTTGAAAATTATTCCAGAGTTTATTTGTTGCTTTCATTATTTGGCAGGGGAGTTTTCCATTCCTTCTCCTACTTCATCCATCCTCTGGAAGATAGTCCATTTGATTTCTTATCTAGACACTTCCAGTAATATTGCCAAATCTCCACAATTATTAAAAGAATAACAAAGATTTTTCTTTGCTGTTCATAAGCAATCCACATTTCTGATTATGAAACTAAAAAAACTTCATGACTATAAGTGAGATCTGCAATTCAGTCTACATTCTGTTTCTGTTCTTTAAAAAGGGATGTTTTGGATCATTCTTTTTATATCCTGCTACTGTGCTTACTATGTCTGTAGATCACTCTGAGAGCTATTCCTTACCTGTTCCTAAACAAATGACAAATTTGACCAAGTAATTATTTTTTCTTGCCGTATCTTCATATTGTTGCCTTCATCTTATGCCCAATGCAGAGCTGAACACTTAAAATTATCTTTAGCAATTCTAGTTTTAAACCAGAATCACCAAATGGGAAGGGATCTTGGAGGTCTTCTTGTCCAACCCCCTGTTTAAGCAGGATACCTATACTATTATGGATAAAGGCCATCCAATCTCTTCTTAAAACCTCCAGTGGTAGAGCACTTACCACTTCTGGAGACAAGCCATTCCACTGATTCATTGTTCTCACCGACAGAAAATTTATCATCTTTATTGATCTCTGCACTTTTTCTAGAGTTTTAACATCTTTTTCGTATTGTGGGGACCAAAACTGTACACAGTATTCCAAGTGTGGTTTTACCACTGCAGTACAAAAGGTACCAACACTTCACATAATCTTTATACTGTTCCTCTGCAACCTAAGATTACATTGGCCTTTTTTGACTGCTGTCACACACTGCTGGCTCATATTTAATTGGTTGTCCACCAGGTCTCCTAGATCCGTTTTGCAGTTACTGCTGTTCAGCCAGGTACCATCTATTCTATACCTGTGCATTTGGTTTTTCTTGCCTTAATGTAAAACCTTATTTTTTTCACTACTGAATAGCATTTTGTTGGATAGGGCCCAGTGTTCAAGTCTCTCAAGATCCTTCCCGATCTTGAGTCTATCTTCGAAAGTTGGCATGTTGTTGGCAATTCCCCCAAGTTTGGTGTTATCTGCAAATTTATGAATTTATATCCTTTCATTTAATCATGTTGAAGAGTATTGGGCCTAAGACAGAACCTTGAAATACTTCCTTCCATGTAGAAATAGTTCCATTAAAAACTACACCATGAGTGTGGTTGATCAGCCACTTACATATCCATCTGGTGGTGATACTGTCTATTCCATATTTTTCTATCTTACCAAGAGGTAGGCTTTGATCTGTTTTATCAAATGTCTTAGTGAAGTCCAAATATACTATGTCCTTCTCATTTCACTGGTCCACTAATTTATTCACTTTGTCAAAGAATGCAATAAGATTTGTCTGACATGACCTGTTTTGGACAAATCCACAATGGCTTCTAATAATAGTTTTGTTTGTTTCTAAATGTTAGCAGATCCACTGTTTATTTTTTCCTGGATCGTTCCTGCTATTGATGTCAGACTGATAGATCTGTAGTTTTCTGGATCCATCTCCTTTTTGGAAGATTGGAAGGGGCATTGGTCCTACCTGATATGCTCCTTCTCGGGGTGCGGGGTAGTTCACTCCTTTTCAGTACTTCCCCAGTGCTCCAAGATTTTTGAAAAATTTGGTTCAGTGGTTCCGAGATCACATCTACCAGCTCCTTCACAATCCTGGAATATAATCCATCTGGTCCTAATGATTTGAATTCACATTCAAGTGGATAGATGTTGCCTTATCATTTTCTTGCCTATTTTGATTTGTATTCCCAATCTGCCTTTTATAGTACTGTTTTGTTTGGTTGAACTGTTTCTTCCTTTTGTAAAGACAGAAGCAAAGAATGAATTAAGCAGTTCTGCTTTCTCCCTGCTGCCTGTTATCTTCTTGCCATCTTGTCCCAATAGTGAACCAATTATTTCCTTGAGTTTTTTTTGTTTTTTACATGTTGAAAGAAACTTGTTTATTATATTTTTAAACATTTGTTGAAAGGCTTACTTAATTCTGGGCCTTAGTTTTCCTGACTTCATCTTTGCAGATATAGATAGATAGATGACAGATGATAGATACAGTAGATAGATAGATAGATAGATAGATAGATAGATAGATAGATAGATAGATAGATAGATTGATTGATTGATTCTGCCCACTCTATATTGATAATTCTGCCATCTTTATAGGATTTCCATCCAAGAACTTTCATACTTTTTACTGTTTATTTCATTGAGGGGGAACTGCACTATTTTGCCTATTCCATTCTGGCTTTTTTTTTTTAATTTGATTTATATGCCGCCCTTCTCCGGAGACTCAGGGCGGCTTACAATGCGTTAAGCAATAGCCTTCATACTTTTGTATATTTACAAAGTCAGCTTATTGCCCCCACAAACTGGGTCCTCATTTAACCTACCTTAGAAAGGATGGAAGGCTGAGTCAACCTTGAGCCTGGAAAGATTCGAACCTGCAGTAATTGCAGGCAGCTGTGTTAATAACAGGGTGCTTTAAACCACTCTAGTACCAAGGCTTTGAGAGCAATGATGCCAAAAAACTGGAACTGGACTCCTTGGACCTCTGCTATCAGCACCACCATTCTCTGGCAGCACTGGTTGACTTCCTTAGCATTGCCTCCTGCTTCATTCCATGACCATCTTTAACAGGCTTAATCTTTAGCCAGGATATTTTTTTTAACACAGATTTATTGGTATTCCAGAAGAAGGCTAGATCTGATTTCAGAAATAGCCCAACTGACAGGTCATAGACATGGAGAAGGAGGAATGGGATGATCACAGCAGTTAGATTGACATAGATGGGTGGGTATGGCCAGGTGGGTGCAGAAGACTGGGCATGGCTGGCTCGGTGCTGCTGACTCAGCACTGCCAATTTGGCGCAGACAAGTGGCAGGGACAAGTGGGCATGGCCAAATAGATGCAGATGAGTGGACAAGGCTGGGTTGGCATAGAACAAGTCACAAGAAGGTGTGGGGACAACTCAGTATCCCATCAGCTCTTCGCTTCCTCAAACTGCTGACAACCAAGCATGTGCATACGGGCGCACGCACACATATAAATCACATTCTCAGTTTGGGGACTTTTGTATGCATCTGTGCTTGGAAGTTGCCAGTCATGCCCGGGCTTGAGGAGAAGGACCTGTCCTTTGGCATGCTGGGTGCTCACATGCACAAGTGCACACACACACACAGACAGACAGACAGACACACACACATCATTCCAAGCTTGGGCACTTGCTCATTCTGGCATCACAAGTTGGCAGTAAGATGCAGATCATGGACCAGCAGGGAATAGCTGAGAGCCATTACAGGATACTTAAAGTCTGGAGGAAGTTTGCAAAGGGAGGTACTGCAAAAGGAACACTAAAGAGAAAAATGAACAATGAAGTCCCTAAGTGTCTGCATTGGCAGAATTGAAAATTTGTGTTCCAAAGGGAGCCTCCAGCTTGCTAATCAAGATGGGGAAGGACAGCAAAAGTCCCCAAACTTCAAATGGGATGCATAATTTCCCAGCATGGATTCAGATAAAAGTTCCCAAATGCAGAATGGAGTTTTTGTGTGTGTTTGTGTGCGCACGCTTGGCTGCCAGCAGTTCTGGGAGTTGAGGAACTGGTGAGGAGTTATCCCCAAATCCAGTTACTTTGTGCGACTTGTTCTGTGCTGACTCAGTCACACTCACCCATCTAATATAACTATAATGCAAGATCAATTGCACATACTTCTAATTTATGTTTTTGTTTTGATAATTTGGTTCCTGAAAATTTATTTTCTTATCATATATTGTCATATTTTTTTGATAACATGGGTAGTCCTCACTTAGCAACAGTAATTGGGACCAAAATTTTCCTTGCCAAGCAATGTGCACAGAAACCACAATGACAAGTGATTGCACCCCTTCAGTTCCAGTTAACATTATTATGCAAATCCCATAAGGTCATTAAGCGTGACATCACATGGTCACAATTTGGGACTCCCTGCTGGGGAGTTCCCCAGAACTTTTCTTGTAGGAAGCCAGCAGTGAAGATTGCAATTACATGATCATGTGACTGTGGGTGCTTCAATATCATGATTGCAAGCCAGCTACCAATAACCCGGATCGTGACTGCATGATGCAACTATTGGCACAATGGGATTCAACTATTGAAGTACAAAGATCCATCATAAGTGCCACTTTTTCAATACAGTTGTAAATTTGAACAGTCACTGAGTGAGTGGTAGTTAGGAAGGAGGAACCACCTTTAATATATTTATTATCTTGCTTGTTTCTTCTTTATAAATATTCTATATCTATGTCAGAAAGCTCTTGTCACAATTCACCTTTATTCATACTCATGAACATAAATTTTTGTTCCAAATTATCAAAGGTTTCTTTACATCTAAAAATATCATGGCCATATTCTTATCTTTCTGGATTAATTATCTATAGCATTCAAAATATATCTGATATTATCTCTTTAATATTTCTTCAAAACAAATCCAGCCTGATTTGGTTATATTACTTCAGTTGAAGGCCATTTTCTTTCTTTGCAATTATTGTTATAAAAAGTATATAATTGTGTAATTAAATATAACTCAAGACATAAAACACTATATAACTAAAGATAACTTCCCTCTTTATAAATCAAAAAAATTAAAGCTTTCTTCCAGGAACAAGGCATTGCTTGACATTGTCAAATTTCATTCATTTTCTGAATTAATGATTTAATCAGAATTTTCTGGAAGATCTTGTAGTGCAATTCCAAAAATCTGTTTGGTCCTGAAGAGTTTTCATTTTTATTTTTGAATTATGTTTTTGTTTCTTCCTTAGTAATTGGTTAATTAAAAATTTCCTTTTGTTGTTGAATCTGTTTTCTAAGTTGTATTGTCTAAATACTCTTCAATCTGTTTTAATATGTGTTGCTATATAATAATTTAATATGATTTTATGTCATTTTCTTTCACATTTTCTGCACCTTTTTGTATCCTTTCTGCATCTAAAGTATTTCACAAATATTTAGAATCCACTCTTACTTTTAAGTGACCTGTTTTTGTTTCAGATTGATAGTCCCTCAATAGTTGAATTTGATATTAGGGGGAATTTTCTATGTACAATGTTTATGTGATTACAATGAATAATAATGATTTTTGAAAAATGGTGTGGTATTTTGTTATATTCTGAGAAAAATGTTTCATGTCTTTTAGGACTTGTCCTCTCGGATATTATCGAAAAATACTTTGTATCACCCACTCTCTTCAGGGTCATCCGATTGGCTAGAATTGGGCGTGTTCTTCGGTTGATCAGGGGAGCAAAAGGCATCCGAACTCTGCTCTTTGCCTTGATGATGTCTCTGCCAGCATTATTCAACATTGGCCTCCTCCTATTTCTGGTTATGTTCATTTATTCCATTTTTGGAATGTCAAACTTTGCTTATGTAAAGAAGGAATCTGGCATTGATGACATTTTCAACTTTGAGACGTTTGGTAACAGCATCATCTGTCTTTTTGAGATCACCACATCAGCTGGTTGGGATGGCTTATTGAACCCCATATTGAACAGTAGTCCCCCAGATTGTGATCCTCATCTGGAGAACCCTGGCAGTCATGTGAAAGGTGATTGTGGCAATCCTTCCATGGGCATCTGCTTTTTTTGCAGTTACATCATTATCTCTTTCTTGATTGTGGTTAACATGTACATTGCCATCATTTTGGAGAATTTTAATGTAGCCACAGAGGAGAGCAGTGAGCCGCTCTGTGAAGATGACTTTGAAATGTTCTATGAAACATGGGAGAAGTTTGACCCTGATGCCACACAATTTATTGCGTACAGCATGCTTTCTGATTTTGTGGATACCCTGCAAGAGCCACTACGAATTGCTAAACCCAATAAAATCAAACTGATCACCATGGACTTGCCAATGGTTCCTGGAGATAAAATACATTGCTTGGACATTCTCTTTGCCTTGACAAAAGAAGTTTTGGGAGACTCTGGAGAAATGGATGCCCTGAAGGAATCAATGGAGGAGAAATTCATGGCTGCAAATCCCTCCAAAGTATCTTACGAGCCCATTACCACAACACTAAAACGAAAACAGGAGGAAGTTTGTGCCATCAAAATCCAAAGAGCATTCCGCCGATATCTGTTAAAACGGTCAGTGAAACAGGCCTCATATCTGTACAGGCAGAGTCAAGATATGGACACATCGAAAGAAAATGCCCCAGAGAAAGAAGGAATGATTGCAGACAAAATGAATGCAATGTATGTCTCACAAGTAGAAGTGGAAACGTCCCCAGAAACAGCTCCATCTCTTGTACTTGAGCCAATAAGCAGCTCTGAGATTAAGAAGGATTCTGGTGAAATGAAAGAGCAGGACGATAATGGCAAGAAGGGAGATGACTCTGGAAAAACTAAAAAAAGTGAGAATGCCAAACGTGGTGTAAAAGAGTCATCTGTATAATGAACACACATATAGACAACAAATGTTGGTGTATGGTTCCAAATGACCTTTTTCACAAAATTCTTTTGGCATCTTTTTAGTACACAAACAAGGTTCCTTTGCCAGATTTCAGGTACTTCACACCACACTTCAACGTTGAAAGCAGAACCCTGTCTGATTTCTGGCTTGTTTGCTTGTTTTTAAAATTCACCACAAATTGCAAAGTGTTTTTCCCCCTTCTTTTCTCATAATGTAAATGTGAATTATCTCCTCTTCTGGTGAAAAGACATCCTAGTTTCATGTTAGTTCATATGTTCCATAGAATGCTCCAGAATCAGTTTGATTATTCTAAGTACCGATTCATATCGAATTAGTTGAGAATCAACTCTTTATTAGTAGAATGATTAAGCAGTGCTAGAAGAAAAGGGGAAAAGAAGGAAGTCTTTAATTCACTATAATCAGGTTCAAGCTTTGAATGAAAACATATCATTTATGTAGAATTTCACCAGAATCTCTTTAGCTTCATGTGCTAAAAAATGTGCCAAGAATAACTGTTATTTAATTAGTGCTCTGATCAATTATGCAATTTTTCAGAAAGCTGAATATTTTACTAATTTATTCTGCTAATGCTGGGGAAATGTCTTTGGGCATGAAAGTCTTCAATTGAATCCCTGAACAATATATGTATGGTATGTTTGTATATATATATATATATGTAGGTATGTACAGTATATGGCTTCTGAGAATTCATTTACTTGTATTCTTTCACTTCTTTTTCAGCCATAAGAACTAGAAATATGCTAGCTTTTTCAGTCAAAACTGAAGTTTCTAGTTGGCTGAAATTAATGCCCATTGCCAAATTTGGCTCACATGTAGAAACTGGATATGATCGTGGAAAGTAAAATACGCAAAGCCTGACCTTAGTCATTAGTGCTTCTTAAATCCAGTTTGAAATGGTTGGAAAATACTCATCTTTAGCAATTTCCTCTCTTCTTTGTATGTCTTTCTTGAAGATGCTAGCAATGAAAGTTAGGATCTGTACTTGTCTTCAGACATTAACAACTAGGTGAGGGTCTCTGACTTCTTTAAAAATAATAATATTAATAGACATAAACGTTGGCCTTAGGATTCTTTCCAGCATGTGTGGGTGCAAAATGAATGGCATGGACTAATAGTTGAGATAACAACTTTAGGAACACAAAACTGCAGTGTCTTAATGATTCAATTTTTTATTTAAATAATTTGAGCAGGCTTAAAAAAGATCTTTGTTAGAAGTGGCTGAAAGTCCAATTAAGTCTTAATTAGACACTACCAATATAGTGTCTTTCTTTTCAACAAAAAGAAATAATCAAAGGTGATGTGCTAATCTGTTCTCAGGATTTATTGTCAACTTCATAATTTTTCTAATTCTTAAATCTACAGATAATCTTGGAATGTATGCTGCATTTTTTATTTGCTAATCCACTTTTTTCTTCTTTAAAGAGCTCTGCTTTAGAATGAGTCACACATTACATTCTGATTCACAGTCCAAATTGCAGTTTGCATCTTCCCCTTCTCTCCTCCGTTAACTAGTCAGGAAGAGCAGAATTTCCATGCACAGAGAGGAAAGGGTGATACAGAGGAAAAGATACATTTCCCAGGACATGATTTGTTACCCAAAAGTTGAACAGGGAGGAAATCTGATAGCTAGGTATGCCATCAAAAATTTCCCAATAAATTCTGCTGAGAATAGCGTATATATATCTGTATAATAGTGCAGTATTGTGAATGTTTTATTTATTTTTAAAGCATTTACACAAGAAGAGTTTGTCAGCAATTTGTATCAGCTTAAGAAAAATAAAACAGGAGAAAGATTATTCCTTAACTTTATTCTCCCGTCTGTCCCTTAATCAAACAGGATTCCTTTTTACTTGTCCCATTATTCAAAGTCTGCCTTAATGGCAGCCATTGCTGCCTTCTGTTGGTAGCAGAATATTGATCCCAGTTCTACATATTCTCTAGGATTTATGTGAATGTAATTAAACTTAATGGGTGGATGTTAGAAATCAACACTTAAATTAGCCATAATGTCATGCCCTATAAATAAGCCTGTAGTACATCCAAATGGAATATTGTAGTGGTCGCAAAATCTCTGCTACAGATATATGTACTATCATGAAAATAATAAAGATGTAAATAAAGAAAATAAAGCTGCATCTTTAGATGTATCTTGGCTGTGTTCTAAGTCTGCTGTTGTTCACCTTGTTGACTATGACTGTTGTGCAAGGTTTGCTTCAAGCCATATTATGAACTATGCAGATGATACAACAGTATTGGTCTTATTAGAGAAGATAATGAGGATGCTTACCAGGATGAGGTAAAAGGTTTGGTCAACTGGTGAAATAAAAACAGCCTGGTTTTAGATGTAGGAAAAGCAAAAGAGATAATTGTTCATTTCAGAAAAGGCAGGCTCAACCTCTGTGTACAAAAGATTCAACTATGGAGAGCGTTAATAGTATTAAGTTTCTGAGTGTGCAGCTGATAAGGAGGTTACTTGGTCTCTCAACAGTGAGACACTGGTGAAGCAAGCATAGAAGCACCTGCATTTTTTGTGTTATATGAGAAGAGCACATCTTCCTTACCATATCCTTACCACTTTTTATAGAGGGACAATTGAAACCATCTTTTCATTGTAATAGTGCGTGGTTTGGAAGCATTACTGTTTTGGATATGAAGGTTCTGCAGAAAGTGGTGAGGACAGCAGAAAAGTTTATTGGATGTTCACTTCCTTCTATTCAATAGATCCCTGGGTCTTTTAACTACACAAAGTAATGATAGCTTTGTACACTAAGAAAATTTCCTTATGTTAACCACTGAGATTCTGTTTTGGTAAGTCATCATATAAATACACACTTAATGTCAGACTGTGAAACACATAAGCCTCTAAGTAGAAACAATCCTTGGCTCCATTTGTTGAGAAAGGCATAGTTTTATTAGAAATCAAGTGAATTGCAATATTGTAAAGCCAGAACTGAGAATCGTGTGCCAAAATCCCTAACTTCAATTTTTCCCTCCCTTAATGTCTTCCTCTCACTCATCCTCCCATGACCAATCCGGTTTTGGCAAGATGTTTTCAGAATAGTCACTTCAGGAGTAGGTTGATATGCAGTTGCATTCTCCTAGCCAGATGATGTTGAAACAGCATCTTGGGGAGATGCAGCAGTTAGTTTCACTTTCTGCCAAGCATTCCCTCTTCTAGCCAGATACATCAATAGTTTCATTTTCTCCCAAGCATTCCCCCTTCTAGACACATAAATCAGTTAGTTTCGTTTTCCCACAAGCATTCTCCCTTCTATGCATCTTCCCCATAGTTACATGGCAGATTGTCACAGCATGGTAATGAAGCATACAAGCAAGCAGATGATGGTAGCTGACATTCTGCCCTCCCTTGAGTAAAGAATCTAACAGGGCCCTAATCTTCCCTTTCACCCTGATGAATCCACTTTTAGTTCTCCCCCCCTTACCATCACCAGTCTTGAGAGGCCACTTACCAGTGGGTCATCACTGCTGCAACCACTTTCTGTGATTGGACCTTGGTTCTTCCTCAGGGCCTCCTTCCCTTCACTGGACAATGGGGAGATCTCCAGTTTGGGACAGCAGTTTTGGGTTTGGTAGCTGATTTCTCTTGCTTCATTGGGGCGATCTGGACCACTAGTGCTGGTCATGAGCTTGTACAGTTGTTTGCCTGGTGACCTTCTTGGCTCTACTGGAAACAGCCCACTGTGCATTGTCTGGGGTTGGTTTCTTTCTTGCCCATTTTTGGGGGGCCCTTCCTCTCTGGTGTTTTTGTGGGCTGTGGTTCCCTCTCTGGCGTTTTGTGGATAATGGTGAGGTTGATCTCCACCTTGCTGGCCAGGATATACCATTCCTGCAGGATTCTGGTCAACCCCTTGAATGGCAAGTGATTAGGTCTTCTTGGTTAAGGCCCTGTTAGAAATATTCCAGGAGTATTTCTTGGGCCGAGTCCAGCAGCTTACTGGCTAGACCTCGGAATTCCTGGATATAGGCCACAGCCAACTGTTGGCCTTGTCTGATGGTTCTGAACCTCCTTTTCACCTTCTGGTCTGCTAGCAGGTTCTCAAACTATTTCTCAGATGTCAGACCTGCCAAACACTTAATCATCTAAGTAGAAATGATCTTTGGCTTCATTTGTTGAGAAAGACAAAGTTTTATGAGAAGTCAAGTGCATTGCACCAGTGTAAAGCCAGAACTGAAGACTGTCTGCCAAAATCTCTAAGTTCAATTTTCCCCTCCCTTAATTTCCTCCCTTTACTGACCCAATGACCAATCAGTTTTCAGCAAGATGTTTTCAGAACAGCCACTTCAGACATAGGTAGGCATGCAGCTGCATTCTTCTTTCAGCCAGATGACCTTGAAACAATGTCTTGGGAAATACAGCAGTTAGTTTCATTTTCTTTCAAGCAATCGCCCTCCCATCCACATACAGCAAGTTTCATCCTCCCCAAGCATTCCCCCTCCCATCCATCCTCCCCAGAGTTCATGGCAGATTGTTCTTGCATGGTCATGAAGTATACAAGCAAGCATATGGTGACAGCTGACACATAATGCACTATATGAAGTAGAATAGAAATACTAGCTATTTTTCTGTTTTAAGTGAAGGTTGGCAGAGGATTTTTTTTAAAAAAAAAATCAGGAATCATGGTAATAGGAGTTTGTCACTCACTGGGCAACTTTTTAAACAGAAGAAAGAACATGAGCGCTAGTTGCTCTACATTTTGAATTTATAAATGAAATAACTTGTGAATTGGTTTTAGATTGGTTTGTGAGAAATTGGGAACATGAATACTGATTGTGCCTTAATTGTGCACGGTGCTGATTGGCTGTTACTGTAACAATGTGATTATATGTCCTTACTTTCCTGAGAGTTTTTGCAATTTTAAAAATAATCCATTACAGTCTTAATCTTCCCAGGCATGTGAGAGGGAAAAAAATCAGATATATAAATGAAACTTATTCCCTGCCAAATGAATACTGAAATGATTATTCTGTGGTAAACACACCCAAACTTTCTCGGTAGCAAGTTTTTCTTACAATTGTTTTTTTAACCACTATTCTTGAGAAAAAAAATTGTTCTAAAGTGCAGAGAATCTGGAATGAATCTCATTTTTGAGAATAGTACCATCATGGTTATATATGTAGCTTTGTCCTTTATATGATGGTTCCCAAATTTTCAAGCCATCCAGTATTTCTGAAGCGGAATTAGGTTGATAAAGTCTACATCATAGACTGAATTAAATTGTATTGCTACCGAGAAAATTTGGGTGTGTTTACCACAGAATAATCATTTCAGTTAATGATATATATATATTATCATTTCAGTTAATGATATATATATTAATATATCTGATTTTTTCCCTCTCACATGCCTGGGAAGACCAAAGCCAAGGGGTAACAGACTGAGAAAGGCTATCCTAAAGAATTGTGCTTTCTGATGGAGGAAATTGGAGCTAGATGACAGACTGGTTTTGGGGTGTATTTGTCAGAAATTGCCTTTGATACAGAGAAATTTTAACTTAATTGGACTGATGAGCCAAGTATCCCTTAGCAACATTTTTTTCATCCCCAAAGGCATGTGTAAAACTGAATTGCTGATAAGCTGAGGAAGAAATTGGGTTTCTAAAAATTCAATAGTGTACATAAAAAAATCATCAATCTCATTTAATTAATCTCATATAACTGGTATTTCAGATAATAAATCTCTCTGGATTGAAAGAATTAAAACATTCTGATTCAACAAATGCAATATATATAAAAATTAAGTTCTAGGGAGCTGTAATGGATTATTTTTAAAATTGCAAAAACTCTCAGGAAGGACATATAATCACATTGTTACAGTAACAGCCAATCAGCACCCTGCACAATTAAGGCACAATCAGTATTCATGTTCCCAATTTCTCACAAACCAATCTAAAACCAATTCACAAGTTATTTCATTTATAAATTCAAAATGTAGAACAACTAGCGCTCATGCTCTTTCTTCTGTTTAAAAAGTTGCCCAGTGAGTGCCAAACTCCTATTTTGTTCATCTACTATATACTTGTCATTTGCAAGGCCTTCCTACCCTAGTGCTTCAGGCAGGAGGAGCACATTCCCCTTAGCTGGATAAATGTTAATATAAAAATGATATATGTTATAATAAACATGGACTTAAAAATCTACAGTTAAAGAAATGTCAAGAGGAAAATGGAATAGTAGAATCAAACAGTAGAATAGAAAAATTTTCTCTTCCCAATTCAATCATTGAGACATCACATGATTGATTTTACTTGCATGTTCTTAACTCTGCTTCTCAGAAGCCAATTGTGAAGCAAACAAATAGTAATCACATGGCCATAGAACACTGCAATATTCATAAATATGAGAATTGGTTGCAAAACTGCTTTTCTGACACTGCCCCAGCTTTGCTAAATGAAGCAGTCAGTAAGCAAGGACCACCTATACTTGCATTGTGCTTCCAATGTAGATTCAATGGAACCTTTCTCTGTGAATCCTTCCAATATTTTGTAAACTGTTTCTTTGAAGAAGTTAGGATATTAATTATCTAAAGTACTTTGTTTTTTAATTTCAGGAAATCTCTCACATCATTTGGCATTAGCAGGGGACTCTTCAGCCCACAGGCTATAGATGGAGGGATCTTCTCCAGCCTGCTAAATAACTTATAAGGTTCCTGCCCTATCCCATTCCATCCCTCTTTTCTGCAAGACCCTATGCACCCTCTTGAAATATGTAACAGATCTGTCTCTGATCTGCTGCATTCTGGAAATTTTCCCCCAATACACACACACACACACACACACACACACACACCACCTTGTGCAAAAGGATTTGGATAAAATCTCTCTCTCTTCGTATATAAAGTAGCAGTCAGATGGCAACTTCTGGCTCAAAGTCTTCCAAATAGTTTATATCATGCTAGCCTGACTATCTTCAATATTTCCAATATCTCTGGGGGGAAAAACTGTTTTCAGATTTCTGCAAAGTGAATTTATAGGTCTAAAAATGCAGGCATATATGATTCATTGAATGAGAGTTCCCATAGTTGGGAAGAGGTCAGCTCGGTCCTCAGCTGGGAGAAACAGCGCTCAACAGAAGAATGAAGAGAGAAGTCAGCAACACAAAAAGAAGATTTAATGGAGGCAGAAGTGACAACAACATTAGATTCTGGGACAGCTGACCAATTGGTTTGGTCAATACATGGATTTTTATACAGTTTTTTTCTACAGCATTTTGTAATTTAGAGGTTTGTTTTGTATATTTTGTTATTTGATTTTAATTAGTTTGCTTCGCGAAGGCCAGCAATGAGTCTAAAATACTGGCTTTCTTGGATTTTTAATCTTGTTTAACAAATGTTGTTATTGTTGTTAGTTGCAAAGTCATGTCTGAGCCATTGCTATCCCATGGACAACGTTCCTCCAGGCCTTCCTGTCCTCTACCATACTCTGGAGTCTATTTAAGTTCACACTTACTGCTTCAGTGACTCCATCCAGCTACCTCATTCTCTGTTGTTCCATTCTTCTTTTGCCCTCAATCATTCCCACTAGTTTTGTTGTTACTCAGATTTCCTAAGACCTATTTGACTTCACATTCTAGGATGTCTGGCTCAAAATCAGTGACCACCCCATTGTGGTTAAATTCGTTCTTGTATAGTTCTTCTGTGTAATTTTGCCACCTCTTCTTAATCTCTCCTGCCTCTGTTAGGTCCTTGCCATTTTGGTCCTTTATCATGCCCATCTTTGCATGAAACGTTCCCTTCATACCTCCAATTTTCTTGAAGAGATCTCTGGTCCTCCCTGTTCTATTGTTTTCTTCTATTTCTTTGCACTGTTCATTTAAGAAGGCATTCTTATCTCTTCTAACTATTCTCTGGAATTCTGCATTCAATTGGGTGTATTCTTTCTTTTTCTCCCTTGCCTTTCGCTTCCTTTCTTTCCTCAGCTATTTGCAAAGCTTCCTCAGACAGCCATTTTGCTTTCTTGTGTTTCTTTTTCTTTGGGTTGGTTTTAGTTGCTACCTCGTGTATAATTTTGCGAACCTCCGTCCCTTCCTTAAATCTATTTGTCACCTCTACTGTATATTCATCAGAGATATGATTTAGTTCATACCTGAGTGGTATGAATTTAAGCCTAAATTTTAGGCTTCAATTTAAGCCTAAATTTTGCAATGAGAAGCTCATGATCTGAGTCACAGTCAGCTCCTGATCTTGTTTTTACTGATTGTATAGAGCTTCTCCATCTATGGCTGCAGAGCACATAGTCAATCTGATTTCTGTGTTGACTGTCTGGTGATGTCCATGTGTAGAGTCATCTCTTGGGTTGTTGGAAAAGAGTGTTTGCTATGACCATCGTATTCTCTTGACAAAATTCTATCAATCTGTGCTCTGCTTCATTGTACTCCACGGCCAAATTTGCCTGTTATTCCAGTTATCTTCCTACTTTAGCATTCCAATCCCCCATGATGATCAGGACATCATTTTTTGGTGTTAATTCTGTAAGGTGCTGTAGGGCTTCATAGAACCGGTAATTTCATCCTCTTCGGGATGGGGCATAGACTTGGACTACTAGATATTTAATAGTTTGCCTTGGATTCAAACTGAGATCATTCTGTCATTTTGGGGAGTGTATCCCAGTATTGCCTTTCCTACTCTTTTATTAATTATGAAGGTTACTCCATTTCTTTTGAGGGATTCTTGCCCACAGTAGAATACCTGATGGTCATCTGAATTAAATTCACCCATTCCTGTCCATTTTAATTCACTGATTCCTAAGATGTCGATATTCAGTCTTGTCATCTCTTGTTTGATCATGTCCAGCTTGCCTTGATTCATGGATCTTACATTCCAGGTTCCTATGGAGAGAAAATCTTTACAGCATCTAACTTTCCTTTCACCACCAGATGCATCCACAGCTGAACGTCCTTTCGGCTTTGGCCCAGTCACATCACTCTTTCTGGTGCTACTACTACTAGCTCTCTGGTCTTCCCTGGTAGCATATTGGACACCTTCCAACCTGAGGGGCTCATCTTCCAGCATCATATCTTTTTTTCCTTTTGGTACTGTCCATGGGATTTTCATGGTAAAGATACTGGAGTGGGTTGCCATTTCCTTCACCAGTTTTGTCTGCTATGACCTGTCTGTCTTGAGTGGCCTACATGGCATAGCTCATAGCTTCATTGAGCTACGCAAGCCCCTTTGCCATGACAAGGCAGTAATCCATGAAGGGATTAACAAATGTAATTAATCCTAAATGCTGGCTTCCTTTTGGTTTTAATCCTGTCTACAAATATAATTAATCCTATCCTCCTATTTTTAGTTAGTCTGATACAATGTTTTGCAAATTTAGCCCTTCTTCTGAAACACCTACCTGTCTCTGGCTCTCTCATCCAGATCAAGTGTTTCCAGTGAAAGCTTGAGGCAGAAGGTACTGCAAGCCTTTTTTCCATTGCTTGACCAGAAAAAATCCATAAGAAAATAATAACTAAATCTGTATCATCCTTTGAATCCAGCCTGTTAATTCATGAAGAAGAAGTTGGATATTTTAAATGTTACATCCAAAGATTCAGCAGTTCCAACCAGGGTTCACTGCAATGATCTGACAAAGTCCGCAAGAGTGGATAGAAATCAGCGTTTGGCAGGATATAACAAGAGGACTTAGTTCATCCTCCAAGGGAGATAAATAGGCAGCCATGTTGTCAGGGTGGCAATTAATCCCATTCTGCTTTGGGTAATTGCACCTTGATTAGAGACGGATCGTGGCTTTTCCTTGGAGTATACTTTTAAAGAAAATAAAACCCGAGATATATTCTAATAAAGCACATTTTATTATAAAGATGTAAAAAAGATCTTACTAGCTATTGATTACATCTTGGCAGTGTTCCTGCCTTACCTCTTGGCAGGTGAACAAAGAAAAGTTAGAAGAAAGTGAAAGAATGTGGACATGTGCAGTGGTTTTCAGAGATAAGAGTCAGACAGTCTACCGTAAGTCTCAGAATGGGAGCCCAGCTGACAAATACAAAAACGCAGTGACAACCCCTTCTTTTGTCAGTTGAGCGGACATCAAGTACATCATCAAATAAGGCACATCTTCTTACGCAGATACTCGTGTTGAGCTGCTGGAAGTGGTTTGTTGATCATATCAGCAATATGATCATATGTAGACACATACTGCAATTTAACAAAATCTTGTTTCACTAATTGTTTTATGTTTTGATAACGGATGTCAATGTGTCTGAACCTAGAACCTGTGAAATGTGATTCAGAAATATAAACCACTGATTCATTGTCTTCCATCATGGTGATTGGTCGGATCGGACGTGTCCAGATATCTGGGACCAAAGCATCAAACCATGTTAGAGAATTACATGCATCTGAAACACAAGCATATTCAGCTTCAGTAGATGAACAAGAAACAAAATTCTGTTTATGTACTTGCCAATAAACAGGACATCCATTTAAGAACATCCTATAACCTGAAGTATTTTTACGTGATTTCTTATCACTCACCCAATCAGAATCTGCATAACAACATAATTCTGCATAATCAGTATGTGTTGGTTCTAACAATAACTTCATATGTTTAGTGTGTTTTAGGTATTTCAATAATTTATTAACGCATTCCAATGAAACTGTTTTGCCTTACCTACGTGTCGAGATAAGAGATTAACACTAAGTGCAATGTCAGGTCTGGTCCAACTACTAATGTACAACAGTGACCGAATAACTGAACAATAAAATGTTTGATCCTCAAACTCCTGAGGATCCTCGAACTCCTGAGCCTGGATAGCTCAGCAGACTAATGCATTGTAATTTAACTCCAGCTGTCTGCAATTAGTAAGTTCGAATCTTGCCAGGCTCAAGGTTGACTCAGCCTTCCATCCTTTCTAAGGTAGGTAAATTAAGGACCCAGTTTGTGGGGGCAATAAGCTGACTTTGTAAAAATATAGAAAAGTATGAAGGCTATTGCTTAACACATTGTAAGCCGCCCTGAGTCTCCGGAGAAGGGCGGCATATAAATCAAATTTAAAAAAAAAACAAATTCAGGAGTTGATTCATGTGTCAAGTTGTGAAAATCTGTTTGCATGGGTGTCTGTTGTGTTAGCATCCTTCAAGTTGCAATGATGCAAAATTTGTTCAATTTTATCCTCTTGTGAAAGACTAAACCCCTTCTGTGTTTTGTCAATCTGAACACCTAAATAAGTGCTAATATGACCTAAAGATTTCAATGTGAAGTATCTCTGCAAAGCTTTGGCAAAAATTTCATTCATTTGCTTATTTGGACCAATATAAACAATATCATCAACATAAACAAGAACTATCTCATATGTATTGTTAGATCCTTTTGTGAACACGCACTCATCAGTTTCGGACTTAATAAAGCCCATTGAATTTAGTTTGTCAATAAGACATAAGTACCACATTAAACCAGACTGTTTCAGACCATAAAGACTTTTTTGTAGAAACCAGGTATTTCTGGTATGCCAGAAATATTTCTGAAAACTCCCCAAAAGGAGATGAGGGAGAAAGGTTCCTCTAATAGGATGCTCCAATTCAATGTCTGGCTATTCTTTGTGAATGCAGCTGCATTTATGAAGTTGTTTCAGTAAGAGAGAGTTGTCAGATGGATTGAAAAGGTTCCATTATTTGGGTTTTTTTTTTTCTATAAGCTTCAAATTGGTGGCTTCTTCCTTCCTGCATAAAATTCACAGAATGGGAATTTCCCTCCCTTCTGGCTGTTCCAATGGCCATCCCAGAGTGGTAGCTGTGCCTCTGCATTTTACTAGGGAGAAGCAAAACGGTCCCTGAAAGGCAATTCTTTTCCAGATCTAATGCTGATCAGGGCTGCCTGCTAAAGGGTTAGCTTGACATGCACGCACAGCTGCCCACAAAGCTAGAATGTATCTTTAAATTTATCAGCCACTTCATCATCCATTCCTGTTAAAGTAAAACCTTTAGATGACCCTAACTGTTTTGGAGGGAAACTTAGAACATTTACCTTTGGTGGGCTTTTTCTAGTTCTATGATTGTTTAAGGCCCTGTGGGCCTAGTATATAAATAACAGGCATTTGCCTGCAGTTCCTCAGTTCCATGTTTGAGTCAATAAATGCTGTTGCAGCTATGCTGGTCTGGTTCTTGCCTACTGAAGCCCACTACACAACAGTGGTGATGAGGATGGGATGCTGCAGGGGAGAGAGCTGCTGCTAACCAAGAGTTTGTAGTCACTGGGTGATAGGCTGGGTAATGAAGTCCTGGCAGGACTAGTCCTTACCCCTACCTGCCAGTAAGCCACATTGGAGGCACGCTGAAATCACTAGGTATTAGAGCAGGTAAAAAGCCCTGATGGGACCACACTCCCCACCCTGCCTGACACTAAGACACATTGGAGGCACAGACGTTCCTGAGGGATCTGTCCCCAGGACTCCTAAATTGAGCCCAGCTCCACCCGCAGTAAGACAGGCATTAACCAGCACCACAGGAGCCTTCTCCAAATGACTAAACTGGGAAGACTCAATGAGTTTGACATTAGTCACCTGGAACAGTGGAGCTAATACATCTCCTGAGTAGACAACTATCTCCAACTATCTAAGCAGATCACGGATGACAGCCTGAAGGTGGCAACCCTGTTATGCGTCTGTGGACAAGCCAAGTTTGATATAGCTGAAAACGTGGTAGCACTGACAAGCATAGAGACAGTGGCCTATGCAGACCTCAAGAAAAAATTAAAGGAACATTTTGAGCCTAGACTCTTGGTCATCACCTGGCATCATGCATTTGAGCAATGAGAATAGAGATCCAGGAAAACTGCAGCAGAGTTTGTGGCAGCCCTTTGCCAAGCTTCATGCCAATGTGAGTTCCCTGATCTGGAAGAGCATCTCAGAGACAGGCTTGTTTGCAGTCTGCATAATAGTGAATTACAACAGCGCCTATTTGCCATGGAGAAACTGACTTTTCAAGATGTGTTGAAGGAAGTCATGGCAGATGAGGCTGCCGGAGGGACCATGAAGACTCTCCAGCCACCAAAAAACACACACCAGCCCCCCAGAGATCCACCAAGGGACTGCAAAAGGCTCAGAGGAGGTCAGTGAGAGCGACAAAATCAACTGCTTGCAGAAAGACACCCAGATGGCCATGCTTCACAAATCTGTGCAAGTTGTGGGAGACAACATGAAAGAGCAGAGTTCAGATTCTGCACAGCTGTATGACATGTCTCTGGGAAGCAAGGGCACTTTGCCAGAGTTTGCAGAGGTTGTCAGGGGGAAACCAAACCTGCGACACAACAGCATAAGTGGAAAAGGCCCCCAGGACAGAAATGAGTTGAATACTGCTTGGGAAGGCATAGCATCCAATGCACAGAGGCCCAACGCTCCATCAAAGAAAAGATAAAACTCCAACTTAAACTTCAAGGGGTCCCATGCTTCATGGAGCTTGATACAGGATCGGCCATGTCCATTGTATCATCCACAACATTCGACCTCATTTGCAAACGTAGCCAATGGTGAGTCCCGCTCAAATCATTGAGTTTAGTGCTAACATCCAGAATCACCATGTTCCTGTAAGGGGTGAAGCTACCATTAGAGTACAATTTACAGAGTTCAAGAATCTTCTCAGCATAGTGGTTGTAGAGGGACCATGCACCAGCCTCATAGGACTGGACTGGTTCGAGACCCTGGGCATCAGGGTACCAGGCATTTATCAAACCCAAATAGCTGATCTAGAAGTGGTATGCCAACAATACGCTGACATATTCATCTCTGAGCTGGGACAATACAAAGGGGCAACCATTTTACTCAACCTCAATCCAGCAGTAACGCCAATCTGATTAAAACTGCACAGGGTTCCTTTGCATTGAAGCCTAAAATTGAACTACACAAACTGGTACAGCAGGGAGTGCTCCAACATGTGGATTGTAGCCTGTGGGACACTCTCATAGTAACCCCAGTTAAGCCTAATGGGGATGTTCGCATCTGCACAGACTACAAGTGCACCATAAATAAGGTGCTACAGCAGCATGCTTACCCATTAGCAGTGGTAAGCCACATTTCCGTCTCACTCCAGGGAGGCTGAATCTTCACTAAGCCAGACCTCTCGCAGGCCTACCAGCAGCTGGTGGTGGACAACACTACCGCAGAGACTCAGACAATAGTCACACACAGAGATTCATTCCGAGTATGCCACTTGCAGTTTGGGGTAAGCATAGCATCAGAGTTGTTCCAAAGTATTATGGAACAAACATTGAAGAACATTCCTGGTGTCTGCCCATACTTGAATGATGTTCTGATTGTGGGGGAATCAGTGGCAGTCCTGGTGGAACATCTCCAGGCAGTACTCCAATGTTTCTGTGAGGCAGGCCTAAAACTCAAGAAGGAAAAGTACCAGATTGGCGTGGAATCCACAGAATTCCTGGGTTTCTGCATCGACGCTGCCAGAATCCATCCAGCTGAAGCAAAGCTAAAGGCAATTCAGCGAGCCCCCCCCCCCAAATCCAAGGGGGAGCTTCAAGCATTCCTGGGCTTGCTCAATTTTTACCACTCCTTCTTACCGCATAAGGCTGCCCTGGTAGAACCGCTACACCGCCTACTGGACAAAAAGGCACCCTGGGTCTGGTCAAGCATTCAAGACAAAGCATTCAAGGTGATAAAATCATTACTATCCTCGGACTAGTCCACAAGCCAAGCAAGGAAATGGGCCAAGCCCATAGACTCTAGGCGATTGCCTCTGCCGCAGACTGAGCTGGATCTGGCCCCAGCTTGTCATATTTTGGTGATCCAGGACCTGCCTGAAGCACCCCTACATGCAGGGGACATTGCAGCTGAAACAACCATGGACAAAAACGTTTAGCCACATTCTCAACTGGGTGTTAAGTGGATGACCAGAGACCCAGCCAGGCCCTGAGTTCCAGCATTACACTTCGCAGAAAAATGAACTGTTGGCCCACAAGGGATGTGTGCTATGGGGCAGCAGGATCATCATTCCACCCAGTCTTCACTTCAAGGTGCTGGATTCCCTACATGAACGGCACCCAGGAATTGTTTGGATGCAGGCTGTAGCCAAGAGCTTCTTGTGGTGGCCAGGCCTGGACAAAGACATTGAGAATCAAGTAAGAGTTGCCAGGCCTGCCAAGAAACCCGACCAGAGATGCCACAAGCACCAGTGCACCGCTGAGAGACCATGCACACCCCATGGTCTTGCGTGCACATTGACTTTGCAGGCCTTTTCCAGGGGCAGGTGTTCCTGATAGTAGTGGACAGTTATTCCAAGTGGTTGGAAGTGGCACCGGTCTCATAGATGACAATGACCAAAGTCATCTGAGAGTTGGGCTGGCTATTCACCACACATGGTCTGCCAGATGTGATTGTGTCTGACAATGGGGCACAATTCTCAGCAGAAAAGGTTCAGTCATTCCTCAACGCCAACATGATTTGGCACATAACATCTGCTCCATTCCACCCCATGACCAATGGTCAGGTCAAATGAATGGTCATGACAACAAAGGAGGCACTCAAGTGGATGACAACTGGGGACTGGAATCACCACCTGGCAAACTTCCTCCTGTGTCAACACATGACACCTTGTACAACAACACATCGTAGCCCAGCGGAGCTGAGGTGGGGCCTCTGGCTCACAATGAAGCTTGACTGACTTCACCCAGACAGAATAGCTCAGCCAAACATCCCCCCACCACCGGTACTTACAGCTGAGTGACTTGGTCTGGGCCAGGAACTATGGGAGTGGGGCACTTTGGGTGGCAGCAAAAGTAACTAAAATTTTTTTTACAACCTCTTTGCTGAAGAGGTTGTAGAAAAAATGGTTTTAAAAGTAAAAAAAAAAATTGGCCATGCCCACCCAATCACATTAACCCTCCCCCCCCCACACACACCAAGCCATGCTCACAGAACCGGTAGTAACAAATTTTACCACTGCTCTAATTCAACCGAACTCTCCAGTAACATTGTGGCAGTCCACCAGAATCCATGGACCCCCAGCCTATCTCAAAGACTATGAATGTTGAACAGACTGAGGATAAGAACTATTCTAGGGGAGAGGGTGTTGTGTATTAAATGTATATAGTTGTGTTAGAGTTAAATTAACCTTTAGATGACCCTAACTGTTAACCTTGCTAAAGTGAAACTAACCTTTAGATGACCCCAACTGTTTTGGAAGAAAACTTAGAACATTTATATTTGGATGAGCTTTTTCTAGTTCTATGATTGGTTAAGGTTAAGGCTAGCTCTAGCTTCACTGGTCCAGTCAGGTGGGTTGCATAGGCTCCCCCCAATAGGGACCCATCGATCTGTTCGAAAGTGATTTGGTGGGCCAGCCTTTTCGCTCTAATTTCCAGTTTCAGGACCGTGGTTAGGTTGATCAAGCATCTAGTGCAGCCTGAGTCTATTAGGGCTTGAAAAGTCCCCTGGGCTCCTGTTTTTTTGGGGCTGTGAGGCATATTGGGAAAATGAAAGGGTGGATCGGTTCACACACCATTGAGTCATTTTTGCCCTCATCCTTGCTGTCATAGGAATCCGGTGACTGGTCATCGTTGGCTGTGGTTCCCCCCCCCCTTTGACTGGGTGGGGAGGGACCTCTGCAGCCTGGAAGGCTTTTCAAGATGTGTTGGTGGCACGCCTGGGGCCTCATTCCGGTTGTGCCCTGGGTGATGGCTCTGACTTTGGTTTTGGGGCTGGGGTTGAGCATGCTGATACCATGTGGCCTATCTTCCCGCATCTGTAGCATTTCAGCAGGCTTTGGGGGAGGGTTGGTTTTGGGGCCGGCTGTGGTGCTGTGGCTCCCTGTAGGCTGGGTGATCTCTACTCTGGTTGACCTCTTTCTTTGGTGTCTAGTTGCTTTCTCATGGTGTTGGCACACAATCCTCCATCAACTTTCAGCCACTTTCAGTCGCTTGGAGCAGGTTCTCTTTGGATAGTCCGCCCTCTCCCATGGTTTCCTGAGTTTCTCTTACATACCCCAGATGTAAGGGAGCAACTAGAGAGCTTGGGCCCCAGGAGTCCCAGTAATTGTGATTAGTTTTGAGAGAGTTGCCTTGCTAGTGGGGTTCTGACAGATGCTCTAATTAAATCATAAGTCTTGAGCCAAGCTTCAAAAGAAATCCATTTATTTATTAGGTGCTCCATGTCAGCACTTACACAAATGAAGCCAACTCTGACCCCATATAATTTACAGCCTAATCATGACCCTGTTTCCCCCCTAACCCCAGGGTATGTCATCAATCACATTCAATTTCGCGGGTTATAGAGATCACTCCCCTCCGGCCACTGTGGGTAACCCTGGGAGATAGCCTTGAGAAAGATATATCTGGAATGTGCTCCTGTCTTTGGCTGCTGTGTTACTTCGTCGGTTTTCCCTTCCCCCTTTCCTATGGCAACTCAAGAGTAGGCCAGGGATGTTTTGCGAGTTGACAAGAAGTCAAACACGTGTTTCTACTGCCCAAATATCCTCCCGCTCTCTATTTCACCGTGTTTTCAAAAATACAAATGGGAATTGATCATAAAGGAAATGCCAAATGTTTTTTTTTAAAATCATGTTTTATTTGCACTTTTCATTCCATACATATTTTATGGACAGTGCACTGACTGGGTCAAATCTTTTTTAAACAATGCTAACAATAATAATACAAATAAATTTGTGTAATCCTAATCTTCCAACTTCAACAATGCTATTCTCTATAATTTTATTTATTTATTTATTTGTTTTAATTTCTATACCGCCCTTCTCCAATATAGGACTCAGGGCGGTGCACAGCCAAAGTAAAATCCAGACATAGAAAGATTAAAAAAACTGATTAAAATAATTAAATAATTTGGCCATAATTAAAAACAGTTCCAATTTAAAATAGTTTAAAAGTTTGACTCAAGCCAGCCCAGCTAGTTGGAATAAATGGGTTTTCAGGGCCCGACGAAAAATCCGGAGGTCTGTTATTGTATGTAACTCTGGGGGGAGGTTGTTCCAAAGGGTGGGCGCCACCACAGAGAAGGCTCTCCCCCTGGGGGTCGCCAGCCGACATTGTCTGGCGGACGGCACCCTGAGGAGGCCCACTCTGTGCGAGCGTACTGGCCGGTGGGAGGCTATTGGTGGCAAAAGGCGGTCTCGTAAATACCCCGGCCCTAAGCCATGGATACGTTGATAATACGTTATCATTTCCCCCATTAATTCATTTGAACATAGATAACATTTCTTTGTGCCATATATTTGTTATCCCCTACTAAATTACTAATATTTAGTATTTTAAGAATTAGTCATTATTTCACCATAACTTCCATATTCCAAATGCGTAGGATTACTAATAAAGCCAAATATTAACAATATTTAATCAATCCTGGGAGTATATCTCAAAATCTCCACAATTTCTAGTCCTTAATAATTTAAATTCACAATATACTTTAACACACTATTAATGTTAATAATACAATTAGATTACCTAATCCTAAATTTCCATCTACTAAACTTAACTAATTTCTAATTATAATAAATTGTATTATCTATTTGCATATATACTACTATTTTCCCTATTTGTATTTTTCCATTTTATTAATTATCCATCATCTCTTAACCTTTTTGAAATTTCATCATTTATTGACTTATTAGTCAGCATTTTATCTCTCTCTCTTGGAATCTTGTAGCTCTTTTTGGTATTTGTGTGCCTACTGAACATTCCCGTCTGGGTGCCCTTTGTCTCTTTCTGCTGTATTATTTGAACACCCATCAACAAGACTTCCTTTTTTAAAAAAAGAAATTTTTCTTTTTTCTCTCTGTTCTATTATAAGCTTTTAAGGAGTTATCTATTTGATTCCTACTTATTAATCCTATCTCTTCTTTATTTTTAGCTTATTTCATCTCATTTTGATTTTTACCTTCCACTGCTTCTTCTAATTTTTCTTCAATTTCCTGAATATCATGTTCCTCTTTTTTCCCCAATTGTTGAGTGACTTCTACATTCATTTCTGTGTCTTTAAACAATCCCCTTGTTTCCTTATTGTTCTTTATAGATTCATGCATACTTTTTAGCCTCAAGAATATTTCTTCATGCCATAATCCCCTGTAAATTAAGGTGACCAGACATCCCGCTTTTTAGCAATTTGTCCCGCGTCCCGCGGCGTTTCAAAAAAGTCCTGATTTTTCATTCTGCCTCCTGAGTCCCGCTGCCTCTTGAGCCCCAGCTGATGGCTAGAAGAAAAAAAAAACTGTTTAAACTCTTGCCCGGGGCTTCAAAGAGCCGCCCTACAGGCAATCAGTGTAAAGAGTTCCTGAAGCAGTTTTTTTTTCCCCTAGCTAAGCTGCAGAAACGAAACTGAAACCAGGATCTTTGGTGCAACGTGACAAAATGAGGCAGAGAGAGATTTATTTTTATTTTTATTTTTCCTCCCCAAAAATGGTAGGTGAAAAACTGCAAACAATGGGAAATTTAGGAGGAGAGTTCAAGATTTTAAAACACAAAAGAAAAAAAAGCTGTATTTAACTAGGGAATTGTAATAATTGAGATACTATTAATTGTATATTGTGTTGAAAGCAGAAATGGTTAAGTTGTGGTTCAGAGGAATATATGGGGGAAATTATTTGGTTTATTATTATTGGTAAATATAATTAATTGATTTGTAAGAAATTGGATTGCATGGAAATAATTGGAATATTCATGTTCATATTGATTAATATACAAAAAAGATAGTTTTATAACTAATTGATTTATATTAAAATGTTGAATTTATATTAAACAACTGTATTACATAATTACATAATTAAACAATGTGGGGATGGATATAAATATATATATATATATATATATATATATATATATGTCTTTTTCTGTTTTTCGTAGGCTTTTATGTGCATATTCTTTCTAGCCAGGTTTTACCTACGTAAGCTAGGTTGTTCTGCAGCTCTGACTGTGTGAAATCTCATTCACCAACCTCAGAGCTCCTCCTCTGCTGACAAACTGCAACTCTGCGTTGCTCTCTGGGAGACTCAGATAGCTATTTCTGCCTTATAAGGCTTCGTCAGTGAGCCACACCCACTTCTCAGATATTCCCCCTGTAAAGGTACAATGTGTCTTTTTCTGTTTTTCGTAGGCTTTTATGTGCATATTCTTTCTAGCCAGGTTTTACCTACGTAAGCTAGGTTGTTCTGCAGCTCTGACTGTGTGAAATCTCATTCACCAACCTCAGAGCTCCTCCTCTGCTGACAAACTGCAACTCTGCGTTGCTCTCTGGGAGACTCAGACCACACCCACTTCTCAGAACTGACGAAGGCTCACTGACGAAGCCTTATAAGGCAGAAATAGCTATCTGAGTCTCCCAGAGAGCAACGCAGAGTTGCAGTTTGTCAGCAGAGGAGGAGCTCTGAGGTTGGTGAATGAGATTTCACACAGTCAGAGCTGCAGAACAACCTAGCTTACGTAGGTAAAACCTGGCTAGAAAGAATATGCACATAAAAGCCTACGAAAAACAGAAAAAGACACATTGTACCTTTACAGGGGGAATATCTGAGAAGTGGGTGTGGCTCACTGACGAAGCCTTATAAGGCAGAAATAGCTATCTGAGTCTCCCAGAGAGCAACGCAGAGTTGCAGTTTGTCAGCAGAGGAGGAGCTCTGAGGTTGGTGAATGAGATTTCACACAGTCAGAGCTGCAGAACAACCTAGCTTACGTAGGTAAAACCTGGCTAGAAAGAATATGCACATAAAAGCCTACGAAAAACAGAAAAAGACACATTGTACCTTTACAGGGGGAATATCTGAGAAGTGGGTGTGGCTCACTGACGAAGCCTTATAAGGCAGAAATAGCTATCTGAGTCTCCCAGAGAGCAACGCAGAGTTGCAGTTTGTCAGCAGAGGAGGAGCTCTGAGGTTGGTGAATGAGATTTCACACAGTCAGAGCTGCAGAACAACCTAGCTTACGTAGGTAAAACCTGGCTAGAAAGAATATGCACATAAAAGCCTACGAAAAACAGAAAAAGACACATTGTACCTTTACAGGGGGAATATCTGAGAAGTGGGTGTGGCTCACTGACGAAGCCTTATAAGGCAGAAATAGCTATCTGAGTCTCCCAGAGAGCAACGCAGAGTTGCAGTTTGTCAGCAGAGGAGGAGCTCTGAGGTTGGTGAATGAGATTTCACACAGTCAGAGCTGCAGAACAACCTAGCTTACGTAGGTAAAACCTGGCTAGAAAGAATATGCACATAAAAGCCTACGAAAAACAGAAAAAGACACATTGTACCTTTACAGGGGGAATATCTGAGAAGTGGGTGTGGCTCACTGACGAAGCCTTATAAGGCAGAAATAGCTATCTGAGTCTCCCAGAGAGCAACGCAGAGTTGCAGTTTGTCAGCAGAGGAGGAGCTCTGAGGTTGGTGAATGAGATTTCACACAGTCAGAGCTGCAGAACAACCTAGCTTACGTAGGTAAAACCTGGCTAGAAAGAATATGCATATATATATATATATATATATATATATATATATATATATATATATATATATATATATATATATATATATATATATATATATATATATTCTGTGTATTAGACTTTGTGTGTATTGAGTTCACTTTTACGGAGTATATTGCGGCTATAGTGCCGTAGTACTCTTCTTCCATAGATGGCTCTCTTTGCCCAAATATAACGTTAAACAATCTGTCAAAAACAACTGATTACCTGATAAATCCAGGCGGGGTGGGTTAGCAATACAAATAAATAAGACAGTTTCTCCCAAAAATCACCTTTCAACTTGTTTAAACTTTTTTCAGGCTTTCTGTGTTTTAAAGCTTGGGCTTCTTTTGCCTCTTGATTTTCAGTTTTTTTCCCCCGTCCATGTATTTAATCACTGCTTTCTTACACTTGGAAGTTATCTTTTAAAATTCTTGTACTTAAACCAGGTCTTTAGAGTAAAAGGTGGTAACTATCTCACCCAGTTTTGATGCTCTGTCCACGAACCACTCTAGCACAAATCTTACAGTCCCAGTTGTCCCAGTTTATGACTGCCAAAAACGGCTGTCGCCCTGCTGCCATTTGGGAGAGTTTGCTTTGGACCCAGTGGGGTAATTGTGAATTCCTTGTGGTCAGCAAAGTGCCTCTCCTTCCTTCACCACCCCTACAAGGTGGCTTTGACCCCATAGGGAAGTCACCAGCTGGATTTCGCTGGGCTCGACAGAATCTACTATTTTCCAAGACATTCTTACTGCAACATCAACCGGAAGTCCGACATGCCAAACATTCTTAAACAAAGCTTGGTGAAGCGCCACAAGGGAAGGCAGACTTTCCCTTCTGCACAAGTTGCTTTAGAGGGGGAAGGCATGGCTCCCCTCTCTTTTCTGCTTCCTCTCCTCCAGGTGGCAAGTGCTCCCAAGAACTCACCCTAGCAGCCCCCCCCCCACACACACAAGGAGGCCCCCAACACTGCTCTCAGGAGCAAGAGGGGTGCATAATTGCAGCCATATTGCCCTCCAGCCACCTGGGCTTTTATATCTGCAACAATCTGCTTCAAAATTCTAGGGTGGTCAAAAAATATTCAGGTCTTAACTGTTTTGGTATATTGTTTTTTTATACATAAAATAGTCATTAGGGCAGAGAACCGGTTGTTAAATTATTTGAATCTCAACACTGCCCGCTAGGACAGGGGTGTCAAACTCAAGGCCAGGGGCTGGATCTGGCCTGTGTGATACTTAGATCCAGTGGTGGGATTCAGCCAGTTTGCATCGGTTCGCCTGAACCGGTAGCTAACCACGCCCAGCCAAGCCCCTTGCCCCTCCCAGCCACTTGCCTCGGATGTGGCTGATATCTCTGACAATGGCTTTGCCATGTTGCCCCCAAGGTGAGCCTTCAGCTGAACGGGCAGGTCTGGAGCAGGTCTCCCTCTTGTGGTATGCCGCTTTCTGCATTTAATTTTGGAGCCATCTGGGTAAGGGCACCCATCCCCCAGCAGTGATCCCTGCCACCATCATGCAAGCCAGCCAGCCTAGCCCAAACCCGTGAGCAAAGGAATGATCACCCTCCACCAGCCGGCCCTCGCCCATCTGGTCAGGTTGTAGGAGTGCCTGACCTCCCAGCTGCCCCCCTGCCCTGTGGAGCGGAAGCAGCAGCACTCTCCCATTGTCCCACAAACACTATAAAGCCTCTGTGGCCTTGTGTTGTGCTACCCGACTGCCTTGGGAGTGAGGGGGAATAAAGAGGCCAGCCAGCAGGCAGGCCGAAGCATCACTGGCTTTGCTGTCCTGCCTCCGCTCTTGCAAAGTGAAATGCAATGCCTTTTCTCTTGCCGCACAGCCCTCCCAATCAGCAAAGGCTCCCTAAATGAGCTAGCCAGGGTCAGTCCTAGCTTTGCTATCCATTGCAGCTAGGAATCTCAAATAAAGCCCAGAATGAATACTTGTGTGTCAGCCAATCTGGGCACTAGCTAGGCAGGCGGCCTGCAAAACTCCGTTGTCTTCCGAGGAGCCCAGCTGAAGTTTCATTCGCTGAGGCACCAGGACTCCTGATGACGGATAGGGTCCTTTGGGCACTTAACTTGGCTACCTATAAGCTCCAGTCCCACCCTCCACCTCAGCAAGTGGCACACAAAAGTTTGGCCAGGCTTCTTGAGAGACAGAGTTTGGAGGAGGCCGATCTAGGGACTGGTTGTAGCACAAACATTAATTCTTGGCTTTGAGATTCCTGGCTGAAATGGGCAGCAAAGCTAGATTTGTCCCTCTGATCCAGCAGCTGGAAAAGGAGGCAGAGAGAAACAGTCCCATTGCCAAGGAATGAGCGGGTCGGAGGGGGGAAGAAATTCAAATTTCAGTCTCCTGGTGCAGTGCGGGAATTTGGACAAAGGCTGAGGGAAGGGCCTCTGGCTCACTCATGCTCTCTCCCTCTCCAGTCTAGATTGATGCAGGCAGAAGCTCACATTGCCCTTTCCAAGCCTGCTGTCAGAGAAGCTGGGCACTGGTGAGGGATGGCTTTTTGCCTAGCTTTGTCCGGCTGTTGAGGAAAAAAATGGATGGTGGCCTGGGGAGGAAGCCATGCTCCCCCGACAGCTGGACAAAACTATGCAAAAAGCTAGCCGTTACCGGCTTCTCCAACAGCAGGCTTGCAAAAGGCAATGTGGCTCCGTCTGCGATCAAGTTAGACTGGGGAGGGGGAACATGAGCGAGCACTGAGGAGACTGCAGGAGGAGGGAAGCCAGCCAAAGGGCGAGGGAGGGCATCTGCAGCATGCTATAGTACATGCACTTACTTCAGCCCCCTTCTTTCAGAGGGCTCTGATCAGCTCCCCTGCCTCTCCTCTCACCCCATTAGCCAGCCTGCCAGCAGGAGGTGAATTGGTGGGCTTTATTGCATTCCAGGCATTTCCCACCCAAACGGCACACCACATTTGCAATGTGGGGAGGTGTTTGGGAAATGCAGTGGGGGAATGAGGGTGGTGGCAGAGGAGCCGCTTGCAAGCCATCAGTTTTTGCGGGGTGGAGAGTCTCCCCCTAGGCAGAGGCAGCTTCCCATTTCGGTGCCCTTCCCCTCCTCCCCCGTAGGGAAAATAATTTTTTTAAAAAACCCTGCAAACGGTTTGTACAAAATGAGATGCTTTGCCTCCCCGGGCAGTAGAGTTGCACCTCTCAGTGAAGAGAAAGCATTGCGTGCCTGCCAAAAAGTCTTTCTGAGAGCCTCACCTGTAGCAGAGATGAGAATGTCAACTGTCTCTAGCCCTTAATTCTCCTTAAGCATTGTCAAATGAGGAGCAGCACTGGCAGACTTTCTAAGCCTAAAGCAGAGAGGGAAGGAGAGTGGGAGAGAGATATCCAATCCAACCTCTGTGTGTCTGAGAGCGGGGGGAGAGGGAGAGGGAGAGAGATGTGGCTTCTTGGGGATGCATTCTGGAGAAGTGTCAAGAGAAATGCTAAACGGGCAATCAGTTTGGGATTAAATTCCAAATGAAATTGGGTCTTCAGGATAAAGAGACATGAAGAACTTTCAACTGCAGGTTTCTAAAAATCTTATTAAAAGGAATGTCTAGAGGCAGCTCTTTAACTCATTTGTCCAGAGGGAGCAACAGAGATAGGGTCCCAATAAGTGTCTTAGCCAGTGGTGGGTTCTAACCCGTATTACCACCGGTTCGTTTCGTGCATGCGCTTTGCGCACGATCTCCCCAAACTGGGGAGAACTGGTAGCAACCCACCATTGGTCTTAGCTATTTAGTTTAGGAATAACAGAATTATAGAGCTTAAAGGGACTTTGGAGGTCTTCTAGTCCAGGGGCCCCCAAACTTGGCAGCTTGGAGACTTGTGGACTTCAACTCCCAGAATTTTAGAACCCACCCCTGCCGTGGCAGTCGAAAACAGATCTCGGGAGCCCATTTTCGCTAGCAGAATGCTTGTGTCACCACAGGCTCCCCTGACAGGAGTGACATCAAGCTGGCCATATCCAACCTGGCCATGCCACCCTGCCCCCTCGCCCAAGGTCAAACAAACCCTTATGTGGCCCTCAATGAAATTGAGTTTGACACCCCTGCTCTAGGAGAAAAGGAGATCTTATGCAATTTTAACATGAAGAGAGTATACCAGATTATTGACAAAGATTCTGTTTTCTTCTTGTTGATCTAGAAAGGAATCCTCTTCTCTCCCAAGCACATTATCTGGCCAGGAAATTGATTTTCTTTCTTTTTAGAGCATTTGGTTGGTGAAGCTACCAAATGCAAGCTACCAATAAAAGGTAGCACTCTTCCAAGAAAAGACTAATTGCCTATTTATAATTAATGATAATTGAAAAGACAGTATTATTTTTATATTTTTCCAATAAATGACTTGCTAATAGAAAAGGGCGATTTTTTGCCCCCACCCCCAGATCATTGTGAATTGAGGGAATGAGCAACTAAGAATAGTAGAAACCATTGAAAAGAAAGGAAGGAGCAAGAGATGCAAATACTGCTGTTGAAAAGAATGGATGCCCTTGAGATCAGGCTTGGTAATTGGGCTGAAATCTCCTCTTTTGTAGCATTTTTTCTCCCTTTCCAGTTATTTTTTCCTTTCCCTGCTCAAGTTTTTCTGATCTTTCTCTCCAGTCCAGCTTCCCATCTCACTCTATTGTCTTCTTTTTCTTGTCAGGACTAAGGAACAACTGTGTTTGTGGGTGAGAGAGAAGTTTCAGTATGTAAGAATTATCAGGGGACATAGCTAGAGATCAGTCAATGTTATAAATGGAGGCAATCTATTATGCAGGCAAATAATTTAAATTAGCTGTTAAGTCCCTAATTATTTATTTTTGGGCTGGCTCTTCCTTTTCTTTAAAGGTAGATTCTGGGGAGGATATTTGTATCAACAGCAGTTATAGCAAAATAATAAGCCTGTGGTGATTTAATCACCCAAAAGCCACCAGCAATCAATTTACTTGTTAGGACATTTGATACAAGGATGTTTCTGTTTGCCATGGCAGTTAAATGCAGATACCATCAGCATCATTCCTCCTCCCCACAAATATCCCTAGTCTTTATCATCCCCAAGTATGATAAATGTGAAGCAAGCCAGGAGGGATTGCTTTTCAGTTTAACTGGTTTTTGTTTTTGTTTTTTTTTGAAAAGTCTTCCTTTGGAAATCAGGCTGATGTCCCAGACTGTACTCAGGCAGATGTAAAAAATCAAGCTGTTCTGGAAAACATTTTAACCATTTTGGGATCACTTTTGCTGTTACTGCTCCCCCCACCCCCCCGAGTTGTTATTTTTAATATTCTCAAGGTTCATTTTATGTTTTTAGATTTACCATGAGTATTGTAAATTGTCCCACAGATGGTATTCATCATATAAACTCCCAGGATTTGGGTTGCTTGCAATGTGACACAAATACAATAAACTTTTGTTAAGGAAGATAGCTGTGTGTTTCACAGGAATTTCTGTTTATCATTTCTCTGATGTTTCTTCTTGGATGATTATCTTACGTACACTATTGCAGGCTAACTCTGCCCACAGTTGGAATTTGATCATGAATGGTTCAAGGTTGCCTCAGCTTTTCATCTTTTTGAGGTTGGTAAAATGAGGACCCAGACTGTTAAGGGCAATATGCTGACATTGTAAACTGCCCAAAAAATGCTGTGAAGCACTACGGGGAGGTATATAAGTTAAAGTCGTACTACTTTCCTTCCTCAATTGCTTATCCCACTTTTTTATAGCTGTAATAATGTGCTGTAATTTGTTTTAGTAGCTGAAGAATGATAGCCAGGCCTCACAATCTGATTTTCCAGTGGAAGCAGATGATATTCCCTACTGTGACTCTGACCCAAAAACATTAATCACAAATATCTGAGTGGTCTCATAAAATCAACTCATTATCTATAAAAGAGAGCATTACCTATATTGTTGCCATGGTTTTTAGAATTCTATGATGTCATGAATCATGGTAAACTAAACAGCAGTGGCATTATTCTGCAGCCTCCATATAGAATAACATGTGGTTGCTTGGTAATGCATAGAATCACCTCAATTGTTGGCTGCAATATTGCAAGGCATCCTTCATTTGGGTAAAAAGAGCAAGAAGGATGGGCATCATGAGATGTGTTGTCCCCTTTGCGACCCAAATTTTCCTGGTTGGGATTCTGATATTTTTTGAAAGGTTGGATGGATTCATACTTCCATGCCCAGCTTCAAACATTAAATCAAATCCTAATGAATATTTGGATGAAACAGAATCTCATGGAAATCTTCTGAAAAAACTGTACAAATCATACAATGTCCTACAAGCAGCTCCCAAAGCAAAAATAACCAAAAAGGAAGAGACTCAAGAGTTGGAAGTCCAAAAGGATTTAAGTACAGAAATTTTGGAAGTTTCTAGGGACATCAACCTGCAGACAAAAAGCTATCTAGAAGGGTTAAAGAACGATCAGAATATGGTAGAGAGAAATCAATGGCTTCAAAAAAACCAAAGAAAAAAAGACTTAGCTGTTAGGTTACCAACAAAGAGGCGAGGATTAGCAGAAGCCACAGGAAAACTTGCAGAAGATCAAGTAAAATATAATTCACATACAATGGCTGAAAAACAGTGGAAGCTAGCAGGGCAACAACTGCCTCTGGCTACCAAAGCAAAAATTGCAGAAAACAAAGAGAAAACTGATGAGTTGGAGATCCAAAAGGAAGTGACTAGAAAACTTTCAGAAACTTTGAAGGTTAAGAGGTGGCCGAAGGTGACTGTCAAAGACAAAATCAAAAGAAACAAGGAGAAAATTCATGAGTCAAAGAAAGAGAAATTGCGGAGTCATGTGAAAGTGGCTATTGAAATTATAGATGATCTTAACATTACGCACTGGCTGAAGAGTATTCTCAGAGACAAAATAAGAGAAAATGATAAGAAAATTCATAAGTTTGAGAAGAAGAAGGAAGTGATTAAAGAAATTTTGGAAGATCTGAAGGTTAATACTGGGCCGAAGGTGACTCTCAAAGAAAAAATAAGAAGAAACAAAGAGAAAATTCATGGGTTCAAGATTCAAAAGGAAGTGGCTACAGAAATTTCAGAAGTGCTGAAGCTTAGTAAAAGGCCGAAGGTGACTCCTCTTAAAGACAAAATGAGAGGAAACAAAGAGAAAACTCAGGAGTTTGAGATTCAAAAGGAAGTGGCTACAGAAATTTCAGAAGCCCTGAAGATTAAGAGGTGGCCGAATGTGACTTTCAGGCATTTAATAATTGGAGGAAGGAACTCCAGAATTACTACTGAGGAGCCTGAAACTTTGAACAAATTGTTGCCTGATAAAACATTGTCCAATGAAGCGCATTGGGAGTATCAGGAACAAATCACCTCTGCTCCCTTTTTATCTGACTTTTTGTCAAGCATTGATAACTTTTTTCTTCAGGACAATGTTTTTGAAGCTGAGGTGCAAAAACAGTTGGCACACCTCATCCTTAATGAGCCTAGGAAGAACCTAATTGCCCAGTTGATCCATATGATAAAAGTGAACTGCAGAGAATCGACTACCCAGACGTCTTGTGATTTTCTCATCTCTAGAATATGGCTTGTAATGAAACGCCTCAATAAGAGAAAAACCAACCAGGAAGCATTTGCTCTGTTGAAATCTGACTTGTTGCTGACTAAAAATGAAACCAATATAATACACCAAGCTCCAGAAAATGGAGAAACCTCTGAGTGATGGAAATACATAATCAATATAATCATTATATGTAAAACAAAATGGAGTTTGTATTGTTTCTAAAATGTGTATTGTTTCTGCAATGCTTTATATAAGAAATAGAATTATAAGCTGTTTTGAAAAGTATAAGCTTTTACATAGAAAAAAGAAACCGCAAAAATGCCAGCTGTAACTGCAAGTAGAAGAGCAAAAGTTATCTAGACTAAGAGCTGTGAAAGAAACAGGAAAAGGAGAAGGGAAGCGGGAGATAGAATGAGAGCTTAACATGTTATTAAACTCTTTGCTGATTTCAAGTAAAGTCTCAGGTAGTTCAATATACTATTGAACTACAATATACTATTAGAACTGATTATCAGAGTCTTGGGGACTCTTCCGGGATAAATACAGCTCTAGGATTCAAGGAGGCATCAGGATCAAATGAGGAAGACATATCCCGTTGAGTTCAGCGGTCCTCCAAGAACTCTGGGGCCTCCATTTCCTTTGCCTATGGTATCCCATGAGTGACAGAGACCAGATTTGTAAACAGCAAAGGCAATAAACTTTCTGAGAGGTGAACACCTTGATAATTTTGTAATTCAACCGGGAAAACTCTGTGCACAGACCAAAGTAAGATCAACTGGACTTTTAAGTTTTACCCTGGCGGTTGGGAAAAATTCTCTGTGTCTGTGAGACCTGATTGATGAATACATGAGAGGTACTTTGAGTACCAAATGAAAGGGAGCTCCAATCTGCATTTCTGGTGTCTCACGAGAGTGCCAGTCAGAGATGAGCGAAACAAGTGTTTGATTAAACTCTGAGATAGTGTTGTCTCTAAAATGGGAAACAGAGGGAGTAAAGCAGATAAAGACAAGGGAAATCAGTTCCCAGAAAATCCAAAGATTCCCCCAGAAAGTCCCTTGGGAGTAATGCTTACCAACTGGAAATATAATTCCAAGACTAGGGGAAAGAATAAGAAGAGAATAATTCAATACTGCTACTTTGAATGGCCAGTATATCCCATTAAAGGGAGGGAAGTCTTCTGGCCAAAGTATGGCAGTTTTGAAGACTGGTTGTGTCAAGCCTTAAACCTATATGTTAATGGCAGGACCTGTACTCAGGAAAAGTCAGACTATGCAGCCTACTGGATTCCTGATAGTATTTATGTATTGAAGGACAATAAAGACAGCGATTCAGGAGGAGACTATGTTAGTTTAAAGAAGTGGGACCCCCTGGATCATTTGCCACCACCACCTTATAATCCACAAATACCCCTAGACCCAGTGGTAATTGCACAGGGACAAGCCCAAGGATCTGACAGAAGTCTAGAAGAGGCAGAAGGTGAGCAATAGGAGAGGATAGTAGGAGCCCAGAGTGTGGATAGACCTGTAAGGGACACTCAGGAGAGATTATATCCAAAGTTGGAGAGAGAGAGAGAGAGAGAGAGAACAATGTGAGAAAGACTTAATCCAATTCCCTATTCCTTCTGGGAAGGAGGATAGAGATGTCAGACAAAGAAAAGTGATCACAGAAGAACCCATGTTCCCCTTAAGGGACGTGCCTAATGGATCAGATGGACAAGGATTACCTCGGGTAATTTATGTTGAAGCTCCACTTACCAGTAATGATGTGAAGTCTTTCAAGAAAGAGTTGAAATAACTGGTGGAGGATCCAATAGGAGTCTCAAAATAAGTAGACATTTTTCTGGGACCCATTATATATAATTGGAGTCAATTGCAATCTATTATGAATATCTTGTTCACTGGAAAAGAGAGACTATTGATTAGAAAGGCTGCCATGAGTTATTGGGATAAGAAATATCCTCCTGGTGTCTCCAGGACAAAATTAGGAGAAAGATTAAGCATGATGGATAATAGCAAGATTTGCATAATTGGGGATTTCAATGAGGTAATAGATCTGAATAGAGATTATAAGGGGACCAAAGGTAAAAAGAAAAAAAGGAAAAATCTACCAAAACCATTCTTTGATATGGTAGAAGAACTTAATCTAGTGGATATTTGGCGGGCTCTGCACCCACACAAGAGGCAGTATACATATTATTCTAACCCTAAAAAATCTTGGTCCAGAATTGATATGATATGGGTAAGCAGAGATTTAGGGTTAGATATTAAGTCAACAGAAAACATGCCCAACATTTGGGCAGATCATAATCCATTAGAGGTTAAATGGGAATGTACGTAAAAGAGAAGAAATATAAGATGGAGATTAAATAATCAATTTCTAAAGGACAAGCAAAATGTTGAGAAAGTAAAAAAAGAATTAAATTTATTTTTTGAAGTAAATGAAAAGGAAGCAACATCTCGAGGTATCATATGGGATACAATGAAAGCGTACATAAGAGGACTAGCAATATCGTATAGTGCACATAGGAATAAGAAAAGAAGAGAGAGGCAGAAGGCTCTGATAGAAGAATTAGGGAAAGCTGAGGGGGAATTACAACAAAAACCAGATAATAAGGCTGCTAAAGAAAACTGGATGGTTATACGGCACAAATTAAATATTATCGATCAGGAGGAACTGCCGTATAAAATGAAATGAACCAAACAATATTATTTTGAAAATGCAAATATACCGGGCAGGTGGCTGTCCTATAGATTAAAAAAAGAAAAAGAGAAAGAGAAAGGCATAATCCATCAATTGGAAGACCTGGAAGGCCATCTTAGCAATAAACAGGAAGATAAATTGGAGATTGCCCGAGAGTTTTACGCGGCTCTGTATGCAGAAGAACAAATTCCCAACGAAAAGGTGGTCCAATACTTGTCAAAAGAAAATCTCCCAAAGATCAGGGAAGAGGATAAAGAAATAACGATGACAGAATTAAGGATGGTAATATCTAAACTCAAAAAGAATAAATCCCCAGGTCCAGATGGACTCCCAGGAGAATTCTATAAAAATTCAGATCTGGAGGAAATTTTATTACCAAAGCTGTTAGAAATTTATAATGAGGCCCTAACAGAATCCAAAATTCCAGAATCATGGAGAGAGGTGTATATTACCATCCTCCAAAAAGAAGGAGAGGATCCAAAATTAATTAAAAATTATAGACCGATCTCTCTCCTGAATATGGACTACAAAATTTATATGGGCATTTTAGCAGGAAGGCTAAAAATAATTTTGAATAAATTAATACACAGTGATCAAAATGGATTCCTCCCTGGGAGGCAAATCAGGAATAATACAAGGATGATAATAGATGTATTGGAGTATTATGAGGAACATCCGAACAAAGAAATGCCATTGGTTTTTGTTGACGCCCAAAAGGCATTTGACAATCTTAATTGGCAATTTATGAAACAACAAATTACCCAAATGGAATTCGGATCAAACTTTGTTAATACAATATCCACAATCTATCAAAAACAAAAGGCTAACATATTACTGAATGGAGAATTAACAAATGCTTTTCAAATCAGAAAAGGGGTCTGACAAGGGTGTCCTCTATCCCCACTTTTATTTATTTTAGCACTAGAAGTATTTTTGAGAAAGATTAGGAATAATAATGAAATAAAGGGTTTAACAATCAGAAAAGAGATATATAAGACACAGGCATTCATGGACGATGTGGCATTAATTATGGAAGAACCATTGGAATCAGGCACTAAAATTCTGGAAGAATTGGGTAGTTATGGAGAGGTAGCAGGCTTTAAATTAAATTTATTTTATTTGTTAAATAAATAAAATAAATCCAAAACTAAATTATTAACAAAAAACATGACGGAGGTAAGAAAGAAAGCATTGGAAGAATTAATGGAGATCCAAATCGCCAAGAAGGTAAAATACCTGGGGGTGTGGATTTCATCAAGGTGCTCGGCCCTCAGAGAGGATAATTATTTACCATTGATTAGAAATATAAAGCAGGACCTAGAAAAGTGGGGAAGATTACAGATATCACTATTAGGCAGAATTGCGGCAATAAAAATGAGTATATTACCCAAGTTATTGTATCTATTCCAAATGGTTCCTGTTAAATTAGATAAAAAATTCTTTTTGGAGCTCAATATTATCATTAGAAAATTTATTTGGGAGGGAAAGAAACCAAGAATAGCAATTAGGAACTTACAGGACAAAAAGGAAAGAGGGGGTCTCGGATGATCTAAATGAAAGTTATATCAAAAAGCTGCAAACCTAGTATGGCTGAAAGATTGGGCAATCTTGAGAAATAAAAGATTGTTAACTTTAGAAGAGCATGATCTCCAGAAGGGCTGGCATGCATATCTCTGGGACACTGGGAAAAGGACAAAAACTTATTTTCACAGGCATAAAATAAGGGAGATCTTGATACAAATATGGAGAGAGATAAGACAGAAGCACTATACGAATATTCCGAGATGGCTCTCCACGATGGAGGCTATAATATATCCAAATGTACTAGAAATGGGTAAAACGGTCAGATACAATGAGTTATTAGACGGAGGAGGGAATCTCAAAACAAGGGAAGAATTGATGGAACAAGGTACTTCTATAGACTGGTGGCCATATAATCAAATTAAATCCCGATATAAAAAAGATAAGGACGAATTTGGCATAGAGATGAGCATAAACGGATTTGACAAGATATGGATGGATACAGATGACAAAATACTAGCCAAATTATATAATTATTTATTGGAGTATGATATGGCAGAGGAAGTAGTTAAAGAACCGATGTTAGCATGGGCCAGAAATATCAGACAGAATATAAATCTGAACGAATGGGATTCAATATAGAATAATAATCTTAAAATGACAAAGGTGATGGCTTACAAGGAAAATCAATACAAGCTGTTTTATAGATGGCATATGGCCCCAGCTAGGATAGCGAAGATCTACCCCAATTCAAGCCCTAAATGTTGGAAATGTGATCATCAGCTGAGTACTTTCTATCATTGCTGGTGGACTTGTAATCAGGCACAAAAATTCTGGAGGATGATATGGATGTGGATTAGGGAAATAATAAAAGAAAATTTTGATTTCGAACCAAAAGCCTTTCTCCTGGGAATCCTGAAAATTGAATATGCAAAAAAGAAAAAGTACTTAATTATACATATAATGACAGCAGCTAGAATTTCCTTTGCCCAGTATTGGAAAGAAAAACAAATACCACCTCAAGAACATGTTATCGGGAAAATACTGGAGTGCGCCGAAATGAACAAACTGATTTTAGAAATTAATGACAGAGAAGATTCGGAATTTTATAGCGTGTGGGACATGTGGTATGAATGGATGGAGAAAAGGAATAAAGAAGGAAATAGAGTATAGCGATTAAGTATTAATTAATCAACAAAGATCATAGAGAAATCAACACTATTACATGTATTTTTAGAGACTGGAGTACTATTATCCTTAATTATCTTAAAATTAAATTTAACTTTAAGAAATAATATCAAATAAAAGACAAGTAAAAAAGCATGTATATATGTATGTATGTATGTATGTGTATGTATGTATGTATGTATGTATGTATGTATGTATTTGCACCACAGAACTGAAAATGTATTGATTGTATTACTATTTGTTATAATAAAAATCAATTTAAAAAAAAAAGAAATATCCTCCTGGTGGAGATAATAATCCCATTGGGGAACAGCAGATTACAAATCTCCCCCTTGAAAATCAAATTGAAAAAGGAAGGAGAAACTGTTAGACAGAGACAATACAATATCTCTCTAGAAGGAAGAAGAGGTTTACAACCAGTGGTAGATGTACTTTTAAAGGATGGGCTTTTGGAACCATGTATGTCCCCATTTAATACTCTGGTTCTGCCATTCCGAAAACCAGATGGTTCCTTCAGGATGGTGTTAGATTTCAGAAAATTAAATTCCCTTGTGGAAATTAGACATTCTGTTGTCCCGAATCCCTACACCCTTTTAAGTACCATACCACATGCTCATGCATTGTTTAGTGTTGTTGATCTTAAGGATGCTTTCTGGAGTTGCCCATTAGATGAAGGATCCAGAAACATGTTTGCATTTGAGCGGGAGCATCCACAAACACGAAGAAAACAACAGTATAGATGGACTGTTCTTCCCCAAGGTTTTACAGAATCCCGAAATTTATTTGGACATGTTTTGAAAGAAGTACTTGAACAGTTTCATCCCACAGTGGGAACTAAATTAATACAATATCTGGATGATTTATTAATCTCAGGTAAAAAGAGACTTGAGGTTAAGAAAGCCACAGACAAACTGTAGAACTTTCTGGGAGAACAAGGACTCAGGGTGTCAAGAAACAAATTACAATATGTAGAAAAAGAAATAAAATATTTAGGACATTTAATAACTGAAGGGAAAAGAAAAATCAGTCCAGAAAGAATACAAGTAATAACTTCACAACCTTTGCCAAAGACCAAAAAGGACTTAAGAAAATTCTTGGGTCTAGTAGGATATTGCCGCTTATGGATCAATTCCTATGCAACCTTCACTAAAGACCTATATGCTAAATTACTTGATAAAGAGCCAGAAAACTTACAATGGACAGAACAAGAAAAAGGTCTAATATAGTCTATTAAGCAGGAACTAATTATTGCTCCTGTATTAGCCCTGCCTTCCCTAGAAAAGCCCTTCCATTTATTTGTAAATTTAGATAAAGGAACGCCATTAGGAGTTTTGACTCAGAAGTGGGGAGGAAAAAGACAGCCTGTAGCTTATTTATTCAAACTCTTAGATCCAGTGTGTGGTGGGTGGCCAAACTCTATTCAGTCAATAGCTGCCACTGCAATACTGGTAGAAGAAAGCAGAAAATTGACTTTTGAAGGAGCTCTCATAGTGGGCACCTCACACCAAGTCCGGCCAGTTTTGAATCAAAGAGCAGGATGCTGGCTAACAGATGCAAGAATCCTGCGCTATGAAGCACTACTGACAGAAAAAGATGATTTGGTTTTAGTAGTAGACAGTTCAGTAAATCCAGCTCAGTTTTTGAGTGGAGATACTGATCCTAATGTGGAACCAGAACACCAATGTGCTGAAATCATTGACTTACAAACTAAGATGCAAGAAGACCTTAAAGAAACCCCTCTTAATCAGGGGTACAATTTGTTCATTGATGGATCATCTAGAGTGATTGAAAGAAAAAGACATAATGGTTATGCTATTGTGGATGGGGATAACAATTCTCTGGTGGAAACAGGGTGGCTACCAGTAGCCTGGTCAGCTCAGACTTGTGAACTTTATGTTTTAAATCAAGCTTTAAAATTCTTGAAAGGTAAAGAGGGAACTATTTACACAGATTCAAAATATGCATTTGGAATAGTGCAAGTATTTGGAAAAATTTGGGCTGAAAGAGGATTAATCAGTACAAAAGGGAAAGATTTAGTGCATGGTGAACTTATTGTTGAAACCCTTGAGAATTTGTTACTGCCAGAAGCAATAGCAGTAGTCCATGTAAAGGGACATCAAAAATTGACTTCTTATGAGGGAAGAGGTAATTCTCTAGCTGACTCAGAAGCCAAAACAGTAGCACTAAGTGCGGAACCAACTCAAATGCTGCCTTTAGTACCTCAATTGGTTGAACCAAAACAAGTTCCAGTGATTAACACTAAGGAACAAGGACAATTGGAAGAAATAGGAGCTAAACAAACAGAGAAAAGTGAATGGATATTACCTGATGGTAGACTGATGTTAAACAAACAGATCGCTAGAGAATTGCTTGCAATTCTACACCAAGGAAGTCACCGGAGAACACAAGCATTATGTGATACCTTTTTGCAAAAATATGGATGTATAGTGATCTATACAATTGCACAACCGATATGTGAAAGATGTTTAGTTTGCAGAAAAACTAATAAGCAACATCTCAGACAAAAAGAAAAAGGGGGAAGGCCCCCCTCTCTCAGACCATTTCAGAACATTCAAGTAGACTATACTTGAACTGCCACCTATAGGCAGACTGAAATATATTTTAGTTTTAGTAGATCATCTAACACAGTGATTCTCAACTTGGGGGTTGAGACCCCTTTGGGAGTCGAACAGCCATTTCACAGGGGTCGCCAAAGCCCTCTCTTGCCCCCCCCCACGCCTTCACTCACCCTCTGCCTCTGTTGGATCGCCCGGTCACTGTTCGCTTACCCCGCCCACTCCCAATCTATTGCTGCCTCCGTAGTCCCAGCTGATGGCTAGAGGGAAAAAAAAACTTTAAATTCTTGCCGCAGGGCTTCAAAGAGCTAGCTGCAAAGAGGTAAATTCCTGGAGCAAATTTTTCCCCCCTAGCTATGCTGAAAAGTGAAATTGAAAGTAAAGAGGGTCTTTGCTGCAACGTGACAAAATGAGGCAGAGAGATTTTTTTCTTTTTCTTCACCAAAAAAGGTAGGTGCAAAACTGCAAACAATGGGAAATTTAGGGCAAAAAGGAGGTTCAATATTTTAAAACACAAAAGAAAAAAAGCTCTATTTAACTAGGGAATTGTTATAATTGAGATACTATTAATTGTATATTGTGTTGAAAGCAGAAATGGTTAAGTTGTGGTTTGGAGGAATATATGGGGGAAATTATTTGGTTTATTATTATTGGTAAATATAATTAATTGATTTGTAAGAAATTGGATTGCATGGAAATAATTAGAATATTCATGTTCATATTGATATGAACAAAAAAAGATATACATAAAAGATAGTTATATAACTAATTGATTTATATTAAAATGTTGAATTTGTATTAAACAACTGTATTACATAATTACATAATTAACCAATGTGAGGATGGATATAAAAATAGATGACAATGTGAAGGGGTATATGACCTCACATGACCTCCAAGCCATGCCCACAAAATAAGCCACGCCCACAGAACCGGTAGTAAAAAAAATTAGAACCCACCCCTGGTTGGGGGTCACCACAACATGAGGAACTGTATTAAAGGGTGGCGGGATTAGGAAGGTTGAGAACCACTGATCTAACAGGATGGATAGAAGCATTTCCTACTCCCAAAGCTACTGCATCAGTTGTATCCAAAGTAATATTAGAACAAATTATTCCTAGTTATGGGATGGTTAATGTGATAGATAGAGACCAAGGCACTCACTTTACTTCCAGAGTACTTCAGGGAATAATGGAAGGAGTAGGAATAAAGTGGGAATGTCACGTTCCTTGGAATGCTCCTAGTTCTGGGAAAGTGGAACATAAAAATTGAGTCCTAAAAAGAACCTTAACTAAACTTTTGTTGGAGACCCATTTGCCATGGACCAAATGATTGCCCTTGGCTCATTTAAGAATCAGAATAACAACCAAGAAAGGATTTGGATGTTTCCCCTTATGAAATGTTATTTGGAGTCCCACCGTTGGAAAATCTGAAAGGAGATCCAAGCTTTGAGACTAAAGATAAATTTCTAAAGAACTATATTCTGGGGTCTTCTATTCTCTCTACCCTCAGGAGAAAAGTATTGTTAGCACAAACACCACCATTGGAGTTTGCAGTTCACAACTATAAAATATGAGATTGGGTCCTGATGAAGACTTGGAAGAATGAAAAGCTCCAGCCAAATTGGGACAGGCCGTTCCAGGTGTTGCTGAAAACTGAGACTGCTGTACGAATGGCTGAGAAGGGCTGGACACATTACACCAGAGTCAAAGGACTCGTGAATGCACCAGATTCCCAGTGGACAATAGTGCCAAATCCTGTGAATCCTGTACGAGTGTTCCTGAAGAAGAACAGAGGGACCATCCCCATTCCTTCATCCCAAGATTGACTTTAGCTGAGTAAATAAAACAACAAAGACAAGCCTAATTAATGTTTGAAACTTGGGGGTGAGCTTTGTGGAGTATCTTGTGTGCATTAGGGTTTTGCTTTTATTTTTAGGCAAATAGGAAACTCTGTTGTGGGAGTGTTAGACCTAGACCTGTATCTATACCCTTTAGCCACCTAGATGTGTAGCTTTTGCTCTTGTATATGTGACGGCGTATCCTATTGTTGCTGTTATTACCATTGCCCTGATTGTGGACCAGTACATGTAGGTTGTGTTTACTACTATGGTCCCTGTGATGGCATATATGGAATTGAACAAGAGGTGGATTCACCCAAGGTGGATTTACCTACTGTGGTATTACCTACTGATGACAAATGTGACCATGAGTAGAGATCTTGAATGTTGTAAGGAGGTGGTGAGAGATTGTTGGTGGTCTAGATTACCTGAAGTATTCCTTGCCGGATCAATATATATGGGAGTCCCTGATGAAGATATTGGAGAAATAAGTGAACTAGGTACATGTCAAGGTCAACAAGTATGCCAAATTACCCTGAAAAATTATTTTTTTAAAAGAAAGAAAAGAAACTTACTCTGTATAAAACTGTTATGGGACCAAAGTGGTTTGAGAACCCACGAATGAATTAAAAGACTTGAAAAGGCAGGAATTTTAGCCCTACCAGCACCATTGCCACCTCCACTACCTCCAAAGCCAAAACCAAAACCAGTAGTAATACGTAATAAGTGAGTAAAACCAACACCACCACCCAAGCTAGACTTGGGAGAAGATATACAAATACTTGATTGTCATGGGTCAATTACACTGTCAGAAGTCTGAGTCAATCTGATTGTTATGTGTGTACACAGGGGAGACCAATAGGGGATATAATACCTCCACCCCTTGAACACATAACTTGGGAATGTTATCTAGCACTCTTCCAACATCCAACTACATGGGAGACAGCAGATTGTCTAATGGCAGTAAAAAGGTTACCTTTGATAATAGGTAATCGCCTCTTAGAGACTCCTATCTTCCAGGGACCTGGAAATATTAGATTCCCTTACTGCATAAACGGAACTGTAACTAAAAACTCAATACACCTGGGAAACAGGGGTGAACTCTAAAAATTTTCGCTACTGGTTCTGTGGGTGCGGCTTAATTAGTGGGCATGGCTTGTTGGTCAGGTGACTGGGTGGGCGTGGCTTGTTGGTCAGGTGGGCGTGGCCAAGTCAATGTCACTTCTTTGCCCTTTTAAACCTACAAAACACAACACAACACAACTGGCTCACCCACAATGTAAAAGCAGCTGTGCTAGACCCAAAATGGCCTCTGCAAGAAGCAGGAACCCCTTCAAGAAGCAGGAAACAGGCACAAAAAGCCCAAAAAACCAACTTTCACACTTTACACACACACAACACAACACAACTGGCTCACCCACAATGTAAAAGCAGCTGTGCTAGACCCAAAATGGCCCCTGGAACAAGCAGGAACCTCACACAGGCACAAAAAGTCCAAAAAACCAACTTTTACACTTTACACACACACAACACAACACAACACAACTGGCTCACCCACAATGTAAAAGCAGCTGTGCTAGACCCAAAATGGCCCCTGCAACAAGCAGGAACCTCACACAGCCACAAAAAGTCCAAAAAACCAACTTTCACACTTTACACACACAAAATTCTACATACAGTTTTGTGAGATTTTATGTGTTTGTGTAGTTAGAGTAAAACACTACAGAAACACACAAAATCTCAGAAAGCTGCACAAATATTATTTTATTTTATTTTTATATAAATGGTCATGCTAAAGACCCCTATACTCATTGCCTTACTACACCCACCTATAAATAAAACTTCAAATTCAACTAGAATAAAAAGAGCTCTAGCCACTTCATTTGATGACAGAATACATATATAGATGCTATTGGAGTCCCCAGAGGAGTCCCAGACGAATACAAAGCAAGAAACCAGATAGCAGCTGCTTTTGAATCAGCTTTGTTTTGGTGGGTAACAATTATTAAAAATGTGGATTGGATTAGTTATATCTATTACAATCAACAGAGATTTATAAACTATACTAGAGATGCAATTAAAGGAGTATCTGAACAATTGGATGCTACTAGCCGGATGGCTTGGGAAAATAAAATGGCTTTAGATATGTTACTGGCAGAGAAGGGTGGAGTATGTGTAATGCTAGGAGACAAAGAATGCTGCACCTACATCCCTAATAACACTGCTCCTGATGGAACCATTACTAGAGCATTACTTGGATTAACCACTTTATCAGAGGAATTAGGTGAAAATGCTGGAGTGGACACCTCGTTTACAGGGCTCTTAGAATCCTGGTTTAGAAAGTAGAAAGATATGATAATATCTCTTGCTACTTCATTTGTAACTGTGTTTGGAGTTTGGATAGCATTAGGATGCTGTATAATTCCATGTGTAAAAGGGCTAACTCAAAGATTAATAGAAACTGCAATAACTAAGAGAATGCCATTAGAAAATCCCCCACCATAAAAAGATGGGGATATGATGTGTTTAAAAGAAGAGGAAGAAAATGAACAGAGAAGTCAAGCATTATTGCAAGAATTTGAACAACAATATGAAACAATCTTATAAAATATTTAGAAATCAATACCAGAAATTAAAGAAAAAGGGAGAATTTGATGGAAATACATTATCAATATAATCAAAATGGAATTTGTATTGTTTCTAAAATGTGTATTGTTTCTGCAATGTTTTATATAAGAAATAGAATTATAAGCTGTTTTGAAAAGTATAAGCTTTTACATGGAAATAAGCTGTCAAAACTGCAAAATGCCAGCTGTAACCGCAAGTAGAAGAGCAAAAGTTAACTAGGCTAAGAGCTGTGAAAGAAACAGGAAAAAGAGAAGGGGAGAGGGAGATAGAATGAGTGCTTAAGCATGATGCTATGCTGAAGAACAATGGTATACTTTTAGGAGCTTTGAAAAAAATATTTTAAACAGGAAGAAGAGCGGGGAGGAAATGGGGCTTTGTGTGAGTGCTAAATTGATCAACTATGGTGTAACTGTTGTTCACTTCTTGTGTTCCCTTGTTTGCAAACATGTTATTAAACTCTTTGCTGATTTCAAGTAAAGTCTCGGGTAGTTCAATATACTATTAGAACTGTTTATCACATGAGGTAAAAGCATAAATAATCCTAACAGGTGTACTAATAGAAGTATTACAAGATTTGGTTACCTAGATGTCTCTTTTCCCCACCCTAGGTTTGCCAGGTCTGCTTCCAAAAAATAGCGGACAAGCAGGGTGGGGTGGTGGTGGTTAAGTAGTAAAAAAATTTAAAAAAAGTTTACAATTAAATTATATATTTTCTTACAAACATTTTTACACGTATTAAAATAATCACTTCAAAACTTTACTTAAAATTCAAAACATCAAATATATTATAATAATATGTAAAATATTAAATTATATTTTACTTTGCTGTCGTGTGTATTTTTTATTTGACTGCGCAGCTTTGATCAATTCTTTGTGTTTAAGGAATAATTCTTTAATTTCAATACAATGTTGAGAAATATTAAAAAATATACAAAGTTCACTTCGAACTGATGGTACAAGTAGTCGGTTACGTTCGTCAGTCCACAAATTTCCCATGACGCTGAAAATTAGTTCAACATTTGCATTTGATACCGGAATTGATGCACAATACTGGAACAGTTTCAGTAAACTCGGAGCTGGCTCTTTCTTGAAAAAGTATGTCCACTTATCAAGGGATGAATCGCCCTGCAGATGAACATAAATTTCTTCTAAGGCAGAAATTTCATCGAAGAGAGTGTTGGATGGAAGTTCTTCTCGCCATTGTGATAATAACCAGATGTTCGTCATTTCTTCTAAAGTTGGAGAATTATTGCGATCAATTAGATTGAAACAACTTAGCATCTCATATACTGAATCGGTGAAATTATACCACTTTTCTAGGTACGCAATGGCTCTTTGATACACATTGATGGCTTCTTTCTTGAACTTTTGCATGGCATTCTCAGGCAAATGTTTTTTACGTAAGGCAAATAAAACTTTCATTCCAAAAAACGGCTCATCGTATTTTTTTGCAAAGAATCACACAGCTTACACATGGTAATGTGAAGATCACATGCAAGAATTTTCTTGCTTTCCAGCTTCAGTAGGGTGACTTGCATTATTGACATGAAGAAGTGCGTGAAATATAAATACAATTCTGAAATTGTTGGTTCATCGCCCTTTGCGAGTTCATTTTCCTGATCCGAAATAAGGTCCCAGTTAACCTTATGGCACTCATCAGATCCAAGAGAAATAAAATACGATTTTAGAGGTATTGGGTTTAAAAGAAGTCTTTCGACCGCTTTAAACAAACTTAACCAACATGTTGGAACATGGTGCAAAACTTCATGGAATTCTGATTCGCAAAACTCAAAAAATGATTTCAACTCTTCTCGTTTCTTCGCAGAATTCAAAAATTCGGCAAAAACCTTCAGCACTACATTTTCGATATCAAAAGACAACTGCTTTAAAGCATTTTTTGCGCTGTTGTGTAAAATGTGATTATTGCAATGAGCAGCTACAATATTGTCATTTTCCAGCAATAATTTTTGGTAAACAGATTTGTTCACTCCATAATTGACCGATGCATTATCTGCTGAGTAAGGTGAAACATTATTTATTTCCAATTCGTTATCACTAAGAACTTGATACAGCTGCTTTTTATTGATGTAGAATCTTTGAAAGAATCCTCATAAAAGTCTAAAATTTTCACACACAGTCCTTCTTCACAAGTAAAATATTGTGCAACAATGGGTTACATTTTGCGATTTCCCTTGTTTCATGCGTCAGTAGAGAGAGAAAATGGAATTCCAGTTTTAAGATCATTGAGAACCAACTCAATAGAAAAAGGATACAAAACCTCATTGACAATAGCTGATGATTTGGTTCTTCCACAAGACATCTTTTTTACAATTTCTGAATCATCGAAAATTTGCTTCATTAACTTAATACCGCAATCTTGAGCCAGGAAAGGAATATGGTGTTTGATCCCATGGTAAGTTTCAGCCATTTCAGCTACAGTCACTTTCTCACTGAAAGAGGAGTCTTTAACAATGAAAAACGAATTGATTCGCTTGTTGCTGGAAGCTATTTTCTCCTTATCTAAATGATTTTTTGTGCTTGCATGCTGTGTGACAGCTTTTATACCATTATATTCAATTGTGAACAATTTCTGACACAATTTACAGTAGGCCGTCGTATTTGTTCTGTCGGTTTCGTTGTAGATAATCCATGCAAAAGTAGCTTCCCAGTCTTTGGTGTATTTGCACACTCCTCTCTTTCGTTTTAAAGAATTCAAAATCTCACCGCTGTCACTCTCATCACTCGACGCCATTTTAGGTCAGTTGACACAACCTACAATACATTTTAAAAATGTGAACTGTACATAATTTTATAATATATTTTTATTTTAATCTCATCATTAATTTTTCCGGAGAATCGAGTTCAATGGATATTCGATCTTTGTCTCATTCTAACCTATGAAAAAAAAAGACAAAACGCGATTCTCCTATCCTTATTCTCTTAGACTGTACAGCTTTAGATTACATACAATTTCATCATAAAGTTTTTGAATAAAAAAAATGTCCACTATTTTGTGAAAAAAAATAGTGAACATAATGTGAAAAAAGCGGACTGTCCGCTCAAATAGTGGACACCTGGCAAGGTTATTTTTAATCTTGGGGCCAAATATATATATATCTTTTAAAATTCTTTTAAATGTTTGTATCTATGTTTTTTACTTTGTATCTATGTTTTTTACTCACCGCCCTGAGTCCTTTGGGAGAAGGGCGGTCTATAAATTCAATAATAAATAAATAAATAAATAATAAATAAATAAATAAATAACATGCACTATCACAGACTAACTCTGCTCTCAGTTTGAATTTGATTATGAACGGCTCAAGGCTGCCTCAGTTTTCCATCTTTTTGAGGTTGGTAAAATAAGGATCCAGACTGTTAGGGGCAATATGCTGACATTGTAAACTGCCCAGAGAATGCTGTGAAGCACTACGGGGAGGTATATAAGTTACAGTCCTACTACTTTCCTTCCTCAATTGCTTATCCCTCTTTTCTCTAGCTATAATAATGTGTAGTAATTTGTTTTAGTAGCTGGAGAATGATAGCCAGGCCACACAATCTGATTTCCCAGTAGAAGCAGATGGTATTCCCTACTGTAACTCTGACCCAAAAACATTAATCCCAAATATCTGAGTGGTCTCATAAAATCAACTCATTATCTATAAAAGAGGCCACTACCTGTATTGTTGCCATGGTTTTTGGCAATTGCATGATGTCACGAATCATGGTAAACTAAAGAGCAGTGGCATTATTCTGCAGTCTCCATATGTAATAACATGTGGGTTCTCGGTAACCGCCAAAAATCACCTCAATTGTTGGCTGCACTATTCCAAGGCATCCTTCATTTGGCTCAAAGGAGCAAGAAGGATGGGCATCATGAGATGTGTTGTCCCCTTTGGGACCCAAATTTTCCTGCTTGCAATTCTGGTATTTTTTGAAAGGTTGGATGGATTCACACTTCCATGCCCAGCCTCAAACATTGATTGCAAAAGGAATACCAATTCTCCCAGGTATGACAATGTTCATATTTGGGAGACACTTGGTCATTCCATTGAATTTCTTACATCATCAATTTTAAAATTATGGAGTAGATTAACTAAATCAACTCCTCATGAATATTTGGATGAAACGGGATCTCATGGAAATCTGCTGAAAGAACTGTACAAATCATCCAAGGTCCTACAAATGGCTCCCAAAGCAAAAAATAACCCAAAAGGAAAAGACTCAAGAGCTGGAGGTCCAAAAGGATTTTGGAGTTATGTGAAAGTGGCTCTTGAAATTATAGAAGATCTTAAAGTTACCCACTGGCTGAGGGTGATTTTCAGAGACAAAATAAAGGAAAAGAAAAATAAAACTCATGAGTTCGACATGCAGAATGATGTGGCTACAGAAAGTTCAGAAGCTCTGACGGTTAATAGAGAACCCAAGGTGACCCTCAAAGAAAAAATAAAAGGAAACAAAGAGAAAACTGATGAGTTGGAGATCCAAAGGGTTGGAGACCCAAGGTGATGCTCAAAGAAAAAATAAAAGACAACAAAGAGAAAACTCAGGACTACAGAAATTTCAGAAGCTTTGAAGATTAATAGATGGCCAAAGGTGAGTGTCAAAGACAAAATGAGAGGTAACAAAGAGAAAAGTCATGAGTTGCGGAGTCATGTGAAAGTGGCTCTTGAAATTATAGAAGATCTTAAAGTTACGCACTGGCTGAGGGTGATTTTCAGAGACAAAATAAAGGAAAAGAAAAATAAAACTCATGAGTTCGACATGCAGAATGATGTGGCTACAGAAAGTTCAGAAGCTCTGACGGTTAATAGAGAACCCAAGGTGACCCTCAAAGAAAAAATAAAAGGAAACAAAGAGAAAACTGATGAGTTGGAGATCCAAAGGGTTGGAGACCCAAGGTGATGCTCAAAGAAAAAATAAAAGACAACAAAGAGAAAACTCAGGACTACAGAAATTAATAATAATTAATTAATAAAGGACCCAAGGTGACCCTCAAAGAAAAAATAAAAGGAAACAAAGAGAAAACTCAGGACTTGGAGATGGAGAAGGAAGTCACTAGAGAAATTTCGGAAACTCTGAAGGTGAATAAGGGGCCGAAGGTGACTATCAAAGAAAAAATACGAGGAAACAAAGAGAAAACTCAGGACTTGGAGATGGAGAAGGAAGTGTCTAGAGAAATTTCAGAAACTCTGAAGGTGAATAAGGGGCTGAAGGTGACTATCAAACAAAAACTACGAGGAAACAAAGAGAAAACGCAGGAGTTGGAGATGAAGAAGGAAGTGATTAGAGACATTTCAGAAGCTCTGAAGGTTAATAAGGGGCCAAAGGTGACTCTCAAAGACAAAATGAGAGAAAACAAAGAGAACACTTATGCATTGGAGATGGAGAGAGAAGTGACTAAAGAAATTTCAGAACCTCTGAAGGTTAATACAGAACCCAAGGTGACGCTCAAAATAAAAATAAAAGAAACCAAAGGGAAAACTCAGGAGTTGGAGATGGGGAAGGAAGTGACTAGAGAAATTCCAGAAGCTCTGAAGGTTAATAGGCGGGCAAAGATGACTGTCAAAGGCAAAATAAAAGAAAAGAAAGAGAAAACAGATGAGGTGGAGATGCAGAAGAAAGTGACTAGAAAACTTTCAGGAGCTCTGAAGGTTAAGAGGTGGCCAAAGGTGACTGTCAAAGACAAAATGAGAAGTAACAAAGAGAAAAGTCATGAGTTGCGGAGTCATATGAAAGTGGCTCTTGAAATTATTGAAGATCTTAAAATTACACACTGGCTGAAGATGATTCTGAAGGAATGCAGTTCATAGGGTCAATATGATGCAGCTACAGGCTCACTATTCTTTTTTCATGAAACAGAAAGTCCACAAAATCAGCCATAAAGACACAGTATGTCCCAATCCTCAAGTACTGAAGATATTATAAATTATATTGGATAAAATATATATTTCATTATAACTATATATAAGTCACTACATAAAATATATTAGAAATTATACATTAGTATAAATTAATTTCCTAGTGCGCAATCAATTTACTTGTTAGGACATTTGATACAAGGATGTTTCTGTTTGCCATGGCAGTTAAATGCAGATACCATCAGCATCATCCCTCCTCCCCACAAATATCCCTAGTCTTTATCATCCCCAAGTGTAATAAATGTGAAGCAAGCCAGGAGGGATTGCTTTTCAGGTTAACTGTTTTTTGGGGTTTTTTTTGGAAAATTCTTCTTTTGGAAATCAGGCTGATGTCCCAGACTGTACTCAGGCGGATGTTAAAGATCAAGGTGTTCTGGAAAACATTTTAACTATTTCGGGGTCACTTTTGCTGTTACTGCTCCCCACCCCCCTCAGTTGTCATTTTCAATATTCTCAAGGTTGATTTTATGTTTTTAGATTTACCATGAGTATTATAAATTGTCCCACAGATGGGACAATTAAACTCATATAAACTCCCAGGATTTGGGTTGCTTGCAATGTGACACAAATTCAATAAATAAACTTTGGGTGAGGGAAGACAGCTGTGTGTTTCACAGCAGTTTCTGTTTATCATTTCTCTGCTCTTTCTTCTGTGGATGATTATCTTACGTTCAAGGTGTTGGTTATCATCTTAAAAGCGCTCCATGGCATAGGATCTGGATATCTTCGAGACCGCCTGCTGCCACCAATGTCCTCCCACTGACCGGTGCGCTCCCACAGAGAAGGCCTCCTCAGGGTGCCATCGGCCAAGCAATGTAGACTGGTGGCCCCCAGGGGGAGGGCCTTCTCTGTGGGGGCACCTGCCCTCTGGAATCAACTGCCCCCAGAGACACAAAGAATTCAAGATCTCGGTGGCTTATGCCGTGCCCTGAAGACCTTTCTTTTTCAGCATGCTGGGCTGGCTTAACACTTTTTAAAATGTTTTTAATAGGGTTTGTTATTGTTTTTTAATCTTGGGGCCAAACGTATGTGTATATGTATGTGTGTGTATATATATATATCTTTTTAAATTGTTTTTAATCTTTGTATCTATGTTTTTTACTTTGGCTGTATACCACCCTGAGTCCTTCGGGAGAAGGGCGGACTATAAATTTGATAATAAATAAATAAATAAATAAATAAATAAATAAATAAATAAGTAAATAAATAAAGTGCACTATCACAGGCTATCTCTGCCCTCAGTTTGAATTTTATTATGAACGGCTCAAAGTTGCCTCAGTTTTCCATCTTTTTGAGGTTGGTAAAATGAGGACCCAGACTGTTAGGGGCAATATGCTGACATTGTAAACTGCCCAGAGAATGCTGTAAAGCACTACGGGGAGGTATATAAGTTAAAGTCCTGCTACTTTCCTTCCTCAATTGCTTATCCCTCTTTTCTCTAGCTATAATAATGTGTAGTAATTTGTTTTAGTAGCTGGAGAATGATAGCCAGGCCATTACCTATATTCTAGCCATGGTTTTTGGCAATTGTATGATGTCACGAATCATGGTAAACTAAACAGCAGTAGCATTATTCTGCAACCTCCATATGGAATAACATGCGGTTGCTTGGTAACCACATAGAATCACCTCAATTGTTGGTTGCAATATTCCAAGGCATCCTTCATTTGGGTAAAAGGAGCAAGAAGGATGGGCATCATGAGATGTGTTGTCCCCTTTGTGACCCAAATTTTTGTCATTGGAATTCTGGTATTTTTTGAAAGGTTGGATGGATTCACACTTCCATGCCCAGCCTCAAACATTGATTGCAAAAGGAATACCAATTATCCTAGGTATGACAATGTTCATATTTGGGAGACACTTGGTCATTCCATTGAATTTCTTACATCATCAATTTTAAAATTATGGATTAGATTAATTACATCAAATCCTCATGAATATTTAGATGGAACAGGATCTCATGGAAATCTGCTGAAAAAACTTTACAAATCATCCAATGTCCTACAAGTGACTCCCAAAGCAAAAATAACCAAAAAGGAACAGACTCAAGAGTTGAAACTCCAAAAGGATTTAACTACTAAAATTTCAGAAGCTATGAGGTTGAATATGGGACTGAAGGTGATTCTCAAAGGAAAATTAAGAGGTAACAAAGAGAAAACTCATGAGTTGGAGATTCAAAAGGACGTTGTTACAGAAAGTTCACAAGCTCTGAAGGTAAATATGGGGCCAAAGATAACTCTCAAAGAAAAAATAAGTGGAAACAAGGAGACACCTCAAGACCTGGAGATGCAGGAGGAACTGACTAGAGAAATTTCAGGAGCTCTGAAGTTTAATACAAGGCAGAAAGGGACTCTCAAAGAAAAAATAAGAGAAAACAAGGAGAAACCTCATGAGTTGGAGATGCAGAAGGAAGTGACTAGACATATTTCAGAAGCTCTTAAGGTTAATAAAGGACCCAAGGTGACTCTCAAAGAAAAAATAAGAGGAAAAAAAGAGAAACCTCAAGACTTGGAAATGCAGAAGGAACTGACTAGAGAAATTTCAGGAGCTCTGAAGTTTAATACGAGGCAGAAAGGGACTCTCAAAGAAAAAATAAGAGGGAACAAGGAGAAAACTCAAGGCATGGAGATGCAGAAGGAACTGACTAGAGAGGTGTCAGGAGCTCTGAAGTTTAATACGAGGCAGAAAGTGACTCTTAAAGAAAAGATAAGAGGAAACAAAGACAAAACTCATGAGTTGGAGATGCAGAAGCAAGTGACTAGAGAAATTTCAGGAGTTCTGAAGGTTAATAAGGGGCCAAAGGTGACTTTCAAAGAAATAATAAGAGGAAACAAAGAGGAAACTGATGAGTTAGAGATTCAAAAAGACTTGCCTACAGAAATTTCAGACGCTTCAGGTCACATCCTCCTGGGGATTCAAAGCCTTCTGGAATGTTTAAGGATCTATGAAAAAATGATACACAATGTTTATCAGCTTGGAAGAAATCTAAAGGAAGATGATTTTTTTGTGCAGTTGCTAACAAAAAGTCGAAGATGTGCAAAAATCATTGGAAAACCTGTAGGCGAGCAAGGGAAAAGGCTTCCTCAAGCACCCACTCACTCCTTACAGAAACGCTCCATTTTACACCTTCCAACTCATCTGCCTCCTTTGACTTCTTCTTTTGTAGTAGGTAGTGGTGGTGAGGAAAAGCCTAATAAAGTGGTCTTTATTCTGAAATCTGGCAACAGATCAGCAAGGCCCAGCCATGTAATACACCTTGTAACCAGTGAGCAGGCGAAAGAGAAAAATACTCAGAACAAACAAATTGCAGAGAAACGTTTAGAGAAGAAACTTGAGTCTCAGGACTCAAGAAAGGCAAACCTCAGACATTTAATAATTGGAGTAAGGAACTCAAGAATTACTACTGAGGCGCCTGAAACTTTGAACAAACTGTTGCCTGATAAAACATTGTCCAATGAAACACATTGGGAGTATCAGGAACAAACCACCTCTGATCCCCTTTTATCTGACTTTTTGTCAAGCACGGATAACTTTTTTCTTCAGGGCAATGTCTTTGAAGCTGAGGTGCAAAAACAGTTGACACACCTCATCCTTAATGAGCCTAGGAGGAACTTAATTGCCCAGTTGATCCGTATGATAAAAGTGAACTGCAAAGAACCGATTACCCAGACGTCTTGTGATTTTCTCATCTCTAGAATAGGACTTGTAATGAAACTCCTCAATAAGAGAAAAACTAACCAGGAAGCATCTGCTCTGTTGAAATCTGACTTGTTGTTGACTAAAAATGAAACCAATATGACTATAGCAAGCTCCAGAAAAATGGAAAAACCTTCTGAGGTAAAAGCAACTTACATAAATAATCGTAACAGGTGCACTAATAGGAGCATTACAAGATTTGGTTACCTACCATGTTTCCCCAAAAATAAGACCCTGTCTTATATTTTTTTGAACTCTGATATAAGTGCTTGGCCGTATTGCCATGCCCTCAAAAGCCCAATTGGGCATATTATCAGGGGATGTCTTATTTTGTGGAGAAACAGGGTAGATGTGTCTTTTTTTTTCAGAAGGTCCTTTTGATGTAAATTGTGCATTCATTTCTGTAAAGATACTTACTGTTTTTGAATAAAAGCCTTATTAGATTGTTTATAGTATTGTGCATGTGCCAAGACTATTTCTCTGCCAGATTTCCATCTCTCTATATAAAGGATAAACAACATATAAGGTTCTTACAAATTGTGATCAGCACTTGGGCGGAGCGGTGTATAGCACAAAGCTAAAGTAACTGAAATATGAAAACAAGGGAAAACCAAATGAGGTTCATTAGAATTAAATCAGAAATTTCTGATATGACTATTTTAATAAAACTGAATTGGTAAAACTGTTATTGCCTTTAAAGGGTAGGTGGGACTGGATATACTTTTCTTCTGGGGGAAAAGAGCTTTTAAAATACGCAAAGGCCCATCTTTCACTTTACTGCTCTTTGCAGATACCAAAGCAGGGAATTCGACAATATGGGAATGGCTTCAATTGGAGGTTGGCTGTTTCAGTGACAACGGCAATGGTGGTTATTATACTAATAATTTGTTTGATTGAGGTAAGCTAAAATATTTTTCTAGAGATTCTTATATTAATTTATTTACCCCCTATATTTCAAAGCCCAATAAACTTCTCCAAACTCTCAAAATGCTGCTTTAATGAAGAGCCAACATTTCTTTGAACACCGTAACTCAGAGACCACATTACTGCAGCCAGGATTTAATATAATATATTCTCAAAAAAAAGGGTCGGATTGATTTTTGTAAAATTATTGGTGAGGGGGACAAATCATGACTAAATGGGTATATTAAGTTTGGATTCATTCCATGTTCAATTCTGATAAGGAAAGTCTGACTGGTTGGCTTGATTTGCTCCATAAGACCTTCTTGTGAGGTTTACCAAGGCCATGTTGGAGACCCCACACCTTTTTATAAGCAGAAGATGGAGAAAAAGAAAAGTTTCTTATCGAGAAGCAGTAAATAACATCATTGTCTGTGTTATTGATTCTTTTTCCTCAGTGTGAAAAATCTTTACATTTATCCTTTACAATCACACCTCTCTTTTTGGATTTAACAGATCTGTTGTCATCAAACTACCAAAGGAACAGAAGGAACCCCTCCTGTAAAACGGTAATTCTTGCCTGGAGATACTTAGTTATTTGCAACTCTCTACTGTGAAAATCCTGTTTATGAGGAACAGTCTCAAGATTAGGTGGCAATGCACTTATAAGTTTCAGTCTTAAAAAGCAAATTTTAGTTCAAAAGATACTGCATCTAAAAGTTGAAAACACTGAAATCTTCACCAAATAATCTGTTTTTTTGCTGGCTGAATTTGTATGTTTAGCATTGGCTTCTTGCTACATTCCTCAATTGGTGTTTATTCCTTATTTTCCCTTTCCTCTTGGTAACTTTAACTTCTTTTCAGTGCTGAACAAAGATGAAAATTCAGATTTCCAGGATGACATGCACACTAATGAAGCCAAAATTAAGTAAAACCCCAAACAGATACGTGGTTACCTGCAATGTGCACTCTTAAAACTTTGGAGACAATTGCAGGTGTGTGTTTCAGCATAAGAGGCAATTAAGGCTTCTGATGCCTGGTTATAGTTTGTACATACACAGAAGAGTCTTGCGACTGAAAAGCCTTTTAAGTCCATTTTGAGAAACAGAAATATATACATCTTTTATTAAATGATAAGAGTTTGTATAGTCCTCCAGTATAGAAAAGGTTGCCATATTTGGTTTGAACATTGTCAAAAGGGCTGTATCCATTCCAAGATTTCACTATTTTTCTTTTTAATTATTTAAGGACATTTCTGGATAGACAGAAGGAAGATACACCTGAAAAACAGGTATGTAAATGCAGAAGCAACCACTGGTGATCTGGCTATATTCAATTTTCTTATTGGATCTGAAAAATATGGCTCCACATTCCCATAGTATTAAAAATGTGGCTCAGGAAAGCCTGAAATCATCACATTCATCACCAATCATCATTATCATCTTACCTGTATCCAAAGAGTCGTGGGAACCTAAATTGGAAAAAGTTATAGAGAATGAGAAAGCGAAGATCTTATAGGATTTTCGAATACAGACAGATCGTCACTTGGAACACAAAATGCCAGATATCACAGTTGATGAAAACCGAAACGTACAATTTATTGACATCGCGGTACCAGGAGATGCCACAGTCGAAGAAAAAGAACTGGAAAAAATCATGAAATATTGCAACCTGGCCATTGAAACTACATGGCTATGGATGAAACATATAACAGTGATACCCATTGTCATCAGGGCACTTGGTACCATGTCCAAGAATTTTATAAGATACATCAACAAATTGAAGCTTCCTGCAATAAAACCAGTGGAACTGCAAAAAAATGTGCTACTTGGAACATCATACATCTTAAGAAGGTACTTGGTTGATACCTAGGACACTGGCAGCAACCTGTATCAACCATTAGCACCAGTCAATGATATTTGTGATGCATTTTTGAATGTTCAGTTGACTGAGTTTCATGTTTAATGAATAAAGTAAATAATAATAATAATAATAATAGTAATAGTAATAATAATACAAAGTACAAAAAAATTGCTGCAGGCTGTGAAAACAGAGAACATTATAAAAACAGCAGAAACAAAGGCAAAATATAAGGAAAAACAGCTGGATGACAGATTAAATAGATGGGAAACCAAAGCTTTGCATGGACAACACTTGAAAAACATTGAAGGAACATGTGATGACAACCTCACATGGGCATGGCTTAAGATGGGAATCATCAAGAAAGAAACAGAAAGTTTAATACACGCTGCTCAATAACAAGCACTACAAACTAATGCCATGAAAGCAAAGATACAAAATCCACTGACAATCCAAACTGCCAACTATGCAACAAGAAAATCGAAACTGTTTCACATTTAATATGTGAATGCAGCAAAATTGCACAAACTGATTACAAAACAATCAAGACACAATCTTGATTGACACAATCAAGTTGCTAAATTAATCCACTGGTCATTATGTAAAAAATATGACTTACCTGTATCCAAAAAGTAATGGGAACATAAACTGGAAAAAGTTAAAGAAAATGAGAAGGTGAAGATCTTGTGGGACTTTTGAATACAGATGGATCGTCATCTGGAACATAACATGCCAGACATCGTGGTTGTCAAGGGCTGAAGCCTACAGTTTATTGATATCGCTGTACCAGGAGATGCCAGAGTTGAAGAAAAACAACTGGAAAAAAATCACGAAATATTGTGACCTGGCCATCGAAACAACAAGCCTATGGAGGAAACATGTATCAGTGATACCCATTGTCATCAGGGCACTTGGTACCATATCCAAGAATTTTATAAGATACATCAACAAATTGCAGCTTCCTGCAATAACACCAGTGGAACTGCAAAAAACTGCTAGTCAGAACATTATATATTTTAAAAAGATACTTGGTTAATACCTAGGACGCTGGCAGCAATCCGCATCAACCATTAGCACCAGTCAATGGTATTTATGACACATCTTTAAATGTTCAGTTGACTGAGTTTCATATTTATCAAATAGAAGAAATTATTATTACTATTATTATTATTATTATTATTATTATTATTATTATTTAAAAATAAATTTTAAGGTGTCACAATGGTGGATTTTTTAAAATTTTGCAAGCTGCGTGGAATCACTTATGTGTGAATTGGATGTTACTTAAGTTTGTTTAATTCCTTTTGGGAGTATATTAATTAGGTTTTCTTCTGATTAAGTAAGCTTGAGGATTGGATTGCAATGTTTAATATAGATTGGCTTTTACTTGGTAACTGAAGTCTCCAGCCATCTCTCTAACTGTACCATACTTTTCGGAGTATAAGACAAAACTTCCCCCCCTCCAAAAGTGGGTGGAAATATCTCTGCATCTTATACACTGAATGTTGCCAAAGCCCCGCCCTCCAACCTTTGGCCATTTTCGGCCTCCATGCGTCACATTTTCAGCTTCCGCACATTCCATTTTAGACCAGGCTACGGGGATTGCCACAGCATATTGCCACCAATTGCCACCTCCGTGTGTCATGTTTTCAGCCTTCTTACATCGCATTTTTGGCCTCCATATGTCCTGTTTTTGGGCTACGACAAAAACCGGCCAAAAATGTGATGCATGGAGGCCAAAAATGGGGTGTGCAGAGGCCGAAAACGGGACACACAGAGGCCAAAAACATGATGTGTGGAGGCTGAAAATGTGATGCGCGGAAGCAGTGATCAGCGGTGATGGGCTGTGGTGATCCCTGCAGCCAGGAACAGATCTAAAATGTGCGGAGGCTGAAAACATGACACACAGAGGCCAAAAACGCAACACATGTAGGCGGCAATGGGCTATGGCGATTCCTGCAGCTTCGAACAAGTAATTGGCGGTATTCTGGGAGGCCGATCCAACCACCAATCAGCTGCTCATACTGAATCAGGCTGCCATAATGTGCTGAAGCTGACCAGGCTGTTTGCTCTTTGCTGCAAGGACATTAGCCAGATGAATACCAATGGATGCTGGGAGGCAGAGGCAGAATTACTTTTTTCTTGTTTTCCTCCCCAAAAACTAATGTGTGTCTTATACTCCATAAAATACCATAGCTTTCCTGTTCTAAAGTCACTCATTGAGTTTTAAAGTGATTTAAGACAGGCAGGATAATTGCCCAATATTGACAGTAATATGGACAAAGATGGCAGCTTCCCAGCTATTCCTCCTAAAGTTGCCAGTTTCCCTGGCTTCTTACCATTTCTTCTGGATCCTGTAAGCCAATCAGTTGCTTTCAGGAACAGGAGGCATCCTTATTTTCTGCTCAAGTAGAAGTAATTCAGAACTACTCTAGCTTCTCTCTGTAGAATGAGAAGAAGGCTGTTGTATCAGCCAATGGTCTGCAGCCCAGCCTATCCTACACCTGTAATTTCTAGATAACTCACAATTTGAAATGCCCAAATATATGCTATAGTATTTAGGAAAAAAACAATATTTTGAACTATTTTGATAGGCATTTTTATGACATAATTCCTACATTGTGCCAAACTTAGATGACCAGAAAATTATTTATGGAATAAATCACAATGGCTGTATTGTGTATTATAGTGAAGTGTATTGAGTCAGATGTGGAAACCATATCTTATAGTTTTATGTATTTTGTGTATTTATCAATATTCCTAATGTATCTTTTCAGGAGAAAAGTTTTGCTACAACCATTTGTGACTTATTAAATATACCAAGATGAACAAACATGGCTTTGGAAGATTTTGCAACTACTGTATCTTTTCCAGTTCTGTCAAACCCATTAATGTGGGAGATAGCATGCATGAAGCAAGATAGGTCTTTTGAAAAGATCCTATAAGAATAATAGTAACAATCCACTAAAACCAGAATTGTAATGACCAGATGAATTGATAAAAATCTTATTTCCATACAACATTAAGGCACACATTTATTTCATACATCATAATTAAGCTCAAATTAAATAACATATATTAAAGATAACAACACTTGCAAAGTTTAGGAATGCTAATACTGAAAGAAATCTCTAAACTGCAGCTAACTACTAATGTTACTGGCTACTAACACTAATTAGCAGAAGTTTAAAATACATTCCAGAATTCTCTATCATAGAAAAAGAGAGAGCTAAAACTCGTAACCTAATTAGGAGTTCACAGTTAAGTTTGCTTTAATTTGCTAGCCACATATTTCTTCAGGAAGAACCTCCATTCCAGGATCTGGAATTTGAATCTGAGATATAAATAAAATGAAAATGCAACACAAACATTAAAATCTCAGACTGAAGTTTTGTTATCATTTTTTCACATCCTTTCCTCATGCTTAGACTTCAGCATCTTCTTTCAACAAGCCTCCTTGGCTTAAGGATATGTATCTTGATAAAGTATGGAAAAAATACAGCAGTGATAAATCTCATAATGAAGAATCCTCCGAAGACGAAGTGATATTCAGTCGTGAAAGTGCAAGGTATTTTTTCTTTTCTTTTTTCCCCTTTGGCACAAATTACAAGAAAGAAATTCACAAAGCATCATGAGGAGAAGGGGAGGAAGGAGGAGGAGGACAAGGAGGATGAAGATGACGAGGAGGAGGAGGAGGAGGAGGAGGAGGAGGAGGAGGAGGAGGAGGAGGAGGCATTTAATCATGTCCAACTCTTGGCAATTCTATGTACCAGGTCTCGCCACATTTTCCTATCTTGCACTACTTCCTTGAATTTTTGTCTGCTCTGGTTGATGTCAGGCTTTGATAGTGTCCAGCCACCATGTTCTTTGACAGCCTGGCTTCCTTTAACCACTGACTCTTCCAAATGTAATTGCATTCTCCAATGAACTCCCCTGCATGACATACCAAAATAAAGCTAGAGGGGGAATCATCCCATTCTGCAACTTAGAGAACATCTTTATACTTTTTTATTACAAAATTCTTGGAACAAATTTGGATTTGTCCAAAATGAGATCACTGCAATGCATTTTACATGGGGCTGCCCTTGAAGATAACTTCAACTGCCCTTAAAGGCAACTCAGAAGCTACAACTGGCCTCAAAAGCAGTGGCACATGCAGCCCTAGGTTTGCCAATCTTACACCTCTGTTGTACGAGCTGTGTTGGCTCCCAGTTTTCTTCTGAGTGTAATTTAAGCTCCTGGTTATCACCTTTAAATCCCTACATGGCAGGGATCAGGATATTTGCAGGATCTTCTCTTCTCCCTGACAGTATCTGCTCTTCCTACTAGATCAGATATGGTAGGAATGCGCCAGGTCCTTTCCTGAAGTCTTCCCATCTAGTGGGAGCTCGGAGGTGTGCCTTTTTCTGTGGCTGTCGCTACCTTATGGAACACTCCCCCCCCCCCCAAAAAAAACATTCAGCAAACCCAAGTGCAGGGATGGAAAAAGAATATCTGAAGCTTGTGGTGAAACATCACAAAGGAATGACTGTGGAGCCTGGTTTTTGTTTTCATTTTATGGTTTAATAGTTTTATTTTCTGGTTTATTAATTTTATTGTTATTACTACCCAGAATTTTGTTTAAGATGGGCAGCCATACAAATATTTCTTATAGAGGTAAAAAGTCTGGCATTCCATAGAAATGCCACAACATATCTGCAAGAATGAAAAATGTACGCAATTGCAGATGTTGCCCTTGTTGACTGCAAAATTTGGATGTTCTCTTCATATACTGCTTCTGTAGTTTGCTGGGTTAGGGTTAGGTTTTCTGGCAATGGCTATTTTCTCTAACCATGGGCATACACCACTGCAGAACTCATCTGTGTAATATTGTTATGAAAATAGGTTTTTTTACAACCGTCATGTACAAAAGCTGTACATGAAGAACAAACCATACAAGTTGCAAAAAAAATAAAAAAAATCATAGATTTTATTGTTGAACAACAAAGTCTGTAATTTCTGCTCTTTATCAGATCTCCAGAAATACCTGAGCCTTTTCCTGTGGAAATAACGTGAGTTAAAACATAGTACAAAACTATTACTAATGTTGTTTTCCTGTTTAAAATTTAGAGCACCACAGCAATTCTGCATTTTTGTTGAAATCAAATTATTAGAGTGCTTAGAGTGCTGTTTCCAACACAATTGAGTAACTGAGCAGACTTTTTTTTAAAGTGTTTTTTCTATCGAGACACCTGGTCTACCCCAGCACGTGGGAGGGAGCGTACTACATCCCTTTTGCCTTTCAACTCCAATCCAGGAACCCTCAAGCAGTCACATTCACAACAAACCATTTTATACCAAATTTATATTTCGCTGATAAAGAAATAAAGGGAGACTAGTATAGATCTATTTCAAGCTATTTAGTTCTCATTAGCTAGCCATACCCTTACTTGGATTCAAACTAGCTGGCGAGTGGGAAAATGAGTGGGAACAGGGGAGTTCCCACTCATTTTATTCCAACAGCAACAAACCTGTGAGGTAGATTTATCTCAGGAAGTGACTGGCTCCAAATTACTCGGAGGGCTCCATGACATTTGTGGAGATTTGAACTTGGGTCTCCCCACACCTGGTCCAACAGTTTAACCCAGTTATCCTTTAAGTCACACTCTGAACTATGAATCAACAAGCTGAAGCAGAATCAGAATACATAAAATAAATAAATGTAAATCAGAATCAAAGGCTTGAAAAAAGCTAGAAGAGTCTGTTTAGATGTTTTGGAAAAGCTAGACTTCAAATTCAACAATAGTGAGGCCCTGGGTTTTGCAGCAAAACCATCTTAGGATTCTTATGCGCAAATACACAATTGTTGCTACCTTTAGAGAAATTGTGAAATACTGGGTTCACATAAGGAAATAAAAGATCACAATTTTGTTCTTTATTAACCAGTTAAATTTGGATTAATCTCTGTTTCTGCTTTATCTTCCTAGTGAGATAATGCCACCACCCCCACCAGCAGCAGCTGAACCTCCAGCTCCGGCTCCAGCTCTGACTCTGGCTCCAGCTCCAGCTCCTGCTCCTGCTCCTGCTCCAGCTCCAGCTCCAGCTCCCGCTCCCGCTCCCGCTCCAGCTCCAGCTCCAGCTCCAGAGCCTGTTAAAAAGGCCAGTTCAAAGAAACTGTGAGTATCTGTAAACTTATATGTGTGGGATAGTATTCCTTTACTTGAAGGTAGAGCCACCCATAGATTCTAATTCATTCGGTTTATAAAAGAGCCATGATGGCACAGTGGTTAGAATGCGGTATTTCAGGCTAACTCAACTGCTCACTGCCAGGAGTTCAATCCTGACTGGCTCAAGATTGACTCAGCCTTCCATCCTTCCAGTGTCATTAAAATGAGAACTCAGATTGTTGGGTGCAATATGCTGACTCTGTAAACCTGACTCTGTAAAGCATTTGAAGCAGTATATAAGTCTTAGTGCTATTGGTATTGAATTTCTTAATCATATTTATAGAAACTGATTGTGTTTCATATTGCTATACTAAGAGGAGAGGCTGCTCAAAATTTCAGCCCTATCTATAGGCAAGCAAATTGGGATGGAGCAATATTTGGCTTAATTTGCTCAGGAGAACAAAATTCTCCAATAGATTGGAGGTTATGGTAGCCACGTTCCAGAGGACAATTTATCTACAGCATGTTTCTCAATCACAGAACCTTTAAGATGAGTGGATGTCAATTCCCAAAATTCCCTAGCCAGCCATGCTTAATATTAACATCTTAAAGTTCCTGAGGTTGAGAAAATCCAGTCTAAAACTTCCTTGCATTTTAAGAAGTTTGAAAAGAAATGAGCCATTATCCTTCCCAGGATAATGTGTCCATAGGAAGGACACAATCTCAGTTGTAGCAGAGTTCTTTTTAACTTCTGTTTTGTTAAAACACCTTTCTCTTCTTTGTTAGGTCTGAAAAAGAGACAGCCACTAGTGAAACCTCACCAACGACTGGGTGAGTAGTAGAGTCTATCAAGGATTGTTATTTAACTTATAACCTTTTTCCTCCAAGGTATTTCCTGGGAAGAGAAGAGAAGAGAAGAGAAGAGAAGAGAAGAGAAGAGAAGAGAAGAGAAGAGAAGAGAAGAGAAGAGAAGAGAAGAGAAGAGAAGAGAAGAAGAGAAGAGAATTCTTTATTGGCCAAGTGTGATTGGACACACAAGGAATTTGTCTTGGGTGTATATGCTCTCAGTGTACATAAAGAAAAATAAAATAGAATACATTCATCAAGAATCATAAGATACAACACTGATAGTCATAGGTTACTAATAACAATCAAATCATACCAGGAAACAAATAAAACAATACAAATCGTTTTATTGGGAAGGAGACAATCTTAGCTGCAGCAGAATTCTTTTTAAGTTCTGTTCTGTTAAAATGTTTGTCTGTTCTTTGTCAGGTCTGAAAAAGAGACACCCACTACTGAAACCGCTACAAAGACTGAGTGAGTAGTATAGTCTGTCAAGGGCTGTTCTTTAACTTAGAACTTTCCCCCAATTTATTTCTAAGTAATGCGTTTGTTTAAAACAACATCTAATTTGTACTGTTACTATTGCAATTTCATCAGTATTAAAATCAACAATTTTACAAACCTAAAAACCTTTGCATATATAAACTAAATATAAAATACACTGCATGCAGAATTGTAACACCCTAATTCCTCCTGTATTGTAATAGTACGAAATAATCTGGAAAAATAAAGGGTCCATTTTTAGTAGCTAAACTCATTTCAGATTCTAAGAGCATTCCGAATTAAAAATTTAAATTGGGGAGAGCTGAATTGGGAAGCAAAGGATGTCTCCTAGTTCTATCACTCAGTAACCTGGTTGAAACTATAAGGCAAAAAACAGTATTCTTTCCAGACTGCCCCATTCCCAAAACCCAAATGAGAGTTTCTAGCTGAGTGCAGGAAACTGGCCAAAATAATTTGTTGCCCAAATTTGAGCAGCAGAGAGTGCCTCCCTCCCAGGGAGGTTTAATTTATTTTGGTGCACATTAAGAAAGGTTTTATTGAATCTTCTCACTCTCTTTAGTGTAAGTAAATGGAGTTAATGATGCTACAAAACTGATGTGTTTGCTGGGACAATAGGGATGGAAAAGGGTCTTGCACAATGCTTTTGTGTATTGACCGGTAAAATTCATTTACCGGAAAACTCTGTTCCAACCTGACTGGGACATAGATAAGACGACTTAAATATGAGGTTGACTGTCCTCTAGGCCTAACAGAAGAGACCACAATGTGAGATGAAAGAGAACCTTCTTACGAATAAAATAAAATTTGGAGAGGCAAAGAAAAGCAAGTCATAAGCAGTAGTATTTGGAAGGAATAGGCTCAAATGGTAGTTCTAGTGCATGAACCCATACAGAAAGCAAGTTTACATACAAGCGATAACTAATGCAGAGAACTGCTGCAACACAGGCAGTTCTTGAGGCTCCTAGAGTGGCCCATGTTACACCACTGCTCTAAGAGCTGCGCTGGTTGCTGGTTTGCTTCTGGGTGCAAGTCAAAGAATTGGTTATTATCCTTAAAGCCCTGCATGGTATAGATCCAGGTTACTTGAGGACCAGTCTTGCCCCATTGAGGCTGGCCCACCCCACTCACATCAGCAGAGGAGGCAAGCTTCAGGCCCTATCAGTCAAGGAATTGTGACTGCTAGGGTCCAGGAGAAGGACCTTCTCTGCTGTGGCTCCTGCCGTTTGGGGCAACTTACCCTTGAGGTGAGATCGTCTCCCACCCTTCAGACCTTCCATAAGGTTAGACCTGAAGACCTGACTCTGCCAGATGGCTTGGGTCCCAACAAGAGAAACTGGAGATGGCTGGTGAATTAAGAGGCAATCCCACCTCCTCCACCCCACTGAGCATCCCGTTTCCTCCTTCTCCATCTTTTATCTTTTAGTTATCTTTTATTTATTAACTTTGTCTTTGATTATAACTGTTTCTATAATCTTAGCGATGTTTATCTTTTATGGTGTAAGCCTCCCAGGCTTGCTTAGGAAAAAGATGAGTGGCAATTAAATTGAATAAACAGATAAATGACTAGGGCAAGCTGACCAGGTGAAGATAAAATATTCAACTGCTGCCAGAACAATACTTCAACTCTGCTTTTAATTTTTCTTTTAACCAGGGCTTCAGAAGAAGAAGGAACTGAAGCTACATCAAAGAAAACGTAAGTAGCTTCAGTGTGCAAGTCAGGAGTATTTCGCTTTAAGAATATTTGAAGTTCAGAATGCATTAGAAGATACTTAATGTCTCAAACATCTCATAATCTCATCATCTTATTTTATTCTTCAACAATAGAAACAAATATTTCTAGTAGCAAATAGGAAAAGGAAGCAGAAAAACTACAAAAGAGCAACAACTTTTTACCTTTTCCTGTTTTGGAGTACCAAACCCCTATTACAAAAGGGAGCAGACTCACCTTTCAGTTTATTATTATTATTATTATTATTATTATTATTATTATTATTATTATTATTATTATTATTAATGTAATTTATATGCCACCCTTCTCCCGTAGGACTCAGGGTGGCTTACAAAAACAAAACAAAGAATTACATAAACAATTAAAATCAATTTAAAATAATTAAAATTATTTGAAGTTACCCCTATGGATTCAGGCCATTTGGTGAAAAAGCCACGTCTTCAATTCGCGGCAGAAGGAGAGGAGGTCTGGGGCTGTCCTGAGGCCAGTGGGCAGCCCATTCCAGAGGGTCAGCGCTCCCACAGAGAACACTCTCCCCCCTGGGGGCCGCCAGCTGACATTGTCTGGCTGATGGCACCCTGAGGAGGCCTGCTCTGTGTGAGCGCACCAGGCGGTGGGAGGAAGGCAGAAGATGATCCTGCAGATACCCCAGGCTTAAACCATGTAGGGCTTTATAGGTGAGCACCAGCACCTTGAAACAAACCCGGAGAGCCACCGGCAGTGCAGCTCGCGCAGGAGAGGTGTCACCCGGGAGTACCAAGAAGCCCCCATAACAAACTGTGCGGCCGCATTTTGGACCAACTGTAGTCTCCAAGTGCATCCCAATGGCAGCCCCATGTAGAAGGTGTTACAGTAGTCCAACCGAGATGTAACAAGGGCATGAGTGTCCGTGGCAAGGGCATCCCGATCTAGGAAAGGGCACAACTGGTGCACAAGGCATACCTGTGCGAAGGCCCCCCTGGTCACAGCCATCAAATGATCTTCTAGGGATAGCCATGAATCCAGGAGGATTGCGGACCCTTTCTGAGGGAGTAAGGATCTCCCCTCCCATCACTAGTGACGGGGCCACTAGATCAAGAGATGCCAGTATCCACAGCCATTCAGTCTTGGATGGGTTGAGTCTGAGTCTGTTTCTTTCCATCCAGGCCTGCACCACTTCCAGGCAGCGGGACATCACAGAAAGGGCATCCCCAGGGTGAGCTGGGGTGGAGATGTAAAGCTGAGTGTCACCAGCATATTGATGGTACCTCATCCCGAAACCACAAATGATCTCACTCAGCAGCTTTATGTAGATGTTAAAGAGCAGAGGGGGGAGATCTGATCCCTGAGGCACCCCACAAGTGAGGAGCCTTGGGGTGGATCTCTCTACCCCCGTCCACACAAACTGCGAGCAGTCCAAGAGGTAGGAAGAGAACCACCATAAAATGGTGCTTCTCACTCCCAACTCCCTGAGTCACTGCAGTAGGATACCATGGTCGATGGTATCAAAAGCCGCTGAGAGGTCAAGAAGGACCAGGATGGAGGCGCAACCCCCATCCCTGGCCTGCCAGAGATCATTTACTAGGGCGACCAATGCCGTTTCTGTGCTGTAACCACACCTGAAATCTGATTGGTATGGGTCTAGGTAGTCAGTTTCCTCCAGGAACTGCAGGAGCTGCTATGCCACCACAGACTCAACAACCTTCACTATAAAGTGAAGGTTGGAGACTGGACAATAGTTATTAAGGGAGTCTGGATCCAGGGTGGGCTTCTTGAGCAGGGGACGAACCACCGCCTCTTTGAGTGTGGCGGGGAAGACCTCTTCCCTCAAAGAAACATTGACAACCACTTGAATCCAGCTTCCAGTCACCTCCCTAGCTGCAGAAACACGCCAAGAGTCCAATAAACATGTGGAGACACCCAGTTGACCCATGATCCTGTCCACTTCATTCATCGAAACAGGCCCCATATTCATTGTATGTTTCTGTTTCATACATGTGGCTGTAATTTCCTATCATTTTTCTATCTATCTGATTCTAACAGATTTTTCAGTTTTGCTTTTGCATTTGTATTTAAATTGGATCCTATATTTACTCTGAGTAATAGTCAGAAAACCTGCGGTAACTTTTGGACAAATGGCTCTTTTTAGAAATGGAAATGCTTGGTAAATTAATAAGTCCACTGCTAGAGCACTATATAATTAAAATAGCATGAAATCTAAAATAAAACATTAAACAATAAAACTATTATTCCTCTCTAACAATATAAAGAAGGAATGGAGATTTTTTTCCCCTGTAGATTTGTATGTGTATGTGTGTGACTTTGCTAGAATACAAGATATGTATTCTGTAGTGGATATGAAAAATTAGGTCCACGCTTCAATTATTTTTAGGTGATTTTCCTATGTTTGTCTAGATTTCCTCAGAGAAAATGTATGTCCTTTCTGAAAAATCTAGTCTAGCAACATTGCAATTCATGGAGAGAATATAAGAATTTGCAGATGAATACCTGACATTCCAGATTTTCTTAATATATTTAGTTTGGGGGATCATATTTTCCAATGTATGTTAAAATATATAATGACATTTTCATATTAGCTCAGTTTAATAGAAACTGGAAATGCAGATTTAGAAGTCAATCATTGCTTTCTGTCAAAGAAGCTAGTATCTTACAACAGAATTAGCAAAAGTAATAGCACTTGGACTTGTATATAACAATCTCTGAGCTGTTTATAGTGTCAGAATAATGCCCTCAACAATATAGCGGCAATACCAACCTTGGAAAGGCAGGGTATACCAACCTTGTGCCAGTCAGGGTATAACTTTTGACTATGGGAAGAGTTAGCCTGCGATACTGCATACTAGTAATTAGCTGTACTACTCAGGACAGAAAGTCCTGCGATGTACAGGATGAGGCTGAGTTGGCAAACTAGAGGAAAAGATTCCAGGATTGTTGAGAAGTGAAAAACAAACAGAAACTCACAAGACTTGTTAAAATATCTCAATAGGCAAGATAATATTGTGTTCTGCCTGTTACAATTCTCATTTTGATACAAGAATATGCATCCTGATATGTATAACCAATTCACAGATGAACCCCAGAGGATAGTGTGATTTATTCCTAAGTACATTTACATTTGGATGCCACAATAAGAAACCTCCCAAACACTGGTTTACTAGGAATAAGCAGTATCCTGTTTTTTTTAGTTGCACCCATTGTATTCCTCCTATTGAAATATTTTATTTAGTACCGATGTTTGTTTATAGGGAGATAAAATAGTCATGCATTTCATTTATTTATTAAACAAGTGTATATAATTGCCCAACTCACATATACGTAATTCCAGACGGCTTATAACATTTATTTAACATTTATTAATTAATTTCATTCAAACATGTCAAAAAAGAGAAGCTGGAATCCAGTATTTCTTTCCTCAATCTTGTTGGAAGGCCAATACGAGGCCTCTGGAAACTTACTGCTCACCTTAGGGCTTCACTTCTCCCTTAACGTAGATAGAAAGTGATGCGACCCAAAGTAGCTATTGTGAGAAGATTTTATGGGTGGTTACCAGGGCCTTTTCTCTTAAAGCAACTGGCTGTGATAGTGTTGTTGAAATGCAGCTCAGAAATACTGAAATTCTTGCTCTTCTCAAAAAAATAATGTCACCTCAGTATATGGCAGTGATGGGTTGCCCCCAGTTCGCACTGGTTCTATAGAACCAGTAGTAAAACCGGCAGGAGGCTCGACCCACCAACCCTGACGTCATCAAAATGCTTCTGCGCATGCGCAGACGAGCATGCGCGTATGCGAGCAAAGCTAGCAGACACGCATGGCCCCGCTGTGAACCGGTAGTAAAGGTAAGTAGAACCCACTCCTGCTATATGGATATTACTTTAGAAGCACCTGAGATTTAGGGTACTGGATCTATTATGAGAATAATAGTTTAGGAGGAGGGGTGTGGCCAGTGCCAATAGTGGTAATGCAAATTCCGGGGCTCCTGGAAAATGCTGATATCTCAGCTGCTTTAGGGGATCCCCAGGGATCACAGCTGTCCTGTAGGGACAGTGAAGAATGGAAGCACAGGCAGGCATGAACAGGGAGGTTGCAAACTCCCTGAAGTGTCTGCATCAGCCTTCGACCCAGCAGCAAGGGAAGACAGTCTTTAGGAGCTATCAAAAGCCAGGTTTGCCACACAGAAGATAAGGGAGAAAAGAATGAGGAATGATGATGAAATGGAGTATTGTTACCGAATGAGTGATTGGCCAACTCATAGGCCAATTCTTAAAAAAGAAGAAAAAACTTTTTTAAATTTTGAAAGAGGTCCCAACCTGAAATAAGTGGCTAATTGGCATCTGGGAATTTAAAGCAAAGGGGGAAAAAAAGAGGACTTTAAAAACAAAAGCCCTAAAAGGAGAACTAACCACCTGGATTTAAATTGGACTTGAATAAATATAAAGAAAAGCAAATTGAGTAAAAGCATTTATTTAACAACAAAAGGAACTAATTGAAGAATAGAAAGTACTACTTTTGTGGATTTGATACTTTTGACTGGGGATTTGTGGATTGGAGAGAGTCATTTGCTGATGGAAAAGAAATATTGCACTTAAATCAACATGAGAAGCTGTATGGGAAGTATTTGTTTAAACAGCTGCAGTAAAATTACAAAAAGAACTTGAAATAACCTTGAACTGTGGAGACTTTAAAGGAATTGAATTGGATACTATTTGGAAAGAAGAAAGAAAACAAAAAAGATAAATGGACTTGAATTTGAACTATATATAAGTGAAAATAAAAATAAATTTAAAAGTTATTTCTTTTTAAACTGAAAATATGGACAATTGGGAACATGAGTTTGAGGAATTGAGGGAGATGTTGCAAAAGGTGCGAGATGTGTTTAAGGGAAACAAAGAAGCGGAGGATTGGATAGAATACAAAAAAAAGAGAAAAGATAAATGAGAAGCAAGAAAATAATGTGGGAAAGAAAGTAATTGAAGGAAAAATATAGATGATCACACTGAGATTAACAGTGATAAAATAAAAATAGAAATATCTCTCAAAAAAGAAAAGAGAAGGAAATGGGAAAAGAGAAAGGGGGAGAACTAAAAGGGTAATAAAGTTAAAAATCAGAGAAAAGATGCAGGAAGAAAGATGCAGATATAATAAACACAAAAAGAAGAAGAGGAAGAAAGAAATAAGTGAAGGGGAGAAAATATCAAGAAGTGGAATTCAGGAGAGTGTAAAAGAAAATGGTTAAAACGGGGAAGAAAAAATGTAATAGAAAGGAATTAAAGCAATGAGATGTTGATTTAAGACAATGGCATTAGTAGTAGAAGTGGTATGTAAGAAACAAAATGGAATAAATATATAGATTACTGTAAAAGGGAATACTTAATTGAAATTAAGACATCAAATTGAAATGAAAGTAAAGAAATGTGTGCTAAAGATTGAAAAAACAAAGGAAATTGAAGTAAGAAAGGAAATTGAAATGTTAAATAAATGATGTAAGAAATTGCTATAAGTAGACCAGCACATATAGAAATGGTCTATATGTTAAAATATTAGGAAGTAATTGAAATATTAGGAAAAGAGAAGAATAACTATTGAATGGAAATAAGAGGTGGAAAGTTAATTAAGTTGAAAGATTTTAAGGTAAAAATGAAACAAGTTGAAACATAATGTTAAGAATTTTAAAATATTTTGAGGAATATATGCAATAAAGGGAGAGAAAAACGGGGATGCCTGGACACCATAGGAAAAAAACACTGAATTGAAAATGAATACAGCAATAGAGAGAGATAGAAGAAGGAGTAGGGAGATTGAAGGAAGGGAGAAGGAGAGAGAGGAACAGAAGAAAGGGAAGAAGAGAGGAAGAAAGGAAAGGGGAATAAGAGTAGGAGGGAAGGTTAGGGGGGAGGAAAGGAGGAGGGGGAGAAAGGAAGGGGAAGTAGAGAAGGAATAGGAGAGAAGGGAAGAAGGAGGTAGGAAGGACCAAAGAAGGGAGGTCTAGGGGCCAGTGGTCAGGAAAGGGTTAACAGCCAGATCCTGTTAGATCGAGTCAGACAGTTGACAGCTCCTCCTCCTGTTGCTGCTTCCCAGCTTTTGGACGAAGGATAAGATGTCTGACGAAACACCCACTGACCTGAAACCAAAGAAGAGAAAGGAGTGCCACGGATGACACGGACCGGCGGACACAAAGGGCGGGGCTGACCACTGGCTCCTCGACCCACAGAATGGGCGTTCAGGTAGGTCAATGCCCTTTCTAAGGGAGCGAGGGGCCAGTGGTCAGGAAGGGACATGCCAAAGTCCGAGACCTATAGGGAGGGATCCGCCCGGGACATGAAGAACTGGTCCGCGCAGACCTACTGAAGAACTTGACAACCAAAGACCGCCTCCACCGAAGCAAAGTGATCAATCCTATAGTGGCGGATGAACGGCATTGGAGAAGCCCAGGTGGCCGCCCGGCAAACATCTTGCAGGGAGGCCTGGGTAGCCCATGCCGCCGAGGTAGCCACACTCTGCGTGGAATGGGCAGTGATACACCTAGGGACCGGCAAGGACTGGGCCTCGTAGGCCGAGGCAATGGTTGCACGTAACCAACACCCCACCATGGAAGAAGAAACTTTGGATCCCAGAGTGGACGGCTGAAAGGAAACAAAGAGGGCCTCCGACCTACGGAGGGAGGATGTTCGATGTAGATAAATACGTAGAGCCCATCGAACATCCAGGGAATGCCATACATGCTCCCTGGGGTGGGAAGGGTTGGGGCAGAAATCAGGTAGTATCAGTTCCTGGGATCTGTGGAATGGTGTGTTAATTTTGGGAATAAAGGTTGGGTCTAAGTGGAGAACCACCCTATCTGGGTGGAACATGCAAAGGTCTGCCCTTGTGGAGAGGGCCGCCATCTCTGAAATTCGGTGGGTGGAGGTAATGGCAATTAAGAAGGAAACCTTATAAGAGAGAAATCTCAGGCCTACCCTCCGGAGAGGCTCGAAGGGGGCTCATGTGAGAGCATCTAACACCTTCAGCAAATCCCAAGTGGGGTATCAGTGAATTGGGGGGGTCGAAGATTCGAAGCCCCTCTAAGGAATAGCCGTATCAAGGGACAATATGCCAGGGAACGCCAGGAACCCCAACAAATGATGGAAGATAAAGCAGCCACTTGCCTGCGTAAGGTGTTTGGAGTGAGGCCCGCGTCCAACCCCGTCTCGAGAAAGATCAGTACCTGTTCGGTTGCAGCCAAGCACGGGTCCAGACCTTGCAACGCGCACCATCTCGCGAAGGAGTGCCAGGTAGCCCTGTATATCCAGATTGTGACGGCACGACGAGCCGCTAGGATGGTATCGACCACGCCGTCAGGCTGATGGGAGTCTGCTAGGAGCTGCCACTCAACCACCAGGCGGTCAGCTGAAGCCAAGTGGCGTCTGGATGGCAGAGAGATCCCTGGTGAAGGGTGACGTTGGCAGGAGGAAGATGCCAAGGAGGAAGTATCGATAGAGCCTGAAGATCGGCAAACCAGGGCCGGCAAGGCCAGTGGGGTGCAATGAGGATGAGCTCCGCCCGCTCCTTCAGCAGCTTCCGGATGACCCTGAGTAGAAGGGAAAAGGGGGGGAAAGCATAGAGGAGGCCCGGGGGCCACTTGCAATGGAGGGCATTGATGGCTTCCGTCGCGGGGTCTGGGAATCTGGAGAAGAATCGGTCTGTCTGGTGATTCTCCCATGTCGCAAACAGATTCATGGCTGGGGTCCTGAACCTGTTATCTGTAGGAATAGGGATGGGTCGAGCTGCCATTCACCGTGGTCCATCGCCGCACGGCTCAGCCAATAAGCTTGGGTGTTGATGAGTCCGGAAATGTGAGACGCCCTCAGGGATCTCAGATTGGTCTCCACCCAGGCTCCCAATCTCTCGGCCTCCTCCATGAGGCGGCAAGAGCGGGTCCCCCCAGGCGGTTCACATGGGCCTTGACGGCCACGTCCGTCCAGACAATCACGTGTCGATTCTTGACAATGTCCTTGAAGGCCCAGAGAGCCAGGTGGATGGCCCGGAGCTCCAACCAGTTTATGTTGTGGGCTAGATCTTCTGGGGTCCAGAGACCCTGGGGCATATAAGATTGAATGTGGGCTCCCCAGCCATGAAGGCTGGCATCCTTCTCCTCAAGAAGCCCTCTCTGGACCCAGCTGTTTTAGCAAACTATCGTCCAGTTTCCAACCTTCGCTTCTTGGTGAAGGTTGTTGAGAGTGTGGTTGCACGACAGCTCCCGCAGTACCTGGATGAAACCATCTATCTAGATCCGTTCCAGTCCGGCTTCAGGCCCGGGTACAGCACGGAAACAGCATTGGTCACATTGGTTGATGATCTCTGGAGGGCTCGGGACAGAGGTTGTTCCTCTGTTCTGGTCCTATTAGACCTCTCAGCGGCTTTTGATACCATCGACCATGGTATCATGCTGCGCTGGTTGGAGGGGTTGGGAGTGGGAGGCACTGTCTTACGGTGGTTCTCCTCCTATCTCTCCGACCGGTCACAGTCTGTGTTGGCTGGAGGGCAGAGGTCGACCTCAAGGCACTTGGTTTGTGGGATGCCACAAGGGTCGGTCCTCTCGCCTCTCCTGTTCAACATTTATGTGAAGCCGCTGGGTGAGATCATCCGTGGTTTTGGGGTGCAGTGCCATCTGTACGCTGTTGACACCCAGCTGTACATCTCCACCCCAGACCACCCCAACGATGCCCTTGAAGTGATGTCCCGGTGCCTGGAGGTGGTGCAGGTCTGGATGGGGAGGAACAGGCTTCGACTCAATCCCTCCAAGACTGAGTGGCTGTGGCTGCCGGCATCCCGATATAGTCAGCTGGTGCCATCGCTGACTATTGGGGGCGAGACATTGGCCCCCACGGAGAGGGCACGTAACTTGGGTGTCCTCCTGGATGCACGGCTGTCTTTAGAAGAGCATATGACGGCCGTGGCCAGGGGGGCTTTCTATCAGGTTCGCCTGATACGCCAGTTGCGTCCCTTTCTGGATCGGGACTCCCTATGCACGGTTACTCATGCCCTCGTCACTTCCCACCTCGACTACTGCAATGCTCTCTACATGGGGCTCCCCTTGAGGAGCACTCAGAGGCTCCAACTGGTGCAGAATGCGGCCGCGCGGGTACTTATGGGGGCAACATGGCGCTCCCACGTGACACCTCTCCTGCGCGAGCTGCATTGGCTTCCAGTCGTCTTCCGAGTGTGCTTCAAGGTGTTGGTTCTCATCTTCAAAGCGCTCCATGTTATTTACGAGACCACCTTCTGCCTCCGATAACCTTCCACCGGCCAACACGCTCCCACAGAGAGGGTCTCCTCAGGGTGCCGTCTGTCAGGCAATGTCAGCTGGCGACCCCCCCGTGGAAGAGCCTTCTCTGTGGGGGCACCCGCCCTCTGGAATGAGATACCCCCAGGGATACGACTAATCCCGGACCTCCGGACCTTCCGCCGGGCCCTGAAGACTTTTTTATTTCAGCAAGCCGGGTTGGGTTAAAATTTTTAATTGGGTGAATTTTATGGGTAAGGGGTTTTAAAATTGGAGAAGCCAAAGATAATTTAATTTTGTTTTAATGTATTTTAATATTTGTATTGTGTGTTTTTAATTCTGGCTGTTCACCGCCCCGAGTCCTTCAGGAGAGGGGGCGGTATAAAAATTTAATAAATAAATAAATAAATAAATAAATCTGTCGTTAGAATGAGCTGATTGGGCTCCCTGAACTCCCTCCCCTTGAGAAGGGCCTGGGAAGACCACCATTGGAGAGACTGGAGAATAGACGGGTTAAGGTGAACAATTTGGTTGGAGGCCGAAATCTGAGACTTCTGATATGGGAGAAGAAACCACTTTAGAGTCCTGCAGTGGAGACGGGCCCGTGGTACAATACCGATGCATGATACCATCTTTCCCAGGAGGTGAGACAGAGTTGCCAGGGAGACCGGGGACCCCTGAGCGACAGAACTGACCAGGGACCGCAGGCTGGACAGGCGCTCCTCGGAAAGATAGACCCTGCTCTCAACCGTATTGATGATAGTCCCGAGGTGTTGGATGCAGGTCATGAGTACCAGATGGCTCTTGGCTCAGTTTATAGAGTAGCCGTGAGCCGTCAGGACCTGGAGGGTGGATTCCAGATCCCGATGCGCCCAAGCCTCCGAGCTTGATTGGATGAGAAGGTCATCTAGGTAGTACTGGATACGGACCGCTCGAGCTCAGAGGTGTGCCACAAGAGCGGCCATTAATTTCATGAACACCCGGGGAGCCAAGGAAAGGCCAAATGGAAGGGCGTGATACTGGTAGTAGTGACCCGCATGACAAAACCGATGAAATTTGACATAAGCCGGATGGATGGGTACATGCAAATAAGCCTCCATCAGGTTGACTGACGTGAGGAAGTCCCTGATTCTAAGACCCTCCAGGATGGATTGGAGGGACTGCATCTTGAACCGCCAGCGGTTCAAGATGCAGCGGTTCAAAGACTTGAGGTCCAGAATGGCTCTCCATCCTCCCGAGGATTTCTGAACGATGAACAGGTGCGAGTAAAACCCTTGTCCGTGCTGCTTCTGTGGTACCAGCTCGATTGCCCAAATTTCTAATAGATGTTGAATGGCTGCTAACAGCAGGAGCCGTTTTGGCTGATCCCGAGAAAGAGGGCATCAGAGAAACCTGTCGGGAGGAGTGGAGAGAAATTCTAGGGAGAGGCCCCACCTAACTGTCTCCCAGACCCAAGCGTCCGAAGTTATAGACTCCCACTGGCTGGCAGAGAGAGCCAGGCATCCCCCAATGGGAGGGTTGGACGTGCAGTTATCGAGACCTGCGGAATGGGCAGCCGCGGCCGCCTCGAAATGGTCGCCTGATGTGCCCCCTTTGGGACTGGGAACCCTGTCTATCTGGGAGTCGGTAGCTGGGCGGGAATGCCCTAGATGACCGAGCCCCTGAGTAGGGGCGATCAAAGGGATGAAAGGAATGAAAAGGAGCCACGGAGGACTGATGCTCTGACCTCCTGGAGACATTAGGAAGGATACGCTTTTTGTCCTCTGATTCTATGAGTAATGGTTCCAAGGGGGCTCTGAAAAGGGAAGGGCCATCAAATGAGGAAGTGGCCAAGCACCACTTAGATTTGGCATCTGCTTGCCAATTGCGGAGCCATAGCAAACGGCGAGAGGTCACTGAGGATCCAATCGCCTTGGCCGCAAAACAGGATGAATTAAGGGTCGCGTCAGTGGAGAACTCCAGGAAGGCCAAAATTTTGTTAAGGTCCTGGTGGGACCTGGTATCCGACACGGGAAGCCTATCCTGCAATTGTCGGAGCCACAATATTGATGCCCTGTTAAAGAATGAGGAAGCTAGGGCAGATTTAGCCACCCAGGCAGACGCCTGATGAGTTTTAACCAATGATTGTTCGAGGCGTTTATCCTCCGGACGGAGATTGTCCTCGGGGGGACCTGCCAAATTTAAGGAAGCAGAAAGAGTGGCCACCGGAGGGTCAACTATCGGAATTTGAAGGTTAGCTAGCTCCGGGGCCAGATTATATAGATGTCTGTCCAGCTGATTGGGGTTAGGCCCTGAAGCTGGAGTGGCCCATTGCTTCTTGAGGACATCTCTAAAGAATCTCTTCTGATTCGATAACCAGTTCCTCAAAGAGCGGCACAGGAGGTGCAGCCTCCTCCCCGCGGGGCGCGGACGAGGAAGTGGACCCCAGACCGGTAGTAATCTTTGCTTTATGTAAAAGGGATTGAAAAAGTTGTGGCTTGAAAAGGCCCACAAATGCTGGCTGGTCTGGCATTAAATCCTCATCGTCAGAGAGGTCGAGGTCACGGGTGTCCTCTTCCGTGAAGGAAGGGTGACCGGTGGAGACAATGGAAGGGGCCACAGCTCCAGTGGAAGTTGGATTGATGGCTGCCTGAGACCCTTCTACATCAATCTCAGAACAAGCAAAAGCAGAGATCCAAGAAGAGGTCCTGTGCTGCAGCTCCAATTGGACCCCTTTCTGGATGGCCTCCTGTATGAAGGAAGCCAATTCAGGAGCAATGGCAGGGCCCACTGTTGTGCCCCCCGAGGCCTGGTCAGAAGATGGAACAACAGATTCCTGCAATGGCAGTGATGGGGCAGCCTTTGATGGTGGAAGGTCAGATTGTGGACCAAAAAGGGCCTCCCAAACTTCCCCTTGCAAGGGGGATGCATAATTATTCCCATCAATTAGGAAGCTCCCTAATTGAGGCCTCCCGAAGGGCCTTTTGGATGGAGCGTTCGATTGCTTGATGCAATCGGAGTTCCTCCTTTGCCCTGGCTGCAGCAGCCTTTTCCTCCTTGGAGGAATGGGTCATTTTGGTCTTTTTAGCTGGTCCAGATGTAGAAGGGCCCGGTGTGGTGTCCTCTGGAGATTGGTGTTTTGGAGCCTTGGGGTGGCGAGTGGCCATCTTGCTAAGATGGATGGTGGAGGCCTCTAATGGCCACGAGGCAGTATTAAAATAGTCAGAAAAGACGCCTGGAGAGCGATTGGAGGACAAGCCGATCTGAATCTGACCGAACATAGGTGAGATCTTATATTAAGACCTACCTAGTGGTGATAAGAGCGGCAAAGTCTAGCTACTTCTCTGCTCTTATTGCAGCTGCAGAGAACTGCTCAGCCGTGCTGTTTAGGGTGACCTGCTCCCTACTTCAGGTGGGGGTACGGGAAGATCCCTTAAAGGGTCGAGCTGAGGATTTTGTACAATTCCTGCATGATAAAGTCGCTCAGATTCGGGAAGGCCTGGACTCCGATTGGGTAGATCCAGGGGAGGAGACGGAGGTAGGTCTTGAGAGCGTTATATGGGAAGAGTTTGACTCTGTGGCTCCTGAGGACGTGGATAGGATTCTGGGCAAGCTTAACGCTGCCACATGTTTATTGGACCCGTGTCCCTCCTGGTTGGTACTGGCCTCCTGGGAGGTTACACGAGGCTGGCTCCAGGGGATTATAAATGCTTCTCTGAGTGAGGGTGTCTTTCCCGCCATCTTGAAAGAGGCGGTTGTGAAGCCCCTCCTCAAGAAGCCTTCCCTGGACCTGGCTATATTATCAAATTATCGTCCAGTCTCCAATCTTCGCTTTGTTGTGAAGGTTGTTGAGATATCTGGATGAAGTTGTCTATCTGGATCCGTTCCAGTCGGGCTTCAGGTCATGATACAGCACGGAAACAGCATTGGTCGCGTTGGTGGATGATCTCTGGAGGGCTCGGGACAGAGGTTGCTCCTCTATCCTGGTCCTATTAGATCTCTCAGCGGCTTTTGATACCATCGACCATGGTATCTTATTGCACCGGCTGGAGGGATTAGGAATAGGAGGCACCATGCTTCGGTGGTTCTCCTCCTTCCTCTCTGACCATTCGCAGTTTGTGTTGGCAGGGGGGCAGAGGTCGACCTCGAGGCACCTTATTTGTGGGGTGCCGCAAGGGTCAGTCCTCTCACCCCTTCTGTTCAACATTTATGTAAAACCACTAGGCAAGATCATCCGTGGTTTCGGGGTGAGTGTTCATCAGTATGCTGATGACACACAGGTATACATCTCCACCCCAGACCACCCCAATGATGCCCTTGCTGTGATGTCCTGTTGCCTGGAGGCCGTGCGGATCTGGATGGAGAGAAACAAGCTCAGACTCAACCCCTCCAAGACCGAGTGGCTGTGGCTTCCGGCATCCCGGTATAGTCAGCTGGTACCATCACTGACAATTGGGGATGAGATCTTGCTCCCCACAGAGAGGGCCCGCAACTTGGGTGTCCTCCTGGATTCACGGTTATCTTTAGAAGATCATTTGACGGCCGTGGCCAGGGGTGCCTTTTATCAGATTCACCTGATCCGCCAGTTGTGTCCCTTTCTGGATCGGGACGCCTTGCGCATGGTCACTCATGCCCTAGTCACCTCCCGTATGGACTACTGTAATGCTCTCTACATGGGGCTCCCCTTGAAAAGCACCCAGAGGCTCCAACTGGTCCAGAATGTAGCCGCGCGGGTGATTGTGGGCTCCCGGTGGTCTTCCGGATGCGATTCAAGGTGGTCTTCCGGGTGCGATTCAAGGTGTTAGTTATCACCTTTAAAGCGCTCCATGGCTTAGGACCTGGGTACCTATGAGACCGTCTTTTGCCACCAATAGCCTCCCACCGATCAGTTCGTTCTCAAAGGGAGGGACTACTCAGGGTACCATCAGTCAAATTATGCCGACTGGCGACTCCCAGGGGGAGGGCCTTCTCTGTGAGGGCTCCAACCCTTTGGAATGAACTGCCCCGAGATACGAAATATCCCTGATCTCCGTGCTTTCCGCCGTGCCCTCAAAACCCTGATGTTCCAACAGGCGGGGCTAAACATATGAACATGTGAATGTTTTAAAAATGTTATCTAATTTTAGGTTCTATTTAATTTGGCCAAACTATGTTATAATAATAATTTTAATTAGCAATTTTATGATGTTTGTGTATCTATATTTTCTTGACTGTACACCGCCTTGAGTCCTACGGGAGAAAGGCAGTATAGAAATATAATAAATAAATAAATAAATAAATAAATAAATAAAGCCACCGCTAATGGCGTCTTAGTAAGGAGACTGCGATTACAAAGGTGGTAGGACTGAAAACGCAACACCACTTCCCCCAGAGCCTGATCAAAAGGTGTTACCAGTCTGTAGGCTGTGCCGCTGTTCCCGCTTCCGAGCTAGGTAGGAGATGGGCGTATGAAAGGAAACCCTCAGGAACACCAAAGAAGCGATATCCGTGTGCTGGAAGAAGCGCCAGCAAAGCAGTTGCCAGTAGTCATGGAAACGCTCGATGAGGCGGAATCGTGTCTCCGCCCTGGAAGTGGCAGATCGAAGCGTGGTTTCGCTCGCCGGCCGAAGTGGCAGCTCGCTGGGGCGCGAAATTCAAAGTCCAGCACACAGAAGGGAGCCTGCTACCCAAAGGGGGAGGCTCCTGCAGTGGGTTCAGACGTGAGTCTTTCGCGCTGCTGAGGGGAGAGGCTCGACTATAAGGAGCCTCAATCCCACCACCCCGCAGGGATCATCAGCGGAATAGGACCGAAGCCCCTCTCGCTGTTAGCACCAGAGGAAAATGTCAATAATAATAATAATTAATTGCAGGGTGCGTCTGATCTAGTCAGATTGAGTCAGAAAGCTGGGAAGCAGCAACAGGAGGAGGAGCTTCTCAACTGTCTGACTCGATCTAACAGGATCTGGCTGTTAACCCTTTCCTGACCACTGGCCTCTCGCTCCCTTTGAAAGAGAAGAAAGATTGCTGTAAAACAAAAAAGATGAAATGGAAGAAAGGCATCCCCGAACACGTTTAACTATATTAAGATAAAGACTGAATTAATAAAAAATAAAATTAAGGAGAACGTATATGATTAAGAATAGAAAAAATAGAATTCAAGAGTGAAAGAAGATACTGTTTAGAAAAATAAGAATAGAAAAATTAAGATTTGATTAACAAATATGGAAAAAGAATACTTTGGCAGAAATTGTAATTAAAATATATTCGGATATGATGAATTATATATGATACGATATGATATGGTCAATACTCTATTTCAAAAAATATATGGGTGTGTATTGGGGGGAAACCAATAAACTTGTCAAAAGAGAGAGAGAGAATAATAGCTTGACAAAAGTTGAACTGACTGATTAGAAGAATATGTAGTTTTATAACCACATCGTGATATCATCTTTTATTCCTTTTATATCTACAGAAGTTCAGAAGAAGGAGATGAGGATGAAGAAGACTAATCCTACTTATGTATTGCTATATATTTTATTATTAAATACATTTCTCCATGCACCTTTTCATTGTTATCCTTATTCCGAGGCTGAAAAACATTTCAGAATAGCTATTCTCCCATTTGGAGCAACTGCAATTGGGTTGGGCTAAGGTTCTTATTACTCATGGCCCTAATGGCTACCAATGATAAAATCTATATAGGTTTCCTGGTGCCAGAATGATGTTTTACAGATGTGTAGATCATTCATATGACATTTGTATAGCAGCAGGATTACCCTCGTATGTATTCATTTATTTATTACATTTCTATAAAATCTTCAATAATGTTTCCAGGTTCCCAAATGCGGAATACAGTATCAGGTCTTTTTATATCTGTAACTAAAAGTATGATTATAAACTGTAACAAAAACAATAACAACAACAACAACAACAACAACAACAACAACAGGACAGAGTTAAATAAGACTCGCAATGTGACTAAGAATCCACAACATTTACAGTACAAAATGAAAATGAAACGGATATTAAAAAGACTGAGGAATAAAACAATATTCACTTGATGACAAAATTACAAAATTAGCTGTATAAGACTGTTCTCCTTTGCAGGGAAAATATTCTATTTTCCTCAGTTCACATGTCAGGAGCAAGGAAATAGAATAAACAACCTTTGAAAATGCTTTCATGAAATAGAAGTCAGGAAGAAGAGGAAACAGAAGCGGTGCAAGAAAAAGAAGTAAGATAAAGCCAAGAGAAAGAAAGGGAGGAAAGAGAAGGCGCAAAATCAAAAATGCGGATGGAAATAAGATATACCAAAAAACAAATACACTAGGCAATGGAAGAGGCAATGAAACTTTTTTCTGTAAATATAAACAGACTAAAATGCACCGAAGAAAAGATCTCAAACATTTACAAAACTATGAAAATTAGGAGCAGATGTGATATGCCTACAGGAGGTACACATTAAAAAAAGGTACCAAAAATATTAGAAAATCCAAAATTAGGAAAATTATATACATCTCTGATTCAAAAAAAGAAAAGAGGAGTAGCGGTTTATGTAAAAGAAATAATAGATTCGAAATTATTATATGCAGATGAGAAAGGCAGAACCATGATGATTGAGTTAGTACTAGAAAACAGGAAAATATTATGAGTAGTAATATATGTCCCCAATCAAAGCCAAAAGGAGTTTTTTAAGGGAATACACAAAAAAATAGTAAAATTAGAATATGAAGATATTTGTTTAATTGGAGACTATAACGCAATAGTAGACGTGGAAAAAGTTTATAAAAGTGGCAAAAAAAAAAAAAAGAAAAAAAAAAAGAAATACTCCGAAAAGAATTTTTTGACATGGCCATGGAAATAAATTTGAGAGAAGTTTGGAGGAAAACACACGAAGATGAGAACCAATTTACTTTTTACTCGCATCTCCACCAATCCTGGTCTAGAATTGACATGGCCTGGATGACTATGAATATTAGAACTGGGGTAGAAAAAATAGAGATAGAAGTAAATCAATGGGCAGATCATAACCCAATTCTTGTAGACTGGAAAAGGAAAAAAAGGTTTAGGAGGTGGACAATGAATCAAAGGATATGTAAACAAAAAGAATTTAAACACGTTAGAAAAAGAATTAGAATCATTTTTTAAAATAAACAAAAAAGAAGATACTTCTCCACAGAATACCTGGGATACGACAAAAGCATATATAAGGGGCTTGACTATCGCATACATAGGGAAGAAAAATAAAGAGAGAAAGCAACAGCTAGATAAAATATATGAAGAATTAAAAATTATAGAACATAAACTACAAGAACAGCCTCACAACAACAACAAAAAAAGAGGAATGGAAAACAATTAAACATAACTTAAATTTGATAAACCAAAAAGAATTAGCACAGAAAATAAAAATGGCCAAACAGAATTACTTTGAGTTTGTGAACAAAACAGGGAGATGGCTGGTGTACAAACTGAAAAAAGACAAAGATAAAAGAATGATACACCATCTTCCATAGCCTGGACTGATGGAGGGTTTTTTAATGAATTTTAAACTATTTTAAACTGGGTTTTAACTCTATATCGTTTTAATACGAATTATGCATTTTACTGTTGTGAGCCGCCTGAGTCCTCGGAGATAGGGCGGCATATAAATTGCATAAAATAAATAAATAAATAAATAAATAAATAAATAAATAAATAAATAAATAAACTTAGAGATGAAAAAGGGGAAACTCAATACAGTAGAGAGGCGAAAAAAGAAATTATTAAGACATTTTATGCAAATTTATGTAAACAAGAAGAAGTAGAGGAAGAAAAGATAAAACAATATATAAAAAGATCAGAAATGCCAGTAATTACAGATGATCAAAGAGAAATGCTGAACAGGCCAGTAACTAAGACAGAATTGGAATTTGCACTGAAAAAGCAAAAAAATGGAACATTGTCTCACCTGAATATCCATTTTATGATCGTTGCGATGACATTCCTCACTCTTGGGTAATCTTTTCTTCGATTGGTTCCACTGAGTGCTTGTCAAATGTTTCCTCTCTCCCTCTGCAGTATGGTTCCGCCCCCACCATCTGCGCATGCTCAGTCTTTTCATGAAGTCTTAATCCAGTAGATCAGTTTCTATACTCCTAACGGAACCGAACTACAGAGGGAAGAAACAAGATACACCCCCACGACAACCAGGCAATGACACCAAGGGAGGGATGGAATGTCGTCGCAAAAATGGACATTCAGATGAGACAATGTTCCATTTTCATGGATCGTTGCGCTGACATTCCTCACTCTTGGGATATGCCCAAGCTTAATTAATTAGGGTGGGTGCCATTGTCAACTCCTGGTGTTATGGGTAGATTATTGATTGTAAAACCCTTCTCCAGAATGCCGCATCAGATGAAGCAAAGGAGTCTATAATGTTTTACAAAGGATGAAATAGATGACCAGGTAGCTGCTTTGCATATTTCATCTATGGACGCCTGGGTGGCCCATGCCGCTGAGGTCGCTGCACTACGGGTGGAATGAGGTAACACTCTCCCAGGCACTGTAACCCCTTGTGAAGCATATGCTGCTGATATACATGCCAATTATATATACTTGATCCATCTACCTACTGTATTAGAACAGTACACTTATTACACTTTTTTACCCATAGACAAAGGTAAGTATGATACAAACAATGCCTCAGTTTGACAGAATGATGCAGTCCTTTTGATGTACCTTCTTAGAGACCTACATACATCCAGAGTATGCCACATTTTTTCCATTTGATGTTGTAGATCTGGGCAGAAGTTTGGTAAAACTATTTCTTGAGCTCTATGAAAATACGAGTTTATTTTCTGTATAAACGTCGGATTCAGTCTGAGAACTAGTCTATCTGGATAAAATAAACATAAATCACTTCAAATTGATAGAGCTGCAATTTCTGATATTCGGGATGCCAACGTTACTGCTATCAAAAAGGCTAATTTTATAGTTAGATATCTTATACTGATTGACACCACTGGTTCAAATGGAGGCTTAGTAAGGGCCTGTAATACTAAATTCATATCCCATGATGGATATCTGTGTACAGTAGGGGGTCTCAAATTCATCGCACCCCTAAGGAATGATTTCATTCTCATGTCTTGTGGAAGAGCCCTTTGACTCGGTCCGTCAAGAACTGTAGCTAGAGCTGCTACTTGTCGCCTCAATGTAGAGGGTGCAAGCCCCTTGTCTAGTCCTGCTTGAAAAAATAAGAGTACATCAGATACAGTTGCCGATGTAGGATCTACGTGACGTGAAGTACATCACTGTACAAATGCCTTCCAAGATGCGTTGTAAATGCGTGTTGTTGACGGTCTTCTGGCCGCTTGAACGGTAGAAATCACTTCTGGAGGAAGATGATCTTGTGCTACTCTAATCCATTCAATCGCCAGACGGTCAATTGCAACCAATCTGGCTTTGGATGTTGAACTGCTCCTTGAACTAGTACAATCTGCGTTGAAGGTATCCTCCACGGAGGTTCTATCGAGAGTTCTAACAGTTCTGCGAACCATGGTCTGCGTGGCCAATATGGAGCTACCAACAGCAGATCCGCTCTTTCCTCCAGTAGTTTTCGAATTACCTTCTGAATGATTGGAATTGGGGGAAAAGCATACAAAAGACCTTGAGGCCAATGAGATCTTAGAGCATCGTGACCTTCTGCTCCTGTTACTGCAAAGCGAGCAAAGAACCTCAGCAGCTGTGTGTTCTGTGCCATCACAAAAAGGTCCACCACTGGTTTTCCAAACCTGCGAGACATCTCTCTGAATAGACTGGGATGAAGCATCCACTCCAACCGATCTATTTTCCCCTGGCTGAGCCAGTCTGCCTGCAGATTTATGTCTCCTGATATATGTTCTACCTGTAATGATAGGATATGTTTCTCTGCCCAAGACATCAGGCGGTCTGTCTCGTCCATCAGAGCTTTTGATTTTGTGCCTCCCTGGCGATTCAAATGTGCCTTCGTGGCCATGTTGTCTGTTAAAATTAGAATGTGTTTGTTGGCTAGGTGAGGTTGGAAATGAACTAACACCAGGCGTACTGCGCGCAACTCCAACCAGTTGATGGGGTGTTTTTTCTCTAACAGGGACCAAATCCCCTGTCCCAGAAGAGAATTCAGATGGGCTCCCCATCCATAAAGGCTGACATCTGTTGTTAAAGTTACACGTTCTGGTTGGAGGATCCCTCCTGAATTGCCGAAGTTAGCCCTCAGTGGAGAGATAGTCTCACTTGTGGTGGTACCACCACTTTGCATAGGGAATCTACTCATTTGTGCCTTTGAAAAGGTAGCAGAAACCACTGCAGCTGGTGGGAGTGGTATCCAGCCCAGGGTACTATTGCAACTGATGATATTAACTTGCCTAGAAGTTGAGACAGTGTCAGCAAATTGATTTTCTTTTGTGACAGTATTTGAGTAACAAGATCCTTGATACTGTTCTGCCTGTCCGGAGACAGATAAACTAGGCCCAGTGCTGAATCTATGATGGCACCCAGGTGCAATATGCGTGTTGTTGGAGATAAGTGACTTTTGTCCACATTGATTGTGAACCCGTGAACTTGTAAGGATTGGATGACTAACTGTCTGTCTCGACATGCCTGGTCCTCCGATGTAGACAGTATCAGAATGTCATCCAGGTAACATACTAGACATATGGGAATGCATCTGAGAGAGGCCTCCACCGCCGCAAGTAACTTCGTAAATGTTTGCGGGACAGACGATACGCCAAATGGCATTGCCTTGTACTGAAAATGCATGTCTGCATAGGCAAACCTGAGATATTGTCTGTACATTGGATGAATGGGCATGTGTAAGTAAGCCTCCTTGAGGTCTATAGATTGCATGAGGTCACCTTGTCTGATGCATCCTAGTAGTGACTTGAGCGAATGCATTTTGAATAGTCTGTATAATACATTGACATTCAATTGCCTCAGATTCAGTATTCCCATCCAATCCCCGGAGTTCTTTGGCACCAGAAAAAAGATGGAATAAAAGCCATTTCAAATTTGATCTTCTGGGACCGGCTCGATGGCCTTGATTTGTATTAGGTGCTGGATCTCAAGATCCATCAGTTCCTGTTGAGATGGATGACTTGGCCATGTACATTGCAGAATCTGGTCGGCGGGGGAGGAGGTAAATTCCAAGGTGAGGCCACTGGTCACTGTACGTAATATCCATGCGTCTGTCGTAGACTTTTCCCATCGGTGACAAAAGAGTTGAAGTTTGCCCCCAATGGGAAGGGAAGACATCGAGTCACTTGCCTCTACAGGATTGACGTGACATGGCTCCTCGGAAAGGCCGCTTGAATGAGGATTGACGTCCGACTGTTCCATGAAAGGAGTTCCTATTAGACAAGTACGAGTAGGAATAGGGTTGCGGGTTACCACGTTGTGTGAAAGCGTTCGAAGGACCCTGATCTTATTGAAAGGACTGCCTCTGATAGGGGGAAAATCTGCAGTCAGGTCTCCTATACAAGGAAGGCAAGACCTTCTTCTTATCCCTGCCTTCTACAAGAACTTGTTCCAGAGGCTCCCTGAATAGAGAACGACCCTTGTAAGGAGCTGATGTGAGTCTCCATTTTGACTTTGAATCCGCCCTCCAATGGCGTAACCAAAGGAGTCTACGCGAGGTATCTGACGATGCAAGGGCCCTAGAAGCGAATTTGACTGCATCTAATGAAGCATCTGCCGAATATTCTGCTGCTGCAATGAGTTTTGACACGTCTTGCTGAAGTCTAGCTTCCTCAGGTGGTAACCTGTCCCATAGTTGACGAAGCCAGATGGGTGAGGCCCGGTTAAAGAATAATGCCGAAGTCGCTGCCCTGATGGCCCATGCAGCTGCTTGATGAGTCTTGCAACATGTCATTTCAGCTCGTTTATCTTCTACTTTGAGATCTTCTCCAACCTCGCTGACCAGGACAGAAGATGAGGTGAGAGTTGCCACCAGTTCATCTACAGATGGTAACTGGAGTAACTCATCCAACTCAGGAGCTGAGCAATACAATTTCCTATCGAAACTGTTGGGGCCTGATGCTGATCCAGGATGTTCCCACGGTTTTTGTATAACTTGTGAGAAGAAGTCTGGACATGGTACAAAATCCAGATCAGACTTGGGTACCTTGAATAGGTTATCATTGGGGTTATGTTGAGTACTAGAATTGGATGTCTTTTCTAGACTAAGACCCATATTCGTAGCTACTTTTGCTTTGTGAACTAACGACTTAAATAAGGCTGATTTGAAAAGACCTTGCAAGGCTGGCTTTTCTGGAACCATTTCTTTGTCATCATCTGAAAGATCAAATTCTTTTAAATAATCAGCTTCATCCCCTTGACTAAAGTACTGTACAGACTGTTGGTGGGGTAGTGGAGACAGCTGATATTGATTGCTGGTGGATGCACCAGACTGACAAGGATAGCCGGTTTGTTGTAGACCAGCTTGGAAAATTCGAGAAATCGCCTGCGAGACCAATGTTTGGACATCCAATGTCTGACTACCACTTGGACCGTCCTCTCCCCTAAGCCCAGCAGCTGTTGGGCTGAATGTGGCCTCGGGAGGACCGTGAGTCATCTGGTTAATGATAGGTAAATGACTGAGCACATCGGTCCTTGAGGAGCAAGTCCCCTTGAAACATCAATAATACCTTGATCTTGTGGGTCCCTAACCATAGTGTCTTGTGGCCACACTTCTGTAATTTCGTCATTGGTATGAGGGATGACATCTTTAGATTGTTGCAGAACAAATACTTCAGAAGTAGATGTATTAAGTGCCAATTGCGCTGTGCACTGGGCCTTATAAAAATTGGCGTTCTAGGGCTTTATGCTTTTCCACCTTATTCACCCCTTTGAGATTATCATCTGATGCCATGTTGGTGATTTGACATGGCAGCACCACATCTTTGGCATTAGCTTGTTTGTGCCTTAAAGGCTGGGGTGAAGGTACTCTGGGAGGAGTAGCGACCTGTTCCAGGTCAGAAGATAAGTCATCATCTGCCATATTTAATTAATAGAATTAATCAGTATAATTAATAGAATTTTTTTATGAAATTAAACAAATCAAGCAATAACAATTAATTCTTAAGATAATGTTAAAGATAAAAGTCACTTCCCTGATACGAAAATCTTTGATGCCATATATAAATGTCTTTCAGCTGATAAGTGAATATCCTCCCATAGGAGATGACAAAATGGTGGATGGAAACCGCCTCTTCAAAATGGCGTCACTGTCAATTCTCAGCTTCAGCAACCGTCAGACAGGCATGGTAAAATGATGAGGGCTCGAGACAAATGACTTTGGTGGTCACTGTCAGATAAATATAAAATAGCAGTGCTTCTTCGCAGCTGCTCTTAATTAGCCAAAACGGCGGAAATTCAAATGGCTGAAATGAGGTTTGCGTTTCCAAGCCTTTTTTTTTTTAATTAAAATCAGGTAATTAATTATGCAGAACAAAATACCTCATGTAATTAATTAGGCCATGCAAACATGCCGTTACTGATCAAGTTTGCCTAATAAGGTGGGGACTTCAAAACAGCGTCGTAATTAGCCAGCTCTCAAAGGCGGCAATTCCGCTGTCAAATAACTAATTTCTGTCCTCAGGAGTCTGACAAGCAATTGCAGGAACTCCGTTGCCATGAAATCGAATAAGGGCTGTGATGGTGCAGGCGGTTATCCCAGCGTGCCAGTTAACCAGCTCTGACACCGCGGCAGATAAACTGTCAAAACAGTGTCCAAACCAAAGTGGAGCACTGCTGACTAAATGGCAAGGCAGCAGGGTGCCCCGGAGCACCGGGAATATCCTCAACCTAAAATCCGCACTTACAGAAATCTCACTATGCACAGTCCTCTAAAATTTACTTTAAACTGCCCAATTCAATTATCCTATTATATCAAATTCACTAGATACTAAGCACTCCAGTCCTACCACATTGATTGAGTGAAAAAGACTGAACATGCGCAGATGATGGGGGTGGAACCATACTGCAGAGGGAGAGAGGAAACATTTGACAAGCACTCAGTGGAACCAATCGAAGAGAAGTTTACCCAAGAGTGACGAATGTCAGTGCAACGATCCATGAAAATAATAAAACTCCAGGGCCAGATGGGCTGCCAGTAGAATTATACAAAATGGTACAAGAAACAATAGGAGAAACTATGTTAGAGTTATACAATGAGGCTTTGGAGAAGAAAAATATCCCTATAATCTGGATGGAGGCAATAATCACTATCATATCTAAAGGAGACACGGACGATCAACTAATTCAAAATTATAGACCAATATCCTTATTGAACACAGATTATAAAGTATTTGCCACAATTATAGCGGAAAGAATTAAAAAAGTATTGAATAATTATATACATCTAGACCAAAATGGATTTCCGCTGGGCTGTCAAATTAAGAACATGAGAATAATAATAAACACACTAGAATATTACGAAGCACATCTGGAGAAACAAGCGTCACTGGTTTTCCTCAATGCCTAAAAAGCATTTGATAATTTAAATTGGGAATTTTTAAAGGGGCAATTAAAGAATATGCAATTCGGAACAAAATTTGAAAATATTATAGGAGAAATTTACACAAAACAAACAGCATGAGTAATTATGAATGACGATACGATAGATCGATTTGATATAACAAAAGGGGTTAGACAAGGCTGCCCACTTTCTCCACTATTGTACATTTTAACACTGGAGACCCTGTTAAAAAAAGTTAGGGAGGATCATGAAATTAAAGGGCTAAAAATAAGGGAAGAATACAAGGTTCAGGCCTTTGCCGACAACCTTGTATTTATAGTAAAGGAACCATTAGAAGTAACACCAAAATTGTTTAAGAAGCTGGAGGAATTTGGAGAGGTGGCTGGGCTAAAAATAAACAGAAATAAATCGAAATTAATAGTAAAAAATCTCATGAAGAATCAAGAAAAAGAATTGGAGAACAGTATACAAATTCAAGTAATGAAGAAAATAAAATACCTAGGGATTTGGCTGTCAGCAAGAAGCTTGTCAATAAAATAAAATAATTATGATAATTAATAATACAGGTAAAAAAGATTTGGATAATTGGAGAAGATTTCGCTAAATGGGAAGAATTTCCACTATTAAAATGATTATCCTACCAAAACTTTTATATCTATTTCAGGTCGCTCCAATAAAATTAGAGAATTTTTTTTTTTTTTTGGAAACATTGAATAAGATTACTTCCAAATTTATATGGCAGGAGAAACAACCACAAATTAAATTTAAGCTACTTCAAGACACAAAAGAGAGAGGAGGATTCTAATAATAGAATAATTCTAATAATTCTAATAAGTCCTTCACAAGCTATTTGCCACATATGGCCTACCGGATACTCTAGTATCTGACAATGGCCCTCAATTCACAGCAACCCTGTTTGAGGGCTACCTGGCCGGGCTGGGCATCCGCCATGCCCTATCGGCCCCGTTCCATCCGGCTTCTAATGGCTTGGCTGAACGGCCAAAGAAGCATTGTCCAGGCTAGATAACGGGGACTGGCAGGCCAGGATAGACCAATTTCTAGCCGTCCAGCATGCCACACCATGCACGGCCACAGGGAGAAGCCCAGCCGAATTCCTCATGGGCAGGAAGCTTCGGTGCGTGTTAGACAGGCTTCACCCCAATTACACACACGAGAATTTCAAGGGAAAGACCACCGGACTTAAACAGTTCCAGGTGGGGTCCCCGGTGTTCGCTCGCAATTATGCTAGCGGACCTCTATGGGTTGCAGGAACCATAGTGGGCATAACGGGCCCAAAATCATACACGGTAGACGTAGGGGTGGACAGACTCTGGAAACGCCACATAGACCAACTTAGAAAAAGAATAGTAGACGAAGCAAACATCAATTTAGACATCTCTGAACTAACTACAATAACTTTCCCAAAACAGCTAACTCAAGCCCGGGTTTGAGAGAATACTTAGCTGACAAGCCCTGGTTCCAGCGCTGCCCCAGCGAGTCGCCATTCCCAACCGGGGATAACCACGCCCCAGACAAAATCCAGGAGGTTCCATTGGCGGAGCCGGGAGAGACAGAAAGTCCGTCTGACCAGCTCGACGCCCCACCAAACACTGAACTGCACAGGTCAACTAGGACGAGAACTTGGCCAGGGAACCTGCAAGATTTTGTGTGTACTTATGTAAATATTTGAGTGTTAGTGCCTTCTGGGAAGGGAGGGGTGTTATGTATTGATACTTTTCAGCGGGAGTTTCAAACCTGCCTGAGTTTCTGATTGGCTGACAGTCCCTCCAGGATTGTATATAAGGAGGGCTGCAGCCCCTGAGTTTTTGCTGAAGTCTCACTGTATATTAAAGAGCTGTTGTCACTAGCCTGCTTGTGCCTCTCGTTATTCCCGAACCACTTCACCAACTATGTAATTTCTGAATTGAAACTACACCCAAATCCCAATTTAATTTTGAAAACCAATTAACTAAAAGGTGACCAGAATTGGAGATGACCTTAACTTTCTCATACTTTCAATCATTTAGCCTAGCAGAGGATGGCAATCCTCAGCATTGTCTACATGATGAACAAAAATTCAGCACTTTGCCCCCCAGCTATGAAAAGAAGCATTCAGCACAAACTAGATTATTCTCACCATTGATGGATAAATTCTTTTGTATCAGATGATACTGTGTTATTGTTTGGCTTTATGAGCTTTTTTTCACTGCACATACTGTATTTCGGTCTGGCAGGTATCTTTTAAAAGCATAAGGATTTTTCCAAAAGAAGAAAAATTGTTAAAGCTGAACTTTACTTTATAAAGCAAGAATGTCCTCCTAATTATTTTTTGACCTGGAAATCTGTATCAATGAGGAAGAGAAGATACTGCATTGTGAGTGCCTTCTTTCTCAGGACTCGGATTGCAGCAAAGACACCACACTGGGCTCATCTATCTTGAGAATTCCTTGTAATTAATTGTCTGCTGAAAAAATACTATTATAATTAGAGTCAATATAAATAGTAGTAGTCAAAATAGCAAAGTCTTGGACTGAAGAGGCAAAGTTAGAATTACAGGCTTGCTTCGATTGCAGAGATTGGAGTGTTTTTGAAGCTGCTTTAGAAGAATGGATTAATTTACTGACACTGTGACATCATATGTTAGCTTTTGTGAGGGCACGTGTGCCTGTCAAGAGTTTATGTATATGTAACAACAATATTCCTTGGCTCACAACTAACTTCAAGCAGCTTCATCATGCCAGAGAAGAAGCTTACAAGAAAGAAGATAGAATGCTATACAATTAGGCCAGGAATGTATTAACAAGGGAGAACAGAATAGTAAAGAAAAGCTACTCTGAGAAGCTGAGAAATCAGTTCTCAGCTAATAAACCAGCGACTGTGTGGAAAAGAGAGTATAACTTAAGAACATAATTGGCTACAGCAGACCCTTACTGAAGGGAATCATCAACTGGCAGATGACACAAATGTGTTCTTCTGTAGGTTTGAGAGGCAGATCACTGTCATCTACCACTATCTCCTCCACCTGAGATACACCAATTGAAGCCAAATCTTTTACATCTATCTCCAATCATCTGCCCCTGCCCCTCCAGTGATCCTATAAAAAGAGGTATGAGGTCTACTTTATAGACAAAAAAACAGAAAAGCCCCAGGTTCAGTTGGAGTAACTCCTTGCCTGAAAGCCTTTGCTGAACAACTGGCCCACCTGAAAGTCACCACAGATCCTCTGTTAACCCCCTTGCGGTTTGCCTACTGAGCAGTGGTGAAATCCAAACCAGTTTGCTACCGGTTCGCTGACCGCACGTGTGCTGCGTGCCAAATGCGTGTGGTGTGCACATACACAGTGTGCACCAATTGCACACTCTGCATGTGTGTGCATGTGCAATACACACCGAAAGGAGGCTTGGGATGGTAAGTAGAAGCGAGGGGGCTGTGGCACGCAATTTAGCTTGCTAGAAAGCAGGATTTCCTGGTATTCAATATCAGATGGATTCTAGATGGATTGTTAGATTTTTGACAGATAGAAAGCAACAGGGAAAATTACATCTAGTACCTGGGCAATTAGCATGAGGTCCCCCCAGAGCTGTTGGAGCTCTCCATTGCTCTTTTCTCTCTATACCAATGACTGCATCTCTAGGGATCTTTCTGTTAAAGTACTGAAGTTTGCAGATGATACAACAGTCCTTGGCCTAATTTGAGACAGTGATGAGTCTGCATATAGACAAGAGGTTGAACAACTGGCCCTGTGGTGTGGCTGGAACAATCTGGAGCTGAGCATGCTTAAAACTGTAGACATGAGAGTGGACTTTAGGAAAACCCCTTCTATTCTACCACCTCTTACACTACTCAATAGTTCAGTATCAGCAATCTTTCAAGTTAGGACTTGAAACAGAACAAGAATGTTCTTCCTGTGTCAACTCAAGAAGTTCAGACTGTCCCAAGAGTTGCTGATACAGTTCTACAGAGGAATTATTGAGTCTGTCACTCGTACTTCTAGAACTGTATGGTTTTGTATAGCAACCAAACAGCATGGGTACAGACTCCAGTGGATAGTTAGGACAGTAGAATGAACAATTGCAACCAGCCTATATAGACTATATTTTGCACAGGTCAGAAGGAAAGCTGAGAAAATATCTACAGATTCCTCACATCCTGGACATAAACTGTTTCAACCCCTCCCCTTGAGATGGCATTGTAGAAAGTGAGCCCCCCACCCCCTGAAGAATGAAATATTTGGGGAATATTAAAAGAAACAAAGTATTATATTTCCCAAAAGGAGAAATGGAGAAACATGCTCTTAAAGACAAAAAGCAGATTCAGTCCTTTTTAATAGCCCCCACGCAGAAACTGAGGAGACCACCTTTTAGAAATGCAGATTTGATAATCCATTCAAGACAGGAGATTTTGAAACTCCCTATAGCAAAGTTTGAACAAAGGCAGAATGATAGGATTAGAAAGGAGCCCCTCACCCAAGGTCCAACACAGGATGAAAGCCATTAGCCACAATAGGAATTGGCCAACACCCTTCAGAACACAAGTCCCTTCAGTGCATCACCCCCAGAGCAATCCAAACTTCAAAGTCACAGAAACCTGGGAGCTCAGATAAACAATAGGATAGAAGTTGACCAGATTAGCTCAAACAAACACCTAGGATTTGCATTTTCTCTTTTGCCTATAGAGCCAGCTATGACCCCTACTGTTGTAGCACGGGAATAACGAGAGGCACAAGCAGGCTAGTAACAACAGCTCTTTAATTCAGGGTGAGACTTCAGCAAAGAAACACAGGCAACAGCCCTCTTTATATACTTTTCAGGGGCGACCAAGAACCAATCAGAATTCACTGTACATTTGAATTTCCCGCACAAATTAGATACATACATAACACCTCTCCACTCCCAGAAGGCACTTATTCTATCTATTTACATATTTATATACAAAATCACGCAGGTGACCAGGGCGTGTCTTAATCCTGGTTGACCTGCGCAGTTCAGTTGTTGGCGAGGCGTCGAGCCAGTCGGAGGGACTCCCGTCTCTCCTGGCTCCGCCAATGGAACCTCCTGGATTTCTCCGGAGGTGTGGCTATCTCCGGCTGGGAGTGTTGACTCGCTGGGGCGGCGCTGGAACTCAGGGTTGCCAGATAAGTATTCCGACTTACTCGGGCTTGAGGTAGCTGTGTCAGGAAGACCTTGATAGTTAGGACATGAGTTTTCATTTTGTAAACGTTTACACAATTGATCTATATGCCTCCTCCAGATTTTACCATGCCCTATATCGACTGTGTATGACTTTGGACCGGTAATTCCTACGATGGTTCCCACTACCCATAAAGGCCCATTGGTGTAGCTTCTAGCAAAAACTGATGTTCCTACTTGGAATTGTCTTAGTCCTCCCCCTTCCCCCTTGAAACTATCGGGGGAGTAATGGGGATGCAGTCGGTCAAGAATGCATCTTAGCTTTCGGCCCATTAAGAGTTCGGCTGGGCTGCGGCCCGAAGTGGGGCATGGGGTGGCGTGCTGTACCGCTAAGAACTCATCTATTCTAGCCTACCAGTCCCCTGCCTCAAGCCAGGAAAGAGCTTCTTTGGCTGTTCTTACAAATCTTTCTACAAGGCCATTAGAAGCCGGATGAAAAGGAGTGGATAATGCATGTCTTATGCCTAATTTGGCTAGGTAGCCTTCAAATTGAGTTGCCGTGAATTGGGGCCCATTGTCGGATACCAGGGTGTTCGGCAATCCGTGTGTTGTGAATAGTTTTCTGAGTACTTTGATTACGGCCTCAGAAGTGGTAGATGGCATTAGTACAATTTCGAGCCACTTAGAATATGCATCTACAATAATAAGAAAGTTCTGGCCGTGGAACGGGCCAGCAAAATCGATGTGAATCCTCCCCCATGGCCCCTTTGGTTTTTCCCATTCTCGAACAGGAGCTATGGGAGGATCTGGGCGGGACTCCTGGCAGAGCCTACACTTCCCCACCCACTCAGTGACATCTTGGTCAAGATGTGGCCATCAAATATAACTACAAGCTAGGCCTTTCATGCGAACAATACCAGGGTGTCCCCCATGCAACATTTCTAAAACTCTGTGCCTTAACCGCGAAGGAATGACCACCCTGTCTCCCCACAACAAGCAACCCCCCAACATTGACAGTTCATTTTTTTGTTAAAGTACAATTGAAAGTCACCACCATCCACCTTGGTAGGCCAACCCCTTGTTACCCAGCCTATTACAGTGCGCAAAACAGAGTCTCTGGCAGAAACCCTCGCCACCTCGTTTGAAGAAATGGGGCTTGTCTAGAGTCTCTTCGAAAACGTCCCGAAACTCATGGAGCAGGGTTTCTTTGAGAGATGATCCGCTGATGCTGTGAACGCCCGTGAAGCCCATGCCAAGGGCCTGGAACCATTTAATGCCCAGTAGACTTGGTAGGGGCTTGCTAATGACGGTCAGGGGCAGCTCTTTCTGGAACTCGCCATAGGTGACCCGGAACTTGCCTACGCCTTCCACGGGAACTCGGTTTCCCTGGTAGTCAAGTAGGCGGATTTTCTGATGGGACAGCTGGTTCTTCTGAAACTTGGGCAGGAGTGCCTTGAGTGTTGACCAGGACATAATTGATAAAGTAGACCCGGTGTCGATTTCCATTTCGCACGGTCTGCCATCGATTTCTACTTTCGTGTAGACTTTCTCATCGTCGGTTGTGCTGGCTTGGCCGATTCTCGTGCTGTAGGTCTCCCGCTTTTGAGATTTGCGCCGTTTTCTCGCACCATCATCTTTGATTGGCTGTTTTGAACAAGCCGGTTCTGGTTGGTCGCGGTAGTCACGTGACTTTCGACTATGCAGAAATTGAGCTCTGCAAACTCGTGCTAGGTGGCCTTTCTTGTTGCAACGCCTGCAAATGGCTTCTCTGTATTTACACGATTGTCTCTCGTGATCCCCGCCACAGCTAGGGCAGTTTTCATGGTGGCGGCTTTGTTCGCTTGATTTCTTTTCTGTATGGAAGACGTCCTCGTCCGACTCTACCTCTGTGCTGGTTCGCACCTCTTCTCTGTGGACGGGGGCTGTTTTCGGCCTGTCTTTGCTTGAACTGGGTCGCTGCAGCACTTCCGAAGCTTTCGTTGATGCCTTGTGTGCTCGGGCTTCATCTAGCGCGCCGGCTAGCGTTAGGTCTGGCTTGGCTAGAAGACGCCTTTGTAACCGGGTATCTCAAACCCTGCAAATCAGTTGTTCAAACAAAGCGTCATCTAAGTCTCTGTAGTCACAATGCGTTGCAGCTTTTCAAAGCGCGGCCACATAAGCACTGACCGGCTCTCCTTCTTTTTGAACTCGTTGCCAGAGTTCGTAGCGCTGAACAAATTTGGACGGAACCGGAGCGTAGTGGGCTCTCAGGTTGGCCTGAAGGACGTCCCAGGGAACCGTCTGGACTGGAGTTGACTCGCAGAGGGATTCGGCCATCTTGAATACGTCTGGCCCGCAGTGGCTTAAGAACAGAGCCCTTTTTCTGTTCGCCGAGAGCCCTTGCATTTCGCTCGCTTCCAGAGAGCACTCGAACCTGGTCAGATATGATCCCCACTTCTCTCGGGTCGGGTCAAAGGGTTTTGGCGGAATGTAGGCAGACATGCCGTGTCTCCGTGTTCGCTAGTCACCCTGGCTGAAACTCCAAGTTCTTTTTGAATTGCCTCTTGTGGCCTCTATCCCACTTTCGTCGCCAATGTTGTAGCACGGGAATAACGAGAGGCACAAGCAGGCTAGTAACAACAGCTCTTTAATTCAGGGTGAGACTTCAGCAAAGGAACACAGGCAACAGCCCTCTTTATATACTTTTCAGGGGTGACCAAGAACCAATCAGAATTCACTGTACATTTGAATTTCCCGCACAAATTAGATACATACATAACACCTACATAACCCCTATATGATGCCATAAGAATAAAACCCACCCACTCGGAACTCCATTTTGTCAGCTGCCCAGAATCGCATGTGGCTCTGCTTCATCAATAAACCATCTTTCCAATCAGCCTCCATGTTTCCAGTGTCTTTCTCCCAGATTGGAACTGAACAAGATGAATATTTCTTCCAACAGCACTGTAGATCATTGCATGATAAAACAACTAGGAGCAGGAACAGTTTTGTCTCTTGTGTCAACACTCTGCTGAACACCTAATTCTCACAGTGCTATTAATGTCTATGTACACTTACCCAAGTAGTATGGTTGTAATATTACTTATTCTTATTATTTTCTTTATTACCCCCTCTTATTGGTATTAAAATTATGACGATGATTATTGTTGTTGCTTTGCATGTACAATGAGACCTTCTGCCCCAGAGACAAATTCCTTATGTGTCTAATCACACTTGGCCAAATAAACTGAGCTCTCTTCTCTTCTCTTCTCGCATTTGATAACGGATCATGAATGTGCCTAATTGTGAAGTTTTGTAGTCCTCGCTATCTTTTGTGGTATTTGTTGTGCACATTTCAGAGTATTTCGGGACACTTTGGAATTCATCCTATATATGCTGTATGAAATAGTATTTTTTGTGTGTGTTCGATGGATCTAAAAAAATCTCGGTTCACTTTCTCCACTTGAAGCTGCCGTTCTCAATCTCAGAGTGGGAGAGAAGCAGCTAGTGAAACTGAGGTCTAGTTTACTCTAACTGTTTCCCACTTTTGAAGCTCCAAGTGGCACGATGATGTAAGAGGCGTGCTCCCGTTGAGCGTGGCCACTGCTTCAGCTCACTTCCGGGTTTCCCTGTTGAGTTTCATCGGGGTCGTGCCCACGAAGATGCTGAGATCCCACCCCCTCTCCTGCCAAGCCCCATCCACTGGTGGAGGAAGGAGTCGGTGGGGAGTTTCTTGGGGAAAGAAGGTGTAGTGGTGTTGAAGGAACACAAGCGGGGAAAGATTTGGGGAGGGAACCTGTAGGAAGGTGTGGGAAAGAAGGTTAAAAGGTAGGTGGTTGGAAAGAAACGTTGCTGGGGTCAAGATGGTTCTTCCTTCTGTCCCAAGATACAGGGGAAGTTCAATGGGGAAAAAAGATCACAATCGGCTTGACTTCCGGTTGGCACTGCGGGGTTACAGACGGGGAAATGGCGAGCTCCACGGAGCTCTACCAAAACCCCGTCTGCCAAGCTGCCGCCAACAGGTCTTCAGACCTCCCCTGTCTTGAAGGGACAGGGGGACAAGAAGGGACTCCTTGGGTGGCCGAGAGGAATGGGCAGGTTCCTTGGGGCCAAAGGCTTTCCCTTCACGCCAGCGGCAGTGGAACAACACCCATGGTGGCTGTCCCGAAACCACGGCAACTGGGAACAAAGATTGTGCTGGAGGAGAGGAGGAGAAGTGGAGAAGAACAGGGAGCTTGTATGCCGGATGAGTTTAACAATTGGCAAGGCGGGAGCTGCCCTTAGATGTGGATTGCAACAAGTGAGCCCCTGTTTAATAGCGGCTAACAACTACAGGGGCTAAAAGACAAAGGACCTGTTTGATAGAAAGCACTTATTATGACTGTATGGAAATGGCTTAGTTACAATTTTTTAAACTATTATTATTTTTCCTGTGGATACATGAGGCTAGACTAATTTTGTGGAGTGAGACTGGATTATATCTGGGAGAGAGGAAGGAGAAGAGGAAACAACTATGTTTTAAAAGTAAAGACAAAAGTCAAACGGTGATGGAAAAATGGCTCCTAGCTCTGAAGTGAAAGTATGAATCCCAGACTATTTGATAATTGAAAAGAGAAACTATGTCGCTTGTTACTTGTACTGAATTGACACTGAGAAAAGACTTAGAGACCTTGGCTTCTGATACATAATCTGTTCACTGGAGGATTTATGGAAGATTTGAAAGAAGAAATTAAATGGAATAATGGAAATTGAACTAAATAAAAGTGATTATAAGAGAAAGGCGTGACAACAAAAGGAAGACATGATGATACCATATATGGAATAGTTCCAGAAATAACTTTGCAGAATTTATAACTTTGATGACATTGAAAGAGAAAAGAAATACATTTGGACAGATTGGAGGGGAAAAAATGGAATAAATCAAGTAACAAGACAACAAAATATCACATTTTGATTCAAATGGATATAATGGTTATTGGGTGAATGATTAATGTTAGGAGATACTTTCATTTCTTCTCCATGCTTTCTTTTTATTTCTTACCTTTCTTTTTTCTCTTTGTTTTATTCTTTTCTCATCTGCTTTTTCCCCCCTCTTTATTTTTTCTCTCTTTTCTCTTTAATATAATTGTTTAATTTTGTTTTGTTATTTTTAAACTTCTCTTTCCCATTTTACTGATGTCTCTATTACTTCCTTATTTTTTTATTGTAATTACTATTGTTATTATTTTCCTTGTTATTACTATCACACCTTGTATATATATATATATGCATATTCTTTCTAGCCAGGTTCCACCTACGTAAGCTAAGTTGTTCTTCAGCCCTAGTTCTGTGAAATCTCATTCACAAGTTTGTGGGCTTTTTGTATCCTGCTGAAAAGCAACAACTCTGTGCTGCAATTTGGGAGACTCAAATAGCTATTTCTGCCTTATAAGGCGTCATCAGTGAGCCACACCCTCTTCTCAAGTATCCTCCCTGTAAAGGTACAATGTGTCTTTTTCTTTTTTTTTTCCGTAGGCTTTTATGTGCATATTCTTTCTAGCCAGGTTCCACCTACGTAAGCTAAGTTGTTCTGCAGCCCTAGTGCAAAGAATATGCACATAAAAGCCTACAAAAAAAAAAGAAAAGAAAAAGACACATTGTACCTTTACAGGGAAGATACTTAAGAATAGGGTGTGGCTCACTGATGACGCCTTATAAGGCAGAAATAGCTATTTGAGTCTCCCAAATTGCAGCACAGAGTTATTGCTTTTCAGCAAAAAGCCCAGAAACTTGTGAATGAGATTTCACAGAACTAGGGCTGAAGAACAACTTAGCTTACGTAGGTGGAACCTGGCTCTCTGGAGGCCTTAACTTTTTCTTAAACTTTGAATTTTCTGTAGATTCAACAATTTTGAAGAAAAGTTTTTTTAAGGCATTGGAAGATATTTGTTAAAATATATTTTTATTTTAAATTAGAAATATGGAGGAGAATAAATGGAAAAACAATATGGGTAATACATTGTGAAGTAATTTGAAGCTAATAGATTGAATAAGAGAAGTTAGAAGGGAGGAAAATGCAAGTAAGATAATAATTAAAACAAAATGTTATTAATCAATTAAATATTGAAACTAGTAGTGTGAAATATGATTTTGGAAATTATTTATTTATTTATTTATTTATTTATTTATTTATTTATTTATTATATTTCTATACCGCCTTTCTCCCGTAGTACTCAAGGCGGTGTACAGTCAAGAAAAATATAGATACACAAACATCATAAAATTGCTAATTAAAATTATTACTTAGTTTGGTCAATTAAATAAAACCCAGAATTAGATAACATTTAAAAAATTATTCACATGTTCGTATGTTTAGCCCCGCCTGTTGGAACATCAGGGTCTTGAGGGCACGGCGGAAAGCACAGAGATCAGGGATATTCCGTATCTCCGGGGGCAGTTCATTCCAAAGGGTTGGAGCCCTCACAGAGAAGGCCCTCCCCCTGGGAGTCGCCAGTCGACATAATTTGACTGACGGTACCCTGAGTAGTCCCTCCCTGTGAGAACGAACTGGTCAGTGGGAGGCTATTGGTGGCAAAAGACGGTCTCGTAGGTACCCAGGTCCTAAGCCATGGAGCGCTTTAAAGGTGATAACTAACACCTTGAATCGCACCCGGAAGACCACCGGGAGCCAGTGCAGCTCGCGTAGGAGAGGTGTTACATGGGTGTAATGAGCTGCTTCCATAATCACCCGCGCGGCTACGTTCTGGACAGTTGGGAGTCTCTGGGTGCTTTTCAAGGGGAGCCCCATGTAGAGAGCATTACAGTAGTCCATACGGGAGGTAACTAGGGCAAGAGTGACCGTGCGCAAGGCGTCCCGATCCAGAAAGGGACGCAACTGGCGGATCAGGCAAACCTGATAAAAGGCACCCCTGGCCACGGCCGTCAAATGATCTTCTAAAGATAACCGTGAATCCAGGAGGACACCCAAGTTGCGGGCCCTCCCTGTGGGGAGCAAGATCTCATCCCCTATTGTCAGTGATGGTACTAGCTGACTATACCGGGACGCCGGAAGCCACAGCCACTCGGTCTTGGAGGGGTTGAGTCTGAGCTTGTTTCTCCCCATCCAGATCCGCACGGCCTCCAGGCAACAGGACATCACAGCAAAGGCATCATTGGGGTGGTCGGGGGTGGAGATGTATAGCTGTGTGTCATCAGCATACTGATGAACACTCACCCCAAAACCACGGATGATCTCACCTAGCGGTTTTACATAAATGTTGAATAGAAGGGGTGAGAGGACTGACCCTTGCGGCACCCCACAAATAAGGTGCCCCGAGGTCGACCTTTGCCCCCCTGCCAACACAAACTGCGAATGGTCAGAGAGGAAGGAGGAGAACCACCGAAGCATGGTGCCCCCTATTCCTAACCCCTCCAGCCAGTTAGCTAAATTAGCTAAAATAGAGTTTTGCTCCAGGTTAATAAATATGGTAGGAATGGAGGAAGGTATTATATTAGAAAACAGTTGAAAGAAAGTTTGGAATTGTTAAAAATTAAAATAAGATTTAGGAGTGGAGATAAGCATGAGCTGGAAAACAGTGAAAGCAATGCTATGGACCAGCCAATAAACAGAGTTAGGAGTGGAGGAAAGCATATGCTGGGTAGCAGTTTATATGAACTGTGAACCAGTTAAAAATAAAAAGGTAGGAGTGGTGGAGACTATATCTGGGGATCAATTGAAATATAATTGTGAACCAGTTAAAAATAAGGGTAGGAGCGAAGGAAAATATGCACTAGAAGACAGTTAAAGTAAAGCTGCGAACCAATTAATATATAGGTTAGGAGTGGAGGAAAGCATATATTGGATAACAGCTAAAGCTAAACTGTGAACTAGCCAAAAAAATATAAAGTTAGGAGTGGAGAAACTATATCTGGGGAACAATTGAAATATAGTTGTGAACCAGTTAAAAATAAAGGTGGGAGCAGAGGAAAGCACTGCTGGAAAGCAACTATTTAAATTGCAAACTGTTAGGATATGGTGTAAGCTTAACAAGTTGTCCAGGCAAAATATGTGTGCTATAACTTTAAATGTATTCTTTATGTAATAAAGTTACATGTAACTTTAATGCTGACTTTAATGTAACTGTAATACTGAGTAATTGTACTGATGAGTCATTGTAACTGACTGCTGACTGACTGCTGACTGCAATTATCCTAATTGTACTGTTGAGTCATTGCACTCCTGACTCCACTTATCTTAAGTGGATAATTACTAGTGTAAACTGTATATAATGAGAGAGCCGAGCTATAGTCATTGTTGCTTGACTTGTTGGTTGGAACTATTACCGTCATGTGTGAAGAAGTGGATGGATATGCTACCGTCATGATTTGTTACCAGCATTGAATTACTGTTTATTACCTACTGCTGTTTGTATGGTAAGAAGATATCTGTAACTTCGGACTGCTTTGAATGGCTAAAGACTTGGATTGACTAAAAGACTATGCAACTGTTTTTCACTACAAAGTAAAAGCTTTGTTAAACCAGTTTGTATGCATTGTATTCATTGCTCTCAGTACCGTTTCTCTGTGCACTTGCTCTGCTGGTTGGTTAACACAACAATATCTTTAACACAAACTTATAAAATAAATATAGGAGGAGTAAAGGAAATAAGGTTGGTGTGTAGTTAAAATCATATTGTGAACCAGCCAAAATAATTTAAGGTCAGGAGTGGAGGTAAGCCTTGCTGGAAAGCAACGGATCAAGATGTGAACCAACTAAAAAATAAAATTAGGAGGAAATGGAAGAAACTTTACAGGAGAATAATAATATAACTGTGAACCAGTTAAACAATCATATTGGAGTTATATAAACTATGAATTAGCCAAAATAATTTTAATAGTATAAGAGAATAATTATGGAGTAACTAAATCAAAATAAAAATAAGAGCCTTGATAGTACAGTGGTTTAGTGCACCCTGTTATTAACACAGCTGCCTGCAATTTCTGCTGGTTCGAATCTCTCCAAGGCTCAAGGTTGACTCAGCCTTCCATCCTTTCTAAGGTAGGTGAAATGAGGACCCAGTTGTGGGGGCAATAAGCTGACTTTGTATAAAAAAAATATACAAAAGAATGAAGGCTATTGCTTAACGCATTGTAAGCTGCCCCGAGTCTTCGGAGAAGGGCGGCATATAAATCAAATTAAAAAAAAAAATACTTTGGAAGTAATAAACTACAGAGTGAAATGTTTATTGATTTTGTAAAAATTCTAAGAGAAAAGGGAAATAAATTTTTGCTAAGATTTGGATATAAGTTGTGATCAAGAAGAGGTGAAATATAGATTTGGCGTAATGGGTCTTAAATTGAGAAATGTATATGAAATATTGATTGTTTAAAATGATAGAGATTTAGAATGGTGTTTATAGTCTAGAATGTTGGGCGAAATAATTGAATGATAAATGTTTAGAATAAGATATTTTTTCTTTCTTTTTTCTTTTTTCTAAAAAAGATGTAATTGGTTAAAAATGGGAACAAAATAGATTGTGGGAATCTCAATAATTGTACTTATTATATGAGGGATCAAGCAAAAAGATGTATTTTATGTTTGTGTTTTGAAAAATAAAAAAATTTTGGAAAAAAAAAAGATCACAATCGGGATAGCACTCTGTTAGTTGCTTAGCCTGGTGCCCTGCAGTTGGCTTTTACTCTTGGTGACGGGAGAGACCAATACTTGTTGCCTTGATTTGTCCCGATGACAACCGGCAGCTTTCCTAGAGACATTCCAGGAATCTGAACCTTGTCTTCTCTGCCTTCTCTTTACTCCCGCTTTGTTAAGTGTAATCAGTTTTCCTAATCTGTGATCCTCTTGACCTCCTTTAATTCTCCAAATTCAGTTTTTATAATACCGCATGTAAAAAAACTTGGTTTTGGGTATTTTCCACACTAGTATAATTTACACAAAGTCCTTGATCTATTCAAATCAGGCAAAAATACAACAAAAATGTTTCTTTTACTATTTACAAAGAAGTAAAACACTGTTATTTGTATGCAGTGCTACCACTCCAGCGAATAATTGTTCATTTCTATGAGCAAGAATAAAACCAGAGAGACTTTTGCTATGAGAGCAATCTTACTCTCTGTCCATTAAGTTGGTGAGTTCATTGCTGAAAGAGACAAAAATCCCTCAGAAAAGAAACAAGTTTATGTATACAGGTAGTCCTCAGCTTACAATCATTTGTTTAGTGCCCATTCAAAATCAAAATGGCATTGAAAAAAAGAGATATATTACCATTTTTCATACTGATGACCAATTCAGATGCTTGGCAACTGGTAGGTATTTACAATGGTTCCATTGTCCTGGGGACATACGATCATCTTTTGCAATCTTCTGACAAACAAAATCTGTGGGGAAGCCAGATTCAATGAACATCTAGGTTACCAATTTAACAACTGCAGTGATTAATTTCAATTCTAACAAGAAAGGCTGTAAAATGGGGCAAAACTCACTTAACAACTCTTGCTTAGTAAAAGAAGTTGTGGTCATAAGTTGAAGACTACCTGTATGATGCCTGTCCTAACCTATAGCAAGAATTGATTGATAAATAAGTGGCCACATATCTGCATATTAGACGTCTCTCCCTCAAACAATGTTATGGGGCAATTCCCCTTCATCGGGTGCTAAGAAATCCAGCACTTTGATGACAACTGGCAGCACCAAAGAGAAGAGAAGGTAGAAAGATGCAAGTGGCTGTGCTGTTACAACACTCTGGCCAACCATATTTTGTCTGCCATATTGTACAATCTCTCCCATTAGGGAGGAGTGTGTAATGCAAACTCAGAAAGTAAGCAAACTTGAGTCAGTCATGATTTAATGATTGATGAGTATACTTTTGATGTTAATTATGACAGTGTACATTTTCTTTTCTCTCTCTGTGTCTCACCCACACACCCCATCTCAGATATTCACTGTATGCTAAATTATCTTTTCGTTAGATTCCCAACAGCGATTCAGCACAACCATTCTTAAATTTAGGGTGAATGCTTTGGACAGAGTTATTCTTGCTTCCTGTGATGAACCAAAGGTTTAATCTACTATTCTTTTGCTGTCCTCAGAAACCACTGTCAGATGGAACAGATTCATCCCATATGCAGCATTCTAGATTACAAGCCACCAGATGCCTTGGAGGAGAAAGCAGAAGTTGAAGAAAATGTGAAGAATGATGATCCAGAGGTAACCCTGAAAGTATCATGGTCAGAAAACAAGCTCTGCTCATCAGATTTTCAGATGACACCAAGGTGGAGTGTGGGGGAATAGCTTAATACTCTGAATCATAGACTCAAGACTCAGAAGGACCATGACAGACTTGAAAACTGGGATCTATCCAACAAAATGCAATGAGTGGGGAGAACAGTGATGACCTACACTTGGGCAAGAAAATCCAAATGTAGATATATAGAATAAGTGGTACCTGGCTCAATAGTAGCAATTGTGAGAGGTATGTAAGTGTCCTAGTAGACTACCACTTGTATGAGTCAACAGTATGCTGCAGCTGCCAAAAAAGCTAATGCAGTTCTAGATTGCATCAAGAGAGGGATAGTTTGAAGATCACATGAAATGATAGTATACTGCACTGGTAAGACCACACTGGGAATACAGTGTCCAATTCTGGTCACCATGATACAAAAAAAGATGTTGAGATGCTAGAAAGAGTCCAGAAAAGAGCATCAAAGATAATAAGGGATCTGGAGGCTAAACCATAAGATGAATGATTGAGAGAATTAAGTATGTCTAGTCTAACAAAGATCTTCCTGATCCTGCCTTTCTGCCACCAAACAGGCAGTTAGTGTCAACGATGCGTTGCGTCTCCGTGTGAACGAAGTGAAAAAAGTACACGTAGCCTAGGCTTGCTGCAACTTCTTTATTAGCACAGTCCTTCACACGCTGCACGGCACAGATGACGGTATGCGGATACACAAAGTCGGCGTTGGGAGCGGCTACCTTCCAACGCTGTTTAAATAGCGCGCTGTCAAGGTGTTAAGGACCACCGCCCTTCCGGGTCCACCACGCATGCTCTGCCGGGCTGCCGTACCATTACAACAGGAATGCTGACAGTACTCCCTCTCCCCGGCCGCCACCGTGTCCGACCGCCTACAAAAAACACCCCCACCACCGTGTAGTAGCATAGATAGTCTCCGACGCCAACCCCCCTGGTCGCTGTCACCCATAGCGGCTGGGTCCTTGATCGTAGCAGCGAGGTGAGGTGTCGTGTGGATCGCGACAGTGATCTTTCCCCGTCCCCACACACACACAAACACAGCCAGCCGAGGGTTAAGGAAACACTTTGGAACGCACCCAGGTCTTATCTCCCATTTGGCAGCAATAGACACACCGTCTGCCAAATGCCTTTATTTTCACAAACAGAAAGATAAAATACTAACATACAAAAAAGTCCAAGCAGAAATAATATTCCTCCCAGCAGTTCCGGACGAGGCTTTAGTGACTATCTAAGGTTTACTTTTGTTCGTCACAAGGATCCCTGACCACTACCCTCTATTATATAGTCTCTGGGGTGTGGTCCAGTGACTCAGTTCTAATCCCTAGCACGCCTCCTAAACTGCTGCAATCGTTTATCATGCCTTCGGAGGCGTGCGTCCAGGAATGATGTTTCTTCATCACTCTGAGACGAACCAGCTGTCTCCCTACTAATCTCCTCTCCCTCGGCCGGCACCTGAGACAATGCCAGAGGGGAGGGGCCTGGAGAGGGAGGCCTGGCTGACTCCTCTTCCTCATGCTTGGAGCTTTCTTCCTCCGATGGGACAGGCTCAGAGGACGGGGCCACAACAGACAGGTGGCTCCCCCTATAGGGGCCCACCTGGAAAACACAAAGGAACATGTTAGCCACACCTTAGGGTTGTACATCCGCACTTCGGGGCCCTGGCTTATGAGGATACCTTCTATGGAACTGATTGAGCAAGCGATTAGCCTCTACATCGGTAGCGGCTACCCATGACGCCTCTTCAAAAGGATATCCCTTCCATTTAAGCAAATATTTGAGTTTTCTCCTACTAAATTTTGAATCTAAGACTTGTTCCACTTCATACCGGTTGTCCTTTACCGGGCCGGGCCTGCTTACAGGTTCCCGGACTACCTCTACGGGCTTCAATAAACTACTATGGAACACAGGGTGAACTTTGCCGAGTAACGGCGGCAATTTGAGTTCCACTGTGACCGGATTAATGACCTTTACAACAGGGAAAGGACCCAAATACTTAGGACTTAATTTACGGCTCGGTGTTCGTAGTTTCAGGTATTTGGTAGAAAGGTATACCCTATCCCCCACTACAAATGGTTTATGGTCTGCTCTCCGTCTGTCAGCTTGGTGTTTTTGCATAAAGGGTGCTTTCTCTAAGGCCTTTTTAATATGAGGCCAACTCCTCCCAATCTGGCTGGCCCAGGTACCAGGGGCCAGCTGGTCCTGGAATTGCATGTCAAGTTCAGGGATAGCGGAAAAGTCTTTACCAGAGACTGCATGGAACGGGGTAACCCCTGTACTTCCATGAACCGTATTATTGTAAGCAACTTCGGCGAATGGGAGTAGGTCCGACCAGTCTGTCTGTTGGTATGAAACGTAACACTGTAAATAGCGCTCTATCATAGCATTTGCCCATTCCGCTGCCCCATTGGTACTTGGGTGGAACCAGAACTCAACCCTTGTGATGAACCGATCATGGTTACGAAGGTACGCCAGAATTTTGAGGTGAACTGGACACCTCTGTCTGAGATAATATGCCGAGGTGCCCCATGTAATCGGTAGATGTGCACGAGGAACATTTTGGATAGTTTACGGGCAGAAGGTAATCCATGACATGGTATGAAGTGGGCCTGTTTCGAGAAGAGGTCTATTACAGTCCATATAACGTTATACTCGTTACTTTCTGGGAGATCTACTATGAAGTCCATAGCAATCTCCTCCCATGGTTGATTGGGGTCTGCTACGGACTGTAAAAGGCCGAGAGGCTTTCCAGGCCGGGGTTTCGCACTTGTGCACACCTTACAACTCTTTACATAGTCCTCGACCTCTTTTCTCATACGGGGCCACCAGAATTGATGTCGTACCAGGTGTAGTGTTTTGAGGAAGCCGAAATGGCCAGCAGTCTTCACGTCATGACACTTGTGTAATATGTTCAACCGCAGAGCTAGGGGAACGTACATTTTGCCTCCCATCCAGGCAAAACCGTTCCTGTGGGTTAGAGCTTGCTTATGCTCCGCCAACCAGGTATCTGATGCTAGAGCATCCTTTAGTTCCTTCTCCCACTGGAGTGACACAGTCTGGGACATTCGGCCTACCTGTTGACCCCCCCGGCATCAACGCTTGTACGACTTGTTCCCTCTTACTCTTATATTGAGGGAGGCGCGATAAAGCATCTGCCAAGAAGTTCCTACCCCCCGGGATGTATTTGAGGTCAAAGTCGAAGCGTTGAAAGTACTGTGCCCACCTCACTTGCTTTGGTGATAGGCGTCTTGGGCTCTGTAGTGCCTCAAGGTTTTTATGGTCCGTCCACACCTCAAACCTTTTTCCACTGCCCTCGAGTAGATGCCGCCAGGTAAATAAAGCCCACCTAACAGCAAACACCTCTTTTTCCCAAATAGCCCTCCGCCTCTCTGTGGGGGTCAACTTATGAGACGTGTACGCACAAGGAACTAATCCGGTTGTAGTAGTAGTTCTTTGCATAAGAACCGCCCCCACAGCCACATCGCTTGCATCAGCCTGTACCACGAATGGCAAAGTGGGATCTGGATGCCTAAGGATTGGAGTTTGTGAGAACAGAGTTTTTAAACCGTCAAAAGCTTGCTGACACTCCGGGGACCAGGCTATCACTTGACCTGGCCATACCTTCTGGCCTGTGTCCTTTGTGCGGAGCAGGTTTGTTAATGGGACAGCAATTTGAGCAAACGCTGGTATAAACTGGCGATAAAAGTTTGCAAAACCGAGGAAGCTTTGTAATTGTTTTCGTGTTCTCAGTGCCTGCCAGTCCAGCACCGCTTGCACCATCTGGGGGTCCATTTCGACTCCATCGCCCGAAATCCGATAACCTAAATAATCTAGCTTTGTGTGGTGGAATTCGCATTTCGATAGTTTGACGAACAGTTTTGCTTGTAACAATTTCGTGAGCACCTGTCATACCAATACTATATGTTCCTCCATAGTTTTGGTATAAATCAAAATGTCGTCCAGATAGACGAGAACTCCCCGATAAAGAAATTCATGCAGGACTTCATTTATTACCTGCATGAAGACGGCTGGTGCTCCCTGTAACCCAAATGGCATTACCCGAAACTTATAACTACCCAGGGGGCAATTGAATGTGGTTTTCCATTCATCACCAGGTCTAATTCGGACCCGATAGTATGCCTCACATAAGTCTAATTTTGTAAACACTTTACCGGTCGACAGTGTAACCAAAAGGTCTTTCATGAGAGGCAGGGGATATAGATGTTCAACACAGACAGCATTCAGGCCCCGGAAGTCCACACACAAGCGTAACCCGCCATCCTTCTTTTCCCGGAATAAGACAGGCACCGCCATGTGGGATCTGCTGGGCTAAATAAAGCCTCTGGCCAAATTTTTATCGATATATCGTCGTAATTCCTCTAACTCTGGTTTTGTCATGGCGTACATGCAGGGTTTTGGCAGACGGACCCCTGGTTTCAATTCAATGGCACAGTCTCTCGGCCTATGGGGGGGTAGCATCTCACACTCCTGTTCGTCGAAGACCGCTGACAGATCACTATATTCCACAGGGTATCCACTCGTCGGCCGGTCGTGTACCACGTCCCCCTCCACTCTCCCGCTCAAGTCCTCCGGGACTGGATCAGGGCCAAGTTCCAGTCGTAATTTCTGGTAACCACCCTCCCACCATATAGTTGGCCTCCACTTGTCTAACCAGGCTAGGCTGGGGTTAAGGGGTTCCACCATAGTATCAACAACCACAAAACGGATCCTTTCCCAATGATCCCCCACCTCCAGACGGACCGGCTCGGTTACCCGGGTTGCTGGCTTGCCCCCCAACAACGATCCATCCATCTGTTCGAACCGTATGGGGACCCTTAAGGGCACCATTCGTAACCCCAGTTCCATATCTATAGACTTCTGCAGGAGACATCTGGTACACCCGGAGTCAATAAGAGCATCCCGTTCTATCCTTCTGGCTGTGTGTAAGTGTTTTAGGACCACAGGGATCACAAAAGGTCGTATCGGGCCACTCACCATGGGGTCTCCAGCTGCGTCGTCTTCACTGCTGTCCGAGGCCACAGGAGTACTCCCCTGGAACGGAAGGGATCTCGATTCTGATGCCGGTCCATGAGTAGACCCCAATGTCAGTGTAGGTGTGGCCCCTTCAGACCAATCCGATGAAGAGCGGACTCGTTCTCGACCTTTCCCTGCGGACGATGGTGTTTTGGAGGCAGCCGACACAGGAGGGATAGGACAATCAGCTGCACGATGACCAAGTTGATTGCACCTGAAACATCGAATTGCACCCCTCCCAACAGGGGGGAGAGAGCGAGGAGGGGAAGACCCCACCCCCCGTGTCCCCACAGGCCTATCACTGCGGGGTCGTATGGCGGTGGAGAAGCCGGCCACCCCTCGGGGTCTAAACTCCCGTAATCCTACATCAAGGTCCACTGCAGCCTTAAACCACTCCGTGAGTTTAGGTGGTAGTCCTCTGTACACACACGCCTGTCTCAACTCCCGATCTAAACCTAGGTGGAATTGATGGATGAGTAACCGTTCAGGCCATGCCCGTAAGCGGCCTGCCACAGCCCGGAACTCCTTGACATATTGTCTGGCAGGCCGACCCCCTTGCTTCAACGCCACCAACTCGCCTTCTAACAATTGGGTGCGTGACTGATCTTTGAAGCGACATCGCAACGCCTCTAGGAAGAACCCCACATCAGCTAACTCCTTGGCGTGGTCGCTATGTAGGTCGGCAACCCAGTCTGCTGCTTCGCCCGACAGAACAGTGGTGATAGCCACCATCATAGACCATTGCGACGGGAAAAGATGACCATACAAGTCCATATAACTGAGTATCTGACTCAAAAATAACGAAACCCTATCCGGACTACCATCGAAGGTGGCTTGTAGGGGAGGAGGGCCCCACACCTGCTGCTGGCGTGCCACGGGCCAGGACCCCATCCGGGACCCAGGACCATCGGTCTCACATTCTGAGCGTCCCTGGCACCACTCCTGCGGTGAAGGCCTCGCTGCTGACAACTGTGTCCTTGCGACCCCTGCTGGTTTAAGCGTGGGCCCCTTGCCCTATCTCCATCCTCGTCTTGACCCCGTTGGCCATATGGGACACGGTCTGGGCAGAACTAGGCACTCCTTGGTCACGATATTCAAGCCATGGCGTCTCCCCAATGCGTAATTTTGGGCTCATCAGACGGAAACGCGGCTCCGAGGCGCTGTGAGGTGCTCTTTGTCCCTGCCAGAGTCGTGCCTCCGGTATCCATGGCTGCCAAGAGGGGGCGTCCCGGAAGCTTGCCTCGCCAAACTTCTCCCGTAAAACATCCAGCGTGGTCGCCCCCAGTCCGGTAGAATAGTTCAAGTCATATTCATCTTCCTCTGTCCACCTCCGTTCCCTCCACCCCTGGAACGACGTGCCGCCCAGGTCAGGGGGAGGAGGACAACCATTGTCCCAGTGAGTCCCTCTCACCTCGAGAAAGGCACTCGTCCGCGTGGGGTTCGTCATCGCCCGTCTGGGGCGTGACCTCCTTCGGCCTTACGACAGTCAATTCCAGCTCCTCAGATGCTGGGGCCTCTGACAGGCCCTCTATGTCCGCATCCAACTCCTCCTCAGTCGCCGGGAACTCAGCTGCTACACCCTCCACCATGCCGCTGACCACCGCCAAAAGCGAGGAGGAAGAACGCCGACTTTCTGTCAACGATGCGTTGCGTCTCCGTGTGAACAAAGCGAAAAAAGTACACGTAGCCTAGACTTGCTGCAACTTCTTTATTAGCACGGTCCTTCACACGCTGCACGGCACAGATGATGGTATGCGGATACACAAAGTCGGCGTTGGGAGTGGCTGCCTTCCAACGCCGTTTAAATAGCGCGCTGTCAAGGTGTTAAGGACCACCGCCCTTCCGGGTCCACCGTGCATGCTCCGCCGGGCTGCCGTACCATTACAACAGGAATGCCGACAGTACTCCCTCTCCCCGGCCGCCACCGTGTCCGACCGCCTACAAAAAACACCCCCACCACCGTGTAGTAGCGAGTAGTGAGTGGGGAGAACAGTGATGACCTACACTTGGGCAAGAAAATCCAAATGTAGATATATAGAATAAGTGGTACCTGGCTCAATAGTAGCAATTGTGAGAGGTATGTAAGTGTCCTAGTAGACTACCATTTATATGAGTCAACAGTATGCTGCAGCTGCCAAAAAAGCTAATGCAGTTCTAGATTGCATCAAGAGAGGGATAGTTTGAAGATCACATGAAATGATAGTATACTGCACTGGTAAGACCACACTGGGAATACAGTGTCCAATTCTGGTCACCATGATACAAAAAAAGATGTTGAGATGCTAGAAAGAGTCCAGAAAAGAGCATCAAAGATAATAAGGGATCTGGAGGCTAAACCATAAGATGAATGATTGAGAGAATTAAGTATGTCTAGTCTAACAAAGATCTTCCTGATCCTGCCTTTCTGCCACCAAATAGGCAGTTAGTGTCAACGATGCGTTGCGTCTCCGTGTGAACGAAGCGAAAAAAGTACACGTAGCCTAGGCTTGCTGCAACTTCTTTATTAGCACAGTCCTTCACACGCTGCACGGCACAGATGACGGTATGCGGATACACAAAGTCGGCGTTGGGAGCGGCTACCTTCCAACGCTGTTTAAATAGTGCGCTGTCAAGGTGTTAAGGACCACCGCCCTTCCGGGTCCACCCCGCATGCTCCGCCGGGCTGCCGTACCATTACAACAGGAATGCCGACAGTACTCCCTCTCCCCGGCCGCCACCGTGTCCGACCGCCTACAAAAAACACCCCCACCACTGTGTAGTAGCGTAGATAGTCTCCGACGCCAATCCCCCTGGTCGCTGTCACCTGTAGCAGCTGGGTCATTGATCGTAGCAGCGAGGTGAGGTGTTGTGTGGATCGCGACAGTTAGGCTTCTTTCCTCTCCCACCCCACCCCATTCCTTTTTTTAAAAAAATATTTTTTATTGTTTTATATCATACATTTTCTTTCTATGTTGTTATGCGGTTTTCTCCCGCATAAAATTGGAGGTGTCTTGGCAACGTTTCGACGAAGTCTCATTCGTCATCTTCAGGCTGGTGTTCTCAGCTTCGTGCTTCTAGGAGCAATGTGTGATCACAGCTGTTTCTTCCTTTTAACTGCCAGCGGGGGTGTGAACTGATTGGGTGGGAGCTTGGCTGTGTTCTGATTGGGTGGAGGTGTGTTCTGATTGGGTGGGGGTTTGGCTGTGCTCTGGTTGGATGGGGGTGTATTCTGTTTAGGTGGGGGCTTGGTTGTCCTTGGGTTAGTCTGAGTTGCAGGGGCATTTGAACTGGTGAGCTGCGTTGCTATTGTTTGGCTTCATGTTCGTGGTTGTGCCACATCTTCATGGTGGGTGTCAGTTTGCTTCATGTATGGATTGGAGGGGTTTATCCCTCTGTTAATCCCCCTGTAACAGGCAGATTAAAAATAATTTACGGATTATAATTGATATTTTAGAGTTCTACAAAGTCCACCAAAAGAAACAGGTTTCACTGGTTTTCCTTGATGCCCAGAAGGCCTTTGACAATCTGAATTGGAGTTTTATATTACAACAAATTAAAAAAATGGAATTTGGATTAAAATTCAAAAAAATGATTGAAAAAAATTACTCAAAACAAACGGCAAGAATAATTATGAATCAGGATATAACGGACAAATTTGAAATTACTAAAGGCATGAGATAAAGTTGCCCACTTTCCCCACTTCTCTTTATTCTATCATTGGAGCCACTTTTAACAAAAATTAGGGAAGATCGAGAGATCAAGGGACTGAAGATTAAAAACGAGGAGTATAAATTGCAAGCCTATGCAGATGATTTGGTTTTTCTAATTGAGGAATCTCTACAATCAGGCCCCAAATTGATTTAAAAAATAGAGGAATTTGGCATAGTGGCAGGACTAAAAATTAACAAACAAAAAAATCCAAATTGCTAACAAAAAACCTTACTAGAAAACAAGAGATAGAATTGGAGAACATTACATATATTCAGATAACAAGGAGTATTTAGGGATTTGGTTAACAGCAAGAGGTTCCTCAATCAAAAAAGATAACTATGATAAATTAATGCTGCAAATTGGAAAAGATTTAGAATATTTTTTTTTAATTTGATTTATATGCCACCCTTCTCCGGAGACTCAGGGTGGCTTACAATGCATTAAGCAATAGCCTTCATACTTTTGTATATTTATACAAAGTCATCTTATTGCCCCCACAATCTGGGTCCTCATTTTACCTACCTTAGAAAGGATGGAAGGCTGAGTCAACCTTGAGCCTGGTGAGATTTGAATTTACAGTAATTGCAGATAGCTTGATGTTAATAACAGTGCTTTAGTCTGCTGCGCCGCCAGGCTCCTTATTGGAAGAACCTTCAAATTTCATGGATGGGAAGAGTGATGACAGTAAATGCCCAATGTCAGAGCGCTGATTAATCCCATTCTGCTTTTGGGATAATCGCACCTTGATTACGAGGGGTGGATCATTTTTTTCATTTATTTATTTAAATTTCTATACCGCCCTTCTCCAAAATAGGACTCAGGGCGGTAAACAGCCAAAGTAAAAAACAATACATACAAAATTTAAAAGCAGTTTAAAATAATTAAATATTTGGCCGCAAATTAAAACAACCCAATTTAAAATCAATTTAAGATTCACTCAAGCCAGCCCAGCTAGTTGAAATAAATGGGTCTTCAGGGCCCGACAAAAAATCCAGAGGTCTGTTATTGTACGTATCTCTGGGGGGAGGTTGTTCCAGAGGGTGGGCGCCGCCACAGAGAAGGCTCTCTCCCTGGGGGTCGCCAGCCGACATTGTCTGGCGGACGGCACCCTGAGGAGGCCCACTCTGTGCGAACGTACTGGCCGGTGGGAGGCTATTGGTGGCAGAAGGCGGTCTCGTAAGTACCCTGGCCCTAAGCCATGGAGCGCTTTAAAGGTGGTCACCAACACCTTGAAGCACACCCGGAAGACCACCGGAAGCCAGTGCAGCTCGCTCAGGAGAGGTGTCACATGGGAGCGCCTCGTCGCCCCCATAATCCCCCGCGCGGCCGCGTTCTGGACCAGCTGGAACCTCCGGGTGCACCCCAGGGGGAGCCCCATGTAGAGAGCGTTACAGTAGTCCAGGCGGGAAGTGACGAGTGCCTGAGTGACTGTGCGTAGGGAGTCCCGATCTAGAAAGGGGCGCAACTGGCGTATCAGGCAAACCTGATAAAAAGCCCCCCTGGCCACGGCCGTCAAATGATCTTCTAACGACAGCCGTGCGTCCAGGAGGACGCCCAAGTTACGAGCCCTCTCCGTGGGGGCGAATGATTCGCCCCCAATAGCCAGCGATGGTGTCAGCTGGCTATATCGGGACGCCGAAAGCCACAGCCACTCGGTCTTGGAGGGGTTGAGTCGGAGCCTGTTTCTCCCGCACGGCCTCCAGGCACTGGGACATCACTTCAAGGGCATCGTTGGGGTGGCCTGGGGTGGAGATGTACAGCTGGGTGTCATCAGCGTACTGATGGAACTCCACCCCAAAGCCACGGATGATCTCACCCAGCGGCTTTACATAAATGTTGAACAGAAGGGGCGAGAGGACTGACCCTTGTGGCACCCCACAAGCAAGGTGCCGCGGGGTCGACCGCTGCCCCCCTATCAACACGGATTGCGACTGGTCAGAGAGGTAGGAGGAGAACCACCACAGAACGGTGCCCCCCACCCCCAACCCCGCCAACCGGTGCAACATGATACCATGGTCGATGGTATCAAAAGCCGCTGAGAGGTCTAACAGGACCAGGATAGAGGAGCAACCCCTATCCCGAGCCCTCCAGAGATCATCCACCAACGCGACCAATGCCGTTTCCGTGCTGTGCCCAGGCCAGAAGCCGGACTGGAGCGGGTCTAGATAGACAGCTTCATCCAGGTACCGGGGAAGCTGTTGCGCCACCACACTCTCAACAACCTTCGCAACAAAGCGAAGGTTGGAAACTGGACGATAGTTAGCCAAAACAGCCAGATCCAGAGAGGGCTTCTTGAGGAGGGGCCTCACAACCGCTTCTTTCAAAGCGGCCGGCAGGACCCCCTCACTCAAAGAAGTGTTAACAATCTTCTGGAGCCAGCCTCGTGTCACCTCCTGGGAAGCCAGTACCAGCCAGGAGGGGCACGGGTCCAATAAACATGTGGTTGCGTTCAGCCGTCCCAGGACCCTGTCCATGTCCTCGGGAGCCACAGGATCGACCTCCCCCCAGATAACACTCTCAAGACCTGCCTCAGTCATCCCGTCCAGACATACCCAGTCAGAGGCCAGCCCTTCCCGAATCTGAGCGATTTTGTCATACAGATATTGCACAAAGTCCTCAGCTCGGCCCTGCAAGGGGTCATCCCGCACTTCCAGATGGAGGAGGGAGCGGGTCACCCTAAACAGGGCGGCCGGGCGATTATCTGATGATGCGATAAGAGCGGCAAAATAACTAGATTTCGCTGCTTTTATCACCACTAGGTAGGTCTTAATATGAGACCTCACCAGTGTTCGGTCGGATTCGGAGCGGCTGGTCCTCCAACTACTCTCCAGGCGTCTTTTCCGGTGCTTCATCTCCCTGAGCTCCTCAGAGAACCAAGGAGCTAGGTGAGTTCGGTGCCGGGTCAGAGGCCGCAAAGGCACAACGCGGTCCAAGGCCCCGGCAGCCGCACTATCCCAGGCGGCCACCAGGTCTTCAGCCGAGTCATGAGCCAGAGTCTCAGGAAATGGCCCAAGCTCCATCGGGGTCCATCAGGCACCTGGAGCGGAACCACGTGGTCGGTCCCGCCTCCCTGCGGCAGGGTGCAGTGGTTAGGAATTCCAGTCGAAGGAGCGAGCGGTCAGACCATGACAAGGGTTCGATGGCTATATCCCCTATATCAAGGCCACTCAACCACTGACCAGAGACAAAAACTAAGTCCAGAGTGTGTCCCCCTATGTGAGTGGGGTCATGAATTAACTGAGTAAGGTCCATGGCCATCATGGAAGCCATGAACTCTCAAGCCACTTCAGACGTCTCACCGATAGATGGCAGGTTGAAATCCCCCATGATGACAAGTCTGGGGGTGTCCACCGCCACCTCGGCTATAACGTTAAGCAGCTCGGGCAGGGCCGTTGCCACGTGGCAGGGAGCCAGGTACGTGACCAACAAGCCCATCTGTACTCCACGACCCCACTTCACAAAGAGGGACTCACATCCGGCTATCTGTGGAACAGTGGTCTCCCTTGGATCCAGACCTTCCTTTATAATAACCGCCACCCCCCCCGCCCCTGCCCTGAGCCCTCGGCTGATGAAATGCACGGAAGCCTGGTGGGCACATATCCACGAGGGGAACTCCCCCCTCGTGGCCCAACCAGGTCTCCGTAATGCCCGCCAGGTCCGCCTCCCCCTCCTGAATAAGATCGTGAATGAGGGGGGCTTTATTAACAACGGACCTGGCGTTGCATAACATCAGCCGAAGGTTCTGGCCCTGAGAATCTGGACAACCTGGGGAACGAGAAAAGCATTGGGGACCGGAGTGTGCAATCGCTCTAAGATAGCGAGTGCGCATTCCCTGAACATGATATGGTCCCCAGCTTCCGCCATATCTGCCCCTCCCACTCACTATGCTGATGGAACAGCCCTCTTCAGATCGAACTCCAACCCCCTCCCCGACCTCCGGTTCTACATCCCTAATGTCGCAGCCCTTCGCTAAGGCTGGTCTTGAACCCGGTGGATTTCCCCCAGAACCCACCCTAATCCCCCCCGAACCTCTTAAAATTTTTGTTAAAAACCCACTAAAAAACCCACTTAAAAAACCCCTCAAACTCTTCTTTGCTGCATGCCAGACCTAGACCTTTCCTTGCAAGCATTCTTTAAGAAAACAAAACCCGAAGATATTTCTTCTAAGAAAACTCATTTATTTGTTATAAAGAAAATAAAACATCTAACTGATTTAATTAGTTACATTTTGAAAAAGTTCATGCTGGCTGCTTCTCAGCAGTTGGACCTTTCTGGCAAGAGAACAAAGGAAAAGGTAAAGTGAAGGAATGTGGGTGGACATGCACAGTTTAGCTTACTGATAAGGGTTCTTGGCAAGCTACGGAAAGTCTGATAGTCCAGAAATAATGAGCTCAGCTGGTAAATAAAAAAATGCAGTGACAATCCCTTTCTTTTGCCAGTTGAGCGAATATCAGGTACATCATCAAATAAGGCACATCTTCTTATGCAGATACTCGTGTTGAGCTGCTGGAAGTGGTTTGTTGAGCATTTCAGCAATTTGATCATGTGTAGATACATACTGCATTTTAACAAAATCTTTTTTCACTAAATGTTTTATGTTTTGATAACGGATGTCAATGTGTCTGGACCTAGAGCCTGTGAAATGTGATTCAGAAATATAAACCACCGATTCATTGTCTTCCATCACTGTGATTGGTCGGATCGGGTGTGTCCAGATATCTGTGACTAAAGAATCAAACCAAGTTAAAGAATTACATGCATCTGAAACACAAGCATATTCAGCTTCAGTAGATGAACAAGAAACAAAATTCTGTTTACGTACTTGCCAATAAACAGGACATCCATTTAAGAACATCATATAACCTGAAGTACTTTTATGTGATTTCTTATCACTTGCCCTATCAGAATCTGCATAACAACATAATTCTGCATAATCAGTATGTGTTGGTTCTAACAATAACTTCATGTGTTTATTGTGTTTTAGGTATCTCAATAATTTCTTAACGCATGTCCAATGAAACTGTTTTGCCTTACCTACGTGTCAAGACAAGAGATTAACACTAAATGCAATGTTGGGTCTGGTCCAACTACTAATATAGAACAGTAACCCAATAACTGAAAGATAAAGTGTTTGATCCTCGAACTCAGGACTTGCTTCTTGTGTCAAGTTATGAAAATCTGTTTGCATGGGTGTCTTTGTTGTGTTAGCATCCTTCATGTTGCAATGATGCAAAATTTGTTCAATTTTATCCTCTTGTGAAAGACTAAACCCCTTCTGTGTTTTTTCAATCTGAATACCTAAATAAGTGCTAATATGACCCAATGATTTCAATGTGAAGTATCTCTGCAAAGCTTTGGCAAAAATCTCACTCATTTGCTTATTTGGACCAATAAAAACAATATCATCAACATAAACAAGAACTATCTCATATGCTTTGTTAGATCTTTTTGTGAACACGCACTCATCAGTTTCAGACTTAATAAAGCCCATTGAATTTAGTTTTCAGTAAGACATAAATACCACATTAAACCAGACTGTTTCAGACCATAAAGACTTTTGTTTAGGAACCAGGTATCCCCTTCTTGCTGTTGGAATCCTGGAGGACTTCTCACGTAAATCTCTTCATCTAGGTCTGCATGTAGATAAGCTGTGTCAACTGGAAAACTGGAAAACTTCTAAACCAAGAATAGTTGCAGTTGCTAAAGCATTTTTTACACTCTCAGTTCGAACTATCGGTGAATAGGTATTTGTGTAGTCCTCAGGATAACGTTGAGCGAAACCCTGAGCTACAAGTCTGGCCTTGTACAATGACTCACCATTTGGCTTCTTTTTGATTCTGTAGACCCACCGAGTGCCAATGACCTTTTTGTTTGCTGGAGGTTTTGCAGGTGTAAACACTTTAAGTTTCTTTAGACTGTCCATTTCAACCTGCATTGCTTCATACCATTTGTCTTGCTCTGAATCAGGAAGCTACTTGATTTGTGTGAAATTATCAGGTGGAAGTGTAACATTGCAAATCAAAGGCAAGGGTGCTTTTGTCAGTTGCCAAGAATATCGTTGTGGAAGGATTCCTTTTGTGGCCCTCTTGGAACATCTCGGAACAACAGTCCAGTCTTCTTCTGCTTCGTCCTCGTCCTCACATTCATCGCTAGCGGCTTGCGAAGACGAAACATCAGGTTGAAAAGAACTGGTGGAATCTTGATCATCAATCTGTGTGGCATCAGCAGTATCATCTCTAGGAAAATAAACTCCAGGATCATTGGAATGAATCCTGGACCAGTCAGTATCTTCCTCAAAATTAGCAGATTAGGAAATCACAATTACATGTTTAGAGTCAATAAATTTGCTCCATTTTGAGTTATCATCAATACCCATAAATCTCAGTCTTTTTGCTGCTGGACCTCCTTTTCTTCTTTGAGCTAAGGGAATGTTCACCATAGCATATGAACCAAAAATATGGATGTTTTTAAGATCGGGCTTGTGGCCATACAACATGAAGAAAGGAGTCTGATTTATTACACTGCTCCAAGTACGGTTGACAATGTAATTTGCATATTTTATAGCTTCACCCCAGTATATCATATCAAGGTTGGCGTCTTCTAGGAGACAACGCATCATGGTTTGCAGTATCCCACTGTTGTGAGCCGGTGTGTAAGGAGCCGACGTCTGATGAAGAATTCCATTCTTACGCATCCAGTCCTGGAAACGCTGAGACATGAATTCAGCACCACGATCACTCTGGATTCTGGCGATGCGAACTTGGTGTTGGGTAGAAACAAGGGCTGCAAAGTCTTTAAAGATCTGAAAAGTCTCAGATTTTTCTTTCATAGGATATCCATATCCATATCTAGAGTAATTATCAACAATTGTTAGAAAATATTTTCTACCACCAAATGATGTCGGAAAAGGACCAACTATGTCAGTGTGAACCAAATCAAAAATGCGTGTTGACAGGCGTGTAGCACGTTTGGGAATGGCTGCTGCTTTGGATTTGGCCTTTTTGCAGACAGAACAATCCAAAAACACCTTACACCCCTTTAGATCCAAACCTTTTGCGAATTCCGGCATCTTCCTAAGAACACGGAAATTGGCATGCCCCAATCTTCTATGCCATTTATGGATACACCTAGAATGCAAAGGTTTACCAATTAGTGAATTCTCAGCATTAACAGTTTTAAGAGGAACCTCAGGCTTGCTCTGAGCAACCTGTTTCCAAATTTTCTTTTTGTTGGCTTTAGGAGCCTTTGGAGCAGCAACAGGATCTCTCTCTGGAGCACCTCTCTCTGGGCCTGTGCTCTCCCTTTTTGGAGTTTATATACTTGCCTGTGTTTGTGGTTTAGGCTTTGGCTTTAAGTAATAAACACCACCAATTAATATGGTTTCAGCAACAATATCTCCATCTTTAACTATGCAACTTGCTTTTTCAAGGTGGTGAATCTGGAACTTTAACATTCTAGACAAGTGACACTGACTAAGCAAATTACTGGTTGCTGTTGGTATGTAATAAACATCAGGAATGAATGCATTGAGCTCTTCAACATAAACAGTTCCTTTTCCTTTGACCTGACAAAAATGATTGGAAAAAGAATAAAGTTCACGTAGTTCAGGCTCAGGTTCGTGCATCTCTGTGAAAAGTTCCTTTCTGTAGGTAACATGCAATGTTGCACCACTGTCCAAAGTCCACAGGAGTCGTCTGTCGTACTCTGGTTGAGGTTGTGGATCATTGGTTAAAGCCAATGTGGCGAGTGGAGTTTGTGGATCATGCTGGGGACCACGATGACCTTGTCTTCCGCCTCTGCCTCTGCCTCTGGAGTCTGTTCCTCTCGGCTGGTACGTGACAGGAGCTGGAACTCGTTGGGGACAATCCCGGGTGGCATGTCCCACACGATCACAGATGTAGCATCTTGGCATCCTTGGAGCATAGGTCCTTCCTCAGAAGGGGTGCCTAGCTGGAGCTCTTGATGCGGGTGGTCCTCTCAAATGTGGCGTGGCTAACATGAGTGCTTCTTCTTCAATTAAAAGTCTGCATACATTGTCCATTGTGTGTTGAGCAATAGGAACTTGATTAATCTTTGTAATGGCATCTTTCCATTCATAGTTCAAAGAATTAATGATAATGCTGATCATTTGAATATCATCAATGTTATAGCCTCTTTCTCTCAATTCTCTTATGATTCCTTTCAGTTTGGTCAAACGTCCTCCAATTGGTTCACCAGGTTTCAATCTCGAACCATGGAATTGAGACATGAGCAAACATGAAGATTCAATAGAAACAGGTCTGTAGCAATTTTCCAATTGAGCCCAAATTTGTTTGGCTGTTGCATCAGGCGAAAATGTAACCTGCAGTTCAGTATCCAGGGACATCAATAATGTTGTGCAAGCTTTAATTTCTAAATCTCTTATTTCAGGGGACCATGGCTGAGCAGGCGGATTAAAAATCATACAGTGAGTGCCTTCTCTATGAAGTAGCAATCCAATCTCACTGACCCAAGCCTTATAATTCTGTCCTGACATCTTTAATTCGGACTCACCAGCCAGTGGAGCAACAGAAAATGCCTGTTGAGGAATGTGCATTTGGTATGCTGGCTGTGGAAGTAAAGGCACTTGTTGCGCTGGAGGTGGACCAGGAGCTGGCCCTGGTTGTACAGCTGGAGGCACGTGTGCATGCATTTGTGGTTGAGGCTGTTGCACTGGAATCTGCTGTGTTCCAGCTGCCATTTGTGCTTGAGCTGCAATATTAGCATGACCTGCTGGAGATGCAGTCATTTGCCTTTGCTGCATTGAGCTTTGTTGTGTTCCATCTAAAAGGACACCAGCACCACCAGGGGTGCTTGAGTTTGGGCCTGTGGAGACATTTGTGGCATTGCAGCTTTCTCTAATAAATTACTTTCGCCAGCAGATGGTGCTGCACCTTTAGTTTCGGGCAGCTCAGCTCTTTCTGCATACGTGGCATTGTATGTAAATTGATCGGTGAGAATTTCATGTGACGTGTGCACAGTTCTCTGTTCTGATTGGCCTGACACAAAATCCACCAGGGGGAGTGTCTTTGGCTCTGAAGAAGAAGCCAAAATGGTGCTTTTAGAGATTTTGAAGTCACGAGATTCTCCCTTATCTTGGTCAAGCATAAACAAATCCATTTTTGCCTGGGATAGCTTCTGTTCAAAAGTTTCTATCTGGTCACGATAGTTTCTTATAGCTTGCTCTTTAGGAGTGACCCTGAAGGTTTGAGAGAGATAATAAATTGGTTCTCTCTCTGCGTAGGAGGAAAAAGGCTTTGCCGTTTGTGGAAAATCTGGCTCTGCACCAAGCGTTACAAATTCAGAAGGTTCTGAGAGCTTGCATAATTAGAAGGGGGTGTTACTGACCTCAGTCATAGCACATTACCTTCAAAAGTAGCTCTTCTATTATTTTCCTCCTGAAGCCTTTGTAGAATTCTTTTCGCTTCTTCATTAGTGAGAGCAGATATATCTATATCTTTGGCAAAATGCATTCTGTATTTGTTTTACTTCTTTTTCGGCATCTTAGCAGACAATTAATTAGCATTCCTTGGTCGCAAAAAAAATATTTGTCTAATTAGCCTAGAGGTCTTATCAAAGTAGCGAGCAAGGAAAAAGCCATAAATCAACCATCGTCTTGCTACCAGGTGTCAGAGCGCTGATTAATCCCATTCTGCTTTTGGGATAATCGCACCTTGATTATGAGGGGTGGATCGAGACCTTTCCTTGCAAGCATACTTTAAGGAAACAAAACCTGAAGGTATTTCTTCTAAGAAAACTCATTTATTTGTTATAAAGAAAATAAAACATCTAACTGATCTAATTAGTTACATTTTGAAAAAAATTGTGCTGGCTGCTTCTCAGCAGTCGGACCTTTCTGGCATGAGAACAAAGGAGAAGGTGAAGTGAAGGAATGTGGGTGGACATGCGCAGTTTAGCTTACTGATAAGGATTCTTGGCAAGCTATGGAAAGCCTGATAGTCCAGAAATAATGAGCTCAGCTGGTAAATAAAAAAAACGCAGTGACACCCAAAATACTGTTCCTCTTCCAAGTTATACCAATAAAAATAGAATTTTTTTTTTTGACCTATTAAACAGATTGATTGCAAAGGTCATTTGGCAAGGGAGGAAATCTTCCCTCCCTTAGAATTAGAATTGAGATTAGAATTAGATTGAAAATTCTACAGGACACGAGGGACAGAGGAGGAGCTGCCCTATCAGATTGGGAGACCTATTATCAAGCAACATGCCTGACCTGAATAAAAGAGTGGATTGAGTTGGGAAATAAAAGAACTTTAATAATTGAGGATCATGACCTACAGGCTGGATGGCATACATTTTTATGGGGTGAAAAAAACAAATTACATTGATATTTCAAAAGACATATAATCAGGAATTCACTATTAATAATTTGGAACAAAATTAAAAAACAATATTATATGGGAATGCCAAATTGGATTTCACCCAATGAAATATTAACCCTCCCAACTCTATTAGATTGGACTAAAATAATTAGGTACAGGGATATACTTAACGAATTGGGAAATCTAAAAACGAAACAAGAATTAGAGCATGACTTGAATAGGGAATTACAATGATGGACGTATTTGCAAATCAGATCAAAATACAGAGAGGACACAAAGATTAATCAGATACAATTGGAACAAAACAAATTAGACAAAATTATATATGGAAAAGACCAAAAATGAATTAGTAAAATTTACAAATGTTTATTGCGGTATAAAATGGAAAAGGAAACTGTGAAGGACACTATGATTAAATGGGCAAGAAATGTTAATCACATGATAGAGTTAGAGAAGTGGAAAAAGATGTGGAAAATAAATATGAAATTGACAGTATCAATGGCATACAAGGAAAATCAGATGAAAATGTTTCATAGATGGCATCTTCCACCAGCTAGAATAGCAAAAATGTTCCCTGGTAATTTGCCGAAATGTTGGAAATGAAAGAATAATTATGGAACATACTATCACCTCTGGTGGATGTGTCCGGTGGCAAAACAATTTTGGACTAAAGTTAAAAAACTATTAGAGGATATAATATAGAAACCTGTAAAGGGAGAGCCTGAACAATTCTTATTAGGGATTCCAACAGAAAACTATACAAAAGAAATTCAATATTTAATATTACATATATTACCTGCAGCCCACATAATATACGCGCAAAACTGGAAGAAGGAATATCCACCAACAGAAAAGGATTTAATCAAAAAAATTCTCGGATGCGCAGAGATGGACAAGCTTACTTAAGGAAAGTACTTACTTAAGGATGGACAAGGAACTTAAGGAAAGAGAGGACTCAGATTACCATAGAATATGGGGGGGGGAAGGGGGAATGGAAATAATACTCTATTGTTTATTTTTGTGATAATATGGATTGAATGTGCTGAAGATCAAAGTAAAGAGAAGTCGACACAAAGGAAATTAGATTATTTAAATAGATTAAGATAAAGTTAGAATATATGTAAATAATAAGAAAGGACCATCTTAAACAAGCTGTTAACAACGGAAAAATGATTTGTATATATATGTTGTTTGTTTTGTGTTTGTTTTTAATGTATTCAAAAATAAAAAACTTTTTATAAAAAAAAGAAAAGAAAGTTCCAATACTTGAGGAGCTGTCACAGAGAAGAGGGAGTCAACTTATTTTCACCCCCCAAAGCACTTGAAGGCAAGTCAAGAAGGAATGGGTGGAAGATTATCAGAGATCCAAACTAGAACTAAGGAGAAATCTCTTCAAAGAACAATTAATTTTACCTCTGGAAGTTGTGAGTGCTCCATCACTGAAGATTTTCAAGAAGAACTTGGATATCCATTTGTCCATGTTATAACATCTACTGACATGGGAATGGTGCTGGACAGAACACCTCCAAAGTCACTTCCAACCCTGTTGTTCTCTGTGTGTGTGTGTGTGTGTGTGTAAAATTTATTTGTCACCTATCTCACAGCAAGGCAAATCTATGTTCTATGTTGTATGCTTCCCAAGTCTTCTATTTCAGCACATTTGAAAACAGAGTGCTCCAACATGTATATAATGCTTTGCTGCCATGATAGGGGAATCCCAAACTGTGTGTTTGGCATTATATATTCAATTTGAGGAACAAGAACACAAATCAATTGGATCCATCAGATTATGTTTAAGATCATTTTAAGGATTCAGTGTCTTCTAGAAAGGCAGTTTCAATGCAATCTGGTCCCTGCTGTCTCAACTCAAACTACAAATACAATTTAGGTTGATTTTTCAGTTACTGATATTGGCCACTCCCACTCCAGGCTTTGGTGCTGCCCCCTCATAGGTGTTGTTTCTCTATGTGCCCAGAATAAATTCTTTGAACTATGCATTCTAACAAAGTACCATTACTCAAAAGAGCTTACAAGAATTAAAATACTGTAGCTGTACAATAATGCAATGCATGAAAGCAAGAGCAGATTACTCTCTACGTTACAGTTGAAGAGAAAAGAGATTACTAATTTTACTGGATTTACCTGTTGCTATATTCTATGGGTTGTTTTGCAAAATTTTGTTAAACTGTGGGTCTACAAGTAAAAGAGTGACTTGATTAATCTGGGTTGCAGAGAGAGATTTATGAAAGGATTCTAATAAAACTATTATGTCACTCACGATAAAATTCTATTGTCTATTCTTACCATCTTGAGTAAACCCAGGCTGTCTTCCATGCTATAGCCATCACTCTTCACACTGCTCTGACTCATTTGGAACAGCAGATGATCATCTGGGGCTATGTGAGGATGCTTTTTGTAGATTTTAGCTCTGCGTTTAACACAATAATTCCACATAGACTAATGTCTAAACTTATGGCTCATGGGCGTTTTTATTCAATCTGCCTTTGGATTATGGATTTCCTGTCTGGCCACTTTCACAAGGTCATATTAGGTAATCATATCTCTTCAGCCCTTATTCTTAACACTGGTACACCACAGCGTTGCATATTGAGTCCCTTACTCTATACTCTTTATGGGCGTGACTGCATTTCCGCTCATGCTAGTAATACTATTACTAAATTTGCAGATGATACATCAGTGGTGGGACTGATCTCCGGGTTTGGGGTGGGGGCAGGATGAGTGTGCCTATCGAGATAAGGTGGAATGGTTGCTTTTGTGGTGTGGAGACAATAATTTGGTCCTTAACGCAAATAAGACCAAGGAGCTTATAGTGAACTATAGAAGGAATAGATCAGACATCCAGCCCTTGCTTATCAATGGAGACCGAGTGGAGCAAGTGGCCAGTTTTAAATTTCTGGGTGTTATCATAAAAGAGGACCTGACCTGGAGCATTCGCATTGCAGCACTGGTCAAAAGGGCTCAGCAGAGATTATACTACCAGAGACTTCTCAGGAAACAACAACTGAATGAAAAACTGCTGGTGGCTTTCTACCGCTGCACCATAGAAAGTATTTTAACTTACTGCATCTGTGTATGGTTTGCCACTTGCATAGTAGCAGATAGAACAGCACTCCAGAGGGTTAACGTCATTGCCCGGATTGCCCTCTCCCTTCTTTGGAAGAGTTTTATAGCTCTCGCTGCCTTAAGAAAATTCAAAACATTCTTAAAGATCCATCTCATCCTGGGCACCCTTTTTTTGAAGGTCGATAACTATACTGAATTCTACAGTATAGTGCAATATTGGGTTTTCAATTTCAATTATATAAAATGTAAAGGATGTATGTTTGTGTTTTTATTTTTATAGTTATAATGTACACTGAAGACAGCATTTAATTTTGTTGAACCATGTGCAATGACAATTAACTAAACTAAACTAAACTAAACTAAGCTAAACTAAGCTTTGAATGGAGCAGATGGAAGAATGTTAAACTGAGACTTGTTACAGAGGTGTTGCTCCATCACTTGCAAGGCAAATTCTCAAATTCTCAGGAATCTTTGGGAGTGGCAGATGGATGAGGCACCGCTTGAACAGAATAATCACGGCATGAATGAACAGTTTGTAATAACATGTAAACACTTATAATCCACTGTTCCTATGTTAACCAGCATTATTCTAGTGGTGGTTTTATTGAAAACATACTAGAGAAAATTTAAAAAATAAATTTAAATTTAAAAAGCTTAGAGAAAGGGCTTCTTTCTACAGTAACAATGCTAAATTACTGATAAGATCAGTGTAATTTTTCTATTACCGATATATGATTAAATATTCATAGAGGTTTTCAAATAAATCAAAGAATACAATATACTAGCATATAAAATGTAAAAAAGTCTGCATTATCCTGCCAAATCATAAATCATGGTTTATGCAGTATAATAGTTGCATCCATACAATATGTGAAGCTAAAGCCAGAGTAGGCTATAATTTTGCACAATATCTCAGTTTATTTCAATCTGCTTTTCTTTTTATTTCTATCCTATTATATCCTTTAGAAATCCTTCTTTTGTTTCTCATTAGTTGCTGGGCAGATTTTACATAACAACAATTTGAAATTTTGAAAGAAGTAAATTTTGTGCTTACAAAAAATAAAGCAACAAGAACAAAATTATTGCAGTCTATGAATAAGAAATAAAACACAAATAAAAATAAATCCTTCATGAAATACAAATAATATTTTAATTATAAGGATTATAATTTTCCTTAATTATAAGTATTTTTTAAAAAAGAAAGTGAAAAAAATAACAAGATAATTACCCATAACATCTATTTAAAAAAAGATATTTGTCTCTGGTTTTCCTAGGCTTTGGGGAATTGGCTTATGTTGCCTTGCATGAGAGAAAAACTTGTTGCCTGACTCAGCTTCTTCAAATATTTAAAATGCAGATCACTTCTGAGGTTTGTAGGTTGATTGCCTAATAGGAAGCACCTTTTTTTTTACCCATTGTTGAAATAGGCTAAAATTACAGCATTGCATTCACCATGTGCCTGTTTTATGCCGCAGGCGAAGCTGTCAATCTCACACAAGGGACACTTGATTGGCCTGCTGTTCCTTTCTGCATGCACATAGAATAAGGTGACCAGATTTTAACATCGGTAAAGAGGGACACCATTGTGGGCGTGGCTTATTTTGTGGGCGTGGCTTGGAGGTCATGTGACTGGGTAGGCGTGGCTAGCTGGTCATGTGACCGGGTGGCCATGGCTATGTGTATAGGGACTACTCAGAGGGCTGAAAAAAGTCATTTCTGACAGGTCCTCGCACTTTTGACTGGTCCTCACACTTATGACCATCCTCATATTTATGCCCGTGCAGCATTCTTAACAACCATGTCACTCATTTCACAACCGCTTCTCTTCACCATGGTGATAAGATAGGGCAAAAAACGTAAAATGTGAGGACAGTCGTAAGTTCGAGGACTGGTCAAAAGTGCGAGGACCAGTCAAAAATAACTTTTTCAGCCCTCTGAGTAGTCCATATGCACAAAAGGACTAACCAGAGGGTTGAAAAAAGTCATTTCTGACAGGTCCTCGCATTTATGACCACCCTCACATTTATGCCCGTGCAGCATTCTTAACAACCATGTCACTCATTTCACAACTCTTCTCTTCACCATGGTGATAAGATAGGGCAAAAAATGTAAAATGTGAGGACAGTCGTAAGTTCGAGGACTGGTCAAAAGTGCGAGGACCAGTCAAAAATAACTTTTTCAGCCCTCTGAGTAATCCATATGCATAAAAGGATACAGCAATAGAGAGGGATGAAGAAAGGGAAGGGAAATTAGAGTAGAAGTGAGGGTAAGAGAGGGAGGAAGAGAGGAGAAGGAGAAAGGAAGAGGAAGTAGGGAGGAGAAGAAGAGGGTGGGGGGAAGAGAAAGTAAGAAGGAAAAAGAGAGAGAAAGGGAAGAAAGCCAACCCCAAACAAATATAAAGAACTTAAGATAAAGAATGAATTGTTAAACTTTAAAGAATAAAAGAGAACAAATATGAATGAATAGCAATAATTAGAAACACACATAAAAACTTACAATGTATTTTCTTTGAACAGAATATTTGGCTGGTTCACAAATTTAAACAGTGTCTAGTCATTTCAATTAACTTTACAATTTCTATATTTCCTTTTTGCCATATTTATTCCTCATCTATTTAAAAAAAAAACAATATTAGCCTTCATCCTCATCTCTAATCTTAATCAAATTCAATTTTTCCTTTCTATTCTATATTATACCCCTTCCCATTGTCATCTATTTTTATATCCATCCTCACATTGGTTAATTATGTAATTATGTAATACAGTTGTTTAATACAAATTCAACATTTTAATATAAATCAATTAGTTATATAACTATCTTTTTTGTATATTAATCAATATGAACATGAATATTCCAATTATTTCCATGCAATCCAATTTCTTACAAATCCATTAATTATATTTACCAATAATAATAAACCAAATAATTTCCCCCATATATTCCTCCAAACCACAACTTAACCATTTCTGCTTTCAACACAAAATACAATTAATAGTATCTCAATTATTACAATTCCCTAGTTAAATAGAGCTTTTTTTCTTTTGTGTTTTAAAATCTTGAACTCTCCTCTTTTGCCCTAAATTTCCCATTGTTTCCACCTACCTTTTTTGGTGAGGAAAAAGAAAAAAAATCTGCTGCCTAATTTTCCAACGTTGCACCAAACAAGCCAACAGCCTGTTTCACTTTCAGTTTCGTTTTGAGCTTGGTTTGCACAAGGAGAAAAAAAAATCTGCTCGAGCAATTTAGCAAGCAAGAGCCCTGCGCAAAACAGCTGAGAGCAAATCAGCTGAGAGTGTGGAAGCCGAGCTAATTAACCTACACGGAAGCTGTAAGGGGCTGTTTTTTCTATTTTTGCTGGCATTGGTCGACTCATTTGTTTTCTTTTAACACAGAACAGCTGTAGGGCGGCCCTTTGAAGCCCTGCGGCAAGAGTTTAAACAGTTTTTTTTCCTCTAGCCATCAGCAGCACTCAGGAGGCAGCGGGGACTCAGGAGGCAGAATGAAAAATCGGGACTTTTTTAAAACACTGCGGGACGCGGGACAAATTGCTAAAAATCGGGACTGTCCCGCCAAAAGCGGGACGTCTGGTCACCTTAACATAGAACCTGCTCTTTGGTACTAAGGCCCACTTTCCACTGCTTGGCTACTAAATATGAAATTTCCATCTCTAACAGTTTCCTTCAAATTCTTGTCCTACCGGTAGTCTTCAGTTGTTGTTTATGGATATGAATAGTATATGAAAGCAGGTTAAAGGGTTGATAAATGGATAAATATTGGTCAAGATGAGGAGCAGCCATTGGCAAACTACCATCATTTTCAAAACAGCCACATCAGGCTGTCCATCTGTAACATTCCTTCTGGACTTTTCTGACCGGCCTCCATGTGAGCCCCTGGAAAGGCTGCATACAATCAGGACGTTATTCATGCAAAGTCCCTGTCCAGATAAGGGAGGAAAAGACGGAAAATGAAGAAAAGATGGAAAATGAAGAATTTTGGATCGACACTGTTGTCTCTTTGTTCCGCAGATTTATACAACTGTATATATTGGTTAAGATTGGGAATATACCATCATTTTTAAAACAGCCCCTGTGAAGAACAATTATGTTTATAAAGATGTTCACTGATCAACAATATTTGTCTTGGGTCTTAGTTTGTGATATAGAAATTATTTTGATTTGTGTTCAAAATTCTGTTTTATATAGCCCTACAAGAACAAAGAAGTGCCTTGCTTGTCCCCATGGTCCTTGCTGAACTGTTTAATTGTAACTGTAACAGAAACCATCCTTAGAACAAAAAGACCATAGAGTATATAGCCCAGATTATAACTAGCAGATTTAAAAACACTGCCATCTACTGGCTGAATACTGTTGTAGTTGTTGCAAATTATACATTCCAAAAATGTATTCCAACAATTTGACAGGAACCTGATTTGAAAATCATCTAATTTGACTGTGGGCCAAATCAGAAACAATTTTAAACACATGAAATATTCTAACTTTAATTAAATATCCTGGGAATTCCTCAAAGAGTTATAATGAATTTAAAACTAAATAGAAGAAGATGGCTAGTGTCAACATGTACTTGCATTTTTTAGAGAAAAGGAAAACTTTACTTAATTTATTTAGTTAATCGACTTATATGGCTACCTAACTCACAATCAGGCTAGATTCCAATAACAGATGTAAGGCTTTTAACTTCCTTTTCAGAGATTTAGAAGCAGAATAACAAAATAACAGGGTCAGAAGGGACCTTGCAGGTCCTCCAGTCCAATCCCCTGAACAAGAAGGAAACTCTATACCTTTTCAGACAAACGGTTGTCCAATCTCTTGTTGAAAACCTCCAGTGTTGGAGCATCCACAATTTCTGGAGGCAAGTTGTTCCATTGGATCGATTGTAAGATTTTTAAATGCAGTTCAGAATCTGATAATTCCAATGAAACTCTGAACACTAGGCTACTGATAAACAGCTTTTATTTCTAGCTAGAAAGCAAAAACTGGGTGACCCTTTTTAGTTTCCCACCTTAACAGCAGGCAGAGAGAAAAGCATGCATGAGCAAAAAAAAAAAAAAAAAACACCTTTTCCCAAACATCTTATAGCTCACAGAGCTTGTACAGAACGTCATTGCTATAGAAACATAATTTCACATCACACAAACCTCACCATTTTTCTCAGTGCTCTGAAAACAATGGACCTTAGAAGGGGAAAGAAATACATTTTCTGCTGTATAAGTCAGAGCGTTGTTGGGGAATGCTGAACACACATTTTAAGTTACAAGCAAGGCTATTTGGCAGAATCCACATTTTGTTTTTCACAAGAAGTTACTTTGCTAGGCTAAGCTTGGCAATTCGCCTAGAACCGTGATGGCGAACCTATGGCATGCGTGCCACAGGTGGCACATGGAGTCATATCTGTGGGCACGCGAGTGTTGCCCTAGCTCAGCTCCAGCACGCATGTGCACACCAGCCACCTGATTTTCGCCCCTTCCGGGCCCAATGGAAGTCAGGAGACCTGAGGGCCTTCGAGAGGGTGGGGAAGGCAGTTTTCACCCTTTCCAGGCTCCTAAAAAGACTCTGGAGCCTGGGGAGGGCGAAAAATGGGCCTACCAAGCCCACTGTGCCAAAAGCGGGGGAGCACGGGAGGGGGTGTCACTCGCATATGTGCAGGGGGGGGGCAGGGTTGTCACAGGTAAATGCCTTATTCTTAAATAGAGGAAATGTATGTTCATAGAATATCAAGGGTTAATTTATTCTTCCTTTCTTAATGTATTCATATGTAACCACTCTCACCTCTAACCCTGCCTTATTGATATAAAAGGGCTTATATGCTCCTCCTCCTTGCTTCTATCTGCAATCATCCAGAGAATATAGAATGCCTACTGTAAATAAATAATACTTTGTTTGAATACTACATTTCTGAATCCTTTATTGAGTCCGATCCTCGAATTATTGCAACAATCTGGTAGCAGAGGATGGTTGGCTGACTCAATAAGAAACAGACATGCCAAAGAAAGAAAACTCCAGAAACAAAAGAGAAAGACCCAACACCAGGGCACACAACAAAGAGATGGAAACAGATCAAGAAATGATCGATGAATCTACAACTGAAACAACAAGAGAACCTGAAAACTCCACCACAGACGAAGAAGAGGTAATCGATGAACCCGATGATCAAGAAGCGAGCGAGACAGAAAACAATACGCTCAGATCAGAAATATTAAGACTGCTGAAGAGCCAAAAAGATGAAAAAAATCTCATCGCGAACCTCCAGGACATTATAAAAGATAGCAGAGCAGCGAGAGAAAAACACATCAACACACCGGAACCTAAAGAACACAAAATGGTGAGCAAATTACCTACAGATGAAAACATAACCGAGAGAAAGACCAACGGTCCCGCACAAAATTTTGAATGGCAGCCATCTTGGTTTAGCCCGCCTGCCAAAATGGCTGGCTCAGAACCAATCAAAGGACAGAGTTCAAAATGGCTGGCGCGAAAGACTTTACCCAGCATTAAGAATAAAAAAAAAAATCCTATTCTTCAGAAGAATCTGATACAGACACCGAAGAAACATCAACTGAACTACAAATCAAAACAGCTATGAAAACACTCTTTGCAGCCTTCGGCCCGAATCTAAAAATCACAAAGAAATCAGCGAAAGTACCAAAGACTGTAAATCAAATAACAAAGAAAGAGCAAACTACACAATTCAAGGACACAGAAGCAAGTAGACAAGCGTCCCTACTTCCATCCACTCCAACCCGAACGGTGAGAGCGCTAACGCCCGAACTCAGGGGACCTTGCAAGTACTCGCCCACACCGCAAACGATCCCGAGAGCCAGAGGCCTCAACCGAGACGACTACGATAGAAAGAAGCCCCGATCCCCACCTGGACACCTAAGGCCGAGCCAGAGAGCGAATTAGCAGAAGAAGAACACTACGAGGGAGCTCCAGCGACGAGAACCTCTCCCGACAGCTTCAGGAACAAAATGAGCAACGCGCATGCGCAAATACACGCAGACGAATATAGAGACAATGAAGAAGAGAGAGAACCATTCAGACTAATCGCAAGCATACCTACACCATTCTGCAATTATCAGCATTTACAAGATCATGGACAGCCTCCAGTTGTAAGTAATGCAACAAATAACATTGGAAACTTGCCTAGTGATTTTCCAAAATTGAGAATAGATGATATTAATTTACAGGAATGGAGTCAACAGCTCCAGGTTGTTTTCTTAAAAGAGAATTTATTATTTTTCATAACTAACCCTCCCAAAAAACCATGGACTCTAAAATTGGACTGCCTACACCACGGAGCATTCTATTTACTAATATCTAGTATATCTTCTGCTATCTATTCATAGTATTAAGCATAATCTGACTGTCTCAGAAATAATTCATTGTAGGTTTAAATTGTTTCATAGTGAAAGTGTAGCAACCACAACAAGAATGTCTAAAAATTTCTTCTCAGCCAAGATAAAACCTGGAACTACTGTAAGTGAACATTTACTATCACTAAACACAACTAGAGCAGAACTTCATTTAAGGGGAGAAATAATATCTGATCAGACAATGAAAAGCGTTATCATTAATTCATTAGACTCATCATGGGATAATTACATATCACATTTGGACACAATTAATTTAGGATATCTATCTATAGAGAGTTTATCAAATAGACTAATAGCTGAAGATAATTTGAGAAGAAGCCGCTACAGCACACACAAAGAACACAGACAGACCAAAAGGGTAGTATTTCAAGACAGGCATCAAGAACCAATTGAATGTTATAATTGTGGATCCAAAGAACATTATAGAAGAGATTGTCCAAAATTTCTTAGAGAAAGACAAAACCATGACAATAGAAACAGATACCATAACAGACAATCATCTATTGACAGACACAGGTATAGAAACTCACCAAATTTTAGAGAACGTAGAGGGGGCAGAGATAACTCAAGAGAGAGAAAGTCTGGATCATTAAATGGATTAGATAAGTATACCATAACCAAAAATCAAAACTCAAAAGATAATGCCTGGCTCATTGATTCTGGGGCAACAAATCACACAACACATGATAAGAAAATATTATCTTCTTTCATAGAAGATAAATTTGTAATTAAAGTAGCTAATCAAGAAGAAGTTCAAGTCATTGGAAGAGGAAATGTAAATTTACCCGGTCTAGAGAAAATAGAGGGGGTTTTATTAATACCCGAAATACCCCATAACATTCTTAGTGCAATAAAGTTGAGCAGAGACTCTAACATAAATATAGTGTTCTCAAAGGGAAAAGCAACTCTAGAGAAAAACAAAACAAACTTAGGTAATATAGTTATCAAAGGAGATCTACCATACTTAGTCACAGAAGAAAGATGGCTACACAACATTGATTCAAACATGGAAAATGACACTAGCATAGAAAATGAAAATGACAGTGACAGTGACAATGAGGAACATGAAACAAATCATAACCATGAAACCACATCTGTTAACGATACACATAATAACAAAAGACCAATAATTGGAAAACCAATCCATGATGAATGTGCACATATATTACACAAAAAATTAGGACATGCTAGTTTTCCTGTAATACAAAAAATGGTTGAACATGCTGAAGGTGTTAAAATAAAAGATTGTAAAAATTATTTGGAATGTTCAGTATGTAAGTCCTCAAAACTCAGAACTAAACCCAGACCAAAAAAGGCAACAAGATCATCAAATCATATCTTTAACTTGGTACATATGGACCTAGTTGGTCCATTGACCCCATCAATTACATACAAAAAATGATACTTCCTTACTATTGTAGACGACTATAGTCGTTATGGATTTGTCGATACTTTAAAACACAAAGATGAAACATTTAAAAAGTTTAAAGAATTTTATAAACATGTAGAAACACAACACAATGTAAAAATAAAGCAAATCATGACAGACGGGATCTGAATTCATGTCAAAAGAATTCTCCCAATGGCTAAAAGACAAAGGAATGTTACACTTCACCTCTAGCCCTTTCTCTGCATTTCAAAATGGAGTAGCAGAACGAAAGAACTCGACACTACAAACCATGATTAGATGTACATTAGAAGACGCTGGTTTAGGCAAACAATTCTGGTCAGAAGCTCTATTATATTCCAATTATACCCTAAACAGAATTTGGTCTAGTGTCATAAATAAAACACCATATGAATTGATGTATAATAAAAAACCCAAGATCACCCACATGCATGTATTTGGAGTTACAGCAGACGTACATATACCAAAACAATTGAGACGTAAGGGGGATAATGTATCTAGAAGGCTCAGATTCATGGGATATGAAACAGGCACAAAGGGATACAGATTTATTGACAATAACAATAAATTCATAATTTCTAGAACAGCTGTATTTCACAAACAGGCCATTTGGTCTAAGATACATCTTAATGAGATATTTCCAACTACAACACCAGACATTGAAAATCAAGATAAGACAGAAAGAGAAGAACATAACCACAATACACAAAAGAGCAACAATAAAACATGGATAGGAAATTGTCCCAAAATCAAAACAGATTCATTAAAAAAAAGGAAGCAAGATACTTACACGATAACGATAGCAGACCAGAAAGAACAATTAGATGTAACAGGAACCAAATACCAAATAAATATAAGGATTATATAATGCACATAAATGATGATACATCAACACCCAATACATATGAGGAAGTATTAAAACTCCCCACAGAAGAAAGAAAAAAATGGGAATTAGCCATGGCCAAAGAAATGGACAGTTTGCGAGATTTAAACGTATTCACCCCAACACCAGCCCCAAAAGACAAAACAATTATTGGCACTAGGTGGATATTTAAAATTAAAAATCTGGAAGAAGGCAACACATTATATAAAGCAAGACTAGTTGCACAGGGCTACGCTCAAAAGTATCCTGAGGATTATACCGACACATATTCCCCCACTGTAAGAACTGAAAGTGTCAAGACAGCTTTAGTAATAGCATCAGACCTTAATCTTGAAGTCTTTCAATATGATATACAAACTGCATACTTACATGCAAAACTTGATAAAGAAATAAATGTCAGAGCTCCTCATAGCCAAAACACAAATAGGAATGAAACTTGGTTACTGAACAAAAGTTTGTATGGATTAAAGCAATCCGGCAAACGTTGGTATGAATGCTTGGTCAACGTTCTCAAAGCTATGAACTTCAATGCCACAACTGCAGATAATTGTTTCTTTGTTAGAAGGGATGGTGATTCAATAGAATTTGTGTTAATTTATGTGGATGACATTTTGTATATTGGCAAACATAGAGAAAAAAGGGATACATTTGTAACAAAATTAAATGAACATTTTTCTTTAAAATCATTAGGGAAAGTAAATAAATATCTTGGAGTTCAAATTAGTAAGACTAAAAAAGGATTTAGATTGTCTCAGAAAGATAAAATTATAGAACTCTTGAACAAATGTAATATGAGTGATGCAAAGCCTTGTGATACTCCAATGCAAGCTGACTTTTTAAGAAACATGAATGAATCATCTCCTGAGTTTACTGATAATACACTTTACAGATCAGTTATTGGTTCCCTTTTGTATATCTCTAATTGGACCAGACCCGATATTGCTCTACCCCTTAATTTATTATCCAGATATGTCAGTAAACCTTTAATGTATCATTGGGAAGCCATTAAACGAGTGCTAAGGTATTTGAAACACAGCTTAGATTTCTGCCTACTATTAGAACCCAACGATGTTAAAGAGCCTATTCTCACTTGTTACGCTGATGCAGATTGGGCAGGTGACACTAAGTGCAGGAAAAGCACTTCCGGCTATGTATTCTTTCTTAACAACTGTCCAGTCTACTGGTATACTGGAAAGCAGGATCTTGTAGCTACATCAATGACTGAGGCAGAATATGTTTGTTTATCAAAAGCCTCCAATAATCTTATATGGTTCAATGATTTATTATTCAGACGTTTGGAAGAGCCCTTCATTGCCATTTGTTATACATGAAGATAACAAAGCTGCGATAGAGATATCTAGATCAGATGCTATTGGTCAGAGATCTAGACATATAGATATCAAATTCAAACATGTAAGACAATTATCTCAAGATGGATTCATTAAAGCTATTCATTGCGAAACCACAGAACAAATAGCTGATATATTGACTAAGCCTTTGCAATCAACATAAATATTTTATATTGTTCTGAATCTGAATGTAATTACTGTTGTATGTTGAATCGGCATTTAGAGGGGGATTTGTCACAGGTAAATGCCTTATTCTTTTTATTGAAAAAGTTTTCAAATACAAGTTTTTCCCTCTTTCCCCCCCCCTTCCCTAACCCCCCTCACCACCCATCCCCCCCTGTGACTTCTTCACAACAATAGGCTATTTCATAACTAATTACATACATAATATCTTTCCTTTCCCTTACTCCCTCCTCAGAATACTGACCCTTAGCATATTATTCTTATAATTCCCATTTTTACGATAATCTGCCCTTTTTCTCCTCCTCTAAACTTATAGTGTATTATTACAATTTAACATTTAATCTTTTATATATATTAATATAACATTTTAAAGCGGCCTTCTCCCTACATCCAAATTTAACATTTATTCAGTTCTATCCAATTCCTCCACTCCCCTAAATATATGACTTAAAGATCCTTTTTCTTAGACTAATCAATCAGTAAACTAACCTATTTCAACCCTTCAATTCCTACAAAATCATGCAATACAATTCTAAATATAATCCACTGCCCACTTTAAGATATACACATATCTATATATGCATTCCATTTTGTAAAAAGAAAAAAGACAATAACTTTAAATTTATAATCCATATAATATCTTCTTTGGTGTCTTTCCACTGGATTGTTAAATCCATCACCCATAATAGGGTAAAATAACATGCTGGTGCAACAGTTTGTTCAAAATCTTCAATCATCTTCTGCCCCCATCAGTAGTAGATATCCTCGTATATATATAAAAGTAAAAACAACCACCCGAGTGACATTATAATTATATCCATATAGTTATAGTTGTGGTGTTCATCAGGATTGTTGATTCCCATCCTCCTAATGGGTAACATCCAGATCTTCTGCATGCCCCAGCGTAACTCTCCTGCCTTGTAACTCAAAATAATTATAATATATTTACCAGTAAAAGAAATCCAGAGTAGATAATTCAAATCCAACAAGGTAAGGCTCTTTTCACATCCCAAAATCACGGCATTACAGAGATCTGCCACAATCCTCAGGATAGTATTAAACAATTGTTCGCCTCCACTATCTTTTCAGATATTCATTCATTTTTTAAAGTCCCTGGCTTCACTGTTGCTTGGTTTAGAAACTGCTGTTTCTATGAGATCTATTTCTTTTCTTTTTCTTTTGCGGGTTGAATTTCCATCCTCGTTTCGTGCCTACCAATTGTGTGTCGGCTGATCGATTTTCATTCTGCTTTATGAGTTGATCTTGTTGGGTTAGTTTTGTCATCTCATCTTTCTTCTCCATCACTTGTATATCAACTGGTTGATTTGCGCACTTGTCTGTGACTTGGTGGTTCATCACATTGGAGTCGGATGACACTGCTCTCTTATTTATAGACAGTCCAGCTGGGGTATCCAGGGAGTCCAAAGACAATTTATCCACCACAGCCTCTGTAATTTGATATTTTCCTTTTGTTTCCAACTCCTTTTGCTTATCCTGTATTGTGCCTAAAGATGTTAAGTTCATTTTTAAAATTTTTTGATAAAATTCTTCCGCTTTTTCAACAGTGTTCAGTTGATATCTTACTCCTTGGTGTCTCAATATTAAACCAACTGGGGCATCCCACCTAAATAGGATATTTCTTTTTTTTAACTCAGTCATTAGAAAGCCAAATTTCTTCCTCTCCATTAGCATCTTAGTCGGGAGCTCCTTAAAAATCCAAATCTTTCTTCCATGAAATTGCAAAGTAGAATTAAAAGAGTTCTGCACAATATTATTCCTAATTTCTTTATCTGTAAAATAGATCACCACATCTCTAGGCAATTGCCTTTGCTTTGCCAACCAGGAGTTTATTCTATAAATTCTATCAATCCTGCAAAACACTTCATCAGGTTGAACCTTTAAAATCCCAGCCAGAATTTCAGAAGATATTTTCCTTAAGTCATCTCTATTATTTTCCTGCAGACCTCTCAGTCTAATTGCATATTCTGTAAAATTATATTGAATCATTAAAACTTCTCTTTCAATCCTCTGTTGCACATTTTCTTCATTACCAGTCTTTTGGTCAACCTCCATTTTAGGTTTGTCTTCTGAGCTATTATCCTGAATGTTTACCAAATCCTTTTTAATTTTTTGAATCTTGTCATCCCACCCCCCTGTTTGTCTAGCTGTGTAAGTCCCGATGCCATTTCCCACACAGACAAGATTTAGTGGCAAAGAGAGAAAAAAAAGGCTTGTTTCCAACCAAGATCAATATCAGATCCCCAGGGGAAAAAAAAGGAAAAAAAAAGCAAGAGTGAGAGTGAGGTTTTGCCTCAATTACGGCCAGAAGTATTCATTCCGCTACTTTGTAATAGAAAACGGAAGGACTTTCCCTTTTCAGCCTCTCTTCAAGCCTCAGCAATCGCCATTTTAAAAAATCTTTTTTCCTTTCACTTCTTAAACAACTTCAGTAACTTTTCTAAAATAAGAAAAAAAAAATACTTGCGCCTCCGGGTCAGCGGTCCAGCTCACGTCTTCTTTAATTAGTTTAACACGTTTACAGGCTTGCTTTTGCCACCTAGCTCTGCGTGTAGCAGAGATCTCCCAGAGCCCGGAGCATCGGCTGGGGATACGGGGGTCTCTTCCGCTCCGTCCCAAAAGTAAAAAAAAAAACTTTTGGGATTAGGCAGAGGACTCAACCCACCCCAGGCTGCTCTATCTCCGTTTCCTCATGGAAACGGAGTTTTTTCGAGCCGCCATTCCGCTATAAAGGCAGGTCTTTACAGGCAGTGGGTGCGACGATCCCAAAGGAGCGTCCAGCGGGGACAAACCTATGCCTTATTCTTAAATAGAGGAAATGTATGTTCATAGAATATCAAGAGTTAATTTATTCTTCCTTTCTTAATGTATTCATATGTAACCACTCCCACCTCTAACCCCGCCTTATTGAAATAAAAGGGCTTACATGCTCCTCCTCCTTGCTTCTATCTGCAATCATCCAGAGAATATAGAATGCCTACTGTAAATAAATAATACTTTGTTTGAATACTACATTTCTGAATCCTTTATTGAGTCTGATCCTCGAATTATTGCAACAAGGGTGCATTGAATTATGGGTGTAGGCACGCATGCGCGCAAACCCCCTAAGCTCCCCCCACTTTTGGCACGCCATGGCAAAAAGGTCAGCCATCACTGGCCTAGAAGTTTTATCTATGCAGTTGGCACGTTAGGTTACAATGGAGTTCAGCTCAGCAGCAATTAACAAAAGTTGAATTAGGTTACACTCTGTGTATGCTCTAATCCTTTCAACTCTAATCATTCAGGAACCCTTTCGTACACTGGATAATTGTTTCAGCCCAACCAAAGAACTCCCCCAACACCATCCTCACTGACTCTGGCCAGGAAAGACCCCAGAAAACAAACGGGGAACAAATCCTCCTCCTTCACAGCACTGATGATGTTACGTAGTCTGGCAATGAGACATCTGTCAGTAAATGAGCCCAATCAGTAAGCACAGCCCTTGATACGTGTTCTTTGATAATTTGGAAGGTATACATGTGTGTATGACAGAAAGACAGCAGGGTGCAAGACACATGGACAATGACAAACATGAAAATGAAAGGGAAGAGAAATGGAGAAAAACTCAAAGAATAAAGTTGAAATGTTTACCTGATGTTAAATAAGACTTCCTAGCAGTTGTCATCAACTCTAAAAGATTATGTGTCAACAGATGTATTCTTTATTTTTATGTTCCTGAGAGTCTAGTACAGTAAATTATCAATTTATTAAACTAATGGAAGAGAGGAAAACTCTGTTAAAGTAAAATCTCCATTAAATCCAAATGGGATTTTATGCATGTGCAAAAACACATGGTACTAGAGCTTTTGCCAGATGTGTCCAAAATTTGCCCAGCAAAAGCCCATTAAATCAAAGGTTGACTGTGTTCCTTTACTTGCTAAAGAAAGTTAAATGGACAAGATTTTGAGGAGGAAGCCATTTCCTACCCCCAACAGCTGGACAGACCTGCCCTTATCGATGCCCAACTTCAATGGGCAATCCTGAGCTGCCATTTGTGTCAAGCTAGACTGGGGGTCGAGAGTGCAAGCAGCGGGAGGAAGGAAGCCGGGCAAAGGAGCGAGTGAGAGGCTTCCACAGCATGCTGTAGGACATGCAGTTTCCTTCAGCCAGCAGACTTTCTAAGCCTGCCTAAAGCAGGGAGGGAGAGAGCGATCCGATCCAACATGTGTGTGTGTGTGAGAGAGAGAGGGCGGGGAGGGAGAGGGAGAGAGACGATCTCAGAGAGTTATATCAGGGCTTGCGGTTCTCTCTCTCTCTCTCTCTCTCTCTCTCTCGCACACACACACACACACACACACACACAATCTTTCTTTCCTCCCACCCCCTTCCCTGCTCACCCATTGGAGACACCTGGATTTCTTCCCCAACCCTGCCTGACCCATACAGGCACTACCCACTTGTGTGACGTAGATATGGCCATGCCCACTCAGTCACATGACCCCCCCAGTCATGCCCATCTAGCCGGTCATAAGGAAGAACCAATTGTTAAATTATTTGAATCCCACCACTGGATCATTAGATTCTATTTTGTTCAATGAGAAATACAAATTTTACAGTGGCTAAAATGAGTTTCTATTCTATTGCATCCTTGCTCTCGAGATATAGAAGAGACATGAACTACTGGTGTTTCCCGGAAGCTAATCCACTTCTCGTACCAAGGTTAGAGACATATTTGTTTATGTTCTTATTTGTTTGATATATGTTTTACCATTTCTTTTCCTGTGGACTCAAGACAGCATATAGGAGAATCCCCACTCATTTTATCCCAACAGCAACAAACCTGTTAGGAAGGTTTATCCAAAAAAATGACTGGCTCCAAATCACTCAGAACTCCATGATATTTGTGGACATTTGAACTTGAGTCTCTCTATATCTAGTCCAACAGTTTAACCCAGTCTAATTCCACATCCTTTAATAATGACTTATCACTTATAGCTTTTATGTACACTGAGAGCTTATGCACCGAAGACAAATTCCTTATGTGTCCAATCACACTTGGCCAATAAAGAATTCTAATTCACAGTCTGAACTATGAGTCAACAAGCTGAAGCAGAATGAGAATACATAAAATAAATAAATGTATATAGGGATCAAAGGCTTGAAAAAAGCTAGAAGACATTTTGGAAAAGCTAGACTTCAAATTCAACAAAGGTGAGCCCCTGGGTTTTGTAGCAAAACCATTTTAGGATTCTTATGAGCAAATACATAATTGTTGCTCCTTTAGAGAAATTGTGAAATGCTGGGTTTACATAATGAAATAAAAGATCACAACTTTGTTCTTTATTAACCATTTAAACTTGGATTAATCTCTGTTTCTGCTTTATCTTCCTAGGAAGAAACCAGAACTGTGTTATTTTGTAATTTCCTCATGGGTGTATGGGAACCTGACACTTTGTTCCAACCTAACTGGGACTTAGATAAGAAGGCTTAAATATGAGATTGACGGTCTTCTAGGCCCAACAGAAGAGACCACATTGTAAGATGAAAGAAAACCTTCTTACTAATAAAATAAAATAAAATCCTCATGACTGAATTTGTAGAGACAAAGAAAAGCAAGTCATAAGCAGTAGTATTTGGAAGGAAAGGACTTAAATGGTAACTCTAGTGCGTGAGGAACCCATACAAAAAGCAAGCTTACATACAAGCAATAACTGATGCAGAGAACTGCTGCAACACAGGCAGTTCTTGAGGCTCCTAGAACAGCCATGATTACATCACTGCTCTAAGAGCTGCCCTGGTTGCTGGTTTGCTTTTGGATGCAATTCAAAGAGTTGGTTAAAGTTCTGCATGGTATAGGTCCAGGCTATTTGAGGAACAGTCTTGCCCCATTGAGGCTGGCCCACCTTACTCATATTAGCAGAGGAGGCAAGCTTCAGGCCCCAACAGTCAAGGAATTGTGTCTGCCGGGGTCCAGGAGAAGGACCTTCTCTGCTGTGGCTCCTGCCCTTTGGGGCAACTTACCCTTGAGATGAGATCATCTCCCACTCTTCAGAACTTCCATAAGGTTAGACCTGAAGACCTGACTCTGCCAGATGGCTTGGGACCCCAAAAGCATCACATTGGAAGTGGCTGGTGAATTAAGAGGCAATCCTACCTCCCCCTCCCCCACTGAGCATCCTGCTCCCTCCTTCCCCATCTTTTATTCTTCAGTTATCTTTTATTTATTAACTTTGTCTTTCATTATAACTGTTTCTATAATCTTAGACATTGTTATCTTTTATGCTGTAAGCCTCCCAGGCTTGCTTAGGAAGAAGATGGGTAGCAATTAAATCGAATAAATAAACAGATAAATGACTAGGCCAAGCAGACCATGTGAAGATAAAATATTAAACTACTGCCAGAACAATACTTAAATTCTGCTTTTAATTATTTTTTAACCAGGGCTTCAGAAACAGAAGAAGAAGGAACTGAAGGTACATCAAAGAAAACATAAGTAGTTTTAGTGTGCAAGTCAGGAGTATTTCTCTTTAAGAATTTTTGAAGTAGTTCAGAATGCATTTGAAGATCCATATTTATTGGATATTTAATGTATAAAACATCTCATACTCTTTACTCTGAAACTGACTGTAGTCAACAGCACCTTGCCAAGCCTGCTCAGCCTGGGCTGGTTCGCATCCCTTGGCCTGGGGGTGACTGGTGTCCATGCCATCAGTGATGACAGCATCAAGAAGCTGGTCAGGGAATTTGTGGTCATTTTCAATGAGAGATTGGGCAAGTATATCTCCTTCAACCTCGAGCCCAAAATCGCCCCTAGAAGGATGAAGCCATACAGGATCTCGTTTGCTTTATGGCCAAAAATAGACAGCCAATCGAATAAATTGATTGCCTAGAGGGTTTTGGAGCCGGTTGGCCACACGAGGTGGGAAACACCCATAGTAACACCGGTCAAACCAGACAGCTCAGTCCACATCTGTGTGGAATATAAGTGTATGATCACCAAGGCATTACAGCAGAATGCCTATCTGATGCCTATCGTGCAACACCTAACCCAAAACAAAGTTAAAGCCATTAAGGAAGCCCCCATACCACAGAATCAGACAGAACTCCAGGTTTTTCTTGGCCTGTTAGACTTTTATAGTATTTTTCTGCCACAGAAGATGACAGTTGCTGAACCCTTACACAAGCTGCTAGACAAGAAGGCCAGTTGGACCTGGGGATGAAAGGAAGCCTCTGCTTTCTCTGCTGTTAAGAATTTATTGTCATCCAATAGCATCCTTGTCCAATATAACGAGAATTTACCCCTCATATTAACCTGTGATGCATCCTCTTTTGAGGTTGGTGCTGTCCTCAGCCATTGACTGCCGATGGGACTGAGGCTTCAATTGCATTTTACTCTAAAATGCTATCTTCTATAGAAAAGAAGTATAGCCAATTGGACAAGGAGGTGCTGGCCACTGTAGTGGGGGGTCAAGTGTTTCCACAAATACCTATATGGAAGGGACTTCAAACTTATTACTGATCATAAACCGCTACTGGGCATCATTGCAGGAGACCGCCCCATCCCGAACATGTTATCCCTGAGAATGACTAGATGAATAATTTTCCTGGCAGTATATAACTACAGACTAATACACTGGCCAGGCAAAGACATAGGTCATGCAGACACCCTCAGCTGGTGCCCTCTCTCAGACTTCATTGAAGACCTGCCCCTGGCGAACCCATCCTGCTCATAAAGGATTTTGCAGCCAGCCCAGTCACAGCGACCAAGATAGCGGGACGGTCGGCAAAAGACAAAACTCTGTCAAAAGTTCTGAACTGGTTGTGTCGGGGGTAACCAGAGGGGCCAGTGGGGGATGATTTTAAGCTATTCATAACAAAATAATATAAATTGTCAGCATAAAAGGGATGCCTGTTGTGGGGGGAGCGAATGATTATACCACACAATTTGAGGAAGCAGGTATTAGAGGCTTTACATGTGGGGCATCCTGGCATTGTCCAAATGAAGGCACTAGCCAGGAGTTATGTGTGGTGGCCAAACATGGATAGGGACATAATGGAATGGGCTGCAACTTGTATGCCATGCCAGGAATCCAGACCAGCACCACCCACAGCAACCACAGGGGAATGGGAAAAACACAAAGATCCCTGGTCGCGAGTCCACATTGATTTTGTGGGACTGGTCCAGAGTCAAACATTTCTAATAATTTTGTATGCATACTCCAAATGGCTTGAGGTAATTCTGATAACCACAACATTGGCCGAAGTGGTCATCAGGGTATTAAGGAGAGTTTTTACCACCCACGGGTTACTGGATATTCTGGTCTCAGACAACATGGCCCAATTCACAGCAAAACAATCTGAAATATTTTTAGCAGAGCAGGGAATCTGACATGCCCTGGTTGCCCTTTTCATCTGGCCAGCAATGATCAAGTGGAATGGATGGTGTGGTCCACCAAGGAAGCCTTAGCTAGAATGGGACCCAAGAACTGGCAAGCCAAAATAGACTAATTCCTGCTAGCCCAGCACATAACCCCTAGTACCACCACAAACCAGAGCCCAGCAGAATTATTAATGGGTTGCAAGCTAAGGTCACAACTGGACAGGCTACATCCAAATTATAATGCCAAGGCTCCCATCAATTTGACCAGTCAGCCCCGGTCATTTAGCCTCTGATCAAAAAGGAAGTGGTTACCAAAAGTTTGGAAGCTTCTAGTGAAATTATCTTGAGTGTTAAAAGTCCTATGCAATGGTTAAAGAACCATTGGACAAAGGATAACTCACTTAACACTTACAGAAATTTCAGAAGCTTCTGGTGAAATCACCCTCAGGATTATAAGCCTGGAATGGTTAAAGAGCCATCACAAAATAGTACAGGAGGTTCATGTTGTTGGGAAAAATATGAGAGAAGATGACTTCTTTCTTCAGTTGGTAAAAAAAAAAAAGGCAAAAACTTGAAACGGAACATATACAGGGGAGCAAGTAAAACTAGGTTCACATAAAATGGCTGAAAAATGGATAAGGTTACAAAGTGACTAGTTCCTCTGAAGAATAACAAGAGGCCACAGGTTGCTACCAAAGCAAAATTATCAGAAAACAAAGAGAAAACTCATGAGTTGGAGATTGAAAAGGAAGTGGCTACAGGAATTTCAGAAAGCTTCTGGGGTCATCAGCCTGAGTGTTATAAACCCTATGGAAATGTTAAAGATGCATTGGACAATGGTACAGAAAGTTCATAAGTTTGGAAATAAACTAAGTGAAAAATATTTATTTGATAGTTTCCTAACAAAAAGATGAGCATTTGCAAAAACTCCTGGAAGACTTGCAACAGAGTGAAGAACATTTGCTTCACATTCCTTGGCTGAAAAAACAGGGAAGCCTGTAACGCTACTAGAACCTCAGCAGGTTTCTTCCCTTAAGAAGAAACATCAAGCATCCATTCATTCCTTACAGAAGCGCTCCATTTTACACCTTCCAACTCAGCTGCCTCCTTTGACTTCTTCTTTTGATGTGGATGATGGTGGTGGGAAACAGCCTGGTAAAGTGGTTTTTATTCTGAAATATGGCAACAGATCAGCAAGGCCCAGCCATGTAAAACACCTTATAATCAGCGAGTAGGTGAAAGAGAAAAATACTCAGAATGAACAAATCACAGAGAAACTTTTGGAGAAGGAATTTGAGTCTCGGGAATCAAGAAAGGAAAACCTTCTCAGACACTTAATAATTGGAGGAAGCAACTCCAGAAATACTTCTAAGGAGTCTGAAACTTTGAATGAACTGTTGCCTGATAAAACATTTTCCAATGAAGCGCATTGGGAGTATCAGGAACAAACCACCTCTGCTCCCCTTTTATCTGACTTTTTGTCAAGCAGTTGATGGGTTGTCTGCTAAAATAAAGCCAGATCACACACACTTGAAAGTAGATCAGGAAGCCTGTAATTGTGGACTGTGTCTGACAAGAACAAAGACTATTTATTCACAAGAAATTCTGAGTAGTTAGAAAGCTGATAAAAGTAACCAAGAGTTAGGCAACTTGCAGACCTCAGCTAAAAGTTAGGAATAGAGATGGCCTTCAGCAAATAAAATGTGTATTAGATAACCGCTGGGGCATTCATTAGCCAATGTTTAGGAATAGGGACAGCTAGAGACGAATAGAACAAATTTTAGAATTATTACTAAAATGTTTATTAGATAATATTTCTTATTATCCTGTCTTGTTCCACCTTCTTCTTTAGTGAAAAAGTATAAAGCTTTCTTAATCCTTTGTTCTTGGCTCTCTTGACATTTTGGCCAGGAGCCCTTTTCCTTGGGGTACCCCAATAAAAAGCAATCAAAACCTGCACATCGTGTCTGGTGTCCTTCATTGGCCTCGGCACCAGGCTCAGACCCGAATTGGGGACAACACAGTGATAACTATTTCCTTCAGGGCGATGTCTTTGAAGCTGAGGTGCAAAAACAGTTGGCACACCTGATCTTTAACAAGTCTATAAGGAACCTAATTGCCCACTTGATCTGTATGATAAAAGTGAACTGCAGAGAAACGACTACCCAGACATCTTGTGATTTTCTCATCTCTAGAATAGGGCTTGTAATGAAACTCTTCAATAACAGAAAAACTATCCAGGAAGCATTTGCTCTGTTGAAATCCAACTTGTTGCTGACTAAAAATGAAACCAGTAGAACTACAGCAATCTCCAGAAAAATGGAAAAACCTTCTGCTGAGGTAAAAGCAACCTAGGTAAATAATCCTAACAGGGACACGAATAGGAGTATTACAAGATTTGGTTACCTAGATGTGTGTCTTTTATTTTTTTTTTTCAGAAGGCCCAATTGATGTAAATTGTACATTCATTTCTTTAAAGACAGTTACTGTTTTTGAGTAAAAGCCTTGTTAGATTGTTTATAGTAATGTGCATGTGCCAAGACCACTTCTCTGCCTGATTCCCATCTCTATATACAAAGATAAACAACATATAAGGTTCTTATATGGTCACTGTTAGCTGAACTGTTAATAAATTGTTAGATAAACGTTACTTCTGTCTCACCTCAGTTCTTTCCACCCTCTGTTTCTGGAACAGAATACTGGCGATGAAGGTGGGATTTGAGAACTGAGGTGATTGACCAAGCTAGTCACTAAAATCTGAGCTGAAGTCACTAAAATAAGATGATCACTAACCACCCGAATGGAAGTCATAGACGGCAAAATATTGTGCTATAAATCCAGATTTCTGCAGACCACAGGTGGGATTCAGCCGGTTCGCACCGGTTCGCATAAACCATTAGTTAATTGCTTAAGCAGTGCGGAGAACCGCTTAAAAATAAAGTGCAAGAGAGTTTTTTTTCTTCCTTCAGTTAATAGCTCCACTTAACAGTTGTAACTGGAATGCAGCCGATACATGCTGAATCAAGTCAATAAACAACAGAAACTGACAGGATTAGGGCAAGGAAACCAATCAATCACCAATCTAGGGATGGGATTAACCTCTTCCCTTCAGGAAGAAGGACAAGATTACAAACATTTTCATTATAAAGAGTATTAAGTAACACTTCTGTGATCAGCTGATACTCCCTGGAGTTTCCCAAGACCTTTTATAACTGCTGCAGTGTTAGCTACTTCTTGTTTCTTCTTGGGGTGAAAGATACATGAGGGGACAATAATACAGCTTAATCATACAGGCCATGAATTTAATGCATGTGTGGTCCAGCCAGCTGAATTGCTTCTGCTGTGAAACACCCAATTTACAACATAGAGAACATAGAATAATAGAGTTGGAAGGATTCATGGTTTTTGGCAGCATGCCCAGGCTTTCAATTAGTTTGTGCAGCTGCTCCTCTCAGCTGCTGCATTTGCTTTGGGGTTGACTTTTTTTTTTAAAGGGGAATTGCAGGTTTAAGTTTTCTGCATTATTTTAGTGGTTACTGGGACTGTCCTTTTGGGGTATACATCCCTCACTCTTTTTGAAAGCCTCTAATGATGGCGCACCCACAACTACTGAAGGCAAGCTATTCCATTGGTTGATTGGTCTCACCCTTAGGAAATTTCTCCTTAGTCCTAGGTTCCTTCTCTCTTTGGTTAGTTTCCATCCATTGTTTCTTGTGCCTTTTGGTGCTTTGGAAAATAGATTGACTCCCTCATTTTTGTAGGAGCCCTCAAATTTCCTGACAGAACAATCAATCAGTGGAACAACTTACCTGGAGAAGTTGTAAATGCTCCAACATTGGAAGCTTTTAGGAAGAGATTGGATAATCATTTGTCTGAAGTGGTGTAGGGTTTCCTGCCTAAGCAGGGGGTTGGACTAGAAGACCTCTAAGGTCCTTTCCAACTCTGTTATTCTATTCTATTCTATTCTATTCTATTCTATTCTATTCTATTCTATTCTATTCTATTCTATTCTATTCTATTCTAAATATTGGAATAATGCTATTTTATTATGCTATTTTATTGTGCGTTGGACTAAGGAGAAATTTCCTAAGGGTGAGGCCAATCAAATTGGCCATGCCCACCCAGTCACATGACCCATTTCCGATAGAAAACTCCAGGAGCCACAAAACCTGGGTAGGTGTGGCTGGAGGGGGTGTCATGTGACTGAGTGGGAGTGACATTGAGTTCGCCATGCCCACTCACTCACATGACCACCCAGCCATGCCCAGCCACTCACATGACCACCAAGCCACGCCCACAGAACTGGTAGTAAAAAAAAATTTAATCCCACCACAGCTGCAGATGCATCCGCCAAGTTGCGCCGTCTGACAAAAATGGCACCACTGACTATTTTCACATCCTTCACCCAGCTTCATAAACATGGGACTTGTATATCATACACTTCAAGTATTTTCTCGAAGCCAACGAGTTTACAGGACTCTCAAGCAACCGGAAAAAAATGTATTTCCTGAGTGTGTTGAGCCCTGGCCGGGACTCAACACACTTGGGGAGAGGAGAGTGGGAGATGCGCCTACAGCTACCTGTAAAGAGGCTGGGATGGTGGTGGGAAGCCAATCCAGGCGGCGAGCAGATGACCGGTATCAAGACGCTGTCAGCAAACCAGCAGGAGGCCACCAATGACTATAGAGAGGCCCCCAGCTCCTGGCATGGATTGGCAGCTTATAATGATGTTTCATTACAAGAGCCATGAAAGGGCAGGAATTACAAAAGACCCAACAGACAGCTGATGAATGAGGGGTGGCTTTGAATGCCGGATGCTGGCTAACCAGATCTAAGTAAATAAATAGTGCTGAGAGGCGGTTGCTCTCAGCGCTGACTTTGATCCGATTACTCGCTTTATCCTGCCTGTTGTCTATGTTCGGCAATTAAAGCTTTGCAACTATCACCATCTGCTGGGCTTTTATCTGAATCGCACAGACCCAGAGCAGAAAGGCTGAGAGAAAGTCAGCACTCTCTTCATCTTCATACAGTATATCTACAAGAAGGTTTGGAGGATGGCAGAGGGGATGTCCCTGGATGGGACAGAGATAGAGACTGCAGTGGTGGAGGTGGTGGCAGAGGAAAGGCCAGTGGAAGCAGTGGCACAGGAGGGCTCTGACCAACCGGTAGTGAGGTGCAAGGTCCATCAAACAAGGAGTGCTGAGTGCCCAGAGGAAAGCCAACCATGCCAGAGAGCTAAGCCTGGATCGACAGCCACAGGAGAATGCTGGCATAGTTCTCACAGGCATTGCAAGGCCTAGGATGCCAAAGTCCCCTTGTGCAGGACCTTCTTTCCAGGGGTGGAGGGAGAGATGGATGGAAGACGAGGAGGGGGAGTGGAGCTATTCCACCAGCCCCGGTCCCGACACCATGGACATTCTGCAGAATAATTTGGGGAAGCCAGTTTCCATGATGCTCTGTCTTGGCAACCTTAGGCCACAGGGTTAGATCCTCCCGCGTTATAGCAAGGAGCATTAGGACCCAGCTCAGCAACTCAATTCCATCTTGCTAGTCCAAAGTTCCAAATGGACCATGCATCTAGTCAGCCTCCTGAATGCTCAGTGCCATGGGATCAGGGGTCATCTATGGGAGAGGTTGTTAGGAGTACTGAGCAAGCCCCACATAAGACGATGGTGGAGCGGGAGCCCAACCGGAGGCCTCAGGGATCCCATCCGGGCCGGGTGAGGGAGAATAGAAGGGCTGCTGGTGTGACTAGAACACCAGACCAAGCTCCATTGTGGGGTCCAGGGATGTGGCCTCAGCAGGCTTTCTGGGGTCCACCGGTGATCCAGGCCACATTTGATGGTAGCTCTGACCGCGTGACCCTCTTCCTCAGTCAAGTCACAAGACACATGGACTTATACGGACAGTATTACCCATCCCAGTGGGCAATGGTGGTGGCTATTACAGCAGTACTGATAGGGGAGGCAGTGGATTGGGTGCCTGGCCTGCACAGGGACCATGCACGAGAACTAGTGGACATGGGACTGTTCCTGGAGACTCTCCGCACCAGGTTTGAGGATGAGACATGTGCACAGGTAGCGGAGGGGGAGCTCACAGCACTCAGGCAGAAAGGCTGACCTGCAAAAGAGGGAACTGTCAGGAGAGCATCCAATTCATTATAGTGTAGGATGATTGACCCAATTATATTGGGGTTAGCATGGCTCGACAAATGGGAGCCCATGATATGGTGGGAAGGGGGCTTCTGGAAACTATGGTTGACACTTGGCCCAGAGCTGCATATGAACAACCAGATAAAAGGGGGAACAAGGTGATAGCTTAGCCAGATCAGGGATTCCCTAGTACAGTGATGGCTAACCATTTTGCCATTGTGTGCCAGGAGCGGGGGCAGGGAGGTTCACACGCCCATGTGCCCACACTCATAATTCTATGCGCCCTGCCCTGTGCATGCACATGCAACCCCCCTCCCCCCCCCAGTTTTTGGCATGCGATGGCCTGGTAGGCCTGTTTTTTTTTCTTACCTGGCTCCAGATCCTATCTATTCTTCTGGGAAGGGCAAAAACAGCTTTTCCCACTCTCTCGGAGGCCCTCAGGAGGCCTGAAATGACTCATTTCCCAACTCCCGGTGGGACAGGAAGTGATGTTTTTTGCTGTCCCCAGCCTCTAGAGCAAAAAAATCACTCCCTGTCCCATCAGGAGCTGGCGTGCCCACTGATATGGCTACGCATGCCATCTGAATCGCACAGGTTCGCCATCACAGCCCTAGTGTATACGGGGATTTGGCTGCTGTGTTCAGTGGAGTGTGAGATACTCCCCTCTCACAGATCGACTGGCTGTGCCATCGAATTGATCCCAGAGGCCAAGCTGCCAAAACCCCGTATGTACTTGATGACACCGAAAGAACTGGAGGAATTGAGATGATACATTGATAAAAACCTAGCAAGGGGTTTCATTAAACGATGGAGGAGCACACCCGTTTGGTTCATCAAGTATTGAAAAAGTTGAGATTCGACCAGAAGCATCACGGTGAGACAGTCGGGGAAATAGCAGGCTCTGATGAGCTCCATGAAAACCCAGACTGATGAACTGCTGCTGAGGGGTCTTTGGACTGGAACCATCCTGTAGGGATGGGGAAGAAGGAGAGGCACCTCAGAAGACCAAGAGGAACAGGCAAGTTCCTCGAAGATCAAAGGAAACTCTCTCCGATTCGGCAGTGTGGGTGGCAGCCATTGTGGCTGTCAAGAAGCTGGGGCAACTGGGCTAAGTATTGAGCAGGAGTGGTGACTGGAACAGAGTTTTGAAGCCGGATGAGTGACAGCCAGCCCACAGGCGGAATAACAACAAAAAAACCTTTTAAACCTGAAAAAACCCCAGCATAAAAATAGTGGCTGATGGGCATGGGGGGAAGAAAAGATGTATGAAGCGGAATTTAAAAGGACAAAAACCCAAAAAGAAAATTGACTTTTGAATAATTTTTTTTGGCAAAAAACTAGAAGAAATAACCACAAAATTGGCTAAAGGATTGGAAAGAAAATAAAGAGATCCTTATTTTTGAGTGTTAAGAAAAACAAATGAGAAATTGGACAATAAGCCCTGTAACAGAAGTGCTGTATAACTAAAAGATAAATAAAAGAAAAAAAAGAGAGGGGAAAAGTATTGTTCAATTTGTACTGAACTATAAAATTGATTTGATATTTTCAAATCAAATCTTAAAAAGAAGAAAAAAGAAGCTACTAAAGATTGTTAACATGGATTGAAACAAAATGGATACTTTGTCAGACAACTGATAGGAATTGTGGATTGTAGAGAAACATCTTCAGGAGAAAAAAAGAACATTGCAATTTGGAACCTTTGTTTTGGAAAATTCTGAACTTTATTAGTGATAACAGCTGTGAGAATTTTTGGGGAGGATTGCTTTGTCTGCAAGCTGCTTGGGGGAAAAAGGAATAAAACGGAATTTTTAAAATTGGAATAATATCAACCCAGAAAGAATAAAATGGTGCAGGAAATTAGAGAAATGATGAAAATCATGTACTCATCATGGAAAACAGAAATAAGAGAAATAATTACAATGTTACATGGCAAATCAAAATTTGAGGATCCAAAAATTGAAATAGAACATGCTCAAGCTGACAAGGAAATAAAGATGGAAAAGCAAGACACAGAGACTGAAAACAAGAGATTAATTATGAAAAATGAATTGAATATGTGGTTAGTAACAATAAAAAGGAGGTTTCTAGAGATTACATTGGGATTAACAATGGAAAAAACAGAGCGGGTGGAAAGAGACAAAGAAGAAAAGAAGGGTGGAATAGAAAGCACATAAAAAACTTAAATGATTACACTGGGATTAACAGTAAAAATATAAAAAAGAGAAAAAGGGTGGAAAATAATAGGAAATGCAGGGCAAAATACAAGAGTCCAGGACTTTGAAATACAGAATGATTACACTGGGATAAACAGTGGGATAAACAGTGGGGAAATAAGAAAAAAAGAAAAGAGATGGGAAACAATGGGAAATATAGGGCAAAATAGGAGAGTTCAAGATTTTAAAGCACAAAAGAAAAAAAGGGGGGGGAAGGCAAAAATAAAAATGAAAAGGGAGAAAAGGAGAAAGAAATGAAAGAGAAATATGCTATATATACTTAGAATTGAAATATGAATTGTAGTAAGAAATAATGGAAAATCAAATGATTGTAAAAATGAAATGAATAATAATTGGAATATTTTTATTTGCATTTTTGAAACTTAGATAATGATAACTTTTTAGAAATATGAATAAGTTTAAACTGTAACAATTGAAATACCTTTAATTTATGGTGGTGAAAGTAGAAATGACTAAGTTGTGGCTTTGAGCAATATATGGGGAAAGCTATATGATTAGAGGATAACAGCTAGAACATTTTTAAATTTAACTAGGGATAACTAGTACACGATAACTCCTGTAACAGTTGCCCTAAAACTACCACCCCTACTGGGGAAGACCCATCCTGTTTTCCATAGTAGCCTGTTGAAACCTGTAGCAGCAGAATGAATCAGGGATCCCCTTAATCCACCAAGTCCAGTACACACAAACTACTATGAAATAGATAGAATACTGGATTCCAGAATGCATGGGGGTAAGGTCCAATATCTAGTGCAATAGAAGGGATACCCATTCACCGATGCTACTTGGGTGGCAGCGCCAGACATCCGCGCTGCACGGCTTCCGAAGTGATTTCACCATAAATATCCAAACAAGCCAGGGGGACCAAATCACATGACCAGCAACACTAACTCTTTTACTTTCTCCCTTACAGGTGGACCCTTGGTTGAGGGGAGCCGCCTGTCGAGCCCTGGCTGGGACTCGACACATGGGGCGAGGAGAATGAAAGATGTGGCTACAGCTACTTGTAAAGAGGCTGGGATGGTGGTGGGAGGCCAATCCAGACAGCAAACAGATGACCGGCATCAAGAGGCTGTCAGCAAAGCAGCAGGAGGCCGCCAACGACTGCAGAGAGGCCCCCAGCTCCCGGCATGGATTGGCAGCTTGTAATGACGTTTCAAAGTGCCGGAGAGCCGTGAAAGGGCAGGAATTACAAAACATACCAACGGATAGCTGATGGGGGTGGTGGTGGCTTTGAACGGCTAACCAGACCTAAGTGAATAAATAGCGCTGAGAGGAGGTTGCTCTCAGCGCTGACTTTGAACCAATTACTCACCTTGTCCTGCCTGTTGGCTGTTTTCAGCAATTAAAGCTTTGCAACTATCACCATCTGCTGGTCTTTTATCTGAATCGCACAAACCCAGAGCAGAAAGGCCGAGAGAGTTTCTCCGGAGCCGACATGTTTGAAACCATGAGGGCTCTTCTCGCCCCCCCCCACCCCCGCCTTTAAAAGTTTTTTATTTTTTCTTTTAAAACAAACATTACATCATTAATCAATCAGTGTGTCATCTGGGTACAAATTTTTATGTAATCATATTTAAATGCATTACCACCATTTCCTTAATATATATATTTCTTTACTTTTACAATTCAATATATCTCCTGTTAAAAACATTTTTATTTCAGATTTATTTAGTTTTATACCACTTTTTGTCCATGTTCATTTTTTATCCAATGATAAAATTGCCCCCATATGTTATAATACTCCAATTCTTCCTTCCCTTTAATTGCCAGTGTTAATCTATTCATTTCTGCACATTCTAATATTTTCTTAATTATCTCTCCCTCTTTAAGGATTTTTTCCAGTTTCCAATTTTGTGCAAATACAATTCTCACTGCTGTTATTACATGAATAATCAAATATACATTTTCTTTTTTATATTTCTCAGATAAGATACCCAACAAAAACAGTTCCAGTTTTAAATCAATATCTTGCTGGGTCATTTTCTCTAACCATCTCTGAATTCTTGCCCAATAGTTTCTTGCTTCTGCATATGTCCACCACATATGATAATATGATCCTGGTGTCTGATGACATTTCCAAAATTTCGTTGATTTATCTTTATACATTTTTGCCAATCTTTCCGGTGACATATGCCATCTATAAAATATTTTATACAAACACTCTTTATATGCTGTTGCCATTGTTAATTTATAATTTCTTTCCCATAGTTGCTGCCATTTATCTAGCTCTATTTTATATCCAAAAAAATTTGCCCATGCTATCATTGTTTCTTTTACTTGTTCTTCTTCTAATTTAATAGAAAGTAAATAATTGTACAATATTTTAATCATTCTCTCATCTGTTCCTGTGAGTATCTCTTCCAATTCTGGCATCTCCAAGTAAAAACCACATAACCACATAACATTAAACTATAATGGCGGCGCCCGGACAGAAGGACAGAAACAGCAACCCTGGGGACGACAACTTTGGAGAACCATCACAAATTTTAAGAACCAAAGGGGCACAAACTTTAAGAAACGAAGTTAACACTGCGTGTATAATGGCGACTGTAACTCACCTTCCTGGCAACTACAGGGCTTCCAGGAGCTCGTTGGAGAATGCGGAGATGCAGCGGAGCTGGGCTGAGCGGGAGGAGCATGGTGGAAGAGACGGGGCTAGGCGAAATATTGATGCTGACGCCAATGCCATTGTGGGGGTTTGCCTCGTGGATCTCCTCAGGAGCCCCTTTGATCTGCTCCAGAGCCGAGCCGAGGGGATTGGAGAGGGGGTGAGTGTGACAGGCAGGAGACAGTTGGGAGAGCCGCCGGCACCATTGTTATCATGACGGTCATGGCTGTGGTCGATTCCATCGAGACCGTGGCTAGCCTTGTTATGGACCCCGAACCCCCCTGGAGCTTGCTGGAACTTATGGCTGATACCATCGAGGCCAGACTCCCCACCCCTTCTGAGGAGTTTGGAGCTCTTTGGTGCTTGTGGGAACTTTGCAGTTTCAGAGTGGACATGATGCCGGATTTGACTGTTGGAACTGGAGGGATCCTTCCTTGGGTTTTAATAGGACAATGGGAAACTATGTGTGGCTCCTTCCGCAGACTTTTACTGCTGGGGCCAACAAATTTGTTTTGAAGTTTAGACCATAATCTTATTGTGGTCGATATACTAATTATCCTGGGGAGGTGTATACATGTGGGTGTGTGAGTGTGTTTTAGATTGTTTAGAATTTAGAATTCAGTTTGTTTTAAAACAGAAGGAGTGAATTGGGGGGACTGAATTGTAGAGAATGAGGGAGCCAGGGACAAAGAAGGGAGCCCCCTCTCTGAGTGTGCAAGCAGAAGCAGATGGGGGCCCAGATATGACCCCCGACTCGGTATGAATAAAGTACCTTGTCTGCCAGGGAAGAGGGGGGCTGATGGGGAGGGGGTCTCTGGGGAGATGGAGAGCTGGAATATTGCAGTAATGATTGGGAGAGGTAGATATGACGGGAGCTGAGGGGTAGGCCGCTCTCGGGGAACTAGGACTCACTATGTCAAAGCGATTACTTGTTCCGGCCCCTCTGGTTTTGGTTCACAAGGCCCATCCCATATACCTGGTGACTTGGGAAATCAGGGCCCTGGCCTCAGGCTGCTGCTATTTAATGCCAGGTCTGTTGTTAATAAAGCCCCCCTCGTTCGGGATTTAATCCTGGAGGAGAGGGCCGACCTGGCATGCATAACTGAGATCTGGTTGGGCTAGAAGCGGGCTGTTCCCCTCTCAGAGATGTGCCCAGACAGGTTTCAGATACTGCATCAGCCACGACTCCAGGGAAGGGATGGAGGAGTGGCAATCATTGTCCGTAAGAGTCTTTGCCCTCGCAGGATCCCTGCCCCGGAGATTGTCGGATGTGAGTCCCTCCTCCTGAGGTTGGACTCAAGGGTTCAGTTGGGTCTGTTGTTGACATACCTGCCTCTCAGCTACATTATAACATCCCTACCTGGGCTACTAGAGGCAGTAGCTGGGTTGGTGCTGAAGTTCCCGAGGCTCATGTGCTGGGGGACTTTAACTTGCCGTCACTTGGCAAACCCTCAGATGTGGCTCAGGAGTTTATGGTTTCCATGACAACCATGGACCTGACCCAAGTAGTTCAGGGTCTGACCCATGGGGGGGACACACGCTCGACTTGGTGTTTCTCTAGGGGCAGTGGAGACATGATCTGGAATTAAGGGATATAGATGTTTCTCCTTTGTCATGGTCAGATCATTTCCTGCTGAAGTTTGACTTTAGGACGCCACTCCCCCATCGCAGGAAGGCGGAGCCGATTAAGTGGTTCCACCCCAGGTGCCTAATAGACCCTGCAGGGTTCCAGAAGGAGCTTGGGGAAATACCTGACTTCCTTGTTCACAGCTCGGCAGAGATTCTGGTTGTTGCCTGGAATAAGGCAGCGTCTGGGGCACTGGACCGGATTGTGCCTTTGCGACCTCTCAAGAGCAGTGGATCCAGGAAAGCTCCCTGGTTTACCAAGGAGCTCTGGGAGATGAAGCTCCAGAAGAGATCTCTAGAGCGGCGCTGGAGGACCAGTAAATCTGAATCTGACCAAATACTCTTAAGAGCCTTTATTAGGACTTATTTACTGGCGATATGGTCAGCAAAATATTCACATTTTTCTGCACTTATTGCATCCACTGATTCTTGCCCAGCCGCACTGTTTAGGGTGATTCGCTCTCTCCTTAATATAGGGGGAGCGGAGGAGCCCCTACAGGGTAGAGCTGAGGAATTTGTGCAGTTTCTATCAGATAAAGTCGCTCAGATTTGGATGGACCTGAACTCTGATTGGGCAATTCCAACTGAGATGACCAGGGCAGGTCTTAGTCGTATTGTGTGGGATGAGTTTGAGCCTGTGCCTCCTAAGGAAGTGGACAAGGCTGTGGATGTGATGAGTTCCTCCACTTGTTTGTTGGACCCGTGCCCCTCCTGGCTGGTTTCGTGGTGCTACTTGACCTCTCAGCAGCTTTCGACACCATCAACCATGTATCCTACTAGGTTGACTAAGGGAGTTGGGAGTGGGAGGCACCGTGTTATGGTGGTTCTCCTCTTATCTCTCTGGTCAGTCACAGTCAGTGTTGATAGGAGGACAGAAGTCAACCCCTAGGCCCCTCGTTTGTGGGGTGCCTCAGGGCTCGGTCCTCTCTCCCCTTCTATTCAACATCTACATGAAACCGCTGGGGGAGATCATCCGACGATATAGGGTGGGATATCAGCAGTATGCTGATGATACCCTGCATATCTCCACCCTGCATCATTTCAGTGAAGCAGTGGATGTGATGTGCCAGTGCCTGGAGGCTGTGAGAGTCTGAATGGGAGTCAACAGGCTCAGACTTAACCCAGACAAGACCGAGTGGCTGTGGGTATTGCCTCCCAAAGACCACGTCAATTGTTCATCCTTAGACCTGGGAGGGGGAGAAGCTGTCCCCCTCAGAATGGGTTTGCAATTTGGGTGTCCTCCTTGACCCACAGCTGAGATTAGAGCAATACCTGGCAGCTGTGGCTAAGGGGACCTTTGTACAGGTTCGCCTTGTATACCAATTGCGACCCTACCTGAATCGGGAGGCTCTTCTCACAATCACTCATGCCCTTGTCACCTCACGGTTGGATTATTGCAACACATTCTACATGGGGCTACCCCTGAAAAGTGTTCAGAGACTACAGTTGGTCCAGAATGCAGCTGCTTGAGCTGTCGTGGGTGTACCTAGGTACTCCCACATTACACCAATCCTTTGTGAGCTGCACTGGCTTCCTATCGGTCTCCGGTCACAATTCAAGGTGTTGGTTATTACCTTTAAAGCCCTATATGGCTTAGGGCCAGGCTATCTTCGAGACCATCTTCTACTGCATAGCTCCCAGTGACCAATAAGATCCCACAGAGTTGGCCTCCTCTGGCTCCCGTCAGCTAAACAATGTCAGCTGGTGGATCCGTGGGGGAGGGCCTTCTCTGTGGCTGCCTCGATTCTCTGGAATCAGCTACCTCTTGAGGCCCGGACCGCTCCCACCCTACTGGCCTTCCGGAATATGGTGAAAATCTGGCTTTTCTGGCAGGCTTGGGGCCGTTGATCTCGCCACTGCGATCTTGCGAGATCCAGCCATGAGAAGTGTGTATGGGTTTTTTAACGTTTCTTATTGTATTTTGTTCATACTGTCCTTGTTGTAAGCTGCCCAGAGTCCTCAGAGAGTTGGGCGACATAGAAATATGAATAATAAATAAATAAATAAACTCTGCATCTTTTTCATATCTTAATTGTATTTGCAATTGTGTATACCACACCATATCAATCCCTTGTTCTCCTAATTCTTGTTTCATTTTCAATTTCCCCTTTTCTGATAAAATATTTTTATATCTAATATTTCCCATATTGATAATATTTGGATGTATTAATGCTTCCATTGTTGAAAGCCATGTTGGTATTTTCAAATAAAGTTTTTCTCTAACTTTCTCCCATACTGATAATAAAGCATTTCTTACATAATGTCTTTGAAAATAGCTTTGTATCTTATTCTTCCCATACCATAAAAAAGCATGCCAACCCAGTTGTAGATCATGACCCTCCAATGTCAATAATCTTGTATTTCTTAATACAATCCATTCCTTCATCCATGATAATGTTGCTGCCTGATAATATAATTCCCAGTTTGATAGTTCAAATCCTCCTCTAAGTCTTGCACCTTGTAACTTTTTTATATTAATTCTCGCCTTGCCATATAAATTTCATTATTATTTTGAGATTCTCAAAATATTTGTTTTCTAATTTTATCGGTATTGTTTGAATAGAAACAACAATCTTGGTAATATATTCATCTTAATTGTTGCTATTCTTCCTATTAATGATAATTGTAAATTCTTCCATCTCTCCAAGTCCGTCTCAATTTGTCTTTTCAATTTATAATAATTATCTTCCTTGATCATGATGCATCTTGCTGTTAACTGAATTTCTAAATATCTTACATTTTTAGTAATCTGAATATATAGTTTTTCCATTAACTCCCTTTTCTGCTTCTCTGTGATGTTTTTCACCAATATTATCATTTTATCTTTATTGATTTTCAACCCTGCCAATTCTCCATATTCTTCTATTTGTTTTATTACAAATAGTAATAAAAGTAAATACTTTAATATAAATACTAGATCATCTGCAAATGCCTGTAATTTATATTCTTCTTTCTTAATTCTGATACTGGTTATCTCTTCATTTTGTCTTATATTTCTATTTAATACCTCTAATGTCAACACAAATAATAACGGGGATAAAAGACAATCCTATCTTGTGCCTTTCATGACATTAACCTTTTCTGTCATATCTCCATTTACCAGCACCTTGCTGATTGCCTGTAATAAATTGTTTTGATCATGTTTCAAAAGTATTCAAAATTATTCTCATATTGTCTCTAATCTGTTTCTTAGGTTAGAAACCATTTTGATCTCTGTGTATAAATTCATTTAACAATCTCTTTAGTCTATCCACATTATTGATGCAAATATTTTATAATTTGCATTTATTAGGGAGATCGGCCTATAGTTCTTTTTTTAAAAAAGTTTTTTATTAGTAGTTCAAAATTAAAAACATTGGACATAGATATGACATCACTGGTCCCAAGCATCTTCCAACACTTTAAGTTAATACATAATAATATAATAATTCCTTACACCTTATACGTTATTTAAACATAGTATAATAATAGTAATTTATACCTTATTCCTATACAATTATACATATCTATACCTACATATACCTATCTGTACAATTCACATACATATTTATCTATAATATAATTCTAGTCTAACACTACACATTTGTCTTGGCTATCCTCCTTTTATCTAACCATTCATAGAATTTTGCCCAGATTTTATAGTATAATTTTATAGTATAATGTTTCGCTTTTAACCTTGAGTTCCAAGGTGAGTCTATCCATTTCTGCACAGTTGAAAATTTTTAGTATTTCCTCTTCAGTTGGGTATCTTTCTCTTTCCACTTCTGTGCAAAGGATATCCATGCCACTGTAAGTATATGCAATAGTAGATAATTTATGTCTTTCTTGTATTTGCCCTGTCATTCCCAAAAGGAAAAATTCCGGTTTGATTTCTATGTTTATTAACAAAATGTCTTCCCACCAACTCAATATCAGATTCCAATATTTCTTTGCCTTTAGGCATTCCCACCACATATGATAGAAGTTCCCCGGAGCCACCTCACACTTCCAACATGCAGAAGAATTTCATGCTAATCTTGGGGGGGGGGGAGGTGCCACCTATAAAACATCTTATATAAATTTTCATTATATGAAGTTGCTAATGTAATTTTTAATTTTTTCCCCCAGAGAGACTGCCAATTGTCCAAATCAATACTATGCCCAAAATATTTTCTCCAAATTATCATTTCTTTGACTTGTTCTTCAATCATGTCTTGATCCAATAAATAGCAATATCATTTACTTATAGTCTTGCCCTCCCTGCTTAATAAAATCTTAATTGTGAAAATTCTTGCTTTATACCCCATTCCTTTTTGTCTTTGCTGAATTTAGATTGTATTTGGAGGTATGCCCACCATTCCAATTCAATTCCTTCTTCCTTTAAAATGTTTCTTACTTTCAATTCTCTTCGCTCATTCAGAATATCTTTATAGGTAACAATCCCCCCCCCCAATTTAGTAAAATTTGGATGAGTATACATTTCCAAAGTTGACACCCGGTTGGGAATTTCCATATAATTACTTCTTTTTGTCTTACTTCAGATATCTAATAGAGCCTTCCTGATATAATGCCTCCAGAAGTACTGATGGACTTTATGCTTTTCCTCCTATAAAATAGCATGGCATCCTGTCTGTAAATCGTGGCCTTCAAAACGCCAATAGTCTTGTATTATTGAGATGCATCCACTCACTTATCCATACCAAAGCTGCTGCCTGATAATATTTTCCCCAATCTGGCAAACCAAATCCCCCTCTTTCTCTAGCATCTTGTAATAACTTTAATCTAATTCTCGTTTTTTTCCCTTGCCAGATGAATTTTGAAATATGTCTATCCAAATTAGTAAAAAAAATCTTTTTTGAGCCAAATTGGTATGCAGTCCTATTTTCAGTAGGACATTCATCTTAATGGTAGCTATCCTACCCATTAAAGATAGCTGTATTTTTCCCCATTTTTCCAAATCAGACCTAATTTGTGCCATTAATTTATCATAATCATCTTCTTTGAGTGTGATGCATTTTGCAGTCAATTGAATTCCTAAATATCTAAATTTTTTCATAGTCTGAATATGAATAAAGAATATCCAATTCTTTCTTTCTTTCTTTCTTTCTTTCTTTCTTTCTTTCTTTCTTTCTTTCTTTCTTTTTTGCTCTTCAGTCATATTTTTGACTATCATTTTCGTTTTTTCCTTATTTATTTTTAGGTCCGCTACTTCTCCATATTCCTCCAGTATTTCCATCAGCCTAACATCAGATTGTACAGGCTCTTTGATAATAAAGACAAGATCATCCGCAAATGCCTGTACTTTAAAATTTTCTTTTCTTATTTTTAAACCTTTGATCTGTACATCTTCTTGAATTGTTCTAATTAAAGTCATTAATGATAAAATAAACAATAATGTGATAGTGGACAACCTTGTCTTGTCCCTTTTTGGATTGGAAAATTATTCGTCGTTTCCCCATTGATTACCACTTTGGCCTCCTGTCTACAATAAATTGCTTTATACATCCTTATAAATTTCCCCCCCAAATCCATATAATTTAATTTTTCTAATATAAAGTTATATAATATAAAGTTCTAAAGTTATTGAAGGCGCATCAATAAATATCAATGCCATCTGTTTTTCATTATGGAAATGATGATATATTCATAATATTCTAAAATAGTCCTAAAGTTGTTCCTTATATGCCTTCTGGGCAAGAAGCCATTTTAGTCAGAATGAATAAAATTCTCTAGAAATTTCTTTAATCTGTCTGCCATGATTGTCACAAAAATGTTGTAATTCGAATTCAGTAAGGATATCGGCCTTTAATTTTTAATATAAGTCAAATCGGAATTTTCCTTAGGGATCAATGTAATTATTGCTTCTTTCCACAATGCTGGTATCTTGGCTTCATTATATACCTCTAGTAACAATGGATTTAGTATCTCCTGGTGACTTTTATAGATTTCTGATGGCAAACCATCTGGACCTGGTGCTTTATTACTTTTTTTTTTATTGCCTCAGATATCTCAAATGCTGTTATCTCATTATTTAATAAACCTTTACATTCCACCGAGATTTTTGGCAGTCCTATTTTTTGCAGATACTGCAATATCTTGCATTCCTCTCTTTTTTTTATCCTCATACAGATTTTTAAAGAACTCATAGGCCACCTTTCTCTTCCGCTCATTTTGACATATTAATTGTCCCTTATCATTATATAATTGACTAATCCAACTTTTTCCTTTTGTTTTTTTAATCTATAAAAACAGGCTCATTTGGTCATCCATCTTTAATTTAAACTCATTTTGGTTCAAAATTGCATTTTTTAGAGTCCACCTCCTTATCTTTTTTTGCCCTTTCAACTTAATTTTAATAGGATTGTGATCTGCCCATGAGTTTATGTCAATATTAATTTCCTCAAATTCTAAATTTAACTCTGTTGATGCCTAAGTCATGTCAATTCGAAACCAAGATTGATGTCTACCAGAATAATAGGTATATTGTTTCTTGTTCCCATTTCTTTCCCTCCAACTATCCTTTATGCTCAATTCTTCCACCATTTTAAAAAATGTATTAGGTAATATCCTTCTGACACCTTTCGTTAACCTATCATTTCTGTAATCTAGTTCTCTATCTACAATCGCATTAAAATCACCAATTATGCACATGTTATTGTATTCTAAATCTCCAATCATGTTATGTAATTTCTTGTAAAATAATTTTTGACCCTCATTTGGCGCATATATTCCAACCAAGGTCGTTTTTCTCTCCTTCAACATTATCTCTACTATTAATATTCTACCCTCATCTTTACACATTTGTTTGGCCAGAATTTCCTCTTTTACATACATCACAATTCCCCTTTTCTTCTGCAGTGATGAAGATATAAACATATTCCCTAACTTATTAAATTTTAATAGATGTTAATGTTGCTTTTTTATATGTGTCTCTTGCAAAACTATTATATCCGAATTCATCTTATACAATTTATTTGATTTTTTCCCCTTTTTCCTGGAGCATTTAAATCATTCACATTTAAAGATAAAATTGTTATTTCATCTTGTAAGCCCCTACTTATACTTAGGTTTTGTTGTCCTCGTTTGTCTGACTTCTTTATATTCTTTGCATCCACTATTATTGTCTTTCCCATTGTCCATACTCTCTTCTTTCCCATTTTCTTTCTCTTTAATTTGAGATTCCCTCTGGTGACTGCCCTCTTAGTTCTCCTTCTACCCTTATTTCTCTTTCCTCCAACTCTACCTCATTGCCAAAATGCTGTCTGTAGAACTCTTCTACTTTGTCAGCCATGTCCAGTCTAAATCTTTTTTCTCCCCAGGATACCATAATCCCTTCTGGAGTCAACCACTGGAAATTTATGTTTTTTCTTGTTAGTTTAGATGTTAGCATTTGGTAAGGTCATCTTAACTCTCTTATCCTTTTAGGGACTTGTTGGAACACCACCAGCTCTCTTCCTCTATGCTCTAATGGGTCTTCTCTAGTCCTATGCAGGATCTCATCATGAATCGATTTTTTAATGAATCTAATATGCACTTCTTCAAGTAGATTATTTCTACGCATATAATTAGTATGGATCCTATAGATTTCATCCATTTCATTAATCGTTTCCTCTTTTCTGATTCCTAGTGCTCCCGCCAATAGGTCCGCCATCATCTCCGGGAGATCCTCGTTCTTTTCTTCCCTCACATTCTGAAACCGTAGGTAGCGGGCTGCCTTTTCTGTCTCTAAGTGGATAACCGACATTTCAAGATTTTTATTAGCTTGTATTAATCTTTCTTCCATCTCCTCCACTCTTTTTTCTTCCCTTCCCATTCTCTCCTCCCTCTCCTGCAATTTTTGCTCAATCTAAAACATTTAACAATATCAACAATTAATTAGTGACAATATATATAATTAAATCACTTATGATGTTAATGATATCAGCAATTAATGCAATAGATAGTCAAAGATAGTAATCAAAATAGTAATAAAATGGTAATCATAAAGATAGTTTCTTCTTAAGGGTGTCCCATCTCAACACCACAATATAATACAGTTAATTTTCTCTATTTCTATATGAACACTATTTTACAAGTTTTATCATACCCAAAATCACACACAGATTCTCCACAATTTATAAGTTGGTCTGCAGCAAGCTCACAAAAGTAATTCTTATTTTTCTTTGAATTAACTTTCCTTCTGTAAATTATCTCTGGTTTTCCTTTGGCAAGTAGGTGTCTCCCTTACTCCCTGTTATATTACTCAGCAATCAGTCTCTCTTCAGAATGTCAGTAACCTCAGATTAATCAGCACTTTCGCCCTCAAACTTTAAATTGTCTGTTTCCTTGATGTCAAATTGTCAATGGTATCAAGATTCTCCCTTGGCTCTTTTCTGTCACTCTGCCGACGTTATCTCTAGCTTAAAAATGATCTCATTTGAGCCCAAACTTGCCATTATATTTTGGAGGAAACTTTCTCCTTCCTAGGGACTCCTTCTTCCTCTTCCCTCTTTAAAAATCCTCCGGGAAGGTCTTTCCCTCTAAAAATCCTCCAAATCATTCGCAAGAAGTCACTTTACCCCAGATCTGTCTCTCTGTTGTCCCACTATTCCACCACTATCATTGTCCAGCTGTCTGCTGTCATTTCTTCACAGCCACCATTATGAGCTGACTTCTTTCCCCAATCAGCTTTTCTGAGGATTTCCTGCTGTCAGCTATCCTGACTGCCGCTTAAAGCTACACAGCAGGGCACCCCTTTCTTTCAATTCCCCTCCAAGGGATCTGGGACTCCGAAAAGTCAGCCATCCAATTGAAATTTGCTGTGAAAGCAACTCTCTATATCCGAGCTCCGTTTTACTCAGCTTTCCCTCTTGACAGGTGGCCCCACCCCTTTATTTCTTTCAGGTCTGTGTCTTTTTTTTTTTTTTTTTTTGGTATTAGAGTAATATATGCCTCCAAACACAAATTTGGTATCTTTGCTTCTACCAGGAGTTCATTAAATACTTCCAGCATTGTATTGCTTATTATATCTTGTAATATTTTATATAATTTATTGGGCAATCAATCTGGTCCTGCATTTTCCCATTTTTGTTTTTTAATCCCCTCTGTTAGTTCCATCATTCTTATTCTTTCCTCTAATGCCTTTTTGTAATTTTCTGGTATTTTAGGTAGTTCAGATTTTTCTAAATATTGTTTTATCTTTTCTTCTGATATTGTCTCTTGTTTATAGAGTTTCTCATAATATTTCTGTACTATTTTTTTCTTTTCTTCATTTTGATAACATACAATTCCCTCATCATCTGTTAGTTGATTAATTAACTTTTTCCTCTCGCTCCTTTTTCATTTTGTATGCCAACCATCTTCCTGGTTTGTTTGCATTTTCAAAGAAATTTTGCTTAGAAGTCTTTATTTTGAGTGCCAAATCCTCTTTTTCAATTAAATTCAATGCATGTTTTTTTAGGTCCATTTGATTTTTAATCTTATTTTATGTATCTTTCTGCAGTTCCATCTCTAATTTCTTATACTCCTCTTCCAATTTTTTTTTTGAATTTGTCTTTTCTTTTTGTTCCTTTTTCCCAAATAAGTCATTGCCAATCCTTGAATGTGTGCTTTCGCTGTGTCCCACACATTTTGTAGTGTGGTATCTTCCTTTTTATTTTCTCTGAAAAAGAAAACCAGTTCTTTCTCCATAAATCTTTGAAACTTTTTTATTTAATATTGTTTGATTTAATGTCCATCTTGACCTCTTCTTTTGTCCCTTCCATATAATTGTGATCGGATTATGATCTGCCTATGTGCTTGCTTCAATATTTATATCTTGTACATTAGCTAATAAATTGATTGATATCCACATCATGTCTGTTCTAGACCATGATATATGTCTGTTTGAATAGAAAGTGTATTGGGGTTTGTTTGTTTGTGTTTTTTTGGATAACAGTACAAGAGGTGCCTTGGGAGACACTGCAAGCAAAGCGGAGGAACCACCATATGCCCATGCCCTCACAAATCACCTGCTGTCATGCATTCCACTACAGGAACAAAGTGGAGGGCAAGTCGATTAACCAGTACATGCGTGGCGGCCCTGAGGACTGCAGTACTGTACTGCAACTTCAGAGACCTGGACAACGTCTTCCCCAACCAAGTGGTATGGGGTGTGGGGGACCTCCAGCTACAGTGCCATCTGCTTGCCAAAACAGACCTAACTCTACAAGCCACACTAGACAAGGCATACGCCACCAAGATGTCGAACCAATCAACAGTAGAGATTCAAAAGGCAATCAGATCATTCGTGGCAAGAAGACCCATCACCGTGTATCACGACAAGGTAGACCCTGAAATGTGATGGAGGATGATGATGATGTGAACAGCCTCAAGGCAGTGAAAGGAAAAGGCTGGGCCATCAAAAAGAAGCCACAGATACCTCAAACAGCATGCATGGGCTGTAGTGGGAATCACCCATGAATAGATTGCCAATTCAAAACTGCCATTTGTTAACGATGCCAAAAGAAGGGTCATATGGCCAGGATCTGCCATGCAATCTATCTGGCAGGCCAATTGTATGCCAAAAGACTGAAACATAGACTGCTGAAGAATGGAGAAGACTGTTTTGCCATTTCAAGGGACAATTGAGAGAGGCATGGCCAGTGTCGCAGCGGCAAGACGGGCTCTTTGAGGGCCAAAAAATAGTATTGTTAGTAAATATATATGCCCCTAATGTTAACCAAATGGGTTTCTTTAAAGATTTGCATAAGAAAATTAATGAATTAAATTAGAAGCATAGTAGGTGACTTCAACGCGATTGCTGATACTTCAATTGATTATGATCCAGGAAGGGGTTCTCCTAAATACAAAAAAGGGCATAGGAAGGTACTCCCCAAAACATGGGATAACCTAAAAACAGAAATAGGGTTAAGAGACGTCTGGCGAGACTGCTATCTTATGCAAAAGCACTTTACATATGTCTCCCCCAGGCATAGATCATGGTCTAGGATAGATATGGTCTGGTCAACATCAGATTTGAAAGAAGGCATAAATTCGGTTGAAATAGGGATGAATATATGGGCACACCACTATCCCCTGGTAATAAAATGGAAGGGGTCCACTAGAAGAGCGAGATGGTCTATGAGGGCTGAGATCATGAAAGATGAGGGATTTATAAATATGATTTAAAAAGAATTAGATCATTTTTTTACTGAAAACAAGAGAGAAGATACTTCCCTTCAAAATATTTGGGATACTGCCAAAGCAGTAGTTAGGGGATTGGTAATAAAATATACAGCTACCAAATGGAGAAAGGAGAAGGCCAAACGGATTGAGTTAATGGCTGAATTGGAGAAAGCTGAATTGGAGAAAGCTGCATTTAGATCTGCATAATAATTTGATTAAGGAGAAAATTGACTTGATTCGGCATGAGTTATCTATCCTAGATCAAAACGATTTGGCGAATAAAATTTGGAAATGTCGACAAAACCAATTTGAGCATGCTAATAAGCCGGGCCGGTGGTTGTCATACAGATTAAGAAAAGAGGCAGAATCTAGAAAGATTGAATTTTTACAGGACTCTATGGGAAAATTGCAAAAAGCAAAGGTGGCCCAAGATTTTTATACCTTATATAGCCAAGAAATTCATCAGGAAGATAAACTCAAGAGTTATCTCCAGAACCTACAATTGGAGATGATTCCGGATTACTGTAAAGAAATTTTAAATGCAGAAATTACAGTTGGGGAAATAGCAGTAGCTATCAAGAAACAAGCCAATGGCAAGACTCCGGGACCGGATGGGATTCCTAGTGAATTTTATAAAGGAGTCTTTGACTCACTTAGTTTGTACATCAAAGATCTATTTAATGAGGTTTTATTACACTCTAGGATACCCCGGTCCTGGATGGAAGCCTACATTTCCCTAATCCTGAAACCCGATACAGATAAAACTCTGATCCAGAACTATAGGCCAATCTCGCTCCTGAATGTGGATTACAAGATTTTTGCGACAATCCTAGTTGAGAGACTCCGAGTGTTCCTGTCCTGATTTATCCACCAAGATCAGAATGGTTTCCTACCTCATAGGCACCTAAGAGATAACGTAAGGGTAGTATTGAACGCCCAAAAGGCTTTTGACAGAGTCAACTGGAATTTTATAAACAACAATTGGAAGTGATGGGTTTTCGGTCTCAATTTACAAGGGCAGTTCAAGTCATCTATTCTAAACAGTCAGCAAGGTTACTGTTTAATGGATCACTATCAGATGAGATACAGATTTATAAAGGTACCAGACAAGGATGCCCTCTTTCACCGCTGCTTTTTATTTTAACACTTGAACCACTTCTTAAGACGATTAGGCAGGATTTGGAAATTAAGGGCTTAAAAGTTAAAGGGGAAGAATATAAACTCCAAGCATTCGCCGACAATTTGGTTTTCATATTAGAAGATCCCCTTATTATGGGACCAAAATTACTTACTAAATTAGATGAATACGGGGAGGTAGCGGGATTAAAAATCAATAAGGATAAAACCAAAATGTTAACAAAAAAATTGTCAGGTGCCCAAAAGGAACAGATCCAAAGTATTATGGGGATTAATTGTGTCAAAAAACTTAAATACTTAGTTATTTGGTTTACAAATAGATGTTCTTCTATCAAGGAGCTCAATTATTCCAAATTATTAATAGACACAGCGAATGAAGTGGAGAGATGGCAGCATATTCAGATCTCATTTTTGGATAGAATTGCCGCGATAAAAGCCCATGTTTTACCGAAATGGAGGAGGAGGATGATGATGATGATGATGATGATGATGATGATTATTATTATTATTAATTGAATTTGTATACCGCCCTACTCCCAAAGGACTCAGGACGGTGAACAGCCAAATAAAATACATATAATACAAATGTTAAAAAACCATTAAAATACAATTAAATAATTGGCCTGGAAAACAAAATTTAAAACACCCCAAATTCATAAGACAAATTTAAAATTTAAAAATTTAAAATTTTTTTAAAAACAATTTAAAAGGAAGGATAGGCCAGGCCGGCCTGCTGGAATAGAAATGTTTTGATGGCACAGCGGAAAGCACGCAGATCCGGGATCCTCCATATCTCCGGGGGGACCTCATTCCAGATGGTGGGTGCCCCCACAGAGAAGGCTCTCCCCCTAGGGGCCACCAGTCAACACTGTTTGGCCGACGGCACCCTGAGGAGCCCCTCTCTATGGGAGCGTACTGGTCGGTGAGAGGCTACTGGTGGCAGAAGGCGATCTCGTAGATACCCCGGTCCTAAACCATGCAGCGCTCTAAAGGTGGTAACCAAAACCTTGAAGTGCACCCGGAAGACCACAGGGAGCCAGTGCAGCTCACGCAGAAGGGGGGTCACATGGGAGTGCCACGTCGCTCTCTTAACCACCCACGTGGGCACATTCTGGACCAGCTGGAGCCTCCGGGTGCTCCTCAAGGGGAGCCCCATGTAGAGAGCATTGTAGTAGTCTGGGCGGGAAGTGATGAGGGCATGAGTGACCGTATTTAACGAGTCCTGATCCAGAAAGGGACGCAACTGGTGAATCAGGCAAACCTGATAAAATGCCCTCCCGGCCACAGCTGTCAAGTGCTCTTCTAAAGACAGCTGTGAGTCCAGGAGGACCCCCAGGTTGCGAGCCAACGTGGGGCCAACGACTCACCCCCAATAGTCAGTGATGGCACCAACTGACTATATCGGGATGTCAGAAACCACAGCAACTTGGTCTTGGATGGGTTGAGCCTGAGTCTGTTCCTCCCCATTCAGATCCATACAGCCTCCAGGCACCGGGACATCACTTCAAGGGCATCATTGGGGTGGTCCGGGGTGGAGATGTACAGCTGGGTGTCATGAGCGTACTGGTGGTACTTCACCCAAAAGCCACAGTTGATCTCACCCAGCAGCTTCACATAAATGTTGAACAGAAGGGGCGAGAGGACCGACCCTTGTGGTACCCCACATACAAGGGGCCTCAGGGTCGACCTCTGCCTCCCCTGCCAACACTGACTGCGACCGGTCGGAGAGGAAGGAGGAGAACCACTGCAGCATGGTGCCTCCCACCCCTAACCCTTCCAGCCGGTGCAGCATGATACCATGGTCGATGGTATCAAAAGCTGCTGAGAGGTCTAATAGGACCAGGACAGAGGAGCAACCCCTGTCCCGAGCCCTCCAGAGATCATCAACCAATGCGACCAATGCCGTTTCCGTGCTGTACCCAGGCCTGAAGCCCGACTGGAATGGATCCAGATAAGCCGATTCATCCAGGTACTGAGAGAGCTGTCGTGCTACCATACTCTCAACAACCTTCGCAACAAAGCGAAGGTTGGAGACTGGTCGGTAATTAGCCAATACTGCCGGGTCCAGGGAAGGCTTCTTGAGGAGAGGTCTCACCACCGCATCTTTCAAGGTGGCGGGAAAGACACCCTCACTCAAAGAAGCATTTATAATCCCCTGGAGCCAGCCCCATGTAACCTCCTGAGAGGCCAGCACCAACCAGGAGGGACACGGGTCCAATAAACATGTGGCAGCATTCAGTCTACTCAGTATCCTGTCCACTTCTTCGGGAGTCACAGAATCAAACTCTTCCCAGATAATATTCTCAAGACCTGCCTCCATCCTCCCCCCTGAATCTACCCCGTCAGAGTCCAGATGTTCCCAAATCTGAGTGATTTTATCATACAGATACTGTACAAAGTCCTCGGCTCTACCCTCTAAGGGGTCCTCCCACACTTCCTGAAGGAGCAGGGAGCAGGTCACCCTAAACAGAGCAGCCGGGCAGTTATCTGATGACACAATAAGAGCGGAAAAATAGTTATATTTTGCCGCTTTTATCGCCACAAGATAAGTCTTAATATGAGACCTTACCAGTGTTTGGTCAGATTCAGGCTGGCTGGCCCTCCAACCACTCTCCAGGTGTCTTTTTCAGTGCTTTATCTCCCTCAGCTCCTTGGTGAACCAAGAAGCCAAGTGAGATTGGTGCCGAGTCAGAGGCTGCAAAGGCACGACCCGATCCAAAGCTCCAGCAGCTGCCCTATCCCAGGCGGCCACCAGGTCTTCAGTCGAACCGTGAGCCAGAGCCTCAGGAAATGACCCAAGCTCCATCTGGAACCGGTCCAGGTCCATCAGGCGCCTGGGGCAGAACCACCTCGTCGGTTCCGCCTCCCTGCGGTGGAGTGTAGTGGTTCAAAGGTCAAGGTGAAGGAGGGAATGATCCGACCATGACAAGTCACTATATCCCCAATATCGAGATCATTCAACCACTGACCAGAGACAAAAACCAAGTCCAGAGTGTTTCCCCCCATGTGAGTAGGGCCATGCACTAACTGGGTCAGGTCCATAGCCATCATGGAAGCCATGAACTCCCACGCTGCCTCAGACACTTCACTGATGGATGGCAGGTTAAAATCCCCCATGACCATAAGCCTCGGGGCATCAACCGCCACCCCGGCTATAACGTTGAGCAGCTCGGGCAGGGCCGCTGCCATGTGGCAGGGAGCCAGGTACATGATCAGCAAGCTCACCTGTATCCCATGACCCCACTTCACCAGGAGGGACTCACAACCGTCAATCTGAGGAACAGTGGCCTCCCTCGGACCAAGACCTTCTCTTATAACAACCGCCACCCCCCCGCCCCTACCCTGTGACCTCGGTTAATGAAATGCACGGAAACCAGGAGGGCACATTTCAACAAGGGGGACCCCTAACTTTTGGCCCAACCAGGTCTCTGTAATTCCTGCCAGATCCGTTCCCCCACTCCTGAACTAGATCACAAATGAGGGGGGCTTTATTTACTACGGACCTGGCATTGCATATTATCAGCCGAAAGCTCAGGGCCTGAGGTTCTATGCAACCTGGGGAACAAGAGGAGCATTGGAGGTTGGAGTGCACCACCGTTCGAAGACAGCGAGCACACACTCCCATAACATATGGCCCCCTGCTCCCGCCATATCTGCCCCTCCCACCCACAGTACTGAAATAATATCCATCAATAGCACAAGCTCTAACCCCCTCCTTGACCCCGAGTCCCACACCTCCCATACCACGCTCTTCAGCCAGACCAGGCCTCCTCCCCCACGGGTTCTCCCCCAAACCCACACAACCCACCCCCCCTCCCAGAGCCCTTTAAAATCCTATCTAAAAACTTCCCCAAAAAACCCCACAATCCCCTCTTTGCACCATGCCACCTCTCGGGATTCCAAAATCTGTCATCAAGGTAGGTCCTCGATAGTGAGGAGGGCCAAACCTGCGAGAGGGGGGAGTCTCGCAGCGCAAGAAGGTCAGCAGCCGTAAACATCACAAAAAACAGAGGTGGAAAGTAAACTGGTCAGGGCTTCACCAGATAGTCCAATAGTACTGGGTCAAGAGTAGATCTTCGTACCAGGAGCTGGGCTTCACTGCCCTCTCACAGCAATGGAAGAGGCCAGTGTTATCCCACCACGTTCGGAGGATAATTATCCCAGTCACCCTCTCACAGTGACTGGGCCAGATGACACCGACAATAAAGTCAGAATAGTCCATCCTTTTGTTCGGTATATGACAACAGCCCCCTCAGCACCTGCGTACCATTTTGCCCAGTTGTCTTCCAGTTAGGGGTCGAATAAAAGGCCAGCAGTTAGTAAAAACGTTAATAGCAATGGTAATAGCCCCATGGGCACAAGATCTTCCCTGACGCGAGAGTAGGAATAACGAAACAGCAAAACCCAATCCAAGGCCAACACCCACCCATACCTGGCGGAAGGGGGGAAGGAGGGGCCACCCGAGGTGACCAAACCAAACCATGGTCACCCTCCCGCCTCTCCTACCCCCAAATCTCCACAAACCCCCAGTCACAGCTCCTATCTCACAACCCCCGATCACAGTAGGGTTCTCAGTCAATAGAGGCCAGATGGTAATCCTGAGGGCAAAGGCTGTCCGTATGTCCCCCATCCACCCTAACCCTAACCCCATCCACCTACTGCAGGTTGTTTCCCAGTCCGTGGCCACCATTGCCTCCACAGCTGCCACTGCCGTCATCGTCGCCAGCCTGCAACTGGCACCCTAGGCTCTCCAAGCACCCCGGGGCCCCCTGAAAACATCCAAGAAGAGCATCCCAGAGGTCCCAGGGGGGCGAGGGGGCAAGGGGCCTCTTCCAAGCTGCTGCCACCGCACAACCACCGACTGCTGCCGAGCACTTCAGCCTCCACTTCCTCCGGTGCTGAAAAAGCCGGAAACAGCTGTCACAGCAAGGCTGTCACCCCATCTCCCGCGGTGCCACCAAACAACGAGTCCAGCCCTGCCCTGGTGTTCCGGAGGGCGAAAAAGCCCTCAATAGGCAAGGCGGACATTCCCCTCACTGGGACTGGAGCCAGAGGTGGTCAAAATGGCTCCCAAAGACCCCAATGCCAGCAACCACTCCATCCCCCTAAACGGAGCTCATTTGGCCACTGCCATCTTGAGGCATGCACAGAAGCTAATCTTTTTATTCCAAAAGGCTCCTGCAAGATTGGATAAAAACTTTTTTAGGAAATTAGATCAAATTCTAAGCAAATTTATCTGGCAGAGTAAAAAAAACCCGTATAAAAAGAAAAATGCTGCAAGAGCACAAAACAATTTACACACAGATTCCTAAGTGGGTGTCTCCATTAGAGGCAGTGACCCTTCCGACTATGCACAATATAAAGAGGAACTGGGTTTATGATGACTTGTTGGATGAAGTCGGGAGTCTTAGATCTAGAGCCGATCTCCAAACTAGAGGATTAGACATAGACTGGTGGTCCTATGTGAAAATTTAAACTAGATTCGCTAGGGATAACCAGGAATATGGTATTTCCCTTCATTTACAAACGTTTGACAAGCTTCTCCTAAGTGGCCAAAGGAAATTTATTTCCAATGTTTACAATCTTCTTCTGTCCAATTTTATGGCGGATGAGATTGTAAAGGACAGGATGATTGCCTGGGGGAGAAATATTGGAACAACAATTCAGCTTGATGCACGGCAAAATGTATGGAACAAAACTATAAAACTGACCCTTTCTTCCCCATTTAAAGAAAATTTTTACAAAATGATCTATCGTTGGTATCTCCCCCCCACCAGAATTGCTAAGATGTCCCCAGGATCCTCTGACAGATGTTGGAAATGTGGGTCAGCCAAGGGTACTTTCTTCCATCAGTGGTGGATCTGCCCGTCAGCTAGACGCTATTGGGAGAAAATACAGCAGTGGCTGTTGGAAATAACAGGTGTGAGTTTCCCTTTTCACCCAGACCTCTACTTACTTGGAATAAGACCAGACAACATTGATAAGAAGAATTGGTATATATTTGTCCATGTCTCAACAGCGGCGAGAATGGCATTTGCTCAACTGTGGAAAGATGCATACGCCCCCTGACCATCTGATAATAAACAAGATTCTTCGATGTGCTGAGATGGACAGGCTAACGTATATCTTAAAAGACAAGAAAGACTCAATATATAATAGAAGTTGGGACAGATGTTTTGTTTGGCTCAAAAAAAGGTTAGGAGAAGGGTGATAAGATCATCTAATTAGATTAACTAGATATTTACTAGGCTTTATAACTCTTTACAATTTTGATAAAAACAGACCAATTATTTTGTAGTTAGTAAAAATAACCTGATTGCATTGAAATGTTTGGCTAGGATGATATTAGTTAATATTAATTGGAGAGTGAGCTTAACTCTCGTTTAGTCTTGTTTGTTGTTTGGTTTTAGTCCTGTGTTTAGGTGTTTCGGTGTTTCTGTGTTTCACTTAATATATTGCTTTTCAACCATTATTGTGTGTTAATTTTATTTTAAATATTTAATAAAGACTATTAAAAAAAAGAAATAGCAAAAGAAAAAAAATCTTTGAAGAAAACCTAATAGACAACTGACCTTGATATTTTGGCTAGAAGGGAGGCAAAGTTACTCGCGTCCGTGGCAATCCTTAAGTCACACGTGCCTCCTGGGTGGTGCTAAATGAGTAACAGACGGACTGGTAGCCAGACATCCGCGAGGATCTCCTGGCTTCACACACAATCCCACGGTCCTTTTAAGGACCTTTTAAGTTCCAAAAAACTAGCAGAAACAGCAGAAATAACAGAAATAACAAATACCAATGCTAAAATGACTCGGAATATTGAAAGTTCAATATGCATATGCCAACTTAACATCGAAGGCAGTAGTAGATCAAAATGTGAACATCTCTTTGAACTACTACTTGAAAACTGTGTTGATTTGGCTGTGATCCAGGAAACATGCATTGAGAATGAACAACAGCTTAAAAGCAGAGGAAGAATACCTGAATATGATGTCTTAGGCACTATTTTTCATCAAACTTATGACCTGATAACATATGTGCGTAATAACATTGAAAATGCATATCTATTAAAAACAAGCAGTGAGGATAACATCTACACTATCACAACTAAGATTGGATATACCCAAGTCATGAACATCTATAAGCCCCCTACTATCTCCTGGCCTAACTCAGTTCTCCCAAGGATTCCACATCCAGGCATCTACATAGGAGATTTTAATAGCCACCATACTCAATGGAGATATACGCTTAACGATACTAACGGCGAGACCCTCTGCGAATGGGCAGAACAGAACAATCTATACTTAGTTTTTGATGCTAAAGATTGAGGCACTTTTAAATCAGCTGCATGGAAGAAAGAGTACAACCCAGACCTATGTTTTGTTACACAAGATAATACCAAACGTATACCTGCCTCCCGACAAGTGCTACCAATATTCCCCCATAGTCAACATAGACCTGTCATCATTAAAACAGGAATAATTATACCTATTATTAGATCTATACTTCGACCAAGGTGGAACTTGAAGAAGGCTAACTGGGAAAAGTACATGATGGATCTTGAGAACACAATAGGACGTATTCCAGTAATTAGTAATGAAGCGGGATTTACTAATCCCAATCAGTACCTGTAAATAAGTCAGGAGACAAGACCACGGAGATCCAGAGAAAACAGGTTTATTGAGTATTGCTAGCAATAGGCTCAGTGCAGTCACCTGCCAAGGACTGAGCCCCGAACCACGCCCTAAGGCAGACTTTTATAGGTTCTTGAGATTTGACAGTGACATAGCATATTCAGTTCCGCTTATGGATAATACATTGTGCATACAGATAGGTAATTCTAAGGGAGATTCACTGGAAAAGTACAAAAGCAGAAGTTCATAGTTTTGTGATACATAGGGCATACAACTTGGTACATCTTGTGGTTACAACGGTTACAGCAGAAGATTACAAATGCCAAGTTCCCTTTTAGACGTACAGATGTAGGAGAAGGGGCCTTATGATTATATCTTTTATATAAGAGTGCAATGTACAGTATAAATGAGGTTATATACCATTTGGTTGAGGGGGCTCTCCTTCATTCCCCCCTGTTGAGACTTAGCCAAGTAATGCAATTACTGCGAAGTTTCACATATGGGGTTATCTTCTTCCATATCCACAAGTTTCTGATATTCCCACCAGGCCATAGCTTGGGCGGTAGCTTTCTTCTCAACCAATAAAGATAGAGTGCTGGTGATTGTGCGAATAAAGATAGGGAGAATGCAAGGCAAAATAACACATCCAGCTGCAATGAGGCCAATGAGAGCAACGATAGCTTGTATACCAGGCAATTTCGGGAACCATCCCGAGAAGGCATCTGCTAGGTTGAAGCCTCTCCATGTCTGAACAGGGACATGTGCCAATTAGTGAGATTGAGCTTGCCACACACACCTCCCTCTTTAGCTAACAAATAATCTAAAGCAAGGCGATTCTGCCAAGCTCCTCTTCCCCCCTGTTCCCAGCAGAACGCAATAGAGATAAAGAGCGTTAATGACAATACCAACAAACAAAAGAACAACAACCATGCTGAGCAGCATCCATCAGGGTTATGAAGAGGGGACCTTCCTCCCAGAGCGCAGGGTGTAACGAACACATACCAAATTGCTTTGAACCCTTATCAACAGCAGGCTCATCCACATCCACTCAGATCCAAACCTTCCAACCATGTTCAGTCCACTTCCATATCTTATAGGCATACTTATCTGCTGTCTGTTCTCTTAGTTTAGCTCTTTCGGCATCCAGCAGTGCAGCCTGCATGGTGGGGCTAAGCTTGAGAGTATAATAGGAGGGTTTATCTAGACAACTTACAAGGTAACGAGATAATACTTCTTCTATGATTACTACATCACACGTGGTAACACAATGTATACAAAGAACACAGTCAATACAATGTGCACAGCAGCAGCATCCACACTTACATGAGCAAAACCAACACATTAGCAGAAGAAGATAAATACTCAATGCAAAGAAAAGAGGCCTTCTTCATCCAATCTTCCCCCGTGCGTAGAAAGTCAGCTTCCGGTGTGACTTAGCAAGGGTTCCAACTTCGGCTCCCGTTCGTAGAGGGACAGCTTCCGGGGTGTCACCAGAAGGGGTAGCCTGAGGTGAGGACCGCCCTCGACGAAAGGTAAGACGCAAAGGCTGCGCTGGATGGGGTTTCACTAGCCAGGTGGATGGCACGGCAACCTTGACTCGTGACCATTGGATTCAAGGCTTAATTTCAGCAACTTTAATAGCAAGCGGAGAAGTCATAATTACAGAGAAAGGACCCCTCCATTTAGGACAAAGGGGTTCCCGTTTCCACTCCTTAACCCACACCTCCTGTCCCAGTGAAATGTTATGGGTGGGGGTTACTACCAAGTGAGGACGGGAAGACAAGACATAATCCTGTAACTTATGGACCATTTGATTAAGCGATTGGAGCTGTTTAAGCTTAATAGCGTCCCCCACCTGCGCGACGGAAGAAACAGTGGGCCGGACTAAGTTGGGGATTCTCCCATAAAGTAATTCAAAAGGGGAAACAAGCAAATCTTTGCGAGGAGTGCAACGCACAGCAAATAGAGCCATCGGCAGAGCATCTGGCCACTTTAGGTGCGTTTCCTGACAAATCTTTGCCAGTTTATCCTTGATAGACCTATTAACCCTTTCTACAAAAGAACCGCTGCTAGCGTGAAAAGCACAATGAAGGCGCCAGTGGATGCCCAGCATAGTAGAAATTTTTTGTGTAGCCTTGTGAATAAACTCAGGGCCATTATCTGATGAGATTCTAGAGGGTAGGCCATAACGAGGAATGATTAGCTGCAAGAGGGCCTTAGTGACCTCAGAGGCCCTCTTGGTGCGAGTGGGAATGCATTCTGGCCAACCCGAGTAAGTACAGATAATGACAAGCAGAGCAGAGTATGAACCAGAGCGGGGCATATCGGTAAAATCAATCATAAGTGAGTCAAAAGGAAAATCTCCTCTAGGCTGGTGCCCCTGCGGAGGCTGGGGTCCAGTCCTAGGGTTGTTGGCTGCACAAGTGTGGCACCTGGAGCAGACGTTGGCAGCAATGCTGTGGACCTTGTTGATATACAGTTCATGTAGCAAAGCACGTGCCAAGGCAGTCTTGCCTAGGTGCAACTGTTGGTGAACTTGTGTGACCACATCCCAAGCCAGGTTGCCCGGGAGGAAAACGCGAGAATCCGGTAGGACCCACCAGCCCCCCTGTTTGGAAGAGTCAAGTTCATGGGCTTGGGCAATTTCAAGTGCGCTGTAGTGTGGCTGAATGGTGTCGGGGGGGTTCCATAAGGTGAGACAGTTGGCCCGCAATCTGAAAGGTTGGAAAGCAGCAAGGCGGGCCTCCTGGTCAGCCCTATGGTTACCCAGTTGTGTGTCTGACGGTGATTTCTGATGCCCTTTACAGTGCATAATGGCCACCTTGTGAGGGGCCCAGACACTGTCCAGCAGGCGGAGGATCTGAGGACCATACTTGATGTCCTTTCCCCCTGCTGTAATGAGTCCTCTTTCTTTATACAATGCCCCATGTACCTGGACAGTCAAAAAAAGCATACTTCGAATCAGTGTAAATGTTAACCTTCAGATTCTTAGAGAGTTCAAGGGCCCTAGTCAAAGCATGAAGTTCCGCCAACTGTGCACTAGTCCCAGGAGGGAGGGGCTCGGCTTCCCAGACATCTGTCAAATTGACGACAGCATATCCAGCCTTGCGAACTCCATCCTGGAGAAAACTAATGCCATCAGTGAAAAGTGTGTGATCAGGATGAGGAAGTGGGACATCTGACATATCAGGGCGGCTAGCATATGTTTCCTCAATAGTTTGAATGCAATCATGGGTGGTGTCAAGATCGGGCTCAGGGAGAAGAGTTGCAGGATTCAAGGAAGTGGATTGCTTTAAAACAATCATGGGGTTGTGGGTTATTAAGCCTTGGTATTTAAGCATTCGGGGATTGGTTAACCACAAATGGCCTTTTGTTTCCAAGACAGCCTTCAGGGCATGAGGGGTTTGAATTTCAAGTTCTTGTCCAAAGGTTAGTTTGCTAGCTTCCTGAGTAAGAAGAGCAGTGCCAGCAGCAGCCTTCAGACAAGCAGGCCAACCCCTTGCGACAGGATCCAACTGTTTGGAAAAATAGGCCACGGGGCGATGCCAGGTGCCCAACCTTTGGGTTAGAACCCCAACAGCAACATTCTGTTTAGTATCTACAAATAACTGAAAAGGTTTTTCTAAGTCTGGCAAGCCTAAACTAGGGGCTTGCATAAGAGCATGTTTTAAACTTGAGAAACTTTTCTGTTCCTCTTTTTGCCAGAGGAGCGGCTCACGGTCACTGCCTCTGGTTGCCTCATATAGGGGTTTTGCAAGGAGGCTAAAGTTGGGAATCCAAATGCGGCAAAACCCAGCAGCCCCCAGAAACCCCCGGAGATCCTTCTTGGTCCGAGGGGTGGGGAGGCGGCAGATGGCTTCTTTTCTTTCATGACCCAAGGTGCGTTTCCCAGGCTCAATATCATAGCCTAGGTATCTGACCTTATGCAAAACCAATTGTGCCTTTTTCCGAGAAGCCTTGTAGCCCAAGCGCTGTAAAAGGTGTAATAGGTCATAAGTGTTTTGCCAGCAGATGTCCTTTGACTGGCCGGTGACCAACAGGTCATCAACATACTGTAAAAGGACATCTGGCTCAGGAAGGCATAGGGCATCCAAATCGGCCGCAAGGGCATTACCAAATAGAGTGGGGGAGTTCTTAAAACCTTGAGGTAGCCTGGTCCAAGTATGCTGCTGTTTGCGACCAGTTGCTGGATTTTCCCATTCGAAAGCAAAGAGGTGCTGGCTCTGTTTATGGACAGGGATGGTAAAGAAGGCATCCTTGAGGTCTATGACTGAAAACCAAGACGCAGTCTGGGGGATTAATCCCAGAATTACGTAAGGGTTCGGGACCAAAGGATGAATAGTCACAGTTGCGCAGTTAACTGGCTTTAGATTCTGAACCGGGCGGAAGCGGCCATCCCCCTTTGGAATAGACAAAATAGGGGTGTTCCAGGCCGACTCAGTAGGGACCAGAATGTCATGAGCCAGATAGAGATCAATGACTTCCTGAATAGCTTGCATAATGTGCCTAGGGTAGGCCCGCTGACGAAGGCGAACTGGAGTTTTGGCAGGGAGCTCCTCGACAACAATGGGCGTCTGATAGCTAGCAAAACCGGGGGGGGGGGTTGTCCTCTGCCCACAGAAAAGGGACATTCTGTCTAGCTCTTTCTAGCTTGGATCTCCCAGCCGACGCTGGCCTATTTTTAAAGATCCAAACACTTCTCCATCTATTTTAGATCTCCCAGCAGGCGCTGGCCTATTTTTAAAGATCCAAAATGTATAGAGAGGAAGGGGGCACTCAGGCATATACACAAATTGATGGGTTATTGTTTTACCCCCAGTGTGACAAATTAGGGGATTGAGGAAAGGGCGTTGAATTGGTTGGCCTGTGGCCCCCTGGACCATGATGGTATGCAGGGAGGGCTTAGCCAAGGGTTTGGTTATGACGGATCGGGTGGCCCCTGTGTCAACTAGGAAGGATATAGGCTTGCCTCCAACATTTAATCTGACCATAGGTTCTGGGAGGCGGGCTGAACCCGGTCTGTTTCACTCCCATTCCTCGACTTCGGCTAGACCAATGAGGGGGGCGTTAAACGTCCCACGTCCCCTCCCTCTAAAGGGTCTGCCTCGTCTACCTCGGTCTGCTCTGGCAAAGCCTCCCTGGTTCCCTTCATTGACACGTGCCGTTTCCCTGTCTGGGCATTCTCCCTTCCAGTGGCCAGTCCTTTTACATATGGCACACTGGTTTGGCGCCAGGGGTCCCCCTGACCCCTGGCCCCGATTCCAACCCAGGGGTCCCCCTGACCCCTGGCCCTGATTCCAACCCAGGGGTTCCCCTGACCCCTGGCCCCTTGAGCCTCCGCCCATTCGTGGCCCATCCCGGGCCGCAGGCCTTCCCATCAGGGCAGCAGCGAGCAGTTCTGCTTTCTTATGCATTTTCTGCTCCTGTTTCTTTTCCTCAATCTTATCCCTGTTAGCAAAAACCTTCCTTGCAACCTCCATCAGCTCACTCATCGACTTCCCAAGAGCTCCCTCCAATTTCTGTAATTTTCGCCGTATGTCAGGGGCAGATTGAGAAATGAAGGCCATTGCCAACATGCGAGCATTTTCAGGTTGTGTGGGGTCAATGGGAGTGTACATGCGGTAGGCATCTAACAGCCGGGCATAGAAGGCTTCTGGGGCTTCTTCGGCACCTTGGATCACCAAAGAAGGCTTTGACATGTTGGTGGTGGGTTTCCCCGCCGCCTGGATTGCCTGCACAACAAGGGGACCTGAGGTCCCCTATCTTATAGGGGTCCCATCTTGGATCTTCGGAGGGGAAATCCCTAGCCACCCAGCGATCAAAAGTCATATCCTGGGTTGGCATAGTTCCCTTTAAAAAAATTTTTAAGAGCTGCATTCCGAATCTTTTCCCTCTCCTCTGGATTAAAGATGGTACCCATCAATTGTCGTAGATCCCGCCAAGTAGGATTATGGGTATCTACAATAGTTTTAATCAAATCAGTGACCTCTGATGGTTTGTCACTAAACGGACCATAATGCATTTTCCAGTTTAAAAGGTCCGATGAAGTAAAAGGGACGTGTTGAAACACAGAGACAATCACTGGTTCTCTGTTTGGCTCAACCACGGACTGATCCACCCTTCTGAGGGGGTTCAGGAATGCCACGCCGTCTTTAGACGGATCAGCTTCCTCTCTCAGTCCGGCATTCTTTGAACGAGTTCGGTCAGCTATGGGGCCTTCCCTTTTTTGAGTGGCAAGGTGCGTGAAACTAATAGCCTGCACCTTGTGGCTTTGCACTTTTGTAGCCACGGGGGGGGTGGGGTGTTATACCAAATTAAGCCAGACATCGATATAAGGGGCTTGGTCCGGGTGTCCTTTAGTGGGGTGGAAAACCCTCTGGTGTACTCGCAGTACAACCCCTGGGTCCAAAGACCCTGTTACTGGCCAGTCAACTCTGAAGTCTGGCCAGTCCACCTCACAGAAAACCCGTAACCTTTGCCTGCTTCACCTTATGCCGTAGTCTTGCCTAATGTAGGCATCTTTAAAATGTTTTAACACACATGCCAAGGGGGTGAGTGGTGTACCTCCTCCTCCACCCATCTTCCTCCCCGGGCCCCAGACAAGACAAGTAGGAAAAGGGATTTGAGAGGGAGGTAAGGGGTCCTTCCCTCTCAGAGAAACACCAAGGGATTTCAATCACACTTCCCCGGCTGCCAGTCCCGGACTCTCGACGGCCACTGAACAGAACCGCGGGGAACACTCACACCAGTCACACAAGACAAACCTCCCACCTTTAACCTTTAGGGAAGGGTGCCCCCTGCACCTGTCATACAAGACAAACTTCCCTCAGGGGTCCCCCTGACCCCACCTTTAACCTTTAGGGACGTCCTACGTCCCCCACTTTTAGCCTTTAGGGGAGGGTGATCAGGCCTTTCCCTGTTACAGGCTAGTGGTTATTTCCTCTTCCCAGGGACCTCTTCCCAGGGACCTCTTCCCAGGGACCTCTTCCCAGGGACCTCTTCCCAGGGACCCAGATACTTGCCTGCAGGCGTCTTTTCCTCTCCTTCCAGCTGGGTTGAAGTGGACCTGGTCTCTTGGTCTCCCTCAAGTGGTTCTTGGAGGCGTCAACCGATGCTGCGAAGGGGCCGGCTCCACAGGGAAGTCCCTCGGACTAAAAGATGTCCGATGGCGCCTGGGATGTTTCCCTGAGCCTCCGAGACCCTCCCACAGCGTGGTGACGGTCCAGAGGAATTTAAAAATTCCGTTGGCCTCCTGGCTGGCTCGCCAGAAATGAAGCGGGATTTACTAATCCCAATCAGTACCTGTAAATAAGTCAGGAGACAAGACCACGGAGATCCAGAGAAAACAGGTTTATTGAGTATTGCTAGCAATAGGCTCAGTGCAGTCACCTGCCAAGGACTGAGCCCCGAACCACGCCCTAAGGCAGACTTTTATAGGTTCTTGAGATTTGACAGTGACATAGCATATTCAGTTCCGCTTATGGATAATACATTGTGCATACAGATAGGTAATTCTAAGGGAGATTCACTGGAAAAGTACAAAAGCAGAAGTTCATAGTTTTGTGATACATAGGGCATACAACTTGGTACATCTTGTGGTTACAACGGTTACAGCAGAAGATTACAAATGCCAAGTTCCCTTTTAGACGTACAGATGTAGGAGAAAGGGCCTTATGATTATATCTTTTATATAAGAGTGCAATGTACAGTATAAATGAGGTTATATACCATTTGGTTGAGGGGGCTCTCCTTCAGTAACAGTTACTATCCCTTTGTTGGAGCAATTATGTCATCGGCTAAAAAATACATTCCACGTGGCTTCCGCAAGGAATATATCCCAGGATGGAATGAAACTTGCGAAAACCTGTACCAAAAACTTTTAGAGGATGATGATGCTGAGATAGCTGATGAACTTCTTCATAATCTTGACCTGGCACGCAGGCAAAAATGGGAGCACACTACATCTGGATTAGATTTTAAACACTCAAGCAGGAAGGCATGGAGCCTATTGAGAAAACTGGGAGGAGACCAAACAGCTCAACGTAAACAACAAGAGGTTACTCCAGATCAAGTAGCAACTCGCATTGTCAACTTAACTAGAGTACCCCATGATAAGAAACATACTAAACTAGTGAAAAGAGAACTAAAGCATCTAAAAACTCTGGGATTGCCTTACCAGGAATACGCTCGACCCTTCCAAGCAGCTGAAATAGACACTGCCCTGAGGAATGTCAAAGCTGGAAAATCTCCTGTTTTTATTATTATTATTATTATTATTATTATTATTGAAAAAGTTTTTCAAATACAAATTTCCCCCCCTTTCCCCCCCTCCTCCCTAACCCCCCTCCCCCTCCCCTCCCCCTGTGGCTTCTCCAAAATAAAACCCAAGTTAATAACAGATTATATAATACTTTACCATCCTTTTATTCCACCCCCCATATGCTGACCCTTTCTTTCTTACAATATTATTATCCCCCTTATATCCCTCTTATATTATACATTTCAAAGCAACATTCAACTGTAAAATTATATAATAGATTCTAATTTAGCAATTTCATCTATTCAACTCATAATCTATCCATTTCCACCTCCCCCATGCATATATCTCTTAAGTTAACCTATCCTATCTCTACCCTTCTAACAATATCATTATATCCCCCTTATACTATACATTTCAAAGCAACATTCAAAGCAACATTCAACTGTAAAACTATATAATAAATCCTAATTTAGCAATTTCAACTCATAATCTATCCATTCCTCCTCCCCCATACATATATCTCTTAATTCAAATCTTTTACATATATTGATATAACATAACATCCCTTCTCCTAAACTAAACAATCAGTAAACTAACCTATCTCGACCCACTTTCCTACAGGTCTACATACATAATATTTTCAATATCTTTATTCTTCTGCCCATTCCACTAAAAAAAAAAATTATTTACATATATATATAAAATCCTCAATTGGCTTTAAATTTGTAATCCATATGATATCTTCTGTAATGTCTCTCAACTGGATTGTGAATTCCATTACCCATGTTAGGGTAACATCACATCCTAATTCCAACAGTATATTCGGTATCTTCAATTACCATCTGCCCCCATCAATAATAAATGTTTTCATATACAAAAAACCACCCGAGTGACTTTATATTTATATTCCATATAGTGTCTTCTATAATGTCTTCCATCAAGATTATTAATTCCAACCACCGTGTTAGGGTAATAGCCAGATTCTCTGCATGCCCCAATCCCATAGTTCTCTTGCCTTATAGCTCAGCATAAACGTAATCCATTTGTCGAAGAATCCAAAATAGAAAATTCCAATCCACTCAATTTAAGGCCATCTTCCACATCCCAAGAATACAGCACTGCAGAGATCTGTCACTCTCCTCAAGATAATATAAACCAATACTTTGCCCCAATTATATTTCTATGTATTCAATCAGCTCTTAAGTAACTGGCATTACACTGTTGTTTGGTCTAAAAAATTTTATTTTTGTAGGACCTGCTTCTTCTTTTCTTAACTTTTTGTGAGTTAGATCTCCATCCTGGTTTCCTTTCTATGAGTTGTATATCAACTGTTTGGTTTCCATGATGATCTATAGCTTGATAAGTCATCACATTAGAATCCAAAGCCACCTCTCTTGTATTTATAAGTAATCCAACTGTAGCCTCTGAAGGAGAATCCAGAAGCGGCTCATCCACAAAAGCCTCTGTAGCTTGTTGTTTTTCCATTACCTCCACCTCCGTCTGCTTAGCCTGAATTTCAATCTCTTGTTGATTTTGCTTTTCTTTATTCCCCTTGTGTATTATACGTGGAGATGTTAAACCCATTTTAAAAACCTTATAGTAAAATTCTTCCGCTTTTTCAACAGTATTTAATTGATATCTTTCTCCTTGATATCTCAATATTATACCAACTGGAACATCCCACCCGAATGGGATGTTTTGTTTCTTCAGTTCAGTCACCAAAAATCCAAAATCCTTTCTATCTTTTAACATCTTGGGCGGTAGCTCTTTAAATATCCAGATCTTCTTTCCATACATTTCAAGAATGGAGTTGAAAGACTTTTGCACAATATCATTTCTTATTTCTTTATCAGTAAAGTAAATCACCACATCTCTAGGCAACTGCCTTTGCTTTGCCACCCAAGAATTAACTCTGTAGGCCTTATCAATCTTGCAGGATACCTCTTCAGGGCTAACCTTTAAAATCCCAGCCAGAACTTCAGCAGACATCTTTCTCAAATCTTGTCTTTTATCTTCCTGTATTCCCCTAATTCTAACCGCAAATTCCATGAATCTGAATTGCATTATTGTGGCTTCATTTTCAATCCTTTGTTTTATATTATCTTCATTGTAAGTCTTATAGTCAGCTTCCTTTATTTTTTTAAACTCTACTTCTGAGCTTTTTTCTTGAATCCTTATTAAATCATTTTCAATTCCTTGTATTTATCAATTCCTTGTACTTTATCCAAATTATAAATCTTATCATCAGCTTCCTTCATTTTAGAGTCTATTTTTGAATTTATAACTTCATCCATCTTCATAATTAGTTCTAAGAAACTTTTCATATGTTGCTTCAGAGTGTCATACTTTTGTTGAACCAACTCTTTAATTTCCTGTCTAAAATTTTCAAGATTCAGATTCACAGTCTTATCATGTCTTGCCATCTCCTCCAGTAAAAATTTCTTTAGGTCTGTGAAGCCATTCTTCTGCATTTGCAAGCTCTCAACTTGTTCATATGATTTATAAATGGGAGAAACGCCCCCCCCCCAATGGCTTGGTTGTCTGGCTTTGTCACTTTTAGCGCCATCCTGCCACACAACAGATTTTTTTTCTTTTTCCTTTTCCCTTTTAAAGAAAAAGACTTCTCTCCAAACAATATCAATAACAAGTCTCTAAGAAGGAAGAAGCATGAAATAAGAATTTTTTCTCTTCACTTCTATCCAGCACTTTTGTTAGATACTTTGTAACTTTGTAACTTTGTAACGTTATAAACTATTCAAACAGAAGGACTTTCGCTTTCAGCTTTTCTCAAGCCTCGGCCAGTCGCCATTTTAAACTCCTCCTTTCACTCTTCTTTACTTCTTTACTCTTTACTTTTAAAATCAGTCTTAGGGTTAAAAATACTTGCAGTTTAGAATCCCAGGTCCAGATTTCATCCTGCTTGTTCGAATGATCTGTTAATTTCTTTAATTGGCCCGGTCCCGTCGCCTGGCTCTGCAAAAGGCAGAGTTCTCCTGAAGCCCGGAGCAGCGGCTAGCGGAAATAGGGAGACACAACCTGCTTCGTCCCCGAGAGTAAAGGAAGAACTCTGGGGACTTCGCAGAGGGCTCTACCTGCCCTCGCCGGCTCTGTCTCACATTTCCTTTAGGAAATGGAGTTTTTCGAGCTGCCTTTCAGATGTAAAGGCGGCTCTTTACGGGCGACTGGGCTGGCGGTCTCAGAGGACCGTCTGGTGGCGACGGAAGCCAGACCGGAAGCCGGAAAATCTCCTGGTTTTGATGGAGTAATGCCAGAATTTATCATCCATTCTGGACCTCGCACAAGAGAATGGCTGGCAAAATTCTATACAGATATCCTAACTTCCAGTAGGCTCCCTCCAGAATTTAAAAGACCCAAGATAATTGGCATATTAAAACCCGGAAAAGAAAGCAATAAGCCAGAAAACTATCGCCCCATTGCTCTGTTAAGTGTCTGTTATAAACTACTTGAAAGATTGATACTTAATAGAATCGGACAGAAAATTAACGAACAAATACCGATTGAACAGGCTGGGTTTAGATCTTATCGGAGCTGTGTTGATCAGGTACTTAGTCTTACAAGCCAGATTGAAAGCAGCTATCAGAATAAATTGAAAACATCTGTTGTATTTGTGGATCTCACAGCAGCATACGACACAGTATGGAGGGAGGGCCTATTAAAGAAATTCCTCCACGCTGTCCCCTGTAGGACTATGGGCCACCTAATAAATAACATGCTTTCAGCAAGGACCTTTCAAGTCATCATGGGTGACAAAATCAGTAAGCAAAGACACCTGAATAATGGACTCCTTCAGGGCTCCGTGCTGGCCCCATCTCTATTTAATCTATACATTTCTGATATACCACACACGATATCAAAAAAGTTATCTTATGCTGATGACCTGGCATTAGCATATAGCCACAAGGACATCGAAGCTACAGAAGGCGTACTTACAGCCGACCTTACAACTTTGAGCACATACTTCCACCAATGGAGGTTAATCCCAAGTGTAAGTAAAACAGTTACATCATGTTTTCACCTCAACAACAAATTGGCAAAAAGAGAACTCAATGTATACCTAAATAACAAACTGCTCCCATACAAGGCAACACCAAAATACCTGGGGTCACCTTAGACAGGACCCTGTCCTTTAAGAAACATATCCAGAATATGGCTGCCAAGGTTAACAGCAGAAATAACTTCCTACAAAAACTATGCGGAACAACTTGGGGAGCTTCAGCCCCAACTCTCTGATGCGCAGCCCTCGGGCTTTGCTACTCTGCAGCGGAATACTGTGCACCTGTATGGATAAACAGCTAACATACAGGAATTATTGATGTTCAACTTAACCATACGATGAGGCTAATTACTGGGTGCATAAAATCTACACCTAGTTACTGGTTACCAGTTCTTAGTCACAAACTCCCCCCGCATTCACGACGACAAGAAGCTCTCATTCGGGAGTATAGTAAGATCCTGTTAAATTCCTCTCTACCCATACATGGATACATTCCTGATCTCTTAAGATGCCGATTAAAGTCAAGAAATCCACCAATCTTGACAGCGCATAAGTTGATGGCCGATCATCAGAACATCACACAAAAGTGGATGGAGGCGTGGAATAGCTGTTCCCCCCAAGATGTCTCCAAGCATATCAGTCCTAGTAGTATACCCCCAGGATTTAGCCTACCCCAACACATTGCGCCCCCCCCTCCCGACAGACTATCCAGCATATAGTGAGGGAATGCCCTAACAGAAGATATCCAGGAGATTCTAGGGACTTCCTCTGCATAACAACGGCAGCTACTGACTGGATCTCCAAACTCGACATTAAACTTTGAAATGTTATTTCTGTTTTCCTTTTAGGTTTTCTTACTGTTTTTTTATTGTTTTAATTGTTTTTAACCTGTAAAAACGAAGTGTTTTAATACTGTGTGTGACCAGCCATATGCTAAATAAATAAATTTGGCTAGAAGATCAGTAGGCCAGCTGTGGAGAAGGAAGTGGAGACTAGACTTCAAAGGCATTTGAGAAACTTGTTCTTTTCTTCTTTTTTTTCCTCTGGATTTGTGGACTGTGATTTTTATTTTTTAAATTTATTTTTTTCTCTTTACTTTCTGGCTGATTAGTTTTGTTTTGAGAAAAAAAAAGACTTTAGGTTGTCCTTTTATTTTTCCTATTTTTTGGTTTGAAACCTTGCAACAACTGAATGAAATGGGTTTTTCCCCCCTCCTTTCTTTTTTCTGGAATATCATTTTTCTATGGACTAAGACTTGAAGAGTCAGAAGAATTTACCTCCTTTATCTTTTTTATTTTTATTTTTACCTTGGGAACCTTTTATTCCTTTCTCCTGGTACTCAATTGATTGCATTTTATGGATTTTGATTTTTGATTTTGAACTTAAAACTTTACTTTTTAACATTCCTTCCCCCCCCTTTTTTTCTTTTTTTCCTTTCCTTTCCTTTTCTTTCTTTCTTTCTTTCTTTCTTTTTTTCGTTCTTTCTTTCTTTCTTTCTTTGCATTTGGGCTATACATTCTTTTTCTTTTTCTTTTCTTTTTCTTTTTTCTTTTTCTTCCTCTATCTCTTTATAGTTTGTTATTTTTTTTCCCTATTATTGAATTTTGGAAGGAGGACCTTAGATTCTTTTTATTTCATTATACTCTATTTTATTTTATTATTACTAATTCAATCATTGGCTGAATTAGGTAGTTGAACTATAACCAAATTACAAGTGGATTATAAGTATTTGGAGAAGTGAAAATGAAGAAATTTACAAAGTCAGCATCAAGTCCCTCAGCAGCAGAAATGCACAAAACTTCAGAGGTAACAGAATTGCAAAATTTGATGCAGACACTTCTGGCTGATATAAAACAGGAATTAAAAGAAATAAAAGAAATAATGGAGAAGAATGAGGAGAGAATCCAGAAAGTAAAAGAAAAAACAGGAAAAACAGGAAAAAAAGTTGAGAAGTTAGAAGAAAAAATGGTTTTAACAGATAAATCACAAGAGAGGATAATTATTCTCCTTGAAATGAAAAGATCCGAATTCTACTTAAGATTCCAAAATATAGAAGAAGAAAAGGGAGAAAACCTACCAGAGGTAATTGCAGAGATTTGGGTTGAAGTTTTGGAATAACCCCATGAGAAGATTTTAAATGAGATTGGTGAAACATTTAGAATATATACTAGATATGCAATAAGGAACAAACTGCCAAGAGAAGTACATGTAAGCTTTACGAAAAGGGCAATGAAAACAGATAGAAAGATATGGAAAAGTCTCCAGTTTGAAAATAAACAAAGACAAAACAAAAATCCTAGTGAAAAATACAACAGAAAAACAAAACAGAAAGATAAAAGAAAAGTTAGATATACAAGTTGTGAAGAAAGTTAAATATTTGGGAGTATATTTAACTTCAAGATGTGCAACAATAAAAGAAGATAATTATTATAAATTAAAACAACAAATTGAAAAAGATTTGGAAAAATGGAAGAATCTCCAATTATCACTTATGGGTTGGATTGCATTAATAAAGATAGACATATTACCAAGACTGTTATTTTTATTTCAGACCATGCCAATAAAAATTGAAAAGAATATTTTCATTATCTGAATAAGATAATGAGGAAATTTATATGGCAAGGGAAAAAAGCATGAATAAGTTTTAAAATGCTACAAGATACGAGGTTGTGAGGGGGATTTGGTCTACCAAATTGGGAATTATATTACCAAGCAGCAACACTGACATGGTTGAAAGAATGGATTGAACTAAGAAATATAAGGTTGTTAACACTGGAAGCGCATGATTTGCAACTGGGTTGTTTTTTTGTGGTATGGTAGACATAAAATACATACATACTTTCATAGACATTATATAAGAAATGCATTTTTATTAGTTTGGGAGAAGGTTACAGATAAATATTATGTGAAAATAGCAATATGGTTATCAACGATGGAAACTTTAATACACTCAAATGTTTTTAATTTTGGAAAAGTAAGTACACATGAGGTACACATGAAGCCGTGATGAGTGCCATTTGCGCTTTGCTCAAAAGTGGACAAAGAACTGAACAAGCTCCTAGTGCAAGAGATCCTCCAATCACATGAAGTGGGAGACCTCGATCATCATCCCTATCAAACCAGATGGATCCATCTGCACTTGTGCGGATTACAAATGAACATTAAACAAGGTGCTGCAGAAAAGCATATACCCAGTGCCAGTAGTACAGCATCTTCTGCACTCCCTGGGCAAAGGAAGTATCTTCACCAGACTGGACCTGGCCCAGGCCTACCAGCAGCTTCCAGTAGATGATGCCACTGCAGAAGCGCAGGCCATAGTGACACACTGGGGAGCTTTCAAGTGTAACCGGGTAAATGTGGCAGCCAGCCTGTTCCAAAACCTGATGGGGCGCCTGCTACAAGACATTCCAGGCGTCATCCCTTACTTTGCTTATGTTCTAATTTCCGTGACCAACGGCACCAAACTACAAGCAGTACTGGACTGATTCCAGGAAGTAGGACTCAAGGTCAAGAAAGAAAAGTGTAAGATCACGGTTCCGCAGGTAGAGTTCCTGGGCTATCTAATAGACGCCTTCGGACTGCACCTAACTGAAGCTAAAGTCCAACCCATTCAAAGAGCACTGACCACAACAAACAAGATGGAACTAGAAGTCTTTTTAGGACTCTTAAACTTCTATAGCATATTCCTCCCACACAAGTCTTCAGTAGCCGAACCCCTTCATTGGCTACTGGACATCAATAGGCTTTTTACAGCCCTAAATCCAGCAGTGTTATCATGCAATACAGCGAAACCCTCCCTTTGGTTCTTACCTGCAACACTTCCCCATTTGGAGTCAGAGCAGCCACAAAATGCCAAACAGAACAGAAGTGCCTTTCGCATTTTTCTTGAGGACACTGTCATCAGCTGAGCGCAATTATAGCCAGATTGACAAAGAGGCATAGGCTGTGGTGGCTGGCATAAGGTGGTTCCATGAGTACCTGTATAGATGCTATTTCAAACTTGTAACAGACCACAAGCCTCTTTTAGGCCTGCTTGCTGGAAACCGCCAAACGATGCAAGTGCTATCTCCCCACATGTCTTAATGGACAGTTCTCCTAGCAGCATACAACTATACTTTGTCACATTGCCTGGGGAAGACCCTGAATTCCACCGTCGTGGATGAGCATGTGGCATGCGACCTAGCTACCAAATTGCCCACCCCCACCCCCAGCCATGCCTGGCTAGCTCCGCCAGCTGCCACTATGTCTGCTGCCGCAAGTCCCTATCGAGTTGACCCGGGGCCAGCAGATGCTGTCGCCGCAAGCCCTGTTCAAGTGGAACTGAGGCCAAAAGTGCATGTATTTATGACTTTTGCATTGTCTGGGGTCATATGATTGCCATTTGTGACCATCCCAGCAAGCTTTTCAACAAGGGGGTGGGGGGCTTTAATCAGGAAGTTATTTGTCTTATTTTTACATACCCACTGGTGACTGACCTGGCTTGGTACTCTTGGACAGCAGAAAATTGCAATCTGTTCAGAAAAATACCAATTATTTTGTGTGGGCTTTCCCCCTGCCCCCCACCCACAATGGCAAAAAGGTTTCTGATGTCGTTCTTTCAGCTAATAAAAACATTAAAAAAGGAATTTCATTCTTGGCCATGACAAGAATTTGCCCTCTTCGCTCCTGTTTCTGCGAACTGCAGCCTACTCCTTCAGGGCTGCCAAAGTTAATAATTCTGGGGTATCAATCAATAATCCAATGGGATCATAAATCAAGAATTACCTGTAATCACTGGAAAGTGCTCCATCACTGGAGGGTTTCAGGAAGAGACTGGGCAGCCATTTGTCTGAAATGGTATAGGGTCTCCTGCTTGAGCAGGGAGTTGGACTAGAAGACCTCTGAGTTCCTTCCAACTCTGTTATTCTGTAACTCTGTAAGGGTCTCCTGCTTGAACAGGGGTTGACCTAGAAGACCTGAGGAATGAGCCCAGTAGTAGACCCAGAGTTGGAAGGGACCATGGAGGTCTTAGTCCAACTTCCTGTTTAGGCAGGAAACCCTATATCATTTCAGACAATTTGTATTTGTACATTACATATCGTCCTCAGCAATGGATGAAAACAGACTGTACAATGTTAGGTGAAAACAGATCCCTTCTGTTACCTGTAGTCCTCAACTTACAACCACAGTAGAGTCCAAACTACATCGTTGTTTTATTTTTTTTGCAGTAGCCTAAGAGGATGAAAAGGCAACAGAGTCTGACCACTTTTTTCAGAAAGAAAACAAGATTGGAAACAAGATTGGAAGATCCAAAAGAGTCACAACAGGTTGAGGATTCAGTTAATTCACCAACAATTTTCCTTGAGCTAGCTGAATTGGAAAAACAAGATGCAAGGACAATATGTTCTCCAGTTATGGATAGTTCAAAATATGTTGGGTTTACGAAGAACTACCTCCAAAAACTTTTAATAGCAATTTGCTCTAATGGTCCAGCATTTTGCTTGGGAGAATATCTGGAGTGAGCAGCTAGAATAGCAAAAGAGTTTCCAAACATCATAATATGGCACTGCTTTGAGTCCATAAAGGAAATAAAGCAAGTAAATCATTTAAAAATTGATTTAATTGACCTACCCCTACTGGAATGGGACCCTATTCTGGGACTTCCGGTTGCAGTCGCGGCAAGAACTCAGCTGAGTCCTGCAAAAATCCAGCTGGTAACTGCTGCCAGGAGACCCTTTGCGGTCATAGCCTTGCAGGCGAGGTGAAGGAAGGAGAGGTGCTTTGCTGGCCACGAGGACCCTTGTTAGGTGTGAAGAAAGCTCTCTCAAATGGCAACAGGCACGACCGCCATTGCTGGCAGTCACAAAGCCGGGACAATCAGGACCCAAGATTGTGCAGGAGCAGTGCATGGACCGAACATTGAAACTGGGTGAGATAATTACTAACTTTAATGACTTGCAATAACAAAAAGAAAATGAAAAGAAAACTCATAAGCTTAAAATAGTGGTGAATGAATAGGAGAAAAAAAAAACCCGGAAACGAAAAAGCAGAAAAAGCCCAAGAGAAGTTATAAAATACAGAACGCTTAAAAAAAAAAAAAAAAAAAAAAGCTCAAATAATTTGAAAGCGTTTTTAGGGAGAAATTACTTTTCTCCAGTGTGCTGACAAGAGAATCCAGGAATGGATTAACTCTGTCTCGTAGCTCATTAGACTGAGTCTGTAAAAGTTGTGTGGATATGCCTCTGCTGCCTGCGATTCCCAGCTCTTAACTGAGTTTTTCGCTCACATAGACATGTCAGAATTAGATGCCAACTTTCAAACTTTACTCAAGTAAAATAATACATTCCTGGATTCTCATCAGCAGACAGGAGACATTCCTGGGAGGTGTTTGACTCCCGGCTGGCTGGCTTCCTGGTCCTACCGGTAGAGCCACTGTGCTTCGTTCCAATGTGAAGAGCCATGGCTCAATCCCGCTGAAGGCCAAGGATTCGGCTTGACTGACAGGAAGTACTCCCTCACTTGAATTGGCAGCTTAGTATGAAAGAGCATAGCTCAATTCCGCTGACGGCTAGGGACTCAGGACTTTGACAGGAGCATTCTCTCACTCCGTACTGGCTGGTTTAGCGTGAAGAGCAAGGCTCGATCCCACTGAAAGGTGAGGGAGCACGCAACTGACAGAAGGCAATTCTTGAGTCCGAGACTTTGTGAAAGGTGCAAACAAACTGCCTGGCTCCCAGGCCAACCAAAGTTATTACCCGAAGCCCCTTTTGCCTCCCGTCACTGGCGGAGGCAATCTGAGTCCCTGCCCAATCTCCGGTACACACTCTTCAATGCCAAGGCATTTTTCCATGCCAGCAGCAGGATTGTAGGGGGAACGAGTTTGCTTTGAAGGGCTGAAATTGAAATGGAGGAGACTGCGGCTACTTGCGGCCGTGAAGAAACATCTTGCAGGGAGGAAACAGTCTTGCCAACCAACTCCCAAGGCCCTAAAGACAGCTCCTCAGCGTCGAGGTTGGTGCTTAAAGGAGCGGCTGCCAAACTCAAAGCAAGGGCTGCTGCTTCATGGAAGGCCTCTAAAGCCAAAGAAAAGGACACAAGAAGGCGTCAGAAGGCCCTAGATTGATAGATCACAAAAGGGCAGAGAGAGGCTGAATGGTGGAGTCAGGTAGTATCCCCCAGGGCCGAACCTGGCATTTCCTGCCAATTTTACCCATAGCCATTGGAAATTCAAAGTGAGGCAAGCCAAATAAACAAGCTGTGCTCCCAGGTCTGGTCACCAGATGGCACTGGAGAGCAAGCTTCTCAGCAATGCCTTACATTGCCTGACAGCAATGAGTCCTATTTGAATTCCCTATCAAACCTGCTTCCAACAGCAGGTAACTGGGAACAGTCTTTGAGAAAGATAAGGCTTGCCACAGAAGCTACATTTACCCTCACAGCAGGACCTCCTTGCTCGGGTTCCAGCAACTGCAAGAGAGGGTTCCGACTGGGGATCTCTGCACTCACCAGGACATAAATAAGCTCGTGGTGGCAGCAGAATTCTCTGCCAATGCCAGGTTTGCTTCCAGGACCATTGCATCACCAGTGGCAGCCCGCCACCTGCTGTGCCTTCGACACTGGCAGGCAAACACAAAGCACAAATGGAAGCTAGCCTCTTCTCCCTTCATGGGGACAAACTCTTTGGGGACTCCTTGGACCCCATCCTGATGGACTCAAGGGATAAGAGAAAGATCCTACCATCCCTCTCCAGGTGGATGGACTACTGCCCCTTGCCTTATTTTCGTCACTTCTTGTTCAGAATGGCTGACACCAGTTCAGGCTTCCAGCACCCTCAGAGGCACTACTTTCAAAGACAGTAGCACCAACCAAATCGATCCGGCAGGAACAGGCAGCAATTCCAAGCAAGAGGCCATTTCATGGCAGTGGAGGTCACCCCTTTCACCGCTCCAAGTGACTGCAGGGCCAACCCTCCCATCAGTGGCCACCTAGGCCTCTTTGCTGATTACTAGGAGGAAATTACAACAGACACATGGGTCCTGGGGACAGTGAGGTCGGGCCTCTCCCTCCAATTTCTCTGCACACTCCTGAGGTTTTTCATTCATTGTCCCATTTCAAGAGACAACACAAAGAGAGTCCTCATAGAAACCACAATACAACACTTGTTGGACATTCAGGCAATCCAATCAGTTCCAGAGGACCAACAGGGGCAGGGATTCTACTCCATCCTCCCCCAAAGACCTCGGGGAGGTAGAGGGTAATTCTGGACCTGAAGAGGCTAAATAACCACCTGATTTACAGGCAGTTCAAAATGCAGTCCCTCCAGCCCATACTGGAGAGTATCCGGGAGGGGGACATCGATAGACCTGATGTAGGCATACCTCCACATGCTCATTGTGCTGTTCCACCACCAGTACTCTGGTTCCACTACGCAGGACAGCATTTTCAATACAAGGCCCTACCATTCGGCTTATCTTCAGTGCCCAGAGCATTTACAAAATTGCTGGCAGCATTGGCAGCACATCTCAGGGCATTTCTCGTACAAGGCCTTGTTACCTGGATGATATTCTGATTCAGTCCTCCTCTTGCCTCCAGGCGAGGGAAGATCTGCAAGTCACAATCCGGGTTCTCTAGGACCACGGATTTTCAATCAATCTTGACAAAAGCCACCTGGCTCCGGCCAACTGATTGCTCCATCTGGGAGCAGTCATAGACACAACATTGTGCAAGGTCTATCTCTCTCAGGAGCACCAGGCAAGCATAAAGACCTTGGCAAATCGCATTCAGAAGGAACAAACAGTGCCCCTTGCCCTCCTCTCACAACTCCTGGGCAAGATGGTGTCCTGCATCTCCATCGTACCATGGGCACGCCTACATGCCAGATCCTTGCAATGGTTCCTCCTGCCTTACCAAAGGTCCAGCAGGAGCAGTTCACCTGCCAAGGTCCAAGTTCCACCAGAAATGCACCAGTCTTTCCAGTGGTGGACATCCCAGGCCATCACCAGAGGATGCCTCTTCAAGGAGCCCAACTGCCTGATCATCACTATGGATGCCAGCCTCTTTGGCTAGGGGGCCCATCTCCAGTCCCTGATGGTACAGGGGCAGTGGACCCAGGTGGACCTGGGACACAACATCAACTGGCTGGAGCTCTGGAAGCCCACCTGGCCCTCAGGTGGTTCCAGGACATGGTGTTTGGCTGGCATGTCCTCATCCTGATGGAAAACATGGCCACTGAGGCTCATATCAACTGCCCATTCCAGGTCCTTCCATCACCGAATCTAACAAATTCTGAATGAACTGTTGCCTGATAAAACATTGTCCAATGAAGCAGATTGGGAGTATCAGGAACAAACCACCCCTTTCATCTGACTTTTTGTCAAGCGCTGATAACTATTTTCTTCAGGGCAATGTCTTTGAAGCTGAGGTGCAAAAACAGTTGGCACACCTGATCCTTAATGAGCCCAGGAGGAACCTAACTGCCCACTTGATCTGTATGATAAAAGTGAATTGCAGAGAACCAACTACCCAGACGTCTTGTGATTTTCTCATCTCTAGAATAGGGCTTGTAAAGAAACTCTTCAATATTAGAAAAAACATCAGGAAGCATCTGCTCTGTTGAAATCTGACTTGTTGCTGACTAAAAATGAAACCAATTTGAATACACCAAGCTCCAGAAAAATGGAGAAACCTTCTGATGAGGTAAAATCTCGCCGACCTGGCCCTCCACATTATCGAGGGCCTACCTTGATGACGGATTTTGGAATCCCAAGAGGTGACATGTTGCAAAGAAGGGGTTGAGGGTCTTTTTATCTAATTTCTTATCCAATATTTTAAAGATTTCTAAAAAGGGGGTAGATGGGAGCGGGTTGGGTCATGTGGATTTGGGGGGCAACCCACAGAAGGAGGAGTTAAAATATGATTTTTTAAAGATGATGCCAGATCCGGCACAGAGTTATTCCATAGGATGTGTGGATCTGGGAATGGAGGGGCTTGATACCTGTATGGAAAGAGGTTGTTCCATCAAGGTCATGGTTGGGAGGGGCAGATATGGTGGGAGCAGGGGGCCACATTATGCTAGGGAAGCACGCAACTGCTGTCTTCAAGCAGTGTCACGCTCCGACCTCCAAAGCTCTTCTTGTTCCCTGGGCTGCTCAGAATCTCAGGGCCTGAGTCTTAGGCTGATGTTATGCAATGTCAGGTCCGCGGCTAACAAAGCCCCCCTAATTTGTGAACTAATTCAGGAGGGGAGAGCGGACCTGGCGGGAATTACAGAGATCTGGTTGGGCCATGAAGGGGGAGTCCCCCTGGTAGAGATGTGCCCACCAGGTTTCCGTGCATTCCATCAGCAAAGGGCTCAAGGTAGAGGTGGAGGGGTGGTTATTATAAAGGAGAGTCTTGATCCTAGGGAAGCCATTGTTCCTCAGACAGCCGGATGTGAGTCCCTCCTTGTGAAGTGGGGCCATGGGTTACAGATGGCCTGCTGACCTGGCTCCCTGCCATGTAGCAGCAGCCCTGCCTGATCTCCTCAAGGTAATAGCCGGGGTGATGGTTGAGACTCCTAGGCTTCTTGTCATGGGAGATTTCAATCTGCCGTCCATCGGTGAAACATCTGAGGTAGCTCAGGAGTTCAGGGCTTCCATGATGGCCATGGACCTGACCCAGTTAGTTCATGGCCCTACTCACACGGGGGGACACACTCTGGATTTGATTTTTGTATCTGACTAGTGGTTGAATGGCCTAGATATAGGGGATATAGTCATCGAACCCTTGTCATGGTCAGAACATTCTCTCCTTAGGCTTGACTTTCTGTCCACTACACCCCACCACAGGGAGGCGGAACCGATTAAATGGTTCTGCCCCAGGCGCCTGATGGATCCTGACAGATTCCAGATGGAGCTTGGGCCATTTCCTGAGACTCTAGCTCACAACTCGATTGAAGACCTGGCGGCAACCTGGGATAGGATGGCCGCTGGTGCCTTGGATTGGGTTGTGCCTTTGCGGCCTCTGACCCGGCATCGAAGTTGCCCGGCTCCGTGGTTTTTCGAGGAGTTGAGGGAAATGAAACACCGGAAAAGATGCTTAGAAAGTAGTTGGAGAGCCAGTCGTTCCGAATCTGACCAAACACTAGTGAGGTCATATATTAAGACCTACTTAGTGGCGATAGCAGCAGCAAAATATAACTATTTTTCCGCTATTATTGCATCGGCAGATAATCGCCCAGCCACCTTGTTTAGGGTGACCCACTCCCTCCTCCATCTGGGAGCACGGGAAGACCCCTTGCAAGGTCGAGCTGAGGATTTTGCACAATATCTACATGATAAAATCGCTCAAATTCGGGAAGACTTGGACTCTGACTGGGTAAGTTCAGACGAAGTGATGGAGGCGAGTCTTGAGGATGTTATTTGGGATGAGTTTGACCCTGTGAAGACGTGGACAGGTTACTGGGGAAGTTGAATGCAACCACATGTTTATTGGACCCGTGTCCCTCCTGGTTGGTACTAGCTTCCCAAGAGGTTACACGAGGCTGGCTCCAGAGGATTAGAAACTCTTCTCTGTGTGAGGGTTTCTTGCCTTCCACCTTGAAAGAGGCCCCTCCTCAAGAAGCCCTCTCTGGACCCGGCTATTCTAGCAAACTACCGTCCTGTCTCCAACCTTCGCTTTGTAGCAAAGGTTGTTGAGAGTGTGGTGGCACAGCAACTCCCTCAGTACCTGGATGAAACTGTCTACTTAGATCTGTTCCAGTCCGGCTTCAGGCCTGGTTACAGCACTGAAACAGCATTGGTCGCATTGGTTGATGATCTCTGGAGAGCCCGAGATAGGGGTTGCTCCTCTACCCTGGTTCTATTAGATCTCTCAGCGGCTTTTGACACCATTGACCATGATATCTTGCTGCGCCGGCTGGAGGGGCTAGGAGTGGGAGGCACTGTTCTACTGTGGTTCTCTTTCTATCTCTCTGACCAGTCTGTGTTGGCAGGAGGGAGAGGTCGACTTCAAGACACCTTATTTGTGGGGTGCCAGGGGAGCTTTCTATCAGGTTCGCCTGATTTGCCAGTTGCGATCCTTTCTAGATCAGGACTCCTTACACACAGTCACTCATGCCCTCATCTCTTCCCTGTCTGGACTACTACTGTAATGCTTTCTACATGGGGCTCCCCTTCAGGTGCACGCGGAGGCTCCAACTGGTCCAGAATGCAGCTGCGCGGGTGATATTGGGAGCGACATGGCGCTCACATGTAACAACTCTCCTATGTGAGCTGCACTGGCTCCCGGTGGTCTTCCGAGTGCGCTTCAAGGTGTTGGTTCTCCATGGCTTAGGACCTGGGTACCTACAAGACCACCTTCTGCAACCAATAATCTCCCACCAACCAGCACGCTCCCAGAGGGTAGGCCTCCTCAGGGTGCCATCACTAAAGCAATGTCGACTGGTGGTTCCCAGAGAATGAGCCTTTTCTGTGGGGGCACCTACCCTTTGGAACAGGTTACACCCAGGGTTACGAATGATCCCAGATCTTCGTACTTTCCATTGTGCACTTAAGACCTTTCTATTTCACCAAGCCGGGCTGGGATAAATCTCTTCTAATTGTTCTAAATCTTTATGCTGAAGATTCTTAACTGATGAACCAAATTGGCTTAATCATCTTATATTCACATTTTATATGTATGTTATTTTAACTGTTCACCGCCCTGATTCCTTTGGGAGAAGGGCGGTATAAAAATTAATTAATTAGTTAAATAAATAAATAAATAAATAAATAAATAAATAAATAAATAAATGCAACCTACATAAACAATCCTAACAGGTGAGCTAATAGGAATATTACAAGATTTGATCACCTAGATGTCTCTCCCCCCTCCTCCCCCCTCAGAAGGCCCAATTGATGTAAATTGCGCATTCATTTCTTTAAAGATAGTTACTGTTTTTGAGTAAAAGCCTTGTTAGATTGTTTATAGTAATGTGCGTGTGCCAAGACCACTTATCTGCCTAATTCCCATCTCTTATATACAAGGATAAGCAACATGTAAGGTTCTTACAAATTGTGATCAGCATCTGGGGAGAGTGGTGTATAGCACAAAGCTAAAATAACTGAAATGTGAAAACAGGGAAAACTGAATGAGGCACTTGTCAAACCAGTTGCGGTTCAGGCGGCACAGTGGGCCACGCTACAAAACACAGTACAGGCACATTATGCGCCAGTGCAGTGGAAGTTTGTACGGCAGTGTGAGTTTCACCGCAGAATGCAGAAAGAAGGTGAATCTGTGAACCACTATGTAGCGGCACTTAGAAAAGCCACCACATACTGTGAGTTCCAAGAGCTGGAGGATGTGCTGTTAAAGCAACTCACAAGTGAGGTGAGGGATGTTAGCCTACAACGGCGATTGTTAGCCAAGCCGGCCCTCACTTTACAGACGACCTTAAACGAGGCCAAAGCGGCAGACAACTCGCAGAAATCAACTGCTGCCTGCGAAGAGGAGGAAATGTGCCAACTTCGCGCCAAACCACCACAGTGCATCAAGAGAGCGCCGAGCTGATCGAGTCATCAGAAGACGAAAATGACATCTACTAGCTACAACATAACAAGAAAAGACCCTACCCCAATGCAGAATGGAGAGAACCCTTGTCTGCAGGGTGCGGAAGGCCACATTCCAGAGCGACATGCAGATACAAGGACGCTGTGTGCCAGAGGTGTGACCATAAGGGACATCTGGCTTGGGTCTGCCATGCTAACATGCCATCTGCATTCAGAGCTAAACAACAACTGGTGGCCTCTGCAATGCCCGAAAAGTGGAAACCCAGACCATGGAAACCCAACCGCAGGGAGAAATCTCCAGCTGCTGACAGAGAGGTGTATCAGACGAATATACAACAGACCAGCTCATTGGCCAAAAAGATCCATGTGACAGTATTGATTGAGGGGACAGAGTGCGAGATGGAAATTGCACAGTGGGGCTTTTAAATGCTGCAGACTACAATTTGAGGTTAGTGTGGCCCCAGGAATTTTCCAATGCTTAAAGAAGCGCCTCCTACATGGCATTCCAGGGGTGTTGGCATATTTTGATGATGTCCTGGTGTCCACTACTGATAAACCTGCCCTCTTTGCTCGTCTCAGGACTGTCCTATCCAGATTCAGAGAAGCGGGCCTTAAAGTTAAGCGGGAAAAATGCCACATTGCAGTGCCCCGGATGGAATTCCTGGGATACATGATCAACAGCTCAGGGATTCACCCCACCAAGTCCAAAATTGCCATCATTCAAAATGCCCCTACCCCAAAAAATAAGAGGGATCTGCAACCCTTTCTCAGGGTGCTCAATTTCTACAGCATATTTTTGGCGCGAAAGGCCACTGTGGCTGAACCTTTACATAGGCTGCAGGGAAAAAAGGCTTCCTGGTATTAGGACCAGGCCAAGGTGGCTGCCTTCACCACAGTAAAGAAACTGCTGACATCTGACAGTGTGTTGGTCCATTACAGTGACTCCCTACCCCTGATCCTGACTTGTGATGCTTCGCCTTTCATGGTGGGGGCCGTTCTCAGCCATCAGCTTGGATGGGAGGCTTCTCTCGCTTTCTATTCCCACACCTTGTCTGCTGACAAGCGAAATTACAGCCAGCTGGACAGGGAAGCACTGGCTGTGGTCGCTGGGGTCCAGCGGTTCCATGACTATTTGTATGGCAGACATTTTACCCTTGTGACTGACCAGAAGCCCCTGCTAGGTTTGTTGGCAGGGGACCGCCTGACTCTGACCATCATGCCTCCTTGAATGGTGTGATGGTCGCTATTCTTGGCAGACTACAGCTACCGGCTGATTCACCGGCCCGGAAAGTCCCTGGGCCATGCCGACGTGCTGAGCCGCTGCCCCCTGCCTGCCCTGGTGGAAGACCCTGCACCGGTCTGCAAGTCCTCCTGGTAGAGGACATTGCTTTGGGGCCAATTACTGCTGCTGAGATTGCTCAGCATACTGCTAAGGACACTGAACTAATGCAAATTTTATTTTTTTTAAAAAAAAATTAATTACTAACATTACAAACAACGTATACAATATTTCACCCAGTGCTATACATAAGAAAGGAAGATTTGGTTCTTCGGATATATCCTCATGATCGCCAAAATCCACATTCTCGGGGTACAGGTACCAAAGCATCCAATTTTCCCAGCGCATAGTCCACGAATGGTTTCCAAATTTTCCAGAAAATATCTTCTTTATAGTCACCATTTCTAATTTTAATATCACATGTCATTTTATCCTTTAAAGCTAATTTCCACATTTCACAATACCATTCTTCTATTCTAAAATTCACATCTAATTTCCAATATCTGGCTATTATAATTCTACCCATTATAATCATAATTCTAATCAATTCTTTCTCATATTTTGTTGGTTCTATTTCCTTAATTATCAACAGTAATATAGTTTCTGGTCTCAATATTATTGCTTTCCCCCTCATTTCAAATATCATTTCCTCCAATTGTTGCCAAAACTTTTTAACTTTATCACATTTGTACCACATATGTTCATAAGTCCCTAATTCCATATCACATCTCCAACATTGTTTACTAATTTTTTTATCCATCAATGACAATCTTAATGGAGTCAAATACCATTTCCAAACAACCTTATAATTATGCTCTTTAATCTTTACAGATAAAGTCTTCATAATTCTACTCTTCCAATTCACATTCCAATCTAAATCTGATATTTTAATATTAAGTTCTTTTTCCCAATTCATCTTCATCACCCTTTGTGGTTTTCCATCAAAATTTATAATCTTATATATCTTACTAACGAGTCCCTTTAGCCCAATTTCATCTTTCATAATTTGGAATACTAAATGTTCAAATTCAGTTTTACTTCTACTTATCGAACAATTGTCCCTTACCTTCTTAGTCCATTTTTCTATCTGTATTTTTTCAAACCAGCCTAAACCCAATTTTTCAATGATTTCTTTTTTCCTCCTTTCATTTTCTGAAGTTTTTAACCAATCCATTATAATTTGTATATTTTCATCTTCCATTACCCTATCACGACTTATATTAGTTTTAATTGGCCAATTTTCAATTGTCTTCCCTAAGAAAATTATATCTGGAATTAAAATTTTAACAAATTTATTCCAAATTTTACTCAGTCCCTTTAACCAATAGCTATTAATTACACATTTTGATTTTGCTTTATCTAAAAACCATGTTGAACCAAATCTCTTGATGTCTTTTAATTCTAAATCTCTCCAATGACTATCTTCACCTTTAAATATTTTTACCACAGTCCGAATAGCATAAACCCAATAATAATTGAGTAGTTTGGGGATTCCTAATCCACCTTCCTTTTGATTTTGATACCACATTTTCTTCACTAATCTAGGTCTTTTCCCACCATTGCAAAATTTATCCAATTTCTTCTGATATCCTTCAATATCTTTCTCTGTCAAGTTTAACGGTAACATCTCAAATAAAAAATTAAACTTTGGCAACAACATCATCTTACACATTGCAATTCTACCAAGCCAAGACAACTTTATATTTTATATTTATCTATCTTTTTCTCAATTTCATTCATCACCACATCATAATTTAGTTTTTTCATTTCTTTAACTTTGAGTGAAAGTGTTATGCCCAAATATTTCAATGTTTTTTTAATCCTTATCCCAAATTGTTCTTGCATATTCTCCCACTCCTAACCATTATTATTCATTAATAGTTCAGATTTTGACCAATTTATTTTCAAACCTGTCATTTCCTCAAATTCTTCCAAATGCTTATGTATCTTTTTCAAATCTTTCTCTATATCTTTCAAGATAATCAAAGTATCATCCGCATACAGATTTATTTTATATCCCTTATACCCTTCCAATTCTTCATCTTTTTCTATCGTTTTAGTCAAAATTTCCATAACTAAATAAAAATAATGTTGGAGACAGGGGACATCCTTGTCTCTACCCGCTTCCAATCTTATCTCCTCTGTCAGCCTTCCGTTCACCTTCACTCTTGCACTACTTTTTTGATACAGTTTTGAAATAACATGTATAAACTTATTACCAAAACCTAGTACCTCAACAATTGTTTTAATAGTTTCCCATTGTACAGAGTCAAAAGCTTTAAAAATATCTAATGATACTATACCTATTTTATCAGCATTATATTCAGCAACATCTATAATATTTAATACTCTTCTGACAATATCACTCATGTATCTACCCTTCACAAAGCCTACTTGGTTATAACTTATATATCTATCTATAAATCTACTTAATCTATTACTTATAATGGCGGTAAATATCTTTGCATCTTGATTAATTAAGGAGATGGGTCGATAGGACTCAATTCTTTCTAAATCTTTATCTGGTTTAGGGATTATAGATATCACCGTTCTGTTCTATGACAACGGAACTTCTCCACCATGTAAAATTCCATTAAATAGTTTTTGCAATTTTGGTATTATTATTTCCTTAAATTCTTTATAAAACTCAGCAGGTAATCCATCTTCACCTGTAGCTTTCCCTAATTTTATTTTTTGTATTAGTCCATTAATCTCGTCTTGTGTTATATCTTCTTCCAACAACTCTTTATATGTTTGGTCAATTTTCACAACATGTTTTTCTAAATAACTTCTCAGTTTTTCCTGATCAATTAATTTTTTCGAATATAAATTTTGAAGAAAGTTCCTGACCACTTCGCATTTTTCTAATTTTTTATAGCATCTTATACCCTTATCATCTATCAAGGCTACAATTTCTCTCTTCTCTCTTTTATTTTTTGCCATCCTTGCCAATAACTTAGAGTTTTTATTGCTAAATTCAAAAAAATTCCTATTTAAATATCTCATATTCTTTTTTACCAATTCTATATCTTCTTCTATCAATTTATTTTTTAGCAAATTTAGGTCCTCCAAAAAATTTTTTTCTTTAGTGAGCAAAAATTGATTCTCCAATTCCTTAATCTGGCTTTTATCTTTTTCAATTTTATTTTTATAATTTTTATATTTTCTGCTTGATAACTTGATACTTTCCCCTCTAAACACTGCTTTCATCGCATCCCAAACAATTTCAAATTTAACCTCTCCATTATCATTCAATCTCCAACATTCTTCCCATTTTTTAAATATCAATTTTTTATCCTCCTCAATTTTATACAGTTTTTCATCATATCTCCAACAACTTCCTTTTTTCTCAAAATTAAAATCTATTTCCATCGTAACTTCTGCATGATCAGAATCCTTAAAAATTCCCACATCTATCTTATCCACATTATTCAACAAATCTTTAGAAACTAAGATATAGTCAATTCTTGAATATGTATTATGTATCTTAGAGTAAAAAGTGTACACTCTTTCAGTTCCTTTCACTTCTCTCCAGGCATCCACCACCCCGTTTTGAAACATCCATTTATTTAAGGTCCCCATTTTATTTGCTCCTCCACAACGAGTGGGGTTAGTACTATCTATTTTATCTTTAATTAAATTAAAATCCCCAGCCACAATTACTTTCCCTACACTTTCAATTTCCAAAATTTTAGTTATTTTTTCAAGAAATTCTTTTTGCTTCTCATTCGGTAGATATAAATTAACCAGTGTCACTTTTTCCTCATTAATATTTCCCACAATTATTACATATCTTCCTTCTTCATCCACAATTACTTGTTCTTTTTCAAAATATACCCTATCTGATATCAATGTTGCAACTCCTCTAGCTTTTGAAGTTCCAAAAGATTTTTCATAAATTTGCATACCCTTTATATACATTTTATTTGAGTCTTCAGATTTCTGATGGGTTTCTTGCAAAAATAATATATCTGGTAGATCTCTTTTAATTTTAAGTTCCAATCGTCTTCTCTTGATCTGATTCCCTGTACCCGTTCGTTCTCACAGGGAGGGACTACTCAGGGTGCCATCAGTCAAATTATGCCGACTGGCGACTCCCAGGGGGAGGGCCTTCTCTGTGAGGGCTCCAACCCTTTGGAATGAACTGCCCCCGGAGATACGGAATATCCCTGATCTCCGTGCTTTCCGCCGTGCCCTCAAGACCCTGATGTTTCAACAGGCGGGGCTAAACATATCAACATGTGAATGATTTTTTTAAAAAAAATGTTATCTAATTCTGGGTTTTATTTAATTGACCAAACTAAGTAATAATTTTAATTAGCAATTTTATGATGTTTGTGTGTCTATATTTTTCTTGACTGTACACCGCCTTGAGTCCTATGGGAGAAAGGCGGTATAGAAATATAATAAATAAATAATAAATAAATAAATAAATAAATAAATAAATAAATAAATAAATACCCTTCACATTCCATGTCATTATTTTTATTAAACCCATTTAAACTGTAACTTTTTTAATCTTTTCCCCGCCTCTTCCTTTCTGTGCCCAGATCCCAGCACCAATCTCCCACATTCCAAACAACATTCAACATAGAAGAAAAAAAAATAAAAAAATAAAATAAAAAGGGACAAAAGACACATCAAACATTAAATAACAAACAATCTTCGTCCCCCACATCCTCAATTGGTTTCCGCCTCTATAAAGAGAGTGGGGGAGAGGGGACGTGCTAATGGTCGGGTCACTTTTTTCGGGTAGCCTACTTAAATTCATCTCTCAGAGAAAAGGGTGGTAACTTCTCCCCGCACTCAGCTTCCTGCAATTCTTTTTCAAGATCCTTCAATTTCTTATCAGCTCCATCTCCCATTATATCATCACGACTTTTCTTTTGTTCAACCATCGCAGGTGAGATTTCCTTCCGCTTTAATCCTTTAGGGTCTTGTCCTCCAGCAGCCCCTTTTTCTTCTGGTGTTGATGTTTTTGCATATGTTCCACCCATCTTGAGCATTTGATCTTTTATCTCTGTTATGTCCTCATACTTTACAATCAATCCAAGTTCATGTAAGTATAACACTGCATCTGTTTCCAAAGTAATTATTTGCATTCTTCCTTTATAAAAAAAAAAAAAAATAGTTGCTGTGGTGGCCTCCAGTTATATTTAATTCCATTGTCTCTCAGAACCTTTGTAATTGGCTTCAAAAAAAATCTCCACGCTCTTTCTTCTCTTGATATATCCGGAAAGACTTGAATAATTTTCTCCTCAAATTTCAAAGCTTCATCCATCTCTCTCACTTTCACCATCACTTCCAGTTTGTCACTAAGATTTGCAAATCTGACAAGTACATTTCTATTTAAGCCGTTTTGTCTTTTAAACCCAATTCTAAAAACACTTGCCAGATTTGTTGCTGTAAATGTGATTTGTGTATCCAGGTCATTGAGCCATTTTAAAACTTGTTGTTTCAAATTGTCCACTTTTTCTTCTTGAATTCCTCGAATAACCAGATTATATTTCCTTGCTTCTTCTTCCAAAAGACATTTTTTTTAACTTGTTGTTCATTTTTAAAAAAGATTTCTCCAATTTGCCGATCTATCTTTGCATCATGTGTATGAATCTGCTCAATTTCATCTTTAATTATTGTCATTTCTACTGTTTGCTTTGCAAAATTTTCATTCATTTCTTGCTTCATTCTTTTAATTTCCAATATCATATTATCCATATTATCTGACAGTCCTGATATCTTTTCACCAATTTTAGTTAAGGCCACAGCAACTTGTTGCATTTCTAAAGATTGTTGGGTCGCCATTTTTTAATAAGTTTTAATTATCCACTTTTGCCAATAGGGTCTGTAATGAAGATTAAGGGACGGCAATCCACAATTGAAGCTGAGACAGCTTATTATTGCACTCAAAAGGACCAACAATAAAAGTTTATAGTTCTCAATTCATCTTACGTAATTTCCCTTAAAAAAAAGAAAAGAAAAAGCTAACATCCGTTGGAAGGCACTGCCCAGAAATGCGTTTTGCCGCTTCGACTCAGGCACTTTCACAAACAAAAGATCAACTTAAAATTCACATATTCTTCCAAGAAAAAAACCCCTTTCTGCCAGTCTTTTGATGTTCCGTGCCTTTACCCCACAGCAAAAACAAACACAGATCGCAGTAATAATGAGAACAAAGGCAGCTATTTGCTCCAAATACACAATCGCGACTGCCTATCTGGTCACCCCTCACTCCTTCCACTTTCTCACGCTATGAAAAGCTTCAAAATTCGAGTGGTTCAGGGTGACCTACCAATTCCAAAGTCAGTCTGCTGGGCCAGTAGCTCTTCCAATTCAATTTATAAAATTTTGGTCCTTATTGGGGCATTTCAAACACTTTAATCCACATTTATCTTCCGTAAAATGCCCTGCGAAGTCGAGAAAACGTCCTCACACCACCACGGCCATAACCATGCCCCCCAATGCAAATTTTAAACTATGTGTGGTGCGGTTGGCTCAGATCTCCGGTGTCAGAATAGGCACAGCTTTATTTCTCACGCCAAAATAAACTGTCTGTTTTGAAGGGTTGTTTATTATGGGGGGAAAGGGTGGTTGTACCCTCCAAACTACGAAGGGAAGTGCTGGAATTTTTGCATGCTGGGCATCCTGGTATAGTCAGGATGAAGGGCTCGGCCCTGGCTAAAACATGGGAGGAACCCCAGGCACCATTGGCCAGGGTGCACATTGACTTCGCAGGGCCAGAAAAGGGGCAAACATTCCTTATCATTGCTGACGCTTACTCTAATTGGTTGGAGATAGTCTTAATGACTTCTATGACTGCCAAGGCTGTCATTAAGGCATTGAGAAAATTGTTCACTATGCACAGCCTCCCCGACATGCTAGTCTCGGACAATGGTCCACAATTGACAGCCGTCCCATTTGAGGTCTTTTTGGCCAAATTGGGTATCAGACATGCCCTAGTAGCTCCATTTCATCCAGCCAGTAATGGGCAGGCCGAACGATTAGTGAGATTTACCGAGGAAGCATTGACCAGAATGGGTCTGAGAGATTGGCAGGCCTGAATAGATAAGTTTTTTACTGATTCAACATATTACTCCTTGTGCTGCCACGAATAGAAGCCCCTTGGAGCTCCTCATGGGACGAGAATCTGATAACAGTTGGAGCAAATGCATCGAATTATATTGCTAACACTCCCCCTGATTCCACTGGGAAAATTAGGAAGTTTGAAATTGGGGACAAGGTCTATGCCTATAATTATGCCAGGGGAGCCCTCTGGATTCCTGGCATGGTTGTGGAACTATCTGGTCCTTGCTGCTGCAAGGTTGAGCTAGAGGATGGGAGATTGTGGGGTTGGCATGTGGATCAACTCTGCAGCTGGATTTCGAACTCTCTGCTACACACAATAGACCAAACTCAACCAACAAGCGGCCAGACCCTGACTGTTCTAAATTGTTAAATCCAATTCTAACACTAACTCAAACCCAATTGTATAGCTTGATTGCCCACCTTTGGAACCAAGACTCCAGCACAGACTTCCCAAGAGGTTGGGCCTTCCAACTCCTACCACACCTAGCGACATGCTCCAGGAGGTTCCATTGGTGGGTCCAGAGACTGCAACTAATCCACCTGCTCAAGTCGACGCCCAGGAACAAACTGAACTGCACAGGTCCATTAGGAATCACACCAGCCCTGCCTACCTGTGTGATTATGTCTGTAAATATGTACATATATTGACTTAAGTAATTGTATTCTAGGAGGGGAGGGATGTTATGTATCATAGGAAGTGTTATGACCATATAAGGAGTGAGTCATAGCCTTCACTCAGATCCTCCAAAATGGTGGGAAAATACTTGAAGCTCATTGATTAAGCTGTCTCAGAGCCCTCTCTAAAAGAGGGCTGCACTGGGCTTCCGGTGGCACCGCTGATGTTGCTGGACGCTCTCTCTCAGAGCGCCAGCCCTGCAATCTTGTAAAGCCACCCTGACAGCGTAAATCAGCTGTCCGGCAGCTGGAAAACCTTTCCCCCAGGAGAAGAGGGAAAGGAGAGTAATCGGGTGGTGGTAGAGCTCCCCTAAAGCCCCTGAAATAGTTTTGGGGGCTTGGAGGGTGAAAGCTCCCCAGGAAATCCGATGAAACTCTGAGATCCAGGGCGCTTCTGCTTTGAGCAGAAAAAAACATCGCAACTGCTTCTGCAATCTTTACTGAGATCTAAATTGATTACCTGTGAAGACAGGAGAGCAGACAATCACAAGTAACAAACCCTTAATTCCATGCTTAAATTGCCACTTTTTGAAGTTGACTAAAAGAGTGAAGAAAATGGCGCTTGTGCTTAATAGGGTGTGAAAGCTAACTCTCGTTAAAGCTGTTAACACCCAGCATTGTTCAAGGTGGTTGGATTCTAAAGACTTTATTGTTAACTGGGAAAGATAAAGAATTGATTTGTCAAATTAAATCACATAAACTAAAATTGCTGAGCTTTCTTCTCTGCTGAAGAAAGAAAGAAAGAAAGAAATGGCTTCTAAAAAACTTCAACTTCTGGCTGAGCCACAAATACAAACACAAGGACAAACATTTAATTTGGAAATGCTGCAAAAATCATTGAAGGAATCTATCACAGAAACTTTGAAAGAATCCTTAAAGGAGCACACCTCTATTATGGAAGAAAAACTTAAGGAAGTTACAGAAGTATTGAGGTTCGTAACAAGGAGATAAGAGAGGATATTGTGTTTGCGTTTCAAGGTTTAGCAAAAAATATGGTTCAGCTGGATGAGAAGATTGAGGAAATAAGTCAAGCTAATTTGAACTTGGAAAATAAAGTGCAAGAAATTCAGAATAAATCAGAAAAGGCAGATGAAGAAATGACTCTTATACAATACAGAATGATGGAATTTGCAGTGAGAGTGAGAGGATTGAAAGAAAGTAACTTAGAGAATTTGAGAGAGATTATTCCAGAAGCCTTGGCACCCTTTATTGGAGACCAACCAGAAGATCTTGCACTTCAGATTGATAAAATGTATCGGGTTAATTCCTGGATTGCTAGACAGAAACAGTTGCCAAGAAATGTGGTGATTTACTTTACAACCAGAAGTGTCAGAAATGCAATCTTACAAGCAGCTTATAAGAACAAAGTGGAAGTTGCAGGCCAAGAGCTTATAATACTGAAAGAAATTCCTCCCAAAATGTTAAGAAATAGAAAGGACTTTGCTTTTTTGGTGGATGAATTAAAAAATCGGCAGATGCAGTTCAGATGGGATGTTCAACAGGATTAATTGTGAACCTTTCAGAACAAGATACCATCTTAATACAGTTTGGAAGGCGAAAGATTTCTATATCAATGTACTGAAGGCGGGATGTCCACCATCGCCAGAAATGAGGAGAAAGGAGGAAGAGATGGCCAAGAAACGGGAGACAGAAGAGAAACATTTGCAAGCTGAAGCTGGGGCAGCAATTAAGGATGGGCAATCTTCGGATGCTGTTCAGGTTTGGGAACCTCTGATAAATTTGGAGGAAGGTAAAGGAGCAAAGACAGACCCGAGCAGTCACGAAACATAAAGAATTGGAATCAAAAAGGCAACAAATTCAGGTGACAACTCAAGAAATTACTAAAACAGAAGCTGTGGGAGGAGTTAAGCCAAAAAGGCAGATGAAGGAAGACCTCCATCTGATGCTCTAAAAGCTTCAAGGAGCCAAGAATGGTGACTAGATTTCTGACCTGGAATGTAAATGGATTAAATTCACCACAAAAAAGAAAGAAGATATTTCATTATCTCAAACAATTTAAAAATGATGTAATGTGCTTTCAGGAAACACATATTAGAATATCAGATCAAAAATATTTGATAAATTCAAGACTAGGTATACATTTTGTTGCATTGGCTCCGGAAAAGAAAAATGGTATAGTCATCTACTTAAAGAAAGATCTATCTGCTAAATTAATTGAAGCGGATGTTCAAGGAAGATATATAACAATTGAACTTTTAGTAGAAGGAAAGAAAACACTTGTGGTTGGAATATATGCTCCTAACCAGCAACAAGAAAAAATTTTATAAACTCTTGCATGCCAAAATGATACAATGGGATTATAAATTGTCTATATTAATGGGAGATTGGAATGGAGTATTAGACACTCGAAAAGACAAGAAAAGCCTTTCTCAAAATATTTCAAGTCGTGCGAAACTCCCTAAGGTTTTTTTTCGACATGATGGAAGATTTGGAGTTGAGAGATATTTGGCGTGAGCGGAATAATGAAGAAAAAGATTTTACTTTTTTCTTTGACAGACATCAATCCTTCTCTAGGATTGATTTTATACTAATTACTAATGATTTCCTTTCTAGGGTAAAGAAGACAAAGATATGTTCAAGAATATTGTCTGATCATAGCCCAGTTTGGGTGGAATTAGATCAGGAAAAGAGAGATAGGCGGTCATGGAGGTTAAATGAGAATCTGTTTATATATGAAGAAAATGTGAAGGAGTGCAAAAGACATATGAAAGAATTTTTTTTTATGAATATACATAAGGGTACATCTCTGGAGATTGTATGGGATGCAAGTAAAGCATATATGAGGGTAATTTTAATACCTATGAATACTAGACACAGACAGCAGAAAAAGCAGAAAAATTTAGAGAAAGAAATAAAAAAGAAAGAGCAACTACTTATACTAAATCCACAGGACAAAAGAGTAAAAGAAGCAATAAATATATTACGAGGGCAGTTTAAAATGGTGATAGCAGACCAGGTGGCTACTAGCTTACAATATGCTAAGCATAATACATTTTGCAATGCTAATAAGCCAGGTAGATGATTGGCTTATCTAATAAGGAAAAAACAGAAATCACGATTAATTGCTAAGATTGAATATAGAGGTAAACATGTATATCAACAGAATTTGATTAAGAAAGCTTTTTTAGAGTTTTATACAAAGTTATATACTAGTGATTCAATTCAAGATATAGATATAGAGAGATACATACAGGAGCAGAATATTGTTGCATTTACATTGGAGCAACGGGAAGGATTGAATCAACTTATAACTTCTGAGGAAATTTCTTCAGTAATCAAAGAGTTAAAAACGGGTAAAGCCCCAGGGACAGATGGTTTTACAGCTGTTTATTATAAAAATTTACAAGCAGAAATGGTGGAACCGCTTAGGGATTTATTTGATAAAATTTTGTCTGGAGGGGAAGTGCCTCCTTCATGGAGAACAGCTTTTATTTCATTGATACCAAAGGAAGATCAAGATTGTAACAAACCAGAAAATTATAGGCCAATATCACTTCTAAACATTGACTATAAGATTTTTGCTAAAATACTAGCAAATAGATTAATGATAGTTATGCAGTAAATGATTCATAATGACCAGTCAGGATTTATAAAAGGGAGACAAATGAGATGTAATGTGAGACAAATTGTTGATTTATTGGAATATCTGGAGAGAAACAACCAGGTCCCTGCAGCACTTTTTTTCTTGGATGCTGAGAAAGCATTTGATCGATTGAATTGGAAATTTCTACTTAACGTAATAGAAAGGATGCAATTTGAGAAATATTTTACACAATCAATTAAAGCAATATATCAACAACAAACAACCCAAATAATAGTTAATGGTAGTTTAACAGAAACTTTTAAAATTGAAAAAGGGACAAGGCAGTGGTGTCCATTATCTCCACTATTGTTTATTTTAACTTTAGAACTATTATTGAATAAAATACGTAGTTCAAGTGAAATCAAGGGAATTAAAATAAAGCAGCAAGATTACAGATTAAGAACATTTGCAGATGACCTGGTTGTTACTCTATCACAACCAACACATTCAGTGATATATCTGAGGGATATACTTGATCAATATGGAAATGTATCGGGATTTAAAGTAAATCAACGAAAGACAAAGATAATAACAAAAAATATGACTATACAGCAAAAAGAAGAGTTAGAAAGAATAACGGGCTTTGAAATAGTAAAAAAGGTGAGATATTTGGGAATGTTTATTACAGCTACAAATGTGAAACTATATAAAAATAATTATGAAGTATTATGACATAAAGTACAGAAAGAAATGGAAAATTGGAAAAAGTTACAATTATCTTTATTGGGAAGAATAACAGCAATAAAGATGAATGTTTTGTCAAGATTTTTATTTCAAATGATACCAATACTTAAAAAAGATGTAAATCTCAAAGAATGGCAGAAAGGTAATAATAATTTTGTATGGGCGGGTAAAAGACCCAGGGTAAAGTTAAGAGTAATACAGGATATACATGAAAGAGGGGGTCTTAAAATGCCTAATTTAAGATTATATTATGAGGCAGCTGTTCTTTCAATAATTAGTGATTGGTTTAATTTAAGTGAAGAAAGAATACTGAATATAGAAGGGTACGACTTGTTATACGGATGGCATGCTTATTTATTATATGATAAGGAAGTGGACAAGACATTCAAAAGTCATATATTTAGAAATGCTTTGTTGTGTGTCTGGAAAAAGTATCAGTATAGGTTGAATTATAGAATACCTGTATGGGCAATTCCCATACACGCGATAGAGAATATAAGCATAGAACAAAAACAAGAGGTGATTACTTATAAAGAACTTCTTTTTATGGAGAGAGGAAAGTTACAATTGAAATCATTAAATATATTGAGAGAAGAAGGGAGAACCTTTACATGGTTTCAGTACGGGCAACTGCAAGCTAGATGGAAGGAAGATCAGAAATTTGGTATCATGCAAAATGAAGAAAACTTGGTAAAACAAATCAGAGACCAAGGGCACTCGCAAATTAAAAGGTTATATAACGGTTTTTTTATATATATTCAAAAAGTTTTTTTATTTTATAAACAAACAAACAATACATAATCAATCATTCAATATATCTTCTGAATACATCTTTTGTGTCTTCTTTTTGCTCCTCCAATATTTATCTTATCTTAATATTATCATTTCCTTTATGATAATATTTAACACTTCCCCCACTTTTCTTACTTCTCTATTAATACATTTATCTATCTTTTAATTTTATTAAAAATTAGACAACCATTTTATCCCCACATAAACTTCAACCCCCCTCCCCACCCCACCCCCAACTTCCCAGAGCAAAAACAGGGTATAGCATTAAACAAACATAAGCTAAAATATACTAACTTACTACAAGATTCAAAACCCTCTCACACTCTTTAACTCCTCTTTTAAAAATTGTTCATCAGCCTCCCCTTTTAGAATTCTAATTTAAACATTTTAAAACTTTCTTTAAAGCATATTTTTAGAGGAAAAAAAATATTATTTTATATCCATTCGATTTTAAATTAACCATTTTAATACTTCAGTAAGTTTTTTAAAAAATACTTCAATAAAATATTCTTCAGAATATAACCTTAAAGATACTATTAATCCATTGAGTTAAATTATTTCTAACTCTTGAGTTCATTCTTCAAAATATCAATTTCAAAACTTTCAGAAAGCTATCCATTAACTTTAAAGTTAACCATTTTAATACCTCAGTAATTTTTAAAAAGCTATCCATTTTTAGTTAAACATTTTTACTTAAACTTAAAAAAAAATACTAATTTCAGTAGACTTTTCAGATTTATTATTAAGATCCTCCCCAAAAGAAATTAATCAATTCTTCCTTTCTTTCTATATTTTTTCCAATCCTCCTTCTTCAATAATACTTTCTTTTTCAGCATTGCTCCTCCCCCTGCTTTTATTTTCGAAAATTTTTCAATATAGATTTGAGGCTGATGCATCTTTGGAAATTGTTCTCTTCTAAGAGTTATTTCCTTTAAATTGAAACCTCCATTTCGACTCTTCCTGCTTATATAATTAGTCACTTCATTCCTTAAAAATTGATTCTGTCTATAAAGCCAAAAATTGTCACAATAAAGTTTATCAGTCTGCAGGAAAGAGTCTATTTGCTGCTTTTCAGTTAGCTGCATAGAAGCCCCTGCCAAAACCTCTGTTTTCAATGTGCTAACTTCCATCATGAGCCTGACAACCTCTTTTCCCTGCTCCAAAGTCAAATTAGCTTGATTAATTTTTTCCTTTTTTCCAGCCAGCAAATCATTGTTGTTCTCCAGATTTTGATTTTGAACAATCCTTTCAATTGATTCTAATATAACAGAAGTATGAAAATTTAAAAGTTCTTGTAAAACCTTTAAGGTCAAAACTTGTGAATTTGCTGGCTCATATAATAATGATCCTCCATCCTTGATGTCAGCCATATTTCAATTTCCACTTTAAATTTATTCAGCTATCAGGTCAATAAGTCCAGTAATTTTTCACACAATTTAGAAGTATAAAGTAGTTGAGGTCAATACCTCAACTTTCCATTCCACTAGCACTTTAAATCTTTTTCTTGCCGCGTAATCCAGTAGCTTTAATCAATGTTGCAGCTTTAATGATCACTTTCACTACTAAGTTTCGGTTTAACACCCTTAAGCGCCATCTTTTTCCTTTTTCTTTTAAACGGAGTTAAAGTTTAGTACTTGCATTTTCTGTTCTGATTTTGCTCTGCCAGCGTCCAGGTTCAAATTTTCTCATAATCCTTAAAATTGCATTGCTGGTGTGGTCGCGACCCCTTGTTCTGGATAAAGAAGAATCGTCCCGGATCCGGAGCACTGAAGGGCTTTCAGGGTGCTCTCACCCTGCAAACCCCAGGCTTAAAAAAAAAAAAGCCTGGGGGTCTAGGGGAGCTCTACCCAGACCCTTCTTCTCTTCTCTCCCCCTTTTTCCCTGGGGGAGAGTTTCGAGCTGCTAGACAGCTGATTTTCACTGTTTTAGCGGCAAACGGAATCGCGGGGCTGGAGCTCCTAAAGGAGCATCCATCGGGGAACGTGGAGCCACCGGAGGTCCGGTTATATAATGTTTTGATAGAAATAGATTCGGAAACGGAACTGGTTACAAATTGTATGATTAAATGGGCACAGAATATTCAGGAACCTATAATGTTGGAAACTTGGGAAAAAATATGGGTTAGAAATGTTAAATTTACACAAGCACAAAATTTAAGAGAAAACTTTTACAAAATGTTTTATAGATGGCATTTAGACCCAAAAAAACTAGCAAGTATGTACCCAGATATGCAAGCTCAATGTTGGAGATATGAGTCGGAGGATGCAACGTATTTTCATATATGGTGGACTTGTAAAAAAGTTAAGGCATTTTGGATAAAAATTTGGTAGATTATGCAAAATATTATGAAAAAAAGGTTAAAATTTACTCCACAATTGTTTTTGCTGGGCATAATTATAGATTGTACAGCTATAGAGATTAAATTGATTTTAAACTTGATAACAGCAGCTAGGCTTTTGATAGCGCAATACTGGAAGAAGAAATGTTTACCTACTATTGAAGAATGGACATTAAAAGTGGCAAATTTTGCAGAGATGGCAAAAATTTTGGCGTACTTGAAGGACCATACACAAGAAAGATATATACTGGAGTGGAGAAGATGGATTGATTACATTCAAAATAAATATCAGACTAGGAAATACCAAATAGCTTATGATTGACTAGAATGTTAGAAATGTATCTGTATTGTACAAGGAGAGTTAAGGTTCTAGGGGGGGTGCAGGAATTTATAGATTGTTAGTTTAGTTTAGCTTATGATTGATAAATGCTATACCCTGTATTTTGCTCTGGGAAGTCCGGGGGGGAGGGGGGAGGGGGTAGAGGGAGAGGAGGGGAAAATTTGTAAAAATGTTTTATGTCTTGTAAAACTTTTTAATAAAAAAAAAAGAGCTGCACTGGTTGGTTGGATTGCACTGATCTACTAATAAAGAACTGTTGTCACTAAAGAGCTGTATCCGTCTCTTCCATCACCGAATCTAACAAATTCTGAATGAACTGTTGCCTGATAAAACATTGTCCAATGAAGCAGATTGGGAGTATCAGGAACAAACCACCCCTTTCATTTGACTGTTTGTCAAGCGCTGATAACTATTTTCTTCAGGGTGATGTCTTTGAAGCTGAGGTGCAAAAATGGTTGGCACACCTGCTCCTTAATGAACCTAGGAGGAACCTAACTGCCCACTTGATCTGTATGATAAATGTGAACTGCAGAGAACCAACTACCCAGACGTCTTGTGATTTTCTCATCTCTAGAATAGGGCTTGTAATGAAACTCTACAATAACAGAAAAACCATCCAGGAAGCATCTGATCTGTTGAAATCTGACTTGTTGCTGACTAAAAATGAAACCAATTTGAATACACCAAGCTCCAGAAAAATGGAGAAACCTTCTGTTGAGGTAAAAGCAACCTACATAAACAATCCTAACAGGTGCACTAATAGGAGTATTACAAGATTTGATCACCTAGATGTCTCTCCCCCTCCTCCCCCCTCAGAAGGCCCAATTGATGTAAATTGTGCATTCATTTCTTTAAAGACAGTTACTGTTTTTGAGTAAAAGCCTTGTTAGATTGTTTATAGTAATGTGTGTGTGCCAAGACCACTTCTCTGCCTGATTTCCATCTCTTATATACAAGGATAAGCAACATGTAAGGTTCTTACAAATTGTGATCAGCATCTGGGGAGAGTGGTGTATAGCACAAAGCTAAAATAACTGAAATGTGAACATGGAAAACTGAACAAGGTTCTGTTGAATATTAATGAGGGAGAAGTCATGACATATGACTTCCCCCTCATTGGTCGAGGCTCCAAAGCGGGAGAATCGACTGACATGAGTGGCTGAAGCGCTGGACAGCTCCGGGGGTTTAAAAGGAGCTGCCAGCGCATCAGCTGCTGCTTTTTAAACTACAGAAATAAACTACTTTACTGCACCATGCCACGTCCTGCCTCCTCACTCTGACCCCACATCTAACACTAAATCAGAAATTTCAGATATGATTACTTTAATAAAACTGGATTGGTAAAACTATTGTTGCCTTTAAAGGGTAGGTGGGCCTGAATATATTTTTCTTCTGGGGAAAAGAGCTGTTAAAATACGCGAAGGCCCATCTTTCACTTTACTTCTCTTTGTTTAACCTTGCAGATACCCAAGCAGGGGATTCAACAACATGGGAATGGCATCAATTGGAGGTTGGCTGTTTCTGTGACAACGGTAATGGTGGTTATTATTGTAATAATTTGTTTGATTGAGGTAAGCTAAAATGTTTTTCTAGAGATCCTTATATTAATTTATTTACCCACTATATTTCAAAGTCCAATAAACTTCTCTAAACTCTCAATATGCTGCTTTAGTGAAGAGCCAGCATTTCCTTGAACACCGTAACTCAGAGAACACATTATTGCAGCCAGGATTTAATATAAAATATTCTCACTTCAAAAAACGGGTGGGATTGATTTTTGTAAAATTATTGGTGAGGCGGACAAATCATGACAAAATGGGTGTATTAAGCTTGGATTCATTCCATCTTCAATTCTGAAAGGGAACGTGTGGCTGGTAGGCTTGATTTGCTCCATAAGACCTTCTCATGAGGTTTACCAAGGCCATGTTGGAGACCCCAACCTTTTTATAATCAAATAATTTGATTTTTTTTTGCTGGATGAATTTGTATGTTTAGCATTGGCTTCCTGTTACATTCCTCAATTGGTGTCATAGCCTTTTTTCCCTTCTCCTCTTGGCAACTTTCAATTATTTTCAGTGCTAAACAAACATTAAAGTTCAGATTACCAGGATGACATGCATGCTAATGAAGTCAAAAATAAGTAAAATCTCAAACAGCTATGTGGTCACTTGCAACATGCACTCTTAAAACTTTGGAGACAATTGCAGGTGTGTGTTTTAGCATAAGAGGCAATTAAGGCTTCTGCTGCCTGGCTATTGCTTGTACATGCACAGAAGAGTCTTGAGACTGAAAAGTATTTTAAGTCCATTTTGAGAAACAGAAATATATACACCTGTTATTAAATGATTATATTCCCTGAGGACAGAAATGGATGCCATATTTAGTTTGAACATTGTCAAAAGAGTTTGTCCAGTCTAACATCTCACTGTTTTTCTCTTTGATATTTCTTTAATATCAAGCAGGTTAAGATGGCGGCTCATGTATATGCATCAGCTCGAAGCTCCACAGACCAGTATTTTTAAATTAATTTATTGTTTGTGTATTTTTTAGTGAGTGCTCTGCACGTTCAGGCACAAGTAGTTTACAGTCGACAAGAGTTATTAATCATTGGCAGAGAAGGCAGAGAAGGCTGCATTTTTGAACCAGGAGTCTCAAGTTACAACATTCCAACTGAGCTGGTTAGAATGATGCCGTGGATTACTCTCCCTGCTAGAAAGCAAAGGAGGCGAAGGAGACGAAGGAAACTCAGGCAGAAATGAAGTTGTAGAGCTGGACTGTGTGTAAGGTTAGGAAAAAATCCTCACAAGCCTGCACTGCCAAGTCTTTTTGTTTCAAATGTTAGATCTCTCCCTAATAAGACTGAGGAGCTGGAACTTGTGTTGTAACTTGAGACTCCTGGTTCAAAAATGCAGAGTGCTCTCTGTGCTCAGTTTATCGAGCGGATAGAACCATGGTCTCTGGGAAGAGCAGAGGAGGGGAACTTTGGGTTTACATAAATAATAACTGGAACAAATGTTAAAATAATGGACACTCACTGTTCTCCTGATTTGGAATAGTTGGCAGTGAAATGCCACCCCTTTTATCTGCCTCATGAGTTTAACATTGTAATAACAACTGCAGTATATATACCTCCTGATGCTAACATGACCACAGCCATGTGCCACCTGTTAACTGCTATTAGCAAACAGCAACAGGCCTACCCAGATGGAATGCTGGTGATTGCAGGTGATTTCAATCAAATCAACTTAAAGACTGTCCTCCCTAAGTTCTATCAGTACGTAGACTGTCCCACCAGAGGGAAAAATATCTTGGATCCGGTATATAATAACATCATGCCCAGATACAGGACTATGCTTTTACCCCACCTGGGACAGTCAGATCATATATCTGTGTTCTTTTTTTTTTTAATAATTTTTATTAATATATTCTATACACCAATACACCAATAAGATATACAATCCTGCCATATAATGTGATTACATTGGTATAATGTGATTACCTTGTCCATAAATATAAAGTCATTCCTTTATACATACATATTTGCCATCATATATATACATCATCATATATCTATTCTATCCCACCTTTTCTGGACCCAGTCGTACCATAATTTCCAACTATTATAAAATTCTGAATCTTTTTTTACCATTGATCAATCTAGTTAATCTATCTGATTCCGCACACTCATTAATTTTATATATTGTTTTCAAATCCATCGGTAAGTATTGATTTTTCCACTCCTGCGCATACGCTAATCTTGCTGCAGTAATAATGTGAATCAACAAGAACCATATATCTGATTTAATATTCAAAGGTTTTGCCCCCAATAGGAATATCTCAGGCCTTAATTCCAAATTAATCTGTGTAATTTCCAAAATCCATTGCCGTACTTTTTTCCAATATTTAACCGCCTGCAGACAGGTCCACCATTGGTGAAAATAAGTTCCATTACTGTAACCGCACTTCCAACAGCAGGCAGATGTCCCAGGAAACATTTTAGCTAGTCTCGCAGGGAGGAGATGTCACCGGTAGACCATTTTATATATGTTTTCTTTGTATGAAGAAGCCATAGTTAATTTCATATTTTTCAACCAAATCAGTTCCCATTGCCTTACAATCTGATTTTCCAGTGGAAGTAGATAGTATTCCCTACTGTGACTCTGACCCAAAAACATTAATCACAAATATCTGAGTGATCTCATAAAATCAACTCATTATCTATAAAAGAGACCACTACCTATATTGTTGCATGGTTTTTGGTAATTCTATGATGTCACAAATCATGGTAAACCAAACAGCAGTGGCATTATCCTGCAGCCTTCATATGGAATAATTTGTGATTGCTTGGTAACTGCATAGTATTACTCAATTGTTGTCTATCACATTCCAGATAAATGAACCAGAAGGGTTATCATGAGATACCGTGCGCTCCCACAGAGAGGGTCTCCTCAGGGTGCCATCAGCCAAACAATGTAGGCTGGTGACCCCCAGGGGGAGGGCCTTCTCTGTGGGGGCACCTACCCTATGGAACCAGCTGCCCCCTGAGATAAGGAGAATCCAAGACCTCGGTGCCTTCCGCTGTGCCCTTAAAACTTTCTTTTTTCATCAAGCCAGGCTGGCTTAACATATTTTTAAATTTTTAATTTTTAATCGGTTTGTCATTTTAGACTGGGGCCAAATTAATATATATTCTTTTAATTGTTCTTAATGTTTGTATTGTATGTTTTTATCTGGCTGTACACCGCCCTGATTCCCTTGGGAGAAGGTGCAGTATAAATAAAAATAAATAAAAAATAAAATGAGATGTGTTGCCGCCTTTGCGATCCTGGCTGGAATTCTATTGTTCTATTGTGAAAGGTTGGATGGATATATACTTCCATGCCCAGCCTCAAACACCAATTGCAATTCTCCTAGTTATGACAATGTGCTTATCCAGGAGACAATTGGTAATTTCGATGAATTTATTAGCTCATCAATTTTAATATTATGGAATAGATTAACTAAATCAAATCCTCATGAATATTTGGACAAAACAGGATCTCCTGAAAATCTGGTGAAAAAACTGTACAAATCATCCAATCTCTTACAAGTCAAACGCAAAGAAGAAATAATAGGGTAAAAAAGAAAATCTCATCAATTGGAGATCCAAAAGGAAGTGACTACAGAAATTTCAGAGGCTCTGGATGATAACACGGGGCTGAAGGTGACTGTCAGAGAAAAAATAAGAGGAAACAAAGAGAAACCTCATAAGTTGGAGACACACAAGGAAGTGACTAGAGGAATTTCAGAAGCTCTGAAGATTACTATAGGACTAAAGGTGACTCTCAGAGAAAAAACAAGAGGAAACAAAGAGAAAACTCATGAGTTGGAGAAAAAAGGGATTAGACAAATTTCAGAAGCTCTGAAGGTTAAGAGGTGGCCAAAGGGGGCTCTCAAAGACGAAATAGGAAAAAACGAAGAGACAACCCTCGAGTTGGAGATGCAGAAGGAAGTGGCTACAGAAATTTCAGAAGCTCTGAATGTTAATATGGGGCCTAAGTTGACACTAATAGAAAAAATAACAGAAAACAAAGAGAAAATTCATAACCTGGAGATTCCAAATGAAGTGACTACAGAAATTTCAGAAGCTCTGAAGATTAAGGAGTGGCCGAAGGGGACTCTCAAAGACGAAATAGGAAAAACCAAAGAGAAAACCCGTGAGTTGGAGATGCAGAAGGAAGTGACTACCGAAATTTCAGAAGCTCTGGATGTTAATATGGGGCCTAAATTGACACTAACAGAAAAAATAACAGAAAACAAAGAGAAAATTCATGAGTTGGATATTCCAAAGGAAGTAACTACAGAAATTTCAGAAGCTCTGAAGATTAAGGAGTGGCCGAAGGGGACTCTCAAAGACGAAATAGGAAAAAACGAAGAGACAACCCTCGAGTTGGAGATGCAGAAGGAAGTGGCTACAGAAATTTCAGAAGCTCTGAATGTTAATATGGGGCCTAAGTTGACATTAACAGAAAAAATAACAGAAAACAAAGAGAAAATTCATGACCTGGAGGTTCCAAATAATAATAATAATAATAATTTTATTTCTATACCACCTTTCTCCCGAAGGACTCAGGGCGGTGTACAGCCTATTTAAAAACACAAGACAAAACAATGATTAAAAATTTAAAATGATTAAATAGATTTGGCTCAATTTAAAACCCCAGAAATTTAAAATACACCAATTTAAAATTATTATGTTGATACCCCGGCCTGGCCGAACAACAGGGTCTTCAGTGCGCAGCGAAACACCCGGAGGTCGGAGATCTTATGTATTTCTGGGGGCAGTTAATTCCACAGGGCTGGGGCTCCCACAGAGAAGGCCCTCCCCCTGGGTGTCGCCAGCCGACATAACTTGGCCAATGGCACCCTGAGGAGACCCTCTCTGTGGGAGCGGACTGGCCGGTGGGAGGCTATTGGTGGCAGAAGACGGTCTCGAAGGTACCCGGGTCCTATGCCATGGAGCGCTTTAAAGGTGGTAACCAACACCTTGAATCGCACCCGGAAGACCACTGGGAGCCAGTGCAGCTCGCGCAGGAGGGATGTCACATGGGCACAACGAGTTGCGCCCATAACCACCCGCGCGGCCGCATTCTGGACCAGTTGGAGCCTCCGAGTGCTCTTCAAGGGGAGCCCCATGTAGAGAGCATTACAATAGTCCAACCGGGAGGTAACAATGGCGTGAGTGACCGTGCGCAGTGCGTCCTGATCCAGAAAGGGCTGCAACTGGCGAATCAGGCGAACCTGATAAAAGGCCCCCCTGGCCACGGCCATCATATGCTCTTCTAAAGACAGCCGTGCATCCAGGAGGACACCCAAATTGAGATCCCTCTCTATGGGGGCAAAGATTCACCCCCAATAGTCAGCGATGGCACCTGCTGACTATATCGGGGTGCCGGGAGCCACAGCCACTTGGTCTTGGAGGGGTTGAGTCTGAGTCTGTTCCTCCCCATTCAGACCCGCACGGCCTCCAGGCAGCGAGACATCACATCAAGGGCATCGTTGGTGTGGTCTGGGGTGGAGATGTACAGCTGAGTATCATCAGCGTACAGATGACACTTCACCCCAAAACCACGGATGATCTCACCCAGCGGCTTCACATAAATGTTGAACAGAAGGGGCAAGAGGACCGACCCTTGAGGCAATCCCCATGTGCGATGCCTTGAGGTCAACCTCTGCCCCCCTGCCAACACAAACTTCGAGCGGTCGGAGAGGAAGGAGGAGAACCACCGCAGAATGGTGCCCCCTATTCCTAACCCCCTCAACCGCTGCAGCATGATACCATGGTCGATGATATCAAAGCCGCTGAGAGATCTAATAGGACTAGGACAGAGGAGCAACCCCTGTCCCGAGCCCTCCAGAGATCATCCACCAACGTGACCAATGCCGTTTCTGTGCTGTACCCCTGCCTGAAGCCCGACTGGTACGGGTCTAGATAGATAGGTTCATCCAGGTGCTGGAGAAGTTGTCGTGCCACCACGCTCTCAACAACCTTCGCCACAAAACGAAGGTTGGAGACTGGACGATAGTTGGCTAATTCAACCGGGTCCAGGGAAGGCTTCTTGAGGAGGGGCCTCACTACCGCCTCTTTCAAGGCGGCAGGAAAGGCACCCTCACTCAGAGAAGCACTTATAATTCCCTGGAGCCAGCCTCGTGTAACCTCCCGGGAGGTTGAAGTGACTACAGAAATTTCAGAAGCTCTGAAGGTTAAGGGGTGGCCGAAGGTGTCTGTCGAGCCTCGGTTGGGTCTCGCCATCACTGGGGAGGACGACGAGGAGGAGGCAAGCTGCCGGACTCTTCGGGAGCTTGTCATCAGCTGTTTAAGAAGTCTTTACCACTCGCACACAAAACGAAGCAAACACTTTAATCGGAGATTGGGGGGGCATGGAGTATGCAGACGATGCTGCCTTGTGATGTAACAGAGGCACGCTCCTCCTACAGGCCAGCTAGGGGAAGGAGGGGTGATGTTAACTGTTTGATTGCCAATTGATTTATTGCTGCGTATATAAAAGGCGCTACACTGCGATTGTGTGTAGCGCTAACTTTAAACCTTGTTTCCGGCTTGTGCCTTTCTCCTGCCTGTCTTTGCTGTGCTGAACCTAATTAAAGAAATTGCAACTGCTTTATTCCGTTCTGGTGGTGGCTTGTTTCCAGTGCAGTTGGGTGGACTGGCCGAGAGAAAGTTAGCACTCCCCCACCCACCAATTTCAACTGCCTACGTTCCCTAGCTGCGGTCCGGCGAGAAAGGCTGTCAGTGATGGCAGAAGGGACGGCGCTAGGTGATTTGGAGTTGGAGGTCCCTCTAGAGGCTGACATGGAGGAGGTGGTTGTGGAAGAGGAGAAGCTACAAACCGCAACCCCCCACCAACTGGTGGTCAGACCCAAGCTGCGCCAGCTACATGAGGAGGACTGCGTGGAGACGGCTGATGCGCAGAGTCAAGGGCTAGACCCTTCGGGACAGGTTTCCAGTGGGGGCTGGTGGCCTAGTTCTACTCATACTGGGTCCCAATGGCCATCTACCCCCTTGTTGGGTCCGTCATTTAGAGGTTGGCGGGAGAGACGTTGGACAGACGACGAAGAGGCAGACTGGGGCTATGATACTACAGGACCTGAACCCAGTGCTATGGATGCCATAAGAGACCAGTTTGGAGAAGGGAGTTCCTGGGATGCCCTGTCTTGGCAACCCTGGGCCACTGGGGCGGAGCCGTTACAAGGCAAGTCTTGGCAGGATGAGGGTCTTTCCAGGTCAGAGGTTCGGTTTCGCATTGCTAGCCCCAAATTCCGAAGGGAACAGGAAACAGGAAAAGGAAAGGGCCAAATCGAAGACCGGGACTACCACCTGCCTAAGAGAGAGGATAGCACCAGGGGTTCCGAACAACCATCGAACAGAAGAGAGGTAGGAGCTGGAAGGAGGGCACAACGTCCTGTGGGGGAATGGAGGCCTGTTGGAGACCTGAGGAGAGATGGGGAGAACAGACCGCCTGTACCATCCCCAGCATGGATCCCGGTTCCTGGGATGTGGGCACCACCTCCAATCTGGGGCCCTCCTGCACTGCAAGCCACCTTTGACGGGAGCCCAGACCGTGTGGCATTGTTCTTAAGCCAGGTGGTTAGTCATCTAGACCAGTATGGTCGCTGGTATTCATCACAATGGGCCATGGTGGTAGCCATTACGGCTGTGTTAACCGGCGATGCAGCAGATTGGGTGGCGGGATTACATCACAACCATGCTAGAGAACTGGTGGACGTGGGTAGGTTCTTGGAAGCTCTCCGGTCTGCTTTTGAGGATGACTCCAGTGTACAAATCGCGGAAGGAGATCTTGTAGCCCTCAAACAGTGGGGTGTTCCTGCAAAAGGCTATGTACGTGATTTCCGGAAAATTGCTAGTTGCTTAAAGGACTGGCCCGAATGGAGGCTAGTCCAGCAATTTTGGATGGGGTTGGAACGTGAGTTATGTCAAGCCTGTGCGTACCGAGGCCTGGCTCCGCACCTAGCTATTTGGTTTAAAGCCACTATTGAACTGGACATTACCCTCCGGGAGTTTAGGTCTCGGTCGGAAGTTAATGTGGGACAGAGACGGGTTCCCACGGAGAGGGCCTCAGAAAAGCCGCCAACCACGCGGGTTCAAGTACCTCTGCCCAGCATCATCCCACCTGAAAGGTCTCAGCGACTGGCGTTTTGTTTTTTTTGCTGCAATCAGGCAGGACACAGAGCGGCTGAATGCCCTATACCTCCGTTACGAGTACAGGCCCAAAAGCCAGCTACGGGGGTAGCGACCAGTGGCCAACCACGGCAGCCACAAGAACGTACACAAGCACTTCAAGGACCAAAGTGATATTACACCAACCAATGTGGCGGGGAAATTCCCGGTGGTATCGGGCGTCAATGATGACGATGAGCCGGAGGACCCTATGGTGAGCTAAACTGTGTTCCCTTTTGTCATACCTGTGGTGCTGAGGAATCCCCGAAGCACAACAGGTTTTCAGTATGATGCTTTAATAGACACTGGATGTACCCGTTGTCTGGTGCGGAGAAGTGTGGTGGATGCTCTGGGCTTACAGATAAAAAAACTAAAAGTCCTTGTGAAGTTCGAACAGATGGACGGGTCGTTATTGGGGGGGGGGGGCGCCTGCTAACCACGTAACCGAACATTTGTTGTTGGTGATAGGTGAACATCAAGAGTCCATCCAGTTTATTGTGGTTGAAAAAATGATAGAACCAGTTATTCTGGGTCTCACATGGTTAGATAAATGGCAACCTCACATCTGGTGGGAGGGGGGTTATCGTAAGCTTAGAATCCCTTCGGGACCAGCTGTCCCATCCCCTGCTTCTTCAGTGGGACAGTCGAGTGAGGGACAGGACAATAGCTGTACCTCCACAGAGGTGTTGCTTACACCGGACTTTCCCATGGTTTACCAAGACCTTTCAGCTGTATTCAGTGAAGGGGAATGTGAAGTACTACCCCCCCCCATCGGACTACGGATTGCGCTATCGAGTTGGTGCCTGGGGCTAAGTTACCGAAACCTCGAATGTATTCCATGACCCAACAAGAATTAACTGAGTTACGACAATATATCGACAAAAATTTAACTAGAGGTTTCATCGTCCCTAGTAGATCTAGGATGGCCGCCCCAGTCTTCTTCAGGGAGAAGAAGGACGGCGGGGTTCGGTTATGTGTTGACTTCCGAGATTTGAACGGAGTATGTATAGAACATCTATACCCCCTTCCGCTTATGAAGGATTTGTTAGCTGCACTATCTACAGGATGGGTATTTACAAAACTAGATTTAAGGGAAGAGTACTACCGAGTACGTATCAAACAGGACGATGAATGGAAGACCACTTTCAACTGCCCTCTTGGTAAATACCAATATCGAGTTATGCCGTTTGGACTTCAAGGCGCTCCAGCGGTGTTCATGCAGCTTATCAACGAAGTTTTGCATGAACATTTGTATAGAGGAGTTCTTGTTTATTTAGACGACATTCTAATATATACGCGCACCTTGGAAGAACACGTCGTGTTAGTTCGTCAGGGCTTAGAGAAGTTGTTAGCTGCTAAACTGTTTATAAAACTCTCGAAATATGAGTTCCATAAATCAAAAATAGATTAACTCGGGTATAGGATCTCAAGCAACGGGATAGAAATGGATCCACGTAAAGTCCAAGCTATAGTTGAGTGGCAAGCGCCGAAAACCAGGAAACAACTCCAAAGTTTCCTTGGTTTCGCGAATTTCTATCGCCAATTCGTCCCCGCATTTGCCGCTATAGCACTACCATTAACAGACCTGTTACACACTAAATCCACTGTGATAAAATCAAGACCAAACCAGTTATTGCAATGGACAGCTCAATGTCAAAGTGCGTTTGAACAGTTGAAATATCTTTTCACCAGAGAACCGGTACTTAAACACCCTGATCTGTCTCGTGAATTCATCATTCCAGCCGATGCTAGTGACGTTGCTGTGGGAGCGGTGTTGCTGCAAAAAGATGAACAGGATAGGATACGCCCTTGTGCTTATACCTCACGCAAATTAAATACCACAGAGCGAGGGTGGGCGATCTGGGAAAAGGAGGCCTTTGCTGTCCGTTGGGCTCTACTTATGTGGCGTCACATCCTGGAAGGGGCTACTATCCCGTTTGAAGTATGGACAGACCATAAAAATTTAGAGGCATTACAAACGCCTAGAAGTCTGTCTCCAAAGCAACTATGCTGGGCACAATATTTCCAAAGATTCAATTTCAGACTCAAATATGTGCCAGCAGGAAAGAACTTCCTCGCCGACGCACTTTCTCGTATGCCACAATATAACAGTAAGCACGAGGAAGTAGTGGAATCTCTTATACCACCTATTGAGAGTGAGCATGCGGTTGCAGCAGTGTTACGGAAAGAAGCTTCCTTCTTAACAAATCTACGGATAGCCATCAGCCAGGATATGTGGTTAAATCAAAACCAAACGTCAATAATCCTACGAGATGGATTAGGGTGGAATGGGGATCGTTTATACATTCCAGAACCGCTTCGAGCTACAGTTTTACGACGGTGCCATGATGCCAAACCAGCAGGTCACTATGGTTTCCTTAAAACACTTCACCTGATTAGACGTCAATTTTGGTGGCCACGAATGCATGGTGAAATTGAACCTTACATAAAAACGTGCCCAACATGCGCGGCAGCAAAACCATGGTCAGGGAAACCACTCAGTTGATTAAAAACCGGTGGCTGATCCTAATCGTCCGTGGGAGGAGGTGGCGATGGATTTTATAGTGGACCTTCCGCCCAGCAATGGACATACCGTTATTTGGACAGTAGTAGACCTATTTTCAAAGCAGGCACATTTTATACCCTGTCGGAGTTTACCATCTGCCCGACGATTGACAGATATGTTTTCAGGAGTGCTGCTCCCACTGTCCATAGCTGGGATCTTCCCTCAGATCTCATCAGTAACTGGGTGATAGCTGTTGAAGCTCTCTCTCTCCATTAGGCACGCCTCCTATCCCATAATCCTCCAGTCTATCATTCAGTTACTGATAAGAACTGAGGTGAAAATTTGAGCTGTGGACAATTGGGTCTGTTTTTTTTCCAGATTTAACTCTCACTCCCGTTTAGGCATTTTTTTTCTTTATTTTTGATTAGGATTTTTCTCTGCTTGTGTGGTTCCTGTTTCTGGCGAGCGCCTGGCTGCGGATTGCGTGTGGTGTGTCCTCGGTCCACCTTCGCCTCTCGGTGTTGCAGCCGCCGGATTCTGACTCTTCGGGGCGGATCCGGCTCCTTATAGCAGCGGCGAGTGTGTGCTGGGTGAGCTGCATTGCCGTCCACGCCACGTCTCGCTCCTTCCACTTCTGCTGCTCGGGGCTTGTGTCACCTCGGCGGTGCGTTCCCCATTATCTCTGCCCGATCGGAGGCCGGAGCGTTTGGCACGCAGGGTTGCCGCCATTGTTGTGCTGCCCATCGCAGAAGCTCTGCCTCAGAGGTGTCTCGCCCTTATATTTTCGACGGATTGGTGAGCACCCTGGTTTTGTTCGCTCTGTCTTGCCTCACAGCCTCCCCTCTGCCTAAATTGCGGTGGCCTTCGCCTGCACGCCTAGCGGCCAGCATTTTGAGACCACCTTATTGTGGCTGCCATTTTGCCTTCTTCTTCAGCATCGGGGTCTGGCAGGCTCTTCTCTGGACTGATTCCCTGCCATTTGACCTTGCATTCTGGCTGGCTCCCCACCATTCTGACTGTATATAGTTGAGTTTTCAAATACTTTAAAATAAAAAAAAAACACAAAAAAACAAACAAATAATCAAAAAATTTATATTTACATTTGTATAAATAATTATTAATACAAAAATAAATAAATAAATAAGTGATACCTATCGAATTGATTACTCCTTGAGTGTGTGCACGGTAGTTGGACTGTGCCCTGAACCATGTCAGACTTCTCCTTGTCGTCAGATATGGAGCCCGAACTGAGCCCAGACCCGCAGTACTTCCAGGGGGTCTAAGAAGAAGTCTGGGAAGCGGCCTGAATCATCCAGCCGCCGATCCCATAAATCCAAAGCATCAAAAGGCCTGGATAAGGATGCACAACGTCGCCATAATGCTCTAGAGCATCAATGGGACAAGGCTAGGCGTGCAGCAGTTGCAGACGTGGGTCTGGACGACGGCACTGACTTGCCTGTAGCTTCAGTCTTGGCGGCTGAAGCCTCGCAGGCCTCTTCTCCTGAACACTGCCCTCAAGAGCAAACACAGCCCGCACGGCCGCTGAGGCTCTCAAAAAGGGTTTCACAATCGATGCCAGATGTGTCAGGGGCTGGATTGGCCTCGAGCCAAGGGACCAACAGGCCTCCACCCGAGGCCACCTTTACTCCGACGGCTGCTGGGCTATGGGCGCCCATGATGTCTTCCGCTGCAGTGCCGATGGAGTTCCAGAACTCTCTTCGGCATTTTCTTCCTTTCTGGCGGCCGGGCTTCAACAAGCGGCCCAGTTTCCATCTCAGAACTTCATTACGCAGCCCGATCCTCTACTTCAGCAGCCCTCAACCTCGCTGAGAGCTCGGGCGACTCCTTCTCGGCCTCTGTCCGAGCTGGATCAGGTCGAGGACTGCCCTGAGGATTTAGAGTTCTCAGATGACGAGGATTTACCTCCGGACGCTCCGGCTTTCACTGATCTGTTTCGTCCGGCCATGTTTAAATCTCTCTTACACAAGGCTCGTGTTACGACCAACCTGGGCTCGCAGAACGTCCCTTCGACCGGTGCATCGACATCCGCAGGCCTGCACGACTCTCTGTTTCAGTCTTCTTCGCCAGACAAGGATGTCATTCCCTGTCCCAAACTGTTCCTCGACGTGTTGCAGGCTCCTTGGGGTCAACCTGGTTTGCTCACTTCGCCCAGCACTCTTGACAAGAAGCTGTTTTGTGCTGCTGCCCTGGAACTTGAGGATCTCTTGGCCCTCCCGAACGTTGATGCGCCGGTGGCGGCCCTGTCTTCTAACTCTGTTGTGTCTTCTGATTCGTTGGACGTTCTTAAGGCGGAAGACCATCGGGCCGAACTGGCCTTTCGCAAATCTCACCAAGCCATTGCCTGGGTGGTCAGGACGGCGACCGCGACATCGTTCTTCAACAGAGCCTTTATCATCTGGCTTAAGCAGCTTCAACAGCACCTTCCACCGGAGGAAACTAGATTGCACCAGGATATAAACAAGATTGTGGCTGTCACTGAGTACTCGGCGGATGCCTCGCTGAACTCAGTTAAATTTGCATCCAGGGCCTTGGCGTCTACAGTCTCCTCCAGGCGTTTATTCTGGCTTCGTAATTGGAAAGCAGATCTTAAAGCCAAGTGGAGGCTCACATCTGCTTCATACAAGACGCCTAACTTGTTTGGCTCTGCCCTAGAATCCCTTTTAATTGAGGATCGTGATAAACGGAAGGTCCTCCCGACTTCTTTCTGTCGTCCTGAGAGGCGGTACACCCCATACAGTCAGAAACAGCCATTTCACTCCTATTCTGGCTCCGGTGGTCCTTCTTCACGTAGACCTCCGTTCGCGCTCGACCGCTCTCAAGGACGGGATTCCTTTCGTGACCGCGGCAGATTTCAACAGCAGGGTAAATGCTCCTTTTGCAGCTCCGGCTACAGACAGTTCCACAGGGGCAAATGACTCGCCCTCGCTGGGTCCCATCGGAGGCAGGCTCCAACTCTTCCATCGTCGGTGGGCCTGCTCCACCAGGGACTCTTGGGTGCGGCGCACCATTTCCTTGGGACTGTCTATCGAGTTTGTGGGCCCGCCCCCGAGCTGTTTCGTGTCCTGCCCGGTTGCTGCCTCTCTGGACCGCCATCTCTTGATGCTTCAGGAAATCGGTCACCTCCTTCACATCGAGGCGATAAAACCTGTGCCACCTGACCAATGCAGGTCAGGTTTCTACTCGACATTCTTCCTGGTGCCCAAGAGTTCGGGGGACTGGAGGGGCATCCTGAACTTAAAAATTCTGAATCTGTCGGTCAGATACCGCAGGTTCAAAATGCACTCCCTCCGGTCGATCCTGATGGGGGTGCGACACAACGACTGGCTCCAGTTGGTGGACTTGAAAGAGGCCTACCTCCATGTCCCGGTGCTTCCGTCTCACAGGCAATTCCTGCAGTTTGAGTACGCCGGGCAGCATTTCCAATATCGGGCAATGCCATTCGGCCTCTCCTCGGCACTGTGGACGTTCACCAAACTCGTGGCGGTGGTGGCGGCCAAGTTGAGACAACTGCCAGTGAGAGTGATGTGCTACCTCGATGACGTCCTCATATTCTCGTCGTCTCTCGAGCAGGCATCTCACGACAGGGAGCTGGTCCTGGAGGTCTTCCAAAGTCACGGGTTCACGATAAACATTGCGAAAAGTCATCTAATTCCGACTTCGAGGCTTGTCCATCTAGGGGCCCTCATAGATTCGAACAAGGGGCAGGTGTTCCTGTCCCTGGACAGAGCTCGAGGTATCACCGACTTGATCCCGCAGGTTCTGGCCCTGGAGAAGGTTCCTCTGCTCCTTCTAGCTCAGTTGCTGGGGAAAATGGTGTCCTGCTACAACATCATTCCGTGGGCACGCAGACACTCCCGAGCTTTGCAATGGTTCCTCCTCCCATTCCAGTGCTCGGGCCGGGCTTCATCCAGCCACCGAGTTTACTTACCTCCTCAAGTGCGTCTGTCCTTGAGGTGGTGGATGTCCTCATGTCTCCACAAGGGCTGCAACTTTCTGGAGCAGACCAGGCTGACATTAACAACCGACGCCAGCCTCCAAGGTTGGAGGGCGCACCTAGGAAGTCTTGTAGCTCAAGGCCAGTGGTCCCGAGCGGAATGCCTCTGCAGCATCAACCTGCTAGAACTGCGGGCCATTCGGCTGGCCTTTCGTCACTTCAGGAGTTCAGTGGAGGACCGTCACATTCTGGTCCTCACGGACAACACAGCAGCCAAGGCCCACGTAAACAAGGAGGGGGGCACGAGATCCAGGACACTGATGTTCGAGGCAGAACACCTTTTCAACTGGGCAGAACATCACTTACGCTCAATCAAGGTGGACCACATTTCGGGGGTGGACAACGTACAGGCCAACTGGCTCAGCCGGGAGCAGATTGACCCGGAGGAGTGGCAGCTTCACCCTTGCCTTTTTCTAGAGATTTGCCGGCGGTTCAGGACCCTGCTAGTGGATTTGTTTGCCTCTCAAAAGAACTCCCAATTGCCTCGATTCGTGTCCCGTTATCCGGATCTGTTGGCAGAAGATCGCGACGCACTGAGGTGCCATTGGCCGCTGGGCCTTCGCTATGCCTTCCCCCCCATTCCTCTGTTGTCCGGGGTAGTGCGGAAATTGCTGTGGGAAAAGGGAGAGCTGCTCCTTGTCGCGCCCAACTGGCCCCGCAGGCCGTGGTATGCTGACCTCGTCGCCCTCTCCGTGTCACCGCCATGGGTGATTCCAGACCGCCAGGTGTCTCTCCTTCAAGGAGCAGTTTGTCATCCGGAGCCTCAATGGCTCCACTTGGCCGTCTGGCATTTGAACGTGTCATCTTAAAAAAAGCACACCTATCTGACGGCGTGACACAGGTCATACAAGCTGCCCATCGCCCTTCCACGTGTCATATTTATGAGGCCTCTTGGAGGGCCTTCTGTGCCTGGGGGGGGCGTTGCATCATGTGGACCCGACCTCAGTGAAAGTGGAGGAGGTGTTGGAGTTCTTACATGCGGGACTCAAGAAAGGGCTGGCTCCCGCGACGTTGGCCGAGAGTGTCTCTCAAAGAACATATAAGAGAAAACAAAGATCAGAACGGTTTCCTTCCAGGGAGACAGATCAGAGATAATCTGAGAACAGTGTTAAACACCATAGAATTCTATGAACAACATCCCGAAAAACAGCTGGCCCTAATGTTTGTTGACACCCAAAAGGTGTTTGACAACTTGAATTGGATTTTTATGATTAGCCAAATTAACTTAATGGGATTTGAGACAAATTTTAGGAAGATGATCGAGAACATTTACCATAAACAGAGGGCGAACATATTAATGAATGGAGATAAAACTCAGGTATTTCAGATTCAAAAAGGAGTGAGGCAGGGATGCCCGCTATCTCCCTTACTTTATATTCTGGCGCTAGAGGTGCTACTTAGAAAGATCAGAGCCAATAAAGAAATTAAAGGATTAAAGATTAGGAAGGAAATATTTAAAACGCAAGCTTTTGCAGATGACGTAGCCCTCATAATAGAAGATTCCTTAGAAACCGGTTTAAAATTAATGCAGGAAATATAGAACTATGGAGAAGTGGCGGGCCTTAAACTTAATAGGAAAAAAACTAAAATAATAGTGAAAAATATGACAGATTCACAAAAAAAGGAAGTGGAAGACTTATTAGGCCTCCAGGTAGTTAAGAAAATAAAATATTTAGGAATATGGATCACCACGAGATTCTCATCACTAAAAGAAGACAATTATACCCCACTACTGCAAAAAATATATCAGGACCTAGAAGATGGAAAAAGCTAAAACTGTCTCTGATCGGTAAAATAGCAGCAATCAAAATGAACATCCTACCTAAAATTCTGTATCTATTTCAAAATATTCCGATAACCTTAGATAAAAAATTCTTTCTGGACCTGAACAAACATATTAGAAATTTCTTATGGGAGGGTAAGAAATCGAGGATCTCCTTCAAGATACTGCAAGGAAAAAGAAATTTGGGAGGATTCGGGCTCCCCAATTGGGAAATATACCAAAAGGCAGCAAAAATAATTTGGATTAAGGAGTGGATCATATTATGAAATAGGAGAATCCTGACATTAGAAGGACATGACTTATTAGAAGGATGGCATGCTCACCTGTGGGACACAAAGAACAAGAAAAAATCCTACTTTCACAAACATAAAATTAGGGAGACACTTATACGCACGTGGGAGGAAATTAGACAGAGGATTTATACTAAGGTACCTAACTGGCTTTCCATTATGGAAGCGTTGGCAGCCCCAAACAGGAGAGATGACTATAAATTGCCGTCCACGCCGTGCCTCACTCCTTCCATTTCTGCTGCTCGGGGCTTGCATCACCTTGGCGGTGCGTTCCCCATTATCTCTGCCCGATCGGAGGCCGGAGCGTTTGGCGCGCAGGGTTGCCGCCATTGTTGTGCTGCCGGGAGTCGCCCATCGCAGAAGCTCTGCCTCAGAGGTGTCTCGCCCTTATATTTTCGACGGATTGCTGAGCGCCCTGGTTTTGTTCGCTCCATCTTGCCTCACAGCCTCCCCTCTGCCTAAATTGCGGTAGGCTTCGCCTGCACGCCTAGCGGCCGCCATTTTGAGACCACCTTATTGCGGCCGCCATTTTGCCTTCTTCTTCAGCATCGGCATCTGGCAGGCTCTTCTCTGGACTGATTCCCCACCATTTGACCTTGCATTCTGGCTGGCTCCCCACTGTTCTGACTGTATATAGTTGAGTTTGAAAGTCACAAGGAACTGAGTAGAGGAGTTTCAGAAGCTCTGAAGATTATTACGGGACTAAAGGTGACTGTCATACCAAAAAGAAGAGGACACAAAGAGAAAATTCATGAGATGGCTAAGGAACTGATTGGAAGAATTTCAGACACTATGGATATTATTACAAGACTCCAGGTGACTCTCAGAGAAAAAAAGAAAATTCATGAGTTGTATTGAACCCCAAAATAAAAGGATCAAAGAGCAAACAAATTTGATAAAACATAAAATAGCCGCTTGTTTAGCCGCTTCCAGCCCTGGAGAGACAGGAGGAATAGAGGGGCTTCCTTCAGAGGCGAGGAGAGGGTGTGTGACCCCCTTGCTTCAACGAAACATGAGCTCTGAGGATTCGGAGAGCAAAAAGAAGGCCGCGTATAAGAAAATGGTATGATCTCAAAATCTTATAAATTGCTTATGAAATTAGAGATAGGTGAAGAAATAGTCAAAGACTCTATGATTGCCTGGGGGAAGAATTTTGGATATCCAATATACCTAGATAAATGGCAAGAGATCTGGTGGGATAATATGAAACTTGTATCTACGGCCTATAAAGAAAATATCTATAAAATGATCTATAGGTGGCATTTACCGCCTAATAGACTAGCAAAAATGTTCCCAGGGCAATCGGCGGATTGTTGGAAATGTGGAGGGGATCATGGTACTTACTATCACCAATGGTGGTCATGCCCGAAGGCAGTGATATTTTGGGGGAAAATCAAAAAATGGCTTAACGAGATATTAGTGTTAAAGATTGATTGGCGACCAGAGACATGCCTGCTCGGCTCCAAACCGGAAAACATAAAAAAGGACCTATGGTATTTGGCATTACATATCATTACAGCGGCGAGAATGATATATGCTCAATTTTGGAAGAACCAAGATATCCCAACAGAGGAGGCTATTATAAAAAAAAAATTGGAATGCGCGGAAGCGGATACGCTACCAAAAAGAAGAGGACACAAAGAGAAAATTCATGAGATGGCTAAGGAACTGATTGGAAGAATTTCAGAAGCTATGGATATTATTACAAGACTCCAGGTGACTCTCAGAGAAAAAAAGAAAATTCATGAGTTGGAGATGCAGAAGGAACTGATTGAAGGAATTTCAAAAGTTCAGGATATTATTACAGGACTGGAGGTGATTCTCAAAAGAAAAAGTCAGAGGAAACAAATAGAAAACTCATGAGTTGGAGATGCAGAAGGAAGTGGCTACAGAAATTTCAGAAGCTCTGAAGATTAATAAGGGGCCGAAGAAGTCTATATATATATATATATATAGTGCGGTATATATATCTCCTGATGCTAACATGACCACATCCATGTGTCACCTGTTAACTGTTATTAGCAATCAGCAACAGGCCTATCCGGATGGAGTGCTGATGACTGCAGGTGATTTCAATCAAATCAACTTAAAGACTGTCCTCCCTAAGTTCTATCAATACGTAGACTGTCCCACCAGAGGGAAAAATATCTTGGATCCGGTATATAATTACATCATGCACGGATACAGGACTATGCCTTTACCCCACCTGGGACAGTCAGATCATATATCTGTGTTCTTGATCCCATCATATAGACCTCTTGTTAACAGAATTAGACCATCAATTAGAGAAATACAAGTGTGGCCAGCAGATGCATCGGAGCAACTTCAAGATTGCTTTGGGAGCACTGATTGGGCACTGTTTGAGGAGGACAATATTGACACTTATACTTCAACAGTACTGTTTTATATTAAAAGCTGCATTGATGTTGTCACTACCACCAGACAAGTACGGGTGTTCTCTAACAACAAGCCCTGGATAAATAGAGAAGTATGTCTTTTATTAAAAGCAAGAAATGCTGCTTTCCATTCTGGTAATGCGCTATAGTATAGCGAGGCAAGAGCTAAACTGAAAAGGGGTATCAAAGACGCTAAAGCTATATACAGATGGAGGATTGAACATCTTTTTGAGAACTCAGACTCTGGTCGGGTATGGCAAGATCTGCAACAAATCACAGGACAAAGCAATAAAAATAGTTTGCCTAGCAATAGTGACTCTTTGGCTTAGCAGCTGAATCAATTCTTCAGCCGTTTTGAGGTGGACACAGGAACGACCATAATTCCAGCATTTACCACTGAGAGTGCACCATTAACATCTACCATCGATAGACAACCACTTCTACTGCAGGTCTCTGATGTGAGACACACTTTCCAGAATGTTAATATCCGGAAGGCAGCTGGGCCTGATGGAATTCTGGGACAGGTTGTCAGGGACTGTGCTGCAGAGCTAGCAGGAGTGTTCACAGAGATTTTCAATCTATCCCTGTCGCAGTGCTCTATCCCTACCTGCCTGAAGACATCTATTATAGTGCCAGTCCCTAAGCAGACAGTAGTGGTATCCCTTAATGATTATAGACCGGTAGTTTTAATATGCCCTTGAAGTGATGTCCCGGTGCCTGGAGGCCGTGCGGGCCTGGATGGGGAGAAACAGGCTCCGACTCAACCCTTCCAAGACCGAGTGGCTGTGGCTTCTGGCGTCCCGATTTAGCCAGCTGCTGCCATCGCTGGTTATTGGGGGCGAATCATTGGCCCCCACGGAAAGGGCTCGCAACTTGGGCGTCCTCCTGGATACACGGCTGTTGTTAGAAGAGCATATGACGGCCGTGGCCAGGGGGGCTTTTTATCAGGTCCGCCTGATACGCCAGTTGCATCCCTTTCTAGATCGGGACTCCCTACGCACGGTCACTCACGCACTCATCACTTCCCACCTGGACTACTGCAATGCTCTCTACATGGGGTTCCCCTTGGGGTGCACCCGGAGGCTCCAGTTGGTCCAGAATGCAGCTGGGTGGGGGATTATGGGAGCGACGGGGCGCTCCCATGTGACACCTCTCCTGCCGAGCTGCACTGGCTTCCTGTGGTCTTCCGGGTGCGCTTCAAGGTGTTGGTGACCACCTTTAAAGCGCTTCATGGCTTAAGGCTGGGGTATCTACAAGACCGCCTTCTGCCGCCAATAGCCTCCCACCGACCAGTTCGCTCGCACAGAGAGGGCCTCCTCAGGGTGCCATCGGCCAGACAATGTCGGCTGGCGATCCCCAGGGGGAGAGCCTTCTCTGTGGCGGCACCTGTCTTCTGGAACGGCCTACCCCCAGAGATACGCATGATACCAGACCTCCGGACTTTTCGTCGGGCCCTGAAAACACATCTATTTCATCTAGCTGAGCTGGCTTGATCCCATCCTTGCGGTTTTAATTTGTGATTGGTTTTAATTGGGTTGTTTTAAATTGATGGCCAAAATTATTTAATGTTTTTTAAACTGTTTTTAAATTTTATATGTGCTGTTTTACTGTGGCTGTTCACCGCCCTGAGTCCTGTTGGAGAAGGGCGGTATACAAATAAAATAAAATAAAATAAAATAAAAAAATAAATAAACATCTGTTGTCATGAAATGTTTTGAGAGATTTTGAGATTGTGCAATATGCTGAACCTGTAAACCTGACTCTGTAAAGCACTATGAAGCAGTATATAAGTCTTAGTGCTATTGCTATTGAATTTCTTAATCATATTTATAGAAACTGATTGTGTTTCATAGATGCTATATTAAGAGGAGAGACTGCTCAAAATTCCAGCCCTATCTATAGGCAAGCAAATTGGGATGGAGCAATATTTGGCTTAATTTGCTCAGGAGAACAAAATTCTCTAATGGATTGGAGCTCATGGTAGCCACGTTCCAGAGGACAATTTATCTACAGCACGTTTCTCAATCACAGAACCTTTAAGATGAGTGGATGTCATCTCCCAAAATTCCCTAGCCAGCCATGCTTAATATTAACATCTTAAAGTTCCTGAGGTTGGAAAAATCCAGTCTAAAACTTCCTTGCATTTTAAGAAGTTTGAAAAGAAATGAGTCATTATCCTTCCCAGGATAATGTGTCCATAGGAAGGACGCAATCTCAGTTGTAGCAGAGTTCTTTTTAACTTCTGTTCTATTAAAAAAGCTTTCTCTTCTTTGTTAGGTCTGAAAAAGAGACAGCCACTAATGAAACCTCACCAACGACTGAGTGAGTAGTAGAGTCTCTCAAGAATTGTTATTTAACTTATAACTTTTTTTCCTTCAAGATATTTTCTGGAAATAGACTAGACTAGACTAGACTAGAATTCTTTATTGGCCAAGTGTGATTGGACACACGAGGAATTTGTCTTGGGTGCATAACCTCTCAGTGTACATAAAGAAAAATAAAATTTATTTATTTATTTATTTAATTTATTTATTTGGCTTATATGCCGCCCTATCTCACAATGGACTCAGGGCGGCTCACAACAATAAAACACAAGCCACAATAAAAATAAACAATAAAAATAAAAACTAAAATCTAAAAAATTTAAAATTAACCCATTAAAATAGAATATATTCATCAAGAATCATAATCTACAACACTGATAGTCATAGGCTACTAATAAGCAATCAAATCATACCAGGAAACAAATAAAACAATACAAATTGTTTTATTGGGAGGAGACAATCTTAGCTGCAGCAGAATTCTTTTTAATTTCTGTTCTGTTATAATGTTTTTCTGTTCTTTGTCAGGTCCTACAGTCTGTCAAGGGCTGTTCTTTAACTTAGAACTTTTTTTCTCCAACGTATTTCTAAGTAATGTGTTTGTTTAAAACAACATCTAATTTGTACTGTTACTATTGCAGTTTCATCATTATTAAAATCAACAATTTTACACACTTAAAAACCTTTGCATATATAAACTAAATATAAAATACACTGCACGCAGAATCGTAACACCTAATTCCTCCTGTAGTGCAATAGTATGAAATAATCTGGAACAATAAAGGATCCATTTTTTAGTAGCTGAACACATTTCAGATTCTAGGAGCATTCTGAATTAAAAATTTAAATTGGAGGAAGCTGAACTGAAGCTGACGATGCCTCCTAGTCTAGCACTCACTAATCTGGTTGAAACTACAAGGCAAAAAGCAGCATTCTTTCCAGACTGCCTCACTCCCCAAACCCAAATGAAAGTTTCTAGCTGAGTGCAGGAAACTGGCCAAAATAATTTGCTGCCCAAATTTGAGCAGCAGAGATTGCCTCCCTCCCAGGGAGGCTTAATTTATTTTGGTGTACATTAAGGAAGGTTTTATGAAATCTTCTCACTCTCTTTAGTGTAAGTAAATGGAGCTAATGATGCTACAAAACTGGTTTGTTTGCTGGTACAATGGGGATGGAGAAGTGCCTTGCACAATGCTTTTGTGGATTGACTTCTTCTGCCACAAATTCATTTACCTGAAAACTCTGTTCCAACCTGACTGGGACTTAGATAAAAGAAGTTTATATATGAGGTTGACTGTCCTCTAGGCCCAACAGAAGAGACCACAATGTGAGATGAAAGAGAACCTTCTTACGAATAAAATAAAATCCTCATGACTGAATTTGGAAAGACAAAGAAAAGCAAGTGATAAGCAGTAGTATTTGGAAGGAAAGAATGATGGACAATGATGGGCTCTTTTTAGAATGGAAATGCTTGGTAAATTAATAAGCCCACTGCTAGAGCACTATATAATTAAAATAGCATGAAATCTAAAATGAAACATTAAACAATAAAACTATTATTCCTCTCTAAAAATATAAAGAAGGAATGGAGATTTTTCCCCCCGTAGATTTGTGTGTGTATGTGTGTGACTTTGCTAGAATACAGGACACACAAAGCAAAGGTATGTTTAGTGGTATGAAAAATTAGGTTCAAGCTTCAATTATTTTTAGGTGATTTTCCTATGTTTGTCTAGATTTCCTCAGAGAAAATGTATGTCCTTTCTGAAAAATCTAGTCTAGCAACATTGCAATTCATGGAGAGAATATAAGAATTTGCACATGAATACCTGACATTCCAGATTGTCTTAATATATTTAGTTTGGGGGGTGTATGTTAAAATATATAACGACATTTTCATATTAGCTCAGTTTAATAGAAACTGGAAATGCGGATTTAGAAGTCAATCATTGCTTTCTGTCAAAGAAGCTAGTATCTTACAACAGAATTAGCAAAAGTAATAGCACTTAGACTTGTATATAACCCCACAGTGGTTTACAGCACTCTCTGAGCTGTTTATAGTGTCAGAATAATGCCCTCAACAATATGGCGGCAATACCAACCTTGGAAGGGCACGGTATACCAACCTTGTGCCAGTCAGGGTATAACTTTTGACTGTGGGAAGAGTTAGCCTGCAATACTGCATACTAGTACAGTAATTAGCTGTAGTACTCAGGACAGAAAGTAGTACAATATCTATAACCAATTCACAGATGAACCCCAGAGGATATAATATATTTTACTCCTAAGTACATTTACATTTGGATGCCACAATAAGAAACCTCCCAAACACTGATTTACTAGGAATAAGCAGTACCTTGTTTTTTTTAGTTGCACCCATTGTATTCCTCCTATTGAAATATTTTATTTAGCAACGATGCTTGTTTATAGGGCGATAGAAATAGTCATGCATTTCATTTATTTATTAAACAAGTGTATATAATTGCCCAACTCACAAATATGTAATTCCAGGCAGCTTATAACATTTAATTAACATTTATTAATTAATTTCATTCAAACATGTCAAAAAAGAGAAGCTGGAATCCAGTATTTCTTTCCTCAATCTTGTTGGAAGGCCAATACGAGGCCTCTGGAAACTTACTGCTCACCTTAGGGCTTCACTTCTCCCTTACTGTAGATAGAAAGTGATGCTGCCGGACCCAAAGTAGCTATTGTGAGAAGATTCTATGGGTGGTTACTAGGGCCTTTTCTCTTAAAGCAACTGGCTGTGACAATGTTGTTGAAATGCAGCTCTGAAATACTGAAATTCTTGCTCTTCTCAAAAAAATAACGGCACCTCAATATATGGATATTACTTTAGAAGCACCTGAGAATAAGCGTACTGAATCTATTATGATAACAGCTTGACAAAAGTTGAACAGACTGATTAGAAGAATATGTAGTTTTATAGCCACATTGTAATATCATCTTTTATTCAGAAGAAGGAGAGGAAGATGAAGAAGACTAATCATACTTATGTAAAACACTGTTTATTGCTATATATTTTATTATTAAATACATTTCTCCATGCACATTTTTATTGTTATCTTTATCCCGAGGCTGAAAAAACATTTCAGAATAGCTATTCCCTCATATGGAGCAACTGCAATTGGGTTTAGCTAAGGTTCTTATTACTCATGGCCCTAATGGCTACTGAAGGGAAACAATAATAAGGATATAATAAATAATACTAGAATATGATATACTGGTATACTAGATTCTGTAACCATTAGGTTCCTGTAATACACATATGCCTTTGTATTTGTATCACATATATTATGCCTTTATATTTCTATCTCCTGTAACAAACATATTCTGTTATTAGGCCTGTAATGTATCTGGTATTTGTCAAACATATGTCCCTGCCATTTGACCTGAACCCATATCAATCTTCTCCCTGTTTTTTTTTGTTGTGCCATCTAAGAGCATGGTACGTATCTCCAAGGCATAATTTACACCTCAGTCTTAATTTATGTTGATCTGGATAGACTCCTACTTTCCAGGGCCAGGGGGCCTAAGTGGCCAATTGAGTAAAGAAAGAAACGCTCAAGATGACTAATTGGGAAGTTTCTATTCCTCCTTGCAAGGCAACAAGGAATGCACGGGCCTGGATTGGGAGGCCAGAGTTGGGTACTAGCTGACGTCTCTGAGGGTATAAAAGGACGCCATATATCTGTAACTAAATTTATATCTGTAACTAAAATTATGACTATAAACTGTAACAACAACAGCAACAACAACAACAAAAATAGCACAGAGTGAAGTAAGACTTGCAATGTGACAACATTTACAATACAAAATGAAAATGTAACAGATATTAAAAAGACTGAGGAATAAAACAATATTCACTTGATGACAAAATATGAAAATTAGCAGTATAAGTCTGTTCTCCTTTGCAGGGAAAGCATTCTATTTTCCTCATTTCACTTGCTAGAGCAAAAAAATTAAAATAAACAACCTTCTTATTTTATGGTTTCAAATTGAGAGGGATGAGTAATGAAGGCAATCCCGTTCCAAAAAGTAGCAAAGGTTTATTAATATATTTGCAAATACAGTTGCACATGAAGTGGACCTAGAGCACATCAACATCAAACTGATTTTTATACCACTCCCCCGCCCCCCACCCTTAACACTGTTCTGTTTTCCCATTGGCTGGATACTAACAAGCTCACAACCTATCGGGAGCACTTATTAACAAACATTCCCTAGCTGCAGGGCAAAGTCTCCCTAACGACAGCTCAGAAAGCACTCCCTCTCCCTTATCTGTTCTGGACGTTTCGGAGCCATTTTGTTAACTGTAGTAATACTAATTTTTCAAAACGTTCTTTAACTATAATTAAAACTTTAGGAGCAATACTTTATATTTAACAATGGCAATTGTTGGGGAAGTTGGCAAGTCCTTATCTGAGTACCTGGGGTTATTTCTATTGTTGGGCAAAGCAACCTTTTCAAAGGGCAGCAGAGCCAGGAAATCCCGGTTTTAAAAGATGGATCCTGGAGACTGTGGGAATCAGGTGGCCATAGTACATGTATAGACCAGTTTAATTGGTTGGACACGTGTATGGAATTTAGCACCGAAATAATCTGACTATGAAAAGCGGGTTCAGATAGATGACCATTGGAGGGGCCCTATTTAGATTGGAGGCTGTGTTTGCTGCATAGCAGAGACATCTCCTTGTAGAACATTCCTGACAGCTGAGGTAGATCTCTGGTAATGGGGCCTCTCGGCCTAGCAGAGGAATATGCTGGGAACAAAGCCAAATATGATAACATGGCAGAGTTAAGTTTTGTTTTTATGTTAGGTATCGCTTTCCTAGAATTCACGTGATTTACTGTAATATGGTAGGATGTGAAAGTTATGTGCAGATATGGAGAAAATCCTTTGTATCACGGATGTAATATGAGAATGTATAGCTGTAATCATGCCTTCTGATACGCCCAATACCCTTGCTTAATAAAAGAGAGGTCTGGAGTCAGCTCGAGGCTCTCTCATCATGAGAAACACCTGTCCTTGTGTTATCTCTAATCTGGACTACTCATGAGAAGCCCACCAGGATGAATGCAACATCTGGTGACCCCGACGTGATCTCGTGAAACGGATACGTCCCGACGTGATAACCCTCGTGGCTGTACGTCTCTTGGCACCCTCATACTCATTCGGCTGGAAGAAGCCTCTGCAAACCAGGGCCGGTTGTCTGCGGACGAAGCACCCTCCCATAAATCGTGAGTATGGGGGCAGAATTGCCAAGTACCCTGACGTGATGACCTTTGAGGCTATACGTCTCTTGGAACTCCTGTTCTCACTGCCTGGAATGAGTCTGGGCACCCGATTTTGCCTGAAACACGACGATAATCTTTCGTGAGAATAGGAGACGGTCTTTTCAAGCTACAGACGGAGCATCTGAGGAGCTTGGTGAGATATCCAAGACTAATATTATTGTTTTTAAAAGATAATGGGAAAGTCCTGCCCGTGAAAGAATTTGATTTACCTTCTAAAATACAATTGGCAATATTATCCGGCTTATCCGGAAAAGGGCTCTTTAAAAGTGAAAATGTGGAAGCAGATGGGAACATGCCTCCATGAACCTCCCCAGCCCTGAAAAAAAAATCCTGCACTCTGGAGATTAGTTATAGAGTGTTTAATGATGTATGAAAAAAGCCTTCAGGACACTGTTAATAGTTCCTTTTCAGACTTTGTTGAGAGACTGCAAGTTGCGCTCTCGCGTTAAATCACCCACGCAGATGCACGGCATGAAATTAAACATAAACTCCTTCTGAAGGAGTCAGTTGCACCCCCACTAAGCAGAATTTAAAGAAACAGTTAGACAAAAAAAGGGGGGTGGAATATAGGAGGGGCATGTCTGTAACATCGTGCCCTCTCTTTCTTCAGAGATCAAAAATCCTGGTAAATCATTGCATGAATGACATTTTAATTGGAAAACAAAAAAACAACCTAATTGGCTTTTTGAAAATACAAAATGATTTATGTGTAAATGAATTGCACATTGCCCCAGAAAAAATATAGCTGTACGCTTCTTATCTGTATGTAGGGCATAAACTATTGCAATCTTTTTCTACTCCAGGCTTTTCCTTGTTTAAAGTTACCCAAAGTTAAATTTGCAACAATTACTGGGTACTATTAATTGGGACAGGTCATATTTCTCTTTACCTATGCATTTACTTAGCCCATTATTTGAGTTATTGACTAAAGGAAAAAAGCCAGGAGATTTAATTAACATCTTGAGTATTCAGTTTGTGGATTGGATCCGTCATAGAAATTGTCAGTTTGTTAATATTTCCTACTAGTAAGTTACCCACAGGAGTATTGGCTGTTTTAGAACAGCAAAAAGTATATTGTATTGAATGGCTTTATCTGTCTCATCACCATCTAAAAATGTTTTACCCTTTATTTAAGCTATTGCTGAAATTATAACCTTGAGGCGTACGCCAGACTGTCGAAGAAATGAAACTGATCTAATAAATATTATTCTTTCTATCTCAAAATCTGATTTTCACTTTTATCTTCAGAATAATTCATCTCTTCAGTGTGCTCTAACTGACTATGTAGGCTGTATTTCATATCATTTGCCTAAAGATCCTAGGTTTATTTGCTTAATGACTTTCTCCAGAGGAGCCATTGCTTACAAGGATACTCATGACGACATCTGGAAAGAATCTTACACTAATTGTCTGCGACTATCTTAGCTTTCACACTTTTTCTCAACAACCTTTTAATCTGATTTCTACTCTCAGTATGTTTCTCAGGCTGAAAAAAAAAAAGAAATTGTTTATTGTTCTTCCCACCTGGGGTTTAGCAGGTAATAAAATTAGAGCCTGTCTAAATGGGAAGACTCAGATAATTTGAACTGAAACAACTTGAAGTGATTTCTGTTAAAAAAATTTTTTTTATTGCAAAAGTTTTACAATTACATTTTCACCCCTTTTCCCCCCCACCTCATCCCACCCCAAACTTCCCAACCTCCCTAACCCTCCTCTCCCCCCGGACTTCCACACAATATACTCATATCAGGTAAAAAAAAACCCTTAGTATAAAACTTATATAAAACTTGAACCCCTCCCTCCCCCTTATAATTTTTTTATCTTCATTACATTGAAATATTTCTATCTTGATATATCATTTTCAAATAAAACCTATTTGATACTTCCTAGTTTGATATTTGTTCATAATCTATCCACTTTTTCCATTCCCATTCATAAGTCTCTTGTGAACAGTCTTTTAAATATGCTGAAATCTTCGCCATCTCTGCAAAACTGGCCATCTTCAAAGTCCATTCCTCGATCGTGGGCAAAACTTCATTCTTCCAGTATTTACCTATCAATAGTCTCGCTGCTGTTATCATGTACAATATCAACTTTGTTTCACCCGAAGTAAAACCCTTAACTATACCCAATAAAAACAATTGTGGAGAAAATTGAATTTTTTTCTTCAAAACATTCTGCATGACCCACCAAATTTTTATCCAAAAAGCCTTAACTTTCCTACAGGTCCACCAAACATGATAATATGTAGCATCTAAACAATCACATCTCCAACATTTTGGCTGAACATTAGGGTACATGCACAACAATTTTTTTGGGTCTAAATGTCATCTATAAAACATTTTATAGAAATTTTCCCTCAGATTCTGCGACTGTGTAAATTTAACATTCTGAACCCAAATTTTTTCCCATGTTTCCAACATCACTGGCTCCTCAAAATTTTGTGCCCACTTAATCATACAATCTGTTAAAAATATTTTGTTGATGTGAATCTATAATGATAGTGTGTGGAATTGTATGTGGTTGAAATAATTTTAATTATATTTTTGGCTGGCCAGCAAAAATTGACTGGGCTTGAACTTGAAACTGTAGGGAGCCGGGCAGTGGTTATGGGCCCAATGTCACCTTTTGTGATTATGACTCCTGCCTGTGTTTCCACGGTTTTGGGAATAAGCTAGTTCATTGAAATAATTTGAATGACTGATTCGCATGAAGGATTTATTATACAAAAGGTCTGATTGCAGTACAGATGTGAATGGGTGTGTATTGGATTGCATGAAATGTAATTTTGTGTATGAGCACCTTTTTTCTTTTCTCTTCCTGCCTTCCAAGGAGGAGGGAGGCTTGTCTGTTTAAAAAAAAAATTTAAAAAAAAATTCCTTTCTCTCACCCCCTCCCTTTTTCCTGGGAGGTGAGAGGCACAAGAGGGGGGGCTATGAGTCTTTGTTCTTTTAACCATTTTTCTCTCTCTCAGAGAACTAGCCAGAGAAAGGCGGGGCAAAGGGTGATATCTGATACCTGCCTTTGCAGTTTCGGAGCATTGACTTAAAATACCTCATTTAGATTGTTTGTTTCATTTTTGAAGCTGTTTTTCTTACTTTTATGTTTTTATGTCTGCGTGCATTTTGCATACTTAACAGATGGCATGTTTGTTCTTTGTTTGTCTATTGTTTATTTGTTTGTTTGTCAGCAGCATAAGCTGCTGCCATTTTAGGAATTATCACAGAGATGAGTTAGAAATTACAATATGTAGACAGAGAGATAAAATACTTAGGACATTTAATTAATGAAAGAAGTAACACCTGAAGAGTTGAGGAAATTTTTAGGATTGACTGGATATTGTAGGCTGTGAATAGATAATTGTGTTATTTTGAATAAAGAATGGTATGCAAAGAACCCAGTGTTATAGAGAATGTAAGAGAGAGTTAGTGAAGGAAAGCAGAAAGTTGACTTTTGGAAGTACAAGGAGATTTAGAAGGATGATCAGAAATTGGTGCTGAGAAGGGGTTGAATTTTTATACATGGGAAGACGTAAGACAAGAAGTTGGTTTGCACAGACTTGGGCTGGCTAGGAAGTCAGAATGGCAGAGGGAGAAGGACTTGAATGTTTAGTGTTATAAAGAGATTTGTTTATTGGAAGGTTATAGATATTGTGGGTGGCGGAGACAGAGATTGGAAGAGGGAAATGACAAAGCTGCAACTGCGCTCATGGTTATATCTTCCATCACACCATGGGACAGTCATGCCTATTTTCATCAAAATAAAAAAGCATTAGCGAAACAATTTGGTCTCATGGCAGCTGAAGCGACTGCCATCATACAACAATGTCCTACCTGTAGTCAACAAACTCATTCTATCCCTATGGGTGTAAACCCTAGAGGACTAAAAGCTTGTGAAATCTGGCAAATGGATGTGACTCAATACCTTTCCTTTGCCCCATGGAAATATTTGCATGTTTCCATGGATACTTATTCAGGATTTATTAAAGCATCCCCAAAAAGGGGAGAAGCAACCAAACATGTAATAAATCATTGTATTCGGACTTCTGCATCGATGGGACGCCCAATTGAACTTAAAACTGACAATGGATCTGCTACACCAGTACTGCCTTTGCAGACTTTTGTAACAAGTGGTCCATCACACACAAATTTGGCTTATAAATTGAAAGAGGAAAAATGCCTCGGCCTCCCAGCCATGCAAAACAAACTCAATCTTTGCTTATATACTTTGAACTTCCTTAACCTGACTGGACAGCCTCCCACATCGGCTGCGACCCATCATTTTTCTGCTTCTCCATCAGCTACCCTAAAACCGAAGTTTTATTTCTGCCAACTACCTGATCCTGCATGGAGAGGGCCCGCTGACCTTATTACTTGGGGCCGTGGATACGATGCTGTCCAGGACAATGATCGCATCATTTGGATCCCCAGAAGACATGTAAGACCATTTCATTTACAACAAAAAGAAGGAGAAACCCCTGGTGCTGAGATTTAAGAAAAAAAAACATCTTGCTGAGTCCTCCCGGCAACAGACTCTTAACGCACTGTGGTGACCATCAGCTTTGCAGGACTACACCGGAAGTTGGTCCCCTGAGCACAGCGGAAGATTCATCAGGAGGAAACTACCTTCACATTGTACATATACATTTTATTAGCTTTAATATAACACTTTCTTACACATACTAATGTTAGTAGAATTGTTTTTCTAATTTTGCTAGTAATTTTGTTTCACACGTATAAGTGACTATGATTTGTTTATGGCCTTGGACATTGTTAGCTTTGGGACTCTCAAGTGACCATGTAAGGAACATCAAATCCCCACATACATACACTTCAAGTCAAGTACGCTCCCGCCAAAAACGCATTGTCTATGCACAAGGTCCTTACTTTCTACCTAAGTCTACTCCACCACCTAAGGTTCCCATATTGACATTTCCAGCTGAGGGGGGAGTGGATAAGGACAATGGGCCTCTGCAACAATTGCATAAAGGAGACAGATTCTGGATATCACGGATTCTGGAATTAAGTCACAATTTTGCATCTATTGCCCCTACATCTCATGATCCTTCATGTCAGCAGCCTTTACATTCAATCATGATGGGACAGTAATAAAAGACATTCAAATAGCTGCTAATCGGACAAACTCCACTACTCCTATTTCCCAAACCACACCCACCACTGACACTGGGTGGCTCATTAAAAACTCAGATATCCAGAGGCATCTTGCCCAATCTTGGGTGGCAATGAACTATCGGGATCTTCATTTATTAAATAACTGGACAGTACATATGTTCAACGAGACTATCAAGGTGCTGAAGCTGATGAATAAAGAACTGGCTGAAATCAGGGAGGTAGTCTTACAAAACCGATATGCCTTAGATATTATGCTAGTAGCTAAAGGAGGCGTTTGTACCCTCATACACTCACATTGTTGTACCTATGTATATTGTATCTATAATTGTACTGCTTGTTTTGCTTTGTTGCTGTATCCAATGTCTCCCCTCCCTTCTGCAAATGTGCAAAGGTTTTATTCCCTCCAATAGGAAGGACGTCCTGATAAGTGAAACCAAAGCCCTTCTGAAACTGGAGGAACAAATCAGGTGTGGTCAGAGAAGGTGCTCGGGACTTGCAAGATAGGGCTTCCAAGATAACTCCGAGGTTACAAACTCATGACATGTGGTTTTCTTCGGTGCCTGAAACTGGATAGATTTACAATTTGTGTAAGCGATTTGTGGAAATGTATAACTGGAATACAACTCAGAAACTTGATGGCCTACCTCGCTTGACATCTCCTGGCCACTTTTCCACTAACTTTGTTCACCGTAATAAAAGGATGGGTGAGCTAAAAACATTTGCAGAAACCAGATGGCTGAAGAACATATTGTCTACTGTACTCATGATCATTACTTTGCTTATTTCTGTATGTTGTAGTATCTAATGTATTCCTGCTTTGTTTGTTATTATGACAAACATATTTGCCAAACGTAAAGAGAACATCATAATAACAACACAGCTGAACCCTGTTGCAAAAAACAAAAACAGAGGAGATGTGGGAATCAGGTGGCCATAGTACATGTATAGACTAGTTTAATTGGTTGGACATGTGTATGGAACTTAGCATCGAAATAATCTGACTATGAAAAGCGGGTTCAGATAGATGACCATTGGAGGGACCCTATTTAGATTGGAGGCTGTTTTTGCTGCATAGCAGAGACATCTCCTTGTAGAACATTCCTGACAACTGAGGTAGATCTCTGGTAACGGGGCCTCTCGGCCTAGCAGAGGAATATGCTGGGAACAAAGCCAAATATGATAACATGGCAGAGTTAAGTTTTGTTTTTATATTAGGTATCGCTTTCCTAGAATTCACGTGATTTACTGTAATATGGTAGGATGTGAAAGTTATGTGCAGATATGGAGAAAATCCTTTGTATCACGGATGTAATATGAGAATGTATAGCTGTAATCATGCCTTCTGATACGCCCAATACCCTTGCTTAATAAAGGAGAGGTCTGGAGTCAGCTCGAGGCTCTCTCATCACGAGAAACACCTGTCCTTGTGTTATCTCTCATCTGGACTACTCATGAGAAGCCCACCAGGATGAATGCAACAGGAGACAATAAGACTAATTGAAGATGAAAAGTTGAAGTTTGGTGCCTTCGAGTCAGTTTTGACCTCTGGAGACTGGCTGGAGAAGCCCCTGCACTTTTTTGGGGAAAGATTTGTGAAATGGTCTACCGTTGTGCCTTCCTAAGGCTGGGAAAGAGGGATGGGCCCAAGGTCACTCAGCTAGCAGGCTCCTGGATTCTAGTCTATTGCCTTAAGCACTCCACTCCACTGGGTCCCTTTCCATGTGCTAGGTGCAATTCCCTTATTAGGATCTACCCTTGAGGCATCCTGTGAACCAGTGAGGAGGCTTCTATTCTCTGCTTTAAATGGAATTGCAGGGGGCATCGTTGGGGGAAAGGGAGGGTCAGAAAAAAGAAAATCCATGGTAAACTGGTATCAGAATCGATAGGATCATTTTTCTATTTTTTTCCTCATTCATGGTAATCCAACTATGTAATTTCTGAACTGAAACTACACCCGAATCCCAATTTGATTTTGAAAACCAATTAACTAAAATGTGACCACAATCGGAGTTGACCTTAACTTTCTGATACTTTCAATCATTTAGTCTAGTAGAGGGTGGCAAGAGTTGTTTTTCATTTATTTCTTGTCACAGAGACTGTTCAAGTTTTTAGGGGCAACACTGGATCAGGAAGCTCTCTAATAACCCCATTCAGAACTGGATGAATACTTTAAACACATATGCTCATCAGTATTCAAATTACCTATGGTTAGTTTCAAGTTTCCTGGTATCAAAAGCTCCAATGAAATCAATGTGGAACCTTATTTGTTCTTGAACTATTGCTGTTCTTTCAAAAATAGAGCTATTGATCTAAAGTCACATACTAAAGCACGGTGTCTGACTTGCTATCTGGGTTTATAGTATAGTTCAACAAACATTATTGCAGCTGTAGGAAAGTTGGAAAGACCACATGTATTCACATTTCCTTGTATTTATACCAGAAGTCACAAAGTGAAGCCATTTGTTATTTTTACACTCTCAAGTAATAGACAAAGAAAACAAACATGATTGAAAGATTATCAACTACAATTATAATTAATAAATACATATTGAAAAGGAAGAAGGAAATATTTATATAGTAAAGGTTTTGGGAAAGTGACAGGTGTTCAGTAGATGTCTAAGAACCACGTCTGTAGATGTCTGAGAGATATCAGGAGAGAGACCATTGTAGTTGAGGTAGAAGTGGAAGGTTGCAGATAGAAAATCCTAGGAATCTGATCTGACACATTTAGAAATAGCCAAACAGTAATAAAGGCAATCCCGTTCCAAAAAGTAGCAAAGGTTTATTAATATATTTGCAAAGACAGCTGCACATGAAGTGGATCTAGTGCAAAACATCAAACTGGTTTTTATACCACACACACCCCCACCGCACTTAACACTCTTCTGTTTTCCCATTGGCTGGATACTAACAAGCTCACAACCTATCGGGAGCACTTATTAACAAACATTCCCTAGCTGCAGGGCAAAGTCTCCCTAATAACAGCTCAGAAAGCACTCCCCCCTCCCTTATCTGTTCTGGACTTTTTGGAGCCATTTTGTTAACTGTAATAATACTAATTTTTCAAAAAGTTCTTTAACTATAATTAAAACTTTAGGAGCAATACTTTATTCCCCAACAAAAAAGTGTTCCCCAACAAAAAAAAAAAAAGGCAATTGTTGGGGAAGCTTGGCAAGTCCTTATCTGAGTACTTGGGGTTATTTCTATTGTTGGGCAAAGAAACCTTTTCAAGGGGGCAGCAGAGCCAGGAAAGAGATGGAACCTGGAGACAATAAGTCTAATTGAAGATGAAAAGTTGAAGTTTGGTGCCTTCAAGTCAGTTTTGACCTCTGGAGACTGGCTGGAGAAGCCCCTGCACTTTTTTGGGGAAAGATTTGTGAAATGGTCTACCGTTGTGCCTTCCTAAGGCTGGGAAAGAGGGATGGGCCCAAGGTCACTCAGCTAGCAGGCTCCTGGATTCTAGTCTATTGCCTTAGGCACTCCACTCCACTGGGTCCCTTTCCCTTATTAGGATCTACCTTTGAGGCGTCCTGTGAACCAGTGAGGAGGCTTCTAGTCTCTGCTTTAAATGGAATTGCAGGGGACATCGTTGGGGGGAAGGGAGGGTCAGCAAAAAGAAAATCCATAGTAAACTGGTATCAGAATCGATAGGATCATTTTTCTATTTTTTTCCTCATTCATGGTAATCCAACTATGTAATTTCTGAATTGAAACTACACCCGAATCCCAATTTGATTTTGAAAACCAATTAACTAAAATGTGACCACAATCAGAGTTGACCTTAACTTTCTGATACTTTCAATCATTTAGTCTAGTAGAGGATGGCAAGAGTTGTTTTTCATTTATTTCTTGTCACAGAGACTGTTCAAGTTTTTAGGGGCAACACTGGATCAGGAAGCTCTCTAATAACCCCATTCAGAACTGGATGAATACTTTAAACACATATGCTCATCAGTATTCAAATTACCTATGGTTAGTTTCAAGTTTCCTGGTATCAAAAGCTCCAATGAAATCAATGTGGAACCTTATTTGTTCTTGAACTATTGCTGTTCTTTCAAAAATAGAGCTATTGATCTAAAGTCACATGCTAAAGCACGGTGTCTGACTTGCTATCTGGGTTTATAGTATAGTTCAACAAACATTATTGCAGCTGTAGGAAAGTTGGAAAGACCACATGTATTCACATTTCCTTGTATTTATACCAGAAGTCACAAAGTGAAGCCATTTGTTATTTTTACACTCTCAAGTAATAGACAAAGAAAACAAACATGATTGAAAGATTATCAACTACAATTATAATTAATAAATACATATTGAAAAGGAAGAAGGAAATATTTATATAGTAAAGGTTTTGGGAAAGTGACAGGTGTTCAGTAGATGTCTAAGAACCACGTCTGTAGATGTCTGAGAGATATCAGGAGAGAGACCATTGTAGTTGAGGTAGAAGTGGAAGGTTGCAGATAGAAAATCCTAGGAATCTGATCTGACATTTTTAGAAATAGCCAAAAAGTAATGAAGGCAATCCCGTTCCAAAAAGTAGCAAAGGTTTATTAATATATTTGCAAAGACAGCTGCACATGAAGTGGATCTAGTGCAAAACATCAAACTGGTTTTTATACCACACACCCCCCCCCACCGCACTTAACACTCTTCTGTTTTCCCATTGGCTGGATACTAACAAGCTCACAACCTATCGGGAGCACTTATTAACAAACATTCCCTAGCTGCAGGGCAAAGTCTCCCTAACAACAGCTCAGAAAGCACTCCCCCCTCCCTTATCTGTTCTGGACTTTTTGGAGCCATTTTGTTAACTGTAATAATACTAATTTTTCAAAAAGTTCTTTAACTATAATTAAAACTTTAGGAGCAATACTTTATTCCCCAACAAAAAAATGTTCCCCAACCACAACAACAAAAAAAAGGCAATTGTTGGGGAAGCTTGGCAAGTCCTTATCTGAGTACCTGGGGTTATTTCTATAGTTGGGCAAAAAACCTTTTCAAGGGGGCAGCAGAGCCAGGAAAGAGATGGAACCTGGAGACAATAAGTCTAATTGAAGATGAAAAGTTGAAGTTTGGTGCCTTCGAGTCAGTTTTGACCTCTGGAGATTGGCTGGAGAAGCCCCTGCACTTTTTTTGGGAAGATTTGTGAAATGGTCTACCGTTGTGCCTTCCTAAGGCTGGGAAAGAGGGATGGGCCCAAGGTCACTCAGCTAGCAGGCTCCTGGATTCTAGTCTATTGCCTTAGGCACTCCACTCCCCTGGGTCCCTTTCCAATTCCCTTATTAGGATCTACTTTTGAGGCATCCTGTGAACCAGTGAGGAGGCTTCTATTCTCTACTTTAAATGGAATTGCAGGGAGCATCGTTGGGGGGAAGGGAGAGCCAGCAAAAAGAAAATCCATGGTAAACTGCTATCAGAATCAATAGGATCAATTTAATTTTGAAAACCAATTAACTAAAATGTGACCACAATCGGAGATGGCCTTAACTTTCTGATACTTTCAATCATTTAGCCTAGTAGAGGATGGCAAGAGTTGTACACAGAACAGAAATGTCCAGACTCCCTACTCATTGTTCTGGACAATTTTAACAGACCTAATGTCACTCCTGAGTTGCTTAGGTACAATCAGTATGTCAGCTGTCTCACTAGACGCAAGGACATATTGGTTCACTGCTACTCCACGTTAAAAGGAGCTTACCACTCTCTGCTGAAAGCAGCTATAGTCTCTCTGATCATTGTATGGTCCATCTCATCCCCACCTGCAGGCAGAAACTTAAAAACCACAAAGCTTGTAATCAAAATAGCAAAGTCTTGGACTGAGGAGGCAAAGGCTTGCTTCGATTGCAGAGATTGGAGTGTTTTTGAAATTGCTTTAGAAGACCTGGATGAATTTACTAACACCATGATATCATATGTTAGCATCATATGAGGGGATGTATGTGCCTATCAAGTGTTTGTGTATTTGTAACATCAATAAGCCTTGGCTCACAACTAAGTTCAAGCAGCTACTGTGAAGTTTCCGAAAGATGCCCTAATTAATTCATGAGCCACGAGCCAAACGTCAAAAGAAATACAGTCATTTATTAGTAGCACCATTTCGGCAATATTCAGATGCAGTTAGAACTAATCCCACGTAAATTTACTTTCCCCTATGACCCTCTCTCTCCCCTCCCCCCTGGCGGTGTCATAAATCACATTCTCCAATTAACCACTTTGGCTGACTGTGAAACCCAACACTCTCCTACTGATTGCTGTGGAATGTAGTTTCAGTTAGGGAGATCAATCAGATCCATCAGTTCTCCCTCCCTCCTGCTCATGGAACTTGAAAACTTTGCAAGTTGACAGCTACATCATACCAAAGAAGATGCCTACAAGAAAGAAGATAGAATGCTGTACAATCAGGCCAGGAATGTATTAATAAGGGAGAACAGAATAGTAAAGAAAATCTGAGAATATTCCAAAAATCTGAGAAATCAGTTCTCAGTTAATAAACCAGAACTGCATGGAGAAGCCTGAAGAACATAATTGACTACAGCAGACCACATCCCTTATTGAAGGGAATCATCAACTGGCAGATGACATGAATGTGTTCTTCTGTAGGCTCGAGGGGCAGATCACTGTCATCTTCCACTGCTTCCTCCACCTCAGATACACCAACTGTAGCCAAATCTCCTACATCTATCTCCAATCAATCTGCCACCTCTCCTCAGTGATCCTATAAAAAGAAGTATGAGGTGTACTTTATAGACAAAATATCAGAAAAGCCCCAGGTTAAGTCGGAGTAACTCCTTGCTTTAAAGCTTTTGCTGAACAACTGGCCCATCTGAAAGTCACCACAGATCCTCTGTTAACCCCCTTGCACTTTGTCTACTGAGCCAATAGGTTGGCAGATGATGCTGTCAATATGGGACTTGCAACAGCTGGAATCCCTGGGGACATGTATAAGTCCTTTTTGTAGATTTCAGCTTGGTATTCAATACCATCATTCTAGGTGGATTGTTAACTTTTTGATAGATAGGGAGCAACAGGGAAAATTAATCATAATCATAAGTTTATTTGACAAGCATATATAAGATAACAAGTAAAAGTATAAACATAATTTGAATACATGAAAAGAGTAAGTAAAAAGGAATATTAGGACACAGACGGTAGGCACGCTGGTGCACTTATACACGCCCCTTACAGACCTCTTAGGAATGTGGTGAGGTCAACAGTAGACAGTTTAAAGTTAAAGTTTTCGGGTTTGGTAAAGAAACTACAGAATCAGGTAGTGCATTCCAGGCATTGACCACTCTGTTACTAAAGTCATATTTTCTGCAGTCAAGTTTGGAACAGTTTACCTTGAGTTTGTATCTATTATTTGCTCGTGTATTGTTGTGGTTGAAGCTGAAGTAGTCATTGACAGGAAGGACATTATGGCAGATAATTTTTACTATGCTTAGGTCAGACTGAAGTTGACGTAGTTCTAAGTTGACTAAGCCCAAAATTTGGAGTCTGGTGGTATAAGGTATTTTATTGCAGTTAGAGGAATGGAGGACTTTTCTCGTAAAATATCTCTGGACTCTCTTAATTGTATTTACTGTATGTCCGATAACAAATGTCTAACAAATGTTTTGTATTTTGTAGCAAATTATATCTAGTACCTGGGCACAGAGTCCCCCCAGAGCTGCATGCTCTCTCCATTGCTCTTTTCTCTCTATACCAATGACTGCATCTCTATGGATTTCTCTATGAAAGTACTGAAGTTTGCAGATGATGTAACAGTCATTGGCCTAATTCAAGACAGTGATGACCCTGCATATAGACAAGAGGTTGAACAACTGGCCCTGTGGTGCAGCTGGAACAATCTGGAGCTGAGCATGCTTAAAACTGTAGACATGAGAGTGGACTTTAGGAAAAACCCTTCTATTCTACCACCTCTTACACTACTCAATAGTACTGTATCAGCAATAGAATCCGTCATGTTTTGGGGTTATATAATCTTCCAGGACTAGTGGGGGAAGGAGTCGGTAGGGAGGTTCTTGGGGAAAGGCGAAGTGGCATTGAAGGAATGCAATGTCTAAATTAGAGAAATCTGAAGATGTAACATTTTTAGTTTAATGTGCATAACCAACTTTTTAGGAATAACCTTTTCCATCTGGGCAATGAACAACAGAACTACTTGTAAATAATTATGTCTTTGGTTTGTGACAGTTCCAAGTGCCCTCCAGCTGGGTTGATTTTAAACAATAAAGCATGGGCAGTTGCCAAAGCTGGGTGATGATCACAAGAATTTAATTCAAACACATCTGGAAGGCACCAGATTGGAAGAATGATACATTATGGTAAGGACTGCAATGGTTTTTATTCCTAGGACCTAGGTGAACACACTTGTCAGTAGGAAAACCTTCAGGCACTGCATTTTGAAAACTAAAGTTTTTTTAAAAAAACCCTATTTGAAGTAGAGAGTCACTGTTGGCAAGCACAAAGACTTTGCTAAACATCAGCCTGGTCAGAGGTATTTTGCTGCTCAATATGGAACAACTGTATTCGCATAGACATCTATTTCCAATATAAAAATAGTGAAAGGCTTGTTGTGAAGTCATAACACAAGCTACACTTTTTGTAGTAATGTTGCACACAGGGATTTCTAAAGGCCAGAGTTTGTGTTGCGATGTTTTGCAAATTTAACCCTTCCTCTGAAACACCTATCTGTCTCTTGTTCCCTCATCCAGATCAAGCGTTTTCAGTGAATGCTTGAGGCAGAAGATACTGCAAGCCATTTTTCCATTGCTTGACCAAAAAAAGTCCATAAGAAAATAATAACTAAACCTGTGTTATCCTTTCATATTTACTAAGGTTACAAGGATACAAAGGTGGCCTTATTTTCATTCTGGAAAGGTACTAAGATCTCTCTCGTCTGGAGGAAGTTTGGAAATATTTCACTGGTTCATAGTGCCAGCATAATAATATATCTGGCATGATTATGATTCTTGTTTCATGTTCTGCTGTATTTATAAACGAGCAAATGTAAAATATGGACAAATAAATAAGAAAACACTTGAAGTACTTCAGTAACATACAAATTGGAAATGATTGTTTGAAGATTGTTGCCTCCAGAAGCAACAAATTGAGCCAACTCAAATCTGCTTAAATCAATGAAGACTGAGGAAACTGCTTTTGAGCTTGTTTCTGAGCCACGGATTCCCCCCACCACACCTTACCCATGCCTATGGATGCCATAGCCTGATACCTGCCATCCTCCAGATTTATTGGACTACAATTCCCATCATGAACAGACACTGAAATAAATCCTCAAAACAGAAGCTGAGGTAATGGGCTGAGGTAAAGTCAAGTGCTTTTCTTAGGATGAAGCATATATACTGTAAAAAATATGAACACAAAGTCCAAGGAGGAAGGTATGGTAAGAGGACCTTACAAAGAAGATGGTGAATAGAGTGTTTTCTTTATTTTGCCCATAATCAAATAGACTTCAGAAACAATCTCAAATATTTCAAAATCAGACATTACCATAAAGTGAGCACAGAGACCAGGAAGCATCTTCTCTTTCAAATCATCACATTTCATCTCAAAGGATCTTCTCCAATTAGTTAGGCTTTTCTGCTGTATATTAATAAAGATTTTCTAAATATGGTATTTAAAAAAAACACTTAGATAAATAAGCTCAGCAAGAGTTTAAAAAAGAAAAGAACTAGGAATGCTTAGCCAATGGGTCTCAAGTGATTATCAGAAGAAATATCAAGCTAACTGCAATTTGATTATATATTTCTCTACCACTTTAGGGTGATAGAAAAGATGGCTCTGGGGAGGAACATAACTAGGTAAGCAACAAAGTGAAAGATTCTTAATCTTAACCACATAAAAATGTATGTATTTCTCTTCATATTCCATGCTTGCCTATCATCTTCAGGCAGAGAACTGTAGCCAATCATGGAGAAGTCTCTATTCATATGTAGAAATGTTCAATTCCCCTCTTCTCCATGAGAGGCTTGGAAAAACTCTATCTGGAACTCTGGGGATCCACTGCCAGTTTAAACAAATAATTCTGTCTTGGATGGATTATGGAACTCGTTGAAAATTATACAAGTCAGCATCTTTCATTCTTGACTTCTGTCTGAACAGTCCAGTCAAGAACTGGATGGGCCTTTTGTTTCATTTAGGAGGATTCCCCATAAGACATCTTTTGGGCAGTTCTTTTATTGGCACACAGAAAAAACAACATTGAGTTGGGCATCATGTTTCTACCCCTTCTCCTCCAAACAAAGTGCTTTGTTGCCCTGGCTGACACACTTTTCGTTCATTGGCTGGTTCCATTTTTCTTCTTAACAGGGACTGAACTAGCTGATATGTATGAAGACATCGGTGTTTACCAAGACAGACCAGAGAAGTGGGATTTGGGGAACATCTGTGTGAAGAATGAAAATGGTATCAGCTTGGTCAGCCACAGCTGATTTAACCAAAGGGACACCAATTACTGAGGCTACCAGGATCCAGTGTAAAAATTCCACTCTAGAGAAGCTTTAAAAATGTGCTCATCTCTTGCTTGCAGCCACTCTGCTAGAAACTACTCAAAAGCAGTATTCACAATCTCCAGATTCCCTGGGACTGTTGAATCAAAGACATTCAAATGGGGAGAAGGGAGAAGGCAGTCAGAGACAATTTGAGGCACACCATAAAAATGAAAGCAAAAAGAGCTGAGAAGATAAATGAATTTGTGAGTTGATGGCCTTTCTGCCTTGAGTTTGTTCAACATTCCCTTCCCCAAATGACATTTTTTAAATTGAACATTTCCTGTTCTTGTTCCCAACTGGCTAGGCAACAGAAGATTGAATCTGATAAACTAGTGTCTAGCATCACATTGCTTCAGTTTCTTTAACCCAGGACCTTCCAGATCAGGGGTGGGTTCTAAAATTTTTTACTACCAGTTCTGTGGGCATGGCTTATTTTGTGGGTGTGGTTTGATGGTCATATGACAATTCTTTAGGATTTAGCAGAGGTACTGGTCTACCAGGCTTTTAACTGCTTACAGAGCCGTACTGGTCTACCCATTTGTTTTTGGAGCACACTGGTCTACCACCACACTGCCTTTTACTGCTGATCAGCTGTAGGGCAGCCCTTTGAAGCGCCACGGCAAGACTTTAAACAGTTTTTTTTCTTCTAGCCAATCAGCTGGGACTCGGGACACAGCGAATAGATTGGGGGCGGGACCAGGCAGAGGTGGTATTTACCAGTTCTCCAAACTACTCAAAATTTCCAATATCGGTTTGCAAGAACCAGGGAGAACTGGTAACAACCCACCACTGTTCCAGATGGTCTGGGACTACTGCTCCCAGAATTCCTTACCAAGATGGCTGTGGTGAAAATATCTTGAATATATTAACTATATAAGACATAATGTTTCCTATTGAGATTTACAGTTTTGCAGTTAGGATTTTCCTTCTTTAGGCTCATTTTTTAAAAAAAATGTCTCTCTCTAGCATCCTTATGAAAGAATTTCAAACATATATGCTGAACTTTTCAAAATAATAAAAAAGATTTAATACTAATGGGTTGTTTTCCAAATTTTGACTTCACATATTACTTCTTTGTTTCAGGAGCATGAAAAAAAGTATGTTTTCAAATTTCTACAGTACAGAAATCTGAAGATGTAACATTTTTAGCTTAATATGCATAACCAACTTGTTAGGAATAACCTTTTCCATCTTGGCAGTGAACAACAGAACTACTTGTAAATAATTATGTTTTGGGTCTATGGCAGCTCCAAGTGCCCTCCAGCTGGGTTCATTGTCAGTTGCCAAAGCTGGGTGAAGATCTACCACAACAACACTTTCTGTAGCTACATTTTTATAAGGTCCAGCTGAAAGGAGCCCTTAAATGTTCAGCGCTGTTGTTTGGTCACTGTTTGGGATAAGACCCTTGCATAGCTGTTCCTGCCCACCACGCCAGGCTTTTACACCAAGGTTGGCTTTGATGTCCTGCTCTCCAAACTTTTAAGCTCATGGCCCATTATGAGTATGAGAAGATGGGCCGTTTTCTTAACTGTAAGTATGCAGTGGGTCTCCATCCTCTGGCAACTTTGTCTAGAAAATCCCTTCTGAGTTATAAGTAAGCGACCACAGTCAAAGGCCCAGAATGCAGCCACCAGGACTGGGCTGATTCAAGCAGAGGCAGACTTGTGATATGTCCCCCATGATGAGGCTAAAGCTAGCCTCCGAAGTAAGGGACACGACTGACTCTTGCTTAACCAAATCTTTAATTTAGTTATTTAAAACAACTGTGTTCCGTTTTTCATTATGACCTAATAGTTTGGAAAGGAATAATAAATTGTTTAAGGACTAAATACAAAAAATGAGTTAGATATTGGCTTAGTCATACTTAGAGCAGACTTATAAATATGATTTTTTTAAAAATATAGTGAATAGAGATAAATATAACCAATACAAGCAAAAGGCTTCCGTAATAAGGGAATGTGGGAACAGGTCCTGAAACAAAAGTTTAAGGAACACTGAACTAGAGAGACCTTTGCCACCTTACTTCTATTCTGAGTCTGAAACCAACTAGAAAATATATTTAATCCATAATAATTGTAAAATACAGTCGGATTCTCAGAGCGCGTCATAATAGCTTCCTTCAAGACTGTTTCTGTGTAACTTCTCCTGAAGTCGGCCAGTATCAATGAGATTTGAAATAGTAATTATGATTCTGTCTGATTAATCTAACCAGGTCTGTTTGCTAGATTCCACAATAAACTTGCTCAGATTCTTGAGGGGCAGAGACCATGAAGGAGATTGAAGCAGGGTCCGGCCATATTGTCTCAGATTCCTTTTGACCTGTGAAAAAGGTGCTTTTTAACATTAATCTATTACTTATGGATTCAACTTATGATCCTCTTGGTTCCTGCAAGGGGGTACGAAAGGGCACAATGAACTAGATCTATGACGTTACTGCCTGACTTCAGGAGAGGTTATATAAACAGTCCTGAAGGAGCCTGCAATGCACCTCTCCTCTCCGGTTGTGTTTAATAATTACCCTATTTCCCCAAAAATAAGACATCCTGAAAATAAGCCCTAGCATGTTTTTATGCATGTGCCTCAGTGGTGGGCTGCTCCTGGTTCGCACCGGTTCGCAAGAAATGGTAGTAAAAAACCATCGTAGTTCGGAGAACCAGTAGTAACATCTGGCTGATGATGCTCCTGAACCGGTCTCCGGCCCAGTCACTGCTTGCTTGCCCAGCCTGCCCGACAGTTGCATGCTCGCCACTCACTCGCCCATTCGAACCTCGCCCTGCCGATCCAGACACTATATAAACACCTCTTCGCCATGCAGCCCACTACTCGCCTCGTGACCTCCTTGGCGGGACTCGCTTGCACCTGTGAATTCTGTTCCTGCTTGTTGAAGCGGCTTGCTGAATTCACCTGCGCCCCAACAGAGCTGCTTCATCCTGCTTTTGCAAGTGGCCAGAGCTTCCCTGAGGCCTTCCGTGCTGCCTGCCCCAATCCCTGGCCTGATGTAGCCTCTGAGGCTCAGTTGGGGCCTTCCCGGACACCCACATGCTTTTGCAGGCGGCCGGAGTTCCCCAATCCACATGCTCCACAACTGAAGACTTCTCCTTGATTTAAATTTTTAGTTTATTCATTTCTGCACATACTAATATTGTTTTTATTCATTTTCATATCTTTGCTTTTTCACTGTTGTGCAAACACAATTCTAGCAGTTGTTAACATTTGTAAAATTAAATATGTATTGTACTCCTAAAATATCAAACAAAATATTTCTGGTTTTAAATCCATATCTTGCCTTATGATTGCTTCCAACCATGGAGAGATTCAATTTTCTTAACAACTGATTCTGTGGGTGTGGCTTATTTGGGGGCATGGCTTGGTGGTCATGTGACTGGGTGGGCATGGCTAGCTGGTCATAGGGACTACTCAGAGGGCTGAAAAAAGTCATTTCTGACTGACCTTCACACTTTTGACTGGTCACCATTTATGTCCGTTGCAGCATTCTTAACAACTGTGTCACTCATTTCACAACTGCTTCTCTTCACAGTGACAAAATAGGGCTCAAAACATAAAATGTGAGGATAGTCGTAAGTTCGAGGACTGGTAAAAACTGCGAGGACCAGTCAATAATAATTTTTTCAGCCCTCTGAGTAGTCCATATGCACAAAAGGACTACCCAGTGGGCTGAAAAAATTGATTTCTCTCAGGTCCTCACACTTTTGACCGGTCTTCGCACTTATGACTGGTCATCATTTATGCCCATTGTAGCATTCTTAACAACCATGTCACTCATTTCATAACAGCTTCTCTTCACCATGATGACAAGAGAGGGGAAAAACGTAAAACGTGGGGACAGTCGTAAGTTCGAGGACCGGTCAAAAATAAATTTTTCAGCCCTCTGAGTAGTCCATATGCAGAAAAGGACTACCCAGGGGGCTGAAAAAAAGTGATTTCAGACAGGTCCTGGCACTTTTGACCAGGCTTCGCACTAGGCTAGGAAAAACATAGAGTAGACTATAAAACAATTATTTATTAAGAATTTCAAAAGACTTTAAAGGGTCACATAGAAAATCAAAAGATGTTTTAGGATATAAAAAAGGGTCACTCTTACAGTTTAAACAGGCTACCCTCGAAACACTGTGCTTTATTTATTTCTTGTCTGTCTTCCTATAAACAATAAATTGATTCTAATCTCAAGCAGCTTGACGCAGCACCAAATGGCAAACACACAGCTCAATTAAAGCCTGTTATTCTCCCCATTCATGTAAATCTGTGGGGAGAGATTTGATGTTGCAGTCTCAAGCAGCTGACCTCCAATCATTTTGAAGCAATCTCCCAGCTGGGAGTTTTGAATTCAAGAAGGGAAAGCTTTGCCTCCTAGCAATCCTTAAAGGGAAAGGCTTCTTTTTCATTCCAACACTTTTATTTAAGCTATTGCTGAAATTATAACCTTGGGGCGTACTTAAGCCTGTCGAAGAAATGGAACTGACTTAATAAGTATCTTTCTTTCTATCTTAAAATCTGACTTTAACTTTTATTTTCGGAATAATTTATTTCTTTAGTGTGTTTTAATTGACTATGTAGGCTGTATTTCATATCATCTGTCTACAGATCCTAGGTTTATTTGCTTAATGATTCATCTATTGTTTTTCTTCTCCACTATCGCAAGCTTTGTTTTTCTGATGGGGGAGGAACGAGAGGAGTGATTGCTTACAAAGATCCTCATGAGGACTTCTGGAAAGTTTTCTCTCAATGTTCAGAATTGTCTATGGTTATCTTAGCTTTCCACATTTTTTCTCAACAGATTTTAATTTGATCTCTGATTTTCAGTATGTGTGTCAACTGATTTTTAATCTCCCTAGTGCATATGTTACACTATCTTTGGATGATGATCTTCTGTCTCTCTTTTTGACATTACAGCAAGTTTTACAAATTAGAAAGAATTAAATTTATATTGTACCTATTAGGAGTCATCAGTCTTCCCAGATACGTTATCAGAAGGAAATGCTGTTGCAGACAACGGAGCAGCATGTGTTATCTGTTACTCCATGGGAAAGTCATTCATATTTTCATCAAAATGCAAAATCTTTGGCAAAACAGTTTCATATTCCTTTGGCACAGGCTCAGAATATTGTATGAGCGTGTCCCTCCTGCCAACAGTCAGCTATTCCGTTCCCCAGTGGGGTCAACCCTACCTAGGGGTACCGCTGCCAATTTACTTGGAATTCTTTAACTCTTGTAGATTCTTTTTCAGATGTTCCTGTTAATGTTCATTTTCATGCAATAGAACCACTGACAAGACTGCTAGTAAAGTATCGTCTTGCTCCTAATCCTGAGTAACAACCTTCGCCAATCACATGGGAGCAAGTGAAGGCCACAACATACCAAGAACAACAATTGAGTCAAGCTGACCTACCTCACACTCCTGAAAATCTAGTTGCTGCTGTTTTTCCTATTATTACAGCTAATTCTGTCACAATTCTTTTTTGTATTCTCTTGTCTTCTCTTAGTTGTTACTGCTTTGAATAATACTCAACACTCAACTTAATCCTAAACTTAATTCTGTTCGTTGGTGTTATCTTCGTACTAATCAATATACTAGAGGCTTATGTTTTTGCTGTTATGCTCGCCATACTTGGCTTAACAATTGGAATGATTATGCTAAGGCTTGACATATTTTATTGAAAGTAGGAAATTATAGTTATTGTACTGACTATTATTGGCTCTGGGAAACCTTTAATTCTTCTTTGTATGGACCTAATATTGTGCCTGAAATGTATCCTGATAATTTTCCTATTTTTAATGCTTCTATGTGGTTCTTTTTTGACAAATATGCAACCAATGTACACCCTCAGAACTATCAGTGTGCTGCTATTGGCTACTTTTCCCTACCTGTGCAGATTGGTGCTCTCTCTTCTTCTTCACGACAATGACGTTCTCTATTAGGTCCTACATGTAATGATGAAGTTATCATTGATACACAACTGTCCTCTCTCAATACCTTTGGCTGTGCTCTGGCTGGAGCTATTACTGGGGTGATCACCTTAGGGGCTTACCCTGGAATTATAGCTCAAGAAAATAGACATTCTATCCTGGATTTAACATGTCGCCTGGAGAAATAAATTAATGCCACTGCTGCTATTATTCGTGATCTCCAACATGAAACTGAGGACCTGAATCAGGATGTGCTCCAACAACTTTTTGCTATTGACTATTTGTTAGCACAACAAAGAGATTTTTGTAAACTTGTTGGCTGTCATGGATGTGCTGTTCATTTTCACTCTTTGAACAGAACCATTGAAGATGAACTTGCTAAACTCCAATCATTTTTTCAGAATAATGTTCATGCTAATTCCTTTTCTTTTGACTGGTTGACCTGGCTTAAGCAGTTGTTTTTTTATGCTGTGATTATTATTGTCATGTTAGTTACTTGCTGTTGTTTCATTCAGTGTATTCCCTCATCAATTCTATGTTTCGTCCTGTTCCTCTTTTTCTGCCTCCTCATCAAATGCGATATATACAAAAACATTTGTTCCTTCAAAATTAAATAAAAAGAGAGGATATGTAGGAGCCTGTAGTCTGCTATGTGTAGGACTGTTTCCTTATCTTGGATGGCAAACCTCAGATAAGGAAGGTTACTCACACGTAGGCGCCAGGAAATGGCATTAAGACCCTAACTCTATAAACAAGAGGAACAGGAGGAAAGGAAGTGGGATGTGTGTTAACCCTAGATAACATTATAAGTCCTTAAGCAAAGCAGTAATGATTAATCTATGACTCTAGTTACCTGGAAGATTCTGTAGCCAATGAGATGCTGCCAAGTACACTGTAACTTGAAAGTAAAAAACTATATAATGTCACTATGTAAGACAATAAAGTTACCCTCACATACACCCTCAACTTTTATGTGTGTGTGGTCACTACAATTATCCCTCTTTTCCCTAGCTATAACTAATGTGCAATAATTTTTTTTAGTAGCTGGAGAATGACAGTCAGGCCTTACAATCTGATTTTCCAGTGGAAGCAGATGGTATTCCCTACTGTGACTCTGACCCAAAAACATTAATCACAAATATCTGAGTGATCTCATAAAATCAACTCATTATCTATAAAAGAGACCACAACTATATTATTGCCATGGTTTTTGGCAATTCTATGATGTCACAAATCATGGTGGCATCATCAGCAGTGGCATTATCCTGCAGCCTCCATATGAATAATTTGTGGTTGCTTGGTAACCGCATAGTATCACCTCAATTGTTGTCTACCACATTCCAAATAAATGAACCAGAAGGGATAGGCATCATGAGATGTGTTGCCACCTTTGCGATCCTGGCTGGAATTCTATTGTTTGATTATGAAAGGTTCAATGGATGCATACCTCCATGCCCAGCCTCAAACACCAATTGCAATGCTCTTAGTGATGACAATGTGCATATTCAGAAGACAATTGGTAATTTTGTTGAATTTATTAGCTCATCAATTTTAAAATTATGGAATAGATTAACTAAATCAAATCCTCATGAATATTTGAATGAAACGGGATTTTCTGAAAATCTGCTGAAAAAACTGTACAAATCATCCAATCTCCTTCAAGTCACACCCAAAGCAGAAATAATAGGGGAAAAAAGGAAATCTCATCAATTGGAGATCCAAAAGGAAGTGACTACAGAAATTTCAGAAGCTCTGGAGGATAGCACGGGGCTGAAGGTGACTCTTAGAGAAAAAATAAGAGGAAACAAAGAGAAAACCCATGAGTTGGAGGGGCACAAGGAACTGTGTAGACGACTTTCAGAAGTTTTGAATATGGTTATGGAACTAAAGGTGACTCTCATAGAAACAGCAAGAGGAAACAAAGAAAAAATTCATGAGATGCAAAAGGAACTGATTGGAGGAATTTCAGAAGCTATGGATAATATTACAAGACTGCAGGTGATTCTCAAAGAAAAAAAGAAAAATCAGGAGTTGGAGATGCAGAAGGAAGTGACTGGAGAAATTTCAGAAGCTCTGAAGATTAATAAGGGGCCGAAGAAGACGCTCAAAGACAAAATAAATGAAAATTAGGAGAAACTTCATGAGTTGGAGTGCTTCATGAGTTCTTTGCCCTAATACAATAAATGACCTACAAAAAGAAGTTATACAAAAAGGTAGTTTATTATTTTGTGCACTTTCTTATTTCCATAAGAATAAAGACAAAAAATATTTTGTCACCGCGAAGAGAAGCAGTTGTGAAATGAGTGACACGGTTGTTAAGAATGCTGCAACGGGCATAAATGATGACTGGCCATAAGTGGGAGGTCCGGTCAAAAGTGGGAGGACCAGTCAGAAATGACTTTTTTCAGCCCTCTGAGTAATCCATATGCACATAGGGACTACCCAGGCAGCTAAAAAGGTGATTTCTGACAGGTCCTCGCACTTTTGACCGGTTATCATTTATGCCAATTTCAGCACTTGATTAAATTAATTAAATAAAAATGACCTACTGGAGCGGTCGGAGGCAGTCCGAGGCAGGCGTTCCGGTTTGCAATGGGTGGGTGTGGCCAACTTTTTTTTTGTTTACTTTTAAAAGCATTTTTTCTACAACCTTAAGAGGTTGCAGAAAAAAAATGCTTTTAGAAGCCTCTGACGATCAGACAACTCAGCTGGGATTGCCAGAGGCTTTTAAAGGCATTTTTTTCCTACAACCTCTTCAGCCGAAAAGCCAGCCATGTGAGGAGTGGGTGGGAGTGGGGGGTGGGGGGCAGGGCAGGGGCGGGGCTGAATCCCACCACTGTGCGGGCCGGATATATTGTGTCAGTGGGCCGTATCCAGCCTGCGGGGCATAGTTTGAGGACCCCTGTTTTAGCGAAATCAGCTGTGTCCCCTAAAGGCAGAAAAGATTCGCCTCTCCATTCCACTTTTCCTACTCAGTTTCCTAGAACCTGGGAAAGAGAATGTGCTATTGCTGCACCAATATGCCTGAATCAAGTAAGGAGCAACCTATTGCCTTTCAAAGCTCTGCTCTTTGTGAAGTCCCTCAATGTTCCTTTAGATCTCTGCAAAAATAAATGCAATTTGCTGCTGAAGAATTAGTGCTATAGCCTGACTGGCTCGATTAGATCTGTCTCTTAAATGATAAAGAATACAGCCTTAAAGGCACTGACCTCATTTTACACAGGATCACAAACTTGCTGTCAGAACAGCTATTCTTCTCAAAACAAGGTATCTCCAAACCAGTTTATAAATGTGATTTTCCTTCACTTTAATTCCAATAAAATTAAAACAAACAAATCTAAATAAAAGGCTACACAAAGAAGTCCCTAAAAGAAGCCCACTCAAATAATCTTATTAACTTGTAGGGTTTTTTTTTTTTCATAATAGCAATAGCATTTAGATGCTATTGAAATGAGATGCTATTTAGATAATGATTGAAAAGACAGTATTATTTTTATATTTTTCTAATAAATGATTTACTAATAGAAAGGGGCGATTTTTGGCCCCCACCCCAGATCATTGTGAATTGAGGGAATGGGCAGCTAAGAATAGTAGAAACCATTGTAAAGAAAGGAAGCAGCAAGAGATGCAAATACTGGCAAGTACTGCTGTTGAAAAGAATGGATGCCCTTGAGATTAGGCTTGGTAAAGTCAATGGGGCTGAAATCCTCTCTTTTGTAGCATCTTTTCTTCCTTTCCAGTTACTTTTTCCTTTCCATGCTCAAGTTTTTCTCACCTTTCTCTCCAGTCCAACTCCCCATCCCACCTTATTGTCCTCTTTTTCTTGTCAGGACTAAGGAACAACTGTAGCAGGTCCCAGGGTCTCTGTGCCTGTGTTTGTGGGTGAGAGAGAAGTTTCAGTATGTAAGAATTATCAAGGGACATAGATAGAGATCAGTCAATGTTATAAATGAAGGCAATCTATTATGCAGTCAAATAATTTAAATTAGGTATTAAGTCCTTAATTATTTATTTTTGGATTGGCTCTTCCTTTTCTTCAAAGGTAGATTCTAGGGCGGATATGTATATCAACAGCAGTTATAGCAAAATAATAAGCATGCGGTGTGTTAATCACCCCAAAGCCACCAGCAATCAATTTACTTGTTAGGACATTTGATACAAGGATGGCAAGTTTGCCATGGCACTTAAATGCAGATACCACCATCATCGTCCCTCCTCCCCACAAATATCCATAGTCTTTACCATCCCCAAGTGTGATAAATGTGAAGCCAGGAGGGATTGCTTTTCAGTTGAACTGGGTTTCTTTTTTTAAAGTCTTCCTTTGGAAATCAGGCTGATGTCCCAGACACTCTGCCCACATTTGGAATTTGATCATGAATGACTCAAGGTTGCCTCAGCTTTCCATCTTTTCGAGGTTGGTAAAATGAGGACCTAGAATGTTAGGGGTGTAAGGTTTTTTAATGCAGCTCAGAATCTGATAAATCCAATGAAAGACTGAACACAAATCTATTGATAATCAGCTTTTATTTCTAGCTAGAAAACAAAACTGGGCAACCCTTTATAGTCTCCCACCTTAACAGCAGGCAGAGAGAAAAGCAGGCCCGTGCAAAAAAACTTTTTCCAAACTTCTTATAGGCTTACACAGCTTGCACTGACCGTCATAATGTTAGAAACATTATTTCATATCACGCAAACCTCATGATTTTTCTTAGTGCTCTGAAACTATGGATCTTAGAAGAGGAAAGAAATACATTTTCTGGCATATAACCCAGAGCTTTGTTAGCATTATTATCTCTGATATTAGGTTGCTGAAAATACACATTTTAAATTACAGCAAGCAGAATCCACATTTTACTTTTCACAAGAAGTTATTTTAGCTATTTGCCAATTCGCCTAGAGGCTTTATCTACCCTGTTTTCCCCAAAATAAGACATCCCCTGATAATAACCCCAATAGGGCTTTTGAGCGCATGGCAATAAAGCCAAGCATTTATTTCAGGTTAGTTCAAAACAATATAAAACAGGGTCTTATTTTCGGGGAAATACGGTATGCAGATGGCACATTAGGTTACAATGTAACTCAGCTTAGCAGGGAATCAAAAATAAAGTTAGGCACACTCTGTGTATGCTCTAATCCTTTCAGGGAAAATATGCTGACATTATAAACTGCCCAGAGAATGCTGTGAAGCACTACGGGGAGGTATATAAGTTAAAGTCCTACTACTTTCCTTCGTCAATTGCTTATCCCTCTTTTCCCTAGCTATAACTAATGTGCAGTAATTTTTTTCAGTAGCTGGAGAATGACAGTCAGGCCTTACAATCTGATTTTCCAGTGGAAGCAGATGGTATTCCCTACTGTGACTCTGACCCAAAAACATTAATCACAAATATCTGAGCGATCTCATAAAATCAACTCATTATCTATAAAAGAGACCACAACTATATTGCTGCCATGGTTTTTGGCAATTCTATGATGTCACGAATCATGGTGGCATCATCAGCAGTGGCATTATCCTGCAGCCTCAATATAAAATAATATGTGGTTGTTTGTTAAATGCTTGGTAATATGTGGTTGCTTGGCAACCGCATTTTTGGCTGCCACATTCAAAGAGATCCTTCACTTGGGTAAAAGGAACCAGAGGGGATAGGCATCATGAGATGTGTTGCCCCCTTTGGGACCCAAATTTTCCTGGCTGGAATTCTATTCTTCTATTGTGAAAGGTTGGATGGACTTCCATGCCCAGCATCAAACACTAATTGGAAAAGGATTGACAGTTTTCCTAGTTATGACAATGTACATATCCAGGAGTCAATTGGTAATTTCAGTAAATTTATTAGCTCATCAATTTTAATATTATGGAATAGATTAACTAAATCAGATCCTCATGAATATTTGGACGAAATGGGATCTCATGAAAATCTGCTGAAAAAACTGTACAAATCATCCAATCTCCTACAAGTCACACCCGAAGAAGAAATAATATGGGAAGAAAAAAAATCTCATCAATTGGAGATCCAAAAGGAAGTGACTACAGAAATTTCAGACGCTCTGGAGTATAACACAGGCCTGAAGGTAACTCTCAGAGGAAAAATGACAGAAAACAAAGACAAAACTCATGAGTTCGATAGTCCAAAGGAAGTAACTACAAAAATTTCAGAAGCTCTGAAGGTTAAGAGGTGGCCGAAGGGAACTCTCAAAGACAAAATAGGAAAAAATGAAGAGAAAACTCGTGAGTTGGAGATGCAGAAGGAAGGGACTACCGAAATTTCAGAAGCTCTGGATGTTAAAATGGGGCCTAAGTTGACACTAAGGGAAAAAATAACAGAAAACAAAGAGAAAACTCATGACCTGGACATTCCAAATAAAATGGCTACAGAAATTTCAGAATCTGTGAAGGTTAAGGGGTGGCCGAAGGTGACTCTCAAACACGAAATAGGAAAAAATGAAGAGAAAACTCGTGAGTTGGAGATGCAGAAGGAAGGGACTACTGAAATTTCAGAAGTTCTGGATGTTAATATGGGGCCTAAGTTGACACTAACAGAAAAACTAACAGAAAACAACGAGAAAACTCATGACCTGGACATTCCAAATAAAGTGCCTACAGCAATTTCAGAAGCTCTGAAGGTTGATGAGGGGTCGAAGTTGACTTTCAAAGAAAAAATCAGAGGCAATAAAGAGAAAACTGAGGAGTTGGAGATGCAGAAGGAAGTGACTAGAGAAATTTCAGGAGGTCTGAATAGTAAGAGGTGGCCGAACGTGAATCTCAAAGACATAATCAGGGAAAATAAAGAGAAATTTCATGAGTTGGCAGTTCAAAAAGAAGAGCATGCAGAAATTTCTGAACCTTGGAAGATTAATACAGGGCAGAAGGAGACTCTCAAAGAGAAAATGAGACGAAACAAACAGAAAACTCATGAGTTGGATATTCCAAAGGAAGTAATTAGAAAAATTTCAGAAGCTCTGAAGGTTAAGAGATGGCCGAAGGGGACTCTCAAAGACAAAATAGGAAAAAATGAAGAGAAAACTCGTGAGTTGGAGATGCAGAAGGAAGGGACTACTCAAATTTCAGAAGCTCTGGATGTTAAAATGGGGCCTAAGTTGACACTAAGGGAAAAAATAACAGAAAACAAAGAGAAAACTCATGACCTGGACATTCCAAATAAAATGGCTACAGAAATTTCAGAATCTGTGAAGGTTAAGGGGTGGCCGAAGGTGACTCTCAAACACAAAATAGGAAAAAATGAAGACAAAACTCGTGAGTTGGAGATGCAGAAGGAAGGGACTACTGAAATTTCAGAAGTTCTGGATGTTAATATGGGGCCTAAGTTGACACTAACAGAAAAACTAACAGAAAACAATGAGAAAACTCATGACCTGGACATTCCAAATAAAGTGCCTACAGCAATTTCAGAAGCTCTGAAGGTTGATGAGGGGTCGAAGTTGACTTTCAAAGAAAAAATCAGAGGCAATAAAGAGAAAACTGAGGAGTTGGAGATGCAGAAGGAAGTGACTAGAGAAATTTCAGGAGGTCTGAATAGTAAGAGGTGGCCGAACGTGAATCTCAAAGACATAATCAGGGAAAATAAAGAGAAATTTCATGAGTTGGCAGTTCAAAAAGAAGAGCATGCAGAAATTTCTGAACCTTGGAAGATTAATACAGGGCAGAAGGAGACTCTCAAAGAGAAAATGAGACGAAACAAACAGAAAACTCATGAGTTGGATATTCCAAAGGAAGTAATTAGAAAAATTTCAGAAGCTCTGAAGGTTAAGAGATGGCCGAAGGGGACTCTCAAAGACAAAATAGGAAAAAATGAAGAGAAAACTCGTGAGTTGGAGATGCAGAAGGAAGGGACTACCCAAATTTCAGAAGCTCTGGATGTTAAAATGGGGCCTAAGTTGACACTAAGGGAAAAAATAACAGAAAACAAAGAGAAAACTCATGACCTGGACATTCCAAATAAAATGGCTACAGAAATTTCAGAATCTGTGAAGGTTAAGGGGTGGCCGAAGGTGACTCTCAAACACAAAATAGGAAAAAATGAAGAGAAAACTCGTGAGTTGGAGATGCAGAAGGAAGGGACTACTGAAATTTCAGAAGTTCTGGATGTTAATATGGGGCCTAAGTTGACACTAACAGAAAAACTAACAGAAAACAATGAGAAAACTCATGACCTGGACATTCCAAATAAAGTGCCTACAGCAATTTCAGAAGCTCTGAAGGTTGATGAGGGGTCGAAGTTGACTTTCAAAGAAAAAATCAGAGGCAATAAAGAGAAAACTGAGGAGTTGGAGATGCAGAAGGAAGTGCCTAGAGAAATTTCAGGAGGTCTGAATAGTAAGAGGTGGCCGAACGTGAATCTCAAAGATATAATCAGGGAAAATAAAGAGAAATTTCATGAGTTGGCAGTTCAAAAAGAAGAGCATGCAGAAATTTCAGAACCTCGGAAGATTAATACAGGGCAGAAGGAGACTCTCAAAGAGAAAATGAGACGAAACGAACAGAAAACTCATGAGTTGGATATTCCAAAGGAAGTAATTAGAAAAATTTCACAAGCTCTGAAGGTTAAGAGATGGCCGAAGGGTACTCTCAAAGACAAAATAGGAAAAAATGAAGAGAAAACTCATGAGTTGGAGATGCAGAAGGAAGGGACTACCGAAATTTCAGAAGCTCTGGATGTTAAAATGGGGCCTAAGTTGACACTAACAGAAAAAATAACAAAAAACAAAGAGAAAATTCATGAGTTGGATATTCCAAAGGAAGTAACTACAGAAATTTCAGAAGCTCTGACAGTTAAGAGGTGGCCGAAGGGGACTCTCAAAGAGGAAATAGGAAAAAATGAAGAGAAAACTCGTGAGTTGGAGATGCAGAAGGAAGGGACTACCCAAATTTCAGAACCTCTGGATGTTATTATGGGACCTAAGTTGACACTAAGGGAAAAAATAACAGAAAACAAAGAGAAAACTCATGACCTGGAAATTCCAAATGAAGTAAATACAAAAATTTCAGAAGCTCTGAAGGTTAAGAGGTGGCCGAACGTGACTCTCAAAGACACAATCAGGGAAAATAAAGAGAAATTTCATGAGTTGGCAGTTCAAAAAGAAGTGCATGCAGAAATTTCAGAACCTCGGAAGATTAATACAGGGCAGAAGGAGACTCTCAAAGAGAAAATGAGACGAAACAAACAGAAAACCTATGAGTTGGATATTCCAAAGGAAGTAATTACAAAAATTTCAGAAGCTCTGAAGGTTAAGAGATGGCCAAAGGGGGCTCTCAAAGACGAAATAGGAAAAAACAAAGAGAAAACTCGTGAGTTGGAGATGGAGAAGGAAGGGACTACCGAAATTTCAGAAGCTCTGGATGATAATATGGGGCCTAAGTTGACACTAACAGAAAAACTAACAGAAAACAACAAGAAAACTCATGACCTGGACATTCCAAATAAAGTGGCTAAAGCAATTTCAGAAGCTCTGAAGGTTGATGAGGGGTCAAAGTTGACTTTCAAAGAAAAAATCAGAAGCAATAAAGAGAAAACTAAGGAGTTGGAGATGCAGAAGGAAGTGACTAGAGAAATTTCAAGAGGTCTGAATAGTAAGAGGTGGCCGAAGGTGACTCTCAAGGAAATAATAAGAGAAAACAAAGAGGGACTTCATGAGTTGGTGGTTCAAAAAGAAGTGCATGCAGAAATTTCAGAACTTCGGGAGATTAATACAGGGCAGAAGGAGACTCTCAAAGAGAAAATGAGACGAAACAAACAGAAAACTCATGAGTTGGATATTCCAAAGGAAGTAATTACAAAAATTTCAGAAGCTCTGAAGGTTAAGAGATGGCCAAAGGGGACTCTCAAAGACGAAATAGGAAAAAACAAAGAGAAAACTCGTGAATTGGAGATGGAGAAGGAAGTGACTACCGAAACTTCAGAAGCTCTGGATGTTAAAATGGGGCCTAAGTTGACACTAAGGGAAAAAATAACAGAAAACAAAGAGAAAACTCATGACCTGGAAATTCCAAATGAAGTAACTACAAAAATTTCAGAAGCTCTGAAGGTTAAGAGGTGGCCGAAGGTTACTCTCAAAGACATAATCAGGGAAAATAAAGAGAAAACTCATGAGTTGGCAGTTCAAAAAGAAGTGCATGCAGAAATTTCAGAACCTCGGGAGATTAATACAGGGCAGAAGGAGACTCTCAAAGAGAAAATGAGACGAAACAAACAGAAAATTCATGAGTTGGATATTCCAAAGGAAGTAATTACAAAAATTTCAGAAGCTCTGAAGGTTAAGAGATGGCCAATGGGGACTCTCAAAGACGAAATAGGAAAAAACAAAGAGAAAACTCGTGAGTTGGAGATGGAGAAGGAAGTGACTACCGAAATTTCAGAAGCTCTGGATGTTAAAATGGGGCCTAAGTTGACACTAACAGAAAAAATAACAAAAAACAAAGAGAAAATTCATGAGTTGGATATTCCAAAGGAAGTAACTACAGAAATTTCAGAAGCTCTGACGGTTAAGAGGTGGCCGAAGGGGACTCTCAAAGAGGAAATAGGAAAAAATGAAGAGAAAACTCGTGAGTTGGAGATGCAGAAGGAAGGGACTACCAAAATTTCAGAAGCTCTGGATGATAATATGGGGCCTAAGTTGACACTAACAGAAAAACTAACAGAAAACAACAAGAAAACTCATGACCTGGACATTCCAAATAAAGTGGCTAAAGCAATTTCAGAAGCTCTGAAGGTTGATGAGGGGTCAAAGTTGACTTTCAAAGAAAAAATCAGAAGCAATAAAGAGAAAACTAAGGAGTTGGAGATGCAGAAGGAAGTGACTAGAGAAATTTCAAGAGGTCTGAATAGTAAGAGGTGGCCGAAGGTGACTCTCAAGGAAATAATAAGAGAAAACAAAGAGAGACTTCATGAGTTGGTGGTTCAAAAAGAAGTGCATGCAGAAATTTCAGAACCTCGGGAGATTAATACAGGGCAGAAGGAGACTCTCAAAGAGCAAATGAGACGAAACAAACAGAAAACTCATGAGTTGGATATTCCAAAGGAAGTAATTACAAAAATTTCAGAAGCTCTGAAGGTTAAGAGATGGCCAAAGGGGACTCTCAAAGACGAAATAGGAAAAACCAAAGAGAAAACTCGTGAATTGGAGATGGAGAAGGAAGGGACTACCGAAATTTCAGAAGCTCTGGATGTTAAAATGGGGCCTAAGTTGACACTAAGGGAAAAAATAACAGAAAACAAAGAGAAAACTCATGACCTGGAAATTCCAAATGAAGTAACTACCAAAATTTCAGAACCTCTGGATCTTAATATGGGGCCTAAGTTGACACTACCAGAAAAGCTAACAGAAAACAAAGAGAAAACTCATGACCTGGACATTCCAAATAAAGTGGCTAAAGCAATTTCAGAAGCTCTGAAGGTTGATGAGGGGTCAAAGGTGACTTTCAAAGAAAAAATCAGAGGCAATAAAGAGAAAACTGAGGAGTTGGAGATGCAGAAGGAAGGGACTACCGTAATTTCAGAAGCTCTCGATGTTCATATGGGGCCTAAGTTGACACTAACAGAAAAGCTAACAGAAAACAAAGAGAAAACTCATTTTATTTATTTTATTTTATTTTATTTTGAATTTGTATACCGCCCTTCTCCCTGAGGACTCAGGGCGGTGAACAGCCAAGTAAAAACATCAAATACAAATATTAAAATACAGTTAAATATATATATATATATAAATTTGGCCCCATTAATTAAAAACAATAAACAAAACCCTTAAAAACACTTAAAAAATTAGGCCAGCCCGGGTGCTGGAAAAGGAAGGTTTTAAGGGCACGGCGGAAGGCACTGAGGTCTTGGATTCTCTTTATCTCTGGGGGCAATTGATTCCAGAGGGTAGGTGCCCCCACAGAGAAGGCCCTCCCCCTGGGGGTCACCAGCCTGCACTGTTTGGCTGATGGCACCCCGAGGAGGCCCTCTCTGTGGGAGCGCATGGGTTGATGGGAGGTCGTCGGTGGCAGCAGGCGGTCTCGAAGATAGCTAGGCCCAAGCCATGGAGCGCTTTAAAGGTGATAACCAACACCTTGAAGCGCACCCGGAAGACCACTGGGAGCCAGTGCAGCTCACGCAGGAGCGGTGTTACATGGGAGCGCCATGCTGCTCCTGTCACTACCCACACTGCTGCGTTCTGGACCAGTTGGAGCCTCTCGGTGCTCTTCAAGGGGAGCCCCATGTAGAGAGCATTGCAGTAGTCAAGGTGAGAGGTGACGAGGGCATGAGTGACTGTGCACAGGGAATCCCGATCAAGAAAGGGCCGCAACTGGCGAATCAGGCGAACCTGACAAAAGGTCCCCCTGGTTACAGCCGTCAGATGTTCCTCCAAGGACAGCTGCGTATCCAGGAGGACTCCCAGATTGCGAGCCCTCTCCAGGCCTGAAACCCGACTGGAACGGATCTAGATAGGATGTTTCCTCCAGGAATCTTTCAAGGCGGTGGGGAAGTGACCCTCACTCAATGAAGCGTTGATAACACCCTGGAGCCAGCCTCATGTAACCTCCCGTGAGGCCAGTACCAACCAGGAGGGACACGGGTCCAGTAAACATGTGGCCGCACTAAGTCTCCCCAAAATCCTGTCCACATCATCGGGAGTCACAGCATCAAACTCCTCCCAGGTAACATTCTCAAGACTATTCCTCGTCACCCTGCCCTTATCTACCCAGTCAGAGTCCAAATCCCCCCAGATCTGAGCAATTTTGTCATACAGGTATTGTCCGAAATCCTCCGCCCTGCCTTCCAAGGGATCCTCCCACGCTCCCGGATGGAGCAGGGAGTGGGTTACCCTGAACAGGGTGGCCGGACGATTCCCTGATGACACAATAGAGGCGGAAAAGTAATTGAACTTTGCCATCTTTATCGCCACTAGGTAGGTCTTAATATGTGACCTTACCAGTGTTCGGTCAGATTCAGCGAGACTGGCCCTCCAACCGCTCTCTAGGCGTCTTTTCCGGCGTTTCATCTCCCTCAGCTCCTCGGTGAACCAAGGAGCCGCGAGGGATCGACATCGGGTCAGAGGCCGCAAAGGCACAACTCGATCCAAGGCCCCACCAGCCGCCCGATCCCAGGCAGCTACCAGGTCCTCGGCCGAGTCGTGTGCCAGATCTTCAGGAATTGGCCCAAGCTCCGTCTGGAACCTATCAGGATCCATCAGGCGCCTGGGGCGGATCCATCTAATTGGGTCCGCCTCCCTGCGGCGGGGTGTGGCGTTTCAAAGGTCCAGACGAAGGAGTGAGTGATCTGACCATGACAAGGGTTTCATGTCTATATCCCCTATAATAAGACCACTCAACCACTGGCCAGACACAAAAATCAAGTCCAGCGTGTGTCCTCCCCCTCTGAGTGGGGCCATGAACTAACTGGGTCAGATCCATGGCCTTCATGGAAGCCATGAACTCCCGAGCCATCTCCGACGTTTCACTAACGGACGTCATGACCTGGACATTCCAAATAAAGTGGCTAGAGCAATTTCAGAAGCTCTGAAAGTTAAGGGGTGGCCAAAGGTGACTCTCAAAGATGAAATAGGAAAAAATGAAGAGAAAACTCGTGAGTTGGAGATGCAGAAGGAAGGGACTACCGAAATTTCAGAAGCTCTGGATCTTAATATGGGGCCTAAGTTGACACTAACAGAAAAACTAACAGAAAACAACGAGAAAACTCATGATGTGGACATTCCAAATAAATTGGCTACAGCAATTTCAGAAGCTCTGAAGTTTGATGAGGGGTCAAAGGTGATTCTCAAAGAAAAAATCAAAGGCAATAAAGAGAAAACTGAGGAGTTGGAGATGTAGAAGGAAGTGTCTAGAGAAATTTCAGAAGGTATGAATATTAAGAGGTGGCCGAAGGTGACTCTCAAGGAAATAATAAGAGAAAACAAAGAGAAACCTCATGAGTTGGCGGTTCAAGGAACTGAGTAGAGAAGTTTCAGAAATTCTGAATATGGTTACGGAACTAAAGGTGACTCTCAGAGAAAAAACAAGAGGAAGCAACGAGAAAATTCATGAATTGGAGATGCAGAAGGAACTGATTGGAGGAATTTCACAAGCTATGGATATTATTCCAAGACTGCAGGTGACTCTGAGAGAAAAAACAAGAAGAAACAAAAAGAAAATTCATGAGTTGGAAATGCAGAAGGAACTGATTGGAGGAATTTCACAAGCTGGGGATATTATTACAGGGTTGCAGGTGATTCTCAGAGAAAAAACAAGAAGAAACAAAAAGAAAACTCAAGAGTTGGATATGGAGAAAAAAGTGACTAGAGAAGTTTCAGAAGCTCTGAAGTTTGATGAGGGGTCAAAGGTGATTCTCAAAGAAAAAAATCAAAGGCACTAAAGAGAAAATTGAGGAGTTAGAGATGCAGAAGGAAGTGACTAGAGAAATTTCAGAAGGTCTGAATATTAAGAGGTGGCCGAAGGTGACTCTCAAGGAAATAATAAGAGAAAACAAAGAGAAATCTCATGAGTTGGCGGTTCAAAAAGAAGTGCATGCAGAAATTTCAGAACCTCGGAAGATTAATGCAGGGCAGAAGGAGACTCTCAAAGAGAAAATGAGACAAAACAAACAGAAAACTCATGAGTTGGATATTCCAAAGAAAGTAATTACAATAATTTCAGAAGTTCTGAAGGTTAAGAGGTCGCCAAAGGGGACTCTCAAAGACGAAATAGGAAAAAATGAAGAGAAAACTCGTGAGTTGGAAATGCAGAAGGAAGAGACTACCGAAATTTCAGAAGCTCTGGATCTTAATATGGGGCCTAAGTTGACACTAACAGAAAAACTAACAGAAAACAACGAGAAAACTCATGATGTGGACATTCCAAATAAATTGGCTACAGCAATTTCAGAAGCTCTGAAGTTTGATGAGGGGTCAAAGGTGATTCTCAAAGAAAAAATCAAAGGCAATAAAGAGAAAACTGAGGAGTTGGAGATGTAGAAGGAAGTGTCTAGAGAAATTTCAGAAGGTATGAATATTAAGAGGTGGCCGAAGGTGACTCTCAAGGAAATAATAAGAGAAAACAAAGAGAAACCTCATGAGTTGGCGGTTCAAGGAACTGAGTAGAGAAGTTTCAGAAATTCTGAATATGGTTACGGAACTAAAGGTGACTCTCAGAGAAAAAACAAGAGGAAGCAACGAGAAAATTCATGAATTGGAGATGCAGAAGGAACTGATTGGAGGAATTTCACAAGCTATGGATATTATTCCAAGACTGCAGGTGACTCTGAGAGAAAAAACAAGAAGAAACAAAAAGAAAATTCATGAGTTGGAAATGCAGAAGGAACTGATTGGAGGAATTTCACAAGCTGGGGATATTATTACAGGGTTGCAGGTGATTCTCAGAGAAAAAACAAGAAGAAACAAAAAGAAAACTCAAGAGTTGGATATGGAGAAAAAAGTGACTAGAGAAGTTTCAGAAGCTCTGAAGTTTGATGAGGGGTCAAAGGTGATTCTCAAAGAAAAAAATCAAAGGCACTAAAGAGAAAATTGAGGAGTTAGAGATGCAGAAGGAAGTGACTAGAGAAATTTCAGAAGGTCTGAATATTAAGAGGTGGCCGAAGGTGACTCTCAAGGAAATAATAAGAGAAAACAAAGAGAAATCTCATGAGTTGGCGGTTCAAAAAGAAGTGCATGCAGAAATTTCAGAACCTCGGAAGATTAATGCAGGGCAGAAGGAGACTCTCAAAGAGAAAATGAGACAAAACAAACAGAAAACTCATGAGTTGGATATTCCAAAGAAAGTAATTACAATAATTTCAGAAGTTCTGAAGGTTAAGAGGTCGCCAAAGGGGACTCTCAAAGACGAAATAGGAAAAAATGAAGAGAAAACTCGTGAGTTGGAAATGCAGAAGGAAGAGACTACCGAAATTTCAGAAGCTCTGGATCTTAATATGGGGCCTAAGTTGACACTAACAGAAAAACTAACAGAAAACAACGAGAAAACTCATGATGTGGACATTCCAAATAAATTGGCTACAGCAATTTCAGAAGCTCTGAAGTTTGATGAGGGGTCAAAGGTGATTCTCAAAGAAAAAATCAAAGGCAATAAAGAGAAAACTGAGGAGTTGGAGATGTAGAAGGAAGTGTCTAGAGAAATTTCAGAAGGTATGAATATTAAGAGGTGGCCGAAGGTGACTCTCAAGGAAATAATAAGAGAAAACAAAGAGAAACCTCATGAGTTGGCGGTTCAAGGAACTGAGTAGAGAAGTTTCAGAAATTCTGAATATGGTTACGGAACTAAAGGTGACTCTCAGAGAAAAAACAAGAGGAAGCAACGAGAAAATTCATGAATTGGAGATGCAGAAGGAACTGATTGGAGGAATTTCACAAGCTATGGATATTATTCCAAGACTGCAGGTGACTCTGAGAGAAAAAACAAGAAGAAACAAAAAGGAAATTCATGAGTTGGAAATGCAGAAGGAACTGATTGGAGGAATTTCACAAGCTGGGGATATTATTACAGGGTTGCAGGTGATTCTCAGAGAAAAAACAAGAAGAAACAAAAAGAAAACTCAAGAGTTGGAGATGGAGAAAAAAGTGACTAGAGAAGTTTCAGAAGCTCTGAAGTTTGATGAGGGGTCAAAGGTGATTCTCAAAGAATAAATCAAAGGCAATAAAGAGAAAATTGAGGAATTGGAGATGCAGAAGGAAGTGACTAGAGAAATTTCAGAAGGTCTGAATATTAAGAGGTGGCCGAAGGTGACTCTCAAGGAAATAATAAGAGAAAACAAAGAGAAATCTCATGAGTTGGCGGTTCAAAAAGAAGTGCATGCAGAAATTTCAGAACCTCGGAAGATTAATGCAGGACAGAAGGAGACTCTCAAAGAGAAAATGAGACAAAACAAACAGAAAACTCATGAGTTGGATATTCCAAAGAAAGTAATTACAATAATTTCAGAAGTTCTGAAGGTTAAGAGGTCGCCGAAGGGAACTCTCAAAGACGAAATAGGAAAAAATGAAGAGAAAACTCGTTAGTTGGAAATGCAGAAGGAAGGGACTACCGAAATTTCAGAAGCTCTGGATGTTAATATGGGGCCTAAGTTGACACTAACAGAAAAACTAACAGAAAACAAAGAGAATACTCATGACCTGGACATTCCAAATAAAGTGGCTACAGCAATTTCAGAAGCTCTGAAAGTTAAGGGGTGGCCGAAGGTGACTCTCAAAGACGAAATAGGAAAAAACGAAGAGAAAACGCGTGAATTGGAGAAGCACAAGGAACTGAGTAGAGAAGTTTCAGAAATTCTGAATATGGTTACGGAACTAAAGGTAACTCCCAGAGAAAAAAAAAGAGGAAAAAAAAAGAAAATTCATAAGTTGGAGGTGCAGAAGGAACTGATTGGAGGAATTTCACAAGGTCGGGACAGTATTCCTGGATTGCAGGTGATTCTCAGAGATAAAACAAGAAGAAACAAAAAGAAAACTCATGAGTTGGAGATGGAGGAAAAAGTGACTAGAGAAATTTTAGAACTTCTGAAGGTTAAGAGGTGGCCTAAAGGGCTACAGAAATTTCATATACTCTGAATGTTAACACTAATTATTATTAATTTATGATAATTAAAAAGAATAATTCATTCTTTTTTCTCCTAACTATACTCACAGGAGGAAATGATAGAATCGGAAATTAAAATCTATTTAGAGGAGACAAATGTATTTAAGCTTACGGAGGAACAGAAAGACACAATAAATCTCTGAAATAGAACTTGAATTTGCAATAAAAAGCAAAAAAGCAATAAAACACCAGGACCAGATGTAATACCCGTTGAACTATATAGGATAATATAAAAACAGACAGGAGGATTAATACTTGAAATAATTAATGAAGCACTACAACAATCAAACATACCCAAAACATTGACAGACGCATTAATCACACTTATACACAAGGAAGATTCAGACCAGCAATTAGTGCAAAATTATAGGCCTATTTCGCTATTAAACTCCGATTATAAAACATATATGTCAATCATTTCTGCAAGATTAAAGACAATTCTAGAAAAGTCTATACATTCAGACCAAAATGGTTTTGTTCCTGGGTGACAAATTAAAAATAATGTACCGATTATAATTGACATTCTAGAGTTCTATGAAGCCCACCCAGAGAAACAGGTTTCACTGGTTTTCCTTGATGCCCAAAAGGCCTTTGACAATTTGAATTGGAGATTTATGATACAACAAATTAAAAAGATGGAATTTGGATCAAAATTTGAAAAAATGATTGAAAAAATTTACTCAAAACAAACCACAAGGGTAATTATTAATCTGGATATGACGGATAAATTTGAGATTACTAAAGGCATGAGACAAGGCTGCCCACTTTCCCCCCTTCTCTTTATTCTATCATTGGAGCCACTCTTAACAAAAATCAGGGAAGATCGGGAGATTAAAGAACTGAAGATAAAAAATGAAGTGTATAAATTGCAATCTTTTACAGATGATTTGGTGTTTGTAATCGAGGAACCTTTACAATCAGGCCCCAAATTGATTTTAAAAATAGAGGAATTTGGTGCAGTGGCAGGTCTAAAAATTAACAAAAAGAAATCTAAATTGCTAACGAAAAATCTTACAAAAAAAACAAGAGACAGAACTAGAGAACATTACAGATATTCAGATAACAAGGAAGATAAAGTACTTAGGGATTTGGTTAACAGCAAGAGGTTCCTCAATTAAAAAAGATAATTATGATAAATTAATGCTGCAAATTGGGAAAGACTTGGAAAATTGGAAGAAACTTCAAATTTCATGGATGGGAAGAGTGACAGCAATAAAAATGAATATTCTGCCCAAAATACTTTTCCTCTTCCAGGTTATACCGATAAAAATAGAAAAAAAATTATTTGATTTACTAAACAGAGTGATTGCAAAGTTTATTTGGCAAGGGAGAAAACGCAGAATTAGATTAAAAACCCTACAAGATACTAGAGATAGAGGAGGAATAGCCCTGCCAGATGGGAGACTTATTATCAAACAGCTTGCCTGACCTGGATAAAGGAATGGATTGAGTTGGAAAATAAAAGAACCTTAATAATCGAGAGTCACGACTTACAGGTAGGATGGCATGCATTTTTATGGGGCGAAAAACATAAATCACATGGATATTTTAAAAGACATATAATTAGGAACTCATTATTATTAATTTGGAACAAAATTAAAAAACAACATTATACGAGAATAATGGATCTCGCCCAATGAAACATTAAATTATCCAAATTTGTTAGATTGGACCAACATAATTAGATGTAGGGATATATTAAACGAATTGGGAAAACTAAAAACAAATCAAGAATTAGAACAGGACTTGAATAGGGATGTTGAATGGTCGACATACTTGGCAATAAATAGTGGTGCGGAGGGCGGGGCAAGCCAGCAATTTAACAAACGCAGAATCTCACCACTGGTTATAGGGCGGCCCTTTGAAGCCCTGCGGCAAGAATTTAAACATTTTTTTTTCGTCTTGCCATCAGCTGGGACTCAGGAGGCAGCAATAGATTGAGAGTAGGCGGGGTAAGCAAACGGCCGGCGATCCAACAGAGCAGAGAGTGAGGGTGAGTGAAGGTGTGGGGGGGGCAGAGAAGGCTTTGGCGACCCCTGTGAAATGGCCGTTCGACCCCCAAAGGGGTCGCGACCCCCAGGTTGAGAACCGCTGATGTAGTGTTTCTTTTTAACTTTAATCCAATTATTTATTAGCGAATCTCTAATCAAGTGTCTGTAGAAGTATTGTTGCTTGTAGATCCTGTTTCCCACAGAAAGGCATGTCATCCTCTCTGCAGGTCGTGACCTTCTATAGCTAGTATTCTTTTATTCTTTAAATTAATCCAATCCTTTTACCAAACTAATGTTGCTGCACTATAGTATAATTCCCAGTTTTGCAATCGAAATACACCTCTGCTCTTCATATCTTGTAGTAATTTCATTTTTATTCTGGGTTTCTTCCCCTGCCAGATAAATTTTGCTACTGTTTTATTAAGGTCATTAAAAAAAGTCTTTCCTAATTTGACTGGGATGGTCTGGAACAAGTATAGAAATTTTGGTAATATAAACATTTTTATGGCTGCTATTCTTCCTAAAAGTGACAGTTGCATGTCAGTCCATAGTTCTAAATCTTTTTTTGTTTGTTGTAATAGTTTGCTATAGTTATTCTCCTTTATCGATTTGCAGTGCGCTGTCAACCATATACCTAAGTATTTGATTTTTCTTATTGTTTGGAGTCCAAGTGTTCTTTCCAATTCTGTTATTTGTAGTTCTGTTAAATTTTTCGCTAAAAGTTTCATTTTCTTTTTTTTTTCTTTTTTTTTTTTTTTATTGAAAAAGTTTTCAAATACAAGTTTTTCCCCCTTTTCCCCCCCCTCTCTTCCCTAACCCACCCTTTCCACCCAACCCCCCCTGTGACTTCTTCACAACAATAGGCTATTTCATAACTAGTTACATACATAATATCTTCCCTTTCCCTTAATCCCTTCTCGGAATACTGACCCTTAACTTGTTAATCTTATAACTCCCATTTTTACGGTAATCTGCCCTTTTTCTCCTCCCCTAAACTTATTGAGTATTATTACAAATTAACCTTTAATCTTTTATATATATTAATATAACATTTTAAATCGGCCTTCTCCCTGCAACCAAATTTATTCAATTCTGTCCACTTCCTCCACTCCTCTAAATATATGACTTGAAATCAAACAATACAATTCTAAATATAATCCACTACCCACTTTACTAAAATATACACATATCTATATATGCATCCCATTTTATAACAATCAGTAAACTAACCTATTTCAACCCTTCAATTCCTACAAAATCATGCAGTACAATTCTAAATATAATCAACTGCCCACATTACTAAGATATACACATATCTATATATGCATTTCATTATGTAAAAAGAGAAAAGACAATAACTTTAAGTTTATGATCCATATAATATCTTCTTTGATGTCTTTCCACTAGATTGTTAAATCCATCACCCATAATAGGGTAAAATAACATGCTGGTGCAACAGTTTGTTCAAAATCTTCAGTCATCTTCTGCCCCCATCAGTAGTAGATATCCTCACACCTGTATAAAAGTAAAAACAACCACCCGAGTGACATTATAATTATGAATATATCCATATGGTTATAGTTGTGGTATTCATCAGGATTGTTAATTCCCATCATCCTACTGAGTAACATCCAGATCTTCTGCATGCCCCGGCAAAACTCTCCTGCCTTATAACTCAAAGTAGTTATAATATATTTCCAAGAGAAAAAAAAGGTAAATAAGAAAAAATTAGATGATTCAAATCCAACAAAGTGAGGCTCTTTCCACATCCCAAAATCATGGCCTTGCAGAGATCTGCCACAATCCTCAGGATAGTATCAGACAATTGTTCACCGCCACTATCTTTTCTAATATTCATTCATTTTTTAAAGCGCCTGGCTTCACTGTTGCTTAGTTTAGAAATTGCTGTTTCTATAAGATCTGTTTCTTTTCTTTTTCTTTTTCGGGTTGAATTTCCATCCTCTTTTCTTGCCTACCAATTGTATATCTGCTGGTTGATTTTCATTCTGCTTTGTGGATTGTTCTTGTTGGGTTAATTTTATCATCTCATCTTTCTTCTCCGTCACTTGTATATCAACTGATTGATTTGCACACTTGTCTGTGACTTGATGATTCATCACCTTGGGTTCGGATGACACTGCTCTCTTATTTATAAACAGTCCAGCTGGGGTCTCCAGAGAGTCCAAAGACAATTTATCCATCACAGCCTCTGTAATTTGATGTTTTCCTTTTATTTCCAGCTCCTTTTGCTTATCCTGTATTATGCCTAAAGGTGTTAAATTCATTTTTAGAATTTTTTGATAAAAATCTTCCGCTTTTTCAACAGTGTGCAATTGATATCTTACGCCTTGATATCTCAATATTAAACCAACTGGGATGTCCCACCTGAATAGGATATTTCTTTTTTTTAATTCAGTCACTAAAAAGCCAAATTTCTTCCTCTCCATTAACATCTTGGGCGGGAGCTCCTTGAAAATCCAAATCTTTCTTCCATGAAATTGCAAATTGGAATTAAAAGAGTTCTGCACAATATTATTCCTAATTTCTTTATCTGTAAAATAGATCACCACATCTCTAGGCAATTGCCTTTGCTTTGCCCACCAGGAGTTTATTCTATAAGTTCTATCAATCCTGCAATACACTTCATCAGGTTGAACCTTTAAGATCCCAGCCAGAATTTCAGAAGATACTTTCCTTAAATCATCTCTATTATTTTCCTGCAGACCTCTCAGTCTAATTGCATATTCTGTAAAATTATATTGAGTCATTAAAACTTCTCTTTCAATCCTCTGTTGTACATTTTCCTCATTACCAATCTTTTGGTCAGTCTCCATTTTAGATTTGTCTTCCAAGCTATTATCCTGAATGTTTATCAAATCCTTTTTAATTTTTTGAGTCATGTCATCCAAATTCTCCTCGATTTCCTTCATTTTAGTCTCTAATAATTCAGTCTTTGCCTCCACCCGAATCAGAAAGCCTGATAAACCATTAGCAGCTTTTGAAATCTTTTTATTCAAGAAGTCAGACTTTGATTTCACCAATTCACCAATTTCTTTAATTTCCTGCTTAAATTTTTCAAGTTGCTGATTCATAATCTCATCCCTTCTTACAATCTCTTCAAGGATAAATTCTAATATATTAAAATCGGGTTTCTGACGCTGGAGAATTGAAATTTGTTGGCGCAATTTCTTAAGGGGGGAAATTCCCCCCCCCTGTTTGTCCAGCTGTGTAAGTCCTGATGCCATTTCCCACACAGACAAGATTTAGCAAAAATGAGAGAAGAAATAGAAAACAAAAAGACTTTCCCTCATTAAAAAAAACTTCTGAGCAGCACAGGAGCGAGGTTTTCTCTAGAAATGTAGCCAGTGATATTTATTCCGCTACATTGTAATAATGAGAAACGGAAGGACTTTCCCTTTTAGCCCTTCTCCAGCCACAGCAGACGCCATTTTAGAAGGCTCTTTTTCCCTCTTTTCCTCTGCTCTTTTCTTTTAAATAGTTTTTGAAAGGGTGAGATACTTGCGGTTCAGTATTAAGGGTCCAGTTCTTCATTTCTTTAATTATTCTTTTAGATTCACAGGCTTGCTCTTGACGCCTGGCTCTGCATAGGCAGAGGTCTCCCAAAGCCCGGAGCAGCGGCAGGGGATATGGGGCTTCTCATCCGCTCCGTCCCAAAAGTTAAAAAAAAAACTTTTGGGACTCTGCGGAGAGTTCTACCCACCCCTGCCGGCTCTATCTCCGTTTCCTCTTGGAAACGGAGTTTTTTCGAGCCGCCATCCGCTGTAACGGCGGCTCTATACAGGCAGAGGGAGCTGACGATCCCAAAGGAATGTCTGGCGGCGGCCAGCAGCAAACCCTAAAGTTTCATTTTCTGTCTATTGATTTTCAATCCTGCTAGAACTCCATATCTTTCTAATTCCTTAATAAATGTTTGTCCTTTCTCTATTGGTTTTTCAATAATAAAAGCCAAATTGTCTGCAAATGCTTGCAATTTATATTCTTCATTTCTGGTTTTCAATCCTTTTATTTCTGAATTTTGTCTGATTCGTTCTAATAATACTTCTAGTGACAGTATGAAGAGCAGAGGAGATAGAGGACAACCTTGTCAAACTCCTTTCTCTATATTTAAAGTGTGGGTGTTTTCTCCATTAATTATAATTTTTGCTTTTTGTATCGAATATATTGCCATTATAATATTCTCAAACTTAGTGCCAAAATTCATATCATAAACTTGTTGAATCATAATTTGCCAATTGAGGTTGTCAAATGCCTTTTGGATACCTAAGAAAACACAGGCTACTTGTTTCTCCGGGTGGGCTTCATAATATTCTAAACTGTACATTATTATTCTTAAATTATTCCTGATTTGTCTATTTGGGAGAAATCCATTTTGATCTAAGTGTATATAGTCGTTCAAAATTTTCTTTAATCTGTTGGCAACGATAGTAGTGAATATTTTATAGTCTACATTTAACAAAGAGATTGGTCTATAGTTTTTTTGGGGGGGGGGATGGAATTTTTTTTAATTTTTACTAATTACAGTTTACTAATTTTTTACTAATTTCTCATATTATCAATCTAATATATATCTATGTATTATTATCCTCATTAATCAATTATTTGACTATGGCTATTTCTTCCCTCATTTCATACAAAATATTCTAAGATTTGAGTTAATTTGTACTATACCATTCATTTCATCATCCTAAATCAATCCAATAATAATACATCTTTATATTATATTTTGTATAATTTTACAATTCTTGTATTATAAAGATCTCTACCATACTTCATTTCCATATCTTTTTATCTAACCATTGATAAAATAGGTCCCACATCTTATAGTATTGTTTATCTTCTTGTTCTCTAATTTCAAATGTCAATTTGCTCATTTCAGCACATTCCATTATTTTCTTAATAAATTCATGTTGCATTGGTATTTTCTCATTTTTCCATTTTTTAGCAAACACAATTCTAGCTGCTGTTAATACATTCACAATCAAATATCTCAATTCTCTATTATATATTTCAAGTATAATCCCCAATAAAAAAAATCTCTGGTTTAAAATCTATGTGTTTTTAATCATTTTTTCCAACCATGTGTGGATTTTAGTCCGGTATCTTTTAGCTTCTGCACAAATCCACCACATATGGTAATATGAGCCTGGTATCTGATGACATTTTCAACATTTTTCAGATTTATTCTTGAACATTCTGGCTATTCTTATCAGGGGTAAATGCCACCTGTAAAACATCTTGTACAAATTTTCTTTATATGCAGTTGACATTGTCATTTTATAATTTTGCGACCACAACTTTTGCCATTTCTCTAAGTCAATTCCATGTCCAAAATTTTTCCCCCAAGCAATCATTGTTTCTTTAACTTGTTCTTCTTCAGAAATGAAGTGAGGCTGCTGCTGCTGCTGCCAGAGCATGTTTGCAGTAGCTCCTCTTGGTTTTATTTTATTTTATCAATTTTTAATATACCCATTGGAGCCTTTTTATTTAAATAATATTTTTCAGAGATGATAACAGAGTAGATCACAACACAGACAAAGTTTTGGCTGATAAGGACTAATAAGGGAATAAGGGAAAAGAAAGAAGCGCCATGGCACCAGCCTGGGATCTCTCCCACCAATGAAAAATGCAAAAGAACCAAAAATTGACAAGCATTTTGCTGACAAGAGATTTGTAAGTAAAAATATCCCTCCTTTCATTTCCAACAATCTGGAGAGGTTAGAACGGGACCGTCAAAGAGATTTGACAAAACAGCAGATACTAGACTTTCCCAATATGGGGGGAGGGGAGCAAAATGGCAGCCAGCTGTTTTCACAAATGAGTCCAGCTACAGCCTGTATGGTGACCAAGATAAAGTCTAAAAAGTTTAACAACAAACTAATTCAGAGTGTGGAGAGCTTACCGTGGGAGAATACAACAGAGTTTATGGCAAAGCAATGCCTTCTTACAGCACAAACTGTTGTTTCAATATTTGAGCAACTAATAACCATTCAACATGATGTAGAGACTGAAAAAGGATAGAGCTGTTTTTCTGCAAGAACAACATCGGGCTACAGGCACCTCCACTAAAGTCCATACAGCAGACTTGGGTAAATCTCATACTCACGGTAAGGAAGAGGAAAAAGAGCAAAGACCTAGGGAAAGAGTTAAAGAGCCTGCCAAAAAGTGTCAGCCCACTCAGAAAAACAGTCCTTCTCCACATAAGGCATCAAGAGGAGGAGGTATTAATAGAGGAATTAATAGAGAAGTTTAATTGGAAGACAGTAAAGCATCTTCCCTACAATTACAGCAATCACATCACTCACTACAAACACATCATGTTATGCTTAGAATCCATATGAATTAATAATGGACGCTGGATTATCAAGAGTGCTATACTAAATTCCCTAAACCAGCTTCTTCGCTGTCACTGGGGGCAGATTGATCTTCGTGCTGCGGAATGGCTTCCTGAGGCCCCAAATTGGAAGAGGATACTTCTGTCTTTTAAACAGCCGACCATACCACTGATGCTATTCAAGATGAAGGCACATCTAGCCTCCTTTCAAATTCCCATCAGAGTTTTCTGTGAGGAAAGGTTTAAACCCTTAATTGTTAACATACGAGCTCTCAAAATTGCTGTCTCTTCCGCATTCTCAACCTTGGAAAAGAGAGAGGAAGAAAGTGGGAGTAAGTCAGCCTTGTCCAGCGAAGATGTACTTAACAGCACAGAAACTGGACTCATTAATGCTTTTGGCGCTCTCCCAGGGAAAGAACAAGATAACATTCTATTCAAACTAGAAAATTTAAAGAAATCCTTATTGGACATAATCGACACAGCTGAACCGCTTATTGATCTGGTTTCCCCTATAATTGAGCCTCTTACTTCTCCCCCAGGGGGCAAGGATTTGCATGAATATGAGAGCATGAAAAACAGAATCCAAGATACACAGGGGCTATTAGAGGCCCCAGTAGAGAAGGAGATGTTAGCATCCTTATGTGATCATCCTATGACACCTTTAGCACCACATCAAGAAATTGAGAGAGGACCTGCATAATGTCATCAGCTCAAAGCCGAATGGAGCACGACCGAATAACCTCCTGCTCTACACCTAGAGAAGAGGCATTGGCATGGCAAGCCTTGTTAGCTGGTGCTAAATCCTCTTACCCTGAACAATTTTATCAGGAGTCAACACAGAATTTAGATGGGGCACCCCTCCTTTTAGAGGACAATTTCGTGGGTGACGACATCTCAAGCCATTACAACAACCATACAACTTCCCTTTGTATAAACCAAATTTCCTGATGAGCTGCAAAAGAGGATCCCCTCTCTATCATAACCTGGAATATAGTGGGTTGGACTGTTCCATCAAAAGACCAACTGTTTTTTGACTATATATCACAATTTGACATTCTCTTCTTACAGGAAACCTGGACCTCCGCAGAGATACAATTAGATGGTTATTGGGTTAACGCTATCCCAGTTGTCCCAAGTAAGGTGCGGGGGGAGAGCTAAAGTGGGTATTGTAACATTAGTGAATACATCCTTGCAATTTAAATGTGTATCACTGCCATCTTTTCAGCATGGGTTGTGACTACCTTACTTTTATTTAAACAGGTAGAGATTTTGCTCTTTAATATCTACATTCCCTCACTCAATAAGAATAATTTGATCAACAATATTTGGGACAGCATAGAAGATTTTATCCTGGGCTGCTTAGATAAATACCCTACAGCAGCAATAATTATTGGGGGGGACTTAAACGCTAGGATGGGCCCAAATGATTAAGCATTATTTAATCAAGATTAATTAAGATCTATTATGATGAGAATGTACCAGGAGAACCCCTGCATCCCAGACAATTTAAAGACGCTAAGGCAAATTGGGCAGGACTGTGTGTAAGACAGATGATGGTACGCTTGGATCTTTGTATCCTGAATGGTTCCACTTGGGGTGATTACCCAGCAGACTACACTTATCAGGGAGCAGGAAGAAAATCCACAATTGATTACTGGATAATATCATACGACCTCCTGAATTTCTTGCAGAAGATGGAGGTAGACTCGAGTCTGGAAAGTGATCACAGTTCACTTATCCTTACTCTTACATTACACCAGAAATTACTAAGGGTTGGCTCAATCTACCTACCCAGAGAGCCAAATTACCCAGGTAAAAATTAAATGGACTGAGAAAAATGCAAAGGAAGTTACTAAATGGATGTTAGTTCCAGAAACCATAGAATTACATACATCTCTACTAAGAAATAAGTTTGAAGGATCATACTTAGAGGAGTTTAAAACTTTAATTTCAAATTTGAAATCGGTTCTCACTAAAAGAATACTAGCTCACTCCAAAAAGCCAGTTTTAAAGAACAAAAAATGGTTTGATAGAGATTGCGTGCAATTAAAAAGGTTATATAATAAGGAATACAGAAGAAGTAAAAATGACCCTTCTGAGGATCACACTCACTTCTTAAAACAGTTGAAAGCACAATATAAGACCCTCCTAAAAGAAAAGAAAAGTGTGGCTTTGAAGGAGTCTTGGCAGAGATTAATTACATCAGGCAGGACAAAAAATACATCCTTCTTTTGGTACATCACCAGAGGATTGAGGAAATCCCCCCTCCTCCCCCCCACCAACTAATCAGGTACTGATTCAGGCCTGGGAAGAATATTTTAGAGACTTCTATAGAGACCCCAACTATGTAACTAAGGAGAGCCAAATTAGTTTGGACCAAACTACTTACTGGCCCCCTGTCACACTAGAAGAGGTGTGCCGACAATGCTGCTATTATTTCACAAATGACCATAGGACTGAAGAGAGCAATTAGGGCAACACTTGGCTTCTGTAGACAGAACAAGTTGGTCCTTAACTAAATCAAAAATTTTAGTTTTTGCTAAAAGACCCAAACAATACTCCTGGAAAATTGAAGGACACAGATTGGAACAGGTTAGGACATTTAGATATCTTGGGGTGGTCTTCCACTCGCAAGGGACATAGAAGCCACACCTGGAGCAAACATTGCAAGCAGCCAATAGGTCCTCAAATGCAATTAAACACTTCTTTTATATAGGCGGAGGTCAATTAGTACCTGCTGCCTTAAAACTTATTGAGGCCAAAACATTGGCGCAAATTCTTTATGGGGCACAAACAGGAATCCTTACAAAGAAAAACTTGCTAGAAACTATACAAACCAAATTCATGCGAGCCATCTTAGCTGCACCCAAAGGAACTCCAAATGCCCAGTTAAGAATTGAGACAGGTATGCCTCAAATTCAGGTAAGAGCCTGGAAGATGATGATCAGTTATTGGCTAAATATTTATTTCTTTCCAGAGGGACTGACCCCGCTAGTGCTGACTGACAACTTCCCCTCCCCCTGGAAACAGGCGATAGATCACAAGCTGAGCTCTTATGGGCTCTCATTGGTGTTTTTAATGTCCCTCGGCTTTGACAAAGCAAAGCAAGTGATAATTGATAGAATGAAGGACATGGAGTTCCAAGTTCTAAATAGGTTGCCTCTCCACAATAGGGACAGAATCAAGCAGGGTATGTGGGAATCAGCAAGATATCTAAATGATCTGATCTTCCCAAAACAAAGAATAGCTTTCTTCAGAGCCAGTTTTAATATTCTCCCCTCAGCACTTCTCCTGGGTAGGTACAAGAGAACACCAATAGCAGAACGGGTATGCATATGTGGAAAGGGAGAAGTCGAAGATATTTCACATGTTTTATTGTACTGTGAGTTATACAGAGTAGGTAGGTCAATATACATTCCCCCCTTACTAGAGAGATTGCCAGGGAGGACAGATGACTTTTATGTAGGCTTTCTCCTCCAAGACTCTAATTTGGGTACCACACATTCAGTGGCAAAATTCTGTGTCGCTGCAATGTCCACAAGAAAAAAATTGGTTACTGAATTATAATGTCAACTGGTGCCAATTTTTTTTGAGATCTATAACAATACATTTACCCACATACTTACACACCAGTGGTGGGTTCCTCCCGGTTCTGCCTGGTTCTGCCAAGCTGGTAGCAATGACGATATGATGTCACCGATCCGGTTCTCTTTGTTTGGGAGCTGGACCCTCCCCCCCACCGCGTTATTCTTACCTTTTATTTGGCCCTGCCCCCAATCTATTCGCTGCCTCCGAGTCCCAGCTGATCGGCTGGAAGGAAAAAAACTGTTTACACTCTTGCCGCCGGGCTTCAAAGGGGTACCCTACAGCTGATCAGTGTTAAAAGGCAGTGTGGTAGTAGACGAGTGCGCTCGAAAAACAAATGGGTAGACTGGTGCCTCTAAAAACAAATGGGTAGACCAGGACACTCCAAGAACAAATGGGTAGACCGGTGCCTCCAAAAATAAATTGGTAGACCAGGACGCTCCAAGAACAAATGGGTAAACCAGTACAGCTCTGCAAGCAGTTAAAAGCTGGTAGACCGAGACTTCTGGTTGGTGAGCTACAGCAACATGATGCCGAGTGAGCGATCGCTACTCCTCAGCACCATTTGTCACCGCGTTTTGGGGATCCTTTTGGGGGCACGGGACCTGGAGAGCCCCGCGGACAATAGAGAGAGCCAGGTGAGCGAGAAAGCGAACCGCAAACGCCTCACGCAAGACCGGGCGGCTCTGTCAATTTAACGCGAGTGAGTCAGCCTTCAATGGCCGACCTGAAGCTGTAGCAGCCAGCAACGAGACAGGAGCTAGGAGATTCGGAGGCTGCAGTGCCGAAATTGGAACGTACCTCTCTTGCCTAAACCAAAGGGGATATTGGAGAAGGGCCGGCGGAGTCGGGCGATAAGGGCTCAGTGAGGAAGAGAGCGGCTATCGAGATCAAAGAAGGAGATCTAAAGACAACGGAGCCCGACAAGCCGGCGCAGTGAATGGAGAGACTGGCGTGAGACCCACTGCACAAGAAAAGAGGGTTGGTGGGTCCAGCGAGCAAGAAGAAAAAAGAACCCAGAAAAATTCTTCTTTTTTGTTGTCTACAGCACTGATCCAGCGGAAAACGAGGCAAGTGGGAGATTTGACTATACCCAACTTCAGAGAAGAACAGGAAAGACAGCCATCTCAGTGACTGGACAGAGCAACAACTAGAAAGACTGGCTCAGAGACAATCTAGTACTGAGATCCACCATAGAGCGCAGATTCAGACCTCCGAATTTGGGAAGAAGAAAGACCTGGAGGAATTGGGAGGCTGAGCATTAAAGAACAATACTCTACTCCTTTCCAGATATGCTTTTCTGTAGTAATCTGTCCTTCTATATACTATTACTAACTTTAACAAATATTGTAAATTTTTATATTCATCAAACTCTGATCTTTCTCTATCTATAATAGTTATAACAATAATACTTATAATAATAGTTATTTTTCTATATTCTGTCATATATTTATCCAACTAGATTTAATCTTTTAAGCACTTAACTGTATTTATTTATATTGGTAGAATTTATATATAGTAACCTATTCCATTTATAGTCCTATACCATTTTGCATTTGAAATTAATTTTTAAAAAACTTAAGCAAGACATAGGAAATTAAGACATAGATGACATTTGTATATTCTAGGAAGTAGAGTGATTTAGGATACCAGGAAACGATAGACAGCATCTGTGCTTAGGGGATCTGAATTAACCTCGTATAAGTGTAATCAATTCTTATTAATTAATTAATCATTTGTTAGCTGTTAAATTAATTAAGTATAAATAAGTAATTAACTATAATCAATTAATTGACATCACCAATATTGCGATTTAAGTGGTATTTATCCAAGACTCCGACTGAAAGTGCCATAGACTGTTAAACTGAAACTGAGTTCCCACAGTTGAAAACTAAGAAAAATATTAGTACTCTAAAACAACGGAATTATTGAACAAATAACTGGTGGCAACCAGTGAATGAAAATTTGGAGAAATATTGAGAGAATAATTAGAGATCAAAAAATAATTTTGAGAGAAATGACAAGCATGTCATCAATGATCTTGAAAACTGGAAAATAAACACCCTCCAATCCCACTATAACCATGACCTCCCCAGCTATGCAGAAATCAACAGAAGGCCTACCCAAAACGGAAAAATCTACAACACCACCATCACTGCAAACTGTCCAATCATCATTGACGTTAATACAAGAAATGATGATGGCTATGCAGGAGAAAATGTCAAATAACCATTCTGAATTAAAAACAGACATACATGCACTGGACAAGAAGATGAATGAAATGTCTCAATATTCAATAATGAGCAAAGGATCCAGAAGGCGGAGCAAAGAAATGAACAGAATGAGAAAAAACTAGATACAGTAGACCAGACATTGACGATGCAGAACAAGGAATTAGAAGATTCATTAATCCAATTGGAAATGGACAGGGCATCATTTTACTTACGGTTCCAAAATGTCATAGAAGACAAAGATGAAGATCTGGGAGAAAAAATGCCTGAACTGATAGCGGAAGTGCTCCAACAGAGTAAGCAAGAAATTATTAGAGATTTGGATGATGTTTATAGGGTACAAACAAATTATGCGAGGAGAAACAGACTCCCTAGGGAGGTCCACGTGAGGTTCGCGAGAAAGAAAGTGAAAGGCATCTTGTATAACATGGTGAGAGAGGGACAAATTACGTATAGAGGAAAAGAGGTGATCATATTAAAGCAAGTGCCAAGAAGTGAGGGAGGTAAGAAAGGACAACAGATTCCTAGCCATGCAATTGAATAAAAGGAACATACTATTCAGATGGCTCTTGCCAGAAGGGATGCTAATTACCTGGCAGGGGAGGAAAATAAAAATAGACAGCCTGAGTTCAGCACAAGATTTCCTCGACCAGCTAAGAGGGGCAGAAGAAGAACAGAGCAGTAAAGAGGAAATCGAGGCAATTAACCTAGAAGAAGAAACCTCAAATAAACGAAACAGTAAAGAAGAAATTGTGGAGGAAAAGAAAACAGAGGAAGAAGAAGCCAAAGGGAAAAAAACAAGACCAGTAAGAGCCGTAAGAACAAACAGGAACTAGGAACCAGACAAGGAAATCAGGAATGAATAATCTAAAACTAATATCAATAAATGTTAACAGATTGAATGATTACAAAAAGAGGAAGTTAACACTCGCAAAGTTAGCGAAACAAAACGCAGATATAATCTGCCTACAGGAGGTTCATATAAAAAAGGATGAGGGCACTTGTCTAGAATATGCAAAATATTCACTTCACTAGCAGAGAAAAAAAAGAGGGGGGTAGTAATTTATGTAAAAAAGGGAATAGAAGCTGAATTAAAGTACAACGATACAAAGGACAGAACTCTCATGATTGAGGTCACCAGAGGTAATTCCAAAATGGTACTAGTGGGCATCTATGCTCCAAACAAAAAACAGGGAGAATACTTCCAAAAACTCCATGAACAATTAGGAAAATTGGCACACAACGAAATTTGCATCATAGGCAACTTCAATGGCATTGTAGATCCGAACAAAGATTATAAAAATAATAAATCCAACAAAATTAAAAGAACAAATTTACCAAGAGCTTTTTTTGATTTAGCGGATGAAATTTAATTGACATATGGCGAACCCTGCATTCAGATGCTAGATAGTATACATTTTATTCCAACCCACGAAAGTCATGGTCTAGATGGGCGGACCATAACCCCCTTGAAATAATTTGGAAGAGTACAAAGAGAAAGAAACAACAGAAATGGAGGCTCAATGTGAAATTATTGAATGACAAGGAATGCATAGAAAAACTGAAAGAAGAAGTAAAGTTCTTCTTTGAAGAAAATAAGAACCAAGGAACACCACGAGAAATAGTCTGGGATGCTATGAAGGCCTATTTAAAAGGGGTAGTGATATCCTACAATGCATTCAAAAATAAAGAAAAAAGGAAATCCTTGGAAGATATTCTTAATCATCTAGGAGAAGCAGAAAGGAAGCTCCAGGATAATCCTAGAGATGATGTAGCAAAACAAAACTGGTTGATGTGGAGACACAAAATGAACATCTTTGACCAAGAGGAACTAGCCCTAAAAATAAAAAGAACAAAACAATATTACTTCGAAAATGCCAACAAGTCGGGAAGGTGGCTGGCCTACAAAATGAAAAAAGAAAAAGAAAAAGGGCAAATCCATGTATTAGAATAGCGGTTCTCAACCTGGGGGTCACGACCCCTTTGAGGGTCGAACGGCCATTTCACAGGGGTCTCCAAAGCCCTCTCTCACCCCCCCCCATGCCTTCACTCACCCTCACTCTCTGCTCTGTTGGATCACCGGCCGTTCGCTTACCCCGCCCACTCCCAATCTATTTCTGCTTCCGGAGTCCCAGCTGATGGCTAGAGGAAAAAAACCTTCAAATTCTTGCCACGGGGCTTCAAAGGGCCGCCCTAGAGCCAGTGGTGCAGCCGAACCATTTGTTAAATTGCTGGCTTGCCCTGCTCCTCCGCACCACTATTTATTGCCAATAAATAGTGGTGGGCGAGGGGCGGGGGAGCCAGCAATTTAACAAACGGTTCGGTGGTTTTTTTTGTAATTTTATTGGCCCATGGAGCTTCAGCATAGGCTAATTGGCCTCCCGGCTCTCAGCTGATTTGTCTCAGCTATTTTGCTCAGGGCTCTTCTGCTTCCTTGCAAAGAGTCCTGGAACAGATTTTTTTTCCCTTTTTCCCTTTTCCCTGCTGAAACATGAAACTGCTTTGCTGTTGCTGCAAGGTTGGAAAATTAGGCAGGCAGAATTCTTTTCTTTTTCCTCATCAAAAAAGGTAGGTGCAAACAATGGGAAATTTAGAGAAAAAGAGGAGAGTTCAGGATTTTAAAACACAAAAGAAAAAAAGCTCTATTTAACTAGGGAATTGTAATAATTGAGATACTATTAATTGTATATTGTGTTGAAAGCAGAAATGGTTGTAGTTTGGAGGAATATATGGGGGAAATTATTTGGTTTATTATTATTGGTAAATATAATTAATTGATTTGTAAGAAATTGGATTGCATGGAAATAATTGGAATATCCATGTTCATATTGATTAATATACAAAAAAAGGTAGTTATATAACTAATTGATTTATATTAAAATGTTGAATTTGTATTAAACAACTGTATTACATAATTAACCAATGTGAGGATGGATATAAAAATAGATGACAATGCGAAGGGGTATAATATAGAATAGAAGGGAAAAATTGAATTTGATTAAGATTAGAGATGAGGATGAAGGGTAATATTGTTTTTTTAAAAAAAATAGATGAGGAATAAATATGGTAAAAAGGAAATATAGAAATTGTAAATTTAATTGAAATGACTAAATACTGTGTTGGAAGAAATATCCTTCTGGGTTCTGCTCCAAGTGGGGAAAAAGACACTGGAAACATGGAGACTGCTTGGAAAGATGGTTTAATGGTGGACAGGATCTCATGGCTTGATGGGGCCCATTGTGTTAGTTTCTGTTGCTATTGTGTTGCAAATGTCCTTTGACAAAGGATTGACTTTCTGCCTCTGGCCCATTAACAAAGGGTGGGGGGCAGGAAAGTGGGAGCTGCTTTGTCTGTAAAATATGCTTCTCCATTTCTTATCCAGGGAAATATAATATTCTGCCTTTTTAATATTTCCCAAAATATTTCATTCTTCTAGGAAAGGGGTGGGTGCTAATCTCCTACAACTGCTTAAATTTGTGAACCAGCCAAATACTCTGTTCAAAGAAAATACATTGTATGTTTGTATGTGTGTTTCTAATTATTGCTATTTATTGCTATTTGTTCTCTTTTATTCTTTAAAGTTTAACAATTCATTCTTTATCTTAATATCTTAATATTTGTTTGGGGTTGGCTTTCTTCCCTTTCATCTTTTTTATTGTACAGCAATCTTTCTCCTCAAACTTACCACCTCTGTCTTTTCTTTCTTACTTACTTTCTCTCCCCCCCTCCTCTTCTTCTCCCTACTTCCTCTTTCGCCTTCTCCTCCTCTCTTCCTCCCTCTCTTACCTTCACGCCTCCTCTAATTTCCCTTCCCTTCCTTCATCCCTCTCTATTGCTGTATCCTTTTATGCATATGGACTACTCAGAGGGCTGAAAAAGTTATTTTTGACTGGTCCTCGCACTTTTGACCAGTCCTCGAACTTACGACTGTCCTCACAATTTATGTTTTTGCCCTATCTTGTCACCATGGTGAAGAGAAGCAGTTGTGAAATGAGTGACACAGTTGTTAAGAATGGTACAATGGGCATAAATGATGACCAGTCATAACTGCGAAGACTGGTCAAAAGTGCGAGGATCTGTCAGAAATCACATTTTTCAGCCCTCTGGGTAGTCCTTTTGTGCACAGGGAGTACTCAGAGGGCTGAGTCCAGTTTCTGTGCTGTTAAGTACATCTTCGCTGGACAGGGCTGCATTCTGGACCAGCTAGAGCTTCCGGGTGCTCCTCAAGGGGAGCCCCATGTAGAGAGCATTACAATAGTCCAGCCGGGAAGTGACGAGGGCATGAGTGACTGTGCGCAGGGTGTCCTGATCCAGAAAGGGACGAAACCGGGAGATCAGGCGAACCTGATAAAAGGCCCCCCTGACCACGGCCTTCATATGATCCTCCAAGAACAGCCGTGAGTCCAGGAGGATGCCCAAGTTGCGAGTCCTCTCTGAGGGGAGTAAGATCTCATCCCCAATAGCCAGCGATGGTGTCAGCTGGCTATATCGGGCCGTTGGGAGCCACAGCCACTCAGTCTTGGAGGGGTTGAGTCTGAGCCTGTTCCTCCCCATCCAAATCTGCACGGCCTCCAGGCAGCAGGACATCACGTTAAGGGCATCATTGGGGTGGCCTGGGGTAGAAATGTACAACTGCGTGTCATCAGCATACAGTTGACACTTCACCAAAGCCACGGATGATCTCGCCCAGCGGCTTCACATAAATGTTAAACAGAAGAGGCGAGAGGACCGACCCTTGTGGCACCCCACAAGTGAGGAACCTCGAGGTCAACCTCTGCCCCCCTGTCAATACAAACTGTGTACGGTCAGAGAGGAAGGAGGAGAACCACCGTAGCATGGTGTCCCCCACTCCCACCCCCTCTAGCCGATGCAGCATGATACCATGATCGATGGTATCAAAAGCCGCTGAGAAATCTAGGAGGACCAGGACAGAGGAGCAACCCCTGTCCCGGGCCCTCCAGAGATCATCAACCAATGCGATCAATGCCGTTTCCATGCTGTAACCCGCCCTGAAGCCCAACTGGCACGGATCTAGATAGACAGCTTCATCCAGGAATCGAGGAAGTTGTCGTGCCACCACACTCTCAACAACCTTCGTCGCGAAGCGGAGGTTGGAGACAGGACTATAGTTAGCTAATACAGCTGGTCCAGGGAAGGCTTCTTGAGGAGGGGCCTCACCACCGCCTCTTTCAGGGCAGATGGGAAGACCCCCTCACTCAATGAAGTGTTGGTAATCTCCTGAAACTAGCCTTGTGTAACCTCCCAGGAAGCCAGCACCAACCAGGAGGGACATGGATCCAGTAAATATGTGGTAGCGTTAAGCCTCCCCAAAATCCTCTCCAAGTCCTCAGGAGTCACATGGTCAAACTCTTCCCAGGTGACACTCTCAAGACTCACCTCTGTCATCCCGTCGGAGGCTATCCAATCAGAGTCCAGGCCGGCCTTAATCTGAGTGATTTTATCATGCAGGAATTGTACAAAATCCTCAGCTCTACCCTGCAAGGGATCCTCCCTCGCTCCCACCCATAGGAGAGAGCAGGTCACCCTAAACAAGGCGGCTGGGTTGTTCTCTGCAGATGCCACTCTGCAGAGTGGAAAAATAGTTGGATTTCGCCACTCTTATCGCCACTAGGTAGGTCTTGATATAAGACCTTACCAGTGACCGGTCAGATTCGGTACGGCTGGACCTCCAATCGCTCTCTAGGCGTCTTTTCCGGTGCTTCATCTCCCTCAGCTCCTTGGAGAACCAAGGAGCTGGTTGAGATCGGCACCAAGTCAGAGGCCGCAAAGGCGCAATGCAGTCCAAGGCTCCAGCGGCCGCCCTATCCCAGGCTGCCACTAGTTCCTCAGCCAAGTTGCGAGTCAAAGTGTCTGGGAATGGCCCAAGCTCCGTCAAGAACCTCTCAGGGTCCATCAGGTGCCTGGGATGGAACCACTTGGTCGGTTCCATCTCCCTGCAACGAGGGGAAGCGGTTCGAAAGTCTAGCTGAAGGTGCGAATGATCTGTCCATGACAAGGGCTTAATAACTAGATCCCCTATTGTAAGATCATTCAACCACTGACCAGAGACAAAAATCAAGTCCAGCGTGTGTCCCCCGATGTGGGTTGGGTCATGAACTAACTGAGTCAGGTCCATGGCTGTCATGGAAGCCATGAACTCCCGAGCTGCTTCTGATATTTCACCAACGGATGGCAGGTTTCATATAGATATCTATAATTAGGCATATCAACCTTCTACTTAGTTACGTACCTTACAATTACTGAATAGTGTTGTGAACATCGAGATTTACACAAAGAGATGGCATACAGCAAAAAGAGGGTTATGGGGTTTTTTAGGAAAATTTCTTAATAAGATTTTAAGGGATTCTGGGAGGGGGGTAGATTACGTGGGTTCAGGGGAAGACCCGCGGGGGAGGGTATCTGGGCCAGCCGTAGGGCGTGGCATGGGAGGTGTGAACTCTGGGGTCAAGGAGATGATTAGATCTTACGATACAGATGCCCCTAACATCGATACTGTAGGTGGGAGGGGCAGATATGGCGGGAGCAGCGGGCCACATCATCCTACGGGAGTGCATCCTCGCTGTTTACAAGCGGTGGCGCGCTCCGACCCTCAAAGCTCTTCTCGTTCCCCAGGTTGTACGGAACCTCGGGCCCCAGGCCTTCGGCTGTTGCTGTGCAATGCCAGGTCCGTGGTAAATAAAGCCCCCCTCATTTGTGATCTTATTCAGGAGGGGGGTGCGGACCTGATGGGTATTACGGAGACCTGGTTGGGCCAGGAAGGGGGAGCCCCCCTTGTTGATATGTGCCCACCAGGTTTCAACCAAGGTCTCAGGGGAGGGGCGGAGGGGTGGCGGTTGTTATTAACGAAGGTCTTGGACCAAGAGAGGCCACTGTTCCTCAGACGGCTGGATGTGAGTCCCTTCTTGTAAAGTGGGGTCATAGGGTGCAGTTGGGCTTGCTAGTCACATACCTGGCTCCCTGCCATGTGGCAGCAGCCCTGCCTGAGCTGCTTGATGTTATAGCCGCGGTGGCTGTTGACACCCCCAGTCTTATGGTCATGGGGGATTTTAACCTGTCATCAGTTGGCGAGACATCTGAGGTGGCTCGGGAGTTCATGGCTTCCATGACGGCTATGGACCTGAGCCAGTTAATTTATGGCTCTACTCACATGGGGGGACACACACTGGACCTTGTTTTTGTCTCTGGACAGTGGTTGAGTGATCTCGAGATAGGGGATATAGTGATTGAACCCTTGTCATGGTCAGATCACTCCCTCCTTCACCTGGACCTTCGAACCACCACACCCCGCCGCAGGGAGGCAGAACCGACCAGGTGGTTCCGCCCCAGGCGCCTGATGGATCCTGAGAGATTCCAGATGGAGCTTGGGCCATTTCCTGAGGTTCTAGCACACGACTCGGCTGAGGACTTAGTGGCCGCCTGGGATAGGGCGGCGGCTGATGCTTTAGACGGAGTCGTGCCTTTGCGGCCTCTGACCCGGCGCCGGTCTCACCTGGCTCCTTGGTATACTGAGGAGCTGAGGGAGATGAAGCGCCGGAAAAGACACCTAGAGAGCAGTTGGAGGGCTAGTCGTTCTGAATCCGACCGAACACTGGTAAGATCTCATATTAAGAATTACCTAGTGGCGATAAGAGTAGAGAAGAGTAACTACTTTTCTACTCTTATTGCGTCATCAGATAATCGCCCAGCCGCCCTGTTTAGGGTGACCCGCTCTCTGCTCCATCAAGAGACATGGGAAGACCCCTTGGAGGGTAGAGCTGAGGATTTTGTACAATATCTGTATGATAAAATTGCTCAGATTCGTGAACAGCTAGACTCTGACTGGATTGATCCAGAGGAGATGACAGGGGCAGGTCCTGAGAATATTATTTGGGAAGAGTTTGATCCTGTGACTCCCGAAAGCGTGGACAGGATACTGAACAGACTAAATGCGACCACATGTTTATTGGACCCGTGTCCATCCTGGTTGGTACTGGCCTCCCGGGAGGTGACACGAGGCTGGCTCCAGGAGATTATAAATGCTTCTTTGAGTGGGGGTGTCTTTCCCACCGTCTTGAAAGAGGCGGTGGTGAGGCCCCTCCTCAAGAAGCCCTCCCTGGATCCAGCTGTATTAGCAAATTATCGTCCTGTCTCCAACCTTCGCTTTGTTGCAAAGGTTGTTGAGAGTGTGGTGGCACGACAACTGCCTCAGTACCTGGATGAATCGAATTATCTAGATCCGTTCCAGTCGGGATTCAGGCCTGGGTACAGCACAGAGACAGCATTGGTCGCATTGGTTGATAATCTCTGGAGGGCTCGGGACAGGGGTTGCTCCTCTGTCCTGGTCCTACTAGACCTCTCAGCGGCTTTTGATACCATCGATCATGATATCATGCTGCACCGGTTGGAAGGGTTGGGGGTGGGGGGCACTGTTCTACAGTGGTTCTCCTCCTTTCTCTCTGACCGGTCGCAGTCTGTGTTGACAGGGGGGCAGAGGTTGACCCCGAGGCCCCTTATATGTGGGGTGCCACAAGGATCGGTCCTCTCGCCCCTTCTATTCAACATTTATGTGAAGCCGCTGGGTGAGATCATCCGTGGTTTTGGGGTGAAGTACCATCAGTACGCTGATGACACCCAGCTATACATCTCCACCCCAGACCACCCCAATGATGCCCTCGAGGTGATGTCCCGGTGCCTGGAGGCCGTACGGATCTGGATGGGGAGGAACAAACTCAGACTCAACCCATCCAAGACCGAGTGGCTGTGGTTTCCGTCGTCCTGCTATAGTCAGTTGGTGCCATCTCTGACTATTGGGGGTGAGTCGTTGGCCCCCACAGATGGGGTTCGCAACTTGGGCATCCTCCTGGACTTGCGGCTGTCTTTAGAAGAGCATATGACGGCCGTGGCCAGGAGGACTTTTTATCAGGTTCGCCTGATTCGTCAGTTGCATCCCTTTCTGGATCGGGACTCGTTGCGCACGGTCACTCACACCCTTGTCACCTCATGCCTGGATTATTGTAATGCTCTCTACATGGGGCTCCCCTTGAGAAGCACCCGAAGGCTCCAACTGGTCCAGAATGCGGCCGCGCAGGTGGTAATGGGAGCAATGTGGCGCTCTCATGTAACCCCCCTCCTGCGCGAGCTGCACTGGCTCCCAGTGGTCTTCCGGGTGCGCTTCAAGGTTTTGGTTACTATCTTTAGAGCACTCCATGGCTCAGGACCAGGGTACTTACGAGACCGCCTCCTGCCACCAATAGCCTCTCACCGACCAGTTCGCTCCCATAGAGAGGGACTCCTCAGGGTGCCGTCGGCCAAACAATGTCGACTGACGGCCCCCAGGGGGAGAGCCTTTTCTGTGGGGGCACCTACCATCTGGAACGGGCTTCCCCCGGAGTTACGAAACATCCAAGACTTACGCATATTCCGCCATGCCCTGAAAACGTTTCTATTCCAACAAGCTGGTCTGGCCTAACTCTCCCTTTTAAATTGGCTTTTAAATTGGCTTTTAAATCAGGTTTTAGACCTCTTTTAGATAAATTTGGATGTTTTAATCTTTGAGCCAAATTACTTAATCTGTTTTTTAATAGTTTTTTAACTTCTATATGTATTTGTAATTTATTGTGGCTGTTCACCGCCCTGAGTCCTTTGGGAGTAGGGCGGTATACAAATATGAAAAATAAAATAAAATAATAAATAAATAAATGAATAATATAACAGCATAAAAATTTATAGCAAGTATCATATCATATTAACAGCTAACTTTTAAGGAAAATAAGTTTAAGTTGTTTAATGCCAATTTGGGATGTGTATAATATCCTTTAAAATAGAAAGAAATACTAGAAGAAATGACTACTAAAAACACCACAATAATTGAGACAGGAAAGAAGACCCCACTAGCCCTAACACTCTCAGCAACAACAGCTTCTCCGATGATGCAAAAAACAATAGAAGGAATGCTGACAGCTGAGAAACAAAATACCACTTCGAATGTTAATATTCAAACCTCGCTACTCATATTACAAGAATTGATAGTTAAACTCCAAGAAATAATGGTAAAGAATCACTTAGAGACAAGAGCTGATATTAATGAGCTGAAAGAGGAAATGGGTAAACTAAAAATGGAAATGAGATCAAACATATCAAAGCTCAATGAAAAAGTAGGGTCAATTCAACAAGCATTAGAAAAGAATGAACACACAATAAAGGAAGTAGAAAAAAAGAACAGAACAAACAGAGAAGAAACTAGAAAAGGTGGACCAACAAATAAAAATGGTGAGCAAAGAAATGGGAGATTATTTGATCTACATTGAGATGGATAAAACTGTGTCGTACCTAAAACTCCAAAACACAGTGGAAAATAAAGACGAAGATCTGCAACTAGTGATGGCAGAAATTTTAGCCGAAGCACTAGATAGAGATAAAGAGGAAATGTTGAAGGAAATGGACGATGTTTACAGGGTCCACATGAGTTATGCAAGAAAAACCAAGCTCCCAAAAGAGGTCCACATTTGATTTACGAGGAAGAAAGTTCGAGACATAATATATAAGATATCCAGAGAAAAAGCAATAATATATAAAGGAAAAGAGATCCAGATCCTCAAGCAAATCCCGAGAAGAGTAAGAGAGCAGAGAAGGGATTATAAATTCCTGGCTAAACGCCTGAACAAAAGAGATATTCTGTTCCAATGGCTGATTCCAGAAGGGATGCTGGTCACTTGGGAAGAAAGGAAAATCAAAATAGACACTCTAGAAAAAGCACAGGAACTTTATGACCAACTGGCGGGGTCGGAAGGCCAAAGCAGCAGAGAAGATTTAGATTCAAACTCTTAAGAAGAACAAGACCAACCAAAAAATAAAGATGAAGAACAAGTAAAAGATCTCAATCAACTACAACAAGAAAGAGAAGAGTCTAAAACAGCGATCAGAACAGAAAGGGAAATAAGAGCAATCAGAAGACAAAAAAACAAGATAAAATTAGGGTTATGGAAAAAGAGGTGAAACTTTTATCTTTTAACATAAATGGACTAAACTCAATGACAAAAAGAAAAAGGATTTTGGCAAACTTAATAAAACAAAATGCAGATATTATATGTTTACAGGAAACACACATCTTAAAAACAGACAAAAATATTTAGATTGCCCCAAATTAGGGACTCTGTTTATGGCTGCAGATAAGGAGAAAAAGAAAGGAATAGTGGTCTACATTAAAGAAGAGATAAAGGCAAACTTAATATTTGCAGACCTCAAAGGAAGAATTCTGGCAATAGAAATACAGATAAACTTTTTTTAAAAAAATTATTAGCTGTAATTTTTGCCCCCAATGACAATCAAAAAGAATTTTACAAAGCCCTTCCAATGAGCTTGGTGAAATCCAGCCAGACGAACTGGCACCGGGGGGGTCTTCAGACCGAAACCGTCCTGTAGAGACAGTGAAGGAGAGGCAGCTTGATGTCTAAAGAGGGACAGGCAAGTCCCCTGGATAGCCCGAGAAACTCTTCGATCTAGTGATGGGGGTGGCGGTCAGGATGAATCGCCATGAAGCCGGAGCCTCTGGAGCAAGCAATGTGCAGGAGGGAAGATTTGGACAGAGTGTTGGTGCTGGGTGAGTGATTGGCCACTTATAGACAATAAAAAGAACTTCAAATATTTTAAACTATTAAAATTACCCCGACGTGGAAATAGCAGCTAAATAGTGAGGGGAGGAGATAGCGGATGCAGAGAGAAAGTGGGAATGATAAGCACACCATAGAAGAATCCCAACCAAAAATTAAAACTGATTGATAAATGGAAATGCAAATTTGGAACTTGGATTGAATTTGGATTGAATTACAAACTGATTGGTTGTATATAAAGGTGAAAGAAGAACTGGAAAACTGGCTTTTTCTCTTTTTTGACTTGGTAAAAACGGATATGGATTATAAATAAAATTGCGATTTTTTTTTAAACTAGCTGAGTGGAACGGTGGATTATAGAGAGACATCTGTAGGAGAAAGAAGAGCATAACATGGAATTGTCTTTTGAGAAAACCGTTGAAGAAGCAAAGGGAAAAAATAATAAAACCTTGAACTTTTAAAACAATAACTGGTGAGAACTAAGGATGATATGTTTTGGTACAAAAGGTTACACTTTGATGATTAAAAAAGAAGGACCTTAATGTGATTTAAAACTGGAATAATATCAACCCGGAAAAAATAAAATGGAGCAGGAACTTAACAAACTGATAAAGATGATGTGTTTAGAAATAAAGGAAGTTATTATTAATTTGCATGGAAAATTGAAATTCAAGAATGTAAAGACTGAGCTAGAATGCACTGAAGATGAAAAGGAAATGACTAATGAGAAACAAGAAAGAGAGATGGATAATGAAGAAGACAAAAACAAAGACAAAGAGATTGAGTATGGAAAATTAAACAATTGTATGGACAAAAAGAAAAGAAACAAAGAAAGAAAAGAGGGTGGAATTGGAAAAATATAAAAAATTTAAATGATTACACTGGGATTTACAGTGGAAATATAAGAAAGATGGAAAAGAGATGGAAAATAACAGGAAATAAAGGACAAAATAAAAGATTTTATGATTTCAAAATAAAAAATAAGTATACTGGGATTGACAATAAAAAGACACATAAAAGGAAAGAGAAAGAAGAAACAATGGGAAATATAGGGCAGAATAGGAGAGTGCAGAATTCTAAAATACAAAAGAAAGGAGGAAGGAGAAAGGAAAAAAGAAAGGAAAAGAAGGAAAAGAGGGTGGAGAAGAAGAAAAAATATTAAAAATGTAAATGATTACACTGGGATTTACAATGGAAATATAAGAAAGAGGGGAAAGGGATGGAAACAATGGGAAATAAAGGGCAAAGTTTTCATGATTTTAAAACATAAAATAAATACATTGGGATTAACAATGAAAAGATACAAAAAAGGAAAGGAAAAGCAGAAACAATGGGAAATATAGGGCAGAAAAGAAGAAAGACAGAAAGAAATGAAAATATATTCAGAACTGTAAAATTTAATAGATGAGTTTAATGTAAAAGAAAGATAAAACAGTGATAATAATTAAGTGATTTTAAAATAAGGGGAGTATAGAGCTGTATGAAATAAAGGGAATAAGACTTATATTCTATATTTTAAGTTTTAAATATGCTCTACTGAAAACTGGAGAACTGCAATAAATGTCATATGCTTAATAATATTGGAGGTCTATGGAACGATAGGTTTTAATAATATGAATAAACTTGTTGAGGGAAATGCAATAATTAGAATATTTCAAACTATATATCGGAAACATAATCAAAAAGAGAAGGCAAATTAAGAATATTTTAAGAATTAATTGGATTGGGTAAAATGATAATGATTAAGATGCACTTTATAAATATATATTTGAATAAGTGGAACTATATTGTTAAGATATTTTGAGAAATATATTCAATAATTGAAATTGAATGTAAAACTGAATGAAATTGAAATGATAAAAATGATTTAAATGTTATACTTGCAAGAACTAAAGCAGAAAAAGGACATAGGTAAAAGTAAAAAAGACAAAGGATTAGAAGATTGAGTAAAGATCTGAAGGAAAAAAAGGAACAAGATGAAATATACTGTTAATAATTAAAAGGACAAGGGATCGGGGCTGCCTGGATTACACAGTGGAAAATATTAAATTAAAAATGAATACAGCAATAGAGAGAGATGAAGGAGGGGAAGAGAGGTGGAAGGGAGGAAGAAGGAGAGAGAGGGATGGAAGAGTAGGGAGGAAGAAAGGGAAGCAAAATTAGAGTAGGAGAGAAGGTAAGACAGGGGAAGAGAGGAGGAGAAGGAGAAGGGAAAGGGAAGTAGAGAAGAGAAGAAGAGGATGGAGAAAGAAAGTAGAAAGGAATAGGGAAGAGGGAGAGGGTAGGTTTGAGGAGAAAGATTGCTGTACAGTAAAAAAGATGAAATGGAAGATAGGCAACACCGAACAAACAAATATAAATATATTAAGATAAAGAATGAACTGTTTAAGAATAAGAGAATAAATATGCAGTAAAGTTAGAATCTAGGGTAAATGAAGATGGTGTTTATGTATGCAAGTATAGAAATATTGAGATACGTTTTAAAAAAAGAAAAGGGGAAAAGACGATTTTGGCAAGAATTGTAATTGAGTAAAATGTATTTGAATTTGATTAATTGTGTAAGATAAGAAACGGCCAACACTCTGTTTAAAAAAAAAGGATGTGGGTGAATGTGGGAGAGGAGAAAAACCAATAAAACTTATTTTAAAAAAATAGCATGCAGAATATGTTACAGATGATACAGGAAACTCTGATGAAATCACAAAAGAAAATGGCCAACAACCACGAAGAGGCAAAGGAACATCACAAAGAAATCAGGAATGAGATAGGAGAGGTAAATGAAGACATCAAAAATATGAATGATAAGATAGAAACTATACAACAAGCAATGCTAGAGAATGAGCAAAGAATTAAGAAAATGGAAACAAAAATAGATCAAATAGACCTTAAAGTAGAAACAGTGGAACAGAAATCAGTACAATTGAATAAAGAGCTCTCCGATTCACTTGCATTTCTCGAAATGGAGAAAGCCCCATGCTTCTTACAATTTCAGAATGTTGTGGAGGAGAAAGAAGAGGACCTTGGTGAAGAAATGGCTGAAATATTGGTGGAACTAACACAAAGAAATAAGATAGAGATGAAAGAATATATAGATGAAATTTATCAACTGGCAAGAGAAATCCATATAAGATTCACAAAAAAAGCTGTCAGGGATGAAATCTACAAGAAATCAAGAGATGAAACAATAACATATAGAGGTAAAGAAATTATAATTTTGAAACAAATTCCACGAAGAATTCAGACTCAAAGACAACAATATCAGTTCCTCACAACACAATTTACCAAGTATAAAGTGATGTTTAGATGGATAATCCCAGAAGGCATCCTTATAACGTGGCAAGATAGGAAGTAAAAATTAGACTCAATAGAGAAGGCACAAGAATTTTACAAAAATTATCTCTCACAGGAAGAAGAGCAAGAGAGTAAAGAAGAATCTGAAAACAAAAGTTAACAGGAAGTTCAGTCAGAAGAAACAGAAAATGAGAGAGAGATAAGAAAAGTACAGGAAAGAGAGCAAGAAGAAAAAGGAGTGAGAGAGAGAGTAAAAAGAGAGACAAGAAATACTAAGAAACAATCGCAGTAGAAATGGAAGAGGCATTAAAGCTCTTCTTGATGAACATAAATGGTTTAAACTCACCCCCCCCCAAAAAAAAGAACTCTCAGTGCGAGATGCAATCAAAACACAGCAGCACCCCTTTCAGCTCTTTTTGGCACGCTGGTTTATTCGCGTCCGTAGACGGCTACACGCTGTGACTCGTAAAGATGAATCAAATCGGCGCTACAGTGTACTAGAAACGGGCATTTATATAGCCCTCCCTTCTCATTAATCCTTTTAAACCACACCCCCGTTTATCACCACACCCTTGTTAGTGCGGAAGCATCTCAGCTGGTTCTCGAAGGTGCTGGTTGCAGCGTCATTTGGAGATGTCCTAAGCCCGTCGCACCCGATACCACCTCCCCTCGCCCCGCAGACAGCCACCTGCACCCAGTGCCACCACCACCAAGTATGTATATGTCCCTCGATGCTTTCAACACGCGTTAGCGGTGTCAAGCAGGTTGCTAGGCTCGACAGGCAGCTCCCCTTTCACCAAGTGTCATTCTGTAAGAGACAAATTACACATATTATTAGATTGTTGTGGTTTGTGAGGATAAAGTTTACGGAACCGTCGAACTATACGACTCGCGTTCATATTGCTCTGCGGTATCCAGGAAGCTTCCTCTATTGGATAGCCCTTCCATTTAACCAGGTAATGGAGGACCCCACGTTTCCATCTAGAGTCTAGGATGTCATCAACCTCGTAATGGCCCTCTGTAATCGGACCAGGACGTTCAAATGTTTGGGTGTGGGTGGCGGGTTTGAGAAGACTACTATGAAATACGGGGTGGATCTTCCCCAGTAACGGAGGTAACTTTAGAACCACAGTCACAGGATTTATTATCCTCACCATTGGGAATGGGCCTAAATATTTTGGTCCCAGTTTCTTACGAGGAAGTCGTAGTTTGATGTACTTGGTGGAGAGATATACCACGTCCCCCACCTTAAAAGGTTGGAATGGTGCACGTTTTTTATCAGCCTGGGTTTTGTATGCGATAACAGATTTATCCAATGCCTCCCTGACCTGGGGCCATACTGTCCTTATTCTGTCGGACCACTCTTGGGGCATTGTGGTAGCTGTTGATGAATGACTCAATTCAGGTATCGCTATGAAGTCACGTCCCATCACCACCCAGAAAGGGGTAAGACCCGTACTGCTATGAACCGTGTTGTTATAGGCGACCTCTGCAAAGGGCGAGAGTGATGACCACTCGGTCTCTTGATATGAAACATAGCAATGGAGGTATCGCTCTATCATTGCGTTTGCTCTTTCTACAGCCCCGTTGATACTGGGGTGGAACGCCGAACTAAGTCCTTGTGTTGACCCGATAGCTGAGAGGAAGTTTCTCCAAAAGCGAGCAGTAAACTGCACCCCTCTATCAGATATAATACGGTGGGGCACCCCATGTAGCCGGTATATGTGCTGTACAAACAATTTAGTTAACCTATGAGCTGACGGCAACCCCCGGCAAGGAATGAAGTGAGCTTGTTTAGAGAACAAATCAGTAACAGTCCAGATAACTGTGTTCCCATTGCTGTCTGGTAGGTCAACTATAAAATCCATCCCTATTTCCTCCCATGGTTGGGTAGGGGTGGCTACAGTCTGTAACAACCCCAATGGTTTTCCAGGGCGGGACTTGGCTTTGGCGCAGACATTACAGTTCTGTGTATATGTTTCTATATCTTTCCTCATCTGAGGCCACCAAAACTGCCACCTTGTTAGGTGTAGTGTTTTGAGGAAACCATAATGGCCAGCCATTTTATTGTCATGGCATCGGTGTAACACTAAGCCCCGAACCCCTTCAGGCACATATATCTTGTCCCCTTTCCATGAGACCCCGTCTCTGTGCGTGAGCAGATGTTTGTTTTCTCCAAACCACTTATCAGTATTTAACTCTCTTTGCATCAACTCTTTCCACTTTGTCGAAGACTCCGTTGTTATGGCTGCTACAGTTCCCCTATCCTTGCCTGGTATCATAGCTTGCACTACCTCATCCCTTTTGCTGGGGCATCCGAGACAGAGCATCGGCCAAGAAATTCTTGCCTCTGGGCACGTGTTTTAATGTGAACCGGAATCGCTGGAAGTGATGGGCCCAACGGACTTGTTTGGGGGACAGCCTTCTGGGTGTTTGCAATGCTATAAGGTTGCGGTGATCCGTCCACACCTCAAGCGCTCCCTCCAATAGATGTCTCCAGGTGAGGAGAGCCCAACGGACAGCAAACGCCTCCTTTTCCCAGATAGCCCAGCCCCTCTCCGTGGAACTGAACTTTTTGGAGGTGTATGCACAAGGGTGTAACTGACCTTGGACATCAGTCTGCAATAACACAGCACCTACCGCAAGGTCGCTGGTGTCTACTTGTACTATGAACTGTTTCGCCTGGTCAGGATGCTGCAAAATGGGTGCCTCTGCGAACTGGCACTTCAGGGTTTCAGTATCCAAGCCAAGCCTGCACCCAGTGCCACCACCACCAAGTATGTATATATCCCTCGATGCTTTCAACACGCGTGGGGTTCAGATGGGCTTGTTGCTTACGTACCTGGCTCCCTGCTGCATGGCAACAGCCCTACCTGAGCTACTCGACATGATAGCCACGGTGGCAGTAGATACACCCAGGCTTTTAGTCATGGGTGATTTCAACTTGCCATCCATTGGTGAAACATCTGAGGTGGCTCGGAAGTTCATGGCTTCCATGGCGGCCATGGACCTGACCCAGTTAGTTCATGGCCCTACTCACAGGGGAGGTCACACTCTGGATCTGATTTTTGTCTCTGGCCAGTGGTTGAGTGGTCTTGTTATTGGGGATATAGACCTGGAACCCTTGTCATGGACAGACCACTCACTCCTTCAACTGGATCTTCGAACCGCTGCACCCCGCCGCAGGGAGGCGGATCCAGTTAGATGGATCCGCCCCAGGCGCCTGATGGATCCTGAGAGGTTCCAGATGGAGCTTGGGCCATTTCCTGAGGTTCTAGCACATGACTCGGCCGAGGACCTGGTAGCCGCCTGGGATTGGGTGGCTGGTGGGGCCTTGGACCGAGTCGTGCCTTTGCAGCCTCTGACCCGGTGCCGATCCCGTGCGGCTCCTTGGTTCACTGAGGAGCTGGGGGAAATGAAGCGCCGGAAAAGACACCTGGAGACCGGTTGGAGGGCCAGTCTCGCTGAATCTGATCGAACACTGGTAAGGTTGCATATTAAGGCCTACCTAGTGGCGATAAAGACAGCAAAGTTTAATTACTTTTCTGCCTCTATTGCGTCATCAGGAAATCGTCCGGCCGCCCTGTTCAGGGTAACTTGCTCCCTGCTCCATCTGGGAGTGTGGGAGGATCCCCTGGAAGGCAGGGCAGAGGATTTCAGACAATACCTGTATGACAAAATCGCTCAGATCCGGGGGGATTTGGACTCTGACTGGGTAGATCAGGGCAGGGTGACGAGGAATAGTCTTGAGAATGTTATCTGGGAGGAGTTTGATGCTGTGACTCCCGATGATGTGGACAGGATTTTGGGGAGACTTAGTGAGGCCACATGTTTACTGGACCCGTGTCCCTCCTGGCTGGTACTGGCTTCCCGGGAGGTTACACGAGGCTGGCTCCAGGGTATTATCAATGCTTCATTGAGTGAGGGTTACTTCCCCACCGCCTTGAAAGAGGCGGTGGTGAGGCCTCTCCTCAAGAAGCTGTCCCTGGATCCGGCAATATTGGCCAACTACCGTCCTGTCTCCAACCTTCGCTTCATGACGAAGGTTGTTGAGAGTGTGGTCGCGCGACAGTTTCCACAATTCCTGGAGGAAACATCTTATCTAGATCCATTCCAGTCGGGTTTCAGGTCTGGGCACAGCATGGAAACGGCATTGGTCGCGTTGGTTGATGATCTCTGGAGGGCTCGGGAGAGGGGTTGCTTCTCTGTTCTGGTCCTGTTAGACCTCTCAGCGGCTTTTGATACCATCGACCATGGTATCATGCTGCACCGGCTGGAAGAGTTAGGGGGGAGGCACCGTATTATGGTGGTTCTCCTCCTTTCTCTCCGACCGGTCGCAGTTTGTATTGGCAGGGGGGCAGAGGTCGACCTCGAGGCCTCTCATTTGTGGAGTGCTGCAGGGATCGGTCCTCTCGCCCCTTCTGTTCAACATTTATGTGAAGCCGCTGGGTGAGATCATCCGTGGCTTTGGGGTGAGATACCACCAGTACGCTGATGACATCCAGCTGTACATCTCCACCCCAGGCCACCCCAACAATGCCCTTGAAGTGATGTCCCAGTGCCTGGAGGCTGTGCGGATCTGGATGGGGAGGAACAGGCTGAAACTCAACCCTTCCAAGACTGAATGGCTGTGGCTCCCGGCATCCCGATATAGTCAGTTGACTCCATCACTGACTATTGGGGGCGAGTCGTTGGCCCCCACAGAGAGGGCTCGCAATCTGGGAGTCCTCCTGGATATGCAGCTGTCTTTGGAGGAACATCTATGGCTGTAACCAGGGGGACCTTTTGTCAGGTTCGCCTGATTCACCAGTTGTGGCCCTGTCTTGATCGGGATTCCCTGTGCACAGTCACTCATGTCCTCGTCACCTCTCGCCTTGACTACTGCAATGCTCTCTACATGGGGCTCCCCTTGAGGAGCACCCGGAGGCTCCAGCTGGTCCAGAACGCAGCAGCGTGGGTAGTGACGGGAGCAGCATGGCGCTCCCATGTAACACCGCTCCTGCGCGAGCTGCACTGGCTCCTGGTGGTCTTCTGGGTGCGCTTCACAGTGCTGGTTATCACCTTTAAAGCGCTCCATGGCATAGGGCCTAGCTATCTTCGAGACCGCTTGCTGCTACCGACGACCTCCCATCGACCTGTGCGCTCCCACAGAGAGGGCCTCCTTGGGGTGCCATCAGCCAAACAGTGCAGGCTGGTGACCCCCAGGGGGAGGGCCTTCTCTGTGGGGGCACCTACCGTCTGGAATCAGCTGCCCCCAGAGATAAGGAGAATCCAAGACCTCAGTGCCTTCCGTCATGCCCTTAAAACCTATTTTTTCAAGCAAGCCGGGCTGGCTTAAGAAGAAATTTTTAAATGTTTTAAATGTTTTAATTGGTAGTGAGTTTTAATTGGGCCAAATTTATATATCTTTTAAGTGTTTTTTAATATTTGTACTGCATGTTTTTTAATTCTGGCTGTACACCGCCCTGAGTCCTCAGGGAGAAGGGCGGTATAGAAATTCAATAATAAATAAATAAATTAATAAATAAATAAATAAATAAATAAATAAATAAATAAATAAATAAACAAACAAACATTCTATATCCCAAATAGTCTAGTTCTGTGCACTTGGATACCTTAACATACAGTTGAGCTTGTAATAACCGTTCCAATACCTGGCGTACCAACACGATATGTTCCTCCATAGACTTGGTGTATATCAAAATATCGTCTAAATACACCAATACCCCTTGGTATAAATAATCGTGTAACACCTCATTGATTAGTTGCATAAAGACTGCCTTGTAACCCAAAAGGCATAACACAAAACTTATAACTGTCCAACGGGCAGTTAAACGTGGTCTTCCACTCATCACCTTGTTTCACTCGTACCCTATAGTAGGCCTCCCGCAAGTCCAATTTCGTAAAATATTTGCCGGTCGCCAAAGCAGCGAGTAGATCTTTCATTAACGGCAATGGATACACCGGTTCCACACTCACTGCATTTAAACCCCAGTAGTCTACACATAAACTAAGGCCCCCATCCTTCTTCTCCCTGAACAGAACCGGAGCAGCCATACGTGACCGACTGGGTTGTATGAATCCCCGAGCTAGGTTTTTATCGATGTATTTCCGTAACTCTTCCACCTCCCGTGGAGTCATGGTGTGCATGCGTGGCTTTGGGAGCTTCACCCCGGGTATTAGCTCGATAGCACAATCAGTGGGTTGGTGTGGGGGTAGCGAGTCACACTCTTTCTCGTCAAACACTACTGCTAAGTCCCCATAAACGGCAGGTACACCAATGGGACATGTATTGCTATCTATCCCCAAAGCCACCCCTTGCTCTTTTGGGATCTTCTGGATATCCAGGTCTGGACCTAGTGGCAAACGGAGTTTCCTGAAGTCCCCCTCCCACCAGATCGTGGGTTTCCATTTGTCTAGCCAGGCCAGACCCAGGATCACAGGCTCGATCATCGTATCCACCACCACAAATCATATATACTCCCAATGGGCCCCTATTTCCATCTTTACCAACTCCGTGACCTGGGTTACCGGGGCCCCCCTAACGTGGACCCATCCATTTGTTCAAACGTTATCGGGGGTTTTAGTGATCATAACCGGATACCCAAACGGGTGGCTACAGCACGTCTCATCAAGCATCATGTACATCCAGAATCAATAAGGGCCTCGTGTTGTACCCGTCCCACCCCCTTTAATGGGATTAGTGTGATGGGTATAAGGAAGGGACGAATGGGCTCACTTACCATCAGGTCGCTGGTATCCTCATCCTCATCGCTATCAGCCACTACCACGGGGACTACACCAGGGAGTATAGCAGGACCCGGTCCCCCTGTGTTGGTTCCAGTTGGACTCTGTCCTTGCTGCGACAGGGCTCTAGTTTTCTCCGGAGATGGTCATCCACGAGGCTTCCCACTGGTTGTTGGAACGTTTGGCCCAGGTGGTTGAACCGGTGGCCACCGGCACTCCAGAGCCCTATGGCCGGGCTGGTTGCATCGGAAACAGAGTAATGGTCGGTGTGTGGAGTCAGCTACACGGGGATCGATTTCCCCTCTCCCTACTGTTCTGATGGGACCCGGTCGGTCTGGCTGGCATCGGATGGGGATCGTGCTCATAGCACCCTTCACCCGAAACTCTCTCAATCCCATGTCTAGGTCAATGGCTGCTTTACCCCACTCGGACAGGCGGGGTGGCATGCCCTGATATACGCAGGCTTGTCTTAGTTCATGATCCAAGCCAAGATGGAATTGATGAACAAGCATGCATTTGGGCCAACCCCTTACCCTCCCTGCGAGCCTATCGACCTATGCAATCTCTCAAGTGTTTTTGGCCTCTCTTGTACACAAGGTCCATATTCATTTCAAACAGTGAGGATACGGAAAAGCTGTAGAATATATGCTTCTTTGAGAAGCTGCAATCACTCCAAAGTGACATTGGCAGTCCTCTTAGAAAACCTACAGAGCTGAAGATTGGACAATCTGGAAACTGCAGCCCAAGTTATCTGTAAGGTGTCTAATTGGCAAAAGACATTTTAAGCAAAATCGTAAAGCTAAGTATGGACCTTGCATATTTAGAAGAAAAATATCACTAAGCAACATATGCTGGGGGGAAATGAGGACAATCATCGCCATTAGCATTCTTCAACCTGCAATCCTCCAAGAATACAATTCTAATAAAGTAAGAACTGAAGTTCAACAAAAGCAGAAAAGATTGACCCTTATCAAATCTTCTAAGCTTCTTAAAAGCATCTGCCAGCTTCTCATGAAAGTCTCTATAATTAGGTGCACCTTTGATCTGACCCATAAAGCTATTATTATTCTTTTTCAAAGATGGAACTGTTCTTTTACCTGATCTAGCTTTTTTTTTTTCAATTGTGCCCAGAGGATCAGCATATGTTGTACTCCTACTTCCTAAGGGGAGATTGGCTTCACTGCATACTTATTGTCCAGATATTGTGGGATTTATTGGAGCTAATCTGCATAGTTAAAGTAGAACATTTGAACAATCAATTGGTTTCTTTTAGAATGTGTTTTCATTGTTAAATCATGGGGTTTTTTGCGTTTGCGGATTGCACTAAGATGTACTTGTTGATTTAACTACAGTTAGTTGGGCTCAGTAATTGCATCTGCTACGGTTTATGAACTATGATGACTTGATTAACATACTAAAATAATTACAGATGCTTTGTATGATCTCTCAGACTCTATCTCAGATAGAGATAGAGAATTTGTGTTTCATAGTGTGGGAAACCCTCCCCTCCTCCTAGAGAATGAAATATTTTGGGGGATATTAAGAGGCAGAACATTATATTTCCCCAAAGGAGAAATGGAGAAACATGTCCTTAGAGGCAGAAAGTAGCTCCAGTCTTTCTTAAAATGCCTATTCACAAACAAACCACCTTTACCTCCAGCAATGGGATTAAAATTTACTTCCTTTTCTACCCAAGAACAGGACGTGACCTTTAGGACATAATAGGATTAACACACCACTATTAGAATAGCAAAAGACATAGAGCTCGCTACATTACACAACCTGTAGGGGCATTTCAGACATTGCACAACCCCCAGCACCATCACAGAAACCTATAAAGATCCATTCACTCATTCAACCAGTTGGTCAGCTGTTGGTCATGCTGTTGGCTGTGCTCATCAGACCTTCTTTCCTAAGCAGCTAGCCTCCTTTTTCTTTCCAGCGCTTCTCTCCTAGCTTGGAACTGAACCAGATGGATTTTTCTTTCAACAATAGATAACATCCTATGTCAATCCAAGAAATCTATGTGAAAATTTAGAGAGAAAGGCAGTTGATGGAAAATGAATGAAGCTGTACTTGGAAGAAGCCCATTTGTGCTATTTGGGGCTTCTGTTAAACTCTACAGAAAGCACTAAGAGATTGGAATGTTTCAAAATGTACTGTAGGAAATCATACAGATTAAATATCTGTAAGAATTGAAGAATTCAGCCTTTAAAAAATAAATTATCAAGATTTTCTTCCCTCCCTTCCTAGGTAACTGAATTGTCATTTTCAAAGCTAGACCCTCTAGGACAGGGCTTTCAAAGTCCTGGCCCGCAGGCCAATTGTGTCATGCACTGGCCACACCCATGCCAGGTTTAGCGAAGGGGGAAGTCCCAACACATCATATCATGCTGCCATGTCGATGTGAGTTTGACATCCCTGCTCTAGGAAAAAAGGAGATCTTGTGTGATTTTAACATGGAGAGAGATTATTGACACACATTCTGTTTCCTTCTTGCTGATCTAGAAGGGGCATTGGTCTTACCTGAGATGCATCTTCTTGTTGGGTGGAGATAGCATCCAGGAATGGGTTGACTTGTTTGTTCAGTTGATTGGACTGAGTCTGGCAAAATTGTAATGCCACACCTCTGTTGCTATGGCTTCCCAGCTTTTGATGAAGACAAAGTGACAGGCTTGATCTGTTGTTATTACAGATTGTCTTTGATAACCGAGGACCAGACAGTCTCCAGGGTGTGGCTGGATGCTATCTCCACCCAACGAGGAGGAGCGTCTCAGGTAAGACCAACACCCCTTCTCCATAGTGGTGGAGATAGCACCCAGGAATGGGACATACCAAACCTGGCTGTCCTCATGGGTGGGCTACAGTCTGGTCAGCCTTCTCCCCGCTGTATGTATACTTTGGACCTGGCGACTGAATGCCGCCTCCATTGAGGCAAATATGTCCAATTTATAATGCTTAACAAATGGAGAAGGAGAAGACCAAGTAGCAACTCTGCAGAACTCCTCTAGAGAGGCCTGTGTTGCCCACGCTGCTGTCATAGCCGTGCTCTGGGTTGAGTACTGTCACTCGTGTGGGTCTAGGAAGGGACTGTAGCTCATATGCCTTGGCAATGGTTAACCGAAGCCACTGACCCACTGTGGAAGGTGTGTCTTTGTTACCTAAGGAAGCTGGTTGGAAGGAAATAAACAGTGCCTCTGTTTTCCTCAGGTTGGCAGTCCTCTTAACATAGATACGGAGGGCCCTCCTCATGTCCAAGGTGTGCCACTTCTTTTCCAAGGGGTGGACTAGGCTAGGGCAGAAGTTGGGTAATATCAGCTCCTTTGTCCTGTGGAACCAAGTGTTCACCTTGGATATAAAGGAGCAGTCCAACTGCAAAATTACTTGATCTGTATGAAAAACACACAGATCACTCCTTACTGATAGAGCAGCAAGCTCAGAGATCCGCCTGGCTGATATAATAGCCACCAAGAATGCCACCTTACAAGAGAGGTGGCACAGGCTGGCAGATTGTAAGGGTTCATATGGGGCCCCAGTGAGGGAATTCAATACCTTACACAGGTCCCAGGTAGGGTACCTGTGCACTTCTGGGGGGCATAGATTAGTTGCGCCCCTGATAAATCATCAGACTGTGGGATGCTGGGCAAGTAACTCCAAAGATCCACAAGTTAATACTGAGGACAGGGCTCCCACTTGCCTCCAGATGGTGTTAGGTGATAGTCCTTTATTCAGTCCATCCTAGAGGAATTCCAGGATCTGGGCTATCGATACTTCTACTGGAGAAACCCCTGACTTGATAGACCAGTTACAAAAAGCCCTCCAAGTGATTGAGTATATGCACTCAGTGGAAGATCTCCAAGAGGCCTGAATAGTCTTGATGACACTGGAGGAAAAATTGTCCCCTCTCAGAATGCTCCACTCAACAGCCAAATGGTCAGTTGGAACCACTGTGGGTCCGGGTGGACCAATGCCCCCTGCTGAGGGAGATCATGCCCTGAGGGATCCTCCAGGATTGAGCCACTGAGAGATTCATGAGGTTGGTGAACCAAGCCCTCCTGGGCCAATGTGGCGCTAGCAGCAGGACCTCCACCTTTTCCTCCAGAACCTTCCTTATCATCCTTGGGAGAAGGGGAAGAGGAGGGAAGGCATAAAGAAGCCCCGGAGGCCGTGGGCTGTGGAGTGCATTGACTCCCTCCACCGTCTGAGTAGGAAACCTGGAGTAGAATCGTGGGAGCTGTGAATTTTCTGGGGAGGCAAACAAGTCCACCTCTGGGATGCCGTAACAGTTCGTCAATTCCCAGAAGAGGGATTGGTGCAGGAGCCACTCTGCATAGTCTGTCCTGCTGGGCCAGTTCACCTGCATGTTGGACACTACGGAGATATGCTGCACAGCTATGGACCGCAGATGTCTCCCTGCCCAAAGGCCCAACCATCTGGCCTCCAGCATGAGGGGCCTGGATCTGGTGCCCCCTTGACGGTTTATGTTTGCCTTTGTGGCCAGATTGTCGGTTAGCACTAGAATGTGCTTGTCCGAGTGCTGGAAATGATGGAGGGCCAAATAGACAGGCCGCAGCTCCAACCAATTGATGTTCTGTTTCTGGTCCAGTTGGTTACACTGGCCCTGGGCCATTTGCAATTAGAAGTGCTCCCCTCAACCAAAGTGTCTGACGTCCGTTGTTATAACTAGGCACTGGGGTTCTCAGAAGAGGCATCCTTTGGAGATGGCCAGTGACATCCACCAGTTGAGGGAACAGAAAACCTCTCTGGGAATCTGGATCCGGGCTGGCGAGCTGCTCCTGCCCATCCTCTGAAAAGGTAAAAGAAACCATTGGAAGTCTCTGGCATGTAGGCGTGCCCATGGTGTGATGGAAATGCTGGACAACATCTTGCTCGGGAGCTTAGAGAGCAGGACTAAGGGCACTTTGCACTCCCTTTGGATTCTATGTGCTAGATCCCTCAGACTGTCCTGTCACTTCTGGGACAGATACACCATGCCTTCAATGGAATCTATAACCACTCCCAGATGGAGTAGGCGGATTGAAGCTGTCAAGTGGCTCTTCTTGATATTAATAGAGAACCTGTGGTGTCTAAGAGTCTGAACAGTTACCTAGAGGTCCTCTCATGATTGATGGATAGAGGAGGACCGGATTAATATGTCATCCAGGTAACATTGGACACACACTGGTAAGGTCCTGAGATGAGCTGCCAAGGTGGCTAGCCAGGGGTGAAATGCTCCCAGTTCAGACCGGCTCGGGTGAGTAGGTAGCGATGGCGGCAGGCAGTTCAGAAAACCAGTAGCTAAAATCCCTGCCCCCGACCCGCATGCCCAGCTGAGCCACGCAATCATCAGAAGCTGAGTGGAAAAAAGGAAAAAAGGAGCCTGAGTGGCGTAGGAGGCTAATGCCTCCTACTAAGGCAGCATTTAACATCCAGCTGCCTGCAATTACTGTAAGTTCGAATCTCACCAGGCTCAAGGTTGACTCAGCCTTCTATCCTTTCTAAGGTGGTAAAATGAGGACCCGGATTGTGGGGGCAATAAGCTGACTTTGTATAAATATACAAAAGGATGAAGGCTATTGCTTAGCGCATTGTAAGCCGCCCTGAGTCTCCGGAGAAGGGCGGCATATAAATCAAATTTAAAAAAAAAAAATCCAAGCCTTTTTTTTCTTTTAAATGGCTCTGACGATCCCAGCTGAGTTGCCTGCTAATCAGGAAATTAGAAACTTTTCTTCTTTTAAATGGCTCTGACAATCCAAGCTCTGACGACCCCATCTGAATTACCTGCTAATCTGAAGCAAAAATCCCTGCCCCTCCTCCCCTCAGCTTGCTTACCTTAGCTGCGGGTCGCAATGCCTTGCTGTAATCCCTGCAATCCATTGCATCAGCAAGCAACTGAATCTCCCTGCCTGCAATCAAGCAGGCAGGGAGTTGTGGACTTCAACCCTCAGAATTCCTCAGCAAGCAAAGGAAAGCTGGCTGAGGAATTCTGGGAGTTGAAGTCTACAAGTCTTAAAGTTGCCAAGGTTGGAGACCCCTGTTCTATTGGGTAAGTTTTTCCCCCCTTTGGGAGCTTTAAAAAAATAGTTAATTGGGGGGTTTTTAGTTGTTCTTTTTTTAGACCTAGCCATTTAAAGTTTAGGAAGTTTTAAATTTAGTTGCTTTTATATAAAAATAAAAATAAAAAAAAATAAAATAATATTTGTGCAGCTTTCTGAGATATAGTGTGTTTCTGTAGTGTTTCACTCTAACTACACAAACACACAAAATCTCACAAAGCTGTATGTGGAATTTTTTGTGTGTGAAGTGTGAAAGTTGGTTTTTTGGGCTTTTTGTGGCTGTGTGAGGTTCCTGCTTGTTGCAGGGGCCATTTTGGGTCTAGCACAGCTGCTTTTACATTGTGGGTGAGCCATTTGTGTTGTGTTGTGTTGTGTTGTGTGAGTGTAAAGTGTGAAAGTTGGTTTTTTTGGGCTTTTTGTGGCTGTGTGAGGTTCCTACTTGTTGCAGGGACCATTTTGGGTCTAGCACAGCTGCTTTTACATTGAGGGTGAGCCAGCTGTGTTGTGTTATGTTTTGTAGGTTAAAAAAGGGCAAAGAAGTGACATTGACTTGGCCACGCCCACCTGACCAACAAGCCATGCCCTCCCAGTCACCTTACCACCAAGCCCCACCCACTAATTAAGCCATGCCCACAGAACCGGTAGCAAAAAATTTTAGATTTCACCCCTGCAGCTAGCACTTTAGTAAATGTCCAAGGCGCTGATGAGAGACCAAAAGGTAATGCCCTATATTGATAGTGTGTGCCTGCACTAGTGAAAATCTAAGGTATTTCCGATGTAAGGGCAGAATTGGAATATGCAGGTAGGCCACTGTTAAATCAATGAGGTGAGGAAGTCTCCCTCTCTCACGCCTCCAAGAATCGAATGAAGTGACTGCATTTTGAACCCCCTCTATACAATATTGCTCGCTTGCTGTGTTGGATCCCCTGGGTGACCGTGGAGCGTTATTTGGCCCCTTGGTCGTCCCAGAGACCTCCATGAGGATTTATGGAGGCTGGGCGAGGCTGGGCGAGGCGAGCAGCATGGTCGCAAGGAAGATCTGGGAGGGGTTGGGGAGAGCTGGACTATGACTGAGGGGTTTTCCCCCTGTGGCATTTGTTGCCTTTGCTCTCCTTTTTCACCCCCATCCCCCTGAATGTGGTGATGCCATGCTGCATATGCCTGCTGAACAATCATCTCCGGGTCTAGGTGCCATCTTGGCCTCCCCGGAGGTAATGATGGTTATGATCTCCGCTGTTTGAGCCTGTTTGGACTATGTGGACTGACCTGATCCCATTCTTTCCCTCCGTTGAATGGAGGTTTACATCTGGGGATTCAAGTCTTGGCGGGGTGGGTCTATAGCTGCTGTCTCAATTCCGGCTTTTTGGACGATTGTGGTTGACCAGCCGCCGTGAGAGGGGGGCTGGGTCACCCTCTGCTGGATCGAAACAGCATTTTACTCCCGCCATTGCCGTGAGAGGGCAATGAGGTCCCACATGCTCCATTGGAATTCTATTGAAGTCCGGCATTTCACTCCTTCTGACTGTGATAACATCAAATTGGCCCCTGGTTATTGGCCATGGACTATCACCTCCCTTTGATGTTCAGATGTACTCGGTGAATGACCTTCGTGCCCTGCGAGACTCCCCCCTCTCGCAGGTCTGGCCCTCTTCGTTATCGAGGGCCTATCTTGATGACGGGCATTGGAGCCCCGAGAGATGGCATGCGGCAAAGAAGAGTTTGAGGGGTTTTTTAAGTGGGTTTTTTAGTGGGTTTTTAACAAAAATTTTAAGGGATTTGGGGGGGATTAGGGTGGGTTCTGGGGGAAATCCACCGGGTTCAAGACCAGCCTTAGCGAAGGGCTACGACATTAGGGACATAGAACCGGAGGTCGGGGAGGGGGGTGGAGTTCAATTTGAAGAGGGCTGTTCCATCAGCATAGTGAGTGGGAGGGGCAGATATGGCGGAAGCTGGGGACCATATCATGTTCGGGGAATGCGCACTCGTTATCTTAGAGCGATTGCACACTCCGGTCCCCAATGCTTTTCTTGTTCCCCAGGTTGTCCAGATTCTCAGGGCCAGAGCCTTCGGCTGATGTTATGCAACGCCAGGTCCGTTGTTAATAAAGCCCCCCTCATTCACGATCTCATTCAGGAGGGGGAGGCGGACCTGGTGGGCATTACGGAGACCTGGTTGGGCCAGGAGGGGGGAGTCCCCCTCGTGGATATATGCCCACCAGGCTTCTGTGCATTTCATCAGCTGAGGGCTCAGGGCAGGGGCGGGGGTGGTGGTTATTATAAAGGAAGGTCTGGATCCAAGGGAGCCCACTGTTCCACAGATAGCCAGATGTGAGTCCCTCTTTGTGAAGTGGGGTTGTAGAGTACAGATGGGCTTGTTGGTCACGTACCTGGCTCCCTGCCACGTGGCAACGGCACTGCCCGAGCTGCTTAACGTTATAGCTGAGGTGGCGGTGGATACCCCCAGACTTGTCATCATGGGGGATTTCAACCTGCCATCTATCGGTGAAACGTCTGAGGTGGCTCGGGAGTTCATGGCTTCCATGACGGCCATGGACCTTATTCAGTTAATTCATGACCCCACTCACACAGGGGGACACACTCTGGACTTAGTTTTTGTCTCTGGTCAGTGGTTGAGTGGCCTTGATATAGGGGATATAGCCATCGAACCCTTGTCATGGTCTGACCACTCGCTCCTTCGACTGGACTTTCTAACTGCTGCACCCCGCCGCAGGGAGGCGGGACCGACCAGGTGGTTCCGCCCCAGGCGCCTGATGGACCCCGATAGGTTCCAGATGGAGCTTGGGCCATTTCCTGAGATTCTGGCTCATGACTCGGCTGAAGACCTGGTGGCCGCCTGGGATAGTGCGGCTGCCGGGGCCTTGGACCGAGTCGTGCCTTTGCGGCCTCTGACCCGGCACCGAACTCACCTAGCTCCTTGGTTCTCCGAGGAGCTTAGGGAGATGAAGCACCGGAAAAGACTCCTGGAGAGTAGTTGGAGGACCAGCCGCTCCGAATCTGACCGAACACTGGTGAGGTCTCATATTAAGACCTACCTAGTGGCGATAAAAGCGGCAAAAACTAGCTATTTTGCCTCTCTTATCACGTCATCAGATAATCGCCCAGCCGCCCTGTTTAGGGTGACCCGCTCCCTCCTCCATCTGGAGGTGTGGGATGACCCCTTGCAGGGCCGAGCTGAGGATTTTGTGCAGTATCTGTATGACAAAATCGCTCAGATTCGGGAAGGGCTGGCCTCTGACTGGGTATGTCCGGACGGGATGACTGAGGCAGGTCTTGAGAGTGTTATCTGGGGGGAGTTCGATCCTGTGGCTCCCGAGGACATGGACAGGGTCCTGGGACGGCTGAACGCGACCACATGTTTATTGGACCCGTGTCCCTCTGGTTGGTACTGGCTTCCCGGGAGGTGACACGAGGCTGGCTCCAGAAGATTGTTAACGCTTCTTTGAGTGAGGGGGTCCTGCCAACCGCTTTGAAAGAAGCGGTTGTGAGGCCCCTCCTCAAGAAGCCCTCTCTGGATCCAGCTGTTTTGGCTAACTATCGTCCAGTCTCCAACCTTCGCTTCGTTGCGAAGGTTGTTGAGAGTGTGGTGGCGCAACAACTTCCCCGGTACCTGGATGAAGCTGTCTATCTAGACCCGCTCCAGTCCGGCTTCCAGCCTGGGCACAGCATGGAAACGGCATTGGTCGCATTGGTGGATGATCTCTGGAGGGCCCGGGATAGGGGTTGCTCCTCTATCCTGGTCCTGTTAGACCTCTCAGCGGCTTTTGATACCATCGACCATGGTATCATGTTGCACCGGTTGGTGGGGTTGGGGGTGGGAGGCACCGTTCTGCGGGGGTTCTCCTCCTACCTCTCTGACCAGTCGCAATCTGTGTTGACAGGGGGGCAACGATCGACCCCGAGGCACCTTGCTTGTGGGGTGCCACAAGGGTCGGTCCTCTCGCCCCTTCTGTTCAACATTTATGTAAAGCCGCTGGGTGAGATCATCCGTGGCTTCGGGGTGGAGTTCCATCAGTTCGCTGATGACACCCAGCTGTACATCTCCACCCCAGGCCACCCCAATGATGCCCTTGAAGTGATGTCCCAGTGCCTGGAGGCCGTGCGGGCCTGGATGGGGAGAAACAGGCTCTGACTCAACCCCTCCAAGACTGAGTGGCTGTGGCTTCTGGCGTCCCGATATAGCCAGCTGATGCCATCGCTGGCTATTGGGGGTGAATCACTCGCCCCCACGGAGAGGGCTTGTAACTTGGGTGTCCTCCTGGACGCATGGCTGTCTTTAGAAGATCATTTGACGGCCGTGGCCAGGGGGGCTTTTTATCAGGTTTGCCTGATACGCCAGTTGCGCCCCTTTCTAGATCAGGACTCCCTACGCACAGTCACTCAGGCACTCGTCACTTCCCGCCTGGACTACTGTAACGCTCTCTACATGGGGCTCCCCCTGGGGTGCACCCGGAGGTTCCAGCTGGTCCAGAACGCGGCTGCGCGGGGGATTATGGGGGCGACAAGGCGCTCCCATGTGACACCTCTCCTGCGCAAGCTGCACTGGCTCCCGGTGCGCTTCTGGGTGCGCTTCAAGGTGTTGGTGACCACCTTTAAAGCGCTCCATGGCTTAGGGCCTGGGTACTTACGAGACCGCCTTCTGCCACCAATAGCCTCCCACCGGCCAGTACGTTCGCACAGAGTGGGCCTCCTCAGGGTGCCGTCCACCAGACAATGTCGGCTGGCGACCCCCAGGGGGAGAGCCTTTTCTGTGGCGGCGCCCACCCTCTGGAACAACCTCCCCCCAGAGTTACGTACAATAACAGACCTCCGGATTTTTCGTCGGGCCCTGAAAACCCATTTATTTCAACTAGCTGGGCTGGCTTGAGTCAAATTTTTAAACTATTTTAAATTGGAATTGTTTTTAATTACGGCCAAATTATTTAATTATTTTAAACAGTTTTTAGATTTTCTATGTCTTGTTTTTACTTTGGCTGTTCACCGCCCTGAGTCCTATATTGGAGAAGGGCTGTATAGAAATTTAAATAAAATAAATAAATAAATAAAATATGGCGATTCAATCTTTGAGGTCAAGAATAGCTCTCCATTCTCCCGAGACCTTGGGAATGACAAATAGAATTGAGTAGAATTGCCCTAGTTCATCCTCTGGGATCCTCTGCATAGCTCAAATGTCCAGTAGGTGTTTTATGGCCAAATCGATGAGGGCCCTTTTAAAAGTGTCTTTTGACACTGGGCAGCGTATAAAAAACCTCGGGGGGGATTGAGAGGAATTCTAGGGAGAGGCTAGATCTCACTGTCTCCCTGACCCAGGCATCCGATGTAATTTCCTCCCATCAGCCTGCAAAGAGGGCAAGTCAGCCCCGATGGGAGATATGGACGTGCAGTTACTTATGGTGGCGAAAGGAATGACTTCCTCCCTGTTGTAGCGCGGGAATAACGAGAGGCACAAGCAGGCTAGTGACAACAGCTCTTTAATTCAGGGTGAGACTTCAGCAAAGGAACACAGGCAACAGCCCTCTTTATATACTTTTCAGAGGCGACCAAGAACCAATCAGAATTCACTGTACATTTGAATTTCCTGCACAAATTAGATACATACATAACACTCTCCCTTGAAAGGGCCATTTAGTTTGAAAGGATCTACCTCTAGTTGGTCTGTCTTAATGACCTCTTTGTTTCTGACTGAAAACCTCCTACGATAAGGAGGGCCGGAGCCCAATTCGGATCCTCAAAATAGCGGGCGGCAGAAGAAGGGAGAGGAGCGAAATTCACCCCTTCGCTGAGACAATGGTAGAATCTTGCGCTTATCTCTTGTTTCCACTAACAAGGGTTCCAGCACCTCCCTAAATAATTTGTCCCCTGTAAAGGGAACAGAGGCAAGGCACCACTTGTGATGGGCATCTGCCTGTCAATGCCATAGCCAGAGTAGGCGGAGAGCAGCCACAGAGGAGGCCATGGCCTTGGGGGCAAATGAGGTTGAGTTCAGAATTGCGTCATCTGAAAACTGTACCGCCGCCATGATATTGTTGATATCTTGATGCATACTTATGTCTGCCACTGGGATCTTCTCTTGCAGCTGACAGAGCCAGAGAAGGATGCAGTAGTGGCCAATTAGATTGTCCAGCTCCACTCCAAGTGTGATAAATGTGAAGCCAGGAGGTATTGCTTTTCAGTTTAACTGGGTTTCTTTTTTTAAAGTCTTCCTTTGGAAATCAAGCTGATGTCCCAGACACTCTGCCCACATTTGGAATTTGATCATGAACGACTCAAGGTTGCCTCAGCCTTCCATCCTTTCTAAGGTAGGTTAAATGAGGACCCAGTTTGTGGGGAATAAAAAATGATATGTAAAGGAATAAGAAATGATATTGTGCAAAAGTCTTTTAACTCCACTCTAGAAATGAATGGAAGGAAGATTTGGATATACAAAGAGCTGCCGTCCAAGATATTAAAAGCTAGAAAGGGATTTGGATTTTTGGTGACTGAATTAAAGAAACAAGACATCCCATTTAGGTGGGATGCTCCAGTTGGTATAATATTGAGATATCAAGGAGAAAGATATCAACTAAATACTGTTGAAAAAGTGGAAGAATTTTACTACAAGGTTTTTAAAATGGATCCAACATCTCCATGTATGTCATCAGTGTTAGGAACACAGGAGGGGGATAAAGAAAAGCAAAATGAACAAGAGATTGAAACTCAGGCTAAGCAGATGGAGATGGAGGTAATGGAAAAACAACAAGTTACAGAGGCCTTTTTGGATAAGCCCCTTTTGGATTCTCCTTCAGAGGCTATAGCTATACCTATAAATATAAGAGAGGCGGCTTTGAATTTCGATTTGATGTCTTATCAAGTTACAGACCATCATGTAATTCAATCAGCTGATATACAAGTCTTAGAAAGGCAACCAGGATGGAGATCTAAACCACAACAAGTTAAGAAAAGAAGAAGCAGGTTCTACAAAACTAAAAAATTTTAAACTAAACAAAAATTTTTTTTTCTTTTTTTTTAGCCAACAGACTAATGCCAGTTACTTAAGAGACGATTAAATATAATAAGCAGGATTTATAGAAGGCTGATACATGAAAATATAACTGAGGCAAATCATAGACTTATACTATTTTAAGAAGAATAACAGATCTCTGCAGTGCTGGTGTTTTTGGGATGTGGAAGATGGCCTTTGATTGAGCGGATTGGAACTTTCTATTTTGGACTCTTTGAAAAATGGATTATGTATATGTTGAGTTATAAGGCAAGAGAACTATGGAATTGGGGCATGCAGAAGATCTGGTTGTTATCCTAACGTGGTGGTTGGAATTAATAATCTAGACAAAAGACACTACTACATGGAATATAAATATAAAATCACTCGGGTGTTTTTTTATATACGAAAACATTTATTATTGATGGGGGCAGATGGTAATTGAAGATACTGAATATACTGTTGGAAGCAGAACTTGATGTTACCCTAACATGGGCGATGGAATTAATAATCCAGTTGAAAGACATTACAGAAGATACTATATGGATTACAAATTTAAAGTCATTTGAGGATTTTATATATATATGGAAATATCTTTTAGTGGTGTGGGCAGAAGAACAAAGATATTAAAAATATTATGTAAGGTAGACCTGTAGGAAAGTGGGTGGAGATATGTTAGGTTACTGATTGTTTAGTTTAGGAAAAGGGATGTTATGTTCAGATATTAATATACGTAAAAGATTTGAATTAAGAGATATATGTATGGGGGTGGAGGAAATGGGTAGATTATGAGTTGAATAAATGCCAAATTAGGATTTATTATATAATTGTATAGCTGAAAGTTGCTTTGAAATTTATAGTATAGGGGGGATATAATAATAATGTTAGAAAGAAATGGTTAGCATATGGGGGGTGGTGTAAAAGGATGGTAAAGTATTATATAATGTGATATCAATTTGGATTTTATTTTGGAGAAGCCATGGGGGGAGGGGAGGGTGAAGGGGAGGGTGAAGGGGGGTTAGGGAGGAGGGGGGGAAAAGGGGGAAAAATCTGTATTTGAAAAACTTTTTCAATTAAAAAAAAAAGTAAAGTTAGGCACACTCTGTGTATGCTCTAATCCTTTCAGCGGCAATATGCTGACATTATAAACTGCCAAGAGAATGCTGTGAAGTACTACAGGGAGGTATATAAGTTAAAGTCTTACTATATTCCTTCCTCAACTGCTTATCCCTCTTTTCTCTAGCTATAACTAATGCGCAGTAATTTTTTCTAGTAGCTGGAGAATGTCAGCCAGGCCTCACAATCTGATTTTCCAGTGGAAGCAGATGGTATTGCCTACTGTGACTCTGACCCAAAAACATTAATCACAAATATCTGAGTGGACTCATAAAATCAACTCATTATCTATAAAAGAGGCCACTACCTGTATTGTTGCCATGGTTTTTGGCCATTCTATGATGTCATGAATCATGGTAAACTAAACAGCAGTGGCATTATCCTGCAGCCTCCATATGAAATAATATGTGGTTGCTTGGTAACCACATAAAATAACCTCAATTGTTGGCTGCAATATTGCAAGGCATCCTTCACTTAGGTAAAATGAACCAGAGGGGATAGGCATCATGAGATGTGTTGCCCCCTTTGTGACTCAAATTTTCCTAGCTGGAATTCTATTCTTCTATTGTGAAAGGTTGGATGGATTCAAACTTCCATGCCCAGCCTCAGACATTAATTGCAAAAGGAATACCAAATCTCCTTTTTATGACAATGCAGAATGTTATAACTATGAGAGAATGCACAATGTGCATATTAAGGAGGCAATTCGCAATTTTGTTGAATTTATTAGGTCATCAATTTTAAAATTATGTAATAGATTAACTAAATCAAATCCTCATGAATATTTGGATGAAACGAGATCTCATGAAAATCTACTGAAAAAACTGTACAAATCATCCAATATCCTTCAAGTCACACCCAAACCAGAAATAATAGGGGGGAAAAGGAAATCTCATCAATTGGAGATGCAGAAGGAAGTGGCTACAGGAAATTCAGAAGTTCTAAAGTTTATTTCAGGGCCAAAGGTGACTCTCAAAAAAAAAAAGAGAGGAAACAAAAAGAAAACCCATGACTTGGAATGGTTGAAGTTTGGAACTCTGAAGTTTGACGAGGGGTCGAAGGTTACTCTCAAAGAAAAAATCAGAGGAAACAAAGAGGAAACTCAGGAGTTGAAGATGCAGAAGGAAGTGACTACAGAAAATTCAGAAGCTCTGAAGTCTATTACGGGGCCGAAGGTGACTCTCAAAAGAAAAATGAGAGGAAACAAAGGGAAAACCCATGACTTGGAATGGCACAAGGGACTGAGTAGAGTAGTTTCAGGAGTTCTGAATATGGTTACGGAATTAAAAGTGACTCTCAGAGAAAAAACAAGAGGAAACAAAAATAAAATTCATGTGTTGGAGATGCAGAAAGAACTGATTGGAGGAATTTCACAAGCTATGGATATTATTACAAGACTGCAGGTGACTCTTAGAGACAAAACAAGAAGAAACAAAAATAAAATTCATGAGTTGGAGATGCAGAAGGAACTGATTGGAGGAATTTCAGAAGCTCAGGATATTATTAGAGGATTGCAAGTGACTCTCAGTGAAAAGACAAGAAGAAACAAAGAGATAACTTATGAGTTGGAGATGGAGAAGAAAGTGACTAGAAAATTTTCAGAAGCTCTGAAGATTAACAGGTGGCCGAAGAGGACTCTCCAAGACGAAATAGGAAAAAATGAAGAGAAAATTCGTGAGTTGGAGATGCAGAAGGAAGTGCCTACAGAAAATTCAGAAGCTCTGAAGTCTATTACGGGGCCGAAGGTGACTCTCAAAAGAAAAATGAGAGGAAACAAAGAGAAAACCCATGACTTGGAATGGCACAAGGGATTGAGTAGAGTAGTTTCAGGAGTTCTGAATATGGTTACAGAATTAAAAGTGACTCTCAGAGAAAAAACAAGAGGAAACAAAAATAAAATTCATGTGTTGGAGATGCAGAAAGAACTGATTGGAGGAATTTCACAAGCTATGGGTATTATTACAAGACTGCAGGTGACTCTGAGAGAAAAAACAAGAAGAAACAAAAAGAAAATTCATGAGTTGGAGATGCAAAAGGAACTGATTGGAGAAATTTCAGAAGCTCGGGATATTATTAGAGGATTGCAAGTGACTCTCAGTGAAAAGACAAGAAGAAACAAAGAGAAAACTCATGAGTTGGAGATGGAGAAGAAAGTGACTAGAACATTTTCAGAAGCTCTGAAGATTAACAGGTGGCCGAAGGGGACTCTCCAAGACGAAATAGGAAAAAACGAAGAGAAAACTCGTGAGTTGGAGATGCAGAAGGAAGTGGCTACAGAAGTTTCAGAAGCTCTGAATGTTAATATGGGGCCTAAGTTGACTCTAACAGAAAAAATAACAGAAAACAAAGAGAAAATTCATGACCTGGAGATACCAAATGAAGTGACTACAGAAAATTCAGAAGCTCTAAAGTTTATTACGGGGCTGACTGTGACTCTCAAAAAGAAAATGAAAGGAAATAAAGAGAAAACCCATGACTTGGAATGGCTGAAGTTTGGAACTCTGAAGTTTGATGAGGGGTCGAAGATTACTCTCAAAGAAAAAACCAGAAGAAACAAAGAGGAAACTCATTAATAGTCAAAGTCACAATAAATTCATAATTGTCTCCTACACAGAACCTATCGAATCACAATTCCTTTAATCTACAAAATCACCACATCAGGAAGTAGGTTAGGGTTATATGTGACTTGGGAAAAGGCAATATCAGTCTTAGGTATCCCACAGAACCACCACTTATTTGTTAAATACAATATCCACAGTCCTAGAGCTAGAGCAGAACTACAGATAGTCCACTCCCTGGCTTAAGTATCTACAGGAGTTTCATACTGCTCTCTATCACAGTCAATGAATTTAGGCTCAGCACCTGTCTTTATGGGGAGAAGGTGATTCCAGCAAAATGAATATCCAATACAGCAATTCACAATAAGGGAAAGCAAGCTCACTAAAGCAAGAGATAGTGTAGCTATGGCTATATATGTTCGATCTTATATATTTTACTTCTAACAAATAGAATGTTGTCTTTCTCCTCCAAATCTTCAGTCGTACGTAGAGGGTCAGCTTCCAGTGTGACACCAGTAAGGCCTCTTCTGCCCCGTATGTTGCCTGCCCGTTGCTGGTAGGACAGTTATAGGGGGCGCTTCTTCAAGCATACCACTAGGGGTCGGGCCTGATCCTGGTCTGCCTCCCAATATTCCTCAGCTGCGGACTTAACTCGAGTCCAGTGAATCCAAGACTTGGATTCCAACATCTTTACTGCAAGTGGGAAACACATGATCACAGTATACGGGCCTTTCCAGTGTTTTACCCATACAATCCACCAAATCACAATTTAATCATTTCTACTTTCATCACAATATAAATTTTAAAAATATTTCAATTGTTACAATTTCTCTAATTAAATTTAGAAATGTTCTAGCTGTTATCCAAGTTACAACTTAATCCTTTTTACTTTCACTACCATATACCATTAAGGTATTTCGATTGTTACAGTTTATACTTATTCAGATTTCTAAAAGAAAAACTTATCATTGTCTAGATTTCAAAAATACAAAGACAAATACTCCAATTATTATTCATTTCATTTTTACAATCATGTTTTCCCATTTATTTCTTACTACTATTTGAATATTATAACTAGAGGTTGTCAAAAATGGTGGGACACACAGTATTAATGTGAATGATGCAGGATCAGCTATATGAACACTGAACGGCCCTCCTTATTCACATTATTGTAAGAAAGAAATGTGCTGGTTTGGAAGAACAATATTTGTTTGGAAGATTACACTAAGTCAGATAAATTACATCCTGGGTAATAAATATATATATCTTCTGAAGAACCTAGTTGTCAAGAATGTAAGGACATCCATATGGAACAAGAAGTTACTTTTTATCAAAGGAAGCCATAAATCTACGCATCAGCGGATACAGAACTAAGGAGGATGTTTAGCTAAAAATTATCTCATGTACTATAAATTAAGGCAGGAATTTAATAATTAGGAAATGTCGAGTATCATGAAACAGATGTATGTTAATCATATATGGAAAACTGCTGTGCTAGCAAAATCCTTTGTCTTGGAAAAGTATAAAACAGGGGTATTAGATCTATTTCCTTTGTTCAGATAGCAAGAACCAATCTGCCTCTGAACCTTGCGCAATAAAAACTGTCTCTGGCTGACCCAGGAATGTTGTTTGGTCTCTTCATTCTACAACAGTATTGTTGGATTTCTTGTATTTGCTTATTTAATTCTCCCACCATCTGATTCACCCACTTAGTTCCTATCTGGCTTAGGTCCCCTATATGATTTTCAAGTATTTCAAAAGGACTTAATCTACTATCTTTATGTGGAATACATTGCACAGACCAAAGTGTTAGTGGTAATGCATCCACCCACTTAAGGTTATTTTCAAGGCACACCTTTGTTACCTTTTCTCTTATAGTCCTGTTCATTCTTCCAGCCCTTTCATTCAAAAGCAAATAATTTCTGACTATCCTTTCTTTCATGTCTGCTTGGTGGTTAGGCTGGTCAGTCAGGCTTGGGAAGGTCTGCTCCACTCTGGTTGCTGTATTGACCTGCATACAGTTGTGTTCAATTTCAGGACCCGATGCTTGCAAGAGAGTGGCTGAATTAAAGCATTTGTTTATTTCTGGGTCACTCGTGGGTTCTGAGTGAAGAGAGCTTGATGCTTGTAAATTCTGCGGTTTATCAGCCATAAATGGCCCTTTGTTTCTAAAACTCCTTAAATCGCATGGCTGGTGTAAATGGTTCTGCAATTCGACAGACAGCTTTCTTCCTCGCATGTCCTGGTGGGTTATCTTCTTCCCATAACTCCGGTACTTCAAACTCCTGCCAGGTATTGGGGATTTGACCCTCCTGAGCCAATCATTACTCACCATATTTCATCTGTGGGGTGCCTCATTATTAATGGTAGTTGGCTGCCCAAAGGTTAATTTATTAGCTTCCGCTGCTCCTAAAATCTTCGCAACTCTCTCCTATTAGGTGACATCTTGTCTTCTTCAAAGGACAGAATAGCTCACATAGGATGTCATGACCCAGGAGGGAAACTGGATACTCAGGCATATAGAGAAACTGGTGTTCTATATTTCTTCTATCTACATTTCAGGGGTTTCAGCATGGGGCAATGATTTATGAAGCCATTAACCCCTTGGATATTTACTACATCATTAGAAAAGGGAGCCAGCAACTTAGTAATTACAGATCTAGATGCCCCTGTGTCTATTAAGAAGATTACATTATTGTCCCCTATTTTCATTTGGACCAAGGGTTCAGGGGAGGGCTTGACTGAACCCTGGTCCCCTTCAGTCTTCAGGCCTCTCATCTACTGCGGCCAAGCCTATGGCTTCCTTTCTTTACAGAATGCCTTTGCAACTTTTCTTCAAATGCAGATTGAGCTCACTAGGCTGAGAAAGCAACTTGTATCATGCAATTTCAGGAAACAAAGAGGAAACTCAGGAATTGGAGATGCAGAAGGAAGTGACTGAAGAAATTTCAGAAGGTATGAAAATTAAGAGGTGGCAGAAGGTGACTCTCAAAGACATAATAAGAGAAAACTGAACAAAATGAATATTTTTTCCAATATCACTATAGATCATTGCATGTCAAAACAACTAGAAGCAGGGACAGTTTTGACCCTTGTGCCAACATTCTGCTGAACACTTAATTCTCACAATGCTATCTAATGTCTATGTACACTTATCCAAGTGGTATGGTTGTAATATTATTTATTCTTATTATTTTCTTTATTACCCCCATATTGGTGTTAAAATTATGACGATGATTATTATTGTTGCTTTGTATGTACAACGAGAGCTTCTGGCCCAGAGACAAATTCCTTGTGTGTCTAATCACACTTGGCCAAATAAACTCAGCTCTCTTCTCTTCTCTCCTTGCATTTGATAACAAATCATGAATGTGCCTAGTCATGAAGTTTTGTGGTCCTTGCTATCTTTTGCGGTATTTGTTGTGCACATTTCAGAGTATTTCGGGACACTTCAGAATTCATCCTATATATGCTGTATGAAATAGTATTTTGTGTGTGTGTTCAACAGATCTAAAAATATCTTGTTAGTTCACTTTCTCCACTTGAACCTGCCACTCTCAATCTCAGAGTGGGAGAGAAGCAGCTACTGAAACTGAGGTCTAGCTCACTCTAACCATTTCCCACTTTTGAAGCTCCAAGGGCACGATGATGTAAGAGGCGCGTTCCCATTGAGCGCGGCCACTGCTTCAGCTCACTTTGGGGTTTCCCTGTTGAATTTAGTCGGAATTGCACCCACGGAGATGCTGAGATCCCACCCCCTCTCTTGCCAAGCCCCACTTGCTGGTGGGGGAAGGAGTCGGCGGGGGGGGGTCTTGGGGAAAGAAGGCGCAGTGGCGTTGAAGGAATGCAAATGAGGAAAGATTTGGGGAGGGAACCTGTAGGAAGGTGTGGGAAAGAAGGTTAAAAGGTAGGTGGTGGGAAAGAAACATTGCTGGGTTCAAGATGGTTCTTCCCTCTGTTCCGAGATACAGGGGAAGTTCAATGGGGAAAAAAGATCACAATCGGGATAGCACTCTGTTAATTGCTTAGCCTGGTGCCCTGCAGTTGGCTTTTACTCTTGAGCTACCCTTGAAAAGTGTTCGGAGACTACAGTTGGTCCAGAACGCAGCTGCGAGAGCTGTCGTGGGTGCACCTAGGTACACCCACATTACACCAACTCTTCGCAAGCTGCACTGGCTCCCTATTGGTCTCTGGTCACAATTCAAGGTGTTGGTTATTACCTTTAAAGCCCTGCATGGCTCAGGGCCAGGGTACCTTCAAGACCGCCTTCTACCGCATAGCTCCCAGCGACCGGTAAGATCCCACAGAGTTGGTCTCCTCAGGGTCCCGTCAGCTAAACAATGCTGGCTGGCAGGCCCGCGGGGGAGGGCCTTCTCTGTGGCTGCCCCAGCTCTCTGGAACCTGTTACCTCCTGAGGTCCAGACCATCCCCACCCTATTGGCCTTCCAAAAAGGGGTGAAGACCTGGCTCTTCCGGCAGGCCTGGGGCCGTTGATCTCACTGTTGCGATCTGGAGAGATTCGGCCATGAATGGTGTGAATGGGTTTTAATTATTTTTAATGGTTTAACTTTTAATGTTTTATATATGGTTTTTAAATGCACTGTAAGCAGCCTTGAGTCTTCGGAGAAAGGCGGCATTCAAGTTGAACAAATAAAAAAATAAAATAAAATAAAATACTCTTGGTGACAGGAGAGACAAATATTCATTGTCTTGATTTATCCCGATGACAACCGGCAGCTTTCTTAGAGACATTCCAAGAATCTGAACCCTGCCTTCTCTTTACTCCCGCTTTGTTAAGTGTAATCAATTTTTCTAATTTGTCATCCTCTTGACCTCTTTTAATTCTCCAAATTCAGTTTTTACAATCCCTTGTGTTAAAAAAAAACGTGGTTCTGAGTATTTTCCACACTGGTATAATTTACACAAAGGCCTTGATCTATTCAAATCAGGCAAAAATACTATTTTACTATTTTCAAAGAAGTAAAACACTGTTATTTGAATGCAGTGCTACCATTCCAGCGAATAATTGTTCATTTCTAAGAGGAAGAGTAAAACTCTCTTTAGAGCAGTGTTTCTCAACCTTGGAAGCTTGAAGATGGGTGGACTTCAACTCCCAGGGACTCTGGGAGTTGAAGTCCACCCATCTTCAAGCTTCCAAGGTTGAGAAACACTGCTTTAGAGAGACTTTTGCTACGAGAGCAATCTTACTCTCTATCCATTAAATTGGTGAGTTTATTTCTGAAACGGAGAAAAATGGTTTAGCGACCATTCAAAATCAAAATGGCATTGAAAAAAAGAGATATATGACCATTTTTCATACGGATGACCAATTCAGATGCTTGGCAACTGGCATGTATTTACGATGGTTCTGTTGTCCTGGGGACATACAATCACCTTTTGCAACCTTCTGACAAACAAAATCTGTGGGGATGCCAGATTCAATGAACATCTGGGTTACCAATATAACAACTGCAGTGATTCATTTCAATTCTAACAAGAAAGGCTGTAAAATGGGACAAAACTCACTTAACAACTGTCTTGCTTAGCAAAAGAAGTTGTGGTCGTAAGTTGAAGACTACCTGTATGATGCCTGTCCTACCCTATAGCAAGAGTTGATTGATAAATAAGTGGCCACATATCTGCATATTACACGTCTCTCCCTCAAACAATGTTACGGGGCAATTCCCCTTCATCGGGTGCTAAGAAATCCAGCACTTTGATGACAACTGGCAGCACCAAAGAGAAGAGAAGGTAGAAAGATGTAAGTGGCTGTGCTGTTACAACACTCTGGCCAACCATATTTTGTCTGCCATATTATACAATCTTTCCCATTAGGGAGGAGTGTGTAATGCAAACTCAAAGTAAGCAAAGTTAAGTCAATCATGATTTAATGATTGATGAGTATACTTTTGATGTTAATTATGACAGTGTCCATTTTCTTTTCTTTCTCTCTGTCTCACCCACACATGCTCACCCACACACCCCATCTCAGATATTCACTATATGCTAAATTATCTTTTCGTTAGATTCCCAACAGCGATTTAGCACAACCATTCTTAAATTTAGAGTGAATGCTTTGGAGAGAGTTTTTCTTGCTTCCTGCGATGAACCAAAAATTTAATCTACTATTCTTTTGCTGTCCTCAGAACTATGCAATTCCTGACAGTATTAAAAAAGCTAAAGATATTGTCAGAACAATTGCTGTGAGTTCAGCAGAGGTGGAAAGGGGTTTTTCAAAAATGAACCTCATATGTTCAGAACAAAGAACTCACCTAACTATTCCCAATATAAGTAATCTGATGACAATTAGTGTAATTGGTCTACCTGTAACACAATGAGACCCTATTCCTCCTGTCAGAAAATGGCTAAGTGCATAACATCGCACAGCCGATGATCCAAGAATAAAGAGCAAAAATAATTGCAACTGAGGAGGCTGCCACTGCCAATAAAAGAACATTGTGGAAACATCTTAAAGCTAAAAACCAGTAACAGAAGTAAGTACTTGTGTGTAGCTCTTTCAGTGTGTTATTCTTTTGTAAGGTGTAAGCAGTGGTGGAATTCAAGTAATTTAACAACCGGTTCTCTGCCCTAATAATTTCTTCCAACAACCAGTTTGCCAAACTGATCAGAAAGTTAACAACCAATTCTCCCGAAGTGGTGCGAACTTGCTGAATCCCACCACTGGGTGTAAATGCATTCAATCAAAAACTTCACAGATCTCTTCTTTCTGCATGTCATTCATTAGAGCAAGAAAGTCTGTGCTGTTGAATACAGACAACATTTTCATCGTTCTGTAAGTACTTGTGTAGGTCTTTTATTGTGTACTTATTTTATTCTTATGTAAATAAGTAAGTGCACAAAATAATAAACTACCTTTTGTATATCTTCTTTTTGAAGGTCATTCATTAGGGCAAAGAACTCATGCCCACCGAGTCACATGACCAGGAAGCCACACCGCCAAGTCACATGGCCAAGAAGCCATGCCTGCCGAATCACACGACCAGGAAGCTACACCCGCCGAGTCACATGACCAGGAAGCTAGGCCTGCTGAGTCACATAGCCAGGAAGCCATGCCTGCCGAATCACACAACCAGGAAGCTAGGCCCGCCAAGTCACAAGATCAGGAAGCCACACCCGCTGAGTCACATGACCAGGAAGCTAGGCCCACCAAGTCACATGACCAGGAAGCCATGCCCACAAAATAAGCCACGCCCACAGAACCGTTAATAAAAAAATTTAGCACCCACCCATGGTGCACCTAATATAAGTCCTACCCTCAAAAGTCCTACATAAGATCCTGTGTAGCCGACTGCCTATCTATTTCATTTGGTTTTATTATTTTTATTTATTTATTTATTTTGTCACATTTCTATGCCGCTCAACTCCCGAGGGACTCTGGACGGCTCATGGTTGCTCATGGTGCCATGGCCATGACGCAAAGTGGAGTGAAGCTGTCCGATGTGCCCTGCACCGGCTTACCTCAGGACTCCAGCAGCCAGGGCCATCTATGTCCCAACACCTGCCTCGTGGCAGCAGCACCAGCAGCCATGTGCATCAGCCCACATGGCTGCCTACCCAATTATTCTGCTTGCGGCTGCAACGGAGCAAGAGGCCAAGCATGCCACGGCCATGAGGTGAGGCATGTGTCAGGGCATGAATGGCCTGGCTGTGAGGGTCCTGAGGTAAGCCAGTGCGGAACCCATGAGGTAGCTCTAACCCCATCGCCTTGTGGCAGTGCAGACTCCTGTCCCACTGCAAGCAAGTAGAAGAAGTGGGCCTCCCGTGCATGGAAAAAAAATAAGACACTCACCAAAAATAAGCATTAGTGCATATTTTGGGGCCCCAAAAGAAAATAAGGCCCAGTCTTATTTTGGGGGAAACACAGGTATTATGGATTAAATATATTCCTTTCTGTATGGTTTTCAAGCCCAGCATGGAACTAAGGTGGCCAAGTCACTCTAGTTCAGTGTATCTTAAACTTTTGTTTCAGGACCTGTTCCCACTTTTAAATATTATGGCAGCCTTTTTTTTTTTTTTGTATTGGTTACATTTACCTGTATTAGCTATATTAAAAATTATTCATATATGTACATGAATTATCAGCTTTTTGACATGAATGAAGCAGCAGGTAAAGCTAGAGAAAATTACTCTGGTATCAGGGAATTAGCACAGGGGCCCCTCAGGGCTGGGTGCTCTCTCCACTGCTCTTCTCTCTATACCAATGACTGCATCCAAAGGGAACCCTCTGTTAAAGTACTGATTGGCCTCATTTGAGTTGGTGATAAGTCTGAATATAAAGTGATTGAATAATTGGCCTTGTGGTGCAGCCAGGACAATCTCAACATGCTTAAAACTGTAGAGATGAGGGTGGATTTTAGGAGGAGCCCTTCTAGTCTACCCTCTGTATGTGACAGCACAGTATTAGCAGTAGAATCCTTCACGTTTTTGGGTTCTGTAATCTCCCAGGTCTTGAAATGGATGCTTACTTAACATTAGAACCATCATTAAAAAAGCCAAACAAAGAATGTTGTTCTTGTGCCAGCTAGGAAGTTCAGACTGCCCCAAGAACTGTGGATACAGTTTTACAGAGAAGTTATTGAGTCTGTCATTTGTACTTCTAGAACTGTCTGGTTTGGTACAGCCACCAACCAGAAAGGTTGGGGAACTCTAGTGTAACAGATATCGTTGCAGGATAGAAGCTGTTTCAAGTAAAGCTGCCTTTTGCAATTGACTGATAGCAAATTTGTCAATGCTAATGGTGTTCCAGTGGTGCTCCAGTTGTTTTGGATTGCACCCAAGGCACCTATTATTATTGGTACTATTTTGCTTGCTTTTGCCACAGTTGTTCTACTTCTATTCGTAGGTCTTTGTATTTTGTTTCTTCTCCAGTTTTTCTCTTCTGCTGTCTCCAGGTACTGCCACATCCACTATCCAGACTTTTTTTTTAACTTTGTTATTGACAATTGTTAAACTTGGGGTGTTATGTGGCAGGTGCCTATCTGTTTGAATTCTAAAGTCCCAGAGCAATTTAGCTTCTTTATTTTCTATGACTTTCTCTGTTTTATAGTCCAACCAGCTCTTGCTTACATCAAATAATATTTCTTGCAGATTTTCCAGTAGACCTTTGTTGCTACTTTGTTATGCTGGTTCTTGTATTTAGTCTGTGTGATCTTATAGAAGCTTACCAGGTGATCCACTGTTTCTTCTTTGCATAAGCAGCACTTAATGTCTTTTGCTGTCTTCTGGCTTTGTATGCATTTGTTCTTAAGGCTTGATTGTGTACAGCCAGAATTAGTCCCTTGGTCTCTTTCTTCAACTTTCCAGCTCTTAACCATGGCCAGCTCTTGTTCTTATCTCTTTCCTGAAATTTTTAAAAAATGTTTTGGCCATGTAGTGCTTTTTCTTCCCATGTATCCATTCTGTTCTTCATTTTTTTCTTGTAGGCCAATTTGGTCTCTCCAGTAGTCATTAAGACTTCCTGTATACTGACTTTACTGTATCTTCCTCATTGTCCTTTAGATCTTCCTCCAATGCCTTTTTTCTTCTTCAACCATCTGATGGACTTGCAACATTCCATGTCCACCTATTTTTCTTGGTAGATAAAGTCTGTCAATGTTGCTAGAAGGATAAAGGGCATGATTCCTTGTCATTATTTTTCTGGTCTTCCTATTCATTGCTTTTAGGTCTGCTTGAATCCAGTCCACTATTCCAACTGGTGTTCTATGACTGAAATTGCCCAGGTGTTGAGTGCCTTGATTGTATTTCCTCCATTGAGTTTGGATTTTAAGACCTTCTTCGCTCTCTTGATGTATTCACTTCTAATCTTTTCCTTGACTTCAATGTGCTTAATGTTTTCAGCTTCAAGAATACTCAGCTATTTGTAGTAATCATCTTCATCTAGACTTTTGATGCTGTTGTAGGACATCTTAATTAGCCATTGCCTCAGTTATTCAGTGTTGTTGACAAAGGAATCACAGCAATGATGATGATATTTATATTATTATTATTATTATTATTATTATTATTATTATTATTATTAAGTATTAAGTACTTAACTCAGCGAATTTGAGTTGAGGAGGTAGGGGTGTGTGTGTATATGTGTTTGTGATTTTTTTTGAAGCACAATGAAATTCTTAATGCTTTGGTATTACTCTTTCCACTTACCACATCTATTTCCAGATGATGGAGGGATGGAGGATGGTACTTCCCGAAGCCTTCAGCTGCTTAGACCCACCTATGACAAGTTCAAATTCAATCTCCGGAGTGAAGTTGGTTTGCTGAAAAACTACAATCTCTTGCCCTGCTTCAAGAAAGACCTGCACGAAGTGGAGACCTTCCTGCGAGTGATGAGATGCCGTCATTTTAAAGCAGAGGTCCTCAAACGTTTTGAACAGGGGGCCACTTCAGGGTCCCTCAGACTGTTGGGGGCCCGGTCTGGCTAGGTGGGTGTGGCTGGGCCCCCGATGTGACTGGGTGGGTGTGGTTTGGTGGCCATGTTACTGGATGGGCATGGCTAGCTGGTCATGTGACTGGGTGGGTATGGCTATGTGCATAGGGACTACTCAGAGGGTTGAAAAAAGTCATTTCTGACTGGTCCTCGCACTTTTGACCAGTCCTCACACGTATGACCATCCTCACATTTATGCCCGTTACAGCATTCTTAACAACCGTATCACTTATTTCACAACTACTTCTCTTCACCACGGTGACAAGATAGGGCACAAAATGTAAAATGTGAGGACAGTCGTAAGTGCAAGGACTGGTCAAAAGTACGAGGACCAGTCAAAAATAACTTTTTCAGCCTTCTGAGTAGTCCATATGCACATAGGAGCTAAGTTGTATGCCAAACTGTCAAAATGCAAATTCCATAAGAGCAGCCCGGTCTCCCTAGGACTGTGATGGCGAACCTATGGCACACGTGCCACAGGTGACACATGGAGCCATATTAGTGGGCATGCCAGCTCAACTCTGGGGCGCATGCGCGCGCTGGCCAACTGATTTTCGGGCCTTCTGGGCCCACCAGAAGTAGGGAAACAGGCAGTTTTCTGGCTCTGGAGGGCCTGGGTGGTGGGAAAGGCCCGTTTTTCTTTCTTACCTGGCTCCAGATCCTTTCTATGCATCTGGGAAGGGCGAAAACAGCCTTTCCCACTCCCTTGGAGGCCCTACGGAGGCTGAAAGGGCTCATTTCCCGACTCCCAGTGGGACAGGAAGTGACGTTTTTTCCTGTCCCCAGCCTCCAGAGACTCCTAGAGAGGCTCCTAGAGACTGGAGACTGGAGGCTGGGAACAGCAAAAAATGTCACTTCCTGTCCCACCGAGAGTTGGGAAATGGGCCCTTTCAGCCTCTGTAGGATCTCCAAGGGAGTGGGAAAGGCTGTTTTTGCTCTTCCTAGATGCATAGAGAGGATCTGGAACCAGGTAAGAAAGAAAAACGGGCCTACCAGGCCATCATGTGCCAGGAGCAGGGGTGGGTGGGGATGCGTGCGCATGCGCATGGGCACATGCATGCGTGACCCTCCCCTGCCCCCCCCTCTCCTGGCACACAATGGCAAAAAGGTTCACCATCACGGCCCTAGGATATAGAGTGCCCTGTGAGGGTTGAAGATGGACGGTGAAAGCCATTTTAGAGTGGCAAGCCCCACAGATCTGCAAACAATTATAAAGCTTCCTGGGCTTCGCAAATTTCCATAGGCAATACATCCCCTCATTGTGAAGATTGCCTTACTGATCATGGAACTACTAAAGATTGGGGAAGGGGGGGAGAAGCCCCAGCCCAGCCGGCTACAAAACTGGACAGTGGAATTCCAAGTGGCCTTTTTTGAGAAACCTAAGAGACTGTTTGTGGATGAGCTGGTCCTAAAGCACTGAGGAACCATTTGTGATCCAAGCAGATGCCAGTGTGGCAGTGAGGGCCAGTTCTCCAAAAGAACAAAGAGGGGAAACTGCAACCATGCACCTACACATCCCGAAAACTGAGAGACTACGAGACATTGGGTGGAGTGGAAGAAAGACGCCTTCGTGGTGCGGTGGGTGCTGCTGACATGGAGATAGTTCTTACAGGGCAGTAAAATACCTTTTGAAGTATAAACTGACCACAAAAATCTAGAACTCCACGCAAACGTTCCCCGAAATAGGTGTGATGGGCCCAGTATTTCAGTCGGTTTGAATTCACATTGAAGTACATCAGATATATTCAGCAGTGCCTGAGCTACCAAGAAATCTTGAATCAATGTGTTATTTTGGATTTCTGTCTTTCAGAGTTTCTCAGGGCTACCCATAACACTCAGATGTTTGCAGTGCAACAGGAACTCTTGGATGCTTTTTGGAAAGTATTGTTCATAATCCGAGGCAAAGCCATCAACCTTCCTTTTAATTCCTTTTTCTATACTTCCCTCCATCTGCCATCAGAGAAATGATTGAATATTCCTATCATCAAATATGCAAACCAAACTATCTTGTGGCTCTAAATCGGACCTCTATTTTTTTTTTAATGCTGCTTTGTTTGAAATCTTAAGCACATTTCCAGGAAGTTTTACTTTGCTTTAAGCCTTTATGTGGTTTGTCTGCAGCTTAACATACTGCAGAAACTCAGTTTGACTTATTCAATAAATAATGGTTATAGGGATCCTGGCTTAGTGTAATTTGTGATCCTCTTGTCAGTTTGAACAACAATAAATTGCAAATGAATAAAAACCAAAATATTTTCCTATGAAATGTTTTTGAAAGCCTTGCTGTAATAAGAAAGAGAAGCAAGAATGTGCAAAGCCAAGACTGATTGTATTCTTATTTACCATGCAAAATTGCATTGAAGCAGGTTTTTCAATTTATTTTATACACATTTTCTCTAAAACTTTTTCATCTGCCTGAGATATTGTTCATGTCACCTAAAGTAGCACTTTCAACCTCCAGATGAGTTGGACTAGAGCTTCCGTTATTCCAATTAGCTGCTATTGACAAGTTGGAGAGTACAAGTTGAAGGGTCTGAATTTATATATTTATTTATTTTTATTTATTTTATTTATTTTGTCGAGTACATATTAGATAATACATATATAAATATAAGCATGAATTGAATACATAAAATGACATTAAAATACATTAGGACAGAGACGGTAGGCATGTGGGTGTTCTTATGCACGCCCCTTACAGACCTCTTAGGAATGGGGTGAGGTCAATAGTAGACAGTCTAAGGTTAAAGTTTTGGGTGTTTTGGGATGAGACCACTGTCACTGCGTTATTTTATTTACCAGCTGAGCTCATCATTTCTGAACTGTCTGACTTTCCGTAGCTTGCCAATTTCTTATCAGTAAGCTACGTGCTTCCGCATTCTTTTACATTCCTTCACACACTCTTTCCCTTGTTCTCCTGCCAGAGGTCCGGCTGGACCGGCAGGAGACCTCTTGCCAAAATGTAACAATTACTTTTCTTAGTTAGTGAGGTGTTTTATTTTCTTTATAATAAATAAATGAGTTTTATTAGAGAATTTTTTCTTCGCGTTTTCTTTTCAGAATGTTGCAACAAGGAGAAGCCTCGATCCATCCTCTAATCAGGGTGATTTGTCCCAGAGCCAAACATGGGATTAATCAATGCCCTGACATCTGGTAGCTCGGACGGTTGATTTATGGCTTTTTTCCTTGTTTGTTATTTCTGATAAGAGCGCATAGGCAGTTAGTTTTTAGCTACTGAGGTACGCTAATTATTCTGCTAAAATGCCGAAACAGAAGAAAAAAAAATGAAGCACAGAGCTTTATCTTCTTTGGAAGAAGAACAGGAGATAGTAACGCCCTCAAGATTTCAGCCTCTTGCTACGGCTACGCAATTAGAACAAGAAGGTGCCATGGGTGAAGAAGATCTGAAAATTCTTTCCGAAACACATCAAAGGACAGATATCAGAACAGCTGCTTTTGAAGATAATGAACTGCGACTGAGGTCGGTAGCTTTTTCTTCTCAATTTGCATGCTATGAATCTATCCTCCCAGAGCCCACACATTACGATGTGCTTGGTGCTAGGCCAAGAAAGTTTCCACAAACGGCAAAGCTTTTTCACCCCCACGAAGAGAGAGAAGTAATTCATTATTCTCCTCAAAGCCTTGAGCTCACCCAGCATGAGATGGCCATTAAATCCTACCGTGAACATGTAAAATATTATGAAAATGAACTTTTTCGATTTAAGAGAGATTTGTTTATGCTCAAACAAGATAAGGGAGAATCTCATGACTTAAGATTTTCAAAAGGGGCTATCTTGTCTTCTTCCTTAGAGCCAAAGACACTCCCCCTGGTGGATTTTGTGTCAGGCCAATCAGACCAGAGAGCACTGCATACGTCACATGAAAGTCTCCCTGATCAAGTTACATATAAAACTGCCACGCAGTCATTTCTTGTAACTGCAAAGCTGCCTGAAGCTAAAGGTGCAGCACCATCTGCTGGCATAAGTAATTTATACAGGAAGCTGAAATACCACAAGTGTTTCCACAGGCCCAAATTCCAACACCCCCTGGTGGTGGTGGTGTCTTTTTAGATGGAACACAAACACGCTTAGTGCAGCAAAGGCAAATGACTGCATCCCCAGCAGGTCATGCCAATATTGCAGCTCAAGCACAAATGCCTGCATATGTGCCCCAGCCACAAGTGCAAATAGGACCAGCTTCTGGCCCACCTCCAATGGCACAACCAAGACCATTTTTAGGTCCACAACAGGCATAGCAAATACCACAGGCATTTCTGCCAGCACAGCCAGCATATCAAATGCAGGCTCCTTACCAGGCATTTTCTGTCTCTCCACTAACTGGTGAGTCAAAACTAAAAATGTCAGGACACAATTATAAAGCCTGGGTCAGTGAGATTACACTATTGCTATTTAGAGAAGGCACTCACTGCATGGTTTTTAACCCCCCTGCTCAACCTTGGACTTATGCAATAAGAGATTTAGAGATAAGGACTTGCACAACATTATTGATGTCCACGGATACTGAACTGCAGGTCACTTTTCCACCAAATACAACAGCCCGACAAATTTGGGCTCAATTGGAAAATTGCTACAGGCCTGTCTCAATTGAATCTTCATGTTTACTCATGTCTGAACTCCACGGTTCAAGATTGAAACCCAGTGAACAAATTGGAGGACATTTGACCAAACTGAAAGGTCTGAGAACAGAATTGAGAGAAAGAGGCCACAACATTGAAGATATTCAAATGATCAGCATCATTATTAACTCTTTGAATTATGAATGGAAAGATGCTGTTACAAAAATTAACCGAGTCCCAATCACTCAACGCACAGTGGACAATGTCTGTAGACTTTTAATTGAAGAAGAGGCATTCATGTTAGCCATGCCACATTTGAGAAGACCACCCGCATCAAGAGCTCCAGCTAGGCGCCCCTTCCGAGGAAGGACCTAGGCTCCAAGGATGCCAAGATGCAACACCTGCGATCATGTGGGACATGCCACCCGGGATTGTCCCCAACAAGTTCCAGCTCCCGTCACGTACCAGCCAAGAGGAACAGATTCCAGAGGCAGAGGCAGGGGTGGAAGACAAGGTCATCGTGGTCCCCGGCGTGATCCACAAACTCCACTCGCCATATTGGCTTTAACCAATGATCCACAACCTCAACCAGAATACAACAGACGACTCCTGTGGACTTTGAACAGTGGTGCAGCATTGCATGTTACCTACAGAAAGGAACTTTTCACAGAGATGCATGAGCCTGAACCAGAACTTTTCACAGAGATGCACGAGCCTGAACTTTATTCTTTTTCCAATCATCCTTGTCAGGTCAAAGGAAAAGGAACTGTTTATGTTGAAGAGCTCGATGCATTCATTCCTGATGATTATTACATACCAACAGCAACCAGTAACTTGCTTAGTCAGAGTCACTTGTCTAGAGCATTAAAATTCCAGGTTCACCACCTTGAAAATGCAAGTTACATAGTTAAAGATGGAGATATTGTTGCTGGAACCATATTAATTGGTGGTGTTTATTACTTAAAGCCAAAGCCTAAAACACAAACACAGGCAAGCATACAAACTCCAAAAAGGGAAAGCACAGGCCCAGAGAGAGATGCTCCAGAGAGAGATCCTGTTGCTATTCCAAAGGGTCCTAAAGCCAACAAAAAGAGAGTTGGTAAACAGGTTGCTCAGAGCAAGCCTGAGGTTCCGCATAAAAATGTTAATGTTGAGAATTCACTAACAGGTAAACCTTTGCATTCCAGATGTATCCACAAATGGCATAGAAGATTGGGGCATGCCAGTTTCCGTGTTCTTAGGAAGATGCCAGAGTTCGCAAAAGGTTTGGATCTAAAGGAGTGTAAGGTGTTTTTGGATTGTGCTGTCTGCAAAAAGGCCAAATCCAAAGCAGCAGCTATTCCCAAATGCGCTACACGCCTGTCAACGCGCATTTTTGATTTGGTTCACATTGACATAGTTGGTCTATTCCCGCCATCATTTGGTGGTAGAAAATATTTTCTAACAATTGTTGATAATTACTCTAGATATGGATATGTATATCCTATGAAAGAAAAATCAGAGACCTTTCAGATCTCTAAAGACTTTGCAGCCCTTGTTTCTACCCAACACCAAGCTCGCATTGCCAGAATCCAGAGTGATCGTTGTGCCGAATTCATGTCTCAGCGTTTCCAGGACTGGATGTGTAAGAGTGGAATTATTCATCAGACTTCGGCCCCTTACACACTGGCTCATAATGGAGTCGTAGAACGAAGACAAGGGGTCCTGCAAACCATGATGGGTTGTCTCCTAGAAGACGCCAACCTTGGTAAGATATACCTGGGTGAAGCTATCAAGTATGCAAATTACATTGTCAACCGTACTTGGAGCAGTGTAACAAATCAGACTCCTTTCTTCATGTTGTATGGCTACAAGCCCGATCTTAAAAACATCCATATTTTTGGTTCATATGCTATGGTGAACATTCCCTTAGCTCAAAGAAGAAAAGGAGGTCCAACAGCAAAGAGACTGAGATTTATGGGTATGGATGATAACTCAAAATGGAGCAAATTTATTGACTCTAAACATGTAATAGTGATTTCCCAATCTGCTAATTTTGAGGAAGATATTGACTGGTCCAGGATTCATTCCAATGATCCTGGAGTTTATTTTCCTAGAAATGACACTGCTGATGCCATGCAGATTGATGATCAAGATTCCACCACTGATTCTTCTCAACCCGATGTTCTGTCTTCGCAAGCCGCGGATGCTAACACTAGTGACGAATGTGAGGACGAGGACAAAGCAGAAGAAGACTGGACAGTTGTTCCGAGACGTTCCAAGAGGGCCACAAAAGGAATCCCTCCACAACGATATTCTTGGCAACTGACAAGAGCACCCTTGCCTTTGATTTGCAATGTTACACTTCCACCTGATAATTTCACACAAATCAAGCAGCTCCCTGATTCAGAGCAAGATAAATGGTATGATGCAATGCAGGTTGAAATGGACAGTCTAAAGAAACTTAAAGTGTTTACACCTGCAAAACCTCCAGCAAACAAAAAGGTCATTGGCACTCAATGGGTCTACAGAATCAAAAAGAAACCAAATGGTGAGTCATTGTACAAGGCCAGACTTGTAGCTCAGGGTTTCGCTCAACGTTATCCTGAGGACTACACAAATACTTACTCACCGACAGTCAGAACTGAGTGTGTAAAAATTGCTTTAGCAACTGCAACTATCCTTGGTTTAGAAGTTTTCCAGTTTGATGTTGACACGGCTTATCTACATGCAGACCTAGATGAAGAGATCTACGTGAAAAGTCCTCCAGGATTCCGACAGCAAGAAGGGGATACCTGGTTCCTAAACAAATGTCTTTATGATCTGAAACAATCTGGTTTAATGTGGTACTTACGTCTTACTGACAAACTAAATTCAATGGGCTTTAATAAGTCCGAAACTGATGAGTGCGTGTTCACAAAAAGATCTAACAATGCATATGAGATAGTTCTTGTTTATGTTGATGATATTGTTTATATTGGTTCAAATAAGAAAATGAGTGAGATTTTTGCCAAAGCTTTGCAGAGATACTTCACATTGAAATCATTAGGTCATATTAGCACTTATTTAGGTGTTCAGATTGAAAAAACACAGAAGGGGTTTAGTCTTTCACAAGAAGATAAAATTGAACAAATTTTGCATCATTACAACAAAGACACCCATGCAAACAGATTTTCATAACTTGACACAAGAAGCAAGTCCTGAGTTCGAGGATCAAACACTTTATCGTTCAGTCATTGGGTCACTGTTGTACATTAGTAGTTGGACCAGACCCGACATTGCACTTAATGTTAATCTCTTGTCTCAGCAACCACAGAGTCAGGTACTGCATTCCAGGCATTGACCACTCTGTTGCTGAAGTCATATTTTCTGCAATCGAGTTTGGAGCGGTTCACTTTAAGTTTGTATCTATTGTGTGCTCATGTATTGTTGTGGTTGAAGCTGAAGTAGTCATTGACAGGTAGGACATTGTAGCAGATGATTTTATGAGTTATGCTTAGGTCATACCGAAGGCAGCGTAGTTCTAAATTTTCTAAACCAAGTATTTCAAGTCTGGTGGCATAAGGTATTTTGTTGCTAGCAGAGGAGTGGAGGACTCTGCTTCTGAAATATTTCTGGATGCACTCAATTGTATTAATGCCAAGAAATTTATCAACCTGTGCAATCTCTCAAGTGTTTTAGCCTCTCTTGTACACAAGGTCCATATTCATTTCAAACAGTGAGGATATGGAAAAGCTGTAGAATATATGCTTCTTTGAGAAGCTGCAATCACTCCAAAGTGACATTGGCAGTCCGCTTAGAAAACCTACAGATTGGAAAATCTGAAAACTGCAGCCCAAGTTATCTGTAAGGTGTCTAGTTGGCAAAAGATATCATAAGCAAAAGCATAAAGCTAAGTATAGACCTTGCATATTTAGAAGAAAAATATCACTAAGCAACATATGCTGGGGGAAAATGAGAACAATCATCACCATTAGCGTTCTTCAACCTGCAGTCCTCCAGATGTACAATAATACAAGTCTAATAAAGTAAGAACTGAAGTTCAACAAAAGCAGAGAAGATTGATCCTTATCAATTCTTCTAAGCTTCTTAAAAGCATCTGTCCAACTTCTCATGAAAGTCTCTATAATTAGGTGACCCGTAAGGCTATTCTTATTCTTTTTCAAAGATGGAACGGTTCTTTTATCTGATCTAGTTTTTTTTTTTCAAATGTGCCCAGAGGATCAGCATATGTTGTACTCCTACTTCCTAAAGAGGAGATTGGCTTCACTGCATACTTATTGTCCAGATATTGTGGGATTTGTTGGAGCTAATCTGCATAGTTAGAGTAGAACATTTGAACAATCAGTTGGTTTCTTTTAGAATGTGTTTTCATTATTAAATCATGATTTTTTTTTAGATAGTGTTTGCGGATTTATTATTTATTTATTTATTATTCAAATTTCTATACCGCCCTTCTCCTTTCGGACTCAGGGCGGTGAACAGCCAAAATAAAAACATCTATACAAACATCACAGTTAAAAATAAAGTTAAAATAATTTATAAATTTGGCCCATAATTTAAAACTTGTCAATTAAAATCAATATTAAAATTTTAAAACTAACCCTAAAATCAAGACAGACCGGCTAACTGAAAAAAATAAGTTTTTAGGGCCCGACGAAAAATCCGGAGGTCGGAGATCACTCGTATCTCTGGGGGTAGATTGTTCCATAGGGTAGGTGCCACCACAGAGAAGGCTCTCCTCCTGGGGGTCGTCAGCCGGCATTGTCTGGCCGACGGCACCCTGAGGAGGCCCTCTCTGTGGGAGTGAACCGGCCGGTGGGAGGCTATTGGTGGCAGAAGGCAGTCCCATAAGTACCCTGGCCCTAAGCCATGGAGTGCTTTAAAGGTGATCACCAACACCTTGAAGCGCACCTGGAAGTCCACCAGAAGCCAATGCAGCTCGCGCAGGAGAGGAGTCACATGGGAGCGCCCCGTCGCACTAAGCGCACTGGATTGCACTAAGATGTACTTGTTGATTTAACTACAGTTAGTTGGGCTCAGTAATTGCATCTGCTACAGTTTATAAACTATGATGACTTGAATAACATACTAAAATAATTACAGATGCTTTATAATATCTCTCAGACTTTATCTGAGCGATAGAGAATTTATGTTTCATAGTGTGGGAAACCCTCCCTCCTCCTAGAGAATGAAATATTTTGGGGAATATTAAGAGGCAGAACATTATATTTCCCCAAAGGAGAAATGGAGAAACATGTCCTTAGAAAGTAGCTCCAGTCTTTCTTAAAATGCCTATTCACAAACAAACCACCTTTACCTCCAGTAATGGGATTAAAATTTACTTCCTTTTCTACCCAAATTCTAAGAACAGGACGTGACCTTTAGGACATAATAGGATTAACACAACACCATTAGAATAGCAAAAGACATAGAGTTCACCACATTGCACAACCCCTAGGGGCATCACAGAAACTTATAAAGACACAGTCACTCATTCAACCAGTTGGTCAGCTGTCCCAGAACCACATGCTGTTGGCTCTGCTCATCAATAAACAGACCTTCTTTCCTAAGCAGCTAGCCTCCTTTTTCTTTCCAGCGCCTCTCTCCTAGCTTGGAACTGAACCAGATGGATTTTTCTTTCAACAATAGATAACATCCTATGTCAATCCAAGAAATCTAAGTGAAAATTTAGAGAGAAAGGCAGTTGATGGAAAATGAATGAAGCTGTACTTGGAAGAAGCCCATTTGTGCTATTTGAGGCTTCTGTTAAATTCTACAGAAAGCACTAAGAGATTGGAATGTTTCAAAATGTACTATAGGAAATCATTACAGATTAAATATCTGTAAGAATTGAAGAATTCAGCCTTTGCAAAATAAATTATCAAGATTTTCTTCCCTCTCTTCCTAGGTAACTGAATTGTCATTTTCACAGCTAGACCCTCTAGGACAGAGCTTTCAAAGTCCTGGCCCGCAGGCCAAATGTGTCATGCACTGGCCACACCCACGCCAGGTTTCGCGAAAGGGGAAGTCCCAATAGATCACGTAATGCTGCCATGATGATGTGAGTTTGACATCCCTGCTCTAGGAGATCTTGTGTGATTTTAACATGGAAAGAGAATAGCAGATTATTGACACAGATTCTGTTTTCTTCTTGCTGATCTAGAAGGAGTGTTGCTCTTACCTGAGATGTTCCTTCTTGTTGAGTGGAGATAGCATCCAGGAATGGGTTGATCTGTTTGTTCAGTTGATTGGACTGAGTCCGGCAAAATTGTAATGCCACACTTCTGTTGCTAGGGCTTCCCAGCTTTTGATGAAGATGAAGTGACAGACTCAATCTGTTGTTATTTCAGATGACCATATACAGCTTGCACTGACCATAATAATGTTAGAAACATTATTTCATATCACACAAATCTCATGATTTTTCTTAGCGCTCTAAAAACAATGGACCTTAGAAGAGGAAAGAAATACATTTTCTGTCATATAACCCAGAGCTTCATTAGCATTATTATCTCTTATATTAGGTTGCTGAGAATACACATTTTAAGTTACAGCAAGCAGAATCCACATTTTACTTTTCACAAGGAGTTACTTTAGCTATTTGGCAATTTGCCTAGAGGCTTTATCTACCCTATTTCCCCCAAAATAAGACATCCTCTGATAATAACCCCAATAGGGCTTTTAGAGGATGGCAATAAAGCCAAGCACTTATTTCAGGTTAGTTCAAAACAATATAAGATAGGGTCTTATTTTCAGGGAAACAGTTATGCAAGATGGCACATTAGGTTACAATGGAGCTCAGCTCAGCAGGGAATCAAAAGTAAAATTAGGCACACTCTGTGTATGCTCTAATCCTTTCAGGGGCAATATGCTGACATTATAAACTGCACAGAGAATGCTGTGAAGTACTACAGGAAGGTATATAAGTTAAAGTCTTACTACTTTCCTTCCTCAACTGCTTATCCCTCTTTTCTCTAGCTATAATAATGTGTAGTAATTTGTCTTAGTAGCTGGAGAATGATAGCCAGGCCACACAATCTGATTTTCCAGTGGAAGCAGATGGTATTCCCTACTGTGACTCTGACCCAAAAACATTAATCACAAATATCTGAGTGGTCTCATAAAATCAACTCATTATCTATAAAAGAGGCCACTACCTATATTGTTGCCATGGTTTTTGGCAATTCTATGATGTCATGAATCATGGTAAATTAAACAACAGTAGCATTATCCTGCAGCCAGAATGAAATGACTACAGAAATTTCAGAAGCTCTGAAGGTTAAGAGATGGCCGAATGTGACTCTCAAAGAACAAATAAGAGAAAACAAAGTGAAAACTCAGGAGTTGGAGATGCAGATGGAAGTGCCTACAGAAATTTCAGAAGCTCTAAAGTTTAATACGGGGCCGAAGGTGACTCTCAAAGGAAAAATGAGAGGAAACAAAGAGAAAACCCATGAGTTGGAGGGGCACAAGGAAGTGAGTAGAGGGGTTTCAGAAGCTCTGAATATTATTATGAGACTAAAGGAGACTCAGAGAAAAAACAAGAGGAAACAAAGAGAAAATTTATGAGATGGGGATGCAGAAGGAACTGATTGGAGGAATTTCAGAAGCAATGGATATTATTACAGGATTGCAGGTGACTCTCAGAGAAAAAACAAGGGGAAAGAAAGAGAAAATTCATGAGTTGGAGATGGAGAAAAAAGTGACTACAGAAATTTCAGAAGCTCTGAAGGTTAAGAGGTGGCCAAATGGGACTATCAAAGACGAAATAGGAAAAAACGAAGAGAAAACTCGTGAGTTGGAGATGCAGAAAGAAGTGGCTCCAGAAATTTCAGAAGGTCTGAATGTTAATATTGGGCCTACGTTGACTCTCACAGAAAAAAATAACAGAAAACAAAGAGAAAACTCATGGGTTGGAGATTCTAAACGAAGTGCCACAGAAATTTCAGAAGCTCTGAAGTTTGATGTGGGGTCAAAGGTGACTCTCAAAGAAAAAATCAGAGGAAACAAAGAGAAAACTCAGGAGTTGGAGATGCAAAATAGAATGACAGAATAGAATAAAACTTTATTACATCATCAATCAGCAATAACCTGTTCCTAACCTGTTCCAATCTGTGTTCTTCAATTTTCCAGGAGTATTGTCTGGGTCTTTTAGCAAAAACTAACATTTTTGATTTATGAAAGTTAAGGACCAACTTGTTCTGTCTAAGAAGCCAAGTATTGCCCTAATTGCTCTCTTCAGTCCTATGGGCATTTGTGAAATAATAGCAGCAGCAGCGGCATAAAGGAGAATTGGGATTTTGCGTTGTGCTATGTTAGGAGGATGTAGATCAGGTTTCTGTAAGAGATCAATCAGGGTTAGTATAGAAGTTAAAAAGGGAGGGGGACAGGATGCAGCCCTGCCGTACCCCCTTTTGAACCCTTACTGGGCCAGTTAAAGTCCCTTGAGGATTACACCTCACTTTCAAGTGAGGTGGAATTGGCATACAATTTTTGTATGAGGAAAAGGAGGCATTTATCGATTGTAGTGCATTTTAATTTCTCCCATAGGCTGTTCCTGGATATTGAATCAAAGGCCTGCTTAAAATCAAGGAAGGCCAGGTAGAGAGAGGAAATTTTTTTGTACGTATATTTTTGCACCAGATGGTGAAGTATCAGGATATGATCCACCATAGATCTTCCTTCTCTAAAACTGGCTTGTTCATCCTTGATTATCCCCCCTGAAATTAGCCAATCCTGGAATTTATAGTTTAGGTGTTTAGCATACAATTTACTAATAACACCCAAAAGACTAATGGGTCTATAATTTCCTGGATCATTTCTATTACCTTTTTTATAGATTGGTATAATAATTGCTAAATATAAATAGGCTTGGCATACAGCCTATTTTTATCTATAAATGTAAACAGCAATGCTAAAAGTGGGGCCCACCAACTGGTGTTCTTTTTGATTTTTTCTGGGAGGACATTATCAGCACCAGGTGTCTTATTAGCTTTAAGGGATTCGATCAACTGGGATACCTCTTCTGGTGTGACATGGGGCCAGTAAGCAGTTTGGTCCAAACTAATTTGGTTCTCCTTAGTTACATAGTCGGGATCTGTATATAACTCTCTAAAATATTCTTCCCAGGCCTGAATTGGTACCTCATTAGTTGGGGGCAGAGGTGATTTCCCCAATCCTCTGGTGATGTACCAAAAAAGGGATGTATTTTTTGTCCTGACCTATGTAATTAATCTCTACCAAGACTCCTTCAAAGCCGCACTTTTCTTTTCTTTTAGGAGGGTCTTATATTGTGCTTTCAACTGTTTTAAGAAGTGAGTGTGATCCTCAGAAGAGTCATTTTTACTTCTTCTGTACTCCTTATTATATATTCTATATATTTATATATCTATCAGGGGCACATTCACAAATGTCGTAATAGGCACCTCCGCTCCTGTAGTTCCATTTGACATTTCCCTTAAAGGAAGCATTCTCTTGGTCTGTGACCATATAACCTGAGGGGAAGTTTGTGAATTCTGTCTGACAGTTACTGGTAAACCATCCACTTCCCTTTTCAACTGCTGATACTGCCGATTTGCTGAACTTTCTCTTCCACTACCTCTGGCAGCCTCCTCAACCCCCCTCATCGCTCCTGCCCCATTCTGATTATATGGAGGGGGATGTGAACATATAGCATAAGCTAACGGATCCCAACCCTTCTCTTCATCCTCCTTCCCATACAATACTTTAGCAGTTCTTGGGGGGAACGGATCAAACCACTGAACATGAAACCATGGTTCAACATATAATAGCTGAGTTCCTAATTTCTTTTTCTCCTATTTTAAAGCATTAATCCAATACGGGTCTGATTCCCCAAACTTACTCCACCTATAATTCGGCTGTATTAAAACAAACATTAGCCAAATCCTGGTACAATAATCAATCATAGACACTTTGTCCAATGTCTTAGTATATGCATTCAGCCAATCCTCCTTCCACTTTGTTAACAGCTCCCCCAGGGAGAGAGAGGAGGAATAAAGGGTATTTCATTTCTAATACTTTGTTTGGAATCCTTAGCAAACCATCCTGTTATGTATTGATACTTTTAAGCGGGAGTTTCAAACCTGCCTACGTTTCTGATTGGCTGACAGTCCCTCCAGGATTGTATATAAGGAGGACTGCAGCCTCTGAGTTTTTGCTGAAGTCTCACTGTATATTAAAGAGCTGTTGTCACTTGCTTGCTTGTGCCTCTCGTTATTCCCGAACCACTTCATTGGCGACGAAGGTGGGATTGAGGCTACAAGAAGCCAACCAGTGAGACCATGAGCTTCAGCTAGGCGACGAGGTGAACCACAGGAGGCATACCGAACATGTCTGCCTACGTTCCGCCCAAGCCTTTTGATCCGACCCGTGAAAAATGGCTCTCGTACCTAACAAGGTTCGAATGCTTGCTTGAAGCCAATGACATGCAGGGCCTCTCCGCTAATCGAAAGAGAGCCCTCTTCCTAAGCCACTGCGGACCGGACGTGTTCGAGATGGCCGAGTCACTGTGTGAGCCAACGCCGGTTCAAACCGTCTCCTGGGACACCCTGATGGCAACTCTCCGGGCTCACTACGCTCCCGTCCTCTCCAAGTTCATGCAACGATACCAACTCAGACAGCACGTTCAACGAGAGGGAGAACCGGTCAGCGCGTACATGGCCAGCCTGAGAAAAGCCGCAACCCATTGCGACTATAGAGACTTGGACGATGCGTTGCTTGAGCAACTTATCTGTGGTGTTCGGGACATTAGGCTGCAACGGCGCCTGCTCGCCAAGCCTGATTTGACGCTTGCTGGAGCCCTAGACGAGGCCAGGGCTCATGAAGCCTCCACAAAAGCCGCAGAAACGCTGCAGCCTCCGCTGACCAGCAAAGACAGCCCCAAGTCTGCCCCGGTGCACAGAGAAGACGCCGGATCCAGCTCGGAGTCCTAGTCGGATGAGGACGTCTTCCGAACAGAGCACCAGAGAAAAGATACTGGCAGCCCCCGGCGAAGCTGTCCCAGCTGTGGCGGGCACCATGATAGACTGTCCTGCAAATACAGAGAGGCTATTTGCAGGCGTTGCGAGAAAAAAGGGCACTTGGCGCGAGTCTGTAGAGCCATTCTGCCCAGAAAACACCAACCACGTGAGCGCCGCAGCCAACCGGAATCAGCGCGCCAGAAGCAGCCAACGAGAGAAGGCAGCGCGAAAAAACGGCATGAATTTGAACCGCGAGATGGCCACAGCATACACATAGACCAGGCCAGCACGGCGATCGAGGACAAAGTCAGCACGGTGGTCAAAATCAACGGCAAGCCATGCTCGATGGAGATCGACACCGGATCAGCTCTCTCCATAATGTCGTGGGCGACCCTAAAGACCCTCCTGCCATCGTTCCGGAAGCACCAGCTCTCCAAGCAGAGACTGCGCATCCTAGACTACCAGGGGAACCGAGTCCCCCTCGAAGGCGTGGGCATGTTCCGAGTCACCTTCAGAGACTACGAAAGAGACCTGCCGCTGACTATCATCACGAAGCAGCTCCCTAGCCTTCTGGGCATGGGGTGGTTCCAAGCCCTCGGCATGGGCTTCACCGGCGTCCACCTGATGTCCAAGTCAACACTAAAGGACAGTCTCCTGACCGAGTTCCAGGACGTTTTCGGGGACATGTTGGGCAAGTAGGTGGGGACCCCTATTTCACTAAACTTAGACCCCAACGTAGCCCAAATAAGACTTAAAGCCAGATGGGTGCCGTTCGCATTGAAACCAAAGATCGATGCGGAACTGGACAAATTAATTAAACAAGGGGTGTTGGTTCCCGTTGACCATGCAAAGTGGGAAACCCCTATAGTGACCCCAGTAAAGTCTGACGGCTCAATTAGGATTTGCGCCGACTACAAGTGCATGATCAACAAGGCTTTGCAGCCGAGCGCCTATCCGGTGCCGATCGTGCATCATCTACTACACTCCCTAGGGCCCGGAAAATTTTTTGCCAAATTAGACCTGGCTCAGGCCTATCAACAATTACCAGTTGACGACGCCACGGCAGAGGCGCAAACAATTGTAACTCATAGGGGTGCATTCAAATGCACCAGGCTCCAGTTTGGGGTGAGCGTCGCACCCGGCCTATTTCAAAGCACCATGGAGCGCCTTCTGCAAGGGCTCCCAGGAGTGGTGCCCTATTTCGATGACATTCTAGTCAGCGCTCAGGACGAACGTCAGCTAGGGGACAGAGTAAGGAACGTCCTTTCTAGATTTAGAGAAGCGGGACTCAAGTTAAAGAAAAATAAGTGCATGATCGCTGTCCCCTCCATTGAATTTCTGGGGTACAGGGTGGACAGCACAGGCATCCACCCTACCGAAAGCAAGGTGAGAGCGATTAAGAGCGCACCTGCCCCCAAGTCCAAAACAGAGCTCCAAGCCTTCCTTGGACTGCTCAATTTTTATTCTATGTTCCTGAAGGACAAAGCCACTGTTGCAGATCCCCTACACAAACTATTGGGGAAGAATGTACCATGGGTCTGGGGGAAACCACAGGCAGCCCCTTTTGAGGCAGTGAAGAGACTTCTATCTGAAGACAGCTTCCTAATTCAATACAACACAGCGCTGCCGCTTGTATTGGTTTGTGACGCCTCCCCCGTAGGAGTTGGTGCCGTCCTAGGCCATAGACTGCCTAACGGCCTAGAGGCGCCCATTGCGTTTTACTCTCGCACCCTGTCAAGCGCAGAGCGGAACTATAGTCAGTTGGACAGAGAGGCTCTGGCTGCAATTGCGGGGGTTAAAAAGTTCCACGAATACCTCTATGGCCGACAATTCAAACTTGTGACTGACCACTGGCCCTTGCTAGGACTTTTGGCAGGCGATAGGCCAACCCCCGCTGCCCTTTCCCCACGTTTGACCAGATGGGCCATTTTTCTGTCGGCCTACTCGTATCAGCTTGTCCATCGACCTGGATGAACTTTGGGTCATGCGGATGCCCTCAGCCGCTGCCCCCTACCCGACCTACTTGCCAACCCAACGCCTGAAGCCTCCGTTCTTTTACTGGACACTTTGACTTTGGGGCCTATCTCCTCTTGCGAGGTGGCAAAAGCCTCGGCTAGAGATCCAATCATTCGCACTGTTATGGGTTGGGTGCTGAAGGGGTGGCCGGTCAAAGTGGACGGGGGGAAATACCAAGGTTATGTTAACAAACGTAACAAACTGTTTATGCAAGGGGGTTGCTTGCTGTGGGGTGACAGGGTGGTAGTACCAACGAAACTAAGAACTAGGGTCTTAGAATTGCTGCACGAAGGGCATCCGGTCATTGTCAGAATGAAAAGCTTAGCCCGTAGTTATGTCTGGTGGCCCAACATGGACCAAGTTATCTCCGAGTGGGTGGGGAAGTGCAGACCATGCCAGGAGTCTTGTCCCGATCCCCCAGTAGCGCCCATCCGAGAGTGGGAGAAACCAAAAGGACCATGGGGGAGGATCCATATTGATTTTGCCGGACCCTTCCATGGGCAAACATTTTTAATCGTAGTCGATGCCTTTTCGAAATGGCTCGAAATAATCCTAATGCCCTCTACCACAGCCGAGGCAGTCATTAGAGTCCTTCGCAAGCTATTTGCCACACATGGCCTACCGGATACTTTGGTATCTGACAACGGCCCTCAATTCACAGCGACCCTGTTCGAGGGTTACTTGGCCGGACTGGGCATCCGCCATGCCCTATCGGCCCCGTTCCACCCGGCTTCTAACGTATTGGCCGAACGTTTTGTAAGAACGGCCAAAGAGGCACTGTCCAGACTAGATAACGGGGACTGGCAGGCCAGGATAGACCAATTCTTAGCTGTCCAGCATGCCACACCATGCACAGCCACAGGGAGAAGCCCAGCAGAGCTCCTCATGGGCAGGAAGCTTCGGTGCATATTAGACAGGCTTCACCCTAACTACTCACATGAAAATTTCAAGGGAGAAACCTCTGGACTAAGACAGTTTCAGGTTGGGTCCCCGGTGTTCGCTCGCAATTATGCCAGCGGACCTCTATGGGTTGCAGGAACCATAGTGGGCATAACAGGCCCAAAATCATATACGGTAGACGTAGGGGTAGACAGACTCTGGAAGCGCCACATAGACCAACTTAGAAAAAGGGTGGTCGGCGAAGCAAACATCAATTTAGACATCTCCGAACCTAACTACAACAACTTTCCCAAAACAGCTAACTCAAGCCCGGGTTCGCGAGAATACTTAGCTGACAAGCCCTGGTTCCAGCACTGCCCCCGCAAGTCGCCACTCCCAGCCGGGGATAGCCACGCCCCGGACAAAATCCAGGAGGTTCCATTGGTGGAGCCGGGAGAGACTGAAAGTCCCTCCGACCAGCTCAACGCCCCACCAGACACTGAACTGCAGAGGTCAACTAGAGCGAGAACTCATCCTAGGCACCTGCGAGATTTCGTGTGTACATATGTAAATTTCTGAATGTTAGTGCTTTCTGGGAAGGGAGGGGTGTTATGTATTGATACTTTTAAGCGGGAGTTTCAAACCTGCCTACATTTCTGATTGGCTGACAGTCCCTCCAGGATTGTATATAAGGAGGGCTGCAGCCTCTGAGTTTTTGCTGAAGTCTCACTGTATATTAAAGAGCTGTTGTCACTTGCTTGCTTGTGCCTCTTGTTATTCCCAAACCACTTCACATCCTAACCAAAACCCCATGATTATATAAATATCCTAACCGGTCTCTTAAAATAAACTACTACATGTGCAACTTCCACACACATGAACACACATACACATACACAGACTGCACCAGACATTCAAGGAGTCAGACCACCCCAGCAAGAATCCCCAGAGGCACTCTGTTCTTATACTCACTCTGGGTCAGTGCACTGTATTCCTGGTCCCTCACGGCTCAGACTTCCCTGCTCAGTTGTTCAGGTTCCCGTCACAGCAGTTTAAAGAAGAGCAGTCCCCCTGGAAAAGAATTACCCTTCCTGGAATGCCAAAACAGCGCCGGTACCCCCGGTCTATGGTAATCCCCCTCCAGATGGAAGTCTTCAACTCCCTATTCAGGCACCAATAATGAGATTAAAAAAAAACAGCAAATCTTATAAAAAGTGAAACAGAGACAATGAACAAGTAAAAAGCAGATTTATTATAGATAGATATATGTGTGTGTGTGTGTGTTTATATCATAAGCTTTTGCAAAAGGGTTCTCCCATGAAAGAGAGAGAGAACATCTTATCACTTCAGTTACATGGTTTAAATACAGTTTCAGACAATCAGCAAAACAATTAGAACACCCCCAGATATTGTTTTCGGTTGTTACATAACGTTTTGACTTTCTCACATGTTCTGCCCTGGAGTTCCCCTCCAAAATTCCCCTCTAAAAATACCTTCCAAAAATGTATTCATAATTGTTTGTTATTGTTCTTATTAATTGGACACTTAGTCTCTTCCTCCTTTTTCAATGGAGCTTGAATGTTCCCTGATATCATCAGATTGAAGGAATTATAAGACACGTATGCCGTCTTTGCAGACAGATTCTATTAAGTTATCTGAATCTTTGGATCTGTTTTTGGGACCTAATCTGTATTCATATGCTGAACTGCAATATATTTTAGGATATTCTATTTTATATAGAAAAGCAGCTATAGCTTATTGGGATAAAACCCAAGAGGGGGCTGCCTACCCAGTAGCCTCTGAAACTAAGTTCCCATTGATAGATCCTGTTTGGAACAATAATGATTTAGCTGACCGGGAGCAAATGGAGGACCTGAAGAGAATTGTATTCCAGGGCGTGAAAACTGCTGTCCCTCAAGGAAAAAATTTACTTAAAGCTTTGAATTGGGACAGTTGAAGGATGAAACACCATCTGTGTTTTTAGAAAGAATTAAAGACAGTTTGAATAAATACTCTGGTCTTTCTCCTGAAACACCAGCCTATGAGTCTCTGATGAAAATGCAATTTGTTACAAAGGCATGGCCGGATATACAGAAAAAGATACAGAAAATAGAGGATTGGGCTAACTCTGATATTACAGTTTTGCTCAAAAAAGCACAAAAAGTAAATATAAATAGGGATGAGACGAAAAGTAGGTAGAAAAGCCAAATGATGGTGTTTGTACTCAAGGCTGCTAATAAGCCGCAGAAAAAAAAGAAGGGGTTGGCAGAGGCAGATGTTTTGTTAAACAACCATCCACTGCTCAACAGCAGCGTCCTGAATTGGAAAGAGGATTTCTCTGGTGGAGAAAGCCTGGTGTCAACAGCATGAGAAGTAGGAAATGTTTTGCCTGTGGCAAGGAGGGACATTTTGCAAGAAATTGCCCTGACAGGAGAAGATCTCAAAGGCTGGAACAACATCTCTATACCCTTATAGGGGAGGAGGATGATTAGGGGGGTCAGGGGCTTGATTTTAGGGTCCCACCAAGTGCCCTTGATAAATTTATTTGTGGGACCAGAAGAGAAGGATTATGTATTTTTAATAGATACGAGTGCAACTAGAACCTCTATTTGTAAATTGCCTGAAGGGGTGCACCAGGATGGTAATACAATGAGAATAAGGGGAGTAAAGGGTATACCATTTGATGTACCACTGTTGAAAGATATGAAATTGAAATGGGGAACATACAAAATAAATATAGATGTGATATTAGTAGCTAAGGCAGGAATAAACCTGCTTGGAAGAGATGCACTATCTCTTTTGGGATGTGAGTTTAAATTTACTAATACTGACTATATTGTAAATGTACTAACTGAAGAACAGGAGCAGAAAATTAACCCTTCAGTATGGGAGGCGGAAGGAAATAGGGGAATTTTGGACATCCCTCCTCTAAAAGTAACTCTAAAGGAGGGTGCTGTTCCAGTAAAAGTGAAACAATATAATATACCAATAGAAATGAGGAGAATTGAAAATAGTAATAGAAAAACTGTTGCAAAATGGGTTGATTGAACCTACTATGTCCCAATATAATACACCCATCTTATCTGTAAGGAAACCTGACGGGTCTGTCCTCTTGATTCATGATTTGCGCCAAATTAATATTTTGGTCGCTAGCCGCCATTCTGTAGTGACTAACCCCTATACTCTTTTGAGTTGTATACTACATTGTCATAAATACTTTATTGTAATAGATCTAAAGGATGCTTTCTGGACATTGCCCTTGGCAGAGGAGCCTAGAGATATCTTTGCTTTTGAATGGGCTAATCCAAATACACATCAGAATCAGCAATAGCAGTGGTGTGTTTTACCACAAGGGTTTTCAGAAAGTTTAAATTTGTTTGGACAAATGTTAAAGCAGGTATTAGAGAGGTTTTGTATTCCTAGACGTATTCAGGTATTACAGTATATAGATGATTTGTTAGTGTCAGCTGAGAAGAGGACAGAGTTTGAAGATGGCACGAATGCGTTGCTAAATTTCTTGGGTAATCATGGCTTACGAGTGTTGAAGAAGAAATTACAATATGTGGAATTAGAGGTCAGATATTTAGGACATTTGATTAGTCAAGGAAGTAAAAGAATAAATACAGAAAGGATAGAGGGAATAGTAACATAGTCCTACCAAAAACTAAGAAGGAAGTTAGGAAAATGCTCGGATTAATAGGATATTGTAGATTGTGGATAGACTATACAGATAAGGTTAGGTTTTTATATGATAAGTTGTTGGAGAAAGAACCATGGACGGTCATGAGGAAGGAAGATGATGAGGATAGATTTGAGGGACTAAAGAAGGCGATGATACAAGCTCCTGTATTGAGCTTGCCGGATTTGAAAAAAACCTTCCACTTGTTTGTAGCAGTGGAGGATAGTGTTGCTAAGGGAGTATTTGTCATGGGTAAATGCCTTATTCTTAAATGGGGGAAATGTATGCTCATAGAGTATCAAGGGTTAATTTATTCTTCCTTTCCTAATGTATTCATCTGTAACCACTCCTACTCCCTAATCCCGCTTCATTGATATAAAAGGGGATACACGCTCCTCCTCTTTGCTTCTATCTGCAATCACTCAGTGAATATAGAATGCCTGCTGTAAATAAACAATACTTTGTTTGAATACTATAATTCTGAATTCTTTATTGAGTCCGATCCTCGAATTACGGCAACAGTATTAGCTCAGACATGGGCTGGGAAGAAGAAACCTATAGCATTTTTGTCTAAACTAATGGATCCTGTAGTTAGAAGTTGGCCCTTTACAAGCTGTGGCAGCAACTGCACTCTTGGTGGAAGAGAGCAGAAAATTAACATTTGGTGGAGCATTAGTTGTGAGTAGTCCACATCAGATGAGGACAATTCTGATGTAGAAAGCCCAAAGATGGCTCACTAATACTAGACTTTTAAAATATTAGGTTATTCTATTGTCTCAGGAGAACTTGATTCTTTCTACTGATAGGAATTTAAATCCAGCTGAATTCCTGTCAGGGAAAGGAAAGAATGGGATAACATAGAACATAATTGTGTAGAAGCTATTGATTTATAAACAAAGGTATGAGAGGACTTAGAAGATAGTCCAATAGAGGGCGGTATAAACCTATTTATTGATGGATCTTCCCTGGTGGAGAATGGGAAGAGGATGAATGGATATGCAGTAGTGAATGGAGACACTGCCGAAGTACTGGAAGCTGGAAGGTTACCATCTGAATGGTCAGCACAAACATGTGAAGTCTTTGCTTTATTACAAGCCTTAAAATTGTTAACCAATGAAGTAGGTAATATTTATACTGATTCAAAGTATGCTTATGGTATTTTACATACTTTTGCAGGAGTGGGTTCTAAATTTTTTTACTACCAGTTCTGTGGGCGTGGCTTATTTTGTGGGCATGGCTTGATGGTCATGTGACAATTCTTTAGGATTTAGCAGAGGTACTAGTCTACAAGGCTTTTAACTGGTAGACCAGTAGTCCCAGACCCCGTTGGGATCAACCTGCAGCCCTTCTCCTAAGGCGGTGGAGCGTGTGGTGGGGGAGATGCTTTTCAAGAAGTCACAAGGAGGGCTAAGAACTGGTTTCTGTCCCACAAGTAAGATTTGGTCCAGAACCAACCCCAACATGAAGGTCTTTTATTTGCTCCTTGTACTCCTTGTCTTTGCATTTTAACAGATAAGAAATTAAATTTCTGATAACGTAAAAATAGCTCATAACTCACCTTTCTAGGCAGCTATTATCATGTCTAAAAGCAAGATACTCTTCTCCATCTTTTGTCTGGAGTACCATTTAATCCAGAGCCTTTTAATTCCAGAAGTCCAAGTTTAAAGAATGGACTTCTGGAATTAAAGCTCCATTTTTTAGCTAAAACTTAATTCACACCTGTTAGTTTTGCTTGAGCAGTGTGAACAATTGACAGTGTGATCCTCCAAAGGTCTAAAAAAAATATATCATTGATTTTTCTTTGGCATTTAAACTAGATAACCAATGTGAAAAAGTGCATCAAGGAAGGACTAGAAAGTCAATTCATACTGAACTGTATTGGGTTTTCTGTTTTTATTTGAATAAAATGAAAAGAAATCAAATAGTGGTACCTAGTGTGGAAATAGAGACGAAATAATGGATCATTCTTGTTGTGTATGTATCTATTTTGTGCGGGAAATTCAAATGCATAGTGAATTCTGATTGGTTCTGGGTTGCCTCTGAAAAGTATATAAAGAGGGCTGTTGCCTGTGAGTTTTTGCTGAAGTCTCACCCTGAATTAAAGAACTGTTGTTACTAGCCTGCTTGTGCCTCTCGTTATTCCCGCACTACAACATTGGCAACGAAGGTGGGATTGAGGCCACAAGAGGCAAATCAAAAAGAGCTTGGAGTTTCAGCCAGGGTGACTGGCAAACACGGAGACGTGGCATGTCTGCCTATGTTCCGCCAAAACCCTTCGACCCGACCTGAGAGAAGTGGGGATCATATCTGACAAGGTTCGAGTGCTCCTTGGAAGCGAGCGAAATGCAAGGGCTCTCTGCGAACAGAAAACAGGCTCTGTTCTTAAGCCACTGCGGGCCAGACGTATTCGAGATGGCCGAATCCCTCTGCGAGCCAACCCCAGTCCAGACGGTCCCCTGGGACGTCCTTCAAGCCAACCTGAAGGCTCACTACGCTCCAGTTCCGTCCAAATTCGGTCAGTGCTACGAACTCCGGCAAAGAGTTCAAAAAGAAGGAGACCCGGTCAGTGCTTATGTGGCCGCGCTTCGAAAAGCCGCCACGCATTGTGACTACAGAGACTTAGACGATGCATTGAACAACTGATTTGCGGGGTTCGTGATACCCGGTTATAAAGGCGTCTTCTAGCCAAGCCAGACCTAACGCTAGCCGGCACGCTAGACGAAGCCCGAGCACACGAGGCATCAACGAAAGCGTCGGAAGCGCTGCAGCGTCCCAGTTCAAGCAAGGACGGGCCGAAAACAGCCCCGGTCCACAGAGAAGAGGTGCGAACCAGCACAGAGGAAGAGTCGGACGAGGACGTCTTTCATACAGACAAGAGATCAAGTGAACAAAGCCGCCGCCACGAGAACTGCCCCAGCTGCGGCGGGGATCACGAGAGACAGTCGTGTAAATACAGAGAAGCCATCTGCAGGCATTGCGATAGAAAAGTCGAAAACCACATGACTACTGCGACCAACCAGAATCGGCTCGTTCAAAACAGCCAATCAAAGATGATGGCGTGAGAAAACGGCGCGAACCTCAAAAGCGGGAAATCTACAGCACGACAATCGGCCAAGCCAGCACACCCGACAACGAGAAAGTCTACACGAAAGTAGAAATTGATGGCAAATCGTGCAAAATGGAGATCGACATCGGGTCTACGATATCGATCATGTCCTGGTCAACACTCAAGGCACTCCTGCCCAAGCTTCAGAAAAGCCAGCTATCCCGACAGAAAATCCGCCTACTCAACTACCAGGGAAACTGAGTTCCCGTTGAAGGCGTGGGCACGTTCCGGGTCACCTACGGTGAGTTCCAGAAAGAGCTGCCCCTGACTGTCGTCAGCAAGCCCCTTCCGAGTCTACTGGGCATGAAATGGTTCCGAGCCCTCGGCATGGGCTTCATGGGCGTCCACAACATCAACGGATCATCACTGAAAGAAACACTGCTTCACGAGTTTCGGGACATTTTCGAAGAGACTCTAGGCAAGAACGTGGGGACCCCTATTTCTTTCAATTTAGACCCCAACGTAGCACCAATTAGATTGAAGGCAAGGCGAGTTCCCTTTTCCTTAAAGCCCAAAATCGATGTGGAGCTCGACAAGCTCATTAAGCAAGGGGTGCTAGTTCCCGTAGATCACGCTAAGTGGGAAACCCCAATAGTTACTCCAGTTAAAGCGGATGGCTCAATTAGAATTTGCGCCAACTATAAGTGTTCGATTAACAAGGCGTTGCAGCAGAGCGCCTATCCGGTTTCTATAGTCCACCATCTACTACACTCCCTGGGCCCTGGCAAGCTATTCGCGAAGCTAGACCTTGCGCAGGCATACCAGCAACTGCCAGTAGATGACGCTACGGCAGAATCACAGACAATAGTAACCCACAGAGGTGCCTTTAAATGCACCAGGCTTCAGTTTGGGGTCAGCATCGCCCCAGGACTTTTCCAAAGTACCATGGAGCGCCTCCTACAAGGCCTCCAAGGTGTCGTCCCATATTTCGACGACGTTTTGATTAGTGGCCAAGACGAAGTGCAGTTGGGCCAAAGGGTTAGACAAGTCCTAACCAGATTCAGAGAAGCGGGACTTAAACTCAAACGAAATAAATGCAGGATAGCAGTGCCATCAGTGGAATTCTTAGGCTACAGAATCGATGGCTCAGGCATTCATCCCACAGAAAGCAAGGTGAGGGCCCCAAGGCAAAAGCTGAGCTGCAGGCTTTCCTGGGCCTACTCAACTTCTATACGATGTTTTTGAAACAGAAAGCCACCGTTGCTGAGCCTCTGCACAGGCTCCTTGGAAAAAACGTTCCGTGGATTTGGGGCAAGCGAGAAGCGACCGCTTTCAATGCAGTAAAGAGACTTTTGTCTGAGGACAGTTTCCTCATTCAGTACAATGCTGAACTACCTCTGGTGTTAATCTGTGACACTTCCCCTTTTGGCGTTGGCGCAGTTTTAGGCCATAGACTGCCAAATGGGTTAGAGGTGCCCATCGCCTATTACTCTCGCACTCTGTCTAGTGCTGAAAGGAACTATAGCGAGCTAGATAGGGAGGCACTAGCGGCTGTAGCAGGAGTCAAAAAATTTCACGAGTATTTGTTTGGCCGCACTTTTGAACTCATTACAGACCACCAGCCTCTTTTGGGACTTTTGGCTGGAGATAAACCAACCCCGGCGGCCCTCTCCCCCCGGATGACCAGATGGTCCATCTTCTTGGCTGCATACTCATACAAACTGCTCCACCGGCCGGGCAAAACCTTAGGACATGCTGACGCCCTCAGCTGATGTCCTTTACCGGAACTAATGGACAACCCGACCCCGGAAGCCCCAGTTTTACTGCTTGACATTGTTTCCCCGGGCCCCATTTCTTCGAACGAAGTGACAAGGGTTTCCGCCAGGGACTCTGTTTTGCGCACAGTAATGGGCTGGGTAATGAGGGGTTGGCCTACCAAGGTGGACAGTGGTGACTTCCAATTGTATTTCAACTAGAAAAATGAACTGTCAATGTTGGGGGGTTGTTTGTTGTGGGGTGACAGTGTGGTCATTCCTTCGCGTTTAAGGCACAGGGTTTTAGAAATGCTGCATGAGGGACACCCTGAGGTTGTTCGCATGAAAGGCCTAGCTCGTACCTATGTTTGGTGGCCACACCTCGACCAAGATGTCACTGAGTGGGTGGGGAAGTGTAGGCCCTGCCAAGAGTCCCGCCCAGATCCTCCCATAGTGCCCGTTCAAGAGTGGGAAAAACCAAAGGGACCATGGGGGAGGATTCACATAGATTTCGCTGGCCCATTCCATGGCCAGAAGTTTCTAATCATTGTCGATGCATATTCTAAGTGCTCGAAATTGCCCTAATGCCATCGACTACTTCTTCTACTTTATTCCTCATCTATTTTTTTAAAAAACCAATATTACCCTTCATCCTCATCTCTAATCTTAATCAAATTCAATTTTTCCCTTCTATTCTATATTATACCCCTTCCCATTGTCATCTATTTTTATATCCATCCTCACATTGGTTAATTATATAATATTACAATTGTTTAATACAAATTCAACATTTTAACATCAATCAATTAGTTATATAACTATTTTTTGTATATTAATCAATATGAACATGAATATTCCAATTATTTCCATGCAATCCAATTTTCTTACAAATCAATTAATTATATTTACCAATAATAATAAACCAAATAATTTCCCCCATATATTCCTCCAAACCACAACTTAACCATTTCTGTTTTCAACATAATATACAATTAATAGTATCTCAATTATTATAATTCCCTAGTTAAATAGATCTTTTTTTCTTTTGTGTTTTAGAATAGGGCTTGTAATGAAACTCTTCAATAACAGAAAAACCATCCAGGAAGTATCTGCTCTATTGAAATCCGACTTGTTGCTGACTAAAAATGATACCAATATGAATACACCAAGCTCCAGAAAAATGGAAAAACCTTCTAATGAGGTAAAAGCAACCTACATAAACAATCCTAACAGGTGCACTAATAGGAGTATTACAAGATTTGGTTATCTAGATGTCTCTTTCCTCCACACACACCCCTCCAGAAGGCCCAATTGATATAATTGCGCATTCATTTCTTTTAAAACAATTACTGTTTTTGAGTAAAAGCCTTGTTAGATTGTTTATAGTAATGTGCATGTGCCAAGACCACTTCTCTGCCTGATTCCCATCTCTATATACAAAAATAAACAACAGATAAGCTAAAGTAACTGAAACGTGAAAACAGGGAAAACCAAATGAGGTTTATTAGAATTAAATCAGAAATTTCAGATATGATTACTTTAATAAAACTGAATTGGTAAAACTGTTGTGGTTTTTAAAGGGTAGGTGGGTGAATATATTTTTCTTCTGGGGAAAAGAGCTTTAATGTTAAAATACGTGAATGCCCATCTTTCACTTGACTTCTCTTTGCAGAACCAAAGCAGGGAATTCAACAATATGGGAATGGCTTCAATTGGAGGTTGGCTGTTTCAGTGACAACGGCGATGGATCCATTTGTTGTTGATTAGACTGGATAATTTGTTGATTAGACCGGATCCAACCGGCAAGGTGCTTAGATCTAGCCTGCAGGGCCATGCTGGAAACAGCGAAGGACCAGCCCATGATGCCTTTGCCAGCAAAAACAGAGCTCAGGAGGGCCAGGCTCCCCCTTCCCGAGCTCCATTTTCACTAGCAGAGTGAAGCAGGAGGCCATTAAAGACAAAAATGGAACTCAGGAGGGACATGCTCTGCCTTCCTAAGTTCCGTTTTCACTGGTCGCTCTTCACCTTGACCAATATGTATCCATTTATCAATATTCTTTAACCTTGCTTTCATATACCAGGTGGGATTCATATTCAGAGCAGTCATCCATAAACAACAACAGAAGACTAGGACAAGAATTTGAAGGAAACTGTTGTAATTGGAAATTTCATATTTAGTAGCTAAGCAATGGAAGCTTGGGTCCAGTACTGAAGAGCAGCTTCTTCTTCTTCTTCTCCTTCTTCTCCTTCTTCTCCTTCTTTTTTTTCTTCTTCTTCTTCTTCTTCTTCTTCTTCTTCTTCTTCTTCTTCTTCTTCTTTTTTGTAAGAATTTTGTTATGTAAATAGGTTTGTTTGGCGGGAAGTTCGAATTAACTGACCCTCAGCTGATTGGCTGACCACCACAGCTGCAAGGTATATAAAGGGAGCTGGCTCCCCAGGTCAGTCGCTGGAGTCTCACCCTATAATAAAGAGCTGTTGTCACTTACTACTCTGGCTTGCTGCGTCCTCATTCACCCAACTTAACATTGGCGACGAGGGTGGGATTTTGAGGCCAGAAGCAGAGGAGAGCTGAAGCCACACGCAAAAGAGCTGAAGCCACACTCAAAGGAGCTGAAGCCATGTTCAGAAAAAGGGACCCGAGACCGCATCTGAATCCAGCCAGGCGAGCGAGCGGAACACAGGAGAATCCCGAAACGATGTCTGCCTACACCCCGCCAGCGCCTTTCGACCCCAAGGAAGAGAAGTGGGGATCCTACATGTCCCGGTTCGAGTGCTTCATGGTGGCAAACGACATGCAAGGGCTACCGGACGTTCGGAAGAAAGCCCTGTTCCTAAGTCACTGTGGGCCAAGGGTTTTCGACACAGCCGAAGCATTGTCGGAGCCGAATTCGGTCCACAACATTTCCTGGTCGACGCTACAGACCCTGCTGAAAGACCACTATGCACCAACGCCATCGAAGTACGTGCAGCGCTACGAATTCCGGCAACGGCTCCAGCAGGAGGGAGAATCGATCAGCGAGTACGTCGCTGCCCTGCGTAAGGCCGCAACTCAGTGTGAGTACCGAGACCTGGATGAGATGCTCCTAGAGCAACTAATTTGCGGAGTGAGAGATAGCCGGCTTCAGAGGAGGCTGCTTTCGAGGTCAAACCTGACTCTACTCATCGCGCTAGACGAGGCCAGGGCGCAAGAGTCATCAGTAAAGGCCGCCGAGAGATTAAAGAGCTCCCACCTAACCAAAACAACGCAGAAGACGGCGCCAGTGCATCGAGAGGCCGTAAGCACCGCGAGCGAGGGGGAGTCTGAAGAAGAGGTCTACCGCACCGAGCAGTCCCACATAGCCCGGAGGGAGCCCAGAGATGGATGCGCCAGCTGTGGAGGGTCCCACTCACGACAGAACTGTAAGTTCAGGGACGCCGTTTGCCGTTCCTGTGAGAAGAGGGGCCACATCGCTAGAGTCTGTAGGTCGAAAACACACCAGAGCTACAGACCACGTGGCCAAACGGCCCAATCCGAGACGGCGCCACACCGAAGGCCCAACAGGGATGGCGGAAACCGGAAGGGCGCGAAATTTGAAGACGCTGGGGCCTACACCATTCGCATCGCACGGACCTGCACCTCGCCTGGAGAAAAGACCTACACCACGGTCGAGATCGAGGGACGGGAGTGCCAGATGGAGATAGACACGGGATCGCCGATATCCATCATGTCTTGGGAAAACCTAAAGAGAGTCATCCCCAGCGCACACAAGCGACAGCTCCAGCCACAGCTTCGCAGACTGAAGGATTACCAAGGGAACCGCATACCCGTCGAAGGCAGAGGCGAGTTCCAAGTCCAGTACGGGGAGTTTACCGAGAAACTGCCCCTCACCATCATCAGTGACAACCTTCCCAGCCTCCTGGGCATGGACTGGTTTAGAGCCCTAGGCATGGGATTCACCGGAGTAAGGAACGTTCGAAGCACCCTGAAGGAAGACCTGATGCAGGAGTTCCAGGACGTGTTCGACGAGAGGCTTGGCAAGTATGTGGGGACCCCGATTTCATTTAATCTAGACCCCAACATCGCACCCATCCGTTTAAAGCCCAGGCGGGTACCATTTGCCCTGAAGCCCAAATTAGACATTGAGCTGGATAAATTGATCAAGCAAGGGGTGCTCGTTCCAGTCGACCACGCCAAATGGGAAACCCCAATTGTGACACCGGTCAAGCTGGACGGGTCAGTGCGCATATGTGCTGATTATAAATGCACAATTAATAAGGCCCTGCAGCAGAGCGCCTATCCAGTGCCAGTCGTTCACCACTTACTGCATTCCCTGGGCCCCGGCAAGATATTCGCAAAACTCGATCTGGCGCAGGCGTACCAGCAGCTGCCAGTAGATGGCGCTACCGCAGAGGCACAGACTATCGTAACCCACAGAGGGGCCTTCAAGTGCACCCGTTTGCAATTCGGAGTAAGCGTGGCCCCCGGACTGTTCCAAAGTACCATGGAACGGCTTCTACAAGGGATTCCCGGGGTGGTGCCCTATTTTGATGACGTGCTCATCACCGCGGACAATGAGCAGCAGCTAAGAGAAAGGCTGAGGGAGGTCCTAAGGAAGTTCAGGGACGCGGGACTCAGAGTAAAACGCAATAAATGCATGATCGCAGTCCCCTCAGTCGAATTCCTGGGATACGGAGTAGATGGCACCGGCATACACCCAACAGAGAGCAAGATCAGGGCAATCAGAGAAGCACCCACCCCCAAGGACAAGGCAGAGTTACAGGCCTTCCTGGGACTATTAAATTTTTACGCCATCTTCCTCAAAGACAAGGCAACAGTGGCAGAACCCCTACATAGACTGTTAACCAAGAAAGCCACTTGGAAATGGGGGGAGGCTGAAGACAGGGCATTCGCCGGCATTAAAAAACTACTATCAGCTGAAAGCTTCTTGATTCAATACAACGCAACGCTTCCCCTTGTTCTAGCATGTGTCGCGTCCCCATTCGCGGTGGGAGCCGTCCTGAGCCATAGACTCCCGAATGGCCTGGAAGCGCCCATCGCATATTACTCCCGAACTCTATCAAGTGCCGAGCGAAATTACAGCCAGCTCGACAAGGAGGCCCTCGCCGCCGTTTCGGGAGTAAAGAAATTCCACGAGTACTTGTTCGGGAGGAATTTTGAGCTAATCACAGACCATCGACCACTCCTGGGTCTCCTCGCGGGAGATCGACCAACCCCGGCAGCACTGTCGCCCAGAATGACACGCTGGGCCATCTTCCTCGCAGCATACTCCTATCGCCTGGTACATCGACCAGGGGCGAACATGGGCAACGCGGACGCGCTCAGCCGATGCCCACTACCCAACAGCCTAGAAGACCCCACACCCGGCATCCCCATCCTGCTGATAGACGTTTTGGACTCTGGGCCCATAACATCAGCCGAGGTTGCAAGAGCCTCAACCAAGGACCACGTGATCCGGACAGTCGCAAGTTGGGTCATGAGGGGGTGGCCGGAAAAGATTGGGAGCGGGGAATTTAAACCGTTCGCGGAAAAACGAGACGAATTGACAATGCAAGGGGGTTGTTTACTATGGGGCGATCGGGTTGTTATTCCCTCACGCTTAAGGGAAAAGGTTTTAACGTTGTTGCATGAGGGGCACCCGGGGATTGTGAGAATGAAGGGGCTAGCCAGGAGCTACGTCTGGTGGCCCAGCATGGATGCAGACATTACAGAGTGGGTGGGGAGATGTCAGCCCTGCCAAGAGTCCAGATCAGACCTGCCAACGGCACCCGTGAGGGAGTGGGAAAGGCCCCAGGGACCCTGGTCCAGAATACATATTGACTTTGCAGGCCCATTCCATGGACAGACCTTCATGGTCGTCGTAGACGCATTCTCCAAATGGCTGGAGATCAAGCTAATGAAGGCCACCACCACCGACGCAACCATCAGAGAGCTAAGACAATTATTCGCCACACATGGGTTACCGGACATCCTAGTGTCAGATAACGGGCCACAGTTCACCGCAACACAGTTCGAGGGGTACTTAGTGGGACTTGGGATCAGACATGTCCTTTCTGCCCCATTTCACCCGGCTAGTAACGGACAGGCGGAGAGATTTGTGAGGTCAGCAAAGGAGGCCCTCTCACGCTTAAGCCCCGGAGACTGGCAGGAAAGGGTAGACAAATTCTTAATAGCCCAGCACTCCATACCCTGTACAGCCACAGGCCGAAGTCCGGCCGAACTACTAATGGGGCGGAAACTCCGGGGAGTTCTAGACAGACTAAACCCCAATTACTCCCCAGAGGTCTTCAAGCGGGGGGAAAGGAAACTTAGAGAGTTCACCACAGGAACACCGGTACACGCTAGAAACTATGGACAGGGCCCACTCTGGGAGGCCAGAACAATCACAGAAATCACAGGACCCAAGTCATACAGGGTAGACATGGGGGACGGGAGAGTTTGGCGCAGGCACATCGACCAATTAAGAAAAAGAGTAACCACAGACACCGAAGACACACCAGACGACCCCATCTCCGACCATGACTACCAACCAGAAGCACAAACCACTAGCCCGAGTAGAGCGGAGGACTTAGCTGAGGACTCTGGTATCCAGCGCCACCCCGTCGAGGTAGTCCCAACAGCCGGAGAAGTCGCCGCCCACGAGGAGGTCCCGGAGGCCTCATTGGCGGAGTAGGGAGAAACAGAAAGTCCCTCCGACCTGCTCAACGCCGCCCCTCCGACTGAACTGCGCAGGTCAGCTAGGACTCGCACACGCCCTAGTCACCTGAGAGACTTTGTATGCAAATAACACCCCAAGTGACTTCTGGGAGGGGAGGAGTGTTATGTAAATAGGTTTGTTTGGCGGGAAGTTCGAATTAACTGACCCTCAGCTGATTGGCTGACCACCACAGTTGCAAGGTATATAAAGGGAGCTGGCTCCCCAGGTCAGTCGCTGGAGTCTCACCCTATAATAAAGAGCTGTTGTCACTTACTACTCTGGCTTGCTGCGTCCTCATTCACCCAACTTAACAAATTTTATTTTATTTTTTCAAACATAAACATAAAAAAAGATTTTTCCCAGGAATGAAGTCTTGGTCCGGTCACAAATAGGTAGGCTAGTTTTACAAATAAAGACAGATATTTTTAACATAAATTCCAACTTCTTAATTTAAGTATTTCTATTATATCATCATACATATTAATTTCCTACTAAAACAAAGCTCATTTTTATATTCAATTATAAATTCCATTATAAATCAGAATTCATTACTGCTCTTTCTAAATTTTTCTCCATTGCTCCTTTAACATCAACATTAAACACAAAAACAGTCTAATCTATTTGTCTATATATTTACTTTACAATTTTATCACCACAAATCTTAATTTCCAAATGTATACAACTCAATTTTTATTTCAATTTATTAATCAAAATTTCTTTCTATTTTTCTCGGTTTCTAGACCCATTTCATCCAATCTTTAATCTTAGACTTTTACACAGGCATTTCAAAGTTTTTCAATTCATTTTAATTATCACCCAACATTTTCTTCTTCACCCCTTATTAATAATTATTCTTCAGTGTATTCTCCTCTATACCTCCAATTATTATTTTGCTAATTTCCAGTATAGTTTATTTCAGCTAATTTCAACATTCTCCTCCATCACTCCACCTATTGTTTGGCTGATTTCCAGCAACTCATATTTTGGCTGAGTTTCCGGCATATTCTCCTCCGTAACTCCAACTATTGTTTGACTAATTCCAGCATTTTCTCTTATTTTGGCTGATTTCCAGCATGCTTTATTTTGGCTGATTTCCAACATTCTTCTCCCTTACGCCACCTATTATTTGGCTGATTTCTAGCATTTCTTATTTTGGCTGAGTTTTCAGCACATTCTCCTCCAAAACTCCAACTATTATTTGGCTGATTTCCAGCATTTTCCATTGTTTTGGCTGATTTCCAGCATGCTTTATTGTGGCTGATTTCCAGCATTCTCCTCCAAATTTCCACCTATTATTGGCTGATTTCCAGCATTACTTATTTTGGCTGAGTTTTCAGCATATTCTCCTCCATAGCTCCCACTATTATTCTGCTAGTTTATTTTAAGAATTTCTTTTTCAATATGTTTATCTAATAATCGATTATTACCAGATAAACTCTTCCAGGGTGTATCCCCATCTATTTCTTGATACTAATCATTTCCAATATATATTTAATTCAATCTCAGTTGTTACTTTCATCTGTGTACCTTATTGTATCATCTATAATCATTAACAGTTAATCATAATTATCCTCCACCACTTTGTTATCAAATTAAAACTAAAACATGTTACATCCAATTATGCTTTTATGAAAATATCACTTTTAATCATCTTACCTTCCAACTTCTATTTTAATTATCTTTTATTTTTTTATTTTCTATTTCTATTATACCACAAGCACCTCTTATTTTTATTTAAAGCTCACTTAAGCATTAAACCATTTAAACAAATAAGCATTCAAACATTGCCATCTGATTTTATCTATTTTACTTCTTCATTTCCTTATCTGTCCATTAGTATTTCAATTCAAAGTCAATACTTCCACGCTTAAAATTCTGCATATCCTTTTTAATTCTATTGTAAAATCTGTTTCCAGTAAAATCCATCAGCTTCTCCCCTTCCGTTCCTGCGCCAAGCCTTTCGTTGCTGCACCAGTCAGTTAAAAGTTTATTAGATCCATTGTGTTTCTTCTTTCTTTGTAAAGTCATTAAAAGACAGAATAAGAATCTCCAAAGTTCAAAAATCCTTAGTTCTTTTCAAAGTAATCCACAATTTGTGGCAAGTCAAAGAAGCTCTTTTCAGCAATAAATAATTCCACGATCAACACTTTCACTTAGTCACAGCTTCAATCGCCATTTTGAAACAATTATGTAGCTATCCGTTTAAATTCTTTGGTTTTTAAAAATGCCTAATCCTTAATTATCACTTTTCTCTTTTCCAAAAGTCACATCCATTTCAGTTTTAACAAGAAAGTTCAAGTATCCAGTTCTATTTAGTTGATAGTCATTTCATTCCAATCAGTCAGTGTTAAGATAATTTTCTTAAAGGGTCATTAACACCTTTCTTTGTTTTGCAAAATCTTTAAGCCCCACAGATCTTCAGTCGCTAGTTAAGACTGGGGGTCTTATTTGTAAGTATCCTTATTCAACCGTTGCCTCTCGCCTAGGTTGGTGTCACTTACCCGGCTCCAATGCAAGTCATTCCTCCTTCCTTCCTTCCTCCTGCACATTGCTTGTCCCGATTTGTCCCGGCTCCGTGGCAGCTGCCATGGCTGCCTTCCCCCGCTGCTGACTCAGAGGGTTTCCTCCAGCCCCGAAGAACTTGCTCATTCCTCTCGGCCACCCAAGGGATCCCTCTCTTTCCCCTGTCCCTTTAGGGGGACCTGTTAGCGACGGTTTGCCAGCTGGGATTTTTCCCCGACTGCATTGCCAGAATGCCAAACCGGAAGTCCAAGAGCAGCTTCTTTGTGTTCACAGAAAGGACATAAAGATAAAATTTTACCATACGTCAGCCAATCTGTCTTTGCCACCATTTCCTTTTGAAAAAAAGCTTCCTGTGCTGACAGCCAAAGGGGCAACTTGATAGAGAGCTTTGTTTTATATTTATTCTAAACTCTTAGTATGGCAAGTCTAACAAAACATTATCAACATTGAAATCAACATTAACTTTATTTTTGTATTTTATTTCTTATTCATGGAATGATTTTATTTATTTATTTATTTATTTATTTATTTATTTATTGCGATTTATATGCCGCCTTTCTCCCTAGAGACTCAAGGCGGCTTACAAAATGACAACTTCAATACAAATCACAATACAATACCAAATTAAAATCGGTAACCCAATTAAAAAACGATTTAAAATTATATTTTGTTCTTATTGCTTTTTTTTGTAAGTGCAGAATTTGCTTCTTTCAACATTTCAAGCTGCTGTTATGTGAAATCTGCCCAGCAACTAGTGAGAAACACAAAAGGGATTTCTAAGGGATATGGTAGGAGAGAAATAAAAAGGAAAGCAGATTGAAATAAACTGCAATATTATGTGAAATTATAGCCTACTCTGGCTTTAGCTTAATATATTGTAGGGATGCAACCTACATACTGCATACACCATGATTTATGATTTGGCAGGATAATGTAGACTTTTTTACATTTTATGTATATTGTATTCTTTGATTTATTTGAAAATCTCTATGAATACTTAATCATATATCAGTAATAGAAAAATTACATTTATCATCGGTAATTTAGCATGATTACTATAGAAAAAAGTTATTTCTCTAACCTTTTTTTAATTTAAATTTATTTTTTAAATTTTCTATAGTATGTTTTCAATAAATAAAACCACAACTAGAATAATGCTGGTTAACATAGGAAGAATGGCTTATAAGTGTTTAAATGTTATTGCAATCTGTTCATTCATGCCATGATTATTCTGTTCAGGTGCCACTCTAGAAGATTCCTGAGAATTTGCCTTGCAAGTGATGGAACAGTGCCTCTGAAACAAAGGTGTATGGAAATGAAATAAAGGTAGTTACATAAAAAGAAATAGAAAATTAGTTGTCTGTGTTTCATGATGCTACCAAATTCCGTAGGGTGCTAGAAACATCAAAGAAAAGGGAAATACAAGTAGTCTATAAATGATTTCTCTAAACTGTGGAAATGGAGATTTAAATGGTAAATTCAGTGTCAGGTAGCATAAAGCAATGCATATTTGGGAAAAAAAATGAACAAACCTATCCACTGAGGGCTGTCAGTTGATGATCAAGAAAGAAATCTGGGTTGCATTGGACGACCCAAACAAACCCTTACAGCAGATGGTGAAATGGAAAAAGCAAATTCCATATTATGTCCAATATAGGAGACCTCAAGAGTTGCTAGATAACTCATGCAGAAGATTGGATTGTCCTCATGTCACCTTTGTGTTTTTCCAACCTATACCAGTAGTCCTCAATTTATGATTCCAGTTAATCCCCAAATTCTGTTGCTAGGTGAAACATTCATTAAGTGAATTTTGCCTCAATTTTGTGACACAGTGCAGTTGTTAAGCTAGTAAAATGATTGTTAAGTAAAGTTAACTGCAACTGTCATAAATGTGAGTCAGTTGTCAAGCATCGGAATGTAAATCACATGACCATGGGCTTCTGCAATAATCATATGTATGAAAAAAGGGTCATAGCTTACTTTTTTCAGGGCCATTGTAATTTCATTCAGTAAACAAACTGTTGTAAATTGAGGACTACCAAACAAATTTAATTTGCTATTGCAAGAATACCTGTTTATACAGATGGGCCTGGGCCCTAATCCATCATGGTTGATGATTTTGGATCATTGATTCTGCTATATTATTCTATGTTTGAAAAGTTATTGTTGCTATTGATCTCTTAAGCATCTCAAAATAATGGTAGTGATATAAGTCCTGGGTTTCATTTGAGGTCTTTTATAGTTGCCCAGAGTCATGTATATGAGATGAGTGGCTTATAAATGTATTAAATAAATAAATAATTTCCATGCACACACAAATGCATTATTATATTCCATTATAACATACAAAAAGTATTTGTCATTCAGTATTTTTACTTATTTTTTTTCCTGAAGTTGTAGTCTTTAAAAACAAGAGAAATATTATTAATCTACCAACCTGTCCTATTAATTTGTCTGCAGACTCTGTCTGAATCACAGGGATGGAGCTTCATGAGGCTGAAGATACACAAATCCAGTATTCCAAGTTTCTTTTCCTTTTGAGGAATCCTAGCAGAAAACAATAGGTTTGTCTGTTAGTTTGGAATTATATGCATTTAGGAACAAAGGCATCTGATAAAGAATGATAAAACACACATCACAGTATCATCTGCAAATTTACTGCTTACATGGGAGCTTGCAGAGTCAACCTGCATATTTCACCCTCTCTTGTGTCAGCGTTCCAACTAACTCCTCATTGCAATTCAGCACTCCGAGACAAAGTCCATCAAAGTAAGATTTTATAAATTTTACATAAATTAGTGGAAGGAAAATAGAAATACTTTGTTAGATTCTCCCTTTTCATTCTCAAAGAGTTGCATGGGACAGGAAAGAAAAAGGTTATTTCTTATTGGATTAGAAAATCAGCGTATTTGGAAACCTTTCTTGGAAAAACTTTCAAAAAAGTTTTGAAAATATCCTATACATACATACATACATACGTGTGTGTGTGTGTGTGTGTGTATAGTTAATATTTCGGGTTTCTTCCCGTGTAATTGTGGATATATCCCTAAAAGGGTAGAAGCAACGTTTCGACAGAATCCCATCTGCCATCATCAGGCTTATGTCAGCAGTCTTTTGCAGTAACTGCCATTGCTATTTGAAATCTGGTGCTGGTATTCTGGGATGGCTCCACCTTTTCATTCTGATTGGTTGGGAGTCCCAGTATGTGTTTATTGGCTTGGCTTCGGGTGTATGGTCGGTTTTTCTCCACTAGGTGGCAGGGCTTCATCTTTGTGGCTGGTTTGAATATGATTTGGTTGGGGTTTGTTTTTTGATTAATGTTTGGTCTATGTTTTATATTTGGTCTTAAGATTCGTCTATCTATGAGAGCAGGTTTCCAAATAGTAGTCAGACGTGAAGTGTCATCCCGTTTATTCATGCAATATGGTCTTTTTTCTATTTCAATTGCTTCTCTGATTATCCTGCCATTGAGATGTTCTATTTTTGCAACTGTTTTTGTGTTATTAAAATTAATATTGTGTCCTGTTGTATTTATGTGTTGAACTAATGATGATGTGTGTTCTTGTTTTTGTATTGAGTTTTTGTGTTCCTCGATGCGCACACTCATTCTTCTGTTGGTCTGTCCAATGTATGTTGATGGGCAAGAAGCACACGGGATTTCGTATATGCCTTGATCTTCTAATTCTATTTTGTCTTTAGGGTTTCTCAGAATGGACGATATCTTTCTATCTGTGCAAAATATGGTTTTGATGTTGTGTTTATGTAGTACTTTGCTAATTTTATCTGTTGTTCCCCTTATATAGGGCAAGATGGCTTTCCCATTGTTTTGTTCCTCTTGTTGTTTTTTATTCTGTCTTGGTGTTGTATATTTGATCATATTGATGACTTTATTTCTACAGAACCCATTTGATGTCAGTACATTAGTTAGTGTATATAATTCTGTTTGTAAATGTGCTTCATCAGCCAGACATTTAGTTCTTGTGGTTAATGTTTTGGCAACAGAGTTTATTTGTGCTGGATGGTGGTGTGATTTGGCGTTGAGATAGCGGTTTGTATGTGTCTTCTTTTGATAGATGGTATGTCCTAAGGTGCCATCAGATTTTTTATAAATTAATACATCGAGGAAAGGTAACTGGTTTTCTGATTCTATCTCCATGGTGAACTTTACAGCCTCCATCCCAAAATAAAGTTCACCATGCCACTTTCTGTGATCAAAATGTCAAAGTGTGTCATCAAATGCTTGCAGCCTTCCCGAGCTCCATTTTCGGCTGCAATGGCCTCCTGCAGCACTCGGCCAGCTAAAATGGAGCTTGTGAAGTCTGCACACAGCCCTCCTGAGCTCCATTTTTTCTGACAGAGGCACTGCGGACCAGTCCTTCACTGTTTCCAGGGCAGCCTGCTAGCCAGATCTAAGAATCTCACGGTCCAGATGTGGCCTAGAGGCCTTGAGTTTGACACCTCTGTCCTAGAACATCAGATCATTAACATTAGTATTTTTTTTTAAAGTATGATAAAACCAGATTTTAAATTAGCACAAGGAGGCTAAATAATTTGAATCATGGGTGGGCCACTTAAACTTCCAATTCCAACCTTCTCTTCAACCGAGGAATCCAAATTAAAACATCACAGATAAACTAACCACCTGCCTAGCTCATCTCTCACCTCCAATGAGAAGGTTCTAATTGCTTCTTCGGTTAATTGATTGAACTGCTGAATTGCTTCTATGGTTAGGAAGGTTTTTTTTTAACAGTCTGTCTTAAATCCATTATTCTTCATGTCTGTATTTCTTTTGGTAAAGAGTGATGTTTTTACTTCATCAAGACAAATGCTTTTCATGAGAAATATGAGCTTCACAACACAAATTATGCTTTTTAAAAAATCTTTTAATTCAAAAGTATACTAATCACCTCAGCTACCTCTAAAGACACTACCGTAATTTTTCAGTTACTGTAACCTGCATATAAGGTTAGAATACATATTTTTATGCTGTGTATAGGGAAAGGAATGCTTCCCCACAGGAAGCATTTTTTAAATGACTTTAAATATCAGAGAAATGTCTGTGTGCGTGCGTTAATGTTTCCACTGTAAAAAGTCATCACTTACCTTTAAGGATTTTGAATAATTTTCTTTCTTTTTTAAAATAATATTTATTAAATTTCCAAACATTAAAATACACAGCACAAAAAGAAACATAATACACAAAAAAAAATCACACAAAGAAAATATAAACAAACACAGACGTATCAAAATTTCAATACATTTGAGAGAATGGCAGAAAGGTGTTAATACCTTTATTTGGGCTGGGAAAAAACCCAGAATAAAGATGAAAATTATACAAGACACACATGAAAGGGGGGGGTCTTAAAATGCCTAATTTAAGATTATATTACGAAGCAGCGGTCTTATCACAAATTAGTGATTGGTTTAATTTAACTGAGGGGAGAATTTTGAATCTGGAAGGTTATGATTTACTATATGGATGGCATGCCTATTTGTTATATGACAAAAAAGTGGATAAAGTATTTAAGGCCCATATACGTAGAAATGCTTTGTTGAGGGTTTGGAAAAAATATCAATATAAGTTAAATTATAAGATACCTGTATGGGCAAATCCTAGACATGCAATAGAAAATATAAGTATAGAACAAAAACAGGAGGTGATTACTTATAAAGAGCTTCTTATTATGGAAAGTGGGGTATTGTATTTGAAATCTTTAGATACATTGAGAGAAGAAGGTATAATTTATACATGGTTTCAGTATGGTCAGCTTCAAGCTAGATGGAAGGAAGATCAAAAAACTGGCTTTGTGCAAAATGAGGAAAATTTGGTAAAACAAATTAGAGATCAAAAACAAATGCATATCAAAAGGTTGTATAATGCCTTATTGGAAATAGACTCTGAGACGGAACTGGTTAAAGATTGCATGATTAAGTGGGCGCAAAATTTTCAAGAGCCAGTGATGATGGAGACTTGGGAAAAGATTTGGACTAGAAATGTGAAATTTACACAAGCACAAAATTTAAGAGAAAACTTTTATAAAATGTTTTATAGATGGCACTTAGATCCAAAAATATTATCATGTATGTATCCTAATGTGCAAGCTAAATGTTGGAGATGTGACTGTGATGATGCAACTTATTATTATATATGGTGGACTTGTAAAAAAATCAAAGCATTTTGGATAAAGATTTGGTGGGTGATGCAGAATATTTTTTTAAAAAGATTGAAATTTACTCCGCATTGGTTTCTACTGGGCATAGCTACGGATTGTACAGTTGTAGAGACTAAACTGATTTTGAACTTGATAACAGCAGCAAGATTGTTGATAGCACAACATTGGAAGAAGGACTTTTTGCCTACTATTGATGCCTGGATATTGAAAGTAACTAATTTAGCTGAAATGGCTAAAATTTCAGCATATTTGAAGGATCATACACAAGAAAGTTACATACAGGACTGGAGAAGATGGATTGACTATATTCAAAATAAGTATCAGACTAAAAAATATCAAATAGTTTATGAATGATTCTTTAATTGTATAAGCGCTACATGAGTGATATTAGAAGTATTATGTCTAAGAAGTAGGATTTTATCTATGGGGGGTTAAGAATAATTTTTTTAGAGGGTGTTAGTTTAATGGTTGGTTAAGCAACTTAGTTTATTGTTAAAAGTTAATAGAAATACCTTGTGTTCTGCTCTGGGAAGTTGGGGAGGGGGAGTGGGAGTGGGGGTTGGGTGGGAGGGTTGTGGGAAAACTGTGTTTTTTTTTCACTAATAAAACTTTTTCAATAAAAAAAATTTCAATACTAGTAACAACTTTTCTACATCAATATCTCTAACCTATTTAACCTCTTTACACAAATTCTACTTCTAAATATCTCTATCTTAAACTTACATCCTTGTTTAAATTATCTTAACTTCTATTCACAATTTGATCTCATAACAAAAATATCCCTTAAGCTTTATATATATTTACTCTCCAGCCAAGAATACCATTATTTAATATGGAATAAATAGGATTTTGAATAATTTTCAAGAATTCTTGGAAAGGTGACTGAGCGGATGTCAATAACACTTTCTGGAGCAAGAAAAGCCACAAAATAATATCCAAGGAGCAACCATCTTCTCAGCTGGACCTTGAAAATTGGCACCTAAGATTGTAAAGCAAACACTAAATACTCTTCCCCACCCTTCTACCATGATATTGTACTTCTAGAATTAGGAGCTTTTCAGGTGAGTTCCAAAACTTTGGAGTGCACTGTATACACCTACCTAGGAACTCCTGAAAAGCATCTATTTTCCCCCAGACTGATGGCATCTTAAATTGGTCTTACCTCCCTATCCTCCATTAAGTATTGTTCAGTCTGGAGCTGATCGATCCAGCATTCACATTTCTCAAGAATTAGAAGGGCTTCTACTGCATGACCTTTCCACAAATTCCAGGGTCGTAAGTGAAACCTTACAGAGAAGAGAGGTTGGGTTTTTGTATCTTTTGTTTTTGTTATCTATCCCTTTGAATGGTCACTAAACGAACTGTTGTAAGTTGAGGAACTACGTTCTATACATTCTCATGTATACATTCTCAGGTAATTCAGAACCACTCTTGCTTTTCTGTGTAGAATGAGAAGAAGACAATTGTAATAGCCAATGGTCTTGAGCTCAGCCTGTCCTACATCTGTGATTTCTAGATAACTGACAATTTGAAATCTCCAAATATATACTATAATATTTAGAAAAAAGTAGTGTTTTGAACTATCTTGGTAGATATTTTTATTACATAGTTCCCACATTGTGACAAATAGTGATTACTAGAAAATTATTTATGGAATAAATTACAATGAGTAAATTCACAAAACCTGAAAGGAAAATCTAATTAGTTTGTAATTAAATGTGTGATGTGTATTGAGCCAAATGTGTAAGGCTTTGTCTTACAGTTTTATATACTGTGTATTTGTCTATTATTCTATTCAGCTTCACATTGGGCTTCATTAGGCAAAACTCTTACTGGCCAAGATAAAAAGCATCTGAAGGGCACCTGAGCGGGAAAAGCTGCTTAAGGAGACACCGATCCAAGATACCTGTTTTATCCTCATGTCCATAAATGTGCTTCAGATCTAACTCCATCTTTTGGAGAGGGATGTTTGGAATCAAAGCCTTACACTCCTGGATGCCCCACTGGAAGCAGGTCCCATCTAAGTTACTGCTTGTTACTCTCTGCCATAAATTAATAATCCTTAATTTTTTTAAAAAAACCAAATTTTAAACTAATTCTTAGATATGAGAAAGGACACTATGGTGGGCTATCTCCGATTTCATTTTTAAAAAATCACAATAGTACCACCTTAGTGTTAAGATAAAGTACAAAGCAATCTTAGTGAATAGAGAATATGCAGGCAAAAGTTTTAAATTCCCCATTTTAGCTGGGTGCTGCATTACTTTTAAAACAAGCAATGTGAGATCTCTTTCCATGACCATTTGATGATGTCCTTTGTTTTCTGTTTTCAATTCTTTTGCTAATATATCCATGATGTAATATTTTCCTTATTTGTGGGAACTGTGTGTCCCTGTTGAACATTAATTCTGAATGTCCAAGAAGTGTCCTGTGAGAACAAAGAGTGCAGACAACAGAGTAAGAGGGAGGATCCATACAGTTTATCATCTGATTACAATGCCTGTTTTTATTGGCACCAAGAACTTAACATGAAACCTGATTCGGTGAACAGGAATGGAACAGGAATGGATGATGAAGGGGCTGATAAATTTAAAGATACATTCTAGCTTTGTGGGCAGCTGTGCGTGCATGTCAGTGCTGATCCTTTAGCAGGCAGTGCTGATCAGCATCAGATATGGAGAAGAATTGCCTTGCAGGGATCGGTTTGCTTCTCCCTAGTAAAATGCAGAGGCACAGCTACCACTATGGGATGGCCATTGGAATAGCCAAAAAGGGGAGGGGGGGTAAATTCCCATTCTGTGAATTTTATGCAGGAAGGAAGAAGCTTCTATAAGAAGCTTATAGGAAAAAAAAACAAATAATGGAATCTTTTCAATACATCTGACAACTCTCTCTTACTGAAATAACTTCATAAATGCAACTGCATTCACAAAGAATAGCCAGACATTGAATTGGAGCATCCTATTAGATGAACCTTTTCCTCTCATCTCCTTTTGAGGAATTTTCAGAAATATTTCTGGCACCCAGAGAATGAGTTAGGCAGCACCATTCTCTGATTCAAGAGGTTTGCTTTGATGCTCATGACTCCATCCAGTGGATGGCTGCCGGGACCTGTCTAGCTGGCTGAATTCATTTACTGCCATATTCAATGGTCAGCATTAATTCAGTTAAGCAAATATAGATTTTCTCCTCAGGGAGGAAAAGCCTTTAAACGACCGAAAAGGTGGCTATGTGTTAGCCATAATAAATTATTTTCAACTATTGTACTCAATTACTGTTCCTGTTTTTGCTGTTGCTTATTATTCTTAGTTGTGATTTTCTTCCGTATATTGTTCTGGAGTCTTTGGAAAGGAACAGTATGGTATAAATAAAACAATTCAAAGCACTATATCCACAACAAGAGAAATGGTGGTGGACCAGAATAACTTCCTCCACTTTCCATGTGAGACCCAGTCACTGAGTGCAGCTCTTTCCAATCAAACTGCTCAGCACGTGACCGTGCTGCACCCTATTCAAAGCTCTCCCTTGCCCACAAATCATCCAAGGGATTGTCCCATGACAACTGAATTTACATGGATAGGAAACAAAAGGTCAGCCCACCAGTGTCAGCCATTTGTCAAAAGAACAGAAGAAATTGAAGGCTGAAGGTCTTTTTGCAAACCTCTGATTGAATCCAATCCAAGATATGTTCCTTCCATCTCAGCTTTTGCTCAGCTATGGCAGCTTCTTCCTTCTAGATTTTCAGGGACTTTGGGGCCACCCTGGGGCTCTTGCTTGTAGTCACAGGTATGGTTTCTTCCATCTCCTTCACCAAATCCTTTGATTAAGATGGTTTAAAGTCCTAGGCATCTTAATGATATTAATTGCCTTTTTTTAATGTGTTTCCCCCTCTGTCTCATGAGCCCAATTTGGCAATTAATGCCAGTATACTTTTCTGGCAGCTCAAGGGCTGGAGGGAATCATGTTAACATGGCTGCCTATTTATCTCCCTTGGGGGATGAATTAAGTCCTCTTGTTATATCCTGCCAAACACTGGGTTCTATCCACTCTTGCGGACTTTGTCAGATCATTGCAGTGAACACTGGTTGGAACTGCTGAATCTTTGGATGTAACATTCAAAATATCCAACTTCACCAATCATTTCCACACCTAAAGACTATTGAAAGCATATCCAGCATCAAAATTTATAGAAGTGAATTTGGAGAGGGAAAAGTTGTTTCATTTTCCACCCCATTTGTTTAGATCATTCTGCTTGAAGGCACAGAAGACAGAAAGAAAACCAAAGAGCACCAATTTCAATTTTAGTTGAATGGGTAAATTGGTTCTTTTGGGGGGAATTTTTCTTCTTTTCCCAGGTATGACTATCACCAAAGTGTCTAGTTAAAGAAATAACAATTCTCAAAAACAAGGTATATGTGTACTTTCAAGATAATATTTGCCTTCCAGTTCCTAATGTTCTGAAATTCCTTTGCATCAACTTTTTTTCAAGGTTGTTTAATTCTTTCTTGTAAATGATTGCCTGATTTTGAATACAGTCAGAGCTGTATGGCCACTAGTACAGGACTATTTTCATTTCAAAGATGGAAATGAAAACAGGAATCAAAACTGGATATTTCTGTCAATGTAGTCCTAGGATAGAGGCAGGGGTGAAATCCAGGAGGTTCTGACAGGTTCTGGAGAACAGTAGTAGAAATTTTGACCAGTTCAGAGAACCGGTAGCAGAAATTTTGAGTAGTTTGGAGAACCAGCAAATACCACCTCTGGCTGGCCCCAGAGTGGGGTAGGAATGGGGATTTTGCAGTATCCTTCCCCTGGAGTGGGGTGGGAATAGAGATTTTGCAGTATCCTTCCCCTGCCACACCCACTGAGCCACACCACGCCCACCAAGCCATACCCACAGAACCAGTAGTGAAAAAATTTGGATTTCACCACTGGATAGAGGAGTACACAATCATATTATGATAAGCAAACAACAGAAGTACAGTGGGCTTGTCTTGTTGTTTTGACACTATCAGCACCTATAAGTCAGTGCAGAGTTGAAAGATGCTGTTAGGAAATGACTGTTACCTAACTAGTTGGGTTGGTAATATATAAACCATCAATACAGTATATGTTTGTATAAAACTGTATTGTATAGCTTTAAGACTGTATTGCTGTATTGCATCATACTGTGTCCTTATTGGCTAGCTCTGTAGCCAATGTCCTTAAGAGGGAGCTTGAAACACGGCTTATTTCTCTCTACTGCTCGCTGTTACTCTCTACCCCCCCACTGCTGTTTTTTGCTGTATTTGCTACTGTTTGCGAAACCAAAAGAACTGTCAGTGGTAGGTTCTTCCCAGTTTGGCCTGGTTCCACCGAGCCGGTACCGGTGATGATATGATGTCACTGAACCGGTTCTGCCCCCCTGCCCCACCCCGCCCCACCCACCCCCGCGTTATTCTTACCTTTTGTTTGGCCTCATTCCCAATCTATTGCTGCCTCCTGAGTCCCAGCTGATGGCTAGAGGGGAAAAAAAACTGTTTAAACTCTTGTTGCGGGGCTTCAAAGGGCCGCCCTACAGCTGATCAGTGTTAAAAGAAAACAAATGAGTAGACTAGTGCCTGCAAAAATAAATGGGTAGACCGGTGCCTGCAAAAGTAAATGGGTAGACCAGTGCTTGCAAAAATACATGAGTAGACCAGTGCCTGCAAAAATAAATGGGTAAATCAGTACAGCTCTGCAACCAGTTAAAAGCCTGGTAGACTAGTACCTCTGCTAAATCTTAAATAATTGTCACATGACCATCAAGCCATGCCCACAAAATAAGCCATGCCCACAGAACCAGTAGTAAAAAAATTTTAGAACCCACCCGTGAGAACTGTGAATGACTAAGACGTATCGTAAGAAGACCTTGTTATTAGAATATCCCTGGACTGATGTTTTGATTATCTACTGCTTTATCTTTGTATGATCTGGACTGTTTCTTGAACTTTGCTTTACTTTTTCCTAAAAGTAAAATCATATCACAACTTAGTGTATCTGTGTTTTGACTGTGATTATTCATAACTACTCTCAACTGTTTTCATGTGCACACCCTTGCTATTCAAGGGTTACTCTGCATATTCCTTAACAGATGCTATAATCTTTTTTTTTTATTGCAAAAGTTTTACAATTACATTTTCACCCCTTTTTCCCCCCTCATCCCACCCCAAACTTCCCAACCTCCCTAACCCACCCTAACCCTCCCCTCCCCCCCAGACTTCCACACAGTATACTCATATCAAGTAGAAGGAAAAACCCTCATTTGTATATAAAACTTGAACCCCTCCCTCCCCCTTAAAAATTTTCATCTTCATTACCTTAAAATGTTTCTATCTTAATATAACATTTTGAAATAAATTTTTCATCCTCTTTACGTTAAAATATTTCTATCTTAATATAACATTCTCAAATAAAAGCTATTTGATACTTCCTAGTTTGATATTTGTTCTGAACATAATCTATCCACCTCTTCCATTCCCATTCATAAGTTTCTTGTGAACAATCTTTTAGATATGCTGAAATCTTCGCCATCTCTGCGAAACTGGCCATCTTCAAAGTCCATTCCTCAATCGTAGGCAGCGCTTCATTTTTCCAATATTTACCTATCAACAATCTTGCTGCTGTTATCATATGCAATATCAGTTTTGTTTCACCCAATGTAAAACCCTTAGCTATACCCAATAAAAACAATTGTGGAGAAAATTGAATTTTCCAGATGCTATAATCTTAATCCAGACAATTCTTCTTGTCCTTTTTGTGAGCATACCTGTGCTCCTAACCCAAGGGAAGGTGAGTGAGTGGGACATCCATAATAGCAATTCAATTGGGGCTTTGACTGACCCACTAGACTGTAACAGTGATCTTTGATATGGTTGTATGTGGGTGGCTTCTCCCTGAATTAGGGACGGGCTTTGGGGCATATTGATGGGCTGTAGGAATATAGTTGAAGACAGTGGGACTGCTTTCTCAAGGTGGAATCGGGGGGGTGGGTGAGCCTTCCTGTAGAGTCAACCCCAAGGAAATGCCACAAGTAAGTATCTGCACCTTGTTATTCTCAACCCCTTTCCTCTGGAAGAGCTGACTCCAGATACAAAGGGGGGCTCTTCCTTATTTTAATTCTGGAGAGCTACTGAAATATGGCTTTTCTCAAGGAAGTTTGGGGGAAAAGCTGATATTTCACTGTACAGTGCCAGATATGTTATAGTGTCAGCATTATAACATATCTGGCATGGCTTTATTTCTTGTTTCATATTCTGTTGTGTTTATAACTGAACTAATGTAAAATATCGACAAATAAATGAGAAAATAAATGAGAAATAAATGAGAAATGTACTGTAACATACAGTACAAACTGGCAAACGGTTATTTGAGGATTGTTATCTCCAGAAACAACAAATTGAGCAAACTCAAATCTGCTTAAATCAATGAAGGCTGAGAAAACTATAGGCCACCCAATCAAATAGGGGAAATAGATGAACTTTTTGTTAGTAAATTATCTAAGGTGGGGGTCCCGACCCCTGGGCCGTGAACCAGCACTTGTCCACAGCATGCCAGAAATCAGGTCACACAAACAAGCGAAGCCTCATCCACAGCACACAAACCCACATCCTCTCTGGGGGCGCGGAAAAACCTCTCCACAGAACTGGTCCCTGTTGCCAAAATGGTTGGGGGCCACTGATCTAAGGTATGTAGTAAGCACATCACAATAGTAATGGAGAACTTTAATTATGCCAACATCAACTGGGAGACAAACTGCACCAAGTGAAAGATCAAACAGGCAGACCTTTGTCTCCCAGAAAATAGAGAGGGGAGCTAGGGAATCAGCCATATTAGACTTAATCCTCACTAACAGAGATGTCCTGATAGAAGGTTTTGAAGTTTTAGGAACCTTGGGGGTGGGGGGATGTAATCATGCAATATTGGAATTCAACATTATGCAAGCACACACAATAGACCAAAGTCAATCTAGAGTCTTGGACTTTAAGAAAGCTGGTTTCAATAAACTTAGAAAGAACTTGGGAAGGATTCCATGGATAAGAATTGTCCAGTGGAAAACAACCCAAGAAGCTTGGGAATTTTTGAATAGTGAGGCTATGAAAGCCTTATTTAGCACAATTCCAATGAAGAAAAATAACAGCTCTTAAAAGAAACCAGCATGGCTGCACAAAGAATTCTCTGATAAATTGAAAGAGATAAAGGACAAGTACAAAAAGTGGAAAGAGGGGTACATAACTAAAGATGGGATATCAGCAAATAGTCCAAGCCTACAAAGATGAAGTCAGGAAAGCTAAGGCTCAAAGTAGTCAAAAATAACAAAAGCTTGTTTGAACATGTAAAAAACAAGAAAAAAGTCAAAGAAATGATTGGTCCGTTAATAGGAGAAAATGGCAAGAAGGTGACAAGCAACAGGGAGAAAGCAGAACTGCTTAACTTGTTTTTTTTTTCATCTGTCTTTACACAAAAGGAGAAAACAGTCCAACCTATCAAAAACTGTACCATTAAAAAACAGATTAGGAGTGCAAGTTCAAATAGGCAAGAAAATGTATATCTATCTACCCTAGAGTTCAAATCACCAGGACTAGATGGATAACACCCTCCAAGTTTCTGAAGGAACTGGCAAATGTGATGTCAGGACCACTGAACCATATCTTTCAAAGATCCCTGGAGCATTGGGTGACTGGAAAAGAGGTGATGTGGTTCCAACCTCAAAAGGGGGAAAAATGGATCCAGGAAACTGCAGGCCTATCAGCCTTACATCAATACTTGGGAAGATTCTACAAAAGATAATGAAGCTGTGAACAACTGGAAGCAAACATAGTCATAACCAAAAGCCAACATGGGTTTGTCAAAAACAGATCATGCCAGACAAATCTTATTGCATTCTTTGACAAAGTGATTAAATTAGTGGAAGAGAGAAATGCTGTGGATATAATTTACTTGGACTTCAGTAAGGCATTTGATAAAGTAGACCATAACCTACTACATGATAAGATTAAAAAATGTATGTTAGGCAGCGTTCCTACAAGATGATTCATAACTGGCTGACCAACCGCACTCAATGTGTAGTCTTTAACTGCATCTACATGGAGGGAAATATGCAGTGGAGTATCCTAAGGCTCTGTCTTAGGTCCAGTACCCTTCAACATCTTCATCAATTATTTTTGATGAGGGATAGATGGGGAACTCATCCAATGACACCAAGCTGGCAGGAATAACCAACATTCCAGAAGGTAGGCTTAAGATACAGAAGGATCTTGACAGACTTGAACATTAGGCACTATCTAACAAAATGAAATTTAATAGTGAAAAAAGTAAGGTTCTACATTTAGGGAATAAAAACCAAATGCACCGGTACAGTATAGTGGTACCTTGTTCAATAGTAGTAACTACTCTGAGAGGGATCTTGGAGTCCTAGTGGACAATCACTTAAATATGACTCAGCAGTCTTCTGCAGCCGCCAAAAAAGCCAGACAAGTGTATAGGCTGCATTAACAAGGGATAGAATCAAGATGTGTGAAGTGTTGATACCACTTTATAATGCCTTGGTAAGACCATACTTGGAATACCGCCTCCAATTTTGGTTGCCACGATGTTAAAAAGATATTGAAACTCTAGAAAAAGTGCAGAGAAGATCAATAAAGATGATTCGGGGACTGGAGGCTAAAACATATAAAGAATGGTTGCTGGAATTGGGTATGCCTAGTTTAATGAAAAGAAGGACTTGATGTGACATGATAGCTGTTAAGGCTCTGACTAATGAACTCAAGCAAATCAGTACTCTGAGACTTGGCTCCTTCTCAAATATTTTCTTTAATGAATACATCATATTGACACAGCTTCAATGGAAAACCAAATCTAAATCTTTCCTGCTGTTACAGTATAATTAAACTGGTAAAATAACCCCATCTCCAAATGTCACAGGTCATGTTGACCAATTGGGTTAATTGGTGGGCTCTTCAGGCACTCCTTCCCCAACCTTATCTTTTGGCAGTAGAGATAACCTTGGTTCTCCTGAGAAAGCTTTTTGTTGTGTCTAGTTCCAACCTCCTTTCTCCTCCCTTTCCCCTCTGGGTGGCAACTGAGGAACAGAAAGATGGCTGCAGCCAGGTTTGGTCTGAAGTTGACAATACCAGTGTTCCAATATGTAAGAAGTTGCCACAAAGAAGAGGAAGGAGAAATTTTCTGACAGAATAATTAATCAGTGAAACAACTTGCCTCCAGAAGTTATGAATTCTCCAACACTGGGAGTTTTTAAGATTGTATAACAATTTGTCTGAAATGGTACAGAGCTTCCTGCCTGAGCAGGGGGTTGGACTAGAAGACTTCCAAGGTCTCTTCTGATGCTGTTATTTTGTTAAAGCTCCTGCTTTTGAGCTTGTTTCTGAGACATGGAGTCCCTCCACCTTACCTCAACCATGTCTATGGATAGCATACCATTATCCCTACCACCCTCCAGATTTTTTTTTTTAAATTTGATTTATATGCCGCCCTTCTCCGGAGACTCACGGCGGCTTACAATGCATTAAACAATAGCCTTCATACTTTTGTATATTTATACAAAGTTAGCTTATTGCCCCCAAAACTGGGTCCTCGATTTACCTACCTTAGAAAGGATGGAAGGCTGAGTCAACCTTGAGCCTGGGAGATTCGAACTTGCAGTAATTACAGGCAGCTGAATGTTAATAACAGGCTATTAGTCTGCTGCGCCACCAGGCTCTATTGGACTATTGGACAGTTCCTATCATGAACAGACACTGAAACAAATTCTCAAAATAGAAATGAGATAATGGGCTGAGGTAAGGTCAAGTGCTTTTCTGAGGATGAAGCATATATTCATTTGAAAAGTATGAACACATGGCCTAAGCAGGCAAATAGGGTAAGAGAACCTTACAAAGCCGATGGTGAACTGAGTGTTTTCTTGATTTTGCCCATAACCAAATGGACTTCAGAAACAATCTCAAATATTTCAAAACCAGACATTACATAAAGTGACCACAGAGAAGCAACTTCTCTTTCAAATCATCACATTTCATCTAAAAGGATCTTCTCCAATTAGTTAGCCTTTTCTGTTGTCCATCGATAAAGATTTTCTAAATATGGCATTTTTAATAAAACATTAAGATTACTGGATAAATAAGCTCAGCAAGAAATAAAAAAGAAAAGAACTAGGAATGCTTAGCCAATAGGTCTCAAGTGATTATCAGAAGAAATATCAAGCTAACTGAAGTTCGATTATATATCCCTCTACCACTTTAGGGTGACAGAAAAGATGGCTCTGGAAGGAACATACTTACACGGTAAGCAACAGAGTGAGAGATTCTTAGTCTTAACCACATAAAAATGTATGCATTTCTCTTCATATTCCATGCTTGCCTGTCATCTTCAGGCAAGGGAACTGTAGCCAGCCATAGAGAAGTCTTTCATTCATATGCAGAAATAATCAATTCCCCTCTTTTCCAGGAGGGGCTTGGAAAAACCCTATCTGGAACTCTGGGGAGCCAACAAATAATTCTGTCTTGGATGGATTATGGATCTAGTTCAATACTGTACAAATCAGTGTCTTTCATTCTTCTGACTGAACAGTCCTCTGGTCAAGAACTGGACTAGATGGGCCTTTTGTCTCATTAAAGAGGATTCCTTTTATGTCTCCATAGGACATCTTTTGGGCAGTTCTTTTACTGGCATGCAGAAAGAACAAAATTAAGTTGAGCAGCATGTTTCTACCCACCCACCCCAAACAAAGCACTTTGTTGCCCTGGTTGGCACAATTTCCATTTATTAGCTGGTTCTATTTTTCTTCTTCAACAGGGGCTGATGGTTGAACTAGCTGATGCATATGAAGACATTGGTGTTTACCAAGACAGACCAGAGAAGTGGAATTTGGGGGAACATCTGTGTGAAGAAAGAAAAGGCTTGGTCAGCCACAGATGACTTAAACAAAGGGACACCAATTCCTGGGGCAAGCAGGATCACCTGTAAAAATTCCACACTAGAGAAACTTTAAAAATGTGCTTGCAGCGGATCTGCTAGAAACTACTAAAAAGCAGCATTTACAATGTCCAGATTCCCTGGGACTGTTGTGTTACAGAAAAGAGACCACTCCAGCTCTTTATCGAAAGGAAAGGTTTATTGCGCAAGGTTCAGCAGCGATAGCTCCGCAAAGTCTGAACCCCGAAGGGTTGTTACATACAAGTTTATATATTCTTTTCAGTCAGTATATTCATTTCTGGATGTACACATGATTACCATATATAGGTATGACATGCCCACTTCCTTGGTCCTGCTAGGGTAGCTCAGCACAGGTGAGATGTCATGTATACCATGAGCGGAGGCTTAATCCCATCAATCCTCTCATTCCACAACGTCACATAGACACATAGGCATTGCAAGCAAGGACTTAATCCCATCAGTCTACTTTATTCCCCCCTCTGGAACTTTTCTGACTTCTCAAGAGGAGTTTCATAATTGTCAGTGTCACTAATTCTCTGATATTCCTACATAGCCATGACCTGGGTGACTGCTTCCCTTTTTGCCAATAAAGACAAACTATTCGACATATTTTTAACAAAAACAGGCATAACACATGGTAAGATGATGCATCCGTCCGCAATTAAATCTATTAATGCCATGATCGCTTGTAATCCTGGAAGTTTAGGGAACCAGCCACTAAAGATGTCTTTGAAATTGAATCTATTCCATTCCTGGTCAGCATTGTGGGTGAGCTGTCTCATTTCAGTGGTTAATTGCTTAATAACTTTCCCTGTTTCATCAATTTGTAAGCAACAATTAGAGAGGTTAAATTTTCCACACACCCCTCCTTCCTTAGCCAAGATGTAATCCAGAGCCAACCTATTTTGATATACAGCTGTCCTTAGTTTATCTGTGGTTTCAGACAATATGTTCAAGGCCTTGTCTATCCTTTGACCGGCCAGGTCTAGGACTGCCTGTAACCTGATAATCCTGTTCACCATATAAATAGAGGTTCTGTATCCATATGAGTCATCCTCCGCCCAAGTGGCCTGTCCATATGTGCATACTATTCACTCAGAGTTCCAAGTGTTGGTTTTTTCATATTCCGCCAACTCTTTACATGGAAAATTAGAGAAGGCTGTATTCACATTCCTTCTGCATCTCTGTAACCCCATTATGTCATATACAGGAACACCCAACTCTTGTCTCAACTGAATAGCAAAATGAAGAAGGATGGCTTAATCCATCCTAATACACAAGACCTTGACCAGTTCCAAGGTAGTTTTTCATATGCCAGGTTGCCACATATCCAGTACATGTTGTCTGGGGCAACCCATTCCTCCAAAATACTATTAAGGTAGTAAAGTAAGGTAATATAAAATTTACTGGGCTCTTTCTTATTACCAGGAGAGATCCAGCTTTTATACTCCTGATCCCAGTATCCTAGACAGATGAGGTCTCCCATGGGCTCAGTTTGATTCCTCACAAAACAATTTCGCCCCTCCAGTTAGTTGATAATGTCCATACAATACCAGAAAGGCGAGTTCTGGCTGAAATATTCCCTGCCTGAAACATATTATTGAAACCTTCAGGGCTTGCTTCCAAGGCTTCCCACAGCCATTGTTCGCCCATATTTGTACCACCGCACACAAAACAGTTCCTTACTATCAGTGTTTTAGCCACTTCTTCCGCCATTTCTACAAACATATTGTTAACCTTTGTACTTATAGAGAATGGATCATTATCCAATTTCCTTAGATTATCATATATAGACCAGCCCAAGGTTCTAATTTGCCCTTCATGAATCTTCTCCATTATTATGGTTAGGTAAGTCAAAGGGTCCTGGCCTGTTCCATCAATTCCAAACCCATAGGCTTTTAAAGGTGAATGGGTTCTGAGTACTTCTAACCTAACCCGGTTACTGTTTTTGACTCTTGTGAATTCGCCCAGTCCCGCACACCCCTGGTATCCACCTCCTGTATAGTCACCCACACACCCACACATTCCCATCCTGCACTGAACCTGTGCAGGGTAGCCACTCCTCATGTCCGGCAGTAATCCAGGTGGTATTGATGCTACACAGATATTTATGGTCGTGTTTGTATGCATCTTTCCAAGAGTCAGATCCATAACCCACTTTACTTGGTCGGCCTGGTTTATCTATAGCCATACATGCATCAAATTCCAATATTATTTTCTCACTTTCCTGTCTAAGGACAGTGGTATGATTCACATATGCATACCAGCCCTCTATTTTCTCACCATAAAGTTGTCCAAACCTTGTATATAAGGTGACATTCAACTTTTCTGGAGTTTCAGGTTTGTAACAGTTTTTACTTCCTAGAATACACAATGTATACATGGTTCCATTTTTCTGACATGTCCTTCCCATGGGCTTACAATCTTTCGGGGCTTGGGTGTGATAGATTAACACAGTCACAGTGGCCAAATCTTGCTTCGCCTGGATAACACATTGTTGACAATTATCAGCGATGTCGGGTTTTACAACTTCCCGACACCTATGGGTCCTGCAAGTATTCTGATGTATAGCAATGGCCACTAGGGCCTGGTGTTTCCGGACTGAGCATAACCCTGCCCATCCTTTCCTTAATTGCCATGGGCTGATTGCGCACCCTACAACAAAGAAAGGTGGGAAACCGCAATCCAGATTTAACAGGGGCTGGCCAGTATCTATTAAGGCATGTCAACATATACCAATTCGGAACAGCCTACCCAGATTCCTACAAACTTCTGAATTTCCTGGCCCTTTCTCTAGGCACATTATTGAGACATGTATATCAAAAGTTGTTGGATCATCACACGGTTAGGGCCACTTATTCTCCCAGTATGCTGGGTCTAGCTGAATTATGTTGTCAGTCTCACACTCTGTCCTTTCTATCGGCTCGCTAAAAATAATGCTTCGCCTAGGCCCCCACTCACCTAAATTTTCAATACAGTACAGTACTGTACACAGTACTTTCTGTGCTGTACTACAGTACTTTCCCCTAGTGCACAATACCCTAATACCATGATTAGGAGTACTAGTCCCAGTTCCATTCTTCTGCTGTGCGTAGAGAGTCAGCTTCCGGTGTGACCCAGCAAAGCTCTTCAACACTGTGTGCAGGGAACCTATTGCTGGTAAGGTTCAACAGAGTGTCCTTTTCAAGATGCAGACAAATAAAACCACTACCAATGTCACTACTTCAATTAAAAGTTTATATAGTTCCAATTCATTTACGTTTAAGCTTTAGGACCAATGGTTTCTCAGTGGTTTGCGCCTCCCACTGGACCAAGTCACTATTAGCATTGCCTTTCAGTCTGGTCCAATGGATCCATGATTTGGATTCCACGGTTTTTACTGCAAGGGGAGAACACATCACTACGGTATATGGCCCTTTCCATTGTGGTTTAAGAGGTTCATTTTTCCAGTGCTTTACCCACACTCTATCCCCTGGTTTAAAGGGATGGCATTTTGTACTTAATAAAGGTGGTGTTTGTTCTCCTATGTATGTCCTTATAACCTCTATACATGTATTCAATCCTTGCAATTGCTCAATTAATTAATTTCCTATTCCCTATTCCCCCCTCATGGAAGAAGTCTGGCCAGCCCATCACGTCTCTTCGTACAATTGTGGGGGATCTTCCATGATGACTGTATGGAGTGTAGTCTTTAAATACTTAGTGATAAGTTTCTGAATGGATTCAATGGCTTCTGGGGTATAGTATCTCTGTTTAACTCATACAGGGCAGATGCCTGGCTTTACGTCTACCACCACAAGAGGCTGGAATCTTGCATATCCTGGAGAATTGTCTTCTGCCTATACCCCAGGGACATCAAATTCTTACCATTTCCCATTATACCCCAGGGACATCAAATTCTTGCCATTTCTCTCTAACAACCATTAGGTGCCAGGTGTGATGGTTCAAGGTTAATTCGCTACCTTTGGGTGTAAATGTGACCGTCGCCCTTAATTTACTAAGTAAGTCTCTCCATAAAAGCGGGATTGGACATTCTGGCATATATAAAATTGATGGCTGAGAATCGTATTACTTAATTGACATAAAATAGGTTGTAGTATAGGCCTTCCAAGCACTTTTCCTGACACTCCCGGAATTTTTTACTTGAGACCCCGAAGGCGGGTGCTATCAGTTTATTAATTACTGACCAACTTGTCCCACTATCCAACAAGAGAGTTATATCCTTCTTTCCCACCTTTACTGAAACCAAGGGCTCTGGGGGTGGGTCCTCTAAGCCTGGTCCCTGTCATTCAGTCCAGTTCATCTCCACTAATCCAATCAACTCCCCCCTTTCCAGGGGGGTGCCTCCCTTGTCCTCTTATCCCATAACCTCCTCTGTCTCTTCCTCTCATTTCATTTCCTCTCATGGCAGGAGGAGGCAATGCCCTGCCTCCTCCATTTCCTCTCATGACGGGAGGAGGCAATGCCCTGCCTCCTCCTCTACCCCTCATGGCGGGAGGAGGCAATGCCCTGCCTCCTCCTCCACCCCTCATGGCGGGAGGAGGCAACGCGCTGCCTCCTCCTCTACCCCATGATCCCAATCGCCATGGGCATTCCCACTACCAGTGTCCCTCTTCTTTAAACAGGGCACACTGGTTGGGTCCAAGAGGCACTCCTCCTAATGCGGCAGCAAGTAATTCTGCCTTCTTTTGCATTCATCCCTCTCTCTCCTTCTTCTCTACCTTGTCTCCATTTACAAACACTTTCCTTGCTATTTCCACTAACTGACTGGTATTCATTCCCTATGCTCCTTCCTGTTTTTGTAGTTTCTGCCTACTATCCTCAACACTTTGGGTAATGAATTTTTCATTCAACATAGCCAAATTTTGTGGTTGTCTTATGTCAATTTAGGCATACTGCTCATACACCTCAATTAGCCGCTCTAAGAAACTTTCCGGGATTTCATCAGGCTTTTGCAACACTGTAGCAGGTTTTGAAAAATTGACAGGAGGTTTTCCTGCCCTGATCAGCATTTCTATGGTGAGGGCATGGAAGTCCATCAGGCGAGTCCTATGAGTTCCATCATTAGGATCCCAATGTGGATTGACTTCAGTAGCCCTATGTCTTCTTTCGGCTTGATGGACTTGATCATTCTTATTACGGAATCTTTCCTTCAGGATTTTATCCCTGACCACCTTCCATTTTTCTCGGTCCTCAGATATGAGAAGGGTTCCCATGAGTTGGTGATTAAATGGGCCATAATATTGTTTCCAATTTAATACATCCGTAGTAGTGAAAAGAGGGTATTGAAATATAGAGGCTATATGGGGCTGACCTTGAGCATCTATAAATTGCTGGCCCACTTATCTTAATGGGGCAACTAGATTGGGTAGATTGCCCTTACTATGGGTTTGTTGGGCCACTGGGGAGTCCTCCTTTGAGTCTGACTCAGAGGAGGAAAACTGCTTTTTCTCCTTCTTTATTTGTTTCTTCTCCTTCAGTCTTATTGATTGACCTCCGGAGTGAACTACCACAGCACCCCCTTGTGCCTGCAAAGGCAAGGGCGGATATTGGGGCATATATGGAGGAGGCCTAGTTTCTTCCTCCATTCCCCTGCTTAAGACAATTTTTTAAAAATCTTTTCTGACACAGGGATTTTTTTCTTTGACTATTCTAAAATGTATGACTCACACACGTTCGCATCCACTCAGCCCTGCATTTTCTTAACCACTCTGGGTTATTTTCTACTGCTATTTGCCACTGGTCTATATATTCATATTGATCAGGATGACCAGTGTCATGATCAGTAATCGCCTAATGTACTAAATCTATTATTCGGAGATCTAAGGTCCCTGATGAAGGCCACCTTACCCTGAAGGTGTGCCACTCATCTTTGCATAACTTCTGCAAAGTAAACCTGACCGCTTTCAGATCTCCATAATCTCGGCTAAAAGCCTGCTGGAAATTATTTAATATACATTGGAGTGGTGTCCTTGGGACACTACTCTTTCCACCCATTCCTAATGCACTACCAGTGACCTGGGGTGCCAGAACTCAACTGTCACCTTCAGGAATTGCACTGGTTTAACCACACACACCAAAACCTTACACGGACTTCTTTAGGATCGACGTCCAGAGTCGAGGGCGGTGATCAGGCACCCTTTTCCACTCTCAAGTGGAGTAGGCAACCAACACTATTGTATACTCGCCTGCCAGCAGATCTTCCTCTAACATCCTGATCAGGATTCATTCAGACTTCCTTTCCTTTACTCACAAAGGGTCCTTGGACCGACTGGATGTACCCTCATCGGTGGATGACTCCCTGCCCCGTCCCTCTGAAGTAAATGACTTCGTGGTGCCTTGAGGTACCTGGGCAAGGGATCCCTCCACCGACATGGGGTCCTGGTCGTCCGGAGCGAAAAATTGCCTGGTGACTCCTGCCTGGCTCGCCAGATGTTACAGAAAAGAGACCACTCCAGCTCTTTATCGAAAGGAAAGGTTTATTGCGCGAGGTTCAGCAGCGATAGCTAAGCAAAGTCTGAACCCCGAAGGGTTGTTACATACAAGTTTATATATTATTTTCAGTCACTATATTCATTTCCAGATGTACACATGATTACCATATATGGGTATGATATGCCCACTTCCTTGGTCCTGCTGGGGTAGCTCAACACAAGTGAGATGTCACATATACCATGAGTGGAGGCTTAATCCCATCAATCCTCTCATTCCACAATGTCACATAGACACGTAGGCATTGCGAGCAAGGACTTAATCCCATCAGTCTACTTTAGTTATCAAAAATATTCAAATGGGGAGAAGGGAGAAGGCAACCAGAGACAATTTGTGGCACACCATAAAAATGAAAGCAAAAAAGCTGAGAAGATAAATGAAATGTGAGTAGATGGCCTTTTTGCCTTGAGTTTGTTCAACATTCCCTTCCCCAAATGGCATTTTTTAAATTGAACATTTCCTGCTCTTGTTCCCAATTGGCTAGGCAACAGAGGACTGAATCTGATAAACTAGTATCTAGCATCACATTGCTTCAGTTTCTTTAATCCAGATGGTCTGGAACTACTGCTCCCAGAATTCCTTACCAAGATGGCTATGGTGAAAATATCTGGAATATATTAGCTATATAGGACATAATGTTTCCTACTGAGATTTACAGCTTTGCAGTTAGGATTTTCCTTCCTTAGGCTTATGTTTAAAAAATGTTACTAGAATCCTTATGAAAGAATGTCAAACATATATGCTGAATTTTTCAAAATAATAAAAAAGTTTAATACTAATTTTTTCTTCAAATTTTGAATTAGCATATTACTGCTTTGTTTCTGGAGCATGAAAACTCAAATGTCTACAACACAGAAATCTGAAGATGTAACATTTTTAGTTCAATATGTATAACCAACTTCTTAGGAATAACCTTTTCCATCTGGGCAATGAACAACAGAACTACTTGTAAATAATTATGTTTTGGGTCCATGGCAGCTCCAAGTGCCCTCTAGCTGGGTTGATTTTAAACAATCAGCATGGCCAGTTGCCAAAGCTGGGTGACGATCACAAGAGTTTAATTCAAACACATCTGGAAGGCACCATGTTGGAAGAATGATATATTATGGTAAGAACTGCAGAGGTTTTTATTCCTAGGTGAACCCATCTGTCAATAGGAAGACCTTCAGAGATTGCATTTGGAAAATCAAAATATTTTTTAAAAAACCCTTTTTAAAGTAGGGACCTAGTCAGTGTATGCAAGCACAGACACTTTGTTAAAAGCAGACTTCGTCATAGATATTTTGCTACCCAAAATGGAACAACTGTTTGCATAGACATATATTTCCAATACAAAAATAGTGAAAGGCTTGTTGTGAAGTCATAACACAAGTTACACAAGTTATTATTATTTACTTTATTCATTAAACATGAAACTCAGTCAACTAAACATTCAAAAATGCATCACAAATACCATTGACTGGTGCTAATGGTTGATATGGGTTGCTGCCAGTGTCCTAGATATCAACAAAGTACATTCTTAAGATGTACGATGTTCCAAGTAGTGCTATTTTTTGCAGTTCCAGTGCTGTTCTTGCAGGAAGCTGCAATTTGTTGATGTATCTTATAAAATTCTTCGACATGGTACCAAGTGCCCCGATGACAATGGGTATCACTGTTACATGTTTCATCCATAGCCATGTAGTGTCAATGGCCAGGATGTGATATTTCATGATTTTTTCCAGTTCTTTTTTGTCAAATCTGGCATCTCCTGGTACCACGATGTCAATAAATTGTACGTTTCGGTTTTCGACAACTATGATATCTGGCGTGTTGTGTTCCAAGTGATGATCTGACTGTATTCGAAAGTCCCACAAGATCTTCACCTTCTCCTTTTCTATAACTTTCCCCACTTTATGTTCTCATTATTATTGTTGTTGTTGTTATTATTGTTATTATTATTATTATTATTATTATTATTATTATTATTATTATTATTTAATCTTTAATGAGATTCACAGCCTTTAAGGCTGGTTAATAGCTCAGCAGCTCGAGTCCTAACCAAGGACCTAGGAATTGTTAAGGTATTATCGGAGGATGTAAGCTGTTCCGAGTAAGGTGGTTTTTTATAGAGCCAAAATGTTCAAGTCCGGTAAATTTAGAATTTCTAAATAGTGGGGTAGCTCTTTGGGTATTGCTCCAAGGGCTCCAATTACAATCGGGACAACACACGATTTCTTTTTCCACAGTCGCTCAACTTCAATTTGCAAGTCTCGATACTTTGTGATTTTTTCTTGCTGCTTATCTGCATCACCAGTTGCTGTTGTTGTTGTTGTTGTTGTTGTTGTTGTTGTTGTTGTTGTTATTATTATTATTATTATTATTATTATTATTATTATTATTATTATTATTATTATTATTATTCATCTCATAGTCAGCCAGATAGTCAGACTGGATTTGTCATTTTTGATGCCTTTTCTTTCGCTGATAATTTCCTAAACCACATCTTCCACATCCTAGTTCTCTCTGGTTAATTACAACTCCCAGACTCCCAATGAGAATCCCAATGACCAAGACTCATAATTCAGTACATTGGAGGCTGCCAAGCTAGAACACATTTCTTCAAAGAAAGTGTGTTCCATTTTGTCTTTTGTGTAGTCTCCAGCAATGATGCAACCTCATGAGGTGCAAGTGACCAGAATTTTATTCAAGTATTCAAAATATGGCCATTATCTAAAACCAACTCTGAGGGAAAGGAAATAAAAAACAGTCCCAGGTGTTTCTGCCTCCTCAGTTATTAGACATCAAAGATGGATGGGATGCAACTCCTTTCTTTCCCTCCCACAATGACTTTCCTAGGAGATGACCTTTATATGATGTTATCATCATGCCCATATGAGGGGTTTCTGAGAAGAGGCACACAACTCACCTCCTAAATCTGTGTTTTATTAATGGAGTGACATCAAACCTTTTTTTGAAATGTTACACATTGGAAGATCTCTGGCTGGCTTGCATAAGCCCCTGTGGGTGTGTTACCAACTCTGCAACTGATAAATAAACAATACACTTGCTATGTAAAGATTAACATACTCAGCATCATGACCTAAATAACAGAACTTTGCTCTAAATTATTAAATCCTCCATATTCTGAACATAAAGTGTTTTTAGTTTTGGTTTTCAAAAGAAAACAACGTTTTTAGTCTAAACGTTTTTAGGACTAAAGCCTAAAAGTTTCATTCAAGCATACAGAGAGATAAATCAATGCCATAATTGTGCCTAATGAAACATTATACAAATGGTTGCTACCATTGTTTAGAATCCAAATGGGATTTTAAAGGAATGGATAAGAATTCAGTCTTTTCTTCCACAATGACAATCATTAGCAACTTTTTAAATTATGCAAAAGATGTTTTAAAGTTGTACACTTTATGTATTCAAACAGTTTATATAGCTATCCAATCAGCAAGTGATTTAGGGCAACAGACACAAATGGAAATCACATATAATAACTGCAAGAGAAGACGCAGCCAGAGCTAGGGGTTGGAGCTAAACAGTAGCCTAGAGTAGTTAGTTCCCATAAATGGTCTAAGTCCAACCCTTCTTGAATTGCACCGACCCTTATTTGGTGTCAATTTAGTGTTGAACTTTTAGTTGACTAGATTCTTATGTATAGGCTTGAACAATACATCTTCTGAACTGCAACTGAATCGGGGTGAAATCCAGCAGGTTCTGACAGGTTCTGGAGAACCGGTAGCGGAAATTTTGAGCAGTTCGTAGAACCGGCAAATACCACCTCTGGTTGGCCCCAGAAGTGGGGAAGGAATGGGGATTTTGCAGTATCCTTCCCCTGCCATGCCCACCAAGCCACGCCCACAGAACCAGTAGTAAAAAAAATTGGATTTCACCACTGAACTGAATGTATGCTCCAGATACTTTGCATCTGGCAATGGCAAAACATACATTAAAACTAATAAAGCATATAATGGACAACTTCATCCAATCAAGAACAATGCAGATAGGCACAAAATCTCCGGATTTAGTGCCTAGAGAAAATTTGGGTTTTAAAAGCCTCTGATAGACAACAGAATCAGGGCCATCCACATTTCAAATTGTTTCATACGGCAGGCATGGCAACAGAGAAGCACTTCTCTTGGATCCCACTAGATGAAATTGTTTAAGTGATGGGTTCTAGGGAGAGATATAGCATTATAAGCAGAATAAAAATATTGTAAAGAAATAATATTCAGGAAATTTTCACTTTTCTGATATGCTTGCTCTAAAGAACATTTTGCAAAGTGTTTTAAATATTTAAATAATATCTTTACATACAGGTAATTGCGTAATTATTCTTCTAAAAATGTTTTTACAGAGTTAGGATGTGAAGCTAACAAACCTACAGACCTGTTTTAGCATTCATTTAAATTAGTATTAAAAAACAGCACAAAAAAATCACCCACGTAAAATAAACCAGAGCACAGAAATATATTCATATCTGTTTTTTCCTCTGCACACACATTTTGAAACTACAATTTTTCCTTTGGTGCATGTTCAAGTCCCCAAAGTGTGGAACTACAGCAGTGTAAACCCCTGAGTTTTAAAGTGTCTTCTTGATGAAGGCCATGTAGGCAGCTGGGATGAGCTAGAAAACATAGAAGGCAGCATAAAAGAATAAAATTATACAACATCCAATATACCCCAAAGTTCTGGGGAAACAAAATTAAAGTTCCCCATACTGAATCTTTATGAAAACACCAGTCCTAGTGTTGCTGTTTATCTTTTCCTCAGCATCTGTTTGATTAGCTAGTTCACAGTTGGGCAATTTGTCCCCCACTCCCAATTCCAAGAACCATTTTTCCAATCCAAATCCCTTCCCAAGGTAGCAAGCCAAAATTGGTAGACCTTTTAAAGATGTGTGAGAGGGAGGTAGAAAACCAACAGATACGTTACCCATTTCACTTTTCAATAACAATTTCATAACCACCACTACAATCAACACAAAACAAGTTTACTTTTCCCAGTTTGGAAGAAGATCTGTATGTCATCCTTTTGTTGTTGTTAGTTGCGAAGTCATGTCCAACCCATCGTGACCCCATGGACAATGTTTCTCCAGGCCTTCCTGTCCCCTACCATCCTCTGGAGTCCATTTAAGCTCACGCCTACTGCTTCAATTACTCCATCCAGCCACCTCATTCTCTGTCGCCCTCTTCTTCTTTTGCCCTCAATATTTCCCAGCATTAGGCTCTTCTCCAGTGAGTCCTTCCTTCTCATTAGGTGGCCAAAATATTTGAGTTTTATCTTCAGGATCTGACCTTCTAAAGAGCAGTCAGGGTTGATCTCCTCTAGGACTGACTGGTATGATTGCCTTGCAATCCAAGGGACTCGCAGGAGTCTTCTCCAGCACCATCGTTCAAAGGCCTCAATTCTTTGGCACTCAGCCTTCCTTATGATCCAACTTTCACAGCCATACATTGCAATTGGGAAAACCATAGCCTTGACTATATGCACTTTTGTTGGCAGGGTGATGTCTTTGCTTTTTAGTATGTTGACTAGATTTGCCATGTTGTCTAGATTGTCTAGATTTCCTCCCCAGAAATAAGCATCTTTTAATTTCTTGACTGAAGTCCCCATCTGCAGTGATCTTGGAGCCCAGGAAAATAAAATCTGTTACTACCTCCATTTCTTCCCCATCTATTTGCCAGGAATTGAGAGATCCCTCAAATCCCCTCAAAGAAGTTTGACCTATTAGCTACAACCAGCCCAATGGTGCCATGAGTCCTGGGATCAAACACCCCTCCACCCCCCAAAAAAACCCAGTTTTTTGAAGAATCTCATGATGAGTGTGAGGATTAGCTTCCGAGACCTTGTTCCTAGTCCAGCATCTGAAATCACATGATTGAAAGCAGGAGACATGACCTTCACTGCTATCTAAAATTCTTTTTTTCCCGTGGAATATGATGCTTAATTTCAACATCAATTTTTTTTTTTCTAATTGGCACCTTTTAAGGGGAGAATTTAGGTTGCCAAATTATTTTATTGTTCAACTATGGCATATTATATATTCTGATAGTTGTTGTTTATTATTAATATGCCATCTATGGTTGCAATCCTTGTTGGTGCTGTCACAAAAACCCAAGGGCCACAGCTAAAACAATTTCCCCTTCACATCCCTCTGGGTGATACAATCCAGGCTTCAGCATTCCTGTTTTACTCATTCACATGGCTTACCCCTCCATGTATGCATCAGTGCATGTTGACGAGCTTACAGAGATGCATAAAGATGTGATTTTGTATATATGTATTATTATATTCGGGTATAAAAACAGCTCAGAATGGAAGGGGCAGCATCAACAAGAAAAGTGAAGAACACCTCTGTGATTTGCTGATACAACATGGCTTCAGGTAAGCTTCTGAATATCAATAGGGAAGTTACTACTTTTTAATGGATGGGAGAGCTGGAATCTTTAATAGCTATAAGACATCCATTCAGTGGGTCCAGCCTTTATAGTGAAAAAAATCGTGTTTATTAATTTTCCATGCAATATATATCATTAAGCAAAATATAGGAAGCAGTTCTGGTTGTTATTAAATTTGGGAACTAGAAGGTGTGCTTATTTTTATTTTCTTTACTGAAATTTTAAAATTTTATACTGGTGAGTATAAAACTGAAGCAACAGTGAGACCCAATTCTACCAAGGGAGAAACAAAACACAAAGAGAGAATGCCACTAACTGTGGTTTACTCGTCACAAACAGGTATCTGAAAAAATGCTCAACTAACAAATAGAGAAAACAAGAACTGCATGTATGTGTGAAACTGCTGCAATGGCAACTTGCAAAGCCTCCTATTTATCAACTCACCTAGAAGCATTGTGATGGTCAGTTTGAAGAGAAAGAGGGGGTGGATGTTCAAATCATGCATCCTGTGTGGTTGTGTATAGCAGTGCTTCTGTTTTACATGGGTTCCTATTTGCTCCTGCCACCCAGAAACCCAACTGATACAATCCTCAACTGAAGCATCAGCAGAGATGGAATCTTTGTACATGTGCATCTTTTGCATGTGTTAAGTTTCCAGTCCAATGGTAGGTTGCCCCCGGTTAGGTCCGATTCTATAGAACCGGTAGTAAAACCGGTGGGAGGCTCCACCCACCCACCACAATGTCATCACCGGTGATCTGCACATACACAGAAGTTTCTGCGCGTGCACAGAAGAGCAACATGCGTGCTCCCATTGCAAACCAGTAGTAAAGGTAAGTAGAACCCACCCCTGTTCCAGTCATGAAAAGAACTTGCACTTAATGCTTCATTATGCAATAGAGCGGAGGACTTACCAATATGTCATCTTTATTTAAGAAGCCAACCTCTTTCATCTTCCCCTGCAGGGACCAGTAGACCGTCCTCTTTGCTTACCATTGGCTTGCTTATCTTGGCTCTGCAATGGACAGACGGAGGAGCCTTCCCCACAATACCACTCTCCAGTCTGTTTACCAATGCTGTACTAAGAGCACAGCATCTTCATCAGCTCGCAACAAATACCTACAAGGAATTTGTGAGTAGCGGTCCATCTTTTAGGTCAGCTAAACTTTTAGGTTGCATCATCATTCCTGGTAATAGCAAGCTAGAGTGTTCAGCAGTTTGGAAGCAGAACAGATTCATCTAAAAGTAACATGGGGAATTCTCTAGAGTCACAGGATATATTAAAGTGTAAAAAAAGAAGTATCCAAAGTATGACAAGTAGCACTTTAATTTTTAAAATGATATGGAAAAGTGTTTTTTTCCCTCACATGTTTTATATGTTCTCAAATCTTCCATTACTGTATCAAGTTAGAGTTGCCACAAACCAGAACATTTTTAGATAAGGCTCTCTTTTGAAATATTTACTATCTGCTTACTCTCCCAAGTAATATTAGTGTTTCATTGCTTCTGATTTAATGTCTTTGCTCAGTTAGTAAATTTTTAGATAATGTTATTCAAGACTCTGTACACTCTCACCGTTTCTACTTCTTTGTAAATGGCGACATTTCATGGGACTTATAAAGGAGCGTTCCTATATCCCAGAAGAGCAGCGATACTCCATGAAGAATTCTCAGACTGTATATTGTTATTCTGACACTATCCCTTCACCCACGAGGAAAGAGGAAACTCAACAAAAAACAGTAAGCCAACTCCTATCATAATATATTCCATAGAAGAATTATTTTGGTGTCCCAAATATATAATCTTGTGTTGCCCATCTGAAAACTTCCCACTTTCACAAAGTTTCCAAGACGTGTTAACAAAGAGCAATAAGTGTATTCTAAACATTGGAGAAGAGTCAGACAGTTAGTCAGACTCCATGGTAAAAGCAAAGGGGGACTAGAGGCATGGTCAATCATCTGAAGGGCTGCCAGGTTCTCATTTCTATGTTACAGGATCTTATTCCTTAGAGGACAGAAACTATACATTAGAACATTAGAAACTATACTTTATCACATTAGCAAATTTCAAATATCTTTGGCCAAGATTCAGCCAAAGATCTAGATGTAGACTATGATTCTCTTGCATTTAACCATGGCACAAACGTGCTCTGGCAATACCTTTTTTCCTCTGATGTTTCCCTATGACAGTGTTGGCAAACCTTTTTGGCACTGAGTGCTGAAACGGGAGCAGCACGTGCACGGGGGAGTACCAGAAACCAAAAGAGCAGCTCCCTGGTGCACATGCATGGGAGCACTGGAAACCAGAAGAGTACGTGAGCGCCATGAAGCTGAGCTTCTGATTCCTGGTGTGCACACGTGTGCCATCATCTGGTCTTTCGGTTTCTCGCACGCATGCACATGCAATGACCAGCTGGCTGGTGTGCATGGGCACACAGGAAACCACATGCACATGCACATGCAAGCCAGGGAGCTGCTCTTCTGGTTTCCGGTGCTTCCGCACACGTGAAGACCAGCTGGCCAGCACGCATGTGCGTGCCAGAACCCAGAAGAGCAACGGGTGACAGCTGGCATGAATAGAGAGATGGCTCTGTGTGCCACTTCCGGCACACATGCCATAGGTTCGCCATTACTGCCCTGTGATGTTACCTTTATCTTGACTACAATCCACGAGTAAGACATATTTAAGGTGTCTTTTATCTAGGCATACTTCCCAGACTCCACAAATCAGTTTTCCATATTTCTCAGAGATTCTGTACAGAAATACAGAAAACCTTTTGCCATCATTTAATTTGGTTTGTACCCCAGATGTAGTATGTCTTTTCTTAGCTGTTTTGGCATTTGTGTTTCCTCTTTAACCCAAAAGCATCGAACACCCTTAAGATGTGTAATATCTGTTATGCTTCTCCACTCATTCCTCAGAGGTAAAGTCAGGTGACGAACAATGGGTGGGATTAGAAAAATGCTTATTGACCTCTCTCTAATCCAATCCAACTCCTCTGCTGATATTCTGCTTTGTTCTCCCCTAAGGAATTTGATACAGCAGCTCTGGGCAGTGGTCTATCACAATTACATGACATTGCCAACTGCTTACCCAGCAGTATTATATGTAGTATTACAATGGAGTGATGGGACCAATCATTCCATATCTCCACCCTTTCCAGCACAGAAGTATCTGATATAAAAAAGGATGTGGGAAGGGAGAAGGATGCTAAATAAAAGTTTTGTTTCTCATTTAATTCCCTTCATGACTCCAATCTTCTTTATTCAGCTTGGAAAGGCAGCACAAAAAGGAGCCCAGTGGTACAACACTTCTGAAATTATATCTTTCCTCTTCTTGCTGGAGTGCTGTAAGCACACTAGTGCTTCAGAGAAGGGGGTAAGAGGTTGGCACCATAGCCCCATCCCTTCTCTACGTTCCTTGTGATGTCAAACACATGTCCCAAATAGGAGGATCTTGTGAGGCAACAGTGTGAATCTGCTGCACAATTAGTAGGTGTAGTGACTCAGTAGGTGTAGTGTACACTCAGGTAGTGATGTGAAGAAGGAAGGCACCAAAGCCACCATCCTTTTGCTTTCATGAGCTATACTCATAATCAGAACAATGCCATTGAACAGTGAATCAGAATGAGGATAAGCACTAGATTTTCTGCAAACAAATTGTACTTTTCTGTCAATGCAGGGATCTTCTGTATAGCATTTGAACTCAACACTGAGAAAGCTAAAGTCACCCACTTCACTAAACCGAAGTCATGCTTTACAAATCACAAACCTGGATTCATACAGCACATGGTTAAAGGCAAACACAGATTATGATTTTGTATAATGAACTCAGTCATATTATGCCAATCCATCCCAGGCATGCTACTCTACAAATAGTACCTCTGCAAATTTTCTCCTTATTGATTCTTTCATTTAATCAATGTCATACCTAAGCTAGGCAAAAATGCTGTTTGTTTTTGGCTTAATTAAATGTCTAAAAAACCATCCACTGTGGCTTATGAACAATTATTTCCTATATAGAGAAGCTTCCACATTAAGCCAAAAAGAAATCAGATTGTATTATGGATTAGTTTTACATGTCATGTTTTCATTGGAGCAAAAGAGATATATTCTATCTATAAACATCGAAAAGCCATCCAGGAAGCATTTTTATCTATTACTATCCATACATGTCCTCTGCAATAATGAAAAGTGTGTATCACTGATGTTTAGCAAGAAACTAGCTTTAAAGCAGACTCAAAGAACTGATCAAAAAATAGGCTGGAATTTTCTTGCCTGTTGAACTTCTATTGCCATTTATCTTAAGACAGACAACTGAATGCTATTATCCTTGCTCTCCTTCTTTGGACTCTAGGAGGTCAGGATAGAAAACAGAAGTTTTTAATTTAAGTGTATCTATTTTTCTAGGACATGGAACTGCTGAGGTTTTCACTGATTCTCATTCAGTCCTGGCTAAATCCTATACGGTTTCTAAGCAGGATGTTTACAAACAGTCTTGTGTTTGGGACGTCAGACAGAGTCTACGAAAAACTCCAAGACTTGGAACAAGGTATCCAAGTTCTTATGAGGGTAAGCAATCCCTTCTAAGAAGCACTTTTTAAATACTGTCACAGATTGTGCTGTCCCACCTGGCTAATGTTATGAAACTAGAGAAGGCTGCCCTCTCTATTCCTAAAATCAGAACAATCCCAGGCATCAAAATTATTATCTTCCAATGAGAAAGCCTTGATATTATGATTTATTAACACTAGAAAAATATAGAAATATAGAAAAATATAGGTAGTTCTTGATTTATGGCCAGTCGCTTAGTGATCATTTGAAGGTACAATGGATCCCCAAAAAGATTTTTGATTCAAAGTTCCAATGGCTGTTCCCTCCCTGGTCACATGGCCACATTTTGGGCTCTTGGCAAACAGTCCTCATTTACAGCTTGCCACATCCTGCTATTATGACATTTCTTGCTGGAAATTGGTATTTGCTTCCAGCTTCCAGAAAAAAAAGAAAAAAAAACCCTCCCCACACCCGGCTTTTTGGGGGTGGGGTGTTGCTTGGGCAATGGGTATGCTTTTTGTATTTGCTTAACTGCCACAAAAAAAGTAAAATCAGGTTGGTCACCTGATGACCTACTTAATAACCAGCACGACTTGCAATCATAATTCTGGGCTCAATTACAGTCATAAGTTAAAGACTACCTGTATCAAACTATAACATAAATGGGGCTATCGATAAAGAAAATTATATGATTTTCAGATTGTATATACTAGAAAGTATATGGATTTAAGGTATTCTTTAAGACCAAAAGAAAAATAAACCCCAAAATGAATTCACAAGGACCTGTGTTCAACCATTATGGAATTTGCAGAATGAGATTAGCTCTTCATAGTTATTGTAGTGTTTTTCCACTCAGTGTCTTCCAGACATATTTAACTCTCCCATTAATTTGCAACCAGCACAGCCCTTGGCCTCCTCTCCAGAACTCAAAAGCTGGTAAGCAATATGAGCTCAGACTATATTCAGATGCTTTCCCAAGGTTGGGAAAAGTGGGAATTCTGTCACCCACCCATAGTTTTACCTCCATCCATGGACCATGGTGGAATGCAGTTCAGAGGGTCAATATGATGCAGCTACAGGCTCACTTTTATGTTCATGAAACAGAAAGTCACAAAATAAACCATAAAAACACAGTATGTCCCAATCCTCAAGTACTGAAAATATTATAAATGATATTGGATAAAATATATATTTCATTGTAACTTTAAATAAGTCATTACATAAAATATATTAGAAATTATACATTAGTATAAATTAACTCAATTTCCTAGCTTAAATACTTAACTCAGTAAATTTGAGTTAAGGAGGTACTGTAGGTGTGTGTGTGTGTGTTTGAGTGATTTTTTTTTGAAGCAGAATGAGATTCTTAATGCTTTTGTACTACTCTTTTCACTTACAACATCTATTTCCAGGAGGTGCAGGATGGTACTTCCCAGAGCCTTCCACTGCTTAGACCCACCTATGACAAGTTCGAATTCAATCTCCGGAGTGAAGTCGCTTTGCTGAAGAACTACAACCTCTTGTCCTGCTTCAAGAAAGACCTGCACAAAGTGGAGACCTTCCTGCGAGTGATGAAATGCCGTCGTTTTAGAGAAATCAGCTGTGTCCCCTAAAGGCACAAAAGACCCACCTCTCCATTCCAATTTTCCTACGAAGTTTTCTAGAACCTGGGAAAGAGAATGGGCTATTACTGTGCCAACTGCCTACATGCCTGAGTCAAGTAAAAAGCAACCTATTGCATTTCAAAGCCCTGCTATTTGTGAAGTCCCTCAATGCTCCTTGATATCTGTGCAAAAATAAATGCTATTTTGCTGCTGAAAGAATTAGTGTTATAAGTTGACTGGCTCAATTAGATCTCGCTCTTAAATGATAAAGAATACAACCTTAAAGGTATTGACCTCATTTTACACAAAATCACAAACTTGCTGTCAGAACAAGGTATCTCCAAACCTGTTTATAAATGTGATTTTCCTTCACTTTAATTCCTATACAATTAAGGCAAGCAAATCCCAAAAAAACCTACACAAAGAAGCCTCTAAAAGACCCTCACTCAAATAATCTTATTAATTTATAGTTATTTTTTTTTAATAATCGCAATAGCACTTAAGACTTATAAATCACTTCATAATGCTCTCTGTAAGTGGTTTACAGAGTGAGCATATTGCCCCCAACATTCCGGGTTCTCATTTTACTATCCTCAGAAGAAGGGGTGGATTCTATTTACCTTTACTACTGGTTTGTAATGGGATCGCGCGCGTGCCGACCTTCTGCGCATGCTTATTAACCCATGTTTATTATTACAGATAATTCAAGGCAGTGAACATATTGAACACATCTTCATTTAGTAGTATAGGTTGTAGGGCTTACCTTTTCAGAGGTTTTGCCAGCATATAAGGAACAAAAAGGAAAAGGCCAGAGTATAGCGGAGTTTAATGTATGGCTAAAGGAGTGGTGTAAAAGGGAAGGCTTTGGTTATATTAGTCATGATATCTGAAGCTGGTCCAATGAAAAACTGTACAAAAGAGATGGTTTGCATCCATCAAAGAAAAGGACTGAGTTACTTGGCATTAAATTCATAGATTTTCTTGATAAACATTTAAACTAAACAATGGGGACAGAGAATTAATTGATACAAAACATTCTGTCCCCAACAATCTAAAATTAATAGGATTATCAGTACATGTAACATAGATATTTGTGTGGGTAAGAATATCAACCTTGCTGTTAAGCAAAATCAAGTGTTTAATAGTGAGTGCCATACCATGTGCACTAATCAAACAGGTGGTAAGGAAGGAGGGGAAGTCAGGCACAATACAGGTTTGTAGAAAGTAAACACAGGGTCAGTCAAAATGGATTCAAATGTCTACACACCAATGCACAAAGTATGAAGAATAAATAGGGTGAATTAGAAATTCAAGTAAATGAGGGCAGATATGATATTGTTGCCATTATGGAAACTTGGTGGGTTGAAACCCACAAATGGAACATATAGCTAGAGGTATTTAAATTGTTTAAAAGAAATAGACCAAATGAAAGAGGAGGTAGAGTTGTACTATATATAAGAAATAACTACATCTCTACAGAAATAGAGCACAACAATAATAAAAACTGCCTTGAATGCATTTGGGTCAATATTAAAGTGGGGGGGGGGAATGACATTGCCATAGATGTATACTATAGACCACTCAACCAAACAGATGAAAGAGATGGACTTTTTGTTAGTCCGTTAACTAAGGTATGTAGGAAACACATCATAAAAGTAATGAGGGATTTTAACTACCCTGACATCAACTGGAAGACAAAAGCTACACCGAGTAGAACATCCAACAGGTTCCTGACAAACCTAGCAGACGACTTTGTTTCCCAAAAAGTAGAGAAGGGAACAATGTGATCAGACATATTGGACTTAATTCTCACTAACAGAGATGAAATGATAGGTGCTGAACCTACAAGAACCTCGGGGAGGAGTGATCATGCAATATTGAAATTCAACATTATGCAAGCACAAGCAATAGAACAAAGTCAAACTAGAGTCTTGGACTTTAAGAAACCTAATTTCAATAAACTTAGAGAGACTTTGGGAACGATTCCATGGATGAGAATCCTCAAGGGGAAAACAACTCAAGAAGCTTGGGAAATTTGAAAATTGAGATTATAAAAGCCCTGTCTAGCACAATACCAATGAAGAAGAAAAACAACTGTTTCAAAAGAAACCAGCATGGCTGCATAAAGAACTCCTGATAAATTGAAAGACAAAAAGAACAAGTATAAAATGTGGAAAGAGGGACATATAACTAAGGCAGAATATCAGCAAATATGTTCTGTTCTAAGTACAAATATGAGACTCATCCTATTTTCCGTACAGCAACAACCTTGAGAGGTGGGTTGGGCTGAGAGAGAGAAACTGGCCCAAAATCACCCTGCTGGCTTCCATAGCTAAAGCAGGATTTGAACTCTCTGTTTCCTGGTTTCTAGCCTGATGCCACTAAACCAAACTCACTCTATATGAAACAAAACAAAATTAAAGCATTTAAAATATTTAAAATTAAAATTGTAATTAAAACATTTAAAACAAATGTCTCTAAGATGTAATAGTGTTATTGAGGCAAAACCATATTTATATAGCAAAAGTCACCTCGTTAGAATACCTACTCTGTCAAATGTACACTTCATTTCTTGAACAAATTACAAGTAGATAGCTTAAGACTACATGTTGTATGAACTTAGTCATGTCATTTGTAATCCATAGGACTGATGAACCCAGTCAATCATGGCTTATTCCATAAGCAGCTACCATAGTTCATAAACTCAGAAATAGCATAAAAATCCTCTAATCTTTTAATTATGTACACTAGTCACCCTAAACTGTGTTGCTCAACAAATTGAAATTGGCTTAAGTAAAAGATCTGTGATTTATAACTGCAATGACTTGATTCAGCCAACAGATGGCTTAATGATCCATAGTTGATGATTTGCCTTATAGCTATTTGTTTACTAACTGAAGTTACATGTCCCTCATACTGCAAAATATTTGCCAGAAAAAAGTGATTTATGACTGGTTTTCCCACTTAAGACTGTTGCAGCATTCCCATGGTCAAATGATCAGAATTCGGATGCTTGGCAAGTAGACCACATTTAAGAGGGTTGCAGTGTCTAGAGGTCATGGGATTCCCTTTTATGATCTTTGGACAAGCAAAGTCAATGAAGAAGCCAGATTCACTTAACAACTGTGTTACGAAATTAGAACTGCAGTTATTCATTTAACAACTATGTTAAAGAAAGGTTTTCTTGCCAACAACTATGGCAAGAAAGGTTGTAAAATGAGGCAAAACTCACTTAACAACTGTCACACCCTGCAACAAAAATGTTGGGCTCAATTATATTCTTAAGTCAAATGTTTCCCAGAAAATAAGGCCTAACCAGAAAATAAGCCCTAGCCTGATTTTTAGGTGTGCTCCTAATATAAGCCCTACCCCAAATAAGCCTCAGTTAAGATCATCATCAGCCGGGGGACGTGACCAGCACCGGAGGTGGTGAGTGTGCAGAGGCCAATGGTGGCAACAGCCGCAGCCCACAGAGTGCAGGTGAATTGATTACCTGTGCAAGCAGCAGGTGGAGACAGAGGTGGGGGGAGGCATGTGATCCAGCTGCACCACTCGGGCTGTGGGAAAGCCGAGAGTTGGTGAGCTGGAGCGGGCGAGGAGCCATGGGAGGCTCATCTTTGCACAGCAGCACTGGCAACAGACAATGACAGAGGCGATCTGGACACACATGCAGGCCACAGAAAAGCCTAGAATCAGTGGGCTGGAGTGGGCGGTTGTCCATGGTGGTCTTCACATCTCTTGGCTTGCCTTCAACCCATTCGGATTGCCTGTCTCCCCCCCAACCCTGTACCTCTGCCTCTGTCTGCTGCTGGCGCTGTCAAGCGAAGATGAGCCTCCCATGGCCAACCACCCGCTCCAGCCCATCAATTGTCAGCTTTCCCACAGCCCATGCAGCATATCCAATTGCATGCCTCCCCCAGCCCCCTGCAGCTCTGCCTCTGTCTGCTGCTTGCACAGGTAATCAATTCACCTGCACTGCACGGGCTGTACAGCTCCAGAGTGCACTGCCCAAGGGTTGGTGGGCTGCACTGCTGCCAGACATTATCAGCCCCCATGCGTTCATCACCTCTTATGTGCATATCAGAGGGTGGAGCACCCAGCCAGGCTGATCACACTGATCTCATGTTTCCCCAAAAATAATGTCCTAATGTGTCTTGTGGAGCAAAAAAAAAATAAGACCAGGTCTTATTTTGGGGGGAACATGGTACTTGCACACCAAAGCACACTGGAAATCATCAACCAGCAGGAAACAGAGTCACTACTACAGATTTGCCCAGCAAAGCAAGAATTAGCAATCTTCAATTTGCCTCCTGTCCAAGCCTAATCAATTTCATGAAAATTGTGACTCCTATTTGCTCACAACCCACAATCTGAGACCCTTTGGCTCTTCCACAAAGATTGCCTTTTCTAATAGATTATTTTGTGTGTTTGACTTTCTTCCCTCCAGTACACTCTGTATCTTACCTTCTCTGCCTTTGGACTGCTCCATTCTGGAAGACTCCACAGAAATGCTCCAGTAGCTGGCCCTGGCTATCTTGCCTTCGTTAAGCTTTATTCTGCACAAGATGCAGAGTAATGAGAGGCTTGCAATCAGAGGGCACTGTTTCAAAAAACTGCTCATTGCATAATCTAAGGACATGGAGTTTACAGTTCATATTAAACCATAATTTGCTTAGTGGTATTTTATACAATGAAATATCATTGAACTCATTTCCTGGATCCTGGCACCTGAAATACCCTGGCTGATGGGGCCCACAGCATGCCTCCTTTGAAGGCACTGCTGGGGCAGACCAATCCCATTGTAATGGCAATTCCTCATGCCAACAAGGGCTTTGAATGCCAACCAAAACCTTGAATTGCACCCTGAAGCAAGTCAGCAGGAAATGGAGCTCACAGAGCAGTGACATACCGTGGGTAGGTCTCGGTAATCCTAAAGGGACTATGCTCCCTTGTAGATTTTGCATGCATTTCTTTCTCTCTCTCTCTCTCTTTGGTCATTGCTTTTATCTGGTATGGGCCCTGTAGTGCTTTTCTCTCCTGAGGAAAAGGAAAAGATGCTCAGGAGTTATGCCAAGATGTTTTTTGAAGGCCTTCAAAAGCTAGTGAAACAGATACAGCCTACTATCCTTCCCTGCCTTGAGGGAAGATTCCAGAGGAGAGGGAAGCAGTCTCTCACTTGTTCTAGCTGCTTCTGACCAGTTTTAGATCTTGTCTCTAGGTGAGAGACCAGGTGCTTCTTTCCCCCCAAGCATAGGGACCTGCCAGGGGTACAAGCAAAACAAGAATTGTGCTCATAGTGCAGAACACTAGTTTACAGAATGTAAATCTTCTGCAATGGAATAAAGGGAAGGGGAAGAAAGAAGAATCACCTAGGGTGAATAAAGGCATGGACTCTTGTTTTCCCTTCTGAGTATTGCTAGCATAATGGAATAGCTACAGAATATATCTGGCTTTGAAGATGGTGAAAAAGGAGAACGAACTTTGGCCAGGCACCATTATTCAAAGCATTTTTATGTGCAAAAATTAAGTATTTGGGATACTTAACCACTGTGTGGCTTGGAAGCATTATTGTTTTGGATAGAAAGGCTGTGCAGAGAATGGTGAAAATGAGAGAATGGTGAAGATGGATGTTCACTTCCTTCTGTTTTTATTAATTTTATTTATTTCCATATGTCAAATAAAACTTTTATATGTAAAATCTGGGTTAAATCTGCCTGAGTTATCAAGCAATCTTGAATCAATTTGTTATTTTGGATTTCTGTCTACCTGCAACATGCAGAAGTTTGCAGTGCAACAGGAACTTTCAGATGCATTTCGGAAAGTACTTTTCATAATCCTAGAAAAATCTATCAACTTTCCTTTTAATTCCTTTTCCCATACTTCCCACCATTTTCCAACAGGGAAATGATTGAATATTGAATATTTATATAATTAAATATACATATCAAGCTATTTGTTAGCTTGACAAAGAAGAGAAGAATATATTAAGTCAGACCTTTTTTTTTCAATGTTGCTTAGTTTTAAATTGTGGTTAAGATTTAAACCACATGGTTTAAATCTTAAGATTTCCATGATGCTTTATTTGCTCTAAGCCTTTATGTGGTTTGTCTGCAGCTTAACATACTGCAGAAACTCGGGCAAACCAGTAGCAGTGGTGGCGGGAAGCTCCTCCCACCCACTCAAACATCATCAAATATACTCTGCGCATGTGCACAAGCTTCTATGCAAAAGTGGCGCATGCACGGCCAAAACAATAGCAAAGGTAAGTGAAACCCACCACTGCTCTGCTACTACCACTATTTGAAACTAGCCATCCCAAACTAGGATCTGGCCTGCGGGCCTTGAGTTTGACATGCCTGCTCTAGCAGAAGTAAAACTATTGAAAGAAATATTGTTGAATCAAGAGACCTGTTGGTTAATAAATCTTTTCCTGAACAATATATTTGCACTCTATCTCATAAAATCTAAAAATCCCTAGCTGAAATAAATTTTCTCTATTCATTCCAATTGCACTACAGGTAGGTCTCAATTTATGACCACAAATGAGCCCAAAATTTCTATTGCTAAGCAAATTGTCGTTCCATGAATCAATGCAGTTGTTAAGTGAGTAAACCAGTTTGTAAATGAACCTTGCTTCCCTATTGACTTTACTTGTCAGAGGGTTGTAAATGTGCAGCTGCCGCTATCATAAATATGATTCAGTTGCCCAGAAGTTAAAATTTTGATCACATTTTTCAATGCTGTTGTAACTTTAAACTGTCACTAAAGAAATGGTTGTAAGTTGAGGACTACCTGTATAAGCCTGGTTTGGGTACTAAAAAATGCTGTCCAATAGGGCAAACAAAGGGAGCACAGGCTTATGCATTCCTCGGCAGTTTTTATTACATTGACATAATACTCTGTTGTAGAGATTCTCTGAATTGGGTATGGGCCAAGTGATTGGTTCCACTCATATGAAGATCGCCATCTCTAGAAGGAAGTATTGGGACATTTCTTTTCAGATTTATGCTTGTACCATCTTTATCATTGAAGTCATTCTGGAAATTCACAGAACATTGCCATTAATATGCATATCATTCTGTCTTTTCCATCAAATCCAGATGAAACTCTAGGGTGGGTATTAATGTAATCCATATTTTCACGGTGTGATTGCTTTTTTATGTATCCATTTTGTCTAGTCTTGGGCAAAGATGTTCTATTCCCCTGGCCTTTTATTCACTTTTTCTTTACATATATGGAGATAGATTTAAATTAATTTTATTTCTGTTAATAGCTGTTTTATTTAAATATATTTTCCCCATAACAATAACCCTACGGGGCAAGCTAGATGAGAGTGCCTGGCTGAGATTCATCCGGTATGCTTGACTAAAGGTAGACTGAAACCAGATTTATTCAAACTTAATTTAACTTAATGATTATTTGTTAACCATTCTTTCTTTCTTAATCATTAATTCTCTATCCTTATTGTGTCTGCCGAGTATTGCCTGGTGGCCCTGTTCAGAATCGCCCAGTCCCTCCTGAGGCAGGGTCATGCAGAGAAATTTGTTCAACCCCTAATGGACAAAGTTGCTTGGATTCATTCCCAGTTGGAACTTGTACAGGGGTTGTGTCATTTAATGAGATGAAAATTAATGATGAAAATTAATTTTTGCAATTTTTTTTCAGTGAGGGGTTCTAAAAATATGTGTTTTTACACCAAGAATTCAAATCTGCTGTTATTTTTACAATTGCACAATGTTTAGCTTGGTATGGTAAATCCACATCTGATCATACACCACACAAAAGTCTCTTGTAGCCCAAATAACTTTTATCTTCTCAAAATTATACCTTGTGCTACAAAAATTAATTTTTTTTCTGCATGAATCTTATCTAGCTAAGCAAAAAATAATCCACGATAGGTTAAATTAACATCAGAAAGCAATTATCTGAGTTACAAAAATGTTTAAGTGAGTTTCATCAAATCTTCTTATGTGGGAAGTTCTCCTGTCCTTATTGGCTGGGTGATCCTATATCCATACGCTTGATCAGTAGAGAGATCCCTTACAATACTGTCACTCAGTGAAATGAGACTCAACAATTGAAATTCTGGTGAATGAAGGGTCAATGTCAAGTTCTGTTGCAGTGTCTAGCATGTTGCCAATTTTACCTACCCATTTGTAGTTAGACAAGGTCTTCCCATCAAATTTTGTGATTAAATGTCCTAAGGTGTAACTCATTCGTGTGGAATACACACACCAATCAGACCAACTTCTAGTCAACCTTGACCTCTACTCGGTGCATGGCACTATATTCACAGCCAGTATTAATATTTGTAGAATCTCCTCCAATGGCTTTAAACTTTTGTCAATGCCTTTCTTCTTCATGAAATTTCCTCAGATTATCTGCAATCACTTGAACAGGTTTTTCTGTTTTTCAGTCTTTCTCTGGAGTGAAATGATAAAGGTATCTTCCACCCAGCTCACTGCACACAGAATAATGTTCTTCAATGGTACTGGGGAATTGTTAGTCTGAATTGTTTGCTTTCAGCATAACTTTATATGCAGTTGTATCTATACATTGGTCGAAGAAGTTGCATTCTAGTTCACCTTCTTACAGAGCTCATCAAATACTTGATCTAGGGCAGACATGTTAAACACAAGGCCTGCAGACTAGATCTGTCCTGCAATGTAGTTAGATCTCACCCATGGAGCACTCTGGAGAAAGCAAGGGACTGGTCCCTGTCGCCTCGGTCCCAGTCCACCCTAGCCCAGGAGGTGGCGAGCATGTGGAGTTGATGTCTAGGGTGGCCTCACAGGCAAGATCTAAGGCTGGCTGTTTTGCAGCCTGGGTTGCCACCACAAAGTTGTTGTAGATCAGTGCAGAGCCAGCAGCAGCATCTCCATTGGCTTTTATCCACATCTGAGTTTGCACACTGCCATTCCAAGTCAAGCTGTGTCCAGTGAGTAGCGTTGAGCTGCCCATGCCCACCTAGCTATGCCCACCTAGCCACGGCGACATGGCTACAATCACCCAGCCATGCCCACCTGGCTGCTATGAGTTGTCAGTCTTACGTACAACTGGCACTTTGAGGGCAACCATAATACTGATGCAGCCCTTAATTATACCCCTGATTTATGGTAAGATTAACTAAACTTAAATGTTTCTGGGCCTAAAAATATATTTTCAGAATTTCCTCAAAATTCTATACTTGTGCAATCCTCTTGAAACTGTAAGGTAGGCGCTAAAACTCAATGTCATGGTTCCAAGTAATGCTCCCAATTAGTTCAAGACTCTGAGGTTGTGGCTTTCTCAAAAATATCCTGTTTATTGGGTAATCATATCGGCACAATCAAATGTGAAACCAACTCTGAAAAATCCCCATGCTTTGGTATAATTAAAGAATAGATGCTGGCCACCACCACCCCTTGTGTCACAGGTCACATTAGCCAACCAAGGTGAACTTCTCAGCACTCCCTCGTGCCGTTGCTAGGGCATGTTGAGCTGGCCTTGGTTCTCACAAGCCTTATTGCGGTTATGTCTGGCACTTTGGAGGAAAATATTCTACGTTCCATAAGTTGTCATCCCCACCACCACCACCACAAGCATGGCAACTAAGAAACTACGCAGAGAAAATATGACTTCAGCTAGAGTTGTTTTGAGAGTTGACACTTACTCTTTGATATGATTTGGCTCAATATTTTCTCATGGACCTAACAGAACTACTTTTTTTAATTGCCCTTGAAGAATTATCACTCCTTTCTAAATTTAAATGAAAGCTCTTAACCCTTTTTTTCAAATTAAAATTAACAAATTTAAAACCAAAATCCATTTTTTTCAAACATGAACATGAAGCTTGTTCCAAAAAGCAATATACTCAAGAATTAAGGAAGGTAGAAGACTGGAATTATTTTTAATACCAGATCTGATCTGATCTTAATCCTTCTGCAAGAAAAGTCTTCCTTGAATTTGAATATTTATTCAAATATTCATAATTTATCCAAGAATTTAGGAAGAATAAGGTTGTTAAGTAATTAAGAACTAGAAATTCTACCAGTAGATCAAGATTAATCTTCTGCCCATTCTTTCCAATATAAATATTTTAAATTGTATCTCTATAAATACAATATTATTATATTGTGAGCTTATCCATAGTTGCTACATTAGGGAGCTGAGCAGCATGGAAATCAAATAAATATAATAAATATGAAAAATATGCCAAATGCATAATGTGCAAAGGATAACAATAATAACAACAAGAATACTACTATTTTCAGTGGTATGGTACACCATTACATTTTGGTACCCTACTACCAAATGTACTACATTACTGGGTATACTACTATTTAGGTAATAGTGACAGTGGAAAACATGGATTCCTGCTGAAAACATTCATCCTTTGGAAAAATGTTTATCCACTGTTATACCTGAAAAATGGCTTCGATCAGCATTGTTTTCTCCCATTTAAGTTCATTTTGAAACTTAAAAGATTTTTTGGAATAGATTTAAATCACTACACACAGGAAATGTTTGCCAAAAATGCATTTGTCAAAATATTAAAATCCTCTCATATTAGTATTCCTAAGGAAATACAAATGTTTTTGTTAATAATACAAGGAAACATGGAATTTGTACACTGGTTTCAATTCACTTGTTTCATACCATTTGAATTAGCTTAACTGAGCTTCCTGAGCAATGCTTCCTTAGGTCATAATAGTTTTATCTGAAACTGTAACATTCCTGCGCTTGTTATAATTACATACTCAAGTATTCATTCTTCATATATTGAATGTAGCACAACTTATTCAAGATTACATTAACATCTTGATGGAATTAAAATCCAAGGAACAAATTTACCAGGACAGAAATGAGGTTAATTGGGAACATACTATAATAAATTCAAGAAAAAGAATTGCATAATTATCAATCATAAATTAAAGAATCACTATAATTGCCCCTATCAAATGATTTGTGTTTAGTACACTAGTGCTACCATGATCCAGAAATTTTATTTTAAAATTAAAATATGAAAACAATATGAATTTTCAAGTACGCTTTTGTTCCTATACAAGCTCTTACAAACATTTTGTTATTTGAGAATTTCCCCACTTATGCTTATATTTTAACATCTTCAGCTACTTTTCACATTGAAAAAATATCAAACACTGGACATTGAACATACCCAATATTAGTCATGCTGCCAAAGCATTCCATTAATCTTTTTATAACATGTCCCTTGTATTGGACAGAGTTGCTTCTTTTACAAGTGAGGTAAGAACATTGTTATATCTGTCCAGTACCATCTGAGCGGAAGGTCTTTCAGCTGCATTCTTTTTACATGCTTCATGTATACTGAATAAGTGAAATCTGACAAGATCACTCCCATCAACATCTCCCAGGAGAAAGTTAGAAACATCAGGGATTTTCCATATGTCTATCATTTCATTGTAGGCAGGCATGAGATGGTCTTCAAAAGGTACTTCTTTTCCATATGGCCAAAGCTGCTCAGGAGCAACCCATTCACCTTCTAGTTCCCGATGACCACACTTGATCAATTCACCAGCCCTCCTATTCAAGAGGGGCAAGGCATCCAAATCATTCACAACCACATGAAAGCTGCTAGTCAGTAAGTATTGTGACAGTGTTTTATTCAGCTCACTGGAGTCACACATAACAAAAGTGCCAAGGGGGTTGTTGTGTAAAAAATGGATAATGCTCACGTAGCCTATGGCAAGCAGAAATCTGTTATGCCATGTATTATAATTTTTATATTTTGGAAGGTTCAATATCTCATTAACATTTTTCAAGGATCCAAATGGGTGATACTCCGTAAGAATCATGAACTCCTCTTCACAATATCCAATGAGTTTGACCACATGCTTGCTTTGTAACTTTTTTAACATCTGAAGCCCATGAATAAAGTCTTCTTCTAGCTCTGGCACAGTTAGCTGGGAAAGTGCCACTTTGTTTTCTTTCCACTCAGAAAGATAGATCTAAAAAGAAAGGGGGGAGGAGAGAAATGCATATATATCTCACGCATACAGCCACTAATATTCACTATTATTTAAACATGCTATTCATTTTATGAGTTAAGGAGATCCACACCCTTACTTAAGCATCCAGTTATAACAAAGGCTACTATATTTCAGTATTTCAAAACAGATCATGCATAATAGAAAACTAGTCAGCGGCACTTAAGTAATCCTTGTGCCCTACAAATGTGGGTCAAATCCATCTATAATCACATCTATAAACTAATATGGAATATTTTCTATAAATGAACCAGAAATATTTTTATTTTAGTACATATACCTACATCTCTTCTTAGCTTCTATTTTATAGAGATTGGTATATATTATAGTATATAAATATATACTTCAAAGTATTAAAATATATGCCCTTCTAAATATCTAATGGGGGGGGTTGTTGCTTACAGCTCAGCTCAGTCATATTCGGTGTACTGTATATAAAGTTAAGAAACCTTTTTCAAAATTCCATTGAGCTCTTCTTTTCCCAAGTAAGTGGAAAGAAAAGCAGCTTGGGAATTAAAATTCAATTCTTTTCCAATTCAGGTGGTAACAGCACCATTTGGCCATGCCCAACTTTGACCTTAAAAGAGGAGAGTTCATTTATCAATGTAGTAATCAGTGCCAATTAGATGTAAATAACACAAGAAAATTTAGTAAATATGTCTATTCCATATCTCAACAAAAAGTTTTATTTAGAAATACTTCAGTAAATGTAAATAAGTTACTGTATTATAAGCGCTTGTAAAACTTTTATAAATGAGTATTTTTAGACATAATCCACATTCATCTGGAATCATCAGCATTTACTTACAAAATGATTTCAGATATATTAAGAACATCAATTTCTTCATGAGGGAAAGGGGAAGTGACCAAAGTAATGTGCTGATATGACAGAAACTATCCTTTTGTAAATGTGTTGCAACTGCTTCTTTATACAAAACAATGTAATATTGCTTTCATCATTTTGACAATAATAATGGATTCTAATAATGCCTGTGTATCTCTCTGTAAATTGAGGTTATCATTGGCTATAAATAGTAACCTGGGAATGTATAGAATAATATTTTATTATGTTTGAGATCCATGAAGTTAAACAAACCCTTTTTACAGCTCCTCCACCAACATGTTTCAGTTTACGGACTTCTCTTTTTATAGCTTGGCAAGACAACCATGGTGAACAGTTCTTCATAGTTCCTAATTTGAAGTAGCCATGTGGACAGAAATTTTGCTCAATGTTGGATTCTCCATAGGAAAAATATACATTGCCGAGGTATTGGTAGAGAAACAAGATCACAAGCAGCACAGTTAAAAACAAAAGCAAGGCTAAAAGGATCAGCTTTTGCTTAATATCACTTTTTAAATCACAAGCCTTTTTTGTCCATGTTGTAACTATCATCTTTCATAATTTCTGAAAAATAAATAGTAACACATTATTAATTGAACATAACAAAGCAGCAAAAGGAATGATAGCCAAACTAAATATTTCAGAATTATTTTATTTTATTTTTATGCATAGCAATTCTATGGTCTCAAAAAAACCATGAAATATACATATAAAATGAGAATGTTAAGGTGATATGTTTACTTTCATAAATCATGATATACTGAAACAATTCTGCACACAGGAAAAATATGCATTGATCCAATTTACTCAAATACTAGATACACATATCTATTTGCATCTGTCTACTGACTAGTATGAGATTCAATCAATACTTTAATTTGAAAAACCCATAATTTCAAATTATATTTGCTGAAGCAAAATATCCCTTCTGGAGAACATGATGACATGTATAAGGGAATAAATATACACACCACTTAGGGATCCAGGAAAGGAAAGCAGATTGTTCATAACTTGGTTCTGCTCTTCAATTACATAAGGACTTTACCATACTTCTTTGTGAATATCTTATAGGTATCCTGATGAACAATAAAGATTGTTTGACTATCAAATTCTATGCATCTCTGATAGAAATCATTAATGAATGTTTTCATCATAGGTATTACCCAAATTCCAATATTTAAGTGCCGCTGGTTTTAATGATTTCAGTAGGAAATATTTACTGTCAATAGCACTGAATTATTTACAGTGTGCTTTGTACAATAGCACACTATTGAAAAATAAGTCCAGCTGAATTCACTAAGGCTTTCAAATAAATTTTAAAATATTATAAACTTAAGTGTGTAATGAAAACAAAAGAAACATAAATTCATGGAAGCCACATTCTTTTCTGGTTTTTTTTTAATCTGACCATTTCTCAGGGAGTATTATCACAACTTCTGTTTAGAGGAAATCCACCTTCTTATAGATAGTTTAATATAGAGAATGTAATGGAATATATTTCTACCGATATGCCTAAATTAATGTATAGATCTTAAAGAAACAGATAGGATTTGGAAAAAACAACCGAGTAAAAAAGATTTAAAATCTTTCTGGTTTGCATCATCTCAGAAATTCTAGGCCGAATGAAATAAATATTATTTATTAGATTTATCCTACTGTACTATGCTTACCTGTTTCCTATCTTTACAGTTTATATACCATTATCACTATCGGCATTATAAAATCCCAGGGTTCCCTGCTTTGAGCCACACGAGTTGTCCGTCGCTTGCACATAGAGATAAAACAGGGTAGAGTGACATATTCCCTTGCTTTAGTCCCTCAGATTCTGATTGAAATATAAAGCCTTTCTGTGCTGAAGCTGACAGGGGGAAAATATCTATTTACTTCTTAACAAGAACATTTGGAAAACTAAAAATATAGTTGGTTGACTTTTACTATAAACTTGTTTATGAATATAACTTTAATAATTTTGGGACATTTAAGTGTTTCTAGAAAGATATTTGAATGGATATATACATTGTATTTACCAGAGCTTCTCAGAGCATCCAAATAACAGTTCTTTATCATGCTTTGTCTCCTTCCATGCATGTTTAAAATCTTAATATTATTTTTTAAAAATATAAAAATGTAAAATAGAAATGCTTAACTAAAAAGTGTACAATAAAATGCATTCATAAAGTATTCAGACCCCCTTCACTTTTGTCAATTTTGTTATGCTGGAGCTTGATTCCAATTGTTGAATTTTTTTTCTCATTAATCTACACTCAGTACCCCATAATGACAAAGTGAAAACTATCTGAAAATCTATTAAAAAAGAAAAAACTGAAATATACATTGGGACCTTTTACTCAGTACTTTGTTGAAACACCTTTGGCAGCAATTACAGCCTCCAATCTTTTGGGGTATTATGCGCACCTGAATTGGGGGATTTTCTGTTATTCTTCCTTGCAAATCCTCTCAAGCTCAATCAGTTTGAATGGCAACCGTTGATGTATAGCCATTTTCAGGTCCCTCCAGAGATTGTCAATGATGATGTTTATCCATCGTGTTTGAAGAGGACCTTCACATCTAACAGGTTGTGAGCTATCCATGATGTGTCCACAGGTGGGTGGTAAGGCATATAAGGGCACAAAATGTTCTGCCACATGTTGGGCAGACATGTGGGCACCATAGTTGCAGCATTTGCAACTCTGACTTTGCGGAGTGCTCACTTCTCTTGTGCTATGGTTGTTCTTCTGTCCTCTGATGTCTGATGGTCAATAGGGTTCAAGTCAGAATAGACATTCACAGAGTTGTCCCTAAGCCACTCCTTGTGTTGTCTTGGCTGTGTACTTAGGACTTTGTCATGTTGGAAAGTGAACTTTCGGACCAGTCTGAGGTCCTGAGCATTGTGGAAAAGGTTTTCATTGAGGATATCCCTGTACTTTCTCCATTCAGCTTTCCCTCAACTCTGACCAGTCTCCCGCCCCCAAAGCATGATGCTGCCCCCATCATGCTTCACTGTGGGATGATATTGGACAGGTGATGAGCGATTTTTTTCCCAGATATAACGTTTAGGATAGAGCCCAAACAGTTCAATCTTGGTTACATCTGACCAAATAATTTTGTTCCTCATAATCTGAAAGCTTTCAGGTGCTTTTTCCAAACTCCAAATGGGCTTTCATGTATTTGGCACGGAGGAGAGGCTTCCGTCCAGCCACTCTGCCATAAAGCCCAGATTGGTGGAGGGCTGAAGTGATGGTTGTCCTTCTGGAATTCTGTCCCATCTCCACACAGGATCTCTGGAGCTCAGCCAGAGTGAGCATTGGGTTTTTTGTTATCTCTCTTAACAACGCCCTTCTCCCGATTGCTTATTTGACCGGATGACCAGCTCTTAGAAGAGTCCTGGTTGTGCCAAACTTCTTCCATTTGAAAATTATGGAGGAGGTCACTGAAATTAGTAAATTTTATTGTAGCCTTCTCCAGATCACTGCATTGCAATAATCCTATTTCTGATGTCTACAGGCAGTTTTTTTTGACCTTATGGCTTTTGCTGTCCTACAATATGCATTATTAGCTGTGAGGCCTTCTATAGGGAGATGTGTGACGTTCCAAATAATGTCCAATTTAATTTACCACAGTGGACTCCAATCAAGATGTAGAAACATGTCAGCAACATCAAGAGAAAGGGCAGGCACCAGTACTAAATTTCAAGTGTTGTTGCAAAGGGTATGAATACTTATGCCAATGTGGTATTTCAGGTTTTTCCTTTTTAATAAATTTATAGACAGTTCTAAAATTCTGTTTTCACTTTGTCATTACATGGTGCTGAGTGTAGATTAATGAGGAAAAAAATGAATTTCAACAACTTAGGATCAGGCTGCAGCATAACAAAACTGAAAAAAGTGAAGGGGTCTGAATACTTTCTGAATGCACTGTACATTCCTTAGATCTTTGCTTCCTTTAACCATTCCTTCCCCATAATATCTAATATGTTGTGAAGTTTTATTTTCATTCCATATTTATACTAAGACATGCCTCTGTCTATATTTTCCTGGGTATGTACAAAAGGAAGCAAAAATAGTCATGAAAAAAAATTATTCCCGAATGTTTGTATGACACTGCTACATGAAGCAATTCATAACTTCTCCCAAATGTTTGCTTTTTAGAGATATTTCTTTAGAGAGATTTCTTTTAGAAATTAACTCCCTTAGGTCATTTCATTATTAAAGTTTTATTGCTGCTACCAGCTTCGTTATTATTACAAAGAAACCAAAAAATCCATATTGTGATAGGTTCTTCAAAAGAATGCCAACCTTATGTCTTTTAAGTCATGCCAAAATTCCAACATTTGTGTGTGTGTGTGTGCACGCACAGGCGCATATTGACATACCTGTTGCACATGCTTGCTAATAAAATAAGTTGAAATAATTATATTATGCTTTTGTTTTCCTATTTGCCAAAACAGTATATATTTACTGTGCACATTTTGCCTATCAAGACATTTAATAATTTTGTCATAATTTCATGTATATGAGGTTCTTATCTCAATCTAAAATATGGGAATATGGAAATATGGAAAGCACTGATTCAAACTGAATTAGGAGCAAAAACCATGCTGTAATTATAGGAACTCTAAATTTAAGCATTATTACTTGTATCATTCCAATGAAAGTAATCAATTGCTATATCAGTATAGCAAAAGACATACTTGGTTCACCTACATGTGGGATATCACCACAGCAAAAGTGTAATATACTAAATAAAATTATTAAATCGTTAACAATACTATAGATTGTGAGTTTATTTTGTAAGCATCAAATTGAAATATATAATTAAAATTGTACTGCAAATGTACAGGTAGTCCTCAACTTACAACAGTTCATTTAGTGACCATTCAAAGTTATAACAACACTGAAAATTGTGATGTATGACTGAGTTTTCAGAATTACTACCTTTGCAGCATCCCCACGATCATGTGATCAAAATTCAGCTGCTTGGCAATTGGTTCATATTTATGACCATGGCTGTGCCCCATGGTCATGTGATCCCCTTTTGAGCCCTTTTAACAAGCAAAGTCAATGAGGAAACCAGATTCAATTCACAACCATGTTATTAACTTAATAACTGCAATGATTTACTTAAGAGCCTTGGTAGTACAGGGGTTTAAGGCACCCTGTTATTAAGCTGGTTATTAAGACCAGCTGCCTGCAATTACTGCAGGGTTCGAATCTCGCCCAGGCTCAAGGTTGACTCAGCCTTCCATCCTTTCAAAGGTAGGTGAAATGAGGACCCAGTTGTGGGGGCAATAAGCTGACTTTATATAAATATACAAAAGGATGAAGACTATTGCTGAGCACATTGTAAGCCGCCCTGAGTCTTCGGAGAAGGGCGGCATATAAATCAAATTTAAAAAAAAAAAAAACAACTGTGGCAAAAGTCGTAAAGTGGGGCAAAACACACTTAACAACAGAAATTTTGGGCTCAATTGGGTGATGGTAAATCGAGGCCTACCTGTATTCTCTCTAGAGCAGTGTTTCTTAACCTTAACAACTTCGATATGCGAAGACTTCAACTCCCAGAATTCCTCACCCAGCATGAAATTGGTCCTCGCAATTTAGCTAAGGTTGAGAAAAACTGCTCAGAAAACAGAAATGACAGGGGTAATTTAAAACAGACATCAGAGGGAGCAGAAGTATTTAAAATTGGCTTAGAAACGACGAAATAAATCCAAAACCACGTGAAGGGGGGGGGATGATTAAATTAAGCCTGCTCAATCGAGCCCCGTTTTCGCGGCCGTTGCGCTCTCTTCAGCGCTCAAGACCACCTAACTCTGACAACTGCAGCGACTACCCAACGGCAGGACCAGTCGCTGCTTTATTCCCAAATATCGCGGAGCACGCGAGAAAGAGAGGGCAGGAAGCTGCCTCCTCCTCCTCCTCCTCCGCGAGGCAGGGCGCTGCACTCGTCCGCTTTCGAGCAAAGCAGCAAGTATGGTGGCGTCGGACTGTCGGGGTCGCTCGGCCACCTATCTCGGAGGGGCGCTTATCGCACTCCTTGTGTCGGGTTTAGCTCAGCCCCACGGTAAGCCTTTCCTTCCCCGCCACAGTATCCCCTCTTGTACCTCGTAAGCGCTGCCTCCTTCGCACTTCTAGCAGGAGCTTTTAAAGGCGCAGAATTCCTTTGCTTTTGTTTTTGCCCGGTGAAAAGATGCTCGACTCCAGATCCCTTCGAGAAGAGATTCTCAGCAGTGGGAATCAACCAACGGTTGGGAAGGAGGGAGAGAAAGGAAGGAGGGAAGGAGGGAAGGCCCAGCTTTTAACGAACTGGATTCATCATTCTTTGCTTCTAGGGCGCCATGGCTTGCAGTTTATTATTTTCTCTTTCTGAAGACATTAGGAGATGCTTAAAAACAACAATAAAAAGCTAAACATGCACTTAAATCCAGTGCATAAGATTTTTAAAAAAAGCTGTGGACCAGTTCTTCACCTGGTCAGGAGGAATCTTGTTGGCTTGTCTATTCATTTTAGTTTCCAGGTTTTGGCTAGTGATCATATTTGATGCCCTACCTGCCCCTAAATCACAGCTTTCTTCTCTGCCCAAATTAAGTTATCAATTTTGCAAAAAAAATAGGAATATTATAACAGAAGTAAAAGATAGAAAAATGTGGATTAGACAGCATCATCACCAGTTGAATTTGTAACTGACTGACCAACCACACTCAATGTGTAGCCCTCAATGGAACTGCATCTACATGGAGTGAAGTAAGCAGTAGGATACCCCAAGGCTCTGTTTTAGCCCAATACTCTTCAACATCTTCATCAGTGATTTGGACAAGGGGATATATCAAATTTGCAGACAACACCAAGCTGGCAGGAGTAGCCAACACTCCAGAAGATAGGCCTAAGAAACAGCAGGATCTTGATAGACTTGAACATTGGGCGCTATCTAACAAAATGAAATTCAATCGTGAAAAAGTAACGTTATACATTTAAGGAAGAAAAACCAAATGCACAGGTAGTGTATAGGTGGTACCTCACTCAATAGTAGTAACAGGGTTCTTGGTGTCCTAGTAGATAATCATTTAAATATGAACCAGCAGTGTGCTGCAGCTGCCCAAAAGCCAACACAGGCTGCATTAACAGGGATAGAATTAAGATCACATGAAATGTTAATACCACTTTATAATACCTTGGTAAAGCTACACTTGGAATACTGCATCCACAATGTAAAAAAGATATTGAGACTCTAGAAAGAGTGCAGAGAAGAGCAACAAAGATGATTAGGGGACTAGAGGCTAAAACATATAAAGTAGGGTTGCTGGAATTGGATATGTCTAGTTTAATGAAAAGAAGGACTAGGGGTGACATGATAGTGTTCCGATATCTCAGGGGTTTCCACAAAGAACGGAGACTCAACATATTCTCCAAAGCATCTGAGAGCAGGACAAGAAGCAATGGATGGAAACTAATCAAGTAGAAAAGCAACCTAGAATGAAGAACAATTTTTTTGACGGAACAATTAATCAGTGGAACAACTTGCCTCCAGAAGCTATGAATGCTCCAATACTGGAAGTTTTAAAAAAAAGATTGGACAACCATTCATCTGAAACTGTATAGGGTTTCCTACCTAAGCTGGGGTTGAACTAGAGGACCTCCAAGATCCCTTCCAACTCTGTTATTCTATTCTAAAGTAAAAAAATCCTGACATCCATTAGCACTTTGACTCCACCCTCTTGTTGTGTATATTATCTAATGAAGATCAGATGGGTTGTTCCTATTAACGATTTGCTTACTTATTTCATTTTCTACTTCTGCTTTCACTCAGCTACCATCTTCCTGATACATACATCTAAATTTCAAATGAGGAAATAATGTTTTTGTGTGTGAATCTTCAATTTAACAAGGAAATATTTGTTTTTCTCAAAAAAAATCTTCAGTAATCAGGGCTTTTCTCTTATTTTTTTATTTTTAAAAATAATAAATTATTCATTATTTCTTAATCATAAAATAAAATTAATTCCATGCTTAGAGAAGTATTTTAAGGAAAGGATATGAAGCAGTAATAGACTGGGAAACTGCAGTTTGGACAGAGGCAGCCCATCTACAAAAGCACATTTATATATAAATATATTAAATAAAATAAATTATACCTGTTACTGGTTTCTAGTATAATTCAGGCTTTCTTTATTCTTTATATAAACTTCTATAAGGTGCTGTTTTTCACCTATGGAATTAGCACTTTGGATTGGTACAGGTAGTCCTCAATTTATGACCTCAGTTGAGCTCAAAAATTCTTTTATTAAGCAAAACATTTGTTAAAGTGAATTTTGCTCCATTTTATGACTTTTCTTGCCCCAGTTGTTAAGTGAATCACTGCATTTATTAAGTTAGTAATACAGTTAAGTGAATCTTGTTTTCCAGATTCTTGCTTGCCAGAAAGTTGAAAAGTGATCATATGACCCTGGAAAAATAAATACCTATCAGTTGCCAAATGTGTGAATTTTGATCATGTGACCATGAGAATGCTGCAGTGGTTGCAAATGTGAAAAACGGTCATAAGTCACTTTTTCAGTGCAGTTGTAACTTCAAACGGTCACTACTGTTATAAGTCAAGGACTATCTGTACTTAGTAAAGAAAAATGCAAAGATAATCTTGAAGAAGGCAGTTTTATTATATTGGTTAATTATGTTATTGCTATATAATGCAATATTCTGCTATGTTGATAAGTTTACTTGACATAAAGAGAACATGTAACAATCACATTACATTACTGGTTAATGCTTTCCTTTCTGAAATGTTTTTTGAGGCCTCAAAGTACACAAGAAAAAAGAGACAATTCCAGGATTCTCAAGTCTCAATTGCTAGACAAAAATATCCAATTCTGATTTTTATATGCATAAATATTAAATCACCTTCATTTTTAATTCTAGATATAGCCAGACGGCCTCTGTGGAACTTGAAAATGGATCAAGCTTTATTACGAATTCATAATGAATTGCTCATTGACAACTTGTCCATTTATTGGATTTCAGATTATTGTTATGAGGTAATTAAAATCTTGAGCGGAGGGGAGAAGAAAGTCCTATAATCAAAATACCTGTAAAATGATTCAAGTTGAATGAAATGCTTCATTTGAATCAAACTGCAATTCAAATTGGTAAACCATGATTCATGTTTGAACTGAGTGATAGTTATGGAAGAAAATTGGTCTAATCAGAAGCAAATATATACAGCTAGCCCAATGAAGTGCATTTTATTTTAGATTCTAGAATTCTGAATATATAAAACCAAGCCAATTTAAAAATCTTAGAATATAATTCTATAGTTTGAACAGGCAACTATTTCTTTTAGCACAATCAAGGATCCAGTAATCCTTCTATTTGTTTTTCATTTTAAAGGTAATATTGGTTCATCTACTGCAAGGCAAATCAATTTATTGTGGTCTTTATTCCTTTTCCCCTCATTTTTTAGTGTTTGCAACAGGAGCTGATTTCTGTCCAGATAAACAGAACATCCAAAGAAACTCACTTTGTAGCTATTGATACTCAGCATGCTCTCAAACTGATGGTCAATAATTTTAAAGAAGGAAAAGAACTGTGCAGGTTAGTCCTTTTAAGATGCATAGCTTCTGCTATGTGGTTATCACTTAAAGAAATCACAGAAGTATTGTAAGTAAGTTACTTAGATAATTTATCCAAAAAGGGATTAAAATGTCAATTTAGGTATATTATTTAAGTTTATACTAAAACATTAATGTTATGTAAACAAAATTCAATAGGCAACTGTAGTTGCTAACTTTAACATATCCAAACATCTGTGTAAAAGCAAAATTATATTAGAAAAAGTGAAGTAATAAATGGTAGGATAAACAGTTCAAAGATAGAAATCACAACAAATGAAATGAGTAGTATATATAATATGAGGAAAGTGAACATATTGGGAATTGTGGAAATTTGCATGTATTCCATAAGCTTACATCTCAGTAAGAAAACATCCAACTATATTTATAGTGCTTAAAGCTCTGTTTCTTTAGCGCTTGTAAAGTGGTCAGGTATGTTGGTGTCTCCCAACTTTGTGAGCAGTAACAGCATTTTATGTGAGACATAAAAAACCTCTTAAGAATTTTGATAACCTCATGTATCAAATATTAACACATCTGGAAAACTGGATGAGTTTAAGTCAAGATTATGTTTAATGGAGTTATTTATATTTAACTATTTTAAACTTTTAAGGGCACTACTTCTGTTCATATGTTGTCAGAATTGTTCTAAACTGAACTAACTTCACAAGTATTTTTTCCTCTTTGCTGTCTCTAGGATTCATTATCATTTTGGAGAATATGGAAACTATTCCTTAAGGATTAGACATCTCCAGAACAACATCATGAACATTACATGTGATATAGTTATCAATCAAAGTCCTCTCAACAGCTATCTCCGTATGTTACTTTAAACTTTTATATAACTTGTGTTGTTTGTTAGTTGCCTTAATGCTTGCCTTAATTCATTAGAAAACTGACTAGTTGTAGTACAGTCATGTTTAGCTTAACTATTTCTATGCAGGTGTGGTATCCCATCTCAGTTCACCCTATATCCTATAGGGCAAGAGGAACCTAAGACTTGCAGAGTGGAATTCACCAACTAACTGCAGTCACTTCTGAACAGTTCAGCCTGTTTACTTGATTACCGTATTTTTCGCTCCATAAGACTGCATTTTTTTTCCTCCCAAAAGTGGGTGGAAATGTCTATGCATCTTATGGAGCGAATATGGGCGACAGGCAATAGCGGCGAACAGTGGCAGTGATCCCCACCACCTGGAACAGCTGATCGGTGGTATTCCGGGAGGCCGATCCAACTGCCAAGCAGCTGCTCAGAGGCAAAGGCTCCAGCATTCCCCAGAGGAGGCAGCAGACACGGAGGAGACAGGCTGTTTCCTGTTTGCTGCAAGGACACTAGCCAGATGAATACGAGACAGATGCTGGGAGGCAGAGGCAGATTCCCCCCACCCCTTGTTTTCTCCCTCTAAACCTAGGAGATTCTTATGGAGTGAAAAATACAGTATATTATAACTTTCACAGGCTTCCACAATGGGTCAACTGTAGCATTATATTCAGTTATGATGAGTACAAGATTCTGCATTGGACAGGAAAAATCAAACAAGATATGGGGAGACATTGCTTGGCAACATTGAGTGTAAAAAGAATTTAGGACACCACATGAGCATTAGCTGAATTAATGGAAGCATTCCATCCAGGATATGGAACATGTTTGGGATTTATTCTCTGTTAAAACTGGGAATAGAATAAAAACCAATAGGGTTGAAATTAAACAATTTATCTTAATATTAGGAAGAATTTTCTAAGAATTAAGCAGTAAAATAATCTGCCTAGAACAGTGGTAAACTATCCTAAGAGCCATGGTGGTGCAGTGATTAGAATGCAATATTGCAGACTAACCCTGTCCAATGCCAGGTGTTTGATTCTGACTGTTGACTTAGCCTTCCATTCTTCCAAGACCAGATTGCTGGGGGCAATGTGCTGATTCTGTAAACAGTTTAGAGTGCTGTAAAGCATATGAAGCTGTATATAAGTCTAAGTACTATTGCTATTGCTATCCACTCAGTAGTTTTCAAATATTAAGGATAATTAGTAGATTAATAGGGTTGGAATAGAAAACTAATTATAAGACCCTTCTAATGATGTGATTATTATGAGTGTTGCATTTGCTCCTGTTGAAAAAAAATGAAAGAATATAATCAATTATAAAAATAATTGGATAAATAAAAACATTTCTCCCTGCTCCTTTCCTACCTCAAAGCAGTGTATGGTTGAAAGAAAAACCTGTGGGTTTATAGTTAGCCCTTTAATTATTACAAGCATTTTAATGTTTTCTTTTAAAGTTTTGTGACCAACAGATAAAAAATTATTTAAAATATATAAGCAACATAAATGGAAGTACTGTCTAAAACAAATCATGACAGCTCAATGAAAAAAAATCCTCAATTTACAAAAGTTCATTTAGTGACCAATAGAAATTACAATGCAAAAAGTGACTTCCGATCATTCGTTATACTTAAAACTATTGCAGCATCCCCATCGTCACATGATCCAAATTCAGATGCTTCAGAGGCAACTAACTCATATTTATGATGGTTGTAGTGTCTCAGAGTCACCTTCTGATAAGCAAAGTCAATGAGGAAGACAGATTCCGTTAACAACTGTTTTACTAATTTAACAATTGTAGTGAATCACTTTACAACTGCGGAAACAAAGATTTAAATTGGAGCAAAACTCAGATGACAAATGTCTATTTAGCAAAAGAAATTTTGAGGTCAATTGTCATATGTCGAGGACTACCTGTATCAACACTAACTGCTACAGGCCTCAGAAAAAGGACAACTATTGCAGCACCATGGCTCTTATTTCCAACCTCTTAAGTCAGTCCAGAAGGATGCCATGATTGATTGTATCAATCAATCAACCCACTGAGAGATCAAAGAAAGCCAGTTGGATGGACTACCCATCCCACCCCCACCAAAAGCAATCAAAAGCATGATTAGTGCCACCTTTCATTAAAAGGAAAATTGGTTGAAATTGTCCAGTATGGGATTCTTGAGGAGAGGGCAGACAACTACCTCTTTGAAGACAAGTGGAGTCACCTTCTTCTTCCTAGAGTATTCCTGCAAGTGCAGGGTCCCCCTTTTGGATCATTGCACGGTCAGTTGCGTCTTCAGGGCACAGGCCTGCGCCTTGCATATCATTGTTGATGGTGTCTTGCCATCTCTGTTTTGGGTGCCTGCAAGGTCGCCGGCCATTGACTTCTAGTTGGTAGGCTGTCTTGACAATGGTAGAAGACCCTGTTGTTCCGCCAGGCAGGGCTATCAACATAATAATTTTAAATCGGGGTATTTTAAATTTTGGGGGTTTTAAATCGGCCAAATCTATTTAATTATTTTAATTTTTAATTATTGTTGTGTCCTGTGTTTTTAAATTGGCTGTACACCGCCCTGAGTCCTTCGGGAGAAGGGCGGTATAGAAAAAATTATTATTATTATTATTATTATTATTATTATTATTATTATTATTATTATTATTAGAACGTGCTGTTCTTGGGACATGTCCATACCAGCGGAGCCGGCCTTCTCTCATCTTTTATATAATTGGTGCCACACCAAAATGTTGCCGAATGGTGTCATTTGTGATGTGGTCAAGAAGGGAGATGCCCAATATCCAATGGAGCATTCACATTTAAATGGAGCTACCTTCTCCCATAAGAAAATATTAACCTTACACAGATAGCGGAACTCACAAATTCAAAGACTTTATCTACTTCATCATAATTAAAAGCTTCAAACTCTTCCCAGTTTATCACTCATGATTATGCCTTAGTGCCATAGGATCTGTACCAAAGGTGTTTTTTTCAAGAGACAACTGGATTTTCCGGGGTAGGGTGGGGTGGGGGGGTTTCTTTGAAACTGTTTCGCTTCTCATCCAAGAAGCTTCTTCAGCTCTGACTGGATGATGGGGAATGGAAGGATTTATACTCCTTGCAGACAGTTGGTCATTTGCATCCTTTCAGCGAGTCATAGAGGCTACCTGGAGGTTTATCTGTGTAATCAGGATCACCTGAATAGTGCAAATGAGTGTGGAGCCTTGTTGGAACTGTTGAAAGGACTGTATTGTAGACTGGAGATAGATGATGTCTTATCCCTCCCCCTCTGTTGAGAGAGAACTGTTCAATTTTGACATAGATGGCTTCTTCGACCCCTTTTTCAAACCAGCGGTCTTCTCTGTCCAAAATGTGGACTTTGCTGTCTTCATAAGAGTGTCCTTTGTCTTTTAAATGCAGATTCAGATGCTGAATCTAGTCCTGACGGGTTTGTTCTCCCATGTTGTGCTTTGTGTTATTCCATTCCCCACCATCCAGTCAGAGCTGAAGAAGCTTCATCACCCTGGAGCTGAAGTTCTTTTGTCTTGTGAATAGGCTGGCCCAATCTTTCTTAATGGGCACAAAATATCTGCTGGGGCTATTAAGAAAGACTGAGTCTGCTTTCTGTCTTTAAGAGCATGTTTCTCCATTTCTCCCTTTGGGGAAATATAATCTGCTTTGTTTAATATTCCCCAAAATATTTCATTCTTGGGGATGGGGGATGGGGGGGGCTTCCCACAACAGTAAAGGCTTTTATTACCTAAGCCACTGGCAAGGCAAACAGCCATGGCTAACACATTCTTTTCAATGTGTATTCCTCATTGTGTACCTGCTTACTCTTTTGTAATCTCCTCTCCAAATAATGTAAATACACAAACAATGTAAATATAAACCATCTTGCCAATTAGCCTAGTTCTGGTGTGAACCTTCACTCCAGAATAGGGGAATGGGGGAAAGGGCTATAAGATTTGTCTTTTTTACCTGGCTTCCTTATAAGTCAAGTTCTAGATAGCTTTCCAGCCATTTGGATTCACTTGTTTGGGATCATAATCTTCTGATGCTTAACCAAAAGAAAAGGTTGAAGCAGAATCGTAAGAACAGTTATGGTTATATTATTTTTCAATTAGCAGATACTTCATTTAATTACTGAGTTGCCAATCCCAATTGTAGTTGCTACATGAGGACCATCTGTAGTTAGTCGAGCATCTTTGGACTTTTATTTCTTTCCCATGTCTAAAAGATTTAATGTTGCATGTCTTTGGAACATGCCTACTGTAGGTTGGATGAATGTTCTCAAGGTTTTCATCACCTCTCAGTTCAATCTTTATATTGATTTATAATATCATTCCATAATAGAGGAGAGTACAGGCAGTTAACTTTAGAGAGCTTAAATAACTCAGGCTTTCCTATTACCATTGTTTTTCTCCTAAATAACATTTGTCTTTAGTATTCTTTTATGCAATCTCTAGCCTTAAAAATATTGATGAAGGTTTTATTTCTGACTTTAGTATTTTCCATTCCACATGTTCTGTATAAAGCTATATGTTGTGCAGCAAGAAATGAAGTTAGATTAATAAATAAGTGAAGTCCAAATTTGTTCAAGAAATATAAAAAGATATGTTACAGGAGCACACACTATGTTCTTAATTTACAGGCACATCTTATATCAATTGCATTTACTGCTTTTTATATTACTTGTATTGCAGCTGCTTCCCCCACTCTCCTCCTCTATAGTTATTCTTTTTTTTTTTTTATTGCAAAAGTTTTACAATTACATTTTCACCCCTTTTTCCCCCCCCCTCAACCCGCCCCGAACTTCCCAACCTCCCTAACCCACCCTAACCCACCCCTCCCCCCAGACTTCCTCACAATATACTCATGTCAAATAAAAGGAAAAACCCTCCTTTGTATATAAAACTTGAACCCCGCCCTCCCCTTACAAATTTTCATCTTCATTACATTAACCTATTTCTATCTTAATATAGCAATTTCAAATAAATTTTCATCCTGATTACCTTAGAAATATTTCTATCTTAATATAACATTTTCAAATAAATTTTCATCCTCAACCTTGAAATATTTCTATCTTAATATAACATTTTCAAATAAAAGCTATTTGGTACTTCCTAGTTTGATATTTGTTCTGAACATAATCTATCCACTTCTTCCATTCCCATTCATAAGTCTCTTGAGAACAGTCTTTTAAATATGCTGAAATCTTCGCCATCTCCGCAAAACTGGCCATCTTCAAAGTCCATTCCTCAATCGAAGGCAGCGCTTCATTTTTCCAGTATTTACCTATCAACAATCTTGCTGCAGTTATCATGTACAATATCATTTTTGTTTCCCCCAGTGTAAAACCCTTAACTATACCCAATAAAAACAGTTGTGGAGAAAATTGAATCTTTCTCTTCAAAACATTCTGCATGACCCACCAAATTTTTATCCAAAAAGCCTTAACTTTCTTACAGGTCCACCAAACATGATAATATGTAGCGTCTAAGCAGTCACATCTCCAACATTTAGGCTGGGCACTAGGGTACATACACGACAATTTTTTTGGATCTAAATGCCATCTATAAAACATTTTGTAGAAATTTTCCCGCAGATTCTGCGACTGTGTAAATTTAACATTCTGAACCCAAATTTTTTCCCATGTTTCCAACATCACTGGTTCCTCAAAATTTTGTGCCCACTTAACCATACAGTCTTTAACTAGTTCAGTTTCTGAATCCCTTTCTAACAAAACATTATAAAGTCTTTTAATATGCATTGGGCCTTTCTCTTTTATATGTCTAACTAATTCTTCCTCATACATCATAATACCAGTTTTTTGGTCCTCTTTCCATCTCAATTGCAATTGATTATATTGTAACCAAGTTAAATTAATCCCTTCAGCCAACAATGTCTGTAATGTCTTCAGCTGCCATCTGCCCGCGTCTGCAAAAAGAACCTCTTTATATAAAAACCCCCCGAGTGACATTATATTTGTATTCCACAAGGTATGACCAAGATCCAGCCATAGCGGTATTTTGTAATTCCAGTTGTTTCGGTGCTTCTTCCAAACTCTCAGCAAAGAATCTCTAAATATATGGCTTTTAAATACTTTATCCACTTTGCTGTCATAAAATAAGTAAGCGTGCCATCCAAATTCCAAATCAAAACTTTCTGCATTCAATATTCCAGTCTTTTTTCCTCCAAACCAATCACTTACTAAAGTCAAAGCTGTTGCATCATAATATAATTGTAGGTTTGGAAGTTTGAGACCTCCCCTTTCTGGGATGTCTTGCATAATTTTCATTTTTACTCTTGGTTTTTTCTCGTTCCAGACAAATTTATTAATACCAGTTTGCCATACTTTTAGTTGTTTATCATTTTTGAGCACCGGAATCATTTGAAACAAAAAAAGAAATCTTGGCAAAATGTTCATCTTAACTGCTGCTATTCTTCCAAGTAAAGACAGCTGCAGTTTTTTCCAAATCTCCATATCTTTTTGCACCTCTCGCCACAACGCCTCATAGTTGTTTTGAAACAATTTCATATTTGATTCTGCAACCTGAACTCCTAGATATTTTACCTTTGGTACAATCTCAAAACCTGCCCTCCTTTCTAACTCCAGTTTACGATCTTGTGTCATATTTTTAACTACCATCTTAGTTTTTCTCTGATTCAATCTGAAACCTGAAACTTTACCAAAGTCTTGTATAATGTCCTTCATCTGGATTATCGATTCCATTGGCTGTGTTAGGGTAACAACCAGATCGTCTGCGAATGCCTTTATTCTGTAATCCTCTTGCCTTATCATTATACCTTTCAATGTGTTAGAATCCCTTATTGTATTTAACAAGACTTCTAGTGTTAAAATGAACAACAATGGGGACAGTGGACTTCCCTGTCTTGTACCTTTTTCAATTTTAAACTCTGTTGTCAAACTTCCATTGATAATGATCTGTGCCTTTTGCTCTTGATAAATTGCTGAGACCGCCTGTATATATTGGTCCCCAAAGTCCATCTTTTTTAATGTCTTTAATAGAAAATTCCAATCCACTCTGTCAAAGGCCTTCTCTGCATCCAGAAAGACCAGCACTGCAGGGATCTGTTTATTCTTCTCAAGATATTCCAATAAATCTATTACTTGCCTTACATTGTCCTTCATATGCCTACCCTCAATAAATCCCGCTTGGTCATCATGAATCACCTTTTGAATTACTGGCATCAGTCTGTTGGCTAATACTTTTGCGTAAATTTTATAATCCGTATTCAAAAGAGATATTGGTCTGTAATTCTCCGGTTTTTTGGGACCTGCTTGCTCTTTTGGTATCAAAGAAATATAAGCTGTAGTCCACGATGGAGGTACTTTTCTCTATAGTTATTCTTGATGCTCATGATTTCAACAGAACCGTTTCCATTTATATTGCTGCAATATCTTTGATCATTTCTTTCTGGCAGCTGTCAAAGCACATTAGCAAGAAATATAGTTACATAGGCTATTTTTAGGGTATTGTATGGAAGTCACATAATTTTTTTTATTATATTTGAACCTACCTCATTTTACTTACCTATGGTTTAATCTAAATATTTTAATATGTTGTTATACTTTGCTATGATGTAATGTCTAATCATTATTTTTTTTCTTAACTAATCCTTTTCCAGGAAGCCTACATAAAAATGTTTATTATAGTGAAGACCTTTCATAATGCTTCTTGAAAGAATTGAATAATTTAAAAGTTTTGGTATTTCACAAATCGTTTGTCAAAAAGTGAAAAAGAAATCCATTTTATGGTTTACATTAAAGATGGGAACACCATGCTCTCTTTTTTTGTGTGCTTTTACAAAGTTTGGTTTCAACCTTGGAAATAAAGTTTCAATTATAAGCCTAATAAACACAAATGGACCTTTGTTTTTGTTCTTTAAAATTATATGAAAGAATTTGCTCTAAAATGTATACTTTATTGTTTACAATAATTATGTTTTCTTTTATGCAGCTATTTTATTTGCATTTCTCATCTACATGGGTATTTTCATTATTCTGATGATTGGACAGATTTGCATAAAGTAAGTAAATATTTAAAATGAGACTAATTGGATATATACATTATTTTTCTATATTTGCATGTTAAACCTTAATTTAATCATTGAACAATATGGCAGTCTATTGATATTTTTCCCAGAAATCTTTCTCAAAATGTATGCTTTTGGAGAAGTATTTTTTATGTTTATTAAGGAAATGGCCTTCAGTGGGGACTTTCTTTCTCCACTTAAAACTTTATTAGTTGGCTCCCAGAATTGTTTTGTTTTGAGAGAAAATTGTTTCAATGGCTTTAAAGTGCTTGATTGTGACAATGTTTTCAGGATGATGATTTCAGAAGAGCATTTGTGGTATTCAACACTAAAATCTGATTTTCTGAATTTCTGTTTTATAGCACTGAACCAGTAAGAAATTGGTTCTTCAAAAAGATGGATCCTAGAGAAACTGATCGACTTATTAATTCAGTAAGTTCTTTAATAGTGGGATCATATAAATTATTTTTTAGACTTCACTCTGTGGTTTTCTGACACAAATAAGTAATGAAAGCTTAACTACATCGGCTGATAATTAGATTGTTCTCTTTACAAATAAGTTGTCTTCAGATGAGTTCAATCATGCATGTTGATCATTAAGCCTGAGAGCTTTATGATCATGAAATAATTGTGTAAAAACCATCACAGATAATCTTCAAAGCATTTGAAGGTAACCTAACATCACTACAGCTGAGTTGCTTTTAATATAAATGCTTCAGACATTGAATGACATATACTAGTTCTATGATTTTTGCTTAAAAAGAGATAGAAGTCAATCTGAGTTTAGTAAAGCTTGCATAAATGGATATCATTGTTTCAGCCTAAATAGATTGATCAATTATCACTGATATGATATTAGTACTGACCTCTCTTTAGTTATGCTAGAGAACAATGCTATACTTAATCTTTGTTTTGCTCTAGAATGAGGCCAAATATAATTAAAAGAGCACCAAATGTGTCTTTGAATTCCTTTTGCATTCTTAATTACCAATTGGTACAGTGGTGAATGTACAGAATTAGCTCAAGCTATTGGGGTCAATGTGCTCATTTGGACATTTAAGAATATAGGCACTACTCTCACCATATAGTTGCTGTGGAGGGCATGACTAAATACTACAATAAAATATCTGTTTCTGAGATGGCTAATTGTTAAAGCAAAAAGAGAGAAAATTGATGAGTCTTATAAAACCAATTAACTTGTCCCCTAGTCTTTCAAGAGCTGAGCTCTGACCCTCCAATATCAAACTATGTATTTTTCCATAGAAAGCATAGCACAGCATTTTATTTTATTTACAGTCAGTGACCAGCAAAATAGCTATAATACTAAAACATCACATAAAAGCAGGCTCATATATAATAAAAGCAATACAGTAAAACCTGTCAAGCACCAGGGATCTCTTGTGGGCACACAGGGACTTATGACTGATGACGCATTTGACTCTTCCTTCAGGCTCAAGTGTGTCATCTTCTACAAAACCACTACCAAAACCTGATGATTAAAATGTACAGATTCGAGAAGTAAACAAAATAAAAGAAGGTAAAACAAAATAGATAAAAAAATAAAATTAAGATAAAAAAATAAAATAACTTCTTTATGACATAGTTCCAGGATTATGACATCTTAAGCATTTCTAAGCAATGGCAATGTTCTGCCAAGAGTAAGAACTTAAAAATGAATCAAAATGATGGCTCTGCAATGTACTGAACAAACCAGATTGAATAGGTAATTTTCAGATCTGAAAGGTTTCCGGGAAAGAAAGCTAACAAAAAGACTGCAATAATTCAATTGGCTACAATTTTTACTTTCCACCTTGACATAAAGTCATCAAGAAAAAGCTTGAGCCAATAAGAGAGACCACAAATACAAACTGCCATCTCCAATGAGATCATTTCGCTTTCCATGTGAATTAGATTTGGAACACAACATGGAACCGTGAAGAGTACTTGTGAAAGTTTAGATTGAATAGCATGCAGAGGTTTTAGATGAACATAGCAGTGGTGGGTTCCTCCTTGTTCGGTCCGGTTTGGCCGAGCCGGTAGCGGTGACGATATATCACCGAACTGGTTCTCCCCCCCACCCACCCACGTTATTCTTACTTTTTATTTGGTCCCACCCCCAATCTATTGCTGCCTCCTGAGTCCCAGCTGATGACTAGAGAGAAAAAAACTGTTTAAACTCTTGCCGTGGGGAGGGCCGTCCTAAGCTGATCAGTGTTAAAAGCAAACAAATGAGTCAGGTCGTAAGTGTGAGGACTGGTCGTAAGTGTGAGGACCTTCCAGAAATGACTGACCAGCTAGCCATGCCCACCTAGTCACATGACCTCCAAGCCACACCCACAAAATAAGCCACGCCCACAGAACCGGTAGTAAAAAAATTTAGAACCCACCCCTGAAACATAGGGGCATATTTCTGTGCATTTGAGATATAGATTCAGCTTTCAACAGTTTAATGGTAGGAAGTATGCATTCCCCTTGCTTAGAGTGGTGAAAAACCCCCAGGATTGCCTTGATGCTATTACTGTCTTTGGCAGTGAAGACTCTAGATTGTTTTAGCAACTTTTCAGAGGCTTGAAATATCACTACAGGACATTTAAAAGCTAGAATTTGAAATTTTTTTGAAGTTCCTATTTGCCATTGGAGTTTGTGGCAAATAGATCTTTCCAGGAAAACTTTAATTTTAGTCTTGGATTATTTGTAAGTACTCATTTCGCAAAAGACAGTCAAAATATTTTCTGTGCCATTACCTATAATCATATCCATGCTAGAAATGCTTTGGTAAACAGTATGTTAATACTGAAATGTATAATTAAAAGACCAGATAAAATATCCAGAATATTTAATTTTTTAAAAATTTAGTTGAAAAACCATACACTTAGGAGAGGAGAAAAAATAGGGAAACCCCTACAGGAGAAAAATGAGGCATTTAGCATCTATTAAGGAAATGCTAGGTAGCCCTCAACCATTTTCTTTCAAAATGTTCCTTTTGAATGCATTTGTTACATTTTAAAATATAATACTGAAGCTGGAAATATTGTACATGTTTTGTAGCATGACTTTTCAGACAGGTTATGGTAAAAAATAACTTCCTTAAATATTATATAAAAACTGTATATTTTAAAACTGTAAAATGAAGTTAAAAACAAAGACAGGAAATTGCTACAATTGAAGGAAAACAATGCTAGAATTATCCAATTCAATACAGAACATCGCATGTGAAAAAAAAATACATATGGAGGAAACATTATGAAAAGACAAGACCCTTATCAGGATTACTAATTTTATAACTTAAGTTTTCATAGCGAATATTTCCTTCTCACCTTCATTTTTCAGGAGCTTGGATCCCCAAGCAGAACAGATTCCATTGGTGGTGAATTCCCAATAGGGGCATGGAACACTGCTTCCTCTCTACAGAGACTTCGTTCCCTCGATACCTTCAGAGGGTAAATTGCAGTTCTGGTTAATTCTTTACAATTTTTCTGTAAATGTCTTTGAGGATATTATCACATGAGATTTATAGGTGCAGTATTCACTACTGAATACTACTGGTGTAGTAGTGGCAGCTACCACGAGTGGAACCCACTTGTTCTTTACAGTGATGCTGTAAGTAACGACAGAACAATAGAACTGGTACAATCTGTTAAAACTGATATAACTGGCACTTCCTGTTCTTTACACGAGGAACTGGACTCGTGTAGATTCACTTCATATGTCCCTGAGGTAACAGAAATCATTATCTTGGTTTTGGAGGTTCTGATTTCCTGTAAGGTTGTTGTTTGTTAAATAATTGAGCTTAGAGAACGCAACACACTTAAGGCTCTTCTGGATGGGATTAATGATCTGGTACCTGTGAGCAACATCATATCTGCTTGAACCCTCATCAGATTTAATCTTGTTTTGGGGATTAGGATATTTTCCATTTTATTTTTTCGCATTGTTTTTTTTTTTAACTGAGAAGCTGCACCTTTTTTCTTTTGAGAAAATCTAAATTGTAGCAGAAGTAAGATCTGATAAAACTCATGTCGATCAATGGGTACATTACATGGGTAATTTGTGGGTAATAAAAACACAGATACTGCAATCAACACACCATTTTGAAATGTATGCACAAGAATATGGAGGAGGAGACATGAAAAAGGTTGTACTGTATGTTGCCTTATTGGGAGGGGGCTAAACTAGTCTGCTGGGTTACTTTGAGGAAATGAAAGAATATGTCTATTTATTTTGAATACTTCTATTTCTTTGATGAGCTTTCTCAATCTGATGCCATTGACATGACCATCAGCATTGGGTGGCAATCAGGGAAATATATCCTAATATACCTGGAAAATACATGTTGAGCAACTCTGTTGTTTATTTCTTAAATTTATGTGCCACCCATTTTATCAAAGATCCTGTCAGCCAAAAATTCTTGATTGACAGGGTCTGCAGCAGGTGTCCACTGCCAGCACAGGTAGTTCTAGATCGTTCTCTAGAATCTGCAGTTTTCTGGTATGAAATGGAAATTTTGTTGAGCTAGATGGGTGAGAACAAATGTAATCTGGTTTTTGGAATTTAGATCTTACCTTTGCCTACAATTTAGATTTGTTAAATCAAGTTATTTCCCACGATGCTTTATTTATTTTCTGTGAAATGTATGTTATATGTAAAACAGGAATTCAAAAGAGTTGTATTTCAGAATTTCCCTCTTTTGTGTACTTACATTGTTGAACATTTTTTTCAGCCTTAGCCTCTAGAAGGAATCTTGGAGGTTTTCTAGTTTAATCCCCTAGTCATGGCAGAGGTGCCCTTATACCTTACCAGAAAACTGTCCAATCTTTTCTTGAAAGCCTCCAGGGATTAAGGATTTACAATGCCGGGAGACAAGCTATTCCATCAGTTAATTGTTTCCACTGTCAGGAAAATTCTCCTTAATTCCAGACTGGACTCCCTTTGTTGAGCTTCCATCCATTGTTTCTTGTCCAGCTGTCAGGTGTTATGGAGAATAAATTGAGCCCCTTTTTCATGTAACAGTCTTTTGAATACTGGAAGACGACTATCATATCCAAACTTTCTCTTTGGTAGACAAAAGATATTTAGTTTCCTTAGCCACTACATTATACAATGTAGTAGTAGGCAATTTTTATTGTCCATATTTTTTTAAGTGGCCATTTTTTCCATGTGAAAAATCCTGGAAGCCCCACCTCCAAGATGAACTCACCTGAGAAACATCTAGCTTCAGGTTTCTTCAAATGTCTTATATTTATATGCAAACCCAGTAGTGAAATGGGCAATTTCTGCTCATGTGATTCCCAAGTCCTGGATAGAGCTTTCATTCCGGCCCCAAAAACTCTTAAAAGTTCCCATCACACTAGCTGGGTGAGCATGGTCCAGGAAAAAAAAATGAGCATTTTGAGATTGATCATATTTTTCTGGCAACTATTTTGTGAAAGTATTCATGAAATCTTTTAAGTATTTCTGCTGGTCCCTTTTGATGTTGCTACATCCCACCCACCTACCCCATTAAAAAAAAAATCTTTGGTAACATTTAAAAGGCATCATTTTCTCTGTTGTCACAATTTGGAAGATATTGGTCAAATTTGCTAATTTAAGATTTATTGAAAAACAATATTTTATCACTGTAACAATGAAAAAAGTGCATTCAGAATTGTTAATATATACATTCAGTGTGTGATTATCTATTATCTATTTGACTTTATAGCCTGGCACTTACAATTATGATCTTTGTGAATTATGGTGGAGGAAAATATTGGTTCTTCAAACATCAGAGCTGGAATGGTAAGATATTCAAAATCCATTTGTCCTCCCACATTAATTATATAAAATGAAATAGTCTCATTTACTGTTCTGCTTTGGGAGTTTTTAAAATTTCACTGTTCCAACTAATGTTCAGTAAGGCTAACTGATAGTTGTAGTTGGACAAGCAGCCATGAGAGAAAGAGGAAAAAAGGGAGGAGTGGGACCTGTATGAATGTAGTTTGGAATAAATTCTTCTTTTTTTAGTTTATTCACGTCAGAATACTACTTTTCAATATGCGGACCTTGTATTATATGTTTTAGAAAGTTCAGAGTGTATTTGTTAACTGTTAATTCTTTAGAACCAAATATTTTATTTAAGTATCTTAAAATAGTAGTACTCCATTGTTATGAACATTAATTGTCTGTTAATGTCTGTTTCTCTTTATAGGCTTAACAATAGCAGACCTCGTCTTTCCATGGTAATTAATGTTGATTACTAATAGCTTGAATTTAACTAAATCCATTCAGAAGAAATCCATATGGGAATATCTCTAATTTGGCCTGTCAGTTTGGTCAGGACAAGTTTAGTTGGATTCTTAATCATCAAAATGGTTACTGTTTCCAGTGACTTTCTTTAAACTGTAGTTTTAGAGTAAACTGGTAATAAATACATGCAATTCCAAAACTTTATTTTTAAAAAAATCATTGGATTTTTAAATGAAATTCCTAAAGTTGTTTTTCCAAAACATAAAAATCTTAACATTATAATGCAGTTCATTTAACAGAAAGCTGCTCTAGACTTCCCCACCATAAGAGAGACCCACTGACTGTTTCTCAAGGAAAGAAATACATTAAATCCTTATCTCAGCTACAGTCAGTTGCAAATGTGACATCACCCTGTCTTGTTGCTCTTTCCACACCTCTGCTGGCTCAAGTTTCCTAAGTGGTCCAACTGCTCAATTTCTTCCACCATATGCAGATGTTTCATTGCTGAGAAAGGACTGGGATTGGAAGTCCATGCAGGGAGTGCTTCTGTGAGCTGGGATAATTTTCTGCTAATTTCCCTTTCTCCTTTGAATTATGTTCTTATTTTTGCAGTTTTCCTCAGGAAATCTAAGTATTCATTCTTTCAGAGTCAACTATATTTGATATTTCAGTAGAAATCTATTTCAATCTATTTTTCCATCTTAGGATTTAAAGAATTTTTACCAGAAACAATAATGTGATTTCACTGAGGAAGTTATACTACAAGTGATAGCACTCCCCACTTCTGGAGGCAAGCTGTTCCATTGATTAATTGTTCTTATTGTCAGAAATTTCTCCTTTCTTTGATAGATTACCATCAACTACTTCGTATTCTACCTTCAGGTGCTTTGGAGAATAGGTCAACCCACTCTTCTCTATAACAGGTCCTCAAATATTGGAAGACTGCTATCTTGTCACACACTATTCCTTTTCTTTGTTAGATTAGACATATTCAATTCTTGCAATTGTTTGTCATATTTTAGCCTCCAGTCCCCTAGTCAACTTTGTTGCTCTTCTCTCAAATCTTTCTAGAGTCTCAACATCTTTTTTGTATTGTAATGACCAAAACTGGACATAGTATTCCAAGTGTGGTCTTACTAAGGGATTATAAAATGGTACCACACGTGATCTTGATACTATTCTTTTGTTGATTCAGACTAGGACTGTTTTGCTTTTTGGGCTGCTGCAGCACATTGCTGGCTCATATTTAAGTAGTTGTTCACTAGGCTTCCCAGATCCCAGTTTACTGCTCTTAAGCCAGATATCACCTATTCTATTTCTGGACATTTGGGTTTTCTTGCATAAGTGTAAAACTTTACTTTTCTCATCACTGAATTGCATTTTGTTGGATAGGGGTCAGTATCAAAGTCTGTCAGCTTACTTCTGGATCTTGAGACTGTCTTCTAGTGTTGGCTATTCTCTCCAGCTTGGTGTCATCTGCAAATTGGATGAGTTCCTCTTCTATCCTCTCATCCAAATAGTTTATGAGGATGTTGAAAAGTATTAGGCCTAAAACAGAATCTTAAGGTGCCCTACTGCATGCTTGCTTCTATATCAATATAGCTTCATTGAAGACTGCAGACTCAAGACTTCATTGAGTGCAATTGGTCAGCCAACAAATTCATCTAGTGGCGATGCTGTCTATCCTACATTTTTCTATGTTATGAAGAAGTAGGCTATGTCTAAACAGTTTGGGTAAAGGACTTTTGGATGAAAATTTGGAAAGTAACAGATACAAGGGAGGCTCTTACCAAATTGGTAAGTGTAAAAATAGAATGTTGGAGTAGTTGATCTTTGATCAGTGATGAAATCTAAAATTTGTTACTACCAGTTCTGTGGGCGTGGCTTGGTGGGCGTGGCCATTTTTTCCCTTTTAAAACCCATTTTTTCTACAACCTCTTCGGTGAAGAGGTTGTAAAAAAATGCTTTCAAAAGGCTCTGACAATCCTAGCTGAGTTGCCTGATCAGCAGAGGCTTTTTTTCTTTTAAAAGCCTCTGCCGATCAGGCAACTCAGCTTGGATTGTCAGAGGCATTTAAAAGAAAAAAAAATCTCTGCTGATCAAGCAACTCAACTTGGATCGTCAGAGGCTTTTAAAAGAAAAAAAAGCCTCTGCCAATCAGGCAACTCAGCTGGGATCATTAGCTGACAATCCCTTTGACGATCCCAGCTGAGCTGCGTGATCATCAGAGGCTTTTTTTTTTTACTTTTAAAAGCATTTTTTCGGCCGAAGAAGTTGTAGAAAAAATGCTTTTAAAAATTAAAAGAAAAAGCTTCTGATTGTGTGGCTCAGCTGGGCGGGGGGCGGGGGGGGCAGGGATTTTTGCTACCGGTTCTCCGAACCACCCGCCTCCATCGCTACCGGATCAGGTGATCCGGTCTGAACCAGGAGCATTTCACCCGTCTTTGATTATATAAAAATGTGTTCCACATAGATTATACTTTGGAGCCCACAAAAGAACTGCTGAGAATATGAATGTCAAAAAAGAGCTCAATGTCTTTTAGAAAATGTCTTTTGCATTTTCTAGTAATATTGAAACAAAGTAATAGTTTTCTGGAATTTTTTTGTAGATCTTTGGGGAAGAGAAACTGTTCATCTATTTCTCTAATATTCAAATAGTCCTCCTTTCATTGAAGATATGAATACAAGATTCATATCTGTTTCTCTATAGTTTCTCAGTTCTTGAAGTTAATTTCATTATATAATATATATCGTTTTCTGATTTTCTGTTTCTCTTTTTCCTTTCTAGGTTTGTATTTATTATGGGTACCTCTATTTCACTGTCCCTCAGTGCCATGTTAAGACGGGGTTGTTCCAAATGGCAATTGCTGGGCAAAGTCATATGGAGAAGTGCCCTTCTATTTTTAATAGGACTAATAGTTGTAAACCCAAATTATTGCCTTGGACCACGTAAGTGCTAAGAGATTTATATTTTTTATATTGACTAAAAATGTGCCCTTTACTTTGTATATCACAATAGAACTTTGGGAAAAACTGAAATTCATACAGGTGTAACTGTGTACAAACTGTTGCAACTACATGACTTCTTGCAAAGTACTACCATGTTTTCCTAAAAATAAGGCCTATCCTGAAAATAAGTCCTAGCTTGATTTTAGGGGTGCACCTAATGTAAGCCTTAGCCCAAAAATAAGCCCTAGTTAAGACCCCACCCATTCCGTCCCACTGTCTGATTGTACAAGATGGGGTGAGGTGCATGCGTAAAAATCAAGCTAGGCCGGGGGTGGGGAGTGGAGCTGCCCCACGTGCCCCACACCCCCTTACCTTAGGACTGCCGCAGCCAGGCCTCCCATGCCCCAACAACTGTCTTGCCGCTGCCTGACATCTGCAGCCATTTGTGGCCAGATGCCACACGGCATATTGCACCAGTGCTGCTACTCGCAGCCAAACGCCATGTAGTGTGTCGCACCACTGTTCTGCAAGTGGTGGCACCGGCATGATATACCTCATGGCGTCTGCCTGGAAGTGGCTGCAGAAGAACTCAGACAGCGGCACAACAGGTGTCAGGGTGTGGGAGGCCTGGCCACAGTGATCCTAAGATAAGCAGGTAAAACATCCCCTGAAAATAAGACGTGCTTATTTTGGGGCCCAAAAGAAAATAAGAACGGGTCTTATTTTTTGGGAAACATGATAATTACCTTTCATATTGTTTCCTAATCATTGTAACACCCCATATGCACAATGCACAGAAAGGGTGTAAATCTAAGTATTATAAAGGGAGTGGAATGAAAGGACTTTGGAAGCATGATAGTTTGGGGGATAAATTTATTTATATTTAATTCAGGTATCAGAATTAACAATTTTTCTTTTGTTCTGATTCATTCATGTTTTTAATCCAGTGTATCATTTTGGAGACACCTAGTTGAAAAAACATTATTTTTTTCTTCTATTATTCACCTCTGAAGTTACATAAATTAATACTGTTTAGTAAAATTCTCTTATCTATATACCGAAGAGATTCCTACAACCACCACATACTCTGCAGCCTGAAATCCTTTAATTTATTCATATTATCTTACGTTCTCTATGTTAACCTTGGGTATTAAGAATTTTTTTAATGGTTAAAGAAAGCTTTACATGTTTTTTCATATAGAGATTTGGTACGTGTCAGTTAAATTATCTGGCCTTAAAATCCATGTCATGTAAGCAATAAAAGCATATTGTTACACTTAATTTCCAGACACTTTTTCTTGATCTTTCAGACCCAATCTTTATCATCAGCAGATTGAGATGATACATGGATAGTGACCTTCTCTTTATGCTAGAGCGGGGGGTGTCAAACTGGCCAGATACGTCAATGGCCTTATTCGGCCTTATTATGAACTAGGGCTGCATAATATTTTGGTTTACGTAGATAGAACCTGGCTAAAGAGACATACACATAAAACCTACGAAAAAGAAAGAAAAACAAATATTGTACCTTTACAGGGAGGATACATGAGATGAGGGTGTGGCTAACTGATGAGGCCTTATAAGGCCGAAATAGATCTATCTTAGTCTCCCAATGGGCAGCAAAGGGTCTGCTGGCTGCCAGAAAAAGAAAAAAAGCCCAGAAACTAGTGAATTGTGATTTCACTGAACTAGGGCTGCATAATATCTTGGTTTACGTAGGTAGAACCTCAAATGATGATGAAATTGAACTTTTTTTAAAGTGAGCTTCAATGTGCTCATAAGCAAATACCCCAAAAAATATTTTTGTGTGCATTATAAGCAATTTTAGGGTAATAGTAGGCTGAGGACAAGTTACAAGAATAATAGGCAAGTTTGGGCTAAGTGATCAGAATGAAGCTGGTGATTGCCTAGTACAATTTTGCCAGGAAAATCATCTCAGCATAATGAACACAAGGTTTATTCAACACAATACCTAAATCTAAATGCCAAATGGACAACATTGAAATCAGGTAGATTTCACATTGCCAACAATGCAACGGTTCAGTTGCATCTATTAAGAGATGCCTGACATTGATTGTAGCTCAGACCATCGCTATTAATGGCTAAACTGTAGCTCAAACTGTGAAAAGTGAAAAAAGGTACTATCTTCCCAAAATTCAACATGAACCACATCTCACTTAGGTACACCATAAACATTAAGAATAGGTTTGAACTATTGAATCTAGAAGGGAAAGATCAAATGAATAGTGGGTGCGAGATCCAAGCTAACATCATGGAAATTACTGGAAAGTAAGTTTCATGTCAAAACTAAAGAGAACAAACAAATGGTTATATGACACCATCAAAATAGTTGATCAGCATAGTGCTGCCAGAGCCAAAGGTAAATGTTGAAGTTATAAGCCTGAATGCAATTTTCCAACATGAAGCCAGGAAAGACAAAAATAGGCAGTGGGAGAAGCAGTGTCAACATCTGGAAGAAGCTAACAGGAAGAGACATACCAGGGTCATGTTTGCTGTAGTGAAAATGATGTGATCCAGCCTTTTAGCATAGCAAGAAATTGTTAAAGACAGAAATGGCAATGTAGTGAGGGACCAGTAGAAGTTAAAGAGTAGGTAGAAATAATATACGGAAGGACTGTATAGCAGTTTGATTTACCATCAAGATTCCTATGACTGTTCAAATAATTAAGAGCCAAGTATCTTGTAAGAAGAAATAGAATAGCCATGGAGAAATTGCTGAACTGGAAAGCCCCAGGTATTAATGGAATACCTCCAGTATTATTAAGATTAATGGAATTATGGATTATGGAAAAGGCACATGAATAAAAAAAGGATCTCTATATGTATTTTATATATTGCAGAAAAGCAGACTATGTAGAACACATAAATGATGTTCGGCTTTGTTTAATCTTGGTGTTCCAACCTACCTGATTTGACTTACCAGATCACTATACACTGATCAGAAGTCAACAGTGAGAACACTCTGGCAATACAGATTGGTTCAGGATCAGAAAGGAAGTTAGACAGGGATGTATTTTATCGCCATTTTTGTTCAATCTGTATGCTGGAGTGATCGTGTGAAAATTAAACCTGGGTGTGAAGATTGGAGGCAGAACCATAAAGTAATTTGAGATAGGCAGATAATACAGCTCTTTGGCTGAAAATAAGGAACACCTGAAAAAAATTATCTGGAAAATTAAGGATGAAAGTGGGAAAAAAAGTAGGATTGAGTCTTAACTTCAGGAAAACAAAGATAATGACAACAGCTGCAAATGACTATGAAATGTTTAAAATGAACAAGGAGTAAATTGAATTAGTTTAAGAATTTATCTTCTTTGGATCAAAAATTGTTCAAGATGGTAGTTGAAATCAAACACAGAATAACCTTAAGCTGCACTGCAGTGGTTAACATGAATAAAATTTGGGAAAGCAGAGATATTGATATTAATACAAAAAGCAGACTAATTAGAGAAATAGTCTTCCCTATAATGATGTATGGATATGAGAATTGGACAGTAAGAATGGCTGATTGAAGAAGAATTGATGCCTTTGAACTATGGTGTTGACATAAATTATTGCATATACCATGGACAGCCATAGAGGCGTGCTGAGTTATATAAAACCAGAAACATCATTAGAAGCCAAAGTTACAAGATTATGTCTGATTTAATTTGGCCATGCATGCAACTTCATTGGAGAAGTCAATGATGCTAGGAATGGTTAGTAGATCAAAAAGAAGGGGCAAGTAAAGAACAGACTGCCTTGATTCAAAGAAACTCTGCTTGACAGAGTAGCATGGAGAGCACTTGCCTATAAAGTCACCAAGTGTCATGGCCCCATCGGAGCCTAGGGCTGAGGAGGAGGACACAGTCGGGGCTGATGGCGGATGGCACAGCCTCTCTGACCCCGGAGGAGTGACCAGGGGAGCAGGACAGGCAGTTCCAGGTCCCTCAGGCCTTGGAAGTGTGGCCAGCAACAGAGAGAGGGCTCGGGTCAACCAAGTGAGGGAGGAGAAGAGGGAAAGAGTAGGAGTGGAGCAGAGGAGCTCTAGGGAGGAGTGATTGCCTTCCCCACCCAATCCTGAATCACAGAGGGTGGAGAGGAGGCGGGATCAGCGCAGGGTGAACCAATAGCCCTGGGGGGAGATCACCCTGCCCTTTGTCACAAGGCTCACCTGGGGAATAAGATTTAAATTGACGCCGTGGGGAGGGGCCCTTGTTGAGACCAAGTGTTGCCTTTTTCCAGCATGCTTGGTGACATCTTGCCACCTTGTCTTAACTGTGCTTAGCCTTGCTTTGCCTGGGTTCGACTTGCCTTGCTTTGCCTGGCCTGGCCATGGGTGAGTATTCAGCGACACAACTCTGTTTTGAGTTGTGCTGCAGCCCCAGCAACCCTTCCATGCGACGAGGACTCCCTGGAACCAAGTTTCCTGAACTCACATCAGCCATGAACTAGTGGAGGTGCGTGTGTTTGTTTGGAGTGTTGCTCTTGGACTTACAATGAATTGTGGGAACTTTGGGGGGAAAAGTTGCAGCAATAAAAGGAAGTTAAGACTTCACTCCTACTGTGTTGCTTTCATGCCCAGACCTGGGTCATCATATCAAGATTCAGGCATGACTGAACAGTTAAAACTAAATAATTACACAGGACTAGGTGTGACTTGATAACACTTCTTTAATATTTGAATGACTGCCGATGAAAGGAGGGAGCGACATATTCTCCAACACACCTGAAGGCAGGACAAGAAGCAACAGATAGAAACTTATCAAAGAGAGATCCAACCTAGAACTAAGGAGAAATTTCCTGACAATGAGATCAGTTAATTGCTTGAATTGCTTACTCCAAAAGTTATGAGTGCTCCATCATTGGAGGTTTTTAAGAAGAGTTTGGACAGCCATTTAAAATGGCATAAGGTCTCCAACTTGAGCAGAAGGTTGGGCTACAAGACCTCTGAAGTCCTTTACAACTCTTTTCGTTACTGTTACATTCACACACAAAGTAGCACCACTTTTCTAACATAACAAAATAAAAAATGGAGTATCTTTGTCTGGCCATAGTAGAATTAGAAAATAGGGGAGCTCTGCATTTCAGTGATCTTTAAAAACTAATATACTATAGCCTTTGTTATTTTGACATTTCCAAACATGAATTTATTTTTATCTAATTACATACCTATTTATAGAAAAAAGATTGAGTAGTAAGAATCCAGTTGAGAAATTTCATAAATGTTCAAAATCTTTTTTGTTTTAGAGCAATATAGCCAGGATAGCTTGAACACCTAAATAAGATGGAGTTACAAGAAATTGATGACTACTGAGATTAATACTGGAATTATTAACTTCAATAGTCTCTTGATTGGAAATGAGAAAAATAATTCATTTAAGGTTTTCCTTGTTTCCTACAGAATATTTCTTAAAGTAATTGGGTTAATTTGCTTAGGTTAAAATACAGTTGTAACACTATTAATTTGGAAACAATATATATTGATCAGTATCGGATCTACTACATCCATTATTCTGTAAACTTTTATGCTCACTTATATTGCTTTTATTTGTTTTGGTTTTTTTAGTTTCCTTGGATAATCTACGAATTCCAGGTGTGCTCCAAAGATTGGCTTGCACGTATTTTGTTGTTGCGACTCTAGAACTGTTCTTTGCCAAACCTGCACCTGAGAACAGTACTCTGGTCAGTGAATGGTTTAATAGTAGTATTTCAACTTAAAGTGAAGAGAATATAGGCTTTTTCTAATTCAAAGTATTTAATTAAAACTGCTTCAATATGAAATTTAGAAACACTGAAATAGAGCTTATCAAATGTACCAAACACAAGTATCAGTTATTTCCCTTTTTTCAATAGTTAACTTACCACAATATCTATGGAAATTCTGTCATCCAGGTCATGATTGTCCCAAAGGTACTTTTTCAAAAAGCAATTGAATTTTCTCTGATTTTCCTTGAAGACATTGAAGACATTTCTCATTCAAGATGCTTCCTCAGTTATGACTGGTTGTTAGCATTCTCTCTGAGAGTCATTGAGGCCATTTGGAGGTTTATCTGTGTCCTCAGGGTCATCTGAATAGTATAAATGGGTGTGGAACCTTGGAACTGTTGAAAGAACTGTGTTGTAAATAGGAGATAGGTGGCACTGTATCCCTCCCCACTGTTGAGAGAGGATTGTTCAATTTTAATATAGATGGTTTGTTTGAGTCTTTTTTTCAAACCAGCAGTCCTCTTTCCAGTATGTGGCCTTTGTCTTTCAAATGCAGATGGACAGCTGAATCTTTTTTTTTAATATACTTTATTGGTTTTGTAATTAAAAAAAGAAAAACAACAGATCTCTACTGAGATCAGCAGTGCAGTGTTTGTACATATTTACAGGATATATATCAGATATACTACACAGTATACACTTAAGTATACAACTTAAGTATACACATATAACTAACTCCTAACTCTTTTATTAAAGTCTAAGAAAAAAATTTTATCCAGACTCACCAGTATGCTTTGGAATAGAATACTTAAGTATACACATATACTTAAGTTGCAAGTAATAAGCACAATAATAAGCATACCCTAACATCATGATTTTATCCTATTATTTAACCATTCATACCACTTTCTCCATACTACTCGGTGTTTAGACTCCTCGTCATTGTTTAGCTTGTTCATTAGTTTTGACATTTCTGCGCACTCTAAAATTTTATTTATTAAAATTTCCTCCGGTGGTATGGTTTTTCTTTCCAAAATTTTGCATAGACTAATCTGGCCGCTGTCGTAATATGTATAATAAATTGAATTTTTTCCTTAGTCAATCCATTACTGATTATTCCCAGAAGAAAAATTTCGGGGGATAAATTTAATTCCACATCAATTATCTCTCGTAACCAGATTCGAATTCTAGACCAGAACCTTTTTGTCATTGAGCAGGTCCAACACATATGATAGAAAGTGCCGATCTCCTTACCACACTTCCAACAAATTGCTGAAGCGTTGGGAAACATCTTCGCAAGTCTAGCTGGTGCTAGGTGCCACCTATGGAGCATCTTATAATGGTTTTCCCTGTATGTTGCGGCTTTGGTCATTTTATAATTTCTATTCCAGGCCTCTTCCCAATCATTAAAATTTAAGTTACATCCAATGTTTTTTTTCCCAAATTGTTAATTGGTTTCTAGCTATATCCTCAGCCCTATCTTTATCTAGTAAAAGGTTATATATTTTTGCTAACATATTCTTTTCCACCCCCAACAAAATTTTGTCTAGATTTCCATACTTTGCTTCTATGCCAAATTGATCTCTATCCTTCTGATACCTCGAATTTATCTGCAAATAGTTCCACCAATCTAGGTTAAATCCTTGGTCACTCAGTATGTCCAGCAATTTGAGGATCCCATTTTCATCTAACAAATCCTTGTATGTGCCAAATTTTGTACTATCTCTTCTATTTGGGGAGGACAAAGACTCCATAATAGAGAGCCAATTTGGTACTTCGGTGTAGAACCGCTGCCTGGTTGCCTCCCACATTTGTATAAGAGTCTCTCTTACTTTATGTTTGTGAAAATAAGATTTTTTTTTATTTCTTGGGTCCCACAAATGGGCGTGCCACCCTTCTTGTAAATCATGACCCTCTAGGGTCAAAGTTCTCCTGTTTTGCAATGTGACCCACTCCTTGATCCAGATTAATTTCGCTGCCTTTTGGTAAACTTCCCAATCAGGGAGTCCAAAACCGCCCATGTTTCTTTTCCCCTGCGGTATGTTATATGAGATCCTCGCCTTCTTTCCCTCCCATAAAAAATTCCTAACTCTTTTATTAAAGTCTAAGAAAAAAATTTTATCCAGACTCACCAGTATGCTTTGGAATAGAAAAATAAGTTTTGGGAGAATATTCATCTTAATAGCTGCTATTTTACCCGTGAAAGACAGTTTTAACTTTTTCCATCTGTCTAAGTCCTGATATATTTTTTGTAATAGTGGAGTGTAATTATCTTCTTTTAATGATGAATATCTCGATGTAATCCATATTCCTAAATATTTTGTTTTCTTCACTACCTGGAGGCCTAAAGTATCTTCCAACTCTTTCTTATATGCTTCTGTTATGTTTTTCGCTATTATTTTGGTTTTTGTTTTGTTAAGTTTAAAGCCGGCAACTTCTCCATACTTCTGTGTTTCCTGTAATAATTTGACAGCTGAATCTTGTCCTGATGGGTTTGTTCTCCTATGTTGTGCCACGTGTTTTGTTTCTTTGTCCGTAACAAAGAAGAGAACAATAAAGAAATCAATCATGTCATTCCATATGTTTCAAGAATATCTGAAAAGCTCAGGAGGATTTCAACCAATACAACATACTGTACATGCACATGTTAAAGCCCAAGAATACTCTAAGGCAGAAGCTTGTCCACCCCAAGATTGAAACACCTAGACACAACCTGAGCAATGTGATATATGTAGTACAATGCAGTGAGAAATGTGCAGATCTGTGCTTTGGAGAAATAAAACAAACACTTCACAAACGCATGGCACAACATGGAACAAACTATCAGGACAAGATTCAGCAGTCCATCTGCATTTGAAAGACAAAGGCCACTCTTTCGAAGACAGCAAAGTCCACATTCTGAACAGAGAGGGCAGCTGGTCTGAAAGAGAGGTCAAAGAGGCCATCTATGTTAAAATTGAAGAGCCCTCCCTCAACAACCCCACCTATCTCCTGTTTACCACAGTTCTTTCAGCAGTTCTAAGAAGGTTTCATGCCCATTTGTACTATTCAGGTGACCTTGAGGCACAAATAAACCTCCAAGTGGCCTCAATGACTCTCAGAATGAGTGCTAATGTAAAGCATTCTCCAATTGGGTCTAAAAGGTGACTTCAGGCATCCCGTAGAAGCCTAGATTATTAAACTTTTCAAGGATAAAGTTGCTAATTTCTGCCTCTTGTTCTTGTCATTCAGTATTTGAAATGTGTTTAGGTTATAGAATGTAGAACATAGTTCTTTGATCTATTTCTTAGAACAGACAAAAGAGACAGCACTTAGTTTTAAAGCCCAAAACAAAGTGGAGCCCTTCTCTTCCACACCAATTGAACTACGTATTAAAATGCGGATTTAAAGCACTCCTTCAAATATCTAGGTAGGATGGGTAATGAACCAAAGAAAGGAGTGAGGAATGGGCTTTGGGATTAGATAGCCTTTCCTAATGCTTTATTGAGGTGCTTTATTGTTGCTAGCTGTTTTAATGTTTAATACTGTTAACATTTGTTTAATTGATGTTTTCTTTGTTAATGAATGTATTGCTTTTTTATGGATTGCTCTAAAAATCGAAAATGGAAGAATGATAAAATTATGTTATTAGATAACAACCTGACTGTAGTGTTTGATCTGGACTGAGAACCACTGAAATAGCCTAGACACTGAATGCAAGTGTATGAGCTTTTATTAGTTTTTCTTTTCCATTCTGGGAAAAAAAAATTGGACCATATGTCAGTGGCTGAAGTTAACTACTTTTATGAAGATATTTAATAGAAGAAAAACTCTTGAAAGTATACAAATTGTGTTAATAGAGTGAATAACTTCAGCACATCCAGCACTTGTAGGAGTTTCCCAATGAAACTTGAATTACTCACATTTTATTTTTCTTCCTGTGTTTTAATAGGAGACTTCCTACCCTGCTCTTCAAGATATTCTTCCTTATTGGCCCCAGTGGATTTTTATGTTGGCCCTTGAAGGACTTTGGCTGTGCCTCACCTTCCTTTTGAGTGTACCTGGGTGTCCAAAGTCAGTTGAAGCTTAAATCCTTTTTTTTCAATGCTATCTTTTCCAGATACCTATGAGATTTCCTATGCTGTTCTGATTAATAACACTGCAATGTTTAATTTTCAAATAATATTTCTTTGCCATTAGTTAACTTGAGGGACAACTGGCTACAATATTCTCATGAAGAAGCTTCACTGAAATCAGTTGGAGCTAGCTATTCCAGGAGTGCTATTTATCCCTAGACTGCCTTTTTTTAAAACAGTGATTCGCATATGGAACTCTTAAAGGGCTGTGAAAATGGCTTAGATATGGCTAAGAAATGGCTAAGAATTTTGTCATGAAGTTCCTGTTTTGGGATTTTGATGGACAGTGGAAACAACAATGAAATGAAATGATGGACATTGGCCAGTTGTGAAAATTATTGACATATTCTGGAAGCTATTAACAGCTTACAAAGCTGCTTTCTCTTTATATTAACACTACACAAAAAGAGCTCTTGATCCTTTCAAATCAGTCTGCTCACACCTATGCTAACATATGACTCACAGATTTCCCCCCCACCCTCTCCTGTAGAGGCTACCTTGGACCTGGAGGTATTGGCAGTTTTGGAAAGTTTCCCAACTGTACCGGAGGGGCAGCAGCTTACATTGATCATTTGCTTCTAGGAGGAAAACATATGTATCAACATCCATCTTCTAATGTGAGTTAAACATTCCAAACATCTATCAACTATTTGTAAAATGATTCAACTTAAACGTTTTATCACTGCTTATTAAGAATATTGGAAGGCAAATCGTGATTTTAATTTTTGTAATTCTTCAAAATTGCTGCCAGCTTCTTATTTTCTGTAGTTATTCTTTGAAATCAATTAACTCCTCCTTAATGTGTTCACATATTTTCATTAGAAATATTTTTAAAATGTAAAGAAAATATAGATTATATGACAGAACTTTCACTCACAATTTCATTCTAACTAGGAAATCAACATTACCATTCTTTAATTTCTTAAAGTAATGCTAGGATTGCACATTTCAGAAATAGTTGAGGTTCTCCATCTCCAAGACTTTAGAAAGCAGATAAAAAATACAATGGCTGGAGTAATTCCACCTATTTTTCAGAAAGTTCTAGTGCTAGCCATAAGTAGAACAGCATGGCTATTTTTTCCCATCTTCACTTTATTTAACTAAAATTATTGAACAATAATTTCAGTGAATTACTGCTATAGTTACAACAATTATGCATTTTTAATACTGTATATACTTGAGTATAAGCCGACCCGAATATAAGCCGAGGCACCTAATTTTTCCCCAAAACCTGGGAAAACTTATTGACTCGAGTATATGCCTAGGGTGGGAAATGCAGCAGCTACTGGTAAATTTCAAAAATAAAACATAGCAGACTAAGTACTGTAAATAAACGTACTGTATATCCAAGATCAGAGATATACCTGTACTTGTATTCAGCAATGCTTGGGCAGAGCAAGGGGGCATGACCAAGCACAGGTAAGACAGACAACACAGAGACTGCCAGCGTGCAGGAGAAAAAAAGAGCGGTGGTATCAGCAGTTATTGGACCACCCACAGAGGCTGCAGGTGCTCGCAGATGAGCGGGAGAGACCGGAGAACACTCGCACTCGAGTATAAATCAAGGGGTGCTTTTTCAGCATAAAAAATGTGCTGAAAAACTCGGTTTATACACGAATATATACGGTAGCTCTAAATTTACTATAGGTCTCCTATTTTAAAATAAATAAATAAAATAAAATAAATATAGCAATTAAATAAAATTTCTCCATCCAGATCTAACATTAGTCTAACATTAAGTGACAGGCACAGGTAACTCCCATGCAATTTGCTTAACGCATTGTAAGCTTAACGCATTGTAAGCCGCCCTGAGTCTCCGGAGAAGGGCGGCATATAAATCAAATTTTAAAAAAAAAATTCTACTTTCTAACTGGAATGCAATAACTATGCTTATGTGTTGCTCCCAGTCTCGTGACATAGAAATTCAGGGTCAGAAGAAACATCTGAACAAACAATATTTCTAGATCTAAAGCTCTGCATGGGGCTACACTACAGCATTCTGAAGCTTCAACTTGAGGTATAGGCAGTCTTTGGATCCCCTAAAGTGATCTATGTTACGCTTCTGTTCTACAAGCTGCACTTGACTGCTGGTTTGCTTTCGGGGTATTAGTTATCTATAAAGCCCTGCATGGCATGAATCCAGATTACTTGAAGAACCATCTCAATCATGCTGGGTAGAGGATGCATGCTGAAGATCCCATTGGTCAAGGAATTCTAGCTGGTGGGGTCCAGAATTAAGAGCCTTCTCTGCTATGGTGCCAGCCCTTTGGAACATCTTGTGCCCCTGGGGTGAGATCTGCCATCACCCTTCTTCATTAAGAGTCCAAAGCCCTGACTGTGCCATTTGGTCTGGGACCTCAGTGAGGGAGTACCTCCCCTGCTATGCATCCTGCTTCCATTTTTTAATCATAACTTTGTATTCTTACTCTTACTGTTTCGTATACTTATATATTTATTTACTGTTATTAGATTTATCTTTCTATCTATCTATATTTATGGTTTTACTGCTTTTAATGTAAATCGCCCAGAGGTATCTCACAGTGAGCTTGGCGACAAATAAATTTTATAAATAAAAAAGGTGTTGCTAAATCAAATTGTATTTAAGTTAGCAACTAATGTTTCTATACAATTAAACAGAATTTCTAATGTACCCTTCTCAATCTATAGGTGTTGTATCTTACTACAGTCCCCTTTGACCCTGAAGGAATTTTAGGAACAATAAATTCTGTTCTTATGGCATTTTTGGGACTTCAGGTATTGTATTCTCTTGCCCTACATAAGCAGAAAAATTTCATCAAATGCTATATAGAAAAATGAGAATTTATAATTCCCTATATGAGTATAAGGGGTGGGTGGGTGGAGGTGGGTGGCCCTCCCAGAGGGATAATAATACAAGTGTTGTTCAAATAGTCTTTTGGAACAACACAAGGGAATACTTATTTTAACATTTCAAACAAGTCATAGAACTTCAGAATTATTTAATAACTGCTCTTATTTACAATACAACACAGAAAAACCTTAATATGGTTAAGAAAAACATACTCCAAAATCAGATTAGATGAAGATATTAACAGAGCTATTTAATGTTACATTAATTTAATGCTGCAATATTTACATCATGTACTAGTTCTCAGTTGCACTCTATTAGTCTGCTAAAGCCATCCTAAGCCACATTTAATGTTCTTGTTTTTCTTCAAGGGAGGAAAAATTCTTTTGTTTTATAAAGATCAGCATAAGCAAATAATTCTTCGATTTTGTGTGTGGAGTATAATAATGGTAAGTTACAAATATTGCCTTGTTAGGTCAAGTACTATATTTCTTTCTCAATTCTTTTAAAGTGTCTGTTGTTTTCTGGCAAATTTGGCTCAAAAGAGATGAATATTTCTTCAGCTGCAATAAACTGAATTTCAGTTCTTTAGAACTGATTCTTTAGGATCACACTTAGAATGCAAATTAAAATATACAAAAAATAAGATAAGAGAACACCTGCCATCTCTAGATGGATTCACCGGATCCTGATGGACTACATCCTAGAGTTCTGAAGGAACTGACATGTGATTTCAAAACCACCAAAACATAGCTTTCAAAGTTCTTGGATCACCAGGGAACTGCCTGAAGACTGGAAAAAGATGATATGGCCCCCATTTTAAAAAAGGAAAAAAAGATCTAGGAAAATACAGACCAATCAGCCTGATATCAATCCCTGGGAAGATCTTAGAAAAGATAATCAAGGAACAAATCTGCAAACACCTAGAAGCAAACAAGATTAAAACAGAAGCCATGCCAAACAAATCTTATTTCATTCTTTGACAAAGAGACAAAATTAGTAGATCAGCAAAATGCTATGGACATAGTATACTTAGATTTCAGTATAGCGTTTGATAAAGTAACCAAAACATACTTCTTGGCAAGTTAGAATGTGAAATAGACAGCACCACCAGAGCAGGTGGGTTTGTAACTGGCTGACAAATTGTACTCAGTGTGTAATCTTCAACGGAACTACATCTATATGAAGAGAGATAAGCAGTGAGGTACCCCACGGTTCCCCTTTTAGGCCCAGTACTTTGCAATATCTTCATAAATGATATAGATGAGGGAATTAAAGGGAAACTTATCAAATTTACAGACAACATGAAGCTGGCAGGAATAGCCAACACCCCAGAAGACAAGCTCAAAATAAAAAAAAATCTTGAAACTTGAACCCTGGGCCCTATTTAACAAAACAAAATTCAACATAGATAAAAGATTTTTCACTAAGGTAAGAAAAATAACCTCTAGGTATAAATTAGGTGAAAGTTGGCTTAATGCCAGTAACTGAGAGGGACCTTGGAGTACTAGTGGACAATCACTTAAATATGAGCTAATAGTGTACAGCAGCAACCACCAAAACCAGTGCAATCCTGGGCTGCATTAATAGAGGGATAGAATCAAGATCACGTGAAGTTCTAGTACTGCTTTACAAAGCTTTAGTAAGATCACACTTGGAATACTATGTCACGTTTTTATCATAATATAAAAAAGATGTTGAGACTCTGGAAAGAGTTTAGAGACTAGCAAAAGGCATTAGGGGGCTGGAGACTAAAACATAAGAAGAATGGTTACAGGAATTGGGTATGTTTAGTTTAATGAAAAGGACTAGGTATGACATGGCAGCACTGTTCTAATATTTGATATTAAATATTTCAAGTATTTAATATTTGACAAGAAACAATTGTTGGAAACTAACCAAGGAGAGAAACAATCTAGAACTAAAGAGAAATTGCCTAACATCAACCAATGGAATACCTTGCCTCCAGAAGTTGTGGGTATTCCATCACTGCAGGTTTTCAAGAGACTGGACAATCATTTGTTTGAAATGGTATAGGGTCCCCTGCTCAAGCAGGGTGCTAGAGTAGAAAACATCAGGTCCCTTCCAACTGTATAATTATATGTTCTAGAATTGGCAGAGCAGCAGCTCTGGAGTAATTCAGAGCAAGACAAGCATGACATCAAATAGGAGTTTGTCAGGAGCTGAGCAGTAGGAAGACATAAATTGTAGGAAGACGTAAAGAACAAAGGAGAGCAATCAATGATACTTATGTTCTGAGGTTTATATGATATGAGGAGTGAAAAAAAATCTTAGAAGCTGTTGATTGAAAGAGGTATGTATTGAAAGCTCCCAATTGCATGTTGAGGCTTTAGGAATATAAGGCAGTTTTCTAGAGAATGAGCTAACAAAGCAAGTGAGCAGACAAATCAAACATTCTGTAAATCAAGCATTTATTTTCATTTAAAATATCTTGTGGTTTTTTTTTTTTTAGGGTGTCATTTCCATGGTGTTGACAAAATGCTCAAAAGACGCAGGCTTTATTCCAGTTAACAAGAATTTATGGTGAGGAACATATGGAATCATTTTATTCTATAAACTGATATTTGATAGATAAACCTTGGATTACTTTTTGATATTCCTGCAGGTCAATTTCATATGTGACAACACTGAGCAGCCTTGCCTTTATACTTCTGCTGTTTATATACTATCTTATAGATGTTAAGAAGGTATGGTCAGGTGCTCCATTTTTCTATCCAGGTGAGTATGCTTAAAAATAAAATATTTTATTTAACTTTTTTCAGATTAAAGACTTAGGTGGCTATGAAGACCTTGGTAGATTTTCTTTGTCTTGTTGATTCATAATGGGCAGTTTCTATCTCTCCCACCCATCATGTAGTTAGTTTTAACACTGGTTTATATTCTTTTACTTTCCCCAAAAATAAGACCCTGTCTTGTATTTTTTTGAACCCTGAAACAAGCACTTGGCCATATTGCTATGCGCTCAAAAGCACGATTGGGCTTTTATCAGGGGATGTCTTATTTTGGGGGAAACAGGGTAGCTGCCTTACCAGATGCTTTGTTCAATTCCTGTAGCCCTAAAACTTTTTGCTAACAAGTGGAATGAATTTCCTGGAATGCCATCATCAACTTATGGTTGAACTAATGATTCCCTGCGATATAGGTGAAATATGCTGGAATGATATGGTTTGATTATTCTGTAGGAATATCTTGGAATAGGAGTCCAATATTGGATTAATTATAAAAGAAACTCAAGTAACTTTAGGTACAACTGTAAATGCTGGTGGCAGGACCTGTGGGATTGATACCCAGAAATGTTTAGAAATCATCTGGTAAAAAAAAAAAACATTTGATATTTTTGTAGTTTATAGAAATTTGTTACTTCTTTGATCCTCTTAATTATTGCAATTTGATATACAAATCATTATTTGTAGTTTATAGAAATTTTCAAGTTATTTAGAAGCCATGGAAGGGGACTGAAAGTGAAGCTAGAAACTACAGGGTAGGGTAGTGGGATGGGGTCATTTGATAATCTTTTGGCATTCAGGGGCTGTGCTTCATAAGAGTCTGGTTGTGAGACCATTTCTAAAGCTAGGCTGACAGGATCAATTGGGATTGTTGCTATTGTATCAGCATCCCTGCTACATGACAATCTCCCTGCCTGAGCAATGGAGGCCATTTTGGGGCAGGCGTTGGAGTTCACCAGACTTAAGGTTCTGAAAGTCTTCCGCCTGCCATTTCTAGATTTGGCATCTGAAGCAGCCCAGGAGTTCATGGTCATCGTGGCGGCCATAGGCCTATCACAGATCATCTAAGACCTAAGTTGAGACAGTAGTTACACATGTAATCTTCTTGCCAGAGCAACATGATATAGTGAAGACTATAACATTGTCCGGTTATGGTCAGATAACACCTGGTATTCTTGAGATCACTTATGCCACCACACACACTCCATGCAGGGAGGCCAGTCCCAGTTGAGTGGTCTACTTCCAAAAACTGATGGACCCAAATGTTGAGGGAATTTGGAGGACATTCTAGGGATTTTGCTGCACAACCCAGCCAAAGTCTTGGTAACATCCTGGAATCAAAAGAGCCAGGACTGTGTGGCCTCTCAACCCAACTCTCCCGATTTTCCATAAAGAACATGGAGGAGCTGCAGATTCTGAAAAGGATTAAGAAAGGACTAGAGCCCATTGGAAAAAAATAAGGATGAATCTGATTTAGAGCTTACCTGGCTTATCTTGTGGCAGTAACAGCAGAGAAACAACAGTATTTCTATACCCTTATTGCATTTGCAGTGTCTCCCATGAGTCTTGTTTTGTATCATCAAGTCTCTCCTGGGAGAGGAAGGCTTGGTTGATCATCTTCAGGGTCAAACAGACCCTGTTCAACATCTGATGGACAAAATCACTTGGGTTTGTTCTCAGTTGGAACCTATGCATGGTGTAATATGAGATGCCCAAGGAAAGATCTTGCCCAGTTATCTGGGAACAGTTCAATCATGCTGGACATGATGAAGTGGACAGGATTAACCACCTGATTGGTGAAAGCCTCCAGGATGGTGACTGCCAGGTGGATTCAAGCAGTAATAAATTCTTCATTGCAAGAGGGGAGGCTTCTGGGGGCTTTAAGGAGGACCTGAATTACCCCCTTCTTAAAAACTATCATTTGATTTTATCTAGCTGTACAATTTTTGTTGTTTCCCATTTTTCCTTTCTCAGAAAGATGGTAGAAGAGGTGGTTGCTTGGGAACTTCAGAATTTCCTGAATTATTTAGACCCCTTCCGGTCCAATTCAGGCCCAATTATAGAATAGAAACAACATTGCTCACATTTGTTGATATCTAGCAAGAGCAGGATGAAAGTTGTGCAACCATTCTTGGGCTCTTGACCTCTCTGCAGCTTTCAATCCTATCCTTTGGGCCAGCTATGGGGTTTGTGGCTAGGCAGCACGTTTTGCTCCTTTCTCCAAGGCCAGTCCCAACTGGTCTGAACAGGGAGAGATCCATGGCCACTTCTTTGTAGCACACTGCAGGACTTGGCACTTTCTACATCCTTTTTAACATCTATATGAAGCCACTGGGTAAGATCATTTGTCATCATGGGTTGAGTATCACTATGCTGATGATACTCAACTTTATATCTCCACCTCTGGTGATCCAAGTGATGCTATCACTGCTATCTTGCCATGCCTGGAGGCTGTAAAAACTTGGATGGGGGACAATAGTCTTCAGCCAAAACCTGACAAGACCAAATGGTTTTGGGTGCATGGAGCTTCAAGATCTGGGACTTTTAACAGCTTTAGTTTTGGATGGGGTTACAGAACACACTGCAACTTGGGGGTTCTCCTGCCTCCAAACTCCTCAAAGAATAAGTGGCAAGAGCCTGTGCATTTTATTTTGTGTACCAGTTATAGTCTTTCCTGAATCAAGAGTCCCTGTTTTCAATCACTCAAGCCCTGGTCATCTCACACGTGGATTACTGTGGTTCCAGGGACTCCATAGGGTAGCCCATGTTATACACCTTGTTGTTTCTGAATGAAAGTCAGGATGATGGTTATTACCTTTAAAGCTCTGTATAGCATGGGTCCAGGTTACTTAAGGAACCATCCTCACCCCAATGGGACTGACGTGTCCTACCTATCCCAGCAAAGCGGGTATGCTGTGGGTCCATCACATAGGGAATTTCAGGTGGCAAAGTCCAGAAGACTTCTCTGCTATGGCTTCTTCCCTTTGGAACATCTTATCCAGAGGTGAGATTGACTCCCAACCTTCCAAAAGGACCTGATTCTGCCAGGAGGCTTGGGATCCCAACAAGGGAATAGCACACTGAAGGTGGTTGAAGAGAAAATCCTATCTCCCTCCTGTTGTATCTTTTAACTGTAACTTTACTTTGGATTGTAATTCTATTTTTATTTTTAGAAATACTGATCTTTTATGGTCTTATTGTTTTTAATGTTGTAAGCTGCCCAGAGCCACTTCAAACCAAGATGGGTGGCAAACAAATTTAACACACACACACACACTCGGTAATACATTACTACTTTTCTGATGGTGTTTTTGATTTCTTTACAGGTATGAACTCCATTCTTGTTTATGTAGGACATGAAATATTTGAAAACTATTTTCCTTTTAAATGGAAGCTGCATGATACACAATCACACAGTGAACATTTGACTCAGGATCTAATTGCTACATCTTTATGGGTTATCATATCGTATATACTCTACCGGAAAAGGATATTCTGGAAGATATAATTCAACTTAATACAAATCAAAAAGTATGGGCTATGAGAGCATTGTATTCCCATCATATTAATGTCACATTTTTTCCTGAAGCGTTCTGTATTTGGTTTACATTCCAGATTATTTTGAACTGAAATCTATATATTTAGCCTTCCATTTAGTAAAACAAGACTTTGTTCAAACTTTATTTTCTACATTATTCAATTTCTAAATAAACATACTGAATGCTTTCTAATAATGGTATTTTCAAAAGAATTTTTGGTACACAACTATTCAGAAATTTGTCTCATAAAAATCACATAGATCATACAGTGGTATTTGGGACTATGCAGGCTCAGGAAGATTCTGTTCATTTGATTGTGCCACAACGCCTTCTGAAAACCACTCAAGATTGTAGACTGGAATGAACAACAGTACTCTTCAGTCTCCTTCATGGCTTCAGTTCAGCTACTCTATTTATTTTGTAAAGCTAAGACGCTCTTATCTTAAGCAATAGTCAAATCTGGTTTACAAATGACTTGTATCTACCATCACTCTGTCTGTTTGAAGATATCAGGCAGAACACTCGACCACGATGATCTCAGGTAAAACATCATGATGAATATCTGTATCAACTTTATGAGACTTGTGAATTATTGCAACATGACTGTAATGGAATTATGGATTTCTATTACTTACCCACCATTTTAAATCCAGTGTTGTGTCTGAACTAGATATTTTTTAATGAAAGGATGATTTTAATTAATTTTGAAAACTATTTTATTTAGAATGCCAAAGTCAAAAGTTGAAGTCATGAAGTTTGACTATAGTTTTCCAGCAACTTTGCTTCAGCAGCTAAAGATAACTGGTAGCCCAATGGAATGATAATGATTTTTCTCCTTATTTGCTGCTTCTCAGCTCCAATGAAGGAGCTCAAATGACGTCTACTCAGCTCAATGTCTGAAGAAGCAAAATCTTCTCATTCATACAGAATCTATGCAATACCATCATCAAGTTTTCCCCACAGCGTGATACTTGACGCTCCATTGCCAGACGGAAATCCTCCTTCACACCTTTAGTGATTCCTCTGGTGATTGTGTGATGTCTGCAATTAGAATAACACAAAAACAAATTAAAGGCCATGGAGCTACATCTTGTAAAATGAAATCTGCATAGTATTTGTTGTAGAACATTCCAGTTAACATTTTAAAATATTTATAGAATGAGAATGTTCTGTGATAAGTATCGTACATGTATTATAAGGTCTTATGTAAAATCTCCAAATGATTTTAAAGGTATGGAAACACATCCTAGAATTTAAAGTCCTGAAATGTCTGGATCTCTTTAATGCAATGTATTAAAGTATCCATGCTAAAGACAATTGTATTCAGTTTTAAATTTGGCCATAAGAATATTTTTATGACTGCAAGTTAAAAGAGTAATAGAACTAATGTTGTATTTCATCTTTTAGCATAAATTGTTTACCAAAATAGAATAAAAGCAGGTCAATATATATGTAGTAATGTAACTGTAAAGTTCTGGAGATGACATCACTAATTATCCCTGCCCAAACACACTGCTTAACTTTCTCCATAAGAAATTAAATAATTTATGGCCCAATGAGAAGAATCAACAGTACCATTTACTGTTGAATTACAGGTAGTCCTCAACTTATGACCACAATTGGGACCAGAACTTGGTTTCTGGATGATGCAGTTATTAAGCAAGTAATTCCAGGACCATTTTTAACATGGTTGTTAATCGAATCTGGCCATTGATTTTGCTTGTAGAAAGCCAGTTGAGAAGGCCCCAATTCGTGATCACATGACTAGAACACTGCAACTGTTGTAAATGAGCTGGTTGCCAAGTATCCAAACTGAAATCATATGACCACGCGGTTAGTAAAATTGTAACTTTGAGGGCAAGTCATAACTCACTTTTTTCAGCATCATAACAACTCTGAATTGCCATTAAATGATTGGTTGTAAATCAAAGATTACCGATTCCACTATAACCACTACTGTAGCACAAAGAGCTACAGAAATGAGTCAGATAATGCCATTTTGTAATGGACATTCTGAAATTAATTTTAGGTTTTCCAGACTCTGCTTTTTCCTTCTATTGCAATGATCTTGCATTCAGCTACGACCTATGGATTCTCAAGCAATTTGAAAGGGTAAGATTTAACCATATTGCAACACACACACCCCCAATTTGCCTTAATGGGTTGGGACATCATCAGTATATAAAAGAACTATTAAGACACCAGAAACTGTTGTATATCCACCATGGACTACTACAGCATATTTCTTTGTTATACAACCTCTATTGGTGGAGAATTCAAAATAAAAATGGACAAAAAAGAGGGAGGCAATGGTAGAAATGAATTGCAAGTCTTCCAAAATTGCTTTACAATGTTTATGACTATTTTATCTAAAAAACCCTACTCTACAATATCATGAATTAGCTGAGGCTAATTGTCAAACGAAGTAAAAATGCACAATTTTACCTCAATTCCAGAAAAAAAAAAAATCACATTTTAGTTCTTAAACCGCATATTCAATAAGGCTGCATTTGTTTGATTTTAAACAAGACTTCACATTATATGTTGTCTTTTCATTGCCTCTATCTTGCCCATATAGTTTTTTAACAGAAAGATAATTTCTTGTTGAAGAAACAACTTGCTGAAACCGCAAACCAGAAATCAGACTATATATATATATTTCCAAGATTACTAACAAAACTGCATAGATCAATTTTCTTTCACTGCTAATAGTCAAATTTGCTTCTCAAGAGGCAAAGAAAATAGGAACAAGCAATGTAGTGAAAGTAAAGAATATCAAAAATGCTATGAAAATCCTTGCCAGTCTTAACAAATTAGAGTAAATTTTTAGCTACATTATAAAAAAATAGTCTGGTTTGTCCAGAAAAAAAATAGAAAGAGCATTATTTTATTATATAGAGATCCACTTAAAAGTTTAACATACATGAACCAGTAACTTATGAAAAAGTAACAAATGTTAACAATAATAAAACAATTTGCCAAATGATGTAGGCACAAATGAAGAACAAAAGCATGGAATTAACAAAGGTCTGATAACCATGACCAGTACAACATATTGACGAAAAGACAGCACACTATGAGCAGGGATGTCCTCCTGCTTTGTACCTGTCAGCAGTCTGCATGCTGGGCTGTAGTACAGGTATGAATTCCTGCTGCAGTAACCCCAGCGGAGGGCTAGAAGTCCTTTAAAAAACAGCAAACAGCAGCATTCAAACACACACACCAACTTCCCGCTGTGCTACAAAATCAATTCTCCAGTAACATATATTAAGAGGAGGAATACAAATCAAATGTCTAAATCCTAGTGCAGGCATCCAATTGATTTATTAGAGATGATGAAACAGAAAAAGCTTCACAAGCCTAGGCGTTCCAAAGAAGAGAATTCAAGAAGTCATCTGAGGATTTAAATCCTGTTGGCATAAATAATGCCTTTACCAAAAAAGACACAATGTGGTAAGCAATCCTTAGATGACATGTAAAATTTCAGTGAGGAAGTCCAGCAAATGTTCATCATGTTGAAGAGAATAGATATCTCCTGAAGCACACATTCTCTATCTCTTTTTCAAATGGGAAGAAAACTGTTACTGTTAGACTAGGCTACCTACGTAACATAATAAATCAAGCCACCTCTTTCTTTTACAAAATAGAAAGGGCTACTTGGCATCAAGTATGCTACTTCCTTTTCTTGCCGCAGGACACATCTAGGGAAACTGCAGCTTCTATAATTCTTTCCCAGATATTTTTTTTAATAATTTTGTGAAAGCAACTTTCAGAACAAAATAAATCAACAGCAAAACCAAGATATTTTGAAAGAGAAAAGAAAACATAACATTTCAATAGCAATAGCACTTAGATTTATATACCACCCTGTAGTGCCTTACAGCAGTCTCTGGATAGTTTGCAATTTCAGCATATTGCCCCCAATAATTTGGGTCCTCATTTTAACGACATTGAAAGGATAGAAGGCTGAGTCAACTTGGAGCGCCATCAGGATCTAACTCCAGACTAGGGAGTTAGTGGGTAGTTAGCCTGCAATACTGCATTCTAACCACTGCACCACCAGGGCTTGCCCATTCCAGAACTGACTTACACTACAAATGCTTCCAAACAGAAATTTAGCAATAAATTAAGACGTGAAATACATTCTTTTTTAGTAATAGCTGCAAGTTAATGTCACTTGAAGTTTGTTATTATTCATATGTACTACAGGAAATATGTATTGTAATTTTTGCCTTCTCCAGTATTTTGATTGTTTTATTTTTCCAGCATTTTTCTTAATTGCTGTTGTACAATAAATAGCTGCAATAATTTCATTGATACTGATGCTTTAGAGATGGTTTTCCATGCCCCCATTAGCCAAAATGGCAGCTAACAGGTTTGTTTCATATATCTATTAAAAAGATAAGAAAACAAAATTATATCTCTGTTATATTAGCATTTGAGAAGCCCTGTTGGAAGTCATACCAGTTTGAAAGCTTTTAACAGAATTCTATTGAATCTAATTTTCATTACCAGCCTAGAAAATGAAACATCTTAATATTCTGATACACAAACCAGTCAGCCTTTTTTTAAATAATAAAAATCAAATTTAAGTTGGTTAAATTTATCAAATTTCCTTTCTAATTCGCAAACATGACAAAATCTATTAATTTCTTATAGAAATAATAATTACAAAATACAAGATTAATTACATCACAACACAAATGCAGGAAAGGCCAGCAAGGCAGTACTATCACTATAATACCTTCAGTTTTTTCCCATTCAAACTGATCTGATTCTCAGACACTGCCTGGACAAGTCATTGCAGTTTTCTTGGAAAGGTTTTTCAGAAATGGTTTGATATTTCCTCCCTGCTAGGGCTGCGAGAAAATAATAACTGGGTTTGTAGCTATGGTGGGGCTGGAACTCAAGAGTTTCCCAGGTTCTAGCCTGGTGCTTCAACCACTACACCAATCTGGTTCTCTAACATATTTACTAACATTTCCAAGAAATTGGACATAGAATTATTTTATAATCAGCAAATGCTCCTTCTGGAGAGGAATTTCACTAGGTTCATAATAAAGTTGTGGCAGGATAAAGCTGCACCACTATTCAAACCTAAACTTCTGAAACAGAACTTTCAATTAAAAATCAGATTCTACATCAGGTGTAATAATGCTAATAGAGAAATGAGCTAGAGAAGGCAAACAGAACTGTAACTGCGGAAGGACTCCTATTGCAACTAATCCTTTCTCACTAATTCAGGGCAAAGGTCCAATTTCCTGTCTGTTCACCAAAAAGAATCATTTTAATATTTTCAGTGAAGCAAAAAGGAAGGGGATAAAGCTGTTGGGTTCTCTGTACGTGACAGGATAATTATGCTTTGCTTCTCAGAAGCTGCTGGAAGATTCTGCTATCGAAGAAAACATTATGACTTGAATTCCATACAATTATTATATAACAGAAGAACAGAACAGATCATTGTTTCATAGTTCTATGGGGTGGACATTAGTAGTCATAATAGAAGGATTAGCAACTGAAACTGTTAGGTAGGATGGAGTCAGTGTCAGGATTCCAAGTAATAGATTCATAGCAAGCAAAAACTCTGAGGCAGGGGGATTCCTCAAAGAATAGCTTTATTAGAAATATTGTATTGGCACATATCTGGTAAAAACCAACTCTGAGGTGGCCCTTGGTTTTCACCTAATTAAAACTAAAAGTTTTTATTTATTTATTTATTTATTGGCTCTATTTATATGCCGCCCTTTCTCCGGAGACTCAGGGCGGCTTACAATGCGTCAAGCAATAGCCTTCATACTTTTGTATATACCTGCTTAGTAGGGCTTTCGTCCCCCCCCCAAAGCGGTGTTCTTTTTTATACAAAGTCAGCTTATTGCCCCCACAAACCGGGTCCTCATTTTACCCACCTCGAAAGGATGGAAGGCTGAGTCAACCTTTTTTCCTCAACCACAATCAGTCACATAGCCCAATCAAGGCAGCATCCGCTGGTCTGGTGACATTATTCCTCCTTCCTCTGGCCAGGTATGAAAACGTCCTTGGTTCCCAAGAGAAAGCATTTTATTATAACTACACAACCCCAGCTATCTCTAACACACACACACCCTTTCCTATCCCTCGCTCCAGTGTGGCAGCACTGAAGCTCCAAGATCAGATCAGCTTCAGGGTTGACAGTCAGTTTTATTTGAATGCACAATAATGCATTCCATCACACAACTGCCAAACTGATAATTAAAATTCACTGGCTTTGAAAAATACAAATTTAACTGGGAAAAATTAAATAAAGACTTAGTGTCTTAAGAATATATTCTTAGTAAGAAAGTGCTTCAGAAAAACGTTTGTGAAATTAACCCCCCTATCCTGGGGAACAGAATGGTACAAGGGATTACCTTGTAATTATACAAAATACAAAACTCTTTCCCTACAGGCAGAACATCTGGCTGCTATTATCTTCTCAACCAGTAAATCATAGATAAATTGGGCATAAGACTAAATCCCTGAAACTTTTAAAATTTATCTCAACAAATTAAAAATGAGTATAAATGTTTTGGGATAAAATAGGCTTTTTATAATCATAGTGAAATTTAGGTTATTTGATAATGTCCCCCCCCCCCCCCAAATATTGAGAACCAATGTCCTAATAAACATGATGGATGCAATAAAAACACGTTATAAGGAAATTTACTTTTTTGGGGTTACTATTTGGAATAACAGAATCTAATGTGCATACAAAATAAAAAATGGTATGAAATATCTTTTTTAAAAACCAAAAAGCTTTTGGTAATAGCTGATAGAACTCAATATTTGAATTGGGACCTCACTGGATATGAATGTCAGCATGAATCCAATAACAGATGAGAGATTCAGGGTCTCTCATATCCATAAAAATAAGAGTAAGTCTCAAATCAGAACGATATCACCATTATTTTCCTTGCGGATTTCTCACTTTCCATAATGTATGTCAGAGAAATTCATAATGTAGCAAGCCTACTGGATACTGGTGGACTTCAGCTTCCTTCTTGCGACCTGAGTTTCTTTTTGTACTTTCCTTTGCTTATAGTCTATGACCACAATAAACTTTAGCTAATTATAAAAAATAATCTATGAACATGTCCTTGCAGTATGAGCAAAATAGTTTTTGAACTGAAAACACATTTCCACTTCTCAAGCTTCCCAATTCCTGTCATTTTGGAAGCCCAACAGATAATCTACATGGATAGAAAATTCATCTCCACTGAAGTGAACAAGCTTTTTCCAGGCTGCTAAAACATCTACTATGCAAATGTTTTCAATTAAAAGTTCTACCATAAGTAACCATAGGTAGCAAGACAAATAATGAAAGAATGTGGGAACTGCAGCACAACACATTTGAAAGACACCAGGTTAGCTACCCATAATGTAGGACTTTGTAATGGTGATAATATGTTCCAGTTCCGTGATTCCGGTGTGAAATCACAGATACAAAGCTATATCCTACATGTGGTGTACTACAATGCATTCAGAAAGTATTCAGACCGCCCTTCACTTTTGTCAATTTTGTTATGCTGATTCTACAGTTGTTGAAATTCATTTTTTCTCATTAATCTACACTTGGCACCCCATAACAACAAAGTGAAAACAGAATTTCAGAAATGTCTGTAAATTTACAGTGGGGCAAAAAAGTATTTAGTCAGCCACCAATTGTCCAAGTTCTCCCACTTAAAAAGATGAGAAAGGCCTGTAATTGACATATAGGTAGACCTCAACTATGAGAGACAAAATGAGAAAACAAATCCAGACAATCACATTGTCTGATTTGGAAAGAATTTATTTGCAAATTATGGTGGAAAATAAGTATTTGGTCACCTACAAACAAGCAAGATTTCTGGCTCTCACAGACATGTAACTTCTTCTTTAAGAGGCTCCTCTGTCCTCCACTCATTACCTGTATTAATGGCAACTGTTTGAACTTGTTATCAGTATAAAAGACACCTGTCCACAACCTCAAACAGTCACACTCCAAACTCCACTATGGTGAAGACCAAAGAGCTGTAGAAGGACACCAGAAACAAAATTGTAGACCTGCACCAGGCTGGGAAGACTGAATCTGCAATAGGCAAGCAGCTTGGTGTGAAGAAATCAACTGGGAGCAATAATTAGAAAATGAAAGACATACAAGACCACTGATAATCTTCCTCGATCTGGGGCTCCACGCAAGATCTCACCTCGTGGGGTCAAAATGATCACAAGAACGGTAAGCAAAAATCCCAGAACCACACAGGGGACCTAGTGAATGACCTGCAGAGAGCTGGGACCAACGTAACAAAGGCTACCATCAGTAACACACTACACCGCCAGGGACTCAGATCCTGCAGTGCCAGACGTGTCCCCTTGCTTAAGCCAGAACATGTCCGGGCCCATCAGAAGTTTGCTAGAGAGCATTTAGATGATCCAGAAGAGGATTGGGAGAATGTAATATGGTCAGATGAAACCAAAATAGAACTGTTTGGTAGAAACACAACTCATCGTGTTTGGAGGAGAGAGCATGCTGAGTTGCATCCAAAGAACCCCATACTTACTGTGAAGCATGGGGTGGCAACATCATGCTTTGGGGCTGTTTCTCTGCAAAGGGACCAGGACGACTGATCCGTATACAGGAAAGAATGAATGGGGCCATGTATTGTGAGATTTTGAGTGCAAACCTCCTTCCATCAGCAAGGGCGTTGAAGATGAAACGTGGCTGGGTCTTTCAGCATGACAATGATCCCAAACACACCGCCCAGGCAACGAAGGAGTGGCTTCGTAAGAAGCATTTCAAGGTCCTGAAGTCGCCTAGCCAGTCTCCAGATCTCAACCCCACAGAAAACCTTCGGAGGGAGTTGAAAGTCCGTGTTGCCCAGCGACAGTCCCAAAACATCACTGCTCTAGAGGAGATCTGCATGGAGGAATGGGCCAACATACCAACAACAGTGTGTGCCAATCTTGTGAAGACTTACAGTTAGACCTCTGTCATTGCCAACAAAGGATATATACCGTATTTTCTGGCGTATAAAACGACTTTTTAACACATGAAAATCTTCTCAAAAGTTGGGGGTCGTCTTATATGCCGGGTGTCATTCTCCTGTAACCAGGCAGCCCAGCCCGAAAGGCTCTGACGAGCCAAGCTCTGACCATCCCAGCTGAGTTGCCTGCTAATCAAGCAACTCAGCTGGGATGGCCAGAGCCATGTAAAAGGAAAAAAGTTTTCCCCCTTCAGCTTGCTTACCTTAGCTGCTAGTCGCAATGCTTGCCTTGCTTCGTTTGCCTGAATCCATTCCATCAGCAAGCAACTCCCTGCCTGCAATCAAACAGGCAGGGAGTTGTGGACTTCAACTCCCAGAATTCCTCAGCCAGCAAAGCAAAGCTGGCTGAGGAATTCTGGGAGTTGAAGTCTACAAGTCTTAAAGTTGCCAAGGTTGGAGACCCCTGTTCTATTGGGTAAGTTTTTTTCCCCCTTTGGGAGCTTTAAAAAAAATAGTTAATTGGGTTTTTTTTTAGTTGTTCTTTTTTAGACCTAGCCATTTAAAGTTTAGGAAGTTTTAAATTTAGCTTTCATATAAAAATAAAATAAAATAAAATGAAATGAAATAAAATAAAATAAAATAATAAAATAAAATAAAATAAAATAAAATAAAATAAAATAAATAAAATAAGCTAATAAAAAAATAAAATAAAATAAAAATAAAATAAAATAAAATAAATAAAATAAATAAAATAATATAAAATAAAATAAAATAAAATAAAATAATAAAATAAAATAAAATTTGTGCAGCTTTCTGAGATTTAGTGTGTTTCTGTAGTGTTTCACTCTAACTACACAAACACACAAAATCTCACAAAGCTGTATGTGGAATTTTGTGTGTGTAAAGTGTGAAAGTTGGGTTTGGGGGCTTTTTGTTGCTGTGTGAGGTTCCTGCTTGTTGCAGGGGCCATTTTGGGTCTAGCACAGCTGCTTTTACATTGTTGGTGAGCCAGTTGTGTTGTGTTGTGTGTGTGTAAAGTGTGAAAGTTGGTTTTTTGGGCTTTTTGTGGCTGTGTGAGGTTCCTGCTTCTTGCAGGGGCCATTTTGGGTCTAGCACAGCTGCTTTTACATTGTGGGTGAGCCAGTTGCATTGTGTTGTGTGTGTGTAAAGTGTGAAAGTTGTTTTTTTTGGGGGCTTTTTGTGGCTGTGTGAGGTTCCTGCTTCTTGCAGGGGCCATTTTGGGTCTAGCACAGCTGCTTTTACATTGTGGGTGAGCCAGTTGCATTGTGTTGTGTGTGTGTAAAGTGTGAAAGTTGTTTTTTTGGGGCTTTTTGTGGCTGTGTGAGGTTCCTGCTTGTTGCAGGGGCCATTTTGGATCTAGCACAGCTGCTTTTACATTGTGGGTGAGCCAGTTGATGTTTCTTAATTTTTATTTGGTGTGCGTTGGAAGAGGGGTAGTCTTATATAGCGAGTATTGCCCAAACCCTATATTTTAACAGGAAAAGTCGGGGGTCGTCTTATATGCCCAGTTGTTTTATACGCCGGAAAATACGGTAACAAAGTATTGAGATGAACTTTTGATATTATTTATTTTTATTATTATTATTTATTTAATTTCTATACCGCCCTTCTCCAAATAGGACTCAGGGCGGTGCACAGCCAAGGTAAAAACAGAGCATACAAAATTTAAAAACAGTATTAAAATAATTACATATTTGGCCGTAAATTAAAACAACCCAATTTAAAATCAATTTAAAATTTAAAATTTGGCTCAAGCCAGCCCAGCTAGTTGGAATAAATGGGTTTTCAGGGCCCAACGAAAAATCCGGAGGTCTGTTATTGTATGCAACTCCGGGGGAAGGTTGTTCCAGAGGGTGGGCGCCGTCACAGAGAAGGCTCTCCCCCTGGGGGTCGCCAGCCGACATTGTCTGGCGGACGGCACCCTGAGGAGGCCCACTCTGTGAGAGCGTACTGGCCGGTGGGAGGCTATTGGTGGCAGAAGGCGGTCTCGTAAGTACCCCGGCCCTAAGCCATGGAGCGCTTTAAAGGTGGTCACCAACACCTTGAAGCGCACCCGGAAGACCACCGGGAGCCAGTGCAGCTTGCGCAGGAGAGGTGTCACATGGGAGCGCCTCGTCGCCCCCATAATCCCCCGCGCGGCCGCATTCTGGACCAGCTGGAGTCTCCGGGTGCACCCCAGGGGGAGCCCCATGTAGAGAGCGTTGCAGTAGTCCAGGCGGGAAGTGACTAGTGCCTGAGTGACTGTGCGTAAAGAGTCCCGATCTAGAAAGGGACGCAACTGGTGTATCAGGCGAACCTGATAAAAAGCCCCCCTGGCCACGGCCGTCAAATGATCTTCTAAAGACAGCCGTGCGTCCAGGAGGACGACCAAGTTACGATATTGACCAAATACTTATTTTCCACCATAATTTGCAAATAAATTCTTTCCAAATCAGACAATGTGATTGTCAGGATTTGTTTTCTCATTTTGTCTCTCATAGTTGAGGTCTACCTATGATGACAATTACAGGCCTCTCTCATCTTTTTAAGTGGGAGAACTTGCACAATTGGTGGCTGACTAAATACTTTTTTGCCCCACTGTATTAAAAAGAAAAAACTGAAATATCACATTGGCATAAGCATTCAGACCCTTCACTCAGTACTTTGTTGAAGCACCTTTGACAGCAATTACAGCCTCGAGTCTATTTAGGTATGATACAACAAGCTTTGCACACATGGATTGGGGGATTTTTTGACATTCTTCCTTGCAAATCCTCTCAAGCTCAGCCAGGTTGGATGGCAACCATTAGTGGACAGCCATTTTCAGGTCCCTCCAGAGATGGTCAATAGGGTTCAAATCAGGGCTCCAGCTGGGCCATTCTAGGACATTCACAGAGTTGTCCCTAAACCACTCCTGGGTTGTCTTGGGATCGCTGTCATATTGGAAAGTGAACCTTCGGCCCAGTCTGAGGTCCTGAGTGCTGTGGAACAGGTTTTCATTGAGGATATCCCTATATTTTGCTCCATTCAGCTTTTTCAGCTCTGACCAGTCTCCTAGTCCCTGCTGCTGAGAAACATTCCCACACCATGATGCTGCCACCACCATACTTCACTGTTGGGATGATATTGGGTAGATGATGAGTGGTGCCTGGTTTCCTCCAGACATAACATTTAGAATTGATGCCAAACAGTTGAATCATAGTTTCATTAGATCAGAGAATCTCATTCCTGACAGTTTCAGAGTCCTTCAGGTGCTTTCTTGCAAACTCCAAGTGGGCTTTCATGTGTTTGGCATTGAGGAGAGGAACTCTGTCCCATCTCCACACAGGATCTCTGGAGCTCAGTCAGTGACCATCGAGTTTTTGATCACCTCTCTTACTAAGGCCCATCTCCCCCGATTATTCATTTGACCGGGTGACCAACTCTTGGAAGAGACCTGGTTTTGCCAAACTTCTTTCATTTGAGAATTATGGAGGCCACTCTTAGGAATCTTCAGTGCAGCAGAAATTTTATTGTAGCGTTCCCCAGTTCTGTGCCTGCAATAATCCTGTCTCTGAGCTTTGTAGGCAGTTCCTTTGACTTCATAGCTTTTGCTCTCCTACAGTATGCATTGTCAGGTGTGAACCCTTCCATAGAGAGGTGTGTGCCTTTCCAAATCATATCCAATCAATTTGACTTACCACAGGTTGACTCCAATCAAGGTATAGAAACATGTCAGCAACCATCAAGAGAAATGGGAGGCACTGGAACTAAATTTCAAGTTGTTGCAAAGGGTCTGAATATGTGATATTTCACATTTCACAAGAAGTATTAGTATCGCTTTATAAAATCTTAGTAAGACCTCTATAATACTGCATCCAGTTTTTGTCACCACATTGTAAAAAAGATGTTGAGACTTTGGAAACAATGCAGAAAAGAGCAACAGAGATTATTAGGGCCCAAGAGACTAAAACAGATGAAGAACGGTTTCAGGTATTGAATATGACTAGTTTAGATAAAAGAAGGACTAGATATGACATGATAACAGTATTCCAATATTTGAGGGCTGCCACAAAAAAGAGGGGGGTGAAACTATTTCCCAAAGCATTAGAAGGCAAGGCAAGAAATAATGAATGGAAACTAATGAAGGAGAGACGCAACCTAAAGTTAACAAGAAATTTCCTAACAGTGAGAACAATTAAGCTTGCCTTCAGAAGTTGTGGGTGCTCCCTCATTGGAGGCTTTTATGAAGAGACAGGATAGCTGCTTGTCTGAAATGATTGATTGATTGATTGATTGATTGATTAAAATGGAATAGGGTCTCTTGCTTGAGCAGAGGGCTGGATTAGAAGACCTCCAAAGTCCCTTCCAACTCTATGATTCTGAATTTTAAAAAACCCTATATATCATCCCTAGTCCTTCTAAGGCTTTATAAAGTTGTACTAATACTTCATATGATTTATTTATTTATTTATTTATTGGTTCGATTTATATGCCGACCTTTTCCGGAGACTCAGGGTGGCTTACAATGCATTAAGCAATTGCCTTCATACTTTTGTATATACCTGCTTAGTAGGGCTTTCGCCCCCCCCCCCCCCCAAAGCAGTGTTCTTTGTATACAAAGTCAGCTTATTGCCCCCACAAACCGCTATCTTGATTATATCCCTCTATTAATGCCTCCTAGGACTGCATAGGCTTTTTTGGCTGCTGCCATACACAGTTCACTTATATTTAGGTGACTGTCCACTTGGACTCCCAAGATTGAGCCAAGTTTAACCTAGTCTGTACCTGTACAGTTAGTTTTTCTTGTGTAAGTGTAAAATCTTACTTTTTTTTCTACATTGAATTTCACTTTTTTAGATAGGGCCCAGTGTTCAAGTCTGTCAAAATCCTTTTGATTCTTGAGCCTATCTTCTGGGGTGTTGGTGTTCCTACCAGCTTAGTGTCATTTGCAAATTTGATGAATTCCCCTTCTATTCTTTCATCTAAATTGTTTAGAAAGATCTTGAAGAGTAGTGGGCCTAAAACTCATAAAATACAATACAATAGAATAATACAATACAGTATGACAAAATAACCAAAGCATAACCAAAGTCATTAAAAATATTTTAAAAAGTTAAAACAATAAAAAAACATAAACCATCCCATTCTCAATAATTTGTAGGAAAGAGCATTCAATTTCCATAACAATACAGTTATTTTGCAGGCTCCATATGTATGTTACTGGCTCCCCAGACCAGATGGCAAGTCCATTCCTTCACTCTTCTAAAAGGCCAACAAAGTCAGGGCCAATTCAACTTAAGAAAGAATGATGGCTGAGGCTCTCCTCCTGAGTCACATCAGATGACATTCCTTTATGGGCAGCAACCTTCAACTTCTCTTTCCCACCAGATCTCATGGTAGTTGTGATAGATGAGAGGCAATCCTACAAATAATCCATCCCTATGCCATGCAGGAGTTAATAAATCATTACCAGTACCTTCGATTAAATCCAGAAGCAAACTAGTAACCAATGTACTTGTGAGATGTGAACCTCCATTAAGGCAGGAGTCCTGTATGAATTTTTCAATTAATTTAACCTCGCTAACAAGTCAACATCCTTTTGCGGAGGGAAATATTTTTATCATGCTTTGAAAATCAAGCCGGAATCTGGATGATTCTCTGCTATAATAAGCATTCAATAGTTTATTTCATTTAAATTTATTGGGCACACAACCCAGTAGATTCTGGGCAATGTATAAAACTAGAAAAAAAAACTAAAAACAGGTAAAATGTTAAATCTGAGAGCCCAGGTGAAAATAATCTAATAAAAACCAAGATCAACAAGACAAAACAGGAATCACTGGACGAATAATAAACATCTACCTCAGACCTGAGACCAAAGCAGGAAAGTTTTCTGAAACCCTAGAAGAGAGGGCACCATCCTTAAGGTGGGGAAAAGCTGTTCCAAAATGTGGGAGCTGCATCAAAGAAGACATGCTTCCTAGGTCCCACAAGATGGCAATTTTAATGGAGAAGACCTGAAGTGAACATACTGAGCAGGCAAAAACCATTGGAAACCAGCAGTCTCTCAGATATCCAGGCCCTATGCTATGCAAGTCTTTAAAAATAATAACCAACATCATGAATTAAATTGCAGCTCAATGGAATACAAACAAGAGCAGAGCAAAGCTATATTTATCAAGAGAAAATACTTAGAAGCCAAGACATTTATCACTGTCTCATTATTCCAAAATATCACAGTTCATATAAAACATATCAAACCTGGATATCTCTGAATTGTCACCATAATATTCTCTCTTTTTTTCCAATAATATTTCTCTATTTTTACTTAAGGAAACAAAATTGGTAAAACATATTACCGAGATATTTATAACATGCTATTGATCCAATTATGAATTTATCATGTTAGAACTTTCATCTGAGAATCTTAAATATCTATCATTTTCAATTATGTATTTATATATTTTCTTCATCACTTTAATCCAATATATCAAAGCTATCCCTTTGTGAAAATTACATCCATTCCAGATTAGCTATTTTTACAGCCCAAGTTAAGATACAATATTTAATGCCACATCAACTTTACTATGGCTATAAAGCTCACTCAATCAAAAAAAATATTTCTACATAGCAATCTTCTGAATATCTAAGATATACTCAGAAACAACCCTAACATTTATCTGAATGTTTCATAAATACCATAATGTTTTAACATCAGTTTAGGCTTAACAAATAAAGTATAGCAGCACTTAGAGTAAATTCACAAACTTTTAAAATTGGGAAAAATATTTTCTTACTTTATTAGCATTCCCTGATTTGGCAATAATTCCAAATGAATTTTTCCTCCTTCTTGTGTTCTTAAGTAGGCAAATTCTTCCAGCATATCAATATCTAAAACAAATGTTCAGGTCCAAAAGAAAGTATTTTTGAAAACAGAGAAATTACTATGATCCATATCTGATTCCTCTACTCTGCTCTAATTTTACTCCTCATTGCTGGTGTCTTTAAAGTTTTTATCTTTATTTTGTTCGCAAACAAGATATGATGTATCTATTAGTTTATTATAATATCTTCATTTAACTGTAATTTGGTCAGTTTTATCCTTGCAACAGATTAACACAACTATCCTTCATATGTTTACCTAGGAATAAACCCCCTTGAATTCCAAAGAACTTACTTAGGAACATAAATGATTATACATGGACCTCTTGTACAAAGGTTCTTAGTATCAGATAAAGCATACCATATCTTAAAGTATATGCTTGTTCTTTCTGTAGAATAACAAGGGTTCAAACATCATTCATAGTGGTTTATTTTAATCCTGCTTCCTGAGTAAAGAAAATTGGTCAGGTTCACATCTAATACAAAAGGCCTAAATTATGGTTTACAGACCACAATGATTTGGTTCATACAATGTTAAGTGACTGTAACTTTGTTGCTTACATCCTTACGATTTATATTTATATTGATTGCTTCCTAGTATGATTTGATTGCTTATTTGTACCCTATGACTATCATTAATGTTGTACCTTATGATTCTTGATGAATGTATTTTGTCTTTTTATGTACACTGAGAGCATATGCACTAAAGACAAATTCCTTGTGTGTCCAATCACACTTGACCAATAAAGAATTCTATTCCATTCTAAGTCAAACCAAACAAACTACATTAACCAGTCTACTATTGATTCAATATGTTTTTTTAATTCTAGCAATATTTCTGAACCCATGTTTCTTATAGCACATTCAAAATTCCATTGTCCTCTTCTTTTATTTGCTTTTTACTTTTGTTTCAACTCTTATGTATAATATTCCATTAGATTTTACATTTCTTAACAGTAGATTCCAGTATTCTTAATAATCTGGAAAATATAGTCTCTTTGAATAAACTGTTTATTTCCTATATTAGTCCAATAAGACAAAGGATACTTGTAATATAGTTGAAAAAATTTTCATATTGGAAGTTTGCTTGCTGGCAGATTTTGTTAACTGCTTTCAAGAATAAGTTTTCACCCCTTGGCCACTCATGCTGTAACAACACAATCACATGACCCAATGCCATATCATCCCTATTGTCTGTGAAAGCTTTCAGCTGTTAGGAAAAAAATAAACCAAACAATGTAAACAGCATCTCAGAAAGTTACAAACATACATAATGGACAGATGTATTTAAAATTGTTTCATTTTTTCTAAGAATTCTTTTTAGTATTCAAAAATATTATTCATACTTTTCCCAGTATGCTATTCTAAACAAGATATAAAATTTGTGGGCTTTAGTTATTAGGGTGGAATATACTGAAAAACAAGTGTTTACAGTTCTCAAAACAACTAAATGGAGCTTAGAATGAGGCTGACTCAATTATGTCCATATTATGTCTAATATGTTTGTGTTTAGTATTCACCATGAGGTAAAACTGAATCTTCTTTCAACTCACACTGTGTCAGCAGTTTCCTCAAATGTTAAATATGTATAGCAAGAGAGTCTTCACGTGCAGAATCCTACCTACAAAAGCTACTATGTAAACTGGATCCTTAGAACTATGGAAGTTTTTCTATGTAGAGCTTAAAAGAGTTTCCTCGCTGCAAATGGAAATGTAATCATGAAGTTTGGAAACACAGCACAATTGGAAGATGGGAGGATCTGTTACACTCTGTTCAGATAATAAGTACTGCAAACAAATATACTACCTAAATACAGAATGATTGTACATTGGGCTAAGAAGCAAATAAATATTAAAAATATGTAAGTTCCAGACTTTGGTCAGGTAGCATACATAGTATAAGTGACAAGAATTAATTTAATCTTGGAACATCTATTCAGGATATTAGAAAAAAAAATTCTTATAAACTCCTTTTACCCAAAACATAGCAAAACTTTTCTATCATTTTGCAACATGGTTATAGAAGTGAAGCCATCCTTGGATGAATATTTCTTGAGAGATAATTCTGTAAGCTTTACATATTATTTTAACATACATGTGTTAAGGAAGAATTATATATATATATATATATATATATATATATATATATATATATATATATATATATATATATATATATATATATATATATATATATATATATCAGCTGATGAATGTATATTGTGGTATTGGAGTATTGCAATGTGCTCTACATTGGACTTCCCTTGAAAAGTATTCAGAAGCTACAGTTTGCACACAATGCAGCTGCTTGGACAGTTCTGAGACCTCTACAGTGGACCATGGAACAGCTTTGTTATGTGAGCTGCACTGGCTGACAGTTTGTTTCTGGGTCCAATTCAAATTGTTGGTTATTATGTATAAAGCCCTTTATGGAATGAATCCGGGTTATCTGAGGAACCATCTCACTCTTGCCTCATTGTACCAGCAGAAGGGGCATGCTGCAGACCTTAACAACCAAGAAATTTTGGCTGTCAAGATCCAGGAGAAGAGTCTTTTCTGCCATAATGTCTACCCTCTGGAATATCATACTTCTTGGGGTGAGATCCATCCCCACCTCTTGGCCTAGAAAGATCTTAAAACCTGCTTTGCCACTTGGCCTGGAGCCCAGATAGTGGTGTGTCATCCTGGAGTAGGATATTGAATTAACAACATCTCCCTTCCATCTTCAACATAAACCCCACTATCTTAGCTATTTCTTGATAATTTTAATGTATTCATTGCTTCATTGTTTTACTATTTTAATTTTTTATTAAATAGTTTTATCAGATTATGGGCTATCCAGAGTCACAGGATAGCAAGATGGATGGCAAATAAGTTCAGTAACTATCAATACCAGAATTGCTACCTGTAATAATTAATTAATTAACTAATTAATTAATTAGAAATCATCAGATTTGGACTCCGACTGGGTAGTCTCAGGGGGAGAGACTGGGGCAGGTTTTGAGAATGTTATCTGGGATGAGTTTGATCCTGTGACCCCTGAGGACGTGGACAGGATTCTGGGCAGACTGAACGCGACCACTTGTTTATTGGACCCGTATCCTTCCTGGTTAGTGCTGGCTTCCCAGGAAGTGACACGAGGCTGGCTCCAGGGGATTATAAATGCTTTGTTGGGTGAGGGTGACTTTCACGCCGCCTTGAAAGAGGCAGTGGTGAGGCCTCTCCTCAAGAAGCCTTCCCTGGACCCGGCAATGTTGGTAAACTATCATCCGGTCTCCAACCTTCGCTTTGTGGCGAAGGTTGTTGAGAGTGTGGTTGCGGATCAGTTCCCCCAGCACCTGGATGAAACGTCGTATCTGGATCAGTTCCAGTCGGGCTTCAGGCCCGGGTACAGAACGGAAACGGCATTGGTCACGTTGGTAGATGATCTCTGGAGGACTCGGGACAGTGGGTGCTCCTGTTAGATCTCTCAGCGGCTTTTGATACCATCGACCATGGTATCATGCTGCACCGGTTGGAAGAATTAGGGGTGGGAGGCACTGTGTTGCAGTGGTTCTCCTCCTTTCTCTCTGACCGGTCGCAGTCTTTGTTGACAGGGGGGCAGAGGTCGACCCCGAAGCCCTTCATATGCGGAGTGCCGCAAGGGTCGGTCCTCTCGCCCCTCCTGTTCAACATTTATGTGAAGCCGCTGGGCGAGATCATCCGTGGTTTCGGGGTGAAGTACCACCAGTACGCTGATGACACCCAGCTGTACATCTCCACCCCAGACCACCCCAACGATGCCCTTGAAGTGATGTCCCGGTGCCTGGAGGCCGTGCGGATCCGGATGGGGAGAAACTGGCTCAGGCTCAACCCATCCAAGACCGAGTGGCTGTGGTTTTCGACGTCCCGATATAGTCAGCTGATGCCATCGCTGACTATTGGGGGCGAATCGCTGGCCCCCACGGAGAGGGCTCGCAACTTGGGCGTCCTCCTGGATTCACGGCTGTCTTTGTAGATTTTGTAGGATTTTTCATCAGGTTTGCCTGATTCGCCAGTTGCGTCCCTTTCTGGATCGGGACTCGTTACGCACAGTCACTCATGCCCTCGTAACCTCCCATCTGGACTATTGTTAACGCTCTCTACATGGGGCTCCCCTTGAGGAGCACCCGGAGGCTCCAACTGGCACAGAGTGCGGCCGCGCGGGTGGTAATGGGAGCAACATGGCGTTCCCATGTAACACCCCTCCTGCGCGAGCTGCACTGGCTCCCGGTGGTCTTCCGGGTGCGCTTCAAGGTTTTGGTTACCACCTTTAAAGCGCTCCATGGCTCAGGATCTGGGTACTTGTGGGACCGCCTACTACCACCAACAGCCTCCCACTGGCCGGTACGCTCCCACAGAGAGGGGCTCCTTCGGGTGCCGTTGGCCAAACAATGAAGGGGGAGAGCCTTCTCTGTGGGGGCACCTACTATCTGGAACAAGCTTCCCCGGGAAATACGGAGGATCCCGGATCTGCGCACCTTCTGCCGTGCCTTAAAGACCTTTTTATTTCACCAGGCGGGCCTGACCTAATTTTCTCCCTCTTTTATAAAAGATTTTTAATTTTTTAATATTTTTTAGTATTTTATATATTCAAATTTTAAAATTGGTTTTAAATTGATTGGGGTTTTAATTTGTTTGGGCCAAAACTATTTAATTTGATTTTAATTCCACTTTTAAATTTTGTATGTATGTATTTTATTGTTTGGCTGTGCACCGCCCTGAGTCCTTCAGGAGTAGGGCGGTATAGAAATAAAATAAAATAAAATAAAATAAATAAAATCAACTAATTAATTAGAAATCACAGTGGGGCTCCAGACTGTACAAGTATCAGCTCAGATAACTTGCCTACCACGAGAATAACAATATGCAATAATGAAATGAACATTAGAGATGTTGAAAGTACTAATGCTGCAATGTTCTCACTGTTAGCTAGTAATACACAATTTATCCCTATAATAAAAATAATTATTCCATTGCTTTACTCGTGAAGTCAATCCCCTCAATGTCTTGAAAAAAATTATTAGCTTTATTTTTTCCAATCTGTTATACCTCCCTAATGTAGAAAATAATTGCTCCAACATTTGTCATGTACATGACACACTGAAGATTCATATTAAAAAATGAAGATGTCAATTCAAATCAATAAAATTTCACAAATTTGAGATTTATTTATTTATTTATTTGTTTATTTATTTATTTATCGGTTCGATTTATATGCCGCCCTTTTTCTGGAGACTCAGGGCAGTTTACAATGCATTAAGCAATAGCCTTCATACTTTAATATATATCTGCTTAGTAGGGCTTTCGCCCTCCCTCAAGCGGTGTTCTTTTTTATACAAAGTCAGCTTATGAGATGACTTTGATAGTTGATTATTTTAGTTAATAGTCCTCACAAAGTACCTTCAATGTTGAGAGGACAATGAGATTTACTTCAAGGAGAGTTGGGACACCCCTGGGATTAGCATGAATTGAAAGGTAATTTTTCCTTCCACATTCTTTAACAGTGAAGGAATCATTTAATTCACATTCAGCTGGAAGGCCCCAGAAATATCCTGCTATATGACTGAGTTATCTTTCCTTTCCTAAAGAAGCTATCAGCATTTATGAGTCTCCTACAAATTTGACCTACAAATGGCTATGAAAAGATTCTTCTCAATAATGATGCACTTACTACAAGGAACATTTATTTAGACTGACCCCCACCAAATATATAGAAATGTATTTCTTTTTTAGAGATTGCTTAGTAGTTCATTTTCCTATAAGAATGTTCGTTATTCTTCAGCATTTAACTGGAAAACTGTTTAGTCAATTAGGACAGCGACTTCATTACTAACTGGTAATCAGGGTAATCATGTTTAACTCTCTTAAAATTGACTTATAGGTTATTTGATATCAATGATTTAATTAAGCTGATTTCAAGTTGTTTGTATCTTAATAAGCACTGCATTAATATATGGTAACATAGATACTGCGGCCAACATGAACAGAATGAAAAATTGGAAGAAAATGTCAAAAAAATTATTACAGTAACAATTTACTTCACCACAAATAGAACAAATTACCTTAAAACAAGCTAATAGTAATCGGAGACAGTAAGGCATAACAGTTTTACTGGTGCATGGCCAAAGCTTCAGCTCTGAAACTAGACAAATAATAGTTTTGAAAATATTAGAAGCAAATAGAATTAAAAGCAAGTATGACAGACTTAAAATTTTATTCATTTTAATATCTATAAAGTGTGTTTATGTTATAGAAAGTCAGATTCCAATTGAACGTTAGGAAAAAAGCCCTCCCAACAATAAGAGCAGTTTGATAGTGGCTGACTACATAGCATAATGTTTGGCTTCCTTTTCTTGGTGGTGTTTAAGCAGAAACCAGGTATGAATGCCTTAATTTACACTCCTGTGCTAAATAGATTACATTTCTTGGCATAAATGATTCTTTATTTGGGTAAGTATTCATATATCATTTTTACATCCAAGAATAGTAATGTAATTTATTTGTCTTACACTGTGATAAGCTACTCAACTTTTGGTTATTTTCACCTGTATAGTGTGGGGGTGGGGGAGCAATTACTCCTAGACCAGATGCTACCATATATATCTCCTCCTACTGAAAGCCACTAGTAAGTTATTAGAATCCAGGGAAGGGGCTTAATAAGAGATAATTCCTTTCTTATCATCACCGGTAATTCTAATAGTCTGTTATTTTCCCCCAAATTATCCACTCCTTTGTCCAGTTCTGGGAGTAGAGCACAAAACTATTTTAATATAAAATCTGTAAGTTGCTTTTACCCATAGTTCTTCCTAAAGGATAGCATATTTTCTTTGTCATTTTGTCAATAGCCTTTTCAGGATTTTACAGTTTTCAATATTTTTTCAGAAATCAATAATTTTAAAAACTCCAATTTACTTATTTCCCTATTCTTTTCTTCTTCTACAATTTGGAGATAAAGTAATAATTTACCTTTCCTGAATTTTGACTTTAATATAGGCTGATCTTCTTGTATTTTTGCTCCTTCTTGTATGGGAAGTGTCATGTAACACATTAAGTCAAGAATTTTTTCACAAGTCAACTACAAAGAAAAGGTGAGCTTCAATATATATTAAATGTCTATACATCAAAAATTACAACAAAGAAAAATAACTAACAATTGTGTTACCATATTCTTAGGAATGAGAAAGTACATTTATAAAATAATTTTATGACACCACTTCTATCAAGTGGGGGAAAAGCCAGTAGTAATAATATTAAAGAGTGAACACTGAAGACTACTATTATAGGTTATGCAAACAATATATGGCTTTCAGTTTTCATTTCCAGTTTTGCTCACAAAGAAAACTCCAGCTGATCTTGGTCAAATAAACTTCAATCCTTTCAGCAGGAAGAAAATACTGAAATATTTGGAATTTTTTATGTCAAAAGTGCTGCTTAAAGAAATTTTTGAAAGACAAGAATTACTGTTTAGCCACCTTCAATTGTTATATTAAAAGGTTGTGTTACTAAATATATACATTGCAAAAGAGACTGAGGCTGCTTAAGACAAACTGAGTAGATTTATGGATGAAATGGTATGTGAATTAGGCAGCCTCCCTATTCAGATTCAGCTAATGCACTACGCACTACAACAGAACTTGAATTACAAATTGTTAAGCTGCAATGGATACAGTGTGATTCTTCTGCAAATTAAGTTTGCTAAGAAAAACCAATATATGAAATCACATCTGGCTTCGTCTTCATTTCAAAGACTTGTCTTTCTCTTAAGATTAAATAATAGGATTTAAAAATAGAACTGAAACGCACATCTCATTAACTATCACTTGGGATTTACAGGTAAAACTGGGAGAACTTAATGCAAGATCTGAAACGGGTGCACAATTCTAGGAGCACATATATTTGTAGGTAGGTGGGTGAGTGGATGTAACCATAATTATCATCCCAAATCAAACCACTTTACTGATGATTCTAAGAGTTACTGGCCCAAAGTCATCCAGTCAGCTTCTGGGCCTAAATATAATTAATGTAATTTGTTTGTGTGAGAGTGTGTGTATAAATTGTATAATATACATATAGGGGGTGCTATGTGCTTTCTGAGCTTGCTTATTTTCTTGCAGAAAATTTCATTACCCTAACTAGGTAACATCATCAGTGCTACTGACTGCTGTTTTCTGTCAGTTTATATACTGGTGTGTTGCCTGTCTGTGTGGGTAGGAGCTGTCTTACAGATTCTTTGGCTGGGCTGTTTATTGATGGCTCTTTGGCAGTTTCTTGATCGGGTTATTGCTTACTTGATCTGAAGTTAATCTATGCTGATCTGAGTGCTGATTACTAGTGGAGAAGTGCTGGAGTCTTTTTCTCTTTTGGGCTGGTTGATTGTCTCTTTTGCATAGTTTATAGATGTTGTTAATATCTATGTCTCTATTGATGGCTGATTTGTCAGAGTGCCAGACTTCTAGAAATTCCCCAGCATTTTTGGATTTGGCCTGGTGTAGGATTGTTATATTTTCCCAATTAAAACTATGGTTAAATTTGTCTAGATGTTTTGAAATTAAAGAATTTTCACCATGTCTTCTGACTGCCAGTTGGTGTTCATGGCTACGTTCTGCCAGTCTTCTGGCTGTTTGTCCTACATAGTGGTTGTTGCGGTTCTTACATTGTCTGCTGTAGATAACTCTTGTTTTTTCTTCTGGGCTTGTTGTGTCTTTTAGTTTGCTTAGGATGTTTTCAAGGGCTTTAGTTGACTTGTGTACTACGCTGATTCCATGTCCCTGTACTGGTAGTTGTAGTTGTCTATTTGTGCAAATGAGACAATCAAAAGCCCAAAAGAGAAAAAGGATCCAGCACTTCTTCTAGTAATCAGGACTCAGATCAGCCTAGATTAACTCCAAGGTTAACTTCAGACCAACAATCAAGTAAGTAATACCCCAATCAAGAAACTACCAAAGAGCCATCAGTACACAGCCCAACCAAAGAATCTCTAAGACTGATGTTTCCTAGGTAGGGTAATGAAACGTATACAAGAAAACAAGCAAGCTCAGAGAGCACTAAGGATCCCATTTCAACACCGAGCTACAAATATTCTCCTTTATTAATATACATATAGTTTATGTTAACTATTTCCTATTTTCATGTAGAACCTGAAGATGGCATATGTAGTCCTCCCTTCTGCTACTTTATCCAACAATACATTAATATTTTAAGGTAGAATTGGTTAAGAGAATGACTGGTCCAAAGTCCACCAATGAACTTCTATGGCCAAAGATGGACTAGTCTCTGAATCCATAGTGTCAGTCCAACACCTTAGTCACCTCACTACATTGGCTATCATTGTAAATATTATCCATTATACTGGTGCAGTATATTCTTCAACTTGCATGAAAAGAAAGCAGATAACTATATATAAATGTATATACCCTGTTTCCCCCAAAATAAGACATTCCCTGATAATAAGCCCAATCGGGCTTTTGAGCGCATGACAATAAGGCCAAGAGCTTATTTCAGGGTTCAAAAAATTATAAGATAGGAATACACGGTAGTATTCACTCATCCTAATCAAATTGAAAGTCAAATTCATATGCTAAAGTAATTGTAAAGATTTTGTCTGGTCTCAGTAACCTGCATTTCTCATAAATCCCAAATTTAGCAGTAAAAAGCAGGCAGGCAGGCAGGCAGGCAGGCAGGCAGGCAGGGCTTACATGGTATTCTCCAAGGGCAAAATGACAAGTCGCTAACTGGATTAGAGGTCGTTGATTTTCTAGTGATCCTTGTCCCATAATTTGTTGTGGAGAATGAGATCCTTGCAGAGCTGCTAAGTGATGTAAACTGGCAATTGCTTTTTTATATTGACCCTTTCAAAAGAATAAAAATCAAATCACTAAAAAAATGTTCCATTTTACAATGCAAATAATTTATAAAAGTTCCATGATTTCTAGATAGTAATTTTCATACAGATGTAAATATATTAATACTGACAGGTACTGTATAATACACTTGCACAAGTAATTAGCTTCACACAAGTTTTTTATGGATCTTAAAAGAACCTTATAAAGTTGACAGTATTGTCCTTCTTATGCTCCAGTTTTAAGAAAAAAAAATATGCTCAAAGGTCTGAATTTAGCATACGAAATTTATGAATTTATGAAGGAGGCAAATTTTGAATTAGCAGTTTTATAATTTACCAATATTTTATATTTTTTAATATAAAACATCAAAATGCTTTAGATATTTCTTCATTAAATCTTTTAAGAAGGGAATGCTACTTATTATTCTATCTATAATCCATCCAATTGTAGGGAATCAAAAAATCCAGAAGCATTTAAAACAATAACTGGTGCAAAAGCAAGCATGAAGTCCAGGAAGATTGGACAGTATTAGAAAGAAACTCAGACTGGCTCCCCCTCCCCAACTCCCCATCTCCAATTTCCTGGAGTATAATAGGGAGGGAAGGGCAAATACAGGCAGATTTACAAGATTCTGTTTTTAGTCTATCTCAATGAAGTATTGTTCCATTCTTCTTTGGGATTTTCTTATAGAGCTATGAAGATTGTAAGATTACTTAAAATGTTTAGTTAAAACATGTCATCATTCATTTAAATCAAGATTCTACAAAATGATCAATATTGATAAATGTCTGGAGATCAATAGATGGCTGAAAAATGATAGGTTGTTTTGAATCTCCAGAGAGCTGCATTCCCATTCCTAATCCATTTGGTGAATGTTACTCAGGGCTGGATGTTATCACTCACTGCACAATCAGTCAGTTGTTTAGACTAGATTTGGCATTTTTACCTATTTATCAATTCCATCCCAAGGACCTCAGACAGGCAGACATTGTTTGATGGTGCTGGTATTAAAAATATCAATATTGAATGTAAGCTATTCTGAGTAAAGCTGCTTTTAGTAATTGACAGATGGTGATTTTGTCAAGGCCAATAGTATTCAAATAGTGCTTCAGTTATTTTGGGGTTATATCCAAAGTGCCTATTACTATTGGTACTGCATTTGCTTTCTTCAGAGTCATTCAATTTCTATTTATAAGTTTTTATATTTTTGTGACTTTCTCTAATTCTCTCTTCTATTTTGCTGTCTCCGGTGACTGCCACATCCACAATCCAGGTTTTTTTGTCTTGCTTATTGACAATTGTTAAAGCTAGAGCTAGGGTGTCAAACTCAATTTCATTGATGGCTGCTTCAGCATTATGCTTACCCAAAGGGCCAACAGCCGGATCGCTGTGACTAGGTGGGCATGGCTGAATGGGAGTGACCATCTCGATGCTGTTCACTGGGCATGGCTGACTCAGGACAGCTGGATTGGGATGGAATAAGTCGCAATGGCTAACTCAACTTGGGAACAATTCGATGCTCCATAAACTGCTCGTCTCCCCAAAATGCCAGCAGCCAAGCATATGCATGCACATCATTCCAAGTTTGGGGGCTTTTATCCACAGAGGAAGAAGGCCTTCTCCCGAAGTCCAGGAACAATTGGCAGTTTATAAGCTCAGATGTAGATAAAAGTCTCCAAGTTTGAAATGGTGTGTGGATGCAGCCGCACACGTGCACATGGCACACCAAAGGAGACATTCTTCTCCCAATTCCAGACATTGTTATCGTTTCCCTGTCCAGTGTCTCTTCCCAGATACTGAGGTGGAAAACGATGCTGCTGCTTGTGGAAGCACAGAAGAGAAAATTTGCAGGAAGCCGTTTGCTTCGAGTCCATCTTCTGCTTTGACAGATCTCTGGAGAGCAAGAGGCAGGAGAGCAGAGCTCCCTGGTACTGACGAGGGAGGCTGGCCCTTTTTAAAAGGGAATCTCCATTTCCAATCATGTATGGTAAGGATGCTGGCTTGTTGGGGCAGCCTTCCCTCATGCAGCTCCCCCACCACCCCCTTCTTCTCTCCAGAGATCTGTCAAGGCAGAAACTGGACTCGGAGAAAACGGCTTCCTGCCAATTTTCTTCACACTTCCACATGCAGCAGCAGGAGCAGCCGCCTCCTGTGGGGGACGAGGCAAGGCTGGAAGGGATTATCCAGAGATCTCCAGTAGAGGAAAGTGACACCAGGGCAAGCGCCAGAGCATAGTCCACCAGAGGAGCCTTGCCATCCCTCTCAGGCCATGTGGAGGACCCCCGGACGGCAGCACAGGCTGCCCGGAGCCCTGGGCAGCAGAGGGCCAGCACACAGCCTGGCCCTTGAGCTCTCGGGGTACTTGGAAACCATTGCCCAGCCCAGCCCTGTTTTCCTGAGGGGGGCGCCCAGCTGCACTTACCTACCCCCCCCTTGAGGCTGCTGCTACTGTGCTCACTCTTCTTAGCTAGGTTGCTCATGGTAGATGCAGAAGGGCAAAGTGCATGGGTCACAGGGAGGCCCATCCCCTCTCCATGTGCAAAGTGCGGCCGCGCGGGTGGTTATGGGAGCAACGTGGTGCTCCCATGTAACACCTCTCCTGCGTGAGCTGCACTGGCTCCCGGTGGTCTTCTGGGTGCGCTTCAAGGTTTTGGTTACCACTTCTAGAGCGCTCCATGGCTTAGGACCTGGATATTTACTGGACCGCCTGCTGCCACCAGTAGCCTCTCACCGGCCAGTACGCTCTCATAGAGAGGGGCTCCTCCAGGTGCCGTCGGCCAAACAGTGTCGACTGGCAGCCCCCAAGGGGAGAGCCTTCTCTGTAGGGGCACCTGCTATCTGGAATGAGCTCCCCCCAGAGATACAGAGGATCCCGGATCTACGCACCTTCTGCCACACCCTCAAGCCTTTTTTATTTCAACAGGCCGGCCTGGCCTAACTTTTCCCTTTTAACTTTTCCCTTTTAACTTTTTAAATTGTAAACTTTAAATTTATCTTAAGAATTGGGGGTGTTTTAATTTGCCCCAGGCCAAATTATTTAATGTGGTTTTATATTGTCTTTTAAATTTTGTAATCTATGTGTTTTATCTATGTGTTCACCGGCCTGAGTCCTTCGGGAGTAGGGTGGTATATAAATTTAATAAAAATAAAATAAAAATAAATGTGAAGAGACCTGGCTTTGTAACCAAAGCATCCTCAGAGATAAGATGGGAGAACATCAGGAGAGGCCAGGATGAGGGGGCAAAGGGATGGCAAAAGGGCAGCAGTGCTCCTGGTAACCAAGTGCTAAGGCAGGACTTCTCTCAGACTCTCACTCCCTCTCATTCCAACCTCCTTCCCTCCTTCTTTTCTTCCTTTCTCCCTCCTTCCCTGACTCCCTCCTTCTCCCTCCTTCCTTCCTCCCTCCCTCCCTCCCTTCCTCCTTGCCAAGGAAGAGATGAAGGGAAGGGGAGGCTGCCAGTGGCAGTGGCTTTGCTATGCAAAGGCCAGTTCCAGTGAAAAGGAAGCACTCACAGGTTGTGAGGCTGGGCCAGTGAGCAGGTCATGGAGATGCTGGTGGTGAGCAAGGTGTTGACCTACAACTTTGTGGTGGCCATCCAGGCCTGAATGCAGGCAGACTTAGAACTGGCCTGCAGGGTGGTCCCCACCTGGAGACGGTGAGGGGCCACCCGTCACCTCGGCCCTGCCCCCTGGATGCATGTACAGGTGGTGAGCACACAGGGCCTGGCATCCCTGGTGACCTTTTTGCCCCGCTTCCCTTTCACCGAGGAGGCCAGCCTTTGTGTGCTCAATGCCTCCCATGTGCATCCCCAGGGGGAGTGCCCAGCCAGGCTGGGTCAGAGCCAAGGTGGCAAGGGTCGGCCCCTCGTTGTCTCCAGGGCAGGAGCTGATGAATTTGGGACCCTTGATCTAAATGCTTATGACAAAGGCTTAAGAAATTGATTGTAGGTAGGTCTGTTTGCTCCTGCACTTTTTACCTGATAAATAATCATATCTGTGAGGAAGATTCTCAACCAAAGCCAGGTATCTGTCTTCCAAGACACACAAATTCTTGTAAATTCTGTAAATTGAAGTGAAGTAGATTAAAATATAAGATAATGTCTTTGAAACAAAATGACATAAGATTCATCAATTTAAATTTGATTATAAACATGTTATATCTGCTTCTGATAACGTAAACAATTGCCCCAAGTTGCATTAGCTCCTTTGAAATATCAAAATATTTGATTTTCATATAGATACATAATCAAAAAGGGAACAGTTGCTCCTGAAACCAACAGCAATAGATTTATTTTGAAGTTCAGTGCATCATCAACCCAGTAAAAATGTAACAGTGTAGGTGTTAATAGTAATTAAAATAATTATTCATTTTTAATTTAAGATTTTCAACAAGTCTCATTCAAGGAAAAATTAATAATGCCTCCTTCCCTGTCAACCTAAGACCTAGATTCAACATAAAGAATTGGCAATTACAACAAACTCTCTTAAAAATTTTTTTCATATTATAGTAAAGTACCTTTATCCAATGATTCCAATGAATGTAGAAGTTCCCAGCTCTCTCTAGCCAATCTAAAGCTCTCTTGTACTTCAACAGAATTTGGGAGATCTGTCGCATTTATTGTAATGAGCCTATTTTTGCCTTTCCCAGAAGGATCTTCATCATCAGAGCTCTACTCCAAAGACAAAACACAAAAATCCAAGCAGATCAAACCAAACTATAAAGTCATGCATTTTTCTGAGAGAAAAATAACCCATAGTAAAAATTTAAGTAATAACCAAAATTAATGGTATGGATCTTCCTTTAGTTGCTTGCCACAAATAAGTCCATCTTCAAATAAGCCATCCCTCAAAATTTTAACCAATACTATAAAATTGTGTGACTCTTGAATAAGATAACACTCAAAATGTATGTTTATTTTTCATAATTGGCTTACCCATCAGTAATCCCATGGATTATCCATTTTTCATATTTTGATTAAAAAATGAGGGTCATCTTATATGCAGATGGACTTACATACAAGTATGATATTACAACACATACTCACAGATAATACCCAATCACAAATGAGTTGAACACATTTTATTTCTGGCACCAAAAATTCCTGGTTTATTTAAAAATACATGCAGTAATCACCAATGGCCTTCCAGAAAAACAATGTTTTAACTATTCTCCAGACTGCTGTTAACAGTTGGGATTATTTTTGCCTCGGAATAAGATTTTCTAAAGACAGGAAAACAGACACTGAGAATGTATCTTGAAAGTTTAAAATTTCTCTTTGACAAGTTTATTTTGTGTATCAATCTATATCAGTATTTTAGAAAGAAAATGTTTGGGCAATGTTTCAAATGCTACAACAAATTACATAATATTTCTATAAAAAACAGGGGAGAAAATCACCATTGTTTTCTCTCTCCCTTCAGCAAGTTTCCGTTTCTTGTGAACATGTTTGCTACGTTCAATATCTGTATCACCAAAAACATTGGACACATCCTCGATGAGAATCAATGGAACTTGGTTTGAAGCATTTGATCCTAGGTGTAAAATGAAAAAATTACTTCTATTTTTCCTGTTATTATTGGTTTATGTAATATATGCTTCTCCATAAATTAGTTATTAATACCACAAATGTTTATGATCACAACTCCAAAAATGTTTATGATCAAAATGTAAGCAATGCTATATGTTTCTTTGATTAAACATTTAAACATACTTAAAAGGCTCCATGTTAGGGAATGCTGCCATAGAAAAATTCCAAATCCCAGTTAGTCCTGATAATAGCAGAGGGTAGCTTCTAAAGTTCTGGCACCAAATTTTTCCTGCTCTCGAAAGGCAAAAAGAACTATGAAAACTATGAAAACATGCACACAGATCATGACCTTATGTCCAAGGCTCACATAGGAAGAAAAGGTGGATTATGCTAATACATAGTGCAGTTATCACTAGTTAGAACAATTCAATAATTTCACATCATAATTAGATTTTGAGTGTAGTGTGTATGTAGTAAGTGTGGAAAATAGAACGGTGCAAATGCTTCATTTCAAAATGCCAATAACACTATTAAGTTAGACTTCATACAAAAGTAATTCTGGCAAACCTGCCCAAATAGACACAGGAAGGGCATCATTTCAACCCACCCTGAAAAAGAGAAGGCTGGATGCTGCTGATATATTGGAATGCGTTCTTGAAGAAGACCAGCATTGTAGAATATACTACTTGGGTCTTGTACTTTGCATGAGCTTCATTATCATAATTACTTATGTATCTGCAGACATCTTTCATTTTCAGCAATATGTCACCAAAGCTTCTAAGGATAAAAGAACATTCAGTTATACTGGAATTTATAAAATATAATAATTGATTCTAAAAATCAATTTAATGGAAAAATAGAAAACCCAATTCCTGAGTATTTTCCTCTTACTTTATCCCCCCAAAATCCTATCCCCAAGTTAGGTGTCCTTCTGAACAATATAAAATAAGGGAGGCTCATATATGCCAGCTAAAAGTGAGTACAAGTAGTCCTTGAGATACAAGTCACTTAACAGCCATTCAAAGTTAAAATAGACACCTTCCCCACACATTACATACAACCCCATTTCAAATTTATGGTGGCTCCAGCACCCCAGCATTCATTTGCCCTTATTACCTATCACAGGAATGCTACAGCACCCTGATCTCTGTCTCCTCATCCCACTCTGAGAGGACCCTACAATGCATGGCCCTGCTTCCCATGTCACTGGAAGCAGTCACCATTTTTAACACAATTTCTTGTGGAAATGGCTGTGCTTTCAAAGCTTTCCACTCCAAATCAACTGGCCACTAAAAGACTGAAAACCTCTCCTGCTTCTTGCTAGCCTTTGGTAAAGGCAGCAGCTTCAGAACTGGCTTCCAAAAGCCTTTCTACTGCTTAACCTCCTCCCTTTCCCAGAAACCCACATTTCTTCAATAGAGAAAAGAAAAAAAGCTGGGAGGACAGACTTGTTGGCCTTTCTCCCCCAACCAACAGGTACTGAAATTAAATTCTCCACCTCTGCCCTCCAATCGCTATCACTTTTAAAAACCTCATTTACTAAATTTACCGCATGCCTGGAAAGGTGACAAATCTGTAAGATATTAACCTTGATAAGGGACTCCAGGCTGAAGAGTATAGAGGAAAGAAAGGAATCAAGCCAAGAAAATCTTTCTGTAGCTTGCTTGTAGTTGAGTTACCGAAGAAAAAGTTCAGGTCTAAAGAAAAAGCTACTACTGGATCCTAAAGGGAGTTAGAGAGGCAGTTTGTTTGGGAACCTTTGGAAAGCTTTTTGCTGCCTATATGACTGTCTTTAGGACCCAGTTTCTGCCATGTTTTTTGATGCACACTTGGGCTGTAATTGCTTTTGCTTTTGGACTGAACTTTTTCTTCAGCTCAAAGGTGGGGAGGGGAGATTAAGCAAGGGAAAGGTTAAAGGATGTTCATCCTGAAACTCTTCATTTTACAGTGGCTGACTTCTTCAAAGGCTAGCAAGAGCCAAGAAAAGATTGCAGTCTCTCCACAGCCAGCTGATCAAGGCAGAGGCCCAGCTTACATGCTCAGCTTCATCAGCCAGATTCTGTAATGGTCGTGAGTGTAAAAAATGGTTGTGAACCACTTTTTTCAGTGCCATTGTAACTTTGAACAGTCACTAAATGTACTGTTGTAAGTTAAGGACTACTTGACTTTCAATATAGATAGCCCTTCTTTAGAAAACATAATTGGCCCTGGCAATTCCATCACTAAGTGAATCTGTCACGTGGGAAATCATGTGACTGTTTTCCTTCTAAAAATTGATAAGACTAACCAGTTTCATCCGTTTACTTTTGTATGCCTCCTAACAACTCCTCCACCCTTTGGAACGCTCACCTTGGCATTGGAATAATTAACAAGAATGAAATTAGCGTTTGTATTCACATTCATTGAAATGGAAGGGATTACAAGACAGTAATCAGGCACACAATGGGAATACACATCAAAACCAATGTGCCAGCATGCTATGAAAAATCTTGACATATTCTTCATTGTGTGTCTCCTTATTCTTAATCTCCCAACTCTTAGGCTAGTAGTTTATAGCCTTAGTTTGCTGAAATATCTGTCTATTTATGTATAAAGAAAAAAAGAACTCAGCTTGATTTGATTTTAGTGTGTCATCTTTGGGCTTCAGTCTGACATGTACTGACTGTAATGAATATATCACTGAGAGACACTGCAAAGTTGAAAAAAATGGGCTATTATTTTTATATACAAGTAATCCTCAATTTATGTCTACAATTGAGTCCAAAATTTCTCTTGATAAATGAGAGTGTTGTTAAGTAAATTTTGCCCTATTTCATGACTTTTCTTGCCATAGTTCTTAATAATTACTGGAATTATTTAATTAGTATATGATTGTTAAGTGAATCTGGCTTTCCCATTGATTTTGCTTGTAAGAACAGAATTGGAGATCACATTACCTTGGAACATAGCAACATAAACACAAATAAGCTGACAAATGTCTAAATTTGATCACATGCTCAAGGGGAGGCTGCCATGGTCCTAAGTGTGAAAAACAGTCCTAAATCACTTTTTCCAGTACTGTTGTAACTTAGAATGTTCACTAAATAAAATGTTATAAGTCAAGGGCCAGTTGTACTGTTCTGCCAAGAATCAGGCCAAAGTTCATCAAATAGTCAATTAGATATATTTTAAGAAATTAACAATTTATCAAACCTTCTTGCCACGTCCATCTGCCATTCACATCTCACACCTACTATGGACAGTATTTTGAATATTCTTTCCCAAGGATCTGTAATCTGGCATGATTTCTCAGTGAGACCTTCAATAATATATTTCTGAGCATTTCGTTTATTAGGGGACACAAGATCAGACGTGTCCTGTGTTCCTAGAAATGAATAAAATCAATTAATTATTAAAAATTAGCCCAACACCCAAAACAACTTTTAGTTCCTACTCTAGCAATGTATATTTATATGAAATACTAATGATGTGCTCCAATGTTTGTTAAGACCAAATGATTGCCCATATTTTAAAAAATTGTTTTAATGATTGTTTTTATATTTTGGTTTCATTTTATTGTCATAAGCCAGAGTAACTTCTGGCGAGAAGGGCAGCTACATAGATTTGATAAATAAATAAATAAATCCAATATCAAGACAAACATTGAGGGGGGGGGAGACCCACTAAATTCTATAAACATTTTTTTTTTAAAAAAATTGTATATTTTTATACAAAGTCAGCTTATTGCCCCCACAAACTGGGTCCTCATTTTACCTACCTTAGAAAGGATGGAAGGCTGAGTCAACCTTGAGCCTTGGAGAGATTCGAACCAGCAGAAATTGCAGGCAGCTGTGTTAGTGACAGGGTGCACCAAACCACTGTACTATCAAGGCTCTTAATCCTTGAAATCCATAAAGATTTGATTTCTCTATGTGCATTCTTAATTGTGATTTTCATTAATTTAGCTCTGTTATTCTTTGTGCCCCTAAGAAATCTGTTCTTAAAGGCATGGTGTTTTTTTTGTCAATAATTGTTTGAATTATCCATTATAAAACACCTGACTGTATGGGCAAGGCAATCTACATATTATAATTAGCAACAGCCCTCTCTAAACTGTTTACAGAGTCAGCATATTGCCCCCAACAGTCCTCAATTTCATCTCTTTATTTTCTCAATTCCTCTTCCTTTCCTTTGCTATCTTCTCTGTTATGTTTAAATTACAAACCTCTTGAAGGAGAAATTCATTTCTTTATTCATAAATATACAGAGTAATAAAAATCTAGAGATTTTAGACCAATTTTGTTCTGAAAGTATCTCAAAAAAATCTAGTTTTTTTACATTACTTGGTTATAATAAATCTAATATCTTATTTTGCTTTTAGACAACAGTGATAATTTTTCAAAAGAATGCAATGTTCTGATTGCATCATAATTGTAGTTTCTAGTTTTAATATTAGAAACTACAATTATAAGGGGGTGGAAAGGAGAAATTAAAAGATTAAAAAAAATTTAAAATTAAAAACAACTTTTTCCTTTATGCCATCCATCTTATATACATTCAAACTAGACTGTGACATTTCTCTGTGTCACACACACACACACACACACACACACACACACACACATATATATATATGCATAATGGTTCTTTTGAGAACTGAATGCAATGAAATTTCATTTTAATGTATGCTGATTAATGAACATTTAAAATGACAATATTCTATTCTATTTCTATTTCATGATGACTCCCACTCTGTAGAACATCATCCCCATGGAGATAAGATTGGCCTCCACTTTGAAACTCTTTCACAAGACCCTGAAGGTCAGGTTTTGCCAACAGGCCTGGGGACCCCAAAGTGGGATGATGCCAGTGGTGGGATTCTGCCGGTTCTAGGGGGTTTAGCCGAACTCTTTGTTAACTTGCTGGGTCGCCCCGCCCCTTGCCCCGCCCCTCCACACCACTATTTATTGCCAATAAATAGTGGTGGCCGAGGGGCGGGAGAGCCAGCAATTTAACAAAGGGTTCGGTGTTTTTTTGTAATTTTATTGGACCGCGGAGCTTCAGCATAGGCTAATTAGCCCTTGCTTAGATGGGCTCCAAAGTCTCAGCTGATTTGCTCTCAGCTGTTTTGCTCAGGGCTCTGCTGCTTGCTTGCAAAGAGTGCTGATTTTTTTTCCCCTAGCTATACTGAAAAACGAAACAGAAAGTAAAATAGGCTGTTGGCTTTGCACGTTGGAAAATTAGGCAGGCAGATTTCTTTTCTTTTTCCTCACCAAAAAAGGTAGGTGCAAACAATGGGAAGTTTAGGGGAAAAGAGGAGAGTTCAAGATTTTAAAACACAAAAGAAAAAAAGCTCTATTTAACTAGGGAATTGTAATAATTGAGATACTATTAATTGTATATTGTGTTGAAAGCAGAAATGGTTAAGTTGTGGTTTGGAGGAATATATGGGGAAAATTATTTGGTTCATTATTATTGGTAAATATAATTAATTGATTTGTAAGAAATTGGATTGCATGGAAATAATTGGAATATCCATGTTCATATTGATTAATATACAAAAAAGATAGTTATATAACTAATTGGTTTATATTAAAGTGTTGAATTTATATTAAACTGTAATATTACATAATTAACCAATGTGAGGATGGATATAAAAATAGATGACAATGGGAAGGGGTATAATATAGAATAGAAGGGAAAAATTGAATTTGATTAAGATTAGAGATGAAGATGAAGGGTAATATTGGTTTTTTACAAAAATAGATGAGGAATAAATATGACAAAAAGGAAATATAGAAATTGTAAATTTAATTGAAATGACTAAACACTGTTTAAATTTGTGAACCAGCCAAATACTCTGTTCAAAGAAAATACATTGTATGTTTGTATATGTGTTTCTAATTATTGTTATTTATTCATATTTGTTCTCTTTTATTCTTTAAAGTTTAACAATTCATTCGTTATCTTAATATCTTTATATTTGTTTGGGGTTGGCTTTCTTCCCTTTCATCTTTTTTATTGTACAGCAATCTTTCTCCTCAAACCTACCACCTCTCTCTTTTCTTTCCTTCTTACTTTCTCTTCCTCCCCTTCTTCTTCTCCTACTTCCTCTTCCTTTCTCCTTCTCTCTTCCTCCCTCTCTTACCCTCACTCCTACTCTAATTTCCCTTCCCTTCCTTCATCCCTCTCTATTGCTGTATCCTTTTATGCATATGGACTACTCAGAGGGCTGAAAAAATTATTTCTGACTGGTCCTCGCACTTTTGACCAGTCCTCGAACTTACGACTGTCCTCACATTTTACGTTTTTGCCCTATCTTGTCACCATGGTGAAGAGAAGCAGTTGTGAAATGTGTGACACGGTTGTTAAGAATGCTACAATGGGCATAAATGATGACCAGTCATAACTGCGAAGACCAGTCAAAAGTGCGAGGACCAGTCAGAAATCACTTTTTTCAGCCCTCTGGGTAGTCCTTTTGTGCATATGGACTACTCAGAGGGCTGAAAAAGTTATTTTTGACTGGTCCTCGCACTTTTGACCAGTCCTCACACTTACGACTGTCCTCACATTTTATGTTTTTGCCCTATCTTGTCACCATGGTGAAGAGAAGCAGTTGTGAAATGAGTGACACGGTTGTTAAGAATGCCACAATGGGAATAAATGTGAGGATGGTCATAAGTATGAGGACTGGTCAAAAGTGCGAGGACCAGTAAGAAATGACTTTTTTCAGCCCTCTGTAGTCCCTATGCAGATAGCCACGCCCACCGGTCACATGACCAGCTAGCCACGCCCACCCGGTCACATGACCAGCTAGCCACGCCCACCCAGTCACATGACCAGCTAGCCACGCCCACCCGGTCACAGGACCACCAAGCCACCACACCCCCAACTAAGCCATGCCCACAGAACCGGTTGTTAAAAAAATTGAATCACACCACTGGATGAAGCCTATCAAGTGGCTTATTTGATTGATATTGTTGCCAGAGACTGGGGTTTATTGCTTTTCATTGTTTTTATACTGGGTTTTAATATTCATTAAGTCGCTCAGACTCACCAAGACTGGGTTGGGCAGCAATATAAATTTTCTTAAAATAGAAAATGAAGTATATAAAAGAACCCCATGAAAAATCACAATTCCCAAATTTACACTTTCATTGTTGCTATGAATCACCAGAAAGAGAACTTACCGTATTTTTCGGAGTATAAGATGCATCTTTTTACCCCCCAAAAGGGGGTGAAAATTTAGGTGCGTCTTATACACCGAATGTAGCCCTGCCCACCCATTGGCCCCCACCCTTCGGCCTGTGCCTCACAGCAGTTACCTCCTTGCAAGCAAACAGCAAGAAAAAATAGCTCCTTTCAGCTTCAGCATAGATTAATTAGCACAAGTTGATTAGATTGGCCTCCCAACTCTCAGCTGATTTGCTCTCAGCTGTTTTGCACAGGGCTCTGCTGCTTGCTGCAAAGAGTGCTGGAGCAGATTTTTTTTCCCTAGCTATGCTGAAAAACAAAACTGAAAGTAAAGCAGGCTCTTTTCTGCAACATGGCAAAATGAGGCAGAGGGAGATTTCTTTTTCCTCACCAAAAAAGGTAGGTGCAAACAATGGGAAATTTAGGGCAAAAGAGGAGAGTTCAAGATTTTAAAACAGAAAAGAAAAAAGGCAAAAAGAAAAATGAGAAGGGAGAAAAAGAAAAAGAAATGAAAGAGAAAGATGTTATACATATTTAGAATTGAAATATGAATAGTAGTAAGAAATAAATGGGAAATCATGATTGTAAAAATGAAATGAATAATAATTGGAATATTTTTCTATATGGGCAAAACTTTGCGTTAGTTTAAGATGTGAAAATGAGTAACATAAGGGGAAAGCTCTATTTAACTAGGGAATTGTAATGACTGAGATATTATTAATTGTATATTGTGTTGGAAGCAGAAATGGCTAAGTTGTGGTTTGGAGGAATATATGGGAAAAATTATTTGGTCTATTATTATTGGTAAATATAATTAATTGATTTGTAAGAAATTGGATTGCATGGAAATAATTGGAATATTCATGTTCATATTGATTAATATACAAATAAGGTAGTTATGTAACTAATTGATTTATATGAAAATGTTGAATTTGTATTAAACAACTGTAATATTACATAATTAACCAATGTGAGGATGGATATAAAAATAGATGACAATGGGAAGGGGTATAATATAGAATAGAAGGGAAAAATTGAATTTGATTAAGATTAGAGGTGAGATAATAGTTTTTTTAAAAAAAAATAGATGAGGAATAAATATGGCAAAAAGGAAATATAGAAATTGTAAATTTAATTGAAATGACTAAACACTGTTTAAATTTGTGAACCACCAAATAATCTCTTCAAAAAAAATACATTGTATGTTTGTATGTGTGTTTGTCTAAAAAATAAAAAAAAACTTTTAAAAAAATAACCAAAAAGGTAGGTGCGTCTTATACTCCGGTGCATTATATACTCCGAAAAATACGGTAACTTGAAATTCAGATGCTGTAGAATCCTAGATATTATCTTAGCATGCTGTGGAAACAGTATCATACATAAGCCACAATATAGTTTGTTTCTTTGAGAGTGACATATAGAGAGTCCTTGGTTAAGAATAATTCATTCAGTGACTGCTTAAAATTATGGTGGTACTAAATAAATGGTATTTGCCACCGGTTCTGAAGTTACAGCCATTGCAGCCGCCGCCACCCAGTCATGTGATCAAAATTTGGGATCTTGGTAGCCTGATTGAATTTACAACTGCAGGGGAGCTTCAATTCCCTTCACCCACTTTTATTCCCCCCCCCCCCCAAAAAAAATCTCTGCCCTTTTGGTCATCCTGCACAGCAGTACATGCCAGTAAATGCCCAAGTCTTGAGTAGTCTCAGCCAGCTGCCACTGCCCTCAGGCATCTACCTCAGCCCAAGTGCTGCCACTGCTGCTAGCCACCATCTTGTGCTCTATCAGTCCTTCCTGAATTATGTAAACATGGCAATACTGCTTCATTAAAGATTTTAAGATTCTGAATAATATTCATATGCTGTATGAACCAAGCCAGTTTTGATATATATTAATTTCTCTACTTTTCCATTTCTACTTTATTAGTGCATTTTGCCCTAGTATTTTTACCTGGATATTGGTTTTCTGTCGGTGATGATCTAGTCACATAATTAATATAAAATTCTGCAGCTTTATTCAGATACTTGTATAACGGAGTGGAAGGAAGTCGTACATCAGGGTTGTTAATTATTAAGGGCAGAACATCACAAACTAAAAATGATAATGAAATCAAATTAAATTTGTCAGTTTCCTGCATCATGTCATTATTTAACAAAGCAATATCTATATTCCTTAAGCAAGGTATCTGCAATTCATTTAAAATAAAGTCCTACTAACAAGAGCTAAAACTAATAGCTTATTTAAATTAAGCAACAAATGGACACTCTCTCTTCCTTAGGAAGAAGAAAATGATTTTTCAGATGTTCTCCTTCTGAAATGTTCATCTATGTTTGGAATTAGCCATTCAGAATCATTGAGAGTAGAGTGGTTTACAACGTCAATAAATCAATCAACTGCATATTTAACATTACTGATAGTCCTAAACTTACAACAGCAATTGGGACTGGAATTTGTGTTGCTAAATAATGTCATACAACAAAATCACATTGCTTAGCAACAGCAATCCCTATAATCCCAATATTATATATCATTATATTATATAATAACCAAATCCCTTGATCATTAGGTGAGGCTACTGGCTTCTCACAACCAAAGTTAGTGAGGAAGCCAGAAGGAAATTGCAACTCCCTGGCCTGCAGGCAGGTGAGGGAAGGAGGGAAAGATTGGGCAGGAATGGGTTGGGGAGGGCACACAAGAGTACAAGGGAGAATCAAGATGATGTGTAAGGATGTATGAGAAGCATGGTGCAGAACAGGAAGGGTGTGAGGGGATGTGTGAAAGCACAGGTCAGAGAAAGTGTGCAAGAGGCACAATGCAGATCAGAAAGGGTGTGACTGGTCGTGAGAAGTACAGCATGAGGATACATGAGGGTGCAAGGGAGTGCACAAGAGGCACAGCATTGGTTGGGGAGAGTATGCAAGAGACATGGCGTAAGTCAGGCGTGAGGGGATGAGTGAGAGCCCAGAAGGGCTATGGAGGTTGTGCAAGTGCTGAAGATTTACTCCAACAATTTGTGACCTTCCTTGCTGGCTTCCCCACTTATTTTCAGAAAGTGCAAATATGTTGTCAAACTGTAGAGCACAATCATGTGACCATAGGAATGCTGGGACAGCCAGAAACACCAATGACCAGTTGTAACCACCATTTGTTCAGTGCTGTCATAACTTCAGTTGCTGAATAAACATTATAAATTAAGATCTACCTGTAGAATTTCGTTCAACGTGGGTTTTTTTTAACTACAAATATGTCAGGATCATTATTCCCTGTTCCCAAAGAGCTCATAATACAAAAAAGAATAGAGGAGCTTCAAATATAAAGAGTAAACTGAAATGCCCTTATTATTCCCCATTTCCCAGATTGTTCTAAATATTTAAATAATATTCACCATGCCTATTTTACTTTTCATTCCAACTTCACTGTCAGTTGACAAACCAAAAGAAAAAGATGACATAAATAAATTTTAATTTACTTATACAACTCATATATAAGCATATATTTTAAAGATTTTACAACTATGATTATCACAACCTTCAATGCATAAAACAAAATTTTTGGAACAAAATTATATTCTTACCAAATAATTTTCTAAAGCAATTAACAGGTGATTCTTGATCTTCAATATTTTCTGCTTCTAACAATGTTTCCCCAAGGCCCACCTTTGCAAAATTTAAAGAAAATCAAATTTGTTTCTTCTTCCTTATACATGTTTTTCAGATTGTTTGCAACATATTGCACAAATAAAGCCGACAATTCTTTCCTCAATACTTCAAAACCTACAGCTATTTAACATGCTATGGCCAGCACAATAAAAAATACCAGTAGTCCTTAATTATGACCACAATTGGGACCAGAATTTTGGTTGCTAAGAAAGGCAATTGTTAAATGAGTTATGCTTAATTTTATGAGCTTTTTTGCCATGGTTGTTAAATGAATCACTTTAGTTGTTAAGTGAATCACATGGTCCCTAAGCAAATCCAGCTTCCCCTATTGACTCTGCTTGTTTGAAATTATTCAGGAAGATCGTAAATAATGATCACGTAGCCCCAAATTACTGCAATCACCACAAATACATGCCAGTTGCCAAGCACTCGGATTTCAATCATGTGATCTTGGAGATGCTACAACGACTGTCACTTTTTTCAGTGCTGTTGTAACTTTGAATGGTTGTAAGTCAAGGACTACCTGTATTTGCATAAACAAGTTGAGGACTTCTTACTTTCAAAGGAAAAAGGAAAAAATATGCACACAAAACTACATTATCATCTCAATTAAGCTTTTGGACAATAAAATTGGATAACAATTTTATTAGGAAATAAGCCAAACTTCATGCTCCCAATATTGAATATTGCTGCTAGAAATTGCTGTTATTTCTATCCTATCTATCTGTACTTTCATCTACCACATTGATTCTAAATACATACATTTGTTTTGTGAAGCTTTACAATATTTTAAACAAATAATATGCAAGTATTTAGCTATAATCTTCATCACTTACCCCATGCTGAACCACAGTCTCAGGAAAACGGCGTAAAAGCAAAAGTAACATTTCTGCCCGTTCCAAAGTATTGAAACACTGGTCTGTAGCTTTTAATAACATTTCACACTGAACTCGGCCAGGAAGAGTTTCAAATAAACCTAAAAGGACAGCAATATTGAATTAATGTTTTTAAAAGATAGGATACAGGAAAAAAAATGGAAACTGAAAGTATGGTGTGAAGATAGGAGAAAAAGACATAAAAAGCTAAGGAAGAGCTTAAACACATTAGCTCAAGAATTTTGTCCAAAGAGAAATCTTTTTCTAGATTTATTTATGTATTTATCATATTTATAGCTGTCCATCTTGCAGAAAAATGGCGCACAATAAAATTGTAAAATTAAAATATTAAAACAAATAAAACTTTAAAATATGTCAGCAACATTATAAAGCAAGTTAATAGAAAAAATTATGTCAAAAACAATGCAACCATCTCATTAGATCACCATTTCTTTTTTATCCCTAAGCTCCTGAGACAGTCACGTTTTCTGGGACTTCCAGAAGATTATCAAGGATAGAGCCAATCTCACCTGGTGGGAGGAGAATAATGTTCCATGGGGCAGGCACCAGGGCAGAAAAAGCAAATCTCCTGGATACCACCAGATGAAACTCTTTTCTAGATGAAACTCACAGCATATCTCTTCTGACAGACTTGATGGGGTTGGCAAATGTAATCAGGTGGAGAAAGTCCCTCAAATAATAATAGAAAGGACTTAAAAGGTCAAAAACAGTACCTTAAATTAGACCCGGAAGCAAACTGGCAACCAAATACAGCTTGCAGAGCAGAAGTGTAACGTGTCCTATTCACTGCAGCATTTTGCACCACTTGAATCTTCTGGATAGTCTTCAAACTATCTATATTACTACTACTACATTATAACCACATTAGTTTACCCAAGAGGTGACCAAAGCATGAGTGAACTGAGAGCCTTCCAGAAGAGCAACTAGGTGATCAAAGGTCTGGAGACTAAAACATATGAAAAATGGCTGCAGAATTTGGGTTTGGCTAATCTAAAGAAAAGAAGAACTAGGGGTGACATGATAGCAGTTGCCACAAAGAAGAGGAGATCAAATTATTCTCTAAAGAACTGGAAGACAGGACAAGAAACAATGGTTAGAAACTAATCAAGGAGAGAAACAACCTGGAATTAGGGAGAAACTTTCTAACAGTGAGGACAATTAACCAGTGGAACAGCTTGCCTCCAGAAATAGTGAGTACTCCATCACTGGAGTTTTTAAAGAAGAGTCTAGACCAGTGATGGCTAACCTTTTTGCTGTCACATGCCAAAAGTGGAGAGAGCACAGGGGGGTCGCGCACGTGCATGCCCATACCCATAATTCAATGCACACACACACACCCGCTTTTGTCACGGTGGGCCTGGAAGGCCTGTTTTTCGCTCTTCCCAGGCTCCAGAGCCTTTCTAGGAGCCTGGGGAAGGCAAAAACGCCTTTCCCCCACTCCCCCGGAGGCCCTCCAGAGGCCGGAAACGGCCCATTTCCCAACTTCCAGTGGACCCGGAAGGCCTAAAAATCAGCTGGCTGGATGCACATGCGTGCCAGAGCTGAGCTAGGGCAATGCTTGTGTGCCCACTGATATCGCTTTGCATGCCACCTGTGGCACGCGTGCCATAGGTTCGCCATCACAGGTCTAGACCATGGGTGTCGATTTCATGAGGGGCACATCAGGGTTGTTTGACCTTGGGGGGCTGGGGTGGGCATGGCCAGCTTGACGTCACTCATGTCAGGGGCATCTGTAGTGCCCCAGCATTCTGACAGCAAAAACGGGCTCCTGAGTTCCGTTTTTAGCTGCGATGGCCTCCTACAACCCTCTGCCAGTGAAAACAAGAGCTCAGGAGGGCCGCATGCAGCCCTCCCAAGCTCTGTTTTCACTGGCAGAGGCACTGCGGGCCAGTACTTCACTGTTTCCAGGGTAGCCCCGCAGGCTACTTCTAAACACCCAGGGGCCAGATCCGGTCCCCGGGCCTTGAGTTTGACACCCCTGATATAGACAGTCACTTATCTGAAAATAGTATAGGTTCTCCTACTGGAGCATGGGGCTGGACTAAAAGATCTCCAAAATCCTTTCCAGCTCATTCATTCTATTTTATTCTAGTTCAGGAACAGACACAACTGGCGCATAGCTTGAAACTGTACAAAAGCCCTCTTAGTCATATCTGACACCTGCTGTTTGAGCAGAATTCTCAAGCCTACAAAGTGTTTGTTTAGAGCACTGCAATCCCATCTAATATGAAAGATGACACAGGCCTGAATCAGAGGATCCCAAAACCCATCCTCCAAACCCAGACCTCACTCAGTCGTCAAAGTTCAGCTGCAGCCATTTGTTTGTTTATTAAATTTGTATATCACCTTTCTTACTTCAGAGACTCTGAGTAGTGTACAACAACCGTTTCCCATTCAGGCTGCAAAAGGAACTTAAGCAGGATATCAATAGTATTGCTAGAGGCAGATTTATAGTTGGGTATCATCAGCATATTGATATTTCACCTCATGGTGACAGATGATCTCGCCCAACAGCTTCATATAGATGTTGAACAGAAGAGTAGAGAACATCAAACCCTGAAGTGCCCCACATTGCCATTGAAATGGGAAAATCAGATCAGTTGTGTAATCAGTTATGTGTCAGGTCCCAGATGATCTGGTACTGGCCCATGGCTGCCAATTTGACACCCCTGAGTTAGAGGATAACATGTCTGAGATTGATAAACCACTACATCTGAAGTAAATTAATTATCTTTTGTTCCATCAATCCACAAATAAACCAAATGGGAGGAATACAGGAAAAAATTCCAACTTTCTGGCTGACTAGCCCATTAAATATTCTAATAGTTCAGGTTGAGGATAGAACACAGGAGAGGTAGAATGATTTGATAGTCTCATAAGCATCACTGTGACTTTGTCAAAACAAGGTAGTTATTTGGGGTTTTCCCTGATGTTGCTCTCATTGATCTGCTTCATATTGTGGAAATTGGGTAAAAACAGTCATTTCATCTCCCTGTTCCCTTTTACATCAAAAAAGGAGAAATTTAGGATATAGATATTTGACATGATTATTTTCTAAGTCATGAAATATAGTTATTTCTTACAGTATTTCTTAGATCATGGAATACAAAATACTTTCAATTGAAATAAACTAGTATCTCATTGGGGGAAAAAAACCTCTGCTTTATGAGTGGTATAAATAAAAATGTGCTTTTTAATTATATTGTGCATTTTCATTTATCATCTCTTCCAGAAGAGAATCAGCTGAATTCCTACTTAGTCCTATCAATGGAAAAGAGCTTTAGAAAAAACAATCTGAAGAGCATAAGGTAGAAATCAGTATCTGATTTAAAGAAAAGTATGGCTAAAATACAACCACAATATTTGTCCTGCATCTAAGAAGAAACTCCACACAATATAGAGACTTACTTCAAGTAAGTATTGTAAGGGATTGCATTGTAAGAGTTTTTAGTAAGACACAGACAACTGTCTTGAATGCATTTGAATCAATATAAAAGAGGAAAAAATGACATTGCCATAAGTGTATATTATAGGCCACCCAACCAAACAGAGGAAATAGATAAACTTTTCTGCATCAAGTGGAAGATCAAACAGGTTCCTGACAAACCTAGCAGAAAACTTTGTCTCCCAAAAAGTAGAGAAGGGAACTAGGGGATCAGTCATATTGGACTTAATTCTCATTGACAGAAATGAAATGACAGAATGTGTTGAAACTACAAGAACTGTGGGGAGGGGTGGGGGGTTGATCATGCAATATTGAAGTTCAACATTATGCAAGTACATGCAATAGAACCAAGTCAAACTAGAGTCTAGTTTTTAAAAGAGCTAATTTCAATAAACTTAGAAAAAGTTTGGGAAGGATTCCATGGATGAGAATCCTAAAGAGGAAAACAACTCAAGAAGCTTGGGGAATTTTGAAAAGTTAGATTATAAAATTTTAGTCTAGCACAATAACAATGAAGAAAAATAACAGCTCTCAAAAAAAAACCCCTGCATGGCTGCATAAAAAACTCTCTGATAAATTGAAAGACAAAAAGGACATGTATAAAAAGTGGAAATAGGAGCACATAACTAGGGCAGAATATCAGCAAATAGCCTGAGTCTGCAAAAATGAAATGAGGAAAGCTAAGGCTCAAAATGAACTAAGGCTTGCCACAAAAGTCAAAAATAACAAAAAAATCTTCTTTCAAAATGTAAAAAATAAGAAAAAAGTCAAGGAAAAGATTGGTCCATTACTGGGAGAAAGTGGCAAGAAGGTGACAAGCAATAAGGAGAAAGCAGAATTACTTAATTCATTTTTTGTATTCATCTTTACACAAAAGGTAACAGTCCAACCTATCAAAAAAAAGTACCATAAAAAACAGATTAGGAAACCAAGTTAAACTAGGCAAGAAAATGGTAAGTGAGCACTTGTCCACCCTAGACAAGTTCAAATCACTAGGACCAGATGGATTATTCTTCAAGGTTCTGAAGTAACGTGCAGACGTGATGTCAGAGTCACTGAACTATATCTTTCAAAGATCCTGGAGTAAAAGGGAACTACCAAAGGGCTGGAAAAGAGCTGATGTAGTTCTCATCTTCAAAAAAACCCATCACCTTATTCCTCAAAGCTTCCTATAAATCAAGTTCATTAAAACACCAGTAAACACCATTCTCCAAGGAATTTAAGTCTAGAAGAAATTTATACCTTTTAAAAACTCTGTTTGCTTATCCTGTGAATCATTACGAAGTGCTGATGTGATAATACTAATCTCCCGCCATACCACTGGTTGCTCTGGAAAATTTACAAACCTGAAATAAAGAATAGGGGAGAAGAGAAATTTATTCTTGAAATCACTAAGAACAGCTGAAATTTTGTTATGAAAAGCATGCTATTAAAGTGAAAAGGTTTTGCCAAACTGGTCAAATTAACAGCAGTACAAGTTATACTATAGAACAGCAAAAAAAAAAAATGGCTATTCAAAGGATCAATGCTCAAAAACCGACAAGTAAAAAAAAAAAGGACAATATGAACATTCATTGGTTAAGATATAAAAAAGAGGAAAGTTAAAAACCAAATAGCTTATTTATCCAGTAAGTAGCTTAAAAATCCAGTAAAATACATCTTACATGTCATATAACAATCTGCCTGCTGATGCTGTTCGTTCTGCATTCTTCTCAATGGAGTACATCTCATACTAGAAAACAAGAAAGAAGAGTGCGAAGAGACAAAAACATTCCTACACTGAGCATCTTGGTATTGCAAATTTTCTACCTTACCATAACTAAAATGAGAAAAAAATTAAGAACAGAACCATTAACACTAATAAAGCCATCAATTCCATCATATTAAAATTATGGTATTCTACAAGTTTCACTGTTCATGTCCCCAAAGTTTCTCAATTACTATGAATTGGAACTTATCCAACTGTTTTATGAAATTACTGGAAAACATTAACTGAATTAAATAGGATGGTCAAAGGTTGACGCTTGCAAATTTTATTATGGAAGCCTACCTCCTTTATATTATAATATTTTTTCCAGACCCTTCTTTCAAAATAAGTTTTTGAAAGGCAACCCCTTTTTCATCACATTCTTTATATATTAAATTCAGGTCATGGCTGTAAATATCTTCATTTTATATGATACTTGATCCCCTAATTTAGGTTTAAATAGTATTAGTTGTCAGGAGGAATTATGTGCAGGTACTCTTCTGGAACCTTAATCCCTTTCTGGCAAAGATCACAATCATCAGCTCTTGTTTAGACCACAATCCAAAAGGGTTTAACCTCTTCTCATTTTTTTTTCTCATTTCTCGTTTTTTTTTTAACTATTCTCCCTGAGGGAATAGATTTCAGCAGGAAAGCGACATCAAAACAATCTAAGGAAGAGGACTTCTCTGTTACTGAAAAGGAGTTCAGGCCATTCCTTTATTAATGTAGTGAATGCCAGTGTACAAAAGGTTAGAGCAGAACTGGAGAAATTTTAAAGGTTCTTCTCCCTAGCTAACTTTAAACACTATTCTGCAGGCATTATCTCAGTGTGGCTGATGTTTTGGGAGAATGAAAAAAAAAGAGGGGGGGAGAGAGGAGATTCATTGGTCCATGCAAGGTGAAAGACAGGAGACAAAATATTAAAAGTTCTTCAGGATGACTACATTTTCCAGATTATATTTTAATAATAATACCAATGAATTAGTTTACAAGAGTTTAAAATCTACCTTCAATGTCTTCTAATCCTGCACCACAGAAGAAAAGGAGAGGGGGCAACCAGTTGCTCTTCCTAGTTCTGGAAGCACGAATATTTAAATAATGAAAGCAATAATCTGGCAATCGTTTCCCCACAAAGATTCAATTCTGAAGGGGTATGAATTGGATGGGGTTTTTTTTAATTATTTCTACGTGAAGCAGAGGAAAAATACCAAACAATATAAATAATACAATCCTGGATTTCTCTACTAAAGTCCTTTTAAAAGGAGAACCTTTTGTAAAACGTTCAACGTTATCCCTTCGCACAAGGAAAAGAGCCTCCCGTCAAAGGCAACAAAGATGCTGCTTGCAAATGCGAAGGATAAAGTTCCCTGGAAAGCGGCAGGTCAGAGGCGGCGGAGCTCGGCTGAAACGAAGCACCGGAAAACAAGTAAAAAGGCGGCATTCCGAACATCAAACTCACAACCAACCAACCTGAATGTTGAAGTCGGCAGGATAGAGGCTCCGCGCGGTGATAAGCCAAGCCTTGGCGGCCCACAGGTCTCCTTGAACGAGTTCCCGGGCTCGCTTCACCAAAAACTCACAATCGCCCAACGCCGACATCTTGCAGGCCTTTAAAACTGTGCGCATGCGTACATACGGCCCAGGGGGGGAAAAATCGAGCCTATTTACTTCCTAGAACGAATGAAGTCGAAGAACAATTCTACGCATGCTCAATATCTGAAGTTACGCGGGTTTTTCTTTTATGGACGGAGTAAATTTCATTTGGATTGAATATTGGATTTCCGTAGCATGACCCTTTCAGGTTACTGTACAAATCACTCTTTGTTTCCTTGCAATATATTTCGCAGGCGGAGTGGTACTGTTCACTGCTGGTAGCTCTGAAGGTATTCCCTGGATATTTGTGGCTAAATTGTATCCTCTTCCTCAAGCACCACGCGCTTGGTTAAACTGTAAATAAAGTTTTCGAGGGACTTTTAAAAAGTAAAATATTTATTAAAATAAGGAAAGATTTAGAGTTGAGTTTGTGAGTCTTCCACTAGTTTTTGGCAACACAGGTAATCTGTCTAATCATAGTTACATTGACGTTCTAAACCTTTTCACTCTTAATGTACTCATTTGCTACTTACAACGTGTTTCCAAAACGCGACGATAACTTTAAAGTAAACGCACTTTGTACTATTTGTGATCATACTATGTGAACAATTTACAGGCAATTCCTGCGTTTTAAACGAGGTAATACATTCAGTCAAAGTAGCTAATTTGCTTCAGAGAAATATCAGACCATTTAGCAAGACAGTGGTGATATTTTCTTCTTCTGTTCATTTCTGATACAGTATAATCCAAAACAGGAATGAGATTGCCTGTGAAGATCTAGATCTTCACAGGCAACCATGAATTGGCTTCACAGGGCTTCATGAATTGGGGTGGAAAAAAATACTTTTACTAACCTCTAATAATTGAAATGTAACATTTCATTCATTAATGATGTAGACAGTGAAATAATGTATGACCTCAAGACTCCAAATGTTTGTTAACCTTAATAAATCTCATTAGCTAGAATTATCTTATATTAAAAAGTATTGTATACTAAAACTCATTGGCCTAATGGGTTGATGTTTATATAATCATATTATATACTTTTAAACTTTTTATAATTGTGTTTCAATTTTCTATTTCAATCTGTAATACAATCCACATCTACAGCATGTATTTTATTTTATGCATCTTTTTTCCTTCCATTTTGTATTAACTAAATACAAAAACAATAAAAACACTACACACAATTATAAAAGAAGACAAATATGCTGAAGAAGAAACAAAAAGGACATATATTCACAAACATACCCTATTTTCCCCAAAATAAGACATCTTCTGATAATAAGCCCAATTGGGCTTTTGAGTGCATGGCAATAAGGCCAAGCGCTTATTTCAGGGTTCAAACAAATATAAGACAGGGTCTTATTTTGGGGGAGATAGGGTATATAAGGTTGCACCAGGGGTGAAATGCTACCAGTTCACACTGGTTCAGGCAAACCGGTAGCAGCAGCGGCACATGGTTCGGTGAATTGGTAGTGGAGGCAGCACAAAGCTCCATCCACTCGCCCGAGCATCGTTACGTCCTGATTTTAATTTGATTTAAATCATGATTTAAATCAAATCCACCCTGGGTATTATTATGTTCCATTGCTTGTGTTTGCATTCTATTGAATTCCAGTATGACATGTCACTCTCACCCAAAGTTCCTGGTATTTCAATTCCTTCTTTTCTGTTCATGAATTAAGTCCAGCATGGCTGTCCCTCTAGTTCCCTCTTTTACTTTTTGGACAACGAAGTGGTCAGCTAGGTTGGTCAGGAACCTATTCAATTTCTTACTTGGTGAAGAATTAGTCTTCCACTTGATGTCAGGGTAATTGAAGCCCCCCATCTACTTGATGTCAGGGTAAATGAGTCCCCCCCATTATTGTAATGTGTATTCCTACATATATTTGTTAATTGGTTAGCAAACAGTACATCTATTTTTTCTACTTAGTTGGGTGGCCTGTAGTATATACCTATGGCAATGTGATTCTTTTTTTTCTCTTATATTGACCTATATGCATTCTAGGAGGTTTTCATCTTTGACTTCGTGCATTTCTATAGCAATATAGTGGTTTTTACATATAGTGCAACTCCTCCTCTTTTATGGGGTCTGGTTTTTTTGAACAATTTGTATCCTTCTATCAATAAGTTCCAGTCACGATTTTAATCCCAGCAAGTATCAGTAATTAAAACTATATCATATCTACTCTCATGTATTAATAATTTAAGTTCACCCTGTTTGCTCCCCAAACTTTGAGCATTTGTATCTCTGTGTCTGACTCTAGGTATGCTTCCTATGTCTCCTAGCTGGTGTTTGAGTTTGTCTTCCTTCGCGTCGCTGCTTATCCTATTATTTGATTTATTTTGATTTATTTTGGATCAATAACAGCAGTCTTGACTCTAATGTAGCCAGAGGTTGTCTTGTCTCAATTTGCTTTGCTTCATCTTATTAACTGCTAGTGTATATTTGGACAGAATAGGACAACTCTCTCTGGCCAGTTGGCCACAGTGTGTTGTTCTAATCTAGACCCTATTTGGAGATAACTATGGTATACTAACTCATAAATAAATAACAGAAATAAAGAAATAATTATCAATGTGCTTTGTTCTGCCTAATTTTACATAAGGTACTTAACATGCTTTTTATTTGGAAGCAAATATATTTGGGAGCTCTTTTTCTTATTGTAATTTGAAAATTTACTCAGCACTTTTTTACAGTGTAAAAAGCAAATTTCTGTATTACTTAGGTTAAAAATAAATACTTAGATTTATTTCTGAGAACATAAGTGGAAGGTAGTACTGCTGATTACCCTGAGATGCATGCCTAGGAATTCAGAAATTTCTAGAGCTGAAAAGAGCACCATTAATATGTGAAAAGAAAAAGCAAGGAGGAGGGAGCAAGCTTCCTTCCAGTCAGTGGAAAGAATATGTCAAATTCATATTGGAAAGATACCTTCAGCCAGGGCTGGACAGTTTAACAACTCAATTCCCTGTTCTGATTTGCACACTGAACTCTTTGACAGTACAGAGAAATACCTCTCCCTCCCCCTTCTCATTTCCTTTGAAACTTGCCTCCGGCATTTGAAACTTGTGGGATTCTGCTCCCCCTTCTCTCCATAAATAGCAGGTTTATGTGATAATGTTCCTTTTGACCATTTCATTCCATGAAGCTTTTTTTTTTCTTTTTCTTGTTTTCCCTGTTCTAAATTGGAAATAGGCTATTTTTTATTGCAGATTCAAATCACTAACAGTCCTATGCCTTAACAAGTATGACATTTTGCAACCTAGGGACAATTTAGCAGTACTCAAATAGTACAGAGGGTGAGAAGTTGTCTTTAGTGTGGTTTAAAAAGAGAAAGATTTCCATGATTTCCAGGGTGACTTATGGAAGATAATAAATTATTCTTATTTTGGAACAACATGGAACAAAGCCACCACTTGTGAATTCTGGGAAAATAGCATGGGCCAACACAGATGATTGTATTCATGGTACCTGCTGGCAATTATGTAAGTAACTTAGAATTTTAAAAGTTAATTTTAATTCTTCTAGAAAATTTAGTATTTTGCATGTGTGCTATTATGTATTTTGTTAACAACTATTACAGAAGATGAACATTTCTAACATTTTTCCTTTTTGGCTTTCTAATTAAAACAATGCCAAAATTTCCAACACAGAAAAGCTAATTCACTTATAACTGAGGAGTATTTATTACCTTTTAAAAATATCATTAAGTTAAAATCAACTAAATATCTTTTTAAGAAACCTGTATTTCAATTAAAGATCCTTTCAGCGGAAATATGCACACTTATTCAGAACCGGATTTCATGAATCCAATGATTTTGGAATAGTTGCTTAAAACTTAATATGTTATTGTCTACACTACTGAAAAGACTTCAAATTGTATAGATTTTTAAAACCCATTGCAAATTGAGCATATCTTTTTGGTGAATGGAATTTGGAGCTTCAAGAAGATAATCAATGATAACAAAAATATTTTCAATTTTCGTTCAATGTGTGCATTGCATCAAGTACATTTTTACTAAGCATGTATAGCTGTTTCCAGTACTGTTGAGAATATAATGCATGACTTACATAATGTTAGAATTGGCTCATTATACCACCTCCAGTTTCCATAATTTTGTACATGCTTTTTGCATTTCAGCTACTTATAATATGATTGATTTTATAGTTATGAGAGAAACATAATTAGATAACTATGTTATCTCCTATTTTGCAGAATAAAGACAAGTTTTCTTCATTTTATTGCTTGTTTGATGTAAGGGGAAAAATCTGGGTGTGGTGAGCATATAGGTAAAATATATAAGAGTAATGGGTTAAAATAAAGGTTGATGTTTGATATAGAATGAATCACAATTTGTCTAGGTTTCACAGAGAATGATTAAGGTATATATGCTTGATTTTAACAAAAATGCAACTGCACTTCTTGACTTGGTTAAAATCATATATTCTTAACTATTACAGACTGATTCAATTTAACACTATGGATAGTACAAGTTCTCATAAGAATTTAACAGTATTTTACACAATTTGTATTTGGTTCTTGATTATAAATATATATATAATTAAGAAGTTGGATTAGTACCAAGTTCTAGTTCACTTTTAACCACATATGTACACAGGGAAATCTTGGGGCAGTCACTTTCTCTGGATCCAACCTACTTCACAGGATTTTTTTGTGGGGAAAAGTAAAAAGAAGGGGGTGCTTTCTATACCACCTAAGGCTTCTGAAGGAAAGAGTGGGATAAAACAAATCTAACAATGATTAAAATATCTGAAATATTGGCAAAATAAATGAGAGACAGTGTGATGTTAACATGTGAGTCTATGACAGCCTAGACCAAAGAAAAGCTGCCAGAAATCCTGTAGGACTGCTGTGAAGATTATTCTATTCTAGTGTAGTTGGATAAAGTTGCTCACACTTGCTTGGATTTGAAATGCAGCTGTACAGGTTCTGTGTAAGTTACCTGAGGCATAGTCATGCCCAGTTACCTGGGGAGAGTTCAGAAGTGTTGATCCTGATGAAATGGACCTCAGAGCTTTGAGCTTGCCCAACTGGATCTTAGATCCCTATCCCTTTTTATGCCTTAGGGTATCCTAGCATAGGGCAAGTGGTTGGGTCCATGTATTTGTGAATGCTTTTCAGCGGGAGGGGGTGATTGCATCCTTGTGGAAGGAGATGGTTACCTTCCCCTTAAGAGGTCGTCACTAGACCCAATAAATCTGAACAATTTTGATCTACAGTTTTCAACCTTGTCTTTTTAAGGAAGGTTGTTGAGATGTAAATGCCTTACAACTACAGAGGGCCCTTGAAAAAACAAATTAACTGAACCATTTTCAGTCAAGATTTACACATTTTTATAGCACTGAGACAGCATTGATTACTCCTGTTGAATGACTTAGCAGACTTGAGATGGAGGCTGTGCACTGGCCCTCCTTGATTTTTCACTTGTTTTCTTTTTTGTATATAATAATTTTTATTAAAGTTTAAAAATACAAAGATAAAAACTAATACAAAAGAAAAATATAAAAAATGAAAGGTACAGAGAAAAGAGGGGGACAAATATAAAACAAAAATAAGATATATAAGAAATATGTCAAAATTACTTCCTACTTCATCAAGACGAGTACAATAAATATATACGTTGTGTATATTAATCTTAAACAAGTTAATCAATGTCATATTCTTTTCTTTCCTTTGGTTTAGTTTAGTTTACTTTATTCTCATTGCACATGGTACAACAAAATTAAATGCTGTCTTCAGCGTACATAATAACTATAAAAATAAAAACACAAACATACATTCTTTACATTCTATATAATTGAAATTGAAAACCCGCTATTGCACTATATCGTAGAATTCAATATGGTATAGTGCAATATCTGGTTTTCAATTTCAATTATACTTTACACAGTAACATATTGTTTTCTCTAAAAAATACAATTAAAATATCTTAAACAAAGCATTTCTTTTCTTTCCTGCATCATTAAAACTTATTTAAGAAAAAACATGTATTGATGTTTATTCCTTTTAAATAATGTCCAAATGTTTATTTTTCATTCTCTCTTTATCTTTTCTTAAGAACTCTTTCATAAGTATAATACATCTTTTATAAATCCAAACCCAGAAAGTTATCCAAGTCAGTCTTCTGAATTGAAATCCACAGATCCAAATCATTCTTCTGATTTATTATTTGTGTGTCTCTTTTAGCTATTAAAACATCAGCCAGTTTCATGTATAAGTCCCATCTATGTCACTATCATTCTTGTAGCCTGACTTTTTAAATACAAAACAGACTGATTCTCAGTTGTATCCTCCATCTCCCTTTTAAATTCAGTTGTACAGTAGTAGTCAATCTTAAGAAAAAGTTCTGAATCTATTGTTGCCAAATATTCTTGAATTCTTCCAGTTAACTTCTCTCCATTTCTCATTAATGGGTTTCTTCATTATCTGTAGTTTTTCTTGTTGCCTCTCGTAGCCAGCTTTCAGAGTCTCCTCTTATCATATTTTTCTCTGTAATCTACAACATTTTCCTAAGGAATAATAGGATTTTAAACAAACCGTAGGAAGGATTCTTATAATCAGTTCCTAAATCTTATTTGTCGTCAATCTGGCCTGTTAGACTGCTTATAATGTTCCAATATCAATGTTCTAATTACCTTTTTGCTACTTATTTCCAAAATTTTTTAAAAAATCTTTTTAAGTTCTTAAAGTTGCATGAAACTTCTTTCACTGAGGAAAGTAGAAGAATCAATCAGTATAATGAAACTTGACTTCCATATTTAAAAAGCAATTTATAAGCCATTTCCAGAAGTGATTGAGAGAAAGAAGTAGGTGATCCCAGGATCCCTTTGAAGGTTCTGAACTGCCAAACCTGGGTAGAGCTGATTCTCCAAGTCTCAGAACTCTAAACCTTTTTACAGTCTCATCATGAGGAGCATCTGCTTGGAGTACTGTGGGCAATTCCAGGTACTCCCCTGTTTCCAGAAAGGAATTTCAAGGCACTAGTCCATTCCTCTGTTCCTTGTTCGTTGCTTTCCTGGAAATCAATCTCTCAATGGCTTTCACTGAGAGATCACCAATGATCATGGTATCCTGAGCAGGCTCAGGGTATTGGGAATGGAAGATGTGTTGTGCTGTGTCTCTTTCCTCCAGGGCTGGTTCCTGTCAGTGGTGGAAGAGGTCAAACCCGAGGTCACCCCTGCCTATGTTTTTTCCCACTCCTATGTAACATCTACATGAAATTTCTGGGCAAGGTCATAAGCAGGCATAGTGTGTGATATCAATTGTCAGGGTTCCAAGTAATAGATCCATTGCGAGCAAAAGCTCCAAGGCAGGTGAATTCCTCAAAGAATGGCTTTATTGGAAATATAAAATTGGCACATATCTGGTGAAAACCAACTCTGAGGGGCCCCTTGGTTTTCACCTAATTAAAAGTAAAAGTTTTTCCCTCAACCCCAAACAATCAGTCACGTGGCCCAATCAATGCAGCGTCCACTGGTCTGGTGATATCACTCCTCCTTCCTCTGGCCAGGTGTGAGAACGTCCTTGGTTCCCAAGAGAAAGTATTTTATTTTGACTACACAACCCCAACTATTTTCAGTCGCCCCTCCCTATCCCTCGCTTCAGTGTGGCAACACTGAAGCTCCAAGATGGCTTCGGCCAGATCAGCTTCAGGGTTGACATAAATTTTCTGATAATAGACCTGGCTGTTTCCTAAGGCCTTTGGGTCAGGTGGGCAGACTAATTCTTCTGTTATAGATGTCTTTTTTTCTATTAGTGCAGTTATTGTTTATCTCCGGGCACCCTGAGTTACATGTGGTGTGAGTTTTTCTCCATATTAATCCTTGTAAGCCCCCAGAGTAATTTGTATGAGATGGTCAGCTACACAAATCAATTAAAATTAATAAAACACAATCTGAGACAATTCTGATACAAAATACTTAGAAATGGGCTCTTAACTGAAAGTTTCAATATCAACTGGATCTACTTCCACTTTAGCAGTTTGCTATAATCCAAAACCACATTTGTCTAACATTTATAAAGCACAAAGAGCTATATATTTTATGATACTGATTTTTTTTAGAAGAAAAGTATTTAAACATTTAAAATAAAAATTGAGATTTTTTACATTAAAATAACTTGAAACAGAATGCCAGGTTCTAACATTTGATTTGATTCTGCCTGAGTCTAAGTGACTTTGGATGGCTCACAATATACCAAACAAGGTAAACAATAAACAATAAATCAAGAGACATCATACAATAAATCCAAACTATTTCAAAAAGTTAGAAAATTCATACAGGCTGCTTTTGAAGAAAATAGAAAAACTGCAGTTGGTGCAGAATGCAATTGGTGCAGAATATTATGGCTAGCAAACCAATGAATTGGTTTCTGCATATACAGAAACATGGAGGGAAATATGCAGAAGCTGTTACAGAAACAAATGGTCGAAGTATTCCTTAAGTTCTGGGAAATAGTATTAGGAAGATCCTTGCAATGACCTCTCTCTGACTGACTTAAGATATAAGAGGGAGAGAAGGAAAAACACAATCAGTCTTGCAAGATTCTAATATTATTGCATAGCTCAATAAAACCTGGTTCTAGCCTTTTTCTGGAGTCTGTTTCCTAACAACTTTGAACAACTAACATTGCATTGGCAACAAGACAAGACATTTTATTTATAGATCAGCTCAAAAGCAGTAAGAAATAAAGTGAAATAAAAACTATAGTATAAGCCAGTAATTATAAAACTGGTGTAGTCAAGATATAACAAATCCTGCAGTAACAGAAAACTCAACCATTTGCCACTCGCTTCCAATTAGCTTCTGAATCCAACTCAAAGGGTTTGCTAAAAGCTTCAATGGAATCTGTCCAGTCCATAAATTCAAGCAGAGAAATTGCTGAAGGACCTGTCCCATGATAGCTCAAGGAAATATTGGCCCAAAAGCAATCTCTCTCGATAGAAGCCCCTTGTTTTGAAACACTTTGCTTCCAGATTTGTATCAGGTATCATTAAATTCATTAAAATAATCCTATTTCAGTGGTCTGATGGCTCCGCAGTTAAAGACACTGAGTTTGTGATTTGGAAAGCTGACAGACTGAGTTCGAGACCTGAGCGTCGTGTGATGAGGTGAGTTCCTGCTATTTGCCCCAGATCCTGCCGACCTAACAGTTTGAAAGCATGCCAATGTGAGTAGATAAATAGGTACCACTTGAGTGGGAAGACAACAGCATTCTGGGTGCCTTTGTATGACAGAAATGTCTTCGGACAATGCTGGCTCCCTTAGCTAAGAAATAGAGGTGAGCACTGCCCTCTAGAGTCACACACAACAGGAGAAACCTTTACTTTTATTTCAGCGCTGACTAATTCTTAGTTGTCTGTTTGACTCTTTGATACTGGGCTGTCTTCTTTTTATTCTCTTGATGTTGACCCACATGTTTTATTTTTAACTGGTAAATTTCCCAGAGTTTTTAGAGTTAGAGTTTTTTAAAATAAGGGTCTAAGACTCTTAAGAGGAGAATGTTTCCATTGAATGTTATTGTTCTCCATGCCATATGAACAAAGTTTTTAACTCTAATAATAATTATTTTTTATTAATTTTATTAATCAATTTTATTAATTAAATGTAAAAATATTATAGAGGGCCAAAGAGAATGCTCTTATATAATTCTCTGTAGTCAGAATGTTAAGATGATGTGATGATATGTATGCATCACCTTGGTAGGACAAGGGGGAAAGCTGCCACCTAGGAAACAATCAGCAAGCCCCGTTGGAAAGAATTTGCCCTAATTGGTTCAAACAATTAAAAGTGGCAACAGGAATATGTATCTTCAGATTTGCAAGATTGATGTCAGCCCTATCAGATAAACCAAACAGGAAACAGAGCTAAGTAAGCTAATTTTATTTTATTGTAAATCTACATTAACAGAATCGTACTTATTTATGAAGGAGATTACATTTTATCCATGACCTTTTATTTGGCTGCAAAATGAACTCTGCCTGCAAAATTAACCATATTATGAGAAACACAACAAACAGATCTCCAGACTTGTGATAAATAATGAATCGTTCTATGTTCTAATGGACATGGATCATTGTTCTATGTTCTAATGGACATGGATCATTGTTCTATGTTCTACTGTTCAGATCTTCAATTATCACTATAGTTATAGAGAATACAGTAGTGAACTTAATCTTCTAAATTTAAATGAATTTAATTTTCTAAAAACCCTAACTATGTTAGATAATATTAAAACAGTGTACTTGAAGCAAACAGTGTACTTGAAGCAAAGTGGCTCTGAGGCCACTTTCAGCAGCTTGTCTCCTCTGGCCTCTTCACTCTGCAGTTCAGTCTCTCCTCCAGATCCCTGGTGGGGGAAGGAGAGGAATCCCCTACTTATGCTCATCTTCCTCTCTCTTTCTGCCACCATTTTATCTGTCACCATATGGTCAGGCCCCACTTTTCTAGCCAGGACATCTCCAGGTTCACTTCCTCCATCATTTTTGGCACAATTATGAACCAGATGATCTCCCAGTGCTTACCCATCTCCAATCACACGTGATTGGTCAGGTGCGTTGTGGGGGAGCCTCCTATTAGGGACCCGTCCATCTGCTCGACTGGGGCAGCTTCCTCATATTCCTAGTTTCAGCACTGTGAACAAGTTCGTTAAGCATCAGGTGCAACCATGTCTATGAGTGCCTTCATTTCTCCCTGGGCTTCCGATTTGGGAGCTATGATGCTTGCCAGAACAGAGAAGGGATAGACAGCTCCACTTACCATTGAGTTGCCCTGTCCCTTGTCTTCACTCTCATAAGGGGCCGACTGCTGGTCCCCCTCGGTAGGATTTCCTCCCCCTCGCTATGAGGGAAGGAGAACTCTACAGCCTGGTGTGCTGCGCTCGACCTTTTTCTTCCCTTTCATTGCAGGTTCTTTGGCTCGGTGGAAGTGGGAGACCCCCCTCTTGATGGGGGAGTGGGTGCCAAGCATTCAGCAGCCCTTTGGCTCTGCTGGCCACACTGGAAGCATAGGATGGCTCCACAGGCTGGGGTGGCCAGGGGAGTGGCCACCAGAGCAGACGCAAACTTTCATCCCAGCAGGCCCTGTTCTTGGCTTCTCTCCAGTTCCACCTCCATCGCTGCAATCTTCCCTTAGTCTTCTCTGTCATCCCAAAGTGATCAGGTAGGCAGCCAGGGCTCAGGACCTCAGAGGATTTGTTTGCTAGTTAAAGCTTGAGAAATGAGAACTGATTTACTGTCAAGGTTCTGACTGACAAACCTAAATCAATCAGCACTCCGAGACTTTCGGTTTCTCAAAAAAACTGCTTTATTGAGTACATCATTTCGGCACGGATGATCTTAAAACCAGCTGTGGCTATTTCCTATACTTTCAGTACAATTAAAGATTAGACAGCTTCCTCCCTCCTTGCCACATGTCATGTCCAGTTAGGTGTTTTGGCGTCTCCTTGGTAACGTCCTCCAGTCTCTGGCCAGCACCTGTTGGGATGATCTTGGTTCCCATGAGATAGAAAGTTGTTGACATCTGGTCTGACATTTCTACTGACTGATCAGACCATGTAAAATTGACACTGGATTTTATTATAGATTTTAGTTGTTATTTATTAGTTTATACTAGAATTTACACACACACACACACACACACACACACGCTGAGTGCTTTTATTTGTTCTGGTTTCTGGTTTAAGACTGTAATAATAAATTGGTAGTGGTGGTGATCTGACATTCCAAAGCTCCCTGTGTCAAGCTGAGAAACAGAGAAAATTGGCTGTGATGGGCCCAATCCATTTCGAAGTTCACATGACCTCTCTTGCAGGAGCTGCATTAGCTGCCAGTTACCTTCTAGGTCCAATTCAAAGTTCTAACAGTCACTTTTAAAGCCTTACATGGCTTGGGATCAGATTATTTGAAGGGCTGTCTTTTCCCACTCATATCAACATGGCCTGTGGTGAAATGTAAAATTTGTTACTACCGATTCTGTGGGCATGGCTTTGGGAGGGGGGGGTGTAATGTGACTGGGTGGGCATGGCCAACTTTTTTTTTTTTTTACTTTTAAAAGCATTTTTTCTATAACCTTAAGACGTTGCAGGAAAAAATGCTTTTAAAAGCCTCTGCCGATCAAGCAACTCAGCTGGGATCATCAAAGGCTTTTAAAGACATTTTTTTTCTACAACCTCTTCAGCCAAAGAGGTTGTAGAAAAAAAATGCTTTTAAAAGCCTCTGACGATCCCAGCTGAGCTACACGATCATCAGAGGCTTTTTTTTTTTTTTTTTACTTTTAAAAGCATTTTTTCGGCCAAAGTGATTGTAGAAAAAATGTTTTTAAAAGTAAAAAAAAAAAAAAAGCTCTGATGATCGTGCGGCTCAGTTGGGTGTGGGGGGGGCAGGAATTTTTGCTACCGGTACTCCAAACCACCCACCGCTATCGGATTGGGCGATCCAGTCCGAACTGGGAGCATTTCACCCCTGAACATGGCCCGTTATGGTGGAGAGATAGGGAATACTACTGATTGTCTGATCCTACTGACCCAAAGGATCTTATCAGTAATGGTTTCCTGTGAAGGATCATCCCTGCAGAGATAAGATTACACCCCCCTGTCAGCTGACCAGCTAGCGAATCCAAAAAAGAAACTCTTCAGATATTGTTTCTCTCAAAAAGTAAAACTATTGAATACACTACATTGACACAGAAGAAGCGAAACCAGCTCTTAATTTCCCGCTCAAAAGCCCACATAGTTATACTTGATTTTTCCCTGTTTCCCCTCAGTTCATTGCGTTGTCTGATTGAATGCACTTCTTTTGTTATGAGAACAACCTGCATCATTCAAACAACTGCACATTGTGACCTTGGGGGAGGCAGCAGGGTCTGCAGATAGAGTCTTGGCATTCCATTCCCACCCCAGACATTCCAATCACCCCCTCCTGATTATTGTCAACATGAGAGCAAAAAAGTAGGTGAAAGAGCTAATCACTCTTGACACCCCCCTACTTTGACACTTTTTTTGCAAAGACTTGAATACATGGTTCTGCCAACAGGGTTGAAGACCCAAGAGTGATTGTGGATCATCTGACTTATTGCCAAGAAGAGTGGGGGAGGATTTTGGTTTTTGTACTGGGGTTTTACCCCTGTGAGCTGCCCAAAGTCACCAAGAGTGACTTGTGCAGCCATATAAATGTTTTTTATAAATGAATAAAAAAGTAAAGACTTGCACACTGATAGATAATCATCATCGTCACCATCTGAACTTTAGCTGCAACTAGTAACCAAGTCATTTGGAGATCCAAAAATGAATTAAAATAATAATTCGTGAGCATCAGAATAAGCTGTTTATTTCAAGTACATAATTTAAGTCTATATCTCTCCAGGCAGCTATATCCCCTGAAGTTCAGCAGACCTCCACCCTTTCAGTCTTCTGTAAGGCTTTGAAGACTTGGCTCCAAGTGCTGGGATAAGACTAGCTAATCACACATTAGAACTGCTTTGGCATAAGGTTTTTGTTATTTTTAATGTTTTAAGTAGTTGGATATTATAGCTTTAATATGATCGTATGTCTTTTGATTCTTGATTGGGAGCAAGACAGAGTTGCATGAAGAATGGGTGGCTACACAAATCTTTTAAATAAATAAAATATATAAAAGAGTAATTATTGATTTAGCATGAAGGTTGACAGAATTAATGAAAGATACAAGGATGATGAGAGATTCTGAATATAAGAGAATGGCCATTGTTTAACAATGTCAAGAGTGAAAAAAAAATAGACATGAACATGATCTTGAGATGCAATGGGCATGAAAGAAAAGCTGAGAGTGAAAAGAACTAGAGTGAATGTAGTATTTCTACAAGAAAAGAAAATATAAGATTTATATGAAAATGTATTAAACAATAAAATAATCTCCCAAAACAATGAAAAGTAGATATAAGGAAAGAGGGTATGGCAACTTCTTACAACAGAGTAAATACTATTACTTTATGAAATGCCACAGAAGAAAGATGCTTGTTGGCATGCAAAATGAAAGACACTGTGGATGAGTAAAAATGAGAGGAAGCTAAAAAAGAAAAAGGAGCTAAAGAGGAAAAGCTAATTAAATAATGTAATCAAAGAAGGCAAGGAATAATTGAAAATAAAAGAGGCAGAGAAAATGTAACGTAATTTTGATAAAAAATAAAATTTATTGTAAACTAGATGACCAAATAAAGGACCTTCAGGCACTCCCAACATGAATTTAGTAATAATGAAATGAATTCAAAATAAAAGGTAAAATGCTTCTGAAGTGAAAAAATGTAAGAAGAAGAGATTTGTATGGGAACAGTATTGTATGTCAAAGGGAAATATAATCAGTGTTATGTTCTCTAAAATAAAAATGATAAAAAGATCATAAATACTATAAATTGTTTGAAAATACTGTAGATCTAGATGGTTAATCTATGGAAGTGTTAATATATGCATATGTTTATATTATGGATTGTGCAGCTTGTTTATCCAAAAGACTGCCATTAGAAGTATAAAGGAAAGGTAGCAGGAATCACTGCAAAAACTAGATGGAGATTAGTTAGTTAAGTATGTCTTGGAAAGTGTTGGGCAAAATTCTGATCAAAAGGATATAAACAGATGAAAATGATCAAAATTTGTATTGACTAGATTTTTGATCTTCAGCAGATCAAAATATTATTGAATATTTGTTTATGTAAAGAAAGTGGATGATGATATGTTTGAATTATAGTATTGTGCATGAATATAGATTTGAAGACTTTCTGCTGAGTGAGGTTATGATGGAAATAAAACATATAAAATAATGGTAGTGTTTATGATTTCAGCAGTGAGAACAGAGTAAGACAAAATCTTGTGGTAGTCATGAAACATATTTATGGACAAATGTTTGGTCAAAGAAAGAGAATTAGGACTGTATAAATAATGAATGGGTTTGGAAGAATGGAAAGTCTGAGAAAGTTGTGGTTGGATGAAGTTGATAAGATACTCAAAAAGAGATAGTGAGGTTTAAAGAACAATAGGCAATGTATTAATTAATCGAGATGACAGAAAAAAGGATGCTTTGCAAGATTAGAAATATACGGAGAAGTATAGTATATAGTAGATGGATACTAGACTGTACTCTTTTCAGTTCCTCTCACTTCCTATTATTCACATACATACATACATACTTACAAGCAAGAACAAAACTTGGGGAATGATGACAGGAAGAGATAATGTAAGAAATTGCTTTGAGTGCAATTGCATTTTGCACCATCCCCCATACAGGCAAAATGAAAGCCTGTATAATTCAGAAATAGAATTCATATTCAGAAGCAAATGCTCTTTTGTCACTCTCCATAATCATGAGATGCAAATAGAACTTCAGATGTTACTTTCCCCAGACAGATTTTCTTAATCTCAGAGTCTTCATCAATTTATTCAATTTATTCAGCTATTGAAAGTCAACAAATGTAGGGTTTTTTTGGGAGAAATATGGGAGGAAAGATATAATAACGGAAAGAAGACTACAAAGAAACAATGTTTAAAAAAGAAGAGATATTTATATGTTGTATGTTATGTGATTGTCATACTGTGTCATAATAAAATTATTTTTTTTTTAAAAAAAAGTCAACAAATATGAAATATTGTAGATTGAAGCAAATTTTGGGGCATATTCTTATTATATTTACAAAAAGTAGGTTATGAGAATGCACATAGTATCATTTTAATTTCCCATGTGCCATTTCTATAGCCAAGACTTAACTCTTAGTTAAATCCAGATTGTATAGATAAAGTTTGTCAGTGGCAGTGTTCAAGTTGAAGATATCCAAAATGATCATATGTTTAGAATTCACAGTATGGTGAGTCAGAAACTTCGGATAAAAGTCAGTATGTGGGAATCTAAATTGAAATTTGTCCTAATCTACAATACATCAGTATCACCAACTCATAGAAGATGAATTGTGAAAATATTCACAAAACCTGAGAAGCACTTGATGATGTTGAACGTGTCTTTAATAATCACTAATAATCATTAATATATATGGAAGTGTAATTTTTGGTAACTTTTGGCAGTTTGAAAAATTTGTTAGCTATTGAATGCTTTTGCTTTCAAAAACAAATACTGTATCAAATAAATCAGTGAGGTACAGTTTAGAATTTAGTTTATACTTGTAGTACTCCTTTCATAGGCACCCTGGTTTTATCAGAGGATGCATAATTTGCAAAATGAAGTATGTAGATGCAGATATAGTCCATGTTGACATTATTCAATAAGTAGATACCAGCAGCAACTATTGCACTCTAGGGAAACTAAAAGTATGGGCATATGGTTGATATATAAAGCATGAAAAAGTTAGCATGCTATTGGCACTCATAGAGGATGGAGAAAAGAAAAGTGAAACAGTTCTTTCTAACTGTTGCAAAAAAAAAAAAAATAGTATTTCATTTTATAAGAAATATCCATATGTTTTGACATAGGACTTATTCAAGGCATTGAAACAGATCACACATTCTTGGAAAAAAATTACATAAAATTTCTCATACTAAAAAATGTTCCAAATATCCCTAGAAACTATAGAAAGAGATTATTGCTAAAACAGATAAAAGGTGCAGGTCATTACAAAATACGATAATTAGCATGCAAAGGGCTGAAAAATCGGAGAGGATAACATGAAAGTGACCTCAGCTGAATTAGAGCACTGTCTCCTTTTTGACTGGCACAAGCCTCCAAATGCCTTAAAAAGTCCTTTTAAGTAGAGATGTCAGAGACTGAATTCAGAATACTCATTATTCAAGGCATGATTTTGAGTGTTAAAACAATGGTTTTCATTACTTTTCAAAGATGAGTAACAAATCAAATTAAGACAAAGGTGGGAAATCAGTTTTAGCACAACTGGAGCTACGTGCAAGGGTTTTACTTAAAAAGTAGAGTAGATAAGAGCCTGAGGGGAAGAGAAAATAAAAAATAATAAATTAAACAAAGAAGCCAATTGTTCTTTTATAAGTACATCAGTGGGTTTTATTTAAAGAAGGAAAGGATATCCTCACTGTTATCTTTATTAATTGTAAACTGGACAGCTAGTTTGTTGCTGTACTCAAGGTATTAAGCTAGAAACCAAGGGACTATGAATTCCTTCCAGTTGTCCTATAGACATGAAGCCAATTATCTTAAAATCTAGGTAAATAAGAATCTCTTGGTTGTCAGATCTGTATGTTGTAGCCAAATAGATGTGAATCAATCACACCATTCAATGACTGCTTCTTCTGAAGATGAAGCTTCTTCACACGGGAATTAATCCAATATGTCTTTGCTTGGCTTCCAGATCATTCTCTCTCTCTGCTGTGGGCAACTATCAATTTTTATCCACAATCAACAGATATCCTTCAAATGCCAACCTTGGTCTTTCAGTGAAGGTTTTAGTACTGTATATGACCTTGCAACATTGTCCAGTTGTCACATATTGTATGCATGTTATATTGAAATTAATCAGTCAAAAACTGTTGTATCAATGTGTATAACTTCTGAACTGAGTTCTAAAAAGCTGGCAGAAAATTTTAGTCTGTTACAGGAATGTGCATATCACCAGATGCTTAGCAGATGATGGTTCGTCGTGGGATAATAGCATGGCTGTCTCGAATAGTAGCTATACTTGTGTTCCTCTGCTGTGCAGCATCTGTGTTCTATATGTTGACCTGCACTCCAAGAGGTAACCATCAGCTATCTGCATTCCTCAGAGTTAACAGCCCAACAGGAAAAGAGGAATATCGGGCAATCCTACAAAAAGGAGAAGAATATTATTGGGACCATATCAATAGCCTGAAAAGACAAATTGCTGAACTGAAAGATAAGCTTCAGGAAAGGAGTAAACCACTGAAGAACATGCAAGGTGAAGATACTGACAAACTGGGCGTAGGAGACCTAGGAAACTCTGAGAAGTCCCAGAAAGCCCTAGTGCAGTTCCTCCATTCCCAGATTAACAAAGCAGAAATACATACTGGCATCAAGCTACCAACTGAATATGCTGCACTGCCCTTTGAGAGCTTCACCCAACAAAAAATTTATCAACTGGAGATGGGACTTTTACGTCATCCTGAGGAGAAGCCTGTGCGCAAGGACAAGAAGGATGAATTGGCAGAAGCTATTGAATCAGGGCTGGAGATTTTAAATAGGCCAAACAGTAACAGCAGCATAAATCATCGAATATACTCCATCTCTGATTTCATAGAAGGTGTGTTTTCTGGGAAGTCACTTAAGAATGAATAAAGAAATTGTGGGTGGGTTAAATGAAGTTAAGGTTGCTGCATGTATTTCTGTCCTCAAAAGACTGTTCATGATTTTTTGCTAGTCTTACATTTTCTAATAAGCAACTGAGAACAATTAGATAATTTGTAGTAATACATGATTTCCAAATATCTTGAATTTCTTTCTGAATATCTTTCTAAGGAATTCACAAGTCAATAGATTATAAAATTATAAATGCCTACTGCTAAAATGACAGAAATAAAATCAGGGGAATTATATATAAAAATATTTTTACCGCTTTAGAAATTCTAGCTAATGATTGCCTTCTCTTTTCTAATAGGCATTCGCCGGACTGAAAGAGATAAAGGCACACTATATGAGTTGATATTCAAAGGAGACAAAGAATATGAATTCAAGCGTATTGTTCTGTTCAGACCATTTGGCCCCATCATGAATGTTGCAAATGAAAACCTCAATATGGCCCACACTCTTATTAATGTCATCGTGCCACTAGCAAAAAGGGTCAGCAAGTTTCAGCAATTTATGCACAATTTCAGGTTGGTATCATTGCTGTTGGGAACTCTTATGGCAGATGAGAAGTTGTAGGACAGTGTACCTAGAGTTTGTGTTTTGAAGATTTATTTTGTAATGTTAGATTTAAAAAATTATTAATTTGATAGATTTATCTATGATGTAGGTAAGTGAAGACAACAACATGATAGTGCATAATTAGCCAATAATTTTTCTTGTAGCAAACTACATTATTGGTTAACATATTGGACTTAATCTTAGTGTAAAGCATGATTTTATAACTCAGAATTATTTGTTATGGCTAAGTTAGCTATGATTAGGAAGATTTGTGAAAACAAAATCTCTGAGTAGAACTGCTACTCATATCAAACCAGTGAGAAATATTCAGGCTTCTGGTGAAAGTTGCTCAGACATGCTCTGATTTGAACTCTGGCTAGGCAAATCTTTCCAAGATGGCTAGAGCCTAATTTGTGGTATGAACTGCGATGGGAGTTTGAACCAGTGATTCTTGAGGAAGTAGACAATGATCTCTGCTCAACTGGACCAGGCTCCCTCTTGAACGTGGCCAGGAAGATGACCTGTGGTTGAGTCTGTGCTTGGTTTTGGCCTCTTTGAGTAAGAAGATGGCCATCCTTGGATACAACTGTTTTAGATAATTATTGCCCTGTCTCCAACTTTTCCTTTTTTTTAGGGAACATTGTTAAGAAAATAATTTGCAGTTGATGAGAACCCTGGAAGAAGCAGATTATTAAGACCCGTTCTGCTCAGGTTCAAGCAGTGATTCAATACATAGATACCATTAGTTGTACTGGTGGAGAATCTGTGATAGAGTCAGGGTGGAGGTGGCACATTAATCCTTGTACTTATTCAGAAAAAGATGGAGGAATTGTATTTGCAGACTTGTAAGATCTGGTTAACGTAGCGGAACAATAGTTAGAATTAACTTGTCTGGTTGTGTTTCCTGTCTCATCTTGCTGATAAAGTTGACATCACTATAATGCTCCTCCAGTCTTCTTTACAGCCAAAGAAACTAGGGATGATCCCTTCTGAGCCTCTTGTTCCACCTGCTATCCAGCTAGGGGCTATGTTGTTTCTTACCTGACCATTCCCTAGGCAGCATCTCTTCACCCTATCTCCCAAAGTCTTTCCCACATACTATGCACTGTTTTCTAGTTTGCTTCTGAGTGCAATTCAAGGTGCAGATTTATTATATAAAACCCTACATGGCATAGAGCTTGGTTACTTGGCTACTTCAGGGAATCACCCATGTCCTGTGGTATTGGTCTGGACGATTCATTCAAACAGGACAGTCACACTCCAGATTCCTTTAATCAAGCAATGCCATCTGTCAGGACCCCAGAATCCTACTTTTCTGTCATACAGTCTGCCCTCTAGAGTGAGGCTCCCACCATGATGACATTTAGAGGGCTTTTAAAATCTGGGTCTTCTCCCAGGCTTTGAGCTAGAATGTTTGGTAATCCTTGTTACATATTGGATATGTTGTGTTGACTGGAACTGCCATCTCTGTATTGCTATGCTTTTTTTCTGAATTGTATATTTATTATGTTGTTTATTCTATTGTTTATGTGTTATTCAATTGACTCTGCCTCCCAGAGTCAATTGAAACTAGGCAGTGTCTAATTGGAAATAGAGAGAGGAGAGACCCTGTGCATTCCAAAGTGCTGTTAGCCAGTTCTTTGTCTGATTCATGTAATGTGATTTGTTTGGTTTGGCTTAACATGTTATGTGACCTCAGCTCATTGTAATTTGGTTGCCATGATATGTGGCTTAGTACAATGTGCCAACCCAACTGGTGCCTTATTGAACCAATTATATCTAAACACACCACAGCTTAATACAGTATGGTGTGAAAACGGAGCATATTTATCTAATTATGGTTTGGAAATATAAGGGAGAAGTTGATTTGGCCTCTAATCATTTGACTGCCACCATACTGGCTTTCTCCATTTGCGGTAACAGACTTCAAGAATCTGTTTAACAATTTGCATTAAGACTGCATGCATACAGGAAAGTGTAAATATCAGAGTAAATCACTTATCTGTCCATTCAAATGCTGAAAATAATGGTCTGCAGCTACTCAGTGATCTATGCAGTCAGATTCACTGTGATATTTTAAAAGCCCTGTTAATATTTTGTGAAATGTTTAAACAAATAGATGGTATGTCTTGCTTTAAAGATTGAAAAAATCTGACCAAGAAATATTTTATTAAAAATGAAAGTTAAAACATTGATTTTTAGATTGGAGGACTTTTTATAGAGAGCCCATTTGGTGCAGTGGTTAAGGCAGCAGGATAGAAACCAGAAGACTGAATTTTGTCCTTCCTTCAGCACAAAGCCAACTAGGTGAACTTGGGTAGTCACTCTCTTTCAGCCCTTGGAAGCTGGCAATAGCAAACCACTTCTGAAATCTTGCCAAGAAACTGCAGGGCCTTGTTCAGGCACTTGCCAAGATTTAACATAGATTCAAAGGCATGCACAAAAAATTTCTATAACCAGTATCGATGTTGGAATATATTAGTGAGAATAGGTGTTCCAGGTTCCTAGTAAACCATTTTGGGATCAGAATAGTCAACCTCAAAATGGTTTACATATCTGCTTTGTGGGTACAGATAAAGATAATTCAATGAATGAAGGTAAGGTGTAGTGTGACTATATAAGGAGTTACAAATTAAAGTTGTAAGAAAATATACTTATTATCTGCCACCTGATATTTATTTTAGGGAGGTGGCTATGCAGCAAGATGGAAGAATTCACCTGACTGTAGTGTACTTTGGAACTGAACAAATGAGCAAAGTCAAAGGAATCCTAGAAAACATATCCAAGTAAGTAAAACATTTGACTTAATGTCATTTTTAATTTAGAAACCAAAAGAAAAAGAAAAGGTGGATTTCCTGATTCTACTCTTCTTATTAATGGTTAACATTTAAAAAAAGAAGTGGCAAGTCTCAGGATAATCTGGAAGTCCTATTGTTTGGCTGAAATCTTTGCCTTGTAATTCTAATCACCTCTAAGCTGAAAAGAACTACTGAGCAATCTGTGTGGGCTTAAACAATACTGGAAATACTATAAGCAAAATTCTTCTCAAAATTGTTATTGACAAATCATCATCATTCAGATAATTTGTCCTGCACTGACAAGAATAAAATCTTAATTAGCTTTTTTTTCTCCTCTAACATTAATTGGAATCTGGGAAGAACCATATCCTTTCATCTATTTTCAGCAAAATACATTGTCCAGTTAATGTCTTTAATTTTAAAAGGCATTATCTCTTTTTTCTTTGTCTTGGAAACCTGCAGCAATGGAACAGCCACAAGGAGGCAAGCTGTCCTATTGATTTCATTTGGCTGCCACCATTCTGGCTTTCTCCATTTGCGGTAACAGACTTCAAGAATCTGTTTAACAATTTGCATTAAGACTGCATGCATACAGGAAAGCGTAAATATCAGAGTAAATCACTTATCTGTCTGTTCAAATGCTGAAAATAATGGTCTGCAGCTACTCAGTGATCTATGCAGTCAGATTCACTGTGATATTTTAAAAGCCCTGTTAATATTTTGTGAAATGTTTAAACAAATAGATGTATTTGTTGTATTATAGAGCTTCCATTATACCGCAGATTATACAACAGATTTTTTAATAAATACAACAGATTTTTTTAATAAATTCTTAAACCCATCTACTTTTTCCAGTAATAATGGAATGAGTCCACACTAAACTATTGTTAGATTAGATCTATTGCATTCAACAGAAACAAACAACCTCTACAGAGTTCTCTTGATTGCTCTAAGAAGTCTGGCTGCAATCCCATATTTCAACAGCCAGTTGATTTGCATCATATTTTCCTTCAACTGAATGTTACTGAGGCATTTCAAGAGGTAATTTTGGCAACTAACAGAGCTTGTTGCTTACTATAAAGTGACACTAGGCTGTAAGAGCAATAGAGCTAAATGATGGCCCAAGCCATTCGATGGAGGATTTCCTTTCCTGCATATAAGAGCCGATCATGATTAACGTATTAATCACTAAGACTCTCTTTTTCTTAGAATAAAAATTATGTAAGAATGGAATGGAATGGAATGGAATGGAATGGAATGGAATGGAATAGAATAGAATAGAATAGAATAGAATAGAATAGAATAGAATAGAATAGAATAGAATAGAATAGAATAGAATAGAATAGAATTCTTTATTGGCCAAGTGTGATTGGACACACAAGGAATTTGTCTTTGCTGTATATGCTCTCAGTGTACATAAGGAGAATAAAATACATTAATCAAGAATAAAAAGATACAACACTTAGTGATAGTCAAGTTTACTAATAAGCTATCAAATCGTACTATGAAACAAAAACAATATAAATTAAAAGATATAAGCAACATGGTTATAGTAATAAGTGGGAAGAGATAGATATTAGAAAGGAAGAGAATAATAATAATAGTAATACAATCTTAGTACATTATTTGACAGTGTTGTGGGAATTAGTTGTTAAGCAGACTGATGGCATCCAGGAAAAAACTGTCCTTGTGTCTAATTGTTCTGGTGTGCAGTGTGCTATGGCATCATTTTGAGGGTAGAAGTTGAAACAATTTATGTCCAGGGTGTGAGGGGTCTATAAATATTTTCACAGCCCTCTTTTTGACTCGTGCAGTATACAGGTCCTCAATGGAAGGCAGGTTGGTAGCAATTGTTTTTTCTGCAGTTCTAATTGTCTGTTGAAGTCTGTGTCTGTCTTGTTTGGTTGCAGAGCCAAACCAGATAGTTATGGAGGTGCAGATGACAGACTCAATAATTCCTCTACTGAATCAGCAGCTCCTTGGGCAGTTTGAGCTTTCTGAGTTGGCACAGAAAGAACATTCTTTGTTAAGATTTTTTGATGATGTTTTTGATGTTAGGTGTCCATTTTAAGTCTTGAGATATGATAGAACCTAGAAACTTGAAGGTCTCTACTGTTACTACTGTGTTGTCTAGTATTGTAAGAGGTGGTAGTATAGGAGGTTTTCTTCTAAAATCCACCACCATTTCTACAGTTTTGAATGTATGTAGTTCAAGATTGTTCTGGTTGCACCACAAGGCTAGTTGTTCAACCTCCCGTCTGTATGCAGATTCATCGTTGTCTTGAATCATCTGCAAACTTCAGTATTTTAACAGAGGAATCCCGAAAACGATAACTATAGTGAAAGGCAGATAAAACTTAAATATATTTTTTCGTTACAGATCAGCTAATTTCAGAAATTATACATTTATTCAGCTGGATGAAGTGTTCTCCAGGGGGAAAGGTCTGGATGTGGGTGCAAGATTTTGGAAAGGAACCAATGTTGTACTTTTTTTCTGTGATGTGGATATACATTTCACAACGGAATTCCTGAACACATGTAGATTAAACACACAACCAGGTACAGTTATTCATTCATGATATAATGGACAAAAATTCAATTTGTACCATAAGTCTGTTATTCTTTTTAATATTGAAGATACTTCACACATATATTCCTTCAGAAGTCTGCCAGCTTCCTCTAGCAAAACTGTAAATATAACCTGAAAGCTCAGCTAATTTCTCCTGTATGCATTTCAAAAATTAGACAATGTATATAGTATCATCTGTAATGATCGTGGGAAGTATTCTTCCCTATAAATATGATAATCATTGTAATAATGAGGGAGGATGGAAGTCATTCTGAGTGATTCAATCACTGGAACAGTTAAAGAAAAATCTGGACCTGTTGATCCAGGTAAATGGGCAGAGACATCTGAAATCCATGAATATCAAATTTTGAGATATAATTTGGAAAGTTCCCCTCTCAGGTGATTTTCATTTTTTTAATGCAAACAACTGAGTCTATGTTTCCTTTTGTCTTTGGAACATTTCCTAGGTCTGTCTGAAAACTAAATTATAAAATAAGCCTAAATCCAGAAATAGATACAGCAGGAGCTCCTCCATCACAGACAAAGAATAGAACAATAAACGTAGTAATGTTGTCATTCCCTACATTGCAGGAATATCTGAGAAGCTCAGGAAAATTTTCAACCAGTACAACACACATGTACACTTTCAACCCAAGAACACACTAAGGCAGAAGCTTATCTACCCCAAGGATAAAAAACCTAGACACACATTGAGTGTGATGTGATATATGCAATAAAATTCAGTGAGACATGTGCCATCTGTATATTGGTGAAGGAAAACAACCACTTCACAAGCGCATGGCACAACATAGGAGATCAAACCCATAAGGACAAAATTCAGCAGTCCATTAAAGGTTACCTTTGAAGACAGTGAAATCCACATTTTGGATAGAAAGAATCATTGGTTTTAAAGAGGAATAAAAGAGGCTATTTATGTTAACATTGAGCAGTCCTCTCTCAACAGAGGAGGAGGGATAAGACACCACTTATCTCCAGTCTACAATGCAGCTCTTGTAGCAGTTCTCAGAAGATTCCACAACCAATTGCGCTCTAATTCAAGTGACCCTAAGAGCACAAATAAACCCCCAAGTGGCCTCAAGAGCTCTCAGAGAGTGCTAACAATGACTGCAAAGAAATGCAATCCTTCCATCTCCGCACCCCACCCCAACATCTGGTCAGAACCCATCCTTCCATCCCACCACCATTCAGTATCAATTGTCAGTACCTATCTTTTCATCCCCCCACCATCACAACTGATGAAGTTTCTTGGATGAGAAACAAAATGTTTACTTCTTCCTCAAGGAAAAAACAATCTAGTTAACTTTTGAAAAAGCACCTTTGAGAAAAATCCCATAAATCCATACCAGAAATACAGCAAGCTAAGGCATAATAAAATCTAAATATGAATGAAAATTTAATTTTAAGGACTGTGGAGCTCTGGGACTTTGTGTATATGTGCATGTGGGAGATCTATTGCAAAAGCTAGAACCCTCTTTAATTTTAGAGGAAATATGTGTTATTTAGAGCCATATTATAGAAACCAGAAAATCACAACTTCTAGTCTCACCTTAGGTATGAAGTCAGCTGGATGACCTTAGTCAGTCACTCTCTCTCAGCCTTAAGAAGGAGACCATGGCAAGGCATTTCTGAATTGTTACCAAGAAAACTGCAGGGACTTTGCTAGGCAGTTCCTAGGAGTCAACAGTGACACAAAGGCACACATACAGGTGTTAACGTGTAAATCATACTTTCAATTTTCTCTTTTTACTTAAATATATTTTAAAATGTAGCATTTAGATTGTTTCCTATAGAAACATTATTTCTCTTACTGTGTCTACATCTACTCATTGCTCTGAAATCTTCAAAATATTCAAGAGCAGTTTTAGCAGAAAATGACCATATTTTTTCCAACTCTTATTTCTAGGAAAGAAAGTATTCTATCCTGTTCTTTTCAGCCAGTACAATCCAAGTCTAATATATGGACATCATGATTCCATTCCACCCTTAAAACAACAGCTGGTAAGTAATTGGTTGTTCAACCAAATCCACAGACTGAAAATTCTTTAAAACTCAGCAGTATTTGCTGAAGCCTTTTTCCATTCTGAGTTAATAGTGTAACTGCAAATTTACTTAAGGAATGAGATTTGAGCCTCAAACATACATGTACTTGGAAAAGAGAGCTTTTCAATACACTCTGCATAAGGCTGCTTTTGAAGACAGCCTGGAAACTTTAAGTCTTTGGAGAATACGTCTGCTTAAAGATGTTTACTGGAAGCTGATAGTCCAGATATAATACATCAATTCTATACAAGTTTATTTTTATTTGTTTAAATGTATTGACCACCCAACGGCGGTGGATTCTGGAAAGCACATGAATGTAGAAAAAAACATAAAACATAAAATATTTTTTAATCAACCCATGCCCATATGAACTTGCCAGTACTTTAAGATTATTGCCAGCAAATACACTTATTAGCTTCTCTTTTAAGGTAAATAATCTAAATTCTAAATCAAAAAGCATCAGAGACTGGTGGGGTTTTTTCTAGTGATGGCCACCCATTCTTGTTGATTATGCAGAAGGCTTCTCTTAACGGCACCATTTTAAAAGCCTTGGACCATTAATTAGAAATAACTAATTGATAAGTATTTTATTGGCCATGCAACAGTTTTATTGATTTTTAAAATATTTGTCTGAACAGAGTACCTATTATTCTATTTTAAAATGACACTGGAATACATTTATACCTTTTATTTCCATATTTGTATAGTTTAGTTTTAACTCATTGTTTGAAGATTGAATAGTATTTATTTATTTTATTTATTTATTTTATGCAATTTATATGCCGCCCTATTTCCGAGGACTCAGGGCGGCTCACAACACTAAAAATGCATAGTTCCTCATTAAAAGCGATATAAAATTAAAGTTCCGATTTAAAACAATTTAAAATTCATTTAAAAAAAAAAACCCATCAGTCCAGGCTGCGGAACAACCAGGTTTTAAAATCGCGGCGGAACGAGCGAAAGTCAGGGGCCATTCGGAGCTCCAAAGGAAGTTGGTTTCAGAGGGTGGGAGCGCCCACAGAGAAAGCTCTCCCCCTGGGAGTCGCAAGCCGACACTGTCTGGCCGACAGCACCCTGAAGAGGCCCTGTCTGTGGGAACACACTGGGCGATTGGGGATTGTCGCTGGCTGCAGGGGGTCCGACAAAAGGGACTTTAGTAGAATAGTATGATATACTACTATTATTATTTTAAACTCTAGAAAAGCAGGCTTTTTATTTTTCCTTTCATTCTTTTTTGGTTTAATGTTTAATAGTTCTAAGAAAATAAAATTAACAGATTTGCAGTAATTCATTTACTATCTCTATTATTTATATCCGTTAGAAATTTAATAATATAAGGAGTTTGTCACTTTGGGTAGGGTAGGCCTAGTGAGGAGCTTGATACAGGTATAAATAAATACACAATGTTAGTTTATATTTGAATAATCTAAATCTTTATGCTATTTCTTTTTTACATCATATCTTATTGTAGATTCTAAAAATGGTATGCAATATACACTAGTTAGGATGCAAAGACTTCTGAGAGTTGAAGTCTGAGAATGATCAGTTAGATGGCCTTGACTTTAGCTCCAGTGAGTGTTATTTCAGGTTGTCAAATGCAGCTCACTTCCTTATACAGAATTTACCCCCAAAACAATATGGGTGTAATACTGAGGAGGTATGCATTAACTGCCAATATAATTTTTAAGAAATTAAAAAAGAAATCACATTCTGGAATATCTGAAGAAAAAGTGATTTTCTATATTTCTCTAATGGTGGCAATGTAGAAAAAGATGCCAGAAAACCACTGACTTTTATTCATTACAATGCTAAAGTCCCTTTATTATTTCTCCAGTAAGAGAGAAAAAAACTGTGAAAAATATGAGCAAATCTTGTCTCTAGATAAGGCAATTTTCATTTTTATAAATCCTTACTGGCAACACAAGAGGTTTAACAACTTAAAGGATCTGCCTCTCATTGATTAGGAGATCAATGCAATGCAATCTGCAGATTTGCACTGGGCCAAAAATAAGAATTAAATCAAAAGGGATTTAATTTAATTGAAGCTAAAACATACCTTGTTTCTTCCAGGTAATAAAAAAAGAGACAGGATTTTGGAGAGACTTTGGGTTTGGAATGACTTGTCAATTTCGTTCTGATTACATCAATATTGGTAAGACACTCTACTTTTTTTACATATAACTTTTATTGTTTTATCAATGTATAAAATATAAAGAAAAATAGGAAATTAAGACAAAAGAAAGAGGAAAAGAAAATATGGGGTACAAGAGAAGAAAGAAAAAGGTGTTGACTTTCGACTCTTTTTAGCACAGTACAAGATAGCAACATTACAACTTCAACTTTTTACTTTTACACATTAGTATATAACTAGCCTATAACAACAGATCTATCTAATCGGCAAAGTGAAAGTGTCATTTTTTTAAGCACAAGCACAAAATCCAGAAGTGATATCCAAATAAAAAACATAAATATATTCTGCTCTTTGAATAGAACAATCAATTTAACCATTACTGCTTTATCTTCCCTGCTGGTGAAACAATTATGTATTTCTTTTTGCATTTAATAATCTATATAAACTATCACCATTTATATTAACAAAATTCACTGTATTCTTTCAGATTCTTTAAACTTAAAATCATCCATTTTTAAACATTAAGCTATTCTATTAAAAACATTTCTAAAATTAAAACATTCTAATACATCTTTTTAAACTTCCTCTTAGCATACTTTAAAGTTCATTTTCAGACCAATAAAATTCCAATTAACTCATTAAATTTAAATTATTAAATTTATCTTCATAAATGGACTCATCTTCCTCTATGAACTGATTGCAACACTCTAAAACACTCTTATCTCTAAAAAGTAGTTTTTTTGTAAGTTGCTTAAAAATTGCTGACCAATCAGGAATCATAAAAATCTGAAAGTTATCGTTTTAACCACCCACAGCAAAGCAGACCAAGCTACAGATTACTAAAAATAATAAACTGGAACCACAACTTTCTGCCCTTATATTTCTCCATCTTTTTTTTTAAAAAAAAAAGATGGTCCACACCTCTTCATTTTAATTTGCCTTAGCAGCCTTCTTCCTTGTTGCTTAACAAGAAGAAATCTCCAATATGGCACAGATCTTCAAAAAGAAATAATAGGCTATAGCTAAAGACAGCCTCTTTTAATTTAATAAAGATTAATTCCAAAATGATTGCATCTATGAACTGATTGCAGCACTGCCCGCCCACCTCAGCTTTTGGCACAAAAGCTGATTCGAAGTGTAAGATACTATGCTTGTTCAAATTTGCCAGGCATCAGTGCCAGAATACTGTCTCTCTTTTTTTATTTATTATTGACACATTTGAGGTTATTTTTTGATATGGGGAAGGTGTACACAGCTACATAATCACTTTGAACTAACTTATCCTTTAATGTTAGTATATTCAATATTTAAGCAAACCAACCTACCTTTACAATCTATAACCATTGATTAAATAAAACATACTCATTGAAAGAAAGAAGAGCCTGTAGTACAGTGGACTAAAGCACTGTTATTAACATCTGCTGCTTGCAATTACTGCAAGTTCAAATCTCACCAGGCTCAAGGTTGGCTCAGCCTTCCATCCTTTCAAAGGTAGGTGAAATGAGGACCCAGATTGTGGGGGCAATAAGCTGACTTTGTATAAATATACAAAAATATGAAGGCTATTGCTTAACGCATTGTAAGCTGCCCTGAGTCTCCGGAGAAGGGCGGCATATAAATTAAAGAAAAAAGAAAAAAAGGAAAGGAAAAAAAACGAAAAAAAACATGATATTGTAAGGTCCCAGAAGTTTCCCCGAGCCAAAGAGAGTGAGATTCAAGATGAGGCTTGCAAAAAGAAACAGATTTTATTTTTGGCCAAAAACAAAATACTGGGTGAAACTATATCCAGAACATACAGATACAATGCAAGTGAGGAATAGTCACAACTTGGGGAAGGTATGGCTTCCTTTTATACTTTCAGAGGCATAAGCTTAGTACCCAATTCTGGCCCCTTAGCCCATGCCTTCCTTGTAGCCCTGCGTTGGCTGTGCAGCAAGGAACAGGGGGGCTGAGTGCTTAGCAACAGAGGGGCTGGATGCTTAGCAACACAGGTATTTGCCCGATGTATTCCTGCCAAGCCATGACATAACCTGTACCAGGCGCTGACTTGTACACAAAAACAGGAGTTAGATCACTGGTAGAAACAAATAGCAGATGCAACTCTAATTCTTAGGAAAGCAATTCTTACAGAAGCAAAACAGCACCAGCAAGTTATTATTATGTCCCAGTAATTCTACCTATTCTACTATTATTATGTCCCTACAATATCATCTCAGGTATAAACATTCTTGAAACAGGATTTCTGAGGGATATTCTCACTTCCAGAACTCTCCCAATTTTTATTAATGTAACTTTATTAATTTTTTGTCATTTTATTCCATATCCAGAAATCCTTTTTTATTTAACTAATATTTACTTTCCAAATTCATGACAATTTCATGGAACTCCATATTTTGTTATTAATAAATTAGTAAAACTCTTAACTTGGAAATATTGAAAGTAAGGTGGATTTTGCAAATTGATTCAGGAGTATTGTACATATCCTGTATTTTTTGCTATAAAATATTGAACTTTTCTAACTATAAATCTGGAAATAGTTCATGTCTTACTTTATTATATAATGACAATGTTTACTCAGAGTATAATGTTCCTGTGGCCTCTTTGTTTTAAATAGTACTTAAATCAGTTTTTCTATTGGGTTATTTATTGTTGTATCAAAGCAAACGTTCAGATATGTAATGGAATATTATTTTTTCAGTATGGCAAAAAACAAGTCCACTCTGACTACTTGTTCTAAACAGTATATTAACAACAACATGAAGTTTTTCTCTGACTAAAATATGAGGAAATATGAACTTCTGTTAAACGTGTACACATGGATTAAGAAATCAACAAAAATAGATTTCAAAGCAAAGTAATGTCCTTATCTGCTTTTAATCTTGAAACAAAGTAGAGAGAGAGATGAGTAATATTGGGGGTTGTTAAAACATTAATGGTTTTGTTAATACATGTAGTCTTCACTCACCAATGGCAATATGAACTTCTAATTCAGTCACTAAGTGGCACAGTCATTAAGCATGATGTCATGTAACTGTGACTCAACTTCCTACTGGCACACCAATAGCCAAGCACTTGAATTGCATTGAGGTGACTTCATGGATACTGTGCTTGTTGCAACTTTAAGGACTAGTTGTAAGTCTTGTTTTTCAGTGTTATTATAACTTTGAATAGATGCTGAATGAGTGGTTGGAAACCAAAAACTGTCTGTTCTTGGATATGAAATAAATGAAATAATTGCAGCAGGCAGAACACAGGCATCCAAACCATAATGGTGCCAAAGTGGTGAAAAATACATTGTGACAGCACAATACAAGCTCTGCCCTTTTCCACTTTATTGCCGCAAAATATGCCAGTATGCAAGAAGTGGAACTTGTGTTGTGACATTGTAGTGCATATTTCATCTACTCTTGCCTACTCATGAATGCCTGTAGGCAGAATGACTTTCCCAAATCTGTAGTTCTTTTCCAATCAAAGCCTAATTCATCTTTCTATTTATTGTAAATGCTGCCGCTCTTTCTTTTCTCATTAGGAGGGTTTGATCTTGACATTAAAGGATGGGGAGGAGAAGATGTACAACTGTACCGTAAATATCTTCACAGCAACCTCATGGTTATCAGGACACCAGTCCGGGGACTTTTCCACCTCTGGCATGAAAAGCATTGCTTAGATGAGCTGACACCAGAACAATACAAGATGTGCATCCAGTCTAAAGCTATGAATGAAGCTTCTCATGACCAGCTAGGTCTGCTGGTCTTCCAACGGGAGATTGAAGCTCATCGCCGTAAACAAAAAGCAAACAATAGGAATATATGAAGGCAAAATGGGTCTTTCACAAAGCAAAAATAAAACCTAGATTGTAGTTTAAGAACAGCTTCTAGGGAGTAAGGAAATTCTTGCACTTAGATGGGTCTTCATAAACTTTTATGTTTGTGATAACCAGTATCATACAAATAGATTTCAACTGATAGGACAGGCCTTTTTTTGGTTTCTCTTACTTTTGCATCTCCAGCCGTGTGAGATCCCAATCGCCAGAAAAGATTTGGGATTGTATAGAGCAGGGGTGGGCAACTGTGGTCCTTTTACAACCTGTGGACTTCAACTCCCAGAATTCCTGAGCCAGCTTAGCTGTCTCAGGAATTCTGGGAGTTGAAGTCCACAGATTGTAAAAGGGCCACAGTTGCCCACCCTGGTATAGAGAGATGAAGGGAGAAGGATGCATGCACTTTGCTCAAATGTAACATTTCATCAGTGAAGTAACACTATTTATTTTTGGCAGATGCTTCATATTTGGTTTTCCAACTTCAATTGATATATGAGTAGATTGTGCAGAGGGTTGCATTTTTAACTGTTGTCATGAATGTGAATGTCTGTGGAGACTAACATCAAGAAAGCTGTTCAAATGAGACTAATGATAATAGACTTTATCAATTCTGGCTATTCTGGATGAGCCAATATGAAGGGAACATAATAAATTTTTGTTCTGTTCAAAGAAAGCCAAAAACTCCTAATTGCAGAAGCCATATTCTGGAGAAGAAGTTTCTAAATTCAAATGAAAAGTCAAATGAAATGAATATGCAATGTTAAACCTGAGAGAACAAAATACAATCAGTTTCTATTTTATATTAATGTTTAAAAATTTGAATTGGTAACAGGTAGATTGCTAAATGCCTAAAATTTAAAATAGATTTATGTATGGAATCTAATCCAAAAATTAAAAAATAAATAATATATATTTGTTTAAGCTGTGAATTGATTGCTCTTGGATTCTATAAAGTATTAATTTATTTTATCTCATTTGGTTTTTTTATGTTCGCTTCTATTTAAATGTAAAATCTTCCTGAAAATACCACATTGTAATACAGAAGATATTTTACAAACCGATTTCACTTTATTGAACAATTTACAACCATTTATACCTCTCATTTAACTGCTGTATTGAAAAGTAGTTGGAATATGAATTGCATATATCTAAAAGACATTTGGCTATATTTTTTGGACAAGCATTCATAAACTTTTTCATAAAAAATTCATTGGAAATTGATAAAGCCATTTTAGTATAATGAATAAGTAATAAATTAATGCTCAGGTGAAATGGCCATCAATGATTTATTTGTAACTCTCCGCTACTATTCCAGTCATTCCCTGATGTCAGTCCTTCATCATGATTTTATGTAATACTATTGATTGTATGTTAAATGCAGGCTGTTTTAATGCAAATGCAAGGAACTGAATCACTTGGAAGGGGGAGTTTAAGTCTTCATCTGCCCCCCTAATCTTCTCTGCAATTTACTTTTCCAGTTTTTACTTTTTCTCCCAGATGGATTGGGTTGCTGTAATTTCATTTACAGTCACGTGAAAAAGAATAGAATAAGAATAAGAATAATTTTATTTCTATACCGCCCTTCTCCCGAAGGACTCAGGGCGGTTTACAGCCTATTAAAACACAAGATAACATCAGTTAAAATAATTTAAAATTATTAAATGAATTCGGCTCAAATTTAAAACCCCAGAAATTTAAAACCCAATTTAAAATTGTTATGTTGATAGACCAGCCTGGCGGAACAACAGGGTCTTTTTGGGTTCTATGGGTTTACATATTAGGACCTAGTTAAATCATCTGGTCCTTACCAGTTCTTAAAAGTAGTTAAATACAACCTCAGATGAACAACAACACATGATATATTACACCATGCCATCATTTATTTTACAAAAAGAAAGCCAAAATGGAGAAGCCAGGTGTGAAAAATTAAGTGTAATACAATGATTTGCACAATTTTTGTTCTTTGTAGGTACACATCACATCAGTATTTGAATAACTTTTCCAAGGCTTCATGATTATTTTATCAAGTGCTGGTCTGCAACATATTTCTTTATAAACAGTTAAAAACCCAGTATAAAAATAATAACCCACCTACCCACCCCGGCAACAACATACAGTCAAATGAGACACTTGATGGGCTCCATCCCACTGTGGGTTCGTCAAACCCATTGATTCTTCTGAACCTTAAGAAAGAGTGTCAATGTGGGGGCCAATATAATTTCTGCAGGGATGATATTCCAATATAATATCTGATTTTAATTTAGCTTGCTAAAAATGCTTGCTAATTCAGTTTGCATTTTTACATATTTGAACTTTGGAAAATATGCCTCAAAATGGCTTCAATGAAATAGACACACAGATGAAAATAGAAGTATATTTTCCAGATGTATTTAAATATTACAATCTGCTAATATTGATAGCTAGAAAAATAGAAAATGTTGAGACATGTCCAAATTCTGTATATAGAATGCAAACAGCCTTTGACGATGTATTAATCCTTCTGCATCTATTATAACTGCTTTCCTCTCGATTTAGCTGAGATTATTTTCAAGTGAAGTGAAGCACAATTAGAATAGGCAAGGACTGCTTGTTCTGTTGCAAAAACATTTATTTGTAACATTTTCAGAGAAAAGGATAAAATGTGGAGGCACTTGTAATGTTTATTTTTTTTATGCAGTCCTTCTTTCAATATCCATTTGCCTTACTTGAGCATTTGTTGCTAAAGGCTCTTTTCTCTCTGTTGACTATTTACTATGCTTGTCCATCATAAACCAGCTTCTTCAAACAAGGAAACTTTGTCCTGGTAAGCTTGGATGCAAAGAAAAAGAGAGGAAAAGCATATTGTACCCATGCTTACAAATTTATATTCATCCATGCTAAAACAAAAATGTATCTGATTCTCCCATGCCCTGCCAGTATGCAAAGACTCATTTTCTAAAGAATTAGACCATAGACCTGACAGTGAAGATTTTTGATCCATGCAATGTCTACTATCATTTTTAAAGGAACACACAACAACCCCCTATGAAACAACTCTGTGACTATCCAACAATGTTGTTTTACAGAGAATACAGCAAGAAAAACGTGAACAGTTGGAAGCTCTGATGCACCCGTTATTCTATGATGCACTATAGGCATGTTTATACTCATTACTCATTCCTGGTGAGGAAAACCAACCTTTCAGGGGATTTGAAGTTATGAAGATTCTTCTAACTACTTCATTTGGAGTTTTCCTCAACTATTTTATTTCATTTTTATTTATTTATTAACATTAAATGCCACCCATCTTGTGGCTCGAGGTGACTTTGAGTAGCTTACAATATAGTAAAATGTAGAGATATAAAACGATTATAAATGTAAATGCAAACCTTTCAAGAATGTATTGAGAGATGTCAAATGTCAACTCTTTGGAATAGTTCCTTATAACTTCATTTAACAGCAATTCATGCAGTCAGATTTCAGTTTAAACAAAGAAAGTTCATAACCACAATTGCCTGTAATGGTAGCTTTATTCTTTTGCTGCTTTCTTTACGATTTTGATCCCAATTTTTGCTTAATTGAATTTATTTCTTGTTTATCAAACATACTTGAATAATAATTTTACAGTTAAGGGACTATTGTAATAATTAAAGGGTTTTGGCTCCATGTCAGCAGCTGCCCATTCCATAAACTTCCTCCATATGGTAAATGGATTTTCTAAGTATCTGTAGGAGATAATAAGGCTGAGCCTGAGGGAGATTGATGCATCATCCATTTCAAGTCCCTTTGTGTCCACAATAGATCTAACTCCAGCCCACTTTGAATTTCATTCTTATCTACCACCTATTTGCTTTGACAGTAACAGTTCAGATTCTTGTAGAGAGCATAAGCTTGCAATAAACCTTAATATTCATGTGAACTGCCTGGACTTCCTGATTTTCCTACACTTGACTATCACTCAAAAAGATCAAGATAATCTGGTAACTGTCCTTGTTGTCCACATGGGTATTGAAGACGTTCTTTCCCCAATGATGTAATGGGCTCATCCTAAAAAAGAAAGGAACCACAGATAAGAATTCAATCTTCTAAAGTTGTATCCCGAAGATCTGAACTCCAGTAAAGTTAGTATTTAATCTTCGATTAATGACTGTTTAGTTATTTACAACTGGCTTCAAAGCATTTTAGTTAGCAAGGCAAATTATATTAATATAGTTGTTTTTTTAAAAAATTAAATTGGAGCTTAGTTCTGACATTGTGAAATAGCTTTAGTGAATCAGAAGGGTAATTCCTGATTTCATCACGACATCACAAACACTAGCCAATACAGAATCATAGGGCTGGAAGGCACCTTGGTTGTCTTCTAGTTCAATCCCTTGCTGAAGGCAGGATTCCTTAAATCTTCCTGGGCAAATGGTTGTCCTATATTTTCTTGAAAGTCTTCAGTAATGGAGCACCCTCAACTCTAAGAGACACGCTATTCCAATGATATGTATTTTCCATAGCTCACTTTTCCTCAATTTAAAAATGACCATAGAGACTTTTCAAAACAATATTTCAGAACTGACCCCGTAGGTAATCTGTTTACCAAGCACCAGGAATTCATGGAGCTTATTGCAGTTAAGGGAAATTGATATTTTCTCATTTGCTCAATCATTTGGCTATGGACTTACTGACAGTTGCTGACATGCTGTCCTTTTTAGTTTTCCCAAAACGCTCTCATCTCATCTAATATTGTATAGTATTATGCAAGAGCATTGTATGAATGGATAAGTAACCAGAGGAAAAACTAAATAAGCATTTTGCCTTCTAACTTGGATTTGGCCTGTAATTGTGTGATGGAAAGAGACATATTTGTATTGAAAGGAGTGGTGATAATTTCAAACTTGTCCTTTAAAGCAATTATAGAATTATATATATATTATATAACATATATATAATTATATTATATATAATTATATATATATAATTATATAGTCAGTCCTAGAGGAGATCAAGACCCTTCCAAGACCGAGTGGCTGTGGTTCCTGGCGTCCCGGTATAGTCAGCTGGTCCCATCGCTGACTATTGGGGGTGAGATCTTGGCCCCCTCAGAGAGGATTCGCAACTTGGGTGTTCTCCTGGATGCACGGCTGTCTTTGGAAGATCATATGATGGCCGTGGCCAGGGGAGCACTTTTTAAAGTGCTCCATGGCTTAGGACTGGGATATATACGAGATCGAATTGGCCAATTTGCTCCCACAGAGATTGGCTCCTCAGGGTGCCGTCGGCCAAACAGCGTCGACTGGCGATACCCAGGGAGAGAGCCTTCTCTGTGGGGGCACCAGCCTCTGGAATGAACTGCCCCTAGAGGTTTGTATGATCCCCGACCTGCGTACCATTCGCCGCGCCGCACTGCTCTTTTATTCTAACAAGCCAGGCTGGCCTAATAGGAATTTTAAATTGGGTGTCTGTTAGTTTTTAATTTTGTGGGCCAAATTTTTATATATTTGTTTTTAAATTGTTTTTAAATTTTGTAAGTGTATATGTGTTTTAAGATGGTTATACACCACCCTGAGTCCTTTGGGAGAAAGGCGGTATAGAAGTGTAATAAAATCTAAATCTAAATCTAAATCAACCCTGACTGCTCTTTAGAAGGCCAGATCCTGAAGATGAAACTCTTCACCTAATGGTTTGGCCATCTAATGAGAAGGAAGGACTCGCTGGAGAAGAGCCTAATGCTGGGAATGATTAAAGGCAAAAGAAGAATGGGACAACAAAGAATGAGGTGACTGGATGGAATCACTGAAGCAGTAGGTATGAGCTTAAATGGACTCCAGAGGACGGTAGAGGACAGGAAGGAAGTTGCTGGAGGAAAGTTGTCTGTGGGGTCATGATGGGCCAGGCACGACTTTGCAACTAATAACAACAACCCTGCCTTTGTACTGTATACATTCTACAGAAACTTCTAATTTTTATATAGAATGTGCTGAAAAATAAGAGGCCCACCTTGTGACATTCAACTAGGTCAGCTAATGTTGAATGTTGGAGTTGGTCAACACCAAGGAAACTATATGCATCTCCAGAAGCATCTATCAGAAAATGTTTGCAGCCCTCGGCTGACAAATAGGAGAGAACATAGCCTTTGATTTTTTCACTGACTCGGATGAGAAAGCTTCCAGGTGCCAAACCCTCCAAATGTTCTTCTGCTTTTTTGGTGGTTAAAATACCTGTTCTCAAAACAAAAGCAATATAAATAAGGAAGTACCCCATGTGTTACATGGGAAACATGCTCTTAAAAAAAAGAGTAACCTTCTGTCTTTGTCTTTCTATCTGATTATTTGTCCAGAGTTTTCATTTACTTAACCACTTTTCCAGTTAATACTGCATAGACTTAGTGGCAGCTTTTTTAAAAATGTGTTGTGCAGAACCCTAGAATTCCCTGACAGATTAAAAAGCAAAAAAAGAATCCCGCTTTTCTTAAACACAGGAACACCCATAACATTTTTCAAAGATATGGCAGAAAAGTCAGGACTTGTCAACTGATATTCAGAAGCCCTATCCACATAGCAGGTGTTTGTGCTTGTAAGGACTCATCACTCTGCATAGACCCGAGAAGCAGGCAGCAGGGGTTCCAATTTTTTTTACTTCAAGTTAACAGCCACAGCTAAAACAGGTTGGAAAAAATGGAAAATCCATGTATATAATCATTACAAGAACCTTCATTACTGCAGAAAACATGCTGCTCTCATATTAACTGTACTGAAGATATAGATCTGATTTTCTCAAGGTTTCTCCTTTTCCAAAGCTCATGGTTGATCCTGGCCAAGGAATTCTTAGATTATTTATTGTAAAATTATCATCAATACAGATAGTTCTTGACCTACAACTGTAAATGTAAATGGGACTGGAAATCTGGTCATAAATTGTTATGTTTGTAATTTAAGGCACATGACTAAATAATTTTCAGTCATGACTGAAAATAATTTTCCAACCTTAATTTTTCATATTAAATGAACATGGTGGTTATTAAGCAAACCCATTCATTTCAAATCAGCAAAAATATTGCAAATATTGTGGTCATGTGACTGCAAAATTCCATGACCAGCCATAAAGCATCTGTTCCATGGCCATTTTAACTTTGAATGGCTGTAAAATGATTAATCGTTAAGTCAAGGATTACCTGGATTTATACATCATATTTCAAATGCTGAAAAAACTTTATAGACACTAATCCTTTTGTATGAGAGAGAATATTTTATTACAGTCATAAACCCATAATTAAAATGGCCAAAACAGATTCAGCCAGGTGAAATATTTTATTGCAGTATTTGTAATACTATAATTGCAACTAATATTGTAATTGTAAATGAGTAACCTGTAACTTTAAACAAGATTATTTCTTTCTGGAGATCTAGTTAGAAACTTGCTAAACTATTTCTATTGTATTTATTTTTCCTTATTAAAAAAATAATTGGAATTTTATTCTAATTGTACAGGACTTTTCTTCCTATTTTAAGAACTGGATATCAGATAAATATTTGTTCTACAAATCGAATCTTTCTGATTGGCACTGAAACATCCTCGTTTAGCATACTATATAGGAGAAATTTAATAGAAATGTTATTTATTTTGTTGAAACCCTTACATAACTATGATATTTCTTATTAGTCTGGTAGTTCTCTGAATTCTCCTAACTGCAATCTCTTTCTAGACAAGAAGAAATGAGGCATTATATTCTTGCATCTAATGGAATTCTTCCATGCTTGCAATATTTAGAATCAAATTAATTGCATTTCCAGATAACTGAGTACAGATTTTAAACTACTCTGTAGCTTGTATCGGTGGCAAGGAGAAGGAAAACATCATTTGTCTGTGTAATATACAGTAAGTCTTCATGTTGGGGAAAGATGGTGCTCAATTTAGAAAGAAAGAGTATGTCAGTAGACATTGAATGCTCCATCCTAGACTGTTCTCAGGCTGAATTCTATACTTTTTGATTGAGATAAGTCAGTGACTGTACAGTACCGTGAAACCAAGGTGCTATCTGATCCATTGATTTCTCAAAGCCAGCTCGGAGATTGATCTGCTCTTCTTTAAACCATCGAACTATACTCTCCTGAGTAGAACTGGAGATAGATCTTTGTAAGCTCTGTTTTCTGCCATAGCAAAAGAATAGGTGGTTTAAATATTTAGCTTGATATAAGTTCAGTTCTAATGCAGAAGGGAAAAAACCACTTACGCGTTAGGAAATGTGCATTAAAAACACAGTAATCTTTAGACTAAAATATATTATTGAAAAAGAATATTGTACAGGATTAAAAATTATAGAAACCAAAAAAAGATACCGGTACGAAAAGATTGAAAAGTGAAAACAGTAAAAGACAAAGAAAGAGAAAAAAAAGAGAAATATATAAAGAAGCAAGTTCTGATTTATTTATTTTTTTGCAGCAGTTCTAAATATGATTATTACCATTTCTGCCCTTCCAAATTATGTAACACGGTTCCTTTCTTCACATAAACAATCTTTTTTAATCAGTAAATCCTGAAATCACCACTTCATTCTGTTTGATTTTGTGGCAGCAATGCCTCGGATAAAAAGTTCATACAGAGAGTGGTAAGGACAGCTGAGAAGATTATAGGAAGCTCACTTCCCATTTTTCAGGATACTGTTTATAAACCAGAGGTGGTATTCAGCAGATTCTGATCAGTTCTGGAGAATAGGTAGCAGAAATTCTGCGTAATTCGGAGAACCAGTAATAGCCATCCAATAGCCATCCAGGCTCAGCCATGGCAGCCCAACCGCCCGTTTGATGTCCAAATTATGATGATGATGATGATGATGATGATTATTATTATTATTATTATTATTATTATTATTATTATTATTATTATTATTATTATTATTATTTAGTATATGGCATTGTTACACTAGCCAGGAGACCATGCAGAGTAATATTTTGGTTGTCAATTTATCAGTTCTCTTGTGGGACACACTTGCACGCTTCTCAAGCTGCACCAATGGAGGGCGAGCTGGCTTCACATTAGAAGGAAAGACAGTATCTGCAGTATCATCCTAAACCCTCTCCTTTCCCAGAGTTGCTTTGTAAATGGGTGCCACAACTCGGAAGGTTCTGAGATTGCAGGTATCTGACTGCCTGCACAGGGCATCAATTTGTCACCCCACCAAAATGGTACCTATTTATCTACTCACATAAAATATGTTTCCAAACTGTTAGATGGGCAGAAGCTGAGGCAAGTGACAGGAGCTCACCCTGACATGCTGGAGCAGAAACCTTCTCCAGCATCATTAACTCACTGAGCCACCTCATTTCTTAATGAAATGCATGATTGAATGGGAAAAAAATACTACTTAAATGCAGGATATCTGGAAGGAGGTTTTTGCGGAATTTGAGGATGGATGAATGGACAGATGGACAACAGACAGGCAAGCTGGCTGGCTGGCTGATTGACTGATAAATTCAGCTGCTAAATGTGAGTAGCCCAAAGGATGGTCTTAAAATGCAATCACTGACAGACATTGATAGTAATTGAGTAGTCTAGGACAGCAGTCACAACTGGTGGTCCGTGAGAAAATTTTGGTGGTCCACAGAAAAATTATTTGCATTTTTTATATTACAATAAATCAGGAGTCCTCAAACTATGCCCCTGGGACAGATAAGTGCAATGAATGTTTGTGTTGGTGTGGAGAATTTCCCCCTTCGGGGTCTTTTTGTGTGGGTCAGAGGGGGGCAGAAATTCCTACTCGGGGTCTGTTTCAGCCTCCTGGTGTGCAGCTTTGAACAAAGGCTGGAGGGAAGTGCTGTTGGTGGCGAAGAGCCGGAGGGCCTTGTTCCAGTGGGTCTGCATCATGGCCTGGAACTGGCTTTCATTTCAGCCCGCTGAGCCTCCAGGCACTGGTACCTAGCCTTGCACTCCCGCAGGTCTTCCCTCTGCTTGGAAAGCCTATGCTCCTAGCTCTCAGTGAGGTGCTTCTGCTGAGCCTCCTTCTCAGTCAGATCCAATTTGAACTGAGCTGTCTTACCAACTCTTTCTCATAGTGGCTGCTTAGCTCCAACAACTGCTTCCTGTTGGGGCACTAAGGAGCCTGGGGCAAGTAGCAGGCGAGGGGCTCGGAGGGGAGGAGCAAGTGGAGGCCGGCGAGGCGCCACTCAACATGAGTGACATCGTGTTGACCGTGCTCACACAGTCACATGATCACCTAGCCAAGCCCACCCAGCTGGTTATTAGGCAGATTACTTTAGTGGTTCGTGGGATTTAAAATTATTAATTTAGTGGGTCTCTCCAGTCCAAAAGGTTGCTGACCCTTGGTTAAGAGGTGAATCCCAGAATATGGCTACTGGCAGCTTAATGTGGGAAGATATTCCTGGAATATCATCTACCAACATGTTACACTAGTAAATACAAGACAATGTTCCAAGAATGAAGAATGGGTTGGTAAACCTGAAATTAATTTAACATATGTGGAAAAAGATTCTTAGAGGGAGGACAATTAGTATGCTTAGTATGGGTATGAGTGAGGAAAGTAAAATTATGTTACAATATATATGAAGCCTCAAATTAAATACATTCTTTTTTAAAGGGACCATATAAGCTAGGGGTATCAAACACAATTTCATTGATGGCTGCATCAGGGTTGTATTTGACCTTGGGGGGCTGGAGTGGGTGTGGCCAGGATGGGGGTGGCCAGCTCTACATTACTCATGTGGGGGGGCTGTGCTCCAAATCTCTGTTTCAGCTGCGATGGCCTCCTGCAACCCTCTGCCAGTGAAAACGAAGCTCGGCAGGGCCGCAAACAGCCCTCCCAAGTTCCGTTTTCACTGGCAGAGGCTGGATCCGACCCCTGGCTCTTGAATTTGACACCCCTGATATAAGCTAATAGTACTATATTTTTTTATAAAAAGAATGTAAGATTAAATAATTCCACCCACCAGTATATATGGGAGGGCAATCATTAGTTCTTCAATGCTTTGGATTAACTAAAGCAGGGTTGAGTAATTTTCCCAAGGGGCCTCTTGAAAAACTGGAACTGTTTATGGTGGGCTGCTGCACTGCCCCTGCCCCCTCCACCATACTACCCCATTGATGCTTCAAACCCTGACAATGATGCCCAGCCACCACCATGGGCCAGGCAAAATGCCAGATATGGCTCACAACTATAAAATGCCCAGGTCTTACCTAAAGTCTTTTGATTTTTATACCATGCAATGAGACTGTCCAATTATATAATTTAAATCTATGTATAATATTGCTATTGCAAGCAAGGTTTATTGTTTCCAGTTCAATTTCATAGAATTAGAAAAGGAAGAAATACGATATTCAGCAGAGCCATCTTGGGCTGTATATGTCTTTTTCAGCAATACAATGACCTCCCACCCCACCCCACCCCACTATTTTTTATTTATTTATTTGATTTATATGCCGCTCTTCTCCGGAGACTCAGGGCAGCTTACAATGCGTTAAGCAATAGCTTAAGCAATTATTAATTTACTAACCTCTCTGGTTTCCCATCAGTTATTTTAGCTGTAAGATTTTTAGGCTTTGGTGGAAGAGGTGGAGGGAGTGGCTTTCTTTGCACCTCTCTCATAAAGGTTTGAGAAACATCAGCTGCTTTGTCCTTGCAGATGCCCTTTAAGGAGAGTCTCTTGTAGTCATCTCGTGCATGTTTGGCAAGGGAGCGTCGTCTTTCATCTGCTGCTTTGGACCTCAGTACTGAAATTGAGAAAGAACATTGTTACCCAGTCCTTTTTTCACTATAGGTGAAAAAAGTGATTATGTCACTTTTATAGTGATTATGTGATTATAGTGATTATGAAATCATGCCCATGAGAGGGAGAAAGCCAGAGAGAATAAACTACATGTAAAATTATTCTGGTACATGAATGAACTTCCATAATGAAGGCAGTTTCCGGGACAGCAGTTCAGAATCAGCTTTGAACTTTCCGGTTCTCATGACATTAGCTCAATTCCCTAGTATAGCCAGTCTGTTGTATAGAAGAACTACTTTGTCCCCCACTTTCCCTTTCCCCTTTCCTTTTTTCTTTTTCTTTTTCTGAAGCACTGCAATTCAGCAAAGTTTTTGGGGAGTCTATCCTCCATTGATGGAAACCCCCACCTCCCTTCACCTCTCTCTCATCCTAATACTGTTCTCCATGTTTTGAGATTGGCAATGAGTGATGAGAACCATGTATCAGCTTCCCAATGCTTTTACGGGATTGGGGAATAGAATGTGCAGTGGACACCTTGAGCGGTGGAGATGCCTTCAGTCTGATCTGCACTGCAACTCGGTATTTGATTTAGTCAACATAGCTCTCCAGATAGGTGGATTCCTTGGAGAGCTAAAAGCGTATACAATTTGAGGGGAAAATATTATTCTGTATAGTTGGCTTTGTATATCCTTTCTCCATTCAAAATCATAAGCATGGTCACATAAAAGGGCCAATATTAGCATGCCGCACAAGATTCCAGCCAATCAGGATCTTCTTTGTCCAGTTTTTGAATTGATTCAGAAGGGTAATATAAAGTTATTTCTTCTCCTGTTCTGGTCTCTGTGGTGGTCGTCTTCATTGGCATTTCTCTATTCTGTCAAAGATAGACAACAGTAATGGTTTCCTTCAATATACCAATAATTTTCTTCCATGCTAATAATTCACATTTTGTCTTCATAAATAGTTGTAGCATTTGATCCTATAAGAACCATATGTTTGGTATGTTGTCATAACTTGGTGATTTAACTAAAACTTAAATTGCAGATCAAAATTAAGGTTACCAGCTCCTCTGTTGACCTGGTACCTCCAAATATGAAGGAAAGCTGCTCTGACACCAAGAATATGATACTCTACAAGCCACTTTAAGAGCCAATGTCTCCATTCAATGATAGCTAATGCTTTTTCTTGTCTGAGCTGAAAAAGCCTAGCAGATAGTGTATGTTAATCAATAATATTAGAAATTAGAATTGTGTCTGAAAAAATGTGATTGCTGATTCAAATATATCTATCTTCCCTAATTTGGACCTTAGATGTTTCACCAAAAAATGTACTAAGAGAGTGGCTGTTTAAAGTCTTCTTTTCACAACCCCCTGCCACAATTTTGGTGATACCATTTATTGCCCATTCCCATCAAATACAATAAATTAACAAGATCATCTGGAAATGCAAGTTTGAATATTTACATGAGTGCATGCTGGGTTATTTTTTAACTAAATTTGGGTTTGATTGCTTTCAGAAAATGGCATTCCTACTGAAGGTGAAGACAAAATGTTTTTTGCATTGTATATGCCCATAGAGATTTGTTTTGTTTTCTTACCTGCTGAAAATTATATTTGCTTGAATTAGAGCAATTGTCTACCAATATCTGCTCCACATCTCTTAGTTTAGTCACAGGAGCCTAGATCAATGAGATAGGAATAAAGGAATGTCAACCTTCTTGTATTTATTTCCAGTTTATCATAGATATATGGAAACAGAGAAAGAACTCGTCATCATTTTGATTATATTCCATACTTTTAGCATTTAGGAGCTCTGGTGGCTCAGCAGACTAAAGCACTGTTATTAACATCCACTTACATCTGCTGCCTGCAATTACTGCAAGTTCAAATCTCACCAGGCTCAAGGTTGACTCAGCCTTCCATCCTTTCTAAGGTAGGTAAAATGAGGACTCAGATTATGGGGGCAATAAACTGACTTTGTATAAAAATATACAAAAAGTATGAAGGCTATTGCTTAACGCATTGAAAGCTGCCCTGAGTCTCCGGAGAAGGGCAGCATATAAATCAAATTTTAAAAAAAAATTAACATACATAGACAATGATGGCCACAAGCTTTATGAATCAATATTCTTTCTAATTCTTTTCACTAATGGGTTTTCAGTAAAGCCATTTTCAGCAACAGTCCAATTTTAACAGTATTTTTTATTGACTGAAAATACCTTTGAACTGAAGAACCTTTGAAACAAAATTATAGTGGGAGATTTTCTTCAGCTCTATGTTTGTTGACTTCAGCAAAAGGTTTCCCAACCATTCCTCCAACTCTATTTACACTTTGCCCTACCTAAATATTTTTATACCTGCATATTTCTTATCAAGTCACAGATGGAAGTAATCTCAAAAATGTAGAACCTGTTGTGTTCTGAAATATCCTTTCACTCTTCTTCTATTTTGACTGCAGGCAGTAGTGGAAGAGATTTTCCATTTGCTCCCTCCACCCATCTATTTTTTACTGTTCACTTTCACAACTGTAACCACTCGCAGTTTTTATTTTGGAATTGACATCACTGAGGAGATGTAGCTGCAATTACTGAATACCAAAACAACGCCTAATTGGTTACACAAATAGAAAGCTAATGAAACCTGGAGTCAGCAGGAAGGGGTAATTAAAACTGGACTCAGATTCTACTTGGAAATACATTACCCACACAAACCAACTTGCAATCCAACACAGCTGTGGAGGCATGCAAGCAATTGCAGACTTTAAATGCATATAATTATTGAAAACTGGTGCTAATAGTACTAATGCTAAAATACATGTGACTAGAGAGCACATTATAAATTCAGTAGATATCAAATTTCAGGGGAAAAGATCCAATGGTGCTTCAGAAACTCAAGAGAGTAAAATCCTTTAATAGATCCTGCTTGATTCAAATGCCTCCCTCCCTACTTGGCAATTCATTGCATAATTTTGAGCCAATTACTATCTCTCAGGCTCATCCGTCACAGAATTTTGTGGAATGGAGAAGAGGAAGTATACACTGCACTGAATTCTTTGCAACATAGGTAAACTAAAAAAGAAAAGAAACAACTTAATATCTAAGTATTCAAAAGCGTTCACGCAGAACAGGAGAAATAACAGTGCATGTAATATGCTAAACGTTAAATTTGAAAACCTAATTTTTGATCACTTTTGGAACTAGCTCATTAACTACTTCTAAGCTATTAGAGACCCTCATATTGACAAATTTGAAAATGCCACTTGAATTTCTTCAATCCTGAATGAAAGACAATTTTAAGCATAAGCTTAAAATGAAAGAAAATAAAGGTAAATGTTTCCCCTCTCCAGTCATATCCGATTCTACCGGGTAGTGCTCATCTCTGTTTCTTAGCCAAGGGAGCCAGTGTTGTCCAAAGACGCTTCTGTGAATATGTGGCCAGCATGATTATACACCAAGGGGCACAGAACATTGTTACCTTACCACTGAAATGGTACCTATTTATCTACTTGCATTTACATGCTTTTAATTTGCTAGGTGGGCAGGAGCTGGGGTAAGAACAGGAGCTCATCCCGTTGCATAGTGCTTGTGTTTCGAACCTGGGCTGTCACCTTTCCATCTGACAAGCTCAGCAACTTTAATTACACACACATCTTCTGAAATAAATGACAAAAAGCTAAATAAGACTTGATCTTAGAAAGTTATAAACAGACTAAGAATCCAGATACAATTTGAATTTGCAATAAGATTTTGGAAATAATTATAAAAATCAAACAGCTTACTATGGGAAATGGATTCTGCTTTTATTTTTACAAGACAAAATAAAGATAAGTTTCATAATTTCAAAAATTGAATACTAGACAAGTTTTTAAATAGAAGAAAGATTTTCAAGTCTGTAAAATGTTACTAAATGTAAAAATACTGAAGGACACTTTTGAAGAATGGAATAAAAAGATATTAGCCACAATATCAATAATGTCAGTACTGATGTTTGCTTCTATATAGATTATATGCAAAAGATAATATTGAAAAAATGACATGTAGAATAAATTTTACCTTTCAAATTAGAGATAGTATGATAGTTACAGCTGACAGCCAAAATAATGACTCAGAAAAGGATGTTTTACTGGATCTACATAAAACCCTGATTTTAAAATTTAAAAGGAAACACAAATGGCAAACCAAGAGAGGGATTAAGATAGTTTTTCCTATTGGATTTAAAGTTTTGAAGAACTCTGTACAATTGGATAAAAATAAATGAAAAGGAATAAAATTTTATGACAATATTTAAATGAACTAAAGATTTAGATTGTTAGAAATAAAAGGTAGGAATATAAAGTTTGGTTTATATTTTGGTTTATTTGATCAAGGTTAAAGCAAAATGTTGTTACTTCTGGTACCCCTTTATGGACTTTCTGCTGACACTAGGACTGAAACATAATGTTGCATGGAGTTGTTTATTGAAAAGAGAATGGCATATGGCAGTGATGGCTAACCTTTTTGTCATCGTGTGCCAAAAGCGGGGGGAGTGCGGGGGGGCTGTGTCACATGCATGCCCACATCAATAATTCTATGTGCCCCACCCCCCTACACATGCATGTGCACCCCACCCCCCCTACGCATGACCCCCCTCCTGCACTCCCCCTGCTTTTGGCACGTGATGGCATGGTGGGCCCGGTAGGCCCTTTTTTTCGCTCTCCCCAGGCTGCAGAGCCTTTCTAGGAGCCTGGGGAAGGTGAAAATGGCCTTCCCCACCCCCCCAGAGGCCCTCCGGAGGTTGGAAACAGTGTGTTTCCTGACTTCCGGTGGGCCCAGAAGGCCCGAAAATAACTGGCTGGAGCTGAGCTCGCCTGCCCACCAATATGGTTCCGCATGCCACCTGTGGCACTCGTGCCATAGGTTCACCATCATGGGCATATGGGATGAAAAGATAAATATTTGTAAGGTGAGAGGGAGGGAAGAAGTCAATCCCAAGGCCTCTGTAATGTGGGGTGCCTCAGGACTCTCCCCGTCTTCTTTAACATCTATCTGAGATCACTGCAGGAGCACAGAGTATGGTATCATCAATGTACTGTTTTTATAACTGTTAATCAATTATATATCTCAACCTCCAGCCAGTAATTAGCATATGTAATTTTTATTAAGAATTTTTATTAGTAAAATAATAGTAATATACATAGTAATTGTAACATCTAATACAAACTAAAAGAGAATAGAAAGGAGTAAATAGTGCAAGAAAAAGAGAGAAGAAAGAGAAAGTAAGAATATAATACAGAAGTATTATATATGTAAGATTCTTTCTATATACAGAAAGAATATAATACAGAAGATATTATATATAATATATATCTCCCTCCCTCTCCCTCTCTCTCTCTCTCAACAAGATTCAATAAGAACAAAGAAATGAGCTTGCTTCGCCACTCTTAAGACCATGTGCTCAGTTATTCTTACTCTTGTTGCTCGCTTTCCCCCAACCTTCCAGTTTAGTCTACAGCCTTGGGATTACCTGGAAATGATCCTTCTAGCTCAGCGGTTCTCAACCTGGGGATCGCGACCCCTTTGGGGGTCGAACGGCCAGTTCACAGGGGTCGCCAAAGCCCTCTTTCGGCCCCCCCACGCCTTCACTCACCCTCACCCTCTGCCTCTGTTGGATCGCCCGGTCGCCATTCGCTTACCCCGCCCACTCCCAATCTATTGCTGCCTCAGGAGTCCCAGCTGATAGCTAGAGGGAAAAAAAACTTTAAATTCTTGCCACGGGGCTTCAAAGAGCTAGCTGCAAAGAGGTAAATTCCTGGAGCAAGTTTTTTTCCCCCTAGCTATGCTGAAAAGAGAAAGAGAAAGCAGGGTCTTAGCTGCAACGTGACAAAATGAGGCAGAGAGATTTCTTTTTCTTTTTCCTCACCAAAAAAGGTAGGTACAAAACTGCAAACAATGGGAAATTTAGGGCAAGAGGAGGTTCAAGATTTTAAAACACAAAAGAAAAAAAGCTCTATTTAACTAGGGAATTGTAATAATTGAGATACTATTAATTGTATATTGTGTTGAAAGCAGAAATGGTTAAGTTGTGGTTTGGAGGAATATATGGGGGAAATTATTTGGTTTATTATTATTGGTAAATATAATTAATTGATTTGTAAGAAATTGGATTGCATGGAAATAATTGGAATATTCATGTTCATATTGATTAATATACAAAAAAAGATAGCTATATAACTAATTGATTTATATTAAAATGTTGAATTTGTATTAAACAACTGTATTACATAATTAACCAATGTGAGGATGGATATGAAAATAGATGACAATGCGAAGGGATATAATATAGAATAGAAGGGAAAAATTGAATTTGATTAAGATTAGAGATGAGGATGAAGGGTAATATTGGTTTTTTTAAAAAATAGATGAGGAATAAATATGGTAAAAAGGAAATATAGAAATTGTAAATTTAATTGAAATGACTAAATACTGTGTTGGAAGAAACATCCTTCTGGGTTCTGCTCCAAGTGGGGAAAAAGACACTGGAAACATGGAGACTGTTTGGAAAGATGTTTTAATGGTGGACAGGATCACATGGCTTGATGGGGCCCATTGTGTTAGTTTCTGTTGCTATTGTGTTGCAAATGTCCTTTGACAAAGGATTGACTTTCTGCCTCTGGCCCATTAACAAAGGGTGGGGGGCAGGAAGGTGGGAGCTGCTTTGTCTGTAAAATATGCTTCTCCAATTCTCATCCAGGGAAATATAATATTCTGCCTTTTTAATATTTCCCAAAATATTTCATTCTTCTAGGAAAGGGGTGGGTGCTAACCTCCTACAACTGTTTAAATTTGTGGACCGGCCAAATACTCTGTTCAAAGAAAATACGTTGTATGTTTGTATGTGTGTTTCTAATTATTGCTATTTATTCCTATTTGTTCTCTTTTATTCTTAACAATTCATTCTTTATCTTAATATCTTTATATTTGTTTGGGGTTGGCTTTCTTCCCTTTCATCTTTTTTATTGTACAGCAATCTTTCTCCTCAAACCTACCACCTCCTCTATTGCTGTATCCTTTTATGTATCCTTTTATGCATATGGACTACTCAGAGGGCTGAAAAAGTTATTTTTGACTGGTCCTCGCACTTTTGACCAGTCCTCGAATTTACGACTGTCCTCACATTTTACGTTTTTTGCCCTATCTTATACCATGTTGAAGAAAAGCAGTTGTGAAATGAGTGACATGGTTGTTAAGAATGCTGCACAGGCATAAATGTGAGGATGGTCATAAGTGTGAGGACCAGTCAAAAGTGCGAGGACCTGTCAGAAATGACTTTTTTCAGCCCTCTGAGTAGTCCCTATACACATAGCCATGGCCACCTGGTCACATGACCAGCTAGCCATGCCCACCCAGTCACATAACCTCTAAGCCACGCCCACAAAACCGGTAGTAAAAAAAATTTTAGAACCCACCCCTGATTGGGGGTCACCACAACATGACGAACTGTATTAAAGGGTCGCGGCATTAGGAAGGTTGAGAACCACTGTTCTAGCTACTAAAAGGACCTGACTCTGGTCAGCTTTTTTAAAATCAGCTATGGCTAACTAGATATTGCCAGCTTTTTTGACTACAGAAAGGATCATGGAAACATTTTGCACTGTCGGATGCTGTTGAGATACTATTCTTCTCACTATACGTATTGAGTTATTATGTTCCTTAAGAGCCAGGGTTCGCACTCTACAGTAAGCTTATTTTGCAGTTTGTGACAGCAAAATACCAAAAGAACCTAACACATTTAAAATAAAGAAGTTTTTTCTTAAAACGTTCGCAGGAGATTCCTTTATTTTATATTCCCTGTTGATAAACCCTTATGCTTATAACCATTATAAGGCTGTATTTATAGCTCACTAACTCAGAGCTTTTTTTCAAGTGTTTTCTTCAGTTCTTGATTACCTTCTTTAATCAGTGAAGGGAATAAATGGTCCTGTTTTTCCCTTATCTACCAGTCCAGGTGACCTAGGAACCAGCCTCCTTGACAAATATGCCTTTGTTTTAGCCATTAACATATAAGTACATTAGTTCTACTAAGTGGTTTCACTGAAAATCTACTCTTGACAAATTCCTGCTTTTATCTAAAAGGTAATGTGTCTAAACTCCAATTAATTACTATTCAATACAAGTAAAAATAAGTAATAAAAAATAATTGAAAGAAATACTATATCTAATTTTATATATTAAATGGTTCTAGGATAGAGGAGGAAAATAACAGTAATGAGGGAAATGTTCCTCCTGTTATTTTAGCCCCCTTTTTAGTATAACCTGGTATAGCTATGAGGTGGAGGTGGAAATAAAACTAAAATACAAGGATGTAGTATCAATCTTGCAGGACCACTCAAAAATATTATTTTCATTGCAAATGTTGAAACAGAGTTAATATTCAAATAATTCTGCTGAGTGATGATTTCGGGAAAATAGTTTAGTCTCCCAAAAATTTAAGCTCAATTAGCTAGGCTGATTATCTTGAATTTTAGGCTTTGCATGACAACTTTACTCTTCTGACCCAATTAAATATACAGTGCAAATAAAGCCATTTTTATGTCATTAATTGACATATAAATTAAAATTATTATATCCTGAATGCATAATATTTTTTTTTAATTTGATTTATATGCCACCCTTTTCCAGAGACTCAGGGCGGCTTACAATGTGCTCAGCAATATTACACTGCAGCAGCAATTTTTGATACAAGTCATCTGTAATGGGATGAGGCATAGGTTGAGCATTATGGCACAAATAGGCTTTTTTGGTTTAACTTACCAAAGCAAACAAGTAAGTTAACCTTCATCATTCCCTCAGTTTGATTCACTTGAATGCTCACTGAGACTCCAAGTAACTCATAAAAGCATCATTCATTGGATTCGCAATGGAATTTTTCCCTCTCTGCTAATTTTCATTTTAATGTTTGAATAGTAAGAAACAACAACACTACCTGGATACATTCTAGATTTCTGCGATTTCCAACAGCTGGTATGTTTTCCACTCTCTTTGGTACATCTCTTTGCACAACATTTTTATTGTCTCGCAGTATTTCAAATGCAGGTTGGAACTCTGATAGAAACTGTCGAGGAGATGATACTGAACTCTCTGTAGCTTTTTCCATTGGTGTTCTTCTAAAAAATAAGAAAATGAGTTTTTCAAGGAAACAGAAACTTTTCAAACAACTTTGTTTTTTACCTGCATGTGCAGCAAATACAGGTAGCTGCAGTAGGAGTTAATGTAAAAAAAGGGAACTATATCTCTATCTTCATATCCTAAATCTGGATGTTACATAGTACTGAAGTGATTCACTGGTAGGCTGGCTCTTAAATTAACCAAGACAAATAAATCACTATTAATATTTTCCCACATTTAGATTATATGAAAGATTCATACGGATATAACTGAAATTGCTTGCTTCTTTCCTTCCTCCCTCTCTCTCATCAATGGCACTTCTCTGTTACAGAAACTATCGATAGTCTTGCTATGAAAATTACAGAGCTGGGCCTCTAAGCCAACATCAGCTTCATGAAGTTAGATTTAGAATTGGATATTGGAGAGAAAAATTGAATGTCTTCTTCCCCAGCATCTGCATTTGAACTAAAATGTCAATCACTAGCAGCTGCATAATTGCAGTTATAAAGAATAATGGGTTTTATAGTATGGAATAGATGGTATAAGTGGATAAACCAAAGGAAAAAAGGGTAAAGATAAGAATTAGGGGAAATGCAAGTAACAAAAAAAAATGCACCGTCAGATGGATAGAATAGGTAAATAAGTCACTGTTTGTATATTTGTATATATGTGTTTATATAATCACATATATTTAGTTTGTTAGTGTAATTGTGGATTAAAAATGTAAATTTTATGAGTGAGAAAATTTGTATATTTTCTCTTTTTTTTCTTGTCAATATTTTTAAATTCAGTAAAGTTTGTATTTTAAAATTAAAAAAAAAAAAGAATAATGGGAGACTTCTAACACAGAAGTTCTACCTGCCTCAAGGACCTGTCAACAATCCTGCCCACTAAATAATGAACTCCTGTTTTATTTAATCACATATAGGGTTCTTCTTCCTGTCCTGAACATTTCACAGTTGAAACTAAGGATGAATGGTGTCCTCTTGGTCTTCCTTCTTTCATTCCACATTCTTTAAGGTTCTTGTCAGTCTGCTGTGTGTAATTTACAAAATCCAACCTTACAAACTATTTCCTCTGTTCTTCATCTGATCTTGGAGCGCTTAAGAGGAAAGAAATACTCATCTGCAAATGATATTTGTTGACTTTAGTTCAGCATTTAATACAATCATTCCTCAGCATTTAGTAAATAAACTGGGTCTTTTAGGCTTCAATACTCCTTTGTGCAACTGGGTTCTTAGTTTTTCTCACTGATAGGCCCCAGTATGTGCGAGTTGGAACTAATTTTCTAACACCATGTTTTTGAGCACAGGTTCTCCTCAGAACTGTTTCTTAAGTCTGTTAGTATTCACCCTGTTGACCCACGACTGTTGTGCAAGGTTTGCAACCAACCATATTGTGAAGTATCCTGATGATATAATAATGGTGGGCCTTATTCAGGATGATAATGAGGACAATTGCTGGGAGGAGGTAGAGAGTTGATGAACTAGTATAATAAAAACAGTCTGGTTTTAAATGTAAGAAAAAACAAAAGAGATCGTTGTTGATTTCAGAAAAGGCAGGCACAGCCATACACCTCTGTATATTAATGATTCAATTGTGGAGGTGGTTAGTAGTATCAAGTTTCTGAGTGTGCAGCTGTCGAGCAGGTTGACTTCATCACTCAACAGTGAGACATTGGTAAAGCAGGCACAGCAGCGTCTGCATTTTCTCATCATATGAGAAGAGCACATCTTCCTTTCACTATCCTTACCACTTTCTATAGAGGGATGATTGAAAGCATCCTGTCATACTGTATTATATTTTGCACATGTATATATATAATATGCATGTACATGTTTGTGTGTGTGTGTATTAAACATCTGTCAGAACATTTACTCACCTATTCTTTTCAGTATTGGTGTGTAATTGGAGACTATAATGGGGTAGTATCCTCATAATTGGACAGATCAGTGGATAAAGGAATTAAAGAAACACAAGGGAAACTGTCCCAAACTTTTTTCAAGCTTTTTTTAATCAATGTTTGGAAATGTAAAAATGGACTAACAAAAGACTTTACTTTTTTTTCAGAGAGACACAAATCCTTTTCTAGAATTGATATTTGCTTTTACAAAGCAACTAAAGCCATTATTCTTCCGAAAACTTTTTTTGACCATAATCCAGTGTCTTTACATCTTAAATTTGGACCTCAATCTCTTAAATGGAGATTAAATGAGTCTATCTTGAAGAGACCACAAATTGTTAAAGAATATAAATAGGTACTTCAAGAACATTTTAATAATAATTTAGGTAAGGGAACAAATTTGATAACAGTTTGGGATGCAATACAAGGACATTTTATACAATACAATACAGCAGTTAAGAGGAAAATGGAAGAAAAAAATCCAAAAAGTGTTACAAGAAATTAAACTGAAAGAGAGGGAAGTCCAGAACTAACCAGAAGATTTTAACATATTTAATCAATTAAAAATATTGCAACAACAAATATTTATTCTAGTGTTGAAACTCTTAAACAGAGATATTAGACAGGATACCAGAGCAAAGGGACTACAATTAAATTCCTTTTAATGACAGATTTGGTGTATTTCTTTTTAATATTGGAAGACTGTACTAACCTTACTGTCTCTACTTGCTGAAGTGACTGTCGCTTCACTCTTTCAGCAAGAATCTCACTACACAGAAGGTCATATGGTTTATCCAGCATGTGTTCTCCCATTATCCATACCCAGATATCACCATCTGCACCAAGCTTCCACTGCACAGACTTTCCATTGTCTGGAAGATAACAATATAACTGCTTTAACATCAATTAAATTATCAGTAATCTAAAGTATGTTCAGTTTACCAGGTTCCTCTACCATCCATGTCCACTTCCATCTGGTTGACTAATGGAAAAGCAAAGTGGCCTCCAATATTTTACAAGCTCAAATGAATTTAGAAATTATATAAATTCCATAAGGAATTTAAAAGCACCCATTTAGCCTTTCCATCAAAAAAAAAAAAAAGTCAAAAGGACATCCAATATTTTTGTAGTACTACTTTAATAGAAATCAGGGAATTCTATTCACAGATTTTTGAGATTGCTAATAGAATAAACAAAGCCAAAATACATGAACTAACAAATATCTGTAGTAATTTCATCCAGACAGAAACTTTGTTTTAGTCATTGACCAATAAAAGTACAGGATCCAATCTGGGTCAATTACTGGGATCAGAGGTTTGTCTTCCGAGACATAGATTCATGCTGGAGCCCAGCTTGGAAGACAAAACCTCTAGTCCCAGTGACCAACCCAGATCGGATCCTGCAACATGATCCTGGGACACATATATTTGCCTTCATTCATAATAAAAGTACAAACAGTAAAATAAACAATACAAAACTGTCCCATAACAATAAGAACTATTGGCAACCAATTGTGAGCAAAGCTTTCATATAATTATTTTATTTTCACCTGTACACCTGTTGCTGGCAGTATTGATATGGGCTAGCCACTAGTTGATTAATTCATGCTCCAAATGTAATGCTGTATATAAAATAATGGTAGGGTAAATCAGAGAACAAACCACTGTGTTGCCTTTGCAGATGTAGATATATTCTAAATTCCAAAGATACCATATGGACACTAAGCTGATAGTTCTGTTCTTGTCTTCATTTGCCTATTTATTACAATATTTGTTTCTAACTTAATTATGGTTGAGAAAGAAAATTTTTATTCTAATTGTTGCATTCTTGAACTGATAACCTTGAGGGCGTTCTGTAAATCTTGTTTCTAAAGGATAGCACAGGGCCACATACTTTACTAAATATTCATTGTCTTATTTCTTCCATTCTTAAACACTGATATCTCATAATTTTATTATGTACATACATACACATATATACATGTGTGTGTGAGAGAGAGAGAGAGACACACACAGACATACACACACACACACACACACACACACACACAAAGAGCCTCTCACTTTAAATAAGAAATATTATATCCGAATGTCATTTTTATAGTCCATGTCAGTAATTAACCCCTCAGTGTCCCACAGTTTCCCTTCAAATTTGTCCCTTAAGCAACAATTTGCTTTAGAAATGCTTGCCCTTGTTTTATGAGGATCAAAGTGAGTTGTTCAGGGAAAACAAGATCAAACTGTGCAAAAAAAAGAAAAAAAAATAGAACATAAACACATTGGGGTCAGTTACTGATTCATATGAACAATAGACTACTTAGTTGAGATGAAATATAGCACAATTTTCACTTCTTGTCTTTATGGTGCAAAATAGTTGACAAATTCATTCCCTCCATCTTCCTCCCCCCACCATTTACCATAAAGGAGCATGCTTTATATTTCATGATAAGATAATTACATCTGGATGCAGGATAGAGTGAGAAGAGGAAAAATGGGTCTGAAGGCTAAGTAACCAGCTGAGGAGGTCAATCTGATGAGCTTGATATGGTCTATAGCCCGGGGGCGGGTTCTATTTACCTTTACTACTGGTTCGCAACGGGATTGCAGATGTTTTTTATTTTATATAAGAACTTTGAATTCTGTCTTTTTTCTTAACATCCTCCACTCTTCTTAAGATCAGATTTTATACTTCTAGCAATTTATAAATATATAAATCACAGAACATTCTGATCTTCACTGAACAATTCTTGCTGTGCCTTCTATTTATTGAATCTGAGTGGGTCTTGTCTGCATATATAATTCCATGTTTCTTACTCTATCTCTAACACTGAAGGCATTTGAAAAAGAGGTTAATGGTGCAATAATGGTGCAATTGTTGAAAACAATTGTTGTTATTTTCCTTATATAATTCCATGCTTTTGTCAAACTATATCTAATTAGTACTATTTATTCTATCTTGCTTGTGGGCTTTCTTGGGCTTACTAATATTGACATAAATTACTTTTCCAAGAAATGGAAATCATATTATATAAAAATATAATAATATTAAATATAATTTACATAATATCAGTATATTTCAGACATGGATAATGACATTGCATTCATAATTCCCTAGTTCCACCTTTAGTTAAAGAGACTCAAAAGTAATAGAAATTACAGTATGGGTTGTTACTTAAAATGAGCAACACATATAGACATAACATCTAATTAAACATTTAGGCAGATGCTGGTCATGAAAAATACTATTATCCAAACCCTCAATTATCTTAACTGTTATTTAAAAGCCATCTGCAAAACATCTTCATGAAATTAGATAGAGAGAAATGCCTCTATCATAACCAATGGGTATCTTAAGGGAAGGAGATTTAAATAGTCCTCTTTTATACCACAAATTTCATGTTTTATGATACATAAAACTGGTCAATGGCCTAAATAAAGTACATTGATTTTGACCATCACAACATGTTTTTTTTAAACATGTGAAAATGGATGTCCCCAAGGGCCACTACCTCCCTGCTGCCCATTTTGTCCACCACCATTGTTGCTCCCAGCACCTTCGTCCCAGTGGCAGGGGAGGTGGGAAGCCCCCCAGCTCATGTTTGCTTGCTCGCCCATCCAGCTCTTCTTCCTGCCACCCATGGTAAGTGGCAACTTGGTGGCTGTGAGTGGACAGAGGCAACTTGGTGGTGGTGGCTGGCAGCAATGAAGTGGCTGCACTGAGTTGTCCTGGTCCCATTTTCCTTTCCTTACCATTTTATTTCATATAATGTGGCCAACTATTATTTTGTTTAAAAGTGCTTTACGTAGAACTGACATGTTTCATCACAGAGAAAAATATACGTGGTCACTAACAGCCAACAACAACTTCATGGCACATAATCACTTAAAAGATACCAGCAGTATTATATCACCCTCTATGTTTTGCATCTCTTTTCAGCCTGTAGAAAAATCTCCAGATTCTCTGCAAAAGAATGAAACACAAGGGCAGTTCTTTGTTCACCATGAGACTTTCATTTCTGAAACCTCTACAAGGAAGTCTGAATGCAGTTTCTATTCATCTTTACTTCTGAACAGTGAGAAATAGAAGTAAAAATCACACCGTAAGATTCTGCAGTGATAAAATTTCCTCTAACTCCAACTTCAATATTCCACTGAAAAGAATAACATGTTCCACATTGTAAAGAACGGGGTAAAGCATTTACATTTGATTTTCTAGGTTAGGAAAGTGACTTCTAAAGTGACTCACTGTCACCTCTGTTATTTGTACTTTTGAGTGGAAAGGGGTGGGGGATGCTGGAGTGATAAGCAGGAATGAAAAGTAAATAATTTTGGCTGATTCCCAACTGTATCATAGGGATTGGGTGCAAAGTAATAGGCTCCTTATTTTTTTATTCCCTGTTTCTTAATATGCATCATGTAGCTTTCAATCACACTGTGTTACTTTTTTAAATCATACCTTGCAGGCATCCCAATGGGTTCCTCTTCCTGTTGATTGTTGCTATAATTAACAATGTGATTGTTGAGAAAAATGCCTGGTTGCAACATATGTGACATAATATCATACCACAATCAATGGGATTGTTTGCTAGGAAGCCTCACCATATTGCAAATACTCCTTATCTTCACCTATTCCTTTCCACAAAAACTTCACATGTACATTTACTAGAATATGGACGGACAATGCTAGCAATTTACAGTGTCTCATTTCCTTTTTCTGTAGATTAATGCTGAAGGGATTGGTTTTTTTAATTGCACCAGAAGTAGTTCAGGTGGAGAGCTCCCTATTCTTTCTACAGGCTCCTCTTGGACAGCTGAACTGGCTTATTGTGTTCCCAATGTCCTGCAGCAAGAAGGAGTAAAGGTAATTGACAGGTCTGCTTCAAAGTGCTTGATGGGATGGGTGCTAGACAAAGTGCCACGTGGATGGATGTTCTCTATGAGGAAGCTATGAAAAAGTCTTCCTGTCAAATTTGCTTAACTTCGCTAGTCAGTCTGATCACTTATCTAATCAGCTGGTTATTTAGATTTAATTTTAATGATTTATGTAAAAGCACACATCATCTAAAGCTACAGAATATTGCTTTTTCATTCAATAACATCATCAAAACGTATCCTATGGCAAACTTTGAGTCAATGCTTGGAAAGTGAGATAAAATTCTGGACAAGAAATAAGAAAGAAAATGGTCATGCACTGACCTTTCTTCAGTACTGGCTTTGGGGTGGTAGCTACTGCTTCTCTTTCTTTCCACCTTCTGACCTGTTCCTGCCTCATCTTGAAGAACAATATCTGCTTTTGCTCTTCGCTGAGCTCAGCCAGGAGCTCTGGGTCCACGTACATGTCGGACAGGATCTGCTTCAGCATGGCTGGAAAGCCTCCGGCATGAATCAGTGCTGGCCCTATGTGAGAGAGTCACGTCACTCTCCGCCACTTGTCCAGACACACATGAAAGGCTGAAGGAGAGGCACAAATCTACCCCCACCGTAGAAAAACAGCAGGAGAGCAGGCTTTCCACATGGCAATTACAGCCTTAATGTCTGCAGCCCTATTTTAAATCAGACCTCCTTTAATGGTGGAAAAGAAAACTAAATAACAACCTGAGAAAAAACAGGAACTGCATTTCACAGATAGTCTCCAAGATTAAGGAGCGTTTAATCAGAACAGAAACAAGGAGGGGAGAAGACTGCCTTAATCTGATACCACGTCAAATCACTCCCCGCACAACTAAAGTTGCAGGTGTGGCTTCCCTCTCTCTGACTCAGCTACCAGAAAGTTAATGTACCAGTCACCGAGAAATGAACTCTCACCCTCAATTTAAGAAAAGGAGCTCTGACAACCAGCGAAGAAGAGAATGCCTATGAACAAAGTGGTAGCAACAAAGGGAAAAGAAATGTGATGCCTTTCCTTGTCTGTTTTCTTAGCATTTCCTGGCTGGTGAAATAACTGGTGCCAATTAAAGATTGTGGTCTTTAGTATCAGTAGGCTTAGGGTATCTGAGATTTATATAAATCATAACATTTATAAAGTTATAAATTTTATTAAAATCTATAAATTATAAATCAATCAGTTAATGTATTATATTCCAAGGCCTTCCATACTTTGTAGGTTCCACTTGGGGATACTAAAATCCAGCCTAAGAACTAGGACCTGAGGGCTTAAAACAGGGACATTAAGAAGGAACAGAACTATTAGTGTGTATAGTGGGGGACGCCAAGGTTGAAGAGAACAAAAATACCAAGTAAGATCCTAAAGAGTTAAACAAACCAATTGCCTATGAGAAAGTAGTATGAAGAATAGCTACAGGATGGTATTTGTTTACTAAAGGTGGGAAATAAAAATCTGGTGAAAAAAAATATTGGTATGTAGATTGCTAGTTGGAACATGGAATTAGAATCCTTATAGCTGCATCAATTTATTAAATTATTTCCCATTAACAGGGAACCAGAAAGACAGCTGTTCACAGTCTTTGTAGCCAAATGAACAACTGAGAAACTTTTTGAAAAGAGAGTGTTACAGTTCAAACTTGACCTGCAAAAGGAGGAATGTGTTCAATAAACACAAAGATAATTATATGTTATCTTTCATGAGAAATACTGTGGTTAAAGACAAAGAGGCTATTTTGATGTTATTAAGAACATCAAACCCTGCATTCATCCTGGCTGGGCTGGTCTGTTTCCCTGTCAAAAAGTATACTATCTGAATCCAGAGCTTTGGCAAGATCATCACATGGACCTTCTTTAGGATAATCTTGGGAAAAAGAACTCCACCTTTGTTAAGGAACTGCGGCAAAGATGCATCTGGTAAGCATAGGCTAGTCTTTGTAGTACCTTTTAGTTGAATGAGATAAAGCTGGATTTGAAGGGAGCTTCGTGTTTCTCTGTAATAGCTCGGTGGTCATCTCTTTGTGCCTGAACTTCATAATCATAGTTTTCTAAAGGCAGGATGCTTCTGCTGTTGTAGTGTGTAAGTTTGAATTCTTTCCTATGGAGGAAATGTATAGGCTACAATTCAAGAAAGATATCTGGTCTCACAAAATATACAACTTTAGTGGCAAGACCCTATCAGTTGTATTAGAGAGATTTGGTTTCATAGAGGAAGGACAGCCATACGATAAAAATGTCAATTCTCGAATTCCAGGAGCTTCAAAGTAAAGTCATCTGGCTGGTCCCTACTAATGGCCAAACCACATTGTAAACAAATTTAATCAAATGTATATCTATAGTTGAACTAGTGGAGGAAACATGATTCTTGAATTTTAAAGCAAAGGGGGAGACAAAGAACCACTTTTTTTACTTCCTATGCTGTCATAATATTCATATAACATTGGGTGTAATGTAAGAAATACTTTTGAAATGATTTGTCATGAGTGTTGTTAGTGTACGTGCTCGCTTGTTAGAAAGTAATTGTGTACGTGCTCGCTTGTTAGAAAGTAATTGTGTAGCATAAATATCATTATGGAGCGAGACAAATTATTCCCATTCTATCCTTTTTACCTTTGGGCTGCTATCTGGCAAGTAGAATGCCATATCCTAAGAGTGTAAGAAATTGACAGTGTCCACTACTATGATCTGATTAATGTTTGCTTCCAAATACTGATAAAAATCAAACCAAAGTTTCCTTAGGGCATGTCTTTATTCTGATTGAAAAATGAAAAGGAAAGTTTAAAGTGCTTTCCTACTTCTGTTGTAATGATACAACAGAAATGCTTCCTTAAATATGCTTACCAATAATTAATTAATTGTTGAAATTAATTAAACTTTTAAGTAAGTTACATATACTATGTTTTTCTATGCCTAAGGATACTCAATTTTTATTCTTCTTAAGACTCAATATATTCTGCAAGATGTTATTTTTCCTGAACTTTAGCCTTAGTATTCACTGTTTAAAAGAGAGTATCCTGTCTTGTGTTGTATACCCAAAGATACTTCAATGTTGGACAGTGCTGTAGACATTTCCATTGCCACAACTCTTGCTTCGCACCTCAATTTCGACAGTGGAAGTGCATACTTGGGTCTTGTTTGGGTTTAAATGATTGATGGCATAATATCATTGTAATTCATCAAGTGCTACCATAATTTTCCCAGATACATCATCAAAGGTTGATCCTTGTCCAGCCACTGCTAAATCATCTGCATAGATGAATAGACGTGTGTTGTTTGGCACTGGTTGATCATTCATATATATGTAATACAATATTGGAGACAATATACTTTCCTGTGGCAGCCGGTTCTTCTGCATCCTCCATTTACTGTTCTTAACATTCAGCATCACATAAAATCCCCGGTTCTGGAGGAAGCTGCAAATGATACTGGAAAGCTTATTGTCTCTGCTGATATTATTTAACTTGCCTAACAATATCCTATGGTTATTGATAAAACCATTCCAGTAATTAGCTTTCTTTCGAAACCCTCCTCAATATGTTATATAAGGTTAGGATTTGGCCATGACATGACCTCCCCAGTCTAAAACATGCTTGCTCTCTTACGATTTTTCCATCAATAAATTTAGAGATAGTTGAGAATTATCCATTCTAGTGCCTTTCAGAGATGGCAGAGGAGTGATATTGGTTGGTAATTTTTCAGATTGTCTGGGTCTTTGCTGGGTTTTAGTAAGGGTGCAACTCTAGGCTGCCTCCATAATTTTGAGATCTTAAACTCAACTGTTCATCAATTGTAGGAGCCAATCCAGAGTATGGGGACAAAATTGCTTTATCGATTCTGTTCTTATATCATAACACTTGCTGCTTTATTCATTTTCATAGTCTTTATAGCTTCCTCCAGTTCAAATACCACAAAAGGGATATTTAATTGCCCTTCCTCTTGTTCCTTTGTTCAGACAGCTGTTTTTTACATTTTACCTTTTTACTTTTTTCCCAATTTTCAGCAGCTGGCTGGCTACTTGGTCTGTTGTTACATCCATATGCTTTTGTTATGGTTTGTTTTCAAAGCTCGTCTATGTGCACTGTCACGATTTCCAGTTATCGGCAAGTGCTTGCATTACCTCTTGCCCAGCTTCAACTCTTTCTTCCTGGAAAGAATCCTAGTTATAAAGTGCCTGATATCTATCCAGCAAAGATTTACTATCTCCAGTAATACATATAAGTTGAAAGGACTGTATATAGCATTATCAAAAACAATTAACTGAAAATGATGGCTCCCTACATTTACTCCCTGACTGCTTCCTGATTTTTCTGAGTTTCTGTTGTTTTGTTTTACCAGGACTCATTGTAATGCTGTTCCTTCTGCATAGTTCTAGTAGATGTTTTAGACTCCCAATGGCTCATGCTCTTTCCTATGGTTCACAAGAGGTAGAATCAATAGCATACATTCTTTTATACTGCAGGTTTTATGCAACATTAGATTTAAATCTTATTTTTCTCCCATCAGCAATTTCTGGACAATCAGACAGCTCCTATGTTGATTTTCTGTTTGCTGACAAGGTTTTATGCAACCTATAATGATGTAAAATTTTGTTATTTAATATTAGGTTTCACAGCAGATCTATAGTAGGATAGAAAATGGATTGGTCTATGTCCTTTTGTTGTTGTTGTTGTTGTTGTTGTTGTTTATCTATTTTGATTCCTTTCCCCCTTCATCTGTTTTACTTGCTTGGTTAAAGGGTGTAATAAAATTGAACTGAATTGAACTGGGAAATTAAAAAGGAGATATTTTGTGGTTAAAATGTTTCTTTGTTTTTCTCCTGGCAGGTATTCAGCACAATGAAATTCAGATTCATGTATTTCCTCCTGCTTGGGATTTTGATGTTTTTATCTGTGAGTATTTGCCAATTTCCTGAATCAAGTAGCACAATCAGTATTGGATTCCTTGGGTTTAAATCATACAGCAAATTTATCTGGAAATAGTGGACTGCATATTCTTCTTCATCAAAAGCTCTAGAACAGTGGTTCTCAACCTTCCTAATGCTGCTGCCTTTAATACAGTTCCTCATGTTGTGGTGACCCCCAACAATAAAACTATTCCTAAGACAATTGAAAATATGTGTTTTCCAATGGTCTTAGGCAACCCCTGTGAAAAGGTCATATGACCCCCAAAGGGGTCCCGACCCACAGGTTGAGAACCACTGCTCTAGAACCAGGCAGCAGCTATTCATTAATTGTCTCTATCCCATGTCTTCCCAATTCCTATGCAAAGTAAATTGCAAAGAGAAGCACGAGAAGTGGAGAATGGCAAATATACAGCCTATAAGCAAACGCTTGTCCTTCTCAATGTAGATTACAATTGCAATCATCCTCACCTTTTCTTGACTGTTGATAGTGAATTAGGTTCAGTTGTCAAGAGAATCCTTTCATTTCGTTCTGAATGCAGCACAAAACTACTTTTATTTCCTGATGATTTTGGAGTCTGGAGCCTGGATTTTAAATGCCAGTCCCATAGCAAAGTATAAGCAGTTTGTTCTCTTACACAGTCAGCATATCCATGCCTCCACTAGTGTGACTCCCAGTTCTCCCAAGTAATTCTTGGCTTCTGTTTGTCTCAAAATGCTGAGAAAACCATAAGACAAATCTACATTTGGTCTTCAAAACAAAAGCCAACATTTAGTCACTCTCCTATCACCTTTTAATTTCCCCCCAGAATCTGAGTGAGGAGAGGAGGAGGAGCAAATTTCCAAAGGCTTAATAATTCTGTGAAATTAAAATATCTCACCAGGATATTCTATTGCAGTGTTTCTCAACTTTGGCAACTTTAAGATATGTGTGACCTCAACTGCCAGAATTTTTCATCTGATGAGGAACCAAGAGCCAGATTTACATAAAACTTGCTAATAGGAAAAATCCCTAATTACAAGAGCTTCAGTATTTCAAAAGAAAAACAGTTTTGGTGGTGATTTGCAATGTACAGCCAGGAATCAGTGGTGAAATAAACAGTCTCAGTGTGGGTGATGCTACATCTCCTTACAGCAGGGATATCAAATTCACGGCTTGCAGGCCAGATGCGTCACGTGCTGGCTATGCCCACCCGGTTTAGAGAAGGGGGAAAGAAGTCCCACTATGTCATGTAACAATGACATGACGATGTAAGTTTGACACCCCTGCCTTGGAGAGACAAGCAACTGGCTCTTCACACATTCCTACAATTTAAATTTCACTTCACCATTTGTCCATCTTCCCCCACAAAGTATTGGGGCCAATTTTTGTTTTAAAAATACATAATCTCAAAAAAAGTTGTGATATCATATGCAGTTTACATTGCACCAGGGAATGCTTATATCTAAAATTTTTATCTTCTTCTTTGATGTTGAAATATGTCCAATATATTAATGCATAATTAATTCATGGTCATTTAAGAGAAAATGGGGAAAACAGAGTAACTACCTGCAAGAAGCGCTACCTGAGGTCTTATCCAGCTAATTAACCTGCAAACAAAACCCCACAGAGGATTTTACACTGATCAAAGCCAACTCCCCCCCCCTCATTTTGATCATTTATTTTATTTATTTGAAATATTTTCAGGTTAGTGATAATTGATCAAATGAAGTTTAGAGGTTCTTGTGACACTTACAACCTAACACTATATGTGACAGCAGAAAACTAAAACATTAACCTGACCACAATAGGGATTCTCAAATCTTGAGCCTCTATAATCTCTGAGGCACTATTAAATGAATGCAATTCCTCTCTCCATGAAATAAAATTACGAACCCATGGTATTTCAAATTATTACACTTCAATGTATAATTGGCCACTCCAGATACTGTGAAACTGCAACTAAAGCAGCCATAGACAGGATTATGTATACTAGGTTTTGATGCACAGCATAATTGGAAGGATACAGGCTGTCCTTCTGAAGGAAGGTCAGTTTCCAAGGAAGACATATTAATGTACGCTAACTCTTGTCCAATTTCCAAGCTTTTTACTGCTGGAAGCAAAAAATGGAAAAAAAAGTCAGAATCCCCCACTGTGTCCTTCAGTGGTTTTGGCAGAAACTCCAACCAGAGTTGTTGCAGCTCTTTCCTTCTGCCTCCCTAGCTACAATGCTCTCACTCAGCAGGAACGACCTGCCTATTGCAGCTCCTCCTAGGGAAAGCCTGCATTGAGGTCTCTTTCATAAGATAGGCTCCCTGTCCTGAACAATGAATTTTCACCCAGGTTCTTTTTCTTCCTGGAAAGAGAGCATCTTTTATACAATTTTTTTTTCCATCAGAGGATGAAGCCCAGTTGGATCGCCTAAAAATATTTCAACCAACTCCTTTCATGTTTGGTTTAGACCGCACACCCTGCTCCCCCAAATGTCACAACTCACAATGTCAGAATCCTGATTTGGTTATCCTCATAAGATAAACCAAGGGACAACTGCAGGCAGCATGAAAGCCACCCTATTTCAGAGAAGATTGGCTGAGATCAAGCTAAAGGGAAGGTCTTGGCAACACAAATAATCGGGAAAGAAGATTCCTTGTATTTGGAGTACTAAATATGTCTGATTTAAATGCCATAATGGTTAAGGAAAACATGTTGACCTGACTTACTCAGACCTTGAAGTAATAAGAAGCTTCTTGAGAAATGTATATTTTTGAAACATGGTGAGAGCGGCAGACTTGGTTAATGCCACTAAATAATGTTTTTGGCTGATTGACAGTGAACAGACTTTTTTTTCATCTGAATGCAATGAGTAGAATCAATCATCTTTTATGGAGAATTCAAGAGTACCAAATTTGGGTACCAATTTACACATACCAAACTCTGCACACCACAAATCTGTCTTTTAAATGAAGTCATTTTTATTAGCAAAATTGTAAGAAATCTGAAGGAAAAATTTACTCCTCTAAGCAGAGTAATCATGACTATGTTTTGTGTAGAAGTAGCCTTTCCACTTCAGTTGAGCTTCTGCTGCTGAGGTTTTGTTATGAATAAAAAGCACACTAGCTAGTGAAAGTTGGAACTAAGAAGACAAAAGGGCATCACATTTTCTTCTTCCATAGATATTTTAGTAATTTATATTAAAATAGCATCCATTATAGATATGTTCCTAAACAATAAAGAAGAAAATTTCAAATTAGGGATTTATGATAATGACTGTTGTATTATGTTCAGCTGGCATGCAAGTCCTAAAAAGTGCAGTAGGGCAGAGGTTAGATAGGTAACATAAAGCGGCAGTACTTAGCTTTTTTGAAACAAGACCTAATTTTATACAGGTAGTCCTCAACTTACAACCACTAGAATTTCTGTTGCTAAGAGTGGTGGGTTGCTACCGATTCACCTTGGTTCAGGTGAACTGGTAGCAGCGGCAGTGGGAGGTACCACCCACCCGCCAGGATGTCATGAAATACGCTCTGTGCATGCACAGAAACTTCTGTGCATGCGCAGAAATGGCATGCGCGCGAGTGAAGTGAGCATGTGCGTGCGAGTGAACTGGTAGCAAAGGTAAGTGAAACCCATCACTGGTTGCTAAGCCACGCAGTTAAGTGTGCCACATCTGATTTTACCGCCTTTTTTGCCACAGTTGTAAAGCTAATCACTGCAGTTGCTAAGTGAATCATGTTGTCATTAAGCGAATCCAGTTTCCCACATGACTGCCGGTTGCCGGCAATTTGGCAGTTCAATTCTCACCAGGCTCAAGGTTGACTCAGCCTTCCATCCTTCTGAGGTGGGTAAAATGAGGATCCAGATTGTTAAGGGCAATATGCTGACTCTGTAAAACTGCTTAGAGAGGGCTATAAAGCACTGTGGAGCCATATATTTCATTTCATTTTCATTTCATTAGATTTCTATACCGCCCTACTCCCGAAGGACTCGTAAGTCTAAATGCTATTGCTATTAACTTTGCTTGTTGGAAGTCAGCTGGGAAGGTCTCAAATGGTGATCACATGACCCAAGGATTTTGCAATTGTCATAAAAACCATGCCAGTTGGCAACTAATTTCAATCACATGACTGTGGGGATGCTGCAATGGTCATTAAATGGAGGGACTGTTCATAAGTCACTTCTTTCAGTGCTGTTGCAATTTTGAATGCTCCTTAAATAAATGCTTGTAAATGAAGGACTGCCTGTATCAATGACACAAATGATACAAAAGCTGTGATTTAGGCAGGGGAAAGTCTGTATCAGGATTACAACATTGTGCTGGCTACTCAGTACACATCATTTCATCACAATGGGTCTCAAAAGTTTTATCAGTATATAGATTTATATTTATCTCCCAGTCCGATTTCCTCCTCCTCTTCCTCCTCCTCCTCCATTTTCTGGGGTTCTCTTGAGAGGAAAGATCTGTGGAAAAAATGTCTTTTGAATTCAGTGATCAACATTTGAGACCTTCTGGTCTGAACTGACTGCTTCAGTTGGATAGCTGATGAATCTCCTGAATCAGCCCAAATATAGTGTACATTTCTATCAGATACATAGAGCAGTGGTGTGCCCTCCCTTTTAAGTATCAAATCATGCAATAACCACATATTTTCTTAATATATCTTGAACAGATTACAATTGCCTATCCTGTGTCAAAGTACGGAGCTCAGTATGCACAGTTGGTAAGCACAAGAAGTTATTCATCAATAAGTTACTGCATTAAAGTATTGATGCCATTTAATTTTAGTAACGTTGCAGAATAAATTCCTTTAAATGCAATTCCTAGAAAGATAAAACTCAGTTGCTTAACATGTAGGAAATTGTAACAACACTCAGCTTTTACTCAACCCATTACACTATTCTGTTGAATTAAGTCATAGATATTCTACCCTTGCTATTTGAACCATGTTACAGGTCTCTTTCTGGCCACCTCTATAATTTAAACAGATGAGATATCACACTATAGGTATTGGAGTGATGGAGGGGAAAAGTAGAATAGGATGTGTTACTCTGGCACGTTCCAGACATGATGGCACCACTTCCAGAATTCCCAGCCTGAATGCTCTTCTGGAGAGGCATTTATTGTGGAAAGGAGTTAATGCCACCTGGAAGGTTTAATAAAAAGTAAAGTTGGTGCTGCTGCTGGCCTGCAAGACAATTTGACAGATTCCAAGGCAAAGTTTTCATAGAGATTTGATTAACCATAAAAATGAAGATATTATATATATTTAAAATGGGTTGTGTAAACACTACTTATAGTGTTCTTGTTGGAAATCAGAGCAATGTAAGTTCCATTAAAGCTCTTTAAATTTAAACAAATTTCAGAGAAATCAAACAGTTAAACGAAAATGAAAAAAATTGACAGGCTATGTCTTATGTTAATTGCTGCTTCATTTTAACTGCTGTGACAATAAATCTATTGTCTATTGACAATAAATGGTTTCAAAATTTGAGACTGAAAGTAAAAGGTATAAAAAACCCTGTTCTCTCAGGTACACTTAATATAGGAAGTCCTCACAAGAACCACATTTGAGTCTGGAGTTTTGATCATCAATCTTTGCAGCCATTAAGCGGGTCACCTGATTTAATTTTACCATCATTTTAATCATGGTCATAAAGCTAGTACCATGGTCATTAAGAAAATCATGTGGATATTAAGTAAATCTTGTGGCGATTAAGGGAATCCAATCTCCAGAATGGGCATTTTTGTCTAAAACTGGCAAAAAATATCAGAAATTGGCAAAAAGTGACAAGTCATGGTCACAAGACGACAGGACGCTGCAACTGATATAAATGCAAACCTGTTGCCTACTGCCTAAAATGCAATCACATGACTGTGGGAGTCTGTGTGGCTGTTGTAACGTCAAAGATGGATCATAACTAACTTTTTTGGAGTCTGTTGTAACTTTGAATGGTCATTAAGTGACTAGTTTTTAAGAGAGAATTATCTGGGGGTAGGGAGGCTATGGGGTCCTTTAGAACAATGTTTATGAATCTCAGCATGTTTGAGATGGGTGGGCTTCAACATCCAAAATTTCCCAGCCAGCATGCTGAGATAGAGGAATTTGCCATATACTAATGCAGATGGGAAGATATTGTGCCTGCCCTGAAAAATAATTTCATGAAGCTAAAGGAAGTAAAGGTGTACAGATATTTTGTAGTTCCCAGAAGTCTATGTGTAGGATCTGTATAAGTCAGAATGGAAACAGGCTAGCATTAATATTTGTTCCATTCCTTTCTTGCAGATCTTTCCATCGCATCGACTTTGTGTAAGTAATCTTTTATCTTAACATTTCTGAAAAACAGTTTTCTTATGTTAAATTATATATTCATATCTGTCATTACTGAAATGTATTGTTCTGGGGTGGCCCATTGATGGCACAAAGATAGTTCTCATATTGCTGGTGTATGGTGAGAAGCTGTGACTGCCCTCTCTCAGCATCTGTCGATATCTGGATGGGGAGCAAAAAGCTAAACTTGAACTCTGGTAAGACAGAATGACTCTGATCTAGGGTTTTTGGACTCTTGGATAATTACTATCATTTGTCATACATGGGGTTGCACTGCCCCAGACAGATCCGGTATGTAATCTGGTGGTTCTCCTGAACTCACAACTCCTGTTCAAGGAGCAAGTGGCAGTCGTGGTTAGGAGGGCCTTTGCATATCTTAGTGTTATGTACCAGTTATGTCCATTCCTGGGCCAATGTGACTTTCTCATTATCACCTATACCCTAATCACCTCCTGTCTGGATTATTACAATATTCTCTACATAGGGCTGTCCTTGAAGAGTATTCAGAAACTTCAATTAGTTCAGAATGCAGCAATCAGAAGTTTTGTGCAAGCTTAGACTTGCATATTTCTCACCTCTTCTGCAGGAGCTGCACTTGTTAATCTACTTATTGATTCAATTCAAGTTGCTGGTTATAACCTTTAAAACCCAATATCTTTGGGGCTTCCACTCCCTTATTTAATTAGCCTAGCCCACCAGGATAGGAAGCATGTTTCACGTCCCATCAATTATAGGTGAGTATCTGGGACCACCAAAACGGCCTTCTTGGTGTTGGCTTCTTCTTCCATTTCCCTCCAATCTCCTCCCAATGTAGAGTTGGCCTCCACCTTTTACTTTTCTGATAAGTCCTAAAAATGTGGTTTCATCACCAGGCCTGGGGACCATGAATTGAGATGAAGCTGATCAAATGGCTGATTTGATTGTGTTATTGCTACCATGGTTTTTTTTTTAAAAAAGGTTTCTATTATAATAGTGAATTTCTAAAATTTAGATAGATGGATGGATGGATGGATGGATGGATGGATGGATGGATGGATGGATCTATCTAGATCAGTGGTTCTCAACCTTCCTAATGCCGCGACCCTTTAATACAGTTCCTCATGTTGCAGTGACCCCCAATCAGGGGTGGGTTCTAAATTTTTTTTACTACCGGTTTTGTGGGCGTGGCTTAGAGGTCATGTGACTGGGTGGGCATGGCTAGCTGGTCATGTGACCAGGTGGCCATGGCTATGTGTATAGGGACTGCTCAGAGGGCTGAAAAAAGTCATTTCTGACAGGTCCTCGCACTTCTGACTGGTCCTCACACTTATGACCATCCTCACATTTATGCCTGTGCAGCATTCTTAACAACCATGTCACTCATTTCACAACTGCTTTTCTTCAACATGGTATAAGATAGGGCAAAAAACGTAAAATGTGAGGACAGTCGTAAATTCGAGGACTGGTCAAAAGTGCGAGGACCAGTCAAAATAACTTTTTCAGCCCTCTGAGTAGTCCCTGTGCACAAAAGGACTACCCAGAGGGCTGAAAAATGTAATTTCTGACAGGTCCTCGCACTTTTGACCGGTCTTCGCAGTTATTACTGGTCATCATTTATGCCCATTGTACCATTCTTAACAACTGTGTCACTCATTTCACAACTGCTTCTCTTCACCATGGTGACAAGATAGGGCAAAAACATAAATTGTGAGGACAGTCGTAAGTTCGAGGACTGGTCAAAAGTGCGAGGACCAGTCAAAAATAACTTTTTCAGCCCTCTGAGTAGTCCATATGCATAAAAGGATACATAAAAGGATATAGCAATAGAGGAGGTGATAGGTTTGAGGAGAAAGATTGCTGTACAATAAAAAAGATGAAAGGGAAGAAAGCCAACCCCAAACAAATATAAAGATATTAAGATAAAGAATGAATTGTTAAGAATAAAAGAGAACAAATAGGAATAAATAGCAATAATTAGAAACACACATACAAACATACAACGTATTTTCTTTGAACAGAGTATTTGGCCGGTCCACAAATTTAAACAGTTGTAGGAGGTTAGCACCCACCCCTTTCCTAGAAGAATGAAATATTTTGGGAAATATTAAAAAGGCAGAATATTATATTTCCCTGGATGAGAAATGGAGAAGCATATTTTACAGACAAAGCAGCTCCCATCTTCCTGCCCCCCACCCTTTGTTAATGGGCCAGAGGCAGAAAGTCAATCCTTTGTCAAAGGACATTTGCAACACAATAGCAACAGAAACTAACACAATGGGCCCCATCAAGCCATGTGATCCTGTCCACCATTAAAACATCTTTCCAAACAGTCTCCATGTTTCCAGTGTCTTTTTCCCCACTTGGAGCAGAACCCAGAAGGATATTTCTTCCAACACAGTATTTAGTCATTTCAATTAAATTTACAATTTCTATATTTCCTTTTTACCATATTTATTCCTCATCTATTTTTTAAAAAAACCAATATTACCCTTCATCCTCATCTCTAATCTTAATCAAATTCAATTTTTCCCTTCTATTCTATATTATACCCCTTCGCATTGTCATCTATTTTCATATCCATCCTCAAATTGGTTAATTATGTAATACAGTTGTTTAATACAAATTCAACATTTTAATATAAATCAATTAGTTATATAGCTATCTTTTTTTGTATATTAATCAATATGAACATGAATATTCCAATTATTTCCATGCAATCCAATTTCTTACAAATCAATTAATTATATTTACCAATAATAATAAACCAAATAATTTCCCCCATATATTCCTCCAAACCACAACTTAACCATTTCTGCTTTCAACACAATATACAATTAATAGTATCTCAATTATTACAATTCCCTAGTTAAATAGAGCTTTTTTTCTTTTGTGTTTTAAAATCTTGAACCTCCTCTTGCCCTAAATTTCCCATTGTTTGCAGTTTTGTACCTACCTTTTTTGGTGAGGAAAAAGAAAAAGAAATCTCTCTGCCTCATTTTGTCACGTTGCAGCTAAGACCCTGCTTTCGCTTTCTCTTTTCAGCATAGCTGGGGGAAAAAAACTTGCTCCAGGAATTTACCTCTTTGCCGCTAGCTCTTTGAAGCCCCGTGGCAAGAATTTAGTTTTTTTTCCCTCTAGCTATCAGCTGGGACTCCGGAGGCAGCAATAGATTGGGAGTGGGCGGGGTAAGCAAATGGTGACCGGGCGATCCAACAGAGGCAGAGGGTGAGGGTGAGTGAAGGTGGGGGGGGGGGGACGAAAGAGGGCTTTGGCGACCCCTGTTAACTGGCTGTTCAACCCCCAAAGGGGTCACGAGCCCCAGTTGAGAACCGCTGATCTAGATGATAGAACTATATATATAAAAGTGAAAACCATTCACACATTAATCATGAAATCTCCAGAACCGTAAAGCCTACAAACTTGAAATTTACCATATATGTTCCTCTTGGCTTCTAGGTGCTCACTAAGAAAAGATTTTTCGAAGTAACCATCAGAGCATTAGTATTTCCTATATTATGATTAACAGGCTCTGATGCTAAGGAGTTCTATTCGCCCTCCCCACCTGAAAAGAAATCTGTTCCAAATGCAAAACAGTTTTACTTTCACAGCAGGAAGCAGCTTTACTACAGAACAGTTGAGCTAATCCACGCCCAGCCTCCTTCCTGTCTCCTTCTTGCTCACACAGCAAATACTGTTTGAGTTTCCAAAAACCCCTCATCTCTCTCACACACTGACAGGATGCTAGCCAGATGAATACTGATGGATGCTGCAGGCTGGGACATTCTATTCCCCCTCCCCCTCTCTTCCAACTGCCAGTTCCATTATATTAACACTCTGATGTTACGGAGTTACACATTGTACATTAAGTTTCAGGCTGCAAATGTCAATTTATCAAGCCCGAGCACATAGTTTTGTAACAAAGCACAGGAGTCCAGCTAATGAAGACGTATGAGAGAGAGAGAGACAGAGACAGATCCACCTAAGACTTTCTCATGGCAATGGCATTTCTTTCCAAAGTCAGAGGAAAATAAGACAAGCAATGCAGGATGTATAGTTTGATCATAGTACCACCTTTGCTTTCAGAAATTCAGAGGAAATTCACTCTCCTGACTTTTTTTCCTACCTACAGATTGGAGGCCACTTATTATTTGCAGATAGCAGGGATAGCAGTAGTGGGTACAGAAAATGCATATTCCAGATGCAGGTAATTTATTATCAACCTGTTTTTGCCTATACCAGCTTTTCGTCCCTGCTGCTTTACCAAATGGGCAGGAATTCCATTTCTCACTAATTCTCATGGGTGATACTTGTCAGAAATTCTAAATCTTGTACTTCCCAGCCATGGCCTCCCTGTAGACATTATAGGAGAGCTGTGTTAGTCTATGGTAGCTAAAAATCAGGAAGAATCTAGTAGCATCCTTTTTGACTAATACATTTTCTTAAGGGCATAGGTGTCCCTAAGAAGGCACTTGTTATAGATGCATAATGGCTAGACCTATGTAGGATTTAAATTGGAATGAGGCAAGAGGAAGGCAGATTGATTACACAGGTGAAGGTTACATGTGAGACAGAATACAAGTATCTTATCTGTAACATCCCAATACATATTCCATTCTTCTACCATTAGACAATAAACATACATAATTTGGTGCAGGTGGGGTGGGGTGGGAGGGTAACAATTGTTATACCAAAACCTGATCTTCATGTTACTGGTGACAGCCCCTTAATGGATTCCTATTCTGTAGTCATGATGAAGGAGATGGTTGGAATACAAGAGTGGTAGGAGATGGAAAAAGTTGTCTTATGTTTGAACATTTCCCTGCCAAACATAGCACGATCCTTCCAGTGCATTATGCCTCTCCCTGTGGGGAGAAAGGGTACAGCTCTGTTTGGGGAGGACATAATGGTGCTAGGCCATAAACTACTTTTATGGGGAAGCTGTTGAGACCTTCCAATGGAAGAGCCTATTTAATAGAAGCCCTTGTAATGAGGACTTCAAGTTTTTTCCCAATAGAGAATATCCAGCCTTTTAAAAAAATGCCTTTTTAGATATGGCAGAAAAGATAGGAAGAGCCCCTAAAACGGTCTCAATTTTATTCAATATTATTCTGCAAACAGGTTCAACAGTGCAATTTGAACAATACAAACTAAGTTGCTATATTTTTCCATGGCCGAATAATAGTGTTTGCAACTTTGCATGGGAAATACTGCCATCTAGTGGAAAAGTATACAAATTGTATACTACATTGGAGCACTACCAACACACTTAGTCTGACAAAATTAGAAATAACTTACAGCCATCCAGTTTATCAACTAGATATTCAAACTGCATTAAATAATGAAACAGGTTTTCCTATTTTGCTTTGAACCTGAATTGTTTCTAGATGTCTTCAGTGGACTATCCTTATATATACATGGCTCGACTGAAGATCTAGTGGCTGCCTGGGATAGGGCGGCCACTGGAGCTTTGGACCGGGTCGTGCCTTTGCGGCCTCTGACCCGGCGTCGATCTCACCTGGCTCCCTGGTTCACCGAGGAGCTGAGGGAGATGAAACGCCGGAAAAGACGCCTGGAGAGCAGTTGGAGGGCCAGCCGTTCTGAATCTGACCAAACACTGGTAAGGTCTCATATTAAGACCTACCTGGTGGCAATAAAAGCGGCAAAGTGTAACTATTTTTCCGCTCTTATTGCGTCATCAGATAATCGCCCGGCCGCCCTGTTTAGGGTGACCCGCTCCCTGCTCACCAGGAAGCGCCGGAGGACCCCTTGGAGGGTAGAGCCAAGGACTTTGTACAATATCTGTATGACAAAATCGCTCAGATTCGGGAAAATTTGGACTCTGACTGGGTAGGTTCGGGAGGGAGGATGGAGGCAAGTCTTGAGAATATTACCTGGGAAGAGTTTGATTCTGTGACTCCGGAAAACGTGGACAAGATACTGGGCAGACTGAGCGCGGCCATATGTTTATTGGACCCGTGTCCCTCCTGGCTGGTGCTGGCCTCTCGGGAGGTTACACGAGGCTGGCTCCAGGGGATTATAAATGCTTCCTTGAGAGAGGGTGTCTTCCCTGCCGCCTTGAAGGAGGCGGTGGTGAGGCCTCTCCTCAAGAAGCCTTCCCTGGACCCAGCAGTGTTGGCTAATTACCGTCCAGTCTCCAACCTTCGCTTCGTTGCAAAGGTTGTTGAGAGTGTGGTAGCGCGACAGCTTCCTCAGTACTTGGATGAATCGGCTTATCTAGATCCGTTCCAGTCGGGCTTCAGGCCTGGATACAGCACGGAAATGGCATTGGTCGCATTGGTAGATGATCTCTGGAGGGCTCGGGACAGGGGTTGCTCCTCTATCCTGGTCCTATTAGATCTCTCAGCAGCTTTTGATACCATCGACCATGGTATCATGCTGCACCGGTTAGAAGAGTTAGGGGTGGGGGGCACCGTGTTGCGGTGGTTCTTCTCCTTTCTCTCTGATCGGTCGCAGTCTGTGTTGACAGGGGGGCAGAGGTCGACCCCGAGGCCCCTTGTATGTGGGGTGCCACAAGGGTCGGTTCTCTCACCCCTTCTGTTCAACATTTATGTGAAGCCGCTGGGTGAGATCATCCATGGTTTTGGGGTGAAGTATAATCAGTATGCTGATGATACTCAGCTATACATCTCCACCCCGGACCACCCCAATGATGCCCTTAAAGTGATGTCCCAGTGCCTGGAGGCCGTACGGATCTGGATGGGGAGGAACAGACTCAGGCTCAACCCATCCAAGACCGAGTGGCTGTGGTTTCCGACGTTCCGATATAGTCAATTGGTGCCATCACTGACTATTGGGGATGAGTCATTGCCCCCCACGGAGAGGGTTCGCAACTTAGGCGTCCTCTTGGACTCACGGCTGTCTTTAGAAGAACACTTGACGGCTGTGGCTGGGAGGTCTTTTTATCAGGTTCGCCTGATTCGCCAGTTGCGTCCCTTTCTGGATCGGGACTCGTTAAATACGGTCACTCATGCCCTCGTCACTTCACGCCTGGACTACTGTAATGCTCTCTACATGGGGCTCCCCTTGAGGAGCACCCGGAGGCTCCAGCTGGTCCAGAATGCGGCCGCGCGGGTAGTTATGGGAGCAGCATGGCGCTCCCATGTGGCTCCCCTCCTGCGCGAGCTGCACTGGCTCCCTGTGGTCTTCCGGGTGCGCTTCAAGGTCTTAGTTACCACCTTTAGAGCGCTCCATGGCTTAGGACCGGGGTACTTACAAGACCGCCTTCTGCCACCAATAGCCTCTCACCGCCCAGTACGCTCCCATAGAGAGGGGCTTCTCAGGGTGCCGTCAGCCAAACAATGTCGACTGGCGGCCCCCAGGGGGAGAGCCTTTTCTGTGGGGGCACCCACCATCTGGAACGAGCTCCCCCCAGAGATACAGAAGATTCTGGACCTGCGCACTTTCCGCCGTGCCCTCAAAACATTCCTGTTTCAGCAGGCCAGCCTGGCCTAACTTTCCCTTTATATTGCTTTTTTTGATTTTATTTTAAACTGGGATGTATTAAATGTATTTTTATCGTTCGCTGTTCACCGCCCTGAGTCCCTTAGGAATAGGGCGGTATATAAATTTAATAAATAAATAAATAATAATAAATAAATATATATATCCTGATAATTAATATTGGATAACATCATACTGAAAATGTCTCCTGTTTTCAGGGAATTCTCTTTAAATCTGATAGAAAGGATATTGGTTTCATATTTCTTTCCTAAATGGAAGAAAAGTTCAGAATGGGATGTATGTTTGTCCTGTACTTTTCTTAATTGAATGTGACTTTCATTGATAATCACTTCAGAGATCTATCAGCCTCTCTGGCTTCTAATGCCTCTAAGTTGTATCTTAGCAGAAGATATCAATGGCTAGAGCTGGTAGAGTTTTTGTTTACTTTAAACAAAAACAAAAATGCCCAAACAGGGCATACAGGAAGGTTGCAGAGTGACGGGAGATGTTATAGACATGTATTTGACATCTTGAAATAAATAAAATAAGCACTAGGTGCTGTTCTAGCCCCAGTCTACCTCATGCAGATAAGAACATAGCTTCCATAAGCCCAACCAAAACATCAGTGGTCAGGTATGCTGATGTCCAATAACATCAAGAGGGCCCAATCTTATTAATAGAATGTATCTGTGATTTGGGTGTTCACAGCCTAATTTCCTTATTTATCTCTTTTATTCTAGAATTCAAAAAAATGTACCTGCATTGCCATTATGGTCAATATTAGATGAATAAGAATAGTTACCATGTAATTAGTTGACAATTGTAGTGATAGAAATGAAGTCCAGCATTTCATAGATGTAAAATTTCTGCAAATTTCTTCACAGCCTTCCAAATGGCTTACTCCAATGCCTCAAGCTCTCAGACAACGAACCAGCATATTGGCAATGAAAGCTCCAAGGGTTCCATCTTTTATGACTCTAAAACCAAGTGTAAGGATACATTTTGTTGGAGCTGCAGCACGTTCTTTTCTGAAGATCCCCTCTCCTCATTATTGTCCCAGACTCAGAACTACTTCCACTACATTCAGAAATGGCAAGAAATTAGGATCAGTTTCTCACCCTCCAGGAAACAAGTTTCCTACAGTCACCCAAGGATTTTCTGTTGATACAACAAAGCATGCCACTTTTTATATCACTAAAATGCCCAGAGGTGATGCTTAATATCTCTTAAATTCTAAGTATTAAACTTCAGGCTTGTTCTTTAATTCATTTGGTCTTTAATGAAATGATACCTAGGCACAGCACTTCCAAATGATTTGTTGAATCCAATTAAATGTGAATGGAAAAATGTGGACAATATATTTAAATTTTGGGAATTATGTCAATACTTCTTATGATTGATTCTCTCACAATATGAAATTATTTTTGTTCTCTGTGGTTTCCTATAAAATCATGTATCATTGATGAATCAATAAATGAACTGCTAAACGATTCAGAAATGAATATTCAGTGCTAAGAATTAGGAAAGCCTGAAAAATTCAAAATAATCTGTCTTTATTTTTGTTTGGTGTAAAATGAGGCACAGAGGCTTTCAATATTCTGTTATTTAACCTACAGCAATAAAGAGCATTGCTGGTAACTTGCTAAGTCTGTTTCTTGACCACATTTTTCTTTAAGTGTTATCAACACTATTTTGTTCTATATTGAACCCTATCTTAAGATTCATTAATAGAAGAAATTATATTTTAGTAAATAAATATAATAGTGAGAGAGGGTTCAAGTATTGTGCATCAAAGTGAGAAACATCAAAATTCTAGGGGTATAATATCATCGCCTCTTTTGAAGGCCTCCCTCCTGTTATCTTCATTTATATCACTTCTCAGTCCACTAAAGTTACATTAAAATTCAAATGTAGACAGCTATGTGGAAGATAATATATGACCATTCTGATTTATCTTTTTTATATTTATCCTGCAAAAATTATCTCCTAAAATAATATGTATGAACTGGATGCCTTGAAATATATGTTGCCATTATTACCGTAGGAATAGCTAACACCAAATATCCAATGACCATGGCTAATTAATATTTTTAGCAATAAATCTTATAAAAAAAGGGTACATAAATAAATGAAGAAAATTTTGATGAAGCAAACTAAAATCTCAGTGAACAATAATTTACATATAGCATGGACACAACTATAAGACAATAAGTTGCATATTTGATTACACGACAAAATGAACAACTATTAGCCAGAAAAGAATTACAAATCTATTTAGCACTTGAGATTTCCTGTTGAATTACAGAAAACAAGATTGCATATTTTGCTTGCTCAAGATTCTGGAGCACTGCTATTAACCAGACAATAAGATAAGGAATTTTCTAGGGCCAATCTCTGTCATCTCCAATTAGAGGATTGCAGAGGAAATAAAAAAGGAAATTCATCTTTAGAGCTTTAGAGAATACAAAGTTGTGAGTCAGAAGAACCAACTAAATTAGATGGATTTGACTTTATATAAACCAGCTTGATAAATGTCAATAGTATTCAACAGAGAACCAGAGTTCTCACTCTGGTTACTCACATAGTACTATGGACAAGATTTAATATTCAGAGTGCATTTTTTTTTTTGCCCACCTGGGATTTAGCTACCTTTGGCAACAAATTAAAATTAATCCCAGATTAAGAAAGCGTAGGGAACACTTTTATTTCCAAACAGAAATAATATGATACTGAGGTAGCATTGCAATTTATTTTGCTGCAGGGCAGCATATATTACTTGTATTTTAATAAAGGGAGAACCTTAAATACGTCCTTTATACAGTACCAACTTAAATCCTACTTATTTTCTTAAAAAACCCTATTAAAAGATTACCAGTGCAGAACAAAATAATTTTATGGCCAATGCCTACATTTACAAGCTTTGCAGTGTCCCTTAGTCATGTGATTGCCACTATAGGTAGCCCTTAATCTCAATTGATCCCAAAATTTATGTTGCTAAGCAAGATATTTGTTAAGTGAATTTTGCCCCATTTTATGACCTTCCTTGCCATAGTTGTTAAGTGAATCACTGCAGTTGTTAATAACACAATTAAGTGAATCTGGCTTCCGCGTTGACTTTGCCTGTCAGAAGGTCACAAAAGGTAATCACATGACCCCAGGACACCACAACCGTCTTACATATGAAGTAGTTGCCAAGCATCTGAATTTTGATCACATGGCCAGGGGATGCCACCAGTCTTAAGTGTGAAAAACAGTCATAAGTCATTTTTTTTCAGTGCCATTGTAACTTCAAATTGTCACTAAACAAACTGTTGTAAGATGAGGACTACCTGTACAGTCAATACACATTGTCATGTGCCTCACCTCTTGTTTTTCTTTATTTCTATTTTTGCAGAGTAGAGATATTGGAAAGATTGTCTAAAGAGATTGCTTGGGTTTTTTTTTCTCCCTCCATCCCTCCCTCCCTCTCTTTCTACTGTATGTGATCTATCGCCCCATCTGCCTCTGCAAAGCAAAAAGATTGGCTAGGAAGGAATTACAAAGCAAAAGCAGGCACACAAACAGAAATGCGGCCAGCTGTTTGTGTAGCAGGCTTGTGCTTGGCAGCGCCAAAACATTCCCTGCAATATGTATTCATTACTGTGTGCCTGTCTACTTTCTTGCAGTCCCTTCCTCTTCAGTTAATGTAGACACAGATATTTATTTGCTTCTTGCTAATAACCCCGGCATCAGAATGAGCAGTCAAAAGGCAGAAGAGTGATTAGGAGGCAAATAAAAGCCAAGGTCTAAAACTTTTGTCAGTTTTGAGCAGAAGCAGGCCATACCAAATTGATCAAAGTTACTTCTTTACTGTTACAATGCCTATTTACAGAACTGTCATTAGACTGACTGCATTCTCTTGGGAACCATCAGATAAGGCTTTGGGGATTCGGGAAAAGATTTTTGCCATTTTCTGCTGTGCAAGCACTCTTAAGATCAGCCTCTTCACCCACCCACCCCCTCTAGCTAGATATTTTTACCAACTCATTCCAGGGTCTGAGTAAGCATATTTTGCAACCGATTTTTCCAATTGTGCACTTTCGCTGATGAAACATGGAGACCTTAGTATTTTTTCAGTAATACTTTTAAAAATTGAATCTGAACTTATTAGGCTGTTTATGTAAAATAAACAGCATTAAACGTAATAAAAAGCAATCACAACTCAGTCAAATAAATGATACTAAATAGGCATATATTTATTTTCATTATTGAAAAAGTAAGTTGATATAGCAACTGTATTTATTTCTTTACTTTTTAAAATCTACTGGGCAAAAGAAACCTCAATAAATTATCATTAATCACAATGTGTTTTTTTTTAATAAAACAAATATGTTTTCAAAATAATAATCTGATATCCTTTAAACTTTTATATGGGAATTTTGCTAAAAATGTTTCTTTAATATACTATCAAATAGTACTCTTTATCTTTGAAAATCCCTCTGTACTGTTGCAGCTCCTTTTACTTTCAAGATACAGAATAGAGCCATTTCAGATGCAAGGCACTCAATGCTGAACAGCTCATTTCATTTCAAGCCAAAATCCACTGAGAAGAAAGCAAGGAAACTATGACCCACTTAACTTGAGCAAACCAAACCAAATCAAATCAAATCATCACTTTCAATCTTTTGTAAAAGGTATTAAGAAAAAAATATGTAAGACTCTCCAAGCTGAATACAGGAGACAATTTCATCCAAGAGATTTTAGCCATATGCATACCATATTTAATCACAATATAATCCAAAATAAGAAAATTAAGTAATGACAAACACTCTGAAAATATGCAAAAGGCAACACATTTTAATCCAACATTGTTACCTCCTTACAGCTTCTAAAATGGTTTCTAATTTGTTAATAATTCAGTTTGATCTGAATGTGAAATTTAACATACTAGGCTTCTGTATAACTACAATATATTACTGACATTTAAGAAACTGAGGATACTTTCTAATGATCTTTTCTTTTATCAAGGTGTTTTGCATCACAAAGCCATCCAGATTGGTTCATACATTCCTAAATTTCAAAGCATTCCTAAATTCCATATTTAACCCAATAAAGTACTATTAATTTTCTTCTTCTCCTTCTGCATCCTCCTCCTCCTCCTCCTCCTCCTCCTCCTCTTCATCCTCACCATGATCACCTAAATCCACATCATCTTCATCTTCAATCTTTAGGGGGAAAACAGAAATAAAACTGCTATTTAGTGTATTATGTTAAATGGACAGCTTATTTTTAAACTTGCTAATTATTTTAATATGCTCAAGCAAATAATTAAAATTTAAATCTATCTCCTTAAGTTCAAAGAGAACATTTCTCCATCATCTGAGGCCATAATCCTTTTGTTTTATTGTAGAATCTATAATATAGAAATGTATTTATTTTGTTTATGACAAGAGAACATTACATTCACCAGGCCAAGGTCCACATTTGCCTTTGAATAGCATATTAAGATTAGAATCCATCAACAGAAAAAGATGGTCAAGATGCAATTAAATGAATGGTGAAATTGACTTGTTTGATCAGAAAGGAAAAGACAACTATTTTTTATAAAAGACTGGAAACACTTTATGAACTTTTTGCTTAAAACAGATAAAAAGGACCTGATTTCTGGGTTTATCGATTAAAAAAAAAAAGCTTATTTGAGGAGAATGGAGCTTATGCCATATAATTTTAAAGGGAAGAAAGGTATGTGTCTATAACTGCTGAGAAGAAGATCATTTGTTTCTTTTAAGTATTTTCTTTTTCTTCTATTGTTTTCAACACTTTCTTTTTTATCTTTTTTCTTTTATACTGACTTAATTTTGTAAATAAATTATTTAATAAAATATAAATAAAACTGCATAGTAAATTTTAATTTATGTTTATACAGTTATACAGTTGTATAATATAGTATCTCTAGTTGTAAAATTAGTTGCCGAAAGCCACACATCACTGAGAGTACTGGTAGCTGTCTGAATATGGTACTGGATTCTTTACTGTTCCCTTTTAGAAGCTTTCTCTACCAGGTAGAGACAGAAATATTTAAACTAAACCTTCACTTTTTTCCCCTTTTTAATTGCTCTCTCACAATAGCACTGTGGAGCAGGGGTGTCAAATTCAAGGCCCGGGAGCCGGATCTGGCCTGCAGGGCCACTCTAGAAACAGTGAAAGACTTGTCCACAGTGCCTCTGCCAGCAAAAACAAAGCACGGGAGGGCTGCGTGCGGCCCCTGCGAGCTCTGTTTTAGCTGGCAGAAGGTTGTAGGGAGGCCGTTGCAGCCGAAACAGAGCTCGGGAGTCCTTTTTCACTGGAAGAGCACTCAGGCGCCCCCAACACGAGTGATGTTGAGCTGGCCATGCCCCCCTGGCCATGGCCCCCTTAGGTCAAACACAACCCTAATGTGTCTGTCAATGAAATTGAGTTTGACATCCCTTCTATAGAGGATAAAAGTAGAGGAGAGCAGTGCCTCCAGTTAACATCTCTTACATTTTGCTGATAATGGTCCAGAGACTTTTTCTCTTCCTAACTTCTCTTTGGTTGCCATTCTCCCTCGCCAACTTCCAAAGCATGCAGGGTTTGCCCAGAGGAAGTCAGAATTACCAATGTGGCAGTTAAACCACATTCTTTTAGAGCAGTAGTCTTCAAAACTGATATATCCGAACAACCTATCTCAATATACAATCTATCTCAATCTGTAACTCATTAACATATTTCATGCAATATATTTTATTTTAACAAAATGTTAAAATTAGTGCTGCAGTAATACATTTCATGCAAGGTAAACAAGACTGTGAATGCTGAGACCGTGGGTGATAGTCATGGAATTCTGATCTTCCAGGGAACACAGTCTGAATGCCATGGTTCTAAAGGGCTGAAGGGACTTGGGGGCAGAAACACAAAAATATAGCTTTGTCATACATCTAAAGTCATACAACAAAAGATGATAAATTTAGCCCTAAATTGTTCCAAAAAATTCAAGTCTCACACGTGCTTTTGCAAACTTTGTTTCTTACCGGTTCTCCAAGTTCTTTGAGTTTATTCTTTAATCCAATTATTTTCTGATCTTGATCAGCCAAAAGAACCAGAAAATCATCTTGTTCTTTTTTAGATTCTGCAATTTCCTGCTGCAGTTTACTTTTTTCATTTTTCAAAATTGCCACAGTGCTATTGGATGATTCCAATTGCTGTTTAAATGAAGTTGTCTCTTCACTAAGTCTTGCAATTTCATTCTGGCATAGAAAAGAAAAAAATATTACATTCAGAGAGACTTTACCATCAATTAAAAAGTTGTGTCAGGAAGGGAGAAGAATATGCTTCATATACCATAAAACTCAATCTCATTTTAAGGTGATTTAAGTATTCCATATAAATATGTTCATATGCATGGTTAATCTTTAGTAGCTTTTCAATATCCATTTCTCAAATGCTCTGTCCATTTTTAGAAACTTGACAAATGATTCTAGAACAGATCTTTGAAGATGGAAGAAAATAAAAGTGTAGCAAATCTCAGCATGCATTACTGATTGATCATTGCTCAGATCTCACCTCAGGCTAACATCTTTTGATATCTCAATGTACTGTATATTACAGTATAACAGCTTTAGGATGAGGACACATAATTAAGATTCCAGCAATAAAGAACTGTGACTCTACATACTTTAAAAGTACTTTTTGACCAAGTTTATGGGCAATAAGACCTCACATGTTTTGCCTGCTTAAAGACTTTAATATCAATACCTAAACATAAGAGAACATCAGCAAGAAGTAAATTCACATCATAATTAACAATGAGAATAATATTTTTTCTCTGGAATGGCTATTATAATCTATAGTTAATTCATCAATCATTACATCCAGACATTTTTTAAAAATGTAAAAAGCATTATGTGCTAATAATCCAATAAAACTGCAGTTATAAACTATAGACTGTTAACTCTAAAGTTAAATATGCAATATGCTTTATTAGTATGTTTTATTAATTAAATACCTTTAATTCTTTATTTTCCTGCAAGATCGCTGAAAGTTGTCTTTCCAAGTCAGTTGTCTTTGCTATCATATCAGCACTACTGTCTTCTGATGCAGGAACTGAAGTCAGGTTCTGAAAAACAAATAACACTATTTGCTACCTCCAGTAGGCAGGTATTACGGAGACCTGGTTGGGCCAAGAGGGGGGGGGGTCCCCCTCGTCGAAATATGCCCACCAGGTTTCCGTGCATTTCATCAGCCAAGGGCCCAGGGGAAGGGTGGGGGAGTGGCAGTGATTATTAGGGAAAGTCTTTGTCCGAGGGAGACCACTGTTCCTCAGATAGCCGGATGTGAGTCCCTTTTTGTGAAGTGGGGCCGTGGGGTGCAGATGGGTTTGCTGATTACGTACCTGGCTCCCTGCCACGTAGCAGCGACCCTGCCCGAGCTACTTGACGTCATTGCCGGGGTGGCGGTTGATACCCCCAGACTTATTGTCATGGGGGATTTCAACCTTCCATCCGTGGGTGAGGCATCAGAGGTGGCTCGGGAGTTCATGGCTTCCATGACGGCCATGGACCTGACCCAGTTAGTTCAAGGCCCCACTCACATAAGGGGACACACTCTGGACTTGATTTTTGTCTCTGGTCAGTGGTTGAATGATCTTGGTAGACGGGACCTAGATATTAAACCCTTGTCATGAACAGATCATTTGCTCCTTCACTTGGACTTTCCTACCGCTTCCCCCCGCCGCAGGGAGACGGAACTGACCAGATGGTTCCGTCCCAGGCGCCTGATGGATCCCGAAAGGTTCCTGACGGAGCTTGGGCCATTTCCTGAGACTCTGACACACGACTCGACTGAAGGGCTGGTGGCCGCCTGGGAGAATGCGGCCGCCGGAACTTTGGATCGCGTCATGCCTTTGCGGCCTCTGACCCGATGCCAATCTCAATTGGCTCCTTGGTTCTCTGAGGAGCTGAGAGAGATGAAGCGTCGGAAAAGAGGCCTAGAGAGCATTTGGAGGACTAGTCAATCCGATTCCGACCGGACACAGGTGAGGTCTTATATCAAGACCTACCTAGTGGCGATAAAAGCGGCGAAATCTAACCATTTTTCCGCTCTTATCGCATCTGCAGAGAACCGCCCAGCCGCCCTGTTTAGGGTGACCCACTCCCTTCTTCGGGGGGGGAGTGCGGGAAGATCCCTTGCAGGGTCGTGCTGAGGATTTTGTGCAATTCCTGCATGATAAAGTCGCTCGGATTTGGGATGGCTTGGGCTCCGATTGGATGAGTCCAGGGGAGGAGACGAGGGTAGGTCTTGAGAATATTATCTGGAAGGAGTTTGATCCTGTGGCTCCCGAGGATGTGGACAGGGTTCTGGGTAAGATTACTGCCACCATGTGTTTATTGGACCCGTGTCCCTCCTGGTTGGTACTGGCCTCCCGGGAGGTTACACGAGGCTGGCTCCAGGGGATTATAACTGCTTCTCTGAGTGAGGGTGTCTTTCCTGCCGCCTTGAAAGAGGCGGTAGTGAGGCCCCTCCTCAAGAAGCCTTCCCTGGACCCGGCTGAATTAGCGAACTACCGTCCGGTCTCCAACCTTCGTTTTGTGGCGAAGGTTGTTGAGAGTGTGGTGGCATGACAGCTTCCCCAACACCTGGATGAAGCTATCTATCTGGACCCGTGCCAGTCGGGCTTCAGGCAGGGGTACAGCACAGAAATGGCATTGGTCGCATTGGTGGATGATCTCTGGAGGGCTCGGGACAGGGGCTGCTCCTCTGTCCTAGTCCAATTAGATCTCTCAGCGGCTTTTGATACCATCGACCATGGTATCATGCTGCAGCGGTTGAGGGGGTTAGGAATAGGGGGCACCGTTTTGCGGTGGTTCTCCTCCTTCCTCTCCGACCGCTCACAGTTTGTGTTGGCAGGGGGGCAGAGGTCGACCTCGAGGCACCTCGCATGGGGAGTGCCGCAAGGGTCGGTCCTCTCGCCCCTTCTGTTCAACATTTATGTGAAGCCGCTGGGTGAGATCATCCGTGGTTTTGGGGTGAAGTGTCATCTGTACGCTAATGATACTCAGCTGTACATCTCCACCCCAGACCACCCCAACGATGCCCTTGATGTGATGTCTTGCTGCCTGGAGGCCGTGTGGGTCTGGATGGGGAGGAACAGGCTCAGACTCAACCACTCCAAGACTGAGCGGCTGTGGCTCCCGGCGTCCCGATATAGTCAGTAGGTGCCATCGCTGACTATTGGGGGTGAATCTTTGCCCCCCACAGAGAGGGCTCGCAATCTGGGTGTCCTCCTGGATGCACGGCTGTCTTTAGAAGAGCATATGACGGCCGTGGCCAGGGGGGCCTTTTATCAGGTTCGCCTGATTTGCCAGTTGCAGCCCTTTCTGGACCGGGACGCCTTGCGCACGGTCACTCACGCCCTTGTCACCTCCCAGCTGGACTATTGTAATGCTCTCTACATGGGGCTCCCCTTGAAGAGCACTCGGAGACTCCAACTGGTCCAAAACGCAGCCGCGCGGGTGGTTATGGGCGCAACTTGTGCGCGAGCTGCACTGGCTCCCAGTGGTCTTCCGGGTGCAATTCAAGGTGCTGGTTACCACCTTTAAAGCGCTCCATGGCATAGGACCCGGGTACCTTCGAGACCGACTTCTGCCACCAATAGCCTCCCACCGGCCAGTTTGCTCCCACAGAGAGGGTCTCCTCAGGGTGCCATCGGCCAAGTTATGTCGGCTGGCGACACCCAGGGGGAAGGCCTTCTCTGTGGGAGCCCCAGCCCTGTGAAATGAACTGCCCCCAGAAATATGTAAGATCTCCGACCTCTGGGTATTTCGCTGTGCACTGAAGACCCTGTTGTTCCGCCAGGCCGGGCTATCGACATGATAATTTTAAATTGGGGTATTTTAAATTTCTGGGGTTTTAAATGGAGCCAAATTTATTTAATAATTTTAAATTTTAAATTGATGTTTGTCTTGTGTTTTTAAATTGGCTGTACACCGCCCTGAGTCCTTCAGGAGAAGGGCGGTATAGAAATAAAATTCTTCTTCTTCTTCTTCTTCTTCTTCTTCTTCTTCTTCTTATTATTATTATTATTATTAACAACACTGAACAAAATTATAAAGATAATAGTTTTCAGAAACTATAATAACTGTGATTGTTTTATATGGTACAGTATAGCCAAGAATCAAATATGATTATTGATGGCTGATACTGAAAAGGCAAAGAGATTAAGGGATTACTTCTATTTATTATAATTCACACACACATGCACACACAAAAACTAAACAAACCAGAAACTAAAAGGCAAGCAAAATTCTTAAGATCCTACCATTTTCTGAAGTTCTTGCTTCTCAACCTGAAGCTTGATTATTTGGGCCTTCAAGTTTTCAATTTCCTGTGAGAGAAAAAAGTATTAAATTCAGTTAAACATATATTTATTTATAGGTCCAAGACTAATCATATTATGGTAGATATGATAGTAAAAATATTAATAAATTTGAAGTGGGTTTACTGTTGAAGTATGGGTAACACGCAGAATTCAGTCTTTTTCTCTCAAATATCACAGAAGCAAATTTTATAAATTGAACTGAATGTAAACCAGATTCTTATTCAAAGAAAGTATTGGTGTTGTTTTGGATAAGAATGGATCAAGAGTCTTTAGATTGACTTTGATGCCCAGTTCTCAGCTGGGGCATAAAATATTTTCCCCACCTCAGATTGGTCCACTTGTAATTTTTATACTTGAAAATACAGCATAGTAGTTTATGCTAGAGATATATCCAAATTGGATTTCTACTATGTGTATCTCACTGAGCTACTTTGAAGATACTTTAGTTCATGAAGAATGTGGAACCAAAGACAATTAAAGATTGCCTGTGAGATCAGCAGTGATCCTCATATGAAACACATAATAGAAATCAGGCTGGTCTCCCCATCCTAATAATCTGATACAGGGGAAAAAAAAGAGAAAACTGAATAGTACAATTAAAAACCCATAGGATCTAGTTCCAAAATCAAGGAAAGGGCACCCTTTTCATTCAAATTGTAGTCATACTTTGAGAGCAAGCAATGCATGGTTTCTCCCAAATACTTTAAAATAGGCTATAGCAGTTTCCTACCTTACACAGTTCACTATTTAATTGAGTTCCAGTAGATAATTTAGTTTGTGATGATTGTTCTGTTGCTTCTTCCATTGTTGTTGAAAGTTTCTACAAACATCAGACATACAAAAACACCCAGTTATTTAAAAAGCATAAGTACTTAATACTGTTATTCTGGTTTTATATTTTGAAAAAGTAGCAACCAGGATTATAGCTTCAGACAATCACACAACAATGATTGGTATCATCTTGGAAATTAGAAAACTAGCATTTTGGTATACTGCATATAGGAGAGAAAATAAATTATGCAAACTGAATTAAACCTTACTTTTTTAAAAAAAATCCCATGCTAACAAACGTGCTGGAAATACCGAGAAGTATTTGAAATAGTCACGCTTTAAAAAAAAATGAATTAGATTCCATTTTTATGCTATGGATTTCTAAACAATTATGAAATCAGTAAATCCATAGTATTTCATCTATAAACCCAGGTTCAGTTTTTAAAAATAAAGCTTAATTTGCCAGGATTCCAATTTATTCCTGATGAAATGAAAATAAAGTCATATAAAATTGGTGGGTAATTTCGCATCTTCTATTGCTTCTAGAAACAGGTTTCAATTTTATGGATTTAAACCACTGCCAAGGCAGTAAGCTGTTAAGTTTTTAATAAAATTCTGATTTAAAACAAACAAAAAATTTCTATACAAAACCACATTCTATATATCAATAAGAATCCACTGAACTTATCAATACATTTTATCATATCATCCAAACCCATTATTTAGATTCCTTCCTTCCTTCCTTCCTTCCTTCCTTCCTTCCTTCCTTCCTTCCGCATACCACCTAATCATAAACTGAGATAACTTAGAACAGGGGTGTCAAACTCGATTTCATTGAGGGCCGCATCAGAGTTGTGTTTTGATCTTGGGGGGACCAAGCTGGGTATGGCCAGGGTGGGCACAGCCAGCTCAATGTCACTCATGCTGAGGGCACATGCTGGTGGCCCAAGTGCTCTGCCAATGAAAACAGGCTCCTGAGCTCCATTTTCAGCTGCCACGACCTCCTGCAACCCTCTGCCAGTGAAAACAGAGCTCGGGAGGGCCGCACATGGCCCTCCTGAGCTCCATTTTCACTGGCAGAAACACTGCGGTCCTTTGCTGTTTCCAGGGCCCCGGGCCTTGAGTTTGATACCTCTGACTTAGAATAACACAACAGCATATAAAATATAACACATGAAAAAAATCAATTGATTTTAAATCTGGTTCAAAGTTAAAATACCATAAAAATAATTAGGTGGAAGTATGGCAAAAAAAGAAAATGGCTCTTTTGCCATTTTCCTTAAATATTAGGACAATATGCACCAAATATTCCCTTAGGAAAAGCGTTCTCTAGGGGAAGCTGTGATAGACAGATGAAGCTATGTCCTATGGTGTGTCGGTGTGTGTCCCCGGGGGTGGGGGTGAATCTTCAAATACTCTATACTGTTGATCTTAGTAAAGGGGCAATTCCATAGTGGGAGAGAGCAAGTGCCTCTGAATCACCATATTACTTAAATTCTAAAGGTCTACATCTTAAAGAATGTCCATAACAGCTAATCCATATCAATGCAAATTTTTCAGCACTGTTGTCCTAGTTTTGACAAATGTTAAAAAAAATGCATCTGTGATCAAAATAAAAAAATGGAAAGGTTTTATAGAAATCTCTGCAAAATGTATGTAATGATCATCTATGGAGATTCTCAAACATTCAGGCCATGGATGTCCTAAAGAGCTGAAGAAACTTCTTGGATGAGATAACAATCAAGGTATCAAGGCAAGCTCTTGAGAACCTAAGTACATCATTAATGTCACAAGGAAGTTATCTGTAAAAACTGACTAATGTAGGGAACAACTTTTAATAAATTATGTATCCGGCAATTATATGGCTCAACTATTTCATGAAACATGCTTTGGAACCACTTTTTGAGATTAAGAAGGGTTTCAGAAAGGCGGCCCTCTTAAGATGTATTTAGGCTTGTGGTCTAGGTGCTCCTTGCCCCCAGTACAAAGAATAAAAATGTACTGCTTGGATATATTTCTTTCCCCTGATTTGAAGGAATTATGGTCTGCTGTGATTTGGAAACAGAAGAAAGGAAACAATTTCTTAATCACCATTTTAGATCTGATCAGGAAAAACTGATGGTTTCAGACCAGATCAGAAGCTGATTACTGAGAATGAAACTTTACTGCTCACCAGGGTTTCAATCAAAGAATCCTTTTCTCTTAGCTGTTCTTGCAGTAATTCCAGTTTGTGCTTCCATTCCTCCATTTCAATGTGCAATTTGCTGATTTCTTCTGATTGAACACCATTCATCTGAGCCATATCACTGTGGGAACTATGATGCTGATTGTCTTTTCCTATTAAGCAGATTATAAAATGATTAACTTCTAGCATTTCAGATAGAAAATTAAAACATTCTTACTTCAATGTATTTCAAAATTACAATTCCACTAGGAAATTAATGCAGAAGAACTAAAATTAAAAAACTGTATCAGAGAACTACTTATTGACTGTCAGACAGAGAAATAGAAACAGAAATTCTAGGATAAAATGGCAAATAAAACAGGACAAATAAATACATCATGAGGAATGATATTTAATACTGTTCTAAACATTTCACTTTTTAAACTAGCTTTCCTTGAGGCAAAACTTTCAAATATTGGTACCATATTTTCCGGCGTATAAGATGACTTTTTAACACATGAAAATCTTCTCAAAAGTCGGGGGTCGTCTTATACGCCGGGTGTCGTTCTCCTGTAACCAGGCAGATCAGCCCGAAAGGCTCTGACGAGCCTTAAATGGCTCTGGCGATCCAAGCTCTGACGATCCCAGCTGAGTTGCCTGCTAATCAGGCAACTCAGCTTGGATCACCAGAGCCATGTAAAAGGAAAAAAGTTTTCCCCCTCCAGCTTGCTTACCTTAGCTGCTAGTCGCAACGCTTGCCTTGCTTCGTTTGCCTGAATCCATTCCATCAGCAAGCAACTCCCTGCCTGCAATCAAGCAGGCAGGGAGTTGTGGACTTCAACTCCCAGAATTCCTCAGCCAGTAAAGCAAAGCTGGCTGAGGAATTCTGGGAGTTGAAGTCTACAAGTCTTAAAGTTGCCAAGGTTGGAGAGCCCTGTTCTATTGGGTAAGTTTTTTTCCTCTTTGGGAGCTTTAAAAAAAAAATAGTTAATTGGGATTTTTTTTAGTTGTTCTTTTTTAGACCTAGCCATTTAAAGTTTAGGAAGTTTTAAATTTAGCTTTCATATAAAAATAAAAATAAAAATAAAAATAAAAATAAAAATAAAATAAAATAAAATAAAATAATAAAATAAAATAAAATAAAATAAAATAAAATAAAATAAAATAAAATAAAATAAAATAAAATAAAATAAAATAATAAAATAAAATAAAATAATAAAATAAAATAAAATAATATTTGTGCAGCTTTCTGAGATTTAGTGTGTTTCTGTAGTGTTTCACTTTAACTACACAAACACACAAAATCTCACAAAGCTGTATGTGGAATTTTGTGTGTGTAAAGTGTGAAAGTTGGGTTTTTGGGCTTTTTGTGGCTGTGTGAGGTTCCTGCTTGTTGCAGAGGCCATTTTGGGTTTAGTACAGCTGCTTTTACATTGTGGGTGAGCCAGTTGTGTTGTGTTGTGTGTGTGTAAAGTGTGAAAGTTGTTTTTTTGGGCTTTTTGTGGCTGTGTGAGGTTCTTGCTTGTTGCAGGGGCCATTTTGGGTCTAGCACAGCTGCTTTTACATTGTGAGTGAGCCAGTTGATGTTTTTTAATTTTTATTTGGTGTGCGTTGGAAGAGGGGTAGTCTTATTCTGCGAGTATAGCCCAAACCCTATATTTTAACAGGAAAAGTCGGGGGTCGTCTTATACGCCCAGTTGTCTTATACGCCGGAAAATACGGTATTTTATGTAATTTATTTTACTGGTCAGTATCTGGTAATTGCTGAAATGCTTAGAAATGTACTGGGGGGGGAAGGAGAAATATTCTGATTCTCTATGATACTTATCTAAGAGCTTAAGTGGATGTGTATGGAAGATTCTTAAGACTATTTATATATAGTTATGAATAAAAGAGTTGGATTACAGAGATATTTTGGTGTATCAGATTTATTACCTGATCAACTGATTGGTAGAAACTAAGATAAAGACAAAGAAAAAAAATTAAAGGAAAAGATATCTTCTTTTCAAGCTCATCATTGGGTAATAATATTCCTGCAGTTTTCTTGGCAGGATTACAAAAACCAGATGGCTACTCTCTTCTGTTAAAATGCTTTTTAAATTTCTCTGTAAAACCTACAGAGAATTGTCAAGTGGCTTCCCTATCCTTGGACTAATTAAGCTCAACCGTGCTTAGGTTTTGAGACTGAACAATATTAAGTATGTTATCATTGTCTGCTGACAGTGAAATATAAACAAGAAATTTCTTAGCTTCTAAGGCAAGTGGGGAGGGATGGCACTGTGAGTCCAAACTGGTGCTATCAGTTAAAGCAACTGTTTAATTTATCTGTCTAAATTTTTCTTTCCACCACTATATCTCCCTTTGTCTTTTTGGACTTCTTGAAAAAATATTCCCACTTTATAGATGATAACCTAGATGAAACTCTGAGATTGACTCCAGATTGACTCCAAGTATTTAAATAGCCCATTGTCTGTTAATGATTAATGCCAATTCACCACATTCTTGAGCTGTTGAAAATATATACAACACAACACAATTTAAATACCATGGCCTGCAAGTTATTCCTCAGGAAAAACTACATAAAATACTATTAGCATTACTACCTAGCTGTATTTTAAGGAGGTTATATTGGTCCTTGTGTTGCTGGATTTGTGAAACTTGTTGCGTAACTGCTGTCTGCAACTGTTCATTTTGAATTTTAAATGATTCTATTTGTTTCTTCAATTCCTCAAGCTCCTGATCCTTTAAAATAAAATAAAAAGAAACAAAATTAATCTGGGGATTCTCTGGAACACGATAAGATAAAAAATGTATCAAGGACTAAACTATTCTACTTCTACCATTTACAGGTATTCCTTAACTTAAGATGTAGCAATCGTCTATAACAGTACTAAAAAAATGACTTACAATTCATCCTCCTACTTACTGTATGTCTGTTGCATCTCTGTGATCATCTCTGTGATCATGGGAAAGAAATTTACATGCTTGGTAATTGGTATGTATTTATGACAATTTCAGTGTCCTTGAGTCACATAATCCCCAACTGGTTTCTGACAAGCATGGGGGAAGCCAGAATTGCTTAACAACTACCATTATTCATTTAATGAATTTATTTATTTATTTATTTATTTATTTTTCATATTTGTATACCGCCCTACTCCCGAAGGACTCAGGGCGGTGAACAGCCACAATAAATTACAAATACATATAGAAGTTAAAAAAAAACTATTAAAAAAACAGATTAAGTAATTTGGCTCAAAGATTAAAACATACAAATTTATCTAAAAGAGGTCTAAAACCTGATTTAAAAGCCAATTTAAAAGCCAATTTAAAAGGGAGAGTTAGGCCAGACCAGCTTGTTGGAATAGAAATGTTTTCAGGGCACGGCGGAATATGCGTAAGTCTTGGATGTTTCGTAACTCCGGGGGAAGCCCGTTCCAGATGGTAGGTGCCCCCACAGAAAAGGCTCTCCCCCTGGGGGCCGTCAGTCGACATTGTTTGGCCGACGGCACCCTGAGGAGTCCCTCTCTATGGGAGCGAACTGGTCAGTGAGAGGCTATTGGTGGCAGGAGGCGGTCTCGTAAGTACCCTGGTCCTGAGCCATGGAGCGCTCTAAAGGTAGTAACCAAAACCTTGAAGCGCACCCGGAAGACCACTGGGAGCCAGTGCAGCTCGCGCAGGAGGGGGGTTACATGAGAGCGCCACATTGCTCCCATTACCACCCGCGCGGCCGCATTCTGGACCAGTTGGAGCCTTCGGGTGCTTCTCAAGGGGAGCCCCATGTAGAGAGCATTACAATAATCCAGGCGTGAGGTGACAAGGGCGTGAGTGACCGTGCGCAACGAGTCCCGATCCAGAAAGGGATGCAACTGGCGAATCAGGCGAACCTGATAAAAAGTCCTCCTGGCCACGGCCGTCATATGCTCTTCTAAAGACAGCCGCGAGTCCAGGAGGATGCCCAAGTTGCGAACCCCATCTGTGGGGGCCAACGACTCGCCCCCAATAGTCAGAGATGGCACCAACTGACTATATCGGGGCGACGGAAACCACAGCCACTCGGTCTTGGATGGGTTGAGTCTGAGTTTGTTCCTCCCCATCCAGATCCGTACGGCCTCCAGGCACCGGGACATCACCTCGAGGGCATCATTGGGGTGGTCTGGGGTGGAGATGTACAGCTGGGTGTCATCAGCGTACTGATGGTACTTCACCCCAAAACCACGGATGATCTCACCCAGCGGCTTCACATAAATGTTGAATAGAAGGGGCGAGAGGACCGATCCTTGTGGCACCCCACATATAAGGGGCCTCGGGGTCAACCTCTGCCCCCCTGTCAACACAGACTGCGACCGGTCAGAGAGAAAGGAGGAGAACCACTGTAGAACAGTGCCCCCCACCCCCAACCCTTCCAACCGGTGCAGCATGATATCATGATCGATGGTATCAAAAGCTGCTGAGAGGTCTAGTAGGACCAGGACAGAGGAGCAACCCCTGTCCCGAGCCCTCCAGATATCATCAACCAATGCGACCAATGCTGTCTCTGTGCTGTACCCGGGCCTGAATCCCGACTGGAACGGATCTAGATAATTCGATTCATCCAGGTACTGAGGCAGTTGTCGTGCAACCACACTCTCAACAACCTTTGCAACAAAGCGAAGGTTGGAGACAGGATGATAATTTGCTAATACAGCTGGATCCAGGGAGGGCTTCTTGAGGAGGGGCCTCACCACCGCCTCTTTCAAGACGGTGGGAAAGACACTCCCACTCAAAGAAGCATTTATAATCTCCTGGAGCCAGCCTCGTGTCACCTCCCAGGAGGCCAATACCAACAAGGATGGACACGGGTCCAATAAACATGTGGTCGCATTTAGTCTGTTCAGTATCCTGTCCACGCTTTCGGGAGTCACAGGATCAAACTCTTCCCAAATAATATTCTCAGGACCTGCCCCTGTCATCTCCTCTGGATCAATCCAGTCAGAGTCTAGCTGTTCACGAATCTGAGCAATTTTGTCATACAGATATTGTACAAAATCCTCAGCTCTATCCTCCAAGGGGTCTTCCCGCGTCTCTTGATGGAGCAGAGAGCGGGTCACCCTAAACAGGGCGGCTGGGCGATTATCTGATGACGCAATAAGAGTAGAAAAGTAGTTACTCTTCTCTACTCTTATCGCCACTAGGTAATTCTTAATGAATGAGGCAAAATAGATCATAAATTCAGTCACAGTCTGAATTTTAGTGATAGATGTTTCAGCCCAATTGTAGGCATAAATCAAGGTCTATCTGTACAATAAGAGGTCAGGTCCTCTTCGTGTCAAGAGGATATTCCAAAAAGTAATTCTGGAGAGAGTTTAGAAGATCTAAGGGATCCTCACTTACTGATGATAATTGAGACTGGCAACTTGAGACTGTCCAAAAGGAGAAGGGTGGTATAGAAATTTGAATTTGAATTTGAATAAATAAATAAACTTCATCACTAAATGACATTTTCGTAAAGTGAAAAATCATTACAATGGCAGTTTGTCAGTTCCAGCTTTAATCATTAAGCAAATCACCATGGGTTGTTAAGTGTGATGCCACGTGACTGTGACTTGGAAATCCCACCAGCTTTGATTTTGCCAGCTGTGAAGATTGTAAATAGCGATCATAATCACAGAATGCTGCAAACATTTATGATGTGCAGGTTGTCAAGTGCTGGAATCCTGATCACCTGCCTGAGGGGACAATGGGGACAGTCACAATTTAGTAGACTGGTTATAAGTCTCCCATATTCAGTGCTGTCGTAACTTTGAACAGTCACTGAATGAGTGATCATTAAATAAGACTTACCTATAATATCTTTCAAGTATGAGTAACAAGTTTGACTAATTGATGTGTTATAGCTATTTTTTTAATCTTAACAACCAACTAGTGGTTGCAATTCTTATCTAGTATTAAATGGAATTTAGGTGATGCATATTATAGCAGCAATGTACTATACATATAAGACTACGAACTATATACAGTCAGGTCCAGAAATATTGGGACATTGACACAATTCTAACATCTTTGGCTCTATACACCACCACAATGGAGTTGGAATGAAACAAACACAATGTGCTTTAACTGCAGACTGTCAGCTTTAATTTAAGGGTATGTACATCCAACTCAGGTGAACGGTGTAGGACTTACAGCAGTTTGCATATGTGTCTCCCACTTGTTAAGGGACCAAAAGTAGTGGGACAGAATAATAATTATAAATCAAACTTTCCCTTCTTAATACTTGGTTGCAAATCCTTTGCAGTCAATCACAGCCTGAAGTCTGGAATGCATAGACATCACCAGACGCTGGGTTTCATCCCTGGTGATGCTCTGCCAGGCCTCTACTGCAACTGTCTTCAGTTCCTGCTTGTTCTTGGGGCATTTTCCCTTCAGTTTTGTCTTCAGCAAGTGAAATGCATGCTCAATGGGATTCAGGTCAGGTGATTGACTTGGCTATTGCATAACATTCCACTTCTGTCCGTTCAAAAACTCTTTGGTTGCTTTTGCAGTATGCTTTGGGTCATTGTCCATCTGCACTGTGAAGCACTGTCCAATGAGTTGTGCAGCATTTGGCTGAATGTGAGCAGATAATATTGCCTGAAACACTTCAGAATTCATCCTGCTGCTTTTGTCAGCAGTCACATCATCAATAAATACAAGAGAATCAATTCCATTGGCAGCCATACATGTCCACACCATGACACTACCACGACCATGCTTCACTGATGAGGTGGTATGCTTAGGATCATGAGCAGTTCCTTTCCTTCTCCATACTCTTCTCTTCCCATCACTCTGGTACAAGTTGATCTTGGTCTCATCTGTCCATAGGATCTTGCTCCAGAACTGTGAAGGCTTTGTTAGATATTGTTTGGCAAACTCTAATCTGGTCTTCCTGTTTTTGAGGCTCACCAATGGTTTACATCTTGTGGTGAACCCTCTGTATTCACTCTAGTGAAGTCTTCTCTTGATTGTTGACTTGACACACATACACCTACTTCCTGGAGAGTCTTCTTGATCTGGCCAACTGTTGTGAAGGGTGTTTTCTTCACCAGGGAAAGAATTCTTGGGTCATCTACCACACTTGTTTTCCGTGGTCTCCCGGGTCTTTTGGTGTTGCTGAACTCACTGGTGCATTCCTTCTTTTTGAGAATGCTTCAAATAGTTGTTTTGGCCACGCCTAATGTTCTTGCTAGCTCTCTGATGGGTTTGTTTTGTTTCTTCAGCCTAATGATGGCTTGCTTCACTGAGAGTGACAGCTCTTTGGATCTCATCTTGAGAGTTGACAGCAACAGATTCCAAATGCAAATAGCACACTTGAAATGAACTCTGGGCCTTTTATCTGCACATTGTAATTGGGTTAATGAGGGAATATCACACACCTGGCCATGGAACAGCTGAGAAGCCAATTGTCCCATTACTTTTGGTCCCTTAACAAGTGGGAGGCACATATACAAACTGCTGTAAGTCCTACACCATTCACCTGAGTTGGATGTACATACCCTCAAATTAAAGCTGACAGTCTGCAGTTAACGCACATTGTGTTTGTTTCATTCCAACTCCATTGTGGTGGTGTATAGAGCCAAAGATGTTAGAATTGTGTCGATGTCCCAATATTTCTGGACCTGACTGTAGGTAGTTTGGTGTAGTAGTTAAGAAGCTAGAAACCAGAAGCCTGGGAATTCTAGGCTTGCCTTAGCCATGGGAGACAGTTGAGTGACTTTGGGCCAGTCACTCTCACCCAGTCTACCATGCAAGTTTATTGTTGGGAGAATGGAGGAAAGGAGTATTAGGTATGTTTCCTATGTTAAATTATATATCAAACAAGAGAGATTAAAAATCTAACAAGAACAAGAACAACCATGGCCATCCTAATGGAAGGCAAAACAACAGACTGCATAATGACAGTTATTTGATGCTATTTAATATACAATTTTACAACATGCCACTTATAAAAAAAGCCTAAGGCCTGCCAGAACTGAAATTACAATGAATAAGGGAAAGTATTAATTTATATACCAAATTTATCATCAAAAGCTGCCTTTTGCTGCATTGCATATTTTTGGATATGTATGAGTTAAACTTCTCTTCCCCATGCTCAATACAAATCAATACTTCCATTTTTTCAATTAACAAATGCTATAATTTTAAATAAATTTCAATATAAAGTGTAATTTGGGCTTAAGACATGCCTCTTTAAATATGCACAATATTCCTGAGATTAAATGCAATTCACTTAAAACAAGATACATTATTTACCTGTACTCTAATGACATTTTTATAATGTGTCACTATGTTGTCATGCTGTTCTAAAGTTTTTTTCACTTCTTCTTCCTTTTTATCTTCTTCACTTGACTTATAAATTGCCTTTGTTATAACTCCTGTAAAATGATTATTTGTAATATTAGACAATATAAGTGAAATGTTGTAGTATTCTAGATGACTATAGAGATTCATAGTTTAAAGGGTGCCTTATCATTAACTTGATAATGGCTATTCAGTATTTCTCAATCACTCAGATTTTTTCTTTATTATGCTAAAAACGTTCTTATCCGATAATACTGTTACTTTAAAATAAAAAAAAACACAGTTTGATAAAAATGTTCAATAAATAATGGATCAGGAAACACTTCTCAGTCATATTGTGGGTTAACCAATCCTGTTGTAATGTTTATCTCCACCCCCAATTTCCCACAGAGCTTAACTATCCACAATTGTGTCACATTTAAATGAGTTCAATAAATACTAGTACAATAATACACCACAGGCATAATATATATTCTCTGATTTCTGTGGAGAAATATGAAAGCCTCAGAAAGAACAAACCATTTTATCTCAAGCCTTCTGCCCAAGAGTGAAAATATACAAACTCTACATTTGAAGAAAACTGCTGTTTCAAAATATTCAAATCAAATCATGAAATAGACAAATATGCAAAAGGTTTATCTCAAAATAAGTGAAAATTTCAGAAGTCCATGGAAAAATGAAGCAGAAGAAGCAGAGCCTGCTAAGGAACCCAGAAAATGACGGTGGATTGTTTCATGTGGCAACATTTGAATTCTGAGCTCTAGTGTCTCCTCTACTTGGTTTTCAGTTTCTTTTGAAACATTAATCTTCTATATGTATTTATAATGTATCATTTACTTTATTTTGCCACAAAGTAAATGGTTTCTTCCTCCTTTCTCAAAATTAACTTTTTGCTAACCTGATGGTCCTAAGCAGGTAAAAATGAATGAAGAGATGCTACATTTCATTGTATCCAGAAATCTACACCTCCATTGGTTACAAACTTTTTAAAAATTAAATTAATATACTTTGCTTAATGCTTTTTTAAAAATAAGAAATTGGCCTTTTCTCTCTACATGGTGCAATAATAAAGGCCATGAATGTATAATTTTTGTTATTTTTTCCCTGAATTCATCAGAATTTTCAGAAATTGTATACCTTTAATCTATATAACATTATTGATTTTGATGGCACAAGCTTTTTTTTTTAAAAAAAAAGAATTAGAACTGCTGGTAAAATGTACTTTCTCCTTTTTCAAATGTAATACTTCAAGAAATAAACAAATAAAATCAGGAGAAATGATGTAACAAGTCTCACCTTCCAGTTCTTTCACCAGCTTTGTAAATTCATGATCAAACATCATATGATCAGGACTAGAAAAGTTTGGCTGTGGTTTCTGAGCTGCTCGGGAATAGAATTCATGTTTGCTAATAAATCCCAATTTCTCAATAAAAATTTCTTTTCCAATCCTTTTTTCTATAAGCTGCTTTAGTTTTTCTCTAAAGGGAAAAACAAAATTATGTAGTAATTCTAGCTGAAAAAAATCCTCTTTTTAATCATATCCCTGCCCCTCAAAACCTTATGGTTCTCTTTAATAAATAGAAGATAGAGAAAAAGAAGATTACCAGGTAAATAGTATGCAATAAGCCAAAATGATGAGGAAGAAAAAAAGATGCCTTCAGATCTTGTAGAGAAATCGATTTCAGTGTGAAATAAATTGAGACAAATTACAAAACAAAATCAAGGAATTTCAGAATATTAAAAACAATGAGAAGACAAACTAAATGATAGTTTAAAAAAATAATTATGTTTTATTTTGTTTTTTCAAGCCAACAGTATTCTTAAATATCACTGGAGAAACTCAGCCTCTAATTCCAAATGACATTTTTTCAGTTTCAAACCTTTGGGGCCATAAAGTCTATAACAAATAATAAAAAAGCATGTTTTTGCCTTAATTTATATGGAAAGCTCATCTATTTCTAATACAGTATTTACAATGCAAAATATATTAAATGCAATATGAATGCCAATATACTCACTTTTTATAATTCTCAAGTGAATTGTCATTGTAATAAATGCAGATTCCTAGTAATAGAGCACACAATCCTTGAACCAGCTGCTCCTCTTCTCCAAGGTTTTCTGCTATTTGTCCTGTTAGCTACATTTTTGGCTAAGAATGCTAGAGACTCAAATCCTTTCTTTGCATCACATTTTAGAGTAAAAAGGTAACAATTTCCTTGATTTATTTTGACTGAATGGCCACGCCAATGCAGATATCTTTACATCTATTTGCTTGTTCATTTGTTATTCAATTTCTATGGCCACCCATCTCATTTAATGACTCCATACCAATACCAAGTGGCTTGCCACTGCTTTCTTTCATAAAACTTACTGATTTACCAACCTGGCTACAGCTTTTGGACTTCCTGGGAGCTTTTTCTCTTAGTTCTAACTTAACTTTTCACCATCAGCACGTCTTGAGCCAGATTTTTATCTTAATAACTTAACTGCAAAACAATCAGTTGTTTATTCATTTAATCAAAGCAAATTTAATAAAACATAGTTATCATACCATAACAGAAACATGCAGCATGCCAATTTTAACAGAGGAAAGTGAAAATCTATTTATGAGCACAATGTGAGATATTTTAATAATTATAAATGTCAAAATTGCAAACATTCGGTACATCATTGAAAGAAACATATCTTTTAGTGAGGTGTCATTTCTCTTCTTCAATCAAAATTTTATATAATTACTAAAGTGAAGCATTAAATGATAATTCTTTTAAAAGGATACAAATGGAATATTTGCTGAATTGTGAAGAAAATGTGTGACAGCAATGGGGCAACTGCTTAGCCACGTGCAAAGCAGCATTAATAATCCAACCCTTGTTTGCATTTTGCTTCCCTGGAAAAAACGAAAACAAATGTTATCTCTGTTTGCATCACTTTTATATCTTGCCTCATATTTTGATTCATAATTTTCAAGGTCAACAATCAATCAATCAAAACCATTCTCTAAAAGTGAGGAATGCACAGGCCTAGGAGAAACTTAAAATACAATAAATTTTCAGGAAAAAAAATGGGAATAAAATACCAAGGCAGTCTGCTGAGAACTGTGCATCCTTAGTATTCGCAATTGGAAAAGAAAATAATTATGAAGAGCAGGCTAGGAATTATTGCTATCAGGTAGAAAAGGAGACTGGATGAAAGTGAATCTTTGACTTTATTGTGTAGTAGCCATCCTATCTGGCTTACTACACAACTTTTATGATAGGCAATCTAATAATCAAACATATATTGCTGTGATTTTGTGAATGCTACAGTTCAGTCCACCACTGACAGGACCTCTCCTATTTTTGCCTTGTTCAAGCTTTCTATATAACTAAAAAGACAAGACCATATAATAATTTAATACTGCATTATTGAAGATGTTATCTAGTTGGCTAATGAAACTTCTGCAAGGAAACAACCAAGCTCAGAGAGCACCAAGAACTCCACATTAAAAATAACACAAACCATAGCAGAATAATATGATTTTAAAAAGGAAAATTATGAACCAAGGATGGATAGGGAACTGAATTATCAGATGTACAGTATACCCTTATTGTCTATTGCTACACTCTGTGCGTAGCTGCAGAAAATTTAGTTACATTATACGTACTAGCAAGCTGTCTATCTCAAAATAAAAAGATGAGAAGAAATTCATCTGGTCACACAGAAAAATTATTTAAAAAGAATAGTAAGTTTATTATGTAGATCCATACCGAATTTATGGTACAGCAAGACAAACTGTGCCAAGAGTAAGATTGATGCAATTCATTTAATAACCATCTTCCTTAGCAATGGAAATTTTGGCCACAATTCTGGTCATAAATTGAGGACTTGTACATGAGGGCAAGTATGACATTATTTACATTACTGAAATTTGGTGGAATGTCTGGAAGGTAGAAGTATAGAGATTTAAATTGTTCAAAAGAAATAGACCTAATAAAAGAAGAAGTGGTTGCATCATTTAAAAGAAATAACTACACCTACCGGTATATAGATTTTTTTTTAAAAAAAGGATGAAAATCTTCTTAAATGCATTTGGTTAATATAAAAGGAAAAAGGAATGATATTGCCATATCTGTATATTACAGGACACCCTATCAATCAGAAGAAATAGACAAACTTTTTGCTAATCACATAGCTACAATGTGCAGGAAGCATACTAGAATAGCAATGGGGAATTTTAACTACCCCAACATCTATGGGGAGACAAACTCTGCACCAAACGGGTGCAGACAAACCTAGGGGACAACTAGGTTTGACAACTAGGTTTGACAACTAGAAGATCAAACGGGTTCCTGACAAACCTAGGAGACAACTTAGTTACCCAAAAGGCAGAGGCAGACACTAGAAGTCAGCTAAACTGGACTTAATCTTTAGTAACAGAGATGAAATGACAGAAGGGATTGATGTTGCAGGAACTCTGGGGAAAAGTAACCATGTCACGTTGGAATTTAACATAACCTAGGCACAAGCAAAGTCATGCTAATATTTTAGGCTTTAGATTTTAACAAACTTAGAGAGCTTGGGAAGGATGACAATTTCAAAGGGAAAAACAACTCAAGAACCTCTGAAAATGAGAATATAAAAGCCCAGTCTAACAATATCACTGAGAAAGAAAAATAAGAGAGACCCCAGATTATATATATATAGTCAATATTGGGAGAAGATTGCAAGTTGGCAATGGGCTTCAGGGAGAAATTGCATTTGCTTAATTTATTCTTTGCATGTCTTTCCACAAAAAGGAAAAAAATAATCCAACCTAATAATAGTACCACAAAAGACAGATTAGGAATACAAATCAAAATAGGCAAAAAAAAAATTATGGTAAGACAACAGCTTTCCAGACAAATTTAAATCACCAGGACCAGATGAATTACATCCCAGGGTTCTGAAGAAGCTGGCAGACATGATCTTGGAACTACTGAACCATAACTTTAAAAAATCCATGAGCACCAAGGAACTACCTGAAGACTGGAAAAGAGCTGATGTGTTGATTTTCAAAAAAGGGGAAAAAATGAACCCAGGAAATTTCAGACCAATCAACATGACATCAATACCTGAGAAAATTCTGGAAAAGTTAATTAAGCAGCGTATCTGCAAATATCCAGAAACTAGCAACGTTGTTACCAGAAGGCAACATGGGTTTGTCAAAAACTGATCATGCCGGATAAACCTTACTGTATGCTTTGACAAAGTGACTAAGTTACTGGACCAGAAAATTGCTGTGGACGTAGTATACTTGGACTTCAGTAAGGCATTTGATAACATAGACCACAAACCTATTACTGAGTAAGATAGAAAAATGTAGGATAGATAGAATCTCCACCTAGAGTCCCTTGGGAGTTGGGCGGCATAGAAATGCAGCAAAATAAAATAAATAAATAAATAATAAGATTAATTTGTAACTGATTTATCAACCACACTCAATTTGTAGTCCTCAATGGAACGACATCTAACATAGCTGGAAGTACTCTTCAAAATCTTCCTAAACAATTTAGATGAAATGGTAGAAGAGGAACTCATCAAATCTGCAGAGAACGCCAAACTGAATGGAATAGCCTTAGCATAGCCTTTAGAAGATAGGCTCAGGATCCAGAAGAATCTTGATAGATTTCAACAGTAGATCCTATCCAACAAAATATAATTTGGTAGTGAGAAAAATAAGATGTTACATGTATTTCTTTTCTTAGGCAAGAAAAGCCAAATGCACAAGTTTAGAAGAGGTGACTCAACAGCAGTAATTGTGAGAGGGATATAGGAATTCTAATGGACGGCCACTTAAATATGAGCCAGTATGCCAAAGCTGCCAAAAAAGTCAACGCAGCCAAAGGCTATATCAATAGTAATAGTATCAAGGTCACATGACACTATACTAGCAGCTTTAGTACTGCTTTATACTGCAGAGACCACCCTTTATAAGATCACACTTGGAATACTGCATCCAGTTTTAGTCATCACAATATAAAAAAGATGTTGCAGAAAAAGTGAAGTGAAAAGTAATAAATTTAGCCTGGAAAATCAGAAATGTGAGAAAGAAATTCAAAATTGTTTCACTGACTCTGGTATAAAAGGGAATAAAAAAGAAATTCTATCAGGTTTTCAAAATTCTGTTACTGTGGCCAACTGTAATAATGTGGATTTCTAAGGTTTTTTTCCCCTTTTCTGGTGACTGCTTCCTGATCTGGTATACTTCAATGGAATGACACCACCTAAAACACTAGTATCATGCTGAGAGAACTCGATAGACTAAATATAATTAATTCTAGGCAGTATTTTTTATCATTTACTTCTAAAGCCATTTGGAAGTGAAAGGAAGATAAAAAGCCCTTCTGTGATTCTTTTTTATTTTATAGGTTACAGCTGCATCATCCACTTGCTTTAAAAAGATGTAGCCACATGCTGTCTTCATGCTTCCCTATAATCTGAAACTATTTTTTAAAAAGAAAATGAAAATGATTCTGTAGGTTTAACAGGTAAATGTTTCAATAGTTATATTTGATAAGAATATTTATATTTTTAAAATCTATTCCTGACTGTTTCTATCTGGTTTTGATATTAAAAAAATTATAATTTACCTACTTTACTTTACTTTTTATGTCTTTTTACTTTAAATAGCTGATAGATTTTATTAGCAATAGATTTTGCAGTTGTATTTTGTCAATAGCATTTTTGTTTATTTATATCCTGTCTTTACTATTTACAAATAATGCAGCAAATATATCCAACATATCTTCCATCTATTTTCTCCATATAACCCTGTGAGGTGAGTTAGGCTAAGAGAGACTAACAGCCCTAAGGTCACCCAGCTGGTTTTCATGACTAAGGTAGGACGTGAACTCATGGGCTCTTTCTTTCTAGCCTGGCACTTTAACCACTAGATCAAACCGTCTTTCTGTTCTTATTTGCCCCAAATAAGACATCCCCTGATAATATGCCCAATTGGGCTTTTGAGCACATGGCAATAAGACCAAGTGCTTATTTCAGGGTTAAAAAAAATATAAGACAGGGTCTTATTTTGGGGAAAACATGGTAATCAAGAGAGTGAATCACTTAATAAAACAAAATTTAATTTGAAAATAATTTAATTAAAAATAGGATGAACACTAGTCTGAAATACAATGGTTTGGAAACACCTCAAATTTTTTATCTTCTATCTGGTTATGAACAGAAAGAAAGTACTCATTAAACTTTTAAATACTGAATTTACACTAAAAGAAGACAAAAGAAGTCAAACTACATTAGTACCCACTGGCAAGGACTCCTGGGAGAAAGAAAAAGCACCCATAACAACCATGTTTCCCTTATCAGTCACCAAAAACACCAAGAGATAGACAGTTTGTTACTAGAAATAACACCAAGCAACAGGCACAAACTGTAAGTAGAAAAAAAACCACCCTCAAACAGTTAATTCATAAAACGCAGCAAAGCTGAGAAGACATAGACCCTGCTACAATGAAAGGAATGCCTTGTGTTCAATACATACCCGTCTGTCGATCTTATCACCCTGTGAACCATATATTAAATATTAAAAGGGAATACTGCAGGATGTTAAAATCACTACAATACTGTACAGAGGTAAGTTGTTTTCGATTTTCATTAATCTGAACAGTTCTGCGATTATGTACATGGATGACATAGAAGTGTACACATTTTTTTAAAAAACCAAATAGCAATAGCAGTTCCTTTTCAGAACAAATATTTTTGAATGAGATGAAAAATTAATACTGAAATTTGTTGTTATATATAATTTAACATCAACCAAATGAGGTTTGCTTGGTTTATAGGGATTTTACTTCATATAAATCTAACTACCTACTCATTACTACCTACCTATTCCAAGGATCCCTTGGAAGGCAGGGCGGAGGATTTCGGACAATACCTGTATGACAAAATCGTTCAGATCCGGGAGGATTTGGACTCTGACTGGGTAGATCAGGGCAGGGTGACGAGGAATAGTCTTGAGAATGTTACCTGGGAGGAGTTTGATGCTGTGACTCCCGATGATGTGGACAGGATTTTGGGGAGACTTAGTGCTTCATGGCGAAGGTTGTTGAGAGTGTGGTCGCACGACAGTTTCCACAGGAGGAAACTGATCTTATCTAGATCTGATCTAGATAAGATGGAGGAAACATCTTATCTAGATCTGTTCCAGTCAGGTTTCAGGTCTGGGCACAGCACAGAAACGGCATTGGTCGCGTTGGTTGATGATCTCTGGAGGGCGCCGGACAGGGGTTGCTCCTCTGTTCTGGTCCTGTTAGATCTCTCAGCGGCTTTTGATACCATCGACCATGGTATCATGCTGCACCGGCTGGAAGAGTTGGGGATGGGAGGCACCGTGTTGCGGTGGTTCTCCTCCTTTCTCTCCGACCGGTCGCAGTTTGTGTTGGCAGGGGGGCAGAGATCGACCTCGAGGCCTCTCATCTGTGGAGTGCCGCAAGGATCGGTCCTCTCGCCCCTTCTGTTCAACATTTATGTGAAGCTGCTGGGCGAGATCATCCGTGGCTTCGGGGTGAGATACCACCAATATGCTGATGACACCCATCTGTACATCTCCACCCCAGGCCACCCCAATGATGCCCTTGAAGTGATGTCCCAGTGCCTGGAGGCTGTGCGGATCTGGATGGGGAGGAACAGGCTCAAGCTCAACCCTTCCAAGACTGAGTGGCTGTGGCTCCCGGCATCCCGATATAGTCAGTTGACTCCATCACTGACTATTGGGAGCGAGTCTTTGGCCCCCACAGAAAGGGCTTGCAAACTGGGAGTCCTCCTGGATATGCAGCTGTCCTTGGAGGAACATCTGACGGCTGTAACCAGGGGGACCTTTTGTCAGGTTCGCCTGATTCGCCAGTTGCGGCCCTTTCTTGATCAGGATTCCCTGTGCACAGTCACTCATGCCCTCGTCACCTCTCGCCTTGACTACTGCAACGCTCTCTACATGGGGCTCCCCTTGAAGAGCACCCGGAGGCTCCAACTGGTCCAGAACGCAGCAGCGCGGGTAGTGACGGGAGCAGCATGGCGCTCCCATGTAACACCGCTCCTGCACGAGCTGCACTGGCTCCCGGTGGTCTTCCGGGTGCGCTTCAAGGTGTTGGTCATCACCTTTAAAGCACTCCATGGCATAGGGCCTAGCTATCTTCGAAACCGCCTGTTGCTACTGACGACCTCCCATCGACCCGTGCACTCCCACAGAGAGGGTGCCTCAGGGTGCCATCAGGGTGCCATCAGCCAAACAATGTAGGCTGGTGACCCCCAGGGGGAGGGCCTTCTCTGTGGGGGCACCTACCCTCTGGAATCAGTTGCCCCCAGAGATAAGGAGAATCCAAGACCTCAGTGCCTTCCGCAGTGCCCTTAAAACCCACTTTTTCCAGCAAGCCGGGCTGGCTTAAGAAGAAATTTTTAAAAGTTTTAAATTGGTTTGTGATTTTTAATTTTTGGGCCAAATTTATATATATTTTAATTGTTTTTTAATATTTGTATTTCATGTTCTTAATTCTAGCTGTACACCGCCGTGAGTCCTCAGGGAGAAGGGCGGTATATAAATTGGAAATAAAATAAAATAAAATAAAATAAAATTTCAAATCTGTTTCCATACAAATAATGGAATGAGGTTCATAACAATTTACCATGTTGCTCTGAAGGAAACAAATGTTATTTACTGTATTAAAAAATATGCAAGAGAAATCATTTTCCTCCATCCTAAATGTATGCACAAATGTTTGAAGCATATGCATGTTCTACAAACTAATAAAAGGATTGAAAGTCAATTTAAAGACCATTTACATTGGTATTTATATTATTTTGCATTATTGATAAATTCATAAGAAGGTAAGCCCAAATGTGGTCTCAATAAGTGGCCAAGGTTTTTTGTACACATTTGTTTCTTAGCTTCATACATTCATGGTTCAAATATTTACCATTGCTCTGATTGTGAAAAAAACGAAAGCACAAAACTATTTTTGCCTTACCTTTTAGTCCCTTATTTCAGTTTTTACTTCCTTCAAGGATGTACCATATATATCAAACAGATTACACATGTGTTTCTGATTTTTTACAATCTGATTCTTTACAATATACTTTCCCTTTCCTTATGGAGTTCAAAGCATAACAAACACTCCTCCAATATTTCCCCTCTGTAGTTCTACGAGATAGATTGGACTGACAGACCTTCCATAGTTGAGGACAGATTTCAACTTGGATCTTCTTGGTTCAAATTCAGTGCAACCACACCACACTATTAATTTCCACATATTTCTATATATGTTAGGAACAAACATTACTTACACCCCAGGAACTAGTTTTGATCATTCTAATCATTGGTTCTATCCCCATATGCTTATCAGAATTATCACAAATTAACGGAAAACACTATATATTAAAAGCAATAGTTTGTGCCAAGATCATTTAATAGTGTTTTATGGTTTACTAAATGTAATAATCAAGATATTTTATAACAGCTCTCTTTTTAAAGAACGTTTCTTTATGGCCACTTCTAAAAGCATTCAGGGGTATGCAAGTTATAGGTTCATAATGCTGTACCTGAGACAGAATGTTAGTGCACTGCTGAAGTAAGGACACTGGAGGATTTCCAATATTAGTGGCTAGCTGTACCCGTAGCAGCTGTTCCTTTAGAGTGGCATTTTCTTGCAAAGCATGGGCCAACGCTACAGCTGCACACCAATTTGAAACAGAATCTGGAGAAAAGAGTCCTCCACAAAGAAGTTGGCCAGCTGAGACAGAATTTCCAGTAGCTGTAAAATAAGTAAGTCAATTTATTGACAGGACTATTTCAGACATGTTCACCAATATAAAGCTTTTGAAAATATCTGGGAGATTATCTAATGCAAGAATGTTTTGACCTTGATAGAGCCTTGATAGTACAGTGGTCTAAAGCACCCTGTTATTAAGACCAGCTGCCTGCAATTACTGCAGGTTCGAATCTCGCCAGGCTCAAGGTTGACTCAGCCTTCCATCCTTTCTAAGGTAGGTAAATTGAGGACGCAGTTGTGGGGGCAATAAGCTGACTTTGTATAAATATACAAAAGGATGAAGGCTATTGCTTAGCACATTGTAAGTCGCCCTGAGTCTCTGGAGAAAGGCGGCATATAAATCAAATTTAAAAAAAAAAAAAAGATAGGGGGCTTCAAAGAGTATAGCCAATTGAAATAGTGAGAACTGAAATGTGTTAGCCAATTTTGGGCAGCTATGCAGGAGTTGTTGGTCTGCTTAGGGTAGATTTTGTACTGCGCACTGGCCAGCTGGTCTTCCCACACACATGCACAACAGAAACCGGAAGACCAGGTGGCCAATGCACATGCACATGCCGGAAACCAGAAGATCGTCTTCCTGATGCACGCATACACAGTGGGGGCGGCTGTTCTTCTGGTTTCCGGTACTCAGTGCTGAAAAAGTTCTCCAACACTAGCCTATACCATTTCGGACAAATGGCTGTCCAGTCTCTTTTTAAAAACGTCCAGTGATGGAGCATTCACAACTTCTGGAGCCTATTCCATTGGCTTACTACCCTCACCATTATGAAATTTCTCCTTAGTTCTAGGTTGCTTCTCTCTTTGGTTAGTTTCTATCCATTGTTTCTTGTCTTGTCTTCTGGTGGTTTGGAAGATAGTTTCCTCATCTTTGTAGGAGTCCTTCAAATATTGGAATACTGCTATTATGTCCCCTCACCATACTAGACATATACAATTCTAGTCTTTTCACCATATTAGACATACATTCAGCTGTTCCTGCAGCTGTTCTTCGTATGTTTTAGCCTCCAGCCCCCTATTTTATTGCTCTTTTTTGCACTCTTCCCAAAGTCTCAACCTCTTTTTATATTGTGGTGACCAGAATTGTATGCAATTTTCCAAATATGGCCTTACTAAGGCTTTCAGTGGTATTAGAACTTCATGAGATCTTGAATCTATTGCTCTAAATGCAGCCCAGGATTGCACTGGCTTTTTTGGATGCACACTGTTGGCTCATATTTAAGTGACTGTCCTCTAGGATTCCAAGATACCTGTCATAATTATTGATACTGAGCCAAGGTTCAGCTACCTATATAATTGGTTTTTCTTGCCTAAGTGTAAAACCTTACTTTTACCTAAGTTGAATTTCATTTTGTTAGACAGGGCTCATTATCAGTAAATGTGATAATCTTATGTATCATTATTTTGTTTGTTAATGATTTCTTATTATGAGTTTTTGTTTTTTTTTCAGCACAGCAGGTAATGGGAAAAAAACCCAAAGAAAGTTGCTAGGAGAGTCTAATGCTGCTCACTGATACTTTATTTTGTTAAAATACCATTGTCATTTCTGGAATCAAAAAGGGATTAAGTGAAATGGGCTTCACATTTAAGGAAAAAAAAACTATTCTACAATTTAAAGCAGCAGAAGGGTTTTCAAACAACTTACAGAAGCATCCAATAATATTTCTATTATGCCATTTCATGTGTTATTACACTAGTACCATGCCAAGCTTGTTTCTGGAGCAACTGCAAATGAACATAACTGGAAAGCTCTACAGTTACCACTTATCCTTATAAGGCCTCCTGAAAGTGAGTAGAATTTTCCTCCCTCCTGTTACACCATAATCATGTATTTTTGCACCTAAAGTTAGAAGTAGAAATTTAACTTTCCAATATCGTACCATCAATGGTTGAAGGTAGAAGAGTTGATACAATTTCTCCTTGCCCTTTTTGGTTTTTGTATAAGAAACACTGGAAGCAATAAAGGACAGCACAGTGCAGGACAAATGGTTGTCTCTCATTTACCATTGACATAAGAAGCACAACAATTGCAGGCCTGTGATTGAAAGAAGAATCTTTTTTTTAGTTTAGGTCTGTACGCTTCCATAAGAATGTGGTGCATATATACATAAAACTGATACACTAATAGGTAAAAAAAAAAATTAATTAACCCAAGTGGTCAGAAAACATGTGACTTATTCAATTTCTCTCATTTTTGTTTTTCCAGTTCTCCCAAGTAATTACTTCATCTTACACATTTTTTTTAATGTGGCTCTTCTTCCCAGGACAGTAATTTACAAAAATTATTTACAAATAGAAATCCAAGTTCAATGCTTAAGGTCTCCAAAAAAGGTAAGGAAGATGGCAGAAGGGCAACTAGAAATAATTACAACTTGGTATCACTTTTAGATCCGGACTTTCCTTTAACTCATTTTTGAACTCAATTCAAAAAGAAAATAACAAAGTACTTTCTTTCTGACATTAAGAAACAAACGACTTGCAATTCATAAACCTCCAAAATTCATCAAAAACATATTTGAGTATATGAAACAACTGTCAATACCACATTACTATTAGCGTACTACTAGTTTCCTTGATGAAACAGATTATTTGGACCTTTTGCAGTCAGGATTCAGGCCTAGATATGAACAGACATGGCATCATTGGTCGCACTTTTTGTAACCAATGATCTCTGGGAGTGGCATGGGAGTAATTTGTTCATCCATGCTCTACTTGATCTATCAGCAGCCTTTCTAGAGTGGCTTTGGGGGTTGCAAGTGGGGGAGGGGGAAGCATTGTGTTGTCCTTGTTCACTTCCTTCCTTTAGGTTGCTCTCAGTCGGTGTTGATAGGAAGCAAGAGGTCCAGCCTCATCCCCTGCTTTGCAGGGTCCAATAGGGCTCAGCACTTTTTCCACTTCTGTTTAACATATACATCAAGTCACTGGATTAGATTATCTACCAACATGGATTGAAGGTCAATATGCTGATGACACCCATCTGTATATTGCGGCCCATGGTGAGTTAAACCATATTGTGACCTCCCTCTCACAGTGCCAGAGGCTGTAACGGGCTTGATGGGGAGCAATGAAACCCTGGCAAGACAGAATGGCTCTGGGTTTGGGGTTCTTCAATCCATGGAAAATTGCCATCTCTGATCTTGGATTGGGTTTCCCTGCTCCAAAAGCCTCAGTGCATGACCTTCTCCTGAACTGATGATTCCTGCTTGAAGAACAAGTGGCAGTCATGGCCAGTATGGCCTTTGGGCAACTATGGCTCAGGAATTCTGGCAGTTGAAGTCCACACATCATAAGTTGCCATAGAGGCCATAGTTGCCCACCTCTGATCTAGTGGCACAAAGAAAGGCCTTCTCTGTGGCAGCCCCTTCCCTATGGAACATCATCGTTGCAGAAATAAGACTGTCCCTCATTTTGCAAACTCTTGCAAAATTGCCCTGTATCACTGTAAGTGAATTGGGTGGCCATATAAATTTTCTTAATAAACAAATAAATAAATAAATCATGAAAACTCAGAATAACTTCTATATAAATTCCCATTTCTTATAATTAAATATTAACATTTCAGATTTTTATATCTAATTTACAGTTAAATGTGTTTCCTCCCATAAACATTAATTTTTACACAAAGTTACATTACATTTTCTTTAACGTACCTTGGAGGATTTGAGGGTGCATTTACTGAAGCAAAGTAATCTTGATTCATTTGAGATCCTCGAATTACTTCTGATACAGTGTTAATGGTCTAGAAAATAAGAATTAAAGAACACAAAGAAATCAAATGCTATAATGTCAGAATCAGGAAGTGAATAATAAATTGATATTGAGTTAGTTTCTTTGATTTATGCTACATTATGCAAAATTCACATTAACAATATTTCTATTTATTTACGAAAATACAATCAAGTATTTTCAATTTTGATTCTCTGTATATCAGTGAAGGTAACATGATTGCTGAACAGATTTAAGATTGGACAATATTTCATTACTTATTACTCCACACAATCAGAAGAATATGAAATTATTGAAAACTGAGCAATTTTTGTGCATGTGGCTGTTTACATTGAATGCATTGATTTGTATGTGATTACGTGAAGTCATACTCTGCAGACAACTTTTACATACTATCCTACAAAATCTCAAAAACAATGAGACTGAATGACACCAGTCCAATTCACTTGCAAATGATGGTAAAACACCATAAAATATTCTAAAATGATAATATTACTCCCTAATAACATAGTTAACATGAACCTTACCTTTATAATAGAAAAAGAAGACCTGAACTGTTTGTCAAACATTTTCAATAATCTAAAATTAGTTAAATTTACATTTGAAATGATGAAATTGAATCAAGCGTAGATAGTCCTCAATAGTGACCATAGGTCATTTAGTGACCATTCAAATTTAAATGACATTGAAAAAAATGACTTATTACTATTTTTCACATTTACAACCATTATAGCAATTCCATGATCATGTGATGAAAATGTAGCTGCTTGGCAAGCAGTTTGTATTTATGAGGGTTGCAGTGTCCCAGAGTCATGTCATCACTTTTGCAACCTTCTGACAAGCAAAATCAATGGGGAAGCCAGATTCACTTAACAAGTATGTTACTCACTTTACAACTGCAATGATTCACTTCACAACTGTGGCAAGAAAGTTGTAAAATGGGGCAAAATTCACTTAACAACTATCTTAATTAACAACAGAAACTTTGGGCTCAATTGAGGTCATAAATTGAGGACTACCTGTAATAATGTGTGTCAATATTTTAAAGTTCTACAGAAATTTTAAAAACTTCAGTATTTCAGAAAAGGCTATGATAATTTCCTCTTGTTATCTGATCATTATCTTATCTTTCAACAGTCACTATTCTCTAGTATTTTACCTCTGTAAGAATATCAGCGAGAACTCCAGTTGCCATCAGAATTGTACAAAGCTGTTGTAATAACCCACAATGAAACATGGCTTTTTGACAACTGCTGGTGGCACCAGGAGGATTTGTAGGAGACACCAGCACACGTACCAGCTGTAAAGAAAGTAAACAATGATTTAGGTGTGCTGAAAGTATCCAAAGCATCATTTTTAAATAACTTCAAAGATAATGCTATTCCATTTGACATTAGTACAAAACTTAGTTAGACCTCATTTTAAATGTTACTTCATATGGATAAGAAATTACCTGCAGCATCAAATATAAATTGGTTACTTTCTGTGAAGACCAACCAGCATTATCATCACCAATTTCAAACCATGGTTTCATACGCTGAATATAAGAACCTTCCTTGAAAAAATTCTGATTTGAATTGTTATTTTTCAACAAATTTTGTAGCAACAGAAGACAATCCTCCACTACTATGCCTGCAAAATAGAGTGGTTAACAGACATTAATTTTAATAGCTGTTATAAAACTGAACTATCTGAATTTATAAACTATGGAATGAAAACGCAGATTTCAGGCACATACCTCCATCACTATAACCCTCTTCTGTTATGATATCTAACAATCTTTCAAATGCATTTTCAAAAGCAACTATTTTCTGGATTGCTGCATTACTTTTTGTTAACTGCTGAAGTAACAAAACACCCTGGAGGAGAAGGCGGGGGGGGGTTAAAAAGACAAAATATTCACTGAAGTTAAAAACAAAAGACAACAACCACCAATTGCAGACAAGAACTAGTATAAGTATATATTCCATAAAATTGCTTAAAAGTGTGTGAGAATCAATTGAATAAGAATCGCTACTTTCTCTCATATACTGTCATCTTCTGTTGCTCAAATCTCCTTTAACAAAAATAGAGAATGAAGGGGGGAAAAGTAGTTTTGTAAAGCACTCAGTTATGTAGCTTCTTCAGATGACTCAGAACTTCTTCCTTATCTATGTGTTACAGTTTTGAATGCCACAATATGGAGTAAAAATAGTAGAATTATATTGTTTTAAGTTAACTGTTTGAATAGCAAGGATAAATTATTACACATTGTGGGCACTTAGTTTTTTTAAACTTACAGTGCCATCTCTTCTTCTATAGTTTTATTAGCTGGATACTCGGGTTGTGCTACAAAACTATCTGATCAGGCTTGATAAATCGACATTTAAAGTTTGAAAATTAATGAATAGTTACGATCGGCCTCTCTTCTCCCCTTCTTTCCCTCAGCCTTGCCCTACAGAAATGTCTCCTATCCTACCCCCTTCTCTCCCTCAGGTGTGCCCCACAGAAGCCTTCCCTCTCCTATCCCCTTCTTTCCCTCAGCCTTTCCCCACAGAAGCCTCTCCTCTCCTATCCCCTTCTCTCCCTAAGGCTTGCCCCACAGAAGCCCCCCCATCCTATCTCCTGCTTGCTGCTGTGAAAGTAAAACTGAACGTGAAACTCCTCTCCTCTCCTTATGTTTTGTATTTGGAACAGATTTCTTTCCAAGCAGGGAGGAGGAGTAGAGCTCCTTAGCATCAGAGCATGTTAATCATAATATAGGAAATACTAATATTCTGATGGTCATTTCGAAAATCCTTTCTTAGTGAGCACCTAGAAGAAGCCAAGAGGAACATCTGTGGCAAATTCCAAGTTTGTAGGTTTTATGGTTCTAGAGATTTCGTGATTACAGTGTGAGTGGTTTTTGCTTTTATATATATAGATTTTAGAATTCTCTCTGAAATTATTAAATATGAACTTGCATATAGGAAGTTTTGGTTCCTGGCTCTTTCTTTGTTTGAACTTTGCAAAAAATAAAGGCATGACGCATACATAATAAAGCAGAATAGTGGCTGCTGCACCTGAAAACTTATCTCTATATATATCTAGACACTTGTTGAAAAATAAGAAAATAAGATTTTGTTCTAACTATGCAAAATGTATGTCTGATAATTTATAAAATAAGGACAGCAATCACAACATGTAAATGAGTAAGGAAAATATAAGACTTAGGAATGTGAAGTGCAAGGAAATACAGGTTATAAGCAAAGAAACTGTCATTTCAGATTAATAATTTTCTGTGCAAAACAATGAACACTTCTAAAATCAAAGAAACTTGTTCATCAATTTACAATAAATCTGTATATCTCTTAAGATTTTCAGCATAAGGTTAATTAAAAAATAAACATATTTTCTTCAAACACAGTCTATAATATTCTGCAATCATGACATTGGCATATACCTCATGTACCTGTCATCTACTCTGATTATATCGTATTTTCAGTGAAATATAAATGCTAAGGAAACACTGGGCTGGTTTTACAATTGAGAAAAGAATTTCATTAATAAAATGTTGTATGAAGGTAAAATATCTACTCACATCATTTCTTATGACCTCTCTAGAATCTGCTAGTAGATCCATTAATCTTGAGACTCCTAGAAAAAAAATGATAGACTTGCGTTTAAGAGAGAATTATCTATTTTAATCAGATATTCAAGGTCTCAAGCAAAGTCTTATCTAGTCTGGCCAGTAGTGATTCTACTAAATGCCAAGGTCTGAGTATATGAATTTCTACATTCATGTCATATGAGACATCATTAAAGCATGACACTCCCCCTCCCCATATTCTTTTCTTTACAAATTAAGAAAGCTTGTTTTTAATGGCTTGTTGGCATTCAAAGAATAAAAAATAGCGCAGTCTACGTGCCAGATCGGCCCCCTGAAAGCTCTCGTCTCTCGAGGAGCCCGATCAAAGTTTCCTGCACCACTTCAGGGAGCGCTCCTCGAGAGACGAGAGCTTGCAGGGGGCCGATCTGGCATCCGCAATGGAGAGCAAAATCTGGCTGCTCCCCGAACCAGACGCTGTTTACCGCTCCGAGTCCCAAGCGGTAGGAAACGAGGGCTGCCTTGGGCTGCAAATATGCCAAGGTGGAATCCTGATGCCGTACTTACAGCAGAGAGAAGAAGCTGGATTTTGCTCTCCATTGCAGACACCAGATCAGCCCCCTGCAAGCTCTCGTCTCTTGAGGAGCCCAACCAAAGTTTCCAGTGCCGCTTCAGGGAGCACTCCTTGAGAGATGAGAGCTTGCAGGGGGCCGATCTGGCGTCCACAATGGAGAGCAAAATCCGGCTGCTCCCCAGACCAGACGCCATTTACCACTCCGAGTCCCAAGTGGCAGGAGACGAGGGCTGCCTTGAGCCATCGGCTGGCGCAAATATAGCAAGGCAAATGCTCATGCCATGCAAGTTCGAGTAGTGCTTCGCTCCCACACTTCTTCCGGCCCTTGAATGAGAATGAGAGAGAGAGATGGGGGGAGAGAGTGAGAGAAAGAGGGGGGAAAGAGAAAGAGAGAGGGGGGAGAGGGGGGGAAGAGAAAATGAGAGAGAGTGGGAGGGGGGGGAATGAGAGAGAATTAGAGAGAAAGAGTGGGATAGAAAGGAAGAGAGGGGGGAATGAGAGAGAAAGAGAGAATGAGAAAGAGTGGGAGAGAGAGAAAGAGAGAGGAGAGAGAGAAAGAGAATGAAAGGGGGGAAGGAGAAAGAGAGAATGAGTGGGAGAGAGAGAAAGAGAGAAAGAGAAAGAGGTGGGAGAGAGAAAGAATGAGAGAGAGAGAAAGAGAGAATGAGAGAAAGTGGGGGAGGGAGAGAGAGAGTGGGAGAGAGAGAAAGAGAGAGGGGGAATGAGAAAGAGAATTAGAGAGAAAGAGTGGGAAAGAAAGGAAGAGAGGGGGGAATGAGAGAGAAAGAGAAAGAGTAGGAGAGAGAGAAAGAGAGAGGGGAGAGAGAAAGAGAATGAGAGGGGGGAAGGAGAAAGAGAGAATGAGAAAGAGTTTCAGAGAGAGAGAGAGAGAGAGAGAGAGAGAGGAGAGAGAGTGCCATCCCGTCACTGGGAGTCCAAGTGCTTCAGTAAGCGGCATGCTGGATTCATATTAGTAGTCTGCGAAATTTAAAATTATGAACTTGGTGGTGCCTGAGGTCCAAAAGGTTGGGGACCCCTGCTGTATGGAATGACAACATTGCTCCATTTGTTGTTCTCTTCCTTGTTATGAAACAGCTGCTGCTGGATCCTTTTGTGGATTTGATGAAGGCCCAGTTTTGATAGGGCATCCTTGATGTATTTTTGTTTTTTCTTTCTCTTTTACCTCAGGTGTCTTTGAGGATACAGAAAAACTCCCAAGTAGCCTCAACAACTTTCAGAGAGCTAATGCCCAATCCTCAGAGTGCTAACAACCAGATGACTGCAAAGAATATATATTTTTCCATTCCTCACCAGTCAATCAGAACTGAAGAAACTTCTTAGATGAGAAGAGACAATTTCAAATGGAAAAAAAGTTTGGATGCATTTTGGAAAAGGCACATTTGGAACAATCATGACCGGGATATTGAGAATCTTCATAGAATCTCTCTCTTTCTCAAGGGATTGATTAAATAACATCTTAATTGGTTTTGGAACACAATTCTAAAGCTCCCAGCCTTTGCCCCACACTGCCTGCCAACACTGCCTGAATCAGGGTATGGTTTGATCCAGAATAGAGGCTCCTATATTGCAACATTTCATTACTCAATTATGGTGTTCAAAACATAATGTGCTTATTATTACTCTTATCTTTTCATACTACAGAAAACATTATTTACCCAGAAAGTTAATGCCCACATTAACAGCGGTGGACACACACTTGACCTGATTTTCATCTCTGGGCAGTGGATAAATGCTCAGGGTTGGGATGACCTTTCTATATTACCCCTGTGATGGTCCGACCATTCCCTCCTTCAGCTAGACTTTCCTTCCGCCAACCTCCACCGCTGGGAGGCGGAACCAACTCGCTGGTTCCGCCCCAGGCACCTGATGGACCCTGATAGGTTCCTGACGGAGCTTGGGACATTTCCCACTGATCTATCCCGTGATTCGCCAGAGGCCCTGGTGGATGCCTGGGAACGGGCCACCACCAGGGAACTGGATTGAATCGCTCCCTTGCGGCCTCTCCTCCGACAGGGATCCCGGGCAGCTCCATGATTTTCCGTGGAGCTCAGGGAAATGAAGCTTCGGAAGAGACGCCTAGAGGGCCGTTGGAGGTCTTCCTATTCCGAGTCTGACCGAACACAGTTAAGAACCCATATTAGGTCTTATCTTGTGGCGATGGAAGCAGCGAAACGTGATTATTTCGCTGCTCTCATTGCGTCTGCAGAAAATCGCTGAGCAGCCTTGTTCTGAGTGACTCGCACCCTTCTCCATCAAGGAGCAAGGGAAGACTCCTTGCAAGGCAGTGCTGAGGATTTTGTGCAATTTCTGCAAGACAAAATCGCTCAGATTCGGACGGGGTTGGACTCTGACTGGGCGGGATCCGATGAGGGGATGGGAGCTAATCTTGGAGATGACATCTGGGTTGACTTTGACCTTTTTCTATGGAGGAAGTGGACAGGATTGTGGGTAGACTGGGAGCCTCCACATGTTTACTGGACCCTTGTCCCTCCTGGCTTGTTGTGGCAACCAGGGAGGTGACTGGAGACTGGATCCGAGCAATTATCAACGCTTCATTGAGAGATGGGGTCTTCCCCGCCTCACTCAAGGAGGCAGTGGTTCGTCCCCTCCTCAAGAAGCCAGCCCTGGATCCGGCATCATTGAACAACTTTCGTCCTGTCTCCAATCTTCACTTTATAGCGAAGGTTGTTGAGTCTGTGGTGGCGTACCAGCTTCCGCAATTCCTGTAGGAGACTGATTATCTAGACCCATACCAATCAGGCTTCAGGCATGGACACAGCACGGAAATGGCATTGGTCACCCTGGTGAATGATCTCTGGCGGGCCCAGGATGGGAGTTATTCCCCCATCCTGGTGCTACTTGACCTCTCAGCGGCTTTTGATACCATCGATCATGGTATCTTACTGCGACGTCTCGGGGGGCTGGGGGTGGGGAGCACTGTCCTACAGTGGTTCTCCTCCTACCTTTCGGGCCGTTCACAGTTTGTTTGGGCAGGGGATCAGAGATCTTCCCCGAGGCCCCTCACTTGTGGGGTGCCACAGGGGTCGGTTCTCTCCCCCCTGCTCTTTAACATCTATATGAAGCCGCTGGGTGAGATCATTCGAGGTTTCGGGGTGCGGTATCATCAGTACGCTGATGATACCCAACTGTACATCTCCACCCCGGACCAACCTAGGGATGCCCTTTCCGTGATGTCTAAGTGCCTGGAGGCGGTACGGGTCTGGATGGGTAGGAACAGGCTCAGACTCAACCCCTCCAAGACAGAGTGGCTGTGGATTCTGGCGTCCCATGATCTAGCTGCCCCATCACTGTTGATCGGAGGGGAGTCTCTTGCTCCCTCGGATAGGGTCCGTAATCCTGGCGTCCTCCTTTATTCACAGCTGTCTTTAATGGACCATCTAACAGCCGTGACAAGGGGGGCATTTGCACAGGTTCGCCTGGTGCGCCAGTTACGCCCTTTTCTAGACAGGGACGCCCTCCGTACGGTCACTCAAGCTCTCATTATCTCTCGGTTGGATTACTGCAATGCCCTCTACATGGGGCTGCCCTTGGGGTGTACCCGGAGGCTCCAACTGGTCCAGAATGCGGCCGCGCGAGTAGTTAGGGTGCATCCCGCTACTCCCATATAACACCACTATTGCGCGAGCTGCACTGGATGCCGGTGGTCCTCCGGATTCGCTTCAAGGTGCTGGTACTCATCTATAAAGTCCCTCATGGCACATGCCCGGGGTATTTGCAGGATCATCTCCTACCGGCCTCCCACCACCCAGTGCGCTCACATAGGGCTGCCCTCCTCCAGGTCCCCTCAGCTAGACAGTGTCGGCTGGTGGTCCCCAGGATGAGGGCGTTCTCTGTGGCCGCACCAACCCTCTGGAATGGGTTGCCCACCAAGCTCCAAACGGCCCCTGACCTCCGCACCTTCCGCGCCAACCTAAAGACATGGCTCTTCCACCAACTTCCCTGATCTGCCGTGGATTTTAATTTGGATATTTGGGGATTTTTAATTTGGTGTTAATACTATTTAATTTTTACTTATTATCGGGTTTTTCTATTGTTGTGAGCTGCTCCGAGTCCTACGGGAGAAGGGCGGCATATAAATTTGACAAAAATAAAAAATAAATAAATAATAACGATAATGATTATATTTATTATTTATTTATTATTTATTTATTTATTTATTTATTTATTTATTTATTTATTTATTATTTATTTATTTATTTATTTATTTATTTATTTTGTGTATCACCCTTTTCCTGAAGGACTCGGGGCGGTGAACAGCCAGCAGATAAAATACAGAAAATACAAAAATTAAAACAATATTAAAAACCAATTAAATTAATTTGGCCCACAGTTAAAATACCCCTATATTAAAAAACTCATAATTTAGCAATTTAAAATTAAAAATTTTAAAAATAAGGCCAGGTCAGCCCAGCTTGATGAAACAAAAATGTCTTTAAGGCACGGCGGAAAGTGCGCAGATCCGGGATCCGCCGTATCTCCGGGGGCAACTCCTTCCAGAGGGTCGGTGCCCCCACAGAGAAGGCTCTCTCCCTGGGGGCCACCAGCCAACGTTGTTTGGCCGACGGAACCCTGAGGAGCCCCTCTCTGTGGGAGCGTACTGGTCAGTGGGAGGCTACTGGCGGCAGAAGACGGTCTCGTAAATACTCGGGCCCTAAGCCATGGAGCGCTCTAAAGGTGGTAACCAGTACCTTAAAGCGCACCCGGAAGACCACTGGGAGCCAGTGCAGCTCGCGCAGGAGAGGTGTTACATGGGAGCGTCGAGTCGCCCCCATCACCACCCGCACGGCCACATTCTGGACCAGTTGGAGCCCCCGGGTGTTCCTCAAGGAACATGTAGAGAGCATTACAATAGTCCAAGCAGGACGTGACGAGGGCATGAGTGACCGTGCGTAAGGCATCCCGATCCAGAAAGGGACGCAACTGGTGGATCAGGCAAACCTGATAAAAAGCACCTCTGGCCACGGCCGTCATATGCTCTTCTAAAGACAGCCATGTATCCAGGAGGACACCCAAGTTGCGAGCCCTCTCTGTGGGGGCCAACAACTTGCCCCCAAAAATCAGTGATGGTACCAACTGACTATATCGGGATGCCGGAAGCCACAGCCACTCGGTCTTGGATGGGTTGAGCCTGAGCCTGTTTCTCCCCATCCAGATCCGCACGGCCTCCAGGCACCGGGACATCACATCAAGGGCATCATTGGGATGGTCCGGGGTGGAGATGTACAGCTGAGTATCATCAGCGTACAGATGACACTTCACCCCAAAACCACGGATGATCTCACCCAGCGGCTTCACATAAATGTTGAACAGAAGGGGCGAGAGAACTGACCCTTGCGGCAGCCCACATACAAGGCGCCTCAGGGTCGATTTCTGCCCCCCTGTCAACATGAACTGCGACTGATCGGAGAGGAAGGAGGAGAACCACTGCAATGGTATATGACCCCCAGGCCGATAACAGGGCCAGAAAGAAGGGGGTGGGGGGAGGAGAGGTCACGCATGGAGGCCCCATCCCAGAGCCATCCACCGGACTCTCCAACCCCAGGTCTTTCCATCCATCCCCTATCATCGTTTCAGCCATGCCATGCCTCCGTTGGCGACCTCCATTTCGCCTTTCCGCCAGTGTCCAGCAACATCCACCTCACCCATTTCGCAGCCATCTTCATCCAGCTATCATCTCCTCGCAATCATTGCGCGGCGGCCGCCATTGCTGCCGCAACTCTGCAACTCTGTCAGTGCCAGACCACCCTGTCCACCGTCGGCACCGTCGGTACTGCCACATCGTCACCGCCGTTCTGACAGCCACCACCCAGCGAGCGGGGAAGAAGCCGGCATCGCTGTAGGCCAGCCTCTCTACTCCTCCTTGCACGGCGCCTCGCGGCATCCTGCAGCCTCCCGCGGCGTACTTCTTTCACTTTCCCTTACCTCAAACATTTCGAAGGGCAAAAAAGCCCTCAACGGGTTGAGGAGGAACTCTCCCAAGCAGAGGTGGGGCTGCCGATGGTCCTGGCAGCCCCAGGAGACCCTGAAACACCAAAAACGCTGCCCATCCCGACAGCGACTCAGGTCGGCACCGCCATGTTGGGGCACGCGCAGAAGATTGCAAATAAATAAAGCCAATGATTTTAAATTTTTATCAATTGCTTTGGATATCTGTTTTCATTCCGGTATGCTGTCCAGAGCCACCGTGTTTGAATTGGGCAGGCATATACATTTGTTTAAGAAAAATATAATTAATAAATAGCTATTATGTTTAAAAATGGATGTAAAGGTTTAAAAATACTTACCCATAGGACTGACTAAGATTATCTGCTGCACTTGGGGACCTTGCTGTTTTAACAACACTGTAAGTAGTTTTACTCCAGGCCACCGGACATGAAAATCAAACTCCTGCAATGATCATATATTTCACTGATAAAGTATTAAAGTATTATTGTAGCAGTAATGTAATGCACCAGTTCTAAAGAGGCTAGCATTTACATTTTTCTCTGGGGGGAGTAATTAATAAATTATTGATTGAAATATTATAAATCTGCCAAATAATTAACATCAAGCAACAGCAATACCTAAAAAGCTTTTCTCAAGTGATTTAGATTAGTTTATAAGAAAAAAGTTTCAGGTAAAATTAAGAAGGATATATATGTGTGAAATTTACTTGTCATAGTCATAACAAATTCCTGGAATGAATATTCCAGGCAAACTGTTTCTTAATTTTTTATCCAAATAAAATTTAAGATCAAATTAAGTACATTTCCACACCATTTGATCAGTGCTCCAGATTCTTAGAGCTACCCTGATTTATTCCTACAACACAGATGCAGGCTGGGGAAGAAAGCAAAGAATGTAAACAAGAGATTGTGGCAGCTTGTTATGACTGTCTCAGATGGAAGAGGAGGAACAAATGAGATATACAGAATTCCAATCCAGTATTTCAAACATGGTCACATGCCACAGGGCTCACACTTCCTTTTTTTTTTTTTTTTTTTTTTTGGTAGCCCTTGGAATGCCTCAAATCACACATCTGAAAAAATAATGTGCAGCATCCCCTTTTTTCTGGTTAAAATGCAAACATATGAGTTAATTTTGTTTGAATAATTGAATGAACTGAAAATACTCAAGTGAGTTATCAGAAGTAAAAGGAAGCTAAAATATCCCAGTTCACTCTTCTGTACAGAACAGTTGTGCAGCATATGAGGAGAAATGCAATCACAATGAGGATCTCTCCCTAAAATTTTTCCACTGTAATCCTTTCTTCCTAACTTTTATTAACTGGCACAAGTGAAGGAGGTAAGTAGGTTTTGTCCCATCCCCCGCTTTCAACACACACAAATTTCATGACTCCTTGCAAAATGTCCCTTTCAAATATGTATCAGATTGAAATGGTTACCTGGGAATGCTGTATAAATGTACTCTATTTATGAATTTTTGAATTGCAAACTTTCTCAGATAGAAACAAGCTGGTCCCTAAGTTCATTCTTGAAAGTCCCAGAAATCAGGAGAAGATCAGAAAAGATTAGTTTCTGGTGCACCACACAGCTATGACATACTCGCATACTGCATACAACCTTTTCCTGTCTTCCCCCACCCCACCATTTCCTTTCTGACCTTCACAATGCCAACAGTGTGGACATATTGAACAGAAGTGGGGAAAGATCATGAACATGACAAAATCGTTAGGCAAAGACAAGCTCATGGAACATGTGAAAGTATCTTATGCAATCCACAATAACCAAGAGGAAAGGAAAACTGATGGAAGAAATGGAGATGCTGTTTAGCATTAGGACTGAATATTAGCATCAGTGGTGTGTGCCCCGTAGCCCAATATTGATACAGGAGAAGGTTAAAAGTTTGTTTCACAACTCATAACAGGAGGCTGGTGAAAGCATTGCTGAAGATATATTTGTTGGAAGTCATCAGTGGTTTCTGAGTTTTAAGGGTAGGATGCACTTGCATAATGTGAAAATGAGTGGAGAGACAGCGAGTGTGGATGAGGATGCATCCTGGGAGTTCCTGGAAGCCCTCAAGAAAATAATTGAGGAAATTGGTTATTCGTCCCAGCAATATTCAATGTGGATGAAACAGGTTTTATTTGAAGAAAATGCTGTACAAAATCTATACCAGCAAGGAGGAGATCATGATACCAGGCTTCAGCTGTGAATAGCTAACTGTGATGCTAGGTGCCATGCTTCTGGTCATCTGATCCTAAAACTGCTAGTCTACCACTGAGAACCAGCAAGCTCTTGAAAACATCTCAAAGCGTTCACTTTCTGTTGTGTGGAAGGATATCAATAATGTTTGGTTCACCCTTCTGAACACTGAAGACTGATTCTTCCAACATTTTGTCCTGAAAGTCGAGAAGTATTGCCATAAGAAAAAACATTTGGAGAATTATAGACTATTAAAATTAGAAGGCCATGATTTGTTAAAGGGGTGGCACGCCTTATTGTGGAACGCCGGGAACAAAATCTATAAACATTTTAAAAATCACATAATAAGAAATTCACTGATTGGCATCTAGTTCGAAATTAAAAACAAACATTATATGAAGGTTCCTGGCTGGATATCTGCATTGGAGGCGGCAACGCACCCCAAAACACTAACTCCCCATAAATTAATAAGATACAAAAAACTACTGGACTCCCAAGGAAGTTTAAAAACATGGCAGGAACTCAGGGAACAAGGCATAGAAATAGATTGGTGGCCCTACCTACAAATACAAACTAGATACAACAAAGACAATGAGGAAGGAGGAATCGACATAAATCCCAACCGACTAGATAAATTATTAGGAACTAAGGATGGAAATTTGATTTCAAAGATATACAAATACTTATTAGAATCTGACCTAGCAGAAAATTTAGTTAAAGGACAAATGATAGCTTGGGCAAGGATCACCGGCAAAAATATACAATTAGAAGAATGGGAAAGGGTATGGGAAAACAACTATAGAATAACAAAATCCGTAGCATATAAGGAGAACCACTACAAGATGTGGTACAGATGGTATCTGGCCCCTGCGAGATTGGCGAGGATGTATGCAAACCTTAATCCAACGTGCTGGAAATGCAAACAAGCTCAGGGAACCTTCTTTCATGTCTGGTGGCTTTGCCCAAAAATTAAAAAAATATTGGATAAAAATTAAAATTTGGATATCAGAAATAATTGCAGAGGATATTAAGCTAGAACCAGAAATTTTTTTGTTAGGAATGCTTAATCAAAACATTAGAAAGGAAAAAAAGTACCTAATATTACATATAATTACAGCAGCTAGGTTAGCTCTAGCACAAGTCTGGAAAACAGATCAATTTCCAACGGAGCAGCAAATAATTAAAAAAATCTACACATGTGCAGAAATGGATAGACTAACGTTGAAATTGAAAGATAAGGAAGACTCTCAATATTTTAAGATATGGGACAGTTGGTATGAGTGGATAAATCAATGGAAAAGAAGGTAAAGTCAAAACTTAGTAAGAAATTTAAAGTAATAATTATACACCACCATTAAGGGAAAAAAAGGGAAAATAAGTTCTTGTATATGTGTGTATTTATATACATTATATATACCTTATTTGTTGTTTGTTGATATTGTTGATTGTATTTTAAGGTTGTGAATGTTTTATACAATTTTATGTTTTGTTTCTTAAATCTAATAAAGTTTGTTTTTAAAATTAAAAAAAAAGAAAGAAAAAACATTGAGTTCAAGATTCTGCATATTTTGGATGGTACCCCAGGTAATTCACTTTACCTGAGCAATTTTCAATCAAGTGTGAAGGTTGTGTACCTGCAGGTTGTGAACACCACCTGTCTCCCACAACCTAAGGAACAGGGAGTAATAGCAACCTTCCAAAAAATATTCTCTTTGCCACATATTTAGGCAGGCGGCTCAGGTAATCAAAGCAGACTCCCAGATGTCTTGTATTAGTTTTAGAAGTTGTACAACATCTACAAGGCTGTCAGGAAAATTGTTACAGTATGGCACAAGGTTATTACTGCAAATCTGAATGAAGTATGGAAACATTCTTCACTCATTTTTTTCATGACTTTCATGTCATATTAATATAAGAGAATGCACCAACACCATCACATCAGGTTTTACCAGATGCAGTAAGTGCAAAATCTACTTTGAGTGTTTTTTACCTACTTCAGACTTACAAACAAAACAGATTTGTGAACAGCCTCTAGGAACATAACCTGTTTGAAATTAGGGTAATGTATGTATTTGCTGTGAAATGTCTAATTCTAGCTACAGCAGGCAATTAGAATGAGTGATAGCTTATCTCTGTCCAAAATTTCTGAAATAATCACCAACACTGATATAAAATACTCTTGAAAAAAGGTAGTCCTTGACTTGTAACCATTCGTTTGTAGTCAAAAAAAATTATTTACAACCAATCCTTGCACTTATGACCATAGCAGCATCCCCGTGGCCATGAAATTAAAATTTGGGTGTCTGGCAACTGGCATGTATTTACGACAGCTGCAGCATGCCAACATCATGTGAACACCATTTGCAACGTTCCCAGCTAGCTTTTGACAAGCAAACTCAATTGGGCAAGCTGGATTTGCTAAACGACTGGATGGCTCACTAAACAACTGCAATAATTTGCTTAACTATCCTGGTTTAAAATGTTGTGAAATTGGGCACCACTCACATTGACTGCCTTGCTCAGCAATGGAAATTCTGATTCCAATGGTGATCGTAAGTCAAGGACTACCTACCCTGGTACAGTACATTGTAACAGCAGTAACAGTAAGAGGGATCTAGAAGTCTTAGTGGGAACCAGTTAAATATGAGCCAGCCGCATGCTGGAGCTGCCAAAAAAGCTAATCCTAGATTGCATCAATAGAAGTTTCAAAAATCACATGATGTATTAGTACTATTTTATACTGCTTTGATAAGATTACACTTGGAATACTGTGTCCAGTTTTGGTCACCACAATACAAAAAAAGAAATCGAGTCTAGTAAAAGTGCAAAGAGCAATAAAGATGATTAGAGAGCTGGAAGCTCAAACATATGATAAACTGTTGCAAAACTGGGTATGTCTAGTCTAATGAACAGAATTCAATTTCAATCCAAAAGAGAGTTGAAAGGAACCTTTGAGGTTTTCTAGTCCAACACCTTGCTATAACATTTCAGGCAAGTGGCTTCCCAGTCTCTTCTTAAAAACCTCCAGTGATGAAGCATTCACAACTTTTGAAGGCAACCTGTTCCACTGTTAATTGTTCTCGCTGTTAGGAAGTTTCTTCTTAATTCCAGGCTGCTTCTCTCCTTGATTAGTTTCCATCCATTGTTCCTTGCCCTGCCTTCTGGTGCTTTGGAAAATACGTTGACTCCTTCTTCTTTATGGGAGCCCCTCAAATACTGGAATATTGCTAACATGTCACCCTAATCTTCTTTTCTCTAGACCAGGAGTGTCAAACTTAATTTCATTCAGGGCCACATCAAGGTTGTGTTTGACCTCAAGGGGCCGGGGGGGGGCATGGCCGGGGGGGGGCATGGCCAGCTTGATGTCATTCGTGTTGGGGGCACCTATGGTGGCCCAAGTGCTCTGCCAGTGAAAACGGGTTCTCGAGCTCGGTTTTCAGCTGCAACAGCATCCTGCAATCCTCTATCAGTGAAAATGGAGTTCGGGAAGGCCAGACACAGCAGAGGCACCACGGGCCAGTACTTTGCTGTTTCCAGGGCAGTTCCGCGGGCCAGATCTAAGCATCCCGCGGGTGTTAGTCTATGGTTAGTCTAGAGCAGGAACACCCCTACTAAAGACTAACCATAGCCAAATCTTGCAACTGTTCTTCGAACGTTTTAATCTCCAGTCATTTAATCACCTTAGTTGCTCTTCTCTGCACTTTTTTCAAAGTCTCAACATCAACATCGAAGTCTCAACATCAAAGACTAAGAGTGACATAATAATAGTATTTCCAACATTTGAAAAGCTGTCACAAAGAACAGGGGATTAACCTATTCTCCAAAGCACCTGAGGACAAGACAAAAAGTAATGAATGGAAGCTTAACAAAGGGAGATCAATTCTAGAATTAAAGAGGCAATTTTCTGACAAGTGAGAACAATTAATCACAATTAATCTGGTTTCCCTCCAAAAGTTGTGAGTGCTCTATCATTAGAGGTTTTAAGACACTGGACAGCCATTTGTCCAGAATAATATAGAGTCTCCTGCAGGGTGGATTTGATTTAAATCATGATTTAAATAAAAGGCTTGATTTAAATCAACTCGATTTAAATCATAATTTTTAAAGAGCAACTGTCATCTCTGCTACTCCTTTGACCCACTGTTGACTCACCGATAGTCCCAGTGTTGCAGAATATACAGGCTCATGCTACATAACTAAGCTCCATTTCATGCTGAATAAACTAAATTATTTATGTATCTTAAACAGAAAACTATCTTATGATAGATTTTTACCCCAAAAGTTTTTTATTAAAATTTGATATAAATCAAAAAAATCCGATTTAAATCAAAAAAATCTGATTTTTTTGATTTTTTAAAAAAAATCATTGATTTTTATCCACCCTAGTCTCCTGCTTGAGCAGAAGGTTAGATTACAAGGCCTCCAAGAGCCCTTCCAATTCCTTTATTCTGCTATACTTTATTTATGACAATGTCACTCAGTTAAATGACATACTTATTTAATAATTTTAAAAAAACAATTCTCACCTCTAAATAAGTCAGCAGAAGAGTGACATTTTCATGTTGCTTAATGAAAATTTCGGTAAACTGACTTCCAAAATCTTCCGTTTGTTTCTGTGAATTTTCTTCTGTAACATTAAAAATAGTACAAATCAGAGGTCTCAACAAAGACAATTTAAAGTAAATATAATAAACATATTAAAAAGTGAAATTGAACAATTATATATATATATAAAATTGTTATATCAGGACTTTAGGTGTTACAGTTTACAGCCTTGGTAGTAAATGCCAAAGTAAAACAAACTCAATGAACTAGTAAATAAACATTTAAAAATATACCAATGCTCTATCTAAGACTACCTTAACTCATTCATATTCAGAAAGACACTTTAAGTTGAATTTCTCAAACAGGAATCCCTTAAACAAAAAACAATTTCATCTCATATTTTTTAAGTTCAAAAGCCTCTTCCTGAACAAACCATTTATTAAATCATATACAGCATAATGTCTGCAAGTTTCCAATTTTCGGGGGGCGGGGGGGGGGCATTCTAAAGAAGGTAGTGTAGTTATGGAAAATCCCGGCTGAATGATGCTTTAGGCTCAGTTATATGATGAAAACATTATTAGATGTGGATATGGATGAGAGCAATGTGTCCTTTTAGACTCCTCAGCAATATTTGATATCATGAACTATAGTGTCCTTCTAGATTGCCTATGAAAGTTAACATTGTTTTATAGAGGTAGTACGCCTTCCACTTCCAGCTAGTAGAGAGTAGGAAGTCCCTAAGCCCTTGGCCTTTCTTGGTAGGCGGAGCATAGATTTTGAGGGTAAAGTTTCGATCTCCAAACTTGAGGGTTGATTTCTGAATGTTTTATTACCAGGCTTGGTAACATTTTCAGCAGAGTTTACGGATGTCAGTGTCAGTGTTTTTCTGTTTATAATGGCTTCAGGTGTGGGTGTGTCAAGTGAGGGTCTTGTAATAGGTCAGCTGCAAGTCATCAGTAGGTCTTATGATAAGGAGGTCAGATTCATTGGGAAGTGAACTGCTGGTGGGGGGGTTGCGTGAGTTGGTTGAGGGTTGATGCTGTCTCTGGTTGGCTGTGCAGTTGATTTGGATTCTGAGGGGTTCATGGGTTGGTCAATGAGTCTGTTGATGGAATTACTTGTGGAGTGCCAGGCTTCAATGAACTCATGAGCATGGCAGGTGGTAGTGTGGCTGATGAATTTTGTGTTTCTCCAATTGAACTAATACTGTTTGGTGTCAGTGTGGGTAGAGACTAACAAAACATTTGGAAACCAACCCACAAGCTCAAAGAACGAACCTTCATCCTCATCCTACACCCAAGATACAGATATTTGTCCCTATTACAAACCATTGATTTTGTTGGTCAATAACCATATGAAACTTTTGGGAGAAGTTGTCTATTAGTTGGCAATGGATATTAGGTGCAGTAATAATTGAAGATGTAGAAGATACTTATGCATCTCTGACCTTGACCAAGCAGGAGGTACTGTGGATTTCTTTGTTGTGCCTGATATCTAAAAGGACTGATGAGATGAAATAAAATCTAAACAAGTCCTAGTAATACTGATTTTATCACTGCATGACTGAATTACTATAACTCTATTTCAGACATTAAAGATTTAGAAACTACAGTTTGTTCAGAAACTGTCAGCTTGTTTGCTGGCAAGAATGAACCATTTTTATAGCAGGATAACACCTGTATTTGAGATACTATATTATATAATATATAGTAGGTTTCCATATATAATTTAATGTCTTGGTTATGATCTATAAAGCCCTTTTGGACATTCTTTTATTTATGGAATTATGTTCTTTAAACTGAATCTGTCCTATATATTCAAATTGAAATAATGGGAGTTAAAAGTAGGTCATCTCTGGGACTTCCGGTACAGCTGTCAGGGCGGAAAGATCGGCGCTCCGTTAGCTCTGAGCGACGAACGATTTTCCAGACCCTCCGCAGCTTTTTTTTTTGGCCGTTCTCAGCCCCGGAGAGGTTAGGAGAGTAGAGGGGCTTTCTTCGGAGGTGAGGAGGGGGAGTGCGACCCCTCGCTGCAACGAAGCATGAGCTCCGAGGATCTGGAGGACAGGAAGACGGCCACGAAAACAGCGGCCCCGAAGCCAATGACGCTGCGTTTCCTTTTGACCGGTACGGGGAGACGGGACGGAACGAGATAGGGAAGAAACAAGAAAGAGACTGATTTAAAAATTAAAGGGACTGTATAGCGACTGGAGATAATAGCGGCTGCTGAGATTACAAGTGAAGGAATGTTTTACTCACTAATTTTTCAACCATCTTGCTGCTGTGGAATTGGAAGGAAATGGAAGTACGAATCAATTGGTATATTGAATTACAACGAATAAAAGAACAATAAATTTGGATTTACTAATTGTATGAAGTGGGTGATGATCAGGGGGTAAATCTTCTCCTGAACCAGGAGCCTTAATAGTGAGCCCTTTCCGGTGGAATTTAATCACTCTAATGAACTGAATTAATCAAAGTGAGACTGGAGATTAACACCCGCCTGAAGAGTTAATTAATAACTTATATATGCTCTTTCAATATTTTTAATATTTATTAATTGTATATAGTGATTATTGATTAATTGATTGACTATTCACCTTTTTGTTTGCTTTTTTCTGTTTTGATTTACTACTTAGTTTCATATATATACGTTTAGAGTGTATTTAATTGTGGATAGATAAGATAAATTAGAATTGATTAATAACTATATAGAATTGTGATTGAATAACAGTAAGAGCTTAAGGGGAGTGTTAATTTAAGTAATTTAAATAATATCTGTGCATGATAATTTGGAAAAACCTTCTTTGCTTAGCCAACATGTCTACCACAGTGACATCCACAAAAGTGGCGAAAAAACATATAGCCTCTACTGTGGCATCTTCTCCAATAACAACGCCTCCAGGATTAAGGAAATCATCGAAAAATTTACCAACAGCAGAGAAACCAATCACGATGCAAGGAATGCAGGCGATGTTTCAAAATATCCAAGAAATAATGGAAAAAAATCAAGAATCTATTTCTAAAAACTTTGATGATTTGAAAGTGGAGATGAGTGGACTAAGAGGATAAATTGTACAAATAAAAGAGACTTTGGGAGAAATGAGAACAACTATTTCGGAACACGAGGAGTGATTGATAGAGGTGGAAAAAACTACAGAAAGAGTTGAAACCCAGATTGATAAATGTGAAAGAAAATGTGCGCAAGCAGTGGGGAAACTTGAGGACGAAGTAGTCTTCTTAGAGATGGAGAAATCCGCCTTTTTCTCACGTCTCCAAAACGTGGTCGAGGACAAAGAGGAACAGCTGGATAAAATTGTGGGAGAAGTAATTGCAGGGGAGGAAAAAAGAAGAAGTTTGTGGTGATATTGATGAAGCATATCGTGTCTATACTAATTATGTGAGATGTCATAACCTGCCCAGAGAAATACACGTGAGGCTAACTAAAAAGGCGTTAAGAGATGAAAATCTCCACAAAGCCAGGGATCAGAGTGTTACATACAAAGGACGTCAGATCACAATTTTTAAACAGATCCCTAGAAGAGTGAGAGAGCAGAGACATAATTACCAATTCATAACTTCACAACAGAGGAAACACATACAGATGGTTATTACCAGAAGGACTTTTGGTGACATGGCAAGAGTGGAAACTTAAAATTGAGAACATGCACGATGCACAGGAATTTTGCAAAAACTTTTTTGAATCTGACGAAAGTGAAAGAGACAAAGAAGTAGTCAAAGAGAGTCAGAGAGATCAGAAAGAGGAGTGGAGAAATGAGAGAGGAGCACAAGCGTATTACGGAAAGGGGAAACGAAATGGGAGGAAGGGGGAAGGAGGAGGAGTAGAAGAATACGGGGTAGAGACTAGATTAGCAGCTAAAACTAAAGGGATTAATAGATAGAAATGAATCAAGGAGTGAGATTACTGACGGTGAACGTCAATGGTCTCAATGCCCCGACCAAAAGAAGACGTATTTTAGCTAAAATCACTAAAGCCAAAGCGGATATAACATGTTTACAAGAGACTCATATTAAACTGTCACAAACAAACTTACTGAAATGCCCCAAAGCAGGGAAATTATTTGTAGCGGCTTCAGAGGAGAGAAAAAGAGGAGTAGCAATATTTGTAAAAGAATATCTCTCGCCGAAACAAATATTCGCAGACGAAGAGGGAAGAATGCTAATATTGAAGGTAGAATTATTACAAAATAAGATTTTACTGACTGGAATTTATGCCCCCAATACTAAACAAACATTATTCTTCCGAAGATTATGAAGAGAAATCCGAGAACTGGAATACGAGCAAGTATGTCTCATGGGTGATTTTAATGCAATTAGCAATAGGACTCAGGATTATAAAACAGGAGATAACTCCCCAAAAAGAAATAGAGGACAAGATAAAAGGATTTTACCAGCCATTTGTGAGGAAATGAGAGATGAATTAGGACTGAAAGATACCTGGCGTGAACATAATTGGAAGGTAGAGCAATTCACTTATTATTCTCCCAGACACAAATCGTGGTCCAGATTGGACATGATTTGGATTACACAAGAACTTAATTCCCGAGTAGAAGAAATTAGAATTTTACCGAATGATTGGGCGGACCATAATCCAGTACTAGCTGTATTAAAAAAAGAGGGGAAAAATAGAAGAAGATGGATGATGAGATCAGAGATTTTAAACGAAATTGAATTCACACAAAAACTTAAGACAGAAATAACCCTTTTCTTTCAAGAAAATAAGACACCGGGAATGCCACTTCAAACAATTTGGGATGCTGCTAAAGCCTTTATAAGAGGTCTTATTATAAAACATATGGTCATTAAACATAAAAAAGAAGAACAAGAAAGGGGTGATCTAATAAATAAACTAACAAAGGCTGAGGAACAGCTATAAGATAACCCACTATCTAGAGAGGCGAAGGAACAGATAATACTGTTAAAACATCATCTTAATCTTTTAGAGTTGGACAAACTGAAAGATAAGCTAAAAGCAGCAAAGCAAAAACATTTTGAATCAGCTAATAAATTAGAAAGATGGCTTACGTATAGACTCAAAAAAGAAAAACAGAACAGACGAATTGATCAGTTGGAAGATAAGGAGGGAAATTTAATAAAAGATAAAGGAGGAAAGGAAAGAATTGCAGTGGATTTTTATAAAGAATTATACAAAAAAGAAGAAATCTTAATAGAGGTGACAAAAAATTATATTGAGAATTCGGATTTACCTAAAATACCCAATCTAACGAAAGAATTATTAGAAGAGGAAATTACCTTAACTGAGATTGAAAAAGCAGTGAAGAAACAGGGAAATCTGAAAACACCTGGTACAGATGGACTCCCCGCGGAGTTATATAAAACAATGTTTGAGGTAATGGGAGAGCATATGAAAGACTTATTTAATGAAGTTCTGGGGAAAGTAGAAATTCCCCACTCATGGAGAGAGGCCAATATTAGCTTAATTCCAAAAGAAGACACACACACCCCTCGACAGACATAAGAAATTATAGACCAATATCTCTCCTGAACTCCGATTATAAAATCTTCACAACAATTTTAGCAAATAGATTAAAAGGCTTCCTGAATGAATTTATACATATTGACCAAAATGGGTTTTTACCATCACGCCAATTACGAGATAACCTGAGAGTCATGTTAAACATACTGGAATATTACGAAGATCAGCCCGGTAAACAGGTCACACTAGTTTTTATAGACGCCCAAAAGGCATTTGACAGGGTCAACTGGGAGTTTATATTATTACAGCTAGAATATATGGGTTTTGGACAGAGATTCATAAATGCAATCAAAGCGATTTATTCCAAACAAACAGCCAGACTATTGATAAATGGGGATTTGACGGAAGAATTTCCTATTAGCAAAGGCACAAGACAGGGCTGTCCCCTATCCCCCTTATTATTTATTCTATCACTAGAAACCTTATTACGAAAAATAAGGAATAAGGAAAGAATAAAAGGCCTTAGAATTGGACAACAGGTATACAAAACCCAGGCCTTTGCGGATGATATCACTTTCATTTTAGAAGACCCTATAAAATCTGGCCCATACTTATTAGAATTGATTGAGGAATTTGGAGCAGTTGCAGGATTATTGATTAATAAAAAAAACAAATTTATTAACGAAGAATATCTCAGAGGAAGATAAGAGGAGCTTACAGGAAGTGATTGGACCGAAAGTAGTTAACAAAATTAAATACTTGGGAATTTGGTTATCTGACAGATGCTTGAGTATACAAGAAGACAACTATAATAAACTATTAATTCAAACAAGGAAAGAATTAGATAAATGGGGTAAAATTCAACTTTCACTTTTTGGACGAGTAACAACAGTTAAATCCTATATTCTACCGAAATTTAATTTTTTATTTCAAACGGCTCCAGCGAACCTATCCAAAAAATTCTTTATGGAATTAAATCAAATAATAACTAAATTTATTTGGCAGGGGAAAAAGCCACGGCTTAAAAGAAAGATGATGCAGGAGATAAAAGAAAGAGGGGGCCTGGGCTTACCATGTTGGGAGAATTATTATTCAGCAGCTTTGTTAGTATGGGTAAAAGAATGGATTACCCTAGGTAACAATCGTCTTCTTAAATTAGAAGGTTATGACCTACAACAGGGTTGGCATATGGCTCTCTGGCGAGACAGTAACCCACAAAGTAAATGGTTCACCAGACATTACATAAGAAACATCTTAATTTGAAACTGGGAAAAGGTCAGCAAAAAATATATTAAAACACCGTGCTAGATATCACCGGTGGAAGCACTGACATATCCTAAAATCTACAATCCGACAAAGAAATTACTATATAAGAAGTTATTGAATGCACAGGGAAATTTAAAATCTAAACAGGAATTGAATTCTCTAGGACTACAAGTGGACTGGTGGACCTACCTACAGATTCAATCCAAATTTAAGAAAGATAGAGATGGGAAAGGTATACATGTGGACCTACAAGAATTAGATAAAATTTTGATGGGACAAGAAAAAGACATGATTTCGAAAAGTTATAAATTGTTAATGAGATTAGAGATAGGTGATGAGATAATCAAAGATACAATGATCGCTTGGGGGAAAAACTTCGGTTACTCAATTCATTTAGACAAATGGCAAGGGATTTGGTGGGAGAATATGAAGTCAGTAGTATTCACGGCATACAAAGAGAATATTTATAAGATGATATACAGGTGGCACCTTTCCCCCGATAGATTGGCTAAAATGTTCACTGGACAATCGGCTGAATGTTGGAAGTGTGAGCAGGAACGAGGCAGCTATTATCATCAATGGTGAACATGCCCGGAAGCAGTTAAGTTCTGGGGAAAAATAAAAAAATGGCTTAATGAGATTTTAAACCACAAGATTGATTGGGCACCAGAGAGATGCTTGCTCGGCTCCAAACCGGATAATATAAAAAAAGACTTATGGTACTTAGCCCTACACATTATCACAGCAGCAAGATTGATATACGCGCAATTTTGGAAAAATAAAAATATCCCATCGGAGGAAGCAATTATAAAAAAGATTTTGGACTGTGCGGAAGCAGATAAATTGACTAAAAAATTAAAAGATAAAGATCAAACTCAAACATGTTTATCCTGGGAAAAATTACATACTTGGCTAGCGAAGAGAAAACCACAACCCAATTGAAAAGAGGAAAGGTATTTATTGAGAAACCTATATTATATTAACAAAGTGAGGTCGGATAGACCTAATTGATGCATAAAGAGATATAAGTCGTTCTGTCTCCCTCGGAATATAATGTACTTTGTTATTTGTTATGTTGTCTTGTATGTTATTTATATGGTGTGTTGTTATTTTTTGTTTTTTTTTATGGGAAAAAAAAGTAGGTCATCTCTGCAGCATCCTTGACCTTGTGGTACAGCATTCCCTGGGAGATCAGGATGGTTTCATGCTGTTTGCTTTCAGGAAGAATATGAAGATAGTTCTTTTTCACTGTACATTTGGGAACTAAGTGCGAGTTGTGGGATTGATGTTATCTTAAAACATGATATATGGTTTTAAAAGAGCTATAGTGGTACAATGGTTAGAATGCAGTATTACAGGCTAGGTCTGTCCACTGCCAGGAGTTTGATCCTGACTGGCTCAAGATTGACTCAGCCTTCCATCCTTCTGAGGTCAATTAAATGAGGATCCAGACTGTTAGGGGCAATATGCTGACTCTGTAAACCACTCAGGCAGTGCTTTAAAGCATTATGGAGCGATATGTATCTGAGTGCTATTGCTATTATACATATTTCATCTAGTACCAGAATTATAGAGTTATTAATTCTATAATTTACTTTAATAGATTTATTTTTGTCGTGAAGTTATGTTTTATTATAGATTATCCTGAAATGTGATTTTTCTACTCTGAGCATCCCCAAGTCTTTAGATAGGACAGAACAGCTATTTTGTGATTTATGTGAAATATTTTTCCACTGCTTCACTGACTAGTTCCAGATTTCAATTGCTATGTACCATACAGAACCTATATAGAAAATTGTGCAATATATTCTACTTGTAATACAATGAAATAGTATTGGGGCTATATTATACATGTAAGAACAAACAAATATTAATAAATTTAGCTAATATTTAATTCTCAGTTTCTTTTTAAATATTTAATTCTTATTGTTTATGGTTTTTTAATCAACAGTAAGGTTCTTTAGCTCAGAAAAAGTTGCAGGTATCAGTCTACTCTATTTGGTCTGGCCTTCACTTTGCAGCAGTTTCCAATGGACACTGCCCAAGCAATATGCAGCAGTAGCGTGGTTTCCTGAGCAAGAATGACTGTAGAAATCTCCAAAATGTATTGTCTAACACACTATACAAGCACCTATTTTATGTTATTTTTTTAATTTTGATTTATATGCCGCCCTTCTCCGGAGACTCAGGGCGGCTTACAATGCGTTAAGCAATAGCCTTCATACTTTTGTATATTTATACAAAGTCAGTTTATTGCCCCCACAATCCGGGTCCTCATTTTACCCACCTTAGAAAGGATGGAAGGCTGAGTCAACCTTGAACCTGGTGAGAATTGAACTCGCAGTAATTGCAGGCAGTTGGATGTTAAATGCTGCCTTAGGAGGCATTAGCCTCCTACGCCACTCAGGCTCCTATTGATTGTTCCATTTGTGAGAATCTGGAACTTAGCTAGACTTTTGAATGGACACTTCATTAATGCTGATCTGAGATGCTTCTTACTAATATCAAATCACAAATACTCTCATACTGGCGGGTTCTTTATTGAGAAATTCTTGATGGAAACCAGCTGCTTATAGAATATTTGTTCCCTATTGGCTACGAATCGCTTTTTCCTTGTCAGATTTTCCTTCTTCACAACTGAAAGGAACAAAAATATTTTTTTTTCTACTTGGCCTTGCAGGAATTGCTACTTCTTGCATTCAAGAGGTCAGTATCATTGATAAACCTATTTCATTTCAGAACTATGAGACTGTGTTACATAAACAATCTGTATCTTCAGAACAAAATGGAAAATTTAGTTGACATAAATTGTGAAATTTATTTTATAACTATAGCTACATACCACTGAACATAAAAATGTAAAAAAATATGGATCACTATTAGTGGTTGTGACAAATAATCCTAAATTGTAAAGCAGAATAGACTGTCTTCCCTGATCACCATTTCCAATTTTTTCAGTGAAAAAACGAAGAGCTGTCAACAAACTATATTTACTGAAAGATTGACTCAATGTTTACAGTACATTTCTTAAAAACTAGTGCGTGGTACAGATGAGACGTAATGTGAGAAATAAAGAAAATACTAGGGACATGAATACTGTACTACTGATTTTATTCTCATATCAAGGGGATTAAATTACATCTGCAAATCTTGTCTATTCAGCAAATCATATTACTTTCCACTGTTTTGCATATACTAGTGTTTGCTAATTACCTAGAGTGTGACCCTAGCTGAAGAAGCTTCTTGGATGAGAAGCTAAATGTTTTCAAAGAAAAACAAGAAAGTCCAGTTGCCTCTTGAAAAAGCACCTTTGGGATGACTGTAGTGTGCAACAATTTACCCCCAAACAAAGGGCAAAATAAGAGATATTGTGTAGTGCTTATAATCATATATACAGGCTGCTGATCCAATGGAGTATCTCATTTGATCATGTAGATTATCAATCTACTAACTGATATAAAAAAAGTTAATCGTAAGGCATTTCCTGCTGTACTACAATTACTTTTCTTGTCAACGTCTATGCCCATGATGGTGAATCTATGGCACACGTGCCACAGGTGGCACGCAGAGCTCTTTCTGCAGGCACGCCAGCTGTCACCCCAGCCCAGATCCACCGCACATGCGTACACCTCCCATTGGCCAACTGGTCTTCGGGTCTCTGCTGCGCATGCACGGGGGCGGGGTCTTCCCCGATCTCTGCAGATTCCACCCTCTGCAGGTGCCTCTCTGTGGCAGGAAGGCTGGAGAAAGCTAGGACGCAATGTGGGGAGAAACTGCAAAGATCAGAGGAGGCACGGAAGGGCTAGGATTTGATGGGGGAGAAACTTTGGAGATCGTGGAAGGCAGGAGGCAGCTAGGACTCAGTGGGGGGAGAAACTTTGGAGATTGTGGAAAGCAGGAGGCAGTTACGACTCGGTGGGGGCAGAAACTTTGGAGATCGTGGAAGGCAGGAGAAAGATAGGACTCGGGGGGGAGAAACTTTGGAGATCGGAGAAGGCAGGAGGGAACTAGAATTAGATGGGGGAGGGAGAAACTTTGGAGATCTGGAAGGCAGGAGGCAGCTAGGATTTGATGAGGGAGAAACTTTGGAGATAGAAGGCAGGAAGCTGCTAGGATTCGATGGGGGAGAAACTTTGGAGATTGTGGAAGGAAGGAGGCAGCTAGGATTTGAGGGGGGAGAAACTTTGAAGATCATGGAAGGCAGGAGGCAGCTAGGATTAGATGGGGGGGAGAAACTTTGGAGATCATGGAAGGCAGGAATGCAGGAGAAAGCTAGGACACAATCTCCACAGTTTCTCCCTCATTGAGTCATAGCTGCCTCCTGCCTTCCGTGCCTTCTCCGATCTTTGCAGTTTCTATCCCCATCGAGTCCTAGCTGCCTCCCCACACCCCACACCCAATTTTGGGCCTGAAAAGCCTCCTGCACCAACCTGGAAGCCAAAACGGGGACCCAGGAGCATGCGCAGGGGGGGCACATGTGCAGGGAACATGCATGCGCAGGGGGCATGTGCAGGGGGCACTCACATTGCATTTTGGAGGTTGTGGCACACACATGTGCATTCATGCGTGTGCGCGTGTACTTTGGGCACTCGGCACCAAAAGGTTAGCCATCACTGGTCTATGCTATCCTCCATAAGGCTTAATTATGCTTCGGGATATATTTTCTTTTACCACCAACCATTAGTCTTTTTCCTTCCATTTTATCACTTATCTTAAAGAAATTGCAGGCACAAGATGTAAAACAAGGCTTTAAAGACAATTTGGAGTCTTAAAACATTTACAAAGGCTCTTAGCAGTGGATCATGCTCTATCTCCTAAAAGAAATATAAAGAAGCCTAGTGTAACATTGCTACTTTACAAATGTACAGTGTTTGGGATCAGATACATTTAAAAGTTGAAAGGTTTCAAAATGATATACAGGTAGTCCTTGACTTATGGCCACAATTGAGCCCAAAATGTATGTTGCTAAGTGAGAAATTTGTTAAGTGAGTTTTGCCTCATCTTACAACTTTTCTTGTCACATTTGTTAAGTGAATCACTGCAGTTGTTAAATTAGTAACACAGTTGTTAAGTGAATCTAGCTTTCCCATTGACTTTGCTTATCAGGTCACAAAAGCAAATCACATGACCCCGGGACATTGCAAATATGAACCATTGCAAATATGAACCAGATGAAGCATCTGAATGTAAATCATGTGACCATGGGGATGCTATAACAGTGATAAGTGTGAAAAAAGTTCATAAATCACCTTTTTAATGCCGTTTGAACAGTCACTAAATGAACTGTTGTAAATTAAGGACTACCTGTACTTCCAATCCCAAGTACTTGAGTTGATCTGAGTTTCAGGAAGTTAAAAATAAAAAAGAGAACATTATGCAGGAAATGACAGCAAGAATTACAGTGAAGTATAAAAATGATAGAAAAAAATGAAAAAAAAAATCTTGTTTTATATTGGCTGTACACCGATTACAATTCCTAATAAAAACATGTGCTGCTCCAAACATACACACAGGAGTTGGCTACTGGTGCTTGTACTTCCTTCTCTCATATGCCTCAATAGATTACTGTAGTAAATGTTCTGCAGGCTAGTAATTTTTCTAAACTTACTTACAATGCTTTCCAAACCTGGGTAAGGTATTCAAAATTAGGTAAAAGTACTTTTCTTTAGGTAAGAGGACACAAAACTATTACCCAATCACAACAGAGATATTCAAATAAGTAATTTCTAATAAGTAGTTTTGAATAATGAAGGAAAAATATTGGGAAGTGCTGACTTATATTACATTCACAGATATCTCACTGAATTTTTTGAAAAAAGATATTGCATAATTCTGTTGAAGAAGGATGATGGAATTCAAACTAAACACTGTTATAGCTCTTACTAATCTTATTCCCTGCAAAGGAGACTAACAACCAGCTATAAATTTCAATCCATCATTGGTATTTGGAGGCCATTTTCTGCAACTTGCTCCACTCCTGCAGACATTATGAGATGAATGATGGTGCTTCAAAATAATTAGTGCATCATTAGCAACTTCAACTGCAAGTGGACACATGAAAATTTCCTTTTAAAGATTTGTTCCCCTTAAAGCATTTAAAATTCCTTAGTATCATTACAATTTTTCCAACATAATCAAAATTGTTATTAAAACAATAACCATTCTTTAAAACATTGCTTTGATTACTCTTTTTAATAATATCTCATAATATAAGTTAATAAAATATGTTAACCTAAGCCCAACTTATATATAATGAATAAATATACTATTAACCATGTTAAAACTGTTTATAAATCCTTAGTAGAGTATTAGAACAAAAGCTTCTGAAGATTGGCTGCTTAATAAATCAGGACAGGCATAATATACAATGTTAACTAGAAAACAATCTTTATGAAAATGCATAAATTAAAGCATGCTAATGGATCCAACTCTGTTTTAAAAGGACTACAAAAAAATCAAATTGCTCCTATAAATTGTTCAAGGAATAATAATTGCCTTTTGCAATTATTTTTAAACAGCATATTAACTGAAAACTCTTTAAGCAAAAAAAAATCCCAAGTATTTTACTTCAATATCTAATATCATCCATATTTTTTTCAAATAATACCTGAAATTATTGCATGACTCTCCTTAACACAAAGAGGACCATGTCAAGTTTGCATCAGATCAGACACTGGTGTGCATGTAAAAATAGCACACAGAAAACTGTTTAGAAAACTATTTTCTAAACTATAGCATCCATTTTTAAAATGGGTAAGTGTTGAGAATAATTAATACTTAGAACTACATCTAAATGCATCATGCTGATATATACTTCATTTCTTTTACCTTCAGAATCATCTGTAAGAGCAGAGGGAGAAAGAGAAAGTTTTAAAAAATAAAGCAACTTCTATTTAATATTGCAAAGAAGCACAAGTGATTTTATATAACTAATGTTGAAAAGAAGAATACAAATTGGTACTAAAAAAGATATTTACTTATACCCTTCTAGTTAGAAGAGAAGGCTTAGGATTTCTTTTCTTGTGGATGAATCCCCTCCCTTAAGATACACATTTTAACTTCAGCTGACCACTGGACGTAGTGTAACTTCTTTATAATATGTAGTCCTTGGTCACTAGAATAATTGTCTTTCAGTGCATCGGAGCGTTACTGACTGTGAAAGGCACTAAGTCTTTAAATCCAACTATAACTTTTGGTCACTGAAGATGGAACTGAAAGAACAAGATACCGTAGTACAGTGATGGCAAACCTTTTAGACACCGAGTGCCCAAACTGCATGTGCATGCATGCCCAAACTGAAAAATGTGTGTGAACGTGCGCATGCTTGGACATGCGCAGCAGAGACCCAAAAACCAGCTGGCCAGTAGGTGGCCGGATATCCCAACCCAGCAGCGCAGCAAGATCTTTCTCTTTTGTGAGCTTCTGTTTTGTCGTTTGCAGGGAAACAGAAGCTCACGAAAGATACACCATGGAGATCTGACCTGGGGCGACGGGGTGCATCCCAGCAGAGAGGACTCTGTGTGCTACCTCTGGCATGCGTGCCATAGGTTCGCCATCTTGGCCCTAGTATGCTCAGGGAGGGTTAGTTCAATGTTAAAGCCTCCCCAGTATTGATCTGTGGAGCCTCACTTTTCTATCTTACAATATTTAATGTATAGAGCTGGTTCAGACAAGATCAATATCTTTAAAAAATTAGTAGAATTCTCATTCTTTGATGTTGCTGGCACTCTTGACTAGATATGCTAAGGAGAAGAGTTGTGCTAGCTGAACATGCCACAGCAATATATTCTCCGACACACTTGCTGATGGTAAATACCTCAAGTGTGTAAGTGATAGACTGAATGCTTATTTGGTATATATCTGTAGTATATTCTAAATACTCCAGGTGCATCCAGATTGGGCAGGTTTGTTATCTAGGATGGGAAGGGGGAATACAATTCCTTGGGCTCAGTGGAATTTGGAACTGTAATTGGGCATAAAGCAGAGATCTGGTCTTAGCACCATCTTATCTTGATACTCTTTTCACAGAGAGAGCCCCTCGTTCTATAACAGAGGTGGGTTTCAGCAGGTTCTGACCAGTTCTGGAGAACTGGTAACGGAAATTTTGAGTAGTTCGGAGAACCAGTAGTAAAAATTCTGACTGGCCCTGCCCCCATCTATTCTCTGCCTCCCAAGTCCCAGCTGATCAGGAGGAAATGGGGATTTTGCAGTAACCTTCCCCTGGATTGGGGAGGGAATGGAGATTTTACAGTATCCTTCCCCTGCCACTCCCAAGCCATGCCCACTAAGCCATGCCACTCCCACCAAGCCACACACACAGAACCGGTAATAAAAAATATTGAAACCCACCACTCCTTCATAGTTAATATGGCTACCAAAAAAATAGGTGAGTATGCTTTTCGGCATCTGCCAAAATAATCTAAAAACCAGGGGTGAAATCTAGCAGGTTCTGAAAGGTTCTGGAGAATCAGTAGCGGAAATGTTGAGTAGTTTGGAGAACCGGTAGTGAAAATTTTGAGTAGTTCAGAGAACCTGCAAATGCCACCTCTGGCTGGCCCCAGAGTGGGGAGGGAATGGAGATTTTGCAGTATCTTTCCCCTGCCACACCCACCAAGCCATGACCACCAAGCCACACCACACCCACCAAGCCATGACCATAGAACTGGTAGTAAAAAAAAATTGGATTTCACCTCTGCTAAAAATCAATTATAGAGTAAGTTTCATGAAGGAACGTGTTGAATTATTGGGAAAGTGAAGATGCTGACACGCTTAGGAAAGGTTGCCCATCACCCAATCAGGACATAGCCCAAAGTGACAATCAACTGATACAATACATTAGTTGTCAACCTTTCTCAAGCCCCATGTAAATGGCAACCCAAGATAGGCAGGATAAGAATGTAATAATAAAACTTGAAAGTTAGTTCTCAGACAGACTTATAATAAACCAATTAAGGGAGGATTTCTGGGTTGTATTGCTTCAATACAACTCAAAATTATTGAACTCTTCTTCCTTTCTTCCTTTCCTCCTTTCCTTTCTCATAATCTGCCACACCGCTTACACTTTGGTCCCATTTATAGGAATCCTAATAGTTCGAGGACTACTGGTTCTGGTGCCAAGAGCCTGTCTTCTGTGCTACCAAAAGCATGCCTATCAATTAATAGATTTTGGCAGTAGCCAGGTGTCTTGAGATTATGATTTCCTTTGGGTTGATGTTGACTCCTAGGTGCAGGATCCGCTACACTGGTATTCTCCCAATATTTGACATTCGGCACATTTGAGCAATTTACAGTATTTTGTTTCTTATTGGGCCTATTTAATAAAAGAACAGTTCCAATCCTTTGCATCAACATAGTACTGTAAATCTTTTTAAATTACTTTCTTTAACATGAAACAGCAAAAAACACAAGGATATTTATAGTTGGCAACTTTAAGTAAGATAAAAAGAAACACACAATGAAATATGGTTATCAGTAAAACAAAATAAATTTGAAACTAGAATGAAATGAGAATCTTTAATTTTAGAAATTCCAACATAATTACTTTACTTGTTTTGAGTTATACTCATTCAAATTGATTTCTGTAACCACTGGCTTTAGCATATACTTAAATTTAAAACAATGCTTTCAGATGCTGCTCATTTTACTCACACTACATTAAAACAAAACATGCAAATCCAAAACAAAAATTAGGAAAGACTAAAGCAAAATTATTTCTGCAATTGGAAAGAGATACTGGATTAGTTTGGATGCAGCCTTAAAGTATGATCTATAATTACATGAATGTGCCTTCCTAAGCCTGGGGCACCACACTTTTCTCACTTCCTTATAGCTGCACTAGAGAAGGTTAGAAGGACTCAATATATCCCTTATAGCCATTTTGCAAAAATGGGGGAAGGAGGAAATCAAATCGTGGATTATAACTTTTTTTCCTGCAATAGTCATAATACCTCAAGTTCATATACAGAAAAAGCCTTTTTTCAACTTAAAACTGGATTTATAGGCATCACATTTCCTCTGGCCATTATAGAGGTGACAGCAACTGAGCCATGGAAACTTGCATATCTAAAGCAGATCACTTAAATTTTTTAAAAAATATTTAACTAAATTAAATAAAATTAAGTAAAATCTATTTGTTAAGGACATATTAAAAATCAACTACTTAACCTTGTTCTTCCTCTTCCAAATCATTGGACATGATATTGCAGAGGGTATCCAAAGCATAGCCGATTATTTCAGAATCTGAACTATGAATAAAAGGACAAACTCTCATTGAATAAACTGCATATAACACTAACATTGCAAATAATATCATTATATAATCTCTTATGTCGTTTCAAAGCTTAGTGCAAAGCCTTGATTTGGAGTATATTTAATACTCGATAAGGAGTATATTTAGGAATTCTACTACAGGTAGCCTTTGCATACTGACTGCAATAGGCACTGACAACCCTGCACTACACAATGTGGTCTAAAAAGAAAAATCACATTACTGTGCCTGACTTATGAAGGCAGTGTGATAGTTCTGGCTATGTTGTAAGTGAATCAACTGTACATTAAGCACAATGTAATGTGACCATGACTTGTGACTTCCTGCCTGCCTGCTTTCTCACTGACTTTCCTTGTTGGAAGGCTGCTGTGCAGGTTACAAATGAGGATTATGTTACTAGGGGATGCCGTGACTATCATAAATACATGCTGGTTGGCCAAATGCCTGAATTTCAATCAAGTGACCATGGTGCTGCTACAAAGGCTGTAACTTCAAGGCCAGTTATAAGTTTCATTATTCATTATTCAAATTGTTGCTGAACAAATGATGAATAAGCAAGAAACACCTGTCGTATGCATTCCAGATCAATTTTCTCATGTAAACAATTTGTTAGTTACATTGATAGGTTCTGAAGCTTCTTAAATATACTAAAGTAGAATTATACTCCATTATTGCGGAAAACACTGGACAGATAAAGATCAATTTGATTCTCATGAGTATATTTCTTACATTTTAATCATAATTCAATTTCATAATTCAAGATTTTATTATTGGAAGATCCTATTTATATACTTTTAAATCATCTGGCAAATCTTACCGGTCTGTTTGGAGAACATGTATAAGATGAGACATAGCTTGAATCCCCACTTCCAAACGATATTTCTGTCAAAAACAGAGCAAGTATTTAAAAAAAACGTTATCATGTTCTACCAAACATATTTTAGATGCCACATGCAAATGAAATTTTGTTAGAAATATATTTATATATACCTTTGAAAGAGATTTAATGGCACGTACAGCATCTCTGCGATCCTCAAGTAAGGTGGAAGATGCCACTCTATCACATAATTTTTGAATCTATAACAGAAATAAAATGATTCAAAAATTAAGATTCTAAGATCTTGAAATTCAAAGGGTTTTATAGCTTAGAAAAATTTATTCACAGATTTTCTCAGACTGAAATCAAAATTAAACATGGTATAGTTCACGTTACAGTTTAAAAAGAATATGATACATAATTTTATAAAAATATTAATTTTTCATTTGAAATGATGTGCTAAATGGATTCACACATACAGAAGTGCAAAACCACAGTACAGGATACCTGATATCAGGGTGGATTTGATTTAAATCGAGTCGATCTAAATCATGATTTAAATCATGATTTAAATCACTAGTAAAAAGACTTGATTTAAATCAACTCGGTTTAAATCATAATTGTTAAAGAGCAACTGTCATCTCTGCTACTCCTTTGACCCGCTGTTGACTCACCGATAGTCCCAGTGTTGCAGAATATATAGCCTTGTGCTACATAACTAAGCTCCATTTCATGCTGAATAAACTAAATTATTTATGTATCTTAAATAGAAAACTATCTTACGATAGATTTTTACTCCAAAAGTTTTTTATTAAAATAAATTCAATAAAAATAAAAAAAATCTGATTTAAATCAAAAAAATCCGATTTAAATCAAAAAAATCCAATTTTTTTGATTTTTTAAAAAAAATCATTGATTTTTATCCATCCTGCCTGATACTGACTTAATATTTTGCATGAATATATCAAATTGTTGATTTCTTTGAGAAAAAATGGTTGAACAAACCACAGTTTAAAACAATGTGCAGACTTAATAATAATAATTATTAAAATGATTATTAGATATTAGTTCTCCATTTTCAAGGAATAGTCTTTTATCTATTTATTAGATTTAGATTTCACTTTTTTACAAGAGTTCCAAGATGAGATTATATAATGATACCTTCTATTTTCACAAACAACATGAAATATAATGGCTAAGAGAGTGACTATCCCAAAGTCACCCAGTAAGCTTTTGTAATAGAGGGTGAACCTGGACTCACTGCTGTATATCACCTGAAGCACTACATCAGCAATATTTCAAAATTTATTCATTTCAATTCAATTTTCAATTCAGAATAGATCTTTAAGGGACCTTGGAGGTCTTCTAGTCCAACCTCTTGCTCAAACAGGAGACCCTATACCAGTGATGGCGAACCTTTTTCCTGTCACGTACCAAAAGTGGGGGGGTGGGAGCAGAGGGGGTCGGGCACATGCATGCCCCCACCCATAATACAATCCCCCGTGCCCCGCCCATGCACACATGAGCCCTGCACACTCCCTCCGCTCCCCCCACGCGTACACGCTTGATCTCCCCCGCACATGCACCCCACATACCCCACCACCCGTTTTGGGCCAGGCAAGCATCCCTGAACAAAAAACGGGCTGGGAGAGCACTGCTGGAACACGGAAGAGTGTCAATGAAATGCCCCCCCAATCCGCCACCAAGAACAAGCCAGTGCAGCCCCCCCCTTGTCAAGGAAGCGCGTCCGCTTCCCGGCCGGCGCATCTCTTACCCTGGCACCGGACAGATGTTACTTCGGGGCGGACTCTGCACCTACAGCAGCACTGCTTGTTCTCGGTGGCAGGGGAGGTGGGGGTGGCAGTTCTCCTCCAGAATCCCGGCCACAAGCAGCAAGCTGAGAATTGCCCTCCACATTACCTGCCACCGAGAACAAGCAGTGCTGTCCCTGGTACTTTCCTGGGGCTGAGGAGGCTGCTCAACAGTTTTCACCCTGCCGCTGTGGCCAGGATTCTGAAGGAGAACAACCGCTCCCACTCGTCCACCACCGAGAACTAGAAGTGCAGCCCCTGCTACTTTCCTGGAGCTGTGCAGCAGTTCTCTCTGCCGCTTGCGCCCAGGATTCTGGAGGAGAAACCCCCCTGCCAGCCACCGAGAACAAGCAGCACTGCTGCTGCTACTCTTCAGGGCGCCCAAGCTGGCAGGCGCTCCGCACCATGGACACGCATCGCCATAGGCTGGAGAGCTGGGGCTGCGCAAGAAGCCTGCTCGGGCAGGGAGGGAAGCCCTGGCCCGCCCATCCTGGCTGACAGCTCTCTCCCCTAGTAAGGAGAGACAGAGCTGGGATCCCGTCTCTGCCTCTTTGGGCACACAAGCTGTTCTTCATGTGCGTGTGTGCACCAGAAAACCAGATGGCCAGGGCACATGCCGGAAAGCGGAAGATGATCTTCCTGGCGTGCACATGCATACTACATGACTGCTCTTTCAGTTTCTGGCGCTGGTGCACCGGAACCCAGAAGAGCAATGAGCGATGGCTCCAGGTGCCCAGAGAGATGTCTCTGTGTGCCACTTGCAGCATGCATGCCATAGGTTCGCCATCATGGCCGTATACCATTTAGAAAAGTGGCTGTCCAGTCTCTTCTTAAAAATCTCCAGTGATGAAACACCCACAACTTCTGAAGACAAGGTGTTCCACTGGTTAATTGTTCTCACTGTTAGAAAGTTTCTCCTTAATTCTGGGTTGCTTCTCTCGATTAGTTTCCCTCCATTGTAATGTATTTATTGCAAAGTTCTCTGTGCTGTCATTTAAAAAAATTTGCCTGTTTATGAACAGAGCCATACTAAAGCTATGAAACAGATTAGAATAATTATTTATCATTGAGTTCTTTTTTTCCTCATACACATGTAAGTCTTACACTGGAACCTAAGCTTTATTACTCAATTTTTTTAAAAAAAATCATACCCAACGCATTTCAACAGAAAAAAAGCAAGCAAAGATTTTTTTATTATTTCTAAATAATTCTAAGAAGATAAATTCATGATAAGCATATGTTTGCTTCTTGCAGGTAAAAACAATTGGGCATTATAGTGAAAGCTTACCAGACAAACAAAAATTAAAAAATCTATCTTCACTCTTCTCTTCTCTTCTCTTCTCTTCTCTTCTCTTCTCTTCTCTTACTTACCAACATTTTTCCCCAGGAAAAAAGGATTCATAATGCCATTTAAACCTTAACTGTTGTGAAATGTATACATTATTAATTACAATTGCTTTTTGAATAGTACTTGTCAGTACTTTCCTTGTCAGCTCAGGTCCCTGTTACCTGTGAACCATCTATTCCAGGTAGAATTTGCCTTTCTAATATGGAGAGAAAGCCTATGGTTCCCATACATTGAAAAAAATGCCCTCCTCAAAAAGAGTTCCCTCACTCAGGAACATAAGTTCCCCCATAAGATTTTATTATCTTAACATTTAGAAAGGCAGAACTATTTTTTGCAGAAACATTGGTGAAAAAACTTAAGTTGACAAAATATGCTCAGAACATAAGCAGAATGTTGTTTCTGCCTTAGATGTAGCAATATTATCAAAGGCCACAGCATATTATCTTCTACTCTGATCATACTGAGTTTATTTTTCAGTAATCCTGTGTGGGACTCAAAAATGGTAGACAAACTGAGAGAAATGCTTCCAGCTTATTTTTTTTATTATGTTTAATATCAAGTAACAAAAAGAAAAAAATAAATAACAAAAACAAAAAGCTATGCGCTACTCTATTATCTCTAAAAAGGCTTTTGTTTTCCTTTACACATATGCACTAAAATTCAGTTAAAAGTCATGTACATGTAGTAGTAATGTCGCAGTTTTTAAAATAATTGTGGAGGATTAGAGAGTATAGTGAACAATTGTGTTGTCTTTGAGGTTGCTTTAATCAATTCTTCTTATATTAAAATATAAGAGAATTGCATTAAAGGGCAGGATGTAGGGAAAAAAATTAAAATCTATCTTTTAGAAAATTCTCTGATTTGCTTATTTATTTTACTACTTGTTAAGTGTACACTTCATCTGCACACTAAATCACAATACTCATACTTTTTTCTAAACCTTAATATAATTTCAGGGGATTGTTTATTTATAGCACCTTGTTTTTCATTAAAGTAATCCCAAAGTAGAGAAAAATAGTATTTATGAAATGCATGGGAAGATTTTAGAATTACAAAATCTAATGTTTTAAAAATTAGAATCCAGGGGTTCTATTCAATAAAAACACCTGGGTTGAAACTTAATGGTACTTCCTGGAACAATAGGCTACCTATTGAAAGTATAACCAACTATCTGTACAAATCTCTATTTAATTTGCTGTATTAGGGAACGTAAGGTACAGTGGTGGGTTGCCCTGTTCACATCGATTCTATAGAACCGGTAGTAAAACCAGCGGGAGGCTCTGCCCGCCCACCCACCCTGATGTCATCAAAATGCTTCTGCGCTTGCGCAGAAGAGTGTGCACGCGAGTGAAGCAAGTGTGCTGCCCCATTGCAAACCGGTAGTAAAGGTAAGTAGAACCCACTCCTGGTAAGGTAGGGTGTGAATCAGGGGTGGGTTCTACTTACCTTTACTACCGGTTCGCAACGGGGCCGCACATGCGCAATCGCAAAGCATTTTGATGATGTCGGAGTTGGTGGGCGGAGCCTCCTGCCGGTTTTACTACTGGTTCTATAGAACTGTGGGCAACCCACCACTGGTGTGAATGTTATTGCTCTTAAAATAATGGCAAATCAGAAATTGCTGTTGAGGTATTTTTGCAAATAATCCAAATCCAAGTACCAATAGAATCCAGCATATTGCTATCACACCAAATCACAATACTCATACTTTTTTCTGAACACAAAACATGACATATTATTGAAGACACTATACAAACAAGGTACAGCAACTGTGAGTGTAATATGGGAAGCAATTTGTTAATACTCACTTCTAAGTCAAGTCAATTCCCACCCCATATAACATATGTATTATTTTAGCAGAATACAGATGTGATTTGCTTTACATACCTTATTCCAGGATATATTTTTTTTAAAAAAAATATCTTATTTTTATTTCTCCAGCTTAGTATAGCCCTAATATATTTTAGTAATCCTGCATCAGGTCTAACTAAGGTTGACTTTGCTGAGATTTCTTTTTAGATCAGGCAAATTTGGCTAGATGCTATCATTTAGCTGGACAAAAAGATATAACATGTTTGAATACGTTTCAAATTATTTTTTCACGTCTTATGTGCTATTGCCAATATCTATAAATTCAAAAACATTTGCGCAAAAATGTATAATGTACTACAATATGTTTTTAACAAACTCAGTAAATAAATGATTTTATATTTATAATTTAACAACATGGGGACACAAATGGAAATAAAATAATTTCTTAGGAGCAACTATAACAGAAGTCCTCTTTTCTTGGGCTGATTGCTGAAATGACCTTAGATTAAAAAAAAAAAAAGACATAGCAGGCTAAAACGCTGAGATTGTCGATCAGAAAGGTCGGCAGTTCACCGGGCGGAATCCCTAGCACAGGTCTCCTGCGTGAGCAGGGGGTTGGACTAGATGATCTCCAGGGTCCCTTCCAACTCCATTACTGTAATGCGCTGTAATGTAATTTATGTCTTATAAGGGGCGACTGCAGCTTTGATCCTCATCTTACAGAAGCTAAGGTGGCAAATTAAGGAAAATAGGTGGAAATGCCTGAAATTCAGCTCCTCCGCCATTGTTTTCAAAGATATACTTACTGTACAGTATTTACCAGGCTTTATCACCCCCGGGCAGTGCTTCATTGTGATATATTTTGTCTACATGGACACAGCCTCTTTTACATATTATTATAAAGAAACAGGTAGGACACAAATGGGTTACTTCGAAGATATCCCCACCTTCAAGTTTCTGCAAAAGCTCTGCAAAAGCAGCGAAAACGCCACGCGTTGTGCCAAGGGTACAACGTGGGTCTGTAAAGTGGGGCTTTTGCCCGGAAGAGGGTCCTACGACTCACCATGCAGAGAAAGAGTCCTAAACCGGACTTTTTTCGCCAGACTCTCCAACTTACCGTATCAGCACCGGACGGCTGAGGTCCAGCACTCTGGCCACCCATGACGCCCCGTAAGAAGTTCATCTTGTCACCGTGGCCACTCTACCAGAGATCCTTAGGCCGCGACACCCCACTAGGTCCCCGTCAACAACCGTCAGCATTAACTTCAATGCGCTTGCGCCAAGACGTGGCACCACGGTACTCACCATAGAGATAGACCTTAATAGTTGGTAGACAGAACTTCCGTTTTCAGTAGATCTTTTTAATCTTCTTCCAGTGGAATGTTGTATGCGGTGTAAGGCATCTGGGTTTTAGTCAAATTCCGAACGCACAACCCGTGTGTTCTCTAAAGCAAAACAATCGGCTTTTATGTTGTGTTTCAACATTTTAGATCAGAGGGTCCCCAAACCTGGCAACTTGAAGACTTGTGGACTTCAACTCCCAGAATTCTGGGAGTTGAAGTCCACAAGTCTTCAAGTTGCCAACTTTGAAGACCTCTGTTTTAGATATTCAACATTTAAAATGCAATCGAATCAATAGAAAGCAAGGCGGTTTTGCCACTAAATTCTGAATTCCATATTTGGCTAGAAAGGAAAGCATTGGAGCAAGGTCAATGAAGATTGAACTTTTCTGTAATTCAAGGGATATTTTAATAACGATCTAGCAAATAGAAATTTAAAGGAGCCTCGCATCATGTCTCAATATGTTATTAAGATTATTCTTAAACTGTTGCCCTAAAACATTGAGGTGACACCCCATGCGCAAAACAGGAGACAAATAGTCGATGTTTTAAAAGTTAAAAGCTTAAATTCTGAAGTCCAGTCTCTGAACTCGTCAGGATATCAGGAATTGCTCAGGAAGGGAAAATGTTTTCCATACGAAGAGATGAAATACTATAAATATTAATGTCTGAGAAAAAAACACTCCCCCCTCCCCGTAAATGTTGTGAAACAATTGAAGAACAATGAAGAAGCAATAGGCGATAATAAAACAACAGAATAGAATAGAATTTTTTTATTGGCCAAGTGTGATTGGACACACAAGGAATTTGTCTTGGTGCATATGCTCTCAGTGTACATAAAAGAAAAGATACGCTCATCAAGAATCATAAGGTACAACATATAATGATAGTCATAGGGTACAAATAAGTAATCAAATCATATTAGAAAACAGTCAATATAAATCGTAAGGATAGTATAAATGAAACCACTAAAATATAAATAAGGTTATCGAGTGAATATGCAGACAATGATGTCATAGTGTTGATTATATTGATAGTTAATTTTAGATAGGTTGCATGAGGGAACAAGAATATGGATCTGAAAATCATTGTATTAAAAATCAAGGTAGTTGTATTTGACAGGAAAATGAAGCGTTTCAATTTACACAGAAATAATAAAAAATTATCAAGTAAATTAACTTGTATTCATCAATAAAATGTTTACATAATAATAATAATAATAATAATAATAATAATAATAATAATAATAGTTTTATTTCTATACCGCCCTTCTCCCAAAGGACTCAGGGCGGTGTACAGCCAATTTAAAAACACAGGACACAACAATGATTAAAAATTAAAATAATTAAATAGATTTGGCCGGTTTAAAACCCCAAAAATTTAAAATACCCCAATTTAAAATCATTATGTTGATAGCCTGGCCTGGCGGAACAACAGGGTCTTCAATGCACAATGAAACACCCGGAGGTCGGAGATCTTACGTTATTTCCGGGGGCAGTTCATTCTACAGGGCTGGGGCTCCCACAGAGAAGGCCCTCCCCCTGGGTGTCGCCAGCCGACATAACTTGGCCGATGGCACCCTGAGGAGACCCTCTCTGTGGGAGCGGACTGGCCGGTGGGAGGCTACTGGTGGCAGAAGTCGGTCTCGAAGGTACCCAGGTCCTATGCCATGGAGCGCTTTAAAGGTGGTAACTGGCACCTTGAATCGCACCCGGAAGACCACTGAAAGCCAGTGCAGCTCGCACAGGAGGGGTGTCACACGGGCACAATGAGTTGTGCCCATGACCACCCGCGCGGCCGCATTCTGGACCAGTTGGAGCCTCCGAGTGCTCTTCAAGGGGAGCCCCATGTAGAGAGCATTACAATAGTCCAGCCAGGAGGTGACAAGGGCATGAGTGACCGTGCGCAAGGCGTCCCGGTCCAGAAAGGGCTGCAACTGGCAGATCAGGCGAACCTGATAAAAGGTCCCCCTGGCCATGGCCATCATATGCTCTTCTAAAGACAGCCATGCGTCCAGGAGGACACCCAGATTGCGAGCCCTCTCTGTGGGGGGGCAAAGAAATACCTAGATAAATTAATCAGATAAAAGAGAGCGGATAGTATGTAGTTTGTTACAGGGAATGAACATTGAAATAAGGGAAAATCGAATACAGAATTATAGGGCTACAAGGGAGGCCGAACCCCCTGATCAAGGCAGACCTCATAACATCCCAGTCATATAGTTATGCAGTCTATATTTGAAAACCTCCAGCAATGGAGCTTCTACAACTCTGGGAGGCAAGCTATTCCATAGATAAATTGTTCTGTCAGAAAATGTTTCCTAGGTTGGATCTCTCTTTAAGAAGCTTCCACCCATTACTTCTTATCCTATCCCTTGTGCTTTGGAGAATACATCAGTTCCCTCTTCTCTGTGAAAGCCCCTCAAATACTGTATATAAGAAAGTGCTTCTGTTTGTAATTAAAAGTTAAATATAAAAGCAGTAACATTAAACTAAAATGAAGTGGCAAAAGGAAATGTATGAGGTAAAGCAAAGATTCTTTTAATTATACCCGATTTGGTGGGCTCAACACAAAAGCACTCACAAGCTATTAGTTACTACACCATTCTTCTCATTGCTACACCTACACCTCATGAGTTTTACTACTATTGCTGCTGTTGTCCCATTACTCTTTTCAAATACTGCTAGAGAAAATTCATCACTTTCAGGCTTCTTGCTTCCTCCCCCCACCCCAAATAACACCAGCTGTTTCTCAGCACCACTTAAAAAAATTGCAGTGCTGGCTTGGGAGAGGGTTTAAAAAGGACAAGAGCAGCACAGGTGTTGGCCATTTTCTAGGCAGCCTTTTCTCTTACAGACAGAATGCAAAAGCGCAAAGTAAGTGAACTGTATTCGTCAATAAAGAAATACCTAGATAAGCTAATTTGGTAGAACAGAGTGGATACTATGTAGTTTGTTGCTAGGAATGAATGTTGACATAAAGGGAAATGGGTCTGCTTCTGTATATACCAGTATATTTTTATTTGTAATTGAAAGTTGAATATATCAGAAACAGTAAATTAAAATGAAATAGAAATAAGTTAATTAGGAAATGTGTCTAGTAAAGCAAGAAAATCATGGGTTCAGAGAAAGGAGAAAACTTTAAATGTTTGTCTAGAGGTGAGAATTTTACAGAACAAAAGGTGGTGTATGAAGTGATAAATGAATGTGATATAAGCAAAGAGGAGTTGCACGAAAAGTGGTGAGGAAAGGGAGAAAATGTTATTTTAAGGCAAGTATAATTAAATAGAATAGCTGCCTTTACAATGTAGAAGACAAAAAATTGTTAAAACTGGAACAGCTAAATACAATTTTAGGTGACCTCTATAATTGACTGCCAGTGAGACAAAAGTTGCATCTTGAGACGTCCTCTAAAAGTGGCTAATGGGACATTTTTGAGCCACAGTTAAGTGGGTGTTCTTGTCTATGTCTTGGACTAGTGCACACAGAAAGCATGGCAGTTAAACGTGAGAAACTTTGTTAGTGTATATATTAGTGTGTAAATGTTGATATACAGAAAGGTCTGTTTATTTAGAGGTAAAGAAAAAAATGGAGTTATTTTCCTCATAATTATGCCATTTCTACAATCTGCTAGCCAGGAGAGTTTGGAAACAGAAATGGTGAAAGAGAATTTAAAACAGTTAGTAGGTTGAGCACCAAATAGTTCCACAGAAGTCAACTAAGTCCCATGGTCAACTAAGTCCCTTAGTAAGCAGCAGGGGAAACTTGAAGGAGCAGGCAGCAAGGAGGCAGGTCTTGAGCATTTTGGATATAACCTGATAAAGTCATATAATGCTACTTCCTCTTAAGGTGTTATGCCATGTCCAGTGCTCAGCTTTCTTTAGTTAAAATATGATTTTGGACTTGGCACTCTCCGAAGGTCATATTCTGAATCAGCAACTACTAGCAATTAGTAATTGTCAGTACTCACAGACAGCTGGCAGCCTTCTGAACTGCAGGCAGAGTTCATCTGGTTCTCCTTTTTATCCTCACAATCAGAGAAGTTAAAAGAGTCAGTAACAGTTGGATATGAAGATGAGCCCTTGAATTGGTGTTCAGTAAAATTGTGGGAGAGCTACAAAAATCTAATGGATGGCAGTGAATAGGAAAGAGACATATCGAGAAAGAAGTGAAAAGGAGGCAAATCTCATTCTCCCTATTGCTTTTACTTATTTTTCCGAAGGTGAATGCTAAAGGATTTGGGTTGGAAAGTGGAAGTATTCCTAATAATCCATACCCACCCCTACAAAGATGCTTCACAAAACTACACCTCAAACAGCACATTTCTCCCTCACCCTGTTGTACCTCCACCACTCCAATACTTGTTGGAGTCCTCAATACTTGTTTCACTTCAGCTTCAGTGAATAGACTAAGAGCAATACACAGAGTATGGTTCTGCAATGTCTTTCCTTGCCTAGTAGAATTTAGTTAACTTTCTCTCTCCTTGATGGGTCCAATTCAATGAACAGGCTTTTATGGTAGTCCCCTGAGTCAAAGACGTTACTTCTAGGTGGGTGAGTCACTCTATCCTGTTTCCCTCACAACTCCTCTGGTACACCTGTAAACTCAGCCATGCCATAAAATTAAAGTCACTCATAATCTGATCTGTTTTAGGGAATATTATACCTTTAAAAATAATTATGCTCCTTAAACTATGGAAGAATGTTTTGAAGTAGGTGGCTACAAAAATAACAGCAAGTAATAGTAATAGTTATTATTTTTCCTGAAAACTATTACCATTTCTTTTAAAATAAATTTGTTTCTGGACTGCTGTGGTTTATTCTGAAATAGCTGAGTATAATTGGATTTATAAAATTGCAATATTGTATGAGTTTCACTTCTAAAATGCTGTAATCTCTGTTTTTGTATTTATAAAATATTCACTTTTGAGGGTTTTTTTTTTCTTCTCAGGCATTTGGATAATAAACAGAATGGGTAGGGCTACAGGATATGATCATTTCAGAGCGCTACAACGATAAGAGGTCTTTAAATAGATTAGAATGATGGTTTCAAGAATAATTCCATTTTGTCTGCCCAGATGTGAAAAATCCTCATTGGAACTGGAAGTGAGGTTTGTGCAGGGTTGTTGTTTTTGTGTTTTTTTTTTTTTAAATGTCTCTTGGGAGAAGGGAATCACAGAAACCGTTCTCAAAGGACGTCATAGCTCGGAGGCTCCTGATTGCCTTGCAGCTGAGATAGTGAAATTCTTGTCTCTGGAAAACACTGGAGGGAGGAATTCATATATAGATACACAAGCAGCGCGGAGGAGAACCAGAACTTCCGGTCAAACTTAAAACCTGCTGTTACCCCGTTAACTTTAAAATTACTCCGACATCCTTTCGCTCTGGCTCTAGCGGCCTCTCGTGGTAATCGCGACCCCGCCCACATCTGGCCACTTGCGAAGGTTGCGCGCGCCGCGTGCTCTTCCCTCCCCGCCGAGGGCGCGCTTCAGACATCCGGTTCCGCCCCGAATCAGCGTGAAGGAGGGACGCGCGGCATCAGTCGCTCCTCCCCGTGCCTTTGCCTGGGAGCGAACCGGATCCTGAGCTCGAAGAGAGTGTTTAGGTGGGTAACGGAGTAAGATAGGATGAGAAGGCCCTTCCCGGGAGGAGGTGACTTCTTTTCCTTTGAGAGTGTCAGGATGTTATCTCTACAAATCAGGGCAGGTTTTCTGCTGGGGCGCTTTTCATTAAGGAAAACAGGGATGGGGGGGTGTTGGGGGAGCTGCTGTCAATAGCACGCAGGCCGACTTCGTGATCTAAGGAATTTAGGAAAAGGTTTATCTTACTCTTTCCTAAAGAGAGAGAGAGAGAGAGAGAGAGAGAGAGAGGATCACAAAGGAGAAAACAAATTCAAAGCTCCTTAGACAGCTTATAGCATATCTAGAGCTGGCCTTTGAAAGCCATCAGGGTATGTTGCCTAAGAAAACATACATGCATACGCAGATAGTTTGAAGAACCTTTATTAAATTTTATAACGGAAGTCGTCTAATCAAGGAGAACAGCCGTATAAGGTAAATCAGTATTGGGTAATACTGTGAATTTATTCTTGGTGGGTAGCTGCTGACCACTGTACTATGCAAACTCAATATTGTGCGCTTATATTTCTGGTTACACAGCTAGGGTTGCTTCCTGAGTATGTTACCATATATGCTGAAACACACATTGCTTGAATACTTTTTTCCTTCCTCTAGAAATATAGTCATTTAGTGAACGATAGAACTAATCCTAATAAGATAACAAATTCTGAAGATTCAGGAAGCGTTAAATTTGCCTGAAATTTTATTAAGAGTGATTATAATAGAAACCACAATGCTCTTTAAAAGTCTCTTAATGGTTCTTATTTTTATTACACTGAGATGGAAATAGATACAACTACAGTACTACAAACCCTTAGCAGGCAAGTAACAGAATTTGACAAACCTATTTTGTATGCTTGGTTTTCCAGCAGTCATGGCAAAAGGAAAGGAAAGAAAAACCAAGGTAAATTAACACAGGTATGCCACACAACCACTATAACTGAAAAGAGATGAACATTAATGAAACATTTCCTGTTTATAGACCTAGCTGCATATTTACAAATGAAAGCATTTTATGAGGTGTTCTTTTGCTCCCCAAGTTCATCTCTTTAAAATTTGAACCTTGGGTGCCATTATGTAAGGTACATATGGAGGAAGGAGAATCATCCTTAGTAGCATGACCTATAATATGTGTAAGAAAATGAACTATCACTCCTTATCTTTTGTCATAGTTTTTCTATGATACAGCAAAGTTCTCCAATATTTACTCTCCCTTGCCATGCACTGCAAAGACACAGAAAGTCTGTGGAATAGGAGTTCCATGTAGTATTCTGTGAAATAATGCTACATGACAACACTTAAATACATGTTCATGGCAATATTCTGTATTGCATACTTTTTTTTGTATCTGTGTAGTTCTGGGACAAGGATTGTCTTTCTACTGCATCTACTGGAGGACCAGTATTGTAGAGAGCCAAAATAACAAGAAATAGCAATATTGAAAGGATAATAATTTTGTCTGGTGCTTGCAATACATATAAAGTAAGCTATAGAATTTACCAACAGAGTTTTCCTGGACATGAAGTTCAAACAACAATCACTTCAGTCACTTTCTGGCTACTATATCCTTTAGGATAGTTAAGCCAATACAGATGGATGGATGGATGATAGCTTTTCTGCAGTAAGACACTTTACAGGTAAATGATCAATGACTGTCCTTTGTAGTAGTAGCTATTAATGGATATAGGGAGTGATATAGGCTTCTGGTCTTTGATGGGATATGGTTTGAGATTCTTTTGGGTATGGACTGAACTTAAAAGGAACAGTTCTAGCAATGTGTGACACAGCATTAATGTTTGCAAACTAATGGATAGCTGTTTGCTAAATCTTTTCCAGATTTTGATGAGCTAATTGAACTGATGCAGTTTTCAATTGAATAAGTATACTGTTTTAAGACTGATAGAAACAAGCAGTAAAATCCTTGTGTACTGTGCAGACATTATAATGTGAGATTTTCCAGGGAAAATGATGTCTCTCAGATGGTTTACCTGACCCCTTCCACATTCCAACTGGCATGGTTATAGGCAATTATGTCCACAGGATTCTGGGACTCTTATATGGGACAAGAGTTTCTGATTTTCCTTCGCTTTTAGGAAATCAGTTTTATCATCTATCTTCTTGGTCTGTTGGTACATGTGATGGTGTTTCCATCTTGAGATTGTCCACATCCTACAGGGCATTTCAGAAAATTTTAGTGGCTTTTACTATTGTTGAGACAAATCTCTGTTTACAAAGTTTCTTTCTTGGGGATTTTTCTGCAAGTATTATTTGATATGCTGGTTCTGCTTACATAGCAATAGTTGGGTGCAGCATTTAGTTACTTCATAAAGATCATGAGTATTGTAATTTTCACTTCTGTAAACTGATAATCTTTGAGAGCTAGAAAGTGTGCTACCACACTTAAAAGGTCCAAATGGCTTCCACTTAAGAGTTTAAAGCAAGTTAATCTAATCTAATACATCTCTAGTAATCCAGGAATGTTTCTTAATAATAGGTAAGGAAGGATTCGATGTTATTGTCTATTACAAACCTTGAAATATATCTGGATAAGTTCAATTTGAAGTACCGGTATATGCATTTCTTTCTTATGGTGTTTGTGTATGTAACTCTTTTCTTTTTGTTTGATCGTTATTGCAACTGCAATCTTGAGCACAGTTCTAGAAATGGGACTATGATACAGCCTTCTTCCATTTATTTTCTAATCGCAGCTAAATCTAATAGAAAATAGAAAAACATGCAAATTCGTGTGCACTTCCATTTTCAGAGCCATTTTCAGTAGTTTTTTTTAGACAGCTTCATTCTGCATTTCTTAAAAATAATTCTAAAAGATAATAAAACATGCCTATTCTTTCTTACTAAGATTCTTAAAAAACAGTAAATTTAGACTACAATTCTGAACTTTATTATAGCATCTATAAATTCATTCCAAGTAGAAACTTAGTTTTGAAAGTGAGTAAGAAATTTACTGAGCGGATGAGCGGAGCAAGCTATTGACTATATTGATTCATGAGCTTGAAAAAAAGCAAATCACATCTGAAATCTATTGGGGATCATTGTTCTTGCAAAACAGACTCTTTTGGACTTGAGTAATAAATTCAGACAAATAGAAATAATTGACTATTACATAGGAACTTACTCAACATTGTACTATACTCAGAATAATTAATCAGAATGAGAAATTATTTTTTAATTTCCAGTGGTGAAATCAAGTGTTTTTTGTTGCTTGTGTTATTTGCTGCTCTTAGGTTATTTGGGGATTGGTGAGGGATTGATTTATGAGGTTCTGGATTTTGTTCCCAGTGTCCATTTTCAGCTGCACTGTTCAGAATTATTGATGTATCCAAATATTTAAAGATAATGGAAATATTAAGCTGTAGTTTGTTCAAGAGGCATCCAAACAATTGTAATGAAATACTTCTCTGCCTCTTGGGAAAATATAAGTCAAAAATACTCAGAGCGGTCTCTATTTTCTTTGGTATGATATATAGTGGTCAAAACAAAAGCAATGTGACCCATCACAAATCAGACATGAACAATATAACTTCTGAGAACTTTGCAATTCTGCATATGTAGTGATTATTTACATTTTTTAACCTGTATATGCATTTCAGTCTGAAATTCTACAATACTGCAGTAGTTTAAAATAATTTTGTAAGCATTGCGGTCATTTTAAAGCTTCCTCAAATTGAAATACCCTGAATTACAAAAATAATTTCAAATATCTATTTAGCACAAACTGCTAAGCATTATGCAAAACTTTACAACTTTTAGAAGTTTTACAGCAAAGCTTCTCTGAACTTTCATGAACTACAGTAAATCAATTGCAAAATGTTATTTCACTTTTACTGTTTCGTGTTGTATTTTTTAAACATTGCAATTTTTTTACAATAGTATAGTATGCTATAGTAGAGCATTAACAGAAAGAATCAATTTTTCTTCTGAATTCTTAATATGAAAATTATTGTAAATGTTAACATCTGTTCAAATATATAGAATCTTGTGTGACTCCATTCTGAAGATTATTTGATTTTACTTCTTAATTACATTCTGTTGAAAAAGTGTGTAGCATTCTATTCAAATGGGATTTTAATAAACATTTACCAGAAGATGTGAATAATAATAATAATAATAATAATAATAATAAATAAGTAATAATAATAAATATATAAATATATTTATATATAAATAAATATAAATATAAATAAATAAAATAATTAATAATTAATAATAAAAATAATAAACCTGATTAGTGGGTGCAGCAAAATTTCACAAACTTACTACCTACAACGCCATGACCGTGTTGCTAAAATCATTCACTGGAAATTGTGCCAGAAGTTTGGATTTGAGTACAGCAAAAACCACTGGGAACATCAGGTTGAGAAAGTTTTAGAGAATGAGAAACACAAGATCTTGTGGGACTTTAAGATTCAGACTGACAGGCACTTGGTCCACAACACACCTGACATAACAATAGTTGAAAAGAAAAAAGTATGGTTCATTGACATTGCAATACCTGATGATGCACGAATTGAAGATAAGCAGCAAGAAAAAAATCACAAAGTACCGGGACTTACAAATTGAAGTTGAGCGACTGTGGAAAAAGAAATCGTGTGTTGTCCCGATTGTAATTGGAGCCCTCGGAGCAATACCCAAAGGGCTACCCCGCTATTTAGAAATTCTAAATTTGCCGGACTTGAACATTTTGACTCTACAAAAAACCACCTTACTCGGAACAGCTTACATCCTCCGACGATACCTTAACAGTTCCTAGGTCCTTGGTTAGGACTCGAGCTGCTGAGCTATTAACCAGCCTCAAAGGCTGTGAATCTCACTAAAGATTAACCAATAAATAATAATAATAATTTTATTTATATACCACCCTCCTCCCGAAGGACTCGGGGTGGTGTACAGCCAAAATTAAAACATAAATATACAATATCATAGTTAAAATTAATTAAAATCATTAAATAGTTTTGGCCGAATTTTAAAACCCAAAGTTAAAACCCAATTTAAAATCATTCAATTTGACAGCCCCGCTTTAAGAATCCTGAATCTTTAAATTCCGTGTAAAAACCAAAAATCACCAAATTGTTAGTTAAAATAGCTTTGAAATATTTGTTGCAAGGGCCATATTTGCAGAGACAAGGAAATACTTGTCAACAATATTATGTTCCTATAGACTTTAAAGTAATCTTATTAACTAAATCATAAATGTTTACAAAATCTTGAACTGTAGATTACTGTAGTCCTTAATCTACAACCACAATGGAGCCAAAATTTCTGTTGCTAAGCAAAATAGTTGTTAAATAATTTTTGCCCTGTTTTATGTCCTTTCTTCCCATAGTTGTTCACTGCAGTTAAGTTAGTAATACAGTTGTTAAGTGAATTTGGCTTTCCCATTGATTTTGCTTGTTAGTCACAAAAGATGATCACATGATCATGGGGATGCTTCATAGATCATAAGTGTGAAAAACAATCATAAGTTGCTTTTTTCAATGCTCTTGTAACTTTGAATGGCCATTAAACAAATGGTTATAAGTCAAGACTATGTGAATACAAATTTTGGATAATTAATCTGTAAATGTTTATTGAAAAATTCCATAGCGCTCATTGGAGACTTTATCCTTTGCCCGCTTAAATTTCAAGTAACTCCTGCTACAGTTAAGGTATTGGACTAAGACTGAAGAGATTCAATCAATCAGAATAGAGCTGGAAAGGACCTTGGAAGTCTTCCAGTCCAACCTGGAAAAAGATGATTAGAGAGCTGGAAGCTAAAACATATGACAAACTCTTGCAAAACTGGGTTTGTCTAGTCTAATGAACAGAATTCAATTCAAAATAGAGTTCGAAGGAACTTTTGAGGTCTTCTGCTATACCATTTCAGACAGGTCTTTTCTTCCATCCAGTCTTTTCTTTAAACTGTCCAGTGATGAAGCACTACAACTTCTGAAGTCAACCTGTTCCACTGATTAATTGTCCTCACTGTTAGGAAGTTTCTTCTTAATTCCAGATTGCTTCTCTCTTTGATTAGTTTCTATCCGTTGTTTTTTGTCTTGCCTCCTGGTGGTTTAGAAAATAAATTGATCCCCCCTCTTCTTTGTGGCAGCCCCTCAAATACTGGAATACTGCTATCATGTCACCTCTAGTCATTCTTTTCTCTAGACTAGCCATACCCAATTCCTGCAACCATTCTTCATATGTTTTTGTCTCCAGATCTTTAATCGTCTTAATTGCTCTTTTTTGCACTTTTTCCAAAGTCTCAACATCTTTTTTGTAACGTGGTGACCAAAACGGAATGCATTATTCCAGGTGTAGTCTAAGTTTTTGTAAAGTGGTACTAATACTTAATGTGATTTTGATCTTATGCCTCTGTTTATACAACCAAGGATTGTATTAAACTTTTTGGCTGCTGCCATATACTCCTGGCTCATGTTTAAGTAATCGTCCACTAGGACTCCAAGATCCCTCTCATAATTATTGTTTTTGAGCCAGGTGCCGCCTAATCTCTATTTGCATCTTTGGCTTTTTTCTGCCTAGGTGTAAAACCTTGCTTTTTTCACATTAAATTTCATTTTGTTGGATAGGGTTCCTTGTTCAAGTCTGTCAAGGATCTTTTTAGATCCCAAGCTTGTCTTCTGGGGTATTGATTATTCCTGCCAATTTAGTGTCATCTACAAATTTGATGAGTTCCCCTTCTATTCCCTCATCTAAGTCTGATTCAAATCCAGATTCAAAATCTACTCTTGTCCATAAAAAGTCACTGGGTAACTTCAGTTTATATTTTTCAACCTAGTCTATAAGAGTATTGCAGTATAGGCTGCCTTCAGTTGTTAGGAGAAAGGTAAGTGTAAATTTAATAAATAAAATTCAAAGGGGTTTTCATGGGATTGAATTGTTAGATGTACTGATTGGTCACAAAGATCTTCATGCTGCAGCCTGAAAGAAAAGACATTCTTCTTTGTTTTGAAAGCTTTTTAAATATTTTCAAAATTATATTACATTTAAAACTAATTATTTTGAAGTGTGTGTTTCTTATATAGATATTTTTCCTCTGTTGCAGCCTTTGACGTTTACCAAAGAAATGGTGATGGAGAAGCCAAGTCCGCTGCTTGTAGGGCAAGAGTTTGTGAGACAGTACTATACCCTGCTAAATAAAGCACCAGATTTCTTACACAGGTACTTTCTTTTAAATATCTGTGTCTTATGTAATCAAAATCAACTAAGCAAGCTGGATCGATTTATTCATATAACTATCACTGCCTTTAAAATCAATTCAACATGACTTTATGTTTCCTAAGAAATGTTTTGTTATGGTCCTTGGATACTTACTGAAAGATGGCCAAAGATCTTTTAAATTAATATTTTTATATAGCTAAATTTGACTAAATGTTATCTGTTCCAATTTTTTTTACAGTATTAAGAAAAATCCCCTGCAATAAATTATGGAAATGTATAAATTATCTAAATTTAGATTTTTAACTCTTAAATTTGCATCAGGTTTATATTCTGTATTCTTTGGAGTAAATAGAATAATAAGAAACTGATCAGCAAATTATAGAAAGTGGAATTATGTGGGAGAGATATTGCTCTGTCATGCAGTTTTAACTTTTAAAGGGATTCACAAAAATAATAAAACAATTTGGGTGCCCAGAATTGTTTAGAGCTGTGCAGCTTGCAAATTTAATACATTTTAAATATAGATATGAAAAAAACATTCAAAGTGAATGCCACCTCACAAAAGTGCCATAAATTGTTGCAAATTGAAATAGCATGTAAAAAGCTTGACAAAGCTAAAATGCATGTTTTGTATTGATAGAAAAGTACCTGGCAAATTTTTTCATGGAAGTAAATGCACAAGACAGGGATGTGTGATCTCCTAAATGTCAACTATTATTAGTTATGATTACTAGAATTTAACATGTCATTTAACATATCAGCAATTATTATTTTATAGAATGCAGTCAAGCTGGGGGTTGAAGAGCATCCTCAATCATTCAGTTCTCTCTAATGATTATTTGGGGTATTTACCTCATTTGAAATAGGTATATACCAAGGTATTTGTAGATCATATATTTGTAAATTTGTATTTGTAAGTTGCATATCATAGGGAGGAGATTCTATCCATTTCTGGCACAGGCAATTCAGCACCAAATCTTACTTATTTGTATCCTGCCTTTATTATTTTCACAAATAAACATAACTAACAATCTGTGAGGTGTGTGGGGCTGAGAGAGAATGACTGTCCCAAGGTCACCCAGCTGGTTTCATGGTAAAATGGGATTTGAACTCACAGTCAATACTAATTTCTAACCTGGTGCCTTAACCAATAGACCAAACTGGTTCTCAAATGCCAAAATGTCTCTCAAATGCCAAGAGTCTATAGTTTTCAGTGGTGCCTCACATAGTAAGAATAAAATCAAGATTTGATTCAGCAAAATTTCATTGAAAAAGAAACAAAACAGTACAGCAAAATTATATATAAATTTAAATAAAATGTAAATAAATATTATTGATGAAAGAAATTTTTAAATATTTAATAAAGAGTAAAAAATTCTGTGCCAAAGCTGTTTAACTAACAACCATTTCAAGGTACATATAAAACCATATCCCTAATCTGTGAGAGGGCAGGCTGCCTAGAAACTGGCCAGCATCTCTGCTGCTATTGTTCTCCCTCTTCTCAGCCAGCGCAGGAACCCATGACTATAAAAGCTATGCTGAGAGAAAGACGAGGTTGTTGGTTTGTATCAACGAAGGAAGGAAGTGGGTTTGTACATGGAAATAAAATAGCCGGATTCAGTTAGAAATAAATACTTTTCTCCAGTAGTAGAATTCACAAGGAGTTGTGAAGAGCAATAGGAAGAAGTGTAGTAGCAGTGAAGAAGAATGGAATAGTGGTGAGCAGTGTGTACTAGTCTGTGAAGGCTTGCGTGGATGTTGCGTCTGAGAACTGTTGGCTATCTTGTGTTTTGGAGCCCACTGACTTGGGTATACTTAAAAGAAACCACAATATACTCTTTCATGTTCTTCCCAGCACATGGGAGAAAAGGCTAATAGCATTCAGTGTAGTATCACTAGTCCAATAATTGGTGTCAAAGTTCACATATCTGACCTTCAGGCAAGATGGGCAGAATATAAATTGAGTAAATAAATAAAACAACTTGTTTTAAAGGTTTGGTTTTGGTTTCAAAATAAAAATAAAATAAAACCAAGAGAGCTCAGTTGCCTTTTATAAAAAAACAGCTTTGGAGCAACCATGACCCGGATAATTGACAGTTCCATAGAAACTTGCCTTAAAAGACTGTTAGACTAAATAATATTCAAGTATCAGTCTGGTATTGAGAAAAAAAGATACATCCATTTTCTAAAGTTGGAGATAAATTAAAATGGAATCCAATCAACAAGTTGTAAAAGAAGAAATTCCAGGTTAGAAAAAAAAAAGTACTTAAATTATCACATGAGACTTTATTATGGAATGAATTACCCCCGGACATACGAAGGATCCCCGACCTCCGTGCTTTCCCTCATGCTCTGAAGACCCTATTATTTCAGCAAGAGGTCTGACGGGATAAATGATTTTAAATTGGGTTTTAAAAGTGGTTTAAAATGGTTTTAATTGGAAGTTTTAATTTTGGCCAAAGATTGAATTGTTTTAATATGTTTTTTAAATTTTGTCTTGTATGTTGTTTTATCATGGCTGTTCACCCCCTCCCCCGAGCCATTCGGGAGAAGGCGGTATACAAATATAATAAAAACAACTAAAACTAAAACTATTCCTGCTTTAGCAGTATGTTTGTGTACACCCACAATGTATGCTTTCCAGTATTTTTGACTAGTGATAACTACCTACACAAATCCACCCACTTTTTATGAGGTTTTTAGAAATGGTTTGCCTTTGCTTTCTTCATAGGACCAATAATGTGACTAACCCAAAATCATCCAACTGGCTTTGTAAGGAAAGCAGAACTATAACTCACAACCTTCTAGTTTTTAGCTTCGTGGCTCAAACTGGTTTCACTGAGTAGAAAAACTGGAGCGATCTAGGAAAAGAAGGAAGGTAGTAAGGCCAAACACTACCTAGAAATTCCAGTTGCTAAGGGAAGTCTTTTTCTTGAATTTAGTCAGTATACAGTATACATTTGGTTACTTTCTTCAGACATTCTAGCAGAAAATATTAAATACATTTCAATCAGTTCATTAAAGGATTGCTGTAAAAAAATTTTTAACTGCATCTTTTGGAACATCTTTTGTCTGTGCCTAAACCTTTTTTTTTTTTAAGTTTTAAAAATAAACTTTATTATTAAAAAGAAAGGCATTTAAAAGCATACAAGTTCCTCTCAACTGAGAAACAAATTTACATATACAGTACATAAACTTCACCTATTGACTAATTTCCATTATTCTATATAAATATATTATGTGTATTATATGTACATATATACAGACATACAAGAAAATATTCCATATTCTATCCCTCTGACAGTGCTGTTTTTTGTTATATTAATTTCTTCTAAATTTCATCTCTACCCATTTCCTTTCCTTTGATTTATCCATTGGTACCATCTATTCCATGTTTCATAATATTTAGAGTCCTCCTTGTCCTGTAACTCTAAAGTTAATCTGTCCATTTCTGCGCATGTGTATATTTTTTGTATTAGTTCCTGGTCCGTTGGCAGTCAATCGCTTTTCCAAAATTGTGCTAGTGCTAATCTTTCCGCCGTGTTTATATGAAGCATTAGGTATTTTATGTCATTTCGGATGTTCTCTTTAATCATGCCCAATAGGAAAATCTCAGGTTCTAATTCAATTTCACAATCTGTAATTTCTCTTATCCATATCCTTACCTTGTTCCAGTATTTCTTAATGACCGGGCAAAGCCACCAAACATGGTAGAAGGTTCCCTGTGTTTTTCTGCACTTCCAACAGGTCGAATCTACATTTGGGTACATTTTCGCAAGTCTTGCGGGGGCCAGATGCCGTCGATACCACATCTTATAATGATTTTCTTTGTAGGCCACCGATTTTGTCATGCTGTAGTTTCCCACACTCTTTCCCAATCTTCTAGCTGTAGACTGTGCCCAATGTTTCTCGCCCACACTATCATCTGCCCTTTTACTAATTCTTCTGCCAAATCGTATTCAAGTAAGTATTTGTAGATTTTCGAAATTAATTTCCTTTCTTTAGATTCTAATAATTTATCCAATCTATTTTGTTTCAAATCTATTCCCCCCTCCTCCTGATCCTTCCTGTATCTTATTTTTATTTGTGAATAGGGCTACCAGTCTATTGCTATTCCTTGTTCTTTTAATTCTTCCCTAGTTTTTAATTTACCCTGTGTATCTAATATTTCTCTGTATCGTAGTATTTTTTGTTTTGATAATATATTTGGGTGGGTGGTTGCTTCTATTGTCGACAACCAACCGGGGATTTTCATATAATGTTTGCGTTGAATTTGTTGCCATCTACTAATTAAAGATTTCCTAATGGTATGATTGTTAAAATGTTTGTATGATTTGTTTCCAGAGTTCCAAATAAAGGCATGCCATCCCTTCATTAGGTCATGTCCTTCCAGCTTTAACAGTCTTTGATTCTCCAAAGTTATCCATTCCTTGATCCATAGTAAACTGGCAGCCTTGTAATATTTTTGCCACGCTGGAAAACCGAAACCACCCCTAATTTTATCATCTTGTAATATGTTTAATTTTATTCTCGATTTTTTCCCCTCCCATACAAATTTTGTGGTTATTTTATCCAAATTGTCAAAAAATTTCTTATCCAATTTTATTGGGATCGTTTGGAATAAATAAAGGAGTCTTGGAAGTATGTTTGATTTTACCACTGCTATCCTCCCCAGAAGGGACAACTTTAGTTTCCCCCATTTATCTAAATCTTCTTTAATTTTCTGGACCAAGGGTTCATAATTATCCTGTTTTATTGTTGCTGTTCTAGCCGTCAGATGGATCCCTAAGTACTTCACTTTCTTAACTGCCTGTCTGTGCCTAAACCTAATTTTGTGGACAAACAGGAAAATGGATTTTATTTTTCACTCTTATACTTGATTTTTCAATTGCAGATTTACTTAAAAAACCTCTGGCAGTGCTAAAAAAAGAATGACAGTTTCTACTTTCTACAATAAGAACAGAAAAAGGAGAGAACCATTACCTAGCAAAGCCCTCTTCTGTGTGGAAAAAAAATTCTGACTGCTGGCATTTACATCCTAATTATAAATTACATTCATATCCTTAGTTGCACATAGAACAAGAGTAGTCATGAGTCATGCACAAACTCTTGCTCAGGGAAAAAATGTTTTTTCCCCTTTCATGCTGATTAAAGGACGGAATAACAAACAGATTTAAACATACTTTTGCATATCAAAGCCAGCATACGCTGTCAAAATGTACTAGGTAGAAACTGTCATCCTTTTTTTTTAAGAACTGCCAAAACTGTTTTTGGGAGGGGGTTATATTGCAGGCGGGCTACATGTGGAGGCAGGGAGAGTCAATTTTGATATGTTAGGATTAAGCAAAGAGATGAACAGATGAAATAGGTTTGACCCTGTCATATCTAAAAAATGGGAGGATAAGAGGGTGTGGCCTCCATTTTGTTTGATGTATTTTCTTCATTGCAAAGGTGTATTAATTATACTGCATCTCAGATGATTCCAGGTAAGATTTGATTCCACATAGATTTAAATAAATCTATGTAGAATCTCTGCCACTAGAACTATACTGTGTTTCTCCAAAAAGACGACCCACCTTGAAAAGAAGGCCTATCATGTTTTTGAGTGCATGCGTTCAAATTAAGCTCCACCCACAAAATTAGCCCTAAAGACCCCACCTACTCCAGGGGGTGGGGCGGAACACAAGTAAAAAAATAAGCTAGGGTGGGGATGGGAGGGTGGAGCTGCCCTACTTACCAGGCCTCACACAACCCTATACCTGCCTTGCCTTTGGCCGCTTGCTGCCACTTGCATGCATCACCCCGGTCTCTGTTTTGTGTTTAGATGCCTGCTGGCAGGCATCTAAATCCAAAACATAGGCCGGGGCGATACATGTGAGTGGCAGCAAGCGGCCGCAGAAGAAATGGGCCAGCAGCGGGCTCCTGCTGGACGGGGCTGTCGATGCCACCACTGCAAGGTGAGTCAATAATTGGAACCCTCCAAAAAGAAGGCATAGCCATTTTTTCGGGGGTCAAAAGAAAATAAGACCCCTGCTTCTTTTTGGAGAAACACGGTATAATCACTCAGTGATTGCTTAAGAACTAAAAGAGACAGCCAGAACCATTTGAAATCCCATTCTCCACTTTACATATGAACACATGTGGGACATACGAACACGTGGTATGGATGTCGTAAAGTGAAGAATTTTTGGTTATGAATAGAAGAAGAATCTAGTAAAATAATTAAAAAGAAGGTAAAGTTGGGAATAGATACCATCCTCATATTAAAGTTGAATGACAAGGTGTTAACAATTGATGAAAGAGAGCTTGTAAGGATATTGGTCTTTATGGGACGAATTGTGATTGCAAGATACTGGAAATTGAATATTGAATACAAACTTCAGAGAAGTTTGGAAAATTGCTCTTAATGATAAGTTAACGTGTGATATAAAATTCAAAAAAGGACTATTGAAAGAAAATATATTTTGGAGGAAATGGCAACCATTTGTGGATTATGCAATCAGGAACTTGGAAGAAATAATGCCAGTGCCAATGCAAAGAGAATTTTGGAAGACCTGAAGATGAAGAAAAAATTCCTCCGGTTCTCCCTATTTTGTATTATACACTGGGTGTGGTTTTGTGTTTTGTGTTTTGTCTTTAATTAAAAACTTAATAAAAAAAAATTAAAAAAAAGAACCATTTGAAATCTTCTCTAATCTATTGTTAAATTTATTTGCCGCATATGTCACCAAGAAACTACTCTGGGCAGTTTATAACAGGAAAAACAGAAAAATGAAAATAAGTGTAAACAAAACAGTATCAAAGTAAAGGAACTGTTTCAATATTTATTATTATCTGTTACTTCCTTGCCATCTTCTCCCATTACTGAACTGATTGTTTCCTTGATTTTTTTTTCTCACATAAAAAACAAGAAAAAAGTCAAGGAAACAATCAGTCTATTAATGGGGGGGAAATGGCAAGGAAGTAACAAGACAACAGAAAGAAAGCAGAACTGCTTAATTCATTCTTTGCATCTGTCTTCTTGAAAAAGAAAATACAATCCAGTTTATCAAAAACAAAGCCCTAAAAGACAGACTAGAAATTAAATTAATTTCTTACTTATTAAAATAAGTAAGAAAAAGGTAAGAGAGCATCATCTAATCTAGAGGGATTCAAATCACTGGGCCCTGTCAAATTTCAGTGAACCAGCTGAATCCCACCAGTGCTTATGACCATTTTCATACTTACAACCATTGCAGGTCACATGATCAAAATTCAGATGCTTGGCAACTGACTCATTTTTATGATGGTTGTAGCATTCTGAGGTCATGTGATCCCCTTTTGTGACCTTCTGACAAAGTCAATAGGGAAGCCAGATTCATTTAATAACCACATTATTAACTTAACACTTGCATTGATTCACTCAAAAACTGCGGCAAGGAAAGTCATAAAATGCAGCAAAATTCACTTAACAAATGTCTCATTTAGCAACAGAATTTTTTGGTTCAGTTGTCATAAGTCAAGGACTACTTGTATAAGACCTTCAATCAAAAATAAATAAACAAACAAACTACAATATGTCTTTGCATGATTTCTGAATTAACACAAATGAGATTATGAGACAGATTGCTTCCCTAAATTATGGGTTTCTGGCTATTTTTACTGTTCTCACTGACAGCCAATTTTGGCTACTGATTATTCACATTGGTTATGAAGGATAGGACAAGATGTGACCTGGCTATGACATGTGCCATACTATTGATCACTAAGGTTGATTTGACTGAGCTAGGCAAGTGTCCCCTTCCTCCCTCAAAACTCCATATGCGCCCTCTCCCCTCAATCTGTGTCCTCTGTAAAAAAGGATGACCATTCCAGATAGAAAGAGTATACGATCTTCAGTCAACGGTATGCACTCACTGTGCTCCCATTACAACCTCAAAACAAGCTCAGGATTGTTTCTTCTGAGGAGGTCTGGTTTATCTTCATATAAGACTATACTCCTATAAGACTATGAATATAACTTAAAAGGAGATACATATTGCTTAGTGATGTTTGCTTTTCTTTTCATATTTGTCCTGTGTTTTTAGAAATTATTATTTGCTATACTTATGGTACTGATAACTGTTTTCTAGAATATTTACCTTTTTGTATGTTAAAATTAAATTCCTTCTACATGGGATCAACCACTTATTTAGTGGTTATTTAGTGACTATTTAAGTTATGATAGTGCTGAACAAGGGGACTTAGAACTGTTCTTTGTAATTGCGGCCGTTGCAGCATCTCTTTGATCACTAGTAGGGCATTTTCAAATCAGCTGACAATTTCAGTATTCACAGTGTCGTGAACATCACTCGCAATCTTTTTTTTTTTAATTGAAAAAGTTTTTCAAATACAAATTTTTCCCCCTTTCCCCCCCTCCTCCCTAACCCCCCCTCCCCTCCCACTGTGGCTTCTTCATAATAAAACCCAAATTCATAACAGATTATATAATACTTTACCATCCCCTTACTCCATCCCCATATGCTGACTCTTTCTTTCTAATAATATTATTATATCCCCCTTATACTATACATTTCAAAATAACATTCTACTATAACATTATATAATAACTCCTAATTTAGCATAATAATAATATTATATCTCCCAGTTTAGCGATTTCTGCTCATAATCTACCCTTTTTCTACCCCCACATACATATATCTCTTAAATCAAATCTTTTATGTTATTAATATAACATTTCAAAGCAACCTTCCGCTATAAAAACTATATAGTAAATCCTAATTTAACATTTATTCAATTCATAGTCTACCCATTTCCTTCACCCCCATCGTTATATCTCTTAACTCAAATCTTTTACATATATTCATATCTAAACATAATATCCCTTTTCTTAAACTAAACAATCATTAAACTAACCTGTCTCCACCCACTTTCCTACAAGATTACCATACTTAATAATTCATAATATCTTTATTCTTCTGCCCACACCACTAAAAAATATTCCCTTATGTAAATAAAATCCTCTTAAAAAAGACTTTAAACTTGTAATCCATATGATATCTTCTGTAATGTCTTTCAGCTGGATTGTTAACTCCATCACCCATGTTAGGGTAACATCACATCCTAATTCCAACAGTAAGTTCGGTATCTTCAATTACCATCTGCCCCCATCAATAGCAAATATCTTCATAAAAAAAAACAAAAAACAACAACCACCCGAGTGACTTTATATTTGTATTCCATATAGTGTCTATAGAGGTGTCTTTTATCCAAATTATTAATTCCAACCACCGTAATAGGGTAACAGCCAGATCATCTGCGTGCCCCAATTCCATAGCTCTCTCGCCTTGTAGCTCAGCATAAACGTAGTATATTTATCAAAGAGTCCCAAAAAAAGATAGTTCCAATCATTTCAATTTAAGGCCCTTTTCACATCCCAAAAATACAGCACTGCAGAAGTCTGTCACTCTCCTCAGGATAATATAAACCAATACTTTGCCTCAACTATCTTTTCATATATTCAATCATCTCTTAAATAACTGGCATTACATTGTTGTTTGGTTTAAAAAATTTTGTTTTTGTGTGACCTGCTTCTTCTTTTCTTGACTTTTTGTGGATTAGATCTCCATCCTGATTTCCTTTCTGTAAATTGTATATCAACTGTTTGGTTTTCATGCTGATCTATTACTTGATCTTGTTGGTTTTGCTTTTGTGGCTTAAATCTCCATTCTGATTCTGTGAGTTTTATATCAACTGATTGATTTCCATGCTGGTCTGTAACTTGATAAGTCATCACTTTAGAATCCAGAGCCACCTCTCTTGTATTTATAAATAGTCCAGCTGAGACCTCTGAAGGAGAATCCAGAAGCGGCTCATCTACAAGGACCTCTGTAACTTGTTGTTTTCCCATTACTTCCACCTCCTTTTGCTTATCTTGAATTCCTATCTCTTGTTGATTTTGCTTTTGGAGAACCTTGTAGTAAAATTCTTCCGCTTTTTCAACAGTATTTAGCTGATATCTTTCTCCTTGATATCTCAATATTATACCAACTGGGACGTCCCACCTGAATGAGATATTTTGTTTCTTTAGCTCAGTCACCAAAAATCCAAATTTCTTTCTATCTTTTAGAATCTTAGGCGGCAACTCTTTATATATCCAGATCTTTCTTCCATTCAATTGTAGAGTAGAATTAAAAGATTTTTGCACAATATCATTTCTTATTTCTTTGTCTGTGAAGTAAATCACCACATCTCTAGGCAATTGCCTTTGCTTTGCAATCCAAGAATTTACTCTATAAGCCTTGTCAATCTTACAAGATACCTCCTCAGGATGAACCTTTAAAATCCCGGCCAGAACTTGAGCAGATATTTTTCTTAAATCATCTCTATTATTTTCCTGTAACCCTCTCATTCTAACCGCAAATTCTGTGAGCCTGTATTGCATCATTGTAACTTCTTTTTCAATCTCTTGCTTTATATTTTCTGCATTGTAAGTCTCGTGATCAGCGTCCCTTTTAGACTTTACTTCAGAGCTATTGTCTTGAATATTTATCAAATCATTTTCCATTCTTTGTATTTTATTGTCCAAATTATAAATCTTATCATCAACTTCCTCCATTTTAGACTCTAATAACTTGATATTTGTATCCATCTTTATAACAATTTCTGAAAAAGCATTAGTCACTGTTACAACCTTTCGTTGCAAATTATCATACTTTAGTTGTATCATTTCTTTAATTTCTTGCCTAAATTTTTCAAGTTTCTGGTTCACAGTCTCGTGGTATCTTTCCATTTCCTCCTGGACAAATTCTTTTAAATTAAAGCCATTCTGCTGAGTCTGTAAGCTCAAAACTTGTGCACATAATTGTAAATGGGGGAACACCCCCCCCCCACTGCTTGTTTGTCAGGCTTTATTAGTTTTAATGCCATACTGCCACACAAACTCTTTTTAAAGAAGGAAAACTTTTCCCCAAGCAAGATCAAGTACAAATCTCCAAGAAAAAAGAAACTTAAAATAGATATTTTTCTTCCAGATTCTAGCCAGCACTGTTTATTCTGCTACTTTGTAGCTTGTTACGGAAGGACTTTCACTTTCGGCTTTCCTCTTCTTCTCAAGCTTCAGCAGTCGCCATTTTAAACTTTTTTTTTTTCCTTCACTCTGAAACACTTGTAAAATCATTAAAAATACTTGCGATTTAGGGTCCCAAGTCCAAATCTTGTCCTTTTTAATTAATCCATCTGTTAATTTCATTGATTGGTCCGGTTCCAATGCCTAGCTCTGCAAAAAGGCAGAGTTCTTCCGAAGCCCGGAGCAGCGGCGAGCGGAAATAGGGAGCCACAACCTGCTTGTCCCCAAGAGTAAAAAAAGAACTCTGGGGACTTCACAGAGGGCTCTACCTGCCCTCGCCTGCTCTGTCTCACATTTCCTTCAGGAAATGGAGTTTTTCGAGCTGCCTTTCAGATGTAAAGGTGGCTCTTTACAGGCAACGGGGCTGGCGGTCTCAGAGGACCGTCTGGCGGCGATGGAAGCCAGATCGGAAGCCCAACATCACTCGCAATCTTGACCACTGGCTTCCAACAAGCAAAGTCAATGTAGAAATCAACAGGAAGTCACATATTGATGATATGACCATAGGTTGATGCAACTCTGGGATTTACCTAACGAGCAATTGGAATTGTTGCATTGTGAGACAACATAATCATGAGACATTTTTCTTTATGTACAATCCAATTACTGACATTAAACAATGACTACTTGTAAGAGTTTTTATCAATTGAAACAGTTTGCCATGATGGTTAAGGTTTAGGTAAAATATGAAAAAGTCATTAGATGAATTTGGGTTTGTCAGAATTTTATACAGTCCTGTGTATAAAATAAAAAAAAATAAGGTCCTTTTATCTACCTCTCAAATGCAATATTGTAGAGCATTTAAAATATGTTTCATTTGGAGAATGAAATATTTGAAGAAGAAAATATTTTAGAATATGCTTCCACATGATAATTTTAAATATTGTTATTTAATTTTTTTAAAGGTTTTATGGCAGGAATTCTTCATATGTCCATGGTGGATTAGATGCCAGTGGCAAGCCCCAGGAAGCTGTTTATGGCCAAGCTGTATGTACTATAAATCCTACTTGAAGTTGGATGCTACAAATAAACATGACTCTTGATAATTAAAAGTTATCTGCATTAACAAATGCTACCATATATTTACATGTTTCTGTTAAAGCTCACAATAATTCTACATATCTTTAAAGTTGGGACAAAAAATTTTTCCCTTGTCTCACCTTTCTTCATTTCTCCTCACTCCATTCATCTTCCTAACACTTAAATGCATGTGATTTGGGAGAGGGGGCTGGCTTATACTTCCCATTTTATTGACTTTCTACTGCCATTCCTTGTAATACTTACAAATAGCATCCACTTACTGATTATTCAGCAACTGTTCAAAGATGTACTGGTGTTAAATAATACCTTTAGGCTTATTTATGCCCATTTATGATCTTTGCAGTATCCCTTAATCATATGATTACCATTATAATTTAGTATACTTTTCTTTTTTCCCCTTTGCAGACCAAAGAGATTGGGGATTGAAAAAAAACAGACTGTTTGACTTCTACACATCAAAAGCAGTGTGTTTTTATAAGCAGTAGGAAAGAGTCAGACAAAAGAGAGATTCCCTACAATTTTTTTTCTCTCTCTCTTCCCTCTCCCCACCTCTTAGAGCATAGAGATTGGAGAGAAAGAGATTTCAAGAGAGTATGCGTAGCATACTACTGCGCAGCTTCAGATAGTCAGCATGGTTCCGTTGCTTTCGATATGTACAAGATAGTAAGCAGACACTTGACCATTCAAAAGATCAGGAAGTGGTTAAGAGGCAAACAAAAGCTGAAGGTGTGACAATGTTGATGAGAAAAAAGACACTGATTGATTTTAATAATTGAAAAGCCCTTCTTCACTTTATGCATGAAACAGAAAAAAATTATATGTTATATAGGTTTGATAATTTTAAAAAAGTAAATGATAGAAAAAATGAAAATTATGTAATTATAGAGTAAGAAGTGAATTTAAATTTATTATAAGTATAAAAAAATAGGAAGTCAGTTTTATACACACACATACACACATATATTCCCTGTACTTTGGGCTTTATTCATTCCTTTTTTTTTCTTTTTCTTACCTTAATTGTTAATTTACGTTAGGTTTTTAATCTTTCTTACTTAAACATTTAATAAAGTTATTAAGCTAAAGATGTGCAAGTGAGAGCCTTCTCTCTTTCCAACTGAAAAAAACAGAAGTGGTGATATGATTTGCCACTTTACTCCTTTATTTAGCAGCAGAGTTGCTGCTGCCAATTAGGGTTGTTAAGTGAGGACTACCTGTTCTATCACTGCAAGCTATATTATGTCTCTCTTTACCAAAGAAAAAAGGATGTTAACGTAGAGCCTGTACCTGCCTTGTTAGCAGATGATATTTGAAAACGTTGTCTTTGCTTTCACTAGAAACATGCAACTAGCTTCCTAAATGCATTGGTTTTCAATCTGGCTAATACATTTTAATAAAACTATAAAGGAACATTTTTAAAATGCCTAATAGTATTGTATTGTTTTTCAGTGCTATTTTTTCTACATAAATGTATATGTTGTAGAAAGTTAATTTTACTAGCCATTTTTTTTTTTTCTGTATTTGTGTTTAGGACATTCACAAAAAAGTGATGTCTCTGCAGTTTAGTGAGTGCCGCACTAAGATTCGCCATGTTGATGCCCATGCAACATTGAATGATGGAGTAGTTGTACAAGTCATGGGGGAGTTGACAAACAATGGACAACCAATGAGAAAGTTCATGCAAACCTTTGTGTTAGCTCCAGAAGTAAGTGATATTTTGAATGTTGGAAGCAGTAGAGATAGCTATACTTTGGTCCCTTGCTAATTGTAGGTGGAAGGAAAACATGGAAGCAGCCAGAAAACTCTTCCTTTAGAGTAAGGTTCTCTTAGACTATTGTCTCTGCAAACTTACACAGACGCAGCCAATGGTGGGTAGAGGGAAAACATGGAAGCAGCCTGAAAACTTTTCCCTTTCTTCTCCCCACCATTTGCTGCACCTGTGTTAGTTTGCAAAGAGACCAGCATCTATGGTCTCTCTACTCTAAAGAATTTTGCTGTCTGATTCCATGTTTTGCCTCCTCCCACCATTAGCTGCACTTGTGTAACAAAGGGGGGAAAGGTCCAGGGAATGGGTGCAGAGGATGCCCAAGCAGTAGTGGGTACTTCAAAGAGTGGGAAGCAGAGCATGGGATATCTCAGTGGATGAGGCGAGCCAGAGGCAGGTGATTTTGTTCCATGATTTCCCCCATCCCTGAGGCATCCCATGCAAACTCCACAGAACTAGCACATTTGTTTAACAAAAGCATTGGAAAGAACTGGGATGGGGGTTTGTTCACTTAACATCCTCTTGATTTGTGAATGTAATTGGCAGGTTCCATTACATTCGTAACTGGAGAATTACCAGTATGACCTCTTCCTCAATAAACTTCCCTTTATACATAGCTGTGAACTAGATTAGGATTAAAAGTTTACTTTGTGTCCCTTGCTGGCCATCTACTCCTTCCTTCAATTAGTACCAAAAATGTAGGCCAGCATGAGCAGTTTCACCTTCATTAAGAGAATTTGTGTTCCCCTAAAGTTGGAGGGAAGATATGTCTAAGTGCAAAACTAGAAAGCAAAGGCATGTATTTATATTTACATGGGTACATAGAGCTGTTGCCTGGCTTCTATTATTTCATCAGACGTAAAGGCAGAAATAGCAAACCACAGCTAATAAACCACATGGTTTTTTTGGCTTTCCTAGAGCTTCTCCAACTTGTATGCAAAAATGTAGATTTTCAAGAAAAGGGCAAGTGAAAATTTAAACCAGATATGTTTTTGCTAGGCTTAATTTGTTTTTTAATTATTTTGTAGAAAAAAATATGGGCATAACTTGTAATATTGCTAGAGCAACAATCCTCAAATTAAGCTTTCTTCTATCTTTGTTTTTCAGGGGTCTGTTCCAAATAAATTTTATGTCCACAATGATATATTTCGCTATGAAGATGAAGTATTTGGTGATTCTGAACCTGAACTTGATGAAGGTAGATATTTTTAATATGAATTCTTTATATATTTTAAAATAATAATAAAACAAACGGAATAAACAAAAAATACATTCATTACAAAAATACATAAGTACTTAAAAATAAGTGAAAAAATACCAAAAATGTACCGTATGTTGTTATAGTAGTAATTATAATTCCATATATATATATATGTAATTATATATATAATTACCTAATGTAAATATTATACGTGTGTGTTTGTGTATTTCTACTACACATATATAACTAATGTTTTTTTAAGCCTACTGTATTTTGTTTAAATGACTTCCATATTTATCCATACTATGTTTATAGTTTATACTATCTCTTCATTAAGTAATCTCCTGCTTAGTTGTAATCAATTAAGGTCTTGAATCCATTGAATAAAAGCGATCATACATTTATCTTTTCAATGTTGCAGTATCAGATTTGTAATTAAAATAAGGACCTGGAGAATCTATTTATATTGTCTAGTTGTCAAATTCCATGTACTAAGTAGGTAATTAAGAGAACAGTAACCTCTGAAAAAATTACCATTTGTTGCATAGACAAATTTATATAGTCCACTTCCAAAGTCTTAGTAAGTATAGGACATAAACAGGTGTTTGATAGTTTACTTTATTAATTGATTAATCCTATGACCATATCAAAATACAAAACAATAAAATACAGACTCTTAATATCAGGCTAAAATAGATAAGAGAAAATGCAGTAATAAAATACTCATGTGCTAAATACAAAGAATCAACATTCAAATAAATACCTCTTCTTTACAGGATACCCTGATCTGTTTGATATAACAAGTTCTTAGCTTAGCTGCCTTAATTATAAACTTTGACGTTCTGCTCATGATGTATAGCTTTGAACCTAGAAGAAATAGGACAGTGTGTGATTCAGATCTCAGTGGGCTGTTCTTTCAAACAAAACAATCAAAACATGAACAATTGCTGGGCACTGCATATACATATTTTCTCATGACATGGTATGTGGTAGAAGTGCCTATATTTGATTGTGGAATCCAATAGCTTGAATCTGGCTGTCAAATATGCCTATCTTGCAAATTCTGTCAATTTCACTAGCAAATAATTTTTCAAATTGAAAAGTAGTCTTGTTCTTAGCCAATCAACTTAAAAATCTACTTTTTGCCATTAACTCCATGTCAGTTTGAGCATTGATATCTAGGACTCTTGTTTAAAAATTTCCCTTGCCTGGGAGGCAGTTGAGAATAAATACTGGGCCAGTGGGGAAAAAAGAGTAAGATTAAAATTTTGCAAGGCTCAAAAGAGAGAAGTGGATTATCTTTTTTCAATCTCATATTATTATTATAGAAGTAACCTGTTTGTCATAGATAACAGACAGGATACAGTTTCCTAATAGCAGAATATCCACTCTGGAACAGGGCTGTCAAACTCGCAGCCTGCGGCCGAGATCTGTCATATGCTGCCCACGCCCAGTTTAATGAAGGGGGAAAAGTTGTGATACATCACGTGACACCACCATGATGACGCAAGTTTGACACCTTGTTCTAGAAGAAGCAGGCTTAGTCAGTGGACTTCATAGATATTTATGGGATAAATAAACCAAAGAAGATAAAAATCAGAACATAACATAAGAGAAAGTTAGACTTTTAAAAACCATAAAATCTGATAAAGAAGATATGCTGTAAGGCCCGTCCATCTGGACTACACTAAGTGGAATCTTCTCTCCCTGGGTGGAATCTTCTCTCCCTGGGTGAGGTTAATTCCATCCTTCTTAACATTCCTCAGGTCCTTCCAAAGCTGGCTATCCATTCAAATACTAGGGAGCCAAAAGAATCTTACAATGGCTCCCCTACTGTAGCTAACAGCATCCTCTCTTGTACTTTCTATAATTATTTTTAAATATGACTGTTTTTATATACAGATAGTCCTCCACTTAACAATTCATTTAGTGACTGTTTGAAGTTACAATGGCACTGAAAAAGGTAAACATGACTATCTCCATGTTCCATGTGATCAAAATTCAAACGCTTGGCCACTGACTTATATTTATGATGGTTGCAGTGTCCCAGAATCATGTGATCATCTTTGTAACCTTCTGGCAAAAAAGTCACTGAAGAAGCCAGATTCGCTTAACAACCATGTTACTAACTTAACAACTGCAGTGATTCGCTTAACAATTGTGCCAAAAAAGGTGGCAAAATGGGGCAAAATTCACTTAAATGTTTTAGCAGCAGAAATGTTGAGTTCAATTGTGGTAGTAAGTCAAGGTCTACCTGTATTATCAAGAAATAGGCTAAAAACCTAATGAGAATTGCTTAATGAAGATAGGAATCTACAATAATTAATGTATTTGGAAATAATTGAAAAAATAAAAAGCTATCTCAAAGAAGGGACTTGAGCAAAAGGATGACAGAATTTGAAATACTTAAACAAAGCCAAGATCATTTATTAGACTATATCTACAATTTTTTATGGCTTTTGGCATTATGGAAACAGAAATGTATTGTATTGCATGTCAATTCCTAGAATAAATATGTTTCCTTTCATTTTCAGTAAAATTGAAAATATAAAAAATTACTGTGGCAGGCATCATACTTTTATTAATTATATTTTAGAATCAGAAGATGAAGTAGAAGAGGAAAATGAAGAAAGGCAAACATCACCTGAAACTGTACAAGAAAATACAAGCAGTGCTTACTATGATAGTCATCCTGTAACGTAAGATAATTATCCATGCTTATGTTTCAGACAGTCTGGGCAAATGTGTTTGAAAATCCATGAATCTGTATGTTAATGGCTTTATCCTTAGCCCATAATAAAACAAGATATGAGAACTTGTAATCAAAGTGAAATGAAACCTTGTTCATATTTTCTAAAATGTTTGATACAGGCAGTTAATTATATGGTTAACTATTGATGAATTACTGCAGATTTCATGAGGTTGTTTTTTTTTAGTGATCATTATAACTTCTATTATAAATGAAATAGAAATCATTTAAGATATGTTTATCTTTTATTAAAGTTCTTTGTAAAGGGGTTTGTATATAGAAGTAGAATGTGCTAGTGTGTTTTCAGTGCAGCAGGCAGTATTAAAATGATCAACAGTTCTTTTGAAGCCTTTTGAGGTGTATTTTCCTGACAAGTTTTCTAAATGTATAATAGATAATTACGTATGTTTGGATGTTTGCTTGTTTTGCTTTGTGGTAGCCTAGATCCCCAATATAAGAGTGATGTGCCCCGTGAGATGCCCTTAGACCCAGCCAACTTCCTTCTCTACTTCGCTTATTGTTAATATATTGTTTTAACTTCAAGCAGTTTCTAAATGAATTGTTGTAAGTTGAGGGCTACCTGTATTCTGTCCAAGGTATACTTAGAAAATAAAGTCATGGATGCCTGTAGCTCAGTGTTTTTTATGGAGTAAATGGACCTGCCCAGAAAAAGGCAGAACATCTTCTGGGTGGCTAGAAAGGGCAGAATATGTTTTCCGAAGGGCCAGATTCATTATGATAGCCACTTTCTCATACAAAAATCTAGAAATGTCCATCTGTCTCAAAATACTAACAACCTCTGCATCTTTAAAAAAAAAAAGGCTTTTAAATTGGGCATCAACAAAAGAGTTCAACTAAAATCTAATGTTAAATGATGCATAAGATGCATATGTAACAATTGTATAGTAAATTGTAGTAGTTTTTTTCCCTGCAAATTGGATAATACTAATAATTTACATTAATAGAAACATTGAAATATCTGATTATTCCAGAAATGGAGTAGAAGAAACATTGGAAGAGTCTTCTCATGAACCTGAACCAGAATTAGAATCTGAGTCAAAAACTGAGGAATTGAAAACTGAAGCGGAAGAAAAAAATCTTGAAGAACTAGAAGAAAAATCTCCATCCCCACCTCCTGTAGAAACTATTTCTCTACCACAGGAACCACCAAAGGTTGGTTAAGTCAATATGGTTTGTGTAATTAAATGGAATCTGATAGCAAAATCTCGATTATGCGGCTGCTCTAAATATTTATAATCACATATAGATTTAAAGAGAATGTAGCTTGCATTCAGTGTCAGCTATATTCCAGTTGCCCAGCATGTACAAACAGAGATCATAATTACAAACTGTCTAAATCCAAAAGGTAAATACATACAATTGATAAAGGTTCATAAGTATGTGGATATTATTTAGTATTGTAATATGTCATTTAATCGAGTGAAAATTAATTTTTGCATTTTTTCAAAAAATGTGTTTTTACACCAAGAATTCAAATCTGCTGTTATTTTTGCAATTGCACAATGTTTAGCTTGGTATGGTAAATCTGATCATATACCCCACAAAAGTCTCTTATAAACCAAAAAACTTTAACTTTATCTTCTCAAAATTATACCCTCCGCTACAAAAATTAAAGTTTTTTTCTGCATGAATCTTACCTAGCTAAGCAAAAAATAATCCATGCAATCATAAACAAACATTAGAAAGCAATTATCTAAGATACAAACATGTTTAAGTGAGTTTCATCAAGTCTTGTTTTGATTCATTCTTCGACATCAGCCACCGACTTGTTTCTTGGTCTCTGATATAACTTTCACTTTCTCACGTGTATACACTCTGTTTGCTATCTCTGTGACCTATTTCCACATCTCTCTATTGATTGGACATGACAGGGCCACTATGGTACTTTCATTGATTCGTCAATAAACATCTTTATTTCTGCTGTAGTCAGTTTGCACAGCAAAGTGGCTCATATACACCTTAAGACCAGTCAGTCAGGTCCAGAGAGTGGATGCTCTCACATTGATTAAAGGTGTTTTTCTTGCACAGAAAAATATCCCACTATGTCATCGTCTGCACCCTTCAAGTCAATGATCTTTTGCATACCAGCGCTTTCTTGAATGTCATCTGAATACAAGACTGTTTGAATTATCACTTGGTTGAAAGCATAACATGCTGAGTGCTGAATTGTTGGCTAAACAGCATATACTACAGCCTTCTTTTGCAATGTGACTTGCTGCAGTTGGAACAACACTGGCCTTCAATCCAGGAATATTTTACTTTGATGTTGAACCAGCAAGGATCGTACACACCAACTATGTATTCCACTATCATTCTTAAGTTTTGGAGTTTTGCCTTTAAAGCCATGTTTTGAAACCAATATTTGAAAAAACCTATTTGCAGTTGTCAGCTAGCATAAATGTTTTGCAGGATCAATTTCCAAAAGAGCCAGATTTGTGGGAAGTTTTCCTGTCCTTATTGCCTGTGTGATCCTATATCCATACGCTTGTTCAGTAGAGAGATCCTTTACAACACTGTCGTTTAGTGAAATGAGAGGCTCACCAATTGAAACTGGTGAATAAAGAATCATTGTCAAGTTCTGTTACAGTGTCTAGCATGTTGCCAATTTTAATTGCCCATTTGTTGTTAGAAAAAGTCTTCCCATCCAATTTTGTGATTAAATGTCAGAGAGGTAATTCATTCGTGTGGAGTACACACACCAATCAGATCAACTTCCGGTCAAGCTTGACTTGTACCCAATGCATGGCACAACCTTCACAGCCAGTATTAAAATTTGTAGAATTTCCTCCAATGGCCTTTAAGATTTTGTCAATACCTTTCTTTTTCATGAAATACACCAGATTATCTGCAATCACTTGAGCAGGTTTTCTTGTTTTTGAGCCTTTCTGGAGTGAAATGATAAAGATATCTTCCACCCATCTCTCATCGTGTTGCCATTTTTGCCTTTTGACTAGTCATTTCTGCTTGGGCACATCTGGCAACCAATCTGGTGCAATCCAAAAGAATCAATTTTGTCTTTTTGACCTTTAACAAAAGCAAGTTCCTTCAGTGGTATCTTCATCTCCTTAAGGCAGGTTCAGTTAATGTGAACTTTTTTGCAGCCAGCAGGAGAGCCAAATTCGGCACACAGAACAATTTCACACTTATAGTTGAGGATGTCAAACAGTTTGTCAAGTTTCATAGTGAAAGTCTCTTTGACATCTAGCTTCCCTCTACCAAGAGATATGTTTTTGGCTTGATCCCAGCTCTCAGTTCTTGTCAAGATTGTCACTCATGAATTTACAATAGGGATCATAAAAGAACTGTTTGCTTATTCCCACTTTTCAAAACTTTTGGATATATGACTTTTGCAAGATTAGCTGCTGGGTAGTTTCTAGCATCATCACTACTTTGATCTCTTAACAGTAGGCCATATCTGAGAATGTCTTGCAGTGTTGGGAGTTCAGACGGCAACAAGTCCTTGCCAGTCCTAATTAGGGTGCTCATATGAGTGAATGTTCCCAGTCTTGTTCTTTTTTTAGAAGTCTTGTTCTTTTTTTAGAAGTTCTTTTTTTAGAACTCACAGGAAACAAAGCCAGCAGTATTAACACCCTCAGACAAAATAATGTTAAACAAAAAGAGAAAGACAGTTGAACCTGTGAAATGAAATAAACAAAATGTTAAAAAGTTATGATATTTATGTAGTTACTTACCAAGCACATCTAAATTATATTAAAGTAACCAAAATATCTTTACAATCCCCAAGGCATGTCACAATTTTTGAAGACCTCTAATGTTCGGAATTGAAAGTTGAATAATTTGACACACCCTAGGATACTATTATGAGCTTTTATTTTAATCATAATTACTTCATATTTTTCACAATTTAATCTGAAATAATCCAATCTAATAGTAATCCCTTGTTATTGAGTAATAGTTTGTAATATCTGGTTTGTAATGGTAGTAATAATACTTGTTCGTTTGGTTTTGCAGTCTGCAGGAAAACATTAAGAACTTTGTACACAGTCCTTAAATTCTTAAATACATGCATCTTGGTTTTTGTAATTGAAGATTACATACTATATTTTTTCTCTGGTACAGAGCATAATATTCTTGCTATCTTAAAGAAGGATAAAACATCAGGAGTGTATTGTGAATACAACTTTCTGTTATTGAATTTAGCTACCCTTATTAGGGTAATGTAATGATTCTTACATTAATCAAAGTTAACTTTAATATTACCCCTGGATCTCTTCTAATTTGGATTTCACATTTGGTTGAAGATAATTAATAGTGCTGTTATTTAAATTCATTTGTTTAAATTATTTCTGATGCTACTCATTCTCCACATTATATTTGGTTAGATAATAGTCTGGGGGGGAGGGAGTCAAACTAATCCCAACACAATAAACAATGAAATAATTTAGAATATCAAATAATAAATGTGACACTAACAGGCACTTAAGAGATAAAATAAGCTGTGGACATGAAGTCAAAAATGTAAGAGTAAAAAGAAAGGTTTTCATTTAGTAGTAAAAATCAGATACTTTGGTTTCATTTTGCGCTCGGGCAAGATCATTCCAAAGCCAGGATATCACAACAGATACTTCAAAGTTTGACATGTCACAGTTTGTATAGCCTAGATAAATGTTTCTCAGCATGGCAACTTTTATGTTTAATATCTTAAGCATTGGTGTCTGGTGAATTCTTGGACTTCAAGTCCGTGCAGCTTAAAGTTGCAAAGTTTGAAAAACATTGCTCTACAATATTTTTTTTTTCTGGTACAGTATCTTCAGGTAGATTGTTTAATGCAACATCAGCTCATAAATTGTTGTGGTATAAATGTTAAGGGTATAGATATTAAGAAAAAGCTATAGCTAATACTTTTCTAAAGTTTCCTGTTACTGAAAAGAGCTCCTGATTAATTTTGCTTACATTAATTCAGGTGCTGATACTCATCTTGATGCCATAGCCAAGTTTGCTTTCAGTTCAGGAAGAGAAGGGGTTGAGAAAGTGTTTTTCCCATAATATTTTTAGATTTTTAAATGTGCAAATATTAAGTCTGTACTACTTAAAAAATCATAAAAATAATTGAACAATTGACATCGGATATATTAGTAAGAACATTTGTAACCTTATGCAATGAACCTAACAGTGGTGCTTGTTTAACTTTAGCTTGCACAGTGAATAAACTGAAAATACATTGTTCTAATTAACTGTAAATTGTGGATTAGAACAGGAATATTTTCATAAACCAGATTTTACTTAAGGAATGCCAATAGTCTGCCATAATCAGTAGACCAAGTTTGTTGCATTTCCTGTAGGCTTTCTCCTGGGCTTCAGTGACCAGTAAAAACCTGCCTCCTAGTGGTACTATTTCTTCTGGAATTCCAACACATGTTAAAGCACCAACCTCACAGGTAACCAGTCTGTGGATGCCTTAAGTTATTTTCTTGTTTATTTCTGAAAACTGTTTCATTAAGAAAGCTGTATTATTTTTCATATACAGCTGATTCTCCTGTACCACAGTTATTTGTTTGCAGGTTGCAATAATGATCTAATAGCATAATCGTTGTCAACATTTTAAAAATGCTTGTGAGAGAGTAATGGAAAATATCTGGAAATATCAGGGAGGGAAGAGAACTGCCTTAATAGAAATCTAGCTAACACATTCCAGGAACAATTTACATAATTCTTCATTTCTTTAATTCCTCATTTCTTTATATCTCAAACTATTTGAAGAAAGTTAGAAAACTGTGCACATACAGTAATTTTCAAGAAGTGTCCATTGACAGATTAGTTAGCAAAATACTTAAATAAAGATTTGTGTCTAAATGCTGATTTTCATATATTCATATTTAAGATTTGAAAAATATTTTTCTTATTAGAAAAAAATAGTTATGGCTTATATCATTGTTGCTGTTTATTTCCTATAATCGTTCTGGAAATAACAAAGCAAAAATATGTATTTTCTATATATCCTCTGCAAGCTAAATGTTTGTGTGGATGAAGTTAATAGTATACTTTTCAAACAAACAATATTAGAATTTCCTGGTAAGAAGATAGAGGTTGGGCTAATAGTTAGGGTGCTGGCCTAAAAACCAGCACTTAAACACTGAGTATTAGGCCTCAGCTAAGCTGACTTTGCGTCAATCATGCTGTCTCGGCACAACCAACACAGATGAGGTTTTTTTTTTTTAAATTGATCCCTAATCACTAGTTTGCATAAGCTCTCCTTTATGATGTTAGTACAGGAGTAATTAGTTCTGAGTTAGAAGGCTTTGTTTGCATTTTTGGTCATTTTCAAGAAGTGTCCATTGACAAACCTAGATTTAGAATTTAGACTGGTTGTACTGTATGTTACAGGTAATGTTTGTACCAATGAGTTAATTCTGTTTGATGATTTAGGATTTTATGGTTTGGGATTAATAGCTGTTTACTATTTACAACACTTCACTGACATCTAAATAATCTATAATTAATCTAAGACATGGAGATATATATATATATATATATATATATATATATATATATATATATATATATATATATATATATATATATATATATACGGATATGCTACTGTATGAAAATCTCAATGATTTGCCTTGAATATTATGTATAATGCGGTGTCCAAAACCCCAAGACACGGCCCACTACTGGGTCTTGAGCTATTTGGAAGTGGGCCATGGAAGTGGCGAGTGTGCTTCCACACACATCCCCAGCAGCATGAGCAGCAAATACCTGCGTATGTGCTCCATTTGAACAAGTGGCAAGCACAAGTGCCCACAGCTTGCGCAAATGGAGGTGCACATGTCCTTTCCTTCTACTCACATGGAACCATTCCCCCCCCCCCCCCCCAGCCAGTCCGCAAAGCCGGGGAACTCTGGTATAATGTACAGATAGTTCTCACTTATGCATAGTTGTTAAGCAACCATTAAAAGGGACAACCTAAAAGCTACTTACCACCTGGTACCAAAGGCCCAGTGTCCATCTCCCACATGCCTCATGATTGCATGACTGCATTTTGAGCACTCAACAACCAGGCTTTTATGGCCATTTGCAGCATCCCATTCCAGCATTCCATTTATTTCCATTTTTCAGCAAAAACAGCCCATAGCAAACAATGGGTTTGCTTTGCAACGTGTTTGCTTTATGATTGCCATAAATGTATTAATAATAAATAAATAATAAATAAATAAATGTAAAAATGCATCTGCTCATGTGGTGACCTGCTTTACAATAATCATAGCAGGCTCCATTATAGTTGTACATTGGGGATTACCTGTATGATATCCCATGTATTATCTGAAAATTAATGTATCCAGAGAGCAAGGTAATTGTACATGGTGGAAATATAGAGTGTTCTTTTTAACAAATAATACAAGTGCCTGGATGACCTGAGGATATACAAGTTGCTTATCAAGAGCCTAATTGTTTTAAGTAAATATCCCAAAAGAGAAGAAATAATGTGCAATGAGATTAGAAAAAAAAATCTCTCCTCTTCCTCAACTTCAGAATGTTTAGAGAGAAGGTATTTGCAACTATAAAATTTCAAATTCATTAGCGGGATGATAAGAAAGAAAATACTCCCAATTTCTGAAATTTCTTCTCCATAATATCTGAAGACCTTCCCATTCCGTCTGACTGGCTTTAACTTGGTTCTAATGTAATGTAATTGCTTTTTCCTATTTTTATATTGGTTACTTGCCTTTGTGATAACATAATTTGGCTTTAAAAGTTTCTGGACTGAAAAAATGTATGATTCCGAATACCTCCTATACCCATCTTGTGCATGTGCAGGATGATGAATATTTTTCTTCTGAAAGCAACACTTCATAACTACTTGCCTATAGGGCAAACTAGTGCGCAATAATGGAAAAGAACTAAAAATCTCTCATAAGGCTAATATTTTAGTTCCAATCAATATGAATAAAATATATATTAGACATGGGTTACCACACATTTTGTTTGTGATTTTCTTTGCTGATAGAGAAACAAGCCATATAAGTATTGAAAATGTGGAATAAATAGTGAATAAGGGGTGGTGGTGTTTTTTTGTTTTTTGTTTTGTTTTGTTTTGGTATAAATAATACACAATGCTCATGTTGTTTTGGATGTTATCTTAAATTCTAATTTTTTTTCAGCAAAGAATCGAAACAAAATCTGAAAACCAGTCCCAATCACCTCGTGTACGTGAACAGCGTCCAAGAGAGCGACCAGGTTTTCCATCAAGGGGACCCAGGCCAGGTATTCTTTCCATTTGTTGTGAATTTCCTAGATTTCCATGAAGATCAAGTTATGAATTTTCACTTAAAGATTATAGACTTAATATATGCAGGTAAAAAAAAAAACTATACATAGAAGATAGAAGTGCCTTTTAAAATTAGATAGGGGGTAGGACTGTTCATGGATGAATGGAAATTGGGTGAGAACTAAATGTGCCATTTTGAATTCCATGATAGAATATAAAATAAAATATTATTAAGTAAATAATTATGCTGGATAAGAAAATAAATAGGGCTATGCAAAGCACTTTTAAATTTTAAATTTTACTTTCAATCCATAATTTTATGAAACTTAAAATCTGAAGATAGAATCAGTGTTCTGAGTATCAAATTGTTTATTTCATTCATTTGGAAGCATTCCAAGCTTAATGTGTTACATCATGTTTGTAGTTCTTCCAGAACACTTTGCACTCATGACAAATTGATTTTCCCAGATGTCCCATGAAATTTCATTCATAAAACATTTCAAAACGAAACTTTTACATATTTTTACTCTGGAATAAAGCTTTTCCATGTAAACAGGACTTTTTACAGTGACCCTGCTCTAACAATATAGTGATTTTTTAAAATATTGTGATAATTCAGGAAGTCCTTGTTTAGTGATTGCTTCATTTAGTTCACAGTTCACAGTTACAACAGTAATGAAAAAATAATCTTTGCAGTTTTGTAAAGCAAAGGAAAGCTGAAATAAGAACACAAGTATAGTGGTGGTTTCATTTAGCAGCTGCTTTACTTAATGACCAAGTTGTCAATCCCGTTGGTCAATAGCGAGGACTACCTATAATAGAAATTTGAGTTCCTTGCTGTTTTCAAAATTTCTTTTGTGAATATAGTTCAGATTTATAATCTTATACAACAGCTGAGTAGAACCTTAAATAATGTTGTTTCTGAGTAACAAACTTGCATTAGAAATCAAATGAAATTGACAGTGAAAATCACATGAATGCTATATGAACTGCACAGAATTGTTCTGCATAAATATATGGAACAAATATGTTCAGATAACTATGACTATATTTACTGGAACAGTTAGGACCCTGTTTGGTATACTGGTTAAGGTGCCAGACTAGAAATCTAGTCCTGTCTTAGGTCTGAAAGCCAGCTGAGTGACTTTGGATCAGTCACTGTCATCAGTCCAGTTCACTTCATGTTGTTGCTGTGTAGAAAATAGGAAACTAGGAGGAGGAAGGAGTATTAATTATGTTTATCACCTTGTTATTAATAAAAATAATAAAAATGTTGTTTTATGGCCCTTTGTGTAATCAAAGCGCATAAGCAGCAACTTGTGAGGCTAAGTAAAACTGCAATAAAAATCTCTAATAGCAGATAAAATATACTGTAGGTTCATAAGAATTTTTCTGGATCTAAGAAAAAGGTACAGTTCAGTAGGCAGTGCTAGGTAGATATCTTTTTGTAATGACTTATAGCTTTTTTTCATTGATAACAAAATGAGTAAGAGTGTTTAAACATAGTTTTTACAGAATATGTATAAAACATTTTTATAAAAAATTCAGGGGAGACTCACAATGATTATATGCACCGTATGCTTAGAAAAAGCTGAGTTCACCAACTTTTACAGTTAAAAATATAATATTTTTGTTTTGGATTTTACATGATTCTGGCAGTGACAGTTATGAAAGGAACAAGAATTATGAAGGTCTACCCTCCCTAATCTACTTCCAGTGAAAATCATTCTGCCCTCCAAAAATCAGAAATCATTGCCCAGATGTTTAATTTTAAGCTTGCAGTTATAAGAACTAAATAATTCCTCTAAAAATAGAAATGTAGCAGAAATTGGGCAAACATATTTTCATTTGTATTCTCTATATCCTTGTATATAAGTTATACTTCCTATTATAACTTTAGAATAACAATGTATTTATTCAAATCAATCTATTTTGAATAAATGAAGCTAAACATTTTACAGGCTGTCAGTTTTGGGTGCTGCTAAAGTAGTTATTTGAATCATGGCCAATAGGGTTTGAAGCAGATATGCACAAAATCTTGTCTCTTGATTTGGCTATTGGTCCATTTCATCACACTTACAGCCAGATGTTTCTGTATCCACCCATATGTTTCTTTGTAACCAAAAGGATTTAGCCACGTGTAACACACTATGTTGTGTTACTTTGAGTGAGCATGTGTAGTGTTCTGCTGCCAAAAAGAAAATAAGAGAAGTCCTCTTCCAACGTTTTCCTGATTTTTTTCCTTCTTCTGTGGCATTTTATTTCTTGTAATTTCATGGCTGACTCTTATCTATAAATTTGATACAATTAAGTAGAACAAAAAGAAGCTTATAGAATTCTTTGGCAATACTACTGCATTGTTTTGGACGTCAATAAAGGAGAATATTTGTAGTTCAGTGTTGAAATGAGGGGTCCTTGGTGCTCTGAGCTTGCTTGTTTTCTTGCAGACATTTCATTATCTAAACTAGGTAACATCATCAGTGCTAGTAAGGATTGGGGTTTGCTGTCAGTTTATATTCTAGTGTGGGTGTCTGCAACCTGCAGCTCCGGAGCCGCATGTGGCTCTTTCGTTGCCCTGCTATGGCTCCCTGTCGGCTGAACCCACCACTGGCTGGCCCCGCCCCTTGCCCTCCTCTCCCAGTCACTCCTCGCCTGAGAAAGTAAGGGTAATGGTGGGAGATGGAGACTTGCTCCATATTCCAGAGCGGGAGCAAAGCACCCTGTACTTGCCATATCTCGCAGGCGCTTCTTTTGATCCTTGTTGGTACTGCGCGCACCTCAGTCACTCAGGGAGATATGCAACTTGCTCTCCACCCCAAAACACTGACCTGTCCCAGTTGCAGCCAATGCTCTGCATCGTAATGGGCTCCAGGAAGAGGAGGGGACATTGTCTCCTCCATTGTGAAGTGTGCTAAATTTAACTGTGCTGCGCAAGGTGCTGTGAGTGCAACAGGCAGGCTATGGAGGTGGCAAGAGTAGTGGCATCGGCTGCAGCCAGGCCAAACCAGTATCTCAGGGCAGAGAGCAAGTCGCATGTCTCCCTGAGAGACCAAGGTCTGCACCCACCAACAAGGGCCGGAAGAAGCACGTGCAAGATATGGCAAGTACAGGGGCGCTTCACTCCCACTCTGGAATATGGAACAAGTTTCCATTGCCTGCTGTCACCCTTACCTTCTCAGGCCAGGCAAGGAGTGACTGGGAGGGGAGAGCGAGGGGCGGGATCAGCCAGTGGTGGGTTCAGCCAACAGAGAACCACAGCAGGGGGACGAAAGAGCTTCATTTATCTGGAAACCTGAAATGACTCTTGATTTAAATATGGTAAAAAGCACCCAAAGAAGAAGAACAACATCAGCAAAACAACAACAACAACCCTCGCCTGTTTTTGGAAATGGTTCAACAGGGAGCACACACATACACACACACACATGAGAGGGAGAGGGAGAGACAGAGAGAGAATGAGAGAGACAAAGAGGGAGAAAGAGAACGAGAGACAGAGAGAGCAAGATATCTGTTTCCCACAGAAAACACCAGGAGCCACAAAACCTGGGTAAGCATGGCGGGGGTGTTGGTGGTCATGTGACTAGGTGGGAGTGAGTGACGTTGAGTTGGCCGTGCCCATCCAGGTTTTGTGGCTCCCGGTGATTTCTTTTCTGTGGGAAACTGATCCAAATGGCTCTTCGAATGTTTAAGGTTGCAGACCCCTGTTCTAGTGGCTTGCCCTGTCAGTGTTGATTGAGCTGTTTAATGTTGGCTTCTTTGGCAGTTTCTTGATTTGGATATTGTTTACTTGATTGTTAGTCTGATGTTAATTTTGGAGTTAATCTATGCTGATATAAGTGCTGATAGCTGGTGGAGCAATTCTTTTGGATAGGTTTAAATTTATTAGGAAACCAGTAAAATTGTATCTTCCTTATTTTTCTCTTTTGAGATTATCAGATTTTCTAAAACATATCTGAGTCTAAAAGAAGAATTGTGTGATTGAAATATCAATATAAAATTACCATTTTGTATGCTTATTAAAAGATATGATTTTTACATTAATTTTTCATGTTTTAATTACTATAGGCCGGGGGGATATGGATCAAAATGAATCAGAGAGTCGTCGAATAATTCGATATCCAGATAGTCACCAGCTCTTTGTTGGCAATCTGCCACATGACATTGATGAAAATGAACTGAAAGAATTCTTTATGAGTAAGTAATTTCTCTTTTACTTTGGTATGAAGCCTAGTGGAGAGAAAACTCCATATTTTTAGATTTTTAAGCCCTATTATAAGTCAAATATTAAACTGCTTCTATAAGCAACAAGTCATTTTTGTTTAATCCATGAAATGCATTTTTCCTAATCACCTGCGTTATATTTTTACAGGTTTTGGGAATGTTGTAGAACTTCGTATTAATACAAAAGGTGTTGGAGGAAAACTTCCAAACTTTGGCTTTGTGGTGTTTGATGACTCTGAACCAGTTCAAAAAATTTTATTGGCCAAAGTAAGTAATTTGACTATAGTCACTGGATGGTGATTACCAGAGGGAATTTAGTTTGAATCAGTTCTGAAATTCGTTTACAAGTCCTATATTGGTCTTCTATTAGTAGACTTCTCTAGATGAAGAAAAAGTAGTGAAATATCTATTCTTGAGAATATTAGTTGCAGGATGGAGCAAATGTTTTCCTAGACCCATTATTTCAAGTTTAGCTGAATAAATTTTGAGCTAGAACATGTTTTTCATATAAACTATTATTGGCCTATGTCTTTTGGATATTCAACTAACTAAACTTTTTGGTATTACCATTCTTCCCTTCCTCTTCATTTAAAAGCCTATAATGTTCCGTGGTGAGGTGCGTTTGAACGTAGAAGAAAAAAAGACCAGAGCTGCTCGTGAAAGAGAAACTCGAGGTGGTGGTGATGATCGCAAGGATATTCGGCGCAGTGACAGAGGCCCTGGGGGTTCACGTGGCATGGTGGGTGGTGGAATGATGCGAGACCGTGAAGGCAGAGGGCCACCTCTGAGAGGTGCCATGGGCCAGAAGCTTGGCTCTGGAAGAGGAACAGGGCAGATGGAAGGCCGATTCACAGGTCAACGTCGCTGAAGATTCATTGTTGGCAGGCAGTCTTGACAGTGATACGTTATTCGTCATGTTTGCATTTTTGTTAATTTTCTGGCTTTGGAATGTAACATAGCCTTTTTTTTTATCATTTCTTTGGTGTGAAAAACATCTTTTGATCACCAGGTAAATTGTGGTGGACATTCTTTTCCTAATTTCATGACGAAGTCATAATGTTAATTTATAAATTAGTCTTGGGGATTAGGAACCGAGAAATGATCATTTAAACTTTCTGCAGCAACAACAAAGGACAAAGGGTATGCCTAATTGAATTAAGGTCTTTCCAGTGTGTTAAAATTCTTCTGCTGCACATTTCATTTAAGTGTTACTGTTGGAAATGCAAATAGTGCAATCTTAGAATTGGAAAAGCTTCCCCCCCCCCTTTTTTTTTTTGTTCTTTTAGAACTCTTGATTCCAAACAACTCACGTTGTGAACTTTAAGCGCACTAATGGGTACCTGCCTCATCTTACATTGACACCTGCTGAAAGCAGCAAGGAAAAATAATAGCTTGTGAAATGATGCGGGCATCTGCTCTGCTTGCTGTGACCAATATATGTACACGTAAACCTTAACAAGACTAAAAATATGTTCCAGAAGGAAACCATTTAGCTGTAAACACAAATGTAAAACTTCAAAAATCATAGTCCTAAATAGAAAAAAAAATTTTGTTCTTTTTTAAAAGTCTTATGAGCTTTCTGCCTCTCTGTAAATGGGGATGGTTGATTGCTCTACACACTCCTCTTACCTTTTCCCTTTCTGTAAGCAGTGTACAGTGAAAAATTGTCTTTACTGTATTGAGGTCTCTGGTAATGTAATAAGCATGATGGTGCCTTCTATTAAATACATCATTCCAGTCTTGCTGGTGATTTTGTACAGTATAGTGTATGAATGGCTGTGCTGCAAAACTTTAACAGCTGTAAAAATGTTTATAAAATCATTGTATAAAATTGCAGTATCTTTAAATCAGTAAAGGCTACTGGAATATTACTTGCCTAGCTCTATAGTTAAGTTTTTGAAGCCTTGGAACAAAAGAGGTATTAAGTGGGAGATGCTTTTTAAAAATTAAAAAGTTATAGAATTGAGTATTCCTTTTGCATAAACAAGTCCAAAGTTAATCAAGTGGGGTTTTTTTGTTTTAAGTAAACTCCAGATAACATATTTAATATACAACTTGTTACACTCAAGGATACTGCAATTTTCATGGCGCAGGGAAATAGCTCAAATACTTGCTACTTTCAATTTTTGAACTATCACCCATTTTGCACAAACTTTGAAGTGACTTTGCCTACAAGACTCAGATTTGTACATAGAGGGAAGATCTCTTCTTATGTATTTGGACTTGGTGGAGCATCTTGCGTTTGGATGAAAGGTTTGCTGTTTCCAGTTCCTGTTTGCATAGATAGCACATTCCAGAAAACTGCAGTTGTAGCGAACAGAACTCCCCAGTTTCATGCTAGACAGTTCAACAAACCCTCACTCAGGCTTACTCTTGAAGAGGGGAGACAAAAGCTTGTGACCGTTCAGAACTGCTCTAAACATGGAAGACCTCATATGCTATGATGTAACAAAAGCCTGTAATGCAAGAAGCATTTTGTGAAACTAACCATTTGTTGTTTCCCAAAAATGTGGAAAATTTTGCCTGTAGAGGTGTGGAGTAAGTTTATATTGCTTTTTACTCCCCAAATTGAGATCTTCCATGTTTCATGGTAAGTCTTGCACTATTTTCATACACTTTCTGGGGTACATTTCTCTATTTCCATGTTTATGTGAGGGGAGGGGGTCGTGCTGAATTGTTTCATTTTCAGATGATACCTGGATATGTAGTACTTGAATGCTTCTCCATGAACTATATTGAATTCAAAACCTTTTTTTAAGGTTTCTCAACAAGCAGTTGTGTACCAGTGTTTCAGTATTTATATTTGGCTTTTTAGTGCTATAATACCATCTTCTGTAAAACTGTTAAGGCAAACAGCACTAATGGAATAACAATAATAAATAATGTAATAAATAATGTAATGACAATTAGAGGAGCTACCGAGCCATTGAGCTTTCCAGTTTGCTTCTTTAAATGCCATGAATTAACAATATTGGAAGCATACACAGACGTTTACATGGTGATTATTCACCTACTTTATAGTGGAAACATAGTGTTCTTGTCCCTCTTTTCAATAAATGTACCTCTAGAAGAAAAGAACAGATCTCTTTGACCTATTTTATTGCTGATTTGTTGATATAGGTAATATTGCTATTGTTACAGTCCTATGTCAACAAACTTGCTTTAATCATCTTTTGGCTTTAATAGGTATGCAAACAATGGACTACCATCTTTATTGCTGTAATGTGTTGAGCATTATATGCTAGTAGAATCTAGTTAATTGTTGCAGGTGGAAAATATTTACTTTTAAGTTTCCATTTTTGAATGTGTTTTGACTAAACATACTAATAAACTACTGATGTCTGCAGCATTTACAAATGGTCCAGAATTCTCTCTCAATGTGATTTAGTATTCCAGTTTGGCAACTTTCTGACAAGTAATCCTGCTTTGGTGATATACAAAACTGCCTCATTCACATCATTTCATACTGAACTGTGGTACAGCTTAACGATGGCAGTTGGGACTGGCAACTCTGTTGCTAAGCAATAATCTTAAAGCATGACATCATATGATTGTGCCTGACTTATAGTGGCAGTTGCAGCAGTCTGAGCTACTGTTGTTAGATAAATCCTAACGATTACAGCATCCCACTGTATCTCTGATTTGCCCATTGATTGGGTCAGACGCTGACAGTGAAGACCATAAATGATCGTATGAATGTGGGATCTGCAACCATCATAAATCCAACCCAGTTGTCAAATGCATAGATTGTGATCATGTAATCACAGAGTCACTGAGACAATAACCATGAGACCCCTTCACAAGGACATCTCATTCAGCTGGTTGTCAACAAGGACTATCTCTGAATTCCTTTTGATTGCAGACATTTCATTCTATATTTAACACACATGCTAAAATATTTCTATTTTATTAACTCATTGCTGCTTACAATTTAATGTTTTTATTTTCTTCAATAAAATCAGGCATCTTTTAAAATTTATTCGATCCTTTGCAATGATAAAACAGCCGAACTTTGACTTTAAAAACCAAAGCAGATACAAAGTTATCAGTTAATGATTCTACACTGTATATCACTTGTGCTGATGAGCTCTCATTTCTGTATTGCTATGGTTAATTCATATGATTAGTTTGTATGTTTTTGATTATGTGCCATCCAGTTTGTGTCATTACTTAGTGATCACCTACATGGATTTTTCTCAAGGTAATCTATTCCCAACCTGATTCTTTAGGTCTTCTAAAGGTGAATTTGCTGCTGTAGTTGAGTCCATCTTGAATTGATCATCATCACGTCTTTCCCAGCACTGTAAAATTCTCAAGAGAGCTAGAGTTTCCCATAATGTGTGGAAAATATGATAATTTGACCTTGGTCATTTGGGCCTTGAAGGAGTTTTTATGAGTTTTCACTGGCTGGTAAATGATATATTTTTCTACTTTAGAGAAGATGAGTAGCTAAAGCAGTTCTTTGATTCCATTGTTTGACACCTTGATTCTTGTGGGATTGCAATATGTGTTTGGGGCCTGATGAAACCTGGACTGATTATGTATATTTAAAATGGCATGCGAAATTGTTTCTTGAAATGAGAATCATTTCAGTAGATACATCTTTGCCAAGGAAAACTAAAAATCTGTTCAATGAACATTTAAATGATTATATTTAAAGTCTATGAAATTGATTACAAATAATCCTCAATTTATGACTGGGTGCTTAACAGCTATTCAAAGTTACAATGGACTCCCAAAAGCTACTTATAACTCAGTCCTGAAGTTAAGGCTGCTGCAGCCCTCCCACAGTCATTTATCCTTATGGCCAAGTGCCTCCCCCTGTTTAGCTGCCTCCACATAGTGTACTCATGCCTTTCCCCTCACACTGGATCCCAGTTGGCCATTCCCCTATTAGGCCCTAGCAACATTTTCCTTCACCACCAGATCCCTGCAGGCCTTTTCCCCCCACGGGTCCTCTCAGGCCTTCCTACCCCCACCAGATCTTTCCAGCCTTAAATCTGATTCCTACCTCACCAAGCCCCATACACTCATCTTTAGTGTAGTGACACTACACTAGGAGTTCTAGGACAGTCCACTGGTGGAGGGGGGGTGCAGGGGAAGGCCTGCTGTGGCCCAAGAGTTGGGAAGCAGAACACAGTGTCTTGGGGTGGGAGAGGTCTTAGGGAGCCCAGGGAAGTGGCCTGCACTAGGCCTTAGAGGGCCTCCCTTACCCCAAGGTACCTGTGTTCCACTCAATGACCCACATGTTCATTTAACAGCTTCATGGGGAAAGAGCAGAGGATAATGGCCATTAAGCAAGCCTGTCTCACTTAATGGCTATCATAACATGTTCGTAATGGGAAGGCTTCATTACAGTCATGTGTTAAGGACTATTTGTATATCTTATGCTTTATAACTACATATGGAATGTTTGGTGTTATCTGAGCTTGGTTGTTTTCTTGCAGACATTACCCAGCTAGGTAATATCTGGGTGTTAATAATATCCTAATCAAGGAACAACCAAGGAGAAACTACACCCCACCAAAACTAGCAAGGAAAACTACTATATACAAACAAGGAGCAAATCCTACATTCACTAACACTAAAGATGTTAGCTAATTGGATAATGAAACGTCTGCAAGCAAACAACCAAGCAAGGACTCCACAATTTAACTCTTCAGTTACATTTATTCTTTTTATTGCATAAGACTTGCTTCATATATTCACTATAGTTGTGTTTTATTTTGCTTCATTGATTTATCTTGTATGTGGGTTGTTTTTTTTGTTGTTGTTTTGTTGTTGTTTTTTTTGCGCTCAGTTTAGTTTTCTGGCAATTATATAAATATGGTCTGCCTCCTAGTCTCCTGCAGTTTGTCTGCAGATAGACATAGACATAGAATCATAGGGCTGGAAGGAACTTTGGAGGACTTCTAGTCTAACTTCCTGCAAAAGGCAGGAGACCTTATACCATCCTCTGGGATTTCATGATGATGTCTGATTTAAGTATTTAATCTGGCCTGCCCATCCTTATCTCTCAAGGGGAGCCAAAAACAATATTTAAAAAAATGGAAAATTAACCATACCCTGAAGCTAAATAATAGTATGGATGGTTTTGCCTAGACTTAATTGCATACCTTAAGAACATTCAAATCTTTCATACCTGGAAAGAAAGTAGGTATTCTACTAGTTAGAACATAAAGTGAGAAAATGAAGCACAATGAGATGGAAAGAATGTAAAACTCTTATATCCAGTGACAAATATACAAAACTATTAAATGTTTTGAAAAACATTGCAGAGGGAATTTGTGCTCTGTTAATTATTATTTCTATCATTGTAAGGCATGATGTCCAAAGATAATGCACAAATTTGGAAGGCAGCTGGAGCATCATTCAAAGTCTAATGAACATAGCACCACAAATTGCACACACTGAACAAATATTCAAAGCAGTCAAATATAGTATATGTAAAAAGTTTCTGGAATTTTTTTATCAGGCAAGGTGGCTAACCCAGGGGGAAAAAAGGAAAATATAGTTGGTATTTAAATCACATTTGAAACCTGTTGCAATTTTAATAGACTAATGTGCAAACATGCACATTGGCGTCTATATATTCTGAAATATTGTCAAATTGTATTAGTTATTCTTGCAAAACTTTCAGGGGAGAAGGAATAAGTAAATATTTGTCCCCTTTTAAAAATATAAAATCCAAATGTTACAGAATGCATAGAAAATAATAATCCTTTACAAATGTATCATTTCTGATATTTTTTTATGCAACTCCCTTATTTATTTATTTAATTTTATTTATTTGTTTCCATTTCTATACCGCCCTTCTCCAATAGGACTCAGAGCGGTGAACAGCCAAAGTAAAAAACAGAACATATAAAATTTAAAAGCAGTTTAAAATAATTAAATATTTTGGCCGTAAATTAAAACAACCCAATTTAAAATCAATTTAAAATTTAACTCAAGCCAGTTTATGCAAAAGCCCTTAAAATCAGTATGTAAATGTGGGGTGTTTCAAGAAAAATTGTCATACTTTTCTATGATTTGACAATGATTATAAAGTTTCACAGTCTGAGTATGCAGATTTATTTATTTTTTTTATTAAATTTATATACTGCCCTTCTTGCCTAGAAGAGTTTGTAGGCAACTTGAAAACATGAAAACAACATGTAAAACATTAAAGCAATAAATATTAACACTGAAATTAATGTACATTAATTTAAATTAACAAGATGAAAAAGAAGGGAACACGACACAGGGAACAGGTGAAGTTAGACAAGCTCCTAAATCCATACTATCAGTGGAAATATATAGCACTAGCTATTTCTAGATAGGAATAGCCTGAAAAAATAATTAATGTATTAATAAACTAGAAATTATTACAATAGGCTTTGTGCAGGGCTAGTTTTCAAATGGTTATGGAAGCTACCATTTTCACTATTTGATTCTAAAGTGAATACACAGTATCAAGAATATATTAAATCTATTTTTAAGATACGTTACCAAATCAAATGCAGGGGTTTCTATTAACATCAAGCTTTATGTGTTCATAGAATAACAGTTGTAAGGAATTTTGGAAGTCTCCTAGTCAATCCCTTGCTCAAGAGTCCCTATATCATTCTGGTAAAATGGCTGTCCAATCTTTTCTTAAACACCTCAGTAATTGAGCATTTACAGCTTCTGGAGGCAAACTGTCCCACTGGTTAATTGTTCTCATTATCAGGAATGTTCTCCTTAGTTTTAAGTCATGATTAGTTTCCATTCATTGCTTCTGTTAGGCTGTGGTCTACTTTGTCAAATGCTTTACTGAAATCTAGGAATACTATGTCCACAGCATTTCATTGGTCCACTAATTTTGTCACTTTGTCAAAGAATGCAATAAAATTTGGCGTGATCTGTTTTTGACAAGCCCATGTTGGCTTCTGATTATGACGTTTGTCTTTATCTGTTTGCAGATTCATTGCTTGATTATCTTTTCCTGAATCTTTCCAGGTTTGATGTCAGGCTGATAGAGCTGTAGTTTTCTGGATTTGTTTTTTTCCCCTTTTTTGAAGATGGGAACTATATCAACCCTTTTCCAGTCCTCTGGTAGTTCCCCAGTGCTACAGGATCTTTGAAAGATATGATTCAGTAATTCTGAGATCACATCTGTTAGTTCCTTCAGAATAGGGATGAAATCCAGCAGGTTCTGACAGATTCTGAAGAACCGATAGCAGAAATTTTGAGCAGTTCAGAGAACTGGTAGCGGAAATTTTGAGTACTCTGGCTGGCCCCAGAGTGAGGTGGGAAGGGAGATTTTGCAATATCCTTCCCCCAGGAGTGGGGTGGGAATGGAGATTTAGCAGTATCCTTCCCCTGCCACGCCCACCAAGCCACGCCCACAGAAGTAGTAAAAAATTTGGATTTCACCACTGCTTCAGAACCTTGGGTGTAATCCATCTGGTCCTGGTGATTTGAGTTCATCTATGGTGTACAGGTGTTCCATTTTCTTGCCTATTTTAATTAGTCTTTTACGGATCTGTTTTTGGCAGGCTGGGCTATTTTTTCAATTTGCATGACAGATGCAAAGAATGAATTAAGCAGCTCTGCTTTTTCTCCACTGCCCATCACTTCCTTGCCATCTTTTCCCATTAGTAATGTAAAGTGATACTTTATTAACTGGTGAATTACCATTTTTCTCTGAAAAATTATAATCTAATAAAGATGTCAACTTAACACTGCTACAGAAATGAGTCAATGTGAGAGAAGTTCTCGATACAAGAATCCAATTACTATATGGAATTTTCTTCTTACTTTTATTGACAGGATCATCACCTGAAGATTCTTTTTTCCCCTCCGTGCATGATAAAAGTTCATATACATCTTTTTGTTGGTTGTTGTTATAGTTCTTATGCTTGTTATCTTGTGGCATAACTTTAACTAGGGTTGTGCATATCTTTAAAGAGGTTTGTTGCTGTATCAGAGATATGAGCAAAACATCTTTCTGAAGTAACATCATGAAGCAGTGCCTACTTGGTGTCAGCAGACTGGCAGGTTCATTTTCCTTCCTTGATAATAGGCATTTCTGTACACATGATGCAGAAGCAAAAATAAAGTGGCTAATCAAAGTATATATTATCTGGACCCATTCCAATCAAGTTTCAGACCTCAATATGGAACAGAAATAGCACTGCTCACCAGATGATCTCTGGTGAGTATGGGATCCATCTTTGCTCTCAACCTCTTAATAGCTTTCCATATCATTAACTATGGTATCCTTTGAGGCCAGCTGCAGTCGAGGCTGGGCAGCACAGTTCATGGCCACTCCTTTGCAGTGTGTCAGACGGCTTGGTACTCTCTCCGCTCCTTTTTAACATCTACATGAAGTTGATGGGAGATCTGCCATCATGGGATGAGATACTATCAGTCACCAGATATAAACAATGTACCATCAGTACATTGATGATACTCAAATTTATATCTCCATCACTGGTGACCTAAGTGATGTTATTGCTGCCCTTTTGGGGCAACCCTAACCCTGGAGGCTCTCAATGGAAGGAAGACATTAGGCTTTGGCTGAATCCTGCTAAGATCATGTTTTGGGGTTGTAGAGCTTTGGGAAATAGGACTTTTAAAATCTGGATGTGGTTAACATTGTTCTGGATGAAGCTGTACTGCCCCACAGACCTGGTGCACAACTTGGGGATTTTCCTTTACTTATAATTCTGCTCAAAGAGCAGTTGGCAATCATGGCTAGGATAATTTTTGCACAACTTTGGGTAGTGTCCTTTCCTGGGTCAGGAGTATCAATGCTCAGTCACTTAAGTCCTGGTCTTCTCATGCTTGGACTATTGCAATGCACTCTACATGTGGCTACCCTTGAAGAATATTCAGAAACTGCCGGTGGTGCAAAATGCAGCTACACAGAAGTTCTTGGTACCTCTAAGTAGGAACGTGTTAACTGCTGTTCTCTGAGTGCACCAGTTCCCAGTCTGCTTCTGGGTCCAAATCAAGGTGTTAGTTTTTACTTTTAAAGCCCTTCATAGAATGATCCAGGTCATCTCAGGAACTGTCTCATCTCAATAAGATTGGCCCATCACGAACAGATGTGGGCTTCCTGCTGATGTCGTGGCAAGATCAGACGCAAGGAGTGGTTCTCCATGCTCCTGCATTGATTTTTCTCCATTGGAGGGCTCCAAAAGGAGCTAAAGCCACCTGTAGGGGTGGTGAAGGAAAGAGGGGTGCCCTGTAGGTCAGGGAGAGTCACAACTCTCCTGATTGATCCAGGGCTCTTCCCTCTTACTCTCGATGAGAAGAGGCAGGCATCATGGCTGCTGTGAAGCTAAGATAGCCAAGGCAACAAAGAAAATGAAGGAGTGGTGTAAATGAACAGTGATCAGAACCGAGCGAGATTATTCTTTTGCTACTTAAAAATTTAACCCTAAAAGGAAAAAATATCCAGGAAAGAGACTCTTAGAACTATTTGTTAAAGTGGTGAACACTTTATTCAGAAAAAAATCTCAGACCCGAAAGAAAGGAACTAAGGGGAGAAATGCAATTTTTTTAATAAAATAAAATAAAATATAGAAAATTGTACTTCTAACCTAGGTAGGTGCTGTTTTGGAAAAGCATTTTAAAATGCTGCAACTTTTTACTTAAATAATTGACTTTGCTTCTACAAATTGAATTAAAATTGGATTAAATACCAGTTAGAATTGAGACAATGCTGAAACCTAAGTTGAGGGTGCCACTGACTGTTGAATGGAAAATATACTATACTCTACAAGCCTGGGAACATTTCTGATAAGACAAATAAACAACATCTACCTGGTGACCTGTAGTGATACTTATTGTTTTTTATTTATCTACTCTATGACTATTGGAGGCTCAACTGCGAGACCAAGGAAGAGATCTAATTAAAGCAACTTTTGAATGTTAAGATGTATGATTAAACTTATAAAATGGATTTAAGGAGACATTTGGAGAGCTTTCTGGACTACTTAAATGGAACTGATTAACTGTGGGACATAAAGAAGGATGACTACTGTACTCTCTGAGGAGCAACATTAGGCCTGAATATATGGTTTTCGGACTGTTGAGCAAGAGTGGGACTTACTAAAATAAGACAAGATGCTCCATCAGGGGGAAATGAGTGGATTTTTGGAAGAAATGGCACTGTTGTTTCAAAATATTAAGGACCTTATGACAAAGAACTGTAAAGAGATAAAGAACCTAATGTATGGCACATATGGGAAAATAGAAAACATTCAACAAGAGACAATGAATAATAAAATGAAAGATCACTATGTCCAGGAAAGGGAGGAGACAACAGAAGGAATGGAAGAAAAGACAGAACAGACAAATCAACAAATAAAACACGAAAACAAGGAGAAGACAATAAAGATAAAAATGACTGATGAAATAAAGCAAGGAAAAAGTATTTTAAGAGATTTAAAAATGGATTGGGATAAGCAGGATGATACTTTAGAAAGGGAAACAGGAGAGATAGGAGCTTGGGTAGACACTCTAGAGGCCTGGCAACATGAGATGGGAGAAATATATAGACTGAATAGTAAAGATATAGAAGTTGATAGAGACAAAGTTCCAAGAGAGAAGTATGGGAGGCAATCCAAAAAACGAATAAGAATTGAAGCATTAATATGGGCGAGAGAAAATGGATAGAAAGGAAAGGTCTTTTAATATAATGGTGGACTGACTGAGGCCTATCTAAAAGTTAGAATAGAGGTGGAAATAAGAGATAGGGGGAATATTAGTATACACATTTTTATATAACAGAATAAAAGTAATAATTAGATGGGAAGATTAGAGGTTGGAAGACAGTATTATTATGTATGTTCAAATAATATTGTGATTGGCATTAGAATGGCACATTGAAACAGTAAACAATTAAATAATGAAGAATTATATCTTAATACAATATGCCTATTAATACTAAAATTATATGTTTGATTGTGATAAATATTATTAACATTATTATTTGTATCAAAATGAATGACACCCAGATGCCACACTGTTCACGTATTGATATTGATGTATATTTAAAAACAGAAATATATATATGCAAAAAAAAAAAAGAAAAAGAAAAAGAAAAAAAAGATTGGCTCATCGCATCCATGCCAGCAGAAAAGGCAGGCTGCAGATCTCATGGTCAAGAAATTCCAACTGGTGGAGTCTAGGAAAAGAGCCTTTTCTGATGTTTCTTGCCTTCTGGAACATCATGCCCTGAGGTGAGATCCATATGGACTCTTGACCTTCTGAAATGGCCTTAAAATCTAGATCTACTGGTTGAAGTAGGGTCTTAATAAGGTCCTGTCATTCTTGAAGTGATTAATGGACTAAGATAAAACCCCATGTTCACCTGTTCACCTTGTTCCCTTCCTTCCCATCTGATTTTTAAATCAGTTGTACTCTTAATATTTGTTTTAAAGTTTATTTGTTAAAAATTGACTGTAAACTACCACAAATTGCCTCTATGCAAGATGGGCAGCATATGCCTAATAAATGGTATTAACATAGTCCCTCTGAGTATTTTCCATTATTAATCCAAGTCGTCCTACTCTTTCTTGAGTTGGGACAAAACAATGCAAGCATAAAATTTGCTTCTCCCACCTGCCAGTTGACAATCCTGTACTGTTTGTACTGTTTCTGTTCCAAGTCATTGCCAAATGATGTTATCATGATTTGGGAATGTGCTACACACTATATACAAGAGCACTTATATTCTACTCTGGTTTTGTTGTGAGTTCAACACACCACGATCCAGTGGGATAAACATCTTATCAACCACCTCAGCAGGAATGGATTAGCCTCCCACCACCACTACCTTACCTCTCTCATTTCCCATTGGGGCATTTACCAAAGTTTTATTTATTTAAAGGCAAAACACAAAATATATGGGAAAACATCAAGGCAGAAATGGTTCCAAAAAAGAGGGAGGCAAGTTCTGTAATTACCTTGTTCAACAGACAGGGATAACTGAAATTGACTAGTTGCTAGATAATCATTTCTTACTCTACATGGAATAAAAAGTTAATAAAAGTGACAGATATAAGGAAGCTGTCAAATAAAAGTTGCTGAACTATATAGATATTTGTTTTGATCAGTGACTTGATGCTGAGCTAAATTATTACTTTCCAGATTCCAAAAAGTAGGGATACCCGGGATTCTGTTTTAGAATGCTGATGGAACTGGAATAATGCTACTACAACCCATGTTATCAAATTTAATAAAATACTGCTCTCCATATCTTTTGGAAAAGTTTTTTTTTTTTTCAAAACACAGAAAGTGGAAGAAATCATCTGTAAAAGTACAGAAAGTGCTGCTGAGGTGAGCAAAATGATAGAGGCACGCTAGTGATCAGAAGGGCAGGAGGATGCCAGCAACTCCCAATGTTCCCCAAACACCTCTCATCTTATAAGTGTTTTTCCCCAGTGAGACTGGTCTTTCAGGACAACCTGGTCTACCCAACTATGGGACAGAGCATACTGTTTCCTCTCGACTTATAGTTAGAACAGACCTCCTGATCAAGCCTCTAAAATAATGGCTGGTAAAGTATTAAATATAATAACAGCAAACACTGAAACACAAGGGTTAAAAACAAAACAAAAAAATATGCTGGTTTTCCTTCAAAGCATTACATTTACACACATAGCTTCAGGGGGTGTAATAAGTGATGCTAACACTGTTGGGGAGGAAACTAGTTTTATATAGGTATTCTTCGGTTACTGACAACTTAGGGAGATTCAAATCATGGACTGGGGATGAGATCAGACCTATTTAGGAAGACTGGGATTGTCAGTACCACATGGTGGTTCAGTGGTAATACACAAGAAGGGACAAGACTGTCTCCAGGCAGGGGCTTATTCTCTCAAAGTGAATTGCCTTGTTAAGGTGGATTTCAGCTAATCTGCACAAACCTTGCTTTAACCTCTTGTAATTTAATTTATATGGTTGTTTTGGGGACTTTCATGTATTAAAAGGGGGCATATTGGGGAAATGGAAACCTTTCCATGTTCCAATGCCAGATGTAGTTCTCTGGCTTTGGCACCAAAAGGATGGAGTTGTTTTCTCACTTCAAATGAGGTCAGACCTGATTTTGTATTAAGATGATTGGGGACCGAAATAGCTGTTGGATATTTCGGTTAAGCTATAGTAGATTGTTTCTACACTCAGTAATAGTGAGATTCCCCCATTTAAATTCCCAGAGCCCCACTTCTATTTTGATGCTCCATCTTGGGGAAACAGCAGCCTTGAGAGAAATGATGCACTGTTAAAAAAGCTTCTGCTCCGAAGAGGAAAAGATGGCGGCGGCAACTCCCTCCCCTTCCCCCAACTTGTCCGAGCCCAAGTTTTGCGCAGCCATATTCCTACAATTTTCTCTGCCGCAAAGTAAAAAGGATAGGGAAGAGAGAAGCAAGGAAAGGTATTTCTTGTCATTCACCACGAAGCCTGGATTTTGTTATACATCGCTGGCTAATTTTTCTTCCTCAAGCCTTGGGACGCCTTTTTCTGACTGATCTACTCTCCATCCTTGGGAAACGGCACTTGCTTTTCTATTGGATAAACATCCTTCAACCTTATTATTGACTGCATATTTGTTTCCGATTGAGGAGTATAAGACCAGAATCTTCACTAATACCTCTTCCATCAGAGCCTGGAGTTGCCCCTCCTTCCCAGGCGACGTGCATCGGCCGCTGCTCCTGCTATGTGTTGTGCAAGAGCAAGCAGACTGTTGCCATTGGTTACTGCCTGGGCCTTTGCGTTCCATTCTCGCAGCTGCGGCTAAACTCGCGTTGTGCGGATCCCTCACTTCTTCCCATAGATTTGTGGCTCCCCAAGAAGCCTTGCAGCTGAGTGGGTGATGGTGGTAGGCACAGGCAAGTTTCGACAGGGAACTTTGCAAGCGGAACAGGCTCGGTGAGTTGCGTCCACTGCTGCAGGTGCAAATAACTCCAGGATCAGAAATAGTACAATCTGGATTTTATATTCAGATAGTGTTACTGTTTTGCGAAGAGGAAGAAGGCTTTGGGACAGCGATGTAACAAGACCTGCGGTAAGATTTATGGGGCAGACACTTTCGACAGCGTACTCTAATTGCTCATTGACCTTCCTGTCTCGGAGACCCCAGTCCTGCCAGAGAAAGGCAACTCGGAGAATGGCTCCGGAAGATCGGACTGGAGACGGAGCTCTAATGGAGTGATGATCCTGTATGAATTTATAGCCCTCCCCGCTTTAAATATCTACGTGAAAATATGGGATGAGATCCTTTGAGTTTGGTAGTTTAGTTAGGAAATTGCGGTTCTCCAATCACTCAAGTCAAACGTGGAATGTCCACCTGAGGTGAGATCAGAAAATCGGTATTGTACACTATTACTAAGCGTGGGTGGTGAGTCTAAGTGGCAGCAAGTAACCAGGATGGCATGTGATTTCAACAGTAGCTTTGCTGTTTTGGAAGTCCTATTAAGGCCGGTATTTTAGGGCCTCCTATTGGTGGCTCAAGATAGGAATGGATTTTTTTTTTTTTTTTTACTAGAGGCTAGTGTTGTGTATCTTCTAAACTTATTACAGTTCTGCATTGATTGCTACAGGCACTACAGTGTGCTTCCAGATAGTTTAATTTTACTTCTCCGGGTATTGAACTATTTTTCTAAGTCGTTTTTCAGTTTTCTTCAGGAACTGCAATTAGATATGTGCGGGAAAGGGGAAAGTTAAAATCAGCAAAATGGGGCTTGCATCATAACACTCTGCCTGTTACCTCCTTCGTTGGTGTGCCATTTCATGAATGCTCCAAACAGGCAAATCCCACATTGCAGCACTCCATCTGTCATCTTGCTGATTTTTGACTCTCCTCCCTTTCTAAATTCCACTATCTAGAATCCTACTTCAAAGGAACATTTTTTTCATACAGCCTTTCATAGTAGTGATCCAGCTTTCTTGGACATAAAACCATGGCTTGAGTCAATTTGATTCAATTAAGGCACCTGGTTAAAAAACAAAGAAACTGAGCTTTAGCCCATCATAGGCAAGAAAACTAGGTGGGTGACTCAGGGCCAATTTCTCTTAGTCCAATTCACATTGCAGGGTATTGTGGGGCAAATAGGAAGAAGAAGGAATAGTATTAGGTACGTTCCTAATCTTGAGTCTATTTATTAAAAAATAGATGGGATAAAAAAAATCTAAACCAAAGATACATATTTTGTTTGTATAATGCTTATTTTCAATGGCAAATTGGGGTTTTTATTAAGGGAGATAGTAGGAGAGATTTACTTCCTATGAAAAATCTACTAAAACTATTTGCAATCCATTCAAGGTTGGTTAAAAAAAAAAGACACACATTGCTAAATATTTTGAACTGCATATTTTTATTTGAAGTGCCTTTGAAATGACATATTTTTAAACATAGGTAAAATTCTAAAGTATTTCTAAGGTAGCTGCTGCCCTATGAGAGGTATCTCAGATGGATTCACACATTTTCCGCCCATGCTTTACCTATATCTTTGTAGTATATATGAAGCATAGTTTACTTGCGTTCCCCCCCTAATAGTATGATTGTATGATGAACTTGCAGACTTTCATCTATTTGTTTTATTATTTAGGATTCTTTTTAACGTGTCCCTAATTTTTTCATTGTAAATTCTCCTCAGCATTATTTTAATTAAACAAAGAATATAAATATTGAATATAAATACAAAATGTGACATAATATTTGCACTGTGAACACATAGTGTTTGTAAAACTAATGAAGCTGAATCAAATAAAGTCAATGGGACATTATAATTTGTTCCATTTATTTCATTGTGTTCATATCATCTACTGAAGTGAACAAGAAACATTTTTCCCCCTTTGGTAGAAATGTTAAAACAGATTTCATTTCTAGTTTAGTTCATTAAATGTTCAACACCTATTGGCAAGTGTCTACAATTACACCATTATGTTTTCCTCATATACTCATCGCTTGATTATTTCTCTCTTTTCTTCCTTGCAAAGCAAAGATTAATGATATGTATTACCCTTATATGTTTTTAAAATCAACTTTATTTAACCAAGGATGTATATTTGTGTTTCTAGTGGCTTTTAAAATAATTGCTTTTCCTATTAGATACTAAGCATAAAAGCTCGAGTCCTAGCTGACAATATTAATTACTTTCTCTTTTAAATATAATTTTTATTAAATAAGTACTTTTTAAAAAAATAAGCACAATACACCATACAAATTTTGAAAGAGAAAAAATAAGGAATATAAGGGAAAGTAACAAGCAAGGAAAAAGTGTAAGGAAAGAAAGAGAAAAGAGAACGAAAAGAAAAAGTTATAAAGAAGTGGTTTCAGGTCTTCTTAAATAGGAGTTACAAGTACATTTATATTTTACTGTAACAGAAAGATGTGCTCTTCTAGTTCTAAAATTTTCTTATTTCTCAGCGGCACCAACTTCTTCATCCAAACCAAGCAACAGGCCACAAAATACAATTTCAAATCAGGCAGTCCTCATTCGTTGGCATCTTATAAGATTTTATATTTAACCCTTGGGTTTCCCTACAATATTAATTACATTCTTATAAGGATATAATGTATTCTGTTAAACCACCATGATGAGAAACTTGCTGTGATAATTGATATATTAACTAATGTACACTGAGTATTAATTGTATGCTACAGACTCCCCATTTGTCTGAATACAGATGGAAAAATATGAGATCCTTGGACTTGTGGGAGAAGGAAGTTATGGAATGGTGATGAAGTGCAGAAACAAGGAGAATGGCAGAGTTGTTGCCATCAAAAAATTTTTGGAAAGTGAAGATGATAAAATGGTTAAAAAAATTGCCCTGAGAGAAATAAAATTTCTCAAGGTAAGATAATGACTGATAAGTTCATATTTCTAAATCTGTAGTGTTCTTTCACTAATATCAATATATGTAATCTTATAGACCTTTTGTCTTTGCTATAATGTCATTCTTGATGTTCATTAAAAATTAAAAATATAGGAGATGGCAGAGGTAAAGTAACACCAAAAGGATATATGCAAATACAATTACTTATGTTTAGTTTTAGATTGATTTCATACATCATCTGTTTGCTTTCCATTGACTAGATTACCGGAACAAAAAAGTCATCATAATAGTTTATTAACCATAATTGTTGTAACCAAAATTCAAACTACTTGATGATTAATATGTAGTGGGAATAGGGCTCCAGCATGTTAAATATTAAACAAAATGTATGTAGAAAACTGTTTTTAGAGAGAAGGAGGTGAGTATTACTAGAGGGAATTACAAGCATAACAGTAAGATTGAGCAAGTAAAAAAGAACTAGTTAATAAAAATGGTCAACTAAAAAACATAAATTAAAAAATGGGTTTTGTTTGGTTTTTAGATAATTACTACAGTGGTGGGTTCCTCCCGGTTCGGTCCGGTTTGGCCGAGCCGGTAGCGGTGACGATATGACATGGGTATTACCTAGTAAACATGCATAGAACAGTATTTGGAAGTTTATATGATTTACGTAATCATGTATATATTCTTCAAGAGGCAATTATTGTGAATGTTTTCACGCAACATACTGCCTCTTATTGTAGTTTTATGACGCACTTTCTGTCTCCTGATAGCAATTAAGACATGAGAACTTGGTGAACTTGCTGGAAGTCTGTAAGAAGAAAAAACGATGGTATCTGGTGTTTGAATTTGTAGATCACACAATCCTTGATGATCTTGAGATGTTTCCCAATGGCTTGGATTATAACAGAGTTCGAAAATACTTATTTCAAATTATAAAAGGGGTAGGATTTTGTCATAGTCATAATGTAAGTAAATTGCTGCATCTATTTAATTTTGTTTGCCCATTTTCTTCTTAGGATTTTTGAGAGAGATGCTAGTTTTATATCTCAGAATAAATTTACATTTGTAAGGATTTAAAATATTCCGATAATTATACTTTCATGTTTCTTACATACAGCTATGAAACTATACGCTATCTAATGAAAACAAACTGCCCTTTTCATTTCTATTCTTTGTGGAAGTGGAAAACATGACATGTTTGTGTCATGTTTTCTCTCATTAGTTGGTGATGTAATAGTTGCTTCAGGGTTAGTATACAAAGCTATTCTTTCAAAGGCAAGGATAGATTATTATGCTTGTGTGAATATTTTCTGAACATTCTGCATGTTTATCACTTGTATGCTCATATAAAGTGAGTAAATTTACATGTTCTTCCTTACAGTATTGGGAATAGGAAGACAGTTCTTTCACAGACATTTTATTGTATAATTTTTTTTTTCTTCTAGAAAAATATCTTTTTTAAAAAATAATTTAATGTGTGGAGATATAACATCATGGACCATCTGTGATGGACTTTTTGCAGTACAGTTTCTCACATAATATTCCATGTGTCAAATAATGAGAATGTGAAGTAGGCTGTCCTCTTTAGGTTAGTCTGAAGAACCTAGATGTTTTCTATGGAAGGTTTTCCATGATGGGTTTATAGTGACTTTGCAAACATAGATATGAATCCTTTTTTTAGATCATACACAGGGATATTAAACCTGAAAACATATTGGTCTCCTGTTTGGGAATTATCAAACTCTGTGATTTTGGATTTGCTCGAACGCTTGCAGCTCCTGGTGAAGTTTACACAGATTATGTGGCAACACGGTGGTATCGAGCTCCTGAGCTGTTAGTTGGTGATATCAAATATGGCAAGTAAGGAAATTTAGAATTCAATATTAAAATATTCTTAGATTTTTAAAAATATTTTTATTTTATTCAGAACAAAATTAAAATACAAAACTCAATAAAAATCCAAGAAGACATAAAAGGAAAAAAACCCACAAAACAGAACATTAAAAAAGGGTGCATCAACAACAGCATATTATACACATATTATCCCCTGTAGCTGAATACTGATTAATACATTATTACAATTAGTTCCTAACCCTTGCAAAACAGGCTCTCCCAAATTTTTGAACTACTAAATCTATTAGGAATGTTGATCTGTCTTCTATATGTTATATTAGTGATAGTTAGCTGGAAAAACAATAATAGTAAAACAGAACAAAATTTAAGTTTAAAATCTTTTTGTTAACAAGGTGTTATTGTAATTCACTTGTAGAAAATTTACCAGGGTATCTTAACTATCCCGGATCATCCCAAAAGTTATAAATAGATTGTCCTGAGTCAAAAATCCATGTCTTTTTCTTAATATCCTCTCTTGTCAATTATTGTTTAATTAAATGTAGTATATGCAGTCTCCAGACTATGTCTGTCTTTGGGTCAGCGTGCAAGCAGAAGTAGTTACCACTTAACTGTAATAAATCCATCCAGTCTTCCTCTGTTTTCATATAAGAAAGGAATTCCTTCATAGAGGAAAGGAAGTTGTCTCCCTCTCTTCTAGCTGAAGCTATAGGACTTCAGACTGACTTCTGAATAACAACCACTTTTCTGGTTCTTCAGCCATGAGACTATCTCTTTGATCTGGAACTGGGTCAAAGTCCTTTTGTTTATCTTTATCCAACAATAAAGCTTCAGGTTGTAACATTCTTTGAAGAATCATTAAAGTTTGATCAAGTTTATGTAAGAGGAAACCAGGTATAAGCTGCATATTTTCCCATCCTTCTTTCTTAGTTTTCAGACTTTGTTCAGCCATTTTAATCTGTGGAATTTAAATCAGGGACCAAAGAACAAAAAAGCATTTTCCTCTATATTTCAATCCAAAATTATAAGCAAATTTCAACAGAAATAAACTCTAGACGTTTTGCAAATATGTCTCTTCACCACTTCCCAAACATTGCCATGCCTTCTATACAGAAGGAACTGAAGTTATCCAGAAATCGATATATCAGAAGGAAAAAAGAGAAAAAGCAATTACAGTCTAGCAAGGAGTTGAAATAAATTAGCATTCAATCACTGATCAACTTTTAAACAAAAAGCAAAATAAAACAATAAAGTCAAAAAGTGAAAGTTATAATTCCTGCATGCTTAGAAAATGAAACTTCTTGACAAAAAGATGGAGATGCCCAGTGACTTTTCAATTGCTTCTAGAGGGAATTGGCATCTTCAAGACCTCCTTCCCCACTGGGTCCATGATTGTCCAAAAGTCATCTTGGGTTACTCCTAAGTACTCCCTTTCAAAACCAGGAAGCAGCACTGTTAAAGAACCAGCTTTAGCAGTGAAATCAGCAGATCGTTGATAAGAGAAAAAAGAAAACCATAGCAAGCAGCAGCCATCTTGAAAGGAGGGCCAACAATTTTTTAGATTTTTTTATACATTTACAAGGAAAAGGAAATTAATGAATAAGCATTATGATGAATTGTAGCCTAAGCAGAGATTTGAAAGCATTATTGTTATTGTAATATACTCTCTGTTTGGAGAAAATCAAATAGAATAGATTTATTTTTCTATTATCACAAATAAAATATTAGGCAGAGCTAGTTCTTCATAAGTATGTTCTATTTGCAGGGCTGTTGATGTGTGGGCCATTGGCTGCCTGGTAACTGAAATGCTTACAGGAGAGCCCCTTTTCCCTGGAGACTCTGATATTGACCAATTATTCCATATTATGAAAAGTCTAGGTAAGAATGCATCCTGCCTTTTTATTTATGCCTTTATCTGTCTGGCTAGCCAGCTAGTTATTAATTTTTTTTTGCAAGGTTATACTTTTAAAGTCCTGTTATTGATATAAACAATTATAAATTTTAGGTAACTTAATTCCAAAGCACCAGGAGTTATTCTACAAAAATCCTCTCTTTGCTGGAGTAAGATTGCCTGAAATCAAAGATTTAGAACCTCTTGAAAAACGATACTCAAAGCTCTCCATTGCAGTCATAGAATTTGCAAAGGTAATTTTGAGGTCTCTTATCTTTCTAGTCTGTTCCTATTAATGGAATCATATCTTTGGGAATCTTCAAGTTTCTGTAAAATTGAATAGTGATAAGAAAACCAATCATTTTAATTTCAGTGATCTTTTCCCAAACTCACATGACTGCTTTAGAAACTGTTTCTAGCTATTTTAGTATGTATGCACATGTCCTCCTATTTTGCTTTTCAGGAAAAAAAAGCAGAATGAAGACTGTATTTAAATGCACATGAAAACAATTGGGAGACCCTTCCAAAGAAGCCAGATGTCTAGTCCTCAGCTTAGCGACCATTCAGACCCCTCAAAAGCTACTTATGTTCCAGTTTCAAAGTTAGGGCCGCTACAACATTCTTACAGTCATTTGTTCTTACAACCAAATGCAGGGATGCTGCAGCACTCCCTCCCCACCGCCTATCTCTTCCCCATATTCCTCCCACCAGGTTGCTGCAGGCCTTGAATCTGTTTTCCACCTCACCAGGCCCAGAGCCCACCCAACATCGATTGTGCTACTTAGTGACTCTGGACTGCTTGACTCCATTCCAGAAGTATGTGCCATTTTCCAAGTGCCATTATGAAACAGCAACTTACCGTATTTTTCTAAGTATAAGATGCAGCAGAGTATAAAACACATCTTAGTTTTTGGGGAGGGAAATAGGGGGGAAAAATTCTGCCTACCAGGTATTCACCTGGCTAGTCCCAGCACATTAATTCGCTCTCTGGTTTTGAGGTTGGGGCTGCACTTCTAAAGCACAACTGATTGTCTGAGGGAGCAACAATTAGAAAAGAAGGCAAAGCACGGAAGATCACTTTACTTGCGTTGTGGCTGAAAAACAGCTTCAAAAGCACAGCTGATCCTCAGAGGGAGCTCCAGTGACTAAAGCAGGCAAAGTGCGGAAGGGGTAAGAGAAGGCAGCAGCAATAGACAATAGAAGCAACCACCCACCCAAATATATTATCAAAACAAAAAATACTACAATACAGAGAAATATTAGATACACAGGGTAAATTAAAAACTAGGGAAGAATTAAAAGAACAAGGAATAGCAATAGACTGGTGGCCCTACTCACAAATAAAAATAAGATACAGGAAGGATCAGGAGGAGGGAGGGATAGATTTGAAACAAAACAGGTTGGATAAATTATTAGAATCTAAAGAAGGGAAATTAATTTCAAAAATCTACAAATATTTACTTGAATATGATTTGGCCGAAGAATTAGTGAAAGGGCAGATGATAGCATGGGCGAGAAACATCGGGCACAATCTACAGCTAGAAGACTGGGAAAGAGTCTGGGAAATTAATTACAGCATGACAAAATCGGTGGCCTACAAAGAAAATCATTATAAGATGTGGTATCGATGGCATCTGGCCCCCGCAAGACTTGCGAAAATGTACCCAAATGTAGATTCGACTTGTTGGAAGTGCAGAAAAACACAGGGAACTTTCTACCATGCTTGGTGGCTTTGCCCGGTCATTAAGAAATACTGGAACAAGGTAAAGATATGGATAAGAGAAATTACAGATTGTGAAATTGAATTAGAACCTGAGATTTTCCTATTGGGCATGATCAAAAAGAACATCCGAAATGACATAAAATACCTAATACTTCATATAATTACAGCGGCAAGATTAGCACTAGCACAATTCTGGAAATGCGATCGATTGCCAACAGATCAGGAATTAATACAAAAAATATTTACATGCGCAGAGATGGATAGACTAGAATTACAGGATAAGGAGGACTCTAAATATTATGAAACATGGAATAGATGGTACCAATGGATAAACCAGAGGAAAGGAAATGGATAAACCAGAGGAAAGGATAAACCAGAGATGAAATTTAGAAGAAATCAATATAAAAAAAAAAAACCAGCACTGTCAGAGGTATAGAATATGGAATACTTTATTGTATGTTTGTATATATGTACATATAATACATATAATATATTTATATAGAATAATGGAAATTAGCTAATAGGTGACATTTATGTACTGTATATGTAAAATTGTTTCTCAATTGTGAGAAACTTGTATGTTTTAAAATGTTTTTCTTTTAAACAATAAAGTTCAATTTTTGCAACAAAAAAAAAAAAAGAGAGAGAAGGCAGCAGCTGTTCCAGTTAGCCATTTTGGGCACTGCGTGGGGTTACATTTGGAATATGACGCACCCAAATTTCCTCTTTTAGGAAGGAAAAAAGTGCATCTTATACTCTGAAACATACGGTAGTTGGCTCCTGCCAGTGGTTACTCACCGAGAGAGGGAGTTCTCTCTCTGCTGGGCAGCCCCACTTTCTTGAACTGCTAGCCCTTTAGAAAGCAAGGTCACATGACAGAGAGGGAGCTCTCTCAACCACAGTCGCTGGCAACCGCAGTCAGGTAGTATTGGGGCCTGAGTGGTAGAGGTAAGGGGCTAAACCCAACCTTAGGAGTGGTAGGGGGATGAACAAGGACTAGGGTAAGTGGTCTATGGTATGGAGAGCCACCAATAAGAGGGAAGCCATCAATGAGACAGTTTGATTGCTGTTGCCATGTGTGAGGAAAGACTTAAGTTGAAGTGGCTTTAATGGCTGCTCCATTCCTGGGATCTGCCTATTTCCTGCCTTTCTGTCTCTGCTTTCCCCTTGCTGAGTGAGGCTGAGTGAGGTTGGGGTGCTGGGGCTTCTCATTCTAAGGCAGACTGGGCTTCTTTCCCAGCCTCCTTGCATTTGAGCTGTACTTCAGCATCCTGTCCAACTTGCATAAGTCCTGTGCCGGCCCTACTCTGCATCCCCACGGCACCTCGTGCTGGACATTTGCTTAATGATCCATACATACATTCAGTTAGTGACTAAAATTGGTATGGTTGATTTTGGAGTCTTTGAACGAAATAGTCTCACTTAACAATGACTTGTAACCTTAATGGGCAGATTCCATTATAGTTATAAATTTGGGATTATCTGTACACGTTTAGAGAAACATCGCTATTTTCTTTTTTTAAAAGAGATGCTAATGTGTGTTCTGAATGACTTTTTTAGAGGATTTATTAGGGTTAGGGTTAATAGATTTTTATCCTGCTTTTATTATTTGTAACTTCAAGGTGGTGAACATACCTAATATTCCTTTCTCCTCCTATTTCCTCCATAACAGCCCTGTGATGTGGGTTGGGCTGAATGGAGAGTGACTGACCCAAAGACACCCAGCCAGGTTTCATGTCTCAAGAGGGACTAGAATTTTCTCAGTTTTTGTACTTTTTCAAATATCCATTTTATATTTTGTAACGTGATGTCCTAATTTCAGATATAGAACTTCTTCCTGGCAATAGTGTGATTAGGTTTGTATGATTACCCTTTGAATATATCCTGTAAAATCTTAGATTGCTTTACTTCATTTCTACAAAAGTACAAAAAGCTAGTTTAGACTTAAAAGACTGGAGTGCTCAATGGAATTTTTTACATTTTAGTTTCTGTCATTGCTCTCCTCCCATTTCCACTGTATAGTATACCTTTTTTTTTAAAAAAAAAAGTCCATCTGCTTCAGAAATGGTTTGCTATATGATATGAAAGGAATTTCATAAAATTCAGGCTAAATTCTTCTGAAGTATGTAGATTAGATGTACTGATATTGTGTCTTGTTCAATAGAGCTTGGATCATTTTGTATGATTCCATTGTGTTTAACAAGATAAAGTTTTAATCTTACTTCAGCAATGCCTGCAAACTAATCCAGAAAAGAGGCCATCTTGTAATGAACTACTGCAATGCAACCTCTTCAGCAAAGATGGGTTTGCTGAAAGGTGAGTTTCCTGGTTTTATCAAAATACCTGTTAAAAAGTAAGAATAGTGAGAATTTCTATGTATATAATACATTCTCCTTTTAGCATTTACAAAGATGGAACTAGATATTGATTACCGTATTTTCCGGCGTATAAGACGATTGGGCGTATAAGACGACCCCCAACTTTTCCTGTTAAAATATAGGGTTTGGGCTATACTCGCCATATAAGACTACCCCTCTTCCAATGCACACCAAATAAAAGTTAAAAAACATCAACTGGCTCACCTACAATGTAAAAGCAGCTGTGCTAGTCCCAAAATGGCCCCTGCAACAAGCAGGAACCTCACACAGCCACAAAAAGCCCCCCCAAAAACTTTCACACTCTAAACACACACAACACAACACAACTGGCTCACCCACAATGTAAAAGCAGCTGTGCTAGACCCAAAATGGCCCCTGCAACAAGCAGGAACCTCACACAGCCACAAAAAGTCCAAAAAACCAACTTTCACACTTTACACACACAAAATTCCACATACAGCTCTGTGAGATTTTGTGTGTTTGTGTAGTTAGAGTGAAACACTACAGAAACACACTAAATCTCAGAAAGCTGCACAAATATTATTTTATTTTATTTTTATTTTTATATGAAAGCTAAATTTAAAACTTCCTAAACTTTAAATGGCTAGGTCTAAAAAAGAACAACTAAAAAAACCCCAATTGACTATTTTTTTTAAAGCTCCCAAAGGGGAAAAAAACTTACCCAATAGAACAGGGGTCTCCAACCTTGGCAACTTTAAGACTTGTAGACTTCAACTCCCAGAATTCCTCAGCCAGCTTTGCTTTGCTGGCTGAGGAATTCTGGGAGTTGAAGTCCACAACTCCCTGCTTGCTTGATTGCAGGCAGGGAGTTGCTTGCTGATGGAATAGATTCAGGCAAGCGAAGCAAGGCTAGCGTTGCGACTAGCAGCTGAGGTAAGCAAGCTGGAGGGGGAAAACTTTTTTCCTTTTACATGGCTCTGGCCATCCCAGCTGAGTTGCAGGGAACTCAGCTGGGATGGGATTGACCGTCAGAGCTGGGACCGTCAGAGCCATGGTTCTGGCGATCCCAGCTGAGTTGCAGGGAACTCAGCTGGGATTGTCAGAGCTGGGATCGTCAGAGTAAAAGGGAAAAAACTTTTTTCCTTTTACATGGTTTCTGGCGATCCCAGCTGAGTTGCAGGGAACTCAGCTGGGATTGTCAGAGCTGGGATCGTCAGAGCTGGGATCGCAAGAGCCATTTACGGCTCGTCAGAGCCTTTCGGGCTGGTCTGCCTGGTTACAGGAGAACGACACCCGGCGTATAAGACGACCCCCGACTTTTGAGATGATTTTCATGTGTTAAAAAGTCGTCTTATACGCCGGAAAATACGGTACTTCTGGAGCTGCAAAATACTTACACAGTGTCAGTAAGTGAAAATCATGGATTGGAATAGTGATACTTCTTATTTGCTTCCTTTTCTGTTGCTACGTTCTTATCTCATAAAACAGTTAATAGATTTGGTCTAAGCACAACTCGGGAAGACAAAGTGGCATTGGGCATGATCTGACCCGCTAATTCTTCTTTGCAGAAGAATTTTACTTCTTCCAGTTTCCTGTATCAAATGTAAACTAGTTGCTCCTTGTTTGCTATCAAATGTTTGGTGCCAGTTCTATATGACTAACCAAAATAATACCCATAATTTCTTTTAAAAGAAAGTGACCTTTCAAATGATTCTTAATTCATATTAGAGACTGCCCCTTTGCACATCTGTTTAGCTCTCATAGACTTATGTGAGTTTATCACATATGTCTAAGTTCATAAACAGAGTTTATGAACAATTGAACAATATAAAACTCAGTGTTCAGTGCTCAGTGTTTCTAGTCAATTTATTTCTTTCAGTTTTGACCAGCAAATCAAAACTTTGCAACATAGGTTTGCAATCATCCTGTTGAAATAATAGTATAACAAATACATGATAAAAATAAGCTTTATTATTAACTTTAGCAGACAGATTTAAAGAGAAACACAAAAACATAACATACCAAGCAAGATGATAACAAATATCCGTTCAGCTATCAGGAACCCTAAAATGGCCATTGTACACAGCACTCAGCACTAGGTCTGTGTCAAAGTTTATAGCTTTATAGAGTTTTGTGAAGTCCTTTATGCCCTCTTAAGCTTGGTTTCATTACTTGAATGGATAGCAATCATTGGTACACACAGTGATTGTTGTGAGCAATCAGAGAGCATCAAGGAGGCCATAGTTCAGCTGTAAGCCACATATGTTGTCCTATATCAATGATGGTGAACCTTTTAGAGATCGAGTACCCAAACTGCAACCCAAAACTCACTTATTTATTGCAAAGTGCCAACATGGCAACTTAACCTGAATAATGAGGTTTTACTATCTAAAATAATGACAAACAACACGGAATTCAGCTAATAGTTCTAAGAAAAACATGATAAATGCACTTTTATGCCCTTTCATTTTTTTTCTGTTTTTGAAATATTACATTTAGCAACAATAACAAAGAAAAACTTCTGTAATATAACTTCTCCTTCCCTCCCCTTCTCTCTTCCCCCTCTTTTCTTCCCCCTCTCTCTCTTTCCCCCTCTCTGTCTTTTTCTCTTTCTCTTTCCCTTCCCCTCTCTTTTTTCTCTCTTTCCTTCCCCGTCTCCTTTTCTCTCTCTTTCTCTCCCTTTCGCTCTCTTTCCTTCACCCTCTCTCTTTCCCTCCCCACTTCTCTCTTTTCTCTCTTTCCCTCCCTCTCTCTCTTTCCCTCCCCCCTCTCTCTGTGTCTCATCTATCTATCTCCCTCCCTCCCTCCATCTTTCTCTCTCCATCCATCGTCTATCTATCCATCTATCCATCCATGCTCTCCTGTTCAGCTTCATGTGCTGTGTGAATCCAACCACTTGGGCTGTGGAGGGGGACTGGAGGCTGGCAGGCAAAGCCAAGCCAAGATCCATACGAAATAAGGCAACTCCAACCTGGATCCTGTTGGGGAGACACCCCCCCTTCCCTCTCCCTCTCTCCCCCCGTGGCGGGGGCCAGGCAGCCTGAGCACAGCTCCCTCCTCGAAGGCAATCAGCAAGAAAACAAATGTGGCACTCTGACTGGGAGGCGGCAGCATGAAGCCCCACCTCTGGCCAGTGAGAGTGGAGCAGGCAGGATATGCACTTTCCCTACTGCTGCTGTGGCGCTGGCTGGGAGGGTTCTGCGAGCTGAATGTTTGGAGCCGCACTCGGAGTTTGCAAGCAGGCTTGGCGGGGCTGCTTAGCGGGGAGACCTTGGCCCATTTGGTTTGCTTCAGTGCGGGGTGGGAACGCAGAAGGCAGAGGAAATCTGTGCCTCTCAGTGTTCAGCTCTCAAAGACTCCTTTGGGGCAATTTTTTTCTGCTTTTGAAACATTATGTTTAGCAACAATAAAAAAGAAAAACTTTTGTAATATCATTTCTCTTTTCCTCCCTCTCTCTTTCTTTCCCTCCCACCTTCTCTCTCTTTCCCTCCCTCCTTCTTCTTTTTCTCTCTGTCTGCCTCTCTCTCTCTCTCTCTTGCACCCTCACTTTCTCTCCCCCCTCTGTTTCTCTCCCTCTCTCCTTCTCTGTCTCTCCTCTGGTGTGGGGGGAAAAGGAACCCCTGAACTGGTGCTGAGTGGTGGGAATCTGACATCCAGATGCTGATGAGCCCAAGTGCAGCATACCCAAGCTCAGTTGGCTGGCGAGGAAGCTGGGCATCCCAACACGGGCAGCTCTGTGGTAAAAGCAACTGACTAGATGTCAGTTGCTTTTTTTTGCCAAGCCGACGGAGGGTCGCATTGTGGCTCCACATCGTAATGGGCTTCAGGAGGAGGACAGGACCCTGTCTCCCCCATTGTGAAGTGCCCAAGTGAAAAAGTTCACTCAATCATTTCCAACTTCACAAGGTCTTTTTCTTTTGCGAGAAGTTGGAATTGATTGAGTGAAACGCAGTGGAGAAACGTGATTGGAGCTGGGCTGGGCCGACTGCACATATGCCCATAGAGAGGGCTCTACATGCCACATCTGGCACGCATGCCATAGGTTCACCATCACGGTCCTATATTTTTCTTTAGACTTGTTTAAGTGGAAGTTTTATTTGTTATCTCATTGTATTTCTAGCTACATTAAGAAATGATAAATAAAAGGCCAATATTTCCAGAACTATATTGAAATGTCTTTACTTACAAACATGATAAAGATAGTTTTAATTTATGTTTTTTGAAAATGTTTAATAACAACAAAAACATAAGAGAAGGGGGTTTAAATATGAATGTGTGATGGGTAAATGCTTTTACTTATTAATAAAAGTTGCATTTTTACGTTTTCATTTTAACATGGAACATAAGATTTCTTCAAGAACTTAAAATCAAGATTCAAAAAGAAAAAGAACATTCTGTACCCAAGAAACCAAAAATAAATAAGGACAAAGATGATATAGGCGATGAAAGAAAAATGCTTTTAACCCAGGTTTGTGGACTCCGGATTTTTCCTTCTTTACAATTGTATATGAATATATGTATAAAAAAGATTTTAAAGCCAAGTTTAATCTGTGCCTATGAGAAATTGCTCTTCTTTGTTTAAGATGGGATTGTCAGAATGTTGTAACATTCTAAGAGCTTTCTTATTAGAAATTATGCAGGTTTTATTTAAGCTATTTGCATACAAACCCTGTTTTCTCCATGAATTACATAGCATCCTATTTTCAATGTTACGTTCCTCTGAAATCCTTCCTTCTTTATTTTTTTAGTTATATATTTTATTTATTAGGACAAGATTAAAATATAAAGTACAAAAATCCCCCCCCCAAAAAAATCCAAAAGCAGACAAAAAGAAAACAAAATCAAAAAACATGAAACAATCAAAAACATTAAAAAGGGTGCATCAAAAAACTGCATATTATCTCCTCTAGTTGAATACTGATTAATACATTGCTACAACATTAGTATCCAACTTTTGCAAAAGAGGCTCTCTCAAACTTTTTAAACTACTAAATCTATTTGCAAATTATTGACCCATTTTCTGTATGTTATAATAGTGACAAAGTAGTTAACAGGAACAATAATAGTACTAAAATAAAATAAAATTAAAATTTCAAAACTCTCTATTAACAAACTGCTGTTGTAATCGTAGAAGGTTTACCATGACATCTTATCTATCCCAGTTTATCCCAAAAGTTATAAATAGTTCGTCCTGGATCAAATATTCATGTTTGTTTTGTAATGCCATCTTGTATCAATTGTTGTTTAATTAAATATAATAGATTCAGTCTCCAGAATAAGTTGATCTTCCAGTCAAAGTCCAAATAGAAGGGGATACCAGTTAACTAATAAATCCATCTAGTCTTCCTCAATCGTTGTAGAAGAAAGGAATTTGTAACTTCCCCTTTCAGTCAGAGTCCTGGTATTGTAGAAATATGCAAATTTAAACTTCAGAGCAGCAGATACACTTTGTTAATCCTCCAGACATGAGAATGTTTCTTTGGTCTGAAACTGGATCAAAATTCTTTTGTGTATCTTTATCCAAATTTTCATGCCCTAACATATTTTGCAGGATCATTATTGTTTCATCAAGCTTTTAAATCAGTCAAGAGTTGCATATTCAGCATCTTCAGAATTAATAAAGTTGATATGGTACTATATGGTATTAAGCTATTACAGAATCTAATTTGCTTTGCATACTGCAGAGCCTTCCTTCTAGAAAATAACAAAGAAAACTAGTTATGGAGAGGATGTGGATTGACCCAGACAATACTGCAGACCCTAGTCAAGCAATGCTTATAGGCCAGTGATGGCTAACCTTTTTGCCATCGCATGCCAGGAGAGGGGGGGCGGGGGAGGGTCATGCACGCGTGTGCCCACACCCATAATTCTATGCGCCCTGCCCTGCGCATACAACCCCCTTTCCCCCCCACCGGCTCCTGGCACACGATGGCCTGGTAGGCCCGTTTTTCTTTCTTACCTGGCTGCTGATCCTCTCTATTTATCTGGGAAGAGCGAAAACAGCCTTTCTCACTCCCGTGGAGGCTTTCCAAGGCCTGAAACAGCCCATTCCCCAAGTCCCGGTGGGACAGGAAGTGACTTTTTTGCTGTCCCCAGCCTCCAGAGCCTCTCTAGGAGTCTCTAGGAGCCTTTCTAGGAGTCTCTGGAGGTTGGGGACAGCAAAAAATGTCACTTCCTGTCCCACCGGGAGTTGAGCCGTTTCAGGCCTTTGGAGACCTTCCGAGGGAGTGGGAAAGGCTGTTTTTGCCTTTCCCAGATAAATAGAGGGGATCTGGAGCCAGGTAAGAAAGAAAAACGGGCCTTCCCCCCCACCCCCCAGGCCCTCCAGAAGCAGGAAACAGCCTGTTTCCCTACTTCTGGTGGACCCAGAGGGCTTGAAAATCAGCTGGCCGGCAGGTGCCCCAGAACTGAGCTGGCGTGCCCACTGATATGGCTATGCCATATCAGTGGGTGCCATAGGTTCACCATCACGGTTATAGGCTATGTCCTGGATAGAAGGAAGTGAACTTCCAATAATCTTTTCTGCCATCCTCATCATTCATTGCACAACCTTCCTGTCCGAAACAGTAATATCTTCAAACCATACAATAGTTCAACACAACAGGATGCTTTCCATCGTCCCTTTATAGAAAGTGATAAGAAGAGGGGAAGGAAGATGTGCTCTTCTCATACAATGCAGAAAATGCAGGCACTGCTTTACCCACTTCACTAGAGCCTCACTGTTGAGCGACTAAGCTAATCTACTCATGCTTCACATCTGCACATCCAAAAACTTGATATTACTAACCACCTCCACAGAGTTAAAACATGATGGAACATTTTCTGAAATCAACAATGATCTCTTTTGTTTTTCTTACATTTAAAACCAGGCTGTTTTTATTACACCAGTTCATCAAACCCTCTAGTTCATCCTGTGATCGCCCTTGTTATCATTCTGAATAAGGCCCACCAGTGTTGTATCATACGCATGCTTCACAATATGGCTGGTAGCAAACCTTCAACAATCGTGGGCCAACAGGGTGAATAATAGCAGACTTAGAACATAGCTCTGAGGAAGAACCTGTGCTCAAGCACATACTGGGGCCTATCAGTGAGAAAAACCAAGAATCCAATTGCACAAAGGAGTATTGAAGCCTAAAAGGCTCAATTTATCTACTAAATGCCGAGGAATAATCGTATTAAATGCCAAACTAAAACTGACAAACAGCATTCACACATGAATATTTCTTTCCTCTAAGTGCATCAAGCTCAGATGGAGATCATAGGAAGTAACATCCTCAGTAAAATGATTTGGATGATAAGCAAACTGAAGCGAGTCAAATGCTGGAAGGAGGCTGGATACAATATCCTTTATCAGTCTTTCAAAACATTTCATAATGATGGACATAATTGCAACTGATTGATAATCATCAAACATGATTGAAGATTTTTTTTGACACTTGCAAAATAATAGTTTTAAAACATGATGAAACACTGGCTGCTGCAATGAAAAAATGAAAATATTTGTAAGAACACAAACCAATTCATCTGGATACTTCCTAAGAACGCCCAACGATATTTATCCAGGTCTGCTGATTTATGAATGTTAACTTTCCCAATGTCCTCCAGTTAGAGATAACATCAAAGCTAATCACTTTCTCATCAGGATGGGTATAGCTTTCCTCTCAGGTAATATTTGATGCCTCAAGCGTTCTCAAAAAAGGGTATTCAGCTAATTTAAAAAGATCGTTGTCCTTACAGCACAATAGAGCCAATTTATAATCTGTAATGGCCTGGATGCTTTGCCATATACACCTGATGTTTGTAGAATCCTGAAAGAAGTTCTGAACTTTCTGACAATGGGCTTGCTTTGCTGTTTTTATGGTATATGTCAAATTGGCTCTGGCTGTTGTGAACAGCAGCATATGACTGGATTTAAATCCGCATTCTGCTCATCTGTATCAGGTTACAGTAATGTGATGTCTCTAATAATCTTCAGGCTGAAAAATAGTAATTAAAATCTTTTTGGAGGGGTGCTGCTTCTCAATTTATGTTGCAGAACATGAAATTGAGAAAATTTCATGAAAATTCAATTTCAAATGCGGTTCAGCTGCTACCAATGAAGTACTAAATAGGATTTATTGAAGAACAAAAAGTATAAAGTAGGGAGAAATACTGAGAATTAAAGAATGTGACAGTATTGCTGTCCAGCATATACTGTAGAAGTATGTGGTTTATTAAGGTATCATTCCTATTGTTGCTCTAAAATAGTCTACAAGGCTTTACCTCTTCATTGCTTCCTGCTGTTATAGAATTAAAATTTAAAAAATGACTAATTTATTTTGCTTAAATATTGATACTAAAGAATTAAGATCACCCCACATCTTGGTGATTTAGTATGTGGTCCCTTAATTTATTTTACACCCATGTTTATATATTCCTTTCCTTCTATCTACTTCTGTGTACTTCATTAATAGTTACTATTTTCCAAATAAAATAAAGTGCGGAGAAGAGTAGAGAAAAGAAAGTTTACTCTGTTTATTAAAAAATAAACAGAGTAACTCTTGTAGTAAATCAGATACTGTATTAAGATTTTTTTGTTACTGAGAAATTCTTAATAATTGTTCTTCCAGAGTAATGTAAGACTTTCTCAAATATATACAGTACATGCTGTAGAAACTCCTGCATACAGAATAGAAAAGTGTTTAGAAATCGCATTTCAGAAAACTAAATAATTTTTTTGCTGAAACGTATCATTTTGGCTGTCAAATGACAGCCAAATGATAATGGAATATTTGAACACAGAAATAATTGGAAATTTATGTATATATCATGCAGGAAAACTCATTAGAGAACCAGGATCGGTGTTAGCTGTTTGTCTAGTGTACACTTGACCAGCAGACTCAAATTTATTGCCATCTCTGTTGAATTCTTATTATAAAGGTGACTTTCTGTGTTTCATTGAGATAAAATAGAAGCTATATTCTTACATAGTTGGATCAGGATAATTGTACATATATAGAGCAGTACTGTGGATTAGAATATGATTGGTTGCCTCTTGCAGAGAGAAATAATATTTTTTCCCCATGTTCTCCTAGTGCCACTAAATGGTACAAATGTTAAAAGGATTACAGTTTTCTATGACCTTCATATAACACTGCCTATTAATTTTCACTTGTGTTCAGTTCATTTGTAGTATTTGGTTTGTGTCTTGTAATAGGATTTAGGTGTGAATTCAAAGCTCAAAGACTCCAAGCTGTTCAGAATGAAAGTATCTAAGGCTGACATCCTGAAATCGGAAAGATCATCATGTATGAGTTTCCTGTATGATAACAGTGTTGGACAATTTAATACAATTCCAATATATCTAAAGGATTCAAACAGTAGCCTAGAATATGTGAAGAATCCAAGCATGGTAATTCCTCCCATTGCACAGAATTATTCCACCACACAATCCAGCATCGATGGGACCCCCACAATGGGGACAACATTGGCAAGCCATAATTACAGGTACAAAATCAGAGTAAACTATCCAATTGGTATCAGTATTTAGAAAATATATATCTTTGCATATTAATGCAACTTAATGTTACTTAAGGATTAATTCATACATTATTTTTACATTATTGTTATTATTACATTATTTCTATTGTATAGCTACAATATACAATACTTATTTCCAAGTAGGATGAAGATCTTATGCAAAGTGAGAATTGCTCCAACAATATTTTTTCTTAAGTTTAGGCCTCATAGTTAGCATTTGGTTTAAAATAACATACCCAATTGCGCAGTAGTGGAACAAAAGATCTATAATTGAATAGATATTACAGAGTGAAGGAAGGTTGAAGAAGGAGGAAGAAAACTCTTACCTAGCTATTAGCAAATGTATATAGCATGACAACTTCAATATTAATTCATGTTAGCAGTCTTCTATACAAACACTGACCCAGATGTAGATCTAATTAATTTCTGCAAAATCTCAATCTCTTCTGTAGATCAGTCTGGGACAATTGTATTTTTCAATCCTATTGGACCTGACTTTTAAACTTAAGGATGCCCATTCTTTGTGTGTTTATTTCTAGAATTGATGAGAAAACCAAAACATATTTTAATCCTTGTATCAAGCAAGGGAAAAAATCACCAGCAGGTCACTATAATGTGAACTTAACAGCATCGGTAAGCTCTCTTCGAAAATATTTGAGCCTTCCTGACATTTGGCATTTATGTAGCCACATCTTGTGGGAATATGGGAAAACATAGGATGAGCTTTATACTTTAGCCATTTTACACTTTAGCCATTTCTATTTAGAAAATATATATCTTGGAAAGTGGGCAGAGGCAAGAGAAGCAAAGTTCCTCTTCCATGTGCACCTAGCAAGTAGAGCCTTTCTCTTAACATTTTAACTCTCCTTGTTATTTTGGTATCCTTTTGTTCAGTTAAAATATTCTACTGTACTCATTGGCCAAAAATGTTCCCTGGGTGATTTAAATAAAATCAATAAAAATAAAGGAATCCTACCAGCAAGCTTACAGTGAAACATACACAGCAGTGGTGGGTTTCAAATTTTTTTACCACCGGCTCTGTGGGTGTGGCTTGGTGGGCGTGTTTTGGTGGGCATGACAGGGGAAGGATACCATAAAATCTCCATTCCCTCCCCAATCCAGGGGAAGGATACTGCAAAATCCCCATTTCTTCCTGATCAGCTGGGACTTGGGAGGCAGAAAATAGATGGAGGCGGGGCCAGTCAGAATTTTTACTACCGATTCTCCAAACTACTCAAAATTTTCCACTATTGGTTCTCCAGAACTAGTCAGAACCTGCTGAAACCCATCTGTGATACACAGCACGAAGAGAGAGAAAAAAACGCAAGGAAGAAAGAAAGAAAAAAATTCAGCATTTTTTTCTTAAATTACAAAACATTTGTAGGGCGGAAAAAAGAGAAGAGTTTCATCAATCCCTTTCAGTTACAGATTTGCAATTAATGCTTTTTTCTTTCTGAAGTATATTCTGTACATATTGACATTTCTTCATAATTGTTCCTGACCAAATTACACAAAATATTTTCATTTTTGTTACGTTTCATAACTCATTTAGCATCAGCTTTGAAAGCTTATCAAGATACAGGCACAAACAATTCAGACATTTAGGATATTTTATGCAACGTGTGTATTTTCTTAATGGGGAGAGACTTTATTTGTACCTAGAAAGTCTTATCTCCTACTAGTAGATGCAACTCAAACTTTCAACTTTTCTTAATAGAGAATAGCCTGGTTTAACTTAACTTTAACTGATTTCACCATAGCATTCTTTCCCAGCCAATATTCCAACATTATATTTTCAATAGTTATCACTTCTTTCTGCAGATATTTGCAAATCATGTTTTCCCATCCCTACCCCCACTCTCTCTATTATGTTGGTTAAAGTTCTTTTGGTGTTTGAGAGTGGCTTGCTATTAATATAGGATATATATAGTAGATATTTAGTACTGCTTATATAATTTCTGCATACAATGTTTCAATTTAGACTTTATTTTTTGCAAAACTTTAACATTTTATTTGCTTGGTAATAGATGCCAAAAGAGAACAATGTTCTTCAGTCTCTCAAGAAAAAGTGGGAGTTTTCTAAAGCAGATGTCCATTTGCCAGAGCTTAATTACAGCCATCTCCCTGAACTCAAAGGCATGGATGGTAAGCGTTTGTGTTTTAGAATGTTTATGATTAATTTTTATTAAATGTAGATTTTACAAAGATTTTTTTAAAAACTACAGAAACATAGAAGGAGAAAATCATTGTGCAACCATATAAACCGATTTAATAAATAAAGAAAAGAAAAGGTGAAGACTATCAAGAGAGTAAGAAAAAGAAAGATACCTAAAGATGCAACTTCTGGTCTTCTTTGTAAGCAGTTTGCAGCAGTTAGCATAGCAATCACATCTCCACCATTTCATGTTGCATATTATAGTTCCTTCCAATAAACAAACCTTTTAAATCTTATGTTCATTTTTAACCATTTTCAGCAAAAAGTTTATAAAAGATGTCAGTCTTTTACATTTTATAGTTCAGAATTTATTGAATAATCATAACATTCAAAGCTAAAAGTACAGCTCAATGTATCATTGCCAGTTACATTTTTCTGAAATGTGATAATTCTAAGCAAAATCGAAACATCGATGAAATTTTACCCTGCTCTATCTAAACATATTCAAATCATTTCTATGCGTGCAAGTTTTGTATATGATGTATCCTAAAATTCCTTATGCATATGCTTGTGCACAGATGTTCAGCCCATAATAAACATGTCTTCTGTCTTTGCTACAAATGTGGAGGACTGTAATTGATGCTAGCCTGCCCATTTATCTGGAATTATTTTAGTCCATATTAGTTTTTTAATTAAGGAAATGGAAAATATTCGAGCTAAATATCTCTAAGTAAGCAAACTTGAAAAAAAACTCATTAAAAGATATTGTGTAACTGTCTAGATCAGTGATGGCTAACCTTTTTGCCATTGTGTGCCAAAAGTGGGGGGAGTACAGAGGGGTCTCCAATAATTCTATGCCACCCATCCCCTTGCGCATGTGCCCATTCACCCCGCTTTTGGCACGCGATGGCACAGTGGGCCCTATAGGCCTGTTTTTCGCTCTCCCCAGGCTCCAGAGTCTTTCTAGGAGTCTGGGGAGGGCAGAAAAGGCCTTTCCCACCCACCCCCAGCCCCCGGAGATCCTCCAGAGGCCAGAAACAGTCTGTTTCCTGACTTCCGGTGGGCCCAGAAGGCCCAAAAATCACACCGGAGCTGAGCTTGCGTGCCCACCGATATGGCTCTGTGTGCCACCTGTGGCACGCATGCCATAGGTTTGCCATCACGGGTCTAGATTCTGTTAAGTTTCAATTATCTTCCTTCCTAGCCAGCATGACCAGATGTGATGATAATGTGAACTGCAGTCCAACAATTGAGAAAAGCCACATGTTGTCCAACCTGTTATAAATCAATGGCTAGCAAATAATAGTTGAATCAATCAAATCAAAATAAAAAGCAGCTCAAAGTCCTATGTAGCCTTGTACATTTTAGGAAATCTGGTACTTTTGCAAAGAGTAACTTCTGTTTATCAAAAATCAAATGTTTCCTTCATAAATAGTTTGGAATTCTAGATTTCTAAAGAAAGAAAACAAAATTGTTCCAGAGTCTCGCATCCCATCTCTTGCCACAATAGATCTTCAGAATCCAAATCTGGCTCTGCATCAGGTATTCAATTCCTTTTATTTGGGGAGTAAAAAAATGCATACACAAGTTATAGCATTTATTTTTCTTATTATTATTATTATTAAGTATGTATCTTTCCAATATGCAGCCTTACCTTCCTTCTTCCTTAAGAAGAAAAACTTATTGCTTTTCATCTTTGTATTTATTAGTAAATGTATTGAAAGTAAAGCAGAGAATATCATAATTATATTTTGCACAGCTCAATTAGAACACCATTATATCAATATTATCTCAGAAGAAATATGAGAGAGAATCTTTAGAGAAAGATAACAGAAATATATATGAAGTTGGACTTTTTAATACCCTGTTTCCCCCAAAATAAGACATCCCCAGATAATAAGCCCAATCGGGCTTTTGAGCACATGGCAATAAAGCCAACCACTTATTTCAGGGTTCAAAAAAATATAAAACGGGGTCTTATTTTTGGGGAAACACGGTATATAAAAATATGACTTTAGGGAACATAATAAAAGTTTAGATTCTAGTTATTGTTATTTCTTACTGATGTTTTTGGTAACACTAATTGCTGCCCAAATATTAGCATGCTTGAAATTCAGTCAAAATTTACTTGATTTGCAGATATCTGGAAGCTCCTTGCAAGATACCTCAGAAGCCACCTTCCCCAAGGTAGAGCATTAATAACAAGTGGAATTGGCAACTCTTATGTGATTCCTATTGATCACACATCTGCATCACTTTTAAACTCTTATGGAGGTACTTTGAAATTGGGGAGGAAGAGGCAGTTGCTAGTATTTTGCTATAGCTAAGATAATGGCAGTAAAAGGAAAAAAATGATGTTATGTTAACTAGTACTATGGCACTAAGGCTGCTACTTCTTATATAATGTGATGTGCATGAAGAAAATAATCTACAATTACTCATTTCAGTGGTCTTGAAGATCTCTAACAGTTGAAGATGACGAACAGATTTAACCATTTAAATGAAATCCTCCCATTTCCTCATTGCTGATTCACAATTTCTATAGAAAAACTGTCTGTCATTATACAGTAAATCAGGCTTTTAAGGAATCTTTCTTACTGGCTGTTCACATATTATGATAAATGGCAAACAAATCAGACGTTGGTATCCATGGGGCCAAAACAGAGCCAGTGATGAAACATATATCAAAATATTGCAACATAAACTTCAGCCCTTACATACTTTCATTCACCATTGCAATATAAATATGAAAGGACAGACATCTCAATACATATTTCATAATTTTGGCATTATCATGGCTACTTATACATGCTTGTGAAATTGTATATGGTTTAGCATTAAGTATGAGGTCAAGCATGTAAATACTTTAGACAGGGAAGGCAGATTTTACAAAATTGTCTTACACTATAGGTACTTTACAAGCATCATTTTTAAAAACCTTTTTATTTCAAACTCCTTGCTATGCAAATTGCAAATCGAATTGAAGTCATAAAGAAATCAGGGGAAGGCCATTGACTTGATATCTTTAACTTACTTTTAAGTATCAAATTCAGTCCTGTGAAAGGCAGAATTTTGGGCTAAAAAGCCTTAGCTCTGATCTAGCAGGGAAAGGGAGATGGTGGTCTAGAAATGCAAAATATAAATAAATAAAATATTTTATAAACTCCTAAAGCAAAACAAAATTAGTATAAGTTTTCATTGAAATAAATCTACTGTGAATTCATATCAGTGAAACTATTACATACTATAGTTTCTGACAATCTATAGTAGGTGTGTCAAACTCAAGATCCATGGGCCGGATCTGGAACACACTCTGGCCCGCGGGACCACCCTTGAAACAGCGAAGGTCTGCCCACAATGCCTCTGCCAATAAGGAGCTCGAAAGGGCTACATTCGGCCACATCCGTTTTCATTGGTAGAGGGTTGGAGTAGGCAGCCACATAGCCCTTCCGTGATCCGTTTTCACTGGCAGAGGGTTGCAGGAGACCGTTGCAATCAAAAACAGAGCTCAGGAGCCCATTATGGTTGGCAGAGCACTTGGGCCACCACAGGTGCCCTTGATACATATCAAGCTGGCCACATTCACCATGGCCATGCCCAACCCTGCCCCATCCCCCCAAGGTCAAACACAATCCTGATGTGGCCCTCAATGAAATCAAGTTTGATACCCCTGATATATAGCCATAAGATTAGCATTTTGTATGAACCCTGCCAGTTGTGGTTTATTCAAGAGAGCATAGTTACGTTAACTGTGACTGGACACAGTACACAAACAGACCTAGTGATGGTATTTTAGGAAAAATAATGCTTTGATAAAAGATAAAACTATTGTTTAACACTATTTTTATGCTTTTGCTTAAAATTCATCAGTTACAGCTTATATTTGCAAAGTCTATGACAAATACTTTCCTCCCATAATAAATTAACTTGGATGAATTAGAAAAAAACTAAGCATGATATGACCTGATTAGTACTTGGATAAAAGATCATCAAGACATTTCAAGTTTGTAGATTCTGGAAATTTGGAAAAAAATAATCACCAGTCAAGTTCAATGATGAAGTTACCGGGAGTCAAACTCAACTCAAGGGATACTTTTCTTTGTATAAGCTTTCTATCAAGATTGAGAGAATGCTTGCAGTTATTCATAGCTCTATGTCTCTCTATTCATTTCATAGTTTTCACTGAGTTATGTTCATGTAGTTACAAGCATTCAAGGAAAATCAGCACTCCTAAACATTATGTTTGAAAATTGGGTCTCTATAAACTACCCTTGATCTCCTTTTACACTTGAATTACTTGAATGGATTTCACTAAATGATATGTTCCTAATTCTTTAATACCATGACCCTTGTACAAAAATTGAAGATAATGTTATTTGAGTAGTACTTTTTTCTATCACTGCACCCAAATAATGTGAATTGATCATTTCTAAAGCATTCTTATATAAGACATGTTATTGAAGATGCTTAAAAAGTATGTTGTGAATATCAGTGTTTGTATATATTTGCCCTTATAACTCTTCAATGCATTTGGAAATTCTGGGTATTGTTACTGTTTTGAGTAAACAGATATTTAACATGTTTAGCTTCCAGATAATAATAAAATTGTAGTAATTGTAATTATTAGAATACCAGTGATATTTCATTTCTACAGCAGGAGTGGGCAATCTGAGCACCATGTGGGTTGCCTACCCACACACACACCAGTTTCCCATTGACTGCCTTTTCAGATCGAACAAAATTGAACATTAGAGAATCACCATTCTTCCATTTTGGTGATATAGGAAAATTTAAAGACAAATCCAGTGCTTTGTAGTACCAACTACATTGCTTAAAAATGCCTGTATGCCTCCCCATGCCTCCCCATAAATACATAACCTTTTGCGTGTACAGAAATGGTCTCCACAAAGCACAGTCCAAGGCTTAATCTTTCACCAAAGAAGATATATATCACTGGCTGTATCTCCTGAAACTCCCAGCATCCAAAATAAATAAATAAATAAATTACCAACTCCAGTCTGCATAGACTTGTAGTAGTTTAATACTGATTCCTTCTCTCTAGGAAATAGCAAAAATGGATTCGCTACATTGCTGTATATTTAGCACTCCAAAAACTAGAGTTAATTTTTAAAAAGACATTTAAATTTGATTTGTAGATGTGTTGTTTGTGTTTGCTAATTGTAAAGGCATCATAAGAAATACAGATTTATTTTCTGTGATATTGAAGATGCTGATTTGGAAGCCAATGGCAATGTGAAGTTTCTCTTACTTACCACTAAAAGCTTTGTAAAGCATAATGAAGGAAGAGGGGTTCTGCAACCACTGCAAAGGACTTGATGTTTGGATGCTGCTTGCTGGAAGTTTTATGAGGAAGTATTATCTATTTTGGCCTCAGCATTTTAATGAAAACAAATCAATTCCTTTAAAAATATGGATGGATATAAAGGTAAAGGTGTCCTCTGTCCAGTTGTGTCCTACTCTAGACAGTGCTCATCTCCGTTTCCTAGCGGAGGGAGCTAACGTCCGAAGACATTTCCATGATCATGTAGCCAGCATGACTATATGCCGAGGCACATGGAACACTGTTATCTTTCCACGAAAGTGGTACCTATTTATCCACTCGCATTTGCATGCATTCTAACTGCTAGGAGCTGGGGCAAGGAGTTCACCTTGTCGCATAGTGCTCAGGTCTTGAACCCGGGCTGTCAGCTTTCCAGCTGACCAGTTCAGATTCTTTAACCATTGAGCCATCATGCCCCCCCCCATGGATACAATTGTTTATTAATTAAAAAACTGTACATTGAATCTTAGTCAGACCAGTGATAAAAAAGCTCTTTATAGCAGCTAAATATCTTAGTAGAAGACAATTGTTGATACAGGAGACTGAGGTTCCAATCCTGGCTGGTACCTTTTTACCAGTAGGAGTCCTTGGCAAAAAAAACAACAACCCAATGCTTCATCTGCCTATCTCAAAATATGAGTTACACAAGCTAGAAGAGTCCTGCTGGCTTGGACATTATGTAGATTAACACAGTTCACAGGACAATGTGATAATAGATGGGCTACTGGAACTAACCATTCATGGACATAACAAGAGAACTTGGAATTGATGGAATGCTACCACAACATAGACCTAATGAGAGGGAGTATATGAAATGCATGAGGGAACTGCAACCACACTAACTGAGAAAAGCTAGTTACCCAACACTTCAACATATTGTGAAGCATGTAGCTGATCTATCTCATAATTTGAGATAGATCAGCTACATATTACATCCCAAATTCAAGAAGACTTGGAAGAAGAACTGGACATGTAGCCAACACCTAAAAGTGGAATGTCAATACCACCTCTCCTTTACAAAGTACAACAGTGGATATGAGGCATAAGATCACAGATAAACTAGCTACAATCACCTGAGAGTGGTTACCAAGGCTCAGAAGAGAAATACCATCAGATAATATATTAGAAGCCCTCACAACAATCCTTGATATCACAATAACTCAAACTAATGAATTAGTATATACTACAGTCACTGTAATCCTATATTTGGCTAAGAAAAACAGTAATACATACTCTCTCTGGAAAATGAGATTAGAGGCTAAGATCAAGATAACTCGGAAAGAGGATAGTTAACTGGTGGAATTACAGAAAGGTGTAAAGATTTGGGATAAGATTAGGTTTCTGAAAACATACAAAGGCCTGACTCTATCTGAAATCCTTGAGATGGATAAACAAAGGCTTACAGTACTGGCTACCAGGCCAAGAAGATAGAGAAGCAGAGGCCAGGAAGATAAATGCCTTGTTCTCCAAAGAACCATCCAAGTGTGCTTGCAGTGCAATAACAGTAACACAGAGCTACCATTAGCAGAAGCTGAATAGTACTGGAAGAACATATGGGACAAAGAGAAGCCATAAAACATCAATGTAAAGTGGTTGCAGGACCTGCAGAACACCACAGCAGTCTTCCAGAACAAGAACCAGTCACCATTACAGTTGCAGACATTCAGCAGCAGGTTAAGAACATGAAGAGCTGAATAGCACTGGGCCCAGATACGATCCACATCAATTGCCTAAGGAAACTAACATCAGGGCATGAATGCCTAGCATCACAAATATATCAGCTAGCAGCAGGTTCCCACCCACACTGGCTAACACAAGGAAGGACAGTGTTGATCATGAAAGATCCCCACTAGGGAACAACAATGCCCAACCACTGGCCAATAATCTGCCTCCACACAATGTATAAAGTCCAATCAGACATTATAGCCACCAAGCTACAGAACCATATGGGCCGATATATGAACTCAGCTCAGAAGAGCATTGGGAACAACACCAGAGGCTCCAAATATCAGATGCTCCTAGATAGAGCAGTTGCCTAAGAATCAAATCTAGACAGACCAATCTAAGTACAGCCTGGATTGATTACAGAAAAGCCTATGACTCAATGCTGCACACACGGATCTGTGAATACCTGGGGCTACACAAAGTCAACAGGACACTAAGGACTTTCCTCAAAAACTCAATGGGACTATGGAAGACAACACTGGAAATCAGCTCAAGACAGTTCATATAAGTGACCATTAAGTGCAGCACATACCAAGATGATGCATTGTTCCGTGGAAGCTTGAACTCCTTTAGCCAGATAATCACAGGGACTGGATATGGATTCAAGTTCAAGAGTAGAACTACTGTCAGCCACTTCCTCTACATAAATTACATCAAGTTGTATGGTAAGGGTGAATGAGACATCAATTCACTGATCCACCTGACATGGATCTATAGTGAGGACATTCGGACTGGAGAGGTATGGCAAGTAGGTGATCAAGAGATGGAAAGTTTCCAGAAAAATAAGTTTTGAGAGCCCAAATTCTACATATTTTCTATTTTTTCCCTCTCTTGCTCATCCTTATTATTCATTTCATCCCTTGATTGCAATTCCTTGTCTCTAATTTTTCCCCCAGGCCTTTCCTTTCTCTTCTTATACCCTTGTATTTAAACTAGGAATGCCCAACCCAATAGCTAAGGGTACCAGTATGTGAAACGATGCATACTTTGATTTTCTTAAGAGTATATCCCTTGAATTTAAAAGGACATTGTAATTAATTAATGGAGATTTAATTGCATTGTTTCTTTTCTAACTGACTTTTATATGACTTATTTTTTTGCATAAGAGGAAATACTTTCTTATTACCATCTGTCTCCTGTATCAAATAGGAATATTATCTTTTACTGTGGAAATAACTTTTCATTGATGCATATTTTTAACTGATTATTTGTTAAATGATGTGAATAAAACAATTCAGAGATTAGAAAAATAATATATATTTTAAAGTGCATCTGCTGCCCAGAGACATTTTTGTATTAGATCTTGTTTTAATTAATTCGCTTATGGCATTGTTTTCATATATGAACCTTATATATGTGATTTTGCTATTACAGTTTATGGCACATGAACATAATTATGTTTGTAGAAGATATAACTAGCCTTTGAAAAAACTGTTGTTATTGGGTAGAGCGTAGGCTAATATTTATGTTTGATCTTTCATATGAACAAAAACATAAATGCTATCATTTTTATCCAAATACTGACCTCTCTCTTATGTAACCACAAAATATCATTCTGATTTCAACATTTAAATAACCTATAATTTCTAAGCTCTGTGGCTTTGCAATGTTCAAACATGTATTTCTCATTGTGTAGATAAAATGTTAATTAAATGTCTGTCTCATGTTTGAACAGAGATTTAAAATCAGTGATAGTAAAGCAGAAACAAGTGATTTAAGAGGGTGAGTTAATGCCTTGAAATAAGTGAGAGGCAGCATTGTGCCAGCTTTTTAGGTTTCCATACAGCAATTCCACTGTATCTACTATTCCTTAATATGACTAAAAGTGGGGAGCATCTGCATTTAATTGGGGAAAGAGCTGAAATAAGTGGGCCCCTTTGTCCACTCTCCTGCTCTGTTCTCCCCCTAATGGCCATTTGTAAAGGCTCACAAAGTGAATTCAAAATTGGGTAAATCAGGATTCTGAGGGAACAATTCCTTTTCTCTATGCAGGGAAGGGGATAGTTTATCACCATTTCCCACCCTTGCATAGAGCATTTATTAATATCTGGACAGATCTGCCTGAATATATCTTCTGATATATGTGCTTGTTCCAAGTTATCTGTCGCTTAATATTCTTACAGATCCTTTTTGCTCATTTAAATATGTGTCTCTGCGTACTCATGCATCTTTCTGCTTTTAGTCTTCATATAAGTAAGCTGAAAGGTTGAAAATGGCTTCAGTTGTGAATGTTTCTTGCTCTACCATTTTTTAACCAACCGAAATAGCAATGGAGACCGCAGTCAAGTGGGAGTGGAAGGAGATGCTTGACTTTTACTTTGGAAGATCTTTCTACTCAATATTGTTCTCCATTTCTCCTAAGTATCAACTTAAACTATATTCCTCTTCCTAGAACAATATTTAATAACATAGATAGTAAATAGAATTATGAGGCAAGCCCATATTATATGGAGAAGCATATACTCCATCATTTTATAATTCCAGCACAAGTGATAGCTAATCCTTTATAACATCACACACACATACACACAGATGTCATCTCGTAAGTTAATTGCACCAACTTGATTTCAGGATGAAATCAGAGGCCTGAATTCTAAACATCGATCAATAGTCTAAAATTATTCACCATTTTATTTTCTGTAATTCTATGGATCTAAATGTATTAGCATCAGCATTTAATAAGGAAGCTGAATCTATAACCAGCCTTCAACCTCCTTTTATCTGAGCCTCCTTGAAGGAAGTCAGGAAAAGAACATTATTGCACACCTTCAACAATACCAGGGGGAGGGGGGGAATCAATGTATGACCCTTATTACACATTAAGATAGCTTCAACAGAAGGACCTTTTCCTATTTTCATGGATAAAATATATTATTTCCCAAAGAATGAAATATGCAGCTGAAAACACTGCTTGATCTCATATGTTTGGAAAAGCTATTGCATTTTTAAAATGATTAATTTCAGCCTCAGTAATCTTTGACTATTATAAAAGTGAATATGAAAATCAAAAAGCAGATGTATTAGACTGGAACTATTACATAGCAGTCCTGATTGTTAGAAATAAACATTATTGTATCATTACTGTTTCAACTCATTGTTCTTAATCCCGTTATCTACGCTTCACATGGAGTGTTCTGTTTCCAAGGCATAGGTTTCAATCAGTAGATTTAATCAGGGCATATAAAGTCAAAGGTTCCTTAGCAGAACAGTTTCCTATTTTTAATTTTGATTCCTTTCCTCCAGTCCCATAATAGAAGCAGTGGAAGGGAATACTTGAGTGTTCCACCTTGGACCATTCTTTTTTCCTACCATTGCTTTCCATTCTCCTCCAGAAAAAAAAAACAGCCTGGGCATTCAGCTTGCAGAGCCAAGTAAGCATTGTAATTCAAGGATCAGTAGAAGATGTACAACTAAAATTAAATGCTGGCTGACAGATACGCTCATTTGGAATATCCATTTCTCCAAGATACAGCAAGAATTGAGCCAGTCAAACCCAGCTTTGCCCAGGAATGGAATGAATGTTGGGTTACTTGAACCAAAGCCATTGGCAAAGATAACTACATGAGTAATCCATGAATTAATCTGTTCTTTATATAATCTGTTTCCAAGATGCAGGGGGGTATATTAGAGAGCAGGTTCAAGATTGTAGCAGTCTAAGTAATTATAAACTTCAGGAGCAGAAGCTTTACTCACCATCTCTTTGATGTGGGTTTTGTTGCTGAATAAGATTTTGGAAGGAATAGAGCTGTTATTCAGGCAGCAGTTAGCATTTTTTCTCCAATTATCAGTTGTAACTTTTACCTGGTAGTGGTATTGGGTTACTTATTCAGAACACTTTGAAAACAAATCTCAAATTGTTGTCTTTGTGAAATAGGCATTTCTATTTTGCTAAATATTTAGGAATACAAATATTTTGTCAAACATTTATGATATAGTTGCCATTACCGAACATTGGTAGGATGAAACTCATGACTGGAATGTACTGATGGAAGGATATACGCGTTCAAAAGAAACAGACCTAACAAAAGAGGAGATGGAGTTGCATTATATATAAGAAATCACTACATCTCTATAAAAATGCACAAAACCAAGAATGAAAACCTCCAGAGTGCATATGTGTCAATATAAAAGGAAAAAAGAACAACATTGCCATAGGTATATACTACAGGCCACTCAACCAAGCAGAAGAAAAACATGAATTTTTGCTAACCAGTATGTAGGAAACACACCACAGTAATGTGGGACTTTAACTACCCTGACATCAACTAGGAGACAAACTGCATGAAGTGGAAGATTGAACAGCTTCCTGACCAGTCTAGCTGACAACTTTGTCATCCAAAAAATAGAGGAGGGAATTAGAGAGACAGCTATACTAGACCTATTTTGTACTAACAGAGAAGAAGTGATAGAAGGGTTGAAGTTGCCAGAACTTTGGGGGAGAGAGACCATGACATATTAGAATTCAATATAACACAAACAATAGAACATAAAGCAGTGTCTTAGACCAGTGGTCCCTAATCTTTCCAGCTTGGTAACCTGGCCTGGCACAGTAGTGGGGGAGGGGGACGGTTCTGTTGAGTGGCAAGCATGCATATGTACACACAGCTTATTTGTGTGAGCGGCTGGCATGCATGTGCACCAATCATGAATGGACCTTCACATGCAAGTCCCTGCTGCTTCCATGAGTGGAGCTTTGTATATGAGTGCAAGTGTCCATAGCTCATATGAGCGGAGCTTTTGGTACGCTCTCACCTACTGCTTGTGCCAAAGGGCCATAGCCCGGTAATGGACCACAGCCTGGGATTTTGGGACCCCAGTTTTAGACTTTGAAAGAGCTGGTTTTAACAAACTTAGAGCTTGGGAAGGATTCCATTCATGAAAATCTCAAGGGGAAATCCACTCAAGAAGTTTGGGAAACTCTTACTTACAAAATCTGTTCAACAATTGTGGTCTGAATACTGTTGAACCTCCAGATCTGTGTACATGGGTTGAGTCTATCTCTGAACATCTTGCTCTAGAGAAGGTCTTGAACAAGATTGAAAACTTCACTATTCTCAGGAGGAAGATTTTGAGCATATTTGTTAAACATTTAATGTGGAAAAATCACTGTAAACCCAGCATCCAAGGGAATGTTGAAAATAATCATTACAAGTCTTGGAAATGGAAAAGATTTGTTAGCAGGGTTTTAATGTAATGTAATGTAGCACTTTCTACTATTCTGTTAACAATATTGCAGAAATCCTTTTAACACCCAATGAAAGAATAAGAAGATATTTTGAAGTTTATGTGACTTTAAGAAAGCCTTTTTCCCCCCTGGGCGTTATTATGTTACATAACACTTAGGTAAAGGATGTTTGTGAAGGAAGGGTAGGCTGTTAACCGTATCATTTACATTATTAATACATCTGTTTCTGAACAGGTTTAGAGCTAATTAGTACTCCTGAAAATTGGACACATCAATGTAATCTATGCAGAGTTTTGATTGTACTCTACCTTGTAAGGGAAATGTCAAAATTGTTGTATGGGGACACATACTCCAAACTTATAGTTGTTAGTTAACAGTGATCCATTTTCCTAAATTCACTTATCTGCTTACTAATGGCTTACTGATGAAAGCTTAATTGGTTTGGTTCTTGTGTAACATTCCAAAATTTAATCAGAATCAACAAACCAATGAAAAATTGTATTTTAATGAGCAGTCTGTATGGTTATTTCCCCCTAATTCCTTGGTACATAACCACACAATATGGTTGCGACACTTGCTAAGAAAAGGAGAGGAAATCTACCTTCTTTCTCATTTCATTCTTTGCCAAAAGCTGGATAAGAGAGAAGGCCAGAAAGAGACAATCAGGAAACCAACCATTAAACCCCCAGGTTATTCAGGCCTTATATCATTTCTGGAAGGTAATCTAAACCTACCAGATCAGAACTGCAAAAATCTGATGATTACTAGGTAGTGGCAAAGAAATCTAATCCTTGCTTTAGTATTAAATTCTATCATGTAAAAGAAAATGTGGCAGGTTTGGGTTTTTCCTCTAAAAGCTTAAAACAAAACACCAGGAATATTACTCTTTAGCCTTAAATTGTAAACTGTCACTTGATCCAGTAGATTTAATCCCCCCAAAATCCAGTCATACATAAGGTAAACTAATACCCCTGACTCCCACAAAGTTATGCATTGGCCCATTTGAAAATGAATTGACCCAAAGAGATAGAAAAGATAGAAAAAGCCATGGTTAGCATTTTATCAGACAGAAATGGAACCCAGAAGGCACTGAATACATCCTGCATGCTTGCATAAAAACCAATCTTTTCCATCAGAATGCTTGAAGTCATATCTGTGAAAGCACATGCGGTAATGAAAGCAAATGAAGGAAGAAAAAATAACAACCTTAGAGTAGCATCACTAACTGAATGTGAGACTGAATCTCACATACTGTACTTTCAAAGTTAACTAAAGAATATTGGAATATGGATACAATCATGGCACTCAAAATCCCAAATATTCCCAAATATAAAATAAAAGCTTTCTTCTGTTTCAAGTTCACTCTGCCCCATAATAGTTATAACTAGCTTCCCCATTAAGGATGCAAGGGAAACAACCAGTAAATAGTCTTCTTGCTATCAAATCTCATAGCAGAATACTAAAAAAAACCCGTCTGCCCCCTAGAGCACCATGAAGAATGGAATACATACTTCTCCTAATCCTAGTCCATGCATATAAGAAATGACAGAAGACCTGAGACATTGTCATTATCTACCTTGGGAGTCTCCAATTTTGGCAGCTTTAAAACTTGTGGACTTCAACTCTCAGAATTGAATTTCCCAGCCAGAAATCCATGCTGCAGCTTGGACCATACGAAAAAATGTATGAGAAAGCTTTCTACTAATTTGGCAATTGGAGGCCGACAAGCTGAAAGCCATGAAAATCAATTCATGAAGGTTTAGGAAGCAAGTGCAGTGTGGGTCTGGAGGGGGGAATACATTTGCTTGGAAGGAATATACAGAAAGGGATGAGTAGGAAATGTAAATCCCACATCAGCATTTTGAATGGTGCTGTCTTTAGTGGGGTTTTTTTCAAATTAATCTCCTTTTTTGTTTTATATCCACTGCTACCTGCTTCACTGGTAGAGAAGAGACTGCTAAGACAAGATATGTTCCTGTTGCCTGGGCTTATTGAACACTAGACATTTCTGTCTCCAGTGAAGAGGTCTCTGATTAGTGTACCATGAAAATGGTGACTTTTGACCCAATTAAGGTTGTTGTGTCCTGGTAGAAGTAGTAGTAAGGAAAATTAGCTGGTCCCTGTGTATGATAACAATGGATTCTGTTCATTGCCAATGAGAAAACTTTTCTCAACTCCTTTCTCTAAACTGTTTATAAGTAGAATTTGTTTTGCTTATTTAAAGATTCAAAAATTGGTATGTCTAATACCGTTTCCCCGAAAATAAGATTCTGTCTTATATTTTTTTGAACCCTGAAATAAGCGCTTGGCCCTATTGCCATGCGCGCAAAAGCCCGATTGGGCTTATTTTGGGGGAAACAGGGTACTTGATTCATTCTTGGCTGTTTCGCTCTTGGTTATAAAATCATTGTTTAATGTCTTTGTTGTGACTGCCAAAAAGAAGAAAAGCAAGAAAAGTGAGCCTTGCAAAGAACCATCTTGTTACTTCATAGAGGTCTTGCTTTTTTCTTAACCATTAGTGTGTCTCTTTTCCTTCTCTTTTCTTCTGAAGAGTCATCTCTCAAGAATTTGTTATTCCAGATGGTGTTATAACCAATGGCACCTTTACTGAAAGGAAATATAACATTAAAGACAGTGCGTGATGGACGTGGAAAATAGGGCAGAAAATATAAAACTCGAGGTCTATCTTCTGATGATTCTGTTTCAATTGTGTGAGTTGTTTTCTTCATCTCTTTGGTTGTAGTTTGTGCTTTGGTGACTGGAGGTGTTGTAGTTGTTACTGGGACAATCTGACAGTTGGTTTCTTGGCTGTCTGTGCCTCTAAACTGTGATAGACCAAAGGAAGTGGACCGCTTTGCCATTTCTGTAATAAATACAGTTCATTTTATTTAGAACACTTTCTATTGAACTGCCTAGGAACATTTGACATATTATTTGACATAATGCATAAAACAGTTTAGGTGGTTTGTACCAATTATTTAGTATAATAAATAGACATAACCACCGTGTTGAGCCAAGTACATGCAAAAGCCCCTTTACTTTTCATAGCAAATTAAACATTCCAAGAATTTTATATTCTTCCCATTAATCAGTAATTCTGTAAATCAAATGTGCACAATCCTTTTCATGGACATCATTTTTTAATTATTCTTATTTTCCTTGGCACTAGTACTACAGTGGCTTCCATTGTGACCTTCAGGATTCCTTTTGATTGCTTAAACCCATCTACCACCTATGGATTTCCTGTTAGCATTAAATAGGGTTTTCAAGCTTAGCCAATGTACCACAGGTAGTTCTAGGAGTACACTTTTAAAAAAGGTCAACAAGATAACGTGATAGTTTGGACTGTCTGGTATTCATGCTGTTTCTTTCATACTTACTTCTTGCAATGCATCCCGCTGGAAACTCACTATAGTCATCAACAGGTTCATTGGTCAGCTCCACTCTGACATCTCTCTTTTCTTCTCTTTGGAAAAGGCTTGAGTCTTTTCCTACAAAGGTTAATGACAGAACCAGTCCAGCAGTCCATGCAACCTGCTCTCTCTTCCCCCTCCCCCCATTCAGCATGTATTGCCTTGCATTTCCCATCAAACAGAAGCCACATGCTTCTCACATATAAGAGTAAGCAATGGGTCATTGAAGTTAAGTTAAGCAGGGAACCTTCAAATATGATTGTACTCTCCCCCCCCCCCCCAATTTTAAATCTTGATACTAATCCCAGCCTACATTGCTGAAATACGGAAACTTTCAAGATAGCTTTTAGCCATTTTTCACTAAAACTAAGGCAGATGTGCATATTTGTCTTACCCTGATTCTAACCACTGCATTCATCCTTCCACAAGAACCAGAAGTCCTGGAAGTGGCTGCTAGATTAATGGCAGACTCCCCCTCCTTCCCCTTGTTCTCTGCTGTCCACCCACCCATATTTTTAATTATCATTTTGATGCATAATTCTCATTGTGTTCCTATGTCATTGTTTATTTTATTCTATTATTTTATTTCTATTATGTTTGCACTCCTTTCCTTTTTTTCCTTCTTATTATTGTAAGCCACGTGAAGTAGCCCCATGGTGAGATAGGCCCACTGGAACTGACAAAAATTACATTTTCTAGTGACAAAGTCTAGAATTGCTAAAATAGAATTGAAATAAGAATATCCTAACAAAATGAGGTTCTGGAATCTGAAAAAGAGCCTACAGACCAGCGGTGAAATTCCCCCCCCCCCCCCCCCGGTTCTATCTGGCTCACCGAACTGGTAGTGCTGACAGCAGGAGGCTCCGCCCACCCGCCGGGACGTCATTATCTCCCTTTTTTAATCATCTGTGCATGCACAGAAGGTTCTGCGCATGCACAGAAGAGGCACACTCACGCACACTCCTGTTCCTGAACCAGTAGCGAAGGTAAGTGGATTTACCGCTGCTACAGTCAGCTAGATATTTTATCACCATGGAACAATCTATCTGTTACCGAACATGGTCTGAGACTCACTTTTAAGTGCCTTCTATCTTTTCAGTTGGAAGACAGAATTGGCAGGAAGAATGTATCTAATAGGATAACTTAAGGGTGATTGAAACCAGTATGTTACTAATGTGAATTTAAGAGGCAATAAATACCCTCTTAATACATTTTTCATGTCAGCCAGATGAATTCTTTCTCATTAATTTAATGTAACATATTTTAGTGTAATTGCATATAGTGCAGTGCTTCACTACCTTGGCAACTTTAAAATGTGGCAACTTCGGCTCCCAGAATTCCCCAGCCAGCAGGTCCATAGATTTTAAAGTTGCCAAGGTTGAGAAACATTGATATAGATTATGGAAATAGATCAGTGGTGGGTTGCTACTGGTTCGCCCTGGTTTGGGTGAATCGGTAGCAGTGGCGGCGGGAGGCTCCGCCTACCCACCAGGCCATCATCAAATATGCTCTGCGCATGCGCAGAAGTGGTGCGCGCGTGAGCAAACCAGTAGCAAAGGTAAATGAAACCCACCACTGAAATAGATAATGAAGGGATAGTAGTTAAACTGGAAATCTAACACTCCTTCCAGTTATTGAGTTAATTGTATCTCATCTTCTATTGCTTCTATGTTATTCTGTTTTATTATACAGATAGCCGACTTATGAGTAGTTGCTTAGTGACTGTTCAAAGTTATGATGGTGCTATTTTGGGGTGGGGAAGGACTTACAACCCACATTCAAAGTTCCCATGGCCACCCTCCTTCCTGAGGTCATGTGGCCACACTTTAGATGCTCAGCAATCAGGCTGCTTTTATAGCCATGTGTAGCATCCTGCAGTCACATAACCTCATTTTATGATGGTTTTGCTGAATTTACTTCTGTTTGTTTGTTTTTTTTGACAAAACTGTGTCCATAGAGATCCATTGATTTATTTAACAATTGTGACATTTGTTTAATCACCATGGTGGTTACTTTATAACTGTGAGGTTTGATTAATGATTGCCATCAAAAAAGATCATAAAATCATCAGCAGTTGTTTTACAGCTGTGACATTATCTTTTATCTATCACCAGTTATGACCCTGATGGCAGGCTCCATCACAGTCATAATTTGAGAACTACCTGAACATTATGTTATTATCTGGGCATTTGATTCCTGAGAGCTGTTTTATGCTGCTAGCTTTGGGACATATAAAGAATTCATTCATTCATTCAAATCAAGAATGTATATATTTTTCTTTAGTTTTAGAGCCATCTCTGGGAGCTACTTATGGTTGTATTTGGCAGTGAATGAGTAAAATTGGGCTTCAGGTTAATTCAGAACATTCAGATCTAATTCAAATAATAATTGAAAGAAGTTGCTATTCAAGATTTCTGAAGACCATTTTTTAAGCCATTAGGTCCCAAAAGTCCTCTGTCAAATCAGTGTTTAATAAATTCTCTCCAAATGCAGCTATTGCTAAAGAACATCTATGAACTAAGAATATTCATACTTGTACTGTTAGGAATTAAGAAACGCTGGCTCAGTGATTAACCCAGGAACACGAGGAATAATTTTCTGAGAAAGAGCAAAATGATCCCAATAATCAAACCTGCTATGAATTATTTTGGCATCTATTTCTTTCATATGAACTATCTCCTTGACATTAAAACAGCTTTTTCTGCACATCCATTAAATGCAGACACAGCACTGTAATAGATAGCAGGCTATAACTTGCTCTTTGTCATCTCATTCTTTATTGCAATTTATTCTGCAAACAATTTCAAATCATATTGTATTCCAGGCAAATGAACAGTATTTACTATATCTGAAATGAAATTTTCAAGTAGGCACAGTTATTTTATTTATTTATAAAATTTATTGGCCACCCATCTTACCAGAAGGTGCACTTTATAATATGTTTGATGTCTTTATTAACTGAGGGAAGTGATGCTCAGTTAATAAAGACATCAAACATATGCTCAAGAGAACATATTAATTATGATTATAACAGTGGTGAAATCTGAACCAGTTTACTACTGGTTCGCTGGCCGTGCGTGTGCGCCATGAGCCATGCGCCAAACATGTGTTGCGCACGTACATGCACAGTGCACACCAAACATGAGCTGCAGTGCGCACCAAAAGGAGGCTTGAGAAGATAAGTAGAACAGCGCGGGAAGGGTGGGGTTGATCAGCTGTGGTGCGCACGGGAACCTTTTAAAAAACTTTTTAAAAGCATTTTTTACTACCAGCTCGAGCGAATAGATAGTAAAAATTGCTTTAAAAAAGTAAAAAAAACGTTCCAACGATCATATGATCATCGGAGCCATTTCCTTACTTTTTAAAAGCATTTTTTACTACCTATTCACCCAAACAGTAGTAAAAAAAATGCCTAAAAAGTAAAAAAAAAAAGTTCTGATGATCAGCTGAGTGACGCATGATCATCGGAAATTTTTTTTTTTAACTTTTTAAAGCATTTTTAACTACCGGTTCCGGAGAACCAGTAGTAAAAAAATGTTTTAAAAGATTTTTTAAAAAGTTCCAATGATCGCGCGTTGCTCAGCTGATCGTCGGATTTTTTTTTTTTCATTTTTTACTACTGGTTCGGTGAACCAGGAGCATTTTTTACTACCGTTTCAGGCGGACTAGCCCAAACTGATAGCATTTCACCCCTGGAAATTTGCTCAAACATGCCTCTGGCTGCTAAGTGAACTTGTTCCAGAGATATATTTTTAATCCCAACTGATCTCATATATTTATATCAAGCATAAAATTAGATAAACGCTAGGAAACTGATCTGAACTCTATAAAAGGGATCAGAACTTTTTAATCATTGAAATTACCTAATGTTTGCAACATAAACTGTTGGAATCCCCCCCCCCAATAAGAACTAGTAGAAAAAACATTAGAATTGCTTAGGGAGTAAGTTTGTTTAAAAAACAGGTTAGCTATAAAGACATTCCCAAAGAGCTTTTTAATAATAATTGCACCAACTATCCCTTCCCCAAATTACAACCAATATATTGATAATGACCTTAAAGTTAAGAGTTTAGCACAACATTTACAATCCTGAATTCTTCCATATGCACACATACATAAACTCTGTTTAAACCTGAAAAACATAATAAAGCCAGAGAGCCTTACCTTCTACAATGGACAGAGCTAACCAGAACACCAGCCACCTGAAGCAAAAACTGGCAGTTTGCTCAAAAAACATTTTCTATACTCAGCAACCAAAGAAGCCTACCTTTGCCAAGAGCTTAGAACTATCATGGCTTTGAGATTTAAAAAAAAATGTGTTCAGAAATTGGACTACAACATAAAAATGGGATGTCTGGTGCAAATTATCACCTTGGTCAATTTATTAAATAGCAATCCTATTTCTTGTCTGAAAGCAAAAACCACCTGCCAAACCAAAAAGTCTGAATGGAAAGAAAGATATGAATACTTCTGATTTCCATTTGGCATCAGAGAAACTTGGTGCTCTCTCCAAGAAGACTGTGCTGAAGATGGCTTGATTGGAGGCACCTCAAGCACAATGGACTCTTTTTCAACTTGGGAACAAGGTGGCCAGTAAGCAAGAAAAGAACTTTGTTTAGCAGGCAAGTCTAGCCCTGTGCACAGAATGTATGTGCAAGCAAGCAAATTTGTCTGGCTCCCACACCTGGGGTCAGAATCGTATAACTATGCAGGATTGTAGACTGAGGTTCTTCAGATTACCCATATAATCATGCCCTCCCTTCACAAAGTCTGCAAGAAATTTTCTGAGATGGAATAGGGTGGAGTAGAGGGAAAGTGCAGGTATAAAGTCCAAATCTAAACTCTGGATGTAAGAAGAAATCAAAACACACAAGAATTTTATATTATATTGGGGAGAAGAGCTACATATAATTTTAGCAAATCCCACCGCCCTGTACGCTCACATAGGACTGCCCTCCTCCGGGTGCCATCGGCGAGACAATGTCAGCTGGTTGCATCCAGGATGAGGGCGTTCTCTGTGGGTGCACCGACCCTCTGGAATAGGTTACCCACGGGGCACCGGACGGCCCCCGACCTCCGTTCTTTCCACCGTGACCTGAAGACATGGCTTTTCCAACAAATTTGCTGATCTGATGGGTGATTTTAATTGGGAGATTTTAATTGAGTATTTTGGTAGTTATTGTTATTGTTTTAATTGTTTTAATTTCTGTGAGCTGCCCCCAGTCCTTTGGGAGAAGGGCGGCATATAAGTATAATAAATAAATAAATAAATAAATAAATAAATAAATAAATAAATAAATAAATAAATAATATTGGGGAAGGGAGGGATGCAGTTTCTTTCAAGCTGCTTGATTATTTTTTTTCTTCCAAATGTCAAAATTACTCATAAGAATTGAAGGCCAGACAGCATTCGGTCGTTTTCTGAACATTTGGAATATGGCTTGGTTGGAATGAATCATAGAATCATAGGGCTGGAAGGCATCTTCGAAGTAACAGTAACAGAGTTGAAGGGACCTTGGAGGTCATCTAGCCCATCCCCCTGCTCACGCAGGACATCTGTGCTAGGGATTCAAACCGCCGAACTGCTGACCTTTCTGATCAACAAGCTCAGTGTCTTAGCCACTAAGCCACCTAGTCTTCTAGTCAAACTCCCTGTTCAAGGTTGTTGTGTATTCAGATTAAACACACAGAAGTGGGCGCCCATTAACAGCTGTTTATTAAGGTAACGAGAGTAACAAGAAGGACAACCAAAACAGCACAACGAACGAACAATTCTCCTCAGAACGAGGCTTATATAGCAAGCTGTCAAATTGTGTAGCCAATCCGACAGCTGATGGCTCCCGCTACTTTTGTTGCTAGCGGCTGCTCCAATCAACATTCAAAACGCTAGTTAGGCAGAAGACTCAACACCCCTTCCCACCCGGACCATGCATGCATAATCAGCCAAGTACGCCGGCCGGCGTCAGCTCCGCCCCGAGCGGCGAAGGACTGGTTCAGATAAAGGTGTGTCTGCCACGCCCGATTCTGGGACCAAAGGCGAAGGCAAACTGACAGTTGATGGAAGCTCCGGACCAATGACCTCGCCAGGTGATGGTGGTAAGGCAGCAAACGGTTCTGCACGGTCAAGGCAGTCGGGGCCCGGAAGCATTGGTTGCAACCCTTGTGCGGTAATCGAGGGACAAGGAGGTGCCTCAGGGGTCAACATGGGGTCGTTTGCATCAGCAGCTCGTCGCCTTAATTGGTTAATGTGGCGCCTCCACACTCTCCCATCAGTGAGCTGAACCCTATAAGAGTAGGGGCCTGTTAATTGTATTATTCTGCCGGGAATCCACCTTTCCCCCTGATTAACATTGAATGCATAGACCAGATTCCCTACAGCAAATGATCTAGCGGGCAACTGGACGTTGGGCTGTCCTGCCTGAGCATAGTTGGGGTGAAGGCGGTCCAAAGTGATTCGGAGCCACCGGCCCATCAATAGTTCAGCAGGGCTGAGCCTAGACGTAGGAGTAGGGGTAGAGTGTTGCGTCAGAAGATATTGAAAGACCCTATGGTGCCAATCTGACCCTCTTAGGAGATATAAGGCTTCCTTGGCTGACCGCACGACCCTCTCCGCTAATCCGTTCGCGGCCGGATGTGAAGGGGCAGTACGTGCGTGCCGAATGCCCAGCCTGGCCAGAAACAATTGGAAGGGGGCTGGTGTAAATTGAGGGCCGTTGTCTGTGACGATGGTGTCCGGAAGACCATGTGTCGCGAACAACCCTTCCAAAACTCTTGTAACAGCCTCAGTAGTGGTAACAGACATGAGGGACAGCTCCACCCACTTAGAATAGGCATCTACCACAATAAGGAAGGAACGACCCAGAAACGGGCCAGCAAGATCAAGGTGTAACCTCGACCAAGGGGCCTTGGGCGAATCCCACTCTTGCACTGGGGTGGCGGGTGGGGCGGACCTAGACTGTTGGCAAATAGAACACCTAGCAACCCAGGTCTCAATATCTTTGTCGAGCCCAGGCCACCAGACGTAACCCCTGCCCAAAGTTTTCATCCTCACCACTCCGGGGTGGGCATCATAAAGACAGGACAGGATATTCTTGTGCAGAATGGTGGGAATCACAACTCTGTGGCCCCAAAGGAGGCACCCTTCTTGCACAGACAGCTCGTGTTGCCTGTGGAAGAAAGGCAAGAATTCTGTCCCTGGGTGGCCATCCGGCCAGCCCCGCCGGACCCAGTCCAGAACCTGAGACAGTACCGGATCGGATGCAGTATGTGTCCACACCTCGCTAGCCGTCACCAGGGCAGGAAATTCATTGATCACAAGGACAGACCCCACGGGGGCTGGATCCCGGACCGGAAAAGGGAGGGGACAGCGGCTGAGGGCGTCCGCGTGCCCAATGGCCTTCCCTGGTTTGTACTGCAACTGGTATGAATAAGCAGCTAAAAATTCTAGCCACCGTGACATGCGCTGTGACAACACCAGTGGCGTTTGGCGGTCAGCAGCCAACAAACCCAATAACGGTTTATGGTCGGTCACTAGGGAGAAAGAACGACCGTATAAATAATCGTGGAATCTTTTGATTCCAGCCACCGCTGCCAGGGCCTCCCTATCAAGTTGACTATAATTTCTTTCCGCTGCAGAGAGCGTGCGGGAGTAATAAGCAATCGGGGCTTCAGCCCCATTAGGCAATAGATGACTCAAGACCGCCCCCACCCCATAGGGAGAAGCATCACAGGTCAATGAGACAGGTAGGGAAACATCATATTGAACTAGGACGGCATCAGAAGTGAGCACGTCCTTGACTGCTTGAAAGGAGGCAGCCGCCGCCTTTGACCAGAACCATGGAGTTTTCTTATCAAGGAGTCTATGCAGGGGCTCTGCCAAGGAGGCCTTATGAGGCAAGAATACCGCATAAAAATTGAGGAGCCCCAAGAATGCTTGCAATTCAGCCCTCGAGGTTGGTATTGGGGCATTCTTAATTGCTTCAACCTTGGAAGGCGCTGGCCTGATACCGGCCGCGTCTATAAGGAAGCCTAAAAATTCAACCTGGGGCACTCCTATGTGACATTTTTCTGCTTTTAGTTTCAGCCCCGCCTCCTTAAAACGGGATAGTACAGCCCTTACTTTGACAATGAGGTCCGCCTGATCCGCAGCCGCGATCAGGACGTCGTCGAAGTAAGGGGCCACCCCCTGCAACCCATGGAGCAAACGCTCCATGAGGCTTTGAAAAATTCCTGGGGCCACACAGACCCCAAATTGGAGGCGTGTACATTTGAACGCCCCACGATGCGTAACTATTGTCTGGGCCAGGGCTGTGTCCTCATCGACGGGAAGCTGCTGATAGGCTTGAGCCAGGTCCAGCTTCGCGAAGATCTTGCCCTGGCCCAACGAGTGCAGCAAGTGCTGCACTACAGGGATGGGGTAATGATTAGCCTGAAGGGCCCTATTCAGGGTCGCCTTATAATCGGCACAGATCCTAATGGATCCGTCCGGCTTTAGGGGAATAACTATGGGTGTCTCCCATTTGGAATACTCCACAGGCTGCAGAACCCCTTGAGCAATTAATTTATCCAGCTCTAGATCTACCCGGGCTCTCAGTGCGAGAGGCACTCTGCGTGGCTTAAGCCGGATCGGGGCCACCTGAGGATCGAGTGAGAATGAGATTGGCACCCCTGTGTATTTCCCCAATTGGCCCTTAAACACGTCAGCAAACTCTTGGGTCAGCTCAGCGGAGACATCCACCCCGATAGCATGGATACCAGACACCCCCAAGTGAAGCGTAGTGAACCAGTCAAGGCCCAGCAGGGTTGGCAGACTGTCCCGAATGACGATCAGTGGAAGATGACCTGCAAAGGAACCATAAACAACAGAAAAAGAACCAGTGCCCAGGGTAGGAATAGCCCGACCCTGATAATCTTTGAGTTTGATTTGGCACGGTTGAAGGCGTCGTTTAGCGAACGTCGGGATCAGCTTCTTGAGGGTGGACCATGCAATCAGCGATCGGGAAGAGCCAGTGTCCACCTCCATCCGGCAAGGCGCTGATTCCAGGAGGACTTCGATGTGAATCTTGGATTCAGAGCGCGGTGCAGACGCTTGACTCACTCCCACAGCATCAATCTCGGTATCTGGGAACGGCTGAACAGCATTCTCCCGCAGGACAGCTCGCTTCGTTCTCCGCTGTTTGGGGGTGGGCTCCCCCAAATTATCTGAACTAGGGAACACAGCCCGACAGACTCTGGACAAGTGCCCCCGCTTGCCACAATGCCGGCAGACTGCTGTCTTAAACCTGCAGTCCGCGCGTCGATGCTGACCGCCACATCCCAAACAGTTGCCCTGGGAAGGTTTAGAAGGGGTGAAATTCTTGCTTTTCCACGCTGTCTTGAGGCGGCTCACTTCTCCTTCCACTACTTCGTCCCCCTCCTCATCAGAATCCTCATGGTGCACAGACTGGGGATTTGCAGGTGTGGAAACCCCCGGTGGCTGCGCTCGCTGTATCTCCGCTGAGGAGTGAGCAGACATTTCTGCAGCCCGGGCCTCATCGAGAGCAATTGGAAGTGTCAGATCCGAACGTGCTAACAAACGCCTCTGAAGTTTAAGATCCCTCACGCCACACACCAGCTGGTCTAAAAGCATTTCATCCAGCTCTCGAAATTCACAGTGAAGGGCAGCAGTTCACAGTGAGGCCATATATTCGCTCACGGATTCACCGGCCCTTTGGGATCGCTGGTGAAAAGCATGGCGCCGGGCGATTTTGGAGGGCATAGGGGAGTAGTGGTTCTTCAACTTGGCCAGCAGGGTCTCCCACGGAATTGAGAAAACGGGTTGTGGTGCAGCCAAGGCTCTGGCGGTTACAAAAATTTCCCAGCCACACGAGCTCAGGAAATAGCCTCTCTTTCGAGTGCTCGATAAATCTGCCAGGTCATTGGCCTGGAGGAAGCACTCAAAACGCTCCACGTATTCGTCCCAGGTCTCAGAGGCTGGTTCAAATTGTGTGAATGGGGGAAGCGCGAAAGCCATTGTACTCACAGAATGGCTCTATGAACGCTCTTCTTCTTCTCAGGTTTCCGATTACTTCGACTCGTTACAAAATGAGCGTTGAATGGGCCGCCTCACAGACATCCCATCCTCGTCGCCAATTGTTGTGTATTCAGATTAAACACACAGAAGCGGGCGCCCATTAACAGCTGTTTATTAAGGTAACGAGAGTAACAAGAAGGACAACCAAAACAGCACAACGAACGAACAATTCTCCTCAGAACGAGGCTTATATAGCAAGCTGTCAAATTGTGTAGCCAATCCGACAGCTGATGGCTCCCGCTACTTTTGTTGCTAGTGGCTGCTCCAATCAACATTCAAAACGCTAGTTAGGCAGAAGACTCAACAAAGGTAGGAGTCCTTATACCTTCCAGGTTAAATAGTCCAGTCTATTCTTGAAACTCTCCAGTGATGGAGCACCCATAACTCTAAGAGGCAAGTTGTTTCATTGATTAATTGTTCTCATAGTTAGGAAATTTTTCCTTACTTCTAGATTGGATCTTCCTTTAATGGGCTTCCATCCATTGCTTCTTGTCCTAGTCTCAGGTGCTTTGGAGAATAATGGTACTAATGTATTATGTCTCAATCTCAACAACTTTAAGTCATGGCTAGGAAATTTTGAGAGTTAAGATCCAAGTGTGTTAAAGTGCTGAAGTTGACAAGCATTGCCCTGATATGGTGCGGGGATAGATGCTTATTTATTTCCAACAGTTGAAAGATTGTTAATTTATACTGCACACACACAGATATGCAAATTTTGCTACACTGTTATATTTTTAAATACACAATATTTATCCTTAGATTGTCTGAATTATAGTTTTTATTTAATAGTAAGTTAATTCTAATAAAGGAAAAATGAAGTGACTTCTATTCCTAATTATATTTGTTCATCGTTAGGGCTTTATTGTGTAAATAGTTATGTGAAAGTAATCTTGTTTCAATGAAATCACTGGGCTTTATGAAAGTAAACAAGCATTCTACAATTTCCATTTACAAACCCTCAGATTTAGGGATATTTGGCATTTTGATTTGGTGTAGACGATCAATAATTGTTATGATAAGTATATTCACCACAATAGTTATTGTAAACTAAATGCAACTGAAAATCAATTTCACAAAGAATAAGTTGGTGATGCTAAAAAATAAGTTATTTGCATAGAAATATTATTGTTAGATCATAGGCCAGATTCATGCATTCTACTAAGCCAGAATTTAAGATGACATAAGATGAGTATACTATAATCATTAAGTTTGTATTCTATGCAGAGACAGAGACATGACTTTCTCTGTCATACACACCTTGCAAAACTCTAAACAATGCAGTGATACCATAGGGGTAGGAGCTTTTTTTTTTCTATGTGATTTTGAGCAGGGTGCTCAAAAATGGAATATAAAGAATTTCTCTGTAAGGATTTAAATCCACCACTGGATATACTAGGACAGTGATGGCTTAATGGGCCCAGTAGGCCCATTTTTGCCGTTGCGTGCCAAAAGTGGGGGGAGCGCAGGGGGGTCATGTGTGTGTGTGCCCACACCCATAATTCAATGCGTCCCTCCTCCCCATGCATGCATGCGTGACCCCCCCACACACACTACCCCCGCTTTTGGCACGTGATGCACAGTGGGCCCAGTAGGCCCATTTTTTGCCCTCCCAAAGCTCCAGAGGCTTTCTTGGAGCTTGGGGAGGGCAAAAAACGGCCTCCCCCACCCCGGAGGCCCTCTGGAGGCCGAAAACAGCCCATTTCCCGACTTCTGGTGGGCCCGGAAGGCCCGAAAAGCAGCTGGCCGGCCCACTCATGCGTGTTGGAGCTGAGCTAGGGCAATGCTCGTGTGCCCACAGATATGGCTCCAGGTGCCACCTGTGGCACGCATGCCATAGGTTCACTATCACGGTACTAGGAGATCTATGAAACAGTAACACATTGTTTCCTCAATTCTTTAATGAAAAGCCAAGCAGACCTTGGCAGTCGGCATGATAGTGCCCAATAAGATTTGCTCAGCACCGGGGGTGAAATGCTCCCGGATCAGACCAGATCGCCCGGTCCGGTAGCGATCTTGGCCGTTGGTTCTGCAATCCGGTAGCAACAGCAGAGTGAAGCTCCACCTGCCAACCCGGGTGTTATTACTTCCTGGTTTTAATCAGGAAGTAATGTGTTTTTTACCTTCTGTACATGCGCAAAAGGTTTTGCGCATGCGCAAGTCTGCATGTGCACATGATGCACATACGCGCCAGCAAAGCGAGCTCACACATGGCGTGTGCACTTTTGAACTGGTAAGGAAGGTAAGTAGATTTCACCCATGCTCATTAGCTTGGTTTATTTAAGTGCTGAAAATTATGATGCCAAGAAGACAAAGGCTTTCAGTAGGAAATTTATAGCTCAACCTACTCACTCATCAAGGTTCCTCTTTAAGTTGGTTGCATCACAATATTATGACAAAGTATGACTGATGGTGGCAAGGAGTTAGTTTGATTTACAAACCTGCTCATATTAATCCCCGTGTTCGCTTTCTTTCATTTTGGGTTTTGTTAGAATGAGTACAGTATTCTTCATTTTTTCTTTGAATTTTCGTCTTAGATCTTAACATGAATGTAGCTGCTATAATAAGAGGGCTTTCATTCTTGCTTCTAAATAGTACCTTAAGCAATAATCATGGCTCAATAGCATGTAATTTTCTAATTCTCCAGCTATCTCAACTAAGAAAATGCTAGATATGTCTACTGACCGATTGTGACTCAGCAGCCCACCAACACTTAAATGCTTAAACCAATGAATGATGCATGACTATTATTTTCCACAATTTTGCTGCTACTGAAATATTACAAAGAATGTTTTAGAAAGCCAGGCTACAGGGCCAAACTCATTGGCTGCTTGAAAAGAACAGTGATATGAACAGTGGCTTTTTATAAAAGCAAATATAATGCTCAAAGTATGCTGAGTACTTGGAGTTATCTTAATTCCCCTCATAATCTCCGAATATGTTGGTTTATTTCCCAAGCTCTGAAATTCATTTCCTTTCCAACTCACTTCATTTTTCCAAAATACCTGTAGCACTAGATAGCCCTGAAACTCTCTTTCACTTGAACTATTATTTGGGGTGATAGAAGCCAGTCGGTCATTTCATTACAATTTTTTTTTTTTAATTTTGATTTATATGCTGCCCTTCTCCGGAGACTCAGGGCGGCTTACAATATGCTCAGCAATAATATACCAGTACAAGAAATGTGTCAGTGAATGATCTGTGAGTACTTATACATCTACTTTAAGAAATCAAATAAAATTTGAGACAAAATTAAAATACAAACAATGCAGATTAGGAGATGGAAGCTAAAACACATGAAGAACAGTTGCAGGAATTGGGTATATCTAGTCCAGTGAAAAGAAGAACTGGGGTGACATGATAACAGTGTTCCAATATTTGAGGGGCTGCCACACAGAAGAGGGGTTCAACCTATTTTCCAAAACACCTGAAGGCAAGACAAGAAACAATGGATGGAAACTAATCAAAGAGAGAAGTTCTCCTTTTAGTTAATGAACACCCAGGCCCAGCTTGCACTGCTATCTGAAATTGGCTTGATCCTAATCAGTTTGATCGCAAAGGCTTCCTTCTGTATCTTAAATGGCCAGGCCAGGAGCATGTTAAGCTTGCTGTGCCAAGGCATTCCTTTCAATGGTCTTCCCCATTGTGTGCTTTTTCCTCTGTGGTAATTAATTCCTCTCCAATGAATATAAATATAAACATTGAAAAAAAGAGAGAAGTTCCCCTAAGAATTTAGGAGAAATTTCCTAACGGTGAGAACAACTAACCAGTGGAATGGCTTGCCTTCAGAAGTTGTGGGTAATCCATCACTGGAGGTTTTTAAGCAGAGATTGGACAGCTACTTGTCTGGAAAGGTATAGGGCAGTGATGGCTTTTTGCCATCGCGTGCCAAAAGTGGGGGGAATGGGGGGGGGTTGCACACGTGCGTGCCCACACCCATAATTCTATGTGCCCCACCCACCCCACGCATGCACGCACGACCCTCCCCCCATGCTTTTGGCATGTGATGGCACAGTGGGCCCGGTAGGCCTGTTTTTTGCCCTCCCCAGGCTCCAGAGACTTTCTAGGAGCCTGGGGAGGGCAAAAAACGGCCTCCCCAGACCTGGAGGCCAGAAACAGCCTGTTTGCCAACTTCCGGTGGGACCGAAGGCCCGAAAATCAGCTGGGCAGCGTGTGCATGCGCGCTGGAGCTGAGCTTGCGCGCCCACCAGTATGGCTCCGCGTGCCACCAGTGGCACGCGTGCCATAGATTCGCCATCACAAGTACAGGGTCTCCTGCTTGAGCAAGGGATTGGACTAGAGGACCTCCAAGGTTTTTTCCAACTCTGTTATTCTGTTCTGTTCTGATGTGTCTGGTCTATGTGATTTAATACCTCTCTATTAGTTTTTCTGGCTGCCCATGGTCCACACAATCTGCCAGCACCACAGTGGCATCAATTCTTCTTCGATCAGCTATTCTTTATGTCCAACTCATACATCGTTATCGGGAAGGCTATTGCTCTAACTAGCTTGCTTTTTGTATTTATATCAACATGTCTGCTTTTCCAGGTCTTGTTCGTGTTAACCATTGCAGCGCAGCCTAAGATTATTCTCAGTGGTGGGATTCAAATTTTTTTACTACTGGTTCTGTGGGTGTGACTTGGTGAGTGTGGCATGGCTTGGTGGGCGTGGCAAGGGAAGGATATTGTAAAATCTCCATTCCCTCACCACTCCAAGGGAAGATTACTGCAAAATCCCCATTTCCTCCCGATCAGCTGGGACTCAGGAGGCAGAGAATAGATGGGGGTGGGGCCAGTCAGAGGTGATATTTACCAGTTCTCCGAACTACTCAAAATTTCCACTACTAGTTCTCCAGAAATGGTCAGAACCTGCTGAATACCACCTCTGGTTATTCTGCATTTAATTTCAGGAGTAGAACTGCCATTGTGAACAATTTTGAATCCAAGGAAGATAAATTTTACCAGAGAGTGGTATTTTTATCATCTCTGCCATGGGGAAAAGGAAGAAGAGTTCACATTCTGCATCTCAGATTTCACCCAAGCCTACTAAACATTTCAGAGTTAACAGATACCAAAAACATTAACAGCCATGTGCTGTAAATAACAAACCATTCCTATTTTTCTTGATAGCCTCTCAAACACATATGATTCCTTGGAATGGGATCTACAAGCAGATTTTTCTGCCTCTATTGCTGAAGAAACTTTCCCTTCTCAGATCATAGGCTTTTCTCCTGATGCAACAAGGGCATAAGGACTTAAAAAACAAAATGTTACTGATAATGCCTACTGACAGCATAAACATTATTCTCCATTTTTTAGCTTCTGACCATAGTTAACAACAAAGTGTACACTTAAAAGAGACTTTTATTAAGCTTAAACACAATCGTTCAAACATGCTGCTGTGTCAGTTAAAACAAACTCATGCAGAGACAAATGTGATTCAAAATCAGATAATACTGGTGGAAAGGGGAATTTTAATTTGGAACCTGAAAAGAGAGTGAGGAATAAGATAAGAGATTTAGCCCTACTAACAATTCATCTTGGCAATAAGAGAGCTTCTACTTTGAAGTTTAATTGCAGTAACATAAAAGTTGGGAACTCCAAGGACCTTCTATCACCATTGACCTTGCAAAAAGAGAGAGCTTGAATAACAACCTGTGACTCCCACAGCAAGTTTGAAAGACAAAGTTGATTAACTCTGCTAGACATTGAACACGGGTATTATAAAAAAGCTTGATGATCTGTCGAAATTATTAGCAAAAACATAAAACATGTGCACTTCTGAACCAGTTGGGAAGGTAAGTAGATTTCACTCCTGGAACTGATATGAACAGTTGTGCTGCTTCGTCTCCACCTGTAACAAGGCCTTATACTGTGGTATCATCTGCAAACTTGATAATCCCAGTGGATGGGTCAGAAGATACACAGTTGTATGTGTATAATGAATACAGGTATGGTATGGACTGAGCACACAGCCCTGAGGAGAGCCAGTGCTGAGCTTCAGGGAGGAGGATATGAAAGACCCAACCCTCACTGTTTGTGTCCGATCCATTAGAAAGTCTTTAATCCAGTCACAGAAGGGAGAGGGAAAATTCAAGTCAGTCAGCTTTTCGATAAAGATGCTCAGCAGAATGATGTTGAAGGCTGAGCTATAGTCTATGAAAAGCATTCTGACATAGTTTCCGGGTTTCTCTAGATGACTCACTATGGAATGTAAAGCAGTAGCTATGGCGCCATCTGTCGACCTACTCCTCCTGTAGGCAAACTGGTATTGGTCAAAATTTGGTGGGAGGCATGATCTAAGGTGTTGAAGAACCAATCTCAAAGCACTTCATCACTACAGATGTTAATACAATAGGTCTGTAGTAATTCAGGCAGTTAATTGCTGTTTTCTTCAGGACTGGGATGATAGTGGCTGCTTTCAAGCATGATGGAACAGTGATTATTTGCAAGGAGATGTTAAAGATCCTTGTCAGGACTTCTGCTAATTGATTGGCACAAGTTTTTACCACTATCCCCAGCACCCCATCTGGACTACCAAGAGCCTTGGTAGTACAGTGGTTTAAGGCACCCTGTTATTAAGCTGGTTATTAAGACCAGCTGCCTGCAATTACTGCAGGTTCGAATCTCGCCAAGGCTCAAGGTTGACTCAGCCTTCCATCCTTTCTAAGGTAGGTAAATTGAGGACCCAGTTGTGGGGGCAATAAGCTGACTTTGTATAAAATATACAAAAGGATGAAGGCTATTGCTGAGCACATTGTAAGCTGCCCTGAGTCTCCGGAGAAGGGCGGCATATAAATCAAATTTATAAATAAATAAATAAATAAATAAATAAATAAATAAATAAATAAATAAATAAATAAATAAACAAATAAACAAATAAACAAATAAATAAATAAATAAACAAATAAATAAATAAATAAATCATGCAGCTTTCCTGGAGTTCATAGCCTTCAATACAGCTCTCACTTGGGTCTGACTGGAAGTGTCTGTGGCTGGGAGTTAGAGGGCCGGCAGGCAGGGGCTACAGGGTCAGGTCTTTTCACCTCATAGCAGGCAAAGAAGGTATTCAACTCCTCTACCAACAAGGCATCAAGGAGGCGATGCCAAACCACTTCTGAAAAATCTTGCCAAGGAAACTACAGGGACTTCTCCAGGCAGTCCCTGAGAATTGAACATGATTGAATGGAAGGGAAGAAACAGTTATCTAATAGTAGTAATATAGAGAATATTTTAAGAATATCTCATTTTTATTATTTGAACCTCCTTTGCCTTTTCTTTTTTGTTAAAAGAACATTGCTTTGCACTGCAGCTGTAATATCTTTAGTCATCAGCTGGTGTTGCTCAAGATTCAGCATTGGAAATACATATCTATTAGGCTGCGCAATTGCAGTTCTTTCAGTCAGCTGCTTTCCATTTGGCTAGATACTTTTAAAATCTGCCCGTGAATTTTGGACATATTCAGGTTGTACCTATTGGTTTCAGAATTTTATTATGACAATTGTCATACTGTGAACATACTCTTAAGAAGAATTTACACCAAAATTCTTACCCTGTGGTCAGCATCCCCTTTTGTAACTCCTAAATTGCTTGTATCATCATGAAATATTTTTGTAAAAGAAATATTCAGACATTATTGTCATTTTCTATTTGTAAGCATCCCATGCTTTTCCTTAGCTTCTTTTTCTTGTAATTCAAAAGCCATGAAGATAGAAAAGATGGAATAGCTGCCTGATACACAGTTTGATAAGGCTGGCAGCCCTTGATCAGAAAGTATCTGATGTGGAAAAAGTAAAGAGTAATATCTCAAATCAGGCCATGATTTGATTTACCTTAATTAATTGACTGACTGGCCATATCCTTACAATAAGGTAAGCCATAAACAATGTCTCCTTTGAGTCAAATGCAACCATATAGATTCCTTGACAAGATTGTGGTTGTTATTGTAAGAGTCTTTGAAAATATCCTTGAGAGACAGCAGGAAGAGGAGGTGCCACAGACTAGGCAATGGTCAGACAAGAGGAAATTTGGCCTGCAGAAGGAATAGGAACATGGCAAATATATTAAAGGGGACCCTCTCTAGTTTCTTTGACTGTAAAGGTGAAGGGGGTGAGATGTACTTAGGGACTTGCAAGATTGATGTCACTCCTTCAAGGTAATCCAGACAAGAAACACCAATCATGACCCCTAACACTACTTTTATTGTAAAGACAGTAACACAAACTTGCAAGCCTCATTTTTTTTTTTTTTTTTTTTTTGAGAAAGTGGAGGTGGGATGGAAGAAGGAAGAAAGGAAGATTTCCAATGCTCCCCACCAGCTTCCCACAAGGAAACTCAATGGGGGAGGCTGTCAATGCTGCAGTAATATTAAGATCTAATCTTACTTAGCTTCGGACTCTGGCAAGATTAGCCAAATGCTGCTGACTGCTAAGAAATCATGATCCATGAACCACAGTGACTACATTTCATAAATGTTAAAACAAAATTGAACCACGTATTGGGTTAGCATATGTGTGGATCCAACTAGCATATCCAGCTTTGTCCGATTTTTAAAAATCTGCTTCTATTATGCTGGTTCCATTGGTCATTTTTGCAATTGTTTAGAATTTTAATTAGCCACAGTTGCATGCTCCCCATTTTTTAAAAAATGACCCTATAATTGCTTGCATTAGGGTGGAGTTGAGTGTTTACTTGCTGGATGCCCTTTCTGACACCTCACTGCAGATATTTTTTCTTTGTGCCCAGAGAAATATCTGCCACTACCTGGGATCAAACTCACAGCCTCCTGATTGTGAACCGAGAGCTCCACCTCTAGGCCACGTCAGTCACATCCTATCTATCTATCTGTCTATCTATCTATCTGTCTGTAAAAAACAAAAAATATACCCATAAACTTTAATATAAAGGTAATTATAGCTCTAATATATCATTAAATCTAGCCATATAGACCATCTATTACTCCATCTTCTCAGTTTTTGGGCTCTTAATAAGCTACAGTCCCTTTTTTATCCCCCTCCCCCAATATTATGGCCTTTAAGAAACCTGATTTTTTTTTCATAGTTTTATATTTTAATAACTTGCTTTGCACTGTTCAGTGAAAGACTTGTAGTATGTAATAGAAACAGCTGTTATGTATGGTCTGCTATTTTCTAAGAGTCATTGTTGATTTGTTCTGGTCTGCCTATGTAACAATATACCCATGTTCAATCACATTAGTCTCCAGTCAGCTGCTTTTGGAGAAGTGCATGCCAGCCTATCTATCTACTATTTTTAATTGCTTTTTGTTGAAATCAATTTCTCTAGGGAAGAATGTGTATGTATTCATACTATATACCTAGCAATTTTTATTTTTATTTCTATATTTAGGGGTACTACTGAATTGTAGATGTATGTTTTGTCTGTTTGGGAAGAAAATGGAAGAGAGCCACTTTTGAAACTTTGCTTTTGTTATACAAATAAACACAATTTAAAAATAAAAAATAAAAAAACAGAACAGCAATAAGAAAGGTGTAGAATTCAGAGGATTACCCAGAATTTATGGAAAAGATAGTATTTTTGTCTGGTCCAAGCAAAGAAGCAATGCAGATGTCATATAAAATGGCAGACCTCTTTCTTAATTTCTAGAATTAGGTTCGCTCCCTTTCAACTGTTTGTGTCATTTATATCCTCCAAAGGTAAAGGTGTAAATGTTTGAGAATTTGGAATTAATTTCAATCATTGTCAATAGCAACCTATCATGAGGGGTTCCTGTTGGAAGACAAACTGGGGGAAGAGAGAGCAATTCTTCAAAAATGAAAGCCAGCTGTCCTCATCAACCCCTGAGGAGAGGTTGGAAAGTATCCTTTTCAGCTGGCTGACAGCCAGTTTGCATAGTTCAAGAACCAGCTGTATCCCCTCCAGCCTGATGAAAATCCCGAAACTATAGGCGGAACCTTATAACAGAAATCTAGGTCAGTGTTCGTTAACCTCAATGTTAAGATGCCAATTCTGGGGTTGAAGCCAATTCTGAATGATTGCACTGAAGTCCGCACATCTTAAAATTGCTGAGGTTCACAAACACGGATCTAGATTCCATCTTTGTAATTCCATCTTTATAACTATGGAAAGATAGTTCCATAGCACTATATTCAATGTATGCAGCCCCAGGTGACTTTAAAAAAAAATCTTTGGGTTAGTGGCTGATAAAAGAAGAGAAGTTCTCCACTTCCAATTCAAACCTCTTGGTGAAATAGTTTGAAATAGTTTAATAGTTTAACCACAAACTTATAGTGAAGACTGAAATCCTATATACAGACTGTTCCTCATAACTACATTTATTTGCATTCCTCCAGGGCTTGAGTGAACAGGATAATATAGCAGCCTAACTTATGCTACTCTGTTGACTAAGCTTCATTCATTTGCTTCATTAACAAAGTTCACAATAGTTCTCTTGCCGCATTATGATGTGAATTTAAAGATGGTGGTTATCTATCCATCCCCTGGGTTTCTATCCCCTCTAGTTATAGATGGGAAAGGATAAAAGCGATTGTTATTTTTAAAGTTGCCTACATCACAGGTTACTAATGTGGAGATGCTCTTCATTGATAATCTGTCATTTGGGGTATTTCTGAAGATGAGAAAATGGGACGGAACTTTCCTTATACATCATGGAAGACTAATAGACCTGTCTCCAAAAATAGCCCAGGTGACAGGTTGTTGGGTGGTAGAAGAGGGTGTGGGATAAAGGAACTTTAGGGATATATTGAGGGGTTCTTTCTGACATTATCATAGTCTCTCCTTCATCCCATCCACAAAACAGCTAGACTAATTGGTGTATAGAAATATATGAGTCTTCTAGAAGACTGATGGACAGATGTACCAATCTTTCTATCACTTAGATTGGAAAGGAAACTGAAGAACATCTCAATATGCCACGAGGAACTGATAGAAGCCAATCTCCAAGTGCTTATTATCAAGACATAGCTACAAATTATTCTATAACAAGATTTTTATCAGGAGGAAAATGGAAAGCACTATGTTAAAACTAAATCAGCTAAAGATTAATTTAGGCTGCTACCATGGCAGCTGGAGATCAGATAAAAGCCGTCTCATGAAGCCATGCCCTTCAAAAACAGCTAGTGGAAATTTTCCAACTACTGAAGTATCTCTAGTTATTTAGGGGTAGATCCCAATAAACTCAGTGGGACTGAGTATGCAGTATTGTGTACTATATGTAGGATGTATTGATTCCATCGTATAGTAGCTAGTTAATGTGAAGATATTTGGGATACAAGCAGGAAAGCCTCACAGACTGTTTTTTATTATAGAATATATTATAGAATATAATATAAGACACTGAGCTTGTTGATCAGAAAGGTCGGTGGTTTGGCGGTTCGAATTCCTAGTGCCGCATAACGGGGTGAGCTCCCATTACTTGTCCCAACTTCTGCCAACCTAGCAGTTTGAAAGCATGTAAAAATGCAAGTAGAAAATTAGGGATCACCTTTGGTGGGAAGGTAATAGCATTCTGTGCGCCTTCGGTATGTAGTCATGCCGGCCACATGACCACGGTTCCGCCTTTGGACAGTGCTGGCTCTTTGGCTTTGAAATGGAGATGAGCACCGCCCCCTAGAGTCAGGAACGACTAGCACATATGTGCAATGGGAACCTTTACCTTTACCTTATTGTCTGAAACTTCTGAGACAGATTCACATTTATTCACTGAACTTCTGAGAACCTTACTAAAATTAAATAAATAGTGGTTAATGATGATCATAGTTTAGCAATTGTACTGTAGACTCATCTAATGTAATTAAATGCCATATTCAGTTTTCAAAAATTAAGGGAATACTGGAATAATATCAGTTTAGCTGACTAAATGCTAATTTTCCAGATAGTTCCCTTAAAGATTTAAATACTTTCTAAATTTTAATATGAGAGATGATGTAATTGTAAAAAATATTGGTGTCTTGGCCAATTTTTGTTTTGGAGTGATTGTAATTCAATTGTGCCTAAGGCACTTAGCATAGCTTGATAGCTGGATGTTTGAAAATATCTGTTTGTAATTAAATAATCTATAAAGTACAGATAGTCCTTATTTAGTGATCACAATGGGAACTAACAACTTGGTCATTAGTGAAATGGTGAAATGGTTGCTAAGTGAACATTTGGACTGGGCCAACATCAAGCTTTGCTTTGCAGACCTACAAAAATTGTATATGTGTAGATTGGTCATAAAGTTACTTTTTCATTATTGTTTTAACTGAAAACCATTGCTAAACAAGACAGTTGCTAAATGAGGATTACCTGTAGTTGCAATAACACTGACTCATAGATAACTTCTATTATGGGGATTGAACTTTGGGCCTTCTTAGGAATATAGATTAGTGTTTTCAAACTTGACAACTTTAAGATGTGTGGACTTCAATTCCCAGAACTCCCAACAACCATGTTGAAAAACACTGACACAGACTTTAGAATTTTCACAATAGAGAAATAGAGTCCCTACCTCATAGATATAAGGCAATGCCATATCTGGGCTTTAGAAATCCAGACAATCACAGTATGGCACAACAGAGTTAAGAATGTTCTATATTCTTTGATGCCAAAAGAGGAGTTAAAGCCCTCTGAATTTTTGCAGTTCAGGCATATCAGCCTGTCAGTGTATAAGATGTATTCATGAACTGGAATAGACATGGTAACAGGTCAGCCAATGGGGACTGTTTGGTGACCCAGATGGCTAAGAGTCTGGGCATGGTTTAGGTTCACTGATCTGTTTATTGTATATATATGACTGCTTCTGTGATTATATAGATTCTGTACTTCTGGATTCTGAGTTCTGGTTCTGGATTCTGCTGTATGGTATTGAATATAAAGAAGTTTCTTATATAAATGAATCCTGCTGAATTGTTTACTTGTGTGCTGGTTGGATTGCTGCAAACTCTAACACAACCACATACAAATGGTCTTCGACTTATGACCACAATTGAGCCCAAAATTTCTTTTCGTAGGCAAGATATTTGTTAAGTGAGTTTTGTCCCATTTTACAACCTTTCTTGCCACAGTTGTTAGGTGAATTACTGCTGCTGTTAATTAATTAATCTGTTTTTAATAGTTTCTCTAACTTTTATATGTCTTTGTATTTATTTATGCTGTTCACCGCCCTGAGTCCCTCGGGAGTAGGGCGGTATACAAATATGAAAAATAAATAAATAAATAAATTACATGATTGTTAAATGAATCTGGCTTCCCTATAGACTTTGCTTGTCAGAAGGTCGCAAAAAGTGATCATATGACTCTGGGACAGTGCAACTGTCAAAAATATGAGCCAACTGTCAAGCATCTAAATTTTGATCATATAACCATAGCGATGCTGTGATGGTTGTAAGTGTGAAAAATGATCATAAATCACTTTTTCAATGATGTAAGTTTAAATGGTCACTAAGCTAACTGTAACAAAGTTACAAACTGTAAACAAAGTTACAACAACTTTGTAAGTTGAGGACTACCTGTATCGGCTACTTTGTGGCTCTTGGCTACTAACAACTCTTTCAGGTAAGAACTTTTTTGGGAAGGGGCTGGTTTTGTGCTGACCTTACTATTCTGGAAGGCCCATGTGAAATCTGTCATATTTAATGTGGTTTGATTCCTTATAGATTCCTAATGTAGTCCAAAAGCACTTGATAAAAATGAGGGATGGGACATAAGATGATCTCCAGGCTGCTTTGAAAAATATTCTTGCTGTTTTGCAGATGAAAACATTTAGATCTATTCAGAGATAGTCTCTAGCCGCTCACTTCCAGTTAACATGCTCAGGACAGGGTCTTATTTGTTATATGAAGTGAGTTTGATTCTGTGACTTCTTGGAAAGTGGAGATGCTTCTCCAGTTTTGCCCACCTGTCTGTTAGATGGTTAATGATGTCCAGGGAGTGACCTGAGGTTGGTCCCACCACCAATGGTGATATCAGCTGCTGTGGGTGAGGGATGATTTTATTGGCCGTAAAAGAGGTTGTAATGCACCCTGTCTTTGAGAAGCCATCACTGGACTCAAATAAATAAAAACAAATAAAAACAATATAATTGAAAGATACAAGCAATATGGTTATAGTAATAAGTGGGAAGATATAGATACTAGTAAGGGAGAGAAGAATAATAGTAATACAGTCTTAGTAAATTATTTGACAGTGTTGTGAGAATTAGTTGATAAGCAGAGTGATGGCATTCAGGAAAAAACTGTCCTTGTGTCGAGTTGTTTTGGTGTGCAGTGCCCTAGTGTCTTTTTGAGGGTAGAAGTTGAAACAATTTATGTCCAGGATGTGAGGGGTCTGTAAATATTTTCACAGTCCTCTTTTTGACTCGTGTAGTATACAGGTCCTCAATGGAAGGCAGGTTGGTAGCAATTGTTTTTTCTGAAGTTCTAATTATCTGTTGAAGTCTGTGTTTGTCTTGTTTGGTTGCAGAGCCAAACCAGACAGTTATGGAGGTGCAGATGACAGACTCAATAATTCCTCTGTAGAACTGAATCAGCAGTTGTAGAGATGGTGCTTGGGCTAAAGTGCCAGAAAACCTCGAAAGACGGGGATTATTTGGACCCGATTCAATTAACTTCAGACCAAGGTTTAGTATGGATACAGAATTTGTTACATTGTTGGTCTGTGGTAGTGCATCCATCCTTGTGCTCCTTAATCTCTTGATAGCTTTAGATACTAGCAAACTTGGGTGGGAATGGGAGGCACCGTTTTACAATGATTCTCCTCCTTTCTACATTGCTGGTTCAATTAGTATTGACAGGTGAAGAAAGATCTTGCCTACAGCTTTTTAATTAGTGGACTTTTGCAAGGCTCAACATTTTTTTATTTAACATCTACATGAAATCACTAGATGAAGTTATCTGCCAATGGATGTCCTTGGCTGGCCAGAAAGATTGAAATACCCATCCAGCACCTAAAGCTGGATGAAGGTCTGGATGAAGGAGAACAGACTCAGGTTCAATTGTGGGAAGACTGAGTGGGTCTGATTGTTTGAATCTTTTGGATCCAGCAGTATTTCATTACTGATTCAAATGTTCTTTTCCATTTGTGACTTGTGTACAATCTGTGGTTCCTCTTGAACTCTCAGCTTCCACTGAATTGCATCTTTTCCTGGATCAAGAATTCCTTCAAACTCGTAACTGAATTACCTCACAACTGGATTACTGTTATGTACTGTACTTGGAGCTGCCCTTGAAGATCATCCAGAAGCTACAGCTACTTCACATACTGCACATTATTATTGTCTTGCTTCTTTTTCAAACTGCACTGGTTATCAGTTGGCTTTCAAGTGAAATTTAAGGTGCTGGTTATCATCTTTAAAGTCCATCAAGGGAAAGGCCTGGCTATCTAAGGGACCACCTATCTCCAGTTGTTTTTATCTATCTGGTACAGACTAGCAGGATGGATGCACACTGGGTTGTCAGTTATTATCCCAAGAGACCCATGACATACTGCACCTATTCTGCTGCAATTCCTGGGCTTTGGAATGATTTCCTCACCAGAGACTCATGTGGCTCCCATCTTTAGTCATTGAAGAATCTATTGAAGATCTGGTTATTCTCCCAAGATCTAAGAAGGTGATTATGGAGCCATGTTTTGTACTTTTGCTGTTTTGTTTTCATTTAATTAGGTTTTGTTTTGAATATTTTACTCTTCTGGTCAAACCAGATAAAATTTGAAGGAAGGGCTGGAGGTTGTTATTGGGGAGTTCTGGATTCAGCACTGAGCTGCACAGCCACATAATGCTCATGTCACAGCTCAATAAATAAATACTATTTTCTACTTTAATTTTGGACTGATTTTTGACTATACTATGTAGAATTTATTACTGCATAAAGCACTATATTATTTTATCCTAATTTATTATATGGTATTTTTTTCTTTTTTTCTCTTACGTTTAATTTTGTAATTTTATCTTACTGTATTTAATCTAACTCTTCTTATAAATTGTATAAGTAATTGAGCTGATATTGCATTGCTGTTTACATTTGGAAAGCCTAACCTACTTATCATTAGTACAAGATTAAAAAAATGTATTCACTAATAACTGTTGCAGTTTTAGTTCCAGCCATGCACCAAAATGTTTTACATGAAAAATTGGCAGGACTCTGAAATGCATAAGGAAGCATAACATATCAATGTAATTTTGGAGAATTGTAATAGAGGCCACTGTTTATCTCTTAGTCTTGCATCTGTTCTGATGGATTCTGTCACTGGGAGATTGCCAAATAGGCACTAGATTTTTTATCAACATTCAATGGAACTGTCTTATATAGATATAATTCTGATAAACTAATACATTCAACTGTTTGTAAACCAGTCTAATAGACTATTCCTTAAAGATAATATACTTCCACTGGATTTCTTAAACTGATTCAATTATTGACTCTATTATATCCATGAAGTGTCATTGTCTAAGTAACAGAAAATGGCTATCCATATGTTTACTGAGTAAATACATTATGTTATAGTATGGCTGTCGAAGAAGATGCATTCTATTTTGCCCTTCTTACAGAGCTCATCAAATTCTTGATCTAGAGACTTCATACTTTTTTTCTCTTTTGACTTTATTGTGGTCAACTACAAGTCTCTTTTTTTCGGTGATAAAGCCAGCATCTATGAAGGCAGCTGTGGTAATGGCAGCAGTGGCACATAAACCAACACCGTATCTTATGCTCTGCATAGCGACATCTGTTATTTCTAATCTATCATATTCTATATTTATTTATTTATTTATTTATTTATTTATTTATTTATTTATTTATTTATTATATTTCTATACCGCCTTTCTCCCTCAAGGCGGTGTAGTCAAGAAAAATATAGATACAGAAACATCATAAAATTGCTAATTAAAATTATTATTATAACATAGTTTGGCCCAATTAAATAGAACCTAAAATTAGGTAACATTTTAAAAACATTCACATGTTCATATGTTTAGCCCCGCTTGTTGGAACATCAGGGTTTTGAGGGCACGGCGGAAAGCACGGAGATCAGGGATATTTCATATTTCAGGGGGCAGTTCATTCCAAAGGGTTGGAGCCCTCACAGAGAAGGCCCTCCCTCTGGGAGTCGCCAGTCGGGTTAATTTGACTGACGGTACCCTGAGTAGTCCCTCCCTGTGAGAACGAACTGGTCGGTGGAAGGCTATTGGTGGCAAAAGACGGTCTCGTAGGTACCCAGGTCCTAAGCCATGGAGCGCTTTAAAGGTGATAACTAACTTTTTTTGAAGTAGAGAACACATATGTTTGGTCTAAGGCCTCTATAACTTCAATCACATTCCTCTTCATCTTCATCAGTTGTCTGTCCTTCATTTTCATCCTAAGAGATACTTACTTTATTTGTCAGTATCAAAATATTGGAATATGTCTCTGCTTATATTTAGCAAGCCTTTGTTTGTCATCATCTTGATGTTTTTGCCTTTTGAATAGTTGCTTCTGCTCAGGCACATCACACCAATCTGGTGTGATCCAAAAGAACCAATCTTGTCTCTCTGACCTTTAATGAAAGCAAGTTCCTTCACTGATATCTTTGTGTCCTTACGACAGATAGTTAATGTGAACTTTTTTGCAGCCAGCAGGGCAGCCAAATTTGGCACACAGAACAATTTGACACTTGTAGTTGAGGATGTCAAACAGTTTGTCAAGTTTCACAGTGACAGTGTCTTTTGATATCTAGCTTGCCTCTACCAAGAGATATGTTTTTGGCTTGATCCCAGTTCTCTTGGATATTGTTCAAAATTGTAACTCATGAATTACAACAGGGGTCACAAAAGAATTGTTTGCTTGTCCCCACTTTTCAAGAACTTTTGGATATATGTCTCTTGCAGCTGCGGGGTAGTTTCTAGCATCATCACTACTTTGTTCTTTTAACAATAAGCCATATCTGAGAATGTCCCACAGTGTTGGGAGTTCATATAGCAACAAGTCCCTGCCAGTCCCAATTAGGGTGCTTATATGAGTGAATGTTCCCAGTCTTGTTCCTTTTTTAGAAGCCATTACAGATCAGTTATCACTCACAGGAAACGAGACCAGCATTAACACTCTCAGACAAAATAATGTTAAACAAAAAGATGATATTTAAAAATAACGTTAAAAAGTTTTGATATGTATGTAGTTATTTACCAAGCACATCTAAATTATATTAGTAACCAAAATGTCTTTAGAATCCCCAAGGCATGTCACAACTTTTGAGTATCCCTAATGTTTTGAAATTGAAAGTTAAAAAATTTGACATACTTAAGGACCACATTGTCCCAAAACAGCTGCTCTGCAGCTGCCAGCACAATAAATTCAGAGAAATGTTTTGCTACCCTTATCAACATGATGCTATCCCTGATAAAGGTTCTTATATACACTGTGTGCACAATTATTAGGGAAAATGTATTTTGGATGATTATTGAAAAACTACAGTGCTCTCTGTCAATCAAAATGTTAATAAACTTCAAACCTCAATATTTAAGAAAGTGAGGTTTTGGCTTTCTTAGGAGAATATCTATGTGTGTACAACTATTGGGCAACTATTAGTGTGCAGAATTATTATGCAACTAAATGAAAAATGAACATTTGCCCATCTCACTTGTTTATTTGACCTGTTAAAGTGAGAATCAACAAACAACTCAAAATGTACAAATAAACATTTCTGACATTTCAAAAAACAAAACAAAACAGTGACCAATATGGCCACCCTTCTTTTCAATAACAGTCATAAGCTCCCATTCATGGAGTCTGTCAGTTTCTTGATCTGTTGACAATCAACTTTTTGTGCAACAGCAACCCACACACTGTTCAGAGAGGTGTACTGTTTTCCTTCACCGTAAGTCTCCCGTTTAAGAAGGGCCTACAAGTTCTCAATAGGATTTAGGTCAAGTGAGGCATGTCATTATTCTTTCATCTTTAAGGCCTTTACTGTTAAGCCACTCAGTGGAGTACTTCAATGCCTACAATGGAGCATTGTCCTGCATAAAAATCATGGTCTTCTTGAAAGATGCAGACTTTTTCTTGTACCATTGCTTGAAGAAAGTATCTTCTAAAAACTGGCAGTATGTTTGGGAATTGATTTTGAGTCTATCTTCAACCCAAAAAGATCCAACTAGCTCATCTTTAATAATACCAGGAAATATCACTATCCCACCTCCACCTTGCTGGCGTCTGAGTCAAAGTAGAGCTCTGTGCCTGTTACTGATCCAGTCACAGGCCCATTCATCTGGTCCGTCAAGAGTCACCACATCAGTCCATAAATCCTTTGAAAAATCTGTCATCTGTTGTCGGCAAGATGTGGTCAGTCTTGCCATTTCAATCTATGTGTCTTGTTCAGTGGTGGTCGGGTTTCAGTCTTCCTTACCATGGTCATGTCTCTGAATACTGAACACCTTGTACTTCTGGGCACTCCAGGTAAGTTGCAGTTCTGCAATATGACATCACTGGAGGATAATGGTTCCTGATAGCTTCATGTTCAATTCTTCTCAAATCTTTGGCAGTTAATGTGCGCCTCCCCCCCTATGTTTCTTGTGACCCTATTGACTGCTTGCAAAAAAAGTCTTGATGATTTTGTGATCACACCCCAATATCTTAGCCATTTAAAGAGTGCTTCATCCCTCTGAATGAACTTTTTACAATTTTTGACTTTTCAGAATCAGTTAAATCTCTTTTTTGGTCCATTTTGCCTGAGGAAAATATGCTGCTTAATGATTATGCACACCTTGATATAGGGTGATCTCCTTAGGCTGCACTCGCCCTCATTACACATCATCTGATATGCTTATATCCATTAAGCATTTATGCTTATACAGATTGGAGGTGGAAATATGCATAAAAATGATATGGTCAAAATATTCACCTGCCCAATAATTGTGCACTCAGTGTATGCTTGGTATGATCTACTTTTTATCTTCCTTAAATGATCCTCCATATGCAGAGAAAGAGAAAGAACAATAACTAGTTTTATAAATGACCGGAAAATCTTTGTGGACTTTTTGCTGAAAATCAATAAAAATGATTTCTGGATTTTCCAATTAAAAAGGACCATAAAGGGGCAGAGGGAAACAATGTTTTGTAATTATGAAGTGGAGAAATGGCATTACATATATTTATAACTGCTGTAATGAAGATTGGAAGTCACTTTAAATATTTTTTCCTTTTTTTTCTTGCTTTCAGTAATTTTTAATTTTTTTTCTTTCTTCTATATTTTTCATGTTTATTTTTTAACTTTTCAAAATTATTACCTTCCTTCTTATGCATGCTCCTGGCCTCTGTTCATGTGCTTCATTTCCTAGAACATCCATGGAACATCCTGTGAATGGCACAGGAGAGAGGCTGCAGAGGGGCAATCTCATTAATGTTCAGCCACATACCCATCCAAGGGTGTGACCAGCCTCAGGTGAACACTTGAGGCAAACCCTGAGCGCTCTCTGGAATTCTGTTAGCTCTATTATCACCTGGGCTGAACTGATCTACTAGGCAAAGTGGGTGCTTAGAAAGTGAAACATACAGTACATACATGTTATTAAAGCACATTAGTGCAACTATTTAATATAAACCAATCTGCCATGCTTTTCCAAGAAGACATAGACCAATACCTTATATAAGTCATAGAAAATGATAAAATAACAATACTATTCGCTTCACCTTTTACAGCAACCAGTAATCTTACACAGGAAATGCACTTTCTGCGTACATACATATATAACAAAAAGGATCACTCAGAGACTCCTGCAGAAAATAAAACAGATCAGGAGAAGAGAAATGGGGATCCCCAGAACAGACCAGTCACATTTGAATGCCCCAAGAATCACAGTTCTCTGGCCTTGGACTACTAGCCGGAGGCCATACTCTAAAGTGGCTGTCTAGATAAATATTAACTTGATCTGATTTACATTTAACATATCTGACAGCCAACACAGTGTAGTGGTTGAACCGATGGCTCTCATGAGATCCAGTTTAAAGTCCATCTTCAATCTCTGAGTGGTTTTTGACCAATCGCACTCTCTCAAGCAAGGCTACTCCATAGGGCAGTGGTGGGTTGCTCCCGGTTCTGTCCGGTTCTTTAGAACCAGTAGTAAAAGCAGCGGGAAGCTCTGCCCACCTGCCCGGACGTCATAATTGACAATCTGTGCATGTGCAGAAGTGCACACACGTGCTCCCGTTGTGAACTGGTAGTAAAGGTAAGTAGAACCCACCCCTGCCATAGGGACATTGTAAGGAAAAGCATGGTATATACCATCTTTAGTTCTTGAAGGAAAAGGAGGATGTAAAGCTAGAAATTAAATAGATAAATCAATAAAAATTACATATAGTTAATGATTACTCTTTCATCATTATTTCCCTATCCCCCATTCAAACTAATTTGGTGAAAACACTGCAAAGTTTTTGGGACCTATTGACATTGCTTTGTACAAAGGGGGCTCTGTCGATGTACAGGTAGCCCTCGATTTATGATCCTTAATGATTATTCAAAGTTACAATGGACCTCTCCAGAGCTATTTACAACCTGTTTTCAAAGTTATGGCTGCCCTCACCTCTGCTGCAGTCATATGATTACATTTTAGGTACTTGGCGAGTGACTTACCTTTACAGTGGTTTTTTGTGGGTTTCTGATGTTTACTTCAGATTTCAGACAAAAAATGGTGATTGCTTAATGTCTGGTGTTTACTGACTACCACCCCCAAAAAATAATCTTTAAAAAATTGGGTCGACACATGATGCCTTGACGTATGATCTAAAAGGCTTACCACCATAATTCTGGGCTCATTTATGGTCATAACTGAGTATATTCCCCATGCCTGCATGGTTAAATCAGAACTGATTTAACAGGAAGTTAAAACATCAGGTATTCTTGGCATACATGATTGAACTTTGATATCACAGAAAAGTCAGAGCAATGTTTAATTGGATCAACTAGCTAACAGAACCCTCTCCTTTGTGAACATATGAAAGGAGACAAAGGTGTCAGGGATCGATCCCATTCGGGTAGCAATGAAATCAGTACAGCACTAAAAGGCAAATAGTTTTTTGTTCAGTATGGATGTATTCTCTAGTAAGTAGTATGTACCCTGATGACCCATGTGATTTAAACAATTGTAACTTAAATTAAATAGGCTCCACCATGATGTCACTATGTTCAATCTTCGATTTTTATCCCAAGATCAAACAAATCAGCCACCATGTCTAATACCAACATAAATCTGCACCTGTACATTGTATTTTATTTAATCAGCTTTAATGGTAAAATAGTAAGAAATAGCAGTCTTTAAAAATTTACTCTGAATAATGACAAAATTGAAGATAGCTGACATTTTAGATAACGGTACAAAGCATGTACATAGAATGTCATGCAACCAAATGATTTGTAAAGCCTTAAACAGAGCATGGTGATAAAAAGTAAACATTATGAATGCTGAGAAATGTTGATTTTAAAATATTGTTATGCTGCTTAAATAACTATATCTCAAATATTATGTATATTACATTATATTATGTAATAATTAGAGCATGGAAAGACACAAAAACATTTTAAATTATCCTAAAACTGTTCATATTTCTAATCTTATTATTATATATAAAACAGATATGTTGAAAAATAGGAGAGAAAAAATCATAGAATTTCACAATCAAACCATTTTTATTTACCCAAACTGGTAGCATATAAATTGGCAAGGGAAAATAGTAGTGGCTATTATCTAAAGCAATGGATAATGTAAACAGATTAAAATCTTGAAGGGAAAACCTTGTAATGATTTCATCTGATTCATTTTGTAATTAAAGTTTTAAAATTTGACATTCATAGATGTCACTGCAGATGTACTGCAGATGTAGGTTATGAGACGTCGACAAACTGTTTATCAAGAAATATTATCTGCTTAAAATGTGACTCATACTTATTATAGACCTAAAGGTGTTTAGGTGTTTAAGAACACCTAAATTGGTGGTTTTAAAACTGATTACATAATTAGATGGAAAATGAATGTATCAATGGAGCTTCCAATTTATACCAAGGATATGGACCAAAAAAATGGCTAGAAAGGAATAAACCTAATTTGGAATCCAACTGCACAAAGCTAGATTTCATTCATTCATTCAATTGAACATCCATTTGTCTCGATGGTTAAAAGACTCCTACCTTGTAACGGGCTGGACTAAAAACCTCCAAGATCTCTTCCAGGCTGCTATGATTCTGATTCATTTTAGAGCTGCTTTTCTCCAAATTGGCATATAACTTTCCTAATTACATGCCACCATAAATCACTGCACACTCTAGGCCAATGCATTTCAGGCTATCAAGTGAGGAGTGACCATTGTAGAGCTTTGACACATGAAAGAAAAATGACAACTATTGAATGTATGCAGTAGTGAGATTCAAATGATTTAACAACCAATTCTCTGCCCTAATGACTGGGTGGGTGGTCATGTGACTGGGTGGGTGTGGCCAACTTGATGTCACTCACATTGAGGGGTGCTTCACCTTGCCTGGCCTGTCATGACCGTGGGAATGCTGCAATGGTCGTAAATGCGAAAAACGGTCATAGGTCACTTTTTTCAGTGCCATTGTAACTTTGAATGGTCACTAAATAAACTGTTCTAAGTCAAAGATTACTTATACAAAAATACAAAAAGCTTCTTTGCTTGCAAAAAGCTGCCCTAAATACCAATCATTAGATTAGAAAGCCTTATTATCATGAGAAAAAACTAAAACAAATTGGAAGGAGGATCCACTTACTATCGTGAGCAATCATGTGCCTTGGCCACTCTAAAGCAATACAAGGGATTCCTGTCCCAAAGGTGCTTTTTCAAGAGGCAACTGGATTTTCTGGAAACCAAGAAAGTCCAGTTGCCTCTTGAAAAAAGCACCTTTAGGACAGCCATGACCTGGATAACTGAAGAATCCCTATAGACAAGAGACTCCTGTGCTCAGTGAACTGACAAAGCACAGTTTCCCACCCAGAAGAAGCAATCATTAGATCCATTTGCACCACTTAAAGATACCAACTGGTCTCACTCATCTCACAAGATATCCTAAGGAAAATCATCCAGATTTAAGGAAAGATCGCATGCCCCCAGAAAGGCAGTACAAAAATCAGACAAAGTGCTAAGCTTGCATTCTGCCTTTTGGAAGTACACCCCAAGCAATGTAAAAAGCTTTTTAAAAAGTCAAGCCCCTAATAAAAATACCAGCAAACAAAAAAACAAACAAACAAAAACTCCAGAGAAGCGGTTCTGGCTAGTCTGGGTGTATTGCCAAGAACCATTAATGGCTGTTACAATGTAACAAGGCTTAACTGGAGAGGCAGTTTCTGAAAACACTTAAAAGATAAACAGGATTAGGCTAGAAACAACACATAGGCACACCAGAATGTTTCCTTCCTGCCTTCCTGACAGGATTAGCCCTGTAAAGTGGCTGTTGGAACGAGATTTCTTCCAACAACCGGTTTGCCGAATTACTCAGAAAGGTAATGAATGGTTCTCCTGAACCGGTGCAAATCAGCTGATTCCCACCACTGAATGTACAGAATATTTAGTATAGCTTTTTCGTGGACTGGACATATTTTTTTTTCATTTTTATGATCCTATTAATAGGACATAATAGTGGGATAGAGCAGAATATGGAGACAAAATGTAGAACTCTTTGGAAAATGGGGGTTTGTTGGAAAATGGTAGCAGTCTTTGTTCCACTACTTTTAAAATACAGTTTTTGCTATTATCCTCTGAACTATACAAGCAAAGGTAGAAAATCTGCTGTCTGAACCCAATTTCACTACTCAGAGTTTATTATTCTCCTCCAACTTCCTAGGTTTTATTTTGGGCCTTGTGTTTTTAATCTACTTTTCAACATTAAAACCAAATCTTACAGCAGATTCTCCTTCCTTTTCACTTTCTCCTCAAACATTCAAGGGCAGTCTTCTGTAGTTGCAGATGAGATTTAAAGAGGCTCTTAGCTGTTGAAAATTTACCTGTACATTATTCTTATACTATGGATTTTAAGGATGCTACTTGTTTGGAGGATTTTCAGATGCAACTTGAAATATAGATGTGCCTAACAAAATGGGAAGAATGCTTTGTGCAGTGGAGTCTGATTGTCCAATCCTTTTTTAGGTGTTTGTATTTAGAGAAGTTAAGAAAACATTTGAGAGATTCCACTTGTCTGTAATTCCCCACCCACCCTCCACCCCCAATTTATTAGCAAGAAATTGCTGGGAAATTCAATTTAAAGAGTGCAGCATCATTGATATTCCAATACTGACATCTATTTTTCTTTTTTCATTCAGCTGAGGAATTGTGATGGAAGTGTTGAACTAAATCAAGGTCAATAGCGGCCTGGATATTAGCATATTAATACTGAACCCAGAAAATATGGAATAGTTAATACTTGGTATAAATCAAAGAGGTAATATTTTATTTTTGGAAATAATCTCATTCTTTACATATCAAATCTACCAGTTTGGGGTTTTTTGGTGGGGGAGAATTATTAATTTCATTCCTTAAATATATTTGTGTGTTATCAGTGTACTGTTGGCTCTGTTAAAGAGTTAAACAGTGTAGCTGTTGCTTCTGTTAAAGAGCACGCAGGATTTGTTGAATTGGTATGATAGAAGAGGAAGCAATTGACATGGTACTGCCATTTGTAGCAACTACTTAACAAAGCAGTTAACAAAAACTCAGTGAAATATAAGATAGTACAATACTCAACTGAACGTTAATAAGAATACTCTTCTTACAAAAACAGCCTGGTGATGCAAATAAACAAGAACAAGAGTTGGTATTAATCTTTTGAGCAATTTTTACCTTAAAGGTTTGCTAATGAACAGCTAAAAAGGCCATACTGTTTCTTCATGCCAAATCTGCCACTAAAGGTTCACCTGTCATAAATTGCTAAAACTTCAGAGTATTCCATATAACTTCATCTTTTTCCAGAAACTGTACCAACTTATTAAATAAGACTTGAGTTATTTATTATAAGCATCACTTGAATCGGATTCACATTATAGAGTTTGATTTCTATTAAACTCTGAAGATCCATTGGGAAAAACAGCAAAAGGAATAAAATATAGGATTGTGTGTCAAAAGATACAGGAACATAGTGCTTTTGGTAATTAGGTGCATCATGACACAAGAACAGCTTTGGCATGGCTAATATTCTTAGATTAGGAATCATCATACAGTGGATTGTTGTAGTTTCCCCAGGATCCATAATCATGATCATCAAAAAGTCTGCCATATGAAGAATGCCTATGAATGAAAAAGAAACAGTATCTTACTCTAGTTAGCCATCCTTTTCACTGTACCTTCATCACAGAGGTTTCTCATTATCATATGCAGAGTAAAACAGAAATTAATCAACATCCAAGTACATGCGGGCAGATATGATATTGTTGCCAATACGGAAACTTGGTGTGATGAAACCCATAAATGGAATATACAGCTAGATGGATTTAAATTATTTAAAAAACCAAGCCCTAATAGAGGAGGAGGTGGAATTGCATTATATAAAAGAAATAACTACATCTCTACAGAAATACACTAGAACTGTATTAGAAACCCATCTTGAATGCATTTGGGTCAATATAAAAGAAAAAAAAAGAATGATATTAATGTAGGTGTATTATGTAGGTAGGCCACCCAACCAAACAGAGGAAATAAATGAATTTTTTGCTAATAAATTAACTAAGGTATGTAGGAAGCATATCATGATAGTAAGGGAGGACTTTACCTACCCTGATATCAATTGGGAAACAAACTCTTGTAGCTAGTAGATCAAATAGATTCCTGACAAACTGAGCAGAAAACCTGTCTCCCAGAAGGTAGAGGAGGGAACTAAAAGGTCAGCCATACTGGACTTAATTCTCACTAATAGAGATGAAATGGTAGAAGATGTTGAAGGTACAGGAACCTTGGAGGTGGGTGGGTAGTGACCATGTAATACTGGAATTCAACATTGTGCAAGAACGAAGTCAAACTGTAGTCTTTGATTTCAATAAATCTAGAGAGAGCTTGAAAAGGATTCCATGGATAAGAATTCTCAAAGGGAGAACAACCCAAGGAGCTTGAGAAAATTTGAAAAGTGAGATTATAAAAGCACGATCTAGCACAATTCCAATGATGAAGAAAAATAAGAGATCTCAAAAGAAATCAGCATGGCTGCACAAAAAAAAAACTCTCTATAAAATGGAAGACAAAAAGGACAAGTATGAAAAGTGAATAGAGGGGCACATAACTAAGGCAGAATATTAGCACATAGCCTGAACCTGCAAAGATGAAGTCAGGAGAGCTATGGTTCAAATGAACTATGCGTTGCCACAAAAGTCAGAAATAACAAAAAAGCTTCTTTCAACATGTAAAAAAACAACAACAAGAAAACACTCAAGGAAATGATTGATCCATTAATGAGAGAAAATGGCAAGAAGGTGATGAGAAGCAAGGAGAAAGCCGAACTGCTTAATTCATTATTTGAATCTCTCTTTATGCTAAAGTGAGTCCAATCTATACGCAAAAACAGTCCAATCTATCAATAAAAAAAAATACTATAAAATGCAGATTAGGAATGCAAGAAAATGGTAAAAAATAGTCGTGATGCCCCAACTTTGGAGATTTTTAAGAAGAGATTGGACAACTATTTGTATGAAAGGGTATAGGATTTCTTGCTTGAGCAGGGGACTAGAAGGCCTCCAAAGTCCCTTCCAATTCTGTTATTCAGCTTTTTTCCTGCTATTACACATACTTCTGGAAAATAAACCCCTCTGTCCAACTGTCCTTGAGTCATTCAACTGCCAGGTTATTCTTTAAATTCATTCTTCAAATTTGTTTGGATAATCAACATTGTTAATAGGAACATGCCTCATCTTAGTTCAGTACTTATTTCAATCATGAAGTTATCATTCTGTCAATTTTAGGAATAAGTTCAGGAAAACCATCAGCAATATAGAATTCTACCTTGCTTAGCAGCAGCAACAACAGTTACTCTTTAGCTTCCCGGAAAAGAATGACAGACCAAGATCCATATAATAAATATAATCAACTATGGTAGTTGAGAGGAAAAGACAAAAGTTGAGGGATCAAGATTGCGATTATGGCATTTGTGGGGGAGGGGAACCATTAACCATTGCTTCCCTTGTCAATCTCCCTATCAACAGCAGTATTTTGTTTCAGGTGAAAAGTTTGTATTTGCACAGAGAAGAAGATGGATATTTAAATAGGAAGGAGAAAGGGAGAAAGAAGGAAAGAGTGAGAGAAAGAAAGAAGGAAGGAAGGGATGAGAAGGCAGAAACTTTTGTGGTTGTGCAGGGAAGATCATCACAATATCACAATTTTGGTTGTAGAAAAATATTGTAGATAGCAAGAGATAACAGAACAGAGACAGAAGAAAATGCCAGGAGCGCAACAGGAGAAAGACGAGAAGGTGTGTAAAAACCTACAGATAAGCAGACAACATAGGTATAGCTTCAAAATAGTAATGGTGCAGCAAATGAGAGAGAGAGAGAAGGGGAAGACTAAGAACCATCGGGAGGTACAGTGAGGGAACAATATAAATGCAGAACAATGAAAGATTTAATGCAAGAAACAGTTAATACTATGGCAATGTACAAATGGATGTGGTCTTGTTATTTATACTGTATATAGAATGAGAGAAAATCGGCAACGGTATATGACATAGTAGGGCACCCACCTTCAGTTCTAAAAACCATCTCAATCTTTCAAACAAATGATTGCTTCTCTTCCAAATAAGAGTTTGCCAAATCTTACCTGATTTTTAAAAATGCAGCTATGCCAAATACCAATAGAACCACAGCAATTACCGTTATAGTAATAGCTGCAATGCTTCCTGCATAGGAAAAAAGAATGCATAAATTGGTTGGATGACTAGTTATCATTTCAAGGTATTCTTTGGATTCATATCAATACAATATATTTGCACAATGTGTTCTGGAGTAAGAAATTTAGCAATGCAAACTAGTTTTTAGATATACAGTGAGACAAAAAGTATCTGGAAAAATGTGTAATCTACAACTCTTTACATCAACATACTGTAAATACATTCTTTGCATACTTTCTTATTGTCTCACATTCTTCAGAAATGCCAGATGGGGAGTTATTACTTCAATAATGTAGTACAATCATCACAAATTGCACAAATACAATTTAGTAAAAGCTGCTCCCATAGATCAGTATTGTTATCCACATACTGAAAATGGCAGTGTGAAGCCAAGAAAACAGCTCCTTGCCTTAAGCCATGAAATGACTTCACTGTGGCAAGATTTCAAATTCATATTCTTAATTAGTTGCTAAATGCCTTTCTAGCTTCTGTATTAGCTCAGAAAGGAAGAAAAGGAATTTCAGAAAGCAGGTAGTGAATGATTTCCTTTCTGGAGTTCTGAAAAATTTTAATGTCTTCTTATTTGCTTGCCAAAGTTGAAGAAAAATGCTCAACTTCCATATTTGGTGCTCTCCATTTCATTGGTACTTGACACATACATGTATCTTTTAAATAAAAAGAAAAGAAGACATGATATAATATTATTCTTATATAAGTAGTTAACTATATTGGCTCACCTGAACTCAAAGCCTGCTGAACCTCTTGTATGGTTACCTCTGAGGAGAGTGTGGCACTGCCAATAGGGGTGATCTCAACAGTTGCTTTACTTGCTAAAGTCCCTTGAGAGCTTGATGAGATGAGTGGCTTAGTAGTGACTTCAGATGTGATTCCTTCAACAGGGTGTTTCTTGGAGGTCACAGGTACTGTGGACATTTCTGTACTTGATAACTGAGTAACCCAAGAGCTGGTGTAATCCTCAGGAGCAAATGAACTGCTGCTGATGGATGATACACTCATAATACCTGAAGTGGTGGCAGCTAAAGTTCCTGCAGAGGAAATGTTAGTTGTTGCTGAGCTATGAACTGGCATCACCGAGGATGGCATTTGTTCTGTGCTTTGTAATCCAGTGCTTGGTTTTGATAACAAATTAGTTGTTGATACAGTCATCACTGATGTACTTGATGTGTCATTAGGTATAGACAATGAGGTTGTATCCTTTTCAGTAGGTGTCAGTGCAGTTGTAAAGGAAAGCGTAACAGGACTTTTAACTGTTTTTAAAATAATTTTTGATAAACTGCTGTTGAGTGTAGGGGTCTGATTGATTAATTCTGTTTTTAAAATGTTTGAGGCGATAGATGTATTTGTTGAGGAGATGGAGTAGATATTTAGTCCTGCATAAGAGAATATGAACATTTATATTAGTAGTGTCCGAGACAATACATTTACTTGCATCATTGTCTTTTAGATATCTGAATTAGCATAGGTACCATTATTAATGGGGTGGCATGGTGGCTCAAAGGTTAAGAAGCTGGGCTTACCATCTGGAAAGCCAGCAGCCCAGTTTGAAACCTGAGCGCTATATAATGGAGTGAGTTCCTGTCCTCACCCCAGCTCCTGCCAACTTAGCAGTTCAACAGTATGTAAATGCAAGTAGATAGATACCATTTCTATGAGAAGGTCACAGCACTCTGTGACATCATGCTAGTCACATGACCACGGGCAATGGCCTTGAAACAGAGATGAGCACCACCCCCTATAGTTGGCAATGACTAGCGGAATAAAATCCGCAAGGACTCTTTTACCTTTTCTTACCATAATAGTGTATTATAACTATTTTAAATTGCTATTTGTTTTGCTTGCCTTGATTTATTTTCAGTAAGTTAATTATCATTATCCAACCCTGAAGGTAAACTTAGGTCAGAAAAAAAAATCTTAAATAAAACAAAATAGAAGTTGCTATTTAGTCCTGTGGAAAAATGAAAGGACAGTACTTGGATAAATTATTCAGATGAGAACTATCTTTTCATGTTAGTATTTACGCTTATCAAAATAGGGGTTAAAAAATACTGAATACTGGATAAATACTCTTATTGATATTACTCAGTGAAATAGGTGCATTCAAATGAAAAGCAGACCTGCAAACTTATGAACTATGTAGAACAAATATTTCTCTAATTGGCATTAGAAGACAATTAGAATTTGTCCAACTTCCTTAAAAGACTAGCCAACTAGGAAATAAGATTTACTGCCAGAAGCAATAATTCAATTTCTGTTCCTTTTAAGCTTCTTTAGTGATAGGTTTTTTTAAACACTAACATGACTTGTCTGTTGCTAGCAGCAATGCCTCCAGGTCCCACTATCTGCTATAAAATCCCTGCTCTTTTCTCCTGCCCTATTGAGCCTGAGAGTCATCTTCTTTCTACAGGTAACCCTCAATTTACAATCATAGTTGAGCCCAAAATTTATGTTGTTAAGTGAGAATTTGTTAAGTGAGTTCTGCCCCATTTTATGGCATTTCGTACCATAGTTGTTAAGTGAATCATTGAAGTTGATAAATTAGTAATCTGGTTGTTAGTGAATCCGGCTTCCCCATCCCCATTGACTTTGCTTGTCAGAAGGTTGTAAAAAGTAATCAGATGACCCCAACATGCAGCAATGGTCATAAGTATGAACCAGTTGCCAAGCATCTGAATTTTGATCACATGATCATGGAGATGCTGCAAATGTTGTAGCTGTGAAAAATAGTCATAAGTCACTTTTTCTGTGCCATTGTAACTTTGAACGATCACTAAATGAATTGTTGTAAGTCAAGGACTACCTATATTTAAAACATCTCACTTAAAACTATGAACTACATCAATACAATTCTCAAGGACTAAGATTAAAAATATAAACTCTACATGTAACCCATTTTCCACTGCAATCATGGCTGCAGTACAAATACAGTTACAAGTTATAGTCCAATAATAGTTTCAAGTTAGAATTAAAATCTATATTAACATTTCCTTTTAAATACAAAATTATTCTGGACATTGAAGTATATTCTCACAATTAGGTTAATCATTTTCAAGGAAGGAATCAAAAATTCTTTTCAGTAAAATATATATATATATTTTAAAATATATATATTTTAAAATAATTTTTAAAATATATATATTTGTTTTCTGATGTTTTCACGGGTGTTTGTATGTAGGTCTTTGGTTATTCGGGTTTTCTCCCGCGTAAAATTGGAGGTGTCTTGGCAACGTTTCGACGAAGTCTTATTCGTCATCTTCAGGCTGGTGTTTTCGGCTTCGTGCTTCTAGGAGCAATGTTGCCAAGACACCTCCAATTTTACGTGGGAGAAAACCCGAATAACCAAACACACACACACACACACACACACACACACACACACACACATTGTACAATATTCAGTTCAATTACAACACTCAAGTTCTGTTCCATTCTACTATGGGTAATTTTCCAGAATTGTTTGGTTTTATACCATTGCGACTACATATGATAAAAGACACAAAAACAATCCAATCTATTCATTACATTTCAAAACTAGGAAAGGCATTGTTCATTTTAACAATAAAAACTGCAATAATATGTCAATTATCTTTTCTTGAAATTTCTACTGTTGTAAGTATCTCTATTACTGTAGTCAAATTCTGCATCCAATTAATCATACAATCTTTGACCTCTTCAGATCATGAATAACAGAATAACAGAGTTGGAAGGGACCTCGGAAGTCTTCTAGTCCAACTCCCTGCTCAAGTAGAAGACCCTATACCAGTGATGGCTAACCTTTTTGCCGTCACGTGCCAAAAGCGGGGGGGAGTGCAGGGGTGATCAATGCGTCCCTCCCCCCCATGCATGCATGCGTGACCCCCCCACACACACACTACTCCCGCTTTTGGCACGTGATGGCACAGTGGGCCCAGTAGGCCCATTTTTTGCCCTCCCGAAGCTCCAGAGGCTTTCTTGGAACTTGGGGAGGGCGAAAACAGCCTCCCCCCCCGGAGCCCTCTGGAGGCCAGAAACAGCCCATTTCCCAACATCTGGTGGACCCGGAAGGCCTAAAAAGCAGCTGGCCAGCCCGCTCATGCGTGCTGGAGCTGAGCTAGGGCAATGCTCATGTGCCCACAGATATGGCTCCAGGTGCCACCTGTGGCACGTGTGCCATAGGTTCGCCATCACAGCCCTATATCATTTCAGACAAATGGCTGTCCAACCTCTTCTTAAAAACTTCCAGTGAACAACTTCTGAAGGCAATATTATGTTCCACCGATTAGTGGTTTCATTCTCTGGAAATTTCTTCTTAGTTTAGGTTGGATCTCTCTTGGATAAGTTTCCATCTGTTATTTCTTCTCTTGCCTTCAGGTGCTTTGGAGAATAGGTCATCCCCCTCTTCTTTATAAAGGACCTCAAATACTCATTTTCCTCATTAGACATTCCCAGTTCCTGCAACTGTTCACCATATATTTTAGCCTCCAGCCCTCTAATCACTTTTGTTGTTCATCTCTGCACTTAATACCATTTTTTCTACCATGGTGACAAAAGTTGGACACAGTATTTGAAGTGTGGTCTTACTAAAGCAGTGCATAGCAGCACTAATACTTCAGGTAATCTTAATAGTTTTCCTCTGTTAATGCAGCCTAGGACTGCACTGGGTTTTTTGACAGCTGCAAGACACTGCTGGCTAATGCAGGTAGTCCTTAACTTGTAACAGTTCATTTAGTGACCGTTCAAAGTTACAGCAGCACTGAAAAAAATGACTTAGGATCATTTTTCACACTTACATCCATTGCAGCATCTCCATAATCATGTGATTAAAATTCAAACACTTTCCAACCGACTAGTATTTATGATGGTTGCAGTGTCCGAGGATCATGTGATCAGCTTTTGTGAACTTCTGACAAGCAAAATCAATGGGGAAGCCAGCCATGTTACTAATTTAATAACTGCAGTAATTCATTTAACAACTATGGCAAGAATGGTTGTAAAATGGGGCAAAATTCATTGAACAAATACCTTGCTTAGCAACATAAATTTTGGGATTAATTGTGGTCGTAAGTCAAGGACTATCTGTCCTTTAGTGGTTGTCCATTAGACTGTCTAGATCCCTCTCACAGTTACTGCTGTCAAACCAGGTATCATCTATTCTCTATCTGTGCATTTGGTTTTTCACGTAAAACCTTCCTGTTCTTGCCACTGAATGATATCTTGTTGGATAGGGCCTAGTTTGCCTTCAAGTCTGTAAAGATCCTTCTGAATCTTGAGCCTATCTTCTAAAGTGCTATTTCTCCTAGTTTAGTGTCATCTGTAAATCTGATGAGTTCCCTTTCTCCCCACATTTTTCTATCTTACCAAGAAGCAGTTTTGGGTTGTGGTCTACTTTGTTAAATACATTTTTGAAATCCAATTATGCTATGTTCACATTTCGCTGGTCCATTAATTTAGTCACTTTGTCAAAGAATAAAATAAGATTTGTTTGGCATGATTTGTTTTCAATAAACCTGTGTTAGCTTCTAGTAATAGTTTTGTCTTTTGGGCGATAAAGTTGTCCCCTGGCTCATCAGGAACCTGTTTGATCTCCCACGAGGTGCAGAGTTTGTCTCTCAGTTGATATCAAGGTAGTTAAAGTCCTCCATTACTATTGCAGCGTACTACTTCCTGCACACCTAATCTAGCCAATTAGCAAAAAATTCACCTATTTCCTCTGTTTGGTTGGGTGGTATGTAGGACGCACCTATTACAATGTCATTTCTTTTTCATTTTATATTAGCACAAATACATTCAGCTATTCAGTTGAAAGTGAATTATAAGTCAAGATAATACTAATCAATTAGGTAAAATGCTTTCCCTTAGTATACATAAGGTTTGGAAGTCAATGGCTACTAGCCATAAGTGGTTACCCTCAAGTTCAGCAGTTTAAGCTTCTTTAGATCAGGTATGGGGAACTCAAGCACAAGACTTCTGTTGAACTCATTTCCTGCCTAGGTTCCTGTGGGTCTCTACAGGAACAAAAGTCTGGATTAGAAGTCCTTTGAATTAGTCCAGCATGGTTGGTCTTCTGGCAGGAACCTCATCTTTGAAAAGAATTCAGCATTAAGTCTGATGAAACTTATATTTAACCCTTTCTAAACAAATGAACAGACGGAGCTAACAGGTTTGGTGGCCCTCAGCTGAAGTTCAAGCAGGAAGAAGAAGCAAGAGAGATGACGGACTAGAAAAAAAATCAACTTTATGGGATGAAAACATCATCCCCTGAATAATTGCTAATTGTAAGAAAGACACTGTAACAGTGGCTGATTGCCCGTATGAGTTCCTAACAAGTTTTCTTTCCAGGTGGATAACAGGACTGGACAGATAGCAATACTCTGGACATGGACCAGCACTTGTGACAATTCTTGGAGGAAGTTCACCTTCCAGCCTAAAAAAAGAAACATATCTTTATCACAAATACAATGGAAAGCACACCTGAAGAAAAAGTATCATACTGAAAAAGCTGCTACACTTCATCTGACAAAAAAGGAGGAAGATTATTATATAAGAGGTTGTTCAACTATGGATTGTGACCTCCTAGAGTACAACAAAAAATGGAATCACAAATATTGGTGGCACATAAAGATGGAGTTCTGTCATCCCACATTCCTTGGCTGCAAGAAAAATTGACATGGAAGCTGTTTGAAAAAAGTATGAATTGTGCTATGGAGTGCCACAAAAATGTGTGTAGTTATGCTAATGAAAATATGTATTAGGCCAACAAATGAAGCACAAACTCTTATAATAGGAGTTGACAAAGGAAATTATTTCTGCTTCACTGGAACCCAGAATCATCATTTAAATTTCACAAAAGAAACCGTCTAAGAGCAGTTATTTTAAGTCATGTATGAACTGACAGTGCAACAGTACAACTAATTTGCAACACTAGAAACAGTTTGATAATAGAATTTGTGTGTGTTTGTGTAAATTTAGTGGTTGGCTCCTCTCTACTTGTTTCACAGGTGAAATAGGGGCTAGCTAGATCAGGAGTTTAGACTTCATGGCTTTTTTCCAATTCTATGATTCTTTATATAACAGTTACATTTGGATATTATTTAAAAATTCTGTCTTAATGTTGAATAATCCTGAACATTTTGGTGGCTGAAGAAACCAACATGACTTGGTCTCCTCTTAAGAAATTAGAGATATATGTCAAAATGTTATTAGGAGAGCAACAAGCTTACTAGAGAACCACATGACTTAAAAACTTGTGTGGGCAACCTGTAGTACAGCCCTCAACTACTTTTTGCAGGTCTTAGACAACCATCAAACAACAAAGGAGAAACTTGTTTCCCAGTAATTGAGATGAAAACTAAATCACAATGTGATGTTAACTATAATGTTTTAAATTGTGCATTTTAAGTTCTAAATCTTCTATATCACAGTGAAAAAATAAAAATCCACATTCTACCCCTAGAAAGAATTGTCTCTATAGGCACTGAGTGGTCCTTTTCTACTTTATGGTTCCCACGACTTTCAGAAATATTAGGAGTGGCCCTCAGCTGCTCAGGTTCTGAGAATGGAATTGCATAAATTGTATCTAAATAAAGAATTTGTAAGAGGAAAGCCATGTTAATCTATGACAGCCAAAAAAAAAATCTAATGGCATCCTTTCAGAATAACAAATTTTATTAAAAGGCTTAAGCTTTCAGGACCCTTTCCAATAAACCATATATATTATTTGGATGGTACCTTTTCTTATGACTTTAGGTGGCTTACAATAAATCCTCAGTGTTAGAAATCTCATTCCCATTTTACTTGGGCATGTTTTCAATGTAAAACGTTCAATTTCCATATTTCTCTAAGCTCTAGGGAGCTGCTGCTAGTCAATGTGAACAATACTTAATACTGGTTTCTTTGCTGTTAAGCTTTAATGTCTTTGCCATGGTTCAGCTGCTTTTAAATGCCAAAACAGTAATTAAGAATGTCTCTGACTAGAGTTATTCTGAAACTGACATCTAAGAAGAAAATAAGCAGCTCCTACAATCAATCAGCCTTGCTCCCGGTTAGTTTTTTAAAAAATAAATAAATAATGGTGCTTATAAACATCCTTGTGTTTCTAACTTGCTTTCTAGATACCTTTCAAGTTGGCTAAAATTCAATTTTAACATTTCTCTGTCTTAATTGCAAGAAAGTGTAATGTTTTGCTCTGGAGTTTTATAATCAACTGTAACCTCCAGGTCAGATTACTTCTAGGTCATTTTTGACAAGGGAGTCTTTGAAACTGTTACAAGAGAAAAATAGCTTAATGCAACTTCAATTGCTTCTCATTTAGTATAGTCTATATATGGTTTCTACTTTCACCCTGAGAAACAGAATAATAGAGTTGGAAGAGATCTTGGAGATCTTCTAGTCCAACCCTCTGCTCAAGCGGAAGACCCTGTACCATTTCAGACAAATGGTTGTCCAATCTCTTCTTAAAAACTTCCAGTGATGGAGCAACCACAACTTCTGTGGGCAACCCATTCCACTGATTAACTATTCTAACTGTCAGGAAACTTCTCAATTCTAAGTTAGATCTCTCATGGATAAGTTTCCCTCTGTTACTTCTTGTCTTGCCTTCTGGTGCTTTGGAGAATAGGTTGAGCCCCCTCTTTTTGTGACAGCTTCTCAAGTATTGGAATACTGCTATCATGTAATCCCTAATTCTTTTCATTAGATTAGATGTACCCAATTCCTGCAACTGTTCTTCATATGTTTTAGTCTCTAATCCTCTTTGTTGGTCTTCTTTGTATTCTTTCTAGTGTCTCAATATCTTTTTTTTTTTTAAATATGGTGGCGCCCACAACTGGATATAATATTCCAAGTGTGTTTTACAGAGACATTATAAAGTGGTGCTTCATGTGATCTTGATTCTATCCCTCTGTTAATCAACCAAGGACTGCATTGGCTTTTTTGACATTGCAGCACACTGAAGGCTCATAAATATAAGTGACTGTCTACCAGGGCACCAAGATCCCTTTCATACTTACTGCTGTTTAGTCCGGTATCACCTATTCTATACCTGTGCAATTTTCTTACCTAAGGGTAAAACCTTATTTTTCTCATCACTGAATTTCATTTTGTTACATAGGGCCCATTTTGATAGACACACCTGTGGCAATGTCATTCTTTTTTCCTTTTATACTGACCCAAATGCATTCAAGACAATTTTCATCATTATTTATTTATTTATTTATTTATTGTCATATTTATATGCCGTCCTTCTCCCGAGGGACTCGGGGCGGCTCACAGAATAAAACAACCCAACAATAAATAGAATTAAAATGTTAAAATCTGATTTAAAAACCCCAAATCCCCAAATTAAAATGCACGGCAGATCAGGGAATTTGCTGAAACAGCCATGTCTTTAGGTCAGCGCGGAAGGTGCGGAGGTCAGGGGCTGTCCGGAGCCCAGTGGGTAAACCATTCCAGAGAGTCAGTGCGACCACAGAGAATGCCCTCATCCTGGGGGCTGTCAGACGACACTGTCTGGCCAATGGGACCCGGAGGAGGGCAGTCCTATGTAAGCACACTGGGCGGTGGGAGGCCAGTAGGAGGCCGGTAGGAGGTAGTCCTACAAGTATTGTTCTGCTGTATTTATTTCTTACATATAGCACAATTCCATCTCCCCTTTTATTAGGCATGTTTCTTCCCACCAAGTTTCAGTAATGGCAACAATGTCGTATCTGCCCTTATTTACATAGAAAATAGATGAACTTCCTGATAATCAGTTAGCTAAGGTGTTCAGGAAGCATATTGCAATAGTAAAGGGACAATCTTGAAACTGTAATGAGTATTAATTCATTTACAATGAATGGATTAAGACTTAATCTCTTTGAATAGTTGAAATGTTTCTTTCCAGATTCTTCTTCCATCTGGCTATAATTTGTTGTTTATGAGGCAACTGACTTGCCTGCTATCTCTCCATTGTTTGTGTCTACATTCCTGAACCCTTAGCTTTTCATTGAAATACTTTTTTTCTTTAAATATTTTCTTAAAACTTTTGTTATTTAACACAGGGAAGAGAATTCATACGTGTTTCAATGCAAACTGAAGAATCAATCATACAATGTAAAAGCATAAAAATAGCATGACATGTAGGTCATTAATATAATACGAATAGATTAAGAGAGATTGTATAGAAATTTTCCAATCCCATTTTTGAATTATGGGGAACAGCTGACGAAAGGATTTTTGCTGCCACGTGAAATGTCATGGAACACTGAGTAAGAATTACTCTGACGTGCATTGGTTGTTTTCCCATGAAGGTGAAACTTCCTAATATTTACTTCAACATTAAACTCAAGGGTCAAGCAGATTCTCCAGCCTGAACATCAGGGAATGTATGTGTCTGTCAGGGAACATATGTGTCTGTCGTTTGGGGATGGTTGCATAGATATTCCATTTATATCTGAATCTGATATTTGAACTTTATGAAAAATTGACACTGATAAGAGTACTCTTGAAATTTATAAGTCCTTTCCCTATGAAACCAATTCTGTCTGTGAAACCTGGGTTCTCTTAGATAGTTTGCAGGGTAGAAACAGGAAATCATACAGTGAAGAGATGAAAATATAGAAAATATATAGAGAAAAATTTCTTTCTTAAGGCTTTTCTGATTAGATTTGCTGTTTCTTTGGTGTTTGACTTCACTTGTGTTCATGCCTCATTTCAGGGTTCAGTATGAAGATTTCAATCATTCACCAACATATTTGCTTCTGGGAAGTGTTATGCAAATCAAAGTTAGAAAGATGGCAACAGAACGCTGTGATTCAAGCCCTGCCTCTTTTTGTATGTATACCACTGCATGCTAATCAGCCTGACATCAATACCTGTGAAGATCCAGGAAAAGATATTCAAGCAATAGATATGTGGACATTTACAAACAAGCAAGGCTATTATTAGAAGCTAACATGAGTGTCTCAAAAACAGAACATGCCAGAAAAACATTATTGTATTCTTTAACAAACTGTGATGACCCGGGGCGAGGCACAGAAGCAACACAGTCAGAGAATTGTTCTAACACCCCTTTATAGCTCTAACTTTCCCCCAAACATCTCCACATTTATTGCAAGTCCTGGAGCAAAGCTCTCACATGCACCTCCGACAGCCTCTGGCTGCGAGTAGTCCAGCAAGCAAAGTTAGCAAGGCAGCAACCTAGGCAAGAAGTCCAGTGAGGCAGGCAAATCAGGCAAGGCACACAAAGCAAAGCTCAGAAAAATCTAGACATCAGCAACTGCATGTGAGGCTCCATGGATTCAGCACTTGTTCCCAACAAACACCCCTCCCAACAGTGTCTCTTTAAATCTCAATCCCCAGGTTAGCTTTGTGAAGAGGGGCAGGGCGCTCTCCTCCCAGGTTGTTGGGTTGCCCTGACCTGATCCTGCCTCTTCTCCATTCTTCATGCTCGGGGATCAGCGAGGTACAGTAATTGCTCATCACCACCGCTCCATTGCTTCTCTTCTCCACTGCCTGCCCTGTCCTCCCCACTTGGCCTGATCTTCCTCCACCCCTCTTCTTTGCCGGCGCCCCTTCCCAGGCCCAAGAGACCCAGGATTGCCTTGTCCTGCTCTGTGGTTGCTCCTCCGGTCGCTCCTCCGGTCGCCCTAGCTTCATCTCATCCTCAGACTCAGACACCAATGGGGTCATGATACAAAATGATTAAATTAATGGAACAGCAAATTACTGTGAGCATAGTATATTTGGACTTCATTGAGGCATTAGACAAAGCAGACCATTGCCTACTTTTTGTAGGCAATGGTCTGCCTGCAATGGGATACATAGATATCATCACTACCAGATGAATTTGTAACTGGCTGACCAACTGCACTCAGTGTGTAGTCCTCAATGGAACTACATCTACACGAAGGGAAGCATGCATTGGGGTACCCTAACATTTTCTCTTGGGTCCAGTACTCTTCAACATCTTCATAAAGACCTAGCAACCCCAGAAGAAAAAACAGGAGTCATCTACAACATACAATGTAAGAACTGCAACAACCACTAGGTAGGACAAACAAGCAGAAGACTGGCAGAACATATCCATGAACACCAATTGGCAGTCAGAAGACATGACAAAAATTCTTTAATTTCACAACATATAGACCGATTTAACCATAGTTTCAATTGGGAAAATGTGTCAATCCTAGACGGGGCCAAGTTCAAAAATGCCAGGGAATTTCTAGAAGCCTGGCATTCTTACAAATCAGCCATCAATAGACACATCTATAAATTAACTAGAGATTATACTATAGTTATATAACTATAGATTAACAACTTCTATAGACTACGCAAAAGACATAATTAACCAGCCCAAAGAGAAAAAGACTCCAGCACTTCTCCACTAGTAATCAGCACTCAGATCAACATAGATTAACTCCAAAGTTAACTTCAGACCAACAATCAAGTAAGCAATACCCCAATCAAGAAATTGCCAAAGAGCCATCAGTAAACAGCAAAGAATCTCTAAGGCCACCCATACTCACACAAACAAGCAAGACACCAGAATATAAATTTACAGCAAACAGCTTATTAGCAATGGTAATGTTACCCAGGTAGGGTAATGAAATGTTTGCACGAAAAAAGCAAGCTCAGAGAACACCAAGGACCGTTCATTTCAATCCTGAGCTACAAATATTCTCCTTTATTGATATCTTCATAAACAATTTAGATGAGGGGAACTCATCAAATTTGAAGATGAGAACAAATTAGCGGGAATAGCCATACTCAAGAAAATAGGCACAAATTGAGAGAGACAAACTTGGCAAACTTGAACACTGCACTCTATCCAACAAACACAATTCAGTAGTGAGAAAATAAGGTCTTAGGCGAGAAAAACCAAATGCACAGGTACAAAATAGGTGAGGAGGATCTATGAGTCCTAGTGGACCACTTAAATATGAGCCGACAGTGTGTTGCAGGTGTCAGAAAATGAAGTCCTAAGCTGCATCAACAAAAGAGTACTATCAAGATCACTTGAAGTGTTAGTATCCCTTTATACTGCCTTGCTAAGATCGTATTTGGAATATTGCATTCAGTTGTGGCTGCCATAGCACAAAAAGATGTTGAGACTCTAAAAACAGTGCAGAGAAGAGCAAGAAAGATGATTATGGGCTGGAGACTAAAACATATGATGAATGGTTGCAGGAACTGGGTATGTTCCATTTCTAATGAAGAGAAAGATTACAGCTTGAGCTGAGGGTTGAATAGAAGACATCAAAGGTCCCTTGCAATTTAGCTATTCTGTTATCCTTTTAAATCAAAATCAAATTTTTCTGCATTTTGATTTGTAATGGAAGCAGTGCAGAAAAACAAATTGTTCTTCATCTGTTCAATGATTTTACTTTCAGAGAAGAATAATTTCAGAAAGATAGCTTATCTCAATTTGTGAGAACATCATCACTGTATTAAGTAATCTTAAACTGCTTGAAAAGAGAACATTAGTCAAATTAATGGTAGAAAAAGAACGGAACTGAAAGATGAATCTTTTGATTAGAGTAGAAGGAATTTTTAATGGTGCTGATGATCTGCCCTTCCCCATCAAGTCCTCTCAGCATACAAGAACTTGAGAGTCTTAAATCTTGTTCACGACAATGGACTGTCATTGGTACAGGACAACCTGTAAGGAACAGCACAAGTAGAAAATGTTATTTGGATGCTAAACCCAGAACAGGTTTAATTACTGGAATATCAATGCAGGTGTAGAGCTAGTCATATGATATATTTGACACCTGACGCCAATGTGCCTATTATGTTCAAAAGACCTAAGTATTTATCAGTCCCAAAGAGAATAATGCCTTTAGTAATGTTTTGGGCTCAACCTTGCTCATGCAAAGCACGTGACTAAAGAGGCACGAAGCGCATGCACAGAGAACCGGTAGTAAAGCTGGTTAGAACCCACCACTGTTAAAGATGCCTCCGATTGAATGAGCTTGTTAGGAATTCTATCAATAGATAGAATGAACAGATGAACAATTCTAAGCTGAAAGAATCAAGGATTCTGGAATCAGAAACAAACTAAGCTAAGAAGCTAATCAAATGTGACTAGGTTTAGCTTGCCAACACACCTGTAGCAACATTTTGTAGTTGACAGTACACATGAAAAACTCAAGGTTGCAAAAAGAAAACATAGCAGCTGTAGATCTGAAATGGAACAATTATGCAACTGTTGTTTGATGTGACTATTAGCACACTTTCTGGTTTACATGGCAGAAATGAAAACATTCTTATCCTTCCAGTTTACAGAAGAAACATCAAGAAAAAAAACTTCCACTTATCTGTCTTTTAACTCTGTATTTATGAAGGTCTTTGCCAGCAACATGCTCAACAAAATGTTTGCTGGAGGTAGGACTAAATTTGATCAGAGACCTGGCATGCAGAGTGAGAATATTTAGCCTTTTCCTCCCACACTGGATCCTAAACTAACATTATCTTCCTGAAGTTATTACTTATTCTGCAGAAAGGGAAGGGGAAGAATTTAACTTCTGTACCTGTTTATTAGTTTTCCTGCCAACTTTGTAGGAAGAAGATAAGCTTAGGAAAATAGTTTGGGAGAAAAAATCTCACTCTTTTCACCGCCCATGTCTTAATCAAATTAATAACCTCAAACAGCTTTTCTCAATTAAAAAAAAGGTAAGCAAGTCAACTGTTTTGTTTTAAAACATAAAAACCAAGTACAAAACCTTTGATTATAACTCCAAGTCACATATTTATCCACCCAGAAGAACAGTAGGCATTGATTTGTGAGACCAAAGGTTTTCTTCCCTTTATTGCTATTTATTCATTCATTCACCTATTTATATATATTATTTCCTCAGGGCTTGACACCCACAAGCTTAGAATATTTTAAGAATATACTTTTTTTTTAATGTAAACATGGTTTTTCCTTTAAACCTGTCTTTAAGCTCTTTTTTCCTTAAAAAAAAAGATGATAGGTATAAATCATTACTGTAACTATTGTGGTTTGTAGCTAAAGCATGTTATTTATTTTGTCATATTTATTTTTTTATAAATATCTTTATTAAATATTTACAGTAAAATTAACACATAATAATGATTGGAAAACAATATAAGAAATGAAATGTAGGAACACATAAACACAAGACTAAAACGAAACAACAAACATGACTAATCAAGAGTTAAACTCACTCTCCAATTAATATTAACTAATATCATCCTAACCAAACATTTCAATACAATCGGTCTTTTAATTATCTACAAAACAATTGGCCTGTTTTCTTCAAAATTATAAAGAATTATATAGCTTATTAAGTATCTATTTAATCTAATAAAACGATCTTATCACCTATCTCCTAGGTTTAACCTTTTTTTAAGCCAGGCAAAGCATCTGTCCCAACTTTTATTATATATTGAGTCTTTCTTATCTTTTAATATATATGTTAACTTGTCTATCTCAGCACATCAAAGAATCTTATTTGTTATCAGATGGTCAGGGGGCATATCTGCATCTTTCCACAGTTGGGCAAATGCCATTCTCGCCGCTGTTGAGACATGGACAAATATGTACCAATCTTTGTTGTCAATGTGGTCCGGTCTTATTCCTAGCAAGCAGAGGTCTGGGTGAAGGGGAAAGCTCACACCTGTTATTTCTAGCATCCACTGCTATATTTTCCCCCAATAACGTCTAGTCGATGGACAAATCCATCACTGATGGAAGAAAGTACCCTTGGCCGACCCACATTTCCAACATTTATCAGAGGATCCTGGGAACATCTTAGCGATTCTGGCGGGGGGAGATACCAACGGTAGATCATCTTATAGAAGTTTTCTTTGAATGGGGAAGAAAGGGTCAGTTTCATAGTTTTGTTCCATACATTTTGCCATGCATCAAGCTGAATTGTTGTTCGAATATTTCTCCCCCAGGCAATCATCGTGTCCTTTACAATCTCCTCCGCCATAAAATTGGATAGAAGAAAATTATTTTGTCATATTTATAAGCCACCAATCTCACAGACAAGTGATTCTGGGAAGCACTGTAGTCCAATACCATTTATGTTATTATGATGCAATGTCAATGTCAAAACAGGGCTTTTTATGTTACTTTTCTCATTCATCTGCTTTGTGTACTTTTCTTGCAGGCAAAGTTCTACAGCTTATTTTGCATCCTTTCCTGTCTTCAGGTTTTTTCGTATTTCCCCACTTCAGGGAAGCATATAACCCATATGTTATGGGAGAATAGAATAGAATTCTTTATTGGCCAAGTGTGATTGGACACCCAAGGAATTTATCTTGGTGCATACGCTCTTGGAGTACATAAAAGAAAAGATGCATTCATCAAGAATCATAAGGCACAACACTTAATGATAGTCATAGGGAAACAGTCAATATAAATCTTAAGGATACCAGCAACAAGGTTACAGTCAAACAGTCATAAGTGGGAGGAGATGGGTGATAGGAATGATGAAAAGATTAATAGTATGTTATGGGAGTCTCCACCAGTTGGGGTCCACCAATTATAAAGAAACTAGTAGTCTCAGAGTTCCAAATCACTGATTAAATGCTGTTAATCTTGGCCTATATTAATGAAGCTTTTAAAACAAATTAAGAAGGAAATTCAAATCTTTTTCCTATATGTTTCTATTTCTTCTTTTTATATCTGAGAACTGCATTAAGCACAATTTTTGTATATTAATAAAACATAATTTTCAGTGGAGAAATTTATGCTAATAATTAGAAGAGTAACATTTAATTAAACTGTCCAAAATAATTTGTGGAGATAATAAAAAATATTAGCAAAGATGAATGTAAACTACCTTTTGGAGCAAAAGAAAATATCAATTATTTTCCATTTTCACAAAATCCAATGTTAAACTACAGCCATCTTGATCTAGGACCTAACAGTACATAACCTGCCATCCCATTCCTGGACCCAAAATAACAACTATTCATTAATTTTCCACATCATTAGTTAGTCAAGAAACATGGCCCTTATACAATAGCACCACAATCTCTATTGCTTACTTTGAATTAATGTGGACTGAACAGTTTCTATCAACCTAGAGAAATGAATATTTTTATTTTTATTTTATTTTGAATTTGTATACCGCCCTTCTCCCTGAGGACTCAGGGCAGTGAACAGCCAAGTAAAAACATCAAATACAAATATTAAAATACAATTAAAAATATATATAAATTTGGCCCCATTAATTAAAACGATAAACAAAACAATTAAAAACACTTAAAAAATTAGGCCAGCCCGGCTTGCTGGAAAAGGAAGGTTTTAAGGGCACGGCGGAAGGCACTGACGTCTTGGATTCTCCTTATCTCTGGGGGCAATTGATTCCAGAGGGTAGGTGCCCCCACAGAGAAGGCCCTCCCACTGGAGGTCACCAGTCTGCACTGTTTAGCTGATGGCACCCCGAGGAGGCCCTCTCTGTGGGAGCGCACGGGTCAATGGGAGGTCATCGGTGGCAGCAGGCGGTCTCGAAGATAGCTATGACCTATGCCATGGATACAAAGACTATCTACTTCTTGAATAGCTTAATTCAGTATATCTTAAATGTGGTTGTAGAATCCCTGGGAGTTCCTCAAGACCAGTGGTGGGATTATTTTTTTTTTACTACCGGTTTGGTGGGTGTGGTTTGGTGGGCGTGGCATGGTGGGTGTGGCATGGTGGGCATGGCAGGGGAAGGATACAGTAAAATCTCCATTCCCACCCCACTTCAGGGGAAGGATACTGTCAAACCTCCATTCCTTCCCTACTCCAGGGAAAGGTTACTGCAAAATCCCCATTTCCTCCCAATCAGCTGGGACTCAGGAGGCAGAGAATAGATGGGGCAGGGCCAGTCAGAGGTGTTATTTACTGATTCTCTGAACTACTCAAAATTTCCGCTACCGGTTCTTCAGAACTAGTCAGAACCTGCTGAATACTACCTCTGCTCAAGACCCTCCCAAGAATCCTCTCATAATCAAGACCATTTGCCATTTTTTGCTGAAAAATGATATGTTAGATTGTCCCATCAAACAATCATGATAACTAGTAGCAGCAGATAATGCATTAATTTTAATTTCAATAGGGCAAATATCGATAAATAAAACCTCTACAAAGAAAAGATGGGGGGGGGGTTCCTCCATAATTTTTAAAAGTAGGTATAAATCTTAAGAGAAAAGTGGTTTAAGAAACACTGGCTTAATTCAAACTCACATCTCAGGCTGGAAATAGTTCTACTGCTTTTCCATAAACCATAAATCCATATATTTAGAAAGCTAGTTTTTATGGAGTAGAGGTTTCATATGGAGGTCCATTTGTAGAGATCTATTTGTTTCCTATAAGCACATTTTTAAAAACTAAGTCTGAGAAAGTATAGTCCAGACAGAAGATTACCACTTCACTGAGACATCGATCAGTACCTCAAGAGCTTGATTGCCTTGAATGTTAGATAAAGGCATATAGAGCATTTAAGTTGCAGCCTGGGGATTTTGCTAAGTGATTCCGGTACAGAGCCATAAAAAGCCTGAACATGTTTCACTATGCTGGAAGAGATATGGGAGAAAAGTAGAGATTTCTAAGCTTCACTCTCCACAATCTATTTGTTCATGATTTAAAACAGCTGGCATTTTCCCAAAGTAATTGGTTTTCATCTATCAGGACTCATACATCCCTGTCTTCCTTGCATAAATCCTTCCAAGTTCTGGCCAGCTGCTGCCTGAGACCACATCCCTTCACCAGGCCCAAAAGAATTGCCAGCCTAATAAATAGGCTTCTCTGCCAGGCCTATTCTGTTGAGCAGAACAGTCTGCTTTGTGTCACTAAGTCATTCTGAAAAGTCAGCTGATATTTCAACATGCAGTCCTTGGAGGTGATGAGGAGTGACTTGTTTTTTTTTACTATACTTCCTGTAAGAATCTACAATTAACATCAGCTATAACGAAAGTGCTTTCAAATCCAATTGTGCTTTCTTTGTCTTTGTCTTTGTCTTTGTCTTTATTTGATTTATATACCGCCCTACTCCCGAAGGACTCAGGGCGGTGAACAGCCAAACAATAAAATACATAAATACAAAATACAAAGTACAAAAACAGAATAAAACTGAATTAAACAAATTTGGCCTAGACAAATTTAAAACACCCCAATCATTTAAAAACAGATTAAAATTTACGTATTAAAAGAGAAAAAGGGGAAATGGACGTTGGCTTACCTGAACGTCCCTTTTCTGCTCGCTGCGACGACATTCCACTTGCTGGGTAATCTTCAGTGCTATTTGATGGACTGAGTGCCAATCAAAACTTCCTCCACAGCTTGGACACTCCCCCTTCATCTGCGCATGCTCAGTCTTTTCATGAAGAGGCACATCAGTAATGGTAATGGATCAAAGATATGAACAGGAACTCCAAACAGGAAATCAATCACCAACCAGCAACTCCATAAAATTCAGTGGCTGTAGAGGAAGACAAACCAAAACCCCCACCCTGGCCAGGCGATGGATAAGGCTATGGGAGGGTCGGAATGTCATCGCAGCGAGCAGAAAAGGGACGTTCAGGTAAGCCAACATCCGTTTTCCTGCATCGTTGCTCCGACATTCCACTTGCTAGGATATACCCAAGCTTAATGCATTTGGGCGGGAGCCGAATCCATCCTCTGGCCACAGGAGGACATTACAGCTTTTAAAACCCTTCTACCAAAGGAAGCATCTGCCGAAGCAAATGAATCTAATTGGTAGTGTCTAATAAAGGAGGATATTGACGACCAAGTGGCCGCCCTGCATATATCATCGATAGACGCCTGAGTAGCCCAGGCGGCAGATGTGGCAGCACTGCGGGTGGAATGTGGTACAATCCCCCTGGGAGCCTGGGTACCCCGTGAAGTGTAAGTTGCAGAAATACAAGCCTTAATCCATCTCCCGACTATAGCAGAGGAAACTTTTTGTCCCAGAGAAGATGGTAGAAAGGAGACTAGTAGAGCCTCAGTCTTGCGGAAAGAAGCAGTTCTTTGGATATAACATTTCAGCGCCCTACGTACATCTAGGGTATGCCATCTTTTCTCTAACAGATGCCTAGGGTCTGGGCAGAAATTAGGTAGAACAATATCTTGAGATTGATGAAAAAGTGAGTTGATTTTAGGAATGAATACTGGATCTAGGCGCATGACCATCCTATCCAGGAAGAAGATACAGAGATCTTGACAAATCGACAATGCGGCCAATTCCGACACTCTGCGAGCTGACGTCACAGCCAAAAGGAAAGCAAGTTTCAATGTTAGATGTCGTAAGGTGGTGTCCTTGAGCGGCTCAAATGGAGAGGAAGTAAGTGACTGCAAAACTAGATTAAGATCCCAAATTGGGTAATGGTGCACTGTAGGAGGGCGCAGATTGATCGCGTCCTGCAGAAATGACTTAATCAGTGGATCATGTGATAACGATTGCCCTTTGTCACCTGGAATAACTGTAGCCAAAGCTGCAACCTGACGTCGCAGCGTAGAAGGTGCTAGTCCCTTTTCGAGACCCCCTTGCAGAAAATGGAGAACCTCAGGCACCGTCGCCAACGTAGGGTCTATATGTTTAGCAACACATCAGTGAGCGAAAATTCTCCAAGACGCGTCATAGATGCGTATTGTGGATGGCCGTCTGGCTGCTTGAATAGTAGATATGACTTCGGAAGATGGGCTTTCATTAGTCAAATCCTTTCAAGCGCCAGACGGTCAACTGGAGCCAGTCTGGATTTGAATGACACACCACCCCTTGGCTTAGAGATATTCAGTCGCTTGGGATCCTCCACAGTGGTTCGATTGACCGATCGACCAGATCCGCGAACCATTCTCGGCAAGGCCAATACGGTGCCACTAGGACAAGATCTGCTCGTTCTTTCATCATTTTCCGGATGACTTGCAGAATGATGAGAATGGGGGGAAAGGCATATAGGAGTCCCCGAGGCCACGGAAACCTCAGGGCATCTTGCCCCTCTGTGCCTGGTGTCGGAAACCGGGACAGGAATCTCGGGAGCTGTGTGTTTGTTGCCGTGGCAAAGAGGTTGATGATGGTGTTCCGAACCTGTTGGAGAGTTTGAGGAATAAACTCGGGTGTAACTTCCATTCCGACTGGTTGATTTGCCCCCTGGTCAGCCAATCCGCTTGCTGATTTGTGGAACCGGATATGTGTTCTGCTCTCAACGAGAGAACATTCCTCTCTGCCCACAACATCAGTCTCTCCGTCTCGTCCATGAGCGCTTTGGATCGAGTTCCGTCCTGTCTGTTTAGATGGGCCTTCATGGCCATGTTGTCGATCAAAACTAAGACATGTTTTCTTGACAGTTGAAGATGGAAATGTTGAAGTGCCAGCCTGACTGCTCGCAACTCCAGCCAATTTATGCTGTGTTGTTTCTCGGCCCTGGACCAGGTACCCTGTGTGATCTGAGAGTCCAGGTGGGCCCCTCACCCATAGAGGCTCGCATCCGTAGTCAGTGTAATCCTGGTTGGCTCGAGGAATAGGGATCCCGTGCAAAGGGCGGTGAAAGCCACCACTTCAGTGATCTTTTTACTTGAGGTGACACTCTGATCTTGGTTAGCGAGTCCACCGTTCCCTGCCTTTGAAAAGGCAACAGAAGCCACTGTAGTTGGCCCGTGTGGCAACGAGCCCAGGGCACTATGTTTATACACGAAATAAGCTTGCCCAGTAGTTGGGACAACAGAAGAAGCGAGACCGTCTTGTGCGAGAGTACTTTTGTCATCAGTTCCTGGATGCTGGATTGTCGATCTGAAGAGAGAAACACTAGACCCTGTATTGAGTCTATCACCGCCCCTAGGTGTAATAGTCGTGTCGTGGGAACTAGGTGGCTCTTGTCCCAATTGATGGTAAATCCGTGAGCTTGCAACGTTTGAATCACATGCTGCCTGTCCAGATTCGCCTGTTCCAGGGAAGAAGAGAGAGTCAATATATACCAGGTAACAAACCAGTCTCACCGAGTTTTCCCAGAGCGTTGCCGCGACCGTCGCCATGATCTTTGTAAAGGTGCATGGAGCTGACGAAAGGCCAAACGGCATGGCTCGGTATTGAAAGTGCCATTCTGCATAAGCGAAACAGAGGAATCGCCTGTGAGCTGGGTGAATGGGCATATGAAGATATGCCTCCTTCAGGTCTATGGATTGCATAAGATCGCCGGGACAAATGCACTTTAGAACCGAGCTGAGCAAGTGCATCTTGAAGTGACGATACTTTACATAGAGGTTCAGTTGCTTCAGATTGTGGATGCCCCGCCAGCCCTCCGAGCTTTTGGGCACGAGAAAGAGGATGGAATAAAATCCCGTGCGTGCTTGCTGTTCCGGGACCGGTTCTATGGCCTCTATTTTCAGTAAATGTTGGATTTCCAACTTCATGAGATGGTGTTTGGAGGGAAGAGTGGGCAATGGGCATTGAAGAAAACAAGATGGAGGAGGGGAGGTGAACTCCAGCAGGAGACTGTCGGTAACTGTGCAAATAATCCAGTTGTCCGTCATTGAAAATTCCCACTGGTGGTAGAACAACTGGAGTTTGCCGCCAATGGGGAGAGAAGACATCGAGTCATTTACCTCGACGGAACGATCGGGAACCTGCTCCTTGGAAGGGGTGCTTGAATGTTGTCTGACATCTGCCCCGGTCATGAAAGGAAGAGCGGTCTGGATAGGTAGCATAGTGTTGCGAAGACGATCTTGGGAAATAGGAACTGCTGGGTCCCTGCTCAGGCCGAAATGGCTGCCTCGGATAAGGAGAAAAGCGACGGTCAGGTCTTCTATAAAATGACGGCAGCACCTTCTTATCACACCCTTCCACCAGAATCTGTTCCAAAGATGGGCCGAAAAGAGACTGACCATGATAAGGCGCCGTCGTAAGCCGCCATTTAGATTTCATATCCACCCTCCAATGGCAGAGCCAAAGGAGGCGGCGGGATGTTACTGTGGAGGCTAATGCTCTAGATGCAAATTTGGCGGCATCGAGAGAGGCATCTGCCGAATACTCGGCTGCAGCAATTATCTTAGTCAAGTTTTGCTAAAGGCGTCCTCAGGGGGCAATCGCTCGCGTAATTGTCGAAGCCAAATCAACAATGCCCGATTAAAAAACGAAGCTGAAGTGGCTGCCCTGATTTCCCAGGCAATTGCCTGGTGAGTCTTTCGGCATGTCATCTCTGCACATTTATCCTCCAACTTCAGTCCTTCACCCGCATCACTAACTAACACCGAAGGTGATGTAAGGCTAGTTACCGGCTCGTCCACTGATGGCAATTGTAATAATGCCTCCAATTCGGAAGAGGCACAATAAAGCTTCTTGTCAAAACTATTAGGGCCTGACAGAGATCCAGGCTATTCCCAGGGCTTCTTGACCATTTGGGAAAAAAGATCGGGACAGGGTACATAATCATAATCCGTAGAAGGAACTGGTAACAGACTGCTAGTAGACTCCGCCGGAGTACGAGGGGCAGAAGACTGGTCCAGACCATGCTCCATATTTGTAGCTACCTTCGCCTTACGAAGGAGAGACTTGAACAATGTGGGCTTGAAAAGCCCCTGAAAGGCAGGCCTATCCGCAACAGTCTCATCATCATCAGATAGCTCAAAATCCTCTAAATAATCACTCTCTGGATCCACCTGGTCGATGTTACGGTAGGTTTGCATCGAATGTTGTGAATTGGGCATAGGGGCATTACAAGGGGCCGAGGCTGTAGCCATAGGTCCCACAGGTAAACCAGCTTGTTGTAACCCCGCCTGGAAAATACGGGTGAATGTCTGAAACAATAAAGCCTGAAAGTCCACAGCCTGACCAGATGACTATTCATCCCCTACACGGAGACCAGCAGCCGCTGGAGTGAAGGTGACCTCAGGGATAATTTGAGGCAACTGATAAGTAGTGGGACCAGAAGTTATAGCCCCATGAGACTCAATGCCTCTGGAAATATATGGCAAAACCGGACCCTGTGAGCCTAGAGTCTGTTGCCATGTCACATTCTCAGCCTTAGGGGACAAGGAGGATGCATAGACTGGACTACAACCACTTCCCCCGAAACACACTCAAGGTCAGGTTGCGCAGCGCGCCTAGCCTTATCAAACTGACGCTCAAGGGCATTGTGCCTGTGCTGAGCATCTTTGGTCATTTTCAAAGTCCCCTCTACCTGTTTAGGCACATCTGCCTGGGCTATGGCCTTGGTCTTGCCCTTCTTAGACCTATGTGACTTGGGAGAAGGCACCCTTGGTGGTGAAGGGGTCTGGTCCAGGTCAGACGAAAGAACCTCTTCCGCCATTCTAACTACAGGCTCGACAGTAAACGCAAAGAGGTTTCTTTTTTTTTTTTTAAATAAACAAATCCCCAAGGGTTTGTCAGAACTTAAATGAAGCAATCAATACTTCCCTGCTGTGATGACTCTCGAAGATAACTTCAGTGGCAGGAGGCAGGACAAAGGCAGACAGCATCTGCAATCACTCACTTCAACACCGCTCTCAGATTCCAGCCAGAGGCTCGAGCAGGAAGAGTGCCACCGCATCGCACTATCAAAATGGCGATCGGGCGAAAACGACGGTTCAAAATGGCGGGTGCTGTCCAGATACCTCACTCAGCACACCGCAAATGCAGCCCAGCAACTCTGTCGACTTTCCTGCTCTGAAAGACGCTAAATAAAGCACTCCGACTCCCCCGAGTCTGCTGCGTCTTCAGGCGGTGAATACAAACGCCGCCTAGTGCCCTCCTGTCAAATGAGTTTGCCGGCAAGGCAGGGACTCCAAAGCCGCTACGGCGCTGAGGGCTGCAAGAGTGAGGGCGGTTATGCTGGCACGCCAGACAACCAGCTCACCACGGCTGTTAACGGGAAGAAAATTTGAACTTCCCTGTAGCGCTGACTAAGGCGGTTAAAAAATCAAATGGCGGCAGGCGCCCCAGCCAGAAAACGCCTGCTCGCCCAGCGCGTCTTTTAAACGGTCAAGTTTGTGATCGCAGCCCTCACAATTAACAAGCGCCCCAATTTAGAAAAAAATTCTGCTGAAAATAATTCGGAAAATGTCGCTAAATGGAGCAGAAAAAGGCACACCAGTCTGATCACCAGCGACTGAGTGAAAAGACTGAGCATGCGCAGATGAAGGGGGAGTGTCCAAGCTGTGGAGGAAGTTTTGACTGACACTCAGTCAATCAAATAGCCCTGAAGATTACCCAGCAAGTGGAATGTCGGAGCAGCGCTGCAGGAAAAAAGATTAGGCCAGGCCCACCTGGTGGAATAAAAAGGTCTTGAGAGTGCGACAGAAGGTGCATAGATCCGGGATCCTCCGTATCTCTGGGGGGAGCTCATTCCAGATAGTAGGTGCCCCCACAGAGAAGGCTCTCCCCCTGGGGGCCGCCAGTCAACATTGTTTGGCTGACGGCACCTGGAGGAGCCCCTCTCTATGAGAGCATACTGGCCGGTGGGAGGCTATTGGTGGTAGTAGGCAGTCCCATAAGTAACCAGGTCCTAAGCAATGGAGCGCTCTAAAGATGGTAACCAAAACCTCTAAGCGCACCCGGAAGACCACCGGGAGCCAGTGCAGCTCAGGTAGGAGAGGTGTTACATGGGAACGCCATGTCGCTCCCATTACCACCCGCACGGCCGCACTCTGCGCCAGTTGGAGCCTCCGGGTGCTCCTCAAGGGGAGCCCCATGCAGAGAGCGTTACAATAGTCCAGGCGGGAAGTGACAAGGCCATGAGTGACCGTGTGTAAGGAGTCCCGATCCAGAAAGGGACACAACTGGCGATTCAGGTGAACCTGATGAAAAATCCTCCCAGTCACGGCCGTCAAGTGCTCTTCTAAAGACAGCCGTGCATCCAGGAGGATGCCCAAGTTGCGAGCCCTCTCCATGGGGGCCAATGGTTCGCCCCCAATAGTCAGTGATGGCGCCAACTGACTATATCGGGACGTCGGAACCCACAGCCACTCGGTCTTGGATGGGTTGAGCCTGAGCCTATTCCTCCCCATCCAGATCCGCACGGCCTCCAGGCACTGGGACATCACTTCAAGGGCATCGTTGGGGTGGTCCAGGGTGGAGATGTACAGCTGGGTGTCATCAGCGTACTGGTGGTACTTCACCCCAAAACCACGGATGATCACGCCCAGCCGCTTTACATAAATGTTGAACAAGAGGGGCGAGAGGACCGACCCTTGTGGCACCCCACATATGAGGGGCCTGGGGGTCGATCTCTGCACTCCTGCCAACACAGACCCCAACTGGTCAGAGAGAAAGGAGAATCACCGCAACACAGTGCCTCCCACCCCTAACTCTTCCAACCGGTACAGCATGATACCATGGTCGATGGTATCAAAAGCTGCTGAGAGATCTAATAGGTGTCAAGCTTCATTGTTATCTCCAAATAAATGAATTTCCAAATGCCCGATCTTTGAGGAAATTTTTCTCTTTATTGAGCATAACAAACTGACCCTGACTCAATGTGTAGTTAGCACTGAACTTTGCCCCCCCAAAAACCTCTCTTTCCGGTTCCCAATTCTCTGCATCTCATTGGCCATCTTCCAAGCCACTCTACTCATCCCATCTCTGTCATTTCACAGGAATGCCCCCCTCCCATGCCATTTCCGTGGAGACAGTTCTTCAGGGGAAAAAGTAGGTGAAAGTTCAAGCCTCTCCTCTCTTCCTTATGGCAGCTTGGAAGCTGACAATAGGACTAGGACAGAGGAGCAAACCCTGTCCCGAGCCCCCCAGAGATCATCTACCCACACGACCAATGCCGTTTCTGTACTGTACCCAGGCCTGAAACCCAACTGGAACGGATCCAGATATATTGTTTCATCCAGGTGCTGGGAGAACTGTTGCGCAACCATGCTCTTGACAACCTTTGCCACAAAGCGAAGGTTGGAGACCGGACGATAATTAACCAACATTGTTGGGTCCAGGGAAGGCTTCTTGAAGAGAGGCCTCACCACCGCCTCTTTCAAGGCTGCAGGAAAGTCACCCTCACCCAACGAAGCATTTATGATCCCCTGGAGCCAGCCTCGTGTCACCTCCCGGGAAGCCAGCACTAACCAGGAGGGACACGGGTCCAACAAACATGTGGTCACGTTCAGTCTGCCCAGAATCCTGTCCACATCCTCAGGGACCACAGGATCAAACTCATCCCAGATAACATTTTCAAGACCTGACACAGTCCAGATCTTCCTGAATCTAAGTGATTTTGTCATGCAGATACCTCAGCAATTTATCAACAGCAAACGGCACAAATTATTATTAATGGAAGTTTGACTACAAATTTTAGTATTGAAAAAGGAACAAGACAAGGTTGTCCGCTATCCCCACTGTTATTTATTTTAACATTAGAAGTCTTGCTGAATACAATACGGGACTCAAATTTATTACATGGCATAGCTATTAGGCATGAGGACTACAGGACCAGGGCATTTGCAGATGATCTGGTTGTTACCCTAACACAGCCGATGGAATCAGTAATCCAGATGAAAGACATTATAAATGAATATGGTATGATATCAGGATTTAGGTTGAATCAGAAAAAGACTAAGATGATTGTTAAAAATATGACACAAGATCGGAAGCAGGAACTTGAAAGCAAGACAGACTTTGAAATAGTATCAAAAGTTAAATATCTAGGAGTTCAAGTTGCAGACTCTAATATAAAATTACTTCAAAATAATTATGAGGTGTTGTGGCGAGAGGTACAAAAAGATTTGGAGACTTGGAAAAAACTGCAGCTGTCGTTGCTTGGAAGAATAGCAGCAGTTAAGATGAACATTTTGCCTAGATTTCTTTTTTTGTTTCAAATGATTCCGGTGCTTAAAAGTGATAAGCAATTGAGAGAATGGCAAAATGGATTGAATAAGTTTATTTGGAATGAGAAAAAGCTGAGAGTTAAACTGAAAATAATGCAAGATGCTCCAGAAAGGGGTGGCCTTAAACTTCCAAATCTACAATTGTATTATGAAGCTGCAGCTTTGACGCAAGCAAGTGCCTGGTTTGGAAGGATAAAGACTGGAATATTGAATATAGAAAGTCATGACCTTGAATTTGGATGGCATGCATATTTATTTTATGAGAATAAAGTGGATAAAGTATTCAAAAGCCACATACTTAGGAACTCTTTGAAGCACCAATTTAAATGGGATTATAAAATACCGCTATGGCTGGATCTTGGTCATATCATGTGGAATGGTCGTTGCTTACCTGAACGACCCTTTTATATTCGCTGTGAAGACACTCCTCAGACTGGGTAACGATCACTCTCATTTGCACTGCTGAGTGTCAATCAAATCCCTCTGGAGCTGGATCCACCTCACTTCCTGCTCCTTCCTCAGACTTTTCACGAAGACAACTTGGACCAATAGCAGTAGAATCGACAGTGAGAGACTCCACCAAGTAGACAGACAGGAAGCAGACAGCTACAGAGGGAGAAAAAGCAGACCTCCACCAAAGCTGGGCACGGCCAAGAAAAAAGGGAGGGACGGAGTGTCTTCACAGCGAGTATAAAAGGGTCGTTCAGGTAAGCAACGACCATTTTCCTACTCGCTGTTCAGACACTCCTCAGACTGGGACATACCCAAGTTAGAGTAAAAAGGGGGGGAACTAAGCCGTAGACTGGCCTTGGGGAGAGATTACAGCCTGTAATACCCTTCTGCCAAAGGCAGCATCTGCCGAAGCAAACTTATCCAGCCTATAGTGACTTACAAAGGATGAAAGGGATGACCATGTGGCTGCCCGGCAGATATCATCTACTGAAGCCTGGGTAGCCCAAGCCGCTGAGGTTGCGGCGCTACGGGTAGAATGGGGCAGTATCCCACCCGGGATGGGGGCCTCACTTAATTCATATGCCTTAGATATACAGGCCTTGAGCCACCTGCCCACTGTAGTCAAGGAGACCTTCTGACCCAGGGAAGAGGGAAGGAAGGACACCAACAGAGCCTCAGTCTTGCGAAAGGGGGCAGTCCTCTTAAGATATCTTCTCAATGCCCGTCGCACATCCAAGGTATGCCATCGCTTCTCAGCCGGATGACGCGGGTTCGGGCAGAAATTGGGCAAGACGAGTTCTTGGGCTCGATGAAAACGAGTGTTCACTTTGGGAACAAAGGCCGGGTCGAGGCATAGAACAACCCGGTCAGGATAGAAAACACAGAGATCACTCCTCATGGATAAAGCGGCAATTTCGGATACTCTGCGCGCTGAAGTTACTGCCAACAAAAAAGCCATCTTGAAAGACAAGTAACGTAGGCTGGACGAAGCAATGGGTTCGAACGGTGGATTCGTTAAGGCCTGCAGCACCAAGGTAAGGTCCCAAGTGGGGTAGCGATGGATCGGCGGCGGCCGCAGGTTTGAGACCCCTTGGAGAAAGGAACGAATCCTGGGGTCCTGAACCAAAGGTACACGAGCCTCCCCTGACAGGACAGTGGCCAGGGCTGCCACCTGTCGGCGCAGAGTCGCAGGAGCCAGGCCCTTGGAAAACCCCGCATGTAGAAAACCCAGAATGTCCGGAACAGATGCAGATGTGGGGTCTACGTGATGATCTCCGCACCATCTGGTGAATGCATTCCATGAAGCGTTGTAAATACGAATTGTTGATGGCCTTCGAGCTGCCTGAATAATGGAGATAACATCGTCAGACAGGTTGTCCTTGAAGAGCTTTATGCGCTCAAATGCCACACGGCTAATTGAAGCCATTCTGGTTCCGGATGACGGACGGCCCCTTGAGTTAGTACTAACTTGTCGAGTGGAATCCTCCACGGTGGTTCGACCGATAAGTTCTTGAGGTCGGCGAACCACTCTCGACGGGGCCAATACGGCGCTACTAGTAGAAGGTTCGCCCGTTCTTGAATGACCTTCCGCACTACCCTGGAGATGACAGGAAGGGGGGGAAGGCGTAAAGAAGGCCCCGGGGCCACTGACTTTGAAGAGCATCCAGCCCTTCTGCTGCTGGAGACGGGTAGCGGGAAAAGAATCTCGGCAATTGGGTGTTCTGAGCCGTCGCGAAAAGGTCCACTAGGGGAAGGCCGAACCTCTTGGACAGGTCCTGGAACAGGCCGGGATCCAACCTCCACTCGGCGTGATCTATTTGGTCTCTGCTGAGCCAATCTGCTTCTTGATTGAGAGTCCCCGAAATGTGTTCCGCTTTTATCGACGAGAGGTGAAGTTCCGCCCACGACAGAAGACGCTCCGCCTCCTGCATTAGTGTCCATGAGCGGGTGCCCCCTTGTTTGTTGATATGGGCTTTGGTGGCACATTGTCCATTAGAATCAGAAGGTCCTGGCAATATACAAGGCGTTTGAAGTGCATCAGGGCGAGACGGACCGCTCTGAGCTCGAGCCAATTTATATTGTGTTGCAGTTCCTTTGACGACCAGACACCTTGGGCTAACTGACGGTCGAGGTGCGCCCCCCAGCCTCGCAGACTTGCGTCCGTGGTCAACACCATCCGAGCTGGTTCCAAGAAGGGGGAGCCCTTGTCGAGGGCCGGAGACAGCCACCACCTCAGTGAAAGGCGCACAGGAGCTGGAACTGTTACCTTGAGAAGAGTCTCTGCTCGACCTTGTCTCTGGTAAGGGAGCAGAAACCATTGAAGGCGACGTAGATGGAAACGTGCCCACGGGACAATGTCTATGCATGAGATTAATTTCCCCAGAAGCTGGGAGAGTGTCAGTAAGGTCACAGTCCTGTGTAGTAAGACTTGAGACACCAGATTCCGTATGCTGACTCGTCTGTCTGGAGATAGGAAGACCACACACAGGTTGGAATCTATTGTTGCCCCGAGGTGCAGAATGCGAGACGTGGGAACTAGATGGCTTTTGGCCAAATTCAAAGTGAACCCATGGTCTTGAAGGGTCTGAAGTACTAGCTCCCGGTCGTGGGTCGCCTGTTCTGGAGAGGACGACAGGATCAAAATGTCGTCGAGGTAGCATGCCAGACGAACAGGAACCTCTCTGAGCGACGCTGCTAACGCCGCCAGCAACTTTGTAAAGGTCCTCGGAGCGGACGAAAGGCCAAATGGCATAGCCTGGTATTGGAAGTGGTGATCTCCAAACGCAAAACAGAGGTACTTTCTGTGGGAGTGGTGAATGGGTACGTGCAAGTACGCTTCCTTCAGATCTACAGATTGCATCAGATCCCCTCGTCGGATGCAGCCGAGCAGAGACTTGAGGGAATGCATTTTGAACCGACGGTACAAGATGTGATGATTGAGACGTCGAAGGTTCAAAATGCCTCTCCAATCGCCCGAACTCTTCGGGACCAGGAATAGCGTTGAATAAAAGCCGGTTTTGAGTTGGTCCGATGGAACTTGTTCTATGGCCTGAATCTGTAACAGATGGTAAATTTCGAGCGACAGAAGAGAACGCTTCTCCGGCTGAAGTAGCCAAGGGCAGTGAACATAAAAGTCCTGTGGCATGGTAGTGAATTCCAAACATAACCCTTCGGTGACAGTTTGGACAATCCAGGCATCCGAGGTGGTAGTTGGCCACAGGTGAGAGAATGCCTGGAGCCTGCCCCCGATGGGGACCAGGTGCGGTGAGTCACTTACCGCGCCTGGAAAAACGGCCCGCTGACTGCCTGAAGGGTCGCCTGAAGTTGGATTGTCGGCGACCGCGGTCACGAAAGGGCGCCCTGTCCGAAGCTGGCTGGTACTGAGACTGCGAAGATCTGTAGTAAGAGGCGCCACCAGCGCCTTGCTCCTGTTGAAAGGACTGTCGATTATAAGGTACGTAGCGCCTATCCTGACGTCGGAAGGACGTGGGTAACACCTTCTTCTTATCCCTATTCTCGATCAGCACAGAGTCCAGGGAGGAGCCAAATAAGGCAGAGCTTTTGTAAGGGGCGGCAGTCAAACGCCACTTGGACTTGGCGTCAGCTCTCCAGTTACAGAGCCACAAGAGACGTCTTGAAGATACTGTCGAAGCTAAGGCCCGGGAAGCAAACTTAGCTGCGTCCAAGGACGCATCAGCTGAATATTCGGCAGCTGCGACCAGTTTGGCTAGGTCCTGCTGTAATCGTGCATCTTCCAGGGGAAGTCTTTCCTTCAATTGGCGCAACCACACCAGCGATGCCCGATTAAAAAATGATGAGGAGGTTGCAGCACGAATAGCCCAAGCCGCCGCTTGGTGTGTTTTACGAAAGCCCATTTCGGCTCGCTTGTCCTCAAACTTGAGACCATCCCCCGCCTCACCTACCAGGATGGAAGACGATGTGAGACTCGCCACCGGATCATCAACTGTAGGTAACTGCAGGAGAGCGTCCAACGCAGGAGCCGAGGCATAGAGTTTTCGATCAAATGAATTCGGCCCCGGCAACGAGGCGGGGCGGTCCCAGGGCTTTTGTACAACCTGGCAGAAAAGATCCGGACAGGGAACAAAATCCTCATCAGGCTGAGGCAGATTGAACAAGTTATTATTGGGGCCTGATGGAGCAGAAGCAGAGGAACCTTGAAGAGGCGTGGAATCCATATTAGTGGCAGCTTTTGCCTTGCGCAGGAGAGAGCGAAACAAAGAAGGCTTAAATAGTCCCGGAAAGGCCGGCTTGTCCTGAATCTCCTCCTCATCCCCTGACATCTCAAAGTCATCTAGGAAATCTTCCTCCCGGGCTGATTCAGGCTCAAGACTACAAGCACCAGATTGCTGCTGATGTTGTGCAGCAGGGGGATGCACAGAACAGGCAGAAGTAGTAGGGCACGTTGGAGCGGGTAAGGCACCAGTGGCTTGCTGCAACCCCATTTGGAACATATGTGACATAGCGTGAGTAAAAAAGTACTGAAAATCCACAGACTGAAGGAAGCCCGGGCCCGTCTCAGGACGGAGGCCGGCTGCAGTGGGTGTAAAGGTAGCTTCAGGACCTGACCTGGAAGCTTGAGAAATATGACTTGCAAAACTAGAGGAGCGAGACCTTGGTCTAACACTAGGCCCTGGCTGATTAGTTGCAGAATTTTGGACCTCCTGAGAGGCCAATGGCTCATCCTCCCTCAGATCACTGGCCAACAAACCTCCACTATGAGAGGCCGAGGGCTCACAGGTCACCTCGTGGCTCAAGCCTTCAGGAATTGGACCTTGACCAGGGTCCTGGGCCTGTTGTCTAGCCTTAGCAAACCACTTTTCTAATGCCTTATGCCTCCTTTGGGCATCCTTATCTGCAGTAGCAGATTTGGAGGACTTCTCCTGTCTAGAAGCCTTAGACTTCTTCCCCCTGAGCTGTTTAGGGGAAGGTACTGGGGAGGGAGATGGACTTCTGTCCAGATCAGAGGAAAGAGCAAGTTCCTCCCTGTCACCCATGATCAATCACCCCAATGAATTAATTTATTTTCACCAATCAATTGTAAATAGACAAGAATTAATTCTATAGAAATAATTGAATATTAGCAAGCTAAATCCTAGTATATATATATCTAAATGTTTTTTTTAAAGAAATAATTATTTCTAAGCAAAACCGTGCTATCAGTAAAACAAGATAACCGCCCCCTCCTTTTTTTTTCTTTTTTTTTTTTTAAGAAATATAAATTAATTTAAACAATATATACTTCCCTGGGGCTTTCAGAGCACCGTGCTGCAGACAGTTGCCAAGTGCAGGTACGATCAGGACAGCGTCCTCACCTGCTGCCAATCTAGCGACCCTGGAAACCAAAGCCCAGGTCGCTAAGGCCACGGAGAGAGCAAAACTGCGGCGAGGATCAGGGCTCAAAATGGCGGCCCGCGAGGTGAAGTTTCAGAAGTCCTAAGCCAGGCGAAACACAGCGCCTGCGGCCGGACTGAAGCTGCAGCAATAAGATAATCACTATTTTTCAAAAACGGCTAATGAGTATGCCAGCCGGCAGGGACTCAAGCCGATAGACGTAATGGCCACAAAGGCAGTCCAAAACCTCGCAAAATGACTTGGCAAAATGGCGGCAATGGCGGGAACAGCTGAATAGAATTAACCGCCAGCCAAGCCAAGCTGCTAGCGGCGGCCGGAGCCCCGAACCGCCGATACGCGCTTTAAACTTCACCAAAGTGAAGGCAATCGAAGCGCAGCACTTTTAAACAGTAAACAAATGATATTGAGTCAATTCCCTTGAAATAAGACAAAAATAATAAAGAAATTTAAACTAGAGAACAGACACTCGATGCTATTGCAATGGCTGAGTGAAAAAGTCTGAGGAAGGAGCAGGAAGTGAGGTGGATCCAGCTCCAGAGGGATTTGATTGACACTCAGCAGTGCAAATGAGAGTGATCGTTACCCAGTCTGAGGAGTGTCTGAACAGCGAGTAGGAAAATACAAATATAATGTCACTCGGGGGGGTTTTATACAAAGAAGTTCTTTTTATGGTTCAGGGCAGATGGCAATTAAAGACATTAGAAATGCTGTTGGAAGAAGGGATTAATTTAACTTGGTTACAGTATAATCAACTTCAACTGAGATGGAAAGATCAAAAAACTGGTATAATGATGCATGAAGAAGAATTGGTTAGACATATAAAAGAGAAAGGTCCAATGCATATTAAGAGAGTTTATAATGTTTTGCTAGAAAGGGACTCGGAAAATGAATTGGTTAAAGATTGTATGATAAAGTGGGCACAAAATTTTGCAGAACCAGTGATGTTGGAAACATGGGAAAAAATATGGGTCCAGAATGTTAAATTTACACAGTCGCAGAATTTGAGGAAAAATTTTTATAAAATGTTTTATAGGTGGCACTTAGATCCCAAGAAGTTATCGTGTATGTATCCTAATGTTCAACCAAAATGCTGGAGATGTGATTGTTTAGATGCTACATATTATCATATTTGGTGGACTTGCAAGAAAGTGAAGGCTTTTTGGATAAAAATTTGGTGGGTTATGCAAAATGTTTTGAAGAAAAAACTTCAGTTTTCTCCACAATTGTTTTTATTGGGTATAGTTAAGGGTTTTACATTGGGTGAAACAAAGCTGATACTGTATATGGTGACAGCAGCCAGATTACTGATAGGTCAATATTGGAAAAACGATGCTATGCCCACCATTGAAGAATGGACCTTGAAGATGGCCAGCTTTGCAGAGATGGCGAAGATTTCAGCATACTTAAAAGACCGAACTCAAAAGATTTATGTATGGGAGTGGAAAAAGTGGATAGATTATGTGCAGAATAAATACCAAACTAAGAAATATCAGATAGCTTTTAGTTGAACGAATGTATTATGTAGGGTCAAATTAATTGAGTTTTATGAAGGTATTAACAGTATATAGGGGTGGAGGGGTTTAAGTCTTATAAGTTTTATAAAATGTATTTCTCAATTAGGATTTTATACTGTGGAAATCCTGGGGGGGAAAGGGGAGGGTTAGGGAGGGTATGGGGGGCTTGAGGGGGGGAATTGGGGAGAAAATGTATTTGTAAAACTTTTTAAATAAAAAAAAAAGACTGGTAATAGTAATAAAAAGCTATATTGAACATAACCCCATGACTAGTTGTGTTTCCCAGTTGAGGGTATACAACTACTGTGGAACCAACTACAGTAAAATTAAGATCATGTTTTTGCAAAAAGACCTAAATTGCTTGCTTAGAAGATAAATGGCCAGAACATTAAGCAAGTTAAATCCTTTAAATATCTGGACGTGGTTTTCCATAGCTCTACTAAACACAGTGCATATCAAAACTAAGTTAATCAAAATGCCCCCAAAACAACAATAGCCATTCAATCTTTTAATTTTTCTATAGGAGAACAGTATATTCCAGTAGCACTGAAGTTATATTCAGCTAAGGCTTGTGCACAACTACTTTTCAATACTTAGCTGGGACCTTAATCCTTTTTTACTCCTCTGGAAGATGTGTAATCCAAATACCCAACAACTATAGGATGCTGTATAGTACTAAGGAGGGAGGCAGGATTATCTAAAGTAGAAACAGGTGCATGAACTTACATTTCAACATATTGGTTAAAATTACTCTTTTCCCCTACAGGTTTGAGACAATTATTAATATAGAAGATAATTACAAATCAATATGTTTAGGACCATTTTACAAAAACTCTAGTATTATAGCTTCTCCAGGAAAGTGCTTGTAATGATAGGATATGAGTGTGCACTTAATGCATTCAAACAACACACCAAAGATCTGGAAATCCAACAACAGCAGTCTGTCATTCCCAAAAAAGTTTTCCTGAGGAGTCAAACTCCACCTTTTAAAGTAGTGAGATGCTTATATTAAATAAATATCTCAAAAATCTGAAGGGTATTAATTTTAGTGCACTGAAATGTATTCCCACAGCATTTTTGCAGGGCTAATGCAAAAAACAAAAACAAAAACATATGAGCTGAGGTTGTGCCCCTGTAGATAAAGGTCTATCGAAACTACAGCTCATGTCCTACTATACTGTTTCTTCTATAAGGACTCACCAACACAAGTTGTAACACCTCACCTAACAATACATCCAGGAAATACTGATTTCTTCTATGTTTAACTGCTGTTATCAGATCAGTCCGTAGTTTTTTTTAATGTGGCCAATTTTTTATACTGTATGCAAAATTAGGCACTCTAACTGTCCACTGATATAATCCACCACTAATTGTAATATATTACTTTGTCTGTTTTTTATTTTTATTACAATTATTTTAATGCTTTTATTTGTAGTTTGTGACCATAATAAAAATTAATTGATTGACTGAATGTAGAAGCCACTTTGATGAGCTAATACATGTTGATTAGTAAGTCGGAACAAATAATCATCTACTCCTTTCCTGAGGATGGAAGAAAATAAGCCATGAAATCTTATGTTATTCTTAAACGGAAAGATGAATGCCTCTGAATAAGCCTCTTATCTTTCTGAATAATGGCTCTGAATATCAATGCAATTTCATCCACCATTTCATAACACACATATGTTTTCCTGGTTCGGGAATCTGGGGAAGACAATAGATTGGGGAATGCTGAATGGACTATGATGTTTAAGTACGAGTACAAGTACAATTAGAAATAAAATGAAATTATACCTATGTGTGATTAATTGAGGTACTCAGAAAAGAGAGAAAACAGTTTGAGAGTACAAAGTGGCTTTCAACAGGTCTTCGTTTTATAACTTGCTTCCTCTACTTCTGAAGGTCCTTCTATGTTGATGGACCAAAAATCTCATGGTGAAGCATACATTTTCCTTTGGAAAAAAGTATGGGGAATAAAGAGAGAAAAGTAACAACTCTGAAATGATTTCTACTGTATTCCGATTCTTGTTAAATGTTATATATCCTATGAAAAGAAAGGAGGAAGAGAAAGAACAAATCTGAGCACTATTTTTCATTGCTTATTTTCTAATGCACATCCCCAGCTTCCCAATTTTTCAGATGTGCTGGAGCATAATTCCCATAATTTTTCATTCTTGCTGTAAGAAGGCTGTTGCAAACTTCAAACAGAATTAAGTACAGTAGCCCCACATGGCTTAAATTATTACATGCCTGAATAAAATTAGTAACAGCAATTCTGTCCTATGATCAGTGCATATAACTGGGCTGAAAGATTTATTCTAAAACTATAATACAGTTGTATAACCCAGTGTATAAAATCTAATTACCCATAGATTTAATTAGTCATAGTTCCAGTAAATAACCATTTTCTTTGTATGTTTGCCAAAACATGACTTTCCATGCTTAAATAAATAAAAATTATATCAGATCCATTATGGATCTTTGTGTAGCATATTTATAATTTAAAGTCAAGATCTTGCTTCTCTATTAATTTTGAGATAAACTGTTGTCAGTTGAGCAAGTTACCCCAATGTTTGCCTTATCCTGCTAATGATAGACAAAGGAAACACAATGGTACTTTATCTATGTTGGTCTGAACAATTCCTCAAGAAACGTCCATTAATGGGAAATAATGGAATGACATCAAGATTACATATTGGGCTACTTGTCAGCGTAGTGTACTTCCTTAATTCCAGCCATTTCTTATATTTAATACTATGCTTATGACAGTGCCATCTATTCTAAACTATCTTCTTTGCTGCTGTTTCAAAAGCTGGTCCTGCCACATGTGGTCAAATATGGCAATAAAGTTTACCTACCTATCTACCTATCTGCTGCTATCACTACTGCCTCTTTAGCAGCATAGCTTTTTAAAGTAACCTAGACCCACAAGTTCTGTGGCTGCCACTGCTGCCTCTTGTCTGTTTTAACTCATGCTGCCCTAATTTCTAGAACAGCCACAGCTTCAAAAGCATCCTCAAGGAATGGTCAATATCTAGCAAGTGTATAAATAACCAATCTACTCTTTTTCAAGGGCTGCAAAGATGCAGTTATGGCACTGCAACAACTGGAGAAGCAGAATTGGGAATGCCTAAGTGGGAATGCAATTCAAGATCCAGAATGTGAGAGCACCAATCTGCTGTTTTTATATTGATGCTTGTGGGTAAGAACTTGACAGCTTGGGATTTAAACAAATTTAAAGCATTTAAAGTAGATGATCTATCTGGATCTGTGGAGTTATTCTTCATCTGACTTCTGAACCTGGTGGAATCGTCTGATCCCAACCATGTAAAGGAAAGTAGGAATGGATATTTTCAGTAGCAATGCCCTAAGTTTGGAATTGTTTCCTCACAAAGGCGAGCCATACTCAGGCTTACTGTGTTCTGCTAGGCAAGATTATTTCTATTCCTCTCACTTTTGAGATTGAACTATTCTTTCAACATGTTTTAGCCTGGAGGTAGTACGCAAACTAAGAATTAAAATATTGCTAATACACAAACCATAATCACATCAGTTAGAGGTTCCTTAATGGATAAAACAGACATCCCATTAATGAACTAAAAATAACCACTTGTTAGAAAGTATTTATCATAACCTAATTACTGGTCAGTGATGGGATTCAATTTTTTCTCCTAGTAGTTCTGTGGGCGTGGTGATGGGAAGGTACCTTGTTTTGAGTGGCATCGAGTTGGCCATGCCCACTCAGTCACATGACCCCCCTCAAGCCACGCCCACAGAACCGGCAGAAAAGGCAACCTGTCCCTTTATGGTCCCCCTCCTCCCCACCACGTCCAAGTACTTTAAAGGGACACTGCAGTATGGCTGCCTTCCGAGCAGCTCCGTTGTCACACTGTCCCTCTGGCACAGCAGGCCGTTCTCCTGGCCGGGTCTGGCAATGGGGTGCAGCTGCTCACATGCATCGGCAGGCAATAGGTGTGTGTGTGAGGCCGGCAAGAACAGGGCAGCAACAGTGGCGACGGGACTTCAGGCTTCTTTTTTGGCCTGTAGTTTTCGGTGCAAGAAGCCAGCAGCCGCCACCTCTTTTTTGCTGTGAGAAGCTTCTTTGCCAGCCGGAACTGAGCCAGCAACGGTGGCTAGAGGCTTCTTGCACTGAAAAAGAGGTGGCTGCTGCAGGCTTCTTGTGCTGAAAACTACAGAAAACTCTAGGCCGAAAAAGAGGGCTGAAGAAGTCCTATTGCCGCCATTGCCGCCCTGTTCTTCATGCCAGCCATGCACGTGCACCCCATTGCCTGTTGGTTCATGGCCAGACCCGGTCAGGAGAATGGCCTGTTGTGCCAGAGGGACAGCATCACAGTGGAACTGCTCCGAAGGCAGCCGAAAACTACCAGTGGCTGGAGGCTTGTCAGCTCAGCCTCACCAAGGATCCCCACCAAGGCACGGACAACAGTAAGCGAGACAGAGGGTGAGTGGGCAGTATGCGGGCAGAGGCCCAGGGGAAGGCCAGAGCCAGGAAATGATGTGTTCATTTCCTGGCCCAGCCAAGATGAATGGTGAGCGGGCAGAGGCTCTGGGGCAAGGCTGGAACCGGGGAATGGTGCATTCCCTGACCTTGCCAAGGCGAACGGCAAGCGGGTGGCATGCTTACCTTTGGTGAGCAGAGTGAGCGAGGCACGGAGCAGGGCCGTGCGTTGAAAGCAACATATATAGGATGGGATGAGTGGGGGCAAGCAGTGACCGGGTGGGCAGGACCAACCAGAGGTGGTATTTGACGGTTTTGCGAACCAGTTAAAATTTCCTATAAGGAACATTTTATGTACAGTTTGATATACAGCTTTCATCATTATTTGACATTTTAGGCTAAATATTGTGAAAGTTTTGATCTCTCTGGTCTCTCCACATTACCTCTAGACAATAAAGAGAATAACAAAGCCCCTAAATTTAAAAGGTTATGAACTATTGCTTATAAATGTATAACTTATAATGTAAAAGAATCTTCTAATGAGAAAAAAATAGCTTTAACTAAAAAGGCACTGCAATCTTTTAAAACCAGCTATTTAATTATAAGGCCTGTCATTGGGTTTGATACATTGGGTTTTATCAGCAGTGCTCTCTTAGCCAACGCTCAAACATGAAAAACAAAAGATAAAACTTTCCTTTGTATACTTCCAAAATGGGAGGGATCAATTTAATACCTTTGTGACTGAAAAAGTAAAATTCCATTTACGATACTTGCCAAAAATCATGTGACTTGGTTCACACATCTAAGGGCTCTACAGCATAATGGATTTAAATTATTTGTCTCCCATCTCAAATGAGCTGGAAATGCAGCTGGCATAAGAAAGGCTCCAAAGTTTCAATCCATTCTCCAGCTTGACTCTTCTGGTTATATGTTCTGCCTGGATGGAAGTTACCATAGCTCTTGACAGGTGAATTCCCAGTTTTTCTGCCTCTCCTATTTGTGTCTGAAAAACAAGCCCAAACTGCTTTTCTTTCCTCTGTGGTTCTTTCAGGAGTGGTTTCCATGGAGAAACCTTCTATCTCAGTCCTTCTTTGTTGATTTCCCCTCAACTTTGATACCTTTTGGTTTGGGATACCCACCAATAGACTCCTGAAAACAACAACAGGATTACTTTGCTCCCCGTCTCAAAAGAGAAAACTGGCAAAACTCTTTATCAGCTTCATTTGTTTTTTTAAATATGCCATTTCACAGAAAAGGTGTCTAAATTTACTAGTCCATAGATAGCAGGAAAAAAAAGTCTAGTGATCTATTGTTCCTTTCTAACTACTTATTACTTCCTTATATTGCATGACTTGTGACTATCAAATAGGAGTGTTTTACTACATCACTTATCAAAGATCTAGAAGGAATTATGTAATAAACTGAGACTTAACTCACAAAGCACAGCAGACTTTAAGTTTTACATGAGATAACTCTTCTCCACAAATAATGCATATACCTTGAAAATGGCTGTGACGGCAGCATGTAAAGAGGAGGGAGTGTTTCATAAGCAAAGTTCAAGGCATGTTTTCTTTCAATGCTTGTATTTTTCTGTTCCTTGAATGGGCTTATTTGGTTCATCCTGCCTCTCTGAAGCCTCATCTTTTTTTAAAAAAAACCCACCCATACTTGACCCGTTGCTGTGTGGATTGTTAAAAACTCTAAATATTATTTAAAATGTATTTGTCAACAAGATGCACCCTGTCAGCTATGATTCTGCCCATCCAGCCTGATGTGCTAGTATCTTGTACTGTACAACAGTATCTTGTACCACTGAGGTACAAGATACAAGATTATGCATTAGGCCAGGGGTAAAATCCAGCAGATTCTGACAGGTTCTGGAGAACTGGTAGCGGAAATTTTGAGCAGTTCGGTGAACCGGTAGCGGAAATTTTGAGTACTTTGGAGAACTGGCAATTACCACCTCTGGCTGGCCCCAGAGTGGAGTGGGAATGGAGATTTTGCAATATCCTTCTCCCAGGAGTGAGGAGGAAATGGGGATTTTGCAGTATCCTTCCTCTGAAGTGGGGTGGGAATGGAGATTTTGTAATATATTTCCCTGCCATGCCACCAAGCTACCCCACACCCACCAAGCCACGCCCACAGAACCAGTAGTAAAAAAAATTGGATTTCACCACTGCATTAGGCCTTTTCTCTAACAGCATCTGTATTTTGAAATCCACCCAACCAAGTTACATTTGACCTTAACTCTCCTTTCATTCCAAGTCTCTGAAGACTATTTTATTTTGAGAGTCCTTCAGTTCCTGTTATGACTGTGGATAGCAACCAAGTTAGTTTTTGATTGTTTTATTGTGTTACAATATTCTGAATTTTTTTTAAGAGCCACTTTGGTCTATTGGTGAAGGCATCAGGCTAGAAATCAGTAGATTGCAAGTTTAGCCTTGCCTTAGGCATGCAAACTGGTTGAGCCAGTTACTTTCTTTCTCAGCCCAGTTCACCTCACAGGGTTGTTGTTGTGGGGAAAATAGGAGGAAGAACAAATATTAGGTATGCATGTCACCTTGAGTTATTTATAAAAATAGTAACATTTGATAAACAAATCTAAACAAATGTTTATTTTTGCTTTGCAAATACTTCTCCCCCCCCCCAATACAAATAGGTTGTATTTGTGTTTATTGAAACTATAATCCAGTAGCATGGGTCAAAATGTCTAGACCTCTCCAAATTAACTACCAAAATAAATAATAATCTCCCGGAATTCCCAATTAGCACAGGAGAAGACATTTTCTTTCTTTGGACTTTGGTCATATGGCCTGGGGAGGAAAGTATTAACATAATGCAAGCTAAAAGAAGTAATTGCTGCATCACTTTCCATTGCCTGGTTGGGTGGGGCAGATCTGCTGAAAGAGAGAGTTCATTACAGTGAGGACTGAAGGCCATAGGACAGAAACATACCCAAGACAGGAAATGTCTGTTACTGGATAAGAAATGAAACTATACATGCCTAGAAGAGAAACAATAATCTACAGCCCAAACCCTTGTATAAAATTAAGTCTGAATGCCTTTTATTCAGTCTAGCATGAAACAATATTCTGGAATCACATTTACAGGTACTGCCAAAACTTCCCCCCATTATCAATTCAATTGTATTAAGAGATACATTGATGACTGACAAATGCAGCATGTAGGAAAGCAATAAAAGACCTGGGATATTAATATAATTTGGAGTAACTGAACATGAGCTGATGGTTAATAAATCAGTCCACACAGTTCTATTCAGTTTTCTAATATATTCAATAGTCACATACTATTTGCCTAGGAATCGAGGTTTATAAACTTATAATTATTACAATCAGGGGCATCTTTGGGGTCTGTCAAAAAATTCAAGAGGATGGTTGCAATTATATGACTGAAGTCACATCGTCTTTTATGTGTGACATGTAGCACACACAGAAGCTCTGATTTCTATGTTCACTTTTGCTACAGGCTGTTTTTGCAGAACTCCATTATTGCAAGAAATTACATTGACAATCAGTTTAAAAGTATAAGAGATTAATGCCAGAATCAAATCATTGAGGTTGATTCTATTTTTTGTTTAACTATATTTTATTTGAGATTTTGTAAAATAGCCTTGAAAACTGAAATTCTAGAAAATGGTTCTGTATTTAAAAGATAACAGTAATCAGGGATTTGTTAACTATTTTTCTCTTTTCAGCTAAATGAGAATTGTAAGTGGACTGATTACATACGACCAGAGTTAGCCTCCTTAAATCATTTAGGAAAATTATTTTATCTACTTTTATCTATTTTATTAAAAATCAAATCCAAGCCCCAAAGAAGTGACAGTTGTAATTTAGTAACAGTAAGAAAGGAGCAAATATAGGTGATTCTTGACTTATAATCATAATGGAGCCAGAAAATTTGGCTATAAGTCAAAGTATCATGTGAGCAGATTTAAGAACCATTTTTGCTTTTGCGCTTTGTAAAGCAAATTACTGCAGTTAGTTGTAAAGTGAATTACAAGGCCATTAAGCAAATCTATTCTTTTGAATGGAAAATGTTTGCTGAAAATTGGCAAAAAAAAAAAAAAAGCAAATCATGGTCACATGACCAAAGGATGCTGCAATCAGTTGTGAGCCACTTGTGAAACACCTGAAATACAATAACATGACCACAGGATGGGGAATGACAGTTGTAAGTTTGAGGATGGGTCACAAGCTTTTAAAAAGTTCATCACAATTTTGCCCAATAGTTAAATAACTGGTTGTAAGTCAAGGGCTACTGCAAGGAACGAATAAACTGATTGTCCACTAACATGGCCACTTACCCAAAGGAATGTTTCCTATTTCTTTTTTAAATGGGACACATTAAGAGATTTAAACAAGACAAATTTTCTTAAGGAGGAACCTATTTCCTCCCTGATGAATCTTGATCATAAACATTTAGCAAACCTATTGGATGAACAACCCAGACAGAGCAGATTACAAAGTTAGCCAGCAAAAATTAAACTGCTGCATTTTATACTAAGCGCTGTATCTGAGCTGAAACAAGATTCAGAACAAAAACCAAAGCATCACTTTAAGAATCTTTTGAAGCCTGGAACAAATGAATTTAAGGCAATAGTTCCAATAGTTCCATTTTTAAAGGCAGAATGGTTCATGTTTTCTCCCCTAGGAGTTTTTGTTTTCCTCCCAAGAGAAAATACTGTACAGAAACTTTTATGTCAGATCATTATACTTCCTATACAGAAGACAAATTATACAACTCTAACATGCAAGGCTTTTCCCTGCTTCTAAGGGCTCTTCTAATAATGACAATAAAATATAAAAGAAACTTAAAGATAAATTGTTGTTTAAACTTCCATGAACTACATATCTGAAAAAGCAAAGGTGTATTAATTTTTGATTTGTTTGAAACCCCATCCCATATTTCCAATTGCTTCAAAATTACTGAAAATGCAACCTTCCTTTACCTAATATTTTGCAATTGCATTGGGGCATCAAATGATTCAGAATTATGGAAACTGCATTCATAATGAAAGCCATGGTGGCGTAATGGTTAAAATGCAGTGCTGCAGGTTAACTTACTGCTCACTCCAGGAGTTCGATTCTTACCAGCTCACGGTTGACGTCTTTCATCCTTCTGAGATTGGTAAAATGGGGATCCATATTGTTGGGGGAAATATGATGACTCTGTAAACCACTTAGAGAGGGCTGTAAAGCATTATAAGTCTAAGTGCTATTGCTATAATATCTCTTTAGTGTGCAGCCTGTTCTGTCTTATTATTTATTTAAATTATATTCCATCTTTTTATAAACAACTCCTTATTTTCTTATTTCTTATTTTCTCCACAGCAACCACCCTGTATTATAATACTCAGTATTATTATAATACTCAGAATTGTTGTAACATTCAGTTGGCAGATGGACACACATACTTATCTCAGTACAGATATAAACACTCTTTGGCAAGAGGCAATAAAACACAGGAGTTGCTAGATTAAACTCCTATGCCCTTCCTATGTTGAATCCAAATGTATGCAAGATAAGAACTGAGTGACAAGAGCAGATTATTTGAGAAGTATAACTAACTGTCCTTGTTAGTCTGTTACCTTATATAGCACACTGGAGAGAAAGGAACCAGTCTTAAGCAAGCATGTATAATTCTGGGGGCCTTCAAGAACTGTTACCCTTTTTTCACCAAATATGCCTTGGCTCAAGCCTTCCTGACAATCTTGTGTACCAAGGCTGCTTTATATACAAAACAGCAATATTGTCATAACACAGGAAAGGACCAATTACCCCAAATTATGGCAACAAGCAAAAAAGTGTTTCTGTTCCCAGGCAACCATAACATCTTTATAAATTTTAGCATAAATATTGGAAGGATACTGTCATGGTGGGAAACTGCTGTGAAAAATTGCTAAACTTATGATTTGGAGATGTACAAGTAGATATCTGTCCTAAAGATTTCAATAAACGTCATTAATGGAGCCCATTCACAGACTGCTTTGGTTAGTTCACCGTTCATAAATCAATACATTATTCCTCTGCTTCTGACCATTTGAAGTTTATTTTTCAGTTAGTTCTCTCTTGCCTAGCTTTTCTTTGTTTAATGCAAAACCATATTTGGTGTAAAGTTTTCAGTTATATTTTCTAATCTTATTTCAATGCTAAGGTATTGAAAAGGTCTCTGTTTTGGAAGCAGCAAGGATGAAAAAAAGGGGAATGGATGCTTAACCTTGGTGTCCTTTCCTTTCCCCAGTGGTGGTTGCTACCGGTTTGCACCGGATTAGGCAAACCGGTAGCGGCAGCGGCAGGCTCTGCCTACCCGCCTGGATGCTTCTGTGCATGTGTAAAAGTGTCGTGCGCGCCCATGAGCAAACCAGTAGCAACGGGTTGTGAAACTCACCCCTGCCTTTCTCCTAATCCTGGACTGAGTCTGAAGCACAGAAAAAGCCAACATCCCCTTCTGAATCCATCTGTAAAAGCCAGCTAAGCAAACAGATGGAAAGCCAGCAGGGCAGGATACATGTGCCCAGCTTTCTAATGCAACAGTTTTTTGCCAACTGTCATCTGAGGCAACAACCATCTTAATGGCAAAATGGTTCTTCTCTCCATCTTTCCCTTACAAGGTGGAACACTCTGTGGGGGCACCCACCCTCTGGAATGAGCTTCCTCCCGGAATACGACTGATCCTGTATCTCCGCACTTTCCGTAAGGCCCTGAAGACATTTTTATTTCAGCAAGCCAGCCTAGCCTAATTAGGTTTTTTATGGGTTAGTTTTTAATTGTATAGCTTTGTGGTTTTAAATTGGGGGCCCATTGATTTAATTTATTTTAGCTATCTTAACTTTTATATTGTATGTATTTTAATTTCGGCTGTTCACCGCCCTGAGTCCCTAGCGGGAGAAGGGCGGTATATAAATTCAAATATAAATAAATAAATAAATACAAAATAAATTCTAGGTAATAAAACAACATTGGCATAATATAGCAAAAAAACCACAACAACCCAAAAAACTAACTAAGCCAATACGCTAATTAAGCTCACAATTAGGACAATTGAAACCAGGAAAATATAGAGAGGAAAACAATTATTAAAACAAATAATTTCCTTGAACTGTTGCTGTAATAAAAATCTGCAAGCCCCCTAACAATTTTATTAAAATAAACTGAACATCCGATAATGAAGTTATAGAATAGGTCAGGGGTTTCAAACTCACGTCGTCACAGCAGCGTCACATGATGTATTGGGACTTTCCCCCCCTTCACTAAATTGGGTGTGGGCTTCGCCAGCACGTCATGCATCTGGGCCACTGTCTGTGAGTTTTACAGCCCTATAATAGGTCAACTGACTAAAAGGTTAGAGAATTATAGGCATGCCATGCATAGTACCGTGTTTCCCTGAAAATAAGTCCCTGTCTTATATTTTTCTTAAACTCTGAAATAAGCACTTGGTCTTATTGCCATGCACTCAAAAGCTCGATTGGGCTTATTATCAGAGGATGTCTTATTTTGAGGGAAACAGGGTACATGTTACACAAGCACCTGCCATGAATTAAATAATGTCAATTCTTGGCTTCAAGAAAACTAATAATCCTTTTAGTACTCAGATGAATATTTTGATTCACTGCTATAATATTAGCAATTTTCAAATATTTACTGGATATTTTAAGTAAGGCACATTGACAATCCATGAATTCTTGAGGGGAAAGGAAACACTTTCATAATATTAGGTGCTTTAATCCATTATGGTGACACTAATAGCAATCATTTTGTATATTGACTGTTAATTGTATGAAACATCCAATAAAAGAATGATTCCACTGGCAATGCTCAAGCATCTGAGGAAATTTCTGTTTCCACGTCAAAGTCACATCAATTATGGGGGTTCATTCTGGGTAATTATATAACACAGGTTATATAAACCTCATTTTACAACTGCCTTGATTAGCAATTGTTGGCCGTTACAATGACGATGAAAAAGTAACTTTACAGCCAATAGTCACATTTACAACTTTAGTATGTCTATAAAAGTGAAGGAAAGCTGAAATAAGATCATAAGCATAGTTGCAGTTTTACTTAGTGCTTGCTTTGCTTAACAACCAAATTACCTTTCTCAATTGGAATCTCCAAATGAAAACCTTATGTGCTTTCTTTATGCTTCTTGTAGTTCTCTTCCCCACTTCATTACTGTTTATTAACAGTATGAGACAGCAAAAGTAACTGAACACTTTGGAATTCTTAATTGTTATTTGCCTTTAAAAAACACTTAAAAAAAATAAAGGACAGCTCCTTTGCTTGTTCATGATAAACAAAACTCAAATTATGCAAATCCACTAAAAAGCAAAGAAAGGTAGGCTATGTTGTCAAGCACAATCAAGTGGTAAAGACTGATGGTTGCCTAAATCTGAGACTCATGTCCCTAGTACATCTTCAACCCAATTAAAAAAACCTTAAGCAATTACATAGGTGATTAATGCTCACCCAAAACAACGCTGTGCCATCATAGATGTGATCTCTCCAGGCACACTTGGTAGCTATTGGATGGGGAGACCTTTTCTACTTCTGATATGTACAATTCCATGCATGTCAACCTGACTAGTTGCTCATTAGCCACTGAAACAGCTTTCTCTAGTTATCTTGCTCTTCAATTCTCCAAATTGTAGGAATATATGTGGAATGTGGCAAGTAGAAGAAAGGAGTGTTTCATATGCAGGTAGTTGTCTACTTAGAACCATTCATTTAACAACTGTTTGCAGTTATTATGGTGATGAAAAAAGTGACTTACAACCAATCCTTGCCTTTACGACCATCAGAGTGTCTTAAAATCCACTGCAGTTCCCTATAGTCATATAATCAAAATTCAGGCACTTGTCAACTAGCATGTATTTGTGATGGGCTGCAGTGCCTCGCAGGCATGTGATTGTTCTTTGTGACCTTCCCAAGGGGCTTCCAACAAGCAAATCAACGGGGAAGCCAAATTCACTTAACAACCATGTGATTTGCTTAGCAACCCTAGCAAAAAAAAAGCTGTAAAATTAGATCTGATTCCGTTAATGATCATTTCCTTAGCAACAGAAGTTCCGGTCCCAGTTGAGAACTAGCTGTATGTACACATCAGAGTGTATTTATTGCAGAAAATGCTAATGGAAATATAAGTAACAGAACTGCTATACCACAGTAAAATGGACTCATCAGTACATTTTCACAAACATATTCAGAAGTTTACACAATATTTTTTACAACTACAATGTTGGACTATACATATGATGATTGCTAAAATGCATTGTTTTATTATGATATAAAACTTCTAAATTGCTGCAAACTAATTTGGATTTATAAAGAATAGATTAAAATATATGCCTGCAGTAACACACCTATTTGACAAAGCCAAATATATTAGACAGAGCCAATTCTCAGCAACAATTTAACTTAAATGGAGACCAAATCGAATCCTTGTACTTATTCTTCAAGCCATCATCATCAAGATCTCCTGCTCTTTACTACACTACTTGCCTTTCTCATTATGAAAGTAGTTTGGAATGTTTTAAGTTTTGGTTTCTCCAACGTTATCTCTTCCACCTTCTGATTTCCCCGTGTTGTTTCTTTGAAGAGCTTTGCCCACAATGCTCTGCCCCCTCCCTCCCATCACACACTCTCTTTTTAAGAGAACTTGAAGTAGCATATTCTTTTGACATTATCTTTTCAGTTCTAGCATTTCCATTAGGAAAGCATATTCTATTTGCTTGGCATTTCTAGCCAACTATTTCAATGCCTCATACCACTATCTCTGATACTTAGGACCATAACTCATTTTGAAGGACAGATCTCAAACAGTGCACTTGAAAAATCTGTAATTTGTAGGCTTTAAAATGAAAAGAGGGGGAAGTACTTTCTTTTTTTCACACAACAAATCAACTGAAAGGATCTTCAGATGACCCATGCTGGCTAGCAGCTTCAAAAAAATCATTTAAGTTATGTTGCCAGAGAATGGATGAGAATTTTTGAGGCCATCAAGGCTACAGTACTCTTTTAATGTAAGAATTCCAGAAATACAACTTGTCCAACAGATGGCTGTTTTATCGAGAAAGGGGGAAGGGGGAAGGGGGAAGGGCGGGGGGGGGGGGGGCAGAGAGATCCATCTCCAGTGGCGGCTTCGTTGAACAGTTGCTACCGCTATAAGTACTCCCCCCCAGCGCTCTAACAACCTTGCCTTCTTTTGCCCAAACCTGCTCAAAAGGCTTCGGCATCCAGCCTCATCTTTCTACTTCCTCTCTCCTCAGACTTGATCGTGCCCATTTCAGTTTCACCTTATAGGCTTTGATCTAGGGGCTGATCATCTTTACACTTTCTTCTGAACTCTTTTTACTTATTTGTACAACCTTCTCTCACTGCGATGCACCCACTCGGTGCGGTAGGAGCTATTATTTCAAATGACTTCGAGAATAAGATCGTCTTAATTCAAACCAAGTATTATTAGCTTTTCTTTTTTTTTCGCCTGCATCGAACTGCTGACTCACGTCCAGCTTTTGATCAACTCTATTTATATCCCGACCTGGCCAGAATTGGTGCCTCTGATCTTACCAATAGGCTGCAACTTAACACTGACACGCTAGCTGCGTTTACATGACGGTCTGAACCACAAATTAACAAATTAAGCACAGCTGTTATACACTAACTAATCCAGCCGGTTAATGTAAGGCTCGTCGCCGGGTTGTGAAAATACATTAAATTGGTTGAAGCAAAGCAACGAATAAGTTAAGCATAAGCGAATAGTGCGAATACAGGCCACTTGCTATTGGTTAAATACAAGGCTCTGCGCGCGAGCAGCTTCGGTGGTAAACTTTCTTTTAACAAACTGCACTTCCCGCTTCCTTACCGGCCGCTATGATAATCAGGCAAAGCAGGGAGGGTGCCCTGCCACCTTCAGGAGACATGATGGTGCCAATTCACCGGCTGAAGCTGAAGTCTGAAACTGCGAGGCGGCCTTGCTGGCTTCCGAGTCGCTTTCTTGCGCGGTTTTGAGAGAGGCGGGCAAAAATCCTACCACCCGAATTGTGAGCACTTCCTCTGAGAGCTTCAAGAAGAGCGTTTTTTCTTTCGTCCAGGACTGCGGCAATGAAACGCCTCCCTCGCTAAGTCTCCGTCCACCGCCCACTGCCACTTACCGCCCTTCGCTGCTGCCGGCGTCGCCGTCCGCGGTCTGTTCCAGGGCGGCCCCTGCTGGACGGTGCGAACAGACTGAGCAAGTGCCCGCAGGTCGAACCAGGCATTGGCCGCCCCTAGTCGGGAGGATAGGTAGTCGTCAGAACGCTCTGCTACCTGCTCCCGCTGATTAAGTCTTCGCATCTTCGGGTTGCCAGAGTTTCATCCCCCGCCCCCGTCTGCCGGCTTCCTGATACAGTATAGTAATATAATTGTCTGGCTTAGCTTTAAAAATATTTTTGAAAAACGAATCGTCAGTTGTCTCAACTTTTCATTCTTACAAATAAATGAATTAAACTTAGTCTATTACAGTTTTTATTAAGCCTATAGGCAAATCAAAATAACACCCCAGCATTTGTAATGTGATATCGAAGACTTTTGTCCCCAATTTGCAAGTTTCAGATTGCAAATGATGTCTGCAACAGGTTTCTCACCCTTTGCTGAGAGAGAGGTTGATTTTATGCACAGCTTTGATTGCTCAAAATTTCTATAATATCAAACAAATTTATTTTGCAAGCGCATACAAAAAGATTACTATCTTCCAATTTGATAGTTTACAAAGTTTATAACTAATATCCAGACTTGTAAAGCATGAACATATAACATCCCAGAGTGTTTTCACACGTATTTCTTTGGATAAATAGCAATACTTCAGAAATCCTTCCACTCCCCACTATCCTGTCAGAACTGTAGAAACTTCTTGGATGAGAAACAAAATGTCCTCAAAGAAAAACAAAATCCAGTTGCCTCCTGAAAAAAGCACCTTTGGGACTTCTGTACTACTTTGATTTTTTAAAATAGAATAACAGAGTTGGAAGCAACCATGGAGATCTCTTAATCCAACCCCCTTCTCAAGCAGGAAACTCAATACCATTTCAAACAAAAGGTTGCCCAATTTCTTAAAAACTCCAGTGTTGGAACACTCACAATTTCTGGAAGTAAGCCATTCTACTGATTGATTGTTCTAAATGTCAAGAATTTTCTCCTTAGTTCTAGGTTGATTCTTTCCTTGATGAATTTCCATCCATTGCTTTTTGTCTTGCTTTCAGGTGCTTTGGAGAATAGGTTGACCCCCACTTCTTTGTGGCAGCCACTTAGATACTGGAACACTGCTATCAGTCCCAGTTTTCCCTTTCATTAAATTAGATACCCAATTCCTGCAACCATTCTTTGTATGTTTTAGCTGCCAGTCCCCTAATCATCTTTATTATTTTTCTTTGCACTCTTTCTAGAGTCTTAACATCTTTTTTATATTCTGGTGACCAAAACTAGATGCAATATTCCAAGTGTAGTCTTACCATTATAAAATGGTTTTAACACTTCATGCAATTTTAATTCTATCCCTCTGTTAATGCAAACTAGAACTGCATTGGGTTTTTTCTGGTAGCTGCAGAACACTGCTGGTTCATATTTAAGTGATTGTCCATTAGAACACCAAGATCACTCTTGCAGTTATACTATTGCTTAGTATACATGGCTTAGGCCCGGGGTACCTGCAGGATCATCTCCTGCCATCCTCCCATCGTCCGGTGCGCTCACACAGAGCAGGCCTCCTCAGGTGCTGTCAGCCAGACAATGTCGGCTGGCGGCCCCCAGGGGGAGAGCGTTCACTGTGGGAGTGCCGACCCTCTGGAATGGGCTGCCCACCGGCCTCAGGACAGCCCCTGACCTCCTCTCCTTCCACCGCGAATTGAAGACGTGGCTTTTTCACCAAATGGGCTGAATCCGTAGGGGTGATTTTTAATAATTTTAATTGAATTTTTAATTAATTTTAACTAAATTTTAAATTGACTTTAATGTTTATGTAATTTTTTTGTTCCTTCTTGTAAACTGCCCTGAGTCCTTCAGGAGAAGGGCGGTATATAAATAAATAAATAAATTAATTAATTAATTAATTAAATAAATAAATAAATAAATAAATATTGCACCAGGTACCACCTATTCCAGTGGCCCCCAAACTTTCTGGGCTGTCAGACCAGTGAGGGGAGTAGAAGAGATGATTCTGAGAGGCAGGTGCACACACGCAGCTCCATTTGCACGCCTGCCGCTCTTTTTTGAAGATGAGAATTACATCAGCTCTTTTCCATTTTTGGAATTTATATAAAGAAATATATGGGGAAAGTTATTTGGTTTATGATTATTATATAAAGAAAAAAGATAGCTATATAACTAACTGATTTATACTAAAATGTTGGATTGTATTACTTAAGGAAATGGATGTTATAAAACAATTGGGTTTATTATTCTTATAAGAAATGAATGATTGTAACACCACATAATTAATTAATTTGTACTAAGATGATGGATATAGAAATAGATGACAACAGGAAATATTAGTAATTATAATAAAGGAATATGAGGAAATACTAGGAATCATATTAGGTGAGATCTTAACTTTGAGGGGTACAACAGAAGGAAAAAATTGAATTTGGTTAAGATTAGAGGTGAGAATGAAAGGTAATATTGGTTTAAAAAAATAGAAGATAAAAAATATCATGGCAAAAAGGAAATATAGAAATTGTAAATTTAGTTGAAATGACTAAAAACTGTTTAAATTTGTGAACCGGCCAAATACTCTGTTCAGAAAAAATACATTGTATGTTGTATGTACGTTTGTGTAAAAAAAAAAAAAAAAAGGAAAGAAAACACTACCTGAAGGTAAGTGGCATGCAGATCCTGGGGAACACTGTGCCATGGGGTGGGGGTGGGGGGGCAATAGTACCATTCCCCAAGATTTGTATGCCTTGAGGAGTGGCACATGGTGGTCTTTTTGAATGACAGCTATGGCTCTAGAGCTGAAATTGTGGCCTGAGCCCCTATTTCAGCCTCAGCCTCAGCCTCAGCCTCTTGTCTAGATCCGTTCTAGATCCGTTCCAGTCGGGTTTCAGGTCTGGGCACAGCACGGAAACGGAATTGGTCGTGTTGGTGGATGATCTCTGGAGGGCTCGGGACGGGGTTATTCCTCTGTTCTGGTCCTATTAGATCTCTCAGCGGCTTTTGATACCATCGACCATGGTATCATGCTGCACCGGCTGGAAGAGTTGGGGGTGGGAGGCACTGTGTTGCGGTGGTTCTCCTCCTTTCTCTCCGACCGGTCGCAGTTTGTGTTGGCAGGGGGGCAGAGGTCGACCTCGAGGCCTCTCATTTGTGGAGTGCCGCAGGGATCGGTCCTCTCGCCCCTTCTGTTCAACATTTATGTGAAGCCGCTGGGCGAGATCATCCGTGGCTTTGGGGTGAGATACCACCAGTACGCTGATGACACCCAGCTGTACATCTCCACCCCAGGCTACCCCAACGATGCCCTTGAAGTGATGTCCCAGTGCCTGGAGGCTCTGCGGATCTGGATGGGGAGGAACAGGCTCAAGCTCAACCCTTCCAAGACTGAGTGGCTGTGGCTCCCGGCATCCCGATATAGTCAGTTGACTCCATCACTGACTATTGGGGTCGAGTCTTTGGCCCCCACTGAAAGGGCTCGCAATCTGGGAGTCCTCCTGGATAGGCAGCTGTCTTTGGAGGAACATCTGACGGCTGTTACCAGGGGGACCTTTTATCAGGTTCGCCTGATTCGCCAGTTGCGGCCCTTTCTTGATCGGGATTCCTTGTGCACAGTCACTCACGCCCTCGTCACCTCTCGCCTTGACTACTGCAACGCTCTCTACATGGGGCTCCCCTTGAAGAGCACCCGGAGGCTCCAGCTGGTCCAGAATGCAGCAGCGCAGGTAGTGATGGGAGCAACATGGCGCTCCCATGTAACACCGCTCCTGCGCGAGCTGCACTGGCTCCCAGTGGTCTTCCGGGTGCACTTCAAGGTGTTGGTTATCACCTTTAAAGCGCTCCATGGCATAGGGCCTAGTTATCTCCGAGACCGCCTGCTGCTACCAACGACCTCCCATCGACCCGTGCGCTCCCACAGAGAGGGCCTCCTCAGGGTGCCATCAGCCAAACAATGTAGGCTGGTGGCCCCCAGGGGGAGGGCCTTCTCTGTGGGGGCTCCCACCCTCTGGAATCAGTTGCCCCCGGAGATAAGAAGAATCCATGACCTCAATGCCTTCCATCGTTCTCTGAAAACCCATCTTTTTCAGCAAGCCAGGTTGGCTTAAGAAGAAATTTTTAAATTCTTTTAATTAGTCTGTGATTCTTAACTTTCGGGCCAAAATTTATATATATATTTAAATGTTTTAAAATTTGTATTCTATGTTTTTTATCTTGGCTGTACACCACCCTGAGTCCTCAGGGAGAAGGGCGGTATATAAATTGGAAATTAAATTAAATTAAATTGTGCTGCCACTGTGTGCTGGTGTTCAGGGTGGCCTAAATGGAGATTAAATAGAGAATTGTTTCTATTTTATTTGGGGGTGGAGGTTATGATATGTCAGCCGAGTCAAGTTTTTTCCAAACATTTCCCATATTTTTAATCCAAAAGGTTCAGATGCTAACTTTCATAGCATCTCCCAATGTCCTGAGTGAAAGATGTATAACTCAATAGCTCACTTTTTTAGATATTATGCCTATATAATTCCTCGATAATTGGTCCTGTTATATTACATAAATCTGTTAGACAGCATTGTACCATAAGAATATAAAATGCAATAAAATCTATAGTATAAAATAGCCATTATGAATATTGCTGCGATTCATATAGTTGAATCGTATGGATTCCATGATTGTCACTTTAAAAAACCAAGGATATTTCAGGATGAAAGCATTTTTTAAATATTTTTGAAACCCAGTCTTTGTCAACCCATTATCTTTCACATGTAAGGTCTTTAACTTCCAGAATTCTCCCTCGAGCACAGCATTGGCTGAGGAACTCTGGGAACTGAAGTCCATGCATCTTAAAGTTGCTGAGGATGAGAAACACTGACTTACTCAAAAGGAACATTGGAAAGAAACTATATAAAGTGCCTCAGGAACTCTGGAATTCCATGTCTCAATCAGCCAGCAGGATAATCTCTGAAAACAAGGAGAAATGAGCCAATTTTGGAATATATGAAGAACCAACCAAAGAAAGATCAAAAATGAGCCATAGAGAAAACTCTCAACATAATAACTGTGGGAGAGAGGCAGTTAGTTGGATTGTTCCATTCTACCATCATCACCATTTGCCTCCTGTTTACATGCTGCAGAGCATATACAGTCTGCTCATAAACACCTGCAGATATAACACAAGAGGAAAACGAAAACACACACAGATTCAACAGAGTCCCTAGGGAGTTGGGCGGCATAAAAATGCGACTAATAAATATTACTTTGGTGCACCGAACAAAACATAGATACTTCCTACAGTCATTGCTGATAAGAGGGAAAGAATTCCATAAGCTGCTCCACCCTAGTTCTTAAGAATATGTTGAAAGATGAGTTAAGATCTGAGAGAGCCTCAAAGTATAAAAACAGCAACTTGGCTCAATGTTGACAATGTGCAAAGATAAAGGATTGCTGCTAAAAGACTGATGGAAAATGGATGAATAGACATTAAGCTTTAACATGCTTACACATTTAATACAGGTAGTCCTCAATTTATGACCACAACTGAGCCTAAAATTTATGTTGTTAAGTGATAATTTGTTAAGTGAGTTTTGCCCCCATTTTATGACATTTCTGGCCACAGTTAAGTGAATCACCACAGTTAATAAATTAGTAACTTGTTTATTAAATGAATAAGTTAGTAACCTGGTTGTTAAGCTTCCCCATTGAATTTTTTTGTCAGAAAGTCGCAAAAGGTGATCACATAGTCCCAGGATACAGCAATGGTCATCAATATGAATCAGTTGCCAAGCATTTGAATTTTGATCATAAGATAATGGGAAAACTGCAAAGGTTATAACTGTGAAAAATGGTCATGTCACTTTTTCAGAGCCATTGTAACTTTGAATGGTCACTAAATGAACTCTTTTAAATTGAGGACTACCTGTAGTGTAAAAATTTTTTACAATAATAACATGTTCAGACAACCTTCATACTGTGATAATAAACTAAAATCTCACATATTGCTTACTTGCACAACCAATGGCATAATTCTATCCACATCATCATAAGTCCCACAGAATTAAATGGGCCTTATTCTTAGACATATGTCCCAATCCATTGATCCTTAATATGTAAGTACTATTGAGAAGTAAAATTTCCAAATCAGACTCCTGCACTTTATAAGAGACAGAGTACAATACATATGGGAGGATTGTTGAGTCAGTGTGAAATCAAGTTAGATGCAGCTCCCATTTTCTATTTACAGATGAGTCCTGTATTCAAGAGTAGAGCACCTAGAGTGCACAAGAAGCCAACAGTAAACATGGATTACTGCAAAGGCAATTTAAACCCATCTCTATGGCATTAAATCACAAATGCAGAAGACATTATATCATAACAGTAGTGACTAGAAAGCACTGTAAATTTTTTGTGTATCATGTTCTGAAAAAATATATATGAGCATTGAGCTATGTGTAATTTGGATAAGGCACTTAGGATAAGTGACATAAAAGCACTTTATAATAAAAACAAATAAGGCATTGAAAATGAAAGATCAAAACAGAAATACTGTGACTGCTTCAAGCACTATAGTAGGCTCTTCATGTTAGCACTTCATGGCTTTACTTGGTGAAGAAGCAGTTAAAGAAGTCCCAGCAAAAATAAACTAAAGCTGTTTAGAGCTGTCTGGGGAATTCTGAAAGTTGAAATCCACACATCTTAAAGTTACCAGATCTGAGAAACACTGCTCTAGAGGGCTTCAAGCCTTGCTACAGTTTGTGAACAGATGAATGTCACAGACTACCTGCAAGTGCCCTCTCAGGTCTCAGGGAGAAATTTTTTTAGCTTCAAAACTCAGGAAGTAGTTTTGATTGTCATAATAGGACATAGAACTCAGAATCACAGGACTGGAAAGGATCTCAGTTTTCTAGACCAATCTCCTGCTCATTATACCAATCTGATCAAATGGTTGCCCAGTTTTTTCTTGAAAACCTCCAGCAAGGGAGCACCTAAAACTCCTGGAAGGAAGCTATTTGACTATTAATTTTTTTCATGGTCAGGAATTTTCTCCTTAGTTCTAGGGAGAAATCTTTAACAAACTTCTTTAACAAGCTTCCATCCTTTATTTCTATCCTGCTGCCTAGGGCTTTGGAAAATAAGTCAATTCTTTCTTCTCTGTAACAACACCTCAAGTACTGGAAGGCATTTATCATGTCACCCCTAATCTTCTCTTCAATAGGTTAGACATACCTAGCTAAAATAAGATAAAATAAAAAGGCATCAAATTGTGATTGTTTTTATATTTGTCTTCTAGCAGAAAGGGATTGGTCTTCTCTGATGTTATCCTACGTGGCCTCTCTTGGTACCATGCACTTTGAGGTGAGGAATTCATTTAAGTTATTTTAAAAAGTAAGTAAATTACTTTGGGATGTTACCATGCAAACTACATGCTGTATCACTCAATGTTGATAACTTTTGCCCCTCAGTTCTCTTTACTGTTGACGCAGTTTGAATCCCATCTAGAGTAGGATGACTCAATATCTATCTTATCCATGGCGACCTTCAATTATTGGGGTTCATCAAATCTGTGGTATCACCCAAGTATTGATTCCACTATTGCTTACCCATGGCACCTTACTTTAGGTCTCTAAGTGACTTCATCCAATGTTTTTATGTAAGTGTTAATTAGCTGGGAGATAAATAGAACTTGGTTTTTCTGCAAAGCATGAAAACTTGAGAGCAACCTGGTTACTCGAGGTGCAAAGGAGGAAACAGTGGTGGCTCTGCTAGAAGAGGACTAAGGCCCTGAAGCTCTGTTTATGTCTTGGAACCAAAGACAAACCGAAGCTTTGGATGATAGTGAAAACAATATATTGCATCTTTTATTTTCCTAACTTCAAGAAATTGATCTGGTTCATTAATTATCTGATACTGCAACTAATCAGTGCAATAATTAGGTAGGTGCTAGTAGTTACTATCTAATTACTGTTTAAATTTTTAGAAATTATAGGAGGTTTCCATAGAACATTCACTTCATAATAGTTACATATCTGCAGAGTTTAAAAGCAGGTACATAGTCACCTATATCAAAAAGACTACAGGTAAAAGCCAACTCTCCTAGTGACTTCATGGACACATCCAAGTAGATTTCTCAGAAGAATTGGCAAAGTGGTTTTATATATGTCCAATCCTATCAAAATAATATGTTTCACCTATTTGTATTTGCATTGCTTTGCTTGCACATGAGTACATAAGATGGAATTTGCATGTCATGACATGCTTTGTCATTTATCCTCTCCTGCCCCACTCTGAGAGATCTATGAATGGCTTGCCATTGCTTCCTTCAAAGTAGCTAGGTGTTGCACAAGGTTGAAATGTAAATGTGCTGGTTAGACTAACAGTTTAGGTAATGGATTAGTTTCCCCCAAGAATATCTTCAAACTGCAGAAACTGGAAATTATTTAACACTAAATTTATTTTCCAAACTGCAGAGTATGGACAATTTTATTTTTTCATATGTTTAATAAGAACTTAGTGATATTAACATAGCCTGATGGACTTAGCTGAGAAAAACCTATACCGTGCAGAACAACTCTTTTGAACACACATTGTATTATTTATTCAGTGCTTTAATACTCCCACACAAAAAATCTAAAAGATTGCTTTCTGTGTTCCTTCCATGTCGAAAATCTGATTTATTGTCTTGCTGTTTCTGGTTATCCAAGAAATCAAGAGAGTGCTCTTCAGGTGGACAGAGTCTTTTCAAAGTTATTGGGAACCAGGATCAAAAATATGTTGTACATATAACATAGAAGTAATACAGTATTAAAATAGCTAAAGTCATTTTACTATACTGTAATGGTAAAATACAAGGGCAGGTTTCAAAACCCGTCGCTACCGGTTCATTCGTGGGCGCACGTGCTGTCGTGCACTTGCGCAATGTTTCTGTGCATGCGCAGAAACGTCCTGGTGGGTGGGCAGAGGCTCCCGCTACCGCCGCCACTACCGGTTTGCCCGATCTGGGGCGAACTGGTAGCAACCCATCACTAGTAAAATACCATACAGTGTTTAAAAAAAAGTTCTGCTAGTATTAGTTTATTTTAAATGCCTCTTCAAATGTACCATATAGTAAAACAAATCCATAGATTACCAATGAACATCCCAGTTTTCTGAATTTTAAAATAGTTGTATACCTGGGGTTAATTTTTTATCATCACTGATTTTGTAGGGTTATGTAATATGCATACAAAATAAATCTGTGTTTGTCTGGGTCTCGTGCTAAATTTTGGATGTCACTTACTGGTCAAAGAATCTCAATAGTGTCCCATCCCATCAGTAGGAACATTCAAAATACAATACAATTTTAAATTTGAAAATGTTATTAAAATAGTTATCTAAGAAAGATGCCATAATTAAGAAATTCTGTCTTAAGGTGACCTGGCATCATTTTTTAATGTTTTCATATCAGAAGATTTAATACTTTTCTTTAATTCTGTTTTTTCTCATGAATTTACAAATTTGTTTAAAAATTTTCTGCTAATTCCATCTGCTATTTAATCTGTATATTTGTTCATTTTTTATTTTGTAAATAAAATCAGCTCCTATCTTAAAGCATTTTGATGGCTTTCAAATGAAAAGTGCTCTTGAAGAGATGGACAGATTATTTTTATGAAAGTTATCAGTTGTAACCCTGGATAGGGAGATGGGCAGCATATAAATTTAATAATTTTAAATTAATAAACCCAATGACAATAGTTACACTATTACTAGTGTAATACTAGAATAACTTGTAAATCATTTAAAAATACCTAATCAGTTTCTGTAGATATTTGTTATAATAAATTAATTCGATTGCAGATATTTAGAAATGATAGGAATAAAGAACTAGAGGTTCCTATATTTTCTAAACAATGGGAGAGTGTCTTAATTTCTAACAATAGTGTCAGTGGTCCAAAAATTACAACATATACAAAAATAATATTTTGAATTTATTGGACTCCATAATTATATTTATAGAGAAAAGGACTGTACTGAAAAACAGCATTTTGCTGGAGATGTAATAAGATCAATGCTTCTTTAAAACAGTTTGAATTTCCCCCTTTTTATGTTGTTGTTTTGTAGTTTATTTTTTCTTGAAATTATTGAAGTTGCATTAAAAAAATAAAGTGGTCTTGTAAGTGCATGCCATACATGCATCTTATGACAATTGAACTAGGGAAGATTTAGTTTCTGCATGTTGTGGTATAGAAAAATTTCAGAAGAATTAAAATGTAGCTGACAATAATAACTAAAGTTAATAAATACAACAAGAACAATGGCTCCAAATTTCTACACAGTTTTAATTATAACAGAATAACAGAGTTGGAAGGGATCTTGGCGGTCATCTAGTCCAAATGCCTACTCAAGCAGAAGACGCTATACCATATCAGACAAATGAATGTCCAATCTCTTCTTAAAAACCTCCAGTGTTGGAGGATCGACAATTTCTGAAGGCAAACCATTCCCCTGATTAAGTTGTCAGGAAATTTCTCCTTATTTCTAGATTTCCTGCTGTTGTGAAGATGTGTATGTTTAGAAAGTTTCACAAGGATGAGGGTGTTTGTGCCCTCTGAACTTTGGCTTCTTAGGCCAATGCCTACTTGGTCTTAGTGTAAAGCTGCCCATGGTTCTCTCTAAGACCTTTTTTGTCACTGCATTATGTGTTTGTCAGCCGAGCTTCCATCCTAAGACTTATGGTAGCAAGACTTACAGGTAGCCTCTGTTTCTGTAGCAACAGAGATAAGACTGACTTGTGATTTCCGAGCTACTGTGCATGTCCAAGTTTGAGGAGAAAACTTCCTGACTTTACTTTCTTTCTTTGCCTGTCTGTGCCGGTAATGATGTAGTTAGTAAGTTTGTTTTATTTCTTTACAATAAAATGTTTCTTAGAATATATTTCGGGTTTTCTTTCTTTAAAGTATATAGCATGGAAAACAAGATCCATCTGTCTCTAATTAAGTGCAATTACCCCAGGGGAACGGGGCTGGTTTACGCTTTTACGTTTTTTATGCTGCCCATCCCTTTTATATTAAGTATATTACCATTAAGAACAACAATAACAAAAATGGAGACAATTTCTGGTGTAGGGAAGCTAGGCAAGTATCACTGTGAGGCTCAATATCTCAAACAGTTCAGTGGTTTAAGGAGCAGAGCTGCTTAAACAGAGATACTGGAATAGGCAAGTAATATTAATTTCCCATTCTGTATCCAATATAGGGCAATTATTGTTTCAGTTATTACCGGTATTCAGTTATCCAGTTCAGCAACTCAGGTCAGAGGTTAGCATATAAAAGCCTTCCCAAAGCAGGACTAGTGAATGAAGTGCTTTTTCCATCATTGCTCTCCAATGCATATAATGGACGTATTGCCTAATTAGTCCAGTAGGATAAAACCTTTTGTAAAGACCAAATAAGAAGAAGACTTGGGTTATGGGTTTTTAGTAGCCTGGTTTCCCTTCAAAAAATTTAATGCAAGTGATTTCAAGGGAATATTTAAATATTTTCCACAAAAATATGTATTCAACTATCTCTAAAGAGGCAGAATTATAGTGCAATCCTGCTTGGGCTCCATGAAATAATGGGGATTACTTTGGCCAAAAGGTTTTACATCTCCTGGAATGAAGAAAAAAGGACTTTTTTGAAGGAAGGTAATTAGGGCTAAAATGTTTTTACACAATGAACTTTTGATCAGCTACACAGAGTTGCTGGATGCTTAATGAATGACTGCTAGGCATTTAAACATTTTTTATTCAATGTCTTATCTTCTTACTTGGCATTTATGAAAAAAACCTTAAAGCTTTAATTTTAGATTAATTTATCAGTACTTATCTACCTTGCAGAATTCCACAAGGGATCATAAAGCTCGCCTTAGTTCTAATGAGTTCTAATGAGCCAAATCAGTAACTCAGAATTTTTTTCCACTGCTCCAACATAATGAGCTGACAAAATACAAATGGATGCAGATTTTTGGCAAAACAACCATCCAAACTCCAGTTTTTTTTCAGCTGTGCATGCTCCTATTGCAAATAAGTCGAGTCCACCCCTGCATTGTATTGTGATTAAACTCCATGTTGGAGTAATGTCAAGTTAAATGGACATTTGGAAATTATTATGACCTTGACAATTATTTTTTGACTTGAACCAGTATTAATTCTTCTGTCTTAGATAAACCAGTATAACAACATGGTTCTTCAATTAAGGAAGGTCACACTTCTTCCATAGCTACTAGGATCTTCCCATGGAAAACTGTGCAACTTTTACATCCAGATGAAAGCTATAGAAGTAAAAAGAAAGGGGGGAAGAGATAGATAGAAAAGGAGGAGAAGGAGGAGAAGGAGAAGAAGAAATAATTAGAATCCAAGCTGGAAGAAGAAGAAGGAGAAGGAGAAGGAGGAGGAGGAGGAGGAGGAGGAGGAGGAGGAGGAGGAGGAGGAGGAGGAGGAGGAGGAGAAGAAGAAGAAGAAGAAGAAGAAGAAGAAGAAGAAGAAGAAGAAGAAGAAGAAGAAGAAGAAGAAGAAGAAGAAGAAGAAGAGGAGGAGGAGGAGGAGGAAGAGGAAGAGGAAGAGGAAGAGGAAGAGGAAGAGGAAGAGGAAGAAGAAATTAGAATCCAAGATGGCTGCATGTATCTCTTCCTTATATTATATAATATAACCCTTATATTGTTTCAACATGGCATAATGTAACTTTGAACCTTATCATAATATATTGACAGCTGCATCTCAAATGCTGTACAAATAATAAATTATACGGTAAACTGGGGCAGTTCTCTTTATAGCTTTATCATGTATATTATATTTTGATTATGAGAGTTATGATACAATTGGAATTACACTAAAGATTTAGTACAGAGTGCTTTACAGTAACAGCAGAGCTGCTGAACAGTATGAAGCTGACCCAAAGGTGGACTTCCTTGGTTTGTTTTTATTTTGTTTTGAAGACATTTCATTTCTCATCCAAGCAGCTTTTTCAGCTCTGACAGGATAGTGGTGAATGGAAGGATTTATATTCCTCGCAGACAGCTGAAAATCTTTGATGAGAAGCGAAATGTCTTCAAAAGAAAGAAAGTCCAGTTGCCTCCTGAAAAATCATCTTTGGGATAACCATGACCTCAATGATTGAGAATCTCTACAGACTTTTAGCTATACAATTTGGGATGAACACCCTTTGAATAGTGTGGGAGTAAGAATAGATTTCTAGAGGAAAACAAATTGCAGACCACAAGAATCAAGAGCACTACTCAAGTGACTCTGAAGACACAAATAGACCTCCAACTGCTTCAATGACCATCTAAAAGGATGCAAATTTACCAGCTATCTGCAAGGAATATAAATCCTTCCATTCCCCAGTATCCTGTCAGAGCTGAAGAAGTTTCTTGGATGAGAAGCAAAACGTCTTCAAAAGAAAAACAAAAATAAAAAACAAGAAAATCTAGTTGCCTCCTGAAAAAGCACCTTTGGGACAACCATGACGTGGATGACTAAGAATTTCTACAGACTTTTAGTAGGAAGCTGAGCACTTGTTGATCTGGAATGTTCACACATACTATGCCTCAGGATTCTAGATGAAAATATGCAACAATTAAGAATAAGGAATTTCATTTTCTTAAATTTTTAAAACCAGCATGCATGGATACAGGAAATGATCTTCAATTACTCATTAAACAGAGTTCCATTCATCTGTGGCTTATTCCTGTCTGAATCCGAAATGGCCACCATTTTGATTCTAAAGAAATCAGAATTTGAAACTGTTTTCACTATGATCTGGTTTATATGTTATGTCACATGTGTTTGGTTAATTGTAAGTTATTGAATAAGCTACATTAAATACAAATAAATGTAGTTGAATGCCCACAAATAGTAATAAACCATAAATCACATTAACTAGCCGTGATGACTGGGTCCATCATGAAATACATAATGTCACTTGTTTCATCTTCCTCTCATAGAAGATCATGTTCTGCATATAGTTCTTACTGTTAGAGAAATTACTAGCACCTTGTACTGATTCTTTCACTTTATAAAATATTAAATAAAACATAATTGATCAGTTCCAAATTCCAAATCATTTCCCCTATGTCTAATTCTTTCAGAACTATACCTAATATTGGAATTGTATATAACAATAGTACAATTCCATTTCTATTAAATGAATTATGCGGTCTCGTTTATTATTTATTAAATGTGTTGTGGTCTATTAAATGAAGTATGTGGTCTCATGTTTAAATAATAATAATAATAATAATAATAATAATAATTATTATTATTATTATTATTATTATTATTATTATTATTATTATTATTATTATTTTATTTCTATACCGCCCTTCTCCCGAATGACTCAGGGCGGTGTACAGCCTATTAAAAACACAAAACAATATCAGTTAAAATAGTTTAAAATTATTAAATAAATTCGGCTAAATTTTAAAACCCCAGAAATTTAAAACCCAATTTAAATTTGTTATGTTGATAGCCCAGTCTGGCGGAACAGGGTCTTAAGTGCGCAACGAAATACCCGGAGATCGGAGATCTTACGTATTTCCGGGGGCAATTCATTCCACAGGGCTGGGGCACCCACAGAGAAGGCCCTCCCCCTGGGTGTCGCCAGCCAACATAACTTGGCTGATAGCACCCTGAGGAGGCCCTCTCTGTGGGAGCGAACTGGCCGGTGGGAGGCTATTTGTGGCAGAAGTCGGTCTCGAAGGTACCCGGATCCTATGCATGGAGTGCTTTAAAGGTAGTAACCAGTACCTTGAATCGCACCCGGAAGACCACTGGGAGCCAGTGCAGCTCGCCCATAACCACCCACGCAGCTGCATTCTGGACCAGCTGGAGCCTCCGAGTGCTCTTCAAGGGGAGCCCCATGTAGAGAGCATTACAATAGTCCAGCCGGGAGGTGACAAGGGCGTGAGTGACCGTGCGCAAGGCGTCCCGGTCCAGAAAGGGCTGCAACTGGCGAATCAGGTGAACCTGATGAAAGGCCCCCCTGGCCACGGCCGTCATATGCTCTTCTAAAGACAGCCGTGCGTCCAGGAGAACACCCAGATTGCGAGCCCTCTCTGTGGGGGGCAGGGTTTCACCCCCAATAGTCAGCGATGGCACCTGCTGACTATATCAGGACGCCAGAAGCCACAGCCACTCAGTCTTGGAAGGGTTGAGTCTGAGCCTGTTCCTCCCCTTCCAGACCCGCACGGCCTCCAGGCAGCGAGACATCACTTCAAGGGCATCGTTGGGGTGGTCAGGGGTAGAGATGTACAACTGAGTATCATCAGCGTACAGATGACACTTCACCCCAAAACCATGGATGATCTCGCCCAACGGCTCCACATAAATGTTGAACAGAAGGGGCAAGAGGACCGACCCTTGCGGCACTCCCCATGCGAGGTACCTCGAGGTCGACTTCTGCCCCCGTCAACACGAACTGCGAGCGATCGGAGAGGAAGGAGGAGAACCATCGCAGAACGGTGCCCCCTATTCCTAACCCTCTCAACCGCTGCAGCATGATACCATGGTCGATGGTATCAAAAGCCGCTGAGAGATCTAATAGGACTAGGACAGAGGAGCAGCCCCTGTCCCGAGCCCTCCAGAGATCATCCACCAATGCGACCAATGCCGTGATGTACCCCTGCCTGAAGCCCGACTGGCACGGGTCCAGATAGATAGCTTCATCCAGGTGCCGGGGAAGCTGTCGTGCCACCACGCTCTCAACAACCTTCGCCACAAAACGAAGGTTGGAGACTGGACGGTAGTTAGCTAATTCAGCCGGATCCAGGGAAGGCTTCTTGAGGAGGGGCTTCACTACCGCCTCTTTCAAGGTGGCAGGAAAGGTGCCCTCACTCAGAGAAGCACTTATACTTCCCTGGAGCCAGCCTCGTGTAACCTCCCGGGTTGCCAGTACCAACCAGGAGGGACAGGGGTCCAATAAACACGTGGCGGCACTAATCTTACCCAGAACTCTGTCCACGTCCTCGGGAGCCACAGGATCAAACTCCTCCCAGATAATATTCTCAAGACCTGCCCTCGTCTCCTCCCCTGGACACATCCAATCGGAGTCCAAGCCCTCCTGAATCCAAGCGACTTTATCATGCAGGAATTGCACAAAATCCTCAGCAAGACCCTGCAAGGGATCTTCCTGCGCTTCCCCCTGAAGAAGGGAGTGGGTCACCCTAAACAGGGCGGCTGGGCGGTTCTCTGCAGATGCGATAAGAGCGGGAAAATGGTTAGATTTTGCCGCTTTTATTGCCACTAGGTAGGTCTTGATATAAGATCTCACCTGTGTCCGGTTGGAATCGGATTGACTAGTCCTCCAAATGTTCTCTAGGCGTCTTTTCTGACGCTTCATCTCTCTCAGCTCCTCAGAGAACCAAGGAGCCAATTGAGATCGGCATTGGGTCAGAGGCCGCAAAGGCACGACGTGGTCCAAAGCTCTGGCGGCCGCACTCTCCCAGGCGGCCACCAGCTCTTCAGTCGAGTCGTGTGCCAGAGTCTCAGGAAATGGCCCAAGCTCCGTCAGGAACCTTTTGGGGTCCATCAGGTGCCTGGGACGGAACCATCTGGTCGGTTCCATCTCCCTGCGGCTCCCTGCAGATCAAAAGATGGAGCATTTGTAGTGTATAGTAATGTTTAAGGTATTGGACAAAGATTCAAGGGATCACGATTCAAGTCAACCTTCTCTGAATGACTTTTGCCTAGACATTCTTCCTCAACCCATCTTATCTCATAGGGCTGCTGTAGAGATAAAATGAAGAGAAATATCTATTTAAATTACTCTGAACTCCTGGAGAAAAGATGGGATTCAAATCTAAAAATATAAATAATTAAACAATAGATGTAGACTACTGTACTTAGTTAATGGTATTATTTTAACTGACGAGATGAAAGTCTTTTACCAAAAGAAAAAAAGTTTAAATAAATATTTAGAGACAAGTTGATTTTGTGCAAAACATATTCAGTAATATTTATTCTCATGGCAGAGGAGGCCTATCTCCTAGGACCCACCAAATATTATCCTTCAAAGGAGAATCATCAAGAAATAGGAAAGATAAAAGATAAAATCCCATCCTTTCAGTTTTAATTGAATTTGATTTTAATTGGGTTATTTTTAATATCTTGGGCCGAAATTATTTAATTGTTTTTAAAATTGTTTTTAAATTTTGTACGCAAATGTTTTATCCTGGCTGTACACCGCCCTGAGTCCCGCAGGAGAAGGGCGGTATAGAAATAAAATAATAATAATAATAATAATAATAATAATAATAATAATAATAATAGATTGGGAGTGAAAAATTATTTCCATCCATGATGCAGAATGGAGGGCTGCAGACAATGACAGTATGTGTACTCTGTGTCACATCTCTGATCCATGAGCTGCAGGAATAAAGAAAACAATCAAACAAGGTTATTTAAGGGACCATCTCTCTCTGATTACATCACCCCATCCCATCAGATCTTGCAGGCATGCTCTGGATATCATTTGCTAAGGACCTAAACTTGGTGGGTCCCAGGAGATAGGCCTTCTCTGCCATAGAGTCAACCTATCTATTATTTATATCCCAAACTCTGTCCTTGTCCGTTAGGTCCTAATAGTCATCTAGTCCTAGAGGATCTTTTAGAAAAACTTGCCTATAATTCTAGTGTGAAGAGTTAAGGTACTCTCATTTTCACCAGAACAAAAATAAAGTATTTGGACAAAAAAGAAATATCCTTGGGATTATTCTTGAATCCTGATGACTTCATGCATATAGTTTATTTTGCAATAATAGAGGAAGTGGTTTTCCATTGGCTCTTCCAGGATGATTTTTGCTTTTCTAAACCAGTTTACAATCATGATATACTTGGTAGTCTTCCATCAAAGTACTGATAAGGCCCAAACATGCTTAGTTTAGGAGCCTAGACAAGATCAGCCTGAGAAATAACAAAACAAAACCTCTTATTAAAACAAACAAGAATTCTTCATACTTGCTCTGGCTCTCTGAGTTAAGCCTAAGGCAGGCTTTTGCTCCTAAAAGAAACCCAGAAATGAAGCATTAAGTCTTTCATTCTGGTCTGTGGGGATTGCATGTATTGTGAATGCAGGATGTTATTATCCCAATTTCCCCCCCAAAAGCTGTTAGATATAAGATCTACAACCAGCGGCCTTAGCAAACTGCAGTTAGTTAGAATAGACTTTTTTTTTTTTTTTTTGATTTATATGCTGCCCTTCTCTGGAGACTCAGGGCGGCTTACAAGGCATTAAGCAATAGCCTTCATACTTTTGTATATTTATACAAAGTCAGCTTATTGCCCCCACAATCCGGGTCCTCATTTTACCTACCTTAGAAAGGATGGAAGGCTGAGTCAACCTTGAGCCTGGTGAGTTTTGAAGTTGCAGTAATTGCAGGCAGCTGATGTTAATAACAGTGCTTTAGTCTGCTGCGCCACCAGGGCTACGCTTGAAAGATGAGCAATTTTATTTATAATATTTATACCTATATAATTTATATAATACTGGTATATGAAATACATACCATAAGTTTTTTTATTAAACCTTTTTAAAGAAAAATAAAAAATTCAATCTAATATAAATATAAAGAAAGGAAAACAAGAGAAAGGAATCAAAGACACAGTGTAAGAAAGGAAAAGAAGTAAAAGAATAGAAGGGAAAGAAAACGATAAGAGACAGACTTCCAATATTCTTCACGGCAATTGTAAATACAATTATATCTTAATCTTTCTCTTTATTTATTCCATTCTTTCTACAATGTGTCCTTTCTAATAATTTTTATGCAAAAAGAATCCATAGGGGGTTTCTAGTCATCAATAAATGTAGACATTGCCTTTTCTGTAAGCAAATAAATTAGTTTATCCCTCTCAGCAAGATCTTCAATTTTGTCAGCCATTTCTCCATAGTGGGTAGCATTTGATCTTTCCATCTTTGTGGATATGTAATAATCTTGCCATAGTAATTATATACTAAAATAATCTTCTGGGCTTTTTACTGTATATTCATTAGTCCTAAAAGTAAAAATTCTGGCTTCAACTGAATATTATTATTTAAAACCCTCTATATAAATATATGTAATTGAATCCAAACTTTTTAGCTTTCTTACATATTCCCCAAGCATGATAAAATGTTAGATTTGAAATGCCTTTGTACATTCTAGATAATTTCTATGGTATATTGGTACATATACCAATTACACATCATTTTATAAAAATTCTCTTTGAGATCATAACACAATAAAAATTTCATTTTTTTCACCACATATTTTCCCATTGATTAATCTGTATATTATAATCAAAATTTCTTACATTCTTTAACCTGGTCTTTCTCTGTATCAAATTTCAACAAAAGTGTGCAATTTTTAACTATTAGTTATTCATCATCATGCACAATTGTACTTCAAATTGTCTCTCTATGCCAAAAATCTTTTTGTCCACTTTGAATCTTTTTGATAACTGCAAATGGGAAACCATTGATAACTATATCCTTAATTGGTCTCTTGACATAATTAAAAATTCCCCTTGATGACTTTCCAATAATTTCATATAGGTCAACTATTTGTCTTTGCTGTTTCTTTTCTATAATATGCTTCATGAGCTGAGATCCACAAAGGTGTTTTCAGGAGGATGGAATCACAGCACATGGATTTCATTAAGGCTCCTCAGTTTAAATAATCTAAGCAGTGAATTCAGCCAAAGGATTGAGTTGCTACTCTCGGTATTGACATGATATTTGGATCCCATCTCTTTTGTCTCCCGCCATTGCAGTTAGGTCTGGATCCTGCCCCTGCCAACTGAGCGCATCCTTCGGTCTGTTCTTTTCATCACACCCCACCCCGCTCTTTTTTTTTGCGCCTGATATATTCGCTACAGAAGTCTTCAGGAGTCCTCTGACTGGTGGCGTAAATACTTCAAGAGCAAGAAGTAATACTCTTCTAGGACTGGGAAAAATTTCCCTATATACCTGAAGGAAAGACGGTGACGCCAACCCCGCCCCGTCCGTGCCAGGAGGAGTAGGAGCAGCAAGGGCGCCAGGTGTTCGGCCGATTCCGGATGGCAGAGATGGCTGATACTTCTTTTCACGCAAGGCGTTAAAGAGGGCGGACGGCGAACAGTCAGCCCTGTGCCTTCCAGCCAGGAGAAGCAGGAGGCGGGGGAACCCCTGTCTCAGGTTGCCGGAGAGGCTGCGCCTTTCCGTCTAAGCGGCACCTCCTGACTTTTCCAAGTTGTGGGGCGGTGGCTGTTTTGTGTAAATTGCTGCAGTCCGGTGGTTAGTGGAGGTGAAGCTCGGCTTTGATGGCTCTAGACGCGCTTCTGGGTTCTGGCCCTCTGCTGCTCCTGGGTGAGGATTGACGTTTCCTTTCTACCTACCACGGTTGTCGGGTGGGCTCCTGGCTACTTGCTGCTGTTCTTGCATAGAACACCCTTCGATAGCTTCACGACAGGCAGACGTTCAACAGGTGCGTCCTTTTCTGACATAAGTCATGCAACTAATATGCCCGGGGAACCTTGCTGGAAAAGAGAATGACATTTGTAATTCAATCCTGCTGTCAGTATTTCTCTTCTCTGACAGGGATTTCCAATCAATTTATAAGCTTATAAGAGTCGTCTTATAAATGAAAGGGGCGGCATATAAATTAAATCAATCAATAGCATATTAATTTAATAAGCAAGTAAGTTAATAAGCAAACCCCCAGCAGGTTCACCTTCACTTGCAGTGTTGTTGCTTATCTTGGATAGGAACACTGCCAGAAAAAGAAAGAAAGAAATCAACTTATCCATGTCTTCAATCTACTTGAACAGCAAAGTGCTTGCAGTTATATTTGTTTGTGACTTTGTAATACAAAGAGAGATCATTTTTTTTAGATAGGAAGCTCTGTGGAAAAAGATAGTTTAGGCTGCTGTTGACAAGACTTTATCCCTGCCCTCTTGGAATATGTTCAAATCTATTCCATCAACTGAAAAGCTTTGCTCATTAATGATAAAGTCAGATTTCCTTCCTTCCTTTCCTTCTTTCCTTCCTTCTGAGTTTTGCATTCAGGTCTTGCTATTGAAACCAAGTACCCACTTTTATATGGCTAGGGAAATCTGAAGTAGGATTTTTTGAGGTGCCAAGTATATCATCAATTAGATTAGACTGCCTTTGCTACAGCATTGCTTGGCAGGATACCCATTAAATAGAGTACCTAAGTGTCTATTTTTATCCTGTGTGTTTATTTTAAGAGGCCTTAGAACCCAGGACAGTTTGAAACAAGTTAAAAGTAAAGAAAGACTGCTCTGGTCTAATCACAAACCAGCCTAAATAGTTTGTAACATTTCTCATTTAAATGTTTTTGTTATAATGTGGGCTTGTGTGTTTATTAAGTTATATTGTTTGTTAACTAAATTTTGCAATAATATCACTACACATCACTAACAATCTATTACATTATAGAGAATTGAAAAAAATTACTGTGTTAATTTGCATTGTATTATAACTTTGCATTATAAACTCATGACATTTCATAGTATTCATAGTATCATAGTATCAGCAAAAGAGAATCAGTGTAATTTATAATCTACAACATATTAATTAGGGTTATTTTAAAATATTGGCATTACAGAACATATATCTGGATTTGTTCATCTAATAGTAAGTCTTTGGGAAATACTTTCTGCCAATTAATTTTACTAAACATCACATTATTTATATTGATAGCAATTTCAATAGTGGAATATTTTCTAGTTCTATGGCACTTGCCCTGAGATATTGCAAGTGGTTTAACTGGATTACATGTTTTTCTGGAACTCCTGGAATGCTTTAATACTAGTAGTCAAAGCTTAGTGATGAAACATACTTTTAAAAAACATCCATGCCTTTCTGTTCCTACTTACTTCCTTTGTTGGGACACTGTTATGTTGTTGCTTACCCTGGAAATGAAGTCTATTTTTGGGACAAAGACCTGTTCATATATCTGGTGAATAATGTCCATTATATAAGTGTTACAAAATAAAATGTCCCTCAAATTACGTTCAACTCCTGGAGACAAAATGGAGACATTCATATTGCTTCTTTGACAATAGTGTGGAAATGGTTTGCTATATTCTAGAATATTTTTCCCCCAGAATATTTCTTCTCTAGTCTACCAATCCAGAGGTCTCACATTCAGGTACTGTGATGAAATGCCTAACAGACCTTGGGAACATAAAGGAGGCAACAAGACAATTAATGGAATAAACAGGGCTATGACTTGAGCCAGGGAAAAAAGGGAAGTGTGAGAAAGAGGATAATTCCATTTTAATTATAACTTACAGTAATTATACTATTATCCTTATAACAGATTGAAGTTTTAAACATATTAATATTTTCTGCAATTTATAAATAATAACATTTAACTCACAGAAGTGAATGCAACATGCAGTCAGAAGTTCACTGCCAAATTCAACCTTAATCTTCCAAAATCTAGATTTCTCTTTAATCTCAAAACAGCAATTGCAAAATATGTTGAATTTCAGACACTTTTTCCTTAGGAATTCCTACTTGTCTCTTATTAAAACACAGACAGAGTGGGGGGGGGGGCGCGAGCGAGCGATCAAGCAAGCTCTACAGAACTGTTGTACAGATGCAACTGTTTAATTTGCATCCTGTCTACAAAAGTTTCAGCTATGGTATGGGGTCCAGCACATTTTTTAAAATAATTGTATTGGTAATTTTGAAATACTGGTATGGCAATGTTAGCAATATTTGTGTTTGTTTTGAACCTTACATGTGGTAGCTTCTTTGTTTATTTCTTTATTCATTACATTGTTAATTGCTGTAGCCTTCAAAATCTCAAAAAGATACTCTGGTTTTGTGTTTCAAGCATATTTAGTTCAATATTTTTCCCTCTTATTATCTTACTTACTCTACGTTTTAAAAATCAAAAACATTTCATATTTAATATGTCAGGTGACCGAGCAGAATTATGCTTCTTTCTGAAGGTTGCAGTCCTTGCTTAGTTAAATACTTGTGTAACTCATTGGCTTTTCCAGTAAATAAGTATTTTATTAAACTGTTTCATTTACATAAGTGAAATTTAAGCAATTTAATGATACTTTAAACTTTAACAAGTTACTTGTACTATTTTCTGCACAACTGTAATAATTGGGACAAATTTTACATTTCAGTTATAGCATTTTGTAAGTATGTACTTATCTTAAGGTTATTTTCATTTCAGTTACCAAACTTGGAATTATAAAACTTCCCATAATCTTGTCATTTAATATTTATATTATAATAAATATTCTTGATATTTGGCAGTTCTTATTTATTTACTGAATTTTATATGGTGTCCTAATATAGAAGGACCGATCATTGAACAGAGACAGAAGGATACTCCTGAAATTGCCATCAATTTTTCAATTTGCCCAATGGGAGTGGGAACAACACTGCTTCCAGGGAATTTCTTTTCTGCTGCAGCAGTTTCCTTTTTTCTTTTACTTCTTGTGGCTTCTTCATACATGCAAATTTGTGAAAGAGTGTGCAGCTGTGCAAAATTAGAAATATTTGAATAAATTGCATCCTGTAGGCAAGAAATAATTTATAAATATCATTATCCAGTCTAAGAAAGCTTTAGTAAGAGGGACTTGGTTTGTACAGTTGATATATATCTCGGCCTAATAGTGATAAAAAAAAAAAAAATCTCTTTTGGAAAGAGCTAATAAAGGGGATTGAGGATTAATTCCATGTCACCAGCTGAAGAAATTCTTACAAATGTTTGTCTGAGGCCTCCTGTGAGGAAAATATCATTTAGTAATAGTGATTGTAGGCTGACTTGGAAGGCTATATTGATATCAATGAATAAAGATATATTTGAGATTAATTTTAGACATGCTTGTTTAGAAATTAATGTAAGTGATCCAATGTGATTTGCTGTTTTATGTTGGAACTTTCAGCAGTGAAAATAGCTAAAGTTATACATAGCTAAATTAGCTAAAATAGCTAAATTTATACATAGTAACACAGTCTATTTTCTGTGAGGAAAGGTAAGTTTGGTAAATATCAATTTAATCAGTTGCAAATAAAATTCTAGTGTATCTGACAGTTTCATAGCTTTTGAAAAATCAGTCTCAAGCATAAACAGCTAATTTTTAGAGGAAAGGTACATAGTTATAGTAGTTTTAAATTAGACATAAAAAGTTTGTTAAGGAGACCCTTCAGATTCAACTCCGTTAGTAGTTGCCAACTATAGGGGACAGTGCTCATCTCTGTTTGAAGGCCATTGAGCCAATGCTGTCCGAAGACATTTCCGTGGTCGTGTGGCCAGCATGATGCCACGGAATGCTGTTATCCCTATTTAACTACTCGCATTTGCATACTTTCTAACTGCTGGGTTCACAGGAGCTGGGTCAAGGGTAGGAGTTTACCCCATCGCATGGCACTCAGGTCTCGAATCTGGGCTGCCGGCTTTCCAGCCAACAAGCCCAGCATATTAATCACTGAGCCACCACCTGCCAGACGTATCAGAGTGAAAAATGGAACTAATAAATTAGAACAATCTACATGGAAGCCTAACAGAACCTATGTGAAATAAATTATCAATATTTTCTCTGTTTCTAAAATGTATTAAAGTATGAACAATTTTCAGTACTTTTTATCAATTTAAATAAATAAGGAAAATCGCTACTGTCTTCATATGTTTGCATTTAATTTTCTACAATATGAACATAAATAAATAAACAATATAAATAAATTTATATTTATAGACTCTTTGAGCATACTGTTTAATTCCATGACTCTTGGTGCTCTATTCGTGTGTAGCTGATAAAGCCCCTTCAAATCTTGTCAAGCTTCTCTCAAAGAACAAATCTGCGGAGTAAAAATGGGCACTTTCTCAGTTTTTCCTTGTCCGGGGAAGTTCTGTTAGCTGTTTAGCAAAGATGTGTTAATCTGCCACTGTGCTATTAGACGTAGACCTTTCAAACAGTTGAGGGCAAATGTTATGAGGTACTTTTTAAAGCGTTATTGAACATAGGTAATGTAAGTAATAAGTAAGTAAGGCATAGCAAAACCCACATTGTTAGGATTAAGATAATGAAACGGGAATTGTATCTTTAGAAACAAGAGACAAACGGTACACTTAGCAGAAGTATTATTGTAATTTGAGTCTAGTTACTTGAAATATACTTTTGAAATAATTTGCCTTCTTCTCCTCCCCAACTAAAGGCACAGTCATTTTCAGCTCTGTGACTAGCAGTGAAAATGCAACAGCTGGCCCAGAAACCAAGAAGCTCTCCTGTGATTACATGAATGGAACATGTACAGGTAACAGATGGATTTTAATTCCTGACAATGGCATTGTTTTTCAATAATGGGGAGGAAGACTGCTCAACTGATTAATTAACATATTAATTATGGTTACAGACTAGAAACCAAGAGACTAGTAGTTCTAATTGTCCTTTGAGTATGGGTAGTTGAGTAACTATGATTTGTTATGGGGAAAATAAGCAGAGCTATCATTATCTATGCCATTTTCAGTTATATAGAAAATAAAGGCAGGAGAGAAATCTAATGAATACATATTTTCATTGTAATTACATATAACAATGCACAACATTTTAAGAAACTGACAATCACAATTAGGCTCATTTTGTAATTTGTTAATTATAAATATATCCTGTTTAATGATTCTTTAAAGAAATATAGATGCATACATTTTGTTACTGATCATTAGTAACTTTGAATTTATTCATTATGAAATTTATTTGCCTTCCATTTCCTGTCCAATTATTAATAATCCCTTAAAATTACATTAATATAATAGTGCAGTTTTTAATCCAAACCCAGGGACAGTTGTCAAGAATTGGAAAATATCTGGATTGGAAGAACTATCCTTGGGTCTGAGGATGCAAATGTTTTTGAATTTTCAAAGGTAGATGTAACCCATGGGAAAAAACAAAAAACAAATATAAAGTCGAAACGATCAAAGATACGTAATTATTGCCATGCAGAGACTGACAGAGAAAGAAATATGTTCATGTTCTATATATTCGCTTGCTGATGAGACCTCTAAGAACCAAATCAGACTTTCTGCATAATGTAAGATCTAAATCTGTCTCAACTTTTGCCTTGCCTAATCTCTCACCAAGTTCAGAGTTTCACTAGGCTTATTTCCCATCTTGATAAATCTCTTTTATTTTACACCCACCAGTTGTTTTTAAATTGCTCTTGTACCTTGTCAGTCTTCTTAATTGAATATAAAGCCATTTCTCTCCCCTTCTTCTGCCCTGCTTTTCTCTCTTCCAATTATTTATATTTCATTCTTTGCAGCTCAACTCATCAGCTGTCTTTGCTGTAACAACCAATAACTAAGGTAGAATATCAGCATATAACCTCAATCTGCAAAAATGAAGCCAGGAAAGCTAACCTGAGAATGAACTAAGAATTGCAATGTGTCAAAAATAATAAGAAAAGTTTATTTTAACATATAAAAATAAGAAAAAAGTCAAATAAACAATTAGTCCACTAATGGGAAAAGATGGCAAGGAAGTGACAAGGAGAAGGCAGAAAGCAGAGCTGCTTAATTCTTTCTTTGCATCTGTCTTCACACAAAAATAGCCAACCTACCATACAGAAAAACATGCAGAAAAACAGAACCATAAAAGACAGTCTAGGAATTCAGATTAAAATAGGGGAAAAAAGAGAGAAATGATAAGAGAACATTTGTCCACTCTAGATGAGTTCAAATCAACAGGACCCGAGAGATTACATCCTAGAGTTCTGCAAAAATTGGCAGACAGGATCTCGGAAACAGATTCTGGAGAACCAGGGAACTATCAGAGGACTGCAAAAGAGCTGATGTGGTTAAACTGACATCATTAATAAGCCTGACATGAATGCCTGGGAAGATTCTGGAAAAGATAATCAAGCAATAAATCTGAGAACACCTAGAACAGGGCTGTCAAACTGGTGGCCTGAGGGCTGGATGCATCACATGAAAGTCACACCCACCCTGGCTCTGCAAAGGCAAAAAGTCACGATACATCACAATACATCACATGATGCAAACCCAAATTGCATTAACAGAGAATCAAAAAATCAATGAAATGTTAGTACTGCTTTATAAGGCCTTGGTAAGACCACACTGAATACTGCATCCAGTTTTGATCATCACAATATAAAAAAGATTTTGACACTAGAAAGAGTAACAGAGCAGCAAAGATTATTAGGGGGCTGGAGACTAAAACATATGAAGAACAGTTGCAAGAATTGGGTATATCTAGTCTAGTGAAAAAAAGTCTAGGGGTGATATGATAACAGTGTTCCAATATTTGAGGGGCTGCCACAAAGAAAAGAGGATCATCCAATTTTCCAAAGCAACATAAGGAAGACAAGAAGCAATGGTTGGAAACTAATCAAGGAGAGAATAATGACGACTGACACTGAGAATAATAAACCAGTGGAACATTTTACCTTCAAAAGTTGTTGGCATGCCATCACTGGAGGCTTTTAAAAAGAGACTGGACATCCATTGGTCTGAAATGGTATAGGGTCTCCTGCTTGAGCAGGGGGTTGGACTAGAAGACCTCCAAAGTCCCTTCCAACTCTGTTATTCTGTTGTATTGCAGTTAAGCAAAATTAAACAAATGAAAAAAGGAACACTAAGTTCCTTATAAATCAGACTTTTCACAAAATTGTAGGGAACATAGGCTAGCATTACATTCCTATCTTACTGGTAAAATGCAGAAACAGACTGTTGGACCTGATGCAACTTTCATTTGATGCAACACATTTTTAATGTTCTTTTGACTTATTTCTATGCAGATATGAATAAGATTGTACTGTTAAAGTCTTAATAATAAACAATAAATAGTTTATTTATTGCTCCTGAAAACCCTATGTGCTATCTTTGAATGGGACACAGAATTGGAATGAAGACAGAGTGCTCGTGTGGAATTTTCCACTCAAAGTGATATTAAAAGAATTAAGAATACAATTACTGAAAACATTTTTCAAAATGAGGAAACTATTAAAGATAGCACAGCAGGAAAAAGTTAGTCACAAATAATCCAGGTGAGCAAGTATTTAAGTAGAACCTAATATATATATTTTATTTATATTTTTATTTTCTTATTTCTAGATTTGAGATTGAGTGGGCATTTTTCTGAATGTCCTGAGAAGTACAAGTACTTCTGTGTCAAGGGAAGATGCCGCTATGTTGATACAGTACAAACTCCATCCTGCATGTAGGTTCCAAAACCAAACATACCTTTTCCCAAGTGTTAAACCTGAGCATGACTTCAATGGCCAAATATCTCCAAAGAATATGTCATGCTCAGGCCAAATATGTACTTTGCCTCTGTTATCTACTAATGGCCAAATGTCTTACTTATTTGAATCTGTTTGTTTCAGCTGTTCTTTCAATTCTGGAATGAATACTGTAAAAATTCTTTAAAAATAATAATGCAGCCTTCCAATTATGGATTCCTTTCCAGGTTCTCTTTAATGTTGATGAGTAAACAAAATTTTTACCTGTGCAAGGATGATTGCTAAAATGCTACAGCCTTATTTATTAAGAAATTCATAAAATGTCTTAGGTATTGCTTTACATTGCTTAAAGAATGCCCAAAAGGAGTCTCCCTAGTTTAGTTGTCCACTTTGCATATGACGAATCTGTAAGATTAAAGATGAGGTGGAGCAGGTTGATTTATTTTAACCTTTTAAAACTATAATTTTTAAAATTACTTTTCTTCTCAGATTAAAAAAGCCAATATCTTAGATTTGGTATTACAAAATTCTGGACTTAATCATATCAATATTACAACCTTTATTTCATACATACCCTCAACATGCAATATGATCCCATGCGTAAGATTTTTAAAGAAGATTTAGAGTTAAAGTTAATATAATTTTATGAATTTTTATCTATCTGCTTAGAGGATAATGGGGGTGATTGAAACTGTCCTGATTTTATAATTACGGTATACCTTCTCCATTACTTATTAGTTGTGGCCATAGTAGGGCTTCAAGGATTGTTGACTGACAGAAAGTAAAGATATGTCAACTAGTTACTCAATAAAGACAACTGAAGTTTCCTAATGTACCAACCATTCTATAAGAAACATAATTCTGGGTGTCTTCATTGTTAATTTATTTTATTATCATTTATCTTTATGTTTAAGATTTCAACAACACCAGAAATTACTCAATTTGGGTAGGATATAAACTGGAACTTCTTTCTTCTGTGATGAGTTGTTCTGGTACAGAGTTACTCAACCTTGGCAGCTTGAAAATGTATGGACTTCAATTCCCAAAAATTCTCAGCCTGCATGTTATCTGGGTAATTATAGGAGTTGAAGTTCACTTATCTTCAAACTGCCAAGATTGAGAAATACTGATCTGGAAATACTGATTTACTCCAATTGACGCGGTGCTCAGCCACAAAATGCCTTAACTGAACACATGTAGAAAAACGGCATATATACCAAATCTTCCACTCTGTGTTTATTTCCAAATCTTTTCCTAATAGAGTAAACCCCGTGCTTACCGTCCCTGTCCTAATATTCCATTTTACTTACTCTTTTCATGTATTCAAATTATGTTTATACTTTTACCTGTTATCTTATATATGCTTGACAAATAAACTTATGATTATAAAGAGAGACACAGAGCATGCTGGCTAGGGAATTCTGGAAATTGAAGACCTTCACTGTTTAGGTGATATTTCCCTGAATGCAGCTGAAGCTCTTCTAGATCAGGAATTCCATTGGATGGCAGTTTTCAAACCCTAAGATTCATCTGCATGTGCAATTTGTTTGCAGATCACATAGGTTTCCTCAATCTGTACCTTTCAGTTGTGTCACATTATGGTCCTCATAATCATCAGTTGGCATGGCTAATGATGATGGAATTGTGATCTAACTCATCTAGAAGGGACCAGGCTAGGAAAGATTGTCACAAGTGGGTACTGTATGTGGGATAGGTGCTAGTGCAGAAATAGACTGCAACTGATTTGCAAAACATTTTTTCTACATTTTTTACAGCTGTGAGAGAGGCTACACTGGGGAAAGATGCGAACGATTGGACTTATTTCATTTAAGAGGAGATCAAAGTCAAATTGTGGTGGTTTCTTTGATAGCTGTTATGGTAATGCTTATCATCCTGATTGCATGTATCTGCACTTGCACTCAGTGAGTATACCCAAGTGAAAATTTGGTTTCTATATGTATTTTCATGAAACTACAAATGTAGTTAAGTTAATCAGCCTTTAACAATTATAACTTTTAGAACTTAAAATACTGTATAACATGCACACGTACATGCGTACCCACACGCAATATCTATGAAGAAAATAAAACTGAATTTACTATTCCCGATTGAGGTAAAATTTCTTCTTCTTAATTCTAGCTATGTTAGAATTATGTTCTTCAGTATTGTTCATTTACATAAAGCTAAGTAGAAGAAATTCAAAGAGATTTTTTGAATCAAATTATAAATTTACTTATTTCCACATCTATTTTTTACAAGGGATTAGTACCTTTAGGTATAAATACAATACTTTTGTTACACTATTGCTCCAAAGAAATAGTAAACTCCATGTAATTCTTTTTAATATAATATAATAAATGGACAGAGAAATAGAACAGAATTCTGTGCAACCTAGGTAATGTATTTTCTGTTATTGTAGCTTTTTAAACTGCTGTTGTTCAGTTGCTAAGTCTTGTCTGACTGTTCCCGACCCCATGGGCCATAGTATGCTAGGTCCCCTGGTTCTCCATTGTCTCCCTGAGTCTGCCCAAACTTGTGCCCACAGCGTTAATGATATTATCTATCCATCTCATTCTCTGCTGTCCCTTCTCCTTTTGCCTTCAAAGATCTCAGCATCAAGGTCTTTTCAGTGAGTCCTCTCTTCTCATTTGGTGCCAAAGTATCTGAGCTTCACCTTTTTTAATAGCTGCATTATACTACTGACTTATATTTTGTTATGGATGATCCATAATATCTGGATTGGCCCATGTAGAATTTTGGACCAGAAGCCTTTGATCTTGCCTAGGATAAGCGTATGTATGCATGCATGTATGTATGTATGTATGCATGTATGTATGTATGCATATATGTATATAATTTTTATAGCTAAATCATGTTACAGATTATCCTTTTTATATTATTGATTTGGACTTAGTCTTACAACTTATCAATATATATTGATTCCTGCTTTTTGGTTTTAATTATTCCTCCCAGCTTCTTATCAGCTGCAAATTTCGTAGCCTTTTTTCTGAACCTGTGATAGACAATCTGTGATGGTATATAATCACATCTCTAATAATTTTCATGACATCTCTAATATTCCTGAGTACTGGTCATATTGGCTGGGGCAACTAGAAATTATGGATCGGCAATATTTAAAGGGGAAGAGATTCCCCCGCTCATTCTAAGTTCTCATCCAAGCCATTTATAAAATTATTGAAGAGCAGAAAATCTAGACATAACACCTGTGGCACTCCATTTAAGAAACCTCTCCAGTTAAAACAGTTAATGAACATTCACTGGAGATACTGGTTCTGTGAGCTGAAAATTAACAAGTAAAAATACAAGACTATTTTTTTATTATTACTCTTGTGTTTTTGAATATATGAAATATATATATATATATGTATGTATGTATGTATGTATGTATGTATATTTGTAACTCATAACATAATTTTTTACTTCTTTTCAAAGTTATTGTCGGAAAAAACGTAGAAAGAGAAAACAGGAGGAATGTGGGACTTGTAATAATGCGCAACCAATGAAAACTGATGATACATTTGAGATGGATATTGAATGAAGGTAAAGATGGTTCTGAAATTTTACATCCTGGAAATGTGAAAATGAGGGATAATTTATTTTATTTCCAAAATTAATTATATTATTTTAATTTGAATTCATAATATTTTCTTTAATGTAAGTTTGTTTTAGTTTAATGGATTACTATACTGAATGATAGTTACCAAATGAATGTTTTATGGCCATGTAATGAGAAAGCAATATTTCTCTATGTGAACAGGCAAGTCATTCATAGTTAACTAATAGTTTTCCCAGCTATTAACTATAAATTAAGACATATTGACATAGTGGCTATAATTTCCTTTTTTACTAGCCAATATTGACAGAAATGTAATCAGGACATGACTTCATTTTATTTCTTAAGATATTTTTCTAGATTGAGGGTTTCTTTTCTTCCTAAATATTTTTTTTTCACATAGGAGAAAGCAAATAATCACACACCAAATGGATTATGTTTATTTACATTGCATACATATGTTCCATTGAGAAAGTACACAGTGAAATTAAATGAGAAAATGAGGAATTTTTTTTTATTATGATGGCAGAAAAAAGGCCCTTCAGAAAGAGTGCAGCAGAGTCATTTCAATTTCAGTATTCAGGCATATAAAGAGAAACTTGCCTGGCCTGCTCTGCCTCTCCTTTTTGTGAACCATAGCAAGGGATTTTGCACATGCGCCCTCTGCTCAGCTTGATTTGTAAATGAAAGCAACTGACAAGTTATTCTTCCAATACATGCATCCAATACATTTTGGAAAAGTGAGTAGTCAAAGAGGATGTTAAAAACAAACAAGCAGATTCTCCCCCCTCCCCTTTAGCTTATGACAGACACTTAAAAAAACTAAATATGTGGATGATAGTATCATGTTCACCCCGAATTTACCTGAATTCACCTTGCCATAAATTTTTGACTTTTTCTTCATCAGAGGCTGAAAAAAAGAGTAGTTCTTATGAGCCCAATGATTTGCTGAAAAACTACATTATTGTGCTTTCACTTTTTTGTGATAGGATAATTTTCAGAAATCTTTTCATCTTATCATACATTATATTGCACCAGAGTGATGAGAAATAAATCTGTAGTTCTCTGTATACTTAACCCATAATAAGCAACTGCAAAGATTAGAGAGATGTACTACACAATAATAATTCTAACAACTGCTTTCTTTCTTAACTCTACAGGTAAACAAAAGTGCTTGCTGGCAGATTCCAAAGACTTGTGCCCTTTTCCTTTTGATGACTTTCCTGAGGACTAGTGATATGAAAATAAATAAGGAAAAATAAACATGGGTATATAACTTCAGTCACTTGTGTGATATCTGACAAAATCTATTATTATTATAATGGGAATAATAGTGATAATATTGGGAATCCAGGAATTTTCTTATATGTCTGAAAGATGTTAGAAGTGTAGTATTTGACGTTTAACTCTCTTCAATTTGTCAACCTGAAAAGGAACTTGGTATTTTATCTGCAGTCAAAATAGATAAAATGTCTGGTAGTATATTCTAGAATAACTAAAATGGGCACTTGGGCAGTTATGTTTATTTATAGTTTCACTACCCTGTTTCCCCCAAAATAAGACATCTCCTGATAATAAGCCCAATCGGGCTTTTGAGCGCATGGCAATAAGGCCAAGCACTTATTTCAGGGTTCAAAAAAATATAATACAGGGTCTTATTTTCAGAGAAACACGGTAATAGCTGTAATTTTATCAATAGAAGAGAATATCAATAACTCAGAGTTGAACCGTGGAGTCTCTGGTGCTCTCTGAGCTTGGTTGAGCTTGGTTGTTTGCTTGCAGGTAATATTTTCAGTACTAGAAGAGAATGGGCTTTGCTTTCTGTTTATATCCAATAATTTGCCCTTGGTGGGGGCAGGTTACTGTATGTATATACACAGAGAGCAAATTCTATTCCCTTGTAACAATGACGATGTTACATATTCAGATAACAAAATGTCTGCAAACAAGCTCAGGGAACACCAAGAATTCCACAACTGTAATTTTAACTGGTTATTTCATGCTTTATGTGGCCCTTTGGAACTACCTATTTTCTTTTACATTTAGTTTTGCTGTCATCTTTACTGAGAAGTGGAATATAAGCATATTAATGTGGCTTTGTAAAATTTCACTGTTTTGAGTCTATGCTTTAGATTGGATTTAGGATGGTGTCATGCATGTGAGGTGATACATAGCTTGTTGGTAAATTGGTTGTACATAATGTCATTTAATCTCCATATTGCATTGTAAAGATCTAGGTGCCTACTTTTTCTTTCCCCATTAACTGAGGGAGGGAGTATCTTTGTAGCCCCTCTAAGAACTCTAGGATTTAGACTTCAGTAGGCTAAAAGCTTACTAAATAAAGCCTGTGCAGTAGACCATGACTTCCTCATTGGCCTGTCACTAGCCTCTTTCTTGTACCTTGACAGCTGCACTATACGCAAGGACTCTAGAATCATTTTAATCAGAAGCAGGGGTGAAATGCTCCCAGTTCGGACTAGATCGGGTGATCCAGTAGCGATCGTGGCAGGTGGTTTGGAGAACCGGTAGTGATGGCGGTGCGAGGTTCTGCCCACCCGCCCGAGTGTCATTACTTCCTGGTTTTAATCAGGAAGTTATGTGTTTTTTACACTCTGCACATGTGCAGAGAGTCTGTGGTGCATGCACTTCCGATCCGGTAAGGAAGGTAAGTAGATTTCACCCCTGATCAGAAGGGATCCTTCTCAGTCATAGGATCCCTGCTGAACTGCAAGTAGGATTCTCTCTAGCCTTGACAGGGCTTATTCTTATAACAGGAGCTTTAGGCTGGCTCAGCTGGGCTGCAGTTTTCCTTTTGGCTCTCAGCTGCTCAGTGACAGCCACAATTTGTTAAGGCAAGATTGTCCATTGATTAATTATAGAACCCTCGCACATGCCCAAGATGGCGACTCCCGATGGAGCTCCGGTTTTACGGGGGTAATGTCCTGACAGTTGGGGGTCCTTAGGGCCAATTACCCATCTACGGCCCATGGTGTGTTGAGAGGGCTGATTTGCCAATCCGATGGGAGCGTTTTCGGCTCCGGAAGACCTTCTAGGAGAGCAGTTTTGTGGCTTCGCTCTCTGAAACAGCTTATAATGAGACGGGCGGTGCTGGTGGGATTTGAGTCAGCAAATTTGGGCTGATAGCTTCGTGACAGCCGGCCCTACATTCATCAGAGGCTACTGGATGGATGGCGATATACGGCTGCGATGACTGTCTGGCACCCTGGGCTGACTTTGTTAGACCCTTGGCAAGATTGGAGTTTGCCTGCAGAGGCCGGCGGTGGGCGAAATCGGCGCGGAGGAGGCCGATGGTGGTGGCAGTTTAAAATTCCAAAATGGCGCCCGAAATAGCAGTTACAGTTGGTGGTTACAGGCAGCAAAAAACAAAGCAATTTAGAGACCAAAGAGGCCTCAGAAAGGAGAATAGGGACCTTTCTTATTTATTTTCAACTGATCTCCTGGGCAATGGAAAGATGCCAATCCTTCCATTGTTGGGCCAGCTCTGGATTACCTCCCAGAGGCCTCCCCCCTCTCTTTCTATAGGGGAGGTGTTAAACCTTCATGCATAAAAGACCTAAAGAAAGCTAAGGAGATTAGAAATGATTGTTATGTCTATCATGAGGGCTTTGCTTCTACAAAGTGACTGCCTTATTCCATCTCCCCTCCTGTATTTTTATCTCCTATCACCCTTTTATGACCGGATATTCAGCTTTTTTGTGAATCATTTGCTATCCAGGTTTGTTGTTTCCTGTATATCAGGATGAGAATTTCCTTACTTTTATTTCATCTGAGTCTCCCTGGATTTTCGCCTACTATATATATTTCCCACAGACTATCCGTATCTCTAATCTCAAGGATTGGCTATTCCATCTATGCCTAGGTACAACATTGAAAGAACAGGACTATAGCTGCTGTTTTTCTCCCTTATATCTGGTTGCCGTGAGAGGGTGATCGATGTTCACATCTGAGTTCAAAATGGCTCTTTCTACCGCTGATATGAGAGTTCAGCGGGACTAAAATGACTTGTACCTCTAATTGATACTCTCTCCACAGGACCCTGGATAACTAGGACATGCCTACCAGCTATAGACAATCTAGCTACAAAATGTACTCATTGGGAGAACTCCTCAAACTGCGAGATGCCCCCCTCTCGCAGGTCTGGCCCTCTTCTTTATCGAGGGCCTATCTTGATGATGGACTTTGGAGTCCGGAGAGATGGCATACAGCAAAAAGAGGGTTATGGGGTTTTTTAGGGAAATTTCTTAATAAGATTTTAAGGGATTCTGGGAGGGGGGTAGATTACGTGGGTTCGGGGGAAGACCCACGGGGGAGGGTATCTGGGCCAGCCGTAGGGCGTGGCATGAGAGGTGTGAACTCTGGGGTCAAGGAGATGATTAGATCTTACAATACAGATGCCCATAACATCAATACTGTAGGTGGGAGGGGCAGATATGGTGGGAGCAGGGGGCCACATCATCCTACGGGAGTGCGTCCTCGCTGTTTACAAGCGGTGGCGCGCTCCGACCCTCAAAGCTCTTCTCGTTCCCCAGGTTGTACGGAACCTCGGGCCCCAGGCCTTCGGCTGATGCTGTGCAACACCAGGTCCGTGGTAAATAAAGCCCCCCACATTTGTGATCTTATTCAGGAGGGGGGGGCGGACCTGGCGGGTATTACGGAGACCTGGTTGGGCCAGGAAGGGGGAGCCCCCCTTGTTGATATGTGCCCACCAGGTTTCCGTGCTTTCTATCAACCAAGGTCTCAGGGGAGGGGCGGAGGGGTGGTGGTTGTTATTAACGAAGGTCTTGGACCAAGAGAGGCCACTGTTCCTCAGACGGCTGGATGTGAGTCCCTTCTTGTGAAGTGGGGTCATAGGGTGCAGTTGGGCTTGCTAGTCATGTACCTGGCTCCCTGTCATGTGGCAGCAGCCCTGCCTGAGCTGCTTGATGTTATAGCCGCGGTGGCTGTTGACACCCCCAGGCTTATGGTCATGGGGGATTTTAACCTGTCATCAGTTGGCGAGACATCTGAGGTGGCTTGGGAGTTCATGGCTTCCATGACGGCTATGGACCTGACCCAGTTAATTTATGGCTCTACTCACATGGGGGGACACACACTGGACCTTGTTTTTGTCTCTGGACAGTGGTTGAGTGATCTCGAGATAGGGGATATAGTGATTGAACCCTTGTCATGGTCAGATCACTCCCTCCTTCGCCTGGACCTTCGAACCGCCACACCCCGCCGCAGGGAGGCGGAACCGACCAGGTGGTTCCGCCCCAGGCGCCTGATGGATCCTGAGAGATTCCAGATGGAGCTTGGGCCATTTCCTGAGGTTCTAGCACACGACTCGGCTGAGGACTTAGTGGCCGCCTGGGATAGGGTGGCGGCTGATGCTTTAGACCGAGTCGTGCCTTTGCGGCCTCTGACCCGGCGCCGGTCTCACCTGGCTCCTTGGTATACTGAGGAGCTGAGGGAGATGAAGCGCCGGAAAAGACGCCTAGAGAGCAGTTGGAGGGCTAGTCATTCTGAATCCGACCGAACACTGGTAAGATCTCATATTAAGAATTACCTAGTGGCGATAAGAGTAGAGAAGAGTAACTACTTTTCTACTCTTATTGTGTCATCAGATAATCGCCCAGCCGCCCTGTTTAGGGTGACCTGCTCTCTGCTCCATCAAGAGACGCGGGAAGACCCCTTGGAGGGTAGAGCTGAGGATTTTGTACAATATCTGTATGACAAAATTGCTCAGATTCGTGAACAGCTAGACTCTGACTGGATTGATCCAGAGGAGATGACAGGGGCAGGTCCTGAGAATATTATTTGGGAAGAGTTTGATCCTGTGACTCCCGAAAGCGTGGACAGGATACTGAACAGACTAAATGCGACCACATGTTTATTGGACCCGTGTCCATCCTGGTTGGTACTGGCCTCCCGGGAGGTGACGCGAGGCTGGCTCCAGGAGATTATAAATGCTTCTTTGAGTGGGGGTATCTTTCCCACCGTCTTGAAAGAGGCGGTGGTGAGGCCCCTCCTCAAGAAGCCCTCCCTGGATCCAGCTGTATTAGCAAATTATCGTCCTGTCTCCAACCTTCACTTTGTTGCAAAGGTTGTTGAGAGTGTGGTTGCATGACAACTGCCTCAGTACCTGGATGAATCGAATTATCTAGATCCGTTCCAGTCAGGATTCAGGCCCGGGTACAGCACAGAGACAGCATTGGTCGCATTGGTTGATGATCTCTGGAGGGCTCGGGACAGGGGTTGCTCTGTCCTTGTCCTACTAGACCTCTCAGTGGCTTTTGATACCATCGATCATGATATCATGCTGCACCGGTTGGAAGGGTTGGGGGTGGGGGGCACTGTTCTACAGTGGTTCTCCTCCTTTCTCTCTGACCGGTCGCAGTCTGTGTTGACAGGGGGGCAGAGGTCGACCCCGAGGCCCCTTATATGTGAGGTGCCACAAGGATCGGTTCTCTCGCCCCTTCTATTCAACATTTATGTGAACCCACTGGGTGAGATCATCCGTGGTTTTGGGGTGAAGTACCATCAGTACGCTGATGACACCCAGCTGTACATCTCCACCCCAGACTACCCCAATGATGCCTCGAAGTGATGTCCTGGTGCCTGGAGGCCGTACGGATCTGGATGGGGAGGAACAAACTCAGACTCAACCCATCCAAGACCGAGTGGCTGTGGTTTCCGTCGTCCCGATATAGTCAGTTGGCGCCATCTCTGACTATTGGGGGTGAGTCGTTGGCCCCCACAGATGGGGTTCGCAACTTGGGCATTCTCCTGGACTCACGGCTGTCTTTTGAAGAGCATATGACGGCCGTAGCCAGGAGGACTTTTTATCAGGTTCGCCTGATTCGCCAGTTGCATCCCTTTCTGGATCGGGACTCATTACGCACGGTCACTCACGCCCTTGTCACCTAACGCCTGGATTATTGTAATGCTCTCTAGATGGGGCTTCCCTTGAGAAGCACCCAAAGGCTCCAACTGGTCCAGAATGCGGCCGCGCAGGTGGTAATGGGAGCAATGTGGCGCTCTCATGTAACCCCCCTCCTGCGCGAGCTGCTCTGGCTCCCAGTGGTCTTCTGGGTGCGCTTCAAGGTTTTGGTTACTATCTTTAGAGCGCTCCATGGCTCAGGACCAGGGTACTTATGAGACCGCCTCCTGCCACCAATAGCCTCTCACCGACCAGTTCGCTCCCATAGAGAGGGACTCCTCAGGGTGCCGTCGGCCAAACAATGTCGACTGACGGCCCCCAGGGGGAGAGCCTTTTCTGTGGGGGCACCTACCATCTGGAACGGGCTTCCCCCGGAGTTACAAAACATCCAAGACTTACGCATATTCCGCCGTGCCCTGAAAACATTTCTATTCCAACAAGCTGGTCTGGCCTAACTCTCCCTTTTTAATTAGCTTTTAAACTGGCTTTTAAATTGGGTTTTAAACATCTTTAGATAAATTTGGATGTTCTTAATCTTTGAGCCTAAATTACTTAATCTGTTTCTTAATAGTTTTTAACTTTTATATGTATTTGTATTTATTATGGCTGTTCACCGCCCTGAGTCCTTCGGGAGTAGGGCGGTATACAAATATGAAAAATAAATAAATAAATAAATAAATAAATTGTTCTCACTGATGCACAATTTCTAATTAGTTCTAGGTTGGATTTCCCTTTAATAAGTTTCTTGTTCTGCCCTTAGGTGTTTTGGAGAATAGTTTGACCCCTGTCCTTCTGTGACATCCCCTCAAATATTGGAACACTGCTATCATGTCATCCCTAATTTTTATTTTCTTTAAACTAGACATATCCTATTCCTGCAACTATTCTTTATACGTTTTAGCCTCCAGTCCCGTAGTCATCTTTGTTGCTCTTCTCTTTCTGCACTCTTTCTAGAGCAGGAGTGTCAAACTCATATCATCACGGCGGTGTCACATGACATATCAGGACTTCTCCACATTTGCTAAACTGGGTGTGGGCGTGGCCAGCACGTGACGCATCCGGCCCGCTGACTGGGAGTTTGACAGATCTGTTCTAGAGTCTCAATCAGTGGTGGTATTCAGCTGGTTCTATTTGGTTTGGGTGAACCGGTAGCAGTGGCTGCAGGAGGCTCTGCCCACTTGCCCAGACATCATCACATCCCGTTTTTGACACTCTGCGCATGTGCAGAGGTAGCAAGTGTGAGCGAAGCTAGTGCACATGCGTGTGCTCACATTTGCAAATCGGTAGCAAAGGTAAATGAATACCACCCCTGGTCTCAATATCGTTTTTCTATCCTGGTGACAAAAACTAGATACAGTATTCCATGTGTGATATTATAAGTATTAGTTTAAATGGTACAAAGTATAAATAAATCTGTATAAAATATACTTGTATGCAGATTTGTATGCAGTAAAAAGTATAAACATGTTTGTACAGCTTCACATTTTTGTACCTGAAAGGTTCTAAGTAAGGCATGTGCAAATGATATTTTGCAGGATGGCCCTCTAGGGCTTCCATACTATTTCAATTTTGAAATAATATTTTATGGTTTGTTTTAACCACAATCATTGGGCCTACACTCTACAGCAGGGGTGTCAAACTCAATTTCATTCAGGGTTCTGTTTGACCTCGGGGGTGGTGGAGTGGGCATGGCCAGGGTGGGCATGGCCAGCTTGATGTCATTTGTGCCAGCGGCGCCTGTGGTGCCCTGAGAGCTCTGCCAGAGAAAACAGGTTCCCAAGCTCCGTTTTCAGGTGCGATGGCCTTCTGCAACCCTCTGCCAATGAAAATGGAACTCTGAAGGACCGCATGCAGCTCCATTTTCACTGGCAGAGGCACTGTGGACCAGTCCTTCGCTGTTTCCAGGGCTGACCCGCGGGCCAGATCTAAGTACCCCGTGGGCTGGATCCGGTCCAGGCCGGCCCGGGCCGGCCCTTGAGTTTGACACCCCTGCTCTACAGTATTCAAGAGCATGCCAGACTTTGCATTGGGGTCACTGACACCATATGCAATATGACCTCCTTGGAGGTGAGGCTACTGTCAACTAATTGTTCTGGATCCTGATGTCAAACCTGGTGTTAAGATACGATCTGATGTTCTGGAGTTGCACAATGTGATTTCTACATGCCTCCTAAATTAAGTGTTCATGTACATGGTGCAAGTCTTATTACAAATATAAATATTATATTTATAATATATATATATATATATATATATATATATATATATATATATATATATATATATATATATATATATATATATAAAATGGCATCTTGGTGTATATAATGCTTCACTATGTGTCACATCTTTTAATATATGGAGGGAAGGGAGTCTTCATTATTTTTTATGAAGCATATTACTCTTCCATACCACTTGAGAGAAGAAACTTAGATTGTGTTCAGCAATATGGAAAGAATGATAAATCTTATAAGCTATTAAGAAAGTGTTTTGCCTTGACTGTAATTGTATATGTAAACTATGTGTTGTAATGATAGCTTAATGTCTACCAAATTAGGGATGGTTGTCTTACAATGTTAAGAAGATATATTTGTATAGTTTATGTCTAGACAATAATGAGAGACATCAAAATCCTAAATGTTGCTAGTGTTCTTCATCATGACCTCTATGATTCACACATATAGGTTATCAGCCTTTGCAGAACCATATTTAGAACTTCCTAGAACTTATAGAATTGTATTGTGTCGGTGGCTTTTGGTGAAGGGGGCCGACTAACCAATCTAGGGGAAAGTTCCATGAAAGGGAGTTTTCTCTGGATAAAGCTTTTTCACTTTACTAACAAGGAAACTGTGTGTTCCCTCAGTTTACAGGGCTCTCCTGGATTAGGAAGAGTCCTAGAATCATCCCACAAGATCCTCCATATAATAGCTGTCTGAAGAAGATTTGGGGAACTGTGCTTCAGAGCAGTCAATGAGCCATTCAGCTGGGGGCAGGTCTTCAATCACTTTGTTGTTGAAAAAACAGCTGTTTTGGAATTTATTTTTCAAATGGGAAATAAATCATGCCTTTCACTTCATTAGATTATTATCTTTAATAAGGTAAAAGAGGCTCTTTTCAGTCACAGCCTCTTACTCCTTTCTGAAAATCTGCACCATTCACCATTCTTATTGCTGAATGACAAGGAAGAGGGTTGCTGGAGAGGAGCTAAAATAAGGAAGTGTGGAGTACTATTATATTAACTTTGATGGAGAAACATAAGGATCTAAAAAGTTGTGGTTTTATTTTGTCATTTATATGAATCTGCCACTCTTATTTGATGGGAGTTAAAATCTGTAACTTTGGACTTTTGTTCTGGGTGGTTAAAATCTTCTGATTTTAATGAATTCTGATTGGCCAGGAAATATCAATTGATTTGTAAAAGTCTATTCTTTACTATAAAAGTGAGTTAAAGAATAGAGGATGAAGAAATATTGAATGCATCAGATGCCAAAGTTATATTCAAGAAGTATTTAAATAAAAAATCAGTTTATAGGTCAATTACCAGTATGTTCTAAAGATATATGAAAGAGGAGGAAGAGAAACAAATTACTTAAACTATTGGAAGAAAGTTGAATAATGTAGAGATGCAGTTATTTGCAAAAAGTTAACCAAACCACAAATGATATTCCACAAGTATTTAACAATGCAAAGGACATAACTGTAATTTTGGAATACAAATCTGACACCAACCAATTATACCTATTATGAGATGGTTTAAATGTAAGCTTTCCAGTGCAAATGAAAGAAAATTCTTTCAAGTAAATCAACAATCCTCAAGAGAAGTTTGGGACTTTTTCTTTATGGATACTAACAAGGTTAAGAATCTCCTGAGCAAAAGAAAGTTTATATTTGTTTGATAGACAGTCCAGATAAAAAAATATTTTAATTTATGAGGACAGGTCGGAAGGAGTGACTTAATGAGCCAATTCAAGTTAAGATGGATTTTTTACTGGTCTTGATATATGTAGCTGAAAGAAAGTTCCAATGTATGGTTTCATGTTTATAAAGTGGATTTGAATTTTTTTTCTTTTTCTTACATGTAGTGCTTGAATAATTCCTAAAGTTAGTTACATTTTATTGAAATAGAATTTGAAGATAGGTATGTTAAGAGGAAGTTAAAGAAAAGATGCATTAGAATTTGTTAGAAAAAACTTAAATAAACATTTGGAGTTTTAAAATGGATATAAAATAAGTTTTCCCTGTAAGGTTAAAGAAATTGAAAGAGTATAGTGAATTTTGTTAATATGAATGAAGATCATCTACAAAATTTAATAAGCCTAAATAGAAATATATATTACTTTTCACAGTAATGGAAAAGACAGAAAGAAAAATGGATTTGTTAAGATTGCAATGTAATTGTTCTAACACAGAAATTTTATTTGGCCCTGTTTCTATTGAGATGTTGCTTCTGGTTTTTTATGCTTTATATAGGGAAAAATGATATTTAGAATTTTAGTAAAACTTTACTAAATTTAGAATTGTGTAAATTATAGAATTGGCTTGTAATAATTATAATTTCAACCTTACATTATCTATAACTATTAGTATTTTACTGTGTTGGAAAGAGCCAGAGTCAGCCTTTATTTTTTATTTTTTATTTTCTTTTGCTTACAGTTTGCACGCTCCCCTTTTTTCCCCTTAATTTTTATTTTCCAATTGCATTTTATGTTATAATAAATTATAAAGTTCTTAAAAAAAGAAGTGTATGGTGTCTACATCCAGAAGAGCAGAGATACTATGCATGTAAAGTGCTCTTCTGAAGATCATTGCCATCCCATGGCCGAGCAGTTGGGAAAATTATGTGAATTTTGAAGTTGGAAAGGAGGAAATTGGGCATATAACTTCTGCATCATAGCCTGGTAATGGCAGAAAAGTATCAGCCATTTTTATATACACTACAAGGGAAGAATTCACACCATTCATTTAGAGGATGGGGCATTATAGAAGCAGAACTTGCTAAATGGCCAGATAGTTCAGCATGGGTGATCTATAAATATGATAAATATAGAAATTTATCATATTTATAGATCACAAGGAGGAAATGATATATTGGAGGCAGAGAAATGAAGTAAAAAACTCTTGGGGCTTGGAGAAATGAAATAATAAGACATACAATTGATTAATATCTATATTCTACTATGAAATTATGTTTGTAGGGAACCAGTTATATACCAATATACTTCCTGTAAATTTACAGGTGAGAGTCAAGCTCTCCTTGTTTCTGGTTTTTATTACAGAATTGGCTATTTTAAATCATCGGAGGTATTCCCATTTGCTTCTTTAATATCACCACCAAGTTTATGGAAAAGATTTGAGTTTCTGTTTGACTCGGTTTAAATCCAAAATAAAGTGAATGAAGTGAACACATTTAAAAGAATATATAATGTAATGCAAGGCAATAAAGCATAGCACAATATAACTTTTTATATATATTATGAGAACTGGTTTGGTTACTGGTGAAGGCACCAGGCTAGAAACTGGGAGACCATGAGTTCTAGTTTTTAGACACAAAGCCATCTGGGTTACCCTGAGCCATCACTTTCTCTCAGCCCTAGGAAGAAGACAATGGCAAACTAATTATGAAAAACCTTGCCAAGAAAACTGCAGGTATTTGTCTTTCTGAGAACTGCACATGATTAAACAGAAGAAAAACAATATGTCAAGAAAATGTTCAAAAATCAGTGTTGGCATGATAAGAATATGTTCATACTTATATGATAAAAAGTGGCCCTCTGGGAGGATAAACTTCTTTAAATTTTACATTCAAATACCATTCAGCAAACTGAAAAAATAATTGTTCTTTGTTACAAATTCATGATAAAGTAGTAAAAATGTAATGTAGTTTACCTAGTATTTTTATAAATTACTAGATAACCTTTTAGATAATTAGATAAATTTAGATAATTTATTTTTCTGGATTTCTCAATAATCTCTATAATCTTTAGTAACTTTTTTCTTTAATAATATGGTAGACTTAAGCTCTTCATAATTTAGAAGGAACCCTGGGCCTTCAAGGAGCTGTGTCTGTGACTAACATATTCAATTCTAATTGGAGAAATCCTTGGTATAACTAAAGAAGGAGATCCAATGGAACCCTCTTTTGCACTGTACATTACAGATTTAGCATTGATTTTCCATCAACTTTATCTTTATCCCGGCAATCCACATGCCTGAAGGTGATAACATTCTTGCCAACCAGCTCAGCCAGCCATAGCAGAAGAGACACCATGAATAGAAACTGCATGTGTTGACAAAGGCAATAAATCATATAGAGACAACCCCAAGGTTAGTTTATTCTTATTATGGGACAACAATCAATTCCTCATATTTAACAACAATAATAGATTCTATGTCTAACCTCTGCGGCCATCCCCACTTCCTTTTGCAGCAATCTTCCTGGCATGATCATCTTCCTGTCCATTCTCCACAGGCTGTCCCCTGTTCTTATTGCAGCGCATCAAGTACCAAACAAATGAGACAAAATTTTTGTGTCAAAATGTGTCAAGTACCAAATTCAATAGGTTTTTGTTTTGTTTTTTGGAAGCAATTGGGTACTGAGGTATCAGAAAGATATATATGCCCCACTTCCCCTTAAATGCTCAGAGAAATGGCTTATGCCAAATCCTTGTGTGCAAGATTTTGTTTCTTTATTTAGAAAATTTATATTTCCACCTTCTTGCATGTGGCAACTCAAGACGGCTTACAAAGATATAAAAACACCATGTAAAAGAAATAAAAAGAAAAATAATACCATAATAACCCCTTACGACCCACATTCATACTAGCCATTTAATGGGCTCCATCCCGCTTTGGGTTCCTCAGGCCCCCTGGCAGAACCATGTCTTCAGGGCCTTCTGAAAGAGTGTTAGAGTGAGAGCCAATCTAATCTCAGGGGAGATGATGTTCCAGAAAGAAGGAGCCACCATGGAGAAGGCTTTTCTTCTGGGTTCCGCCAGATGTATCTCCTTAGGGGATGGGACCCACAACATTCATTGCCTTCCCACTCTAGTGGGTCTGGTAGATGTGACTGGCAAAGAAGAAATGTCTTTATTTTTGAATACTGTATTATCTTTTGTGGTGTTTTCATTTATATAAACCACCAGGAGACAATATGTGATTGGTTTCATCCTGTATAGGGACTTGTCAGTTATATATAGCCAAGTCTATCAAGTTATTATCCATCAAGAAAGATAGATCAAGAAAGATAGATACTGATGGATTTTATGCATCCTTTCTGAAACACTTAAGCATCATGACCTGGATAGCTTCTAATGCTAATATACTGAATATACTCCAATGATTTATGACTTTAATTCCAAGTTAAGGCTTGAAACATCATAGAATAAACTTTGGCCATTTACATGTTATAAATCTGAATATGTGGCGAAATTGGTCATGTATTGTTTTTTGATATATGTGAATCAAAATACCATGATATTCATTCTAATAAGCCCTATCAAGTAGCCTGACAGTTACATCCTAGTCTGAGCCACTGAGAGAGTTTAATACAGAACTAAATTTCTTCTGCGTTATTGCTCAGATTTCGATTCCATAATCCCTCTGAAACAAATTAAAGAAGGTTAAATTGGTTTCTCAGAAGTTGAAATCCTTAGATAACATAATTCAAAAACACTTCAATCCTTTGCAATATTAGGTTCTTCATATTTTGGGCTTCCTCCTGGATTGAGCTTGGAGCTCACTTTTATAAAGGTATACTCTGCAGTCATTTCTTCCTTTTCTCTTGAAAAAAGAAGATACTTCTTTTTTCTCTAGCTCAGTGATAAAGTATTTCAGTAAAAGTGTAATATATCTCTGTCTTCCAATATCGCTTCCACTTTTCATCTGAAACTTCTCTTTTTTCATCTATATTAATGGCAAAACCATTCAAGCCCATGACTGTTGTCTCTTTGGACCCACAAATGGTGGTTCTTATTTGATTTAATGGTGCAATAAACATTTCATGTTACTCAAATGATAAATTCAGTCAAGGTTTTGCATATGTATAAAATTATAACTCACCAAAACAAAAAGCTTCTAAAAGATCAGCAAGAGAAACAATCAGATGATAAAGTAATTGTCAGTCCTGAAGCTGGCCTGACTGAGGCTGTTTTGAGACTTCAGCACTGACACACTGGAGAAGATGGACAGGGACAGAGGAATAGAGATAATTGGGGTGTTGTAGTCAAAACAAAATACTTTCTCTTGGGAACCAAGGACATTCCTGCAAGTACTCAGAAGGAGGGGAATGGAATCACCTAGCAACTGGACAGTATCCTGATTGGACTATGTGACTGATTGTTTTGAGAAAGTGAAAAACATTTACTTTTAATTAGGTGAAAACCGCAGGAAGAGTCAGAGTTGGTTTTCACCAGCTGTGCCAATATGACCTATCCAATAAACTTATTCTTTGAGGAATTTACCTGCCTCACAGTTTTGTTTGCTATTTTCTTTGTTGGGGAGCCCTGACAGTAATCCTTTCAGGAAAAGGATTTGTTAATCAGGACTTGCTATTCTAATAGCTTTGCTAAGCCAAAGTTCCTCCTTAAATACCAGCAGTTTCTAACCCTGCCCATGATCAGGTGTGGTTGAACCTGCCTATGCATCTATGCGTCGCTACTCTTTCTTGAGACAACTTACCAAATTTCCCAAGGGCTGGGTGGAGGCGGCTTCTGCATTTGTTGGCTCCATGTCAGGAATGATGGGGCTGGTTGATTGCTCAGAATCATTGCCACATAGGTTCTGCTTCTGAGGCTGCCTTCTTGTTAGTCTCTTCCCCATTTGATAGGATTATTGAAACTAAAATGTGGCACACCCAAATTTACTCCTATTATCAGGGGTAAACATTTTCTGTCATCTTATTAAGTTGGCAACTGCATATCTCCTTGCCTTTATTGTTTATAGGGGCAAAGTACTCCTTTATTTATATTTCCTGATTTTTCTTCCTAAATAGTTGGAAACATGACTTTCATACTCTTACTTATCACCTGGACAGTGCAACCCATTTTGTTTGGAATATTGTCTAGCCTTGGCCTTCTAAAGCTTGTCTAGAGGGCATTATCTTCTACTTCAGTGTTTCTTAAATGGAAAAAATGACAGCCATCATGTTTTACTCTCAACTATGTTCCTTATGATGTACTCACTTCACAAGATAGTTGCTTTCCTCCAAGATTTTCATTTCAGGAGTTCTGCTGAGTGGCTAAACGATCTCTACCAAGCACTTTATGCTGGATTTGTGTTTGCCAAAAACTGTATCTTTTGGAAGGACCATCCTCTCTCCTCTCCTCAAAGATGGACAAACAAATCCAATTCCAGATAAATACATCCTATTTATGGATGTATTTAAAAAGTATAATTGATTATTCTGTGACCGCAATTGTTGGTTTGGTTTTCCGTGAATTCCCAGAATATTTTGTCTTGCTTGGCCTTGGGTGACATTGCTTTGGATTTGTTATGTCATTCTTTATTGATTCTTCTTGAGTTCATGGTTCTTTTAATAACCATTTCTACATTTATAATTTGTCTGTCATTAGTGTGTTAAAATAATTGTTATGATTACATTTAAAGTTATATTGTCATCTCTGCTTTATATTTTTAACTTTATTTTGTTAGCTAGTTCAATGTAATTAAATAAATAAAATAGTCAAAGCAAATTGTCAAATTCAGCCATTACAGATAGTTCTCAAATTATGACCACAATTGAGCCCAAAATTGCTGTTGCTAAGCAAGTGTGTTAAGTGAATTTTGCCCCATTTTATGACCTTTCTTGCCACAGTTGTGAAGTGAATCACTGCAGTTGTTAAGTTAGTAGCACAGTTGTTAAGTAAATCTGGCTTCCCCATTGACTTTGCTTGACAGAAGGTCACAAAATAGATCACATGACCCTAGGACACAATAGTCATAAATACAAAATATGAGAGATTGCCTTTCTCTACGTAGTCTTCGGGGCTTCCCCTCTGTCTTCGTCAATCTCTCCAGGGTTAATTTTGACTATTAAAGGTCTCCCGACAGGTAAAATTGGGTGGGAACAAAGGAGCCCTGTTTCCCCAGTCTGCTTCGCTGTGATGTAAATGTAAAAAACCAATATAAGCCATTTTTTCAGTGCCGTTATAACTTTGAAAGGTCACTAAATGAACTGTTGTAAATCAAGGATTACCCGCATTTACCACAGACATGCAAACAATGGAACTATACATTTCACATATCTGAAGAAACAGAACATCATGAAATTAGTGTACCAAAAAAATCAATCTTTGAACAATCTTGTTTCCTTTTAAGGGAAAATTTTACACAAGTGTAGTTAATAGCTGAATACAGTGAGATTTGAATTAAATTAATTTAATTTTCTTGTTTTAGTAATCACAACTGGCACTAGCAATTACTTTGTTATTATTGTGGTCATTGTTACAATTCCATATTTTTGACTGCAGTAAAATCAAATAATCCTTATTAAGATTTATTTTAAAATACATTATAGGAAAAGAGTCATGTTAGTCTACGATAGCAAAAAGAAAAAAAAATCAGGAGTCCTGTAGTTCCTTTCCCAACTAACATTATTAAAAATGTGAGTTTCAATGACTTAATCAGATTTAAAACACAGCAATGGTTGATGTTGTGCCACATGGTGGGGCTATATTATCAAATTTTTAGGGCTTGTTTGAACTGTCTCCATGTAATCCTGGCATCTTTTATTAGATTAATAAACGCTCATTACTGGGAAATAGATGGAATTTTTCTTCCATTTCAAGGCAGGTTTACTTTCCTATGCCCATTCTGATATTATTTTAATTCTTTTAGCAAACCTTATAGCAATTCTTCTGGACAGGTTTTCTTGTGTTCAAGGTTGAAATTGAAGTTAGAAATTTCAAATTAATCCACAGCATGGCTAACATCAGGTGGACCTCTTACGGCATTAAACCCAGAAGACAATAGCAGATATCTATACCATTGCCAAAAACAGTAAATTTAGGAATGGGATTGGAAGACATTTCTTTAACCAATGGGGAATAGCAAGAGCTTTTACCAGTATATCTGCAATGTTAGTGTAATATTTGGTTACCAAGACATGCATGCTGAATTTCAGATCTGCTTTCAATGCTGAACTTGCAACCAGTTGCCTCATTTACTAATTTCCTGCTGTTTTATCCAATGCAATTAATTAGAGAGATCTATCAGAAAATGTAGAGGGCAAGCTTAATTACAAAGCAGAACAGGCTGTTTTATTGAATTCCAGCAGGAAATGGAGAATTTTACATGGCAATGGGTAAAATCAGAGAAGAAACCATTGAAATAAGATGTGACTTAGCTGATGATGTCCCTTCTTTTAGTGTAGATCCTAGGCAATGTAGGTTACAGCATATAGTTGTCACAGCGTGAAATTTGTTTACATTTTACATTGGCAGCATGATGAGTAACACATTTAAGGCTCAGGTGACACCTTTGTAATATTTTTTATAAAAATTCAGGATAGTGATGATTTTATTTATTTTCCTCATTTAAAAACTCAAAATAACTTATCAAATATACATAAAGCACCATTACAGAATCTAGGTAATAAAGGAATAACATGGTCAAATATTTGACCAAATATGGTGAAACACGAATAAAACTCAGTCAATAAAATTAACACGTCTTAATATGTTGTTGCTCAACTGAGAGGAAGCCTATTGAACCTCTGTAGGACTGGAATTCCATAAATGGAAGTTACCAACAAAGCCATCCCTTGCATTATGATTTGGTCCATCATTTCACACTTCCAGCATAATGAAATCGACAGTTTCATTTCAACATTTTTCTGAGATGTCCAATAAAAATGAAAAAGTGTTGAAATAATCTCATTTTAAAAATTGTATGAAGCATATAATGTTCTTTAAAACTCCTAAACATTCATTTGCTTCTTGGAAATTCTAACTTTTTATAACAAAATCCTTGCAAGAGTTGACACTCCTTGATTATCTATACTAAATTCTATAGATTTCATAAGTAATCGGTTGCCACTGCTTTATAAAACCAGATTGTAGTGGTCTATGTGCTGATCTTTTTAAATGTAGTCCAATGGAAACTGGATTTGCAGAGCAGATAGTTTAATGTTAGAGTAATGTCATTGGGAAACCAGTAACGTAATTAGAAAGAAAATTTAGATACACATTCTATGCTTGCAAAAACTTTTGAATGTCAGGATATTAGCATGATATAAAATAATGCAGAACAAGAAAGACATAAGAAAATCTACAGATTTCTTTTTGGGTTTTCCATTTGGGCTTACAGTTACATATACAATTAAAATATAAAAAGTTAAAAACAGACATTAAAAGCAAGGACATATGGGGGGGCGAGGTGAGGGCAGGGGGTAGAGGAAGTGGGATCTGTTATTACTCAATCAACCACCTCCTTTGCTCTGTTCCCTCACTGGGGCCCCAAGCTGACTGGCAGAGCCACATCTTTAGGCCCTTATGAAAAGATAGGAGGTTTGGGGTCAACCTCACATCAGGGGGAAAGATGTTCCAGACCTTTGCACAAAGCTTCTGATGTTTCTATTGATTCCTGTTATTTCTAGGCACTTGATTATCCAATCATGTGGCAACGAGTCAAATATCTTCCTGTAATCAATCCAAGTTACATTCAGGTTGGTCTTTCTTATCTTTTTCCACTTTTCCAGAATAATCTTGTCAATTAAAACTTGATCTTTTGTTCCTCTTCTGTTTAGGTGGTGCTGCTCCTTTTTTCTAAATCTTCAATTATTAAGTAGGTTTTGCCAGGTATTAGGCACTCTTCAATTTCACTCCCTTGCAGTAAGTTATTAAACTGTTTGGCAATTAGTGGATGTAGACCAGTCAGATGTTTTACAAGATTACAAGATCTTTTACTTACAATTACTATTACAAGATCTTTCATTTCATCTTCTTTTTTATTTTTTCCACCTCCTTTAACCAAGCTACATTCTTTTTTAAAAAAACCATTTTTATTGAGTTACAGAGCATTATAAAATACAAAAGTAAATAGAAGAGCAAGGAGGGCGGGAGAGGAAGGGGGAAGAGAAGTGAGGAAAGATAGGGGGAGGGGCGGGAAAAAAGAAAAAGAAGCATTGACTTCCAACTCTCTCTGATACAGTAAAATAAGGCATTAACATCAAATCACAATTTTTTGCTTTTCCATAATTGTTGTGAACAAGTCATTTCTATAAAGATCTATCAGTCTAATCTGTAAAACCCAACGTCAGAGTTTCATTCTTTTCTACATCAAGCACGAAGTTCAGAAGCAGTTTCCATGTGTATTTATGTTCTTTTCTTTAATCAAAATAGTCAGTTTTGCCATTTCAGTCAACTCCATCAACTTCTGCAACCATTTTTCCATGGTAGGAATCGAAGTGTTGTTACATTTTTGTGCACACAATAGTCTTGCTGCTGTCAACATATATAGTAACAAAGTTCTCTTTTTTTTCCTCCAGTTCTTTTTCCATTAGGCCCAAAAGGAAAAGTTCTGGTTTCATTTTTATCTCCATTTTCAGAATTTTCTTGTTTAAAATATGAATCATACTCCAAAATGTTTTTGCTTTATCGCAGATGATAGAAAGTCCCTTTTTTACTTTTACACTTCCAAGATTCATTTGACATACCTTTATACATCCTGGATAATTTATCTCGTGTTAAATACCAATGATACATCATGTTATAGAAATTTTCTTTAAAATTATAATTTAATGTAAATTTTAAACTCTTTGTCCACATATTTTCCCATTGTTCAAACATCACATTATATCCAAAATTCCTTGCCCACTGAATCATACAATGTTTTACATGTTCATTTTCCAAATTCAATTTCAATAACATTTTATAGATCTTAGTAATAATATGTTCATTGTTGCCACATTATGAAATTTCTAATTCATTTTTAACAAAGTCAAATCCATAACACTTTTTATCCAATTTGAACCTTTCTTTCAATTGCTGATAAGTAAACGCAATGGCAAACGCAACCTTCTGATTCAAGTTCTTCCCTCAGATTTAATATTGGTCACCAGAATTAAAAGATAAAATTTTACCATATGTGAACCAGTCTGGCTTTGCCACTATTTCTTTTCTTAAAAAAGCTTCCTGGGATGATAAAGCACATGTGCAAAGAGAACCGGTGGTAACACTGCTTTGATTGTGTGGATCACAACAAATTGTGGCAAGTTCTTAAAGAGATGGGAGTACCAGACCATCTTATTTGTCTCTTGAGAAACCTATATGTGGGTCAAGAAGCAACAGTGAGAACTGGACATGGAACCACTGATTGGTTCAAAATTGGGAAAGGAGTCCAGCAAGGCTGAACACTGTCACCCTGCCTATTTAATTTATATGCAGAGCAGCTCATGAGAAAGGTGGGGCTAGATGAATCAAAAATTGGAATTAAGATTGCCGGAAGAAATATCAACAACATCAGAGATGCAGATGATACCACTCTAATGGCAGAAAGTAAAGAGGAACTAAAGAGCCTCTTGATGTGGGTGAAGAAGGAGAGTACAAAAGTTGGCTTGAAACTCAATATTAAGAAAACTAAGATCATGGCATCTGGCCCTCTCAATTCCTGGCAAATAGATGAGGAAGAAATGGAGGTAGTGACAGATTTTATTTTCCTGGGCTCCAAGATCACCACAGATGGGGACTGCAGCCAAGAAATTAAAAGACGTTTGCTCCTGGGGAGGAAAGCTATGGCAAACCTAGACAACATACTAAAAAGCAGAGACATCACCCTGCCAACAAAAGTGCGTATAGTCATGGCTATGGTTTTTCCAGTTGCAATGTATGGCTGTGAAAGTTGGACCATAAGAAAGGCTGAGCGCCAAAGAATTAAGGCCTTTGAACTGTGGTGCTGGAGAAGACTCCTGCAAGTCCCTTGGACTGCAAGGCGATCAAACCAGTCAGTCCTAGAGGAGATCAGTCCTGACTGCTCTTTAGAAGGCCAGATCCTGAAGCTAAAACTCAAATAGTTTGGCCATCTAATGAGAAGGAAGGACTCATTGGAGAAGAACCTAATGCTGGGAAAGAGTCACTGAAGCAGTCGGCGTGAGCTTAAATGGACTCCAGAGGATGGTAGAGGACAGGAAGGCCTGGAGGAACATTGTCCATGGGTTCACGATGAGTCGGACATGACTTCGCAACTAACAACAACAACAGATGTAGTACTTTAAGGATGACTCATTGAGTACGGTTTGTCAGACAGTTGCAAATCCATCTGGTGGAGATGTTGTCTATCCCACATTTTTCTAGCTTACCAAAAAGTAGTTTGTAGTCTACTTTGTTGAATGCCTTGCTGAAGTTTAAATTTACTATGTCCACAGTATTTTGCTGATATACTAATTTAGTCCCTTTGTCAAAGAATGAAATAAAATTGGTTTAGCATGATCTGGTTTTAACAAACCCATGCTGGCTTTTAGTTATAACTTTATTGTTTGTAGATGTTCACAGATCTGTTTTTTTATTATCTTTTCAGGTATTGATCCAGTATTAATACCTGTATCTTCCCAGGTATTAATGTTAAGCTGATTGGTCTGTAGTTTCCTGGGTCTGTTTCCCCCCTATTTTTTGAAGAGGGGAACCACATCAGCTCTTTTCCAATCCTCAGTATTCCAGGATTTTTGAAAGATATGGTACAATGATTCTTCAGCTCCTTCAGAACTCTGGGATATAATCCAATAGGTCCCAATGATTTATATTCATCAAGATCAGATAGGTCTTTTCTAACAAATTTCTTGCTTATTTTAATTTTTATTTCTAGTCTGTCTTTTACAGTTATGTTTTTGGTAGGTTGGACTATAGTTTCTTTTTGTGTGAAGACTGATGCAAAGAATGAGTTAAACAGTTCTGCTTTCTCATTGCTGCCTGTTACTTCCTTGCCATCTTCTCTCTTAAGTGGACTCTCTCAAGTTTTATTTGAGTTTTTTCTTATTATTTATATGTTGAAAGAATCTTTTTAAAAATTATTTTTGACTTTTGTTGTATGTTTTTGTTCATTCTGAGCCTTCACTTTCTTGACTTCATCTTTGCAGATTTGGGCTATCTGTTGATACTCCGCCTTAGTTATGTGTCCCTCTTTCCATTTTTTTGTACTTGTCCTTTTTGTCTTTCAGTTCATCAGAGAGATCTTAAGTCAAAAAGCATGGGTAACTGAAAAATATGATCATAAAAGCCCAGTCCAGCACAATACCAGTGAAATACCAATGAAAAAGAAAAACAAGAAATCCAAGAAAAAATCTGCCTGGTTGTTTTCCCTTTTAGAATTTTCATCCATGGAATTTTTCTTAGTCTCTCTCTGAGTTTGTTAAAATCAGCTGTTTTGAAGTTTAAGATACTGGCTGGATTATATTCTATTGTTTGTGTTTGCATTATGTTGAATTCCAATATGACGTGCTCACTCTTGCCCAAAGTTCCGGCAACTTCAACTCCCTCTGTCATTATTTCTCTATTAGTAAGAATTCGGTCCAGTAAAACTTTTCCTCCACTTCCCTCCTTTACCTTTTAAATGACAAAGTTGTAAGCTAGGTTAGTTAGGAATTTATTTGATCGCCCACTTGCTGGAGAGTTTGTCTCCCAGTTGATATCAAGGTAGTTAGTCTCCCGTTACTGCTGTAGCATATTTCCTACATACATTTGTTTGTTGTTTAGCAAAATGTTAATCTACGTCTTCTGCTTGGTTGGGTGGCCTGTAGTATACCCCTATAGCAATGCTATTCTTTTTTCCTTTTATATTGATCCATATGGACTCTAGAAGGTTTTCATCCTTGGTTTTGTGGATTTCTATAGAGATGTAGTGATCTTTTATATATAATGCAAGCAACTCCATCCCCTCTTTTGTTAGCTCTGTTTCTTTTGATCAGTACCTATCAATACATTCCAGTCATGAGTTTCACCCTACCATGTTTCAGTAATAAGAACAATATATTTCTACCTTCATGCACTACTACTTCAAGTTCACTCCGTTTGTTCCTTAAACTTGAGTGTTCATGTATAGGAATTTGAATGCTTTATGGATCTTGGGTATGTTTCACGTATCTCCTATTTTGTATCTAGGTTTTCTATCCTTTCCATCACTCCAAACTTCATTATAACCTTCTTATATGATTGGTTATTTAGTGGTTTTTGCTTGGAATTAGGTTTTAAAAGTCTTAAAGATTGCCCCCAATTTTAGTTTAAAGCCCTTTTGATAAGATGAACCCATCATTTTCCAAATATATTCTTTCCAGTTCTTGTGAGGTTCACTCCATCCCTTGCCAGTAGTCCTTCATGTAGGTAATGCAAACCATGGTCTAGGAAACAGAAGTTCTCTTGACACCAGTTTTTTAGCTGGTAGTAATCTATGGGGTTGATAAGATTCTCAGTTACATCTTTGATGTTTGCTCCAGAGAGACAAATACCTCCCTAGATTGACTGTTCGACCTGCAGATTATAGTTTCTATTCCCCAAAGAATCAAATCTCCTATCACCAATATTCACCCTTTTTTCCCCCTAGGGAAGTTTGAGATATTGTTCTTTCTGTCATAAATGTTGGGTTGTGTCTCATTTTTAGAAACTATAGATGACTGCTCTTTTACAGGTGTCTGCATATTTTCTTTCAGGGGGAGGCTATGAAAGCAATTGTTCAGTTCCAGAGTGGACTACGGTAGATAGTAGGGACTTGGCTCTTGGTTGCTGTTTTCTTCTAGAAGTGACATGTTTCTACCAGTCTTCCTCTTCCGGCTCATATAGGATCAATTTTTCAGAAGCTGTTTGTTCCCTATTGCATTCAGTTTGGGTGTATTGGTTTTCTTCTTTTTGTTCATATATGGGATCTTTTTTTAGAAGCTGTTTGCTCCCTATTGTGTTTATATTAATTATATTAAAATGTGTTTATATTAATTATATTAAAATTAAAATTATATATATGGATATAAATAACAACTGCTGGCAACTCCTTAAAATAAACACATTTTCCCAGGTTTATGTAGAGACAGTTGTGCAATCCTGATAGAAGATGCAGCTACTTTAAAGAGTTACTAATACGTGCTATATAATTGCTGTAGACTAGGAAAAAACACAACTGCATTACAAGAGTTAGTAATAAGTGCTATGTTAGCTCCCTGTTCTCTTTGAAGCATCTTTTTTGGAGCACTGCAGTTCTCTAATAATTACTTATTGCCTTTAGAAATCTGGATACACTGGATTCATTAATGAGTCCTAAAAAATTTCACCTTACAACCTGGGGAATGTCTACATTATTTCCTTTCCTTCAACCATCTGAAAATTCAAAGAATAAAAATCTCCAATCCTCTCTTAGATGGTAAATCCTTTTAAGGGGAAGGAAATTACCTAACTGACTCTTCCTTACCAGAGATAAAATTAATTTAGAGATTAATTACATACTGTATGTGTTCTAATTTAAAACATGTCTCAAGAAGCTTGCTCTGTAAGAAATGATCATTGCATAAATTAATGAAAATTTCCAGTTCTTACAATTGCAAAAATGCCCAGTAAAATAATCAAAACAACAGGAATTACAAAAATAAGATATTTTTATTATTCCCATCCTCTCTTTATTATTTGGTGTAAAATATATTTACAATACATGTATCAACAGTAACTTTAATTTATATTCTGAGGCAATGGAATTCATATTGTAGTGTGATTAAATTTGACTTCATTTAGTACAGAAGCTCAGCACACTATTAATATATTACTTCTCTATTAATATATTACTTATATTTAATAGAGAATAGTATTATATTTAGTGTAGTGTAGTATTTAATACAACATAAGTAACATTTTTAAAATGTTTCTCCTAAGTGATAAGCAGTTACTTACCTTTTTGGAAAGTGATTCCTGCAAGGTTTTCTGGCTTCTGTATAATGTACTTTTACACATTTCTTAGATAGGAACCTATCATCAACTACTTTGCCTACCATAGAATATTTTGAGTCCCTAGACTTCAATTTCAACCTAGCATAGCTCTGATTGCATATGAAACAAATGCATCATTGTTTATTTTTTTTAAAAAAGGAGAGCAGATGGTATTAAATGTTAATAGACACTGCATACCAGTCATTCCACTTAACAGATTTTCAGCTGTTGATCTCTGACAGGCAGAAGCATCTGGTTTCTAAAAATACTTTCCAGAACACGCATTAATTTCCCAATAGGACACAGTCCTCTTGTAACTATTGCATGACCATTTTTTCCAAGAGTAATAGAATTTTACTCATGGTTTCACGAAGACAACCCCGATAGTGTGTTGCCAACCTTTCTTTCCTCTCTGCAAAGGCATTTGATGAACTTAAAAAAAAGGCTTTCCTGTTCCTTATGGAGGAAGGGTACTATTTGGGAGGTCCTAAGACTGCCCATTTATAGGATTGGTTCTCTGAAAGTTGGGAAGTCTTTAAAGAGCAGGAGTGATACAAAATCTGAGTCATTTGGAACCTTCCTGTGTAAAAGGCTTAGATGTCCTGATATAGAAAGGGGAGGCATGGAAACAGTTGAAGTGTTCAATCCAGAAGGGAAAGGCAGGGGGCTGAAAGCAACAAAAGAATTTTGGGCTGGAGATGTAATTTTTGCAGAGAGAGCCTATGCTGCGGTGGTATTTGACAGGTAAGCAGGAAAAATTAACGTGTGCATTGTTAGGAAGCAAGTGGGAAATGCAAGAGGGAGATAGTACAAGAGAGATGTTATCATTATCTCCTAATCAGGTAGAAAGTTAAGACTCCTTGTCCAACTCACAGATGAGAAAATAGGAGTTAAGAGACTTCTCAGACAGAGTTAGTTTTCTGTAACAGTGATGAGATAGAAGATTCCTCTTTTAATCTCTACCTTGAAGCTCTAGTGTACCTTTAAAAAAACCACTGCCTTTTGGGCTCAAATATCCTCTCTCCACAACCATGCAATGTCAGCCTAATATGCTCACAGTGTATATAGAACATTTAACACCTTAATGGTGCTATATAAGTACATGTATTAGATATTATCAACCATCAATTGTGATTGTGCAGTCTGGTATATCCAGAAGCTCATACTGCAGTTTCATTGATAATCAGATGTTATTAATACAAAATGATAAAAATAAGATATCATAAAATATTTTCCCTATTGGCTTCCTTCCAGATCCCTTCTTCTCTACAATTTAAAGGATGGTTTAAATTCCTGGCCTTTTTTAAAAAAATCAGAATATAAATTTAGATTTGCAGAAGATCCCAGATGGAATCTCCCAGAATTACTGGATGACTGTCACTTCTTAATTTATCATTAATGCAAAGGCAATGTGGGTGGAAAATGCCTTAGTTGTAGGACTGAACCTCTTTTGGTTCCCCTGTTTTATAATCCATAAGTGAATCTGGATCTATGAAATAGGGAAGCCTGTTTAGCTAGATTACTTTGTTCACGGTTTTCTGTAGGTCCTGGAGCCCTGCATAATCACACTCTGGAGGAATATGCTAGCCTTGCCTTACCTGCTTTTGGATGTGGCCAGTGTTGGACAAGCCATATCTCCCTGAAGCAGGAGTAGGGATGCCACTCTTTGTGTACCCATATTGCGTCTTCTTACTAACAATATCTAAAAGAGGTGACTGAATTTTCATAGGGAACATATGTTGAACTGAAAAATTGATGTAGGACCAACAACACTGGCTTTGCCATCAACTCAGCACACTATATAGAAAAGCAGTACGTTTTTCTTTAACCCCTTTTCTCCAAGTGTGAATAGTAATAGAGGCTTTATCAGTGCTCTCCTTGAGCCCTGGTGCTATATTTAGACATGCTATTTTGCCTCTTTAGTTCAGCCTCCCAAATCTCTTTGAGCCTTTCTCCTTTGGCTGGGAGGAAAGGGAGCAGTGTATATGAATTCCTCAGCTTTGGAATCACTGCTTGTAGGTAAGCTAGTTTTGTTCACCATCATCGCTATCCAATGTTGCTATTTTCCCCAGACATGAAACCTTTGGATGTTCATTGAAACATTTTCTTCAGATATATAGCCCAGTGAAGGAATGCAGTGAGGGATAGAGTCAAGACAACAAGAAACGATAGTACTGCTTTACACTGCACTGGTGAGACCACACCTGAAATACTACATCCAATTCTGGTCATCACAATAGGAAAAAAGTTATTGAGACCTCAAAAAGGTGCAGAAAGGAGCAATAAAAATGACAGCGGATCTGAAGACTAAATCATACAATGAATAGTTGAGGTTGCTAAGCATTTCTAGCCTATTGGCGAGAAGGATTATAGGGGGGGACATGGTAGCTATCTTCCAGTACTTGAGGGGCTATCACAAAGAAGAGGGGTTTGATTTATTCTATGGGGCATCAAGGGCAGGACAAGAAGTAATGGGTGGAATCTTGTTAAAGAGAGATCTATCCTATAAGGATAAATTTTCCGACAGTGAGAGCAATTAATCAATGGAATTGCTTGCCTCCTAGTTGTGGGTGCTCCATCTCTGGAAGTTTTCAAGAATAGACTGGACAACCATTTGACTGGGATGATATAAGACTCCTACAAGGAATTGGATTAGAAGACCTCTGAGGTCCCTTCCAGCCCTATGAATTTATGAGTTTAATTAATTACTGGAAGCTAAACTCACCTTTTTTGTGAAAAACCAATAATTATTTAGTCTACAGACTTCAGAGGAACTGCATAAGCCATGCCACCAAATTGCTTGAGTGGAGAGGGCCAGGATTCTAGCATTACTGTTTTGAGGAGGGCAACAGAAAACAGTTTAATTGACAAAATGGATATCTGAAGTCTTGCAAAATAATATGTAGAAATCTAGTGTCTGTAGATTAGGGCAAAAAGAAGCTATGTTTGAAAACTAGCAGGAATGGATTTGTGTTTATCCAGAAATTTCTTGGCTTATTAAATGATTGTTCTGAAGGGGGACATCTCCCATCTGAAAGAAATGTGCACAACTTGGAAGTTCTCCAGGTTTCAAGGCAATGACTTGAAGCGTAAGTGGAAACCAGGGGCCCTTTACCTAGCTAGACTGCTGCATCAGTTGCAGACATACCTGGAGCCTGATTACAGTGTCTCAGGTTTTCATCTAGACTATTATAATGCATTATACATGGCAATAACCTTTATAAATAACTTTATAACTGCAGCTGCTAGGATATTGTTGATTGAAAGTCATTACTGTTGTGTAACATCAATTTTCTGGTCTCTATTCACGTGTCTTCAAAACAATTATCTTTAGCTTTATTAAAAATATTTTGATAAGTAACCATATTTCACTTCCAGGACTTGCCAGTACAACTGATGCATTTTTGCAGTTTATTGTTATTTTTATTCCTCCTAAGTCCTTGCAACTAAGTCTTGGAAAAGGGCATGCATAATTATGGTGGATTTCATTTCAGACATTTAAGAAGTGTTTAAACAATCGAGCTAGTAGATAGATCTGCGGTTTTCTCATTAGGAAAAATACACACAGTCATAGCAGCTTTTTCCCAGTTGGAGAAAGCAAATGTTATAAATTTTGTATTTCTAGGTATGTTGGAAATACAGGCCCCAATAGCAACCTTCTGAAGCTGCGAGAACATTGATTCTTTCATGCCAACACAGCTGGAGAACAATAAATTGGGGAGTACACTCTTAGATGATTGATGGAATTCAACATTCGCCCCTCCCCCCTGTATCATATCTCAATTCTCAAAAGCAAATTCCATCTCAGTTTAGCTTCATTGGGAACTGTTTATGGGTCAATTTGACTCTTTTGGCAATGCATTTATGAACAATGAAATAATATAGTGAAGATTAACAATGTTCTTGTGTAAGAACCACAGTAGAGTCATGTTTATATACATGACAGAAAAAGTGTCCATCTAATATGTGTACGCATCTAAGAAGTAGAAGGAAAAGCAAGGTCACCCTCACCATTCCCTCTGTCATTTAAAGTGCTAGGCCATTTTTATATTACAGCATCTGTTGTATTACAGCCATCACTGAAATGCTATAAAGACAGTCCTCATTTAATGTTATTTCGGCCCAGCAATGAATGGTGAGAAGAAAAAGAGGCCTTTTCTTCTCTATTTCCTTGTCATTGCTCTGCAGCAATGATAATTCTAGCAAGCCTGGAAGACCTGGAAAACAATCACAGCATGCCCGGAACTCTGTTTTTCCCAGGGCAGTGAATAGGAGGAAAAGAAAGAGAAAATGCGTCCTTTCCTCTTTTCTTCTCACAGGGTCTGCTTCTGCTTTTGTCAACACCCTTTCCAAGCCAGACTGGTGATGGAGTGAATTTCCAATAAATTATTGGAAAGTATAAATTATTAGAGACAGTTTTTGGCAAGGAGCTGGGGAAAAAAGGAATAGAAAAAAGAAAACCTATGCTGAAAAACTTTACAGAATTTGTTTTGCAATGTATAAAATACTACCATGTGTGAAAATATATGGTAGTATAAAATACTACCATATGTAAAAATGTAGATAAAGAGGTTTTATTCCTCTTATAAAATGTTACAGGGCATGGTCAGAGAAGCTTAGGACCAATAAAAAAGCATATCCTTACACAGATAAATAACTTACTCAACTTACTATAACTGAGACAAAAAATTATATTGTTAAGCAAGGTGCTTGTTAAATAAGTCACAGTCAATTTTATGTCCTTTTTTTACCATGGTTGTTAAGGGAATCGCTGCAATTGTTAAGTGGATCGCATGGTCATTAAGTACATCTGGCTTTTCCCATAGACTTTGCTTGTCAGAAGCCAGCTGGAAATGGTCCCAAATGGTGATCACATGACCCTGGGATGCTGCAACCATCGTAAATACATGCCGGTTGCCAAGCACTTATATTCTGATCATGTGATAATGGAGACGCTGCAATGGATGTAAGTGTGAGGATCAGTTGTAAGTCACTTTTTTCAGCGCTGTTGTAATTTTGAATTGTGACTAAACTGATAGTTGTAAGTCAAGGACTACCTGTACAATGCATACCTTAACTATTATTAGCAGATGGAATGATAGTCACCAATTTAGAGCCCCCAAAAAACCCAAACAAACAAAAAAACCTCCAACAAACAAAGGCTGTATTCTTCAAGTTCTTGAAGAAGACTTTGAAAAGATACTGCTTTAAAGAGATGCTGCCCTTGCACTCCTCCATGTCCCAAAACATCTTTCTGAATCACTTTTGAGGCATACACAGACCTATAGACAAATTCATGGTAGTTCAGTCTAGCAATGGTCACATATTATGCATCATCAGTATATTATGCATCATCATGGCTATAACTGTTTTGTCCTGTTTTCTGAAAGTTGATTGGTCGGTCGCTATGGGACCCAGAATACTGTATTAGTCTATACCAGTGATGGCTAACCTTTTTGCCATCGCGTGCCAAAAGCGGGGGAGAGCACGGTGGGGTCACACGCACGCATGTTCACATCCATAATTCTATGCGCCCCACCCCACCCATGCTCCCCCCACTTTTGGCACGCGATGGCACGATGGGCCTGGTAGGCCTGTTTTTCGCTCTCCCCAGGCTCCAAAGCGTTTCTAGAAGCCTGGGGAAGGTGAAAATAGCCTTCCCCACCACCCCCAGAGGCCCTCTGGAGGCCAGAAACAGTGTGTTTCCTGACTTCTGGTGGGCCCAGAAGGCCCAAAAATCAGCTGGCTGGCACACACATGCGTGCCAAAGCTGAGCTTGTGTGCCCACCAATATGGCTCCACGTGCCACCTGTGGCACCCGTGCCATAGGTTCGCCATCTCAGGTCTATACCAAGCTTGGCCTTACTTTTTTACTTAATTTACCATATTTTCTCATTTGGCCCTGCCAGAAAATTATGATCTTAAATCTTCAGAACAAACTAAACTATTTCAATGTGAATCATTATTTAATATCATAACTGATTCCCTTTCAGATTACATTGGAGGATATAACTACTGAAATTGTCTTGTTGGTGTCTCATGCAAAGGGTACAATGAATAGGCTAAAGCTTGGGGGAACGGCTTGTTCATATTTGGATTATTTGTATTTTTCTTTTAGTAACCCATATACAAAACTTACCAATAGCAGTAGTACTTACACTTATATACTACCCATAGTGCTTTACAGCACTCTCTGAGCAGTTTAGAAATGTCAGCATATTGCCCCAACAATCTGGGTCCTCATTTTACTAACCTCAGAAGGATGGAAGTCTGAGTCAATCTTGTGCCAGTCAGGATCAAACCACTGGCTGTAGGCAGAGTTTGCTTGCAATACTGCATTCTAACCACACTGCGACCACAGCTCATAAAAACTCATGAAAAAAAAAAAAAGAGAGTACACCTTTTTTGAGTTCTATGGTTTTACATATTAGGACATATTAAAAATCATCTGGTCCTTAGTAGTTCTTAAAAGTAGGGAAATATAACTTGGTTTTATTTTTAAAATAAATGATGACATGCTGTAATATGTGTTGTTGTTCATCTGAGGTTAAATTTACCTATTTTTAAGAACTACTTAAGGACCAGATGATTTTTACTATGTCCCAATATGTACTGCAAAACCATAGGACCAGGGGTGGGTTCTACTTACCTTTACTACCGGTTTGCAATGAGGCCGCGTGAGCAAGCGCAGAAGCTTCTGCGCATGCGCAGAAGCATTTTGATGATGTTGGGATCGGTGGGCAGAGCCTCCCACTGGTTTTACTACCAGTTCTATAGAACTAGTGCGAACTGGGGGCAACCCACCACTGCATAGGACTCATTAAGGGTGTACTTTCTTTTTCACAGGACTGTAGCCAATCAGTGAGTTCAATGGGATTTATCCTCAGGTAGAAAGATTTGCAGTTTCTATGAGCCCAATGGGATTTATTTCCTGGGAAATGTTGCTACTTGCCATCCTTTATGGCTTCCTCACATCCCTGTGACAGATGAATTGAGCTATAAGTGTTTTTTTTTTTTATTAGAGTTTAATACACTATAAAATACAAATGGAAATAGAGTTCAGAAGGGAAAGGAGAAAGTGTGTATGGTAAAAAAGAGAAAAAGAAAAGCAGTGACTTCTGACTCTTTTCACTACAATAGAATACAGACTCAACCTTTTGATTTACATTTCTAGTAAATACAAGCCATTTCAATAACAACATGATCTAATCTAATCTAATCATTAAAATCTAAAATCAAAGTTTCATTTGTCCCCCTATTTTGAACACAAAGAAGCTATAACTGTTTTTAACCAGACTTCTGTCTCCTTGTTTCCTAATAAGGAGAACAAAGTCTGCAGCATCTTTTCACTGCACTGACTTGACAGATGATAGAAACCAGTCAGGTACTTCAGACTGATGTCAGCCTTGCATAGTACATGCCATAAGGATTCTTCCTGGTTTGTGTGGTTTCTCCAGAACAATTAGAAAAGCCATTTTAAAACTGAGAGTCTGGCTTACTTACAGTTGTCATCAGACTTGGCCTTGTCTTAACTCAATGACCTTATTATATTTTAACCATAGGAAGAAAAGCATGGAGAAAGTGTCTTTTATTCTTCTGTATATGTTCTTCCTTTCATTAAATGTGCTGGATTCCTACAGAGAGCTGTTAAGAGAGATAACCAAATTCAAGAAGAGATGGCAACATGCCCATGAAATGGACCGTTAGAGATTGATGAGTGAGACCACTATATCTGCTCTAGAAATGCTGTGGGAACCCCACTATTAACAATCCTGCATTGTGCTTATGGAAATCAATTCTATGAGGTGTTTTTTTATTTGATTCTAAATCTAAGGCTACCACAGCAGACTTTCAGAAAATGGGCTGGAGATTACTTCACCACAAAGTAAGATCATGACAATAGCGTCTCAACTTTCTCACCACAGCAAAAGGTGATTTGGATCAAACTAACAAACACTGTACCATCCATCCATCCATCCATCCATCTCTCTCTCTCTCTTTCTCTCTCTCTATTCTGAAAGGAGCTTGATTTATTGATTTATTACTTTTATATACTGCCCATCTCGTCAAGAGGCAACTCCAGGTGGCTTACAACCAAATAAAACATTAAATATTAAAATAATAAATATCAAATATTTACCTAAAATTAACAAAGAATGCACATGGGATAGTGGTGGACTCTTGTCTCAATCTATTAACCACCTCCAGAATACCAACAAACAGCCCAAAACTGCAAGCAGGGAGTGAGGAAAGCTTAGGCCTAGAATGAGCTAAAATTACTAACTAATGCCAAAAACAATAAAAAAAAGTTTCTTTCCATATGTAAGAAACAAGAAGAAAATCAAGGAAATAATAAGTCCTCTAATGGGAGCAAATGGAAGAAAGTGATAGGCAGTAGGGTGAAAGCACAATCTGTTTGTTTGTTTGTTTGTTTGTTTACAAATTTTATATTGCTGCCTACTCGCACATGGCGACTCAAAAGCACAATATAAAAGAAATAAAAATAATAAAAAATAAAAATAATAAAATAGCCTCCCAACTCACCTCGGCGGCAACACACATTCATACCAGCCATTTAATGAGCTCTGTCCCACTCTGCATTTCCCCCATGTCTTCAGGGCCTTTCAAAGAGTGTTAATGGGCGGCCAGTCTAATTTTTGGAGGGATGCTGTTCCAGAGGGAGGAAGTCACCATGGAGGGGGCTCTTCTTCCGGGCCCTGCCAGATGTATCTCCTTAGGAGATGGGACCCGCAACCTTCCTTGCCTTCCCACTCTAGTGGGTTGGGTAGATGTAACTGGCAAGAGATGATCCCTCAGATAACCTGGTCCCAAGCCATGAAGGGCTTTATAGCAGGGGTGAAATCCAGCAGGTTCTGACAGGTTCTGGAGAACCAGTAGTAGAAATTTTGAGTAGTTCAGAGAATAGGCAAATACCACCTCTGGCTGGCTCCAGAGTGGGGTGGGAATGGAGATTTTGCAATATCCTTCCCCGGGAGTAGGGTGGGAATAGAGATTTTGCAGTATCCTTCCCCTGCCATGCTCACCAAGCCACACCCACCATGCCCCACCATGCCCACAAAACCACGCCCACAGAACCGGTAGTAAAAAAATTTGGATTTCAGCACCGCTTTAAAGGTGACAACCAGTACCTTGAATTGTATCTGGAAGCAAATCAGCAACCAATGCAGCTCCCCCAGGAGACGTAATGTATGTGCACAGCAAGGTCTGCACAAAAGTGTGCAAGCCCCTGCATTTTGCATCAACTGGAGCTTCTGGGTGCTTTTCAGAGGCAGTCCCATTTAAAGCGCATTGCAATGGTCAAGTCAGGAAGTGACTAGGGCGTGAGTGACCATGAGAAGGGATTGTTGGTCCAGGAAAGGGCACAAGCCGCACTTGAGCAAAGGAACTGAGCAGGAGTCGTGAGTACAGGAGAACCCCCAGATTACACACACAGGATTCGTTTGTCACCCAATCCAAGACCAAAGGTGGCAATTCTCCATGGGCCATAGAACCCCAAACCCTGAGCCACTCAGTTTTGCCAGATTTCAGTTTCAACCCATTGCTCCCCATCCTGTACCTAACAGCCTCCTGGCACTGCGAGAGGGAGGTCATGGCATTGCTTAATTCACTACGGGCTGAGATATAAAGTTGACTTTCATCAGCATATTGATGATATCTCAGTCCATGGTAATGGATGATCTCCCCTAATGACTTCATCTGGATGTTGAACAGGAGCAGAGAGAGTACTGAGCCTTGTGGGAATCTGCAAAGCAGTGAGTGAAGGTTGGATCTCTCGCCTCCTATTAACACTGACTGAGAACAGCCACAGAGGAAGGAAGTGAACCAGGATAGCACAGAGTCCCCTCCCTCCCAACTCCCAAAGCCACTCCAGAAGGATATTATGGTTGATGGTATTGAAAACCACCAAGAAGTCAAGTAGAGCAAGGATGGATGCACTACCCTCATCCTGCTCCCACTAGAGATCATCAAAACGCATGACCAATGCCATTTCTGTCCCCTATCCAGGCCAGAATCCTGACAAGTAGGGCCCAGATAATCCATTTCATCCAGAAACGTCTGGAGTTGCCACACAACCACCTTCTCAACTAACTTCTCCGAAAAGGGAAGATTGAAGACAGGTCAAAAATTATCTATCCAATAGGGTGGAATCTAGCAATGGCTTATTGAGAAAGAATGTGGACTGCAGCCTTCTTAAAGTGCTGAGGAACTATCCCTTCCTGTAGAGAAGCATTAATCATCACTAGAGTCCACCCACCTGTCACCTCTTGGGAAGCTTTCCCACCAGCCGGGAGAGCCGGGAGAGACATGGGTCTAAAACACAGATGCTTGGACATATACTCCCTAGGATCCTGTCCACTTCTCAGGAGAAACAGGGTCAAACTATTTCCAGATAACAGGACAAGAACCTGACTCAGGGGCTCCACCAGATCAGCAACCAACCAGCATCTAACTGGGTATGAAGTTGAATGATTTTGTCTTCCAGAAAATCTGCAAATTCCACAGCACATCCCTTCAGGTGGACTCAGTCTCCTCCTTCCCCAGGAGGAGATGGCTCGCCTTAAAGAGGGTTGCTGGTCGATTATCTGCAAATGCAATAGTACAGAGAAGTATTTACACTTTGCACAATGAATTGCCATGAGGTAGGCCTTAGTAGCAGTTCTTAGTTTGATCAAGTTTGATCAAGTTTATCCCTTGTCTTCTGCCATCTCTTCATCTATTTCATCCCTCTCAATTCCTCTGTATACCATGGAGGACAGGGTAATCTATGGTTGAGGAGGTCACATGGTGCAATCCTATCTAAAACCTCAGTCACCTTTCTATTCAAAAAGTGACTAATAGCTTGGCTGGCCTGCATAGCAGATCTGCAGTTATAACCCCAGTTCCTTCTGGAACCCATTTGGGTCCAGTAGTCACTGGGAGCAGACCAATCTAATAAGTCCTGCCATCCTGTCCTGGGTACAGCTCCAACAAGCTGGTCTGGCCTAACTCTCCCTTTTAAATTGGCTTTTAAATTGGCTTTTAAATCAGGTTTTAGACCTCTTTTAGATAAATTTGGATGTTTTAATCTTTGAGCCAAATTACTTAATCTGTTTTTTAATAGTTTTTTAACTTCTATATGTATTTGTAATTTATTATGGCTGTTCACCGCCCTGAGTCCTTCAGGAGTAGGGCGGTATACAAATATGAAAAATAAAATAAAATAAATAAATAAAATAAGAACAAGTCCATCAATTCCATAGGCACTGCTCAAGAACACCAAATTGGCTGTATGACCACTATTCGTAGTTGGGCCCTGGATAACCTGGGACAGGCCCATGGAAATCATGGTTTCCATGAATCTCGAACTACCTCTGAACCCACCCCAGGAAATGGGTTCAGATAGAAGTCCATAGCCTCCATGCATCGCGTTTTCCTCCCTGATTCCCCGATGCAATTCACACAGCTGTGCACCCTCATGAAAATGCGGCGGCGGCAGTTTTCAGCTGGTTCCAAGCAGCACCCTAACTCTTTCTGCCACCTATCTCCCAGCATGTGGAATTCGAAAATGCGATGTTCATTTTTGGTCATGTGAGGATCCCCACTGCTTGAAACCACCGGAAAATGCGATGCACGGAGGCTGACAACCTCCCAAGGGTGGGGGCCAGTGGGTGGGTAGGTCTACATTCAGAGTATAAGATGCACCCAGATTTTCACCCCCTTTTTGACGCCTAGAGAGTAGTTGGAGAGCTAGTCTTTTTGAATCGGACCGGACACTGGTAAGATCTCATATTAAGAATTACCTAGTGGCGATAAAAGCAGCAAAATGTACTCATTGTGCTGCTCTTATTGCATCATCAGATAATCGCCTGGCCGCCCTGTTTAGGGTGACCCGCTCCCTGCTCCACCAGGAAGCGCGGGAGGACCCCTTGGAGGGAAGAGCCGAGGACTTTGTACAATATCTGCATGACAAAATCACTCAGATTCGGGAAGGTCTGGACTCCGACTGGGTAGGTCCAGCGAGGGTGACGGGGGCAGGTCTTGAGAAGGTTATCTGGGACAAGTTTGATCCTGTGACCCCAGATGACATGGACAGGATTCTGGATAGACTGAATGCAACCACATGTTTGTTGGACCCGTGTCCCTCCTGGTTAGTACTGGCTTCCCGGGAGGTGATGCGAGGCTGGCTCCAGGGGATTATAAATGCTTCATTGAGTGAGGGTGACTTCCCCGCCACCTTGAAAGAGGCGGTGGTGAGGCCTCTCCTCAAGAAGTCTTCCCTGGACCCGGCAGTATTGGCTAATTATCGTCCAGTCTCCAACCTTCGCTTCGTTGCGAAGGTTGTCGAGAGTGTGGTTGCATGACAGCTTCCCCAGTACCTGGATGAAACGTCATATCTAGATCCGTTCCAGTCGGGTTTCAGGCCTGGGTACAGCATTGAAACGGCATTGGTCGCGTTGGTTGATGATCTCTGGAGGGCTCGGGACAGGGGTTGCTCCTCTGTCTTGGTCCTGTTAGATCTCTCAGCGGCTTTTGATACCATCGACCATGGTATCATGCTGCACCGGTTGGAACAGTTGGGGGTGGGAGGCACCGTATTACGGTAGTTCTCCTCCTTTCTCTCCGACCGGTCTCAGTCTGTGTTGACAGGGGGGCAGAAATCGACCCTGAGGCCCCTCATATGTGGGGTGCTGCAGGGATCGGTCCTTTCGCCCCTTTTGTTTAACATTTATGTAAAGCCGCTGGGCGAGATCATCCGTGGTTTCGGGGTGAAGTACCACCAGTACGCTAACGACACCCAGCTGTACATCTCCACCCTGGACCACCCCAACGATGCCCTTGAAGTGATGTCCCGGTGCCTGGAGGCCGTACGGATCTGGATGGGGAGGAACAGGCTCAGGCTCAACCCATCCAAGACTGAGTGGCTGTGGTTTCCGACGTCCCGATATAGTCAGCTGGCGCCATCGCTGACTATTGGGGGCGAATCATTGGCCCCCACGGAAAGGGCTCACAACTTGGGCGTCCTCCTGGATTCACAGCTGTCTCTAGAAGAGCACTTGACGGCCGTGACCAGGAGGATTTTTCATCAGGTTCGCCTGATTCGCCAGTTGCGTCCCTTTCTAGATCGGGACTCCCTACACACGGTCACTCATGCCCTCGTCACCTCTCGTCTGGACTATTGTAACGCTCTCTACATGGGGCTCCCCTTGAGGTGCACTCGGAGCCTCCAACTGACGCAGAGTGCGGCCGTGCGGGTGATTATGGGAATGACATGGCGTTCCCATGTAACACCTCTCCTGCGCGAGCTGCACTGGCTCCCGGTGGTCTTCCGTGTGCGCTTCAAGGTTTTGGTTACCACCTTTAGAGCGCTCCATAGCTTAGGACCTGGTTATCTACAGGACCACCTGCTGCCACCAGTAGCCTCCCACCGGCTGGTACGCTCTCATAGAGAGGGGCTCCTCCGGGTGCCATCAGCCAAACAATGTCGACTGGCGGCCCCTAGGGGGAGAGCCTTCTCTGTGGGGGCACCTACGATCTGGAACGAGCTCCCCCCGGAGATACGGAGGATCCCGGATCTGCGCACCTTCCGCCGCGCGCTTAAAACGTTTTTATTTCATCAAGCTGGCCTGGCCTAAATCTTCTCCCTTTTAAAATTTTAAAATTTAAATTTTAAACACTAATTTTAATTTGTTTAATTATGGGATATTTTTAAAATTGAGCCAAATTGTTTAATCTGTTTTAATCTATTTTAAATTTTGTATTTCTGTGTTTTATCTTTTGGCTGTTCACCGCCCTGAGTCCTTCGGGAGAAGGGCGGTATAGAAATCTAATAAAATAAAATAAATAAATAAAAATAAATAAAAAAGTGCATCTTATACTCCAAAAAATACGATAGATTGCAGTCCCAACAGAAGAGGGAACTACCAGCAGGCATCAACAGGCTAAAACTGCAGTGACTGAACTGATCAGCCATCATGATGACTCCTCATGCCCTGCCAATTCCATTCAACCCAGCCACGGACAATTGGGACTCATACATGACCAGGTTCGAGTGTTTTATGGAAGCAAACAACCACTTGGGACTATCAGATAACCGGAAGAGTGTTGTTTCTCAACTATTGCGGAAACGAGGTGTTTGACACAGCTAAGGCACTTGTCGCACCAGCCGCTGTGCAGACAGTGCCCTGGGCCAATCTCCAGAATGCACTACAAGCACACTACGCTCCAGTGCAATCCAAGTACGTTCATCAGTACAAATTCCATAGCAGAGTGCAGGAAGAAGGCAAATCCATCAACCATTATGTGGTGGCACTGAGGAAGGCCACAGCCTACTGTAAGTTTAGAGAGCTGGAGGACGTGTTGCTAGAGCAGCTCATCAGCAGAATGAGGGACATAAGCTTGCAACAGCAGCTGTTAGCAAAGCCTAACTTCACTCTACAGATAGCGCTCGATGAAGCCAGAGCAACAGAATCCTCGCACAAATCTGTGGCAGTATTGCAAAAGGCAGGAAACGCCACAGCTTCACACCAGTCATCCGCAGTCCATTAGGAGAGTGCCAAGTTAATCGAGTCATTGGAAGATGAAAATGACATTTGCCAGCTACAATCAGAGAGGGAGAAAAAGAAGCAATATCCAGACGCAGAAGAAAGACAGCCATTGTGTGCAGGATATGGGGGCAAGCATGCCAGGGCAGTATGCAGATATAAAGAGACAGTGTGCCGGAGATGCGACCGCAAGGGGCATCTCGCTAGAGTCTGCTGTGCTAGCCAACCCATCATATTCCGCACGAGACAGCAGCCCAACACCGCCACAACATGTGTTCAGCAATGGCCTGGGCAAGTATTAAGGAACACCTATTTCTTTCAGCCTTGACCCCAAAATTGCCCCAATTAGGCTTAAATCGCGAAGGGTCCCCCTTGCTCTAAAACCTAAAATCGACAAAGAATTGGATAAGCTAATTGTCCAGGGAATCCTCAAACCCGTCGATCATGCCCGAAGGGAAACCCCTATACTCATGCCTATCAAGGCTGACGGCTCAGTCTGCACTTGCGCAGGCTATAAATGTACCATCAATAAGGCCTTATAATAGAGCACCTATCCGGTTCCTATTGTTGAACACTTACTTCATTCATTGGGGAATGGAAAAACATTCGCTAAGTTCGATCTGGCACAGATTTACCAGCAGTTGCCACTCAACGATAGCACAGCCGAAGCACAAACAATTGTCACGCACAGGGGTGCGTTCAAATGTCACCGGCTGCAATTCGGTGTGAGCGTGGCATCAGGACTGTCCCAGAGCATCATTGAACAACTATTATAGGGTATTCCTGGGATAGTACCCTTGTTGATGATGTCCTGGTGTCTGCTGCCACCAAAAAAATTCTATTCAACTGTTTGAAAACCATTCTCACTAAATTTAGGGAAGCCAGGCTTAAGGTCAAGTGCGAAAAATGTCAGATTGCTGTGCCTAGGGTAGAATTCCTGGGATACATGATTGACGGGTCTGGGATATACCCAATTAAAAGCAAAGTAACAGCAATCAAAGAGGCGCCCACTCCCAAGAGTAAAAAGGAATTGCAAGCATTCCTGAGGTTGCTTAATTTTTTTTTTTTTTGCCAAATCATTTATTTTAAAACAAAAAAGAAAAATAATATACAAACATCATTCATTCAATAAAGTACAGACAGTACATCGGTCGGTTTGCATCCCTAATGCCCTCTCCTTTCTTCACAATATCACTACATATCCACAACTTATTTTTATATAAAATATATCGGTTGTATCATCATTTAAAATATTTCAACATTTACTTATATATCATCATTTTTTATTATCTAGCCAATGATAAAATAAATCCCATATCAAATAATATTGTTTTTCTTCCTGCTCTCTTATTTCTAATGTCAGTTTACTCATTTTGGCACAGTCCAACATTTTCCTAATAATTTCTTCATCTGTAGGTATCATTTCTGCTTTCCAATTTTTAGCAAATACAATTCTAGCAGCTGTTAGAAGATTCACTGTAGTTCTTTGTTTTGCCCTCCTTTCAAGTTCGTGTTTTCGATCTTGTGTCATATTTTTAACTATCATCTTAGTTTTTTTCTGGTTCAGTCTAAATCCTGATACTGTGCCATAATCTTTTATAATGTCTTTTATCTAGATTATTGATTCCATCGGCTGTGTTAGGGTAACAACCAGATCATCTGCAAATGCCCTTATTCTGTAATCCTCTTGCCTTATCACTATACCTTTCAAGACATTAGAGTCCCGTATTGTATTCAACAAGACTTTTAGTGTTAAAATAAATAACAATGGGGATAACGGACAACCTTGTCTTGTTCTTTTTTCAATATTAAAATCTGTTGTCAAACTTCCATTAATAATAATCTGTGCCTTTTGCTCTTGGTAAATTGCTGAAACCGCCTGTATAAATTGATCCCCAAAGTCCATCTTTATTAAAGTCTTTAATAGAAAGTTCCAGTCCACTCTATCAAAGGCCTTCTCCGCATCCAAAAAAACCAGCACTGCAGGGATCTGTTTATTCTTCTCAAGATATTCCAATAAACCCATCAACTCTTCTTTCTGTTTTTTCAACATATTTTTAGTCATTACTTTCGTTTTGTCCTTGTTAATTTTCAAACCAGCTACTTTTCCAAAATCTCCAATAATTTCTATTAATTTACTTATTGTTGTTAATGTTCTTCAATAATAAAAACCAGATCATCTGCAAAAGCTTGGAGTTTGTATTCCGAATCTTCATGCCCTGTAACTCTTTTTCTCCTCTGACATGTCTATTTAAAACTTCTAATGTCAATATAAACAACAATGGGGATAAAGGACATCCATGTCTCATGCCTTTTTCTATTTCAATCGGATCCGTCAATTCTCCATTTATCATTACTTTTGCCGTTTGTTTAGAATAGATGGTTTCAATGGCCTGTACAAATTTCCTCCCAAAGCCCATTCTTTCTATTTGAAGAGTCATAAACTTTCAGTTAACATTGTCAAAGGCTTTTTGCGCATCTAAAAAAATCAAAGCCATCTGCCTTTCAGGGTGTGCTTCGTAATACTCTAAAGTGTCCAAGATTATTCTTATGTTGTCCCTAATTTATCTTTTTGGTAGAAATCCATTTTGATCCAAATGTATGAAATTGCTTAAGTATCTCTTAAGTCTCTCTGCCAATATTGAAGCAAAAATTTTGTAATCCGAATTTAACAAAGATATAGGTCTATAGTTTTTGATTTGTTGTGGGTCTGTATCCTCCTTATGAATCAAAGTAATATATGCCTCTGTCCAAGATTTGGGTATTTCCTTCTTTGTCATCACTTCGTTCATTACCTCCAATAATGGGATGGTCAAGGGTTCTTGTAATGTCTTATAATATTCAGCTGGTAGGCCATCAGGCCCTAGTGCTTTGCCATTTTTTTGTTTCTTAATTGCTTCTGTTAACTCCATCATTGTTATGTTTCTTTCCAACATCTCCTCAATGTCTTTATTAACCTGAGGTAAATTTGCATCTTGTAAATACTTAGACACTTCCTCCTCCTCTATTGTCTCTCTTTTATAAAGTTTTTTGTAAAACTCATGTATAATCTTTCCCATCTCTTTATGTCCAAATTTGCTTTCCCCTTGTTCATCAATAAGATGTGTTTTATTCCTCGATTCTCTTTCCTTTTTCGATATATATGCTAGCCATCTGCCTGGTTTATTCGCATTTTCTTTTTTTTATTGAAAAGTTTTTAAAAATTTTACACATATTTTCCCTTCCCTCCTCCCCCCTCCTGCCCCAACCCTCCCTCCCCCCAGACTTCCCAGAGCAAATACAGGATATAGCATTTAACAAACATATAAAAAAACATAAGCTAACTATCTATAATATCTGAATATAACTATTTAAAGCAATTATTGTTTGAAAGTAATCAATCCAACTTCGTTCTTGTCCGTTCTTCAATAATAAGCAAGTCTTCTTTCTTCCAGCATTACACAATCAGAGCCCAATTACAATTAACCATCACATCTCCAACCCTTACATATATTAACACATTAACAAAATATTTTAACCAATCTCAAATAAATTATATTGTAAAAACCTTATTTTTACTTTTTACCTCATAAACTTATATTGATTCTTCCTGGAAACATTCCTTACTTAATAGCTTTACATAAACTTATTCATCTTATTCTCTACAAATCCACTGCGTATAATCAAATAACATCTTCACTTCTTGATATCTATAAAAAATATTGTAAAAACATTCCCTCAACCCTTGCACCACTTATATTTTCCTTATAACCCACAAGTTTATATTTATTCTTCAACAAAACATTCTTTAATATAATATTAATGTAATTTAAAACAAAGTATAAAAGTTTAAGTAATATCCTTCTTCTAACCCTTAAACTTATATTAAATGATCTGCACTGTCCATAACTTTTACATCCCCAATATTTTTCTTTTCTTTTTTAACCCATAAGCTTATATAAATTTTTCAACAAAGCATTCCTTGAAATATAACTTTAGTGTTAATATACTTCAGGACAAAAGTGAAAGTTTGGTCCGTGGCCCATAACAATTCAAACATAACATTACTTAATATAACTTTTCAAGACAAATCATGTCCCTAAATATAAGTAAATCATTCATTTTCACTATAACATAACTTTTCAAAACAAATCATATCCCTAAATACAGGTATAGTCATTCATTTTCACAGGATATTACTATCCTCCCCAGGCAAAAGGATTGTAATTTTTCCATCTCCATTTTTTCCTGACTTTTTTGTGAACCTTCTTCTTCAGTCTTATTCCTCCGCCTTCTTTTATTTTTATAAGTTCTTGAATTTTCAGCTGAAGTTGCTGTACCTTACAATCTTGTTCTCTTCGCAAAGTAGTTCCTTTCAGTAAACACACCTCCATTTTTGTAAAAAAGTTGTAAAATTCCACTTCGAATCCTCCTTCTTATATTAGAAATCCCAACGCCTCCTGACAATTTTCCAACTGATTGTATTAAAGCCTCTGGAGAAATCTCTCTCAATATTTCCTGGTTACACTCCTTCAAACTTCTCAGCCTTTCCTTCTTAATTTGAAAAACATCCATTCCGTTTTCCAAAGACACATTAAACTGGATTGTTTCTTCCACCTCTTCATTCAGCAACTCACTATTATTTGGCAATTGAAATACCGATACAGTATCTTCACTTGTATCTTTGTTTCGAACTTGAATAAAATCCTTCTTGAAAAACCCTTCCATTCTTTCCACTAACACGGAGGTAAATGATTCTAAAATTTCTTTAAAGAGATCCGCAATCAGTATTGTGTATTTACTGATGTTTGTAACAGTGAGCCTTCATCACTTTCAAAAAAGCCAGCCATTTTTTTTTTATCCAACCACCTTGAACAATGCTGGGTGTTAACAGCTTTATCGAGAGTTAACTTTCACTTTCACACCCTATTAAGCACAAGCGCCATTTTCTTCACTCCTTTAAGCAACTTCAAAAAATAGCAATTTAAGCGTGGAATTAAGAGTTTGTTACTTGCGATTGTCTGCTCTCCTGTCTTCACTCCGTCTGCATAGATAATCAACTTAAATCTCAGTAAAGATTGCAGAAGTGGTCGCGACGTTTTTTTCTGCTTAAAGCAGAAGCGCCCTGGATCTTGGAGTTTCACTGGACTTCCTGGGGAGCTCTCACCCTCCAAGTCCCCAAAACTATTTCAGGGGATTTCGGGGATTTCTACCCCCATCCGATTACTCTCCTTTCCCTCTTCTCCCGGGGGAAAGGTTTTCCAGCCGCCAGACAGCTGATTTACGCTGTCAGGGTGGCTTTACAAGATCGCAGTGCTGGCACTCCGAGAGAGAGCGTCCAGCAACATCGGTGGTGCCACCGGAAGTTGTTTATTCGCATTTTCAAACTAGTTTTGTTTAGCACTTCTTATCTTCTGAGCCAGTTCTTCCTTCTCCAATAAATCCATTTTATGTTTTACTGTATTCATTTTAATTTTAACATTCTCCTTATATGGGTCATTCTGGAGTTCCTTCTCAAGTTTTCTATAATCATCACTCAGTGTTTTCAGTGTTAATCTTTTTTTAACATTCTATTTTCTTGTATAATCTATAATTAATCCTCTGGCAAATGCCTTCATTGTATCCCAACGGATTTGTATAGATATCTCATCTTTCTTGTTTTCTTTAAAGAAGAAGGCCAGTTCTTTTTCCATTTTCTGTACAAACTCTTGCTGTTTTAATATTGTATTATTTAAAGTCCATCTGGCTCTTCTTTTTTGTCCTTTCCAAGTTATCATCACCGGGTTATGATCTGCCGATAAATTAGTTTCTATTTCTACATATTCTATATTCAACAACAATTCCATTGTTGACCATATCATGTCTAACCTAGACCACAATAAATGTCTGTCTGAATAAAATGTATATTGTTTCTTTCCTTTATTTCTTTCTCTCCATATATCTTTCATATTCATTTCTTCGATCATCTTAAAAAAGGACTTTGGCAATATTTTCCTGCTGTGCTTTGTTGCTTTATTCGTTTTATACTCCCAATTTTCCTCCACAATTCCATTGAAATCTCCCATCATGCATATGTTATCATAATCCATTTCAGTTGCTTTATTGTGTAGTCTTCTATAAAAGTCACTTTGGTTTTCATTTGGAGCATAAATTGCTATTAAAAGAATATTTCTGTTATTATTGAGTATTTCCACCATCAAAATTCTTCTGTCCAAATCTGAGTACTTACATTCTGCCAAAATTGTTTTTTTAATATATATTATAACTCCTCTTTTTTTGTTGAGGGCTAGTGATGAAAAGATTTTCCCTAATTTTGGTTGTGTCAATAGGTATTCGAGTTGTTTTTTAATATGTACTTCTTGAAGGCATATTATATCTGCTTTTAATTTCTTTAATTTATGAAATACTGTCTTTCTTTTGGTGGCCGAATTAAGTCCATTTATATTTATTGATATTAATTTCCTCTCTTCCATCTTCATACTTTATAATTAGGTTTTATTGCTCTAGTCGATCGTATCTCTTGATTCAGTGTTTCTGCCAATGAGGTTAAGCAATGAGGTTGCTTAATTTTTATAGCATGTTCCTGGCTCAAAAGGCAACTGTGGTGGAACCTCTGCATAGGCTGTTAGGAAAAAAGACTTCCTGGAGTTGGGGTCATGCTGAGGCTGCTGCTTTTGAAGCAGTAAAAAAACTTTTGTTTTCAGATAGTGTGCTAGTCCACTTTCATCTGGCCAGTAATGGGCAGGCTGAATGGATAGTAAGATCCACTAAAGAGGCTCTGTCCAGAATGGACCTAGGGGATTGGCAAACACAAATCGATAAATTTCTCTAGTGCAACATATCACCCTAGCGCAACAAGTAACAGGAGCCCTTTGGAACTCCTCATGGGAAGGAGAATCCGTTCACAATTAGACCGATTGCACCCAAATTATATTGCAGAAACACTTCCCGATTCAATGGGAAAAATCCAGTCATTTAATATGGGGCTGTGAGTATATGCCCGGAACTATGCTGGGGGTGCCCTCTAGATTCCAGCCACTGTGGTAGAAATATCTGCGCCTCACTCGTACGAAGTTGAGCTGGAGGACAATAGATTGTGGCAATGGCACTTGGACCAACTCCAAGGCCATCTTGAGAACTCACTGCTACGACCACCAGAGACTGTTCAACCCGACCAGAGACTGATCCCTACAGACACTAGCCCACAAAATAAACAAATGTCTTACAATAACTCAAACCCAATTGTACAGAAGGAAGACCCACCTGAGGAACCAAGACTCCAGTGCAGATTTCCGGAAGGGCTGGGCCTAGAGACTCCAACAACGCCTCACAACGAAATCCTGAAGATTCCATTGGCGAGTACTGAACCAACAATAAATCCACCCACTCAGGCTGACGCCCAAGGAACAACTGAACCGCGCAGGTCATCTAGGCCTCGTCAAAGCCCCACCTACCTACGTGACTACATTTGTAAATAATGTACTGTGTTTTGATTGGACTGTGTTTTGTCCAGGAGGGGAGGGGTGTTGCATATTGAATTAGAGTGAGCATAGGCTTCACTCAGGTCCGTCAATCCAGCGGGAAAATACTCAAACCCAATTGGCCAATCTCTCTGACAGCTCCCTATAAAAGGGCAAGCAGTCAGATGAGCTGGCTGCTGGGTTGCACTGATCTACTAATAAAGAACTGTTGTTACTGTAAGCACTGAGTCCTGCCTCTTCCATCACCCGATCTAACAGTCTCCCAGAACTATAAGCCAGGGGAACTCCGCTGCCAGCCCTGCGGTGAGGTCCAGGAACCTGGGTAGGGAAGCTACCATGCAGCATGGAGGCTGGTACAGCAGCAGCAATCCCACTTGATTCCTTGAGCCCAACCTAAGAGAAAGAGTCTCACAGCCAGGCATTTGTGGAGCCCTGCCCATTCTTTACATCTGTTTTTTATGCAAAAGGGAAAAACAGTCTAAGCTATTAGAGGGAGATAGAGCAGGTATACAGTCAAAATAGGTAAGAAATTAGTAAGATGATACCTATCCACTCTCAATGAGTACAAATCAACTGGGACAGATGATTTACATCCTAGGGTTTTGAAGGATCTGGGAGATGTAATCTCGGAGCCACTGAATGTAATATTTCAAAACTCAGGTAGCACACGGGAAATTCTAAAGTACTGGAAAAGAGTTGATATGATAGCAATTTACAAAAAGGGGAAATAATGGATCCAGGAAATTAGAAGCCAATCAGCTTCACATCACTACCTGGGAAAATCAAGTGGAGGATTTGTGAGAAACATTTCTAGAAACAAACAAGGTGATTAGTAGAAGGTAGCATGGGTTTGTTAAAAACAGATCATGCCAAACAAATCTTATTGACTTTTTTTGAGAAAGTAACTAAATTAGTGGTTCAGAGAAATAAGGTATATATGTGGATAAAATATACTTGGAGGGAATATTTGGAACTACATCTACATAAAGGGAAGCATGTAATGGGGAACCTCAGTGTTTGATCTTGGGCTCAGTATTCTTTGAGACCTTCATAAATGACTTAGATATGGGGATAGAAGAGGAAATCATCAAATTTGCAGATGATAACAAGCTGGAGTAATTGCTAACACTTTAGAAGATAGACTCAAGATTCAGAAGGATCTTTACAGCATTGGGCCTTATCCAATAAGATGCAGTTCAGTGTTGAGAAAAGTAAGTTTCTGCACTTAGGCAGGAAACCCAAATGCATAAGAATAGAATAGATGGTATCTGTCACAACAGTAGTAACTGTGAGAAGGATCTAGGTGTCCTAGTGGTAAGTATGAGTCAGCAGCTGCCTAAAAAGCCAATGTAGTCCAAGGCTGCATTTATTGATGAAATGATTTTAAAATTATCTTTGATAGGACCTCTCTGCCCAAAGCAAATATTTTGTCAGTAAAGTAGATGTGATTTCACACTAAGATTAGGTTTACCAAGGTTCAAGTCTGCCCTCAACAATGGGTGACTTTGGGCCAGTTATTGTGTTTCAGCCCAACCGATTCACAGTTCTCCTGCTCAGTTGTAAGCAGGAGTATCCACCATTTTGCCTTTTTTAAATAAGGAGAATAAAATTAGAGGAGATTGCCTTGAACTCTTGAGAGAGGTAGGGAATAAATGAAACAGAGGAAATTTGTGTGTGTGTGTGCATGTGTGTGTGTGTGTGTAGTCTTTGTATACATATATGTATATGTGTGTGTAAATTATATATAGTCTTTAAGAAAGGGCTTTAGAAAATCTGGGAGCATATCTTATTAAGAATTGAATGGCAATTTTCAAGTGATGGTGTTTTCCTTCTTTCAGCCTCACTCACCTTGTCTGCCACACTTGCTTCAAGAGGCATGAGAAACTCCATCGTTGTGGCCAGTGCAAATTTGCCCACTACTGTGATCGCACCTGCCAGAAGGATGCCTGGCTGAATCACAAGACTGAATGTTCTGCAATCAAAAAGCGTGGGGTAGCTCCAAATGAAAACATCAGGTGAAAGAATCAGTACTGAGAGATAGAACTAATGAGTTTGTAATGAAATACTCCATGGCTTTAAAAACAGCTTTGTTCAAGGTTCAGGCAAGCTGAAATGCAGGGCAATTTTTAATCCCTTTCCCCTGGAAGGAAAGTCTATATGATAAAAATTACCATTTATTCTCTAATTTGCTTATTTTTTCTGTGTACGTGAAATGGATCACTGAAAGGAGGCATTGAATAAGATTTGCCTATTAAAATGGAAGACAGTGTTTTAATATTTTTCTAGTTGTAGTGATTGCTTATCTGCAATTTTTCCCCTCACAATTTTACTCATTATAGTGCTCAAGAGAAGACTCATTTCTCTAGAATATTATGGTCCAAATGATGGTGATGAAATGATGAAACCTATGCTTTTATCCAAATCAAAGTATTATGATGTGAAACTGACAATATATTCCCAGTGAAATTATCATAGAAACATTACAATTACATATTTGCAGTACAACACAAATGAGTCTCAGCATTTTGAAATAGAGCATCAAAATTATACTGTCGTTTACTCCCCTGCTGATGTTCGTGAATGCTTTTATTGCTGTCACATTTTTATTTGTTCAACTTATTTTGCCTGGAATATTTCTTGGTCCCATTTCAGTTTACAACTTCAATTTTTAAAGTTATGTTAATGTTAAAAGATTCATTTAAAATAACAAAGAGAAATAAATCAAGTTAAAACTGAAAAAATACATTTAGCAGGTAAATTATAAAGCAGATTTTAAAAAAATCACAAACTCCCCAGGGAGTTTAATAAAAATGTCACACATACATTGTCTCATCGTTACTTCCATTCTGACATAAAAAAATGAAGTCCCCACATCAAGTTCAACACTGCATCCCCACAATAATATACAATTAGTTTTTTTCTCCTTTTAAAAAGACTCTTGGTTCACATAGAAGCCAACATAGGTTCAGTTGTACCCTGTTTCCTCCCAAAATAAGACCTATCCAGAAAAATAAGCCCTAGCATGTTTGTGCGCATAATATAAGCCCCACCCCCAAAATAAGCCCTACTTAAGAGTCTGCGCAGCTGGCCAACTGCCCACTCCATCTGGTTGCCTGCAGTGCTGTGGCCACAAGGTGGTGTGTGTGTGTGTGTGGAGCTGCCTCACACACCTCAGGGCCAGGAGGCAGAGTGCTGGTGTTGGTGCTGTGGCCACAAGATAAGGCATGTGTCAGGGTGTGGATGGCCTGCCTATGGGGGCCCTGATGTAAGCCAGTGTGTGGTGTGTGGAGCAGCTCTACCACCTGCCTCGCCTTGTGGTCACAGCAACGATGTGTTGCTTAACCTCCTGCTCCGTTGTGGCTGCGAGCAAGCAGAAGAAGTGGGCCGGTGGCCATGCAGGGTCTTGCTGGATGGGGCTGCTGGAGCAGCCTCTGCAAGGCAAGGCAGGTGTCAGGGCATGGATAGCCTGGCTGCAGGGGCCCTGAGGTAAGCTGGTACGGGGCGTGTAAGGCAGCTCCACCCCCTGCCACGTGGCAATGGCACTAGCGCACCACGTGGCCTCCTACCCCCCCCCCCCGTGAGCAAGCAAAGAAGTGGGCCTCCTGTACATGGAAACAAATAAGACATCCCCTAAAAATAAGCCCTAGTGCTTATTTTGGGGCCCAAAAGAAAATAAGACCTGGTATTATTTTCGGGGAAACACGGTGTATATATATCTTCTCTCCTTCTGAAACAATAAATATCTGCAAAAATTGAGATGATTTCAGTGATTGATGGATGGGAGTGGACATAAATATTCCAAAGGGCTTTTTTCTAGTCCAGCAACATTCTGAAGTTGGAAGGATCAGGAAACGGTCTTCTGGAAGATGAAATTGAGAGAGATATGAGATTGTTTGGATGTTACTTCTATCCACAGGATGCTTATGTCTCAATGACTTTGCCCTCTGAACTCCCTCCCCAGAATGCTGGTGATTGCAGCTACTGCTTTTGGAGAATGGTAGGAAACATCAGCATTGTGGCTACAGGTTTCAGAGGACAGAGGACTATACCAACCACCTCATAGTTGTTACTATGAGCTATGTGGATCTAGGGGTCATGAATGTCACTGATATCTGCAGCATGATCAAGAGGCCTCTGTGTTGAGATTTGGAAAAACCATGCAGAGCAGAGAGGTCATTATGAACCAAGTGGTATGAACAAGGTAACTTCTTCCATTACCAAGATATTGACCAGTTTCTGCAGTCAATTGACCACTCATATTGAACCAATAAAGGAGAATATTTGTAGCTCAGAGTTGAAATGAGGGATCCTTGGTGCTCCCTGGCCTTGGTTGTTTTCTTGTAGATGTTTCATTACCCAAACTAGGTAACTTCATCAGCACTAGTACTGATTATTTTAGCTAGTTTGGGTAATGAAATATCTGCAAGAAAACAACCAAGCTCAGAGAGCACCCTGGACCACTCACCCCACACACCTGAATTGAATCAATAGGATCTGTTGGGATTAAGTAAGGAGAAGGAGGAGCAAATATATGACATCTATGATTTCAGTAGGAAAAAAAAGAAAGGGGGGCTCTTGAAAAAAGGGCAACCATAGGTTCCACAACTTAATCTCCAGCTTTCATTGACTTGGCCTTTTTATTTCCATGCTTTCACATTACAACAGAATCACTACAAATAACAAGGGCCACCTGTATAATGCGTGTTGGATTTGATTCTCAATTCTGTGGCAGTTGCTCATTAGGGGATTGGTTAGTCAGTATTCAAGGCAAATTATTTGGAGGATATCTCTGCCTTTTACATTGTTCATCACAAAAACTGAGAAAGTTATTTTTAAAAAGACAGGTAAGCACTCCAAATATTATATGAGCATATTAATATTCTATTAAAGGAAGACAGCTTGAGAGAATGTTTGAAATGGCTATTTGCGCAATCTCTCAATTTTAACTACTACCGGTATGGAACTCCACACTTATCCTATTTATAGGAGCTGGATAAAAATACACCATTGTGATATATGAGACAGGAACGCATTGTGAACTTCAATGGAAACTATGCTTCTAGCTAGAGAGTTAGTTCTCCTGAAAGGCTTCCAACTGTGAGTAAATTTGTAGAAAAACTAAAATTGCTTCTTCCATTATTTTACAAACTATTGTCCACAGGCATGGCACAGAACTTCTATCATCCATAAGGCTTACTTGCTTGGCGGGGGAAATACCCTTATAGTTATGTAGCTTTGCTGTACAACCCTCAACAACCTCAGCTACTGCACAATATTGGTGTTGCCCCTTCATATTTTTTCTGCAGATTTGACCATCTTAGTATAGTTGAATTTCAGTCAATTTATTCAATTTCAATTTATTTCTTGCTCTCTGATGGTCATCCAGATTTTTTTACAGCTCATATCTCAACTCAAATGCTTATTACAGAGACTAGTAGAATTAAAAAATACTCAAGGAACCTCTAGTTAAAAATTCCAGAATAAAATAGTAACAAATAACAAAATTTATGTTAAAATCATAATTTGGCATCTTATCTGTCAATTGCACATAAATAAGAACACGATCTAGGCTATAATATAATACTAGTCCTTAAATTGTAAAGCCCTATAAAGTCATTAGCAACTAAAATGTAACCAAATAATAATACAAAAAGATTCAATGTATTAATTGTGTAAAATACCTATAATGGATTATCTATTAGGTTCCAATGAAACGTTAGTACTGCTGTGCAGAATCTAGCTACCTGTGCTGTGACTACCATCCATTTGTCGTTAAGCAGCCATTGAAGATGAATGGTGCCAGAATGGCCAGGATATCTATAAATTATTTGGAAGATAAATTTTGTTCAAATGTCTCTGTAAAAAGAGCAGCAAAGAAGGATTTTCTTCTTCGCAAACACATAACCTTTCAACCAGTGGTATCCTTTTATATTTGCTGTCCAGGATGGCTGATGCAGCCTATACCTGGTAGCTCCAAGTCAGACATGTGCAAGAGAACTGAATGATACTGGTAACTAATGAATAGTTAGCCAGACATAATGGTTTACAGTTCAAAGTTCTTGCATAATTCCTAATCTTTGAATTCTTTTCCATGTCTCTTTAAAGGAGAAGGGTTTATAAAATAAAAATAAAAATCTGTACATAGCCCAAATGGATGTTGCTCCTTAAAAGAGCCAAACAACCTATAAATTTATCTGACCAACAGAAAAAAGATGTTGCAGATTATTTGGGGGTACCTAAACACAAATCTCAGTTTAGAAAGAAGAATCTGCTTGATTATGTAAATAATACCAAGCATTCTGAGACATAAGCCAGAATCCTCTTAGCTGCCCTTTGTGTATGCACGAATGACCTGTTTAATTTTGATTACAGTCTATTTATGCTGAGGGTATCACAATTCCATTTCACAAAATATTAAGAAAAATAACCAAGTTTTGCAATTCATTGTATAGTTTCCGACAGACAGTTTGGTATATAGATGAAGGCACCAGGATAGAAACCAGAAGCCATGAATTTTAATTCTGCCTTAGGCACAAAGCCAGCTTGGACCTTGGACCGGTCCTAGAAAGGAAGCAATAGCAAACCAATTCTGAAAAATCTTGCCTAGAAAACTGTAGGGGTTTTCAAGGCAGGCTCCCAGAATCTTGAACAAAAGGAAAAAAACAAAGGTTTCATATATTTATACACTGTTATATACTCTTCTCCTACTAGGTTGGCTGCCCGAATCCTGTGGAGAATTGAAAGAGAAGGAGGGGGCCTTACCGAGGGGTGTCTGGTTTCCATTGACAGCCTGCAAAACCATGTAGAACATTTTGGGGAGGAGGAAAAGAAGGAGCTGCGGATGGATCTGGAGAGTTTCCTGGAGTTCTGGCCACCTGAGAGCAAACAGTTTGGCATGCAATACATCTCCCACATATTGGGTGTGGTATGTATATATTGTTGAAGTCTGGAAGGAATTGTGGGAGGGAACTTGGACAACTAAAGCAAATGTATCCTGCAACCAGCCCGCATTTATGGTGGTTTGCAATGCCCATGGTCATGTGACCACAACAGTTTGAATGATTATTTATTTATTATTTTATTTTATTTTATTTGTTTCCATTTCTATACCGCCCTTCTCCAAATAGGACTCAGGGCGGTGAACAGCCAAAGTAAAAAACAGAACATACAAAATTTAAAAACAGTTTAAAATAATTAAATATTTTGGCCGTAAATTAAAACAACCCAATTTAAAATCAATTTAAAATTTAACTCAAGCCAGCCCAGTTTATAAGTTTTTTCCTGAAACCAGTGTTTTATTTCTGTTTTTTGGAAGAAAAGCTCTATAACAAACAATGGTTTTGCTTAACAACTGTGGTATTCGCTTAACAAGCACATTTATAACCATTGTGTTCAAAAAATTTTTGAAAGTCAAAATCGACTCTGCTCACGCAATGGCCCGCTTTATAACCACCACAACTTTCAACTGTAATTGCCAGTCTCAATTATGGTTGTAAGTCGAGGACTACCTGATTAATGGGCATACTGTGCGAATGGCCTCAATTATATTCAATAAAGTTATTGTTCATTACTTAGCACACTGTGAGAATGCAATTAGAGAGCATGGGAACAATGTTTGTTGCACTTCATTAAACTCTGATAAAGAGCTCCACTCTTTCAGGTAAACAGTGGGGTTTGGGTTATTTTTGCTGTTTGTAACAAACCAAGGTGATGACAAAATGATTACATACATGCTAGGTTGCCATTACATTACTGTGTTTTTTTGCTCCCCGGAATACCTGTGGCTGTTTATTTTTTAAAGATGAGTTTTTCCTCCCAGCCCTTTTCCTTACTACCTGATTATTTACTGGAGCTCTTGGTCCTCTGACACATCAATGTGCGTATCCTTTACAGCAGGAAGATGGTACTGTAATTAACTGAGTGTCTAAAGGTGAAATACTGGAGGATTATGGAGCATATCTGAGGTATTTAAAATTACACATCAGGAATCCACTGTTTGGTCAGCACCTTCACTAAGTTTTTAAACTACTTAGCCCAAAGGAGCCTTGGTAGTACAGTGGTTTAATGCACCCTGTTATTAACACAGCTGCCTGCAATTTCTGCAGGTTCAAATCTTACCAGGCTCAAGGTTGACTCAGCCTTCCATCCTTTCTAAGGTAGGTGAAATGAGGACCCAGATTGTGGGGGCAATAAGCTGACTTTGTATAAAATATACAAAAGAATGAAGGCTATTGCTTAACGCATTGTAAGCCACCCTGAGTCTCCGGAAAAGGGCGGCATATAAATCAAATCAAAAAAAAAAAAAAAAAAGTCTGTAGAGATTCTCAGTCATTCAGGTCATGGTTGTCCCAAAGGTGTTTTTTTCAGGAGGCAACTGGACTTTCTTGTTTTTTTCCTTTTTCTTATCCTGTCAGAACTGAAGAAGCTTCTTGGGTGAGAAGCGAATTAAAAGAAAAAATAAGAAAATCCAGTTGCCTCCTGATAAAAACACCTTTGGGACTACTTAGTCCAAATGATTCTGTTCCGCCCCACCTCCAAGCAATGGAGGGGGGAGGGGGGATAAACACATTTGAATCCTTCACAAAATTTTGTAGATTGGAAGATAATCAGTCATACTCTCCCGATATCTAGTTTGTAAAAAAAAAAAAAAGATAGAAGTTGCAACCACATGACCAAATCCTGACCCTTTCATGTATGTGTCTACTGCAGGATTTTATGAATTAGGAAAATGCATTTCTAAAGTATGCAGGAAATGTAGTGAGAGAGATAAGAAAAAAGAAAGAGGGAGAGATGATTGCTGTACAGGTTTTGGAGATTTATATATACTACATAATCTGGCTAGTAACTTGTGATGGTTTTAATATACATCGTAATACAGTAGATGGAATGAGTTGACTTATGCATCAATTTATATTTCTGTTCCCAAATTCTGTCTGAGAAATAGATCCCTCTGTAGGTACAGAAACTGGCTGTCTCTCATCTAAAAAATATTTGTTTTCCTGATCCATCTTATTTTTTTGTTTTTGTGGGAGCAGATCAATTGCAATGGTTTCACCCTGAGTGACCAAAGGGGACTTCAGGCAGTTGGCGTAGGCATTTTCCCTAATCTTTGCTTGGTGAATCATGATTGTTGGCCCAATTGCACTGTCATCTTTAACAATGGCAAGTAAGTATTCTTCTCTGCAACACTCTTTTCTGTTCAGAGATTAAAACAAAGTCTTTCAGAAAACAATCTGCTTTTCAGAGGAAAGATAGCTTAACTCTAATGCATTGACTTCCACTTCCAGAAAATATATAATATGGCCACTTCTGAACTCATCTAGAAAAATGGGGAACCTGTTGGAACATTATCTTGTACAAGTCCCATTTCAATGAGTGGGAAATGTAGGAGACTTTTACAATGTTCTTAGCAAGCTGAAAATTATTCAGTAAAGACTATGCTAAATGGTTCAATGGCTTGTACTCAAGGTGTATTGTCAAGAACATGTTTTTTTCACTGAATAAATTCCTAGCAAGACTTAGTAATGAAATTCTGATTCACTAAGATGGTGATCAATCTGTTGATGGAAGTCACTAAGGGTCATAATGATATTTCTAAAAATAGACAGAATTAATCTTTCTTAAACCTGTACTATCGAACAATCAAACAGGGAAGGCTCCTCCAGGTCTGTATGAAAAGACAAGCATCCAGTCATCTTCTTAGAGAAAGGATAGTGACAGCTATATTCTCCCTTAAAATATGCTCCATTGATACTATCTGTTTGATTGCAATAAATGTAAGAAAATGCAGTAGATAAGAAATCTACTGCAAATGATCAGAGGATAAGAATTGGAAGACCAAATGTGATCCGTCTGGAATGTTGCTGTACATATATTCTGACTACCTCATAAAATAAACTTTGAACAGCAGGAGAAGCATGTGAATTCTGAATAAGAACCAAAACTTAAATTAATGTTACTATTGCTCAGGGATGAGCAGCTCACAATCCATATTTTTTTTTATGGCTCTCAGATCCTTGCTTGCAACTCCTGGAATTCCTAAGTCACAAATGCAGTATTCAGTAGCAAAATACCAGCATTCATGGAACAACTTCTGATGTCTTTTTTTCAGAAATTAGAAACTAAATAGATATGTTAAACTTTAGTAGGCTTAAGAAATTTACTTTATTAAAACCTGCCACAACACCTGCCTAGTTCCAAGGCTCCCCCAGGTACTACTACTTGGGTGATCTCAATGCATTATTACATGTCTCTGCAGTCTTTGGAAGCTGATTAAAAACAAATATCACCACAGTGCAGAAAGGCCAGACTATAGCATGAGTCAGAATATCAGAATATCAGTCTGGTATTTTTAATATCACTGGTGGCTTTGACTCCCACTGTAATTGAATGGGGAAAGGATCATGTAGAACTTCTCTGCTATGGTGGGAGAGTGATGTATTGGTCATATTTGATTGGAATGGGGTGTTATTTCTGAGCATGTCTGAATGGAACTTCGGGCAAGGAGGGAATTCAAGACGTGAGGTGTCCAAAACTAAAGCCAGGATGCTGTTGAAAAACTTCTGTTATGCTCTAGCAGTTCTTTTTCTATTGCTGGGGACTGTTTTCCTTGCTATTTGATTGAGGGGCATTTGCACTGCACTGCAGCTGCTCTGGTTAAAGCCAGCATTTTGTCATTCCTTTTGATCAGGGCTATGTGAAATAGATCAATTCACAAGAGGACTTAAAGAAAGCAGCAAGGAAAGGTTCTTACCTAGCTAGCTATGTCTTCTGCTACTACCAGGGGAAAAAAATCCCATACAGATTTTGAAATGTATTGACTGATACTAGGAGAGAAAGCCCAGTTGAAAATCATTCCCAGCAATACAAAGAAGCTACTGAGTGGAAAGATCCATTTTTCTCTGGTTCAGCTGTAAGGACTGCCTTTTAGAGTGCTATGTTACTACTTGTCACTCTTATCCTTTCAAAAGGGGAATAAGAATAAATGAAACTTGCTTGTAGACATGTAGTGTTTAATATTAGATACCTGAAAATAACCCCCATTGTAAGGTTTTGGGATGGATCAAAACATAAAAGCTAAACATAAACAACTACCGTAAATTATTCTGGTCCAATATCTATTATCCATCCTTTCTAGTAACATTTAGTGGTTATGAATGCTATTAGAAGGCCTGGAGCATACATTATGTGCTTGAGGAAAACCTGAAATCAGATAGTTGAAATAGCTAAAGACAAAACATTTTATTGTGTCTGGCATTACTTTTTATACTGATGCTTTGAAGTATAATTGCAGTGAACTCAGTAAGGTAGTACATGTGGTATATATTTTAATTATAGAGATAGACTCACTATAAAAGAGTTCTGCTTGCTGCTACTAATGCTATAATGCTGAAGCTGATCTGCTAAGTAAGACCTATCTATGCCAAAGGAAGGTTCTATTAAACCTTGGAGCTTAGTTTCACCAAATTCTTATTCATAAAACTAAACTTCTCTTGGATGGGGAGGAGAGAGCCCAAGAGGACCAGGAGAAGAAAAATCCAAACTCTGTGATTGCCTTCAACTCAGGTTCCCCCATTGCGAGAAAAACTAGTCACGTCAATCAATTAATCAATCAATCAATCATGGTGAAATACAAGTATTCCTATGCTAGAGCCAAAGCCTGTTTGAGAGGAGAAATTGTCTAGCCTTTGTAAACTATATGGTCTTAAGCTTCTAGCTTATAATTTCAGATGCACCTTTAATGTTGTCTTTGGTATGTGCATGTCAATCTATAGCTGCCCCCAAGCATCCAATCTACTAAATATCTGGGCTCAGACTGCTTTTCCAGTGTTTCTACCTTTGTAAAACTGCAGGTCTATTTTTTTTTTCCAGTCATGAGGCTGTAAGATCAATGTTCCACACCCAGATGAGGTGGGTCAGTCTTGAAAGCATAATATACTCCCTTCTCTCACTACTTCTCTATCATCCTGCATCAGTATAGACGAATCACAGACAGTAATAACCCAACTTTGGAAATGTCTGTCGGTGCATAATTCCACCGTTTCTGTAATCCCTTCGTTAAGTTCCACTAAACCCAGCCCTTAATTTAATACTTCCTGCATTTTGTAGTGTATAATAATAATAATAATAATAATAATAATAATAATAATAATAATAATAATTATTACTATAATATTGTGATTGTCACCTCTGGTCTTATCAGATCAACTTTCCCACCCTTCTTAACATTGGTACTACCTTCTTTTTCCCTCTTTCCTTTCCATAGCAGTGACAGCATGAGAGCCTGTATTGGTGGTAATAAATCCTATCTTATTTCATCTTATTTGCAGATTGCCTGAGATCCCTTTCTCTAATTTTGGTTGCGTTGATTACTAATTTCAGCTGGGGAGAGGGATTGGGCATTCCATCCCTTCCATCCCATTTTCCACCCTATGACAAGTTTTTGATTGTAATTTCAGGAGGGCCTGGCAGGAGAAAAGAAGACCACTGGGCCTCTGAAAACCTTCAATTGTTTTTTGAGCATTCTTGGCAAATCTTTGTACAATCCTAGGAAATTTATTATGTGTACTTTCTAGGAATACTCAAAATAATATTTTAAGTTTTTTTTTTAAAAAAGGAGTTATTTGCATATCTATGGTGTAAATTATAGAAATCCATTCCTTGATTCAGCTGATTATAAATAAACCCCTTAGTGGAAGTTGCTGCACATTTTGAAACCAAATATCTTCACAGCTGATGTAAGAAATTGTGATTGTCTCTGTATGTGTGTGAGTGTAATTGTAGTTAATGTGCCATGTAAAGAAACATTCATTCTATTAAAAAAAAGTGAAAACTTGTACTGGGAAGTTGTGGCTAAATTTGTGTGCTAACAGATGTATTACTCTGATCTGATTTAGGGCAAATATATTTCTCAATGCTTCTGGGCTAGCATCAAAAATGAAACTGGAATGCACCAAATCAATTCCAGTATGTTAGGTTTATGTAGACCATACCAATTTTTTTAAGGAAGAATAACAAGAGAAAGATTGAGAATGAGAGAGAAACTAATTCTTTATCTTACACATTTGGAAGCATTGCTTTTTATATTCGGATAGGCATAATTTAATTGCCTTCACTATAAGGCACTACCAAGGCACAGTAGTGACACTACTGTCAGAAGGGAAGAAAGTAGGAGTGGTGAGGATGCATGGCAAGAACATATTCATGTGCTCAAAAGCTGAATGTTTAGGAATGGCATGGTTAATGTATCTGTACATGTGCCCATAAGTCTGCTTTTGCTTATTTTTCATAACAGCGCTATTTCTAACCAATGCACTTCATGTACATGATTTCAGATGTGATTCAGTTGGTCTAGAGCACGGGTGTCAAACTCACGTCACATTGCCGTCAAATAATGTTTTGTGACATTTTTCCCATTTGCTGAGCTGGGGTGGGCGTGGTCTGTATGTGATGCATCTGGCCCGCGGGCTGCCAGTTTGACACCCCTGGTCTAGAGACTATGCTGAATCCCTCAGGTTCAAATTCTAAAGCTAAGAAAATCCACTCTACCCAAATACCTGGATGATGCCACCCAAAAGCTATCTGCTGGTAGCAATAATAATAATAGATGGAAAGTATCCACAGGTGACCCTCTTCCTCCACTTCACAAATAAGTGCACACAGGCCCACCCCTTTAGCATGCATTCTGGCTGACTCACTTATTGAAGATTATCTATTGGTTAATTGTGGCTGTGTGAAGCAATAACTACAGTATATGTAATTTTCAATAGCAGCCATGAAGTGGAATATTAAGTGAGTGTGCTGAAAGTAAGGAAAATGTCAATTAAAAGGTAATTTGTATAACAAAATAAAATGAGAAGACACTTATCCAGAATTTCATAATGGTGCTTTTAGAATTATACTCTAGGCTACACTTGAGTATATTATAGACTCTAATTTTCTAAAAATTCAATTGCTAAAAATTTTTAAAATTAAAATTTTAATTAAAGGACAGTGAACACTATGTATCTGACTTCTGAATTTTATAGAATTTGTTCAAAACTAGACACTGCATGCTGAAATTATATGAATGAGAATTTCTCTTGAGTCAGAAAACAAGGCCACTTTGTCCTACCAATTTTAACAAAAGCCGGGAAAATTCCAGAATATGGAGAATACTCCTCAATAAATTATGGAAAATAAAAGAAAATTAAAATGGCTTTGATTTCCATAAATGCATGTAGGCATTAATTTGATCTTTTCTTATTACAGAATTTTGTTTATCCTTGTACAGAATGTAGTTCAGAAGACAGAAAATTCCACAAAATAATTCCTGTCTTTGCTTGGGAAGATACATCCTTAAAGAATTTCTTTCCTAAGAATCTTGACTATAGAATCAGATAATTATTGCAACTGATCTAATGCCTCTTGCCTTATTTAAAACTAGGATAGAGCTACGTGTATTGAGTAAGATCTCTGTAGGAGAAGAGCTGACTGTTTCCTATATAGACTTTCTCAATGTCAGCGAAGACAGAAAACAGCAACTGAAAAAACAGTATTATTTTGACTGTACCTGTGAGCATTGCCAGAAAGGAATCAAAGATGACTTGATGTTGGCTTTGAAAGAGGGGGATGAAAAGGTATGACTTTGACAAATTTCAAAATATTTCCAGGAATATAGATGGATAAGTATTGAATTGGAAACCGAAAGATTTGGGTTCAAATATGCCTTCAGTTATGGAAGCTTGCTGAATAACTTCATGCTTATTACTGCCTCCCATCCCAACTTAGTTTATAAAGTTTTTGGTGTGAGGATAAAGTTGGCACATGAAACTGACAAATTAATAAATACATATAATCAGTATTTCAGTCAAGAACCTTACAAAGAAATACTAAAATGCAGTTTTGTTTTGTTTTTTGCAATTCTGGAAGTTCTGCAATTCTGGGCTTCAATCTTTGGTGAAATACAATGTATCTACCCTCACTGAATTATTTAACAGGTTGATTTACCTATAGATAAATGTTTGCATGTTGCAGAAGATTAGCGGATAGAGTATACTATGGGGTAGTATCAGTTGATCCAGGCAGCCAGTTTAGGCCTGTTGGTTCACCTATCTCTTGGGGGGCACCAAGGACATCTCAGGAAAGTGAATATACAGATAGTTGAAAATTAGTATAATCAAGTAAGTTTTACTGTGAAGTACCGGTATATGTTCTATTTTCATTTTGTTGAAAAATCTTCAGTGTCCTTGGTCTTCAACAAGTACAAGGGTTCTGCTCTCTTCTGTATCTTCACTGATAACTTGCTGAATTTCTTATTTGTCCAGAAACAAATTGCCAGATGTTTCTTAAAGTGTTCTGACTCTGGCTCTCATTATAACATGAAACATTATCATCCAAGGTAATTATTTATGTGTATATCACTACTAGTCAGTTTCATTAAAACTTTGCAAGTACTGGGCTCCATGTGAGAAACTATGGTAACGGACGTGAAGGAGTGCAGTTTAGGTGGAGAACAGACAACATGGATCAGGTATGAGAACCACGGAAAGAAAATATTTCAAAGAGACTCCAGTGACTGACTGGATAAGTCCCTGACTCAAAGTCACCCAGCTGGCTTCTTGCCTCAAACAGGACTAGAATTCATAGTCTCCTGCTATCTAGTCTTAAACCATTACACCAAATGGACTTTCCTATCTTGAATTCAGTGGTGGGATTCAAGTAATTTAACAACTGGTTCTCTGCCCTAATTATTTCTTCCAACAACCAGTGTGCCAAACTGCTCAGAAAGTTAACAACCGGTTCTCCCGAAGTGGTGCGCACTGGCTGAATCCCACCACTGCTTTAATTACTCACTTTAAGTCTGCCTAAGAATGTACTTTTACACTTTTCAAAATGCTGTTTCTACTCAGACTAGCATTAGAGATACCTTATTGAAATTCATGTAGTTTGCTCACTTAATTTGCCAGCTTTGTAGTGCTTGACTCGACAAATTGATTGGCACTGACTTGCAAATATGGATTTTCAAGGATTTTTTTTTTTTTTTGCAAGTAGCAGTTTGCATGTGGCATTTTGTCTAGATGTATCACTATATGGCAAATTTTTGTTGGGCACTGAAAATATATTGCTATTTTGACAACATACAGAACCATCCCGGAGAAAAGAATGATACGACGTGATGCTGCTAGCTCCCACACCATTACTTCCGTGCCGTGGGCTGTGCCAGATGGGAAGCAAGCGAGCAGGCTATCAGAGGCGCCGGGTGGGGCGCTTCCCATTTTGACCCTCTTATCACCGCCGTTGTCTCTGTGCCTTTGCTCCGGCCTGAATGGGCAGTTTGGCTGTGGCAATAGGTGGGGCGATGGGCAGGGTTTTTGCCACTCTGCCAGTTTGTTTTTTGTATTTTTTTACAGCGCCGCGGTTCTGCAAGTTTTTGTTTTAAGCGCTGCTGCTATTTTGCAAGGTTTCTTTTGCTTGCTGTGCAGCGGCACTTTAAAAGCAAACTTCAGAGCCGCCCAGCTTTTTAAAAAAATGTTGCAGAGTGGCGGCACTTTAAGAAACAAAACTTGGCGGCGTTGCTTTAGAAAAACTTGCCCTGCACACCGCTGCAGCCAAACTCTCCTTCAGCCAGAGCCAAGGTTCAGAGGTAACCGCACACTGTGAGGGGGTCAAAATAGGAAGCCCCCACCTGCCGCTGCCTGCCCGCCCTCTGCCTATCCCCCGCTGCAGCCGAACTGCCTGTCCTGTGTTCGAGACACAGCCAACTACCACTGCCACCCTCTGACCCCCTCCTCACTAGCCCACCCACACGGCTCTCGCCTCGCCCATTGCCACTCCCCTCTGACAACCCACTCACTCTCCATCCAGCGCCTGCAGCGAGTTATATCCACAGCAAATTTCCGGTGTTGAAATGTCTTGTGAAGAAGTGGAGGCAGCGAATTGGGAGTGGTGGCGAGAAGGCTGCCCCCAGTTGGTTGCACCGAACTGACGGCATTGAATAATAGAAAGCTGGAGAAAGCTGTGGCCCATATAGATGATGGGAGTAAGCATAGTTCCTACTAATGCTGATTTTATTTCAGCTGTCTGACTTTTCATAGTATAAGAAGGAGCATTTTGACTACTAAATCCAATTCTCTGTTCAGGATTTAATTTAATTTTTTTTTATCCAGATTAAAATATCTTGGACAGATTATTGTTTAATCTGCACTTTAATATACCAGTAAAAAGAATGTTACAATCTCCCTAGGTAATCGGTGGTACTGTGAGATTTCTCTTACTGTTTGGAAGTTTTTTCTAATATTCATATGGTTTTGCCTCTACTGTCTGGGAAAAGAGAGTAAATGTTAATTTTCCTCTATGTGACATCCTTTCATTTGTTTGAAGGATGCCATCTTAAACTCTCTTTTCTCAAAACTCAACACATCCTCCTCCTTCAATCTTCTTAGAACCCTGTTCAATTTCATTACAGATTCTTTGAATCTGTTCCAACAGAAAAAATGAGCTAAAGTGAATCTTGCAAGGTTTGTTCCAAGACATTATCATGATAATAAAAAGAAAATTGGATTTATTTTATGATGCCCTTTGACAAGAAAAACGAGGAAGCACATGCTAATATGTTCCCCTTATTTTTCACAGCCATCTCAAGAAGTGGTGAAAGAGGTCATTCAGTTTTCCAAGGAAACCATGAAAAAAGTTGATAAAGCTCGTTCGGATGGGGTATACCATGAAGTAAGTTATTGAACACTGGATTTTCTGCAATGACTTCCTTCACAGGAAGTAATTTAAGTGGTGCAGGGCAATCTTTTTCCATCTCCCTAGGATTCCATAGCAATGAAGGCCATCTGAACCCCTTTTCAGTGGACCTCGAAATTCAATAAACAGCCAAATAATGGCAACGGTCACTTATTTTTTAAAATAAGGAAACAAAAATGTTAAGGAAAATCACCTTTCCATAATAGTTAAAAATGGAACTAAAAGCTGACCCTTGTTACTTCTAGGGATCATGTCCTGCTTATTGTCAAAAAGAAGAGAAATTTTAAAAGTGTATCCTCACCCTGCCAAAAATTTGCCAGCTCCTGCAGGTGGTTCAGTGGCTAAGATGCTGAGCTTGTTGATCAGAAAGGTCGGCAGTTCGAATCCCTAGTATAGGTCTCCTGTGTGATCAGGGGGTTGGACTAGATGACCTCCAAGGTCCCTTCCAACTCTGTTACTGTTATTATTATAGTATAGGACTTTTTGACAACCAAGGGAAACTTGTTCAAAATAAAATATTTTCTACACATTATCTTCAGATATATCTGTCATTATGTATCTTCCTTCCCAAGAGGATTGCATGTGTGATGGCACCCTATGTTTGAGAAAAGTGCATTATATATTCTGCTGTTAAGCACCCCTACCCATTAGGATGTCCCTCATATGGAGGTCATTGAATTTCATTCATATATTTCATATAAATATATGAATGAAATTCCCATTTTGCTCCATCTCAGCAGGAAAGGTAATCTAAAGTACACTATCCTCTTAAATTAATTGGTACAGAAGATCAAGTAAGACTGGCTAGCTCAATAGACAATTTGACCAAAATGTAAAATAGATCATTTATGTGGTTTTGTCTTTTCAACTATTACATTTTTAGTTGAGATTTAAAATGTGGAGCTGCTTTGAAAGGATGCTGGTTGAAAGGATGATACTAATCTAGACAAAACAAATATAACTTTTGTTCATGGAATTAACTTCCAGATAATCTAAACTATAAAGCATGCAGGGTTTTTTTTGGTTCTGTCCCATTATTGGTTTAAATCTATGGAGATTTATGCACATTTATAACAAGTGTTTCAATTTATTGCAGCCAAAGATCAGTAAAAAATGCTACAATTCAGTACAAAAAAACTAATGAAAACATACATAATATGTAACAATAAATACAGATTTAAATGCTATCATCTTATTGTATTCCTCATTATAAGCAAAATAGCAAAATGTTGCAAGCTGAAGTATTTCATATTATTTTGAACGTGAAAATGAGAGTATAAATAAAGGATTGATTTAAAATTCATATGATTAGATTTATTGTATTTTAAGGAATCATTCACAAAGTATATAATACACAACATTTATTTATTGTTGTTGTTGTTAGTTGCGAAGTCTTGTCTGACCCATCACAACTCCATGGACAACGTTCCTCCAGGCCTTCCTGTCCTCTACCATCCTCTGGAGTCCATTTAAACTCATGCCTACTGCTTCAGTGACTCCACCCACCCACCTCATTCTCTGTCGTCCCATTCTTCTTTTGCCCTCAATCGTTCCCAGCATTAGGCTCTTCTCCAGTGAGTCCTTCCTTCTCATTAGGTAGCCAAAGTATTTGAGTTTCATCTTTGGGATCTGGCCTTCTAAAGAGCAGTCAGGGTTGATCTCCTCTAGGACTGACTTGTTTGTTCGCCTTGCAGTGCAAGGGACTCGCAGGAGTCTTCTCCAGCACCATAGTTATATTTACTTAAATAAGCCCTAAAATACATCTTACGGACTTTTATATGGGATTATCTTTCCTATATAATCTAATTTTCTACCTACTCCAATATTGACTGCGAAGTTGAAGATTGGTGAGTTTCTGCTTGTGTTTTGAGCCCACAGAAACTGACAAAATACTGATAACATTTCAACAAGATCTAATTCAGTTTAATTGAATTTAATAATTATAGGGAATATTTAGTTAAGTGTTTGTGTGCATAAAAACTAATGACATGAAAAAACTTTACTATAATAGCCAGTCCCTCCCATATAATGCACAATTGGAAGAATCCAAGGGATGGAGTCCAAGCCCCCAGAGAAGTCCAGGATGCATAGCCTGTAAAGACAGTTGGGGTGACTACCTGTCCCTTCAAAGTGTAAAAGGAAGGCAGATGAAATAAAGAAAGAGACAATTTTGATGCTCATGTCAGCATCTCATAAAATGTCCTGGGTCAAATTTGCTATTTTACAGTTTTATAGTAGCAGAAGACATTGGCTTCAGTTTTATTTGGTGCTAGGTAATTAGTAAGATTAGCAACAGTGAAAACAAAACCAGAAAAAGAAAAACCTATATCAACCTCCAAGCAATACAAGTGAGTATCTTAATAATAGTTTAATTTAACAAAAAAATAAATAAAAATAAAATAAAAATCTCAATATCAGTGCAACCTGAACATCCCATATCCTGAAAGAGCTCTGTTTTAATGGCCTTTCTAACAACAATAATTTGGAGTCACACTTAAAATATATAAAAGTATAGAACTGTACCCAATGCTATTACATTATTATTGCACCAACATAGAACTATTTCTCTACATTTATTCCAGATGAATTATAAAACATACATTTTTCAAAAAATTATGGGGGGATTGGTTACAGAACCAACTCATATCCACACTCAAAACTGACCTGCCAATAGAGATATGCCCTCTAGAGGGAGACCTCTTTGTTCTGTTCAGTCCCCCGTTTTTGATTATTTTGTTCTTGTGATTGTGACAGGTGGTGAAATTGTGCCGAGAGTGTCTAACAAGGCAGGAACCAGTGCTGGGAGAAACCAATATTTATCTGCTGCGAATTCTTAGCATCTTATCCGAAGTTCTCTCTTACCTCCAGCTCTTCAATGAGGCTTCTGGCTACTCAAAACAGATGGTGGATGGTTACCTGTATGTGACCAGAGTCCCCTTTCTTCTCTCTTCTTCAGTAACCTATTTATAGAAATGATAAAATAAGCAGATTTGGTAACCCTCTTTTACTTAATCACAAAAATACCCATAATTGAAAGAAATGAGGGCAAGTATTTAGGATTCTTAGAAATTAATATAACCAAGTTAGGGTCGTAACAGTACTGTATAATGGCTTAATATATCAATTATGTTTTCAAGAGGAAAGATTCATATAAATATTTTAAGTAAGTGAAGTCAGAGGTGGGTTTCAGCAGGTTCTGACCAGTTCCGGAGAACCAGAAGTGGAAATTTTGAGTAGTTCAGAGAACCGGTAGTAAAAATTCTGACTGGCCCTGCCCCCATCTAGTCTCTGCCTCCCAAGTCCCAGTTGATTGGGAGGAAATGGGGATTTTGCAATAACCTTCCCTTGGAGTGGGGAGGGAATGGAGATTTTATAGTACCCTTCCCCTGCCACGCCCACCAAGCCATGCCACGCTCACCAAGCCACACCCACAGAACAGGTAGTAAAAAATTTTGAAACCCACCACTGAGTGAAGTGTATTGTGTTTTTTCTCCCCCTGTATGTATGTAACCAAAATAGAATTCTTACCTAATCCCAGATAAATTTGGAATTGTGATACAAATCTTGGATTCCACTTCTGGCTGGCTGCAAATGCGTTAGCAAGTTGCTGTTTTCCTCTTTGCATATTTATATTCTGTATATTACTATCTATCCACAATATCATTTTTAAATCAGTAAAACTTCATCTAGAAGTTCATCCCTTTTTTACCACTTCCTCACTCTTTGACCTGTTCCTTGGAGATGCAGGCACATTTAAAACTTGCACATATAGGAGATTACCTGAAGGGCTAAAGGAACTTGGATATTATTTAAGAGGGATTATAAAATTGCAACTCCTGATTGAAAAGATGGATGGAAGTTATTGTATTTCTTAACTAACTAACTAACTAACTAAATAAATAAATAAATAAATAACCAACAAACCTTCCTTCCTTCCTTCCTTCCTTCTTTTGATTTGTCTTTTATTCTATGAGAAGTTTTAAATAAAAGTTATTTTCTTAAAAAACTTGTACAACATGCTTCTTCTCTTTTTCCCTCAGAAAGCTTTATCATCCCAAAAATGCCCAGCTTGGGATGGCACTCATGAGAGCTGGGGTCACCCACTGGCATGCTGGACTTATTGAAGCAGGCCATGGGATGCTTTGCAAAGCTTATGCTATTCTTTTGGTGACGCATGGACCCACTCATCCAATTACCAAAGATCTGGAAGTAAGTGATTTTCAAGTGTGATGAAGTATCTTTTGGATTCAGAAATTATAGTGTGATTAATAATATTTTATTTGTGATACAAACTGTTAAATTTGTTGGAATTGGATCTAGGTAGCTATTTGTCTACATGAAGAATTAGCAAGTTTCCTGCTGTTCTCCATCACTAGCAGTTGTTGAAGTAATATAAAGACATAATTAATAGCGATAGAAGATAGGAGCCTGAGTGGCGTAGGAGGCTAATGCCTCCTACTAAGGCAGCATTTAACATCCAGCTGCCTGCAATTACTGCGAGTTCAATTCTCACCAGGCTGAAGGTCGACTCAGCCTTCCATCCTTTCTAAGGTGGGTAAAATGAGGACCCGGATTGTGGGGGCAATAAGCTGACTTTGTATAAAATATACAAAAGTATGAAGGCTATTGCTTAACGCATTGTAAGCCGCCCTGAGTCTCCGGAGAAGGGCGGTGTTATGTGGGGTGAATGAGGACGCAGCAAGCCAGAGTAGTAAGTGACAACAGCTCTTTATTATAGGGTGAGACTCCAGCAACTGACCTGGGGAGCCAGTTCCCTTTATATACCTTGCAGCTGTGGTGGTCAGCCAATCAGCTGAGGGTCAGTTAATTCGAACTTCCCGCCAAACAAACCTATTTACATAACACTCCTCCCCTCCCAGAAGTCACTTGGGGTGTTATCTGCATACAAAGTCTCTCAGGTGACTAGGGCGTGTGCGAGTCCTAGCTGACCTGCGCAGTTCAGTCGGAGGGGCGGCGTCGAGCAGGTCGGAGGGACTTTCTGTTTCTCCCTGCTCCGCCAATGAGGCCTCCGGGACCTCCTCGTGGGCGGTGACTTCTCCTGCTGTTGGGACTACCTCGACGGGGCGGCGCTGGATACCAGAGTCCTCAGCTAAGTCCTCCGCTCTACTCGGGCTAGTGGTTTGTGCTTCTGGTTGGTAGTCGTGGTCGGAGATGGGGTCGTCTGGTGTGTCTTCGGTGTCTGTGGTTACTCTTTTTCTTAATTGGTCAATGTGCCTGCGCCAAACTCTCCCATCCCCCATGTCTACCCTGTATGACTTGGGGCCTGTGATTTCTGTGATTGTTCCGGCCTCCCAGAGTGGGCCCTGTCCATAGTTTCTAGCGTGTACCGGTGTTCCTATGGTGAACTCTCTAAGTTTCCTCTCCCCCACCTTGAAGACCTCTGGGGAGTAGTTGGGGTTGAGTCTGTCTAGTATTCCCCGGAGTTTCCGCCCCATTAGTAGTTCGGCCAGACTTCGGCCTGTGGCTGTACAGGGTGTGGAGTGCTGGGCTATTAAGAATTTGTCTACCCTTTCCTGCCAGTCTCCGGGGCTTAAGCGTGAGAGGGCCTCCTTTGCTGACCTCACAAATCTCTCCGCCTGTCCGTTACTAGCCGGGTGAAACGGGGCAGAAAGGACATGTCTGATCCCAAGTCCCGCTAAGTACCCCTCGAACTGTGTTGCGGTGAACTGTGGCCCGTTATCTGACACTAGGATGTCCGGTAACCCATGTGTGGCGAATAATTGTCTTAGTTCTCTGATGGTTGCGTCGGTGGTAGTGGCCTTCATTAGCTTGATCTCCAGCCATTTGGAGAATGCGTCTACGACGACCATGAAGGTCTGTCCATGGAATGGGCCTGCAAAGTCAATATGTATTCTGGACCAGGGTCCCTGGGGCCTTTCCCACTCCCTCACGGGTGCCGTTGGCGGGTCTGATCTGGACTCTTGGTAGGGCTGACATCTCCCCACCCACTCTGTAATGTCTGCATCCATGCTGGGCCACCAGACGTAGCTCCTGGCTAGCCCCTTCATTCTCACAATCCCAGGGTGCCCCTCATGCAACAACGTTAAAACTTTTTCCCTTAAGCGTGAGGGAATAACAACCCGATCGCCCCATAGTAAACAACCCCCTTGCATTGTCAATTCGTCTCGTTTTCCTGCGAACGGTTTAAATTCCCCGCTCCCAATCTTTTCCGGCCACCCCCTCATGACCCAACTTGCGACTGTCCGGATCACGTGGTCCTTGGTTGAGGCTCTTGCAACCTCGGCTGATGTTATGGGCCCAGAGTCCAAAACGTCTATCAGCAGGATGGGGATGCCGGGTGTGGGGTCTTCTAGGCTGTCGGGTAGTGGGCATCGGCTGAGTGCATCCGCGTTGCCCATGTTCGCCCCTGGTCGATGTACCAGGCGATAGGAGTATGCTGCGAGGAAGATGGCCCAGCGTGTCATCCTGGGCGACAGTGCTGCCGGGGTTGGTCGATCTCCCGCGAGGAGACTCAGGAGTGGTCGATGGTCTGTGATTAGCTCAAAATCCCTCCCGAACAAGTACTCGTGGAATTTCTTTACTCCCGAAACGGCGGCGAGGGCCTCCTTGTCGAGCTGGCTGTAATTTCGCTCGGCACTTGATAGAGTTCGGGAGTAATATGCGATGGGCGCTTCCAGGCCATTCGGGAGTCTATGGCTCAGGACGGCTCCCACCCCGAACGGGGACGCGTCACATGCTAGGACAAGGGGGAGCATTGCGTTGTATTGAATTAAGAAGCTTTCAGCTGATAGTAGTTTTTTAATGCCGGCAAATGCCCTGTCTTCAGCCTTCCCCCATTTCCAAATGGCTTTCTTGGTTAACAGTCTATGTAGGGGTTCTGCCACTGTTGCCTTGTCTTTGAGGAAGATAGCATAAAAATTTAATAGTCCCAGGAAGGCCTGTAACTCTGCCTTGTCCTTGGGGGTGGGTGCTTCTCTGATTGCCCTGATCTTGCTCTCTGTGGGGTGTATGCCGGTGCCATCTACCCTGTATCCCAGGAATTCGACTGAGGGGACTGCGATCATGCATTTATTGCGTTTTACTCTGAGTCCCGCATCCCTGAATTTCCTTAGGACCTCCCTCAGCCTTTCTCTTAGCTGCTGCTCCTTGTCCGCGGTGATGAGCACGTCATCAAAATAGGGCACCACCCCAGGGATCCCTTGTAGAAGCCGCTCCATGGTACTTTGGAACAGTCCGGGGGCCACGCTTACTCCGAATTGCAAACGGGTGCACTTGAAGGCCCCTCTGTGGGTTACGATAGTCTGTGCCTCTGCGGTAGCGCCATCTACTGGCAGCTGCTGGTACGCCTGCGCAAGATCGAGTTTTGCGAATATCTTGCCGGGGCCCAGGGAATGCAATAAGTGGTGAACGACTGGCACTGGATAGACGCTCTGCTGCAGGGCCTTATTAATTGTGCATTTATAATCAGCGCATATGCGCACTGATCCGTCCGGCTTGACCGGTGTCACAATTGGGGTCTCCCATTTGGCGTGGTCGACTGGAACGAGCACCCCTTGTTTGATCAATTTATCCAGCTCAATGTCTATTTTGGGCTTCAGGGCAAATGGTACCCGCCTGGGCTTTAAACGGATGGGTGCGATGTTGGGGTCTAGATTAAATGAAATCGGGGTCCCCACATACTTGCCAAGCCTCTCGTCGAACACGTCCTGGAACTCCTGCATCAGGTCTTCCTTCAGGGTGCTTCGAACGTTCCTTACCCCGGTGAATCCCATGCCTAGGGCTCTAAACCAGTCCATGCCCAGTAGGCTGGGAAGGTTGTCTCTGACGATGGTGAGGGGCAGTTTCTCGGTAAACTCCCCGTACTGGACTTGGAACTCGCCTCTGCCTTCAACGGGTATGCGGTTCCCTTGGTAATCCTTCAGTCTGCGAAGCTGTGGCTGGAGCTGTCGCTTGTGTGCGCTGGGGATGACTCTCTTTAGGGTTTCCCAAGACATGATGGATATCGGCGATCCCGTGTCGATCTCCATCTGGCACTCCCGTCCCTCGATCTCGACCGTGGTGTAGGTCTTTTCTCCGGGCAAGGTGCAGGTCCGTGCGATGCGAATGGTGTAGGCCCCCGCGTCTTCAAATTTCGCGCCCTTCCGGTTTCTGCCATCCCTGTTGGGCCTTCGGTGTGGCGCCGTCTCGGATTGGGCCGTTTGGCCACGTGGTCTGTAGCTCTGGTGTGTTTTCGACCTACAGACTCTAGCGATGTGGCCCCTCTTCTCACAGGAACGGCAAACGGCGTCCCTGAACTTACAGTTTTGTTGTGAGTGGGACCCTCCGCAGCTGGCGCATCCGTCTCTGGGCTCTCTGCGGGCTGTGCGGGGCTGCTCGGTGCGGTAGACCTCTTCTTCAGACTCCCCCTCGCTGGCGGTGCTTACGGCCTCTCGGTGCACAGGCGCCGTCTTCTGCATTGTTCTGGTGAGGCGGGAGCTCTTCAGTTTCTCTGCGGCCTTTACTGACGACTCTTGCGCCCTGGCCTCGTCTAGCGTGATGTGTAGGGTCAGGTTTGACCTCGCAAGCAGTCTTCTCTGGAGCCGGCTATCTCTCACTCCGCAAATTAGTTGCTCTAGGAGCATCTCATCCAGGTCTCGGTACTCACATTGGGTTGCGGCCTTACGCAGGGCAGCGACGTACTCGCTGATCGATTCGCCCTCCTGCTGTAGCCGTTGCCTGAAGTCATAGCGCTGGACATACTTCGATGGCGTTGGTGCATAGTGGTCTTTCACAAGGGTCTGCAGCGTCGACCAGGAGATGTTGTGGACCGAATTCGGCTCCGACAATGCCTCGGCTGTGTCGAAGACCCTTGGCCCGCAGTGACTCAGGAACAGGGCTTTCTTCCGAACGTCCGGTAGCCCTTGCATGTCATTTGCCACCATGAAGCACTCGAACCGGGACATGTAGGATCCCCACTTCTCTTCCTTGGGGTCGAAAGGCGCTGGCGGGGTGTAGGCAGACATCGTTTCGGGATTCTCCTGTGTTCCGCTCGCTCGCCTGGCTGGATTCAGATGCGGTCTCGGGTCCCCTTCTCTGAACGTGGCTTCAGCTCCTTTGAGTGTGGCTTCAGCTCTTTTGCGTGTGGCTTCAGCTCTCCTCTGCTTCTGGCCTCAATATCCCACCTTCGTCGCCAATGTTATGTGGGGTGAATGAGGACGCAGCAAGCCAGAGTAGTAAGTGACAACAGCTCTTTATTATAGGGTGAGACTCCAGCAACTGACCTGGGGAGCCAGCTCCCTTTATATACCTTGCAGCTGTGGTGGTCAGCCAATCAGCTGAGAGTCAGTTAATTCGAACTTCCCGCCAAACAAACCTATTTACATAACAGGCGGCATATAAAAATAAATAAAATAAATAAATAATAATAATAATAATAATAAGAAGAAGAAGAAGAAGAAGAATGTGGTGAATTGTTTATCAATTTGCAGAGTATATTAGCTGCCTGTGATAAAGACTTAACATTGAAAGTAAGGATTTTTTCCACAGACTACAATCAGAATGGTACATTAAAAAATTGAATTTTCTGTAACCTGCAGTTTCTTTGCATTCATGTAGGCCATGCGTGTTCAGTCTGAGATGGAGCTACGCATGTTCCAGCAGAATGAATTTATGTATTACCAGATGAGAGAGGCAGCTCTGAAGAACCAAAAGATCCAGATGATGCCTGAGCCTACCAATGAGCCTTCAGTTGGCCTCTTTCAGAAGAAGCAATAATAAGCTCCTTTGCATCCCCATATTCTTGCAGCTACTGCACTATCAGCATTTCTTGTGCTAAGAGAAAGTCTGTGAAATGTCAAGGGAAAAAGTATTTGATCCTGAATGTTGGCTTCCAAAGGACAAATGTAGTTGGAAAAATATCATATATTTTATCATATTGATTTAGATGCACACAGTGCATCTTCACAATTATTAATAAAACTGTTGCAGTAATATGTATCTTTAACACACTTAATTCAGTTAAGGTTGGTACGTACATAAAAAAATGTTATTTTGTCCCGCTTCATGTATTTCTTTTGAAAGTAAAGTTGTTGAAATAATGTGGTAAAGAAAAAATTGCTTACTGAAAGTTAGAGGTACACTGTTCCCTCCATAAATTAGTTGAAAACTTCCTATAGACCAGGTTTTAGCTGACAAAGTTTTATTATTAGCTTTTCATACTGTTCTTAGTGATCTTTCCTTCCTAAGTAAGACTTAAATGATTAGGATTAAGGGCATGCAAAAATTGGAAACTGATCCTCAGCTCAGGATAGTGCCTCAATCTAGAGGCAAAATAATCAGAAGGAGACTGATTTTTCTTCCCTCAGTATGAGGGAAATCATCACGATTTCTTTCCAATTTTAGACCATGAATGAGGAAATACTACACTCCATTACATAGAATGAGAAGAACAAATACTATCAGGCTATCATTAAAAAAAAAATCTGTAGTATGGAATTTGGGGGAACAAAAACAGAGAGAAGGAATTAAGGATGTCAGGTTTAATTGATTACAAATCAGTTTAGAGGTTTAAACAAATGAAAAACGGCAATCAAAGAAGGAAACAGAAGATGAATAATGACAATTCATGTGGGAGAGGATTTTGCACGGAGGCAAAATGAGTTCGACATCTTCATCACAGCTCAAAGTGTTAAAATTATAGATAGCAATTGATGACTGTACTTTCATTGGAATGACACAAGTAATAATGCTTAAATTTTAGAGTTCCTATAATTACAATACGGTTTTTGCTCCTAACTCAGTTTGAACCATAGTGCTTTCCATTCCATATTTTAGATTGAGATAAGAGCTTCGTATACATGAAATTATGATCAAATTATTAAATGTTTTGATCTTAATAGGCAAAATGTGCACTGTACATACTGTGTGTACTGCTTTGGCAAATACGAAAACAATAGCATAATATAATTATTTCAACCCATTTTATTAGCAGGCATGTGCAACAGGTATGTCAACACACACACACACAAATGTTGGAATTCTGGCATGACTTAAAAGACATAAGGTTGGCATTCTTTTGAAGAACCTATCACAATATGGATATTTTGGTTTCTTTGTAATAATAATAACGAAGCTGGTAGCAGCAATAAAACTTTAATAATGAAATGACCTAAGGGAGTTAATTTCTAAAAGAAATCTCTCTAAAAAAATATCTCTAAAAAGCAAACATTTGGGAGAAGTTATGAATTGCTTCATGTAGCAGTGTCATACAAGCATTCGGGAATAATTTTTTTTCATGACTATTTTTACTTCCTTTTGTACATACCCAGGAAAATATAGACAGAGGCATGTCTTAGTATAAAAATGGAATGAAAATAAAACTTCACAACATATTAGGTGCTATGGGAAAGGAGTGGTGTATGGTTAAAGGAAACAAAGATCTAAGGAATATTCAGTGCATTCAGAACGTATTCAGACCCCCTTCACTTTTTTCAGTTTTGTTATGCTGCAGCCTGATCCTACAGTTGTTGAAATTCAGAAGATTAATCTTGATCTATTGGTAGAATGTCTAGCTCTTAATTACTTAACAACAGTATTCTTCCTAAATTCTTGGATAAATTATGCATATTTGGATAACCAAGGAGACTTTTCTTGCAGAAGGATTAAGATCAGCTCAGATCCGGTATTCAGAATAATTCCTGTCTTCCTTAACTCTTGAGTATATTGGTTTTTGGAACAAGCTTCATCTGAGTTCAGTTATAACAAAACTCATGCTCGTGTTTGAAAAAAATGGGTTTTGGTTTTAAATTTGTTAATTTTAATTTTTAATTTGAAAAAAGGGTTAGGGTTTTTACTTAATCTTAGAAAAGTGATAATTCTTCAAGGGCAATTTAAAAAAAAAACCAATAATAGTTGTGTTAGGTCCATGAGAAAATATCGAGCCAAATTACATTAAAGAGTGAGTTTTAGTGCCTGCCTTACTGTTTCAGGAGGATTGTACAAATATAGAATTTTGAGGAAGTTCTGAAAATATATTTTTAGGCACAGAAATATTTAAGTTTAGTGAAACTTTACCATAAATTGGGTGTCATTGATGGCCACATCAGTATTATGGTTGCCTTCAAAGGACTGGTTGCATGTAAGACGATTTACAGCGGCCAGATGGGTGTGGCTGTGTGGTTACAGGCGGGTTGCTGTGACTAGGCATGGCTGGGTGGCCATGGCCAGCACAACGCCCCTCACTGGTCACAGCTGACTTGGAAGAATGGGTCAGGATGGAATTAGTTGCACTGGCTAACTCGACGTGGGGACAATCCCGCAACTCCTTGCCTCCCCAAACTGCTGGCAGCAGAGTGTGTGTATGTGCATGCGCACGCACACACTGCATTCTGAGTTTGGGGACTTTTATCTACAGAGGAAGGAGAGGGCCTTCTGCCCAGGCCCAGGCATGATTGGCAGGTTGCAAACTCAGATATGGATAAAAGTCTCCAAGCTTGGAATCGTGTGTGTGTGTGTGTGTGTGTGTGTGTGTGTGTGTGTGTGCGTGCATGCGTGTGCACAACACGCTAAAGGAGATGTTCTTTTCCCTATCCCAGACATAGTTGCCATTTCCCTGTCCAGTGCCTCCTCCTGGCAAAGCAGGAGGCAGAGGACAATGCTGCTCCGTGTAGAAGCACCAAGGAGAAAGTTTGCAGGAAGCAGTTGCCTCTTAGTCCAACTTCTGCCTTCCACATCTTGAAGGATTAATGATTGTGTTTGCTTGTTTCCATCTTCATTCCTCCCTCTTTATGTCCCCTTTTTTCTTTATGATTTTCTCTGCCATCTTTCAGCAGGCAAATGGTAACACTGCCTTATTTATTAGTAATATTATTCGAAGCTGTTGTGTAATTGCCAGAGAATCAGTATCCTTGTAAACCTGCAGGATCTACCGCATTTATTCATACAAACAAGCATACAGTAACCAGTAGGTGGCACCCACTATTCATGTTTTTATTAGACTTGTTCCATCCCTAAAGTTAATATATTCATAGAATCTGCCTCAGTTTTGAAGCTTGTGAAAGCTTCTTAGTACCATTTACTTTGGGTTCCAAATATGAATCAATTATTAAAGAAAGCCCAAGCTCCAATGAAGATCACTGAAGGCTCATGCTCCCCTTTGTTCAGCTTTATGACTTTCTACTTTTCCTTCTCTAGCCACTTACTTGACTATAAGGAGATTCATCCATTTATCTCAAATCTACTAAATTAAGAGGCTTGGTTTGCATTTCATAGTAATTTTATTAAAGAGTATAATTACAACAAAATTATATTTATTAAGTGAATCTAATGAATTATAATCAATCACTGGTTTTGTTAATGAAAAGAATAATATTTAAGAAGGATATTTATCAGTAAAATAGCTGGATTTTAATTTTCAAAACTCAGAGTTCACTGACCACTTAGGGCAGTCCTACCTAGTTTCTACCAGAGTACTAGAATTTAAATGTAATTAACATTTATCCCATATTCTATTTTAAAACTGTTCCTAAATAAGTATTATTGCATTTGGATGGGATAGTGGACGTTTGCATGTAGACCATGACTTACAACCATTCGTTTAATGACCATGTTGTGACATGTTTTTCAGTGCCACTGTAACTTCGAATGTCACTGAATGAATGGCTGTAATTTGAGGATTACTTATATCAGTAAAGATACTCTAACATTGCTAACTAATAAACAGAAAGCAAGAAACAGAAAGTATCAAGAGTACTGTCACAAAAAAGGATATATTTTGACTCTGTTAAAAGAACAAATCAACCAAGAAGCTGATTATAATATGTGATGATAAAAGGAATGAATTACTCCTGAAAGATCAGGAGTCTGCAGAGGAATCAATTATTAGTGTTCAGAATGTAGACTACACGACTGCAGCTGAATTGCTTCTGTCAGGAAGAATATTTTGGTAATTGCAACAAGAAGACTAAAGGTGAAGTTTGAGATTTAACTGATAACTTAAAAATTCATATGTCTACATATATAAAACTCTGAAGAGAAATAGTTGAATAATTTTTAAAAATCTCTTAACATCCTATTTCCTACACTAGATATAGGAAAAGTATACAATCATCAATAATTCTGAGAAAATGTAGGAAAAAATCACCATTTAACACTTTTAAATACACACATTTTAATTCTTAAAAATTGTATGAATTTAAGATTTATGGATAAATATTATATTGTTAATGTTTAGTGCTTTTCTCTGTAATTTGTTTATACAATTAATACTTTAAAAGGACTTTCAAAATGTCTTGATGCCATATGGCAATGCTGGAAGAAGCAGGAAGAGTTCCAGGAACTACAACAAAGCATCAGCAAGATCCCATGTGTGTTTCAATCAATCAATCAATCAATCAGAATAGAGCTGGAAGGGACCTTGGAGGTCTTTAGTCCAACCCCCTGCTTAAGCAGGAGACGCTATACCATTTCAGACAAGTGACTGTCCAGTGTCTTCTTAAAAACCTTCAGTGATGAAGCACCCACAAGTTCTGACTTAATACTATACTTAGCTGTCTCCCTTTTTAATTTAATTTAATTTAATCTTATTTGTTCCATAACATATTTGATATTATGGAGTATGGAGTTGTATGCATGTTTTTAAAGCTCTCTAGGACAGGGATCCCCAGAGGCTGGGCCACAAACCAGCACCAGTCTGTGACCCATTAGGAATTGGTCCACACATGCAAGCGAAATTTAATCTGTGCATGCACAGGATCAAGGAAGTATGTGAAACTACGGAACTAGTTTCTGGTTCCCAAAAGGTTGGGGCTGCTGTTCTGGGGAACTCTGGGGCCCCCTGGACTCAAATATGGAAAAGTCCTACCTTTTGGACTTTTTTCAAACTGCATCATGCCCTTGTGGAATGACCACTAAGTTGCACTCTATTTCCTTTATAAGAGGAGTATGCAGAGCACATTTTGAATGCATACGACTGTCTGTGCAGTTCAGCTTCATTGATATATGTACTCCATGAACAACAACCCTCTTCTGTTTCTTAGAAACATACGAAAGAGCTATTTTGTGGTTGCAATATTGTGCAAAACAAATATGTGCATGACTTAATTAACACAATGTTCGTCCTCAGTTGAGGAAATAGAAAGAGGTTGAATAAGCAGCAGATTCGCAGAGAAGGGTGTGCTCCTTCACTGAAGAACCACTACTAAACAAAATGAGCATGAAAGGGTGTGTGTGTTGGGATCCCCCCTTTTTTGTTTAGATCCTGCACTCATATCTTTAAAGGGAAACTCCCAATAAAATCGTGGAAATTTTCCTTGCCAAAAGACAGGATTTCCAGATTTCAGTAATCCTTGCCTGTATCTCATTGTGTAGCAATACAAATTGTCAATAAATCTGGTGCCTCTACAAGTTGTACATTTGTAAAAAGAACTCTTACACCCTCGTGTAAAAATGTAAGGAATAATTATATTTCTAAAAATCCCCTTCACATCAAAAGCATTCCATGATTGGGGGATTAATTGTAAGCACTATCAGCATTTGGCAGGTTAGAAGAAAGAGCTGTGAAGTAAATAACGTGGGATTTTAGGATAAAGAGGAAGAAGAAAGATGATCCCTTGAATTGAAGTGCTTTTTTTCCCCCCTGTGTGCTTTGCAGTCTTTCTTTCCTCTAATACAAGTGGGGGAGAGGAGAGGGATATTTTGCTTCTCCTTTCCCTCTGATAAAGGCTGATGAAGGCTGGCGGATTCCATTTAGTGACCAATGTAGATTTGAAGAAGCCTTAAACTATATACACCTTAGAGGCTCCAAAAGATGCTAAAAAAATACTGATTTTGGCCTGTTTGATTTCTCTCATAAATTATAATATAATATAACCTGGAAACAATACTTAAATATAATATATACACATATACAATTTTGACAAAATAAGTAATCAGGATTGTTTTTGTTCTGAAAGTCTGTGCAGATTATGACACCCAAAGCTGCAGCTTGCTTAGTTTATGCCTATATCTGGCATTGGTGTCTAAAATGGCGTATGAGCATGTCCACGTAAGCCTAACCTCAGCACATTTTCTGGAGTTTCCCTCAAACAATCATAAACACTTCCCCAAATACCGTGTTTCCTTGAAAATAAGATCCCGTCATATATTTTTGAACCCCGAAACAAGCACTTGGCCTTATTTTCGGGGAGGTCTTATTATTTTCGGGGCGCATGGAGCAAGATGGGGATCCTCTTGACATCTTACCTGATTTCCAGCTCTGCGTTTAAATATTGTTGGGGAAGGCTTATTTTCGGGGGAGGCGTATTTTAGAGAATGTGCTTAAAAGTCAAATTGGGCTTATTATCAGGGGATGTCTTATTTTTGGGGAAACGGTATGTTTTGCATTGATATTATTTTAATATCAGTAGCTTATTTAACACCCATCCACCCCCAGTCTATGCAACTGGATAATTCTGTAGTGTTCTAACTGTTGGAAAGGGAAAGACCTCCTTGAGTTGAATACTCCTGTAACACTGATGTTTTTTCAACCTCCCTGCCTAACAAATGGCACATGGTCTCCCATTCAAGTCATAATAACCTTAGATGCTACAGTGTTTTAATGCTGCCCAGAGTCACTGCTTTGAGATGGGTATATAAATAAAGCCATAATTTATTTATATAAATAAATGATTGACATAATTCCCTCCCCCCCCTAAATTGATTGGAAATAATGAGGCAGGGAGGTCCTGCAAGATCTAGAGCAGCGGTCCCTAACCTTTTTTGTCACCAAACATCAAATATTTGCAGGAGACAATATTTCCCACTGATTTGGGTAGTGGGAATGGTTTTAGTTTCACGCACTCAACCTCGCTCCCCTCCAGCTGTGTTGCCTGTTTCCTAACAGGCCACAGACCAATACTGTGGGTTATTATGTCATATTATGTCAATGAAAAATCAAGCACAAATGATACACTAAATAATGTAAAGCAATATACTCCTCTTCCTAATTTTAACTAACTTTATTTAAGTAATTCTTTATATATTAATATGTAAAATATATATAATTATTAAGAATTCAGAAGGCTTTTGGAATGAAGGGTAATTAAAATGGCTCTAAACTTGAGTCAGCCCTAAAATAAAATGCAATACACTAGCGCAGAATGTAATTAAATATAGCCTATATTCACCATATTGGTAAGCAACTATAATGACCTATATCATCTTCTAGCTTAACTGAGCAAGACTCACATTAATCATATTGTTGTTATAATAGCTGGCATTCTGCAGAGGTTCTAATGGATAGGGCAGGTGGGGCAAATGATGAAAAGAGCATCTTGTGACATGCTCTGCCCATTTTATATGCTTAGTGACATTGTACATGCACAATTGGCATCCCCAGAACAGATGGAATAACAGAATTGGAAGGAACCTTGGAGGTAGAATATGGAATAATAGAGTTGGACAGGAGTTTAGAGGCCTATTAGTCCAATCTCTTGTTTAAGCAGGAGACCCTGTACCATTTTAGACAAATGGCTACTTGGTCTCTTTTTAAAAGCCTCCAGTGATGAAGCACCCACAACTTCTGAATGCAAGCTGTTCCATTGGTTTATTGTTCTCACTATCAGGAAATTTCTCCTTAGTTCTAGGTTGCTTTTATTTTTGATTAATTTCCAATCATTGCTTCTTGTCTGGCCGCCTTTGGGAAATAATTTGATCCCTCTTCTTTGTGGCAGCCCCTCAAATATTGAAACACTGCTATCATGTTGCTCCTAGTCCTCTTTTCAGTAGATTAGACATACCCAATTTCAGCAACTTTTCTTCATATGTTTTAGCCTCTAGCCTCCTACCCTGTTTTCCCCAAAATAAGACATCCGCTGATAATAAGCACAATTGGGTTTTTGAGCTCATGGCAGTAAGGCCAAGTACTTATTTCAGGGTTCAAAAAAATATAAGATAGGATCTTATTTTTGAGGAAACATGGTAATCATCTTTGTTGCTTTTCTCTTTTCCAGAGTTTCAATAGCTTTTTTATATTGTCGTGACCAAAACTGAAAGCAATATTCCAAGTATGGTCTTATAAAGGCCTTATAAGGAAGCTACTAATACTTCATGGGATTTTGATTTTATACTTCTGTTAATGCCGCCTAGGATTGCAATGTCTTTTTGGGTGGCTACAGCACACTACTGGCTCATATTTAAGTTTTCTCTACATTGAATTTCATTTTGTTAGATAGGGCCTAGTGTTCAAATCTGTCAAGATCCATCTGGATCTTGAACCTATCTTCTAGGATGTTAGCTATTCCCTCATCTAAATCGTTCATGAAATTATTGAAGCATACTGGGCCTAAGACAAAACCTTGGAGTACCCCACTGCTTCCTTCCTTCCATATAGATATTAAGGACTGCATGTTGAGTATGTTAGTCAGTCAGTTATGAATCCATCTGGGGTGATGCTGTCTAACCCCCATTTTTCTAGCTTACCAAAAAGTAGGTTGTGGTCTATTTTGTCAAATGCCAAGTATACTATGTCTACTGCATTTCTCTGGTCCACTAATGTAATCCCTTTGTCAAAGAATGAAATAAGATTTGTTTGACATGATCTGTTTTTGACAAATCCATGTTGACTTCTGGTTATAATTTTGCTTGCTTTTAGGTATTTGCAGATCAGCTGCTTGATTATCTTTTTCAGAATTTTCTCAGGTATTGATATCAGGCTGACTGGTCTGTAGTTTCTTGAATCTGGGTTTTTGTTTTTTGAAAATGAAAATAGCACCAACTCTTTTCCAATCCTCTGGTAGTTCCCTGGTGCTCCAGGATCTTTGAAAGTTATGGCTCAATGGTTCTGAGATCACGTCTGCCAGCTTCTTCAGAACTCTGGGATATAATCCATCAGTTCCTGGTGATTTGAACTCATCTCATATTTTTTCTTTATCTGTAAAGATAGATGCAAAGAAAACATTAAGCAGCTCTGCTTTCACCCTGCTGTCTATCATTTTCTTGCCATCTTTCCCTATTAGTGGACTGATTGTTTCTTTGACTTTTTTCTATTTTTTTAATATGTTGAAAGAAACATTTCTTATTATTTTTGACAAGTTGCAAGACCTAGTTCATTCTGAGCTTAGTTTTCCTGATTATTTTTGCAGATTCGGGTTATATGCTGGTATTCTGCCTTAGTTATGTATCCCTCTTTTTGTACTTTTTTTTTTGTCTTTCAGTTTTTGTGCAACTATCTGATTTCTTTTTGGATTTTTTATTTTTCCTTTTCAGTGGTATTGTGCTGGACTGGGCTTTTATAATCATATTTTTCAGAGTTTCCCAAGATTGAGTTGTTTTTCCCTTTAAGATTTTCATCTATGCAATCCTTCCCAAACTCTCTCTTTTTTGTCTGTTAGATTTGTTTCCCATCTGATGTGGAATTTGTCTCCCACTTAATGTCAGAGTAGCTAAAATACACTATTACTACTGTGGTGTGTTTCTTACATGCATTTGTTAGCTGGTTAGCAAAAAGTTCATCTATTTCTTCTGCTTAGTTGGATGGCCTGTAGTATACACATATTGCAATGTCATTCTTTTTTATATTAACCCATATGCATTCTAGAAGGCTTTCATTCTTGGTTTTATGCATTTTTGTGGAGATGTAATGATTTCTTACATATAATGCATAGGTAATGCAGACCATGGTCTCAGAATCCAAAATTTTCTAAATGGCACCAACCCTTAAACCAATGGTTTATTTCTTTGTTCCCTCATTGGATGTTGATCTTTTGTTGGAAGTATAGATGAAAACACCTGTGCTCCTAGCTACTTAAATTTTTGGCCAAGCTGCTCATAATGATTTTGATTTTGTTTTTAGGTTAATTGTTGTGTCATTTGTCCCTATATGAAGGAAAAGAAAGGGATAGTAATCTATGGGCTTGGCTATTTTGGTAAAGTTTTCAGCCACATCTTTGATTTTTGTTCCAGGGAGACAGCATTCCTAGAATGAATGCCTTCCTAGAATGAATGTCCAGTCTATAGATGGATGATACTGTTCTCCTGAGAAATGAATCTTCTATCACCAACACTTGCATTTTTTTCCTGGGGAAGTCTGAGCTACTTTTATTCCTATCACAGGAACACTTTTTCCTTTTGCCCTTTTTCCAGGTGTCTGCATACTTTCTTCCAGAGGAATGCTATGAAATCGGTTGCTCAGTTCCAGTGGGGCTGCCCTGGACTCAGCTGAACTAGATAGCAGGGGCATTGCTCCTGGAGTTTTGTTTTTCTATGAGCGTCATGTTTCACTCAATCTATCTCTAAAGATTCATGTACAGGTTCATTTCATCCAGTAGTTGTTTGTTCCTTTTAATATTCATCTTAGATATAATCTTCTTGCTTGGGTTGGAATTTCTTATTTTGTAGGTTGAACCTCAGATTGGCTAGAGTTGCCTTAAGACCCTTTAGTTTTTCTTCCAGTAATTTGTTTGGTATGAATTACCAAATTTTGGTACATGTGTAATTTGGGTCATCCTTTGGCATAAACACATGCAAGGAACATATTTTGCAAATCCAACAGTGTCAATCTTTTTTCCATGACTACGTTCCTTTTCATTAGTTTATTTAGTTCATTTTTGCTGACACTATTTAATGCCATTAAGGCATGTCATTATCATTAATACATTTAGGAATGCCTTCCAGCAAATTGCAACTACAAAGCCTGGTCATTTTATTTATTCCCTCTGCCTTCTATTTTTTTAAATGAAGGAGATGTTTGTATATTATTATTATTATTATTATTATTATTATTATTGAAGTAAAATGCTTATATTACAACTTCATAATGCTCATTTAATTGTTTTGCATGAAAGCATTGCATCTTGCAGACATAATCTTAAGGCTGCAATTGTTGAATGACTCTAAAGAAAGCTTTAAGCCATCTGCCGTATTTTAATGGGACAGATACATTATTCTTCCAGTCCTGGGACAGAAAGAAAATCCCAGCGCTCCCAATATATTATAAAGATGCTCAGACACTAAATTGTCTCCTGAGATGGTGTTTGTGTTTCTTTCACTCTGATCCAAGGAAATAAGTTTTGCTTTAAAAGATAATTTGAAAAAAGAAAGCTGCTGCTTTTCATTTAGGGAGTTGGAGAATCAGCCTTTAAAGCCATAAACTTCAAATGGTTTGGCACCTATAGGAATGATGTTGGGCTTCCCCAATGGAAGAAAAATATTTCTACCCCCATCCTATCAAATTTCCTCCTAACCTTCCTAGGGATGCACAGATTGCACACCCCAGTCAGAGTATTCTGGCCAGGGCTTTCTAATCAATGGCTGCTCTTTTGAAGGACAAGAGTTTTGGCTGGCTGGCTATGGCCACACTGCATGCTGGGCTTAGTTAGCGCCCTGATGCCCCTCCAGCTACCTTCATCATGCAATTGAGCCCTTTAGGGGATCCCCCTCTGCCGTTCTTTTCCCTTCCTCTGCAGACAGGGAGGGCTGGGTGTCTGTATTTAATTACAGCCTGAAAGAGCACCATTTAAAAGAGAAACACAAGACATTTCATTATCATTAATACATTTAGGAATGCCTTCCAGCAAATTGCAACTACAAAGCTTGGCTATTTTATTTATTCCCTCCATTTTTTAAATGCAGGAGAGGTTTATATATATATATATATATTTATCATTATTATTAAGGAAATAAAAAGTTTGTGCTCAGTTTATCCAAGTGATTATTCACTGTAAAAAAAAAACCCACTAGAGTCTTTCTCTGTTTCAACATGGATCTTTTCAGTTAATTTACTTCTCCAATGAATGATTTTTCTGTACAGCCTCCCTGCCAATCCCATGTTGATTGGGCAAGTCACATTTATCTGCACACTGACTGGCTTGAACTGCATAACCTATGGGCTTTGGTGGTTCTCTTGTTCTATCAGCTTATTATCACAAATTAGTATAAGGAGTTTATTTGTTGCCAACATTACCACCCTTTCTTCAATTCTGAAAAATAATCTTAGTTAACTACACCCCTTGCTCTTTGAACAATATTTCACTGTAGGCCTCATAGAATTCAGTGGCATTTTCCCTAAGGAGCTGGCCTTCCACAGTAGGATGAACTCCAGAATATAAAACTAATATTGCCCAGTATCCATGACTCATCCAGCTAAAGATTCTTACATATGAGCAAGTCAGATATCCAAAACATAGGGACAATATATCCACTTTGTAAATTCTGTTTAGGCAGGGCTAATCTAATTTGAATGGTAATTCTATTACAATTGGTGCCACAAACTAAATTCTTGCTTTCTTTTCTTAGTAGATAGGCTATGTTTCTTAGTCTTTGCTTCCAAAATTGGTACAATTAGGTTAGTTTCCTACACTATGTCCTGCTGTTACAAAATTGTAGTTGGGATCTCAGGCTTCTCCAAGGGACATGAAATAACCGGAAAGAATTATGTGTGACTGTTATTATCATTACACACAAAATAAACAGCCCAATGGGTTTACTCAGATGCACAAATATAAAAAATGCAAAGCAATACAAGTGTAATTCCTCTCCTTCATCGGCGATAGGGAGAGATATCAGATGAATGAAATGTGTGTATATGGGAAGCACCTAACTTTGCAGCCAACATTCACCTTTCATGGGTCAAATGTGGACACTTTCTCTCCACATTTTATCTTTAAGAATGTTCCAGTCTCAACTACTTTAATGTTCCAGTGAAGACTACTTACTCCTACAACCCAAGTCATTTATTTTTAATTATTAAATAAGTAGTAGTAATAAAAAAAAAATAAGTAGTAAAAAAAATTGAAACCCACCACTGGTGTAGTTTGTCTTTCATATAATCACCAAGGCTGTGTGTAACATAAATGCAGTAGTTTATCATGCAATACATCTCTTTGCAACAGGCAAAAATTCTAAAAATTGAGTACAGAAGTTTGAGTTTTTCCTCTTATCTCTTGAATTTGGAATATTCTGCCAAGAAAAAAGGACAGTAGCCCTAATTTTTTAATATTGTCAATAGCATTTATTTGACACTTTTAATTTGTAACTCTAAAAATAATACCATGGTCTTGATTTTCCTCAGGAAAAAAAAATCCTGCTTGCTTTGAATTTCTTAAATGCCAGCTGCTAAAATTTTAATTAATTTTCAGCTGTTTTCAAGAGAAAAAAAAGTAGGGAAGGCTACAGTGCTACCAATTATATGGCAATGTTGGCTAAAATAGAGGGAGAAATTGATAAATGGTTACCTAATGGGCAAGTGAAGAACGGAAGTTTGTACATTGAAAAAACAGATAATGAGGGATCAAGATCTTTCTGATAGAAGGGATATCCTATTGTTAAGCCTCTTCACCTATAAATTCTGTAAGGCATCAAACTACAGGGAAACAATAGATAAAGTCATTTACATGGCACACAATGTTCAATATTCTTTGTTTAGAAACAACGTTATTAAATTTCTTTGTGTCCTGAGCTTTTAAGTGAGGGAGAAACTTTTAACTCTTATAGTTATAACCCCGCTAATTCCCATATCCACTCCTAGTGTTGAGTCCCACATGTTGGGGAGACTAAAGGGTATGTCAGGATCAGGCTCCAGAAAAAACCTTTGCATGAATCCTCCTATGTACATCAAAAGCTAACTCAAAATCATTGTCTTCTGCTTCCTTTCCAGGATGTGTCTGGAACTGTGAAACCTCTTTTAATATCACCCATAGGGGGAAGGGAAGGCTCCAGGTAATGACATCCCGTCTCCAAAGTTTTTTTTTTTTTTTAAACAACAACCAGCTTTGGGGCGAAGTTATCTCAAAGTCACATTTCAGCCTCCGGAAATGTGTCCCTGAGCCCACTCTGACATTTATCAGCCATCATCTCTTTAGTGGGGCAGCAGCAGCAGCAGCCCTCCCCTCTCATTCCTTCTTAATTGGTGTGAAATTGGAGCAAGTTCTCAGGTGATAATGTGTTTGCATTTCTGCTTCACTGCGCCACCTTAGACACCCAATCCCAGCCAGCTTCATTAAACCTTTGGATTTCCACCCCGAACCCCTCACTGTCATCTTCATAACAGTAAGCTTCAAACTTGATTTCCTGACTTCCAGATGTGCATCATAAGTAGGACTTATCCATAGCTAACCAACTATATTTAAAGGGGGGAGGAATAGATTTTATTTAAGAGAAAGATAAATGTGTGTTCAATTGCATTTAATAAAGCTTCAAATGTTTTGCAGGTTTCTCTAACATGCAAGGAAATATTTAATGTCCTTTACTCTCTCCCTATCCCTCTCCTTCTTCCTCTCCCTAATTAATATCCAGTGTTGCCCATATTTTAAACAATTAAATATATACAGTTTGGATTAATAACGTTTTTTGATACACCAAAGATGTAAAATGTTGAAGGCAAGTACTTCAGAAAAATTACAGTGGAAAGTAACAATATAGTTAAGTGCTATTTTTAAAAAAAATATATTGTTTTTTTGTAGTAAAATATGATGGGATTCTAGGATTTACATTTTATATTTTTATGTACAATCAGTTTCCCAAAGACTTAATTACTAAGCAATCTAAATAATTACAAATATCATTGCAGTCATAACATTTTTAAAAGAGTTATTAACACAAATAAACAAGAGAACTTGTCTATTGAATTAATATACATTGTTTGAAATTTTGCATGACGTCACCTGTAAGACTAGTCCCTAGAAGGACAAACTTCAAAGATGAGTATTTTTACTTTCTTAAACTCTTGAGGGTGTGGGGGTTTAGGGTGGAAGTTATGAGAGCAGAAGTGTAACACATCTGAACACAGTTTAACGCTGATTGGAGGAGAGAGATTTTTTTCGTATCTTCTCATGTCATTCTACTGCTTTCTATTCCGCATAGAAATATCTGCACCAATAATAACAGGGAGAATCAAAGTTGCTTCTGGAGCAACATATAGCATTCAGATAAACTAACTCTAATGAGAAAAATAGGTTTTGGAAAACATAGCGCATTTATCAGATCACTGATTAGAACTTTTACATCCAGTTTAGCAATTTCATAAATCTAAATCTAAAATATTTTCTATTAGAAAACTAGTTTTGTAGAAAGATGAAATTACTATCAAAATCAGATATCCATTCAGAGAATTAGAATCTCATTTTATTCCTAAGAAAAGAAATTAAGTACCATTAATGTTTCGGAGGTAAAATTAGAATAAGTTTCTGATATAATCCATAAAAAGGATCACAGTCTGTATTGCTAAAAATATTTGTTCTCTCACAGTGTATTCTACAATATTTGCAAGCAGACTTCATTATTTTAAAAAGGAAAACTGTCTTTAGTCATTAAAAATGCTTCACACAATTGTATGACACTTTCAAGAAGACATAGGATTATGCTAAATAAATAAATGAAAATATACTATACCATAATTTGGTTTATTTAGCATAACTATATCCCATTATTTTATTTTATTCTGAATGGCAGAAATGGATGGTGTCTTCTATTAATTCCTCACTCATTGTCAAAGCAACCTGAAGGCACATTTTCCTGCAAGGTTTCAGAAGTACATTTTCCATATTACATTATCTTGAATGCTCCTGACCATTTGGAATAGTGAGTTCTGTTCACTGTGGGCTACCTCTACCAGTTCCTTGGCTACTTTGCAAAGTATGGCCCCATCTTCAATTTAGCCATAAATTGTACATAACATGTACATAAAATTTATGTATATTTTAATCATATACTATAATAGGTATTATAACTTCCTTACCAGCATTGCTGAAGTATCATAGTGGTTATGAACTTTGTTTGGACTAACTAAGGTGGTTGATTGAATCCCAACAGGATTTTTAAAAAATATACGTATATTTTTATTCTCCTAAGTAGCAGGTTTTCTCCCATCTTCCCCTTAAAAAAACCCCCAGAGTATTTTATCATTTTAACAGTTATCAATCTTGTGTGTGTGCTTTTACACTTATTGATATACTGTGTGTATGGAAATAATGATATCTTCTCAGAGACTGCACTTTTAGAGTCTCTGAATAGGTAGATAAAACATATATTGATGAAAAATGTATTGTCCAGAAACCCTAGTGATAGAATATTTAGGCATTTTATTCCACAAATTTTAGGAATACTGCACTATTAAAATTTAATTAGGATCTTAGATATTCACTTCTAGTAAGCACCATGGCAAACTGATGCCTTGGGAATAGAGGAACAACATTGTGGCTAAAAACAATATCTGAATCCTGGATTCAGACCATCTAAATCTAAAGGAGAGATCTCAAGATTACTCACATAAACTCCAGACAACTGTTTTTGGCAGGAAGTGTATTCTTGGTAATTGGTTTGTGTTATGTCCTTATAAGGACATCCGCCCGGATTGGCTGCCAGCCACCGGGCGGGAAAGTTTGAATCCCTGTCAGGGGGTGGTGCGTCTGCGGAGCAAATATAAGGAGAGCTCCGGCAGCGCACGGCAGTCTTGCTACTGTTCTTGTACTCAATAAAGGTTACTAATGTAACGAGCTGGTCGCGTCTTCCATTTCCTGCGCCGATCTAACACTGGCGACGAAGGACTAGAGAGAAGAGACGAACCTTGTGGCACCAAGCCAACAAGACCAAGACTCCGGCACCTGGAACCACAGTAGGCATTTCCAAAGGCATGGCATCCGCTGAAGTCACTTTGCCAGCCCTTGCTCCTTTCCACCCAGGGAAGGACAAGTGGAAATCCTACGTGGTCAAATTTCGGCAATACCTGAGAGGCAACAACATCAGGGACGCCGACGATGACCGAAAGAAGGGCATCTTCCTGGCCAACTGCGGTTCCGAAGTCCTCGACATGGCAATCGATCTCGTAGCACCACGAGACATCGAGGAAGTGCCATGGGCAGACCTGCTGCAGATCCTGGAAGACCACTATGCCCCAACGGGAACACCAGTGGCGAACCGTTTCACCTTCCATCAGAGGGATCAGAAGGAAGGTGAGACCATCAAAGAATTCGTGGCCGCTCTACGCCAGATCGCAGCCAGCTGTGAGTTTGACCATGTGGACAACGCCATCGCTGACCGCGTGGTTTTCGGCATGAGGGACAGGGGCCTCCAAAAGAAATTCCTGAGCAGAAAGAAACTCGTGCTCAAGGATGTGGTGGAGGAAGCCACCGCATCCGAAATCTCAGAGAAAGCAGCCGCCGCAGTAAGCAGAGCAAAGGGAATCCACAAGATTCGCTCCACAGCGCAATCGTCAACAGAGGATTCCACAGCTGGATCCGAATCAGAGGGAGAATCCACCGTCCACAAGGTATCCAGACCCCCAAGGCGGGAAACCGCCCAACGGAACTACAAGGGGGAGCGCTGCGCCAGCTGCAGAGGGGACCATGTCAGAGCAACCTGCAAGTGGAGAGATGCGACCTGCCGATGCTGCAACAGAAGGGGTCACATCGCCGAAGCTTGCAGAGCTGAGGAACCAGCCCCAGAGCCCTCCAGCCACCGTCCCCGCGAGAATCGGAAGGATTACCAGAGATCATCCAAACGGTCCTCTGGCCCTTCCAGACGCAGAGACGACGAATTCCCCCGGAGCGGAGCGGTCCACCAGACGACCATCGCACACACGACCTCAGACAATGCCACCAAGTTCCACGTGACCATCCACGTGGAGGGAGCACCCTGCAAAATGGAGGTAGACTCGGGCTCGGTCTACTCCATCATGGACTGGCAGCAGTTGAAGCGCCTGCAACCCAGCATCACCAAGCGAGAGCTGAAGCCACTACACTCCAAGCTCGTCGACTTTGGGGGAAACCCCATCGGAGTGTTAGGAAGAGCCAACATCCGAGTCACCTACAAGCAGTTCGAAGGCAAGCTCCCCATCACCGTCGTAAAGGACAGCCGACCGAACCTGCTAGGAGTGGAGTGGTTCAAGCCGCTGGGGCTTTCAATCGAAGGCATCAACCAAATTTGCAGGCACGAACTCGACAACCTCATCGAAGAGTTCAAGGAAGTCTTCGATGGTAAGCTGGGGAAATTTGTGGGGAGGCCAATCTCTTTCAATCTGGATAAGGGAGTCACCCCAATTAGGCTCAAGCCCCGCCGAGTCCCATTCGCCCTGCGGCCTAAAGTAGACGAACAGCTGGATAAGCTGATCGCCCAGGGCATCCTGGAGCCGATCGATCATGCCTCATGGGAGACCCCCATTGTGACCCCACTGAAGCATGATGGGTCTGTGCGCATCTGCGCCGACTACCATTGTACCATCAACAAGGCGTTGGCACAGAGCGCATACCCAGTCCCAGTAGTGCAACACCTGCTGCATTCCCTGGGATCTGGCTCAATATTCGCTAAACTGGACCTGGCCCAGGCTTACCAGCAATTGCCAGTGGATGAAAAAACGGCGGAGGCACAAACAATTGTCACGCACAGGGGCGCATTCAAATGCAACCGCCTCCAATTTGGAGTCAGCGCTGCCCCCGGCATCTTCCAATCCATGATGGAACGCCTGCTCCAAGGCGTTCCAGGGGTGGTGCCTTACTTCGACGATGTGCTCATCTCCGGGGACTCAAGAGCCCAACTCCTTGAAAGGCTCAGGCTTGTCCTGCAGCGGTTCAAGGCCAAGGGTTTGAGAGTCAGGCGGGACAAGTGCATCATAGGAGTACAGGAAGTCGAGTTCCTGGGCTATCTCATTGATAGCATGGGCATCCACCCCACCAAATCAAAAGTGGAAGCAATCCATGAAGCGCCGAGCCCAAAAAACAAAACGGAGCTTCAGGCTTTCCTTGGGTTGCTCAACTTTTACGCCATCTTCTTAAAACAGAAAGCCACAGTTGCTGAGCCACTCCACCGTCTGCTGGGGAAATCGGCGTCCTGGAAGTGGGGCCAGGAAGAGGAAGCAGCGTTCCGGGCCATCAAAGGACTATTGATGTCCAAAAGCGTCCTCATCCAATACAGCGAGACGCTCCCCATCAAGCTGACCTGCGACGTGTCGCCATATGGGGTGGGGGCAGTTCTCAGCCACGAGCTGCCCAACGGCACGGAAGCCCCCATCGCCTACTTCTCGAAAACCATGTCCGGCGCAGAGCGGAACTACAGTCAGCTGGACAAAGAAGCCCTGGCAATCGTGGCAGGAGTGAAGCGCTTCCACGAATACCTGTACGGAAGACGTTTCACCATAGTCACCGACCACAAGCCACTCCTGGGACTACTCGCAGGCGACCAACCCACCCCAACCTTCATGTCCCCGCGGATGACGAGATGGGCCATCTTCCTGGCCGGCTACTCCTATAGGCTCGTGCACCAGCCAGGCACAGCCATAGGAAATGCCGACGCACTCAGTAGATGCCCATCGAAGAACCCGGTGGAAGACCCAGCCCCCACGCTCCATCTATTCCACATAGATGACGACGCCAGCTGTCCAGTCTCCTCCGCAGATGTGGCCGCACACACCCAGAGAGACCCCACCCTCCGCCAAGTAAGGTCCTGGATCCTCAGGGGGTGGCCATCGGAACAGACGGAAGAGAGGTTCAGCCCGTTCACCAGGAAACAGAAGGAGCTGTCCACCATAAAGGGCTGTCTGCTATGGGGAGACAGGGTGCTGATTCCAAGCACTCTGCAACGGCGGACGCTAGAGACACTGCACAACGGGCACCCGGGCATCGTACGCATGAAGGCCCTGGCACGGAGTTATGTCTGGTGGCCCTCACTGGACAGAGACATCGAACAATGGGTCTCCAGATGTGACCCGTGCCAAGAAGTCCGCCCCGCGCCACCGCAATCCGAAGTCACGAACTGGGAGACCCCCAGCAACCCCTGGTCGAGGGTCCACATCGACTTCGCAGGCCCGATGCAGGGGCGACACCTCCTCATCGTGGTAGATGCCTTCTCCAAGTGGCTCGAGGTGGTACCCATGGCATCTACCACAACAGAAGCGACGATCCGAGCCCTGCGCCGCCGTTTGCCACACACGGACTACCGGACGTGCTGGTCTCGGACAACGGCCCCCAGCTCACATCCCTGGCCATGGAGTCCTTCCTGGCAGGACTGGGCATCCGCCATGCCCTCTCCGCTCCGTACAGGCCGGCCGGAAACGGACAAGCGGAACGGATGGTCCGGTTCACAAAAGAAGCCCTCACCAAGATGGGCCCGGGAGACTGGCAAGAACGCATCGACAACTTCCTCCTCACCCAGCACATCATGCCGCATGCCACCACCCACAAGAGCCCGGCCGAACTCCTCATGGGCAGAAGGTTGAGGTCACCCTTGGACCGGCTGCACCCCCAATACAGCCCGGAAGTGACCGCAACCGCCAGCCGGCCGCTTCGCGCCTTCAGCAAAGGAAATTCAGTTTTCGCGCTGAATTTCAACGGCTCTCCTAAGTGGCTGAAAGGGAAGATTGCCAGCACAACCGGCCCCAAATCCTACACCATCGAGTTGGAAGATGGACAGGTCGTGAGACGTCACATCGACCAACTCCGGAAAAGGTGGGGGGGAGCACACGAAAACCAGCCTGACGAGGGAGGCCTACAACACCCAGACGGGGTAGGCCTACAACACCCCAGCGAGGTAGACCTACCATACCCAGACGAGGTAGGCCTACCACACCCCTACGAGGCAGAGCAACGCCATCCCGACGAGGTCGGCCCAGCACACTACCAGGCACTGTCACGTCGGCAGTGCAGCGAGGTAGACCGGGGCCAACCGCACGGGGGATGGCAACACCAACCCGGCCAGGTGGGCACCCGGCACAACAGGCCCAGGGACCCCCGACTCAGCCCGCAGGTAGACCGGGACCTGCCCAGAAGGGAAGCACCGCACCCTACCAGTGAAGGCAACTCACGGCAGCCCTACCAGGGAGACCTCAACGCAAGGCGAGTAGACCGGGGACCATCGCAGATGGGCACACCACAGCACATGGGCGAGGGTGGCACACGACTCCCCGGCGAGAGGGACCCCTGCCCAACGCAAGAAACAACCCGGCAACAACAACCCAACCCAGACGACCCCAACCACCAACTGGCGGTAGACCAGGGACTAGGGGGAAGGGAAAGCCGACAACAACCCGGCCAGGGAGGTCTGCACCACCCCGGCAGGGGAGACCTCCACCGACCCGAGGAGGTATCCCCACAACAACACCCCAACCAGGTCGACCACCACCAACCCGATGGGGAAGGCCAACGCCTGCCCGGCCAAGGAGACCTGCGCCAACCCTGCAAGGTCGGACACCGCTACCCGAGCCAACACCACCCACAGCGGGCAGACCGGACCCAAGGGCACCGGCCCGAACCACCCTCCAGACCACAGCGGGCCAGGCCGCAGCAGAACCGCAGCCACCGGGAGACCGAGGAAGAGCAAGTGACAGCCGGGGTCTTACTGAGACTCAGACGCTCTTCCCGGGTCGGAACCGAACAGCACCGCCGAGGCGAAAGATCCACAGGCCAGGAGGAAGACCACCAGAACCAGCCATCCAAGGTCTGCGGTCCGGCCGGAGGCACTGAGGGTGACCCCGCACACTCGCCAGCCGAACCGAGCCCGGTTCCAGGGAAGGATCCAGGAGCCACAGGAACCCCGTCCGTCCAGGGCGGGGACACGGGAGAAATGGGACTGCGCAGGTCAAGTAGGGTGCCTAGGCGTCCTACGTACCTGCAGGACTACGTCACGTTTATTGACGAACACTGAACCTTTTTTCTTTGGACTAGGGGGGAGGAGTGTTATGTCCTTATAAGGACATCCGCCCGGATTGGCTGCCAGCCACCGGGCGGGAAAGTTTGAATCCCTGTCAGGGGGCGGTGCGTCTGCCAGAGCGAATATAAGGAGAGCTCCGGCAGCGCACGGCAGTCTTGCTACTGTTCTTGTACTCAATAAAGGTTACTAATGTAACGAGCTGGTCGCGTCTTCCATTTCCTGCGCCGATCTAACAGTTTGCAATCAACTGGAAACCATGGGATTTCATCAAGCTTATATTGACCTAGGCTCACTTCTTAATCACCTTGGATTCTTTTCTTTTTCTTTTTTCTTGCTTCTTAAACATTGGGAATTTTCAGATTGCCAAATCTCTGTTCGGTCACTTCAATTTCAGTGATTGAAATCACCAAGTTTGCTTCAATGCTCTAAAAAAATTTTAACTACAAGTTTAAAGATTTGCAAATAATTTTGGAGCAGAGTGTACAAGGATGGTTTATATTGACTTTAGAAAGTTTTAAACAGATTTAAGAACTGGCTATTTTAAGAGAGATTTATGAAGAATAGGTTTAGGAAATTTTAAAGTTATTTACTATTATAGATAAATTAGAAGGTATCACTGAAGAGAATCAAGCCATACTGAATAAAACTGAAATTGATTTAAAGGTGAATTAAAAAGCCTATGATAAAATGATAATGGATTTACAAATGAATCTGGATCATGATAGGATCATTTAAAAAGCACACATAAACATTAATCTAGACAAGTAATGTGGATAATTTCTCTACATTTATAAAAGGAATTTGCTGAAGCTGCAAAAATTTCAGTGGGAAGAGACAGTAAGAATATGAACAGCGACATGGATATTTCTTTCTATTGGAATTATGAAAAGGGCTTTATAAAGATACCAAGAATTTTGAGAGAAGAAACAAAGAAAATACGGGGAAGCAGATGTTAGAACTTTGCTTGAAGGATCTAAAGATTGTAGGGAGGAAGAAGAAAGAATATTTATTTATTTGTATTTATTTATTTTGTCAAGCATATATTTTATGACAGATATAAGTGTAAACATAATTATAAATACATGAAAAGGATACGGATAAAAGAAAACATTAGGACAGGGATGGTAGGGACACTGGTGTGCTTATGCACGCCCCTTACAGACCTCTTAGGAATGGGGTGAGGTCTACGGTAGACAGTCTAAGGTTAAAGTTTTGGGGATTTCGGGAAGAAACCACAGAGTCAGTAGTGTATTCCAGACATTGACAACTCTGTTTCTGAAGTCGTATTTTCTGCAGTTTAGTTTGGATTGGTTTACTATGAGTTTGTATCTATTTGTTTAATCAAGATTAAAATAAATAAAAATAAATTGATCTTATTTGTATAATATAATCTTCAACCAATAGTATTGCCAAAAAGGATTAAGAACATCCATAGAGATAGTAAAACATCAATAGGATCCACCTTATGATCCTACCTATCCCTTTTTATATCCTGTATGATATATCTGATCTCTCTGGCCAGGGCAGATTAAAAATCTGTATTACAGAAATTCCTAAAAAGTTGTATCGGAATCCTGATGGTTTTTTGCTAGGCCAACAGCTGATAAACAAAGCAGGATTTTTGTTGTCATCTTTATTGTTTACCCTTAATGGTTTTTTTTATATGGCCTATCACCATATAAGAAAAAAAATTGCTGTTTCCCCCCCCCCCCCAGATAATATTACTCAAAAGCCATTTTGATGAATAATTCTAGGCAAACTATTGCAGAACCAATCTTGTGATAATAAGATTAATAAGATTAATAGGAAGCAGTACAGTTGAGATTATGATTGGCAAATGCTTGAACATGTTCTGCTTTCTGGATAGCAGTAAATTACAGTTCAATATAATGAGGTTTAAGGACTGTCCAAAACTTATTCAAGCCTCAGTCTAAGATGAAGACAATTTGAGAGGCAGAGCTAGAGTCACCAGAAGTTCAGACGCAAAGAGCAGAGGATCACAGCTCTTTTTAAAGCATAAATTTTGCCACAAATTACAGATTTTATTCAATGGCCACAAAAACTGTCCTAAAATAGGGCTTTCTTAGCCCAGTTCTTTCTAAACAGACTCTCTGATCATAGACCCCATTGAACATCTGTATTAGGTTTGTTGGGGCATCATCATACACATCTGGAAGAGGAACCAAGTTCTGAGGGGCCAGTTAAGAAGATTCTGATTTTTCTTTCTCTGCCAGCCTAGACTATCAGATTCCTAAAGCTTTGCTACATCTACATCCCTACTACAGGGATTATGACATGGCAGTTATCTGGGATTGTGTTTAAAAGTCAGGAGTGTAAGTGTAAGCTGTGCAAACTGTGGCTGAATTCTCAGTTTAAAAAAACAGTGGAATCCTGAGCTTTTTCCACCATCCCAAATGATAAATGTATTAATTTTGGAATTATAGAAAGGAAGGTGTTGGATGGAGCTGCAATTTGTCCTTAATAAGAATTTGCCCATCTAGTTTAATCAGATCCCAAGGTTCTTTTACCTATGATAGATTTTTCAAATCTATCAGTTGAAAAGAGTTTTGACTAGATGCCAGCTAAATTTTCTTCCTTTGGGTGCCTTGTTAGAATGTGAAGCCAATCTGGGATTTCAGTTCCAGTCTTGCCTACAGATTGGTAGTTCCTGAATAACTAGGCCTGATCTTTTCAAGATCAGCTAAGGTCATTACAGCCTAAAGCTGGAACTGTAATAGGAATTACATCTGGTAGCTGCATATTCTTTCCTGCTTGTAGACTTACAGAGTTAAATGAATGGAATCCTTCATTGAAGAAATCCAAATTAAAGGTCCCTTGACAAATACCTAAGCAGCCTCTATTGGAAGACTTTTAGGGAAGGGACACTGTCAGCTCCTCAGGTAATTGGTTCCACTGTCAAATGTTCTTACCATTAGGAAGTTTTCCTTTAGGTGTATATTTGCAAATATAAGAGTTGTGATGATCAAAAAAAGGATGAAATATGTTTCACAATGGAAATCCCAGCTATTTGTATTTCACATTTGATCACATGTTTATATGCAATTTATATGTAATTGGCTTGTATCTTGATGTGTGCTTTTGACAATTCTTCCTCCCTGCTCTGCCACCAATGCCTGTGTTTGCAAGAACTCTGGAATTCAAAGTTCAAATATTCTGTTTCATTAATACTTGGCTAAGGAACTTAAATAATAAGCCAACAGGGTGACCTTTGGCCAGTCACTTTCTGTCAGCCCTGGGAAGAAGGCAATGGCAATCACTTCTGATAATCTTGCCAAGAAAAATGCAGAGTTGTCCGGGCATATGCAAGGAATCGAGAATGATTTGGAGGCAATAATAATAACAACAGAGATTGTTGTAACAATAGTAACATGTGCTTGGGTGCAATCCCAAAACATCTAGTGCTCTACTGACATTGACAAAATCATCATTAGTTAATTGCAAACGGCATCTTGGCACAGCTTACATATTGGGACAATACTTTTAACACCATCAATCAACATTTGCCTATCCCAAGTCCATGGGAAGGACTCAATAGGTGATAAAAATACCAAAGCCCATCTAAACATCTGGCTGACTGTGTAACAAACCATAATAATATCAATAACAGTAATGTTTGTAGAAACACATTGTCCTGGTTTAATTTAATATCCATACATTTGTTAATATATTGTTACAAAGTAAAAATCAAAATATGCTTCTGAATTGCATATGGAAAAAATGTAATTTATCATTGTATGAAGATTGTAGATCTGCTGAGCATGGAATAAAGATTCATCTTCAGTGTCAAAAAGATAGTGTGACCTCTCAGATTTACAAGCTTGGATCAGCAATATATGTTTGTTTTCTCTATATTTAGCTCTATCAATGTAATTAAAAGATTTATCAGTTTTAATAACATGCTTAAAAATTGGGCTGAATGATTTACATGCTTTTGCTTCCTTTTCCCTTTGTTTGTGGTTTTTGGGGAAGATTATTTTTTGGTTTTACCTTTCTCTTTTTTAGTTTTTAAAGCAAACTAAAAAGATTTCTTAAAGAGAGTTTCCCCTAACTTTCCAACAGAAATTCCTGCCTTGTAACAAGATTAATCTACATCCTGCTCCTGAAATCATGAACTAGCTAATAGAGAACAATTCATTTCACTTTGAATGTAGCATTTTCATTGCAAGAAATTAACTACCTATATTTATATAGTAGAGGTTAAAGTTCTCTCCTAATCATTCCTTTGGGAAAGAAAATGCTACCACTGTCAAACCCAGATTGTGGATAATATTTATCCTTGTCAGCGGACTATGCATTTCAGAGAGAGAACTTATTTTGTGTTCATATATTGGGTGCAGTATTCAGTAGTGGGATTCAAATAATTTAACAACCAGTTCTCTGCGCTAATGACCGGCTTGGTAGGCATGGCTGAGTGGTCATGTGACTGGGTGGGTGTGGCCAACTCAACATCACTCACATTGAGGGGCACTTTCCCTTGCCCAGCCTCTTGTGACTGTGGGGATGCTGCAACAGTCATAAGTGTGAAAAATTGTCATAAGTCACTTTTTTCAGTGCCATTGTAACTTGTTCACTAAGTGGACTGTTGTAAATCAAGGATTACCTGTACAAAAACTACAAAAAGCTTCTTTGCTTGCAAAAAGCTGCCCTAAATACAATTCCAATCATTAGATTAGAAATGGGGGAAATACACACTGAAGATCAATGACAGTCATAGCCATCATGGAAACCTAAACCATTTTGTCTGAATAACTTCCTTTTCATCAGCAATACCTGCAACCCAGAGTTACAAATCAGGCAGGATGCCAGAGCACCTTGAGGAATTAAAATAGTTAAAATGCAATGATAACTATCATCAGCCAAGTTACTCTTGCTCATAAAGTGAAACCCTTTAGCAGAGAGGTCATTTAAGCTCTTCAAAAAGTGGGTGGGCATATTTGGGCTACAAAATGCCAAGCTAAAAAGACAAATTAACAAAATATTTAGGGGACCCAGGTTCAAATCTCTGCCCTACCAGGCTTGTTAGGATCACAAAATTAGTACATGCCACAGATATTTAAATAAACTTCAAGCCTGGTGCCATGTTACTAAGCCTTATTATCATGAGAGAACACTAAAATGAATTGGAGGGAGCATCCACACCCTTACCTCCTATTTTTTAAAATCTTACTATCAATGAGCAATCATGTGCCTTGGCCACTCCAAAACAATGAAAGAGACTCCTGTCCCAAAGGTGCTTTTTCAAGAGAAAACTGGACTTTCAGGAAACCAAGAAAGTTGCCTCTTGAAAAAAGCACCTTTGAGACAACCATGATCTGGATAACTGAAGAATCCCCATAGACAAGAGACTCCTGTGCTCAATGAATTGACAAAGCACCCTTTCCCACCCAGGGCAAAGCAATCCTTAGATCCATTTGCACCACTTAAAGATACCGGCTGGTCTCACTCACCTCATAAGATATCCTAAAGAAATCATCCAGATTTAAGGAAAAATCACATGCCCCCAGAAAGGCAGTTAAAAAATCAGACAAGTGCCAAGCTCACATCCTGGACAGTGCCAGGAACCAATAAAACTATGTAAAAAGCTTCAAACAACCCTTCCCCTTTAAGAAAGTCAAGCCCCTAATAAAGCAAAGAAAAGCAAAGTACCAGCAAAGTTAAAAAAAAAAAAAAACCCTCCGGAGAAGTTTTCAGGCTAGAGAAAGTCTGGGTGTACTGCCAAGAACCATTAGCTGTTACAATGTAACAAGGCTTAACTGCAGAGGCAGTTTCTGAAAACACTTAAGCAAGGCAATAAAGATAAGGATTAGGCTAGAAGCAACACACAGAGGCACACCAGAATGTCTCTTTCTGCCTTTCTGACAGGATTAACTCTGTAAGGTGGGAAAAACAAAAGGCTGTTTCTTCCAACAGCCGGTTTCTGAACTGCTCAGAAAGTTAGCTAATGGTTCTCCCGACCAATGCGAAGCAGATGAATCCTGCCACTGGCAGTATTGGATTTGGTTGCTATTGGGAGGGGAAACTGCCAGGGAGATCTAGGGAAATAGTTAGCCAGACTGTGAAGTTAAAAAATACCCCCAAAGAAAGCAATAGCACACTTCTTCCATAGTGTTGCCAAGAAAACTTCATAGATGCATCTTTGAATCAGTAGCTCCACTGATGGAGACTTGACTTTATAACTTACTCTGTACCCATGCTTCTTGAATGGAAAGCCAATAAATTTAGCAGAACTTCCCAAGCCACTCAGGAGATAAAAGTGGTGAATTAAGAAAAATACAGGAATAAGATTATCTAGTTTGGTAATGAAATATCTAAGAAAACAACAAAGATCAGAGAGCACCAAGGATCTCACAGTTCAACTCTGAGCTACAAATATTCTCTTCTATTGGTAAGAAGAATTACCTGTGAACTATCATACACATAGACACACATACACACACACACCATCAAGAACACAAGTGGTTCTAACCAGATAATATATACAACATAGTCTCCCATACTGTCTATGACCTAGTCTGTATACCTTTCTTTATAGTGGATGTTTCTGAAAGATATATCATATAGTAATTTCAGTCCCTTTCAATGAAAACATGATTAGGATATTATGCTCTAAGTGAGTCCCTGGATCATTTAAATTCTAGGACAAGCTGGAGAAATATTCCCTGGGTTCACAGAGTGAAGTTTTATTCATAACTCATTGTAAGGTGAGAATTGTAGAAAGAAGGGCGAATGAGAATATTGTACAAAGTCGTCATTTTCCCCAACTTTCAGATGCAATGGGATTGCAGATTAATTAATCTGCAATTAATTAATTCCAGGTTGAGTGGCCATAGTGGCCAAGAATTATGAGAGTTGCAAACATAGCATATCTGAAGGTCACCAGGTTGCAGAATTCATGGTTATGTGCTGATATTGCATTGAGCTAAAACGCATTTAGCTTAGTACATTTGTTTCCTTTTTTCTTTTCCTTCAAACTAGGATTTCAAAATTACCTGGTTTTTTTTTTCTAAATAAAAAAGTTTCTTTTGCTGGAAACTCCATGAATACAAAAATTGGAATTGGCTCAAGTCTCTTCAGTGACATAATTAGAAGGCTTTTGATATGCCAGATTGGCTGATCTCTGTTACTTCCCTCTGGTGCTGGGGAGTGTCAGCAAAAGGATTAGCCTGAAGCTACTTCCTGACACTCTGCTAAATCTCTCCTGCTTTGTTCTGTATCCAAATGATGGGAAAGAGAAAGGAAGAAGACAGCTAAAATAAGATATTGCAGCAAGCTTGGATCAGAACTCTCCAACTTGCCTTTGGTTTACATGGAGGGATCCCCTTTCTGTCAAGATTTATACAACAGTTAATGCCACTGAAACATATACTGTAAACCAGAATAAAACTTTAGGGAGATAATTGAATTTTGGCCAGGAAGGAACAAGTTGAATCCACTGCTCATTCTCAATATTTGCTGGTTTAGCTTGGAATCATTCTCCCCAAACTTGGACATATCTTATCTGTTGTGAAGATATGAAAGCGATAGGACATACAAGGAGTACTATGGAGGAATGGCATAATCATCCAAATAAACTGATTAGTATTTTTTTGTAATTTTTATGTCTAAAAGGTTCCAACATCCATAAGGGCAATAAGATTCATATATAAAAGTTAAAAAGGGAGACAAGAAAAAAATCGTAAAACTACACAATATTTTAGTATTTTTTCCACACGGTAACATATTTATCTGGCACAAGACAATTATGATTTCCTCATCTGAGCAAAATATGAAATCAGACCATATTTTTCAGAAAACTATAACTTTAACTTGACCACCACACAGATAAAGAGGTTAATTTCTCAGTTGAGGCAACATGGCAAACATTTTGGCACCAGAACTGCAATGCCACAGATGTAACTTTCCTGTGTTTAATGATGCACATTCTAGTAGCAGCCAACAAAAACACTTTGAGCAATAGCCTTTTTTAGTGACCACTCACAGTTACGATGGTGTTAAAAAAATAATTTTTTGACCAACCTTCACATTTTCCACCTAAATGTAAAGCAAAAGAAAACTAAAGTAAGATCATAAGCACAGTTCAAGTTTCACCTAGCAACTGCTTCACTTACCAACCAAGTTGTTGGTCTCAATTATGAGGACTATACTAAATGAGGACTATTCACACCACCAAACCTTTAGTACAAATATTTGCAATGGATCCTAAAATGGATTTCAGCAAAAGAAAGTTGTGGACGAATACTAATTATATGGTTTATAACTTTACCAGTCTCCAAAACTACTTCAGGTCAGAAGTTAAATTGATTAACAGTTGGTTAAGACACAATCCAAATGAACAAAAAAGCTACATATACTACCTTTAGAGTTTGCTGTTAAGGGATGAGAACAAAGGCTATTATGACTAGGTATTCTGGGAATTGCAATCCAAGCCATCTGGAGAGTGCCATCTTTAAGTGAGTGGGGGAGCTGGAAATATTTGGATATGAAATATCTGAGATAGGAAAATAAATGTACTTCTATATTAAATATATTCATATAGACATAAAACACATAGTTGCATATATTTTAAAGTATTTCTCTTTGGTTTTGCTGATTGTGTAAACAGACCTTGTTGCTTAAAACAAAATGTGTATTATTGGCAGAAAACAGAAAGTAAGCAGAAAACACTTAAAATATATATGGAAGGCAATGGTAGGGGATATTCATTCGAACGGTTCATTCAAACAGTTCCAAATTTAATTCCTGGTTGTTGTTTTTCTGTTAGTGATCAAAAAGGATCATACCAAACTACTCACCAATAACCACCTTTTGATATAAATGAAGGACACAGACTGAATCCATCTGCATCCCAAATTGAATACAGGAGATGAATCCAGCCCCACTGAAGCTTTGCTAGACATTTGGGATTCAGATATTCAGGCTTTGGCCATTTCCCAATTACCGAGACAATGCATAGCATCATTTTTGCAATGCTGAAGTGATGTACTCATTACTATTTTGACTTGGATACCTTTAGAACATACTATAAATTACTAAGATACTCCTCAATTTAGCAACCACTCAGTTAACAATACAAAGTTACTGAAAAAAGTGATTTAGTTCCTCGTATTTACAATTGCTATATGTATCCCATGATCGTGTGATCAAAATTTGGCCACTTTGCAACGGGCATGTATTTGTGATGGTTACAATATCCTGGGGTAATGTGGCTATTATTTGTGACCTTCCCAGTTAGCTTCTGATAAGAAAACAATGAGGAAAGCAACTGCAGTGGTTTTGTTTAACAACATGGTCAAAAATGTTTTAAAATTTGGCATGACTCATTTAACAACTGCCTTCTTTAGCAAGAAAAATTCTGGCCTCAATTGTGGTCATAAGTTGAGGACCACGAGTAGGGAAATGACCATAGGTAGTATACCTCTAGAAATTAAATATCTTTTTTGCTTATTCTTCATAAGAGAAAAATTTGAGAGGGGAAAGAAAAGGAAGGAATGTCAACCTAGTTTTCAAACTGATGCTTCTAAGAGTTTAGTCACAGTGAAAGATTTTATCCCCCATCATAATTCTTTAGGAAGAGAAGTTGCAGAATTTTCTACCATTAAATATAGTTTGTGATTTTTCTGTCTTGGTACTCATTTAGAAAAAAAATACTGCTTTGGTTGCTCTATGTTTCACTTCCAATGTTTATCCCTACCTTAAAACCCCTTTGCTTAAAAAAATCATTATAAATTCCTTAGCTTCTGCACCTATCCCTCTTAATTTTGAGAAAATCTATACTTCTGCATAGGAATTTATCTGTTTACAAGCAAAAAGAGAAGGAGAGATGGGAAAGGAAAGGAAGGGAGAAACAATACACTTTGCTCATAAAAAAATTGTTCTTCCGTCAATATCATTGTGCTTGTTGTTTTAATATTCTGCACATTAAGATGTACTATTTTGAACATCAGTTAAGCAGATTGCATATAGTGACACATTCTCAATACTTTCTCATCATGATCTTGATCTCTTGCCCTCCACTTTTGAATCTAATCTCCAAAACAGAATGGAAATGTGTGAGGAATCCAATATTTATCTTTCCTTTTCTGTTTTTCAAAGAGAGCTGAGCCTACTCCATCTGCTGGGATCATCCCTGCTGCATGCCTTCTAGGTTTCTGTGATGTTTGATGCTTTCCTGCTTTGTGCTTAGCTGCCTTTTGTCAAGAGTATCAGCTGTAAATCACCCAGTTCCTGGCTAGAGTCCTGCCCATTGTTTACTGTTCCTTGATAATCCATGTATGAATGTCATGCTTTGCTGTGCACCTTTAATTTTCCAGGCCAAAACAAAGTAATAAAACTGTTCATAATCTCCTAGCTTTTCCAAAATCCAGAACTTGCATTAGCCATTCCACCCCTTTCTTTTTTTTAAATGATACTGCTTTGGAGAGATTCTTTGTAAAAGGCAGCAAGTCTTTATTAGTGGATCCTCTTCCCAACTGGTTTAAAGGACTGCATCTATTTTCCTTCTTCATCTTAATACAGAAGATGAGTCAGGCTGAAATGACAACAGGGAATATCATGATTAGCAAGAAGTTAGGTAAACTGATTTTGGCAGATTTGTTATCTCTGTGCCTATCAAGGCAATTTGTATTCTTTCTTGTGCTTTCTGAGTCTGTATTTTTGCTTTTAAAAAAAAGCAAACCACTTGGTCTGTTAGTATGGACCAGAGGCGCATTCAGAGTTAATAGGTAATGCTTGGCAGTGTGCAAAAGCTGAAAGAACTGCAAATTTCAATGGTTACAGCTCCCAATACTTTTTACTTGTCAGATTATTCCTTCATTGCTTAGAGTTAAACATCAGAACCATGTATCAGTTTATTGAAATTGCCCTGAGAAGCTGCTCATACAGAGAAATATTTTCCTAAAGGATAATTATAAAAGAGACCTATGTCTCTAACAACTGTAGAGATAGAGTGGAGAATGGGAATGCAAAAGGAGAGACTGTAGGCTTTTCTCTGGGAGCAAAAGGGAGGAAGAAGAGAGAAAAAAGAATGTTACGTTTTTGCTGTGAATGACAGTGGGTCAGTTTCTTGCATTCAGTATACAAATTTAGTAAGTGAAGAAATAAATAGACACAGGGGAAAACAAAGGAAAATCTTTGAACAAGATTGTGCCTAGGAACTCTGTTGCTGGTCTTAACATGAAATCATATGGAAGCTGCTTCTCAGGATTCTTTTGTGTGATATAATAGCCTCAGAAAAAGAAGAAACTTTGAATGAACATTTCAGAATAGTTAAGAGAACAGCTATTAACATGTCAAAATATAGCCTATGTCAGCGGTCACCAACTGCTGGTCCATAGACCACTGGTGGTCCGCAAAAAAATTTTGGTGGTCAGCAGAAAAATTATTTGCATTTTTTATATAGCATCTGTTAAAAAAAATCTTATTAGTGGTCTGCAGGATTTAAAATTATGAATTTAGTAGTCCCTGTTGTCCAAAAGGTTGGTGACTCCTGGCCTATGTAGTTGTATGTCAAGAATTACAACTTGAATCTTTCCAAGTGTTCATATTTGTTCGTGTTGAGTTACCAGAATGGCCATTTACTGTTGGAGTAAATGCTGCAGTATTCTCATCTTTCTGCACTTTCAGTGTTAAGTGTGAGTCATTTTCCTTCCTTCCTTCCTTCCTTCCTTCCTTCCTTCCTTCCTTCCTTCCTTCCTTCCTTCCTCCCTCCCTCCCTCCCTCTTTCCCTCCCTTCTTTCCTTCCTTCCTTCCCCTCTGCACTTGGTAGTGTCTGGCCAGCACCCTGGTCAGCAGGAATAGTAGAAACTTGCACCTTCTTGTGAGAACAGCCTTCTTCTAAATGCGGAGCTACGAAGACAGTAATTACTTATCCCCCTGAAGATAGGGAGAAATGGCTATGTGGTTGAGCTCTTGGTGGAACCTAAACTCAGCAGTCCTCTTCCTGCAAGGACTTAAAACAGGATATGCTAAAAGGGAATAGCTAAAAAAGAAGCAGGCTGATCCAAGACATTGCCATCATTCAAACAAAAAAGAAATGTGAATGGCATCCTTCCCTTAATTAACTGAACACCAGAATATTCTATTTTTTAAAATGCACTTTGAAGTTTGGCAAGAGCATTTAATTTCATACTATATGTACATATATGCCCATCACATTCTTCTCTTTTAAAATAAGCAATCTTATGCAGAACATAGAAAAGGAGTCATAAATATTAAATAGTAAATAAACCAAACGGAATGCATTAGAGACGAAAAGCAATGAAAACATACTAAAATTAGTTCACTTCTATTATCCTTATATACACCATGTCAGGGCAATACATCATACTTTTTGCTTCTGCATTTTTTATTTTTCACTTTTGTCTTTTTCAGGACCTCATAAATTGAGGTCTCTATTGAATTCCTATTTTATTAACTTGCCATATTTGCTCAAAATATTGTACTTCCTTCATCTTAGCCACTTGGTGTTTATATAACAGTGCAACAGTTTATATAACTTGCAACTATTCATTCAGTTTTCCCTACTAAATATATATTTGATATATTTATTTTCAACCATATACTCACTATAAATTTGGACTGCCCATTCCCTGCCAGCATAAAGCCAGACTTCCCTATCTTACTGTGATCTCTGCCATCCATCATGACTTTGGACAATCAAGGTTTTACATAATGCTCTTTAGTTAAGAAAACTATATGGTAGGTTGTTGTTTTAGTTGTAGTCATTTTATATGCAGTGCTCCCTGCTAATGCTAACCTCATTATCGGCCAATTTTGCCATATTTTGTCCAGTATGTCACAAGCATCTCAAAGCCCAATTTTATCACAAACATACCCACACTTTCTGTATTACATAGAATTTCTAAACTAGGGATTCACCTTGCAAGCCAATTACATAGAATTTCTAAACTAGGGATTCACCTTGCAAGCCAATATATTGTTGCCCACATCCTACCAACTAGGAATTATACATACTGTAATATATTAACACACACTCATTTAACTGCCTCTTGATCTTGGTTCAGTCATGTAATAATTTTTCAAAAAACACAATCAAGAAAACTACTGAGTGATTTCATACAATAAAATTTTGAGATGCTGAAAGAATATTCAATTAACTTACATTCATCAATTTTCATATAAGATAACATCTTTACTCATTAGGTGAAACTCACATAATGAAACCACAGAATAGAAACTTAACTGTTTCTGAAACTTAAATATTCTTAGTAGTGTTCATCAAGAACCATCTACGTTAAAAGACTTTTGTAAAGGCCTTATTGCAATAGGTATGAATTATGTAAGAGTTATCCAATGAATTGAGGTCTATAAAGGAGAGCTGATTGTAAATTGTATTTGATAGATGTCATTTTTCCATATCATGGGTTTCTTAATAGCTTCCCAAATTTGCTACCTGAGTTTGGGAATGAAAATGGCACTTGTGAAGCTTGCAGTTGTCTAAATTTACATTGCCAGGCCTTCTGGTCAGTTAATATTTCTTTGATGTGTGCCATCTTTGCAATACATAACCATACATATTGTGTCATGGAGAGTTGCATCTATGTACATATGTTTGCCGAAAATGAAGCCAATCCCCCATTCCACTCAGTGTTACTCAGAGCTGCTAAATAGCTTAAAAGGCAAAGATCAAAAGATAAAAGTGGTACTTTCTTCTATTAAGCTTATAGATTTATATTAAGGGAGCCAAGAGACCACACAGATCTCCACTTTCAAGCAGAGAAATGTCCCAAGCCCACCTCCAGCCCTGGATTTTTTAAAATACATGTGTGGTCTTGAACAGTTTTGCATGGCAAGTCTTTATTTGAAAGTCTAAGTAAAGCTTAATTATCGCTTTCTGCAACATAAAATAAAATTTTAAAAAGCCTAAAATTTTCTACTTACTGCCAAACTACACATGATACTGAATCATATGATTCTTTCTCCTGCTAAAGGAAAATGCTATGGTTAGTATGGAAAATACAAGTCCTTAACCAATATGAAAAATTGTTACAGAATCACCTTATGTGTTTGAGATTTGGTCTAGTGGTTAAAGCACCAGACTAGAAAGCAGGAGACTGTTAGTTGTAGTCCCACCTCAGCCATGACAGGCCAGCTGGGTGATTTTGGGCCAGTCTCTCTTTCTCAGCCCAATTCATCCTAGAGGGTTGTTTTTGTCAGGAAAATGGGAAGAGAAAGATAAATTGGAAATGTTTGCTACATTGAGTTATTTGTGAACAATTAGGCAGGAATCAATCAATCAAACAATCAAACAAACAAATAAATGTATGTTACATGGTTGCTTCAAAAGTGTTAGTGTATAGCCCAGCCATAAATTAGTAGAGATGAAAGTGGAATATGTTTGCTTAAGTTCTTGCCACTTCTCATCAAGCTATAATGGACCTATGATGGTCAAGCATCTATGATGCTCCAGTTTTCTAGAACAAAGATCAGTGGGTAGCAGAGATTATCATCATTTTCCTCCAAGCCTGGCTTCTCCCTTCATCCAATAACTCTCCTAAGGAAAAGTGGTCAGCAGAGAGATCTGAAGAATTTGTGTGAGAATGTATACAATGCTTGTGCACAGGAATAATTCCCAACCCATTTCTAGTAAAAGTGTCCAACCACTGACCAGTAAGAGAGTGAAATTAATGTCATTCCCCAATTAATTGTCAGCTGCCACCTCATACTTGCTACTATTTGGTCACAGACTGCCATGAACTCTGGGGAAGGGGAAAATGCAATGGGGAAGGCTTGGGGGAAACAAAAGTAAGGGCTGAATCGCCTCGAGATCCACCAATCATACCAGCTGCATATCAAGGGTGAGGAAATGGGCACAATGGTCTCTTGGCATTGGGAAATGAGAACAACCATTGGCAAGGGTGACCATCATCCAAGGATCTAGAGCCACGCCATACTGCCCAGGGGGATGGCACAATCTATGGCAAACCTGAAAGGAGACTCCCAACAGGACCATGGGCCAGAGGCTTGAACTCATTGAAGAAATGCTTGATGAATTCTTGGTCGATTCCCCCCTGGAGCAGCCCACTCCAGCATCTGGGCAGGCACCGGCACAGCAGTTTAGCCTACTGTCCCTGCACCTCTGATCCCAGCATGGCCAGTGAGGCAAGATGGCCATTCAATCCCAGAGTTGAAAGTGAAGTTCAGCAGAGTTCAGCAGGCTGAAGTTAAGCAAAAAAGTTAGGGTACTTCCTTACCCAGGTTTTGAATTTCATGGTGCACCATGGACCAAACTACTCAAATGACGAAGCCAAGATGAATTGCATCACCGTGATTCTGGAGGGAGAAGAGGCTGACTGGGTGATTTCGCTCCATGATGCTGACACCAAGGAGCTGCATGATTTCAACCAATTCATAATCTCCCTGAGGCAATGCTTCAAAAATCCCCTGGCAGACCAAAAGGTAGAAGGAAGGATCAAGGCCATCTGCAAGGCAGATGATCAATTACAGCCTATACCCAAGAATTCCGATATTAGTTAGCAATCTCCCAAACTGGCCACAAGATTGTATACACCTGGAATATTTCCAAGAAGGCCTCAACTCGGAAGTCCTGACCCCTTGCTTATCCTGTCCTGGGCTCACCAGGATCCTATGGGAGTGTTATATCCTGGCTGGTGAGGTGGAGGTAGACCTCGCCATTATCTGTGAAACCAAAGAGTGAGGGCAGTGGATGAGCAAAGCGCTGGAGAAGAAGGCCCAACCAAAGATTGGCAAGGGAGGGTCCAATCCCAAGTATTTCTCAGGAGTCTGTTTCCACTGCAGCATAGAGGGTCACTGGGCAGCCTATTGTTCAAACTCACAACAGGGGCCAGCAATGAGGTGTGCCCCACCAAAAAGAGGAAGCTACGGTCAAACCCAGGACCACTGTCAGTGAAGGGGATGAAGTCAAAGAATTCTCCCCACCCTCCAACAAGGAGGAGGATATCCCAGTGAAAAGTCAGAAGTTGGTCAGAGAGCATGGTAGTAATGATGATGATCCACTGGTGAGTGTTTACTCAAAACCAATGGCAGTGAGAGTGAAATTAAAAGTAACCTCCTTGGGATGGAAAGTGGAATTAGCAGTTTTACTGGACTCTGGGTATACCCAATGTCTTATAAGCCCATCCATAGCAGAGGGCATTGGAATGCAACTTTGTAAACTTAAAGTGCCAGTAGCATTGTTGGAGGGCAAATGGAAAATTGTATTCAATTGCCCATTAGGTTTCTTTCAGTTTCAGATTCTTCTTTTCAGCCTACAGGGGGCACGCACCATGTTCATGCAACTCATTAATGAAATTCTGCATGAATATTTATTCTAGGGAGTCTTGATTTATTTAGATGACATTTTAATTTATATGAAAATCATGGATGAGCATGTTAAGTTGGTAGAGGTGTTCCTGCAAAAGCTATTGGCAGCCCAATTGTATGTGAAACTTTCCAAATGCGAATTTCACCAACTCAGATTGGACTAACAAGGCTACGGGTCTCCCATGAAGGAGTGGAAATGCATCCAGAAATGGTATTAGAATGGGAGGCGCCATGTGCCTGAAAGCAGTTGCAGAGCTTCCTAGGCTTCGTGAACTTCTATAGACAATTCATTCCTACTTTCGCTCAAATTGCTCTGCCATTAACCAGCTTGGTAAAAACTAAAGGGGAGGGAAAACCTAAGTCTGGAAATCACCTCAAATGGTCCATGGAATGCTGGATGGCTTTTGAGAAACTTGAGACTATTCGCCACTGAGCTCATTCTGAAACAGTCATACCCCGATATCTCTTTCATCATTCAAGCAGATGCAAGTGGTGTAGCAGTCACAGTAGTCCTTCTACAGAAGGATCCCAAGGGACGCTTACAACCATGCACTTACACTTCCAAGAAACTGTCTGAGGCAGAACATAGATTTGATTTGGGGAAAAAGAGGCTTATGCAGTGAGATGGGAATTATTCACATGGCAACAGTGGTGGGTTGCTCCCAGTTCTGTCTGGTTCTTTAGAACTGGTAGTAAAAATGGCAAGAAGCTCCGCCCACCCGGCTGGATGTCATAATTGATGATCTGTGCATGCACAGAAGTGTGTGTGTGTGTGAGTGAGTGAAGCACGTGTGTGCACGCACTCATGTTGCGAACCGGTAGTAAAGGTAAGAAAAACCCATCCCTGCATGGCAACATTTCCTGAAAGGGGGCAATAAACCTTTTGAGATCTGGACTAATCATAAGAATCTGGGGACACTGAATCCCTCCTAAACTATCCCCTAAACAAGCAATATGGGCACAATATTTCAATTGGTTTAACTTCATATTAAAGTAGCTTCCTGAGGGAGAAGACCGGAAGCTGATGTCATGCCGATATGAGCAAGAATTTCTGGGGCTCCAAAAATTCTGCCGATAGCCCCGCTGCTGGACAGTCCATTCAGTCCATTTTGACTGTGGTAGTGAAGGGCACATCCTGTGGAGCCAAGGGACACCGCAAAGTCCCTGGTTGATCCAGGAAAGCCCTTTTTCCAGCGGCGGTGTAGCAGCCATTGTGCTGCCGAGGCTGCAACAGTTTCAAGAAGGAGGAGGAACGACAGTCAACAGATCGATGAGAGAGCTTTATTTTTTCTTTTTAATACAAAAGACATCCTAACAAATGAATAAAATGGAGATTGAGTGCAAGTGATGAGAAGTAGCAAATTTATTTGGGGCTGGGTTTTTTTTCCCCCCAAGTACATAATTGGAAAGGCAGTTAATGAAATCTTATTCCTGATAAAACGTAGGGCAGTCCACTAGAGCTGGTGAAAAATTAATCTCAGCAGACAGTCATTCCTTAATCTTCAAGGAAGCATCCTTCCTCTTTAATCCAGTTTGCATTACATTTACTGTGTTAAGGCTGTCAGATGTAAAGGCATTGCTGAACAAGTGAGGCCATGCAAGACAGTCAAGTTTCTTTAGATGATTGTCATCTCTAATTTCTAGGGTCACATGACTGTTAAACTGCTGTTTCCCTAACAGATGTCTAACCAAGCTTTATTTCTTGATTTACTATTCTTTACCATTTATAGCAGTGGTTCTCAACCTGGGGGTCGCGACCCCTTTGGGGGTCGAACGGCCATTTCACAGGGGTCGCCAAAGCCCTCTCCCCCCCGCCTTCACTCACCCTCACTCTCTGCTCTGTTGGATCGCCGGCCGTTCGTTTACCCCGCCCACTCCCAATCTATTGCTGCCTCCGATGGCTAGAGGAAAAAAAACTGTTTAAATTCTTGCCGCGGGGCTTCAAAGGGCCGCCCTAGAGCCAGTGGTGCAGCCAAACCCTTTGTTAAATTGCTGGCTTGCCCCGCCCCTCCGCACCACTATTTATTGCCAATAAATAGTGGTGGGCGAGGGGCGGGCGAGCCAGCAATTTAACAAAGGGTTCGGTGTTTTTTTGTAATTTTATTGGCCCACGGAGCTTCAGCAGAGGCTAATTAGCCCTTGCTTAGATCGGCTCCCGACCCCCAGCTGATTTGCTCTCAGCTGTTTTGCTCAGAGCTCTGCTGCTTGCTTGGAAAGAGTAGAGATTTTTTTCCCCCTACCTATACTGAAAAACGAAAGAGAAAGTAAAGCAGGCTGTTGGCTTTGCACGTTGGAAAATTAGGCAGGCAGATTTCTTTTTCCTCACCAAAAAAGGTAGGTGCAAACAACGGGAAATTTAGGGAAAAAGAGGAGATTTTAAAACACAAAAGAAAAAAGCTCTATTTAACTAGGGAATTATAATAATTGAGATACTATTAATTGTATATTGTGTTGAAAGCAGAAATGGTTAAGTTGTGGTTTGGAGGAATATATGGGGGAAATTATTTGGCTGATTATTATTGGTAAATATAATTAATTGATTTGTAAGAAATTGGATTGCATGGAAATAATTGGAATATTCATGTTCATATTGATTAATATACAAAAAAGGTAGTTATATAACTAATGGATTTATATTAAAATGTTGAATTCATATTAAACAACTGTAATATTACATAATTAACCAATGTGAGGATGGATATAAAAATAGATGACAATGGGAAGGGGTATAATATAGAATAGAAGGGAAAAATTGAATTTGATTAAGATTAGAGATGAGGATGAAGGGTAATATTGGTTTTTTACAAAAATAGATGAGGAATAAATATGGCAAAAAGGAAATATAGAAATTGTAAATTTAATTGAAATGACTAAACACTGTTTAAATTTATGAACCGGCCAAATACACTGTTCAAAGAAAATACATTGTATGTTTGTATGTGTGCTTCTAATTATTGCTATTTATTCATATTTGTTCTCTTTTATTCTTTAAAGTTTAACAATTCATTCTTTATCTTAATATCTTTATATTTGTTTGGGGTTGGCTTTCTTCCCTTTCATCTTTTTTATTGTACAGCAATCTTTCTCCTCAAACCTACCACCTCTCTTTTCTTTCCTTCTTACTTTCTCTTCCTCACCCTCTTCTTCTCCTCCCTACTTCCTCTTCCTTTCTCCTTCTCCTCCTCTCTTCCTCCCTCTCTTACCCTCACTCCTACTCTAATTTCCCTTCCTTCATCCCTCTCTATTGCTGTATCCTTTTATGCATATGGACTACTCAGAGGGCTGAAAAAGTTATTTCTGACTGGTCCTCGCACTTTTGACCAGTCTTTGAACTTATGACTGTCCTCACATTTTACGTTTTTGCCCTATCTTGTCACCATGGTGAAGAGAAGCAGTTGTGAAATGAGTGACACATTGTTAAGAATGCTACAATGGGCATAAATGATGACCAGTCATAAGTGCGAAGACCGGTCAAAAGTGTGAGGACCTGTCAGAAATCACTTTTTTCAGCCCTCTGGGTAGTCCTTTTGTGCATATGGACTACTCAGAGGGCTGAAAAGGTTATTTTTGACTGGTCCTCGCACTTTTGACCAGTCCTCGAACTTACGATTGTCCTCACATTTTACGTTTTTGCCCTATCTTGTCACCATGGTGAAGAGAAGCAGTTGTGAAATGAGTGACATGGTTGTTAAGAATGCTGCATGGGCATAAATGTGAGGATGGTCATAAGTGTGAGGACCAGTCAAAAGTGCGAGGACCTGTCAGAAATGACGTTTTTCAGCCCTCTGAGTAGTCCCTATACACATAGCCATGGCCACCCGGTCACATGACCAGCTAGCCACACCCACCCAGTCACATGACCTCCAAGCCACGCCCACAAAATAAGCCACACTCACAGAACCGGTAGTAAAAAAATTTAGAACCCACCCCTGGTTGGGGGTCACCACAACATGAGGAACTGTATTAAAGGGTCGCGGCATTAGGAAGGTTGAGAACCACTGATTTATAGGAATCCAAGGAGTTTAGTGATTTCATTTCTATTAGGACTTGCTGAAATTATGTCTAGTTCCCCCTTAATAATCCCTGTGTCCAATTCTGGTCTTCATGGTACAAAAAAAGATTTTGAGACCTTAGAAAAAGTGCAGAGTAGAGCAACAAAAATGATAAGGGTCTGGAGCCTAAAGGTATATATCTAGTCTAAAGAAGAGAATGACTCAGTGATACGATAGCAGTACTTGAGGGGCTCTTAAAGAGAAGAGGAACATAACTTATTCTCAAAGCAGCAGAGTGCAGGACAAGAGGTAAGGGGGTGGAAGTTCATTAAAGAGAGATCCAACCTAAAAAAAGGACAAAATTCATGATAGTAAGAATAATTAATCAGTGGAATGGCTTACCTTTGGAAATTGTGGATGCTCCATTAATGGGGGTTTTCACAAAAAAGACTGGAGAGCTATTTGTCTAGAATGGTATAGCATCTCCTGCCATAGGCAGGAGGTTAGACTAGAAGACTTCTGAAGTACCTTCCAGCCCATTCTGTTTTCTATATTCTAATATATTCACTCAGTCCCTGTGGAGGACATATAAAACAGTGGTGGGATTCAAATAATTTAATGGCTCTGTGGGAGGCATGCTATTGTTATCAGTACAATGTTTGGAAGGGTCCACCATGCAGAAATAGCAGTTGCTTGAGTGGTCAGTCAGTTCTCACCAAATTCTTGGGATAGCAAACTTCCTGGCTTTCTTTTTTTCCCCTGTACCAGCCTGTAAACATAGCAGAATTAAACAAACGTGAAAAATTATATTTCACACATTATCTAATTTTGTGCATCATATGAAATAATATATGTAGGTGATAGATAGATAGATAGATAGATAGATAGATAGATAGATAGATAGATAGACAGATGACAGATAGATAGATAGATAGATAGATAGATAGATAGATGATAGATAGTTATATTTTCCTAGAAAACAGTAGAATAAAATTAATTGTAATAAATCACTGAAATTCCATTTAGCAAGAGCAATTGTTCACTTTATCTTCAAGAGTTTTGTTGCAATGTTTGCATGTGAAATGAGATGCTTGTCTTGATCCCTGACAGGCATGCCGAAGTATGCTTTGTAGGCCTTGCACATCTTAACACCGAGTCCTTTTTCACTCTTGTCTTGATAAACTGTCCACATACTAGCAAAATGCAAGTGCTGGGTGCAACCACTTGATGCCATCTAAATCAAATCTTACTCAGCAATTAGACAAACTAAAATGTTGGTTTAAGGGTAGCTGTATTTTTATACTTCTATGGATACTACTGGATAGTCTCAGAAAGTGCTAGAAAGCTCTAAAAGATTCCAGAAAGTTCTAGAAAATTCTGGCCAACTCTAGAAACTTCTGGAGAGTTTTCAGAGTTTCAAAATATTCTGGAAGTATATTCAGCATTGAATGTGAATCGGGAATGTTTCCAGAAACAGATACTTTATTTATTTTATTTATTTTATTTTATTTCTATACCACCCTTCTCCTGCGGGACTCAGGGCAGTGTACAGCCGAGATAAAACATTGCATATAAAATTTAAAAACAGTTTAAAAAAAAATTAAATAATTTCAGCCCAAGATTTAAAACAACTCAATTAAAACTGAATTCAATTAAAACTGAGAGGATGGGATCAAGCCAGCCCGGCTAGATGGAATAGGTGTGTTTTCAGGGCCTGATGAAAAGTCCGGAGGTCTGATATCGTGCGTATCTCAGGGGGTAGGTCATTCCAGAGAGCAGGGGCTGCCACAGAAAAGGCTCTCCCCCTGGGGCTCACCAGCCGGCACTGTCTGGCCGATGGCACCCTGAGGAGGCCCTCTCTGTGCGAGCGAACCGGTCGGTGGGAGGCTATTGGCGGCAGAAGGCGGTCTCACAGATACCCCAGCCCTAAGCCATGGAGCGCTTTAAAGGTGGTCACCAACACCTTGAAACGCACCCGGAAGACCACAGGAAGCCAGTGCAGCTTGCGCAGGAGAGGTGTCATATGTGAGTGCCCGGTCGCTCCCATAATCCCCCACGCGGCCGCATTCTGGACTAACTGCAGCCTCCGGGTGCACCCCAAGGGGAGCCCCACGTAGATATATTTCAAAATATCATTTTCCTGGTCACAGAAGCAAAGGTTTTGTAGAACAAGTATTTTCTATTTATTTTAGGCATAAAGGATTAGGAAAACATACTTCATACCCAGTAACAAATACTGAATTGAAATTTGTTACATAATGTACCATCAAATCAGTGCTGACACTTAGCAGATAGATTTTCTCCAAGAGAATCTGTCCTTAACCTGGTTTTTTAGATCTTCTTATGATGTACTCATTGTCACTGTAATTGAATCTATTCATGCTGCTGGTCATCCCCTTCTTCTCTTTCCTTCCACCTTTCCCAGCATTAGAACCTTTCCCAGAAAGTTAGGTCATCACATAATGTAATATTATTTCTGCCTCTTAGGATGAATGGAAAATACAAAACTGAAAGAAACCAAAATAGATTGTCTTGTACCTTTCTTCCTATATGGAGCCATTTTCAGTGGAAGGAACATCAGATCAGTGGTGGGATTCAAATTTATTTACTACTGGTTCTGTGGGTGGCTTGGTGGCCGTGGCTTGGTAGGCATGGCAGGGGAAGGATATTGCAAAATCTCCATTCCCACCCCACTCCAGGGGAAGGATATTATAAAATCTCCATTTCCATCCTACTCCAGGGAAAAAATACTGTAAAATCTCCATTTCCACCCTACTCCAGGGGAAGGATACTGTAAAATCTCTATTTCCACCCCACTCCAGGGAAAGGATATTGTAAAATCTCCATTTCCATCCTACTCCAGGGGAAGGATACTGTAAAATCTCCATTCCCTACCCATCTCACTAACCTGCTTTGCAGCTCTCTGTGCAGGGCAACAAAAGAAGACCCAGCCAATCATCTGGGACTCAGGAGGCAGTGAATAGATGGAGACGAGGCCATTCAGGGGTGGTATTTGCCGGTTCCCTGAACTACTCAAAATTTCTACGACCGGTTCTCCAGGTGCTGAATACCACCTCTGCATCAGATGTGCTTTTCCATCATGCCATTCAGACTTTCATTATTTTCAACCTTCACAACTGCATTTGGTTTTTTAAAATCAAGAAAAGCTAATTACATACATGAATATCATATATGTTATCCTCTCTCTCTCTTTCATACACACATCTGCGAACTTTTGTATGTGAAATATTAACACAGATTAAAAGTTCCTTTCTCATTTTATTTACATAGTACTAGTTCTAATCAAAACTGAACATGGAATAATCTCATATCTACTGTTTGTGGCAGCTATGGAGAGAAAATTCCCATGTTACATGGTATTTTACAAGGGTCTCTTTCAATGATCTGCCAAAATGAACATCGGTCTTATAGACACCTGAGGGTTGGGATCAAGTTTTGATCCCAGATTGGCAGTTTCTAGCTTCCAGGTGTCAGTCATGGAGGTTGAAGTTATTCTGGTATCTCTTCCCTGGTTGAGTAAACCAGGGAAGAACAGCCAAGTGAAATTCTTGGGTGGCAAACAACTCACCATTGAAGTCCCTGTGATAAATTGGACAAATATAATTGTTTTGATTTAGCTACATTAATTAGCTCTCTTTTTATATATATAAAAAATCCCCTTTTCTCTTTGTGTCAGTGGGATTGGCTGTTCTGTGCTAATTCTGTGCTGTGTGGACTAGGCACCTGTTGCCCTGAGGGGTAAGAAAGTTTCCTCAAGATCCAAGGAGAACATGGAACAAACTGAAAAGTCCCGAGAGAGAAAGAAAATATGGCTGCAAAGCAGTATGAATATTAAAATGATTATACTGCTTAATGAAATGCTTTTGAGAGAAAACAATAAAAAGTATTGTTGGCAGGCATTGATGCTCTCTTTCCCTTGTTTTTTATGCCTTGATAACAATCACAATATCTTTATAATGATCATTCGGTGTGCATCGCTCCCTCCTTTGGAAAGCCACACACATTCCAGACTGGCCTTTGATGTCTGTTTAAAATACGAACCTGCCAGTTTGAAGCACAAACCTGTGGTTCCCCCCCGCCCCATCCTTCCTCCACCATCACAAAGTAATCTGCACAGAGGTGGGAATGGAACGTCGGCCCTGCTTTTGCTGCTAAGCTTCTCCGTACATGAATGAATTGGATCCGCACATGTCTAGCAGTGGTTTGTAAGAGGTAGGATCAAGGTGGCAGCCCTGTGGTAGAAGTGACTGTAAGTTGCTCAAAGTGGCATAAAAGCAATTTCACAAATTAGACCCAAAACACAGTTGAGGAGTCTTATGGCCTTGTTTACAACAGAATATTAGTTTGCCCATCTCCTCACAAAAGATTTTTTAAATATAGAAACATAAACCTTAAAATAATTTGGGGAAGGACTTGTTCCCTTAAATTGCTAAAAAAAAAAAAAGTTTTAACTTCTACTATTCCTTGGAGTCATTTAATCATGAAATGCATATATTATCCCATTTTCAAGGTTTCAGGAATGGGATGCATATTATTTTAAAAATCAGCTTAAGTTTAATGAATACATCAGCTAATCACAGTCAAATGTATGCAGAAGTCTTAAAATGATGACTCTAGTCACTCAGAAATTTCAACTGGACTGCATTCAGCAGTCCAAATAGTGATGGTTGCCACTAGACATTCCTACATAACACTTCTGTTTTGGGAGTTGCCCAGGATTACTTGGTACTATTCAAGAGACTGATTGTCATCTATAAAGCCCTACATGACATGGGACATGGACTTCTTCAAGACTGCCTAGCTCTACTGTTTTTTGCTTGGGCTCTCTTTTTCCTCCCCTCCCACATTACCCATAGGGATCCTGGGACAGGTCTTTTCTGTCATAACCTCGCTTCTTTGGAATAGCCGACACGTTTCCCATTTTATTTATTTTATTTTATTTTATTTTATTTTATTTTATTTTATTTTATGAATTAATTAATTATTTGTCAACAAGTACAAGGAAAGAAGTATCAGTATAGACATCGACATAGACAAATGAAAATTGGGACAAATAAATGGATATAAATAAGCAAAACATAGCCATAAATGCATAAAATGAGTACATATAAATGGGGACAGTATGACAGGGACGGTAGGCACGCTGGTGCGCTTATGCACGCTCCCTTAGGGACCTCTTAAAAAACATGTAAGGTCCACGGTAGACAGTTTAAGGTAAAAGGTATGGGGGTTAGAGAAACTAACAACAGGATAGAGTGTTCCATACATTTTCCTGCTAACATTCCAGAAAGCCATTAATACTAGGCCCTTCCAGGACTTGGAGGGAGGAAATGTGACAAGAAACTTCTGTTATTATATGTTGATACACATTTAGTCCTTTGCTACAAATTTTATTGCAATTGCACTTTGGGGTTTGGTTTTTTTTGCCTTTTTTATTATTATGAAGCAACTTTTTAGTCCTCTTACTGGGAGAATTTTGTAAGCCTCTCTGATTTTCCATGGATTAGAGTGGCATCTGCAGGCATGCATCTGCAGGCACACTGGCACATGACATCTTTGGGATCCCAAATTTAATATTCTTGGATGCTCATATTCTTTTGAACTGTATTCCTACTGCATAGAAACTGACATCAAAACAGAGAGAGTGGATTCTCTATGCTCTGTTTAGTTAAAGGACTTATCCTTTATTCTTTAAAGGATAAATTCATAGCCCCAATTACACACAGTATAAAATGAAACATGACTATTAAAGTGCTGATATAGAAGCTTGTATATGTATGGAAGAATATATGTCTTGTACGTTTTAGTTTTCTTTTCTAACTTCGTGTATTTTTGTTCATTTTTTTTGAATTCAGTTCATAACAACATAAATAAATATGTAGTATAAAAAGACAAAGATGCATGAGATTTTGAGAGTTACAGTAACACAGTAAGATTTTAGGTCTTTCTGTGTGATTTTTACATATGGATCTTGCACTGCAAGCTGTCCAGATTCCTACAGTTGTCTTAAGATCATAAATTGAAAATTATTGATCTAAACTATGTGTAAATTACTGCAGAATTACGTTGTTTTAACACAACACATTTAAGTAGATCAGTTACAGATAAGGATAGCATTTATACAACTCAAACAGTTTGACTATTTAAACCTTGATTTCTTTTTATGCATCTGTAGCTACAGATGCAAATCCATTCATTTAGTTAACATATGCATCAAATTATTTTGTGAATCCAGAAATCTGGGATAATTCAGAACAGAGTAAAGCATATATGCATTCAGGAGTTTGCTATGGCTATAGTTATTCACTCAGACTGTAAAGGTTATGAGCCTCACTCCACCAAAGCAAGGCATTTAACAAGGGATAAATAGAACAAAAATAAACAATATAATATACTGTATATAAAACATAGGGTTGTATTGGAAGTCTGAAGTAGCTTTCCCCGAATTGGCACTTTTAAAATTTGTTATTATATTCATTAGAAATTTTGGAAGTTCTACTTCTAGGCAATGGCAGCATACTGGGGAAGGTTACCTTAGAAGTTTGCACTCTTCCACATTGATGTTACACTGATATAAAACATTGAACATCAAAACTGAATGCTAACAATTAAGATGGTAACTATGACTGCATGGATAAGTTCAAGTGCAGACCAGCAGATAATGTGTATTGTTATCATTAACTGAACATTGCAAACAGTCACAAACTTTTTCCTTGGACATTATACAGTTATAGGAAACTGCTCATAGAGTTTCAAATAGTGTAAACACATTGCATGGAAATAAGCCAAAAAAAGTGCTAGGTTGAACTGAAAAAGAAAGGTAGAGAAAATAAATTTTCCACAGAAACCAAATTCCAAACCCTGACCTGATATCCCCCAAGCTGGAAAGACTTCATTATTCCATTTACATTCCCTAAACATCATCCCAGCAGGGAATCTGTCTCGGGTAAGATCTTCTTGCCAGCTAAGCCTTGAGAAGTGCCAACATCAATCTGTGGATTGTCCCAAACACTAAAGTGCTGTTCCACTGGGAACTGTTCATTTAAAAAAAAATACAGTCCCTTACACATACACACACACACACACACACACACACACACACACACACACACACTCCTATCCCAATGCACACAGAGTAGCTCCTCCTATAGAGTGGAATGCTTGTCCTGACATCAAATTAATTTTATTGAGCAGAAATCCAGGCTGGCAGATTGTTCACTCAGATTCATTCAAATGGTGAGAAAAGGAAGTTCTAGGGCACAAAATAAGTCCTACAGTTTGGCTTATATTAAAAGAATTTAATGTGCTTTTTCTTTTCTTTTTGCAGGATTGGGAAAGTTGGGATCTCAGCTATAGTGTTGACTTTGATGCACTAGCTGAGGTGTCAATTATGTTGCTTTTTAAACTACATGCTCCATATTTTCAAGGCTACATTTACTCCCAACACCCACTTTTTTGTAGGACTTGGAGCTCCCCAAGATGGCCATAGAAATTCAATAGCAGACACTGACATTTTAAAATTTAAAAATAAAATATCAAGCAAAATGGGTATCTCATGCTTCCCAATAGGCTTAATGTAACTATTTGTTTAAACAAACAAACAAACAAAAATCAAAAAGAAGTTTTAGGACAGAGGAAGTTTTACCTCTATAAAATAGTCCTGGCAAAGGTGATCTTGAATGTCACAGTTAATCTAAAGTGTACAGTTTTTTTAAAAAAAGAAACTGTACAATCCTATGGTGTCTGGCACAGCACTCAGAAGTCATACCTGTCTTTAGGGAGGTGTCAAAAAAATCAAGAAGGAAGCTAGGACCAGAAAATTAAAGCTTGCATTTTACAATAATGCCAAGAAAACTTCTATATATAATTGTCTAAAGGGTTGCAAATAGGGCATATTTATGCATGATTGTTCATAATACAGGTCCCGCTTGTGAACATTTTTATATTTTTATAAAATAGTCATCTTTGTCCAGTCTCTAATCTCTGAGATTTTTCTGAGTCCACTCATCTGAATTTTCACCACATTGCTACGTATTTTGAAATAAAAACCAGGAAGCAATATTATGCATTATTTATTTATTTATTTATTTTATTTGTTTGTTTGTTTGTCAAACATGTACAAGATAACAAGTATAGGTATGAACATAAACATAAACAAAGGAAGTAAATATAAATAAATGGGGACAGTAAGACAGGGACGCTAGGCACGCTAGTGTACTTATGCATGCCCCCTTTACGGACCTCTTAAGAAGGGAGTGAGATCCACGGTAAACAGTTTGAAGTTGAAACTGTGTGGGTTTGAGGCTGTAACAATGGAGATGGGTTGAGCATTCCAGGCATCGACCTCTCTGTTGCTGAAATTGTATTTCCTGCAATTGAGTTTGAAGCAGTTTACCTTGAGTTTGTATCAATTGTTTGCCCATGTACTATTGTGGTTAAAACTGAAGAAGTTGTTGCCAGGCAAGACATTGTAGCAGACAATTTTGTGTACTATGTTTAAATCAGACTGCAGGCTGAGCAATTCCAGGTTGTCCAAGTCCAAGATTTCAAACCTGGTGGCATAAGGGATTCTATTGTGAGCAGAGGAGTGGAGTATTCTTCTCGTGAAATACCTCTGAACCTGCTCGATCATGTTAATGTCCGAAATACAGTGTGGGTTCCAGGTAGACAAGCTGTATTCCAGAATTGGTCTGGCAAAGGTTTTGTATGCCTTAGTTAGCAATACAATATTACCGGAGAAGAAACTTTGCAAAACTTTTTGGCAATGCTGTTACAGTAAGCTCTGGGGCTTAGATAGTTTGAGATGATTACTCCTAAGTCATTGACAAAGTGAGGGTCGTCTACAAGATCATTTCCGCCCAATTTGTATTTGGTGTTCTGATTTTTATTGCTAATGTGTAGGACAGAACATTTATTAGTTGAAATTTGGAGTTGCCAATTACATGACCATTCTGACACATAGTCAAGGTCGCTTTGTAGGGCAGCAGCACCTACAAAGTGGTGTTAAATAATTTTATATCATCAGCGAAAAGGACGCAGCTGCTTATAATATGATCGCATAGGTCGTTGATGTAAAGCAGAAAGAGTGTGGGTGAGTGGTGAAATCCAATTTTTTTTTTGCTACTGGTTCTGTGGGCGTGGCTTAGTGGGCATGGCTTGGTGGGCATGACAGGGGAAGGATACATTAAAATCTCCATTCCCACCCCATTCCAAGGGAAGGATACTGCAAAATAGCCATTCTCACCCCACTCTGGGGCCAGCCAGAGGTGGTATTTGCAGGTTCTCCAAATTCAAAATTTCTGCTATCGGTTCTCTGAAGTGCTCAAAATTTCCACTACCGGTTCTCCAGAACCTGTCAGAACCTGCTGGATTTCACCCCTAGTGTGGGTCCTAAAACGCTGCCTTGGGGGACTCCGCTATTAACTGGTGCCATATTTGATAGGGCCTTCCCTATTTTGACTATTTGTTGCCTCTTTGACAGGAACACGGCTATCCATTTGTGCAGGGACCTGGAGATGCCATAAAAACTTAATTTCAACAGTAGTTTGTGGTGCACCACTGAATCAAACGCTTTACAAAAATCTATGTAAATTGTGTCAATTGCTTTACGTGGGTCAAGATGTAATGATTTGTAAAATTTGTAATGATCTGTCCACCATTAAAGCTCAGAGAGGATTAAACTACTAATCTTGGCAAGTCTGATTACTGGTCAATTGTGTAAAAAAGTAAGAAAACTAGAAGAGAAGAGCAACTGTTGATCAGCCCAAAATCTTATCTTCTATTTCTCTGGTGGTAACTCAAACTTGTCTGGAACTCATAAGTTTAGTTTAGTTCAGTTTATTTGATTTGTATACTGCCCTGCTCCCAAAGGACTCAGGGCGGTGAACAGCCACAGGATAAAAACACATAAATACAAAATTTAAAACTGAATAAAACCGAATTTAACAATTTGGCCGAAGACAGATTTAAAACAACCCAATAAATTAAGAACAAATTAAAATTTGCATTTTAAAAAGGGAAAAAGGGAAAAAGGGAAAAAATTAGGCCAGGCCAGCCTGATGGAATAAAAAGGTCTTGAGAGCGTGGTGGAAGGTGCATAGATCCGGGATCCATATCTCCCGGGGGGAGCTCATTCCAGATAGTAGGTGCCCCCACAGAGAATGGTCTCCCCCTGGGGGCCACCAGTCAACATTGTTTGGCCGACAGCACCCGGAGGAGCCCCTCTCTATGAGAGCGTACTGGCCGGTGGGAGGCTACTGGTGGCAGCAGGCGGTCCCGTAGATAACCAGGTCCTAAGCCATGGAGCGCTCTAAGGAGGTAACCAACACCTTGAAGCGCACACGGAAGACCACTGGGAGCCAGTGAAGCTCATGCAGGAGAGATGTTACATGGGAACGCCATATTGCTCCCATAACCACCCGCACGGCCACACTCTGCGCCAGTTGGAGCCTCCAGGTTCTCCTCAAGGGGAGCCCCATGTAGAGAGCATTGCAGTAGTCCAGGTGGGAAGTGATGAGGGCATGAGTGACCATGCGTAAGGAGTCCCGATCCAGAAAGGGACGCAACTGGCGAATCAGGCAAACCTGATGAAAAATCCTCCCGGTCACGGCCGTCAAATGCTCTTCTAAAGACAGCCGTGAATCCAGGAGGACGCCCAAGTTGCAAGCCCTCTCTGTGGGGGCCAGCGATTCGCCCCCAATAGTCAGTGATGGCACCAACTGACTATATTGGGATGTCAGAAACCACAGCCACTCGGTCTTGGATGGGTTGAGCCTGAGCTTGTTTCTCCCCATCCAGATCCGCATGGCCTCCAGACACCAGGACATCACTTCAAGGGCATTGTTGGGGTGGTCCGGGGTGGAGATGTACAGCTGAGTATCATCAACGTACTGATGGTACTTCACCCCGAAACCACGGATGATCTCACCCAGCGGCTTTACATAAATGTTGAACAGAAGGGGTAAGAGGACCGACTCTTGTGGCACCCCACATATGAGGCCCCTCGGGTTCGACCTCTGCCCCCCTGCCAACACAGACTGCAACCGGTTGGAGAGAAAGTAGGAGAACCACTGCAACACAGTGACCCCCACCCCTAACTCTTCCAACCGGTGCAGCATGATACCATGGTCGATGGTATCAAAAGCTGCTGAGACATCTAATAGGACCAGGACAGAGGAGCAACCTCTGTCCCGAGCCCTCCAAAGATCATCCACCAATGCGACCAATGCCGTTTCCATGCTGTACCCAGGCCTGAAGCCCGACTGGAATGGATCCAGATACACTGTTTCATCCAGGTGCTGGGGGAGCTGTCGTGCAACCACACTCTCAACAACCTTCACCACAAAGCGAAGGTTGGAGACCGGACAATAATTAGACAACACTGCCGGGTCCAGGGAAGGCTTCTTGAGGAGAGGCCTCACCACCGCCTCTTTCAAGGTGGCGGGGAAGTCACCCTCACTCAATGAAGCATTTATAATCCCCTGGAGCCAGCCTCACATCACCTCCCGAGAAGCCAGCACTAACCAGGAGGGACACGGGTCCAACAAACATGTGGTCACGTTCAGTCTACCCAGAATCCTGTCCATGTTGTCAGGAGTCAGAATATGAATGCAATGGTTGGCATTTATGCTTTACACTGGTAATCTGTCTTCTTCCTATTGGTCCAAATCTCCTAAAGAACAGCAGGAACATTCATAAGCAAGAACAGCAGAGTAATTTAGCCTCAAGTAGCTTTTATCTCCGGAGTAATGGGTAAAGAGATTCAATACCTGTAGGGGGGGAAAAACTGAGGCACTTAGGCAGATTAATTTTTCCAATGTTCTTAATGCCAGAACATGTGCTGTAAGGTATGGAAGATAAATAGGTTTTGTCTTTGCCACCCTATCAAATAAATAGGAAACCACACAAGCCATAGAAATTTGTATTATTAGTGCTGCCATTGCATACAAAGAGCCTGGAAATTAGGGAATATAAGATTTCTAAAAGAGCCACTTCGGTATACTGGTCAAGGCACTAGGCTAGAAACCAGGAGACTGTGAGTTCTAGTGCTACCTTAAGCATAAAACTACCTTTGGTCACTCACTAACTCACTCTTAGCCCTAGAAAAAGGCAAGGGCAAGTCCCTTCCAAAAAACCTTGCCAAGAAAACTGCAGGGACTTGTCCAGGCAGTTGCCAGGAATCAAGACTGACTTGAGGGGGTACAAAAAAGAAAGAGAGGAGAGGAGAGGAAAAGAAAGGGAAAGAAAAGAGAAGAATAATATGTTGTAAATGATGAAATAAAATAATTAATTGATGCTATAATAAGAAATCAGGAATTAAGGGCAGATAGTGATATTGCTTATTATGTACTAAGAAGAAATTAAGATGTGGAAGTTCAATTAAGTTAAGGAAGAATTGAATAAGATGAAGTACATTGTTTATAGTCAAAAAGTGTGATGGGGATTTTGAGAAGCATACTTTACAAATAGAGGAATAAAATAATTAATTAAAGTGATGCTAAGAAATTAGGATTTGAAGAGCGGATGGTGATATTGTTCATATATTATGTATTAAGAAGAGATTAAGATAAGATAAAAAAGTAGGGGAAAAGAATATTATGGCAGAAATTGAAATATGTAAATTGTATTTGGAAAAAACAAAAAAGAAGATTGGAATAGATTATAAAAATCAATATATAACTATGTTACAAATTGTATAAGATGTGACCTGGTCAATACTTTGTTCATAAAATATGTATGTGAAAGAATTTTTTTTAAATAAAACTTGTTCAAAAAAAAAGAGAGAAGAAGAGAAGAGAAGAGAAGAAAAGAAAAGAAAAGAAAAGAAAAGAAAAGAAAAGAAAAGAAAAGAAAGAAGAAAGGGAAAAAGAAATTTTTAGGAATAATCCAGTTTGCTCTGAGTTGAATCATTGATAATGCATGCCAGAAAAAAATCTTACCAAAAAAGCCTCCATATTCATGCAAATAAAGAAATTGTTTTTTTATTATAAAATGGTGGGATAACATATTTCTGTATGATATTTCCCAGTGTACAAACGGGGTAATACAAGGACTCCAGTGGAACTTGCATGTCTTTCCGGTAGAATATGCCTATTATCACAGAAAAAGAAGCAGCATATGTCCAATTATTCCAAACTGAAATAAAAACAAATACAATCTGCGTACTATACATATAATATGGCTGTAACGTGTGTCTTTGCTTGCAGTAAACATGACCCCTGGCTTCTTCAGCTGTCATGGAGCTGGCATGTTGGTGCTTATCTCAAAACATACTTAGTTTTCTCCCTCTTTCTGTTGCAATTGAAATAAATCCAAGCAGGCAATGTGGTTATGTTTATTAGTAAATATAGCTCACTGTACTTTGGTGAATGGAGCTTTTTTCTCCATCATACTTTTACTGCTTGCAGCTTTGTGAGTAATAGAACCTTATTTAACACCAGTTATCATTGGTCGACTGGTCTGTTTTTTTTTTTAAATTAATGTATATCAAAGAGAGATTATAACCTAAGAGAGGCCTAACCTCTCTTTTAAACTTTTTAAAACTTTTTTTAAATTTTTAAATTTTAAATTTGTCTTATGAATTGGGGTGTTTTAAATTTCGTTTTTTGGGCCAATTATTTAATTGTATTTTAATGGTTTTTTAACATTTGTATTATATGTATTTTATTTGGCTGTTCACCGCCCTGAGTCCTTCGGGAGTAGGGCGGTATACAAATTTAATAAATAATAATAATAATAATAACAACAACAACAACAACAATTCAACTTAGTTTTAGAATAATATTTAGAGGAATTCAAGATCTTCTAGAACAGCGGTTCTCAACGTGTGGGTCGGGACCCCTTTGGGGGTCGAATGACCCTTTCACAGGGGTTGCCTAAGACCATCGGAAAACATATATTTTCAATAGTTTTAGGAATAATTTTATGGTTGGGGGTCACCACAACATGAGGAACTGTTTTAAAGGGTCACGGCATTAGGAAGGTTGAGAACCCCTCTTCTAGAGAAAAGAAACTGTCAGATTCCTTCCTGAATTATGAATTTTATGGCCTTCAATTTTCATCCTCTTACATAACCCAGTGTATATTTTCTTAAATATATATATTCCTCTAAATTCAGAGTGGCTTACTTCCTGAGTTGTACCCTAGTTAGTTACCTCGTTTCATCCATTAGCCCAATTCAAAGATCATAGAGATATGGGGCAGCTATTCTACTAAGGCTACAATTGTTTCTCAAACCTTTTGAATTCATCTTCTATTGTTTTCAAGCCACAATCCAGGATCTATCATTTATTTTACAGGTGACTGCACAGAGACCCTGGCATGCAGTCTTGTGCCTAGTGATAATCTCACACTGCAAAGTGTTAGAGTTTTGGATTAATTCAATAAAGGCCTCCCATGAAGTACAAATGGCATGTGATGCTTTGGGATTCCAACTCCCCTGTTCCGTTCAACCCTTTCCCAAATCATTCAATATTTCAAGGCCATTGAATAGGGACAGGCAACTTCATGTCTTCCAGAAGTTCTTGGCCATAACTTCCACAATTATTTTTCATTTACTGAAACTGGAGCTGGTGGGAATAGAACCTTCAATCTGGGAGATATTCATAGCATCATAGAACTGGAAGGGCCTTGGGGATCTTCTAGTACAATCCCTTATTCAAGGCAGGAATCCTTATATCATCCTATATAAATGGTTGTCCAGTCTATTTTGTGGGTGCTCACGCAATGTTTATAGCACTGTGGTGTTCTTTCTTCTTTTGGTCAGATGGAGGAATAGTGGTGACCGTACCAGTGTCATCTCACATGTCCCCTTACGCTGCCTCTGATATCTATGTCAGCATATGCGCAGTCCATAATATTGAAAAAACAACAACATTGAGGAGAATCATAGAAGTTATGAACTAATTTGTGATGGTTTAGAGGTGGTTGAGTGGAGGTATTTTTTCTCTGTTGTGCAAACTAGAAAATTAGATTGAGTAAATTACGGTTGTCATGACTAATGTGTTGTACAAAGATCTAATATTTAATTTGAAGGATCAGGAAAGTTGGCTGATTCCCAGCTAACAAAAGCAGACAATAACATGTAGCCCAATACACATATCCAAAATTACATTAAATGGGTTTTAATATAGAGATTCTGCAGACTGTAGTGCGAAATAATTATGAGTTGGAACACAATTCTGAGGAGGAAAGTTTGTATCCAATCTGTTACTCAACAAGAGCAAGGCTTCAGAAAGTCAGATTCAATATCTATAAGGGGTAAACAAGGCAATGGCCAACTTGTCTATGCCTGCATATAAAGAATACCAGACACTGACCTCTACTATTCTACTGTAATATGAATCTGGTATCTTATTTCCAAGAATCCAATATACTACCTAGTGTGCTTTTTAACAAAAGGCTCTGGTTGATAATTTTGGGAGTTTTGATGAAAAAAATAAGGTACAACTGGCAAGCCTAAATATTGTCCACTCTTTTTGCAGAATCTCAGTGATATACCTTACAATATTTGTAATTTTTCTATCTTAAATTCTAAAATAAATCATTCATATTTATGAAGAAATACAGGCTAAAATCTGAGACTGAGAGTAACTCCTACCACCATATAAATTTAGAGCTAGTCTTTGAATTAATGAATTACTTATTAGGAAGATCCTGTAGTACAGTGGACTAAAGCACTGTAATTAACATCTGCTGCTTGCAATTATTGCAAGTCCAAATCTCACCAGGCTCAAGGTTGACTCAGCCTTCCATCCTTTCAAAGGTAGGTAAAATGAGGACCCAGATTGTTGGGGCAATAAGCTGACTTTGTATAAATATACAAAAAGTATGAAGGCTATTGCTTAACGCATTGTAAGCCGCCCTGAGTCTCCGGAGAAGGGCGGCATATAAATTAAAGCAAAATAATAATAATAATAATAATTGCAATAATTACCATACCTGGACTTCATAATCTATATGCCCACTTGAAGGTAGCAAAGCAGGTTTTTCTGTACTCTTTGCTGCCTTCTAGTGGCCATGCAGATTGTTGCAGCCATTTATGATGCACCTACATTAATGTATCTTCATTTCTTTTGCTCTTATTTGCCTGAGGCAAGCAGAATGCAATTTATTGTAAAGACAGGCAATGGTAAGCCTCCCTCCCGCCCCCCCTATTAATTAACCTAATCTAGTTAAAATTTGGAGAAGAGTACAGGGAAATTCCATACACATAGCATTTCCCTTTTAAGCTAGGATTATATGATCAAAAATGGAAAACCACAAGAGATCTGATGTCTCCCACCATCAAATGATACAGGCACATTTCACTGATGTCATAGCTTTGGAATGTTATTTCATCCATCCAATTCGCTTAATAACTTCCATAGTTTCAGAAAACACCAGCAAGCACATTGGAGCTCCCTTGCAGTTTCCTATGTCCTGTGGAAATACAGCTAATGTGGTAAACAAAGTGGCCAATAACATGAGTTTGCCTGCTGTCTCTTATAGGAACATTATATCTGAATTCAGAGGAGGCCACATTTGTGTTTCTCCCTGTTAGACCCCAAACTGTGCAGACTAGTTCTTCCTTCCAACAGTCCACCAAGCAGTTTCTGATCAAATGAAATTCAGTTGCAAATACTGTATTCATTGAAGCTTAGCAGTTTTAGCTCAGATTTCTGAGAACTAAATGATAGCAGAATTTAAGGGAAATTAAGTAGCCCATTAGTTGCTCATCTGTCTATGTACATCTTATCTAGAATTATAGAGATCAAGACAACCTGACTTATGGAAAGAGCTACAGAATTTACAGAGTATACATAGAAAGTTCTTGATTTACAATGCGAGTTCCGCCTTCCATTTTTCTATATAGATTTTTAAAAATAAAGTTACTACTATTATTATTGGTTGTGTTCATTCTTTCCCTTAAAACAATTTGAAAACACTTTTTAAGCTGTACAACTATTTAGGAGTTGGTGGTATGAGATGTTGATGACATCGCAATGTAGCCATCTAAGTACCCTCTACATGGCTACTTTTCTATAATTATTTTTCAAAATTATAGAAGTTTTTCACGATGGAAATACAAACCTGGATTTAATACAGACATCAACTTGATCACCTTAGGAATGATATCTGCTGGAAGAAAGAGATGATACTGCTCCCTGAAGTTTCATTATCTTTGTTGGTATTAGCTATGATCTGTCCCTCGGTTAACTAGATGAACAGAGAGTTAAGACCAAGGTGACATTAACATTTCACTGAGCAATGGCAGGATCAGTCAAGAAGATACCATGGAAGACCATTGCCAAACTTATTATTTTGGGTTAAAAGAATTGGAGAGTTCTGTGACCAATTCATTATCTCTATAAAACTCTATAAAGCCATTAAACATATATAGCTTTCTTTTGCCCTAAGAACTGAACTGGATGGCAACACAGAGTTGCTGAATCAGTGATGGACTGAGCATGAGCTTAATCCTGCCAAATTAAGTACAGATGATTTGCTGGGCTATAGAGAAGTTGGCCATTTAGATTGGCCTGTCCCAGATGCTTGATGGACCTAGTGTGGTTTCAGGGTTTTCCTGTAGCTGTAGCCCACCTTACTGCTTTGAATGAGAAAGTGCTGGGGGTGTTGATCCAAGTTGCTATCTATGCACACAAATCTCATATAGCACCATGGTTGCTGAACAGCTTTGAGACATGAAGTAACACAAGAGACAGCTAAAATATTACTAGAGGAAAGCAAAAAGAGAGAAGCCAATCAAGCACAAGTGACAGCTTATATTAGGATTTGCCTTGCAGTGATAAGGGCAGCAAAGTGTACTTACATCTCCATCCTTGCTGCCATCCAAGCAGCCCTGTTTGGGCTGACTGGGTCCCTCTTGAGTAAGGTTCTACACTTAGCCAGGAAAGTTCTTGCAGGGCTGTTGTGAATAGTATTCTCAGCATCTGTCAAATAAAATCACACAAGTTCACTTGGAGTTGCACTCTGGCTGAGCAGATCCTTTCTTGGTGCCTGAGACAAAATTGAGTCCTGTTATCTAGGAGGAGTTTGAGCCAGCTGGTTGACCTGAGGAAGAAGATAGGGTACTTGTGGCTGTGAGCTTGACCACCTGAGTTCTGGCCCCTCCTAGTTGGTCTCTAAGTGGTGGCTAATCTCTCTTTGTGGGAATGGGTGTTATTGCCTGTTTTGAAGGAGATGAGGGTATCTTTATCAAATGGCTAGTCTTGGATTCAGTTGTATTAAACAACTTTTGTCTAGTCTTGAACCTTCTTTTTTGGGGGAATATCATTCAGAGGGTGGTTGTCATGCAACATAACTGGCTGACACACTGCACTCAACATGTAATCCTTAATGGAACTACATCCACATGGAGGGAAGTAAGTAGTGGGGTACCCCAAGGTTCTGTTTTAGGACCAGTACTCTTCAACATCTTTATAAACAATGTAGATGAGGGAATAGAAAGGGAACTCATCAAATTTGCAGATGACACTAAGATGGCAGAGATAGCCAACACCCCAGAAGATCGGCTCAAGATCCAGATGGATTACAGGGCTCTATCTAACAAAATAAAATGTAATGGAAAGAAAACTTAGGCAAAACCCACCAAAATTACAGGTACAAATTGGGGAAAACTTGGTTCAATAGCAGGAACTATGAGGGGGATCTCAGAATCCTAACAGACAATCACTTAAATATGAACCAACAGTATGCGGCAGCAGCCAAAAAAGCCATACAATCCTAAGCAACATTATTAGAGGGATAGAATCAAGATCATGTGAAATATTAGTACCGCTTTATAAAGCCTTAGTTAGATCACGCTTGGAATACTACATCCAGTTCTGGTCACCATGATATAAAAAAGATGTTGTGTCTCTGAAAGAGTGTAGAGAAAAGCAACAAAGATGATTAGGGGGCTAGAAGTTAAAATATATGAAGAATGGTTGCAGGACTAGGGGTGACATGATAGCAGTGTTCCAATATCTGCCACAAAAAAAGAGAAGGTCAACTTATTTTCCAAATCATCATAAGGCAAGACAAAAAATAATGGATGAAAACTAAATAATGAACCTAGAACTAAGAAGAAATTTCCTAACAGGATGAACAATTAACCAGTGGAACGGCTTGCCTTCAGAAGTTGTGGCTTTCCATCACTGGAGGCTTGTAAGAAGAGACTGGATAGTCATTTGTCTGAAATGGTATACAGTCTCCTGGATTAGAAGACTCCAAGATGCCTTCCAACTCTGTTAATCTATTATAATATTTGTAGCTCAGGGTTCAACTTTGGGATCCTTGGTGCTCTCTGAATTTGACTGTTTTCTTGCAAGTATTTCATTACCAACTAGGTACATCATCAGTGCTAGTGATGTGCTCATTTTGTATACTAGTGTTGGTGAAATGGTTTTGGTGTTCCTTGATTGGGCTGTTGTCTATTGTCCTTTTCAGTCTGAGTTCAAGTTGTGGTGTAGATGGTTGACCTTTGGAGGGCTCAGGACAGGGGTGGTGCAAATGTCTTAATGCTACTAACCAAGGTATGCTTCTGAACCAGCTCCAGGAATTTGGAATGTGAGGCAAATTTTATGGCAGCTCTCATTTCTCTATGGCCGGTTCCAGTTGGTGTTGGTGGACAAGATAACTAGCCCTAGTCTCCTGCAGACTTGAATATCTCAGGGCTTGGGTCTCTCCTCTCTTCCTCCTCATCTACATGAAACTGCTGGATGAAGTCATCTGATGGTATGAGATAGGATATCATCAGTATGCTGATACCCACCTGTATATACTGGACAAAAGATGCTGTTGTGGCACTGTCCAAGGGTCTGGTGGCTGTAAAGTTTTAGATGGTGATAAACTAGCTTCAGCTCAACCCTGACAAGAGGGAGTGGCTCTGGATTTCTGACCACCAATTTTGGTGACTTTTTATCTTTGGGACTGTACTCTCCCAGAAAAGAGCTGGTGTGCAGTTTGGAGGTCTACCTGGACTTACTGCTTCTGTTTAATAAGCAGGTGGCAGCTGTGGCTGGGTGGGGGGTTCTTTTACACCAATTGCAGAGTTGTCTGGGCTGGGAGGTCTTTCTCACCGTCACTCCTTACTCATTTCCTATTTAGAGTACTGCAGTGTGTTTTATATAAGACTACCCTGAAGAACACTCAGAAGAAGTTACAACAGGTACAGTTATATGTTATACATGTTATGCGCAGTATTGGATGTTCACAGCTTCTAATTATATTTTCAGAATTCCAACAGTTTCCAAATATAGTAAGATATTTAACAGTTTCTGTATTTCCAACTGAAACTACAGTACAGTGATATAGACATATCTTTTATATAAGTGCAGAATCAAACAGTTGAAGAAACTTCAAAAATCATCCAGTCCAACTACTTGCCCAGCATAGGAACCGCCAAGCAGATGATCATCTAGCTTTCTTGAAGATTTCCAGTGAAGGAGATGTACCTGGTTCCTGTCACATCCTATTCCACTAGCTGAGAACCCGTACATTCTGCAAATTAGGATTCACCTCAAGCACGATTAAATAATAAATTAGATTCCAACTAATATAGAATTTTTATTAATTTTAAATATAGAGTTTAACAACTCTTAGAGATAGTTATTAAGTTTTATTCCTATTATTACTAAGCCCTTTATATCATTATATTTTATGGATTGTGTTTTATTAGTTAGATAAAATAATACTAACACTAAACTTTACTTACACCTCTAGAATTGTTTCATTTTATGCTGGTCTTGGATCAAAGTAAAGATTCTTGATGAAATAATCTTGTCCAAAATAAGGATTATCATTTTATTATTGATTTTGCGGCTTCTCAGATAGGCTTTCAGAAACGCTTGATGGGCAAATAATATATCAATTAATGGCGATGACATAGCTTTCAGTATAGTGAAGAGTTGGAATGATTGTGAAGGAATATAGATAGGTATATGCGCGCGCACGCACACACACACACACACACACACAGAGATTTCACATAAATGTAATTCATCATTTTTAAGCACTTAAGGAGACTTACAGTGGCTGATGAATTCAGCTCTCTCTTTACATGCTCCAACAAGTTTCCCTTTTGAACAGTGCCACTGACAATCTGAGCCTGGATTTTAAAAGCTCTTAACTGCAAAGATAAATTATACCCTGATCTTTGCCTAAAATTTGGCTTCTTGTCAAAAAGCGCCTCAGCCTCCCAGTTAGTCACATAAATCATAGCCCAAGAAGCCTCAGGTGGTTGGATTAATACAGGATCAATGCAAATGTGCTACAAAGTTATTTGATCACTACAATGCTGGTATTGACTGTTATACACCTGTTATATCATTATGGATTAGACCTATTGTAAACAAGCTGTTTGATGTTGCAGACTGTGCTAACCGCATGCCCCATAATCATGGCTTGTAGCTGCTGTGGAGGCCCCAACATGCCTGGATCATACTCATTTTCATGTTGTGTGGGGTGGCCAAACAATAGAGATTTGTTCATCATTATTTCAGGCAGAACCTTGTCTAGGCCAGGCATGGCTGACAGAGGACTTGAAGCTGAATGTGGCTACCTCATCTGGCCTTTGGAGTCCCTGAGGGTAGCTATAAAAAAAGGATAATACCCCCCCCCCCCTCACACACACACAACTCTACTTATTAGCAGAATAGGAGCAGGCTTCTATCTATTTTCCTGCAAATGGGACATTGTTCCAATCAGGGAAGGATCAGTTATCTGACTTTGAAGACAACTGATTTTCAGAAAACACAGCTCAACAGCATTCCACTATCAGTTCATGCAAAAACTTTACTTTTCTTGGATGATGCCAGTTTGAATAATAGAGTTAGTATTATTTTTTTTAAGGAGTTGTATACTCTGCCCCATAAAATGATACCTTAGAAAGTAACTGCAGGCAGTTTGGAACAAAAACCCAAATTATTTGACCCAACCAAACCCTTTTCCTATGAAAGAATATTGAAATGCAGGGAAGGAGCACAGCCATGCATGTTGCAATTGTTTGCATGTAGGAATAGCTTTGCTGCCTGAATAGAATTTGGGGGATCTAGTCCCCACCATTGGACAAAATCCCAGAGCTGTACAGGTGGTCAGGGTGGAATGATTCTTATATTGCACGTGATTCAAATGAAAGAGAAGGTTGATGCCTATGGCAGGTAAATTAATCCTATCATATTTATTACTGCATGGATAATTATATTTGGCAGTTTCCAAGTGTTGGAAGAAATATCCATCTGGTTCAGTTCCTACTGGGGAGAAGGACACTGGAAACATGGAGGCTGATTGGAAAGATGATTTAATGGTGAAGCAGAACCACCAAGCAAGGGTGATTCTGAGTACCTGAACACATGGAGTGGAGAGTGAAAGTTATTTATACTCTCTCTTGGGCCTTGCTATTGAGCTTCCTGTTCCTGTGCAAGCTATTGGCTGCTCTAGGGGTCATAGCTAACCTTGTAGGTTTTCTGAGTCAAGCTTGGTTGAAGCTTGGACTGATGCAATGAGGGGGCTTGTTGTGCAGTTCCTATTGTGGCTGGATGGCTTTTCCCTGAAGGATAATGTTATGTAAATAGGTTTGTTTGGCGGGAAGTTCGAATTAACTGACCCTCAGCTGATTGGCTGACCACCACAGCTGCAAGGTATATAAAGGGAGCTGGCTCCCTGGGTCAGTTGCTGGAGTCTCACTATATAATAAAGAGCTGTTGTCACTAACTACTCTGGCTTGCTGCGTCCTCATTCACCCAACATAACATTGGCGACGAAGGTGGGATTTTGAGGCCAGAAGCAGAGGAGAGCTGAAGCCACACTCGAGAAAAAGAGCTGAAGCCACGTTCGGAGAAGGGGACCGGAGACCGCATCCGAATCCAGCCAGGCGAGCGAGCGGAGCACAGGAGAATCCCGAAACGATGTCTGCCTACACCCCGCCAGCGCCTTTCGACCCCAAGGAAGAGAAGTGGGGATCCTACATGTCTCGGTTCGAGTGCTTCATGGTGGCAAACGACATGCAAGGGCTACCGGACGTTCGGAAGAAAGCCCTGTTCCTGAGTCACTGCGGGCCAAGGGTCTTCGACACAGCCGAGGCATTGTCGGAGCCGAATTCAGTCCACAACATTTCCTGGTCGACGCTACAGACCCTGCTGAAAGACCACTATGCACCAACGCCATCGAAGTACGTCCAGTGCTACGATTTCCGGCAACGGCTCCAGCAGGAGGGCGAATTGATCAGCGAGTACGTCGCTGCCCTGCGTAAGGCCACAACCCAGTGTGAGTACTGAGACCTGGATGAGATGCTCCTAGAGCAACTAATTTGTGGAGTGAGAGATAGCCGGCTCCAGAGAAGACTGCTCGCGAGGTCAAACCTGACCCTACACATCGCCCTGGACAAGGCACGAGTGCAAGAGTTGTCAGTAAAGGCTGCAGAGAAACTAAAGAGCTCCCACCTAACCAAAACAACGCAGAAGACGGCGCCAATGCATCGAGAGGCTGTAAGCACCGCGAGCGAGGGGGAGTCTGAAGAAGAGATCTACCGCACCGAGCAGTCCCGCACAGCCCGGAGAGAGCCCAGAGACGGATGCGCCAGCTGCGGAGGGTCCCCTCATGACAGGGACCCGTAAGTTCAGGGATGCCATTTGCCGTTCCTGTGAGAAGAGGGGCCACATCGCTCGGGTCTGCAGATCCAAGACACACCAGAGCTACAAACCACGTGGCCAAACCTTCCAACCCGAGCCAGCGCCACACCGAAGGCTCAACAGAGATGGCGGAAACCGAAATTTGAAGACGCTGGGGCCTACACCATACGCATCGCACAGACCTGCACCTCGCCCAGAGAGAAGACCTATACCACGGTCGAGATTGAGGGATGGGAGTGCCAGATGGAGATCGACACGGGATCGCCGATATCCATCATGTCTTGGGAAAACCTAAAGAAAGTCATCCCCAGCGCACACAAGCAACAGCTCCAGCCACAGCATCGCAGACTGAAGGACTACCAAGGGAACCGCATACCCTTCGAAGGAAGAGGTGAGTTCCAAGTACAGTACGGGGAGTTTACCGAGAAACTGCCCCTCACCATAGTCAGCGACAACCTCCCAAGCCTCCTGGGCATGGACTGGTTCAGAGCCCTAGGCATGGGATTCACCGGAGTAAGGAATGTTCGAAGCACCCTGAAGGAGGACCTGATGCAAGAGTTCCAGGACGTGTTCGACGAAAGGCTTGGCAAGTATGTGGGGACCCCAATTTCATTTAACCTCAACCCCAATATTGCACCCATCCGTTTAAAGCCTAGGCGGGTACCATTCGCCCTGAAGCCCAAAATTGACATTGAACTGGACAAATTAATCAAACAAGGGGTGCTCGTTTCAGTCGACCACGCCAAATGGGAGACCCCAATTGTGACACCAGTAAAGCCAGATGGATCAGTGCGCATATGCGCTGATTATAAATGCACAATTAATAAGGCCCTGCAGCAGAGCGCCTATCCAGTGCCCATCATTCACCATTTGTTACATTCCCTGGGCCCCGGCAAGATCTTCGCAAAACTCGATCTTGCGCAGGCGTACCAGCAACTGCCGGTAGATGGCACTACCGCAGAGGCACAGACTATCGTAACCCACAGAGGGGCCTTCAAGTGCACCCGCTTGCAATTCGGAGTAAGCGTAGCCCCCGGACTTTTCCAAAGTACCATGGAGCGGCTACTACCATCCCCGGGGTGGTGCCCTATTTTGATGACGTGCTCATTACCGCTGACAATGAGCAGCAGTTAAGAGAAAAGCTGAGGGAGGTCCTAAGGAAATTCAGGGATGCAGGACTCAGAGTAAAACGCAACAAATGCATGATCGCAGTCCCCTCAGTCGAATTCCTAGGGTACAGGGTAGATGGCACCGGCATACACCCCACAGAGAGCAAGATCAGGGCAATCAGAGAAGCACCCACCCCCAAAGACAAGGCAGAGTTACAGGCCTTCCTGGGACTATTAAATTTTTACGCCATTTTCCTTAAAGACAAGGCAACAGTGGCAGAACCCCTACATAGACTGTTAACCAAGAAAGTCACTTGGAAATGGGGGAAGGCTGAAGACAGGGCATTCACCAGCATTAAAAAACTGCTATCAGCTGAAAGCTGAAAGAAATTCCACGAGTACTTGTTCGGGAGGGACTTTGAACTGATCACCGACCATCGACCACTCCTGGGTCTCCTCGCGGGAGATCGACCAACCCTGGCAGCACTATCGCCCAGGATGACACGCTGGGCCATCTTCCTCGCAGCATACTCCTATCGCCTGGTACATCGACCAGGGGCGGACATGGGCAACGCGGACGCACTCAGCCGATGCCCACTACCCGACAGCCTAGAAGACCCTACACCCGGCATCCCCATCCTGCTGATAGACGTTTTGGACTCTGGGCCCATAACATCAGCCGAAGTTGCGAGAGCCTCAACCAAAGACCACGTGATCCGGACAGTCGCAAGTTGGGTTATGAGGGGGTGGCCGGACAAGATTGGGAGCGGGGAGTTTAAACCATTCGCGGGAAAACGGGACGAATTGACAATGCAAGGGGGTTGTTTGCTATGAGGCGATCGGGTTGTTATTCCTTCACGTTTAAGGGAAAAAGTCTTAACTTTGTTGCATGAGGGGCACCCTGGGATTGTAAGAATGAAGGGGCTAGCCAGGAGCTACGTCTGGTGGCCCAACATGGATACAGACATTACCGAGTGGGTGGGGAGATGCCAGCCCTGCCAAGAGTCCAGATCAGATCCACCAACGGCACCCGTGAGGGAGTGGGAAAGGCCCCAGGGACCCTGGTCCAGGATACACATTGACTTTGCAGGTCCATTTCACGGACAGACCTTCATGGTCGTCGTAGACGCATTCTCCAAGTGGTTGGAGATCAAGCTAATGAAGGCCACTACCACCGACGCAACCATCAGGGAGCTAAGACAGTTATTTGCCACCCATGGGTTACCGGACATCCTAGTGTCAGATATCGGGCCACAATTCACCGCAACACAGTTCGAGGGATACTTAGCGGGACTTGGGATCAGACATGTCCTTTCAGCCCCATTTCACCCAGCTAGTAACGGGCAGGCTGAGAGATTTGTGAGGTCAGCAAAGGAGGCCCTTTCACGTTTAAGCCCAGGAGACTGCCAGGAAAGGATAGACAAGCTTCTAATAGCTCAGCACTCCACACCCTGTACAGCCACGGGCCGAAGTCTGGCAGAACTATTAATGGGGCGGAAACTCTGGGGAATATTAGATAGGCTCAACCCCAATTACTCCCCAGAGGTCTTTGGGGGGGGGAGAGGAAGCTTAGAGAGTTCACCATAGGAACACCGGTACACGCTAGAAACTATAGACAGGGCCTGGTCTGGGAGTCTGGGACAATCACAGAAACCAAAGGGCCCAAATCATACAGGGTAGACATGGGGGACGGGAGAGTTTGGTGCAGACATATTGATCAACTAAGAAAACGGGTAACCGCAGACACCGACGACAAATCAGATGACCCCATCTCTGACCACGACTACCAACCAGAAACACAAACTACAAGCCCGAGTGGAGCGGAGAACTTAGCTGAGGATTCTGGTATCCAGCGCCGCCCCATCGAGGTAGTCCAAACAGCCGGAGAAGTCGCCGCCCACGAGGAGGTCCCAGAGGCCGCATTGGCGGAGCAGGGAGAAACAGAAAGTCCCTCCGACCTGCTCGACGCTACCCCTCCGACTGAACTGCGCATGTCAACTAGGACTCGCACACGCCCTAGTCACCTGAGAGACTTTGTATGTAAATAACACCCCAAGAGACTTCTGGGAGGGGAGGAGTGTTATGTAAATAGGTTTGTTTGGCGGGAAGTTCGAATTAACTGACCCTCAGCTGATTGGCTGACCACCACAGCTGCAAGGTATATAAAGGGAGCTGGCTCCCTGGGTCAGTTGCTGGAGTCTCACTATATAATAAAGAGCTGTTGTCACTAACTACTCCGGCTTGCTGCGTCCTCATTCACCCAACATAACAGATAATCCCATCATCCTGGAACTGAAGGTCTTTTGTTTTGTAGATAGGCTGGCCCAGTCTTTCTTAATGGGCACCAAATATCTGCTGGGGGCAGGGAATTTCTGTCTCCCGTAAGATTTCCATTTCTCTTTTAGAGAAAATATAATATTCCGCCTTTTTAAATATTTCCTAAAATATTTCATTCTTCTAGGAGAGGGGCGGGTGCTAACTTCCTACACAGGTAAGTGAGAGTTGGTGAGAATTTCTTGGACAAAATAGCACCTTCAGTTTAAACATTTGACATGTTATGATGTTAGTTTATTTTAGCTATATTATAGAAAAGTACAATATGTCATAGCTTGGCTTAGTTAGATTTTAATATCTTGTTTTGAATTGCATTCACAACTTTTGGTACTTTAGTTTCATTTTTAATTATAATTTAAGTAATAAAATTATTATAAAATAAAACGGCTACAGTAATAGAAGAGAGGGAGGGAGGGAAAGGCGGGGCGGGGGGGAGAGAGAGATGCAAACAGGCATATAGATTTGTAAGCTGGTAACTTGGGCCAGTCACTCTCAGCCCAACTCACTTCACAGTTTTGTTGCTTCTAGGGAAGAATGATATGTCTGCCACCATGAATTATACAAGATATAGATAGGACGCTCTTATTATTATTGTGGTTGATCACATAATCAGATGTTGTGACTGGATTTGGCATTTTTACCCACCTATCGAGTTCTTCCCAAGGACCTGGGATAGGCAAATATTGTTATGGTGTTAAATGTATCATTACAGAACGTAAACTGTTCCAAGTAAAACTGTCTTTTATAATTGACAGATGGTGATTTTGTCAATGTTGCTATTGTTGACTCTGAACAGATCTGAAGCTTAAAAGTAGAATATTAATTTAAGCCTTCCATTCCTTATTTATTTATTTATTTATTGTTTATATTTATATACTGCCCTTCTCCCGAAGGACTCGGGGTGGTGAACAGCCAACAGATAAAACACAAGAAATACAAAATTTAAAAACAGTATTAAAATCCAATTAAATTAATTTGGCCCACAATTAAAAGCACCCCTGTATTAAATCCCATAATTAAAACAATTTAAAAGAGTTAGGCCAGCCCGGCTTGTTGGAATAAAAACGTCTTTAGGGCACGGCGAAAGGTGCGTAGATCCAGGATCCGCCGTATCTCTGGGGGCAGATCATTCCAGAGGGTAGGTGCCCCCACAGAGAAGGCTCTCCCCCTGGGGGCCATCAGTTGGCATTATTTGACCGATGGCACCCTGAGGTGCCCCTCTCTGTGGGAGCATACTGGTTGGTGGGAGCCTATCAGGGGCAGAAGGCGGTCTCGTAAATACCCGGGTCCTAAGCCATGGAGTGCTCTAAAGGTGGTAACCAATACCTTGAAGCACACCCGGAAGACCACCGGGAACCAGTGCAGCTCGCGCAGGAGAGGTGTTACATGGGACCGTCAAGTCGCCCCCATAACCACCTGCGCGGATGCATTCTGGACCAGTTGGAGCCTCCGGGTGCTCTTCAAGGGGAGCCCCATGTAGAGAGCATTACAGTAATCCAGGCGGGACGTGACGAGAGCATGAGTGACTGTGCATAAGGCATCCTTGCATTCAATGTAAATGTAATTTCTTTCTCTGATTTTTTTGTCCATTGAAGCCCATATTTCAGTAAATGGGGTGCGGAGGGGGGAGGAGGATACTATTACTAATAAAATCAACGTGATTTTATTTCAACAGATTTGTTTTACATGCATAAATGAAAAATAAAATTTATCTGATAATTTCAAATAGTAAATTGAACAATTGTTCCCATCATGCCCTGTTTGATTGTAAGAAAACCTAATCCTATAGCTACTCTTCCCACATTTCTCACTTCATGGAAAAATATATTACATTTTTCAACTTAATACAGCTACCATGGATCACAGCTGTTAATATTTATGAATCCATGTGGTAGCACAAGGGCAGATGTAAATGAGACTTTGAATAAAAGAAAAATAAATAATAAAAGAGCATCAATTAACAAAAGAAACAAAAGAAAGCAACACAGATATATTGTACATCTGTGAAACTATGAGAAAGAGGAAGATAGTAATAGTGCTGAGTGGAAGTAGAGTTTTATTGTGGACTAAAATTGAAGAATATATGCAGGAAAATGGAGGTGAATTTTAATTAGGAAGGAAAGAGCTAAAATGTTCAGAAATAGAAATTGATGTAATCATAAAGTAGAAATCCATAGGTTTGTGACACGTGAATGTTATACCGCTATGATAATGGAAAAAGAAAGGATAAGAATGGAAAAAGCTTGCATTCTGAATGAATGCAATCCAGGCGGAAAATGGTCCTCTTAGTAACGAATATATGAGTAGGAATGAGATGAAAGACTAAAAAAAAAGTGGATTATTTAGAAAACTAAGACTGGTGAGAATATACTTTGGAAAAGATCTGTTTGTTTCAATTATATGGTTTAAGCAGCCCTAGCTGGTATGGGAAAACTCACCACAGCCAATTTGCCATGGCTAATTTGCCATGGGCAACTCGCCATGGCCAAATTGCTGTGGCCAACTCACTATAGCCAACTTGCTGCAGAACAATTCAACAATTCACATAAAAATACATCGAGTATCAAATTTGATGAGTTTCAAAGCAGTTGAGTACCAAGGTATAATGTATCTTTTTATTTGTTCATGTGACAATATGTTCATGAATATGATACTTAAAACATGATAAATCTGAACAACTAAAAGAAATAAGGGAGATACAGATGTGATGAGAGGTTCTAAATAGGGATAAATGGATATTGCTAAATAAATAAATAAATGACATGAAATCAGCTGTATGCAGAAAAGGATTAGAAGATATATTAATTCCTCAACAGGTTAAAGGAAAGTAGACAAAAGAAAGAGGATGTGGAAGCTGTTTGACAGCGTAAAAAGAATTATGTTACAAGAACCACAGAAGTCTGTGTCAAGCTTGTGAAATGATGGAATGAGGATATAGAATTCAGTAAGGATAAAGGAAAGATAAGGTATAATGGAAACGAGAAAAATATGACTGCAAAGAATATAATCAAACAGAGCAAATTTAAAGATAAAAGAAACTGCAACACAATTTGGAAGGAAATACAAAATTCTCTGAAAAAAATTAAACACAGAATCTCTTGTACAGTGAAAGGAATTAAAAATAAAATAAAAAATAAAAGTGCTGAAATTTGGGGAATGAATCCGAAGTGAGGAAATGATGGATGGAGTTTTTAGAAGTTTGTGTGGGTTTGGTGGTGATATGTCAAATAGCGTAACTGAAATTAAATTAAGAATGTAGGAAAAAGAGTTGCCAGTGTTGTAAGACTGCTGAAAAGTTGTAAGGCTGGAAGGGGTGTATGGTAGAGAAATGTGAAAATATATCTGTAGCTTTTTGATGGAGTAGCTGGGCAACTTGTTAACCAAGTGTGTGAAAACTGCATTTATATCTGATGATTTAGGAATGAAGTTTCTGTTCCATAGAAAATAAAAGACAGCAAGATAAAGATGGTTTGCTAAATGTTCCTTGGAAGTATTTGGCAGAACTCTGAATGATGGTGTATTAGTGCTGACAATAAATGAAATTTAGTGTGTCTAGGACTTTCAGGAAGTATATAGACCATCGTTTTTCTCTTCAGCAAGTCATTGTATATTTGTTGGTATAGAGAAAGCATATGATGAAGTGAAAAAGTTTGAACTATGGCATGTTCATACAAATATGGTGATAAGGTTGTTTGCAGAATGGAGTAAAAGAGTTATATGATGGAGTAAAGCTTGTATGGAAATTCTTTGCCAAGAGTAATTCTTGGCAAATTTAGCATTGAACAAGGAGTAAGATAAGGATCTGTGGTGCTCTTTTATTGCTCTATGTGTTTATGGATAAATAAATAAGGAATGCTGTGGTGGCATTAGGGGTATGTTGTTGTAGACATGAAGTTATGTATAGCTTTGTATGTAAGTGATAATTTGTATGTAAATGATATCACATTGTTGACAGAGAACCTGAATGATTTGCAGTGAAGATTATATTGATTATTTATATTTTCAGTGAAGATTATATTGTATGTTGCAATGAGATATATGGATCTGAAAATTAATCTGTCAAAAATAAATTAGTTGTACATGACAGGGTAAATAGAAGCAACAATTGCAGGCTGTGCATAAATAGTGAACAATTAGAACAAGGTATGAATTAATGGACCGTGATATAAAGTTTAAATGTCAGAAAGAAATGGCTACATTTTAAAACATACAAATATTGCTAGAAGTAGTTGGCAATTTACTTTGAAGCATGAATATTTGTCAAAAGAAACAAAAATGACTCGGTAGAAGCATGTGTTTCTGTTGATTTGTTATGTAGAACTATTTGTTGAAAATCCCAGAAGAAACATAAAAATCACTTGAATGGTTTGGCAATGGGATCCTTAAGTGGTGTGTGTGCATGTAAATGACCAGTATGAAAGAAATATAGTCGGTTCTGTATTTGCAAATTCATGTGTACTCACTAAAATTTGTGAGACGTGCACAGAGCAGCAAATGATTTGAATTGCCCAATGTACTGTACATGTTCCCAGCTGAGATCAGTATTTGCTAATTTAATGCTTGCAGCAATTTTATAGAATATAACTATAGGAAATAATAGGAAACAATTGTATAAATTGGTCACCTTGAAAGAATGAATGAAAGTCCAATCCCAAAACAACTATGTGAAGGAAGAATGAAAGGATCAACAGGAAAGGGAAAGCAGAAACTTGTGATCAGATGTGATCCTCAAAGCCCTCACTATTCTATCTACAGAACCCTCCAGTCCATTCCCAATTTCAGGAATTGTTTCCTTCCTCATCAGGCTGAGGCATTATGATGCTTGGCTTGAACTTCCTTCTTTAGCTCCTTTCCCTTCATGCTGATATCTGTCCAACATGTTCACCTGAACTGGAACATCTGCTACTTCTAATGTAATAGGTAGTTTGGTCCTCTAGGAGTAGCCATTCATTAATCTGAGAGATACCTTTTTTAAAAACTGAACTAGTTCTTTCTCAAGAATTTTAAAGAAAAATAATGTGTTGAAGCAGTACCTTTGGAGAAGAGTCATTTCATTTAGCGTGTGAAATCACATCTCCTTTTCTATTCCTTTATCTCTTTTCTTTCCATTAACTTTTTAAAAAGAATTTCAGCTGCACAATAACTTAGCTAAAGTTTGCTTTTCCTAATGATATGAATACTTCCCACACTATCATCTTTCAATAGATGTTTGAACTTGAAGCTCACTATAACTAGCCTTTTAGTTAATTACATTTCTTTTAAAAAAAGAGCTATTCTTTTATTCTGTCACTACAGTCCACAAAACACCCTCCCACCCATGGTCTCCCTCCATGCTGATTTATCAGAAGAAACTCATAATTGAACCTTTGACAATAGCAAGACTGTGCACTTTTGGTTGATAACAATGAAATGCCCAAGTTCATTACAAGAGATTGTTTAAAAATTGATTCACAGGGCATAATAGTTATCACTGGGCTTTGCATTTGCAAAATGCAAAGCTTATTATATAGCATAAGTGACAGTGAAAACTGGATAGAGGTCAAATACATTGTTCAACAGTCATGTTTAATTAGAACAAACGTCACCCAAATTCTTGGTGGAGCCACATTAATGAATTAGTCCTACCACAAACTGAGAGAGGCTCACTAGAGCCTAATACCTTTTGTTCCTAAGAATAATTCAGCGTATTTATAGAAAGAAGAGTGCAATAATAATAGCATTCAATCTACTATAAAACACAGGAGGTTTTTTTTTTACTTAAATCAACTGCTAAAATCAAATAATTATATGAATTGAATTCACATATAATTATGTGAATTGATGAACCAAACACATACATTTATTTGTGTTGGCACATATTTTGTTAAAAAGAAGTAACTACTTTCTGAATTGGTTTCCATGACATTTTGGATGCTAATTTAATTTGCTTTTGTAATCTTGCTCAGCTTCATCCTTCGCAAGGATTCCCCAGTTTACAATGGGGTGACCCTAGCTGATCTTTTCCTTTCAATGTTTAATTGGACTGTATGCTTGTGGTCTGGATTCTCTAAAAGAACCCAAAATGGTGTAAGTCTGATAGATCATTGATCCTCCTTGGTAGACATAGGGTAAATAAATAATCCTTGGATTGTCAAAATGGAAATGTCAAACATCTGCTGGGGAGCAGTCATGGTTTCCTCAGAATATCACTTGTGTCCCAGAAAAATGTTTTTTATACTGAAAATTTGTACCATGCATTTCAAAGGTACAGCAACTAAAGAGTTTTCAAATATTTATTTGTGACTGAACACCAAAAAAAATTTAAAGTCAGAAAATAAAAGAGGACCAGGAGCATGAAAAATAATTCCACAAATATTAAGAGAGTGTATATATGATGTGTATGTGTATGTGTTTAGGGCATGTCAAATTTTTCAGCTTTCAATTTACTAAACATGAGGGGTACTCAAAAGTTGTGACATGCCTTGGGGATTGTAAAGATATTTTGGTTACTTTAATATAATTTAGATGTGCTTGGTAAGTAACTACATAAATATCATAACTTTTTAACATTTTGTTTGTTTCAGGTGTACGTGTACGTTGTATATGTGTGCATATGTGTATGCACATAAATATGGAGATCCAGTTTGTGGATCTAGTGGTTAAGATACCGGATTAGAAAGCAGAAAACCATGAATTCAGGTTCTGCCTTAGTTGTGAAAGCCATATAGGTGACTTTGGACCAGTCGCTCTCTCTCAGCCCAACTCACCTCCCAGGGTTTTTGTGAGGAAAATAGGAGGAAGATAAAAAGTGTTTTGGATGTGTTTGCTGTCCTGAGCTATTTGTCAAAATAATAAAGATAGGAAATAAATAAATAAGAAATATTTCAATCCAAAATACAATTATATATATCCAGTTAATATCCATATTAAATATTTCTATCTCAAAGGACATTTGCATACATGAGCAGAATTTCTTAGGAATTATTATTATTATTATTTTATTTTATTTTATTTTATTAAATTTCTATACCGCCCTTCTCCCGAAGGACTCAGGGCGGTGTACAGCCAGAAATAAAACCATGACAATATAAAAATTAAGAGCAATTTAAAACAATTAAATAATTTGGCCAAAAACTCTAATAAAACAACCCGTTAAAATAGTAAAATATTATTATTATTTAGGCCAGCCCTGCTTGTTGGAATAATAATGTTTTTAGGGAGTGATGAAAGGTACACAGGTCAGAAATCCTGCGAATCTCTGGGGGCAGCTCATTCCAGAGGGTAGGGGCCCCCACAGAGAATTCTCTTCCCCTGGGGATCGTCAGCCGACATTGCTTAGTCGACGGCACCCAGAGGAGCCGGTCGATGGGAGGCTATCAGTGGCAGAAGGCGGTCTCATAGATACCCAGGTCCCAAGCCATGGAGGGCTTTAAAGGTGGCAACCAGCACCTTGAATCGCACCTGGAAGACCACCGGGAGCCAGTGCAGCTCGCGCAGGAGTGGTGTTACATGGGAGCGTTGAGTCGCTCCCATAATTACCCGCGCAGCCACATTCTGGACCAGTTGGAGCCTCCGGGTGCTCTTCAAGGGGATTATGTTGATAGAATTAAAAATAGATATGGAATGTCAATACAAGTAGATCTCGATTTATAACCAACCTTTTAGTCATTATTTGAAGTTATAATGGCATTGAAAAAGTGACATGACCATTTTTCATACTTATGACCATTGCAGCATCTCTATAGCCATGTGATCAAAATTCGGACACTTGGAAACTGGTATGTCAGGCACAAAAATCCAGGAACAGGAGTAGAGTTCAAGTACTAAAAACATATTCCATGCTTCCTATACATAAGTATCTACTAATGGTCAAGGCAAATTGGCACTAGATATGATCAACGGAATTCATGGGGGATGAATTTAGGTCTCGTGTAGGAATGTAACAACTCCAAACTGATGATGCATTTGACCCTGCCCTTGGGCTTGATCATTTCTTACATGGCAAGGTTGCAGTGTCCCAGGGTCATGTGATCATGACCTGAAAGCTTCCGACAAGCAAAGTCAATGAAGAAGCCAGATTCACTTAACAACCATGTTACTAACTTAACAACTGTAGTGATTCACTTGACAACTATGGCAAGAAAGGTCTTAAAATGGGCAAAACTCACTTAACTGTCTTGGTTATCAATAGATATTTTCAGCTCGCCTGTAGTCATAAATTGAGGACTACCTGTATAGCAATCTTTAAAGGATTTTTTGAGACTTACAGCTCAATGTATTGCTTATTTAGTAAAAAATAATATTGGTGCTTGGCTATAGTATATCTGGCTATATATTTAATTTTTTTGACTGTACCATTTTATGTGAACTGGCAAAATTGGCCGGTAAAGTTATGCTAGCATTAATGATTTATGACTATTGTATAATTATTCAAAATTCCTGAAACAGAAACAATAAACTGAATGGTATTGCCACAAGAGACAGTAATATGTAAATTAGACTAAATTGATCTAAAAAGACTTTATAATACAATATTAAAAGGTTGTGAATAAAGTATTTTAAGCCAATTGCCAATTGCTGATGCTTTGGCAAAATACATCTAAAGGTATTATATAATAAAAAGATCTAAGTTGACTCATCAAGTTCAAAGCTGAAGCCCAATACATTTTTTAAAATTGAGTTACAGCTATTGATTTATATAGTGAAGTGATTTTTTTTTTACCTTAATTGGTCAAGTAGACTAACAGGTATATTCTGTTAAATGGTCCCCACTTACAGAACCATTAAGGATACATAGGTCCAGATGTGCAATCATCTGCTTTGGACATAGACCTGTTCTGTTAGCTTTTAGGTCTTTAAATTCTCTAGAACAGGGGTATCAAACTTGATTTCATTGAGGGCTGCATCAGGGTTGTGTTTGATCTTGAGGGATTGGGTGGGCAGGAGGGCATGGCCAACTCGACGACACTTGTGCCAAGAGTGCCTGTGGTAGCCCGAGTACTCTGTCAGAGAAAATGGGCTCCTGAGCTCCGTTTTCAGCTACAATGGCATCCTGCAACACTCTGCCAGTGAAAACAGAGCTCAGGCGCCCTCCTTTGCTCCGTTTTTGCTGGCAGAGAAACTGCAGGCCAGTCCTTCACTGTTTCCAGGGCAGTCCCACAGGCCAGATCTAAGCACTCTGTGGGCCGGATCCAACCCACAGGCCTTGAATTTGACACCCCTGCTCTAGAATATAAGGGTTCTTCTAGTATGTTCTCCTCATAACGGATCTTAATTTGGTTAAATAGTGTATGATCATTTGATCCAATCCTAGCATTTAATCCCACCTATAATTACTGCAGATGTGGGATATTTGTCTAAAGTTAAAATAAAAATAATTTGTCTAGTTAAAATAAAAATATTTTAACTAGAGATAAAATTTTCTAGTCCTCCCAAATATTGCTGACCAGATTGTTTTTATTAAGAGGGAGAATATGAATATTTAAAAGCAAAATCTCCACCTGTTTGGATGAGAGCAAAGTAGTCATAAACCATGGCTATAGAGAAGGTAGTGAGACACATTTAAATTGCAACACTGTGTAACTAGGGTCACTATACCATCTTTAGATCTCCCGCCCACCTTGCTCAGGGCAGCTGGGATAGAGTTAACCCAGTAGCCATCTAATTCCACCTCTGAAGGTTTCCTATAGGAAGAGGACATCAAATTGTGATATATATAGTTGAACAAAAGTTGGTCTTTTGATGGGACTGAGCAGTCAGTGAAATTCCAAGTTAGAAGGGAAAGAGGATAGTCATTTGAGGCCCATCAGGAGATATGGTTTTTGATAAGAAGAAGCTGTGAGCTTATTATATTAGGCTGGGAGGCCATCAGCAGCCATTATAGCCTCAATCAAAGGATGACTTGACCCATGCATCCTGCATCAGCTCTTGGGGGTCTTCTTCGGAGTGGATGACATTGACACCATCTAAAAATGCTTGCCATGTGAGGGGCTTCTGCAGAGGTGTTGGGCAAAGAGATGTCAAATCATACTGCATCTTGCTCTGTGTTATTGAGGTTGGCAAGGATCTTCTACCCATTCTCCTGATTTCTTGCTGGAGTCCCCATGGGAAGTAATGACTCCTCTTCATCTGCAGGATCTTCCTTATTATTTTTGGGCTTCATTTCAGCTCCCCTGAAACAGATACCTGGGATGGTTACTTGTAGTAATGACTGGATATGATTTTGCTCTTCCCTCAGAATGAAGAAAAGTCTAATAGTTATTGTTTTGTCAGCTCTCTTTGGAGGTCCCATTTTAGTGCTTCAAATTTGTTAGAGGTATGAGAAGAATTTATTTTACTTACAGTTCTCTTTCATGTGAAAGAGACGTCCAGAGCTAGCACCATGACATTTCTCCCCCCCACTCCCAATAACAATCAGTTCCAGGAAAAATCTGTTTTCTGTATATTTATCTTCACTATTGTCTCATCCAAACAAAGTTAGTTATGTAAAAATAAGTCCAGTAAAAGTACTAAAAAGCTAATTATATAATAAAATAATAAAACTGAGCAGAGCTGCTGTAAATGTGTCAGATATCTCTTCCCAACTATTGCCATTGTCACATTCTACAGATTTGCTGGCATAGGTTGGCTAGAGCTTTTACAGATTCTTCTTCTGTTGCTTTTATTCTTCTTCTGTTCTGCTTGCAATATTTCTGTACATATTCTATGTATACAGAATTGAATTCTATCAGTTCTATAAATTACTCTTTCGACTTGGTAAATATTTATCTTTATTCTTATCTAATTTAATGTTAGAATAGTAAAGTTCATGTAAATAGGAAATATCTTCTAATGTATCTTGAATGTTGACAACTTGTTGATATTGTCTTTACACAAGTAGTCCTTTACTTACAACCACAATTGGGACCAGAATTTGATCACTAAGTGATGTGGTCATTAAACAAGTCATCAAGTGATCAATTTTTACCTTGGCGGCTAGCAAATCTGTCTTACCTAACTGATTTTGCCCTTTGAAGTGAGCTGGAAAGGTTGGAAGTTATTGTAAGGAGTGGTGTAATAGATGTAACTTTTAAGGACAGCTTGTAAGTTGCTTTTTCCAATGCCATTGTAACTTCAAACCATCATTAAATGAAATATTCTCAGACAAGGACTACTTCCTATTGTTCTCCTTGAAAATTGTGAGTGTATGATGCCCAAGGTCATATCATTTGGTTTGGTTTTCCACTTAGCTTGGTTTGGAACTTGCATATGAGCAGTTCATGATTTTTTCTAAATTTTATAAACTGTGTTTTTCTAACTGCTTGCATGAATAATAAAAATAATTTGGCATTCCATCTCATGGTGTGCATGTATATAGATTTCTCTTTAGATGTTTGAAGACTAGGATAACAATGAAGCAATAATTGATTGGCAGAATTTGATAAATTATTCTCCTGCTTCATTTCAGTTTCCTAAACTATTCAGCCTAACACTATTCTCTTACTTGTTATTTTCAATGGACTCGAACCACAAGGAGTACATCTTGCTTGTACGTTCAAAATGAACTTGACATGAATCCCATCAGTTTCCTTTTCTTCTGCATTAGCAGTTGAAGTATAAACCTGGATAATAATCATATTAAAGAATTGTCCGTGAAGTCTGTTTGATATTATTCAATTATTCACTACTGACTGCAATATAACCAACTATATTATATTTACTTCAATCTTCCTGACTATAAAAACAATGCCATTCCTTAGCATAAGTAGTATGATCTGGTGTCCAATTCCAAGCCCTTTCTGCATCTGATTTCTGCAGGACTCCACATAGGCACATCTCTGAACTTGATCACTCTTTTCCTTATGGCTCTTGACAGGAACTATACATTCAGGTAGGAGCAGGAGGATGCTTCCAGTTCCAACCTTTGCAGGTTATCACAGCTGATGGAACTGAATGCCATTGAAAGGTCCAATTGGACTATGAGAAATACAAGTCCCATCAAGATCCCAATAATCATATTTTTGTTGTCATATTGATATATTCTTACTGTTTTGTTTTTCATTGTTTAAATTATTGTTATATTGTTTCAGTTCTTTTTTTAAACACTGTTTTCATTTCTTCATTTTTATTATTGTAAACATGAGAAGCCCCTTGGAGAAATAGGGGGCAAATAAATTTAGCTCACAAACAAATATAAACTTTCAATGCTGTTTCTATCCTGTCTCTGGGACAGATTCTAAATTTTAACTGAAAGGGATCTAAATGTTTAAATTCTTCTAAGTTCCTTTGCAGATAATTCCCCACTATCTTATGAACAATTTCCTCACAAAGGGGGATTCAGAGATCCAACAGAAGTTATCTAGCATGACTGGGCTGAGAGATTATGTTTTTGCTTGAAGTCCTACCATTGCTTTTGAAGACAGTAGCATCTCAATACACAGGATTTGCTCAGTTGCCCAAATTTGCCAAATGGGACATAAACTCCAGCCATGAGGGAAAATTGATACTATAAAGCAGTTTATCCACTTCCTCATATTCCATAAGCCAATGTCACTTGCGACATTGTTTTCCTATTTACATAGTTTGGCTCTACATACACCACCATACTGCCATGATGCATTGGGTGAACTAAAATGACAATCTCCAACGAAGAACACATTGGTTCACATGCAGGCTTCACACCTCTCCTCGTAGAAAATGTCTGAATAGATGCCCAAGGGAGGAATCTGAGAATGTAATGTAATGTAATGTAATGTAATGTAATGTAATGTAATGTAATGTAATGCAATTAATATAATAATGAATATTTAAAAATGTAATTTCCAGCCTTCATCACACCAGGTATAAACAAATTTAATAATTTTTCACACCTTATAATCTTTACAAATAAATCAAATCAAATCAAAACTCAAATAAATGAATTGAATATTGAATAAAGCTACTTAAAGTCTTTTTTCAAGATTTTAACAAGCCACTTTTGTAGATCTATTAAGAAAATATTTTCGAGATTACTCTCTTGCTTTATCATTTGATTTCTGGTTTCTTTTATACAACCATTAAAGTGTCCTTTTCCAAATTATTCTTGACTTACAATTTGTAGTTACCCTTTTGGTATTGTCTCTGTCTTGTCAGATAAAATGTATTCCACATCTGTCATTTCTTTATTAACATCTTTTAAATATAATGCATCCATAGAAGCAGATGTTACTACTGACAGTGTTGATATTATAGTAACCAATTTCTGCTTCAATTTTTCAAAAATATATTTTAATATTCCCAATGTTATAATGTTTTGTGTCATTTTGTACGTGCCAGTATTAACTGACATCATGAACAGACTGGCATTTTTTTTCCTTCTGCTTAAAGTCTGTAATGCATTCTAGTATTCCATTTTTTAAATCATCACTTGCAATAGCCAAATAAGTCGGTTTCCCATGAGAAGCTGTTCTTTTTTTATAGTTAATTCTGAAAGATTATAGTAAAAGTTAATATTCCAAATTTATCTGGATCTATTTATAACTTTCTTAAATACTATTTTTTAGCTTTTTGCTATTTATTTCAGATTCTTTAAGTTCTTAAATTATAATTATTTTGTTCAGAGTTGGAATTAAAGACTTTTCAAACTTGTCACTCTAAAAGTCTCTAATAGTTTTAAGACAGTTAATAGGTAATTTATGAAAATGGTTAGAAAACCAAGGTTTGTTAATTTAGTGTCCTTTAAAAGGCCCCACTGTAGTTGTGAGCTGATATGGCTGATGCCATCATGTCCTGGTGTTCAAATCTATGCAGACCTGCTGTCCTGCTTGTCACTGCGTTCTTATATTTCCCAGCTGAGCTTCATATTTTTGGGCTAATAGACTTACTGTAGTTTGCCAAGTTCCTTATCAGTATTTTTACTGCGCATGTCCTACATTCCATTCCTTCATTACTACTTTTTCCTTTGTTCTCTCTGCCAGGAATGGTCCGGCAGAGGAACGCTGCCAAGATGTAGCTAATTAGATAGATAGATGTTTTGTTACTTTTCACAAATAAAAGAGTTTTATTAGAGAATACTTCTTCGGGTTTTATTTCAGAATATTGCAATTTGGAGAAAGCCACGGTCCATCCTCTAATTAATGGTGAGATTATCCCAGAGCCAAAAATGGGATCGATCAAAACCCTGACACCTGGTAGCAGAGGATGGTTGAGATTTATGGTTTTTTCCTTGCTTGTTATTTCTGATAAGACCGCCTAGGCTAATTAGCTAGATGATTGATTTTACGACTGAGGAACGTTAATTAATTTATCTGCTAAGATGCCGAAACAGAAGAAAAAGGGCAAAATGAAGCCCAAAGCTTTATCCTCTTCGGATGAAGAGCAGGAGATAGAAAGGCCCTCAAGATTTCAGCCCCTTGCTACAGCCACACGCCTGGAACTAGAAGCCGTGGGAGAAGTAACAGATGAAATGCTCCTAAAAAGGCATCAGGAGAGAAATAAGCGAGAAACTGCTTTTGAAGATAATGAATTGCAACTGAGGTTGGTAGCTTTTTCTTCTCAATTTGCATGCTATAAATCTATCCTCCCGGAGCCCTCAGATTATGATGTGCTTGGTGCTAGGCCAAGAATATTTTCACAAACTGCCGAGCATTCTTCCTCCCACATAGAGAGAGAAGTAATTTACTATCCTCCTCAAAGCCCTGAACTCACTCGGCGTGAGATGGCCATCAAATCCTATCGTGAGCACGTAAAATATTATGAAAATGAACTGTCTCAGTTTAAGAGGGATTTGTCTATGCTTGAGCAAGGTAAGACAGAGCCTCGTGACTTAAGAATCTCTAAAAGCGCCATCTTGCTTTCTTCCTCAGAGCCAAAGACACACCCCCTGGTGGATTCTGTGTCAGGCCAATTAAAACAGAGAGCAGTGCACACGTCACACAAAAGTCTCCCTGATCAAGTTACATGTAAACCTGCCACGCAGTCATTTCTTGTAACTGGGCTGCCCGAAGCTAAAGGTGCAGCACCATCTGCTGGCGAAAGTAATTTACTACAGGAAGCTGAAAGAGAACGGAGCTTAGATGAGCACTTTGAATTATTGCAGCAGACGCTAGCAAACATGTCCTTCGCTCGTTCAAATGTTCAAGTTGAAATGCCACAAGTGCCTCCACAGACCCCATCTCCAACACCCCCTGGTGGTGCTGGTGTCTTTTTAGATGGAACACAACCATGCTCAATGCAGCAAAGGCAAGCTCAAGCACAAATGGCAGCTGGAATACAGCAGATTCCAATGCAACAGCAGCCACAAATGCCTGCATATGTGCCACAGCCACAAGTGCAAACAGGGCCAGCTCCTGCTCCACCTCCAATGGCACAACCAGGACCATTTTTAGGTCCACAATAGGCACAGCAAATACCACAGGCATTTCTGCCAGCACAGCCAACATACCAAATGCATGCTCCTTACCAGGCATTTTCTGTCTCTCCACTAACAGGTGAGTCAAAACTAAAAATGTCAGGACATAATTATAAAGCCTGGGTCAGTGAGATTACACTATTGCTTCTTAGAGAAGGCACTCACTGCACGATTTTTAATCCTCCTGCACAGCCATGGACTTTTGCAATAAGAGATATAGAGATTAGAGCTCGCACAACATTATTGATGTCCATGGATACTGAACTGCAGGTCAGTTTTCCACCAAATACAACAGCCCGACAAATTTGGGCTCAATTGGAAAATTGCTACAGGCCTGTCTCAATTGAATCTTCATGTTTACTCATGTCTGAACTGCACGGTTCGAGATTGAAACCCAGTGAACAAATTGGAGGGCATTTGACCAAACTGAAAGGAATCAGAACAGAATTGAGAGAAAGAGGCCATAATATTGATGATATTCAAATGATCAGCATCATCATTAACTCATTGAATTATGAATGGAAAGATGCTGTTACAAATATTAACCAAGTCCCAATTGCTCAACGCACAGTGGACAATGTCTGTAGACTTTTAATTTAAGAAGAGGCATTCATGTTGGTCACGCCACATTTGAGAGGATCACCCGCATCAAGAGCTCCAGCTAGGCGCCCCTTCTGAGGAAGAGCCTACGCTCCAAGGATACCAAGGTGCAACACCTGCAATCGTGTGGGACATGTCACCCGGGATTGTCCCCAACAAGTTCCAGCTCCCGTCTCATACCAGCCCAGAGGAACAGACTCCAGAGGCAGAGGCACAGGTGGAAGACAAGGTCGTCGTGGTCCAAAGTGTGATCCACAAGCTCCACTTGCTACATTGGCTTTGACCAATGATCCACAACCTCAACCAGAGTATGACAGATGACTCCTGTGGACTTTGGACAGTGGTGCAGCATTGCATGTTACCTACAGAAAGGAACTTTTCACAGAAATGCACGAGCCTGAACCAGAACTAGGTGAACTTTACTCTTTTTCCAATCATCCTTGTCAGGTCAAAGGAAAAGGAACTGTTTATGTTGAAGAGCTTGATGCATTCATTCCTGATGTTTATTACATACCAACAGCAACCAGTAATTTGCTTAGTCAGAGTCACTTGTCTAGAGCATTAAAATTCCAGGTTCATCACCTTGAAAATGCAAGTTACATAGTTAAAGATGGAGATATTGTTGCTGAAACCATATTAATTGGTGGTGTTTATTACTTAAAGCCAAAGCCTAAACCGCAAACCCAGGCAAGTATACAAACTCCAAAGAGGGAGAGCACAGGCCCAGAGAGAGATGCTCCAGAGAGAGATCCTGTTGCTATTCAAAAGGCCCCTAAAGCCAACAAAAGAGAATTGGTAAACAGGTTGCTCAGAGCAAGCCTGAGGTTCCTCATAAAACTGTTAATGTTGAGAATTCACTAACTGGTAAACCTTTGCATTCCAGGTGTATCCATAAATGGCATAGAAGATTGGGGCATGCCAATTTCCGTGTTCTTAGGAAGATGCCGGAGTTCGCAAAAGGTTTGGATCTAAAGGGATGTAAGGTGTTTTTGGATTGTGCTGTCTGCAAAAAGGCCAAATCCAAAGCAGCAGCCATTCCCAAATGCGCTACACGCCTGTCAACATTCATTTTTGATTTGGTTCACACTGACATAGTTGTTCCTTTCCCGCCATCATTTGGTGGTAGAAAATATTTTCTAACAATTGTTGATAATTACTCTAGATATGGATATGTATATCCTATGAAAGAAAAATCTGAGACTTTTCAGATCTTTAAAGACTTTGCAGCCCTTGTTTCTACCCAACACCAAGTTCGCATCGCCAGAATCCAGAGTGATCGTGGTGCCGAACTGATGTCTCAGCGTTTCCAGGACTGGATGCATAAGAATGGAATTATTCATCAGACGTTGGCTCCTTACACACTGGCTCACAATGGGGTCGCAGAACGAAGACAAAGGGTACTGTAAACCATGATGCGTTGTCTCCTAGAAGACGCCAACCTTGGTAAGATATACTGGGGTGAAGCTATCAAGTGTACAAATTACATTGTCAACCGTACTTGGAGCAGTGTAATAAATCAGACTCCTTTCTTCATGTTGTATGGGTACAAGCCCGATCTCAAAAACATTCATATTTTTGGTTCATATGCTATGGTGAACATTCCCTTAGCTCAAAGAAGAAAAGGAGGTCCAGCAGCAAAGAGACTGAGATTTATGGGCATTGATGATAATTCAAAATGGAGCAAATTTATTGACTCTAAACATGTAATTATGATTTCCCAATCTGCTAATTTTGAGAAAGATGTTGACTGGTCCAGGATTTGTTCCAATGATCCTGAAGTTTATTTTCCTAGAGATGATACTGCTGATGCCACGCAGATTGATGACAAGATTCTACTAGTTCTTCTTAACCTGATGTTCCGTCTTCGCAAGCCACAGATGCTAGCAACGAATGTGAGGACGAGGGCGAAGCAGAAGAAGACTGGACAGTTGTTCCAAGACATTCCAAGAGGGCCACAAAAGGAAACCCTCCACAACGATATTCTTGGCAACTGACAAAAGCACCCTTGCCTTTGATTTGCAATGTTACACTTCCACCTGATAATTTCACACAAATCAAGCAACTTCCTGATTCAGAGCAAGACAAATGGTATGAAGCAATGCAGGTTGAAATGGACAGTCTAAAGAAACTTAAAGTGTTTACATCTGCAAAACCTCCAACAAACAAAAAGGTCATTGGCACTCGATGAGTCTACAGAATTAAAAAGAAGCCAAATGGTGAGTCATTGTACAAGGCCAGACTTGTAGCTCAGAGTTTCGCTCAACGTTATCCTGAGGACTACACAAATACCTACTCACCGACAGTTCGAATTGAGAGTGTAAAAATTGCTTTAGCAACTGCAACTATCCTTGGTTTAGAAGTTTTCCAGTTTGATGTTGACACGGCTTATCTACATGCAGACCTAGATGAAGAGATCTACGTGAAAAGTCCTCCAGGATTCCGACAGCAAGAAGGGGATACCTGGTTCCTAAACAAAAGTCTTTATGGTCTGAAACAATCTGGTTTAATGTGGTACTTATGTCTTACTGACAAACTAAATTCAATGGGCTTTATTAAGTCCGAAACTGATGAGTGCGTGTTCACAAAAAGATCTAACAATGCATATGAGATAGTTCTTGTTTATGTTGATGATATTGTTTATATTGGTCCAAATAAGCAAATGAGCGAGATTTTTGCCAAAGCTTTGCAGAGATACTTCACATTGAAATCATTAGGTCATATTAGCACTTATTTAGGTGTTCAGATTGAAAAAACACAGAAGGGGTTTAGTCTTTCACAAGAAGATAAAATTGAACAAATTTTGCATCATTGCAACATGAAAGAGGCTAACACAACAAAGACACCCATGCAAACAGATTTTCACAACTTGACACAAGAAGCAAGTCCTGAGTTCGAAGATCAAACACTTTATCATTCAGTCATTGGGTCACTATTGTACATTAGTAGTTGGACCAGACCCGACATTGCACTTAGTGTTAATCTCTTATCTCGACACGTAGGTAAGGCAAAACAGTTTCATTAGACATGCGTTAAGAAATTATTGAGATACCGACAATACACCAAACATTTGAAGTTATTGTTAGAACCAACACATACTGATTATGCAGAATTATGTTGTTATGCAGATTCTGATTGGGCGAGTGATAAGAAATCACGTAAAAGTACTTCAGGTTATATGATGTTTTTAAATGGATGTCCTGTTTATTGGCAAGTACTTAACAGAATTTTGTTTCTTGTTCATCTACCGAAGCTGAATATGCTTGTGTTTCAGATGCATGTAATTCTCTAATTTGGTTTGATGCTTTGGTCACAGATATCTGGACACACCCGATCAGACCGATCACCGTGATGGAAGACAATGAATCGGTTGTTTATATTTCTGAATCTCATTTCACAGGTTCTAGGTCCAGACACATTGACATCCGTTATCAAAACATAAAACATTTAGTGAAAAAAGGTTTTGTTAAAATGCAGTATGTATCTACACATGATCAAATTGCTGATATCCTCAACAAACCACTCTCAGCAGCTCAACACGAGTATCTGTGTAAGAAGACGTGCCTTATTTGATGATGTACCTGATGTTCGCTCAACTGGCAAAAGAAGGGGATTGTCACTGCGTTCTTGTATTTCCCAGCTGAGCTTCATATTTTTGGACTAATAGACTTACTGTAGTTTGCCAAGTTCCTTATCCGTATTTTTACTGCGCATGTCCTACATTCCATTCCTTCATTACTACTTTTTCTTTGTTCTCTCTGCCAGGAATGGTCTGGCAGAGGAACGCTGCCAAGATGTAGCTAATTAGATAGATAGATGTTTTGTTACTTTTCACAAATAAAAGAGTTTTATTAGAGAATACTTCTTCGGGTTTTATTTCAGAATATTGCAACTTGGAGAAAGCCACGGTCCATCCTCTAATTAATGGTGAGATTATCCCAGAGCCAAAAATGGGATCGATCAAAATCCTGACACCGCTGTCTCCTTGCAAGAAGCAGCCATCTGCAACATGGGTGAGCAATCTCCTGACTTTTCCTTATCTGGAAACTTTCTAAAGAACCAGCCAACACATTGATTCCTTGGTTTTCGTCACAATCATTGTTTCCACTTTGGTGGAAACATTTTCAGTTCACCATTTCTTTTCAATCATCTTCCTACCCCAGAACTCCCACCACTACATAGACCTGAATTTAACTTCCTACTTGGGGCCACATAGGATGGACTTTTAATACTTACAATATGGGTGTTATGGTAGTTTTGCACTAGCTAAAAACAACAAGAGTTTTCTTGTAATTTAAATTGGCCTTTTTCAAATGTATTAAGCCTCAATCTTCAAGAAGAATGTAAAAAGCCTTTCTTTTGGAAACCGGTACTCGCAGAGAAGTATTCAATAAATTGTAGATAAATAGTTTCATTTTCAGCTAACAAACAAAACAAGTATTCAACTCAGCATTTGGGAGCACTGCAAATTTATCTTACCCATACTCATTCTGACATTTTTCCTTTCCAGCTGCTTCTTCTACTGTTGTTCAGAATACAGTACTCTTTTCTATGACTATGCTCACACATTATTGGATGTTTTAATCCTTATGATGCAACTGGACAGATGATTATTTCTATACCAATCAACTTTTATTTCAAAGTTCTTTCTTGTGCTAACTATAAAAGTAAAAGTAAAATTTCCAGGTAGTCTCTCTTATTTCAAAGAGAGACCCCAGTGGTGAAATCCTATTTTTTTTACTACTAGTCCTGTGGGTGTGGCTTGGTGGGTGTGCCTTGGTGGCTGTGGTAGGGGAAGGATACTGCAAATTCTCCATCCCCACCCCACTCCAGGGGAAGGATTCTGCAAAATCTCCATTCCCACCCCACTCTGGGGCCAGCCAGAGGTGATATTTGCCAGTTCTCTGAAGTACTCAAAATTTCCGCTACCGGGTCTCCAGAACCTGTCAGAACCTGCTGGATTTCACCCCTGAGAGACCCCTCCTTATCAGGGTTCTCTAATACATTGCTGTTAAATTATCTTCTGACTTGGTTACTTATTGGAGAGTGTAGGAGAGAGGCAGAACACTACATTGGGCCATCAATACCAGTGCTTGGTCATATTCACTTCTAATCTAACAATGCTATGAAGGAAAAGTAAAAAAAAAAAAAAGTGGTTTTTTGTATATGTGATACAGAGGTACAGAGGATAAGGTCCTTTCAAGTCTAATTAGATTACTGATTAGTTCTTGGACATGTTCTTGCAGTTTTCTTGACAATAATATGGGAATAATTTGCATTCACCTCTTCCTGAAACATTTTTCAAGTTTCCAATTTAATTTACAGATCTGGTTATCTTCCATTAAGTACTAATTAGTACTAATTAGGCCTCACTTTCCATAGCTTTAATAGGCAATAATTTGGGACCGGTTTTTTAAATAGTTTCTCAGTTCCTTAACTATGTTATAACCTACAATAAATTTTGGCAACTTAAATCAATATTTCCATTTATTAGTGTTTTATAAACTAAACCCCTGGTCCGTGGATCGGCACCAGGCCGCAGCTGGAACCAGGCCAACAATAGAGCCACACAAACAAGTGAAGCCCATCCACAGCAGGCAGGCAGCAGATGAAACCATGTCCCCTCTGGTCTGCAGAAAAACTTTTCTCCACAGAACTGTCCTCTGGTACCCAAAAGATTGAGGGCCACTGTTATAAACTACTAAAATACAATATATACTAGAAAGCAGATGATATAATAGAAGAACCAAAGGGATTATCTGTATTACATTTAGCATGTTTATATCCTATAGATTATTATGATAAAATATGTGCTTATTTGTGCCTTACTAAAACCAGCAAATTTTGAAAATGCTAAAAGTTCGCTATTTAGTCATAATTTAGATTTTTTTCCATTTATAATTACAACTGATTTTTACTATGTTGATGTGATTTTTATGCATTTTAAATTATTAGAATATTCATGACAGATAGAAAAATATAATAAATAATATTGTTGTAAAGTTTATGCCCTAAAGGTGAGTTATATGCCACTGCGTTAGCGAATCGTGGTGAGTGCATGGACAAGTGCTGACCATTTCATTCTGATTCAAGTAATAACTTGTAGTTGTTCTGAAAACAGTCCTGTATTTCTTCCTTGATGTGGTAGGAATGTTCAATGGGTTCAATGACCCTAAGAACAACATCAATAGGAATGTGAGAACCAGTTAGGGTCACATCAAAAGGGAGCATGAAGCAAATGATAATCCAAAGCAAAGGAAGAATGTTGCAAGTGATAGGCAGGCCAACTCCCTGAGAAGAAACTCTAAAATCAAACAAGAAAAAGACAATGGCAAATCATTATCAAGAGAATTCTATGTATGTGCATCCTTCTACTTTTGACAACTGTAAAGCAAGTATTGTGTATATCATAGAAAAGGGAGAACATATCAAAGTTTTATGCAATTTTTTAAGATTAAAAAAATTAGTAGATTACTGGGGTCAGAGCAAATAATAAATACATTTTGCTGTTATTCTTCAGTTACTGATATTCAGAAGCATGCTACCATGGAGATAGAGAATAGTTATCATTTTTGGGAACTATTGATTAGCTTATACTTCACCAATTGAAAAAGTGTTTTTTTCAAAGCTATCCTGGTTGGTACCATCATCACAGCATCTTCTGGAGGTTATTGCTTGAGATGTGCTGATTCCTCCCTCCTACCAGCCAATGCTAGGAGATGTTATGAAGATGCCCCTTCATTGCCAGCTCCGGAAATACATGTGTGTGCCCACCTTGGTCTGTCTGAACTCTGGCATGTAATTAAAACTCCTCCTGGCAGATGGAGCATAAAGACAGGAAAGAGACCTTGGCAGTTCTTTTGGATACCGCCTCTTAGCGAAGAGATTTTCTACTCTGTTATTTGTAAATGCTGAAGAAGGCAACAGAACCTCTCAAGCAAGCTAATTGGAGGGGGAAACAAGCAGTTCCTGAACAGAGAGTGATCGCCAGTAGTCATTAGGCTTCCATGATAATGGGCATTTATCCTGTTTAATTGTTACCTGCCTCATAACGTTGCTTCATACTCAGTGTTTACATTCATTGTTTCATATATGTATAGCCCTTACTGGATCATTAAAAAGAATTGGTAGGATAACAATGGGGGAAATTGCCCTTTGAAGCTCTCTGCCAATTTGTGTATGAAGTAATACCTGTGAGAATGACTTCAACTGTAGACAAAGTTGTCTTTACTTCTACTCCACCATTACTCTGCTTTTAAGATAAGTCATTATTAGCATTTTCTCTCTCTTTTCTCTCTTCCCCTCTTTTGAAACTTCTTATAGAACTGATACGATATTTATAAATATTCAACGTTTGTTGAGTCATCCAATTAAAAAAAAATATTTAGTAAGGTTTTTATATTGAACTTTTAATTCAGAGTTCAATCCTTGAATGTTTTTGAACTTCATAATTTTCCAGGTTTTTGTAATATGGATTATGAAGTTTCATTCTGTGAATTGTTCAGCAATGTTAGAAGCCATTTATTAAGCCTACAAGCCAAAATTGTTCTCAAAAGACAGGTTCAGATCTTGGGGTTCTGTGAACTTCTAAATATTAAGACTTTTAGCTATGTCTAGATACAAATTCATCTTAATGAATTTCTTTTTTAGCTTGCAGTTGTTGTTAAGTGAATCTGGCTTCCCCATTGACTTTGCCCATCAGAAGGTTGCAATAGATGATCACATGACCCCTAGGACACTGCAACCATCATAAGGATGAGTCAGTTGCCAAACATCTGAATTTTGATCCCATGACCATGGGGATGCTGCAGTGGTCATAAGTGTGAAAAATGGTCACAAGTCACTTTTTTAGTGCCGTTTTAAATTTGAATGGTCATTAAATGAACTATTGTAAGTCGAGGACTACCTATTCTTAAAATGGCAGGCCCAGCCAAAAGGTGGGGAGGTAGGGAGGAAGGCTCAGTGTAATGAAATGGGAGGAACTGCTCCTAATAAGCCTCAATCCTTCTCAGTCGAGCTATTTCCAAATACAGATATAGGATTACTCCGATGAATGATGGATCCGTGCTAATTTTCTTTGCTGTGAGATAACAAGTATGGAGAGAGTGTATAGTAAAGCTGGGAAAGAGATCAATTGTGAATAAATAAGTATTGTCATGCCAGGTGTCCACTTTTTTCACATTATGTTCATTATTTTTTTTCACAAAATAGTGGACATTTTTTTTATTCAAAAGCTTTATGATGAAATGGTACGTAATCTAAAGCTGTACAGTCTAAGAGAATAAGGATAGGAGAATTGCGCTTTGTCTTTTTTTTCATAAGTTAGAATGAGCCAAAGATCGAATGCTCATTGCAATAATCACATTTTACACAACAGCGCAAAAAATGCATTAAAGCAGTTATCTTTTGATATCGAAAATGTAGTGCTGAAGATTTTTGCCGAATTTTCTAATTCTGTGAAGAAACAAGAAGAGTTGAAATCATTATTTGAGTTTTGCGAGTCAGAATTCCATGAAGTTTTCGCCATGTTCCTACACGTTGGTTAAGTTTGCTTAAAGCGGTCGAAAGACTTCTTTTAAACTGGATACCTCTAAAATCGTATTTTATTTCTCTTGGATCTGATGAGTGCCATAAGGTTATCTGGAACCTTATTTCTGATCAGGAAAATGAACTTGCAAAGGACCATGAACCAACAATTTCAGAATTGTATTTATATTTCACGCACTTCTTCATGTCAATAATGCAAGACACCCTACTGAAGCTGGAAAGCAAGAAAATTCTTGCATGTGATCTTCACATTATCATGTGTAAGCTGCGTGATTCTTTGCAAAAAAAATACGATAAGCAGTTTTTTGGAATGAAAGTTTTATTTGCCTTACGTAAAAAACATTTGCCTGAGGATGCCATGCAAAAGTTCAAGAAAGAAGCCATCAACGTGTATCAAAGAGCCATTGCGTACCTAGAAAAGTGGTATAATTTCACCGATTCAGTATATGAGACGCTAAGTTGTTTCAATCTAATTGATCGCAATAATCCTCCAACTTTAGAAGAAATGATGAGCATCTGGTTATTATCACCATGGCGAGAAGAACTTCCACCCAACACTCTCTTCAATGAAATTTCTGCCTTAGAAGAAGTTTATGTTCATCTGCAGGGCGATTCATCCCTTGATAAATGGACATACTTTTTCAAGAAAGAGTCAGCTCCAAGTTTACTGAAACTGTTCCAGTATTGTGCATCAATTCCGGTATCAAATGCAAACATTGAACGAATTTTCAGCATCATGGGAAATTTGTGGACTGACGAACGTAACCGACTGCTTTTATCAGTTTGAAGTGAACTTTGTATATTTTTTAATATTTCTCAATGTTGTACTGAAATTAAAGAATTATTCCTTAAACACAAAGAATTGATCAAAGCTGCGCAGTCAAATAAAAAATACACACGACAGCAAAATAAAATGTAATTTAATATTTTACATATTATTATAATATATTTGATGTTTTGAATTTTAAGTAAAGTTTTGAAGTGATTATTTTAATTCGTGTTAAAATGTTTGTAAGAAAATATATAATTTAATTGTAATTTTTTTTAAAAAAAAGTTTACTACTTAACACCCCACCCACCCACCCCCGCTTGTCCGCTATTTTTTGGAAGCAGACCTGGCAACCCTACATGGAATTAGAGCACTAGCAGCAAGTAAGTACACAGTAAGAATGATAATTTTAACAGAAATATGCTAGAATCATTATCTGGGCAAAGGGGGCCAAAGCATGAGGAAATAAAATTAGCATTTGAAAACAGCTCCAGCAGACTCTTCCCTGATTCACTGATTCACTGGAGCATAAGAAGGGGGAGAAGGTACAGCATAATCAAAGTTGCAAGATTCTGTTATTAAACCAATAACAATAAACATAGAAACAGAAAACTGATGGCAGAAAAAGACCTAGTAGTGCATCAAGTCTGCATTTTGAGCATTTTTTTTACATTTATTATAATTTTTTAATTTTAATTTTATTTTACTTTTTAGTTTTTGTTGGATGATGGATATTTGTTTAGCCCAAGGATGTTTAAACTCAGTTACTGATAACTGACCCACTAGAAGTTGGTTCCAAGCTTCCACTATTCTTTCTGTGAAGCAATATTTTATTTACTTTGCATTATTTTATATTACTTTTGAACTGTCCTCCTGTCAGTTTGATGGTATGCCCTGTGTTCTTGACTTTTGCTTAATATTGAAAATACTGCCTTCTAGCACCTTATTCACATCCTTAATATATTAAAGGTTTCAGTCATGTCCCCCCCACCCCACCTTTCCCTTTTGTCCTCCAAGCTGCACATATTCAGTTCCTCCAGTCTCCTGATACATTTTGTCCTCCTGACCTTACACCATTTTTGTTGCCCATCTCTGGACTCACTCAGTCTTATCAATATCTTTTTTAAGGGAGGTCTTCAGAATTGGAGATGGCATTCCAAATGGGGTCTAACTATATCCCTATATAGCAGGATCAGGACCTCCTTTTTCCTGCTGCTGATCCCTCTAGTGATGCATCCCAGAATTGTGTTTGCCTTCACAACTGCCTGGCCACACTGTTAAACTTATTTTGCACACTTGATCTATGAGCACACCTGAATCCTTTTCTTCTCTTGTTCTATCTTCTCTTGTATTGGGGGTCCAGTACAGAGGATTATTTTTCCCCAAGTGCATCATCTTAACACTTAAAAACATTGAACTGCAGTCTCCATATTTTTGACTGATTTTCTAGCAATACCAAATCGTTTCCATGTTATGAATACCCTCAGGAAGGTCAACTCTATTATACAACTTTATAATCAGCAGCAGAAAAAACAAACCTTACCTAGCCATCCTTCTATTATATCACTTACAAGCACATGGGACAGAACAAGACCTACGACTGAGCCTTGTGGTATATTGTTAGCGACTGGTCTCTGTTCAGAGAGTGCCTCTTAACAATCACACACTGGGATCTATCCCTGAACCAACTTCCAATCCACTAGATCACCCAGTGGTTAAACTTTAGTCTGTACAACTTCTTTTTATGAGCTCATTATGTGGAACTGTATAAAATGCTTCGCTAAAATCCAGATAGGCTACGTCCACAGCATCACCTTTTTCCAAAAAAATTGTGACATAGTTTAGAAAGTCAATCAGATTAGTTTAATTTTCTACTATTACAATTATTTAGTGCTTAATAAACATGTTGTCTGGGTTATTTTGTTTGCTTAGCCATAACTCGAAAGGATGGAAGGCTGAGTCAACCTTGAGCCTGATGAGATTTGAACTTGCAGTAATTGCAGGCAGCTGGTGTTACTTAGCAGCACTTTAGTCTGCTGTGCCACCAAGGCTCTTTATATGTCAAAATTTTCTCAAACTTCACCAGATTTGGGTGAATAAACTGATTTGGGTAAATAAACTGATCATTGAGAACCATCCTGGGATTATCAAATAGATTTTGGCTTTTATTTTTCCCCACACAAACAATAATGAATTTCTTACACAGTGATTTTGGAAATACCAGTGGCTTTTATTCTTCTCATACCATAAAAATGCATGCCATCCAATTTGTAAGTCATATCCTTCTAAATATAGTAATCTTTTGTGTCTATCCATTCTTTTAGCCATGTTAGAACACATGCTTGATAGTATAAGAGCCAATCTGGTAATCCAAATCATCAATTTTCTTTGGATTATTGTAACATTTTCAGTTTAATTCTAGCTTTTTTCATTGCCAAATAAATTTCAGTGTGTTCAGATCATCAAAGAATTTCTTCTCAATTTTTATAGGCACTGTTTGGAACAAGTAAGCAGTATTGGTAGAATATTCATTTTCACAGTCTTCTGAAGGACACTGTTACATATGAGACTCTGAAGAGAGATCCTAACAGCAGTTATAAGAAAAAGGTCACTGATTTCCTGCAACAACTATTGAAGGACAATGCCATTGAAAAGCCACAATACTATTGCCTTTACCCTGAAGAAGATACTTCATGCATTTATGGACTCCCCAAAATCCACAAAAAGGGAACTCTATCCAGACCAATTATCAGCAGCATCAACTCCATCACCTACAACATTGCAAAACATCTAACCACTTAATTAGCCCCTCTGGTAGACAACACCACTCATTACATCAACAATTCATAGGATTTTGTCAGCAAGGTTTCAAAACTAAAACTGGATCCAGGTGAGACTATGATTTCTTATGATGTGACTTCACTCTTCATCTACATTCCAATAACTAAAGCTGTCACCGTAGTGAAGAAACAACTGTTACAAGGCAGCATATTAGGTGATAGAACCAACCTCAGCCCAGATTGCATATGTACCTTGCTGGACCTCTGTCTGACAACTACCTATCTTAAACACAATGAAGGTTTCTACAGAAAAAAATAAGACTGTGCCATGTGTCTCCCATTGTGGCCAATCTTTGCATGGAAGAGGCAGAAACCAAAGCCTTAAACTCCTTCACAGGAATTCTACCCACTCACTGATATAAGTATGTGCAAGGTATTTGGATCAAGATTAAAACACAGGAATTGAAAGCCTTCATCAAACCCATCAACTCTGTGGACAGATACATTAAATTCACCTGGGAAGAAAATAGTCTGGCCTTCCTGGACTGTGCAGACCATATTCAGTAAGACAGAAGTCTTAACACTGAAGTTTACAGAAAACCCACATACAGATATCAGTATCTACATTTTTATTCTCACCACCCACTAGAGCACAAAATGGTAGTGATCAGAACCCTGCAGCACTAGGCTGAAAGTATGCCCATCATCAAAGATGGAAAAGAAAAAGAACTAAAACACATCAAGGAAGCTCTCAGAACTTGTGGCTATCCCAACTGGGCTTTCATTTAATCCCCAAACAGACAGTAACAGAGTTGGAAGGGACCTTGGAGGTCATCTAGTCCAACCCCCTGCTCATGCAGGAGACCTGTATAGGGATTTGAACTGCCGACCTTTCTGATCGACAAGCTCAGTGTCTTAGCCACCGAGCCACCTAGACATAGCAGGAGCTCCTCTATAACCAAGAAGAGAACAATAAATGAAGCAATGTTGTAGGAATATCTGAACAACTCAGAAGTATTTTCAACAATATACATATACACTTCAAATCCAAAAATATACTAAGGCAGAAGCTTGTCCACCCCAAGGATAAAGCACCCAGACCAAACTGAGCAATGTGATATTTGCAATACAATGCAGTGAGACATTTATAGACCTGTATACTGGAGAAACAAAATAACCACTTCACAAACACATGGTATAACATAGAAGAACAAACCCATCAGGACAAGATTCAGCAGTCCATCTGCATTTGAAAGACAAAGGTCACTCTTTTGAAGACAGCAAAGTACACGTTCTGGACAGAGAGGACTGCTGGTTTGAAAGAGGCATCAAAGAGGCCATCTACATTAAGATTGAAGAATCCTCTCTCAACAGAGGGGGAGGGTTATAACACCACCAATTTCCCATTTACAACACAGTCCCTTCAGCAGTTCCAAGAAGGTTCCACATCCATTTGCACTACTCATGTGACCCTGAGGGCACAGATAAACCTCCAGGTGGCCTCAATGATGATCAGAATGAGTGCTAACAACCAGATGACTGTAAGAAATATAAATCATTCCATCCTCCACCATTCAGTCAGAACTGAAGAAACTTCTTGGATGAGAAGCGAACATATCCAAAGAAAAACCAAGTCCAGTTGCCTTTTGAAAAAGCATCTTTGGGTCAGCCAAGGAATGTAAATAGAGAAACTGCAACTGATGTAGACAGATTCTCATAGCATTGCCCAATTAGCACAATTATTGTAGCATATTTGCAGTTCATGTCTCTCGCCAGCAGAAGCACCAGAAATAGTAACAGCTAGCAACACGCAAAGGCAGAACCTGATTCTAATTTCTAGGTTTAATCAGTCTTCTGTACAGCACAAGATAAGAGCTTTTTTTGAAAAAGTGTGAATCCTTTGTATATAAGTAACACGTTAGACTTAACAAGTGATATGGGAAATACCAATCAGATATCACTAGGAAATATCCCTTCTCAAAAGCCAGGTGTCAGTCTCTCTTGCAAGCCAAGAGAAGGAAGGATAATGTCCAATGAAAGGAAATGCCTACAGCATCCTAAAGTATTCAATGGAAGCTAATTAGATTCCAACCCTTGACCACCTCAGTGACTAAATGGCCAATATAATGGGTAGGATCATATCTATGACAGAAATTAAGTTAGGAGAAGACTAAAATGCTAGAACATTTAACAGTGGCATTACATTTAACATACTAACAGTAATGCATTTCTTATGTAATGTCTTTGAAAGTAACCATGTATCTTATTTTTCCCATACCACAAGAAAGCATATCAACCCAGTTGCAAGTCTTGTCCCTCCAAAGTCAATAACCTTGTATGCCTCAATATAATCCATTCTTTCATCCATATTAATACTGCGGCCTGATAATACAATTCCCAATTTGGTAATCCAAAACCACCTCTTCTTGATTGCCCTCTGGAACAAGCTGCCCCCAGAGATTCGTCGGATTCCCGACCTTCGTACCTTTCGCCGCGCCCTTAAAACACTATTATTCCATCAAACAGGGCTGGCCTAAAATATTATTTTAATGGGTTATTTTATTTTAGATTATTGACCAAACTATTTAATAATTTTATATTGTTTTTAACTTTTATATTGTTGGTTTTTATCTTGGCTGTACACCGTCCTGAGTTCTTCGGGAGAAGGGCGGTATAAAAATTTAATAAATAAATAAATAAATAAATAAATAAATAAATAAATAAATAAATAAATAAATAAATAATATTTCTATTTAATACTTCCAATATCAATACAAATAAAAGGGGAGACAAGGGGCATCCTTGTTTTGTACCTTTCTTAATGCTAACCTTCTCAGTCATATCTCCACTTACTATCACCTTTGCAGTTTGTTTATAATATATCACCTTAATCATATTAATAAAACTCTCCCCAAATGCCATATCTTTTAGTTGTGCTAGCATGATTATCAGTTCACATTATCAAATGCTTTCTGTGTGTCTAGGAAGATCAATGCCATTTGCTTCCCTGGATGAGCTTCATAGTACTCCAATGTATTTAAAATTATTGTCATATTGTCTTTAATTTATCTTTTAGGTAAAAAACCCTTTTGATCTGGATGTATAAAAATTAAAAATCTTTTTAGCCTTTCTGCATTTTTGGCCAGTTCCAGGTGGCGGGGATTGCCGCCACTGCTGCTGCCAATCCCCACCACCTGGAACTGGCTGAAAATGTGACGCACGGAGGCCAATAACAGGGCGTGTGGAGGCCGAAAGTGCAATGCATGGAGACTGAAAATGCAACGCACAGAGGCAGAGATCAGTGGTGATGTGCTGTGATGATCCCTGCAGCCTGGAAAAGATCTAAAATGGAGCACAGAGGTTTCCAGTTTACATCGCAGTGATACAGACACAGAGGAATGGGTCTCTGTGTTCCTTGTGCTGAATTCTTCATGTTTGTGGGCTCCAGAGGGAGCCTAAGTCATCCTGCAGGAGTGGTGAAGCAAAGAGAGGCACTCTGTGAGGTTGGGGAAAGTTGCAGCTCTCCTGTCTGGCCCAGGGTCTTTTTACCCCTCTCAGCCATGGCAAAAAGAAGAAGCAGCCTAAAGATGGCTGCTACAAAGCTGGGACAACCGAAGAATAACAACTAAGATTGGTGCAGGAGAGAAGGTGAGCTGTGGTGAAACTGGGGGAGAGAACTTTTCTTTGTTTTAAATTACCCCAAGAAATAATTCAGAATTATTAGCCCAGAACTATGTGTTAAAACGGTGCCTAAGCTTTTGGGGGCATGCTGAAGAAATGCCTAACTGGAAATTAAAGGTGCAGGAGAATAAATAACAGATTTTGAAATAAACAGAAAAGTGACTCCTAAACCGGGGAGAAGTGGTACTGTGAAGGCATTTTTAAATATTGGAATTATCTATATACAAAACTTACTCTGCTTTTATATTTGTTGTATAATCCAAACGACAATGGACTAGTGAACTGAAATTAAAGTGGAGAGTGCTACCTGCTGACAAAAAGGGAAACTACAAGGAAGTGTTTCAATTAAAGAGACATTTGAACATTATATTAGAGGACTGAATTAGCAAAGAGGACATAAGGGCTTTTGATAACCTCTGGGTGTACTCGAATGGAACTGAATGTTAACCTATGAAATATAAAGAATTGGGACTAGTCTACTCCTTGAAGGGGAGCTTAAAGACTAAATAAACAGTTCTTTGACTGTTGGAAGAAAATCAACTTTCTTTTTAAAAAAAAACAAAGTAAGATATTTAAGAAGGAGAAATGAGTGGAATTGTCCAGGAGATGGATTTACTCTTTCAAAATACAAAAGACATCATGGACAAAGGATTTAAGGACATTATGGAAAAATGGAAAATATTATACAAGGGATGATGGCTAGAGACCAAGACGTCCAGGAAAGGAGGGAGTTAAAAGAAGAAAAGAAGAAGGAAGAAGACAGAGAAGAGATTACAATGAAAATAATAGTGATTGATAAATTAAACCAAGGGGGGAAACTTACAAAGAGAATTGGAAGATATGTTTGAAATGGAGGCAAGAGTAGAAATTTTAGAAAATAGGCAATGAAAGAGAGTCAAGGTGGGAGGAACACTTAGACTGGACTTCCAAGAAATAGATATAGATGGAGACTTAAAAGAGGGATGGAAGAGGCAAGTAAAAAAAAAAAGCATAGTAATTGAAGCGGGCAAGAGATGATGGGTAGATGATTTCCTTTTTTTTCTTTCTTGTTGTTCTGACTTGCTTTTCCTTTTCCTTCTCTTTCTTTTAAAGCATAGCAATTAAAGTATAAAGGAGGCAAGAGATGATGGATGGATGATTCCCTTCTGTCACTGCTTTGAGTTGTCTTTCCTTTACTCTCACTATTTTTTTTCATTTTTTTTTTTTTAGGCAGGTGACATGATTAGAAGTTAGACAGGAAAGAAAGAAAAAGCCTTTTAATATAGGGTGATATGATTAAAAGTTGGAATAAGTGATAGAAATAAAGGAAATATTAATGTATACATTTTTATTTGATAAAAAGAAAGTAATAATGAGAAATAGGTGGAATACTTGAATAATGATAGATTGTAACCTAATATAGATGTGTATTGTTATTAGAAATACATAAGTTGATTGTATGTAATAATAATGTTTAATCTGATCAGTTTTTTATGTATTAGAATGTATGGCGTCCAGGTGCTACACTGTTCACGCATTGATTTGACATTTTTATTAAAAAAAAAAAACTTGAAAAAAATAAAAATAAAATGGAGCATGCGGAAGCCAAAAATGTGATGCGTAGAGGCCAGAAATGGCTAGCGGGTGGGTGGCAGCTGGTGGGCAGGTCTTCAGCAACATTTGGTGTATAAAATGCACCACAATTTTCACCCACTTTAAGGGGAGGAAGTGCGTCTTATACTCTGAAAAGTATGGTAGTTTTAATCTCCAAGCCAGTGAATTTTGGAAG